>OY728160.1:368552345-378552345 GCA_963277665.1 Viscum album | reverse complement strand
CACATTATTTGATATAACATATGTCTACATGGGCTAAAATTTTATGGAAATTAAGATTGATTTATCTATGAACATCTATACAGTCTATAAATTACCATAAATTTGATATCATTCTTAGAGACTTAATCTAGGGGATACTTATTATGAATTTTTAAATAAATACGTATTTTCTTACACACATCAAAATAAAAACATTAGAATGATCCAGTGAAATTAATAAAATAACCCTTTTATCTTTACTAATAATCAATCAAAACAATCCTTTCATAACATATTTTAAAATATTCCAAAATAATTATTTTTGGTGTGATTAAATAAAATCATCTTCATATTTTATATTATTTTTCTAAAATTCACGACTTTATAAAATACTGGCTTTTAGAAAACCTCTTCATATTTTTTCACCCTCAATGGGTGAAATCATCTTCCCCGACCATGATGGATAAGTAATTCAGGAATAATTCTTTCTTTGTTACCCAGTGTGTAAACACTCATAAAATTATACAACTCCCATCATATTAAGACAAATGAACAAGAATAATAGAGAATAAGGTGAGACTTCTTATTTCATTTAAAAAAAATTAGGTGAAGGGTTTTCTCTCAACCTTAAATTCTCTGACATTCAATTATCATTACTTTTCTTCTTATCAATAACATCACTAGGATTTCTTCTCAATTACATTTATTAATCTTTTATCTTGTGTAAAAATGTTTTCTTTTCCAGATTGAATTTCAAGGAATCCTTCTTTCCAAATTCTTATATTTGTATCCTCAAAAACACTTATTGACTTGGATAGATTTTCATATAATCATTTAATTTGGAATATTAATGGATTATCTAGTATTTTCTAAAAAATATTTTTGTGTTAGATTCACTATCTACCCAAAGATAAAGGTGTTTGAATCCAATTTATAAGTGTAAAAAAATTATAAGGAGATTACATGGTTAAGAGAAGGTTTAGAGATATGTTGAAATAATCTTGGATAAATTAATTTGAAGATGTTTCACATCATGGGAAAGCCCAAACATTGGTCAGTGGGAATTGTAAAGAGGAAGTATAATACAGGTGCAATCATAACCAAGAATATGATTGTGGATGAGAAGAGTAAGATTATCAATATAGAATATCAGGAATTGATCATGTCATGGTGGTACTTGTGGTAGAATTTAAGAGCACTTGTGTAACCTCAAAAATACCAAACATGGTGGAATGTAATTCTAGTGGTATTTTCATTCATAAATGACCCTATGAAGCTTCATGTTCAAATGAATTTTTAATAATTCATATAATATATCGAAGTGTATGCTTCACATGCAATGTTTTTTTCCATTGCATAAATAAGTCATTGTGGATGATTGTTTTTGATTAATGGAATATATGATTATTGATGTGGTCAAAATAGTCAAGGTATACAAACTATATTTAGATTATGGGTGTGGTGTCTTGAGATTCTACCTTTGATCCATGAGATTTTCTATTATTGAAGTGGTGATGGTCGTGGTGAAGGTGTTTTCTTGTACAATTTATGTGGTGGTTCATATTTCTGTAATAGGAGGAAAATAGAACAACATTCCGTGTAGATTGGTTTGTCAAATTGTATTTTATCATAGACATACAAATTCAGTGTTGTGCTGTCTGAATGAAATATTTTTTGGTGTACACATCTGTAGGCAATGTCGATAGGAATTACACTTCAAATTAAATTAGGGTTTATATTAAAATCAAAATGGAAAATTAAAAAACAATTATTAGATATAATGATTCAATAAAATAATTAAATCGTTAAAATTGATATAAAAAAATTTGATAAATTTGAAACATTTTGTAAATTTAATTTTAATTCTAATTGAGTGTGTAAGCATAGTAGAAAATGTTCATCTTGAATTAATAAAACATTGTGTGTAAAGTTTTAACAGTATAATGAGTAAATTGAAAGAGGGGGAAACATGGTTTAACAGAAGAGTTATAAAATTGTACGCTGTGATCCCCTAAATCCTCTCACCTTAGGTTGAGAGTTTGTTATTATTTCACACTTGATTTTTATAGAGATCAAGAAACCACATCCTACCTTTCCTTTTTATGGAAGTAGTAATAATCCCATCCCCCTTGACATCAAAGGTAGTAAGAACCTATCTCTCTTTATCCTCATCAATGATATTATTAAATATATTTTTGAAGGTATCATGAGAAGTGAAATATTTTCTTATGAAAAATCTATTATAATGTTAGTCTAATATATATCAGATCATAGAACAATATGAGAGAGAGATATGTAATGAAAAATGTAGATGGAGGGTTCTGTAGAGAATTATAATAAAAAAAGGATCTAGGTAGGATCTTTTTATTTGAGGGAATTTTCGAGAGATATTTCATATACATATCACTTTATTTGATCATTTAATTCACCGTGGTGTTTAGATAAGATCCAAGACACCAGAGGTCTCTATTTATAGGCTTAAATAGAGATTAAAATCTTCTATATTTTATCTAGATCAATAATAATTTCCAATGAGAAATTAGAAGTTATAGATACCGCTATATTTAAGATATGAGACTTGTTGGATCATACCCATATGCTAGATAGATAATTCCATAGGTTGGCCGATAGACATTCAAGATCACTCATGGTTCTGTCTACTTACACTAGTGGGTTGATTCCCTGCATCAAGTAGCCCACACTATCTACAACTCACAAAACATCACTAAACCATTCTTGAACAAAATTAAAATACTTCAAGAGCTTTCATCCATTATATTAACAATTCCATTAAGTCTTATATGATGAATCAAATAACTTATTATTACTTAAAATGAATTATCTACATGATCCCTATGTTAAAAAAGGTTCCTTCATTTGTTAAATTACCCTCACAACATGGAACCTTATAAATATAATTTTTATTTACTAATATGAATTTTTCAGATAAATAATTTAGTTATTTTATCAAGAACATATCATGAGATAGAGGCACAAAAACATCACCATTTTATGATCTCCAACAGTCTACATAAAAAAATATCAAGAGTAAATCAAGAGTGAAACATGTATAATTTTTTTTTCAAGATATTTTTACACAATATTTCAAATGATCAAGAGTTAGATATAAAAAAACTAAATCATAAATATATCCATCATTATAAAATATTTAATCAAAATATTTTATCGCAATTTGATAATATTATCCCCTTAAATAAAAAAAGTATCCCTAAAAACCAAAAAACATATCCTCCATTATGAGTATTAAAAATATAACATGGAAGGGAAAAAATAGATATTTATTTTAGGAAGGAAGTTTAACATAACATAATACAATAGTTATATTCAGTATTCTCTCCCCTACAATGATTATTAAAATGTTGAAACAAAAAATATAGAGTAAATCAGATAAAAATTTAATAGTGAATAATGTATAAAAAATTAAATTTCTTGAGATAGAATAGAGATATAACCTTAAAGTAATCATCATATCACATTAAAAGGATATTAAAATAAACATAATTTAAAGGATTATGATTTTGAAAAATAAAATTTGATGAAGATTTTAATAAAAACCTCTCTTATTTTATGAACTAGAAGGAATATCCATGAGAGAGTGAGTGAGATATTTAAATGAGTATAAAGAGATAAAAATAAAATAAATAATATGAAAAACCTATCCCTATATAGATCATATGATATCTTCATTAAATATGGATCCCCCTCAACTGGTGAATCTAATGAAGAGATCAATAGTTAATAGTATATTAAAAATTAAAATAATTTTATAGTATATTTTAATTGAGACTCCACCATGAGATATGATAATGAATCTTAGTGGTATAATCCTAAAAAAAATCAATTGTCAGCATGTTTTGGTACCCAAGAAAACATGGTTCTAAAATGTTATATAATAATGATTTTGGAATCTAATATTATTTGAAAGAATATTTTTTATTAGAGATTATGGAAGAAATATGAATATATTTTGGTCTCCCATATCTAGAAAATTTTCATCAATGTTAGAAAACAAAATTCCGAAATTTCTGAAAATATTTTCAATATTTGGAACATACCTTTACCAAAGTGGATTATTGGGAAATATTATTTATATTTTAAAATGAAATTCCTCAATTTAATTTGTTAAAACATTGATAACGAAAGATAAATGTTAGATTATTTTCACCCTCAGTGAATTGTGCTAGAATATTTTAGTTCATTTTGATTCGGGATTTTAAATTATCTATGTTAGGTTGTAATTTTAATTTAAAACCCAAATAATCTCTTTCTTTGGAAAGGATATTCTTTTCAGTAAAAAATTATTTCTTTCATTAACTAATAATATGTAATTTTTTAAATTTCTTTTTATTCTGAAATGATATCTTTATATAAATTGAGAAGTAATTTATATTAATTAGAGAAACAAAAATAGAAATATAAGTGAGAGTAAGATGAGGGAGAACATTAAATAAGAGTAAAAGCCTCATCATTTACCTCAATGTGTGTTTCCTGGGGAATTTAAAACTTGAAAACTGTATTATTTTGTTGATATTGAGCCTATTAATTCCTGGTTAACCCTAAAAGTTTAGACATGGAGGTATTTATTTTATTTATTATTATATTTGACAATAATTTTTATAATCATGGATATCCATATTTATGTGAACAATTTTGTTACATTGCTAACATGTCACTTATGCTACGTAAATTAAAATATTCCTTTTCTCATTTATTATTGACATGTACTTTTTCATTGTTTTTTAACTTCTTTTCATGATCTTTAATTACGGTATCACTTTTAGAAGAATGGTAATCAACATTGGATGAAAAATAAATTATTCTTTCAGATTTGTTACATTACATAGCGTCTTTAGATTCTTTTTATATCGAAACTTCCTGGTAGTTACATAATTATTGATGGATGCCATTAGTCCCTCAATCATCATATATTTTATATCTTTCTCTTATTTTATATCCATCAGTTTTTGTTCCAATTATTTGGTATATCCCATAGAATTATATTTACTAAAATTTCTATAGATAAATCATCACTAAGTGACATTCATTAATTAAAATTTCTAGTAAATTCATTAAAAATATCATAAATAGAGTAATTTTAATTAATACTAAAATGTAAAAAATATTATCTATACAAATAATTTTTATCATCCTTGATTTTTTTCATGAATTTATTGGTAATTTATGACTATTTCTATATTTTATAGGAATTTTTTCATGTAAATATTTTAATGAATTATTTTTAATAAGGACCATAGAGTAATTTATTCATAAATTTACCATCTAATTCAAAAAGAAAAAATATATTTGTTTTTCAATTTATCTTCTAGTAGTTGTGTGGGTATAAACATTCATAATCATTTTCCAAATGGGATATCCAATGCATCAAATACAAATTTAATTGAAGTTTTTATAATAAGAGTCATGTCGGCTATAAACGAAACATGACTTTGTATAAGAAGTAGATACCATATAAAAATACAAAACCTTGAAATTGTATAAGATTTTAAAAATTAAAACTAATCATGAAAACAAAGATATTTTTAAAAGAACCATGTCTTTGAAAAATTATGGTCATGATATCTTTGTATAACAAATATTTGATAGAATAATATAAAATGTGGGGGGTATATTTAAACATTAAAGTAAAAAAGTTATAAAAATTCGAAATGGAAAATTCTGTAGTTACCAAGTCAAGATCCAAGTATCACTGAAAAGAGAAGGGGGTGAATCCATGATATCTTTTCTTTTTTATATTTTCTTTCAAATGAAACATCCTTTTTCTCCTATTAAGGATATCCCTCCCTTTTAAACACAATCCAATCCAAAATCCATAGGAACATAATAATTTTCATGGTTCCCTAATCAATTAGAGTAGCTAGTCCTTGGTATGGTACATATATAATATTGTACCATAAAATCCTCTAAAGAGATAATATTTTAATGTAGAATAAAACAAGTAGAATATTACTTTTAACTCGTATAATACTTAGGAGATAATCCTAAAGTATGTGTGCACCTTCTTAGCATAAATTGGATAATTCAATATCTTTGTGCTTAAAGAGAAACTTTCAAAAATATGATCTTTGAAAAAATCTATTCTGTTTCATATCCAGATGATGATAAGAACTACTTGGACAGTGTAATAATACATATTTATATACCCCAGTAATATCTTGATCCACTTGAAATCACTTCTCACTTAATTCGTGTACTCTAATCTTCACCTTGTAGACCTCCTTTGTGAAGATCAAATCTTCATAGAACACTCTAGTTTGCAAGGAAATATAGTTCTAAGAGGTCACTAGAATGCACATCTTAGTATTTCACAATGCACAAATTGGTCTTTGTGAAGTTCAATTCCTTCACAAATCTCCACAGCTCTCCGCGAAGCTCCTTTCCTTAGTAGAGCTCACTACCTTCGCATAGCTCACTTTATCCATGAAACTTATTTGAAAATATAGAGCTATAAAATTATCATTAAGTATCTCTACACTTTTCAAGGGGGTATGGAACTATTTATAGGCATTTTCCATTGAGTATAAAACATTCTATCCACATCAGTTTCACATCATCACCAAATTGTAGAGTTGAAAAATTTCTACTGAAAATATCGCGGTTTTGAAAGCATGATGGATAAATTCCGGATTAGCCCAGATAGTCATAATCACAAAGATTTCCATAAAATTATTTATTGCAACATAATTTTCCTTCTTCCTTTGCGGCTCTGCAATTTTCAACATTCAATTATCTTCACCACTGCAATACTATCTTGCAAAGATCTTCACATATTCCATTCACGAAGCTCGTCATAGATGTAGAGAACATCATCAACATTATTCATGTCATTGAAAAATCGTCTTCAGGAAGACTGTATTCATGAAATAATCTTATTTAACATAATTTTGTGATATCATCAATGAAATCCATTTTTTTTCAATGATATCCCAACCTCAATTTTTGGACCCCAAAAATTTAGTAAATGCTGGAAAACTGCGCCACCTTGCACAACTACATCTAAAAAATCAGCCATACTGATTGAAAATATCTTTTCTCCCTTTTTCCTTAATTAATAATGCTTCCCAGGTTCTCTTACCATCTTATGATCTTTGTGAAATATAGACCATAAAAACATCGTCAGATTTACCATGGAAAATATTGTATTTTTAATGTATTTATTCACCCCCTTATACAAAGTAAAGTGATTACCTTTATTCTCAATCTTCATTCACAACAAAAGACAATAATTCCTGAAACCAAAAATTTCATCATCTACCTTGGTCCTAACAATCCCCCCATTTTTTCAACAATTCTTCATAAATTCCTAAACGTTGAAACCTCAATCAATGTGTCACTTATCAATAATTTTATGCCTGCATGCGATAACTCATTGTAGGAAACAAGAATTATTTACAACAAGACCATGTTGTCCAAAAGTAGTGAATATGAAACAACATTGCATAATCTTTCCTCCTCATCCATCTATAATTCGTCAAAATTAAATGAATAAAAAAATTGTTTCCTACAACTGCTCTACAACCATTCTAGAACCATTCAAACAAAAATTTAGAATAGTTCACATACTCACAGGATGAATTCCAAATGTACCCACAAATCCCTCTTTATGAATGCCTATATAAGGATATATTTGTGATAATTCTCTCTCTTAACAACACTATCAAAAGGTATGATTAGAGTGGGAAAAGATGCACATACCTCAACCCTATTGAGAAGTAGGTTGGACACCCTTGTTCAACCTCAATTTTCCAAATGCCTCCTTCAGTAATGGTTTTGTGAATGTATCAACAACTTGTTGTTGTGTAGTAAAAAAATCAAGTTTTAACTTATTCTTGTCCCCATGCTCTTTGATGAAGTGGTACTTAATGTCAATAAGATTTTAATGATAATGTTATACCAGATTCTATGTAATATTTCTTTTACTTTGATTGGCGTATCCAAAGAGAAAAGGTAGCATTACTTCAACAAGAGGATCTTCCAAATGAGACTTTATACCCATTAGTTGGGTACAAAATTCAGAATCATCAACACACTCAACATCAGTAGTGGTAAGAGATACTAAATTCTATTTATTTATATTCTTACTAACACAAATTTTTCCAGAAAGAAAACTCCACCTGATTAAGATCTTCTGTCATCAACATTTCCATCCCAATTAGCATCTGAATACCCAAAGATATCAATATTATTTTAGCCATTATACATGATTCAAATTTTTGTCGTGTCTTTGATATATCTGAGAATTATTTTCCATCAATCAAATGTGATTCCTTAGGAGCACTCTGAAATATTTCACATAATTTAACAACATAGACTATGTCGGGTTGTTATGTAGTCAAATATAACGTACTTCCAATCAGCTTTTGAAACTCATTCCAGTCATATTTCTTACCTTCTTTATCTTTAGACAACTTGGGTCCCACTAAAATTTTCATGGATACTAGTTTCAAATTTTCCATGCCAAACTTTTTCATAAGTTCTTTACCATACTTTTCATGAGAGATAAAAATTTGATTCTTCTTCTGTGAAATTAATATCCCCTGAATGTATTTTATTTCTCCCAGCATGGACTTCTCAAACAAAAACATCATCACCTGATAAATTCTTTCAAAAAATTATTCATCATTCCCCACAAAGATAATGTCATTGGCTGAAATAATTACAATCCGAGAGAACTCATGACATTGCATTATGTAATGATTTTTTTCAAATCTTCCTTTCTTTAATTTTTTTTCCTCAACCATATATCCATTTTAGAATACCATGACCTTGGTGCTTATATTACCCCATAAAAATACTTATTTATCCTACATATGTAAGTTTCATATTTTCCAATAAAATTGCACAATGTTGATCAATGCAAACATCCACATCAAGATAACCATTCATGAATGTAGATTTGAATAAACTTTTAAAACCAATTTTTCTTTATTTCTTACCACTTCACCATCTTCATCCTGCTTGTTTCAAAAAAACTCACATTGTACCAATAATGTTCTTGTTGTCTATCTTGGGAAAACGATCCCAAGTTTCATTATTCTATATATAATAAATCTCTTCATTCAAATCCTAAACCCATTATGTATTAAATAATTCCTTACTCACATCATTAAGTTCGACTTTCGAATAGAGATAAATGTCCGTAATAGCATTCATTGTTCTTATTGTTTGAATCTATGATTTTGATCTCTAATAATGTTTGAAACCTCCAATTGTTTCTTCATCCTAGGATGATTTGTTTTAATTTCATCATCATCACATGAGATTGAAGATTCATATTCCACTTCTTGAGTAGGATTAACACAGTCTACACCATTTTTTAGTATTGCTAAAAAATATATTCTCTGTCCTAATTAACTTCCACACCAGCATATTACTGCTTTTCTTTCTCAAGATTTTCTACAACATTCACATCTGAAGAATCAATAATCCTTCACATTTATTTGTTGAGACATATATATCCACTTCATTCTAGAGCATACCAATGAAAAATTCCATCATATCATCTTTTCTCAACCAATCAAAGGGTTCCACCTTTCTTATTAATAATTCATGGACTCCCAAAATTGGTAAGTGTTTCAAGCATGGATTTTTTCAATATAATATCTTTTATAGAGTCAAATATACAATTTTCCTATAGAAACATATGTTCTATATATACACAGTAGTACGCATGCATTTCCTTCAATATTAATAAGAGAGGCCATGTTCATGTAACATAGTTCTGCCCATGTCCAACAAACTCATATTCTTTTTTTAGAAACCCCATTTTTTTGAGGTGTTTATATTGAACTAAAATCATGTCGAATTCCATACTTCTCGAGATAATTTTCAAATTCTTCATTCTTGTACTAACCACCATTGTCAGTTCTTATATGCTTCACTATAATACTCACATTCTTTCTTATCATTCTTTTCGGAACTTTTAAAAAATTTCTAATCATCTGACCCATGCCTCATATACATTACAAATATAATGTGAGTAAAATAATCATTGAATGTGATGAAATAATTACATCCATTTGTTTATTGTTTTCTCATTGGTCCATACACATCATAGTGGATATGTTCCAAAGTCCATTTTGAACAAATTCCTACTTTTTTATGCATAGAATTCTTGATCTTCCCTTTTTAAAAAACATAGAAACACCAATCTCTTCTTGTTGAAAAATCAAGAACATCTCTAACACTATCTCATGCTGATTATCTTATAATGTTTACTTGGAACATGTGTCCCAAAATTTTATGACACAATTATTTTTCACCCAAAAAACCCATGTAACAAGAGATATAAACATAAAAAACATGGAAAAAAATTCCTTTTTTATGTTGTTCTCTTGTAACTACCATTCCCTCATCATTAATTTTCGAAACAAATCCAAACATTCTAATGTTGCCTTTGTTTCCCTCATTTTAATGTTCTGACACACTTTCCAGGTTGTGTTTCAGCCCATCAACATATAGTGTTTTCCAAGATTTCATATTTTCTTTTCCAATGATTGCTTATCCAACACCTTTGATCCTCATAGAATCATCATTTCCAAATGTCACTATTCCCTATTTGAAATCTTTCACATTCTTTAATAATTTTATGTCTCCTGTCATATGAGAATAACAACCACTATCAAGGATCTAGGGTCATTCTCCATTCATAGAATTTAAATTAGTTTCAATAATAAGGGATTTATGTTTAACCTTTTCTTCCACTTTCTATTGTTCTTCCTCCAATTTCCAAGCCATGTCAATGTGTTCTTTCCAGAAAAACCAACACTCTTTCTTTTCGGAACTAGAAGAGCTGTCTTCCTTAGCCATTAAAATATTATCCTTCTAAGAATTAAAAAAACATTTCTTGTTCATATAACACATTAAAGAAACCCTTAGCAAGATTTCCAGGTCAGTCACATCTTCCACGGATAGTTTCTAGTAGTTAGAACCTTTTTTCAACATTCACACCAACCGTATCAGATATATTCTGGACTTTTTCTAGATTTTTTCTTTTGAAAGGATTGACTCCACATCAATCTGTGTATTTTAAAGATTTTGTAATAGTATTATTGTTTTTGGTTGAACAAAGACATATTTTCCTTTTGTCCAAATTCACTGTAATAGCATTAATAGTCATAGAATGAATATTTCCATTAGAAACTTCCATACCGATTAGAGTTGGGAAAATGATTCTCAAAAATATCATTACCAAATATCTACAGACCATAAACCTTTATATTTTCAATTGAAAATTTTTCTTCATCTTAGATTTCTATTTAAACTTATGATATCCAGAATTTGTTAAAATATTCCTGGACATAGGATTATTAGATGCTTATTATTTTTCAGTGTTTCTAAACTTGACCACATATGTGGCCTTTCCAAAAATTTTCATATCAGAACCAGTTCCATATTTATTTTCAAACATTTAAGTTAATTTTTTTATCCTTATTAGCTTTATTCTTAGATGAACTTTCAAAATCCTCTAGAAATGAGTTTTTGAACCTTGTTTTCCTTTCCTCTGCTTTGGAAATTTTATGTTGGATAATTTCTAACTCATCTACTTTTCTTCTTTCATCTTTACTTCTTGATGATCAATATGATTATTTTCACTCTCAATAGAATTATTCATATCATAAATATACTTTTAAAATTTTTCTTTTTCATCAGTAAAACCTATTTGGTTATTTAATGAAGTTTTTTCATTTTTTAATTTCATGTTTTGTTTCTCAAAAATTCTGATCTTTCTCAAACTTTCCTTCATCTCTTCTTTCAGATACTATTCAAGTTGTGTTTCTTCTTATTTAGAAAAACTGATCTCATAATATTCCATATTCACTATTACCAAAATTGTACTCCCTCACACTTTCTTTGATTTTTTTTCAGATTCAGTCTTCCTATCATCATCATTTTCATTTTTTGACAAACAAATTCATTGTTTTTTATTTAAAGATCTTTTTATCATAACTTATGCCAGAATATTTATCTTTTCCACCCTGTTTTTTCCATGAACATATTGGTCTTCTTTCTTCTTCATAACCATCTTTATCTTTCCATTTTTCAAGGAAATTAGCTACAAAGTGTCCAACAACACCACATTAAAATCATTTCGATAGTAGTTTCCCTTTTTATTTACCTATTCTTCTTTTCACATTTTTTGAAAGCAAGGATAAAATTTCATTAATATTTTGACATACCTCATCTTCAGAGTAATATTCTCTAGATTCATCTTCAATAAGAATTTACTTTGACTTCTCATTGTTTATATCCATGAAAGACATTTCTTTATCAACATTTTCTTTTCTCTCCAGAGTTTTCACCCTTATCATTTCATAAGTGATTAGAGTGTTATAAAAATAATCTATTGATAATTATTTAGGGTATCTGTATTTAGGTGAGGACACTTTAGCATCAAATTTGTCCAGAAGAATTCTCAAGATATTTTCAACAACTGTATAATCCCATGAATTTTCAACAAGACATCTGATTGCACTAGAAATGACTTTTATCATTATAAACAAGTCCCTAATAGATTCATGATCACCCATATTTATGTATTCGTACTTAAGACTCCATATTCAATGTTTTGGATTATTTACTTTTTTATTTCCTTTATATATGTTTTTAGTTTGTCCAAGACTTATTTTTCTATAGTAAAACCTTTCACTCTTAAAAATATTCTCTCAGAAAGAGATGATAGTAATGAATTTTAGCTCCTTTATCATTCTCAAGATTCTTATAATCGACAGAAGTAAGAGTAACCTTTTCATCAACAACAATAATTCCATCTATTATATTTTCAAGAACATCATATCCAAGAGACGCAAGATAAGGCATCATTCTATATTTAAAGATAATATAATTATTCACATAAAAAATTGGAATCACCTAACTATTCACACAATCTGGATTCACCATCACAATTTCTCTTCAAAACTTCATGTTAGAATAAATGAAGGGAACCTCCCTCTGAAACCAATTGATGTTACACAGTCAAGATCCAAGTATCACTGAGAAGTGGAGGGTGTGAATCAGTGATATGTTTTCTTTCTTTTTTGTTTCCTTTAAAATTAAACAACATTTGTTTCCTATTAATGATCTCCTTCCTTGTTAAACACTATCCAAACATACATCATTTGGAATGGAAGAATTAATAAGGTTCACTACTCAATGATAGTAGCTGGTCCTTGGAATAGTACAAAGATAATCATATAACAAAAATCCACTAAGTAGATAATACTTTAATGTATAATATTATAATTAATATATTCCCATTCACTCATGTGTTACTTGGGAGATAATCCCCAAGTGTGTGTACACCCTCTTAACAAAAATAGGGTAATAAAATATCTCTTTCATTATTGAAAAACATTCATAAATCTGATATTTGAAAAGAAAATTACATTCCTATTTAGAAGCTGATAGGAACAACTTATACATAGTAATAATACTTAGTCTTATACCCCAGTTATATTTTGATCCACTTGAAAGAAATTCTCACTTAATTTTGTTCTCAAATTTTCAGTCACCGAGGTCTCTAGTTCCCATAGCTCACTCGATTTTAGAGCTCACTATTTCACAAAGAGTCAATTGGTCTTTGTGAAGATCACTTATTTCTCAAAGCTGAACAAATCATCATAAAGCTCCTTTCCTTTATGGATCTTACTGCCTTCGCTGAGCTCTCTTTCACCGTGAACCTTCTTCGCAATTTGAGATCTCTAAGATTCTAGTTAAGCCTCTCTACCCTTCTCAATGGGGTAGGGGACTATTTATAGACATTTCCCACTGACTCAATAACCATACAAGCACCTCAGTTCTACATTAGAACCAAATCGCAGAGCTCTAAAATTTCCACCGAAAATCACTTGGTTTCATGAAGCACCATGGAAATTTTCCAGATTTTCAAATCTCTTCGTAATTAAAAATCATTCCATAAAATCCACTTTTCCATCAAAATTCTCATGATGCTTCAATTCCCTACTCACCATACTGTTCATTGCTGTAATTCTCACTTTCAAATCTCTTATCCTCCTCCATTCTTGAAACACATCATAGTCATAGATAACATTATCAGATTTACTATGGAAAGTAGTGTAACATTCTTGTATTTCCTTACCCACTTATACAAAGTGATGTGATTACCTTTTTTTTATCAAACTTACATGACATAAAAAAAATAAACTATATACATTAAAAATCATCATCATCCAACTTGGTCCCAACAAATTCAAAATAATGATTTTATATGATTAATCAATTAAGAGATAAAATCAATGATGCAATAAATAGATAAATTAGATACATTTTATTATTTTAATTTAATTATTAATTGAGAGAGTAATAATATAAGAAAATAGTCATATAAAATATATTAAGTTACGTATATCTAGTTTTAATGATTAAAATCATAAACATAAAGATAGGTAAAACACTATTTAATAAAAAAAGATGGCAATAACTTAGTATGAGACACTACGTCGCCTCCTTTTTGGTTGAGAGTCTTCACTTATTTATCCCTTGATATTAATATAGATCAAAAAACACTTCCTCAAAATCATTTTTGATTGATTTAGAAAGAAACTCATCCTACCTTACTTTGATGGTAGTAAGAAATTTTCTACCATTATTTTTTTCAATTATTACAGAAAACCCATTATTGAAGGTAGGATGAAAAAAAGAAATATTTTCATGGCATAAATCTGTTAAAAAATGGTCACATATATCTCAAAATATATAAAAATATGAGAGAGATATGTTTAGGAAAAAGAATATAGAGATAAATCATGAAATAAAAATTAAAAATATCTCTATAGAGGATCTTGAGATTCGATAAAATTTTCTAGAGACCCTTCGTTGAAACATCGGTTGATTTGATTGTTCAATCCACCATAATTGTTACATGAGATCCAAGCCTACAAAGGTCGCTATTTATAGGCTTCAATGGTGCTATGAGTATTTTGGAATTTTCCAAGAACATTATGAATAATTTATATTTAGTTAATATATTTTGGTCCCACCGACTAGGTGGTATGTATATTGAGAACTCCTGGTTCATCCTACTTCCATCGGCTAGATGGTGTCCCGCACCGAGTAGCTAGTATTTTCTATAACTCAACAAACTTCAAGAATACCCTTATAAAATTCATTTGAAAATTGGAAGATCATCCTTCAATGATATCAAAAATTCTATTAAGACATAAAATATGATTCAAATTTATTCAAATAGTTTCCAATTAATTATTAGCATGATCCTCATGTTAAAAAGAGATACATTATTTTTTATATTAATATCAACAAAAGGAACATTATAAATTCACACTCCAGAAACTAAAATTAAATTATTAGATTCCTAATTGAGTGTTTCTATCATTAAATGATTATGAGATTGAAAAAATGTATAATAGGAATCCAAAATAATATAGTGGATTTGACATAGATGATGTATAAACAGTTAATAATAATTTTTTTTTTCATTTTCCTACAATTTAAATCACGATTCATGCAATATAAAAAGGAGGTTGTTTATTTAAAAAATATAATTAAATAGATATTTAATTCAAACTATAAAGAGAGATAAATATTCCACAAATAATTTTGGTGGAATGTGGTAGTTGAAATCAGTATGGAAAATCATGGGAAATTAAGGATATTTGGATAGACCTTAATTATACTCATAGGTGTCTAATTTATTAGGTTCGTGACTTCCCCATTTTAATAGTGGATATAGACTTGAAACAAGTAGTCTAGGGAGACCTTGAGATATGTAATATTTCAATCTCAATGTAAATTTGATCTAGGAAAGGGTCTGGAAGAAATAATTAAAAATTGAAATCATTTATGAATCTTCCAAAGTAAAATAAGGTATTGCTATAAAAACATCAAAATTAAGAGGAGTTCTAGTTTCATTCTAGATAGAATAAGGTTTTTGGAGAAAGAGTATTTCAAATAAAATATAGGAAAATACTAATATAATCGCAATACGGTATATACATATATTTGAGGGTGAAATAAAAAAAATTATGCTGATGAATGCACTGAAAAGTCCATAACCATTGGGAAGGTGACCCTTTCATTCTTAGTGGGTGTAGGAAGAATAATTTGAGTTAATTATCCTTGTGAATCATTGAGTTGTACCCAAGTTTTTAGGGTTGTATTCCTAGTAAATAACTGACCTATCTGAACTTTATTTTAATAGAAGATATATTTTAGTGATTATTTGGATTGACACCCCATCAATTGATTGTCCTTTAAAGTAATGCTACTAGGATTAATAAAGTAAATTTTTATGTACCAATTTACATTATTAATCTAAACCAAAAGATGATAAGAGGGTTAGTCATGTGAATTGAATTAGATTAACATACATGAAAAAAAATTGAATGTGACCCCCAAGGTTGACAGGTCATGACCCATTTAGGGCAGTGATAGTTTAATAAAAAATTGATTAATTGAAAAATCATTGAATACTATGATTCACTCCCTATTGAGGGT
Organism: Viscum album; assembly: GCA_963277665.1. Taxonomy (NCBI): domain Eukaryota; kingdom Viridiplantae; phylum Streptophyta; class Magnoliopsida; order Santalales; family Viscaceae; genus Viscum; species Viscum album. Next base: position 378,535,854 of record OY728160.1, on the reverse strand, counting down.
ATTATCACCCTAATATATACTTGAAGATAAATTATTTTGGTCATGATTTATCATCAAATTATATTTCCAATTGATTTAATTCTTCTTCTTATTTTAACCTTTTACTATATTTGATATTTCTCATTATCCTCATTATGTTTAAATTTAATGACCTAATTCTTTAGATAATAATAGAAAATGTTTCCAAGGCTATCTAAATTCCATAACATTGGTTTCATTTTACTTTTTCCATACAATTTACTTTATTTAATTTCTTAAAAATAAGATAAAAAATATGATTATATAATTCCTCAGCTATGTCATCCTCATAAGAACCTGATTATACAACTTCCTTTTATTTGAATATTCATTTAATCATTTACTCAAAATCCAACACACATTTTTCTTTCTTCATTAATTTTAGAGTCTTCGGTATCTCATAATTTATGAGAATATTTCATAATTCATCTTATGCCAAATTTTCTATTTCATCTAAGCCTGATATTTTTTAATAAATGAAATTTGGAAAGCTGATCATTGTGTTTAAAAAAAATGATGGAATATTCCATATTCTCACTACAATTAAAAATATTTCTCACAATCTCATTGAACTATGTAATTTAGTACTCAATGGTCTAATCAATAGGAATTATTATTTCTCTAAATTTTATCCTCTAAAAATGTACCATGCATTATTTGGCATTGATATTTATTTAATAATTACTATTTAATATTCCATATATCTCATTTTGACATAAAAAATCCATGAATTATGTACATAAATTTTCTAATAGATACATTAATATGATATTTTGATCTTTTTCATCTAACTAAATATTTATTTTATCATTATAAATCAGAACATTAACTTTAGCCAAGGGCGAAAGACCTATTCGTGAAGCATCTCTCACTTCCAGGCTAGGTGATAAGAGGTTGGGTAAAATCATATTACTCTAGATATGATATTTTATCAAAAGTTATAACAGACTTCTTTTAAAAGAAATTTTATTCTAGATTTTATAAAAATTAGTTTGTATCTTCATATAGTAATGTTTCTCTAATAACACTTATAAATCCATATGCTGGATTGACAAATGGGGGGAGGGGAAATCATTAGTCTAATTTTATGAACTTTTATTGTTTCAATTAAATATCACTAAATTATAATGAGGATTAATTCACTCAAAGATATCTTATAGCCTCACCTCATGTATATAGTTGTGACAACGATAGAAACACAATGTCTTTACAAGTCTGGATAGAAATGAATTCCCCATGCCATGTTACTATAAATCTAGAAAATTGTTTCTGAAATACAATCACAAGTTTCTAAAAAATTATTTTATAGTGAAATCACATATAATATTCATAAAACTAGTTATACAACCCAATTACAAACCTCCAAAAAAAATTTTATACTCCCAAATTGTATAATCATCTTCAGTGACTGGGTAGATACACTAATCACAATATCTTTTTTATTGTTGATATGATGATGGAAAGAACTCATACATATTATTGTCTACCTTTGAACCTCATTTCTAAAATATTTCTCAAAAAGGAAAAATGATTTATTTAACTTGTATAAAAAACATTAATGAACTTAAATAGTGATAATGAGGACGATCAATGATGGGATCAAATCATTCTCTCGAAATCATGAATAATATTGGTCCCCTTTTTTATAAATACTTTAGAAATTTTTATTCTTCTATAGAAACTGATATACCATCAATAAAATCTCATTCTCTATCTTCGATATTATATAGTACTGGAATATCCAGCTCTTCATGATACCCACGCTCAATGTTTGCAAAGTATCTCAATGTTTTTTATTTCTTCATCGATACCTGCAAAATATAAATTTATAGAATATCATGGGAATATTAGGTTTCCTATTGAATATTGATAGAAACTCTATGAATGGTTGACCTGGACTTTTTATTCAAATTTCATTGATTTTTTTAGTTTTAATTCTCCATATAAATATCATTCAAACTCATTGGCGAAGTATTACACAAGGATCATGAATTATTCCTTTAATTTCTCAGAAAAATATATTTTTTGAAATAATTTGAAAAATAAAACTTGATGGTATCATGTATCTCTTACACATGGAACTTCCTCTTACAGTGTGGAAGTCATTTTAGCTTTCCTTGGTATTTTATTGAATCACTATATATTAATGATACCGATGTTTCAATCCTGATGATATATATAGAAACATCATTTGATTTAATTCTCTTTTTATTTAGAATATTTCATAATGAATATTACCCATTCTTCACTTCTATATATTATCATATTTTTTCTAAGTAAAGAACTTTCATGAGGCAGACTCAAATTCATAAGTATTTATCATGTGTCATAAAAGAGATCGTATATGTTTTTCAACTCCATAAATCCACCATATATACAAATTACTGAATATTATGATTAGCATTGAGGTAGAAAATATACCACAAATTGAAAGACCCCATGTACAATCTATTGAGTATTCAGTGGATAATAGATTAGCATTAGATCGACCACATGTATAAATTACTGATAGTGTCTCAGTCTGGAAATTCTATACTTTATTTAACTCTAACCAAGGAATCATCAATCTACATTAAACCTTCTAAACTAAACTAAATATATTTTCCAATATGTTATAAAAAATTTCTCTAAATTCACTGACACATTACATTGGTTTCCTTGATTATAAACACATCAATTTTCCCATTTATGTTTGTATTGGTTACCATTATATGGATCATCTAAGTTTTGTGATACTTTTAGTATACCTTTAACCAGTCTATTTTATTCATCATTTCATTCGTCTGAAAATGTTTTTTTTCATTCAAAATCCACCAAAATATTCTCAATCTCACTCGGGGCCTTCTCGAAACACCCATGACTTCTTGGAGAGGTATTTTAACACTAAATACACCATCATCTCAATACATAAACCCTTTATGTCTTAATTTTTTTTAATGTTGTCCTCAAAAACATCTTTATTCACTACTAAAAAAGAGGCATTTAAAAGCACTGGTATTTATTATCACTAAAAAAAGCGCTGATAAAGCGCATATTTATTAGTGTTATAGAAAGTGCTGATAAATTTAACCATTTATCAGTGCTTTATTTTTAGGGTTGATAAATGGTACCATTTATCAGTGCTATATTTTTAACCAACAAAATTGAATCCTTTACCAGCACTTTTCGAGAACTTATAAAGGGCTGAATAAATAAAATAAAATAATAAAATAAATAAATAATAAAAAATGAGTTTATTAAAAAATTATTACATATTTTAATAATTAAATAATTTTTTATAAAAATGAATAATTTGATTATACTATATATAAATTATAAATATTAATAAATAGAATGTATTAAATATATATGTATATGTAAAATGTAAAATAAACATATTAATTTTTAAAATTAATAAAATCGAGAAAATTATTGAACCTTTTATTAATTAGATAATAATTGGTAATGTTAATAAATAATATATATTAAATATATAGATATATATTAATGTATTTAAATTTGATTTATACAATACAGAAAATTATATACACTTTATAGTAAATAATAATATATTTACTAAATAATGGTTTGTAGTAAATACACATTTATAATGGACATAATTGAATGTTGTTTGATTTTACAATTTATAAAATTGATCAAACGTATTATATTTATTTCACATATACGTAATTAATGCATTTTTATATATATATTCATAGATAAATGTATTTTTTTAGAACTTAATCAATTTCTATTATTTATTATATATATATTTATATACTTTGTTTTAATATTTTTAATATGTATTCAACATTATTTAAATATATATACAATTTTTAATTATTTATGTGTGTCAAACTTGTCCAAATTTTCAATATTGTACTCTTCTTTAATTAGTAAATTTTACTCATTTTTAACATGGGTGAACATAATATTAAATATACATTAATAATTTTAAAAATACATTTGTAAAAAAATTATATATATATATATATATATATCTGTGTGTGTATTTACAATATTTGTACATTTTTAATCACAAATAAATAAATAGTATTCTTTTAAATAATGAATATATATAATATGATTATATATACATATAATTATATATATATATATAATTATATTAATATTATTCTTTAAAAAATATTTATATAATTATTAATAAATAATTTTATATTCAACTAATTTAAAAATAATTTTTTTCTAAAAAGTATTATTAGAAGTAATGTAATTATATAAAATAAGTATTCTTTTTAAAAAAAAATTATTCTCTTTAAAACATTATTATATTTATTTATCAGTGCTTTTCTAGTGCTGATAAAGATAGTGATTTGTTAGTGCTGATAAAAGGTATCTTTATAAGTGGTTTTAAACATCTGATAAAAGTTTCACGGTCTATTTTAAGAACCCAAACCATTGCAAACCAGTTCACGATATCTGAAGCTCTCCGTTGAAGAGAGTTGTAGTAGGTGATCCTCGTTTTCAAATCAATGCTCGAATCTAGGCTAGAATTAAAGCTCCAACAATTCCAAGGCTTGATTCCAAGTCTCGAGTGATTCAAGGGTTGAACAAAACTGTGACCAAAACGTAATCTCAGTTATTTATATCTCTAATTTCTCTAGGTTAACCAATATACATTCTTATCCCCCATGTTTGTATCCAAAAAAGATTAGTTTCAATATGCTATAATAAAACACCTTAAATTCATTGTGTTTTTAGAAAAATTGATTTATTGTATTCCCTGATATCATGTTGGTATCTCTGGGAAAACATTGACACTGTGCAAATTGAAATATATCAAACCCAATTTTTTCCATTTTGTTATCCAATAAAATAGGCCACCAGTACCTTTATTCCCTGACAAATACATATTTTCAATTTTCCACTTCTAAAAAATTCAAACATCATGTGATCAATGTTGTCATTGGTTTGGAATATTACATTTCAAATCACATGGAAGATGATATATTTGACATCATTTGGGTCATATATTATGTCATGATGAAATTTTCACTGAGAGGGTTAAGTGAGGAGGAACTGAAATATAGGTTATCCCCTTCAATTGCAATGGTAATTTTAGATGTTGTTTTTGGAAAATGGACGATGAAAAATCTGACACATGGTAAATACTATATAATTATTTTTGAGGAAATGTTTTCAAACACTAATAAGCACTAAAATATAGTGTAAAATTAATGTGTTTGTTTAGGATGGTGGTGTGCTATTTCATTAGGATTGGGATAGATTTAATGGTCACTTATGAAATGTAACAATCAAATTATTCTGATGAATCTATAAAATCAGATGATAAAAATGATTATATATGTTTTATTTTTTTCTTATTTATTTAACTTCTTATTTAAAAATATAGTCGTTATAGTTTCTATATTTGAAATATTTCTATTTTTATTTAAATAATATGACATAAACTCGATAAAAAGAAAAATTATAGAGGTTTATGGTTATATATTCATTTGACTATATTATAAAGGAAAAAATTATTTTGAGATAAAATATAATTGATATTTTGATTTTTGTTGTTGAAATATAGTTAAAAAATAATCAATTAGAATAAGACATTTTTTAGGGAAAACCTCAGCATCATGATTTTTTAAGATAAAAATGTTTCATTACATGGTGGAGATGAAGAGTACATTATAAATAGAATTTATTATTCTCAATCATTTATGATTGATTATTTCTTTTTGTAAATTTGATGTATTCTTTAAAAAGTAACATATTTAACGAGATAAGTTTTATATTATTTAAATTGTAAATAATGTTTTAAATCATTCAAGAATAAATATTATGCCTCTATATTTAACTAATTTTGATAAAATATAATACTAACGTTGATTGATGTAATTATAATAAATATGATTTAATAGAATATATTTTGTTGAAATAGTTTTTTTATGTATAAAATCATTACACCATTATAATCCCTCTTCAAGCCAAATTTATTAGTTGTGTTATAATAATTTAATGACATGCTATGTTGACAATGGATTCTTAATTCTAATGAATTTTATGTTTTACTAACATAAAATAAAATCCATCTTATGTCTGTCTAGTGGTAATATGATTCCCCACATATGTGATGATCTCAATTATAATACATAAAAACATGATTATTTATAATACATTACCATGACCTTTTATGTTTAGATTTTTATAGGAATAGAAAAAAAATTTACTATAAAACACATGTATTTTTAATGTAATTGTAATTTTTTGGAGCAATGATACATAATAAACCTTCATTGTTCTTATTCGGATCAAGATCCACATGTCACGTTGTTTTTATTCAGATCTTCCTCCTCATGAATAAATTTAATATAATTATAATCCTTATGAGCCTCTCCAAATGATTTAGTCTCTACATTAGAAAAAATGAGATTTGTTTTGTGTCTTACTACCTCCAGCTTTTCCCGAAACATTATTATCACTAATGAAGTTTTATTCATTGATTTCAGACTTGATGTATCTCTTGTAGTTTATGAAAATATAGTCACCTTTGAAATGATTTCCACGTAATTTATTCTTCTTAAAAATAACTTCATCTTTTTCATCATAAATATAATAAACGCTATATATTATTTACTATAATTCATATGAACATAGATCATTCTTAGACATTGCCTTTTGGTTCTAACCTTATGAATCCTTGATTACCATCCATGTTTTTCTCAGAAATGAGAGTCATTAACCTTTGACAATGAATATATTTTGTGTATTTATTTATTTACTGTACAAAATGAATATTTTATGAACCCAATAAAATAGCTTTACATTCTCTTAGACAATTTGATGCTTTAATATAATGTATCTTATTTTCTCCTCATACTCTTTAATCATGGATTGATTAATTGAAGAGATCCATATGCATTTTTTACCACCATTATTTATTTACCTTCGGCATATCCCTATTTTCATTAATGATTTCAAAGTAAAATAATTACCCAAATAATTAATCTATTATTTCATATATATATATATATGTTTAATTTATTTCATTTTAGTATTACTCATATGATAATTGTTTTTTTGTACAATTAGATTATTTTGTTCGAGTTGGGGAGGTTTTTTCGATGCTTCTCATACACATGAGGGATTGTGCATCGAGCCAAAAACTAATATAATGACTAAAAGAAAATGCATTAGGAAGGAATAAAACCATCAAGAGTAGTTTAATTACTACTACTTATTTATATAATTTTTTCATAATTTTATATACTGTTTATAAGTAAATTTTCATTGTAGGATCGAATAGTATAATGAGATGATCAAATAGAAGAGGGGGTGAATTGTATACTTTAAAAATTACATTGGATATTTTAAAGTTGATATAAAACATACTTAAGGAAATTTTGTTATCCTTAAGCGAATCTGTTTTGTAAAGTTATCTTTTAACTTTAAGAAAACTTATTTTAAAAACTTTAATCAAAAATTCATAAACCCTCATAATGAAACCTTTTCTTAACGTTTACCACCATAAGATAAAAACATATGGAAAATTTTCTTAAAATAAAGATTATACCTTAAAGAGTATAAAATCATTAAAATAATCAATGTAACAGAAATTAGAATGTATAATAAAGCTAGACTTTCTAACTTTAACAAAGTTAAAATTGCAGTGGAATAAAAAGAACCTGAAAAAAAATTAACAATAATATTATTTTAACCCAAAGAGAATGGTATCAAACAACCTTGGATAATGGTTCCATGATTTTACTTTCAAGAAAGTCAGTCTTACTCAAACCCAGGTAGGCCCTCAATATAAGGTTCGGTATCTCTCTTGCTATCCATGCAATCCCTCGATTTAGAAGTAAATCTGAACCTCTATCTTCCAATCCCAGAATACCATAATCATCATGATCAGAGTCTACACAAAGAAAGTCTGAACAAGATGTTCACACCTAAACAAGTTGTTCACAACATCTTCAAAAAACACTAAGAGTTGTAAGAGCCTCTCTCTATAGAAATCACATCACAAACATTGATTTCTTTTCAATTCACCCTACTTTATAGTTTTTTATATCATTAAAATGAAATTGTATTTATAGGCAAAAATTCTAAATGGTCGGCTCCACTTAAATGGTAATATTTTCGTTAAATTTTTTATAGACCTAGACACGTGTATAATAGAAAATGGTTAGTTTATAAATAATTGGAAGACATTGTTTTATGTATAAGAATCAATGTTAAGTTTAAACTAAATATTAATTGAAAGAATGATTAGTTTCTGATAATATTGGAATGAGATATTAAACAACTCTAACATTATCAAGAAAACAGATTCTTAAGAAAAATTCAAATTGGATTGAGAAAATGGTATCACTATTTTGGGTACCTGTATCATAAAATTAGTATGACATTTTTACTGGTATTGTTATTCTATAAAACGATATCATTATAATGAAAATGGTATCATATATTTTTACGTGAAAACTTTATTTAAAAAATAGGGTATCATTGAATCAGTATGAAATAGGATTATGTAGAACAAAATGAAAAATAAGTAAGTAAAATATAATAACAAATTTGTAAGTAATACCGAATCAAAAATTTGTAAGTAAAATGGAATGAAAAATCTCTAAGTAAAAAAGAATGAAAAACCCTGTAAGTAAAATGGATTGAAACATCTGTTAGTAAAATAGTTTGAAAAATCTTTAAGTAAAATGGATTGAAACTTTTTTAAGTAAAGTGGATTGAAAAATATTTATGTATAATGGATTGATGAATTTGAATGTAAAACTGATTATAAGGAAAATTGTTTTTGATTTTCCAAACATGAAACCACAAAAAATGGAGAAGTCATAGGAGAACCTTATTGACTCAACATCCTTATGATTTTTACAAATAATTATTTTGTTCTTTACATAGATCTTTGGGGAAGTCATATTTTCCATTCACCAATCAACAAAAGGATAAAAAAGAGATAAAATGATTCTTTCTGCCTATATAACCAGTTTTTCCAAATTCACTATCTTTCTTTGTTGAACTATAGACACTACATATTGATTAGATTTTGTTATCCAAAAGATCTTTCTCACTTTTGAAATTCGAGAGATTAGAAAAATTGGATGTTCCCATTGTGGTTACTTCTTATGATATAATGGGCACATGATATTCTTTTTCTCTTCGGACCTTTAAAAATGAGATATATTTTTTGGTTATGAACATCGAGTTGATTTGGAAAGTTGGAATATTGATATATAAAGACAATAGAAAAGTGGTTACATTCGTCATTAGGATTTTTTGAGACATTGGGACATTAAATAATCAAACACACCTCAATATGACACACGATGTGACTTGTATGACTCAAATTTCTTCTTGTTACTTAAACTTGACATGAATTTTAGTAAAAATCACAATTTACATACTGAAAACTGTGAAACAATATTCTGATTATTTTAGTACCTTAGTTATATGATTCATAGACATTTTTTATGTGTAAAAATACATTTCACCTCAATTAGATGCATGGTGTGACCTCTATGACTCAATGTGTCTGTTATTAGTTTAAAATAGAAAATTTACATTAAAAAAATATAACTCACTAAAAACACAAAAAACATTATTTTATTTTATTTATAATTTTTTACATTTATTAATAAGTCATTTATGATGTGTTGGAATCTGTCTCACATCAAACCTATACACGATGTGATCAGTATAGGTCAAAGTGTGTGTTTCCAGTTTAAAGTGACATTTTTTTACAAAAAACAACCTACTGAAAACCAATGAAATGAATTCATATTTTTTATACTATAGTAAAATTATCCAAAAGTCACTTGATATATGTATGAATCAACCATACCTCAATCTGATGCATGGTGTGACCAGTATAACTCCATGTGCGTCTTTTTATTTAATGATGACATCAATTTTACTAAAAAACAGACATAATCAAAATTGAGAAACATTTTGAGATTATTTTTATATTTTAGTAAAATTATCCACAAGTCATTTGAGATGTGTAGGAATTAGATGTACATCATTCTCATGGACTTTGTGACCATAATAACTCCAAGTGCATCTTTTTATTTAAAAATGACATATATTTTAATACAATGGAAAATTGAAATAATCAAAACAGATCAAATGAATTCATATTGTTTATATATATATATATATTAATGAAATGATACCTAAATTATTTTTGATGTACAGTAATCAGGATCACCACTATCTGAAAAATGATGTGCCAGGTTTGACTCAATGAGTCGATTATCAGTTTAAAATCGATAGTTTTGTTCAAAAAATGTCTCTCACTTAAAACATATTAAACACAATAAGATTTTCATGATAATTTATTACATTGAATAATAAGTCATTTTTTACGTGTAGGAATCATTATCCCATAAAATCGATACACGGTATGATCGGTATGAGTCTAAGTGTGTGTTTCCAATTTAAAATAACATTTCTGAAAAAAAAATACAAGTGATGTACTCAAAACTAATAAGGCACCTTCATATTTTTTTTGATACATTATGATAAAAATTCATAATCTATTTGGGATGTAAAATAATTAGATTCTCCTTAATCTGATGCATGATGTGACTGATATGACTCAATGTGCGTGTTTTAATTTAAAATTTACATCAATTTTATTAAGAATGACAACTCACATACTCAAAACTGAGAAAATTTATTTGGATTCTTTTGATACTTTATTAAATCAATATATAAATAATTGTTTATATGTAGGAATCAGTTGCACCTCAATATGAAACATGATGTGTCCAGTATGACTCAATGTGTCTAATATCAAATTAAAATCAGCATTTAAGTTTGAAAAGTGTTAGTCACTAGAAACATATCAAAAACACATAGATTGTCTTGATAAATTAGTACAATAATTAATATTTCATGTGGGAAATTTTGGAATTTGTATCATTTGAAACCAACACACAATGTGACTAGAAGGAGTCAAAGTGCATGTTTCCTATTTAGAATAGAATTTTAGTAAAAAAGAAAAGTGACATACTCAAAACCACGAAAACCAATTTAGATATATTTGATACTTTAGTAAAAGGACCCCTAAGTCATTTCATATGCGTATGAATTATATGCAATTCAATCCAATGCATGGTGTGACTAGCATAACTCCAAGTTCATTTTTTAAATATATAAGTATCATTTTAGTTTAAAATGAATATTACATTTCCAGAACTGAGTAAATGAGACTAGATTGTTTACTATTCTTTTAAATGTCATATTCATACAAGACTTTTCTCATTTCGTGGTATTTTTTTTGTTTTGGTGTGCTATTACAACATATTACATTGGTGATGGAGTGTGTTGTTACAAAAAACTATAGTATTCCCCTTTATTTTTGCTTTTGAAAGAACAGATATAGGATATCTTTCTCAAATCTTTTATAAGGAAAGATAAAGTATCGCATTATCCGAACATTCTTAGTGGTGATAAATGTCTTGAGCTTAAAAATTCACTCTAGTAATTATCTCTTCTCTAGCACTGATAAATTTTCTTTTTAATGTTGTTAAAGGCCAATTTTTTTAGAAGTGATTAAACTCTACCCACAAAATGAAATTCAAAATAGTTAATTTAAACTATAAATGGTATATAAACCTTGTCACAGTGAGATCTTCAATGGTCATTGAATGAAAAGACACTTCAAGTTAAAAATAAAAAAAATTCTCTTCACCCCAACTATAAAATTATCTCCAGAACCTAAAGCATCTTCCATGAGTAAAAAACATGAAAAAAATTCTCATTGAGATGTTTGAGACCTCATTATTGAAACTTTAATTCTAATTATTCATGACTTCTTGACATTAAGAATAATTATTTAAATTTCCACTAAATTTGACAACTCATAACAATGTAGGTCATTACAATAAGATAATCAACCCAATACCACCAAAAATAAATTTTAGAATATCATAACAATTTTTCAAAATGTGAATGATATGCCTTTCCTTTTCATCCATTTATGGAATATACTCAATACTCATATTCAATTATTTCACCAAAACATTTTGGAGTCTCTTAGAGAATCTACAAATAATACAAGTATCATTTTCCAAGTTGATAGACTTATGTACTCATCTAATTCTAATGATTTAATTCACCAAAATATTTCATGTATTTTAAATAGAAAATGTATCTCATATAGAATATAATTTTATCAAAATTATATTTTGATCTACTATTTATAAAACAGTAGCATTATTATAAGGTGAATTTAACAACCCAGTCATGAAATTCACATAAATAGCTTTCTGTTTCCATGTGAGAAATGGTAAAGGATATAAAAAAATTCCCAATCATTTATTCTATGTCTTTACATATTCAAAAATCAAATTATGATTAAAATTTTTTTAAATAGGTTTATCTTTTCCTTCCCATCATAATTGTTGCATGATTTCATGATATATCTTGGTAAATCCAAGATGCACAACTCCAATTGAATGGTAACATTTTTTATAAATTACACTTCTGATTTTCACATGAAATCATACTTATCCCTTGAAATAAAGAACTAAACATGTATTCACTAACCATCCATCATTAAATTTCACACTATTTGGGAAATCCCCCATCCTCCTATAATTTTATTTAATAACATACTAATATATCATAGTATCCATTTACATATAAGTGAAACTAATTATATAGGAAAACACACCATCCATTTCCTTCATCACCTCTTATCAGAATCTTAAAATCGAACTGATCAATTTCAATTTATCTTGAAATTCTATGGCTATGTGAAATTTATTTTTTCTTCTCCATAAACCTACCATTTCAATAAATTTTCTAATTGTATACACGGGATAAATGTCACGACCTGTCCTAGTGGGGCCCATGACATGACTCCACAAGCCTGCCTATAATAGGCTAGGGGTTGGTGATTAGCACCAAGTCTGCATATTACTACATGAGAGGCATTTCTTATGAACCTATACACATCCACACATCTCCAAGCCCACAATGATAAAATGTAAAAACCACTAAGGAAAGAAATTCATGAATACAACTAAACCCAACCAACAGAGTACGACAGAAAGTAATGTACTGAAAGTAAACTAGGACAGAATACAAGCCCACCAAAAACAAAAAGAGTCTGAAAACTGAAAAGTCCAACCTGTAAACACAATAGGTACTGGGACTGCTTCTTGTTGCTGAAGGAACACCTCAGCCTGTAGGGAACTTAGATAGCTCGGACCTGTCCTGGTCCACCCTGGACTCTGTCAAAAGGATACTCATCTGCACAATACACGACACGTGTGGGAAAATCCCGTGTAGGGGTGAGTATAACAATACATAATAGAGGACCCCAAAAAACAAAAAACAAGTACATAAAAGAAGGGAACAATCAACACTACCCAATATATGTCTATTGAACATATAATATGAGATCAAAATCTAGATATCCTCAAAACCTAGACCCGTAGCCTAGAGAAAAGTCACACAACTACATACCCCCGCTAGTGAATCAGTTTGAAGATTCCACAAAGCACTCATTCCGGGAGAACACACTCCACGATTCTGATAGCTTTGATGACGTCCATCAGAGAAGTATGGTTCATCGGGAAATTTCATGAGAGGTAGTTACACTCATTATGGGAGACACACTATTGAGTGGGAAGATCAGGATAGATAGAAGCACACATTATGAGAGACACAATCCTGAGTGGGAAATATCACAATACACAAATGAGGATCACTGGCAGGGCCATGGAGGATACCACAACTCATCAGGACTCACCAGCTTGGTGATGCACTGGCTAGGTAGAAGATCAATGCGAAGTAGAGCTGGTCATATCGATGCTTGACTCTACCTTGGGTCAGGAATGGATAGAGGATCTCGCTCCGAGCCTCTCAGAGGGATGCCGACTATATCATATAAAGTCTTGCGGAAGGTATCATACACATTTAGAAGGAAATGATGCCTGACCTTCAGGGGAATGATAATAAGCTGCACTAACCCAAACAAAAGATGTCCAAGATATGGTGAACAAGATGACCATGCCATTTTCCAAAAAGTACACGGAGTGTAGATAAGTTAGATGTCGTGTTGTCTGACCCTGCGTAATGCTTGTGTACAACGGCCTAGGTTACAGGGATGGTCATATATTAAAGTGAGTACACGACATGTAGTACATTGTACACTCCGTGTATGAGTAACTAGGGTTGGGTCCGTGTACACTGGTCATGTGCATGTAGACAGTCATCAACCAGTGTACTCTTACCCATCTAATTTGTACATGGGATGACCCACGTTACTAGCCTCACCTCGCCGTGTGATGAAGTACACGCCATGTAAATAATCTTGAGTCCATGTATCCCCTAGATACACATGGAGTCCTGCGTAGGTGCTTCTTTCTTTCCGCATGGAAAGTACATGTTGTGTCATCTGAAGCTGTGTAGTCCATCACATGTCTATGTGCTTCCAAAAATACACATCGGTCTTCTGGGTGTAAGAACCCAGTTTTTATTTTTAGAGGTACGAGATTCTTATTTTTCCTTTTCCTTATGTGTTTTTGAGAAAATATGGAAAATGGGGAAAAATCCTAAATTTTGGAACTACACGCCATGTACTTTATCCACACGCTGTGTACTTTTGGCCGTGTTGGGATGAGTACACAAGGCGTGTAGCCATGTCAGCGACGAAGGATGTAGGAACCGACTACACACCGTGTAGTGGTACCTTACATGTCGTGTAGTCAGTCGGCAGGCTTAAACAGTAAGGCAGTGGCTTCGCCGCCAGCTGGGCGACAGTACACACCGTGTACTCAAGAGTACATGTCGTTTACTCATGTCGACAGATGAACAGTGTGGTGATGCTGCCAATTGAACACTTAAATGAAAGAAATACACGCCATGTACTCAGAAGTACATGCTGTGTACTTTGTTTTTTCGGCTTAAAATAGGAAGTAGCCTCCTCATTTGGTAGAGGAGGCAGTTGAGCGATTTTGAAGCCAAAGGAGGAGGTTGGATCTTTGAAGATCCACCGGGCGTTCGTCTGGAATCCGATTCGACTTTGGACGATTTCTTTCGAACCGCACGGATAATCCCTCTCCTCTCCTGGTACCGTTCATACCAATTATTCTCCTAACATAAGTTATTTAGGTTTGTTCAGTTTTTGTTCTTCGTCAGATCTACGCCATTCTTGAGTGTTTCTGGAGTCGTTGTTCGGGTATAATGCTCGTTGACATATAAGGTAGGTGGCTTGGTGTTATTTTTCCAATGGTCATGCATTTTTTGTGTGTTTTTGAGCTACGAACCCATATTGGGGTGTTGTGAGGCTGAGCCTGTGGCTAATTTAACTACCTAGAACTGTATAGGTAATTAAATAATGTTGTAAAAATGCTGTTTGGGATTGTTTCTTGGATCGAGGACCTTCCTGAGGGGTGTGTTCCTCTGTTTAGCTGTTTGGCCAGGATACCCGAGGGTATGCCTTAAATGCAGTAACTGTAAAATTTCGTTGAGAGGAATTGCTTTTTTACTACATTTTGATATGTTGGGCATGGCCCAGTTACCTGTTTAGCCTGAGGGCATTGTTGTGATTGGCCTGAGGGCGTGTCGGTTTTAGCCTGAGGGCTGTCGTATTTCGCCTGAGGGTAACCTTTCGTGCCTTAGGGCTTGACTTATGTGCCTGAGGGTGACACTTCCTACGCCTAAGGGAAATTTATGTTACTCCTGAGGGAAATACCTGCGGGTTGGATTCTGTGTGGCCTGAGGGCAAGCCTGTGGGCATGGTTACTATTTTAGCCTGAGGGCACAGTTCTGATTGGCCGTAGGGATTGGTGATGTTGAGAACAAGAATGTTACTAAGTTGAATGAATTAAATGGATAATAAAATGGTGAAATAACTGGTAATTAGTTACTTTTGATTACTTCTTACTTTATTGAATTTTACTACTGCACACTATTGTTGCATGCTTACACGCAGTTGGGCACGTGCCTTTGGTGGGAGCCTACTGAGATATATTTCTCACACCCTGTTTTGGTCATGCTTTTCAGACCAAACATATTACGTTGCTGCAGGTATAGATAGGGGCAAGAGTCCCTATACAGGTACTTGACTGTTGCTAAGGAGTAGGAGGGCATGGGACCGAGCCAAGTCTTGCGATGCCGCTGCCAGCTGTTTTGCTTGTTTTGCAGTACTCTGTTTTCTGCTGTACTGTATTGATTTATAACATGATCTGGATGTTTTCTTAGAACATGAAACATGTAGAATCATCACTTATATATTGTTGGTCATATCCACTGTTGTAGTTATTTCAGTTGTGTATGTTTACTACTTCCGCTGTTTGTTGTATGTTTTATTTTGTATTCCGCTGCACTACACTTTGACAAATGAGGGCCTAGTTTCCCCACTATCAGACCTGGGCCCTTGCTGCTAGTCGTTAGCCTCTGGAATTTGGGGAAATGCGCATGAGGTCACGTGGCGAACTGGGCTCGGGGCACCCGTTGCGTGGCTCCCGGGTTCCGGACGTTACAAAGTGGTATCAAAGGAGGTTCTTTTCTTTGACTTACTATTTGGAGTCGTAGTTAGGCATAGGACTGAACGGTAGTTGTTAATAAGCTGTGCCCGGGCGTAGATGACCCGTGTATAGGGAAAATCCAGTCTATCTTGTATTTCTCATTATTTTGATTTTTCAATTTTACGGTTGATATGTTTTCATCGTGGGGTGACGCACTTGGATTGTGTTGTTTCTATTTTATCTGTGGGTTCTATTTAGTTGCAACCCGATGAGATGAGGGTATGTCATCTCATGCATCATATAGGCACATGATAGATATCACATGTCATGCATAGTTTCCATGCCATGTAGGTGCATTAGAAATTCACATGTTGTTGTGATAGTTGTTGTGCTAATAAAGCATGCTGTTGTGATAGCTGCTTCATAAGTACCAGCCTTGTGATATGGTATGTTTGTTTGAGCTTGTTTATAGAATAGATGCCAAAATTTTGTTTTTAGGGAGTATGGGCCCCCATTGACCGGAATTTGGTGGATCATTGACTTTTTATTGGTTATAACACATATAAGATGTCAAACATTGATTTGTGGGGTGTATGGGACCCCACGGGTCGGAACATGACACTTAGGTGTTATTTTGCAGTATTCCTGGGTTCTGGAGAAGTTTCTGAGGCATACTATCCGGAAAACCCATGATACACACCATGTAGGACCTTATACACGCAGTGTGTGTTCTTCTGTTAGGGAAGAAAAATGAACTTTTTGAGTACACACCGTGTACCCCAAGTACACGCCTTGTAGTCTCTTCCCGTGTCACAAACCGTGTGGGTGACGACACGGGGTAGGGAAGGGATTGTGTAAAACACACCATGTTGTCTACGTACAAGCCGTGTAGTGTGACCCGGAGTCCGGCCGTGTAACTAACAACACAGGTCGGTGAACTCCTTGACAGAACACTCTGTGTCAGTTATAGACACACAGCGTAGTGTGACCTGGTGACTCGGCTTTGTGACTAACAACACGGGCCGGTTTCACCTCTCCCTGAACACGCCATGTACCTGTGGGACACGCCGTGTAGTCTTGTCCGAGGACAGACTGTGTGGAGTTAGCCGTGTGGCTGGGAAACGGGACGGTGTACACGCCGTGTGCGGGTGTAACATGCCGTGTAGTGTTAAGCCGAGTAGTTGGCCGTGTCACAGACGACACAAGTAGTTGGAAAATAACACCATACCCTCCGTGTAGATATTATACACGCCATGTAGTTTTGATGAACGGAAGCCGTGTGGCATAGCTGTGTAGAAGGACCGGGCAGGGGAAATGAAGTCAAGTACATGTCGTGTAGTCAGTGTACACGCTGTGTAGTCTTGTTTTGAAAATTTTGAAAGGCCTTCTTCCTCTTGTTCCATTGTGGTTCCTTCATTTCATTCTTAATAATCTTGAATCTGAGATGTGCTTTTGACCTTTTAGATTCATGCTTCCTAGACGACCGCGAGTTTTTCGCTAGGAGAGTGGCGATGATTACACTCCGGAGATAGTGGGCCATGGGCTACATGTTGATCCACCAGAAGAGCCAAATGCGGCACCAGTTGTTATACCAGACACAGGCGCGGAGGCGCAGTTCCGTGAAGGTTTATTGCGGTTCATGCAGAACTTTCAGGGAGCACTGCAGGCTGCCACATCTATGGCCGAGCTGACGCGTATCTTTCAGCAGCAGAATCCACCTACGTTTTCAGGGGATGGCAGAACACAGGCTGTAGAGTCTTGGCTAGGATCGATGTAGACTATTTTCGAGCATTTGGAGACGCCTCCAGGGAGGAAGGTCAAGATCGCGACTTACATGCTGCATGATTCTGCCAAGAGGTGGTGGGATGTTACCACCCAGTCAGAGCATGACAAGGACATGGTGTGGGATGATTTTCAGGCAGTCTCCTATGACTTCTTCTTTCCTGAGACGCTGAGGGAAGATAGAGCTCGAGAGTTCATGAATATGCAGCAGGGCGCTATGTCGGTGATGGACAACTTTGCTCGTTTTATAGAGCTTCAGTGTTTTTCACCAGTGCTGGTGGGTGATGAGACGTTGAGAGTCAGACGTTTTGAGGATGGTCTTTGGTATGACATCCGAGCGCTGGTTACTGTTTTCAGGTTTCCTACTATACACGCGATTGTGAACCAGGTGTTTATTACAGAGAGGAGCCTGCGGGAATCGAGTGGTGTGGGCCAAGGTGGTTCAGCACCAGTTACTGGTACTATTTCTGCTGGCAAGAGGAAGAGACAGATGGACTTCTCTCAGGGTGGCAGTACCAGCCAGGCAGCTTCTTCAGGTGGCCCGATAAGGTTCTATCAGTGTGGTAGAGAGGGGCACAAGAGGCCGCAGTGTCCACGAGACCCAGTGGAGTGCCGAGCTTGTGGCAAGATTGGTCATCTTCATCACTTTTTCATGGCATTTCTACCAGTGGCTAGTGAGAGGGGTTCTGTGCAGACTCCACATGCAGGAGCAGAAACAGTGGCTTCTTACCAGTCAGGGAACTGGAATACGTCAGGGTGTGCAGGAAGAGATGGTGGTCATGGCCATGGTAGCCAGACACCAGGATCTCAAAGGCAAAAGGGAGGGACAACTCAGGGTAGCCAGGCTGTGTCGCAGGGTCGCGGAACTCGACAAGAAAATGCAGTGCAACAAACCCAGCATGAGCAGGATCTCGTACCTTCGATAGTTAGAGGTACTATTCGATTAGATTATGTCTTTTCTTCAGTACTTTTTGATACGGTTGGTACACATATTTTCATATTTGTACCCATTGTGGAGAGCGTTGGGCTCTGTGTTTCTACTTCTTCTGATATCTTTACGCTAGACACTCCGTTGGGAACAAGGACGGTTGGTGTGCGTTAGTGCAAGGAGTGCCCCTTGAGGTTGGTGGGTGTCACTTCCTTTGGGACCTCTATGTCCTGGAGATGACGAGCTATGACGTCATTCTCAGGATGGACTGATTGGTTCCCTTTCGAGCCTTTGTAGACTGCTATCGTCGTAGGGTGCGTTTCACGTCACCAGTGGGTGGGGAGTTTCTATACAAGGATGAGTGGGATGTTCAGGCGAGTCGAGCTGGACCAGAGCATCATGGGCAAGGTGGAGTTACAGACCAGATTGCGAGCTTATATCTGGATGAACATGGGACTTGTCAGATGGATTTACCTCCAGTTGTTGATCGTTTCAGGGATGTCTTCTCAGACGACTTTTCAGGTATACCTCTGGTGCGTGAGGTGGATTTCTATATTGAGCTAGTGCCAGGAGAAACACCGGTGTCTATTCCTCCTAATAGGATGGCCATGCCGGAGCTTCAGGAGCTCAAGAGGTAGTTAGAGGTGTTACATACAAAGGGTTTTATCTGACCCAGTACTTCTCCTTGGGGTTCTCCGGTCCTTTTTGTGAAGAAGGCAGATGGTACCCTCAGACTTTGTGTGGATTATCGGAATCTTAACCAGTTGACGGTTAAGAACCGATATCCCTTGCCGAGGATAGATGATCTATTTGATCACCTTTGTGGAGCACGAGTGTTCTTGAAGATTGACTTGAGATCTGTATATCATTAGCTGCGTGTGAGACTATCTGATATACCTCTCATAGTTTTTAGGAGTAGGTATAGTCTATATGAGTATATGGTTATGCCTTTCGGACTCACGAATGTGACAGTAGTTTTCATGGCTCTGATGAATCATGTGTTCCATCCGTATCTTGATTCATTTTTGGTAGTATTCGTGGACGGCATCTTGGTGTACTCTCACACTCGACACGACCATGCCACCCATCTTGAGATCGTATTGAGTACACTGAGAGAGAATCACCTATATTCTAAGCTCTCGAAGTGCCTCTTTTGGATGGACTAGATTCACATCCTGGGTCATATCATCTCAGAGACAGGAGTTGCAGTAGACCCAGAGAGGGTGAGAGCAGTAGTTTCCTGGGAGCATCCTAAGAACATGTTTGAGATACGGAGTTTCTTAGGGCTAGCTGGTTACTACAGATGCTTCATACATGACTTCTCCCGCTTAGCATCACCGCTGACAGGTTTGACTAAGAAGGGTGTGAAGTTCGTTTGGCCAGATGCTAGTGAGACAGCTTTTCAGGACCTGAAGGGAAGGTTGACATCAGCACCGATCCTGATACTCCCAGAGCAGGGGAAGAGCTATACTGTTTACTGTGATGCATTAGGGATTGGGCTGGGATCCGTTTTGATGTAGGGCGAATGAGTTGTGGCGTACGGGTCTCGGCAGTTGAGGCCAGATGAGAAGAATTACCCGACGCATGATCTAGAGTTGGCTTCAATTGTTCATGTGTTGCGTTGTTGGAGACACTATCTATTGGGAGAGCATTTTGTGGTTTTCACTGACCACAAAAGCTTCAAGTATATCTTTACTCAGCGTGACATGAATCTGAGGCAAAGAAGGTGGGTCGAGTACCTACAGTCCTTCGATTTGGAGCTTTCCTACACACCTGCTAAAGGTAATGCAGTAGCTGATTCACTAAGCAGGAAGACTCAGATACAGGTAGTGCAGGAGGCCAGTGGTGAGTGGCAGCTTATGGCCTTGTTCTCTGAGATGCATCTAGAGGTGCATGACAGTCAGGGGCAGACTTATCTTTCCTCATTAGCTGTGACTTCTACCCTCCTGGACAGAGTGAGGATGAGGTAACTATCAGTTTCAGAAGTCCTAGTTCTATAGGAGTCGGTGTCAAGTGAGGACCCTCCTCCCAATTGTACGATATGTGATGATGAGGTTTTTCATTTCCATAGACGTGTATGGGTTCTAGGGGTTATACGCGAGGAGATGATGCGGGAGTTTCATGCTTCAGCTTGGGCAGTTCATCCAGGGGTTACCAAGATGTACCATGACTTGAGGCATCAGTACTGGTGGCCGGGTATGAAGGGAGAGATAGCTGGTTTTGTTACGAGATGTTCCACCTATCAGTAGGTGAAGGCAGATCATCAGAGACCAGCTGGGATGTTACAGTATTTGCCCATTCCAGAGTGGAAATGGGATGATGTTTTGATGGATTTCATGATGGGATTTCCAAGGTCACCTTGAGGCAATGACGTTGTGTGGGTTGTTGTGGATAGACTCACGAAGGTAGCTCACTTCTTGTCGATCAAGGAGACCTTTGGTGTAGACGAGATCAGAAGGCAGTATATTCGAGTGATCATATGTCTTCATGGGGTCCCTCGTTCTATCATTTCAGATAGGGACGCCCGCATTATGTCTCATTTCTAGAAGAGTTTTCAGAGGGCGCTGGGTACACAGGTGCTTTTGAGAACAACATACCACCCTCAGACAGATGGCCAGTCAGAGCGGACGATACAGGTGCTAGACGACATACTGCGTGCATGCGTCCTAGACTTTCGGGGCTCTTGGGAGAAGCATATACCCTTATTCGAGTTTTCCTATAACAATAGTTTTCAAGGAACTATTGAGATGGAACCATACGAGGCTTTATATGGTAGGCCATGCCGATCAACTTTGTGCTGGTTAAGGGAAGGTGAGGCAGCTTTACTGGGGCCACAGCTCGTGCATGAGACATCTGAGCAGGTCCAGTTGATTCAGAAGCGGATGGCTACAGCGCAGTCTCATCAGAAGTCTTATGCTGATCGCCACAGATGAAATTTGGAGTTTGTGGTCGGGGATCAGGTTTTCTTGCGTGTCCCTCTGAGTCTGGGACACAAGCGGATCAAGAGGCAGGGTATGCTTTCACCGAGGTATGTGGGACCATTTGAGATTCTGGAGAGAGTTGGGCTGGTTGCCTATCGGTTGCAATTACCGCAGCGGTACCGATCCATGCATGACGTCTTCCATGTGTCTCAGTTATGTCACTACCATTCAGACCCGTCCCACACCTTTCAGCCTGAGGAGGTTTAGCTTCAGCATGATGCGTCCTTTGAGGAGCATCTGATCCGTGTCGTTGATAGGAGCACGAAGGTTCTCCGAGG
The DNA here is from genome assembly GCA_963277665.1 of Viscum album. NCBI lineage: Eukaryota > Viridiplantae > Streptophyta > Magnoliopsida > Santalales > Viscaceae > Viscum > Viscum album. Next base: position 378,513,416 of record OY728160.1, on the reverse strand, counting down.
CCAGTCAGTTCCTCTCGTACGGGTGCTATGGCAGCACGACCGAGTGCAGGACGAGACCTAGGAGCGGGAGGCCGACGTACGTGCTCAGTGGCTAGAGCTGTTCTGAGATTTCTCTTCGATACCCTTGGAAGGGAAATTCGGGGACGAATTGCTATAAGGGGGGAAGTTTTAAGAACCCGGTTCTTATTTTTAGAGGTACGAGCTTCTTGTGTTTCCTTTTCCTTAAGTGTTTTTTAGAAATTATGGAAAATGGGGAAAAATACTGAGTTTTGGAACTACACACAGTGTACTTTATCCACAAGCCATGTACTTTTGGACTTGTTGGGATGAGTACACGGGGCGTGTAGCCATGCTGGCGATGAAGGGTGTAGTAACAAACTACATGCCGTGTAGTGTTACCTTACACGCTGTGTAGTCAGTTGACATGCTTAAATAGTAAGGTGGTGGCATCGCCGCCAGCTGGGCGACAGTACACGCCGTGTACTCGAGAGTACATGTCATGTACTCATGTAGACAGATGAACAGTGTGGCGGTTCCGCCAATTGAACAGTTAAATGAAATAAGTACACACCGTGTACTCAGAAGTACACGCCGTGTACTTTGTTTTTTCATCTTAAAATAGGTAGTAGCCTCCTCATTTGGCAGAGGAGGCACTTGATCCATTTTGGAGCCAAAGGAGGAGGCTGGATCGTTGAAGATCCACTGGGTGTTCGTCTGGAATCCAATTCGGCTTCAGACGATTTCATTGGAACCGCACAGGTAAGCCCTCTCCTCTCCTAGTATCGTTCTTGACAATTCTTCTCCTAATGTAAGTTATTTATGTTTGTTCGGTTTTTTTCTTCGTCAGATCTACGCCGGTCTTGGGAATTTCTAGAGTCGGCGTTCGGGTATAACACTCGTTGACGTATAATGTAGGTGGCTTGGTGTTATTTTTCAAATTGTAGTGCATTTTTTTTTTGCGTTTTTGAGCTAGGAACCCATATTGGGGTGTTGTGAGGCTGAGGTCGTGGCTAATTTAACTACCTAGAATTGTATATGTAATTAAATAAAGTTGTAAAAATGTTGTTTGGGATCGTTTCTTTGATCCAGGACCACCCCGAGGGGTGTGTTCTTCTGTTTAGATGTTTGGCCAGGATACCCGAGGGTATGCCTTAAATGTAGTAACTGTAGAATTGACTTGAGAGAAATTTCCTGTTTACTGCATTTTGATAAGTTGGGAATGGCCCTGTCACCTGTTTATCCTGATGGCATTATTGTGATTAGCCTAAGGGCGTGACTGTTTTAGCCTGAGGGATGTCATATTTCGCCTGAGGGTAACCTTTCATGCGTGAGGGCCTAACTTCGGTGCCTGAGGGAGACACTTCCTACGCCTGAGGGAAATTTCTATTATGCCTAAGGGAAATACCTGCAGGTTGGATTCTGTGTGGCCTGAAGGAAAGCCTGAGGGCATGGTTACTATTTTAGCCTGAGGGCACGATTCTGATTGGCCTGAGGGCTTGGTGCTGTTGAGCACAAGAATGTTACTAAGTTGAATGAATTAAATGGATAATAAAATTGAAATATAACTGGTAATTAGTTACTTTTGAGTACTGTTTACTTTATTGCATTTTACTACTGCACAATGTTGTTGCTTGCTTACACGAAGTTGGGCATGTGCCTTTGGTGGGTGCCAACTGAGATATATTTCTCACACCCTATTTGGGTCATGCTTTTTGGCCCAAACAGATTACGTTGCTGCAGGTATAGATAGAGGAAAGAGTCCCTATACATGTACTTGACTATTGCTGAGGAGTAGGACGGCATGCGACCGAGACTTGGCTCGCGATGCTGCTGCCAGCTGTTTTTCTTGTTTTGTTGTACTCTGTTTTCTGTTGTACTGTATTGATTTGTAACATGTTCTGGCTGTTTTCATAGAACATGAAACATGTAACATCATCACTTATATACTGTTGGTTATATCCACTGCTGTAGTTATTTCAGTTGTTTATGTTTACTGCTTCCACTGTTTGTTTTATGTTTTATTTTGTATTCCGCTGAGCTACACTTTGACAAATGAGGGCATAATTTCCCCACTATCAGACTTGGGCCCTTGCTGCTAGTCGGAAGCCTCTGGCATTTGGGGAAATGTGCTTGAGGTCACGTGGCGAACCGGGCTCGGGGCACCTGTTGTGTGACACTCGGGTCCGGGACGTTACACTGGGAAAGTCCAAAACGACGTGTGACTAGGGTAACATGACGTGTGTTTCCTCTCTATCCTTTGAAACCATATCCACCACCTCGAGCACTACAAGGCATGTTCTTCGGAAGTACATGCCATGTATTCTAAAAATTTCCAAAACCACAGACTTCCACCACCGTGCCTCCCATGTTGCACCGATCATCGATCCAGGGTTAGATCACCCTGAAACTCCTAGGTTTTGGTCACCCTGACACCATTAAGCTAAAACAATTGTTTTCGGACCTCCGATCGGCTCCAAAAACATGCAACGATCCACCCACGTGAAGAATGCTCGAAGAACGACCCTTCCCGATACGGTACGATTCGTCTTTGTATTTCGTCATCTCACCTCCGAAAGGTCCTTGTGGTGTGGAATAAACAATTTGGGAGAATTGCATCACAAAACAGATGTACAAAGATCTGTTTTTATTTTCCCCATGAAGAATGCAAAAAATACGCGAAATAAAAAGGGGGAGGAAAATATAATAAGAAAATCATGTGAAGAACCCCCACCATAGTTCTCCAGGGCGTTGACCTGCTTCTGTTAGTAGGATTAAACAGAGAAAAATTAAACAATAACAATTCAACATGGATCAATTCCCCAAATTATCCCAATAAAACCCTCCCGCAAGAACGTACAAATCGGCAGATCAACATGTCCATGGTTGATTCGCGTTCGTCGTTTAAATCAAAAGCGAGGAAAATAAATTAAATAAAAAACCCCTACCTCACAAGGGGATATATCTTTGTTGAAGGTATCATGCTGCTATCATCATCGAGATCCTTTAACTTCGTTGGCACAATGATATGTAACTTCGATCCATCGTCGTTCGTCGCCAAGAGTTTTCTCCAGAGCGCCAAGGATTTTCCCTAGGGTTTTCCCTCAATCTGACACCAATGATTGACGTTCCATTATCCCAAAAAAGAGAGAAACATGTTTGGAATTCAAAAAAAACATTGAGGTATTAATGATTCATCACTTCTGTTTCGTTGTCATTATGAAATGGCATTAAATATTAAAGAGCTTCCATGTTGTTGCGCTGCAGTGAATGTTTCCTTATAAAAATAAAATAAACTTTTACATTACTTATTATTTTAATTTTATTTTAAAAGTTCGAGAATTATCTTTTTCCCTTGACCCACACTGGTCGAGGATAGACCCGTTCTTAGGTAATGTCGTCATCTTGGACGCAATGGTGCTCTCAGATTTTCAATCCTAGCATCCATTTGAAAACTTCCACAACCGCGCACAAGTGTCGGCTCACTTAACTTAAAAAAACAAATTGAACCACCATTATGAGATCACTGGGCCTTGGAATGATGTGTCGGCTATCTGTCTGGTCTAAAAACAATTCCATAATATATTTTAAAAAATAATACATGGAAAATCCGAGACATTACAATCTACCCACCTTGGGGCTTTGCATCCTTGAAAATCCAAAACAAGACAACTCAAACAAATATGGGTATTGGGCACAAATTTGAGCCTCCTGCTCCCATGTGCTCTCATGAAGATTCTCATGCTGCCAACGAATGTGCACCAAGGGAATCGATCACAAATGAAGGATCCTCTCCTATCGATACTCGTTCTACACTGTGTACTCAGCAAAGGTCAATCCATCCTCGGTGTCCAGCTTTCCCCAGTTGATGACGTGCGATTGGTCATGCACATAGCTTCACAATTGTGACATGTGGAAAAAATCATGTACACGATGCAACTATGGCAGTAGAGATAGGTTTTAGGCCACCTCTCCAACTCTACACAGTATCTGAAAAGGTCCGATGAACCTCAGAAATATCTTACCGCCCCGGGAAAATCTCTGTAACCCTCATCGAGGTGAGACTCGAAGAAAGACATGGTCTCCCTCTCCAAACTACAGAGGTCTTCGTTGTCTGTTATCATAAGACTTATGAAGGCTTTGTACAGTCTTCATCTGTTCCTGGATGATCTGTACCTTCTCAGTGGTAGCTCGCACCAACTCTGAACCCATGAGTATTAACTCTACGGGGTCAGTCCAGCTAAGCGGTGACCCGCAGGTCTCCCATATAAAGCCTCAAACTGTTCCATACCAATGGTGGAGTGGTAGCTGTAATTATATGCAAACTCCACTAGTGGTAGTTGGTCCTCCCAACTATGACCAATGTCCATGATACAGGTATGCAACATATCCTCCAGAACCGGAATGGTCCTCTCTGTCTGACAATCGGTCTAGGGATGGAACGACGTGCTCAAGCGTAGATGAGTCCCAACAGACTCCTGCAATCCCTTCCACAACCAGGATGTGAAATGTTCATATCGTTCAACCACTATCGTCAAGGGGATTCGATGAATACAAACTATCTATTGCATGTAGAGGCGTCCCAAGATCTCTATAGAACTCTGATCCCTGATGGCTAGGAAGTGGGCTGACTTGGTGAGTCAGTCAACGATCACCCAGATGGAATCATTCCCCTTGGACGTCCGTGGTTATCCTATAACGAATTCCATCGATATTCCATCCCACTTCCACTCTGTAACTTCCAGGGGTGAGCTAATCCCGCAAGATCCTGGTGCTTAGCCTTCACCAGCGGGCATGTGAGGCATCGAGAAACAAACTCTGCTACGTCCTTCTTCTTGCCTGACAACCAGAAATGTTGTCGAAGATCTTGGTACATCTTTTCCAATAAAATATGGACAAACAATGGGGGTGTATGAAAATACCTCATGACCCCCCATGCAACACCATCGGTAGAATAGTGCATCCTCTAAAAAGATATATGTGCTCCCTACCTTGCGAATATCCCTCAGGAGCATTTCATGTGGATAAATAAGCACGTAATGTCTCTCAATTGTCATCCCCAAGCTGTGCTTCCCTAAATCATTGTAAGAGTTTAGGGATGATATCCATCGATTGTAGGTAAGTTGTATTCTCTCCATCCACGAAGGATAACTACAACGTGGCTAACTGCTCTGTCGCATCACACAACAGTTGTGAGCTCGACCATCTGCTAAGTGTATCTGCCAACTTGTTCCCCTTCCCAAGTGTATAGATGATCTCAAAATCATAACCCTGGAGGAACTCTAGCCAACTCATCTACCTCATATTTAGATCCTTTTGTGAGAAGATGTACTTGAGGCTCTTGTGGTCAGAGTAGATGATAAACCGGTCTCCCATAAGGTAGTGTTACCACATCTCCAATGCAAAGAATAACACAGCCAACTCAAGACCATGGGTTTCATAGTTATGCTCATGTGTCCTAAGATGGTGTGAACCATAAGCAATAATTTTCTTTGCATTGGGATGCAGCCCAGCCCGGTCCATAATGCGTCACAGAAAACTATGTACTATACACCTTCTCTCGAAAATCGCAAAACCGGGTCCCCATCAAACTTTGTCTCAACTGGTTGAAATCCTTCTCACACTTCTCCACCCAAATGAAGTGTTTCCCCTTCCTGGTCAAGGCTAACATTAATATTGATATCCAGGAGAAATCAGGAATGAATCTCTGGTAATATCCTGCCAACCCAACGAAGCTCCGCAACACCATCACGCTCTGAGGTGGCTCCCATGCTAAGACATCCACCACCATGGATGGTTCCACACCTACTCCATCTACTTCTATGATATTTCCTATAATGTAGACCTCCTAAATCCAAAAACAGGTACTTCTAGAGCTTCCCATAATGATGGTGCTCTTGGAGTACCTCTAGAACCATCTACAGGTGTCTCATGTGCTCCTCCTCTGACTTCGAGTAAACAAGGATGTCATCAATGAAGACCACTATGAATCGGTCCATGTATGGATGGAAAATCTGGTTCATCAGTCCCATGAACACTTTAGGGCCATTCGTCACGCCGAAAGGCATCGCTAAGTATTCACAGTGACCATGGCGGCATCTAAAAGTCGTCATTGGTGTATCCTCATACCATTCTCGTAACTGGTGATAACCTGATCGATGGTAAACCTTTGAGAACCACCATGACCCTCTAAGCTGATCTAAGAGGTCGTAGATTCTTGGAAGTGGATACTTATTCTTCACCGTCACATGGTTTAGGAATCGGTAATCCACACACAACCTTAAACTCCCATATGCCTTCTTGCCAAACTAGACTGGGTTCACCCAGGGTGAAACGATGGGTTTTACGAAACACTTTCTTTGAAAATCCTCCAACTGCACCATCAGCTCGTGAAGCTCTGAGGGAGGAATCTGATATTTTAATGAAGATATCGGTGTCGTCCCGGGGTGTAAGTCGATGTAGAAGTTGATTTCCCGGCAAGGATGTACTCCTGGAACATCATCGGGAAAGACATCCTTGTACTTCGCCACCACTACTGGGAACTAAGAGCTCACAACATGTACTACTCCAAGGGTAAGGCTAGCCATCTCATGAGTGATCGGTTGCACCCACTTATGAATGATCCCATTCTGTGCTTCTTGGTTCTCCTTTTCTCTAACAAAGGAAAACCTTGTTCCATCACGGCAAACACACCACAATCTTCCCCTAAAATAGTCAATCTAGGCATGGGCCGAAGATAACTAATCCATACCGAGAATGACGTTGTAAGGCCTCGACGCTACCACCAAGAGGTTATGAGCAAAAATATCACCTCCAAGGGTAAGATCACACTCTCGGAAAAGGTGTGTGATCGTCGATTCCCCTCCCGTAGGTGTCTTTGAGCATAAGGATAAAGTCAACGATTCTACCGGAACTTCAAGGTTTCGCAAAAGACATGTGGTGATAAAGGAATAACTGTAACCTTTGTCTATAAGTACTATACCTAAGGTAGAAAAGACATAGAACCTACGTTGTATCATCCCAGGAGTCCCTGGGTCATACGCCTCGACCGCATGTAGTTGTCCACATCCCTATACCCTAGCTTCCTGAGCCTGGTGCGGACCTCCTAGGGGTGGTGGTGGAAGTAGATTGAAACATCTGCCGGCACTTGCAGCTCTCCCTGCTCCTCTTCCACATCTACCGCCTGGTGGGTCTTTCTATTCCATTCTCTGCCTCTGTCTTGGTGGTACATCCACCACTTACCTGTCAGCATCTCGATGGGTTAGATAATCTCTAGCGAGATGTCACCCACCGTCGCACACATAACACCGCTTCTCCCTAGGCTGACTGGTTCTAGCATGAGAGCCCCGGACTATCGATCCCCTGTCCTGGGTCCTCCTCTGACATCTCTCACATCCTAATCCCCGCGTTTGATGTCGGATCCCTACTACCGAGGTCTCTGCACCTGTCTTCCTACTGCTGACTATCGTCAGCTGTCTTTGCTCCACAAAGAAGCTCTCAATCAACAAATCCCGCTCGGGCACTCCAGCAGAAGCCAGAATGCATAGAGGCATGACAGTAGCTCGGATTTCTCATCATAGACCTTGCCCGAAGGACTGAGCTCTGAAGTACTGATCCCTGACAATATCCATCGAGTACCGAGCGATGTTGGTGAACCTCGATGAATAGTCAGCTACTGTCAAACTGCCCTAATAAAGCTGAAGAATCTCTGTCATGCGTACAGATCTCAGCGTAAAAGGAGATAACTCCTCCCTAAAGAGTCTCTCAAACTCATTCCACGTAAGTGTATCATCTCCATGAGTTATGTGGTCAGACTCCACCATCGTCCCACTGAACCATGAAAAAGGATCACCCCTAAAATCACCATCTGGAATGCTGGTGTCCTCACTAGATGGAAAACTCTAGTCACCCCCTCAATCAAGTCCTCAGCTGCCTAAGGGACATGCTCGCCTCAGATCCTGAGGGTTCTCTATCTCAAGAACTCATGGAGCGTGCTTAGCCGACGCTCCTCGTCGGTCGGTACTGCGGGTACCACGAGATGCTCCACTGGTTGTGGCATAGCAGGTGCACCACCTAGTGGAAACGCATGAGGAACTGGTCCTTGTATCAAAGCCTCATCACTGAGGTGGTCATCCTCATGATCGTGTTGTAGCATCGTAGTGGTTATGTGTCACAGAGGCATCCTGTAAAGAAACAAGACGTTGCATTAGTATATCTGAATAACTGACTCAAAGGACATGGAAAAGACAACCAATTCCTATATGATGTATGTACCTTTATTTTATTTCCCCGCAACCAGTGTTTTTGTGTACCGAGGCAAAAATCAGGTTATCAGAGTCCTGATGTATGGATATGTCAGCCACCACACCAACACTGGAGTCTCTGTCCTGGAAGCTGAGCTCGAAACACATAACATTGTTTCCCCAAACCCCTCTCACAGACTCTTGGTCCTAAGTTTGAACCGACCACCACTGATACCACTGTGTCAGGACCCCTCCCAGTGGGGCCCATGCTGTGACCTCCCAAGCCCACCTCCAATAGGCCAGGGGCTGGTGACTAGAACCAAGAAGGCATATTACTACATGGGAGGCATTTCCCAAGAACCTGTACACACGCACACACATCTCCAAACCCACAAATGTTGAAATGTAAAAACCACCAAGGACCAAAATGCATGCATACAACTAAACCCAACCAACAGAGTAAAACGTAATGTAATTTATTGAATGTAAACTGGGCGACAATACAAGCCCACCTAAAATAAAAATAGTCTGAAAACTACAAAGTCCAACCTGTAAACACCAGCGGCACTGGGACTGTTTCTCATAGCCGAAGGAACTCATCGGCCGGTAGGAAACTCCAAAAACTCCATCATGTCCTGGTCCACCCTGGACTCTGTTAAAAGGAATCTTGTCTTCACAAGATACAACACGTGTGGGAAAATCCCGTGTAGGGGTAAGTATAACAATACTCAGTAGAGGGCCCCAAAAAACACAAAGCAAGTACACAATGGAAAGGCACAGTCATATCTACCCAATATATGTCTACAGAACATATAATAGGAGATCAAAATCCAGATATACTGAAAACTCCGACCCATAGTCTAAAGACAAGTCACACAACAACATAACCCCACCAGGGATTCATTTCGAAGATTCCACGAAGCACTCAATCTGGGAGAACACACTCTATGAGTATGATAGCTCTGATGACATCCGACTGGGAAGTACTATTCATTGGGAAACGTCATGAAAGGTAGTTATACTAATTATGAGAGACACAATCCTGAGTTGGAAGATCACAATATATAGAAGCACTCATTATGGGAGACACACTCTTGAGTGGGAAAGATCAAGATACACAGATGAAGATCACTGCCGGGGTCATGGCGGATACCACGACTCATCCGGATTCACCGGCTATGTGATTCACCAGATAGGTATAGGATCAATTCCTAGTAGAGTTGTTCACATCGATGACTGACTCTAACTAGGGTCAGGAATGGATAGATGATCTCGCTCCGGGCCTCCTAGAGGAATGCCGAATCTTTCACAGAAAGTCTTGCTGAGGGGATCATATTTTTGTAGAAAGAAATGATGTCTAACCATCAGGGGAATGAGAAGAAGGGGCACTAACCCAAACGAACGATGTCCAAGATATGGTGGACAATAGGACCATTCCATTTTCCAAAAAGTACACGACATGTAGAAAAGTTACGCGCCTTGTTCTTTCACCCTGGGTAATGCCTGTGTACAACGACACGTGTCGTAAGGATGGTCATATAGTAATATGAGTACACGACATGTAGTACGGTGTACACTCCGTGTCTGAGTGACTGGGGTTGGATCTGTGTACGCTGGCCATGTGCCCGTACACAGTCACCAGCCCGTGTACTCCAACCCATGTAATCTGTGCATGGGGTAACCCATGTTACTGGCCTCGCATGACCGTGTGATGATGTACAGACAGCGTAATTCATCTCATGTCTGTGTATCCCCTAGATACATGTCAATTCCCGCGTAGCAGATTTAGTCTTTCCAGATAGAGAGTACACGCTGTGTCATCTGAAGTTGTGTAGTCTATCTCATGTCTATGTACTTCCCAAAACACACGCCGATCTTCGGGAAAAGTCCCACATGCTGTATGACCTGGGTCACACGCTGTGGGATTCTTCTATGACCCCTGAAACCCTAGCCGCCTCTACCAGCACCACACGACGTGTTTTTCGGATGTACATGTCGTGTATTCTAGAAATTTCCAAAACCACGGACTTCCGCCACCACGCCACCCGTGCTGTCCCGATCGTCGATCTAGGGTCCAATCACTATGAAACTCCTAGGTACTAGTCTACCTAACACCATGAAGTTGATTACCTTGTTTTTGGACATCTGATCGGCTCTCAAAATGTGCAACGATCCACCCGCATGAAGAACGCTTGAAGAACGTCCCTTCTCGATCCTATCCAATTCGTCGTCTGCTTTATCATCGCACCTCGACAAGGTCTTTGTGATGTCGAATCATGAATTTGGGATTGTTGCATCACAAAACGGATGCGCAATGATCCGTTTTTCATCACCCCATGAAGAACGTGAAGAAAGAGTGAATGAAATTGGGGGAGAAAAAGTCAATAAGCAAATCAAGGAATGAACCCCTTTCGTCATTCGCCACGACATTGATCCTCTCTCGTTAGTAGGCTTAGACAGATCAGAATCAAACAACAACAATTAAACACGGATAAATTCCCGGAATTTTCCCAATAAAACCCTCCCGCAAGAACGTACGAATCAGCGGATCAACATGTTCATGGTTGATCCGCGTTCGTCGTTTAAATATAAAGCAGGGAAAAGAAATTAAATAACAAACCCAAACCTCATGAAAAAATTGATCATTGACGGAGGTATCATGCTGCCATCGTCATCGAGATCCTTCAACTTCATTTGAAAAGTGATCCACAGTTTCGATCCATCATCATTCGTCACTGAGAGTTTTCTGCAAAGAACCATGGATTTTCCTCAGATTTTTATCTCAAGCTTCTGCCAAAGATTGACATTACATTATCCCAATAAAGAGGGAAACATGTTTGGAATTCAAAAAAAACACTTTGGTATTAATGAGTCTATGCAGTTGTTTCTGTTTTATTATGACATGGTATTAAATATTAAAGAGCTACCCGGTCGTTGTACTGCAGCGAATGTTTCCATATAAAAACAAAATAAACATTTCCATTTATCTCTATTTTTATTTTACGACAAAAGTATGAAAATTATTATTTTCCCTCGACCCACGCCGGTCGAGGATAGACCCGTTCTTAGGTTATGTCATCATCCCGGACACAACAGTGCCTTTAGATTTTTTATCCGAGAATTCGTTTGGAAACTTCCACAACCGCGCACAAGTGCCATCTCACTTAACTTTAAAAAAATTTGAACTAGCATTCCAGTATCACCGAGCCTCGGAATGATGTGGTGTCTCTCTTTCTGGTCTCATAAAAATTAAATAATATATTTTAAAAAATAATACATGGAAAATCTGAGACATTACAATAAAAATCACACAATTAATATAATTATAACATCTTTTTTTATCATATTGAGACCACACTAGGATAATATATATTTCAAACTATAATTATTTGTATATACTAGGAACTTATCATTGAAAAGGTAATTCTTAAAACTATTATATGTAAGAACAATACAAGATTCTTCCAAATCATGGGAAGGGTAATTATTCACACATGTTCTTATCTTTATAATCCCATGAAAATTGTCTATATATCTCTATATCAATATTCATCCCAAACCCAATCTTGATGTGGTGCAATTCAATTTTTATCAGACACCTAATTTAGGTAGAAATTGGTATTTGGTTAAAGTAATCCACCTCTAAAACACCTCAAATACCTTCTAGAATTTTCAATTCCCCTAAAAATTACATTATTATGAGTCAACATCGTTATGGGAGAAGAAGGCTTCAAATAATATTTTATGATTCTCTATTAATATATATCTAAGGATATTAAAATATTTATTTTAGATAGGTTATTTTGTATTTTCAACAACATTATTCTTTTTACCTTCTCGGTATCAACAAAAATTCCATTTTGTGGAACAAAATAACAAAGAGACAATAACAGATTAATCTAGAAATCATATTTGGAAAATTTAGTATACAAACTATGCTCACATTGAGTGTCAAAACAAATTTCTGGGTGACACCAATGCTCTTGTTTTAAACATTAATGGATAAAGATATCATCCAAATATACCACCATAAAAAATTCCATGTAATTTTGAAAAATTTCATTCATTATTTCTATAAATATCACAAGATCATTGGTAACTCTAAAAGAAACTACTAGAAAATTGTAATGACCATATCAATATAGGAAATCCAATTTTTAGATTTATTTCTCTCTCACCATTAATAGATAATGGCTAGAATGAAGGTAAATATTGTAGAAATAATTAGATCTAGTTATCTATTAAAAAATGTTAATATAGGGGATATGATATCTTTTTCATACTTACTTACATGAGATTTTGAAAATCAATATACAAACAAAAACTTCTTCTAACATTCATATAAAAAAATCAGTACTCCATAAGGGAAAAAACTAGATTATATAAGCCTAATATACTCAATATTATAAAGATACATGTTTGGTTTTTAAAAAATCATGGTTTCTATATAATTATATTGTAATTAAATTGGATTCATTAAAAAAATTAGGTCACGTGAGAATTATATATATCTAATAGGGGAAAACCAAATAATCTTTTTTGAAATAAATATAGTTACTAATCCACCACCCATGGAGGAAGGGGTAGAATATTCTATTTAATGGATACAAGAACTATGATCACCATCTAAAATGATAAGGTAATGATATCTATTTACCCTTTCTATTCACATGAATATCCCTATATTCTGTGAAATTTAAGATAGTCTCATTCAATGATACCAAGAGAATCCATCAAATATATTCAACAATTTGGAATTTAAAATTACGAAGTAAATCTATCCAAATGATCATGTATGAAAATTTTAAATCAAATAAAACGTTCATGTGATATTTTAATGTTTCCAATCATAATGGATTAGTATATACAAATAAATATCTCTTTAGTGGATTTACCCAGTTGATTATCTATTCTCATTAAATATTGAACAAACTCCATATCAAAACATAATTAAATAGAAATTCGTGATAAAGATAATTGAATATGAAGTACCAATTTCAAATAATGAATAAATAATCATAGAAGTAATTAGAATTTTACATCTCATAATAAAAGGTCATATATCATCGTCAACCCCCTATGGTGACAAATTTTCATAGGTTATTTCCATTAAAGGTTTATAGGTATCAACATATTCTCCTAATGAGACCTTATCAATCATCCATGAGTCATAAATTTTGTTTTAACTAGTGCATTTACTTCTATTCTCAATACCTATACTTAGTTGAATGTGCCACTTATAATCACTCATGAGAAATGATTACTAAACTTATTCATATGTCCCACATTTCAAAACTCAAACATGCATGTAGGGAAGCTAAATAATTTTACATCAAGTTACCCACTTCACCACACTCAAATTACTCATTTGAAACCATTTATATAGAAGCATTGGTAGATATCTCTACTTACTTTTATTTGATGTCTCCTCTCTTTCATTTTTATCCATTGTAAAAAATCTTCCTTTATCCTTATCAAGGATTAAAACAAATATCATTATTCATGTCATCTGTATCCACTTCTATTAAAAGTACAATAATCCCCACCTTTTCATAGCTATAACAATTATGCAGAATAATACTTGATCATATATCCGGTCATATCAACATCTCAAACCTCTATTCTTTGTGTTTCCTATTTATCAGTAATTCTAGAACATTGTTTTTAGAGATTGAAAAATATCATTTCATACATCCTATAAAATAAGATGCCTAAAATTGAATTTAAAAAATATCAATGACTATATAGATTTAGATCCTCTGAAAATTATTAATAATTAATAATCATCCAGAACCCTTTTCCATTTGGGACCTTATATTTAATTTATTCTACAATCATTTTTCACTACTACTACATTCTTTGTTTAGTAAATAAACTCCATCCTTGACCCATAATGTATTTTGAATACCCAAAAACTATAAAATATGATTTATATTACTTATATAATACCTCACCTACTATATCCCAGTATCAATCCTAAATGATGGTGAATTTTCTTCTAAGACTCTTAGGGAATATCCCCCATTATCAACCTATCTGGATCAGTATCTCTTCCATCATTCCAAAAAGACTATAAAATATTTCCTAGAAACTAAGTATATATTGAAGAATATTCTACTACACCCTACCCTCATCCATATCTAAATATATCCATCCTAGGAAAAGTATTTTTTAATACATTTAAACAAAAAAGGCTCTATATAATTTATCATCACAGAAAATCAAATTCTATATTATAACTAATTGGCATACTATTCCCTAGGATAACTTGATTCAAGAACTAATTATCAAAAAAAAAATCAATTATGATTCAAAAAAATAATTATTTCTTGAAATAATCTTTAAAAATATACAAATCATTTAAATAATTAGAAATTAATCTGATGTAAGAAAACCAATTTTTAGAAAACTTACATGAGGTGATGAAATCCATAATAGGTGTTGTATGATGGAGGAATTATTTATGAATTTCCCCCATAATGGGTTAACATGACAAACTTTTCATTCTGATATGGTCATAAAAATCATTTCTTTTATATGGAAATCCCAGTAACTCAAAATTTATCATAAATATGTTAACTAAAAATTTTTGTGGGCATATTTCTTGACTCAACCATATTATTCCCTATGTATATTTTTTCTCTAAAACTTTATTCAATTATTGTCATATATTTCCATTTTTTAACACCCTAACCAATGATCAAAAATCATAAAACTCAAGTCATGATTCAAAATGGCCTCAAGTGAATACTCTACTTACTAGAGGTCATCAACAAGTGTAGAGGGATTTAGTAACCATTTAAAGAATAAGTTATCATCAAGAATAAAACACAAAATAATTATTCTAAATATAAAATTACATTAAATTAAAAAATAATTAAAATTAATTTTCAAAAAAAATTATATTATAATAAATCTATCCTTACAATTAATATAAACCGGAAAAATGATGGTATGAAATAAATTTCTTGATCCCTGATCCACCAACTCTTCTTCCATATTTTCTAAATCAGTCAAATACTTACTGTTGATGAATAATGAAATATTTCCTTACCAGCATCATCTCCAACCGTGTCTACATGTCAATATAAGTGATCATATAGGCGTGAGTATATGATCACTAGTATTTATTCAATGACTCTAATACAAATCCATGTATTCTAAATTTCAATAATAAATTCCAATCATCTATGATAAATTGAATATATTTTTAAATCAAAAAAATATTTATTTAATCATATTATAGCATTAAAATAGAAAACACAGATTATTTTCAAATTTAAATAATTTTATTACAAAAAATAACAAAAATAATGATTTCAAAAAATTCAAAATTCAAAATTGATCCTTGAAAATACATTTATTCAATAATATCACCTTTTAAATTTCAAAAAAAATCTCTATTTTAAAAACAACCAAGAAATATTTATTTTACAAATATTTTAAAGTAAATATACATTTTTTCCAATATTAAATGAAAAATATTCTATTTTCAAAGAAATATATAATGATAAAACATACCAATGAATTGTCTAGTAATACATCACTATCTAGATTTTGAAAATTATTAATCCCCATTTAGAAATCAAAAACTCACACTATATCGAGTATTTATTTTCTACTATGGTTATCGAAACCATTTTCTACCATATTTCATGCTCTCTAAGTCATCACTTCACTTTAGATAAAACCTAGAGGCTTTAATTATAGTGTCTCACTAAATTAATTTTATACGCACAGAGAGACACAATTTTTGATAAGCCTACAAAATCACAAATAATTAATTTTTATATCTAATTAATAGCCTTGTTATTATTATAAAAAAATAGTAAATGAAAGAAAAATGATTCAATTAAATATATCCTTTTTCAATTAAAAAAAACCTAGGTTTATAAAACACCAATTTTATAGAAATACTCATTTATGTTAAAAATCCATATTTTTCATAAATCTATAATTTTACTCAATTCTCACAATTATGTGTTATCTAAGAAATGAAGCTTAAAAGGGGGGTGAATTGAAGAATTGAATATTAATTTTAAATAAAATATTATAAAAATATTATATTTCATATAGACTATATATGAAAATCAATAACTAATATTTAATACTAAAATATAAACCCACAATTGGAATATAAACAACTATTTAAAATTGGATGTCAATTTAAAATAAAAAAATATTTTAATGAAACTATATTGATACAAACAACTAGGATTTATCTTTTTATTCCAAAATGTTCTATATCTCATGGGGGAGAAAGTATATAAGCCCAAGGGAATCACCACATACAACTATATTACATTCATGTTTTTGTTACCCTATACATTGTTAGAGAATGAGACAATAACTATGTGTATATTTTCTATCTCAAATATCAACTAAAAAATCCCCTTCACTTCTGTGTTTTACTTATATCCACATCTTTTCCCATCAACATATTACACCTCCTGATGTAATAATCTAGGTTCCAAGGAATGGTCACCGTACAATTAAGGAGGCCCACCATAATTTTTTAATCGAACTCTGAAATCATTTTTGGGGCCTTCTTTTCCACATTGTTCTAATCAAACAAATGTAACCATGTTTTGAGTAAAAAAAATACCCTTTCACAATGATCCATATACATTGTCTGATACTCCACCTAAATGATGCTATCCCAGTCAACCTTAATGAAAACATTCCACGATAATTCTAATGCTCATTTCTCTCATCACCATTGCCATGGGGCATTAGAAATCCCATTGTTTTTTAAAACAATCTTATATGGGGAGGAATTTATTTTTCAAACACACAAAATATTTGAAATCTCTTTACAATAAATCATTATATTCCATTAGACTCATGCTCTATTTGAGTTTTCAAAAAGTAATCCCTAAAACTGAATAGCCAAGATGAAGACTTTGAAAAAATGAACATATCAGGTTCATCCACCATGGTAATATTATTATGAAAATCCTTCTGGTTCTATCTATGTTTTCTGGTGATAAAATAATGATATATTCTCACCTCACGAAGAGAAATTTCTAGCTTTGATTACCCATTTGAAAATCGAATCAATCCCACCAAATTAACATTCCAGTCACTAAAATACCGATTTCCTACCACCTATCATATTGTGTCCATCAGAATCCCCAAATTCTAGATCATGCAATGCATGAGGACATAGGGTATATTTGTATGATCATGCCGTCTTATCCAGTCCTCCACAAATCTATCCCTAAAACACTACACCTAGAAGGATACTCCTCAACTGATATTCAATTCCATTCATGTATGTATTCCACATATGTTGTCTAATATTCTATGACAAATAATTCCCTCTACCTTCACTGGCTTCTCCATCCTTCTCCATGATTCCTAGTGGATCTTTCATTCGTGATTAACATCCCAAATAATGATATTCATAGTTTTTATAAACATGATAATTGTTCTATTGATGTATTTTATTAGGGATAATATATAAATGGGTATAGACATATGGTTACTATTCATTTGTGTGATTATCCCACTAAATGAGAGGAATCATCATTCTAGTTAACTATATGAAAAGTCATTTGATTAATAATTCCATAAAATTAAACCTTATTGGTATTTCCATCTAACATGGAAGATCTGAGGTACTCCATTTGAAGGTTCCACTTTTGGATACCCATATTATCTTGAATAAGTTTCCCTCATCTGTGTGTGTTGTTATTTGATATATAGACATTGTTCTTCCCCTGGTTGATATGCTGACTACTTCACCAACCCTAGATCTAAATTAACTAGTTAAATCAATTAACATACCTTTGTATACCATTAATGGAGACTAACATGCCATAAGTTAACATCATAAGGTAAATAATGTTGGGTCTATATCTATTTCTATATGGTAATATTTACCCTTCTACCATGTGATAATGGTATTTTTTGGTGACTAATATTTATGAAACAATGAACACGATAAGTAAGATAAGGTCTCTCTATCTTAACCCACACATAGTATTAAATAATTCGAAAGTAATTCCCACGACTGATATGATATCCATCGTGACATACAGAATCTAAAAAACAAATCACAAAACCCCTCCTTGAAACTAAAGTGCCTCATTACTTTTATAATGAAGCTCCACTCAACCCAATCATAAGCCCTATGAATATCCACATCAATTATAATGTTAGGTACAATGATATTCTTGTTAATATCATATACCACATACATAGAAATTTTTATCACCCCTAGTAATATTTATCCCTTTATAAGTCCTTGTTTTTCTTTAGAAATGTCCTTTTAAGAAACCTATTCGAGTCTCCTATTCATGATTCAAGTAAAAATTTTATACAATAAGTTCCATAAGAATATCCGGATGTATTGGTAATGTGTCATGAAATCCTTAACCTTTGGAATCAAAACAACTTTGGAAGTGTATACCACCCCCATGAGAGCTTTGTCCCTAAAAAATAAATCACTTGCTCAGTTACCTACCCTTTTATGATGTCCCATAACGCCATTT
Organism: Viscum album; assembly: GCA_963277665.1. NCBI lineage: Eukaryota > Viridiplantae > Streptophyta > Magnoliopsida > Santalales > Viscaceae > Viscum > Viscum album. The sequence goes on along the minus strand of OY728160.1, from coordinate 378,494,680 downwards.
AAAACTCACCAAGAAAATCATTGGGTCCTAGATAAATTTATGAATTCAAGTCGTTAATGGAATCATTGATATCTTTTTTGTCCAAAATAACATCTATATCTTCATTATCTCTTCCCTACACTAGTCTGGGTAAATTATTTATGAATTTTCCTCCTTCTTATCCCCTAAGAACCCCCTTTCATAAATATTGAGATCCCCCAGAAGAAACCGTTCTAAATGCTCCATGGAAATTCTCAATGACACCTCCACATCCACAAAGTATGATTCATACATTAGAAAGATATTGATCCTTCATAAAACATTATTTTCATTCATGCATGACTGAAAGTACAAAATTTTCTATACCCACACCTTATGTTAGAGCACCCTTTCCCTCTCCCTTGTGTTCCTCTAAACTTATAGCATATTATCAGATATAATATTTTTCTTCTGGACAATTTGAATAAGAAATCTTCATTCCACTCCTCTTGGATCCTAAACTTCATATTATAAATAACTTACATGATCTCCACAAAACTATTTTCATTATCTGGTCTCTTTAATGACCACTCTAATAAATCCTTCTTGCGCCCTTTTTACATATAATTCAGTAGGGTCATGAAGACCTTTACAGAAGATTCTCCCCAGAGTTTATCATAGTTTGCCAGAAGCCACCTTTACATTTCTAGCATGAAGAGTAAAATAATCAGTTTCAACTTCTCATACCTCAACATTTTAGGTGTTCCATAATTAGATAATGACACGACAATAAACATGTAAAATGTGTATCCAGGGAGTTGGGAAAGGAATGAATGCCTTGAACATTAGAAAAAATCCATTCCAGCCTACTTCAAATTATTTGGATTATACATTTGTTGTTACACTAGGTGAATAGATTCATGAAAAATCCCACGACCAATAGAATATTGGGCTCCATGAAGTTATACATGATTCTACTTCATAAACTACCCATAATTTCTTCTCATACATGTCTGATATAGTGTAGAAGTACTTTCCTACAACCCATGTTTACCTCCCTAATTGAAAATATAAAGAATTCTCCCATGTCACCACTCTGTCTGCCTTCCAAAAACATATTATAAAAAAAATAATTAGGTTTCCAACATTAGACACCATTGTGGATATGTTTTGAGGGGAATGTCAATGTATGTTCTCTATATTGATATTATATATCAAAAACATGTAAATGATATTTTTTTCATGGGATACTATTCATGAACTCTAGGAAACCTACTTTGTTTTGAATGTTGATGATCTATTTATCAACCTTCTGGTGTTTTAAAATATTTAGAATATTAGTCTACTATTTATGAACTCATATAAAATCAAATCGTTGCTCGATCAAGCTCTTAGACCAATGGTATTACAGAAGACAAATTAAATCATTTAGAGAAAATATCATTAGGCATGAGGACTAAAAATCAACCATGTTTACTAGATTAATGTGAAAATATTGAGGCCTCATTTTTATTTACAATGAGTTACGACCACCATCCATTGATAATGGGTGCTGCAAATTCATTAATGAAACAAGGATGGTGAATTTGACCTTTGGACCTTATAAGGATACAAACATGTTTGTCTCATATAGTATCTAGAGTAGAGAAAAGGCATTTCTTTTGTCAATGGTGAGTAAATCGTCAAATTATCAGTCAATAAAAGCATTAGGCTATCAAAATAATCCACCTCTCGAGCAGGAAACCCTAACTGAGATACCAATTTGGGAGAATGAACCACCCATTCAGCCTCCCCAAAAAACTCAACCATGTTGGTCTGTGTCGATATACAACAATGGAATACCACCCATCTTTTATGACTCATACTAGCCCAGGTATTCCTCCCTCACCAGAGGATAAATTTAAACCTCATGTGAGAATGACATGATCTCATTGATTGGGAGAGACATGACACCTTAATGCTAAAGTCCCTTCACCAACAAAATATCATTGAATAACACTTCTAATGGAAGGAGGATTAGTACTATGAGATCTAAAATAAATAATTAATGACATTTTTATTATAATAAATATATAAAACCCCTAGAATATTTATAGGATTATTTGAAATAACTTCATCCTTTTTTAATACCATTTCATTAATTTACATTATATTAGATTAGGATGATCATAATTTAATATTTTTATTGTATGATGATAATTATTAAGATATAAATATTTTACTATAGGGTTTCTAGATGGTCAAATTATTTATAAAAACCTAAACAACCTATAAGTAAACTTTATAATAGTATATTAATTAAATTCTTTTTTATTAAAATAATTATTTGGAAGATTTTATTTCAAAAAACGATTAAATATTTTAGTCCTTATTAAATCAAAACTAGTGAAAAAATCATAATAAATTATCCAATCACATAAGAGTACAAAAATAAATGTACCTAGACATATAGAATTTTAAAAATACCAATTTTTGTTGGATTGAAATTACATGAAGGTATTGGAGTTAAGAAATCCCTAAAATGATGAATGAAAAAAGTCAATCTAGATCTATATATTCATGTATATGTCATTAACAATTCTTGATCTAATAAAAATATCAACTGATAAAAATATAGATATATAATATATCCAGATGCTACCTAAAATAGATGTCTAAACTATAAGTTTCACCACCCATTCATCGAATAAATTAGTGGACATCACCAAACATTCACTACAGTCCCATAAAATATCCCAAATTCATAGAAAGGGGTAAATTTTAGTTTTATGAGATAAATCTTCTTTAAAAAATAAATCCTCATAAAAATAAAATAAACAAATTATTAGTATATACGTTAATTAAATATATGTTAACAATTATAGGATAAGTTCCAGTGGTTAATCTAAAAATATTCCAAACCATGAATGGTTTATTAATTTTTTATCCATTTACTGTTAGTTTTTAAGGTTTGGTTAATAATGTGTCTAACTTTTGACATCTCCCAAATAAACTATAATCTTCAAATTTCAACCTTAAATCCCTTAAAAATAAAAAGGGGATGTAATTAATAGATACACTACATTGCATGGGATATCAACCATCGATCACCATGTATTCGTCACCAATAAAGAGTTAGTGAACCTTGTAAAAAATGTATTATGGTCATGTGTTGTTCATTCTTACATTTCATTCTCATAACGTCAATATGGTTTTTTAATCTTATTTAATTACAAAATGAAAGAATCGTTTTTTATTTGGTATGTTTTTTGAGCATTGATTTACCATGTATGCTCATTATTCTCATTCTAGGGAACATTGATGGTTATGTCAGAGTTGAAGTGACATGTGAATTATTTCCATGAAAAAGTGATATTATAATAGAGAAAAAGTGATGTGTAATTCATATATAGGGGATCCGAGATATTTCCTAGAGATATATAAATGAATTAATTATTTTATAGTTTATCCATATTATTCTACAACCCCAATTCCTTTGACAATGATGGATTTTTTATTCCATATTCAGTAATTAGATGAGATGATTATTTGATTTCACAAGTTAAATTATTTGTTCCACGACTTCTGGTATGAAATTTATATGGTTTTATAATGATATAATATCGTGGATCCTTCCAAAATTTTATAATTTAGTTATTTTTAAGGATTGTGGTGTCATGTTAATCACATAGAGAATAGATAGTGACTTTTAATTTCCTTATAATTATTATTAAATTTTTGTCATATTGTTTTGATCTACTATATATCAAGGATCATTGGGGTTTATTATTCTCTTATTTTTCACATAACACACAGAAACATATGTATTTACACTATAATGGTCACGGGATCCCCCTGTGATCTCTACTATGTCATTGTTCTCATACATTTCATATGAACCTTAGTTCACATGAATATCTTATTATTTCATCATAGATATTGAATACATGTCTTTATATTGGATCACAATGGCCTGGATGGTTCGAAGGAATTATATAATCATGGGGTTAGGGATGTTACTTATCATGTTAAGAGTTCATCTAATGATAACCTTTTTTATTTTTATTAGTTATTATTATATGATCAATATGAGGGTGATAATTGTTTTTTTAAACATTAGCATTAATAGTTATCGATTAATTTTATTATTTTATCTTTGTTATGAAACTATAAATAAAATGCAGTGGGATTGAAAAAAGGAATATTTTATTTATTTATTTTATTTATTTAATTTATGATTTTTTTTATTGAGGGTATAATATGATCAATTTTTTATTTAGGCTCTTAATTCATGGAAATAGACTCTCGTGAACAATGGAGCACTCTTGAGAAAATATTATGGTGTAGTAGAAAATGTGATGTCCTTTAGTTGTCCAGTTCATTAAAAAATAGAATCATAGAGACTGTTTTAGAATTTACATGATTGTATATATTTTAAGATAAAAATGTTTTCTGACGTAAGGGATAGCCTATAAATATTTCTAATCAATAAGTTTTTAGGGTAAATTGTTTCCTAGGAATGTTTGGGAGAGATAGATTAATTAGTATTTTTCTCCAATTGTTTTATTTTTTTATTTGATTTAAACATTAATTATAAAAGAAATGGGGATTCAGTATTATACATCATTGATATAGACATAGAGACTATGGCATACATGCTCTATTATTTCCAAAAATAAATGGTTTATTTTTAGATGAATCACAATAAAAAAATTCCCATATAGATTAAAAGTATCTAATAAATATATTTTGTCTTAATTATTTATTAGTAGTAATTTTTTAATGTTAAAAGAATTTATTTAAAATCTAAATTTGGATTTGGATTACAAAAAAATGAAATACATTATTTTTTTGAGTAATCAATCTTATTTGTTAATGATTTTATGATATGTGATTCTTATATATTTAGAATTTTTTTATAATGTGAGTGCCACTTTAAATGTTAAATAATGCTTAAAAGATTGGGTTTTAAACTAAAGTTATTTATTTTAAACTGAAATATGACTTCAAAATTATATGGCTATTTCTAAATAAAAAGTTTACAAGATTTACCAATATATTTTAACGAAAATGAAATTTTTTAAAAGAAAAAATGTGGGTTTTAATGTGGTGTTATTTCATTTATAACTAAAAGTTTATGATTTTGACTATTATTGGTAAATTGAAAAGAATTATATGTGATATTCCATATCAATAATAGATATTTCTAGTAGGCTGATATGATATATTAGACTGCAAGTTGATTTTTGTTTCCATGATTACCGGATGATTTATTATATTAATTTCTTATGGATTAAAATGAAAATGGTGTTGGATTAATTAAAAGTCACTAATTAACATTTAATTCATTGTTTAATGATTAATTAGTTATAAGATAATTAATAAAGATCAAATAAATTAATAAAGTGATAATATTTTGAACTAGTAACACACTAAAAATTAGTGATTAATGATGAATTATGATAATGATTAGTGATGAGACTTATATCCAAGATCACAGAGATATGATTTGGAATCAACTAAGCATATTATAGATTGATGTGTTATTATTCTAGTGCATTATATGGTTTATTATAGTTTTAAATTTGAGACTTTTATTTTAAATAATTGGGAATATGTATGGATTTAATATATATAAAAATGAACATTATGTTAATGAGATACAAAATGGATATATTTATTGAACCTTTTAATATGACTTATAAAGTTTGCGATTTTATAACTAAAGGAAAATTCAATGATAATTTAGTTGAAAAAGGATATGACTGGGAGTATTTTGATGGAAATTTGATTTTTTTTATAGAAAATAAAATTTATATAGGGATTTACAGTGGTACAAGTCAAGTATGGTTCTTATCACGTAATGGTAAAAGAAAATAAATCTTGGGTAAAATTGTCTGATTTCATTATCCATATTGTTTTGGGTTGAATTAGTGGATATGATATATGGTTCTTTACCCAAGCATTAAATTAGTCCATTAGTGTCGATGGGGAGCCTAATGTAAGCGTTCTTGATAAAAAATGGAATTCTATGTAGTGAAACTAAATGAAAGTAATCTTTTTTTAAGAAATCAGAATTTATATAGTTGAAATAAATAAATGACCCCATTGTGCGGGGAAGTGGAGTCTAGGAACATAAAATGATTCTTATTTTTCAGTCTATGTACCATAGTGTGTGAATTAATACAATGGTATTTAAGGGTAATATGGAAATTTTTGAATTTCTATAAAGCATTCTTAGATTTTGTAGTGATCATATTGATGATGGGGAGTTATTTGTCATCATTAAATTCATAATCTGTGATGAAATAGAGAATGATTTTATATATCATTATAAAGAAATTCATGTTCAACTGAGAGATTAATGTGATCTTGATGAGTACATAGAAATATTACTTCAATACTAGGATTGTGCCTGGATGGATATTTTTTTTTGAAAAAATAGATTTTCATCATATTGAAAGTAGAAGGGGATTAATATTTTAAAATATCCCTTTAGATATAGTCAAAGAGATCTATCGAGTCCAAAATTTCACATCCACTATTTAGATATTATAGGGAGTATGTGATCATGTGATAATAATAAATGAGATCATTTTTTCATTGATTGATTCATTGATGTACCAATTTGAAGAAATAAATCCAATTAATGATACTTGAGGAAATGTGTGATGGTTTTATATAAATAAAAATTGGTATACTGATTCTCGCTCAAATTTACCCAAGATATGATGGTAGAACGTTCCTTGTAGTCTAGCTTGGGTTTTCGAATCCACAGAGACCTAAGAAGTATCCTATAGACACACAAATTCTAAGGACTCTTTTTGGATATGAAGTGGCCAACATGGGTTGATTCTAGATGGGTTTAAAAGATCACTAAAATATTTATGTAAATTCAATTTAAAAATAATGAGTTGATCCTAGGTTATCACTCAGGGTGGATTGGACTTATTTCCTTTTCAATGATTTTAATTTCTTATATTTGAGATGGGTTCATTTAAGAAGATAAAACAACATCATCACTTACTGGTTTAATGCATACACCCATTAATACTAATCACCTATACACTTGATGGATCAATGTTTTGAGCACATCAAGGTAATGGTTCGTATTAGCCCTTGAAGTGTGTGGCCTTAATTTCAACAAGGACGATAGAGTTTAAAAATCATCAAATAAAAATCTCAATTAAAAAAGTGATTATACATTAATGAGGTGATAAATAAAATCCAATGCAGCCCTGTTCTACACCATTGGACCAAACCATAAGTGGGTTAGCCCTCCATTAATCCCATGATTTCAATGGAAGCGCAAAGTAGACTAATGAGGGAGGAAATGGAGAAGTAAAAAACGCAATAAAATAACGATCACTCCAGTGTTGTGTGATAATTTCACAAGGTATGGTGTGAATAAATTCACAAATTGATCCAATGGTATAAAATTGATATTAATAACAACATAATAAGATTATAAGAAGAACTTTTATGAAAAAATTAATGTAAATTGAACAAATTACATGTGAAAGGAAAATTTGAGACAACAAAATCACAGCATAACATAACAATTGAACAAAGAATCCAAGATTCTTCAATCCTCCAACATCACTACCTTAAATAGGAATTTTGAGCCCATGGGTCGAGCCTCCAACAGTCCATGTCTCCTCAATTAATTATGGTAGGACATAGGTGGGTGGAAAGTAAGGGAGAGTTGATTTTTCAACCCTTGACCCGAGGTGGCAGCCAGCTTTGCATCACCGAACTAACGCATTTGGAAGACCTTTTATATGGCCGAAGAAGAGTGGGCCATAGAATAAGAAACTAGACGTCCGGATGTCTTCTGACCTCCTGTAAAATATGGTCCCATTTAAAGTTGTGTATTCCGAGATATGATCATATTAGTGGGTTGTTTTTTTGGGCCGTAGAATCTGGCCCAGAATTTTATCTCTAACTTGGGCAGCCTAAATAAACATAATAGAGGCCGAATTAGCATTGGCTATTGAAGAGTTATTTGTTTCTATACTTGTCCTCTAGCATCCCACGAAATTTGGGATTAATTATGCTTATATGTTGGTCCCCATCGTTTCATCAATGGTCTGGTGTCCAATATTCCTTCACTAGAATTGCTTCCTTTCATCACAAAATATCCCCATCTTCTTACATGAATTATCCATTGATACCTGAATGAAACATGTTCATTTTGGAGTGTAGATCAATTTAGAAAAATATCAAATTAAAATATGAATAATCATATGAATCATTAGGTACTTCAAATGATGTTCAAAAATGTACCACATAATAGTGAATTTTAAGAAGGTATTACAATCATAATGTGAAATGATGTTCAAAGTGTAAAATGAACTAAAATGGTGTTTATTAATAATAAATAACATGAATTTTATGTATATTAACAATGAATATTAGCCTCATTTAGTGGCTAATCACACCCCCAACTAGAGTTTTTCTAGTCCCGAGAAAAATATATCTCAACAATATGAAATTCGAATTCTATTTTCCAAAAACATTTTAATACACAATGATATCCAGAAACCCTTTTACCAAACAATCATGAAACCCATAAAAATATTTTAATAAAAGATATTTTCATAAGAAGATCCCAATACCAAGCCCATTCTTTTGTTCAAATTCATTGTCATATTTCATCCAATATAAATTAAGTATGAGGATGTGTTGTGTATCACAATAGATATGGGGGTTCATCTTATTCAATGGGGAACTGATGGAAGCTCTATGTAGAATAACATTTCAATATTAATATGAGTATTCATTTTTTATTGTATTTTTTTGTTTGTTTTTTTTTTGCAATTTTTCCTTGGTAATTGATGTTGAACTCAAAAGAGTCAACCCCTGTAGCGAGACTTTGCCGATGACTCGCAGGCTCAAAAACCTTAGAGACCCAAGTGAAGCCCACATTCTCGGGCATCATCTCGAGTTAAATCAATCAAAAACAAATTCAAATTACCAAAAATAGTGATAAAATTACCAACTCTAGGCCAGACAACTATGGAGTCTCGATCCCCAAGTGCTGAAAGCCACACATTAGGACATTTCATTTCTCTACGTGCAAATTTATTATTATATTTTTTTAATTTTTTTATTGAATACTCATATTAAAACTAAAATTATCACCAACCTATGCTATTTATTTTGGGGACCCAATTAACTCAAACTAATACCACACTATCCAAAGTATGTGCATTGTGATACTTTTTTTATTTGGATGAAAATATAAACAATGAAATATCACATTGGACAGCCATACTTTCCAAAATCTATGTTCATGAAATTATACAAGGATTAAAATCAGAATCGGGGCATGCTAAATTATTTGATATTTATTTTCAAAGTGTGAAAAATGTATTACCATGTTCAAAGTTAAATGAATTGTTCCTTCCATTTACACATTTTTTTCTTTTCAAATCATTCATTTTTTTGACACAGAAGCATTTTTCATTTTATCTCCCCCCCCCCAACTTAATATAACACTGTCCCCAGCGTTTAATGAAAAGAAAATTTAGAATGAGGTAGTGGTAGATAATGAAAGTTCAAAAAGGAAATTGAAATATTAGGATCATGGAATTAAGTCACCTGGTGGTTTAATTTTGAAGTTCATGCCACTCCAATTTAGTCATTTGATATCCATGTCGCTTGCAGATTTCCCTAGTGGAGAAAGGAAAACAAACAAACAAAACAAAACAGTATGTATATATATAAGTAAAATATAAGTATATATATAAAATTAAATAAACCGATGATACATTGTCTTATTTTTAAATTTCTGGGTATGGAATTACTCAAGGATCAAACCACATGACATAGATGAATATGGTGCTCCCCTTTCTTACCAATCCATACTCATAATAGAAGAACAGGTCAATAGTCTATTTTTCTTATTTATCAAAATGATTCATTAATCCTATTTAAAAAAATATGATTTGCCAAGATGAAAACCACGGGTTGCCTCCCATGCATCGCTTTGTTTAAGGTCGTTAGCTCAACTTGAACCCCCCAACTTATCCAATACCAAATTTCAACATTTTAAGTACCACATGTTTCTCTATGTCCACTAGATTGATATTTATTCTTTGATTATAATTTTTGTTGTATGGAATCCTATGTTCTAAAATGAGTGGTGAAATCCAAGGGATATCAAAAATGGTTGATCCAGTTTCCTCTATAATATTTCCTAATACAATATGAATAATCACCTCTTTAGTGGTTTCAAGATAAGAAATGGTGACAAATGATAGTTTTTGGCTATCTCCAATGAATTGAAACATGAGGGTGGATGGAAAGTCCTTTTGTTCAAGTTCAGGTATGCTAAAACTTTCAAACATAGGTGGGGACTTTGAATTGAACTCAATTTCATTTTCAAAATTGCTCAACAGAATTGGTTCCTTTTGAATAGAATATTCCACCACCAAATTGGAAAGATCAGTTTCAAGAATGGGTATGGACTAAAATTCTGTGATTTCTCTTAATGGTTCAGTGATTTGTGTTTTTGAAAAATCATCAATGGAGTTATATTCATGAGACTCAATCCATGATGTCAAATATCCCTATTGTGAATACAAAAAATCAGTTTCCTCTTGATTTAAACACCCATAAACAATTCCATGATCCTCATCATCTTCCCCAAATCCAAAGGTTTTCTCAATAGTAAATTCATGAGAGGTTTGTGGGAAACTAGACAATTCACATAAGGTTATCGAAGGGATAGTTTGTGTAGGGATGGGTTCCTAAAAATGTTTAATTCTTTCTAGTTATAACCTCAATGATGAAACCTCAAAATTCATTATCTCCATTTATTGACACATTTTTTCAAGTAATGGGTGTGAATTAGGCTGGATAGGGGGTTGAGACAGATGGTCTATTCCAGGAGGATAATTATGTTGTTGGAATTCCATAGGAGGATGTTCAAATTGGCTTTGTGCGGATTGAAAATCATCATATGTTGAGATGTTTTGTGGATCATAGGGCTAAAAACACTGTGGTTCATTAGGTTGTTGATGATCCCACATGTATAAATTAGGATGGTCATTGTACATCACACATGGGGTTGAGTGATCAATGTAGGGATAGGTTTCCCATGTTTGGACTTGTTCAAAATTTACTTGCATAGGGGTGAGGGATGAGAAAAAAGAATTAGGATGAAAAAAAAGATGATAGTGTCTAAGATAACTTACTTAGGTCCCCGACAAAGACGCCAAAATTTTATTCTCGCTCAAATTTACACACGATATGAATGTAGAATGGTCCTTGTAGTCTAGCTTGGGTTGTCGAATCCACATAGACCTAAGAAGAAACTAATAGACACGCCAATTATTAGGACTATTTTTGGCTAGGAAGTGGCCAACGTGGGTTGATTTTATATGGGTTTAAAGGTTAACTAACATATTTAAGTAAATTCAATTTAAAATAATGAGGTGATCCTAGGTTATCACTCGGGGTGGATTGGACGTATTTCCTTTTCAATGATTTTAATTTCTTATATTTGAGATGGGTTCATTTAAGGAGATAAAACAACATCATAACATAGTGGTTTAATTCCAACACCCATTAAAACTAATCCCCTATACACATGAAGGATCAATGTTTTGAGCACTTCAATGTAAAATTTCGTATTAGCACTTGAAGTGTGTGGCCTTAATTGTAACAAGGATGATGGAGTTTAAAAATCATCAAATAAAAATCTCAATTAAAGAAGTGATTATACATTAATGAGGTGATAAATAACATCCAATCCATCCCCTTGCTACTCCCTTGGATCAACCCATAAGTGGGTTATCCCTCCATTAATCCCATGGTTTTAATGGAAGTGGAAAGTAGACTAATGAGGGAGGAAATGGAGATGTAAAAAAACACAATAAAATAATGATCACTCCACAATTGTGTGATTATTTCAAAAGGTATGGTGTGAATAAATTCACACCTTGGTCCAGCAGTATCAAAGTGATATTAATAACAACAGAATAAGAGGATAAGAAGAAATTTTATTAAAAAACTAAAGTGAATTGAACAACTTACATGTGAAAGACAAATTTAAGACAACAAAATCGCAGCATAACATTACAATTGAACAAAGAATTCAAGATTCTTCAATCCTCTAACACCACTACCTTAAATATTCATTTTGAGCCTTTGGGTAGAGCCTCCAATAGTCCAAGTCTCCTAAATTAATTGTGGTAGGCCATAGGTGTGTGGAAAGTAAGGGAGAGTTGATTTTTCCACCCTTGACCCGAGGTGGCAGCTTGTTTTCCTTCACCGAACAGACGTGCTTGGAAGACCTTCTAGCTGGATGAATAAGAGTGGTCCATAAAAGAATCAAATGGACCCCTGGATGTCCTCTAACTTCCTGTAATATTTTGTCCCATTTAGAGTTATGATTTCCGAGATAGGATCATATTAGTGGGATGTTTTTCTGGGCCGCAGAATCTGGCCCAGACTTTTATCTCTAACATGAGACGCCTAAATAAGCACCATGGAAGCATAATTAGCATTGGATACTGAAGAGTTATTTGTTCCTACACATTTATTATATAATCCCATGAAATTTGGGATTAATTGGGCCTTTATGTTGGGCCCCACTGTCTCATCAGTGTGCTGGTGTACAATCTGCCTTCTCTAGAATTGCTTCCTTTCATCACAAAATATCCCCATCTTCTTCCATGAATTCTACATTGATACTTGAATGAAACATGTTCATATTGGAGTGTAGATAAATTTAAAAAAAATATAAAATTAAAATATGAATAATCAGATAAATCATTGGGTACTTCAAATGATGTTCACAAATGTACCACATAATAGAGCATTTTAAGAAGGTATTACAATCATAATGTGAAATGATGTTCAAAGTGTAAAATGAACTAAAATTGTGTTTATGAATAATAAAGAAGATTAATATTATGTATATTAAAAATGAATATTAGCCTCATTTAGTGGCTAATCACACACCCCAACTTGAGTTTTTCTAGTCCCTAGAAAAATATATCTCAACAATATGAAATTCGAATTCACTTTTCCAAAAACATTTTAATACAAAATGTTCACCAGAAACCCTTATATCAAATAATCATGAAACCCATAAAAATATTTTAATACTAGATTTTTTCATAAGCAGATCCCAATCCCAAGCCCATTCCTTTGTTCAAATTCATTGTCATATTTCATCCAATATCAATTAAGTGTGAGGATGTGTTGTGTATCACAATAGATATGGGGGTTCATCTTATTAAAGGGGGAAATGATAGAAGCGCTAGGTGGAATCACATTTCAATATTAATATGAGTATTCATTTTGTTATTGTATGTTTTTTATGGTTTTTTTTGGAATTTTTCCATCGTAATTGAATTTTCACTCAAAAGAGTCAACCCCTTTAGCAAGACATTGCCGATGACTCCCAAGCTCAAAAACCATAGGGCACCAAGTGAAGCCCACCTACTCAGGAATCATCTCGAGTTAACTTAGTCAAAAACAAATTCAAATTACCAAAAATAGAGATAAAATTACTAACTATGGGCCAGGCAACTATGGAGTCCCGATCCCCAAGTGCTGAAAGCCACGCATTAGGTCATTTCATTGCTCTACACGCAAATTTATTATTATATTTTTTTAATTTTTTTATGGAATACTCATATTAAAACTAAAATGATCACCCAACCTATGATATTTATTTTGGGGACCCCATGAACTCAAACTAATACCCCATTATCCAAAGGACGTGCATTGTGATTAGTTTTTTATTTGGATGAAAATATAAACAATGAAATATCACATTGGACTGCCATTCTTTCCAAAATCTATGCTCATGAAATTATACAAGGATTAAAATCAGAATTGGGGCATGCTAAATTATTTGATATTCATTTTCAAAGTGTGAATTGTGTATTACCATGGTCAAAGTTAAAGTAATTTTCCATTCCATTTACACAATTTTCTTTTCTTTTCAAATCATTATTTTTTTTGACACAAATGCATTTTTCATTTTATCTCCCACCCATCATAAAATAACACTGTTTCTAGTGTTTAAAGAAAAGAAAATTTAAAAGGAGTTAGAGGTAGAGAATGAAAGTTCAAAAAGGAAATTGAAATATTAGGATCATAGAATGAAGTCAGCGGGTGGTTGATGTTTGAAGTTCTTGCCACTCCAATTTAGTCTTTTGATATCCATGTCTCTTACAGAGTTCCCTAGTGGAAAAAGGAAAACAAACAAACAAAACAAAACAAAACAGTATATATATATAAATAAATAAAATATAAGTATATATATAAAATAAAATAAACTGATGATACATTGTCTTCTTTTTAAATTTATGGGTATGGTATTACTCAAAGATCACACCACGTGACACAGATGAATATGGTGCTCCCCTTTAATACCAATACTTACTCATAATAAAAGAACATGTCAATAGTCTATTTTTTTATTTATCAAAATGATTCATTAATCCTATTTAAAAAAATATGATTTGCAAAGATGAAAACCACGGTTTGCCTCCCGTGTAGCGCTTTGTTTAAGGTCATTAGCTCGACATGAACCCCCCAACATATCCAATACAAACATTATACATTTTAAGGACCACATGTTTCTCTAAGTCCACTATATTGAGATTTATTCTTTGTTTATAATTTTTGTTTTATGCAAACCTAAGTTATAAAAAGAGTGGTAAAATCCAAGGAATATCAAAATTGGTTGATCCAGTTTCCTATGTAGTATTTATTAAGACATTATGAATAATCACCTATTTAGTTGTTTGAAGATAAGAAATGGTGAAAAATGAATGTTTTTGGCTATCCCCAATGAATAGAAACTTTAGGGTGGATGGAAAGTCCTTTTGTTCATGTTCGGGTAGGCTAAAACTTTCAAACATAGGTAGGGACTTTGAATTGAACTCAATTTCATTTTGAAAATTTCTCAACAGAATTGGTTCATTTTTAATAGAATATTCAACCAACAAATTGTAAAGATCAGTTTCAGGAATGGGTATGGACTCAAATTTTGTGATTTCTCTTAATGGTTCAGTGATTTTTGTTTTTGAAAAATCATCAATGATGTTATATTCATGAGAATCAATCCATGATGTAAAATTTACCTCTTGTGAATACAGAAAATTAGTTTCCTCTTGACTTAAACACCCATAAAAAATTCCATGATCCTCCTCATCTTCCCCAAATCCAATGGTTTTCTCTTTAGTAAATTCCTGAGCGGTTTGTGGGAAACTAGACAATTCACAAAAGGTTATCGAAGGGATAATTTGTGTATGGATGGGTTCCTCACAATGTTTAATTCTTTTTAGTTCTAACCTCAATAATGAAACCTCAAAATTCATTATCTCAATTTTTTGACACAATTTTTCAAGTAATGGGTGTGAATTAGGATGGATAAGGGGTTGAGACAGATGGGTTATTCCAGGAGGATAATTATGTTGTTGGAATTCTATAAGAGGATGTTCAAATTGGCATTGTGAGGATTGAAACTCATTATATGTTGAGATGTTTCGTAGATAATAGGGTTAAAAAATGTGCTTCATTAGGTTGTTTATGATCCCACATATAGAAATAAGGATGGTCATTGTACATCACACTTGGGGTTGAGTGATCAAAGTGGGGATAGGTTTCCCATGTTTGGACTTGTTCAAAATTGACTTCCATAGGAGTGAGGGGTGATAAAAGAGAAGGAGGATGAAAAAAAGGATGATAGGGTCTAAGATAACTTACTTAGGTCCCCAACAACGGCGCCAAAATTTGATTCTCGCTCAAATTTACCCAAGATATGAAGGTAGAACGGTCCTTGTAGTCTCGATTGGGTTGTCGAATCCACAGAGACCTAAGAAGTAACCTATAGACACACATATTCTAAGGACTATTTTTGGATATTAAGTGGCCAACATGGGTTCATTTTAGATGGGTTTAAAGGATCACTAACAGATTCAAGTAAATTTAATTTAAAATAATGAGTTTATCCTAGGTTATCGCTTGGGGAGGATTGGACGTATTTCCTTTTCAATGATTTCAATTTCTTATATTTGAGATGGGTTCATTTAAGGAGATAAAACAACATCATCACTTACTGGTTTAATGCCTACACCCTTTAATACCAATCACCTATACACTTGAAGGATCAAAGTTTTGAACACTTCAAGGTGAAGGTTCGTATTAGCACTTGAAGTGCGTGGCCTTAATTTTAACAAGGACGATGGAGTTTAAAAATCATCAAATAATAATCTCAATTAAAGAAGTGATTATACATTAATGAGGTGATAAATAACACCCAATCCAGCCCCTTTATACTCCCTTGGATCAACCTATAAGTGGTTTATCCCACCATTAATCCCATGGTTTCAATGTAAGCGGAAAGTAAACTCATGAGGGAGGAAATGGAGAAGTAAAAAAAACACAATAAAATAAAGATCACTCCACCGTTGTGTGATAATTTCACAAGGTATGGTGTGAATAAATTCACACCTTGATCCAACAGTATCAAATTGATATTAATAACAACAGAATAAGAGGATAAGAAGAATTTTTATTAAAAAACTAAAGTGAATTGAACAACTTACATGTGAAAGACAAATTTGAGACAACAAAATCGCAGCATAACATTACAATTGAACAAAGCATCCAAGATTCTTAGATCCTCCAAAACCACTACCATAAATAGTAATTTTGAGCCCTTGGGTCTAGCCTCCATTAGTCCAAGTCTCCTCAATTAATTGTGGTAGGCCATAGGTGGGTGGAATGTAAGGGAGAGTTGATTTTTCCACACTTGACCCGCGGTGGCAGCCAGCTTTCCTTCACCGAACAGACGCGCTTGGAAGGCCTTATAGATGGCCGAATCAGAGTGGTCCATAGAAGAAGAAACTGGACTTCCGTATGTCTTCTAACCTCATGTAAAATTGGGACCTATTTAGAGTTGTGGATTCCGAGATATGATCATATTAGTGGGATGTTTTTCTGGGCTGTAGAATCTGGACCAGAATTTTATCTCTAACTTGAGCCTCCTAAATAAACACCATGGAGGCCAAATTAGCATTGGATCATGAATAGTGATTTGTTCCTATACATGTCTTCTAGAATACCACGAAATTGAGGATTAATGGGGCCTGTATGTTGGGCCCCACTGTCTCATCAGTGGGCTAGTGTCCAATCTGCCTTCTCTAGAATTTCTTCTTTTCATCACAACATATCCCCATCTTCTTCCCTGAATTATCCATTGATCCATGAATGAAAAATGTTCATATTGGAGTGTAGATAAATTTTCAAAAATATCAGATTAAAATATGTATGATCATATGAATCATTGGGTACTTCAAATGATGTTCAAAAATGTACCACATAATAGTGCATTTTAAGAATGTATTACAATGATAATGTGAAATGATGTTCAAAGTGTAAAATGCACTAAAATGGTGTTTATGAATAATAAAGAACATGAATATTATGTATATTAACAATTAATATTAGCCTCATTTAGTGGATAATCATATACTAGGCAGGTAATGACTACAATATTTTTTTAAATGTTTTAATTGTGTTTCAACTTTTGAATAAATAAAGAGACATCTGATAGTGGATAACACCATCAAATACATTTATGTAATTCAACTCTCAACTTTAATTTAGTGGTTTATGTTTTTTATAACGTGTAGCAAGTGGGTGGAATGATTTTATTTTAGTGTGTGGTAAAATCATGATTGGGAGTAAGAATATCTTGTGTGATTCATATAGAACTAAAAGTTAAAGAGTAGGAAATTAGATTAAATATAGAATTTGGAATCAAGATATGGTTATGTTTTAGATAATGGATTTTAGTTTGGAGTATATAGCAATACATATATCATGTTTTGGGTTTTGGATATGAGGTGTTTCTCTATCACATTAGCTAATGGTTTACACCCATTTGTGATGATTTTTATATGACTAAATGTTAGAGGATAAGTTATCAATGGTGCTTTGTATGCTAGAATTATTTTCATGATGTTGATATGGGATCTCATTGAATATTGTATCACTTAAGATACCAGCCAATAAATTCTTGGGACATTAATCTTGATGAAAGGTAATTTTTAATGTCCCTTATTTTGAAAATTTGATTTTGTAATATTTTTGATATTTCTATGAAAATTATTCAGGTTTAAAGTTGTGTTTAATTGGTAGAACTATTTTTTGTTTTCATTTTATGTGTAAGATGAGTTGGTTTGATGATTTTTGGGTGTCTGAAATTTTTTTAATCCATGTAATAAATTTTGGATTGTCATGTGGATTACTGAGCCATTGATTTTAGTCTATAGAAATGAGTTAGTGGTTATATAGCTTGGGTACATCGATAATTTTGTTATATTTTGATTGATATATTAATTATAACCCAGTGTGAGGGTTTATTATAATTGAGATATAGAGAAGTGTGATATATAACCAAGGAAACAGAGTTATATTATGGATTTGGACTAATGTGTAAATTATGACATGGGTGGACCCTGTTATTCAACAACACAAGTTCCTTTAAAAAGGGAAGGCTATGTTATGTTTTGACCTACTATTTTATGGGTTTCTATTTTTACTCCAAGTGAAATATGCATTATACCATGACTTAAATTATTAAATGAACATGATTTTATCATTATATGATATAGTATAAAGTTCCCCCAGACCCACACTTTTGGATCTACAGCTAAAAAAACATACTTTCACATATAATGTGATACCAACTAAGATAGACCTATATAATTTTGGTTAATTTCCATTATTATACATATCATCTAAATATTAAAACAAACTCAAAGGAATCATATTTTTATTTTACTCTGAGATTTGACACTTATCCAAATTATTTTACAACATAATTTATATTTATTTCACAATATTTCTTGATAAGTAAATATATCCTATTAAAATCTCTACAAATAAATTTTAGTGGAAGTGGGTAAATATATGAAATGAGTAATCTCAATTTATCATTAAGGTGTAAAAAATTATAAATGAGACATGTAGGATAAATTAATAGATCTTAAACAAGTGGGAGGCGTGATCATGTTGTGAATTTAATGATTAATTGAATAAGATATTATAATTATAAGGAGTCACCCAGTGGTGTGATAGAAAAATCATTGAACATGGAATAAAATCTACCAAAGTATTATCCAAAAAATATAACATATACCATGGATTAAGGATGTGAAATAATAAAATAATAATTTTGATCTATGGTGATATTAAATAGAAATGTGTTATATATATAAACATATAAAATAATAAAATATAACAAAAATCTCATCCAATGTCATTATAACATAATGGAAAAATCAAATGCATCATGTTCAAATATAATATAATTTTATAATTAAAATACATTATGTCCATTTATAAAATTATAAAAAAATCTAACTGAATCATGTATATATATAACATAGTAATATCATGATATTTAAATCCTTACCCAACTCATTATAGGGATATATAGTTATTGTACGACACATCACATAATGAAATATCCATACATATTTGTAACAAATTAATATGTTTAAAATAATAAATCCATTAAATACTTTTCATGATTATTCAATGAAAATATAGACATCTAAATGAATAATATTTTTATCTAGGTAAATATGTTTTAATCTTAAATTTGATGTGCAGGGTATTCACATTGTATAAAATGAGAAGATATAATTCTATCAATATATCTCAATAGTCAATTTAATGGTATGATAATCTTGGTGAATGTCATTTAATTAGAATAAGTAAGCATTTGGCAGTCATTATGGGGTGGTTTTTAACCAAATGGTTATATTTTATCATAATTGATGTGAAGGAAAATAGGATGTAGTAATGGATAAATCCACTCATTGGGATTTTATTTCTATAATACCATTTATACATAATAATTTGTATAATGAATAAATAAATTATTCAAAAATAATAAAACTTATTAAATTTTATATTGAGGTATAATATAACATAACTTTCAATTAGTGGAATATAAAATTGTATTGATAGAGATGAAAAATAAATTAATAGAAATGATAAATTCTTAAATATTTTTAAAAAATACTCATCTCTTTATACACAATGTTGAAATATAAAAAAAAATATTTTATAAACATCATTTTCTAGAAAATAACTAATTATTAGAATATTTCTATAATTTTTTTTGTCAAATATGTTTTCAATTTACTATTGTTTCTTTGAAAATTAACAATGATGGTCAATAAATTAAAACTGAAGAGAAATCCTAGAAATAGATTCCAAAATTTTTGTGGCATTATTATCAAAACAATGACATGGGTTACTTTCAATATAAATTTAAAATAATGGGAATTTAACTTTTCATATTTATTTTGAAAATAAAATACATGAAAATTTAACATGAAATAAAATAAAGCGAAATTATAATAAACAAGTTGTGGAAGACAAGGAATAATATAGAGTTAGAAATAAATATAATGTGTATCATTAAATGGGATAAACCAACCCACTATAGAAATAGAGATATAAATATTTATTTCAAAGTGAATTAAAAATAAATATGTGTTGTATAAAATATCATAAATAATTTAAAAAAAATATATTTTCTTAATAAAAAATAAGTAAATAGATATAAAATATCTAAATCATAGAGTTTAATTATCTTATAATATCTTATCTTATAAGATAAGATTCATTAAAAAAATATTATGAGAATTAAGATTAATTTCCTTAAAAAATAAATGGATATAAAATATATGAAAATAAAAATAAAAAATATAATCAATATAAAAGAATATATTTATAGAATAAATATTATGACACAAATAATGAAGATTCATTTTAATAAATCACATATAAATCAATAGAAAATGAAAGGTAAAACTTCAACATGAATTATAAATATCATGAATCAAATGTAAATTATGTTAAAATATATCAATGGGGTGGTATATAAAGGATACAATATAAAATTAGTGAAGACTATAAAACACGTCTCAATGAAAAAAATATTATATTGCAATCCCATATAAAGAAGATAATGTCTGAACTATAAATCAATCATATAGGTACGGACATAATTTATAGTATAAAAATATAAATAAAAAATAAGGTATATGTCCAAATATTGTAATATGATAAATATAATATAAGATAAAAAGTAGAGAAAAAATACAAAAAATATTTGAGTAATAGAAGATAATCCCCATTCCTCAATTATCATCATGATTGGAATGAACATTTAAATACCTAAATAATAAAATTTAATTTATAAGTTTATTTCTCTAAAAAATTATTCAAGTTTTTTCATCACTTATTGTTGATTTTTTATCATATTTATTCCATTTCTTAAGTTATAAGTTTTTGTATTGATTTTTGTATAGTTTTTAGTTCATAATTTCAAAAAACAATCAATGATCAATATATTATCCGAAATAGTTCTAAATTAATCATTGATTCATTGTAATCATAATTCATATGATTTAAATGGCTATAATTTTTTTAATATCATTATTAACATACATGTTTTATAAGTACGTTGACACCAATTTCCTAGATTCGGGGACTTGTATTAATACATTAGTATCTTTAAAAGTATGTTTCTTCCTAAATTACTAAAAAATATTGTAGTTTTTGTAAAAAAACATTATATTTAAATTCAAACTTGAAAGTAGAAATAACATTTTAACTCCATTGGAAAAACATATACTCTTAGATTATTCACGAAAGTCAGACATAATATTATTAATCTTCAGATCATGAGGGATAATAAAACATAAGCATGGGGTGATAAAAAATTATCACTAAGGGTATATAATATAGTGGATGTTAACATAAAAATAAACCATAGGCATGATGAATTAATAAAAACACATGCCTTTAAAAATAAACATGAGCATAATATAGAAACAACTAATGATGATTACATAAAACCATATGAATGATTATAAGATAATGAAACATAAAAAATGATATTTTAAAATTCTAATAATCACATTCTTAATCACTTACTATTTTTATAATGGGGGAATTCATAATGGTGGACATCTGAAACATATTTTTAAGGCCTTAACCAAGATTTTTGAAAATACTAGGGTAAGGACTCAGTGAAAATCCAATTCTATTTTGTCTAATGAGACATAAAGATGAATAAAGGGGATATAACAGGCCCCACATATCACATACTAAGTCCAATTAATTCCTCATATTAATGAGGAAAAACATAAACATTATATAAAAATGAAATGTAAATTATATTCCCCAATCTATAAACATAATCACTAATCATTCTAAGTAGTATGGTGAATGGTATCCAAATAGAACATTCATTGTAAAACTGATAATAAACCATTTAATAAAATATGGTGGATGAAAAACATAATATATAAACAAAAATAAAGGATAAAATTAAATATTTGTGTTAAAATATATGTAAAAAATCTAATAAAATGATTGAAAAATTCTTGAAAAAAATACACTTTTAACTTTTCAAAGAATAGTTATTTTGGAAAAGGCATTAATATTTGTCATTATTGTTTGTAAAACATCATAATGGAAAAAAATATATTTTTTCATGAAAAAAATACTGATTTAAAAAATAATTGAGTGTGAAAATAGATTATGGATGGTACTTGAAATTGGGTAATAAATCGAAACTTTCCCTATGATCGGACTTACGTATCATGGTGAATAGAGAAGGGTTCATTGTAAAATAAGTATTATCCCATCAATGAAAAATGTAATGGTTTGGATATATGTTAATGGAACTTATAAATAGAATATAGTTGGAATATTGAAAAGAAATGAATAATTATAATGGTGTATAGAGGGAGAAAGTACAGCATAAATAAAAATGGGGCTTTAAGAAGAAAAAACTAACCTTATGTCTAAATGAGCTCTGTACATGACCATAACATCCTGAAAAATAAAATTAAATCCATTAATTGATAGATTAATAAACATTAAAATAAATATTTTAATTATTATAGTTTTATAAAGTACATTTTGGGCCTTATTGATGAGTTATACAGTTTAATTTCGTCGTCCGTGAGTTTTCGGTTTCATGGAATCCACGATTGGTTTACTTATTTATAAGTATTGGATTTCATGTAAAATGGGTATAATTCTCCAGGATTGGAATTAAATTATATAAATAAGGATCCAAATGTGTAAATGGTTATATATATCATAATTTTATAGGGTATGATGATGAATCATTATATAAAACATTTAGTGATAATTGTTTAGATTATTAAGGAAGTATTTCGATAACCATATACTAGATTTGTCGTATAAAATAATATTTTGTATATATTCTGGTTATAGAACATTAAATAGGTTATAAAAAATATATTATAGTCTGTATTAAACATAAAAATTGTATCATGACTAGACTTGATGAATAAATTAAAGAATGAAATTTCATCATCTACAAATGTTTTATATCGACACCTCTCGAATGATGATTTTTTTAAATGAATAGAGTAAGGACAATAATGATAGTTATTACATTAACATGATATAATTAAATTATATAAATGATATAGGAGTTATAATTATTATTTGAATAGATTATGTGAGGAGAGAATAATTACAGAATGAACATGAAAAGAAAATAAAATGAAAAGGAAGTGGATTTTACCTCTTGAATACACCTCCTTGAGAATCTCATAAAGGGGATTGATTTTTTATATGATACCAAGAGATTATTCATGTATTTGGGGATATATGTAAGTGGATCGGGCCCCTATTTCACAAGGCTCAAATCTTGGAAGTTTTGATGAGAAGAGGGGGTGATGGGTGGTTTTTTATAGTGGAGGAGGGGAAATTTCAAATTAATTTATTCATTATTGTATTATTTTTCTCAAGACTAGCAATATAATTGATTCTTATTACAAAATACATTAAAAGGTGAATTTGATTTAGAATCAGCAATGATTACATCATACATGACTCAAGGAATGTTATATTTATATTATAAGGTATCTATACTATAAATTACCATATTTTACTAATTACTTTAAATTCAAGTATTTCATAACCTAAAAAAATTATAAATAACCATTTTTATCATTTTTAATTGAAAAACAAACTCCATTTTATGAAACCAATTTTCTATATATTATATATTTAGTTTTAAAATAACATCATCATTTACTCAAAAAATATTGTTTTTAATGTTAAAACTTATTTAATGAAACCTTAAAATTTTAACAAAGGTCAAATTTGATTATCATAAAACCATAGAAAAATAAAATATTTATTTATTAAAAAATTTTATGAATTTTTTTTTCTTTCAAATAAATTTATTAATTATACAATTGTAATTAAAAATTAATTACTCCCAAAAATACAAATAGATAATTTTTATTTTTTATAATAATCACTTAATTGTACTATGATATAATTATAACATTATTTCATTTATAATGTGTCTAAATTTTATTTTTACACTCATGGATGAGTTTACTATTCCTTTACAAGATTTATTATTCATAAGGGTTATATTACTATTAATAAGGTTACATTACTATTCTAAAGGGTCATGTTACTATTTTCCAAAAAAAATTATGTTGATTTTATAAGAATCTAAATATCTCACTGATCAAAACCACGTATTCTATTTTTTAAAATTCAAAAAATTAAAGCAGAAAAATTAAGTTTAATTTCTAGGTTATAACGATATTGTTTAAATAAATATAAAAACCAATTATTATTTCGAAGTGACTCAGATTTGTGTGCTTTACATTCTATATTAAATTTATTTCTAAATCCTTTGGCTGTTACATTCTCCCCACCTTAAAAAAATATCCTCCTTAAATTACCATAATGTGACCTCATAAAATGATTTGGGTAGATCTTTATCATAAGTTCCTCAAGATCCCATATCACCTATTCAATTTTATAATTTTTCCAAAGTACTGTTACCAGCTAGGTTATATGATTCCTTAATCAATATTCTTAATGTCCAGAATATGAATGAGATCTTCAATGTAATATAAGGAAGGTTCCAATTCTTTTTCTTCATAATCAAGGACATGAATTGGGTCTCGCATGTACTTCCTTAATAAAGAGTTGTTGAAAAAATTGTGAACTTTAGAAATATTTGGCGTCATTTCCATATAATAAACCTCAGACCTGATTCTCTCCACAATTTCAAATGGACCAATGTACCTGGGATCTGTTTCCCATTCTTCCAAAATCATATAAATCCATTACATGAAGAAAATTTCTAGAAAATGTCATCACCCACATGAAATTCCAAATCCTTCCTTCAATTATCTGAATAGCTCTTTTTCCTTATTAGATCTTATTTTATATGGGTTTGAATAGTATTTACCTTCATTGTTTTTCCTCTAAAATATTTGTCCCTATATGATTCCATTCACCGACGTCATCCCAACATGTCGGTTTTCGATATCTCTTTCCATATAATGCTTCATATGGATCCATTTTAATTCTTGAATAGAAACAATTATTGAAGGAAAACACCACCAATGGAAAATACTGGTCTCATATACCTTCAATGTCAAGGAATATGGATATCAATATTCCTTCAAAATTTTGAATGGTCATTTCTAACTGCCATTCAATTTAAGGGTGATATGGAGTACTCAAACAAATCTCAGTATCCAAAGATTCTAAAGAATTTTGCAGAATTTGGATGTAAATCATGGATCCCAATTTGACACAATTGAGAGAGGTGATCCATGAAATCTTAAAACATAATTAATATATAATTTTGAAAGTTTCTTCAATGTAAAATTCTTTTGTTATAGAGAATAAGTTAAAAAATTTGGTATGCCAATCAACAATTACCCATATTTCATAACTCATTCTCGAGGTTTGGGGAAATATAGTAAAAAATCCTTAGTAATATCATCACATTTCCATGTATGAATAAGATGTGGTTTCATGAGTCCCCTATGATGTTTTATTTCAGCCTTCAACTGTTGAAAGACTAAAAATATTAATACATAATCTATAATTTCAATCTTTATATTATCCCACCTTAAATGTTCCATAAAATATCTATACCTATTAGTTCTACTAGAGTTTGAAGAGAAATTCATGCTATGGGAATCATCTAATAACAATTTTTTAGAATGGGTATAGAGGGAACAAATAGGCTCCTCCCAAATTTTACAATTCCAACTTCATACATGATGTCTGCCAAATTCTCATCATTCATATAGTTAATTTTTTTTAAAAGATTCTAATCATCATTTTGAGAACTTGTAATCTTTTCAAATAAATATAGTTGTAAACCAATTAAAAAATTAAAGAAATTTCACAATCTTTGATAATCCACAGATCAATATTTACTAGATCCATGTAAAAAAGATCCCTTTTAATCCTCATTTTTCTTAAATATCTATGATTGCTTCTAATTAATGCATCTTCAACCTTATTTTCCTTCCCTGGGTGGTAGTGTGTGGAGAAATAATGATCCTTCAGAATCAAAAACCATTGAATTTTCCTCATATTGATTTCTTTCTTTGAGAAGATATATTTCAATATCTTAGGATCTATACACATCTCACATTATTCATAGTAATGATAAAGTATCTATAACTTCAGTGAATGTTTTGTAGCTGCTAACTCAAGATCATGAGTGGATAGCTTGGTACATTATTTTTTAACTTCCTTGATTTATAGGAAATTACTATATCATTCTGCATAAGGATACAACCATGTCCTTTCTTTAGTGAATCACAATAAAATAAAAATCATTTGTTTCCTGATGGTAGAGTCAGGATCAGAGAATTCAAAAATCACCTATTCAATACTTAAAAACATTGTTCACATTATTTAGCCCATACTAACTTACCCCCTTTAAGAGTAATCATGGTTAACAGGTTAGCTAATCAGGTGAATTTCTGGAAAAAACGTTGATAACAACTTACTAAACCAAAACAAATTTGTTCCTCAGTTATTTTATTTGGATTGGTCCATTCATGAAAATCCATTTTCTATTAGTATCGACTAATATTCTCTATTAAGAGACAATATTTCCATGAAAATAATGGTTTTGAAGTCATAATTCACATTTTTTAAATATCCCATATAACTTGTTTCTTGAAGGAGTCTATTAAATCAAAGGCAAGTAAGTATCATGATATTTGTAGCATTTCGAGTTTACCAATATATCAACAATAAATACCGCAAAAACATATATCCAGGTATTCTTTGAAAACTCTGTTCATTAGATCCAGGAAAATAAATGGTTCATTACTAAATCCCAAATTTATTACTGTAAACATGTAATGCTCGTACCTGGTTGGAAATGTTGCCTTTAAAATATCTTCCTTCCTCATAAGAAACTGATAATATATAGATAAATGGTCAATCTTTAAAAAATATCAGTATTCATGAAGTTAAACAAATTAATAATCAATGTGAGGAAGTGGATACCTATTCTTTATCATAATAGCACTGATCACCTTGTAGTCAATACACATCCTCGTAGATCAAACTTTCTTATTAATAAAAATATTAGGATAACTCCATGGATAAACACTAGGGTGAATAAACCCCTTACGACTAAACTCCTAGATTTGTTTCTTCATCCTCACTAATTACACTATTCCCATCCTATAAGGAGACATTGATATAGTCATTTAACCAGGAATTAAATAAATATAATACTCAATTACCCTCTCTGGAGTATGTCCAGTGAAATATTTTAGAAACACATCAACATATTATTTGACAATAGGTACATATTCAATTTTAACATTTCATTCCTCATCTATAGATGTTGTATTCCCTTCCTCCCAAATAGTTGAATTCAGTACAGCTATAGTGGCTAGATCTAGATAAGAATCATATGGTGAGGTTTCTTCTCTAAATATACGGTACTATCCATCATTCCCAAAAAATACTATATTCATTCTTATTAAAATATATATTTTAATTATAATTGGAAAACCAATTAATACCAAGTAATATATCAAAATGAATCATATGTATGGTTATATGTTTAGTAACTAAAGTAGGTTTATGTGTTATAAAGGGGATTGATCAACACATATATATTAGAATGATGCTTCCCTTAAGAGTTTTGAATAAAAACTTATGTATTAAATCAACTTTGGAATGTATAATTTTATTGGAATACTAGGAGGACATAAAAGAATGAGATGATCAAAAATCAAATAAATCATTGGCTAAGTTTGAGGAAATGAGTAATGTACCTACCACCACATCATTAGGGACTTTAGTCTCGACAATTATGATAATAGAATCGAGGCTTATCGTCCTTGACATTTTCTATTAAAAGTTCCCTTGAATGTTAGAAAAATAATTTGAATAATGTCATATCTCATTACAATTGTACCATTGAACATTTTTAGCTTCTTTATTTCCCTTAAAACCACGATATTGGTTACCTCGTTTTCCACAGTTGTAATATACTCCTTTTTCTTTTCATAAGTCTCTAGGCTGTTTCCTTCCACAATTATCACATATTAAAAAACACACTTTTTTATTAATCCCTTTATCAATTATTTTCACTTCCATTATATTATTCTCTTGCCATCCCTTACTATTATATAGTTTATATATTTCATTCTATGTCTTAATAATACATGATATAATATCTTCTATTTATGAGAATGTTAGAGAGACCAGTTCCCTTATGAGAAATGATTTTAATCCATCAATTAATAGATAAATATTTCTTCTTGTATTATGTTTGTAGTCCACAACATGCCATGATAACCATGTAAAATGGGATTCACACTTTTCAATGTTTTCATCCACTTTCTATCTTATAATCAATAATTTCCTCTCTATAACTTTTCATTATTCACACGGAAAATATTTTTCTTAGAATATTTTCTTAAAATCCTTCCATTCCATTTATTCTATTTCTACCTCCTCCTTCTAGTTTTTAATTATTTCCCTCCAATGATATGCATCTCTCTCAAGATGATAAACTATAATCATAACCTTCTCCATTTCATTACATCCCAACATGAGAAATATCTTCTCCAAAAAACTTATCCACTTCTCTCCTATAAATGGGTTTGTTGTCACATTGAATGATGGAGGTTACTATTGCATAAAGCATTCTAACATTCCTCCTTCGCATCGTGGATTATGATTATCTATATGAGTAAGATTATTGTTCCTAACATGAGTCTATTGTACCAATATAGTAATAAGTCACTCAATGCTAGTTTAAAATCTAGAAGAAACACCATTAACTTGCATAGGTGGTAAATCCCTATATGGGATACTCATGTTCGTCTGGTTTTCATTCCTTCTACTAGGTGCTATTTCTAAACAATGGTATACACAAAATTAGTATATGAATCATAATGTATAATGTATAACAAGAAAAAAAAATATAAAATAAATCGTAATTTTATGCATGTATAATCTCATAATAATAAAAATGGTTTCGTTGGGGACAAATTTACATTGAAATACTTCATATTGGTAGGTAATGAAAATATGAATTATCATAAGTATATCCCTTGGTAGTGTCAATCCAGGATCACAGTAGGCCTCGTTTTCATCTACCAGGTTACCCCAAGTCATGACTACAACACCTTGTCTAATATGTTACTCCTAGATAACTATTTGAAAGAACCACGTACACCCATGTTATCCCGAAAGAGATTTATTTTCTAGAAATATCTACATAATATACGCCTTAAAAAAGTTATTAGATGTAGTTATATAATATTCCTCAAATTATATTTATGGTCTTGTTCTCAAATAAACGTTTTACATATCTAGTTTCCATGATTTATACTAAACATCTTAGGCTACTAATTGTTAGGACCCCAACTGTAGTTTCTCAGAGATGATGCCTTGTATTAATACAGTAGTATTTTTTCAAGGATATCACATATAGAAGGAAAAAATAGTTTAGTAGTTTTGGAAAACTATATATAAAAATAATATTTAAATTATAACTTGAAATAAAAAAACAACATTACAACTCCATTGGAAACACCCATAAATTCGTAGATTATTCTTACAAATAATTTATAAAAATATTCATCTTTGAATCATAGGGAAAAATAAAACATAATAAAGGAGTGAGATCAGATACTGAGTAAGGGTATGTAATATAGAGGATATTATCATAAACATAAACATTAGTCATGGTGAATAAGTAAAAACACCTTCTATTAAAAATAAACATTAACATAATATGGAAGGAAAGAAAGATGATTATATAAAGCATTATAAATAATTATAAGATAAATAAACCTAACCATGGATATTATACAAGCAAAATAATAACATGGTTTATCAATTTCTATTATCATAATGAAGTAATACATAATTGTTGAAATCTGAAACATATTTTCAAGGTCATGGCCAAGATGGCTAAAAATACTAGGTTAAAGCCTCGACCAAAACCCAATTCTGTTTTTTATCATTATACTTACAGATGCATCGAGGTTCTATAGTGGGCCCCAACCATCACATACTATGTCCATTGAATTCCTCATATGAATTGGGAGAATCATAAAAATCATAGAAAAATGAAATCTAAATAGCTTTCCTTAGTCTGTAAACATAATCACTAACCATTCTGAGTAGTATAGAGAATAGTGTCAAGATAGTGCATCCATAGACAAACTGATCATAAACCATTTAACAAAATATAGTGTATGAAAAAAATAATATATAAAACTCAATAAATTATAAATGTCAACATGAGTGTTGAAATAGATGAAAATACACTGATAAAATCATTGAGGAATTCATGAGAGAAATACCCTTTTTTCATTTAAAGATGATTTGTTTTGGAAACAAATATGTATTTTTCATGATTATTTGTACAAAACAATATTGGAAAAAATATATTTTTTCATGATAAAATTAAAAATTTTATAAAAATAATGTAGTCTTAAAAATTTTTTGGATGGTACTTGAAAATGGGTAAGAAATCAAGAGGTTCCCTAAGACCGGGTTTGCAAATCGGGAAGAATTAAGAAGTGATCCTTATAGAACATATATTGTACAATAAATGAAAGATGTAAATGGTAAGAATATATGTTTTTTGGATCCTATAAAAAAAAATTATCATAATTATTTAATTAAAAATTACATTGGTGTATAGAGGGATAAAGCATAATCTAAATGAAAATTAATGTTTGGGAAGAAAACTCCTACCTTATATCTGAATGAGTTCTACACTTGACCTTAGCATTATGGATAATCAAATTAAATCAATTTAAAAATTAATTTAGAAAATTTTATATAATTATTTTTTTGATTATATTTTGATTATATTTACTTATGGATTTATTAGTGAGTTATTGAGTTTAATTTCATCGTTCGAGAGATTTTGTTTTCTTGGTTTTCATGATCGGTTCACTGGTTTATATGTAATTGAGTTCACGTAAAATGTATATAGTATTACAAAAACGGGAATTACATGTTTTTAATAAGAATCCAAATTTTTAAATTTTTATATATATCATAAGGTTATAGGGTATGAATATGAATCATTAGATAAAACATTTAGTGATAATCATTTAAATTATTACGGTGGTATTTCGATCACCAAAAACATGTTTTCTCGTATAAATTAGTATTAGGTATATATAATTGTTATAGAACATTATATAGGTCATAATACAAATATTATAGTCTCTTTTAACTATAAGAATGGTATCATGAACATCCTTGATGAATGAATGAAAGAATTTATGTTTGTCATTCATGAAGGTTATAAATCAGCACCTCCTAGATGATGATTTCATTTTTAAAATAAAAGAGAGAGAGTAAAGAGATTAATGATTTCTATTCCATTAACATGATAGAATTACAATATATATATGATACTAGATTTATCATGCTCATTTTTACAGTAGAGGAGGGGAGAGAATAATAAGAGACAAATCTTTAAAAGAAAATAAAAGTAGAAGAAAAAAGATTATAGCTCCTGAATAATCCTCTATTATAATATCTTTAAGGGGATTTATATTGGTCTTTTTTAGGAGACAACGATCCTCTATACATGGGGGAGGATCTTGGGAATATTATTGGGCATAAATTTTACATGGTTCAAACCGTGAAGGGTGTTAGAAGAGAAGGGATGAGTCTCTATTTAGTGGATGAATGAAATATAAAATCCATCATTGAAATGGAATTATAGGAGTAATGATTCCTTAATTTTTTAGTATTATGTTTAGAGAAAAATATGTATCTCAAGATCCTGGATAATTATTTGGATCATTCGGATTCAATATATTAGTTTTGAATGAAATATCCTTGGGTGTAAGGTTATCACAATGTTATTTCCAAACATGCACCCCTACCACATGGCCTATTTTATATGGGTGTATGAATTGTGAAACTATGAATAATTATTATTGGAACCATGTATAGTTCTGTAGTTGGTTGAATATATGTCACATAATTAGAAAATGGTTTAGGAAACCAATCACTATAACTATATGATGCAGGTGTTTCTTCTAATAGTGCATCTTCATGATTGGTTCATGGTTCTATAAATTGTACGTCCAAACAATGAGGCTCATTAAAATAGGAAAAATGATTCTTTTAATCCCCTACATTAATTGTTTTTCACCCTATTTTTCTTCATCATTAAACTAGAGTCCTCTATCAAAAATATTTATCCCCATCCTCTTCCTTTGAGTATTTTTCATCTGTTAAATGGATGAATCAAATTTCAGTTATTATTATCAAGTGAACAAAATAATTTTAATCCTATTATAGTTTTCTTTATTTGTTTATTTTACTAAAAAGGATAATCACATATTTTATTTGGGTTATTCCCAATTTTCAAGGATTATGTGGAATTTCATTTTCCCTTGAATTAAGGAAAAACTGGCAGCTGATACCCAATGAGTGAGGCTTATTAAGATTAAGATGAGTTATATCAATGTTTTATATAATATTATATATTTTTTTAATATATTTTTTTATGCCACAAGATAATATTTTTGATCTTTGTTCCTAAAATGTAAAATTTCTTTAATTTATCACAAGAAGCCCAACCAAGATATAGTAAAAATACTCCATTAAACAATTAGAGGTTCAAAATCTCAACTCGGACAAACCCTTTGGGTGAGATAGGCTTAAAACCAATGAAAACATTACATTTTTATAAAAACAAAATACTAGATAATGTTTGTTTGTATTGACACTTAGTAAATCCTCAATTTATTCTTCCACTAAGTAATGAAACAACCCCTTAAAATGTGTTTTTCTTTGAATTCCTTGAAGACCATAACTAATGTTTTACTAAAACCCTCCCAAAGGGAGTGCTAGTTTTGGAAATTAATAAAATAACGAATTTTAATTGAACCCAACCTCTCCTAAGTTTTCAATTAGAATTTCACTTAAATAATTAAACTCAAAGACGAACCATTATAATGTCTTAGGTTACATAAAAATATTATTTACATAGGGTGTTATGAATAAATTCTAGAGCCAAAAATCATTTCTTATTTTGTACTTATAAAAATAAGTATAATAATTTAATTATCAAATTAGAAATGTACCTCATGGTAAACCTTGGGTGACACTGCCAAGGTTTGTGGTAAAATATCAATGAAATATATGATATTAT
Source organism: Viscum album (assembly GCA_963277665.1). NCBI lineage: Eukaryota > Viridiplantae > Streptophyta > Magnoliopsida > Santalales > Viscaceae > Viscum > Viscum album. The sequence goes on along the minus strand of OY728160.1, from coordinate 378,461,193 downwards.
TTCTTTAATTGTGTATATGAATTATACCATGAATACCTTTGAGTATCTATATATAATTACTAAAAACATATTACTTATTAGCATGGGAACCATGGAGTATTCAAATTAAAGAAATTGGGATGTTATGGTGTGATACCATTAATGAAAAATAATATATTGTGAATGTGATGATGGAATTTAATGGTTTTACAGTTAATGAAAGTCTCTAGCTATGTTTTAAAAAAATGTCCACGATCCAAAATTTGTTCTATCATGGACAATTTTAATTTTATTTCTTAATTAATATATAATTTTAATAACTTTAATGATATTGATACTAGTTGTGGTTTAAAATTTATACATTCCATGCGAATGTCTTAGATTTTTGTTTTCAATTCCAATAATGAGCTCGATGGCTGGAACACGATTCGTTGATTTGAATTTCACTGGTATTCCCACATTGGATCATTTAAATGTATTATATTCATGAAAACTATGGTTAGGAGATGAAAATTCACATAGAAGCATGGTGAAAATTATAATTATTGGGATAAGTTTTTTAATTTTTACTGATGCCCTTGGATTACCTCATTGGATTCCAATCCAGCCCCTCCTAATATTGACTTGGATGTTATCCTCTGCTTAGTTAGATATCTTTTATAAAGTTTAATGTTGAGATTTTTTTATATTCATTCCATCTTGAGATAAATTTAATGTTTTTATCATCTCGGTTTGTCTTTCCAATGCCACACAATTAATTCCTTAGAGTATTCTTTGAATTCTCCTAGTTCTAATATTTTTGAATGTCTAGAACAAAACCATGGGGTCAGCATTGATTTTTTTTTGTGGAATCATGGGCTTATATCCACAGTTACTATTACTTTTATATTATTAATATGGTTATATAAAGACATCATACGCCGAAAAATATGGTATTCCCCAGTTATCCTCTACCTAACTTTTTTTATTTATATAGTGGACATTGTTATGATTTGTATAAACAAACTTAAAATTCATTAAACACAATTGATGGTGGACTACTGAGATTTATTCAAATATTTTTTAGTACAACATTTGGTATCCAAGAATATTTATTTTTTATGGTTATAAAATTTTAAAGTTATTCTTATTTGATACTTTTCTTGGGATAAGACTTGGTGTGGGATATGTGGGTTGAGCACGTACACAAAATTCCAATTAAAGTTTTTTCATTTTATTTATTTATTTATTTATCACTCTTTCCCTATTTTATGTGTTACCTACTATTAGTGTATACTGCCTTGTATATGTAGCATTATACACCATTCATGGTTAATCTTTTCTAGGAATTTCCAAGTTGTTTGTTTATTATTGTCTACCAATAATTTTTTTATATTGCCTTTAGTAAAATTCCAAAGGGTATAGTCTCCCAATCATAACATCACTAGACCTTCAATATTAGTCAAAATACTCTTGTGTGTGAAGAGGCATAATTAATTCTACATATCCCTTCATCTCGGTTAATTATACGCGAACCTGTTCATAGACATCACATAAAAAATATTGAAATATTCACCGACAATGAAAAGTATTTTTGAAACTACATTTAATAGAAAGGACATGAAGACCATAATATATCCAAAAAAATTATGTTTTAAATGTTTTTGTAATATATTAATTTCTATTAAAATAAAACTTGATAATAATTATTGGAAAATTGAAGAGAAATCATGAAAATTGGTTTCTTGTGCATTTGTAATGTAATTTTCAAAAATTGTCAATTGTCACTATGGATAAGCTTTTAAAAAAGTTGAAATAATAATTTTAAAGCATTTATTTTAAAATTAAAATATATTAATATTAGACCTGTGAAAACTAATAAATTTAATGTCGAAAAAACATGGTGATGAAGCTAAGAAATGGAATGATTATGGAATGAAATTACTTTTATCATATTTTATCATATTCACATTAACTATGTCAATGAATGTGTAATAAAATTATCATTTAAATATAACTAAATAAAAATATGGGAGGAAAAAATTAAAATAAATATTGATATATCTATATATATGGAATGAATGAATATGGAAACTAAAAAAATATTCTGTGTGGGGAAAAGAAATTATATTTTATAATTGAATGAGATGATATTACCAGAAAATAATATATAAGTTATATCATGTGGTATTATATACCCAATCATAGTGTATTAAATATACTAAAATATATTATTGTATATATATAATGTGTATTTTGTTTCATGATTGAGGTGAAATTTTAAAGTATGAAATAAGATTCCATGGTAATTCCAATGATAAATCATAGGGTAAAATTAGGGAATGTCATAATGCATGAAATATGCTTTCAAGAAACGTACCGCTCAATGTTAATCTATTAAAAGTATAGATATCCATGCCTTTTTACATATATTATTTCATGATTTTTAATATAAATATAGATAAATACAAATCGAGGATAAAAAAAGTCATATTGTCTTTGGAAGACTAGGTTGATAATACATCAAAAGGAAACTAAAAGAATAAATCTTTATTTTTAGTCTCCTTATTAAGAAATTAAATTTATTTTATTTTCCTATACTACGTATGAAAAACTTGGGGAAATAAATAATGAAAGGGATGATATAAAAATAATAATAAGGGAATAAACATGATAAGGAAACATATCATGTGACTAAAAGGTATAACATTATAACATAAAAGAAAATACACATGAGTAATCACAAGGGAGGATAATATAAGGAATATAGTTTCAAATGATCATGGAAACATAGGAAATTTGGTGGAAACCAAAAAAATAAATAAACATAAGCCATGGATAACTGTCAAGACAACATCACATGGTTGTTAGAGTCCCATAATGGATTAGGTTCAATTCCTAATCACATACATGATGTATTGTGAGTATAAAATATTACCCTATCCATTAGAGGTCTATATTATTCATCTCTTATCCTTCAATTTCATATCATTTACATTAATATGTGTGTCAAATAAATAAATCAATGATAATTTATAAACATAATAATTTCCCACGGAAAGAAAATGTTTTGAAAAATATTTCCTCAAATAATAATCACAAGATAATTCTTACAGGAGGCACCAGAGAGATGAACATAAAGAATTTATTAGAGAATAAAATTAATGGATAATAATATAGGTATTTATGTGAGAGAAATATATACATAATTTAGAAAAATCCACATCATCAATGGTGATCATCAATGATGAAAATGTCTTTAAATTATTATATGTAACATTTTTTAAGAAAAATACACATTTATCATTGAAATTAATTCATAAAAAATTATAAATATTTCCAAAAAAAATTTAAAAAAAATTCCTGAAAAATAACCATGAAAAATTATAATGTATGCTTCAAATAATTGAGTGTTTATAATGGCAGGTAATTTTTAACATGTCATATATGTTAAAAGACATTCCTTTCACATTTTTTTAAAATGAGTAAACAATGTCTTGATTGGAAAATGAGTGGAAGATTAATTTTAATTTTTTTTAAAATTAAATAATGCGTAAACATTTATTTTTAAAATTATATTATTAATATTAACCAAATATAAAATATTTTTATAATAAATGGATATGAATTAAAAAGGATTTTTAACCCAATAGGGGAATAAAGCCATATTTATTTAGAAACATTTTCTAAAAAATTTAAGTATTAAAGAGAGGGAAAGGGTAATATTACAGGAACATTTAATGAATAACCATAGGATAAGAAAATTTATCGGGTTTAATATAGAAGAATCATTCAATTAATCTAATGGAGATTAAAACATAAACAATTCTGAATAATGATGATATTGTGATATAAATCCTTACCACTTTCATAAATTTTCAGACAAAATCCCCTCAAAGATATAAGATATAATTAAATCTTAAATACAGTGAATAAAAATATATATACAATATAAAATATCAAAATATAATTACATACACCCTGAAAAAAATGCTGAGTATGGAATATGTCTCATGAAATTAAAAGTGGGATGATAAATCTGTTAAATAAAGTCTAGACTTTTTGTGTGTTTCCTTTATCTCCTATATAATAATTATATATCTATTATTATTTTTCTTAAGAAAATATTTCAGATTTAATCCATTATAATAAAACTATTCAATTCATTCATTTTTAGGACATATTTAATTACTAATTCAGTTATGTCCATGTCAAGTGTTTTGATAATACTCAGTTCATAATTTCTAAACAATGTTGGTGTGTTGAACTTTTTAAAAGATGTAAATATTTAATCATCTATATAATAATAATAATTAAATAATTATATTATTGAAACATTAAATATTATTTTAAAACCATCCATGATATATGGTTTTTAAAATTGACATATGTTTCAATCATGGAGACAGTTGGTCGTACGTACGCATGACTAACATTTCCTAATTTCAATGATCATGATGTAAAGAAAATATGTTTTGTATTACCATTAAATAAACATCTTTATATTGTAAATATCATATTACTCCTTTAAATAAACTTACATATACCATCCATGTGATGCGGTAAAAAATTGAATCGCATTGCTTCACGAGGGGGGGGGGGGTATTTCCCCATAAACAGAAACAATGTTATCAATATTCAATGGATGGTAAGGTAAGAAGGTATATAATATTATAATAGTTTTTAATTAGTAATATAAATTCACTATAATATATAATATTGGAATCCAATATTAGGATCATCCATTGGAGGGGATGATAGAAAATAATTTATATCGGTTCATTAGGTGGTAGTCTACTTTACACATGAACAATGGTGTTGATTCCCATTTTAGGGAATAGGATATCAATAAATATAATTACATAAACATAATAATATTTTAATATATTAAATATATTTTGTAATGATTTATTAAATATTAATACATAATTTATTTTGAAAATATAAGAGGTAAAAAAGAAGGAACTTGATAGAGTTGATTACCTTCACTTAGAAGAACCTTCATTGGATATTTTATTAATGAACCTAAGATTGGTATTTTCCGAAGAAAAAAATATATATATATTGAAAAAATTTATTAGTGAGATATTTTATTTATTTTTGGATCCAAATGTTATGATTGTTGTGAATAAGTGAGGTGATTGTATACCCTATCAAAATTGAGGAGGTCATTTTTGCAAATACCCAAAAAATTTATATATTGGGAATTGAATCTGATTAAAAATTAAAAACAATTTATAAATAAAGGATTAAATGGGTGATATAGTTGATACACGGCCTAAAATTCAAAAATAAACTTTATTTAATCATGTTACACAATTTACCTCTATGGTTTCACACTTTTACAGTTTTATTTTTTCACCACAATAACTGGTTTATTTTCTATTTGTAATATTCCATATGGAAAAAATTAAGTTGAAATTATTATATAATGTTAATTATTATAATTATAAATATGGAATCTATTTTATCAAATTCAAATCACAAAATTTGTGGAATTCAATTTAATGTTAACTCGCAAAATGTGTTGAAAAACAGTTTTTCTATAAATGTATTTTTCATGAAATATATGGTCTTATATTAACATTACGACTCGAAAAAATCATTATTTCAATTTAAATTAATATAAATAGAAATTTAATATATCAATTAAATATAAATTATTCCTTAATTGGGTTATATTAATTATCTAAAATGGTTCAATTTATACATTAATAAATATTTACAAGAAATAATGTTTCTAAGCATAAAAATAATCTTTTAATAGAATCATAAAAAATTTATATTAAAATGAAATTATTTATATTTTCCAAATAAAATTTTTATTATATTACTTTAATATAAAATCCAAAATAAAATTTAAAATTTAAATTACTTTATTTAATTATAATAAATTACACTACATGAAAAATCTTTAATTTTCATTATTAACTAAGAATTTATTCTTTTCAGAAAAATTGTATAATTAAATAGTCGGTTAATATTGATATGGTTTTTTAAAAATTTATTTTCATTTTATAATAAACTTTTTAAAAAAAAATTATAATATTTTCACAAAAAAATCAATAATAATTATTTTTGAAGTAATCATTTTTTTTGGAATAATAAAATATATTTATTAATATATTGAGTTCTTATTTCATGAAAATTTAACAATACATTTCTATTTATTATAATATATATATCATAAATCATTAAATATTATTCATAACTCTAATTTTAATGGCTAGGTTATAACAGTCATGTTTAAATAATAATATTTTAATAGTAGATCACAGTTGGTTTAATTTCAGTGTTACATGCTGTGTACATTATCAATCATAGCGTTCTATTAAAATTTTAGGGTATTGCAACAAGTCATGTCATAGGGTTTCCAATTTGAGTTGTCATATCATATGATTACCATAGCATATGGAATATATATGCTACTACGGATAATATATTGTGTAACCAATGGATGTTATAAGATAACATTCATTTATTCATTGACTACTATCAATGAACATTATAATATTGGAAATTAATTGGAGTTTATTCCATGAAGGCAATTCATGAATAAAAATAATTCATTTACTCAAGAATTTTAATTAATTAGTAAACATGGTATATCCTAAAGAGTTTCATACAAAGATTTATAAAGGACACTTCCATGTGATGATAGTAGGTATGCTAGCTACAAATTCAAACATTATTCCTTGGTTCCCATTTCCCTCATTCCTATTCCACTTTTACACAATATGGAAAAGGCATAACGCATAATGAAGAGGTATTTTGTCTAAATTTCTGGTGATTCAGTATCACATTGATATGTTATAAATTGTGAAATAATTAAGTTTTCCATTAGTGATTTCATTAGTCAGAAAAGTGGTTTTTGTTATAGATATTTAGTGTAAGGTGTATGCACTGGATGTATTATGTTCATTATTTATAGTTTTTTATATTTCAATTATTCTTGTCATGGTTATCTTTATCTATTGATTGTAATTGATTTTTTACTATTAATAATTGTTAATATACAATAACAAATCTAAGAATTACTCTTAAAACATTCCATATATTTTGATTTATGAAATATCACGATAAATAAAGAATGTATAAATCATATTACATATAATTTTCAAGTCATTAACTAATTAAATTATATTTTTTACTATTTTTATATCATGTTGTATGATATATGATATTTTAAGCCACTACAAGTTTGAAATTCATTAATTTTACACTGTTCATAACATACAACAACTCCTTATAAAATAATAAGATTGCCATTATCATGTTTGAAAAAATACAACATAAAATCGAGAAAGTGATATCAATGTATGTCATAAAATACAGTATAATAAATCATATGTGATGAAAAATATATCAATAATGAAATAAAATTACTAATAAAATATAATATTTTTTATTAGGAATAATATATTACTAGTAGGGGATGAAAAGTTAGCCACTTAATCATATCCGATGATACGACTTGGATTAATGAATATGACTGGTATCAAATCTTATTACATGGGACGCATTGTCAAGAATTGTTGAAGAATAATATTTTTCTTAAAATTCAATAAAAAGTTTGATTTTTTATTTTTAAATTTCTTATGAATAATAAAAAAAAATTGGGGTATTTAATAATTTAAAAGGTGTTTATAATTTAATTAATTATAAAGTTGTTATAATTTTTGTTAAATTATTATAGAACATTAATTTTTTATATTTTTTTATTGGTTTTTAATATTGGGATTTCCTATTTCAAATTTATATTAATATACTTGTGGTTTGAAAAATACAAGTGTTTACTTAATTGTAGTGACCAACTCAACCCAAAGGCCATTGAAATTTTTTTGGCTAATCCCCCTTTTATGGGTTGAGGTTGAAATTTACATGACCAATAGTAATAGAGGAACAAGGTACAATACATGAACAAAATTCAAAGAGGCACAAGTCCCAATACATGATTATAAGGCCTAAAGATATGACTACATTAGAAGATCCCCTCCTCTGTTAGGACCAAATTGATGATTAAGGTGTATGTTTTCAAATTTTGTCTTTTTTTTCAATGAATGTTTTTGAAGAATGAGAATCACCTAACATTGTTTTTTTGGAAATCATATTGATTGTTTTTAAAAAAAATCTGGACTCACTTTTTCCATTGTAACACGAAGAAGCTTTTTTGAAGAAGTTGTTCTAATCAGACTCACCAAGGGTCTATTATGGGAAATGATTGTAATGATGAATTTATCATTATTTGGAATGATAGATTCAGTTTCAAGGAGAATGTATCTTTCTATAATTAATTGTTCATCAGATTCACTCTAAATGTTTTGTGAATGAAGTCCTTGTTTTGATAGAGAATAAAATTGTCTATAACTATGATATAATAAATGTTACTATGATTTTTTTATTTCACAAAAATAATATGTTATTGGATGAACATATGATCCAAGATTGGTAGAAGAAAATGGAAAAGGTGTATTTTAAATCATATCTGGATTTATCATATCTGTTTGTAAGAGAAGAAAGTTATTTTTTTTTGATTATATTCGGAATAGTTAGATTTGGGTGGAAAAAAAAGAAAAGGTTGCTATCAAATGTGCTAATAATATTATTCCATGACAAATTGTACTCAGCCTGATTGTATTCAGGGAAATCATACCTAGAATGATCGTATCTAGACAATCATACACCATATGATATGGGTGGTTCTTTTAATTTACTGAAGGAAGTGATAGATAAACATTGATTCATTTTTAGATGTCTTCATCATGTGTGTCAAGATAAGAATTACTTTTTTTCAAATAAAATTATCACCTGGGTCAAGAGAAAAAGTGAATAATTTAAGGATAAGTTGTGAATTTCAGTTGGGTGAAAAGCCTATTTTATATTTCCAATTGGTTTAAGCGATTAATATAAGAAGAAGTCATATATCTCAATTGGGGAAAGATAAAAGGTGAATCAGTTCAAAGGGAAAATGAGAAATTGTTTTCTTGATGTGCTTTTAAGGGGGATATTGACAATCAAAACAATGATTCTATTCATAATTCTGAAGTCACATCCATTTCGTCATACATTTATACTCAATTGTTACATGATTCTGTATTGTAGAAATCAGTTTCATATAATTGGACTCAGGCATTGAAATCAAAAAAGAAATTGAGATTATATTTTTATGGAGAAGGAATGATTGTAAAAGAATCTAAAAGCTTCAAGTGGTGTTGAAAATTTCAACATTTACCCAATATTTTAGTGGAAATTGATATCAGGAGGAATTTTATTAAGGGGGAATATTTTTTATATCCCCCCAAATCCACTAGAGGGCTACCTATCTAAGGTGAAAAGTACATTGTACGTTTCAGAAAGCTGATGCACTATTCGAAAGAGAGAATCTCTGAGTCTAAGAGAGAGAATGATGTTTTTGTAATATCAGCTGTCAATGAAAGATTGATGTATTTAAGTGAAAGGAGAGGATAAAATATATCATCATTGTATTCAAAAAACCATTTTACTTATTAATAATCATAATTTGTGGAATATTGTACTCGTCTTGTCAATCATTTTTGGTTGATCATTATATTGTGCTGGACAACTAGTTTTAGGATTTCTGTATTGGGATTTCTGTATAAAGGAAGAAGGATAATTGAATTGGTTTTGAATCATCTATACTATATTTTATGAAAATTTTATTTTTTGTACTAGGGAGATTAGTATTGGGAAAAATCATACCAGGAAGAATCGTATCGAGCAGAATTGTACTCAGAGGAATCAAATTTGGAAAATCAGATTGAGTTTTTATAACATAGTCCAGGAGTATCTTAAAAAATTTTGGGTAAGAAATTGAAGAAGTGTATTCAATTGATAATAGTTTTGGAATTTTAAATAGGCATAGGGAACATGTGTTGTTACAGGAAATTTGAATTACCCTATTTGTGCAAAGAGGGTGCACACATACATTTGTGTTTTCTTCAAGGTAGTATGAAATTGAAAGCGTATATCCTACTCTTTGTAATCCAAGGATTGTTTTTCAGTGGGTTGTGTGGTATTGGATCATTTCCATACCATACCAAGTACAGAAATATTATTATCTAATAGTGAACCTTGTAAATACTTATGTTCTTATTGATGTGTGTTTGAATTGTTTTCGGCTAGAATAGAATCTTTTATAGGAAGAAAAAGTTAATTCAATTAAAAAGAAACATAAAAAAAATGCATTACTAATTCACTCCCTCTTGGTCTCAGTGATACAATCATCCGAAATGGGCATGTATAACTGGTATTAGAGTATAAGTTCCTTTTAATTATTCTTTGTTGATAGATAATTTAAATTTTTTGAATAGTAAAGGTATTGCAGTTTTAATGGAAAAAATTACCATATCTGGAATAATGGATCGTTTCCTTATATTATGTCTATTGTATATGATGTTCTTTGAGCTAAAACATATGATTTCCTTTTTATTAATTTTTAAAACCATTATACTTCTATTGAAAATAAGAATATAGATAATAATAGAATATCTAAGAATGTTATATTATCAGTAATCACTAAAAAAGAATTCATAAGAGTGAAATTTGTTTCCACATCCAAATGTATATGGTATAAACTGAAAAACATATATAAAGGTAATAAAAAATTGAATAAGGATAATTAATAATTATTGACATTGAAATGTGAAGATTTATATATGGGTGAGCATAAATATGTTAGTGACTTCTTTAACTGGTTAAATAAAATTGTGATTAATATCATATTTCGTAGTGAAATGTTTGATGAATCTATATCTATTGAAATGATCTCAAGAATCCTTCTGAATAAGTTGGATGGAATGTTTCTTCACTAGAATACAAATATGCATAAACATTATCTCTTTATTATTGGCATAATACTCGCATTACTTATTAATATGATATAGGAGAATGCTATGAAGTGAAAAACAAAATTTGTTAGAGAAATGAATTTCAAAGCTTCTAAGAGAGAAGATTAAAAGAATATTCATATTGAATATGAATATCTAGAATCCAACTCTAAAAATGAGTAATTTAAAAATCATGATGATATTTTATACTTGTGTTCTAAAAATGTTAAAAGATGTACGAGGAAATACAAAGGGTAACTTGACATGAAATGTTTTGAATGTGGAGGAATAAGTTACTTTGTGGATAATTGTCCATGAAAAAAGGAAGAAGGTGATAGTTATTAAGAATAAATAAATCCCGGAGGATCATTGAATAAATAAGGTGAAAAAATAAAATTGTATTCCTTAGGGAAATATAGTAAATTATTAAATTCTAAAAGAATATTCTACATATCTAAAGATTATGATGAAGAAGGTAGTTACGTTAAATCCGAAAAACTATTTGAGTATGGCATTGAGATTAATTTTATTAAAACATTGAATTATGAAGAATTTGGAAGAACTCGTTATGAATAATAAAAAACTCGACATAAAATGCATTTCAAATAAAAATTGAAATTAAGTCTGAAAATGAGCAAAATTATTGAAAATAAAAACAAAAAATTGGATGTTTAATGATCTTCAATAATCAAATAATATTACTTTTATAATGAAAAGGTGAATATAATAAAATAAATAGATTATTTTGAATAAATATCTTGAATAAAAAAATAATCATAATTAGCATCTGGCAGTGAAGTTGAAATAAAAAGAAGAAGAGTTGGGACTTTTCCAGAACAAAATCACTCTACAACTGATAAGTAAGGTACAAGATTAAAAACTTGTATTACAAATGGTGGTGAAAGTTCTCATAATGTAAAACCTTAGAATATTCATAAATTGTTACCTTCATAGGGAGAGAAGAAGTATAGAATTGTTTCTAAAAAGAAGAATGTTAAGAAATTTAATATTTTGGATCTGTAAAATATTCCAATACATCTTGTTTTAATAAATATAAAAAGAATAAGAATACTCAAATTGAAAATAGAGAGGTTGGTGGATCAGTAAAGAAAGATAAGACGATGGATGAGAAACACATTAATAATTCTAATCAATATGGATTTTTTATAGTCAAATTTTCATTCTATGAATATTTCTTGTTTTATAGTGGATTTGTAAAAACAAAAAATATGTGTGTGTTTAACCAACAACATTATTATTATACCACTGGTTATGAAAGGATGAAGTGGAGGTGGAGTCAATTCCATCAAAAGAATAAGTCTATGAAGGTTGAGAAAGGTGGAGTAAAATTTGAAAATAGGATCCAAATATTGGATTCCATTTTTGAAATACGTGAAAAAACTATGAAATTTGAAAAGGGAAATCTTGTTTTGTTACCAGCATAACACAAAATTCATAAAAATTCACATAATTTGTAGATAATGAAATAAAGGGAAGAATGGAATGCACTTGTTATTGAAAATGCACTGAACGATACAAAGGAAGAACAACCTTGGATTCATGATAGTGGGTTTTCTTCTCATACGAGAGGATATTTGAAATTATTGATAAATGTGAATGATATTAAAGAAATCGTAGTGATATTTGAAAATGATGAATCCAAGAAGATCAATGGTTTTGGATTAACCATCATTGGAAAGTAAAAGTCAAAATCGTGGAAATATTTATATTTTGATGGTCAGAAAATTAGTTTTTTAACTGGTTTAGAGTGGTGTGATAAGGGTAAAAAATTCTTCTTTAGTAAATATGGATTTTCATTGAATATTTAATAATATGTAATGATTGATACCAAAGTCCAATGTACAAAAGGAAATTTGTTTCAAATTGGTGAAATATAAAACTCTTATAACATGCATATGGTGAAAGAGAATCAATTTTGGCATATAATGCTTGGACACGTGTGTTAAAGAAGCGTGATAAAGTTTTCCAAATTAGAGAGTGTCCAAAAAATTCTTGATTTATCAATTATAATGTATTGGTGATACTATATTTTTCAAAATAAAAAATTATCAAATATTATGCATAAGAATGTTGAGATTTGTTCAATACAGCCCATGGTGAGGATTCATTATGATATTTGTAGGCTGATGAGAAAATAATCATCTAATATAGGAAATTAATTCATAACATTCACTAATTATTTTACTATAATTACTTGTTTTATTTATATAAAACATAAATTAGATGATTTGAAAACGACTAAAAGTTTCAAAATGAATGATGAGTAAGAATTTTATTATTTGGAGTAAAGGTTGAGAACAGACAATGGAGGTGAATATAGAAGTAGAGAATTAGAATGTTATTTTGAGAAGAATAGAATTTGGAATGCGTATTTTTCCACATATAATCCTCATCAAAATGGATTTCCAGAAGAAATAATAGAAGTTTAGTGGGAATGGGAAGAACCATGTTACTTGAATGTGGTATCTCTCATTACTTTTGGAGATAGGTCATGTGTACTACTGTTTATATAGAGAACCATTGATTCTATATTCCTTATTCAGATATGAATCTATATGATTTTTTTATGGGAAAACTCCTATTTTAAAACACTTTAAATTTTTTTGGAGTCCATGTATAATAAATAAGAATTGTGGAAACTACACAATTTTTGAGCAGAAATTGTTGATGGAATATTTCCTAAATATTATCTAAAAGGAATAGGATATCGATACTTCAACAAAGAGACAAAAAGAATTTTTGATTTTTTTGATGTGAAAGTAATTAAAAGTGTTGAAAATGAAAAATGTATTCAATAATAAATGACTATTGAGAAAGTTGAAGAAAAAAATGATAAGGATACTTGAAAATGTATTCAGACTCAAGAAGAAGAATCAGACTCATCCATTTCCATCGATGAGGAATATATTCTAAAATCTCATCCAAGGATGAGGAAGGTAGTGGATGATCAGAATATAATTACTGATTAACATCATAATGTTTAATCTATAATAGAAACAAATGAAATTACACATAATTATTTGTATTCAAAGGTTGATCTAAATGATGTGAAATTATCTCTTGATCATCTAGAATGGGTTCATTCATTGATTTATGAGTTAGATCAAATTGAAAATAATGATACATGAGAACTCATACCCAAGCCTGAAAAAAATTATTAGAAAAAAGTGGGTTTTCTGGAACATGTTAAATGGAGAAGGTGATGTGATAAGAAACAAATAATGATTTGTGTGAAAAGTGTACTCACAATTTGAAGAGATTGATTTTTATGAAACATTTTATCCAGTGGAATGACTTGAAATAATCAAAATATTTCTTCGTATTTCTGTACAATGAGGCTACATGGTCATTCAAATGGATTTTAAATATGCATTCATAAATGGTGATCATTATGAGGAAGTTTATGTGGAAAAACCTTTCCAATTTTTTGTTGGTAAAGATGAATTTCATGTTTTCATATTGTTAAAGTATTTGTATGGAGTGAAAAACATCCAATGGAATGGTATTCCAAATTTTATGCATGAATAATGAAGATGATTTGAAAGAAAGGAATAGTGGATAAAAAATCAACATTAAAGAAAGTCCAGTGTATTCACTCGTCGGGGTAGTTTGAGCTGATGACATTATATTTTCCGGGAATGATGAAAGATATTGTGAAATTGTTTCTGAAAAAAATGAAAATAGTATTTGAAATATCCATTATGGGGAAACAAAACAAAATCATGGGTTACAAATTAATGAAAAAAGGAAAATATTTTTACTGGGAAAAAATATGAAAAAATGTAAAGAAGGAAATGAAGTTGATCTAAAAGTGTTTCGAGTGTTAAATGGAAGTTTTTTTTATTTGACTACCTCGAGACATAGCATTGTTTGTTTTTTTAACATTGGTGAAATATTTCATTGAACTCTAAAAGAATCACATTTATTTACTAGAGACATAATTCTCAGATACATCAAAGGAAAAATAAAAATTCAGAATCTGGTTTGGTAGATCATATTGTATTGAATTTTTTGTGAATTCAAATGCTGATTGGGAAGGAAATATTGATGATAGAAGATCCACATATGGTGGAGTATTCCTTATGGGAAAGAATTTTAATATTTCGTATTAAAATAATCATAATTCAGTAACCCTTAGTATATATCAAGATGACTATGATGTTTCCACTCAATAGTCTACTCAACATATATGGATAAAAACTCAATTGTAATATTAACTTGTTTAAGTAAAGATACCCTTGATCTAGGGTTGTGAAAATCACTGTACAGTCAATCTCACCAGGAATCCTGATCAACATTATCATTCAAAACACATTGATACCAAATATCATTTCATAAAAGAGAATTTGGAAAAGAATGAATTGAATATATAGTATGTTCCAACATCCTAAAAAGTAGTTGACATATTCACAATACCAATATCTAGGGAATAATTTCCAAAATTGAGGTTGAACATGAGTTTCCATCCTCTTTATAATCAATGTCTAGGTATGTGCTTCTGTACTCTCTCTCATCTTACCATATGATTGTATTGTCAAAGGGGAGAATTATATCATTATTCAATCCCTTTAAAATGAAAAATGAAGGAGTTATGGGTATGTTTTGAATTCATAATTATGAAATGAGTAAAATATTATAAATATTTATTAGAGTGTTTATAGAAAAAGAAATTTATTTTTATTCCTTGGAGGACAAAAAGAATATGAGGAATGAATAAGAAAAATGTTTTAATAATCAATTATTTTGTACATCATGGTTGTTCTATCAATGATTATTGTTTCCTACAATGAGTTATCTCATGTATTATTAAAATTATTTATAGGAAATCCATTTCATGAGGATAATATGTTTTGTTATGTAGGAAACTTAGATGAAAAAAATCCAAAATGGGAGATCGTTAGGACCAAGATGATGATGAATGAATTTCTTTTAAATGATGTCTTCTGTTTTCTAGGAATTTTTTTGAGGAAATAAAATCACATCACAATGTTTTTTTAGAAATCATATTGATTGGTTTTTTCAAAATAATTGGACCCACTATTCCAATCATAATGAGAAGATTTAATTTTCAAGAAGTGGTTCTAATCAAACTCACCACATTTCTAGTATGGTAAAAGTTCATAATGATGAATCGATCATTATCTATAATGATAAAATTTGTTGAATAGAGAATGTATCTTTCAAAAAGTAAATGGTAATTAAATTCACTCTAAATTCCGTGTAAAATAATTAGTTGTTTTGATGGATAATGAAGACTCTAGGACAATGATAAAATAAATTTAACAATCCTTTTCTTATCAGTACTTCATATAATTCATATGTTTTTTTAAGAAATAATGATAGAAGATTGATGGAAGAAAAGGGAAAAGAGGTATTGCAAATCATGCACAAATTTATCACATATAGGTGGAAGATAATAAAGAGAAATTATCTATTGTATTAATAATAATCATATCTGGGTGGAGGGGTAGAAAATGTTCCTAGGAATCGTACTCAAACGATCATACCCAGAAATATAGTACATAGTCAGATCTTATTTAAGGAAATCGTACCCAGAATGATCGTACCAAAACAATCTACTCAAGTATAGATGATGGTAGTTTTGAATTTCTAAAGGAATAGATAGGTGTACTTAGATTTATTTTCAAATATCTTTATCATGTGGTTCAAGAGTTTAATTACATTTGGGATTTCTTCAAATAAAATTTTCAACTAGTTTAGAGAAAAAGAGAAGAAATTAATGAGATGGTGTGTATTTCAGTTGGGTTAAAATCCTTTTTATCTAAATTAAAATTCAATTATATTTCCAAATGTGTCAAGATAATTTGAGAATACGAATTCTTGTATCAGAACTTGGGGAATAGAATAGGTGATGAGGTTCAAAGAGCCTAGGTGAAATATTTTTTTTGGATGTGTTATCAAGGGGGATATCGACTTTCAAAAGAATGATTATATTCCGCATTCATAAGTGATATCCATTTCTTCATATAGTTATACTCAATTGATAAAAGGATTTGTATTTAATAAATTAGTTTCAGATAATTGGACCTATATATTGAAATTGAACTCTAAATTGAAATTAGAGTCTAAAGGAGAAGTTAATATTGTTGAAGAATCGAGAAGCTTAGAGTAGAGTTGAAATTTTTTTTATTTAACTAATATTTTTGGGGAAATTGAGATTAAGTTAAATTGGAATAATAGGTAAATTTTTGTGATTCTCTCTAAATACACTTGAGGGTCACCTAAAAATGGTAAATTATTCATAGTAATTTTTATGCAATTGATGTAAAATTCATGAGAGGGAAGATCTGAGAATAAGAGATAGAATGGAGATTTCGTCATCACTTGTTTTAAAGAAATTTTGATGGATTAATGTTAATAGATAAGAGAAAAAATTATAGTATTATATT
Organism: Viscum album; assembly: GCA_963277665.1. NCBI lineage: Eukaryota > Viridiplantae > Streptophyta > Magnoliopsida > Santalales > Viscaceae > Viscum > Viscum album. The sequence goes on along the minus strand of OY728160.1, from coordinate 378,443,957 downwards.
AAACTAACCATAATACTCATTGATAACTATACAAAGCTAATTATCATACCCGTCATGTCAATTGTATTCAGATGATAGTCATATCAGGCTATATAATTGGTTTGAGGATTTTCATACTAAGATTTCTGAACTGAGGAAGAAGGATAATTGAAGTGGTGTTGATTCATCTCTACTGTATTATATCGAAATCATATTTTTTATATTGGGGAAAAGCTTACCTAGAATAATCGTATCTAGAAAAATCATATCTAGTAGAATCGTGCATGAAGGAATTGGAATGTGAAACTCGTACCAGGAATATTGGACTGAGTTTTCATAACAATATCCATGAAGTTATTACCATATCTTCAATTAGAAATCAATGATTTTTTTGAATTTAATACATTTGCCTATATGAATTGATTATTATGCGACATTTATTATTACAAAAACATCTATTACCCAATTTTTTCTAAGAGGGTGCACATGTACTTTTGAATTGTCATGAATGTACAACGTGATTGAAAGGGTATATCATAATAATTGTAATATAAGGATTGTTTTCTATTGGATTGTGTGGTATTGGATCATTTCTATACCATACCAAGGATGTAGATACTATTTTTTTAAAGTGAATCATATAAATACTTGTGTTCATGTGGATGTGTGTAAGAATTTTTTTCAGCGGGGAATACGATCATTAATATCAGGTGAAGGTTTTTCCAATTGAAAAGAAACATAAAAAAAAGCATCACTGATTGACCCCTCTTTCTCTCAATGATACAATCATCCTGATCAGGCACTTACATACCCAACATATGCATCTTTATTGGTGAAAATCTCCCCACCTCACATAGATGATCAGCTATAATTTCTTCATGAAGAGATGCATGATGCCTGGTATAGATGGTGATTGTTATACTCTCTCATTACTCTAATCTGTTCATCTATACTCTGGTGGATTCTACTTTCACTAAATCCTCTTCTACCCCCTGCTCCTTTGTGGTCTATTTGTACAGACTAATGTTCCAGTGGCTTTAAATACCATGGCAGAGAGGTTTAAGGAGTTCTAGAGGAAATGTATACCAATGGATAATGGTGGATCAATGTAATACAGTTTATGGAAGGCCCTGTGTCCCATTGGCCCAAACTGGTTCCCTGAAGGCCAAATTAGATGAATAGTTCTGTTTGTATAGTACCAAGGAGTACTTTCTATAATTCTACCATAGTATCTCAAAGATATACCTCCACCATAATTTGATTATGTGTTTCATAAAGGATTACGGGGTCTGTTAACCACTATGATACCACCCAAGATACAAAGGTTTAATACCGTAATCATGAAGAGTAATTTATGATGTTTTTATTAATTAAAAACAATTCTAAAATATAATTTTTATATATATACAATGAATTATTAACAATTCTTAATTTGAATTGATAAAATTTAGGGATTTATTTGGGATAATATTTTCAATTCACAAAAAGAGTTTTTATGGAAGATTTGATGATAGTTTATATAAATTTAAGTATTTGAAATTTATATTATGTAAATGGTTTATATAATATAAATTGAATTATAAATATTTTACATTTCTTAGAATATCACATATACTTAATGTTGATTTCAATACAAGGGAAAATATAAAATGTTCATATTAAGAAATGAATATAAAAAGTTTATATTAAAAATTATAAAATTATATAACAATCAACTAAATATTATAATTTTTTAATATTTACGATTTATCTTATGATTTTTTTCATAAATTATTATCTCATGTTTACATTTATCATGTGTTCATTTATTAAAATTTATTCACATGTTTTTTTCATGGATTTAAATTGTTTATAAAATGAATGTATTTTTTCTTTAGTTCAATATTGTTAAACTCATTCATATAAAATTACATTCCTTAAATTTCATGCTATGTTTGATTACATATTATTTAGTATTCATATATCATGACCTCAATTTTTAATTAAAATTTATTAGCTTGAATTTATATATTAAAAATAGTTTATTAATTTTAGGTGTTATATTTGTTGTGAATCATATTTTCATGAGTAAATTATACCCTAGTAGATATATCTTAGTTTAGAATTCCCATTGGTATGGTGCCTTATTCCATATTATAGAAAGGTGGGCATTGGATATCTATGGATTTAGGAATTATCATGTGGAGATTTCCAATCTCATATATCTCTGAACAATTAAATTAAGAGTTCAAGTTCCTTATTCATGAGATTTATTTGGATATGTGTAAATATACTTGAATTCTATTTTTGGGAGTATAAGAAAAACTGTGGGTTTCTAAATAATTACATATTAATATGTTGTGAACATATTAAATTGGTGGAGAGAATATTATTCCAAAATTAAATATATAGAAGAATTCATACAAAAGTAAATTCCATGCTATAATAGGTTGAGATTAAATTCACTTTAAAATATTAAACAATAGAATAATTTTTACAGAAAAATTTATCTATAACATGATCATTTAGTATGGGTGAACATATCTATATTCTACTCACAGATTATATTGTAAAAGTAACAAAATAAATAATTTCATCCTAAATATTTGGTTTCTTGTTCATAAACTTTTATTTGGGCTACATTTACCAGTGAAACCATAATTGTTAGGATAACATAAGAATAGAGTTGAGTGTATACACCTATGATATATTTGGGAAAGTATTTATCCACTCATGAATCCAATATTCATATATGCTAGGTTTGATAATAGTTTTCAACCTTATATATTCATAGTTTATTTAAGTGATACCCAATGTATGTCATAAAAAAATAAGAGTTGTGGCACACTATTTGACATGATGAATTTTAAGGGGTATGTCATTTTAGTAGGAGAAGTTTTCATAAAACTACTAATTAAATTTTAGTAAAAAAATTTACTCACATGATAAAATATTTTATTGTAGAGAATAAAATCACAATCAACAAACATATCTTGTCTTTCAATAATAGTGAAAAAATAATAAAATGATAATTAATTTTTATTATGGGTAACTTTAAAATGTTCTTAATTAATGATAAATTCAATTTGTTAGTGCAATAAATTCTTGTGTATCTATGTGTCGAAGTTGTTAAACATGTAAATTTTCATGAATGTGAAAATCATTAAAAAATTCACTTAATTTTTTATAACCATTAAATGAAAATTATAATAATGAATTTTAGTCTCGTAAACTAATAGGATTGGGTATTCTAATGATACTAAATAGAATTGGGCATGTAATTGATTTGGTTATACTATAGGTTTTTAAGACATATTCTAATTGGAGAATCCAACATATTATAATTGATGGAAATATTCTATCAATGTGATTGAATTTAAGAAATATTTCACTAATATTTTTAAGTGTTGAGAAAAAATAAATTGGGAATGTGAGGTTAATGTTCCAGGTTTGTATAGATAGTACAATGGGGTAAATTATTAAACCAGAAGAGGAAAATTTAGTTAGGTAATCCAAGAAACTTTCTTCAAGAATATTTTTTAGGTCATTGAAACCTAAATACATTATCTGGAAGGGGTGTAATGGTTCAATTAAATGGAATTTTTTGAGTTACCTAAAAGGGTTTATGAGGCTCCATGGAATATTCATGTCATTCATCAATGTTATATAAATTGAATGATTAGTTTGTAAGGTAATATGATAAAAAAAAATTACATTAAAAGTGTTATAAATATATAAGAGTTAATATCAAAGAGAATAATTGATAGAGATATTTTTTTTATTTCACTGATTTTATAAAGAGTCACTATATTAATGATTAAAATGTAAAGTAATTTTTCAAATTTATATGTTTCATAGTAGAATACATGTTATTATATATAATTTTTATTATATGATATGAATAATTAGCCATTAAATAATATTTATTATGAAAAAAATGAATAATTTTATACCCATTCTTATGTTTCATTGAATTCAATAATGTGTATAGAAAAAGATATACAGATAAATTTTTTTAATTGATCATGAAATTATTATCCAACTATTTATGAATACATGAGAGAAGATATTTATTCCCACTATAAGAGGGATGTTTTGATAAAATAAATTTAGAGGGAAAATAAACCTCAAATTGAATAACATATGTCATATGGAAATAATATTTTATATGTAAAATATTCATACTAAAATGAAATAAGTGATATTTTCAAAGACATAAACTATTTTTTTTATAATAAAATCATATTATGAATATATTATAATGTCTAAAATTCAAATAGTAGTATGTTTGAAAGTAATAATTTAATATTTTACAAAAAAAAGACTATATGAGTCTAATGTTAATGTGAGTTTCTCTAAATCTCCCATATAGTTTGGGATATGTAATGATAAAAGAAAATGTAAAGAGTTTTATTTTGTTACCGTGAGAAACTGAATATCATTATTTCATAAAAGTTTTTTCCATTAAAAATAAAAGCTAAATTACACTTAATTTCATAAAATATATTCAGGAAATGAAATTAATGTAAAATCCAAATATTTAAATTTATTTACCTTAGTAAAGTGAATGTAACTTTATCCTAAATGTTTGTATGATTTTTTTAATTACAAAATAATTTCAAGAAAATTTTTAGTGTAATAGGGTATATGTATGATGATGTTAAATATAGAAATATTTCCAAGTATAAAAAATTAATTAGAATCATTATTGAATTTTATGTTTTGTTGTTAAAGAAATTTAAATATCTATAAGGAGTTGAAAATTATGAATATAATTATTAAATCTCACCACTATTCTAACATTATTTATTCATAGAGTTTAGTAGGAGGGTTATTTCAAGATGTAACCTAGTGATATTGTCACGAACCGTCCTCAGGGCTCGTGCCATGACTACCAAAAGCCCGCATTCCATAGGCCAGGGGCTGGAGACTAGAACCAATGCGTAATTCTCGATAAAAAGGGAAGGCATTTCCTTTATAAAGTAAAAAAACACACAGAGTAAGCAAGAAGAAGTAAACACTATGTAAAACTAGGTACAATAGTAAGTGCAGAAAAGTAAGTGGTCCAGAATACAAACACAAATTGAAAGTAAAGTAAAACTGGAAAAGAAAGTATAGCAACTGAAAAGTAAAGCTGCAACGTCGAGCCATCCACTAGAATTCCCACCTGAAGGGTGTGTACAGATAGATTCCCCAGCTCCTCGGGTCTAGTCATCCGCTCTGAGTACGTTTCGCCTAGTGGTCCACCTCCAGGTACCGACATGCTCCGCAAGCCTCAACCACGATCATCATTGTCCGTCGTCTTCAACCGACACAACGTAGTGCGGCCATAGCCCATGCAGGGGTGAGTATACGCTACTCAGTAGGGACCCGAGACCCTGAAGGTCTCCCAAAATCGAAAAAGGATAATCCACAAAGGAAAGATACAATCACGAAGTAACATCCAACACTACTTTGGTACATTCCCATACATATACATAAGTCATCAATTCTCGTTTGGCTCCAGCATCCATGCCAAGTTCGATCACGTCCACATTGGAGTACAACCCAATCCACACAAGATAACACAACTCAATCTACATAGGAAAGCAAGTCAATCATATCGAAGATATTGATTAAAGTCAAGACTCAGCTCACACAAGAATACATCTTTGTAAGACGATAGAGATGATCAGTTGTAGCCACTGATACATCTATGTCGTCAGACCCACACATGATCGATAGGTACTAACCCCCGCAATGACCCACACAGGATCGATATGTACTAACCCCCGCAATGACCCACACAGGATCTGACCCACAAAGGAATTGTATGCACTAGCCCACACAGGACCGCTAAGCGTTGACCCACACAAAATTGGTAGGCACTGATCCACACAGGATCGCTGAGTGCTGTAGTCATCACTGTCGAACCCACGGAGGATTCATGTACAGTCGTCATCCTCGTCGTAGTCGCAGCCAGCTCTAGGGTTTCCGCACACATCAAGATCGTTTCGAGAGAGTCCGCTCCACGATCCGAGGGTCTGATACATAAACTGACACGATGTCTGGAGTTGATGTATCCCAAAGTTCCGTATCGTCAAAAGGAACTCAATGTGACAGACGACGCGTCAATCGGACGCCCGGTCTGAGAGTTATTGGCTTTTTCGTTCCGGGGGCCCGGTTGGATTTTATGTCAAAACCAACCTGACCGCACTACAAATGCATCCAAACCTCGATCGGAGTATTCCAAAAGTTCCGCCTCACTATGAGGAATCTAACAAAGTCAACGACACATCAATCAGACGTCCGGAGCTTATGTTATATGTGTTTCTGCCCCGAGGGCCTGGTTGGTTTCGTGTTCGAACCAACCCGGCCGAACCCAATGTTCTTTTAAAACTTGAGTGTAATATACCGAAACGACCGTCTCAATCCAAGGATCGCATCGCAACTGACATTGTGTCAATCAAAGGTCTGTAGCCCATGTTATGGATATTTGAATAGTTCTGTCCGAAAATAGGGGGTTCGGGCCCGGTCCGACCTGGCCCGATACAACCCCTGGGGCGACCTGAACCGGGTCTGGGTCCAGCCCGGCGAGGGTGGTCCGGCCCTGCCGGTGCGGCCTTGCGCACTCGGGCGGCCCGCGTGGCCAGCTCTGCTGGCCGAGCTGAGCGGAATAGGGTGGCACGCTCCCCCCGGTTTGTATAACCCCCCACCCCCCCACGTGGGGGCCAATATTCGATCCAGTCTGGGGTTATGAACCCCCGGTCTCCCCCTGAAACGGCCAGCCTGGTCCGGCCGGTCGGTTTCTGCCGCCGCGGGACCGCCGCTGTCCCGCCCTTTTACTCCAGCGGCCGGCGGTTCAGGCCGCGTCTCCCCGCACCACCGCGGCCATAGGCCGCGACCTTGTCCGATTGGCGCGGCGCGATGGCGCCGCACCCCTCCACCATGGCCCCGCTCCGTCTGCGGCCTCTTTGAGGTTCTCCGTCGTGGCACGACGGCGCATCGGCTTGTTCGACTTCAATGGGGTGGCGCGATGACACCGCGCTTCTTCACCCATTCTTCAATGTTTTTGCGCGGTGCAATGGCACTGCGCTGCCTTTTCTCATGCCGCAATAAGTTCAAACATCAAGGGGGGAGGAGAGTCGGCCGTGTTCATGCGGTCCGACCTCCTCCTGTTATTGCGATAACAGGCGGCCGAATTTAGAAAATTATGAATGACGATGAAAGTATTCACGAATAAAAACAATTAATCCCCTATCTCAAGGTGTCGTTGAATGAAGGTTCGTCGCGGAAAAGAACATCGCAGAAGAAGACTCTGTAAGCGTCGACGGTGTCCTAGAGAAAAGAAACGTCTGTTTCGCGGTACACATCATCGCATTGTCGATCTCCGAGGATGGCATCTCTCACCGGCTGTGGAGAGGGAAGAAGATGGTATGACGAACTCCCCTTTGCGGTGACAGAGTTCTTCGTCGAAGGCTTGGCGTTCTTCGCATTCTTCGTCGAGGATGAAGAACCTCAAGACTTAGAGTTTTCTTCCCCTAATCCTCTCACAACAAGCTAACAAAATTAAAATAAGGTCACCCCTTATTTTAATTATTTACGACATGCTTTTCAAAATTACAAAATTCAAAAATGAAACCACTTAATTATTTAAACTGATGTTGACAAATTAAATGGAGAGTTACGGGAGTTAGGGAATATGAAGGTGCGGGGTTCGTGTGGGCCCCACCTCACTAATATCCTACATAGGAGTTAGGTTATTAGTGGGTCCCACTACAACTCCCTTTCATATGATATAACAACTTAGAAAAATAAATAAAATTGTAGCTCAATTTTATTTTACTTTTCATCTAATTCAAAATTTTTAACAACTCCTCCCAAGAAAACGCAACCACAGTAAAGGACATCTAAAGCAATTACCGGTGATGCGGTTCCATCGGTGTCCTCAGATTTCGATTACGAGCACCTTTTTAAAAGTTAGTAAACCCGCTCGATCCTTCACTGAACGTACCCGAGGAAAACTTTAGAAAATTATTCCGGGCTCACCGGGCCTCGGAATCAGGTTCTGTCAGAAACTGCGTTCTTGTAAAATCCCAAAGAAAATTAAGAAAAAATTTTCCTTGAATTTTACGAGCCTTTAAAGATATAGTGGGAATAATATATAGATATAATAAGTTATCAAAACCCTAAAATTTATGACAAAATAAAAGGTTAATAATGTATTTTATCATATATAATGGGATATAAATTTTCAAATGTCATGTTTTGTTAATTATTCATAAAAGATTATTAAGAATATATAAATGTATCATATAGACCCCAATATTTACATTATCATTATTTGACATTAGATCTAAAAATGTATGCGTATATATATATTTTATAAAATGTAATAATAATTGACCTCTAAAATCAAGAGTTTTACTTTTCCATAACTATATTTTTTCATGGATTATTATAGTTTATAACAAAAATGAAACAGTTTGTGAGAGTGGGATTCTTGTTAGAGATAAAAAAATATGACAATGTGGTACAAAATGTGTCTTTGTGCACAAGAAAATCCACTATGTATACTACATGGTGTTTTATAAACTATGTATTAAGTATACTTGGCATGTATGGAACTTGTGGGAGTCCCCGTTACCTAAGTTTGATGAGATACCGAACATGAGAAACTTTATAACTTGATAAATATCTTACAATATCTATTAAGGATTAGATGACCAGGTGTGGTTGGGTATGTTTCTAAACATATTGTTAGTTATATCTCAACCAAGATGTGACATTTCATTTTATTAGGTTATTTTGATATCTGATCCCCTATTAATATATAATTTGGAGTTTGTTTCCACAATAATATAGTACATACGTTGTTCTGATCAATTTGGATAAGGGGAGTGTTATGTTATCATCCATTAATAGTAATTAAATGTTATTTATTCCTCTACTAAATCAACATATACTTTGATAGTTGAGAATGTATGTGTTTTATATATTAGATTAAAAATATCTATATCCGATAGTCTCCCAATATATTATACAATGGGAATATATAATAGGTTATGATTGAATGGGATATGGCTAGTGAATATATGTGTTGTGAGACATATGTTTGATAGAGATCATTTCAAATCCCTTCGTAGCATGAGTAACATTGATTATTTTCTTAAGACCACTATTTTAATATATTTATGGATCGAGTGAATCATATTTATTTTAAATAATATAATGTCTCATGGGGTCATAGTTTTTGTTTGACTGAAAGAGGATTTAATTTGACTTGTGGAGATACTCTAATGTTTTTTAGATTCAACACAAATAGATCTGTTGATGGCTATTCAAAAGTATTACATATAATGCATTATAAGGTGAAGTTTATGATAAAAATACAAAAGTGTTTTTAAATATATCGAAAATATGTTTTTATATATTTCTACAAGTTATTGTATATGATATAATATAAGGGGATAAGGAAAAACAGTTAGGCTTTAGAGTTAGTGATAAAATAAAGGAGACAATATACCCTAAATCCTCTATATATAAGGCATGTCATATGGTATGATATAAAAAATCCTAGATTATTAAGTATTTTATGAAATATATTTTTAAGAAAAATGAAGTTTATAATATTTTAAAAATGATAAAAAACATAATTAACGGAATAAGATTCCACATTAATTCCAATGTCCCACCATACGGTTAAATAAGGATATTTTTCAGCGCATGAAGTATGATTTTATGAAACTAACTTTTAGTCATTAAGTACAATTAGTAATATCTTAGAGTTTCCCCTTGGATTTGCTATAGAATAATATTTACATATCATATAGAATATCTATGATGTTATCTTTGATATGTTGGCTAACTAATGAACATTATGATTTATCACTCATTCTCACATCAGATATCATCAAATGAATGTTACAAGATTTTTAATTCTTGAGAGTTTCATTCATGAATGTAACGACCTAAAATTTTATAAATAATAATCCACTAATGTTTTAAATTTATGTATTACTATATATTAATGTTATAGAAAACACATGAAATTATTTGGTTTTATTATTTTTTATCATATTTAAAATATATTTAAGAATAATTACCATGGAAAATATATTCCTTGGATAATGATATTATTATTAGTATAAATATTGGGTTTTGATAAATACAATTGACATATGCAAAGCAAGTAGTGAAATTATCCAATAGGATCGTACCCTATGAAGCACAATTATTAAATTTTGTAAGGGATAATAAATCACTGGGATTTTCCATTGTACATGCCCAAGCTAATATCTAAAAAAATTAGCATTTTCAAAACCATGTACTGGAGATGTCAGGCTCATCAAGATCACAACCCAAACCACATACACCGAATCACCCCATGAAAATATCATCATCCTGCACCATACCCTTAGAAAACTGGATTGTGTATTAATGTGATATGTATCTATATCCTAATAATAAAAAAATTTATATTTTATTATCAATTTTATAATGTTTATATTTACTTCCTATCATTACTTTATAAACAATTTTGGTTTTGATAAAATAATACACAAATTATATTTTTGGGTAATAATCAAATTCAATTTGAAGAATTTATATAGATGAATTAATTTATTTTAAAAATAAATAATATTTTATAGAAATATTATTATTAATTATTTTTATTAAATATAAATTTTCATATATTTTTTATGAAGTAAAATATTTTTTTATAAGAGTTTCAACACTTTTATTGTCAAAAAACCCATAATTTCTTAATGTATGTCGATTTTTTTTTAAAGTGAAATTAAAATATTTTAGAAAAATATTTTGATAAAATTGATACTATTTTTTTAATTATAATGTCAAAATTATCTAACGGTGAATTTTTTATAATTTTCTGAGACAGAAAATTTTTTGGGTAAAATATTAAATACCGTATAAATATACAGTGCGTATTATTACATCATAACGACAAAACAGTGATGTAATAAATATTATAAATAAGATTAATGTCAAAATATATGTTTTTACCTTAAAATAATGTCATTTTATGTTTATTTTATCAATTATATAATGAATTTATGAATCCTCCAAAAACAATATAATATTTTGAAGGTTTAAAATCATTTCATTGAGAGTATGATTCACATCTACATACGCCTGGGTATTATTTTAATAATTTCATCAATTTTACATATAAAATTAATAAATCTATCCATATTTGGAAAAAACCAGGGAAAACCCATGCTGTGGTTTGTGGTTTTGATAACTTTTTTTATATAGAGTTTAAAACCAATGTTTTAGAAATGATATAAATTCTCACATTATATCATTTATAAACCCAACCAATATCCAATTTATCTCCACTAAAATTATTTTAATAAAATAATTAACCTTCACTAGCTTATCTATAGTCCTCCCATGCTTCCCTAGGCACTCAAGAAGCTCATACCAAGCATTTGGTATCAACCTCTCAAGGTAAGGGATCTTCCACTCACCGTTTTATTGAAGCACCACTTTTATTGTATACCTATTAATTTTAATTTGTTCATGAAGGGATATATTCTTCTATATCCCACTTAAATTCCATTTTATTTCTAAATTGGTATATTCCTCTTTCACTCCCATTAATCCCTCCCATGAACACTAGTGTACACCCGTTACCATATCAAAATTTAGAAATGGATCATTTCATTCTCCTCTTTATTCGCGTATATTAATTATCTAATATATTTTATCTTCATTTCCTAATGTTGGGATATGGTTTTTAATGTCCCCCGTAATGTCATTTTTTGGTCTATTTGACGAGATACCCCTTTAACACTCATCAATCTCTCCTATGACCATTCACACACCCCCATTAAACTAATGAAATTTCACCACAATTTTTCATACCAAAAAATTATGAAGTGAATACATGTACCCATTTCCTATCAATGGTGTTCTCCATTATTCACTTATCATTCTTTATTTTGAGAGTTATATGTATTTATTCCATACTTCTTGACTGTGTAATAAAACACAATGATGAATGAATCCATGATTTATGATCTATAAGGCACAGTTAAGAATGAGAATTAATTGAAAGTGACAGGTTTCAACATAATTATATAACACTCCAATAAAATGGGTAATTATTTAATGTCATGATATATAATTCAACGTATTATTGTGTGAGCCTTATTGAAACACCCCGAGTTTCTATAGTCCTATTTTACTTGTATAAATAAAATTTTAGTTGATATATTATATTACACTATGTCAAACATTCGTCTTACATGGCACCGAATTAGAGTACATTACAGACAATATCAACTTATCTTATGTTATACACAACACTAATTTAGAGTATTTTACATGAAACCCCAACTTTTCATACATTACATGGAACACTGAGTTTCTATGGAACATATTTTCCCATTATAATTATTTAAATGAGATAATTATAATCTAGTTTTCTAACTCATTGATATGAATAGTGATAAATAAATTTCAAATGTTTTTTATAATGGTTTTATATAAATAAAACATATTGATAATTAATTTTATAATATTAGGGGAAGTGATTATAGGTTTAAAAATACTATTTTCTCAAATGAACTACTTTTCATGTCCTTCCTTGAAAAACAATAAAATTAATTTTAGAAACATTTAGTAATTTAATTTTATAAAATAATTTATTTTTGAATTTATAATTTCTAAATTATATTACTTCAAATGTTTTTTATTTTTCTGAGAAACTTTATTTTTTGGATGAATAGTGAAATTAACCAAATTTAATTCCAATATTCAATTTCATATAATTTTTTTATAAATATAAATTATATTTTAAATTAAGTTAGGTCCACTAGGTTAGATACCCTGAGGAGGGTGTGAATTCGGGTATGGAAGATTAAAATAACGGACCCTATTGATATTGTCTTACTGTTAAGAAAGACTCTCTTCTCTCTCTTTCTTACAGCAAAGTATAAATAGAAACTTAGACATGCAAAAGACACATCAATTTTTACTTGGTTCACCCTCACTGGGCTACGTCCAAGGAGAACACACCGACAATGTGCCGATGTACCAAATCCACTAATAGCACACTACTGTTTACAATGTTTGGGATAGATCACTTTTATTCCCAGGCTTACTACCATTACAATGTTTATGGTCGGCTTAGTGCTTTCCCAAGGGTCACTTCCTGTATCTCTATGTGGCTCACTACCGGTGGCGAGGATCACCTTCTTCCTCTTCCTTTTCTCGCTGATCTGGAAAGGATCCACTCACAGTTTATAGACTTATAGGTCTCTTCATTATCACAAATGAATACATCCTCTATTGTATGTAGATGTGTTGTTGAAGCCCAAATTTCACCCTTAGATGACTCTCACATTACACTGAAGGTAATGGGAAATGTTCCATCTTTCATGAAGCCCTGAATCAATTTCGTGCTTCAACCACACCTAGCGCCCTTCTCCATGCCAGTGCACATGTCTCTGCGTGCAAGATAAAACTGACACGCAAGTTCACCTCAACAACTTGCACGACAGTAGCTTCTACAACTCCAAACTTGTGCGACTCACTCCCTTTTATGCCCAAACCAATTTTTGCGCGCAACCATCATCTATCATGCTTCTCCAAAACCTGGCATGCAAGTGTCACCAAACCACCTGTGTGAAACCCCCTTCTTCAACTCTAAACATGGGAGACTCTCTTCCTTTCTCTCCCAAACAACTCTGGACGCGCAACAATCAACAGGCTACCAACTTCTACTTGGGAGACCACACCACCACTTGCGCGACCACCACACTTGCGCGACGGTAGCTTTGATTTTATCTATGTGTTTAACTCACACCAAATGAGGATGGGTCAACCTCTATTTATAGGCATTTGGACACCCTGCACGACAACGTGCAAGTCTCCTCTCGGCGTGCATGTCTCGGCACGTGAGTCTCTGTCGCGCATGTCACTAGCACGACCAACCCTAAAACTTGGGCGCCCCTTTTCCCTTTGCCATATTGTGTAGTTATGATCCTGAAAAGCATATGGCATGCAAGTTTCCTCTCCTTAAATACAACGTCACTCAAGTACCTTTTCTAAAACCACTTTTCTCCATTTGTCAATTTTTAGGCCCACAAATTTGGAAAACACTGGAAAACGGTGCCACCTTGTATCTGCTCTTTTTGAACCACCTCCGGTCCAACCATTCCTTTTTCGACGTTCTTGAATCAAACATGGATCGTTAACCACATCCCTTGAACTCAACATACCACCATGAAATCCTCTTTATCAACAAATTGTATCTCATGGTTTTCTTTTTCAACAATCACAACACATATCTCCACTTTGTCAACAAACACAATCACCTCAAAAAATTATTCAATGATTCTTTGAGGTGTTTTTTCCCAACAATCTCCTCCTTTGGGTTTGTTGTGAATTATTCCAAAAAAAGATACATCGTTAATTCTTCATCCACCATTCGCTTATTGCGATTCTGATAGCGATCAAGGATTTAATCAACACATACTCTATGTACACATGAGCAATGATTGGCGTGAGAAACAAGAGTAAATGAAAAGTTCATCAATGAATCAATTCAACTCTAACACCCACTATTGACACCAAACTAGTACCAATTTTTGGAAATATTCTTACCGCATTCAAAAACCACTATTCCGATTTTATCACGATACTCAGCTATCGTGATATATATTCTTTGATCGATCACATCTATCATTGTCAGATTCAATACTCTCCCTATCAGTTCATAGCCCCAACTCTTTAGAGCTGCAAATCATCTTTAACAATATTTCTAGTGTTCTCCAAGCTAGGCTCTGGCTAAGTGCTTTGAAACAACTTCAACTCCCCCTATCCGGATGCTCCACTTTTCAGCTTATCCCCCTATCTATCATGATTTCTCAAATAGCCACACTGTCTCTTCCTTGAACAATCACTATTTTCTCCCCCTTTCTCAATGAACCCAAAGGTCACTCCTTTGCAGTCTATAACAGAGTATAGAACACATATCATCACATTAGGAAAAAACACATCATACCTCGGGGAGAGGGGGATCGACATACACACTCTTTTAATTGTAGGGAGTCGACTAAACTCCTAAATCCAGTCGATGCCTTTCAAATGCTTCCGGGGTAAAGGCCTTTGTCAGAATATCTGCAACCTGTAGATCTGGAGGCACATACTCCAACTTTACAAGCCCTTGCTCCACCTTCTCCTTAATGAAATGATATTTGTTCTTAATGTTATCTTTCCATGAGTGATGAACTAGATTTTTGCTAAGATTGATAGCACTTGAGATATCGCACTGGATTCCGACGGAAGACTTCACTTCATCTCCCATATCTTCAAGTTGCTTCATCATCTACAATAACTGTGTGCATACTTGAGTGGCCGCAATATACTCAGCTTATGTGGTGCTCAATGAAATGAAATATTGCTTCTTTCTTAGCCAAGAAATACACAATCCACCAAGATAGAAAGAACCACCTGACATTGATTTCTTATCATCTGCTGAACTAGCCCAGTCTGCATCAGTATATCCCAATAACTCTATCTGATATTATTCATTATATGTCAAGATGAATTCCACCGTGCGCTTGATATACTGAAGTATTATTTTCAAGGAAAGCATGTGGCTTTCCTTGGGATTACTTATATATCTTGCTACTTGGAATGTAGAAAATACAATGTCAGGCCTTGTTGCAGTGAAGTACAACAAACTTCCAATAATTTTCTTGTATTCTGTGATATTAACTACCTTTCCATCCTCATCTTTGGGCAGTTTCGTCCGGGTAGCCACTGGATTCTTCATCTCCTTGGAATTTTCCATTCCAAATATTTTTAAAATCTCCTTGAAATACCTGTATTGAAAAATGAATGTTCTATTCCTTCCTTGTGTCACCTGTAGACCAAGGAAAAATGTTATCTCTCCAATCATTGACATTTCAAACTCACTTTTCATGAATTAGGAAAACTGTCTGCACTGGGCTTCATCTGATCCGGAAAATATTATTCCATCAACATAAACTAACACTATCATCCTTTTATTACTTTCGTTTCTGAAATAGAGATTGTAATAAACTCCCCCATGCTGGAAACCAAGCTTCTTCATGTACTGATCAAGCCTTGAGTACCATGCTCTTGGTGCTTGTCTCAGACCATAAAATGCATTCTTATGTCTGTAAAACTTGTTATCATCCTCATGAATGAGAAAAACATATTTCTTATCAATATAAACTTCTTCCTCCATAACCCAATTCAAGAATGCATATTTTACATCCATTTGGAGCACATTGAACTTTCGTTGCACTGTAATGTCTAGGAATAATCTGATTGTCTCCAGCCTTGCAACCGGTGCAAATGTCTCATCAATATTTATTCCCTCTATCTGGGAGTATCCTTTTCTCACTAGTCATTCTTTGTTTCGACCCATTGTTCCATTCTCATTAATCTTGCTGAGATAGACCCATTCATTTACGATGAAATTCTTATCTGTTGGTCTTGAAACAATCTCCCATGTCTGTTTCTTCTCAATCTGATCAAGCTCTTTATTCAAAGCCTGAACCTAGATTTCATATTAATCTGCATCAACAATGAATTTTGGCTCTACCTGAGATAGTAAAGATGTCTTCTCTAGTGGCTTCATTCTTCATGTCTTAACTGGAGCTGTTTGATCACCAATGATATTCTGCCTATCAATTTCAGCACGGCTCTTTTGCTTCCTTGCAGACACGGACTTGACACTTTCTTGTTCATCATCAGTGACTTCTTCTGAGTCAGTATCTGCCACATCTACTCCTCCTGTGTTACTATCCTCTTCTTCACTTTCATCAAGAAACTGTTCACTATGTTGTTGAATATTCTCTTCATTTTCCACAATAGTGACGTCATTGCTCTTAACTACTTTTCCCAGCATCTTGTTAAAGCATTTTTATGATTTTGTTTTTCCTGAGTAGCCATGAAATATTCCCTCATCCCCACATGATTCAAATATCCTATGATTTTCTTTTTTGAGAATGAAACACTTAATTCCAAAAATTCTAAAGTATTTCACTTTTGGCTTCTTTCCCAACCACATTTCATATGGAGTCTTTCCATCCTTCGGACATAACAAAGCCCTATTAGAAATGTAGACTGATGTCAATACTGTTTCCTTCAAAAACTTCTCTGGTAGGTCATTTTCTATAAGAATTGTTCTGGCCATGTTGTTGATGATCTGATTTCTCCTTTCAACCACTCCAATTTGTTGGGGATTTCTTACTAAAGAAAAATGATGCCTTATACCATGTTTCTCAAGATACTTTTCTACTTGAATGTTTGTGAATTCAGTACCATTGTCTGTATGAAACATCAGAATTTTCTATCCAATAATCCTTTCAGATTCCCTTCGGTACTGTTTTATGCAGCTAAACACATCTAACTTATGTGCAATAAAAAATACCCATTCCAGTCTTCTATTTTCATCGATGAAAAGAATGTAATACCTCTTCCCGTCAATGGATCTTGGGGAAATAGGTCCACAGACATCACCATGTACCAATTCAATCACTCTTGTCGACTTCTTTTCCTTTGCATTGTATTTATTTCTGATGATCTTCCCTTGTTGACTGGCATCACATGTATGTGTACGATCATGTGATAGCTTAGGGAGGTCTCTTGCTGCTTCACAGTTTACCATATATTCTAGAGATAGTTGACATAGATGACCAAGTCATTTATTCCACAATTTGTTTTCTTCTTTTTTGGATAAAAAGCACATATCATCTTCCCCACTTATAACGTAGAGATTTCCCTTTGTTCGTTTTCCCTATAGAAATTCTTCCCCATCCCTTCTCTGGACGAAACAAATCTTCTTAGTAAACCATATAAAATGTCTTGACTCGCATAATTGATTTACGCTTAGAAAATTGTGACTGAGGCCTTCTACTACTAAGATATCATCACGTCTCATCTCTTTACCCCCAAACATGGCCTTTCCTGAGCCAACAGTCTTTAGGCCTTCATCGTTTCCAAATTTGACAACTCATTCTTGGTCATATTTTATGCCTATAACAAGATCCTTAATACCTGTCATGTGAGATGTGAAACCACTATTAAGGATACACACACCAGAGCGGTCTTATGCCTTAAGGGAAATTTCTACCACCACGACCTTCTCATTATTCTTCTTCATTGTCTATATTTTTTCCCTAAGATTCAACATGGATTGAGACATCTGTTCTTTCTTAGAGTATGATTGACCAGCTTCATCTTGCAAAGCCGTAAATCTGTTCTGCATTTTTAACTCACCTATTGGTTTATTGATCTACTTCTTGCGAACGTTTTGATTCTACATTGGCACATTCCTCTGTATGGTCGAAGTGTATTACCTAGAAATGTGCCCAAATCCACTTCACCAAAATAGATTCCTTCTAAATATGTTCTGGAAAACTGTTCTCTATTTAGCTACCACCTCTGTTCTTGTTCCCTTTGATATCTCTTGGCTATGGAACACACATAATATGAATGTCCCTTATTTCCACTACAATAACACCTGATATAAGGTGCATTCCTTTTTGTTACATATACACTAAGATTTTCCACTTAGGATCTCTGAATATTCTGATTTTTCTTTGTTCCCAAATCATCCTTCAATCTCAGGATGGGTGCTTGCGGTCTGACATCAATTTTCACAGATTTTTATTTCTGATCAATCCTTGAATCAGCCTTAACATCTGAGCTCAATTGCTACTTCTTTCCTGCTGAACTACTAGCCTCCTATTTCATCTTTTCTGTCTTCTAAATGACTTGATTTTCTAATATCATACAAGGGGTCAATATTATTTCTTGATCCTTCATTTTTTGTCGTAGACTGACCACTTCTTCTTCATGTTCTTCGATACACTTGACTTGATCTTTCACTTTTCTATTCAATCCATCGGTCTCCCTTTTCTATTCTTTAATCTTTACCTTATACTCACTAACTTATTCAGAGATATCTGGTTTTGATAACTTGAGTATCTCAATTTCTTCCATCAACTCAGACTTCTCTTCTTCATGCTGCTGCATATAGAGTTTGTCATCATGAACAACTTTGTTAGCTTTCTTTTTTTGAATCTCCAAAAATCTATCTCCTCAAGAGAAGCCTCTAAATCAGCTTTCATATCTATTCGTCCTTCAACTTCTTCTTCTTCATCATCACCTTTGGTTTAGTTCTTCTCTAGAGAACTACCGACAACTGCCACCATAGCATTTTCTCCTCGATCTTTGCAGTTCTCTATATCGTCAACCTCTTTGAATTCAGACTCATCCGAACTGTCGCATTCTTTTGAAAAGAGATTTATCTATTTAAAGAAATTTTTCTTGAACTGTTTCTTTACATTCCCATAGAGAGATGACTTCTTCTTGGGAATTTTGACTTCATTGACATAATCATCTTCTTGTATCTTCTTGGGACACCTTTCTGCAAGATGCCCAACCTTTCCACATCGAAAATAGGCTAGTGGATGTTTCCCTTTAAAATTTCCATTCCTCTTTGAATATTTGAGGAGAGGAATGACATCACCTCATATGTCTATTATTCATTCCTAAGAATATTCAATGGTGAACTTTTTCATGGCCTTGAATGCCACTTATTTAGATTTTCCCTTTTCCACAGCATCTTTATAGTCATTTCTCATTTCATATGCAACAAGGGTGCGGTGCAGGTTATCCACTGTCAGCTCTTACAGGTATTTATCTTCTAAGACCGAAACTTTTGGATTGAACCGAGATGGATGTTTCTTCAAGATGCGCTTCACAATCTTTATGTCTTCAATAAATTCTCCAAGGCCTCGCTTGTCTTCCACTACAACATTTACCCAATCGAAGAATGCATCAAAAGACTCGTTCGGTTTCATTCTCATATCTTCATACATATTCCACAACACTTATAGCATTTCCTCCTTGAACTTTTTATCTCCTTCATATATATTCAATAGCTTTTCCCAAATGGCATGGGACGTTTTTCATGACATTACCTTTGTATAGATAAGATTGGATAGGGATCCCGCTAAGGCATTAATTCATTTGGCATCTCCATCCAACTCTCTCTGTTCAGCCTCTGATAATGCCCTACTATTTATATCAGTTGTAATGCCATGCAATGCTGCTGTGAATACATCCATTCCCAAAGATCAGAAGTTGTGTTGCAGCCAATTCTTCTATAGATGAAAATTGATCCCATCGATGATCAAGATCCCTTTAAGATTGGTGACCTCCATTTGAGAGAGAACCACTGATATAACCCTTTCCATCTGATACCAATTATTAGGACCACTATGTTAGATACCCTGAGAGGGGGGGGGGTGAATCAGGGTATGACAGATTAAATCAACTGCCCCTATTGATCTTTTATTGCTGTTACGAAAGACTCTCTTCTCTCTCTTTCTGACAGCAAAGTATAAACAGAAACTAAAACAAGCCCAAGACACAACGATTTGTACTTGGTTCACCGTCACTGGGCTACGTCAAAGTAGAATACACCGACGATGTGACAATGTACCAAATCCACTAAAAGTGCACTGCTGTTTACAAAGTTCAAGATAGAGCACTTCTATTCCAAGGCTCACTGCCTATACAATGTTTAGGGTCACCTCACTGCTTTCCCAAGGGTCACCCCTTTCCCTCTCTCCCTGTCTCACTGCCGATGGAGAGGATCACCTTCTTCCTCTTCCTCTTCTCACTACTCTAGAAAGGATCCACTATCATTTTATAGAACTGTAGGTCTCTTAATTATCACAAATGAATACATCCTTTATTGTATGTAGATGCACTGTTGAATTCCAAATTTCACATGTAGATGAATCTCACATTGCACTGAAGGTATTGGGAAATCTTACAGCTTTCACACAGCCCTGAATCAGTGTCATGCTTCAACCATACCTGGCGCCCTTCTCCAAGCCGGCGCGCAAGTCTCGGCATGCAAGTTAAAACTGGTTCACAAGTTCTCCTCAACCACTTGTGCGACACTAGCTTCTGCAACTCCAAACATGCGCGCCTCACATGTAACACCCCAAGATTTTATGAAAAATATTCTATTTAATTTAATTGATGCCTTGTGTTGTACGCTACACCAAAAAGAACGTTCACTACATTCATCCCTGACATGTCTTGCATTACATGCAATCTTAACCATCCACGATAGCATGTGTCTTACGCAATACCGAGTTTCACTGAAAACGATATGTTATATAAACTAGCCATTATGAATAGTAATACCCACTTTTTGAAATTTTATAAATTTTATATTTTGAAATGGACTTCATTTTTGGATTCTAAGTATCGAAATTATCCTAGGGTGAATTTTTGGTATTTTTCTGAGAACATTCAATTTTTGATGAATAGTGAAAACACTCGGTTACTATTTTAAAACAGGCTTTTTATTTAAATAATTTTATTATTTTATTTAAATTCACTTTACGTAAAAATTGATACATAATACTTATATAAGTTCAATGTAATTCATTGGATTCATTTTATAATAATTTTAGATATATAAAAATTTATTGAACTTTTGACAGTCTTTAACCCACCTCCTAGGAGAATTTGCAAATTTACATAAAAAATAATTTTACCACTTCTGTGAGAGTAATTTAAGAAATTTGGGAGACATGGTTGATATTAGTGAGTAAAATATTTTTCAATATGATAAAAATAATTTTTTGTGAATAGTAACTTTTTACTTTTATTTACCACGGTTAAAATTAAATAGTGTAATTAAGGGTAAAAATGACTTTACTATTACCCTAACACATGTCCTAATTCTACTGGATAAGTGTAATTCAACCAAGAAAAACCTTAGGGATAAAATATTACCCTTTAGTTCCACTTGTATTAGATTAGGACATCTATTGTTATTTTATTTAAAGAAGAATAAAAATAGATAAAATCAATGTTTAATAACTAAATCATTTTTAATATAGGTTTATAAATAAGATAAATTAGCCTATAAATATTCATTAGAAATCTAAAGATATTTCATACATAATGGTATTTTTTTATAATTTTTAGACATTAAATATGTTTATTAATTTATGACACAATGATGATGTAGTAATTACCTTATTAATGAAATATTAACAGAATTGATATTATAAATACCCAAATAAATGTAATTTGAGACTTTTAATGAATTACACTAATTTAATAGGTTAATATGACTTGTTTTTAATGATTTAATTAACTGTTTTTCAACTAATCATGCTGTTATTATTTTCACAAAAATCAAGTACCAAATAGTGTCAAAATTGACATAAAATAGTTTTTCAAACAAATATTATATTATTAATTGTTATTTTATTCCTAAAAATCTAAGGATCAGCCAAATCACTTAGATAAGAATATAAATATTAATACTAAACCACTTTGGGTTGTTTTGGCTTGTTATTGTAAGTTTATAAACCATATAGTGTAAGAAAACAAAAAGACACGGTAAAAGGTAAATTATTGAACTTATAGCTAAATCTAAATGATAAGGATAAAATAGTAACATAAACTTGTATAAAACCTATTGTTTGAGAGCCTTTCGACCCACACCCACATTATCTTGTAAATAATTCACTTTTGAGCCATTATAAACCGAATATGACTTTATTAAAAAATAATATTATAAGTTTTTTCAAAGGTGCCCCTCTCCTCACTTATAAAAAGGGAACCCCATACCTCTTCTCTTCACACCCATTTGTGCCTTGAAGCTCGGACAACCCCTTCCAATTCCTATTCTAAAAATATATAGTTATATCATAGAGGTTCTGGTCTTCTCAAAAGACCATCTCTAGTTCCCTAAGAAGATGTTTAAAGGAGGTGCGTCAAGGAAGAGGTAATCTCTTGTACCGATTCTTTCATGTTTATTTCTTCTTATACTTCCTCTTATTTAGTTGTTACATTATAAAGTAAAAACATCAGTATTACATATAAACTGATATGTTATTATAAATATGAAACAACCATTTTTCACCTTCTATCCTTCCTATGGATAATGAAATCACCGCACGTGCGTACGTAAGGAATACCGTCTCCACACTGTGGTGTAATCTGTTTTCCACCACCACCTTACATGGATGGGTATAATGGTGTAAATAAATAACTATATATGGTTATTGTAAAGTGATGTTGATTCGGAAATATTATACATACACTTCAATACAATTCCACGATCATGGGAATGATAGCATCGCTCGTGCGTACATACGAACTACCGTCTCCACGACGTGATGAGATTCATTTTCCATGTTAACAATTCAAGAATGATTATAAAGTATATATAATAAGTAATCATGAAGTATATAGCACAATAATTAATATAATGGATTTATGTATACAGATATATATATATGTGTCATCTACTAACTTCCATTCATGTCAATAAGGAAAAGAAAACAGCATTCATGCGTACGTACGACCTACCGTATCCATGAACTGTGTATTTCATTTCATTTATCTATCTGTTATATATATAAATATACTGAACAGATATGATATATAAATCATGATTTACATTCTTGAAGTAATTAAATCATGATATAAGTAGTAATAATATCAAGAACAACAAGTCCAAACACGTACGATAAATAAAACATTTTACCCAAAACGTTGCTTTAACATGAAATTTACAAAAGAACGTGTAATATAAAGTCATAGGTGAACCATATATGATATAATAACAATGAATATGATTCTGTAATAAGTCAATGACATTATTTAAATCATTATACAAGAGTTTTAGATATGTACGAAGCATATCGGATCTAAGGTAAGGGATAACTATTCCAATCTCGCTTTTATCCGAGATTGTTTATTCGTATGTATTTACTGGGGTTTTTGTTATCATCCATGTCCCTATTTACTAAAAATGATTTCATGTATGTTTAATGTAATTTTTACCCATTTTTTAATTTTACTACAAGTTATGAAAGGAATCTTACATTTGTTTACCACACGAGGAACTTTTTGACTTTTCCGACAAACGTACGAGGAGAATGTTTTTGTAATGTATACGGCATGAAAGGATTTTTACGTTTTCATAAAACCTTATTTTCATGAAGCTTACTTTACAACATTTCATGAATATTTTCGAAAAAATCCCTTTCTTTAAAAATTTCATGGCATTTTGTGAAAAGAAAATGATTTTAAATTAGAAAAGATATTTTCCTTAAGAATTCATTTCAAGTGTTTTATCAAAACCATTTTCCATCTAAGATGAAATTATTTTATAGGTGTATGTTTCAAGTTTAATGTCTCTATGATATAAGTTATTTCACTTTTCTTATGATGAAATGATATCCATTTGTTTTATATGGATTATGTAATGATGGAATGATATTTATGAATCCCATTTTGTTCTTTGGGTTATGATTAATGATTTAGGTTTATGTTGTGGCACAAGTAAGAATGAATTCATTATGATATGGGTGGGACATATATCTCCATCCAATTAAATGGGTAAAGATTTATATCTCATGAGATAGACATGTTTGGAATGGTATGTTAATCAGGTTCCGTGTTGCAGGACTGAAATGAGGAGTGAACTTGATTCCGAAAGGGACTTTGTCCATTAAGATGGTCTTGGCAGAAATGCCTTGGCTAATATGGAAATCATATCATTTGATTAATGTTTTTCCTAAATTACATGTTTTATTGCCATGCTATTATATCATGATGAATGATTCTTTATAATCTATGCCTTATGTACTTCTATGTTTTATGTCATTGCTCAAGATTTTGAGGCTTAAATATTATGTTCATGTTTTAAAGTTCAAATGTATATGGTTTGTTTTATTTTCTCCATGCTTACCCTTAGTGAGCAGTTTATCTCACCCTTTATATTTTTTCTTTTCCCCAGGATATAAAGAAAGGATTTTGGTAAGAAAAAAAGGGGAAGATCTTTATGAGAGATGTTGAAGATCTTTCACCATGATTAGAAGATTATGTTTTGAGTTTCCAAAGAAACTAAACTATTACAGTCCTTCGGTGTTTTTTTGTTATGTTTTAATTATTCCGCAAAAGTAATTTAATGTCAATGTACGTCATGTTTTGGGTCTCTGCAGTTGGTATCAGAGGTTGGTTTATCCATCATTTGGAAACTAGGATGTGAGAACTTTAGTGAGATCCTTAGAGATATTTCTAAGGTATGTATAGGGATATCCCTAAGGTTATGTATATGTATAGGTTATAGTCTTAGAATAAAGGTAATGTTATTATAATTAAACCAAAGATGATAGATATTGATGGTACTCCCCCTTTATTATGTTATTTTCCTAGCATGATTTTTTCCTCTCACACTATTCTTTTTGGGTTTTAGACGATGGCTGGAACCCAAAGGAACCATGTTGATCAATGTAATGGGAAATGAAATTATTGTCCCCCCGAACAACCAAATGTGATGGGAGATGGAGTGAAAAATCTTATTGCTATACTTACACAAGCTATGAATCATTCTGGATTTCCAAATGATTAGGGAAGGGAACAATATTCTATTGAGTCCTTCATGAGGAAATGTCCACCTTTTTTCAATGGGTCTTCTGATCCACTTGTTGCGGAACAATGGATCAGTACCATTGAAAAGATATTTTCCATACTTCACTGTTCAGAACATGATAAATTCATTCTATGTGTTTACTGTTTAGAAGGTGAAGCAGACCAGTGGTAGACTCTAATTAAGAATATAAAGCCCCAAGATGAAATTTAATCCATGGAATGTAACGACTTCAAGAACTTATTTTTCAGTAAGTACTTCCCTCGTATTATTAGAACAAAGAAGGAAAAGGAGTTCCTTGAGATTAAGCAGAAGGATGATGAATCTATAGGTATATATGAAACGAATTTTACAAGACTTGCAGGTTATGCATCTGGATTTGTCATCCAACCTGAAAGTAAAGTTGATCTATTCTTCTGTGGCATAAAACCATGTCTTCGAAGGGAATTAGCTATAAGATACTTTAGTAGCTATGAATAAATTGTGCGTTGTTCTATAAAAGTATAACTGGAAGTTGGTGTAACATATCCATCTCATGGTTTTGACAGGAAATGAAAGATGGAGTTCAAGGAGAAATCTTAGAATAATGGTGAAAAAAAGATCAATGTTTCTTTATGCTCAAAGTGTGGAAAGAAGAATGGTAGAGATTGTCTTAAAGGGACTAGAAATTGTTTTATGTGTGGAAAAGAAGGTCATCGAGCAGCTGAGTGTCGAAGAAATGGAAAAAGGGTTGCTAATGATGTGAATAAAGAAAATACTGCATTGAATACTCCACCAACACTTCAATGCTTCAAGTGAAATGAAATGGGGCATTATTCTAATCAATACCCTAATCCTAGGGTTAATGATGATCGACGTGAGCAATCTCTTAAGAGAAATGACAAAGGGAAGTCACATGCGATCACTATTGGTGATGTTGAGTATGTCAGCAATGTAGTGGAATGATTATGTGTTTATGTAACAGGATTCCAAAATAATGTTGGGGAATCTAATTTATAGTACTGTGGAATATTAGAATATCTATGTATTGGTTTATTGTGGTTTTCAAATAATTATATGGTACTGGTAACCATGAAAAGTGATTCAAATATTTTGGAAAGCAGATGATATGGGCATAATGAAGGGATAAAGATAAAATTAAATGTTTGATAGTATTAATGAGATCATGACTGATATAAGGACAGGGTTATATCATGGTTTGAGTATATAGAATTTTTGGATTTTGGTATGTGGAAAGATTTACCTTTTGACAGCATTCATGTTTTCACTAAGGTTCAATGGGTATTCATTTTTCAAGAGATTCCATGATTAAGGTATTCACATGTTTGTAATTTCACCAACAAGATATATCGTATGATATATGGGGGATAAATGATGGTATTCACATGCTCGAGAGATGACATTTCTAGTAATTGTTTTCTTTATACTATGAGCATTTATATAAGTATTTTTGATAAGCCTAAAGATTGTAATGGATTATGATGGACATAAGTCAGTATTATTTAAGGATAGAACTTTTTTTAAATATTATATTGTAGTTTTAGAAAAAGGAAAACCAGCAGGACGAGCGACAACCCGTCGCATCAGACAAGGCTGTGGGAATCGAACCCACAATTGAAGTGTGATAGGCCTATATCACCTACCACTGGACTACACGAAGTCCTTGGATAGTAGAAACTAGTTTTATTATATTAAGCAGTATGATATATGAAGTATAAGTCTGTTTTAGGAACCATAAACGATTAACCTCAGCATAGATGGACTTATGTCTATTTGATAACTTTTTCTAACCTTTTGTTTGAAACATATGGAATGACCCATAATTCTATCACAAGATCTTCTAACACTTCACGAATGAAAAATTCAACTTCATTTCTTTAAGATATGATGTGGAAATTGTTCATGGCAGGAACAATGGTGAGATTATACTGAAAAAAATAAGTATTTCTTCTAATTAAAATTCTTCAACATTAGGGAAATGATCTTGAAAACCAAAAATGTTGTCCTAATGCTCTTATATCAGATGAATCAGATGGTATCATAGATCATCAAAAATTTATGGCTTTGTGATTGTTGGCATTTTCATAGCCATGTTCTCTACCACTCTCCATCAGAACATGATGGTTAGATTTCTCTTCCATATCCATATTTTCACCTATGTTCTCCTATGTGGAAAACCGGTAATTAGTTAATTTGGGTAACCGTTTCGTTTCATACATTAGTTTTTAAAGAAAAGTATTGTTATTTCATTTAATGATGTGGGTTTCTATTAAAACGTTCGAGTATTAAACCATTTATAACCCCGACGAATTTCGAGGGAGAAATTAATTTTAAGGGGGTTAGAATGTAACACCCCGATGTTTTATGAAAAATATTCTTTTTAATTTCATTGATGTCTTGTGTCATACACTACACCAAAAGGATCATTCACTACACACATCTCTGAAGTGGCTTGCAATACACGTAATCTCGACCTTCCACGATAGCTTGTGTTGTACGCAATACCGAGTTTCACTAAGCAATGATATGTTATATAAACTAGCCGTTATGAATAGTAATACCCACTTTTTGAAAAATAATAAATTTTATCTTTTGAAATAGAATTCATTTTTGGATTTGGAGTATCGAAATTATCCTAGGGTGAATTTTTGGTATTTTTCTGAAAACTTTCAATTTTTGATGAATAGTGAAAACACTGGGTTACTATTTAAAAACACACTTTTTATTTAAATAATTATTTATTTTATTTAAATTTAAAATAGGTAAAAATTGATACATAATACCTATATAAGTTCAATACAATTCATTGGAGTCGTTTTTTAATATTATATATATATATATAAATTTTATTGAACTTTGGACCGTCTTTTACCCACCTCCTAGGAGAATTTGAAAATTTACATAAAACATAATTTTACTACTTCTGTGAGAGAAATTTAAAAAATCTGGGAGTCACGGTTGATATCAGTAAGTAAAATGTTGTTCAATAAGATAAAAATAATTTTTGGTAAATAATAACTTTTTACTTTTATTTAACACGATTAAAAGTAAATAAGGTAATTAAGGTTAAAAATGATATTACCATTACCTTATCACATGTAATAATTCTATTGGATAAGTGTAATTCGACCAAAAACAACCTTAGGGATAAAATATTACCCTTTATTTCCACTTAGATTAGATTAGGACATCTATCATTATTTTATTTAAAGAAGAATAAAAATAGTTAAAATCAATGTTTAATAACTAAAACATTTTTAATATATGGTTAATAATAAGATAAATTTGACTATAAAAATAAATTAGAAAGATAAAAATATTTTCTACATAATGATATTTTATTTATAATTTTTATACATTAAATAAGTTAACTTATTAATGACATAATGATGATGTAGTAATTACTTTATTAATTAAATATTAACATAATTGATATTATAAATACCCAATTAAATGTAATTTGAGACATTTTATGAATTAAAATAAATTTAAAGGTTAATATGACTTGTTAGTATTTATTTAATTAACTTTTTTATAACTAATCATACTGTTATTATTTTGACCAAAATCAAGTACCAAATATTGTAAAAAATGACATAAAATAGTTTTTAAAACAAATTTTATATTATTAATTGTTTTTTTAATCCTAAATATCTAAGTATCAGCCAAATTAATTAGATAAGGATATATATATTAATAATTAACCACTTTGTGTTCGTCTGGCTTGTTATAGTAAGTTTATTAACCATATAGTGTATAAAAACAAAAAGACAAGGTAAAAGTTAAATTATTTAACTTAGTGTTAAATCTAAATGATAAGGATAAAATAGTAACCGAAACTGGTCTAAAACCTATTGGTTGAGATTATTTCGACCCATGTCAACATTATCTTAGAAATAATTCACATTGTAGAAATTATAAACCGAATATGACTTTACTATAAAATAATATTTTAAGTTTTTCCAAAGGTGCCTCTCTCCTCCGTTATAAAAAGGGAACCCCTTACCTCTTCTCTTCACACCATTTGGGCCTTGAAGCTCAGAAAAATCCTACCAATTCCTCTTCTCAACATCTTTATTTATATCATAGATGTTATGGTCTTCTCAAAAGACCAACTCTAGTTTCCTAAGAAGAAGTTTAAAGGAGGTGCGTCAAGGAAGAGGTAATCTCTTCTACGGATTCTTTCAAGTTTCTTTCTTCTTCTACTTCCTCTTCTTTGGTTCTTTCATTATAAAGTAATAAAATCAGTATTAATTATATACTGATATGTTATTATAAATATGATATAGCCATATTTCAACTTCTATCCTTCCTACGGAAAATGAAATCATCGCGCGTGCGAACGTACAAAATACCGTCTCCACACTGGGGTGTAATCTGTTTTCCACCACCACCATACATGGATGGGTATAGTGGTGAAAATAAATAACTATATATTGTTATTGTTAATTTATATTTATTCATAAATATTATACATACACTTCAATAAAATTCCATGATCATGGGAATGATATCATCGCTCGTGCGTACGTACAGACTACCGTCTCCACGACGCGATGAGATTCATTTTCCATGTTAACAATTCAAGAATGATTATAAAGTATATATAATAAGTAATCATGAAATATATGAAATAATAATGAATCTAATGGATTTATATATACATATATATATATGTGTGTGTCATCTACTTACTACCATTCAAGTCAATAAGGAAAAGAAAACCGCGTTCATGCGTACGTACGGCCTACCGTCGCCATGAACGGTGTATTTCATTTCATTTATCTATCGGTTATATATATACATATATATATACTAAATATATATGATATATAAATCCTGATTTACATTATGTATGTAATTAAATAATGATATAAGTAGTAATAATATCAATAACAACAAGGTCAAACACGTACGATAAATAAAACGTTTTACCCAAAATGCTATTTTAACATAAAATTTACAAAAGAATGAGTAATATAAAGTCCTAAGTGAACCATATATGATATCATAACAATGAATATGATTATGTAATAAGTAAATGACATTATTTAAATCATTATACAGGAGGTTCGGATACGTACGAAGCATATCAGACCTAAGGTAAGGGATAACTATTCTGATCTCGCTCTTATCGGAGATTGTTTATTTGTAAGTATTTACTAGGGTTTTTGTTGTCATCCATGTCCCTATTTTCTAAAAATGTTTTCATGTATGTTTAATGGAATTTGTACCCATTTTTTAATTTTTCCACATTTTATGAAAGGAATCTTAATTTTGTTTACCACATGAGGAACTTTTTGACTTTTCCGAAAAAAGTACGAGGAGAATGTTTTTTTAACTTATACGGCATGAATGAATTTTTTACGTTTTCATAACACCTTATTTTTATGAATATTACTCTAAAATATTTCATGAATTTTTTCAACAAAATTCTTTTCATTTAAAATTTCATGGCATTTTGTGAAAAGAAAATGATTTTGAATAAGAAAGGATATTTTCCTCAAGAATTCATTTCAAGTGTTTTTATCAAAACCATTTTCCATCTAAGATGACATTATTTCATATGTGTATGATTCATGTATAAAGTCTCTATGATTAATGTTCTTTCACTTTTCTTCTGATGAAATTATTTCCATTTGTTTTATATGGATTATGTTGTGATGGGATGATGTTTATGAAACCTATTTTGTTCTTTGGGTTCTGATAAATGATTTATGTTTATGTTGTGGAACAAGTAAGAATGATTTCATTATGAGATGGATGGGACCTATATCTCCCTCCAATGCATTGGGTAAAGATTTATCTCTCATGAGATATACAATGTCTAGAATGGTAAGTAAATCTGGTTCAGTGTTACAGGAAAAAAACGAGGAGTGAACTCGATTCAGAAAGGGACTGTGTCCACTAAGTTGGACTTGGTAGCAATGCTTTGGCTACTATGGAAATAATATCATGTACATAATGTTTTTCCAAAATTACATGTTTTATTACCATGCTATTTTATCATGACTAATGTTTCCTTATAAGATATGCCTTACGTGATGCCATGTTTTATGTCATTGCTCAAGATTTTGATGTTTAAATATTATGTTCATGTTTTGAAGTTCAAATGTACATGGTTTGTTTTATTTTCTCCATGCTTACCCTTACTAAGAATTTGAGCTCACACTTATATGTTTAATCATCCCCAGGATATAAAGAATGGTTTTAGGTAAGAAAAAAAAGGGGAAGATCTTTATGGGAGAGTTGAAGATCATTCACCACGATTAGAAGATTATGTTCCGAGTTTCCAACGACACTAAACTATTACGGTCCTTCGGTGTTTGTTTTTGTTATGTATTAAGTATTCTATAAAAGTTTACATTTATAATATATATTATTTATTATAATTTCGTTCATTGGAATCAATTTCACTTTGAAATTCAGTATGATAACATAGAAGATATTTGGATTTATTTACTTTAAAACAACACATTGTCATCCTATCTACTGGATTAAATTTAAATTAATTTTCTACACTTCTATGATTGTATTTTGGAAAAATATATTCCATATTTGGACTCAAAATAAGTAATAATTTCTATTAGGGTAAACATAGTTTTTGAAAATAATATTAGTGAATGTGATAAAATTTAATTATAATGATTAAGAGAAAAATTTGGTTTATAAAGTAATAAAATAAATATTTAAGACAAAAAAAGACCTATAATCTTATCCAAGATCCATTGGATGGAAATATTTATAATCTATTATAAATTATATCTGTTTTAGTTCATTATTGTATCCACATTACATGGTAAAAATATGGGTGGGATTCCTTTTCCCAATATTTATAAGAGTGTCACGCCCGCTCTACTATATGAAGGCCTCTTCTGCGCCCACTTTCTCACACCTCTAAAGCCACTTTGGATAAAAAAATATCTACCCAAATATCTCTTAATAATTCTTCCACTCACCCTATAATACTCTATTTTGGAATAAATTCATCCAAGGAATCCCATTGATGTATTCCAAAATGAGTTACCCAAAGAAGAGGTAACATCCCTCCTCAAACTCTTTTATTTTATTTTCATTATCCATACAGTAAAATCTCATTATAACATGATTATATATTGAAAAAACAATCCCAAATGTACTGAGATGGTATTATATTTATGGTTATACCTTTACTTACATAGACTTCCATGTAATGTGTAACAATCATACTGTTATGTTGTATGACAAACAATTGCCTAAAAAAATGATGATTATTCATTGTTTTTACTTTTCCCATTTCATGGTAAAGAATTATGAAGAAAAAACGATTTATATATGATATATATTATATATATTATATATTTAATATTTTTTAATTATTTTATGACTCATTCCATAACAATTTTAATTTTTCTGTTAATATAATATTTTCCGTTTGAGGAATTGTGAACTACCACACCCTCAATGTAATGTGATTCATTAACATAATAAATAGAATGTATTAAGAATATGTTTTGAGAAATTATATGATATATTTGATATATAATTATAATTTAATTATTTATACACATATGTACTTATATTTTATTTACTTTCTTTGTTTTAATAGGACATTAAACCGAAACAACTTTCATGCTTACATACGGTCTATCTTCTCCTACAATGGTGTATTAAATTTTATATTTCAATATGATATGACTATTATAATACAAATATAATGAATAATATTTTTTACATTCTTTAAATCATGATACATGTGTAAGGACCAATGATATAACAAGTTAAGACATTGCGATAAACAAAAATGATATTGCCCAAAATGAAACCATAAAATTTAATTGTCAAATGTATGGTTATATAAAAGAATAATAACACCATATATGGTATTAGATATAGTAATATTGTTATTTTCTGGATTTATAACAAACTTATATTCATTATATTGGAATTTTTTACGTTTACGATGAGTGTCAAGACCCAAGGTATGTGAATTTCATCTCAGTTTTTTATTTGTGAGATACATGACACGTTCACCACTATTTTATTTTGTGTGGTGTATATAATTCCCATGATTTTATTATATGATTCATATTTTACAATTTATGGATTTTTAAATATATATTCAATGATATTACATTAATGGGGATTGTGTTTCCAGAGTTACCAAATCAATAAGACGAATTTGTCCCAATATTCCTTCTTTAATACACTTATTGTGTTATGAACCTATATTATTTTTAGAGGTGTAAATAATTAAAATTGACATGATATATTTGAAATTTCATTCTTCTCATGATATTTTATGATTCATTCAATTTCATTCTCTTACATAGAGGGTATGATTCCAATTCACCATGTTGTAAGATTTTATTGAAACCATATCTTCATTTACCAAGATTATTTATGATTATGTCCCCATTGATGAAATATTATGATTTATC
Source organism: Viscum album (assembly GCA_963277665.1). Classification (NCBI taxonomy): domain Eukaryota; kingdom Viridiplantae; phylum Streptophyta; class Magnoliopsida; order Santalales; family Viscaceae; genus Viscum; species Viscum album. The sequence continues at coordinate 378,410,111 of OY728160.1, read as the reverse complement.
TCTCAAGAACAGTAGTTAGTTTTCTTATCATTTTTTATTCAAGATATATCCATATATTAGTATAATTTTATGATATTTGCAACATAATATGATTAATAAAATATTTTTAACAAATATCTAACCATATTTTTCTCTTCGGTTGGAAATCTGTTTTATTTTAAAATCCATGTTTTATAAAAAATAAAAAAATTTATTCCATTAAAAAGTATTTTAAAATTTTTTATGGGTTTTAACACATAGTTTAAAAATAATCTAATATTTTTTTCAAAGAAAAATATATTCATAAATTTATTTTTTAAATAAATTTTCAATAAAGAGAAGATATTTCCCTCAAGAAATGTTTTTAAAAGTTTTTCCAAAATTATTCCCCATCTAAGTTGAAATTACTTGGTGTTACTCATAATTTTATGGAAAAATTATTCAACATTAAAATTTATATTATTTTTATAAATGGATTATGTTTTGATGGAATGATTTTTATGGAACCTGTTTCTCATTAATTGGTTATATGTTTTTGAAACACAGTTCATTTCATGGTTAATGATTTTGAAATGATTAGGAAATCTTTATCTTTTTCTTTAGGTTAGGATATTATTAAATATTTATTACACCAATTTAATTTCAGGGGACATGATATGATTTTTTGTTATTTTTTGGAACATGTTTCTTTGATTCCATTATGAGATGGGTGGGACCTACAGCCCCCTCCAATTCATTGGCTAATGGTTTATATCTCATAATATATGGTATTGGGAGTGAAACTTGACTAATAAGATGGCCATGGGGTGAACCATGACTTCCAAAATTGTATGGGGAGTGAAATATTACTACTAATATGGTCATGGTAGTGAACCAATACCTCCAATATGGTATGGGATGTTAGCACATATTACTAAGATAGCCTTGGAAGCAATTTCATGAATACTATGAAAATAATATCTATGGGTTTATGTATCTTCAATAATTTCATGATATTCCTATGTATTTATTTCCTATATTATGTTATTTATTTACTTATGATTCATGTATTATAAACTACTATAATTTATCCCATGATTCATTTTTATAGTATAATTATTTGATGTGTATAATATTAAAATGTAATGATCACAACTGTATTCTCCTATCCTCAGTTTTATGCTTATATGTATCCCTTGTTAATCATTACAGAATATTTGAGATCTCCACTTTTTATGTTTCCTTTCCCATGTTGTTAAGATATATATTAATTATGATGTGTCAATGAATGGTTCATTTCATGAACAACCCAATGTAAGATAATGTACTTCACTTTTGTTCCAGTTTTTATGTTTCCATTTTTCCAAGGCACTAGAATAATATGATCTTTGGGCATCTATTTGTATAATATTTTATGTATTCCAAAAAATTTATTTAATGTTTATTTATTAAAATTGATGGTCATTGTAACTCGTATAAGGAAAAAATTTTATATAACCTTTGGAATCTATGATGGGAAAACCATAGTGAGAAGCTAAAGGACATATATAAGGATATGTCTAAGGATATTAAAATGAAAAATAATTTGTCATGGAATTTTGGTAAACGATATTGTAAGTTATTTCCACACAATAAATTCATATATAGATACTAAAATTGGATTTGGATCTGGTACATGTGTACATAGGAGTAAAAACATTGACACTGTGTGTCAGGCCTGACTCCGCAAAACCTGGTACACAAAAACAGGCCAAACTACACATCTAGTTTGACACTCTTGTGGGATATGATTTAATAATTTATAAAATCTTAATGAAAAATCATGAAGTATTTAAATATAATATTTATATGAATAACCTAAAACAAGCTGAAGGTGTCATATATTATGGAATGTTTCATGATTTGGACATCATATAAGAGACATTTCATGATAAAGTTGTTCCCCATTATGATAACTATTTCTTAAATAATGAGATAAGGAATGATAAATATCATTTTTATGCTCACTGGATTCTCTCAATATATGAACCATGGTGGACTTAAAAATGAGACATGTATTGAATAACATTTTATTGAGTCCTTCATGAGGCAACCTCCACCTTCTTTCAGTGGTTCTCCTAATCAATGTGTTGTTGAACAATAGATTAGAACAACTAAAAAGATATTATATGATCTCTAGTGTTCAAATCATTAGAAAGTAATTATTTAAATTTATTGATTAGAGGAAAACAGAAACTTGTGCTGGATGCTAATAAATATTATGATTATACAATATGAGATTGAATCTATGGATTGGGATGAGTTATAGAACTTTTGGTTCAATAATTACATTCCTCAAAGTCTTTATACCAATATTTTGAAACAATTTAATGAGTTGTGTCAAAGGTATAATGAATTTTTTGGTACCTACAAGGCTAATTTTACACATCTTTTTGGTACACTTCACCAATTATCATCAAAATTGATGGTAAATTTGATAGGATCTCGAGTGGCTTAAATCAAAGTCTCCTAAGGGAATTCAATATATGATACTTCAGTATCTATTTAGATATTCTAAATTTTAAATAAATGTTGAAATGTAGGTTGGAGTCATGTATCAATCCCATGATTTTCAAGAAGAAAATTAATATGGTTTTTAAAGGAAAATCTAAAAACCATGAAGAGACGAAGATGAGTATTTCAATATGCTATAAGTGTTGGAAGAAGCATAAAGAAAATTTCCTTAAGGGTATAATAGATTTTCTAAGTGTGTAAGGGATTCCCATAGGGAATTTTATTGCTAAAGTGATGAAAATAAGTTAGCTAAAAATGAAAATAGAGAAAAAAAACAAAGAATGAAAATGGCATTATTTAGGGATACAATTTTAAGGGGAATGCGAATTGTGCTAAACACTACACAATCCCAAGGGATGGTGATGGTGAATGATGTTATAAAATTCTAAGTCGAGGGATAAAGTAAAACCTCATGAATTCACTATTTCAGATGAAGGGCGTGATAACAACGTGGGGAAAGATACACTTACCATCTACTATAGAACTAATAATGTCATATTTGATTCTGGATCTACTCACTCTTTTATATATAAATAATATTTTTAGGGTTATTAATATTCCACAAAAATGATTAGATTTGGAATTCTAAGTGAGATCCGAAATGGTAAGATGATTACGTCTTCAATATATGATTCCTCCCTAGCTGACATTTGTGGGATTGTTCTTCCTAAAAATCTTGTCATTCGTCCTCTGTGTGGATTTGATTTCATCTTATGCATGGACTGAAATTTTCTACATAAATACCACATCAATTGTCATGTAAGGAAAGTGACATTCAATATTTAAAACCCACCTATTTCCATACATTAATATGATGATAATAATGAACTCTCTATGGATATTAAATCTAGTGTATGGGTCTTAATTCTCATTCAAAAGGGCCATTTATTTCAAATTGTTGGGGAGAAAAGTGAAATTGATGACATTCCTATTGTTTGGGAATTTTTTGAAGCATTTTTAGAAGATTTTCTTAGCCTCTCCCAAGAATTATATGTTGAGTTCTCAATATAACTCATACTAAGTTGCACAAAAATATCACAGACTCACTATAGAACAACTCTGATTGAGTTATAGGAATTGAAGTTGGAACTCTAGGAAAGCTTTGATAAGGGATTAATTAAACCATTTGGGTCACCATAGGTTTCACATGTTCTTTTTATGAAGGATAAATATGGATCAATGTGACTCTACCTTGATTATCATGAGTTTAACTAGATCAATGTAAAGAACAAGTATCCTCCCCCCATATTGATGACTTTTTTCATCAACTACGTAGATCTCAATAATTTTTCAGGATTGATCTTCATTTTAGATATCATCAATTGAGGTTCCTGAAGGAGGATATACCCAAGATGTAATTCCATACAATGTATGGAAACTATGAATATATAGTTATAGATTTTGGTCTTACTAATTTCCCTTCTATCTTCATGGATTTGATGAATAGACTCTATATAGATCACCTTGACAAGTTTGTGATAGTCTTTATAGATTATATTATTATCTATTAATTGAATAAGGAAGAGCATTAAGATCACATAAGAATTGTAATAAAAAACCTAATAAAGTGAAACCTATATGAAAAATTTATGAAGTGTGAATTTTTTCAGAAATATGTTACATTTTTTGGTCACTTAATCTCAAGATATAGTATATCAATATAACCATCAACTATGGAGGATACTAAATGTTTTCCTAGAAAAACCATAGTGACTAAAATCCATAGATTTCTTGGTTTAGCTAGATATTATTAATGGTTAGGGGATAATTTATCATGACTATATAATCCTATGACCAAGTTAACCTGGAAAGGTTCCACGTTCCACTGGATAGATGAATATGAAAAAAATTTCAAGTAACTGAAAATAATGTTATTCTGTGCACCTATTCTTATATTACACTGTATTGGATAGGGTTTCGTAATATATAGTTATGCCTAAAATAAAGTATTTGGATGTTTCCATATGTAGAATAACATTGTTATCACTTATGCCTTAGGGATGTTTAGGATTTATGAGAAAAATTACCCAACTAAAGATTTGGAGTTAGTTGTGGTAATTTTTTCATTAAGGATACAGATGAATTATATTTATGGAGAAATGTTTGATAAATATACTAATAAAAAAAGTCTGAAATATATATTCATAGGGAAAGTGTTGGTCATGCACTAGATAAGGTGGTTAGAGTTTATAATGTATTATGAATTATCAATACATTACCTCCCTATGAAAGTTAACAAGGTGGATGATCCTTTATATAGAATGGATCATGATAACTTATCCATTATTAGGATCCCAAAATATTACATATTTCTATATTTACAAAGGATAGAGATGTAAATTGTGAAGGAGAGGGAAAATACAATCTTTCTAAAATAAATGTTCAACCCTTTATCCATGTGATGATTAAAGAGGCGAAGAATAAAGATTTAAAGCTGCAAAAGAATGTTTGAAATGTTCTAAAGTTTAACCTTGATTGGGATGGAATGATAATGTTCAGGAACCATGCATGTGTTCCTTCCATAACATATTTGAAGAAATAGTTATTAGAGGAAGCTCAAAATTCTTCATTCTATATTCATCCTAGAAGTATGAATATGTATAAGAACATGAAATAATACTTATGAAGAGATTTAATAAAGGGATATATCATAGAATTTGTATCTTGGTGATTTTTATACCATGATGTTAAGGCTTAAATACAATAGTTAAAGGTTGTGTTTCATCAATTATTAATACTTGAATGGAAATGGGATAATGTCACTACGGATTTTTTTGTTGGATTACCAAAAAACTCTAAAGAGTTTAATTATACATGGTTGGCAGTAAATATCTATACAATGTTAGAACACTTCATTGCTCTTAGAGAATACTTCACTCTGGATCAGATTTCAATGATATATATTAAGGAAGTGGTAACAATTTTTGGAGTACCACATTCCATTGTATCGGATTGGGATTTGAGGTTCACTTCTATGTGTTGGTAAATCCTTTTTAAAGAACATGATATAGAATTGGGTTTCTACACTTCTTATCATACTTAGATATATTTTTAGTAGGAATGAAAAATTATAACCTTGGAGGATATGTTGAGATCTTGTTCTTTGGATTTCGAATGTGGTTGGTATCAACACCTTCCACTAGATGAGTTTTTGAACATAATAGATTTTAATCAAGCATTAATATGGAACCATATGAAGCCCATTATGGTAGGAAATGTAGATATACAACATGTTGTGATGAGTTTGGAGAAGGAAATATATTAAGACCTGAGATCACTAATGAAATGACAGAGAAGATTAGATCCATTCCGTAGCATATTAAGGTAGCTCAATATCCGTAGAAATATTTATTGATAACAGATGGTGTGATATCTAATTTGAACTTGGAGAGAAGGTATTTATATATATGTATCTATGGAATAAGGTAATTAGGTAAGGAAATAAAGGGAAACCAATACCTATGTATATCTGTCCCTTTTAGATTCTCGATCATATGGGGACAGTAGCCTATTTCTTAGTAGTTCCACAAAATATCTCTCAAGTCCATAATGAGTTCCATGTATATCTCATATATAATTACAAACATAACCATTAAAATGTAATAAACTCAAAGGTAATACTAATATTTAATGATAATTCATACATGGAACAATTAGTTGAAAATTTTTATCATATAGAAAAAGTTATACAAAACAAGTCCACTAACCTATTCAATGTTTTGTGGAAAAATCACCAGTTAGAAGAAGCTATATGGGAAATTGAAGATATGATGACCAAGAAGTATCCTCATTTTTTTCACCCAATGGAATAATTTTTATGTAGAAATTCGTTTTTAGGGGGGTAAAATGTAACACCTGGAGTTTTTATTGACCTCATTTTCTTAAATAAATTATATTTTCGTTGATATCATACATTTAAATAAGTCTAATATTCATTACCCATGGAACCAACTTCAAATACATTACATGAAAAACTAAATTAGAGTAATTCACATGAAACACCAAATTGGTGTACGATACACACAACATTGAGCTTCTACGAAACATATTTTTTTGTTATAATTATATAAATGAGAAAACAATAACATAACAACTAAACATAGTAATATGAATAATAATATATAATTTTCAAATATATTTTATAATGGTTTTGTATAAATAAAACATATTGATAACAAATGATATAGTTTTTTCATAAAGTCCTAACATTTTTAAAAAATATTAATTTCTAAAATAATTTTCTTTTCATATCCTTCAGTAAAAAAAATAAAATTAATTTTCTACACATTTGGAATTTTAATTTTATAAAATACATTTTTTATAATTTATATCATCGAAAATATCTTAGGGTGAAGTTTTTTTTTATTTTTCTAAGAAGCTTCATTTTTTTGATGAATAGTGAAAAATATCAAATTTTAATTCAAAAATACATTTTATATAATTTATTTATATGGTAAAAAATATTTGAAATTAGTTCAAAAGATTATTTAGATCATAATTTTATCAATTAATCATCCTTTGGACATTGGAATCAATATCAATTTGAAAATGGGTATAAAACTATAGCAAACATTTGGATGTTTTTATTTTCAAAACATATATTGTCCTCCCATATACAGGATTGAATTTAAATTAATTTATTCCATTTATGTGATTAGAATTCATAACAATTGATAGCATATTTAGAGTCTAAATAAATTATATTAAGTTCCACTTATTTTTTGAAGAGAAATATAAGTGAATGTAATTAAAATTAATTACAATGACTAAGAGAAAAAGTAGGTTAATAAAGTACTAAACCTAAATGTAAGACCCCAAAGTCCTTGAAAATTTTATATAATCAATTTTCTTGCAAAATCTGGACATTATACTCTCTTTTCCCAAATTAGTTCTATTATTTCATCCACATGACATGGAAAAAAGAGGGGTGGAATTTTTTTCCCTAAATTTAGAAGAGCATCACTCTTCTAATATAAAATGTCCTCCACTCCTCTAAATTTATAAAACCTCTGAAGACACATTCTCTCGAACAAATATATACCCAAATAGACACTCAAAATTCTTACCCTTAACCTATATAATTCACATTTGGTATGAAATCCAATGAATCCCTTTTATGAAAACCAAAATTATTTACACAAAGTAGAGGTATCATCCTTCCTCAAAGCTCCTTTCATTTTTTTTATTTATACACCCCACAACTCTTCTTGTTACATGATTATAAAATAACACTAGTACAATCAATATACAAATATTTTATCATAGTATGGTTTTTACCTAAAATTACAAACACTTCCAACTAATGTGTAATGAATATATTGTTTACGTGTACGGTGAACTACCACCTAACAAAATGATGATTGTTTGCATAAACTTTTTCCAATTTCATGTTTATTAATTATGATATAGAATCTATTTATATATGATACATTTTATATTTCTTATTTTTTATGATTTTCTAATTAATTTTTAACACATAACATTTCAATTTCCATTTTTTGTGTAAATATGATAATTTCATTTGACAAAGTGTGGACTATCACCCCCTTAAAGTGATGTGATTCGTTCACACACTACATGGAATGTATTAAGGTTGTTTATAGTGAAATTATAGGATATATATGACATAATAATTATAATGTAATGATATTATAAAAATATTATTATTTTTATTTTTTTCTCAATATGACAATAAAACAGAAACAACATTCATGTGTATGTATGTCCTACTGTCTCCATAAATGGTGTATTCGATTTTATACATCTATATAATATGAAAATTATAACAGACATATAATTAATATAATTGATATTAATATCCTTTTTTACATTCTATAAATCATGTTATAAGTATAAAGACAAAATATATAAAAAAAGACACATGCAAGGAACAAAGTGGATATTATCCAAACTCAAGCCATAACATGAAATTATTAAAAAGATGGTAATATAAAGACACAATAAAAAAATTTATGTTATTATATATAATAATATAGTTATGTGATTGTTTTATAATTAATTTATATTTATTATATAGGACGTTTTTATGTGTACAGCTAGAGTCAAAACACAATGTAAGGGAATTTAATCTCACTTTTTATATATGTGAGATACATTTCATGATCACCACTCTATTATTTTGTGCGGTGTATATAAGTCCCATTAATGAATTCAAGGATTCAAATTTTAAAATTTATGGTTGGTTCGCTATCCATATTATGATATTCATTTCATGGGTTTTGTATTTCAATCAGTACAAAATCAGTAAGACGGTTTTCTCTCAGTTTTCCATCTTTGAGACATGTGTTTCTTATACACCTACATTATTTTTCGAGGCGTATATACTTATATTTGACATGTAATATTACAAATATCATTCTAATAATTATATTTTAAGCATCATGTTATTTTATTTTATTTATATGGATGGTATGATTCCTATTACTATGAGGTAAGAGGTTATTGAGGCAATCTCATCATTTCTCAAGATTCATTATGATTATGCTCCCACTAATGAAATATAATGATCTATCTCTTAAGAACACTCAAGATTTTTGTTATCCATTTTTTATTCCAGATATATCCATTTATTAGTACCATTTTTTCACTTTTTGGTACTTAACATGATTAGGAAAATATTTTTAATAAAAACTGGAAGGTATTTCTCTCTTTGGCCGGAAATGTGTTTTATTTCAAAAACCGCGTTTTAAAAAATGTTTTCAAAAAAATTGTCCAAGGAAAAAGGGTTTAATTTTTTTTATGGTTTTCAAAGGTTCCTTTAAAATATTTCAATGCTATTTTCCAATAAAAATAAATTTAAAAACTAATTTTTTTTAAAAAGTGTTTTTAATGTAGAAATCATATTTTCTTAAAGAAAGTTTTCTAAATGTTCTTCAAAAATAATTTTCCAACTTAGATGAAATCTGTTGATGTTACTCATGCCTTTCTGTGTAATTTATTCAATGATAGTATTCATATTATTACTATGAATGTATTATGTTTTCATTTAATAATGTTTATGAAACCTGTTTCCCATTCACAAGTTATATTCTCTTGAAACCCACTTATTTTCATGGGTTATACTTTTGAAATGATTACGAAACCTGTATATTTTTCTATAGGTTATAATATGATTATATGTTTATGACACCCATTTTATTTCTTGGGTTCTGATATGTTTATTGTTTATTTTTTTAGCACATGTTTTTATGATTTCATTATGATATGAGTGGGATGTATATCTCCTTTCGATGCATTGGGTAAATATTTATATCTCATTATATAGACAAAGATGGTTTTGGTAGTGAACCATGACTACTAATATAGACAAGAGAGTCAACCATCATTTCCAAGATTTAATGGGGAGTGAACTAATACTACAAATATGGCCATGTGAGTGAACCATGACTTCCAAGATGTTGTGGGGTGTTAACCCATACTACTAAGATGGTCTTAGAAGTTGTGCCTTGACTAATATGGAAATAATTTATAAATGATTATGTGATTGTTATATGTCCATGTCTTATTCTAATGTTATTATATAATGGCTTCTGTTATTTATTTCCTTATGATTCATGTCTTATGAACTACAAGATTTATTTCATGGTTCATGTTTATAATATTATGATATACATTTTTTGACCATATGATGTTATGATCACCTCCTCATCCCTCTATCTTCAGGTTTATGTTTACATGTCTCCCTTTTTACCCTAATTGAGCAGCTAAGATCAGAAAGTTTTATGTTTCCTTTCATAGGGTATGAAGATATGTATTATGTACAATTTTTCTAATAAGGGTTGTACTAATGAAGATCCTAGTTAGAGATAATGAAGATAACTTATGTACCAGTGTTTGTGTTTCCATGTTTCTGAAAGAACTAGACTAATTGGGTCTTTTAGATTATGTTTTACAATGTTTTATGTATTACAAAAAATTAATATAATGTTAATTTATGAAAAATGATGTTTTCTATACAAATCCCTCACGATACTTTTCACATCATGATGTCTCGGTAGTTAGCCCTACAAGTGTTTATTATACGGTGTTTTAAGTTGTTTCCACATTTCATATATTTCATTTATGATTATCATGTTATATCATGAAGCATTGTTCATGTTTATTTTTCTCACAAATTTTTTTTGTCATTGATATCCCTATTTTCTAAGATGTATTAATTTATTCATGTTATTAATTTTTTTTCATCGTTATTGGGATTTATAGCTCAAACCTTTCTTATGTATGTTCTTAGGTTATCCCATAATGTGTTAAGTATAAATGACTAATTTGGCCATCTTAAGTATATTATTAATAAAGATGATGTATTCCCTGTTTGGTGTTTTTAATTAATGTACCTAATTCTAAAAGATACTATACTTATTGATCTTTCTGTTTGTATTATATATACTTTTATATAATAAATAGGGAACAAATATGTAATAAAGAGAAGGGTTTTTATAGTTGGTATGAAAATAAATGTTTAGTTATTTTTTGGATTTGGGTTAGAAAACTCTAGAGAAATCCATAGAGATGAGACTAATTATAAGAAAACTTCCCTAAATTTTATTATGTATACAGTAAGTGTTTTATCATGAAAATAAATCCTATTCTAGATTCTATAAGTGCATGTGGATGTGAAAAAAATTTCATTGGGGTAAAACCCAAAAACACTGTGATAATTTAGACTTGATTGGGAACTGGTTCAGAGCAACATGCATTGCTGCACACCTGGTTTGAAAATCTTGGTGTATATGCTTTGTATAATTCCTACACTCAATATGAACCATTATTAAAGGAACAAGAAAATTCCCATAAAAATATATGTTAGGAAATAGATCATGGATAGTACAGATCGAATCCTAAAAACTCATAAGTTTATGAATGATATTTAATTTTAATGGTATTCATTTAATTTCATTGGATGCATGTTTATGTGTCTAATAGTTTAAAAATATATCATCTTTAATTTTACCTTTATTCTAGCCAATGGTCAGAAATATGAGGTATTAGGTAAACAAGCAATGTAAATGGAAATGTGATGACTACCCCAACGACATGCCTAACCTAAAGGAAGCACAAATTGTTAACTTTATGATGTTACTCTCTTAACTGGATTAGGTTCTCAATGGGAGCCTAGATTAAGAGGAGCACCATATCCACCTAAGAAAGAATTTTCTGTAAGCGATACCTTTATATGAAAAAGGCCTATATCCTTCAATGGATCATCTAATCCCTTAATCAAGAAACAATGTATCAACACCATTGAGATTATCTTCCAAATCCTTCAATGTTCCAGGAAGGAGAAATTTATACTGGATTTTAATTTTATGGAGGGAGAATATTATCAGTTTTTCACATTGATCAATAATATGATGCCTTATGAATAAATCAAAATGTAGGGGTGGAAAGAATTCAATAAAAAAATTCGATAAATATTTTCCCCATAATATCTAAATTAAATTATAAAGGGATTTCCTATAACATAAGAAAAAAGATGACAAACACATCAAGGTGTATGATGAAAACATCAAAAATACTTTCTCAACACACCTCTATCTTTTTCGTTTCCCTTTAATGCATGGTTGATATCTTTTTTTGTCATCTAAAAGCTAGTATATGAAAATACCTACTAATCTGAGACATTGATAGATATGGGGAAACTGTCTGATGTACCCTTAAAATTGAAATGGATATCAGTGAATCTTAACGGTATTATGAGGATAAGAATCATAATTTAGAGTATAATTTAGGAATTCTAATGGACATATCAATTGGTGATAATAAATTTTAACATCCCACTTGTAAAAAGTGCAGAAAGAAGTGCCCTGAAAATTGTTAAAGGAGAATGAGGAAATGCTTTAGGTGCAGGAAGGACACATAGCTAGAAATTTCTAGTGGGAGAATCCCACTTATGAGATGGATGAAAATAATTCTCTATTAAACCCTAAAAACATTATTAATTGTCTCAACTACAAGGATCCGAGAAAATTTTCAATATAATTCAATAATCTAAGGTCTTTCAGAGAGAACCAACGACCTCCAAGGTAGCAAGGGAGAGCTTATGCTATCATAACCACTGTGGTGGTTATCAAATAAAAATTGGTGACTGAAATTCTAGATATTCAATCAAAAATAGAGAACATAATTTTTTATTCAAATTATATGCATTCCTTTATATCATGAATGTTTAGTAGAACTATTTAAACACCACCGCATATCATGGATGTTTAGATATCAGTTAAAATAAGAAATTAGTAAATTATTGAATCACAAGTATATAACTCTTCCCTTATGAAAATTTGTGGGAAGAACATCCCAAAGAATGTAGTGATACACCCTTTTGTGGGATTTCATGCAATTATGGGTATGAACAACATTATTTTATATAGATCCAACATAAATTTACATGAGACGGAAATCACTCATAGTATCACGAATCATCCACTGATTATATTCAAAGTCAAAAATATGGAAAAATATTATTTACCACCAATATCTCAAGAATGTATATTATTTTCTTATGATCAATAATATCTAGCTCAAATTGTTGTGTATAAAGAAATATTCATCCTTAAATACATGACCATTGTGAAGGAATACACTGAAGAGTTTCTCGAAGAATGTTCTTGTCTTACTCATAGTTGAGAGGTTCAATTTTTATTAAATATTATACCTGAGAAGTAACCATTATAAAATACTCCATATAGAATCTTTGTTGTAGAACTTGAGGCGAAGAAAACCAACTACAAGAGAATCTATATCAAGGGTTCATACACCCAAGGGATTCACCTTGGGGTCCACCAGTCATCTTCATCAATAAGAAGGATAGGTCAATGTACCCTTGCATTGATTGTCGTGGGATCAAAAAGATTATGATAAAGAAAAAGTATCATCTACCTCGGACTGAGGCCTTGTTTGATCAGATACATTGATCACAATACTTCTCAAAGGTGGATCTTCAGTCAGGATATTTCCATGTTTGGGTGCAGAAAAAGGATATACCCAAAACTACTATTCATATAAGGTATAAGCACTATGATTTCTTTAATTCCATTAAAACTCACTAATGATCCATAAATATTAAAATAATTGATTAATGTGTTATTTAAAGATTGCCTCTACAAATATATGTTAGTATTTATAGTTTATATTCAAATATACTCTTGAATCAAAAAGAAACAAGAGGAGTATCTAATCACTATTCTAAAGACCTTGCAAATGGTGAATATTATTGCCACATATATAATATGTGATTTATAGTTGATAGAAATATCATTCTTGGAGAATATTATCCGAAGTAATGGCTAATCTATGGACCCTTGAATAATAAAATAAATTGAGGGACGTGTAAGGCCAATGTCTGTGACAGAATTCTGTAATTTCTTTGGTTTAGTTGCATATTATCTTCGATTTGTGAGAAATTCCTCCGGATTGTAAAACCATTTTACCAAGATAATAAGAAAGGGGGTCAATTTTTTATTGAATTATGAATGTGGAGAGAGATTTAAGGAGTTTAAAAAGTGTCTTCTCACAACACCTTCACTCACATTACCAATAAGTAGAGGAATTTTTTTTCCATTCAGTGATTCTTTGAATAATTTCTTGGGTTCTGTGTTAATTCAGAATGAAAAATTGATCACCTACACTTCAAGGAAATCAATTGTTCATGAATAGTACTACCCAAAGAATTATCTAATGTTGTATGTAATGATCTTCATGTTAATAATATTATGGAATTATCTATATGAGGGGAAGGTTAAAATATATATGGATTACAAGATCCCCATGTATATATTCATATATAAAGAGTTGGATATGTGTCATAGATGATGGTTATTGTTTATCAAGGATTATGAATTCTCAATCCTCTAACATCATTGAAAAAAGAATAAAGTTGAACATTCTATAAGTAGAAATTATCCAAAAATTATTTTTTCAATGAGAAATTATATGGATTTGATATTCTTAGACTTGAAGAGGATAGACATTGGAATCATAAATAATAGAACATCACCAATCCTTTTACAACTGATTTCTCAACCATTGATTTTGGAAATGATAAGGTATTATAAAAGAGATGATGTTGAAATTCAGAAAAATGTATAAGATATATGAAAAGGGAAACCCTTGGAGTTCAATATTAATGAAGAAAATGTTTTTAGATTTGGGTCATGGTGATGTGTACCATCAAATTCAGTGTAAAAGAAGGATTTGTTGGGTGATGAACATGGATAAACATTCTCCATCCATCCAGAAAGAGAATAGATTTATCGAGATATTAGAGAGAATTATTATTGGGTTAATATGATGAAACAGATCATGGAATATACATAATGATGTCATGTATGTGTATATGTTGAGGTGGGAAGGTAAGAATCCATGGGGATAATGAAACCATTACCCATAACTACATAGAAATGGGGAAACATATCCATGTACTCTGTCACAAGTCATTAGAAGACATCAAGATAAAATAATGCTATATGGGTTGCTGAGGATTGTCTTTTAATGACCACTCACATAATAGAAATTCAAAAGAATATCTCACTCGATCAACATGAAAGGATATTCATTTGAGAAGTGGTAAGGCTCTATGGAACAATAATATTGATTTTATGTCATTGAGATCCAATATTTACCTCTAGGTTATAGAAGATTTTCCAACATGATCTAAATACTGAGTTGAACTTTGTCCTAGATTATTAGCCTTAAATATATATAAAATCCGAGTATACTATCCTGACTCTCATGGAAATGATGAGAGGTTTCTCAATTTACTTCAAAGTAGGATGGGACCAACATCATACTATGAATGGTGTAACACCCCGACCCCAGTTACCCAGAGTCGGTGCATTATTGCGTAACATTGGCATGATCACAAAAGATCAATTCTCGAACGACCGATTATTTTAGTAGCCTTGGAAACACTGGATACATTCATAAATGATACATTATATCATAACGTGAAAAACTACAATAACATGGTCTCCATAGACCAAACTCATATCCCCTTCCAACTATCCCTGCAGGTCATTCATAAAATACTTCTTCACATCTTGGAAAAATTAAAACATTGAAAGGGGTTAGCTAAGATGCTCAGTAAGGATAAAAATATAGCAGAAGCTTTCATAAATAAACATAAAAATTTAAGGCAATGTATAACTAAAAAAAGGCATTTTAAACTTGAACTTCAACATAATATGGCAAAAGTAAAATGAGATAATTCCATTTACTTATTCACATGGATATTCTACTAGTTGAATAATCACAGGCAATATCAATAACAACATTCATAATGATGGAATGCATAATGCCAGACTATCATAATCACATAGCCAAGGCCTCGTGCCAAGACTACAAATAAGATTTTGTCAAGGCCTCGTGCCAAGACACTAGTTTGTCTCATGAGACCTTCCGATGAATCGAGGATCTATAGTGGGTTCCACCCGTCACTTATTAAGTCCAATGCATTCCTCATATGAATAGGTTTAAACATATCATAAACCATAACATAATTGTATCACATAAAACATGCATGAAAGAAACAAAACATTTCTACATTTCAATCACAAGATATAAAGAAAACACATTGATATAATAAAAACATTATCAAAACAATTTTCAATACCATGATAAAAGAAAATTAAAACATGGTATTTATTTTTCATTTAAAAAAAATATGGCTTGTAGAGGAATCCGACACTCAAATAATGGTCACGGCGGCGGAGAAGTCGTTGTCGTCGCATATGTACGACAAGAAAAACATTCCCTTTTTTCGTTTAGTAAAACTCTTCATATAAAAATATTCCTTTTGAATTAATGTAAACGTCAAATGGGTTTATACACCATATAAAAGAAATTTGAGTATAAAACAAAATATGCCACAATGAATGGAGATTGAGACGAAGTCCCTTACAAATGATTTTTTTTAAATAAAATAGATCTATTATGTTTATTCACTATAAGTACACATTAAAAATTACAAATACAAGATATGATATAATAATATCATGACATAATTTGAATGTAGGAGAAGGACCCAAAGAACGGAAATTGGTTTAAGAATTTCCCTTAACTCGTGTCCGACTTGACTCGATCGTTCTATAACCTCCTGGATAATAAACTAGAATTAATATATAATTATTATAGAAACTTTTCCAGGTTTATTATTCCTTTTATATCACTTATTACCATGTTATGAACATTATGTAATTATTTATGTTAATAACAGTCGTTTTGTATATCTTTGGTACTTGAGTCAAAAATAAACTTCTTATAATTACAATTTGTTCATGTGGTAAAATATACATTATATCTAGAATTATATTCATGATTTAGATATCATATATATCATATATATCCATTATATAAATTCATTCATAATATTACGTAATATTTAGAGGTAAGAAATGAAATGCACCGTTCATGGAGACAGTAAGCCGTACGTACGCATGAATGCTACTTTCATTTATATTTCATATTTAATGTAATGAAATCATAATTATATAAAGTTATATTATTATTCCAGTATAATATCATATATAATATCATTTACTCCATCCTTTATACATCCCACATATGGCATTAATGATTCAAATCACTTTGAGGGGGTCGTAGTCCGCACTTCTTAAAATGAAATTATCTCATTTACCCATAATGGAAATCATAAAGGTATGACATAAATGAGAAATAAAGAAGAATAAGGAAAACATAAACATAATATATATCATATATAAATATAGTGACATCTTAATGGCCACCATTATAGGTGTTAAAAGAATATTGAACAATCATCATTTCGTGAGGCAGAAATTCGCCAACCACAGAAGCAGTATGTTTTTTAAGCATTTAACGAAGGTGTGTGTAAGTGTAAATAAAATAATTCTCATAAAAACATCCTAGTATATTGAAGATACTGGTGTTTTTACAAAATAAATAAATAAAAAGAGTTTAAGGGGTTGGAGAAGAAAAATAAAACAGAATAACATAAGAGAAGACATTACCTTAAAATCGGATAACTCTTTTTGATTTGAGCCAACGGATTCCTTGGGAAGACTTCTTCCCAAAGTGAGGCCTATAGGAGTAATATGGGGAATTTGGGAGAGTATTTGGGCAGAGGTTGTCCGAGAAAAATGGCTTAATGGTGTGAATAAGGTGGTAGAGGTGGTGGCCTTTTATAAGAGTAGAGGAGGGGCACTTTTGGAATGATTGAAATTTTACTTTATTATGAAGTGGTTTTAGGGTTATAAAGGTCTCACAATGATATTTGTCGAGACTAAGGTGATAAGGGTTTGAAATATTCTCATCCAATCGGTTTTTGACTAGTGTAAGCGTTAGATTTTATATTATCTTTTCATTTTATTGAAATCATTAATCAATGAGGTAATCGATCCATCATCATGGTGTCATAAATATTTAATTAATTTAATGTCAAAAACTTATAAAAAAAAATATCATGATGTATTAAATCTTTTTAGAGTTCCAATGAATATTTATATTCTACAATATGATCTTTATAACCCCTTATAAATTTTTTTTTCGTAAAACAACACATGTTTGGGACAATTTTATTTTTACTTTAAATAAAATGTTATTAATGTCATTTTCTTACCCAAGTGGCTCCATGGGGTCCCCAAGTTGACCCATGTATTTTATTGGTCATCCATGACTCATCAAATAAGGTTAGGAAAAGTGTAAAGGTATTTTCATATTTTTATAATAACATTTTTACCTTAAATTTCACTAATTACCTTTAATCGCGATTAGATAAACTTCAAAGTTACTATTCACTAAAAAATTATTTTAATCCCATTGAAACACATTTTACTTCCTAATGACAACAATGTAGGTCGGATTTTTGAAAATAAAATCACAGAAGTGGTAATGTTTCATTTAAACCAAAAATCAGTTTTTTAACTACCACTTAGTGGTTTCACTATTCATCAAAAATTGATGTTTTTCAGAACAATGCCAAAATTCCACCCTAATATATAATTGATATTCCAAATTCAAAAATGATGCCTATTTTAAAAAATAACAAACATATAAGTTTCATTAATAAATTTTATAATTAATTCCCACTATCACAACAAATACCGTGTTTTTAAGAAACAATATATATCAAAAGATTGACAATTTTTATGTCCAATTTCAAAGTGAAATTAATTCTAATGACCACAATTGGATAAAATGGTAAAAATATATTATAATTATACTTTAAAACCACTCAATAGTATAAATTATCACTATAAATTATTTTTATTAAAAAAGTTGTTTTTAAGTGTTTTTCACTATTCATAAAAAATTGGATGTTCTCAGAAAAATACCAAAAATTCAAAATAGGCTAATTTCGATATTCTGAATCCAAAAATGAAGTCAATTTTGAAATATTTAATTTATATAATTTTAAAAAGTGGGGATTACTATTCATAATGGCTACTTTTATTGGTCGCGGTGTGTTAGAATCTCGAACTTCCATACAATGCAAGCTATTGCATTATTGAAAGAGAAGCGTATCGTGGAAGCTCGGGGTGTTAAATTCTCCCCGCCTTCAATAAATTGCGTTCTCGCAATTTGAAATTTTTCTTTTAAAATAAAAGTATGCAAATAGAAAATACCTTTTGGGAAAACCCACATCGGAAATAAGGTTAATAAAATCTAGTCTTAATAAGGGGGAAAGGGAAATGAAAAAGTCACCACCAAATTATGATCTTGATAAGGATAAAATTGGTGGAAATTAGAGACATATAATTTGAGGAAAAACGTAAATATTTTTAGGGATTGATTAAGGTCATCAATCACAAACAAGTGTAAAATTGAGGGCTCAAAGCCTTCAATCTATGTTGATTTAAAATATTATCAGTTCAAAAAGACATAATGTATGAGGATAACACATTTTTTTAATATCCCTTTACTAATGTTTAAGAATTAATTTATTCATAGAATAAGATATAGGTATATATATATATATATGCTTGACAAGTAGAGTTTCAACCTTCAACCATTTTATACCACTAACTCATCTTTCACTCAAAAAGATATTAGAACTCGAAAATATTATATGTATCCTAATCGTACAAGGTTCAAAATATTAACACATACCATTTAGATCAAGAAAACTATTTTTTAATAACAAGGTACTTCCTGTAGGATATTGGTAGGTAATAATGGTCTGTCACACTATGGTTGTGGGTTTGATTCCTACAGCTTTGTCCGACGCGACGGGTTATCCCCCAACCTACAGGTTGTCCTTTTCCTAAAACTATAGTATTATAATATTCCAAAAATAATATTCAGAAATGTTTTAACCTTAAACAATACTATCCAAGGTTCAACTTAATCCATTCCAACCTTTATAGTTATCCAAAATACTTTTGTCCAACTCATAGTCCAAATTTTATAAGTAAGGTAAACATAATGGAGATCCTTTTTTTCGTGTAACAACATGTGAACACCTTCATCATGTATTCTTTTAAAACATTGTGACATCCTGAATTACCATGATCCCTTGTTCCTTATAGAATAATAGATATACTCCTTCTATCCAAAAATTTATACAAATCATTAATCAGTTTCAAGGAAGTTAAGAATATCTAATATAATTTATCCAAATCAATCATGTCTTATTACAAAATCACTATATCGATATCAGAACCATATTTTGGTTTATCTTTCTCTCAACAATATATTTTCCAAAAATTTAACTTGCTGTGGAGTCACTTTTCATGGTTCCACACAATCTCAAGTCCTTGATGAAATAGTACTGCAGTACAATCCTTATATACTCCATAATTATTATAAACAGTACATCATTGATACAACACTCAAATGACAAAATTATTTAATAAAAACATAAGAACTCTAATCATTCCTCCTCATCTGTGGTAATATAATAACATGATTATTATCCAATAACATCATTTGGGGAATACTCTGATGATTTGGACATTGGTTTTCATAGTGTCCCCATTCCTTGTAGATGAACCATTGTATATTTGAAACCTTTTCTTACCCATGAAGTCACGCACATAGTGTACTTTTTCCCCACAATTATAACAAACTCTCATTCCCTTCAGGTAAGTTCCAAAGTGTTTCTTCCCACAGTTAGCATATATTGGAAAATTATTCTTTTCCCTCATCCCTTTATCCATCATTCTCTCTTCCATCCTTTTCTTCTCTTTCTTCCCTTCAAAGCCATGAGACTCAGAGAATTCTTTACTTATCTTATTAACACATGATACTATTTCTTCATATGTTGATAACACATGGGAGACTATTTCTCTTATAAATGTTGGCTTAATACCATGAAAGATATGATATTTCTTACTCTTTGGATCATACGTATTGATGGAGTTCACATTCCTTCTACTGGGCGCCATTTCTATACAATGGAATAAACTAGGTTAGTTTATGAATTGCAATGAATAAATCCAAACATGTAAAATACTTAGTGTAAATTTAATGATTTGTGGATATAATCCATAATCATAAAAAATGTTTTCTTTGAGGAAGTATATAATCATAATCACTTCATAATGGTTTGTAAAAAAATGAGAATTATCCTAAGCATATCCCCCGGGAGTGTCGTAACCAAGAGTACAGCAAGGCTCGTTGTCGTGCACCAGTTCCCATTCGAGTCTAGCTCAAAGCGATGTTTTTGGGTTTTACCCCTAGGTACATCTCTGCCAGAGCCGCCTCTACCTGCTCGTATCCAGACAGGGATGTATTTCTCGGAAAACTCATAAAATTTCTATAATACCAAAATTCTAGAAAGTTCTTCTATACTAATCCTCAATGTCTATCTTAGGGCTATGTGCTCTAATCAGAGTTTATCTAAATTTAGCTTCCAAAGATAGTACTAAACTATCTTTGATACCAACTATAATGCCTTGACCCTAGTTACCCAGAGTCGGTTCATTATTGCGTAACATTAGCATGATCACAAAAGATCTAGTCTCGAAAGAGAAATTAGTTTAGTAGCCTTGGAAACACTAAATACATTCATAAACGTTACGTTATATCATAATGTGAAAAACTACAATAACATGGTCCCAACAGTCCACACTCATATCCCCTTCCAACTATCCCTACAGATCATTCATAAAATACTTCTTCACATCCTGGAAAAATTAAAACATTGAAAGGGGTGAGCTAAGATGCTCAGTAAGGATAACAATATAGCGGATGCTTTCATAAATAAACATATACATTTAAGTAAATGTATAACTAAAACAAAATCCTTTTTAACTTGATCTTCAACATAATATGACAAAACTAAAAAGAGTTAATTCCATTTACATATTCACATGGATATTCTACTGGTTGAATAATCACATGAAATATCAATAACCACTTTCATAATGATGGAATGCATAATGCCAGACTATCATAACCACGTAACCAAGGCCTCGTGTGAGGACTAAAAATAATATTTTGTCAAGGCCTCGTTCCAAGACACTAGTTTGACTCATGTGACCTGCTGATGCATCAAGGAGCTATAGCGGGCTCCACCCGTCACTTATTAAGTCCAATACATTCCTCATATGAACAGGTATAAACATTTCATAAACCATAACATAATTGTATCACATAAAACATGCATAAAGGAAACATAACATTTCCACATTTCAATCACAAGATATAAATAAAACACATTTATATAATAAAAAAATTATCAAAACCGTCTTCAATACCAAGACAAAAGTAAAGTAAAACATGGTATTTATTTTTTATTTTAAAAAAATTATGGCTTCTAGAGGAAGCCGGAACTCAAATAATGGTCACGGTGGCAGAAAAGTTGTTGTCGCCAATTACATAAGACAAGAAAAACATTCCCTTTTTTTCGTTTAGTAAACCGCTTCGTATAAAAAGATTCCTTTTTAATAAATGTAAAAGTCAAAGGGCTTTATACACCGTATAAAAGAAATTTGAGTATAAAATAAAATATGCCTCAATGAATGGAGATTGAGACGAAGTCCCTTACAAAGAATTTTTTTTAAATAAAATAGATCTATTATGTGTATTCACTATAAGTACACATAAAAAAAGTAAAAATACAAGATAGGACATAATAATATCATGACATAATTTGAAATTAAGAGATTGACCCAAAGAACTGAAATTGGGTTAAGAAGTTCCCTTACCTCCTGTCCGACTTGACTTGATTGTTCTTTAACCTCCTAGATAATAAACTGGAGTTACTATATAGATTTTTTGGGACATTTTTCAAGTTTATTATTTCTTTTATATCACTTATTACCATGTTATGAACATTATGTAATTATTTATGTTAATAACAGTCATTTTGTAGACCTTTTGTTCTTGAGTCAAAAATAAACTTCTTATAATTACAAGTTGTTCATGTGGTAAAATATCCATTATATCCACAATTATATTCATGATTTATATATCATATATATAATATATATTCAGTATATACATTTATTCATTATATTACATAACATTTAGTGGTAAGAAATGAAATGCACCGTTCATGGAGACGGTAAGCCGTACGTACGCATGAAAGCAACTTTAATTTCTATTTCGTATTTAATGGAATGAAATCATAATGATATAAAGGTATATGATAATTCCAGTATAATATCATATATAATATCATTTACTCCATCCTTTATACATCCCACATATGGCATTAACGATTCAAATCACTTTGAGGGGGCGGTAGTCCACACTTCTTAAAATGAAATTATCGCGTTTACCCATAATGTAAATTATAAAGGTATGACATAAATGAGAAATACAGAAGCATAAGTAAAAAATAAATATATTATATCTCATATATAAATATAGTTACATCTTAATGGACACCATTATATGTGTTAAAATATTATTGAACAATCATCATTTCGTGAGGTAGAAATTCGCCAACCACAGAAATAGTTTGTTCTTTAACCATTAGACGAAGGTGTGTGTAAGTGTAAATAAAATCATTCTCATAAATACATCCTAGTATATTTAAGATGCTGTTGTTGTTACAAAATAAAGAAAAAAAAGATTTTATGTGGTTAGATAAGTAAAATAAAACAAAATAACATAAGAGAAGACATTACCTTAAAATCGGGTAATGCATTTTGATTTGTGCCAAAGGCTTCCATGGGAAGACTTCTGCCCAATGTGAGGCTTCTAGGAGTAAGATAGGGATGTTGGGAGAGTATTTGGGCAGAGGTTGGCCGAGAAAAATGGCTTAACGGTGTGAATAAGGTGGTATAGGTGGGGGCCTTTTATAAGAGGAGAGGAGGGGCTCTTTTGGAAGGATTGAAATGTTACTTTATTATGAAATGGTTTTCAGATTATAAAGTTCCCACAATGATATATTTCAAGGATAAGGTGATATGGGTCCGAAATATGCTCATAAAATAGTTATTTGACAAGTGTAAGCCTAAGATTTAACATTATCTTTTCATTTTATTTAAATCGTTAATTAATGAGGTAATCGCTGCATCATCATGGTGTCATAAATATTTAATTTATTTAATGTCTAAAAATTATAGAAAAAATATCATGATGTAGGAAAATTTTTTTATATTTCCAATAAATATTTATATTCTAGAATATGACTTCTATAACCCCTAATAAAAATTGTTTTAGTAAAACAACACATGTTTGTGACAATTTTATTTTTACTTTAAATAAAAAGTTATTAATGTCATTTTCTTACGGTAGTGGCTCCATGGGGTCCCCAAGTTGACCCATGGCTTGTCTTTGTCGGCCATGACTCATCTAATAAGGGTATCACAAGTGTAAAGGTATTTTCATATTTTTATAATATCATTTTTACCTTAAATTTCACTAACTACCTTTAATCGCGATTAATTAAACTTAAAATTTACTATTCACCAAAAAATTATTTTATTCTCATTGAACCAAATTTTACTTCATAATGACAACCATGTATGTCGGATTTTTGAAAATCAAATCACAGATGTGGTAATGTTTCATTTAAATGAAAAATCAGTTTTTTAACTACCACTTAGTGGTTTCACTATTCATCATAAATTGAAGTTTTTCAGAACAATGCCAAAATTTCACCCTAATCTATAATTGATATTCCGAATTAAAATATGATGTCAATTTCATAAAATTAGAAACATATAAGTTTCATTAATTAATTTTATAATTAATTCCCATTGTCACAACAAATAGCGTGTTTTTAAGAAATAATATATATCAAAAGATTGAGAATTGTTTATGTCCAATTTCAAAGTGAAATTAATTATAATGACCACCATTGGATAAAATGGTAAAACTATATTCTAATTATAATTTAAAACCACTCAATAGTATAATTTATCACTATAAATTATTTTTATTAAAAAAGATGTTTTTAAGTATTTTTCACTATTCATAAAAAATTGGAAGTTCTCAGAAAAATACCAAAAATTCAACATAGGCTAATTTCGATATTCTGAATCTAAAAATGAAGTTCATTTTGAAATATCAAATTTATATAATTTCAAAAAAATTGTATTACTATTCATAACGGCTACTTTGATTGGTCGCGGGGTGTTAGAATCTTGAACTTGCGTACAATGCAAGCTATTGCATTATTGAAAGAGAAGCATATCGTGGAAGCTCGGGTTGATACAAATGGGTTCTCATAAAATAATAGTTTTCACTCAATCATCAAAATGGATCCCAATGAAGCCATTTTTGGGAAGAGGTGAAGAAAACTAATATGAAAGGATAATGGTGGGGAACAAAAACTCTTAGGTCCAGAAATGGTTATTGAAATTGTGAAAAATATTTATCCCATTTAGCAGCACATTGAAGCTGCACAGAGTTGAAAAATTATTTACAGTGACAATTGTCGATGAGACCCAAATATTGAGGTTGGAGACATGGTATTCCTCAACATATATCTTTGGAATAATGTCGTAAGATTTGGAAAGAATGGAAAGATTAGTATAAGATACATTGGTCCCTTTGAGACCATTGATCATATTGGAGCGGTGGACTATAGACTATAACTCCCCCCAAACATAACACAAGTACATGATGTATTCCATGTATCCCTATTGAGAAATTAAATACGAAACCCCTAAAATGTACTCAATTTAAAGGTGGTATTGTTAGAGAATTACCTTTAATATGAGGAGCATCTGGTGAGGATTATAGATCATAAAGTCAAATTTCTAAAAAATAAGACAATGCACTGGGTCAAAGTACTATGGAAATATAAAATGCATGATGAAGTGATGTGGGAACCAGAGGAGGTGATTTAATATAATTACCCTCATATGTTTTAGTTGTTGAAATGAAAATTTTGATGGGAAAATTGCTGAAGTGGGGAAGATTGTGGCAACTCGAAATATTACAAATAAAATTCCCCTAGTGATCTAATTATATTTCTTACTATGTATTTTAGTTATATAAAACACATGCACTTATTTTGTTTTATTATATCCAATCAGGTTTTAAAAAATATTATTAATCTTTACCATTGATAATATAGTCGGTGAATAGTTATCTTATGATTTTTATAAATATAGATTTTTGATAAATCCAATTTTCATAGACAAAAGACGTCACTTCCATTAAATAGTAATTTAGTAGTGGTTTTTTCATGATGGTTTTCCAAAATGCCACTGATTGTTTATAGGATAAAATTTAGAATAATTTTTTAGTGATTTTTTAAAAACTACTGCTAATTATTTTTAAAATATTTTTTATAATTAAAAAAAATTTACATTTATTTTTTGCGTCGGTTCTTTCAAAACCAACTCAAAATTGAGAGGATAAAAATATATATATATTATAATTATTATTTATTATTTACTATAATATATATTTTATTATTAATGACTTTATTTAATTATAAATTTTCAATTATTAAATATTTATAATTATTAGTTAATAATTATTTTGAAGTGAAATCAAATCTTCATTAAGTTGAAAATAAGACGTCAGCTTCAGATGAACATAAATTTTAATCAGAGAGTTAGTTGTAGATCCAAAACAAGTCAAATAGAATCTTATGAAATGATCTAATACTAAATTATATTTTAATTTTTTAATAATTAAAATAATAAAATATATTATTGTTTCATGAAAAGTTGGAAATCAAACTCGAACTTTAAATGGCCATAACATTTTATCAGGGTGTCTGTTTGGGCTCTACCATATAAAAAATCAAAGCCTGAGATGAGATATATTCCCTTAGTGTCCGAGGTAAAACTCTATCACATTTTCAAACATCAAAAATTCCCAGTAAGCCTCCAAAACAGTGTTTTTAGTCGAGGTACGCAAATGTTTTCAAAATCAATGGATCATATGCATCGTTTAAGGGGGTCCTTTTTCCTTTTTCTAGAGGGGACTGATTCTTTTATAGATTATATTTATTTTGGTATTATGGGTCTAAAATTGTATAGATCATCATAGAAAATTATTTTTAAACATATGAAAATAAATCATTATTCTTCATTTCATTTAAAAAAATTAATTTTTGAAATTATTTACAAAATGAAAATTTATTAATATATATATATACACTTATACATGTAATGTATATATATAAATATTCGTGGCTCAATAAAAAAGTTATATTTTTGTGTTTATTCCAACATATGTAAATACATACATGCATACATATATATATATATAAATATATGTGTGTATAAATAATATATAAATGTATTTTTATATAAATATATAATTACCATTAAATATAGTATATGAATGAATTTATAGTAAAACTGTATGAATATATATATATAATACTTATATATATATATTCATGTGTATTGATAAAAATATATGTATTTATATTTACATTCTAATATATGTAAATGAATATTAATATATAATATATTTCAATAAATTTAAGTATTTATATTTTAAACACATTCAATGACATTTCTTCCAATTTTAAGAGTGTATTTATATGCTTTCTATGTTATTTATGATTTTATTCAATTTATTTACAATCCTATTGATTTGATGGTGTTTCAATTTTTGTGCTTTCTCCCCTGTTAGTAAATTTTTATTAATTATATGTATATATATATATGTGTGTCAGTTTATATGAATTTATGAATATTTCTATAAATATTTATACATATTTATGTTTATTTATTTTTATATCATATGTGAGTAAATGTGTATATTGATAAGTTTATATTTACTTTTATTAATATATGTACATATTTATATTAACATACAATTATATATCTGAGTGCATTTATATATATTTTTTGTAACATAATTATTTCCTTATGTATATCTATATAAATTTTCTAATAGGCATATATATTTATTGATATTTATATCCAATTTTTTATGTATTATGTATTATGTATTATGTATTATTTATTTTATTATTAATTATTATTAATTATTTAATTATTTAATATTTATTATGATAATATGTTTTTGGTATTAATTTTTATTTATAGATTTTTTTATTACTAAATTATTATTAAAAAACTATTTAATATTTATTTGTTATTTATTATTTATTATTTATTCATTTATTATTTACTTATTTTTTAAGTAATTATTATTTCTTATTTTAATATTTATTTATTATTGATGTTTTATTTATTAATTTATTTTTATTATAAAATTATTTTTAAATCAGAATTTAATATTTAATAATTTCTTATTAATTATGTAATTAGGGTGTGCCTCAATGGTATTGGTACCTCGTGACTCAACCTTAGACATGGATTTAAATCTCAGTTGGAGCGAATTTTCAGTAGTATACAGTTACGCATATATGATGCAGGGAGGCAGTGATGTAAAAATGATGCTACACTAGGCCTTGGTGCCAGATTGTGGGCCTTTGGGCCATGTTATGTGCTTCATGTCATTAGGGTCTTCGGTCTTTGTACTGAATAAATTAGGATTAATGGGTGGATTCTCTCTTGTGGGGTTATGACCTGCCTTTACGATCTGTGTGCGTTGTGTGTGTGTGTGTGTTTCTTGTAATTGTACACCCAGACAATATATATATATATATATATTTGTTTATATATACATATAATATATAATATATATTATTTGTTATATGTTATTTGTCATTTGTCATTTGATACTTATTATTTATTATTTATTATTTATTATATATCTATAATTAATTTACTTTTTATTATTAATCTATTAGTTTATTTGTTTATTATTTTATTTTTTATATATTTATATTTATATTTTTTATTTAATAATTATCGCTTATTATTTATTATTTTTTTGTTATTTATTTATTTTTCATTAATTGTTTATTATTTTATTATTTATATATTATATTATTGTATTCAAATAATTATTTTAATATCTAATATATAATATTTATTTATAATTTATGTATATTTTTTATTAATTATTTTTTATTTTTATAAGTGAATTATTTCTTATTAATTATTGATTTATTGTTACTTTTTATATTCATTATTTATATTAATATTTTTGTGTTCATGTATGTACTTGTTTATTATATATTCAATATTTATTCTTTATTTATTTATTCATTATATATTATTTATTATTTATTATATATTACTTATTTTTTAATATTTTATTTTATTTTTTAATTAATTAATTATTTATAGATTTCATATATATTATATATTATAAATTATAAATTATATATTATATATTATATATCATATATCATATATTTTATATTTTATATAATTTTTTATTCATAATTTAATATTTACTATTTTCAATTTTCAATGTACTCTTTACTATTTACTATTTTGTATTTACTATTTATTATTTACTATTTACTATTTATTATTAACTATATATTATTTACAATTTCTTATCATATTATTTATTTATTTATTTATTTATCATTTATATTTTATTTATTTATTAGTAATTTTTAATTAGTAGTTTCTTAATACTAATAATTACTTATTAATTATTACGTATTAATTACTTTTAATCATTATTGACTAATAATTATTGATTAATACTTATTTAATTTTTATATATTTATTTTGTCTTATTGTTTTTAATTATTACATATATATATATAAGAATATTAAATTCTATTTATTCAAAACATGAAGAGGATGTTGGAGTGGTAAAGTCTTTGGATAATAAGTAAGAGGTAAGTGGTTCAAATCTCACCCAACACAGAATTTCCATATATGGCATGTGCATGAGAATTGTAATAACTGGATGGGTATGTGCATGGACATGGGAACGAGCATGGTAATAGTAAATAACAAATAATTAATAATTAATTAATCAAGTAAATAAAAAATTTAATCAATTAAATTATTAAAAAAATATAAATTAATTAAAGAATAAAGTAACTAATTACGAAAAATAAATAATTAATAAAAAAACTTAAGAAATTAATTATTTTTGAAAATATATTTTTTAAAATAATAGAAAAATAAAAAAAACTGTCGTTAAATCGTTCTGCGACATTTTAAAAAACCACCGCTACTTGATTATTTACAGATGTACGAGCGATGGTCTTCCCAAACCATCAATAAATGATTTAGTTGTTGTTTAAACCACTGCTAAATGACAATTTTGGTGTAGTGAGCAATAGTTTCAACCAATTAGATCATACCTTATGATGCCCATTTAGCAAAGATTTTGGGGGAACTAGCACCATTGGAATTTTTCCTTGACCAAGGCCATGATGAAAACCAAGAACACAATCAGGAGAGAAATAATTTGTGGGATATGTTTAATCTTATCTAGATCACAACTCAGACCATAGATGCTGAACCACCCCATGAAAATCTCACCATCTCTCACCTTACGCATAGTGTTTTTTATGGTGTATTAATGGAATATTTATCATGATCATTATAATATGAAAATGTATATTGAATTTTTGAAAAAATAATGTTTATATTTTCTTCTTATCATTACTTTATAAATGATTTTAATTATGAAACAATAAAACACCAATTTTTTTTGTGTGATATTCAAATTCAAATAACGATTTTTTTTATAAATTATGGACTTTTGGAAATTAATAATATTTTATTGAGATATTATTAGAAAATAATTTTTATTAAATATAAATGATTATGTAATTTTTATAAAGTAATGTAAAAAATTATGTAATGGTTTAAAAAATATTATTATAAAAAAACCTACCATTTCTCAATAAATGTTGACTATTAATTTAAAAATAAAAATAAAAATATTTATAATTTTATTTTGAAAAAATTTATATTATTATTGGAATCAGAAAATCAAAATTATCCAATGGTAAATTTTTCATAATTTTATGAGATTGTTTAATATTTGGGTATAAAAATAAATATTGTATAAATATACAGTGTGTATCATGACATCATATTTACCCCAAAGTGGAGTAATTAAGACTATAATGTGTATCCAAGGTTAAATAGATGAATTCCTTTTACAATAATGTGATTATAAGTTTATTATATTAAAGCCTTTATGAATACTCCAAAACATATAATATAATTTGTGGTTTTAAAATCATTTATTTAAGAGTGTGTCTCCCTACCACATAAGCAAAGGTATTTTTTAAAATTTTCCCCTTTTATATAAAAAATAATTAAAACCAACGTTATTTAGAAAAAACCATGGTCATAAACCATGGGAAGGTTTTTAGTTTTGATTATATTATTATATAGTACAAAACCTAATTTTGAGAAATAATTAAGAATTCCTCCAAAAATTTCCTATATAAACAATCCCAAGATCCCATTTATATTCACTCAAAAATCATGAATCACGTCCTTACACTTCCGTACACTCTCTATAGTCCTCCAAAGGTGCCACCAATATCTCATGAATCTCCTCCCAAGTATTTGGAATCACCCTCTCAATGGAAGGGATCTTCCACTCTCCTTTAAATTCAAGCACCTCTTTTATTTGTGCCTATAAATTACAATTTCCATATTGGAATATGTTCTTAGATATCCCCATTACAGTCCATTTTGTTTATAGATAATCACATAACCCTTTCTCTCTCATTTATAACACTCATTAAATCTTATGTACACCTATTTCCATGAAAGAATTTAGTAAGGGATCCTCTTCTTCTCCTACTTATTCTAGTATCTTATTTATCTTCTATTTTTTATATTAATTTACTAATGTAGGGATATGTTCTTACATATCCCCATTACTTTACATTTTATTTTAAAATTATTGTATATCCATTTCACTCTCATCAAGCCCTCCCATGCCGATTCATACACCCTCGTTATGTTGATAAAATTTCATTGTGGTTTTCCATGCCAAATAATTGTGTAAAAAACACCCATAAACATTTTATCTCAAGGGTGTTCACCTTCATGGACTTATAATTATTTATTGGGGATATACATGTATTTATTGCACAATCTATTATCATTGAATATAATGAAATTATTAATGAATTTGTGTTTTATGATCTATGTGGCACACTTAAAAATTAGAATGAAAAGAATGTCACATGTGCTCCCAGAATTATATAGCACTCCAATGAATTGGGTAATGTTTTATTTTCAAGATACATCATGAAAGGGATTAGTGAGTGAACTTAATCTATCAAGGTAATTTTCCCATCATTATTTCATGGAATTTATCCTAGACCTATGTTTATGACACAATGTTTTAAGTTGATGCCACATTTCTCATGTTTCCTTAATAATTATCAGGTTATATCAGGCCGTATGGTTCATGTTTTTGATTCTCAGCCCTGTTATGTCTTATTGATATGCCACATTTTGGATATAAATTAATTTCTTCAAGATATGTCATTTATTTCTCACTTAATTTTAACTATAGCCCATTCCATTCTTATGTATTTCCCCAGGTTATCTCATGCAATATTAAGTATGAAGAAATAATATGATAATGTTAAGTATGTTTTCAGAAAAGATGATGTATTACCTATTTTATGTTGGTATGTAATGTACCTAATTCCAAAATACACAATACATCTTGATCTTTAGGGTAGTATTATGTTTAATGTTATATAAGAAATCACAAATTAATATGTAATAATGATAAGGTTTGTTATATTGTATGTGATTCGTGAATAAAGACGAGACATTTAATCATTATTTATAACACATGAGTAAATGCGGTAGCAGCCAATAGAATCCTAAATTGTTTTATAAATCTTATTATCATGTGACATAAGTGGGTATTTCATCTTGATTTATGGTTGATGTTCTTTGGTTCTTGTTTATCTATTTTATCTTTCTCTATTTCACTATATGATGATACCATACCATGGAACAATGAGGAGTTCTATCTGAATAAATTATTATTTACCATCATGTGGATATGGAATAGAGGGGGGATATTTCTATTTCACTTTAGATATTTTAATCAAACATAGAATATGTTTTCTACAATATCACTTTGGTACAAGCTAAATGCATTTTTTATGTTTTTAACTTCTATTTTAACATATTTCATTTATTCAATGTATGGTGATCTTGGTATTGAGATTTTTATTGTTTTTTTCTTCTAATTTTTAAAATTATTCCTTAATATATCCTAAAAAAAATATCATATTTTACATAATCTGAGTTAATAAAAAAGTATATTACGTGAAGGAAAACTAATTCCCTATAAATAAGAGGAAATAAAATGTATTAAAATCAAATTCTAGAAAATAACTAACAGAAAAGAACATAAATAATTAAAAAATACTATGACTCAATGAAATGATCTCTTGTTCATGATCATCATATGAATAAAAAAATGAAATATATTAAAATAATTTATTTTTTAAATCCTATAAATAAAAGATAAATTATGAAAAAAGTTATCAATTGGTATGTATGTAACTAATACAACAGAAAATAGGTGGAGAATATGAATCATATCTTAAAGATAGGAATTTGAGATTAAGATCCATTATGAAAATATAAGGAATCAACTATAAATCAAAATTAGAGGTAAGAAAATAATTAATAAGTCAACAATAAAGGGAAAAATTAACATATATGTCAAACAATTTTGAGGAGAAGCATATATGATATTATGAGTAATAGAGAAACAATATTTGGAATGATTATTAATGTAATAGACAACACCCTTAACAGTAGTCCTAAAAAACAGTTGAAGACTCCAATAAATTATTTAATAATAAAATTTACATTTATTAATTGGTTTTATATAAGATTATTCATATTTATTTGATATGTTATACTCTATGTATTATCATATTTTATTCCTTTATTAAATTAATATCATTCACATCAATCCTATCAATGTTCTCAGATTTATAGTTTTAAATCCTCTTTGATTTAATTGAAATACTTAGCGGTAACTACACAAAGATTCCATAATATTATTAATATTATATATATATGGATAATGTCATTATATAAATAAAAGAGTTTAATAGTCTGATATATTTTAAAAAATAGTTCCCAATCAAGAAGTGTTTCCGCATGAGCTAGTTTGAGATGTTCAAGATGAGAAAAATTGTTTACTTTTAATTTCATTATTATGTTGAATATTTTGTATTCATAAATCATAAAGAATAAATTAGTTTACCATGTGAACAACATATGATCATAGTGTCACATTTACCTATCATAGTGTGATGAACATTGTCATAAAATGTCAATCTGGGCTTAATCTAATGTTTTCCAAAGCACATGAAAAATATTTAACATTTCACAACACTTCCAATGAATATCCTTGGGATGTTCCATCTATTAAAATTTCAATCTAAATCCCAATTCACTCTACATCACCTATATTTGAGAAAAAATTCAAATTTACTATGAATTTCACAACCAATAATGACACAGATCATTAAAAAGTACCAACCATAAAATTTATCATTCTTGAGAAGCACTTATGACTATTTTTGGACTTCTAGTAAATTTATTAGAATCTAATATCACTCCCTACTCTGAACCTATGTTGAGTAGAATGAGTTTCGACCATCCTTGCACAAGTACCAAATACACTTTATTTATTTTATTTAAAGTCATATTAATTTCTTGAAACATACCTTTAATACCTAATGTGTTACACCCTTTGTGATTTATACCTCGCCACATCTAATTCTATGAAAAAACACAAAACCAGTCCACATCTGGATGAATTTTCTCAGAAATAATCTGCCTCACCTAAAAAAACCTCATTACATTACCTGATCATGATTCCATTGCTTTCGTAGGCATTTACTAATCATCTAAATAACCACATAGATGTAAAAAAACTAAAACATGTTACAATTTCATGGTTTTTCCTTAACAATTGATACTAGTTGGTATAAATTTCCCCATGAGATCTATGGAACCTCAAATCCAATTCACTATAAGAATCCACCAAATTCCATCCTGAGACCAATGTTCACACTCAAAATCCACCCAACTTATGATGAGAATATTCAACACTGAAACACACAATTCATCAAAATCAAATAATAAATATGATATTTATAAATGAACTAGATTAAATTGGATCTACCTTCACATCAACATCATCATTTCTTCTTGATTATCCACTAACAAATCTCATCACACCTATGATTATTCTAATATTAGAGTAACATAATAGAAATCAATTAGATGATACCCACCATATTAACATATTTATAACAACTCAATTATACCATAACTACCAATCATTAATGACTATTCCACATATATTAAAAAATTAAATGAATGGACTTAACCTCCCCAGTCAAACTCAATAACCAACTCAAAACACCAATTTCTACCAATTATCAGATCACTAAGAATGGAATCCTAAATGTTTAACAAAAATTCACTCAAATTTTTTTTACACCTTCTAAGAACCGATGGTGTAATCCCTAATTTGTTTCTTCCCTAACAATGCTCCTCAAGAAAAAAATCACATCATTTCACAATTGTCTCCCCTCATGATCAATGCTTACCCCATCACTAACTGCTCTTATAATGGATCAAAGTAAGATTAACCACAACATGGTTGTCCAATAAATCCACCATGTCACCACCTATAATTGGTAACACATCCCTTTCTTCTAAAAACCTCCGTCCACCATTCCTATATACGTATTATAGAATCTATTAGTCATAAAATCATACATGATGACTCATTAGTCATTAAATATAATGGCACCACAAATAACTAGTAGGAACATTCCTTTAAGAATAATGACCTTTATTGAAATTATTTACCAACACCCACTATAATCATCTTAAAGAAAAGTGAAATTATAAGAACCTTCTTGATGAATGTTCCTCTTTAACTAACGTGACCTCATCTGAGCCACCAAGTGTACACTTCTTCACTACTCAGTCACATAAACAGACTCATACTACCACGATTCATTTCCTATAGGTCATAGGAACACATTAGTAATAATTAGCCAAGTGTTGATCACATGTCAATACCATCCATCAAAAAGCTTATTTGATGCTTCCCTCCAAGGGGTTCAAGTAATCTCACTCGTTTAAGGACCAACCTTATGACCACCCACCACTTGGAAATCATCTAAAACAAACAAATCACTTACCCATGCAGTATCAATCCTAGATCAAACCATTTAGTATTATGGTCTTATAGGGTTAAGAATACAAGTGATACAACCCTCCAAAACATATCCCCCATACTAAAAACAGTCAGAGTGATTTCCCCACAAAAGAAAAAGGAATTTAGATGCATTCTTTAAACCCTCACAAGGGAATCCACATTCTCAAGGAAACCCATTCCTATCCTCATATCATATCTAAGTCATCTTATGGCTACACATCCCACAAAGTGACCCTATAAATCCCTTTCATTGAGATAATTCATAGCTATCAATAAATAATGATTCAACATAATATCCACATATAATTTTCTTAGAGTAAAATATTATGGTTATATGAATAGTATTCTATAAATAAATATATTGTAAAGAACCACATTTTTTTATTAAAAAATTAAAGAGTCTAACCATATACCCTTAGTGAAATCAATAAAATACATCCATAGTTCTGTCCTGAGAATCTGACATACAAAATATGATGCTTGTATACTATCCAATTTACACTATAGTTCATGTGCTAGAACCAAAATTAAATAAACCCCAAACCATTATATTTTAATAAACATATCTTATATAATATTGACAACCAAAAACATCAATAAGATAACCAAAGTAACCCGAACATTCCATTAGAAAGGGTTTATGAATCACCTGACTAAGGTCTATTATAAGCTATGAAACATCCCAATTTCCTATATACTACATAATTAGATAGAAAAACATGAAAAATATATAACAATGTTAGTTTTTTAGGATCCATTAATAGATAACTTCCAAGTGAGATAACTAGAGCTTCAATAAGACATCAATTACACCTCCTCCACAATAGAGGTTGACAACTGATGGAAATGGCCTAAATTATACACTGATGAGGTTATTCCCTAAATAAAATAATCATTAATAAAAATTAAAAATAAATAAAAATAATTCACAAAAATAATTAATGTACACATAAATATACAAAACTCCCTTCCATAATAAGTTAATGCAAAATTTATACAATCATAAACCCACCTAATAACTCAATGGGGAAATAAAATTTATAAAATACATAATATAAAACTAGTATATCTACTACCATCCTTGAGACAAACATATTCCTAGCTTCCAAAAACTACTAAGATACTCTATCTCAATCCACTACACAACCTTTGATAGACCTATATAGTAGACATAAAGTATTCATGCACACTAGGAGTGGCTATGTTGGGTGTGAAAAATATATCATAGTAGGTAATCACTAAATGTACTAAATATATATCATTACATTTATTTGTATGAATGTGGAACATGAAAAAATAACAAGAATTCATGTTGGGTAATTGTGTCCTAACCAAGACACCATGATATGTCACACCCCGACCATAGTTCTTTCTTTATTATTATTTTTTTCATAGTGTTAGATCTTACATTAAACACTATGTTGAGTTACTAGTGAGATGTTTTGAGTATTAATTGTTTTGGGGGAGTATAGAACCATTTTCACTATTTGAGAATTTTTTTTACAAAATCATTTGAGGCCCATGGAAAACTGTATGGATCTTGGGTGGTGTTTGGGAAAAGGTGCATGACAAATGCATGGTCAGAATAAACCATGTGGAAAGAATGTGGGAAGGCTTTAAAATTTGATAAATTCATTTTACATGGTTTTTATAATGTTTCCCAAATTATGCATTTAGCCTATATGAGTGTCCTAATTATCTGGAGGGTGTGCATAGCTAGCACATGGTAATGAAAACTATGCATCCAAACCATGCAACATACCCAAATTTATTAAAACCTGAAATTCCATGTTTTAACTCCAATATTTTAACCCAGTTACGGGGTCCTCTTCCACTTTATCATTTTCTCACATGAGAGGGATCCCAAGCTCATCTCCCTTGGTTCCTCCCCCTCCATTAGTGCTTCCTCATGGTTCCTATGATAGTTTCCTTTGGGTTTTTGGTCAATTTACTCATCTTCCCTTATCCCTTTCCAAGATTATTAGTTCTTATTAGTAGGGTATCTCTTGTACAAACCATAAGGTGGAGGAATGATGCTTGCTTTGTCTTTCTTTAATGATAGGCTATGTGTATTGTCTCTTAAACCTTGTTGTACCTTCTTTCAATATTTTTTTTCATCCACGTGTTTTTGAGGTAGGTGTTTCAATAAATTTCTTTATAAACCATTCCATGTGATTCTTTAGATATTCTAATTAATTTCATGATGAGTTATTCATTCTTGTGATGTGATTTTTTGAGTTGTTGTGATGTTATAATGTTCAAAAAACGAGGAAAATTGGTTCTCTATGGCTTTTACTAATTATTCCGATATATATGTTTGAAATGAGTTTGTTAAAACATAAATGGATTTTTTGATAATTTAATTGGGTGTTTTAGATTATGATTGGACTTTTTTAGGTTTTGGTAATTGGGTTTTCATTATAAGTTGAGATTTTTGGGAGGTTGCAATGCCTCTTTATATTATGGTTATTATGTGTGATTATTGTGTTTGGTGGAATTGTTAAATATGAAACTCTAAAATAGATTTTATTTGGAATTTTTATGGTTTTACATGGGTACTCCATTGTATGTAGTCATATAAACTTGTGAAATGGGTGAAAATATGGATACAGTCACAAATGATAATGGATTTCAATAGTTCTACCCTTATAATTCAAAACCATTGGTATAGGCTTGAGAGTCATTGGAATAGAAAATACTAATGGTTATCCAAACTATTGGTGATATGTATATTGGGAAATTCTTATACCAAATATTCTTAGTGAACTTTTAGTATAGGGTTAATAAAATTTTTATAACAAATAGGTTACTAAGAATCATTGGTAAAGACCTAGACCAATGGTTTGTAACCGTTGCTATAGAGTTATACCAATGTTTTGAAAAATTTGTATAGGTTTATAAAAATAGTGAAAAACCATTGGTATCGGCCGATACCAAATGTTCCATGTAAACCATTAGTATAATTCAATACCAAATGTTTTGAAACCGTTGGTATAGAACCCCTAGTTAACAGACTTGAAACTCCCCCACCCTACCAAGGTAACCTACAATAACTCGACTAACTTGCTTCAATAGCCACCAGAATCCACACCATCACCTCACATAAGTCCATTACCTACAAACAAGTATCACCAACCAATTTTTAACAATTATAACACAATAAGCTAATTAACACATTCCAATGGCGATAGAACACAATCAAAACATCACATATCATAATTAAGAACAAATAATTAAACAGAAAATGTCATAAATATAGGTAAAAATGTAAAGGATCAATATTACCCTCATCACCATCACTATCATCATCATCATCCTCGCCGTCATCCTCACCACCATCCATACTATCATCCTCATCTTCATCTATACCATTATCATCTCAATCATCCTCACCATCATCCTCAACTTCATCCCCATCAACACTATTATCAAGAAATTAATTATACTAACCAAAAATAGGAGATCTGCTCAGTGAACTGTATAGTTTTGTCATCATCTATATATATTCATCTCAATATGTGGTAGTATTTGGTGGATGTGATGGAAATAATGCATCCATAAGATTCATAAATTCATCATTGTCCCATTGAATCCATTTAATCTCTTATATGACCATTTTTTAGAATTTTATACTTGGGCCAGAGTCTCTATTTCCCATGCATTATACTTTTTTAATCTTTGTGCTTCCAAAACTAGAACCTAAAGTGGGCCAATATCTAGTCGGGATAAAACTATTCTTTGTTGGACTATGTACCCTTCAATGGTGTTTATCACCAAAAAAATGATGTGAGTGAACATTTATCCCATAGTTTTCAACTTCCAGTTCATCAAGGGCCTCCAAAGCACACTGTTACAAATATAAATTCACTATTTAGTTACATAATATATAGTAAAATTTGAAATCAAAAAATGTATAACATAAAATATGAATTTATGTATGTATATTTATCATGCTTCCATATTTATTATTTCTTATTGGGAAACTAAATTTTAATCAAGTCACATGTCCTTATATATAAAAAATAACCCTCTACAATGAAGTTTAGTGTAGAAAAAAATAATTTAAAATAGTTAATTAATGATGAATTTAATAATTAAAATCAAATGAAAATACTTTATGATGAAATATGATCATCTATAATTATTTATTTCTTTGTGCTAACAAAATATCAGTGGGTTAAAAAAATAAATTTTAAATAATAAATTTAGAGAATTGTTAATATGATTAAATAATGATTTGATAAATTAAATTAAAATAAAATTTAAGGATTCTTCTTTAAATATATTATTTCCAAAATTATAAGTGTAGTGTAATTATATAATAATAGAATTGGAATTTATTAATTGATATAAACTAGTCAAGATGAAATAAAAGTATTATAGAGTAGAATAAAAAGGTGGAATTCATGCTAGATGTGTTCCAAATTGAGTTCCTATTTTTTATAATTTAATTTTAAAGGGGTTAAAAGAGGAAAAATAAAGGTAATTTTTTCATTGATGGATTTTGAAGAATGTGTATAGTAAATATTAGTGTTTTTTAAAGATACATGAAATAAGAGGATTTATTAATTATTTCGTAAAAAATATTAATGTTTAGTTATCTTCAGGGCTTCTATGGTTAGCATGGTTTTGATCCTTATTATTTATATTCATTTATATATGGTATAATTTTATTTAGATATTTATAATTTGATTTGACTAAGTATTTTTCTATTTAATTTAGTTTAATTCAATTATATTCAAATTCTATTAATGGCGTATGATTTCATTATGTTTATCTTATTTTTTCATCTTTATTTATACTGGTTTATTCTTGATCATATTTTTTAATAACCTACATTTGTTTATAACATTTCATTTGAATTTTATTTAGTTTGTTCAAACTTCATATTATTTGGTTTGGTATATTGTAAATTATATTAATTTAGTTAACTTATATTTAATTTTATTTATTTCAATTCAATTAAATTCAATCTACTATTTTAGTGTGATTTATTTTATTTTTTATTCTCTTTTATTATCATGTTGATACTAGAACATTTCACTTTTTTCTTTTTAAATGGGTTCATTTCCTGTTAATTAAGTTATATTTCATAAGATTCTAGTCATTTAAATTTGGTATTATAAATTATTTGTTTATTATTTATTTATTTATGTTTTGGATTGGTTGGTTGATGATCCATTGATTTGGTTTTTTTCTTTCATTATAGGTTTTTTTGTTTTATATTCATTAATTTCTAGTTTATTTAGGGTGAGTTAAGTCATCTAGATTAAGTTTTTATTGATTAAAATTAATATAGTAATGTTTTATTTCATTTTAATAACCTTGAAAATTTTTATTATGTTCAATTAATTTTTTTTCTTTATTGATGTATTCTATTTTTTGGTTCAATTTGTGATTGGTTTGCTGGGACTAATCATTTATATTAAATAAAACTAAATTATATTAAAGGTGAATTTTTTGGTTGTTTGATTTTGGTTTGATTTACTTCACATAATTTTTTTTGAATTAGTATATATTTGTTGTATTATATTTGATTCACTTTAAATTATTTGTTTTATGTTTTGTTTTGTTTATAGGGGTTAGTCTGGTATGTTAGGTTTGGGTTAGTTTCTATATTTTTTATTTGATTATCATCCATTCAAATCATAATTGTATATATGGTAATGTGTAATAGTCATACCTTTTCTATATGTGAGTATTCAACCCTAATGATGACAATAATACATAAGAGTCCAGAATAGATATATAAAGGATCATTCCTTTCTCATAGAGGAGGGATAATCTGTACATAAGGGTTATTTGGGTTGATGAGGTAATATCAACTTCAAATCAAAGGGAATACATAAGGTTTGTGTCCTTTAAAAAATCATAAGAGACAAATATTCAACATTGTGACAAGCATCCCATGAAACATGACCGTTAAATATATTCTCGAAAGAAACTTTCATCAACATACACCTTTTTCAAAAACAAAATTTATTCTATTAGACCTGATTTCTTTATTTTACATTTTTTCTAAATCATTATGGTTTTGACCCTTTAATCTATTGGACATGATTTTTTTAGTATTTAGCTCATCTCAATAACAAATTTTTTGTTGATACTACTAAATTCTACTACCATATTGTAAGAACCTGGTTCTTCTTTGAGGTACATATTTATTTTTATGTCCTTTCTCAATTTAATTTCTTAAATATGGAATAATTTGACTGCAAGTTGAGGTCATGGAGGTCAATTTGCTGTCCAGAAATGTTTTAGATACAAGAACTCATGTTTTGGGTGAAAATAGGAGGAAATAGGGTTTGACATACTATGCATCTAGTTCTGTATATTTAGCCTACTTGACATAGGGTTTTATCACTGTTTGTGAACAATTTATAAACCATGTGGGATAATCGTAGTCAATCACCCAAGTATATATAAATTTTTTCATGATTTATACATGGTTTGTTAAACTGTGTGGGAAACCATGCAACCCGGTAACATTAAGAATTTTATAATTTTTAATTAAATTGAAAATTCATTTTAAACCTAAATCAAGACTCACCCATCACAAACTAGGGTAATTACCCATTTTAAATACTATCGCCTTTTCATATTCTTGGATTTTAGATCTACTCTCTATCCAGAATCTGATTTGAAGGAAGATCTCCTCTAGGGAACCTTAATAGTAAGGTAATAATTCCCTTTTAGCATTTCTTGATTCATCTGGATATCAACTATGCTATTTGGGTTTAGACTCATATGCCCAAATTTTTTAATCTTCATCCATTCATTATATTTTTTCCAAACTAATATGAATCCGATCTTGATATTGGATGAGCTCTCAACAACAAGCCTATGGAAGGTGGTCATGTTCTTTTCTTTAAAATTTGGGTCATTTATATGTGTCAGCATGTCGAACACCCATTTTAGGTTTGTCACGTTAATTGAAATTGAACCGTGTTATTTCATGTTTTGTATTAGCTAATTGAATAGGATTTTTTAG
This sequence comes from Viscum album, assembly GCA_963277665.1. Taxonomy (NCBI): domain Eukaryota; kingdom Viridiplantae; phylum Streptophyta; class Magnoliopsida; order Santalales; family Viscaceae; genus Viscum; species Viscum album. The sequence continues at coordinate 378,367,170 of OY728160.1, read as the reverse complement.
GAATATTATAGTTTTTATACCTGGAATAAGGACCTCATGATGGGTGATTTTCCTTGAATGACCCTTTTTGTGATTATGCCATGACCACCACTTTAGGTGTTCCTTTACCCCTTTCATGGGTTTTAAAAAAAATGTAATCTATTATACATGGAATTGTAATAATTTTATATTGTAATTGAATTTAATTAAAGAGTATGGGGTGGTTTAATTTCCCCTTGAACCAAGTATGACCTTATTGTTTAAATCATGTCTTCCTTTCCTCTATGACTAAAGTAATAACTATGACCTGAATTGATGCAATTGGATCAAATTTCTCGATTTTTTTCCCACATGAGATATATGATAATTAATCCATGTTATAGCTTGATAGTATTTTTAAGATTGTTATATTGAAAATAGACATGTGATTATTCAAATGGACCTTGAATTACTAGCCCTTATTTGTTATATTGAGACCATATTATTTAATGGATTGATTTAGCATGGGAATCTCATTACCATAATATAACAACAATAGTTAAATGATCTTAAATTCATGTATTAGTTTTTTATGCATGTCATTATTGTTATATGAGTTATTACCAAGTGAGTAAATGAAAGGACTATCGCTTTACGTTGGTACTTACTTGAGTCCCCCATTTGAGGTGAGTTATATTTAATTCCTTTGGTTTTAACATTGTAATTTTAAATGAATGGTTTCAATGAAATGTGTTTAGTAAAATGATAAATATCATAGGGTGATACAAGGATTAAAATTAGAATTCCACGATTGGACTCATGTGACTATTGACCTTTATACCTAGTGTGATACATGGATTCAACCCATAATCCAAAAGATGATATCATTGGTTTTTGAGATTTTATCATGAGGGATACAAAGATCCAAATGATAGATTATAGGGAAGAACTCATTGATTAATGACTTATATGCCTAGTGATACTTGGAATTCGTGTTGATTTAAAAGGTGTATTTCTTATATATCATGAGTGATACATGGTGTTTCCTTAGAAGAACTCCAAGGACATAATCATGTGAATTATACATTTCCCCACATCAAGAGTGATACATGGGTTCATGATAGGTTCTCCATGGATAGGTTCATTGGGTCTTTTTTGATTATAATTGTAGTGATACCTGAATTCCAACATAGGAATGTGAAGGATAATATTATATTCTATGTGGTTTTAAATGAAATTTAATGGGATGTATGATGTGTCTCTAAACCAATGACCAAGTTTGTGTTTATCTTTAAATATATTGCTTAGATGGCCTTTTGAGGCATCTGTTATGCTACTTGTTATATAGAGGAAGATGGGGTTGATTGGGATCTCAAGGAATATAAATTTCAAAGAATGTAAATGAAAAATAGTGCATATAGAATGTTTAATTTTTAGTTCTTCCTTTCTTAATGCATTTCTTATTGCACAGTTCCTACTATATGTAACACCCCAAGGTTTTGAAAATAAATAAAGAATGAAATTTTATAATATTTACATTAAACACAACTTTTCCTCTTTTTTGTTTTGAATTTAAAAAAATGGTCATCTAGAGTTGTGTTCAATAAGTTATTTGGAGTCCGATTGAACAAACTTGATTTTTTTGGTGTATAGTAACATACCCATACGAATAGTAATATGAATAGTAATATGACCGTTATGAATAGTAAATAATAATATTAATATATTTTCTTAAGGAAATAAGATAATGAGATTTTAATTAGATTTTGAATAAGAAATAAAACTAATTGCACTTTAAGATTGTTATTTTTCGAATTTACTATGAACTTATTTAAAAATTAAATTAATAATATTGAGAATATTATTTTTGAAAAATGAATTTCACTTTTGAATTATACACATTGAAAAATGGTTACGGTGAATTTTTGGAATTTTTTTGAAACAGTTTATTTTTCAGTGAATAGTAAAAAAAATATTGTTTTTAGTTTTGTTGTGTTAATGACATCATTAATGATGTAATAATGATGTCATAAATCTGCTAGACTTGTGTATAGTTAGTTAAATTGTGAGGTGTCCCAAGTGGCTTTAACCATGGGAAAATACAATGGGCAGTCCCATGGTTTTTCAAATACCACCCATGAGGTGTCCCTTGGAAATTATTAAAATAATCCCCCACTTTTCCTATAAATAACAACTCTTCCATTAATTGAATTCGTTTACAATTATCCCTCAACTAATATATGGCCTCCTTACCTTTATAGTATTCCTCCCAATTTTTTCTCAAGACCCCAAGTTCCCACCCTTCAAGTTCTAAAGGTTACTCTACAAGGTAAGAAAATTCTCAATTTCATTCTTTTTCCTTCCGTGTTCTCTTTTATGTGGTATATCATTCATGTTTACATACCTTGTTCTTATTTTTCTGATTTTTCTTTATTTAATATATATTATGATTCATTTCTGGATAAGTTACCCTTGTCCCCTCTCTTTTTAATATTTTCTAAAACCATGTTGCATAACCATTAGGTTACCGAATTTTTGTAAGCGATTTCCAAATTATTCTTTTATTTTGATTTTTTATATATTTTTTCTTCATATATTCTTACCCAAGAAGAATGAAATATACAGAATCTTGTATATTCTAGATGTTATAATTTTCATGAGAAATTAATCATCAATATTCTTCTTTTCCCCCACTTTTTCAAGGAATTTAAAACATTGTCCGTGATGTGTCAAATTACCGACATCATAGACAATGTGATTTCAATTTGTATTAATTATTTCAAGTCTAGTAATGAAACCATTTATATGGTTTAAATAGGTTCTAATATATGTGTTATAACTCACCCATGGTTATGTTAATCATTGGTACTCATGGTTCTAATTTATAAAACAAAATTAGGTTGTTATTATCAAAGAACCACTAAAACGATCTAAACGAACATCATTAATGTTTTAACTAATGAATCATCATTATGGTATATAACCCTAAAATCATTATCAGATAATTTATATCTCCATTATTTAGTTAATAATATGTATTAATAATTTTTTATGATTAACCATGTTTTAAATGAACTTCCATTCATGGAAACAGGTAAACGAACCATGAAAACCAGGTAAGAAAATTCATCCAAAACAATAAGATTTAATCTCTTAAACCCATTAAATATGGAATTAATGAACTTAATACGGTTATATAATATCTATTAAATGTTTATTAGGTTCTGGAAATATTAATTAATGAATATAAGGTTGATTATTCATGTCATTAAGAACAACCAAGAACACACTAGAGCAAAAGGTAAGGGATTTCTCATCTCACTTTCATTTCTATGAGATTTCCATTGTTCGCCAATTATTCCATATATTAGGTATATGTGTAATTCCATTTGATATATAATAGCATGATTATATTTATATTCATTTTATTAAATGATTCAATTGATGGTTATTTTGTTCTGGTCATACGGTTCGACCAATTACATTCTGGTAAGGGACTTGGTCTCAGCTGTCATTTTTGTTGTGACTATCATTGTATTGTGCAACTAATAATCCTTATGTGGTGTACCTACATCCCATTTGAGATCACATATCATTTAAAATTTTAATAATATTAAATATCCATAATCTCATTTCATGTATATGTTTTTTTCTAAACCGTATACCATTTTACATACGGTGTTTATTTGGAAAGTTATTTTAATTATGGAAATATTGATGAATTCGTATACTCTAATCTATATGGATATTGAAAGGGAATATTGCTATTTTATTGAATCAATGTATAAAGAATTACATGGACATGATGTGGTGTGTGGGGCCCGCTATAGCCCCACGATGCATCGGTAGGTCTCATCAGGAAAAACAGCTTGGCGACAGACCCTTCGAGTTTGTTTCCAAAAATCAGACAGGTTTCTACCCCAGAACTAAACTATTTCAACGATATTATGGTTTCATGTGCCAGATACATGAATTACAATTAATAAGAATTCTCGTTATTCATTGTCAGTTATTATTATTATCCATGAGGTTTTCACTATGACAAAATCTATGGATGCAGATTCATTTTCAGTTTATTAATGGCATTAGTTATTCATTTATTCACTATGTCATATTGAGTTTGTCAGCATGATTATGATTCACATATTATTGTACTAATACTTCCACTTTTTTTAACCCTTACTGAGCATTTGAGCTCACCCCTTTCATTTTTTACCTTCAAAAGGAGATGAAGAGATGGTCTTTTATTGAGTTCATGTGGTTGCAGTTTTTAGTTTTGTTATGTTTTGTATCCTCTAACCTGTTTCAATGTAATTTGTGTTACATATATGTATCTAGTTTCTTCAAGAATAATAAATTGATCATTCCTTTGTAATTTTCATTCCTTATAACCATGCCAATATCACAAGTAATGCACTGGCTCTTGCCTAGTGGGGTCGGGGTGTTACAGTTGGTATCAGAGGAAGTTTAGTAGAAAACATGGATACTTGAGTAGGAATTGTATAGTAGAGAACAAAGCCCTCGGGTAGTATATGAGGATTAACATACATGAATGCCCTTGTATTTTGGTATGGAATAGATTATGTGGATATTTTAATCCATAGAACCCATTCTGGATACGAACAGGTAGAGGCGGCTCGAGGACATATGTATCTAGGGGTAAAACCCGAAAACACCGCTTTGAGCTAGACTCGAATAGGAACTGGTGCACGAAAATGGGCCTTGCTGCACTCTTGGTTATGACACTCTCAAGGGATATGCTTAGGATAATTCATGTTTTCTTTACAATCCATTATTATTGAGTTAATGTAACTTTTTTCCTTAGAGGAACCATGTTTATAAGATTATCAATGCATACAATTTCAATCTATGTTGAGTGCTTTTCTATTTGTGATTCATAAACTAATCTAGTATATCCCATTATTTAGAAATGGCACCTAATGGAGGAAGGGGAATTAATACTCGTGGGAAAGGTAGAGATCTCTCTAATGAGAAAGTCAACATAGTCAACATTGGAGTAGATCAGATCATGACCGTATTGGGAAAACATACTAAAGTTTTAATGAATAACCATTCAACACCTGTGTTGGATCATTTCATGCTGCAGAAGCCCCCATCTTTCAGTGGGACTACTAATCCCGTGGTTGCTGAGAAATGGATCAAGTCCCTTGAAAAGATATTCATGGTGTTAAGATGCAATTCAAATGAAAAGGTAGTACTGGTAGTATATTGTCTCAAGGGAGACTCTGATCAATGGTGGTCCTTGATTCAAAATAGCATAGGGGAAGAAGATATAGAGGATATGGAATGGAAGAATTTTAACGAAATATTATACAAAAAAAATTTCTCCCATGAGCAACGAACTGAAATGAAGATGAGATTCCTTGGAATGAAACATATAGAAGAAGAAAACATTGCAGAGTATGAGGCTACCTTCACAAGGGTAGCCAGGTATGCCATGGATTACGTTCGTGACTCAACGGACAAGGTTTATCATTTATTTTAAGGTCTTAGGCCAAGTCTTCGAAGGGAACTAGCTTCTAAATCATTATCATCATATGATGAAATTGTATATAGTGCCATCAAAATAGAGAAGGAATTTTCTAGATCGAATTTTTTTAAAGGAAACCAAGATAAGAAGAAGCAATGTGATAACAATGGAAAATGAGAAGCACCAACGAAGATCAAGGGAATGAATAGTTTCCCATTATGCGAGAACTGTGGAAAGAATCATCTCGGGAAATGCTTGAAAGGTAAGGGTGTCTACTATAACTGTGGAGAAAAGGTTCATCGATCTCATGAATGAAAGGGGAAGATACAATTCAATGATATTCAATGATACCATTGTAGAGAGATGGGACATTATGCAAATGAATGTCCAAAGCGCCAAGAAAAAATTCCTCAGAAAAAGCCAAGAGAGCAAGGGAGAGCATATGCGATCACAACCACAGAGGCTGATGTTCCTAGTGACGTGATGGTAGGTACTTTAATTGGTTCCTCAAACTTATCCAACAATTTATTTGATTCTGGATCATCACATTCATTTATATCCTCTCATTTTTCCAAGAAAATTAGATATGTCCAATTTTATTTAAGAAATAAGTTTTCAGTCAAAACTCCCATGGGATGTATCATTGCAACAAAGGCATGTCGACTAGACTCCCTCCAAACACCAAAGCGTGAATTAGTTTATAGCCTTATAAACATACCCATGACTAAATTTGATATAATTCTTGGTATGGATTGGCTATAAAACTATGATGCGAGGAATTATTACAAGAAAAAGGAAGTCACAATTTTTGAAAATGGTGTAGAAACCCTTGTCTTTAGGGCAGAAACTTCACCACCCGATTCTTATCTAGAACCACCCCTAGTAGCTCTATTGAATGCAATACTTAGTGAAAAAGATAACCCAATATCTATGGGAGAGTAAAGAAGTATTCAAATTAAAGTTGTGCACATAGTGAAGGAGTAGATTGATGTATTTCTAGAGGATTTACCTGGACGTCCTCTAGAACGGGAAGTTGAGTTCTCAATTTTTTAATTCCTAACGCAAGACCTATATCTAAGACTCCCTATAGAATGGACACTATATAATTGGTAGAGATAATGAAACAACTAGAGGATTTGAGTGAAAAGGGATTTATTCAACCTAGTGTTTCTCGATGGGGAGACCATGTTCTCTTTTTCAAGAACAAAGATGGATCCATGAGACTTTGCATTGATTATAGGGAAATCAGTGTTATTAAAATAAAGAATAAGTATCCTCTGCCCCGGATTGATGACTTATTTGACCAATATTATGGAACTCAATACTTTTCAAAAATTGAGCTTCGATCTAGATATCATCAGCTATGTGTGAGGAAGGAAGATATTCCAAAGACAACATTTCGAACCAGGTATGGGCATTATTAGATTACAGTGATCCCTTTTTGGACTAGAAAATGCACTCTCGGTTTTTATGTATTTAATGAATAGAGTTTTCAAGGAATATCTTGATAACATTGTTTTTGTATTCATTGATTATATGCTGGTATACTCAAAAAGTTATGGAGACCATGAGGATCATTTGCAAACTATTCTGAAAACTCTTATAAGAAATCAATTATATGGGAAGTTTAGCAAATGCAAATTCTGGTTTCATTCAGTTCCTTTTCAAGGTCTTATTGTCACTATGGATGGAATCTTAGTTGATTCTAAAAAGAAAAAGGCAATACAATAATGGCACACGCCAACAAACATAACTGAGGTACGTAGTTTTATTGGTTTATCAGGTTATTATTGGTGTTTCGTGTAGAATTTTTCCCGACTGGCTAACTCGCTATCGAAGCTCACATGTAAAGGGGTTAATTTTTTTTTTTGGAAAAAACATTGTTAAGAATGTTTCGAAGAACTGAAGATATGATTAGTCAATTCTTCTATATTGACTCTACCATCAGGGAATGATGGGTTTGTTATTTATAGTGATTCTTCAAATAAAGGACTTAGATGTGTCCTTATGAAAAATGATAGTGTTATTGCTTATGCATCACGACAACTAAAAGTTCATGAGAAAAATTATCCTACTCATGATCTTGAGTTAGCTGCTGTAATCTTTCCTTTAAAGATATGGACACATTATCTCTATGGTGAAAAATGTGAGATTTATACTGATCACAAGAGTTTGATGTATATTTTCTCACAAAAAAAACTCTGCATGAGGCAAAAGAGATTTCTTTAACTACTCAAGGATTATGATTGCACGATACACTACCACCTGGGGAAGGAAAATAAGGTGGAATATTCTTTGAGAAGAAATGATCATGGAGGTTTGAACAATATGAGAGTTGAAAGGGATCCTATTTTCATGGATCTAGTAAAGATGGATATGGGAATAACCATGGATGGTGAAACCTCAATTCTTTTTCAAATGGTTGCGAAACCATATTTACTAGAAAGGATAAAAATTTCTCAAGCTGATGATGAGGAGTTTCAAAAGAAGATTAAAGGTGTGAATGATGGTCGATTGAGTGACCTCGTATAAGAAAATGGAATTTTGAAATTTGGGAAGAGACTTTGTGTTCCCAATATACCTGATCTAAAAAGGGAATTTTTGGATGATGCTCATACTTCCAAATTCTCTATACACCCTTTTAGAACTAAGATGTATAGAGATTTGAAAGAACATTTTTGGTGGGACGACATGAAGTGAGAGATTTATGATTTTGTGTCAATATGTATGGTTTTTCAACAACTGAAAGCTGGAAGGCGATACCCTAGAGGAGTATTGAAACCACTTCCCATACCTGAGTAGAAATGGAATAATATCACGATGGACTTTTTCATGGGACTACCAATGACCACTAGGAAGAACGATGAAATATGAGTCATTGTTGATCGTCATACCAAGTAAACACATTATCTTGCTATATGAGAAGATCTACCACTTGAATTTCTAGCAAGACTATATATTAATGAAATTTTGAGACTTCATGGAGTACCCTTATCGATTGTTTCTGATCGTGATCCATGTTTTACATCAAGATTCTGGAAAAGTCATTAGAAGTCCCCAGATACTGATCTTTGTTTGAACACTGCCTACTACCCACAAACTGATGGACAATCAGAACAAACTATTCAAACATTGGAAGACATGTTGAGGTCGTGTTCACTTGATTTTAAAGGCATGTGGGACCATTATTTACCTCTCGTGAAATTTTCCTACAATAATATCTTCCATTAAAGTATTGAGATGGAACCCTATGAATCCTTATATGGTAGGAGATGTCATACACCAACTTGTTAGGATGAAGTTGGTGAAAGAATGCTCATGGGCCGAGAACATGTTGAAGAAACAATGGAAAAGGTGAAGATTATCCAAAACCATATCAAAATAGATCAGAGTAGGAAAAATAGCTATTCAGATAACCGAAGAAAGGATTTGGAGATTCAATAAAGAGATCACATTTTATTAAAAGTATCTCTATGGAAGGGTACTATTTGATTCGGTATGAAGGGAAAGTTAAGTCCCAGGTACATCGGACCATTTGAAATTCTGGACTGAATTGTAGTCGTAGCCTACCATTTGGCAATGCTGCCAAGTCTCTCCAAGGTTCACAATGTGTTCAACGTGTCAATGATAAGAAAGTAAATGCCATTCCCAACACATGTACTCACTTATGAAGATGTAGAACTTGAGAAAGATCTATCTTATTGTGAAAAGCCTATCAAGATTCTTGATACTAGAGAACAATTATTGAGAAATCGGACAACAGGTCTGGTAAAGGATCTATGGAGGAACAATAAGATGGATGAAGCAACATGGGAGCCTTAGGTGCTTATGTTAAAGACATACTTGAATATTTTTAGGTAATATTTTGTGAATTTCAAGGAAGGAATTTTTGTAAGTAGGGTAGAATGTAACACCCCAAGGTTTTGAAAATAAACATAGAATAAAATTTTATAATCTATCCATTAAACACAACTTTTTGTCTTCTATGTTTTGAATTTCGAAAAATGGTCATCTAGAGTTATGTTCAGTAAGTTATTAGGAGTCTGATAGAACAAACATGATTTTTAGTGAATAGTAACATACCCATATGAATAGTAATATGAATAGTAATATGAATAGTAATATGACCCATATGAACAGTAAATAATAATACTATTTTATTTTCATAAGGCAATAAGATAATGAGATTTTAATTATTTTTTCAATAAGAAATAAAACTAATTGCACTTTAAGATTGTTATTTTTCGAATTAACTAAGACCTCATTTAAAAGCTAAATTAATAATATTTAGAAAATTATTTTTTAAAATAGATTTCACTTTTTAATTCTACTCGTTGAAAAATTGTTAGGGTGAATTTTGGGAATTTTTCTGAAACAGTTGATTTATCAGTGAATAGTAAAAAAAATACAGTTTTTTGTTTCTGTGTGTGAATGAAATCATTAATGATGTAATAATGATGTCATAAATATGGTCTAATTGTGTATAGTTATATAATATGTTAGGTTTCTTATGTGGCTTTAACAATGGGAAAATACCACGGGCAAGCCCATGGTTTTGCAAATACCACCCATGAAGTGTCCCTTGGAAATTATTAAAATAATCCCTCACTTTTCTTATAAATACCAACTCTTCCCTTAATTTAATTCATTTAAAATTCTACCTCAACAAAGATCTGGCCTCCATACCTTCATATTAGTCCTCCCAAGTTTTCTTCAATCCCCCATGGTCTCAACCTTCATGTTCTAAGGGTTAGTCTATAGGGGAAGAAAATTATCAATTTCTTTCTTTTTTCCTTTCAAGTTCTCTTTTATGTGGTTTATCATTCAGGTTTCCATAACATGTTCTTATTTTATTTTTATTAATGATCTAATCTATATTATGATTCATTTCTGTATTGGTGACCCATTTCCTATCTCTTTTTTATATTTTCTAAAACCATGTTGCATAGCTGTTAGGGTACCGAATTTTTGAAAGCAATTTCAAAATTATTCTTTTATTTTGAGTTCTTTATGTATTATTTCATCATATCCTCTTACCCAAGAGGAATGAAATCTCCAGAATCTTTTATATTTTGGATGTTATCATTTTCATGAGAAATTCATCATCAATCTTCTTATTTTACCCCACTTGTTCACGGAATTAAAAACATTGTCCGTGATGTGTCAAATTACCGACATCGCAGACGATGTGATTGCAATTTGTATTAATTCATTCAAGTCAGGTCATGAAACCATTTATATGGTTGAACCAGGTTCTAATATATGTGTTATGACTCACCCATGGTTCTGTAATTATTTGGTACTCATGGTTCTAATTTATAAAACAATATGAGGTTGTAATTATCAAAGAACCACTAAAACGATCTAAACGAACATCATTAATGTTTTAATTAATGAATCATCATTATAGTATATAACCCAAAATAATTATAAGATAATTTATATCTCCATAATTTTTTTAATAATATGTATTAACAATTCTGTATGTTTAACCATGTTTTAAATGAACTTCCGTTCATGGAAATATGTAAACGAACCACGAAAACCAAGTAAGAAAATGCTTCCAAAACAATAAGATTTAATCTCTTAAACCCATTAAAGATGCCATTAATGAACATAGTAAGGTTATACCATATAAATTACATGTTTATTAGGTTCTATAATTTTTAATTAATGAATCTAAATTTGATTATTTAGGTCATTAAGAACAACCAAGAACACACTAGAGCAAAAGGTAAGGGGTTTCTCATCTAACTTTCATTTCTGTGAGATTTTCATTGTTTGATAAGTATTCCTTATATTTGGTATATCTGTACTTAAATTTGATATATAATAAAATTATAATATTTATATTCATTTTATTCAATGATTCACTTGATGGTTATTATGTTCTGGTCATACTGTTCGACCGATTACATTGTGGTAAGGGAATTTCTCTCAGTTGTCATTTTCGTTGTGACTATCTTTGTATTATGCACCTAATAATCCTTATGTGGTGTACCTACTGCCCATTTGAGATCAATTTTCATTTGAAATTATATTTATATTAAATATCCAAAATTTCATGTCATGGATATGTTTGTTTTCTAAACCGTATACCATTTTAAATACGGTTTTTATTTGGAATGTTATATTAATTAAGGAAATATTGATGAATCTGTAAACTCTAATCTATACGGAATTGAAAGGGCATGTCAATCTTGTATTGAATAAATGTATAACGATTTATTTGGACATGAAGTGGTGTGTGGGTCCCGCTATAGCCCCTTGATACATCGGTAGGTCTCATGATACAAAACAGTTTGGAGACAGACCCTTCAAGTTTGTTTCCAAAAATCAGACGGGTTTCTACCCACAGAACTAAACCGTTTCAATGTTATTATGGTTTCATGTTCTAGATACATGACATCCAATTAATAATAATTCTCTTTATTCATTATCAGTTATTATTACTATCCATGAGGTTTTCACTATGACAAAATATATGGATGCAGATTCATTTTCATTTTATTAATGGAATTATTTATTCATTTATTCACTATGACATATTGATTATTCCAGCTTGATTATTATTCACTTATTATTGTACTCAGGCTTCTGCTTTTTTTTACCCTTAATGTGCGTTTGAGCACACCCCTATCATTTTCTTCCTTCAACGGGTGATGAAGATAAGGTCTTTTATTGAGTTCGTGTGGTCGCAGTATTTAGTTTTGTTATGTATTGTATCCTGTAACCTTTGTCAATATAATTTGTGTTACTTCTATGTATCTAGTTTCTTCAAGACTACTAAAATGACCATTACTTTGGGATTTATATTCCTTCTAACCATGCCAATATCAAAAGTAATGCACCGACTCCTGCCTTGAGGGGTCGGGGTGTTACACTATATATATTCATTGAATGATTAGTACAGATCTTAAGTAGTTGCCTATGGGATTTAGTCTCACACCCTATTTGGATAATTTCTTCAGAGTCAAATATATTATTTGATTGCACGAGTCAAAAAGGAGAATACTCCCTAATATAGGTACATGATATGATGATTTGGAGCCGGAGAGCATGGGACCACGCTGATGCTTACGACGCTATAGAGATTCTCTTTGATTTTTCATAATTTTGAGACGTGTATTTCATATATCTAATGTGTATAAATTTTTTTTGTTTTTTAGAAACATGTTTCATATAACATCAAATTTAATTAGTTATTATTTCTAGCATGTTTGGTACTATCAGTCATACACTGTTTATATCTATTGTATGGTTTACTACTTCCGCTACATGTATCTTTTATTGATAATCCATTTCAACAGACTATAATAATAAAGAAACCCCCCATAGAACTACAAATTCCATCAATTCTAGTTGATATCCTTGGGAATTTTTGGAGATTTTCTTGAGGTCATGTTACCCAGAAGGATCGGGGCACTATTAACTAGAATCTGGGTCTAGGACATTACAAAGTTCTATCATAGAATTTATTTTCTAGTTTTCATTACAATTTTAATTTAATGAAAAGTTATTGGAAATAACAAATATTTTGTAATGAGTTGTGCTCGAGAGTAACTATCCCACGTATAGGGAGCATCCAAATTGCCACAAATTGAATTGTTGATTTCTTTATTTTGAGCTATTACAGTTGATTTGATTCCATAACTGGGTGATGAACTTGACATTTTTTATTATTAATGATTTTATTTGGGTCTTGTTGTGTTTCAACCCAATTATATGATGTTATTATATCTCATGAATCATATAGTCACTTCTTAGAAATCACATTCCATGCATTTTTTCCATTCCATTTAGAAAGCATAATATAGTGCATGTTGTCGTGATAGATGTCATGATAGATATGCCTGCTGTTGTGATATATATTAGGATATGTTATGGTATAGAATGTATAAATACCAAGATTTATTCCTTGAGGTTTATGGTCCCACATGGGTCAAAATTTATTTGATCATGGTTTAACATTAAAGTGAAACGATTTATGATGTGGTAGAGGTGGACACCAAGCTTTGATTCTTGGGGAGTATGGGAAATAATATATCGTAATTCATTGTTCTAGTGAATTAAACTTCTTAAAGGGATGTGATAATCTTGAAATGAGTATCAATTCAATTATTTTGAATGTTAAATATGATTAAAATAATAAAATATGAAGCCTTATGAAATTGAAATTGATTATATTAGAGAAATTAACGTGACCCAACCTTAATTGTGGGATTTTGGTGGTGTATATTGCTTAAAATTGAATTGTTTCATTCATAGACCTAGCCCATAGTGTAGGAAGAGGTTTTTAATATAATTGGAATATTTTTTCCTATTATATATGTGTATACTCACTATTGGGATGTGAACTCTTTAATGTTCAAGAACTGAGGACCACAGGTTGTGGAGTCATAACCAGAGGCTGTGATATCTATCTTCAAGAACATAGAGATGCCTCCTCAGAGGAGGATTAATATGTCAAAACATATGCTATGTGATTCCCTCGAGAGGTGGTGGGATGTTATCACCCAGACAGATAATTATCATTAGATGACCTGGATGGAGTTTCATATGACCTTTTAAAATTAATTCTATTCTAGTAATTTAGGGGCCGATAGATCCTAGTAGTTTTTTATTTGGGGAAGGGTTCACAATTAGTTATAGTGTAATCCACCCATTTTACTGTGCTATAGTATTTTTAACTTATTCTGATGGGTTATAAGTTATTGAAAGGTATGATATCTTAAGATGGTCTATGTAATGACATATGATCATAGGAAAATTAATTTATGTTCGATTTTATATTTGGGATAGTGAATCAGGAGCTGATCAAAAAGTGTATACTGAGAGAGTCTAGAGGTGCGAGCCAGGGTAGTAAAACACCTAGGACTTGTACTATGTCGATCGGTAGTAGGAAGCGTCATCTACAACATCCATGAAATGATACTAGTAGTTAAACATCTCTTCAGGTAGTCTGATGAGGTGCTACAAGTATAGTAGGTCGAGACATATAAGGCCACAATATTCAAGGGACATAGTCTAGTGCGGATCTTTATGTAAGATGGTCCATCTATAGTGCTTATACAAAAGGTTTCCAACATTAGCCAATGAGAGAGGGTATGAACCAAATCCACGTTCAAAAGAAGGAAAACCATCTTCTCACCAAATAGGAAGTTGGGTAAAAATATCTGATTAGTTCGTGGTTGTGGTCGTGGACATGGTAGTCAGGCCCCAGGTTCAGAATGATATTAGGGTTGATTAGATCAAGGTAGAAAGGAAATGTCATAGAGTTATGGTAAATTCCAATCATATATTGTGCAACAGACTCATCAAGGGAAATAACCCATACCTTTTACTATTAGTGTCAATATTCTATTATCCTCTGTTTTAGATTCTAATGTTTTTGATAGAGTTGATTCACATATTTTTATATATATGCTCATTGTGGTGATCATTGCGTTCTATGTTTATTATTTTTATGGTGTTATAAGGCTAGACGCTTTGTTAGCGATCAGGATAAAGGAAGCATAAGTGTAGTGAGTTCCCCTTGAGATTGGTGTGTATCACATCACATGGGGCCTTTATGTCCTCATGATTACAATATTTTAGGTCATTCTTATAATTTATTGGTTTTTTACTTTTAATAATTTCATATACTACTATAGTTGAAGCGTAAATTTCACATCACCAGAGGGGGATGAGTTCATTAAAAATGGTGAATGATATATCCAAGTGATCCTAGATTGACCAAAACATCATGTGATATGTAGAATGACAACCCATATTGTTATTTTTTGCATGGATGATTAGAGAACATGTCACACAATTTTCCCTCCAGTGGTTTATAGATTCAAGGATGTCGTCCTGGATGAGTTTTCAGGATTACCTCCTATGATAGAGGTAGATTTCTCTCTCGATCTAGTGCTATGAGTTGCAATAGTATCCATTCCACATAGGATGGATGTGAAAGAGTCTCAATAGCTCAAAATGAATTTTGGGGATTTATATGAAAAGGGTTTCATCCAACCTAGTTTCTCTCTGTGGGGTTCACTGATCCTTTTTTTTGAAAAAGTTGAAGACCCATTTAGGCTATGTGTGGACTACCAAAAGTTGAACTAGTTAATGGTTTAAAACGAGTATCCTCTATAATAAAAGATGATCTCTTCATCCTTATCAGATAGGATAGGGTCTTCTCAAATATTTACTTGATATCCATTTATCCTCAGGTGTGGGTTACAGTAGCAGACATATCTCACATAGCCTCACGGAGAAGTTACGGTGAATATGAGTATTTGTTTAAGCTATTCGGTTGGAAGAACTCACCAGTGGTATTCATGGAACAAATGAACTACAAGTTGCATCCTTAGGTCAATTAATTTTCTGTGGTTTTTTTGTGGATGATATGTTTATATAATCCCACAATCAATATGACCATGCCAAACATCTTGAAATCATTTAGAATACACTAGGATATAATTAGATATATTATATGGTCAAAAAGTGAAACTCTTAAATAGATCATATCCACATCATGGGTCAAATCATATCATAAATTGTTGTATTAGGGGACCACGAGAAGGTGAGAGTTATAGTTTTCTAATAGAAGAAGAAGATTTTTTTTAGGTGTAGAGATTCTTTGGGATGGTTGGTTACTATGTACATTTCATACGGGACTTCTCATGCTAATTTCTGCCATTGATAGCCATGAATAAGAAGGGTGTGATGTTATTATAGCTAGAATACTATGAGATGACCATTCATGAGTTGAAAGGGAGACTGTCTTCCACACTGAACGAAATTTTTTCAGAACTTGATAAGAATTACACTATGTACTGCAATGCATCAAGTATCGAGCTAGGAGAAATTCTTTTTTAGGGGATCGAGTCACTAATTATAGGTTTCAGTGGTTGAGGATTCATGAGAGGATTAACCAATACACATTCTCAAATTAGATTTAGTTGTTAATTTATTTCATTTTTGAATACATTACTCATTGGGTGAGGATTTTGTTTTTCATATAGACCATAAAATCTATAATAATATAATTATAAAACATGTTTTGAACCCAGGGAAGCGGAGGTGGGTTGAGTGACTACAGTATTTTTACATAGATATTTCCTACATGACTGGTAATGTAAATTTCAGTGGAATATGCACTGAGCATGGTGACATAGATACAGTCAGTGTACTAGACTACTAGCAAGTGGAATCTTATGACTTTTTTTTCTCCCGGACCCACTTGTAGGAACATGAAATTCAGGGGAAGATGTAACATTATTATACAGATGTTACCTCTACACTTCTATAGAGTGTAAGGATGAGGCATCTATTATACATTAAAGGCCCAGTTCTATGGGAGAGTGTGGTTGGTGAGGACCCTCCTCCATGTTTAACTATTGTTAAGGATGAGATCCTATGAGTACATGCTCATATATAGGTATATTTTGATCCCTATTAGGAGATAATGTGGAGTTTTCCTTCTTTATCTTGGTATTTTAATCCTATTGTAACCCTGATTTTTTTTTATTTTCATTGATATTATTAGTGTCAAGGTATGAAAATAGTTGCAGTTGATTTTTTATGAGGTCTTCCACCTGTCAGCAGGTGAAAGAAAAACACCAGCAACTAACTATGCTTTTATAGTAGCTACATATTTCTGAGTGGAAATAGAATGATGATGTTATGGATTTTGTGATGGGTTTACCAAGGTCTCCTAGAGGTTAAAAATTTCATATTGGTTATTTTGTAAAGTCTCATGAAGTTTCACCTTTCATACCGATCAAGGAAACATTCAGTGTTGATGAGCTTGGGAGGTTGTGCATCCATGACATTGTACAACTTCATGGGATCGTGAATCCCGTTTTTTATGATAGAGATTCCATGTTTACTTCATGATTATATAAAGGGATACACATGGAGTTGGGAATATCAGTTCTTCATTGAATGACATACAACAATAAGACAGATGGCCAGTCAGAACGCACGATTCATGTACCGGGGGATATGTTGTGAGTATGCGTCCTAGATTTTAGGGGATCTTGGGAGAGAAATATACCCCTGGTTGATTTCTCCTACAATAATATCTTTCAGAATAATATTTATTTGATTCTATATATGGATTTATATAGTAATCCATTAATATGAACCCTATATTGGTTGGATTTATGAGAGGTAGCTATGCTTGGACCTCATCTTGTCTGGGAGATCACAGAGTAGGCGATGTTGATTCAGAAGCAGATGGATACTATGTATTTAATTTAGAAATCATATCCCAATCTCCATAGATGGACTCTATAGTTAAAGGAAAAGGATTACAGTTTTAAATACATTCACTAAGGCTGAGAAATAGGAGGATCATGATACAGGGTAAGGTTTCACCTAGATACATTGGGGAATATGAGATTCTTGATTGATTCGGGATGGTAGCCTATCAGTTGTAGTTACCATAGAGGTACAAAACCATGTATGATGTATTACATGTTTCTCAGCTTTGACATTACAACTTAGACCCATTAACTCACACCTGTCATGGGGCATTGTAAAAAATATAAAACTTTTCTAATTATAGTACATCAGATAACTCACAAAAGTCTCCTAAAGCGGAGTTCACAGAAAATGAGATTGTCACTTTTTTATTAGTCTTATTAAAAAATTTAGTTTCTATTAATTTAGAAAAAACTGATAAAAAGAAGCAGTTTGATTTGATTAGATTAAAACAACGAAGAATGATGGTGATCAAAGTTGGTTTGGCTAGACCTAGTGATGTTCTATCATGGTCTCTAAGTTTCCCCCTATTTTCATTGTCTGGAAAGAGATAGATTCATCTAAAAATTCCTCTCTCTCCCTTGAAAAAATAATTAGTATAAGAATATTCATATTTAAAACCCCAAGTAGGTCTATTCTCATTCCTATGTGTGCAACAACCATCTAACACTCACCACCCAATCCTAATCTCTTTCACCATATTAAAAAGGGAACTGGGTGGAAGGAGAAATAATATTATTGACCAAATTAGTTAAAATAATATTAAAAAAATGTAATTCAACTACATTTAGAATTTAGAACTAAATTATGAATTGAATCCATATTTAGAAAGAAGAAGGAATCTTATTAGATTGAAACATAAGTACTTAAGAAAAGCACATCAGTATAGCCTCCCCTTTCCCTATCTCTCAATGAAACTACCCCTCCATGGATTAGGATGTTGATATAATACAAGAGATGTTATAAATTACAATAATAAATAAATAACTTAAATAAATAAATCGCATGAATTTCATCATCTAATACATACCTCACTAATAGATTGGAGGGATTGTGGATGTAATGTAATGACTTTAGAGGTGGGAAATCCACTCCTTTTTTAGAAAAAAAATTTCCTCCCCAAGTTGTCATGTTTCATCCCCAATTAAGATCGAATAATTTGTTTATCCCATCATGAAATTTCATCAAAATTTCCTTGGTCATCCACCATCAAATTTTTAGTGTGTTTGGACACATGGTGCGGGATTTATTTATTTTTACTCTAAGTGTTTATTCTATCTATAAAGACTCTCTAAATTTTATATAGCATGCATTAATATCCATGAAAATTACCTCTTCACACATTGGATCCTTCATGAAAGTTGTTTATCATTTTCTTTCTTAGACACCCTCAACATTATAGTGTAATTGGTCACATCATGTAAGTGTTATGAATTTTTTATTGGTGGTTTTTTTTTCTGGATGAAATTTCTCAGAAGCTTCCTTCAATTGAGTTCATTCATAATCCAACTTAATAGATGCCAAATTTTATGGAAGTGAATGGTTGAAAACTATATTGAGTACCCTTTGATATCTACGTGGAATCACCTCAATTGGTGGTGGTTATGTTGATATGTGCATCCTTTATTTTGTTGGAGTCCACACTATCCTCCCGGAAACATTCTCAACAACCTTGATTTTTAAGGCCTCTAGTTTCTAAAATTATCCCTCTTTCTAGAAGAGAAATATAATGGAAATAAATCAAGGATTTAAAAAAATATTCATTCAATTGGGAATTATATTTTTAATGAAATGACCAAAATACCATTGGTGTGAAAATATTTCAAAAATCCAATTTTAAGAAACATTATATTTTTATCCCAACACTGAAAAAAATAGTACAATCATGAAAATAAGTTCAAATTTACAAATCTTATAATATTATATCATCGAAAATAAAAAAAAGGAAAAAATATTAACTCTATCAATAAATAAAGGATGTCTCCTAATGAGAAGTGCACACAAAATGAAGATGTCATTTTTTATTAGTTTTATGAAAACAATTGGTTTTAATTATTTCTAAAAAAAGTGAGAAAAAGATGCAGTTTGATTTGATTGGATTAAAAAAATTGAGAATGATGGTGATCATAGTGGGTTTCTCTAGACCTAGTGTTGGGATATCATGGTTTCCATGTTTTTTCTTCTTTTTTCCCTTATATAGTTCGAGAGAGATTATTCTACTGAATCCTCTCCCCCCTACAAAAATAATTATGATATGAATATTCATATTTTAATCTTCAAGTAAGTCTATTCTCCTTCCCATATGTGTAATAGCTATAAAAAAACTCACCACCCAATACTAATCTATTCCACAATATACAGAAGAGAATTGAGTGCCGAGAAAAAAAAAATCTTATCAACCAAAGCAATTGAAATAAAAAAATTAAAATCTAATGCAACCAAATTCGATATTTAAAACTAAATTATGAATTTAAAAAATATTTGGAGAGAAGAAGGGATATGATTAGATTGAAACACATGAACTCAAGAAATTCACATAGGTATATGATCCCCCTCGACCGATCACTCAATGAAACTAACCCTCCATGGATGAGTATGATAAAATAATATGGGAGAGTGGAGACATTACCATAGTATAAAAAGAATCAAAAGAAATAAATCTAAATAAGACAACCATCCAATACTTCCCTCTCCAGTTGATTGGAGGGTGTGTTGATGGAATGTAATGACTTGAGTGGTGGGAGATCCTCTCCCTTTACATACATAATTTTCCTCCAAAATATGGAATATTTCATCCCCAATAAATGATCAAATAACACATTAATCAATTTATTAATGTTCTTAAAAATTTCTTTTCCTTCCACCCTCAAAATAAAAGAGTTATTAGTCAATTTTTGTGGGATTTTTTTAATCATAGAATTTATTTTTTCCAGGAAGACTCTCCACATTTCATATAGAATGCATTAATTACCATTAAAACGACATCTTCACACATTGGATCCATCATGAATATTTTTTTTTATCATTTTCTTGTTTGTACACCCTCAACATTTTTGTGTAATTAGACACCTCATGTATGAGTTATGAATTTTTTATTGGCAGTTTTTTTTCATGATGATTTTTCTAGGAATCTCCCTTTAATTGATTTCGTCAAAAATCCACCTTATTGGATACCAAATTTCATGGAAGTGAAATTTTTAACTCTATGATGAGTCCTCTTTCATATATAAGTATAATCACCTAAATTATAGGTGTTTAGGCCGAGATGTACTTCAATTATTATGGGGGGGGTCCACAATGTCCACCCGGAAGAGTCTTCAACGTTATTGATTTGTATGGCCTCTAGATTCTCAAATCTACCCAGGGTATAGAAGAAAAAGTTGATGGAAATAAATCAAGAATTCAAAAATAGAATCATTTAATTTGGAATTATATATTTATTGAAAAGACGAGAACACCCTTGAAGTGAAAATTTTTCAAACATTTAGATTGAAGTAACATTACATTTTTAGCCCAAAAGACACCAAGTAATATTAATATAATGAAAATATGATCAAATTGTAAAAGTGTATGAGATTAAATCATAGAAAATAATTAAAATAAGGTGACAATATTATCTCTTTCAATAGAACAAAGAAGTATCTTAAATATGAGTTCTCACAAAATGAGGTTGTCAATTTTTATTGGTTTTACGAAAATAACTGGTTTTAATTAATTATGAACAAAGTGAAAAAAGAAGAAGTTTTATTTGATTGGAATAAAACAACTTAGAAATATTGTGATCAGAGTGGGTCTGGCTAATCCTAGTGATGTGCTATCATTGTTTCTAATGTTCCCCCCATTTTCCTTTGTTTGGAAGAGATAGATTCATCAATCGAGACATCTCCCTCCATTGGAAAAATAATTATGATAAGAATAATACTAGTTGAAACCTGATGTAGGTCAACTCTCCTTTATGTGTGTGTAATAACCATCAACCACTCACCACCCAATCGTAATCTATTCTACCATATATATAATAGAATTGGGAGGAGGTTGATAAAATATTATTTACCAATGAAATTAAAATAACCAAATTAAAACCTAATGCAACCACATTAAAAATTTAAAACTGAATTATGAATTGAAATAAAATTTAGAAAGAATAATGGATCTTATTTTTTTTAAAAACATGAACTCAAACAAATCACATAGGTATTTCTTCTTCATTTCTTGATCACTCAATAAAACTACCCCTCCATGGATGGGGAAGTATAGATAACATGGGAGATAATATACATTAAAATAAAATTAAAAGAATAAAAATAAATAAATCTAAAGAATTCCATCATCCAATTTTTACCTCACCGGTCGATTGTAGGGTGTGTGGATGGAATGGAATGACTTGAGAGGTGAGCGATCCTCTTATTTTATAGATAAAAATTTTCACCCCCAATATTGCATAATTCATCCCCAATTAATGATCTAATAATGCATTAATCACTTAATGAAATTTCGTACAAATGTCCTTCGTCGTCCAACCTAAAAATTTCAGAGTGTTTAGAAGATTGGTGAGGGAGTTATTTTATTTTTACTCGAGTCATTTATTTTTCCCAGGCAGACTCTCCATATTTCACATAGCATGAATAAATTACTATAAAAATGGGCTCTTCGCATGTTGGATCCTTAGTGAATATTTTTTTATCATTATCTTGTTCAGAAACCATCAAAAGGTTAGTGTCATTGGGAACCTCACATTCATGTTATGAATTTTTTATTGGTGGTTTCTTTTTCTGGATAAAATTTCCAAGAAGCATCCTTCAATTGATTTTATTAAAAAACAACCTTAATCGATACCAAATTTCATTGATATTAATAGTTGAACTCATCAATGAGTTTTATATAATATCTAGTTAAAATAACCACAATTGTAGCGGTGTAGGCCGAGATGTGATTTTGATATTGTGGTGGGGTCCACATTGTCCACCCAGAAAAGTCTTCAACTTCATTAACTTTTAAGGCCTATATATGGCCGAAACACCCCTTGGTCCAAAAGAGAAAGATGAAGGTAATAAATCAATTTTTCTAAAAAAATCATTCAATTAAGAATTATATTTTTAATTAAATGTCCCAAATACATGTGATGTGAAAATATTTCAAAAATATATATTTATAGAACATTACATTCTTAGCCCAACACAAACCAAAAATATTAAAATCATGGAAATCAAATAAAATTGACAATGTGTATGAGATTAAATACTTGAAAATAATTTAAAAAATTATGAAAATATTAGCTCTATCAATAACTCAAGTATGTCTAATGAATATGAGTTCACATAAAATGAGTTTTTCATTTTTTATTGGTTTTATGAAAGAAATTGGTAATTAATTTTAAATAGAGTGAGAAAAAAGAAGTAGTTCGATTTTATGGGACTAAAAAAAATTAGAAAGATGGTGATCAGAGTGGGTTTGTCTTGACCTATTGTTGTACTATCATGTTTTCTTAGTTTAACCCCCATTTTCAATTATAATGTTAGTTAGATATTTGTCTACCGAGTCATCTTACTCCCTTGGCCAAACAATTATGATAAGAATAATCCTATTTGTAACCTCATGTAGAGATATTCGCTTCCCCATGTGTGTAAAAACTGTCAAACACTTACCACCCAATCATAATCTTTTCCCTCGTACACATAAGAGAATTAGGTGGAGGGAGATAAAATATTTTTGAAGAAGGAAAATAATATAACATTATTAAAACCAAATTCTACCACAGTTCGAATTTAAAACATAATTATGAATTAAAACCATATTTAGAAAGAATATGGGATCTTATCAGATTGAAACACACGAACTCATGAAAAGAACATAGGTATAACATCCCCATTTTTAGACCACTCAATGAAACATCCCCTCCATAGATGTAGAAGTCGAGATAATATGAGATAGGAAAGACATTATAATAAAATAAAAAGAAAGAAAAGATATAAATCTAAATAAGGACATCTTCCGATGCTTCCCTCTCCAGTAAATTGGAGGGCGTGTGAACAGAATGGAATGACTTGAGAGGTGTGAGCTCCTCTACTTTTATAGACCGAATTTATCCTCCAAAATTTCAGTCATTTAAACCCAGATTAATGCTAATATAACGCATTAATACCTTCCTAAATTTTCTTCAAAATTTCATTACCCATACACCCTCAAATATTTAGAGTGTTTAGAATATTAGTGTGGGATTTAATGCATTTTAACTCTAATAATTTATTCTTCCATGGTAGAATCTCCACATTTCATAGAGCGTGAATTAATAACCATGAAAATAGCCTCTTCACATGTTGGATCCTTCACGAATATTTTTTATCATTATATTGTTTGGACACCATAAAAATTTTAGTGTAATTGGCCATCTCATGTATGAGTTATGAATTTTTTATTGGGTTATTTTTCAATATGATAGTTCTAAGAATCATTCTTCAATTTAGTTAATTCAAAAGAAACCATAATGGATGCCAAATTTCATGGAATTAATGGTTGAATTATCCATTGAGTCATCTTTCATATCTAGGTGGAATAAAAACAATTATAGATCTTTATGACAAAATGTTCATCCGTTTTTGTGGTGGGTTCCATGATGTCTGCCCAGAAATGTCTTCAACTTAAGTGATTTTTAAGGTGACCAGATTCTTGAATTTTCCCTTGATCTAGCAGAAAAAAGATGAAGGAAATAATTAATGTCACTTAGAAAATAATCATTCAATTCAGAATTATATTTATAAATAAATAACCAAAGTTCCTCAGATTTGAAAATCTGTAAAAAATCCATATTTATAAAACATAAATTTTTATACCAACAGACACTAAAAATATTAAAATCACGAAATTTAGATC
This sequence comes from Viscum album, assembly GCA_963277665.1. NCBI lineage: Eukaryota > Viridiplantae > Streptophyta > Magnoliopsida > Santalales > Viscaceae > Viscum > Viscum album. The sequence continues at coordinate 378,342,599 of OY728160.1, read as the reverse complement.
AAATTGACAATGTGTATGAGGTTTAATAATTGAAAATAATATAAAAACTGAATAAAATATTATATTTATCATTAACTCAAGGATGTATCCAAAAGATTAGTGCATAGAAAATGAGGCTGTCAGTTTTAATTGATTTTATGAAAACAATTGGTTTTAAATAATTTTGAACAAAGTGGAAAAAATTAGAAGATTGATTTGATTGGATAAAAACAACTGAGAAAGATGGTGATCAGAGTGGGTTTGTCTAGACATAGTGTTACCCTCTCATGGTTTCCATGTTTTCACCCCTTTTCAATTGTTTGGATAGATAGAGATTCATCTAGCTAGTCCTCTCTCTCTCCCATGGCCAAATAATTATGATAAAACTAATCCTATTTGAAAACACAAGTAGGTATTTTCCTCTATCTATGTGTGTAACAACCATCAAACACTCACCACCCAATCATAATCTACTCCACCGTATATAGAAGATAATTGGGTGGAGGGTGATAACAGATCATTGAACAAAATAATTAAAATAACATAATTAAAACCTAAGGTAACCACATTTATAATTTCAAATTGAATTATGAATTGAAACCGTATTTATAAATAAGAAGAAATCTAATTATATTGAAACACACAAACTCAATCAAAGAACATAGGTACAACATCACCCTTTCTTGATCACTCAATGAAACTACCCCTCCATGGATGGAGAAGTTAAGAAAATATAGGAGAGGGGAGTCATTACAATAAAATAAAAAGAGAAAAAATGAATAAATCATAAGAATTATATCTTCCAATTATTCCCTCACTGGTCGATTAGAGGGTGTGTGGTTGGAATGGAATGACATGAGAGGCAGGAGCTCCTCTCATTTTATAGATAGAATTAGTCCTCCACAAGTTGGAATATTTAGTCCCCAATCAATTATTGAATAAAGAATTTATACCTTCATGAAAGTTCTTCATAATTTTCTCAAAAATACACCTTAATAATATTGGAGTTTATTCAATGGATTGGTTACGGAGTCATTGCCTTTGTACTACAAACATTTATTATATCGGTGAAGACACTCCACATTTCACCTAGCAAGAATTAATTACCATGAAAATGTACTCCTCATGTGCGAGATCTATCATGAATGTTTTTTTAATTGTATTGTTTTAACAACCTCCTAATTTTATTATGATTGGAAACCTCATGTAGGAGTTATGAATTTTTTATTGGTATTTTTGTTTTTTAGATGAAATTACTAGGAAGCTTTCCTCAATAGAGTTTATTCAAAATCATTTTTAATGGCTACAAAATTTCATGGATGTTAATGGTTGAATATTCCTTTGAGTTCCCTTTTATATCTAGGTGGAATCACCTCAATTGTAAGTTTATATTACAAGAGTTTTTTCCATTAATGTGGTGGGGTCCACACTGTATGCCTGAAAAATTCTTCAGCGTAATTTAATTTTAGGGCCTCTAGATGCTCAGAATGTCCTATTGTCCAAAATTGAAGGATGAAGGAAATAAATGAATTATTATAAAAAAATAATCATTAAATTTGGAATTATATTTTCAATGAAATGAGGAAAATAACCTTGATGTGAAAATCTATAAAAAATATAGATTTAAGAATCATTATATATTTAGCCCAAAATAAACCAAAAATATTAAAATCATGAAAATTAGATCAAATTAACAATGTTTATGAGATTTAACCATTGAAAATAATATAAAAATTGATGAAAATAACATCCCAATTAATACCTCAAGGAAGTATTTATAAGAGGAGTGCACACAAAACAATGTTATCACTTTTTATTTGTTTTATGAAATAAATTGGTTTTAATTAATTTTGAACAAAGTTGTAAATAGAAGCAGTTTGATATGATTGGATTAAAACAACTGAGAAAGATAGTGATCGTTGTGGGATTGGCTAAACCTAATGTTGTGCTATCATGGTTTCCATGTATGTCACACTTTTTCCATTATCTAATTAGAGATAGATTCATATACCAATGCCTATCTCTCCCTTGGACTAATAATTAAGATAAGAATACTCTTATTTGAAACTTCAAGTAGGTTTATTCTTCTTTCCTGTGTGTGTAAAATCCATCAAACACTCACCACTCAATCCTAATCTATTCCACCATATACAGAAGAGAAATGAGTGGAGGGAGATAAAACTTTATTGACCAAAACAATTATAATAACAGAATTAAAACCTAATGCAGGCATATACCGAATTTAAAATAGAATTATAAATTGAAACCATATTTAGATAGAAGAAGTGATATTATTAAATTGATAAACAAGAACTCAATAAAATCACATAGGTATTGTCTCCCCCTTTCCCAATCATTCAATGAAACTATACCTTCATAGATAGGGATGTATAAATAATATAGGAGATGGGAGAAATAACAATAAAATAAAAAGAAAAAAATAAATAAATCCAAAGATGGTCATCATCTAATTCTTTTATCTCTGATCGATTAAAGTGTGTGTGGTTGGAATGGAATGAATTGAGAGGTGGGAGCTCCTCTTCTCTTATAGACAGAATTTTTCTTCCACAAGTTGGAACATTTAATCCCCAATTAATTATTGCATAATTCATTGATCCCTTAAAAAACATTCTTAAAAATTTACTTTTAACTCCTCCCTCAAAATCATGGAGTGTTTGGAAACATTGTGTGTGAGTTATAATATTTTTTACTCTAAGCATTTATTCTATCCAGGAAGACTCTCCACATTTAACATAGCATGCATTACTTACCATGAAAATGGCCTCTTTACGTGTTGGATGAATCATTAATGTTGTTTATCATTGTCTTGTTCAAAAACAATCAAATTTTTAGTGTAATTGGCCACCCCTTATACGATTTATGATATTTTTATTAGAAGTTTCTTTTTTTGGATAAATGTTTTTGGAAGATTCCTTCAATTGAGTTCATTCAAGAGACAGCACAATGGCATCCAAATTTCATGTAATTTAATGGTTGAACAATAAATTGAGTCATATTTTATATCTAGGAAGAATCACCTCAATGATAAATGATAAGACTGAGATGTGCTTCAATTATTGTGGTGGGGTATATGCTATCTGCCCAGAATTGTCTTCAAAATCATTGTTTTTAAGGCCAGTAGATGCTTGAATCATTCCCCTATTCCGAAGAGAATGATTATGTAAATAAATGAAAAACTCTAAAAACAAATCTATCAATTTGGAATTATATTTTTAATTAAATATCCAAAATACCCTTTATGTGAAAATGTGTCAAAGATCTAGATTTAAGAAACATTCTATTTTTATCCAAATATACACCAAAAATATTAAAATCATGAATATCAACTCAAATCAACCAAATTTATTTGATTATATCATTGATAATAATATATAAAAAGAGGAAAATATTAGAGCCATCAATAACTGAAAAAAGTCTCTTTTAGTGAAGTGCACACAAAACAAGGTTTTCACTTTTTATTGGTTTTATGAAAACAATGGGTTTTAATTAATTTTGAAAAATGTGAGAAAAATAAGAAATTTTATTTGATTGGATTAAAAAAAACAGATAAAGATGGTGATTTGAGTGGGTTTGGATAGACCTTGTGCTTTGCTATCATGGTTTCCTTGTTTTCCCCCTTTTTCCACTGTCATGTCAAAGAGAGATTCATCTACTGAGTCTTACCTATCCCCCGGACAAATAATTATAATAATAATATCCATATTTGAAACCTCAAGTAGGTCTATTATCCTTACCATGTGCATAAAAACCGTCAAATAGTCACCACCCAATCCTGATGTATTCCACTAAATACAGAATAGAATTGGGTAGAAGGAGATGCAAGATTATTTACCAATGTAATTAAAATATCATAAATAAAACCAAATTCAACCACATTCATAATTTGAAACTGAATTATGAATAACAATCATATTTTTAATAAAGAAGAGATCCTATTAGATTTAATCACAATAACTCAAGCAAAGAACATAGGTATAGCCTCCCCCTTTCCCGATCACTCTATGAAACTACCCCTCCAAGTATGGAGAAGTTGAGATAATATTATATAGGGGAAACATAACAATAAAATAAAAAGAATGAAAATAAAAAACCTAATGAAGTCCATTGTCCAATACTTCTCTCTCATGTTGATTGGAGGGTGTGTAGATGGAATGGTATGACTTGAGAGGTTATAACTCTTCTCCCGTTATAGATTGGATTTTTTGTCCACAAGTCGACACATTTCATCCCCAATTAATGATAAAAAAATATTTATCCCTTCATGAAAGTTATTCATAAAATTTATTGGATGTATATCCTCAAAATTTAGAGTGTTTGGACTCTTTGTGAGGGAGTTATGTCCTTTTTACTCCAATCATTTATTCAGTGCAAGAATAATCTCCACATTTCACATAAGATGCATTAATTTCCATGAAAATAGCCTCTTTAGATATTGGATACTTCATTAATGTTGTTTATCATTGACTTTTTAGGACACCCTCCAAATTCCAGTGTAACTAAACCCCCATGTAAGAGTTATGAATTTCTTTTTGGCGGTTTTTTTTCTTGATGATATTTCATGAATCATTCTTCAATTGATTTCATTCAAAATCCAACTTAATGGATACCAAATTTCATTGAAGTTAATGTTTTAATGATCCATTGAGTAATATTTTATATATAGGTGTAATAACTTCAATTGGAGGTGTGTAGGCCTAGATGTGAACCTATTACTGTAGTGGGGTCCATGTTGTCCTGCCAGAAAATTCATCAACTTCATTGATTTTGTAAGGCTTATAGATGCTCAAATCAGCCCTTGGTATAGAATATAACAATGAAAGAAATATGTCAAGGATTCAAAAATAAAAATCATTCTATTTTTAAATATATTTTTAAATAAATTTCCAAAATACACTTGATGTAAAAATAAAGCAAAAATCCAAATTTAATCAACATTCCATTTTTAGCCCAACACACACTAAAAATGTCAAAATCAAGAAAATCAGCTCCAATTGACAAGGTTTAGGAGATTAAATCATAGTAAAGAATATAATTTTTTGTAAAATATTAGATTTATAAACCATATCATAATTTTCAACTCAAGGAGGTTTTTTTATAGGTAGATGTGTTCTTTTTGGACCATCCTATTCTTATTTTGAATCATTGCATGAAGGATCTCTATGGCTGGTCTGTTCTTTAGTATAGATTCTATAGACGAATTATTGATTGAAGGATGAGTCCTGGGAGAGGGAGGATGATGTACGAGAATAGTGGCTAGAGGTTTTCTCCGATCATGCTTCACTACCATAGGAAGGGGAACTTAGAGATGAATTAAATTAAAGGGAGTTGTTTCAAGAACCTGGTTTTGTTTGAGGTGCAAATCTATAGTTTTTTTATATTTTATATCTCTAATTTTTTAAATATGGAATAATGAGAGTTACCGTTGAGGTCACAGAGTTCTTAGGGGTGTTTGAGGCTATTCCAAACCCCAGAACGCAATTTTTTTTGAAAAGATGAGGTCCCACGATTTAAAAAACCATACGAGTTAAGCCACACTACCATGTGTCGAGGTCTGCATTTTAGAAGAAATTGATTATGGGTTTTGGCATGGTTTCCACACATTTTATAAAATGTGTGGGTAACAATATTTTATGACCCATATCTATAGGAATCCATGGATGGCTTTCTGATGGTATGTTAAACCGTGTAGGTAAACCAAGCAACATTGTAATATTGACAATATTAGAAACTTTAATTAAAATAAGAACTATCTTTAAACATAGACAGAGCCTCACCCATCACACAATAACCTCAAACACCCTTTTAAAATCTATCCACATTGCCTATTAATGGATTTAAGATCAACTCCCCATTCCGAATCTGATTTAAATTTGGTTCATCTCATTGGATATGTAATGGTAAGGAATTAAAACCTTTTTAGCCTTTCTCAATCATTATGCATATCGACCATGCTATTCTGATATTGGATCATATGCCCTACTTTATTGTTCTTCATCCATTATTTAGATTTCATAAAAACTAGGATGAATCGTGTCTTGATACTAGATGAGCTATCAAGAATAAGCAAAATGTTGGTCGTCATGTTCTTTTGGTTAAATGTCGGATCATTTATATGTGATGGCATGTTGCACGATCATTTTTCGGGTGTCTCTTTAATTGATATTGAACCTTGTTATTACCTGTTGTGTTTTAAGTAAATTAATAGGTGTGTTTATTGATATTATTGATTTTTTACCGTGAATAATGACCACCCCATGGATGAGTTTCCTTGAATGAACTTTTTGGATTTATGCTTTGGACACCCCTTTAAGGCGTGCCTTTGTCCCTTTCATGGGTTGTTAAAAAAATGTAATGTATTTTAAATGGAATTGAAATATTTTTTGGTTTTAATTGAATTGAATTGTGGGTATGGGATGGATTACATTTCACATGACCAATTTATGCCTTTATTTTTAAAGCATCTTATCCATGCCAATGTGGGTAAGTAATAGTTATGACTTGAATTGATGGAATTGGACCAAATTGATCAAATTTTTGTTTTTTCCAAGTAATTTATATGATAATTATTCCTTCTGAAAGCTTTATAGTATTGATAGAAATGTTATAGTAAACATGGACACGTGAGTATTTGAATGGTACATGAATTAGTAGCCCTTGTGAGTTATGTTGAAACCATGCTATGTAATGGAGTGATTAAGAAGGGGAATCTGTTTACCATTATATGCCCATGTGACATAAATGATGTTAATTACTTGTGTTAGATTATTATGCATGTGATTATTTTTATATGAATTATTCCCACGTGAGTAAATGAATGGTCAATACCTTGAGGTTGGTCCTTGATTGAGTCGCCATTTTGAGGTGTGTTATATCAAATTTTTTTGGTTTTTACCGTTTCATGTTAAATGAATTGTTTTGATGAAATTGATTTGGTTAAATGATAAATATCCTTGGTTGATATGTGGATTCAAATTATAATTCCATATATAGACTCATGTGACAATTGACCTTTTTACAAGGAGTGATATAAGGATACTCCACAGAATGTCATGGACTGACTCAATGGCTAGCTTGATATTTTCATGAGTGATACATGGATCCAAATGAGAGATTCCAAGGATGGAATCTTTGATACATGACTCATATGTCAAGTGATGCTTTGAATTCAAGTGTATTACTAAGGATGTACTCAAAAGGGGCATTCCTTATAAGTCATGAGTGATACTTGGGGTTTCCTTATAGTACTGTCGAGGACAAACTCGAATGACATGGACTTTATACCACATCTAGAGTGATTCATGGGTTTATGAGAGGTTCACCATGGATAATCTTGTAGGGTGTTGGTTGGTCACACCTGGAGTGATAGTTGACTTCCAACAAAGGAATATCAAGGACTGACCCAAATTATATGTTATTTTAAATGAAATGAAATGGGTTGAGTGATGCGTCTCAAACCCAAATCACAATCTTGGGTTAGTCTTAACTTGTATTGTTTAGAAGAAATTCTAAGGCACATGTTGTGATACCAGTTATATGGGAGGTGTTATACATGACAAAAATATATAGGCATATATATTTAAATGAATGTATGTGAAAAAAAATAGATTGTTTTGTAAAGGGATTCCCTTAACCTATATCTTATAGGAGGATCATAAGAGATTCCAATTGTTAGGAACTTGTATAATTTCACAAATATCATACATTAGTAATGGTGTATGGAGTTGAGATGGAAATATCCATCCTCATGATCCAAATTTCAAGGATTCATAAATGTAGAATTCTCTATCATGAAGTGGAATTCACATTCCTTTTGAACTCTATTAATTAGAGTTTCACAAATACCTCATGGAAACAAATTACTAACTGAGAAAATCACACAGAATGATGAAAATGTATTAAAAATTGGTATAAATCAATTAAATAAATTTATTACCGTAACATGATCCAAATTTTTACCATTATAGTAGAGGATTGTCCTTAGATGGCTATTGTTAATGAATAATGAAGATTAAAATGATCTATCTGTGCTAGTTTCTCCATAGTTCAGAGTTCATCATTCCATATATATCATAAAATGGAGTTATCATTTTCATTTTATTATGTCATTCAACTAGGCCCAAAAGGGGTACCACCTGTGGTAAATATTAGAAGGGGATAAATTTATATGTTGGATGTTTTCCGAGATGTGGATGGTGTATGGAGTTTTAAAGAGTTTTATTTTAAAGATTTATGTTGATATATAATAGTAAAATAAAATAATAATTGTCAATACATGCTCACAAAAAATTAACAATATTAATCATGAAATTTTAGTACACACTAAATAATTTCCTTAATAATCTATATTATACATGACCATTTATCTATTCGAATTTGATATGGAATGAAATAAGGAGGAAGAAAAAATTTTCCACAACATTTGTTCCTACTTCCACTCATGGTCTGAAATTATAGTCTACCCAAATATTTGGAGGTATTTTGTTGCATTCTTGTTTTTTATTTTTTCTTAATGCTACATAATAATAAATTTCATTAATTAAAAGCTATGTTTTATTAGAAATCATGGTAATTTTTATTCAAAAAAAAAAAAAATTATTAATTCCATGAAATGGATATTTTTTTAATAAAAAAAATTTTCTTAATACTATACAACTAGAAACTAATTTAGGATAGGTTTGGCCTATAAATTCATACCAAATATCGCTCTCCAAGAAAAATAAAACTCATTCTTAAATTATCTCTACATCACACATAATTCTATTAGTTGTGTTGTCCTCTCAGCCTCACTATTGAAAAAATTAAAACAAAGAGGGACCCAAAAAAATAATTCATATAAATACAATAAAAATATAAAATTAAATATACATAATATTCATAGCCATATTTTTTCCAATTTTTTTACTGCATTTGAAATTTTTCTCCAAATGATAGGCTTAACGGTAATGATGTTAGAGTATTAGAAAATATTCTATATAATAATAAAAAATTATCACCCTATTTTTTAAATCATTGGATTTTCCTCATTTTATTCCAATATCAACTATCTGGGATGGTTCCACACTGCACACATGTATGTTCAGCCATTCCACCTAGCGAAAGATCAAGTAGTTAAAGAAAAAACATATATTATATCAATATATCTTATAATAAAAATTAATTATCTTCAAAAATATTACTAGGGTTATATAAATATACCTGAGGTACTCTAATTAGAGGGTGTCCATGTATCCATATTCGATGTAATTTCAACCTTTTTTAATGGAGTGGGGCCTAATGCATGCTCCATATGCTCAAAATGTGTTAGATTGGAAGTCGAATGAGCATGATTTGAGAATACTAGAGAGAATTATGTATAATTAAAATAATATGGCCTATATTTCTATGGAAATACATAATATGTTTGTGGAATAAGACCCATAACTATATAATTCAATGATATGTGAGGAGGATCAAATGAAAATTGTTGTGGTAACATTAATGGCCTGAATATCCCGGGAGTCTCTGAAGACACTATTCGATTAGAAGGTGTGATAGAAGGTATGTTATCGCCTGGGATAGGGTGTGATTTGGTGTGATTATTGGAGCATATAGCCTTAGTACCACCCCCTTGTATCGTCTGTCTGAGCACTGATACCACTAGGCTGGTAAGAGAATAACTTGCACCTATGAGCTGGATCCAGATTAAAAGTTAAATACAAAATTAGTCGCATGAAATTATATGTTATAAATATATATATATATATATATATAAACATACTCTCTCTCACACACACAGACATATATATATTTATATATATTAAATGAAATACTCACTACATGCACCAAAGGATGTATACCAATCTCTCTCATTTGAAAATTATTTTATATCATCCTTTTTCATTATATCTCTTAAATGTTTTTCATTTCCAACATTTGAAAAAATGTAATTAATTATAAATTCTAAACTAATTTTTAATCCAAACAAAAAAATATTATGCATTACATCATTAATGAAATACTAGTATCAAACAAAATAAAGGATACACAGTGATATAACAAAATAATTTTATATTTAGTGGGAATAATATGCAAACATATAAAAGACATGTCACAAATAAATAAATAAATTCAAATTTAAATGTTTTGTATTGGTTTGATATATTATTATTCTATTTTCAATCGAATCTAATTCAAATTTGGTTAGATAATTTGTTTATTTTAGATAATTGATTATTTCATATGTCTATTTTTTTTCAAAGGCCATTCAATTCATTTTATTCAATTTATTATGTCATTTTTCATTTTCAATTGTCTTAGGTATTTGTTTCATATTTTGGGGTAGGTATGTTTTCTATTTTTTGGTTGGGTAATTATTTTTATTGGTTTTAATTTTCAATTTAATTAGTTTAACATGTCCAATTAAATCCATCTTGTTTTTTTCTTCTAATTTAATTGTTTCATTTTTTGGCTTGTTAGGTTCTAATTTAGTTTAATTCAATATTAAAAAATACAAATCAAATAATAATACAACAACTATATATATAAAATTGAGATTAAGGTCAAGTTGGATACAAAATATTTCTAATAAATAGTAATTCAATTCGAATAGTACCTACCTCAACAACCCAAATCGAGCTAAAAAAAGAACTAAGAACCGAGATGGATGATTATGTATATTTTATGCCCCAAATTTATGTTAAAAATTAAACTATAACAATTTAAATATTGGAGCGAACAAATGTAATAAATGTATTAGGGAGAATTGGATAATGTATGTTATAAATTCCATTGTCACCACCCTCCAAAATATTTCTTGGGATTACATAAATAATGACACCAAATTTAGGTTAAAGATGATATTTCACAAGAAAAACCTTGCTTCACCATTTATACTAATATATATGTCTCATCTATAGCCATATTCTAATTCATATAAATAAATTTAAATCCATACTCATCAATAAACATATCTTCCCTCATCATAATATAAAACCACATGCATTTCATCATACTGTCTCAACCTTGAGAGTAGTAATCCAATATTAGTATTTTCTCAATGACTCCATAATAATATATATTTTAAAATCTAGGTATTATATTAGATGTACTAGAATATCAATCAGTTGTGGTAGTTACCATAACATTATCATGTGGTGACCTAATATTTATTTCTCATTTAGATATAATAAATTAGGAACTATTAATCACAATTGATTTCTATTCACAAACCATATAATTAGAATCAAAATCCAACGATCTTTTTTCTTCAAAGAAAGATTTAGATGAAAAACTAAATACCTTAAATATAAATGAATAATAAATTAATTAAATACTGATTTTATTAATTTATTATAGCAATAATTTTACCTTTAACTGTAACCAAGAAGAAAACTCATTGCTATAAAAAGTATCTCTCATTCTCAAAGAAAAAGAACAATTCTTTTTGTACCAAAAATTGAAATAGTGTAACAAGATATGTTAAATTACATATGATGGGATAATATATATATATATGTTCAATTTACTTGAGGTATTCATCGAACAAATCACAATTCAACAAAACTGTGTGATGCGTAGTCTCCCACTCTTCAAGGCCTAATTTGGTCTATGTACATGATTTATAAATTCCAACAATTTGGGGATGTGATAGAAAATGTGTTTAATTTTCTCACATATTTCTTCTTTATTTCACATTGGTTTTTTTGTCTCATAGTAAAATTAGAAAAATACATTGAACATAAATCCAAACATTATTGTGACAAGTGACCTTTAATAATAGAACCTTAATGATTATTCCATTTCTAAACATAATAATTAAAAATTTAAATATTTAAATCATTTGGATAAATCCATTGAAAATAAATAGGTCCTCTAATAAGTATTTTGGTCAGAAGATGGGTATTTAGATGCAGCATGCATGTGAAAAAAATAGAGGAAATATATTTCTCTAAAACAAAAAAAATTAAATGTGGCTCTACCATAATTTTTTGTATGAAATAATAGGAAAAAATCTTATCACATATAAATATATAAAAATGGATCAACAGAATAAATTAAACTCTTACATTATTAGATAAAAGAGTATTGATTTATATCTAAATCAATTTATGCCGAAGGATGTGAGGGTCATGAGTCTTTAGAGATATTTCATTCAACTCTATTCTATTGGAATATTTTTAAATGTTTCATAAATAGAAATTGTAAACATTAATAGTATTTTTTACATCATTAAAATTAATTATTTATGTAGGTGTCATCACATAAGAATCATGCAGAACATTCCATCTATATTCTCTCGAACACATAGGATGCAATTCTGGTCTCATACCCTAATCCACTAAGTCACGTCGAGATTGTATGTCATATATTTTACTTCCCTTAACTTTTTTAAGAATTTTAAAAAACATTACACACATATATTTTTTCAATTATCATTACATCTAATAAATAACATAATAAATTTATCGATTAATAAATAAAATCAATGAATATTCATTCTATTTTTGAATTTTAATTGGTTTCTTTTAAAATAGTCACCCTCTTTCTAGATTTCATATGACCCTTCAAAAATAAAAAATTAACATATTCCAATTAATTAATCATATTATTTTCAAACATACATTGTGTTGGATTTTCAGTCTCCCAGGAATTGTGAAACCTTTGGTGAATATTTCTATATGGATGATCTGTTTGAAAGAATCATTGATATCTTGTAAAACTAACACTCCACTGATATTTAAATCTTATATATCCTTTATTCTTTATACAAATATGATATGATATTCTTCCATTCGTTCTCCATTAATATATCATTTCATAAGTCGGTAAATAATTTATCATCCATATATACATAGCACACATGTGAAATATTATATTTGAACATAAAACATATGTGCATACACCAACATTACAAAGCTGTTTCAACTATTTTATTGAATGTTGCATGGGTACATATATATCATTGATAGTATTATAATGTACATATATGAGAATACTCAATAAATTGAATGGTTTTTTCATACACATTAATTGAAGAAGGTTATAAATAGATATAAAAACTGACCATGTGTTATATGAATTAGGAATCTTCCAAAATGGATTAAAACTGTCACATGAAATACCCAACCTCACATTATACATGTTAGATACAAAATCATAATATCGAGCATAAAGTTTATACCTTCAAAATATATTTTCACGATGACCAAACTCACCATTGTCTATATTTCACTCAGTAACATTCCATCTCATTTTTATTAAAATTTATTGGATAAGAAAATATTTTATAGTACGGGAATCAAGGGAATGTTCAACATTATTTTATGTGGAACATGGTATTCTGTTGCATTATCATTTGGATTCCATTGGTATGTTCGAAATATTATAAAATCATTCCATATATTAGTTTCCTTCTATAATAAGCTTCAATCATTCACAAAAACATGTTTTTAAAAAAATCTAAGTTCTTCAACTAAATTACATTCCACATAATTCGTTGAGGTAATATATTCATAATATATGAAAATGTACTTCAAAAAGGTAATAATGTAATATATGGATGTATTAGAAATCACATACATGGTTTTCCCATGAAATAGTCTGAATAAAAATTCCAACCTTTTCATTTTAGCATAATACTGATATATTGGAGTTGTGACAGTGTCCTTCAATTTTCTTATCCTCTCCACATCATCAAATTAATTCCATGCATCATGTGTGATTATATCAAAGTCTTGTTGGGTCTGAATCCTTTCCTTCTCATGGTGATGAATAAATGGAAATTATTCTTCTATTAAATTTTGTAATCTAGTCCCCTCATTTGTATCATAAATATTTTGAGATTGAATTTTCTCCCCCACTGTGATACCAAAAATAATATATTGTTTCAAGACTATATTTTTTTAATGGTATATAATTTCTTAATCAATTTGAAAAGGTCTTTAAAAAAATTATAACATGGGAAATGTATATGACCAGTATATAAAGTATTGGAGAATGAAAAATCTAAAAATCTATCTAACGTTTTTTGAAAATAAATTGAGATCTAGACATTTTTATTCTTCAAACATCTATCCATTATATAATATATATATATATATATATTTCCTTTTGTAAAAGTAATGAAATAATATTTATATTAATTAAAAAGTATACTTATGAAAATGATAATTTTTTACATTATATGAAACCATAACACACACACTATTATATTTAATCATCATAATATAAATGAATAAATAATATATATATATAACAATATACTATAAATATGAAACCACGATATTAAATTCCATGATATCAATGACTAATAACTATACATAATACTACACAATATTTTCTTTATATTTGTTGTTTTATTTTTTAAATTATTCATATCAATTTTTAACTAATGTTATTCTTATTCTATAAATTGATGTTTAGAATATCACTATTTATATGTTACCATATTCTTCATCACACATACATTAAGAAGTTATTTTGGATAAATCCATAATTAGAGGTTTCTCCGCTTTAGTGATGTTAAAGTAAATACTTCATCACCTTGAGATAAATTAATGAAATGTTCTTCAATATATGTTATAGAAATTATTCTTCCATGGATTTCTATGATTAATGAACCTTCAATGGGAGTACCTTGGTATTAATGATTGTTTTTGGGAATAGAAATTTTTTATTCCTGACCCTATAGACTTCTTCTTTTTTGGTTTTCAATGGGATGATTGATGATGACTCTCAATGGGTAGATTTTGGGTGGAGAAAGTCTGTGTTGACGCTTTGGATTATAGAGAACTTTTTTTTTCTAAGAGTTTATGTAGTATAAATTGGTATGAGTGAGAATCCAATTTTTAATAGGAGTGTTGACTAATTTTAAAGAGGAATGTTGACGAATTCAAAGTGGGTATGTTTTTTTTGAAATTGCATCTATTTAGTTTGGTTCGAATCAATTATACATAGTTTTGTGTTGTGTTATTTGATATAGTTTAGCTAAATTTTGTACAATATTTTTATATTTAGGATGGGTCAGTTTCATAAGGTGATATAGATAAAATATTCATAGAAAACTAATAAATTTTATATTTTTTCATTTTTAACTAAATCACTAAAATAAAAATTATTTTATCAAAAATAGTTTCCCAATAATTTTAGACAAATATTTGAAAAAAGAAAATTTTAGAAAACACACATAAGCAAGAATATTTCATATAGATATATATTCTAGGTAAGATGTCTAAAAAAAGAAAAATTCACAACAATTGAATGGCTTATAATATATTCCCAGTTTCCTCTACTAAGAACTCATGATATTCAACCCAAAATCTCACTCATCTCTATGATGAATTTATAAATTTGAATATCCCTAAAAACATGACATTTAACTATAAATAGATCCATAAAATCACATTGAAATTAATTTTCATGTCTCAAAATCGTCATATGTTATTTCTACAATGTTCCAAGAATCCCAAAAAATATAATAATTCCACATTAAATGGCCTATCTTGAATATCTCCATGGCATGAATCAGACTACTACATGCCCCATATGCTTTCCCGATTAAAAGGGGTTTAGATACTAGAACAAATATTTCGGATTAATCATTAGGAAAAAATGTAGATGTTTTTAATAACATTCAAGATGAATTATTAATTCTGTTAAAAATCAGTCACGATCTATCTGTATCTCAATGATATACTAAAATAATATATTCACCTATATGACAGAGTGTTTCCAATAATCATTTATAATATTTTGATGAAAAAAATTAAAATATTTATCATATATATATATATATAAATATCAACATATAACTAAAAAATATATAGTTGAATATATATAATAGTATAAATCACAAACATAATAAAACTAGAATGGCCCACATATTTTACAAAAACTCAACCTATTAATTCCATCAACTGACACTCTATGTATTAATAGAGTATAATATACTCAAAAAAATATTCCATAACCCATGAAACATCTATGAGTTAATTCTTTAATACATTCTTATAAATGAAATTATATATTTTAAACTACCTAATAATGGGGATTTATATGAAAATTGAGACTATCTAACACAAAATGAATACACCAATAGTTATCCTATCATAAAATTATATAAACACAAGTTTATAATTAATATGAGATTCATTAGTATCACAAAATATTATCTGTATAACACCTTAATCAAATAAAATTTTACTATCCTAAATAAAACCGAACTAAACGAAAATGATGAAAAATAAACAATAATGTACCAATCCATGTTGAACTGAACAAACCCAAACCAAACCAGTCTAGTTTGAACAAAAAAAAAATTCATGAACCTTATATAAGAAATCCAATATCAAACTAGATTAATCAATATTAAAGGAAATTAAATAATGAAAACCATTATTTCAACACCCACGAGAATATTTAAACATTTCCGTGGAAATTAAATGCAGAAAATAATGTATCTATAGTGGTGTTTTAGAACAAAAATATAAAAAATCAACGGTTGATACAATTACTGAATGATTTCAATATAAAAAATTTAACAATGAATGAGAATGTAAGTAAATAAATAATAGAGGAGAGATCTCTATATGTGTGGAATAAAACTGAACTCTGACTGCAAGGGATCACATGGTCTTTACGGAAATGCGAGGGGAGGAGAAACCAACGGTATTTTCAGAAATCTTATTCCAACTATTCATTAAAATAGATGGTATAACACCTCTATCTTAGTTGTTTCAAAAAACTATTTGTATACAATAACCTATACCCATGGTTTTCTAAAACCATGGCTATAGAGAAATATTTTAGGAGGTTATACTAATAGTTAGCTAAAACCAATAGTATTGTCTTAACAAACTTTTGTTTCCCAAAGGATTCAGAAAATTGTAGGTATATCCCCATTATTATTGGTAGTATTTATAGTAGTGTTTCCTCATTTAATTCTTATCCCTCCTCTCCTCTAATGGTTCCTTCAAACGCACAATTCCTATCTAAATGGTTTCTCTATTTTGAAATAAAATGAAACGTTATTTAAAATTTGATCCTAAATTAAATTTTTTTTAGATTATTGACTTATGGGTTGCCTAATAAATTATATATATTAATGTTTTTCACGTTGTTAGAACTTTTTATGGTTCCATCTTAGTTTAGGATTTTTTTTGGAAATGAATTTTGATTGTAAATTTTAATGGCGTAGTTTTTACATTGTGATGTTTTAGAAATTGGTTTTAAAACTTATTTGGCATCTAGTCCTAATTGTCACTTGTCAATAGATTGATTTTGGATGTAATCCTTTATGGAACTCCCTCCAAGAAGAGGATCATCACATATGATTTTTTAGAGTTTTGGATGGGCATGGATGGTGGCATATGGGGTTTGTCAGTTTATTACAAGAATATTATGACCTCCCCATTTTATACATAATGTTACAATTGGATAAATTGGAGTCATTTACAGGGTTGGGGGACGATTTCTTATCGACCCCGAGTATATTGGTTGGTACCATCTATATGCGAGAGTTTCTTGGTGAGGTGTTGAAATGGTGAGGATATTTTAGATTATCGATGACGGTGATTGAATACGGAGCCTCACCATATTGAAAGGTATATGAGGAAATTTTAATTCCATAAGGGTCAATACAATTTTTTTTATTAAATCTTATACTGTGTTACTTAATTAATTAAAATGTAGTCTTATGGTAGTTTGAGGTCGATCCACATAGAAGGTGAAATTATTTTTATTATGTTTTCAAAACAATATACATTTATTTATTTTATAAATTTGGTGAGAAATTTTGGGTTTTATTTTATTATGAAAAACATTAAATGATAACAATGTTGATTGATTGGTTTTTGATCAGATTTAGAATGTGTACCATAATTTTTGTAATTTAGGGGCTCATGTGTAATTGGATTTAGTAAAATGGGTTGATTAATTCATGTTTGGTGTCAAAGTTGAGATGAATAAAAACCAATGGTCAGGGTATATCCTCTGTAATGTGGAAATACCATATCTCATTTATTCTAGTAATTTAGGGTATTTTCAAATCATGATTTTCTTGATACCATATTTAAACCTAAATTACCCTAAATTCGAAAAGGGGTAGTCATTATTTTAGGGTTATCATTTGTGAAATATTAATGTTCATTTTACATTCAAATATCTATGGTCCTAATAAAAGAAAAATTAATTGTTTGGAAGTTGATTTAGGAATTAAAAAAACCAAATACATGATTAAATAATATGAAATAGACACAATTCAAATTGACCATTCTATTACATTAAACTAGAAAACTTTTTCTTTTACCCCTAACCCTAGTGATGATATAATAATAGGAAAAGAGAAAAGAAAAATAAAACATAAAGGAACAGGAAAAGAATGTGTAAGGGGCCATATATCTTCTCACTCCAAGATTTGGTTTCCTGATCTCCAATATATCAATATTAGTATGGTGAAACACTTTTATAGGCACCATATGGGCTATAGTATTGATTAGGATCATTAATAATTTATGAAAAGGTGGTCCAATTAGGGTCCCACATCAAATATTTTTTTTCAAATATTGATGATAAGATGAGTCTAGGTGATTTAATTATATCCCAATAATTTAAACAATGAGTAATCTGTTTACACGATTTGTACTCTTTTAATTTCTAGGCATCGTAAATTTCAGAAGATCCCTTCACAATACTCATCCGTAAAAAAATAACATCATGTAAATGGATTACATGAAATGTAAACTGGTATTCTATAGTTTTCATGAACCTATTTGGTTTCATAATCTAGATTTTCTATTGTGAGAAAAGAGAATGGGAACCATTTGTATTTTATCTCTAATATTATCCTATTTTAGTTCATTTTCCAAGATTGTTATTGTTCATGCCAAAAACTATAAAAAATCCAATTCATTCCAATTTTTCAAGATTATTCATTTAAATGTAGAAATTAATATACTAAAACATCATAAAATTCATGCATGAAACACACCCATCACATATTTGGATAGGTGAGTCTGTACACAGTACATATAGGGATTTATTCAAGGGATGTTTTGTAAATTACCATTATTACTTATTTGAAAGAACTTTTTTTACTATGAATGCACCTTGGATTTTAGAAATTCTAGTTCACACCTTCCCTTTTAGTTTCATTTAATTTCATCTTGTATTATAATGACCTAGTATGGATTCTTATTTGGGAATTGAATGTGAAAATGGGTTTTTAAATAAAATACTATTTAGAAAATAAAATTCCTATTTGGTTCTTTAAAATTTAAAAAAAAAAATATTTATATGTATTTCCAAATAGTTTTTAGGGACTATTTCAGGAAAAAAATTCATATACTCTGTGGTGCTTACCAACTAAGTTTTTATGCTCACGCCATACTTGTGACACCTAAAATTTGTAGAATTGAGATATTTTGTAGGTTCATATTTTTTAGGGTTTTCTTATATAGAAGTACCATTATTTTGGTTAGTGGTGACCTATAGGCCAAATAAAGGTGTACCCTAGTTCATGTTTTATTTAGTTTTTTGTAGTTTTCATTTTATTAGCAATAGTTGTATCTGGATCTTTTTTATGTATTTATTATTGTTAAATTATAGTTTAATCATGTTTATTGCACTATTTTGGTTATTTATTCATTACTTTTATTAGTATAAATTATTCCCATTATGATATCTTTGATACCCAGTGCTAGTCACCAGCCCAGGGGGATTGAGAACACCTATTGGGCCTTTTCGAAGGCTGGGATGGGTGTCTTGTTGGTTTGTATCTCGACCTGATTCATTAAAAAATGGTATCCAAGCATCCCTTATTTATTTTTTGTGTCATGTAAACTGGAGGTTAGGGATTTCAATATGTTAGAAGTAGGTATGCAAAGGAATATATGAACCCTTTCACATCATGATCCTATAGTTTCCCAGTATATTCTAGAACTAGATTCATTTATATTGGGTTATGTTGATAGGAAATGACAATAGAAATGATTCGGTGATGTGTCGTTCGGTTATGTGGAGTAGTGACCCTTTTAGACCCCAAGTGCATGACTCATGATATTTTAAGTGGTTGGTTATTACCTAGGGTATGGTTTACTAAACCATGTGTTCATGTTATGAATGGTCACTAGTTCTATATTCTTGGAGTTTTTTATGAGTTGTGTGTTGGTTTATTTTCAATCAGGGTGAGTAGATTTTGAAAATAAAATTTATTTTTGGGAAAAATAAATTTTATGAAAAAAAATTATTTTTGGGATTTGGTTTGGATTAAAATTGTTCGTGGATGTATGAATGGGATTTGCAAAGAAGATTTGGGTTTTTGAAAGGTATCCATGAAAGATGGCAGTTTTGGAATTGAATGTAATTGGTTATTTTCAAAGAGGATGGTGGAATTTTTTGTGATTTTTGGTTTTTGAACCTATATATTCGATTTACTATTTATTTTTTGGCCAAGTTTTGGATTAGTGTTGATTTTGGTTTTTTGTATTTATTTTGTTCATATTATGCCACCCAGAAAGGTACTTAAGGTTTTTGGTGAGTCTTTTCTTTTTTTTGACCTGCCCAGAATTCCTGTTGAGTAGAAGAGTTGAGTAAATCCTAGTTGATTCTTATTCCCTATGTTGATAGTTTAATACTGTAGTCTATGTAGTGGCCTGAGAATGTTGAAGGTGTTTTCTAGTCTTTGGGAACTCCCAATTTCAAGAGGATTCATGTTGTTCTTGCTTCATTTGAAGGCTCAGGTTTGGATTAGTGGGAGGTCATCATCCACTAGACATTTCAAGTAGATGTGTCATGGTAATTTTCAAATACCACAATTATACAATGGTTAACAGTTGAAGAGGTGATTGAATGAAAATTGGTAGATCTCCTGGGTGATAAACAAGGTAAATGGATGATGAAGGCCTAAATTGACCACTTAAAAGAGATGGTTTCTTTTTATATGGAAGTATCATCAAAGGACAACTGAAATATCTATTTTTTCTCAAAGGTTGTAATCCATGGATTAAGGAGAGAGACTCCTCATTTGGGGAAGTTCTGTTTGGGAGGATGGCCAATGAGGAATATCTAGAACAGATAGTTCATCGAGTGCATCCTATAGGAGTCGACAATCTAGTTCATTTTGGAGCTTATGATGGTTCCCCATCAGGTTGGGGTATATTCTAGAAAAACCTATTAAATATTATCAAAATTTTCTAGTTCTATCTCCTCATTATTCGGACCATTCATTCATGTGTTTCCAATGTAGTTGGTTTGGGCATTTGAAGACTCCTTTCGAAAACCCTCAAACGTTTTTCTTGTGAAGTCGTCATCTGGGTCACTTTTAGAGGTTTTGGAAGAAGGGTTTCTAAGAATTATGTCATGATTAGAGGTTTTAATCTATAGATATTGGGGAATAAGATGCTTCAATACTTCTGGGCTCTATCCATAGGCATGAGAGTGAATCTTTTTGTGCCGTCAGAAACTTTCAGTGCTGTGGGGAACCTAAAAGCTGGAATAGTTTGAGTCCCTTTTTTTTGTTTACATAATTATAAAAAATTTATTTTGTGGTAACATATTGGTGGTATTGAGCTCTAATAATTATAGTTGTTTGGATGTGAGTACTTTATTGGTCATTATATTTTGTGTGTATTTGGTCTTTTTGTGGGTTGTTTTTGGTACTCAGTTATGCTATCATTGGAGATACTCAGGTCTTATTGAAATAATGGATCATGGGTTGATTCACTATTGGGTCCGAGATCATTCATGGGTTTCACATTATTTAGTGGTTTTCGATTTTGGGTTGGTTATTCTGATTGTTTGTGTTATTTGGTGTATTTTGGGAGTTATCAGTGGTTGTGATGGTTGGTCTGTGTGGGGTGTTCTCAGTTTAGTGTATGTTGGGTTTCCCATGTTGGTTCTGTTGAGAGGGTTAGTTCCTTGTGGTTGGGTGAATGTTATATTTATTTTCTCAGTGTTTCCTTTCATCTTAGTATCTCTAGAGATGGTTGGGTGTGACTTATGATGTTGAAATCCCTCAATATGATTTGCTATCTCATTTGACCCCATTCAGTTCTGAGATCAATTGTGGTTTCATGATTGGACACGTGACTTCTTTAGGGAAGAAAGTTTTGCATTTGGGATAATTTCCACACCACAATAATGGTTATTCCATTATTGTATTCATTTTTTTATGTAGGATCTAATGTCTGATGTCTAGGTCAAGTTCCTAGTGAGAGGTTTCTGAGTTTTGATGGTTTCATATATGTTTTGGACCTATTCATGGATTGATCCTGATTTGTCCGAAATCATGTATGGTATAGGTCAATCTGTGTGGATCCTAGGTGGTGTTTGGGATAAGGAACACATCTTTATCATGGTTTTAAGAATCAAAATGGCTAGCATATGATAACACTATGCAATTTGATATATCCATTTTTCATGTTTGGTGCATAGTTTCGTAAACTATGTGGCCAACCTGTGTGGGTGTCCACCTTCTCCAATAGGGTTTGCACAATTGACACATAGTTTAGAAAACAATATGGCCAAACCATATCACTTTCCCATATTTTGTGAAACATAAAATTCCAATTTTCCCTCCCATGTTTTATCCCCATTTCAATGTTCTCCTCGCTTTCTCATTTCTGGGGCATGAGAGGTCTCCTAGGCTCTTATCCCTTGGTCCCTCTACTCCTACCGTACTTCATCAAGGTACCTAAGTGAGTTTACTTTGTTTTTTTGATTTCTTTCTATCCACTTCTATCGCTTATATTTTCATGTTTTTTCTTTATATGGAACTCACTTGGATGAACCCTTGGGTGGTGGGATGATTTTTGGTTTGTGTCTCTTTTATGGTAGGTTGTGTGGATTGTCTTTTCAGACCTTTTCCTCATTTACCTAGAGTTTTTTCTCAACCATACATTGTTGAGATAAGTGTTTCTATCAATTTTCTTTTTTGAACCATTTCATGAGACGATTTAATAATTATAATTAATTTTTATAATTTCTATTTAATCTTGTGATGTTCTTGTGTGAGTTTTTGAGATGTTTTCATGTTTTAAAATTAACTAAAATGGGTTTTCAAATGGGTTTTCTAATTATGATTATATATATGTCTTTGAAATGAAATTTTTAAAATTTCATTGGATTTTTTAAAGTATAATTGGGTATGTGAGGTGATTATTGGCCTTTTTATGTTTAGGTAATTGTGTTTCCATTATGAGTTGAGCTTTGTGAGTAGTTATAATTACTCTTTATATTATAGTTCTTAGGTGTACATTATTATGTTTTGTGGAAATGTTTATGGTGACTCTAAAAATTGGTTTCTTGTGAATTTTTATGGATTAACATGGGTGAACCAATGGACTTGGGTATATAAATATGTGTATTGGGTACACATATGGATAGGCTCACAAATGATTATGGTTTTCTATAGTTCTCCCCTTCCCTCATTTGTCTCTTTTCCCTCATATTTTCTAATGGTTCCTTCAAACGAAAATGTTTTTTAAAAAATTTCCTAGTTTCCAAATGAACTCAAATGTGGTTTCAAATGTGATTCTAAAGTAAGAACCATTTGGAAACATTAAATGTATATTTATTTCTAAATGATACAAATCACTATTTGGAACCTTTTGAGAAAATTTTATGGTTTCCCATAGTCATGAAAATGGTTTTCGAAATGGATATGGATTGGAAAGGTTAAAAGACCAATTTTTACTTTATGATGATTTAGAAATTGGTTTTCAAAATCATGTGATGTCTAGTACCAGTTGGAACTTGTGAATGTTTTGATGTGTGATGGTCACCTATATGGACATCTCTCTGAGGATAGGGTCGTCGTATAGATTGTGTCAGAGTTTGGGTTAGGCATGCACGATGGAATTCAGGGGTTGTTTCTTTATGCCACACATGTGATGAAATCCCTATTTATCATGGACTTTTATCATGGGACTATTAATTTTCATCTAGAGGGTCATGTGATGGTTTCTTATAAACCTAGATTAAATAGGTTGGTACCCCTAGATGTGTGATGGTTCAGGTGAAATTTTCCACTAGTGAGGTAGTTTTGAGCATCCAATTTTGTGATTGACTACGAAGCTACACCATATACCCAAATTATATTTTGAACTGAGTAGACACATGGATTGCTTCTGGATATGTTTAGTAAATTCCCATGATTACTTATCTATTTTTACTTATTTTACTTCATTTGTACCATGATTTTTAGCACAAATACATTATACCTTTTTGTTTAGTTTATTTTATCTTCATCCTAGATTTTAATCACCTAGTATGAATTCTTATCTTGGTTTTTGTTTCGTAAAATGGTTTTAAATGAAAAACTATTTTATAAAAGAATGTTGTTTTTGGTTCTTTAAAATGATTAAAACATTATTTATAAATTTATTTCAAATCGATTTATATAGAATATATTTAGAAGGGAAATTTATGGACTATGTGGTGCTTACCAACTGAGTTGTAAATGATCACACAATACTTATTCCACATAGTGTCTGTACACCCAATTTTTTTTTTCATTTTCTTGTTTCTAGATTAAATTTTCTTAGGGAGATAGCTTGTTATTATGGATGGTGGTGACCTATAGGTCACATGGAGATATAGTTAAGATCCTATTTGGGTTTTTTTAATTTTTTGTTTATTTTTTTTGTTTTGATAATGTTCTAGATGGATCTTGTTTGTATATTTATTATTGTTAAACTATAATTGGTTTATGTTGCATACTCTATTTTAGTCATTTTGTTTCTAGTCGTTATTGGGATAATTTCTTCCTATTGTAATATATTTTATATATGGAGAATGTTTCCATCCCATGATGACCGAGAATTCCTATTGGGCCCTATCAAGCACTGGGTCAGGTGTTTCTTTTATTGAAAGCATGGCCTAGTTTGTGACATGATACCCGATTATACCTTCTTCAACCGTTTTTGGAAACCAGACACTTCTTTCCACAAAATTTAACCCATACCTAAATGGAAATGGTATGGTTTCATACAATGTCACATCCCTTTATTGAAGATGTAGGGTCAGTTTTCTTACTATTTCCCACCCAAAACGCTCTCTTAATGTAGTGTTTCACATAACAACTTTTCAATCATATTTTCACTCAATGTATGGTTCTTCCAATACCTTCTCACTCAATTTAAGGATATCCGTTGTCATCCTCGACCATTCTGCATCACATAACATGGTTTATTTCAAATACTTCTCACTAAATGTGAGGTTATATGTTCACTTCAGGACCATTACATTATCACTAATGGTAGGTTCCATCATCTATATCCAAACCACCAACTTTTAAATCAACATAGGATCCACCATCTGCATTATGAACACTACCATATTACATAGTATAAAGTTACACAATCTCATTCACAACATATAATTATAGGATAGTAACACATGTTGACCAAAACTAATACCTCAAGGTTAGTCGAACATTAAATCTCAGACACGATCTTCTCACTCAACACATTCTCTTCTAGATCCATGTAACTAAAGGTGAGTACACATATTGAGATCCCATAAAAACCAAAATCACTAAAATTACACTATGAATAAATAATATGACACACATATGAACCAAAAAACAAGTCCATGAGCCCATTCCTCAATCCCATTATCTCATCACTATTTTTTAGTCCCTCAATAACTAGAACCACATAAAAAATTACTCATTACCTACTTAGACTCATTATATAATCTCCTCAATACCACCCTTCTATCACAAGCATAGTGTTTCGAACCTTAATGTCTATATCTCTCCCATGCGGTAATACACTACGGTCCACATAACATATATTGGTCTCCACTAATCTGAACCAAGATGTATCAAAAAACTGATGATTTTATATCATATTGAAGGCCTTTCCTACCTAGGTCCATAAAAGAACGTTCCAATCTCTCTTTTAATTCCACATCATAACCTGGTCCAACCAACCAGTGACCATCTTGAGCTATCATACACCAAAACACTTGGAATCTCTCTCCTAATTCATCTAATCAATTACCATTACCCATTTAAGTTTCACATGTCACATATCCATTAAGATATCCCTCAAGATATTTTGAAGAGGAAACCCTACATAACCCACCTCATCCAGATGTCTAGGACTCATATCTCTCATTACACACACTAATACTCAATCCATACTCCAGAAGGTGTCCATCATATAATATATGTACAACAGTCTCAACTATCATCACTTGGCCTATTACTTTCATACCTAAAAAACTAACACTAGAAAACCCACCTCAGCTATCTATGACTCATCTAAGATATTGATACCTACCTCTGGTATCCCATAATATAATCCCACACCATAAATCATGGATAAATAGTAATTGGGTGAGCCCATTTTCCAAAATAATCACTAGAGAACCTACTATAATACCAGGGCGATAAAATCCATCTCATATCATTACCAAGGTATATCTTGGTCCCTATTCCTATAGCATCTCAAAAAATTAATATATTATAACCTTTAAATATGTAAATTTGTATAGTATCTTGATCAACATAAAAAATTGAACTAAATTGTTATCGTGATATGTTTAGACCATTAAAACCTAACCATTTTGTTAGAAAAAATGAATATGAGTAACTTCATTATGAAATATTTATAGAAATAAAAAAATATCAACATTAATGTGAATAAAATTCAATTAGAATATCTAAACTAACAAATATGATCATTTTATGTCTGGTGACATTTTTTTCCAAATATTTCCTTTCTATGCGGTATGGATTAATATTTAAAGATACTTGTGATTAACTATGATATAATATATTTTATATGAATAATTGGGTAATAAAAAATTTTATTAGTCAATAATATAAAATAATAATGAGTGAGGTTAATATTATAAAAATTTTTATTTCCTATGAAAAGACATTTTTATTATATCGTGGCTTTTAATTAAAATGTTATCTTTCTAAAATGTAGAATTTTATTTTGAAAAAATGTAAATTATTTTTATCTTCATCGTATTAATATTTTATGAAGTTTAATTTCTTGTATTTTTCTAAAAATAATTTTTTATGTAATTTGAAAATATCATTTTTACAAATAATATGAGTTTTATAAAATTATTTGTATACAATTATAATATATAAATTAATGAAATATTTTTATAAGAAAAAAAATTTATTTTTTATGTGAATTTATGATTTAAAAAATGTTGGTTTTAGTTTAATAAACCATATTTTATATTTTAGAACATGAATAATATTTTTTCAAAAATTGTTTTTAAAACATCAATCTTTTTTATTTCGAAAATAATTTTTATCACTTTTATAAATTTAATCAAATGTACATAATATAATATTTAAAGTTAGTTGGACCGAATTATCTAGTAAGGAACCTTTTTTTAGTCATAGTTATTAAGTAACATTAGGTAAAAACTAGTTACAATAGCAAAAGCTAAAATTATAAAAGTGATAATTCAAGGGGTAAATGACTTGAAATAAGATAAAAAATGTCTATAATTTATTGTATGAGGTTTTTTATACAATATATATTCCCAAATAAATTATTTCTTAATATTGTAACAACTTTACATTTTTAACATGTTATCCCTTTATATAATGTTAAAATATTTAAAAAAATGTCATTTTCAACACTTATAAAAAGAGAATATCCCCACACCTTCAAAGAACACCTAAAAATTAGTCTTCCTCATAAAAAAGTTTAATTTTAATTTATAATTGAATAATATTTTTATTTCTTGAACTTCTGAAAAAAAATATATTATCCTCTTCCATCCATTTCCAAGTGATATTCTAATGAATTCTCATAGTGCTCAATGTGAGTAATCATATTTACTTAACATCATTAATTTATATATATCATTTATAATTATAATTTTAAAATAACTATTTAATTAAATTGGAAAATTTTATAGAGTAAATTTCATTATTATATGGGAATAATAAATAACCACCTTTTTTATTTCGAAATAAAAAATAAAATAGTATTTGTGCATTGTGTGGACAACCTCCACCGCCACAAAACATGTCTCATTTTCCTTCACCACCCATTAAGGTTAATATAAAAGGGATATTTTATTAATAAATATTATATTTATATCATATTTGCTATTTTTAATGAATAATCTACATCATTCCTTCGTTCTATTCTATGAAAATTAAATCATTATCCATTTGTACATGGGGACTACCACCTACATGGAACAATTGATTTCTATTTTTATTTTTATAACCTCCATAATTGGATGGTCATGAGTTTTCTATTAAAGGATAAATATGATATCTATAATATAATTAAGGTTATTTCTTTCAACATGGGTATGATATTAATTATATGATAAACAGACTCTTATTATCAATTAATTTATTTAAAATGAGTGAACTGAGAGGATAATTGTCTCTTCATTCTATGTAATGATTTAATATAAATTATATTATGTTTCTAAATAGTTAAATTTATGATTAATCGCACTAATAATCACCATATAATAAAATTATTATTTATTACAATGATATTTTAACTAAACCACTTCATAATCATCCATTAATCATGGTAAATCCAGGTTGGGTCCAGTATTACCACATACGTGATCAATAATATAAATATATATCATGACTGAATATGAGAAATTATTTAATCATATAATACCATGTAAATATTTAAATAATGTTTTGTTTTTAGTTCTAGTTACGTTATATTTATATTAACATTTAACTAATCAATTAAGAAAACACCTTTCATTCATTAAAACCCCCTGAAACATGATCATCAAAAATATTATCATCATTATTTGTAACCAAAAATACCATGGAATGAGATAAGAACTTTTATAACTATCATGTAAAATTTATTCTAGGACCTTAAATTTATTCTTTATTGTGATGTTTTTCTCAATAATTAATATGAACACTATTTTTATAAAACAATTTTAATGTGATAAAGATTACTTACACTTAGTGTTAAAAATTGGTAAAAAAATAACTAATATTATATGTGACTAATGATTGTAAATGAGTTTATAAATGGTTATATTTATGAATATGGTTCTTGGGTATGTATTTAATTATGTTAATTTAATTATTATATATGTTTTGTGAAATTACACAATGATTCATAAACAAGGTAAGGGTTTTCATTTCAAATTCCTCTTTTTAAGACATGTTTGGATTTACACACCTAATTTCATAAATATGGGTTATATACTATGTATTTTAGATATTAAATCATAAATTATATTTTAATCATGCTATTTATTGTTCAATTACAATCCCACCCTATTAATGTCTTTTGATTGAAGTATTACTAACTCTACACGAGTTTTCATTGTCTTAATTCTAATTATTTGATTCATGTTACATGTTATATACCATTATTCATTTTTATGGTGTTATATTAATATTTTATCACATGAATTTTAGATCATTTTTTTAATTATTGATCTTTGTTTCTATTGTGGTCCATCTATACGAGTAAGAGATACCTTTTCTTAGTTGTTGTCATTAATTATGGAAGAACCATTGTTCAATGTCTAAGGATATATTGATCTATAATGATAATATTCTTCATTCTTTTAGATCTGTTGAGTGATATTTATTACGAGGATGACCCATTTGTTGGTTGTAGTGCGACATAAGGGTTCATTGAGGTGTTTTTTGATCTATCCTCTTTGCTGAAGGATTTTCATTCTTGAATTTATTTTTGTGATTGGAGGATTAATTATAGGTCCTCTATTACTATCTCTAAATCATTCATGTTGTTGGATCCCATTATAGTCATGTGTGATACGATTTTGAGGTAGGGGTTTCTTTGTCTATCATATACTGGATGAATTTATTGCTCTGATTTTATAAATTACTTTGTAAATAAATGGATATGATAGATTATTGTGTGTGTAAATGGGTTTTTAGAAATGGAGGTTAGTCCCTTGTTTTGGTAAAATGAATATATTTTCAAATAATTATGAAATAAATTTATGAAATTCGTTTTCAAAGTAGAGTTTTGAGAAATTATTTTGGAAAATGTAGCACATGGGATGCCTTGGGTACTTAAGTGGAATGTGTAGAAGTAGGTCTCATCCATTGAAAGATTCATGGGGATTACTCATGGGGTGTTCCTTTTCTCCATGGGACCATTTTACAAGGGACTCTTTAGACATTGTTGCGATGTTCACCTTCTAGGGTTTTCCTCAGCTCTCTATATTCGATGCACATGTATAAAGTCTTGATGTGCACTATTGGATATGTTTTGGTACGAGTGCCCTTGCAATCCCAACATTTTGTGATATATGGAATAATGTTACCTATAATTTTGGTTTGGACTAC
The DNA here is from genome assembly GCA_963277665.1 of Viscum album. Classification (NCBI taxonomy): domain Eukaryota; kingdom Viridiplantae; phylum Streptophyta; class Magnoliopsida; order Santalales; family Viscaceae; genus Viscum; species Viscum album. The sequence continues at coordinate 378,312,319 of OY728160.1, read as the reverse complement.
ATTGTATTTTGATATGATATTAGATACATGATCTGATTTGACTACTTTTGTTTATATGAAATACGTTGAAACTATTTTACAAAAATTATTTTGAAATGTGGAAAAAAGAAAATATTTTACGATTCTTTTGATATAAAAATTGATAAACTATTTATCATGAAATGTTTTATTTAATGTTTATATTTTCATATTTCTATACAGAGAATTTATATGGTAAACCTTGGTGGGATACAACTGAGCAAATTTAGCTCACAACCTTCTCACCCCTTTGAAAGAGTGTAGAGATATGTATGTATCTTTATTTAAGGAAATTCTTGGCAACCCAGTGAGGCGACACGATATCTATTATCTATCTCTGGGTAGATGGCGGTGAGATAGTGGGAGTTTCCCAAGCTGTCACATGGAGAAGTTGTTTCCATTTTATTTTTCCATTGTTGTGGGACTTATATCTTTTTGATTTTTTAGCTACATATGAGTTGTATCACTTTTATTATTATTTTTTGTTATGGAGCATACTTCCTATTATTATTATTTTTATTTATATCACTCTGTTTATGTATACAATTTTTTCAAATAATGGTTGTGAAAAATAATTTCTTATAGTTATTTTTAATTTCTAAATTCTTGTCAGTAGCATGTGGGAATTAGGAACATCCTTTGGGTATGTGATAGTTTGGGTTGGGTATTGGTTTGAGAGGGTATCCAGGTCAAGTTCATCATATTTTGGTATTATAAGGTGGTTTTTCTTATTTTTGGGAAGTTGGTAAACCTAAGATAGAATTTTCTACACATGAGTGTTAAGTTTTAGTGAGTTCCTCAAAAACTCTTACTATAAAGAGACTCATGTCACATTGGGATGTTGGCATGTGTCTCTTATATTTTTGGATATTTACTTTTATCTCTTTTTTTTCTTATTATTTTCTTGTTTTATCAAAGATGTTTCTTTTTTTCTAGTCATTTATTTTATTTTAGTTTACATTATTATTCCTATTAGATGTCTTATATGAGTTCTTTATGAGGCTACAATAGATGGTAATCAATTAAATATACCTCAAGATAAGAATATTATCTAGTATATCATGTTGTCAACTCATGTTATCGACCAAAATGTACAATTGGTCTAGAATGTGGTTTTTGAGGTACATCCAGGAGATGGAGGAGAAAGGGATCGATCAAAATAGAGAATACACAAGAATAGCATGACCTTTATAGTTACGAATGAACCTCATGAGGTAGAGGACTATCTTGAATAGATTGATCTGATCATTGAAATATTTTATACACCAAAGAGTATGAAGGTGAGTGTGTTATATTCATACATGAGGGTCCCAACATGCAATGGTGGGATTCTATGCTACAGACATAGAGTCATGCATTATTGAAAAGAAGGGTTTCAAGACTCTACTCTTCCAAAAAATTTCACTAGACTCACTAATTATAGTAATGTGTCTAGAGTTCCTATCATTATAATAGGTAGAGAATTCGTTTCATCGTACATCAATTGGTTCACAAAGCTGGTATGTTTTTCTCTAGAGGTGGTAAATAAAGACCAGTTGAAGCATTAGAATTACCTATAGGGTTTTTGAATTGATATTAGATCATATTTATAATTGATGAACATTTCGATCTATTCAGAGGAATTATATAAGGAAATCATGATAGAGACGAATATGGTGGTCATGGTTGGTTATTCAGTCCATTATATTCTTCTTAGTGGCAGCTTCAGTGGTGTGTAGGGGGAAAATGGGAAGTTTCATTGTCATTAAAGGAGTATTGGAGGTGGTTCTTAATGTAATTCCTCTTATATAGATTCAGTTATAGCTATTAGTGTGCCCCTGAATTTCTACTAGTGTGAAAATTATGGGTACACCCACCATTATTGTTCTTCATCTGCAAAGATGTGTAACTCTTATAGGCACAATGACTATCTTTATCATTTCTTTAAATCTACGTGTATTCCCCATTATGTTCAAGGATTATTAGATATAATGTCTAATAAAATATATAAAATTATTTAATGTCTATATGGATACATCTACATTATTTGAGAGTGAATCCCCTTCACATAGTCAATGAGTTTCTAATGGATGTAGACATCGGACCAAAGATAGTGAGAGGTACAATATTTATTATAGCATAAGTAGAAAATTATTTATTTGATACAGGGGCCTCCAAACCAATTATATCTAGTTATTTGTTGACATTCTTAAATGTAAAATATAGCTCTGTTTCTTTATTATGGAGTTAGTTGATCCTATTGGGAAGAGGAGAGAGTATAGTTATCTCTATTCTTCATGTTCATTATCGATAGCTGATGCAGAGTTAGTCACAGATTATTATCATTCTTGATCCATATTTCTCAAACATCATCATTAATAGGGATTGGAATGTTTCATGTCATGTTGTTGTTTATTTTTATCATCAACATATCTCATTTCATGTAGTGAATAAGAGCTATATGGTGTTTTAGGGAAAGTGGATTCCATGGTATAATCTTGTTGGAACTTATCAACCAGAGGTCAAGAGTTTTTTTGTTTTTTGTAGTAGTTGATCTTGATGTTGATTCAACCTTTGTTGATCTATCCTCTATTTTATAGTATTTTACTGATGTTTTACCAAGTCATTTCTTCAAGATTACACCAAATATATATATATATATATATGTGAAGATTTTACCCTTGAATTGGTACTAAGAACAGATACAATTTTTGACACCCTCTTAACATATGACACCAACTTACCTCGAATAGATTAATATTCAGTCTGATGATCTGATAGAAAAATGTTTTGTTCACCGTAGTGTCTTTACTTAGGAAACCCTTGTTCTCATTGAAAAGAATTAAAATGGATCACCATTATTTTATGTGTACCATCATAATTTTAACTATTTAATTGTTAAAAGTAAGTATCTTTTTCCCCATGTTGAATAATTTGCTAAAAATTAAAGGGGTAAAAGAGGTTTCCAAAAATTGATCATTCTTCGGGTTATCATTAGATCATTGTTCAGGTGTTTGATATATCAAAAATGGATTTCCGGTATAGGTTTGGATATTATGAATATCATATTATTCTATTTGGTATGATTAAAACTCTTACATTTTAAGGGTTTTTATGAATCAAATATTTCATTAGTATCTCAAAAATTTTGTGCTGGTGTTCGTAGATAATACTTTTTTCTATTCATGATTTGATCAATTGGAATGAGCAGCATCTGATTTTCGTTCTAAAAATATTGAGGATTCATTATTTATATAGAATAGTTTTGAATTGAAATTTCATGTTCCAAGGAGTGATGTTAATGGGAAACAAGATTTTTTGGAATGGTTTATCAGTTGATCCTAATAAGATAAAGGATATTTTATCTTATGAAGAGCTACATAATGTATTTGATATTTAAATATTCCATGGTCATAATGTATATTTTTGAATTATTATTAAGGATTTCTCAATGTTGGAATCGATATTCATAGATCATACTAGGAAAGGGGTGAAATTCACATGGGAAAAAAGTGTGAATGCTATTTCAATGAGATGAATGACTTCAAAAATTAGCTATTTTCCTAATGTTGCATGATCCTAGTAATGGGTATGTTATTTTATGTGAAGATTCGAGTTCTATTCATGGTTTGGTGCTTATGCAGGAAGTTCATGTGATGGATTAATACTCTCACAGTCATTGACAATATCAGAAGAAGTAACCTAATCATCATTTGGATCTTTCTATAGTTATGCAAGCTACAAAAAGTTGGTGGCACATTTTTTTTGGAGATGTTACCGTCTTTTCTAAACAAAAGAGTTTGATATGTATATATTATTTGAAATATAGGAATCTCTTAATGTAATGGTGAGTGGAATAACTTCAGAAGTTTAACATCGACATCATTTATACCCAGGGTAAGGAGAATTTCCTTGTAATCTATCTCGGTATAAAGGTACCATCACAAGATTTTTTGGAATCAATTGAAGATTGAAAACTTAAGTGATTCATTGAAATTTTTCACATGGATTATTAGGATGATGCTTTATGTGTTTTCATGACCAGTGGTCATTAATCATCATTTCTTTATCATTATTTACCACTTGGTCAGCAATACAAGGAAAAGTTCATGGGAATTCAAAAACCCCTATTTGGTGGAGAGTTTGTTTCTGGTTGGTCTCCCTCTTCAAATCATATTTTATATTTTAGAAATCAATTTTTCATCCTAGAATATATAAAGAGATTAGTTTCTTTTATTTTTTTATTTCATTATGATCTATTCATCAAGGAACTATGAATATTATTTGTGACATAAGATGGTGATTCTAGTGGATCGGTATGATGTATGACATCATATATTGAGTTTCCGGCTATTACACCTTCCTATATATATAAATGAATATCTTACGAAATCTTTTAGTTTTTCCTAATATTTCTGAGTTATTATTTGGGTAAGGGATGAGGTGTCTCCGATTTTTTTATTGGACTACCACAGAAAACCAATGGTAGGAATTCTATCGGTGTGGTGATTGATTGGTTGAAAAAGTTAGGTACTTTATTCTAATCAGGGATACAACAAAATATGAAGACTTTGGTAATCTATAATTTAAATAGGTTTTAAGGTTATATGGGGTTTCCTCTACAACTATTTCTAACAGGGATTCTAGGTTTAACTCATGTTACTTGAAAAGACACTAGTAGATGATAGGGACTTTGATCAGCTTGAGTTAGACTTATCACCCATAGACATACATCAAGATAAAGAATGATATTCAAATCCTAGTGGAAAATATCCCTTCATTTGTCTTGGATTTTCGTGGATCATGGGATATACATATATTGTAGGTTGAGTTTTTTTGGTAAAAATGGTTATTAGTCAGTGATCATAATGGTTCCCTTTGAGGTTTTGTATTATCAACCATGAAGATGGCCTCTTTATTGAGAATACGTAGGTGATTTCCCTTTGGTAAGAAAGAGTCTTATTTATGAAACATCATTTAGAATTTTTGATATGATTAACCCTACAGTTATAACTTAGAGTTAATAGAGATCACATGTTGATTATCAATGTCAAATCATCATTATTTCTAGAGGTGAATGATTTTTCTTGAATGTTTCTCCTTGATTAGTCCACTATCATCATGGAAAATATGAAATGTTGTCTATGAGGTTTGTTGGACCCATTTGGGTCACTAAGAATCATGGGATGTTTTATTATCTATTATAATTTATAGTATGATTTATGGGTATTGATTTTTTTTTCATAGATCTCAACTCATAAATTACCATCCAAATCCCTCTCACATTTTGTGTTGGGAAGATAATGATTTGGACCCAGACATTTTTATTTTTGAGAAAACAGAAGTTATCATTGAATCTAAAGTGAAAGTTGATCATGGTAAGTCAATTATATTGATAAATTGTTATGGTGACATAGATCATATTCTCAAGAGACTTGGAATCAAGATTCATTGATGAGGGAACAATTTCCTCACCTCTTTCTGAACATCATTATTCTACATGAATTTTAAGGAATGAAAATTATTATTGTGGGGAGATTTCAACATAATGATACCTTATTTCAATTATTTACATCCGATTATTGTGTTTTCATATTTTTTTAGGGTGTTTTATATGATTCATGAGGATGAAGAGTGCTTTTTTTTTAAAATGACCTAATATTTGGGGTTGTATGTTTGTTTGAATTGTATGAGTATGGGTATATATGTGTCAAAGGTTTTGTTGGATTCTCCTTCTGTTTTTAACAATAGTTATGTTTTGGGTTTTATTAATAAAATGTTTTTTTATTTTACAGACCATTTCATGTTATGAAATGATAAAATTATGATTTTTAATATAAGTAATTATGTTTCTCAACGTATTTATTAAATTGAGAAATTCACTTTATAAAATTCTTTCGTGACATGAAAGTTTTGGGGTGACTATTTTTTTGTGAGATATGCAGGTGATTCTTTTCCATTCAATTACAACCATATCCTATGATACCTAAGGCATCTAACAGAAAATTTTGGGGATATCCACTCTTACTAAATCACTTCATTTAGTAATTGATATTTTTTCAGTTGTGGTGTCTATCCAAGTAATAGATCCTTATGCTTCTTAATTTCAACTGATAGAAGAAGAATCATTTTAAATGTATATGGATATTTTGATTTGTGATGATACTCTTCCTCAATATTTCTAGATCTATTGTATAATCTTACTTTGGAGGCGAACCATTATTTTGGTTTTTGGTTCAGCATGAGCGTTCATTGAGGTATATTGTGATCTATCTTCTCTGCCAGTCATTTTTCTTATTGAATTTATTCTAAGATGTGAGGATTGATTTTACGAATTTGGTATTTTTAAATTCATTCTTTAATATTGGTAAATCTTACTGCAGGGGTGTGCGATCCAAGTTTGTGGTAGTTGGTTCCATCTTTAGCCTATGTTAGATGGAATGTTTTTCTCTGTTCTAAAAATTAAACTGGAATAATTTAATTTTTTGTGTGGTAATGGGTTTTGAGAAAATATTGATTTTTCCCTTTTTATTAAAATAAAATGTCTTTTCAATGAATTCTGAAATGGATTAATGAAATTATTTTCCAAGAATGGGTTTGATGAAATGGTTTGGAAAATTTATCAAATAGAAAGCCTTTGGAACTTAGTTATAAGTTGTTGTAATAGGTCTCATCCCATGATATTGTTAGGGGGGGGTACAATCATAGGGTGTTTCTCTAAACCATAGCAATGTTATTATAATAACATATTAGAAATATTTGGAGGTTCACTTTCTAAGGAGTTACTATGCTCTCAATATTTTATGTGTATGTCTAGAGGATTGATGTACACTTCAATCTATATAAGGGTATGTGTTTTCTATCATTCCTAGCCAATTATTATCCTTAGAGTGATGTTACCTTGTTAATTATTTTGATATCTTTGTTTTTTGATATGATATGTGATGCATGATATGATTATACTACTTTGATATATATGAAATTATTTTAAAATATTTTACCTAGATTATTTGTAATTATGGAAAATAAGGAAAATGTTTTACCATGATTTTGATATATATTTTTAACTATTTATCATGCATTTTTTTCATTAATGTTAATATTTTTTAGATTATTGTATATATAATTTATATCGAACATATAGGTTGGATCTTGTTTATATTTTTTAGCTCACACCCTTATTAACCCAGTCGATGGTGTGTAGTCCTTCTAATTTATATTATTAAAAGGAATTACAAGGAACCACAGTGAGGATGTAAGGTTTCTACCATCTATGAATATGTACCTTATGGTAAAATGTTAGAAGTTTCCCATGATGTCACATGGAGTTTTTTATCTGTTCTATTAATCCTTTGTTTTAGGAATTGTATCTTGAATGTTTTTTAGCTCTTTTTTAGTTGCATTACATAGGTTGTTTTCTTCTTGTTATGAAATATAATTCATGATTTACTTTCCATTATTTCTCACTTATTTGTTTACTTATTCTATGTTTTATACTTTAAGTTTGGGAAAATAATTCTATCTAGTTTTTTTGATTTCTTAGTCCTAATCTCTAGACTATGGTGATCAGAAAGTTTCTTTCAAGAATGTGATGGTTTGGGTCAGGTACCAGTTTGAGAGACTATCTTGGTGAGGTTCATCATTATAGATAATTAGTGGGATATTTATATGATTTGTTGTTGATTATGTAGTTCAATATATAATGGAAAAAAATTATGTTTGATACTAAGAACATGAGATATTCTTGTTTTTTACCCTAATTATATAAATCTAAAAACATAATAACATCCATTGGATGTAAGAGATGAAATATTAATTATTGATTTTTTAATAAATATTAGTTTTATCTTGTATATTATAGTCGGTATCAAATTGTGGATGTAAAGTATGTGTTTATGGAACTATATTTTAGAGTACAGGTCCTGGGATTTAAAATTAGAATCAAAGGCGGGTTTAGATAACGTGGTATATTAAGATGTTTGTTTAGGAATATTTAGGGGTTGATAAGTTATTGATGATCATAATTTTAAAGGCATATATAACCCTTTGTAATAATATTTGATATAAAAATATAGTAATAATTCAACATTTATTATGGGATTAGGATAATAAAACATTACTGATAATTCTTGGGATAAGACTATGTGATAATTCTAAGTATCAAATAACATCCAAAGGTTTTTGTAAAATAGATATTGTGTGGTTATAATAGAAATTAAATCATTGTTGGGATACTAAATGTAGATGAAAAGATCTGTAATAAATCTAACAAGGGGTAATAATATGTTAAATGAAATATTTGGAATTAACCCTATCATCCCATAGTGTATAAAATAGTGGCCTAACATCCCTCCAAATTTGAGACTCTTTAGAGGATATGATTTTGGTCAATCAAAATTTTATTTATGAAATATTATCATGGAATTTAATATATTTAGTTTACGTAAAATATTTAGAGATTGACCATGGATAAAATAGATTGAAATATATAGATTTATATGTTAGTTTAGAAATTAATTAATATTCTCTTTAATAGAAAAAGGATATGTTCGATTTTGAGACCCCAGATTTAAATGATTATTCAGATTATAAAAATTTGTCTATTTTTATTGTATTTTGGATACCGATTTTTAAAATTAGGTAATTAAGTATGAGAGAACCAAACTCACATTAATCAAGGATGATCCAATAATGATATAAGTTAAAAAAGAGTAATATAAGTTCAACCGAGTATAATACAATTGGATTTGTAAGAACTACTGGATAACATGATAGTTTTATAAGTTGATACATCTTGAGGATGAATATTACTTTTGTTATTTTGATAATTATTTTATAATGATCATCAATCATGTAAACTATTTTGATTTTTGAAATGGTTGAATCCTGAAGAATTCATGTTTACAATGGATGCTATAGATATTGTAGAAATTCTCCCTATAAACAACCTAATGGGATAATGACTATAGTGATGAATAATATGATTATGAAAAACCTACTATCAATAATTCTGATTGACAGTGTGGACATAATTTATGTCCCAAATACACCAAATAAGATAAAGATAGAGTATTATGATTGATCAAGTGATGAATATGATGAAGTAAATAAGCTTCAATTTCTTATATGTCCAAAATGTGGGAAGATTCATGGGTTAGAATACCTTAAAGTGGTAGGTAAATTCTATATGTGTTTTTATTAAGGTCATTATACTCCTATGTTTAAGGGAAAATGAGAAAATTTAGAAAAAATCTTCAATTGCAGGAAACATGTACATTGTGTGACTTAGAATACTAATACAATGATCAATAAGGGAAATAGTCACAAAAATCTATGTGCAAATAGAAAATCTGATGCAACTACAGCTAATGTTACAAATAGTAAGATTTTACTCTAGATTTTTCAGTATCTTATTTCATATATTTTTTCACCAACTATTAGATATTGAGTTCTGAATAAAATCACTAAGTTGTATGATTTTCATTTAAACTTGTTTCAATTTTTGTGGGATGTTATTCCTTATGGATCAAAATCTTTATATTTTTGGATAATATTATGTGAAAAGAATAATGATTTAGGACTCTTTATAAAGTGTATATAATTATTTTCCATATTTATGAATCACATTCCGAACAATAAATATTCCCATGATAATCTTGTTGTTTATAATTACTTATTATTTTCATTTAGAAATTACTATGATCTCATGAGTCAAATTGTGAGGAATTGACTTATTTAAGGGGGGATAATTTAAAACCCTAAAATTTGAATATATTATTACCATTAAATAATTGAATGTGTTAAGTATCATTCTCCACATGCAACACCAAACCCAAATAAAAATATGACATGGTTAGAGTATTTAAACCTATTAATTTAATTAGTATGAGGGAATAAGAGTAATGACTTTATGAAATATTTATAGAATAAGAAAAAAATCTTCTTTTAATATGAGTTAAATTCAATTGGTGTATCTAAAATTTGATTAGTTTAATCATTTAATTCTTAAAGATTTATTTTTTCATTATATGAAATTTGTATGAAGTATGAATTTATATTTTAAAAAAATTATGATTAATTATGATAAAATTTATTTGATATATTTATTTTTCCAATACTAATTTATTTAGTTAATAATACAAAATCTGAATCAGAATGGATAATATTCTTTAAAAAACTAGTATCCTCTAAAATTTGTTTTCAATATACCACATCTTTTTAATTAATAGTGAAATTATTAGAATTTAGAAATTTTTGTGGAAAATTTTGACATTATTTTTGGATTTGTTATATTAATATTTTGTTATGATTTTTTTTTTGATTTTTATAAAACAGTATTATTTTAGGTGAGTAGTGAAAATATTGGTTTTATAAATGACATGAGTTATTTAACAATGTTAATACATAAGTAGGGAATATAAAATCATAAATTATAATAATAATACAAATATATATTTTATATATTACATTATAATTTTAAAAATGATTATTTTAATTTAAATTCCATATCTATTGTTTTAGAATAAGAGAAATATTTTCTAAAAAATAATTTTCAATACATTTTATATTATTATCTCAAAATTAATTTTTTTATTTTTTTAATTGAATAAAATGAAATTTATTTAATATTTATAATCACTGGGTTTAAATTATGTAATATATTCTACTTTATTTTTAAGCATAAATAATATGTTACATTTAGTAAAAACGAGTTATCGTGGTAAAAGTAGAAATGTTAAAAAGTAATAATAATAGGCTTAAAGGGATTGAAACAAGATAAAAAATATTTGGATTCCTCATAAGACCCTAGAATGTTTCATTTCCATATAGTAGTATTTAATTCTCTTGAGAGTATCATCACGATAAATTATCCAATGTTATCCATTTGGAAGAGATCTTATTAGGAAATCTCTAAGTTCTCATACTGAGTAATCAATTTCACATAATTTGTTTTCAATTTTTATTTTCATATTATTATATTCAAAAACATTTGCAATTATATAATTATTATTTATATAATTTAATTTATTATTAGATATGAATTTTCATTAATCACTTTATCTATTATCTATTAAGAAAAAAATTGAAATTCATTTGTAGTGTGACCTACCACCTATACAACAAAATGTGTGTCATTTTACTTAACAGAGTTAAAATTATTTCATCAATTATAAAATAAATAAATAATTATGATATTTATACAATTTTTATAATTATTAAATAATAAACCATATTACTCATTCCTCCTGCTATTTGAAATTAATATCTTTGTCCATGTGTATATGTGGACTGGCTCTCCTATAGAATGATTAATTTCTATTTATATTCTAAAAAATGGATTACAAATGGGTTCATGAGTATTATATTTAATGATAGATATGATTTTTATAATAATATTAAGGGTATGGTAAGGAAAAGTTTGCCCATTACTGGATTGTTAATCCTTAATCAATGAAAAAGATTTTGGTGTCAAGAGGATACTTGTATATTCTTTCTAGGTAATGAATTTAAATAAATTATACTATTTTATTAATTATTTTAATTATGACATGTAACACTAATAAAGAAAAAAATATAATTATTCTTCTAATATAATGATATTATAACTATGTCACCTCATAGTCATCCAATAATCCTGTTAATATAATGTATGTGTCAGTTTAAACTTCTACTTGAAAAATAAAATATATCTATGTCATGAATAAATATTATAAATTATCTAATAGTTTAATATGAATTATATATTTTAAAAAAAATTGTTGTGTTATATGAACATTTATTTCATTAATTAATAAAACAGCTTTTGTTCATTAAGAATCACAAAAATATGATCATGATTGAATGCATCTTCTTGTTTTATAAAATACTGTGGAATAAAAATAAACCCTTTATAATTGTAATTTAAAATATATTATTGTACCATTAATTATGTTTTAAACATTAAAATTTCAAAAATAATGAATACAATCACTATTTTATGAATCTAGTTCAATGCGTGAAAGATTAATTAGACTTATTGTGGAATATAAGTAAAAACTAACTAATATTTATATAAATATAATGAATATAAATAAGGATTATAGATGTCTATAGTTATAAATATTGTACTTTGGTATGAATATATAAAAATTAATTTAACTATTCAATAAATTTGGTGCAATTGTCAGATGAATCATGACCGAGGTAATGGTTTTCATCTCAAATTATTCTCTTTGAGACATGTTTAGTACTATGAACCTAATTTAATTTTATTGGTGTATATATTATTTTTTGGGATATCATATCATGAATTATAACTTAATCATGGAATTTTGGGTTCAATTATTATAAAACAATTAATGGTTTTTAATTAAAGCGTCACTAATGCCACAATATTTTTCATGGTGTCAATTCTGATTCATTAAGACATGTTACATGTTATTCACCATGATTCATTTTTATGATGAAATAGGGATTTACTATATCATAAACTCTATATTAATTTTTTCCCTTATAATTAATGGTATAAGCTAAGCCAAATAAATTTTTTTCATTAAATTTATTCTGACTAAAATGTTACCCCAATTATAAGTGTTGTTGGTAAATACATTTTTACTCATTGAGTTACCAACGTTCACGTGAAATTATTTCATATATATTTGGTACAATAATCCTTTTTATTTTATTATTCTTTATCAGGTAATTTTCAAAAAAAAAATTAGCATTTAAACGCCTTTTCAAATTTTCCATGATTTATTGAGTATGTTTCCCATGTGGGATATTGATAACTCTAATCTCCTTCATTTGAGTTATAATGTTTCATCATGAGATTTGACTTTAACTGAATTTTTATCCAACCCTAATATTATATTATATGTAATTTTATAATACTATTTGTTTAAATAAAAATTTAATAAAAATTAATGTTTCTTTACTCTTAATACTTTGTTTGTGTTGAAAAATGGGATTTTGAAAATAATAAAAATTGATTTTCCTATCACTTTAATATATTTTGTCTTCCTCTCCCTGATAATCAAAATTAAATTTTATGTGTTTCAAGGGATCTATTATTTTATATTATTTTGTAATTAATGGTTTTTAGAAGCATTTACCTCAACTTTTCAAATTATATCTTTTAAAGAAACATGTAATTTTTTTAATGTCAATGTTAAAAATATTTCTAAAATGATATTTTATGTTTTGGTTTCAATTTTCCTTATCATTTAAAAAAATATTTACCCTAATGGGGTTTATGATTCATGATATATCATATAATATATATTTATCATTTGGGGGATTAACTCTCAATATCAAATAATTTGATTCCTTTTCACTTATTTTTGTTGACACCCCTACATGTTTGAATTATTAATTTGAGGATATATTCTTTTCAAACTAGCTTCTTTCTCTCTATGGATGCCTTGTGATCATGTTATCAAAGTACTGACTTAACTGTATATTCATTACCCTATAATGTGTGATCATTTAATTTTTGAAAGTTCATAATGGAGGATGTTTTCCTAAAAAAATTATTTATTAAGATGAGAAAAAGTGTTTGTTTTTTTATATTATTATTTTAATATATATTATTATTGGAATGTTTACTATGTATTATTTAACCACACACCTTCATTCTCTAGATGGGTTATCATCATGTTGTCCCTTTTATTAAAATGGGTAAAAATATTGAAATTAATGATTATTAATAACATCTTTCATAGGATGATTATGTATTGACATTCTATAATTTTTCATTATATATATAGCCATGTTTTTATTTATCTAGAGGTTCCTTAATGAATTTTATGAAATGTATTGATGACAGTAATAGTGAATGCATTGGACATAAACAAGTGATGGGTGGGGCTATAAATTATATATCTATTGATTAAGTAATAGGTATATTAATAAAAATAGCTTGGGATTTGATGTATACCTGTCTCAATATCAATATAGTGTCGTAGCACAATCCATTGATAACATTTTTTGAGTTCTGACCTTATTCATTTCATTAGTATGCAATCATTAATTATTTATATCCATATTCTCCTTTATTTTCATTGACATTCTATTATATTATTTTTAGTTGGTTATTAGATTATTTAGATAATTTTTCTACAATATTATGTATTTCATGATAATATTTTGATAGCTTTAGTTACATGTTTCCATCACTAACCATTTGAGCTGATACCTTCTTCTATTTCCATTTCCACAGGTTAAGATGAAAAATGGTGCACATAATATGTCTTAGATGATATATTTTGTGGAGACATTATATGTGATCTTTAAGACTTGTTTTGGATTAAGTAGTTTCATATATAATTGAAAAAATCATACATTTTATAAAAATAACATGATGTAGTTAGTGATTATTTTGTCCCTATTCTCTAATGATCATAACATTAAATGATCTTTGGATTATAAGAGATGAAATCATTATTATTTATTTTTTAATTGATGATAGATATATCAATGATTTTATAGTTGGTATAAATTTTTTTATGTAAATCATATGTTTATGGCACCAGATCCTAGAGTATCCGTATAAGACATTATAATCCCATTCAACCAGTCATAGGTAAACATGTACATATAAAAATTCATTCATAAATATGTTTATATATTTTTATTAAAGGATTCAACTTCTTCCAACATGGAATTACTATAATCATGATGATCCTCTCATCCTTTACCAAATCCATACTTTCCTAATCCTATATTGTATCGAATATTAAATGTCTCTCATAATAAACAACAGAATAATAAATTATTAAAAGAATTTATAATTAGTTATTCAATTTAAACCAAAGAGGTATAATCATGAAAAAATCATTGATAAATTATTCTTCATTGAAATTAATCAAACCGTTGTGTATTAATCCTCTTAATATATTAACTATCTAAGGTTAAAAAACTCCATTTCATTGAAAGATTTATTCAATTATCTGGTGATATAATCACTAATAACTAGAAAAAGGATATAAAATTAGTGGATAATAAAAGGGGAAAATACTGAAGATAAATACAGAATGATTATATACTGAGTCACCCTAATAAACACCCACAAATCACTCCTCTACAATATGGGTTATGGTAGGAAGAAATGGTTAAAATAAATCCAAAAATAGAACACTCTTGATTCGAGGATCATCAATTTTTTTGAATTGGGATGACCCTAAAATCATGGGTTTACCCCAATTCAAAAAACTAGTTAGAGTAATCATCAAATAGTGATCAGTATGAATCGTGGAATGTTTCTATATTTAGATACTCCTTATAGATTAGACCCCTGGGTCATGACATGACACACCCCTAAGTAAAATATGACATCCCTCTACCCATGTTCTCACAACTTAACCCTTTGGTCACATAATGACACAACTCCCACTAGTAGAGACAATATCCCACAACCCAAGACTTGTGGTGTAACCACTCTAGTCAAATAATGGAATACATCTCTTAAAAAAATTAAACTCCCAAAGTTTTAGCTTCTATAGTGTGTCTTTCGCCCTTAAAGTAAACCACATCCGTCATCATAACATGACCAATTAGGTCATGGAATGACCTTCCATTTTCAGAGATTTCATAAAGACAGTACCTCAAGAATATGAATCCCAATACATATAATCCTCCATAATGGAATGAAAACCACTTCCATGTCATGAAACTCAATTGTATGATTTTTTTTCCTAATCCCAAATCACATAAAAATATCTTTACACCACGACATGCATGGGTCTGGGTGTGACCCCTCATCCCATTGGTATCATCCAAACCATCACATGTCCACCACACTCTGATAATCACCATTCATAGTTTGACCCTTTTCCCCCATGTTATGGAACTACCCCTCTTCATGTGACTAATCAATTAAAAACACCATTATATATCTCTTGGATGAATTGAACATTGATACGGGGGTGAATAAATGGTCTTATTTTACAAATATTTTTCATTAAATTGAACCTCTTGAAATACATGAGGTTATTAGTCCACTAATTGATATCTCATAGCCTCAATCATGTGTAGTAGTAATGAAAGAGATATAATCACACAATATTTTCAAGGTCTAGAATAATATCCAACTCAATTACATTTTGGAAAGATACCCAACACAATTTATCCACTATAATCACAAGTGGATACAAAAAAATTTGTTTAGACACCCTTAAAACAATATTCATGAAACTTGATAAAGACGTATATTATATACCAACAACAATTGGATAAAATCCCTAACTACAATATCCTTTTAGATGACTAGTTAGACAACCAAATCACAATATTTAATTAGACATAATCTTGTGATGGAATGACCATATACTTAATCAATGATTCTTATGTGTCTACTTTAAATGGACTTCATCCACAAGTGGATAGTATATGGATCACCTTTGTATTTAAAATTCAAGGTATTTAATAGGTTATAAAAGTTATTAGTACTGTGAGTCTAAAAAATATATATTCTGATACAAAATGATCTAGGTTCCCTTATTTCTTTCTATTACCCAAGTAATTGTATGTTTTCTACAATAAATGATATATTATCATTATATTATTCTTATATTTATAAGGTAATATTTAGTATTATAACTCTTAGTTCTCTAGAATTCTCACACTGAGTGTTTTTGAGTTATCTCAATATTTTTTCTTTCATAATTGATAAAGTTACAATATATATTAACCAAATATCATGTTAGTTTTATGTTTCCTCTAGTATTTTTTAACTCTATATATATATGCTAAGAGCGATATTTTCACTCTAATATGGAAGATAAATTTTATTTTTATTCTCCCACAAAATCTAACTCAAAATTCTCGGTCAATTTTTACCAAATTCATAGGTATTTCCTTATTTAAATTAATCTATAAAATATAATTATTTAAAGAGGCACTTAAACATTCACCTTTTCCATGTCAACCTTCCTCTTTCGGTGTGGATATAATTTCACATTACTTCAATAATTGATAGAATGATAATACATATTTATTATTCTGATGATCAAATCCTATAATATCATTTTAGTATAATCATTTTATTTAATTCTCTATTTATTCCGAATATTTCATTTTTATTATTCAAAATTCTTCGCTTCTATATATTCTCATATTTTCTCTAAATGAAGACCTACTATGAGGTATAAAAGAATCAATGAACATGAAATATGAGGTAGGAAACAAATTGAATATGTTTTTCAACATAATGAATCAACCACATGAAACAAATATTTATCTTGAAGGTCAAACATGATGTAAAAAAGTGTGTGTCAGTGGATCAATCGTATTTATAAACAAATGACTATGAAGATTTCCAATGAGGTAGAGTAGTGACTATTAAAGGATTAAACACATTATAAAACTATAAAACGTGTTACTATTTTTAAATTTCATACATGTTCTAACTCAAACTAGGTCCTATGAAATCAACTTTCAACTTTCCTCAATCAACAAAAAACCACTTCAAAGCTGTTTTATATAATTTCTATATGATTGCAATCACCTGCCTTTAGATTCCTTCTACCAGTTAACATTGAAATTAAATTTTTTTAGGTATTGGTTCCCTTGAAATTTTTCGTTTAACCTATATTGAACATTAATATTACCCTTATAAAGAATATACTATACGCATTTATGTAGGTCTGAAATTTTTTAGTTTTTTTTAAAACTCAAATAAAACCTTATCAAAATCACTCAGGGATATATAAAACCATCAAATACTTCATCCATGTGTATTTTAACACTATATATAGTATATTTCTTATATATTAACCCTTAAAATTTCATTCAAATTGCTAAAACTTCTTCTAAATGTCTCAAGAAATATTGTCTTTGAAAAACTCCATCTTAAACTTTAATAGGAAAAAATATCCACCTATGGATTTATTATCAATACCTATAAACCCCTCTTGTAAACAAATGTGTTCTTTTCATTCTCCACCTTACTAAATAAAATACAAAGGGCATAAAATTTTATTCCTCTCATCTCATCTTGTTCTGTTCAATAGTTCATACACTTACTCTTTCTTCTCGAGTTTTAAATTTGATTAGAAACCACTAACATCTTGAGATTAGAATGAAATTAAATTATTTTCCTAGAATATAAACTTTAACTGATCTAATCTGAGTCAACATGGGATAATCCTTTATACAAAATATGAGTGATATATCCATGTACATTTATATTATCTATTAAATACAAGACTTTTAATGTGATTCTTGGAAAATAATTCATGGGTATTATTATTATAGATTTATAAATAAATAAATGTTTCATTACACAAATATCTACAAAAATTTAGAATGTTCCTATAAAAATAATAAAATTACTTCTTTGACTCATATTATCATCAACAAACACGCTCCCTTTACAACATATTTAATATTTTTCAAAAATAAGTGTTGTAAGTGTGATTGAATGACCACATCTTCAGCTTTTATGGGGTTGTCCAAAAAATCAAGATTACATGGAATACTTGGTTTTAGATTAAATATTCATATTTTATCACCAATAAATGATTAATCAACTTATCCTCTCTATGATACATTAATAATACATTAATAATTATTTCTTCGTTTTCCAATGTGTATAACACTCATAAAATTATTCAATTGCATTCATGTTAAAATAAATGAACATGAACAATGGGGATTTAGGAGGAGTTATTTTTTATTTAAAAAACAATTAGGAAGTGATATTTCTCTCGACCACTACTTCTTATAATTTCCATTATCATTAATTTCCCTCCTATCAATAACTTCAATTGGTTTTCTACTCATTAACTCTCCTAGAGATGGTTTTTTATATAAATAAGTTTTTTATCCTTTAATTTCAATGAAACATTCATGATTAGTTAATTCATATTATTCCTAAAAAACATTTACTAATAAGCTAATATTTTCATATGATACTTATTTAGGAATCCTATGGAACTATCTTAGGTTATATGAAAATAATATGATTATGTTGGATTCGTTCGATACATAAATAGAATGGAGTTCAAAGGAAACCTAGAAGTGTGAAAGAATTATATAATGAGATTACATTATCAAGATAATTGATTTTGATATATTTTTAATGAATATTGGATAATAGAAGGTGAATAAGTTTCCCAACTTATGAAATACCACACTGTGCTTAGTGGTCATGGTGAAGATGAAGTAGAAAAAAGGTGTGAGCATTCCTAGGAATAAGATTGTTTGGGTGAAGAATGAGATGCCCAAAAATAAAATCATGAATATGAAATTTCATGGCGGTCCTCATGGTAGAATTTCTATTAATGTGTGTAACAAAAAAACCATACATGGTGTAAAGGATGTTTTGTGGTGGTTTTATTCATAAAATACCTTATAAAATAATATGGTCAGTTGAAGGTTGACTACTCTATTGAATATATCATGGTGAGTGAAATAGGGGAAATGTTTCTTTCCATTTCATAATTATGTAATTATGGTTGATAGTTTTTGACTCATTGAATAAATTATGATTTAAGTAGTTAACATAACCAAGAGAGATATACCATGTATTAATTATGTTGGTGGTTTTCTGGGAGACTATATGTGATCTGTGGGATATGTTTTTATGGTAGTGGTGATGGTCATGGTGAAGGTATTTTCTAAAACAATGGAATTATTGGTCCATATTTCAATAGGAGAATGAAACATTACCAACATTACATTGTTTTTAGTTTGTTAAAGATGGTCTTAGCCGGGAAATACATATACCATGTTGTGGGGTTTTAAAGAAAGTCATGTTGGGGGGAATATGTGTCGGAAATATCAATTTGGGTATGATTGAAAAAATAGGTGACTTTGCTTTAATAATTAAAACAATAATAAAATTAAAGTACAAAGGGGAAATTAAATAATTATTATTAGATATAATAAATAGATAAGGTAATGAAATTAATAAATGTCTTAAGATATAAAATTAAAATTTTTGATACATTTTATTAATTTAATCGCAAAATTAATTGGGTGGGTAAAAACAATACAAAATAGTCATGTAAAAATTATTCAATAGTGTATATAAAATTTTAATGGTGTAATGTGTAAATTGAAAGACAGTGAAAATATGGTTTAATAAATTAATTCCACAATAACTTATTGTGAGCCTATTTCTCTCCTCACCTAGTGTAGAGAGGGTTTTATTATTGATACATTTATTTTATTGGAGTTAAAGATACAAAGACCTGCATTAAATTTTTACTAAAGGGGAAATAAAACCATCTTCCCATAATTTAAAGGTAGTATGAGCCTGTCTCCCTTTATCTAGATAGTTTTTTGTAAGGAAACTATTGAAGAAGTTAGTCTGAGAAGTAAAATATTTTCTTATCACAAATATGTTACAATTTCATTCTCATATATCATAAAAGGTAGAAAAAGATAAGAGAGATTTAGAGATGAAGGTTGTTTGAGGGTTCCCAATAGAATGGTAATCAAAAATGGATCTAGGTAGGATCATGATATTGAACATAATTTTCTAGAGATCAGTCATTAACACATCACTTTGTTTGATCATTTAATCCACCACCATTGTTAGATGTGATCGAAACCCCTCATTGCATCTATTTATAGGATTCAATAGATCTTGAAATCATTTATAAATTATTAGGACAATTATTATTTTTCAATGACCAAATAATATTTTTGTGTCCCACCGAATTGAAGATATGTGACTTGCTAGATCAGAACCAAAAAGTGGCCAAACAATCACACCATCTACCTAATAGGAATTATTGATCTCTCCTTGTTTTATTTGCTTCCACGAGAAATATTATGACTTAAATTGGGTAAGATATTATATTTGAATGTCACAAAAGTTCACCGAGACACTTCTATGATTCATTCAAAGCCGTTAATAGATTCCGTCCATGATATGAAAAATTAAATTAAGACTTAAAATATTAAAATACCAGTTAATATCATCAAAAGAACAATCAGTATGATCATCAAGTTCAAAAAATTCCCTTAATTTAGAACATTATACTCAGTACATGGATCCTTATAAATACAATTTTCATCAAATCACATGAAATTGTTGTTGGGTCGGAAGAAACACGGGGAAAAGATGGCAAGAGGGGGGGTGAATTGCCTTTTGAAAAAAGATTAACAAATTAAAATCAAAGTAAAGAATGCAGCGGAAAGTAAAGAGGCAAGACACAAGAAATTGATAACGGAGTTCAGCCAAAAACCCGGCCTACGTCTCCGCTCCCAACTCAACCGTTGAGAGATTCCTACCGCTTTCTTTTCAATGGTTTTAGCAAGAAACCCACTAGGCTTTGAGGTAGCACTAGGACCTATTACAGCTTGCTTTTGGATGGTTGAGCAAGAACCCACTTACTTTTAATGGTTAAGTAAGAACCCACTAGCCTTTTTATGGGTGAAGGCTAGCTCACCTAACTCAAGCTATTTAAAGGAAAGCTTGACAACCTCTTCACACCTTAGTGGTGGTGTGAGAACCCAAAGAAAGAGGGGATGAGAAAAGAGTTTGGGGTTTGTAGGCACAAACCCAAATTTAAAGCTCAATAAAAAGTAAAACAATAAAACCCGTATTTGGGAAGACTTGGGCGCCAATTGGATGATGGAGTTGATGTAGCGTGCTCTCCCAAGCTTCTTGAAGGGGCTCCTTGGATGTGGAAGTTGTTGGAGCACTTGGGGTTCCCTTGGAGGAAGTCGCCGGAGGTTGGCCAATTGATGCAAAATATGTCCGAGGGCTTCACAATAGTTCCGGTAGATGTTCGGGGCTTCCTTGGCCTTTATTTATAGGCATGGAACCCTTGGGGAGGCTTCGGAGCCGTTGGAGAGGCTAAAAGAGCCGTTGGGAGCCAAGTGGGCCAGCCTGGTCAAACTGCAACGGCTAGTTTGACTGGCTCCACCGGCTGGCCGGTACAGTCCCACCGGTTGGCCGGTGTTTGCAAAAAGGCATAGGATTCTTTTCCAGGGGCCACCGGCTGACCGGTGCCAGAGCCACCGGCTGGCCGGTGGTGAGGCAGTAGCCTTCACTATTGAGGCTGGGTTCCACCGGCTGGCCGGTGGTGAGGCCACCGGTTGGCCGGTGGGGAGGCAGTGGCTCAGCCTTGAGTCAGGTTGCCACCGGCTGGCCGGTGGTCAAGCCACCGGCTGACCGGTGGAGCCTGGCAGTGGGCAATGCCTCTGCCAGGTCCACCGGCTGGCCGGTGCTATCACACCGGTTGGCCGGTGGACTGAATTTCAGTCCACTTCTTGATTCTTCTTGGGCCATTCTTTTGGAAATCTCTTGCCTATCATCCACAATACTTAAAGCACAAGGTTAGACAAAAAGAAAGGTGATTGTGATCATGAAAATCAAACAACGAGGGGAACGAGATGTACAACAATCTCCCCCTATTTTGATGATCACAATCACCAAAACAATTAAAGTAAAAACATAAATTAAAGGCATGCTTTTAAAGAATATATTGAAAATAAATACTAAGCATGAGAGAAAATATTCTCCCCCAATCAATCAAGAAATTTCTCCCCCTTTGTGATTATCAAAATAGAATGGGGCATAAAACTTGATTGAGGGAATATTTTGAAAAACAAGAGAGAGATTTGAAAATCAATTTGAGATTTTTGAAATTGAAATGAAAATTTGAATAACAGTTTGAATTGAAAGTTTTGAATAAAAAACCAATTGAAATTTGAAATTTGAATTTTGGATACCAAATGTTGAAATTGAAAGTTGGAATCGAAAATTTTGAAATTGAGAATTTAAAATGATAATTTTGAATGAAAATTTTTAATTCACAAAAAGGCTTAAAAGAATCTAACTCTCCCTAAATAAAAACAATAAATCACCGGGGAGAGGAAATAAATTTTGGCCCGGAGAGACTTGCTAGAAGGGATTTTTCAATCCACACTTGTCTCATGGCGGGTCTTCTCCTATAAAACTCATCGGAATAGAAAATAGATTTGGGTTGGCCGTACCGGGCGTTTTTACAATTACATTCATAAATAAGGTGCCCAGGTTTTTTGCAATAATTACAAAATTTAAATTCGGAGCTCCCCCTTACAAAAATTGTGGGTGCATGGGAGGAGGAAGCTCGGTTGGCGTAGCCAAGTCCATGTGTGGTTCTAGAAACACGTTGAGAACCAAGGAGATTGGACAAATTTTGTTCACCTTGGGTGAACTTGGCTAGGGTCTCCCTAAGGTCTTTGATGGTTGATTCCATGGAATCAACATTTGGAAAATTTTGGATTTTAAGGGTCAACTCTTCCTTCTCTTTGAGAAGTTGTTCTTTTTCGGAAGAGAGTTTTTTGAAAGACTTTTTCAAAGTAACAAATTTTGAAGAAAGTTCATGAAAACCATTTTCAAGTTGGTCTCTAGCATGTGAGAGTTCTTCATAAGACAAATGATTGAAAGAATTTGAATTTGAAGAGCAAGAGGATGAGGAGGAGGAAGAGGAGGAAGATACCTCATGTTTTGCCATTAGGCAATTATTACCATGGTCGCTCGAGGAGAAGGAGGAGAATGAAGAGGTGGAGCAATCACTCCATGTTGCCTTTGAATCCTTCTTCTTCTTCTTTTTCTTGGCCCTTTTCTTGTGGAGTGGGCAATTGGGCACGGATTTTGCATCGGGTTCTTTCTTTTGAGCGGGTTCTTGCTTTTGAGCCATGCTAGTACCTTCATGGGTTAGCTCTAAATATTTCCAAATATCAGAAGAGGTGGTGCAAGAAGAAATACAATCAAAAACATTACGGTCTAAGCCACAATGAAGAGCATTCATGGCTTTTCCATCAAGCTCAAAATTTTCAATATCATTGGGGGTCCATTTAGACTCATCGGGAGAGGAGAGGGAAAATCCTTGCATAACAATTCTATAAATTGGATAGCCAATACTTTTAAGAAATGTGGCCATGCGGGTTTTCCAAAAAGAATAATCGGCTCCATCAAAGAATGGAGCACGATCCAAAGAAAAACCTTCGGGGGATTGAGAGGAAGAAGCGGTAGAAGCCATCAAAAAAAATAGGATCTTTAATTTGAAACCGGTTAAGGATTTATTCAAACACGTGCTCTGATACCAATTGTTGGGTCGGAAGAAACACGGGGAAAAGATGGCAAGAGGGGGGGTGAATTGCCTTTTGAAAAAAGATTAACAAATTAAAATCAAAGTAAAGAATGCAGCGGAAAGTAAAGAGGCAAGACACAAGAAATTGATAACGGAGTTCGGCCAAAAACCCGGCCTACGTCTCCGCTCCCAACTCAACCGTTGAGAGATTCCTACCGCTTGCTTTTCAATGGTTTTAGCAAGAAACCCACTAGGCTTTGAGGTAGCACTAGGACCTATTACAGCTTGCTTTTGGATGGTTGAGCAAGAACCCACTTACTTTTAATGGTTAAGTAAGAACCCACTAGCCTTTTTACGAGTGAAGGCTAGCTCACCTAACTCAAGCTATTTAAAGGAAAGCTTGACAACCTCTTCACACCTTAGTGGTGGTGTGAGAACCCAAAGAAAGAGGGGATGAGAAAAGAGTTTGGGGTTTGTAGGCACAAACCCAAATTTAAAGCTCAATAAAAAGTAAAACAATAAAACCCGTATTTGGGAAGACTTGGGCGCCAATTGGATGATGGAGTTGATGTAGCGTGCTCTCCCAAGCTTCTTGAAGGGGCTCCTTGGATGTGGAAGTTGTTGGAGCACTTGGGGTTCCCTTGGAGGAAGTCGCCGGAGGTTGGCCAATTGATGCAAAATATGTCCGAGGGCTTCACAATAGTTCCGGTAGATGTTCGGGGCTTCCTTGGCCTTTATTTATAGGCATGGAACCCTTGGGGAGGCTTCGGAGCCGTTGGAGAGGCTAAAAGAGCCGTTGGGAGCCAAGTGGGCCAGCCTGGTCAAACTGCAACGGCTAGTTTGACTGGCTCCACCGGCTGGCCGGTACAGTCCCACCGGTTGGCCGGTGTTTGCAAAAAGGCATAGGATTCTTTTCCAGGGGCCACCGGCTGACCGGTGCCAGAGCCACCGGCTGGCCGGTGGTGAGGCAGTAGCCTTCACTATTGAGGCTGGGTTCCACCGGCTGGCCGGTGGTGAGGCCACCGGTTGGCCGGTGGGGAGGCAGTGGCTCAGCCTTGAGTCAGGTTGCCACCGGCTGGCCGGTGGTCAAGCCACCGGCTGACCGGTGGAGCCTGGCAGTGGGCAATGCCTCTGCCAGGTCCACCGGCTGGCTGGTGCTATCACACCGGTTGGCCGGTGGACTGAATTTCAGTCCACTTCTTGATTCTTCTTGAGCCATTCTTTTGGAAATCTCTTGCCTATCATCCACAATACTTAAAGTAAAAGGTTAGACAAAAAGAAAGGTGATTGTGATCATGAAAATCAAACAACGAGGGGAACGAGATGTAAAACAATTGTTAGATAAAAAATTAAGTGTTTTTTATCATGAAAACACCATGAGAGAGTTAGGTAAACTAATATACCCATTTTTTATGATATCAAAAACATAATATAAAAAAGATATATCAATAGTAAATAATGAGTTATACATGTATTAGAGATACTTCAATATATTTTAGTAAAGTATTCAATATGAGCGAGATTTAGATATAACACAATTAAATCATGAATATAACCCCCTTTAAAAAACAATGAAACAAATTTTTGTTTCACTATTTCATAAAATTATCCCCTTTAACCAAAATCTTCACCTCAATAACCAAAAATCCTATCGCCACCATGAATAGAAAAAAGAAAACAGGGATAGGAAAAAATATATATTTATATCAAGAATTAATTTTAACAAAAGGTAAAATAATATCTATATACAATACTATCTCCCCATTAATTATTATCAAAATTTTAAAATTAAGATTTTAGGATAAATCAAATAAAACATTGACAATGCATTAGGTAGAAACAATTATAACACATGTTGTATATTGAAGATATAACATTTAAGTTCAAATCATATAAAATTACAAGTATATTCATAAGAACTGAATGTAAAGGATAATAGTGATTTAATTGATTAAAAAGGATTTTTAAAAATAAAATTTTCAAAAGATTTAAATGAAAACAACTCATATTTTAAGAACAATAAATAATATCCATGAGATAGAGAGAGTGTGATCTAATAATGTGGTTCAGGGGAGAAAATTAAAAATAAAGTGATTAAAAATGTATCCCCATGTAGATCATCCCATAAATTTCTAGGATATTACCTACATCATTTAGTTCATTTAATAAGTATCTCTATAGGTAATAATAGAATAAAAATTTAAAGGTTTTGAAAGTAAAATTTTATTGTGAATACATTATAGTATATGGTAATTAAGCTTGGTGGTGTATTCCTTTGAAATATCACATTTGAGTGTATTTTGGTAGACATGTCAACATGGGTACTACAATGTTAGATAATAATGATTTAGGAACCCAAAATTGTGTAGAAAATAGTTTTTTCTAGAAATATTGAAATGAATTAAAAAATAATTAAGTATAGGATATCAATAATTTGGTCAATAATACTCAAAATTAGGCTTTACAAATTATAAAAGTTATTTTCAAAATTAGTTTTGGGAAGATACTTTTACAGAAGTGTCTTTTTGAGAAATATTATATAAATATGAAAAAATACCTGAATTTAATTTTTTATATTGTTGAGGACACCAAATAATATTTATATTATATTCAACTTGGGAAAATTTATGAAAATAATTTTTAAGATCTTTTATTTGGGATTTTAAATTCTCACTTTGAGGTTTTCATTTAATTTTCAAAATAAAATCATACGGGTCTTCCTAAAGAAGTTCATTTTGATTAATATATTATTTTTTTATTATGAATGTGTATTTATTATTTTACAAGTTCTTGATTTTATTAAATTATATCTTCATATAAATTCATATGTTCTTTTTGTTGATTAGAATAATAAGAAGAGGGGGATGAGAGAGAGGCAAAGGAGGAATAAAATATTGGAGTATTGACATCATCATTTACCATGAGATGTGTCATGATTCATTTAAGACTTGAATAACTTGATGAAGTTATAGAGTTAGATTTTATAGAGTCATTGATAACACACCAATTTGATAATTTTAGGTATTTATTTTTTTATTCATCTCATTATTCATCATTTTTTAAACGGGCAGATCTATCTTGATTTGAACCATTTTCTTAAACTCATAAATTCTCACTTATTATACATGAATTAATATTTCCCCTTTTCATTTACAATTAGATTATTCATTTTCATAGGTTTTTTAACATTTTTTATAGATGTTTAATTTCTTCTCACTTTTAAATGAAAAGTTATCATTAATGGATTTAGATGAAATATTTCTTTTAGATTCTTTGGATTCTATAGACTCTTCATATTCATTAATTGATCAATACTTCATTTTAATTAAATATATACTGAGGGAGATAATTATTTCTTCATGTGGAAATTTTTTTATATCATTCACTTATTGTAAAAACATAACATTCAGTTCCCAATAGTATGGTATGGCCTAAATAATTTTATTTATTAAATTTTCTAAGGATAATTCACAACCAAGTGAATTTTATTCTTGGAAAATTGTAATAAATTTAATAAAAGTATCAAAAATAGATTATTTTAATTCAATTATAAAAATTTAAAATTATTGTCTATAAAAATCATACGTACTATATTTTAATTGGTTTATTACTTCATGAGTGATTTTTAACAATGTCCTTATTTCATGGGAAATTTTGAAAGTAATTATTTAATAGAATTTATTTTGGTTTTTACCATAATGAAATTAATTCATGGGTTTTCTGTATAATTCAAAATCATCATATCTTTGGGTGTCGATTTATTTTTTATTTCACTTGTAGTGGTATAACCATGCATAAACATTCTCCAAATGGGATATACAATACATATTAGAAAACTTTAGTAGTGGAATTTCCTAGAAGATTAATTTATAGAATCAAAGAATGTGGAATTAGTATAAGACGTAGAGAAAAAATTAATATATTGAAATTTGAAATTGAGTATTATTTTGGAAATAAAAACTAATTTTGAATATAAGGAGTTTTTTACAAAAAAATATTTTTAAGAAAGGGCCAAGATATTTATTTTCTAAAATTTTTTGGTTAGAATAATATTGAAATTAGGGTGAAATTTGATTACAATATTAAAATAAAAAATTCATGAATATTCTAAATGGAAAATTAAAAATAATGATTTGATATGATAAATTGACAATGAATGTAAATATATCTAGAAGTAAATTGTTAAATTAGATAAATATTATAAATTTATTATCAATATTAATTGAGTGAGTAATAATAGTGGAAAATGGTCGAATAAAATATATGAAATTATGTATATTGAGTTTGAATGATGCAAAGAGTAAAAACAAAGAGAGAGAAAACATGGTTTGATAAAGGAGTTTAGAAATAGCTCGTTCGAAGGCTATATGTTTCCTCCCCTTAGATTTATAGGGTCATATTATTTATCCCTTGATTTTAATGGAGGTATAAAGACCACTTAATCCCATGGTTTTTTATGGAAGTAGCAATATACCTATTCTACCATACTTCAACATTAGTAAAAAATTGGCTCCCTTTATTTTCTTCAATAGTAGCAAGAAACACATTATAGAAGGTAGAATGATAATAGAAATATTTTATTGGAAAAATTCAATTACAATATTGGTCTAATATCCCTCAAAATAATGAAAAGGATGAGAGAAGTTATAGATAATGAGGTAGATAGTGAGATATCTTGAGAATGAAAATCAAAAATAACTCTAGATAGGATCTTGATATTGGATTTAATTTTTTAGAGACCCATCTTTAACACATAATTTGATTTTATTATTCAATCTACCCACATTTTTAGATGATATCCAAGCCTATAACGGTCTCTATTCATATGATTTTGTAGTTCTGGGTGTCTTATGAAATATTTAATGTTCATTAAGAATAATTGAAAACCAATTAAGATATATAGGCCCCACCAAAATAAATATAATTGACCATGAGGATCTGACCCACCGCCTACCTATTAGGTTTGTTCGAGAACTCCTAGTTTTTTTTTCAATCATTAGCTAGCTGGTTCCCTACACTATGTATCTTTTGTTGTCCAAAACTCACAAAAATTAACTATGACACTTCTATCCTACAGTTAAAGACATCAAGATCTTACATCCATGATATCAAAAACATCATTAATATTTCAAGTATGATTCAACGATCTTCCAACAACTTACAATGAATTATTCTCATAATACTCAATTTTAAAAGGGTTCATCAATTTTTTATTTGATTCTAAACACATGGAACTGTATAAATTCAAATTCCATCCAATATAATGAAACATTTATACACATAATTAAGTGTTTTGGGTCATGAAAATACCATTATTGTGAGATTGAGGTACAATATAAAACATATAAAATATAGAATATTTGACATATAGGATGCATAATCCATTCTTAAGTAATTTAATAATCATAGTCCTCTAATTTAGGTGGTGATTTAATAAAAATCAAAAGTGGTTATATCTTTACCCAAGTTAAGTAAATAGAGAATTAATTCACAATGAAAATGAGATATTAATATGGAACAAAATAATTTTCTTTAAGGCCAATATAGAAATCCAGACAGAAAATCATGGGATTTAAAGGTTATTTGAATTTCCATAATGATTCAAAAAGGTGTAAAATTTAATGGGTTCATGACCTCCCTATTTTTAGAGCATAGATAAACAGGAATAAAGTAGTAGAGAGAGGCATAGAGATATTGAATATTTTAGTCTTAGAATAAAGGTATTCCAGAAAAGGGTGTATAAAAAATATGAAGTTTTTTTCACTCATTAAAGACTCTTATAAAGTATAATAAGGGACTTATATGAAAACATAAAAAATAATAGTAGTTTCAGTGTCACTCTGAAAAAAATAAGGTGATGTCATTAAAATTTTTTCACATAATATAAAGGAGAGGTCTAATAAGAATTTAATTGGAAAATGAGGATTACAGTCACTAAAATCCATCTGAACATGTAAAATCTTATGAATCTACTACTAATGTAACAAATAGTTATGTTTCACTATAGATATTTTAGAGTCTTATATCATGTAAGTTTCCACCAGCTATTGGTTGTTGAGTTATAAATAAAAATATATAGTGGTACAATTATCATATAAACCAGTTTCAATATATATCATAAGTTATTCCATAGTATTTATATATTTATCCTTTATGATAATTTTATGTGAAATTATGATTTATTTAATACTATTTATAAAGATATCTAATAATTCTTATTATAGAAAAATAAAATTCTACATCCTAAATAATTACATGATCATATAATGGTGTATATTTAATTATAATTTACATATAAAAATTATTCTGATTTTATGATTCAAATTATGAGAATGAAATTTATTTTATGGGGAATATAATACCCTTAAATTTTAAAATATGATTTTTTTAAATAAGTCTATGTGTTTGGAATATTTTTTCCCATGAAGAAAATAAATAAAATTAGATTATGTTATCAATGTTAAAACCAATCCATTTAATTATCATAAATCAATATGATTAATAAAAATTAGGAAATATTTATTTAAATAAAACAAATTCTCCTTTCAATATGAATAAAATTCAATTCGTGTGTGTAAAATGATTGATACAACCATTTTTTGCTTAGAAATGTATTTTTATAAATAGGGTACATTTAGGTAGTATGTATTAATATTCAAAAAATATTATGATTAATGATGAAAAAATATATAAGATATAAATAATTTGTTAATACTTTTTTAATTATTTAATTATTGGAAAAATTAATGAGAATGATTGATATTCTAAACATTATATTTTCCAATAATAAATGTTATCATTATAACTAACCTTTTTAATTAATAATTAAATTCATAGAATTTATAATTTAAATTTTAATTAAATAATTTTTTTTAATTCATCAAAAAAATATTTTCTTAAGACAAATATTTTGTGTTTTAAATAAATTATTTTATTTGAATAGTGAAAATACTGATTTTATAAATAACATTACTTTTGTAACATTATTAGTATATAAGTATGAATTAGAAATTCATGAATCATTTTTATAATAAAAAATATATATTTTATGTGTGAATTTATAACTTTACAAATTATTCTTATAATTTAGAATGCCATATTTGATATTTTAGAACATGTGTAATATTTTATCAAAGAAATTAGTACATTATTCATTTTTATTTTATAATTATTTCATATAACATTTATAAATTATATAAATTTTAATTTAATTAAAATTTAGATTCATTTTATTGAAATTATATAATAATAACCACATTGTTTTTGGGCATAAATATTATTTTATCTTATGTAAAAACTATCCACTCTGGTAATAGAAAAATGGAAAATGTAATAATGAAATTGGTAATGGTATTGAAACATATAAAAAAATATCTAGAAATTATTTTAATTGTTATTTATCAAAATTTTCACTTCCACTCTCATTTATTTCTCAATTTTGGAACCACCTTAAATGTTTAACATGTTATCCCATTCTATTAAGTGGAAATACTTTCCAAAAAATTCATTCTCACCTCTTATAGAAGAGGAATCTCACAACAATAATAATTTTTTTGTTTCCTCATATAAACATACTGTTTCTACACCACATGTAACATTTTTCTTATCTTGATCTTCCTATCAAAACAAATTACCATATTCCATCCAATTCTAAGAGATCTTCTAAGGAAATCTCGAAGTTATCAACATGAGTAATCATTTTTACTTAAATTATTATTATTCTTTTTTTGTATTCCACTTATAATTTTCAAATAAATTTTTAATGAAATCATTATTGGTTATATAATCAATTTTATTATGATATGGTAATAATAATTAATAACCTTTTCTCATTTCTATTTAGGAAAACAGAATTGTAATTTTTCTATTGTCGGGACTACCACCTCCCCAATGCAATGTGTTTCCTTTTCCTTATCCACATTAGAAATATGGTATAACATGGGAATTTAATTAATAATTATAATAATTATAATAATTATATTTTTATAAAATAATAAACCATAATACATCATCCTCCCTCCCAATGAATACCAAACCATTATCCATGCTTACATCCAGACTATAGCCTCCATGGAATGATTGATTTCTATTTTTATTTTCATCAATGCCTTACATGGATATTTATGAGGATAAATTTAATGGATATGTATTGTTTTTATTACATAATTGAGGTTATTGTATATAATATTGGACAAGACGTTAATGATACGATCAATAATAAATTATTATAAATTAATTTTTTTAAAATGGATTAACTAAGTGGATAATGATTTATTATTTATTAGTATTGACGTTATATAAAATATATTATTCTTTTTTCATTGAAATTTTGATATATAACACTAATAAAAACAATATAACAACATTATTTCCCTATTATAGTTATATTATAACTAAACCACTTAATAATCATCCACAAATCCTGGTAGGGTTATGTTTTGGTCAGTTTTACCACCTACATGAACGATACAATAAATTTTTGTACTAAATGAATACGATAACATATTTAATAGTATAATATGACATAAATATTTATGATTTTTGTTTTTTTATTTTATTTTTACATGAAAATATATTTATTAAATAATGAAACACATTTTCTTCATTAGAGAATCACCTAAAAATGGTCATTGTCGGTTACATCTTAATGGTTTGTTAAAAAATACCATGGAATGATATTAAACCCTTTATAACTATAATTATACATATATTAATGTTCCACTAATTATATTTTAATGATGAAGGTTTTAACAATAATGGATTCCAACACCGTTTTACAAAACCAGTTTAAAGTGATAATGATTACTTACACTGAATGTTAAAAATTAGTAAAAAAATGAAATATTTATATGTATAGAAGAAATTTAAATGAGAGGTATAGAGGGTAAAATTATGAATAATTTTATTGTTTATTTATTTAATAAACACAAATTATTTATTCAAGATGTTTAGTGCAAGTGTAGGATGAATAAGGACTGAGGTTAGGGTTTCAATATAAAATTCCTCTATGTGATACATGTTAATTTTTATGAAACTATGTTAATTTATGTGTTTTAAATGTTTAATATTTGATATATCATATCATGAATTATATTTTAAAAATGGTATTTGAATTTAATTTAAAATACCACTTTTTAAGAGGTTTTAATTAAATTTTTACTCAAGCGAAATTGATTTTCATTATTTCAATTATGATTCTTTGAGACATGTTAAATGTTATACACCATGATTCCTTAGTAGGTTGTTAATTTTTTTTTAAATTTTTCATGAATGGTATATAAATTATTCTCTTTATAATTAATAGGATAAAATAAGCCAAATCATGTTATTTTCTTTAATTTTTTTAAAACAAGTTTTAACCCAATGGTAAGTGTTCTTGGTAACATACTCTTTGTTCATTGAGTTATTATCATTCACTTGAAATTATTTCATAGATGTTTGTAAAATTATAACTTCTTATTTTATTATATTTTTATCCTCTAATTTTTTAAATTCTTAGAAAATAAACCCCATTTATATTTATTAATTATTAATTGAGTATGTTTCCTATGAAATATATTGATAAATCAAATCTCAATTAGTTGAGATATAATGTTTTATCTTGAAAATTTCATTAACATTACTAGTTTCTCCCATAATAATATTATATTATATGGTATTTTATAATCCCATTTGATAAAATATTTTTTTTAATTGAAATTAATTTTTGGTTAATCTTATTAATAAGTTAGTTTTAACGAAATTTCTATTGGATGTTATAAAAATTATTTTTCCATTCACTTTCATATGTTTTTTCTTCCATTCCATAATTGTCCAAAATAAAATTTCTAAATTTTCAAGGATTTATTATTTTGTATTATATTTAAATTAATCATTTTCAAAATCATTTCCCACACTTTTTTTGAATTTATCTTTAAAATAAAAATGTAAATTTTTATTCTATGTCAACATTAAAAATGTTTTTAAAATCAGTATTAAGTTTTAGCTTCCATTACCCATTTTATTTTATAATGATTAACCCAAATTAGGGTTTTTTTAAACATTTATCATAGAATATATATATTCATCATTTAGGATATTTAACTGTTGGTAAAAAAAAATTAAATTCTTTATTCCTTATTTTGTGATACCATTCAAATCATTCTTATATTAGGGTGTTTTTTATTTATGTCGACAACCTTCCATGTTTAAAATATTGCATTGTGGATATGTTATTTTCAAACCATCCAATACCTCCCTCCAGATGTCTTATGATCATGTTATTTTTACATTTT
Source organism: Viscum album (assembly GCA_963277665.1). Classification (NCBI taxonomy): domain Eukaryota; kingdom Viridiplantae; phylum Streptophyta; class Magnoliopsida; order Santalales; family Viscaceae; genus Viscum; species Viscum album. The sequence goes on along the minus strand of OY728160.1, from coordinate 378,278,037 downwards.
TGTAACATGATAATCATAACCCAATAAGTTGTGATCATTATATTTTACAAAAAATATGATTGGAGAATATTCAACAGAAAGAATTTTTATTTATTGACCAAAGGAAAGGTGTTGGTGTTTTGAATATTGTTATTACAGTATGGATGATTATTTTAAATTTAATTATATATCATTTTACCATTAACCTTCATTATATGGATGATTTAATATCATGTTATACCATTTATAGAAATAGTAAAATCTTTTTACAATTTGGATTATTATTGACTACTAATGTAGGTTGATTATCTATTAACATTACATATTTTTAATTATATAGATTTCATGTTCTTATTTAGTTAATGGTTCCTTACTGAATAGTATGAAATGTATTAATGAATTCTATGGAAAATTTATTGGACATAAACATGTAACATGTGATGCATGAAATTATATATCGCTCTGTTTCATAAATACGTATCATAAGAAAAAAAGTCATGGGAATTTATGTATACCTATCTCTATTTCATTGTATTTTCTTCTCAGAATCCCTTCACATCATGTTTTTTATATTTAACTATATGAATTCTATCAGTATGAGATCAGTAATTATATACATCCATGTTTTCAATTATTTTAATGGATATTTTGTGATCTCAATTTTAGTTGGTTACAAAACTATTCATATCAATTATTCCTACCATATTATGTATTCAATGATTGTGTTTTAAAATATTTAGTTACATATTTTTCTTACTATGAATTCGATCTTACACCTTCATCTTTTACCATTTTCCTAAGATAAGAAGAAAAGGGTTTCACATGATATGTCTAATAGGATATATTATGTGAATAATTTTTAGGGGATTCTGAAGCCTTGTTATGGATTAATTAGTTTCATGTATAATAAAAAAATATCAGTTTGATACAAAAAACATGGGATATGATAGTTATTATTTTGTACTAATTATCCAATTCTGTAATAATTAAATAATCCGTGGGATATAAGAAATTCAATAATGATTATTGATTTTGTAATTGAGGATAGTTATATCTATGATTTTATAATTGGTATCAAATTTAATATATAAAACTCATATTTATGGCACCATGTCAAAGATTTTGGGTTTATTCATCACAATCCCATTCACCTAGTGAGAGGTAATTATTTTAGCATGCATGGTCATGAATAAAAATGAAAATGAGTTTTTATTAAATATCTAAACTTCTTAAAACATGGAATTAACAAACCTATAATGATCCTATCATCCCTTAATGAAGCCTTCATTTCCTCATAGAAGATTGTATCAAGTACTAAGCTTCTCTCTCAAGCCTCATCATCAAAATAATTATTATAATATTTTATAATTAATTATTAAATTTTAAAAAAAGTGGTATAATCATAAAAAATTAAAAATAAATGAATCTTCATTGAAATGAATCAAATCCTAGTATGTTCATCCTTTTAGGATACCCCTTTTCCAAGGTGAGAAATAACCCCATTTATTGGGATTATTTCTATCATACTCTAGTGAAGGAATCACAAAAAACATAGATAATGACATTAGAATAAATATATATGAAATAGGAATAGAATGATATGATATAGGAAACAATAATATCTTGATTCACCATGAAAAAAACCCGAAAATCACACTTATTAAAATACATCCCCTTATGAAAATAAGACATCCCCGAACCCAAGTATTCACATCATGACCCCTCTAGTCACAAAATGACACAACTACATTTATAAGATCTAATATCCCAAGACCCAAAACTTTATGGTGTGACACCTATAGTAATGTTATGGCATATATCTATTAAAAAATCCCATGGCCCTAGATTCCATTGTTTTTCTTTTACCCTTATAGTACATTTTGATGCATGTCTTATCATCACCACTTAGTTAATGTTATGACCATCCATTTTCAAGGAATTCAAAAAGGTAGTATAAAAGGGTCACAAAACACTATTAATTATATACTCTATCATAGAAAAACACTCTCCTCTATGTCATGAAACTTACATATATGATTTTTTTCTTTATCCAAAAACCATCACATGAAGGATCTACACAATGAAACCCACATGTCTTCATGGACCCGTCATCCCCTTACTAGTACCACTCCCTTTACACATCCACCACACTATTATAATAAATATTCAAGTGTAAACCATCTACCTAATGTTTTTCCACCATCCCTATTAATTTTATGACTCATTGAAAAACATTATAAATCTATAAGGCAAATTAACCACTTATATGATGGATAATTTTTGGTTTTATTTTATTAATTATTTTCTTTTAATTCAACATTTATAAATTTATGAGGTTCTCAATACTCCCAAATAAGTCTCATTTACTCAACCTAATGTTTATTAGAAATGAAAGATATAGAATTACATAATATTTAAAAGTTTTTCAATTAGATCTTCTTCATTTCCATGGTGGTTAGATTTTCCAACATATTTCATCCAGAATAATCACAAGAAAATATGAAAAGTATGTTTAGAAACCTTAACTAAAAAATCATCTTGAAACTGGATAGACCCTATAGTTAAAAACCTAAATAAATTGGATATACATCCAAACTACAATCTCTTCTTCAGTGACCGGTGAGATTTACAACTAAAAATACCCTCTTTACATTTGATCCAGTGATGGAGAGGCCATCTACTTCTTCAAGGGTTCCTCTATTCCTCCTTGAGATGATCTTCTACACAATAGAATAGAATTTCGTTCACCTGTGTACATAAAATTCTATCTCTTTTAGAGCTGATAATTGTAATTTGTATTATTTCTCTCAAAACTCTCTCTTCTAATATATAAAGAACTAGGTCCTCCAATTTCTTCCTAATACTCGAGTATTTTTTCTTATTCTAAAAAAGTGATACGCTGGCTTTAAAATCTTTTTTTTGAATAAAATGGCTTTAGACACTTATTCTATCTATTAGATATATATAATATTATAAATCCCATTTCTCCAAAAATTATATCTCCCTTTGTTTGTGAGTTATCTTAATATTAATCATTTAATATTTTTTAACTACACAAAATATATTCACATATGATAAAGAGAATATTAGTTTTATTCCAGGATTTAAAAACTCCCTATATATTTTGTAGGTGTGACATTTTCATTCTAATATGGATAAAATTTCCTGTATGAATTAATCCTTGAAATTCCTAGACAATTCTTCCTAAATAATCATGTATTACATTCTTTAAATTCAATTACAAAACCCACTTCATTAAATTTTTTGATATATCTTTTTCATGGAATATCGCATCTCAACCACATGGACCTTCCTCTAATGATGTGGAACTCATTTCACCTTCATTCAAAACTAGATTGGATCACAATAAATAATAATTATTCCGGTTTTATAATCCATAAATATCATTATAAAGGCATCAATTGATTTAATTCTCTATTAGTTAAATATATTTCATTTAGAATACTCCTCATTATTTACTTATATATATTCTCATATTTTCTCTTAGTTAAGATCTATTGTGAGGTAGACAAGATTTTTTTAAGATGAACTATGATGTTGAAAGGTTAATTGATATGTTTTTAAATACAATGGATCAATCTCATGTGCAAACTAATGACTATTAAAGTCAATCATGAGGTAAAAAGTGACCCTTAATGGATCAACATCATGGGATAAATATTGACCATAAATATTGACCACGAGGCAAAGAAGTTACTAGGAATTGATTCAACCCATGTTCAATCTATAGACAATGTATCTATTAACAAATTCTATACTGGATTCAAATCTAACAGGAAACTATTAAATAAACCTTAAACATTCAATAATCAACTCAAAACCACTTTAAAGAGGTCTTAGATAGTGAATATACATTAAAAACACATGATTTTTGTTTCCATAGACTCCATATCGTCAATATTATCAATTATTTAGGTACTATATACCTTGAAATTTTCTTTTTTACCATTATGGAATATTCATATTACTCTTATATGTCATATAAAATACTTATTTTTATAGGTTTCAAAAATTCTATTTTTTTAAAACTCAACCAAAACCTTGTCAAACTCACTCATGGCCTACTAAAACCATCCCTGAATTCCTAAAAGTGTATTTGAAACCCTAAATACAGTATCTTCCATTTACAATAACCTTTAAATTTTAATTATATCCTCCAAAACTTATTCCCTAACTCTAAAAATATATTGAAATTGACAAAAATACAAATCCAACTCCAATGGGCACAAAAATACCCCCTTTAGATTTATTTTCGACACCTCTTAACTCTTCTGGTCAATATATGTGATCGTTTCACTCTACCGACATACTGTGAGAGTTGTCTCACCTAATCTTGTTTTTTAAATTGTTCTATGACTAGAAAAATCATGTCCATTTTTTATTCGAATAACAACCATTAAAATCTTGTGATAAGAATGAGATCACATTATTCTCTCTAGAAAAAACCATTAGTTAGTCTAATATAGGTCTACATGATATGCCTGTTTATATAAAATACAAATGATACATCCAAGAACATATATACTCTTTATAAAAACCATATATGTGATATCATACTCAAAAACTCATTGATGGTGAAACTTATTATATATTTCTAAATAAATACATTTTTCCTTACACACATACCAACAGACACATTATATAATTCTAGTAAAATTCATAAAATTTATCCTTTGTCTCATATTATCATTAATAAACACTTTCCATTTAACTAATATTTAATTTTTTGAAAAAATAAGTGTTATAAGTGTGATTGGATTAAACATATTCAGATTTTATGGGGATTTATATATATTTAAGATGCAGTGGAATACCTACTTGTAGATGGCCTCCTACTATTCTCTCTCTAATAAAGGATGAACTCAACTTATCTTATCCACAATTGATAAATAATACTTGAATAAATATATTTTTGTTTCCTCGTGTGTATAACACTTATAAAAATATTCCATTCCTTTTTTGTTAACTCAAATAAATATTAATAATAGATAATAATGTGAGGCTTCTAATTTATTTAAAAAAAATTAGGTTGATAGTTATATCTAAACCTTATAAATTCTATGGTAATTAATTTTCCTTCTATCTACAACATCAATAGGATTTATGAAAAATTCATTTTCTTGAGATTATTTCTTGTATAAATATTTTTTATACATCTAATTTTATGGAATCTTTATTTCATAATGATTATATATAATTATTAGAAATACTATTATTTATATTTTTATATTTTTATATTATATTTTTTAGTAATATTATGGGGTTAAATTTATTTTTTAAAATTGTAGTTTTGTATTGGATTTATTGTCCACACAATGGAAATAATGTTTGAAGGTAAGCTGGAAGCATGAAGGAATTATATTAGGATCATACACATTAAAGAAAAGGTTTAGATGTATATTAATGTAATCTTAGATAAATTTAATAAAATAATTATACCAATATGGGAAATAATAGATTGTGGTTAGTGGGCATGGTGATGATGAAGTTTAATACTAGTAAGAACCTTTGTTGGAATATTATTATGGATGAGGACAAAGAGATGCCCGGTAAAGGAAATCAGGAATTGTCCATGTCATAGTAGAACTCATGGTGGAATTTTGAAGAACTTTTGTAACATGGAATCACCTAGACATGTTGGAAATAAAAATGAGTGGTGGTTTCATTCATAAAATTCCCTATGATGTAACATGGTCTGTTGATAGATGACTGTGCCATGGAATATGTTGGGGTGAGTGCAACACGAGGAAAGTTATTTTCTATATCATATATAAGTCATTATGGTTGATAGTTTTTTACTAATTTAAGAACCAATACATGAATTTGTCAAAATGGTCAAGAGATTTATACTTTGTTTCGATGATGGGTGTAGTTTCTTGAGAGTCTACATATGATCTAAGATATATAACATTATGGTTGTGGTGATGGTTGTGGTGAAGGTGTTTTCTCAAAAAATGGAAGTGGTTGTTCTTGTTTCTATTAGAGGAGGAAACATGATCAATAAGCCATGGATCATAGTTTATTAAAGAGAATATTAGCCTATTAGGGTAACTAATATGCACTGGTGTTTCAATGAAATTCATATTTATGGACATTTGGGAATGAAATATAGGTCACAGTAGGATGAAAGGGGGGGAGGGTGAATTTAATTTAAGAAGTATAAGAAGAATTAAATCAAAACCTAAAGGAAAAAATTTATAATAATTATTAAATATAATAAAGTGAAAAAGTGATGACATAAATAAAATTTATACAGAAAGAAATAATAAATTTGATTCATTTTATAATGTTAATTTCAATATTAATTTAGTGATTAATCATAATAGAAAATACTCATATCATATTTTTAAATTAGGTGTATCATTTTTTAATTGATTAAAGTGCATATTGAAATAGGGAGGAAGAATGGTTTAATAAAAGAGTTATATAATATCTCAATGTGAGCCCCTACACCTCACCACCTAGGGTTGAGAGGTTATTCTTAACAATCAGATGATTTTAATGGTGATCAAAAAACCACAACCTTGTTGTTTTTTAAAAAGTGGAAAGAACCTTTCCTCCCTAAAATAAATGGGGCTAAGCAGTTATATCCCTTTATATTTATTAGTTGTATTAATAAAACTATTGTATAATTTTTAATAATAATTGAATGATTTTATTGTCACAAATCTGTTATAATTTCATTATCACATCTCTAAAAAGATATTATAGGATGAGAGCAATATTTAGAGACAAAGTTACGAAGGTATATACCAATACAATGATAATGAACAATATATCTATGTATAATCTTGAGATGGGAGGGAATTTACTTGATATATATCATTAAAAAATCACACGATATGATCATTTAATCCACCATTGTTGTTATATAGGATCCAAAAGTATTCGGGTCTCAAATTATAGGCACCAATAGAGATTTGAATCATTTAGAATTCATCAGGATCATTAATCAAAATCAAAAACCAAATAATATTTGAGGGGCCCATATAATTGATGATATGTGACTTGTTGGATTGGATCCAATGACTAGCCAGAATATCACACAAGCTAGCCAATTGGCATTATAGAGCATTCAAGTTTCTTTTTGCCTCCAATGGTTGGTTGGTTCCTTTCATTGGCTAGGTGACACTGTCTGCATCTCACCAAACATCACTAAGCCCTATCTTACCTACATTCAATGGCTTCAAGATATTCTATCCATGACCACAAAATTTATATCAAGGCAACTAAGATTCAAATATCTTCTAATACCTTCAAAATAACAATAAACAAGATATTAAAGTCAAAAAGGTTCCTTCATTTGTAACATTATAGTAATCAAATGGAACCTTAGAGATACTATTTTTATCCCCTGAAATGAAATTTTTAGAAGCATAATTAGGTATTACATTTAATTAAAATATTGTAATAGAGATAGAGGTTCAACAATATCTCCATTTTATGTTCTCAAATAATTAAAATTAAGAGGATATATTAAGGATAAATTAATAGTGAATAATATAATCAAGAGAGTTCAAGATATTTCATCACAATTTTCAATATGATCAAGAGTCAGATATAACACAACTATATCAAAAATATAGCCCCCTTCATAAGATAATTAAATAAACTATATTTTTTTCAATTTATTGAACTTATACCATTTAATAAAAAACTTCTCCTTGATAACTGAAAAAACTTATAACCTATTGTGATTATCAAAAATAAAAAATGGAAGATATACAAGAGATATTTATTTCAGTAATAAATTTTAACATATGTTAGAACAATAGTTATTTATAGTTTTATCCCCTAAAATATTATCAAACTATTAAAACCATTATTATTTAAGAAATTAGAAAAGACATTGAAAATTAATAAGGTGGAAACAAGTAGAGAGTTTTGGAAAGACTATAGATATTACAGTAAAGTTCACATCATCTCAAATTACAAGGTTATTCAACAAAACAAAAAGAAAATGATAATATTGAATTACTTGTTTTTTAAAAGAAAATGATTTTAGAAGAAAAAAAATAAAATATTTAAAATAAAATCTATCCCTTGTTAAGAATAAGAAGTAAAATCTTTTAGAGGTTGAGAAAGATCTATAAATGTGGTTAAGGATAGAAAAATGAAATTAAAGATATTAAAAAACCTATCCCCATGTAGATCAACCTGTAACTTTCTCAGATATGGATCCTTTTCCATTTGTGTATTAAATAAATAGACTAAGAGGTAATAATAGATTAAACATTTCCAGATTTTGATAGTCCATTTTTTTAAAATCAACTATAATATATTACAATGAATCCAAGCGAGTTAGTCCAACAAAATAACAATTGTGGGTGTCTTTTTGTTTCATCATGAACTTATTTATGAAAATTTTGGATAATAATGATCTCGAAATCAAAAAATGTTTGGAATAATATTTTTTATTAGAGATATATGAAGAGAGAAAACTATATTTATGTCTCCCATATCTATAATTTTTTCAATCATACTCGAAAAATAAGATGCCAATTATTTTAATATATTTGAAAATATTATTCTGGGAACATACCATTACAATTTTTTCATTTTGAGAATGTATATTTAAATTTTAAAAATAAAATTCCAAAATACCTTTTTTTAAAACATTGAGAACAAAAAATAATATTAATACTAATGTCACATTGAGTAAATTTAGAAATATTATTTTTAAGCTCTTTGATTTGTTATTTAAATTATCAGTGTGAGGTTAATATTTTCATTTGAAAACAAAATCGTCTTTTAAAATATAAAAGTGTTCCTTTTAATTAAAAAAATTATTTTTTCTTTCTAAAATATTTTTTATTTTTTTACTTTTTAATCATGTTCTAAAATGAGATCTTTAAAAATTATATAAGCTATTTTTTATTATAAGAACATGCAGAGGTGGATGAGTGAGATGAAAATACATATGAACATGAAAAAAGAGTTCTACCCCTTTCATTTACCTCAATTTCTGTCATGTGGAATTTAGTAATTGAATTTAATTATTAGGTTATAGATTCTTAGTGTATGGAGTCATTTCTAACACTCCAAGTCGATAATTTAAGGGATATCATTCTATTAACCTACTCTTTCATAATTATTTTGTAAATAGTGAAATCTGTTTTGATATAAACCTTTTTTAACAATTGTATCATGTAATTCTGGTACTTGAAGTAAATTTTCCTTTTATTCATTTATAGTTGTCTTATTCTTTTACATAGTGTTATAAAAAAATTTTAGATATTTAATTCTGGTCTCTCTTGAAGATTCATTTCTTTCATCAATGGCTTTTGAAGAAATATATCTTTTAGACAATTGCGAATTAATAGCCACTTTAGTGTATTTTTTTGGATTAAATAATCTTTGTGATCAAATAAATAACAGGGGATCCAATTTTTTTTTAGATTTGAATATTTTTTATTTAATTCACTTCTCGTATAACCATTACTTTTGGTGCCCAATATTTTGGGAAAAAACAAGATAAATATCTGTAATAAAGTTATTATAGATAAATAATCAGAAAATGAATTCCATCCCCTAAGAATATGATTAAATAAAGTAAAAATATCTTAAATATATTTATTTTAAAGAATATTAAAACTTTAAAATTATTTTCATTAAAAATAATCCATAGTATATTTGAAATTTTTAATGATTTCGTTAGTAATTTATATAAATATACACATTTCATGGGTATTTTTCTAGTAATTATTTTTATTTTAATTTTTTTGGGAAATACCATAATACAATACATTAAAGTATTACCATCTAATTCAAATTTATAAATATATTGGAGTATAAATTTATCCTCTAAATCTGTTTTAGGGGCATAACCATGCACAACAATTATCCGAATGGGATATACAATGACTCTAAATAAAATAAACTTCTTTTTTTACAATAATAGTTTTTTATGCCATCAAATAAATAGAAATTAGTATAATACGTAAGGGACATATAAAAGTACTTAACATTTAAATTAGTTTAAATTTTTGAAATTAAAACTAATTTATAAAATAATTATTTTTTGATAAAACACAAAAACCATGTTTTTGAAAATACGGCCAAGATCTCCTTGGATATCAAATTTTTGTTGTAATAGTATAGAGAGTGGGGTAATTTTTATTAAAAAATTAATGTAAAAAATTAAATACAAGGCTAAGAGGGAAATTCAAAACAATGATTTTATTCGATAAATTGTTAATGTGATGAAATTTACTGATCAATAAATTTATAAATTCGATACATATAATGAAGTTAATTTAAATATTAATTGAGAAAGAAATCGTTTTATAAAATGATCATATAAAATTTATGAAATTATGTTTATCAAGTTTGAATGATGAAAAGAGTAAAATGTAATAGTGGAAAAACACTGGTTGATAAAGAATTTTGGCAGTAGTTTGGTCTATAACTCTATGTCTATTCCCCATAAGTTGATAGGTTTTACTTATTTATCGCTTGGATTTAATATAAATCATGAAACCACTTTCACCCTATCTTTTTAATTGAAGTACAATGATACACATCCTCTCATACTTCATTTTTATTAAAGAGCTATCTCTCATTATCTTTTTTAATTATAAGAAGAATCATGTTATATAAGTTATAATAAAAATAGAAAATTTTTATTAGAAAAAATTTATTACAATATTTTTCCTATGTATCTTAATTTATAATTCATTATGATGATGATATGCATAGATAAAGGTAAATTGAGAGAGAAAAATAGAATTAAAATTAATGACAACCCTAGAGATAATCATGATATGTGAGATAATTTTATAGAGTCCCATAATTGACACTTTACCTGATTTGATTGTTCAATACTCTGTCATTATTAGATGAGTTTCAAGACTCTAATGGTCCTAATTTATAGGTTTCAATAGAGATAAAATTCTTTTAGAATATATCATGATCAATAAACTTCATTGGAATCCAATTACAGGCTATGGGTCCCTTCAATTTAAATATACTTGACTTCCATCATTAGGCCCACTAGAAAGCTAGTTTGTATATCCGAGCAATGCTAGATCTATATACTTCCATTGGATGGTTGTTCCACTAAAATGGGTAGTTGGTGTTTTCTACAACTCAAAAAAATTCATTAGGCCTCTTCAAACCATCATTCAACGTCTTCGAGAGAATCCTTTCATGATATCAACCAGTCAATTAAGAATTTGTGGATTATATAAAGATCTTACAATAGATTTCAATAAATTATTATCATGATCCTCAATTTTATGAATTTTCCATCATTTATTATGTTAACTTCAATAAATTTAACCTTATAATGTCAAATCACGTCTACTAAAATGAATGTTGTAGATATATTATTGAGTTTTTTAATCCGGAAAATACAATGAGAGTGATATAGATGTATAATAGGAAACACACTAAATTTATAAAATTTGACTTGGATGATGCATAAAATATTATAAATAATTTTAATAATTATGTTCTATTAATTTAGGTCATGATTCAATAAATAATATATTGTGGATGTATTTTTAACCATGTTAATTAAATATAGATTTCATAGACACTAATGAAGATTGAAATATACCAAAAATAAATTTTAGTGGATTATGGTTATAGAAATTTTTTATGAAAATCATGGGTAGTAATGGGAGATATGAACGGCCCAAAATTATGTTGAAAATAATAATTTTTTAGTATAACCTATTTATTTTAACAAATGAGGTCCACTGGAAGAAAGAAGCTTAGTGTCACACCCAGTTTTTCATGTCTTTATTTTGATTTGGTTTATTGGTAATCCTGAGCCTTTTTATTAGGTCTTGGGTGACATAAAATTTGATTTTTAAAGTTTCATATATTTATAATCACCCAAATTTGGGTTCCACATTACTTGTTTAGGTGTTTTTGGAGAAAGGGTTGTTATTTCATGATCTGGGCCAATTGTGAGCCCGTTACTAGATTCAAACACCCAATTTGATTCTATTATAACATCATCATATTCAAAATAATTTCATTCATTCCACTTCGCAATTTCCCTCCACTATCATATTATAACTATCATATCCTTTTCACTTCTTTATAAACTCATAATCATGGTGAATTTGGGTTACTTATTTAGGTATTGGGAAAGCCAGTGTGCCCATTTCATGTTTTAAAACAATAATTTGATTATTTTATATCATTTTCATTGTTTAATATGATTATGTGATTCAACCTCCCATTATAATCCAACAATCATATCCCAACCCCCATTTTAGATTTCATTAATTTGGAGCTCATTTGAATCGCGTGTTAGGGCTAATTTTCTCTGGTTTCCTCAAAACGTCCTGAATTGAGAAGGTAAATTGTTTCAACCACAAGTCATTCAATTTGTACTCTTTTTTCCACAAATATTCATTGACTAGTTCTTTTAGACCTTTGGATCCTCTACAATAGTTTCCAAGACATTAAATTATCTCTAATGGGCCATATATAATGGATGATGAAGAGTTTTCTATGTGGAAAGGTGATATTCCTTCTCCATTATCCATCCACTTTCTCCTCCTTTCATTATTTCTCGATTTTATATTCCCCAATAGAAATTTTAGACCTAGGGTTATGTTATACCATGATTATTGATGGGTGTTTTGTTCGTTTGCGGCAGGTCTTCATAGGATTAGGGTTTATAAACCCTCAGATGGTGATATTGGGTGTGCGTTTCTATTACACCAAGGATTTAAGGTAGGATAACCCTTGCACAAGCTTTTATATTTTATGTTTCATCATTTTAGTATTGTTAAGATATATTATATATGTTTATTATTGTTTTTCATCCATTTTTAATTTTATTGGTGTAAAAATGGTTGTTTAAGCCTTGTTTTGTGAAAGGTAGAGTTATTTTGTCATAAAAGTGCACAACAATTGTTTGTTTAATTGTTTCACTATCTATTGAAACTATTTCATGAGATTTAAAACTGGGTATATGGTATTTAGAACATGTTATAGTGGCTCTAATAAAATATGGAAGGAAATTGGTGTTTTATTCCTAGTTATGTTCTTAATATAAATTGTTTTGTTTGAAAAGGACATGTCATGGGTTCGATAAATTGCCTGTTTAGATTTTATGTGTGATGTCTGATTTAATAATAATTTGTCTGTATTTATAAATGATTTTTAAGAATGATAAAAGGTATTTTTTTGTGCTTATATGGATTTCTTATTTTTATTTGGTTTTACAAACAAATGTGTTTTGGTTTACAACCTTTTTTGGCCCGAGTTTTTGGAAAATGGCCCGTTTCACATCCTTATGAAAATGGCTGTGTTCTAAATATGTAACCTGAGTGTTTTAAAGGATTTATGAATGTGGTTTTATACTTTTAATGGTGTGTATACACCTCCTTAATAAACTTTAACTTCATACCTTATTCAAATGTTAGTTTAGAGAAATGATTAATGGCTCGTTTGGAATTTTTTTGTAAAAAGTTTTTCCATATGCATTTCATATTCTATCTTTTGGGGTTATTTTATGGTCCATGAAAGTGATTTATTAATTTTTTTTGGGAATTAAAAATATTTTTATATGTTATTAAATGGTTTATGGACTTAAAAATAATTTTTGAATGGATTTTATGTGCAAAGACTCATTATACTCCTTGATAATGTTTTACAAAACTTTTTAGTGGTTTATTGATTCATTAAAGAAATGTGAAGCATGTTTGTGGGATTTTTGGGTTTTTATGGTTTGGTAATGGAATTGTTATGTGAAAATTGTATTTGATAATATTTGTAACTTGATTGAGCACTAAAGGGACTCTTGAGTATCTAGGTCGGAGGATGTGTACTAGTATTCTAGTGATCTTGTGGGGTTTGGCCCCGATTTTATGTAGCAAGTTTGACGATGAAAACACTAAAAAAACTATGATGTTGATGATGTTGGGGGACCAATAGTTTATGGGTATTCTTCCAACATGTGGCTTGTGTGCATGAGAATAGATATTTATTATGGTTACTTTTACCGAGATACAATGTACCTTGGGCTCACAACTAACTAGTGCCTAGGGGAGTTCCCATGACTTGTACTAATTGGATATTTTGTGATCACCATCAGTATATGTTGTGTTTGGTAGGTAAATTTTAGAACTGTGTGTGATTTATATAAAAGTGTACATTCTTTAAATAATCCCTCTATAAAACTAGTTTCATCTTGAAGTTGCACCTCTTAGGAAAATTTTACTTGCATTTTTTTATAAAAATGCATGTTTTTGTCTAGTAATTTTTTTCATAGCATGGGACCTCATTTAGAAATAATAACTTTATATTTGTATTTAAAACTTCAAATTTATGTCTCTATTAATTTAAATGATGTTCATTTGAATAGAATATCGGGCTAACCTACTGAGTTTTAATACTCACACCTATAGTCTTGTAATGCTTTTCTCCCTTGTGTAGGTTTCAGTTTGAGTTCGATCACCTTGGGCGATGAGTGACCATTATGTTGGAGAGTGAAAAAAGGTCACATGGAGTTTGTTGTTTATCAGGTTTGGTCATTTGAGTTGTTTGTTTTGTTTTAATTTCAGTTTCTTGTTCAAATAATCTTTAGTTTAGTTTTTATGTAAATATATTTTTAGAATTTCATTTCTTTCTATTGTTTTTTTGATTATTTATATATGGGAGAAGTCATTCACTTGTGTACTATCTTGATTCCCTTTGTGCTTTTCACCATCCTGAGCGGATCTAGAAATCCTCTCGGGACTTGTCGTGGGCTGACCCTTATGGCTGGTTCAGGTTCGACTGGGGTTGGTTTGTGAGAAAATGGTATCCAAGGAGGCCAGATCATAGAATATATTTTTTAGAGCACCCATATTATTTGGGTGATGTCAAGGTAGATGGAGTAGGATTATTGGAACTTGAGGGGTAAGTGCGGGAAGACCATCGTGAACTCTTTCTCATTCTGATCCTCATGATTCCATATAATGTCTAGTTTTATTAGTTTAATTTGTTCTTATTGATTGTTTGGTGTTGAGATATGAAAAGGGGAGTCTAACTAATGGCCTCCATGATCTCACAGGTCATGGAAAGACATGTAGAGATGGGGCATGTTCCTAATAAGTCTCTCTGTGTTGGTGTTTTGTTTTACATATGTCTTCCAACAATATGGTCAAGTCACCGAACCACACTAGTTCTCTTTTGTTGATTTGTTGGACCGTTCATGACTTCTAAATTTTTGTTTTGAAAATACTTATGTGATAATTAAGGAAATGGTTTTTAAAGGAAGGAATGGATTTTGAAAATTAGAAAACGGTTTTTGCAGAAATTAAATATTAGAATGGTTTTATGATGTTTGTTTTTTTTTAAAAATGCTAAGAAGTGGACATGTTATTATGGGATTGGACTTTCCTTAATATAAACATGGGGTTTGTTGAAATAAAATGTTTTGAATATGTGAATCATTTTAAGGTTATTCAAAATCTTTTTTTTTAAATTGGGGTGTTTTGAGATGTTGAAAAGTGTTTGAATCTGAGGTATTGGTTTTAGAAATTGTTTTTGAGAAGTTTGTGTTTTCATAGAAAGGGTATTAGTCTCAATGACCATTGGTTTATAAAAAATATACCTTTGGAAATTTTAGAAAATTGTAAGGGGTTGTTTGGAGTAGCATGGTTGTTTTGAAAGTTGTTAAAAATGAAAAGGGGTATGTTTTAAAGCAAGTGGTTCTTAATGATGTGTGGTTTGTTTTTTGAAATCTGAATTGGGTTCTGATTGTGTGGTTTTTATTCCATTTGAAGGTACATGATTTTTGGATTGATGCTGTTTTGTTTTAGCCTTTAGTGTTTTCATGGGTGATCACATGCATGGTTTTATTGATATCTGGAAGGATGGCCCATAATTCATGGTGGTTGAGTGCTTAGGGTGGCATGTAAATGTGTATTTAGGTGAGACTTGATGAAACACCATGGGTGAATGTGAAGACCCGCAATGTTATTTATTTTCAAAATTGTTTTGATTTGAAAAATTGTGGCAATTGTTTATAAACTGATCGTTATATGGCTAGTTTCTTATATGTTTGTGAAGATTTTTTTTGTTCAGTATGCTTACTTGTGATCTATAATTCATATTATTGTTGTGTCTTGAGATGATATCTTCTTGGTGCCTTGCTTATGGGGTAATGTTCAGTGGGTTTCTAAAGATGTGTTGGATGTTTTGATGTAGCCATGGATAGTTCTCTATTGGAAATATTTCCCTTTTATCAACCTAATGATTCAATTAGAATGTTAAATCCACCTCTTCAGATGATGCCTCAACCCATTTGTTGAAATAGAGAGTTGTTTTGGATTGATTTAACGTGCTTCCAGACCATGAAAATTGTTTTGGACATAGTATTAGTGTTCGTAGATGTTGATGAGTTTCGCAGTATTCCTTGTCCATTCGGCTCCTCATTTAGAGTGAGAGTAAATTTCGATATGTATCAATGAGTGTATATTTAACTGATGGTTTTTATTGAGAAAGTTAGTTTTTTTAGTGGCATGCTCCTTATCACCTGATTACGGTGCAGCAGATGCATCAAGAATCCATGCTCTAGCTATAGGCCTTAGAGTAAATTATTCCAAAAAGTCAAGAAATTTCCATAGGTGTGGAGTACTCAACTAGGATCCTGACTCCACAACTTTGTTATGTTAGTTTCTACTCTATTTTGGTTCCTCATCACAGTGAATTTCCTCATGTCGCAATGAGCATGGTGGACTTACCCCTCACACAATGTCAATGGTTATTCCTATATGGATATGGGATTCTGATCAATGACCCTGTGTGGACTGCCTATGTAAATCAGGTGTGGTCTTGGTATTACCTATTCATATATGGTGGGTGTTTGATGGTTCATCTATTTATTTTTTTTGTTTAAGTGGCCAAATGATATGGTCCCCTTCCCTCTCTGTCCTGAGTGGTGGGCATTTTGAACTGTGCTGAATGTTTTGGCCATGTTCTTGTACACTCAATTTGGGAGTGGGTGTTTTAAATGATCCTGTTATAACCCTATTAAAATGGGTTGGTAGGTTGTTTGGGAGACCCACCACGGGTCTCGATTATTTTTCCACCTAAGAACATATCTAGTTCTAGTTGTTTGTTAATGTCAGGGAGTCCATACTATAATACATAAGAATATCTAGTTTTTGTGGGTTCTCTTTGGTTTGGGTGATTTTTGGTTTCATTGTTAGAAGGCCCAACAACCTGGTTCTTGGTTTGGTTGTGGAGGTAGTGACTCGATCTTGCAGTTGATTCTCAAGAAGTGGTTGGGAGCTGGTGTTTTTGTTGACGAAAGAGGATTAAGTAAAATTAATGGTTTATTGTGTGCCATTGGATTATAAGAATGGAAAATGTTGATAAATAATCCTTATGTGTTGATATGTATGCTGGAAAGTGCTATGTCTTTCTAGGGGCAGAAAGAATTAATCATGGCGAGAATTGTCACACCCAGTTTTTCAATTCCTTGTTTCGATCTGGTTTGTTGTAAATCTCAATCATTTTTATTAGGTATTGGGTGAGATTAATGTTTATTTTTCAGGTTTCATATATGTATAATCATCCTAATTTTGGGTTCCACATTCCTTGTTTCAGAGTTTTTGGAGAAAGGGTGGTTATTTCATGATTTGGGGCAACCGTGAGCCCATTTCTAGATTTAAAAACCTAATTTTTTTCTTCTATAACATCATCATTTTTCAACATTTTTCATTCATTACACATCCCACATTTCCTCCAATGACATATTAAAACTAACATATCCTTTTTCACCCCCTTAATATTTCATAAGCATGTTGAATTTTTGTTACTTATTTAGGAATTAGGCCAACCCGTGGGCCCATTTCCGGTTTTAAAAAAATAATTTGTTTATTTATATTTTTTTTTTGTTTTTTTTCTGATTCAACCTCCCATTATATTACAACATACCTAGACCCTCCACCATTATCTTGTATACCTATTTTGACCTCATTTGAATCGCTTATTAGGGAGAACATTTTCTGGTTTCCTCAAAACATCCAAAGTTGAGAAGGTAAATTGTTTCATCTGTAATTCATTCAATTTTTACTCTTTCTCCCACAAATATTCTTTCACTAGTTATTAAAGATCTTATGATCCTCTCTAAGGCGTTCAGATCCATCACCTAATCTATAAGGGTTTTTATATAATGGAAGGAAAATTGTTTTCTAGTTGGAAAGGTGAGATTCCTTGTCCTTTCTCCTTACTCTTCCTCCTCTTTTCATTATTTCATGGTTTTATTTTTTCCCCTGGTGATGTTAGACATAGGTTTCTGTTACCCCCTGAATATTTATGGGGGTTTTGTTCATTTGGGTCTGGTTGTCATAGGTTTATGGTTTATAAACCCTCAGATGGTGATATTGGGTGTGTGTTTCCATTACTCCAAGGATTTGAGGTAGGATATCCCTTGAACATGATTTTATCATTTATGTTTCATAATTTTTTTATTTTCAACATCTGATATATATGTTAATTTTTGTTTTTCATTATTTAGATAATTTTATTGGTGTGAAAAATTGTTCTTTTAGCCTTGTTTTGTGAAAGGTAGAGTAGGCATGTCATAAAAATGCACACCAAGTGTTTGTTTAAATGTTCATCTATAATTGGAAATAGTTTTTAGGAGGTTTAAAACCTATTTTACGGTATTTAGAAAATTTTATAGTGTATATAATAAAATAAGGAAAAAAATTTGTGTTTTATTCCTTGTCAACTTCTTAACAAAGAATGTTTTGTTTAAAAAGGACTGGTCATGGGTTCGGTAAATTGTCTGGTTGGCTTTTATTTGTGATGTGTGATTTAAAATTTATTTTTTTGGATACATAAGTGAAATTAAAGAATTATAAATGTTATTTTTTGGTATTTATATGGTTTTCTAAATTATATTTGGTTTTACAGTCAAATGGGTTTTGGTTTAAAACATGTTTTGGCCTGAGTTGTTGGAAAATGGCTCGTTTCACATCCTTATGAAAATTGTTGTGTTTTGAATATGTACCCTGAGTGTTTTAATAGATTTATGAATTTGTTTTTCTATTGTAAATGGTGAGTATACACATCCTTAATAAAATTTAAATGCATACCTTGTTCAAATGTTAGTTTTGAGAAAGTCTTAAAGTCATGTTTGGCATTTTTTGTAAAAATGGTTTCCATCTACATTTCATGTTATATATTTTGGGGCCATTTTATGGTCCATGAAAGTGATTTATTAATTGGTTTTGAAAATTGAATTTATTTTTTATTTGTTATTGATGGTTTTCTGGCCTTAAATGTGCATTTTTGAATGGATTTTATGTGCAAAGCCTCGTTATACTCTTTAAAATTGTTTTATGAAAAAATATAGTGGTTTATTGATTCGTCAAAGAAATGTGAAGCATGATTGAAGTATATTTATGTGATTATGGTTTGGTAATGGAAATATTATGTGAAAAGTTTATTTGATAATATGGGTAACATTATTGATCACTAAAGGGAATCCTGGGTATCGAGGTGGGCAGACGTGTAACAGTATGCTAGTGATCCCTTGGGGTTTGGCCCCAATTTCATGTAGTAAGTTTGACGATGACAAACTAACTAAACTATGATGATGATGATTTTAGGGTACCACTAGGTTCAAGGTATTCTCCTTACTATTGTCTCATGTGCACGATAGTGGATATTTATTTCTGTTACTTTCACCGAGATATGTGGTACCTGGGTTCACAACTAACTAGTGCCTAGGGGTGTTCCCGTGACTTCTATTCATTGGATATTTTGTACTCACCATCGTCATACAGTGTTTTTTGGTTTGTAAATTAATAAGTATTTGTGATTTATTTAAATGTGTATATTCTTTAAATAAGCCCTCTTGAAAACTAGTTTCATCTTGAAGTTGCACCTCTTGGAAAATTGTTACTAGAAATTTTGTTAATAAAAATGCAAGTTTTGTCAGGTAGTTTTTTACAGAATGGGACCTTATTTGGAAAACATACCATTATATTTGTATTTAATACTTGAAATTTATGTTTATTTTATTTTAAAGTATGTGCATTGGGAATAGAAAATCGGGCTAACCAACTGAGTTTTAATACTCAAGGCTATAGTCTTATTTGGTTTTTATCCCTTGTGGTGGTTTCATCTTGAGTTTGATCACCTGGGGAATCATGTGATCATTATGTTGGAGAGTGACCAGAAGGTCACATAGAGATAGTTGTATTTTAGGGGTGGTCAGTTGAGTTGTTGGTTTAGTTGTACTTTCAGTTTCTTGAACAAATAATATTCAGTTCAGTTTTTTAATAAATGTATTTTTAACATTCCATTTCTTTTCCCTATTTGATTATTTATATATGGAAGAAATTGTTTCCTTGTGTACTATATTGATTCCCTTGGTTCTTGTCGCCATCTCGGGAGGATCAAGAACGCCTATCAGGACTTGTTGCGAGCTAACCCTTGTGACTGGTTCAGGGTCGACTCAGGTTGGTTCGTGACACATAAAGATACTTGTAGATGATTCATATTTGATTCTCAGAGTAAAGTTGTTCAAGTAATGGATATAGACGAAATAATAAGGTGTTAGGACCAATTAAAGACTCTAACAAAGTATAATAAGGGATTGATGTGAAGACAACCAAAGGAATAGGAGTTATAATGTCATTATGAAAAGAATAAGGTTGTGTGAAAAGGTATATTTAGAATATTTTAAAGGATAATCTTAAGAGTAATTAATTGTAGAATTTATATATATTTGATGATTAAATCACAGAATGTGATTTTGGGGAAGGGACTGAAATGTCCAAAACTATGTCAATGTGAAATTTTTCATCAGAGTGAGTGTAGAAAGAAAATTTTGAGATTTTTACCCTTTGAAAGCATTGATTTGTACCTATATTTTTATGTCTATGAGTTTGGGAATGATGTTACCTATATTAAACCCCTTTGAAGAGAATTGAGCTTTTAGTAAAAAAATTCACAGACACAACATCGATTACATTCTCTTTGGATTAGACCAATGAGTATAAACAAAGTAAATTATCATGCCCCAATTTACTATATGAATCAATGGAAAAAGAAGAAAAAAGGTACATTCAATTTAATTTTATCATATCAACATCTATAAGAAATATTATTTTATGTGACCCTCAATGTTGAGAGGTCCGGATCCATTTAGGGTAGTGTGAGTTAAAGAAAATTTTATTTATTGAATAATCATTGCATAATATGATTCAATCCCATCTCTAGATAACATCAATGTAATACCATATTGTTGGGATGACACTTTTGAGACATGTATATATTTCTCAAATCTTTTAAAAATATTATTTTGAATCTCTAAGGGACCACTTGGTGAAGATGCCTAATAAATAAAAAATCATTATTCATGGAAAACTTCTAATGAATAGAAAAGTCTTCATGTGTAACTAGTTATTTTACATTATCTTAATAATAATTGTTTTCATTAAACTTTATATTTTTATTTAATTTTTTGATATTTGTAATCTCTTCATTACAAGCTTTTATCTCACCATTTTACTACTATTCTAGCTCTATCTTTCATCGTCATCATCATCGCTACTTTAATAATAGAATCCTTTTTCAAATTTATCCTGGATTTTAACCTCAAAATTTAAAGAGTGACATCAATATAAATTATTTTTCACATTATTTCTTATAAAATTAATTTTCCTATTGATAAAATTATTGTTCTTCTCTTTATCCTTTTTCTATTTCAAAAATTTCTCATCATTCTCATTATGTTAAAATTTATCTTCTTTCATCTTTGGATAATGATAGGAAAAGTATCCAAGGATATCCAAATTCAATCACATTACTGGCCTTTTAATTTTTTTCATTAAAATATACATTTTTGAATCTCTTTAAAATATGAGAAAATATATTATTGAATTATTAATCAGCTACTTAATCCTCTTGATTCTATAGTTTTATCTAATTTGACTATTCATTTCAATATGACCTTGAATGAAATATAATATTTTTTATTCTAATATAAGGTTAATAATTTCCTCATCTCATATGCTAGAAATATATTATGTAAGTTATCTTGTGTTAAATAGTCTCTTTCTTCTGAGACAAGTATTTTTTTAATCAAATTATCTTGACAATTCATCATCTGTTTTTGACAATGATGGAATATTATAGATTCTCACCAAAATCCCATTAAACCAAGTGAATTAGTCATCAACGATCTATTCCTCATCCATTTTTATTTCATTGAATTTTATCCTTCAAAATTGTAGTATGAATTCATTGAATTTGACATTTCATTAATGACTATTTTTTATCTTTTACCTGGTCTCATTTTACGTTTATATTCCCCTATCTATGATAATTATTTAAGTTAGAATTTATAAAACCCTTTTCGAAAAGATTTTAGATTCTCAATATCTTAGAAACCACTTTGGATCATTAATGAAAAATATTTCTCTAATAATTCTTATAAATCCCAATTTCAAACTGATCAATGAGGGGGTGTGAGTCAGTGGTCTTATTTAATAAATTGTTTTTTATATTCAATATATTATTGTTTTTACAATTATAAATTCAGTCAAATATATATCACATACCCACATTATGTATTTTAGTTTAAAAAAAGAGATAAACACATACAATTTACATGTTTTGACAGAATAGAATACTCTTAGTCTTGTTGCACTGGTACCCCAACATAGTTTTGCACGATAATCAAAAGTTTCTAAAAAAATTGGTTGGTTTTTAACATCACCTATATACATCTTGTAATTGGTTAGACACCCCAATTACAAACCTCCAAAAAAAATTATAAATACCAACTATAATATCCTCTTCATTGACTCGTTAAATACCCTTATCAATATATTCTTTTTTATCATTGTTATTATGATAGAAAGAACTCATACATAATCATGTATAACTCTAAACCTCATTGATATCATATTCCTTCAAAAGTTAAATGGATCTACCTATCCTATACAAAACTCTTCAAATAGATTAAACATTTGATAATGGTTACCATCATTGGTGGTATGAAACCTCTCTCTCCAAATATTGAGTAATTTGGGTCCTCATTATTTATCTAAATTACTGGGAATGATTTACTCTTCCCTATAAATTGATCTCTTAACTTCATAATCCACTTATTTCTATTTGATACTATATAGTATTGGAAATTTCCGTTCTATGGAATTCAAAAACTATGTTTTTTCTTGTTCTCTAAATATTTTTTATTTACTATTTAGTGACTTCACAATATATATTCATAAAATATCTTGTGAATATTTTATTTCCAATTAAATTTGGATACTATCTATATCATTAGTATATGTAGTATTTTCATTCAAATCTCATAGATATTTCAATTTCCAGTCCTCATACTAAATCTCATTCAAAATACCATTTTATGTAATCCCAAAGACTTATAGAATACATTATTTAAATTTATCTTAAAAATATACTTTTTTAAATAATTTTAATCCTCTACATGAGTGGTATCATGTATCTCTACCCCACTGATTTTTTTTAATATATGGAACTCATTTCAGCATTCCCTGACCGTTTCCTCAATCCTGATCCATATTAATGATCATAATGTTTTAATCCAGGATGATATTTATTGTATAATCATATAATCTATTTCTCCAATTATTAAGAATATTTAATTATTAATAATTTTTATTCTTCACTTTATATTTTCATATTTCTTTTCTAATTGAAAATCAATCATGGGGAAAACAAGCATATGTGAAGATTGACCATGAGGAAGACAAGTGACCATAGATTTTTTCCAACACAATGGATTGACCATATATAGAAACTACTAACTCTAAAGATAATCTTTTTGGAACACAAGATAACACCATTGGAACAACCACATGTAAAAACTAATAACAGTGAGGTATAAAAGAGATTGTGAATGGATTGACTAGATATAAAAACTACTGAATTTTTATCAGTACATATATTATATACATTACATAACTAGAACCTAGTAATCCTCAATCCACCTTCAATATTCCAAAATAAACTTAAAATATCATCAATAATGTCGTACAAAATGTATCTACATTCACTAACACATTACTTTGGTTACTTTATGAACAAAAAATCATTTTTCCAATTTATATAGCTATGGGATACCATTATAGAGATCGTATTACCTTTATTCCACATTGAGGTCACCTTTACCTAACCTATTTTATTCATAATAAAACTCATATGACAAATTCTAGTTTTCATTCAAACTCAACCAAAAGCTTTTCAACCTCACTTATAACCTTCTAAAAACACCCAATACATCATATAAGTGTATTTTAACACTAAATAAAATATCTTACCAATAAATAAACTATTGGATTTCTTTATAAAATTTCATTTTAACCTCAAACACAAATTTACTAAACTATCACAAAAAATTGGCATTAATGAAAAAATAATATAGACTCTAAAGGGAAAAAATCATGTCATAATGTGAATTTAAATAGTCATGGAAATACAATAATTATATAGTTGAAAAATCAATAAATTTATCTCCATCCCATATATAACAAAGTATTAAGAACCAAAAACAAGTTCTGAGATAAAAAAAATCAAATATTATATCCTTGAGATGTTTCAAAACTTAGAATTACAATTTAAATCCAATTTCTTCACCCATCCCCTACTCTGTGACTACAAATTAAATGTTCCTTAAATTTCACAACTCGTGAAAATGAAATTATTTTTGAATACGATCATCCCAATACCTCCTAAAATCATGAATATAATATTATAAAATATATATATAAAATGGGAATAAAATTATCTTTCATACCATCCATTTTTAATATACATAATAATCATCATCAACAATGTTCCCAATTTTTTTTTGATCCTCTAAAAGAATCTTGACTTAATCCATGTATTGTTGATAGAATATGGAACTCCGTTATATATAATTATCTCCTTCACCTAATGCTTTCCAGGATCATTAGAAAATAAAGTATTTATTATAAGATAGTAGTTTATCAAATTTATTTATTGATATACTATTTCATAATAAACATCATGGTTTTAAGGTGTAAATGGAAACCCAATCATGAAATCCATTTAACAAACTATTATTTCCAATTCACAATGGTTGATGGATATAATATAATTTCTAGTAAATGATTATTTTTCTTTTATGTTCTAGAGAATCAAACTATTATTAAAAAAATAGAAAACATGTTTCTTTATTTAGGGCCAACATAGTTAGTTGATAATGTTATGATATATCTTGGTAAATAATATATGCACTTCTAAAATAGAATGGTGAAAATATTTCAAAATTTCACTATTGATCTCAACATGAACCACTATTTATCCATTTAAATAAAGGACTAAATTTTTTATAACTAACCATCCATTAATAATTTCCCCTCTATAGGTGTCAACACCCATCCTATTATAGTTTTATTTTTTAAATTTTATATCTCTCACATGATCCATTTACATATAATTGAAACTAATTCTAGATTGAAACACGCCATCCATTACCTCTTTCACCTCTTTTGAAAATTTTATAAAAAAAACCCAAAATTTTCAATCTCACTGTAAATTCCATTACTAAGTGAATTTTAGTTTTTCTACTCATAGAATACAATATTCCATTTATTTTTCATACTGTATACATGAGATCAAAATTATTGTTTTATAGGTATTAGGACCAATATGTTGTCTCATATTGAGATGACACTATTAGAAAATAAATTACAGACATTTATGATCTGTATATACCACTGACTTATCAATAAAAAGTTAGTTCCTAAAAATCATATATAAAAAAACAATGATATCTAATCCCAAGTTGTGGGTATGTAAATTATTCTCATGGGGTCATATATTTATAGTCCTATAAATAATGGCTTTATTTCCCTTTATCAAGATGCATCCAAAAACCAATGTTGATGTGTTGAAAAAAACTTTGTAACAAACTCCTAATTTAGTTATAATTTGAACTTATGTTATTGTAATAGTCATAAAAAACACCTCAAAATCCTCTGAAAATTTCCCATTCCACTCAAACATTACTCTTTTATGTGTCATGTTCATAAATAGAGAAGACAACTCCAAATAATCATTGAGAAATCATTGGTAATATCTATCTAAGCTTATAAACTATATATTTCGAATATATTCTTTTTATTTCCATAGAAATTTATTATTTAATGTCTCGGGATTAATGAAAATTCCATTCTTAGAACAAAATAATCCTAAATCATTAAATCCATAAAAAATAAATGGTATTTGTCGAATTTATCATACAACTGGTTTTCACATTGAATCTATAAAAAAATTGGGTGAAACACATGTTCTTATTTACACCGTGAATAGATATGCATATCAAATAAAAATATCACTATAGAAAAGTCCATGTTCATTTGGAAAGTATAATTCATTATTACTAAAAATATCATTGTTTAATTGGTAACTCTAAAAGTAATTACTAGAAATATTTGATGGAAATATAAATATTGGAAAGCCATTTTTTAGATATCGTTCACTCTCTCCATTAACAGATGATGACTATAGTGAAGGTCAACATTATAGAACTAATGAGCTCTATTTAACTAGAACTAAAACATTAATTTATAGGGTTATTATATTTTATTCATCTTTAAATAGTTCATCTTATGAAAATAAATATATATTCTAATAGTATTTCTAACTATATTAGAAAAGAAACTCATACACTTTGAGGGTTAATATTCAATCAAATAAACCCCTTTTATTTATATCTTCTATTTTCACCTTTAATTTTCATATATTCATTATTTCCATATAATAATATGTTGTTGAAATTTGATTCTTTCCATGAATTAAATCAGGTGATAATTTTATATAACAGTTAGGTATAAAACCAAGGAACACATTTGGAAAGACATTTGGATACTGATTCAACACCCAGGTATATAGAATTTTATTCTTCTATTTCCTAGATCCAATAACTATGATCACTAATTATAATTATAAGTCACTAAATACCTTTCTTTAATTTAACCTTCTTGATGACATGAATATCCCACTATACCATTAAATTTTAGATAATTATATTCAATGATACAAAGAGAACCCACTGAATATTGTGATCCCTTGGTATTTAAACGTAATTAATAAATCTATCCCAATGATCAAGTCATTCATATTTATATCAAGGATAAAAAATTAATGTGATATTTTTATATTTTAAATAATAATTGAGTAGGATTAAAAAATAAATTTCTCATCAATTATTTAACCCAGTGGAGTATCTATTATCATTTAATATTTTACCAAATACATATAAAAACACAATAGTACAATGATTGATTCAAATATAAAATAATATTATGATAAAAAATTAAAGAATTAATAAATAATATTAGGAGAAATTAGAATTATACCTTCACTAGGGTACATTCTTCAACAGCCTCAACCTCTTATGGTGATAGATTTGCTACAGATATCATATATTTGGTGGTATAAACCTCTAATCCTAATGATACCTTCTCAATATTCCATGAGTTGAAAATTTAGATTTAACTAGTGCATTGAATTTTATCCTGAATCCCTATAATTAGTTGTAAGTTCCACTACAGATCAGTTGTGAGAACTGATTACTAAACTACTTTTAATGTACCACTTTCTTATACTCAACCATTTGTGAGGAAGAGGTAATCAATTTTTCTTTGGTTATCCCACTTCACTGCACTAGAATTCCTTTAGTGAACCCTTTCCCATATAAGCACAGGAATATAACTCAACATACTTTCATTGGAAGTCTATCATCTTCCATTTTTAGACCCTAGAAAAAATTCTTCCCTCCATATTCTTAAGGAATAAAAGAACTCCCCTTCATAATTTTATCTATATATACTTGCATTAAATCTTCCATACTCACCACTTTTTCATCGATATAATAAGAAGAAGAATACTCCTTGAACATATATTTATTCATAACGAGATCTCAAACCTCTGACCCTTGAGTTTACCAATTATCACAAATTCTATCACATTGTTTTAGGAGCTCAACAAATATCATTCCATACACTATAAAAAATAATATACCAAATTAGAAGCTAAAAAATCTCATGTACTCTCTAGATTTATATCATATGAAAATAATTTATAATTAATGATCTTATATAATAATTTTTATTGGGATCCTTATATGAAATAGATTTTACAATCAACTATCACCACCCCAACATACTCCCTATAGAGAATAATGTCCAACCTTGGACCTCAAGGTCTCTTTTATTATCAAAAACTATAACATAATATTTTCATAATTTATCTAATCCCTCACCTACTTTAACCCAGTATCACTCCTAAATAATGGAGGGTTCTTCTTTTGAGACTATGAGGTAATATCCATTTTCTTCATCATATCCTGATTTGCATCCCTACAATGATTTAAAATAGATTATAAACTATTTCATAGAAATCGATGATTTATAAAAGCTTATTACATTGTACCCTATCCTCATCCATATCAAAATAGATCCCTCCTAGTAATATTATTTTATAATACATAAGTAATCTAATTAAAAAAATAATAATCCCCGTCATTCATTATCATAGAAAATAAAATATTGTATTGTGTCTGAGAGGATTACTGTTCCTTTGTATAATTTGATTTGAAAACTCATTATAAAGATAGTTTATTTAATATTAATTGAAATAATTCTTATTAAGAATCACTTTTGTAATGTTCAAAATCATTTTTTCATTAAAATTTTGTTTTATAAAATAAAATTAATTTTCATTTAAATCATACCATGTAATGAAATCCAAAACATGCGTAGTATGATGCATGAATTCTATCTAATTTTGAACCATAATGGGTTAATATGAAAAAATTATAATTCTTATCTGGACATAAAAACCCATATTTTACCAATAATTCCTAGTAACTCAAGATTTTCCATAAAGTGGTTTACTAAACCTTTTTATGGGTATATTTCATGACCCAACCATCCTATTCTGCATGCATATTATATCTCTAAAACATAACTTAATTATCAGAATCTATATCCATTTTATAACATGATGATGAAGGATCCCAAATCTTGAAACTCAAGTCAGTTTGTCATGTGGACGCATGGGAATGCCCTAATTTTCAGAGGTCACCCAAAAGCATATTGGGATTAAGTAACAATTTGTGAATAAGTTTTGATCAAGAACAAAACAAAAAATAAATTTTATGTACATAGAATACCATTAATTTTAAAATTAATTAAATTAACATTTCAATAAAAAAATATTTATATTATAATAAATCTTACCCTATAAGTAATCCAGATGGGAAACATGATCATATAAAATAAACAGAACCAAAAAATAGGGTTTTATCATCACTAAATAAAGACATTATCATCATTTAAAATGAACTGATAATTGAGGCTCTATTAATGTTCGGGGGGGGATTTATCTGTGCTAAAATAAGCATTGATAAGGGAACCTTTATCTAAATGGGACATATGCTAGTATGAAATAAAAAAACACAAATAGGGTTTTATCAGTTCTAAAAAATCCTTTATCAATGCTAAAAGTGCTAATAATCAAGGCAATCTATGAATGGGGTCACTTTTATAAGTGAAAAAAATAGCACTGATAAAGGACCCTTTAGTTAGTGATAAAAAAAGCACTCATAAAAAGGGTCTTGTATCACCAATAAAAAAATCACAGATAAAAAATTATCTTATCATCTCTTTTATAGGGATGAGAAAAGTAAAAAAATAAAAAATTAAGATACTAAAATCATAAAATTAGAGGGTTTTCAAGAGCACTTGACCCACTATACAACAGTGCTTACGATCCCCAGCCTTACCAGCACACCCCACACACCCCATCCCCATACCACTGCCCTTTAAAAGTTATAGAAACCCCCTCCCTCACTCTTGCACATCACTGCCTCTGCTTAGTTTTGAACCCATTACCTATCATCCTGTGCGCATGCACCTTTACCCTTCACTCATCTTGTTAACTTGTCCATTTCATGATATATCTATTTATTGGAATATATATTTAGTCATATTTATTGTTATATTATATATTTTTATTAATATATATATATATATATATCTGTTTTTATTCATATAGTAAGCATATATACATATATAGTTATATTTATAGATTTATATATTTATTCGTGTATTAATATATATAGTTAGATATATTTATATATTAACATATATATAAATTTATATATTTATATATTTATATATTTATATATTTATATATTTATATATTATTATATTTATATATTTATATATTCATATATTATTATATTTATTTATTTATTTATATATTTATATATTTATATATTTATATATTTATATATTTATATATTTATATATTTATATATTTATATATTTATATATTTATATATTTATATATTCATATAGTTATATATTTATATATTTATATAGTTATATATTTATATACTTATATAGTTATATAGTTATATATTTATATATTTTTATATTTATATATTTAAATATTTATATATTTAAATATTTATATATTTATATATTTATATATTTATATATATATATATTTATACATTTATACATTTATATATTTAAAATTTTATATATTTATATATTTATTCATATATTAATATATATTAATGTCTGTTCATTTAAAAATATTAGGTTATTTTTTAATATGAATATTTATGAATATATTAATATATATTTTTAAGATCAGTTTTCAAAACATTTATAAAATATGTTTTGTGTGTGTATTTATAAGTAAATTAATATGTATATATAACATATGTACAGATATTCATATAAATAATATATATGTTACTCTAAGTATAATTATACATAATTATACATATTTATATATATTTACAGATATTATATATTAATATGTATATACATATTCTAGAATATATAGATAATATATATCTGTTTGTTAATATATATACACAAAAATATATATATATATATGCGCACACAAACATTATATAGGTATATAAATACTCATATATTTTTATTTTAAATAAAATCTATATTATTTTTTATTTAGGCAAGGGTTATATATTGAGAAATATATTTATTTGTAAATATCCTTAATTATTTATATATAAAAATAAATTTTTATGTGTGAATATATAAAAAAATATGAATATATTGTTATATATTTGATTATAAATAAAATCACATTATAAAAAATGCAAAAAAATAAAAGTTATAGTATCAATATTAAAGTAATCCCTATGAATAAATTAATTCTCCAATGATTAAGGCGAAAAATACCCCCCCTAAAAGAGGCAGAAAATCCATCTAATTATAAAAAATATGGGTATCCATACTAAAAATTATATTTTTGAGCCCTTCGAGGTCTTGTTAGGGCTTGAAAATGTGACATTGGTTTACCTCTGTCACCAAGGGTGTAGGTCTCATCATAAGTTTCAATTTGATATGTGGTAGTGTTAAAACAGACACCCAGATCAAAAGATATTATGGTTGTTTGAAGTTCAAGTTATGTTTTCAACTTATTCTAGATATTTTATTAATTTTAGGATTTTTTGTGTCTTCATATTATTTAATGTGACTATTAATCGATAATATTTAGTATATTATTAATTAATAATACTTTTTTAATTATGTTATATTCCATGTTGCTAAATATCATAGATATTATGTGTACAGATCTATTTATTCTTATATAAAACAATTTAACAAAATATATATTATTTTTATATCAATATAAATATGTACATAAATATATGTTTTAATGATTTTTTTTAAAAAATATACCCGTTTTCAATGCTAGTTAAAAAATATCTGACAAAGACCACCTTTTGTCTGTGCTACTAAAAAATCATTGATATAGGGGGCCCCATTAAAAATGATAAAAAGGCGCTGATAAAGGGGGGACCCTTACCAGTGCTAAAAAAAGTAATGATAAAGGGGTACTTATAAAAGTACTTTTTTAGTATTACTAAAAGTACCATTTATTAGTGCTTCTTTTTCAATTTTAAAGTGTGGCGCTTTGAAATCCCAATTTCATGGTAGTGAATGTACGTGAGCCTCGATCCACCAACTCCTTTTCCATCTTTCTAATGTGGATCGAAAACTTAACCGTGACGAATAATTATATCTTCCGTTTTCCTTCATTATGTTCAATGGTAATCGAATTGATCATGTAGGGGTGAGTATAAAATTAATAGGATTTCACCAATGAAGAAAACATACATCCAGTCATGATAATTTTTCATATGCAATTCCAATCAACCATGATAAATTTAACAAAATATCAAAATAAAATAATTTATTTATTTAAACATTTTATATCTCTAAAATAATGTTCCACCATTATTTAATAATTCAATAATATTCCTTGAGTCAATTATACAAAATAATGATGTCAAACAATTCAACTTTCATTTTTCATCCGAAGAAATGATTTTCTTCTATAATATATCTTTTAAAATTCCAAAATATTTCTCCATTTTCGAAAACTGATGGAAAATATTTATATTAAAAAACATCAAATGTAAAGATACATTTCTCTAATAGCAAATGAAAAAACATCTCTTATAAAATTAATTATCTATTTTGTGGAATAATTGATAATTATCCCACAATCCATCTATTTCTAGATTTATAAATTTATAAATCCCAATTTACAGATCAAAAACTAACAATATATCAATTTTTGATTTTCTATTCTAGTTATAAAAACCATTTATCACCTTCATACATTCTCTCTTATTCATCACATTATTAAAGGTAAAACTAATAGACTTCAATAATAGGGTCTCACTAAATCAATTTTACACACACACAATATTTGGTAAACCAATGAAGTTACAAAAATACAATTGTGTATCCAATTAACAATTGAATTATAATTCTAAATATCTAAAAAATGGAAAACCAAATCAAATCCATTAAAAATCATAGACTTTATTTTAAAAATACAGTTTTTATAAAAATTAAAAATTATCTAAAAAATGATTTATATTATAAATAATAATTTTAAATAAATCTATAATTTCACACAATTCACACAGTTTCCTATTATCTGAGATGATAAGCTTCAATAAGGTGATTAATTAAAGAATAAAATATTTATATAATATAAAATCCTTCAAAATATTTATTTTTCATAAATACTATATATCAAAATCTATGACCTATATCTAATATTGAAATATAATACCATAGTGGAAATATAATGAACTAATTAATATTTGAACTCACATTGAATAAAATTATATTAAAGATACTATAAAGATAAATATCACAGGAAATTAACATTATATCCAATAAGAAGATAAATATTAACAGGGGATAAAGTGGTGAAGCCTAAGGGAAACACCACATACAAAGATATTACATTCATGTGGTAGTGAGCCAATACATTGCTAGAGAATGAGACTATTTGTAAAACACCCTTTCCAAGATAAACAATCATCTGAATATTTCATTTCCCTTCATGTGTGACCAACATCCATGTATTTCCCAATAATCATCTGGAATATACTCATATAATATTGTAAGTTCCATGGAATGTTCACATTACAATTTAGAATGCCCAATAGAATTTTGTCATCAGACTCCACGTCAGTAATGAAAATTTTATACAACTTGGAAAATGAAAGGCTAATAATAATTTCACATAGTTTAGTCTTAATATAGTTTCATGGTCCATTGAAGGCATTGGAATTCAAAATCACTAAACCACTACCACCGCACACCAGGCCACCACCTAACGTCTACCCCTACATACATGATCCACTATCACCAAATTTAATCCCAAATTTTGGATCCGTCCAACTATCCCATCTCCATTGATAAAATATATTACCTTCCTCAATGTAAAAAATTACCCCATGTTAATATATTCCTAGAGGAGTCAAATGTACTCCCTCTATAAATGATTTCACTGAAGTATTCCATCAGGGATTCAAACTAAATTTGAATTCCATGGTGTGAGTATCTCCCTCCATCAATTTCTTTGTTTCAAGAGTATCTTAACAACCTGGACACCATTGAAAAATCATATTATGGAAATTGGTCTCTTCATTTTGTTTCCCCAACACCTATAACCATGTTGGTATCATGTTTTTAATTGAATATCTATAAAAATGATCATAATACACTATAAAAGAATCCCCCAAATGATGTTATCCCACTCACCATTAATGAATTGATTTCATGCTAATTATGAAGATGGTTTCTCAAAGAACTAGCACCGAAAAACTGATGAAACCCCCTTCTTCTACACACTATCATCGAAGGGGATGAATTCATTCCTCACCCACTAAACCAAAAAATCCATCTTTATCAAAATATTGTTACACCAAATCCTACATCCTTACTCATCGACTTTATTTTAATAATGATTTAACGAACAATATTCCCTTACACTGAATAAACCAAAAATGAATCAGAAAAAATATACCTATAAGGATCATACAACATGATTATATTCCCATAAAAACATTATTTTACTCACTAATAAAAGTGATAATAAAATTGGAATGTCATCTCACCTTGAATAATTAAATTTTTGGAACTGGGAACCCTATGAAAAAATAGAATCTCTCCCACCTAATTTTCTTTATAGGGGTTCTAATCACTATGACCCACCACCCATTAAACCAAGTCCTTAAGAATCAATAAATAATATATCCTGAAATTCATGGGGCAAGAGGGTATCCTATCCTGATTAGACTATCCTTTCTCGTCCTCCCCAACCCCATCCTTCATAAAATGCACTATAAGGGCCTTCCATTAAAGATATCATATGTCAGTCCTTCCTATATTCCTTGAATTATTTCTAATACACTACGAAGGTTAATTCCTCCTACCCCGACAATCATCTCTATCCTTCTCCATGATTCCTAGTGTCTCCTTAAATCTTGATTGGAATCTTATATAATGTTCATCATGTGTTTTTTTCAATATTATTGATTATTAATTTGGAGGATTTGATGATGGATAATATGTTCATGGTTATGAATGTATGCATACTATTCAATAGTGATATTCTCCCCCAAGAAGAGAGGAATCAATTTTTCTAGTTGCATATACGATATGTGAAAAAATTAATAATTTCATCAAATTAAAACATGTTGATCATTCCATCTGATATGGGATCTATAAGGTACCCTTTTGGGAGGTTCCAATTTTGAATACCAATATTGTCTTGAATATGTTTCCCCTAACTGTGTATGTTGTTCATTGAGGTATAGACACTACTCCTCCCCTAATTGATACATTTCCCATTCCACATTGTATAAACCTCCATTAACCCATTGAAGTCATTAACATATATTTTTCTACCATTAATGAAGAAAAAAATGTCATCAGTGAACTTTATATAGGAAATTATGCATCACCTAGAACTATTTCTATGCTATATGATTTTCCTTCATCCATCTGATTATTCATGTTTCGGGTTAGTGCCTTTTGTGAAATAATGAAAAGCCTTGGTTACACAAGGTATCCCTATATTAACACACACATATTCTAAGCCTAAATATAATGACCCATACTTTACATACATTTTTATTGATTCAAAATTTAAGCACACTTATTACAACATATAACAAAACCATGAAAGGACCGTATATGTATAGTGTATTTAGAAACTAGGAAACATAAACAACTGGTTCGTAAAGCATCTACATTGTCTCCCATTTATTTCTTCATATCTAGAGTCCCTTTTGAAATATCCTACATAATAACCTTCTTCTTGACCTGGGGAAAGAAAACATTCAAATGGTGTGCTCAAATGCTCAGTTAGGGTAAAAAAAAGAAATATCAATCACATCATATTCATAAGAACATAACATTTTGGAAATATTAACCTGCAAATGAAATCATAATTTCATAAAATGGGATAAATCATAGTAGTGAAATTTAATCCCTATAATAATAACTTAAAACATGAAACATTTTGGCATACACACATAATAATAGGGAATAATTTTTTAGTAGTCAAGACTCATTACGAAGACTATCTTAGTGGACGAAGTCCATTTCTGAACCGAGTTCACTCCTCGTTTCAGTTCTATTTCACTGAACCGGATTAACCTGTCGTTCCATCCATGTCTATCTCAGGAGATATAAATCTTTACCCAATGCATTGGAGGGAGATATAGGTCCCACCCATCTCATAATTATACCATTCTTATGTGTTCCACAAGATCATAAATCATACATCATAGCATAACCCGTGTAATTAAAATGGGATTCGTGATCATCATGCCATCACAACACAATCCATATAAAAAGGAAATCATAAAAATAATTCCATCATAACAAAATAAAATCAATGTAAAAATAGGGACCTATATTATATTAGATGGAAAATAATTTTGATTAAACGCTTGAACTCCATTCTTGAGGAAAATATCCTTTCTACTTAAAAAACATTTTCCTTTATTAAAATGTAATATATTATTAAACTAAAAGAATTTCATTAAAAATAAACTTGAAAACTTGTAAAGGATGATTCTTGGAAATAATGTTCTAAAAATCCATTCATTCCGTATAAGTTAAAAAAACATTCTTCT
The DNA here is from genome assembly GCA_963277665.1 of Viscum album. Lineage (NCBI taxonomy): Eukaryota > Viridiplantae > Streptophyta > Magnoliopsida > Santalales > Viscaceae > Viscum > Viscum album. Next base: position 378,241,547 of record OY728160.1, on the reverse strand, counting down.
CGTACTTTGGCCGGAAAAGTCAAAAAGTACCTCGTACTAAAAACGAAAAAAGATTCATTTCCTAGCTTTTACTAAAAACTCACCGAAGGGTAAAATTGGATTTAAAAAATTGTAGGATGATAGAAATAATATTACATATTTAAAAACATAGATATGGATGATAAATATTCCCTAGTAAATTCTGAGGTAAAAACAATCTCGGATAAAAATTGAGATTTCGAGATTATCTCTTACCTTAGGTCCGATTTGCTTCATAAGTGTCTTAACCTCCTGTATAATGATTTAAATATTGTCACTGACTTACTAAAGAATCATACATATTGTTATGATATCATATATGGTCATATTCTTATCTTCTTATTTGAAATATTTCATTGATACTTGTTATTCGGGTGTTTATTACTTTTTGTTCTTATGTGTGTTTTGTCGAATAAATTATTATTATTATTTTTATGTTATAGATACATCATTTCTAGAATGGTATTAGTGTAATATATATCATATTTATTCATTAAATTCATTTATATAATCATTATTAAATGGATATCATGTAGAATGAGTCACATCACATCGTGGAGACTGTATTCCGTACATACGCACGAGCGATGATATCATTCCCATGATTGGGGAATTGTATTTGAGTGTATGTATAATATTTAAGAATCAATATCACTTTAAAATAATAATATATAGTTATTAATTACACCATTATACCCATCCAAGTAAGGTGGTGGTGGAAAATATATTACACCATGGCGTGGAGACCGTATTCCGCACGTACGCACGTGCGGTGATTTCATTTTCTGTAGGATGGATAGATGGTGAAATAGGGTTGTTTAATATGTATAATAACATATCCTTATATGATTGATACTTATGTTATTACTTCATAATGAAAAAACTATAGAATAATAAGTATAATATGAAATAATGTTGAAAGAATCGGTAACAAACATTACCTCTTCTTTGAAGTGCCTCTTCAGAACCTCCACTTCGGGCACAAAATATGGTCTTTGAAGAAGCCCAAGACCACTAGGATGTTTCTAGATAAGTGGATAAGATAAATTGTAAGGGTTTGGATGAGCTTGAAGGCTCAAAGTGGTGTGAGGAAGAGAGGGAGGAGGTGCCCTTTTATAAGGGAGGAGAGGGGTACCTTTGGAAAAACAAAATATATTATTTTATAATAAAGTCATATTCAGTTTATAATATCTCCAAATTGATTTATTTAGACAATAAAGTGGGTATGGGTCGAAATCCTATCATCCAATATAATTTATAAAAGTTTAGGTTTCTATTTTAACATTATCATTTAGATTTTACTTTAAGTTAAATATTTTTACATTTACCGTGTCTTCTAGTTTTCTTACACTATAAGGATAATAAACATACTATAACAAGACAAACGAACCCCAAGTTGTTTATTATTAATAAATATAACCTTATCTAATTCATATGGCCGAAACTTATATTTTTATGAATAAAAGAAAAATTATTAATATAATATTTGTTTTAAAATCTATTTTATGTCAATTTTAATACTATTTGGTACTTGATTTTTGTGAAAATCATAACATCATTATTAGTTCAAAAAAAGTTAATCAAATCAATAATAATATGTTATATTAACCTATAAAATTAGTGTAATTCATAAGAAGTCTCAAATTACATTTATTTGAGTATTTATAACATCAATTATGTTAATATTTGATTAATAAGATTATTACTGCATCATCATTGTGTCATAAATAAATTAAATTGTTTAAGGTCTAAAAATTGTAAATAAAATACCATTATGTAGGAAATATTTTTTTATTTCTAATGAATATTTATAGTCGAATTTATCTTATATATAACCCTATATTATAAATGTTTTAGTTATTAAACTTTGATTTTAACTATTTTAACTATTCTTTAAATAAAATAATATTAAATGTCCTAATCTAATCCAAGTGGGACTAAATGGTATTAATTTATTCCTAAGGTTATTTTTTGTCGAATTAAACTTATCAAATAGAATTCAGACATGTGTTAGGGTAATAATAATATCATTTTTACCCTTAATTACCCTATTTACTTGTAACCATGGTAAAAAAAATAAAAAGTTACCATTCACCATAAATTATTTTCATCTCATTGAACAATATTTTAGTCCTTGATATTAACCGTGTCTCTCGAATTTTCAAAATTTCACTCAGATAAGCGGTAAAATTATGTTTTATGTGAATTTTTAAATTCTCCTCGGAGGTGGGTAAAAGACGGTGAAAAGTTCAATAAAATTTTTATATATCTAAAATTATTATAAAACGACTTCAATGAATTACATTGAACTTTTATAGGTATTATGTATCAATTTTGACCTAAAATAAATTTAAATAAAATAAAGAATTATTTAAATAAAAAGTCGGTTTTTAAATAGTAACCCAGTGTTTTCACTATTCATCAAAAATTGAATGTTTTCATAGAAATACCAAAATTTCACCCTAGGCTAATTTCAATATTACGAATCCAAAAATTATGTCCATTTTGAAATATATGATTTTTAAAATTTCAAAAATTGGGTATTACTATTCATAACAGCTAGTTTTAATAATATTTTAATAGCATATCGTTGTTTAGTGAAACTCGGTATTGCGTACAACACAAGCTATCGAGGAAGACCGCAGTTGCGTGTAAAGAAATACAAGCTAGTGTCGTAATTACTTTGATGATTTATATAACATAAAAAAAAATCTTTGGTGTTACATTCTACCCCCCTTAAAATGAATTTCGCCCTGGAAATTCTTCACTTTGTAACAAACAGATAAGGATACCTCTCCCTCATCATATCCTCAAGAACCGATGTAGCTTCATCTAATTGGTGGTTCCTCCATAAAACTTTCACCAAGCGAGTGTTCTTGTTCTGTAGGGCTTTTTTGCTACGATCCGGAATCACTATCGACTGTTCTTCATAAGAAATATTTTTCTCCAGCGGGAAAACATCGGAGTTAGTACATGTGAAGGATCGGGTTTGTACTTTCTTAGGAGCAATACATGGAACACATCATGAACATGAGAGAGATTTAGTGGAAGTGCCAATCGGTAAGCTACCTTCCCAACACGATCCAGTATTTCGAAAGGACCGATATACCTAGGGCTCAACTTTCCCTTCTTTCCAAATATCATTACTCTTTTCCAAGGAGATATTCGTAAGAACACTTTATCACCCACTTCAATCTCTAGGTCTTTTCTTCGGTTGTCAGCATAACTTTTTTGTCGACTCTAAGCTGGTCTTATGTGTTGTTGAATTGATCTATCCTTTATCTTCCATCTCATCAACAATATTAGGTCCTAATAGCTTTCTTTCCCCAACTTCATCCCAGTAAGTTGGAGTCCTGCATTTCTTTCCATAGAGAGCTTCATAAGGAGCCATCTGAATATCGGAGTGAAAGCTATTATTAAAAAAATTTCTACCAAATGTAGGTTTTGATCCCAACCACCTTTGTAATCCATAGATCAGGCTCTTAACATATCTTCTAGAGTTTGAATTTTCCTCTCAGAATGACCATCTTCTTGAGGATGACAAGTAGTGCTAAAACTCAACTCTGTATCCAGAGTATGCTGAAGACTTCACCAGAACATTGAGGTAAACCTTGGATCCCGATCAGATATAATGGAAATTGGTACTCCATACAATCTTACCACTTCCTTTACATATATACTGGCAAGCTGATCCAGAGATAAATCCTCTCTAATAGAAATGAAGTGTGAAGACTTTGTAAGACGATCAACTATGACCCAGATAGCATTATTTCCTTAGGATGTTTTAGGAAGTCTAGTGACAAGGTCTATAGTGATGTTTTCCCATTTCCATTCAGGTATGGGTAATGGTTGTAACATCCCCTTAGACATGTTTCTCTCAACTTTAACTTGCTGACAAACCAAGCATCAAGAGACATATTCAGCAACATATCTTCGCATTCCATCCCACCAGAAGTACTCTTTCAGGTCTCTATACATCTTTGTGCTTCCAGGATGAATAGAGAATGAAGAAATATGAGACTCATCCAGTAGCTCCTTCATTAATTCTAGGATGGGAGGAACACAAACCAAATTCCTGAACCTTATTATCTGATCACAATCAAGGTTTAATTCAGGAACATTTCTCACCTTCTTTTGTAACTCTACATATTCTTTTTGTGCCTCTTTAATCTTCACATGTATAGATGGTTGAAAATTCATTTGAGAAAGATACAAGTTTCCCCTTCCATTATAATTCCAAGATCTATCCTTTGTAAATCCATAAATATTGGATCTTTTGTGATCCTCATCACGGATAAGCTAGCATGGTCTTGTTGACTTAATGCATCTTCCACCTTGTTTGCTTTCCCAGGTTGAAAATGAATTGAGAAGTCATAATACTTAATCAAATCCAACCATCTTCTATGGCACATATTCAGCTCCTTTTGTGTGAAAATATACTTTAAACTTTTATGATCAGTATAAATATCAAACCTTTCACCATAAAGATAATGCATGCAAATCTTTAATGCAAAGATTAACACAGCTTACTCCAAATAATGAGTTGGGTAATGTTTCTCATGGATTTTCAACTGTCATGAGGCATAAGCTATCACCATATCATTTTACATAAGAACACACCCCAACCCCTTCTTGGATGCATCATTCCAGATCACAAACGTTTCTCCACTAGAAGGAAGTGTGAGTACAGGTGCACTGGATAACCTTCTTTTCAACTCCTTGAAATTCTCTTCACATTTCTCATTCCACACAAACTTAACTCCTTTTCGAGTCAACCTGGTGAGTGGATTAGATAATCTTGAAAAATCTTTCACAAAAAGTCGATAATATCCAGCCAAAACAAGAAAAATTCGGATCTCAGTTACTGTTGTTGGTCTCAACAATCTTTCAATAACCTATGTTTTTGCCGAATCCATAGATATCCCCTCTTTTGAGATTATTTTTCCCAAAAATGAAACTTTGTCAATCCAAAATTCACACATGGTAAATTTGTCATTAAGATTCTCCTTTCTCAGGATCTTCAATACAATTCTCAAGTGATCTTCATGTTATTCCTTACTCTTTGAATAGACAATAATATCTTCTATAAAGACAACCAAAAAGTGATCAAGATAGTCCTTAAAGACTCTATTCATTAGATCCATGAAGATAGAAGAGGCATTAGTAATACCAAATGGACTCACTATAAATTCATAGTGTCCATACCTTGTACGGAAATTCTTCTTTGGTATATCCTCCCTTTTGACCCTTAATTGATGATACCCTGAAAAAAGATCAATCTTGGAAAAGTATTGAGCTCCCTGTAGTTGGTAAAATAAGTCATTAATGCATGGGAGAGGATATTTTTTCTTGATAGTGATCTTGTTAAGTTATCGATAATCAATGCAGAGTCTCATTGATCCGTCTTTCTTCTTACCAAATTGAACAGGTGCTCCCCAAGGTGACACACTAGGGAATATGAATCCATTATTAAGATTCTCTTCGAGTTGCTTCTTCAATTAATGCAACTCATTTGGGGCCATCCAATAAGGTGTCTTTGAAATAGGTAAATCACCCGGTACGAGTTCTATTGAAAACTCAACTTTATGATTTGATGGAAGACCAGGAAATTCCTCTGGAAAGACATCATAAAACTCCCTTACAATGGGAATATTCTTAATTGTGATTTTCCCTCCAATCATTTGAGATAAATAACCTTCCTTCAGTGGAATCAAGACCCATAAGACGGACGAATTTTCCACTGGAAGGTTATGTTCATCCTTGCATCGATAGACGATCATAGATTGATCTGGAATATGAAATGTGACTTCCCTTCATTGGAAATTGATATGAGCTCCATATAAAGAAAGCCAGTCCATGCCAATAATCACATCAAATTCCACTATAGGAAGGATCACAAGATTTTCAGGAAGCACTTTCCCACAAACATCAATTGGAGAAGAATTACAAACTTTTTACGCAACTGTTATGCCATTAGGGGTTGTCACAACTAACTCAACATCTAATTGGTGAGGTAATACGACAATAACCTTAAATAATTCTTCAAAATTAAAAGAGTGGGTGGATCGAGAATCAAATAAAACATTTGCTACATTAGAGTGGTTGGTAAGTGTACCTTTCACCACTTCATTCTCATACTCCACAATGCTGATAGAAATTGCATGTGAATTTCCTTTATCTTTAGCCTTAAGAGTTTGTTACCGTCGATAATCATCAACAACCCTTGGATTAGGGCATTGATTAGCATAATTCCCCATTTCCTTGCACTTGTAACATTGATGTGTAGAAGGTGCACTCTGTGTAGACTTTTCATTGTTTGCATCATTAGACATCTTATTCCCATCATTATGACATTCAAATTCCTAATGACCTTTTTTCCACATTTGAAACATTTACTTGTACCTTTAATACAACTCCCTCCTTGTTTCTTTCCACACATTGAGCATAAGGGAAAACTCATCTTCTTTTCACAGTGCTCTTTAGATGTTCCATTGAATTCCATTTTCCTCTTCTTATCAAACCCATATGACTGATGGGTTACATCAATCTCCATCTTATCCTTGAGATCACATCGAACAATTTCCCCGTAGCTATTGAAGTCCCTTATGGCTAACGCCCTTCGAAGACTTGGTTTTAAGACACTAAAGAATCGATCGATCTTACTCTCAGGTTGGATAATAATCCCAGAAGCGTACCATGAATATCCTGTAAAATTTTCTTCGTAGGTACCAACAGATTCATCATCCTTTTGTTTCAGTTCAAGAAAATCATTCTCCTTATTTCTTTGAAGAATACAAGGGAAGTACTTATTGAAAAATAAGTTCTTCAACTCGTCCCATTCCATGGACTCAATTTCATCCCTTGGACTCATATTCTTGATAATATTCTACCATTGATCAGCTTCACCTTTCAAACTATAAACTTCTAAGATGAATTTATCATGTTCAGAACATTTATAAACTTAAAGTATCTTTTCAGTGGTACTGATCCATTGTTTAGCCGCTAATGGATCAGTAGACCCGCTGAATGAGGGTGGACGTTGCCTCATGAAGGATTCAACAGAATGTTTCTCCTTCCTTTACTAGTTTGGAAGTCTTGCATGATTCATAGCTTTAGAAAGTTGTGTGAGCATGGCTACAAGATTTTTCATTCCATCTCCCATAACGTTTGGTTGCTTAGGGGGACAATAATTGCATTTCCCATCACATTCCATGTTAACACGGTTCCTTCGGGTTCCATCCATTAACTAAAACCAAGAAGAATAGTGTGAGAAACACTAATTATAATCGGAAAACCACATAATAAAGAATAAAATTTCACACTTAAGGTATTATCATAGTTTATTCATGGCCATTTTAAAAACACTAAGATTCTGTTCTATGCATAGATATATCCTTATTGTTCTTACTAAGGATTTCACATCCTAGTTTCCAAAGGATGACTATAACTTTCCTCTGATTCCAACTATAAAGGTCTGGAATTACTTCCAGTGGATTATAATTGATACATATCTGGGCACTCCATGGGTGGCTACACCCCCTGGGTGGGAGACACAACTATCCCTAGTGGTGGCCATTTCCTCATGAAGCCCTTGGGCGGAGAGCCATGCTTCATCCAACACTCACATGTGAGAGTTCCCAAGGATCTGATACATTCCTACATCCTTTGCCTCTGATACCAACTATAACGACCCATAATTTACATACATTGTTATTGCTTCAAAATTTAATCACACATATTACAATATATAACAACACCGTTAGTGGACCGTATAGGTATAGTGTCTTCAGAAACTGGAAAACATAAACAACTGGTTCATAAAGTATCTATATTGTCTCCCATTTATTTCATCATATCTAGAGTCCCTTTTGTCATATCCTAATTAATAACCTTCTTGCTGACTTGGGGAAAGAAAACATAAAAAATGGTGAGCTCAAATTCTGAGTAAGGGTAAACAAAATAAATATCAGTCACATCATATTCATAAGAACATAACATTTTGGAAATCTTAACCTACAAAAGAAATCATAATTTAATAACATGGGATAAATCATAGTAGTGAAATATAATCTCAATAATCATAACATAAAACATGAAACTTTGTGGCATACACACATAATCATAGATAATCCTTTCTTAGTATTCAAAACTCATTTCCAAGACTATCTTAGCAGATGAAGTCCATTTCTGAACCGAGTTCACTCCTTGTTTTAGTCCTGTTTCACTGAACTGGATTAACATTCCGTTCCTGCCATGTCTATCTCATGAGATATAAATATTTAACCAATTCATTGGATGGAGATATATGTCCCACCCATCACATAATGATACCATTCTTATGTGTTCCACAAGATCATAAATCATACATCATAGCATAACCCATGTAATAAAAATGGGATTCTTAATCATCATGGAATCATAACACAATCCATATAAAAAGGAAATAATAAAAATAATTCCATCATAACATAATCAAAACAATGTAAAAATAGGTATAGAAAGAAAACCCTATATCATATTATATTGAAAATAATTTTTATAAAATGCTTGAACTCCATTCTTGAGGAAAATATCCTTTCTACATCATAAAAAATTTCCTTTCTTAAAATTTCATATAATATTAAACTAAAAGTAGTTGATTAAAAATAAACTTGAAAACTTTTAAAGGAAGATTCTTGGAAATAATGTTCTAAAAATCCATTCATTCCATAAAAGATAAAAAAACATTCTTCTCGTACTTTGTCCAGAAAAGGCAAAAAGTACCACCTACTAAAAATGACAAAAGATTCCTTTTGTACCTTTTACTAAAAACTCACTGAAGTGTAAAATTGGATTTAAAAAATTTGAGGAGGATAGAAATAATATTACATATTGACTAAACATGTATATGGATGACAAATATTCACTAGTAAATTATGAAGTAAAAACAATCTCGGATAAAAATTGAGGGTGCGAGATTTTCCCTTACCTTAGGTCTAATTTGCTTCATAAGTGTCCGAACCTCCTGTATATTGATTTAAATAATGTCATTGACTTATTAAAAAATCATAATTATTGTTATGATATCATATATGGTCATATTATTAACTTATTATTAGTAGTATTTCAGTGCTACTTGTTATTTTGGTGTTTATTACCTTTTTTTCTTATGCATGTTTTGTCGAATAAATTCGTATTCTTATTTTTAGGTTATAGATACCTCATTTCCAGAACGGTATTAATGTAATATATATCATATTTATTCATTCAATTCATTTATATAATCATTATTAAATGAAGATCATGTAGAACGAGTCGCATCACATGGTGGAGATGGTATTCCGTACGTATGCACGAGCGATGATATAGTTCCCATGATCATGGAATTGTATTAGAGTTTATGTATACTATTTCATAATAAATATAAATTTACAATAAAAATATATTGTTATTATTTACACCATTATACCCATCCAATTAAGGTGGTGGTGGAAAATAGATTACACCACGGCGTGGAGACGGAATTCCGTATGTACGCACGAGCGGTGATTTCGTTTTCTGTAGGATGGATAGATGGTGAAATAGGGTTGTTTCATACTTATAATAACATATCAGTATATGAGTGGTACTGAAGTTATTACTAAATAATGAAACAACTAAAAAAGAATAAATAGAAGAAGAAATAAAGTTGAAAGAATCGATAACGGACATTACCTCTTCTTTGAAGCGCCTCTTCTTAACCTCATCTTAGGGCACTAAAGATGGTCTTTGAAGAATAACAGGACCTCTAGGATGTTTATAGGGAAGTGGAGAAGAAAAATTGGCAGGGTTTGTCCAAGATTTAAGGCTCAAAGTGGTGTGACGAAGAGAGGGAGGAGGTGCCCTTTTATAAGGGAGGAGAGGGGTACCTTTAGAAAAACATAAACTATTATTCTATAATAAAGTCATATTAGGTTTATAATAGTTCCAAATTAATTTATTTTGAAGATAAAGTGGGGATGGGTAGAAATCCATTCATCCAATATAATTTACACATGTTTAAGTTTCTATTTTAACCTTATCATTTAGATTTAACTTTAAGTTAAATAATTTTACTTTTACAGTGTCTTCTTGTTTTTTTACACTATAAAGTTAATAAACATACTAATAAAAGCCAAAAGAACCCCAAGTTGTTTATTACAAATATATATAACCTTATCTAAGTAATACTGCCAAACCATAGATTTTTAATAATAAAATAATAATTAATAATATAATATTTGTTTTAAAAACTATTTTATGTGAATTTTGACACTATTTGGTAATTGATTTTTGTGAAAATCATAACAGCATGATTAGTTCGAAAAACGTTAATTAAATCAATAATAATAAGTCATATTAACCTATAAAATTAGTGGAATTCATGAAAAGTCTCAAATTGCTTTTATTGGAGTATTTATAACATCAATTATGTTAATATTTCATTAATAAGATAATTATTAAATCATCATTGTGTCATAAATAAATTAACATATTTAATGGATAAAAATTATAAATAAAATACCATTATGTAGGAAATATTTTTATCTTTCTAATTAATAATTATAGTCTAATTTATCTTATGTATATCCCTATATTAAAAATGTTTTAGTTATTAAACTTTGATTTTAACTATTTTTACTATTCTTTAAATAAAATAATATTAAATGTCCTATTCTAATCCAAGTGGGCCTAAATGATTCTATTTTATTATTAAGGTTTTTTGGTTGAATTATACTTATCCAATAGAATTAGGACATGTGTTAGGGTAATAATAATACCATTTTTACCCTTACTTACCCTATTTACTTTTAACCGTGGGAAAAAAAGTAAAAAGGTACTATACACCAAAACTTATTTTCATCTCATTGAACCACATTTTAGTCATTGATATTAACCGTGTCTCTCGGATTATCAAAATTCCACTCACAGAAGCGGTAAAATTAGGTTTTATGTGAATTTGCAAAATCTCCTTGGTGGTGGGTAAAAGATGGTGAAAAGTTTAATAAAATATTTGTATATCTAAAATTATTATAAAATGAATCCAATGAATTATTTTGAACATATATAGGTATAATGTATAAATTTGACCTAAAATAAATTTAAATAAAATAAATAATTATTTAAATAAAAAGTTGGTTTTTTAATAGTAACCCAGTGTTTTCACTATTCATCAAAAATTGAATGTTTTTAGAAAAATACAAAAATTTCACCCTAGGATAATTTCGATATTATTAATGAAAAACTTAAGTCCATTTTGAAAGGTAAAATTTATAAAATTTCAAAAGGTGGGTATTACTATTCATAACGTCTAGTTTTAATAATATTTTAATAGCATATCGTTGTTTAGTGAAACTCCGTATTGCGTACAATGCAAGATATCGAGGAAGGCCGCGGTTGCATGTAAAGAAAGCCAAGCTAGTGTTGTGTGTAGTGAAATATTCTTTTGATGATTTATATAACATAAAAACAAAAAAAATATCGTGTGTTACACTAAACTCCTCCTCTAGATTGAGATGGATATCTAGGACAATGCATAGAATATGAAAAAGAAATCACAAACCTACACCATGAAATAGGTATTCTGCAAGAACATTTGAAAGAAGTTTCACTCCACCTAATCATAATACTTATGAATATCCTCATTTTTTATAATGTTATATTAAATGGAATTCTTATTAATATCATCAATCATTTCCATGGAACTTTTGATCCCCCATTGTAAGTTTCAACCCACTATAACTCCATTTTTTCTTTAAAAATGATCTTTGTAAGAAACAAGTTTGAGTCTCCTATTTATGATGAAAGTGAGGATTTTATAGGGGATGTTGCATAGTAATATTGGGCATTATTGTTTTAGTTTCTTGATATCCTTATACAATAAAATAAGGACAACTGTAGAAGTGAATACCACACTCATTAAGGCTCCACCAATAATAAAAATCATTCACTACCTCTATTATCTACTCATTGATGACGTCTCATGCATCCACGTAAAACACACCAGGAAAAAAATTAAGTCTGAGAGTGCTATCTAAATTCTTTTAGATAATTGAATAGCTAATCTCATTCATATCTGATCTACATTATCTCTATTGTCCCCTATTTTGGGTATATTATTTAGCAATATTTCATCTCTATTGTCCCCTAATAACCCAAATTCATCAATTCTGGAAGACCACACATGCAATCCTTAAACATTTTCCCGGATAATTCTACCTACCAACTCCATGTCAACCATGTAAAATCCATAAATAATAAATATATTAATCGGTCATACATCATTATTTTACTTCACACACACCTTGAAGTATTCCATGTTCTTAACCCCCTCGTAATGCTAATGTACCCTCAAAATCACCCTTGAGATCCTCTTGACTTCCAGAATCTTCTCAAAGATTATATTTTTCATTGAGACTATGAAAATAGCAATTCATCATTCCACTCTTTCTATACCCTCACCTCAATCTTACTAATAATTTCCTTGATATCCTTAATATTGTCCTCATTCTCTAACATATTCAATGACCACTCCTATAAATCCTTATTGACAGTTTTTTTTAAATAATTATGCAAGATTTTGAGGACCCCTAAACTAGACATTCCCAAGATTTCCTCCATGTCCCTATGAAGACACCATCCCATTTACAGCATGAAGAGGAATGTAATCGGTTAAAAAATATCCTATATTTAATTTTATGTTGTTCCCTAATTGGATAATGATCATATAATGAAATTTTAAAAAGTGTGATTATGACTTGGGGAAGGGAATCAATGCCTTAAACATGAGAAAAAAACTATTTAATTCTAATACAAATCATATAACTTCATCTTTGGTTGTTACACATGGTTAATGGATCCTCGAACTATACTTTTTGTATAAATAATCATGTTATAAACATTCCTCTATTCCCCTATAAAATGTTCACAATAGTATTGACGTCCCCTTCTATAAACAATATTGAACTCCCAATTTGAAAATTTCATATATTATCCCTTGAATCAACGCTTTCTAACTCTACACACTTACCATACAAAAGGGATAATAAACTGCTTCCCCCCATTATACACCTTTGGGGGTATGTGTTGTGAGGATGCCTCAACACTCTATACATTAACAATGTAGTTCCAAAACATCCAAATGTGATTATTGAATGGGATTCCATGCATGAAATCCATGGAAATTGTTCTCTTTTAAAAGTTCATAATGTGGTTCCTCTCAATTTTTTGTTCCAAAATAACTGTAATGTCAATATGGTCTATATGAACATAATTTTTAATAAAAGGAGACTTAAAACAAGTTCTCAATCCCCTGAAAATCCTTACGATAAAGGAAATGTTTTAGAGAATAAATCATTGGGCTTGAATCCAAGAAACCCACTATTTTACTTGCTAAATGTGAAAATCATGAAAGCACATTTTCTTTACAATAAGTTAGTTGACCACCATCCATTGAAAATGAGGGATGAAAATTCCTTTCCTTCTAATTCACTAATGATACAATGATTTTAATGTAATGCTCTATCCTTACCAAGGTAGAAAACCATTTCCTCTAACATATCACCTAGAGTGTGAATGAAGGATCCTTTTCCATCAAGGGTGTGTCACTATTTGGACTACTAGTTAAGGAAAAAAGTAGCCCATCAATATCATCTACATCTCAAGGATGAAACCCTTGGTGAGAAACCAATATGGTAAAAGGAACCGCCATTTCATACATCCATGGAACTGAACTACACTTCTCTATGGTCATAAATTCTGATGGAATACCACCCAAATTATCTAACTCAGACCTGTCTAGGTGTTACTTCATTGATAGAGGATAAATACTAAATTCATACGAAAACATCGTGATCTCAATTAATGGGAGAGACTCATTAAATAACTAAGATAAACTCCAATGATATCGAAAAAAAATTGAACTTAGGCGCTCATCAGAACTAAAGGGACACGATCCTTTCAACAAAAAAGGACTATCATGAAAGGATTAGACACCATCATCATACTTCTTCACCTTGACACTAAAGTGATTGTGCCTAAAAAACTCCATTTAGTGACCTAGGAGATGGAATCCAGACAGAACTGAGGAAGTGACTTAAAGAATATTGTCCACCACTATGTGAAACCATCCCCATCTCGAATGAGAACACATGAGAGAATTTTTTTCAATAAATACACTTCCAAGAACATGCAGGAAGCTGACTTGAATTGACAACTATATGTTTAAACATCTACACAAATGGGGTATTAGGTAAATAATCTGGAAGACTGACAAAATATTATAGAGTGGATATCCAAATTGTTAACCCTATATCTTCTTTGATTTTATCAAGTATGGAAGAAGTATTAAAACATTTAGTTTTCTGAAAAAACCCTTTCAATCAAACATTGGAAGAAATAAGATATTATTCCCAAAACATAATCACTCAATATGATGAGAAAAACCATTTCCTTAGCATGTTTTGTTAGATATGAACTAATATATATATATGTTTAAATTATGATAATATATTATGTATATAAAGCATATATTTAATTACATGCATCTGATTCATGTATTCAATACATACGACAATAAATTTATATATTTGATATATATTTATTTCTCTAAAATGGATTCATTATCAGTTATAATCCATTAAGAAACAATTAACAAGATTTACTACTCACTAAATAGTATTCAATTAACTATGTGAATAAATATATTTAAAAACTTTAATATGGTCGTTGCCTTTTCATTTGTTAAAATGAGTTAGGGATTTTTATATAATGGGACGAGATCCCTCTTATAAAAAACATGTAATTCTATGCAATCCAATCATTTCAATATTCCATATATAATATTGTTCATCATTTTATACAAAGGCTCTAGAACCCCTTCATCATTTGGGAATCCTTGTGATATAATCACATGTAAATTATCTTGTGTCCCCCCCTCAAAGGAAGAGTTATTTCTTCCTTTCTTGGTGGTCTTCATCAAGCATTCTCATTCACCAATAATGAAGAAGAAGACTGATTTTGTTGGAGATTTATAGGTAAAATATTTAAATATATTATTTTCATGTTGATTCTTGATGATTAACCTACCAATTTCTGGGTTGTCTTCCCCTGGATATGTTCATATGATGATCATATAAAATTAACCATTAATATCAATGGGTGGTATTATTTTACAAATAAACACATTAATTAATTTATGAAAACTGTGTTTTAATAAGTAACAGGATATTTTTAAATCCTAAAAACAAATATGAAATGTTCACATATATTACTATTATTTATGAAAATATATAACGTATTTATTTTAATTAAGAGATTTTAACTCTAAATTTAATTACATAATTAATAATTTGTTTATAAAAAATGGAATGGTTATTTTGAAATATTTATATAAATTTATAAAATTCTTTTAAAAATTATTTAACTATAAAATGATAATGTTAATTTGAAAAAAAAATTAATTAATTTTTGGAAATTATATTGAATGATTTATGATATAAAAATAAATGGTTTATTTAGAAATCATAAAATTCATTTTTTAAAGAGTTTATAGATTCCAAATTATATTTTATTTAAATTATAGATAAATGTTTATATAATTGATATTGAATTATACAATGTTTATAATTCAAGAAATATCATATAAATGTGATTTAATATAAAATATGAAATGGGTCATTTTGAACAGAATATAAAATGTTATGTTCTTGATAATTTATAAAAAAATTATAACTAAAATTTATTTATGAATATTTTATAAATGTCTCATTTTGAAAAATAAATATATTTTTTATTTATTATATTTCCTTAATATTATTGTTTTGTACATAAATAATTAATTTGAAAATTTTCATATTAAAGGAGATTTATTTAGATATTATTTAAGCCATATCAAAATGACTTTGAGAATTTATATGATCGAGCATCAAATAATAATTAAGTATAATATATTTAGATTATTTAAAAGGTTTACAAAATTGAAATTGAATTTAAAATACTATATAAAACATATAATATCATATAATTAAAATTAAATTTCATATTATAATAAATATGAAAGTGTTTATATTGGAAGTAATATAAAGAGTTTATATTATATATTTTTATAATTTCTATAATGTTAAATATTAAATTATAATAGGGTATATAATTTACATTAATTTATGTAATTGTTTATAAATGTGGATCTCAGTTTTAAATATTTGAATTTTGAATTTATTTAAATGTTATTCTTAATTATATTCATAGTTATAAAATTTTTATATTATTAATAATTGTATTCCAAAATTTATATAGTTAATTACTTCTAGGATAATGCCTTTCATATCATTAGATATTTGATATCATAAAATTTAGTTTTCATCTACCTTGAACTTGATATGAATTATTATATATGAGACTGGGATTATTTTTTGGGAATAGGTGTTTCATATTATGTGTTCGGTTTTCATGAATTGATTTATTTATTGATTAAATTATCCTCGGATAAAGGGACATTATGTCGGTCCACCAACATTCCTGGAGGATTTCCTTAGCTAGGAATGTGAATATGGATTGCTATCAATCGCTTCGAGATTACCCATGTGGAGTTTGGAAATCTCATATTACTATATTCCTTTACATTAAGTGTACATATACATTATGCATATGATGTATTTGGATATGACCAAATATACTTAACTTATATTTTTGTTTGATTAACACATTTTTATTGGTTTTTAAAGAGTTGCGCATTTAATATGGTTTCAACATATTAATGTGGTTTGAAACATTTTATTTTATAGATGGAATAAGGATTCAAAAAATAAATCTTTCAAATAATTTATACACAATGATAGAATAAAACATGAGAAGATAATTATTACATAATATGTAACAGTTTTTAATTTTATATTAATGTGATGTATATTAAATTGGTGATACCTTAAAAATAAAAAACCCACAAATACTATGTGTGATATTCAATCTAAATAGACACTTTTTCAAGACCTTGATCATGAAACCGTGTATTTTTTATCTCATCATGAGTACCCCTATATTATCATATGTAAAGAAAACAAGCTATGAGTAACTCAGGTTTATCATGGTATGTATTTTCAAACTCAGCGTGTGTATCCCTTGATTGTCCATAGTTGGATTATTCTTGGAGTTTTCCTTTGGTTAAACAAGACAGGAAGCTCTAATGGTTAAGATACCTGAGGAATATAATTGAGTTATTTCATAAGAAGTGTTTGGATAATGATTTATCCACTCAACTATACAAGTGTCACAATTATTGTGATTTGAATGATTCCCAACATAAATAATGTTGCCTTTATTACATGATAACCAGTGATAGTTTTCTTGAAATATGGATCATAGATTACTAAATGGATATGACGTATGGGGTTATCATTTTCTGTGGGATCACTTGCATTAAATATTGTTTATGAAAAGAAATAATAAATGATTTAAATCTACTTAAATGTTCTATCATAGATAAATATATCATCGTCATATAATTTAAATTTATATTAATACTTTAAATAAGGAACTTAGAGTAAGTGACTCATAATATTTATAGCATAAGATATGTTGTTGAGAAGCAGTGATATTAAATATGTTAGAGTAGTTCATTCCAAAGAAACCAAGTGTTGAAGTCTTTCAATAAGAAAATCAAGATGTTTATGGATGTGTGAAATTATTTTATTTGGTGTCAATATATTAATTCAAATGAATAATAGAATCTTAGTCAACACTCAAACACTCATTATGATTTGTTACATTTATTATTTTTGTCTCATATAATCAATATGATTGGGTATGTCAAATTAAATGCGACACGATTTAATATATTAATGATCTAGTGAGAATAAAAGTTTCCTTAAAGATTTATTTGTTATATAAATCAATTCTATTTTTTAATAAATATATTATATCCATATTATGTTTTACAAAGTGTTTTCAATATACATATGGTTAGAAATAAAAAAATAATTAATGTTTGATTTTTTTCCAGTAATGGATCAAATGTGTTATCACATTGATGAGTTGGATGCTTCCAAATTGAATAAACACATCATAAGATGTGGAAAATATCTCATTTAGATCATGATAATATATTTTAAATAATGGTTGTTTAAAATAAATTATATGGGTATATTTAAACATGGAATATGATTACTTTAATTCCAAAACATGATTTAAAGAAGAGACTAAAATGGCTGATTATTATTAGAGAATTTATCTTATTATATAAATTTTCTAACAATATTTCTGTATTCAAGTTAAAGGGTTTACCCAATATTCTCAACGTGTTGATAATGGATGAACTTGGTATATAATGTATAGATTTTAATAATATATATAGAGTACAATTTTGTGAAATATATTCACTAAAAGAAGAAAAATTACTTGAAAAGTTCAGTAATGCTTCTTTAAGAAGCATATCATGGTTATTGAATCCTAGGGATCTCAGGAAAAGAATAATATTAATTCAATATTATTGGATTATTGATGAAATTCCTAATGTATTTTGTGAAACTCCATAGAATATACATATTAAGTGAGAATTTCATAGAAATTAATTATTCATTTTCGGAAGGTTATGTGAAAATGAATGACTATTTTACAATGTTTTTTAATTATACATGAGTTAAACATCAACAAAATAATCGATCAAGATTTTATTTTATATAAATGATATGAATTAAAAGGTTACTATATTGATAATTTTAATATAAGGGAATGTGCCAATGTTGGATGAATCTGTGTAAAATATGTATATCTTTGTATGAATTATCTTATATTAGAAGACTGGATGTATGATAATAAAGGATTTTTTAGATGATAAAATAAATACACATGGTTTTTGATTCATTTTATTTCAATAACTTATTTTGAGAAGAATATTTTGATAATAGTGGTTATCCAGGATACAAGGTTTTATCTAGATAATTGTTAAAATATGAGGGACATGTTCCCTCCATCTAACGATGAGATATTTTAATAAAATATTATATAAAAATTTAATGTTTACAAACACATAGAATACCATATATGATATGAATTATTTTTATACATATTTTGGCTAAAATGAACTAAATGTTATTTCATAAAACACAAAGTAGTTTGTGTTGAGTATTGAAAAGAAATTTTTATGTAAACAGAATGTCTTAAATATTAGTGAGAGTATGTTTAAACTTATAGAAGTTGAAATTTAACGAATAAAAATATTGTTCCAATCTAATTTTGATAGATTTTTCACTTTATATCCTAATGTGTTATTATATAATAAATTAAATAAAAATTTAAAGAGTTTGATTTAGTTACAATTATAAAGTAAATATCAATATTATGCTATCTTAAATACAAAGTGAAATTAACATGATTTTTTAATTTTTTTATGAAATATTGGTTAATAAAAATGTAAATGGTAACTTATTTTTACCACAATGATGTGATTGAGACTCTATCCTAAAAGAGTTTAGGCTGGAATAGTAAAAAGAAAATCGAAGAGTTATATTAGCTACTATAACAAAGATTGTATCACTTTGTTCTAATAGTGTATATGATTTGTTGGTAATTTGATAACATAAATAATTTCATTATTTATAAAATATTTCATGTCATAATTTTGATGGAAAATGTTACAAGAATTTTGATAATGTTCTTATAAAAAGATATTTGTTGACAAAGAAATAACATTAAAACTTTTTATGTTACGAATTTTAGGATTTTTGAATATATGTTCAAATATTTAAACTTAGGGAATTTGATTCCTTCATCCACCCTTTATTCAAACAAGATATCTTCATAAATGTTAATCACTAAGAGGTTTGTGGGAGTATTTTATCAGATGGCCACATTGAGATGTTCTAGGAATTAAAATTACATGTAATGTTGAAAACACATTACTACAAACACCACATGAGGGTCTTGTAAAATCATTATGTTCTTTACAAATAATTGATTGGTTGAGATGATTATAAATGTATAATTTCATTATAATAAATTTATTCTCCATTTATTATTCATTCATGTGTTCTAAAATATATTTTACATGAGTGGTCAAATCATAAATATCCTCTAAAAGTATAAACATTGAGTTATTCCTAACATATGATACTCATGTAGTATAATGGGTTGTGATGATATATAAAGGTTGGATTTAATAGATTCTAATATACATTTCAAGGGGTTATATATGAGATATTGAAGGATATATTCATTGGGTAATAAGTAAATACTTATTACTTGGAACAATATCCAAAAGTATATATCATGGAATTTCAAATGGTCATTGATATTCTTCGGGGTCCATGATTATTGTAAATCATTCTTACATGAGTTTGGAGAGATAATTGTCATGAGAACATAATAATTTTGATACCCAACTTACACAATTAAACATATGAACATAACTAATAAGGGGTTGTTTTGGTACGTTGATAATCATTTCTGTGGTTGGAGTGAAACCAATACGGGATTTATCCATCTATAAGGCACAAAATAACATCTAGTAATTGATTAAATTAGACCATGTAAATTCATGTCCCATTCTGATTTGTTTCACATATGATGTTTTTTACTACATGGATAAGTGAAATGTGATTTGATTATCAAATAGATGAATGGAATGTGATTTATTTATCCACATGGTTATTCTTTTTATTATAATAAAAAAATGATGATAGGCCTATACTAGATTGACATGTTCTATGTCTAGTGGTCAATCAAAGTAAAGGATAAATTGATTATATAAGATATTTTTTATATATGATACATATTATGGTGGACATGTTTTTTTTGAGAGATGAGTATTTTTTATGGAGATCACACCACACACCTTAGTATCTTGAGTAGCATTAATGCTTTACTAGAGTTTGATCTTGTCTTATATCAGTGAAATGTATATTTTAGAGTTGTATATAATTCCTCTAAGGCCCAAAGGGTCACACAGTTAGGCCCATTGATAAGGATAACATTTTGGATAAAGTGTTTGTTCATAATTAAGATATTTTAGTGAAAATATATATCTAAAAGTGTCTGTATGGTTTTAAAAAGTTTTATTATGTTATTCATAATGTCATTATAGAATTATAGTGTGAGTGAGAGCTATTTACATATACACTAATATAAAAATTTATAATAAGTGATCTAATATATAAATGTTTATATTTAAATACATGTTGTTGATGCATGTATGAAATATATGTGATGATAATTATATATATTTGATATATATTTATGTCCCCCAAATGGTTCTATTATCTGTTACAATCTATTATGAACAGATTAATTGGCATGATCTATCTTTTAGTAAGATTTAAATAATTCTAGGAATAAATACATATGGATACATTAATATGGATGGTTCATTTTATTTAATGAAACTCATCACATAAGGGTATTTTAAGGTATGTGATCACACTCACATAAAAACAAGAAAATGTGAGAAATACTATAATTTATCTCTTCCTCCAACACTGCTACACATCATTAGAGATAATGTTTCCAGTACCCTTTTATAATTCGGGTATCCTCTTGATACAATCACATATACATTGGTCAGTATACCCCACTTAGAGGAAGAGTTATTTTTTTCACTAATTCAAGATATTCATAATGAATTCTCCTTTACTGAGTAAGAAAAAAAATTACTACCATTGGCCATTTACAGGTACACTATTTATATAGTTTATTTATGAATTAATTATGAAATACAGATCTACCTGTTTTTGGGTTGTCTTCCACTTCATAGGGTAATACGATGATCATAAAAAATTAATAATAGTTCTACTTCAATCAACATAGATAAACCAAAAGTAATATGATTATAATAAGTGAAGACTTATTATTTTAAAATTAATTCAGTATAATTAAAGAAATAAAATAAGGAAATACAACTAAAAATAGATGTGTGATCTTTCATAAAGAGTCACATATATCATTATCATTCATTCAGGAGTTATAACACAACACATGATTTAACATCCATTTATAGTTAATCAAAGATATCATTATTGTAATTTCTTATTTTATGATAGTTTGACCTAAAAAATTATAATATACCTCCAATATTTATTGGATTATTTGAAAAAACATTAACATTTTTGAATTCCCTTTGATACATTTATTTTAGTTTAGATTGTGTTGATCATATTTTATCATCTTTTTTTATGATGATAATTTAAATGATGTAAAAGATAGAATTTTAGGTGTCTTGATGGTTAAAATCATTATAAAAACCTTCAAACAGTATGTAAATATTACCATAGTAGATTAATAATATTCTAATTTATAAAACTGGATTTATAAGATTTAATTTAAAAAATAATACAACATTTCAGTCATTAAAAAATCAGAAACAACAAAAAATCATAATAAATTATCCAGTCACATAAAAGAGGAAAAAGTCCAACTACCAGGTCATAATGATTTTAATAAAGAACAATTTTTTTGGTTTGAAAATTAAATGAATGTCTTGAATTCCCCAAATCAATAACACGACGAATGAAAAAAGATTATCTAAATATATATATTTATGAATAAGTCATTTCTAATTCTAGATCTAAAAAAATATCCACTGATAAAAATATAGAGATATTATGCATCCATATTTAACCTCAAATTTCTAGAGACCTAAACTTGACATACATAGACATCACATTACTTTTTCAGGATACTTAATATATAAAAAAATTAGATGCCAAAATACTATATTAGTTTAGTGTCTTTGGAAACTCAGAACATAATCTTCTAATCATGGTGAAAGATTTTCAACATCTCCCATAAATATTTCCCCTTTTGTTTCTTAACTAAAACCATTATTTATATCCTGGGGAAAAGAAAATATAAAAAGGGTGAGCTCAAATGCTTAGTAAAGGTAAACATGGAGAACATAAAAACAATCCATAAACATTTGAACATAAAAACATGAACATAAAACATCAAAATCATGAGTAATGACATAAATCTGGGTAGTGAATAACACATAGATCAAAAAGGAACATTAACCATGATAAAATAGAATGGGAATAAAACATATAATTATTGAAACCAGTAAGCACATGTTATGATTTCCATAGTATCCAAGGCATTGCTGCCAAGACCATCATAGTGGACAAATTCCCTTACTGAATCGAGTTCACTCCTCGTTCCATTCCTGTATCACTGAACCAGATTAACTTGTCGTTCCATCCATGTCTATCTCATGAGATATAAATTTTTACCCAATTCATTGGAGGGAGATATATGTCCCACACATCTCATAATGAAATCATTCTTTCGTGTGCCACAAAATAAACATACATCATTCATAATAACCCAACGAATAAAATGCGTTTCATAAACATCATCCCATCATAACATAATCCATATAAAAGAAATGGATATAATTTCATCATAAGAAAAATAAAACCATTTAAATAATAGATAAATTATACTTGAAACATAAACATACTATATAATGTTATATTAGATGGAAATTAGTTTTGATAAAACACTTGAAAATAATTCTCGGGGAAAATATCCTTTCTTCTTCAAAATCATTTTCTTTTCTCAAAAAGTAATAGAATTTTAAAAGAAGATGAATTTTTTGAAAATAATCATAAAATTTTGTAGAGGAATCTTAATTTAAATAAATCTTTATGAAACCGTAAAATCCATTCCCATCGTATAAGTTAAAAAACATTCTTCTCGTACTTTTTCCATAAATGTCAAAAGGTACATTATATGGTAACCAAAGGAAAGATTCCTTCCATAAAATGTGGTAAAAAGTAAACATAGGGTAAAAATGACTTTAAACATACATGGGAATATAGTATGAATTTTATGAAAGTATTTTTATAAAACATGGACATGGATGATAAACATAACCCCAGTAAATACTTACGTATAAGCAATCTCAGATAAAAATGAGATTTTGCAAAATTATCCCTTACCTTAGGAACGATATGCTTTGTACGTATCTGAACATCCTGTATAATAATTTAAATAATGTCATTGACTTATTAAAAAAATCATATTCATTGTTATTATATCATATACTGTTCACTTATGACTTTATATTACCCGTTCTTTTGTAAATTCCATGTTAATGCAGCATTTTGGGTAAAATTGTTTCATTTATCATACGTGTTTTGACTTGATGTTCATTATATTATTACTTATATTTGGATTTATTTAATTTCAGAATGTAAATAATTATTTATATATAATATATATTCATCATATAAATATATATGATAGATCGATAAATGGAATGAAAAACACCGTTCATGGAGACGGTAGGTCGTACGTACGCATGAACAATATTTCCATTTCCTTATTGAATTAAATTGAATTAATTAAATGAAATATATATGTACATAAATCCAGTATCTTGATAATGTAATATATTTCATTATTATTTGTTATATATACTTTATAATCATACATGAATGGTTAATCATGGAAAATGAATCTCATCACGTTCGTGGAGACGGTAGTCCGTACATACCTACGAGTGATG
Source organism: Viscum album (assembly GCA_963277665.1). NCBI lineage: Eukaryota > Viridiplantae > Streptophyta > Magnoliopsida > Santalales > Viscaceae > Viscum > Viscum album. The sequence continues at coordinate 378,217,039 of OY728160.1, read as the reverse complement.
ATATCATTGTTTTGATATTAAAATAAAATATAATTGGATGATATATCATATATACAGAATTATAATTATGTTATATGTATTATTTATATAATTTATACTCATTATTATACCCATCCAAATGATGAAATGTTTGAATAACAAACTACACCACGACATGGAGACGGTAAGCCGTATGTACGCACGTGTGGTGACTTTTTCATTCATAGGATAGGTAAAATAACTAATATGGCTGTAAAATTATAATAAAAACATCACAATATATAGAATATACAGAAGGTTTTATTTTATAATGGAAATAACAAACAAGGATGAAGTAGAAGAATAAGAGAACTTGAAAGAGGGTTGTGAAATCATTACCTCTTCTTCGGGTTCTTCCTTTCGATTTGATCAACAGTTCTACTTTGGTTGAATTTCTGACAAAAAGAAGGACTCTAGGATGAAGGTAGGAAATATGAGATGATATTTGGGCATTTTTTGGCCGATCCAATTGGCTTGGGAGGAGTTAATTTGAGAGAATGTGGAGTTCCCTTTTATAATAGGGGTGAGGGGCATCTTAGAAAAAGATTGAAATATTATTTTATAATAAAGTCATATTCGGTTTATAATGGCTCCAAAGTGGCTTATTTCGAGGATAGGGTAGGTATGGGTCGAAATACTCTCAACCTATATGTTTTAGAGAAGTTTAGGATACCATTTTAACATTATCATTTATATTTAACTCTAAGTTAAATAATTTAACTTTGACCGTGTCTTCTAGTATTCTTACACTATATGGTTAATAAACATACTATAAACTTCCAATATAACTTAAATTGGTTAATTAATGTCATAAGTATTATTATATAAGTATTTTGGCCGAACCTTAGATATTTAGGACCATTATATCAATTAATAATATAATATTTGTTTTAAAAAAATCTTTTATGTCAATTTTGAGACTATTTGGTATTTTGTTTTATCTAAATTCATAACAACATTATTACTTCAAAAACATTTCATCTAACCAACCCTAATATTTTATAATAACATATAAAATTAGTGTAATTCAAAAAAAGTTTCTAATTACATTTATTTGGGTATTTATAATATCAATTATGTTAATAATTCATTAATAAGGTAATTACTGCATCATCATTGTGTCATAATCAATTAACTTATTTAATTCCTAGAAAATATAAATAGAATACCATTATGTATGATTTTTTTATATTTATAATGAATATTTATATTCTAATTTATATTTTTTAACCCTATATTAAAAATGTTTTAGTTATTAAACATTGATTATAACTCTTTTAACTATTATTTGAATTAAATAATAATAAATGTCCTAATCTAATCCAAGTGGACCTAAAGGGTAATATTTTATTCCTAAGGTTTTTTTGGTCTAATTATACTTATCCAATAGAATTAGTACATGTTTTGGGTAATAATAATATCATTTTTATCCTTAGTTACCCTATTTACATTTAACGGTGGTAAAAAAAGTAAAAAGTTACTATTCATACAAAATTATTTTTATCTTATTGAACAAAATTTTACTCTGATATTAACCATGTCTCTCAGATTTTTTAAATTCAACACACAGAAGCGGTAAAATGATGTTTTATGTAAATTTTCAAATTCTTCTAGGAGGTGGGTAAAAGACGGTAAAAAGTTCAATAAAATTTTTATATATCTAATATTATTATAAAATGACTCCAATGAATTACATTGAACCTATATAATTATTATATATCTATTTTAAACTAAAATAAATTTAAATAAAATAAATGTTTATTTAAATAAAAAGTCAGTTTTAACTAATAACTCAGTGCTTTCACTATTCATCAAAAACTGAAAGTTTTCATAAAAATACAAAAAACTCACCCTAGTCTAATTTCAATATTCCGAATCCAAAAATGAAGTCCATTTTTAAATATAAAATTTATAAAAGTTCAAAAAGTGGGTACTAATATTTATAATGGATTGTTTATATAAAAATTTAATAACATATCGTTGTTTAGTGAACCTCGGTATTGCGTATAATGCAAGCTATCGAGGAAGGTTTCTATTGCATGTAATGCAATCCAAGAATAGTGTTGTGTATACTAAAAGATAATACGGTGTTGCGTATAGAACACGATAATCTTGGTGTAGCGTACAACACAAGACATCAAAGAAATTAAAAATAATATTTCTCATAAAATTTCGGGGTTTTACATTCTACCCCCCTTAAAATGAATTTCTACCTCAAAATTCGTCGGGGTTATAAATGGTTTACTACTACAAAGTTTCATTCATAGAAACCCACATCGTAAAAAAGAATAATAAAAATTAATTTAAAAAAAACATAACGGTTACCCAAATTAACTCATCACTGAGTTTCCACATAGAAGAACATAAGTGAAAATATGGATATAAAAGAGAAATCTAACCATCAAGTTTTGATGGAGAGTGGTAGAGAAGATGGTTATGAAAAATAGAACAATCACAAAGCTATAAATTTTTGATGATCTATGGTACCATCTAGGACAACATTTTTTGGTTTTAAAGATCATTTCCTTAAATTTGAAATAAATGGAATTAGAATAAATACTTAATTGATTTGGGTATAATCTCACCATTGGTCATTTCATGAAAAATTTCCTCTTCATCTCTTAAAGAAATGTAGTTGAATTTGTCATTCATGAAGTGTTAGTAGATCATGCGATAGAATTATCGGTCATTCAATCTATCTCAAACATATGGTTAGACAAAATTATATACATAAATCCATCTATGTTGAGATTAATAGTATATGGTCCAAAAATGGACTTATACTTCATTTATCATCCTGCTTAATAAAATGAAACTTGTTTCTACGAACCAGGGACATTCTGTAGGCCAGTGGTAGGCGATAAAAGCCTGTCACACTTCGGTTATGGGTTCAATTTCCACAACCTTATCTGATGCGATGGGTTGTCGCCCATCCTACATGTTGTCCTTTTTCTAAAACTATACTATTATAACATTCCATAAATAATATAAAAAAAGGTTTTATCATTAAACAATATTATCTTATGTCCAACAAAATCCATTTCAAATCTTTATTCTTATCCAAAATACTTCTATCCAATGTCATAGTATAATGACAACGATTTCTAGAAATGTCATCTATCAAGTATGTGAATACCATAATTTATACCCTGTATATCATAAGATATATCTTGTTGGTAACATTCCAAACATGTTAATACCTTAATCATGTATTCTCTTGAAACATGAATTACTATAGAAACATTGTGAAAACATGAATTCTATCAAAAGTCAACTCTTTTCTCATACCAAAATCACAAAATTTCTATATACTCAAACCATGATATAACTTTGTCCTTATAAGAGCTCATTAATACTATCAAACATTTCATTCTCTATTTATCCCTTCATTATTCGCATATTATATGCCTTCCAAAAATATTTCAATCACTTTTCATGGTTACTGGTACCATTCAAAATATACTTTCAAAAACTTTAGGAAAAACAATAGTGTTACAATACTTTAATGTTTCATTATTCCATAGTACCATACATTATTCTTTATAAACATGCAATCATTCCACTACCTTTATAACCCATTGACCAAGCTTCAAAACTTCTTTCATCTCATATATCATTTGTAGTCTCTTCATCACCACCAACAAAAATATTACCCATACGACCATGTTGATTCTCTTCATAAGACTTTCCCTTAGGGAATTGGTTGGCATAATGACAATACATTCCTCATTTAAAAAATTTAACTATTGTTGATGTCTTAGAAATACCATTATCATTTTCCATGGAGTTAACAGATCCCTTCCCTTTTCAATTACTGGCTTTGTGTCTTTCTTTTCCACACCCAAAGCATCTTCCAATTCCTTTGAAACATTCTCCTTGATGTCTCAGCCCACATGATTTACATGAGGAAAAGATAACTTTCATTCCTCTATGATCATCATGAATCTCCATATTTCTCTTATTAGCTGAGTCTAGATACATACCCATGTTGATATTATTGATCATATTATGAGATTCATAATTAGGCATAATAACAATGTTTGGACTTCCAAATCCTGTTTCATTTTGTTGCTCCTGAAGAATATCATTCCATTGTCCATCATAACCTCCATTATCGTGAATCTTCCTATTTTCATCGATTTTATAAAACCCAAAAAGAATAGTGTAAGAGGAACAAATCATGCTAGGAAAACAACATAATAAAGGGGTAGTACTTTCAATATATTACATCTTAGGTTTAATTCTAAGATCATTACCGTAATTCTATTACTATAACTTATATGTATAATTAACCTTAGAGACATCCCTAGATATACCTTAGAAATATCTCTAGGGATTTCACTAAAGTTTTCACATTCTAGTATCCAAAGGTTGGCTAAACCTTTGCTCTGATACCAACTTTAGAGACCCAAACATGATGTACATATAAATTACTTTATATTGGAGGAATACTTAATATATAACAAAAACAAATTCCCAAAGACCATATTATTTTAGTGTCTTCATAATCTTGAAACAAAATCTTCTAATCATGGTTAATGATCTTCAACACATCCCATAAATATCTTCACCTTTTTTTCTTACCTAAAACCATTATTTATATCATGGGCAACAGAAAACATAAAAAGGGTGAGCTCAAATTCCCAGTAAGGGTAAACATGGAGAACATAAAAACAATCCATAAACATTTGAACGTAAAAACATGAACATAAAACATCAAAATCTTGAGTAATGACATAAATATTCATAGTGCATAAGGAATAGATAAAAAAGGAACAGAAACCCTAATAAATAGAATGGGAATAAAACATGTAATAATGGAAACCATTAATCACATGTTATGATTTCCATAGTAGCCAATGGATTGCTGCCAAGACCATCATAGTGGACAAAGTCCCTTATTGAATCGAGTTCACTCTTCGTTCTAGTCTTGTATCAATGAACCAGATTAACTTTCCCTTCCATCCATGTCTATCTCATGAGACATAAATCTTTACCCAATGCATTGGAGGGATATATAGGTCCTACCCATCTCATAATTAAATCATTCTTTCATGTGCCACAAGATAAAAATACATCATTCATAATAACCCAATGAATAAAATGGATTTAATAAACATCTTCCCATTATAAAATAATCCATTTAAATGAAATGGATATCATTTCATCATAAGAAAAATCAATCCATGTAAATAATAGAGGCATTATACTTGAAACATAAACATACTAAATAATTTCATCTTATATGGAAAATAATTTTGATAAAAAACTTGAAATTAATTCTTGAGGAAAATATCCTTTCTTCTTCAAAATCATTTTCTTTTTTCAAAATGCCATCGAATTTTATATGAAAAAGTTTTTTTTGAAGATAATCATGATATTTTGTAGAGGAAGCTTCATTTAAATAAGTCATTGTTAAACTGTAAAAATCCATTCACACTGTATAAGTTTAAAAACATTCTCCTCGTACTATTGCCAGAAAAGTCAAGAAGTACCCTATATGGTAACCAAAAGAATTATTCCTTCCTTACAATGTGGTAAAAAGTCAACAAAGGGTAAAAATAACTTTAAAAATACATTTAATAATAGTAACCTTTTTATGAAAACTTTTTTAGAAAACATGGTCATGGATGATATACATAACCCCAGTAAAAACTTACGTATAAGCAATCTTGGATAAAAGTAGGGTATTGCAAAACTATCCATTACCTTAGGTTCGATATGCTTCACAAATATCCTAAACTCATGTATAATTATTTAACTAAGTTCATTGACTTAATACAGAATCATATTAATTGTTATGATATCATATATGGTTCACTTATGACTTTATATTAGCGGTTCTTTTGTAAATTCCATGTTAAAGCAGCGTTTTGGGTAAAATTATTTCATTTATGGTACGTGTTTCGACTTGTTGTTCTTGATATAATTACCTATATCTTGATTTATATAATTCCAGAATGTAAAACATGATTTATATATAATATATGTTCAGCATATAAGTATATTTGACAGATCGATAAACGGAATGAAATACATCATTCTTGGAGACGGTAGGCCGTACGTACGAATGAACGCTGTTTTTGTTTCCTTATTGAATTTAATGGAATTAATTAAATAAAATATATATACATAAATCAAGAATCATTATTATGTAATATCTTTAATGATTATTTATTATATATACTTTATAATCCTACTTGAATGGTTTATCATGGAAAATGAATCTCATCGCATTCGTGGAGACGATAGTCCGTACGTACGCAAGAGCGATAATATCATTCTTTTGATATTAAAATCTTATATAATTGGATGTTATATAATATATAAAGAATCATAATGATGTTATATTTATTATTTATATAATTTATACTCATTATTATACCCATCCAAATGATGAAATGTTTGAATAACAAACTACGCCATGATGTGGAGACGGTAAGCCGTACGTACGCACGTGTGGTGACTTTTTCATTCATTGGATGGATAAAATAGCTAATATTTCTATAAAATTTTTATAATAACATCACGGTATATATAATATACTAGATTTATTCTTTTATAATGGAAAAAACAAAGAAGGAGGAAGTGCAAGTATAAGAGAACTTGATAGAGGGATGTGAAATCATTACCTCTTCTTCGGGTTCTTCCTTTTGATTTGACCAAAAAGGATCATTAGGTTGGCTTTATGAAAAAATAGTAGACTCTATGACGAAGGGAGGATATCTTAGAGGATATTTGGGCAGTGTTTGGCTGGGCCAAATCGCTTGGGAGTTGTGAATTTGAGAGAAGGTGGAGTGCCCTTTTATAAGAGAGGTGAGGGGTACCTTAGGAAAAGATTTTAATATTATTTTATAATAAAGTCATATTCGGTTTATAATGGATCAAAAGTAACTTATTTCGTGGCTAGGGTTGGGATGTGTCTAAATCCTCTCAACCAATAGGTTTTAGACAAGAATAGGTTACCATTTTAACCTTATCATTTATATTTAACTTTAAGTTAAATAATTTATCTTTTACCGTGTCTTCATGTATTCTTACACTATATGGTTAATAAACGAAATATAAACTGCCAATCGAACCCCAATTAGATCATTAATGTCATATATATTATTATATAAGTCATTTGGCCGTACCATAGATTTTTAAAATCATTATATCAATTAATAATATAATATTAGTTTTAAAAACTCTTTTATGTCAATTTTGACATTATTTTGTATTTTGTTTTCCCTAAATTATTCCAATGGCCCGAAGGCCTTCATTTTTTATTGATTTTGATAATCCACCTTTCAAGGGGTGAGGTGGAACCCTTAAATTTACCGTAGCAGAAAGTATTACATGGCCCATAGACCTTAAAGGAATTCATTTTCCCATAGGATTCAAACATTACATTCAATCCAAACAAACTACTTGGAACTCCTCCTCCCTAGCATCTTCTTTTCTATAAATTCATAACATAATTATTAATTTGAAAACATTTCATCTAACCAACCCTAATATGTTATATTAACCTAGAAAATTAGTTCAATTCGTAAAAAGTTTCAAATTACATTTATTTGTGTATTTATAATATCAATTATGTAAATATTTCATTAATAAGGTAATTACTGCATCATTATTGTGTCATAAATAAATTAACTTATTTAATGTCTAAAAAATATATAAAATACCATTATGTAGGAAATATTTTTAGCATTCTAATGAATATTTATAGTCGAATTTATATTGTGTTTATCCCTATATTAAAAATGTTTTAGTTAGGAAACTTTGATTTTAACTCTTTTAACTCTTCATTGAATTAAATAATAGTAAATGTCCTAATCTAATACATGTAGACCTAAAGGGTAATACATTATTCCTAGGGTTGTTCTCAGTCGAATTATACTTATCCAATAGAATTAAGACATGTGTTAGGGTAATAATCATATAATTTTTACCCTTAATTACCCTATTTACTTTTAACAGTGGTAAAAAACGTAAATAGAAACTATTCACCAAAAATTATTGTCATCTTATTGAACAAAATTTTACTCCTTAATATTAACCGTGTCTCTAGGATTTTTAAAATTCAACTCACAGAATTGGTAAAATTAAGTTTTATGTAAATTTTCATATTCTGTTAGGAGGTGGGTAAAAGACGGTAAAAAGTTCAATAAAAATTATATATATATAAAAATTTTATAAAACGACATCAATGAATTAAATTGAACATATATAGGTATTATTTATATATTTTGACTTAAAATAAATTTAAATAAAATTAATTATTATTTAAATAAAATTTCAGTTTTAACCAATAACTCATTGTTTTCACTATTAATCAAAAAATGAATGTTTTCGAAAAAATACAAAATATCCACCCTAGGATAATTTCAATATTAAAAAAAATGAAGTCCATTTTTAAAGATAAAATTTATAAAATTTCAAAAAGTGGGTATTACTATTCATAATGGATAGTTTATATATTATTTTAATAACATATCGTTGTTTAGTGAAACTCGGTTTTGCGTACAATGCAGGCTATCGAGGAAGGTTGCTCTTGCGTGTAATGCAAGACAATAATAGTGTTGTGTATAATAAAAGATACTACGATGTTTCATATAGCCCAAGATAATCTTGGTTTATCGTACAACACAAGACATCAAAGAAATTAAAAATAATACTTCTCATAAAATCCCGGGGTGTTAAAAAATTTGACGTCTAAACCAAAATTTTCACCCATAATCCATCAATGAAATAAGATTACATCATAAAAATTTCAAAAGAGTTCCCAAAAATCAACCAGATTTATAGAGAGGTTGAAACGGCAGTTTTATGAGATAATTAATCTTTTAAAAATCTTCATAAAAATTGTTGACACATATGGTTAGAACATATGGTAACAAAAACTATGATATCATTTCTGGGAAAAATTGTAAGACATATAGTCAATATAATAGTGTTATTAACCATGCGTGATCTATAGAACTATCTTAATTCATGTAATATTAGTGTGTAGGGTTTGGTTAACTGTGTATCAAAATATGACGATATCCTTTATGCATTGTAAACTTTGAATTTCATCCTAAAACCCCATAAAAATTAAATGGGAATATAATAAATAGATACGCTATATTTCATGGGATATCAAAAATTGATCACAAAATTTTGGTCACCCATAAGGATTTGGAGAACCTTGGTAAAAAAATATATAAGGTTCATGTGTTGTTATTTCATTTATTTATTTCCCATAACCTTAATCCAATTGTTTATTCTTATACATTAACAAAAATAAATGTAGCTTTTTTATTTAATAAGTTATTTTAGATAATTTATTTACCCCAAAAGTTCTTGTTACTCTCACTCAAGATCACATCAAAGGTTATGTCAGAGTTGGAATGACATGTGAATTATCTACAAGGATCAAGGGTAATTATACTAGATCCAGGGTGTAGTGTATTTTCTATAAAGCGGTTTAGTGATATATGATAGAGATATATAAATGAATTAATTATTTTATATGTTATCCTTATTATTCTATGGCCTCTATTCATTTGTTGACAATGTATTTTGTTATTGCATATTTAACAATTCAATTAGATTTTTATTTAATGTAATAGGTCAAATTCATTGTTCCGTGACTTCTGGTATGAAATTTATATTATTTTATTTGGATATAACATAGTTGATCATTTAAACATACAGGTAATGTTGATATTTTCAAGGACTATTGTGTTTTTATAACCAAACAAAGAACATATAGTGATTTTTACTTTACTTGTACTTATTATTAAATTGATGTTATATTTTTTGATTTTCCACCTATAAAGGTGAATTGGGAATTATTTTTATTATATGTTGTATCGTAACACTAAAAAACTGATGTATTTGTATCATAATGGGTATGGGATCTCTAGTTGATTCCTACTTAGTCATTTTTCTCATACAGTTCTTATAAATCATAGTTTACATTATGTTCTAAATGTTTTATCATAGATATTGAATATTTTTCATGATATTAAATCACAATGATACGGAGGATCTGAGGTACTAGTGTAATGATAGTTAAGAGGACTGATAATGAAACCCTTATTAATTTTTATTGGTTATTATTATAAGATCAATATGAAGGAGATCATTGGTTTTTTTTATAACATTAAAATTATTATTATCTAATAAATTTATTATTTTATATTTCTTATGTAACTAGATATATATTTTATTGGGATTAAATATAGTAATATTTTATTTATTTATACTATTTATATAATTTTTCTTTTATTTATTGATGGTGTAATATACTCAAAGTTTGATTTATTCCATTAATTCACGGAATAGCCTCTAGTGTATAGGGAAGAAACCTTGAGGTCATATGGAGGTATATTATAGAATGAGAAATCGATTAATTGGTTAGGTTATTATAAAATGGCATCAGAGTACTCGTTTTTATATTTATTGGATTATATATATGTCAAAATGAATATGTGATATGACTTGATTATTACCATATAAATATATATAGTCAATATATTTTTTGTGTGAATTAATGTTTCTAGGGAAGTTCTAGATTGATGGGTTAGTCAAGATTTTTCCCTAATTGTTTTATTTTTGATTTAATTTAAAATATGATTCTAAAAGAAACAGAGTGTGGGGTTTATGCATCATTTATATACACATAGATACCATGGAATACATGTGAAATTATTCATATGAATCAAGGATTGGATTATTTTTATATATACCATAATGATAAAAGTTCCATATAAATTAAATGTATCTAAAAATATATATTTTGTTTTTTTAATTACATATTACTGGTAATTTAATATAATAAAACAAGTGATGTACATTCTAAATATAGATTTGGTTTTCATTAAAAATTAAATACATCATTTTTGATTTTAATAATTCAGAATTATTTATGATGTTATGATTTCTGATTCTCATATCATTATAATTTTTTATGATGTGATATCCACATTAAATATTAATTCTTTCTTAAAATGTGGGGTTTTATACAAAAATTACGTATTTTTAAAAGTAATAAGTTTTAGAAATTATTTTCGTGTATCTAAGGAATGTGTTAATAATATTTCTCAATGATTTTATTTGAAATTAAATGTTTTGAATGATAAAATATTGTTTTTATGTGGTCTTATTGGTTTTATTACAAAAATGAGATTAGTTTGAATATTATGGTTAAAGATTTAATATATGATTTATAATTTTCCTTCCCTATACTTGATATTTCAATTTTTTTATATGATATGTTATACTACATGTTGATTCATGTTTCAAGGATTGCATGAAGAGTTCTTAAATTATTTTTTTATAGATAAAAATTTAAATGGTTTTGAATGAATTATAAGTTACTAATTTACAATTGATTCATTATTAAATGAGTAATTAGTTAATGTATTATTAATCAAGATAAAATAAAATAATAATGTAATAATATTTTTAACTTTTAAAACACTAAAAATTAGTAATTAATAATTAATTATGAGGATGACCAGTGATAAGAGGGACAAGTAATATTTAAGAGATAAAATTTGGAATATAGTAATAAAATTAGAGATTGATTTGTTTGTATTATTGTGCATGATATGGTACAGATTATATTTCTAATAGAGTATTTTACATGAAATTAGTGTTCACGTGTACGAATTTCATGATAATTGTAATAAACATCATATTGATGATATATAAGAAGGATCTATTGATTAAGCCATTTAATAGGGCTTATAGAGTCTATGATTTTATCACTAAAGGTTAATTAGAGGACAATATAGTAGAAAAATTAATGGTCATGGATGAGTTTCAATGATATTTTATTTTTATATAAAACATATAATTGATTTAAGAATTCAACATAGGGATAAGTATTTTTTATGATTTAAAAGTAATTGAAAATAAAACATGGGAAAATAGTATGATTTCATTATCTATATTGTTTTTGAATGAGTTAGTGGAACTGATACATGGTTATGTACTCTGGTATTATGTTAATCAGTCATTGTCTATGGATATCCAAATGTAAATGTTCAAGATAAAAAAGGACTTATAAGCAGTGAAATTATGTGAAATTAAAATAATAATGAAATCAATATTTATTTAGTAAATATAAATATAGTCTATCTTTTTGTGGGGAAATGAAGTCTATGAACAGACAAAGATCTATATTTTTTAATATATGCACTGTAATATATGGATTGGGACATTGATTTTTAAGAGTAATGAGAAATATAGTATATTCATGTAATTTTATCAAGTATTTTGAAATGATCATATTGATGATGGGAACTGATTCGTCATCAGTGACTAGATAATGTGGGGTGAGATAGAGCATTACTTGATGGTTCATTGTGAGGAAATATATGCTTAACTAGAAAATAAATGTGATCATAATGAGTACTTGGAAAATTGTACCCCAATACTTGTATAATGGATGACTATCTATTTGTTTTGTAAAAAAATGTTTTCATTATTTTGAATGTTGAAGGGGATTAATATTTGAAAATAATAATTCAGATATAGTCTAAGAGATATATTGAGTCCAAAATTTCATATCCACTATTTGTATCTTATATGGTGTAAGGGATCATGTGATATGAGTAGAGTAAATCAGTTTGACAGTGATTAACACTTTGATGTAGCAATTTGAATAAATGCATTAAATGAATTATATTTTATGAAATGTGTGATGGTATTCTATGAATAATAACTTGTATACAATCTAATGGATGACTACAATATTTATTTGAATGTTTTCTTGAACTATTGGATAAATATAAATAAGTTTGATTGTGGATAACACCATAAAAGTCATTTTGGTAATTCAACTATATACTTTAACTAAGAGGGGAAGTTTTTTATAATGGGTAGTAAGTGGGGTGGAATTAATTTATCGCATGGTGTGTACAAAACTCATGAGTGGGAGTAGGGATTTATATAGGGATACATGTTGAAATCTCAGTTATATAGGTCTATATATAGAATATAGAATCTAAAATCTTAAATCTATATAGGGTTATGGTTTAAATAATGGATTGTATTTTTCAGAGTATAAGAATACTCATCCCATGTTTTGGAATTTTTATATGAAGTGTGTCAAAATAAAATTATCAAATTTCTTACACCTTTTTAGTGAGGCTTTTATATGACAAACATTTGGAGGATATGTTATCAACGGAGTTTTGTATGTGATAATTATGTTTATAAAGTAGATATGGGATCCAATTATAAATTATATCACTAGATATTCTAGAAAAAACATTTTAGGGACATGAATTTTGATGAAAAGTGAATTTTTAATGTCCTTTTTTTAGAAATTTGAGGGTAGAGTCTTTGTGATATTTCAATAGAAATAATTCTTGTTTTATGTTTTGATTAATTGATGGGATTTATGTTTTATTTCCATTTATGTGTAACTTTAGTTAGATTGTTGAGTTTTTTTATTTTGAAATTTTTTAACACATGTAAATCATTTTGGGTTGTTATGTGGATTATTGAGGCATTGATTTTGATCTGAAGAAATGAGGGAGTGGTTATATCTCCATGGTCCATGTATAATTATGTAATATCCTTAGTTATGTTTTAATTATAACATAGTGTGAGGCTTTTTTTATTCGTAATATAGAGTGATGTTTGATATATCACTAAGTTACATGGGTTATATGACTGATTTGGAGTCGTGTGTAAACTATGACATGGATAGAGCATGTTATTCTACAACACCAGTTACAATACTAAGGGAAGGTTTCGTTATTTTGTGACCTATTATTCGATGGGTTTCTATTTTGACAAAATGGGATGGACAAATTATTCTATTACATTCATTTTGATATTAAAATGGTTCAATAATAATGTAATAGAGTTTAAGTTACATAGAGACCCGCACATTTGGATCTAATCCTACAAAAGTATACTTTGAAAATATACTCTAATACCAATTCAGAATACCCTAAATTTGTATGTTGTTTTCCATTATTATTAATATCATCTCGATATTAAAACACACTCCAAGGACCCAATTTTTTTTTATATTTGGATATTAGAAACATATACATATTATTTTAACATAATCTAAATTTCTTCCATAAACTTTCTCCACCAATAAAACAATCCAATGGAAATACCTATTTATAAATTTCATAAGAAATGGGGAAACATAAGAAATAAGTGATCTCAAATGTTTTGTAAGGGGTAAATAATATAAATGAGACACATAGGGCCTACTAGTAGAACTTAAACATGTGACATAAATAATCATGACACAAATTGAATAATTATTTGAATATGACCATGAAATCATAAGAATTCATCAAGTGGTGTGATGTGATAATCATTAGCCAGGAAATAAAATCAATAAAAATATTATCCTAAAAAACATTACATATACCATGTCATAAGGATGTGAAATAGAGAAACAATAATCCAAATCCTTAGTGATATTAAGTAAAATTGTGGTAATTGTATAAACATTGAAAAACATATCATATATAAAAGATCTTATAAAACATCATTATAACATAATAGAAAACTCTAATTGAATCATGTAAAAATATAATATAAATTACAGGTCAAACTACAATATTTCCATTTATAACATAATGAACAAAGCCAACTAAATCATTTCTATGTATAACATCTTGATGAGATCTAAATATTTACCCAATACAATAGAGGGATATATAGTTATGGTCTCACCAATCAAATAATGATATATTCATACATATGTGTACCTCATGAATATTAATACGATGATAAATCCATTGAAACCATTTTATTAATAATCAATGACAAAATAAGAATCTAGAGAAATAAACTGTCTATCTAGGTAAATTCCATTCAATATGAATAATGATGTGTAGGGTATTCACATTGTATAATGTAAACAATATATATTTCTATTAATATAATTCCTTATTCAATTTAATAGAAAGGATATCTAAATTATTATCCTTTAATTAGGTGAATGAATTAATATGTAGTCATGATGGGATGGTTTTTCTGTAAAGGTTATCTTTTAACATATTCAATGATAAGGAAAGTCAAAGATAGTCATTGATAAATCCACTCAAATGATTTTAATTTCCATAATTACGTTCACATATTGGGATTTGGATAATGAATAATAAAATTATTTTAAAATAGTAAAAAATTGAATATTTCCAAAAAAATATGTGTAAAATATTTTATGAATGTACTATAAAATAATTTAAATGTAACCTTGACAAGAAATACAGGAAAATTGAAGAGAAATCATGAAAATAGTTATTTAAATTTTGGAGACATTGTTATCAAAACATTGATTTATGTTACCTTAAATATAATTTACAATAAAAGGGAATAATAATTTTTTTATATTTATTTTAAAATTGAAATACCTAAAAATGTGACCTTGAAAATAAATAATGATAAATTTTAAGAAACATGCAACAGAAAATAATAAATAGTATATATTTAGAAATAAATATAATTTGTATCTTTAAATGTCCTAAACTGGACCACATTAGTGAATGTGCTATAAATTTGGATTTTATATATAATTAGAAATAAATAAGAGTGGTATAAAAGAAAATATATAATTAAAATATAGATATTTATTTTATTAAATAATTATGACAAGTAAGTTAAATGTCTAAATGATATAATGAAAAATATCATTTAAAACATTATATTTAATAAGATAAGAATCAATCAAAAAAGAGATTATGGGAATGAGATTTAATTTATTTCAAAATAAAATGAAATAAAATATATTTAAATCAAATGAAAAAATATAAACAATATAAAAGAATACATTTAATGAATAAATATTATAAAACAATGAATAACGATTGATTTTAAGAAATCTAATATGAATACAACGAGAATAAAATAGAAAACAAAAAAATGAATTATAAATATCATGTAAAAAATTAAATTATGGAAAAATATGTAATTGGGGAGTTATATATTCCATATAAAATAAAATCATTGGGAATATTAAATATTTCTCAATGAAAATAAATTGAGATGTAAATACCTTAAAAATAAGATAATGTATAAACTATAAATCAATAATAGTGTTTAGGATAAAATTAATTAAAAAATAAAAGGAAATAAAATAGGTTTATGTTCAAGGATTATTATATAAGGAATAAAATAGAAGATATGAAGTACAGAAAAACACTTGAAAATATTATAGGTTTTGAATAAAATACCATTACCTCGATGAACATCATGATATGAATGATCCTTTAAACTCCAAAAAATAAATTTTTATTTATTAATTACATTGTTCATAAAATTATTCATATTTTTTTCAATACATTTAATTTATTTTTTATCATATTTTATTGATTTATTAAGTTATAATTTTCATATTAATAATTTTAGTTTGGTAAGTTCACAGTTTTAAAAATTCATTGATATTCAATATATTCTCTGAAATATTTATAAATAAATTAGTGTTCTTTTATAATCTTGTTTTATACTATTAAAATAGATATAGTTGTTGGATTTTAATTTCATTGTTATCATGTCTATTTTGTCATTACAAAAATAGAAATATGATATTATGTTTTTATTTATTTTATATGTATGCATTAAATCCATTTTTTACAATAGTTATGAAGGGTGGGTGTGAAAGTTTAACATAATCATTAACGTAGATAGTATAAACCTACAATGAGTAAATAATGTTTTTATGGGAGATCTCAAAGAATTAAAAACTGATCAACATATCTTTTTTAGAAATATATTAATATTTAATTATATAGATGTTTTAATATTACAATAAGGATAAATTATGTTATGGAAGGTGTAATAAAAAAATAATATAAAAAGGATATGCGTTTTGAAACCCTTATCTTGGCCTTATGAATCCTCCTTTGGAATGATACTTGATCTGTAAGAGTAAGGGCTTTCGGTTTGAAATTTTCATGAACAGAATGGCTAGGAGGTTTTATATAGAGATTTTAGAAAATCACTTCAAAAATAACGATGCTCTTGTGTAAAGATAAATGATTTGACATGGGGTGTATTTATAGGTTAAGAAGAGGGGGATCATTGAAGAATAAATTATTATTATTTTTAATGACAATATACAGTAATGGTTCTTGTAACTATGACTTCTATTTGATTAAAAATATATATTTAATTTACTTTTGAACACTTAAAAAACTGAAATTTATCAATGGAATTTTTATTTAAAACTAAAGTATAAAATCTAGTTTGTTATTAGAATACATTATAATTTATACTTCAAAAAATGATTTATAGATTTAGAATTTTTTATTTTTAATTTAAAAGGATTATTTTTTTCTTCAAATACATTTGAAGAAATAATTTTTTTATAATTTACTTTTTCATGTTTACATTGTAATGATGTGATAGAACTTACTACATATTGAAAAGTATTATATTTAACAATTCAATTTAAATTCATCTTTATGAAAAAATATAAATATTTCTCCCTTGCCTATTTTTGACCTGATGATTAGAAATTTGGAATCCTTTTTATCAGTTAAATATGATAAATTTAAATTTAAAATGAAATCATATAATAACGTGAAAAAAATTATTAATAATAAAAACTATTTTTCTATTATGAGTGATTATATTATATTATATTATATTATATTATATTATTAAATGATTGATAATTATTAATTAAAGCATGTCAATCTTAAGAGTTCTAATATATAATCTATATTTTTAATCTCTATATATTTTTATAATTATAAAAAAAGTAATATATATACAACTATACTATGATAATTGTGTTATGATATCGACCATTAATGATTAATTCATTTATGAATCCAATAACTAATCATTTATAGAACATTTATAAATAAATAAATATATTTTCCTATTAAACTAAAATCTTAATAGTTATATTCGATAATTTATATTTATTTTCACTTCAAATAAGTTTGATATTCATTCGATAAATTAAATTATTTCATTCATTTGTCATTATTATTTCAAAAAGTTATTGATATTATTTACATTTTTCCATTATAACATTTACAATTCCATGATTAGATATATACACAATATAAAATAGTTTTCGTTCATTCTTAAAATAAATTCAATATTCTAGATTATTAATTATAAATTTTCATTACACACAATTATTATTATTAAAATATAAATATATTTTTTATTTTATTTAATGAATTATTAATTTTGCTACTATGTTTCTATTATATAATGATTATCTTTGATTCCTAAATAAAATAGTGAAAATAATTTTGAAGCATTTTTATAAAATACACATATATATTTTAAGATAGGAAAGATTATCATCCAAAATTATTATGCATTACATATTAAATTTCAAGATTAATGAAATGAAATAATATTGAATACACATAAAAGAGAGATTTTTTTTAATATTTTCCTTAAGTGGATACATTATTTCAATTAATTAAATTGAATTTTCTTAATTTTAATCTACTCACACCAGTAACTAATATGTGAGAGTTTCAATGAAATAAGCATAACTCCATATGTATGTTCAGTTAATAATTAAACTTGGGTATCTTGTGTAAGGCCAACTAACTCATCATACACGTCATAATATGCATATATGTAGATTTTTAATTAATTTTAACCAATTATTCTATAGTAGTAGGTAATAAAGCTCCTATGTTTCTGGAGGGGTAGCTTTAACTACATCATTTTCAAGATCCTATTTTAAAAAAAATGTAAAACAATTTATGTTAGGTAATAATAATTTCAAAAAATTTCATATTAATAAAATAAATAAATTTTAAAAATTAATCTTAGGATTTCTTAACCAATTTTACATTTGGTTCAATTTATAACCCTATTTTCTAAAACTATGGAACATTTAGTTAATCGAAGGTTGATTTATATTTTATCCTATTATTATCCTTTATCTAATCCCAAAAAATAATAAAACATTACTCAAAAATCAAATTGATCCTCCCATGGGCCCACACTTCTAGATCTAGTATTAAAAATATGTACTTTACACACATAATTTGACAATTAATATTACCATAAATAACATACAACATTTCCTAAGATGGGGAATATAATATCATCATTAAAAAAAACCTAGGACCCAAAGTTTATTATATTTAGATTTTAAAAACATATCAATATTAATTCATGACATATCATACATTTTTTCAACAACTTTGACCCCCACATGAATATTTATTATACATATCCTTTCATCTAAATTCATTGGTAAATGGGGAAACATAATAAAAGAGTGATCTTAAATAATTTGTAAGTGGTAAAATATTTTTAACAATATATAAAGAAGATACCAATAAATTATAATTAACTGAGAGAGAAGATATTAATAGAAATGGAATGATTAATAGAACCGGGTCTTGAAATCAGAAGAAGTGATCAAGATGTGTGATACGATAATAAAATATCATGACATAAAATTTATAAAAGGATTCTATTGAAATAATAACATATACCATGGAATAAGGATATCAAATCAAAACACAATAATCTTGATCTTAGGTGATAAAAAATAATAATTGTGCACATTCATGGTAATAGAAAATCATAATTATTTATATTACTCCAAGACATTATAATATATTGTACAAAGATAACTACAATTTTTTTCCTTTCATAACCTAATTAAAAAAACTAACTACATCCTTTAAAAATATAAAATTGTTTACAATGTTTATTGAAATATCAAAACATTAAAAATATTTACCTCATGAGATAAATTTACATTCCTCAATGTATTAGAGGGGTATATAATTCACAACCCACCAATCACATAAGGATTTATCCCTAAATATGTGTTCCATAATAATATAAAAACAACCATAATTCCATAAAATAAACACACAATGGTTAACACATGAAAAATGGGCATGTAAATAAAAAATTTTAAAAAAATAATCAAATGACCTTTAATCTAATTAATGGAGTATAAGGCAGTGACACTATAGAGAATAAACAGAAATATTTTCATGTTAGTAAATTTATCAAATCAAATGATTAGTCTAGTTAACTTTGTGAAATAACGTTAATCGTGGGATGTAAGTATTGAGTATCCATGGTATAAATCTGTTGATATAATAGTTATATTTTAACATATTTGATGAGTAGTTAATAGAAATGTAGTGATGGATCAATCCACTCATAGAAATTTCTACTCAAAAATACCACAGTTACAAGGAAATTTGAATAAATAATAAAGTAACTATATCACCATAGTAAAACACAAAAAAAGGTATAATGAGAGAGAATATAATATTCAAATGAAAAAAATTAGGAATAGATAAAAAAACTTTAAAATGATTTAAAATTATAAAATATTTATGAACAATATTCCTTATGGATTACATTTTATGATCCTAAAATTTTCAATGGTTTTTTTTAATTTTAAAGGAACATTGAGTTTTTATTTAGTGAACATACAAAATATCAAGCAAAGCTTCAAAATATTATTCCTAGACTTATAATTCAAAACATTGTAGATTTTGGATAAGGTTTAGGAACCAAGAGGTGTCTTATGAGCTTACAAAAGTCTTGGGGGGATTTGGGCTTCAAAAGAACAGTTTTGGGAGAAATAACCAAAGGAACATGGTTAGAATTATATTAGTGGTAAACATAAACCCAAACAATGTGGCATAATTTATAAAGGTTCACAACTTATGAAGTATTCAAACATGAACCTAGAAACTATTCATATGATTTCAGTAGATTATAGAAATTTAAAATTGTTTACAAATGATTTTTGAAACCTTGCACCATAACAATTCGAGGAAAGTGTTAAATAATATCATGGTTCTTTACAGTTGGAACATGATTTTTCAAATTTTGCGACTAACCCTACACCACATTAAAATATAAAGAATGGATATTTTTAACCTCCTCCATTTTACATGTTTAACACCATTTTTATTCTTTATTCATCCAAAGGTCTCTCCCATGCACACCACTCCCTCTTCATCTTTATTTTAGTGGTTTTTATTCATTTCATGGATGAACCAAACGTTGTATCTTAATATCAAGAACCTTGAGTAAGAATATCCTTACTATATCATTCCTTCCTAGTTTCTTTTTCTATCATGACCCCTCATGTAAATTATGTGGGTTATGCCTTGTTTCCATTTTTCTAGTTTCCCATTCTCTCTAGAATAAATTTTGAACTATCAATTGATACCTAAATAGTGAATCTTATTAAGCTTATGATATGTGGTATATATTTTTTCCCATTTAAAATCATATTAATTTTAAAAAATTTTTTGGTTACACTCAATGTAAATTCTGATAATTTCCCCAAAAATTTATAATTCCATTAATTTTTCACATACTACCCAACCTACATTCAAAATAGACTTCCCTTACAGTGTTTGAGGTTGAAAACCACAAATCAACCCACCCAAATGTTGAGTTTCACTTAAAGGCGATGAGAAACATACCATTTAGGAAACCGACACACCTCATAAGGAGTTTTCTCCTTCAAAATTAGTAAATCAACAATTTATTATTACCCTATGTAATGTAACCTCATCTAAGGGTGTGTTTGGATTTAACAACCTTCAATACCATACCTAAGGTGTAACCAAAACACCTCCTTATGGTATGTTTTTTTGGAAATATAGAATCAACCAAATTCTATTTGGATCTACCCTCCGTTTTGGGTGTGATTTTCTTTTCACTAAAATAATTGAATTCATAAATAGACCATCAGTATTTCTTTGGTTACTTAATAATTTTTATGCACATAGAGGGCCATTAATATATAATAGAACTAATATCAATTTATTATTATATACATATATAATGAAATCGATTAATTTAATTTTCGAATGAGATAAGTATACCATAGTCATCCTTGGGTGGCACCTACGAGGTTGTGTGTTAAATTTGAATAAAATATTTGATATGATTAATTTACATGAACCTATGAATAATACCATGAATTCCATGGATAACGATTATATAATTCCTTGTCGCATATTAATTATACTTATTGGAATACTAGAGTATATAAATTAATTCAATTGTGTTGATATGTTGTGATACCCATAATGAAATACGATAACATGAGAAATGGTTTATTGAATTAATTTTTTTTAAAGTCAATGAATCTATTTTATTATTTTCTTAATATAATGAAATATATCCATAATTAATGTTTCTTTGGTTTATATTATTTTATTTTCTTAATTTCCTTATAATTTAATTATATATCATTATAATATGTGAAAATATGGTTCAAAAGTAACCCATTCCATTGGAAAGCCACAGATTTTAGTTTTGGATGCCAAGAACAATCCCAATTGATGTCAAAATATTCATTATTGATAATTACAAGGGTTATTACCATATTATGTCATGTAAATGATTATATTCATTAATCTATCAACCTATCATCAAGGATTAAACTAGAAAATCTGAAAAAATAACAAAGAATGGGATAAGATCCAAGATTCATCTTGATGTACATGAACATGAAACATATGGGATTATCTCATTGTATTCTAATTCAACCATTCATAAGGGAACCTATACTTTCTCCTTGTGCTTTGTTATAGAACTCTTAGAAAGTGAAATTTTGTGGGATCATCCCTAAGATTCAACTCCAGATCTAAAAAACATGTTATGATCACCATTTTCTAGATTTCAAAATATATACATAGAATTCATTAGAGTATTCAATATATTCACTTGGTTCTAATATGTGGTAATTCTAAGCCTCATTCTGTGGATTAAAATTTGATTCTTTTTTGAATTCAGGGCTTATATCCAGGGGTCCTATTATTACTCAATCATTCATACGGTCAGTGAAAACCTTGGTAGACTAAAGAAAGTGGTATTTTCTAGTTCTCATGAACCTTAAACATTAATTATTTATATACTTCACACTATAAGGTTTTATACTCACGAACTGTAAATGAAATAAATATAATTGGAGGTGGAATTTTGATTTTTACTCACACCCTATTTGAATCTCCATTTTATACTAAATTAAATCTATTATATGGAGGATTGTAGTTTTAAATTGGTCACTTGTTTGATTATTTGTTGTGGTTAGAAATTGGTGTGGGAACTGTAGAACAAGAACATACTCTGATTGCCTACTAAAAATGGGAATTTATATTGATTTATTTATTTATCTTCCTTTCCCAATTTTATATATTACCTTCTATTAGTTTGTGACTCCTTATATAGGTAGAATTATATGTCATGCATGGTTGGAATTTATTGCCGCTTTCTGAGATTTTTTTTAATTATTATCATCTAGTAGTTTAATATATTTATTTTTCCATTGTATTTAGTACTAATCAATAGGGTATGTTCCATCCACTATACCATCAATATAATATTTCTGTTACTTAGTATCATCTTATGTATCAGGAGGAATTCTTGAGGTCATGTGGCCCTCCATATCTGTTAAATATTAGTGAATCAGGTTATGGATGTCACAACATGGAATCAAAGTATTTTTATACTTTTTTATACTTTTTTGGGATAGTATATATAAGAATAGGAATGTGTTGGGACTTGGTGAATTTCTAATGTTAGAGAATGGATAACCCACTCATAGGTAAAAGAATAAGTTTCTAGTTATGGGACTACTTTTGTAACACTCTAAAACTAATTTTCCAAATTAAGTGAATTATTTTATTATATTGGCATGATCACATGAAAATCAAATCCCGATGGATGGATCAGTTTGGTATACTTGAAAAAACAAGACAAAAACATAAGGTTTACATTATGTTTTGAAATGAAAAATAACATATTACCTATTTAAAAACTCTCAAATCCATTAGACTATCACTACATGTCAATAAAAATATACTTCTTCACATACTGGAAAAAAATATAACATAATAAATGGGTGAGCTCAAATGCCCAGTAAAGATAATCAATATAGGATAAGCTATCATAAATATGCATAAAATTTAATGTTAGGGTATAAAACTGAAATTACAGATTTTTAAACATAATCGTCACCATAATATTGAAATAATAAATATAATAATTCCATTTAATATTTTATATGTATATTCTATTATTCAAATAATCATATGCAATATCAATAACTAATATCATAATGAGGAAATGCATAATTTCATAAATCATAAACATACCATTAAGGCCTCATGCCAAGAACATTACCATACCATCCATGTCTTATTCCATGTAACTAGTTTGTCTCATTAGACATACTGATACATCGAGGGGATTTAAAGGTCTGTTCTAATCATTTACTAAGTCCAATGCATTCCCCTTATAAAAATATTAAAACATAACAAAAACATTTGTATTAAAACTATCATATGTAAAGTTGAATCTTTTACCATAATCCATGAATGTTATAAGAACAAAACATCTACATCAAAAACTATCATAAAATAGTTAATAAAATGTGGATGATTGTATCATAAAAAATACACCTCAATCAAGAATAAATTCCAACAAATAATGTTTACAAAGGTGAAAATAATCTAAAAAAATCATTAAAACTCTTTGAGTGAAATATACCATTTTAATTTGAAATTATTTTAAAGTTGCATATTTATAAAATAAAAAAATTCATTTGAAAATAACCTTTTTAATATTATTCATCAATCATCAAAATGTTAATACTTCATAATAGCAGAAAATATCCATTCTCACTGTATATGTTTTAAAAACATTCATTCCTTAATTTTTAGAAAAGATCATAAAGTAAATCGCTTGGAAAACCAAAGAATGATTCCTTTCAAAAAAATATTTAAAAAATAAAACCTAAGTAAATTTTTTTTTACAAATGATAATAATATTATTAAATACATTGAAATAAACATGATCATGGATGATACAGTTTTACTAGTAGATAATTATATATAAAAAATGTCGGATAATAAAGAGATTTTGAAATTACCCCTTACCGGACAGTTTCCTTTAGTCCAGGGTATCTTATCCTCCTACATAATGGTGAAAACATGTTATTAAATTATCACAAAAACATATCTATATTTATGAAATCATATATTATACTGTTATATCATTTTTGTAATAATATTTCAGTATTATCGTTGTTTCGGGTGTTAACTGCTTCATTTTCTAACTCAAGTTTTATCATGTATGTCATGTTTGTTATGAATAGGATACATTTTATTCATATCTAGAATGACATTAAGTTCATAATTAATTTTTTTACACATCATATTAGTTATATAATCATTATTTAATGGTTCACATGGAGAATGAATCTCATCGTGTCATGGAGACAGTATGCCATACGTATGCACGAGCGACAATAATGTTATCTTAATGGTCTAATGGTATGAAATTGGATGATATGTTAATAATACAGAATCATTATCATGTTATATTAATTATATATATCCTTTATACTAATCATAATACCCATCCAAATAATTTCCGGTTGAATAATCAATTACACCATTCGTGTGTAGATGGCAAGTCATACATACACATGTTTGCTGATATTGTTATTCATAAAATGGATAAAATGAGAAATTTGGTTGTACCATGATTATAATAACATCTCATTATATGGGTGATATTTTATTTTTGTATTTTTTATATGGAAACAATATATAAATATGAATTAGAAGAAGAAGAATTTTTTTGAAATAGGTGGTGAAAACATTACCTTATTTTTGGGTGTCTCCGAATGTTTTGCACAAAAGGACTCCATAATATGGATTTTATAACCAATATGTGGCCTCTAAGATGATGTGAGATATGTTCAGACAAGAACTGGTTAGGGGTAGGCTGAGCCAAATGTCTTTGGAGGTGTGAATTATAGAGAAGGAGAAGTTCCCTTTTATAAGAGAGTTGAGGGGCACTTTTGGAAGATCATAAAATATTAATTTATTATAAATTGAGTATCAGTTTAATATAGATAAAAAGTAATTTATTTAGTAGATAATATGAGTATGGGTATAAATCCTATTAGAACACAATTTTTAGACATGTTAGGTTCATGAAATTAACCTTATCTTTTTGGTTTAACCTTTATTTTAAAAGTTTAACTATCATAGCGTTTTCTTGTATTTTAACACTAGAGGTTAATATAGTTACTATAAAATGCCAAAAAACCCCAATTGGATCATTTTTGAAATATTTATCACTATAAAAGTAATTTGGTCGTACCTGAAATTTTTATTAATTTAATACCATTTAATTAAAAATTATTATTTTTAATGTATCATTTATGTAAATTTTGATACTTTTGATACTTTTCATTTTTAAAAAATATTAAAAAAACATTATAACTTCGATAATGTTCTTCTAATATTTCAAAAACAATTCTATGCTCTCCCTAAAATTTTTTTATGTCATTAATTTAGTCAAATTATAATTATTTTAATATTTTAAATATCATTTAATAGATTCTTCCATTAATAATTCAATTAATGCATCATTATTATAACACCATCTGATTTAATTATTTATTACATAAAATTATAAAAAACCATTATGTATATAATAATTTTACCATTATAAATACTATTTATATTAAAATTTATCTTATTTATAACCCTATTTTAAAAATAGTTTATTTAATAAAATTTGAATATGACATTTTCAATTCATCTATAAATAAAATATAATAAATGTCTTAATATAACAAAAATAGATTAAAAAAGATAATAATTTGAACATAAGGTTAATTTTGGTCCATCATAACTTGTCTAATGAATTTAGGATAGGTGTTAGGGTAGTATTATATTATTATAATATTAATTGTACCATTAATTACCCAATTTCAATATAACTATGGTAAATAAAAACCAAAATTTACTATTAAACAGTAATTTTGATCTTATTAGACCAAATTTTTCATGATGATTACAAACATGTATTTTTGTTTTAATAAATTCAATTAATATTATCAGCACAATTTCATTTAATTCAAATCTCATAAATGTGTGTAGAAGGCGGGTAAAAGAGACATTCAAAAGATTAATATGTTTTTATTATCTAAATCTACTATAAAATGATTCCAACGAACTATATTGAATTAATATATTTATTATTCATATATTTTAACTTTAAAATAAATTTATAGTAAAATATTTATTTACATGAAATATTAAGTTTTTAATAATACTGTAGTATTTTCACTATTTATCAAAAATTAAATTTTTTCATCAAATTACCGAAATTTCACTATAAGCTATTTTTGATATTCCTATTTAAAAAAATTAAGCTTATTTTAAAAAATTAGAAATTTTAATTTCTTAATTTGGTTAATACTATTCATAACCGCTTTTTAAACGGCTAGTTTGAAAGGTCATGGTGCGCTCGAACTCGATGTTATGTATAGCACAAGTTATTGAATTATTTAAAAAGAAGTGTACAGTAGAAGCTTTGGGTGATACCATTACATATGTTTTTCAATATTAAAGTTGATTATTCTTTCATTTTGACTAACTGTTTGTCTTTTTGAGGGTTACTGATTTATGGGATTTTTATTTGAGGGTTATTGTGCCATGAGGACACGTGTTAATGAATCATTTATGGAACATGGTGTTAATATTCTATTATTATACATGTGATTTTTATTTGTATTTCTTACTTTAGTGGATAATTTCCATTTTATAGATATTGTATAAGGACGGTTAAATAATGTTTCTACACTTACATAAATAGTGTTTTCGTCTGTATCTTGATGATGGAATTCTATCTTACCAACCTAAAGTAAATTAAAATAAATGAAATATACTTAAAAAATTTATTTAATTTACCTAATTGGAAAATTTAATTGTTTAGAGAATAATATTATTTTAACAAATCTAAATGATTTTCTGTGGATATCAGATAAATGGGATTCAAATTGAAACTTATAGAGTGACTACCTATATAAATTGGGAATTGCTACATGAATAATTGAATCCTTATATTCTTGATTAAACCCTTATAGGTCAATAATAATAGTATATATATGTATAATAAAATCCATAAGGGATAAGGTAATTGGTTGTTTTCTCTCTTAATAAATTCAAATGTTCAGTGATAGATTTTAGTTATATGTTGGGAAAATTCAAACATAGAATCTCTTATCTCTATAAATTTATAATGAAAATCCACATAACTGAATGGTTATATTCTCAACTCTAACCACAAAAGTCGGTCGTGGAATATTATTACTATGATATAAAAAACTTTAGGTCCTTTTAAAAACATTTATTAATTAACTATTATGGGATTTCATTTCAATGGGACTAAAATTATTATTTACTGAGTGTTTCAATTATATATTGGTAAAGTATACCCATATAAATAAACCTAGTTTAGAATATGATTACCCAAATATATTGACTTTATCTTTATGAACCTTGGTATTTAACCCCTTGGGTGTATATATATACCTAATTAATGGATTTAGTCTTTTTTAAATTCTCAAAATCAATCTAAATTATGTTTTCCCATATATATTCTTGGTGTAATTATAAAAATACATACCTTATGACTTTTTGTAATTGTGATGAATCATAAGGTTATTTGCTACATTATTCATATAAATAAATACAGTGATAGAAAAAATTGGAAGAGAGCCGACCTATTTCTTTGAAATTGTATTATTTAACATTATGGAATGAAACAACATTATTGTTTTTAATAAAATTGAAATGATGAAATTTCTTAAAAACTACATTTATTTTTTTGTTAAAAAGACCCTAGCATTAGATTTCATTTGAGTGTGATTTTAAAGATTCTGTTAATATGAACGTGGACATTTCCTATGAGTCTTGGTGAATTCCTATGTTAATTTTGACCTCAAGGTTATGTTGGAATGCCTAGTGACCTTTTAGGTGTGATCCTCGATTATGATTTTATGCCTTGAGTTAAAGTGAGGGGTTGTCCCAATTTTGGGTAGTGAACTTATAAATTGGATGCATTGGTGGATGATTGTATTGATTTTTAGGTATATGAATTGGTGTCCATGTGATATTTTTGTTTGTGTATGACTATTAGATTGAAAAATGATTCCCTAGTTAGGTTGGTGGTTGTGTTGAAATTTGAGCCTTGATGGAGACATGAAAATCATGGATGCTGAGTTTTAATATGACTGACATACCATGGGAATATTCCTCTATTTAGTTAGTTGTGTAGACATAATTTTGGTGATATATGACTCACTATAATGTCATCCAGGTTAATAGTCATGAGGGATGACGTTATCCTAGGTTGATCTCTATGTATTCTATCACATAAAATGAATATGTGCGGTCTTTGGGCCAATGAGTAAATTTAAATTGGTGTGCCCATTGCATTGATGAAATATAAAGGCAGTACACATTATCACATGTAGTGTCATTGAGCTAAAAAGTGGTGAAATGAGCTATGTCTAGTTATGTGTTAATCATTAAATTATCTAAGAGGTTGGAGAATGAGATCATGTAAAAACTTGGGTTTTTTAGTTCAAAACATCACGGAAAAGGATTACGAGTTATTTAAGGCTATGTTCATGGCTCACTTTTGGAGTAGAGTGACATGGAAATTAATAGTTTTTAATGACTGGCAAAGCCTAGAGATGTTAATAAAGTATCTGACTTATCTCAGTGCTCGAGATGACATTGTAAAATGGATAAGGTGATGTAACACCACTCATAAAAATTATATCACTGACGTTAGTGTCTAGTACTAATGTTGTGCTTAAGCATGGCTCGGTAGAGTAGTACCCATATGGTTTCATTGAGACATATTTAGGTTAGTGTTTTGGTAAATTGTAAGGGATGAGATAGATTGTATAGGGTCCTCTATTATTCTTCAAATGGTGTGAATGTTCTTGTCTGAAGCTTCCTCAATATAGAACATGGTGATGTTTTTTAGGTTGTGAAAGGACTATTGTGCCCTTTTAGAGGGACACTCAAGGAGAAGTGGTCTCTACCCAGTTTATCAATCATATTCAGAAATGAACATAATGTAATCCAACGATGTCAATAATGATTTAGTGAAATAATTGGGTGGACAACCCTAAGGCGGGTAGTGGGATGATGATATTAGGATACATCACTCACACGAGGGAGATTTATTATATTCCAGATCAATCGTGCGGTGATCATTGTGGTGTCATGATGTCAATGAATCGGTGGAGAAAATAATATATATTTCATTGTAAATACAATGCACTACTGGAAATATGAAATATACCAATGCATATATACCAATGGTTTGTAAAAACATTTAGTATAGGTCCTCTAACCCAATAGTTAGTCTAAACTGTTGGGAAATGGTCTGGATTTTCCAACAGTTTTGCCAAACTATTGGTAAAATCCCACTTTGAGGCCACTTTTCCCAACAGTTTGGCCAAAACATTGGAAAATGACTATAAAGGGTGTGGCTTTCTCAACAGTTTGGCCAAACCATTGGGAAAATTCCACTTTGAGGCTAGTTTTCCCAACCGTTTGCCCAAATCATTGGGAAAGGGTGTGGCTTTCAGAATA
Source organism: Viscum album (assembly GCA_963277665.1). NCBI lineage: Eukaryota > Viridiplantae > Streptophyta > Magnoliopsida > Santalales > Viscaceae > Viscum > Viscum album. Next base: position 378,186,611 of record OY728160.1, on the reverse strand, counting down.
TTTTTCCAAACTGTTAGGAAAAGACAACTTTGAGGCCACTTTTCCCAACGGTTTTCCAAAATCATTAGGAAAGGGCGTGTCTTTCCCAACATTTTGGCCAAAACATTGGGAAATGGCCACTTTGAGGCCACTTTTCCCAATGGTTTGGCCAAACCATTGGGAAAGGGTATGGCTTGGACACATTTCTCAATGGTTTTTCCAAACCGTTGGGAAATATTGGGTACATATCCCAACGGTTCTCAAAACTGTTGGGATTGGTACCTTATTTTTTATAAGTACATTTATTAAATATCATCAAATAAATAAATATATAAAGTACATATATATATATATATCCAAATATATTCACAAAGGCTACTCTAGGATAGTGGTAATGTCATTGATATATAACATGGAGGCTGTGGGTTCAAACCTCTGCCGGAACTTTATTATATATATACCTATCCCAATGGTTTCCCTAAACCCTTTGGAAAGACCTATCCCAACAGTTAGGAAACCCCTTGGGAAAGACCTATACCAATGATTTGATAACTATTGGGATAGGTCTTTCCCAACAGTTTTCTTCAAACCATTGGGATAATTCATTCTCCATGCCACATCACCCAAGGAATTCCCTAACTGTTGGTATATGCTATACCAATGGTTTGCTGACCTTACAAATGGTTCCAATCTGTTGGTATAGGTAATTTTTTCATTAGTGATGTTTAGACATAGACATGATTTTAGTTGATGATAATCATTGTTTATGGGATCGAAAGATCATAGGGTGACTTATGAAAGATCGGTGCACATATTTTATCAATGACCTTATCGGGTAATGATGATTATTTCTGGGTAGTGGGTGATCATCCATGAGATTTTTTGGATAAAATATCACCCTAACTCTATTGGACCTCTTATTAAGGAAGGATAAATCAAAAACATTTCAGTTTATTATGGGTAATTTGAATAATTCATATGTTATGAAAGGGTACAAATAATATTTCCTATGTTATATAAGGGTTTCATGAAATATTACTATGTTAATATAAGGAAATATAATTTTATATTCCAATCATTGTATTTTACCAAGGTTTGTGTATGATTCTCAAGGATAATTCTTAGATGAACATGGGATGAATCTGGGGGTAAAGGCATCATGATCAAGTAGTGATGATAGATTAGTGGGAATAGATTAATGTATTTTAGAAGAATTGTCTTAAATATTATAAATTTTAATTCTCATGTGTGATAGGATGTGTTCAGATAGAAAAAATATTAAGATCATCCCTAGAAAGATAGTTTATTTTTTGGTGGTTCGATGGGCCTTTCAAGGAAGATTTGGTGTGTTCAGTTTGTACCTAGTAAGTGAAAGAACATCTGTTCGGCTTCAAAATAGGAATCTATGAGATGGTACGGGGTTGATGTCACATTCAACTGTGTGGAGGTTTGTATGTCTATATACTATTCTGAGCGGGGTTGTGAACTTTTCAAAACATGCTTGATAGAAAATTTTTACAGTTGGAGGTTCCGTGTTTCTGATTTTTCCATGTACCAAAATTACTATGTTTGAGAGCACCATGGGATGGTTAATACAATAGGGAAATTATGTAGGTTTATCAGGTCAGAAAATATCATTGTAGATTCATCTAAGTGTTTGATGCGGAATATGTGTATCATCTTGGATAGGAGTGTTCTCAGGTATTGTTCTTCATGTTTCACTTTGGGAGTGCATGAGGTGATCGATAAAGGAACAATGTTTTTTGAATGGAGGTTGATGAAGAGTGTCGGTTTATGATGTTTTTTTATGTCCATTAGGTATTCTTAAGAATTAATTGTGATATGTCAGAGAAGTTTTTATATTTATAGAGGATCCTTGAGTTTTTATTTAGTTGATGGGCCAAATCTCAAACTAATATTTCAAATTGATTTATGAAAGTATGAAAAATTTAAAGTGTTGTTTTTATAGAAGATTTAGGGACCAATAGTTTTCTTATGACCTAGGATAATTATGGGGATCTTCAGGCTTTGAAATATTTCTTTCAATAGAAATATCATAGGGAGAAAGGTTAGCACATTGTTAGTGCTAACCATGTACCCCAATTGTGTGGAATATTTTATATCGGAGTGCAGTGTGTGAAACTATGAAGTATTATCTTGGGAACATTGTGAAGGTATATAGTGGATTGAATATATGTCATGTGGCTACTGTCTAGTTTTGGATACTGTTCCCTATAAACATATGAGGTGGGGGTCTCTTTAGGGAGTGAGTCTACACGGTTGGTTCATGGTTTTTGAAACTATATGACCGAACTATATTCATTATTAAACTATTTAAAATGATCATTATCCCCAAACTCTTTAAATAGGTTTCACCAAATTTTTCTTCCTCATTCTTTCAGAGGCCTCTCAAATGAACATTGTCCCTCCCCATCTTCCATTGGGTGGTATTATTCCATTTCTTGGCTGAATAAAACATCATTTCTTATGGTCAATACCCATTGTTAATTATATCCCTCCTTTGCATTTATTTATTAGATTTATATACAGAGTATATCTATCATGTTTTTTGTGTGGGTTATAACATATTTTTTGGTCTTCATCTAGTTTCATATTATTTCTTGAATTAAGTGAAATCGTATGTTGATACATCATGAGTTAGTCTTTTTAATATTAATGAAGGTGGTATATATGTTTTTACCTAAATTATTAATGATTTATAAAATGTGTTATTCTGCAACATGCTAGTAATTCATTGATTTACCCTAAATATTCTAATTTATTTTATTTTTTCACTTAATTTCTGACAAAGATGTATGAAAATCACCCATTACATCATTGGGGATTGAGAGACTCATCTCGAACAACACATAGCCAGAGTTTTGATTAACACTCATGAAAACCATAATTTTTAAGGAACCAAAACCCATCATAATGTATTTTTTCTTATCTCACAGTAAATCAAAAATATATTGTTCCCCGATGTAGTGAAACCACCCCTTATAGTGTATTTTTCACTGAATTTGTTATGATCCTAGGTTTTTCTTGAGGTATAGATATTATTTTTTGGGTTAAATGAGTTGTTTTCCTTTTTTTCTTAGATGTTAGGCCGGGCTGTGGGATGGTTGGGTTGTTTTTTAGAAGAATGGGGAAAATAGGATGAAATCCTGGCCATAGGCTAGGTACATTCATGTACTTGGTCTAAAAGTCATGTACTTGAAGTAAACGCCGTGTACTTGGCCGTTAGGACATGTAGCTTGTATGGCTTAGAAAAATGAAGAGGGAAGTACACACCTTGTACTTGAGGTACATGTCATGTACATTCCCATACGGTTTTTTATAAAGGAGGCAGTAGCTCTAATTATGAATGCAAAGAACGGTTTCCTCTGTTTTTTTTACCCAAAACCACTTTAAACTAGTTTTTCATATATTAAAGTCATCAGGACTCCAATTCAAGCACTTCCTATCACGTTGGAACCGTATCAGCCTGTAATTGATTCTTTCATAGTCATTCTTGATTCCTTGGAACCATGACTGCACTATTTGGATTTAGGCTCATATACACTAATAATCGGTTCATCGTCTATTCTTGATAATTATTCCAAACAAGGATGAATTGTAACACACCAAGATTCCACTGTACGTTTCCCTTTTAATACTGCAGTAGCATGCATTGTACACAACATGGAGTTTTAACAATCCATGACCAATCAAACTAGCCGTTATGAATAGTAGTGCCAACTTTTTGAAATTTTATGAAATTTATTTTTCAAATTGGGCTTCATTTTTTAATTCATAATATCTAAATTAGCTTGTGGTGAATTTTTGGTATTTTTATGAAAACATTCAATATTTGTTGAATGGTAAAAAAGCATTATGTTATTGTTTAAAATCAACTTATTTTTTAAATAATTATTTATATAATATTAATTTATTTTAGGTAAAAATAGTTCCATAATACTTATATATGTTAAATTTAATTCATTGGAGTCATTTTATAATAAGTTTTGATATATAAAATTTTATTGAATCTTTTAACATCTTTTACCCACCTTCTAGGAGCATTTACAAATTTGCATAAAACAATATTTTACCACTTCTATCAGTCAAAATTTAAAAATTCTAGAGACACAGTTGACATCGGTATGTAAAATGTGGTTCAATAAGATGAAAATAATTTTTTTGAATAGTAACTTTTGACTTTTATTTACCACTGTTAAAAGTAAATTGAGTAATTAAGGGTAAAAATGATATGCTAATTACCATAAAATATGTCTTAATTCTATTATATAAGTTTATTTTGACCAAAAACAACTTTTTGAATTAAATATGATCCTTTTGGTCCACATGGATTAGATTAGGACATTAATTATTATTTTACATAAAGAAGAGTTAAAAGAGTTAAATTCAAAGTTTAATAACTAAACCATTTTCAATATAGGGATACAGTCAACATAAATTCTAATATAGATATTCATTAGAAATATAAAAATATTTCCAACATAATTATATTTTATTTATAAATTTTAGATATTAAATAATTTATTATAATTATGACATAATGATGATGTAGTAATTACCATAATAATGAAATACTAAAATAATTAATATTATAAATATCCAAATAAATGTAAATTTAAACTTATGATGAATAACACTAATTTTATAGGTTAATATGACATGTTAGTTTTGATTAAATAAATTTTATTTGAAGTTATAATGTTTTATGGATTTCAAAAAAATCAAATAATAAATAGAGTCAAAATTTCCATAATTGAGTTTTTAAAACAAATACTATATTATTAATTGATATAATATTATTAAAAATCTAAAGATGATACAAATGACTTAGATAAGGATATATATATTAATAATTAATCACATGAGATTCTATTTTCTTGTTATAGAATTTTTATTAACTATATAATATAAAAATACAAAGAGACATGGTAAATGTCAAACTATTTAACTAAGATTTAAATCTTGAAGATAAGGTTAATATGGTGACATAAACCTGTCAAAAACCTATTGGCTGAAATTTTTTTTACCCATCCCCACCTTAACCTATAAATAAATCATTTTTAGGCATTATAAACCGAAAATTATTTTTTTATAAAATAATATTTCAAGCTTTTCCTAATGCGACCCTTACCTCTCTTATAAAAGGGTATTTCCCCATCTCTTAGTTTTACACCTCCAAAGCCATTTGGATCGGCCAAAACCTTCCCCAATATACTCCAAAATTTACTATCCTATTCCTAGATTTCTTTATTTGGTCATAAAATCAACCTAAGGTACCCTTTAGATCAAATTAAAAGTAAGAACCCGAAGAAGATGTAAATATTTCATCACCTCTTTCATGTTCTTTTCTTCATCCACTTCCTCTTTCATTGTTGTTTCCATTCTAAAATAATAACTCCAGTAACTTATAAATAATTTGATGTTATTATAAAAATGGTACAACTATATTTATTATTATATCTATCATATGAATTACAAAGTCACCATATGTGCATACGTACGACTTACTGTCTCCTCGTATTGGTGTAGTATGTTATTCCCACAATTCATTATTTGGAGGGGTATAATAATGAGTATAACTAATTTAAATAATAAATATAACATGTTAATTAAGCTTTATATATGATATACCATCCAATTACATATTACTTCACCATCAATATAATGATATTATCTCTCATGCATAAGAACATATTACCGTCTCCAGGAACGTGATGAGATTCATTCCCCATCATAATCATTCACGAATAATTTTCATCTAATAATTAAAAATATTTTTTATGAAAATAATATAATTCATTATAAGAATCAAATTCATCATATCCATAATAGTCATGTCTTACATAACCAAGAATATAAAGGAAAACGAAGCAGTTAACACCCGAAATGATGATACTACTAAAATATTATTAACAAAGCAATATTATAAGATCATATATGATATCATATTTATGTATCTGATTCTTGTATAATTTAATAAAATAAATTTAACTATTATATAGTATGATAAAATACCATCGACTAAAGAAAAAGTACAAGGTAAGGGGTAATTCCTCAATCTCATTATTATTCAATATTGTTTATAGATAAGTTTATACAAGGACATATTTATTATCCACGTCCATGGTTCATAAGAGAGTTTTCAGAGAGATTATTTTTAAGGTACTCTTTTAATAAAACATAATTATAAATGTTTTAAATATTTATTCTTTTAAATCATACTCATTAATGTCCATGTTTTACAAATGGGGTTTTAGCGATTTATTCATACGAACATGATTGTTTTTAAAATGTTAATTTCATTAAAAAGTTTCAAAGTGGTATGGAACACTTTGATTAAAAAATTTATTTAATTATTATCCTTTCTGAATTGTGTGACTTTTAATTATTTTCATGAAAAAGGGATATTTCTCAAAATAGAGTTTTAGAAATCATTTTCGACAATGTCAACATCCATTGATGGATTTTAAACCTATTTGAAGTTGACTTGTTATGATACAAATATTATATATTGTATTGATGGTTTGTGATATGTTTGACTATGGATGTGTTATTTTACCATTCATGGTTTATGGATTAAGTATTGACATTTCGTATGATAGTTTTAATATGAATGATTATGTTATGTTTAAATATTTTCATATGATGAATGCATTAGACATAGTAAGTGATCGGTGGAGCCCGCTATAGCTCCTCGAGGCATCGGTAGGTATCATGAGACAAACAAGTGTCATGGCACAAGTCTTGGATAAAATCTTATTTGTAGTCTTGGCATAAGGCCTTGATTATGTGGTTATGAAGTTTGGAGTTATGCATTCCATCATTATGATACTGGCTATTGATAGTACATGGGATTAATCGACTAGTAGAATACCCATGTGAATAATTAAATACATTATTTGATTTATCTTTTCCATATTATGCCTAAGTTTAAGTATAAAACTTATTTTTTAGTTTTATACATTTCATTAAATGTGTATACTTATTTATTAAAGTTTCTGCTACATTGATATCCTTACTGAGCGTCTAAGCACACTCCTTTCTATGTTTTATTTTTCCTAGGATGTGAAGAAATATTTTATGGTTGACCTACAGGGATAGGCAAAGGATATAAGTTTGGTCAATGGGGACAAAATTTTGTTGATGTTTTTATTTCATGATGTAATGTAAAACTTATGAATGTATCTAGTACTTCCAAAGCTACTAAACTGATTGGTCTTTCAGGACATTTTCACTTGTATCATGACAATGTTATGTAATAACGCATTGACTATGGGTAACTAGGGTCAGGGAGTTACCTGATTCCTCACATGATATTGGACGAGCTGTCTACTACCAAGGTTAGATGGGTGGTCTGTACTTTCTTTCGGCTTTTCTTGGTACAATCAAGGTTGCATGGAATGCATCTGGACTAAGGAAGTGTAAGACTTTTAATGTGTATTGAGGTATTGTGGCACTGAGTAGAACCACACACTTTGTGATCGACGTGATAATGAGGGTTGGGGAGTGCATAATTGTGGTGGGTAAAAAACCCTGACATTGTGTTTAAATTTCAGAGTTCATTTTGTATTTAATGATATTGGGAGGACATAATTTTTTTAATAGGGGGAGATTGTAACGACCCAAAAATTTACTAATTGAAATTCTAATTGGTCTATTTAAATATAATTTTATGGTTATGTAAAATTTATTCACTTATTTGGTTTTATGTTTTATATTTTAAAATAACATTATTAATTGTGACTGTTGTTAATATGGCCATTGAACAGGGATAACATGATTAGTATAAATATAGGGATTTAACAAATAAAATTTTGTCAGGAAAAGGAGGCGATGACCTCATCCAGTATACTTGCTCCGTACGATGCCCATTTGTTAGTTCATGTAAAGTAGGTGGAATCATTGGGATTCTCTCTTGACTAGGTCCATTCTGTTCTTGAACACGTTAAGCTTGAGCGGAACTGATGATAGGAGAAGTGGAAGTTAATCGATGTTGGCACATGAATAATGTTATCTGAGCCACCCCAAGTGTCATTAACCATTTCACACCATACCCTTCGGTCTTATGTGGGTGTTATAAGGGGTTATGTAATGACACCCTATCACTAAGACTATGTAAATAATTCTTATATAGAGAATATACAATCTTTTTATTATTACTTTGTAAATATATTTAAAAGAAGAAATAGTATTTTTAGTTAATGTTCATCTAAAAATATATTTTTATGAATTAATGGATTTTTGAATTATGTAATATTTAAATAAAATATTATTTTTTTATTAAATTTATTTTTATTAAATATAAATTATCATATAATTTTATAAATGCAATTGTAATTTTTATTAAGGATTGAATTCTGTTTTTGTCAAAACCCATGAATTTTCGATAAATGTAGGGTTTTATTTTCAAAGTTAGAATTCACATATTTAGAAAAAAAATTAGATAAAATTAAAATTATTTTTGGAATCAGGAAATTGAAATTATCCAATAGAAATTTTTTTATAATTTTCTAAGACAGTCAAATATTTGGGTAAAAATCAAATATCGTTCAAATATATAATGTGTTTAATGACATCATAATGACTCAATAGTAATGTAATAAAATATTATAATCATTATATTTATCCAATATATTTGTTTACTGTTAAAATAATGTGATTTTAGGTATTTTGGATTTATTTAACAAAGATTTAGTGGACCCTTAAAGACTTATAAAACATTTTAGCTTTTTAAATTGTTTTGCTTGAGAGTGTGATTCACCGCCACATAAGAAGCCCTATTATTTTAAAAAAATTCGCCATTTTTCTTATAAACTATTGTTTTTAACTCCCATTTTGAAATAACCATGGGCAAAAACCGTGGGCTGATTGTGGTTTTGATTAATTTAATGTGAGGTGTCCAAAACCTAAATAATAAATAATTCCCTCCCCTTTCCTCTATAAACCCACCCAAACTACCACATCCTATTCACCAAAAGCATTTGGAGTTAGACCAACCCCTTCCATCCTCTCTCAATAATCCTTCCAAGGTGCCCCATGTACTTAATAATACACTCTCAATCCTCACCAAATGTTCTAGGATCACACTTCCACATAAAGTATTTCATCCTTTTAATTTTTGTCCAATTTTATTTATGTTTTTATGCCCTTTATTTAATAAAAAATGTTGGGTTATCATTTCGAACCTCCCCAATACATACCTATTTATGTTTGGATTATGGGAGACCCATTTATCTCTCATTAATTCCTCCCATGTACAACTGTTACCATGTAGAAATTCCGTGAGGGATTTCTCCCTCCTATTTTACATCCAAGTAATTATTTTTTTATTATGCATCTAAATTCCATTAGATTTGTTGGGACATGTATCTATATTACCGCTTACATTCCAATTTATTTACATATTATGAGACACCCATTTCTCTCTCATCTACCATTTGCATGAATCCTTATGTCCCGCTATTATGCTTCCGAAATTGCGCTGCATTTTTCCAAGACAATATCATTGTGTAGTAAATACAATACCCATGTCTTTATCAAGGGTATTCACCTTTATGCCCATATATATATTGAAAGGTACATTCACGTATTTATCCCACATTTCTTAATCATGGAATATTTTATGGTTTTGATTGATTTTATGCTATGTGATTCATGTGGCACAATTATGTATGAAATGAAATGTTTAAGGAGGGTGTGCCCTGATCCCACTCCAATGTATTGGGTATATTATATTATCATGAACATTATGTTCAATGATTCTTGACTCATTATAATTCAATTTCAATATGGGTTTACTCTTGATTCATGTTCAATGAGGGTTTACTCACACTCCAGGTAAAAATATCCTTGGCTCATGATAATTCCATGTTAACTGTTGTTTCCACATTTCCTTGTTTGATTTTCATGCATTATCATTAAATTATGTTTATTTTTATCTTGTGATCCATTTATATTCCTATTGTCTAAAATGTATTTTATTCTTCATGTTATTCCATGTGTATTCCCATACAAGGCTTTATAGCTCACCCTTTTCTTATGCTTTTCCTCCTATTATCTCAGGCAATGCTATGTATGAGGGAATGTAGTGGCTATGTAAAATTAGTTTTCAATAAATATTTTGTATTTAATTTTTTAAGTTATTATTTAATGATCCTAATTCTTATAGATAGTAGACCTCTTGATCTTTGATGTTTTATCAAGTGACGTTTATGTAAAAAAGCATGTTTTACTGTGTTAGAAAGAATAGGGTTGTCGTACTTAATATTAGAGGATTGGTTAGGTATTTTTGGGATTATGAATATAAAAAAAATAATGAAGCCATAGAGATAAGACTATGTATAATAAAAACATCCCTACGTTTAGGTAGGAATTGAGTAAGTGGTTTATCAATAAAATACATCATTGTCTGGATACGAGCAGGTAGAGGTGGCTCTAGCACAGATGTACATTGGAGTGAAAACTCCGACAAGGAGTTTCGGGAATAACCCAGGGTATCCTGGTAAAAAAAATGATCCTTATTTTACTCATGGTTATGATCATCTAGGGGGATATTCCTTGGAAAATTCACAAGCTTATTATGAACCACTTTTAAGGGAATAAAAAAATAGCCCCTAAGAATATATGTTAGAAATTAGTTCATAGATAACATAGATTGAAGCCTATAGATTCATAATATAATGAATTAAAAGTTATTTATACATTACCCCTTTCTTTCTTTGGATTCCCCTTTATGTTTTGTCTATAAATTTCCTTTCATTAATGAATAATAAATCATTATACGTCAAATAGTTTAATATCACAATTTTTTCATGTCTAGAGGGTAACTCATAATCTGATGTGTGTTATAGGTTGGATAAAAGATAATTTCGAGATGGAAGGGGAATAACCTCATAAAACACTCTTTTACCTTCCTGAGGAATTTCTGGAAATAATTATTTCAAAGTCAATGTTGCATAGCATCAAAACCTTTTCTAATGTTCAACTTTAGTGCAAGACGCTCTATGACATATCAAACACCTTCTATATACAACATAATCATCAGGGATCATGGCTCACCTATGATCAATTATTAATCTCCCAACTCTACCACCTTTAAAGAATTTGTAGGCACCATCAGAGTATTTTATAATATTTCACCCTATCCAGAGAGTATGATGCACTATTTGATTTTAGAATAGCTACTAAATATGGAGATCTCCGAGCAGCGTATATATATTGTCTTGTCTTCTAGTCTTTTTGGAAAGTTGGACAATATATTAGAAGAACCAGATTTCAATAATTTCAAATAGAACTATGTCATACTATTTTAAAAAAACCAGGTACATGGTGATGTTTTGAAACTATACATTAGAAACAGAGTTATCCAAAAAGTACATCATATATTTCATCAGTACGATCCAAGTTGCATGGACTGTGTCTGTACTTAGGAAGTGGAATACATTGAAGGTGCATTGAAGTATGGTTGCACTTATTGGACCCTTGTTTTCCATGATCTTTGTGATAATGAGGTTTGGGGAATTCATAATGGTTGTGGGTAAGAAACCTTGAAGTCATGTTCAAATTATAGAGTTCTTTTTGTATGTAATCAAATTGCAAGGATGGAATTTTTTTAAGGGGGGAAGATTGTAACAACCCAAAAAAATATTAATAAGAATTCCTCTTGGTCTATTTAAATATCTTCTTTTGATTATGTACAATGTATGAACTTATTTGGTTTTATTTCATGTATTTTAAAAAACCATTAAGAATTGTGATCGTTTCTAATATTGTCATTACATAGTTATCACATGATTAGTATAAATATAGGGCTTTCACATATCAAATTTACTCAAAAAAAGATGTGATGGACTCATGTAGTAGAATTTCCCTGTAAAAAGCCCATTTTTTGTAGGTCAAAAAGGAGTTGGCGTCATTGGGCTTCTCTTTTGACCAAGCCCAAGCCGAACTGACTACGGGTGAAGTGGAAGTTAATAGAGATTACCACACAAGCGATGTTATCCAAGCCACCCCAAAAGTCGGACTCTATCACACACCATACCCTTTGGTCTTATGGGAATGTTATAAAGGGTTATGTAATGAGACCCTATCATTGTGACTATGTATATTATTTTTGTATAATTAATATACATTATTTTTGTTGTTACATTGTAAATAGTTTTTAAAGCACAACTAGTATTATTAGTTAATGTTGAACAAAGAAATGTATTTTGATGAATTAATGTATTTTTGAATAAAATTATATTTTTATATTATATTATCATTATTATTTCATTAAATCTTTTTAAATATTAATTATCTTATAATTTTATGAATGCAATTGTCATTTTTTTAAGTTTTAAAAGTTGTTTTTGTCAAAACCCAATGATTTTTGATAAATTTTGGTTTTTATTTTAAATGTAAAAATTCACATATTTGTAAAATTATTTAGATAAAATGAATATTAATTTTATAATTATGATGTTGAAATTATTCAATGGTGAATTTTTCTTCATTTTCTAAGACAGTGGAATTTTTTGGTAAAAAATTAAATACGGTTTAAATATATAATGTGTTATATGACACCATAATTACCCAATAGTTATGTAATATAATACTGTAAATATTATGTTTGGAAAATATATGATTTTAAATTAAAATAAGATTATTTTAGGTTTTTTTGACTTATTTTACAAAGCTTTAGTGGACCCTTCCAGACTTATAAAACATTTTAGATTTTTAAATTGTATTCCCTGAGAGTGTGACTCACCTCCACACAAGCAATACTATTATTTTAATAATTTATTCCATTGGACTCATATAATATTGTCTTACACTCCCCTTTGGAAAAAACCATGGGCAAAAACCATGGTCTAGTTTGCGGTTTTGCATAGTTTAATGTGAGGTGTCCCAAACATAAATAATAATGAATTCCCTCTCATTTCATATATAAACCCACCCAAGATCCCACTTCCTCTTCACTAAATTCCTTAGGAGTTGGATACAACCTTTAACTACTCTCTCTTGTATCCTCCCATGGTTCCTAAAGCTTCCATGTAGCCTCTCTCAATCATTTCCCAAACTTTTGGGATCGCATTTCCATGTATGGGATTTCTTCCTTTCTCATTTTTGTCCAATTTTATTTATATTGTTATACAATTTTAATTTCAGTTATAAATGTCGGGGTATGATTTCGAACCTCCCCCATACTGACCTCTTTATTTTTTGACGATGAGATACCCATTCCTCAATCTTTAATTCCCCCCATGTACACCCGTTACCATGCCGAAATTCTGTAATGGATTTCTCCATCCTCTTTTACGTCCAAGTAATTCATTTATATTATGAATCTAAATTCTATTAAGTTTGTTGGGACATGTATCTTTATGACCCCCTTACTTTAAATCTCATGTAAATATGATGAGATACCCATTTCTCTCTCATAAGCCATTTTCATGAATCCTTATGTCACGCCGTTATGCTGCCGAAATTGCACAATGTTTTCCCAAGCCATGATCACTATTTAGTAAATATCATACCCATGTCTCTATCAAGGTTATTAAACATTATTTACATATATATATATATAATTGTATTATCACATATTTCTTCCAAATTACATAATCATTAAATAACTTATGATTTTGATTGATTCCATGTTATATGATCCATGTGGCACACTTATGCTAGAAATGAAATGTTTAAGAAGGGTGTGCCCTGTGAGTGCTCCAATGCTTTGGGTAAAGTATAGTATCATTATATTTCATGTGAAATTAGTGTTGACTCATTCTAATTCAAGTTCAAATAGTTTTTACTCGTCCTTCATGTGCAATTAATGTTTACTCATACTCCATGTGCAATGTTCCTTGGCTCATGCTAATTCCATGTTAAGTGTGGTTGCCAAATTTCCATGTTATGTTTATCATGATTTATCATGACTTTATTTTAATGTTCCTATTGTGATCCATTGATATTCCTATTGTATAACATGTATTGTATTGCTCATGTTATTCCATGATTATTCCCTTACTAGGATTTATAGCTCAACCATTTCTTTTGCATGTCCTCAGGTTATCCCATGCAATGCTAAGAATGAGAGAATGTAGTGGTCATGTAAAAGAAGTTTTCAATAAAATGTTGTATTTCATGTTTTTAGTTGTTCTATAATGATCCTAATCCCCAAAGAAACAATAACTACTGACATTCTATTTTGTATAAAGTGATGTTTTTAGAATAAATCGGGTTTTTGTGTGTAATAAAGAAAGGGGTTTCATAATTTCATTATGAAGTGTGATCGGAATTTGAGGAAATGAAGGTGGGTGGAGTACCTTTAGTCCTTTGACATTTAACTTTCCTACATGCTTGGTAAGGGGAATGCGGTAGTTGATGCACGAAGCAGGAGGACTTAGATACAGGTAGTGCAAGAAGGCAAGTAGAAAGTGTAAGCTTATCGAAATGTTCTGTGAGATGATTCTAGAGGTTCATAACAGATAGGGGCCGATTTTTCATTCATCCCTAGATATTACCTCTACCCTTCTAGACAGAGTTAGGATTATCTAGCTATCATATTCAGAAGGGCTAGTTTAATGGGAAGGTGTAGCAGGTGAAGACCCTCCTTCTTGTTGGATGTTAGGTGACCATGATATCTTGCATATATATGGATGTGTCTGGGTTCCAGTGGATATACGTGTGGAGTTGATGTGAGATATTCACAATTGAGCTTGGTTAGTGCATCATGGGGTTACCAAGATGTACCATGACTTGTGACATTAGTACTGGTGGCTGGGAATGAAGAGAAAGGTAGCTAGTTTTATTATGAGGTGTTCCACTAGTTAGCAAGTTAAGGCATAACATCAGCGACAAAATATGGTTTTACAGTAGTTACCCATCCCATAGTAGAAACATGATGATTTTTTGATGGATTTTGTGAATGTTTGTTGGATTTCACCTTGAGGTAATGATTTTGTGTGGGTTTTCATTGATAGGATTATGAAGGAATCAAATTTATTGCTAATCAGGGAGACCTTCAGTGTTGATGATCATGGAAAGTTGTACATATGAGATGTGTTGTGCCTTCATGGGGATTCTCACACTATCATATTAGATAGGTATTTCCTCTTCACATCTCATTTCTAGTAGAGTTTTTATTGGGTGATAGGTATATAGCTGCCTTTGAGAACAACATACCACCCTTAGACTAATGCCCAGTCAGAGCATATGATACAGGAGCTTGAGGGCATGCTGTGAGCATGGGTCCTATATTTTGGGGGCTCATGGGAGAGGCACATTCCCATGGTTTAGTTCACCTACAATAACATTTATCAGGAGATGATATAGATGGAACCTTATGAGGAATTATACGGTTGTCCATGCCATTCTCCCAAGTGCTGGTTAGAGACAGGTGATGCAGCTTCACTAGGACTTCATCCTCTGCAGAAGAATTCTGAGTTGGTCTAGTTGATTCATAAGCAGATGGTTACTGCACAGTCTCATCATAAATCATACACAGGTCACCGTAGAAGACCTCTAGAGTTCAAGGTATGGGATCAGGTTTACTTTCATGTTTCACCGATGTTGGGACACATGCGGATTAGTTTACAATGTAAACTTTCTCCAAGATATGTTTGACCATTTTAGACTCTAAAGAGAGTTGGGTGAGTTGCCTATCGGTTCCTGTTAACATAGAGGTACCGATACATGGAAAATGTCTTCCACATATAACAGTTGTGCTTCAATCACTCAAACCCATATCATTTTTTCAGCTAGAGGGGGTTAAGCTTTCAGTTGATGCCTCTATTGAGGAGCATCCGAGTCTTATCGTTGAAAGGGGAATAAAGGTTCTCTGAGGCTGGTTAGTTCCAATGGTATGGGTGATATAGAAGCACAACAATTTTAGGGAAGAATTTCTATAATGGGGAAATATTGTAAGATATGAGGTTTTTCTAGAGTTACATATCTTATTTTTTTGGTTAAATGAGTTTCTTTCCTTTTTTCTTAGACCCTAGGCTAGGTTGTTGTAATGTAAGGATGTTTTGTGGAAATAAAGGGGAAAACAGGCTGAAATATAGCTTCAGTCTTGGTACACATCATGTACTTTGTCTACACTCTATGTACTTGGTCATCATGATGTGTATCATGTCCTGTTGAGAAAAATAATGAAGAAATTACACACCATTTAATTGAGGTACACTCCATGTACTTTCACAGTGGATTTTTTATATAAAAGAGGCAATAGCTCTTATTTTTGATGCACAGAAATAGTTTCCTCTATTTTTGAACCCAAATCCATTTTAAACTATTTTTCAATATATTGAAGCTGTCCAGACTATGATTTGAGCATAGTATGTCACGTTGGAACAGTATCGGTATGTAATCGATTCCTTTTTAGTCATTCTTGATTCCTGATAACCATGGATGAGCTATATGGACTTAAGCTCATATTCCCTAATAATTATTTCTTCATCAATTCTTCAGATTTATTCCAAACCGAGATGAATCAGAACTCGATACTGGACGAGATTTCTACTAGAAAGGTGAGGTAGGAGGTCCATAATTTATTTCATATTTTCATGGAATTTTTTAGGAATTTGGAAAAAAATTCCATGTGTCGGACATTCAGGTGAGGTCTGGTTTTTGAGTGAGTTGGTTTTAGTAGTTGTAGTTTGAGATAGTGAGGATGACCATGGGTTCTGTTTAGGTGTGTTGGCACTCGTTCCACATTTCAAGGTCTCTCAAGGGGTGTGCCTTAAATGAATATTTTTATTATTCTTTTTTAAACAACACAAGGGGTGTGTTCTTGTGCTTTCCTTGTTATATGAATCTTATTAATGACTTGATAGCTTGAGAAGCTAGTTTAGGAGATGTGATGCCTCCTTTATCTTTGAATATCATTATATGCCACACCTATTTTGACATCGTTGCATGTTAAATGGTATATATTTGTGTGTATACCTATATGTAACTGTTTAATGGAATGTTAAACTGTTTATATGAAAGGGTAGGCCCATATACTTATGGTAAATGATTTTCATGGGTGGGTATACTCATGGATTGTTCTTGTTGATCTGAGTGGGTATACTCAATTGGTTATAAATTTTTAACTTGAATTATTGAATGATTTAATGAATGGTTTGATAGATGCATTGGACAACTCTCCTTGGATCAGGAATGAGGTAGTGGGCACCTTGGGATTACTCTACCCCCTGGGTTTTGATTACATGGGATTCCTTGGGCCTTTCAACACCGTAGGATCCGACTTACTTGGTCTCACGTAGGGCTTACTATTTCCTTGATCCTAGGACCCCAACCAGTGCCTAACCGAGTTTCCCACAGTGATTCTCATGGGACTTGATGGGATTCCTCGAACACGCACCTTGGATCTGATCCTTCATGGTCAAGATATTTATTACTTGGATGACTTGGAATTCTAACACCTTGGATCCTATCCTTAAGGTGTACATTTCACAATACAACCTGGACATGGGATACTTGTTTTAGTTATATAGTGTAGTTGTGGTTTACAGGATAAAGATTGATGAATGGAATGGTTGTGTGACTTGTTTACTTGTTATAGCTACCTTCTTAGTAGCAGACTCTTTTTTTCAAGTATACTTGAGGTATGTTCAATTTTACTTTATAGGAGACTTATGCCATTGGCATATGAACATAATTACCAGTTGTTTACACTTATTAAAACCTTATAGAATTTCTCTTATAACATTATATACCTAGGTGGTGGCCTACGGGGACTTTTATCTCACACCTTATTTGGGCCTTCTTAGGGACCCAAACAGATTATATGATTGTAGGTGATGATAGGGGAAAGTTCCATAGTAAAAGATGTTGATTGTGGATTTGGAGAAGGGGGGAATATGACCAAGATGAGGATTGTGATGATGTGATACCTTTTTGATATTTTTTTCCTATTTGGTACTTGTACTATATTACATTTCCATGTACATTCTTTGCCTATAATCTAGACACTTGTACCATCTACATACTTTT
Source organism: Viscum album (assembly GCA_963277665.1). NCBI lineage: Eukaryota > Viridiplantae > Streptophyta > Magnoliopsida > Santalales > Viscaceae > Viscum > Viscum album. The sequence goes on along the minus strand of OY728160.1, from coordinate 378,168,629 downwards.
TTATATGAGATACTTCTGGTTATTGATATGTATACTCATGTCTGCCTATATTACATTCAATTGTCTATTTATTTATTCAATTCTGCTATTGCATGTTTTTCACTTCCGCTATGATACTTAGGTGATGAGCGAATATTCACTCCATTAACTCACCTTGACCCACGCTGCTAGTTGGCAGCCTCTACCGTTTGGGTTGATGCACTTCATTCTTTGTGACCAATCGGGCTGGGATCACCATTTTGGGTGGAATTTAGGTCTAAGATGTTATAAATTCCATGAAGACCTAACTAAGAGGTAACCAAAATACCCCCAAAGGGTTTTTTTGGTTTGGATGTTAAGAAAATCCCCAAATTATATTAGAATCCAACCAACCCATAGGGTTAATTCTACATGCCACAAAAATAATGGAACTCATAGATGTACCATGAGAATGAATTGGTTTTCTTAAAAATTTTAAGCTCTTATGGTTTCATGAATAAATTCTAGAGCCTGAGTTTATTTCATTTTAGGTAATTATAAAAATAAATATACTATTAAATTATCAAATTTGATAAGTACCTCATTGGAGACATTGGGAGACAACTCCAAGGTTGTGGGGAAAAGTTTAACAAAATAATTGATATGATTACATTACATTAACTTATGAATTATAAACTGAATTCCATTAATTAAATTCATAGAATTACAGGGAACTTATGACTTTTTAAAATCAGCACCATAGATTACTCAAATTAACAAAAATTGTGTTGGACTATTGTGATACCCTCAATGAAATATTATAACTTTCGAATGATATAATGTAATTAAATGGTTTTTTAATTAATGAATTTATTTGGGTATTTTTTAATAAAATTTCCTCGAGCCATAATACATGATACATTGGATACCTTTATTTTTCATTCTAATGACCTTATATTTGTAATACCTGCCATTATAATGATAATGGTAATTATTTAAAAGTGGTACATTATACATGAAATTATTAGATTTTAGTTTTGAATTCCAATAATAAACTCGATGGATGTAAGACAATTCATTGAATAGAATTATTATGGTAATCCCACCACGGATTCTATCAATGCCTTATATTCCTAATTGTTTCTGTATAATGATGATGATTCACATCAAAACTATGAAATAATTAGAACTCATGGGATAAGATCAAATATCTTTCTTGATGTACTTGGACATGGAAGGCCATAGATTATCTCCTTGGATTCAAATCCAGTCTCTCCCAAGATTACCTTTGAATTTCTCCTTAGGCTCAGTTAGATCCCTTTTATAAAGTGGAATGTTAATGGTTTATCCCTTGGATTCCACTATATAGATAAAAAATATGTATTGATTACCATGGGTTTTTATTCAGGTTCTATACATAGAATTATGTGGAGTGTTCCTTAAATTCTATTAGTTCTAATAAATGGGAATGTCTAGATCCATTTTTTGGATTCACCTTTGATGCCTTTTTTAGGAATCCTAATATTATATCCATGATTTATATTAATACCCTTTTATTCAAATGGTTGGAGAAAAATGGGCTACACTAAATCAGATGGTATTAATTGGATCTCTTCCACCTTACTTATTTTTTATTTATATATTGCACACTATTGTGTCTTATAGTCATAGACTAGCAATGAATTAGACATTGTTGGTGGTGTTGTACTGAGTTTTACATGAACCCTATTCAGGCCACCATTTGGTATGCAAAAATATTTTTTGGTTGTAGGTTTGGACTTTTCAAGGTGCTACTTATTTAATACTTGAATGGGGTTAGGACTTGGTGTGGGATATGTGGGCATAACATTTACTCAGAATTCCAACTAAAGTTATATATTTTTATTTATTTATTTATTTATATTAAATTTTATCCCTAATTTATATATTTCCTAATATTTGTTTGGACTACCTAATATTTGATGAATTATACACAAATAATGCTTAGATGTTTTAGGAACTTTCCAATTTGTTTGTTTATTATTATCTACCTATAGTTTAATTAAATAATTTATTTTTATTTAGTACTGATACTTAATGTATAGTTTCCCAATAAAACAACCATTAAAACTAATATTCTAGTTAGTATCATCTATTTTATAGAGAATTATGGTTAATTTGGTTTGGCCCTCCAACTCTATTAATTATAAGTTAACTGTCATTTATGTGAGACACACAATACTGAGATATTCATTAATAATAAAATGATTGGTTTACAAATAATTTTATTGAAAAGAAAAAATGGAATTATATAACCTAAAAATGATTGTTAAAATATTTATTTAATATATAATAATTTATATCAAAATAAACCCTGATAATAAAGAGAGTAAAATTGAAGATAAATCATGAAAATTGGTTTCTTTAATATTGGTGGTGTTATTGTCCAAATAATGTAATTGTTCACTTTCTATATAATTTTTAAAAAGTGTAAAAAAATAATTTTTAACATTCTATTTTTAAATTTTCAATCTTAATAATGTTTCCTTGAAATAAAATAAAGATAAAGATAGCGAAACATGTAGAAAAATATAAAAAATGGGTTGAATTTTGAAGTAAATAATGTTTATCATATTTGATCCTCATGAAGTGAACCAGATCAATAAAAGGGTAATAAAATTATACTTTAAATTAATCTAATAATAAAATTATAGGTTAAAGATAAAATAAACATTGTGATATTCATATATTTATGGGAAGAAAGAATATGAACATTGAAGAGAAATATTATAACATGGAAAGGGAAATTATATTTTATAACAAAAGGAGATGATATTACGAAAAAAACTATATATATATATATATGATATAATATATATATATGATATATATGTGATATTTTTATGATATTATAAGTTAAATTATATGGTATGATATACCCAATCATCTAGTTTGGAATATATTAAAAATAGTATTGTAAATTCAAATGAAGTGTATTGTGTTTTATGATCGATGGGAAATTGTAATGTATGTAATAATATTTCATGGTAATTCTGATGGATAATCATACTTTATAATTGGGATTTATCATAATGCATGAAATATGATTTCATGCAACATCCTTTTTTGATGAAAATTATAAAATGTATAGAAACCCATGCATTTTAAACATATTATTTAATTATTATTAACATAACTATCCATCAATACAAAACAACCATAAAAAGGAATGTTGTATCTAGAATAATAAATTGATAATACATCAAAAGGAAACTAAATCATGAAATATTTATTTTTATTCCCCTTAGTGATATTTTAAATCCATTTGAGCTACTAAAATGATATAGGATAACCTAGGGAAATACATAAATTAAAGGTTGATATAACTATCCCAATAAGTGAATAAACATGATAAAGAATCATATCACATGTGTCAAAGGTATAACATGATATCTCAAAAGATAAGACTCATGAGTAATATCATGGTATAATAATATATAGAATATGGTTTAATAAGATCATTGAAACATAGGAAATGTGGAAGAAACATAAGACAGGACATAAACATAAGTCAAGGTTGACTGCCGAGAGAACATCACATGGTTTATAGAGTCCCTTAATGGATTAGGTTCACACCTTAATCCCATAAATTATGTATAGTGACACTAAAAAAGTATCCATTACCTTGGAGGGATATATAATCCTAGTACCACTAATCGCTTTTATATAATATAATGTACCAAAAATTCCATTCATTTTTTAGTTATATGCGATTATTTTGAGACCAGACGCTCAGAAGGCACCTGATTCGGAGGCCTGTAGAGCCCAGAATATAATTTTGAACATTTTTTATTTCATTTAAATAAAATTTTGAGTGGTTTATTTATATATATTAAACTGATGCCCGAATAAAAAATTTGAGTGAACCGTTGAACGTGGAACATCAGGATTCTACTAGAAATGACATATCTTCGACCGTCGAGTGTCAACCAGAAAAGATAGTTTTCAGAAATTTCCCAAACAAATAAAATATGCTAAAAAGTTATTTTATTTCTTTCTATTTACCACTGAGAAGTGGCACGTCAGAACTATGGTGCGACGACAAATCTATGAATATTCTCATTACATGAAGCACATTAACGAGGATCTTAAATGTGCAGTTTAACGACTCATGAATTGAAGCGTGACAAATACAATATTTCATTAATGAAACAGAGTAGAAACAAAAAGACACAGTGTAAAAAAAATGCTATGACTCATTTCTCTTTTAATGAGATAATAGGTTATATAAACATATCAATAATTTATTTTACGGAGGATGGGGAAATTATCTTCAATGAAAAATGTTGTTGAATTGATAGTGACAATGCCGCACCTCGAAGAAGAAAACCAGAGAGCAACGAATGCCAATGGCTTTAAACCGAACGTGAATCCCCAGAGATGGATTTCTCTAGAAAGCAACATATCCCAAATAGGGTTTTACTTCTTTCTATTTTTAGTATCCCCGTTGTTCATTCTAAAACAACAAATGGGGATCAACCAATAAATAGGTTGATCCGTGGATTTCTTGTCATTGTGGGAGGGTGCTTATTCTTAGGGTTTCCCATCAAGATTAATTTTCATAGAATCTAGGTCTGATCCCCCCACCTTGTGTTTTAAAAACATTAATGTTGAGGGTGTGGTCCAACATGAACAAGGTCCAATCCAATCCGCCTTTATGATTTCTATTGTGTTCATCATTTCTGCAACTCTATATTGAAAGAAAATAACTTCTGAGGTCATAGTAGGGAATAACACACCTAATTGAGAATTGATATGCAGACATATTGGGGAACATACCATTGGAGCAGGCCTGGTGGTCTACAAAAAATGCAATCGGCGCATCGGCGACCGGAGGCAGCGGCCGTGAGGGGGTGGTGGCACGCCACTATAGTGTGTCGTGATATACAAGGTTATGGAAGGATCGAGCCATAACGGTGTGGCTAGAGCAACCAGAAGTGGGATGTATCAGGCCTAAGTTTTGCATCAAGAGCCAATGGAAGTGTGCTAGAGGCTGACAGATAGGGATGTGACCACCCGACTTGGTTGGTGGAGCGGTCTATGGCTGGGTCTCGGGGTGACACACAGGTACGCTATCCAGTGGGGACCACATGCAGGATCTAAGGGGTTTCCAACATAGTCGAACCTGGGGCACACAAACTGAATTCGACCTAGATTTTGAACAGTAGGAGCTCAGAACGCTATTTGGGTCTGGCCGTGGAGTGAGAACTGGGACGCTGAGAAATAAAACCAGCCTGCTAGTGCAGACCGGACCAGATAAGTTTGATTCGTTGTATGACCCGACAGATTGGACTAATGAACGAACCGGACCGGGTCCTGAAAATCCCAATACCAATTCATATAGGGCCAACCCAGACCCAAATAGGTTAGACCGGGTCAGTTCATGCAGGACTCGCAGGTCGGGTTGCTGGATCGGTCTTATGGGGGCCATCCACAAACAACCCCTATTTATTAAAACCCTCATTTCATTCAGACCAGGTGTCTGATTGACGATCCTTTTGTGGTGTTGAAACCATTGTAAAGAGGTGATTATTTTGGAATGATATATGGTTTTTATTGAAGATGAAATATGATGAATGACTCGAGTATTGGATTATCCCGGAATCAAGTGGGCTTTGTGCAGAAATTCAATTGCTTACAAGCGATCCAATGTAGATCAGCCATGTGTGGGTTAGCTACAAGAGACCCTATGTTGATCAGCTATAAGTAACCCTTTTTGGACCAACTACAAGCTTCATGGTGTGGAAAAGCTACAAGTGGCCCAATGTGTATTATAAAAAAGTGGATCTATGTGGATCAGCTACAATGGAATAAGTGGGAAGCGACTCTGTGTGACCAAGATGGCCCATGGTGGGGAGTGGCGCTGTGTGTCCCAAAAAACCAACGATACTCATCAAGGATGAGTACCTCAACAATCCATGGTGTTCCATGTTCCAACAGATAGCCTTTCTTTTCATACATTATATTATACCTCTGTGACATGTCTTGCTTTGTGAACTTACTTCATGGTTTGCATTGTGGATTTCATTGTGGACATTCCTTGTGGTTCGAGGTCTCGACAAAGTATTTTATTACTCACCCCTGCTCAGGTTTTTACCACACGTTTTGTGTCTGGTGTAGATGACTGGTGCCTTGATAGAGGACTTAGTGGCATAATACCCAGTGGTGCCTAGTGAGATAAGGTTTTAAGGGTGTTCTTCTATGGTTTTAGGCAGCTACTCAATACTTACCCATTATTTGGGGTTTTTAGTGGATGAATTTTCAGATATATTTTGTACTATATTGTTCTAAGCCTGCCTTTTGTTGGGATTCTATTATTTAACATTTGACCTACAACTTGTAACTTTAATCAGCGGTTGTTTCGTGGAATGCATGTTTACCTATCCAGTTTTTGGGATGGGGTTGTGTATGTGTGTGTATAGGTACTCCGGAAAATGCCTCCCACTTTTAGGTTAAGGAATTCAGATCCAGTCACCAACCCCTCTCTTTTGGGAGGTGAGCTTGGGGGACTCACAGTAAGAGACCCCAAGGATGGGTTATGAACTAAAATTTACATATATTTGTGTGTCATATTAAGAAGTCAATCATAAGACATAAAGGTAATAATTTCTTGGGGAACGAAAATTGGTTGTGTAATATTTTTATATATCAAAATTACAACATATTTCTTAAATAAGTCATTTGAGAGATTAAATTAAGGCATGTATTACCATGTCAAAGTAAAAAATTATAATCTAGGCATATATGTTAGAGTCATATATACATAATTTAGAATAAATTTATGACATCAAAATTGTAATAATTGATTATAATATATTAAAAATATTATATGAAATATTTCTTGAGTAAATATACCTTCTAACTTTGAAATCAATTCTTTAAAATATACATATTTCAAAATATTTTATAAAAAATGTATTTAAAAATTAATGTGGAATCATATTAAAGAAACTCCAATGAATTGAGTGGTCATGATGGATGGTGGTTTTGTATATTTCAAATAATTTAAAAAAATCTGTCTTATATTTTTGAAAAAAAGTTAAAAAGAACATCATTCAGAAACTAAAAAGAATATTACATTCAGAGCATTTTTTAAAAATAAAAACATGTATAAAAATTTCTTCAATAAATCATTTTGAAAATTTTAATAACATTTTTTAAAATACTTTTAAAAAACATGTATGTAAAAGAAAAATGATTTTTGATTGAAGTGTCAAATAACGTAATCTTTTATTAAAAAAATTTTAATTAAAAAAGAAAGAAAAATAATAATATTTCAACAAAATTTAGTGAAAAAATATTATGAGAAGAAAACTGATTAGGTTTAACCTAAAAAAATCAAACAATTCCACCAAGATAGAATTAATCATAGAAAATTATAAATAATGATATCATTGTCAGATAAATCCTTACAACTTTGGTACCTTTTGAATCATTATACCCATGAAAGATATAACATTAAATGTCACCTTAAATACTAATAAAATAAATATATTTATGATATAAAATATCAAAATGATATTTCATAAACCCCAAAAAATAAATAAGTGATGAACATGACATATGTATCATGAAAGTAAAGGTGGGAAGAGTTATCTATTAACTCAAGTCCAGAATTTTCGTGTTTGTTCTTTATCTCAATTATAATAGAAATATATAATTTATTATTTTGTTCTTAATAATATTTTATATTCTTATTCTGTTATTAAAAAAACATTTAATTCATTTATTTTAAATAAATATTTAATTACTTATTCAGTTTTCTCCAAGTTGGATTTTTTGAGAACACTCAGTTCATAATTTCAAAATAGCATCAGTGTGCTGACCATGATAAAAGGGGTCATTATTATATAATATCAATAATATTTATAATGAAATAATAATAACTTTTATACATTAATTATACTTTTACAACCATCCAAGAAATATGGTTTGGAAAAATGAACTATGTTACAATAATTGATAGTTGGTCATACATATGCATGAGTAACATTTCAATTTTTCAATGATCATGATGGAATGAATCTAAGTGATATTTTTTCATTAAATAATTATAATTATAGTTTAAATATCCTTTTTTCTATTTAAATATAATTATATATAACATACATGATATGCGGTAATAAAAAACGATTCATATTGCTCTATGTGGCAGTTGTTTTCCCTAAACACGAATGATGTTATCAGTTGTCAATGGATGGTAAGGTATGAAGCTATATGATATTGTAATTTTATAGAATGATAAAATTTTCATGAATATAATATATAAATATTAAATCCATCATCATTAATATCAATGAGAGTTGATGGTGGAAAATAAATTACAATGGTTCTTGAGGCTGTAGTCTATCATACACACAAACAGTGGTTTCACTTCCCATCTTATAGAAGAGGATATTGATAAATACTATTCCATAAACATAATAATATCTCATCATATAAGATATAATATTTTTTATATTTTAAATGTTAAGAAAGAATTGATGGTGGAAGAAGAATAAATAAAAATGAGGAGCTCATGGGAGATGATTACCTTCACTAGGAAGATCCTTCGCTGGATCTCTTATTAAGAACCCGATGGTTGGTATTTTTAGAAGAAAATCAACTCTATAATTTCTATAGGGATATTATTGAGATATATTACAGGGGTTTCTTTGAGAAAAAATGTATTAAGATATTTTAATATGTGAGGGGAGGGGTTCCCATTTATTAATGAGGTGTGGTATTTTTGTAAAAACCTGAAAAGATTCAATTATGCAAAGTAACACTCATGAAAAATCCCTAAAAATTTATAACTAATTTATTTTAGGGGTGATATGGTCATGAAACACATAAAAAATTCAAAAGTAAACATTTTATTCCAATTACATCTATGGTTACTCAATTTTACCATTTTAGTTTATCTCTATGAAAACAAGGTATTTTATTATTTTTACTATTCTCTATGACCAAAATCAAGTTGAGATTATTAACTAATAATAAATTTTTTGAATAGAATATGAAATCCATTTTATAAATTTCAAACCACATAATTGGAAGAATTCAATATAAAATTAAACCCAAAAAATGTCAAAATGGATTTTTAATAAATGCATTTTTCAAGCAATAGATGATCTTATATTAAAATTAGGAGTATCAATAAATGTAATATTTATTTAAATTACAACAAATAGATATATAATATATTAATTTAATTTAATTATTCTTTAAATATGTGTTATATTAATAAATTAAAAAGTATATACTTTATGCATTTAAAAATAGTTTACAGAAACCCGTGTTTTTTAGAATAAAAATAATCTTTTTCCAAAATGATGAAAATTAAAAATTAAAATGAAATTAATTTAATTATCAAAAATAAAATTTTTTATATGTCACATTAAGAAAAAAAATTACTTATAAATTACTCTATTTAATGAATATAAATGGCAGTGTTTGAAAAATCGGTAATTTTCATTATTCACTAAAAATCAATATTTTTAAAAACAATTCAAAAATTTCACCTGAAATTAATATTTATATTATGATTTTAAAAATATGTTTAATTTTATGAAATAAATTTTTAAAATATTAAAAAAATTTATTATAATATTTTCTTATAAAAGAAATGAAATCATTTTTATGAAAACATATTTTTCTGAGAATAATATATCCTGTTTAAAATATTGTTCTCTTATTTCTGAAGAATTTATAAATATATTCATATTGATTACAAAAATTATTTATAAATTATAAATAATTTCATCCTATAGATACCAGTAATATTATTTGCTAGGTTATAGGGTAGAAACTTGGATTGGTGGTATCATATGATTACTATATCAAATGGAATATATATTCTATTTCCTTTGATATATTGGGTGAGCAATATATTTTATGAGTTAATGATCATTTCTACATTTACTTCCATCATGAAATGTAAAAAAAAAATTAATGCATGGATGTATCATACATGAAGGTAATGAATGAATAAAGAGAAGTCATTTAATCAATCACTTTAATGAATGAATAAACAAGGTAGAATCCAAGGATTTTTTCAAAGGATTTATAAATCCAACTTCCATGCAATGGAATTAGGTATGCTTGATTGAAATTCAACTGATTTTCCTTGTTTCCCATTAATCTCATTCCTCTTACACATCTACAGTATGAGGTTTAAGTATGTTGTGACATAAATAGTCTTTCTCTCTAAACATCCGAGGATTCTGTATCATATGGATAAGTAATAGATATGGGAATATTTCAATTTTCTATTAGTTATTTGCATATATCATAATAGATGATTGTTGATGTGGCTCTTTAGTGTACAATACATGCACTAGTTGTATTAATTTATTTATTACTAGGTTTTTTAGATTTAATTTTTTCTTAGAATGGTTATTTTAGTCTTGTTATTTTAATTACATTTATTTATGCTAATAAGTGTTATCAGACCATAATAAATCCCAAAAGTGGTTATAGAGATTCCTGTGTATTTATTTTTATGAAATTTCATAGGAAATACAGAATTTATAAATCATATTCTATAACATTTTCTAGTAATTAAAAACAATATGTAGATTTTTTTAACATTTTTTATATCTTAGTGTTTACTGTAAGAAATTTTAATCCATGATATGTTTTAAATTCATTGATTTTTACTAGTCATCGCATATGACAACCCTATAACATAGAACATGATTCTCATTTTTTGAGATTCAAAAAAGTTAAATCCAATCCAGAAAGTTAAATTCTTGTATATCATAAAATACAATATAAGAAATAATATATAGATATAGATATATCAATCATAAAGTAAAATTACCTATCATATCCAATAATTTTTCTATTAGCTATAAAGTAAGACTAGAAGTGGATGAAAAGTCATCTTATCAATCATTACCAATGATATGACTTGGGTCCTTGAATATGACATGTATCGTAGCCTATGACTCATAAAGTACTGTCAAATACAAATGAAGATGAAAACTCTTTTTTCTTAAAATTCATTTATTAATTGTATATCATTATTTATAAATTGTTTAAAAACAGTGGTAAATTTTTTTCGAGTATTTATTAATTTATAAATATTTTAAAAATTAAACAGTTATAAACAATTTATAAATTTTATTAATTGTTTATGGAATGGTTATTATTAAATATTTTTTAATATTGGTTATTTTTTTATAAATACATTTTATCATATTTATATGATAGTCTTTATGGTATAAAAAACATTTTTAATCAGTGGTAGTGGCCAACCTGACTTTAAAGACATTGATATTTTTATTTATTTTTGGATAATTTTCTTTTTTATGGGTTTATGGGGAACCCTACATAACCCATAGTCCTAGGGAAACAAGGACCAATACATGAAAAAAGGCCTTGAGGGACAAGGACCAATACATGAACTAAAGGCCTAAATATTTTACTACATTAAAAACCATCCCTCCCCAAAATCAACATCATTAATGGTTCTCATATCTACACCTTGCATGGATGATCATCTATCATTTATTTAGGAAAAGGATCATGGTGCCTCGTTTCGATGGATATTTTCATACCCTCCCATTTTTCCAATATGGTAAGCTCTGATATGGCAGCTGCTACTTTCTTGGAATAATCTTTTATTTCCTACTTATATGTGTTCTTTCAGGATTACATCATAGTATAATAGGCCAGAATCCCATGTCTTGGAGGTCTAATGAGGCATGTAGGACCTGTTTCCCAATGTCCAATGGTGGAACCAAGGCATAGTGGCCCATTTGGCTAAAACTAGTGTCCAAAGAGCCCAAATATAATGAATAATTTTGACTACACAGTATTGAATAATACCTACTCTATTAAAGCTACAGTAGGATAAAAATATCTAACCACTGTGATTTTATCCTGGGTTTCATACAACATTATGAGGTGTACGCACCACTTGGATACCACCCCAACTGCAAATTTATTACTTATTAATCATAACGTGTAATTTATAAATTTTTTAAAATTTTAAATTGAAATCTAATATTTAAATTTCTATATTTTAAATCCATTAATTATTCACAATTGTTAATATGAATATCTCAAATTAAGGGAATTCTTTGAGATATCATTTAAACATCATCCAAATAGTTTTAATGGTAGAATTGATGATGGTTTATAAAATTTTAATTATGGGATATTTTTATTATTCAAATTGTTTACATATTATAAATAGTTCTATAAAATGCTTATATTTCATAAAATAACATATATAATTTAAGTATAGGGCCATATAATGAATAATATGATATTTTCTATAAATAAATAAATATAAAAAATTTATATTCACGATTATATAATTTATATAAATATTAATAATATATTATAATGTTTTTATAATTAAGAATTTTTTATAAATTATTCATAAATGATCATCTCATGTTTAAATTTAGTAAGTGTTCATTTAATTAAATTTTATTCACTTATTTTAATTCATGGATATAAATTGAATATATAAAAGGTGTTTGTATTATTTAGTTAAAATTTTTTATATTTATTCCTAAAAACTACCTATCCTTACATGTTATTCTAGGCATGATCACATAATATTTAGTATTCATCTAGCCTGACAATGATTTGTAGTTAAAATTTATTAATTGAATTCAGTTGTAGAATATAGTTTATACATATAATATTTTATCATTATCATGAATTAAATATTGTTTACTAAATTATCCACTAGTATATATACATTAGTATTGACTTCCCATTGGTGTCACTACCAAAAAAATTGCCTATACCCACAGTTCAAAACTGTGGGTATAACCCCCAAAACCGTGGGTATATCCTATACCCACGAGTTTGGGAACGGTGGACTGGAATGCATCGGTATAGGTCCCCAGCCTATACCCATGGTTTTCCAAAACCGTGGGTATAGGTGTTCTACCAGTGTGTCAACGAAACATACCCAATTGCCACAGTTCCAAAGGCTTTTACACACGGTTTCGAAACCGTGGGTATTGATAATAAAATAATGCTGGCGGAAGGTTTCTATACCACAACCTCTTCACTGCAAACACCGTGTCTAACCATTATCCTAAGATCACCTATGTGTATATATATTTATATTTAGTTATATATAGTTATATATACCTTAGGTATAGAGGGAAGAACAGTGGGTATAGGACTCCTGCCAAAAATAATTTCCTTCCCGTGGAAAAACAAATTTCCCGCGCACACACAGGATACCTACTCCCATGGTTTTTCTGTAACGGCCCGAAATTTTGAATAAATCTTGTTTCCTAATTTCATGTGTTATTTTATTTTTTACTCAACAAAAATGTTTTATTTGATAAACATGATTATAATTAAAATGAGACCAGTGGGTTTTGACTGTTATATGACCATCGGTCAATATGACCGCTGTGAACAAAATGTTTTGATTATTGTCTCTAAATATATGTAATCTTGGTTAATTATTATAGAAAGAAGATTTGATGGCCTCACCTAGTAGTCTTGGACCGATCGAATCCCATCTAACAGAGCTTGGGAAGGAGGTAGCACTTTTGGGCTTTGCTCTGGACCAAACCCAAGCCAACATCATCATGTGAAGCTAGAACGGAATCGCCTTCGCGAGAAGTTCAAACTGATAGAAATTACTACTCGGGCAATGTTGGCCGAGCCTCCCTCGGACTCTCTCACCTTAGCACACCTTACACTTAGGTCCTACGCTGGTGTGATAAGGGGCTATGTAAGAAGACTGTAACTGCCTTGTGTAATCCTTTATTTTAAATAAAAATTGGGATTTCTTCTTATGATGATGTTTATGAATTTTCAAATGACCGGATAAATATAGTATGCATATTTTTGATGAATTTTAGAAAAAGGATATTTTAGAAATGTTTATGTAAACCTTAAATAATTAAAAATGTGTAATGATTTTCAAAAAATGGTCTTCTAAAATTAAGTTCAGTACAAAATTTGGAGTCTAATAAGATCAACTTGATTTTTGATGAATATTAAATTATGAATAGTGATTTTATGATTAGGATTAGTAATATGACCAAATGGATTAGTAATCTCACTTAAAGAATGTTTTAAAATAATCTAGGCACCTTGATTAAGTAATGTGATTCAATAAAATGGTTAAATAACGGTTTCATAAATTATTATTCAAGTATTAGTTTTTTCGGGTAAATAGTGTTTTTTAATTAAAAATTAAATTACAAATATTTAGAAAATTATTTTTATAAAATGGATTTAATTTTTGAACTCAGAGCACCGATATTATGTTATGGCAATTTTTGGGGTTTTTTCTGAAAAAATGAATTTTTGGTGAATAGTGTATTTATTTAAAAAATTAAATGAAAAATATTTAGAAAAATATTTTTATAAAATTGAGTTCATTTTTTAAATCATAGCATTGATATTTGATTAAGGTGAAAAATTGGGATCTTTCTGAGAAAGTTGAATTTTCAGTGAATAGTGAAAATACAGTTTTAGGGTTTCGGTATGTTTAATGACATCATAACTGTGTCATGATGATGTCATGAGATATTTTAAGGGTTTGCCGGCCATGGGTGATGAATTATTGTTTTGGGGGCCCCATGTGGCCTAACTCCATGGTAAATGCCAAGGGAGAGCACATGGGTTTGAGAAAAGCACATGTGAGGTGTCCCTTGGCCATTAATGCCTTGTCCCCTCACTTTCCCTATAAATACCAAGCCCTCCTCTCATCCATTCGACTCCCCACTCTTCTCCAACGATGTTCTGGTCTCATTACCTCTCAAGGAGTCCTCCCAAGGTGCCCCCAAGCCCTCAAGGTCCCAACCTTTGAGGTTTAAGAGTTACATTTTAAGGTAAGGGATTCGACCTCTCTCTTTCATTTCAAGTAATCTCTTTTATGTCATTCCTTTTATGCTCCATTTTATTATGTTGGAGGATGTTATTTTATACTCCTCTTATGGCCCGTTTCATGTTCATATAATGAGAGATCCCCTATTACTCTCATTATTTCATTTTATGATGTTTTAAGTGGCGCCGTTAGGCTGCCGAAATTTTTGTAACGGATTCTTTCTCCCTTCTCATTTCTCAAGATCTATTTTCATGTAAAGTATTTCAAGTTCCTTTTTATTATGTTGGGGTATGATATCTAAATTTATCATACTGATCATTTATAATCATATTATGAGAGACCCCATTTGATCTCTTCAATTCAGTATTTTAAAATTTTAAGTGGCGTTGTTAGGCTGCCGAATTTTTAAGTTGTTCTTCACCCTTCTCGTTTTGAAGTTGTACTTTCATGTCAATTCTTTCAAGTTACTTTTTGTTATGTTGGGGTATGATCTCTATATATATCATACTGGACTATTATGTTCATATGATGAGAGACCCCATTTGACCTCTTCAATTCAGTATTTGGAAGTTTTAAGTGGCACCGTTAGGCTGCCGAATTTTTTTAAGGGATTCTTTCACCCTCCTAATTTTTCAAGTTCAATTTTCATGTCAAGTATTTCAAGTTCCTTTTTATTATGTTGGGGTATGATCTATATATCTATCATACTTATCTCTTATGATCATATGATGAGAGACCCTATTTGATCTTGTCAATTCTTTTTTATTGATGTTTAAGTGACGCCGTTAGGCTGCTGAATTTTCATAAGAGAAATCTAATTTTTGTCTTCCTTCCATGTTTTTCATTTGAAATGGTATGTCCTTAAAATTTCATTACCATGTCCATATACCCTTCTTATTCTATCCCCGTACAGTTTTATGGATCATTTATTAGTGTGTGACCCATGTCCCCTCTCTTTTCAATGTTTTCTAAAACCCCGAAACATAGCTGTTATGCTGCAGAATTTTCGTCTCAAAATGACTCTCTCTCTTTTCTCAAAATTATTTTATGTTATAAAGTGAATAATCAAATCTCTTATTTCTACAAGGGTATTCACATATATATCAAAATTTTCTATTTTAAATTCTGGGATTTACATACATGAGACCCACTTTCCCTTCCGTGGGTTTAAAGTGACGTAAAGATCATGTCTTTAAAACAGTTTTTAAAAAAGTTATGATTATGAAATGAAACCCATTTATTTTTATGCTATATGGGTTATTTATGAAATGTTTTATGATGTTATATGTGGCTCACATGATAATAAAGGAAAATTTAAGGGTTCGCCCTAATAGCGCTCCAATTCATTGGGTAATGATGTAACCACTGGAGATTACAATTTTCACGATACCTTGGTGAATAACCATGGTAATTTTCAAATGACTCCTTGGGGATGGACCTTGGTGATATGTTCATGATTGTCTATGTTAAATTATGTAGCCACATCTTCAAGTTATGAAAAATGTTATTTTTATTATGATGTATCTCATGATTTCTTTCTCATTCCTTAAAGATCTTTTCATGTCCTTATTGAAGTATCTCAAGTTCACATGTAAAATGTTTCTCTTGTTTCCCTTGCTGGGATTTCTGCTCACGCTTTCTTTTGATGTGTGTCCCCAGGTTATGAGATGCAGTAATGAACCTAGGATGATCTTAAGGACAAGCATTTGAAGTGTTTAAGAAGAGTGTTTTTTTGTTCTTTTCATGTATTATGTTCCTTGTTTCCAAGACACTAAACCTTTAAGATCCTCAGTTCCATGTAATGAAATGAAAGTTATGTTATAAAGAGACGGGATGCTATAGTTGGTATCAAAGGGTGGTTTAGTTATTTGTGGAAATTAAGATATGAAAACTTTAGGAAGAAGCCTATAGAAAAGTTTATATATAGGAAATCTTCCTGATATTTTGGTGAGTATTGAGTAAGGGGTTCCCAAGAAAATACATCCCTGTCCGGATACGAGCAGGTAGAGGTGGCTCTGGCACAGATGTACATAGGGGTAAACCCCGAAGAAACCGCTTTGAGCTTGACTCGAACGGGAACTGGTACACGACAACAGGCCTTGCTGCACTCTTGGTTACGACACTCCTAGGGGATATGCTTTGGTAAATTCATAAGCTTAGTATGAACCATTGTTGAAGAAACAAAGATAAAATAAAATAAAGATTCACATAAGAATATATGATCATGGATAACCTAGATTAGAACCTAGGGGATCACAAGTTAGGGTATACTTTTCTTCTACAAGTTATCCTTATATGCTTTCAGTTCCTTTGCATGATTATTAGCTAAGTACTTAAGCCCCTAATTATGCTTTCTCTTATTAGTGAATGGTGGGAAATAGAAGTACATGTCCCAACAACCAATGTGATAGGAAATGTGACGATTGTCGTATTAATATGACATGGATGATTAGGGGATTAAAATATGATTTTTATTTTGGAAGACGTTCACTATTTTGGGGACCCTATATGATCGAGGTAAATAGATTACAATGGTATTTTCATTGAGGAGTAAGGTTGACTTATATTTTGAAGAATCGATGAATTTAAGGTGGACTTATAGTAATTTAGGTTACTTATGGGAATGATTAACCTATCATGGGTTAAATATGTTTAGGTTAGATACTTTTGTTATAAGATGTTAGGAGTGGTTGATGTTGTTTGGAGATGAACAATGAAGTTTATTTTGGAAGACTATGTTATCAAATCCTTCTTGTATTTGGGTTTTAATCTTAGTTTGGTTTATTTTGAGGAAATTTAAGGACCGTTATTTATGGAATGGACTGTGATGAACTTTAGGTAGTGCCATGGAACTTTGAAGATTTAAAATTTGTTTCCATTCCTATGTGATTATTTCTTTTTGAAGAGTTGTTTTACCTTACCCTTTCGGTTTTTGGGATAATGTTTAAAGAAAAAAGAAATATATAGTTAATCTTATGTGGATTATGTGATTCTGTAGAAGATGATTCTTTTGTTTTTATGAGACCAAGTGGGTTTGAATGCTCATCGTTTAGAGAAAAGATTAGTTTTGGTAGAAACTTATTAAAGTATGAAACTCTACATGAAGATAGATATATTTCCTTATGTTTTTGTTCTATGTTGTAAATTAATTACTCAAAGGTAGGAAAAGGAATGTAAAACAAAAACGTTGTTGGTTTACGTTTCCTACTAGGTAATCAAAGACCGCTTGCACACATCATAATTTTGGAATTTTCTGGTGGTTAACTTCCTCTTAATCATGTTTTCTATCACTCTCGTTTAGGACGTGACCCTTTTTTTTCTCCTCCATGTCCATGTTTCCTACATGGAATCCTAGTATGAGTAAACTCGGGTGGCCTTTGTACTCCCTTTTCATTCTTTTAAAGTAATGGTGTCACTGACTCTTTTTCCGATGTGGGACTTTCAATGAAATTTCAAAACCCAATTTTTAAAAATTACGAGGACACAATTTCTTAAGGGGGGAAGATTGTAACGGCCCGAAATTTTGAACAAATCTTGTTACCTAATTTCATGTGTTATTTTATTTTTTACTCAACAAAAATGTTTTATTTGATAAACATGATTATAATTAAAATGAGACTAGTGGGTTTTGACTGTTATATGACCATCGGTCAATATGACCGCTGTGAACAAAATGTTTTGATTATTGTCTCTAAATATAAGTAATCTTGGTTAATTATTATAGAAAAAAGATTTGATGGCCTCACCTAGTAGTCTTGGACCGATCGAAGCCCATCTAACAGAGCTTGGGAAGGAGGTAGCACCTTTGGGCTTTGCTCTGGACCAAACCCAAGCCGAACTTCATCATGTGAAGCCTGAACAGAATCGCCATCGCGAGAAGTTCAAACTGATAGAAATTACTACTCGGGCAATGTTGGTCGAGCCTCCCTTGGACTCTCTCACCTTAGCACACCTTACACTTAGGTCCTACGCTGGTGTGATAAAGGGCTATGTAAGAAGACTGTAATTGCCTTGTGTAATCCTTTATTTTAAATAAAAATTGGGATTTCTTCTTATGATTATGTTTATGAATTTTCAAATGACCGGATAAATATAGTATGCATATTTTTGATGAATTTTAGAAAAAGGATATTTTAAAAATGTTTATGTAAACCGTAAATAATTAAAAATGTGTAATGATTTTCAAAAAATGGTCTTCTACAATTATGTTCAGTACAAAATTTGGAGTCTAATAAGATCAACTTGATTTTTGATGAATAGTAAATTATTAATAGTGATTTTATGATTAGGATTAGTAATATGACCAAATGGATTAGTAATCTCACTTAAAGAAAGTTTTAAAATAATCTAGGCACCTTGATTAAGTAATGTGATTCAATAAAATGGTTAAATAACAGTTTCATAAATTATTATTCAAGTATTAGTTTTTTTGGTTGAATAGTGTTTTTTAATTAAAAATTAAATTAAAAATATTTAGAAAATTATTTTTATAAAATGGATTTAATTTTTGAACTCAGAGCACCGATATTATGTTATGGCAATTTTTGGGGTTTTTTCTGAAAAAATGAATTTTTGGTGAATAGTGTATTTATTTGAAAAATTAAATTAAAAATATTTAGAAAATTATTTTTATAAAATTGAGTTCTTTTTTGAAATCAGAGCATTTATATTTTATTAAGGTGAAATTTTGGGATCTTTCTGAGAAAGTTGAATTTTCAGTGAATAGTGAAAATACAGTTTTAGGATTTCGGTATGTTTAATGAAATCATAACTGTGTCATGATGATGTCATGAGATATTTTAAGGGTTGGCCGGCCAAGGGTGATGAATTATTTTTTTGGGGGCCCCATGTGGCCTAACTCCATGGTAAATGCCAAGGGAGAGCACATGGGTTTGAGAAAAGCACATGTGAGGTGTCCCTTGGCCATTAATGCCTTGTCCCCTCACTTTCCCTATAAATACCAAGCCCTCCTCTCATCCATTCGACTCCCCACTCTTCCCCAACGATGTTATGGTCTCATTACCTCCCAAGGAGTCCTCCCAAGGTGCCCCCAAGCCCTCATGGTCCCAACCTTTGAGGTTTAAGAGTTGCATTTTAAGGTAAGGGATTCGACCTCTCTCTTTCATTTCAAGTAATCTATTTTATGCCATTCCTTTTATGCTCCATGTTATTATGTTGGAAGATGTTCTTTTATACTCCTATTACTGAACTTTTCATGTTCATATAATGAGAGATCCCCTATTACTCTCATTATTTCATTTTATGAAGTTTTAAGTGGCGCCGTTAGGCTGTCGAAATTTTTGTAACGGATTCTTTCTCCCCTCTCATTTTTCAAGATCTATTTTCATGTAAAGTATTTCAAGTTCCTTTTTATTATGTTGGGGTATGATCTCTAAATTTATCATACTGATCTTTTATGATCATATGATGAGATACCCCATTTTATCTCTTCAATTCAGTATTTTGAAATTTTAAGTGGCGTCGTTAGGCTGCCGAATTTTTTAGTGGTTCTTCACCCTTCTCGTTTTGAAGTTCTACTTTCATGTCAATTCTTTCAAGTTCCTTTTTGTTATGTTGGGTTATGATCTCTATATCTATCATACTGGAATCTTATTTTCATATGATGAGAGACCCATTTGATCTCATCAATTCATTATTTTTATGTTTTAATTGGCACAGTTAGGCTGCCGAATTGTTTTTAAGGGATTCTTTCACCCTCCTCATTTTTCAAGTTCGATTTTCATGTCAAGTCTTTCAAGTTCCTTTTTATTATGTTGGGGTATGATATCTATATCTATCATAATGATCTCTTATTATCATATTATGAGAGACCCTATTTGATCTTGTCAATTCTTTTTTATTGAATTTTAAGTGACGCCGTTAGGCTGCTGAATTTTCATAAGTGAAATCTAATTTTTGTCTTCCTTCCATGTTTTTCATTTGAAATGGTATGTCCTTCAAATTTCATTACCATGTCCATATATCCTTCTTATTATGTCCCCTTACTGTTTTATGGATCATTTATGAGTGGGTTACCCATGTCCCCTCTCTTTTCAATGTTTTCTAAAACCCCGAAACATAGCTGTTATGCTGACGAATTTTCGTCTCAAAATGCCTCTCTCTCTTTTCTAAAAATTATTTTATGTTATAAAGTGAATACTCAATGATCTTATTTCTACAAGGGTATTCACATATATATCAAAATTTTCTATTTTAAATTCTGGTATTTACATACATGAGACCCACTTTCCCTTCTGTGGGTTTAAAGTGACGTAAAGATCATGTCTTTAAAACAGTTTTTAAAAACGTTATGATTATGAAATGAAACCCATTTATTTTATGCTATATGGGTTATTTATGAAATGTTTGATGATGGTATATGTGGCTCACATGATAATAAAGTCAAATTTAAGGGTGCGCCCTGATATCGCTCCAATGCATTGGGTAATGATGTAACCACTAGAGATTACAATTTTCACGTTACCTTGATGAATAACCATGGTAATTTTCAAATGACACCTTGGGGAGGGACCTTGGTGATACGTTCATGATTGTCTATGTTAAATGATGTAGCCACATCTTCAATTTATGAAAAAAGTTATTTTTATTATGATGTATCTCATGATTTCTTTCTCATTCCTTAAATATCTTTTCATGTCCTTATTGAAGTATCTCAAGTTCAAATGTTAAATGTTTCTCTTGTTTCCCTTGATGGGCTTTCTGCTCACCCTTTCTTTTGATGTGTGTCCCCAGGTTATGAGATGCAGTAATGAACCTAGGATGAACTTAAGGAGAAGCATTTCAAGTGTTTACTAAGAGTGTTTTTTTGTTCTTTTCATGTATTATGTTCCTTGTTTCCAAGACACTAAACCTTTAAGATCATCAGTTCCGTGTAATGAAATGAAAGTTATGTTATAAAAAGACGGGATGCTATATTTTCATAACCGTGGGTGTTGGTATCTTATCCTTGACCTATCCCCATGTTTTTGGGGAAAATAGTGGGGATAGGTACCCCTATATCCACGGTTTTGGAAAACCGTGGTTATAGGTGACTTTTCAGGACCTATCCCCGCGGTTTTGGAAAACCGTGGGGATAGACCCCCATATAGCCAAGGTTTTGGAAAACCGTGGGTATATGTCTTGAAAATTTTCCTATTCCAACAGTTTTAAAAAACCATGGTTATTGGGGTACATATCCCCACGGTTTTGGGGAAATTTAAGGGGATAAGTCCATTTTCTAGTAGTGTGTGGAGGTTTATGTCATATTCTAATGAGGCGGGGACTAACATTATAGATTCAAGCTTACTCATTTGTGTTTTTTCAACATCATATATAACTAAAACATTACATGAAGGGTTCATCTTCATTACACATGAGATGCATTTAGATAGGAGTAAATATTTTTAAATTCTATTTTTGGTAGAGTAACAAAAATTGTGGGTTCCGTAAATAATTTTATGTTAATATGATATAAAAATATTAATTTGGTGGTGGGAATTGGATTCCAAAACTAAATATATAATGCATGTATACCTAATGGGAATTCCATGCGATAATATAGTGAGATTAAATCCCCTTTAAAGTTATATGTGTTAGATTCCTTTAAAAGCATCATTTATCAAGACAATGCTCCTTTAGTATTGGTGACATTAACCATTTTATGCCCATGGATTATATTGTATATATAAATAAAGAAATATAGAAATCCTCTCCAATTTGTGTCTTGTTATTGTAATTTCATTGAGGATTAACTTAGCTGGGTAACCCTAAACATTAGTATAAAAGAGGAATAGAGTTGAGTTTATATCTATATGATGGATTTGTAGAATGTTTTATCCACTCAGAAATTCAAGAGTTATATATGTTATGATTGATAATAGTTGTCTACCATATATAGTTAGAGTTGATTTATGAGATCCCAATTGTAATTCAAAATGAAATATAAATCGTGGAACACTAAGTGGTATATTGAATTTAAAGGGGGATATCATTTTAGAAAGAGACTATTTATTAAAATTACCAATTAAATGGTTATTAAAATTTTTAATCATATGATAATAGGTTCTATTAATGATAATAACATCATCATCATCAAACATTGCTTTGAAAATATTCCTAGATAAATGATAATAATAATGTATGTAAATCCTAGGATTGGAAACATGAATTTGTTCTTAAGTAAGGAAAAGTTAGTTGTCCCAGAACAACACCATCCTGACTAACTAACGGTTCCCATTGATCAAAATATGAATTCATAAGAGTATAAAAATAATATAATGATTCACTAAATGTTATGTAGGCATCATATAAAAAATTTCAGGTAGATTTTTAGTCTCATATACTCAACATAATTGGTTATTCTAATGATACACAATAGGATTGAGTGTGTTAGTGATTTAATTATAATATATGTTTCCTTTAGACTTATTCTAATTAAGGAATACATTATATTATCATTGATAGAAATATTATAACAATGTTAATGGATACATGAATGTATACCTGATATTCTCAAGTGGTAAGAATAAATGAATTGGAAATATAAGTTCAATATTATATTGTTTTATGGATAATAAAATGGGGTAAAAGATTAAAATAGAAGATGAAAAGTTACTTAGAGAGTCTAAAAATGTTTCATCAAAAAGGAATTTTAGGACATTGAAACCTAAAATAATTTTGTGGACGTATGAGTAATGATTCCATTATTTGGAATTATTTGAGATGCATAAAGGGGTTTGAGAAACTCTTTGTAATATCCATGTCATGTATCATTGTTATATAAATTTATTCTTTAGTTTTGAAGGGTACATGTTAAAACAATTAACACATTACAAGTGTTTTGAATATACACGAGTTAAAAATAAGAAAAATATAGATATTAATGTTTTTCTTTAAGTGATTAGGTAAAGAGTTTTGCTATCAATGATTAAAATTTAAAAAAACTATTCATGAACAAATGTTTCATAGTAAAAAATGTGTATTTCCATCTGATTTCTCTTATATGATTTTTAAAATTAATCATTAAAAAAGAGTTATTATGAATAAAATCAAATGAATAATTGTGTACACATGGTTTATGATTCATTTAATTATATAAGATTTTTTGAAAAGGGGATATAGATAAAATGTTTAACTATAATGAATGATTATCGAGCTATTTATTAAAATGGGTGAGAAGATATTTATACCACCCATTAGAGGCATGTTTGAAATTCACCTCACATAGAATAACATATGTGATAGAGAAGTAATATTTTATTTGTTAAATATTGTTACTAAAGGAATATAAGTATTATTTCATTAAACACAATGGATTTCTTTGTATCATAACACCATATTATAAAGACAATATAATTTCTAAAAGGTTGTTAGGAGTATTTTTGGACTTAATAATTTAATATTTAACAAAAAAATTCTTAGAATATAAATTTAATTTGAGTTTTACTCAATATCCCAATGATTTTAGGAAATGTGATTATAAAAAATCTGTACAGATTTTCATTTAGATACCATGAAAAATTGAGCATCATTATTACCTAAAGGTTTGTGCTAGTAAAAATAAAAATAAAACTAAACTTACAATCCTAAAATTGTATTAAGATATTGAAGTAAAGTAAATTATAAATATTTAAATTTACATAGAAAAATAATGTGAAATTATCTATATCATAGAAGATTTTAGAATTTTTTGGTATTCACAGAAAACATTCGTAGAAATTTTTAATGAACGTTGATCTAATTATGAGGATGTTATATTTTGAAGGCATTTTATTTATAATGTATATGATACTAAAATTAGTGCATTTGATTTTTTAGAGTTAAATAATCTTAAACATGTACAAGGAGTTGAACATTTGGAATAAGAATCCAAAATATCACCATTATTATAACTTTATATCTTCATAGAGTTTTTTAGGAGGGTTTTATGAAACTGTCAAATAGAGATATGATGAGAATAACATATAGAAGTAACAAGTTATCAGAACCCCAAAAATGTTTAGAAAAAAAGGCTAATATATATGTATATCCTGTATAATGTTATATAAATGTGTTATATTGTGTTTTTTTATGTATTTATAAATGAGTTTTAAGAATATAAAAATGTATCTTGTATATAATAATCTTCTCTTTATCATTATTTCAACTTAGATCTAAAAATGACTATATTTTTGTAAATTTTATGAAATGGAAAATTAATTGACCTCTCTATAACACCCCGATATTTCGTATTACATTTTCTCATTAAATTAATTCAATAGCTTGCGCTACATGCAATATCAAGTTCGTGTTTATCACGACCTATCAAACTAGGAATTTAAAAAGCAGTTATGAATAATATTAACCAAATTTTTTAATTTTTGATATGTCCAATATAATATTAAAATTCCTATTTTTTGTTTCTTAGTCATAATATAAGGACTAATTCAATATTTCAGATAAAAGAAGTATTTTTATCAAAAAAAGAAGTTTTTCCACCATTTAATGGTGAAAAATTTTTAAATCTAATATTTGAAACTTTTATATATTCAATTTAATGAAATTTAATTATTCTTTATAATCCTAACATAAAAATTAATTGTGTGAAATTTTTGGTACTTTTCTGATAACTTTCGTAATTTGATGAAGAGTGAAATACTAAATTTGAATTAAAAACAACTTTTTTAATTGAAATTATTAATTATTTTAAATTGTACATTTGAGTGGTTTTAAAGTAAAATTAGATTATATTTTTATAATTTAATATAATTTAAATCATTGGATATAATATCACATTTAAATTGTACATAAACACATGTTAATATTATGATAGTTTTTACATTTTCAAAACCTACTTTTTAATTTTGAAAATGGAAATTAATTTCAATTTAATTAGTGAAACATATATATATGGAATTTGGTAAAATTTAAGCCTTTTTTTAATTTGGAATATCAAAATTATCATGGGTGATTTTATTATATTTTTTTTGAAAACATTCAATTTTTAAGGAATAGTGAAAAACATTGTGCTGTAGATAAAAACTAACATTTTCATTTAAATAATTATTTTCATTAAAAATTTATATTAAAGTAAAAATATATACACAATACATATATTATTATAATTTATTTCATTGGATTCATTTTATAAAAACATTAGATATATAAAACTTTAATTATGTTTTTAAACATCTTTTACCCACCTTTAAGGCACATCTGCAAATTTGCATAAAATATAATTATATTGATTTTGTGAATTGAATTTCAAAAATTCCATAGACACAGTTTTCATCATTATGTAAAATGTGATTCCATGGGATGATTTTTTTTTTGAATAATGACTTTTGATTTTTATTTACCATGATTAAAAGTAAATAGGGTAACTAAAGGTAAATATTATATTATAATTACCCCAACACCTGTCCTAAATATATTGGATAAGTTTATTTTAACCAAAATAAACCTTAGGAAAAAAATATGATCTATTTCGTTCCACATGGATTAGATTAGGACATTTATTATATTTTATTTAAAGAAGTGTAAAAAGTGTTAAATTCAAATTTTATTTACTAATCCATTTTTAATATAGTGTTATACATGAGATAAATTCAACTATAAAGAATCATTATAAAGATAAAATTGTTTCCTAAATCACGTTATTTCATTTTTAATTTTTAGACTTTTAATAATTACATTTTTTAGGCCCCAATAATGATGCAATAATTACCTTATTAACGAAAGATTAAAATAATTGATTTTATAAATATCAAAATAAATGTAAATTGAGACTTTTGATGCCATCCAAAAAAATTATATCTGAATATGACTTTTTAGGTTGGAATCAAGTTATTTTGGTCGGTGTAATTATGTTTTGAGGTCTTTAACAAAAAAACAAATACTGAATAGTGTCATAATTGACAGAAATGAGTTTTTAAAATAAAGACTATTTTATTAAAGGATAAAATATTTCTAAAAATCTAAGAAATAGCCAAATGACTTATATAATTATTATATATGTCATTAATGAAACAATTGAGGTTCAATTTTCATTTTATAGTTTGTTTGTTAACCATGTAATATAATAATACAAGAAGACATTGTAATACTTAAACAATTTAACAAAGAGTTAAATCTAAATAATATGGCTAATATGGATACCTAGCCTTATATAAAACCGATTGGTTGTGATTATTTCAACCCATACCCCCTTATCATAGAAATAAAGTATTTTTAGCTATAAAAAACGAACAAATATTTTATAACAAATTAATATTTCAAACTTTTCCAAAAGTGTCCCTCACATCTCTTTTAAAAGCGAACCTCACATTTTCTTTAATTCACACCTCCAAATCCATTTGGATCTGCCAAAACCTGCTCAAATCCACTCACATATACCCCCCTTCTACCTTGATTAATTATATTGATCATAAAGATAAAATTAAAATCCCTTTTTCTCAAATCAAAATGAAGCACCGAAGAAGCGGTAATTATTTCATCACCTATTTCAATGTTAATTTCTTCATCTCCCACTACCTTGTTCTTTGTTATTTCCATAATAAATTAATAAATTGTGAAACTTATACATACTAAGATGTTATTATAAATATGGTAAAACAATATTCATTATTCTATCCATCCTATGAATGATAAAGTCAATATATGTGCATACGTACGTCTTACCATCTCCACATCGTGGTGTAGTTTGTTTTTCAACAAAAAAATATTTAGATGAGTATAATAATGAGTTTAATTAATTTAAATAATTAATATAAATTTATAATTATTCGGTATATATAATATACCTTCCAATTAAACATAGTTTTACCATTGATATTATGATATTGTCGCTTTTTCATACGTACGGCTTGTCGTCTCCACGACGCGACGAGATTCATCTTCAACGATCACCATTCAAGAATATATATATAAATATATATATATATATATATATATATATTATGTATGAGATATATTAAATAATATTTCTACATGAATAGACTATATTTATTTAGATAAATATATGTTGTTTACATACTTATTTGCTATATAATAAGAAAATCAAAACAATGTTCATGGGTACGAACGGACTACCGTCCCCATGAACGATGATTCCATTTCATATATCTATCTATTATAAATATATACTATGAAAATATATGATATATAAATCTTGTTTTATATTATTCTAGTATTTAAATCATGATCTAAGTGACATAATCAAGAACAACATGTTATAAAATGTATTATAAAGAAAGCGATTATTACCTGAAATGTTACTTTAACATGGAAATTATTATTAAATTGGTAGTACAATGTCATAAATAAATAATTTATGATATCATAAATATTAATATGGTTCTGATATAGTTTATTAACATACTATTGTCATTATATATGGGGTTAAACATACCCACAACTAAAGGAAAGCACAAGGTAAGGGTTAATTCATCAATCTCTGTATTATGCGAGCTTTATTATTTGTAGGTTTTTACTGAGGAATTTTTATTATCCACATCCATGTTTTATAAAATAGTTTTAAAAAGGATTATTTTAAAGAGGATATTTAACTGAAACATCATTTTAAATGGTTAAAATATTTATTCTTCTAAATCATTATCATAAATGTCCATGTTTTCAAAATGGTTTTAAGGATTTATTTATATGGAAATGAATGTTTTACTGGCCATTTTCAACAATGTGAAAATCATTAACTCGATATTATTCATGATTATGTATTATTTATTATAATACAATGTTTTATATTTTATCGAATGAATTATTATATGTTTGACTATGGATTTTATATTTTTATAGCATTCATGGTTTATGGTTGATGTACTAACATTTCATATCCTTGTTTTAATACGAATGTTTATGTTTTGTTCCACACTTTTCATATAAAGAATTCATTAGAATTAGTAAGTGATGGGTGCAGTTCACTATATCCGCTCGATGAATCTGTAGGTCTCATGAGACAAATTATATTATTGGAAATTGGCCTTGAAAAAAAAATTATTTGTAGTCTTAGCACGAGGCATTGACTATGTGGTTATGATGTCCAACATTATGCAATATCTCATTATGAAATTAGTTATTATGTGTGATTATTTGACAAGTATAATATCCATTTGCATGTTTATAAGGTAATGTTTGATTAATTTTTGACACATTTTGTTCAATTTTATGTTTAAAAGGTTTTTTTACACATATTACCTTAAATGTTTAATGCTTCCACTAAATTATTTACCCTTACTAAGAATATGATATCACGCTTTTCTTATGTTTTGTTTTCCTAGGATTACAAGAAGTATATTATGAATGACCTGGATGAATAGGCTAAGGGATATGATTGTTTTCAATGGAAACACAATGTAATAGTTTTTTCATTTCATAAAGTAATGTTAATCATATGTATGTGTCTAGTACTTAAAAGGCTACTAAAATTATCAGTCTTTTTGGACATGGTCCCTTGTGATCATTACAATGTTATGTAATAATGCACCGACTCTGGGTAACTAGGGTCGAGGTGTTACATTTGATATCAGGGATGTTTAGTATAAAACATGGAAACTAGATTTAGAAAAACACTGATTAGAGAACATTACCCAAAGATTGACTTTAAGGATTAGTATATAAGAACACCCTAAAAATTTGGTAATGTAGATATTATGTGGGTTTTCGAAAAAATAAAACATTGTATGAATACTAAAAGTGGGTGTGGTTCTGGAATAGATGTACTTAAGAGTGAAAACATGGAATTCGAGCTTCGTTCTTGAACTGAGGTATCCAGGTACATTAAAATTGGTCTTACTGCGCACCTGGTTTGAATCTATTGGGGGACATGCTTAGGATAAATCACATTTTTATTAAAAACCATTATGAAGTATTTATGAGTAAATATGTTAGTAAATAATCAATTTTTATTATTATGATACCAGATGTGTGAAGATCTTAAATTAATGATTAAAAATTTTATAGTTTTTAGATTATAAATTATGATATGATCTAACATACTATATGTCATCATTAGGAAATGGATCCCAGTAGAAGGAATGAGTACTCTTAAAATACGTATGATTCAAAGAGTAAGAATGATCATATCTTTCATGGTCTTAAGACAAAATTTAGAAGGGAAATATTCTCCCACATATTCTCATTATATAAAGAAATAGTATCATGTTTTAATTAGATAACAAATGTATTTTTTGAGTCCTATATATTTAAAGGGATGAAAAAGAATAAGAGGATAGTAGAGAGAAATATGGATAAAGGGAAGAAGGTAAAGAAATATTTTTTCCATATGTGATAACAGTGGAATGAATCACTCTGGGAAGTTGTTGAAAGGAATGGATGTTTGTTATAAGTTTGGAGAAAAAGGACACCAAGTTCGTGATTTCAAGGGTACGAAAAATGTTTCAAATTTACACTGTTTCATCTACAATGAGTTGGGACACTACAGGAATCAATGTCCCATCATCATAGTATACCCCAAGTGATTCTATTGGATAATAGTATTGTTATGATACTACTATAGTTGAAGAGGAATGATTAGTTTTCTTATGTTGTTATTAATGAATTGTTTCATTTGATTATTGTATTAATTATGCACTAGTTATATGAACTATAAAGTATATAATTATTGTATTGTAGTATGTTTTCATTAAGAATTTGAGATTTTATGGTACCAATTTATGTGACATAATTTCATGTTAATATTTGTGTAAAATATATAGTTAGGGGAAATATAACCTTAAATATGTTTCTGAAAATGAGATAATGATTTTGGAATAAGTTAGGATTAATTTGGAAAAATTATATTTGATATTCTTAACTACATTGAAACTAATTAATTATATGTTGATTCTGTAATTTTTGTAGTTTCTGAAATTTTTGGATGAAAGGAGTATATCCAGTATTCTATAAGGAATAAGAGACCATGAATGTAATCAATATGTTTTTATGGTAATTAAGGGCGTAACAATGTTTTAAGAGAATACATGATGAAGGTATTAACATGTTATTACGTGGCAAAAGAGATCTTTAATATGTTTACCTTCCATGTAAATTTTGGAATGTGAATTTAGAGAGAAGTATTTTTGACAAATGTAATGGTTGGAATGAATTATGTGGGACATTGGATACTATATTTAAAGGGTGAAACATTTCTTAATATTATTTTTGGATTGTTATAAAAGGAAAACCTGGAGATCGAGAAACAAGTCGTCGTGTCCGACAAGGTTGTGAGACATGAACCCGTAATCGAATGGTGACAAGGGTGCATCACCATCCACTGGCCTACATGATGTCCTTGTTTGTATAATGTAGTTTTTATTAAAATATTCTCACATATAAAATATAAATTAATTTTTTAACCCTATAAAGTTAGGATAAATAGAATATTTTTGAGTTCTATAATCTTTTGGAGTGAAAGATGAGTTTGTGGTAGAAATTAGTTAGAGGATTGAACTCTACTTTCCACGTATTCTTTTTCTTCCATAAACTTTTGGGAAAATACCTTAAAACCAAATATTTCCTAACCTAATACCTTATTTTTTGTTGTACCGATGATATTTTAAATCCTCGTCATATATTTATAGCTCTAAGGGACACAAATTTCCATTTATTATTCACTTATTTGGGATTCATGACTTCAATCACAACCTATAAATATTTAAATATTACTCTAATTATGTTTCACTAATATCCATAAATTTTATCTTATTCGAAATAATAATTTGTGGGTGACTATTTCATTTCTATTTCCCTCTTATTAAGACAACTTTTTATTAAACCTATTTCTCATGTGGGTTTTTCCACAAAGGTATTTTCTATTTTAAAAATTTTATTTTCAAAAATAAAATTTAAATTGCATTTACACTATTTATTGAAGGAGGGGATAATGTAACCCCCAGATATTTTATAGGACATTATCTCTTTAATGTAATTCAATTGTTTTCTCTAAATGCAACACCGAGTTGAAGCACATCATGGCATATCAAACTAAAAGTCTAGAAAGAGGTTATGAATAGTATTAACGACATTTTATATTATATATATATCCTATATAATTTTAATATTCATATTTTGTGTCTATTATACATAATATAAGGAAAAATTCAAATTTTCAGATAAAAGAAGTATTTTTCAAAAAATGCAGTTCTTTCACCTTTTAATAGAGAAAATTTTTTAAATCCAATATTTGACACTTTTATATATTCAATTTAATTAAATTAAATTATTTATCAGAATTGTGAGATAAAAATTTATTTTGGATAAATTTTTGGTACTTTTCTAATAACTTTCATATTTTGAGAAATAGTGAAAAATACTAAATTTTAATTAAAAACATCCTTTTTAATCAAAACAATTTATATTGTAAATTTTAACATTTGAGTGGTTTTAAATTATCATTGGATTATATTTTTATCATTTAATATAATTTATCTAATTAGATGTAATTTCACATTAAAATTCAACAAAAACACATGTCAATATTTTGATATTTTTTAATTTTTAAAAACCCTCTTTCTGGTTTTGAAAATAGAAATTAATTTAAATTTAATTAATGAAACTTATATGTTTTTAATTTATTAAAATTGACAACATTTTTTAACATGGAATATAAAAATTATCTTTGGGTTAATTTTTGGTATTTTCCTAAAAAAATTCAATTTTTGAAGAATAGTGAAAAACACATGGTTATAGATAAAACCAGACATTTTCATTTAAGTAATTATTTATAATTAAAAATCTATCATAATGTAAAAATTGATACATAATACAAATATTATTACAATATAATTCATTAGTGTCATTTTATAATAAAATTAGACACATAAAATTTCATTGAACTTTTTTAACATCTTTTTCCCACATTCAAGGCACATTTGAAAATTTGCATAAAATGTAATTTTACTACTTTTGTGAATTTAATTTAAAAAATATGACATATACAGTTGTCATAAGTATGGAAAATTTGATTTCATGGGATGAAAATACTTTTGGTGAATAGTTACTTTTGATTTTTATTTACCACTGTTAAAAGTTAATATGATAATTAAAGGTAAAAATTATATTATAATTACCCCAACACATATCCGAATTCTATTAGATAATTTTATTTTGACAAAAATCATCCTTAGGAGAAAAATATCATTCGTTTTTATCCCCATGTATTATATTAGGTTATTTATTTTATTTTATTTAAAGAAGTGTTAAAAGTGCTAAATTCTAATTTTTTCAGCTAAATTATTTTTAATATAAGGTTATACATAAGATAAAATCCACTATAAATATTATTCATAAATATAAAAAATATTTCCTACATCATGGTATTTTATTTAAATTTTTTATACATTTAATAATTAAATTTATTTAAGACAGAATGATGATGTAGTAATTACCTAATTAATGAAAAATTAAAATAATTGATTTTATAAATATCAAAATAAATGTAAATTTGGAAATTTGATGCATTCCACAAATTTTCAATGTTAATATGACATTTTAGGGTTGATTCAATATATTTTGGTTGAATAACTTATGTTGTGATGACTTTAAAAAAATACCAAATAGAGTCAAAATTTACATAAATGAGTTTTTAAAACAAATACTATTTTATTAAATGATATAATATTTATACAATTATAAGATTTGGCCAATGGACTTATATAATTATATATATGTAATTAATGAACAACTTTAGGTTGGCTAGTAATTTTATTGAATGCTTATTAACCATGAAATATAAAAATACAAGAAGACATGGTAATTATATACTATTTAACTAAGAGTTAAATCTAAAAGATAAGGTTAATATCATGAACTAACCTTGTATAAAACTTGTTGGTATGGATGATTTAGACCCATCCCCACCTTATCCACATAATAATTCTTTTGGATCTATTTTAATATGAAAATTATTTAAAAATAAATTAATATTTCAAGCTTTTCCTAAAGGGCCCCTCACATCTCTTGTAAAAGGGAACCTCCCATTATCTTAAATTCACACCTACAATGCCATTTGGATTGGCCAAAACCTGATATAATCACTTTCAAAAGACCCTAACTTCATCCTAGAATCCTAACTTTGATCATAAATCCAACCTACAAATCCCTTTTGTTCAAATCAAAATGAAGCACCCGAAGAAGAGGTAATTATTTCATCACCTTTTTCAAAGTTCTTTTCCCCTTCTACCACTTCCAATTTCTTTGTTATTTATATACTAAAATAATAACTCACGTACCTTATACATACTGAGATGTTATTATAAATATGGTAAAACCATATTCATTATTCTATCCATCCTATGATTGACAAAGTCACTATACGTGCATATGTATGGTTTACTGTCTCCACCTCGTGGTGTTTTCTGTTATTCAACACAACATTATTTCGATGAGTATAAGAATGAGTACAGTTAATTTAAATAATTGATATAAAATTTTAATGATTCTGTATATATAATATACCATCCAGTTAAACACCATTTTATCCTCTATAGAATTATATTTTTGCTCATTTGTATGTACGGCTTACCATCTCCACGACACGATGAGATTCATCATCAATGATCACCGTTCAAAATTTTTACTAAAATATATATAATGATTAAGAATGAGATATATGAAATAATATTGACACTATAATAATATATATTAATTTTGATAAATATATGTTGTTTACTTACTTCTATACTTTACGAAAAGAAAATTGAAAAAACATTCATGCATACGTACGGACTACCGTCTCCATGAACGATGTTTCCATTTAATATATATATCTATTATAAATATTTATATTCTGAATATATATGATATATCAATCATGTTTATATTATGGTAGTATGTGAATCAATATCTATGTGATATGATCATGAATAACAAGTTAAAACACGTATGATAAATAAAGTTATTATTACCCGCAATGTTACTTTAACATGGAAATTAGTATTAAATTGGTATTATAAAGTCATAAATGAATCATATATGATATAATAAATTTTAATATGGTTTTGGTATAATTTAATAACTTACTATGTTTTCTATACATGAGGCGACTCTTACCCTTGACTAAAGGAAAGGAAAAGGTAAGGGTTAATTCCTCAATGTCATTATTATCTGATATAAATTATGTGTAAGTTTTTAGTAGGATAAATTTATTATCCATGTACATGTTTCATAAAAGAGTTTTCAAAAGTATTTTTTAAGGGACTCTTTAATTGAAACAATATTTTAAATGGTTTAAATATTTATTCTTCTAAATTATTCTCATTAATTTCCACATTTTCGAAATAGTTTTATGGATTTATTTTTATGGATATGAATGTTTTAAAATGTTTCGAATTGTTATGGGACATATTGATTCGTAAATGTATTTTAAATGTCTTGCTTTTAAATTTGTGTGAAATTTAAATGATTTCATGAAAAAGGGATATTTCTCTCAAAGAGTTTTACTGATCATTTTCAACTACGTCAACATACTTTACTAGATATTATTCATGATTGAGGTTTATTTATTATAATATAATTTTCTATATTTTATTTAATGAATGATGATATGTTTGACTATAGATTGGAATTTTTTTTATAATTCATGGTTTACGGATGAAGTATTTACTTTACGTATGATAGTTTTCATATGATGTTTTATGTTATGTTTCCCTCTTTTCATAGGAGGAATGCATTGGGATTTGTAAGTGATAGGTGGGACCCGCTATAGCCCCTCGATGCACCAGTAGATCTCAAGAGACAAATTAGTGTCTTGGCACAATGCATTGACAAAAATTTTATTTGTAGTCTTGGCATGATTCCTTGGCAATGCAGTTATGATGTCTGAAATTATGCATTACTTCATTATGAAATTAGTTATTACATGTGATTATTCTACTAGAAGAATATCCATGTCCAGGTTAATTTGGTAATGTTTTATTCATTTTTGTCATATTATGTATGTGTTTATTTTTAAAAGGCTGTTGTTTTTATTACACGTCTTGCCTTAAATTTTTATAGATTCGGCTAAATTATTTACATTTACTGAGAATCTGAGCTCACACCTTTATTATGTTTTATTTTCCCAGGATTCCAAGATGTATATTATGATTGACTGGTTGTAATAGGGTAGGAGATATGAGTGCGTTCAAAGGATAAACAATGTTTTTTTTCTATTTCATAATTTATTGTTAAACTTATGTATGTATCTATTACATCAAATGATACTAAATTAATCGGTATTTAGAGACTTAATCCCCTATGATCATGCCTATATTATATAATAATGCTCAGACTCTGGGAAACTACATTCAGGGCGTTACACTCTCAGAGTATGAATTTGAGTTATCCCTAACTGAATGTTTTCAACTAGTATTATATGTTATAATAACAATTTCAAGGTTAGTGTGAGTTGATTCATGTATGATATACTATGTATGCTCATGTTGTACAAAAAAGTGCTTTTGTTCATTGTACAAACCAATATGTATACCACCTGAGGTGTTATACACTATATGTCTAGTATAATTGGGGAGAATGGATCATATAAAAGTCTCCATTACGAGAATTTAATGAAATTACAATCTTGATAACCATTATACATTGATATATTTCTTAAAAAATCCATCATGTATTAGTTAATCAGAGATGGTTTTGTATGGTTCTAATAATGTCGTTAATTGGAGATCAAATAAGATTGGATCTATCGTTTATTTGATGAGTATTATATTTGATCCATTTGTTATTATAGATTAGGGAGTATGTATCCATAAAAAATTAGTTCATATTATTTTCTAATAAATTTGGATGATGCGGTTCTGATGTTTTCATCCATAATGATTAAGGACAAGTGATGTATTCATCATCTTGTCCAATCATTAATTTGATAGTCTAAAATGTATATGTTGGCTATATGATATTCACACACTTTATATCCAATGGTCAACCACTATCTTATATAAAGGGACCATATGAGAGTCCATGCAATCATGATATTTGGATGGTGGACATAAGGATAGAGATACATGTGTTTTCAAGAGATCATTTAAGATCCCTTCATAGCTTGGGTATCATTAATTCTTTCCTAGAGGCCATTATTTTCTTATATTTATAGATCTAGTGAATCATATTTGTTATCAATACTATAAAGTATCATGGAGTCACACATTGTGGGTTACTAAAAAGGTATTTAAATTGACAACGGTAGATACTCTATGTATATTTTAGAGTCAATCTAGATATTTGTTTTGATAGGTATTCACAAGGTATTACATTTGATGCGATATTAGGTGAATTTGATGATAACATTCAAAAGTTGTTTTTAAATATATAAAAAAGATTTTTTTATATAGTTTCACACATTATTGTATATGATACAATATATGGTGATATAGAATAGAATTTTAGACTTTAGTGTAAATAAGAAAATAAAGTAGATAATATACCCTAAAACTGATATATAAATAAGGTACAACCAATGGTATGATTTACCCAATCATAGTGTTCAAATTATGATTCAAAATAGTTTTTTTCATATATAATAATTTTATTATATTTAAAAAATTTTAAAATCATGAATAATGATATAATATTTCATTATAAAGCCAATTTCCAACCTTAGGGTGCAATTAATCCATGTTGTAATTCCTGAAATATGATTTTATACAACTTCCTTTCCTTCATAATGTTAAAAAACCATATAATAGGGAGTAAAAATAAATTATCTATATAATAAGACATCCATATCATATGAAATTTATCTTCTTCTATCATTTATAAGTTGGGATACCACTAAAAATTATGACATAAAATTACCTATAATATAATCTATCATCTAATAAAGGACACACTAGTTTTAATGAATGAGAGTTTCTTAAATTCTTGTGATGCATGAATAAGGTAGATCTATTTAATCATGATATAAAATTCATGAGTAAATATATTAGGACATGATATAATCTCATATGGTTTTATAAATCCCATTATTATTCGATGTAAGTGGAAAAGTTAGCTTGAATGATGGTTGATACTCCTTGGGTTTTTTCTCTCTCATTTCTCTTCCAAATTGCACTATATAGTGATACCATAAAATGGATTAATGAAGATTTTTATCTAAAAGATTAATTATTTACCAGCCTGTGGGTACATCATAGAGATGGGAATATTTTTATTTCCAATATTAGATTTTTTTTCAAGAATAGAAGAAGGATTCTATTGTAGCACTTTGATTCCAAATAAATTCATTGTCTATGTTATTTTCATCACTTCCAATTTTGTAGATTTCATTAATTCATTAGCAAGGTGGTATTAGTATTAATTTTTTTATTAATTTTTTTCTTCTACTATGTGCTATTTGGCCTTAAAAAATCACTGTAAAAACATCATATTTTATATCATATGAGTAAATCAAAAAAGATATAATCGAAATGAAATATAATTCCCCAAAAAATATGATTAATGAAATTATATTAAAATCAAATGGTAGAATAAAACTAATATAAAAGAACATATTTAATTGATAAATACCATGACTTGATAACACGATATTGAGTTTATTTAACCACATATTAATCTAAAAAAATGAATTAGAGGACAAGATATTAAATTTTAAATCCTACAACTAAATATCAAATTATGATAAATGTAATCAATGTGATATTATTTAACCATTAGAAAAGAAACTATATGTAGAATATGAAACGAATCTTAATGAAATGAATTGGTATTAGGACCCCCTATAGAAAATGTAAGGCATGCTCTATAAATCAGTAAGGGAGGTTTGAAGACAATTAATACATGAAAAATAAAAGAAAAACTATAAAATATATATTCAATACATTATAGAATAATAATATTTTATTTTATAGGTAATAGGGGGAAATATTTGAAAAGATTATATATTTAGAACATAATACCCTTACATGAGCTCTAACACACATTGAACAATCCTACAGATTCTTTGAAATTAATTTTATATTTATTATTTTTATTTATTATAAGATAACTCAGGTTTATTTCAAATTATATAATCTATTTATTACCATATTTTATTCATTTATTATATTAATATTATACACATAAAACCTTTTTATATTGTTATGTTTTTAGCTATAAAACTACATCGATATAATGTTAATAGTTAGTGATCACTCTCCAAAGGATGCATAGGAATAATAAGTATTAATGTATATGGTCGATGACATTATATAAGTAAAAGAGTTTAATAATTCAATATATTTTCCAAAATTTTTCCATATCAACCTGTGTTTCCTTGTTAGATTTTTTTAGATTTTTATAATGACAATTGTTATTTATTTTTAATATTATTATTAACATGACTATTTTATGATTCAAATATCATAAATATGAAATTAATTGATTTTTAATGTTACATTTAGACATGAATATATGGTTTTCTATAAAAAATTATTTTAGAATTATAAAAATATTTTTCTTTTACATTAAGGATATCTTATGATATGAAAGAAGTTAGAGGAAAATAGAATGATGAGGAAATTTGATTTGAAAATCTTACCATGCTATTTCAGGAACATCCTTGAATCAGAATTAATTATTTATATAAGGTTATTTTGGTTATAAAATGGTCGTAAGAACATGTATAAGAGGGTATATATATATATTTTATTATTTTGGTATGTAAATGAGTTAGTATGTGTATAAAAATTAGCTGTGGAAGAAGTGTATTTATAGGTAAAGGAGTGGGGCATATTTTCATAAAATAATGAATAATTTATGATATTGGATCAATAATATTAGTGATAATGATTATTATGATTATTAATAGTATTTGATTAAAAATATATACATGAAATACACATAAAAACTGATTGAAAAGCTAGAAGTTGTGTTTCAAAAAACTCCCTTGGTACACATCAACAATGTAGAGAGGGGTTTAAATGGTTTTTATAAATAAAAAAGGGAAATTGGGAAAACGTTGATGAACTTTTTGAAAATGGTTATAATGAGGCTTGAACAGAGGCCATGCCTATAGTTCTATAAAAAAATCATGGATGTGGTTCACAATTCCATTGGGGTGATAAGGAATCATGGACCCCATTCACGATTACTTTATAATGTTTTCAAAGGATATGTGAATAGGGTTCAAACCTCATACTATGAAATTTTATAAAAGGAGGTTCCCTCTTCCATTTCATTTACTCATACCATATAATTTGCGGTAAAGATGTGTTAGATTTCTTTATCAATATATATCTCTGTGTTATGGTAAGGTAAATTTTATATTTAAAAACATTAATTAAATTATAATTTTATTTATTTTATATTTATGGATAATTAATTTAATACTTATGGTTATATAAATATATGAATTAATGTTTTTTTATTATTTAATTTCGTTATCAATTAATATTTTATTATTAGTTAATTTATATTGAATGATTTTGAATATTTAAATAATGTGTATATTTAAATTGAAATGTATATTATTGTATTAAAAATTGTATAAATTTGTAATATAAAAATTGAATAATTAAATTTAAATATAATTTTATCTATATATTATATATTATATTATATTTAAGTTTAAATAAATTCAAAAATATAATATTCAATACTTATAGATTAATGAAATGAATCTTCCTAAATATTTTATACTAAGAATGTGTGAACCATTGGATATATCCCATGGTTTTTAAAATTATTTAAAATAAAAGTATCACAAATTAAATAGGGAGAGGGGATGTTTTAGATATAGATAAACAACTACAAAATAGGAAAACAATTATCTATGGAATAAACCTCCACCCATGCCTTTCAAATGATGACCCCTCATCCGTATGTTTTTCTATTTTCATGATCTAACATTCACTTCAGTATGAATATCACCATTCTTTGGTGTATATTCCTTAGAAGGATAAGAATGTCCTTAAACACAGATACCCCCTTACCATTTCCAAAATCATCATGGAAAATCTCATTGTAGTTTGACATATTTAAAATACCAGGAAAACAAAAACAATTATTAGGAGTGTTAGTTGGAGAGAAATTAACCAAGAGAGACTTTTTATGGGATTAAATAGTTGTAGAAGCTTGTCTGGTGGTGTACGGTGCACCAATTTCATTGAAAATAATTCATGAAACATAATTCTCCACAGGTTTACCTCTCACTAGAATTTCCACATAAATCTTTTGCATACCCTTGTGACTTGAATCAATTAATTTCTCCAACAGAAATTGAAAAGATGCAGATTCCTATTTATGAATTTCATCCACATAGATATCTATATTGTGATTCAATACATCATCACAATACTCCAAAATTACTTTAACCCATGTTTTGAGGTCCTAACCTATAGAATTTAGGACTACAACACCCTTATTAGACTAGTTTCACTACCCATTTTCCCACCATGAACATATTGAATTGGTAGAGTTTCTAACTCCCATCAATGAAGACTGCATTCCTTTTACATTCCAAGACATGACCAACAACCACATCTTGAGTCTCGCATATTTTAGAATTCTGACACCTTAATGAATTTACCTACCCCAAACATGGAAAATGATGGGCATCCTTGGACGAGGTACCATCGTACCTTAAAGCATAACCAATTTAAATTCATTGATTCTTGTAAGAAGTATCCTGAGATGAATTCTTATAGGCTCCATAAACAAAATTATTCTTCTTGAAACTGTTTTACATTTCATTTTCCTTTGTCGAAAATAAATATCCAGATAAATCCATGAGGCATTTATCTTTGGCATACACAATGGTTTGAAAGTCTGAGAAAAAAAGTGGGAGATTCTAATATTCAAATCTAATAAAAAATTATTATCCAGTGAAAAGAGAAAAACCTTTTCATAGAGAGGGGAGAATAGGTCCACTTTGATAAATACGTGAGCATAGAATAAATTCCCTTAAGAAATATTTTTATGAAAATAATCCAACTAGGACCAATGATTTTTACCCAAACTTATGCCCTCGAGTTCTTCACCCCAAATGTATTAATTCTTTGATCCCACACAAAAAATCACACCATTCCAAGATTAAATGGAATAAAGATAAATCCTAATGAATTTTCCATGATCTCATCAAAATAATGTGTATATTAAAATATACCTATCCTATATGAATTCATTTGAAATTTATAACCCCCCCCCAATTTTGATAATTGATTGGATAAATCATAGGGCTTCCCAAACATACCTCTAGAAGGATGGACCAACCTAGAAATGACTGAATACCTTCTTTCTTGAATCATTCCAAAATGAAATTTGATTCCTAGTATAATATATAATTTTACCTCGTATAAGAACACAATTTAAAACCCCATCACTAGAACAAGGGAAAATCCTTCACTGCAGCTTCTACAATCCAAACCTAATCATGTCACCTTTGTTGGATAATCCACTTCCTATTTCATTCCTATAGGAGTTGAAATGTGGAATTGGGCTTGAATGTTCACCTACCCCAAAGATATCAATCTCAATTTCAGGAGTGAAAGACATTAAACCGAGGAAGCCCTAGTAACCATTTTATATGATGAAGAGAGCACTCAAGACCCGCATTATTCTCCGAAAAATTCTCTAATTATCCAAAATATTTTATAAAATTTATAATAAAAAATTAATTATAAAAACTATTAGTATCTTTATTTGAATATGAATATAAGTATATTTTGTGTCTGTTATATTGTGTATCATATTTAATTTTTTAATAAATTTATATTATTATATTCAGTACATGTATATAAATAATAATATTTTTTAAATGAAAAAAATTACTATTAATAAGTATTTAAAAATTATATAAATTATAAAAAATTATTATTCAAACTAAAAATGTATAAAATATATTTATTTATGTTTTGGAATGTTAGATTGGTACAAAAAATGAATATTTCATTACCTAATTTTATTATATTTAAATTAAAAGAAGTTTACAATAGTTTAATCATTATTAATATGTATATTATCATACTTTTGTTAATTTTATTTAACAAAATTTATTATGAATACTATTTTGGGAAATTAGGTGTAAATTTTTAATATTTTTTTAATAAAATCTAGTTGTTAGAAAACACCATATAATTATATTTTTAAATATTAATAAATAAAATTGAATATATTTAAATGTATATATATAGTGCTTTGAAAACTAAATAAATGTATAATTTAAAATTGGGGGTAAAAATAAAATACAATTATGGTTAATTATTTTTATAATGAAATATAATAGTAATAATCAATGCATACAAACATGTATATTGTAAATTAATTGAGAAAATGTATATCATTAGTGAAACAATATATGATATAATAGTTGAATATAATATTTGAAAAAGAATATTACACATATTTGAAAGTCATCATTAAATTAAAAAATTCATATATATGTATATATTGATATTTAAAAACCTCTATTATTAATTGATGTATATATATATACAAATATTTAATATTTATTAGATATAGTTATAGGAAAAGTTATAATATGTAGAACATAATAAGTTTCCCAAAAACATGTTAAGAGTATTGTGTGATGACTGATCATGAGATTATTGAGAAATGTATTATAGAAATTGGATGTCATATTTTTTCGTAAGTGGTTATATTATTTGTAATAATTTTATTTTGTTTTCCAAATTTATATCCAGCGTGTCATCCTTCCATCTATGTATATTCAAAACTATGTGTCCATGTAAAAATGTTATGTATCTCGAACCCTAAGACACCCTCACTTGTATTTGAGTATCATTGTAATGAAAGGGTGTTTGATATAAGGTGTTGATGTTTGAAGATGTATTTTTATACCATAACTAAAATTAGATTGACGGTTGATGAAATATATGATAATTGAAGCTCCAAGAGTCCCCCTAGTATTTTGTTGTTTTTTTAAATAATGTTAGACGAGTCAATAAAAATGACTCAAGATCAACTCACTACTATTTGATAATAAATAATTAAAACATGTTAAAAT
Organism: Viscum album; assembly: GCA_963277665.1. Taxonomy (NCBI): domain Eukaryota; kingdom Viridiplantae; phylum Streptophyta; class Magnoliopsida; order Santalales; family Viscaceae; genus Viscum; species Viscum album. The sequence continues at coordinate 378,124,902 of OY728160.1, read as the reverse complement.
TTTCATGATGTAGATTAAAAAATTTGAAAAAAAATTAAAGGTAATCATATCAGTATCGTTATACATCAATAGTGAGGTTATTTATATTGATTAGGGTTTTAGTTATAGTTTTCCACTTACAAGACTGGAAAATCTTCATGAATGTTTGAATATAAACAGATGCATATATATAATATATTTTTATATATTATTTTTTAAATATATTTATTGGTAATGTGAGAATATTTAGAATATAATAAGTATCCCAAAAAACATTTTAACAGTATTTTATGGTGATTGATATTGAGAAAACTAACTAATTTATATTTTGAAATTGAATGTCGTATTTTTTTATTTTTTATTTAATTTTTAATAAATTTCTGATATTGAGATAAACAACCAATTCATGATTGAAATTTAATATCATTTTTGTATGTAGTAAAATATTTTATAATAATTTCATTTTTTATTCCTCCTTTTTTAATTTAATTTCATCACCCTCTCTAAGTATGTAAAGGCAGGTGTGCCCATATAAAAATGTCATGTATCCAAAAACCCTATACCGCCACACATTCATGTGAAGACAATTATAATAAATGGGAATTCAATGAGAGGTGATGTTGTTTGATGTTTTATTTTTACACCATGACTAAAAGGACACTGATGGTTGTTGAAATCATATTTAATAGAGGATCAATGAGATAGCCCCTATATTTTGGTTGGTTTATAAAAGAATGATAATATAATACATATAAAAAGTCCCAATACCAATTCATGGTAATTTAATTGTAACCAAATAAAAAAATTAAACATCTTACTGTGTAGTATAAAACATTTTAATAAAAAAAATCATGGTAATCATGTTTGTGTCAATATAGTACAATGGTGAGGTAATTTATAGTAATTAGTGATTTTTAATAGTTATCCACCTACAAGAGTGTAATGTATTCATAAATGTTTGACATTAGACAAAGTATGTAAGAAGATAACAACTTCTTATAACCGAGGGATGATTAATAAATTACATAAATTATATATCAACATCATCAGTATATTGAACATATATAGAATATTGAGTATCCTATTCTCTATGATGAGTATTGGATGGATGCGTCAATGTTTTTTAAGGAAAAAGTGTTGTAATTGGTTATTGGAATTTCAGGCCATAATTATGATATTGATAAGGCAAGACCTACTACTATAGAACTATGTTATGGGACATATTTTTAAATTGGTCCTTCATAAATTTCTCATCCATTTCTTCTTATATGAATCCACTAACTAATAATATTATGAATAAGATGATTATAATATAGAAAGAACTATAGGGTACATCCCCATAGATTATCTTGATTTATTTAATGGCACTTTATCTAATGAGAATGTATTTGATTGTGAAATAGGAGATGATTTTGGTGAGGATGATGTGGGGAATGAAACTTATATGGTTACTTTGAAATATATGAAACAAAATGTTAGTTGTAATCATCCTACATTATTGACATCATTAGTCAAAATAGTTTAAATTGAAATTTTTTTACTTAGAAATAATTACACTAATTACTGAATTCTTTGGTATTATATGTAACAAATCTGCATCACCTGATAACACCTATATGTTTGAAAAGAGTTTGAATGTAGACCATCATTTAATAATATTCTAATGTAATAACACATAGAGTGAAATTCTTTATTTTTGTTTGATGAATCTATAAAGAAAAAACACATCGTTTAGTGTGATAAATATGAGGTAGAATTTAAATATCAAATGTGTGTAATATATGATTTATTTTATTCTTATTTTAACCTAACCATGATGGTATGAAATCATACTTGTGTACATCCAATATTGTCCCATGATCAATATTCACTTAATAAATTATTTATATAGAATGTTATTGTAGAGACGATATGAATGTTTCAGGATGTTCTTGTCTCCCTTTTCCATGAACGAATCCAACAGATGTTCAAATACAATATATCCTATTGAAATTTGATAATAAAAAAAAGAAATTATGAATGTCTGTGGTAATTCTAATGAATCGTATATAGTGTTGTCGTAGATAATGAGATCATTGTCTCTCAAAAATTTGGTTTTTTATCATTTGGACACTTTTTTAAAAATCTCTCCTAATCACTGAGTTGATCAAATAGAGGTTATGTTATATAAGCTATTTTGTAAATTTAGGCCATGTATACATTATTTTACTTAATATAAAAAATATCAATCATGTTTATGGAACTTTTCTTTATCGCAATTATACCGGTGCTCTTCTTATTTTTTCTAAACGGGATTATAATCATTCTTCTCTACCACTTTATTTTTACATTTTTGAATTGGATAATTTTTAATCATATAGTTGGTTCTTTTAATTTATCTTCATTCATGTTACAAAGCACTAAGGAGTGTGTTCAACATCTTATTGTCATCATGAGAATATAGAGCGTATTAATAGGGATGGTTTTTTAGAGTGAGAAACAAATATTTTTCAATGATATTTCATTAGACATATTTTTATTAATGTGTATAATAATTCCATAGGTGAGGAAATAAATAAGTAGGTCATTAAGATCATTAAGTTTTTTAAAAATTATACTTGTTAGAAAAAAATTAATATCCTTCTAAATACATTGTTCTCCTCAATTTTTAGGTTACGAGTTCCAAAAAAGAAAATTTTGATCATTGAATTGATGAAATTATAAGGGCTAATGATGATATATATGATTATATGAATTGGGTTTCAAAGTATAAATTGTCATTAACAAATAATGGTGGTATAAGATATGACCATATAAACAATAATATTATAGAGTGGATAATGGGGGTAATCAAGGGTATTTTTAATCTAATGATAAATTGGTTAGTATATGAGAAATTTTATTGAAATTCGAATTAATTTAATGAAAGGTCCCAATAGGCATAACAGTAGATGAAACATGGAATTAATTTGGGATATAATTTCTAAATATATATTGATAAGATATTTTAGGTTGTGTCAGCATTTCATGTTGAAACCTTTGACTGATTAGGGAGATAATTTCAAGAAATAGAGTTCCATAAACCACTCCGAGGAAATATTGGATGAGTGTTGGTAGTCATACTCAAAAAAACGTACAATGAATTTAGTCCATTCCAAGCATTGACATATCATTATGCACATTTCATTGTATCTTTCACATTTGTGAACATAACTTGGGAAACCTATATTGACCCAGTGTAACATGTGAGAACACTTATTTACATTTATAGTGAACCTTAGAGGCCTATTAGTGATTTTCATACTATGACCTTGCATGTTTATTAGCCGACTATGGTCCCTGATATTACCATGTTTCATTTAATAGATTTCTCTTTTATAGATTATTTCATTTATAGACATTTTTCATTTATGTATTGTTAATTTGGTTCCTAACATTACCAGGTTTCACCCTTGGGGATGACCAAAGTTTACTCATATCATAAATTAGATGGACTAGACTCAATAATGGGGAGTAGAACTATGATGAAAAAATTTTCCGAAAAAAAGGAATTCTCATAAGATATATTCCCAAGTGGAAAAAATTTGGTCCAATTCATAGAATATTTGATCTAGTTTCAATATTTTATCATCAATTTGTAATTCTTTTGGTGTTAAGGCTTTTCCATTTTTAGATCATTTAATTTCTAGATTGATTTATTTCTTGATTATTTCATTTCATTCTTGTATCATTTTTAGTTTCAATCAAAAATAATTTTGTGATATTTCAACTGTTAAGAAATTAAACACACAATGTAAATTAATAAGAATAGATTTGACCTTAAAACAAGTTGTCATTATATCTGCTCAAGACATCACACCTCCGATTGAATATATCATGCATGTTCTTGTACAATGTGAGATTATTATCTTGGTGGATATATATTAAATTATTCAGTAATAAATTATTAATTATTTAAGGTCATTAAAATAATATATTTGTGGAATAATCTAATGAAATCAATTCCATATATTTGTTACATTATTTTTTATCATAATTCTTAATTAGGCTTTCTAATTGTTAAATTCATTTTTATTCTTGAAGATTTTGAAATATATTTTACAAATTTTATTGAATTATCTATAAATAAGATATGATTATATCAAATTTTGAGGTGATTGTCCCTACAATAATTACTTTTCAAGACATACTTGTTTCATGGAATGTTAGAGAGTGATGTTTAGTTCCTATTTCAAGTGTGTGAATGCCGCATTATTTCCATCCTATTTCACCACCTCATTCCATCATGCCTCATCTTTATCATGCTAGGTTCAGCAATATATCAAATAGATAATTCATATTCTTCAATCATCACCTAATTACTTTCCTTATAGAGATATGGAGGCAAATGATACTTAAATTTCATTTTATAAAGGGAGATATGAGTATTAAACTTGAGGATGTTACCATTATGTTGGGGTTCCCCATGGATAATACGACTATGATAGGCTGATATGGTACAGATTGGATTGATCTTGTAGCACCCTCGGTTTGAGGTATGTGGCCTTTGTTAATGCATTTCAATGTGTTTAAAGTGCATGGGATGAGTTGGGAAGTGGTGGGGAGAGTTTATAATGGTTTGGGATGAGTTTTGATTGATTTAAATGGGTGCACGGTTTGAGCACGGTTAGTGGAAACCGTGTGGTTTCCCCAAGAAACCATCAAAACCTTTGTTCTCAAGACAGTAGGCCTCGCAAGCCCTACACACGGTTTTCCAAACCGTGCGAGGAAACTATGCGGACCCTGGATCTCGAAGTCGTGGCGTACGCATGGTTAGCGCACGGTTTTCCAAACTGTGCGGGATAACCGTACAACCACTTAATTTTAGGGTTATAAGTTCTGGGCTCACTTGGGATTTCCTCATTCCACTCCAACTCTCCTCCAACTCGATCCTCACTCTGGATTTTGGGTTATCTTGGGTTAGGGGTGCTTTCCCACTCGGTTTGGAATAATTTCAAAGGGGTTTCAAGGTGGTTTCAAGGTGGTTTCTCCCGGGTTAGTCTCTCCTCTTGGTTTCCTTGTGTTTTCCTCTAGATCACCATCCCTCTCTTTCTTTTTTTTCTAGATCTACATTTGTTTTGTGTAGATATAGTGTTTTGGTTGCCTTGGATGTTAATGTTAAGGCTTGTGGATGGTTTCGGTGGTGCATTCGCCATATTGGAGATGCGTTGGTTTATGGGTCATTTTCTCGGAAACCGTAAAGGTAGGTGGCCTCTCACTTGACTCCACATGGTAAGAAATTGTGATTCCATGTTACAATTAATTTTCTGATTAAAATTAATTGTGTTTCAATGTGCGAATTTGGTTTGAAATCCATTTGGGGTTTTTTTGGTAAAAAGGGGTTTTGTGGTGAAATGTTCTTGTTGTGGATTTTCAAATGAAGATTTTAAAATGGGATGCTATGGATGATTTGTGAAAATGATTGATGGAAATGGTATTCAATAAAAAGGTTGTTTTATTGAAATAGGGTTTGGCATGAAAAATGGTTTTCCATAAATGGGTGATTTGTTGAAGTGAATTGATATGAAATGGAAATGGTTGATTGCATGTGGTTGTGTCCTTGTTGGGTTATATGCTTGGATTGGCTTGTTTTTGATGTTGTGTGGAAGTGTCGAGAATTACCACTATAAAAAGGGGTTGGATAGTGGGTAGAAGGGCCACCATCAATGGTAATTGGATAGGAAGTGTCGCTTGGTGTAAATGGGTGAACGGGTTGCACGGAAGCTCCACCGTTTGGTTGTTTGGTTGTTTGGTTGTTTTTTGTGAATTGATTTGCAAGATGGAAGTTGTTGTGCTAACGTGTAAATGATTAGATGTCTTGTGGCATGTTTGGTTGGATTTCCCTTGGTTTCTTGGTTTGGGTGTGATGGCTTGGTAAGGGCATGTTTGGATTATGAAAATGGTTGCACCTGTGATTTATTTTATATAAACTGTATTATATAAAGGTGCTAATGGTTTTATCCTATTGGAGTATGTAGGGAATTCATTTGTGGAAAACCTACTGAGTTTTATTACTCACCCCCAACTTTGGCACTATGGTGTCTTTGCAGATGTCGTGTACCATGACGTGGGAAAAGGTAAGGCATCACCCTCCTTTAGTGGAGCACTGTGATCTCTTGGTAGAGCTTGGAGCTTGGATCATGGCGTGGAGCTATGGTGCTATCATGGCTTGTGGTGTTTGGTTGTTTAGTTTCTGTTGTGTGCTCTGATGATGTGTGTACATATCTGATTGTATTGGTTTTGAGTTGTGTTGTGGAACAACTTGGTTGTCTTTTGGGAATGCATGGTTGGGTAATTAAATTGACATGTATCATATAGTGGTCGTTTGTGGATGGTTTGGTTGGTTTTGTCTTAAGGGAAATAATTCCCCAACATGATCTTGAAGCCCTCAGCATTTATTGCCAAACTTTGGTGTCTTGGGAACGTCTCTTAAGGCTAAGTAGCCCTCACTGGCTCGTCAATCCAATGAGGTAGGGGCGGGGTGTTACAAGTGGTATCAGTTTGTTCAGTCCTTTGGAGTTGATTCTCGGATTGGTGTTTATATTCATTGTGGTATACTCCTCGGGTCTTGATGGTATCAAGGTGTAGGAATGTCGGAACATGGAATGTATAGCATAAAAGGACGTAGAAAACCTTTTTATGCTGAAATTTAAGTTACCAGGGAGTTAGGTGGATTAGTGTTTTGGAGACACTTATATGAATTGGATATCTCATTGTCGTGGGTGTAGCCAATGAGATGAGCATGACATGCATGGTAGATATGACTTCCCTCTAGGATGCATATTTCATTGGGGTATATTAATTTATGATGTCATATGAACATGTGAAATTGTAATGTGAATAAATTGGTATTTTGAAAATGGTTTGGTTTTCAAAATGGTGAAACATGACACATGTTGGAAAATGTGAATTGGTGTAAAGACTTGTTGTGATAGTGTTGTGTAATGTGATTTGAAATGCAATTTTGTGACGTCTACTAATGTGAGACTCATGGTTGTTTGTTTTTTGTTGATAGAAATGGAATTGGGTAGGCGTCGTAGAGACCAACCAGAGGAGGCTGCTGATAATGTGGTTGCACCTGAGCCTCAAGTGAACCAGCAGCTAGTGAAAAGTATAGTGCAATCTTTCCAAGCTTTGTGAAGTGGAAAAGGAGTGGATGAACCAAGGCATGTTGATCATGTGGTTCAGTTTCCAAAGAATAATCCACCCATCTTTAGGAGTGATTCAGAGCCGGAAAGGGAAGAAGCATGGATGAATAGAATGAACAAGATTTTTGATTTCTTAGGAATGCCGGTAGAGCTGAAAGTAAATTTGGCCATGTATATGTTGGAAGATATTTCCCTTAAGTGGTGGGAGTTGGTATTCCATGCGGGGAAAAACTAGGGTATGATTTGGGTAGGCTTTGAGGAATTTTTTAACAAACAATTCTACCCACATACGTTCAAAATTCTGTGTATGACTGATTTCATCAGTTTGAAGAAAGCGCTTATGTCTGTGACGGAGTATGAAGCTATGTTTATTAACTTAGTGAGTTTTGCGCCTGAGGTGGCAGGTAGCACATCATTGAAGGAAATGATATTTGAAGCGGGGTTATGGAAAGAAATCCATTCAAAGATATTGGTGATGTGTATAGATGATTACACAGAGATGGTGAATATATCCTCGGTGGCCGAGTGGGATATATTCAAAACTCCTGGTGGGTGAAGCATGGTGGTACCCATGGGGAATAGTGGGGACTCTAATGCTGGGTCCAAGAGAAAGTGGGAAACTTATTCTCAGGAACATAATATGACAAATAATCCGATGACAGGATCGTTAAATCTTCCGCCGGATCCCCAACGAAAGTTGGGATGTTTTCAGTGTGGTTCGACGAGCCACATCAAGCGGGATTGTATGGCACAACCTCAAGCATGTCATAAATGTAAGACGATGGGGGAATCTGCAGCATTATTGTTGGAATTCTCCAAGGTCGGTTGCACGTGAAACTCCTCAAGGATCGCAGACATTGTATGCTTCGACTGGATGGGGGCAGTAGAATAACCCTCATCAGCCGAGTAAAGTGGGTCATGGTGATTCTCGAAATACCATGACGCCTCAGCAAAGAAATAAAGAGAAGAGTGTGGCAAGCAAACATGTGTCTGGAGATGAATAGGTTATGGTGGATGATCAGTCGGGACCATCTATGGTGCGAGTAATCATTCTTCTAAATTCTACCTTGATGCAAGTTTTGTTTGACACGGGTGCTTCACACTCTTTTATTGCAGCACGTGTGGTTGATTTGATGGGTTTAAGGGTAGAAATGATGCCCTTGGTTTTGAAACTTCAAACTCCTCTGGGTAGAAGAGAGTGTCAAGCCTTCTTTTGTATTGAATGTTGTATAGTTGTGCGTGAGGTTTAGATATTGTGGAATTTCTCAATGCTTGAGATGGACGGGTATGATGTAATCCTAAGAATGGATTGGCTGGTGTCTTTTAAGGCCCACATCAATTGTGATGTGTGGATAGTGGCTTTTACGACACATGATGGCGTTAGACATCTCTTTAGAGGGGAGAATCATGAAAGGCATGGTGCAATGGGTTTTTTGGCACCAGTAGTGGGTACGTTATCGTATCTGTTGGAGGTGTTGTCATTGGAATTGATAGAGGGTGTTGAGCAGAGTGTTCCTCTGGAAGGGGTGGATCAGTTTATAGTTGTTTTTCTGGATGAATTCTATGGGTTACCTACCATAAGAGAAGTGGAGTTTACGATTGATCTCTTTCCGGGGACAAGTCCCATCTCACTTCCGTCTTATTGGATGGCAGAAGCTGAATTGCGGGAATTGAAAACCCAGTTGGGAGAGTTATAAAACAAAGGGTTTATCTGGCCTATCACATCTCCATAGGCAGTTCCGGTGTTGTTTGTGAAAAATATGTTGGAACCTTGAGGCTAGGTGTTGATTATCATAGACTTAACCAAGTTACGATAAAGAATAGATGTCCACTTCCATGGATTGATGATTTTTTGAACCAATTGAGGGGATCCCAATGGTTCTCCTAGATCGACCTGATGTCGGGATATCATCAGTTAGAGGTGAGGAAGGAGGATATTTCTAAAACAGATTTCAGAAGTAGATATGGCCATTTTGAATATGTGGTTATTCCCTTTGGTCTACTGAATGCGCCAGCGGTGTTTATGTAATTGATGAATTAGATATTTCAGAGATATCTAGATTCATTTGTGGTTGTGTTTTTCGACGATATTCTGCTGTATTCAAAGACAATGGTGGAGCATGAGCAGCACTTGGTGACAGTGATAGGGATCTTGAGGGATCATCGATTGTATGCCAAATTGTCAAAGTGTGACTTTTGGATACAAGAAGTTTGTTTTATTTTCCCTGTGATTTCTAAAAGGGGCGTTTCAGTGGATCCAGAAAAGATAGAGGCTGTTATCTCGTGGAAAATGCCAAAAAATGTGTTTCAGATATGTAGCTTTATTGGTCTATCAGGGTATTATCGGAGGTTTGTTCGTGATTTTTCACGTTTGGCTTCGCCAATGACATCTTTGACAATAAATAATGTTCCATTCCAGTGGAATGAACAGTGTCAATAGTGTTTTGAAGAGCTAAAGGTTCGTCTTACATTAGCATCAATCTTAGTTTTTCCAGAGTCATGAAAAGGGTATGTGGTGTATTGTGATGCATCAAGATTAGGTTTGGGGAGTATTATCATGAAAGGGAATCATGTGGTTGCATCTGTCTCAAGACAGTTGAGAGTGAATGAGAAGAACTACCCAACTCATGATTTAGAGTTGGCAATAGTGGTCCATGCCTTGAAAGTGTGGCGTCATTATCTCTTCGGTGAGAAATTCACTGTATATATAGATCATAAGAGTTTGAAACACATTTTCTCACAAAAGGGATTTGAACTTGAGGAAAAGGAGATGGATGGAATATCTCCAAATGTTTGATTTTGACTTGATGTACACACCGGGTAAGTGAAATTTTGTGGCAGATGCATTAAGTAGAAAACCATATGCTTTGGTGGTGAAACATGCATTAGACTAGTGGCGGTTTATGATGGTTAAAGCTGATATGTAGATGGAATGTGAGGACCAGGGCGATAAAGCAGTCTCCTTTCTAGTTTTGTTGATTTCTCACTTGGTTGTCCTGGTTAGAGGGGCACAGATATCCGATTCTAAGTGTGTGGTCGTGGGGTCGAGACTCATTGGTGGGGAGACCATTCAGGGTCGGAAACTGAATAAAGATTCCGTTTTGTGTTTTTCAGAATTGGATGGTTGTACCCGTTTCTTTTCAGAAGGATCTTCTCAGTGTGTATCATAATTCCAGGTGGGATGTTCATCATGGAATTCTGAAAATGTATAAAGCACTGAAGGCACTGTTCTGGTGGCCTAGTATGAAAAGAGGTGTGGCTGAGTTTGTTTCGAGATGCTTGACTTGTCAGCAGGTCAAGGAAGAGCATCAGAGGCTAGCAAAAATGTTGCAATATTTACCAATCCCTGTTTGGAAGTGGGAGTAGATTGTGATATATTTTTTCACAGGTCTCCCAATAATAGTGAAGAAGCCCGATACCATTTGGGTGATAGTGGATCAGCTAATGATGTTGGCCCATTTCTTCCTGATTCGTGAATCTCATACGGTGGAGGATCTGTCCAAAATCTGTATACGAGACGTGGTAATGAGGCATGGTGTTCCAATTTGGATTGTATCAGATAGAGATCTGAGGCTTACATCTAATTTCTAGAAATCCTTACAGCAAGCCATTGGTACACAGTTGACGATGAGTACGGCGTATCATCCTCAAACAGATGGTCAATCCGAGAGGATGATATAAACTCTGGAAGATATTTTTCAGCCTTGTGTCATGTATTTTGGTGGATCATGGGAGGAGCACATGTCTTTGGATGAGTTCATGTACAATAATAGTTAATAGTCATCCATATAGATGGCTCCGTTTGAAGCATTGTATGGGAGGCCATGTTTTTCTCTACTATATTGTGTGGAAATGGGAGAGTGTTTGATGGTTGGACCGATCCTTATCCAGGAGACTAAGTAGAAGATCAAGTTGATCAGGAAGAGAATGGAGACCTCTCAGAGTCATCAGAAATCATATGTGGATCATCGTCTACGGCCATTGTCATTCCAGGAGAGTGATCATGTGTTCTTGATGATCTCTCCTAGGTTGGGACATCGTCGGTTTGGGAAGCAGGGAAAGCTATATCCGAGGTATATTGGACCTTTTAAGGTTCATGAGCAATTTGGTGAGGTGTCTTATCATTTGGATTTTCCACCATGGTTTAGTGTGGTGGAAAATGTGTTTCATTTCTCACAGTCGAAAAGGTATCAGCCGGATCGTGACCATGTGATTTGATGGGATTATGTTGAGATAGAACTGGAAGCTTTGTTGGTGCACGTGCCAGTTCAGGTTGTGGATAAGAAAGATAAAGTCCTATGGGGTAAAATCATCGGTTTAGTTCATGTTTTGTGGCAACATGGTCAGATCCAAGAGGAGACTTGGGAGCGGGAGAAAGAGATGGTTGAGCAGTGGCCCGAGCTCTTTCGGCAATAGGCAGGTTCACTACTTTACGAGGACGGAAAGTCCAATGGTGGGGAGAATGTAGCACCCCTGGTTTGAGGTATGTGGCCTTTGTTTATGCATTTTTATGTTTTTAAAGTTCATGGGATGATTTGGGAAGAGGTTAGGAGAGTTTGGAATGGTTTTGGATGAGTTTCGAGGCTTCTAAAGGGGTGAACGGTTTGAGCACGGATAGTGGAAACTGTGTGGGTTCCCCAAGAAACTGTGAGGACCCTTGTTCTTGATACAGTAGGACTTTCACGGCCTATGCAAGGTTTTCCAAACAGTATGAGGAAACCATGCAGACCCTAGCTCTCAAGGGAGTGGCGTATGAATGGTTAGCGCACGGTTTTCCAAACCATGCAGGCTAACCGTGCAACCACATAAATTTAGGGTTATAAGTTCCGAGCTCACTCGGGATTGCCTCATTCCTCTCCAAATCTCCTCCCACTCGAGCCTCAAATGGGATTTTAGGTTTTCAAGGGTTATGGGTGCTCTCCCACTCAGTTTGGAAGCGTTTCGAAGGGGTTTCAAGGCGGTTTCAAGGTGGTTTCTCCCGAGTAATTCTATCCTCTTGGTTTCCTTGTGTTTTCCTCTAGATCTATATCCCTCTCTTTATTTTTTTTCTAGATCTACAGTTTTCATGTGTTGATCTAGGGTTGTGGTTTCCTTGGATGTTATTATTAAGGCTTGTGGATGTTAGGAGAAGTGATCTAGAGAGGTTTCGGTGGTGCATTCGCCGGATTGGAGTTGCGGTGGTTTGTGGGTCATTTTCTCAGAAACCCTAAAGTTAGGTGGATTGTCTCCCAACTACACATGTTTATAACTAGTTTTTCCATGTTACAATTATTTTTTTGATTAAAATTTATTGTGTGTTGATGTGCGATTTTGGTTGGAAATCCATTTGGGGGTTTTTGGGAAAACGCAGTTTTGTGGTGAAATGTTCTTGTTGTGGATTTTAAAATGAAGATTCTAAAATGGGATTCTATGGTTGATTTTTGAAAATGATTGATGGAAATGGTATTCAATAAAATGTTTGTTTTATTGAAAAAGGGTTTGTCATGAACAATGGTTTTCAATAAATGGATGATTTATTGAAGTGGATTGATATGAAATGAAATTGGTTCATTGCATGTTGTTGTGTCCTTGGTGGGTTATATGCTTGGATTATCTTTTTTTGGATGTTGTGTGGAAGTGTCGAGATGTACCACTATAAAACGGGGATGGATAGTGGATGGAAGTGCCACCATAAATAGTAAGTGAATGGGAAGTGCCACTTGGTGTAAATGGGTGAACAGGTTGGACGGAAGGTCCACCGTTCGGTTGGTTAGTTGTTTGGATGTTTCGTTATTTTTTGTGCATTGCATTGAAAGATGTAAGTTGTTGTGATAATGTGTAAATTATGAGATGGCTTGTGGAATGTTTTGTTGGATTTCCCTTGGTTGCTTGGTTTGGTTGTGATGGCTTGGTAAGGGCATGTTTGGCTTATGAAAATGGTTGTAATTGTGATTTATTTTATATAAACTATTTTATATAAATGTTCTAATGGTTTTATCCTAGTGGAATGTGTAAGGAAGTCATTTGGGGAAAAACTACTGAGTTTTAGTACTCACCCCCTTCTTTGGCATTGTGGTGTCTTTGCAGATGTTGTGTACTGTGATGTGGGAAAAGGTATGGAATCACCCTCGTTTAGTAGAGAATTATGATCCCTTGGTGGAACATGGAGCTTAGAGCTTGGCGTGGAGCTGTGGTGGTGTCATTGCTTGTGGTGTTTGATTGTTTTGTTTCTACAGTGTGATCTGTTGTTGTGTGGACATGTCTAGTTGTATTGGTTTTTAGTTGTGTTTTGGAACAACTTGGTTGTCTTTTGGGAATGCATGGTTGGGTAATTAAATTGGCATGCATCATATAGTGGCTGTTTGTGGATGGTTTGGTTGGTTTTTTCTTAAGGGAAAATTGTTCCCCAACTTGATCTTAAATCCCTCAGCATTTATTTTCAGCCTTTGGCGTCTTCAGAATTTTTCTTAAGGCCAAGTAGCCCTCACCGCCTCTTCAATCCAATGAGGTTGGGGCAGGGTGTTACAGATCTAGTTTAGAGACTAATGGGAAATAAGGTTTGATATTATGGGAGGTTTTTCATTGGGATTTGATTATGAATTCTGTGGATAAATTATCACTTCTCACATCTAGTATATAAAGCTGATGAGATCCCCCATAATGAGATTTTCGTGTGAATAAATTTTGAAACATATTATCATCATGATCTTCATTTCTCATTCAACTACATTTTTTCACCTAATTTATTTACCATTACTGGAGGATTTAGACTTGACAGGGATGTATAGACAGGGGTTATAATTTCATTCATATACATATAGTGATTTTTTAGTGCATTTCACATTGATAAGCTATTTATTATTGGATGAAGTATTCTAATATAGATGTGGATATGGGAGTGCATCCCTAACATAGTTCCATATGACAATGTGTCACAGACTAGTGATATTTTATTGGAGGCTCCTCATGGGTGATGGTATGTTTTTCACTTCCTTTTTATATGAAAATAACACGAATAAATTTCTATTATGAAATATAAATTTATAAGTATAGAAATTATATGAATTCGTGGATTCGGGCACATCTATATTCATATACTACAAGACATGATTTCAACACCTATAGAATTATGATAGATAGTCTTTTATTGGAAGGAGTGCATGATTATTTTATATAGTTAAATTGTGTAAAATACATGGGTTCATTTATTAATTTCTTATGCTTTTTTTCTATTACATGTTTCATGGAGGCCATATATTGATCCTATCATCCAAATTCTCTCACTATACTATAATGTGATGCTTTATTCTAGCTTATGTGTTCTACCAATAAGTCATTTTAATATTATTGAGTTGAATTATTCTAATAGAGGTACGAGAAATTTTATCTTTTATCATACCTTTTATTTACTACCTACTCATTTTATCATCTTCATTCACTAATGATGTTAGGGAATGATACTTTGACTGGATGCGATAATATGATAGATATATTGATATATGGGATAGATGGCATGTGTTCTGATTATGAGGGGATGACACTAAACATATTCATAAAGATAGATAAGTTATATTATGGTAATTGATAATTGTGTTCCGTAATGAGATATCTAACATGACATCGATGGAGATATCATGAGTTGATAATAATTACTCCATATACTATTGAATAGCTTTTTATTAACTTGAGTTAATTGTATAATTTTATAGGATTCCCCTATCACCCAGCTAATTCCCATATTTGGTCCCATAGAGAGAGATTCATTTTACTAGACCAATTTTCATAGTGAAGTGACATATTTTATTCTTCTAATGAATGAGATTTGTCATGCGATTTTCATTAATGTGTTAAAAGATGTAGATGGAGTTGAACCTTATATAGATGCTTCTAGAGGTGAAGAACCTATTATGGATTTATATGTGTCACATGATGAAGATTTTAATCATAATCAACTATATGATCCTCTATTTTCTTTTAAATATGATCCACAACCACAACCACAGGAACATGCACATTTAGAGTTTGTTATTATGGCATATTTTGTTTGTAGTGACAGAGGATGACTGATATATTTAAAAATATTTATTTTCCTCTGATCTGAAGATATCCTACAAACAAGATCCATATTCATAACATGTTCAATAGGGATTTATTCATCATCCACCATCCTTATAGGTAGGACTGGGTACGGGCAAGGAGACTATAAATTCACCACATTTACACAACCTAATATAGAGGTAGATACCGGAGATTCTACACAGGACGTATCATCATCTATTTTTTAAGTACAATAAAACCATCATTATACATAATTTATGAAATATTTTATGTGAGAAAAGTAATTTTTCATCAAAAACACATAATAAAGTATTTAATGGTTTTATGTAATGGTATAAGCTCTGTTAACACTTTAGAATATTCAATGGAATGATTTCAGAGATAGGTGATGAGTTATCATAGAATTCAAAGGCTTGTAGAGCCTCTATATTGATTTAATAAAAATATTTAATATATTATATTCTGTATATGCACTATTTTCCAAAAAAAATATTAAATATCTCCTAAATGGTGTCTCGTATGAGAAATATAAGAACATTGTTTTTTCCGAGCTGTGGGATTTACCCTTGGGGAGACATAACATTTGTGTTCAAATAATGATTGGTAAAATAGAATGTGAGGGTAATTTATTTTATATTTTTATTATATATATTTATGAAAATAATGGTAAATCACCTAAATTTTGTCTCAAAGGAAGATATGAAAAATGCATTAAATAAAAAAATGTGGGTTTTACCCAAAGAGTGATATAAGCTTTAGGCATGTCAGGTGTTTTATTACATCCCATATTAGTGTAATAATAAGTATATTACTTCAATTTTTGATGAAAAAATGGAAATTACATGTGTAATAAAATTTACATATTAAATTAGTGATTTTCCATGGGTGATTTTTTATGTTTTTTGAGGTTATATTATAATGGAGAAATTATTACCTTGGGCTAAATAAATGAAAATTTATGGTTAATATAACATGATTAACTATTATGGAAATTTTATAGATGTCATGTTTAAAATGTCAGTTTTCTAAATAATGTGATTCTAATAATAATAATAATTAATATTGGAGTTATTATTCTTATTACTATTATTTTCTTCAAAAATTATATTCACATATGGATAAATAAATGGTATATATATACATGTGTGGGGGTATATATAGATGAGTATATATAACATGTAAATATGTGTTAAATATATATCTTTATGTTTGTGGGGGTGTATATATATGGGTTAAATATATATATTAGACCTATGTTTGGGGGTCTATAAGTATATATATATGGTTGACTTGAAGTGTATTTTATAGATGTTTATTTAAGAGGAAATGATTGAATCCTATTAATGGTGTCCCCCAAGTTATGATGAGATAGGACAAATAAAGTAAATGAAACAATTAAAGTGGTTCATTTAATGATAAAATAGATAAAAATAATAATATAATTGGTGGAATTTTGGGCGGTGAAAAGTCATCTCACATGAAGAATTATCCTCCCCAATCATGCCTCCTCCCTCTCTATATATCCCACTCCCTTCTCTCACTTTCAAAAAAAATTTATTTTCTTTTATATTATTATTTTTACACACTTCATTATTCAATATCTCATGTGATACTTATCAGATTGACGCATCTTCAGTTCATTTAGTTCATTTTTATGATCAAAAGAAAAATATTTTTTTTGAAGGTATCAATCTATTTTAAATATGATAATTCTATTTTTAAATGAAAAATTTAAAATAAGTTATCAAAATATAATCACACCTTTTATCAAAGGATAATTTTAATGAAATTATCATAAAGTTATTTTGAAATAATGATTTATGCAATTATTTGAAGAATAATTATTTAAATTATGAAAGAAAAAAATTAGTTTATAATTATTTTTGAGAAAACATTCTAGGAGATGTGTCACCAAAATTTTCGAATTCAAAAATTATCCAGGATATAAAATATATCCTCGCATGTGATATTTTATTTATTTGGGGAATAAAATGTATGGTTTATATTCTAGGAGTATTTTCCGCATTATCGTTTTTTAGTTGGTTTGAAAATGTGTTTGGGTGATGACACCTTTTAAAACATTTTTCGTTGATGTCGATGACTACGAGGTCGGGAGATTCTTACCATTTTGGGATCTCATTAACATAGGTTTCCATTATTTATTTATTTATTGGATTATTTTATACAATTCTTTATTGTGATTGCATGTGGTTGTCTGGGTATCCCATGAGGCCTTTAGTGACTCGATGAGTGATATTGGTTTTTCCATTTCCATGTTTTATTATCATCTCATGATCAAATGTTTACTTCTTTATTTATTACAATGATATACTATGATATTTCTTTTTTGTGTTCTCACCTTACATGTATTATTCTATAACATGGTGATAGTTTGAGGTATATCAGACGCATGAACCATCATGAAATATTTTTTCCCATAGAGTGAGAGTTTTCTTGACTTGTAATGATGGGGATGATGGACCTGATCACAATACGGATATATGATTTAATTTCATGTTGATGATTGACTCCACACCTAAGTATTCGGCTGATCAACACCATTTTGACCTATGTGTTTATGATGTATATCAGACCCTCGATGCGTAGTTGATTTTTGAGAAGCATTCTATACATGAGGTTGGAGGTATGATGTTATCATGGACAACTGAGTTAGAGATATACCAAATTCCTGGAAGTCAAGTATCAATTTCATTATTCTTAGTTAATTCGTGTGGAGTTCACTCGCTGCCTAGTTTATTTGAGAGTATCATACTCGATTCCTAGTTGGTTTTATAGTGGTTTACATGGTTCATATTTTATTTATGAGAAGAATTACAAAAATTATTCCCATGATAGAATCGAGTAACATATACACATGATTCCATGATCATTTCAAAAAAATTACTCTATCACTTTGTATTGTTTTTGGTTACTTCCCATATTCTGTTATTATCATTCGGGCATGGTTCCAAAGAAGGTATGATCTGCGGATTTTGGCTGGATGGTTAGTGCACCACGATATGATTTTAATTTTTTTATTCACTTTATTATTATCAATTTATTATTATTGGAGAATATAATTTTATACATGAGCATATCAGGTTATGGATACATTGGTGGTGTGCTACTGAGTCTTGTACTGACACCATACTCAGGAATTATGATGTGAGTTTAGATTTTATGAGGGATATAGTGAAAGGAGATATCCTTATATTGAATTTCTAAGATGAGGAGTGTTGAGATGGTGGGTGGATAGTAAGAACCCCAACAAGACTTTCAGTTAATTAATTATTTATTTAGGTGATTTATTTACTGTTGACATGTATACCACTTTTTAGGAGTTTATTTATTTATTTGATATATATTCCATTTATTCCATTATTCTGGATGATTAATCAGTTTAATTAGTATAATAAAACGGTTTATTTTTGATCATATATCATGATACTAAGGTTGTAGTCTCCCCATTTTAAGACTCGTACCCTCATGTCTAGTCAAAATCCTCTTGCATATGGTGAGGTGTGCATGAGGTAATGAGACACTCTAACTCAAACCTGGTGGTTCATGTTGCGATGTTACAAAATAGTATCATAGAATTAGGTTTCAATAAATAGTTATTCCCTTTATATGGGGATGGTACACGATAAATAGAAGATAGGAAATTAGGAATCAGGTAGGGGAACAATGTTAGTGTTTGAACAACACTGTGTAGTGGGCCTTTAAGCTTCCCTAACGTGAGAACAATTATTTTTTTGTTACTGCTAATAAAATTCACCTCAAATGATACAAATTATGTTTATATGTGATTTATGAGATTCCAATCCTATTCATGCATCATTACTAGGCACACACGTTTACACTCCATATATATATACTTGTTGTTATGGTGGATGGTAGTCCTTTAAATAAATGTTTTATTTTGGATATCTATTCAGGTTAGTTTCTCTTATGATATATATCAGTGTTTATATGATCTATGATAAATATTAATTCTAAATAATTATTTAAATAGGGAATCATTTTTTGTAAGTGAATATATGAATACTATGACTAATGTACTGGGAGAAGACCACAATTACTACTAAGAGGTGTATACCGTGGGTTATGGGAATAATCCTAATAGAACCTTGTGTGATTTCCTAGACTAGATAGTATATATTTATTTTCAGATTCTTTTTCCTAATATGGATACGTAAGAGTGGGTGTCTCATGTATGAACTCAATATCCATATTTTTTATAGTGAGATTGATAGGGTTACTTCTTAGGAATGAGAAGTCAATAAAAGGATAGAATTGTAACATACTAAAATTTAAAAGGATAATAAAATCATATTTTTAATTAATTTATGTGTATTTTCATGTGATAGATGTATTTTTTCAATAAAAATCACTTAATAAATTATTTACTGGCTTTATGTAAGGGTAAAATCTCTCTTAACACTTTTAAATATTCTATGGAATATTTTTAGAGTTATAAGATGGGTTAGCATAGAATTATGTGGTCAGTATATCCTTGTTATTGATTTAATAAAATTATCAAACATATTCTGTTATGCATGGATAATATTTTTCTAAAATAATGAAATATATTCCAAGATAAGTATCATATGATAAATCAAGAACCACCATAAGGTCTAGGATTTTCGGTTTACCCTAGGCATCACATAAAATTTGTGCACATCATGAATTTGGTCAAAGAGGATTTGTGGGCAATCAATTTAATAGTTTTATTATATAATTTTCTAAAAATAATTGAATATCCTCTAAATAGTGTCTCGGATAGGAAATATAATACCGCCATTAAATTAAAAATATGGGTTTTTCCTTAGGAATGGAATCAGATTTTTATGAATAGGGTGTTGGTTAAATCACACATAAGGGTAATAGTAATTATATTATTATTACTATTATTATTATTATTTCTGCTAAAAACATGGAAATTTATTGGGTAATTAAATTTTCTTAATTAATGAGTGATGTTTCTCCATGGGTGATTTTTTTTTTATTATAAGGATATATAAAAATGGTGATATTATTACCCAGATCAAACTAAATTCAAATGTTTTGTTAATATTATTTGATTAACTATTATAAGAATTAGCCATTTTTGAAATGTTAATAGTGGAAATGATGTAATTTTGTAATAAATAATAATTAATATTTATGTAATTATTATTTTTTTGGGAAATAACATTCATCTACGGAACATTAAATGGTACATGTGTGTGTGTGTGTGTGTTGGGTTATATATGGAGGTGAATATATATAATTTTTATATTTTGGTTAAATATAAATCTATATGTGTAAGTGTGGGTGTGTATTTTTGGGTTTATATAGATGAGTAAAATAAATATGTTTGTGTGTGTGTTTGTGTGTGTGTTTGTGGGTTTATAAGTATATATATATACATATATATTGTTCACTTAAAATATCTATTATTGAAGTCCTAGAAATATGAAACACTTGAATTATGTTTGGGTGTCATGGGACATAAGAGGAGAGAGGATAAAAAAATGTAAATGAAATAATTAAAATTTTTAATTTAAGGAGACTAAATTAAAAACTAATAATATCAGGGGTGGAATTTCGGGAGGAACAAATTCACTTCCCATGAGGAATTATCCTCCCCAGTCACACATCCTACCGCTTCATCTATCCCACTATCTTTCCCTTTCTATAATATTTTTATTTTATTTTATTTTATTATTTTTACAAACATATTTCTTCAATAAATCATATGGTACTAATTAAATTGATTTCTCATCAGTTCTGTTGGGTTTTTTTCGACAAACATAGGATAAATACTATTTATGAGGCCCCAATGTATTTTCTATATGATTTTTTACTTTTTAAGTAAATATTTTAAAAAAATAATCAAATGATAATATCACCTTTTTACAATGGATAATTTGTATTATATTATCATTAGATAACTATAAAAAAGAATTTATGAAATTTATCAATGGGTAATCATTTATCATTTTAATTAATAATTAACTATTTTATAATTATTATTGAATAAAATTTCCAACATGTGTGTTTTAAAAAAATGAATGTTAAAAAATTATCTAGGAGGGAGTGGGAATCATCTGATGTGATATTTTATTTCTTTTGGAAATAAAATATCTGGTTTTGATTCTGGGAGTCCTTTTTGTGTGATCAGATTCTATTTGGTGTGTGAATGTGGTTTGGGTGATGACACCATCAATGGAAATTCTTGTTTACATTTCTGGTGTAACACCCCGAGCTTCAACAATACGCTTCTCATTCAATAATGCAATAGCTTGCATTATACGCAACTTCGAGTTCTAACACACCGCGACTAATCAAAGTAGACGTTATGAATAGTAATACCCACTTTTTAAAATTATAGAAATTTTATATTTCAAAATGGAATTCATTTTTGTATTCATAATATCGAAATTATCCTAAGTTGAATTTTTTGTAATTTTCTGAGAACTTCCATTTTTTATGAGTAGTGAATAATACTTAAAAACAACTTTTTTAATAAAAATAATTTATAGTGATAAATTATACTATTTAGTGGTTTTAATGTATAATTAGAATATATTTTTTCCATTTTATCTAACTGTGTTCATTATAATTAATTTCACTTTGAAATTAGACATAAACAATTGTCAATCTTTTGATATATATTGTTTCTTAAAAAAACGTAATTTGTTGTGACAGCGGGAATTAATTTTAAAATTAATTAATTAAACTTATATGTTTGGAATTTTTTAAAATATACATCATTTTTTAATTTTGAATATCAATTATAGCTTAGCGTGAAATTTTGGCATTGTTCTGAAAAACTTCAATTTTTGATGAATAGTGAAACCACTAAGTGGTAGTTAAATAACTGATTTTTCATTTAAATGAAATATTACCACTTCTGTGATTTGATTTTAAATAATCCAACATACATGGTTTTCATTAGGAAGTAATATTTTGTTCAATGGGATTAAAATAATTTTTTGTTGAATAGTAACTTTTAATTTTAATTAATCGCGATTAAAGGTAATTAGTGAAATTTAAGGTAAAAATGATATTATAAAAATCTAAAAATATCTTTAAACTTGTACTACCCCTATTCGATATGTCATGGCCAACCATAAAAATCCATGGGTCAACTTGGGGACCCCATGGATCCACTTTGGTAGGAAAATGACATAAATAACTTTTTATTTAAAGTTAAAATAAAAATGTCACAAACATAAGTTTTTTACTAAAACAATTTTTAAATGGTGTAATACAAGTCATATTTTTTACTATAAATATTCATTATAATTCTAAAAAGATTTATGACATCATGATATTTTTTTATAATTTTTATACATTAAATAGATTAATTTATTTATGACACCATGATGATGCAGCGATTACCTCATTAAGTAACGATTTTAATAAAATGGAAGGATAATGTAAAATCTAAGAATTACACTTGTCCATGGACTATTGGATGAGAATATTTCGAACCCTTATCACCTTATACTCTAATTATATATGTTTGGGACCTTTAGAATCCGAAAAACATTGTATAATAAAGTAACATTTCATTACATTCCAAGAGTGCCCCTCCTCTCCACTTATAAAAGTCCCCCACCACTACCACCTTACTCACACCTTCAAAGCCTTTTGGCTCGGACAACCTCTACTCAAATACTCTCTAAACATCCCTCTAATACTCCTAGAAGCCTCACTTTGGGCAGAAGTCTTCCCAAGGAAGCCTTTGAACTCAAATCAAAAAGAGTTACCCGTTTTAAAGGTAGTGTTCTCTCTTGTGTTCTTATGTTTTATTTTTCTTATCCAACCCCCTAAAATATTTTTATTAATTTCTTTTGTAACAACACCAGTATCCTCAATATAATAGGATGTTTTTATAATAATAATTCTAGCTACACTTACACACACATACATCTAATGGTTAACGAACATATTGTTTCTGTGCATGGCGAATTTCTGCCTCACGAAATGATGATTGTTCAACACTCATATAACACCTTCCAAGGTGGACATTAATATATCACAATATTTACATATTATGTATAATATGTTTATGTTTTGCTTATGTTTCCTTATTTTTCATTTATGGCATAACATTATGGTTTCCATTATGGGTAAAGGTGATATTTTCATTTGAGGAAGTGTGGACTACCGCCCCCTCAAAGTGATTTGAATCGTCAATGCCATATGTGGGATGTATAAAGGATTGAGTAAATGGTATTATACATTATATTATACTGGAATTATATTATAAATATATATAATTGTAACTTCATTCCATTAAATACGATATAGAAATGAAAGTAGCATTCATGCGTACGTACGGCTTACCGTCTCCATGAACGGTGCATTTCATTTCTTACCTCTAAATGTTATGTAATATTATAAATGGATGTATATACTAGATATATATGATTTATATGATATATATATCATGAATATAATTATGGATATGATGGATATATTACCACATGAACAAAGTGTAATTATAAGAAGTTTATTTTTGACTCAAGTACCTAAGATCGACAGAACGAACGTTATAAACTTAAATAATTACATAATGTTCATGACATGGTAATAAGTGATATAAAAGGAATAATGAACTTGAAAAAGGTTCCTACGAAGGTCGAGATTAACTCTAGTTTATTATTCAGGAGGTTAAAGAGCGGTCGAGTCATGTTAGACGCAAGGTAAGGGAATTTCTTAACCCAATTTCCATTCTTTGGGTTAATCTCCTACTTTTAAATTATGTCATGATATTATTATGTCCTATCTTGTATTTGTACTTTCTTTATGTTTACTTATAGTAAATACACATAATAGATATATTTTATTTTAAAAATGATCTTTGTAAGGACTTCGTTTCAATCTCCTTTCATTGAGGAATATTTGGTTTTATACACAACATTCATTTATATGGTGTATAAATACCTTTGACTTTTACTTTTAATCAAAAGGAATCTTTTTATATGAAGCGTTTTTACTAAACGAAAAAAGGAATGTTTTTTCTTATGTATGCAGCGACAACGACTTCTCCACCGCCATGACTATTATTTGAGTTTCGACTTCCTCTATAAGCCATAATTGTTTTTAAAAGAAA
Source organism: Viscum album (assembly GCA_963277665.1). Lineage (NCBI taxonomy): Eukaryota > Viridiplantae > Streptophyta > Magnoliopsida > Santalales > Viscaceae > Viscum > Viscum album. The sequence goes on along the minus strand of OY728160.1, from coordinate 378,100,614 downwards.
AATAAATACTGTGATTTACTTTTCTTTTATTTTGGTATTGAAAATGGTTTTGATATAGTTTTTATTATATCAATGTGTTGTATTGATATCTTGTGATTGAAGTGTGGAAATCTTATGATTCCTTTATGCATGTTTTATGTGATACAATTATGTTATGGTTTATGATATGTTTAAACCTGTTCATATGAGGAATGCATTGGACTTAATAAGTGACGAGTGGAGCCCGCTATAGCTCCTCGATGCATCGACAGGTGTCATGATACAAACTAGTGTCTTGGCACGAGACCTTGAAAAAATATTATTTGTGGTCTTGGCACGAGGCCTTGGCTACGTGGTTATGATAGTCTGGAATTATGTATTCCATCATTATGAATGTGGTTATTGATATTGCATGGGATTATTTGACTAGTAGAATATCCATGTGAGTAAGAAAATGGCATTATTTATTTTTATTTTTTCCATATCATGCCGAAGTTCATGTTTAAAAACTGTTTTTTTTGTTATACATTGACTTAAATGTTAATGATTATTTATGAAAGATTTCGGAATATTGTTATCCTTACTGAGCATCTAAGCTCACCCCTTTCAATGTTTTAATATTTTCCAGGATGTGAAGAAGTATTTTATGAATGACCTGCATGGATAGTCAGAAGAGGATATGAGTGTGGACTATGGAGACTTTGTTATTGTAGTTTTTCACATTATGATGTAACGTAATACTTATGAATTTATCGAGTGTTTCCAAGGCTACTAAACTAATCGGTCTTTCGAGTCTTGATCTTTTGTGATCATGCCAATGTAACACAATAATGCACCGACTCTGGGTAACTGGGGTTGGGGCATTACAGTTTGTATCAGATGCAGTTTAGTACTAACCTTGGAAGCTAGATTTAGATAAACTCTGATTAGAGCACATAGCCCGAAGATAGACTTTGAGGATTAGTATAGAAGAACTTCCTAGATTTTTGGTATTATAGAGATTTTGTGAGTTTTTCAAGAAATACATCCCTGTCTGGATACGAGCAGGTAGAGGCGGATCTGGCACAGATGTACCTAGGGGTAAAACCCGAAAACACCTATTTGAACTAGACTCGAATGGAAACTGGTGCATGACAACGGGCCCTACTGCACTCTTGGTTACGACACTCCCGGGGGATATTCTTAGGATAATTCTCATTTTCTTTACAAACCACTATGAAGGGTTATGAGTATATACTTCCTCAAAGAAAACTTTTTTATGACTATGGATTATATCCACAAATAGTTCAATTAGTGTTAAGTGTTTTACAAGTATGGAATTATGTATTTTAATTCATAAACTAATATAGTTTATTCCATTGTTTAGAAATGACGCCTAGTGGAAGGAATGGAAACCGTATCAATGCACGCACTCCGTGTAGGGATTGCCCTCCTGCTGAAGATAATTATTGGGGATCTGGAGATACAACTGGTGATGATCAACTTATTACCATACTGGGACAACTCACTCAGGTTATGAATAATAACCTTACTCGTATGGAGCACCCCGATACGCAATGTGGAGGATCAATGTTAGACCGCTTCATGAGCCACCAATATTTAATGGGGGTACAAATCCATTAGTAGCTAAGCAATGGATAAACTCCTTAGAGAAAATATTCCATGCCTTGGGGAGTAGCGAAAGGGATAAGGTTATCATGGTAGTTTACCGCCTCACTGGAGATGTCGATCAATGGTGTTCATTGATTAAAAATGCAAAGGAAGATGAAGAAGTATCAAGTATGGAATGGAGAGAGTTCAAAGATCTTTTCTTAGAAAAATACTATCCACATGACCATCAAGAAGATATGGAAAGGCAATTTCTGAGTCTGAGACAAAAGGAGGATGAGAATGTTGCAAAGTATGAAGCTAACTTTACAAGGTTAGCGAGGCATGAAACAGATTATATATGTAACCCAAGAAGTAATATTGATCGTTTCATTGATTGGTTATAACCATTTCTCGGTCGAGATTTAGTATCACAATCTTTCTCAACATACGAGGATATAGTCTCGTGTGCTATCAAGCCAGAAAAGGAATTCTCTAAGTCCTATGACAATAAAGTAAAGCAAGAGAAGAAGAGAACGGTGGAACAAGAGACAGATAAAGGGAAAAAGGGAAATAAGGATTTTCCATTGTGTGATAATTGTGGGATGAATCACCCTGGTACTTGCCTAAAAGGAATGGGAGTTTCTACAAATGTGAAGAAAAAGGTCACCAGGCTCGTGATTGCAAGGGAAAGAAAGAGGATATCAATGTTGAATGCTACAATTGTATGGAAATGGGTCATTATTCAAATTATTGTCCTAAGTGCCAAGGAAACATACCTTGGAAAAGGCCAATGGATCAAGGCCAAGCTTATGTTGTTGCTACAGATGAAGTTGAATAATTAATATATTTGTGTTTTTTGAATCAAGGATTATATTCTGGTTATAAGAATAATGTGATATATAAGGATTGTACTGCACTACTTGTTGTTTTCACTAAGGTTTTAGTATGATGAAGGTTATCATATTTTTATTATGTGATAATAAGAGGAACTTTACTTTGTTTGGGGAATCTAATGTTACAATTGATTTTGGAATTTAAGGACCTTTTAGAGAAAGTCTAGACGGAGGTATTTTGGATAACCGTAAGGGTTGGAATGGATTAAGTTGAACATTGGATACTATTGTTTAAGGTTAAAACATTTATGAAAATTATTTTTTGAATATTATAATACTATAGATTTAGGAAAAGGAGAACCTGCAGGGTAGGGCATAACCCGTCGCGTCGGACAAAGCTATAGGAATGAAACCCACAACCATAGTGCGACAGGCCTTTATTACCTACCACTGGCCTACATGAAGACCTTGGTTATTACAAAATATTTTTACTAATCTAAATGGTATGTGTTAATATTTTGACCCTTATACAATTAGGATAAATAGATTATTTTTGAGTTCTATTACCTTTTTGAGTGAAAGATGGGTTTGTGGTAAAAATTTATTAAAGAATGAAAGTCTACACAACAAGTATGTATATTCCCTTACATTCTTATTAAATATCCTAAATAAATTCCTCAACTTTATAAAAGGTAACATAAAACAAAAACGTTGCTGGTTAACTTTTCCAACTGGGGATTCAATGACCGTTTAACCAATCACAGGTTTGTGATTTTCTTACGGTTAACTTTCTCCTAATCCAGTTTTCTACAACTCTCCATCAGACCTTGAGGGTTTGTTTTTCTTCCATATCCATATTTTAATAGAATCCTAGTATGGTCTATCTTAGGTGACCTTTGTACTAATCTTTCTTTCTTTTAATGTTATATTTTTATTAACCTTATTTTCGATGTGGGTTTTCCACAAAGGTATTTTCTATTTTCAACCTTTTATTTTCAAAGAAAAATTTCAAATTTCGAGGACACGATTTATTGAAAGAGGGGAGAATGTAACACCCCGAGCTTCCATGATACGCTTCTCATTCAATATTGCAATAGCTTGCATTGTACGCAACTTCGAGTTCTAACACACCACGACTAATCAAAGTAGCCGTTATGAATAGTAATACCCACTTTTTAAAATTATATAAATTTTATATTTAAAAATGGACATCATTTTTGTATTTGTAATATCGAAATTATCCTATGTTGAATTTTTTGTAATTTTTTGAGAACTTCCATTTTTTATGAATAGTGAAGAATACTTAAAAACAAATTTTTTAATCAAAATAATTTATAGTGATAAATTATACTATTAAGTGGTTTTAAAGTATAATTAAAATATATTTTTAACATTTTATCCAATGTTGTTCATTATAATTAATTTCACTTTAAAATTAGATATAAACAATTGTCAATCTTTTGATATATATTGTTTCTTAAAAAACGCCATTTGTAATGAAAGCAGGAATTAATTATAAAATTAATTAATTCAACTTATATATTTGGAATTTTTTAAAATAGACATCATTTTTGAATTTGTAATATCAATTATAGCTTAGGGTTAAATTTTGGCATTGTTCTGAAAAACTTCAATTTTTTATGAATAGTGAAACCACTAAGTGGTAGTTAAATAACTATTTTTTCATTTAAATGAAATATTACCACTTCTGTGATTTGATTTTAAATAATCTGACATACATGGTTTTCATTAGGAAGTAAAATGTTGTTCAATGGGATGAAATTTTTATTTGGTGAATAGTAACTTTTAATTTTAATTAATCGCGATTAAAGGTAATTAGTGAAATTTAAGGTAAAAATGATATTATAAAAATCTGAAAATATCTTTAAACTTGTACTTCCCCTATTGGATATTTCATGGCCAACCATGAAAATCCATGGGTCAACTTGGGGACCCCATGGATCCACTTTGGTAGGAAAATGACATAAATAACTTTTTATTTAAAGTTAAAATAAAAATGTCACAAACATAAGTTTTTTTACTAAAAAAATTTTTAAATGGTGTTATACAAGTCATATTTTTTACTATAAATATTAATTATAATTATAAAAAGATTTATGACATCATGATATTTTTTTATAATTTTTATACATTAAATAGATTAATTTATTTATGACACCATGATGATGCAGCGATTACCTCATTAATTAACGATTTTAATAAAATGGAAGGATAATGTAAAATCTAAGCATTACACTTGTCCATGGAATATTGGATGAGAATATTTCGAACCCTTATCACCTTATCCTATAATTATATATGTTTGGGACCTTTAGAATCCGAAAATCATTGTATAATAAAGTAACATTTCATTACATTCCAAGAGTGCCCCTCCTCTCCACTTATAAAAGTCCCCCACCAATACCACCTTACTCACACCTTCAAAGCCTTTTGGCTCGGACAAACTCTGCCCAAATACTCTCTAAACATCCCTCTATTACTCCTAGAATCCTCACTTTGGGCAGAAGTCTTCCCAAGGAAGCCTTTGAACTCAAATCAAAAAGAGTTACCCGTTTTAAAGGTAGTGTTCTCTCTTGTGTTCTTATGTTTTATTTTTCTTATCCAACCCCCTAAAATATTTTTATTAATTTCTTTTGTAACAACACCAGTATCCTCAATATAATAGAATGTTTTTATAATAATAATTCTAGCTACACTTACACACACATACATCTAATGGTTAACGAACATATTGTTTCTGTGCATGGCGAATTTCTGCCTCACGAAATGATGATTGTTCAACACTCATATAACACCTTCAAAGGTGGAAATTAATATATCACAATATTTACATATGATGTATAATATGTGTATGTTTTTCTTATGTTTCCTTATTTTTCATTTATGGCATAACATTATGGTTTCCATTATGGGTAAAGGTGATATTTTCATTTGAGGAAGTGCGGACTACCACCCCCTCAAAGTGATTTGAATCGTCAATGCCATATGTGGGATGTATAAAGGATTGAGTAAATGGTATTATACATTATATTATACTGGAATTATATTATAATTATATATAATTGTAACTTCATTCCATTAAATACGATATAGAAATGAAAGTAGCGTTCATGCGTACGTACGGCTTACCGTCTCCATGAATGGTGCATTTCATTTCTTACCTCTAAATGTTATGTAATATTATAAATGAATGTATATACTAGATATATATGATTTATATGATATATATATCATGAATATAATTATGGATATGATGGATATATTACCACATGAACAAAGTGTAATTATAAGAAGTTTATTTTTGACTTAAGTACCTAAGATCGACAGAACGAACGTTATAAACTTAAATAATTACATAATGTTCATGACATGGTAATAAGTGATATAAAAGGAATAATGAACTTGAAAAAGGTTCTTACGAAGGTAGAGATTAACTCTAGTTTATTATTCAGGAGGTTAAAGAGCGGTCGAGTCATGTTAGACGCAAGGTAAGGGAATTTCTTAACCCAATTTCCATTCTTTGGGTTAATCTCCTACTTTTAAATTATGTCATGATATTATTATGTCCTATCTGGTATTTGTACTTTCTTTATGTTTACTTATAGTAAATACACATAATAGATATATTTTATTTTAAAAATGATCTTTGTAAGGACTTCGTCTCAATCTCCTTTCATTGAGGCATATTTGGTTTTATACACAACATTCATTTATATGGTGTATAAATACCTTTGACTTTTACTTTTAATCAAAATGAATCTTTTTATATGAAGCGTTTTTACTAAACGAAAAAAGGAATGTTTTTTCTTATGTATGCAGCGACAACGACTTCTCCACCGCCGTGACTATTATTTGAGTTTCGACTTCCTCTATAAGCCATAATTGTTTTTTAAAAGAAAAATAAATAATGTGATTTACTTTCTTTTATTTTGGTATTGAAAATGGTTTTGATAAAGTTTTTATTATATCAATGTTTTGTATTGATATCTTGTGATTGAAGTGTGGAAATCTTATGTTTCCTTTATGCATGTTTTATGTGATACAATTATGTTATGGTTTATGATATGTTTAAACCTGTTCATATGAGGAATGCATTGGACTTAATAAGTGACGAGTGGAGCCCGCTATAGCTCCTCGATGCATCGACAGGTCTCATGAGACAAACTAGTGTCTTGGCACGAGACCTTGAAAAAATATTATTTGTGGTCTTCGCACGAGGCCATGGCTACGTGGTTATGATAGTCTGGAATTATGTATTCCATCATTATGAATGTGGTTATTGATATTGCATGGGATTATTTGACTAGTAGAATATCCATGTGAGTAAGAAAATGGCATTATTTAATTTTATTTTTTCCATATCATGCCGAAGTTCAAGTTTAAAAAGTGTTTTGTTTTTGTTATACATTTCCTTAAATGTTAATGTTTATTTATGAAAGATTTCGGAATATTGTTATCCTTACTGAGCATCTGAGCTCACCCCTTTCAATGTTTTAATATTTTCCAGGATGTGAAGAAGTATTTTATGAATGACCTGCAGGGATAGTCAGAAGAGGATATGAGTGTGGACTATGGAGACTTTGTTATTGTATTTTTTCACTTTATGATGTAACGTAACACTTATGAATTTATCGAGTGTTTCCAAGGCTACTAAACTAATCGGTCTTTCGAGTCTTGATCTTTTGTGATCATGCCAATGTTACACAATAATGCACCCACTCTGGGTAACTGGGGTTGGGGCATTACAGTTTGTATCAGATGCAGTTTAGTACTAACCTTGGAAGCTAGATTTAGATAAACTCTGATTAGAGAACATAGCCCGAAGATAGACTTTGAGGATTAGTATAGAAGAAATTCCTAGAATTTTGGTATTATAGAGATTTTGTGAGTTTTTCGAGAAATACATCCCTGTCTGGATACGAGCAGGTAGAGGCGGATCTGGCACAGATGTACCTAGGGGTAAAACCCGAAAACACCTATTTGAACTAGACTCGAACGGGAACTGGTGCATGACAACGGGCCTTGCTGCACTCTTGGTTACGACACTCCCAGGGGATATGCTTAGGATAATTCTCATTTTCTTTACAAACCACTATGAAGGGTTATGAGTATATACTTCCTCAAAGAAAACTTTTTTTATGATTATGGATTATATCCACAAATAGTTCAATTAGTGTTAAGTGTTTTACAAGTATGGAATTATGTATTTTGATTCATAAACTAATATAGTTTATTCCATTGTTTAGAAATGACGCCTAGTGGAAGGAATGGAAACCGTATCAATGCACGCACTCCGTGTAGGGATTTCCCTCCTTCTCAAGATAATTATTTTGGATCTGAAGATACAACTGGTGATGATCAAATTATTACAATACTGGGACAACTCACTCAGGTTATGAATAATAACCTTACTCATATGGAGCACCCCGATACGCAATGTGGAGGATCAATGTTAGACCGCTTCATGAGGAAAAAACCGCCAATATTTAATGGGGGTACAAATCCATTAGTAGTTGAGCAATGGATAAACTCCTTAGAGAAAATATTCCATGCCTTGGGGAGTAGCGAAAGGGAGAAGGTTATCATGGTAGTTTACCGCCTCACTGAAGATGCCGATCAATGGTGTTCATTGATTGAAAATGCAAAGGAAGATGAAGAAGTATCAAGTATGGAATGGAGAGAGTTCAAAGATATTTTCTTAGAAAAATACTTTCCACATGACCATCGAGCAGATATGGAAAGGCAATTTCTGAGTCTGAGACAAAAGGAGGATAAGAATGTTGCAAAGTATGAAGCTAACATTACAAGGTTAGAGAGGCATGCAGCGGATTATATATGTAACCCAAGAAGTAATATTGATCGTTTCTTTGATTGGTTAAAACCATTTCTTGGTCGAGATTTCGTATCACAATCTTTCTCAACATACGAGGATATAGTCTCGTGTGCTATCAAGCCAGAAAAGGAATTCTCTAAGTCCTATGACAATAAAGTAAAGAAAGAGAAGAAGAGAATGGTGGAACAAGAGACAGATAAAGGGAAAAAGGGAAAGAAGGATTTTCCATTGTGTGTTAATTTTGGGATGAATCACCCTGGTACTTGCCTAAAAGGAATGGGAGTTTGCTACAAATGTGGAGAAAAAGGTCACCAGGCTCGTGATTGCAAGGGAAAGAAAGAGGATATCAATGTTGAATGCTACAATTGTATGGAAATGGGTCATTATTCAAATTATTGTCCTAAGTGCCAAGGAAACATACCTTGGAAAAGGCCAAGTGATCAAGGCCAAGCTTATGTTGTTGCTACAGATGAATTTGAATAATTAATATATTTGTGTTTTTGGAATCGAGGATTATATTCTGGTTATAAGAATAATGTGATATATAAGGATTGTACTGTACTACTTGTTGTTTTCACAAAGGTTTTAGTATGATGAAGGTTTTCATATTGTTATTATGTGACAATAAGAGGAACTTTACTTTGTTTGGGGAATCTAATGTTACAATTGATTTTGGAATTTAAGGACCTTTTAGAGAAATTCTAGACGGAGGTATTTTGGATAACCGTAAGGGTTGGAATGGATTAAGTTGAAATTTGGATACTATTTTTTAAGGTTAAAACATTTATGAAAATTATTTTTTGAATATTATAATACTATAGATTTAGGAAAAGGATAACCTGCAGGGTATGGCATAACCCGTCGCGTCGGACAAAGCTGTAGGAATCGAACCTACAACCATATTGCGACATGCCTTTATTACCTACCACTGGCCTGCAGGAAGACCCTGGTTATTACAAAATATTTTTACTAATCTAAATGGTATGTGTTAATATTTTGACCCTTATACAATTAGGATAAATAGAATATTTTTGAGTTCTATTACCTTTTTGAGTGAAAGATGGGTTTGTGGTAAAAATTTAATAAAGAATGAAAGTCTACACAACAAGTATGTATATTCCCTTAAATTCTTATTAAATATCCAAAATAAATTCCTCAACTTTATAAAAGGTAACATAAAACAAAAACGTTGCTGGTTAACTTTTCCAACTGGGGATTCAATGACCATTTAACCAATCACAGGTTTGTGATTTTCTTACGGTTAACTTTCTCCTAATCCAGTTTTCTACAACTCTCCATCAGACCTTGAGGGTTTGTTTTTCTTCTATATCCATATTTTAATAGAATCCTAGTATGGGCTATCTTAGGTGACCTTTGTACTAATCTTTCATTCTTTTAATGTTATATTTTTATTAACCTTATTTCTGATGTGGGTTTTCTACAAAGGTATTTTCTATTTTCTTCCTTTTATTTTCAAAGAAAAATTTCAAATTGCGAGGACGCAATTTATTGAAAGAGGGGAGAATGTAACACCCCGAGCTTCCATGATACGCTTCTCATTCAATAATGCAATGGCTTGCATTGTATGCAACTTCGAGTTCTAACACACCACGACTAATCAAAGTAGCCGTTATGAATAGTAATACCCACTTTTTAAAATTATATAAATTTTATATTTAAAAATGGACATCATTTTTGTATTTGTAATATCGAAATTATCCTATGTTGAATTTTTTGTAATTTTTTGAGAACTTCCATTTTTTATGAATAGTGAAGAATACTTAAAAACAAATTTTTTAATAAAAATAATTTATAGTGATAAATTATACTATTAAGTGGTTTTAAATTATAATTAGAATATATTTTTAACATTTTATCCAATGTTGTTCATTATAATTAATTTCACTTTGAAATTAGACATAAACAATTGTCAATCTTTTGATATGTATTGTTTCTTAAAAAAACGCCATTTGTAATGAAAGCAGGAATTAATTATAAAATTAATTAATTCAACTTATATATTTTTAATTTTTTAAAATAGACATCATTTTTTAATTTGTAATATCAATTATAGCTTAGGGTTAAATTTTGGCATTGTTCTGAAAAACTTCAATTTTTTATGAATAGTGAAACCATTAAGTGGTAGTTAAATAACTGATTTTTCATTTAAATGAAATATTACCACTTTTGTGATTTTATTTTCAAAAATCCAAAATACATGGTTGTCATTAGGAAGTAAAATTTGGTTCAATGGGATTAAAATATTTTTTGGTGAATAGTAACTTTTAAGTTTAATTAATCGCGATTAAAGGTAATTAATGAAATTTAAGGTAAAAATGATATTATAAAAATATGAAAATACCTTAACACTTGTTTTACCCATATTTTATGTGTCATTTCCGACCAATAAAATCCATGGGTCAACTTGGGGACCCCATGGAGCCACTTTGGTAGGAAAATGACATAAATAACTCTTTATTTAAAGTTAAAATAAAAATGTCACAAACATAAGTTGTTTTACTAAAAGTATTTTTAAATGGTGTTATAGAAGTCATATTTTTGACTATAAGTATTAATTAGAAATATAAAAAGATTTACCACATCATGATATATTTTTTATAATTTTTAGACATTAAATAGATTAAATTATTTATGACACCATGATGATGCAACGATTACCTCATTAATAAACGATTTTAATAAAATGGAAGGAAAATGTAAAATCTAAGCATTAAACTTGTCAAAAGACTATTGTATGAGAATATTTAGAACCCTTATCACCTTAGCCTCTAATTATATAAGTGTGGGACCTTTAGAATCCGAAAATCATTGTATAATAAAGTAACATTTCATTACTTTCCAAGAGTGCCCCACCTCTCCAATTATAAAAGGCCCCCACCACTACCAGCTTACTCACACATTCAAAGCCTTTTGGCTCGGAAAAAATCTTCCCAAATACTCTCTAAACTTCCATATCTTACTCCTAGAAGCCTCACTTTGGGTAGAAGTCTTCCCAAGGAATCCTTTGAGATCAAATAAAAAAGAGTTACCCGTTTTAAAGGTAGTGTTCTCTCTCTTGTGTTCTTATGTTTTATTTTGCTTCTCCAACCCCCTAAACTCTTTTTATTAATTTCTTTTGTAACAAAACCAGTATCATCAATATAATAGTATGTTGTTATAATAATTATTTGATCTACACTTACACACACATACATCTAATGGTTAAAGAACATACTGTTTCTGTGGATGGCGAATTTCTGCCTCACAAAACGATGATTATTCAACACTCATATAACATCTTCAAAGGTGGCCATTACGATGTCACTATATTTACATATGATATATAATATGGTTATGTTTTACTTAAGCTTCTTTATTTTTCATTTATGGCCTACTTTTATGGTTTCCATTATGGGTAAACGCGATATTTTCATTTGAGGAAGTGCGGACTACCGCCCCTCAAAGTGATTTGAATCGTTAATTCCATATGTGGGATGTATAAAGGATGGAGTAAATGGTATTATAAATTATATTATACTATAATTATATTATACCTTTATATAATTATAACTTCATTCCATTAAATATGAAATAGAAATGAAAGTAGCGTTCATGCGTACGTACGGCTTACCGTCTCCATGAACGGTGCATTTCATTTCTTACCTCTAAATGTTATGTAATAATATAAATGAATGTATATACTGGATATATATGATTTTTATGATATATACATCATGAATATAATTATGTATATAATGGATAAATTACCACATGAACAAAGTGTAATTATAAGAAGTTTATTTTTGACTCAAGTACCTAAGATCAACAAAATGACTGTTATAGACTTAAATAATTACATAATGTTCACGACACGGTAATAACTGATATAAAAGGAATAATGAACTTTAAAAAGGTTCATAAGTAGGTAGATATTAACTCTAGTTTATTATTCAGGAGGTTAAAGATCGGTCGAGTCAAGTCGGACGCAAGGTAAGGGAATTTCTTAACCCAATTTCCATTCTTTGGGTTAATCGCCTACTTTCAAATTATGTCATGAAATTATTATGTCCTATCATGTATTTGTACTTTCTTTATGTGTACTTATAGTAAATACACATAATAGATCTATATTATTTTAAAAATGATCTTTGTAATGACTTCGTCTCAATCTCCTTTCATTGAGTTATATTTGGTTTCATACAAAACATTCATTTATACGGTGTATAAATCCTTTTGACTTTTACTTTTATTCAAAAGGAATATTTTTATATGAATCGTTTTTACTAAACGTCAAAAGGAATGTTTTTTATTATGTATGCGGAAACAACGTATTCTCCGCCGTCGTGACTATTATTTGAGTTTCGACTTCCTCTATAAGCCATAATTGTTTTTTAAAAGAAAAATAAATACCGTGTTTTACTTTTCTTTTATTTTGGTGTTGAAAATGGTTTTGATAATGTTTTTATTATATCAATGTGTTGTATTGATATCTTGTGATTGATTTGTGGAAATCTTATGTTTCCTTTATGCATGTTTTTTGTCATACAATTATGTTATGGTTTATGATATTTTTAAACCTGTTCATATGAGGAATGCATTGGACTTAATAAGTGACGGGTGGAGCCTGCTATAGCTCCTCGATGAATTTGCAGGTCTCACGAGACAAACTAGTGTCTTGGCATGAGGCCTTGACAAAATCTTATTTGTGGTCTTGGCACGAGGCTTTGGCTACGTGGTTATGATAATCTGGTGTTATGCATTCCATCATTATGAATGTGGTTATTGATATTGCATGGTATTATTCGAGTAGAAGAATATCCATGTGAGTAAGTAAATGGAATTATTTAATTTTATTTTTGCCATATCATGCTGAAGTTTAAGTTTAAAAAGGCTTTTGTTTTAGTTATACATTTCCTTAAATGTTAATGTTTATTTATAAAAGCTTCGGCAATATTGTTATCCTTACTGAGCATCTAAGCTCACCCCTTTCAATGTTTTAATATTTTCCAGGATGTGAAGAAGTATTTTATGAATGACCAGCAGGGATAGTCAGAAGAGGATATGAGTGTGGACTATGGAGACTTTGTTATTTTAGTTTTTCACTTTATGATGTAATGTAACACTTATGAATGTATCTAGTGTTTCCAAGGCTACTAAACTAATTGGTCTTTTGAGACTTGATCTTTTTTTATCATGCCAATGTTACGCAATAATGCACCGACACTGGGTAACTGGGGTTGGAGTGTTACAACTGGCCTTTGAAGTAGGTAGTTCCTTAACTCTGTGGGAAATAGTTTACACATATTTTCATACATGACTTATGTGTTTGCTTTTTTTATATCATTCTTGATTGTGATTTCATATGGGTGTGTGTGTTTCCCATTAGACTAATTGTGATTCCATGAGTTATATTAGAATTTCCTTTTCAATATTTAATTATTGTCACATGATGTTATGTTTTCTAATTTTTTCACAGGATGATATATTGTTATATGACTGCTTGGGTGCTCACCATGTAGCTATGTTCCTATTAATTGGTGGTTTTGAGTGGTACATGATATAGGCGAATAGTTGTGAAATATTTTTTTCCCTATGTAGAGGTAATGTGTTGTTGGATCCAAGGATTTCCTTAGCGAGAACTGAATTATTGTTTATGTTTTTTTATCAATCCTCACATGGAATATCAGTGAGTTTTCAAGGAAACGTATATTAAATTTAAAACTATTAACAATATTTAAGGTGGGATAATTTCCAAGTGTATTCTAAATGTTTAGGGTCCAAATATGGAGGATTTATGTTCTTCATGAAAAGTAGATTTCCGTAAAGGCCATATGAAAATAAGGAAAAGCCATGAGTTTCATGAAGATGGGTTTAATGAATTGTGTTCTGAAATGGATCAAAGAAATATGGAGGTTATATAAATGACCCTAATGGACATCACTAATGAAAAACAATTAGGGCATCATGAATATTGATGGTGATCTCAGAGATTACAATAATTGGATCATCATGGTGCGTGAAGGGTTTTGACAGAAAGCTCCATTGTTACAATGAGAATCATAGATAGAAAATTTCCGTGGAGCATCGTGACATGAGGATCACCTATAAGATTTTTATTAATGATAAAAAATACACTAAGAGGTGGTGGATCATCGTGAATTGAAGAGACTATAAATATAAGGGTATCCCTCTTCACTTAAAATGATGTTTTACATATAAAATACGAATACAGTCGAATGACACGAAGCTAAGGGAACATTTTGAATTTGGATTTCTATGAGATGATGAGTACCATTAAAAGGCTATATTTCTTGAATAATAATTATTATTTTGATTAACGGGAGTTTTTTGATGATGGGGTACTCTGCATTGACTATGTGAGCTTAGTGATGTTGTTTTTTCTACTAAGCTAGGGGTTCTTTCTTAAGGGGGGAGCTTCATGAATTAGCTACTTGAATGTTAGTCTTGAACATATAGTTTTTAGTGAATAGTTCTTTTAGAGTGGATCAACTCATTTTAAAAGGGTAATAGGAGTCCTTTTTTTAGTCAGAGACAAATAAATTGATGTCAATACATTAAAACGAACATCAAGATGATAAATTGAGTTAGGCTCCTCTCAAAAAAGTGAGATAGGGGGAATCAATAGAAGTTATATGAGGGACATTGTGAGATATCCCCCAACATATTGTTAATGCAGTGTGTCAAAAACAGAGTGACTATGCCCAAACTTCTTTTTTACACAACAAATTAATATTAGTGGATTTAGGTATGACTGACACACTTTCAAAATATACTCTTTGAAATATATCATTGTGGTGACCCATGTAAAATTTTTTAGTTGTATCTCTGAATGTTATTGTTTGTTTACTATGATTTCCCAAAATTCATGTTTAATAGGTTTATACCAACATAAGAACAAGTTCCGTTACTTTAGGTGAAAAAATTGACACCCCGATTTTCCCCTACCCTCTAATGGTGTTCTAGGGACTTTCATCCTAATGAATTGTGATGATGTTAATTATACACCTATGAACGGGGTGGATATATAGTAGAATTCCATGATAAAGATGCACTCAACACCTAACTATTAGGCTCATCTATTCCTTTTTTAATTTCATGTTAAATGATTCATATCAACCACTCTATTACTTGTGGATTTGTGAGAAACATCCCATACATGTGGTTGAAGGTCTGATGTTTCCAAGAAACACATTACTGAAGATACACTCAATTCTAGTAAGACAAGTTTCAATTGTTTAAGATATTGGGTATTCATAGAGGTACATAAATTTCAGATTTTATTTTAATTCATTTTTCAGTCTAGCGTTATTTGCTAATGTGATAATGCGAGATTTATGGGTTTTTAAGTCTAGTTTAGAACCCATAGACTAAAATTCTGGGAAAGAAACTAGGATGCACGGTTAGAAGATACCATGTTTACTAAACTGATAGGTTCGATGAACCTGAGGGAGGTGGCCCATGCCTTTTCCATGGATTCATAGTTTTAGGGAATCCTTGTTATAGGGGCCTCATTATTTTGTGAGGTTGTACATAGAGTAGAAAAGTGAGCATGGTTTTCCCAAATAGTGTGACCAGGTTTAGACTCCCTTGTGGGAATATCTGTTGTTTTCAGTATAGTATTGAAACATGGTTTGTGCATGGTTCCCAAAAAAAATTCATAAACCATATGGGTTCCTTATTGAGGAATTGATGGGTGCATAGTTGGTGTCTGGTTTTTCCAAAATGACTGGAGAAATTGTGTGAACCATGAATTTAAGTGTAAATATCCATTTCACCCTTAAAAATTATTACCCCCAATTTCTTTTTCACTTTCTTCCAACAGACATATTATTTGGAATTTTGGAGATCATCTTCAAGAGTTCTCTAGGATTTTATCTGATTCATCTATATTATGGTATTTTCATTTCTTTACCATCTTGTTGGATCCATGCCAGTGATTTCTTCATTCCTATTGTGTCTTTCTTTATTCTTCATTGTATCTAAGGAGATATTTAGGTGAATGTTGATATACCATATTTAATGTTTTTTCCTTTATTATTATCCTAAACTGGATTGAATTAGTGGTCCATACTAGATGAGTGTTCTACTATGGGTATACAGTAGGTATTATATACCCTTCCCATTATGGTTTTGTGTTTTATGTTCCTAGATTATGTTGTGCTGCACATTAGACTTTTCGATGATGCACCTTAAATTAATTGAATGGACTAGAACTTGTTTGGTCTTACTACAGGTTTATTTTTACTGTTAGAGGTCGTTCACCTCAACCTAAACCACCCATGGGCTGTTTTCAAGTATCTTTCCTACGTTGTATCAACTTCTGGGGTGCATGTACGATCACAAATTTTATTGGGATCCTTAATGATAAATTAATGAATTATTTAATATCTCGAGCACATTATTTTACATGTTCATTTGTAAATGAATAGAATAAATTGAATTGAACTAATAGAAGGGAGTTGATTCCACATTTTCATGTTATTTCATATAATTAAAATTTATATATGGTTTATATGGAAATTTACGAATGGTGTATAATAACGCATTGGTTGTGAATGATATTGTTTAATGAATTAATAATAGTAGTAGATGTCCTGGACTTTTTTACATCTCAAATATTGATTGAAATGGATTTCATTAACATTTATAATAAATGTATCTTTATTATGGTAGTGGATTCCAATTAAATTTAAACTCCATGGATTCTAATTCTATAAAATTACAATGTAATTTCTGCCCCTTGTATTTGAATTTCATGGAATAACTTTGTATATTCTTTGAGGCCATGTTTCTTGGACTCCTCAAAAGTTGTTAAAAATTTTCCATCAACAATTTCCATGGAATCATAAAGGATTCCATGGCCATTTATTCATTCTATAAAACCCTTAATGGTTTAAAAATGGATTACATGACATAGGATATTGAGGATGTTAAAAAATTGATTACACAGAATATCCATTATAGATATTTTTGTTATATTTTACATATTTTTGGGATTATTGTGGCATGATTGAAGTTGAACCTTGATGGGGGTGTTTGATTATTGTTGATAGACTAGAAAACATTAATTATTCATTTTACTCTTGAACATTATAATCATTATATGTTTTATATATTGCACATTATTTGTGCATGTATATACAACCTAGCAATGTTATATACATTGTTGGTGGTGGAAAAATAAGCGTCATATCACACCCTATTTAGGACACCATTATATACCTAGAAATACTTGTTATATGAATGTATGGATTGGGGAAATCTCCCACAATATGACAATTGACATGATCATTTCTTAAGTGCTAGGGTACATAGGACCGATCTATGCTCGTGATGCTCGCTGGTAATAGTTACTTTTTGGATGTTTTGTATTTTGATACATTTATTTTATTGGATTATTATTTCCATTTATTGTCTTCAATTTTTTATAGATACATGACATGATCATCTTATTGTACATTATAATGATTTTTGATTTATAATTATTATAGTCTCCTAGATTGTACCTTTTGTCATGATTTACATTATTCTTTAACATAATTATTCACTTGTGACATAAATATGTTACTCTGATTATGAGGGTATATTATCCCCCATTGTACCACTATAGACCATTATTGCTAATCAAATTTCCTTGTCATAAAGGGAGCAGTGATTCAGGCCATGTGACCCACTGGATTTGGGAACCTTTTAGTGGATCCAAGGTGCGATCATTATAAATTTGTATCATATTAATTTATTTTCATGTTGTGTTACTATATTGGAATAATAGATAAGAAAATAATAAGAAGATGGGATATAGAGATGAATTGTTCATAGTAGTAGCTAAACCAGATAGAGTAAAAATAAAAATATCATGGAATGAGATTGATATTTTGTATTTTTCCTATTACAATTTATTTGATTCCACCATTGGGTGACATAGTTGATGTTTGATATTCTTTATGATTAATGAATTTGCGATTTCTCGATGAGATTAGAATATACCATTAAATTTATAATTTTAGGAACCTTACGTGATTCGCATTTCATGCATATTCCTTACCATATAGGATTCATTTCATGATTTCAAAACATTATTTTGAGTGTCTTTCATGATATATCTATGACTTGGTTAATGTTTTGTTACAAGGTACTAAGAAATATAGTTGATACATAGATTTCCTACTATAACCTAAACTATTTTTTCTTACAAAGGCTATAACATACACACAAAGTAGTAAATTTTAGCTTTTATAAGTTGTTCCACACATTTCTATAAATACATTATTGACTCTAATATAAGTCTTCTCAACAGTCAATTACAACTTAAAATTGTGAGACTTAAATGGATATTATTTTCTATGTTTTCTCCTCATTCGTAAGTGAACAGTTCTAATAGTATGTGTGGTTGATGGTTTCTATAGGACCTATAACATGACCTCTATAGAATATAAATCATTAATATTTATACAATGTGATTGTTTATTACACTCATGATATTCATTCCCTAAGAAAAGGGTTCTATGTAGTGAAAATCACCAAACTCATTGGGGGGGGTTTAGTGGAGTAAACTATGGAATAATTTTTCCCAAAACCACTGTAAAATATATTAGGTTTATTTTGACTTTTTTTAATTTATTTCTCTATATAATTGTTCTTAATATTAGAATGTATGATCTATAAAAGAGGGAATGTAATTTTAGAACTCCACCCCCAAAAGCATTTTGTATATTTTTTGGATAAAATTTGGAATCAGAACAATGACCTAGTGTTCTTAAACTTCATCTAGTTGAAGTGTAAATACCTATGAGGTTCCCCATACCAATATTCCAAGATCAATTGATAAAGTAAAATAATTTTACAAATTAACTTTGATACTTAGTGAAATTATCCAAAAAAAGCACAAGTTTCACAATTATTGTACATATCACATTAATCTAACATAACATGGAGATAGTATTGGTTTAGTGTCTTTGAGGACCAGTTATATTAGCAAATTATTTTTGAAAAATTGTAATCATTTTTCCATAATTATAACCATACTAGTCTCCCTTTTAATCTTCTCATTGGTTACAGTCATCTTTATAAACTATGGAATGAAAACCCAAGAAAGGGGTGACGTGAATACTCAAAAAGGTTAAACAAAATCCGCAAAAATCAAATATTATAAATTAGTCTATGATTAGTATATGGGCATATTCAAGATTCAGAAGATATTAATACCCAACAATTCCTTGATCATAAAATATGATCCATGGTATACAACATGTAATTATATATTGAATTAATCAAGAGTGTCAAAACATGAGTCAATATACATGGTCTATGAGAGCATAAATTATTCAAAAAATAAATATAAAATTGTGGGAAAAAAAGGAAATATAATATATATTAAAATGAAAGGCATCATAAAAATGCATCAAAACAAAAAGCATGTAGAAAATTAATACATAAATCTAAGTATGTCTACCCATTATATTATTAAAATTAAAAATAATTTTACACTTTATATTGTCATAAAATAAAAGTTTGTCCACCGTTTAGATTGTTAACAAATATAAGCATATCCACCATTTATATTATAAATAAATACAATCCTATACATGAATCATTATCTCATGAGATGAAAAACCTCAACCAATTCATTAGAGGTAGATATAAGACCCCACATGTCATCATCCATACATATGAGTACCAATAAAAATAAATCATTCATAATATCATAAGGAACATATGGATATAAAATTTATTTCATATCATTTTCAAAAATAATAACATAATAAAAAAAATTTAATTACATTAATAATTGTATCATGATATATATATATAGAATTTTAATGGGTATCCAATGTTTTTTAGTCATGTTCTAGGTAAACAAACGAAAATAATGATAGTAGGGAATATGTTACTTACACTATATAGATAAAGGGTGTACATGTGGGTTAATAATTTCTATAATCAATCGATGTATGGAATCAAGGTAAACAAACTTCAATCAATGGAATGAAATATTGAGTTTTTGTAGAGGAAATAAATTATAATAAAAAACATATTTATATTCAGATGATAATTAGGTATGATAGATAATGTGTTCGATAATTACATCAAAAAACACAGTCATAACATAATCCATCCAGTTAAAGAAGAAGGATTGTATCATTTCATGAATATCGATCAAGGATAAGATATGTAAATGGAACCTTAATTAGAATAAAAAAAATTAGTATTTATCGATAAAAATTATCTTTGGAAATAAGAAATTTCCTTTCATATTTTGAAATAATTTTAAAATAAATATATTAAGAAGTAAGGAGAAAAACAATTTCTTTTAGAAACCATGAAATCATAGAGAAAAAGTTTTATATAAAATGGCAAAGTCACCTAACATGTATGGTCATAAAGATACATTAAAAGATATTATTTATTTTCAAAAAACAAACCATATAGAAAATGTAACACTAATTTTCATTAAAAAAAATTGAAAAAAATTCATGTTAGTAGAAAATTTAAATTTTTAATTTTCCAAATAAATATAGGGATATTTAGAAAATGTAGAGTCTATGAAAAAATGAAATCAAAATAATAAATTTACATTCTATTTCTATTTTTAAAATACATTTACTAAAAACCACATTGCTTTAAAATATTATAAAACATTAATTTTAAATCACTATAAAGAGAATAAAAAGATAAGAATAGAAAAATATAGAGGATGAAATTTTTTAGGATATTGTAGATAAATAAATCATAAATTTTCTATATGGGTTATAACATTTGAGTGATCAGAATTTTATAACATTACTGGAAACGGATGATTTACTAACGGTTATGAATCGTTGGGAAAGGCCACAGAACCGTTGGTATGTAAGCTGTTGGGATAGCTTTTCCCAATAGTTTACATAGAACCGTTGGGATAAGTTATAAAAATTAGCCTATCCCAACGGTTTTGGGAACCCTTGGGAAAAGTTTTTCCCAACTGTTTCCCCTGAACCGTTGGCAAAACCGACATTTTCCCATGGTACACAACAGTTTTAAAACCCATTGGGAATGTATTTTTACCAATGGTTCCCTTTGAACCGTTGGTAAAAATATTTCAATGAACCATTAGCCAATGGATTGAAACCGTTGGAATAGGCTATGTTGTGCAAATTGCACAGCAAAATGCAATTTGCACCGCACTAGCAGGTGTCCATCAATTTTGCACAGCACTAATAGGGTGTCCATCCATTTAGGTAATTCTTTGAACTCCTCTCCGATTAATGTACCTAAAATAACCAACTAACACATACATATACAGAACAAATTCATACAAATTTAACATATAATGCATCTGGAACTATACACATCCAGAATTAAATTAGAATTCATAACTTAATTATAAACATACATAATTCATTTAAACATACACATTTAAATGTGTTTTTTTCTAAAAATGATGTCCATTTTAAATAGAATACATACATTTGGAGTGATATTGGCCACACCGTGCCTCATATTGAGGCAAGGTTTACTCGTGCATGTCATATATGATGCATGGATTTTTTTGCTAACGTATCAACACAAACAGAATCCGTTTGTTCAGTTTTCTATGTGTTCATAAAATGTTGTCCATTTTAAACAAAATAGAGACACTTATAGTGATCCCGGCCACACTACGACTTGGATTAAGGTGCGGTTGACTTGTACACATCACATATGACCCATGTATTGTTGTCCTAATATTTCAATAGAATCCAAATGTGATTGGTTTGTTTAACGTATGTTAGTTGTTGTTTTCAATTAAAATTAAGTCCATTTTTAACTATAGAGAGACACTTTGAGTGGTTTCATCCACTATGCACCTCAGATTGAGGCTATGTTGACACATACACATCACATATTACCCATGTATAGTTTTCCTAATGTTTTAAGAAAATAAAAAAGTGTTTGGTTGGTTTTTTATATGTCAGTTGTTGTTTTCACTTAAAATATTGTGCATTTCAAATAAACCTGAGACACATTGAGTGGTTTCAGCCACACCGGGCCTCAGATTGAGGTGGGGTTGACTCGTACACATCGAAAATGACTCATGTAACTTTTTACAAACGTTTCAAAAGAATATTAATGTGTTTGGTTGGTTTTCTGTATGTTAGTTGTTGTTTTCAATTAAAATGTCGCCAATTTTAAATTATAGCGAGACAGTTCAAGTGGTGTCGGCCACACTGCACCTCGGATTGAGCCCGGGTTGAGTCGTACACATCACATATTACTCACGGATCATTTACCTAAATCTTAAATGGAATCCAAATTCATTTGGTCAGTTTTCCGTATGTTAGTTGTTGTTTTCACTTAAAATGATGTACTTTTTGAAACAAAAGAGAGAAACATTTAGTGGTTCTGACCACACTAGGTCTCCGATTGAGGCGGGGTTGGATCTTACACGTCACTTATGTCTCATGTATCGTTTTCCTAAAGAAAAAACACATTCATAATGTGTTTGGTCTGTTTTCCGTAAGTCAGTTGTTGTTTTCACTTAAAATTAAGTCCACTTTAAACCAAAGAGAGACAGTTTGTGTGGTCTCGGCCACACCGTGCCTCGTATTGAGGAGGGTTTGACTCTTACACGTCACATATTACGCATGGATCGTTGTGCTAGTGTATCAACACAATCATAATAAGTTTGGTCGGTTTTATGTATGTACTTAAAATGTTGTTCACATTAAACATTGAAGATACTTTGGGTGGTACCGGCCACACTGCAACTTGGATTGATGCACGGTTGACTCTTACACGTCACATATGACACATGGATCATTTTCCTAAAGATTCAACCGAATTTGAATGCGTTTGGTCAATTTTCGTATGTCAGTTGATATTTTCACTTAACATGAAGTCCATTTTAAACTAATTACAGACAATTAGAGTGGTGCCAGACACACCACATCTTGGATTGATATAGAGTTGACTCGTACACCTCAAATATTATTTATAAATCATCTTACTAAATCATAAATACATTCCAAATGATTTTGGTCAGTTTTCCGTATGTCAGTTGTTGTTTTCACTTAAAATTATGTTCATTTTAAACAAAAGAAAGACACTTTGAGTTGTTTAGGCAACACCGTACCTTGGATTGAGGTGGTGTTGACCTATACATGTCACATATGACCCATGGATCGTTCTTTTAATGTATCAACAAAATAAGAATGCGTTTGGTTGGTTTTCCGTATGCTAGTTGATATTTTTACTTAAAATGCTGTCCATTTCAAATAAACCTGAGACACATTGAGTGGTGCTGACCACACTATGCCTTGTATTGAGGCAGGGTTGAATCTTACATGTCAAAAATGACTCATGGAATGTTTTTCTAAAGTTTCAACAGAATACGAATGCGTTTGGTCGGTTATACATATGTCAGTTTTTGTTTTCACTTAACATAAGTCCATTTAAAACTAAAAAGAGACACTTTGAGTGGTTTCAGACACAACACATCTTGGATTGAGATGAGGTTGACACGTACGCCTCAAAAATTAATCATGTAACGTTTTCCTAAAGCATAAACATATTCCTAATGCGTTTGGTCTGTTTTTCGTATGTCAGTTGTTGTTTTCACTTAAAATGATGTTCACTTTATACAAAAGAAAGACACTTTGAGTGGTGCCGGCTACATTGTTCCTTGGATTGAGGCAGGGATGACCCGTACACTTCACATTTAAACCATGAATCTTTGTGATAATGTGTCAACACAATACGAATGCGTTTGGTCGGTCTTCTGTTTGGTAGTTGTTATTTTTACTATAAATGTTGTCCATTTCAAATAAACCTGAGACACTTTGAGTGCTGTAGACCACACCGACCTTCATATTGATGTGGGGTTGACTTGTACACGTCAAAAATGACACATGGAATGTTTTTTGAATGATTTAACAGCATCCAAATGCATTTGGTTAGTTTTCCGTATGTAAGTTGTTGTTTTCACTTAACATGAAGTCTATTTTAAACTAAAAAGAGACACTTTTAGTGGTGTCGGCAACACCAAATCTTGGATTGAGATGGGGTTGACTCGTAAACATCACATATGACTCATGGAACGTTTTCCTAAAGAATAAACACATTTAAAATGTGTTTGGTTGGTTTTCCGTATGTCAGTTGTTGTTTTCACATAAAATGATTTTCATTTTAAACAAAATAAAAACAATTTGAGTGGTACCGGAATCATTATTCCTTGTATTGAGGCAGTGTTGACTCGTACACATAAAATATGACCCATGGATATTGTTTCCAAAGTATTAACACAATCGTAATGCGTTTGGTCAGTTTTCAATATGCTAGTTGTTATTTTCACATAAAATGTTGTCCATTTCAAATAAACATGAGACACATTGAGTGTTCCCAGCCACACTAGTCCTCGAATTGAAGCGGGGTTGACTAATAAATGTCACAGTTGACCCAGAGGTCATTTTACTAAAGTATCAACACACTCCGAATGTGTTAGGTTAGTTTTCTGTATGTCATTTGAACTTTTGACTTAAAATGTTATCCATTTCAAACAAAAGTGAGACACTTTGAATGGTGTCGGCCACACCATGCCTCAGATTGAGATTAGGTTGACTCTTACACGTTATATATGACCCATGGATCGTTGTGATAAAGTATCAACAGAATCAGAATGCGTTTGGATGGTTTTTCATATGTCAGTTCTTCTTTTCACTTAAAATCCCATCCATTTTAATCAAAAGAGACACAATTAGAGTGTTATTGGCCACACTGCGCCTCGAATTGAGGCTGGGTTGACTCTTACACATAACATATGACTCATGGATCGTTTCCCTAAAG
The DNA here is from genome assembly GCA_963277665.1 of Viscum album. NCBI lineage: Eukaryota > Viridiplantae > Streptophyta > Magnoliopsida > Santalales > Viscaceae > Viscum > Viscum album. The sequence continues at coordinate 378,075,540 of OY728160.1, read as the reverse complement.
TTTCAATAGAATCTGAATGAGTTTGGTCTATTTTATGTATGTTAGTGGCTATTTTCACTTTAAATGATGTCCTTTTGGAACAAAAGAAAGACACTTTTAGTGGTTCCGGCCACACCCGGTCTTAGATTGAGGCAGGAATGACTCGTACACATCACATATGACTCTTGTATAATTTTCCTAAAGAAAAAACACATTCCTAAAGTGTTTGGTCGGTTTTCCGTATGTCAGTTGTTGTTTTCACTTAAAATTAAGTCCATTTTAAACAAAACAGAGACACTTTGAGTGGTACCGACCACACCACACCTCAGATTGAGGCGGGGTTGACATCTACATGTCACATAGGTCCCATGGATATTTTTTCTAATGTATCCACACAATCAGAATCCATTTGGTCAGTATTCTGTATGTACTTAAAATGTTTTCCATTTTAAACATAAGATACAATTTGAGTGGTGTCGGCAACACCGGGGCTCAGATTGAGGCGGGGTTGAATCTTACACATCCAAAATGACCCAAGGATCATTTTCCAAAAGTATCAACAAAATACGAATGCATTTGGTTGGTTTTCTGTATGTCAGTTGTACTTTTCACATAAAGTGTTATCCATTTCAAACAAAAGTGAGACACTTAGAATGGTGTCGACCACACCGCACATTGAATTGATCCGAAGTTGACTTGTACACCTAACATATGACCCATGGATTGTTGTGATAAATTATCAATAGAATACGAATTCATTTGGTCAGTTTTCCGTATGTCAGTTGTTCTTTTCACTTAAAATCCCATCCATTTTAAACAAAAGAGACACAGTTAGAGTTCTACTGGCCACACCGCGCCTTGGATTTATATGGAGTTGACAAATACATGGCACATATAACCCATGTATCATTGTCCAAACGTTTCAACAGAAACCAAATTCGTTTGGTCAGTTTTCCGTGTGTTAGTTGTTGTTTTCACTTAAAATCTTGTCCATTTTAAACAAAAGAGAGTCACTTTGAGTGGTTCCAGCCACACCGCACCTCAGATTGAGGCGGGGTTTACTTGTACATGTCACATATTACCCATGGATCGTTTTTCTAAAGTATCAACACAATCAGAATCCGTTTGTTCGGTATTCCGTATGTACTTAAAATGTTGTCCATTTTAAACATTAGAGACACTTTGAGTGGTGCCGGACACACTGGTCCTCGGATTGGGGTAGGGTTGACTCGTACATGTTACAAATGACCCATAGATCATTTTCCTAACGTATAAACACAATCCAAATGCATTTGGTCAGTTTTGCATATGTTGGTTTTACTTTTCACTTAAAATGTTATCCATTTCAAACAAATGTTAGACACTACAAATGGTGCCGGACACACCACGCCACAGATTGAGCCATAGTTGACATGTACATGTCACATATGACCCATGGATTGTAGTGATAGAGTATCAATAGAATCCGAATGTGTTTGGTAGGTTTTCGGTATGTCAGTTGTTCTTTTCACTTAAAATGCCACCCATTTTAAACGAAAGAGACACACATAGAGTGCTATCAGGCACACTACACCTCCTATTTAGACGGGGTTGACTTTTACACGTTAAAAATGACCCATGGATCATTTTCCTAAAGTATCAACAAAATCTGAATGTGTTTGGTTGGTTTTCCGTATGCCAGTTGTTATTTTCACTTAAAATGTTGTCTATTTCAAATAAACCTGATACATTTTGAGTGGTGTCGGCCACACCTGAGGCATGGTATTACCATCTTGAAAAACAGACATTTCCTCGGTTTATCTTCAAGGAACCAATATCACTCATGAGTAATAGATTTCATCCTTGCAGCCCTCACTTAGAAACCAATGCATATATCATGTAATTTCTAGTCTAAATTCTCGGAGCATGACGAGTCCGTCCATGAGTCCTTAACATGTAACGCATGTCTTATCCTAACAATGGAAAAGTAATCCATATCAAACAAGGCATAATTCATATAACATGGAGAATATACTACAATGCTTTGTATTCAAATTAAAGCCTATCATCATATGCATTTGATGAGCATGAGCTAATAAGCTTAACAAGACATTCATATAATTCAAGACATACAAAAATGGAATAATCCTAAATAACATTGCATGATAAGAGAAATATAAAATGGCATGTGAAATCAAGGAGGGTAGGGGTTATCTGGGGGTCCAGGGAGGAGGGTGGGGGGCTGTCTGGGGGGGGTTGTCCGTGGGGCTGTCCGGGTGGTGTCTGGGGGGCTTTCCGAGGACCAAGGAGGAGGGTTGGGGGGATATGCGGGGGGATATCTGGGGGGGGGGGGTTAGGGGGGATGTCCGGGGTCCAAAAATGAGGTTGGGTGCTGTTTGGGGGTCTATCTGGGTTGGGCTATCTGGAGTCCATGGAGGAGGGTGGGGGGCTGTCTGGGTGGAAATCTGGGGGGCTGTCTGGGTGGTGTCCGGGGGGCTGTCTAGGGACCATGGTGGAGGGTGGGGTGCTGTCCGGGGTCCAGAGAGGAGGGTGGTGTGGGGGGGGGGGGGGGTTCTTGGGGGACTGTCTGGGTGGCTGTCTGGGGGGATTTCTGGGGTGTGTTCAGGGGGGAAGACTGGGGACCAAGGAGGTGGGTGGGGGGCTGTCCTGGGGGATGTACATGGTCCAAGGAGGATGGTGGGGGGTTTTCCTGTGTCCAGGAAAGAGGGTGGTTGTCCAGGGAGTTCCCAAACACAAAAATATATATATACATGCTCAAGATACACCTCAACCACTAAAAGACATCATCATCCATGAAAACAGAACATATATAAAAATAACTCAACTCCAATACTATACTACGGTTCTAGGTAAAACCAACAACTAGAATAGATTAAACATCATATCTCAGTAATATTAGTAAAAAATGTAACGGGTCAATTTTTCCCACAACACCATCACCATCATCACCATCATCATCACCCTTGTCCTTGTCCCCATCATCGTACTCGCCATCCTCAACGCCCTCCTCCTTTCCCTCGCTCTCTGCCTCGCCCTCCTCCTCCACCTCACCCTCCTCCTCTCCCTCCACTTCCGCATCAAACTCCTCACCATCATCATCGTCAGGCTGGACATTGTCTTGACCACTACTAGAACTGCCACCTGGTGCACCATATATAGAATGTATCGATGATATATATTCATCAAAAGCTGGGCTGGCCTCTGGTGGAAGTGTTGGATATAGAACATCAATAAATTTTATAAATTCACTATTTTCCCTAGAAGACTGTTCTTCCATCTCTATGGACCTTTTTTCATCCTATTCTACCTGTTCCCTAACTTGATATAGCTTGGTGGCACTATAACTCAAACCTGAGGAGTTCCAGTACTTCATCGGGGCTATCCTATGTCGGCAGCGTACTCTGCCAGAATGCTCCTCTCCTAACACCTGATGTAAGTGATCAGTTGGAACAAAATTGTCCGGTTCATGGGCATTGAGGGCCTCTAAAGAATCCTGTTACAAATATAATTATATTATTAAGTTAAAAAATAGATATTAAAATATAAAATCAACATATTAAAACTTATAATCTGCTGTTGAGTCGGTTCATTGATGGCACTTCCATCCTTTTTCCATCTACTCGAGCAAAATAGTTTTGCTCGAGGCACATGTCCTTCAATATTCTGTTGTTTCCTCTACAATGAGATTGAAATATAAAGTTATATGAAAACATTATCAAACTATTAAATAATTTAGGAAACAAAAGAAACTGTAAGTCGTAAAGAAAGCTTATAAACAATTGTCATACCAACTTCCTCTCATGATCTGACATTGTATTGCGTCCCAGTGTGTGGAGGTATTTTTTTTGCATAAGTGTGTTTTTTTTTTGTTTTTTTCAAATGATTCCAAAATGAAATTCGATAATTAAAAGAATATATTAATAAAAAACATGAAAGTAATTATTTAAATACCTCAAATGTAATTAATACCTTAAACTGTGTAGTCGTCCAATGGGTTATCATCTGCCGATACTACTCTATAGGACAATCATCCATGACTGGTACCACCTCTAACTTAGTGAAAACTCTAGCACGCCATCCAATATACAACTCGTTCTTGCAGGCTCTCCAAATATCACCTAAATCCTTCAGATGTTCCGGTCATGCACCCTCACCATCAGGAAAATTATATTGAAGTTGACACCAAAATATTAATTCATATAAATTAAAAAATATTTCATAGCATTAAATACAACTGATTTTTTACCCATATCTCTTCCCAACCTCTATCCTTGACCACATGTGGAAACTGTCTCCACGGTAGTGTGCTGACGGGAATGATGCCAGAGTATTTGGCAAGCATCGCCAAAAAACTCCAACATTGCTGCTCTGTTTTCTCAACCATTGGGTTGTCTTCATTGTAATCCACAATTACCTGTGTGTGCTGGTTCCACACCGCACGCATGCGCCTATGCCCCTGCCCCCACCTCCTGTCAGTATGTGTATCTTTCATGAAGATAAACAAAAATTTTAACAAAACATGTTATAATGAAAATAAATATTGGTATAAAAATTAGTTAGGGTTCTATAAATATACATGCGCCAGTCTGATCGCTGAGCACTGCTGGATCCACCGAAACTAATGGAACACCCAGTGGTGGAACAGGAGTCGAAGGTGATGGAATATAGAAGCTCAGAGGGACAGAAGTATAAGGAAAAGAAGACAGTATAGCTGTATGAATAGATTGTGGCTGGGGAGTGGGAATCATCATGGGATGTGAAAAAGATGGGCCATAAGATGCAAAAGGTGGAAAAAACAAGGGAGGCCTAAATATCCCATGTGTCCCTAATGACACACCTGGATCAGAATGTGGTAAGGATGACATGTCAATGGGAGGGGCATGGTCTAGTCGGGTATGCGAAGCCTGTCGTCCACCTCTGGTACGAACCCTCCTCGTACCACCTTCCCGAGTACTAGGACCAGAACTAGGCTCCTAGTCAAATAACTGTTGACGTATAGGTGGATCCTACAAAAATGTTTACAAGAAAATTAATCACATGAAATTATATATTCTTTAAATATATATATTTGAAATAAAGTACTCACTACTTGCACTAATGGTGGAAATCCCATCTATTCCATTCGCGATTGTTTTCCATCATTTTCTTCCTTCCTCTCTCTTCAATTGGCATCATTTCCTGCTTTTGAAAAAAAATGTAATTAATTAGAAAAAGGAAGCTAATGTGTAACCCAAAAAACTAAATATATGAGGGAATAGGGGGATTCATTGGTAATTTATCTATCAATTGTTTTTGAAGTGCTTGATTGGATTTATTAAATCAGAGAAGTTGTAATTTTCACCAAGTTAGAAATATTGTTTTACTAGGTTTGAATACAGTTCAATTCCAAATTAGAAAATTCAATTCAAATAAAACTGCAACTAATAAACATTGAAAATTTACATAATAGTCAAGTCACCTAAAACATATTTTTGATCAATACTAAATCAATTTGAATATTACCCACCATAACAACCTAACTCGAGGTAAACCAAAAGAATTGATAACATGGATGAATGATTCTATATATTTTCAACCACAACATCAGGTTCCCAATCAACTCTGAAAATTGAGCTATTGGAGTCATAAAAATAAATAAATGGATTGGTTCCAATGGAACTAGGGATAGTGTCAATTCCATCATCACCAACATCAAAAATATGTCTTGGAATTACTTGAACTATGACACCAAATTCAGGTCAAATTGGTCTTTGACATAAAAAACTTGTTTAGGCATTGATGCCAACACATATGGTTTTTTCGGTATCAAGAGTGTGAGTCATATTAATTACTCGAAATCCAAAATCCACAATAAATGTTCCATGTCTCGTCATTGAATCTAACCAATGGGATTTCATCATTATGACTCGTCCATGAGAGTAATAATCCAATATTATTATTTTCTCAATGACTCCATAATAACCCACATTTTCAAATCACGGTCTACTATCTGATGCACTAGCATAAAAATCTATTGTGGTAGTAACCATAACACCATAATGTTGTGTTCTCATGTTCTTTTCTCATTCAGTGACAAAAAATTTATACCCATTGATAACAATTGATTTACAGTCACAAACAACAGTTTTAGGACCAAAAGCCAAAGCTCTTATTTCCTGAGAGACAAAGTTTGCAGAGAAACTCAATATCTGCAATATAAATGACTATTCAACTTAATTAGATATTGATATAATTATTTTAAATAGTAATATTTTTACCTTCAATTTTAACCAAGCTGAAAACTCTTTTCTATGCAAAGTCTATCTCCTTCTCAATGATAAATAACTATGATTTCTATTTATCATTGTTTTATGTTCCCTTTAGGTAAAAAATAGGAATGGTTTAATAGATATATATGTATGATATACATATTCAATTTAGTTACCTAATATAGTAATCGAACAAATCACAGTTGAACAAAACTATGCGATGTGCCATCTCCCGCTATTTATGGATGAATTTCTTTTATGTATATGATCCAGGAATTACCCATGTTTGAGGAAGTGTTGGAAAACTAGGTTCAATTTTCTCATATTGTTCTTCTTCATTTCTCATTGCTATGTTCATTCTTGTAGTAAGATCAGACAAATACATTGAGAAAAAATCCATACATTCTTGAGCCAAGTAACCGTTCATGATAGAACCTTCGAGATGATTCCTATTTCGGACATAAGACTTTAAGGTGTAGATATTTTGTTCAGTTGGATACATCCAATGAAAATAAACTGGTCCTATGAAAAGTATTTAAGTGGGAATATGGATTTTCAGATGCAACATGCATGTGAAAAATGATGGAGGAAATATTTTCTCCAACTCACACAAAATTAATGGGGCATCTGTCATCATTTTTTGCAAGAAAGACTTGGAAAAATTCTTAGCACAAAGATATCTATAAAATGTCACAACAGAATAACAATCACCCTTACATTGTTGGAAAAAATATGAAGAATTTCTATTGGAATCAACTCATGCAGTAGAACGTGATAATCATGAGTCCTCAAAGATTTTAGCTTCAACTCTCCTCTGTTGACCCATGTAGATTTGTTTGTTGGATAGCCATTAGGAACTCTAATAGTCTCTAATACTTCCAGATTTATTTTCATAGGTGTCTTCACATAATAAGCACATGGATGTTTCCATTTATTTTCACTGATTCGCATAGGATGTAATTCTGTTCTGATGCCCCAATACACCAAGTCACTCCAAGATCGCAAATCATCTTTTGTCTTCCCCTGGACATTTAAATGAACCGAAAGCAACATTTCACTTATATTCTTTTCAAAAAGAATTACGTCTAAGAAATGACGTAAAAAATTGGTTGACCAATAAGGAAAATAAAAAAGATACTCCTCTTCCTCCAATTGTAATAAGTTTCAGTGGAAACCTTCTTTATCTTTCCCGATTTTATTTGACCCTTCCTGAATTTAAAACTAAAATATTTCAATTTATTAATCACATCAGTTCCAGACATAAGCTGAGGTGGATCATCGGTCTCTATGGTATTATCAAATCTTCAACGATTCATTCTATATTGATGATACTATAGAAATAATCCTCGATTTCCCATAAAAATAAAACTACAGTAATGTTTCAGTCTTCTGGATCATGTATTCTACATACATACTGGACATGATAGTTTTCCATTCGGGATCCATCCATACATTATTGCATAATCCAAAAAATCATTGATTGTCTACATAAGCACAGCACGCATCTGAAATATATCTTTCGAACATGCACCGTATGTGCACACACCCACATCCCAATGAAGTTTCAACTCTTTTATTAAAGACTGCATGTATACATCAATATCAATGTTGGGATCAGAAGGACCAGACATGAGTATACTCATTAAAGTGAAAGGTTTTTTCATACACAACCATGGGGGAAGATTATAAATGTGTATAAAAACTAGCCATGTAATGTGTGAAGTAAGAATCTTCCCAAATGGATTAAAATCATCGCATGAATGATCCAGCCTCACATTACGCACATCAGCTGCAAAATTTGGATGTCGAGCAGAAAATCTCTTCCATGCAAATCCATCTATAGGATGAAAAAACTAATCATTAGTCTTCTTTCTCTCATTATAATTCCATCCCATTTTTATTGATATGTCATTAGATATAAAAATATTATGGAGTCTGGGGATCACTAGAAAGTGCCACATTACTTTCTGTGGAATGCAAGATGGTGTTCCCTCAGATTTTGACTTCCAGCGGGATGTGCCCAATTTTATACAATCATTTTGTTCAGTAGTTTCCTCCTAGAATAAACTACAATGTTTCAGGCAAGAATGAATTTTGTTTCATGAAAATCAAAGTTCCTCAACTGAATTCCATGCCATATATTGGTTTGAAGGAATATCTGCATTATCGAGAAGTAAATCCTTCAAGAGGGTAATAATGTAATCGCTTGTTGTATTAGAAATCCCATACATAGTTTTCCCCTAAAAATATCAGATTAAAAATTATTGCTTTTTCATTTTATCGCATTGTCGATATACTAGAGTCATGGAAGCATCCTTCAATTTTATCACCCTATCAATATCATAATTTTCACTAGATGCATCATATATCCTCATATGGACGTCTCCTTGAGTCGAAATCCTTTCATTTTTCATGATGAAGAATAAATGGAAATTGATCATCTAACAAATTATCCATTCCAATCCTTTCATTTTGATCATCACCAATTTGAGATTTCATTTTCCCCATTGTGATACCACACACTTTAGTTTCTTGAAAACCATATTTGGGTATGTGGTAGCTGACTTCTTCATGACTCAACCAAGGTCTACCAACACAATTGGAACATGGGCAGTGTGTGCGACCACTATCTGAAGTATTGTGAAATACAAAATCAATAAAGCTCTCTAAATTGCTTTAAAAATATCTTGAGATCAGATCGATTTCATACATCTAACTTATGTCCACTCTGTAAAAATAATTTATATAAGTCAATATGTCATAAAAAATTCAATAGGATTGAACATCAATAAAAAATACATTTAAGTAAACGATAAAGGAAGAACTTTCTAGTCGATGTAGTGAACTTTTAAAATAATGGAAAGAACAGGTACTCATAAATTAAATTAAACTTTATTAATATTCATTTTCTTTACGTCTATAAGAGGCACATGCCTCAGGTCCCATTTTGTGTTATATGCATCCCAAATCATTCACTAATGTTCAATAACTCATTATTGGCACCTCTATGGCCATACCTTTAATTACCGAATTACTTCCCCAAGTCAAGTGCACCCCATGGGTGAATAAATTTTAGGATTATATACTAATAGGTAGTTCATGGCTTGTAAAGAGAATTAATTTCATAAAGTATAGACAAAAAAATTTATTTTTAAATTTGAGATTAATAATAATGTATGTCAATGATAACAACATTACTGAATTAAACTTGTGACTTATCTAACATTTTTATGGATGTCTACACATACCAGCATGGCTAGTGAAAAGCACCCCACCCTCATAAAAGTGAGTATTGGCCAAGAAGAACACATAATATACAATGTACAATGAGAAACATATTTAATTGAACCTACAGTTATATCAACAAAGTTATCTTAGGAGAAATGGAATATATGATCCTGGTTAACTGATGAATTCAGAATCTCGTATTCTATATGTTGGACACTATCTGTGGTAAGAAATATGGTGAGGATTGGTATAAATCATTCAATTTCTTACATGCTAGTGAAAATGAAGTGTTGAATTAATGACTTGAGTTCACTGATCAAATGAGGGTAGAGGTTGCATAGGCTGTGTAAACAGAATTATTAAATAAGGTTAGAGGTTGAATACAATTTTCATTGTGGGGGAGTGTCAACCTATTTAGAAACTCAAATAAATTCCCATCATAGGTATCAAAAAAAATATCATCATCAAAAGAAACTCCAAATAAAAAAGGACTAAAAACATCAAACATTTCAATAATTCCCTACTATTCATGGTTTATCCACATTTTTAACAGTAATTATATGTCTTAATCATGAACCACCTCTATAGCTCCCAGTTTTCACCAATAAACATAAATTTAATATCTCAAAATATCTTTAAAACAACTAATTAATAGGCTCAAAACATAATTATAATCTTGATCCAACAATCGAATCTCTTTCACAACACATTCTCACACACTAGATATCTCATGTGTTACTAAATACCAAACATAGTCACATAAAAAGTGTACTATAAAAAATTACATTACACATGCCTTATTATAAAAATTCTCATTTTAATAAAAATCTTTCCTCAATATTAAATCATTTCTAAAATATCTTTCAAAATCCATTTTAAATCACCTATTTCTGCCTTGAACAACAGTTTTAGGAAACCGTTGGTAAAGTCCTCCCTGATGAACCGTTGGTATAAGAGGATTTGGAAAACCCAGATTTCTAGTAGTGGATTCCACTAGATGAGGTATGAGTCCACTAGTGAATCATAAATCTAGATTTTCCCATCTAACAATCTAAGTCACCATGACTAGTAAAAAGAGGTGAGTAATATAATGAAGTTATGCGGATCAAAATGAGGATCCTTATCAATATCAATCATATTATTCAGACCTCAAATCATTTTTCAATCTCACACCAATATCCACCTATGTGAATAATCCCATTTTCAATATCCATCAATTGTAATTACAAGAATTGAGCAAGTTACATTAATGAAATATTACAATTGAGGATCTTCATAATGTTCCAACTAAGTGGTAAAAAATCATCAATTCAATTCAAAACCCCTTATTTAAATCAAAATTTAGAAAGGTTATTTATACCAACTTCCTTCAAAAAACTAACATGTAATTCTAAACAGGCCTTTAAAAAATCTATTATTTCAAAACATCCCTAAGGCATTAAAGGATATTTTACAATTAAAAATTCTCAATATTAATTCAAAACATTGGATTACAACCTATTTCCATATGAATAAATATCTAATTTAAAATTACCAAAGAAATCACATTTCAAAAAAAAATTCCAAGAGGGTTCATTGTCATTTCACAAATTAAATATTTTGAAACTACTTAGAAAACATTAAATAGGTCAAATAATTTCATGGAAATCAATTTATTTCATTCTTTGAATAAAAACTCAAGACGAAGACTCAATTTCACCAATTCATTCTTTAAATATTCTTTGAAAATAAATCTAAACAGTCATGGAATTGAATAATTCATAAATACATGAAAGATGTCAAAATTATAGCCATAAAATTCACGACTTGTTCAATTCAATGAGAATAGGGTTAAATAATATTTTACATGGAATTTTAAGGAAATCATTTATTGAAACTTTTCTAAAAATTAATAAAAACATATAAATAAATTTCAAAGTAACAATTAATTAAAAGATGATGAAAAAGAATATAAACACATACTTAGAAAATCTGGAATCCAACCGCAATGAATTTGAGATGTTTCTTCTTCGATGGAGGGTTAAATATATAATTAATTCAATGGATTGGAATTGAGAAAGTATAGATTAAATCAAATTGAAAAAAATGATATAAACATAAAAATAAGAACTTAAAACTAAAATATTAGATGAATAACAATAAAAACCAGGTACCACTTAAATATTTTATGCGTATACAGAAGAAAATACCTTATTTGAGATGATTCAGATGGAGTTTAGTGGTTCGGATGGGGGAATCCACGAGAGGAACACTGCAGATTTAGGGTTCTATCTCGCGAATGGGGGAGAGGAGCGACCGAGTGTATTTGGGGTAAAACTTTACCAATGGTTTTTAATAAATGTTGGTAAAGGGGTGTCCAAGGTAACCTTTCCCAACGGTTCACTAGAACCGTTGGAAAAGGGGTACCCTTTCCCAATGGATCACATGAACCATTGGTAAAGGTGTCCCTTTCCCAATGGATCACATGAACCATTGGTAAAGGTGTCCCTTTCCCAATGGGTATAGTGAACAATTGGGAAAGGGTGGGTTGAACACCCCTTTACCAATGGTTTACTAGAACTGTTGGTAAAGGGTGTTCAGAACCATGGGGAAAATCTCCCATTCCAGTAGTGAAATGAGGTTTGGAAAAAATTCATAATATTTGATTAACATTAAAATAAAAAACATTTATACTGATAAATAATTAAACTAAACATAAAATACCTTGAATGAAATAAAATTCATGGAATAAAATAACAAATTAGTAGTATATTCACCATATGAAAGTAAATTGGTGTATATAAGAAAGTATGTCCCAATAAATAGGAATTGAGGCCAAGGATCCCTTTCAAGTAATTTAATTGTTGAGGTAATAATTATTTTATAATGAGGTTATAATGAAGAATTGTAGAAACCATGGAAATAATGAGTGAATATAATATACATTATTCACATTGTAGTATAAATCCATCTTTTAATAATTGAGTTCTATTTGAATGTTTTTAACTATGTGGAAGAAAATTGAGTTAACCCAAACTCTTACCAATTTTTTTTATTTGTAGACAAAACCCCATGACAATAAGAAAATGTAATAGAACATTTAATATCCTTAAATCTAATGTAATCATGATGGAAACTATTAAAGGTGCAGTAGATAAATCATTCTAATGAAAACATGGTGTATAATAAAATGTATGTATCAAGGGATTTAAAATTAAGACAAGAAGAACATAGAGGTAATATAATCATTGAGGTAAGATTCATATGATAATGAGTTTATAAGGAATAATTATATAAACATAAAAAATTAGGAAATAAAATTAAAATTATTCAGTTGGTATAAAAAATTATGTATTGAAAAATAAACATAAATAATTGTGTTTTTAAGTGAATAGAATTAAATTGTGGTAGCCTAAACCCTTACACATTGATTAAATTTTAAGTCAAAAACCCTTTAGTTAAATACATGTAAAATAACATTTAATATAATAAAATATAATAGAACCATTATATAAAATACTTAATTGGATCTATATACACCATTTCAAACAACACATAATATATAATATGAAATATGTCTCATGGGGTGAAAATTTGAGAAAGAAACACTTACCTTGGGACATATTCACTATACACATGCACCATAATTACTAAATAAATAAATTTAGTTTATTATTCAACATATTTTTTTACATAATCATATTTATTTAAATTAACAATTAAAAATTAGTATTAGTTGAAATTTATTTATTATATAGTTTTGATTATGTTGGTTATTTTAGGCAGTTCAATCAATTTTTATACAACTCTTTTATAATGTTTTCCATGGAAAAATGTATTAAAGTGTAACATAATAATCTCTATTATTATTTGTTTTACTGATATTTATTATGATATTATAAGAAAGGTTATGTAGTTTTATAGGTTTTTAAAAAATTATCTATGATTAAGACAGGTACTTTGTTATGTTTATTTTATGTGGTCAAGTTTACTACGATTATTTTTATCAATATCATATATAAATTGAATGATAATATATTTATATATTATATATATTGTCATAAATATCATTTTTTACCTCAAATAAATTTTAGTTTCCACTATTTTATGTGGATAGGTAAATCAAATCATTCGTCAATGTGGAAGTGATTGTTCCTGAAAAATGCACGACCGACAATCTTTTGTTTTTCTATATGGATGGAAAGGGAGAAAAACATGTTGTTAAATTAATATATTAACTCTAATGTATAATAATTATATTTATGTGATTATATTACTATATTTAAAGAAGTATTTGAAGATAAACATTATGGATAAATATTTAAGGATTATGAAATACCCATTTCGGGACGTTGAACATTATCTTGAAAGTTTTCATAGAAATGAATTTCTAAGGATACCATATGGAGACCATGGGATTCATGAAGTTTAAGGGAAATCTATGAGATCAAAATTTGAAATATTTCATGTATATTTAAAAAATAAATTGGATCATTTAAATAGTTAACGTGATCAACTTTTATAAGCGAAGATAATGGATCGTTTGTAAATACTCATTATTTTGTTTTTACATGGGAAACTAGTTTTTCCCCATGTTACTATGTTTTAATAAAATTATAAAAAATCCACTCATACCAATTTTTTTGTTATTAAAAAATATTTAATATTAATTTAATGTAATTAAAATTATAAATTCTAGGAAATTAACATTTAAATAGATGCTTTTTATAAATTGAAAACCATTTTTTGTAGAAAAATAATTTTTCAACCATTATTTTTTACTAATGTTATATTTAATTAATTTATAATAAAATAAATGGTAATATAATTATATATTTGTTTAAAAATAAAATTAGATTCATTATTAATGAAATTTTAATGTAATTTATTAAAAAAACATTACACTATATTAAAAAATAATAATTAAAAATTACTCATTCATTATTATCATGGTAATTAATATTAATCATAGTGATCTAATTTTTATGATCAAAGTAAAATAGTATTTGTGAATTAATTTTTTCATTTTCATATCAAATATGAATTATATTTTTTATATTTATTTTATTTAAGTGATAAAATATTATGTTTAATGTAATGGCATAAAAATTGTTTTTAGTATGAAATATGACTTCAGTTTTAAAATATTTGAACGTGTGTTTGATAAATAAAACATAGTATTTATGAATGTATTATATTAAATTTTTTAAAAAAATATATCTTTATAGAAAACAAGTTTCATTGAATTTTATGTCATTCAGGTGTTAATATAATGATATAAAAGTGATAGTTTGTTTTTGATAAATCTGTATTTCCACTATCCAACAAAAAATTAATTATTTTATAAAAATATAATAAATCCTAATAACATAATTTTTTCATGGTAAATTTAAAAATGAGGATTCTTTCAATAAAATTCTCCTATTTATAAATGTTACTTTTAAATTAAAATATAATATCTAAAGAAAAAAAATTCATTTATTTAAAAACACCATATTAAAAGATTAATTATTCCTAATCTTATTTTTTATTCCTTTATAATTGATTAAAATAATTTTATCTACCATATATTTTCTTAATTTTTAATTTTCTTATATAATATTTATTGGTTTTTTAGTTTAATGTTATATGTGGAATAATCTATCAAATTGATGTTTATATAAAGGGGTAAAAATTATATAGTAAAATCATGAGTATTTACATTCACCCTTAAATAAATTTCATTCCCACACATTTAATTATTAATCACACATGACATTATGTGTGGGTTTTCATATCATATTTATCTTTTGGGATATAACTTATAATAGTAAATCTAACTTATTCTCATAGTCTATGTTATGTTACTTATTTTCCCTCAAAATACATTAATATTTTAATAAATATTATAATCATGTATATATATACCATTATCATTAATTATTCAAAATATACCTTTTCATAAATTATATGATTCTCCAAGACATAAAAAAACTATATATTATCCACCAAATGAGCAGAATATTTAACCCTCAAATTATAAAACTTTCTCAGTCCTGACCCCACACACCAGTAAATATATACTACAATCCTAAATATGTGATGTGGTTGACCAAAAACACCATTAATGAATTATAAATCAATAGGTCAAAAATATTGTGTAACATAATTTTTCAAATTCAGTAAATCCTTAATTATATAAACATCATTTAAATATTAAACCTTCGAGTTATATATACATCAATCATTTGTTTTTGAATAGTTAACCTAAAAAATAAATCCTTGAAATAAAATCACTTTTCAGGGTTATTGATACTGGTTGATATATGTTTCCATACCAATGATGAAAAATTAATGAAAATAATAATTATATGTTTCATATAATCCTCATAATGTTTTTTAATATATGATAATATAGTCTATAATTATAACTCATTAATTAAAATAGCTAAGAGTACAAATATTTAATTTTATTATGATAAAACCACACTAACTTAGTTAAGATGAGGGAACTCACCTTTTTAATCAAAATATGACTATATTAAAATTATGAATGATTTAATTATGTTATCTTATTTAGTTATAAGATATATTTGTTTTTAAATAAAAACCTTTCTAAACTTTATTTTCATATTCAAGTTTACAAGAAATACTAAAACCAAAATGGTTTTAATAATCTCTAAAATATGAATATAAAAATATCAATTTGAAGATGTCTTCCCCTATGAAAAATTAATTTTTAATGTATGAAAATTTCAGTTCTACCTATTAATCGTTTTTTGTAAACCTTGGTTTTCCATAGTCATTTTCATATAAGGTTCTGTAGCTGTATTAGTTAACATAAAACTCAAAAACTCCATAATGGTTCGTTAGAGAGAATATGAATTAACCACTAAATGTCCCCTGGGAGTGTCAAATGATTTGTATAGTTAGTCTTCTTTATCATGGACTATGTAATGACCTAGTTAATACTCAATTCTCCCTTTTTAGGGTTTTTATTTTAATATATAACTATTTTAGACCCTACATCATCTTTTAGTATCCAAATAGAGATTTAATTGATAAAAAACCACAAAATTTATACATTACCAAAATTATATGATTTTATCCTATGATTAGGATTATCCCTAATATTTGTACATAGAGTATTCACTAATTTTTTTTTCAAATAAAAAATCTCTAAATATTACATAAAATTAAAAATTCTCCCCTTCGATACCAATTGATGCTTCTTATACTCGCACTCCCAGGTCTGATCCTAAAAGAACATAATTTTACAAATTAAACTTGATACCAAGGGATTTCATCCGATTTATTTTTTTCTTTATTTTAAATTAGCATTACATATCATAATAATTTTACACAACTTGTAGTAAATTTTAGTTTAGTGTATTTGAGGACCGACTATATAGAGAACATATTTTTATAAAATTTGTGAATATTTATCCCTTATCAAACCATACTACAATACCTTATAAGATTTTAATAGTTTATACCCTTCTTCATAACCTTGGTAATGAAAACATTATAAATGGATGATCTCAAACACTCAATAAGGGTTAAAAAATTGATTGAAGTCAATGATTTTTAGTGAGAATAAGAAGAGCATATGGATCTGATCATGATATATGTAAAAAATGATACCCAATAAAGATGACATCATAAATCATGAGCCATGTAATAATATACAGAAATTCATAAGAAATTAGTCAAGAGTGGAGGAAAAAACATGAGCCACAAAATCATAACATAGTCATAATAATAAGAATAAAATTTTTTCATAATAAGGATGATTATCATATAACGAAATAAAAGGTATAATAGATACATGGAAAAACTATAATCCTAATAATATATTGGGAACAAATCAAAGTATCTTTTCCCTTTAAATTGTGTGAAAAATCATGTATGTCCGCCCTTTATATTGTGAGCAAATACAAGTTTGTCTTTGATTGAATATATTATGTGATATAAAACCATATCCAATTTATTGTAGGGATGTATATGACCCCACCAAACATCATCCATACATATGAGTACCACTTAAAATAAATAATTAATCATATAAAAAATAACCCATGTATAGAAATTGAGTTTTATATCTTTTTTAGATAGTATCACATAATAATATATATATATAATTTATCGAGTACTCATAAATTTATATTCCCATGGAAAATAAATCCATATTCAAAGATGTACAATAAAAATATAGGTAAATACTGTTAAATAAAGATAATATATTATATGGTATTTCCACCACATAGATAAAGGGTATAAAAATAACTCAACAATTTATACAAACAATTTTGGTATGACATGTTGGTGAACATAGTTCAATCAAAGGAAGGAAATATTGAGTGTTCACAGTGGAAAATAAATTTAATAAAACAGATATTTATACATAGAGAATGATTAGCTAAGACAAATAAAGTTATGGATCAATGCCATAATAGAGAAAAAAATTACATAATCTATCCAAATAAATAATTTGGATGGTTTCATTTCAAGAATACCCATGACCTTGTATAAGTTTAGTAAAAGGAAACCGACATAGATGGAAAATACTATATAAGTGTTTTTGAAAAAATTCACATTAGAAATAAAAACTATACCTAATATTTTGAAATAATTTTAAAAAAATATTTTCATAAAAATAAGACATAAAAATTCAATTAGAAAACATTAAATCATATATATAATATTTCAAATAAATAATAAATTATTTGGAAATATATGTTTACATGAAATAATTGAATGTAGTTTTTTTCAAAAACAAATAGTACCGGAATTGGTAAATAGATATTTATTTAAAAAAAATTCAAATAAATCCAATTTTGTAGAAGATGAAAATTTTCTATTTTCAAAATAAATATATGGATATCCAACTAAATTAGTGTCGAACATAAAATATGATTATAATGAAATTACATTTATAAATTTTTAAAATACTTTTGTTGAAAACCACATAACATTAAAATACTATACAAAATTAATTTTAATTAAATGAAGTAAAAAATTATCATCAAGGATGAATATAGGGAAATACAATTATGGTGATGTTAGAGGGAAATACTTTAAAATTTCCCCAAATTGTTTATAACATTTTGGAGATCTCAATTTTAAAACGGGGTAGAGAAAAGAAACCTTAATACTTGTTTAAAATTTAAATAAAATTCCCTAAATGATAATGAGATTATTAATGAACATAAAATACCATGAATAAAATATAATTATATATATATTATAATAAATAGGTACCATACAAACCATATAAAAGTAAATTGGTTAATAATAAGAATTATTCCCCAATACATAAGAATTGAGACCAAGCATCACATTTTAGTAACAATATTTCTTATGTAGGAATAATTAAATAATAATGTTATATGTCATAATTTTATAATCCTAAAAATAAGTATGAAATAATAAAAAAATTATTCATTTTTTTAATAAATAAAACATTTAAAAAAATTTCTATATTAAAGTTTTCATTTCAATGGAATAAAATTAAAAATATCCTTACGATTTTTGTAATTTTTTATTCAAAACCCCATGAGAGAAATGATTTGTAATGAGGAATTTAATATGAAGAAATATAATAGAATAATGATAATAAATTTAAAGGGTGTAGTAGAAATAGTATTCAATAAAATAAATTTTTTATAAAAGAAATTTTGTCTCAATGGATTTAAAATTAAGACATGAATGCCTTAAAACTAATATAATAATTGGGGTAAAAAAATTATATTGATGTAATAAGAAGAAATATATAACCCCAGAAAATAATGAGGAATTACAATAAAAATTATCCATTAGTTAAAATAAATAAATCTTTGAACAATATAGTTCACTACAAATGTTTTAAGAAAATAGAAGAAATGTTAGTTAGCACAGACCCTTAAAACTTTTGTAAATTTTCAGTCAAAAAACTAGATATAAAGACCATGAAATATAACATTGAATATCGTGATATATATGACAATCATGATAAAAAATATTAAAAAATTTTAGATACACCATTTTAAAGAAACCAAGTTCATAATAAGAAATATATATCAAGGGGTTGAAATCTGAGACATGAATCACTTACCTTGGTCCTAATTCCCTCTACGCATGCACCTGAATTCCTAGAAATTTACCTTTATTAGATAACATATTAATATTGTTTTTTGGAGGTGTTGTTAAAAAATAACGCCAATTCTTAGAGGTAGTAGTATTCCCAAATACACGATCAATGTAATTTTGTTTTTCTATGTGGATGGAAAAGATGAATTTATGGTTTTAGAATTAATATAATCAAACATAAATATAATAAAGATTTTGAGGTGGTTTTATTTCTATGGTCATTATTTTATTGGATGAGAAATATTATGAAGAAATAGTTAATAATTAAGTAATACCGGCTTTAGGACCTTCAAATTTCTCTTGAAAATCTCCTTGGAAATGAAGGGAATCGGTAAATTATGATGAATAGGGGATTTAATAACTACAGTGGAATTTTATGAGTGGTAAATTGGATAGTATTTCATGGATATTTTTAAATAAAAATGGATCATTGAAAGGGTGGAAGTGATCCCCTTTTATAACTGAAAAAAGGAACATTTGTTAACACCAAAAATATTTCAATAATAAAATAACTCTATTCTTGGATCAATGCTTCCAAAAGAGATAAATAATTGAAATTGGGGAAATATAAGTTCTAAAAATACTAAAAAACATCATTTACTCATATATTTCTACTTTTACATTTTTTTATTTTAATTGGGGTAAATTGATTTTACCCATGTTAATTATATTATAATAATCATATAAAATTACCCCATCACCAAATTTGGGTGTGATGAACCTAAGATTAATATAAAATTAATATTATTTAAATTCATGGTAATATAAAATTAACTTTTAAATTAATAAATTTTAAATAGAAAAAATATATTTTTTGTTGGAAAATGTTGTTTTATCCAATTATGTTTTCTTAATCTTATTTAACATTTATTACAAATTAAATGTTTTTTTAAACAACATATTAGTGTAATTATTATAAATATATCAATTTAATTTATTATTTAAAAATTATTTCACATGAATAACATAATTATTTTAAAGTGACCCTTCAATAGTTATCTTTTTAATTAATATTAATTCTGTAATCTCATTTTTCATAATCAAAATAAAATTTAAATTATCAAATAATATATACATGTTGATCTAAAAATTGAAATCCATTTTTTAAAATTTAGTAATATTTTAAAATAATGTTTTTAAAGAATGAATGTATTGAACCAACCCATGTTGACCCAACTCATCACCCATACCAGCATGCTACAAGGACCCATGTGTGTTTCAGATCTCCACGGGTTGGAAACTAGCACCATGAATAACCAAATATCGCTTTAGAATTATGTCACCATAGGTAAAATAAAAGGAACCATACATAATATGGTATTTCAACACTGACATCATCAGAGTCAGTAGATCTAGACAACTAGACACCATAAACAATGACATACATCATATACAAAATATTATATAAATGAGCATATAAATGGTATATAAATAACCAAAAATAAAAAGAATATTTATAATAATAAAAATTCCCTAATTACATCATAAATAATTCAAAACAATGGAAACTAGTCCACCTAATCCAATACTAATAAAATCACACCTCCTCCCTAAATCACTGTATGATGGTAATGATGAAGAGCTTCCTTCAAACATGGTTCCCATGACATTACAAATGTCCGTAAAAATTAAATGTGTAATATACTAAATGAAAAATAAGGGTTTGAGGAACAAATCATAGTAGGATAGCACCAGGAATCTAATTATGGATTTTACCCATTCAAACTAATAACCACTTTTGAAATCATTTTCAATACTAAACCACTTTTAAAAAATCCATTTTTAGATAACCCTTTCAAATCATGTTGGTTTTACGATAAAAAATAGATTGAAAAAATACAATAATTCCCAAATAAATAAATATAGCCACAAATAATAACAATATCAATACAATTAAAAGGCATATAAAAAGGTAGGAATAATATTAATAACATGTATTCACATTGATAGAAAATTGGAATAATAGACATGATCACATAAACCATTCACTAATCAAATGAATAAATAATATAAGCAATCTATACTGAGTGATGTGCACATAGGGTATCTACCCATCAGGCCTATCCAAATTTGTTTAACAAGAATACTAACTAGATAAATAGTAGAATCTCTCATGCTCTTCCTTGGTCCCATTATGGTAGTTCCCATAAAATTACTTCCAAAAAGCTATCATGGTCTATTGGAACCCAAAATGGATTCTCTTGTGATCCTCCTAATGAAGGATCACAAGGCCATTAAGAAAAACTAAAATGGAAACTCGTACAGTCTTCTTTATGAAGGCTTACATGGTCTGTCAAAAAAACCCCTCACTCACCCCTAGTTAACCAATGTGCTACTCCATGCCATCACATCAAAAAACATGTTCTTGTATCAATCAATCTATAACATGATAAATTTCATTAACATACATTCCCGGTTTTATCCAAACACATTTTTTAGAGTAAAAAAATTTCTAAAACCACTATATAAATCTATTCATAACCAAAAAATCCGTTTGAGTAATTTTAATCAAAACACAGGGGGAATACAAGCAACACCAATTTGGAAAATCTGAATGTAAACCCCAAATAGTGAATCCAACCTATGAAACACATCAAGCATGGAATATTAACTGATATAATTCAATGAAAAGGGAAATTATTCAAATCAAACTAAAGTATATTATAAATTTAATGTTATTCTAAGGAAAAAACACTTAAATAAAGATACCTACCATGGATTTAGTCCAAATCCTTCAACCCATGATGAAGACCACTCATAAGTTGTGTAAAAAAGACCGGCACACTGAAACAAATTGAAATAAAACCAACCCACCCCCCCCCCATTTACAAATCCTTCATTAAGTTAAAAACCACACTAGGGTTCCACATATACATTAATGTGGAATAAAAAGGGAAAGAAGGGGGAACTGAAGAAGGAAAATCAAAGAAATCAACTTACCTCAAGAAAACACACCTTGAAAAAAAGATAAAAACACAAGGAAGAGGGGTAGATTCACCACTAATTGAGAAGGGATACACATTATGGGGAATGATAATGAACCCCAAAATCTTAAACACTAGATAGGTGTATTTTAGTAATCAAAAAATTTTGTGTGAGCTGGAATGGGCTGCATGGTTTGTAACACAGTATGTAAACCCATGCACCAACCTTACCAGTGCCTCTATCACTCAAAAAATGGCCACATGGTTTCCCCAAGGTGTCACACGGTTTAAAAAACTAAACTCAAACCATAAAAAACCCCACTATCACAAACTACAACAACCATGTACGGTGGTGAGACAAACTATATACAGACCGTGTGCTTTGGTATCTATTCTAAAAAACACCGGGTTGGATCCCCAATACTCAGTAACTCCATGAATTAATAAGGCGATAAATAAAACTGATAATTAGAAGTACTAGTAACCTAATGAATGTCATAATGCACATAATAATAGTATTTAGTGTCAAATATAACTTGAGTTACCAAAATGTTAAACACGAATTTTATAAATTCAGTATGGAATTTTTAAATAATTATATTTCTTATTAAATATCAATATTTAAAAAAAATGTTTCATAAATTTATAAATTATTCTTAGTATTAGATTATTTTATTGACGTGACCATTTTTTACAAAACTAGTATTTTCACTATTTGTCTAAAAATATATTATATTAGAAAAAAATAAAACATTTAACCTATTCTAATATTTACATGGTAAATTAAAAAAATTAAGATCATTTTAAAATAATAAAAATATAAAAATTATAAATTTATATTTTAAATAAAAATATAATATTTAATGATAAATTTATTTTTTTGAGAAACACCCTTTTAAAAAATTAATATTATTAATCCAATTTTTTATGAATTTATATTTTAAAAAATAATCATATATATAATAGTTTTTATTCTTTTTAATAATTTTATTATATAAAATTACTTCGATTGTGTTATCTTAGTGTATCATATGTAACAATCTATCAACACTGTGATTATTTAAAGGGAAATTATTATATAGTAAAATATTGGGTTCTTACAAATATATCTCTATACTACTATACTGGATGTTATGACTAAATATAGAGAATGGATGTTTATATTCCAGGGTCCTTATTATAATGGATAAATCTATGGGTACTTTATGGCTCATATGATTTTTTATCTAAATATAATGATCTAATTGTTTATTTGAAAGTTTTGAAGCCTATTAAAATTTCTATCATAGAACTAGAGAAATAGGATACCCCTATAGAAATCGAATATGACATACAATCCAAGGCCATGAATTCTATTATATATGGATTAAGTCTTAAAGAGTATAACAATTTTTCATGATGTAATACAACACATGAATATGGACAACCATATTTATAGATTATGAAAGTATTGATAATATATAGAAACTCTGAAACAATAATATAAAATCATTTTTGATACATTTAGAATGAAAAATGGTGATACCCCCACTTAAAAGAGTGAAAAGATGGATGATATTTTAAACAATGTAGCTTCCATATGAGATAATATTCCAAAACCTTATCTAGATCATAATATACTTAGTGTTATTCAATAAGAAAAGAGTGGAATATAAACTGGTATTAAGAAACATACTATTATGAAAGATTTTAATATAAAATATCTTATTGGTGAACTGATGATATAAGTATTTGATATGGAAGCTAATGAATGTGAACATAGTGTGATAAAAAATATGAATACTTCCTTAAAATCACCCACTTAAAATTAGAATAAAAATAATGAGACTTTATTTTCATGCTAATCTAATGAAAAAAATTCAAAAAATTTAGAGTAATTAAATTATAATTTCTAATTTTTCATGAAACCATAAAAACTATACAATAAGATAATAAGGATTATAAAATCATAAAACAAATAAATGAACAATGATGAATGCTATAAATAATATAGATTTTATGACTATAAAAATCTATGAAACGTCAATCTAAAAAGAAAATTGAAAAGAAATTTAATAGGATGTTTGATTTAAAATTAAAAGGTAAAAAATTAGGATGGGTACCTAGAGTTCTCCAAGAGACTCCATTTATGATACATCTTCTTAATATAATTCTGAAATCTGAAAGAAAAAAGGTAACATGTGATTAATGACAAAAGTACCCAAGGTAAATTTGTTTTATTATTCTGAGAATAAATCTAATTTTGAAACAAAATAATTATCTTTTAAATAATAAAATTAATATTTCAGCATAATAATACAGTGTAAGATAAAGTGAGATATTAAATAAAAAGAATAAAATTATTATAAAATTTTATGATGATGCTATGAGTTACAAAGTTTCTTTAAATGAACAGATCTCATATTTAAAATTTATATAGTACTAAAATATTTTTAATTATGTTAAAAATATTGATAGAATTAAAATCATTCATAATGAGAAACAATCTCGTTATTTTTATGGAATAATTTTTTACAATGGGGAAAAATTCTCAAAATCCAATACATAGAAACAATAGAAAAATAGAGTAATATTTGGGATAACAATTAATAAAGATAAAACTTATCTTTATATAAACTATTTTTTTCCCAGTTCAAAGAATAAGAAACTTTATAAAGTAACCTATTTTCGATTTGGATAATATGAATATTATTTAAATTATATTAGTGTAATAAATTATCAATTGTTTATATTATGTATTCATTCATTTAAAATAATATTTAAAAATATATTGATGTAATTTTTAGATATCACAAGAATATTTAGATTCCAAAATCATTAGTCTCTAACATTTAATGATGCAAGAGTATATGGGTACCAGAACAACTTCTTGTTTGATATCTTTTGGTTGGAAAAAATTTATAAAAATAGAAATAAGAAGGGGTACATGAATAATGGATTCTAAAGATGTATTATTTGATATTTATCAATATTTTATTCATCATACAACATTGATGAACGAAATTTCACTTTTGGTAAAATGATATTGGAAAAATTATTAGATTTTGTTCATTTGGAAATACTAATTCAGTTCACATCAATAAATTTATTTTTGTTGAAGGCTTGAAGCAATACCTGATAACTATTTCTCAACTTTTTAAAAAAAATTACAATTTATATTTTTCATACAATGTATACTATATTTTAATATAAAATCCTCTTAAATTTGAGGCACCAAGAACTGAAATTTTCTTCACATTAGACCATAAATGTATGAGTATAAAAAATTCATAGTATTTTAATACCAAACTTAATAAGTCATGTATTTATCATATAATAAATAGATATTTTGATATTTATTATTTGATAAAATTATCTAAAATTATATGATTTCAAGTTTGCATCAACATAGAATGGATAATAAGAAACATTGTAATGCATGTCAGATGGGTAAGAATCAAAATTCATATAGTAAAAAAATTAAATTGGTTTCTTCTTCTAAATCCTTAAAAATAATATACATTGATATGTTTGGACCATTTAGTTCCACAAGATAAATAATTAAATATTTTTTTTACATTTTTTTTATGTATTTTTCTAGATTTATATGTGTTTTAATTTCGAGACATAAATGTGAATCCTGATCTATTTTTATTTTTTTTGATAGATGGATCAAAAATAAAAAATTTCAAAATTATTACTTAAATAATTTACAATGGTGTAGAATATTAAAATCACAACTTTAAATATTTTTATTCATGACATGGTATATAATACACATTTTCTACCCCGAAGACACTTTAGTTGAATTTTGGTGTCAAAAGGAAGAATATGATCTTATAAAAAATTACAAGGACTATATCATGAGAATATATGATGAACAATTATTTTTGGGATGAAGTTGTAAACATGACATATTATTTCCGAAATAGAGTTTTAAATTAATTTATTATATAGAAGCCACTCAATGAGTTATGTGATAATATAAAAACAAAATGTTGGATACATAAATGATTTTGGATGTGATGTTTATATTCTTAAAAGTAAGTATAATTTTGGAAAACTTAAACTAAAGGATAAAGTATAAATATTTATTAGTTATCATACAAATTATAAATCTTATATAGTTTTAAAAAAAATTAAGGATTGGTAAATAATTAATTCATTGTTTGTTTGATAAATTTTACCTTTTATCAAAAAAATAATCAAACATATGAGTTAACTGACTCGTTATAATACATGGGAGCCGACCGGGGTTGGCTTAGTGGTACCGTGTAAGGCGGCCACTCCCTGACAACGGAACAGGTGCAGGTTCGAGTCTCGCCACTCTCGAATTTAGCTGGGGACGAGCGGCGCGCAGGTGGTGAATGGGGCCCAGAATAAGCGTGGTGTGGCAATCACCAATACCTCGTTACCCACAACTCGTTTGGCCGACCGAGGTTGGCTTAGTGGTACCGTGTAAGGCGGTCACTCCCTGGAAACGGAACTGGCGCAGGTTCGAGTCTCGCCACTCTCGAATTTAGCTGGGGACGAGCGGCGCGCAGGTGGTGAATGGGGCCCAGAATAAGGGTGGTGTGGCAATCACCAATACCTCGTTACCCACAACTCGTTTGGGGAGTGAAAATGAAGGACGAAAAGGAGAGCAGGGGTAGCAGTGGTCGCCGGTGCAGGAAGGTGGACGAGAGCGGTCCGACGGCTTTGGGGCGGAGGGCTTTAACTTGCGGAGTGGCTTCAATAGTGGTTGCGGCGACTATGGAGCAAGGGGTGTGGCACGAGGGGGTAGCGCGGATCGTTAGCGGCATGTCAAGGTGCTATGGCGGCGCAGCAACATGATGAGCCGTATCCGAGTAGGTGGCTTGCAGCATATGAAGTGGTATGTGGCCAAGAATGGGTTTGGGTTAGGGTTCGATTTGGGGGTTTAATTTTTCTGAGATATGATTGTGCGATTCTTCTTCGAATCTTGATTTTTCTTGTGTGTGTTGATTTTTTTCTCAGAATCGTTGATTTATTATGGTTTGAATTCAATGTTGAATCATTGATTTTGGCTATAATACATGGGACTTTAAAAAATTCGTATCTCAAAAAATGATGAGTAATTGGAAGTAAATTTTAAAATAAATGGTCTTAAAAGGAAATATTCTAGTTAACATGGCATAATTCAACCTAGAAATCATATAACATTAAAATACCACCCTTTAAATATAGTTATTGGAAGATTATATGAAGGATTAAGAACTATAATATTTGTATAAAACATGATTTAGTTTCATTTCATTATCTCTCAACATTAACCTAAAACTATTGATGAATCATTATATAATGAATATTTGGTATTAGCTATGTAATAAGAATTAGAACATTTAAAAAGGAACAAGGTTTGGGAAATTTAGGGAAAACCCCTTTTTATCCAATTATGATAACTAAGTGGGTATTTATAAATAAGAAATAAGGTAAGGGTTTGATACATAGAAATGAGGCCTAAATTATTTCTAAATATTATAATGAATAAGAAGAGATAAATTATGTGGAAACCTTTTCACCTATTTCGTTATTAGAATCAATTTTGATTCTCTTATCCTATACACAACATATAAATTTAAAATTGTTTTATACAGATATTAAATTAGTATTTCTAAATGGTTCTATTATGGTTTATTTTTAGGTTGCACAACCTACTAATTTTGAAAATACCCTTATTCTAAAATATATTTTAAAATATACTAAATATCTAAATGTTCTTTAACAGGACCCAAGTGTTTGATATTAATGGATAATTTACGTTCTATTATACAATGGATTTTAAATAGGTTTTTAAGATCCTAAACAGTAAGATAAGTTTTTGAAAAT
Organism: Viscum album; assembly: GCA_963277665.1. Lineage (NCBI taxonomy): Eukaryota > Viridiplantae > Streptophyta > Magnoliopsida > Santalales > Viscaceae > Viscum > Viscum album. Next base: position 378,047,249 of record OY728160.1, on the reverse strand, counting down.
ATATTATAAAATGTTCAAATATATGTTAATAATTTTATTTTTGGCTTAACCAATTTAAAAATGTGCAATGATTCATCAAAATTTGAGGAAAAATAATTTTAAATAATAATGATTGGTGATCTAAATTTCATTCCTAGATTTCATATTTATCAAAAATAATTTTGGAGTATTTGAAATAAAAATTATATTTTTGATTTAATTAGTAAATTTATACATTAATATAGTGATATATAGGAAAATCCAATGAGTTCGAAGACAATTATTGATTTGGATGAAGTTAATAAACAAATTAACAACATGATTTAAGTAACATGTTTTTGGAACTCACTGTATTTTACCACTAGTAGACCATACATTATGATTAGGGTATGTTAATGTACTATATTCTTAGAAAAACACAAATAATCCTATTTTAATGCCTCCAAATGAATTTTATGGTATTTTAAATTCTCAATATATACTTCTGTTATCTTTATATAACCTTCTAATTTTAATTTAGTCTCATATTCAGATGCTAATTTTTTAGTTTGTAGATTATATAGAAAACCAACTCAAGAACCTAACACATTCATGGAAAATCATTAACTCCATATTTAAGAAATAAGTTACACATAGTTTAATTATTAACTATAGATACATAATATTTTATTTTTGGTAGTGGTTTTTTAATGTGTTGTAGAAGAAACACTCCTTAACGGTCTTTGAATTTAATTTTTATCAATTTATAATAAAATATGCTAAATCTAGTACTATCATAAATTTTAAAAATCACATAAATAATTATATGAAATCTAATATAGATTTGGGGCGTAATTCATAAAGAGATCACACTATAAAAATGTGACACATTTTTTGAATATATTTCTTTTAAAATTTAGTTAGAATATATTTTTAATAAGCCTTTATATTCTGATGAATTTTATTTCATTAAAAGAGAAATAAATATATTCTAATTTAAATAAATTTATTTAGATGTTTTTTATGTCCTCATTAACAAATATATATGATTTTTTTGGATGCTTCAAATATTCTTATATATTTTATAAATTATGTGTCAATTAGTTCTTTTAATAATAATTTATGAAATAAAATTTTAATATACATTAAATTTTTTTTTAGGAAACTACAGAATTGATATATAATCACATTTGTATTTTTTATTTCATTTTATTTTTTCAATCCATAGTTAACCCAAAATAATTGTATTCACCAAAAAACATTGTGTTCTAATACCCATATGTATTTCCTCTAATTTTGTGAACCCTATCTCCTTACTCGATTCCCCTATGTTTGTGATCCCAAAGACTAAATATATTAAATCATTTAACAGATACATTTAAGCACAAAATTTTTATCATCCATTGCCTATATTGTGAATTGGTAAATCTATGGGGATAGTGGATGGAACAATTAGAACCATGAATAATGGAAAATCATTTAACTCACATCACTAAGTTCTTCCTTGTAAGACCATCAATTTTGACTGGTTGAAAAAAATACTATTTCAATCAATGAATTGAGTTTTCATGGTTTATATCACATCATTAATGAAATTAAATTTGGTTTTATGTTTAAAAAAACTTTTAATATATTATGTGAATGAATATTTTCTGTTTTCCTAAACTGGGGATATGATTTATTTTAGAATGTATAGAAATACCTTTTTTAACTACTACTATAAAATGGTGGAAATACATCAACATTATTTTGAAAAAAGATATCATTTTAGACAGACCATGGTGGGTACTGATGATTTTGACCTTCAATTTCATATAAAATCTAGGTTTGGGAAATTACTGGTTGAAAAAAAAGGTGGTTAATGACATATAGTCTGAAATGAAGCTTTGATGTAAGATCATTAAAATTTTCATTGATAAATGGGTTATATTTTTTGAGAAGATATTCTTATAGGATATGTACCTATTTTAACTACTTATGAATGTGAATAAAGGTAACCAACTAAGATAAAAAGTGCACCTAATGTATAATTATTACTAAAGAATGGGTAAGGGAAATTATTATCCACCTATAAGGTTGTTTTCTATTTTTATTTAAAAGAAGGAAGTGGGTCTGAATGTGGTTGATAATATCAAGTCTGAAAAAAGAAACATGCATATAATAACTCTTCTGAATACTTTTGGGTACTCTTTTGACTCATAGTTAATTAACATGGTGACAATGTAAAAGAGATGTGAAGTTGGACAAGTTAAATTTCAGCCCCCTCTTATTGAGGTGTACCTATATTGAGATAGCATTCCTAGGGATGAAAAAATGGATGGTGGGGGTCTTCTAGATAATAAATTTTAGAAACTTCTACATAAAATAGATAGAAACCTATTTGATATTGTTTCCTTTGGATATAGGGATGAACATGTTTGTTTAAGATTCAGACATTCCAATCGGTTTCTAATGGGTTTGTTCGTAGAACCGGAAACATACAATGATTCTAAATCCATTGGGACCTACTTTCCAAAGGCATGTGCTCATTAGTTATGGACTGATGAGGCTTAAGAATTTTCATTGGTCGAGAGGATGGGAGGTCAGACTCATCATGCCTTTTTATGGGGAATTATTGTCTACTTTGGGACTCTCTTTATAAATTTATGTTATGTTCGTGAATCCTTATTAAATTACCAAGTATATCAATGAGAGTTCTTTTATATCTTACAATAAATGATTAAAATGTATGATATTTAGGGAATCTTTTATATGTATTGGAGGTTATTCATCGATAGATAATCATCTGTATTTGATAGATATTCTTATTCAATAGTATCCTCCAACACATTAAATAAATATATATTGGTAATTATGATAACCATACTGGTTTTAAAGCCACTCAATGGGGCACTTAAAGTTTATTGTCATTCATAAGGACATGGATTATTTTAGAGTTTGGATCGTACCTGCAGATGGGCTACCTACGTATCCTTGTTAGAAAAGGAATCAGAACCCAAGTAGTTCCAGAAATAAGATGTATTTTAATGTCATATGGGACTGATGATAATTAATGGGTGATAGGATTTAACCGCAGAAAGGCTTCTTAGGTACTCTACTTTTAAGGTAGAGATAAATGTCCATGTAGTTCGGTTAAGAATTGTGGGGCTTATGTATGATTAACGACCCAAAATATGTGTCGTGGTTACTTTTACACTCTAAGATCATGTGATTCATGCTCGGTGTGATAAACAAGAGGTGTTAGTAAACATAACGATTTGTGTCACAAATGATGCAGTCACAAGAAATGATGTGGGGCTTACATATGAACGACTGCCCAGATAGATGAAGATTGGGACTTACTTCCGGGAAGAATCTCGAGAACAAGGTCCATAAAGGTATATGTGAATTATGGAGATTTGGATACTTAACTTAGGACAAAATCCTGAGAATTATTCAAAAATTATAGGGGACTTATGATTGTGGTTTATTCTTGAGAAGGAGTCCCATGTTAAAGGGACTTGAGAACTAGGGCTTACGCTAGAAAATGAAGCCCAGGTTAAGGGAAATTGTGATTGGGGCTTAATCCTGAAGAGGATGCCCATTTTAAGAAAACTTGTACTTGGGGTTTACTCTTGAAAAGGAAGCCCAGGTTAAGGTACTTATGATCTAGGGCTTACTCTTAAAAAGGAGGCCCAGATTAGGGAACTTGGCACTTACTCCTAAAGTGGATGCCCATATTAAAAATATTCTCATCTTAATGGATGACGTTCAATTAATAAAATCTATAACCATAGTGACATAAATATATGTAAATCACTATGTTTTGAGAGATATTTCACAGAATTCCTTTAAAATAAGGATGAAAACAAAATAACCATGCCAAAAGTGGATTTGAAGAGGGTTTTGAAGTCTAAATCATGAAGAGGAGTGGTGGATTTGAAGAAAAGATTTGAATCGGAAAGTGAGGCCCCCCAAAAGAGTCAGGCGCACAAGTCTTGTTGGGGAGCGCAAGTATTGGTTGCGCAAGTATACTTGTGCGACACATGTATACTTGCACGACGGTCAACCCATATGGTAATACTTGGGTGAGGCTTGGATCAAGCCCTTAGTATTACCCCTAAAGGATTCCAAAAGAGTGGCTCACAAGATCTATCGAAGGGATAAGGTGGCGCACAAGTGTGTCCATTTTCCCTTTTGGGTAAGACCCTTAGGTATGCAAGTGTTGATGAATTTCAACACTTAGGATTTATTCTCCCTATTTAGATATTCCATTATAGGTAATAAATTACCTTAGAAGTGTTCTGAAGACATCAAGTAGAGACTAGGGCACTGAAAGCTTAAATATGACTTTAGGTATTTTTAGTCCTCCAAACGGGGGGCCCACAAGGGGTATTTATAGGCTACTGAAGACGTTGGGAGAAAATCAATTAGGGCATGCAAGTCACATGCGTGCCCAATATGTGGTGCGCAAGTATAATTGTGCGACCATGATGAAACTTCCATGACCTTTACATAATGGAATCCTTCTTCACGCCCTTCTCAATTTTTTATGTTTCTTCAAAGGAAGAATCTCTTTATGCTAAGGTATTCCCCATCTTCAGTCAATAGACTCTGTGATGAAATGGAGTGTCCAAAAAAGTCCTTCCTCAGAGTTGGATGTGAAAATAGGAGGATTTGACTCCGAGGTAAAGGAGAAATCCAAGTAAGGGTGGCCCATAAGTTTTGAGCGCGCAGGTCACAGCGCGCAGGTGAGAGTCGCGCAGGATTCAGCGCGCAGGGGTGCGGCCTGACCTATATATATGTGCCCCATTCTCGTGCTAATCACCCAGATCTGAACACTTCAGAGCCCTCACCGCGTAGGTTTCTCTCATCATTCAAGTGGCTTGTTTTCTTCGGTTTCATTGCTACTGTTCGTGTCGCGCTTCTGTAGAGGTATTTGGACTTGCACGGTGATACCTGCACGCCAAAACCTGTGTGACACGGTTACACTTGCATGCCAACATTGGAATTGCACGCCTAAATTCTTTAGCCATTTTTTCAATTTTCTTCACAAATTTTATGAAAAATCAACTAATTTAAGTGTTAATTATTCAACCTTTGTGCAGATTCAATGGCTCCTAGAAGAATTGGAATGACTGATGAGCAGGCTAGCAAGGGAATTTTTGACATGATGCACATCGTTGGCCATGATTATTATGATATCTGCGACAACACTCTCTCAGATTTGGCCAAGTACTTGAAGAAGTGTATTCTTAATTTCCCACAAAGTATCTACCTGCCTCTATATGGTCATGGTCATCTACAAGAAGTAAACATTCTAGAGGCAAAAAACTGTCTTCCGCATTCTTGGTTTCAGACTTACACCAATTTTTCTTTAGCAAATATCTCAATGGGAGGATCATTTGTAAATACTGAAATATTGGAGAAGTCCTACATAATGCATCATAGACCTTGGGCTCCGTATCTGAAACCTCACAAGCCCGAGCTGCAACCACATTTCTATACTTCAATCTTTTGAAATTCTTAGATGGATCAATCCAAAGGCTGGAAGAAGAATTGAGACTTCCGTCCTGGAGGAGGTGTGAAGCCAACATGGATATGTGCATATTGGGTGCGGCAAACTTGTGTAGAGTTTTTTCGAGGATCTGAAAGGAGCTAAAATATATGAAGCTGTCTGGGCTGGGCATACGTATGTCTACAGGAATGATGAATTTGTGCCGGAACTAATTAGCCATTGGATCCATGAAACCAATTCCTTCCATCTGACTCATGTAGAAGTTGGCATCAATTTGTGGGATGTCTACAAGATCTCGGGGGTTCCAATTTTGGGCGATATGTATGATGAATTCATCCCTCCCAAGGCAACATAGAATTATTCTAAGAAGACTCTGGATTTGGCTTGGGAATTATGGAAAATTTTCTAGATGCACAAGAACTCAAAGACCTCAAAAACTCATTCTAGAAAGAATATTAATCCAGAGAAGTGGATGGATATGTTTCATAACAAGAAGGAGGTGAAGGGTCCCACCTGTACTCATCCTACTACCTACCCCAGAATAGAGAAGAGGGGTGCTTTTGGCCCATTTTGGCTGACCCTAGAAGCAGGATAATTAGAGAACTGGGGGTACGAAGTGGATCAGAGAATCCCAAAAAAAGACCCGTCTAGTGGGATTCTTAGCCCTGTGGCTCATTGATTATCTTCTACCTGTCATGGATTCGAAAGGAGGCATCAGGCCAGGGACCTTCATTATGGCAGACAAGTTGGATGAGAAGAAAATAGTTGGGTTTTCCACCCCCATTTTGGCGAAGATTCACAGGATCTTACTCAATGTATTTATGGGTAAGTCTCCATTGAGAATAGTGGGAATATTCCATGTATTTTGGGGATGGATCACCACTCATTTCAAGACATATTCTCTACAGAATGGAGTACAGGTTCTTGGAAGCTCTTTCAAGCCATCAATGCAGGAATATTCTGGAATTGCTCTGTTAGATCACAACATCTATGATAAGAATGTGAGGTTGAGCATGTTCAAGGAATTCAATTTCTTTCTTTATGGAAACCCGCCGACCATATGGTTTGTTGATGATGGAATAGCCAGCCTGGAATTGAGATCATACATGATAGCTTGTAGAGATGGTGTATTGACCATTAGGATCGATGGGGAAATTATATGCGAGGCCAATGCTCCATACAGATTTTCACGCCAATTAAAGTGTCTACAACAGACTGTTATATCCCCTCTGATGCATGTCTGGTCAGAGAATCATTTGATTGTTTCCTAACAACTATGGTTGCTGAATTTTTTGGAGAAGACTGGGGCATTGTTCGATCTACCCGTTTCTAAAGCATCGAGTAACTTGACTACATGGTATGCCGAGAACTGGATAGAGTCATACCCTGAAGGGGTGCTGAATCATACAATTCATAAGATGGGGAAAAGAAAATAATAGTAGAGAAAGAAACCCTTTATCTGGAAGGTTACTCTTCCTCACATGGAGCTGATTCAATAGGTTACTCACCTAGGGCTGACTCTCCGGATTCCAAATGTGGGGATGATGAGGCACAACATGCGGCAAAGCGGCCTCGTGCCAGATATAATCCTCTTGTCAGAATCAGGAGACCCACTCCATTGACTCCTAGTGAATTAATTCATTGATGCAATTTAATCACCATTACTTTATAAAAAAACAAGTTTCATTTTCTTATTATCTATCTATAGTTGCAGGAGTTGGGAAGAAGCTGAAGTCCAAGAGTGTAGGACCCACCTCGAAGCCTTCTAGTACACAAGCAGAATATCTTTGAACAGAGGCTTTCCAGAAATGGAAGAGATTATATTGTGATAATGTAACTACCTGGATGGATCTATGTGAGGGGCAGCACATCCCTAGAATAGGGAAACTTCGGGCCTCTACCGATATCTGTTTCGAGGATAACCCTGATGAAGTGCGGACTTACATCAGAGAGCAGGTGATTCTCATATATTCTAATGATGATTCCATTCCTTTCACCAAGCGGGTGATGTAAATGATAGATCGTGGCACTATGTAGGAGACTGGTGCTTCCGAAGATGTGGAGTGGAATGATTATGTGGCTACTAAAGATGTAATTCTCTTTCCTTATTTTCTTCATAACTTGATTATAGATAAAGATTTGTTACTCATGAAAATTACTTTCTTCATCCTGAAGGTTGTAAAGAAAGGAACTACTGAGGTTCCTTCACTATTGTATAGCCCTGGTGGTACTTCCATTAGGGATAATGAATCTCCTCACGAGTCGGGTGAGTTATCTCCAGGCCAGTAGGCCACGAAGGAGGAGTTAGAACCGACCTTTCATTCTCCAATTCCTGTATTTGCAGATGATGATGTCATCACTATCAAAAAGTCGAAGAAGCAAAGGCATCGATGGAAGAAGTCCACAGCTAAAAGCTTCATCAGTAGTGGTAATCCCTTCAGATAGTAATGAGTCTTAACCCATGAAAATGATTTCTCATACTTCTTGATATTTGAGGGGCTTCTTCAATTTCCCCTTGGAGGAAGAGGGCTGACCCTCCTTTCTGGACGACAAAGGGTGCTGGTGAACAATCACATGTTCATGATGACTTGGCTGCTCTTGAAGGAGAACCTGCCTCTATTCCCAGTACCTCTCCTGCTGCTACTGCAAAGAGAGAAGAGACTTCTTCTGGTAAATTAACAAGGCTTCATAATATGTTGAATGAAAACATCAAATGAATTCAATTCTGTGATACTTTAGGTTCAACCCCTGCACCAGAGCATTTGGTGGCCACTGCAACTGATGCCGTAATTTTATTAGAAGAAGCTGTCTGGGGACAAAGGCCGAGAGATGAAGGTCACCAAGAAGGCAAATAAAATGCTCCCACTGGTGATGCTAACCAGTAATCTGAGATATCATTGGATTAAATGATGAAACATGGATCATCTTTGTAAGACATTTTAGATCATGATAAATTACCATGTAATTTATATGTTTTTGGACATGTGTGTTATCCTTCGTCCTGATAAAATATCTTCTTATTACATCTCAAATGATTATTGGTTAAAAATGTGATGGTCCATCTGAGCAAGCTGCTGAACTGCCAATACATGAAGGGGGTATGGATAACCCTACTATTTCATAGACACTAGCTCAAGTGGAGCTTGACCTGGGAGAGCTTCCTAAAAATCATCATAAAAATTTTGTTGAAGCTAGGAAAGATGGGGAGGTTCCTTCTCTTTCTGTTGATCTATGTTGGGTAAGAGATTACTATATATGTGGTTGTACTTGACAACTTAATCAGCTTATGTTACCCTATGAAACTATCCAAAACTTTCAATTGAATATGGAGGGCCATCAATTTAAGTGGCTAGAACTGAAGGTGAAGCCTCAGCCTCCACCCCAACGGGAATAGAAAGTGATGTAACAAGGGTCAGGGGGGAAGGAGTAGAACAGGGCACTTCCCTAAGTGCATTAATACCAGATTATATTCCCCCCTGTGAGAGTGATGTTGAGTCAGATCTGGAAGTACAAAATGTGCTCCAATGTTCACGACACATGGCATGGAAGAACATATGGAATATCATATATGAGTGCCTCTAGAAGAGTTTTTTTAGAAGATCCCGCAGTTGTCATCCCTGTTCGTCATGTTGGGACCTGGCGGTTTTGGATATCAAGAGATCCATGCCGCGGTGAAACAAGTCATCTTAAGAAGTGAGCAATAGCAAAAGTACCATAAAGACTTGACCAGGGTGAGGCTGTTAACCAATGTCAACAAATTTTAGGTTGTGGTGTCCTGATCTGAGGCTGATCATGCGGCTATGTTGAAGGATCTGAAACACAAGATCAAGGAAATAGTTGTCCAACAGATGCACCTTCAGCAACAGTTAGATGATGTTACTGGGGAACTTGACCACCTTAATAATTCATTTTAAGGAGTTTAAAGGAATGGTATGAAATCCATTGCAGTTACCAATAAAGCACTCCATCAAGATGAAATGAGTGAATTTGGTCGAGTGGATGAACTTCAAGTGGCTGCTGATAAAGCTCGAGATGTCGTGAATCAAGTAAAGAGTTATGTTGACAGCATCTTGTAGTTCTTGGAAAAGAGAAGAGACTCCAATATATGTATGTCCTTCTTTCTTTTGTGCATAAATGAAAAATACTTTCATCTTCTATCATTTTTGCTTGCATTATTTTGATACCTTCTTTAAATAATCACTTAAGCCAATGGGCTTAGTAAGCATAGTTTGATTTTTGCTAGGAGTATAAAAAAACCCTACAAACATTGAATTTCTTCAATTGCTCAATATTACCTAAATCATACAAAATTTATTTTTAGAGAGCTAGGACTTGGCTTTCGTTCATATTTCCCTTTTCTTTTGTGGTCAATTTAAAGTCATGCACGTCGGACATAAAAATGCTAATGTTTAAGGTCAAAATAGCTTTGACCGAATGGATAAAAATTGACTCAATTTCATGATACATTATCTGAAAACATATTACCACACTCAAGTATGGTGGAAAACATGTCAACTATAACTTAAGAAATGTTTAATGTGAGGAATGATATGAAAAGAGGGCTAAGAGGCATTAGAAGAATTATTTATTAAGAGTGAAAATACCATTATTTAACAAACCCATTAGGGGTTGAATTATGTCGTTCCACCTAAGGGAATTGGATGGATAGTAAAATAATATCATCTTTTGGATGACAGGTCAGTTATGTAGACTACATATTCAAGGACGCCTAAGGGCACACACTGCATAGTCAGGCAAAAGAAATCTCAGAAATTTTACTTTTCTATTGCTAAAAAGCTAGTGAAAGTATATGGAGATTCAAATTTTCCAAATCATAGAGTATACTGTATAGAGAGAGGTACTTGAATATAGAGAGGATATTTCCAATCAAGATTATCAAAGAATTGGATGAAGGTCACTCCTACAAAGTTCTGACCCAAACGTAAGGAAGGGAAATATAAACCATAGACTTAAATACTTTTAGATCATGAAAAGGATTATGGGAAAAATATATTAAGGATGGATATTTTTGCGTATCCCTACATTTTGTTATTTAAAACAAATAAGGACAAAAGAGTTTTTCCTCCCATGAATGAAGTTACCAATATTTAAAAAACCCATTAGGGGGTTGAATTATGCAGGACTAGCTAAGGGAAATGGTTGAATAGCCAAATAATAGCATCTTTTGGTTGACCGGTCCGTTATGAAAACTACTTATGCAAGGCCGCCTAAGGGCACATGCTACATAGTAAAAAATAATAATTCCTGAGTATCAAACATTATGTGACTAGAAGTCAAGAAAAGGGTTATGCAGATCTTGAAGTATTTAAGGTTAGGAGTATGACACAGCAAAATGGGAATTGTTCAATGCATGTAGAGATACCCAGACCAATGCTAACCATAATCATGTTGTGGTTGGGTCCTGAATTGAGGTACTGGACTTCACTACATATCTCATTAGGATGAAAATCTAGCCACATGTAGTTCTTCAAATACAGTTTAACGTCATATGGGACGAGAGTGTAGAAGATCTTAGTTTAGGGTCATAGAGCTTGGACCATAATAATGAATACACCGTGTGTGTTTTATAAACCTGATGTGAATGAAGACCACGGTTTTCAAACCACATTCATGTTGTCACAAGAGGTCCTTTCAACTAAGAAACTAAAAGTGGAATTTGGGGTTAGGCCTAAAGACTTGGGGCTGGATTCAAGTGATTCTCGAATGATCCTATGTATCCCATAAGGATGGGAATCAAGTCGCACGTAGTTCTTGAAATACCCTTTGTATATATTTGGTTCGTACAAGTGAAGGGTTAAAGGGGACATTATTGAAATGATGGTTTGACCAATGATTGAAGTTCTGGTCATTTCCATGTATGCACGTAGTCATTGAAATATAACATGATTGGAGATCAATGTAAATAATGATTCCCTCTCAGGTGAGGGTGTTATAGAATGTAGTTTATTTTAGTACATGAAAAAAAGTGTGAATAGTTTAACGTCATATTGCAAGGAAGATGGTGAACCAATATAAAAAATATTGGTTCTGGGGGTGGCTTCACGAATCAACATCGTATGAGATGGAGGTGAACCGATGTTAAAATATTGGTTTTGGGCTTGAACCTCAGGAGGTTGCCTACGTACCTAGCTTATAAGGAAAGGATAAAAGTCCATGTAGTTATATTAATGAATGAATTGGTGAACATGATTTTCTTCAGGAAAACGATCTAAAAAATGTTATTGGGACTTATAAATGGTTATCGGCCCAGAAAGGGTGTTATGGTTGATGTTTACTCTAATCTCACGTGAGTCATACTCAGTGTGAGAAACAAGAGGTAACAATAAACCCTAACGATGCACAATTTAATGTCATGTAGGACATATAAGGGGTTGTGCAGTTTAATGTCATGCATTAAGGAATTAGGGGGGGACTATATAGTTTTTTGTCATGCAGTAAGGACAAAAGAGGGGCTGTATATTTAACTTCATAAAGAAAGTACGGGTGTGGTACAGTTTAGCGTTATGTAGCTAGGACGTATGGATATGAAATTTAATTTCTTGCAGTAAGGACAATGGGGACAATGTTTAACATCATGTTGGACGTATTAGGGAATTTTTCACAGTTTAACATCATGTTACACGACACAGTTTAACGTCATGTTTGATGTAAGGGGGGAAATACAATTTAACATCATGTTGGACGAGTGCTCCATAGTGTAGCATCATGTAGTTAGGACATCGGTTATGTAGTTTATCGTCTTGTTGGATAAAAGAGGAACAACATATTTTAATGTCATGATGGAAAAATGAGTGCTACATTGTTTAGCGTCATGTAGCTAGGATAATGGTTATGCAGTTTAACGTCTTGCTAGACGTAAGAGGAACAAAATAGTTTAATGTCATGTTGGACGAATGAGTGATACACAGTTTATCATCAAGTAGCTTGGTTGATGGTTATGCAGTTTAACGTCTTGGTGAAGGTAAGAGAATAAATACAGTTTAACGTCATGTTGGAAGAATGAGTGCTACACAGTTTAGCGCCATGTATCTAGGATGATGGTTATGCAGTTTAACATATTGATGAACATAAGAGGAAAAATACAGTTTAACATCATGTTGGACGAATGAGTTCTACATAGTTTAGCATCATGTATCTAGGATGATGGTTGTCTAGTTTAACATCTTGTTGGATGTAAGATTATTTGTGTTACACAAAATACTTCATAAAAAATACAACATTGGTTAGAGTAGTGATGATTTCCCCATCCATTGAGATTAAAGAATAATCTCCATTGGAGTAGACCTTATGTATTGAGTAAGGTCCTTCCCATTTTGGAAAAAGATTTGGTGGTTTCTTTCCTAGTATTATTGGAGTTCTGATAACCAATACAAATTTTCCTTGAATGAATGAATGAAGAAGAACGTTTTTGTTGAAAGATCGTGCTATTCGATTCGGATAAACTTCCATGTAGTGTAGGGTGCATAATGTTTTTTCATATAATAGTTCCAATTCATCCAATCGCTTTTGATATTTTTCATCTGTAGATGACTGATCACAAATGGATACTCTGAGTGAGGGTAATTGAACCTCAATTGGAAATACTGATTCTATTACATATACCAATGAATATGGAGTTGACCGCATTGCAGTGCCGGTCGTGGTCCGATAAGCCCATAAAGCATGAAAGAGTTTTTAAGGCCATGATTTCTTACCTTTATCCACCATCTTTTGCAGTATGTTTGAAAGAGTCTTGTTGAAGGATTCTATTTGTTTGTTGGCCATTGCATGATACCGAGATGAATGATTGGATTTGATGTTGTATTCTTGATACAATTTCCTTACCTCGGATGAATAGAAATTGGTGCCATAGTCCATAAATATGGTATGCAGGACACCAAATCTATTAATGATGTTAGACTTGATGAAGCTAACAATGATTTGGGAACAAACTTCATTGAGAGGTATTATATCTGCCCATTTGGTAAATAAGTCAGTAGCAGTAAGAATATACTTAAACTGCTTAGATGTAGCCGAAGGGTAAGGTCCTACTACATCCATTCCCCGTGTGAGAAATGGCCATGAGTATTTAGCTTTATGAAGAAACTATGGGGGGTGATGAATGAAGTTGGAATGTACTTGTCAAGAATTATACTTCTAAGAAAAATCAACACAATCTTGTATCATTGAAGGCCAAAAGTATCCAAGCCTTTGAACTTGATCAGATAGTCTATGTCTAGACTGGTGGGCACCACAGACTCATGCATGCAGATCTTTCATGATGACCATTTTATCTTCACCATAAATGCATCTGATGATAATTACATCAAAACCTCTTTCGTAGAGAATTTTCTCTAGGTGATATGGGCTACCATAAAGATTAAAATTGACCCCATGTCATCATACTTGTTCTTTCTCGGCTCTATCAGGTGGGAGTATCCTATTTTGAAGATATTCCCTGATAGGTGTCATCCATCCCATAGTATGACCATGTGGTTCATAAATGGGACTAATTTCATTAATTTACTCTGTTACGGTTTGAACATAAGGTGAAATTGTATGATGGTGGGAAATACTGATGATTGTATTGTCCCAATTTGGATCTACTAGAGCTGTGGCTATATTATCCAGTGCATCCACTTGGGCATTTTGTGATCATGGGACATAAGAAAATGTCGGTTATGAAGGAAATGTCACCATTAATTCTCTAACGTAATCATAAAAAGGGATTAACTCTTCTTTTTTGATGGCATAATCCCCATTGACTTGTTTTATTACCAGGTCTGAATCATCTTTCACCATTAAGTGATTCACTTGTGCCTGAAGCACCAACTCCAATACTGCGATGAGAGCTTGATATTTTGCTTCATTATTTGTACCTCCTTCCCTCAATAACAAGGAATAGGGTAGAACTGCCTTTTCTAGGGAAATAAGTTCAATTCCTATCCCAACATTTCTAAATTTAGGATCGTTCATTTCTTCCCTATTGGACTTCTGGAAGCACCATCAAGGTACATTTCCCATGTTTGAAGATTATCTTTAATAGAGAAGACGCCCTCATTAGGAAGTTCAATATTTAAAGATTTATCTTCTACTGAGGGATTTTCAGCAAGGAAATCAGCCAAATCATGGCCCTTTATTGACTTTGAGACACATACTGGATATCAAATTGTTGCAAAATAACTTCCCACCTTGTCAGACGTTCAATAAGTATTGGGAAGCTAAGGATAAATTTTAGCAGGTTATTGCTAGATACCAATTAGACCTCATGATGTTGCAGGTAGTGTATCAGTTTCTGAACTACAATGATTAACGCCAGACAACACTTTTCAATACTTGAATATTATAATTATTCTTCAATCATAGTCCGACTGAGATAGTAAAGGCTGTCTTTATTCCCAGCATCATTCTTCTGGGCAAGGAAGGCACCCAATGATCGCTCTAAAACTGTCTCATAAGGAATAAGTGGTCTTCCTTCAACAGGGGGTATTATTACCGGTTAACTCAAGATATATTTCATAGGATTATTGAATGCTTCTTGACATTATTCAATCCACTGGTAAGTGACTCCCTTCTTCATCATTTTGGTAAAGGGTAATCTTTTGCCTGCTAGATTGGAAATGAAATACCGAATATAGGACAAGTGTCCTTGAAGTCCTCTCAAGTCATTTAGATTTTGAGGAGGTGAAATACCAAGGATTGAATTTTTCTTCTCAGGATTAGCTTCGATACCACGATGGCATACAACAAAGTAGAGAAATTTTCCTGAGGTTACCCCAAAAGCACATTTCAAGGGGTTCATCTTCAAATTATGTTATCGATGTTTGTGGAATATGATTCCAAATCATCCAAGTGATTAGAACATTGTCTGGATTTAACCACCAAATATTCCACATACCATTAAACAAATTTTCCTAAAATGAGTTTGAAGATACGATGCATGGAATGCAGATATGTTGCGCCTGCATTCTTTAGGCCAAAGGGAATTGCCTGATAGAAAAACACACCCTGAGGGGATCTGAAGGCTGTAGATTCTTCATCTTCTGGAGCCATTCTGATATGATTATACTCGGAATATCCATCCCTGAAGGAAATTGCTTCACATCCAGTTGTTGCATCAGTTAAGTGTTCTGTGATTAGAACTGTAAAATCATCCTTAGGACAATGCCGATTAAGATCTCTAAAATCAATACAAACTCTAATTTGTCCATTCTTCTTTTTCACAAGGATAATATTATCCAACTATTTTGGATATTGAGATTCTATGACGAAGTTATCTTTGATAAAATCCACTTTAGCTTCAATTTTAAAAGCATAAGTTGGGTGTTTTCTTATTATAGCTTGCTTGAATCCTCAATTTTTATCTGGAAAACCCAAATAATGAGTGGAAACATCGGGATCAAGACCTAGAATTTCAGTATAGTTCCAATCATGTATATCTCGATTTTTCTTTAGAAAATAAGTATACATATATTTCTCTTAAAAGTCCTATCCACACTAAATAAACTGGGGCATGGATCTTCTTTTGTACCAAAATTTATTTCTCAGAGTTCATCCACAGTGTTAGAGATACCCTTTTCAAAATCTGTAGGATTATATCTTAGATATTCCTCTTCTTCTTCAACACATGTTATCTCTTCTGCTTCTGCTTTCATTATAGATGATGAAGCAGAATTTACATGACCAGGAGAGATGTTATAATTTGAACATCTTGAGGAAGAAGCTTCCATTTCTGACCCTATTGATGATGAAGGGTCCTCCTTGGGTAATAAAGAGGAGATACTAGATTGAGAATTGACATCATCACTCACCTCTGACATTGCTATTACTTCTTCTAGCCTAGTTGGCGAAGTATATAGTTTCTAGATTTCAGTGGATGAAATGAAGACATACCCATTTGAGCTTTCATCATTGCTTGGTGAATCACCAATTTCTCCCATGTTGTTTGTCTTCATTGTCGTAATTGACATTATTGATGTTTCCATAAGATTTTTTGGATTCGGGTATATCATATCAATTTGACTAATAGAAAACACATAATATGTACTCACATATGTGAATGGGTTTACTAGAATATTTTCCAAACCATATGGAGCATTAATTTTGGTGACCTCCCTTGTTGTGGATTTCTCCTTTCCCTCCATGTGATAGAATTATGCCTTAATGTATTGAGAGTCACATGTTTTGAATGAGTATTTATCACCATTCAATGTTCCAATTTGACCATTGAAACAATATTAGAGAAATTGATGGTATGACGAAGGGATAACTGCATGTTGATGTAGCCAAGGTATTCCAAGAAAAATATTGAAGTTTGTGTCGTGATGAACACCCATGAAATCTGATTTGGATACAAGATATCCAAACTGAGTTCTGAGTGTGATCTCGCCCAGAGGTTCCTCTTCATTTTTATCATATCCTTGAAACATCAAATTAGATGGAGATAAATCAGAATCGGTAAGGCCCAATCGACGAAGTGTATGAATGGGGATGAGGTTAACTCCTGAACCATTATCAATGTAAGCTCTTCGGATGTCTTCATCATTGACCTTGACAGATAAATACAATGGTATAATATGACAATGCACAATATCATCTTAATTTTTTTTCTGTAAAATATATCACTGCATGGCATTCTATAGGATCATTCTCTACATGGTAGCCTTCAGCTACAACAATTTCAGTTGTAAACTCCTAAGGACTTGACAAAGCCTCAATGAGTGCCTCTCTAAGATCCTTGGATAGTTCAAAGGCATCCAAAATTGATAACATGGCTGATACTTGGGCCAAATGTATTACTACATCATATTTTTGATCCAAAGGTATACGTTCTCCAACAGGAACATGTGGTTTTGTAGGTGCCTTAGAAGTTGATGCTTTGGAAGTAGATGCTTCTTGTATCAGGGTAGGAGTTAGAAATACTCATGGCTTTGGAAGAGTAGACCAACTAGGTCTATTTAATTTCTAAGAGGAAGAAGGTGTAACCTCCAATCGATCCTCCAAAATATCTATACCAGGACTGAATCTACCTTGCATGGAAGAACTTGCTTGTTTTTGTTGAGCTCGCTGAAGGGCTCTACCACGAGCTTCTGCTGCTTACACAATTCTAGCAGGGGTATAATTGGAATAGTGGTTTTTTGGATATCCATGTCTTCCTCTATATCCCATACCTCTAAAACTCCCTATAATTCCACTATTTGATACACAGAACTCCGGATCATCAAGATCGAAGCTATGACTGGAATAAGGATCCGTTAAATGAATCATATTAGCAGAACCAAATATCAACTCTTCATCTGATGAAGATTCTCCTGATTATCCCATTTATGCTATGCCGTTTGGTGGGGTGGTGCCCGTGGCTCTGAAGTAGATGACATAAAATCTGCCAGAGTCAAATACAACATGGGCTTTGACACGATCTCATCTACTTCTGATTGTTCCTCTTTCTTTGAATTATGTCGTTTCTCCGAGGATTTTTCTTTTTCTAAACGAGGTTTTGCTATGGCATTTATATCAGAAGACACAATTGGTTTCTGAAATTGCATCTATAAAATGGCATGAGTTCAGTTAATCATTTTTCTGACCAACCAATCATCATATTTCTGTGCATTTTCTATTTTGACTTCTTGGAACTCGCCTTCTTCCTCTAGATTTTTAGCAGTAACACATGCTACCTGTGCTGAAGAACCTTTCAGTTATACTTGTCCTGAGTCCACTATCTTTCCAGGAGGTCTTTTAAGACAAAACACTCCTGAATGGGATTCCCCAACATCTAATGAAATGAGAAATAGTTGGTACGATCCTCATCTCTTTCCTTGTTTGGACTTTTGGGCCTTGGTAATTAAACCCAATTTTTTTTCAGAGCTGAAATAAAGTAACCAAGAACTTGTTCATTGTGTAATGAATAAACATTTCTCTTCATATCATCTAATTATTTCCTTCATTGATCTCATTGATCATGTTGACGTAACAACCTCTTTTGTTGACGCTCAGGAGGTAGATACCTTCGATATGATGAAGGTTTTGATGTAGAAGTAGGTACAGGTGACTATTTAAGCATAACTGTAGCAGTCTCTTCTTTACCCATTCTTCTTCCTAGAGGTGATAGAATTACATTAGTTTTATCCTTAGTCTTTGTAAGAGAATCTTCGATCTGCTGAGCGATTAATGTAAGGTCTCGAAACCCTCATTTGTATTTCACAGGGATCAATGCTGTGCGTAATTCATCATGAAAATTTGCCACACAGATTGGAAATAACTCATCTTGAGGGAGTGTTAAGCTTAGGGAATATGGTAATCCCTTACAGCGAGCAATGAAATCTAAAACCCTTTCATTATAGCTTTTCTTACAATTTGTAGTATAAAAAACTATTGTATTTGGCAAAGTTGAGCTGAATTGAAGAAGGAATCGTTGAAGGAGATCCTCCCACACGGTAAATGACCAGGATTGTAAGCTTGCATACCAGAAAAAAGTTGTCCCTTTTAATGATTTTAGAAAAGACATGAGCATAACATCTTCTTGTTGTTGAGGAGTTCCCATCATAGGATTGCAATGAATAAACAAAATGTGTTAAGTGTTTCTCTGGGTCTCCCGAACCATTAAGGATTGGGAATGAGGTACATGAAAAATTTGATGGGGGAGAAATTGCATCAACCCATTCAGGGTAAACTCTCTACTCCGGTTGAACCGGTGCACACTTTCCCCTTATAGCTTCCAAATGACCTGTTAATGACTCAATGGTAGTCAGTAACTTTTTAGAAACATCTGGTTGAGCTTGGACCTGAGCAGGTGCAATAACTGGAGCTTGGACAGGTTTTGTGGCTGGTACTACAACTGTTGGTAGAACCACTGATTTTTGTTTCGCATGACCCATAGGATTAGACCTTTGAGGGTGTACTAGTAAAGGAGGACACTCTTGATCCATATTAGTAGCTGCCACAAAATCTCTTGGATGACTGACTCTAGCACGCTTAGGAGGAAGACTACCTTGAAGAAGTTCTGCATTCAACCTCCTAAATTCCTTCATTTCGTATTCCTGTTGTGCGAACCATTGTTATAGTGAGAGTGATTGGACTTATCCATAGGAGGGGTGGGACGTAACTTAATTCTTTCCTTTCCCCTTGTTGGACGCCTTTCAGAGTGGGGGAATTTGGTTATTTTAAGAAATACCTAGATTATGGGTAATCCTTTGGTTCCGGGTATGCACACTTTCTTCATTTTCCTCCGTGTGCACAACTTATTGAGCAATAACTTCCTCATCTGATCCCTATGAGTGAGCTTAATGTTTGGCAGGATCATCAAAAATGGCATTGTTGACATTTATTGATGCATAATGCATTTCATTGCTTATATCGGCATTTCTGTGATATTGTCTTCTTCTATGTCCCTGATGAGACATTGCCTTTTGTTGATATGACCACTTAGGAACTTCTTGACGAACCGTAATTTGGAGGGAATATCCTGATAATTCGGCTCTTCGTTCCTCTTGGGGATTCATCCATAATCGAGAGAATACTATCCTCTGCTGAGGAAGAGATTGAGGATTTGAAAAATTCCTCAGTCCGGTGGACTGGGGCTGTTCCTGCTGTTCCTACTCAACTCCTCGAATCCTATTTGTTGATTTCGAGTGTTGGGCTAAAAGAGTCCCTAGTCGGGCAAGCTGGGGTGGTTCTTAAGCTGCTACATCAGAGACTTTCCTCAAATCTCTCTTGATCTTGAGGACTTTAGTCTGGAATTTGGCTGGATGCATCAACTTACATCCACTCAAATCTCCTGGCTCAAAAGACTGATAGATGATTTTTGACACTTCTATCACGTGATGATTTGCACGCTCTAAACGATTAGCCTGCTCAACATTTCATGATGCAAGAGTAATTCAACATATTGTTCTCTATATGCCTGACTTTGAGAAGAACTAGTTGAGTCTTGTTCCTGATCAAGCCTTTGATTATTCACAATAACAGCTAAATGTGGCCAATTCTATGAAACAATATTAGATGAGACCACCATTGGTGGGCTCTGTTGACTGGAGACTACAGTGAAATGTAGTTCTCCATGAACACCCCATCCCCTGATATGAATGCCAGATGGGTCATTTGAAATTAACTAGAACAATCTTTTTAGTGTGCTAATGCATGAACTCTGAAGGGCTGTTTGATGCTTTTCAGCCTTCGGATATCGAGAAATTGAGAGAGATTCCAAATCAATTTGGCATTTAACCCTTCTATTATCTTGAGTTGATTTTCATATTCATCCTAAGATAATATTTTCTTCGTCAATTGAAAAAGACTTTTCCACATGTTGAGACGAATATCGTGAATACAATCTTCCGTCAACATTTCTGGAATGTCATACTGAGAGTCAGCCAAAGGCCAAAAAATGACTGGTACTTAACCTTTCATCAGTTGTTTCCTCATATTCAGCATTTCTTCTTTATCATTCAATGATGATTATTCTACCTGATTAGACCAAAGCTGGTTCTACGTTGTTGCTTCATCCGATTCAACAAGATTGGTAGAGAATTCATTTACCAAATTAGAACATGCATGAGTCAGGTATGGTTCTGAGAATGACCTACACCCTGAGCTATCTTCTGGTTGATAAAATATTTCACCTCCTATCGGTAAAGCACAAGACATGACTATCTTCACATTTTCAAGTGCCTCAATATAAGAGGGATTTCTCTTCACTGCATTGTCCTTTGAATAATTTTTCCAGGAAATGAGAATTACTACTATGGAGTGGACTTTCACAGCTAAATTCATCATTATTTGGAGGACCACCATGGTGGGTTACAATAAAAGATGAAACATTTATCTCCTTGATCTTTTGGCCAGGCAGATGGTTATCGTGACACTCATCTGAAGATGATACTTTGAGATCGACTGAACTATCATGAAGCAAGCCTTAATGAGGATGTTTTTGATGCAGACCTTCGGAATTAATGTTCCCACTTTTGGGGAATGAGAGAGTAGAATATTGAGTTGCAACATATAATTGTCTAAGTGCATCAAGAACTCCAGCATTGAGTAAGACCTTATTACGGATTTTCTCTTGCTCTATTGACTGTGCTGAATTGGTCTTTTTCTTAGATTCCTTATTAATCACTTTGGGAACCACTTGTTGTTGAAAGTGGTTATTATGGACAGGTGT
Organism: Viscum album; assembly: GCA_963277665.1. NCBI lineage: Eukaryota > Viridiplantae > Streptophyta > Magnoliopsida > Santalales > Viscaceae > Viscum > Viscum album. The sequence goes on along the minus strand of OY728160.1, from coordinate 378,025,641 downwards.
ATGTGCCTACTCAGAAGAAATAGTCAGGTTAGGCTGATTATTTCCATTCAAATCAGGTGTATGTGCCTGACTTGAATGTTCATATGATATGGGAGAGTATGACAACCCTGCTTTTTATTACAACTTAAACATACTTTATTACATAAAACTTCACTTGACCCAACAAAGAAGATCGAGAGGTTTAGTGTCTTTGGGGCTTAGGATCATTACATAAAAAATTTAAACTTGAAATACAACATCTTTATTGAAAACTTCCTTTACATGACCACTACATTCCTTCGTACTTAGCATTGCATGGGATAACCTGAGGACATGCATAAGAAAAGGGTGAGCTATAAAGCCCAGTAAGGGGGTAAACAATGAATAACATGAGGAGTGAAATACATGTTAGGAAATAGGCATATCAATAGAGAATAATATAAACATGAACATAAATTCATGATAAAGCATGATAATCATAACATGGAAATGTGGCAACAACACTTAACATTGAATTAGCATGAGCCAAGGCTCATTGCACATGGATCATGAGTAAACCCTCATTGCACTTGAAGCATGAGTAAACCCTCGTTTCACTTGAATTAGCATGAGTAAACACTCATTGCACATGACGTATCATGATACTATACTTTACCCAATGCATTGGAGAGCTATAAAGGGCGCACCCTTCTTAAACATTTCATTTCATGCATAAGTGTGCCACATGGATCATAAAACATGGATTCATAAAAATAATCATTTCTTCCAAGATAAAGGAATGTGGAATTCATACATGAAACTTTATAATCAATATGTAAATGTGCATAAAGGTGAATACCCTTGATGGAGAAATGGGCATGGTATTCACTACACAAAGACATTGGCTTAGAAAATCGGCGTGATTTCGGCAGCGTAACGGCGTGACATAAGAATTCATAAAAAAGGTTGATGAGAGAGAAAGGGTTTACTCATCTTATTTACATGTAATGTACAGTAAGGAGATCATATATATACATGTCCCAACAATTGAAATGGAATTTAGATTCATGATACAAAAGTATTGCTTGAATGTAAAAGAAGAGAGAGAAGTTCCTTTCGGAATTTCGGCATAGTAACGGGTGTACATGGGAGGAATTTAATGAGAGAGAAAGGGTTCTCCCATCATTCAAAAAATGATAGGGCAGTATGGGGGAGGTGTGAAACCATACCCCAACATTCATAATTGAAATAAAAAGGGCAATACAACTTAAAGAAAAATGACAAAAAATGAGAAAGGAAGAAAACCCCTTACTTGTAAGTGTGCTTCCAAAGGCTAGAGAGAGGCTTGTGAGAGGCTTCTTGGGAGCTTGGGGCACCTTGAGAGGATTCTACAGAGAGTAGGGCAGAGGTTGGACGAACTTCAAGGGCTTTGAGTGAGGAGGAAGTGGGATCTTGGGTGAGTTTATATAGGAAAGGTGAGAGAATTCTTTATTATTTAGGTTTGTGACCCCTTATATTAAAATAATCCAAACCACAAACCATCCAATGGTATTTGCCCATGGTTTCTGGAAAAGGAAAGAGGAAAACAATATTTTACAAGTCCAAGGTCCGAACATATTAAAAAAATAGGGTTGCTTATGTGGAGGTGAGTCACACTCCCATGGAAATTAATTTAAAAAGGAAAAGTGTTGAATAAGTCTTGAGGGCTCCATTAATGCTTTGAAAAGTGAGTCAAACAAACCCAAAACCTCATTATTTTAATGATCAAACATATATTGGCCGAACATAAGGATTATGGTATTTTATTACATCACCATTGGGTCATTATGATGTCATAAAACACATTATATATTTAAATGGTATTTAATTTTTACCCAAAAATTTGACTGTCTCAGAAAATTATGAAAAATTTACCGTTGGATAATTTCGACGTCCTGATTCCAAAAATAATATTTATTTTATCTAAATAATTTTCAAAATATGTGAATTTTCACTTTTAAAATAAAAACCGACATTTATAAAAAAATTCACGGGTTTTGACAGAAATGGCTTTCAAACCTTAATAAAAATTTTAATTGCATTTATAAAATTATAAAATCATTTATATTTAATAAAAATTAATTTAATATTAATAATCATATTTTATTAAAATATTATTTTATTCAAAAATCCTTTAATTTAATAAAATATAATTCTTAATTAAATAATAACTAAAAACACCATTTGTACTTTAAAAACTAATTACAATGTATCAAAAATGACTAGAAATTATATTCATTATTATATACAAAAAAAGAAAATAATGTACATGAACATGGTGCTACTTATTTGTTACATAACCCCTTAAAATAGCCGCATAAGACCTAAGGGTAAGGTGTGCGATGGTGACAGACTCATGGGGTTGCTCGGATAACATCGCTCGAGTGGTAATCTCTATCAACTTCCATTTTTCTCGTAGACGATCACGTTCGAGCTTGACTTGATGAAGCTCAGCTTGGGCTTGGTCAAGGGCAAAGCCCAAAGACGCCACCTCTTTTCCGAGCTCTGACAAATGGGCTTCATAAGGGGCAGTTCTACTGGATGAGGCCATCGCTTCATTTGTCTGAGTAGAAATGGTTTCGTTAAAGCCTTATATTTATACTACTCAGATGATCACTGTTCAACGGCTATAAAAGTAACGGTCACAAATCTTAAAGTAAAACTAAAAAGGTTGATATCTTATAAAAACATTTTTCATAAAGAAACATTTAACTGCATCAAGAGTTATTTTCCATTAATGAAATTTTGGGTCGTTACAACATTCCCCCCTTAAGAAATTTCTCCCTTGAAATTTTCCTTTTCCCACACTAAAACAAATGTGGGTAACGTAGCTTCATCATATCCTCCGACTCCCATGTTTCTTCTTCAAACTTGTGGTTTCTCCACAACACCTTGACGAGGGGTATTGTCTTATTTCATAGAACTTTTTCTCTACGATCTAAGATCTTCACTGGTTGCTCCTCATAAGAAAGATCATCTTCCAATTGTACCACCTAGGAAGAGAGTACATGTGAAGGGTCTGGTATGTACTTCCTTAAGAGGGATACATGGAAGACATCATGCACCTTGGCCATAGTAGGTGGAAGTTCTAGTCGATAGGCCACAACACAAACACGATCAAGAATCTCGAAGGGGCCGATGTACCTTGGACTTAACTCCCCTTTCTTTCCAAACCTCATGACCTTCTTCCACGGAGATATGCGTAAAAAAACCATGTCTCCGACTTTAAACTCAAGGTCTTGTCGACGATTATCTGCATAACTCTTCTGTCTACTTTGGGCTGCCTTGATATACTGCTGAATGGTTTTCACCTTCTCCACCATTTCTTCGACCATTTCTGGTCCAAGCAGCTTACGTTCACCGACCTCATCCTAACATGCCGGTGTTCTACACCTTTTCCCATACAGGGCTTCATATGGTGCCATTTGGATGCTCGAGTGGAAACTATTATTATAAGAGAACCCAACTAGAGGAAGATGTTGATCCCATCCTCCTTTAAAGTCCATTGAGCACGCTCTCAACATATCCTCAAGTGTTTGGATATTCCGCTCGGATTGGCCATCAGTTTGAGGATGATAGGACGTACTGAAGTTCAGTTCAGTATTCAGAGCATGTTGAATACTCTTCCAAAACATAGAGGTAAATCTTGGATCTCGGTCAGACACAATAGATAGTGGTACTCCATGCAACCGTACCACTTCCCTGATATATATCTGTGCCAGTTGATCCAAAGAGAAATCCTCTCGAATAGAAATGAAGTGTGCAGTCTTTGTAAGACGATCCACAACAACCCAGATTGCATTGTTGCCTTTGGATGTCCTTGGAAGTCCAGTGACGAAGTCCATGGTGATGTTCTCCCATTTCCATTCTGGTATGGGCAATGGCTGCATCATCCCCTTAGACTTCTGCCTCTCTGCCTTCACTTGATGACACACCAGGCACTTTGATGTATATTCAGCGATCTCCTTCTTCATATTATCCCACCAAAAGCTTTCACGGAGATCTCGATACATCTTTGTGCTCCCTGGGTGAATAGTGAAATTTGAACTATGTGCATCATCCAAAAGTTCCTTCTTCAGCTCCGAACTTGATGGAACACATAGTCTTTTCCAAAACCGCACAATTCCTTCTTCATTAACATTAAACTCTGAGGATTTTCCCTTTTTGATAGCTTCCACTTTTTCTTGGATTCCTGCATCATCCTTTTGAGCATCCTTTAACCTTTCCAAAAGAGATGGTTGACCAATCATTTGTTAAAGGATTGATGATGTTCCCTTCTTTATGATTCCCACGTCCATCTTCATCAAGTCTAAGAAGATTGGATCCTTCTCAATTCTCATCATTGATAGAATTGCTGGATCCTTTCTACTTAGGGCATCTGCCACCTTGTTCGCCTTCCCAGGGAGGTAATGTATTGAACAGTCATAATCTTTGATGAGCTCTATCTATCTTATCTGGCGCATATTAAGCTCTTTTTGTGTGAATATATATTTAAGACTCTTGTGGTCAGTATATATCTCACATTTCTCTCCATAGAGATAATGCCGCCAAATTTTCCAGGCAAGGATCACCGCCGCCAACTCCAGATCATGTGTTGGATAGTTTCGCTCATGGATTTTCAACTTCCTTGAGGCATAGGATATCACTTTATCATTCTGCATCACCACACATCCTAAGCCCTTCTTCGAAGCATCACTGAATACCACAAAAAGCTCCCCACTTGTGGGTAAAGTGAGCACAGGTGCAGTGATAAGCCTCCTTTTCAACTCCTTGAAGCTTTCTTCACATTCGTCACTCCAAGCAAACTTTACTCCCTTTCTAGTTAGCTTGGTAAGAGGGTTGGAAAATCGTGAGAAATTTCTCACAAATCGTCGATAATATCCAGCTAACCCCAAGAAGCTATGGATATCAGTTACCGATGTTGGCCTCGGCCATCCCTCAATTGCATCTGTTTTGGAGGGGTCCACAGATATCCCATTGCTTGTGATGAAATGGCCCAAGAATGAGACTTCCTTCAACCAAAACTCACACTTGCTGTACTTTGCATAGAGTTTCTCCTTGCGCAAAGTCTCTAGTACAGTTTTTAAATGATCCTCATGGTCCTCCTTGGTTTTGGAGTATATTAGAATATAATCTATAATGACTACCAGAAATTTGTCTAGGTAATCTCTAAAGACTCTATTCATCAAGTCCATGAATATTTCTGGAGTATTGGTGAGTCCGAAAGGCATTACTATGAATTCATAGTGCCCGTACCTTGTACGAAAAGCAGTCTTGGGGATATCTTCCTTCTTCACCCTTACTTGATAATATCCCGATCGGAAGTCGACCTTGGAGAAGTATTGTGCTCCACGCAGCTGATCAAACAAGTCATCGATTCTTGAGAGAGGATACTTGTTCTTAATCGTGATTTTGTTAAGTTCACGATAATCAATTCAAAGCCGCATTGACCCATCCTTCTTCTTGACGAAGAGGACTGGTGCACCCCATGGTGATGCACTTGGGCGTATAAACCCTTTATCCAGATTCTCCTGTAGTTATCTCTTCAGCTCTTCAAGCTCAACAACAGCCATTCTATATGGAGTCTTGGATATTGGTAGCGCCCCAGGTATAAGTTCAATTGGGAACTCAACATCTCTTCTTGGAGGAAGACCAGGAAGTTCCTCGGGAAATACTTCAGCGAATTCCCTCATAATAGGCATTTCTTCAAGGGTGGTTTCTTCCTTGGACTTAATCATCTGAGCCAGATATGCGTGCTCATATGGCAGTAATATCCATGCTTGAGATGATGGAGCTAAAAAAGATTCATCTTCCTCCTGACACTTGTAAAGAATCGGGGGTCGATTCTCCATATGGAGTGTGATTTCCCTCTCTCGACAATTTATGTTAGCTCTATATAAGGAAAGCCAATCCATGCCAAGAATTGCATCAAATTCCACCAAAGGGAGTATGAAGAGGTTCGCCGGGAAATTCAATCCACATATTATAACAGGGGAGGACTTATACTCATGGGATGCAATGATTGCCCCATTTTCCGTACTCACCGACATCTTTACTTCCATGATTTGTGGTGGTGCAGGGATTGTTCTACTAAACTTTTTAGATATAAAAGAATGCGTAGAACCTGAATCAAAAAGTATGTTCGCTATTCTTGAATGAATAACTAGCGTACCTGTCACCACTTCGTTGTCGGGGTTCACTTTGGCAGAAGTGATGGCAAAAGCTCTTCCTTGCTGTCTTGGAGGTTGTTGATTGCCTCCAATAACCCTTGTATTAGGGCACTGATTCGCAAAATGACCCGGTTCATTGCATTTGAAGCATTGAACAACGCGTTGAGGTTCGAACGGAGTGTTCCTCTCCTCTGTCGCAGCTGCGGGTCCTTCTTGCTGAAAGTTAACAGCTAGGTGCCCTTCTCTTCAACACTTTAAGCATTTTCTTGTCCCCCTAAGGCAATTTCCAGGGTGCTTTTTTCCACACATTTGGCAAGTGGGGTGCTGGAATTTCTTAGCGCCGTTGGATTTATCCATCGGACCACCAGCATTGAATTCCGCCATACGCTTCTTGTCCCCATGATAGCCCTGTGATTCTCCGATCTCCATTTCAACCTTGAGGGCACATCGGACAATTTCCTCATAGCTGTCGAAGTCATGGATCGCTAATGCTTTCCGCAAGCTAGGCTTCATCCCACCAAAGAAGCGGTCAACCTTGCATTCGGGGGTAACGATAAAGCTGGAAGCGTATTGTGCAAGCCTTGTGAAGTTTTCCTTGTACGCTCCCACAGATTCCTCATCTTTCTGCTTGAGGGAAAGGAAATCCCTTTCCATCTTAAGACGGAGGGTGCATGGAAAATATTTATCAAAAAACATCTTCCGGAATACCTTCCATTCCAAAGCCTCGATCTCCTCCTCAGGCTTCGTATTTTTGATCAACGTCCACCATTGATCAGCTTCACCCTCCATATGATAAGCCGCTAGGAGAACCTTCTCTTTTTCAGAGCATTGGAGGATGGAGAATATCTTTTCAATGGAGTTGATCCATTGTTCAGCGATCGTGGGATCGGATGATCCACTAAAAGTAGGAGGCCTTTGTCTCATGAAGCTTTCAATAGCAACTTGTTCTTTCTTGGGGGGGGGGGGTTGAACGTTCCTCTTGACCAGTGTTTCTATTCAAAACTTGAGTTAGCCGAGAGAGAAGCGTGACAAAGTTCTCAATTCCCGCTCCCATTGGATTGGGCATCTCATTGGTACAATCATCACACCGATCTTCACAACGGTTGTTAGCCCGAGTTCTCATATTACCGGCCATTGGCTGGAATAAAAGGAAAGTTAGGGGTAACACATAGAGGGTAATCCAAAGACAAAAGTTGATGACTTATAAATAAACTTTAATCTCTTTAACTAATGAGTCTATATGATTCAATCCAGGATTTTCATGATCTTCCTTCTAAAATATATTCTTAGGGGAATTTTTCCCTTAATAAAGGTTCATACTAAGATTGTGAATTTATCAAAACATATCCCCCGGGAGTTTCGTAACCAGGAGTGCAGCAAGGCCCGTTTTCGTGCACCAGTTCCCGTTCGAGTCTAGCTCAAAGCGGTGTTTTCGGGTTTTACCCCTAGGATACATCTGTGCCAGAGCCGCCTCTACCTGCTCGTATCCAGACAGGGATGTATTTGTTTGATAAACCACTTACTTAGAATTTACCAAAACTTAGGGATGTTTTTATTATGATTAGTCTTGTATCTAAGGCTTTACTAGGGTTTCCTAATCCCAAAAATAACTAAACCTATCCTCTGATACCAACTATGACAACCCTGCTTTTTATTACAACTTAAACATGCTTTATTACATAAAACTTCACTTGATCCAACAAAGAAGATCGAGAGGTTTAGTGTCTTTGGGGCTTAGGATCATTACATAAAAAATTTAAACTTGAAATACAACATCTTTATTGAAAACTTCCTTTACATGACCACTACATTCCTTCGTACTTAGCATTGCATGGGATAACCTGAGGACATGCATAAGAAAAGGGTGAGCTATAAAGCCCAGTAAGGGAGTAAACAATGAATAACATGAGAGGTGAAATACATGTTAGGAAATAGGCATATCAATAGATCATAATAGAAATATGAACATAAAGGCATGATAAAGTATGATAATCATAACATGGAAATGTGGCAACAACACTTAACATTGAATTAGCATGAGCCAAGGCTCATTGCACATGGAGCATGAGTAAACCCTCATTGCACTTGAAGCACGAGTAAACCCTAGTTGCACTTGAATTAGAATGAGTAAACACTCATTGCACATGACGTATCATGATACTATGCTTTACCCAATGCATTGGAGCGCTATAAAGGGCGCACCCTTCTTAAACATTTCATTTCATGCATAAGTGTGCCACATGGATCATAAAACACGGATTCATAAAACATAATCATTTCTTCCACGATAAAGGAATGTGGAATTCATACATGAAACTTTATAATCAATATGTAAATGTGCATAAAGTTGAATACCCTTGATGGAGAAATGGGCATGGTATTCACTACACAAAGACATTGGCTTAGAAAATCGGCGTGATTTCGGCAGCGTAACGGCGTGACATAAGAATTCATAAAAAAGGTTGATGAGAGATAAAGAGGTTACTCATCATATTTACATGTAATGGACAGTAAGGAGATAATATATATACATGTCCCAACAATTGAAATGGAATTTAGATTCATGATACAAAAGTATTGCTTGAATGTAAAAGAAGAGAGAGAAGTTCCTTTCGGAATTTCGGCATAGTAACGAGTGTACATGGGAGGCATTTAATGAGAGAGAAAGGGTTATCCCATCATTAAAACAATGAGAGGGCAGTATGGGGGAGGTGCGAAACCATACCCCAACATTCATAATTGAAATAAAAAGGGCAATACAACTTAAAGAAAATTGACAAAAAATGAGAAAGGAAGAAAACCCCTTACTTGGAAGTGTGCTTCCAAAGGCTAGAGAGAGGCCTGTGAGAGGCTTCTTGGGAGCTTGGGGCACCTTGAGAGGATTCTAGAGAGAGTAGGGAAGAGTTTGGACGAACTTCAAGGGCTTTGAGTGAGGAGGAAGTGGGAGCTTGGGTGAGTTTATATAGGAAAGGTGAGAGAATTCTTTATTATTTAGGTTTGTGACCCCTTATATTAAAATAATCCAAACCACAAACAATCCCATGGTATTTGCCCATGGTTTCTGGAAAAGGAAAGAGGAAAATAATATTTTACATGTCCAAGGTCCGAACTTATTAAAAAAATAGGGTTGCTTATGTGGAGGTGAGTCACACTCCCATGTAAATTAATTTAAAAAGGCAATGTGTTGAATAAGTCTTGAGGGCTCCATTAATGCTTTGAAAAGTGAGTCAAACAAACCCAAAACCTCATTATTTTAATGATAAAACATATATTGGCCGAACATAAGGATTATGGTATTTTATTACATCACCATTGGGTCATTATGATGTCATAAAACACATTATATATTTAAATGGTATTTAATTTTTACCCAAAAATTTGACTGTCTCAGAAAATTATGAAAAATTCACCGTTGGATAATTTTGACGTCCTGATTCCAAAAATAATATTTATTTTATCTAAATAATTTTCTAAATATGTGAATTTTCTCTTTTAAAATAAAAACCAACATTTTTAAAAAAATTCACGGGTTTTGATAGAAATGGCTTTCAAACCTTAATAAAAATTTTAATTGCATTTAAAAAATTATAAGATTATTTATATTTAATAAAAATTAATTTAATATTAATAATCATATTTTATTAAAATATTATTTTATTCAAAAATCCTTTAATTTAATAAAATATAATTCTTAATTAAATAATAACTAAAAACACCATTTGTACTTTAAAAACTAATTACAATGTATCAAAAATATCTAGAAATTATATTCATTATTATATAAAAAAAACAAAATAATGTACATGAACATGGTGCTACTTATTTGTTATATAACCCCTTAAAATAGCCGCATAAGACCTAAGGGTAAGGTGTGCGATGGTGACAGACACTTGGGGTTGCTCGGATAACATCGCTCGAGTGGTAATCTCTATCAACTTCCATTTTTCTCGTAGACGATCATGTTCGAGCTTGACTTGATGAAGCTCAGCTTGGGCTTGGTAAGGACAAAGCCCAAAGACGCCACCTCTTTTCCGAGCTCTGACAAATGGGCTTCTTAAGGGGCAGTTCTACTGGATGAGGCCATCGCTTCCTTTGTCTGAGTAGAAATGGTTTCGTTGAAGCCTTATATTTATACTACTCAGATGATCACTGTTCAACGGCTATAAAAGTAACGGTCACAAGTCTTAATGTAAAACTAAAAAGGTTGATATCTTATAAAAACATTTTTCAGAAAGAAACATTTAACTGGATTAAGAGGGATTTTCCATTAATGAAATTTTGGGTCGTTACAGGGATAATACCCCACAACCATATTGGATTGGAACAAAGGTTTGTATCTGTTTTGGAGTGATCTATTGATGTGTCACTCCAATGGTAGGGATATATTTTTATTTCTTTCCCTGTGATGCTACTGAAGCTATTATAATATTCTAGCAGGCATCCAGAATATGAGCAGGGTTTTACTTTTGCTCTTTCATCATCGTCAAAATGTGCTTGGTGACTTCAGCTACCGGAATGGGAATATATATCCATTTTGTGCTTGGAGTAAGTGTGTATTCCTACTCCTGCCCACCTTTTCCTGTCAGTGAATTCTGAATGTACTCATGTGTGGGGGAAGAGAGTTGAGTCTGCTCCAATTTTGTCATCGGGGCTTTCCAAATAACTTATCTGCATGCTACCAAACGAGACTGTTGTTAGGGTAGATTAACATTGGCAGGTGTATATGCCTGCTGTGTATTCTTCTTCAGGTATGGTTGATGATATTCCTTCAATACTGGAAAATGAGACTACTGACAGAATTGTTGATTGTATATAGGTGTATGTTCCTGCTAGTCAGTTTCCACCATATTATATTGGTGAACTTCTTTGGTTATAGTCAGACGAGCCTGGTGAATAGATGATGAGTTATAAATAGGTGTAGATGCCTTCCTATAATACTCCGTAGGAATTTCGTGATGGGATTGTTGAGTTGCTTCCAGACAAGTCTGCTGGACATCGATATTAGAACAGATAGGTGTATGTACCCGCTCGTTGCTCGCCATCAAGTTTAGTTGATGGACTTCCTCGAAGGGGGAAGAGGTAAGAACATGATCCCTGGTGGCCGGATATCGCCTCTGGTGGTTCGTCTTAGATGCTCGAGTCTAAGGAACCTGAGCCAAACCCCTAAAGGTGATACACTTATGATGTTGAGGGCGCACTACCATAAAAGTGTAGCGGCGATTGTTGATGGGAGCCCTTGAGAAGGACTCCTGCTTTCTTGAAATGAGGCCTTGAGTGACCTCTTAATTCACCTCCTATAATATGGGAGGGAATGGTTGTTGCGTTACGGGGATAACGACCTGAAATGGTTGGAGATGGCAGTTAGCACCACCTGCTTCTTGATCGCTGGTTGTCACTGTCCGGATAACCATGGTGAGTTACTGACATGGAGGTCTTGTCGAGTAGCCTCCAGATTCAAAATGGTACCATGTATACGGTATTCCTTAACTAGTTCATTTGAGACCCACCATTGAAGATGCTGAGTTGGTGACGTCTTCCTCAGAGTGGACGAGGATCCAACAAGAGTAGCAGTAGATGAATTCACAGGTGTGAACTTTAGTGAAGCCAATTCTGTAACACAAAGAGATCATTAAAATGAGTTCCTATTTGATATAATAGACATAATCACGATAAGTTCATCCACTACATCTTTTGGACAAGAACATATGTTATTGATTTCTTTTTCCCCCCACATTAAGTTAAGTAGGGGTCTAACAAATATGTAAATGATCTTTTTACTCGGTTAAGGATTCACGTCGGGTTCACCATTTTTTGTTTCCTCTGGAAACATGGATGACCTGGTTTTTTTTAAGGTTCAAACATTCCAATCATTTTCTAATTGGTTTGTTTGTAGAACCGGAAACATCCAATGATTCTATATCCATTTGGACCTACTTTCCATAGGAAGGTGCTCATTAGTTGTGGACCAGTTAAGCTTAATAATTTGCATTGGTCGGGAGGATGGGAGGTCGGACTCATCACACCATTTTGGGGGGAATTATTTTCTACTTCGGGACTCTCTTTATAGATGTATGTTATGTTCATGAATACTTATTAAATTACCAAGTATAAAAATGAGATTTCCTTTAGATCTTACAATCAATGATTAATATTTATGAGATTTAGAGAATATTTTAGATGTATTTGAGATTCTTCATCGATATAGAATCATATGTATTTTTTAGAGATTCTCAGTCAATGGTATCCTTCAACACATTATATAATAATCTATTGGTCATTATGATAATCATACTATTTTTAAATCCACTCAGCGGGGCACTTGATGTTTATTGTCATTCATAAGGACATGGCTTATTTTAGAGTTGGGATCATACCCGCATATGGGCTACCTACGTATCATTCTTATAAAAGGAATCAGAACTCACATAGTTTGGGAATTATGATATAGTTTAACGTCATATGAGATTTATGAGAATTAATGGATGATGGGATTGAACCTCAAAAAGGATTCCGACATAATCTACTTTTAAGGTAGAGATCAAAGTCCACATATTTCGGTTAAGAATTTTGGGGCTTACTTATGATTAACGACCCAAGAGATGTGTCGTGGTTACTTTTACACTCGAAGCTCACGTGAGTCATGCTCGGTGTGAGTAATAAGAGGTGTCAGCAAACCTAACGATTTGTTCCAAAAAAGATGTAGTCACAAGAAATGATGTGGGGATTTCATACTTATGATTGTCTAGATAGATGAAGATCATGACTTACTTCAGGGAAGAAGCCCGGGAACAAGGTCCATAATGGTATATCAGCTTTATGGAGATTTGGATACTTAAATTAGGACTTAATCATGAGAAGGATGCCCAAATTAGAGAGGACTTATGATTGGGGATTATTCTTGAGAAGGAGGCCCAGGTTAAAGGGACTTGAGAACTGGGGCTTACTCCAGAAAAGGAAGCCCATGTTAAGGGAAATTATGATTGGGGATTACTCCTGAGGAGGATTCCAATTTTAAGGGAACATGGATTGGGGATTACTCTTGAAAAGGAATCCCAGGTTAGGGGACTTGTGATCTGGGGCATACTCCTGAAAAGGAGGCCCAAATTAGGGAACTTGGGGATTACTCCTAAAGAGGATGCCCATATTAATGATCTTCTCATCTTAAAGGATGAGGTTGAATGAATGAAATATCTAACCATAGTGACATAATGATATGTAAATCACTAGGTTTTGAGAGATATTCCATAGAATTCTTTTCAGATAAGGATGCAAACAAAAGAACCATGCCAAAAGTGGCTTTGAAGAGAGTTTTGAAGGCTAAATCATAAAGTGGAGAGGTGGATTTGAAGAAAATATTTGAATAGGTAAGAGAGGCACCCAAAAATAGTCAGGCGCACAAGTCTTGTTTGGGCACGCAAGTACTGGTCGCGCAAGTATACTAGCACAACAAATATGTACTTGCTCGGTGGTAAACCCATAGGGTAATACTTGGGCGAGGCTTGGCTCAAGCCCTTAGTATTATCCCTAATGGTTTCCAAAAATGTGGCACACAAGTTTTGTTAAAGGTATAAGGCGGCGTGCAAGTGTGGCTATTTTCCCTTAAGGGTTAGACCCTTAAGTGCACAAGTGTTGATGAATTTCAACACTTAGTCTTAATATCCCCTCTTTAGATCTTCCATTAAAGGTAATAAATTACCTTAGAAGTGTTTGGATGACTTCAAGTAGAGACTAGGGCACCGAGAGCTTAAATATGTCTTTTAGAATTTTTTTCATCCAAATGGGGGGCCCACAAGGGGTATTTATAGGCTACTAAAAACCTTGGGACAAAATAGAATAGGGCGCACAAGTCACCTATAGGCCCAATATGTGGCATGAAAGTATACTTGCATGACCATGATAAATCTTGCACGGACCTTACTTAATCGAATCCTTGTTCATGACTTTGTCAATTTTTGATGTTTTTTCAAATGATGAATCTATTTATGCTAAGGTATTCCCCTCCTTCAATCATTATACTATGTGACAAAAAGAAGCTTCAACAGATATCTTAGTGATGTCGTAGCAGAGTAATACACTACTGATGCATCTATTTCCACAAAATTTTATGAATTTAGAAATGTGGATGTGAAAAAACTAGATTGGGATACAAATCCCAATAATTATAATATTACTAGATATGAGGATATGTCGCATCCTATGTAAGTTAATCTACTTGTTTTATATCTTTCTCTTGATGAGACTACTACTACAAATGTTCATATACCTGATGTTTATTGAAATATGGGAGTAATTGAATATTATAGTGTTGAGATACCTCATGTTCTGGTCATTAAAATGAACCAATGAGGGGTGTATGAAGATATTCAATACAAAACTCATGGGGACAAAATTTATTTGAATAAAGATAAAGAAAAAAAAAGTTTATAATAAAATGTTGAAACATTTTTTGTAGAAATTTTCAATGAGTTTGAAAATATAAAATCTGAATACAGTGAGCTCAAGGATGATCTATAATCCAATCAATATAAGTTGAATACCATTCAATAGAATTGAGGTTCTCTAACTGATTTTAACAAGATAATAGAATAAATGGAGGATCAAAATGAAATGCTAATAAAGTTTCAGCTTGTTTAGATATGTTTTACTTTTTGAAACAAAGAAGTATTTGAGACCTTGAGGAACTAGATATATATTATAAAGGATAACTATGCTAAAAAATTAAATTTTTAGAAATAATTATAATGGTGAAATATTAATATGAAATTATCAAGTCTTAATATCTAGTTAAATAAGATTAGTTTGAGAATTTTATTTTGGATATATTATCTAAAATATAATTTTCACTAGTTGAAATGTTTAGTGACTAGTCAGTTTGGGTTTCTAAATAATTTTTTACCATAAGAAATATATTCTTTTCATTTATCTAATTTGGATCTACAATAAAAATTTAAAAATATATCCTTCGTTCCATTTTTTTAAATGAGCTATTATTCTATATTCAGTGTGACATGATCTCTCCAGTGTTTCCATGGGACAACAAAAATAATCTTCTCTAAAAAAGGAATGTTTTTCATAAGTGATGCATTTGATCTTATTATCATCTATTTTTCCTTATTGGATAACATAAGGAATTTATTTTCTCAATTAAATCTTTGTTTCATGAAACCTATGATATATCTAATAGTATCCTCAATCAACTATATAATTTAAAAATAACCAATAATTTGAATTTCAAAATTCAATAAACATAGTTTAAGGGTCTTCTAGATAGTTCTCAAAAGTGTATTTATATTCATCCACTCAAAAAACACCAATTACATTAGCTTTTGAAAATGGAAATAAAGTAGTTATCTACAAAGCCTATTCTAGTTTAACAGTTCATATTATACATTCTTATCCCCACCATGTCTAAATTATTATATCAGTTTATATTCAACAACCTATCTCAAATTTTTTTTAAAACTTATCCATATTTCGTTTAAGGGGATTCATCCTATTGATCAAAAAGTTAGACCATATGAAGTAAAATTGTTGAATCTTCACGACTGTGTGGAGGAGGTTATAAAAACATTAAATGTTTAGTATGGTATTCCAACATCCACATATTCTTTTGATGTTTTAGTTTCTTCCCAATTATTTTCAATAGCCCAGTGAGAAGAATTAAAAGTTTTTATGAGTAAATATGATGTAGTTAATTCTCAAAAAACATGGAATGGATATAAGAACATCCTAGTGAATTTATCGGGGACGTAGTGGGAACCCCAATACATAGGATGTTAAAATTTTTCCAATGAGGATTGACATGATCTTGTCTTTGTCAATGAAATGCTTCCTGATTACTATTCGAAGCTGTTATGTGAGCAATTTGAAGCATAAACAAACCCCTTCAATACCTCTTTTTTTAGAAATCTATTGCCAATTTCTTCTCATCATCGGCGATCCCTACTCAAAAAATTCAAAGATGAATTCATCTAAATCATCCACACACGCTTCAATAAACTATAAGAAAACCAATTTTTGAAATTTGGGTGCTAGCACATAGATCCAATAACACCTTCAATGCTCCAATGATCACTGCATCGCCTTGATTTCGATGCATGAGAGAGAGATAGATTTGTTTACATGGATCGAAAGATTATCTCTCTGTAAGGTTTTCTAGGAGAGAGAATCTATGAAAGATCTTTTCATGAATATTTATATTTGCATAATATCCTCCTACTATATATAGTGTCTTAAAATATTACACAGAAATGGTACCCCAACCACAAAATAATTTATAAAATGTTAAATTATATTATGAATACTATACTACGAAATAAATAACATTTATATCATTACTGAATTTTGTTAATA
The DNA here is from genome assembly GCA_963277665.1 of Viscum album. Taxonomy (NCBI): domain Eukaryota; kingdom Viridiplantae; phylum Streptophyta; class Magnoliopsida; order Santalales; family Viscaceae; genus Viscum; species Viscum album. The sequence continues at coordinate 378,009,121 of OY728160.1, read as the reverse complement.
TAAATAAATATATTATGTCACAATAACTGAGCCATTAAATCGACTCATTGTTCCCACAAATATTAAATAAACCATGAATATTTTAAACTAACATTCATTAAAATAAAATTTCTACATTTTTACATTAAAACATGTAAATATATTTAATAAATAAATGCAATTCTTATTATTCTTAAAATGAATAATATGAATTTATTAATTTATTTGGTGATCATATATCATTGGAAAACACCTAAACCCCAGTGGTGGGGTCTACCATTTCACATATACAAATTCAACTGAATAGAGAAGTTTCTTGATTACTTTATTGTGTGTGACACTCTAGGACCTTATCTTGACTATAGTGATTACTATTCAAAAACCCAGAGTGGGATATAGCAACCCATCATGCCATCTAAATGGATAAGGATATTCATAGTGATGAAAACCAAATTAAAACACACATTGGGTAATATAATCTATATATCATTAATATTCTGTAAATCAGGTTGAAAACTAGTGTAATATCCCTTTAATTGAGTTATTATTTGTTAGTATAATAAGACATATTTACCATTGACTACCATTTCCATGTTCTTATGATGGTACTACCATCCTGATCAACATTTCCTGAGATATATTACCTCTCTAACCCGATTGTGAAAAACCATTTCTTGAACATTTGAACAATGACATAACACCAGTGAAACACCCAACACAAGCTACCTCACCATGATTTAATTGTCATAGTTTTTACCTTTTATCAATGTAAGCAATCAAATGGAACACATGGGTAGTGATTCAAAGTGAGGAGACCATTACACATTTCTGTAGATATGAGCATCCAATGACCCCAAAAACATGTGTTGTTCTTATTAGTGGGAATTTCTTCACGATATCTCAACTATATATCACCATGTTCAAACATCAATAGAAGACATACCAATTCTTATGATCCCCTAACATGATATAGTCAAACATTTTCTACATCTAGTTAGTATGATCTACATAGAACACATGAAATTTATTTAAGATTAATATCATTTTATTTCAAGTTATTAATTATATCATTGGATCTAGTATAAAATTTTGACCAGACATTTAATCAATGTAAATTAACCTTAAATAGTGGATGTAGAAATATCTTCACTATAATGGTAAGAATATATCATGTATACATAACTATATACAAGATATGGTAATTAAAATTACTACATACTTGGGTCTAGGGAACCCATTATTACAACACTCCTACAATAAGAGACAAATTTCTATCCAAATTTTTTATCTCTCGGATGATTAAGATCATGTTTCTACTTAGTCGCAACTTAAGGTGCTGGGTTTCCCATAATTCTGCTGCATGGAAACTCTTCTATATTGAAATCATATCCTTGGGTAAAACTTATAAAGAGATGGTATCACTGATTATATCCCTTTTTTACACTTTCAAAAAGTGACATATTTGTTAGTAATAAGATCATAATTTATAATATTATAGTTATGTACTTACTATATGTGATATCAATAAATTTAACAAATAGTTTCATTTAATAGATTCTTATAACCTCCTCAGAAACTATTACATATTTATAATTTATAACTATGGATACCATAGTATTTTGTGATATTGTCATGATCAACAGCTTATCCCAACTAAAATATTAAATCACATTGATCTATAAAAGACTAGTTTTATCCCTCCCAAACTATTATAATTTCCTCCCCACTTACTAGGTACGTATCCTTTATAAATTATCAAATACAAAGGGGTAGTTTGGGTTACTCTAATTATGGTGGTACTAGATACAATTGATATGTTCCTACTATAAACTATATCCTGGTAATGACAATTTGGTACATATCATCACATTCATGATTAATCCATTACTAAAGAATATAGATTAAAAATCTCCGTGTTAATCTCTAACCATATCTGAGACATTTCAACAAAAAGATTTTATTCTATTTGACATTGGTAACAATTCTCTCATGAATTGTTCCATCTAGTATTTTTCAAGAAAATTTCTGAATATGTATGATTAAATATATCCAAGAAACTGTTAGATCTACCTCAGTATATCCTGTTCCCTAGAACTTATGTTTCTACTTTATGGCAATCACTAGAAAATAGGTTCCTTTATTTTGGTCTTAATTATATCGAATACTAATAGTTATTTCCCATATTATACCAAATATATTTTAACTGAAAAACAATGGCTCTCCCACTATCCTCTAGTAAAAACATTGAAAAAATTCATTCGATATGAATATTCTAGGATCCAGTTGGTCATATGAATACTAAACTATATTTCATTTACATTTATCATTTATTATCATTATATGATGTGACCATCCCTTTGTAGTTGTGTCGTATAAACACCTTCCATGATTGGTGGTTATGACATGGAATTATCAATTTAATGATAATAGATATTATCTATGAAAGGTAAAATTCAAATTGAATTAGTGAGAATGATTAGGTATTAAAAATAAAGACTTATCGGTACTACGCTAGGACCATCCATGTTTAATTTCATTTGAATACCCACCATAGTATTCCAAATAATAATCACCTTTATATATTGATATGTGAAATTCATTATTGAATTTTATTTTGTATTACTAATCTTAGATAATTTCCATATACTGCTCACTTGTAAGAATTATTATTTGCAATTATTAAAAAATCACTGATCATGATGAATAAAAAACCATCACTTGGGTTTTTACCTTCTTACGCAGTACGTGTCTCTGGAACATTCATTTTACACATTCACTTGTGGAACTTTTTCCTATACCAACTACATGTTCATCTCAAGAATTGGATAAAACAAAGTCAATATCGCTCCTACTATCTCTAATAAAGATGTTCTCTCTTATAAATAAATTTAGTCCATAACTCGACTATAACTTTTTTATTATAGGGATTTATGTAATATCATAATCAATTGTTATGAGAATCATGTAGATGCACAATGTGTTTTAATTAATGCATGTTTTTTATATCATAACAAATGATTTTAATCCAAACACATGTCCATATTATATAATTGATTTGAATCATACTATGAATAATATGATCTCTATTTATAATTATAATTAGAATATGGTTGTGGGATTTCACCATTATTTGAAAGTCACATCATGAACAATAATGGAAGTTTCAATATGTTTCAACATTAATACTCCTTACATAAAAACTCTGATGTATAAAATGTTCTTTTAAGAATTAACCCATGTTACATTTTTTTATCAATGTTAACATGTGATAATTCATAATAGTTCATGTTAATTAAAATCAATGACATGATGTTGATAAGGTAATGTGTGTTTTAGAATTACTCTATTATACACTAAATTGATCAATTAAGTCCTGGTCTAGATATTCTTTAGTATACTGTCCTGAAGAAACTCATATCTTCTAACCATACATATATCATACTTCAATATACCATTCCATAATGTCTTAAATGAATCAAAAGAAGTGCGTTTACCAATTGATTTCCAATTGAATAGTTTGTGCTCACCTGTTGAACTAGTTCCAGATGCATTATGGCATACCTTTATTACTAAAGGTTTATTTGTCCAAAATTGATTATAGAAGTCGACATTAACTAAGTTATATCAACTAAGTATAAATACCATCTTGGGTATATCTTTGACATACACTAATATTTATTGTTGATATTGATTTATCTTTCCACAACTATGAAAATAGACTTACAATTTATATTCATCATGTATTTCCAATGATCCAAGAATCACTAAACTATTACTTGATTATTTTACAACACAAACACAAATAATTCTTTATCTCAGAATAAGGTCTCCTTATATCCAAAAGAAACATGAAATTAATGTTTTGGTTATACTAAATAATTTTTTACATGAATCATTCAATTTTCAATCTATAAGTCATGTACTTCTCACTGCTAACGTAGGAATCACCATTTCTCATCCACTTGGAGAATACACTTTACATATAGAAATGTTTCTATACTATCATGGTTACTATATTACGACACACATATGTGATTAGAATATTTTATTCAATACCCAATATTTGTTTTAAACATTACTTTTATATTGATGAATATACCAGAAGAAGATGTGATAACTTGTTTCTTTCGTTCAAATTATTGGGATTAAACTCAAATAAAGTAATTTAATGATATGTGAAGAAAATAAACTCTTAAATGTTAACCAAACTCATTTAATTGATAGAAATTGTGAATATTATCTTGAACTTATTTTTCACTAGAATTTTTTACCTATCTTTCAATTTGTTCACCATAAAAAAGAAAGATTAAACTTTCAGTTATATTTTTATTTATATAGAAAACCATACCTAAATAGAAAATAATTCTTTTAATCAATACTATCCATTTTGTAAACTAAAGATAAAACGTAGTAAATGGGTGAAAATGATATGATAATGGGATCCAATGAAGGATCATGATCCATATTTCAATTTACACATGTCATGTGTAATCATGTCCTTATTAATATGTTGCTTCACATTCACCTAATATACTTCTAGGAAATTGGACTACATGATATATAACCTATGTCACAATGTTGTGTACACATTTAGCATTTTAATTGATGATTGAATTATTACATAACCATCATATGATACATACATTAGTCTAATATAATCATTTTCACTCCCTCGCTTCTTAATCTTTTTTAATAGGTATAGGACACCAACACCTTGAATTTCTGATATCATAGTATTGTGTGCAGACACCAATTATATTCTTCAAAATTCTGGCCAATGTGAATATTTTCTTTGTCCCTTATTTATTGTTGTGTTTATTTTGTTATAACTTTCCATTTTATATAAAAAAAAATTATAGCAGATTTGAACATTTATGTTGATTACTATTTTAGAAATTTTGATTAATTAATTAAATAATGAAACGTATCCCGCTATTTTATTGAATTCTAGGAACCCTCTATACTAGAATCATAAACTTCCATCACTTGAGTATTCTAGAGGAAAGGATCCCAGAATTTCCTATCATAGTCTTCAAGATTTTTCTATTCCACTATTTGTAGGGTTCAAGGTCGGTGTTTGACTAGATAACTATATTTACTCATGGTTCCTTGATCTGTTGAGTGGAATCCAAACTTAATAAATGATAACATGATTTACTAAATTATTTCCTATAATATGATAGAAATTTATTTTTGGATAATCCTTACTACCACTTTATTTAATTCAGACCATGAAACACCCCAAACATCCATGGTACATTTCCCTTTAAATAATAGAGTAGTGTGTGTTGTACGCCACTTCGTGTTCTAACACACCACAACCAATCACACTATCCATTATGAATTGTAATACCAACTTTTTGAAATTTTATATATTTAATCTTTAAAAATGGACTTCATTTTTTGGATTTGGAGTATCCAAATTATCTTAGGGTGAATTTTTCGTATTTTTCTGAAATATTTCAATTTTTGATGAATAGTGAAAAATAATAAGTTATAGTTTAGAACAGAATTTATATTTAAATAATTATTTATTTATTTTAACTTTGTTTTAGGTCAAAATAGATACAAAATACCTATATAAGTTCAATTTAAATCATGGGAGAAAATTTTTCATAATTTTAGATACATATTATTTTTATCGAACTTTTTACCCTCTTTTACCCACCTCATAGGAGCATTTGTAAATTTAAATAAAACCTAATTTTACCTCTTATGTGAGTTCAATTTCATAAATCTGAGAGACATGGTAGATTTTTTTAAGTAAAATTTTGTTCAATAAGAAGAAAATAATTTTTTGTGAATAATAACATTTTACTTTTATTTACTACGGTTAAAAGTAAATTGGGTAATTAAGGGTAAAAATGACATTATTATTACCCTAAAACATGTCATAATTCTATTTTAAAAGTGTAATTAGACCAAAAACAACCTTAGGTATAAAATATGATCCTTTAGGTCCACTTGGATTAGATTAGGACATTTATTATTATTTAATTCAAAGAAGAGTTAAAAGTGCTAAATTCAATGTTTAATCACTAATCCATTTTTAATATAGGGTTATAAATAAGATAAATTCAACTATAAATATTCATTAAAAATAAAAAAATATTTCCCACATAATGGTATTTTATTTATATTTTTTAGACATTAAATAATTAAATTTTTTAATGACACAATGATGATGCAGTAATTACCGTATTAATGAATGATTAAGATAATTGATATTATAAATATCCAAATAATTATAATTTGAGAATTTTAATGAATTCCAATAATTTTTTAGGTTAGTATGACAAATTAGGGTTGGTTGGATTAATTTTGTAGATGTAATAATACTATTATAAATTTAGAAAAAACAAAATACTAAATAGTGTGACAAATTCCATAAAAGAGTTTTTAAAACAAATATTATATTATTAATTGATATTCTATTCCTAAAAATCTGATCATTTTCCAAAAGAATTATATAATTATAGGTTTTTCATTAATGAAACACATGGGGATTTCTTAGAAGTTTATAGTAAGTTTATTAACCATATAATATAAAAATACAAAGAGACATGGTAAATGTCAAATTATTTGACTAAGAGTTAAATCTAAAAGATATGGTTAATATAGTGACCCAAACCTACCTAAAACCTATTGGTTGAGGGATATTTGACCCATACCCACCTTATCCTTTAAATAATACATTTTTTATCCATTAAAAACTGTAAAATTATTTTATTATAAAATAATATTTCTAGCTTTTCCTAAGGTACCCCTCACCCCTCTTATAAAAAGGAACTCCCCCTTGTCTCTAATTCATAAACTCAAAGCCATTTTGATCAGAAAACCTCTACCACAATATACTTTAAACTTTCCTCCCTTCATCCTAGAGGCCTTACTTTAGTCAGAAAGCCATCTTAAGGAACCCCTTTTGATCAAATCAAAAGGAAGAACTCGAAGAAGAGGTATGTATTTCATCACCTATTTCAAGTTCTTTTTTTCTTCCACATCCTCTTTCTTTGTTAATTCTATTCTAAAATAATAACTCCAATATATTCTATATAATGTTATGTTATTATAAAAATGATAAAACAATATTCATTATTCTATCCATCCATTGAAGGAAATGTCACCATACGTGCGTACGTACGACTTATCGTCTCAACATCATGGTGTAATTGTTTTTCAATACATTATTATTTGGATGGGTATAATAATGATGTCTAATTTATGTAAATAATAAATATAACTTGATAATTATTCTGTATATATGATATAAAATCCAATTGTATATTATTTTAATATCAAAATATTGATATTTTTTCTCGTGCGTACGTACGGATTACCGTCTCCATGAACGCGATGAGATTCATTCCCCATCGTATCAATTCAAAACTAATTTTCATTAGATTATTAAAAATAATGTTTAAAGACTTAATATCATTATGAATATGAATAAGATACATACTATGTATAAAAAAACTAGTACTTACGTAACAAAGCATATAAAGGAAAACTAGTTTTCACCCAAAACGATGATAACACTCAACGAAATATTAACAGATCATATATGATGTCATATTAATGTATATGAATCTTGTAACAATTATTTCACCATTATAATAGTGGTTGAACAACCCTTGACCAAGGAAAATTACAAGGTAAGGGTTTATTTCATAATCTCTTTATTATTCGAGGTTGTTTTTACGTAAGTATCTATTGGGACCTCTTTATCATCCACATCCAAGTTTTCTTAAAAATGTATTTAAATTTTTTTTTACTATTTACTAGACTATTGGTTAAAGTTATTTATACCCTTTTTTGACTTTTTATAAGATGATTTCGAAAGGAATATGTCTGTCATTTTCCCAAAAAGGTACATTATAACCTTTTTGACCAAACAATGGTAAGAATGTCTTTTTTTAACTTATACGGAGGGTGCATCTATTTTCCTTCGTTATAAGATCGTCAATGATTCCCTTAAAATCTTATAATATTATTTTAAAATATAAATGTTTTATTTTATAATTATGTGAATTTTAAATTATTTAAAAATAAAAAGAGATATTTCTCAAAAAAGGTTTTCATATCATTTTTGTCAACATCCTTTGATGGATTTTATGTTTGTTTGAAGTTGATTTGTTATGATACAAAACCTCTATATTGTATTGATGGTTTTGTGATATGTTTGACTATGGATGTGTTATTTTTACACTATTCATTGTTTATGGATAAAGTATTTACATTTCATATGCTAGTTTTAATATGAATGTGTATGTTATGTTTAAAGCTTTTCATATGAGGAATGCATTGAATTATTAAGTGACGGGTGGAGCTCGATATAGATCCTCGATGCATCAGTAGGTATTATGAGACAAACCAGAGTCTTGTCACAAGGCCTTGAAAAGAATCTTATGTGTAGTCTTGGCACAAGGCCTTGACTATGTGGTTATGAAAGTCTGGAATTTTGCATTCCATTGTTATGAAAGTGGCGATTAATATTGCATGTGATTATTGGACTAGTAGAATATCCATGTGAATAAGTAAATGGAATTATTTTATTCTTACATTTTCCATACTATGCTAAAGATCAAGTTTAAAAGGATTTTGTTTTATTATTATACATTACGTGAAATGTTTATGCTTATTTATGAAATTTTTTTCTATATTATTATCCTTACTGAGCATCTGTGGTCACCCATTTCTATGTTTTATTTTTCCTAGGATGCGAAGAAGTATATTATGACTGACATGTAGGGATAGTCTATGGGATCTATGTGTTATATATGGATACAATGTTGTTATTGTCATCCATTTTATGATGTAATGTAAACCTTATGTATGTATCAAGTACTTACAAAGAAACTAAACGAATCGATATCTTGAGACTTAGTCTTTTGTGATCATGACAATGATACGTATTAATGAACCGACGCTAGGATTCTAGGGTCAAGGAATTACAGTTGGCATAAGTGGAAGTATAGTACAATCCATGGAAACTAGATTTAGAAAAACTCTAATTAGAGTAGATTAACATAAGATTGACTTTGAGGATTAGTATATAAGAACTTCCTAGAATTTTGGTATTGTAGAGATTTTGCAAGTATTACAAGCAATACATCCATGTCTAGATATGATCTTGTAGAGGCCACTCTATCATAGATGTACCTAGGGGTAAACCTTGAAAGCCCCACTTTGAGCTAGACTCGAATAGGAACTGGTGCACGAAAAACGAGCCTTGATGCACTCTTGGTTACTGAATTCCTTGAGGATATGCTTAGGACAATTCTCATTTTATATACAATCCATTATGAAGGGTTTATTAGTATATTCTTCCTCAAAGATAACATTTTTTATGATTATGGATTATATCCATAAACTATTCAGTTTATGTTAAGTGTTTTACCAGTTTGGATTTATTTATTTCGATTCATAAACAAATCTAGTTTTTTCCATTGTTTAGAAATGGATCCTAGTGGAAGGAATGGAAGCTGTATCAATGAATGCACTACATGTAGGGATTTCCCTCCTTATCATGATAATTATAGTGGAGCTGGTGATACAACTGGTGCTGATCAGCTAATTACCATACAAGGACAACTCAATCAGGTAATGACTAATAACATTACTCGTATGGAGCACCCTAATCCACAACGTGGAAGATCAATGTTAGATAGCTTCGTGAGGAAATAACCACCAACATTCAATGAGGGTACAAATATATTAGTATCTGAGCAATGTATAAATTCCATAGAGAAAATATTCCATGCCTTGGGGAGTTGTGAAAGGGAAAAAGTTGTCATGGATGATTACCGCCTCACTGGAGATGTTGATCAATGGTGGTTGTTGATTCAAAACAAAAAAGAAGATGATGAAGTATCAAATATGGAATAAAGGTAGTTTAATGAAATTTTATTAGAAAAATAATTTCCTCATGACCATCGTGTAGATATAGAAAGGCAATTTCTGAGTCTGAGGAAAAAGGAGGATGAGAATATCGCAAAGTATGAGGTTAACATTAAAAGGTTTGAGATTCCTGAAGCAGATTATATACGTCACCCAAGAAGTAATATTGATCGCTTCTTTGATGGGTAAAAACAATTTATCCATTGATAATTAGTCTCACAATCCTTCTCATCATACGAATTTATTGTCTCATGTGCTATCAAGACAGAAAAAGAATTCTCTATGTCTTATAAATATAAAGAAAAGCATGAGAAGAGGATATTTTCATATCATTCTAGAAATAGAAATAAGGGGAAGAAGGGAAAATCTGAATATCCATCTTGCAGTAAATGTGGGAAGAAACACCCCAATACTTACCTGAAGGGAATGGGAGTCCGTTACATGTGTGGTGAAAAAGTCCACCAAGCTCAAGATTTCATGGGAACGAAAGAGGTTGTCGATGTTGAATGCTACAATTGTAGAGAAAGGTGACGTCATGCCAATGAATGTATTAAGCGTCATAAAAACTTACCTTAGAAAAGTCCAATGGATCAAGGCCAATATTATTCTATCACTAATGCTAAGGTTAAAGCTTCCAAATATGTGGTGGCAGGTAATTTAATGGTTTCCTCGAGTTTTGAAAATGCTTTATTTGATTCTGGATCATTGCATTGTTCCATATCTTCCGAGTTTTCTAAGAAAATTAGATATTTACAATTTTATTTATCAAGGGAGTTATTAGTAAAAAATCTTAAGGAATGTATCATTGCAACATTTTTTTTGTGAATTAGTCCCCATTAGAGAATATAAATGTTATTTATCTGCTGATCTCATCATCATACCCATGATTGAATTTGATATAATCCTCAGTATGGATTGGCATTCAGACTAAGATGCAAAAAGTTATTGTAAGAATAAGGATGATACTATTTTTGATGACGATGATATAGAACACCTTATCTTTTCAGAAGAAATGTCACCACCTGATTCTAATCTAGATCCACCCCAAATAGCTCAACTAAATTCAATTATTGGGGAGGACGAGAATGAAATAACATTTGGGGAGGAAAGGAATGTTCAAATAGAGGATGTACCTATTGTCCAAGAATATGTTGATGTGTTTCCAGAAGATTTACTTAGACATCCTCCAAAATGAGAAATTTAATTTTCCATTGATTTAATTCCTGATTCAAGTCCCATATCGAAGAACAATTTTAGAAAGGCCACATTGGAATTAGTGGATCTAAAGAAACAACAAGAAGAATGGAGTAATAAGGGATTAATTCACCCTACTGTTTCACCATGGGGATCCCCAAACATTTTTCTTAAAAATAAATATTTATCTATGAGGTTCTGCATTGACTACAGAGAGATCAATGTTATAACCATAAAGATCATGTATCCCCTACCTCACATTGATGACTTATTAGACCAACTTCATGGAGCCCAATAATTTTCAAAGATCGACCTTTGATCCGAATATCATTAGTTGTGTGCGAAGAAGGACGACATTCTGAAAACAACATTTCGAACCAGGTACGGGCATTACAAGTTTACAACAATGGCTTTTGGATGGACTAATGCACCCTATGTTTTCATGGATCTAATGAACAAAGGTTTTAAGGAATACATTTATGACTTTGTAGTGGTATTTATTTATGATATCTCGGTATACACAAAAATCTATGAAGATCATGAAAATTACTTGTGCATTATCCTGAAGACTCTTAGAATACATGAATTATATGGGATGTTTAGCAAGTGTGAATTCTAGATTCAAGAGATTTCTTTTCATAGCCATATCATCTCTATAGATTGAATCTCCATTGATCATTTCAAGAAAAGAGAAATCCTTAAGTGGCCACCACCGACAAGTATAACTGAGGTACGTAGTTTTATTGGTTTAGCAGGTTATTATCGGCATTTCGCCTAGAATTTTTCCAGATTGGCTAACCCATTAACCAAGCTCACACTTAAAGGGTTGAAATTTGTTTGTGAAAAATGATTTGAAGAATGTTTTGAACAATTAGAGAGAAAATTAGTCAATGATCCTATATTGACTCTATCATAGAGTAATTATGGGTTTGTTATTTATAGTGTTGCATCAACGAAATGACTTGGTTGTGTCCTTATGTAGAATGATAGGGTTATTTCCAATGCATCACGATAGCTAAAAATTCAGGATCAAAACTACCCAACTCATGATCTTGAGTTAGAATATGTAATATTTTCTTTGAATATATGGATAATTTTTCGTTCTGGTGAAAAATGTGAGATATATACTGATCAAAAGAGTTTGAGGTATATTATCTCATAGAAAGAACTCAACATGAGGCAAAGGTGATGGCTTGAACAACTCAATGATTATGATTTTACGATACACTACCACCCGAGATAGGCAAGTAAAGTGGGGGATTCTTTTTGTAGAATGGATCATAAAGTTTTGAACAAGATGAGAGTTGAAAATGATCTTGTATACATGGATCTAGTAAAGATTGATATGGGAATCACCATGGAGGGAGAAATATCAATAATTTTTCTAATGGTTTCTAAACCATCTTTACTATAAAGGATAAAGAGTTTCAGACCGATGATGAGGAGTTTCAAAATAAGATTGAAGATGTGAATAATGAGAGATTGGGTGACTTTGTGTATGAAGATGAAATTTTAAAATTTGGGAATATAATTTGTGTTCCAGATATACCTGATCCAAAAAGAGAATTGTTGGACGATGCTAATAGTTCCAATTTCTCTATACACGATGGTAGCACAGAGATGTATAGAGATTTGAAGGAACATTTTTGGTGGGAAAACATGAGGAGGGATATTTCTGATTTTGTGTCAAGAATTATGGTTTGTCAATAAGTGAATGATGGAAGGCAACAACCTGGAGAAATCTTGCAACCTCTTCCCATACCAGAGTGGAAATGGAATAATATTATAATGGACATTGTCATGGGACTACCAAAGACCCTTAGAAAGAACGATGAAATATGGGTCATTATTGATCATCTTACCAAGTCATTACATTTTATTTCTATAAGAGAAGATTTACTACTTGAACGATTGGTGAGACTATATATTAATACAGTTGATAGACTTCATGGAGTACCACTATCGATTATTTCAGATTTTGATCCACATTTTACATCATGATTCATGAAAGGTTTTCAGAAATCCTTGGATACTGAACTTGGTTTGAGCACTTCCTCCCCCCAAACTGATGGATAATAAGAACAGACTATTCAAACCATAGAAGACATGTTGAGATCATGTTCATTTGACTTTAAAGGTTTGTTGGATTAATAAATACCTCTGGTGTATTTTTCTTATAACAACAGCTTCCATTTAAGTATTCAGATGGCACCATATGAAGCATTTTACAGAAAGAGATGTCGCACACCAACCAGTTGGGATTATGTTGGTGAATGAAAACTCGTAGGCCTATAACTTGTAGAGGAAATGATGGAAAAGTTGAAGGTAATCCAAAACCACATCAAAGTAACTCAAAGTAGGCATAATAGCTATGTCGATAATTGAAGGAAGGATTTGGAATTTCTGGTAGGAGATCACGTTCTCTTGAAGGTATCTCCATGGAAGGGTGTTATTCATTTAGATAATAAGGGAAAATTGAGCCATAGGTACATCAGACCTTTTTAAATTCTATAACGAATTAGGATTGTTTCTTACAATTTGGAAATGCTGCCAAGTCTCTCCAAATATCATGGTGTGTTACACGCGTCACTGTTGAGAAAATACATGCCTGACCCAACACATGTACTTACCTATGAGGAATTAGAACTGGAACCCAATATTTCTTATTGTGAAGAGCCTGTCAAGGTTCTTGATAAAAGATAAAAAGTGCTGATAAATGAGATGACTCGTTTGGTAAAAGTTCTATAGAGAAACCATAAGATGGAAGAGGCAATGTGGGAACCCGAGGAACTTATGATGAAGAACCACCCATTTCTTTTTATGTAGTGATATTCTAGAAATTCTGAAGATGAAATTATTTGAATGAAGGGAGAATGTAACACCCCAAAATTCCACGGTATATTTCCCTTTGAATAATACAATAGCGCGTGTTGTAAGCCATTTCGAGTTCTAACACACAACAACCAATCAAACTAGTTGTTAGGAATTGTAATACACAATTTTTGAAATTTTATAAATTTTATTTTTCAAAATGGACTTCATTTTTGTATTTAGTGTATCGAAATTATCCTAGGGTGAATTTTTGATATTTTTCTGAAAACCTTCATTTTTTAAAAATAGTAAAAAAACTCTTTGTTATAGTTTAAAACAAAATTTTATTTAAATAATTATTTATTTTATGTAACTTTTATTGATAAAAATTGATACATATTATATATATATTTTCAATGGTATTCATTAGAGAAATTTTATAATAATTTAAGATATTTAAAATTTTTATCGAACATTTTATCCTCTTTTACCCACCTTCAAGGAAAATTTTAAAATTTACATAAAACATAATTTTACCGCATATGTGAGTTTAATTTCAATAATCCGAGAGACATGGTTGATATCAGTAAGTAAAATGTTTTTCAATAAGATGAAAATAATTTTTGGTGAATAATAACTTTTTACTTTTATTTGCCACAGTTAAAAGTAAATAGGGTAATTAAGGTTTAAAATGTCATTATTATTATCCTAAAGAATGTCCTAATTCTATAGTATAAGTGTAATTCAACAAAAAAACCATCTTATGATGAAAATATGATCCTTTATATCTACTTAGATTAGATTAGGACATTTATTATTATTTAATTGAAATAAGAGTTAAAAGTGTTAAATTCAAAGTCAAATAACTAATACATTTTTAATATAGGGTTATACATAAGATAAATTAGACTATAAATATTCATTATAAATATAGAACTATTTTCTATATAATTTTATTTTATTTTTATCTTTTGGACATTAAATAATTAAATTTATTTTTGACATAATGATGACGAAGTAATTACCGTATTAAAGAAAGATTAAAATAATTGATATTATAATTATCCCAATAAATGTAATTTTTGAATTTTTATGAATTCAACGAATTTTTTAGGTAAATATTACATTTTATGGTTTTTTAGATAATTTATTTTAAGTAATAATGCTGATATAATTTTATCAAAAACAAAATACCAAATAGTGTCAAAATTGACGAAAAAGAGTTTTTAAAACAAATATTATATTATTAATTAATATTCTATTCCTAAAAATCTATGGATCTGACAAAAGACATATATAATTATATTTTTATAATTAATGAACCACTTGGGGATCTAATGGATGTTTATAGTATGTTTATTAACCATATAATCTAAAAATACAACAAGACATGGTAAATATCAAACTATTTAACTAAGAGTTAAATCTAAAAGATACAGTTAATATAGTGACCCAAACCTATCTAAAACCTACTGGTTCAGTTATTTTTGACCAATCCCTACATTATTCATTAAATAATTCATTTTTGAGCCATTATTACCCGAAAAATTATTTTATTATAAAATAATATTTCTAGCTTTTCATAAGGTTCCCCTCACCCCTCTTATAAAAGGGCACTCCCACTTCTCTCAAATTCATACTTTCATAGCCATTTTTATTGGCCAACCTCTTCCCAAATACCCTATAAATTGTCCTCCATTCATCCTAGAGGCCTTTCTTTAGTCAGAAATCTATCCTATGGATCCCTTTTGATAAAATAAAAAGGAAGAACCTGAAAAAGCGGTAAATATTTCATCACCTCTTTAAAGTTCTTTTCTTCTTCCACTTCCTCTTTCATTGTTATTTCAATTATAAAATAATTAATCTAGTATATTTTATATACTGTGATGCTATTATAAATTTGTTACAACAATATTCATTATTCTATCCATCGTTTGAATGACATGTCACAATACATGTATGCGTACGTCTTCCCCTCTCCACGCCGTGGTGTAATTTTTATTCCATACATTATTATTTGGATGGGTATAATAATGATGTGTAATTGATGTAAATAATAAATATATCATGATAATTATTCTTCTTATATGATATACCATCCAATTTTATATTATTTTAATAACAAAAGAATGATATTGCCGCTCGTACGTACGTACAGATTACCGTCTCCCCGAACGAGATGAGATTCATTCCCCATGGTATCCATTCAAGAATAATCTTCATTAGATGATTAAAAATAATTTTTAAAGACTTAATATCATTATGAATATTAAAAAGATACATCCAATCCATAACAATCATTACTTATGTAAAAATACATATAAAGGAAAAAATATCAGTTAACACCTGAAACAACGATAATACTAAAAGAAATATTAAAAGATCATATATTATATCATATTAATGTATATTATTATGGTAACAATTATTTCACCATTATATAGGAGTTTAACCTAACAAAGGAAAAGTAAAAGGTAATGGTTAATTTCAAAATCTCTTTATTATTCGATGTTGTTTTTATGTAAGTATCTAATGGGACCACTTTATCATCCAAATCTATGTTTTCTTAAAAATTTATTTCAAACCATTTTTAATATTAACTAGAATATTAGAAAAAGTCATTTATACCCTCTTTTTACTTTTTATAAATTTTTTTTGAAAGTAATCTTTCTGTCGTTTTCCAAACAATGTACTTTATAACCTTTTCGAAAAAACTAAGGTAAGAATGTCTTTTTTTATCTTATACGGCAAGTGCAGCTATTTTCCAACATTATAACATCGTCGAATAATCCACTACAAACTTATAAAAATATTTTCAAATATAAATTTTTTCTTTTATAATTATTTGACTTTTAAATGATTTCAAAATATAAATAGATATTTCTCTAAAAATGATTTGATATCATCTATGTCAACATCCTTTGATGGATTTTATGTTTGTTTCATGTTTATTTATTATGATACAAAGCATCCATACTATATTGAAGGTTTTGTGATATGTTTGACTATGGATGTGTTATTTTTACACAATTCATAGTTTATGTATAAATTATTGACATTTCATATGTTATTTTTAACACAAATGATTATGTTATGTTTAAACCTTCTCATATGAGGAATGAATTGGACTTTGTATGTGACGGGTGAAGCCCTCTATATCTCCTCAATGCATCGGTAGGTATCATTAGGAAAACTTATGTCTTCAAACAATGCCTTGAAAAAATTTTATTTATAGTCTTGGCACAAGGTATTGAATATGTGTTTATAAATGTTAGTCATTGTGCATTCCATCATTATGAAAGTGGCTATTTTTATTTCATGTGATTATTCAACTAGAATACTATCCATGTGAATAAGTAAATAGAATTATATTATTTTTATCTTTACCATATTATGCTGAATTTCAAGTTTAAAAGATTTTTTTAGTCTTATACATTGCCTTAAATGTATATTCTTATTTATGAAAGTTTCCGCAATATTGTTATCCATACAGAGCATCTGAGCTCACCCTTTTCTATGTTTTATTTTTCCCAGGATGTGATCAAGTATATTATGACTAGCTTTTAGGGATATTCTATGGTATATCAGTGTTATCTATGGAAACAATGTTTTTGTAGTTTTCCATTTTATGATGTAATGTAATCCTTATAAATGTATCTAGTACTTCAAGGCTAATAAACTAATCGATATTTCGAGACTTGATCTTTTGTGATCATGCCAATGATATGTAATAATGAACTAAATCTGGGATTCTGAGGTCGGGGCATTACAACCCATATTTCTCATAAGATTCATTGATAGTAAGAGGCACCCTCAACATTGGCTAACAAGCACCTCAGACACCTGGTTTTGTTCAAATTTTAATTATGGAAGTTAGTAATGAGATAATATTTATTTGAGAGTATTATTATTTTAGAGTGAAAAAAGAAATATTTTTTATTTCATAAACATGTATTATTTGATCGCACTCACAACTAACAATGAGATATAAAATATCTATCACATCACATGTTCATTTTATCTATGTAGGATTTTTTATTTTCTTATTTGATTTCACTTAAAACAAGAATCCACAAAATAATAAACCATTCAAAAAATAATAAACCATTAAAAAAAATTGATAATGAGATGATACTAATGTTAGACCCATCGAGTGAGTAAAGGATCAACCTAGACAATATGGGTAATACCTTGATCCACACCACTTGTGACTTGTGTTGCATCGCTCACCCATACAATGCATCTAACACCTATCATGTGTGTCACTATAACCTGGAGTGAAGTACACCATTCATTTTCCTCATCATTATACAATAGTACATTCATGTAGTCAAAGGTTTATTGGGATTAAAAATACAACTAATAATTTGACTTTCATGACCTTATACTTATCATGATACAGAATACTCGCAAATTTTCAAATAATAAAATAATTATTTGAAACCATGCATCAAAATAATTAAATAAATTAATTAAATATTCACAAGACATGCATTGGTTGGTCTTAAAATCATGATCAATATTATACACATTAAACTCATGTATTAAAATAAATACCTATATACAACTAAACCTGCATGAATTTTTTTTATGAGGGAAATTTATTGAATTATAAAATCACTCTTATTTTTAATTTAATAAATTTGGACATTATTACCATTTAATTAATTTAAGTCCAAAAAAATTACTTTAATTAATTATTTTAATTTCACACCAATATCAAATTAATTTAATGCATAGAAATAAATTTATTTTTTTAAAACTAAAAATTAATGTTTTAAAAAATAATTTAAAAAAAATAAATTAAATAATTCAATTACTTTTTTATTATAAAATTTAATATAAATATGAAAAACTCCAAGAAGATATTGTTTGGATCACAAAGAACCAATGTAGGCCCTTAAGGGTTGGTGAAATTCGCCCATAGTGGGGTTCTGATAAGGGCAGGCCCACCCAGATTTGTTCTGGGTAGGGTAGACCCACTGAACCTATTTAAGGAAAAATTGGGTCGAGCAGAACCTAAAAGTGGTTAGATTAGGGTTTTAGTGGACCTGTTTTTCTATAAGAGTTTTTTGAAGGCTGGGTAGGTGGATCTAGCTTCACCTAGAACCCTTAGTTAAGGAGAAGAAGGTTATTGATCCGAGAAAGCTAACCCAGGGCAGGTGCTCTGGTGTTACTAGTTATTAAACAGAGAAGTGTTGGTCGGTGTGAGAGATAGTAGGTGGCTCACCAGAGAGTGTGATGGGTGATGAAATTTCACCAATGTTTGTACGAACTAGGGAGGATGACCTCACAGACCTGTAGGGAGTGGTCAACGAGCTATTCTACATCTAGGGGAAGTCGGGTGCATGGAGGATCCAATTGGGGTGGGGGGAAGGTTGTCTGGGAGAACGCGATAGGTTCTCATTGGTTTAGTATCTAGTCACTGTCAGTTGGGCTACTACAATAGGAAAAACAGCGAGGATAGTGATGCAAGAGGTGTTCCATTGTAGGGTATATGTGGAGCAGTCTGAAGTGGCAACTAAGCTACCCGACAGCGGGTTTTTTTATTTATGGGTTTTAAAAAAATATCGAAAAGGGATACAGTTTGAATTTTTTTTTTATAATGGTTCTCTAGATGCGTGAACCTCGTTCACGCATCTTTGACATAGAGATATGGGTGAACGAGGTTCACACATCTATATGAGAAGATATATAAAAGGGGGTCTCCCCCCCCACCAAATTTATTCTTCTCATTTGGATTTTGCGGTGAAGCCTTGCATAATTTCTTTTTCAACAAATTATTGTGGCATTTAAGAAGGTAAACATTCTATTTTAATATTTAATTCATTAATTGTATTTATTTATTTCATTTGTATGATTTATTTATTTGATTTTTATTTTTAGAAACTATTTTTTATCTATATGGTTTATTTATTTCATATGTATTGATGTGTAAATCAGTGTCTTTTTTATGATTTAATTAATGAATGATGTGTTTTTTGAATGAATTTGTGTTGAATATTTAGGAAAATTAATTATTTCATGTCTAAAATGTTGTATGAATTCATATTGAATGTTTAGGAAAATTAAATATGTTATATAAAATGTTATTTTAAAAGTAATATTAATTTAAATAATAATACTTTATACCCTAGTAATATAATTTATGAATAATATATTAGTTATTTGTATCATATTTAAATTTATTAAAAAAAAAATTGATTTTTTTGTTAATGGTATAAAAAAAGTTTTATATAAATAAAAGTTTTAAATTATATAAGTTATAATTAAACTTAATAAATATAAAAGAGATGTAGAAAATTAATAAGTATTTCATCTTGTAAAAGTTATTATAAGTATAACCAAAATCATGGTTAGTTGTGTGATGACTGATCTTGAGAGGACAGACCAATGCATAATTTAAATTGCATGTCTTATTTGGTGAATGTGGTTGTTCAATTTTTCATAATTGCATTTATTTATTTTTTTTATTGATGAAATTTGTGTCATCTCTGGAAAATTATGTAGAGACCTACGTGTCCTCTTAAAAAAAGTTATGTATTTCATACCCCTGGACCCACTCACATTCTTGTGAGTAAATTTGTAATAAAAAAAGCAATCAACAAAAGTTTTCCCCAACGAGGCATCTCCATAGAGGTGTCCCCAAAGAGGCATTCGAGGACAAGAGTTCAACATGAGGCATTACTGTTTCAAAGGAGACTGACAGTTGATGAAATACTTGATAATAGAGATTCCATGCGTCAACCCATAGGTTTTGGTCAGTTTATAAAATAATGATAAATTAATCGTATGTCTCAAGATCAAGTCATGATTATTTATTCATAATTATTTAATATATATAAAGTTATATTAAATAATGTAAAAGATTTATGTAGTATGCAATATTATATATAAAATTATTTATAGTTAACAATGTTTGCACAAATATATTGCAATGGTGAGACAATTTATACGGACTAGGGATTTAGCTATAGTGTGCCACCTGTTAGAGTGGTAAATATTCATGGTTTTATGACATTGGATGTAGTTCAAAATAAGATTTATAATTAGTTAAAATTGAGGGTTGGTCAATCCATTTCATCAAGAAAATATTGAAATCTACAACATCTGGAATATTTCTCGCACACGAAATACCCTTTGGTTGACGATGATGATTAGAAGGATGAATCATCATTATTTTAACATCAGTGTGCTAATGGTTTGATGGAGTAGTATGTGGTGATATCTGATATTGATGTGGTGAAACTGACTACTACAAAACCGTTTTTTGTGAGCTCTGTAGAATTTGGTCCTTCAAATCAGTCTTTTTAATTTCCTCCTTCTCATATGACATCGGTAATAGAATAAAATTATGAAGAATATGGTAAAAATTTAGAAGGAAATGTAGATAACATCCCTTTGTGTGGTGATATAGTGAATGGATGTTTATTTGAGGAAGAAGAATCTGAGGATCCATCATGAGATGAAGTGGATGAGGGTGATGTGAGGAATGATCCTTATGAGGTTCCTTTGAGAGATATGGGTGAGGGTGATATGTGAAATGAATCTTCTATGGTTCCTTTTATAGATATACATCCACAAAATCCAATGGTTAGTGGTAATCATCCTTTAGTATTGAGTTCCTTAGTTAAAGGAATGTCTCGTGAACAAAATATTGATTGGTATGTCATTACACCAGCTTCTAAATTCCCTGGCATTATAGGGAATACGTCTTCATCAAATGATAATGCCATCTATGTCGGTTTGTAGTTCGAAATTAAATTGGCCATGAAATATGTGATAATGCAATATCACATTGAGTGATATTTCACATTTGTGGTTGATGAATCAAAGGATAAAAATTATATCATTCGTTGTGAAAAATATTTTTCAGAATGTAAATTTCAATTAAAGGGAATTTTAGATAAAGTTTTTTCATCTTGGAGGATAACCAAATTAGATGGGACACACACTTGGCTGCGTCCAAGATTGTCTCATGGTCACTCATCCCTTGATTCAGATTATATATCAAATGTTATTTCTGAGATTATATGAACATGTCAGGATGTTCCTATTGACCTTGATCAGGAATGAATTCAATAGTTTTATACCTATAGGATATCATATTCCATAGAATGGAATGAAAAACAGGAGGCAATTGTAAAATTTTAGGGCGATTGTAATGAATCTTATGCTATGTTTCCACAAATTATGGAATTTTTGCCTCTCAAAAATCATATTGAATATCAGTTGGACACTATTGAGTTTGTATCCCCCAATCATCGAGTTGATCGAACAATGGTGATGTTCAATATTGGTTATTGGGAATTCAAGAAATTCATTGATGCCTTTCCCTATATTAAAAAAATTTATTCAAGTCGATGGTTCTTTCTTGAAGGGAAAGTATACATGTGCTCTACACATTGCTGCCACAGAGGATGGTAATTGTTCTCCTCTACCACTTTCTTTTTCTATTGTTGAAATGTAGAATTTGGAGTGTTAGAGCGCATTTTTGTCTTTTTAATGTGTTCATGTCACACAAAACCATGGTGTGTGTCTGATATCTGATCGCCATTGAGTGATTATAGAGGTCATGGTTAGTGACAGGGTTTCATGTACTAAGGAAAATTATTATCATCAATATTTCATTTGACATATTTCAAGTAATGTGCATAATCTTTTTAGAGATGATTACATAATGAAGGTGATCCTCAAGTTGGGTATGTTTATCTAAACTTATTTTTTAAAACAAAATTTATTCTCCATTTTAATACAATATTATATTATGGTTTCAGCATATGTGCCCCAACATGAAAGGTTTGATCAATGCGTTGAAGAGATACAATCTTCTAATGAAGATGTGTATGAATATATTATGTATATTTCAAATGAAAACTAGTCATTTTCATATGATGGTGGCAAAAATTATGGCCATATGACCACTAATATTGTATAGTGCATAAATGGTGTCCTCAAGGGTGTGCTCAAACTCCCGATCATAGGGTTAGTGCAAGACACATTTTATAGATTTGTTCATTACTTTGTTGACCGGTACCGAATGGCCTATCAGAGGATAGAAAACAGAATGTGTTTTACACAACATTTCCAAAGTGATATTTATCAGATACTAAATGAGGGTTCAATATAGAATGTTATAGACTTTAACAGGGACAAGACATGATTTCAGGTAAGATTGTTCTATGACCAGACTACATGCACTAGTGGTCGAGTGTTTTTAGTGATGTCAGATAACAGATACTGTGATTACGAAACATTTTAGGCATTTTTATATCCATGTGCACTTGTTATTGTAGATTGTACATCAATAAATATATCATGGGAGCCATATATTGACCCAATGTATCACATGATCACTTTGGTTAACTGTTATAGTGCAGCTTGGATGGATGTTGGTGACATTCATTCTATCTCATTTCCTGTAGATCAGTCGACCATCATCCGTGATATTTCTAGGTTTCTTAATTTGGTTTTTTTAATTATATGAATTTTTCAATGTCTGTTGTTTTTTAATTAATTGTCTTCATTCCACTAGGTTACAGCCCCGAGGAAGTCCAAAATCAAGTCGAATATGAAATGAAATGGATTTTCCTCGACAAAGTGGAGGGAGAATAAGATAAAGTATTTGTCACGTAGAAGGACATACTCGTAAGAGATTTCTCCAAGTGGTACTACAGAGCTCCACAACTCATCATCCATGATCGAGTTTGTGTATTGTATCAAGAATATGTATATTTTGTTTTTAATGTGGATGTTTCAGTATTTAATCATTGTATTTCTCACATTTTCCTTTTCTAACATGTTACAATTTTGGTTTGTATCATTTTTCAATTCTCTAATAAAGAAGATTATGAAACTCAATCTATTCAAAAAAAAACATAGAATGAAGATGAATATATCATTCTTCCACATGTAACTAGGATTGTAATCCATGCACAACAAATAAATTATAAATCAAAAATATTAACACAATCATTTTTTATTTTATTGTTCTAGATTTATTTAAATAAAAGTTTCAAATTTTTGTTGAACCTCTCAGGCCACATTCACCAATTCATACTACCATGAGATTATATGAGAAAAAACTACATATCATTGATACCAAACATATGATTATCAACCCTATGTATTCAAGTATCTTATTGCCCACAAAAAAGAACTAGCTCATGGAAGCCTGTATGCAATGCTTAGAACACCCCTATAGGTTTTAATTAATACTGACCTCATAAATAATGAATCTCCAAATTAGGTAATAAAGCCTTTTACTAGTTGAGGGGATTCGTCAAGTAATAAAAACACTAATGCATACACAAAAAATCATGTATAAAAAAAATATTAACACAATCATTTTTAATTTTATTGTTATAGATTTATTTAAATAATAGTTGATAATTTTTATTGAATTCACTATAATAAGGAAATGATGATATTATTTGTGCCGATGACAGATTTTCTATTTCTCAGATCTCAGTATACTCATGTATCATGACTACTTTTAGAGGGACGTCCAGTGCCTCCATAGATTGTAAGCAGCTCTCACCATTTCCATCATACTGCACCACCTCTCATTGTCATCCCTCATATTCATAGTGTTTTATTCTATGGCATAACGATGTGGGACTTCAACTTTCTTGATCGTCAGATCATTTATGCTCTTGTAGAGAGATGGAGGCCAGAGTCAGAAACATTCCATTTTAGAGAGGAGGACATTACTATTACCCTACAGGATGTGGCCATTTTGTTGGGCCTCCCCATCGATGGTGCAGCTCGGACTGACCAAGTTGGAGAAGACTTGTTGGAGTTTTTTCATAGACTACTGGGCATAGAGGTCCCAGATGATGGAAGGACCATCATTGGTTGTAGATTATGCATGCCTTGGTTAGACCATCACATCACACAGTTAGTAGAGTATTCATATGAGATCATTGTGTTGTGATTTCAAAGTCCATATATTTTGAGGGTTATTAGTGGCACACTTATTATTGATCACTCCACTACTTTTTTACATTTGATGTATTAATATTTTATAGAGGATTTGGAAGAGGTAGGATGATATAGCTGGGGGTCTTCTGGTCTATCATATACATATAGGGTGCTATGTAGCGCACTTCCCATCGATAAGATGTAGATCATGGGAGGCATGGTTCTTCTACAAATGTGTTATGGGAGCACATCCCTCATTTAGCTCTGCATGCTCATGTGCCATTACCAATAGATATTGTAGTAGAGGTTTCATATAGAGGTTGCTATGTTATTCCTTCCTTATACTATCTAACTCAATTGTATAACTTTCTATTATAAAATGTAAATATAACATTATTATCTAATTGTGGAGTCAGGCACATCGACATTCAGATTAACCTAGACACGATGTCCATGCCTATAAGATTATGTTGGACAACATTTGACCACACGATTAAAGTGATTTTTATTTATATTTTTATATATTTATTATTTACAATACATGTATTCATTTATTAATTGATTATTTATTTTTTCATTCAGATTTTATGGATTCAATATACATATGCTATTATCTGCAGACTTCCACTATATTGTACATCGATGCTTTCTATCGGCTCGTACATGGTTCCATTGATTCATTTTCATATTGTCAAGTGCCATCAGACTGACAGAGTAATAAGGATGTTTGGATTCTTTCATCCCATTATTAACCCGCCCAGTCAGTTAGATTCACTACATTCCCTAAAGATGTTGGGGAAGAGATATTTTTATTAGAGGTGATATCATGCTAGACATATTGATTTGTGGGACATACGACGAGACTTCTTGTTGTGAGATGCGGGGAAAATGCATTTTAAATTGGTGGATCAGATGGATTACACAGCTTGGTACTACAGGTCCCCAGTCAGATTTCTGACAGGACACGAACGAGGATTTCATGAGCTAGTATACAAAGATCATTCCACAATTCAGTAAATTTTTTTGTCATATTACTTAACAACATAATTTTTTTGTAGGATGATCATATCTGTCATGTACATTACATGTCTGATTCAGTAGAGCACACCGTATTTGACCCGTCATATTTTCACACCCTTGTATCAAAGTTGATTCCTTCAATGTATGAGATTTATCATGGAATTTTTATTGATCGACCACATACTGAGGAGGTAGCTGATCCTACTAAGCTTTATGAGGCTCAAATATATATACTAGGGGGTGAAGACCCTGTTATAAATCTTATTGTTCCACATGAAGAGGATGTTCATCTTGATCAGTCAGATGTTGGGCTTCCACAAGAGGAGGGTATTTGGCATGATCAGTCAATTCATCTTCCAGTTTCTCCGGATCAGTCACATGTAGGTACAGACACTGACGAGGTTGACCGATATTCTTTATTATAGACATCCAAAACACAACGGACATATTCTTTCCATGTTAGTGAGAGTTCCATCCAGCCTCCACTATCATTAGATGCATGACATGGTACATATGGTGAGACTATACATCCACCTCCTGTCACACAAGAGGATGTGGATGTGGCTACTAAGGATGATGTGCAGAATCTGCTAGCGAATAGATAGAGCCAGACACGATGTGGACACATCCAGTATACATTAGGTTGTGGGACATAGTAGCATCCATAGTGGAGGCATAGAATAGATTGATTTTTTATTTACGACATAATCTGTATGTGCATTACTGTTGTCATTTAAAGAGCTCTACATTTTTTAATATGTGTATTACTATCATCAAATAATCATCCAAAATTAATAATTTCTATTTGGTATTAATTTATAAATATTAATACTTTGGATGAAAATATTTGGGAATATCAAGAAATCTTGACATATATTATTGATCACATTTATTTGAATCCAAAAATCATGGAACATGATTAATTGTTAAAAAAATAAATTTCCCGAAGAATAATTTAAATTAATAATTTATAATTTTGAAGAGTAGTTAATTATAATTGAAGATAAAAAACAACAATATGAGATGTATGGATTTAGAAGTTCATTTTTCAAATTTTTAGAAAATTCATATTCAATCATTATAAAAAGATACGTGTTCTACTAGTACACAATCATCACTAGAAGATTTTACTATTAAAATAACTCCATCATGTGATAAAATTATAGAAATTATGAAAAGTATTTATTTCATATTCTTCTAAAATAAGAAACAATACTTAAGAGGGTTATGAATGTGTTAGAAAATATAAGAATATGTTCTGATGAATATCTTCTTAGGTGTAGTTGTATAAGATTTCAAAACTAATGCTCATGAGTGTTTCTCTTTTGGGGGAGGTAAATGAAAAAATATTTAATTAATGTGAGAATAAAATATCAATTAGAATCAAATATAGTTACTATAGAACATTTAGGAAGATCATGTTATTGAAAGATAAAAGTTTTTCTAAATCACTCTTCCTTTGTTAAAAAACATATAATTAATAGAAAGGGGTTGCAATTGAGTTAATAAAATTCATAAGAAATTTTTTCTTCTAAATAAATGATGAACATTAAACATTCTATTGGATATGTAAACGAGGTTCACACATCCTTTAGAAACATCATAAAGGATGCATGAACCTCTTTCATGAATTTACCGTCGCTAGGATGCATGAACGTGGTTCACACATCCTTTATCGAATCTGCATAGGATACGTAAACCCCTTTCATGTATCTCTCTACATACAAGATGCGTGAATGGGGTTCACACATTTGGAGACCCATTTTTAATTTTTTTTTCAAACCATATCCCTTTTCTATAGTATAAAATTGAGACGCATTTATAAAAATAGATCCCGACGGTGGTCCTTGAAGGGAATGTAGATTTGAGTGGGATGACTTTGGGAACTAGGCCATGATGTTTTAGGTTCTAGGATCAAGTGTGATGAGGGGAACCTAATGTAGGAGGATGAGCCTATCTAGCGAGATCTACTGGGGTGTTCCCTGGAGAGAGGATACAATGAAACTAGAAACCGAGGATGTCCGAAGTTGTGGGTGGTCTATCTAGGGGGAGGAAATAGGGGGGACTCCCACAATGACATTTTTTGGTAGGAAGGTGACATAGCGTAATGTTTCTTCACACAATTAATTTTTATTTTGTTGGGTTTTTATTTGTTATCAATGAATCCATAGTGAAACTAGCAACCCTTTTCCCTAAAAAAATATTTATCTAAATATTTATGTTGTTTATAAAAAATAAATAACTAAATATTTAATATATATATATAGGATCTTGAAAAACAATAGCTATAATATTTTATTTCAATCCACATTTAACATTTTTGTGACTGTAACTTGAACTTACGATGTCATATTTAGTCAATGTTTGCGTGGTTGGGTCTGAAACGATGACCCATATAAAATTTTAAGAAAATTTGGTTTCTTTTTCTGGGACTTAAATCATCACACATCAATATAATACCAATTTAATGTACCAAGTGTTCTGAGGAAGCCCTAAAACCTTAGATTTCATAATTTTACCACTAATGATTGACAGCAGCTCTTCATTGTCGGAGAATACATTTCCCGATTACAATCAAAGGATATCATGTGGGGAATTTTGTGCACAAAAATAAAACCATAAAATACCTGGTTAAGTCCGATGTCATGATCTGTGTATGCTCTTCATCGATGATTTTTGTTTTATGAATCCAAAACCCAAATCCTCTAGATCATCCACACAATCTTCATGAAACATCAAGAGTGTCGATAATCAAAATTTGGGTGCTAGAGCAAAGATCCCATCACTCCAATGCTACAAATACCCACACATATCCTTGGTGGTGATGCCCGAGAGAGAGCCTAATATATTTAATTATATTGAGAGCATATCTTTCTAGATGATGGTAGAGGAGAGAGAATCTCTCAAAGATAATTCCATGAATATTTCTATTTCCATGATCTCCTCCTCCTATATATATATTTTGTTGATAAATTAATGAAAAATGGAACCCTGACTCTCGAATAATTGACCCAAAATATAAATTCTAATATGACTACTGTACTGAGAAATAAATAAAATTAATATTATTATCACATTCTAGAAATATAAAATAAATATATTAAATCATAATGACTCATAAATTAACTTAGCATTTCATTCCCAAAAAATATGAAATTAACCTTGAATATTTTAAACTAATATTCTTTCAAATAATATTTCCATGTATTTACCTTAATCATTATATATATATTTAAAAACTATTTTCATTACCAATTATTGTTAACATGAATAATGTGAATTTATTTGTTTCATTGGTGATCATATATTATAGGAAAACACCTGGAACCTAGTGGTGGGGACCAACTTGTCTTATTTAACTATTCAACTGATTTTGGAAGAGTCATGAAAATTCTATTGATTGTGACCCACTATGTCATTATATCATGAACAATGAATACTATTCACAGAGAAAGAGAGAGATATAGAAAACCATAATATCCCCTAAAAACATCAAGATAGGCATAACAAAAATAACCAACCTAGGAACTTAAACTATGTAATATAATCTCTTTTTCATTAATATCTCATAATGTAGGATGCACACCCGTGTCATTGACTTTTTCATGAATTATTATTTGTTAATATAAATCGATGGATATACCCTTGACTACCATATTCATAGTCTTTTGAATGTACTACCATTTAGATCAACATGGCCTGAGATATAATACTTTCATAACCTGAAAAAAAATCATTTCATGACTATTCAACCAATGTCATACCACCAATGACGTACCCAAAAGAAACTACATCAACATGATTTCATTATCATGGTTATATCCTTTAATTAAAGTACATGTTAAAATATACCACATAAGTAATGATCTAAAGTCAGGATACCATTACACATGTCTATAAATAGGAACATCCAATGACACCCAAAACAAGTGGTGTCCCTTTTGGTAGACCAGTCCACGTGATATCACTATTAGAGATTACTATGTGAGAACTCCATGAGACGAAGTCTCAATGATTATGAACCCCCACAACCTGATATTACATCATATATTGTGTCCTATTAGTAAGTTGTATCGAGACCACATGCCCATTGTTTAATTTTAATATCATTGTATCTCGAGATTCTCATTATAGTTAGGGATCTTCTATAACCTTTTCATCTGACATTTAACCTATGGAAATTACCATTAAATAGTGGTTACGGAAATATATAAACTATAATGGTAAAAATACATCATGTATTTCTAATGGCATACATGATTTGAATGGAAAATGTACTGCATAGTATGGTATAGGCCACCCACTATTACAACAACTAGGCTTATAAAAGGAGGATATAATCAATGGTATTGACATATGTTTAGATCTAATGTTTTATCTAAGAAAAATTATATTTTTTGTCCCTATACCATATAATTGATACAAAAGCACTCAACAGAAGTTTGATAATTGACTAGTTTAAAACATGCCTTTAACAGCGCTGGCATGTATCAGTGCTAGAAAAATTCACTAATAAATTCCATCTTTATCAGCAAAAAATTAATAATTGATAAAGGAAAATTTTAGAAGTGATAAAAAATCAACGATAAAATATTCCCTTTATTAGAACATTTTATTCGTAATAATGATCTCGAATAAAATGAAAAATTAAACCAATAAAAAATGAATAAATTGTGAAAAATATGAAACATTTTATTTATTAAACATTTAATGAAAAAATTGAATAAATTTAATACACACCCAAAAAATCACATATAGTATAAATATTATTGAGTAGTATATATTAAATATAGTTTTATAAAATGAATAAGTATAATATAAATAAGTTGTTAATTAAAAACATATTATTTTTTATTTAATTTTAATTTTGTTTTATTTCTAAATTTACCCTATATCAAATATCATGTGTTTCATTTATTTCACGTATATATATATATATATATATATTTATATAAACACATGCAGAAATATATTTATGCAATATATAGAAACACAAACACATAATATTTATATAAGTTAGTCAAATTTTAGTATATTTCAAAATATCATTATAACATGATATATTTAATATATATTATTTTGTAATCAGAAAATTTTATTTATTAGTTTTTAATACTACAAACTAATTTATAATGTTTAATTTATTTTATTTTTGAATTTTTTCATTTTTATTATTTATTTATACATATTTATTTACTATGTTTTGGTATTTTGAATATCTTTTCAACCACTTAAATATATATATATATATATATCCATATTTATTTAATACCTTATATTCAATTAATAATAATTATTCATTTTTTTAATATTTTTAAACTGTACTCATTTTAAATTATTCAATTTCACACATTTTTAAAATTCATGTATTTAAGATTATATATTCACTAATAATTCTAAAAATATATTGGTAAATATATATTTATAAATAAATAAATATATATATACACTATATTTATATTTATTATAGATAAATAATTATTACTTTTTTTAATAAGGAACTGTATAATTATATTGAAAAATTGTATACATATAAATAACTATAAAATTATAATAAATTTATTTAAATAAATAAAAAACTATAATAAGGTTATATAAATAATTATAATTACTAAAATTTTATCAGTGAATTTTTAGATCTGTTATAGATCAATTTGTATCACTGCTATGAAAATGTGGTTAAAAGATATATTTATTAGTGCTAAAATTCTTGCACTGATAAATATGTCTTTTAACAGTGATTTTTTATCATGCATAAATAATCATTTTATCAGTGAAAATAAATTTATTGTAGTTAAAAGGGATATTTTTTGTAGCCCTGATTAAAATTTTCTTTAATCATTTTAAAAAAACCCTGACCATGACTAAGTCACTCGGGATTCTCTGGCTCTCATAGAACCAATCTGCCACCTATGTGATTCTTCTACATTCCCTTAGATTAATCATGGATGGAATCCAATATTTGTTTATTCTACTCTTACTCTATCATTTTGTGATGTTTTGGCTTCCATGCTTATCATTTTTACACTATCCTAAAACATGACGAACCCTACATCTCTTATCATAGTTACTAAAATAAAACAAGTGTGGTTCTATTTCTTCTTCTCCATTCATATGTATTTGAGTGCATGACCCATTTTTCCCTAGATACACGCAAATATGGTTTACTCTAAACTAGACAATAATAAGTAGACCTTTTACCCCCTTAGTTATATCATCATTTGAATAGTACAGGTTTCCAAAATATCAGTAGTTTCTCAAATTTGATTTATCTTATATACTAGATTATAGATTCAAAAGGCTTAATTATGTGGGTTTTAAAGGATTGGGGGACACAAAGTTGTGGCCCACATTTATGGGTGATGCACATATAGAGACCAATGTTTAAAAATCATTAAAACATGTTTTATGGATTTTGGTTAATCATGTAAATTTTTAAACCATGAATTGGATTATTTAGATTTATGATTTTGATAATTAATTTTTTATTCAATTAAAAAAATATAGAATTAATTAGTCACATTGCGAAATTATTTTTGTGATGCATGTTGTGATATTTTTATTAAATTATATCATGGTTATTATTAAACATCAACCATGGGTTACAATGAGTGGTGTGTAATTTAATTGTTGATAAAAGTATTCACAATTTTTTTTTAAAAAACTTCCTAGATTAGTATAGAGTAGTGTGATCATTGGTTAAATTGAAAAAGAAATTCACAACACATAAAGAGTGTATTTACCAAAAGTAAGTTAGTTATCCATGGTTGCGTTGTCGATCATAAATACTTTGATATTTGATTTATTAATATATTTACTAATAACAATACAGATATAATTAATTTATAAGATCAAAAAATAATTTTGAAAGATATCTAACATAGTGAATAACCGTAAGGTGTAGAAAAATTGATTAAAATATACTTTTAACGGTTTGGATCTTTATTTACTTTAATTCATATAATTTTTATCCATTTACTTAATAAAAAAATAGTGATAAAGACATCTATTGTAATTAACCCTTTTGTTGTATTCCATATCTAAATGTCCCTTATTCTTTCATTACTATTTTTCACCAGTTTATTGCACTATCACTACTTTGGTGATCATGTGATGATTTGATAAAACTCATAAGTGGTATCAGATACTTTTTTTTAAGGACAAAATGTATTATTCTATTATTTTTTTGAATAAATAAATATCATAATGTATAATTTCAATATCATATATTATGATAAGAAAGATTTATTTTTTCAGCCACAACATTTTTCTATTATATTTCATGTGGTAAATTATATAGAAAATTTATGGATTTGAACTACGTTTTATAATAAAATTTATAATATCATAAAATATGGATCTATCCATGGGTTGTAGGAAAATAGAGGATTAAAACACAAATACAAAATCACCTCAATTATTAAATATGATAAAAGTAATTTGATATCTCCAATCATATTTAGTGAGACCTGTCATGGTGTATGATTAATGTTTCATCAATTAATATGATGGAGTTGTGGGAATACCTCTATCAAATATTATTTTTCACAACTTATAATATCACTATCAGTCATAAATTAGGACATTCTTATATGTAATTATTGATCTACTTCAAGCTATGTGGTATTTTATTCAATGCTGAGAAGTATATATGGCTCCTATAAGATTTTTTGGTAATATATCATAATAATAAATTTAGGATTTCTTTGAATAGATACATTTCATTTATAAGAGTAAAATAATTATATATCAATACTGAGAATAAGTTGATAAAATCTTCCTTTAATGGGATGTATGTTATTAGGGAGATCTTATGATGGATTTAAAAAATCCAAAATTGGAAGGTGAGGAATTGTTGAGTAGATTGAAGTGATGTCCCTAATCTGTGTAGTGAAATTCATTTCATCAAGACTATTAAAAATTGAGGATATATTTTGATTTATTCTATAATGTTAGGTTCCTAGGAGAATTTAATCATTAGACGCTTGATTTTCTTATTTCTCTTGATGATGGACCGGAATCCCTTTTTCAAAATATCCTTCCTCCCACTATCAAAAAAATACAAGGCAATTAGGAATATGATTACATATTAAGTAAAGGCATAAAAGGTTATTTGTACTGGAGTTTTGAATTATTATATCTTTGTTCAAGAATGTAAAAATTCTTCTGCATGATGGATGAAATTGTGGACTTTTATGCGTGAATTGCATTCCATTTTTTGTTATTAAAGGCAAATTAAATGTTTGAATACTCATGCATACAACATCTTCAAAACATGATGAGGTTTTTAATATCAAGAATGGATAGACTATTGATAATGAAACTGCAGATTTATTAGGGGATCAACATCACGTTGATTAAAAAAATGAAAAAAATATTGATGTTGCATCATAGTTTTCAAAACAATTATCATGGAAAGAATTCAGTGTATAAAGATTGAGGTTGGTTGGAATCAACTTGGTTAGCCTACTGACATGAACAACTGAATTTTCATTAGTTATCTTGGGGTCACAATGAGGATGATTGTTCCAATTGATATTGAATTGTGGTGCTGCGTCCAACCAATAATAATTGAAATCATATGAAAAGTTATAATGGTAATGTTATAATATTCATTCTGAATTTTACTAAAAAAACTTATATAATAAAAAGATAATTTAATATTAATTATTCATTGTTGAAATCATTTATTTTGGAATATTTTCATAAATTTTTTTTTGAATGGCTGCTGGAAAATCCCATAGTGGCTTCTAGACTCTAGTAATAAAGTAACATCTTAGGGATACTATGGGAAAAATAATGCTCCACCCACGACATAGTAATGGACACAATATAATGTATGAAACATGGACTTCATTCTACAATCATTGCAATGAAAAATCATTTCAGATGCATTGCATTTGATAATGTATTATTTTATATTATTTATTTTGTCAAACATGATTCAAAATTGTCAATTTATGAAAAAAAATGTGTGATGTAAATAAATAATGGGCATCAAAACCAATGCACCCCTATCAAAAGGGAAATATTGGGTACACATCCTTAGAGTTGAAATTGGTATTTATTTTAAATCAAAAATAAATGTTTAATTATGTGATATGAAATGAAATTTCCTTTATTTATATAAATATTGATGAAACAAATTTGGCGGACACTTCTATCCCACATCATGTGCTATGGAAGGAGGCAATTGTAAATAAAGATAGTTTATTAGTTGATGAAAACCGAAAATCATTATGGGAACCATGTGTAAGAATGAAGTAATTTAATTCATTATGATTTATAACAATATTATGAAACAATAAATATTTTCATTTTTATATGGTTTTGACACAAGAATTGGAAACAATCTTACCCGAATAAAAGTGACATTCAGTATCATTAAAACGACCTGAAAAAATATGGCCTCATACGAATATAAAATTTTGGAGTCTCTCATAAGACATATTTCGAGATGATAAAACCACATGAAGATACATATAATACTTTGAGATGAATATAGTTACAAATGGACACACTGTAAGATATTATTTTGCGGTCTAGTTTGGAAGATCAATGTATATGAAAGGATCAATGTGAACTGGTAGTAAGAATAGATCCACACATCAATGAAATGACCCCAATAGATTTTATTCTATTCACCCCCCAAACATATACCTTGCCTGAGGTAATCAATTGATTCATTATACATTCCCCTAAATGTGAATCAATCAAATTTCAATAACATTATATTACTAAAATTCCCTAGGGTAAAATTGAATGTAATTTGAATCTACCAACACCCATGTACGAAAATGTTGTGAAGGGTAAAGTGTATAATATACCGGGAGAGTAGATACACATTTAAACCCTCCCAAAAATCATATAATATTTGATATTGAGGTAGCTTATAAGTAGATGACTATGTTTCCTCTTCCACTTGATGGTCCAAATATTACAATGGTCGAAGCTACTTTTGGAGCTTTCATAACATATCCATCTAATATTATAAATATACGTGAGATACATATTAACCAATTTTCTCATATGACAAAACTATAATCATTGATGATAAAAGGATTAAACTATGGAATTATATTGCAGATAAATAAATTAGCAGAGTAACGAAAGATTGAATCAGGAAAATATAGTTAATCAACCCACAAAATGAAATTACCTTCAAAGATTACCTTCTCCCCACTTGATTTAGAGAAATATCTATTATCATTACAACATCATGTAGATACCACATATAAAAATTAAAATATATCTTACATTGAATATGAAGATGAAATATATGCTCTTTCCTTCAAATATGTAATTGGTTTTGAGACTCTAAATGATATTCTTGAGCACGAATGGTTGGGTGTACCATTTTTTAAAACATATATAAGGCACATTATCATAATATTTATATGAAAATAGTGAGTTAAATATGTTTATTAAAGGTAATAATTATTAATATTGTTTAAAGGTGTTTAGATTAAAACTATCTAAAGGAAAGGTTGTAGGGAAAACTATTTTGATTTATTAATCCCTGTATCATTTCTACAGTAGAAATTACTTTAAAAAAAGGAATGAATATAGAAGAAAAAAGTTAATTTACTCAATGATTTTAATAAAAAAGAATCATATGACCGATTATTTTTTATACCTATAATGAAAAGGTTAAACTCTATGATAAAATGACATAAAATATATTTTTTATTTTCTTATTACTTAATATTTATTGTTTCTCTATAAATTACTAGATGATTATAGTAGTCAACATAGACAAACTAAATATTTATTTTTTGGATTAAATACTAGGATTTCAAACCAACTGACCATACATGATGTTCATTGTGAATATGTAATTAACTAAAATAAAAATATTATTGATAAAATTTATATTATGTGTTCAGACTATGTTTTTACCAAAATTGTGTTAGGATAGGGTGGGCGCTAAATATATAATAGATCATGGCATGATGTTTGTATTTGAAATTCTAAATCCTTTGGATTACTACATTTGGAATAAAATAAAGTTACATATTGATTGATTTAACCATAAAAAAGTTCAAAAAAATTATTTTATTTTGTTCAATGTTTCTACATTGTCCAAAGTTGGATAACGAAATCAATTATGGATATTATATTTTCAAATTTAAGAGATAAATCATAAATCATGGAAATACTTTCATCCCACAATAATATTTTTATGAACGTAATTAAAATTTAATAAAATATTTTTCATAATCATTTGATTGTCTATGTTTTCTCAATACCTATCAAGATTTCTGAAATAATAGTTACTCAAAAGAAGAAATAAATATTGTTATAGATATTTGGGAAGTGTATGCAAACAAAAAAATTAGGTGATTACCATCTATGTTTGTGATCTAGTATGACTTATGAACTTAAAATGATATTTTTGTTGTAAAGTATTTGTGTCAGAACGATTATATATTATTTTCTATCTCTTTATCAATTATAAGATGTAATGAGGAAATTTTTTTTTATAGAATTGAAATTCACACAATATAATTGTTAAGAAAATTTCAAGAGAGAGTCAGAGTCATAGAACAATGTGGAGGAGGCGGAAAAGGTGAAGAACAGGGTGGAGATAGAGGCATCGAGGATAAGAAGATCTATATTTCAAACAATAAATTTTCTGATAAATGATGTATAATAAGGACCATACCATGATTATTTTTGAGAATTTTTTTAAATTTCACACGAAACATTCCACATAAGATAAGAGCTATTGTTTTTCATTCTAGTTTAAAATGGTATTTTAGTAAAAAACACGTGATCTACTCAAACCTAAGAAAAAACATTCTGATTGTTTTGGTACATTATGAAAATAATCCATATCTCATTTGTGATGTTTAGGGATTAGACTCACCTTAATCTGATGCATATTGTGATAGGTATGACTCCAAGTGTCTATTATCAGTTTAAAATTGAAATTTTAATACAAAATGTGTCACTCACTGAAATTTAAGTAAACATGATCATATTGTCTTCATAACGTGGAAAAAGATTCATAATTAATTTTTGACATGTATGAATTAGTCTCCTATAAAACGCACACACACACACATATTGACATATGTATGGATAAATTTTCATGTCTCTAGTTTAAAAGGATCTTTTGGTATAAAAAAATTGGCATACTGAAAACCATGTATACACATTTTGATTTTTTGGATACTTTATAAAAACAATCCATGAGTAATTTGGGACTATAGAATTTAGTCTCACCTTAATACATTGTATAGTGTGACTGGTATGACTTCATGTGCACCTTTTTATTAAAAATAAAAATTAATTTTAATGAAAAAAACACTCAAATTATCAAAATCAATAAAAAATCATATTATTTGGGTACATTAAGAATAAAATCCACATGAAACTTTTGATGTGTATGGATTTTAAAAACATCAATACGACACACGGTGTGACTGGTATGACTCCAAGTGCATATTTTTATTAAAAAATTAAATTAATTTTAATAAAAAAACAATTGACATACTACAAACCAAGAAAAAAAATTCCTATTGTTTTCGTACTTCTAAAAAATTATCCATATGTAATTTCTGACATGTAAGAATTAGTCAAACCCCAATCCACCTCACTATGTGACTGGTATGACTCCAGGTGTGACTTTTTTATTAAAAAATTATATTAAATTTATTAAAAACAAGTTAAATACTCTATAATAGGGTTTTCATTTTATTGTATTTGTGTTATAGATTTTCTTTCATTTAAATTTATAATATTTTAATTTTTTTTAAATTTTTGTTCCTATTTCTGCTGATGAAGCGTGTTGTTGTAGCACACTACACCTATTTCTGGTGGTGCAGTGTGATTTAGCATCACACTACAACTTTCCCCATTATCAGCACTAATAAATGTGTGGATAAAAGTATGATTTATTAGAAAATTTAGAGGTACTTTTAAGGCTACCATCAGTTAATCCTTTAAAAAGTGCTGATAATGGACTCTTATATTATCACTTATACAGGTTCGGATAAATAATAATTTTATTACTGCAAATGAAATCACCGATAAATCATAATTTTATCGGAATTTTTAAAGCACTAATAATGCTTATATTAATCAGTGCTAAATAAATGTGTTGAAAAATGGGATATTTTATCAATTATTTTAAAAACACTAGTAAAAGTGGGATTTATTAGCGCTTTTTTTGACGCTGATAAAATTTTCCCTTAACAATTCCTTTTTTGAACTGATAAAATCCATGGATTTTTCACCATGAAAAGATAGTCAGCGCTTTTCTAGCACTGATAGAGGATGATACTAGCATTGTTTAAGGTTTATTTTGTAGTAGGGATTTCTTAATCTTACACATTTTATCTATAAGAGAACTAGATAATATTGAAGTCCACTAAACCAAATTCACCTCCTAATACTTATAAACATATTTTGTTCACTAGAACTAGGATATTTTAATTTATTATAACTTTTGAGCTCCAAGAGAAAATATTATATACTCATATGAGGATCTATGGTCATGATAAAACCTGTTTTGTAGGGGAAATTCATTGTGAAGTTGATATTTGTAGTTTTTTCATTTGTCTACCAATAGATCAATTATCTACATTTTCCTTTTCTAAAGCCTTTAAAAAACCTCCAACATATCCATAACCTAACATGGATCAAATTCTTAATTCATTATCTAGATTGATTCATGTATATATATATATTACACTTGTATACATTCAATGAAATTCATAATTACCTATTTCTATTGTGGATAATGTTTTTCTCTTTTTTTCTGTTATATTTTTTTATCTTATTTATAATTCTACAAGATTATTATTCCATTAAGTATTATATTTTAATAGTATTCTATAGTTGTGGGCAATATTACTTGCGTTTTATCCATTACATTTTCAATATTTTTAATATAATAATGAGTGAATTGATAATCAAAGTACAAAATTTAATTTTATTAGGAATTCGTATGTCTTGATTAATCCTTTTGGATATATATTTCTCTTATAGAACCCTTTATAATTTTCTTCTATGTTTCATGGGTTTTGTGATCCACAAAATGGGGAGATCATTGGACATATAATGTTCTTCAATCATGAATAAGTATCATATGTGTTTATACTCTAAAAAATTTTCATATGTTACTAATAAATCTCTATTTATATATGTCATAATGGAATTTTAATTATATTTTCATTTTTTGTAGTTAATTATAGCCTAATTTTTTTTAAAATTATTGAAAATTCACAGAAATGAAAATTTTTGGCCTCATGAAAATTTATTATGTGAAAATATTTGTAAGTGAATTTAGATAAGTGGTGGATTATACTATGTAAATCAGGTTACATAGTGAATGTATCTACATAAAATCAGTTACATAGGGATATCATCTACATAGAATTTACTAACACAGATTCTTTAACTAAGATAAATCCTTTACAAGGTTGATTTGACTATTTAGATATGAGTATGCAAAGAAATTAGTTTTGATAAATGTGATACATTATGTTTTTGGACATGATGTTCTTTTGGGTACATAAAATCGATTATGTGTAATATTTAGATGCATGGAATTTTCACATATGTCGATTCAATAACATGATGAATTCGGATATAATGTTCTAGATATGTGGATATAATTTTAATATATGATATCGGCTTTTTGGATTTCCACTACAGAATGTCTGTCTAACATACATGCTACTACAACCCGAATTATTAATTACCATGAAATTATTTTATGTGAAATTAATTTTTTTGATGATATGGAATATGGTTTGAGTAAATAAGGTATGGATTACATATTGAAATGTTGTATCTTTTATGAATGGTAAAACTTGTTATATTATTTGTTCTTGAATTATTATTTTTTTGTAGAAAATAAATGAAACATCAATATGAAAATTATTTTATTTTATATTTTAATTGATTTTTTATATCCTCAATGGAATCTAGTTACAATGATATATAGGTTGAATATATAACAGAGGATCATATAAATTTGAAAAATTGAGATATCATTTTTATTAAAAACCATTTTGTTCCTTACAATGTGATTATCTCTATTTTAATCGAAAACAAGAAGTACTATAAATTTAGGATTCTATTGTTGTTTTAGGAATCATATATTGGATTTAAAAAAAATTGATATTCTCTATGGAAATTACTAATTCCATTTTAATATTTATATACTACTAAATGTGCTTCAAATTTTGTGCCTTAACTAATGATTATATTCTACATATTTTTCTATCTTCTATAATTTCACACTCTTTTATAATGAGTTAAGGTAAAAGTTGATATATATACTATAACATGATCCTTGTAAAAGAACCTTTTTTAATATTTATACCATGATATTAATTCGTTCACTTTAGAAGGGAAATCTATATGATAATGAATGGAAATAGTGAAACTACCCAAACCCACTAACTAATTGTTGGTGGAGTAGACTAGGGGATAAATATTCCCTAAACCACAGTAAAAACTCTAATATTAATTTATCTAATTTTATTATATAATTTATCAAAAATGTTCTTAATATTTAAAATGACGTTCTTAAAAGGCATGTTTAAAATTTTAGAGCTGAATTCACCGCTCCCCTAAGCCATTTTATCGATAATTTGCGATAACAAAAGAACTCCACTAGGAAGTTGTTGTTTATCATTAACATGTGGAAAATAAAAAAAATCATGATAATATCAATAATAAATTTAATCTTGTCATTCTTTACCAATGATCACCAACAATCTAATTCATCTTTTAAAAGATAAATAGATAGAGTTACCTTATGATTGTATGAACATCCCAATATTTGAAATATATTTTATAAAGGATTAATTTATCCTTCAGATACCATTGGGTTTGAATATCCAAAACAACTTGGGGGTGATGTTTCATAAAATGTTCCACTATAGACAAGTTTCTTTATAGAGAATTCTATTTTTCTCTATTTGAACTCTATCTATTCTAGGCTACTAGATTAAAAGGATATTATCTTCTTGATACCATCCTTCCTTATTCAAACTATTTACTTTATTTTAAATAATTATAATATAGATATATATTAGATGGATCAACAATGAAACCCTCAGAATTTGTATCATAATAATATAATAATTCATTAGCAAACATTAAGTGCCTTTTCTCATAAATATATTCACCACTAAAGTTAAATAAATATTCATATAATATCAACTATAACACCCATTATCATAAATAACCCATAATTACATGATTTATAAAAAGTGATTGACTTTATTACATTTCATGGATCTTTCAGGTTTAGTGTTTTATGGAATTTTAAATACACATTCATAAAAAATGGATATTTCAACAAAGTGAACATTTTATCCATAAAACAAGTTCTTATATTCACATTTTTATTTCATATATGACACTTTTTATTCATTTAATACATGTCACAATTGTAAATTATATAATTAATACACACCCTAATTTCACATGAAAAGAATTTGAAATCATGGGATGTCCAAAACAATGAATAGTAAAGGATATAAAAAAATAGTAAAACATTATTCCCATTGGAAAAACATAATAATAATTAAGAATGTTTTCCTTTTACGTAAAAATGTTTGAGATAAAATAAAACATTACATACTCATGAAATAATCTTTAAAAATAAAATTTTTCATAAAATACTTTTTAGAAAGGTTTAACGAAAAATAATAACAATCATTAATACTTGAGAACACATAAGAACTCATGAAATAAATTTAGTTGAAAAATAAACCCAACACATTTAGAAGTTAAAAACCATTCATAAACACATTTTAATACCTTATTAAATCAAAATATTTCCATTAAAAACTAATAGAGGGCGTTGAAAATCCATAAAGTAATCTTAGTAAATTTTTATTATAATCACCCTCACAAAGAAGTAAACTTTATAATTCCAACACGATTCATCTTGAGAATATATCATTACCCAATGAATTAGATGTTTATACAAACCCACCCATAATAATATAAAAATTTTAAGGAACCATATAACTATAAAAACATATAAAATCTTGCATTTCCAACATAAAACTAAAAATTTTGGTATTCGATTACATAATAAATAACTCATAATATTGTTCATAAAATTATAAGAAATAGGAATACCTTTTGAAATCATTTAAAAGATAAAAAATCACATGTAATATGTTATTATTTGAACAGTTATATAAATTTTGGAGTAATAATAATGTAAATAATAGATATGATTATGTTAATCATTAGTCATGTAATAAACATTAAAACACATTTTTTTGTAAAAAAAGTCAAAAATAACCCTACAGAAAATGTCAAAAAAATTACATTTTTAATTTTTTAGAAGAAGTAAATTTTTTTTGAAAATGAAAATTAAATAAAGATTATTTATAAATAGAAAAATTGATTATGCAATAAAAGTAACATGGTTATAGAAGAGGTAATGTTTAAAACATTTTAAACAAGTTTTTAATGAAAAATACCTTATGACATTATTAATTTTTGAATAAAAAAGAAATAGAATTAGATAACATGAAATTAATTTTTAAAACATTTTAATTTTAGTATTTTAAACTCATACATAATTTTTATGATAAATTAATGACCGCATAAATAGAAACATGTGGTGAAAATTTCATACGTTTCAATTAATTGAAATTGAAATGATAAATCTACTACCCCGAGTCTCGAATCACCACGTACATCTTTGACCTTATTGAATAATAAAAATATATCAGTTATTTACATTATTTAGAACCATTTTCAGGATAAATACTATACCATTATTTTATTTATTTCTATTATTTTCATGTTATATTTAGGTATAATTTCAGTTAAGTTTACGTCATACATTTTGAGGTTTTTTGGTCCAAAATAGATTTGGTTTGTCGACTTTGGTCAAAGGATTCATGTTTCCATCATCTAAAAA
Organism: Viscum album; assembly: GCA_963277665.1. Lineage (NCBI taxonomy): Eukaryota > Viridiplantae > Streptophyta > Magnoliopsida > Santalales > Viscaceae > Viscum > Viscum album. Next base: position 377,965,389 of record OY728160.1, on the reverse strand, counting down.
ATTAATTATTTTATAAATATATTTTTTATACCTTAAATATACTTTTAAAACAATATATGTAATGCAATTTTAATAAATGAGATATGTCATTCATAGAAATAACAGTCTGTACGTACACATGAGAGACATTTTCATTTTTGTAATGGATGAAATGGAAATATGGTAGTTAAAGGTCATAATTTATATAACATTAATAATATAATATTTATAATATTTATTAATTAAATTCGTTCTTATGATCACAATTGTTAGGTGGAGGTGAAAATTATTTTTCTCACTTCGTGGAGGTGGTACTCCGCACATACGCACTAGAAATGTTTTCATTTTCTATAAGATGAAAAAGAGGTACAGAATAGTTGATCCAAAAAAAATTACTAAAATAAATATACAAATTTATTTATTTTATGTTTTTGATAATATATTTTAATAAGGTAGAACATGTAATAATTGAAAGAATTCAGGTAAGTCTTATAAATAATCTTTAGAGATATTTATTTGACATACATCTTAAGACTTCTAGGATTGGTTTATTGGTGATAACATGAACTATAAGATATACAAAGACTATTTCGGGTGGGATTTGGGTAGATCATTGTAGATATAGGATGATCATAGTGTGTGAACAAGTGAAGAGAGGAGGTTTTCCTTTATAACTAAGAAGAGTGTCACCCCTCTAAATACTAAAATCATTTAAATATAATAATTTTATTTATCTAAAAAATGGCTCTAATTTAGTAGAATTTCTAATATCAAATATGTTAATATTTAAATACACCGATAAAATCACAATTATACATGTTTTATGTAACATCCTAATTTTTTAAAAGGAAACAATATGTGCAAAAAGTAACTCATAAATACTATGTGACCTTTATAACATAATCGTTAAACTTTATTTTGTTGCTTATGTGTTTTGGATTTTGAAAAACAGACATACATGGTTGTGATACGTATGTTATTTGGAGTCTAATAGAACCAACATAATTTTTGGTGAATAGTAACATACAATAATGAATATTAACTTACCCTTATGAATAGTAATATATCCCTAATGAATAGTAAGTTGGCTAAATGAATATTAATATGATCCATGAATGTATAAATAAAGTTTAGGAATCTTATAGGTGACAATATAACCATAGTATAAGTATTATTATTTTTGTAAATCATAAATATTTAATTACAATTAAATGATTTATTTAAAATTTAAATGGAAATTATTTTTCCTAAATTATAATCCTAAATTAATTTTTTATTTCTAGGGCTATTAGATAATTTAATGAGTCCTTGATTAATTTTTGAAGGTGTTATAAATTCACTTTGAGATTTAGAATTGTTATTTTTAGAATAAATTATGATTTAATTTAAAATTTTTATATCACATATTTATTTAATGATTTTGATAATATAGACATTATTTTTAAATTAGTCACATCAAAATGTGGTTAGGGTGATTTTTTGAGATTTTTCTAAAATATATGAATTTTTGTGAATAATGAAATACGGTAATTACCGAATATATACATTATATTATAAATATAATATTCCTAGAATCATGGCTGATGTAATCAACCTAGAATAGAAATAACATGATCTATTTACTATTTTGGGGTAGAATAATCAATACTATTTTTAGTATTGAGAAAATATATTAAACTAATGATTACAATAATGGAAAACCCCTCCTCTCCTCCACTATAAATACCACCCTCACCCCCCCCCCCCCCACATCATCCTACACTTTTAAATATTTGAGCATATTTTAAATTTGGAACAATATTAATCCTAGTGCTCTTATCCACATCCAAGACTTTATGGTCTCACAAAATGTCCCAATACAAAGGTCTTACTGAGGATCTCAAGGAGAAGGGATAAAGCATTAAAAATCCTCTTTCATTTTGTTGTGTTCCCATTTAATGTTATTCTTTTATTATAAAATTGTAACCTATCTATATGAAACAGTAATGAAAGCTCCATTATTACATATATTCTGTTTTTTTATCTTGTTTTTGGAAAAATTTATCATCATACTCCATCTCCCCTCCCTCTTATTCTAAAAATAAAAACATCATCTATGATGTGTCGATTCATCGACATCTTGGACAATGTGTCATCCATTTTAATTACTTATTTAATAGATGGGTATAAATACATTTTAATGGATGAAAGAAGATTTTATAGTGTATGATATTACCTCTCTTATGTTATGGAATTAACTTATATGTGTAATATTAATCATATATGATGTAACAAGTTCGTGATTATCGAAGAACCACCAAAATGATTTAGACATCATTAATGTTTTACCTAATGATTCATCATCACATAGGATTCAAAAATGATTAACAATATAATTTAATATTCTGAAGTCATATTAATAACAAATAAATTTAATTCTATAGTTCCCTTCCATTCTACAACAAAACACATTACGAACTGACGATGGAAACCATGTAAAGAATGCATCTAAAACAATGTAAATAACAAAATATTATTAATATATGTGTGGAATAATGTTATAAAATGATCATATAAGCTATTATAAATATTATTATGATTCTTCAAATTATTAATAACACAATTTTAACCCGTTATAAATGTGGTATAAAAACTTTTTAATTAAGATGAACTCGAGGTATGTGAATTTTTAACCAAATTTTTATTCTTTGGGTTTACCTACTACAGTATTAATTATGGTTATTAAGATTATTTGTCTGAAAAATATATGTTTATATTATAATTTATTGTTTTTATTTATTATGTATACACATATCCATTCTGCTATATTTAATTCTCACTCCAATTATATTTGCTAGAAACTTTCCTATTATAATCCTTTTAAAAGCCTCTTTAATGAAATTCAAAAAGATAGTTTTTTATATATAGAATGAGTAGTTTATTCTGATTTCATGATGATTTATTACTACGATGTTTCCATTATATGTTGAAAAATTAATTTTTGATGAATATTATTTCATTATTGTGTGAAAATTTCTTTATATTTTAAATGTGATTTGATTTACGAGATGGGTATTTGGAAAATATTAATATTTTTTCCCCAAGGGTTTAAATAAGGAATCAAATTTTCTAGACAAGATATATTCCTTGTACATAATTATATTGGGTTGAGACCATTATATCTCAAGATATGACATGTTAAGACCCATTATAGATCAAGTTATGTTAGGGTTTATCCCATTATAGCTCAATATATGATGGGTTGAGCCCAATTATAGCTTCAGATATGTTGGGTTGATACCATTATAGCTCAAGATATGACAGGTGAGACCAATTATAGCTCTCCAAATCATTGGGTACTCCAAATATGGAAGTTAAAAATATAGTTATTCCATGTGTAAGGGTTACTGTAAGTGTGAAATGATAAATATGTCCCAAGGAAACTACATGATGTTTCTATGCATGTTAATGAGTTTGTATGTAGTGGGTTTTATTAATTTTTATGTAATCACTTGACTAATGATTTATTTATTTATATCACTTAATGATCATTGTGCACATCCAATGTTTTTTAAAATGTTTTTTCACAAGATTCCTTAGTAGTTAATAGGACTTTTATGGTGCTAGTGAAGATGAATCAGATTAACTAATTTGTAATTATTTTTGTAAACTCTAAATCAATGTATGCAAGTTTTTTTTTCTAATTATGTAAAACCATGATAGAAAAAGGTCTTCAAATGTATAATTTACTATGTATTTTTATTTTATCTCTGATGAAAAAATACTCATAATATTTTAGTAATGAATCTGAAATTGTGGGTTTAGGGATTTACTGTTTGTATCAGAAGAATGTTCTAGAATAATTTGGATATTAGATGTTGACTTTTTATAGAAAAATTTTAGAGATAGTATTTAATATTGATCTTCTATAAATTTACGTATAGATATGAATATAGTTTTTCTTAATTATCAATATCTAAATTCAGAATTATATGTACTATGAACGAATTATGAGGGCACAATTCATTTATCTGGGAGGAATGTAACATCCTGGGATTTTAAAATGAAACATTATGTTCTCAAATGAACTAATATATACCATGTTACCTTTATATCCTAATCATTGAAATTAATTTTTCCACCTATGTGTCTTAAATTTTGAAATATGGATATACACGGTTTGGATGAGTAATTTATTTGGAATCTGATAGAACGAACATAATTTTTTATAAATAGTAACATATCCTTATGAATAGTAACATATTCTTATGAACAATAATATAACCCTTATGAGTTGTAAATTAAAAAAATAAAATGTAACCACTCCCATGAATCTAAAAATAATATTTAGACATCTTATAAGTGACAATATGACCATAATATAATTATTTTTATTTTTATAAGTTATAAATAATTAATTACAATTTAATGATTTATTTAATTATTTAAATTAAAATTATTTTTCTTAAAATGTAATCATAAGTAATTATTTTATTATTTAAGGGTTATAATAATAATATCTGATACCTTCATAAATTTTTTATGGTGTTATAAAGTCACTTATAGTTTTAAATTTTTTTTTCGAATAAATTATGATTTTATTTAAACATTATATTTAAATTATATAAAAAATAATTTTGATAAAATAGAAATAATTTTTGAATTTATCATGTTAAAAAATTGGTAGGGTGATATTTTTCTTGATTTTTATAAAATATATGAAATTTGGTGAATTGAGAAATACGATAATTTACCATACAAGTACATTATAGTTTAAATAAAATATTAATGGAATTCTGGATGATATAAGAACCCTTGGATTGAAATGACATACTCTATTTACTATTTTGGGTTACATAAATATAATATTTGTAGTCTTGAGAAAAAGTATTAATCTAATGATTAAAATAATGTAAACCCCACCCTCTCTTATACTATAAATACCATCATCTTTCATATCTTCCACTCACACCTCTAATGCTTTTTTTCATTTTCTAAATTATACCCAATATTCTTCCCAATTCTCTTAACAATGTCTAAGACCTTATGATCTCACCAAAATGCCAACACCAATGGATTTAATAAGGATCTCATGGGAATGGGATCAAGGGGTAAATATCCTCTTTCATTATCCAATGTTTCCTTTCAATTAATTTCTTTTCATAAGATATATTAACCTCCTCTAATTCAAGAGGAATTAAAGACATGGTATTATATATATTCTGGATTTTTATCTTCTTTCTCTAATAATTCATCATCATACTCCTTCTATTGTCTCTCTTATTTTTAAAACAAAAACACCATCTGGGATGTGTCGATTTACCGACATCATGGGTGACGTCTGTTTAATTTACATTAATTATATAATTGTTGGTTTTAACACAATATTAATGGATGAAATATATTGTAAAGTGTTTGATATAACATCTATAATATTCTAAAATTAACTTATATATAAAATATTATAGTAAGATGATGAAACAAGTCTGTTATTATCGAATAACCGCCAAAATTATATACACATCCTTAATGTTTTTTCTAATGATTCATCATCGTATATGATAAAAAAACTATTAATGGTATTATTGCATATTATTTAAACATATTATTAAAATATCATTTTACTTATGGAGTTTCACTACCATTTGAAAAAAAATCCATCACACACCTACCATGGAAACCATGAAAAGAAGGCATCTGAAACAATGTAATCAACAAAATATTATTAATATATGTGTGGAATTATGTCATAAAATGATCATATAAGGTGTTATAAATATTCTTACACTTTTTAAAGTATTAATAATTCTCTTTTAACTAGTATACATGAGGTCTAAAATTGTTTTATATATGAAGAACAAGAGTTAAGGGAATTCTTTACCCAATTTCTACTCTTTGGGATAGGCTTATACATTATTCATTATAGGTATTAAAAATATATGTATACAAAATATTTTTATATATTATTTTATAATATGTGAATATATATTATGTACATAAATACATTAAATTTTAATTAATTCCCACTTCAATTATATTTGATTGGGGCATTCCTTTTAAAATCGTTTTAAAAGTCTCTTTAGTGAAATTCCAATAGATTGTTTATATATATATGGAATGTGTGGTTTCTCATGATTTGATGATTCTTTATTATAATTATGTTTACATTATATGTTGAAATATTATGTTTTCAGGAATATTATTTCATTATTGTGTGAATGTTTTTTATATTTTAGAAGTGATTTTTTACGAAAAGGGTATTTTTAAAATATGAATGTGTTTATCTCAGGGGTTTAAATTATTTAACTAGTGTTTTATTCATAATATCTTCCATGGAAATATTTTTCATGGGGAGATTCCATTACATATTATTGTATGATGGGTCGATCCCCATTATAGATGATTTTATGTTGGTTTGATCCCATTATAGTTCAAGATATGATGGGTTGAGCCCCGTTATAGCTCAAGATAAGTTGGTTTGATCCCATTATAGCTCAAGATATGAAGGTGATCCCCATTATAGCTCTCCAATGTATTGGGTACTCTAGATATGGAAGTTTACCGAATGCTTATTCCATGTGTAAGGGTGATTGAACAAGTGATATGATGAATATTCTCTAAGGAAACTACATGATGTTTCTATGCATTACACAATTAATATTTTTTTAGATAGATGAATTTTTAATAATAAAAAATAATTTACACAGAAATCACATATATAATTGATCACATTGAAATTCATTGTTTTAAAAAAAGGAAAATCATGTGAATTTAAATAAAATTTAAAAAAGAAATGTACACTATGAATAATTAATAAAAGGAAAAGTTTTGATATATGAAAATATAGTATTTTTCACTATTCACCTAAAAATTATCCTTTTTAGGAAAATAAGGAGAAATAAACCAGTGATAATTTTATCATGTTTACCTAAAAAATGATATCCATTTTACCAAATTAAAATTATTAATTTTAAAAATTTAACTTTTAAATAAATAAATAAATATAAATATATATATTCACATAAAACAATTTTGATATAAAAAACTATTTATTTTTCAATTGAAAAATTAATTAAAATTTTTATAGTGAAAATAACCATATAAAATGTAATCATGAATATTAATATGACATAAAATTTATTTATTATTAAAGTCACATGGGTTGTCCCACTTTTCTTTGATATAGACCTTATGAATAGAGTTTGGAGGATTTAGAGAGCTATTTGGGTAGATCTTTGGTAATGGAAAATGTTTTGGAAGTGAGGATAAATGAGTGGATAATATGGTCATTTATAGGTGAAGGACATGAGTTTATTTTAACTAAAATAATTAATAATTTATTATTCAATCTCATGGCTATGAATAATAATGATTATTATGACTATAAATGGTATTTTAAAAAAAAAATACATTTATTAACATTTAAGAAATTCCAAAATAAAATGGTATCATTTTAATAATAAATTCGAAACAAAAAATTGTGTATAGTTTTTTTAAAAATAAAATATAATTCAGACATTGAAAATCGATTAATAGGTTTATATGTTAAATTTATTTTTTAAAAGTAAATTATTTTACACATTTAATACATTTTATGAGATTAAAAACATTTTAAAAGTTATTTAGTAATTTTTATATCATAATAATGTTATAAAACTAATCCTCTAAACACTATATTTTATTTTTATTGCCTAAAATTCATCTTTTTCATAAAAATATGAAAAATTCACTCAAAGTTAATTTTTACTTCTAATTCAACATTTGAAATAAATTTTTAGAAAATAAATATGGGAAATTTAACACCCTAACCTAAATCACCATGTGCGATACATAATTCCAAATAACCTCAACTGTGCCTCCCTATACAATAGAAGTTATCAACTTTTAGTGAGGGCCGAATATAGAAATGTGGTGAGACTATTCCTTCGATCCGAGTACACAATAGTAATAAATAACAAAAAATGTAAATATAATACATTCTATGTAAGTATAAAACCAATAATGTTCCAACTATATGAATGAAAAATCAAGAGACTCGATATTTTCAACTGGAAATAATCATTAATCACCCACCAAGGAGATCACATACATGGTGGAAGAAGGAAATGTACAAGAGGTTCTTCTCCCACTCCTAGACACATCTCATTCCAATCTCCACACTCATAATTAGATATACCCTTAGACGATTAAATAGGTACCCAAAAAAACTTGTAACGACAACAAGTTAGGGATTCTCAAGTACCCAATTTTCAAGGCTACCCAACCATGGATTGATTACGACTCAGTAGGACACCACCAATGGGGTGCATTACCCAACTAATAATACATAGTGTTTATTCATGTGATAATAACATATGTAACTAAGTATACAATACATAATTTAGCAATACGAAATTAATATCACCAAAAAAACACAACAACAAATAAACAAGTATCAAGTGACAGTTCATTTACCAAGACACCATGACCCTAGATTATACCTTCTTTAGCCCCATTCTAGAATGATTTTCATAATGACTATCATAATTAATCAAGAAAACGACACAAGGTATGTCCCTTTGATATCTACTCATCAAGTCACTCAACATCCTTAAAGAATCAAGGCAAGATGCCTCACTACAAGCCCAATACATTAAGTCTGATCTAAACACATGGTTATCGCATCCCAACATAATCTTATGTCAAGACATAAGGATTTTATATCCTGAAATTGTGCCTTTGGTTAGAAAACATGTCATTAATTATTTTATAGCCTATAGTATAGGTATGATATTAACATCATTATGCCCCTACCCTATGCTCAGGTCTATAATCACCATCATCACAAGTTGTGCACGTTCCCCTCAAAGGGGGAACCATATCACAGAGGTATACCTTCTCCATATTTCAGATGGAATTCCACCAAAGGTATTAAAAAACACATAACAGGGTAGAGAATTTATATATGTTGAGAATTTCCTGTCATCCTAAGAATACATTAGAAACATAAAATACATGTGATAAACATCACACATAATGAAATAGGATACCCAAGCATAATTACAATACAATGCATCAAAAAGGGTCTAATGGATACACATATACTCACATGAAATCATTATTAATAATGATCCATAACATATGAACAAATATATATCCAATCAAGTAAATAAGAGAGAACATATAAGCATGGAATTCCATATCATCATGAGCCATGGAATCTATATATGTGATCAAAATCAAACATGGTATAATATGATATCTATATGTACACTTGAAAAATATCAAAATACATGGTCTCATGCATCACATAATAAACCTTATGATGTTCATGAAATTATAGGAATTAATTTATGTTCAAGCCTCAACTATCGACAAATGATATAAAGGTAGTTCATAGGGGTCCATCGTGGCCCTTAATACATTTTCCACTTACATTAGTCATGTTCCTTTGATTAGTTTAGACTAAAATATAATTAATTTATTACGAATTAGTATTTATTAATAACAAAATATTAATTTAATTTCATTTTAACAAAATAGAAAACCTCATGTACCATGATAATAAATGTACATAAAACTATATGGTAGAGTACGCGAGACCATCTACCTCATAGGTAGTCAACTCCATGAAAAATAAACGACCAATATAATTGATTGGGTTGCCCATGTCGATTTGACTCCAATGATTTCTCCAAAGATATTACCAAACTAAGAGATATAAATTAATTAAATATAATTAGAATTTAATTAATTAATAGATTATAGTAACCCTTATTCAATGGTGTTGGAAAACACGCCTAATGACTTAGCAAACATAATCTCCTAGTTATAACCATTAATAACCATTGATGGATGGTTTATCAAGATCTTATAACATTATTATGGGATAAATTCCAATTTTTAAGAAAAAATAAAAAGTGAAATTTAATATAATTAAATTATAATATTTAGAAGAAACCAACCAAATTATGTACCTTATCCACAACAGCATCTAACGATTTTTGAACCCCTCCCACTGAAATCTTTTTCGCAAGATGATTAAAATACACAGATAAATTCGATGTTTGGATGAACAATTAAACAAAAAACATTCAAATATATATATATGTATTATGAAGGGACATATATTAATAAAAAAAATGTATCTAGAAACCATGTTCATCATTATATGAATTCTTATACACATGCTGATCCATAACTCCATCAATATCAGACAATTCGATCAACATCTGCTAAAATTTTAATTCCATTATCAATTGGTAGATAGTAGAACGATCAATTTAATAGAAAAACTATCAAAGGGAAGGTAATATATGGAGTAAATAGGAATCAAAGGATAATGAAATTATTATTAATGAGAGGATCATCCATGATTCACACTAACTCAATCCAACACTATAGGAGGAAAATGATTCCATGTTCAAATTAGATCAGATGATCTAGATTATATATTCTATTGTATCACATCAAGATCCACCATAGATCCAAAATATATCATAGGGTGAATAATAGGGGAAATTTTTTCTAAATGAGTTATAAAAACGTATCGAGGGAATAAATCATGAGTGGAACTTAGTGGAAAAAATAACTAAACATCCCTTTATTTATCGCAACCTAATATGATACACTAATGATTCAGTTGAGTTCCATCAGTGGGTTTAGGGACCACTGACAAGAAGGTTTAGGTTCATTGGTTGAATGAATATACTTACATAGAATCATGAATAATTTATACCTCACCAGTTCGATAGTGAACCCATCTATGCAACAATGTCTCTTCCTAGTCCAATGGCTAGACGGTGGGGGATACAAGACAACCAGTGGTTCTAATGAAGCTGGAATTTACTAAAAATCATATTTCCTTATTCATAATTACATGTTTCCCAACATGATTTCATTCATATAAAAAACATTCTCTGAGGATATTTAGATGTGAATCATCTCTGGTCAACACCTAGTATTACAAATGGACCTTCACTATATGAAAAGTTCAATTTTACTACAACATTCAACGACATAATTGCATAGGTTGTCACAATATCTCCTCCATATAAATTATAATCCTTGAAAATATGTTGAATAATGTTATTTAGACATCCTGATATACATCTATAGTCATTTACAAGAATTTATGTATGTTACATACTTGAATATTAAATGATTCCTCAAGGATTCAACCACTCTTGAATTATCTTCATTCAACCATTGGGTGAATCCCAAGATTATCAATAGAATCTAATCCAAAATATCATTATCCAACCACATCTAGACAACAATCAAATAATCTATTTAACTCAACACCCCATGGAATCTTCCTTTGATTACTCTAGAAACATAATGGTTCTCCCCACCATAGGAATCACTAAACAGAACAACATTATGACAGTATAACATTACTTCTAGTTCAGTTCAACTCCATCAGGCTTGATCAGTGTAAGATATAGGTTAGTTATGTATACCTAAACATTAATCTTAATTCCAAACTAATTCAACATGTTTCATTGACGCATAAAACCTGAACAAGATAACCATTACCAAAAAGCCCTGACTAATTTAATCATCTCAATCATACACCATATGATGATCATGATGCAGTTCCAACCCACCGCATTTAGGTTTACATTGAAACACCATTTGGTATATTCCTAGCAGTCTTCAAGAAAGTTTAATAGAAAATAACTGTATTCTACAAGAATCACCAATTAAAATAATTTAATCATCAAAGTCATTTTAAAATCTATCCAACATCCTTACCAATGTTTGAACTAATTTTGAAGGAGTTTTCCTGAGTGGTTCAATAACTACTTCCACCACCCACAAGGCTCCCAACCATGCATGAACATACCAATGATATGACTCCCTCTAAAAAATAATTGATTTAATCGCATATAAATTTTTTTATACGGAATCCATAGGTAACTATATCTGAATAAAACATTAGATATTCAATGTTGAGATAGAAAATTTCAGGTCCACATCACATTGGTCTTCTGAAGTCATCACAATCATTCAATGATCTGTCATGAAAATATCATAACCCTTACAATAAGAGAGAAATTTCACAAGTGACTATGTCGATCCACGCACCATAAAGTATCGTTATTGTCTCCATGAAATGGTCACATTGGTCCACCCGACCAATAACTAGTCATCACCAATCATGATGACTAATCATCACCATCAATTTAACTGATTTTTATGAAAAGAAAATTTACTACAGGTACCAAGATTTCATAGAATGAAGTACACTATATAAAATGATCCATCTTAATGTGGATAATGTTCCTGATTGTCCTATTCATATGTTCTGAACACCATCCAAATGTGTCTTGTCCCATAACACATACTTTTATTTCGAACCATAAAATCTACATCAATTATAAACTAATGCTAACCACATAGTAGTACCCTGATCCATTGTTTATGACATACTCCACCATAGGTACATCTCCACTTATAGTATCCTATGGACTTATCAGACCTATAATTATCATGCCAAATCAACTAGTTATTATCTTAAAAGGCATCCCTAACTTTATAATTTCATTTACCTATTATTATTACCTCTTCTAAACTCATCAATAGAACCTAGGTCATTCTCAACTGTCATATCACCAATCACTGTAATTCAAACAACCTCACATGAACAACTTCATGAATGATGACACATTAATGATTCCTAGAAAGAAATAATAACAACAGTTAGTAATATAAATAGAGTTTTTATTTCATGATTCATGAACCTTGGGGATAATAATCAGTCGCATTTTTTTGGTTTTCGCACCCCATAGTATGACAACACCACCTAACAAAGCACCCAAAATTCTACTCTTTATAAAATATTAGTCATTTACATTGAGTTTCACTATGCAACACCCTTGAAACATGTGTAGGTTTGAGTTGCTAAGTATCCACCCACACTCTAACCTACATTGGTCAAGCCACCTATGGTCTTCACTCAACACTGAACAAGAGTTTAATTCATAACTCATATGATGGGACACCCAGATCCCTTTTTTGTATTCCATAAGTGTCTAATGACTCTAAAACCCAAAAATTTTCTAGAACACTACAACTCGATCTTCCCCATAATTTTGGGTTGTAAGGAAATATGAAAGGCCATGCTTTAAGACTTTAAAGGGTTAATAACATGAAGAAATTGTTTTCTTAAATGACCACCCCCAATGAATGACCATTGAGTATTCCATCACAATGATCATCTTCGACCCAGATACCTTTAAAAAACATAAAAAACTAGAACAACAGTAACCATAGTCACACCTATAAAGTTAAAATTTATTTCACAAAACCCAGCCGAGGATTCACCGGAGTCACTACCCATGGAATTATATCTAGGTATATATCTATATATATATCAAGATTACTTCACTCTCAGACTAACTATATTAACATTCCATAGGTGTCTAGTTTGGTTAAAGGTAATGCGACTGGGATACATGGAGCACTACACATAGACTGTCATCAATAAATTAATTAATTGAAACTATTTTATGGATACTCATAGAAGTATCTTTAATAAGGCTATTAACATATGGTAATATCGTAATAAGAGTATTTCACTATCTATACACAATGGGACAACATCATAATTTCATTTTTATTATCATCATCACTACCATTATCATCACCATGATCCATCATTATACAGTACCATATTACATACTATATTAAGTAGACACAAATAGGGGTTATGATAAAAAATGACATCTGAAAATAATATTTGAAATCATAGTTCAAGTTTTTGACCCCAAGAAACAGAATCCTAAACCCTCACTACAGTTACATATACACACCATATATGTCATGAAAAAGCTACATGCTGAATATGTTGAATTTGATTCCACTTTATAATATATTCATGAATTAAATCCATATAAAATCCTGAACCTCAAATTCAATGTTCATCACAAAAGGTTAAATAATATAAAACCATAAAAGAAAAGACCATGAAAATCACTATCTTTCCTTTGTAAACTATACACTCATAGAAAAAAGTGTCTATGATAAAAAATTATAAGTTTCATCACATGATTTGATATATTACTATATATCCTACCTACTAACTCCCTAATATAAGAAAACATGACTCCCATAGTCTGACACTAGTTTATAATATCCCAAACCAAATCACTGAGTCCGATTCAAAATTCCACATGACCCCAGTAGTGCACCCCATATAATATAGGCAGATAAATCGAAACGAGGGTATACGTTGAAATTTTGATGATACTATACCTTCTATAAAATTACATAATTATAATAATAAATAACCAAACATTTAGACAAAATAATATAATAGTAAGAATTAAACCAATAATGTGCCAACTGGATGAATGTCCCAAACAATAGACTCTCCAATCAAAACATGAAAAAAATGTTACTATTAACTCAATCGGATAATTACATACATTGTTTTTAAGGATAAGGGGACATGACCCATAAATTTATTTATAAAAAAAGTTCCAAGGGGAGAATAACATGGAAACAGTGTAAGACATACATTGTTGGAGACCGATCTTTTTCCTAATCTTGTCGCCAATGTTGCGCTCTTGTTCTCTTATCTCATTCCGCATTTTGCCGCTGAGACGCCCTCTACCACTACTAGAGTAGTGGTCTGAAAGCTCCTGTGCTTGCTGCATTAGAGTTTCCAGGTCTTCATCAGAACTGGCAGTTTGATCATCGTCCTTTTTCTTCAATTCCTCCTTTCTTTGTTTCTTCTTTTGGCTTCTTGTTCATGCTTGCTGCCACATGCAGTCCACTACTTCTGATTTGTCATCCTCATTCCCTGCTGAAATAGACATGGTAGTGGGAGAATCACAATAAACTCCCCCCGAAGGATGCACAACACCAGCTGAAGGATCTGAGTCTCCTATTACAAGAGAAACAATAGCCGTATTAGAAGAAACATTCAAATAATTTAAATAAGTATCCGTGGGATCAACATCCCTGCATTGAACAGCATGCAGTTTATCCACCGAAGAGAGCATTTTAGAGGTCTTCTCGGACATTTCCCCAAATTGGAGCACCGAGCATCCTACAGTTTGAGACCTCACATTAGCAGAAACACCAACTATCTTTTCCTTCATTTTTTCATTAGAATCATAGCTATCTTTATGTGTCAAAGTCTGAAATGTGGCCACAGCTACATTCTGTTTTTTGTCCAGAATCAGATTCACTTTGAAGACCCTGTTGTGAGTACTCTTGTGACCCCAAATCAGTGCTAATCACATCTATGACAGTCTACACAGTTCCCAGATTTCCAGAACCAACATTAAAATGAGCTGGAGATTCTATAACTGAAGATGTTCTATCATCCTTCATAGCCCCATGCCTAGCATGCAGGGGTGAAGGGGGTTCACCCTGTTCCACAATCTCATCCCAGGACTTCCTAATTGTATTTCTTATCTTGTTAGAATTCAAAGGATTTGAAATTTCAGTTCTTGGGGCATCCCTACTGTTAGAATCAGTAGGTAAAAGATCATTATTCAGTTGATCCAAAATAACTGGGTTAGGCTTCAATCTATCAACTTTTCCACATGACTTAGAGTCATGCCCCTTAAGAGAGCATATGCTACACAATATAGACTTCCTACATGAAGTAGCATCATGATGTTTTATATATTATAGTTACTATAGGTAATAACTCCAATGGTGTAAAACAAACACATATCATGGTAGAGAAAAGATATAGGAATACCATAACATGTCATCATGATAATTCAATAGAAACATACAATACATGTGATCTATATCAACCATGGTGAATTAGGATACAAAGGAAAACTCAAAATATAAATCATCAAAAGGGTGTCACTAATACACATGTACCCACATGAGATCATTTTCATGAATGGTCCATAATATGTGACAAAATAGATATAACATCAAGGAATAAACTGATCATGGTATATCATCATGAGTCATAATAGCTACACATGTGATCAAGATCAAACACTATCTAATAGGCTATATAATCCTACTCATGGAATAATAAAATATACATGGTCCCATGTAAAACATCATACACATAATAGTGGCCATAAAAATCAAGAAATTAATTAATTGTAATCCCTCGACCATCTGCAGCCAAAATCATGCCAACAAAAAAGGGTATCTTATGGCCCTTATAACTTTATCCACACACCTCAGGCATGTTACATAAATTAATTATGTATTAAATTGAATTAAATAACTATTAAATTTTTTTTTGCAAAAAAAAATTGTTAATTTAATGGTCATTACCCTAAGTTGTGAACCTCATATACTATTCCAATTAACATTAATAATACCATAGGATAATTTATACAGGGACACTTACAACAAATAGCGTCAAATCCCAACCAAGAAGAACGCAAAAACTTTATTTAGGTCTCTCACATTTATTTTCCCTCCAATGATTACTACAATATTCTTCTCAACCCATGACATGTAAATTAATTTATTAAAATTAAATATAATTATATGAAATATTAGAAGAACCAAAATTCAATGGTAAAGGAACATATGATGAAAAACATTCCTGATATCACTGCCTAGTTGGAACCAAAAAAACCTTTTATGGATGGTTTGTTTCACACTACTGACTTCATTTTGAAAAAAATCTCCATTTTATAAAAATCATAAAAAGTCTAACATAACATAATTAAATTGGGATATTTTGATGAAACCTAACAAATGATTTAACTTAGATTAAACATCACCTACCAGGGTTTAAGAAACTATAGGTGCACTATCGTTTCTATGGTGAGTATAATCCCCAAATCCAATTCGTATTCAACTATCTAATTTGAAAAAATTACCATAATCCATAGAATAAATATTATGGGGCATACCATTGTCGAAACACCCATGAAAAATGCAATTTAATCATAATGGGGTATCCTTTATCTATATCGATCCATTACACCTTAAATATTAGAAAATTACATCCAGATATTGTAGAATAATTATTTTATTCTATATTTTAAGACAAGCTAATGATCAATCAAGAATAATAATCATTGAGGAGAAGAGAATATTATGAATAAGGATACATCTAACTATTATAAAACATTATTATTACTGAGAAGAACATCAGTAAATACCAAGACCCTTATAGCCTAGAGTTGGTGATTAATTTATTAAATTAGTACTAGGTAAATGTTATCATTTCCCAAATGATCCAATAGTTAACTAGTTTTTAAAAATAGATACATACTTGAATATCACATTATATTTGAAATATAATGTACCTGAAATTATTTTTTAAAATAATGATTCACATTAGGAAATCCATACATACCAATGATAATAAATTTTATAGAATCTTAAAGAAATGAAATAGATAAAAGGGGTGATTTAGATTCTCCGAAATGGTATTTGTTCAATAGAAGCTAATATGTAATGAATAATATTGTTGGAAATAAATGATAGTAAAATATTCACATGAGCAAGAAAATTATCCAAGGATAACATATCCATTCTAATAATAACATGGTCGTTAATTAATTATTTCATAATAATGGAATATATAATTCTCTATATCTAAAAGATATCATCAATCACCCATGAAAAGACACCAAAAAATACTATCGTGTCTTCATTCCAGGCCATCTATATAAACGGGTATGGCCTCGGCTAAATAAAAAATCAGTTTATTTCATGAAAACCATAAAATAATTGGAGTGATATATAATCATGTACACCACCTTCCACTTTCTAATTTTAATTCATTCATAAGATGAGTAAAAACACAACTTAATAAACATGCCTAAAAAATCAATAACTACCCATATCAGAAGAACTAGAATACGAAATATCAGTACTTTTCATATTCAAACAGATCATAAACCATCCAAATAAATATGACGGATAGAATAATTTTATTATATCCTTATTAAATAAAAATATTCAAAACTAGTTTTTAAAAAAGAAGAAAATACATTCAAAATATTAATAGAATTATTTTGAAGAAGATACCCTTTTCACATTGAAATAACCTATTTAGATATAAAATTTTCAAAATTTTGAGGAAAATATTTTCTTTTAAAAGAAATTTTTAAATCTAGAAAATAATATTCAAAACATTTAGTTGTCATTATTAATGGAAATTTTATTCATTATATATATGTTAAAAAATATTCCTTTCACAGTTTTGTTAAATATGAAAAGGTACAACATTTTTAAAAAGAAAATACAATTCCTTTTTATTTTTTTAAAAAAGTATGAATGGGTAAAAATTTCTTTGTTATTTTTATTTATAATATTAAAAACTTTTCATTAAATAATTTAAATAACAAATATGTGCAAGGAAGAGAAATATTCTCAACCAAGTACAAAAATAAAATCAGTTTTTTAAGCATTATTTTCTTATATTGGTTATTTAAACTGAGGAAAGTGAAACCAAAAAATTTAATATCCATAAATAACGATAAGATATGAAAATATATTATTTTTATGATATAAATATCAAATAATTCTATAAATGTAAAATTAAACATAAATAATTTTGAATTAGGATTAGATTGTGAAATAAACCCTTAGCTTAGGTCCGACATCCATCATATGTGTTCCAATGTCCTATATAATAAATATGGATTTATTATAAATATATTTAAGAACAATAATCACACACATAATATCTTATTTTATAAACTTATATTCTTTTATCACCAATTTATTGACATTTTTTTGTTGAAATCATTATTCTGAGTAATAGCTGCTTCATTTTTTATGTATGTTTTGGTTCAGTAGTTTTGGTCCTTATAGTTGGATCAAGGTTCCATTATCTTTAGAATGTTAATCATGATTCAAATATAATTTATATCATTTTTTTATATTCATTTTTTTAATCTATAAAAGATATAGATATAAAAATTAATTACACGATTAGTGGAGACATAGGTCATATATAGACTTGATCGCTATTTTCAATTTTCGAAAGATGGAATAAAAGAAATTTAAATAATAATTAAAAATTATATAATAGTTATTATATAATATATTAAAAATAAATATTAATTTTCAATCCACCATTATTACCATCCAAGTAAATCATAAATGAAAAACATATATTATCACTTTGTAGATGTGGTAGTCTATACAAATGCATGAAAGATGTTATATTTCTTCATTTGATGGAAAAGACAGAGGATATTGGTGGTTACATAATAATGAAAATATTATATAATATCGTTGATATTTTTATGACAAATAACATCGATTTGTGGGGGGGAATAAGAAATAAATTGAAAGAGGTCGGGTAAGATGGTTATGTCCTTTTTGGGAGACCCCCTTTAGATCATTTTTAGAGAATCTATGGTTCGTATTTAGGGAATAAAAAAATTAATAGATCTTTGATACGGACTTTAAAATAATAAATTTCTAGTAACTTTACAATCAAGGATTCCAAATTATCTGTAAATAAGAGAGGGAAGTAGTTTGCTTTTAAAAGGATGGAGAGAGACACACTTGAAATTACAAAAATGATTAACATATAACTGACTAATTAACAAAATATATGCTTCCAAATGCATATATATTAAAATAAAATGATGATAAATTTGGATCAGGTTGAAATATCATCAATTAATTTAATTTGGATAGTTTAATGTGGTATTTTGAACCTAGTATTTTCTTTGCAGCCCCCATGTTAACCAAATCTAACTTTCACATAAATAATATATTTTTTCACACACAGTGGGTTATAATTTTACATATAAGGTGAAAAATAAATCATAAATATCCAATTTATGAAAATTTATACAATATAATATCACCATTTTCTTCATTAATTATTTTAATGAATTTTAAACTATATAGTAAAATATTATTTTCATATAATATCATTAATGTATGTTTTAAAATTATTCAATTAATTTGACTCTAAAGACACTCATAAAAGGATGTAATTTGTATATAATCTTATAATATTTAATTAATATTTTATATTAATCTATAAAATTTTTTCAATACTACATCATATTAAAATTATATTACTATTAATATTTTCAAAATAATTTATATATTTTTCAATTAATTGAATAAACAATGCATCGGTTATACATAAAAATTTTCGATAATTATATAGTCACAAAAAATTATTAATAAATTGAAATAAAAAAATAATAATTTCATTATTATCCAAATAAACATTTATATTCATTAAAATCTTATTTTTCTCCCATGTGAACCCAAAAGTGATATTTTAAACATAGAGAGTGAAATTTTGTATTTTTCATTTCATTTAATCTTATATAGGTAATTTACATTGAAAAGAGACCCTTAAAAAATAAAAGTTAGATCCTAATATGATTAGTGTCTAATTTATTTCATCTCATAATAATTAAGATGGAAAATGGGGGTCCTACCACAGAAATTTACCCTAGGTTATCCTAATTTATCCTTTATCGAGGTGATAAATTTAACCATGGTTTCTATTAATAATGACTAAAAAGGAGGATATTTACCATATTTGATCATCATTATTCAAAATATTAATTAAAATTGGCTTGATTAAATCTCGTGAAGTGGAAGAATATAATTTTGAAAATTTGTGCAAAGTGAGATGAAAATAGATTTTCAGGAAAATACATTTTTAAGCATAGAACAGGGTTTATTCTTATACCAAGCCTAGAAAAAACATTGGATGAATTTTATAAAATTTTATTAAATATTTAATATATATATTATATTCAAATAATTCCCCAATTGTGATTGAATGAAAGATTTTTATTATTTTCAAACATTATGGAGGAATAACTAAAAACCTCATAAAGACAAACCAAAAATCATCACGCTGAGTAAGAGATCAATGTTCCATTAAAATATTGTTTTTTTGTACAAAAAGAATTATGTTTATATAAATTATAATAAAAAATTTACCTTTGTATCTAGTGTGTCCACAATAAGGTCTTAAACTGATAGGCAATCTTGTCCCATTTTTCAATGAAGTCATCCAAATTTATCTTTCATTCGTTCAATATTCATCTCAAAATAAGATCATTATTATTGATACACTCACTATTCTATTATTTTTTATCATCATAAAATAATCTCTCACTCATAGAGTCTATATTCTATATGGATCCCTTAATCTGAAAGGCCTTCTCGAACATACCTTCCTCAAATTGGATGATAATTTCCCATGTAGTCCTCATATTTTCATCCTCATTTCCAGCCTCTTGATGATGATAATACAATACAACCTTTATTTTAATGTCTAAAACAATGGATACCCCATTGTTTTCATAATCCACCACCATAGATCCTCCTTACATCAGGTTAAGATCTTGAATCATACCAACATCATTCAATTATTCCTTAACAACAACATCTTCAGATTCTTTCTTATTATA
Source organism: Viscum album (assembly GCA_963277665.1). NCBI lineage: Eukaryota > Viridiplantae > Streptophyta > Magnoliopsida > Santalales > Viscaceae > Viscum > Viscum album. The sequence continues at coordinate 377,944,093 of OY728160.1, read as the reverse complement.
TACGAATGAAAATTGTATCTCTGTAGGTAATGGCTTCATGACTTATAATGTTTCCATAGGTTTGGAAATATATGATTAATACTTCCACCTTTTTTATTTCATTCCCATGACCAGAATGAAACTCTTAAAATCCCAATGTCCCTTCAACCCATTTTTCCTCCTTGGGTTTTGAAGCATTATACCATGGACCTCCTATGAAAGGTCTCTAAATAATTGACTAGTAACCACATCGCTTGATTTAGTCCCAAAAAATCCATGCCCTGATTTGTAGATCTCTCCTTGTTCCTTAGCACTTTGATCTGGAACCAGCTCATTAGCCCCATGGATTTCAAATTTGATTCCCTGTTTCATAGTTGACATGTTTTATCAAGGACTAGACTGAAAAGTTTTTACACCCTACCATATGATCCATTCATTGAACTATCCAAAGACATAAAACTCGTTGAATCTACCTCACAAGCCTTCGAAATCACCAAATATAATTTAAGATCCTTTCCAGAATTCAGAAATCCTACATAGGTGATATATTTCAAATTGTAGTAGTTAGGTACCTAGGAACCAACAACACCCACCCCTAAGTTCCCTCTAACCAAGATGTAGCTGACACAGTTGACTTGGGGTCAACCGAAATTTTCCTGAAGTTGTTCAAATGTCTCCATACATTGGGTTTTCATTCATTTCAATTTCCTCTTTCTTAATAGGGTTGACCATATATAAACTCTCATTACTCAGTCGGTTATATATAGTGGAAATTTGAGAATAATTTTGAAAAATAAAATAAAATTTTTCATTTAACTATTTATAAACTAGATTAAATGTTAAAGGTAGATGACCCAAATAATAACAAGACACAAATAAATCATTCTATGATTAAAAAAGCACAACCGGTTTGTATCCAAACTCTTCCCCAACAAATAACTTAACTCGGTTCACTGGTGGCATTGAAAACATAATTATCAAAAGATATATGATGGGAAATAATATGGAAAATTTAATTCATTCTCCCAATAAAATAAGATATTTTCAAACCATATTTACAAGAAACTGGATAATTGTGGGATTTGAAAAAGGTGACGGTAGTTTGGGGAATATTACCCACATAGTTGTGGTTAGCGAATCCTACATCATGTGAATTTCATAAGACCGCAGAAATAGATAGAAATGAATCCCATTACAGATGCATGAATATCAAGATAATTCATAAATATAGTCCTCCATTGAATAAAAATGTTTAGTGATATTCTTTATTTAATGATGATCAACAATAATTCCATCCTTCAAATCCTAGGATATGAGGATGATCCTATTAAATTTAACAATTGAATACAGATGAGATTGGAATCAAGATACCAAATTCATATACAGAAGAAACAAGAAGATTCAGGGTATCTATTAACTCACATGTCAAAGTAGAAATATTTATTTGAGTCATTGTGATGATTTCAATCTTTTAGATATGTTCAAATATATGGAATAGATGGTGGAAAATTGGGATGAGAGAACATATAAAAGGAGGCCGGTCGAGACTTAGAAGAAAATGGAGGCCATAATCCCCCCCCAATGTGTTGTGGGACCACCATTATCATTCTAGGGAATCACCAGTAGATATCCTAAATATATCCATATTCTCCAATAGTTAATAAATTAAATAATATATAAAAAATATTGCTCGAATATATTTTTTTATATAAGCACCAATATTACATTAATTTTTTAATTTCATTTATAATCAATTGATAATGAAAGAAGTCATTATAGACCATAAATTTTTTAATAATTTAGTTAGTCCTATTTATAACATACATTTTTAATGGATATGTTACAATAGTCACATAATATTACAGTAGTACATCATGATTGGTTTAAATCTAATATTTTGTCAAATGTAAGCTATTGAAGAAATTAATTTTTTTTAAAAATAATTATCATAAAATAATAAGGTGTTATATTTTACCCTAATAAAATTAATTTTAAAATTAAAATTCTATTAATATAATACAAAAAGTGAGTATTTTTCGGTTTCATACCATCCTTAGGTTATTATGTTTCTTATTTAAATTTTTGATATCTCTAGAGAACTTCATCCAGGGGTGTAGTGTTATTTTTTTATTACTTTATCTCAATGATAAATTATTTTTATTAGATATTATTTATAATATGTTTCATTATCTAGTGATAAATCCTCTGAGTTTAGTGTTTGTGAAGGATTGGGCATGTTCTTCTTTGATAGAATATATAGAACACATCATGAAATTCAGAATGGTTTGGTGGAAGCATCGTGTGATAAACTACCATCCATACTTGTTCAATAATCTCAAAGATGAAAAATGTACCAAGGTATTAGCTTCCCATTATTTCTATATCTCATAACAGTTTCCATAGAGAAATTCATAAAAACAACTTCTGAACAATTTCAAACTCTAGATCTCATTGATAATTATGACCATAGCCATTTTATTGACTACAAGATATGTACGTTTCCTATTTAATGGATTTAACATTCGTTTCTATTTTTTATTCCTGACAAGGTCATAATAGTTTTTATTCTATAACTTCATCCGAACACATTGGAGTTCTACAATTATATCTATAAAGGGATTTATTGGGAGCCATCTAAATTCTTGAATGAAATCTATTTTTGTAATAAAACATTACTATAGGAATATTTTGATCCCAAATATATTTAAAATTAACATAAAATTATCTCAAAATATCAAAAATGGTTCTAAGGGTTATCTCATAATGACCATATAATTAAATTTGATAGGTAGTATTGAAAATTTACATTTTATATCAAACCCACAAAACTCATTTCCAAAACATTTAGGTAAAAATTAGATCCTTATTAGATATAATTAAATTTGTAACTCCACAAAACATTAAAACTCTATTAGTGTAATTGCTAACAAGATGATCAAGTATGGTATCATATTTGATACTAATTAAGTGTTTTTTAATTCTGAGGTGATAAACGAAAACCAAAATGGAGTTATAGCCTTTATATTTTTTGGGTAGTTCAATAACAAAACACATGATGATGTTTTCCCATTTCCATAATGATATAGGTAATGGTTGTCAAATATTATTTTACATTTGTCACATATCCATAATTTTATGACATAGAAATTTACAAGATTTATGTACAACAATATCTCTCTTCTTGTTGTCCCACTAAAACCACTCTTTTACATCTCTATATATATTTTTACTTATATGATTAATATTTAATGATGAACTGTGAACTTCATGATAAATAACATTCTTAACATATTTTATTTAAGGGATACATATATGGATCCTAAATCATATCATTCCAACACAATTATGTTTTAAATCAAGTACATTTTTTACATTTTTCTACATTTCAACAATATCCTTATATGTCTCTATAATCCTAATATGGTGATATATTCTAATAGTAATTTGATAAAGATAATATTTATCCCCTTCCTTCAAGGTTTCCAGATCCATCATGTTCATATCTTGAAATATTGGATCTTTTTTATCCTCATCAGAAATAATCTAGCATGATCTATTGGTATTAGAGAATCTACCACCACGTTAAATTTATTAGGCTTTTAATGTATTGAGAAATCATAATCATTATTCAACTATAAAAATATTATCAAGAACATATTAAACTATTTTAGGGTGAATTTAAAAATTATGTTTTTATGATAAGCATATATATCAGACTATTAATAATACGGACAATTCTTTCATATCATCAATGAAACAATTATAGATTACAACTCCAAATCAAGAGGTGGATAATTTGTCTCTTGATTTATTAAATTGAAATGAGTGAAAAGGTTACAGAAAGTCTATTTTCTTGAGAATAAGTCCTATACCCTTCCATGATTCATCATTATAGAATAAATGACCTTTTATACTAAAGGGTTGGGTAATAATAGAGAAGCTGATCAAACATCTCTTTAGTTCATTGAAACTCTATTCACATTCATTTATCAATAATAACATCACCAATTATCAATCAACATGGTAATTAGATTAGACAGTCTTGAGAAATATCCCAAAAGGAATTGGTTTATTCCCACCAACCAATGTAAACATTTTATTTCAACAACCTTGGATAGTCAAATCCATTTATTAATTACATATGTCCTTGCAGGATCATAAAATATACCCTCGCATTAGATTATATAACCCAATAATGAATCGTTTTGAAGATAAATTCCACCATTGGTCAATTTAAAATATAAGTTCTTATTACTTAGGATATTTAATACAATTCAAAAACATTTTTAATGCTCTTCCTTTGTCTTTAAATATATAAGTTCATCATCTATAAAGACTACCGAAAACTAAATACATTAATCTCTAAACAGAATATTCGATAAATCTCTGAAGATATCCATAGCATTGGTAAGAACAAATTTCATCACTATGAATTCATAATGACCATAACTCAAACATAATAATGTCTTGGGTATATCCTCATGTCATATCATTACCTGATAACATCTAGATTTAAGAAAAATCCTGGAAAATTATAGATTTCCTTGTCATTTATCAAATAATTCATTGATACCAGTTAGAAGATACTTTTTTGTATTTGGGATCTTATTATGTTCTCAATAATCAAAGAAAAAATGCATTAACCCATATTTCATATTTAAAAAATGTATAGGATCACCCCTTAGAAAATTACTAAGATGAATTAATATATTATCTATATTATCCAGGAGATTCTTATTTAATTCCTACAACACAATCCAGGCCATTATATATGGATTATTCAAAATATCCACAGCACTATGTATGAGTTCATTTGAAAACTCAACATGATGATTTGGGGGAAGACATGGAATTTCATCTATAGTAAATCATCATATTCCAAAAAACCCAAAATTTTAAATGTTGAGATTCTCCTCAACCATTTAAGATTGATATAACTTAGAAATAGGTGTAAATACCCTTATAATTGAAGTAATTTTAATTACGTGTTTTGTTCTGTCCACACAATAATAGATGACTTAAGGTAGATTTGAAATACAAAATGAAACATTGATCCATAAACAATTGAAATGGGATTTATATTGAGATAACAAATCCATAACCAAAATAAGGTCAAAATCAACTAACAAGATAATAACAAGATTTATAGTAATAACATTTACATAATTTTATATCAGATAGGATTTAAAGGAATATGATACCATCATCCTATTTTTATGAGATTTCCGCACCAAATCAATATATAATAATTGATGTGGTTGTGAGATAGGATAATAAAATTCATTAGATATAAAATAATTGGTACCACAAGATTTAAATAAAACATTATCAATCTCGTAGTGGTAGATAAGTGTACCTTTCACCACATATCTAGAAATTATTATGTCGGTTATAGTAATTAAACCAGAATGGACTTATTCCCTTGGATTATTTTAGGGTATGTTCCCTTGATTTTTGGGGGTGGGTTGCAATAGTACCCTGTCTATTTATAGCTAACAAATATACTCTAAATACTAATCCCTTACCCTTTCTTTTATGCGAATTATGTAATTTTTCTGCAGATTTGACGAAAAATTATTTTCCTTTTAGGAATATAATAATTTGTTTCCTTCAATAAGTATCATATGTTGGAATTTTATTGTTTTTATTCCTCCCAATTTCTATTTTTCCATCATAATATACTTCTCTTTCTTACCATTTAATTCATTATACTTTTATAATTTTTTCTCTCTCTTGAAAACAGATGATACAATATCCTCATATGTTGATAATGTTTAGGAGACTAGTTCCCTTAAATGTATTGTCATAATCACCTCAGTGAAATGGTAAATCATAAAATTTTCTTTAAATATATAGTATGAGGCATTCCATGATAATCAAGTTATGTTAGATGCATACAAAACAACATTTGCATCTTCATTTTTCAATATAATCTATAACTTTTATCAATATATGGCTATTGTTCATAAGGAACAAATTTTTACCTGAAAATTTGGAATAAATTCCATTTATCATATACCCAATATGCCATTTTCATCATTAGTTTTTTTAATAAATGACCACAATTAATATACATAATCAAAGAGATGATAATATATCATGAAATCTATCTCACATTCATTACTTCTGAATGTGAGAAGTATATTTTCTACGGAATATATCCATTGCCCAAATATAAAGGAATTGGTAATCCCATTGAATTAATGGAGGTTGTTGACATGTCATGTACTATAACATTGTTACACCATGTTGTAGATCAATAGTCTACTATAAAAATAAATTTTTTTTGGTCATAATGTATGTTAGATGCCCAAATATAGTAATAATTGTTTCATCTCCAGCTGTAACAGTAGATTTAGTTTCATTATATTTCAATGGAAGGAAATATATATAAAGAATAAATTCATTGATATAGATTCCATTAATTTTTCCACGCCCCATTTCTAAATAAAGGAAAACAATATATTAGATCATATAATTTTGAATCATAATGTTTAATTTTGAATCTACTGGAAGAGTTAACATAAATTAAAAAATATATGCAAAGATAATATTGGAATCATAAAAATGATTTATTTGGGAATATTCTCTAATAATATATTTTTTCAAATCTTCTATAATGGGTTGTAAATAAAATATGAATTAACCCAAGAATATCCCTTGTGAGTTTGAAACTAGGTGGGTAGCTAAGGCATAGTCACCGTGCACTAGAATTATGTATAATATATATTTGATAATTTATTTTTAGGGGTTTATCCCAATATGAATGTATGAAAAAACACCATACACCTATAGTATTCATAAAAAATTGTGTTCATAAGAAAATCACATGATATCAACCATAATTTTTTTTGGATTTTATCTTATATGTGGTGTCATGAACTAGTCTGGGATAACCCTAAACCGGTCACCGGAGCCGGTTTGTGGTATGGCCTGGAGGGCATTATCAATACCCACGGGCTAGTAACTACTGTCAGTCATCAAAATTAAATGGGTGGGAATGATTTGGAACATAAATGAAATACAAATAAATAAATAAAAATGGAAAAATGTAAATGAAAACTATAAGTGGTGATAAAATAAAACTACACATAGCTCAATGTGACCCTACAATTCACCAGTGACCTCAATCCAACGTCGCACTACAATGGCTGAATTTGTCCAATAAGTAGCACCCGATGCTAAAAACAAAGATAATATATAGTCATCAGTATTACAATTCCTTACAAAAGACCAAATAATATATTCCCATATGCATTTACATTAAAAAATATTCATTAATTTAAGGTTTCTACTATAATATATAAAAGTATTCTTCTCCAGTCATTTTATACAAAAAAAATTCAAATCACTTCCCTTATTCATTTCTAAAACAAATTTTACCCTATTAGCATGTCATTCAAACTTTTCATTAAGGGGATGTGATGCTTTAATTTTTTTAAATCAAGAAAGATTATAAAACACTTTGACATGGAATTATTTTTGACAATATTCTAGAAACCAACACATCACTTTCAAGTAAATGCTCCACAAGAAAGAACCAGAATATTAATATAACAAGAGAAATGAAAATATTAATACAAGTATCACATTTATTACATCAAATAATTAAGATCTAATTGACATAGGCGAACCAAGGAGATAAATAGTAATCCATAAAATACTAATACATGGTACCCCATATCAGATAGGATTCCAAACACGATGAAATTAAAAAACCCAAATGCCTGACGACCCTATCTTCAGATAGACTGAGGGTCCCAACCCCATATAAATAAACCCAGATATGTCCACCTACAATGGGACATTGGTTAGTACATCAACTACCCATATAAAAACTCTTCCTAGATAATTTTCTCAATATGCCTGGTTCTGATGTCTCATGTATAAAACTAGGGTGAGGCCACCGATGCCAACCAATCATCAACCCAAAAATATATATTAATAATATCTCTCAACAGGCCTCACTCCATGTCTCCCCCGAGACTGATCTCAAACCGTAGAATAAATACAACATAATGAGTTCCAACGGAGGAACCCTGATAATGGATACTAAGGACTCCACAGTGAGGATATCCAATCCATTATTCGAGAAAAGGAATGAGAACCAACCAATGGAGTTTTTTATAATAATTTTTTTTTGACATTTTGACAAAGTGGCCAAACAGTACCTTAAACATTTCTTCCATAAAAAAAATTTATGAAACATTCAATCCATCTTTAGATGAAATTTCAAACACACCACAACTATATCAAATAATTAATAATAATCCTTCAAAACATTTCACTCACAGTTTCCTAACAAGACCATCTCTTATGAAACTTCAAACCTTGCCACAATTCATCAATACATAATAAATATATTTCGAAAGAAAAAATACACTTCTTTCAAATTATTACAATCTGAGACTCTTTCATGAAACCCCAAATCATTATCTGATGCGCTAAATATTTATTAAAAATTCCAAACTACATGGCACATTTAAAACCAATATCCACATAGACAATCATTTAAGAAATTTTAGTCATCATTTTAAATCTAAAACACATTTATAAATGAATAAATTGAATTTAATTAATTAATAATTGATAAAAATGCAATCAAAACATTTATTTCAATACATTACAATAAATAAACCACTCCCATTCAAGATAGAAAATTTTACTAATATTCCTATATAAATAATTAATAAAAAAATTAGGTGTGAAATAAATGAAATAAATGATTCTTATATTTATTGATCAATGCATAGGTGTACTACCTCAGGATGTAACAAAATTGAACATTCTCCCCATGATGATTTTTAACAAAGAGTTATTTCTCTCCTACTTACCATATACAATTTTACATACATGTAAGGACAGTTAATGCTTATGCACCCATGCACATGGCCATGATCATGTTCAAGGGGAACCTTTCATATATACTTATATGAACATAAATCTCTCTACTCATCTATGTATTCATTTCCACATATATACATAGGCACACATATCCCCATACATGAATATTCACTACCATGGATGAATATACAACTAACAGGTGAAGACGCACAAATAGATATATATATGCTTTTCTATGCATGCACAGGTGAATCTCTATTGACCCAGATACATGAAATCACTCCAATGAAATACATGAAAATTACTAGAGACCTTTAAAAAATTAAAGACCCTAAATTAGGTTGTTCGAATGACGTGAAAACATTGAATCTCTAATTAAAAAGGGAACGTGCTTGGGAAACCTACCTTAAATGAAGGTCAAGCCAAACCTTTCAAACTTGTGTAGAAGCCCATTCACATACACACACTTCATATATGTATATATATAAAAACCAGGGAATGTGTTCCACATACCTTGAAGGAACCCACACATAAAAGATATATAAATTTATACATATCCAAACCTGAGAATATGTGTTCATCCCTTTGAAACTGATCACTTCTCAATAAAACAAATCCTAGAGAATCAAAAACACGATAAATTTATAATTTTGAGGGTTTGAAACAAAACATGAGTTTAGAAACCTACCCAAAATTTACATCAGTTGAGAGAATTAACCCGATTGACCTTCCCTTTGGTGGAAGTTTCTAGAAAAAAGACCAATGGGTCACAGGTGGCCATTTTCAAAACCTAGAACCAGAAGAAATAAAAAAACAAGTTACCCCTTTGTCTAGGGTGTTGTAAGAATGAGTAGGGTGACTGGAGGACATAAAAATAGTCCAATCAAGGAGAAAAATCGAGAAACTGGCATTACCTCGAAGATTTTGTGGTAGATTCAAGAACAAAGACCAACAGGTCACATGTGGCCCTTTTCACAACCTATAACCAGAAGAAATAAAAAAACAAGTTACCCCTTTGTCTAGGGTGTTGTAATAATGAGTAAGGTGATTGGAGGACAAAAAATTAGTCCAAGCAAGGAGAAAATAGGAGAAATTGGCATTACCTCTAAGATTTGAAGAGAAACCGGTGAGAAATGAAGAAAGGAGGGGATTGTAGAGGGAGGTCGTGTGAACGAGAGGTGATGTCACCGGCGTTGTTTCACATGTAGGAAAATGAGAAGGGGTGGTGTGATACAAGGGGGAGCCAGATGGTGATACGACCACCGAAGGGGTAGTGTAGAGGGTTTTCACCAAAGGGGAGGCACTATAGCAGGAGGGTGAACATGAGGAACATGGTAGGGGGAGGGGAGACATGAGAGAAGAAGGGAGAGAGGAGTGTGAAACCTAGGTTTATGGAAAAAATAAAATAAATAAAATAAATAAAATTAAATTAAAATATTAACAATACCAATAAAAATTTTAATAACATAATTATAATAATAGTTTGAATAATGATAATAATAATAATAATAATAATAATCATCATCATCATCATTTCAAAATTATATTCATTTCAATTTTTAATAATAATAACATGAATAAAAATTTATCAATAATTATATTAGAAACAATTTTAATAATAATATTATAATTATATACAATATTATTATTATTATGGTTTACAAATTTATAAAATGTATTTATTTTACTTATTAGGTAGACACATGATCACTTTGGCCTACCGCTAATCATGTGGTGCCCATGCACCGACCCAAAACCTACCATAATTTTAAAACATCAAAAATATTAAACCAACACTCAACCTAAACTTTGACAAGAGTAATCAAAGCAAAGAAAAAATAAATTAAAATAATTTTAAAGTCCAGGATGTGAAAATTATCCTTACCAAAGAAAATTTCCCCCCTAGAAAGTCACCATGCTGATATTTAAACCAAATTCATGTCCATGCCTAGATAATACTGGGAAAAGCATGAATCATGTGATGAACTTACTCTCCACTGGTCGGACCTGACCAATTCATGAGTAAACTGAAACCGGATATTGAGGGGATAACAGGACGGGGATCTCCCCACCATAATTATCCAAGTAGGATGGGAAAATTAAAACAAAAATAACACCACCAAGACATAAACATAAAACCCAACATGAGAAAACTTGACAAACCAGGACATTGGGAGAAGAGAGAAAACACAACCCTTTCCCCACATAAACTGAAGAACACCCCTAATGAGGCTGGAAACTCTCAAAATGAACTTAATATAACAACCCTAGAAAGAGATGAACTATACCACCCCCGGAATTAAATTCCCAACACTTGGGGAGACCCACAAAAAGAAATTCGAACCAAACAATAGACCAGAAAACACATTCAAACATCTATATTACCAAACATTTGCATCCCCAAATAAGAACAACAAAAACCAAAAGTGAAACCAACACAAAAAAGTTCCAAAAATCCCCTATTAAACTAGAATGACTCCAAAATCCATATTATAACTGATATAACTGCATGGATGACAAGAAAAAAATCCATAATAACCATACAATGACATGATGAACTAATAATAACGGAGGAAAAAAGAATAGGAATACCATAAATGTCTCTATTCAATGACGAATGATATATAACCAAGAAAAGGTCTCACATAACCTTGACTACCCTGACTGTGGAGGAGATTCACCCTATGACCTAAGGCTAGGGCTACGATGGCTGAACCATCTACTTCTTCACAGTCTTGTATGTGAACCCCTCAATCTCATCTCATTCTTCATACAGCAATGCCTACATGACTTCTCCTGGTGACCCAAATGTTGACATCAACTGAATGAATTTAGAGGGATGCGACAAGATGGGTTAAAAAGCATGAACTGGCCACAATAGTGGTACATAAGAGAATAGTATGACAAACAAGACATTGGAACTAACGAATGATATTTTTTAGAAACAAGTCCCTCTAGCACACACCACTCACCATAAGAGGGAAACATTATGAGAACCAACTACCACTGACTATACCTCAATGAACAACTCTTCTACAAATGACTCTTCCACTGAATTCTCAAAATAGACCTCACCAGATGAGAGAACATTTTCTACAATTTCATGGAAAAGACACCAAAAAGAGGATTTTTCATCTGATCCAATAATTCCACTTTTAAAGAGTAATAAACTAACTCTCTAAAATGAATGAAATAAGCCTTCATGGTCTGATGACCTTTATGAACATCTTGAAGCTCTACTACCTTCTTCGAACTCACCTTCTCAGGTATAAATCCATGGATGAATCCGGTCTTAAACAACTCCCACATCTTCCCAACTTCCATCGATAATGGGAAAACGACTTCCATCGGTCCAAATCTATACAATCACGAATCCCCAGTACATTACAAACTTTTTGAGCCTCATGAGTTCCCAAAAACCTAATGACATTTTATACCACTTCAAGACACAATAGCGACTCTAATGGACCTCGATCTCCATAAAGGACATGAAATGTTTCATATGTATAAAAAACTGTGCATGACCCCTTAAAATTTTTGGGACAATTTTTGGGTGGTATTCTCTTAAAAACATGGGAAACATGAACCAAAAAGAGAAACAAACCAAAAAACAACTAAAGGGAACAATTTGATCCAAAAAAATCAGTTCGAATGTCAATCAAACACAAGCATAACCAAAACACAACATTTCAAAAGACACCATTTAAATTTAAATTTCAAAACTAACTTACTCTAAGGATACTTCCAAATTAAAAAAAATTGCGAATATCACTTTTAAGAAAATATGGAAAAGTATTTGGTTTCAAACACCCGCCCTTGAAACACCATGAAACACTGCACATGCCTTCATCCATTTCCACCCAATAGTGCCAACATGCACCTTCTAGTCGCATAACCAAAAATGTGAAAACATCCATAATGAATACCGAGTTTCCCACATAGTAAATTTCCTTATAAAAACAAAACAATTACTAAATTTTCAAACCAAGACTATTTCACTTTTAGAACACATTTTAAAAATTTGAAAACCACTTGGAGTAAACCAGATTCCATTTCATATAATATTTCAAATTAAAAGCCACCTTAACAATTTGAAACCACTAAAATGGATGACTTTTACATTCCAAAACCATTTCTATTTTCATAATACACTCACACCAACTGGAACCAAACAAAAAAAACTTACAGAAAACAATTGAAATAAGAAACTAGCAGTTCTGCTTAACCAGGCATCAGGGTAGTATGGTATGACCCAAGTAAACATAAATAACTTTTTGGTAATTAAACTATGTACTCAAACGCCACATGGGTCACTACTCCATGTGAAATCACAACATAACACCATCATTCCTCAGTTGTCATCCCTCAATCCTGAAACAAACCAAGACAAGACAAGGACACAATTCTCAAACAACCCTATGTAACTCAAATTTCATCTCGAGTAGTAGTGATCAGGAACCAGTACATGACCTACCTCATGAGCCCTAAATATTATAATATCCAACTACTAGACACCCAAAATAACAAGAACAGTCCTTTGAAACCCTTTTGTCATGAACTAGTTCGGTTCGACCCTAAACCGATCATCTGAGCTGGTCCGCAGCAGGGCCCTTATAACATTCCCAATCCCTATCGACTAGGAACTATTTTCAGGCATCAAAAATAAAGAAAATTATAATGATTTTTACCATAAATGAATGAAATATAAATATATATAAACTTGATAATGAAAAATAAAACAAGAAACATTGAGAATATAAAACAGTACATACATCCATGTGACCCCATGAGTCACCATCGACTTCAAACTAGCATCGCACTATGGTGACCTAATCTGAGCAACAAAAAGAACCTGAAGATAGAAAATTAAGATTAACTATATGAGTGAGTATTAGAAAAAGAATGCATTCCCAAATAATCTATTATTATATGCACTTCTATTAAATTAAGGAAGCATTAAATTTGAGTTTTCACTACAATATATAAAATTACATTTCTCCACTCATTTTACACAAAAAAAAATTCATTTCCCTTATTCATTTCCCAAACTAAGAATACACTATTACTGTGTTGATCACATTTTTTGGAAGGTAAGTGATTCATTCATTTTTTAATGAAAGAATGATTCTAAAACACATTGACTTTGAAACAATTTTTCAAAAGTTTTTATAAACCAACACATCACTTCCATGTAAAAACTACACATGCCAGTACCACCATATTAATATAACAAGGGAAATGGAATTATATATACAAGTATCAAATTTATTACTGCATGAATCCAATAAATAATTGACAAAGGTGAACCAATGAGATCAAGAATAATCCAAAACATACTAATATGTGAGACCCTATCCCTGATGGCATGCCACACATGATGAAATCAAAATGACAAAAATTCTCAACCACCCTAACTCAAAAAAAACTGAAGGCGTGGCCCCATAGAAATAAACCTAGATATATCCACCTAATAAGGACCATTGGTCAGTGCATCAACTACCAGGGAAAGAATCCTTTCCACATATTTCTCTCAATATTCTAGGTTTTCATGTCTCGTGTATAAAATTTTAGTGAGCCAACTGATGTCAATTGAGCATCCAATGAAAAATTTATAATAATACTAGTTTAGAACAAGCCCCACCCAGAGTCTCCCCAAGGAAAAATATATTACCTTATAATAAATAGAATATAATGAGTTCCAACCGAGGAACCTCACTATTGGAACTTGAGGATTCCTTAGGAAGGAAATCCAATACATTATTCAAAATAAGGCATGAGAAACATCCAACAATGGTTTTTATAATATACATTTTTTCTTCATTTTTCCAAAGTGTCCAAAAGAGCCATTAAACATTTCTATAAAAAGATCATTTATCAAACATGCAATTCATCCTTAAATGAGGCGTCAAAAACACCGCAAATGTAAAGACACATTTGTAAAAGACCTTCAAAACATTTCCATCAAATTTTCAATACAAGACCATATCCTATGAAAATACCAATCTGGTCGCAATTCATCATCACATGAAAACTAATTCCTACATCCAAAACACACTTCTTTTGACTTGTAACCATTTGTGAATATTTTATGAAACCCCAAATAATAATTCCACCATCTATATATTTATTCAAAAAGACAAACCACATGACTCTTTCCAAACCAAAACTCTCACTGACCCTCACTTATCAAACCCAAAGCACCATTGGAAATCTAAAAAAAATTTATAAAGACCAATGAGGGATTTCATCATGAAACTATTGTGAAAAATGCAATAAAACGATATATTTCAATACATTAGAAGAAATAAACCACTCCAATCCAAGAAAAAAATTAATTATAACATTCCCATATAAAAAATTAATATAAAAATTAGGTGTGGAATGAAAGAAATAAATGAATCTTAAAGTTAAATGATAATGAAAAGGGATCCTACCTTTTGGTTGAACCAAACATAACATTCAGACCATAAAAATTTTAATCTAAGAGTTGATACTCCACCAATAGTATATAAAACATCACATATATGTAAAGACAGCTAGCCCCTATGCACACATCCTCTTGGCCATAAACATGTGCACAGGGATCCTTACATATATTCTTATATGCATATACCTATATCCACAAACATACCTACGAATTTACACATATATACATAGGATAAAATTGCCCCATATATGTATATTTACTACCATGGATGAATATATACATAATGGGGGAACTCACAGACACACACACAAACATATTTATATATTCTTAAATATTTATTCATATGCGAGCCACCTTAGAGCCGAAAACCCAAATTCATTCAAATTAAATACACAATAATTACCATGGACCTTCAAAAAATTAAATACCCTAAATTAGGTGGTGTGAAACACATAAAAACAATGAATATCTAATTAAAAAAGGTAAGTGCATGGGAAAACACCTTAGTGGATGGTCAAGACAATGCTTTCTATCCCTAGCCGTAGCTAGTTCACACGCACAAACATCTATATAAAAAATATATATCCTTAAACAGATGCATGTGTTCCTTGCTCCTTGAGAGAACACACACACAAGATATATATTTATACATATCCATACCTAGGAATATGTGTGTTTGCCTTAAAAAACCGATCAGAACTTCCTACAATAAATCCCCAGGACTCATACACATGGTTAATCCAAGATTTAGTGGGTGAGAAACCAAAAACAAGTTTAGAAAGATTCCCAAAATTATTGACCATATGGTAAATCTATATGAAACAATTCACCTTCACCAGAAGTTATAGGAACAAGGACCAATGGGTCCCAAGTGGCCCTTTTCAGAACCTATAACTAAAAGAAACAACAAAATAATTAGATACCCATTTGATAAGGGTTTTGACCAAATGAGTAGGTTGATGGGGGGGTGTAAAAGGGGCTCAATAAACGAGAAAGGTGGAGGAACTGAACAAACATCGATGAATCGAATTTAATCTGGTGGGAAAAGAAGGAAAGAGTGGGTTCTAGAGACGCATGATTCACTAATGAGAGGGATGGTCACTATTGTTGTCTCGCCAGCATACATAGGAGAAGGAGGCAGTGCCACGCAAGGGGTAGTGAGGGGGTGATGCAGCCACCAGAGGGACAGGGAAGAGGGGGTCTACTTGAGGGGGGTTCTGGGGGAGGAGGGCACACACAAAAAATGTGGTTGGGGGAGGGGGTGATGTGAGAGGGGAAGTGTGATGGGAGAGTGAAACCTAGGTTTTAGGGAAAAAATAAAATAAAATAACAACTTTAATAAAGTAAAAATATTAACTATACCAATAATAATAATAAATTTATAACAATAATAGTTTTAATAAAAATAATAAAAATAGTAGTAATAATAATAATAATTTTATAATAATATGCATTTAATATTTTATTAATAATAAAATTAATAATAATATAATAATAATAATATAAACAAATTTTTTAATAAATTTATTATTATTATATACAACAATAATATTATTATTATTATGGTTTAACAATTTATAAAATTTATTTATTTTAATTATTGGGTAGTCACACAGTCACTTGGTCCAACCTCACGGTTACTGTTAATCGTGTGGTGCCCATGCACTGGCCCGAAACAAACCCTAATTATTAAAAATAAAATTTTTTAATGCACCAACGGACCAGAACCATGATGAGAGTAACTAAATCCAATGAATAATAAAATAAAACAATTTTAAAGGTCGTGGTGAGAGACTAAGACATATACTCACATTCAGTCATAGGGTTATATTCTATAATCTATGTTTCCCTAAATCTAGCACCCAAGGTTTGTACTAAAATTGATATGATATCAACTATAGGGACCCAAAACCTAGTATCCTTCAAACTATGGTTACTTTATTACATTGGTACTAGATACGATATATCACATACGAAATGATGGAATAGCTGAGTAGTTTTGGACAATGTGACACATACTTTAATCACACATTACACTTCAAAGCTTAAAAGAAAACATATTATTTAATTTGACTAAACCATTATTCAATTTATAAAATCCCATAATATCAATTAGAATACAACCATGGCATCCTGGGAAAGGAATCATAGGAAATGGTTGAAATCTGAATCTCACTAATGGTTTATGTACTTCAGAAGCTAAGAAGTCATAAATAACCTGAAAAAAATGATTTTCAAACAATCACATGTGATATATTATTATCCTTGTATATTATACCTATTAAAATAGTTATATGTTCATTAATGACTAATTTCATAATTATAGAATTCATAATGATAGGCATTTGAATGTTATCATCAAAGACTCTTTCCAATACATGTAAAAATATAATCAAGGAATCATATAAAAAATCTATATAAATGGGAAACACATCACCCAAATACCCAAAATAGTTTTTCTCATGACTCCTACCAAAGAATCAAGGGGATATGAAATTTTAGGTTCCACCGATCACATAATAATTCTAAGGCATCCATCATATTAAAAAACAATATAACTAATTTATCATCTTGGAAAAAGTCAAAATCTGTCGGTATTGGAAGAACTAACATATGTCCCATCAGTACGTTATCTAGTAAAATTGGTTATAAACATTCCAAATAATTTTTTTGTATGGTAATATTTGAGTATAACATTAATAAAACATAATATTAAATAGATGATTTTTTTCATATTTGAAGATTCTCTCCAATGATCACTATAATTTTTTTAAGAAGATGCCTTTTTTATATTGAAATAACTTATTTAAAATAAAAAAAAATTCTAGAATCTTGAGGCCAATATCTTAATTTAAATGAACCATATAGACATGTAATTTAATATTTAAATCAATGACCATTAAAGATGAAGTTAATATTTTTTATGTTATATAGGTTGAAAACATCCCTATCTCTCATTTTTAAAATGATAAAAAGTTCCCCATTCAGAAAATGATAAGAATACTCATTCTAATAGAATTCATAAAAACTAAAATGTGGGTCAAAACTTCCTTAATAATAATTGGATAATATTAAAAACATTCTATTATAAATATAAGGAAAATATGGACATAGAAGAGAAGGATTCTTGACTGAGTAAAAAAACAATGATGGATTTCCTTAAAAACATTATTCAATTATCTTGAGTATATAAGGATTCGAAAATTAAATTAAAATTTATAATTTATTTAAATAAAAATAGGATAATATTTTTTAATATATAATTTTCAAATAATTTTTCCAATGGGGATATAAACATAAACAATCTGAAATAATGATGAGATTATGAAATAAACTCTTGCTTTATGTTTATCTTTATTAATACTTATTCGAAAATCCTATATAATAATTATATATTTATTATAAATATATATGAAAACTGTAATATTATTTATAATACCATATATTTTTTACTTATAATCTTTTATTACCATTCAATTAAAAATTCATTGTTAAAATCACTATTTTGGGAAATATGTGCTTCAATTTTCATGTATGTTTGGGTTCCAGAGATTTGGTCCTTGAAATTTTATCATATTCCCATAATATTTAAAATGTTAATAAATTTATAAATATCAGATATATTCATTAAATTTTTATTTATATTAATCTGTAAATGTTATAGATAGAAAAATGAATTAGAATATTCATGGAGATAGTTGGTCGTACGCACGCGTGAACAATATTTTCAATTTCTGATGGATAGAGACTAAGAAAAGGTAAATAATAACTCACATTTATATAATAATTATAATATCATATTTATCACATAAATTTGTTCAATATTGCTTTATATTAATCAGTTTAAAATAGAAATGAAAATCAATTTTCATTACTTCATAGAAGTGGTTGTCCATACTTTCACCTGAGCGACATTATCATTTTTCATTCGATTAGAAATCAGGTGTATAATGGTGGTTTCATAATCAAAATTAAATTTTAGTAAATTTATGATCCTTAATATATTATTTTATTATAAATACCTTATATTTTGTGGATTTAAAAGTAGTCATAAATTGAATGATGTTTGGTAAAACAATTACCTCTTCTTAAGGAGACCACCATTAGAATCTTTTTAGGGGATCTAGGGTTGTTTTTTTAGAATAGAATAACCTATCAAACATGGATAGTTATTTATTAAATATAAATCTATAAAAAATGGTTGATATAGTTTTCTCAATGTTTTTTATTTAATATAGGGATGTGGTGTCTGCTTATAAGCGGGGATAGTGACACAGTATAAATTAATAAAAAGATTAAAATGTAACTAATCCATTCTAGAAAATGAATCAAAATTTATAGAGTTCAAAATAAAAATAATTTAAGTTATGATTTTTTTAAAATCTGTTAAATCATTTATAATTAGACAGTTTTATGTAGTATTATTATCTTTATCTTTTATTTTAACTACTTAGATGACCTATTTTAGCCATAACTATGGTAACATCCTTGTCACTCTTAGTGGGAAATTTTTTTATAATGTGAAATCTGGATCATAAAAGGATAAGGAATGTAATTTAGAAAATATATTATCACTATTTTCCTATTTACATGGTTTTATGAATTTTAATCAATATAATAAAATATTATTTCCATAGAATATCATTAATATCATTTTTGACACTATTAATTTAATTGTACTGTAATGACCCCAAGAAAGGGTGATAATTAAAATAAAATATTCTAACATGTTAGTAATATGTTATATTCATCTATAAAATTCATGAAATACTATAAAAAATCAAATTATATTAATTTTTATATTTTTCAAATCATTTATTTTATTTTAATATTAATTAATGAAATACTATGTTAGCATTTCTTTAGAATTTTAGGTAAATATATAATAACTAAATATTATAAATAAAACACCATCATGAAAATAATTTTATTATTCTTAATATAACCATTTAAAATCATAGAAATTTTTTTATACCAATGTGATATCATTAGAGATATTTAAAACTATGTGACTGATATTTTATATTTTTCATTACTATAAATAATATATTGGTCAATTTCTTATAAATGTCTCCCTTAAAAAATTTAATTTCTAAACTATGTTGATATGTTTAAAAAACCATTAACAAAACAATAATTTATTTGGAAAATGGTGACTCTAACAGTTAATCTTATCTTAGGATAACTTGATTAACCCTTTTATGAGGTGATAAATATTATCTTGATTAATATTCATAATGACAAAAAATAAAAGTTGGATATTTACAAAAATTAAAAATAATGATTAGAAATATGATATCCATTATTCAATATTCAATCCCAATATGTTTCAAAAATTAATTTTAAAATATGTTTGAAAAACATGATTAAAATCATAGTATAGAAAAATACATTTTTAAAAATTATCCGAGATTTATTTTTACATAATGCCTAGAAAAATATGATATGAATGTTAATTTTCTTATTTAATATATAATCTTTCAATTTAATTAAAATCATTCACTATTAGTGATTAATTTAATGAACAGAAAAAATAAATTATGTTTATAAAATAGTTTTTTTTTTAAAATGGTACTTTTAAATTCAAATGATTTTTATTTTCATTTATAACCCATTATTAATTAAGGAATTCATTATATAAAAAATCATAATTTAGTTTTCATTATTCATACCCAAAAAAATTAATGGATAGGTCATAATATTGAAATAATAGTTTATTAATATATTTTTGGTTTTTTTAAACATAGTGGTGTATGTAACACAAGCTATAGAATAAATTAAATTCATTTAAACAGAAATATATCATAAAATATTTGGGTGTAACATAATCCATGATGAGTGAAAACATGATCCACTATAGTATCATGAATATGGAGGCCAAGATAGATTAATATCAACGGATATATCCTGGGTTTTCCTTTAGGTCGTATAAAGATTAACCCGAGATTAAAAAGGAGCTCCTTGTGGAAAAAGGACCCAATGGACCTACATTAATTTCCACCTAATGTGATCTACTGGTGAGCTGGATGAGGTTTACAATCTGGCCACTATAGTCTTACTAACTACCTCACTGGCTAGCTGGTGATTCTTTCTACGTAGTAGGGGCTCTGCCCACCCCACAAGCTAATCGGTGGGGGATACTAGTGTGTAGGAACTGCCGCAATATCCTGAATAGACCAACTAAGACTCCGACCTTATTCTTCATTTTGAGTCTCCCCCTATGCTTTCTATTCATTCTAAAAAACTAATCAAGTATATTCAAACATGAATCATCTCAATTCAACACTTGGTTCTCTCAATGAGCAATCCACTTGATAAAAACATAAAATTCACTCCACAATTCAAAACAATAATGGTGTGGGTAATTTAAATAAGCTTAAATTTCAAATAAAAACATATATTCAATAGAAATATTTATTTATAAAAAAAATTATTTCATTTTATACAATTTATTTTATTTATATATGTTTTTGTAATAACATATTATATAAAAAATAATTAATTAATTAAAAATACAAGATATGAGATATCTAATATATAATAATAATTTTAGGGTTTATAAATTTATTAATAAAAAAGTATAAGTAAAATAAAACTATTTTGTGATTACTATCTTGAAGAACACCTTTGATGATTTATTCCTTTTGGAATATCATAACTAATAAAATGGATCAATTTTATAAAGGAATATATATGTTTATTAAAATAAAATTAATATTATCATACATCTACTATATCCCATGATTTATACTAATTTTCACATGATAGCATTTTGATGTTTATTATATGAATTACACTATTTCATTCATTTTCCATTACTATATAAAAAATATATAAAATATTTTTCCCTACGTAACATATTTATATTACATGATTACATTTATAATCGATGTCCAATATTTTTGATTCATACAATAAATAATGTAGATCTTCAATACATTTAATTATGTACTTTTATTCCCAAAAATAATCCTAGTTAATATATATATACATATATTAATTTTATTTAATGAAGTGATAAGTATTTTTTATATTTATATTATATAAAAAGTATCTTTTTTCTCAAATGAAATAATAAATAAATATGAAATAATTAAATTAAGTTACCATATTTATTAAAAAAACTAATGAAAAATAGATATATATAAAATTTTATTTTAAAAAATGAATAAAAAATAAAAACATTTATTACAATTATAAGAGATAAATATTAAAAAAAATAAAGATGATATGGAACTAATAATTTCACCATTAGCTGCTATAGGTATGGAGTGGTACTAGGGTGTTTGGGTAATCATATATGGAACTTGTAATGATTCATTATTATTATGTTCTTTTATAAAGTATTTGTTAACTTTTTGATTCATTCCTTATTTCTGTACATTATTAATTCTTATTACATATTTTATCATGAAATGAGAATATGAATAGGAATTTACATAAAGTTATTGTAGGGTCTCTTGGTGTGTCATACTGATATCTCATTATCATACCCCACATTTACACCTTCACTTATATAAGGATATTATTGTTTCATCTAAATTATAATGTTATTTGTGTTGATAAAATATCATAGAGATACATATTAATCATGATACTAGAATAGTGAGAGTAACATGGATGTTACATGGCATTTCATGTTGATCTCAAATGGCCTCCTTTTATATTTTTATTTGTTTTTATTATGTGATCAAAATAAGGGTGGTCATTGGTTATGAGTATCATTAAAATTATTAAATATTGAGTTAATTTGTTATTATATATAGATTATGATAGTTTATAAGATTATAATTGATATTATTTGTTGAAATATTTTATTTGTGTATTTCCCTTACTTATTTTATGATTTATTTCATGAGGACGTATTCTCTTTAATTTTTAATTTAGGCCCTCACCACTAGTTGGAAGCCTATGGAACATGAGGATACACAATAGAGATCCTATAGTGATATATTATGAGACATGTAATTCATCATTGAGATATGTTTAATTTTTATATTTCCGTCACATGGTTTGTGTTTATCCTCTAAAGTAATTATAATTGAGACCCATGAGGCTTGGGGGGAGAAATCACTACTAAGGTTCCGATAAGTAATTGATGAATTTATTTTAAATAATTGGTGGTTTATTAACCAAATTATATCATGGATAGTGAAATTTTATTAATAATTATTTTATAGTAGTATTATTACTCTTCATGACATTGTATCTATGGAAAAAAAGATGGTGTATTACATTGTCCATGTTATTTCCAAAGTTACACCCAATTTTATTAAACATTCTTGAGTCATGATAAAATCCGTCAAATTTGACCTAGATTTTTGGATTCAAATATTATACCACGGATGTCTGTTGATGAAAATATATTTTAATCATAAAAGAAACTCCCACTTTGATTCTTATACTTTCTATAAGTCTTCGATGTATACATTCATTGATATAAGTCATCTGTATGAATGTTTTAACTATGAGAAGTAGATTTATATTAAATAAATATGTTACTACAATAAAATTTAGGAATAAGAAATTATTAAATCTATCTATAGTCATTAAATTAATGATATAAATTTATAGAAAATAAAGAAAATGATAAGTTAACCCACCCTAATAACACTTTGGGAAGGAATAAGTTTGTTACAAGAACTCAAATATATTCCCATGATTCCCATTATATCATAATGGGGTTTGTATCATATAGTTTTATCCCAATAAGTAATATTATTTTCTCAAACAATTGAGTAATTGAGATATCACAAAACCAAGATCATATATTTTTTTTAAAAACCAAATCTTAAAAAATTGTCTTTGATGCCAACTGAAGAAACCTAAACAATATTTTCCTTACACTACTAGAAAATGGACCATTAACGAAGGAATTATACCAACAATTTTACACAAACTGTTGGTATATTTATCATAAACCTACACTATAATTTTTTTAGCCAAAACCATTGGTATAGGTAACATAATATGACCATATACAAATGGTTTGGCAAAACTTTTGGTAAAGGTGATTTATTACAAAAAGTTTAGATAAAAACATTCGTGCATCCTCTATTTAATGAACATATACCAATAGATTTTACAAAACCATTAGTATAGTTAATGGTTATACTAACGCTGTAACACCCCAGGTAAATAAAGAATATGACATTTTCATATTTATCCATATTTGTGAATAAAATATTAAAATGACTTTAAAGGGGACGCTATGATCGATGGCGTACCC
This sequence comes from Viscum album, assembly GCA_963277665.1. Taxonomy (NCBI): domain Eukaryota; kingdom Viridiplantae; phylum Streptophyta; class Magnoliopsida; order Santalales; family Viscaceae; genus Viscum; species Viscum album. The sequence continues at coordinate 377,919,614 of OY728160.1, read as the reverse complement.
AACACGCAACAACGAGTTTCTTGGGAATCTTACGTTGCACTCTAATAATAAAATAATATTATTTTAAATGGGAGTTAACATGTAGTCGTTTTATTGGCTGGAATGGATAGAAATAACTAAAATATGATTATATATGTTTTTAAATATTTTTACATTTATTCAATAAAAGATAAATGCATAAAATACGGAAAGAATTCAATTTCAGGCATATATGCCCTAGTTTTCACTAAAGGTTCACTTATCGCCTTTTGATGGAGGACCGCCATTAAATATAGTTTTTTTCACTCTTATACATCCTTTTGGACCAAATAAAACTCTTCTTAAGTATTGGGACATCAATATTTACATTGTGTAAATTTTTGGTATCTTTCTGATAAAGTTCATTTTTTAATTAATACTGTAAAATGTTGTATTTTAATTCAAAACCCCTTTTAATCTAATTTATTTATATGATTATATTATCTTTTGAATTTGTTTTAATGTGAAATTAGAATATATTTTTAACATTAAATCCAATATTGGTCATTGGAATTAATTTCACTTTGAAATCAGACTTAAACTAGTGCTAATCTTTTGATACTTATTGTTTCATAAAAACACGCTATTTGCTCTGACAACGGGAATTAATAATTAAATTAATTAATGTTGCTTATATGTTTTGAATTTTGTAAAATAGACTTCATTTTTGAATTCGGAATATCAAATATAGCTTAGGGTTATTTTTTGGGATTTTTCTGAAAAACTTCATTTTTTGATGAATAGTGAAAGCACTAAGGGGTACTTATAAAAACTGATTTTCTGTTGAAATAAAATTTTTCCATCTTTGTGTATTTAATTTCAAAAATCCGACATACATGGTTGTCATTAAGAAGTAAAATGTGATTAAATGGGATTAAAATAATTTTTATGGTGAATAGTAACTTATTAAGTTTTTAATCGCGATTAGAGGTAATTATTGTAGTTTAAGGTAACAATAATGTATTAATAAAATGAAATGACCTAGACACATGTCCTAACCTCATTGGATGTGTCATTGGCGACCAAGAAATTCCATGGGTCAACTTGGGGACCCCATGGAGCCACTTTGGTTGGAAAATGACATAAATACCTTTTTATTTAATGTTAAAGTAAAAATGAGACAAACATGAGATGTTTTACTAAAACAATTTTTACATGGGGTTATACAAGTCAGAAGTTTTACTATAAATATTCATAAGAAAACTAAAACGTTTTCCTACATCATAGTATTTTTTTTTAAAATTTTAGACATTAAATATATTAAATTATTTATGACATCATGATGATGCAGCGATGACCTCATTATTTAACGATTTAAATAAAATGGAAATATAATGTAATATCTAAGATCTAAACGTGTCAAAAACCTATTGGATGAGTGGATTTCGAACCCGTATCACCTTATCCTAGAAACAAATCAATGTGGGACCTCTTAAATCTGAATACCATTTTGAAATAAAGTGACTTTTCATTACTTTCCAAGAGTTCCCCTCCTCTCCTCTTATAAAAGGCCCCACCCCTACCTCCTTAACAAAACATCCAAAGACTTTTTCTCGGCCAAACCCTTCCCATTTTGTCTCTCCACATCCCTATATAACTCTTCGAAGCCTCACTTTGGGCAGAAGTCGTCACAAGGAAGCCTTTTATCTCAAACTAAAGGGAGTTACCCAATTTTAAGGTAATGTCTTCACTTGAGTAATTTTGTTTTATTTTTCTTCTCCAACTCCCTAAAATATTTTTATTCATTTATTTTGTAACAAAACAAGTATCATCAATATTCTAGGATGTTGTTATAAGAAGTATTTGAGCTAAACTTTCACACACCTACATCTAATGGTTAAAGAACATACTGTTTCTGTGGATGGCGAATTTCGGCCTCCCGAAACGATGATTGTTCAACATTCTTTTAACACCTTCAAAGGTGGCCATTAAGATGAAACTATATTTATATATGATATATAATATGTTTATGTTTTCCTTAAGCATCTGTATTTTTCATTTTTTTCATACCTTTATGGTTTCCATTATGGGTAAACGCGATATCTTCATTTAAGGAAGTGCGGACTACCACCCCCTCAAAGTGATTTGATTCGTTAATGCCATATGTGGGACATATAAAGTATGGATTTAAAGTTATTATATATGATTTTATACTGTAATTATAATATACCTCTATATCATTATTATTCTGTTCCATAAAAATATGACATAGAAATTAAAATAGCGTTCATGAGTACGTACGGCTTACCGTCTCCTTGAACGGTACATTTAATTTCTTATCTCAAAATGTTATGTACTATTATAAGTACATATATATAATGGATATATATGTAATATATTACATCTAAATGATGGATATCATTCTGGAATGATAACATATATGTATATCTCTCATTTTTTTAATTCCATTAATATGACAGAAAAAGAAAGTAGCGTTCATGCGTACTGACGGCCTACCGTCTCCATGAACGGTGCTTTTAATTTTTATCTCCAAATGCTATGGAATAGTATAAAATGATTATATACTAGCTATATATGATATTTAAAACATCAATACTATTCTGGATATGATGTACCTATAACTACATGGATAATTATTTTCCAACAAGTTCAATTTTTGACTCATGTACCAAACATCGACAAAAACGTCTGATATGAACTCATATTATTAACCAATTATTATAACATTAAAATATGTGATATGAAATGAATAATAATATTTATAGGAGGTCCTTAAGCAATTATAAATTGACCAAAGTTTATTATTCAGGAATATAAAGAAACGAACAAGACAAGTTGGACTTGAGGTTAGGGATCCAACTCCTCTCTTTCTTTTTAAGTACACTCTTTTATGTCATTCCTTTTAAGCTCATATTTTTTGTGATTGGGATGTTCTTTTATATTTATATTACTGTAATTTTTATGTTCATATGATGACAGACCCTATTCTCTCTCATCAATCCATTTTTGATGTTTTGAGTGGCGCCGTTAGGCTGCCGAATTTTCGTAAGAGATCTAACCTCTCTCTTTCTTTTAAGCACTCTCCTTTATGTCACTTCTTTTAAGATCCTCATTGTTATGATGGGGGATGTTATTTTATATTCCTATTGATTTAAATTTTATTTTAATACGATGAAAGACCCTATTTTATCTCATCAATCTATTTTTGGAAGTTTTAAGTGGAGCCGTTAGGCTGCCGAGTTTTCGTAAGTGATTTTCATCTCACTTTTATTCCCGTGAGATTTATGCTACATTTGCCAAAATTTCCTTTGAGTGGTGTATGTACTGCCCATTATTTTACTCATTGTGTAATATAATTTCATTTATGAGTATTTACATCAATGTTTTATTGTTCTTCTTTCACGGGGTGTATGTTTCGAAAGATACCCATGTCGGTAAGGGAACCTTTCACCCTCCTCTTTTTAAAAGTCTTATTTTGTTATGTCTTTTAATTCACATACTATTATGTTGAGATATGTACTTCTATATCTTTATTGATGTAAATTTTATTTCCAAGTGATGAGATACCCTTTTTATCTCTCATCAACTCATTTTCTGAATTTTGAAGTGACGCCGTTAGGCTGTGGAATTTTACCAAGGGAACTTTTTAACCCAATTTCGATTTCATTGGGTTCAACATGTAGTTATTGAATATGTATTCCTTTGAATATGTGTGAATAACCTTTTATTGTTTTACACTTAATATCCACTTATATTGGGTGTATTTATATTTTTCACACATAATTTTGAGATTGATTTATCCTTAATTTAAGGATACCTTCTTTATAAGGGATTTCATCACATTTTACATTTCTATTGAGACTTCATTGTTGTTATGCACAAATTCACTATTATATGGTGTATATACTGTCCTTTGGAATATTATATCATGAATCCATTTATTCTCATGATATTATAATGTTCTGACTTACTGTTATTCCTTAATTATTGTATTCAAGTGTCTCCAATTTTGGTAAAAACCCTTTAACCAAAATATCGCTTTAAATATTTTAATGATTTTTTCTTATTAATATCCATGTTTTCAAAATTGTCTGAAGGTTTTATTTATATGGATATTAATGGTTTAAAATGATAAAATCTTCAAGGTGGTATGGGACACTTTGATTCAAAAATCACTTTATTAAATGTTTTAAATGGTTTTAAAAATGGGTTTTTTTGAATTGATTCATTATTTCAATATACTAAAATGTTATATTGTGATGTGGAAATGTTATGTTTCCTTTATTCATGTTTTATGTGATACATTTATGTTATGGTTCTTGGGCATTGTTATGAAAACGGGTGGTTCCGTGATAAACTAAGGGCGGGTGAGCCCGATATAGCTCTCCAATGCATTCGGTAACACGAAGGAGTGAAACGTTAAGGATTCTCCGAAGAGATTTAGGGAATATACTATAGTGGGTATTCCAAACGTAACCAAGAGGGTTACTCCCTACGTAAGAATGTTATGAATGCCTCAAGTTACCTTTTATGTCTTATGATTTCTATGATTTATTCATGATTTTATGAGGTATGTTAAAGTGCTTATGTTTTATGGATAAAGTGTGATTTCATTTTTATGTATACATGTAATCATGTTTCCTTTCCATATTTTTATATCCCTTACTGATCTTTTTATTCTCATCCCAAGTTTTTTTGAAATGTTTTTCACAGGTCAAGGGAAAGGTACATGATATGATGATAGTGTCAATGATGTGTCAAGAAAGAATCCATGTTTTATTTTAAATATGTTTCCGTTGATGGGAAAAATGAATATTATCTTTTATGTAACCACTTTGTTTATATGTGGAAAGTAATGCATGTTTTATGATCTAATTCTCTAAAGCTCTAAACCTGAAAAGCTCGTCAATGTGTAATCTTGTAATAACTCACGATTAAGTAAGGTTTAAGGAAGGGGCCTTATAAACGCTTTGGATAAAACCATTAGTATAGACTCCATTTAAAGACCCTATACCAACAATTTTTCTCAAAATATTGGTATAGGTCTCAAATATAAAAATACCTAAACCTATATTTTTTCAATCCATTAGTATATGTATTTTTATTTTTAATGAATTATTTTATCAATAATCACAGAATACATCAACAATAAATTTACATAAATTATACAAATAAAAATTTATTATATTATGTTTCTCAAAAGCATTGTATATTTTTGGTTTTGTTAAATAAATATAAATTGGAGGTGCATGGATTAAACCATCCAAGTGTTTTTCTAAATTACCTATGAAAACATTTTTAAAAATTCTGGGTAAAGGTATGTCATATTACCTATTCCAACGGATTGGAAAATATTTATATCTCCCAAATATACCTACAATTTCATAACACCATTGGTATAGGTCTTTCACAATTCCAACCCAGTAAAAGACCACCCAAACAATTTGAATAGCCTTTACCAACTATTTTGACACCTATAGAATTGGTTTCAAACTGTTGGTATAAGATTTTTTACAATATTGTCAATTAAAAGATAAATAAAAACAACATGTCAATTACACTACTAATATCTTTTAGGTATATACATATCATAAGATATAATATAATCAATGAACTAGGAAAACTAAATCATAATAATGTATGATTTCAAACACTCAGAATGAGTAAACATATGAGATAAAAATTGATGATCATAAGCCATTATAAGATATAAAGTGGGTATGAATACATCATCAATGTATGTGAACACATCATAAAGAAATCACACCTGATAAAAAACGAACATGATTTATAAATCATAACAAAAGTATTTTGTAATAATGAAGTAAATATCATATGATTACAAAATCCTAATAATGTGACAACAACAAAAAACATGATATTATATGTGAATCCCCAGACATAAAATCATACAATTCAATGTGATTAAATAAATTCTTTCTATACTAACATTAAAATGGAAAAAATGACCCTATCTTAACCATATATTTCTATAATATCAAAAAAATATCAAGTCATATACTTTCGAATGATGATTTTGGTTTAGTGTTTTTAAGTCATTGGAAAACAATTTAACTAAAAAATGCCACGTCTTTATCATAAACTAGAAATTATTTCAATTATAATAGAAACTACATAATATATAAAAATCATTCAATATCTCCCATAAATTATCCTCCTATGCTATTCTATTAAACATATTATGTGCAATACATTTCATCATAACTTGGGAAAATAGAAACACAATAATGGAGATCTCAAACTCACATTAAGGGAAAATGTAAGAAATAAAAATTAAAGATCATAATTGTGTATAATATGATCATAAATAATATGGTAGTAACATATAATCTAAAAAAAATCAATAATAAAATGAATTTGAAGGCATAATCTGTCCAGGGATAACATTGGAAATAAAAATTTCCAATGGATACCAATAGTTTTTTCTATAGAGATGAAATACATAATTATAAATAGCTGATTACATTCCATAAGCTAATAATTAATGATCGTAGACATAATTATGAAACTATAAAAGCATTATGTATAGAAAATAATTTGATTTGTTAAGGCATACTGAAATATTCCAATGGTTGTTTTTCTTTTGAGGCCCATAGATACATTGAGGGGTTATCTACATTGGGATCCACAAAACTATAATTAATCCCAATACATTCATCATCATAAAGAATTAATAAACTATAGAATATTTTACCAACATGTATTAGTAATAAATGTACATTTTTATCAAAATAAAAAGTATATAGATTTTCAATATTTACAAAATCAATAAATTTAAAAACAATTAATTTAAGAATCCCTAAAACAAAATATTTATAGAGAAATGTGCATTTTAATAATCTAATAATTACCATAATAATGTTATGAAAGAAATCAAGGTGAACACCCTTCATTAAAATAATATAATATAGAGTATTAAAAAAGGAACAACATTATATGAATAATTATTCCTGTAATAGATGACGATTTGCAAAGAAAATTTAAATGATGGATTTCCTTGAGATTAATACAACAAAATAAAAAGGTATAAAAGGATTTTTAATATAATCCATTATGAATATATACATCAAAAAAATATTTGGTGAATATGAATCATATCACAATAGGGGAAATTGAGTTATAAAAACCATTGTAGTAATGGCAACAAAATTATCAAAAGAACATGAATGGAATACAATGAAATTAAAATATAATTAAATGAAATATATTCATTTTACATAATGTAATTAGGTAATTTATTATTTTATATAAAATAATTTAGGGTGTGCGATATCAAAGATGTCTCATGTATGTGATAATAAAGACAAATAACACAAAGAAATTAAAAAAAATGGTTCAAAAACTCTTGAAGGATATAATTTGAAACTGGACATTAAATATACTGAATAATGATGGAGACATGATTTAAAATTTGAATGACTTATTATTTGAACTATATTATTGAAAACATGGTGTATAACAAACTCATGTCTCAAGGAATTGGGATTTGAGACAAAGAACCCCATTAAGTAACGTAATCATTATAATAAGAATTATTAGATAACAAGGATATAATGAATAATTTTAGAAACTAAAATAAATAATGTAGTATAATACCATGTATTATTAGCATACAATAAATCAATCTTTAAACAATATATTATGAATAATTTAATTTGTATCTAAAAGAATGAAAATTTAGTAATTTCAAACAATTATGAACTCATAAACATTTTAATGGGAATACATTAATGTATATTATTTAAAATGAGAAATTAAATAGCATTAATAATTGTAGGATCATGATTGAAATTATTAAATTGATATTAGATACACCATTTAACGAAAAAAAATTATAATATGAAATAAGACTTAAGAAATTAAATTTAAGGTAATAAACTTTTACCAGAAACACACTCATTGAGGTAACAATCATTTCATAATAATTTCATAGAAAAGAATTATATAATCCCATATAGAAATATTGAAATTCTATAAAAATTATTAATTTGGTATAATAAATGAAACTTCAACAATATTGTTTAATAATGAAATATTTAACTTAATCATAGTAATTTTTTTAGAAAAAACTCTTACTTTGTTCCAGATTCATTCAATGTGTGCACCTAACATCCAAATTAATTAAATTAAAATTATGATATAATATATTACCAAACATATTCATTAATTTTTAAATTATTAGAGACCATTTATTATTATATTATGTATATTTATTTAATTATTTTTAATTATGTTTGTATTATATTATAATCATTGTGGACTTATTTCGGTTGTAATGATAAATATGATATTTAATAATAAGTTAAATTATTAATATAAACATTAAAAAACTATATAAAAATAATTAATTTCTTATTGAAAAATAAAATAAAATTACTACATATGTTCTTACAGTCATCCATAAGAGAGTTTTATAGCATTGTTCATGTAGGTAGCTAAACCAAACCCAAACATGAACATGTTATATCTTAATGGGTGAGTATAGTTAATTATGTTTATAAAATGGTTAAAAAATAGTAATAATGTTATTATGTTGAATTTTAATATTTTTTAATCACATTTTTTTCTGTTTTGGAAAAAGAATTATAATCAAGATGAAAACATTACTTCATGGAGGCGGTGGTCCATACTACACAAGGTTAATGTTTTCATTTACCAATGAGAGAGGGGACATGATGATGAATTATAATTTTTATATATATATTTATAATTTTTTTATATATTTAACATTAATTTTTTATTTATATTCTTATAACAACCAAAGAGAGGCAGTTGTGAAAAAATGGAGATGTTGCTTAGTGGATGAGGTACTCTGGAAAACACACTTCCAGCATTATTTTGTTTTTCTAACTACATATAATAGAAGAAATATGTTATTGTATATTAATAAAATAAATATTTTTTATAATTATTACACGAAGGATATTTTATAAATATATGTATGATTTTTGAGAATGTAAAGGATAATAAGAAAAAGACAAGGAATATGAAATACTATCTTTGGAATCGTTAAAATTATCATGAATGTATCCTTAGAAATGAAGATCTTTGGATTATAAATTGTGACTAGATAAGTGTGAAATTGAGATAGGATTATAGGAGAAGAATAATGGAAGAGTCAATGGAATAAATTATAAGTAATGAATGTGTAATTAATGTGAGTAAGTGTCACTAATTATATGCAAATAAAAATGAACCTTTGTAAACAACCATTACTTTTCAATAATGTAATGAACCTATTGAAGGGTTGAAGGTTCAAAAATAAAAAGATAATTTATTTTTGGGAGAACTTGTATCTATTATTCACTAACCAACTATTTCCACAAATGTATCTTATATTCTTACATTTACATTTTCTTATTTTTAAAGGGGAAATTAGATTTAATCTAGTAAAATATGATTTAGGAAACATATAAAATAATAATTAATACAAAATTTGGGTGTGATGAACTTAAATTTAATCTCAATCAATCTAATTCAATTTCAAATTAAGATAAAATTAACTTTTAAACTAAAATGCGTAACATATAAAAACATTGTTCCATAATAAATGTCGTTTTCACCATTAAGTGTTCTAAATAATTATTAGTATTGATTACATAATTACTGGGTGATACATTATTTAAATATAGTATTATATTTTATATTAAATTAACTATTTGGAATAAATTAATTTAGTCTCTTAAGAATAAATTAGATAATATTAATAAAATAATTATACATAAATTACCGGTTTTCCATTATCATAGCTCTTAAAATTAATCATCGTAGTCATACAATTATGACCAAAGATGAAGTTTACCATACTAAATAATTTGATCATATTGATATAAAATATGAAATAATTTTTTTATTTAATTTCTACAATAGAAGAAAATTTATTTTTTTAATATATGTCAAGAAGTAAATATTTTGTTTAAAATATTACTAAAGTTTGAAAAATGATAAATGTGGGTTTTATAAAAACATTTATATAAAATGATTTATTTTAAGTATATATATATATATTATTTTAGAAAAAAATGTTTAAAGAACATTAATTCTCTATTTTACTTTAACATTTTTATAAAAGTGGTGGTTTTACCAAAATCTATTTTTTTCACTATTTACATAAAAATCAATTATTTTTGATGTCTTTAAAAAATTTCTCCTAAAATAACATTGACATGATTACTATAAAAAAATAAAGTTAATGTTTTAAAATTAAAATTATAAAACTAATAAATTTAACATTCAAATAAAAATACTATATATATATATATATGAAAATATCTATAATTGAGAAATGCCATGTTAAAAAGTTAAGTGTTTTGAATCTGATTTTTTATAAATTGTTAATTAATTATTTTATTTTTTATCTAAAATTGGTTTAATTATTGTAATAATTTACATATTTAATATTTCAGAGATTATTTTATTTCAGTGTTTCGTGTGAATCAAGTTATCAATAAAATTTTTATTTAAGGGAAAAAATATATACCAAAATCTCGGGGTGTTACATTAGAAGAATAATTCAAGGATCACTTCTAAGACAACATAACATTATTGACATATTCTTATAATTGATTTATTTTACCCTATAATCCCTTACACATAATCACATGAAATAGAAAAATATTATACAATACATTGTGTGAAATTAATTTTTCATACCCTCCTTTCCCATCATAATATGTACATGAATTTGTGCTGCAAATAAGAAAAAAATCATAATTTTATCAAAGGCTAATTTACCTGGGAATGAAATATGATTCATGAGAATTTACACAAGACATAGTAATGTTCTATCTATAAAAATATGATATATGGTATCATTAGATCAAATACTTAGTAAATTTTAAGAATCATTAATGAATACTGATATAGATACAACACACATTTATAAGATAATAGATTATTTAATACATTAATATGGTATCACATTAAAATAGGTCATGAATTGGATCAAATTAACACCAGAACATTAATATCCCAAAATTAAAACTTCATAAGCACAATTGGAAGGTAATACATATAACATAACTCTATAGAATATAGATAATTTAGAGTTCTATTGGAAAATATAAGTAAAATTATAAAAAAAATTACAAACAAATTGTAACATGGTTGTAAAAATAGACTCCTAAGCCTTTTAGAAAACATATTTTATGATAAGAAAAGAAGATATTGAAATCCATTCTTTTAAAATAATTCAAAAAAATGAATCATTTTATCTAAATGAAGTTAATGATAAGAAAAATATAGTGGAAGGAAAAAATAAAAAAAAATAATGAAATAACTTTATTTAATCCTATCAATTATTATGAATTACTTTTAAATAGAAACATTATACAATAAGATGAATATAAATTCTATTATTAAATATGAAAACATAAAGAGAAATCTTCTTTTAGGAAAAAATGTTACAAAATTAAGAAAATGAATTGTTTCAAAAAACATGAATAATTATATTCTTTTCATAAATTTGAATGTAATGTAAAAAATATCCAATTCTTTAAAAATTAAAATTATTCATTATAATTTTTTTCTACAAATTAAATGATATTAGAAAATTACCATAAGTAATAATTTTTATATTGGATGTTACCCTTTTAGGGTAAAAGTATCACTAAGGCGGGGGAGGTGAATTAGTGATATATTTTTCTTTTATATATCCATAATTTTAAAACAAACTTTCCCTCATATTAAGTATTTTTTCCCTTCTGAGCACAAATAAAACACACATCCATAGAAACACATGAATTTACAAGCTTCACTACTCAAAAAGAGTTACTACGTCCTTGTTATTGTTTTGAAATAATTCAATACAACACAACCCACTAGAATAAAATCATTTTATGTGGAATACAACTAGTAGGATATACACTCACACTCATGTGAAACTATTTAAACAATATAATATTTTGTGATCTCCCTCTTAGTATAAACTGGGTAAAATAATGTTTCAGTTCTTCTTGACAAACTTTCAAAATTTTGATCTCTCAAAACAATCCTTCACATTCCTTCCCAAAAGATGGTAATAACTTCCTTCCACACAACATTCTACTTGTTTTTAAATCCCTAATTAGGAGGAAACTAAAAAATTGTGCACCAAAAAATACTTATGTACCACTCCATGCTTGCGCTACCTTCTTGTGCTCCAGTCCCTACTTTCACACAACTTACATACACATGTACAACTAACTACATGTGTTCCATTCACTACTTATGTGCCACTCACTACAAGAGAGACACTTATACATGTGTGATTTAGAGCTCATGTTTTCTATATGTTTTGATCATTACTCAAATGAAGGGGGAATACACCTATTTATTATAATTTTGTTGACCCTAAGTAAAAATCACACAACTTCTCCCCAAGCATGAAAGTCTATTCATGAATGTTGCTTTCTCCCAAAATTACCTTTTACGAAAACTCCATAACATGTGTGACATTATTACCTTTTTCATATTTTTATGTACTAATATTGAAAAATTCCTTCCACAAAACTTTTCAATACTTCTTGGAAAACAGTACCACCTCAAAAAACATGATTCAGAAACACCCAACATATTGATCCACAGTTCTCTACATTCATCACAAACTCCTTCTATCATGATATATATCTTTTGATCAATCACATTTATCATCATCAATTTTTAAAATGAATTTATTTTAACTTTTATATCATCCATCAACACCCTTCTATCGAATCAAATCTGAATATGATCAGTTTATCCTTTTATCACCCTTTCCTTTAAAATGATTGAATCACAAGTTCTCAAATAAACTTATGATATTTTTGAAATAAAAATAATCAAAGCATCACGATATTCAACATTTCTTTACAACATGAATTAATTTATCCTCTTTGAAGAAAAAACAGAAAAATATTCAAAAGAAAACTCTTATTATTTCTTCTTCCACCACACATAGTCCGCAAAAAATTTATAAAAACATTTTTTAAACATTATCAAAAATATAGAAGTGAAATATTATTGACCATATAAAAGAGATAAAGTTAGCTCCACTTAAAATAAACCTTTTGTTATAATTGTGAACTAAAGAGAAATGAAAGGATAACAAGATATTTAAAATCAAATAATCACCAACGGAGAATAAAATAGTTGTGGTTTAAGATATAATATTAAATAATTTTCTGTATTTGTAAATTTAGTCATGAATAATATTGAATTGGAAAAGATATTGGAAATAAAATACTTATGGAAAATTATTGTATGAAAAAAAATACATATATTAGAAATAGATACCATCAATTTACAAATAATGAATGTATGAAAATAATATTAAAAATTAAATACCTTTATTTTTAGTCAAATAATAGAATATATAGAATTGAAATAAAATATTTGAAATGAGTGGGGACTTGGAAAGAAGACCTTTACCAAGAATGTAACATATGAATTATGGATAGAAAAGAAATATATTTTGTGAAAGAAATTAATATTCAATAAAATTAGAAGAAAAAGGTATATGTTATAACTCAAATAATCTTAGAATAACATAATCAATGTTGTTTGGGCATAACATAATCAATGTAAAAATAGTTAAGAATGCATTTATATGTTTGATAATATTTGAATAAAAATAACAAGAAAAAAATCCTGACATAGAATGTTAAATCACAATAATAAAAAATATGGATTTTAGAAAAAATAATAATTCCGTGGATGTTAAATACTTAGTGTAAAACAAAAATAGGTTCGAAATTTGAAATTTATCTAATGTGATAAAAATTCAGACAAAGAACCCTTATCCTGGATTTCTGGTTTGTCAGGTGCACTTCAACATCATGATTAATAAAATAAATTACATAAATTATTTATTTAATATAACAAATAATTTATCTTTTATTTTTTAGTGTTCAACAATAATCATTTTTTCATTTATTGTTTGGATTTTATTCTCATTTTCCATTTGGATTTTTAGGTCAATGTCTTCAAAACTGATTCAATATATTGATAACGATCAAATGAGTTATAATAAAGTTTAATAATTTCTATAATTGTAGAGTTAAAATTTATTTATCATTCTATTCAAACAAGTATTATAAAGTTATATATATTATCCAAAAAAATTTCAAATTATGAAATATGTCGTGATATGATTGATACAATTACTAAAATAATTTAGTATTAACATCAATAAAAAAATTAAAAATTTAAATGTATAGAATATCAATAATTTCTTAAATAATTTATTTATTCATTAAATACATTAATGAAAATACCCATGTTAGGTAGTGATGAAAAAAATATGGTATCCATATTGGTGGTGAAACTATAATAACATATGTTACATTATTACTTTCTGAATGGATGAAAGGAAGGTTGATAATGATTATTCTATAAACATAATACCATTTTTAAATATTAATGATATTGATATTATTATTTATTTGTTTGAAATTTATTTTTATTTGGTATAATTGAAAAATTAAAGGAACAAAAATAAGAAAGTGATTAGGAGTTCTCATGGAACTAACTAAGAAGTCTCCATTGCTAATTGGATCATTCATTTGAAGGGAACTATTTGGTTTAGAACAGAACATCTAGGGAATGACTAATATTTTTAGTTAATTTTTTTATGAGTTTAGTTTATCTATGGTTCTTTATGTTTTGAGGATATGTGGGGTGGTTAAATATGTTTTTTTAAGGGGAGGAGATGGATGTTTTAGAATAAAAATTTTAATATTTAATTATTTAATTCATTTTCTATCTATAGTGATTGTTCCCATAAAATTTTTACTTATAAATATAAAATATGGGTTTGTTTTACATTTAGATGAATCCATAACAATATTATACCATCGAATCAATCAATTAAATTATAAGAACCATTTTTATTAGGATATAAAATAATTTAGTTTCTAAACTATCTAATATCAATTTTTAAATTCATCTTAATATTTTTAGATTCATTATCTTTCTCCTCAAAAACATTTATAGGTAATACAAATATTTCATGAATTTTTTTGTTATAATAATATCATAACAATTTCATAGAAATTAAGGCTTTTTAAAAAATATTATAAATTTACTCTGATATTATCTTGATAGGATAAATTAAAATATGATGTTAATTTTATAAAAATATATTTCAAACATTTATAAATTTTATTTTAAATGAAAATATTATTTTCAATTAAAAGGCTTTTTTTGTTAAAAGAGGCCTTCAAAACATTATATATTTTTAATCACATTTTACATAAATTAAGAATTTATTGAGTGTCAATATATCTATTTATAATTTATTTATAATCATTCATTAAAAGAGATTAAATGAATTTATTCAAGAAAATATACATTTAAATTAGAAAAAAATATATTTATAAATATTATTAATTTGGATTCACCATGGAAACAATGATTATAACAAGTTAACCTTAATTAATAAAAGATAAAATCGAACTTATCACCTTATTTATATATATAGATTCCAAAAATAAAATAAAATAAAAAAGAATAATATTATAATTATGAGAAATTTATTTTTTTATACATAATCTTTATTTAATAAAAAATATAATTTTGTATGACAAAATAAAATTATAAACTCTTTAATAAGATAATTATTATTTGATTAATTTAAAATTTATTTTATATAAAAATAATATATTATTATTTTATTTAGAAAAAAATAATTATCTCATTTTTTGAAATGTATCATAAAATATTTATTTTTAGGAAAATTAAACATACATGCTTTAACAGAAAAATATAAGTATCCTTTATTTATTTCTGATATATATTTTATTATATGGAACAATTTTATTTATTTTTATTATGTTTTAAATTTTAAATTTTAAATTAATTCATTGAATTGTTCTTGATATTTATTATGTGGTACATGTATTTATTATACTGTACCAAATTAAAAATGTGAAACTTGTTTAATTAGATAGAGAAATAATTATATTGATGTCTATTTTGTTACATTCTTCCTTGATTTTGAAATTTTATTATAAATATTTTAGTACGCATAGTAAGATGAAAATATATAAGGTTATTTTTGTTTTAATCATATCCTTAAAAATGGATCAAAAATAGTATTTGCAAAATCAAAATAATATCTCATGAGAGGGTCAAAACTTGGATGAAATTATTCAATATTATTGTGTACTGAGTGAAGATCAATTTAATACCGAACAAAACTTTATTAGGGTTAGTACCATAATGTTAATTAGATCCAGAGTCTATATAAACATGTAGTATTAAAATAGAGATATCATTTCCAAGAGACCAACCAATCATTATTTTATCAAAATTTTATTATTTTTAATATATATATATTCAGGTTTAGGTTTTATCATTATTTATTCTAATGTTAATTTCTAATAATAATTATAACGTTCTTTGTCATGATCTATTTACTATATTCCAACCCCAAAATTCATGGAAAATGATTCCCCTAAAATATATTTTACCCTTTAATCCCAAAACATTATAAAACAACATATCAGTTAATCTATTAATTAATTTTTTATATTTCCAAATATATATTAATATTTTTCCAAAATAACCAGAACATATTTATTGAAAATATTTTCCATCCCCAAATGATATATATATGGATCAGTTAATATTCCAAAAATCAATTATTCAATTTTCTCAATCAACCATAATTATCTCACCATCAAATTACAAGTTAAAATAATGGTTAAATAGACCTCAATTATGTATTCATCAAAAAAGCACATAAATGTTACCATTAAAAACAAATCACACAAGTAATTAAATGGGTATCAATGTAATTGAACTAATGATGAGAATTAAACATATTAAGTCATGATGGAATCTAAAACTTTTAAAATTTCCTCTTCAAAAATATCATAATCTCTATAATTATAAAAAGCCTTATCTAAAAGAAATTGTGATGTACCATGACCATAATCTAGGATCTTATGCTAAGAAAACATCTTTTAAATACATTATTTGATACCAACTAAATAATCCCAAACAAAACAATCCTTTATGAACGAGATTTTCAAATGATTCTCACATAAAGGGAGGAAACAATTATATAGATTACATGACATGTAACCCATGTAAACTCATATAAGTGGTAAAATTTCCAAAATCTCCTTCGAGATCCACACATGCATCACATGGTTTCACAAAAAGAAGACCTAAATTACACGTCATGTACTATCATGACACATCATGACAGAAGACCGGTAGAACATAATTGAATCATATAAATAGAGGTGATGGTTGGTGCTTTAGGGAATTTTAATTCTAGTAGAGACAAAAGGTTGGGGTGAAAATGTTGTGTCGTTTTCTAGTTCTTTATTTCATATATTTCATTACGTTATATTTTCTCTCCCTTTTTCATTCTATCATATCTAGGATGATAGGGTACACCCATCTAGTTTTTGGATGATGTAATCAAAGGGGAAGGTGCATTGGATTTGTTTATTCTAATTCATTCATGTATTCCTTTTGCATAATTTGTATATTTAAACAAAAATTCTTTTATTTTTATTCATCATGAAGATGGAAATTCAAATCTAAATGAACATTAAAATTGTGCTAATGATTAACCTAAAAAGAGGCATGACCACTTTCATATTTCGGAAATTAGTTTTAAATATGGTTTTAGGACAAACATGGTTTGGTGAAATCCTATATTACTAGACCAAAAAAAATATGGAATTTCTGCATTAATGAGGTTATAACACGATTATTGGACCTTTTTCTTTTCAACTGCAACACAAATAATGAATTGATAAATCTATATTGAAAAATCTAATTGCACCTGATCCCTAATATTACAGTACCCTAGTAATTTTATTAAATATGTTTTCACAACCAATCAATCTATCTATTTCATTTTCATATAGCATTCTCAAATAAATCAATTCCCTATTTCCTCACCTATTTACTCAATTTAATAAAATTAATATTTTAAAATTACAATGAAACTAAATAATTTCATCAGTGTGTTCGACCTCAAAATCTCCTAACACTACATTTTTATTAATTGAGTAGAATAGTTTGGTTTTTATAAAAATAATTTATAGTACCACAGGGAAGTAACAATGATCTATGGGGCTAACAATACCCATCTAAATATATAATATGTAATACTATTATTATTGAATATCAGAAATTTAAACATAATAAGGGGTGAAATCAAAATCTTAGTGAGGCTAAATAGAAGTGAAAAAATTGAAGATCCTAAGTGATTATAAAATAAACATGTGTGTATCAGAACATAATACGGGCATGTGAACACATCAGAATGAAATAATTTCTATTAATAAATGAATAATAATTTATGAATCCTAACTTAAGTATTTTGGAACAAATCATTACATATGATAGGATCATGTCAACATATTAAGGTGGTAACAACATAAAACATGAAATCATAAGAATAATTCAAGGAACATTTCTATGACAACATAAGATAATATAAAAAGCCACATAGTGGGTGGGGATTACTCCTTAGAAACTTATATATCACCTCATGATATAAAAACATTAACCAATGAATAAGTGGGATATATAATTTCTGTCTTACCCATCACATTATAATATATAATGGCATACATGTTCCATATAAGAAATCATTAATAGTTTCATAAAAAAATAATTTACTTAAATAATAAATTTGATTAAATATAATATAGAAAATACATAATCATATCCCATCCATAAAAATATGTTTCATTTTATAAATAGAGAATATACTGAGTGAAATTTAATAAAAATTAATGTATCTTGATGTAAATATAAAATTCATTTATATGAATTTGGATCTCTTAACACATTCTAATGGTATCATGTATCTTGAGATAAAAAGTGTATTATTGATACCAAAAGTTATATATGATAAAAAAATCATGATATCATTTAAAGGGTAATACAGGGAACATAAATTAAAAGGAGATATACATTTTAGATTTTGAGAGAAAAATAGAAAAAAAAAATTAAAAGGAATATGTGTAAAGATTTTTTATGTGGTTGTTAACTAAAAATTATAATTCACCACAAAATTAAATTTCAAGGTTTTAGAAGAGTTAATTGAGAAAATTAAATTTAGAAGAATGATAAATAATTATAAATTTAAAATAAATGAAGTCATCGATAAGAAAAATGGCATGGAAGATACAAGTCTATATAAGAGGAAAGAAATCCCTTTATTGTTCCTTCTAAATTATTAAACAATGTCTTTTGAAAGAAAATGTATAAAATAAGTTGAATATAAATTACTTTTTGAGAACATTTAAATTTGAAAATGATGAATCATTAATAAAAATCAGAAAAAAATAGAAAATAACATTTATATGGAAAATTATAAAAATGGTATTAATTTGAAATGTCTGTATAGAAAGTAAACAATTACCCATGTGAATGATATTAAAAATATTAATACTAAAAATAATTATATTGGGTCACATATAGTGTAACTTAAAATTAAAAAATCATTTAATTATAGATAAGAACATTCTTAATGAATTATAATAAATTTGGAGGAGAGAGATTCTTAATCATAAAAAAGAGATAAATTCAACGCCACTTACAATAAACAAATTGGTTTAATTGTGAACATAATGAGAATAAAAGGGCGTGAATATATTTAATCCCTTATAATGACTAGTAGTGAGGAAAATTGATTTTTTTAGAGTTATTATCATAAAATTTCTCCTATAATGAACCATGGTGTCGAACCATTTTGAATTAAAAATTATATCGGGAAGAAGTATACTACAAACAATGTAATGTATGAACTAAGAAAACATAAATAAATGAATGTAAAAAAGAAAATTAAAGATTCAATAAATTAAAATTGATCAATATAATTTAAAATATATAATTGATGGAAAATAAATGAAATGATTTTGTACTTAGAAAGGATACCCTTGTCCAGAACATGACAAGTGAAGTAATAATATATTAGCGAATATATTTTTTAAAAAAATGAAAAACTATATAAAACTCATGACAATAAAACTAAAATAATATGTGATTATAATTAAATTAATCTTATAATAACATAAAAATAGAATAAAGGGTATAATTCAATGAAATGATAATGAGTTAAGATTACCTTTATGAGTTTGGTAATATATGAATCTTAATAACATAAAAGGAGATCATAGAATATAAATTTATATAACATGAATAAGAATATAATTAATGATAAAATAATTTAATATATAGTAATAACATCACATAAATAAATAATATGTTCATAATTTGAGATATATCTCATGGAATTGAAATTGAGATAAAACCCCTTTCCTGGGATTCCCAACTAATAGGATGCACTCAATCCTTCTGTATAAAAATCTAAGACTTATTTATTTTGTATTTTTGAATTTTATTAATTTTTATTTCATTTTTAAGGTCCATTTATCATCTTATTTCATTTAATTATTTTATGGTTTTTCCTCTTATCGAACACATGTGTTTTTTCTATCAATGTATCCAAAACTATATTAGTATATTTATTATCATCAAAGAATTAATAAAATTTATTAATTGTAAGTAAGATTTTATAGCAATAAATTATTTATCATTTCAGATAAAAAAATAGTTGTAGAGTTACATCTATTTTCCATAAGATGTTTATATTATTAAACATGTTTCGTTATGATCCTTTCTGGGCAGTTAAAATTGCTATAGTCATTTATTATTTGAATCATTAATAAAATTTTTGATTAATATTAAAATAATTTTAATCATGTCATAAATTTTTTATTTATTCCTTAAATCCATTAATAAAACAATAAATGTAATGTAGTTGGGAAAAATAAGATATGTCGTCAATGAAGAAAATTTAAATAAATAGAAATGAGAAAGTGATTTGGAGTTCATACATAACTCTTTGCTAAAAACTCATTTTCTAATTTGATTATACATATGAAGGGAGTTATTTTGATGAGAAAAATTCTAGTACATGAATAAGAGTGTTTCAGGGGGATTTTGATCGTGGTTGAGTAATGATTCTAATGGTGAGTTATTAATTGGGGGTAGTAAAAGTGGGTATTTATAAATGGAGGAGGGGGATGTTTTAGAATAAAAAAATTTAATATTGAATCATTTAGGCTATATAACATTAATTGTAATTTTCATTATATTTTTACCATATTATTTAAAAATTATTGTTTAGTTGATATTTAGGTCCAACCAAAATAGCATAAAACCTATAAAAATATCAATTAAATTCCAATAACCAAAATAGTTTTTATTTGGATAAAATATAATTTAGGTTCAACAATGAAAAATTTTGGTTTATAATTTTGGAATAGTTTTTTTAATTCAAAAAATTACACATTAAATATATTTTTTGTTGATTATATAGTTTCATCTGTTTGGGTCATATTACACTTTGGTTTGCAGGCCACCTGATCGGTTCTTGCCTCTTGTTTCTCAAAATAATTTAGGAACGCCTCGGCAGACACTACGTGAATCGGATTAGTAATGGGGGTATAATGTGTCACTTTGAGGAGTCTATAACCCCTTATCAAAGTTAATTATCATATACTAAATCAATTATTATTAATAACCACTCATGACTGTGAGAGTGCATAGATAACAGAATATCCAACTACTGAAAACAACAATAAAAAAACAACCATAACCACAACAATAAAAATAATAAGAGGATTAACATGTATATAGTCAAACATAGTTGATCTCCCACTTGAAAAAACACGGATACATGATGAGAAATTAAAAGAATATAATGTAGTTGATTATCAATATATCTAAGCTATAACTCATCTGGAGATCCATATACTGGCTGAGTGATCTCACTCAACCACTCTCAGGACCATGCTCTGCTTATTCCTACAACCCAGTGAGAGTCTACTCAGGTTAGCTAGTACCATGGTGGTCCAATTAGGGTGTGACTAAAAAACCACTAGGTAACCGCCAATGTTGTCCTATAGATAACAAAAAATGTATGCATATGTGAATGTGACATTATCATCTAAAAGTTAAAATAAATAATATGAAATAAGTAAATAAATAAACCAATTTTGATCCTCATGTATGTGACCCTAGTAGACCATACCTTATTTTTCCAGTGTTAGTGTTTTTTTGACAACACCATGACGACTGCGACACCATATCAATACCATATCCTAGAGTGTAACCGAGGACTGAAAAATTCGCAGGCTGAAATGGAAAACATATAATCATAAACTTCCCCATAGTAAAATCACAAACATCAAGGGAATATTTCTAAACTCCTTGTACAATGAATGGATTTATTATGATTCTATGAATAATGGAAAATTTATAAACTAGAATCATCTCCATGTCACTATGCTAAATAGATGATTCTTATAAATCTTTGGAATCTTAATCAGATACGACTAGTATCATGAGGAATAACTATAAAAATCATGGGGTTTACATAGGTATCAAAAAATAATAGTCATCATAAAAATTAAAAAAAAGTGATAAAAACTCTAA
Organism: Viscum album; assembly: GCA_963277665.1. NCBI lineage: Eukaryota > Viridiplantae > Streptophyta > Magnoliopsida > Santalales > Viscaceae > Viscum > Viscum album. The sequence continues at coordinate 377,897,183 of OY728160.1, read as the reverse complement.
TCATAAATGCATGGATTCTAGATATTATGAAAATCCTAAGGACTCTTGGTGTTTTGGGGGACTTATATAGACCGCAGGTCAAATCATGATATCCTAGGATTTTTTTATGTGGATCTATTACAAGTTACTAGGAGACATTAAGAATCGATGATGATTTCATCATCCAAACCATCTTCTATAGTACCACAACCATATCTCAGGAAGAACCATTAATAATAGCTAATAAAACATCATCATCATATCAGGACCATAAGCTGGGTCACATGAATTATATCATGGAATCGATCACTACATCAAAATTGTGTTCTAATCACGTGGTAGTAACTTTCTCTATCCATACACATAGAATTTTTTTGTCCCATAATTTATCAAAATGGGCACAAATCCTGAAAACCACATGGGATTGGTCTTAAAAATTGTTCATAGAATCTTTGTAACCACGTGAAAACCATACACCAAACACCTAGTTTAATCCAACCAATTCTTTTTTCTAAATTCTATATGGTTTTCCTTAAACCATGAACTAAATATCTATATAGACCATGTGAAATATAAAATTAACTAGAAACCTCCTAATGATCATGTTTTTTTTTATGATTTTTCCAAAACCATGTTCCCCAAACTATGATCCCTAAGAATATTTTCCCAAAAGCATCCAAAATTTAACCCAATGGTTCTAAAATAAATTGACTATCCAAGATACCACATAAGGGCCCCCAAAAAGACTTAAAATAGATGTTTAAGACGTATCACCTCCCGAAAACCCATTCTAGTTCCCATTTAAAAATATTTTCCATATAATAACTCAAAAATAATATATATATATATATATATATATTTTACAACTTGTATGGACATATATTCTAAAAATCACCACAACATATAACTCATCATCCTTGAGAAGTCTCATTGAAAATTCTAGAATTGGACTTGACCTACTTAGGTTAGAAATCTAGAAACAGATTTCCCTGAAATAGTATTGAAAATGAAATGTATTTCCAAAGAAAAGATTCAATATATGATGCTTAAACTTCAAAAAGATGACCGAGTTCCGTAATTCCTTTTCCAAAACAATTATACGACTTTGAAATACACCCTTCTAACCAAGTAAACCACTATTATATCATCCAATTATTCATTCTTCCTATGGTTCTCCCCACTATAGAATTTATCTTTCAATGTAATGTTAAAATTTTATAACACATCGACTATCACAAATTCTTATCAAAACCTCCCCTCAGCGGTCTAATGACAAGATCAAAATTGTTTAAGCTGAACACAACAAATATACCCAATAACATCATTTAAATTTTAGTTCCCATTCTAAATTTCAAAACCCAAAAATAATGAATGTGTATCTGACATCTATACCCAACATGAAAGCACCAAATTATTCTTTAAAATACAAAACAATTATTGGTATATAACCATTTCATCAAAAAATTTGCACATGATGCGGTCCTTGTCAAATCCCATGTTGCCACACATAAAACAGAAGGTCAGACCTCTATTTTTTTAGTTCATTATAAAATTTTTGGAATTAGTAAAATACATTCCATTAATTTTCTTAATCACTATGAATTTACTCTAACATTCATCCAAAGATCATCCCAATGAATCCTATTATCTCTGAACGTGACTTTTGGTGAAATTCCCTTTTGAAATACTCAATCAAAAAAATTCTATTCAAATGATCCAGACATGATAAGAATTGCATTTCCAATATGATCATGTCATACCATTAAAAAAATAACCTGAGCCTAATATAGATAACCAAAATACACAACTGATCACATTAAAATTTTTATTCAACAATAATTCAAGAATCCTAATGAAATAAAATCATTCATCCACCACAATCAAATTTATACAATGATAATCCAATGAACAGTCCAAATGTTAGATGGATCTAACTACATGAGGGTTTTCACACTGTAGTTTCCATCCTACTACTCACCATTTAATCAAACCCATTATTGTATTACTAAAATAAACATTTTATTAAATATTACCCTGCCTATCAAACATAGAACATGATTCAAGGCATGGAAAATATTTCTCATAATCAACAATATACAAGAGACACCATCATATTTTCCACTCCATGATCAAGGAATTATCATCTCTTTCCACCACCAAAATTAAAATCATAATGAGGGTACCACCTTCAAATTGAAAATGGTGAAATACCCACTATATAAATTAAATTTTAAATCTCCTCATGTTCAACCTCAATAATTTCCTATTTTTCACATGTGTCATTCATTCTGATCCATGCTCATACAGACCATCTGAAACCATCGTCACTTATCTTGAACACCACCATCACCAAGGAATAATTTAAAAAAATTATGCATATCCAGTGCACACATTTCTTCAATCTCAAAATAAGTCACCCAACCATGTTCATCATCATTAAGATTTACAAGCCCTCTGGATAACCCCTCTCATGGGATTCCCTTGATCATTTCAAAAGATTTATGTCACTAAACACTGATTAATATGTCAAGGTATCTAGGTCTCTCTACTATCCCAAATTTCATGTTCCATAAAAGCATATCTTCTGGATAAAATCATGTTACCATATCTAAATATCACAATAATAAATAATCCAAAACATCCACTAATATGTTTCGTATTTTCAAAATTGACATTACATGTAAAATCATCTCGTTAACAAGGAATCAATTCTCACCGATCATACAACTATGAAAATTAATCCTTCTGAATTTTGATCTCTAATAGATGATTAATTATTTCTATGACCAACTACATTGTTACATATGATCCATATCAGGGTAAACACACACTATCTAGGACATGTGAAATAAAATTCCAAGATATCTGGGAAAACACTATATTTGTTATCACTAACACATTAAATAACTGAACCCAAATTATATTCTCCCACTAGTGGTTTCCCCACTAAGGTAGTGTGTGCCTTTATAACCTCTTAGGGTCATTGAACATCCTATGAAGTTAGAATATAGCATCATTATCAAGAACATCACCATAAACCCACATGACCTACCATCATAAGGAAATATTTATTCAAGTTAGAAAAAATTAGTATAATTCAAAAATGTTCTTATACCCCAAAATTCTATATGATAATTTTATAACACTTTAGATACCCCATCCTCAATCATTAGTTATCAAAATCATTCTTTTAGGCCCCTACATATCATTTTTATCCTATGTGACAACTCATGGTGCATGAGAGACCTCTAGACTCCATGATTCAAGAGTAAATTCCATAACTGGTGTCTTGATAATGGTAAAAGATCCACATATCTTGTTGAAATCATAAATCTCAAAGAAAAATGTGTATCACACGAGGTGTAGATCATATATATTATCACAAACATATAAATAACATCAATACAATCCCGTGTAACACAGTCTTCTTAATGGTGATGGTGTTCATGATACACTATCCTGATATCCATCAGAGGCTTTAAAAGAATCTTATATCTCATCTCAACCATGTAAAAAATATTAAGATGAAATACTAATAAACCTTTAATAGAACATTGTAACATCCTATTCCAGATGCCACTCGACTGGTGGGGCAGAATAGTTTTTCATAGGACCATTGAAATATAAGGCCCGGGCCTTAAACCTTACTTAATCATGAGTTATTAAAAGATTACACCTTGAGGATCTTTTCGGGTTTAGAGTTTTAGAGTATTAGATCATAAAACATCCATTACATTCCACATATAAACAATGTGGTTGCATAAAGATAATATTCTTCTTTCCAATAAATGGAAACATATTTAAAATAAAACATGGATTCTTTCTTGACACTCCCTTGACACTATCATCATATCATATACCTTTCCCTTGACTTGTGAAAAAAATTTCAAAAAAACTTGGGAGGAGCATAAAATGCCCAGTAAGGGATATAAAATATATATGGAAAGGAAACATAGGTACATATATACATAATAATGAAATCATACTTTACCCATAAAACATAAGCACTTCAACATACCTCATCAAATCATGAATAAATCATAGAAATTATAAGACATAAAGGTAACTTGAGGCATTCATAACATTCTTACGTAGGGAGTAACCCTCTTTGTTACGTATGGAATACCCATCACAGTATATTCCCTACATATTTTTGGAGAAACCATAACGTTACACTCGTTTGCGTTACCCAATGCATTGGAGAGCTATATCGGGATCACCCGCCCTTAGTTTATCACGGAACCACTGTCTTCATAATAATGCACAAGAACCTCAACATAATCGTATCAAATAAAACAAGCATAAAGGAAAAATAACATTTCCTCCTTTCAATCACAAGATATCAATACAACACATTGATATAAAAACATTATGAAAACCATTTTCAATACCAAAACAAAATAAAAGTAAAAAACGATATTTATTTTTCTTTTAATAAAAGGTATGGCTTGTAGAGGAAGCCAAAACTCAAATAATGGCCACGACGGCGGAGAAGTCGTTGTCGCCGCATACGTACGACAAAAACATTCCCTCTTGTCATTTAATAAAATGCTTCGTATAAAAAAGATTCCTTTTGTATAAACATAAAAGTCAAAGGGGTTTATACACCATATAAAAGAAGGTTGTGTATAAAACAAAATATGCCTCAATGAAACGAGATTGAGACGAAGTCCCATAATTCGGGTCCGACTTGACTCGGTCGTTCTTTAATCTCCTGAATAATAAACTTGAGTTAATTTCTACTTGTTTAAGAACCTTTTTCAAGTTCATTATTCCTTTTATATCACTTATTTCCATGTCATGAACAATATGTAATTATTTAAGTTAATAATGGTCGTTTTAACGATCATTGGTACTTGAGTAAAAAATAAACCCTTTATAATTACTTGTTGTTCATATATCCATTATATCCAGAAGTATAATAATTATGTATATATCATATATATCTATTATATACATTCATTTATAATATTAAATAATCATTTATAGGTATGAAATGAAATGCACCGTTCATGGAGACGGTAAGCCGTATGTACACATGAACGATACTTTCATTTCTATTTCGTATTTTATAGAATGGAATCATAATGATATAAAGGTATATTATAATTACAATATAATATCATATATAATATCATAGTTCCATCCTTTATATGTCCCACATATGGTATTTAACTAATCAAATCAGTTTGAGGGGGCAGTAGTCCGCACTTCCTTAAATGAAGATATCGCGTTTACCCATAATGGAAACAATAAAGGTATGCCCAAAATGAAAAATTCTGAAGCTTAAGGAAAACAGAAACATATTATATATCATATATATATATATTGAAATATTAATGGCCACCTTTGAAGGTGTTAAAAGAATGTTGAACAATCATCGTTTCGGGAGGCATAAATTCACCATCCATGGAAACAGTATGTCCTTTAACCATTAGATGTAGGAGTGTGTAAGTGTAGCTCGAATACTTCTTATAACAACATCCTAGTATATTGAGGATACTGGAGTTCTTACAAAATAAAATAATAAAAAGAGTTTATGGGGTTGGAGAAGCAAAATAAAACAAAAGGACTCAAAAGAAGACAATACCACAAAGTCGGGTAACTCCCTTAGATTTGAGCTCAAAGGCTTACTTGGGAAGCCTTCTGCCCAGAGTGAGGCTTGAAGGAGTAAGAGATGGATGTGGAGAGCCCAAATGGGCAGTGGTTGGCCGATCCAAAGGCTTTGGGAGTTTGGGTAAGAAGGTAGAGGTGGGGGCCTTTTATAAGAGGAGAGGAGGGGAACTCTTGGAAGGTAAAGAAAAGTCATTTTATTTTAAAATGGTATTCGGATTTAAGAGGTCCCAAATTAATTTTTTTCGAGGATAAGGTGATAAGGATTCTAAATCAACCCATCCAATAGGTTTTCGGAATGTTTAGGTCTTATATTTTACATTATCATTCCATTTTATTTAAATCGTTAAATAATGAGGTCATCGCTGTATCATCATGATGTCATAAATAATTTACTTTATTTAAAGTCTAAAAATTATAAAAAAAATACTATGATGTAGGGAATCTTATTATATTTCCAATGACTATTTATAATAAAAAATCTGACGTTCATAACCCCATGTAAAAATTGTTTTAGTAAAACATCTCATGTTTGTGTCATTTTTACTTTTACATTAAAAAAAAGTTGTTTATGTCATTTCCCAACCAAAGTGGCTCCATGGGGTCCCCATGTTGACCCATGGATTTTCTTGGTCGGAAATGACACATAAATTGAGGGTAGGACATGTGTCAAACTCATCTCATTTTATTAAAGCATTATTTTTTCCTTAAACTACAATAATTGCATCTAATCGCGATTAAGAACTTAAGTGTTACTATTCACCAAAAAATTATTTTAATCTCATTGAACCACATTTTACATATTAATGACAACCATGTGTGTCGTATTTTTGAAATCTAGAACACAGAAGTGGTAAAATTGCATTTAAACGAAAAACCAGTTTATATAAGTACCACTTAGTGGTTTCACTATTCATCAAAAATTGAAGTTTTTCAAAAAAATACCAAAAATTCACCCTAAGATATATTTGATATTCCGAATAAAAATATGATGACTATTTTAAAAAATTCAAAACATATAAGTCACATTAATTAATTTAATAATTAATTCCGGTTGTCATGACAAATAGCGTGTTTTTAAGAAATAATAAGTTTCAAAAGATTGACACCAGTTTAAGTCCAATTTCAAACTGAAATTGATTCCAATGACCACCATTGAATTAAATGGTAAAAATATATTCTAATTTCACTTCAAAACCAATTCAAAAGATAATCAAATCATATAAATAAATTAGATTAAAAAGCAGAATTGATGTAAAATGCAGTATTTTTCCCTATTCATTAAAAAATGAACATTGTCTGCAAAATACCAAAAATTCACAAAAAGTAAATTTTGATGTCCCAATCATAAAGAATAAGTTTATTTTGACAAAATTAGCTTATAAAATTGCCAAAAGATAGATTTAAAAATGGTTCTCTATCAAAAGGCAGTAAAACAGTCTTTTAAAAATATTATTGTATTCCATGCTTAAGATTGGATTTATTTTCATTTTAAGCCTCTAAAACACTCTCAAATTCATTAATAGACATAGATAAAAATATATATTACTCATTACTTACTTGGGATGTTACATCCTTCCCCCCTTTTGAAAATTGCGTCCCCACAATTTATTTACTTATCGAATAAATGGGGGTACTTATCCCTCATTGTATTTTCAGATTCCCATGTTGCCTCTTCCATCATGTGGTTTTTTCACAAAACCATTACCTGATTAATCACCTTATTCCGTAACACTTGCTCCCTATGGTCAAGAATCTGGACCGGTTGTTCCTCATAAGATAGGTTCTCTTCCAGCTGAACTACCTCTGGACTCAAAACATGAGATGGATCTGGCATATACTTTCTCAACATCGAAACGTGAAAAACATTGTGTACCTGAGATAAACTCGGAGGTAAAGCCACCTGGTATGCAACTGATCCAACTCTCTCCAGAATTTCATATGGTCCAATAAACCTTGGACTCAGCTTTCCTTTCTTACCAAATCTCATCACACTTTTCCAAGGAGAAACCTTGAGAAAAACATGATCACCTACCTCAAAAGATAGATCCTTCCTCCGGTTACCCGCATAACTCTTCTGCCTGCTCTAAGTTGTTCTCATGTGCTTCTGAATCAACTGAAGTTTTTCTGCCATATCTTCTACCAATTCTGGTCCCATCAACTTCCTTTCACCCACTTCATCCCAGAAAGCTGGAGTTCGACACCGCTTCCCATATAATGCCTGAAATGGTGCCATCTGTATACTAGAATGAAAACTATTATTATATGAAAATTCAACCAAAGAAAGATGTTGGTCCCAACTTCCCTGATAATCTATAGAGAAAGAACGTAGCATATCCTCCAATGTCTGAGTTGTTCGTTCTGACTTCCCATCTGATTGAGGATGAAAAGCTGTACTAAAATTTAATTCAGTACCCAACGAATTCTGAAGGCCTTTCTAAAAGATAGAAGTGAACCTGGGATCACGATCAGATACAATGGAGAGGGGAACTCCATGTAACCTGACTATCTCTTTAAATAAAAACGGGAAAGTTGATCAAGGGAAAAAGTATCTCGTATAGCAAGGAAATGAGAAGATTTAGTCAAGCGATCAACAATAAACCAGATTGCATTATTACCTTGAGATTTCATTGGTAATCCCACAACAAAGTCCATGGATATATTCTCCCGTTTCCACTCTGGCACTGGTAAAGGATGAAGCATCCCTTTCGGTAACTGCCGCTCTGCTTTAACCTGTTGTCATGTCAAACACTTCACAGTAAAATTAGCAATATCTCTTTTCATTCCATCCCACAAGTAATACTCCAGTAGATCTCTGTACATCTTAGTACTGCTAGGATGAACAGAAAACGGAGAACTATGAGCTTCACATAACAACTATCTCTTCAACTATGAATCACAAGGCACACACAATCTCTTCCAAAATCTCAAAACGCAGTCATTATCAATGTTGATTTCAGGAAACTTACCATTCTGAACCAGCTCTACCTTTTTCTGCAACTCACTGTCTTGCTTCTGTGCTTGCTTGATTCTATCTAATAGAGATGATCTCACTGATACCTGAAACAAAACAGAAGAACTTCCTGCTCCAACAACTTCTATGCCAAAGTTCATCAAATCCTTAACCAAAGGATCACGTTCCAAACGCAACATTGATAATGAAGCATTACTTTTTCGACTGAAAGCATCAGCCACTTTATTTTCTTTTCCCGGATGGTAATCAATTGTACAATAATATCCTTGATTAATTACATCCATCCCCTCTATCTCATGTTTAACTCTTTCTGAGTGAATATATACTTTAAACTTTTGTGATCAGTATATATTTCACACTTTACTCCATAAAAATGATGCCTCCAAATTTTTAAAGCGAAAACAACAGCAGCTAATTCCAAATCATGTGTACGGTAATTTACCTCATGAGTTTTCAACTGTCGTGAAGCATAAGCTATTACCTGATCATTCTGCATTAGGACGCAACCAAGTCTTTTCAATGAATCATCACTGGATATAACAAACTCACCATTCCTGGAAGGTAGAGCCAAAACTGGAGCATTCACCAATCTTCTTTTGAATTCCAGAAAACAATCATCACATTCTTTTGTGGAGATAAACTTAACACCATTCTGAGTTAGCTTAGTCATTGGACTAGATAACCGTGAAAAATTTCTAACAAAACTTTGTTAATAGCCTACAAACCAAGGAAGCTATGAATAACAGTTTCATTTGTGGGTCTTGTCCATTCTTCAACAACCTATGTTTTTGCAGGGTCAACAGTTATCCCATTTTTAGAAACAATATGACCAAGGAAAGAAATTTGTTGCCACCAAAACTCACACTTGCTGAAGTTTCCATACAGTTTCTTTTCTTTTAAGGTTTGCAAGATAACCCTTAAATGTCTTTCACGCTCCTCTTTACTTTTAGAAAACACCAAAATATCATCAATGAAAACCACCACAAACATATCGAAGAACTCGTGGAAAATTTTATTCATTAAGTCCATAAATACAACAGGTGCATTGGTTAGCCCAAAAGGCATTACTACAAATTCATAATGGCCATATCATGTACGGAACGCGGTCTTCGGAACATCTTCTTCCTTTACATTCAGATGATGGTACCCCGATCTCAAGTCAATCTTTGAAAAATACTGAGCTCCCTGGAGCTGATCAAATAAATCACCGATAAGAGGCAAAGGATATTTGTTCTTAACAATGATGTTATTCAAGGCTCTATAATCAATGCAAAGTCACATTGAACCATCTTTCTTTTTAACAAGTAAAACAGGAGCACCCCATTGTGATGTTCTAGGTCGAATGAAACCTTTCTCTAATAAATCTTGCAATTTCTCCTTCAACTCTAAAAGTTCAATTTGAGCCATTCGATAAGGGGGTTTTGAAATTGGCTTAGCATCAGGAACTAAGTAAACAGTAAACTCATCTTCCCGATCTGGTATTATTCCAGGCAACTCATCAGGAAAAACATCAGGATACTCATTTACCACTGGCAAATCATTAACTTGAACAGTTCCTTTATTTTCAATGATGTGTGCAAGGTAACATTCATTTCCATATTTTACAAGTTTCTTGTCCTCTTGATAAGTTATCAACAGTAAGGGTTCATTCTTGTACACAAACTGAAATTCTTTGTGAAAAGAAACTTCTTTATCTCTATAGTCAATCTCAGCATGGTAAATAGAGAGCCAATCCATACCTAGGATAACATCAAACTCTACTATAGGTAGAACAATAAGGTTTGCAAGTAGGTTCTTTCCACAGATAAGAATAGAAAGATTCATTTAAATTCTTTTTGCCTCAACATTTCCCCCAGGTGTTTTTACCAAAAGTTCAGGAGTCATTTCTTGAGATGGTATTCCCATTTTACTAGAAAAGGTTTCAGAGATGAAAGAATGTGTAGACCCCGAATCAAACAACACACTGGCATAATCTGAAAAAACAAACAAAGTACCTGATACATCTTCATTTGATGGCCCGACATCTGCTGAAGTTGTTGCAATGGATTTCACCACCCCTTTCTGCTCATAGTCTAACTGATTTCCATCACCCAAGCTCTTTGTCGGACACTTGTTTTCATAGTGACCCATCTCATTGCACTTATAACATTTCACTAACTGTAAATCAAATTTGGTCTTACCATCACCCTGATCTTTTCCAGTGAAATCATGAGCCTTATGTCCCATCTTACCACATTGGTAGCAATTTCTAGAATTCATAAGACATTCCCTAGCATGCCTTTTTCCTCATTTATCACAAACTGGAAACTTAGTTTTCTTACCGTCAAACTTTTTTGAAGAATTCTTACCTTTCTCTTGCCACCTCGGTCTCTTCTTCTGTTGGTTGTTATAGAACACTTGATCATCGCCAAACTCCATTTCCACCTTCTCAGCACATCGAACAAGCTTTTCATAACTTTTAAAATCACAAGAAGCTAATGCCCTTCGATATTTTGGCTTTAATCCTGAGTAAAAACTATTGATTTTACTATCAATGTCTCGGATAAAATTTGAAGCATACCTTTCCAATCGAGTGAAACTTTCTTCATAGGAAGCCACTGAGTCTTCCTCTTTCCTAAATTCCAAGAATTTAATTTCCATCCTAAGTCGAACAGCCTTAGGAAAATACTTCTCATGAAACATACCTTTGAATTCATCCCAGTCAAGAGCATCAATCTCATCAGCGTCCCTGATTTTTTTAACCATCGACCACCACTGATCTGCTTCACCCTCCAAACGATAAATAGCAAGACTAACCTTTTGATTATCTGAACACCCCATGACATCAAAAATCTTCTCCAGTGCTATAATCCACCCTTCAGCTAGCACAGGGTCAGATGATCCTCTGGATGATGGGGGATGTTGCCTCATGAAATGTTCCACCACTGACATGTTCCTCTACGGTTGATCTGGCTGATCTCGTGTATGGATACCACCACCATTTATTGCTTGAGTCAACTGCGCCATTACTGCAACAAACTATTCAGTTCCAATTCCAACCATCTTAGGATGCTTATTCGGAAGGTTATTCCCTTCTTCATGCCTTCCTAGCACTGCTTCCCTATTTCCTCTGCGGAAAACCATTCTGAACAAACATTTCTTAGATGAAGCAACATGGTAATCTTAAAATACTATATCACTTCAATTTGACCATAAAAAAATATTTTTGGATAATAATTTAAAACAATTCTAACTCCTAAAGTTATCTAAACCGACCTCTGATGCCAACTATAAGGCCCCAGCCTTATACCTTACTTAATCTTGAGTTATTAAAAGATTACACCTTGAGGATCTTTTCGGGTTTAGAGATTTAGAGAATTAGATCATAAAACTTGCATTACATTCCACATATAATCAAAGTGGTTACACAAAGATAATATTCTACTTTCCCATCAATGGAAACATATTTAAAATAAATCATGGATTCTTTCTTGACACTCCCTTGATACTATCATCATATCATGTACATTTCCCTTGACCTGTGAAAAACATTTCAAAAAACATGGGATGAGCATAAAAAGCTCAGTAAGGGATATAAAATATATATGGAAAGGAAACATGGGTACATATATACATAATAATGAAATCATACTTTACCCATAAAACATAAGTACTTCAACATACCTCATCAAATCATGAATAAATAATAGAAATCATAAGACATAAAGGTAACTTGAGGCATTCATAACATTCTTACGTAGGGAGTAACACTCTTGGTTATGTGTGGAATAACCATCACAGTATATTCCCTAAATCTCTTCGGAGAAACCTTAACGTTACACTCCTTCATGTTACCCAATGCATTGGAGAGCTATATCGGGCTCACCCGCCCTTAGTTTATCACGGAACCACCTGTCTTCATAATAATGCCCAAAAACCTCAACATAATCGTATCACATAAAACATGCATAATGGAAACATAACATTTCCACCTTTCAATCACAAGATATAAATACAACACATTGATATAAAAACATTATGAAAACCATTTTCAATACCAAAACAAAAGAAAAGTAAAACATGGTATTTATTTTTCTTTTTTAAAAAGGTATGGCTTGTAGAGGAAGCCGAAACTCAAATAATGGTCACGGCGGCGGAGAAGTCGTTGTCCCTACATACGTACGACAAAAACATTCCCTTTTGTCTTTTAGTAAAATGCTTCGTATAAAAAAGAATCATTTTGGATAAAAATAAAAGTCAAAGGGGTTTATACACCGTATAAAATATGGTTGTGTATAAAACAAAATATGCCTCAATGAAAGGAGATTGAGACGAAGTCCCATACCTCGGGTCTGACTTGACTCAGTCATTCTTTAATATCCTGAATAATAAACATGAGTTAAATTATACTTGTTTAAGAACCTTTTTCAAGTTCATTATTCCTTTTATATCACTTATTTCCATGTCATGAACACTATGTAATTATATCAGTTAATAACAGTCGTTTTAACGATCATTGGTACTTGAGTCAAAAATAAACCCATTATAATTACATGTTGTTCATGTATCCATTATATCCAGAATTATAATCATTATGTATATATCATATATATCCAGTATATACATGCATTTATAATATTACATAATCATTTAGAGGTAAGAAATGAAATGCACCGTTCATGGAGACGGTAAGCCGTACGTACGCATGAAAGCTACTTTCATTTCTATTTCATATTTTATAGAATGGAATCATAATGATATAAAGGAATATTATACTTCTAGTATAATATCATATATAATATCATATTTCCATCCTTTATATGTCCCAGATATGGTATTTAACGAATCAAATCACTTTGAGGGGGTGGTAGTCCGCACTTCCTTAAATGAAGATATCGCGTTTACCCATAATTGAAACCATAATGGTATGCCCAAAATGAAAAATACAGAAGCTTAAGGAAAACCTAAATATATTATATATCATATATAAATATAGTGACATCTTAATTGCCACCTTTTAAGGTGTTAAATGAATTTTGAACAATCATCATTTCGGAAGGCATAAATTCACCATCCACGGAAACAGTATGTCCTTTAACAATTAGATGTAGGTGTGTGTATGTGTAGCACTAATACTTCATATAAAAAATCATAGTATATTGAGGATACTTATGATGTTACAATAGAAAAGAAAAAAAATAGTTTAGGTGGTTGGAGAAGCAAAATCAAACAAAAGGACTCAAAAGAAGACATTACCATAAAATCGGGTAACTCTCTTAGATTTGAGCTCAAAGGCTTCCTTGGGAAGAATTCTTCCCAAGCGAGGCTTCAAGGAGTAAGAGAGGAATGTGGATAGACAAAATGGGCAGGGTTTTTCCTAGCCAAAGGCTTTGGGAGTGTGGGTAAGGAGGTAGAGGTGGGGGCCTTTTATAAGAGAAGAGGAGGGGCACTCTTGGAAGGTAAAGAAAAGTCACTTTATTTTAAAATGGTATTCAGATTTAAGAGGTCCCACATTGATTTTTTTCAAGGATAAGGTGATAAGGGTTCGAAATCCACCAATCAAATAGGTTTTGGACATGTTTAGGTCTTAGATTTTACATTATCATTCCATTTTATTTAAATCGTTAAATAATGAGGTCATCACTGCATCATCATGATGTCATAAATAATTTACTTTATTTAAAGTCTAAAAAATATAAAAAAATACTATGATGTAGGAAATATTTTTATATTTCCAATGACTATTTATAATCAAAAATATTATCTTTATAACCCCATGTCAAAATTGTTTTAGTAAAACATTTCATGTTTGTGTCATTTTTACTTTTAAATTAAATAAAAAGTTATTTATGTCATTTCCCAACCAATGTGGCTCCTTGGGGTCCCCAAGTTTACCCATGGATTTTTTTGGTCTGCCATGACACATTCAATGAGGGTAGTACATGTGTCAAGCTCATCTCATTTTATTAAATCATTATTTTTACCTTAAACTACACTAATTACCTCTAATCGCGATTAAGAACTTAAGAGTTACTATTCACCAAAAAATTATTTTAATCTCATTGAACCACATTTTACTTCTTAATGAAAACCATGTATGTCGGATTTTTGAAATTCAAAATACAGAAGTGGTAAAATTTCATTTAAACGAAAAATCAGTTTTTATAAGTACCACTTAGTAGTTTCACTATTCATCAATAATTGATGTATTTCAGAAAAACACCAAAAATTCACCCTAAGATATATTTGATATTCCGAATTCAAAAATGAAGTCTATTTTACAAAAATCAAAATATATAAGTCACATTAATTAATTTAATAATTAATTCCCACTGTCATGACAAATAGCGTGTTTTTATGAAACAATAAGTATCAAAAGATGGACACCAGTTTAAGTCCAATTTCAAAGTGAAATTTATTAAAATGACCACCATTGGATTAAATGGTAAAAATATATTCTAATTTCACTTCAAAACCAATTCAAAATATAATCTAATCATATAAATAAATTAGATTAAAAAGCAGTTTGGATGTAAAATGCAGTATTTTTCACTATTCATTATAAATGAACATTGTTTGAAAAATACCAAAAATTCACAGAAAGTAAATTTTGATGTCCCAATCATAAAGAATAAGTTTATTTTGACAAACAAATCTTATAATATTTTCAAAAGATAGATTTAAAAATGGTTTTCCATCAAAAGGCTGTAAAACAATCTTTTAAAAATATTAGTGTATTTCATGCTTAAGATTGGATTTATATTCAATTTAAGCCTCTAAAACACTATCTAATTCATTAATAAACATAGATAAAAATATCTATTACTCATTACATTCTTGGTATGTTACATGAAATGCCTCCTCGTATTCTATAGGTTTCAATCTAGTATAGGAGGTTTAACATGTAACAATTAGGACACTATACCCCAATATCTGAGTGAGAAATTGTTAAATAAATCACTGATCATTAAAAAACACACATAACTGACAATGTATGAAGACAAAAGAATATAAAAACTACACCAATAATAAGGGTATGAACATGCATACATTTCTATACACTTGACCATCCATTAAGATAATAACATATATATAATGAATAAATAAAAAAATAAAGTATTTCATCCACTGATAATCTGATACATACTAAATCTGATGTTTCATATAAATGTCAAGACATCTCACTTGACCTCTATCACACCTATGCCAAACCCTGTGCTTGTATTGATGTGACAGTTTTATTAGGTACACAAGTACCATGTCGACCCTACCAGGGAGTGAATAAAAAGGTTAGTAGGTCACCAATAATTTGATCCCACCTATTACCAATAATAAAATGACATGTGCCTCTGACAAACTCTGCTGAAATTAGTTAAAATTTTTATGAAATAAATAGAAAATTGAATAAACAAGTAACTTATGAATCCCCGATCAAATGAACATAATCTTTTCATGAATGGATCTATTGTGAGATCGCAGGCATCCTGGGCATCTCTCTACTCTCAATGCAAAATGATTGGATCAAGTAAAATTCACAAAAACTTATGTAATATTTGAATCATAAGAATATCAATGTCATCATGATAAAGATACTGATCCTATTCATCCCGACCAAATACGATTAATGTCGTTATGCTCAACTAGATGGATCCTAGTGGTGAACTATGAATTAAAATATAATATTCATCATTAAAAATAAAAAAATTTATCAGAAAAAACAACCAATCCTAAAAATAGATCATAAATAGACAATGTATTCTTGGGGACACGAAGAATCTAGGGAATCCCATATAGATAAGAGTTTGAATCTCGAAATTAAAGGTATTATTTAGATGTCTCAACAGTCAAATCATTGGCAAAGGTGGGTATACATGAAGAGATCATCATGCAAATAATCATGCATGTACCACATTTTTCAAAAAGAAGGATCCCACTATTAACATTTGGGATTCACTAATAAACCATTTTCATCATATGAGGCTCATCTATAAAATCCCAGGAATGACTTAAATGAATCAATTGAAACATACAAAGTGACACATGATGTGAAAATAAAATTTCACAGGTTATCCAAACAACTAACCCTAATCTCTATTATATCCCATTCCGACATACAAGTTCAGATAGGGTTATAAGGTGGCACCAGAAACTATATGTACCCGATCTATAGGCACCTAATTGGGGTTGTTAAGTCATTGGGGAACTCAATAGATCCCCCATGGGTCATATCATAAGAGTGTAAACCTTAGTTAGTTACTCGTTCTCAATCTAGGCCTTGGTTCAACACCTAATAATTATAGGAATACCATGCTTCTAGACATCATCAGGTAATCTCCTGACCTCATATGACATAAGGGTAAGTCACACTAATGAAAATCTCCAATGATGGATCACGGCCCACCTCTATGTCTCATGCTACTCTTGACAAGTCCACTCACCCCTATCCTTGGTCTATTTAACCTATGGTCTCACAACCAATGATATACTTGTCTAAAGGCTCTTCACTTATCCCAGTAGGGATTTCCACCTCATGTCTCATCACACCCCTATAGGGAAAATTCCATTTTTCGGGGACAAATATTTATCTAGGTATTTATCATCATTGGATGACACATCAATCTATTTACCAAGTTCTCTAGTGTCCTTGTCACTTTATCTCGTTAATTATAGGTCCTCATATGATCTTTAATAGTTTAATATAAATTAAAAAACCAAAATTAAATTAAAGACATTAATAACGGAGGGGGACCTTAGCCTACTAGATAGGTCGCATATGCACATATTTATAAACATCATATATAAAGCAATATGGGCTTGTACCCAAGACTACCTACCACTTGAAGCTTTTTAAATTTATTTTCTAAAGTCTTATAGCTAGTTACCAGACATATCTAACCATATCCAAGATTTTTCATCCATCTTAATCATCTATCTCATTCGCATTATAATTAAAAAATAAATTATGACCAATATATATCAAATTATATTATAATATAAAAAAAATTAATTCAATTTAATATAAAAAACAAAATATTACCAAAATACCTTATCCTAATAGAACCATAACAAAAAACCCATGGGTGGTCTACAATGGAGCCCCCCAGACATCACCCTAGGAAATGTCCAAAACAAATATCTCCAATTCCATAATAATTTCTATTTAATTTTCAATGAAAACAATTGGAAATTTTAAAAGGTGAGGTAAATTTTATGAATCAATGTGTGAAGACAACTGAATGGAATCTTATGACATCTTCAAACTAGGCTGCATGAAATACCTTTGAGAAATGGACCATTCTACTATAAACTACTGGAATTGGCGCAAAATTCTTAAATTATAACAAAATATTATAATGATTAGTCAATAAAGAATGAGGAAAAAGGATACATTGAATTACCATGAATCATCATATAAATCCCTTGATAATACCCTTATTGTAAGATTTGATGTATAAGAGAATTGGGAGGAGGCATCTAGTTGAATGCCTGAGGGAAAGATGAAAAGAAATGTAGATACCTGTTAAATATCGATAGGGGTAAAAGTGAGTTTTTTCATATTTAAGGAGAATCATAGTTTCTTCACAAGAATTAATAAGTTATTCCCTTACCATACAATAGTAATTGTCTCCATGCACCAAACTCACAAAGGTAATTTATTTGATTTACCAAACCATGCACCAACCATTAATACCTCATTGGTTCGGTTTGAAAAATTTCACCTGGTTTGCTAGAAAAAAAATGAAAAAACCATGAACCATGACCCAATAATAAGAAAAAACCCATAGTTTCCAATAATGTTGTCATGGTTTTATGGAAACAAATTTTTATCCATATGTATAGAACATTCAAAATATAAAAACAACTAAAAAGTCCCTAAGGATGAGGTTGGTAAATGGTTTCTCAAAAACCATGAATCACAAATCATGATCCTTAGTATGATTCACCCAAAAAATTCAACATCTCCCAATGATATAGAGACTTATACAATCTATATAGCTACCTTAATATCCCCAAAAAATTCCAAAATATTACTTTTATGATGTATTAAATATTTGAATTCCTTTTAAATCATGGTTCAAAATCAAGTCCATCCATTAACATTTTTTTATTCCAACATTAAAATTTTTATTTTCAATCACTTTTAAGGGAAATTTGAGAAATCTCACACATTTCCTGATTCAGCACCAATGGTCACATATGATTTGTTAAAGAAAATAATAAGCTCATTTGAGCCAAATTCTCTAAAAAATATCCAGGGAACAGACTTTATCTAGATGTTAGAATCATCTTTTAGTATCCCTTCACAGATATTTTCCAGTATGTCCCAAGATTTAAAGTGATCCTCCTTGCTGATTTTTCCCAAGTTGCATCCTCTAAGAAGAATGCGAGCATTCTTATCGATCCACTTACCCTACTCCTTAGTAAAGTTCACCTGAAGTGGCCTCGTCTTCTTTACCTCTTGAATATCCAGTGTGTTGTCATCCATTTCCTCAGCATAGTTCAAAAGTAAGTCCATTTGATTCAACATAGAATCTATCTATTGTTGTGAGTAATCATTGGAGTTATTCTAACATTGCTGCACCGAGCCTGGAGGCCCCTCTTCACCCTCAAGGCTAGTAGGGACAAAAACCTCGCAACTAGCCTCCTGGATTTGATGAACCTCCTCGCCTTCCACTATTTGGGCCTTGTGTTCCTTTGGGGTTCCGACTTTCTTTGCTGATCGAGTCTCCATTGGCCAAGGGAGGTAGAAGTAGTCCTTTTCCCCCTTTGTCTTCTACTTCTTGGACACAATGCATCTTCATGGGTCCTTGTTTTCCTTATTCCCCTTATTTCGCCTTGGTTAATGTAGGCCCTTTACAACCCCTCCTATAAAAACATCATTGGAGGGTTGGCTATCTACATTAGATTAGTCTTCGGATGTACAAAAGTGGTTACAGTCCGAGCCCCCCTCTTTGCTCAAATAGTAGAATCCGTTACATAATTTGAGGCTGGAAAACGTTTCCCTCGAGTTGAGATTGTTACCAGTATCATTCAATGTTGACACCCATGCTTGGGGATCCATAGGCTGACTAATCCCAGTGATGGCACTACCAACTGCAACCATTGCCTGGGAATAAGTACCAGATATTGGCACAGTACCCATGGGCATCTGACCCACAGCTCTGAATGTCTCCCCCAGAACCTGCATATCCAGGTTGACATCTGTTGTTGCAGTCCCTACTAGTGGATCGGGTACAACCTCCCCGGGGTCCCCTTGTTACAAGGAACAAAAGTTCAGGTCATTATTCAAACGATAAAAATCATCTAAAACTATTGTCTCCGACTCTTGTGATATGGACCATTCCATTTCATCTAGAAAGGTCTTTCCACTTCAGTGCACGATTTTGGAACATTGCTCAATCAACTACATACCCTATTGTGAAGAAATACCCGAGGTAACCCCACATACCTCATTTGGATCGTGGACATATCAATCGATCTGCTCATTTTCTCCAGCATCCCACAAACCTTAGCGAAGTTTGAGCGCCCTCTGGCATCTAGAAGAAGAGTGGCCTAACAGATGGTAGTGTGAACAAAATTCGGGCCACGATTCAAAGACCACCCTCTGTTTCCATCTCATCTCCTCTCCCACCAAAATCCAAATCCAATTTGTAGGTGGTTTAGAAACATCCACCTCAACGAAGACACAAGGATTAATCGGATGACAAAGAGAAAAAGTGAATCTATCAGAACACAGGAACCCTCCTACCAGGTTCCCCAACATACCAATAATCAAAGGATTCTGGAAAGTATGAGGCAGATCTGGAAAGCCTACCCAAACTGCTATCAAAGACACATCCTGCTTCATGTTGAACTCAAAGGACCATCAAAGAAGATGAAAACCATAACTGCTGAAAGAGCGAGGAGCGCTAGACCAAGCTATGGTCAGATCTTCCTCCGAGGAGAATCGTATCATCATGTGGTGCTAATCGAGAAGCCCCACCACCGCTCGATCGTTCAGACCCCATGAATCGAAAACGAACCTGTCAAAAGAGTCAACCAAGGGTCAGCGACCTCTTAATCGTGCCACCAGTGTCGCCTTGTGAAGGTCTGAAGCATCATTGAATTCCTTCATCGAAAAAGAGAGATGAGGCCATCCGTTGTTTTGTGCAATATAGAGAGTGAAATGATCAGCAAGGACATTTCAGAAGTTTTTTATAGACCCCACCGATGTAAAAATATAAAAGGGAAATGACAAAAGTCATTTAGAAGGTGAATACATGGTAATCCTTGAACAATGGTGGGATATGAAAGAGTGATTAGGGGGTTTGTAAGGAACTATATTCAGTGAGGAAGGTTTAAACAATTAGAATTCATTTACTATGCCATGGTGGATGTTAAGGTATTGTTCTTGTGTAGTTTCTAACTAAAGAGAGGGTAAATTGGTTTTGGTTAAGGGTCAAATCCTATTCTAATTATTTTTTAAGGCTATTCTATCAGTTGTGTTTGTGTATGGTCCATGTGATGGTCTAATTCAATTGCAATATATCGGTCCTAATTTAGGGGTAACTGCATCAGTTGTGTGAGAGAGTTAGTTGTATAGTTTTTGGTCATATTTTCTATTAGTGTGTGTAAATATAGGAATAATATTTAAAATTATGTGTGAAAATGGAATCTAACTCATGTAAGGTTCAACCCATAGTTCTTTATTTCATATAGTTATCTCTATTTTTCTAATCGTTATGTAAATCTTACCTTATGTATTCTCTATTTTGTAAATGAAATGTAATTTCCCTTACCACAATATACGAGTAATGCATAAAGTTATCAGGTTTTTCTCAAATCGTCCCCTTCTCTTATATTTTCATTTTAAGACATAATTTCAATGAAGAATATTGAAATTAACTTGTAAAATCAAGGTTTAAAAATTTAAACCATGTCTGATGAATATATCCTTGACATCCCAAAATTTAGAATTCTTAAAATGATTTGTGGGAAGTATTCGATGGAAAATAATTAACATGAAACCAAATTTGTGGATTGATAATTATCTTGGAAAAAATAATGAAAATGTATATATTACCTTTTATAAAGTAGTGACTTTCTCATTTGAGTTTCAGGAGTCCTTCATGTTTGAGAATTCCAAAGTCCTTAATTGAAGATTTCATATCCTTTTGAGACCATTTTGATTTCCTTACACATGTTCTAGGAAAAAATTGTCATTTTTATCTCCCATGGTATTGGTGAAGTGCATGTACATATCCTTGTGAGGTAGGGGATTCAAGAACATTTCCTTTTATTTTGTATAAATCATGAGACTTACATGCTCTTTTTCACTGTGTAATTTTCATGTATCAACTTAATGGTAGATAAATAGTTTCGAATATTGGAAATAAAAATAGATGTACTATGGATATATTTTACATTTTTTCCATTATTTTTTCGGGTGTGATTAATGATTCTAATTATTTTATAATAATGTATCTAATTATTTAATAAAATAAATAATTATTTAAAAAGAATTTTTATGATGATTAAATATACATAAAATTTAAATTGATAAATTGTGTGGTGTACTTAAAACTTCTTAGAAAAACAAACCACTATTTCAGAAGAAGTTGATACATGAGTTTTATCGATATGTACCACTATATATTGTAGGTAACTGACTACCATTAAAAAAATTTCATGATATTGTATTCAGATACAAAAAATTACTTCTTGTAATTAATTAATAATTAAATATAGTAATTAATTGATTTTTTGAATAATTTTATCCTGAATGATGTTGATGTTGGAAAATTTATTTTATATACTTTAAATATGTTCTAGGATTGAGAATGTGTGGTTATAGTACTTATATGATGGGGTTGTATATGAACTATATTTTTTTAGTGAGACCTAGTAGTATCATATGTTGTTTTTTGTAATTAGATAAATATAGAAATTAATATGGAATAAAATTGAATAAATGTATGTTGTAAATGTAATGAGAATAAAATAAATGGGTGAAAAAGGGAATCAAATAAATGTGGGACATGATAGAAGATGTTGTGTGTTGAATGTGGAGAATAAATTTCTTAATAAACCCAATAATGGTTATTGAAAATAAAATTGAGAAAATATTGAATGGTTAAATAAAAATGAAACTATGTATGATTATTATGGTAGGATTGGTTTGGTTGTTTGGCTACTTGATGTTAAGAGGTGGCAATGGTTGTGAATTTGTATTATTGATGATGTTGTTGAATTGATGTCTTGTAATAGTTTTTTTACCCCCAGGAAAGGTTTAATAGCAATGTATTATTCCATATTTCTTTCTTGTGAATTTTAAACTCACCACACTAGATTTTATTATTTAATATCGATGAAAAATAATTTGGTTCTAGTTCATTTCACTAATATCTATGTTGGTGAGTGGATATGGTTGACTAGACCATATTATATTCTCTCCCTTAAGTTGTATAATGGATGTGATGACCTGAGGTTTTTATAATCATGAAAGGTGTGGTTGTCTCATTTAGTTAACTTAATTATGCAGTGATGATTTTTATATGGTGGGGGTCATGCATGATAGGAGGGGGCACATGTTTGATGTCCTTCATGTTCATGATACCCAGCTTATTTGGTTATAAATTAACAAATGTATCCATAACATAGTTATGATATGATGACATGATAATTTTTTTTACATATTAACAACTTGTGATGATGGTTATTGTGAGAGTTGGGATAGGTAGAGATGTGTCAGGACCCACAGAAGGTATGAAGTGAATAGAGTACAATGTGAATGATTTTGGGGTGTGACAGTGGAAAAGAAGTGGGTAAATAGTATATGGATCCTATGATTAGATTTCTATGATATTATATTAGTATACCATTGATGTGATACTTGTTTCGTGACATTTGGTAAGGCTGAAAATTGGTAGTTGACCTATTAGGTGAACATTGGTTCCACTTTTTACTCACCTGTTCATTACACTTATTTTCTCATATTTCCATGAGAGGTTACTAAGATGATTAAATTATGTATATATGTTATTTTGATTCATATATATATATATATATCTTCCATATGATGAGGAGGGTTTTTTTGATATATCTAGACCAAGGAATCTTGGACCTAAAGTTTCTTTTAGAGCTACTATATTTGAGTCCTTTGTAATTTAATTCTAGAGATGTATATTTCATAACATAACATGCATTAATGAGTTTATTTCTATATATTTTGGTTATTTTTTATATAATATAGTTTTTATTATTATTTATCCTCTTTTCTATTATATTAAATTTATTAGTTGAGGGAAATTCCACCCATCGTGTGTTTTATACCCTTTGTGGTAGTTGGTAATCTGAGGCCAATTAGAGGTAGAGTTCAGGGGTTCACTTAGTTTATTCAATTATAGCTTGGTAGGGGTTCCATTAGAGGGGTGAGTGTCATAAAATCATTAATAATTATATCATAACATTATAATTATGATTCTATAATTGTTATGGTATTCATAAAAATATTATTTTTCAGTCTTCTTAAAAAATATATTTATGGAAAATATCAAAAATCCTACCCAAGGGAATATTGAAATCATAAATTAAAAAATGAGGTTCATTTAATGAAATTAAATTTCTAAAATTTATAAATTTAAATTTTAAATTAAAAAATTATATTTAATTAATAGATTTTTTTATATTGTAAAAGTCTTTTAAAATTCATGTGTTCTTAATCTTTTTTCATTTAAATAGCCTATTAAATGATTGTTAATATATTTATTCTTAAATTGAAACATTTTATTATAATAATCCTTTAAAAGTGATCAATAATTTATTATGAATATAAAACACTTTTCTTAGAAAAAAATATTTCTTTGAAAATATAATATTCTACTAGTATCATGGTACCTAACATTTTTCCTTGGTAAATTTTATTTATAAAAATGAAATTGATGTTATTACTGAATTTGGACATAGTGATTCCAAAAAATAAATATCATTTTAAAAATGTTATTTTAAAAATATTAGAAACTTAATAGTTAAATAAAATAATCATTTATTGGATATATTAATTTTTATATAACAATCCAATTTTTTTACCCTTAGAAAACATTCATATGATTTTGTAAAATTATATTTTCATTATATAAAAATAATAACTATTTTATGAAATCATTTTACAGAAATTTTTTTTTTCTAATATTTTTTTTATATAAATAAATTTTATCAAAAATAAAACATATATGTATTATTAAAAAATGGTTTCTTTATGTAAAACTATTTGTTTTCTTATATTTATCTCTTTAATTTTTTTATTAATTTTTTATTTTATTTTTTAAAATTAATATATAAATTTTCATTAATTTTTATTATGTGGTTCATGTGTTTTAAATTAAAAAATATTACTAACTGTGACATAAATTTAGTCAGAATTGATTTTTAAATATAAATCTCTGATTTTTTACATCATGGACTACAGTGATATTCCCCAATACTTCGTGATAATTAATCTTTTCTAGTCTTAAAAATAATGGCATCTTAAATGAAAACAAACAACATAAAAAAACACACAAAACATTTTCTTATGAATTTTCATTATATAGTTAATTTCTACTAAGGGCATGCATAATTTAATTTAAATTAAATATTTCTTAAAAAAATTAAATAGCTCCTTTAAATGATAAAAAAATCATGGGAGATGATCATAAGATTGTAATTATAGGATTAAAATATTTTTATTGTGCCATCATCTACTGAGAAGAAACAATATATATACAATAACATGGAAACATGTAAATCACATGAAAATTGTCCCGTATTACTTTAAATTTCCTTAATAGATATATTAATATTTATTCCGATAATCCAATATCAGCCCAATTTAAACTCAAATCATGGTAAATCCATAATCACACATAATTGAATTTGTAAAAATCTTGAAACTCTTAAATTGATTGAATATTTGAATAAAACAATAGAAAACAAAGAAAACCCAAGAATAAAGCATCTTTTAAAATTAAAATAAATCTTCATACAGCCAAATAATAGAATCCAATAACAAAAAACATTAAAAAAACTAGAAATATCTCATTTAACTCATATACATACCCTTTGGTGATGAAGGAGAACCAAAATATTAGAATGGAATTGAGAAATATTTTCCTTGGATTGAATATAAAATTACCATGTGATCAAGGTGGTTTAGATACCATATGGATGACTATACTTCATGAAATAAGGTAATGGAGTTTTAAATGGTTATATATTATTTAATGAAATTCAAACCAAAAGACTGGTTGGCACATATTTCTAAAGAATATGATGACTAAACATTATGATGTTGTGCTGATATCCAAAACAATCATTATTCCCTCTGTCAATGGAAAGATCATGATTCCAATAATTTTATATGACTGGATCGCCTATATGATTAGGCCTATTTTGGATATTTTAAAAAGTTGTTTTACTATCTAGATGCTGTAACAAATTCTAAAATTACCATACTGACCTTAGCTACGACTCCCATTAAATAATGTCATGAAATAATGGAAGTACCCTCACTATTTCAAATTCACGTAATTATCAACCACAGCATAAATAATTGGGTACTACAACTTTGTGCCTTTATGCATAACAACACATTTATTCCATCTATTTCTATTTTACATAGGAATTAATAAAGAAGTTTCAAGAAACCACACCTTAAAAAATGATAATATATATGTTTTAGTACACAAATAAATCCCTAAAATCTCAATCTGTAAATATTTACTTTTTCACATTAACAATGCTCATCCACCATGCCTACAAATACACTATTACATTTACCATTTAATAACGCTTCACAAAATAGGTGTTTTATGTGCCAAAATTACTAAAATACTCTTATAATCTTAATAACTCCTCTAAATCCCCCTAAAATACATAAAATATATTAATGATGCAATACTATAGTCTAAAGGATCAAGTCTATTACAGAGTGGAAAAATTCCTAGAGATATTATAGAATAAGATCCAAACCCAAAGGATAAATGAAAAACTTTATTCAGTCTATATAATTAACGTACCTAATAATATTAATTACATGGGTGGATAATTACGTTTATTAGTCATATTGAATTAATATAGTACTTTTGAATCCTTATGTGAAATTCATTGGTATGGTATATTCCATTTTGAAAAGTGATATTCTATCTATTTTGGCCAATGGATCACCCGAGGGATTTTTTCAATTCATTATAGGAGTTATGAAGGGTGATCCTTTATCTGGGCTTTGGTTCTCTATTGTTGAGGATTATTTTAGTGTCTGTCTTCATGATCATGTTAACACCAGTTTGTATCAAAGGATGACAGCAAGTTCAAATTTTTATACCCCCTCTCACTTTTCCTATGTTGATGATAAACTTGTATTCTCCAAAGTTGATAGGAAGACCATCTCTTGTATCAAGAGTATATTTGATCACAATGAGGAATTAGCAGGCCAGGTCATAAGCTGGAAGAAATCATTTGTTTTATTTGGGGAAGGAATTCGAATCTTGATGCAAAACTTGATTTCTAATGGGATTGGTGTAAAGAGAGGTGAACTACATTTTAATTATCATGGGATGCCTTTATTTTAGGGAATGGTTAAACGAGTATACTTGAAAGGTATTGCTCTTAAAATTACTAATCAGTTGGTCGGTTGGAAATGGAGGACCATGTCTCAAGCTGGTAGGATATGTCTTATTAACTCTGTCATAACTTCAATGTTTATTTTACTCTTTTTCATTAAATAAATGGACAAGTGCTCTAATTAAGGAACTGAGTGGAATGATACGAAACTTCATTTGGGCTCGCTCGATTAACCAGAGAAAACTTGTCACCGTGGCTTGGAAATATTGTATAAAGACTACGACTATGGGGGGGAATGGGTGTTAATGATGTCAGAATTTTTAAGGATGCTCTGCTTCAAAATTTCACTTGGAGGCTTTTATCTGGTTCTGATTTTTCATTGGAATTTCTTTCTAGTATATTTGTTGACAAGCTGCAAAATAATGAGGTTGAGTACATGAGATCCTCATTTTGGACATCAGTTAGGAGCACATATTCTGATATCATGACGCAGTCTAAATGGTTGGAATGTACTAACTCTCACCTGAATTGTTGTAATACTCCATGGTTATCCTCTCCAAATAAAGAATACATCAATATTCTATTACCTTAGAGGAACATATCTATTTCTGACATGTAGGGTAATTCTGAGGATTGTGAAATCATACCTAGTAATCTTCGAATGGAGATGTCGAGATATGCCTTTGTTGACTATGATGTTCTAATTTGGAAGCCTGCCCTCATTGGATCCTTCTCTAGCTGAGAGTCATACAAGCTACAGTGTGACACTACACCTGGAGTACTTGCATGGGTGAATGGTGTAAAAAGGACCTTCATTCTTCCCACTGATGATTTGCTGATATGGAAAATCTGGAAGCAGCGGCTGCCAATCCAATCTACCCTTTAACATACTAGAATTATCTTTACTCTGGTATGTTATCTCTACTTCAATGATTATGAATTTGTTACACACGTGTTCATTCATAGCTCTTTCGTTGCTCGGTTATTGAGTTATCTACTAGACACCTTTCAGTGTCATTTCATTTTCAGTTCGGTTGACACATAGCTCACATCGGTTCTACAGGCTGATTGCAGTTAGCAAGATAAATCCTTGCTCACTGCTCCTACTGCTTCCCTGATTTCATACATCTAGAGAGCTCGAAATAATACTATTTTTAACGATTGAAGGCCCTTGTTTAAGGAGGGTGTTTTGGAGATTCATCGAAGCATTAAACTTTCTTCTGTGAATCAAACTGGATCAATGAATAATGATATATTTGACTTTATTCTCTTGTGGACTCCTGATGTAAGTGGCAGGGAGAGGAGGACCATAATGATGAAACATATTCGATGGATTCCACCGATATATGACTGGATGAATGTGAATGTGGATGGGGTAGCCACCGGTGCACCAGGTCTTGGTGAATGTGGTGGGGTATTAAGTACTCATCGGGGCTTTATTAAAGGATGTTTCTTCCACTATATATGGAATGGGCATGTAATTGAGGCTGAATTATGGGCAGTGATAATGGCGATAAGGTATGCAGTTCATTATGGTTTGTGGAAGTTATGTATAGAATCAGACTCTTCTGTTGTTGTGCAAATTCTTAAGGACCGGTCTTGGGATGTTCGATGGAAGATTTTATCTACCTGGGTAAATTCTATAAGACCTGCTAAGTTGAAATGTCTTGATGTTTCTCATGTGTATAGAGAGGCAAATGAGGTTGCTGATTCTCTTTCCAAAAGGGTGATTATGGAGGTCATTTCCAGGTGGTCCTTTTTTATATAGAGTTACTTCACTAGTTTGGTTCATTATGATAGAATTGGTGTTTTGCAGACAAGGTTATATAGTTCTCTCCTTTTCTGAATTGTTTTCTAATGTTTAATCCTTTTTATATATAATTTCTGGGGAGCAAGTCCCCACATGTCTATCAGTCTTTTCAACTAAAGATCCTCTTGTTGAACAACTTCAACACTTGGATATTTAAGTTGGGTTACACTTATCACTAAAAAATTCCTTATTACTCGAGGAAATTATCTATTTTATATAATTATTGAGACCCATATCTTACATACATTATTATTACAAAATTTTAAGATAAACATATATAATATAAAAACCCTAAAATAAGAAAATTTAGTCACTTGGGAAAATTACGCCCATACAACATAAACATAGATAAAATTTTAGATATTATTAAAATCTATCATCATAGTTCTCATATTATATTTTATAATTTTCTTAATATATATAGTCAAATAGGTGTATACATCAAAGAATGGGTGTTTCAAAATTCTAGTAGGGGGGGATGTAATTTAGGGTAATAGAAAATATGAATCAATATGTGTACATGGGTGAGAATAATAATTTTCACCATATCAAAAGAATAGGATTATAATTATAAAAATCATAAGAATAAGGCATGGAATGTGGCGCCTTCATAATAAAGAGACATCATAAACATTTCTCAAGGATTAATTCCATGACTTAATGAAATTATGGATGAATCTAATAGTCTCATGTCCTTGAATAAAACTGTTGAATAAAGTTACTTATATCATGTATACACATTATGAACTCATAATCTATAATACACTACCCAACACATTGTATGGATCTATAATATTAATCCCACTAATCATATCTTAATATTTTCATAATCATGGATGCTACATAGTAATTAAACATAAATCATGAATAAATATGGAATAACCATATGATAAAAGAATGGGTTTAATAATAATGTCACAAGATATAAGTCAATGAGTTAATGTGAAGGTTACCAAAAGAATAAGTGAAGAAATTATTTTTGAAATTAAATAATGCCATACAAGGTTATAGGTAACAAAGTAAATAAAATCAAAATATTAAGAATAAAATATATTCTTATAAAGAAATACATTTTTAAAAATAAATGGTGGTTACAAATAATTCTTCGCTATAAAATAAAAACATTAATCACCCATGATAAATAAAATGGAGAGTAAAATAAAATACATTTATAATTTTTTTAGAGGAATCATTAAGAAAAATATAGAGGTATAAAAGATAAATACAAAAGTATGAGTTGAGTTCGAGAGTCCATTTCGCATAGATCATGTTTTGTTTATTCATTTTTAAACTTCCATCGTGGAATTAATATGATTGTTAAATAATTAATATAGAAGTTTATAACATTACTATATTTTATTTTTGATCAATTATAATCATTGGATTTTAGTTATCAGTATTTCATTTAAAAATGGTTATACGATATGTTTTATTCCATTATCCCATTAATGTTAAATTTTTTTAACCATGATACTTTTTTATTTAAAAATTAGTTAAATAAACTTAAAAAGAATAAAAATGTAGAAAAATATAAATTTATTCATTAAAAGTATTTTACTCTACCCATTATTGATGATGATAATAAGTAAATAATTATCAGTCTCTCTATAGGTGGTAAATGAATATTTAATAGGACATTAACAAAATTATCCATAGAATGAAAACACATATAAATTATAAATAATATATAATTAATATATACTAATATAATAATAATTACATATTAATATATAACTTACACTAATCATCCATAAGGGAACTGATACATTAATAATCAACGTTATCCTATTTGGTTGTAAACCGACCATTAATGGGACTTTACCATGAGAGGGATAAAAATAAATTCTATATAAATATATTATAAATGAATATTTTTAAATTTGATTAATATCTTAAATATAATGTTATTATACTAATTAAATAAATTTTCAAGGATAATTTTTCTTTAGGGAATTGGGACATTAAAACAAGAGATATAAAAATTAATGGATAAAGGGAGAAGGTTACCTCATCCTTGATGTTTCTCATTTTAAATGACCCTTAATGTCTTGAAATATTTAAATGGGTTGACACCTAAACGTCTACATGGTTCCATACATGATTGGGAGAAGATAATTTAGTATATCTTTGTTAATATGAAGTATTTTGGATGTTACTTTATATAGAAGTTAGATGGGGTCTTTATAATTGAATGAGATTTTTTATTTTCGGGTAAAATAATGAATAAAATATTATTCAAAGAATAAGAATTGAAAGTGTGGTTTTTTTGAAACTACGTATAGTATTTGATTAAAATATATAATATTTTATTAACTTTAAAACCTCAGACCATGAAATGTATTATTTAATGTAAAAGAACAAAATAATAAATGAAAACAGTTTTTAACACAATACTTAAACTTTCTATAAATTTGAAATTTCATTTATCTGTTTAAAAGTTGAGTTTATTAATTTTAAATTATTTATATATCTTAATAAACATATTTTGGGTCGATATGACGATTTATGAATTTATAGGGACATTATAACTTCTATAGTATATCATAAAACATACAATATTGAAATAACTATAATTTTTGATTTCACCAAAAAAATCCAGGTTATTAAAATGTTTCAAAAAATAAATAATGGTTAATTTTGATTTTATAATTCCAAAATGTACATTAATTTATAAATAATAATTTACAAACATATATATTTTAAATATTTTAATATTTTAATTAAAAAAATTGAAAATTTTTATAATACACATTAAAAAATATACCTTGGCATTCTATTTTAGATTCATAATTTAACATTTTGATTCATAATCATATAATTATTTATTTATGTATTTTTTTCTTTTAAAATATTATTTACATGTCATTTTTCTTTTTGAATGGTTAAGATACTATTCTAACAGTCAAATTACAATTCTAATGTCCATGTCAGTATTCTAATGGGTAGGTTACTATTCTAATAGACATATTACCCATACACTTCTTCAAAATACTACTTGTATACTTTTTTCAAAAATATCATGGTTTTCCCTAATAGTTTTTTTATCCTTTAAAAATGCTGGCATCATTATATTGTTTTATTATCATTATATAGTGTTATTTGTGATTGTGATATTTCATGGTGACCATGACCCGATGGATTTCCAAATTAAATTAATGTTGTTAATTTTTTTAACACATTATATATGCTTTGGTTTTAAGGATTTTTTTATTATCCCAATGTAATTTTATAAATAAATTAATTTTTTTATATGATGAATTTATTTTATATTATACCCTACAAAAATGACAAGCATAATTACATATATATAAATATTATAGATTTCATATTGAAAGCACTTTTTCAATACTTTATTCCCAAATTTAAAAATATATACGTAAAAGTTTAACTCATATCCTCAATCATGAATAGAAAGGGGTTCTACTAATTCATTGAATCATTAATTTCAAATTATTCCTCTTCATAATTATTATTTTATCAAAGTACTTTTAAAAGGTGAATTATATTATTAAATAAAAATTAATCATTATAATCCTATATTTTCACTTACTATTCTACATATGAAAGGTTATTCTTTAATTACACTACCTCTTGAAATAATAATCACGGAGAATTAGTTTTTTCTTCCTCAAAAAAGATATAATTAAGAAATCATGCACTTGATATAGGTTTGGTGTAATTTCTAGTCAATATGGTACCTTTCACCTATGATGATGGATCTCTTTGAGGGTAATGTATTTATTCCCACAATTTACCATCATTAAAAACCTCATGAATCTCATCTATGGTGATATTTGATGTAAATAATTATATATAGAACAAAAATGAAAGTCTATTTTATGATCTTAAACATATAAAATTTTGTTGAATTTATGATACATGAATTTTTTTCTGAATATCATGAACCTTCTCTATCGTATTTATATAATTTTAGACCCAGATAGATTTTATTCACCACATCCATCCTAATATGGTATAGTTATTATTCTTTACCCATATAGAGCTTTATATTCGGTAACATGAATACATGATTGTAAATTATTGTGGTATGATATCTCAACCAAGGGAAGATATTAGTCTAAATGACCTTTAATGTTTATTGTGAAATATATCAACATGTCAACAAGAGTATTAACGGAGGTTTCAAATTATCAATTTTTCTAGGGGTTATAAGTTGTACATATGATCAAATTTATATGTTTAGAATGGTAAATGTCCCTCCATAAATTATGTATTAACCATTGATATATATTTAATATAATCTAATGTGGTCCTCAATTTTGGATCACAAATTCATTGAAAATATCTGGTAAGGTGGATCAAGAGATAGTTTTTTTGAAATAGTGAGGAATTGAGTTGTCTTGGTAATTTGATCATCCATATTCAGTATTGAATTATTTTCATTAGATTTATTTGGAAACACCATGATCGAGTGAATGGTTATATTATCATATTTCCATGTTTGTATATGTAATAGTTTCATAATCCCCGGGAATTATTGACTCTCTACCATAAAATTCTAGTATTCCACGCACCATTAGGTTTACTAAAAAAATATGATTTTTTTCACCATATGTTGTCTTCAATATATCATTATATCATGGTACTTCTATGTTGGATGTATAATGAAGAGATATGTGCATTCTTTTGTAGATATTTATTTATATCCTGGTTTTTGAACATAAATATTTGATTTTTAAATCCAATGAATAAATTTTTATCGATGTTGAATTAATGAAGCTTCTATTACATTGTTACTCTATCCTACTTATGAAGATCTAAATAATTCATTTATGCCATTTTGTTTTGTTTTTTAATATATTGTTTTGAAATAATGAAGATCAGTTATTATATATTCTGAAATTTTGTTATTTCCAAATCCAACCTTTTCATGTCCTAGACGATAAGGACTTTTACATTTATCATTATAGATATTGTAGTGGGTTCCTTTAATCTACGAACATCAAATACCTTATAAAGAATAATGTGATTGTTACATATTGTTTATTTTTATTCCTTGATTAACACGTATCACCATCATTGACACTTTTTTTTCTTCTTAAATATTAATATATACTTCAACCACATGTGATATATATATATATATATATGTGTGTGTGTGTGTGTGTGTGTGTCATGCTTCTCTTCATAACGGTGGTGACTGTAAATGTTTAATGAATAGATCACCACTTATAATTATATATCAATAATTAAGAATTTTTTCTCATGGTTATTCATTTTCCAGTGACATAAGATATAACATTATCACTTTTCAAGAGTATAAAACTTGGGACCATCTTTGAAACATCATTTTATGTCATAAAGCATTATATAGTTGAGGTTAAGGTGAGTATAGGTGAAATTACTAGCTTATTATTGCGATAATTAAATCTATATTCAAGTTATTTTTTTCTTGATATACAATACTCCATTCCATGTTAACATTGTTATTTGTGTAAATAATCATTTGAAATTTAAAAGAAAACATTGTTAGTGCCCACCCAGTCTATGAAAACTACGAATAACTATTACACATCTTGGATCGGGCCATTGGTCAATCACATTATTCTTTGAAGGAGATAAAAAAATTCCTACATTTGTAAAATCATTACCCAAGAATGTTACTTTTAATATAAAAATTCAAAATTTATAAACACAGTTAAAAACTTTTCATCTCATGAAGAATTTAGAAAAAACCTTATTTTTTCCACATGTTCTTCCATAATCTTGGAGTATATGATAAAATAAATAATAAATGACACCAAAAATTTATCAAAATAATACCTAAATACATTGTTCAGAATTTTTATAAATATTTTTGGGGTTCTTATAAGTCCAAATGGAATCACTATGAAATCATAGTTTCTATGCCTCAAATAGAAGACTACCGTTTTATTTTTTCTCTTCAACATAAAATGATGATATCTAGAATAGATATAAAATTTTACATTGTATTGACCTCTTAAATGTTGATAAAAAAGTCCTTAATATATTATTGTGCATATGTTTTCTCTATACTGATCTTTTTATGATGACGTTAGTTTATGCAAAGTTGTATTGACCCATCTGTATACTAAACATAGGTCACTAGTGCACCCAATGGTGATGAACTAGGTTGTATAAATCCTTTATCAAAATTTTATTGTATTTAATTCATCAATATTTATGTTATATAAGGGATATATTATAGAGACTCTTCAAAATGGGTGTAAAAATCCCATTATATGAAATTAATTTATTTAGATAAAAAATTTACTTAATTAAGTAAAATACTATTGAGATATAATTTATTGGATATTCTTTATACGTATATGTGATAAAGTATTTTTTTATAGTTATTATTATTTGAATATAATAAAAGAATTTTTTTTATAATATGGTGACATTTATGTTCTCAAATACATTAACCCAGTAATTAAAAACTAATATTAATGATAATGTTATTATTTTTATTTTTACTAAAATAGAAGAAAATCAAAACCTAATTTGTTAATATAAATATATATATATGAACACACACACACAAAAAACACAAGGTTTTAAAAATTTTTATTAATGAATTAGTAATAAAAATAATGATATGATTTTAATAATATTAATACTATTATTTATTTTAATTTAATTTATTATACTTAATGATAAAATAGAAATTGTAAAAAAAAATCAAATCAAATTTTTGGGTTTTTGTCTTATACAAGGAATCATGGAAGAGATTGATAATTTAATAAGGATGGGTTATTCACTATGTATATATGAAAAATAAAATGAAACAAGGGAAATTGATTAAAGTAAAATTAGTATAATTGTGTAAAAAATAGGGGGGTTGGGGAAACGAGTTATTAGTGGAAGAAATTGTGTTAGTGGTGAAAAAATAAACCCCTCTCTTCTATATCTATCACATTCTCTAATATTTTCCTCCTATACAAATTTATTCAATCTTATTTCTACTATATGTCATTTTATATTGATTGGAACAACTTTGAATTGATGGAAGTGGATTTTTCAAAGTGAGTAGAAGGTATTCCATAATATTTTTTTTCATATGTGTTGGAGTATTTTTCCAATTTTTAATTAGAATTAATATTTTATGAAATTATTGTTATAGTATAAGTTTATTATGGATGAGTCTTCGGTTGAAATCAGCTCTTAGTACATGAACAACACCTATCTTCCATTTTTTGAGGATTAAAGTATATGCTTTCATGAAATTCATTTTATTGGAAAACCATTAAATATTGGAGACTTTTCAAAATTATTTTCAATAATTTAATCATATTTTGTGAATCCAAAAATTAACGTTGTAATTTTTGTAGATTTAATGAAAGGTTTGGAAAGAGGTTTTTCCACGAATCATCTTTGATACCCTACTACCATAATACCCAATCTGATCATGATATGGTCCAAAGGGAATCACGATCCCCATGGGTTGGCGACAAGCACTTGGAATCTCACAAGACAATGGAGGGAATAGTTTTTCAACATTAACAACAGAAGAAACAAATAAAAATAATAATAACCAAATTAATAGTCCATATGGAGAATAGTACCATATATCAAATAAATATATAAACCCAAATTACAACAAAAAAGTACTAGAAAATTGAAGATAATTAATCCAAGTACTAGAGGACACAAATCTCTAAGTCCCAATGAACAATAAGAAGAAAAACATCTAAGTGGTTCTTTCTAATTTCTCAAAATAAAAAGATGACGATCTATAAACATTAAAAGGAAAAGTTAAGGTGTGAGAAAAAATCCCATTACGGACTTACCAAGAGTTCCATAACATTATGGAACATTAATAAAAATAATAGTGCATTCAATTGACAATAAAATAGGCATTTTAGTACAAGATCATATTTAATACAAAATTTTCTTTTTCATTTCAATTGATTTAATCATTTATGAATGGATTAATAAACTTGTTATATAAAATAATTGATATAAATTCACAAGGAATGAATAAATATGTTTTATTAATAATGGAATATTTAAAATATATTTAAAATTGAGCAACATTTTCATCTTCTGATATGTATGATAGTTCAAGGTCATGTAAATCTCCACCACTTATATAGTGATAATGAAAATATGAACACACATCCCTTTGACACAGGTCAAAGAGAACTAATATTCATCATACTAGGGATAATATCTTCTAAAAAGATTATGTTATAATTATAAAGAATTAATATATTTCTATTTAATTTACATCTTATCATTTTCCCCATATTAACTCACTTATTATCTATGCTTGAATTTTATCAAACAGAAATAAACAATGGGAATATTAATTTAAAACAGCTCAAAATAAAATTCCCCATTTTCAATTTCGATATAAAAAATTATATTTAAAAACCAATATATGGGTTTATATTCAATTCATTACTTTTATTACGATAAAACCATTGGGTTATTATCAAACATATTTAATCCATTTTCTCAAAAAAATCACAATTTAATTTCAGAAAATAAAATTCCATAATTTCTATCAAATTCAAATCATGCCCCAATTCACTAGAATTGGGGGATTTCTCCAAATTATCATACCAAATATATTTTAAATACAAATTCACAAAGAATATAGTTTTCACAATTTAAATTTAAATAAATTTAACATAAATTAATCAAGTTAGGGATAAATTATTTGTCCAATCTTATACATAACCACTTACTGTAGATCATGGGATCAAATAACATAACACCCACAATGAGAAAATCCTATGAGGAACATAAAGAACAGAGATCTTAGAATCAAACATAGATTCAAGATATAAAACAATATATATTAGGCCATTCAACTACATAAGGATCTATTAAACCCTAAGGAGGAGAGGTGAAGAGGTCTAGAGAAAAATAATGGGTGGAATAAACTTAATAGGGAGAGACTTAAAGACATTCTCAGCGAATTTATTCTATTCAGAAAGGATTAAGAGGAGCCAACATTAACTATAGGGAGCCACCAAGGAAGGAAAAATCGAGTTTGGTATGAATGGGCTCATCAGAAACTAAAAAAATAGTATTCAAGTTTATCAAAATAATTTTCAGAATAAATTAATTACATAAAAAGATAGCAAGGAAGGACTGTATGATTTGGTAATCTATGCCCCCTAAACATGGGCCCCAATAAATGGGTGTATGGTTTTTACTTGGTGGATGCATTGTTTCTCAAACAATGTTCTAACCATGAAAAACCATATATCCTGGGTTTATAGAGTATTCACGAATAGGGTGCATAATTTGGGTAAACCATGCAACAATCATTCATATCCCAAGAGCCTTTCAATGATTGTTGTGGAAAAGGTGAAAAATGATAATACACTTTCCCCACCTACTCAAAAAACTCAAAATGTCCCAAAAAACAAGGATCAAGCTTCCCTTGCCTCCACAACTATCGATGAACAAAACATGGTGAAATTTTTAAGAACACAAAATCAGCAACCAAATATTTGAATGGTCTGGGATGAAGATCAACATAATATTTTTACCAGCTCTATACTATCATCATTATTGGATGAATGAACCAATTTTTTTCGTTTGTCTCTTCTTCCAGGCTTGTTCTAGCAAAATAACCTTCACCTATCTCCGTCCAACACAACATAAAAGTCTTTAATGGTGCCATCCATACCAAAATATTGGTAATTATTTTTATAGGAAAAATCAATTTTTCATAAATGGTGATCCCAATACACACCAAAGGTTATGAACATAAGTGTGAAGAATATCCTCAAGAATTTGTATAAATAATTATGTATAAATATCCGACTGTGGATTGTATACAATACTGAAACAAACCTGAGATCTTCATGCCTCCTGAAGGCCTCTCTAAAATCAAGAAGTAAAAAATAGATCTCTATTAGAGACAATAAGACATGGAAGAATTTGAAAATAAAAAATCTCATTCTTATATATATTCCCAAGATCCTCATGTTTGGTTGAATAAAAAATGAGTATATAGTGATTTGATTTGGTCAGCCTATTAACCACAACCCATATTGTATTCTTCTATCTCTAGGGATGCAGAATCCCAAACAAAAATAACAATGATATATCATCCCACTTCCATGTTGGCACTAAAATTGTAGGACTCAAACATGAAGGTCTATAGATAATGGCATTGACCTTTTGGCACATATAATAATGATAGAAAAAGTGAGCCTTTCCCTATCTCATACATAGAAACTTGAATCATCAACGCATGTCATAAAACATGTTAGTGTTTCTTATGTGCATTTACCCTAAGGAAATATGGAAATCACCCAAAACATATTTTCCCATAGAAAATGTTACAAAATACTAGTTCTAGATACATAAAATACCATCCATAGAGAATTAACACTTATGCAAAATATACCCACTATAAAGAGAGTCTATAATGCTGTTGAACTCATAATCAAGATTCTTCTCCTAAAGAATCATGAAAATAAGAGATGAGGTCAACTATAAATTTTCCAAATCAACCACAACCCCTAATTCTGGAAGTCTTATATGCAACTATGAAAATTGATCCAACATGCTCATCTATTTTGATGATTCATTCACGGTCTGGGTGGAATGTTTCCCACAAAAAGAATCATTGGTGATATATATTTTCAGCAGGTTATCGGTAATTTCAATGTCCAAGGAATATAGATATTTTTCCAAAAGACTGAAATAGAGATTAAAATTTTTATGAGATAAGATTTAAATCTTTATATTGTTGATGGAATACATGATAAAACATTATCTAAAAATGTAATTCTACTAACACTTAAGGGCATGCATCACAATTCTGAGTTCATGTTCATGGTTTAGATAATTATACTTTTATGACTTCATATTATTAGTTTCATAGGAAATTACATGATCATACTTCATAAGACCAAAACCCAAACATGAACATGATTTTTTATAGAAGACAATATAGATCTTCTTGACCTCTAGAAGGGTTATCATTGGTTCAGTAGTCTAAATGTAATTCATATCAATAAAATAGCTGTTAAAATTTTCATCCACTGAAAGATTCACTCAATTTCAATTTAGATAGGTCAATAGAGAGTCCAATTTTGAAGAATCATTTAAAAACTACTGATAATATCCTACTAAACCAAAGAGTCTCTGAATCATGAAAACATTTTGTTCTTTCATCTGTGTCCAAACTACTTTACATTCTCGGGCTCAACGAAAATACCATGTTCCGACTCCATGTGTCCCTAGAACATCACTTCCCAAATATAGATATAATATTTTGGTATATTTTTATAATTATTGTGATTTATCAACAATTCTCAAACTACTCTCAAATGATGCACATGACCTTCCATATATATAGAGTAAACTATGATGTAATATAAAAAGACCTCCACAAAAGTATCTTGATACTATGGAATATCATGTTCATTAAATCTATAATGATATCAAGATCCTTTTTTAGACCTAATGTCATCAATAGGTACCCATAATGTCTATTCCTACTTTAGAAGGTGTTTTTTTGTATGTCAGATTATTTTATTCCCAATTGATGGAAACATGATTAAAGAAAAACATTTGAAAACCAATTCTACCCATCCAACTACAAAAATATATCATTAATATTTTGAAACATATACTATTTCATTACAATAACGTGATTGGCATTTTGGAATTCCAAACAAAGGTGAAGATACCCATCGACTTTCATAGCAAGGAGGGCTTGGGCTACCTATGGTGACACACTTAGAAATATAATTACTTTTTATAAAATATCATCCAACTAGGACATAAAAACATTAATTTCTTTTAATTCCAATTATTAAAAATTAATTTATACCATTTTACTACCTCATAAAAAATTAATAGAAAAATCAAACTCACATGCTGCTAAAAAAAAGAGAAGTCAAAAGGAAAAACATTAGGAAACTCGATTAAAACTTATGATATTTTTGAATAGATGATTATGTGAAACTATATGGAGAATAATAGACTTGAAGGATGTTATTAAAATCACTTGAGAAATAAAAGGAACCAAATACTTTATGTGACTCAGTGTAAACCCATTTTGAGTTCCCAGGGAGGCCACACTTATAGAAAATCAAACTGCCACTTTCAACCATTGTAGGATGTCTAAAAGAACCGCACTGATGAGAAACACCATGAGAATCCACATGATTCCTCTAAAATTTATGGGAGCACACATATCTACAACTACGAGAAATAGGAACTCCTGTAAACCCAAACATACCATCAAGATCTATCAAACCACCAACATTCTAACCAACACCTCAACAAAAGAAGATATAGTCATCATGAAAATATGATAGAAAATATCATATCAACATACTATATCAAACCATAGAGTCTTTATCATCTCATTAACAATTATGTTAAGTAAAAACTGTAAAAGAATAGAAGTAATTTTTATATTATGTCATGGTCCTATCAAATTGGGAATGAGACCAAGGTGGTGTATGCTCAAAAGATAAAGGACCAATGATTATTTCATTGATGAGCATTGAAAAGGATCCAATATTCTTAGATTTGATGAAGATGGACATGGAAATTATAAAGAAGGTAACATCATAAAACCTTTTACAAATTTTTACTCAACCATCTATTTTGGAACTGTTAAATGATGCTCAAAAGGATGATGTGGGAATTCAGAAGAAAGAAGAAACTATCAGAAAAGGGAAATACTTTGAGTTCAATGATAATGAAGAAGGAATTGTGAGATTTGGGACATGACAATGTGTCCCATAAAATTTGGAGTTAGAGAAATAATTTTTTAAAGATTCACATGTTAGGGTTGGTGTCCTGAGAACCCACTATTTTGCACATTGAGTACATGAATGTACACTTATTACATATTTTCCATTTTTCTTCATGACTATAATATAATAATGTCTTAGAATATTTGTTATATTGATAAGGTCATATAAGATCCCCACTGTGATGATAACATTGAAATGTTATAAAAATATTCTTAAATAATGTTCAATAGTTGGATGACA
Source organism: Viscum album (assembly GCA_963277665.1). Classification (NCBI taxonomy): domain Eukaryota; kingdom Viridiplantae; phylum Streptophyta; class Magnoliopsida; order Santalales; family Viscaceae; genus Viscum; species Viscum album. Next base: position 377,855,284 of record OY728160.1, on the reverse strand, counting down.
TTCTTTGATAGGACACATTGTATACAGACCTTCATGTGTAGTAATCGTAATAAAATGATACTCTCTCTCATAGATTTCACACTTGGTAATCTCCAAGATTGGGAGATTATGAGAAGAGGTCCGCCATTAGAAATTCCACATGACATGGGTTAATTGGACATTGTTATCTACGAGCCTATGTAATGGTCCTTAGACTGAACGATTATCATTAATTCATGTCATGAATCACACACATAGATTTGTTGACGAAAACCGTCATGAAGACAGTTGGAAGGAAGTAGGGTACGTTGGGTGTGTCATGAATGAAATGTTTTTAATGGATAATTCAAGGAATAATTTGTCCCTTTCATATTTATGGAGGTAAATATATCGGGACCGTTGATTGAAATAGAACTGTCGAACAAATTCCATGGCCACGATGTCATGACGAGTTTATTTTTGGAAGTCCGAGAATGACCGATCAAGCATATAGGTTCATGAAACTTAAATGAATCCTTCTTTATGAGATATTGAGATAAATAAATTAAATTAAATAGTAAACGTTTGTATGAGGTGGCACATCAATGCTGCATCAACTTCTTTCTCTTGGGTGCCTTGACTCGTTGCTAGACAATAATAATGGACTTTACGTAAGACAACGTAATAACAATGTCATATAAGCTTAGAGGGTCACACACTATGTATATATAATTATCTCAAGTAGAAAAAAGATTATTCATATACGTGGTTTAATAATTATTCAAGGAATCCTAAATCGTTTTCATTTTTCAGGAAGAATAAAATAAAAACAAGTACAAATTTTGTAATAAGGATTACATGCTGTGTAGTTTTTATTTTTGAAAACAAGTACACACAATGTATTAATGATTACATGCCATGTAGATTTAATTTTGGAATGGAAATGAAAAATTAAAACAAGATATACACAACGTGTACATTGAATGTACACACCATGTAGTTTTGAATGAAAAACGAGTACACACAGTGTATCAATGATTACATGCCATGTAGTTTTTCCAGTCGGGATTTTGAGGATATAATATTTTTTTATTAAATTATATTTATTATAATCAGCGTGGGTGCATGTCTAAGAATTAATTATTTGACATTGGGGTTTTCAATTGGTTTTAATGAAATAAATAAAATGCGTAATGCGTTTATTTGTTGTCAAAACTCTATAACCTCAATCCCGATTATAAATATCCTCACAACCCCAACACTTTTCATGAGAATCGTTGTGGACAACAATTCTGGAGAATTCTCTCAAGACTGAAAGAACCCCTTCCTCTAATAATGCTCTCAAGATAGAGAGTTATCCTTCTCCATCAGATCAAGGAGATCTAAGGCGGACAACGCATGCAAAGGCTTCTCTATGCTAGCACTCAGAGATTCCTTTAACGACATCCAGAGATACATGGTGCATGTGTTGATCACCATTACAGGAACTCTACACTTGGCTTCTGTGACGCAATGAAAAATCACATTGAAACGTTATCATAAATATTAGTACAGAAATGACACCCTAAAAGGTACTTCTTATTAATTAATTAAATTAATTTTAATCAACATGTGATGATCTTTCCTTCTTGTTTATTGGACTATTCTTACTCCTTGTCTATTTTTGTGATTTGATCTGTGGAGACTGGCGTTTATCATCGTATTGAACCTAGATTGATCATTTTTAATGAAAAAATTCCAAGTGGGCACATCCACCCACATGCTTCCGCTGTGCCCTGGACATTCAAGTTGTATTAGAAGGAGTCACAATGTGGATTATTTTTATATAATTTTCATTGACAATTTATACATTTATGTTTTATTCATTTGAAGATAAATCGTTCTATAAAAATTAATGAATGAGATCAGTTCTTCATCCTTCATTTCTTGATTCACATTAGAAAAATGACCTTTTAATTTTAATTTTGACTAAATTCAAAATGAGGAACTCATCCGCAGGAGATTTGCTTTATGTCTGTACAACATAAGAATACATGTCATCTTGTGAAAACTACATGGCGTGTACTTAGGTTCAATGAACCGATACTGGTCCGCCAAACCACATCGTGTGAATTGGGGATTCCTAAGGATTTATTACACAATGTTGACCAAAACTGAGTGGCATGTGGAAACCAGAATACAAAACGTGCATGTTGAATCAACATGTTGTGTCGTCCGATCCAGCCCAGGTGAAACCATGTACATGGAAAAGTCATATGTCGTGTACATAGGATTTTCAGGCCGGTAACCGCGTAATAAGGAAGTACACGCCATGTTAGATTAATCTACACATCGTGTACTGTGAAATTTCCAAAGTATAGAAAACACATCAAATCCCCCGGTGTATACTTTTGATAAAGGGTGAAAACAAATACATGCCATATAATATAGCCTACATGTCATGTAGTTTCCAGAAATGGAATTTCACCAGGTTTCCTCCAAATGTACAAAGACACCGTACAAGGAATATGGATGAGAAAAATCTCAAGGAAATTCAGAATAGAATTTAAGATAAATAATTAATTAATTATAAGATCATAATTATTTTATTTCAAGAATGAATTATCTTGATCAATAGAATGATTAAAGGAATTTTAATTCTATATATGCGTAAATGTCATTTCATAATATGGATGATCATGAGCTAGACCAAAGACCCTTTGTATGTGTGTGTGGTTTCATTTAAATTTGTATTATTAAAATTCATTGTCATGCGAGCCTTCATCCAATAATATTTAGGGCATGAATTTCAATGTTTTCATTAATTTTAACCCCATGTTATAGAGGATCTCACAGTTCAATGGAGATGGTTCAAAAATTTGATTCTGAAGAGAATCCAACCCAAGAAGATGTAAAGGTGGACAGGTGGGAGCTACAAAACATGAACCATCGATTCAAGGTGTTTTACCCTAGGTCAGGGTAAACTTATCAAACCGCTTAATAAGATATCCAATAGAAGCTCATGATCATGCCATATTATTTTATTTCTGTCTGATTGATTGGTTTATTTATTATGTTTGTGTTGTTGCGTTCACATAATTGATGAAATAAACAATCACACAAAGATGGAATAAAATTAAAACTGTACTATGCGTAACCATTATCAGAACATGTTTAATCATATAATAAAGAATCACTTAATATTAACAATAATGTGATAATGAAAAACTACACATAAAGAATTAAATCCCTTAAATACCATATTAAGTTAGACCGAGCCTTCTGTTACTTGATTTAGGAAAAGACTTAATAAAACTACGTGTTTGACCAACCCTTGTTGGGACACTTACTTTTATAAAGGAAGATATTATGAATGTTTCGGGTTGACTTAAACATTTTACATCATGAGGAGCAGCCCTCGCAAGACTTGTTATAAATTGGTGGAAAGTGTTGAGGAAATCCAAGTTAGGATTTCAGGATTGGGGAGTCCACTCAACAGATCAAGGAACTTTAAGCTCACAGTTGGCAAAGACCTGCCTATCTAAATACTCTCAAATAGCTTAACCAATCCTTATTTGAGTTATGCAAAGGGGAATATGGATCCTTGCCACTAGAATGTCAAAGAAAATAGACATTCCGTGTTCAATGGTGAGGGACATTGAGACATTATAATATAGTGAGAGACATAATAAAATTAATTATTTCTCATAAATTGTAATCAAGAAAGTACTGATGAATATACTCTTTTAATTTATAGAATCAATATGACATGCTCGTCAACCACATTTTATATGTGATAAATTCGGGATAAAGACAATATCCTAACTGACATTAACTTTCAAGAATGGTTTAGGCGCCATCAGGTTATCCTATGCCATGAATGAAAGTTTTACGTGATAGAGTCCCCACTTCCTAATTCTCAATCCCAAGGGGCATGTGATCAAGATTTACTGGTCTATGATCAACATTTGAATGATGCACACGAAGTTCAATGTTTGATGTTATCATCAATGTATAGTGAGCTCATGAAGTCTCATGAAGACATGGATTCTTATAGAATGCTTGAGAACCTCCGTGTTCTATACTAGGAAAGAGCTAGACAAGAATGGTTTGTGAAATCCAAGGCTCTATTTCAGAGAAATCATGGAGAGGGTGCCCTATATGGGCCTCATGTAGTCAAGATCATTGGCTACATTTAGTGCTTGGGGGTTCTAGGGTTTAAAATCCCCAATGAACTGGGTACTGATCTCATTCTCGAAAAACTTCCCCAGAGCTTCTCTAACATTGAGGTAGATTTCAACATAAACAATGTTGAGAACTCTCTATCTAATCTTCTTTTCATTATTTGCCAAGTGGAAAATAATATGAAGTTTGAAAAGCCTTCTATCCTTATGGTGAATAAAAGGAAAGGGAAGGAGAAGAGAATTAAGCCCAAGGTTTCTTCAAGGCCTTCAAAGAAAAATAAGATCAAAGGGGTGGCAAGAGAACAAGAGGATATTTGTTTCTCATGTGGCATGAAGGGCCACTAGAAGAATAACTGCACCCATCCAAGGTAGAAAGGGGAATCTTTAGCTGCCTTTATTATCGAATTCAATCTATCTGTTTCTACTAATTTGGTATTAGATACTTATTGTGGTTCTCACATCTATATAAAAATATATGAACCATGTAGATTAAGAAATATTGATCGAGGTGTGGTGAATTAGTGAGCAGCCAACAGAGCCAGACTCGCTGCTATAGCTGTCGGAGACTACCACCTCACATTGCCTACTGGGATGGTCGTAGTATTGAAAGTATGTTATTATGTATCCTCTGTAACCAAAAACATTATTTCAGTATCCATATTTGATACTGATGGATTCACCTTCATGTTTGGAAATTAATGTTGCTTCTTTTACGGAGATAGAATTTATTTTTGTAGGGAACATTTATATAACTTCTTTTATGTGTTTGACTACACAATTCAAGTAATCGAAATCGATGACAATGTTAATTCACATGACTCATACCACACCCAACTTTGGAATCACCAGATAGGTCATGTCAATGAGAAAAATTTGACAAAATTACATCAAGATGGGTATTTAGATTCTTCTGAAATAAAACCACTTGGTGTATATCTTGCATGTCTACAACGCAGAATGACCAAAGCCCCATTTAGTGGGAAAGGTTAATGGGCTAAATAGATTCTAGAATTAGTTCACACAGATGTGTGTGGACCATTTCCAATTGAAGCAATGGGTGGGTTCTTGTACATCATAACTTTTACTGATGATTTTAGTAGATATCGATATATTTACTTAATGAGGTATATGTGAAATTCCATTGATCATCTCACAGAATAAAATAATGAAGTTGAGAAACAACTTGGTAAGAAGATTAAGAATCTCTGCTCAGAAGGAGGAGGAGAATTTCATAATTAGTACTTCATTGATTTATTACAGGAGTTTGGGATTCAATCTCAACTCACTTTTCCTTACACGACTCAGTGGAATGGTGTAAATGAAAGGAGTAACAACACCCTGTTGGACATGGTGAGAACAATGATGAGTCATGTGAGGATTCCATTATCCTTTTGGGGAAAAACATTGAAAATAAAATCACACATACTAAGCCAAGTACCAACTAAATCGATAAACGGTATTCCATATGAGTTATGGAGTGGACGCAATTCTATGTTATCAAATTTACATGTGTGTGGTTGTGAAGCATTTATTAAGGCCTCTTCAAGTAAAAAACTTTCACCCCAAGGCACAAAGTGTTCCATTATAGGATATCCCAAGGAAATGAGGGGATATTACCTATAAAAACCCTTAGATAAAAAGGTAACAATGGAAAGACATAACATATTCATTGAGAGGGAGATCATCTATAAATGAGATAGTGGGAGAAAGGTAGACTTTGATGAAGTAGAGGCATAAGATACACATTAATTGGTATAAGAATAGATTCATAAAAAACCCTATGGATGAAAAATCTATTCAAGAGATATAAGAACTCTATATGAGCAGGAGGGAGGTGAGAGAAATTGAACGATATGGTTTTATTGTAACCGAGGATGTTGACTCATTATTGATTAACAATGATGATCCTCTTACCTACATGGAACCTGTTGAAGGCATAGACACTGCCAAGTGGATGAATCCATGAATTCTGAAATGGATTCCATGTACCAAAACTAAGTCAAGATTTGGGTAGATCCTCCAGTTGACATAAATCCTATTGGAAATAAATGTGTATTCAAGAAGAAACTGGACATGAAGGGACAATTCTTCACCTATAATGCTCGATTAGTAACAAAAGGTTTTAGACAACGCCAAGGAATTTACTATGATGAAACCTTTTCACCAGTTGTGATGCTGAAATCCATCAAAATCATATTGGCCATTGCCTCTTACCATGACTACGAAATTTGGAAAATGGATGTCAAAACAACATTCTTTAATACGAACCTCTAGGAAGATGTCTACATGGAACAACCTGAAGGTGTTGTGACTCCAAAGGATGCCAACAAGGTATGAAAGTTTCAGAAATCCATTTATGGATTAAAGCAATCATAAAGGTCATGGAACATTCATTTTGATGAAGCCATACCAGAATTTGGCTGTTTTAAGAACAAATACAAGCCATGTGTCTACAAAATGTTTAGTGTAAGTGAATTCATTTTCCTAATAGTATATGTTGATGAAAAATTACTAATTGGAAATGAAGTACCTGTCCTACAGTCAGTTAATGAGTGGTTGGATAAATGATTCTCTATGAAAGAATTGGGTGAGGAAACATATATTCTTGGGATCAAGATCCATTGTGATGGATCTAAGAGAATGCTGGGCCTGAGTCAATGTACATACATTGATAGGATACTGAAGAGATTCAGTATGGAACAGTCCAAGAGGGGATAATTCCTGTGTAACATGACATTCATCTTTCTAAGAAAATGTGTCCTCAAACACATGAGGAAAGATAGAAAATGGAAAGGATCCCTCGTACATCCATGATTGGGTCAGTCATATATGCTATGATATGTACAAGGATAGATGTTTCATACGCATTAAGTGCGGTAGGAATATATCATTCTAGTCCAAGAGACCTCCATTGGATGGTAGTCAATAATACCTCTAAGTATCTAAGCTGTAATAAGGATATTTTACTGGTTTATGGAGGAGATGTGGAACTAGTAATTAGAGGACATGTGGATACTAGTTTCTAGACTGCCAAGATGACATGAAGTCACGAACTGGATTCATCTTCAGTTTGAATGGAGGTGTACTGAGTTGGAAGAGCTCAAAGCAGGTTATGGTTGCAAATTCTATAGTAGAGTCTGAGTATATCGAAGCTTCTGAGGCAGCTAAAGAAGAAGTATGGATGAGAAAGCATCATCCAAGATCTTGATGTAGTACCTAGAAGTAAATATCCTATCACACTCTATTGTGATAATACTGCAGTGGTGGCCCTTGCAGAAGATCCAAGGGCACATTAGTAAACAAAGAACATACTTATCAAGTATCATCTCCTGAGGAATTTTTCTCAGAGAGGTGAATTAGTAGTGAGCAGTATTTCCACACAAGACAACATGGGGGAACCCTTGACTAAAGGCTTAACTCAGCAAAAACATGATCCTCCTGGGAGGTCTAGTGGACTAAAAGTTGTAGGCAGTTGAATCTAGTAAAAGTGGAAGTTTGTTAGGGTTGGTGTCCTGAGAACAAACTGTTTTGAACTTTAATTACATGAATGTACACTTATTATATATTTTTCATTGTTATTCATGACGGTAATATAATAATGCCTTGTAATATTAGTTACATTGATAATGCCATGGAAGATCCCCACTATGATGAGAACCATGAAATGATTTAAAAATATTTTTAAATAATGTTCTACTGTTGGATGACTTACTATGATAGGAAACATAGTATACAGGCCATTTTGTGTGAGTAATCTTAAGAAGACAAGATTCTCTCTCATGGAGTTCACACTTGGTAATCTCCATGATGGGTGATTATGAGAACATACCCGCTAGTTGCAATTCCGTATGTCTGGGTGTCATCGGACATTACTATCTACAAGAATGTGTAATGGTCTATAGACATGAAGATTGTCATTAACCTATGTCATGACTCACACACTTAGATTTGCTGAGAAAACCCATCACGAAGACAGTTGGCGGGATGTAGGGTACTGTTGGGTGCGTCACGAATGACATGTTGTTAATGGATAAGTTGAGGAAGAAATTTTACCTTCCATATTTATGGATGTAAATATCTCGGTCCATTTGATTTAAATAGAACTGTCGAACAAATACTATGGACATGGTGTCACGACAAGTTTATTTCTGTAATTCAATGAATGAAAGATCAAGCATATAGGTTTATGAAAATACCCTAAAACCTACTTGATTAGAAATTGAGAAAAACAGATTAAATTACACGGTAATCATTCTTATGAGGTGGCACGTCGATTTGGTATCAACTTCTTTCTCTTGGATGCCTTGACCTATTTCTAGATAGTAATTTTGGACTTCAGGCATGCCTGCCAAATGCCAAAGAGAAAGAGGCCTATACGGTCACAGACTAAGTGTATCCTAGTATATTAAGTAGAATAAAGATTATTCCCATAAGTTTTTCAATAATTATTCGAGGAAGACTAAATCGTTTTAATTTTGGAGGAAGAATAAAATAAAAACATGTACACACCATGTATTAATGATTACACGTCGTGTAGTTTTTATTTTTGAAAAAAATACACGCCGTGTAATAATGATTACACGCTGTGTAGTTTTCATTTTGGAAAAGAAAAAAAATAAAATCAAGATATACACACCATGTACATTGAATGTACACGCCGTGTAGTTTTGAATGAAAAACGAGTACATGCCGTGTATCAATGATTACACGCCATGTAGTTTTTCCAGTTGAGATTTAGAGGATACAATATTGTTTTATTAAATTATATTTATTATAATCAACATGGGTGCATGTCAAGGAATTAATTATTTGACATGTGGGTTTTTAATATGAGTTAATAAAATAAATAAAATTCCCAACGCATTTATTTATTTTCAAAACTCTATAAACTCAAACCCGATTATAAATATCCTCACAACCCCAACACTTTTCAAAATAATCCTTGTGCACAACAATTCTGGAGAATTATCTCAAGACCGAATGAAATCCTTCCTCCATGAATGATCTCAAGGCCGAGAGAGATCCTTCTCCAATGGATCAAGGAGATCTACGAAATACAATGCAAGTAAAGGATTCTCCATGATAGAACTCAGAGATTCCTTTAGTGATGTCCACAGATATGTGGTGCATGTGTGGATCACTGCTAGAGGAAGTCTACAATTGGATTCTGTGATTCAATAATGAATCACATCGGAACGTGATCAAAAATATCAATGAAGAAAGAATGCCAAAAAAGACACTTCTTGTTAATTAATTAAATTAATTATAATTAACCTGTGATGATCTTTCCTTCTTAGTTCCAGTATTATTCTTCCTCTTTGTCTATTTCTGTGATTTGATCCATGGAGACTGGAGTTTATCATCATATTGATCTTGGATTGATCGTAACAAATGACAAAAATCGAAGTGGGTGCATCCACATACGTGCTTCCGCTGTGCCCGGGACCTTCATCACATAGTTTGAATTTATATATTCACCCAGGAAACTGAAATATGAATCGAGTTATCTGAGAACTTAATTGGTGGGATAACATGAAGAAGGAGATCGCTGAGTATACATCAAAGTACCTAAAATGTCAGCAAATGAAGGCCAAGATGGAGAAATCTAAGGGGATGGTAACACCATTACCCATACAAAAATGGTAATGGTAGAACATCACCATGGAATTTGTAACCGGACATCCAAAGAAATCCAAATGAAACAATGCTATCTAGTTTTTTTTGGATCATCTGACAATGATGAAACACAACATTGAAATTTGGGAGGATTTCTCTTTGGATCAACTGGTAATGATATATATCAGTTAAGTGGTAAGGATGCATGGAGTACCACTATCTATTGTATCCAATCAAGATCCAGGATTATCCTCTATGTTCTGGAAGAGTCTCCAACATGCTCTGAATAGTGAACTGAACATCAGTACGGATTATCATCGTCAAACTGATGGAGAATTTGAGCAGACTATCCAAACACTTGAGGACATGTTGATAGAATTATATATAGACTTGAAAGGAGGATGGGATCAAAATTATCCTCTGGTTGAATTCTCATACAATAAAAATTTCAACTCATGAAACCAAACTAATCCTTATGATGCCCTTTATGGGAAGAGGTGCATAACACTGGCCTGTAGGGTTGATGTAGGGGAGAAAAAAACTCCTAGGTCAAGAAATGGTCAAGGAAATGGTGGAGAAGGTTAAGACCATCCATCATCAAAATAAATCTTCCCATATTTGACAAACATGATATGATGATAATTGTCAATGAGACATAGTGGTTGATGTTGGAGACATGCCATTCCTCAACATTTCACTATGGAAGAGAGTTATGAGATTTTAGAAGAAGGGAAATCTTATTCTAAGGTACATCGTCCCTTTTGAGATCACTGATCACATTGGAGTATTGGCATATTGACTAGAACTCCCACCGAACCTATCTCAAGTACACGATGTATTCCATGTATCCCTCTTGAGGAAGTACATAACTGACCCATCGTATGTACATAACCCAGAGGTGGTACCACAGGAGAATGACCTCTCCTATGAAGAGAAGCCCATGAAGATCATAGATCATAGGGAAAAAGTTCTACAAAATAAGACAATTACCCTCATCATGGTGTCGTGGTGAAACCACATGTTTCAAAAGAAATTTGGGAACTAAAGGATGTGATGAGGCAGAGTTACATACATCTATTTTAGTTTTTGAAAAGGAAATTTTGAGGGTAAAATTTCTTAAGTGGGGAATATTGTAATGACACAAAATTTTATTAATGAAAATTCTTCTTGATCTAATTAAATGTTTTATACATAAAATAGTTATATAACATATAAAGTATCTTGGATTTATGTTTTTGGATTTTAAAATATCATTAATAATTGTGACCTTTTCTAATATAGTCATTGAATAGTGACCAAATGATTAGTATAAATATAGTTATTTAACATATCCGATTTACTCTGACAAAGGAAGCAATGACCTCATTCAGTAGAATTTCCCCAAATAAAGCCCATTTGTGAGATCTCAGAATGGTGATTGTGTCACTGGGCTTCACTCTTAACCATGTACAAGCCGAGCTTAAACACGTTAATCTTGAATGGAACCACCTATAAGAGAAGTAAATGTTAATAGAGATTACCACCTGAGCGATGTTATCTGATCCTCCCCAAGAGTATGTCACCATCGGACACCGTACCCTTAGGTCTTATATAGCTGTTACATGGGGTTATGTTACACGAAACTAACACTATGGTTATATGAGTTATTTTTTATAAGTAAAATACATTCATTTTATTATTATTTCACTTTAAATAGTTTTTAAAGCACAAATAAATTTTTAATTAATATTCAATTATGAAATATATTTTGATGAATTAATATGTTATTACTAAATAAATAATTATTAAATATAAATGATATTATTATTTTTCTAAGAGCAATTAAAAATCATATTAAGGCTTTAAAGGCGTTTTTGTTAAAACCCATGAATTTTTTATAAATGTTGGTTTTTATTCTAAAAGTAAAAATTCACATATTTAGAAAATTATTAATATAAAATGAATATTATAATGGAAATCGGGATGTCTATATTATCCAATAGTGAATTTTTCATAATTTTCATAGATGGTCGAATTTTTGGCAAAAAATTAAATATTATTTAAATATATAATGTGTTTTATGATATCATAATGACAAAATAGTGATGTAATAAAATACTATAAATGGGTTATTCGTTCAATAGATGGTTTAACTATAAAATAAGGTGATTTTATGTTTGTTTTATATATTTTACAAATCCTTAGTGGACCCTCCAAGACATATAATTCATTTTGAAATTTTAAAATGATTTCCTTGAGAGTGTGACTCACCTCTACATAAGAAAGACTAATAATTTTATAATATATTCTATTGAAAATATAAAAAATTGTATTCCTCTTGACTTTGGAAAAAAATGTTATAAATCATTTGATGGATTGTGGTTTTGATTAGTTTAATATGTGGTGTCCAAAACCTAAATAATAATGAATTCGCTGTCCTTTCCTATATAAACTCATTCAATCTAACATTCCTCTTCACTAAAAAAATTTGGAGCACTACCAACCCATGAATACATCTCTATATAATCATCCCAAGTCACCCCAAGCTCCCATGAATCCCCACTCAATCATCTCCCATGACTTTGGTAACACACATCCACAAAAGGGATTTCTTCCTTTCTAATTTTTTTGTCCATGTTTTTTTAGGTTGATATACCATTGTATTTTCAATTAAAACTATTGGGGTATGATTTCAAATCTCCCATTTAATTCCATCTATATGTTTAAACGATTATATAACAATTTCTCTCTCATTAATGCCTCCCTTGTACACCCCTTATCATGTCAAAATTCTGTAAGGGTTTTCTCACTCCAAATTTACATTAATGAAATTAGTTTGTTTTATGAATATAAATTCTATTACATATGTTGTAAAATGTATCTATATGAACCCATTAATTTACATTTTAGGTACATATTATGAGTCACCCATTTCTCTCCCATCAAAAAATTTTATGAATTCTTATGTCACGCCGTTATGTTTCCAAAAGTGCACCGCATATTTTCAAGCCCAAGCCATTGGGTAGTAAATTCCAAGCCCATTTATCTATCCACGGTATTCACCTTTATGAAAAATTACTTATTAATTATATATTTTTTTGTATGAATTACACATTTATTTATCATGGAATAAATAATTATGTATAATCAATCCATGTTATATGATCCATGTGGCACACTTATGCGTGGAATGAAACAATTAAAAAGATTGTGCCCTGATAGTGCTCAAATGAATTTGGTAGAGATTAGTATCATGATACATTGAGTTAAAATAGGGGTTACTCATGATGATTATTGTATGTAGGGTTATGCTGAAACCACATGTTTGAAAAGAAACATGAGAACTAGAGGATGTTATGATGCAGAGTTAACCACATCTATTTTAGCTTGGGAAAAGGAAATTTCATGGGTGACATTTCTTAAGGGGGGGATATTGAAATAACACAAAATTTCATTAATGAAAATATCTCTTGATCTATTTAATTGTATAATTATGTAAAATTGTTATATAACATATGAACAACCTTAGTTTTATATTTTTTGAAGTAAAAATATCATTATGAATTGTCGCCATTGCTAATATAGTTATTGAACATTGACCACATGATTAATATAAATATAGGGATTTAACAAATCCAATTTATCCAGACAAGGGAAGAGATGAACTCATCCATAAGAATTGCTCCAAATGAATCCCATTTGTCATAGCTCAAAAAGGAGTTAGAATCAATGGGCTTCTCTCTGGACCAAGTCCAATATGAGCTTCAATACGTTAATCTTGAATAAAACTGTCTAGGAGAGAAGTGGAAGTTAATAGAGATTACCACCCCAGCGATTTTATCAGAGCCTTCCAAGAGTATTTTACCATCACACACCTTACTCTTAGTTCTTATGTGAGTGTTATACTAGGATATGTATCATGGCCCCAGCACTATGGTTATATCCATCATTTATTTATAAAGAAAAACATTCATTTTATTATTGTTACTTTGTATATAGTTTTTAAAGAAAAAATAGTTTTTAAGTAAATATTCAATGAGGAAATCTATTTTGATTAATGAATGGATTTATGAATTAAATAATATGTTAATAAAATGTTATTACTAAATCAGTTTTTATTAAATATAAATTACAGTATAATTTTCATGACAACAATTGTAATTTATATTAAGGCTTCAAAGATGTTTTTGTCAAAACCCGTGAATTTTTTATAAATGTTGGTTCTTATTTTAAAAATAAAAATTCACATATTTAGAAAATTATTTATATAAAATGAATATTATAATTGGAATCAAGATTTCAAAATTATCCAAATGTGAATTTTTCTTAATTTTCTATGATGGTTGAGTTTTTGGGTAAAATTTAAATATTATTTAAATATATAATATGTTATATAACATCATATTCACCAAATAGTGAAGTAATAAAAAACTATAATTTTAATTTTCATCCAATATATGTTTTAAATTTAAAATAATTTGATTTTAGGTTTTATTTATTTATTTTACAAAGCACTAGTGGACCGTCCAAGACTGATAAAACATTTTAACAATTTAAAATGATTACCTCCAGGGTGTGACTCAACTCCATATAAGAAATACTAATGATTTAAAAATTTCATCCATTGTCCTGATAACATAATTTTACCACTCCACATCGGGAAAACAAGGGGAAAAACATGGGATGGATTGTGGTTTTTGATTATTTTAAGGAGTGATGTCCCAAACCTAAATAATAATGAATTCCCTATCCTTTCCTATATAAACCCACTCAGAGTACAATTACTTTTCTCTAAAACCATTTTGATCAAGAAAAAACCATGTAATACTATCTCTATAATCCTCCCAAGGCTCCCCAAGCTCCCATTAATCCCCTCTCAAGCCTCTCCCATGCCTTTGGGATCACACTTCCATGTATGGGTTTTTTTCATCATATTTTTTTCAAAGATTTTTTTTGTACCCATACCATTGTATTTTCAATTAAAAATGAATCAGTATGATTTATCACCTCCCATATACATTACTCCTTATTTTTTGAATGATTATATACCCCTTTATCTCTTATTAATGCCTCCGATGTACACCAGTTACCATGCCAAAATTCCGTATGGGATTTCTCTCTCCTCATTTACATTGAATAAATTAATTTGTTTTACAAATATAAAATACATTACATATGTTGGGACATGTATCTATATGACCACATTACTTTAAATTTCTTGCAGATATGATTAGTAACCACTTTCTCTATCATCAACCATTTTTATGAATTCTTATGTCACGCTGTTATTCTGTCGAAATTGCACTGTGATTTTCATAGCCAAAGTAATTATGTTGTGGATACCATTCCCATTTCCCAATCAAGGGTATTCAAATTTATGAATATTTACTAAATGATTATATAGTTTCATTTATGAATTCTGCATTCTTTTATCATGGAAATAATTATTATGTTTAATGAATCCATGTTATATGATCCATGCGGCACACTTATGCATGAAACAAAATGATTAAGAAGGGTGTGCCCTGATAGAACTCCAATGAATTGGGTAAATATTATTATCATGATACTTCAAGTGAAATGAGGGTTTACTCTTGATAATTCAAGTGAAAATTGGGTCTACTCGTGCTCTATGTACAATGAACCTTGGGTCTTTCTAATACCATGTTATATGTTGTGGCCACATTTCCATGTTATGACAATCATGTTATTTCATATCTTTATGATCATGTTTATTTTACACTCAATTGATATTTATAATGCCAAAAATGTACAATATTCATCATTTAGTGCTTTTGTTTTCCCTTAATAGGCTTTATAGCTCACCCTTTTCTTATTCATGTCCTCTTGTTATCCCATGAAATGATAAGTAGGAAGGAATGTCGTGGTCATGTAAATGAAGTGTTCAATAATGTTGTTGTGTTTCATGTTCTAAGGTGTTATGTATTGTACTTAATTTCTTAATAAACTATACCACTCTATCCTAAGATTTATCATAACTGCATGATTATGTAATAAATCTTGTTCAAGTGTGTAATAATGAGAATGTTTGTTATAGTTGGTATCCTAGGATAAGTTTTATTATTATTTGGATTAGGATTAGCAAACCCTCGTGAAATCCTTATGGATAAGACTATGTATAATGTAAACATACCTAATTTTTTGGAGTATTGAGTAAGTGGTTTATCAAGAAAATACATTCCTATCTGGATAAAAGTAGGTAGAGGCAGCTCTGGCATAGATTTATCTAGGCGTAGAAACCAAAACACTACTCTGAGCTAGGCTCAAATGAGAACTAGTGCACGAAAATGGTCCTTGACTCACTCTTGCATATGACTCTATTAGATGATATTATGTGGAAAATTAATAAGCTTAGTTTAAACCATTTTAAGGGAATAACCCCCCCCCCCCAACTAGAATATATGTTGGGAAGTAGGTCAGGGATAACATAGATTAAAACCTATAAATTCACAAGTTTAGGAAATAAAAGTAATTTATAAGTCATCTTTTTTTTGTCTTTGGATTCCCCTTTAAGAGTTACCCCTAACATTAATTTTATGGAATCCAATGGTCAGTATTAGGAGGAATTGGGATAACAACTGATACGAAGATCAATGTAATGATAGTTCTAATGTGATACCCAATCTGAGGGAATAAAGAATCAAAAACATTGTCACGATACTCTCTCAGTTAAATCATGATTTAAATAGAAACCTAGATCATGAAGAACATTCAACCCCCCCCCCCCTAAATAAAGAACAAGACACAATTGAGAGATTCATGAGACGAAGGAATCCAACTTTTAATAGATCATATGATCCCACAATCGTCAAATAATGGATCAAATCTATTGAGTATATCATCACTATCATTAAATGTTATGAGAATGATATGTTACTTATGGTTTCTTATCATAGGGAGGGTGAAACTGATCAATAGTTGAAATTTAACCAAAATAGAAATCCTAAGGAGGAGACCAAGGTGTTGGAATTGAATGATTTCTAAAAAATGATTTTTGATAAATAGTTTTCACACACCCTCCAAATTATGATGGAAATGTACTTTCTTTCCATCAAGAAAAATGATTACAAATCAATCGGAGCGTACGAGGAAAGCTTCACAAATATTTCATGATATGCCTCTATCTTTTTCCTTACCCTTGAATGCATAGTAGACCACTTATTCAATGGGATAAAACCTATCTTATGGAAATCCCTAATGATCTATGACATCTTGAACTAGGAGAAAATTTTCTGATGTTCCCTATTGATTGAAATGGAGATTATTTAATCTTAGTGGTATCATGGGGATAATAAATTTAAGGATGAATTAAATTCTGGTGGCCTGATGGACAAATCCAAAGGTTCTTAAAAAATACAGCACCCCAATTTCCAAAGGGTCAAAAAGATTCCCCCAAAAAATACCAAAAGGGGATGAGGAAATTCTTTAGGTGTGAAAGATAAGGGAACCTAGCCATTAACATATGATAAGATAAAATCGGAGTTGTGACAGAGGAGAGGAATGCTCTATTCGAACCTCCATATGTTTTTTATTTCTCTAACTTCCAAGAACTAGGGCACCTTGTAAGCCAATTCCCCAATCTAAGTCATTTTGGAGGAATCCAAAATCCATCAAGGATGCAAGGGAGTGCTTGTTCCAACACAACCACAAAAGTGAACCCTGAAAATAATGTGATGACAAGTATGATAATTATATATTCAATAATAGAGAATGTAGTTTTTGATTCTGGTTCTACGCATTCTATTATACCCTGACAGTTTAGTAGAAAACTCCAAACACCACCAAATATCAAAAAATTAAAGATGTCTGTGAGAATGGAAGATGGGGAAATCATTGAAACCCATGAATATGACTCCTACCATGTCATTATTTGTGGATTGAACTTCTCAGTGAACCACTCCATACTCCCTCTGGTATAATTTGATGCAATTCTTGGCATGAATTGGATTTCTTTATATAGATCCAACATAAATTACTGTGAGAGGGAAATCACAACCCATATGGAGAATTGACCCCTGATTCTATACAAGTGTAAGGAGGAAGATGAATCTTCTTTATCATCATCATCATCATCTCAAGAATGGATATTACTGCCCTATGAGCATGCATATATTATCCATATTATTGAGTCTATGGAAGCAACCATCCTTGAAGGCATACCTATTGTGAGGGAATTTGCTGATGTGTTTCCCAAGGAATTGTGTGTTTTTTAACCTAGAAGTGATTTTTAATTCTCAATTGATCTTATACCTGGGGAATTTCCATTATCCAAGACATAGTATAGAATGGCTGATGTGGAGCTTCATGAGCTGAAGAAAAAACTACAAGAGAATCTGGATAATGTTGTTATACACCCAAGTGCTTCACCATGGGGTACACCAGTCCTCTTAATCAATCAAAAGGATGGTTCAATGTTCCTTTTCATTGATTATCACGAGATTAAAAAATCAAAATAAATTACAAATATCCTCTTCCATGAATAGATGACTTGTTTGATTATCTACATAGTTAAAAATACTTCTCCAAGGTGGATTTTAGGTTTAGATATTACTATGTATGGGTGAAGAAGAAGGATATACCCAAGAATGCTTTTTGTACACGATCTGAGCACTATGAATTCATTGTAATTCCTTTCAAACTCACTAATGCTCCCAAAAAATTCCTGGACTTGATAAATAGAATATTTGGGTATTACCTTGAAATTATTTTGTTGGTATTTATAGATGATATTATAATATACTCTAAAAATTAGGAGGAGAATGAGGAGAATCTAAGAACTGTACTAGAGACCTATTGAAAAAGAAGCTCTATGCAAAGTACAAAAAGTGTGATTTCTAGTTGAAGGAGGTTTCATTATGGGGTCATATTGTAACATGAATTGGGATATATATGGATCCCTATAGGATAGTAGAAATTGTGGGATGGTCAAGGCCAACATCGGTAATAGATATTGGTAGCTTTCAGGGGTCAACTGAATATTATTACTGATTTGTGGAAAATTTCCCACAATTGTCCAACCCTCTTACCAAGATATCTCATAAGGGAGTAATGTTTTCATGGAGTGATTAATGTGAAGAGAGAATCAAGGAGTTGAAAAGGAGGCTTATCACTGCACCCATTCTCACACTACCCATAAGTGGAGAACTTTTTGGGGGTATTTAGTCATCCTTAGAAGAAGGTAATTGTTTTTTTATTGATGAAAAATTCCAAATATATTTCTTATGCTTCAGGAAAATTGAAATTTCATTAGCTAAAATATCCAAAAAATTATCTGGAGTTGACTGTAGAATTCATCGTTTCAAAATTTTCACAACATTACCTCTTTTGGGAGAAGTATGAAATATAAACGGATAAAAAAAGACTCAAGTATATATTTACAAAAAAATAGTTGAATATTCTCCAATTAATATGGTTAGAGATGATCAAGTACTATGGATACTCAATCCATTACCACCCTAGGAAAGAGAACAATGTAGAAGATGCTCAAAGGAGAATGGACCCAACGATTCATTGATTGATGAGAATTAAAAATGATCCAATCATCTTAGATTTGATGAAGATGAAAATGGGAATCATAAATAAGGGAACATAATCAATCCATTCACAAATTATTTCTCAACCATATCTTTAGGAATGTTTAATGGATTTTCAAAAGGATGATGTAGAAATTCATAAGAAAGTGGAAACTATCAAGAAAGGGAAATCCTCAGAGTTCAATGTTAATGAAGAAGGAATTGGGATATTTGGGACAAGAATTTGTGTTCCATAAAATCCAAAGATAATGAATGAACATTGGGATGATGCACATAGTTCAAATTTCTCCATTCTGCCCAGAAATACAAAAATGTATCGAGGTCTCCAAGAGATTTATTGGTAAGATAACATGAAGAAGGATATCACTGAGTATAAATCAATGTGCCTGGTATGTTATAAAGTGAAGGATGATAGGTATAAGTCTATGGGGATGATGAAATCATTACCCTTACTAACATGGAAATGGGAGAACATAACCATTTAATTTATCACTACTCTTCCGAATACATCCAAAAGAATCAATTCTCTATGGGATGTTTTGGATCTTCTTACAAATACTTCACACTTCATTGAAATTCAAGAGGATTTATCATTGGATACACTATAATAGATATATATCAAAGAAGTGGTATCAATTCCTTTAGTACTACTACATATTATATCATATCATGATTCAAGATTCACCTCTATGTTCTGGAAGAGTCTCAAAGGAGGATGGGATCAACATTTTCCTCTGCTTGAGTTCTCATACAATAACGGTTTCCACTCAAGCATCCATTTTTTTCATATGAATCCCTTTATGAAAAGAGGTATAGAACACCAACTTGTTGGGATGAGGTTGGGGTGGGAAAACTCCTTGGCCCAAAATGGTCGAGGAAATAGTGGATAAGCATAATACCATACATCAATAGAATAAATTTGCTCAGAGTTGAAAAAAGAACATTTCTTCTAATCATTGATGAGACCTAGTGTTTGATGTCGAAGACTTGGTATTTCTCCATATATCATAATGGAAGAGAGTTATGAGATTTTGGGAAGAAGGGAATGCTTAGTCCATGGCACATCATCCCTTTTGAGATCTTTGATCGCATTGGAGAAGTGGAATATCAACTAACACTCCCAACAAACCTATCTCAAGTACATGATGTATTCCATATATAAATCTTGAGGAAGTACATACCTAACCCATCACATGTACTCAATCAAGAGATGGTACCATTGGATAATGAATTCTCTTATGAAGAGAAGCTGGTGAAGATCTTAGATCGTAAGGAAACGGTTTACAAAAATAAAACACCCCTTGTTAAGGTGTTGTGGTGATACGACAAGTTTGAAGAAGCAATGTAGGAACTAGAGGATGTAATGAGGCAGAGTTACCCACATCTAATTTAGTTTAGGAAAAAAAATTCAAGGGAAAAATTTTTTTAAAGGGGAAGATTGTAATGACCCATACTTTCTTTAATGAAATTGTCTATTGATCTAATTAAACGTCTTATTATGTTAA
The DNA here is from genome assembly GCA_963277665.1 of Viscum album. Lineage (NCBI taxonomy): Eukaryota > Viridiplantae > Streptophyta > Magnoliopsida > Santalales > Viscaceae > Viscum > Viscum album. The sequence goes on along the minus strand of OY728160.1, from coordinate 377,834,509 downwards.
ATGGTTATATAACATATTCACATACTTGGTTTTATTTGTTTGGATTACAAAATACCCTTAATAATTGTTACCATTGCTGATATAGCCATTGAACAGAGACCACATTGTTAGTAAAAATTTTGGGCTTTATCAAATTCAATTTGCTTAGACAAAGGAAGCGATGGCCTTGTCCAATAGAATTTATCCATACGAACCCCATTTTTTCAGAGCAAAGAACGGAGGTAGCATCAGTGGGCTTCACTCTTGACCATGCCAAAGATGATCTCCAGCACGATAAGCATGACAAGAACTACATATGGGAGAAGTAGAATTTAATAGAGATTACCACCCAAGAAATGTTATCTGAGCCTCACCAAGAGCATGTCACCATCACACACCATACTCGTATGTCTTATACTAGTGTTATACGGGGTTATGTAATAAGACCCGAGAACTATGGTTATTAACATTATTTTTTTTATAAATAATATACATTAATTTTATTATTGCAACTTTTTAAATAATTTTTAATTCACAAATAGTATTTTTAGTTTATCTTAAATTAATAAATCTATTTTGATGAATGAACATATATTTTTGAATTAAATAATATTTTGATAAAATATTATTTCTAAATCAGTTTTTATTAAAAATAAATGATTGTGTCATTTTTATGAGAACAATGGTAATTTCTATTAAATACTGAAAGATGTTTTATTCAATACCCATGAATTTTCAATAAATACATATTTTTATTTTAAAATTAAAAATTTAAATATTTAGAAAATTATTTAGATAAAATTAATATTATATTTGAAATAAGGATGCCGAAATTATCCCACAGTGATTTTTTCATAATTTTCTAAGATAGTCACTTTTTTGGGTAAAAATGAAATATCTTTTAAATATATCACATGTTTTATGACATCATAATGACCCAAAAGTGATGTAATAATATAATATTAATGTTATGTTTGGTCAATATATGTTTTACCTTAAATATAGTGTAATTTTAGGTTTTTATTTATTTATTTTACAAAGCCTTAGTAGACCCTCCAAGACTTATAGAACATTTTAAAATTTTAAAATGTTTTCCTTTAGAGTCTGACTCACCTCCACATAAGCAAGACAAATACTTTAATAATTTCGTCCATTTTATTTATAATATAATGTTTTCCACTCCTATTTGGAATAAACTACGGGACAAAACCAAGGGTTGATTTGTGTTTTTTATTAGTTTAATTTGTGTTTTCAAAACCTAAAAAACAAATAATTCTGTCTCCTTCCATATATAACCCCACTCAATATCCAATTCTTCTTCACTCAAAAATTTTTGAGCATGACGAACCCATACCATCATTTCTCTATAATCCCCCAATCGTACCAGAAAACTATATAAATAAGTAATAAATTTCAATACATATATTGGTATTCATAAATTCTTACAATTTAATATAAAAAAAAGTATGAATAGAAAACCCTCAGCTATGACCAGGAAGATTCAAAAACACTAAAAATTCCTCAAACTAATTCCACCTATCTTGATCACCAGAAAAGTGATGTTGAACTAAATAATTATATATATATATATAGAGGGAGAGAGAGAGTGGGAATAACACGTATAATTAGTAGGACCCTCCCAAAAACCACTCATGAATGACGTGAAATAAGTATAATAAAACCTAATGAATAGTCAAATGAAAATGTCTCTTCAAATAGATAAGTAGTACTATTATACAACTCTAACCAAGGCTCACACACCAAGGAATGCATATAATTAAAATATACCTTAAAAATCATGTAAATATATAAGAAAGTACCCCGGTTCCACTTCCCCACTTGTTTCTCTCTATCACGTTCCAATTCCACACATCCTATTATCATTCCTTATATATATATTCTTGCATAAATTATAATAATATCATTTCCATTGATACAATATTTTATTTTGAAACCTAATCTTCATCATCCCTAGTAGTAACCATGTGTATAACCAAAATACATTAAAGAGGGTGAAAATGTATTACACCACACATCATCATAGCCCATGCATGTACAACCATAGGATACTATAACTACTACATCCAAATATATGAATCTTTTGTACATCAATCCATTACATCCTTCACAAAAATGTATTGTAGAATTGAGATCAATCATATCATAGATTGAATTAAAACATACAATGTAAGACATCCTATCATGAGATACAACTACTCGTATATATGTCTAAAGGAAGATCTAGGCATAGTGAGAAGTCAATGATCCATTCCCTATTCATCCCAAATGTCAGAGAAATCAACCCCAAAATCATTTTGTTTTTGGTTATCCAACCGAAATGAGGGGAGAAGTGTATTAAATCAAAAATATATGATATATCATGCCTAAACACATTAAGAGAAATTGCCTTTCCTAAAACCCATTAGTTTATATCATCACATTTAACACCCTTCTTCCACTACTCAGTACTGGATCTCAAATAATAAAACATGAATTATTTTAATTAATAATTATCAAACAACACATAATTAATTTAATATTTTTTTTCATTTCTATTATTAATCCATTAACCTACAATGTCTTGAACCTTGAGAACCATTGTTCATTAGCTATATTTTTATGTGTATCAATATCAATAAAGAAACATACAAACATACCTTTTCAATTATTGAATTCATAAAACAATTCTTAATCATATGGTTACTCTCAGACTAATCCTGATATACTAATTTTTTTTGAACATTTTTGCATAGGTTCAAACTGTGTCTATGAAGTGGAAACAAATCATATAAATGGAATCTGTACTTCTAAACATAAAGAAAGAATCATGAAAGAAGAATATAGTTGTGAAATCCACACTCTAAACTTACCATTTCCACAATGGTGTAATTTCTACACCATTACACATAAGTTAAATATTTATTTACATCAACAAAATTATACATAACTACATCACATGCTTTTATCCCATTCCTCATTAAAGGATCCCAACCATATCAAAATTATCACAAATAAGTAAAACCTAATATGGAACAAATATTCACTGATAACACATAAATATTAGTTATCATTGATTACATTTAGTCATTAATCAGATTATATATTTATAGTCCAAAACTACTCTTACTATTAGGGTATAGTAAAAAGGTATTCTATGTTTGAGCCCACATATATCCTTGGTCAGAAAGAAACCACTCAAAAAACCTTTTAATGGATTCCAAACTTTCACTCTTCATTGTTTTATAGAACATGGTAGTTTGTATTAAATTTAGTTAACATATAATGGATCAGGGACAATTTTAGTGTTTTAGGAAGAAGATAATACTAAATATATCATTGAATAATCCTATATATTAGGCTGTGAAGTAGTGAAGGGTCAAGAATTGGACTTTTTCACACCAATTGGATCTACCCACATTGGAAATATCCCTTGGTCTAGGTATATATAATATCCTTGATTCAATAAGACTATATTCTATACAGATAGTGTCACAAGCTAATGGTCATAACCTACTCAAATCCAATTATGTAGAGTTCATTCAACTGCACCTCACACAGTCAAGGTTATTAAAGAGATTTTGAGGAGAAATTATTTTTAACCTAATTAATTTCTATAGGGTTACTAATTTTCAATCTATTATTATTTGGTTTCCAAAATACCCCTAATCTAAAATCCTAACACTATGCAGATTATCTATACATGAAAAAGTTGATTAAAAGAAAATGAATATACAAAATTCATAGAAAAATCAAGATATTGTTTATAAATAAGAAATCCAAAATTTAGAATTTGAAAGAATCGTGATCAAACATCATAATAAATGTAAAATCAATTATGTACTTAATTGAAATGAATAAAAAATGAAGGAAAAATAAGAATCGATGAATAATGGTAATCAATATTGAAAATGAGCATCGAAATGGAAATTTCATTGCAAAAATAAAATTACAAATGAAGAAGAGATGTAGAATACATGTAATTGAATATTAACTAATATATAAAGGAATGAATTAAAATTGATTTTTGACAAGAAATAGATGAAAATATATTAATAATAAAAAAAAGACATTGGTCTCCAAATATCATTGCCTACGGTGGAATTTCCAAATTATAAATAGGCTGAAATATGCACGTTTAAATAATTCATGTCATTTATTTAATTTATGTGGATTTATATCACAAATTTTACAGGTTTTCTATGTTTTACATGACTTTAACTTCATATACATAGTACCCTCTTAAAATCATGAATCTGGTAGGATCAATAGGACATATCATTGAATGTATCATATAATTGAACAATTTAACATTGTGTATATTATAAATGTCATGAATGTGATGCAAAACTTGTACTTCCATCATGTCCTAAAATTTCATTAGGAATTGTTCTATTAAAATTTCAGAAAATATAATGTGTTTTCATGTCATGTATGAACATAACATCATGTAATGTCTTTCGGGGTTGGATTGTGGCTCTGAATGCATGCTATGAATGTGGAATATAGGTCATCTATTTTGTTCACAATGTGTAAACACTACCTTTTCAAGTTTTTATCGTTTTTTATTTTGAGTAAAAAATTCATGGTTCCTATGAAAATAAAAAAAAAACATTTCATTATCGAATAAAACATGAATTAACCTTAAATAAATGTAACCAAAATGTATATATAAATTCTTCTAATCAAATTCACCAACACATGACCAATTTTTTTGGTCAATAAAAATGAATATCAATATGGATTCCAAAAGAAAAACATTTCAAATGATGAAAAAATAATTACAACCAATCAAATAAAACTGTGTTCATGAATAAAAATTCAATCATCTATAATTAATCATGTATAGAAAATCAGTCAACAATCATAATTATGTTCAATATTTAGATTCATTATTCCTTTAATTAAAATTTCATAAATATGTCTTAAATGATATACCTATTTATTCAATTTAACATACAATAATTTTTCACTTACAAATCAAGTTAAAATGTAACTGTAGTTATTCTCATACACTAAATACATTTTCCTAACCATACGATTTCATTGGTTCTATTATTTTCACTTAGTAAAGACAATAAAAAATTAAATACATGGGATTCAAAAATAGGGTTTAAATGTCCTTGAGGATAAGGGAAGGTGGAAAATGATATTAATAGACCTAATAGGGGAGGATGATATCTAAATTAATGTTAATGAGAATCATGAACAATGTTGTGATGTAACTCCTCCGGAAAAAAATGTGTCCATTTTCTAAACAACTTAATGTGAGTCCATGAATGTATCAAGTAAGTATCATTAATTTACCCTTTTTCCGTTCTCATTATTTTTTATTTACTTTTAAAAATAATGTATAATATAGGTCTCACATCTATCACCTAACCACATATGATCCATTATAGGATTTATAGGTCTGGTAATGGTGATTTTTGACCATCATTGGTCATCTCCATTCATTATTTTTATATTTCTTTTTATAAAGTATTAGAGTAAGCATAGAAAATGAAAATGTTTATCATGAACCAAAATATATCAATTTGGTGAATTTGTTACTATATGTATTCTTAATATCAACATCTTGTGACCATCATTAGTGAAAACTACTCCATACTTGTTCAAAGGATAATCATGCATCATACCAATAGTAGGGTAGGGATGGATAATCTTCTTGAAACAGATCCATCCTAAAAAGGTTATTCATGGATACTATGGGATAGATAAGGAATATGAATATGTGGGTATCAAAAAAAAGTGACTCACAAAAATTTATTGAATCATTTTAAAAGTGAATTTCATTAACCATATCATGAATAAAATCTCAATGCTTGTTTTGATTCATTTACATGTCCATGATATCTCAATAAAAATATTATTAGAAAATAATATGATAATAAAAGTCTTTAATTCTCTTGGGGGTGAGAGTATCAAATAAATGGAAATCACTCCAGGAATAATATCTAATAATGAGTTAATAAAAGTCAATTGGAATAATATTAAATTTAAAAGAAAATTAATCAAATCAGAAATTATTCCAAAAACATTAAACATGAGTGAAAGTGGGTTTCAACAATATGAAACCTAACATTGTATTTATTTAAAAATGTTGTCATGTGATGTTAATAGTAAAGCATGATTTTAATTTAAAAATTCTCATATATATCTAAAAATAAAAATTAATACAAGTTTATCAACAAAAATACTCAATAAAAATCCCCCATGCATAAAATGATATAGGCTTTTCACTATTTTTTACAGAATCATGGGATATATAGAAAGTAATGCATTGAGAAAAATAAAATGGAATTTTAGGAATTGAAAATAGGGAATTGAAATCTCTTTATTGTGAATTTCATGCAATGTAGAAACATGTTGGATGCTAAATTGAATTTGGGACACATGTTAAATTTGCGAGAAACTAAAATAACTACACTGGACAAAACATTAGCACGCATTGTTAAAACTAGATAGAAGCTGAATAAAGAAGGTGGATATAGTTCATAGTAATGAAAATCAGATTAGATAAATGTAAGAAGGTGAGTACAGTGATGTTTGAGATGAACTAAGTACAAAAAAATATGTAAAAGAAAAACCCCCCTAACACATGAATGAAATATAAAGAAAAAAATTCGTCAAAACTCCCATAAAACACTAAAAAAGGAATCATCAAACCAAAATATAGAAAAATGAATCAGTCAGTTCCATCCATATTTTTACATGTTCTCTTCCTCCTATAAGAACTGGTGGTTTTTTCATTGAGCTCATGGAAATCTGGGTGGGATTAACCACCTCAAGAGTGTATTGAGCATGAATATCATGTGTTAGGGACAAAGTAAATTATCATATTATTGTGGACACCTGATGAGCAAAGATCCCATGTGGGACCTCTTCAACATGTATCTATAGGTCAACAACATATTAATAGATCTAAATTTTTATTTTAGAAGATGGTATAATAGGATTTATAATGACCATAGAATAAGATACATTCCTATATATTGATAATTTAATGCATCGTTAAAATAAAAATAATCTTGAAATTGGTATAGTAAAAATGATATTTAATTCACACATATAAACCATGAAACATCAATAAAAATCAAATAAAATTAGTACAAAAATATACACTCAAATTTAGTAAAAAACGGAGGGGACCGAGGCATAATTAAAAAGAAAATTCAATTTCACTATTATCCATATCATAAACCCCCTCCCAAATAGTTGGTTATAATAGCTATCCCACCCTATCAAAGTCTTATATGGATGAGGGGGTTGTAGGATTAGCCACTGAGGTGCATTTCGTGGTGATAGAAGCTGGATTTGTCTATGATGGTAGAGGAAAGGTTTTGATCCATACTAGGGCCAAGAGTTTTGTAGTAGTATTGGTGAATGGAACCATAGATGAAGATTTAATTTAAGGTAACTTGCATAAACTATCATTCATTGATTGGTACTCTTGGTACATTGTGGTGTCGGTAAGCCCATGAAGTAGGTCTATTGGGGTTTGATGTGTTGTGGGTATGGATAGTGATATAGGGACAATAGGTGGGAGTTTGTTGGAATATGATGGGTTCGGTGGAGGGGTAGTGTGGCGAAGTGAGATAGGTCGATTTATGAAACTTTTAGAGTGAGACACAGATCTAATTTGTTCTCAATTATGTCCTATATAAATGGGAAGTGGTATGTTGTAAGGGGTTAATGGGATGTAGACACAACATTGTAAGTGATGGATGTGGGAAAAGTAGGGGCAGGGGGACTGGTGGTGGGAGGGATGGTAGTGGTAATAAGGGATTAGTCTATGGTGGAGATGGTATTATAGATAGTAGTGGTAGGTGCAAGGACATGGGATATGTAGGTTAGGTCGACTTCATACTAGGGTAGTGCCTCATCAACATCATCAATATAACTCAGTTCTCACTGGTAGATACTGCCACACTTTTCTAGATACCCCATTTTCAGAAGAAAAATCTAGTTGATTCTCTCAATCATGATGATGGAGGTGTTCGGTCGAGAAACTTTAAAGGCACCGAGATTCTTGTCCATATGGGAAATGAAGGAGCCTCTCATCAAAATTCCTCATGTCCTCCTCCATTTGGTCTAGTAGAACTCACTAAATTTCCATTTAATTTTTATGGTTGGTCCACCCATTTATGAGGCAAGAAAGATGACCTCTATCTAGATCACACTCTAATGAGAATCACCTCGAGCCAACCGTGAGTGAGTTAGGGTATGAATGGGAATATAAAAGGAAACACCAGTGTGCTGAGTGATATTAGTATATCGAAGATCATAAAGGCTCTATGTGTCTTTGGATACACTCACCCATATTTATGAATCATCAACCTTTTTAGGATAAAGTTGATGTTTTTGGAAGAATGAGGATGTGATGAATATGGTGGAGTACTTGATGAGGATGACACTTAACTCGCTATGGGTGAGATCCCATGGTATAGATTTGAGTCTTAACCTGACAAAGTCAATTTAGATCTAAAACGTAGTGATGAACATAAGGAAAATATCTATGAATGTATCCTCACATTCCTAGGTAATGGGAGAGAGGTACAGTCAAACGATTAGGTCATGAAACTCTTGGTGAATGGGGATCCTCTTATGAATATCGAGGTCTAGGGTTTTGTTGTTATTTGTGGGATTTTCATGGATATAGACCAGCTATACCTTTCGTTCAAGGGATACAAAGTGAAGGCCAGGATAGAGGTGAGGGTGGTAATCTCACTATGACCAAATGGATGAATATTGTGAGTCATTAGGTGTGGAAGTGTAAGAAGATGTTTTGGAGGAAGAGTAGGTGGAAGGTTTTTTGGGTGGTGGTGGAGGAGCCATCCACCGAGTGGCCTCATCAATGGGGTTGTTGATATGTAATTTCCTAAGGAACACTAGAAATATCTTATATTTAACTTCAATATTTATTTTACTCATTATTTCTAGGAATTAAAGAGGGGGTTCATACACTAGTGCTCATGCATAAACCATTTTCTTTTCTGGGAGTCCCTTTTATTGAAAAAAATTCAATAGATTTTTATTCTAGATTTTTTTATTGACCAGCATCATTTTTCTTAACAAGTTCATCCTTGTTGATGAATGTTGTAGGTTTCTCAAGTTATTATAGATTATTTTTATTTTATTTGTATGGTATTTTAAAATTCTACAACTTTACCACTCATATGAACTATTGAATTTTTCTATTATTTGTGTGGTTTTTTGGTGTTATCTTCTTCATTTATTTTTGGAAATTTTACTGTTGAGAAGTTGAAAATTGCTACGATCTAGGGGAAGAGGTTTAATGGTTTAGAATATGTGTTTTGAGGTTGGAACCAAAGTTTTCCATAATTGTTTTTGGAAATTGATCACTCATATACTGATAGTAGCATTGGTTGTGTTGTTGTTGTTCCTACTTATCAATTTTATACTAGTATTATCGCTACTATTCGTATTTTTGATGTAGCGGGAATTGTTTCCATTGTTGGTTTTCATTAAAATAATTATAAAAATGGTCTTGGGGTTCCTAGATACCTTGTAAATAGTCTATGTAAATTTTTGGGACTCCACACATATTATAAGATTTTTTATCTATAATAAGAGAAGTAGGGGATGATGGTGTAGTAGGATGCTTAAATTACACGGGATTCTTAGTTATGGCCTCAATCTAGGCTATTAGGAAGGTATTCGCCACTACCTGAGGGATTACATGCTGAGAAAGTCCTCTATATATTTTCCATAGAATGTCATTGTGGGAAAATTCATCTATAATGGGTCTACTATCATCAAGTGTCTTTAGAATAATTACACAATCATAGGTTACATCTAAAACCATACGAGTTCTATGTTGGAGTCCCTATTATAATGCTTGATGTTGACACCACACAATTAGTCTAGGATGTGGGTACTTATGGGTTAGCTCCTTTAATATATCATTGGATTCAATGGTTGATTCTCTATCTTCCCAGTTTATGTTTTAAATTACATTTCTTAAATTCAATTTTTTGATTGGTGGGAAATATTTTTCAATGAATTTGTTGGCTAGATCATCCAAAGTCAGTATGGACTCGAGTGATTGACCTTTTATCCAATCCTTGGATATGTAGTTCAGGGAGAATGTGAAAAATCTTAGTCAAATGGAATTAGATGACATGTCCTTATTGAGAAAGGTATCACAATACTCTAAAAGTTTGTAAATATTTTCAAGTAGGTATTTACTTTAGAGACCACTAAATTGGCCCATCTTCGAGATAATTTGGATTATTAGTGGTTTTATCTGAAAAGTGTGTACTGTAATATAAGGGCGCACAAGTCTAGGAAAAACAACACTAATGGATGAAAAGTAGTAATCCATTACGGTCCAGCCCTATAGTGATTAACACAATCCATTATTGAAATGTGGAACATATTAAAAGATATGAGGGTGTTGAGGTGAAAGATCATTACACCCAACTATTATACGGTGGAAATTTTCAACTAAGGATCTATCAATATCATTATTGAACAGAAGTTGTTGTTTGGCATCAAGGAACCATGAGTGAGTCAGAGGACCCTTATAAATTCCATATCCAAGAAAAATAAATAACATATAAGTACATCACAAGAAGAAACATGTAAAAAGAAAATAGTGTAAAACGTTATGTAATCCAAGGTTTTTTCCATAGAAAATTGTGCCTAGGAAACATTAATCCCTGAAAGTAGTGGAAAATTTTATATTCCCACATGATTTATTGAAAACATGTAGGAATTTATTAGATTGAAAATTTATATTCTAACCCAAAAATTACTACTATTGAATAACAAATAAGAAGCATGAGGTTGATCCCACAGGGATCTCAAGTAAGAAAGCAACGATTCCAAAACACATCATTGAAAAGATTCCTCTCATTTACTCTTCAATTTTATTTCTAAAATATGATCTTTGGTATAAATTTTAACAATAAACAAGGGAATGGAGTAAATTTTAAGGCTTTATGATATAGGCAATCGACAGTATAGATAGAAATAGTCTTATGGATTTTGATGTGAAGCAGTGTAATGGTCACCAATTGGTTTTGGTCAGACAAATTAGATCTACCTATGTTTCAACTATCACTTGGTTTGGTTATAACTAATAACCTAGATTCGTCACTCTTATCTTATACCACGAAAGTATCATAGTAAAATGGTTATAAACTTCTTAACTCCAATTTGGTTGGGATTATTAAATTACAGCTCCTATGGTAAAATATGTGAAACATATTGTGATGAACAATTGTTTTTAACCTAATTACTAGCCATCGGGTTATGAAAGATAAATTAAATGTTTCATTAGGTTTTAAAACACACATATACTCGACCCTAATAATAATATAATTATCCATGAATGACATACCTAATCAAAAGAAAAGGAAAATAAAAAATTATTTTTCATAATCATGACAAATTTTAGAAAATCAAAATCCAAAATTTTGAATAAGAATGAATCAAGATAAAAAAATTACATGTATTGTAAAATCAATCAGAAGCTTAATTGTAATAAATATTCTATTAAGTAACACCAAGAATTTATAATGAATGAAGATTAATATTGAAAATGAGTATCGAAATAGAAATAGAAAAAGAAAGGATTAATGAACATATGATGAATATTAATGGAATGGAAAACAAATGAAAAGGATTTTAAAAAATAATTAATGTAATAAATTAAAATTGATTTTGGTGAGAAACATATGAAAAAATAGAGAAATAGAAAAATGTAGCTCATTGAATCACACTATCGACAATGGTGTCACTAAAATATAAATTTTCTGAAACAAAAACCACATGTAAATCTTTCAGATAACATATTTTCTTTATGTTTATTTCTACCTTGAATTTTACATTACCTTTACGGTTCAGACGTCATGTAATCTAGATCCATAGTTTCCTATGAAAATACCAAATCTCATGGGATCTTTGGGATAAATATTTTACTAGATGGGATATTTTATCTATTTTACTTTGTTCATAATCTATATGTTGTGTGTGTGATGCACATAATTTAATTCCTTCATGTTGTTCACTTTCAATGTGAAATGGGTTAAGAAAATTTCTTGACCTATAGTGTGGTTATAGGTCGAGTATGAGCTCCATGTATTGTAAAGACTTCATGGGTTGGTATATGGATCTGTGAGAATGATGTTAATGAAAGATACATATTTATTATATTGTACATGACATGTAAAACTTGAGTTCCACTTCTCAACATTGATTAATTTAATTCCAAAATTCCAAAATCCTATAAAAACAAACAAAAACTGAGTGCATTTTTTGAATAAAACATTAATAAAACATAAATATATGTTCCCAATATTTATATATAAATTTTTCATATTTCCACTAAATTAATCAAATCATGGAATTGAAGTCACCCATAATAAAAAATATGTTTGGTCAATGGAAAAAAAATTCTATATGAAAAACATTCATTTTAATTCTATCATGATTTAATTGGTTTTTTGTGCATATGTTTTCCAAAACATAAAATCCTAAGACATTTGTTAATAAAAGATATAAAATAATAAATCGTTATTAAATCATTATTTTCATGTCTTTTAAATTATCTCAATAGTAGTTATGATTATTATCAGACATCTTTTATTAAATTATAACTTCATACTCTCTTTATATTTTTCAATAGTTTCAAAAAATTAACAATTATAAACAATTATCAAATAATAATGTTAGAAAATATCACACTAACTAATAAACAACAATGATAAGAACCAAAAAAAGTATAAATCACATGTGATCACAACAGACCCATATATTTAATTCCTCAAATTAAATATTAATTATATTTAACATGTGATAAGACCCATTTAATAATTTAAATTCTTTAATCAAAATTATAATTCCAATAAGAAATTATTAAGCAGTTTAACACTTTATCCTGATATTAATATTATATTATCGAATAATAATGATATTGAACATGATATTATCTCTTCTCCGCTATCTTATATAATTTATATAATATATAAAACTTTTGATATCGAAACAAAAAAATGAAAACTATTTAAATTACCATTGTTGATAATATTACCCATGATTCTTATAGAATATTTAAAAATTAAATTTTCCATGAGAATATTAATATTCCATATCTTTTAATTTATCCTAAAAATTTTATTAAAATATTTTTATGGGATAATAATGGTTATTTCTTCCTCAACCTATTTTCAAACTATGGAGTAATCTTTCTTCATTAAACACTTTCCAATATTGTCATCTAATTATGGTTAATCACTCAAATTTAAAAATTAAAACAAACACTAATAAATTTAAACCATTCAAAAAGAAAAGGAAATAGATTCCCTACCCCATGAGAGAAAATCATCATTATTTTTATACACCAATATAGAGGATTGAGTATAGGTTGAAAACTTGCAAGGAAGTAACTCGGGCCAAGGGAAGAAGGTTCAAAATACTCTCTGAGAATGGGTTGGATTACCTATACCTAGAGAGAATAAAATCCAAATGACAGAGGAGGAAATAATCATCCTTTTTAGAAATGATAGATATATTTTCATATCAATCCTGGAAACTTATCCTGAATTCTTCTTTTTCCCAACATTTATTAGGTTCCCATCAATCAATCAAATAAATGTCCCATTTAAGGACTTAAAAAGATAGGAATTTAAATAAAATAATTATAATATTTGAATTTGGATTTAATAGCCTTTATATCATTTACATTTCCTTATATTATATTAATTTGTATTATTTACATTAGATAAATGTTTTTATGTCATTAAATGTGATATTGGAAATTTTTTGAAATTTTAGAAATTTGGAAAAGCCACGAACCAAAAACATGACCAAAATGAATGACCATACAGAAATGATCAAATAAAAATTGACAGAGTTCAAGGAATGACCACATGATCAGAACAATATATCATGATGATTGAAAACATGACCAAAATAACTAAGGAAGTTATTTGGAAAAGGCCTGAACTGATTGCATGACCAAAACAATAGACCATGAAGGACTATCCATAGGAACAAAAAGATAAACAATGATATTTGAAAAAGTTATAAACATATCACATGATAAAAATAATCAATAACTAGAGTTATAAAATGAATAAACCTATTATATGACCAAAATAACATAACATAATATTTCAAAAAATCAGAAATCTATAACATGACCGAAGAAACTGATAGTTAAAATACTTCATGTTCATTCTTGGAAACTCCAAAATGTAGAAAAATATAAAGGGTTCTAAGAATGCTAGACCTTTTATTAGATGAATCCTTAATAATTACCATTAACATGAATCTATAAAATATAATAAGGGAAAGGTGACTGAAAAACATCCCCGTGAGATACCACTCAATGATTTCTCTATATCAAGAAAACATTATTCCCACTAGAGGAAAAACGAACACAAGAACATAACCACATAACATCAAAAACCATCCTCAAGAAACAATACTAGGGAAGGTACCTAACAAACATGGAAAAGGATAAAAATAAACATTTCATCAATAAAGGGAAACAATCTCATAAAACCACATACGGATAACCACGCCGTATTAAAAAAATAAAGAAAAAATGATGGTCAAACATTGAAAAAATATGATTATTGAGTAGAAATCTTTGAATCCCACACCCAAGTGTTTCCCTCTAGAACACCATGATTCTACATGACTCAAAACCATGGAATTACAAACCCGCACAACACTTTATCCTAATAGTATTAAATCTAGACTAGTAATTCATTAAATACCACACCATCACCAACATCCATCACACCATAGCTGATAATGTGAGAAATTTCCTGGTGATATAACATTATATTTATAACAATAAATAAATCATTTATCCATCTCAAATATGGGGGTACATCTAACTAATAAAAAATAACATAAATATGAGCCAACACCTATAAATGTCGAATGAGATAGTAAGAAATCTTAGTCCTACTACTGATCCTTCACATCCCATAGATAGAAGATACCTTAAACAACTTTTTATATCCAGTGTCAAACTATAGAGGCTCCCTTTTATGATTATAATATGACATAAAATGATATTATGATACCATAATTTGTTTGTGGAAAACTTGTAAATTATTTTTCATACACTACCCAAATTATAGTTTATCAACAACTAAATCTTATACCTCATTCCATCAAAATTCTAATTAGATAATCAATCCAATAGGGCATCAAAGGGTGTCATCAAATTATATTTTTGAAACTTTTATTTTAAAAAACTATACTAATAATTGGGACCTCAACCACAAACCTTTTATATCGAAAATTCATGGTAATAATATATCCTATAAATTAAATATGGTATAGTCTTTCTGATCATCCATATGTATATTAAAGGTGGTTATTAGGTTTATATAAGATCCAAAAGAACATTGGCCACATCTCCATGCCATAGAGGTGAACCGGAGATCAATATCAAAGATAATCATCTTTAGAACCTCATAATATTCTCTATGTTCTCCAAATATAACCTTAAAAACTCACAATTATTCTTGAATCCATAATCATAAATAACGGTGATGATTTCATCAGAAGGTACACAATTACCCATAAAGAATCATAACCAACATGATATATGGATTATTCATAATGATTTCCATTGAAATGTCCTCCCACTTCTACTAGGGAACATCAAGTAGATGAATCAACCCACCAGGATGTAGTCATTATACATTACCTTATAGATACCAAAAATTAAAAAAAAACTCTGAAACCAAATTTTTTAAATCTATGAACCAAAATTGGTCATTTATAGTATCATATATATATTTCACACAATGATATAATTCTAATTTCAAATTGTAGAACTCATAGAAATGCACCATAAACATACTCTGATGAAAAAAATGATACCCTTAGAACATTACTCAATAATATCCATCCAATGATAATATCATAGGAGAATCACTATAAACAAATCTTTTAAGTAAAAAATCTACATCGTAATCACATAGTTGGGATTTCTCCAACATCTGCAACAATGATGAATTCACATTAATTTGATTAAGAAAACCAATTCCTTCAACCAATAACTTATTATGGTTAATTACAACCATCTCATTTATCACTCTCTATGATTCTATATATTTAACCCAACACCACCACATGATTTTCAGCTCAACACTTTCTCTAAAACATTCAACTTACCATGTGTAAAAGAAATCATAATGTCCATGTCCTATAAAAACCCCAACCAATATCACTAATGAAAAATAATGTCACTCTTGAAGAAAATGTTCTTTAGATTCCTATGATCTATGAAGACCAAAAAACGATTACCAATGAGGTATTTCTTCCATTGAATTAAGGAAAAAACTATTGTAAGAAGCTAAAGCTCATGAAATTATAACTACACTCATGCGGTTATAACTACAAGTAACCGTAATAGATAACCACCATTTTCTTTATCAGTATAAAGCCCAAGATAAGATAATAAGCATTATAGTAAACCTCAAATAGAATTCGCTCCTCAGGTAGATGAATTACTAGATCACTGACCATATTCTCTTTCAAATACATGAAATAAGTCTAGAACTATTCATTACATTTGAATGGAAGATGATTTCTAGTAAATAAATTCATTGGAGTTTCCATCGAAGAGAATTTTGGTATAAAACCCCTATAAGAAGCCTAATTTCAAAAGAAAATATATATATCTGAAGCATTTTAGGGAAACCTATGAAATTGAGACCTCAATATTCAAATGATCTAATACCACTCAACCCAAAGAAAGGACATTCCCCTAAAAATGGAGCTAACGGTCTCCAAATTCACACTTTGTCAGATTCATGGAAAACTAATGGAAGGAACTCTCAACATAGTATATTGGATCTCTAAAAACAGCGCCTATGACTTTGAGATCATAAGTATTAAGTCAATAAAGACCACCAAAAAACAAAATATAATGTCAAATAAAATTATATTCATTAATCCAATAAATATTAATTTAGTGTTCATATAGAAAAATGACATTATAGTGAACTCATAATTCTCGTAAAGACTTATAAATGTAGTCTTTGGGATATTCCCATATTTCACTAACATATAATGATATCCAGATTATATGTAAGTCATTGATAATTAAGTAACTTACTTTATATGATCAAATAAATCATTAATCAATGGGATTTTGTAGTAATTTTTAATTGTGAACAGATTTAAACAATGACAATAAACACAAAACCATAGAATTAAATATTCTTTCTTCACAAATAATAGTAGAGATATCCAAAGAGACACACTATATTGAATGAATCATCTATAAGAGATCATAAATCCATATTTATAAAATCCACTACCCATAAAGATCCATATGATATGTACATATTGATATTGGGGAAACAAATGACTATAGATCTATCCTGGAAATGATCTCTCATCAAGAAAGTATCATAATAAAATATCTGAGGAATAAATCGTGGTACTAATCTAAAACCATTGGAAAAACAATTAGTTGATCCTACACAGGACATTACATATTCCTAGATGATAATGAATATTGAATCTCAACATTAGGAACAGCCATCTGACAGTCCTTCACACCACTAAACATCACCTAGTTTCTATCAACATATTATAATATGACACACCTAATGTAGAAATACACAATAGTAATTACCAAATATAGTCAATCCATTAAAAATAAGATTCTATATGTATTTATCCATAAATATTGATATTATTTGCATGTGTAGTGATACCCAAGAACTAACTATCTCGAAACACATCATATAAGCTTGGTTCACCTCCAACTAGAAAATTCAACACTAACAGAATAAAAAATCCAATCTACCACAAGTTCCAAAGTATGGAAAACGGTAGGTGAAAAAAGGATTGAATTTCTAAAAAATAACTTCTGAACTAAGTATAAATATAAAATAAGTATATATTACCTCATATGATATCTACCTCACCTAACACTATTAATGCTAAATCATACATCTGGCCATGTCTCGCTCCACAACCTCTCTAGTTCTAATAAAGACCACCTATAAGAATGCACTTTAGTACTTTTTCCAAATTATGAGAGATATCATGGGGATATCCCCTACCTATC
The DNA here is from genome assembly GCA_963277665.1 of Viscum album. Taxonomy (NCBI): domain Eukaryota; kingdom Viridiplantae; phylum Streptophyta; class Magnoliopsida; order Santalales; family Viscaceae; genus Viscum; species Viscum album. Next base: position 377,816,454 of record OY728160.1, on the reverse strand, counting down.
CCATCCTCTATTTACAGATCATGTACTTGAAGACCTTACTACTATTAATTCCATACCTAAAATTGATACAAATACTGGGCATAAAATAATACACTAGCTCTGGATGACTACTTATAATTATTGAACACTCTCTCTACGGATGGATATGACCACTTCAAGAAAAAAAATCTTTCCAACCCACTGAAAATGGTCTGGGAAATAAAATCAATGGGTTAATGAATTGAAGTTGTTCAAAACTCACAACCTGATACCAAAACATTTTATTTGTAACTAGGAAACAAATAATTGGTCATAACTCTACTCTGTGGAAAATCCTAGTGACTCCCATATCAAGGAGATCCAGTTCTAGTCAACATCTACTCTATGACCTCCCAACTTTATAGTTTCCTTTGATATGTATTCAACATAAACACGGTGTACTATTTAGAACCTTTTGGTATGAAGCCTCCTTGAAATGTCTTACCTTAGCATCCTCATCTGGAAAAAGTTATAAAGCATAATTTATGAGATTATTTTAGAAGATTCAGATTTATTGAACTCTGGAACTACCCTATCAAAGGGTAAGGTTCTCAGGATGACAAGATGCATTAGTAGTAAAAGATATATACTTTTCTAGAAATTGATCCTTTAATATTTTCCATGAAACAACTGACTCCTCACAATCTGTAAGGATGAAAATACAACACTTCAGATGTGACCCATTAATTAGTATCACATCTAAATAAACATAGTGTGCCCTGTGATAAAAAATGTATCTAAAGTATATATATATCTCTTCTAGATAACCTCTATCTCTCAATCTGAAAAAATATATTTTACATTTTAATAACCTAACATTTGAACTCTCAGAGTTTCATCCTCTACGTTTCATTATTACAGACCTCTAATCAATGACCATACACTATAAAATCCTTATAAACATCTTCGACATGAACCTTATAAGGATTTCAACCATGATCCATATCTATAAAAGAAAAAAAAATTAGTATATCTTAATCAGAGAGAAAAATAAAACTTAATAGTTAATTAACTAATTCATTTTAATGAAAATCGTCTATAGATACCCAATTAAAATATAGGAACAGACAATCTTGATGAATAATCTTCACCTGGGTCTCTATCCTATAATTACTATTACTTCATGTGGCATGTTTTTTAAACTTAATGTTCCTTTAAACTGATCAATAATGGTCATAAAATAAGACGTACTTTTTAGTTTCCCTTGTCAAAAAAACACACTAATCCATGATGATATTGTTTCCCAACAAACCCATGCATCTACACCAATGCGTAACTCCAAAATCCACCCTATCTCTTAACCACCAGCACTGATAAAACCCTATCATGTCAGCCACCCTCCAAGGGTACAACTTCTGGACCAACAATGACATATTTTAGATAGTGACCCTTAGATACTACATTGAGTAGTCTATGGTTTGCTGACTAGATCCAAGAGTGTATAAATCACACACGTTAGAGGCATTACCCTAAAATAGAATTACAAAGTAAGAGATATGATGTGAAACCACAATACAATATAATAAATAAATAAATAAGAAATATTAATTCCTGAAATATCACACAGAAACAATTATAATTGAAATGAACAAAATAAAAAGTAAATCCTTGGTAGTGACCATAAAGACCTACCAGCTCCTAAACTACTCCTCAAGAAAGTACGAACCAACTTGATCATGCACTTTATCATGCGGACCTAAAAAATATTATTTATATATATATATATGTAGGATGATAATAATATTTACACTATGTATAATCCTACCAAAACCCACTCATACAAGATTGGAAAAGGAATACTAAATCACATTGAATATGAAAATGAAATGAACTCATCACCTAAACAAGTAATACTACCTTCCCATGCTCATAAAAGAAACTTACCATGTAATGAATATATGTAAACTATCATTTATCAATGAAATCACACAAACACACACACTCTCTCTCACACATAAATTAGTGTACCCCACTTCTATATCCCAAACAATGTTTCACTCTCACACACTAATGCCACACTTACTATACTTATCCCTCCCAAAATTAATCCTATACCCCATACAATAGTATCAAAGCTATTTCTATATATTGTGTATCCTAACATCTCATCATCATTGTCACTAGTAGAAACCAAGTGTATTCTAGGCACCCAGAACAGAATGTGTAAATGAATTACACATCAATCCATCATATCCAATGAATGTGCTCCTATGATAATCTATATCCACCTTATCTAGATACGAGCATGTGATATACCTCAAATTGTTAGAGCATTCAAAAAATATACTGTTGAACTGAGATCCATCACTGCCCATGTGTGAGTGCACCTGGTACGATAAACAATTATCCCTTGAGATATATCTACTCGTATATAATCTAAAGGGAGAGTGGGGGGAGATGAAGAATCATTACTAAAAATGTATTAAATAACACTGGAATTCATTAGTGCTAATATAAGCCTTGATAAAGGGCACCTTTTATTAGTTTTTTTAGTACTATTAAATGGTACCTTTCATCCATGGTTTTAGCGCTCATAAAGGGTAACCTATATCAAAATTTTTCTTCAACAATATTAAAATATTCCCTATATCAGCACTGATAATGATCCTAGATAAAGAAAAATAATTGAATAAATAAAAATTTAAAATGTGTTTATTAAAAAAAAAATTTTATTTTAATATTCACAAAAAATGAATAATTTTAATATACTATAAATAAATTATTAATACTAATAAATAGTATATATTATATATATTAATATGAGATAATTTAAAAAATTAAAAATAAACAAATTAATTAAAATATTAAACATTTTATTAATTAAATAATTATTGATAAAAATGAATGAACTTAACATACATATATATACTATAAATATATGTAAATATTATATAATAAATATTGATATATAGTAATTCATATACTATTTTGAAAATATGATTTATATAATGAAAAATGTTAATGTTTTACCTTATATAAGTCATATATATAGTGAAAAATTGTTTATAAAAAAAGTAACATTATCTAAAAATACTAACTAATTTCATCGATTAATAGAAATAATTGAATATTGTTTGATTTATTATTTAAAAATATATCAAATGTATGCTATAAAAATTACACATACATGTACGTAATTAAGTCATGATTATATACAATGCATATAGACACATATTTATGTAATTAATGAAATCTTATATAGAAACACATATACAAAATATTAATCTAATTTATTCAAAATTTAATGTTCATTTTATAATTTCAGTACAACATCTTACATTTATATATTTTAAATTCTATTTCTAAATTTTATTTTTTATTTTTTATTTTATTGAATTTATGTATTAATTTTTATTTTTAATTTTTAGTTTTTTTTGTATTTAATAATTTTTTTATTTATTTTTATTTATTTATTTACAATATCTGAATATTTTCATTATTTATTCACCTTTTATATACATATATATCAATATTTTTTTAATAATTTATATTTAATTAATAAAAATTATCGATTTATTCAATATTGGAAAAGTGTACTCATTATTAATTATTAACTTTCAAACATTTTGAACACATGCACTTAGTATTAAATATTCCATAATAGTTTCAATAGTATAGTTGTAATTAAATTTTTATAAATAAATATATATATATATATATAAATTTATATTTTCTATATTTAAACGTCTATATATTTATAATTATAAATAAACCAATATTATTTTAATTAAACATATTTATAATATTATATGTGATGAATTATATATATTTAAAAAATTATAAAATTTATTTAAATTTATTTAAATATTTTATATATTTACTATATTTATATTTATTAAATATATATATATAATTATATAATTATATATTAATATATATGTATAATGATATAAATATACAAATATATAAAAATTACTTTTTAAAAATATTTTTGTATAATATAAAGTAAATAATTATATATTTAAATAATGAATATATTTATTATATCTATATTGATATATATTTATTAAATATATAAATATATTAAAAAATTTATAACTATAATAATAATAATAATAATTATTATTATTATTATAATTCATTTATTAGCGTGAATGTTTTGACACTAATAAAAGGGAGATTTGTCAGCCCTTTTTCAGAAGTGCTGAAAAAAGTGTCCCTAGTCTATTTAAATGACCCTAACGAGTCAATATATCTGATGCCTCCGTAGAAGACACCAACTTTCAATGCTTCTCCTCATCAAATCCTTGCTAGAATCAAGTCTCAATCACATCCAAAGATCAAATAATTCAAGGGTCGAAGAATCCAAGGGGTCAAACAAATCCATGTTTTGGGGATTTCTCAACTTTCTATCTGGAAATTCAAAGCCTTAATCCATTGTATATTATTTTCTTGTCCTACCCTATCATTTATTTCTTGTATAATGATATATATTTTCATTTTATTGTTCATTATCCCTTTTTATTCATTATTCATCCCTGATTTCACTTCTAGAATGAATTATAAATTTTGGGGTTCTTGGATTTTGGATATTTATTGACCTATTTAAGGGATTTTCTTGATTTATTGTAGCATATTAAGAATTAAACACTGATTTCCTCCTTTTAGAGTATTATGTTTAAATTTTTTCAATGTCTTTCTATGGAAATAATTCACACTAAGTGTTTGTTAAAATTCTACCCATGATATTAATTTAAATGTTTTCCACGTCTTTGTTTTTTATTGATATCCTATATGAAATGCTATATATATATTCACCTTGATATATATATATATATATGTATTAAAACACATTATGTCATGTATATATGTTAGTATTTAGTCGTATGAAATATATATAGGATTCATTCAGTAAATCAAATGACATTTTTTTCCTGGTTTCAAAAATTGTTAAAGAGGGAATATTTATGTGTTTTTTTAATTATGTCTTTGAAGAATGTTTGGATCTTTTTAAAATTACTTTTATTCTCACATTTTAATTTTTAATAATATTGAAAGAAAGAATTTTTTCATTGAAAATTACTTGTAGGATCAAGTGTTATGGCCTTTTCACTACCATGAAATGGTTTTCATAAAAAGATGTCACCATTTATGGATGTTTTTATTATTATTCTTGATGAGGTGATATTTCATTATTTTACATATAGATATCATATTTTTGGGTGTTAAAAAGATATTTTAAAAGATTTATTTGTATTTTATTGATATTAAGCTAATATGTTTTCTGAAAAGGTGATCATACCTCCCATTACTTTCAATATTGGGATCATATGCATCTTAGATAGTGATAATAAATAGTTACATTTCAGTATTTTTTATATTTTATATTTTCTAACTTGTATCAAATTCCAAATGTGAGATTCACAAGGTAGGATAGTTGTGTGTGTCCATTAGGTTATTATAATAGGAACCCATCCTCATGCTTATAGGTGGTTCTAAACCATATTTTCAATAGTCACCTCATGGGATCTATTATAACATAGCAAGATTATATATTTCTCATTAACTATTGTTTAAATGTATATTTGTTTTGAATTACACTACATTTTATATTTATCCTTTATAATGGGACCATTTTTTATACCCTTTATTTGGTTGTATTGGTATATTTATTTTTATGAATAATATTTCATTTTATTATTATATGTTTTTCTTCATGAGTATTGTTTTAAATAGTCATATTCAAGAACCCTATAATATTCCAACAGCATATAAGCATCTTTATTTGATATAGTATCAGTTATTATGGTGAATATCATTTTTAAGAGAAGTCGTGGTGATTAGGTTTAATTTTTAAACCACTAAAATTAAATATAACAATTCCTTAGGTTGTTACACCACTTATTCCAAACAAATATAACGTAGGTTATCAAATTCTCTCTATGTTGGAATAATTATTAGGAATTTTTTTTGTATTCATCATTTTAGGCCTACATGTATTGGTTCCATACGATAGAATCTATGATTAACATACAAGTATATGAAATAAGTATTTAATAATTTAAATTTTTATATAATACATTATTATATTATCTAGTTGATGGAATTATGGTTTATTATTTTTGTTTATCATATTTTGGATTCATATTACTCTTTAATTACCGATATTATATTTTTATTTGTTTTTGGGATTTAAATTGGGTGTGATGAATCATTTTCGTAGAGGTCAGAATAATATCAGTTAATGTATTCAAAGTATTAAAAGTGGGATTTCTCCTATAAATATAAAATTCACAGAGGCCCTAATGACTAAAATATCATAACATGTCCCCACTGAGAGTCCTTTAATCACAGAAAATAACATGTATGACCAAAAAATCTCATCATCAACATGCCATGATTTAATAACTAATTCCAATGGTGTAATTATCTCAAATAGGATTCATTACCCATTTTATAGAACATAATGGATTAAAAAAATCATCTTCATTAGCTTCATCTCCAAAACAATAATTATTTCAATTTCTTTCATGTGGTTCATCCATCATCTATTTTATTTTTCTAAAAATATTTAGAGAAAGTGTCATCTCATGGATTGATTCTTCTTAGGGAAGTTCAAGAAACATAGGTTCATGTACACAAGAGATGGATGATCAGTCTCAAACAATAAAATGTAATATTTAATATTCAAGAGAAGAAATTAATGAGGAAAATAGTTCTATATAAATTTTTACTTTGGATGAATTTAGAGGATGACACCAACCAAAGTGCTGTAATTATTTTTCATAAATTTAATTACCTATTTCCATAAAAACATACTGAAATTATTTAAACAATCAATTTTAGGTTTCCCTTATTATAATTATCAGTAACTTTTAATTTTAAAAATGAATACATTAAGTATTTCTATAGATTTATTATTCAAAAGGAATATTTCATGATCCTAATATGATGGATGTGAGTCAAAAAATTATAAATTCTAATCATTTGAAAAAAATAGTATGAAGATGAAGTTATAAGGTTCATCACGTTTTTAATAGATAAAGAATAAAACCTTTATCAAATCCTTTTTTATGTGTTTAGTTTTTTTAATTGAAAAAAAAACATTCTAGATGAGTTAGAATAGGATTTGATTTGTAATAAAATAGATCAGAGATATAATGTTGGACTGAACAAGGGGAAAAACTAAATGTCCACATCGATTTTGATGATACCACTGTTTATGGATAATTTATTATATATACTAGTGTAGATGATAACGGAGATCACATGGATTAAATTACAATGTAAATTTATGATTACCATCATGATTTTCCAATGTTTTTAAAATTTAAAATAGTGGTTATAAGAGTATTATTTACCATTTTAAATAAATAAATTACATTTTCATCTATCTTTAAGATATAATATTTGAATGATGGTATTAGATTGAGTGAAACCATCTTTACAGAACTACTTGGTCTCATGACTTATATTCTATTAGAAGAAAATCGACTACCATGTAAAACATATGACACTAGAAAAATTATGCATTAAATGGGTATGATCTCTAATAAAAAATACATGATTTTACCAATGATTTCAAATTGTATCCATTGTACCATGGAACAATCATAAACTGAAAAAATTGTGACGTGGATCGGTGCAAGAAAAATTAATCAAGTTTTTAAAAATCCATATGATACTTTACTATCATTCCATAATTTAGAATACTTAATATATTTCAATAAACCATGAGATAATTTCCATGGATTTCAGATACAGTAATTAAAAATGGGAACTTTTATCATATAATAAATTCTACTCAAGGGAAGAAAATTTATATGGATTGTCCTAATTATTGAAATATAATGATTAAAATTCATCATGTGTTATCTAATGATGGAATAAAACCTTTTGGCATTTATATTAGTACACACAGTACATGTACCATCATGTTGGGAAATTATAACTTGCCGAAAGGGTTATGTATAAAGTGAAATACATTATGTTTTCTATACTTATATCTAGAATTAAGAAACATGGTAATGATATTTTTTTTTCTATTTGGATCCATGGATTTAATATCTGAAATTGATATGGGATACATGTGTTACAATGTACGATTCTCATAAAAGTGAATAATTCTACTTGAGGGACATGTTTTATATGATGATAAATGAATTTAATTGTAATGGAAATTTATTATGTCGTATAATTAAAGGAATGTTTGGGTTTCCCATTTATGAAGAATATACACACTCAATTTGGTTGAAACAATCATTAAAGACATTTTTTATTACAACAAATTTGTTTACTTCGATGACATAAACTATGATCTTGGATGACAACATTATATGGGAATATCGAATAAGGTACCACACCATCTCTTGTAATAGGCGATCAACAATTTGATAAAGTAAATGATATTGACATTATTTTTAATAATCTATTTTTGAAAAAAATTAAAAAATAAGGTCGGAAGAAGAGAAAATTTTTCTTTGAATTAAGGTATTGTCATTTTTCCTATGTTATAAATTTTCTTGTTTTCATGCCTATAGAAAAAATTTATTCTTAAATGTTATTGGAATGTTAATAAATGTTCTATGGAATGAGAAATATGTCATCAAAACATGGTTGGACATTATTAACATGGGGATAAGGGAATTGTTGGAACTGGTTAAGGGTAAGGGGTAGAATTTCTTCCTCTTGAAGATTACTCTCTACCCAGATAAGAAAAATTAAAAATTTTCCTTTTCCATAATAAATTATATGTTCCATAGGGATATTATTCAAATTTCATGAATTTCATGTTAATGTCTAATATAAAGTTACGAGGACTAAAATCACCCAAATTTCATGTTTTGATGCATTATTTTATTCAAGTTTATTTCTTTTCATTATTCCTAAAAATGTATGACATACCTTATCAAGAATCTACACATTTTTTCAAGCCAAAACCGTATAATTATAGGCCTGATAAAGATTACAATCATGAATAAAGAGGTGGCAGAAAAACTATGCGAATTAGAGATGTTCGTTCGACAACCATTCATTGATATAATGATCCAAATGATTGAAAACATGGCTAAAGAGGTTAAACTGTGTGCTTATTTCTATTATAGGATTATTTACCCCATTGAATTTTATATAATTATTTTAAAAGGGAATGAAATGAATTAAAGTCATTAAAAATGTTGTATTGATGAACAATATATTATTCAAGAAGCTATTGAATTCTGTATCGATTATATATCAGATGTAGAAAGAATATGTCTCCTAATATCTTGTTACAACATACTCCTTATAGGTGAAGGTATTTTTGGAAGATATTTTTTTACAATTACATTCATAGAGTCAGAGAAAGTATACCATTAAATATTACACAATATTGACACTATTGATCCATACTTTGAATTACAGAAAAACAGTCTTTGAGATTTGATTCTATCAAGGTATGAAGTATGGATATAAAATACACATAATAAATAGTTTATTAATAAATATTGTGAAAATAAATAGTTCTTGAAATAAATATATTTATTATAAATTTTTAATTAAATATTTATAAATTAAAAAAATAAAAACACTTAATTAATAATTTTCCTTACATTTATTTAAATATACCATGATATAATTGTATCATACATTCATTTATAGGATGAAAAATGTTTATTTATATTTTCATATGTGAGTTTACTATTTTATTGACTAGATTACGATTCATAAGTGTCATACTACTATTAAAAGGTTCATGTTACCATTTTATTAGTTTCGGTTTCTTAATTTCTAGGAGTACCTCTTATTTCATTCATTATTGATATATACTATTTGTATTGTGTTTTTAATGGGATTTTATGCATCCATAATATATGAAAAAATAATAAGAATGGAATTTACATTGATAAAATTTATGGTTATTAATTTTTTCTGGATACCATGGAAATCAATAGGGAATACGAACCTAGTATCCCATGTTTACTCTCTTGTACAAGAATCATCCAATGGATGCTCTGTCGAAAAATAATTGGTGATTCTACCGATGCCTAGATGGATATCCCTAGTATCAATTGATGGGATACAATAGTTACACTTCAAATTTATAAAATTTATTTTCAATGATAAATTACCATATATAACCTCATTCCGCCATTCAAACCACAAGAATCATTAGTATTTGTAATGGTTTACAAGTATCCATATTCAAATGCCTGCATTGGAGAATTCATAATGGTATAAAAAATGGATGAATCACTATTATCATAGGAATTTCTAAATACATGTAGACACATGCTCTAATGTTGGATCTTAGGTGCCACATTTAGGTATCCACACATACATAAACAAAATCATTGGTTGCTAGCCCAGATAGGTATTCGGTCCCATTATACCATGAGACCGGATACCTAGTGCACCACATACCCCAGGTTGTCATTATGGTCAATTGGTGATTTAAAGGTTCCCTATACAATCATCGTAGTTACATTCCTGATAGTCGATTCCCTATCATCATTATTAATCAAAATTTATCTCTAAATAAATAAATGGAAATAAGGTCTTGGATAAAGAACCATGCATGTCACATTTTCCATAGTCCATCGAGATCGCATGTTTTTATTGGTCATAGGAGAAAACGTATACCATCTCTACTCGTAGACACTTAGAACCTCAAATGGTCATCTCATGAAGGGGCACCCAAAGTGGTCCCCTAGGTCATTATTATAATAGAGGCATCCCACTAGGGATCATTAGAATCAATTATTCCCTTAGGATAATTCCCAAAGAAAGGAGGCCTTCTTATCCCACAGTATCATCAAATTCATCTCACGAACTCATATTCCTCATGGTTATACCACATTGTTTATAGTCTTGAGAGATTGATAACGGCCCATCTATCTATCCATTATCACTCCAAGCTAGTCATCTCACCTTAACCATAGTCCCAAAACATTCTGATGGTACACAACCAACCTATTAGGTTCATACATCTCATTTCACATCACACCCTTTATAGATTTGTCTAATTATTGCGGTAACTTTTTAGTCAAGTCTATATCCATCAATAAACAAGGAATCAATCTAGTGGAAAATGTCAACAATGTACTTCGAAAATTTTCCCATTAATCTCTAGTACCTATATATAGTAAACATATTATTATAATTATAAAACAATAAATTTTATTTAATAAATTATTAATAACCAATTCATCACATTACTTGTTATTCCACAGGCACAGACATGCACATAAATATTATACACCAATATATAGGGATAATATCAAAGAAAATCTACCTCTTAATGATTCTTTATAAATAATATCCATCCAAAAATATGATTTATAGGACCCCAAATGCTTGAAAAAACATGTCCATGGATAACCATACATCACAATACAAAAAATTCCCTAAATCAAGTCAGCAACCCACAATTAATTAATGAATTATAATAAAATTATAATTGATTAATCTATTTAATTTCATTAAACAACATAATATATTTCATAAAAGGGGAAAACTCACCACATTTCAGTTCCACTTTAGAACCAAATCTAACAACCCATGGGAAGTTTTTAGCAATCCCTGACTCTAAACTGAGAAAAATCATAACCTAAAACCATGATTCCATAAACATTTTAATTTAATATTAATGAAAACCCTATGAGAATTTCATTATGAGGCACACCATTACCAAAACCAAGTGTATTGATGATTATAAATCATTATCAAATGTCCACTTTCAATGATGTTCGAAAGATCCATAATAAATGTGTGATTTATCCATTTACTAGTGAAATCTCAATAAAACCCAAAACCGATGTAAGTGAAAATTAGAACGAATTATAGAGAAAAATATTAGAGATATTTGTTAGAGTATATACCTAAATCCACAAAAGGAAGAGCCCGAAAACATCACATTGAATAAAGGGGATGAATAGAGGGAGATTAGAGGAGTCCCTCCAACCGCACACATAAGAGGAAGGTGAGAAATACTGTTTCCCATTAAAAAAATTAGGAGGGAATGGTACTTTTCAACATTTCATGAGACACATAGTTTTCTATACCATAAAAAAATAGTTGGTATGAACTTTATAGGTGGAAAACATTTACACATTGGGTCTTCAAAATTTATCAAACTATGTGTCAACTGTGTGGTAGGAACATCCTTGGTTTGAGACATTCACATGTTCTTTCCAAAACCATACACAAACCATATACCAAGATCCATGTCCAAACAAACCACATGGTTTCAACATTTATTCATAAGTTTTATAAAAACTATGCTCTAACAATTCAAGAAAACTATCCTCCATATAAATTTAAATAAAAACCTTCTCACACTCATAGTGTTATATAGTATCTCATAAACCATGAACACAAAACCTTTCACCTTATCTCAAAACCTAAAAGACTCTTTAAATTATATTTGGTACTTCTAATGCATTCTAAAATAATTTAAGAACCCTTGGGGACTAAAACTGTATATAATTTATATCAGGATGATAAAATATCTATGAATTCCATTCTAATCCCAATTCAAAAATTAGTTCATCAGCCAATTTAAAAACATAAATTCAATTTGTAATTTTCATGCTAGTATAGACACTTTGAATTACACTACATCTGTAAACAATCAGTGGTAAATATTAGAAATAAACTTATTGTTTTCTTGTGGTTGATTTCATTTTTCATATAATATTGAGTGTGGGAAAGGATTATTAATTCTAACTAATGATGAGGATAATTTAGTTTTATTTTATTTTTTTAAGAGAAATGATTCACCCTCTCTTTGTTTCATGATCCTTAAAGTATATAATATTGATATCATTGAATTTTTTCATTTCCATTGATCAATTTTTTGTTTTCAATATTTCCTCCCCAACTTATTTTGATTGAGCTTTTCCTTCATGATATTGAGTTGAAGATCATAGGCATATTGGTGTGTTTATATAAAAATTGATAGGATGAGAGGTCAAATCACCCCAATGAGGATCCTATTGTCTAGTATGATAATATATTATTGTTTGAAATAATTATTTTAAAATCATTCTTGGTGATGAAAATAGTTTTTTTCATATATTTACAACTTAATAGGCTGAACACCAATTATAAAGGGATTAATCAAATCATCCACCTGAAAGTATCATTAATGAATTTATGTTATCTGATCATCAAATAATTTTACATCAAATCCCCCCAAAATTAGTGATTATGCATCATTACTATATAGTTTAAATTATTATAAGTGGGATATATATAATTAACACAATCCCGAATGGATTGAAGAAATGGAATACTATAGTTTAATCCTTTATCAATATGTATGGTAGTTACTATTGAATTTAATGTTATATAGGAATATATTTTTTAATGCTTTCTTGTGGGTTCCCCCATGAAGATCAAATGATGTTATAGAGTATATTTTCATTTAATAAAGTGAATTTAGGTATGGTAGGATATAAGGTTGATAAAGTATTATTAAGAGTATGCTAGTGTATATTTCCATTATGGAAGGGGAATTGGATTACACTTGGATTTAGCATCCCCTAGAAGACATAGAAGTACACTGGAGTTTATTTTGATCGAGGATGATTAATTTTTTCACACTAGGATTCAGTGTCAATCATGAATAATTAAGAGAGAATTAAAGTTTGACTAAATTTAATAATGTAAATTGCTTTATGTTGGGATTTAGGTTCCCTAAAAAATACGCAATGATATTATAGATATTAGTACCATCCCATAATAATAATTATATTTTGGTGAGATTTATTTTTTCAGTGGAAAAATAATGGTATGAAAGAGTTTTATACTATCCATGATGGTAAATTTGTTTAAAATATGATTTATGACTCCATATGAAATTTTTTATTATACTTATTTTTGACACTATAAAATAGGGATTATTTAGACACACATGTATATAGTGTCACTGAGGAATACCTATGAGTGCACTAGTATTTAATTTTACTTTTGAAAGGGGATATGTTTATTCTAGGATTTATGGTCCCTTAGGAAGTCTTAAGAGTATGTTAGAGTTTAGTATTATCCAAGAAGTATATTTTAGTAAGATTGGGATTTAGGGTCTCCTGGGTTTTCTTAAAGTTACAATGTAGTTTAGTATCATCCATGAATGAAAATTGGAATATATATTTATATATGGTCCCTAGGAATGATATAAAGTTATGTGAAGTTTAATTTCACCCAAAAAGGGAAATTATGATACACAAAGATTTAGTGTCCCTTGGTAATAATTGAATATATTTTGATGTTTATTTTCATATAGGTAGGAAAATTGGGTTGTGATTAGATTTTGGGTCCCTATGAAGGATTAAAGGGATGTTTGAGTTCAATGTCATAAGAGGACATAAATTGTCATTAAAAAGAGTTGGAGGGTGAAAATATGTTGAGAATGGTAAAAAAAGGCATTTTATGTAACATTGAAGTTGAAGCAAACCCCATGTAGTTTAAATTGAATATAAAAGGTTTTATAACATGGTTGAATGGGGGATTGTGATTTTATGTTGAGTAAGAAACCCAAAAATAGTTCTCACACTTTACGATGAGGGCCTGTCACATTTTTATATTTATGTATCAAGGACCAATATTGGGCCTTTTTTGTCTTATAAGAATACATAATATCGTTCATTTTAATGTCTTACAAATGATATCACTATAATTAATTTAAATACATTTAGGATAAATTAATACCATATTTTTATTTATTATATTACTAGGATAGATCAGTGAATATTTTTATCAATGGTGTGCAAGGTGGACATTTTCACGAGTTTCCCTAGTAGTTATTTCTTGACCTAAATACCTGTTTAGATCCCATACCATTTTGAATATTACCCATGGAGTTATCCACAATCCTTAGGATCTAGTGAATAGAGTGATGGGGATTAAAATAATGGTTGGAGAAATATTTATCTACTTAGTTAAAAAAATAACCCATATAGAGTCTCTATTAAATATATGATATGACTCATCATTAAATTGGGAATCTAGGAAATAATATTTAAACCAAATATATTTAATAAATTATTAGTAAAAATTTAAAAACGTATAACTCTATGAATGATATCATATAATCCCACCCCTGTATAGATCATCTTAAGAAACATAGTCCATGATAATTGTGTAAACTAAATGCCACATAAGAAATGTGACACCATATGATGAATAAATAATGAGTTAAATAAGATCATATACTACTTAAAAAATCTATATCATTCATGTTTAGAAAATCCATATTTTAGGTCAAAAATTCGAACATGTAAGAAAGATCCAATAACTATCAACATAACTTTATATACCTAAAAACTAGTAAAAGTGAGGTTACATGTTCCATAAGGATTCTATTAAGGTCTTGAGCATAAATTACTAATTAGGGAACCATTAGTGGGGTCTAAACACAATTGATAAAAAATAGTTTTCTTACATAATCTGGCTACACATACACATAAGTATAAGAAATGGTGTTTTATTAATCATTCAATGCATGAGAGAATATTTTTAACAAAGTATAGAATCAGATCATAAATAGGAATTTATGTGATGATAAGAACTGTATTCAAAAAATTTTTATAGTTATATGATCAATAAATACACCATTTACTCGGTAAATCTCGATATCACTATCAGGATGGAGGTATAAAAATCTTACAACCCATCCCATCAAGGTATATCCTAATAAGAGTAAGTGAATAATCCTGTTGTGTGGAATGGGGTTAGTATATATTAGAGTCAAGGCTATGGCTCATCAAGTGGTATATAGGAATGGGTATTATTATTCAGGGATAAATAACCCATACCATGAGATATACCATTTTTTCAATGTCTTTAAGTCCTATTTTAATAGTGTAAAATAGAAGAAAAATAACAAAATAAGAATTATACATTATTAAATTAACCATTTTGATCTATGTAAAAAAGAAAAAAATTCTTCAGTAATCAATAAAAAACAATGCACATCATATAAAAAGATCACTATTAATAAAACCAGTATCCATGCTCAAGATAATTTAATTATGATCGTTTCATTTCACCAAATAGGGGTTATTAAATTTATAATGAAAAAGTTACACCAAGGATAATCTCAACCCCATCAATATATAGTCACAATATGCTCCTGCAAAATGTCACACTATAATGTATAGTTTCCTGCTATATACTATATATGAAATTCTGAAACCAAATTAGAAATATCTTCATTTTTTCCATGTTACTTTAGCATCCCTTTATATAGGTATTCATCCTAAATCCATCTAGATTATCTTATTTTTACATGTTCACTTATTTGAGAACATTAATTTCAAATGAATTAAATCAGGTATTTCGATCTTCCTCATTAATCATCAGAACATCAATTATTAGATTCCTATATTCTAACTTGAACACTAAGTCTTGGTGATAATATTATTTCTAAAGATCTCTAATCTTTAGAAACTTAATTATTTCTTTGATACCCACATCTTTAAGGATATATGATTCTTCTAAAGAACAACGCATAATTTTAATTCATATACACTTCTTATATTTATAGTTTATTAAATGAATATGTTAAAAATTAAATAAATGAAACTTTAAAGCCCTATATAATTTTAATTAATGAAATTTTCACCGTTATATTTAATATTGTTAAAAATTCCTATTTTTATTCCCATAATAAAAAATATAATCAGTTAATCCATAAGACTAGTGTTATTTCCATTATATGAATCCCACAAAATTTATATCATGCATTCATTTTTAATTCCTCATCCATGTTACATGAGCCAATATATTATTACATTTCAATGTGCCTTGTGGTGTAGAATATATTTTTTTCTTCAATTTTATGTTTTATAAATAATTATGATATTTAATAACTTTAAGATTTGATCAAGAATTATCATAATAATTAATCAAGAAATTAGAATAAATATTACATAATTATAACTATTTTGATTTATTATGAATATAAAATATTAATTAATTAAATGACTCATATAAAAATTCTAATGACACATACACTACTTCAATGAAACATATACTTGTTCTGATGTCTCATACGATGAGTTCCAATGATTTTTATAGAGTCCTTAATGACATGAAAATTTAGTTAAATTTCTCATAAGTAGTTCAATATGAATAATACATTGTATAATAATGACATATAAATTAGTCTAATTGAATAAAAATTATCACACAATGAATTAGATTCATTGTTTCTATAATTCTTATGGTGACCTGAAATGTATCAAAAAAGTCCAAGAAGACCCTTACACTTCTTGGAGAGCCATTCCTCTTCCATTTTCAAATTAATAATAATAATTCAATATTTCAATCAATTAAAACCAAATATCCTTCGGTCCTTTAGTATTCTCTCTATACCAACTGAAATAAATTTTAAACCAAATATAAATACCGTTGTTAATAATTCCAATAATCTGTAAATAGTTTTTTAATTCCTTTGCATTGATTGTCTAATTTTTATGTTATATTATTAATCATGAAAAATATATTCAATTGCTTATTTTGATGTATTCTTAAGAATAAATTTTAAACTCTTAAAAACATTACCATTTCCTAGTGAAATATACTTGTCTTTATTCCATGAAGATCACCTCAACAATCATCACATATAAGGGCTATTATCATGTCATACTATGTATTCTAAAATATCAGTAATATATTCGTTTATTATATGAAATAGATTCTTCCCTAGCCTTACTTATTATTATTTCAACCTATATTGACACATATTCTATATAATTATATACTTAATTATATATAATGAATACAATCAATTCAATCTATACAGTTTTCCAATAGTATTATATACAATTTTTTTTTTCTATATATGATGGAATCACCTTACTTATTATACATTGACTATATATAGACTATATTGAATATATATATATAACTTCATATTCACAAAATCATCTAAGATCTTTTATCACCCCCAATGGATTTGTTGATAATAACTAAATTTTTCAAAATTAAATATTTTATTCTATCATTATTGATAATAAATTCAAATGAATATAATAGTATGGTTTTACTCATATCCTATTTATACATTCATTTTATTTTTAAATAAAATTCTTCACAGCATTTTATTCACTATTATCAATAAAGTAAAACATTTAAGAGAAATATGACACCACTCACATAATATCATACATACTTTTTTAATATACTCTTATTCTATATAGGATAACATAATGTTGAAAACAATAGTTAATAAACTAGGTGGTCCAAAATATCTATAAGGCACCATTTATGTGATATAATAATCACTGTTACAATTTTTGTCTCACCATAAAAATATTTATGAGGACTAATTTATAGTTGGAATAAATCTTATAAAACACATAATATGTTCAAGTGTAAGATATTAATCTTCACCTTTGTATCATCATCTAACACTCCCCCTTTATAAACATATTTGATATAATTAAAAAAATTATATAAGTGCAATCAACATAACTCGTTATCCAGTTTTATAAATTTTTATAAAGATTACATATTGATTGCTTAATAATTACCTGAGAGATTCTATTCACATTTTCTTTCCCTTAAGGGATGCACTCATTTTCTCATTATCTTGAATGTAAATAAAATTTTTTATGGGAACCTTATTCACTATATATTATATACAATGATATTATAACACATAATTTTAATTATTCATTAAATTCCATATATGTGATTATAAATAAAAAATAAATAATTGATTAATGAGGGACCTAATAATTCCTTAGTTGAAACACCAAGTATTGGAGTTTTATCTTAACTAATACCACACAATCATTCTAATACCATTATGGGAAAAAATATTTGATAGAATATTTCTTATCACCACAATTTACATGTTGACATATCATTTTACTCCCTTGAACTAGTTGTTTCATTGGATTTATGTTATTATCATCAACAATAAAAGATAATTAATTACATGATACTTTTATCATTTGGTTCAATAATTCTAATTGGGTTGTAATATGGTCACATAATTTTCAATGCCATTTAAAACATGATTAGAACTTTGACATGGTTTCTTATTAATACTTAACTTATCACATATTAAAATATAATTAAATTTTATCACATTATATGAAACCATTTAATTTCCTCTATCAAATTAAATTATTTTTTCTCTCACCATATTTTTATTCAATTCCTATTGGGTAGTTAAACTATTAGACTTTCATTATTTTATATGGCCAATGTCATTATGATTTTCCCAAGAAATCATGCTATTAATAAAACCACAAATTTGTCCTTATAAATTTTTATCTTATTCTTTGTTATATCGTAAGTATGTTATATTTGTATGATAACCCTGTAGTCATAAGATCTTGGACCCTCAAGTTCAAATCTACCACAAATTTATTATAAACATCCAAATTTATTTCGAGTTGACTTATTTTATATATTTCTTGCTCACATGTTTATTTTTTTCAAAATTCATTCTAATATACTTAGAGTTTCTCCCATTGGGTTTATTCATATTTCCTGATAAATATATGTGAAATAATAAAGCCTTAAATTTTTATTTTTCATATTGATAGTAAATATATCTAGAAAATTAATTCTACTATATTAAAGTAACGTGAGTATGAATTTTCTAATGGGTAAGTGGTCTAAATGTCTTATTTAACTATTCCATTGATGAGAAATATTTTCTCAAACATTTATTCATTGTCCCAAAAATTAAAAAATTAATTGTTTAATTTATACTATTAGAAGTAATAGATTTACCTTGATACTAGTAAGAAAAAATTTAAATTTATCGTTATGTCTCCTATTATCACCATATTTAAAAAAAAATATTTTAAATTCAACATACCTATTAAATAATACTATAATATTTTTTAAATAACATAGATCTTCATTATATATTCACTATGTCATAGAGAATTCATGTTTTTTCATATCCAATATTTCATCAAGATCTCTCACTACATTTTCTTTCTTATCCAATCCCAATTTAAATTTTATAATCTCATTAGTGTATCCTAGCTTGATTTTGAAATAATCATATTTTTATTTAATAATTTTATCCTTTTTACATGAAATTTTTGTTCTCTTTCTTGGTCTTTGTGTTATGATGAAGATAAGTTTTTTAATTCATTATTTATCCTATATTCTACCTCTGGTCATTTACCTTTATTGTCATTACTTCATAAAGCATAAAAATATATATCAATAAGTGTTATAAAATTAACATAGTCATATAATTATATTCATGGGGATGGGACATAATATTCATTATTATCAGATTCCATCTCTTATTTCCATATAATTTCTTCCTTCTCCTTCCCAATTTCTAACATTGCAGTTTTAGTACCTTCTCATATGATTTAAATTATAGAGACTTATTGTTTTGTAAATTTATCAAAAGGTTTCATTTGAAATTTAAATTATAGAACCTAGGGTGGTTTTTTAATATTTCTTTTATACATTCCATTTCTAAATATAATTTAAATAATAGAAAATTTTATATTTATCTATTTATCATCTTCCACATTATTGGAATTATATGATTTCATAATTTATTCATATCTAGTTTTAACATTTTTATTTTCCTTAAATGTCATCTCATTTTTTTCCATCTTATAATATTTTGGGCTTACCTCATTTAATAATATATTATAATATTATTTAATTTATCTAGTCATTGGAATTATCAATACTATAAGCCTACGATTATATCATCAAACTTATCATTAAAATTTGTCAATATTTTTTTGAAAATAGTAGAATTATCCATCTTCTCAAAAACAATCTCTATATATTGATGATAAAATCATTGACATAGGTAAATTATTTATCAATTATTTCGTTATAATCCATTTTAATATAAATGTTTTTTTATTTAAACCTGTAATGATTTTTTCATAAACATTACATCCCTTCGTAATTTTTTTTCTTATCTGTCATAAATTTATTTCGTAGTTTAAAGACCTACGATTTTTTCATACATTTTTTTAAAAAGTGGTATCAAAATGATTTTTTCATCCATTAAATACACTTAAATATTTATTTTCTTAGAGAAATTCAAATTGTTACTCTCAATAATGGTTGGACATTCCATTGTTTTTTATTATTTTATTTTTATGACAAGTGGTAAGAGGTAGGGAATTATCACTTTCCTGTAGTTGTGGTAGTTAAATCAAATAAAATTTAAAAACACCTATACCATTTATAGAATTTAAATTTTTCATATGTAGAAAATTCATGGATATTTGAAAGGGAATATATATTTTTTATAATACATGTTATATAGCTTAAATCAGTTCGGTAACACTATGAGAGGGTCGCGGTGAATCCTTTGTACACTTCTAAAATTTTATTATTTTAAATTAAATATATTATGATAGTCAAAGCATTGATCCATTATCTCTTGAATTAAAAACCCTCACTCATATGAAATAATAAGTAACGAATATTCGAATTGTGGCATTTAAATGGTATGACCTTAAAATATTTCTTCTTACTATGATTGGTTAAACACTCTAATCATGAATTTTCAACTATATACCCAAGTGGTTGCATTTGGAATCTTCCCATTCACATCAATACAGAGTACAAATATGCACCAACTATAGCTTCCAATTTCCCTATAAATAATAACTATTAAACCAAATTTTTAAATATCTCACTTTTCTCATGATTTCTTCAAAACCAATTAACATAGATATTTCTCTTCAGTACTTTTGGAACATTTGATTGATACATGCTCACTTATTTAAGAATATTTGTTTCCATGACCATATTCAAGTATTTTGGTCATTGTTAGTTTTATTTAAATCCTCAATTTTCATATTCTTCCCCAATTCGTTGAAGGCATTAATATGTAAGATTTATTCATTCTCAAATGATTATATATATGGAAACTCAATTAATGAATTGATACAATAGTGTATCGTGTTCTTAGATTATTATCATAAAAAACACATAATTTCTCCCTTTTTATACTTTATATATTTATATAATTTTGTATCAATATTTTGAATTTTATTTCTATAATTAGAAATATTTAAATCCTCCATAATTATCTATATTTAAATTCTAAAAATTGTTTTTAAAAATCAATGATGTTCATTATTATATTCTATTTTTATATTTATCTATGAACATGAAAAAGTCCTCCTTCAGATATGGGATATTTCAATCCATTAGATAAAATGAAATCCTTATAATTTATTCATTATTAATTCCTAATATACCTGTGAATTTTTATTGTGAAGTGTAATTTTTTGTGTATAACTTATTCTAATATTTAATAATAATTATTTTAATTGACATGGATAATTTAATTCATGAAATTGGGTCTAGTATATCTAAATTATTTGTTAATTTTTTTGAATAAATATTCTATAATTTAATGTATTTTCACGTATCATATTTATTAAGAATTCACTATGTAAATGAATCATAAAAATTTTAATTACTTATAAATAGACTAGATTAATTACATGTTGATTTTAATGACTCTTAAACCAAGTTAAAACAACTCATATAGAATTCACGTTGACTTATACATCATTTCCAATGGATCATACTCTTTTGAAGATGAACCATACATAGTATTAAAAATTAAACATCTATTGTTCTAATTGAATCATATGATTTCCTTAGTGACTCAAACACAATGCTTCATTGCCTATTATAATGACCTTATATGGATCATAAAAAATCCAAGATGACTCGTACTAGAAAAGTGACACTCCTTTCTTTTTTATTTTCTACTTTAGATCTGTAATTATAAACTTAACTCAATTGAAATCAGATATCTTTAAATTCATCACTAATCATTCTAAAACAAATAAAATTCATATAATATCTCATAAAAATACCTTTACTAAAAATTATATTATCCTTGAACTCAATCTGAAATGCTTTGGATGATTTATTCACATTTTTTTTAGCTTTTGAATGCTTAAAAAAATATTCTTCAATCTACTATTATGATGACTTAATGACCATAAATCGTAAACTATTCAATACAATTTCACTTCTATGTCATGGTATTTATAATTTTTCCATGAAATAATCTCCATAATCATCCCATATATGGGTTTTCTATCAAAAATATATGTAATCAGATATACTAGAAGAACAGTAGTACATTCCTTTAGCAAACATAGAAACAACATCCTTAGCTCAAATTATTATTCTTCCCAATAATATTTGAAAAATATACATATAATAACCATGTAACTTATTTGAAAAAAACAAAATATATACAATCCATACCATTTCATTACTAATATATGTTCATCTTATCCTTTTCTATATATAACCATAATGCCTCACTAATTACACTTTACCTTTACATAGATTAAATTAAAAAAATAAAATATTCTCTTCAAAAAAAAAATTTGTAAATTAAAATACTGAAATAAACATGGAATATAAAAAAAAATTTAAATAATAGACTACTCACATCAATACTTCCAATCATGATGTTGATAATCATGTTTGAGGAATTAAAATAGAACCATGTAGGTTGAAACACTTCACCCAACAAAATACAAGAGAGGTACAAATTAAGGAAATAAATATCTCATTATATAGATTCCAATTTTTTTTCATTAACTCCACAATATTTTACACCAGGACATACAGGTGGTTGTTTTTGAGTTAACATGGAAATGGAATTTCATATCACTGGGATAAATAACTACAAATGGTTTCATTAATATAATTTTATAGGTTCAATATACCGATCTAATAAAAATTCTTATACTAGTATTTAAAATGAATACTATAAAAGACTATAATTTACTAAATTAATAAAAAAAAGTGAATTCCATTGAAGAAATTTTTTACTATACTTTTGAAATATAAGACCATGAGAATCAGAAGAAGATAATTTAGAATGAATTTTTAAAAATAATTACATAAAATATTTGGTTTTAAAAAAAATTCATACACCATTATAAAACCCTTGTTAGTTTTCATGTCTTTAGGTTAGATAAATATTAAAATATTATGTTTTACATGGTAAATTACTTCATCATATATCATAAAACAAACCACTAAATCACTAGAAAATCAATATCGTAACCATTGTTTATGTGGTTTGTGGAGTTATATCTCAATCATGTTTAGGTGATTAAGGGAGAATCATTATATGTGTTTAGGTTTTTGTATAATAATCCACACATAAGTTATAGAATAATACCCCATAAACGTTTAGGTCAGGGAAAGACCCTTCGCTCGCTATCATGGAAGTTATCATCAAATGGTTTAGAATAATTGAAACCATAACGATTTCCATTTTCTCCCTTAACTACTCCCAAAGAAAGATAAAAACACTTAAAAAACCAACACATTTACACATATTATTACTTTATGTATAAACATAATTTTCTAATAATACAACATATAGATCAAAAATTCCTTGTGTGTTTGGAATATTAGGTTTGTATTACATCAAATGAAACTAAAACAAGCCATCCTATATTTATTTTAAATAATGAGATTCTAAATCTATTATATATCCTAAAACATCATTGGATATCTCAGGGAATCCATAGAGTAAGGGGTGAGATAAAAATACCAATAAGGGAAAAAACATGATAAAAACCATAACAGATGAGTCAAACATATAACATGATATGATAATAGAGAAGGATCACGAGTAATCAAAAATCAGAATAACATAATTAACATGGTATCATAGGATCAGGGTAACAAAATAAAACTTTATGTAACACAAAACATTTCATAAAAATGATTCAAGGCTAACTTCTAAGGATATATCATATGGTGTGAAAAGTCTCATAACATATTAGGCTTACTTCATAATCCCATTAATGATGTCTCATGATACTATCACATTAACTAATGAATTGGTGTTATATCCTGGAAAACCCATCATTATATGTTCATTATCTATGTGTTCCATATAAATTTAGTCAATGATATGGAATAACCTAATAATTCCTCTTGTTTAGAAAACGGGTTGCTTAATCTTGTCCCATAGCACAGTCAAAGTCATTTTCATAGTGAATGAATTTTAGAATTCAACATAAGGAATTTATCAACCTATTAATGTAAGGTGGAATAATATAAGATTATAAGTGAGATATATATAAATATAATTTCTAATCATTCTTTGATGTTAAAGAGATATAATGTGAGTTAGAGAAATAAAGTTCAAAACACGAAGAAAATGGTGGGTAATAATGATCCCATAACTAGATCCAAATTCCACACATGTGTTCTTTATCTTCCTAAATAATAAATGTTTAATAATTATTTAAGTTGTAACCAAATTTCATAATGTTTACAATTTCATTTTTTTATGATCATGCTATATTCAACTACTTATTCGTTTAGGTTCACATTTGATGTTTTCATGAAGTTTAGATCATATATCCAAAATCACTTATGTAAGTTGAATTAAGTCAATGATTCTATTATTTAATCATATAAAAAAATAACAATTAAATAATGATGTTTATGCCTTAATTATACATTTAAAACTAACAATTAACGATGGTTATTTAAAACAAACTATGTTAGAATCATGGAGATGGTAAGCCTATGTACGCGTGAGTGACATTTATATTTTCATTTGATCATGATGTAATGAAATAAAGTGTTATTTTATTTTTCCTAAATTATAATTACATATTTAATATGATATTAATTATTTAAATACACTTACATGTACAATATATCGGATATATTAATGAAAATGATTTACTTCTCTTCGTGTTGTGGTAGTTTGTTGCACACACAATTGATGTAATTATGTATTAAATGGATGTTAATATATGAAATTATATGATATATTAATTGTTAATAATAATTATTATTTTAAAAATATAATTTATTATAATAAATTTTTTTTTACTACCTTTCATTTAAAACGTATGTGAAAAACGAATCACATCACTTTGCAAGGTGGTGATCCACTAAACACCCCAACGACGTTATCACATTCCCTGAGAATTGGAAAGTATTAAGGTATACGAGATATTATAATTCCATAATTATAATTAATTCCTTAATTTCTTATATAATAATTTTATACTTAATTATATCTATGAATGATATGCGGTGTTGGGAAATGAATTACATCTTTTGTTGAGGTGGTAGTACTCTGTACTCAGAATCTACTTTTTCATTTCCCATTTTATGGAATTTCAGATGGATTTCATCTATATAATTAACAATATAAAATCATAGTATATGTTATATAAATTTTTTATTATATGAGTGTGGTTTATTAATATCTGAAGGAAGTGTAAGATGAAGTAAACCAAAGATGGTCGGCTTAGGATATTCCCTTTAATTCAGAAGGCATATTTATACCCATAACCAAAGCCTTCCTAAATTTTATTTATTATTCCACTAAGGTATATAAGATTTTTCTAGGTAATTATAGAAGTTATTTAGGTATTTATTTTCAGAACTAATGGGTTTTGGGTGTTCGGAATGTATAGGAGGGTGCCTTTTATAAGTTGGGGAGAAGACAAGCATAGAATTTCTAAAAAGAAAAATTACACCTACATTTTCAGAGGAATAATGATAATAAATAATAAATTTTTTTAATTTATAGTATATAAGGTCTATATATAACCATCAAATAAGAATTATAAAATTTTTAGATTATTTTTCACAATTATCATTTTAACATAAACCCATCGTTAACCTATTTTTACTCTAACCACAAAAATGTTTGTACTATTTTTTCCATTTACTATGGTAACAAAATAAATTGAAATTATTATAAAATATTTAATTTTCAAATAAAAATATTAAATATTTGTTTATAAATTTAACTAAAATAAGTATATTAATTTAACAAAAAATTAATCACATAAATGTGTCAGAGAAAAAGTTTTTTAAAAATAAAAATTTTCAAAAATAAGATGATCTTATAAAAAATATTTGAAGATTAAGAATAATTAAATGAATTTAATTTAATTTATTTATAAAATATATACTAATAATTTAAAAATTACCAATTAAGGGAAATTTTAATTAATTAATATGGGATAACATTACGAAATTTAATTAAAAAATTTGAAGAGGATAAATGTTTTTATGATCACGAAAATACATAATCTAAAATATAATATAATAAGTGTTTAAATAATATTAATTTTAATTTAATATAAAAATAATACTAATTTTTTGAAAAAAATTATGTTAAAATTATATAATAATGGGACATCACTTATTAAAAATAAACGAAAATATTATATAAATATGTATTTTCCAAAATTCAGAAAAAATTAATATTCTTTGAAAAATCCCAAAAAAAATCACATAAAGTTAATATAGATATTCCTATTTAAATTTTTTTTATATATTTTATAAAATTATATTTCTCTGGTTTCCAAAAATTAATTATAATATTTTTTCCTTAAAAAAAATCTTTTTGAAAGAAAACATATTTTTTATATGAACAAATGTCTATTAAAAATAGTTCAATTAATTATTAAGAATTAATCAATACATATATATCAATTAGGGACTATATATTTATTTCATAAAGTTTTTAATACTATTTTAACTTCCCATTTAATAGCTATTTGAAAATGTTCATAAACAATAATGGACCGTTTAGTCTTAGTGGTACATGCTGCAAACACCATCAAACAACTTTTTTTCATTTAAAATCATGAAGTGTTATATTAGTCCCCATTAATTGATTTTCCCTCAAAAATGTTTTATTACATTATACTGGGAAAAAAGTTTTAGGTTTTTATGATTCATCTCCAAAACTAGATCCTTGTTTTCCTCTTCATATTTATGGTACCTCCATGACTTTTTGACCGAGTGAGTCTCCTTGTTGGGTACAAATTTATCTCTATTATCCAAGATCTTCACTATATTATCTTCATAATAGATCATATTTTCCAAATTAATGACCTATTAATTAAATACATGTGAGGAATCCAATTTTTCATCCTCAAGATGGGTACATGGAATATATCGTGCACTTGAGAAAGTGTTACTCAGAGTTCAAGTCGATACTTCACATTACAAATGTGATCAAGAATCTCAATGAGGATAATTCCCTAAGGGAATATCATTCCGTTCTTCCAAAATCTCTTGAAGCTCATCCATGAAGATACAAAGAGAAATTATTTATCTCCAACCTTTAGCTCTTTGTTTTTTCAATAATTGTCATCTTAGCTCTTATGCCGACTTGAGCAGTCTTGATGTGATGTAGAATAATCTGGATCTTTTCTACCATATCCTAAACCATTCCTGTTCCCAAGAAATTCCATTCACCAAATTCTTCCACACACAAAGGGGTTCAACATATCATCCCAAAAAGGTATTCATAATTATATATTTTTTTTATTAGTGAGATATTTTATTGATTGAGAAATCAATATGTGAATCTTATTGATCCCATTATACTTTGAAGTCTATTGAGCATGTTCTATATATGTCTTCATGTTTCTAAATAGTCTTCTCCAATTAATTATCTTCTTGGTTATCATAAGTCATATTGAAGTTCTACTTAGTATTTAGATAATTATGGAGCCTCTACCATAACATGGTGGTTAATATCATATCTCGGTCAAACTTAATAGATAATGGGGTTACATGCATCATCAATACTTATATGAAATATAGCATTGCAAGCTGATCAAGTAAGAATTCAACATAAACATAAACGAAGTTTGTAGTAAAATTAAATTGTATTAACATACATATAAATTATATATTTTTTGGGGAATATTTCACACATTACCCAAACACACACCCAAAGACCATATTAGTTTCCTGCTACTAGAAACATAGAAACATAAATAACTAGTTTATAATACATCAACATCTTTTATCATATATTTATTTATATTTAGAACCATTTTTCGACGTATCATACTTAATAAATTTCTTTATATACTCAATAAATGATGCATAATAAAGGGTGTGCTATGATGCATAGTAAGGGTAAGGAATGGATATATGTAATAATTACATTATCATAAGGGTTTGAGAAAAAATAAATTTGAAGATCAAACCATACATGTCAAAGATCATAGAAACTATTCTTGTAATAAAGATTAGAATTTCATAATACTTTAATAATAAGGGGTTAATATGATAAACCATTAATGAATAACATATAAATTACACATGGAATTGTGGAAGACTCGTAAATATTTAGAATGATTTTTATAATACTAAAGCCTCACGTAAAATGATACATTAGTGGGATGATTTCACTCCCAAACCATTTTAGTAGTCAATAATCACCCCCAATACTATCTTAGTAGTTAGTATTCACTCACAAGACCATATTTGTAGTTAGGGTTTTCTCCCAAGACTATCTTAGTAGAAAAATTCGTTTACTAAATCAGGTTCACTTCTTATTTTAGTCATGTATTTCTCATGATATATAAATCATTATCCAATGAATTAGAGGGAGAAATATGTTACCCAGGTGAAATATTTAAGTACATACATATACGTGACACAAAAATATAAACCATCCATCATATCAGAAACCATTAAAAGATATGGTTTTTGTAAATATTTCATTATAGCATATCCCATTGAAAACAACCCGAATTCATAATCATCACCCCATCAAAACAAATGCCATTCAGAGAAATAATATGAATGGTAATCTTGGATAATATCCACAATAAATCACAAGTAACAAATATAGATGTAATTATATGATGAAAATAACTTTAAAAGGCCATTTTATAACATTTCTTGAAGAAAACAATTATTTCTGAATTTAAAAATTCTTTTTAAATCAAAACATATTTATTAAAAAAATTTCATTGAAAAAAACAATGAAAATTTTGGAAGGTGTCATTGAAAATCATAGAAAATCTTTCAAATATTTTTCCTTGAAAATGATATTATAACATATCATCTAAAAACATTTTAGAAAACATTTTTAGAAAACATGAGTTTGGAACAAAATAACTTTCAGTCCGATGAGAGAAATAATGTTGAATTTTATTAAAAACACATTCTTGTTTATATTAAATACCAATAACTATATCAATGGTTAAATTTTGTTAATATATCATGAATAAATTTTGGAGAATAAAATTATGAATAATTCATGATATATGGATCATAATATTTCATTAATGGAATCATGAACATAAACAATTGAAAAAAAGATGATATTGTATCAATAAAGACTTACCACATTTGATAGATCAAGTCATAAAATCCATGAAAAATATATCATTAAATGGATATGTAAATTACCATAAATTTATGTAAATGGATCATATAATACATTAATGGTTATTAAAACACCACACAATAGAAACAAGTGGAAAATATGGAATAAGCATCGCATAAATAAATGTTAGACTAGAAATACCCTTTCATTAAGTCTTCACTTACTTCATAAAAATTACAAAATATTTTATAATAAATATAAATTTATTATAAATATAACATATAAAAATATTAATATATATATATATATAATACCATATATGATATACTTGTTCATTTATATTACTCTTTTATTAATAAATCCATGTTAATGTTACAACTTTGTTTTTTATACATTCTTTCACTTGTTATTCTTATTCCCAATACATATATTAGGATTTTATCACCTTTAAAATGATAAACATGATATAAGAATCACATATATTTTACAATATATATTTATTTATGGTGATTTATAAAACATAAAGGTAGAAAATAAAAAATATCGTTAATGGAGATGGTAGGCCATACGTATGAATGGACATTGTTTTAATTTAATTAACATATTAACATAGATAAAATTAAATCATTTATTATCATTAAAAATAATTTTCATGTCATATATGTTTCCAATTTTTTGTGAATACAATCCCTAATAAATTTTATGTAAATCATTAACAAATGACATTACATTGAGAGGTGGTAGTCCTCCATAAAAAAACAACGTTATCATATTCCATATAAATGGAAAGCATGGAGTTATTTATGATATAAAAATTAAAGAATCATAATAACATCATAAAAATAATATATATCATAGTATATCTATAAATACAACATTATTCTTAACATTTAAAGGTGGTAATGAAGAAACGAACTAAATCCATTCTTGAGGCGGTAGTATGTCATACAAATAAACGATCATTTCATATCCAATTTGAAAGAAGTCTGTATAGTTTTAGGCTATATCCAAAATATAAGAAAATTTTAATACATATAAAATATATAGGGAATTATTTTCACATAAAATAAAGAAATTGGTTATTTTTTAGGAGGAAGTAAAACGAAAACATTCATTGATTAACCGTACCTCTAATTCAAATATCTCCTTTTAGATTTCACCAAATGATTTCCATGGATGGATTTATGACCAAAATAAACCTTCTAGAATTAATTTTTGGATGTTGAGAGTATATTTTAAATTTTTTTGGATAAAAAAATGTTATTTCTGTGTGAAAAAAGGATAAGGATGGGATCCCTTTCATAAGAGAGGTGAGGGGCACTCTAATAATTTTTCAAAATACTAAATTAGTAAAAATTAATTTAATATTCAAAATGGCTCCAAACTGGATTATTTATAATATATGGTGATTTTGGGTTGAACTAAATTCATAAAATATTTGTGACAAGTTTTGACTTTTTTTAGAATGTATCTTTTGGTTTGATCCCTTATTCAACATCTTCAACATTTATAGTTACAATTTGAATATGAACTTATAATGGGTTAACATAGTTAAAATATAAATATAAAAAATCATAAATGGATAATTGGATAAATTTTAAACCATATCCAAATCCTCGGTCAAAATTTATTATTTTTTGGAATTTTATATCATTTAATGTAAAATTATTTATTTTAAAATATCCTTAATGTCAATTTGACACTAATCTATACATTTACATTTAAAAATATCAATAATGAAATATATCCATGAAATAAATATTTTAATACATACCCAATATTTGATGTTAATAAAAAATTTCATTTAACAAAAAAATTATATCAAATTATTTTTATTTTAATATTTTTACTATGATTTATTTCATATTTACATTAGTAAAATAATTAATGCATCACTGTACTGGAAGAATTTAGGGTAACTTTTTATTGACTAAAATTAAAAATAAATTACCATGATGAATATATATTATATATATTAAATTATAATTTATTTTATAACATAGGCTCTAGATAACCCCTTATTAAAAATATATTAATTATTAAGAATATGATTGTGACATCTTTGTCTTCTCATTAAATAAGTTTATAAATCTCATAATCATATATAAATGGAAACTGTAAGAAATCTATTTGACACATGAGGATTTATGGGATGAATTTATAATAATAAAATTAAATTAGGAAATGTTTTATTATAATTTTATAATATTTATTGTATTATTTTTACCCTTAAATAATCATTTTTACATGATTTACCAATTATCTTGGTAAAGAAACTACAAAGGTTACCATTCAGGTTGGAAGAAAATAACAGATAAATATTTCATAAATTCTAACCTTATGATTTCAAATATGGAATCAATTTTTGAAAATTATATATAAATAATATCAATAAATTAATTAAAAATTAACCACGTGTATGGGATGAAAAAACTTGTTCTTAAGGTAAAAATGATCAAAATTATGAAATGATTTTATTTCTAATTACAATATGATATTTATTACAATGAACTAAATTTGATTGAATGATATATAAATGAAATAATTATACATTAAAACCATTTTGAAATAGAATTTAACAATATAAAATATTTAGATGAAATGTCAGCATTCAATTAAAATGTAGTATTTTTCAGTATAAAAAAAGTGATACTTATCATAAAAAAATACACAATAGTTAATTTTAATATTTAAAAGTCATAAATAAAAAGAATGTTTTTCAAATTAAATTTATAAAAGTGTAAAAATTTAGTTCTTAAATAATCATTCCATCAAAAGGTAGTAAAAATGCCTTTTCAAAAAATACAATTTTAATGCATAAAACTGAATTTATATTTTTATAATATTTAGAAATCAAAAAAATGAATGGTAAACATTATATTAAATTTATTATATATATAATTAATATATTTCAAAATGTTTGATTTGTTTATTTTATTTTTTTAAAACACAATGGTGCACATGTAAATATTTTTTTATAAAAATATATCATTTTATTTTTAAAAAAGTATTGATTTAATTTATAATTAATTGGTCACCGAATAATTAATTATATTTAAATTTGTAGAAAAAATTATAATAATTTAGTTAATCTTGTTCATACCCACCATTCTAACCATTAGGTCACAACTATCATGATAAATAATATATTGTTGTTTAGTAAGATCAGTCTTGCATGTATCACAAGCTATTAAAAGAACTCATATTAGTGCATAACATTAGAATACAATAGTATTGAATGTACCAAAATACAAAAAATGTGTTTCTTTTTTGGAAAAAAATTATAAAGAAATATTGTTTTAGTTTAGCGTCCAACACAAACCATCAAAAAATTTAAATTAAATTGAAAAAAAATCCAAAACCCTTGGGGTGATACATTCTACCCCACCTAAAAATAATCTATCCCTCAAAATTTATTACATGGATAAATAATATTTTAATAATTACGCATCATCGCATCCTCAAGTTCCCATGTAACTTCCTAAGAAAGATGTTTCACTAGAAAACCATGACCAGGTGATTATTATTATTTCATAAATCATTCTCTATTCGATCTAGAATTAATACTAGTAGTTATTCACAATAAATATCCTTATCCAGTGTTACAACCTATAAGATTAGTACATGTGAAGGATCAGGTACGTACTTCTTTAGTAGATATACATGGAAAATATCATGAATTTGAGTGAGATTCGGTGGAACCATTAATTGATAAGCTACCATACTATTACAATAAAAAATTCAAACAAACATATGTCCTTGAAATTTTTTTATTTCATGTGAAAAGAGAAGATTGATGTTTGAAACATTACTTGGAGGGAAACCACATTGGAAAATGTGTCAATAAATCATCCTATAAAAAAGGTGAATGAAAAGGTAAAGATCACCACATAAACATGATTCCAACTAGGAGGACAATAGTGGATTGTAAAAATATGTATATGGAAGAGATTTATAACATTGAAGTTGTAATTATTAATAATAAAGAAAATTTTAATTATAAGTTTAATGAACTCAATGTCATAGACCATATAGGCCTAAAAAGGTCATTTTCATCATCATAAATGATGATAATAGTATAAATTTTATTTAAAAATAATTTGAGACTATATACTTATTTGATTTATCTCACGAATAAAATATAACTCTGGGATTGTTCCTTGTTCTATTTCCACTTCATTTATTACTCTAAGTAATGAATTTGAAATTATAATAACTATAGAAAAATTGGATCATATGATATATAATGGGGTGAAAATTCATTTATCTTATATATAGTTATCACAAAAAAAAAGTTATCACAAATTGTACAAAAAAAATAATTATTCATATGGTTAGGTGAAACATTAATATCTAAAACCTCATTGAATGTTCAACTTAAATAATTTCATAAATTGTAAGCCTTATGATTTTTTCAAAAGATTAATATCTTATAATTTCAAATGTAGGGAACTAAATTTACAAAATCAACTTAACATTAATCCCCCAAACAACTTGATGTAGCTCTTATTTGTTACATACTAATCATGTGAAGACCGTCAACATTTAATCTATTAAAACATGGTAGTAACCTAAAAAAATATTGAATAAAAACATTGTTCTTCATTCCATATATAAATAATTTTATTAAATGATAAATATTTCATTATAATCTTGGGTTCATCACTATACTGATATAATAAGTGATTTCATTATTCCAGAATCAAAGTTGATAATCACATGAAATTTCACAAATGGATGAACCATAATACTTTCATGGTTATTATTCATTCAAAATAAAACAATAAATTACCAAAAAATGAGAGGATGATATGCCTTCTCTAATTATCATGGTTCACTTCATCCATTATGGAAACATACGCTTTCCCATTTTCCATTTTCCTTATAGGTGTTTGTAGCTTACCAACCACTTTACTCCTTAGATTGGGGAACTTGTTATCATAATACCCAAACTCCTTGAAACTGAAACTATATTTTGTGATAGTTTTACTCCTTAGATCATTCTCTTTAGTCCCATAACCTCATAATTCATCCACTCAGTGACCTTTCATTCCACACTTAAAACAGTTAATAGTTACCCTAAGACAATTTCTTCCACGTTTCCTTCAACATTTTGATCATAAAAAGAATATAATATTCTCCTCTACATAGTTTTTAGAGATTCATTTGAATTATATTGTTATTTTCATATCATAACCATGTGATTAATGGGAAACATAAATCTACCTTTTCATAAGAAGAATATGGGGAAGGTACTTACTCAAAAATAAGTTTTTGAACCCATCTCATTCAATGGAGTCAAATTTAGATTCTTCCCTCTTATTCATGATAAATTTTCACTAATGATTAACTTTACATTCCACCTAATAAGTAACCAACCTAAAATTTTCTCATTATGAAAAATATAGAATGAGAAATAATATTTCAATGGTACCAATACATTTCTCAGCAACTAGTAGATCAGTCATTATATTATAATAAAGTTTAAATTTCTTGAAGAATTATTCATGAAAACATTTTCCCCCTTTCCTAATTTTGAATATTCCCTTGATTCATTGTATAATAAGGTCATGTGGTATTATAAATAATGGTTTTCATTCCATATTATATAACATTCATTTGTTCAAAAGGTCCATCATTTCATTATCCATTTCATTAGTCATTAAAAAACTTCAATTTGGTTCCAACCATTATCTAAAACAAAAAAGAATAACAGGGGAAACATTAAGTATATTCATAAAACAAAATAATAAAGGTAATCTTTTTATAATATTTCAATCTATGAAAATAAAGGTTTAATACTAAAATATTGACGGCTAATAGAAAAACACTATGATTTTAACCCATACTTGCATTAAGGGTACTTGATATAGTTTTATCATACTTGTTTCCCAAGGTTGAATAAACATTTTCTCTCATACCTAATATAATGAACTAGTCCAAATGTACATAAACAATATATCATTTTTTCAGAAATTTTCTTATATTCCATAAACACATGCCCAAATACCATAATAGTTTATCCTATTTTAAAACATTAACATTAAAAAAATGGATCATAATAAATACACCTATTATCTAATATTAATATTCATAACTAGAACCATTTTTAAATATCATATTTATTTCCTAACTTCATATCCTCTAGAAAATGAAACATAATAATGGGTGAGATCATATGATATCTAAGGATTAAAAAGGGGGATATATAAGCACAACACGAACATAAGTGTATGAGAAAAAATTAAAATATTTAATTATCATAACCTATATGTCAAATATCTTATATAAGATTCATAAAATAATGATTGTATGTTCATAAGACATGAATCATAAGAGCTTTAATAGATTAAACTAATATAGAATTACATTGAAATAAGACATGGAATTATGTGAGACACATAAATATATAAAATGATTTCAATAGTAGTGAAGACATATAGAAAAGACTATATTTGTGGAAGGAGTTCACCCCCTATGACATTTTAGTTGTCAAGGTCCAATCTCAGAACCATTATAATAGTCAAAGTTCACTCCCATGACCATCTTAGTAGAAAAAGACTTTTATTGAATTTCATTCACTCTCCATTTCATTCATGTCCATATCAAGAGATAGAAATTATTACCCAATGCATTGGAGGGAGATATAGGAACAACCTGAAAAATAATGAAAACTATAAATATATGTTCCATAAAAATATAAATAACTTTTCATCTCATAAATAAAGAAAATAAATGGTTTTTATATCATTTATTCCGAGCATATCTCATTTAAAAGTAACAGAGTTCATAAACATCACATCTTCAAAACACAAACCATTTAAGGAAAAATATGAATGGTAACCTTGTATCATATCCCATGTAAATCATGTGAAATCCCAATGGATGTTTCCTTAGATGGAAAATAATTTGGAAACATATTATTAAACTATTTCTTGAGAAAATGTCATTTCAACATTGAAAAATGTTTCTTTAAATCATAAATAAAATAAAACCTTTTTAATGAAATTAACCTAAAAGAATTATAAAATAATATTTTAAAACAATATCAAATCTTTGAAATAATTTACTTTTAAACTTTTATTATAAAATTTCATTTATTAACATTTTTGAAAATATTTTAATAAAACAAAGGTTTTTAATAAATCAAATTTCGGAACAATTATATTAATAAAGATAAAATTTATTAAATACACATTATTGTTTAATTTTATTAATAAATATAGGTAAAATTGTTCTATAAGTTTAACATTTCATGAATAAATATTGGAGAATAAAATTCATGATAATTCATGAGAGATGGATCATATTATTTCATAAGTGGCAGTATAAACATAAACTGTCCTGATAAACGATAAGATCATAGCAATTATATATTACCAATTTGGTATCCTTGGATCCTAAAATTCATGAAATATTTATGATAAAATGGATATTTAAATAACAATAAAATAATGGATAAGGGTAATATAATACATTATTGGGTAATATAAACGTCACACAAAATAAACACGTGGCGAATATGGAATAGGTCTTTTAGAAACAAAAGTGACACTAGAAATCCCTTAACTTATGTCCTGACTTCATTTGTAAATGTTAAAACCTCATTTATAATAAATATAATTTATATAAATCTACCATACAACTATATAAATATATATAACACCATATATTATTTAATGTTGACATTATATTACTCGTTTATTAATAAAACCATATGAAAGTTACCTGTTTATTTCGTATATGTTTTTACATGTTATTATTTGTCCTCTAACAGGTATGATGATTTCATTATAACCATAATTATGAAAATGATATAAATATCATATTTATATTAAATATAATTTCTTTATTGGGTATCAAAAATATTAGACGTATAAAATAAAATACCCTCTTTATGGAGACGGTGGGTCGCACGTATACGTAGACGTTGTTTCCATTTTCTTGTCATATTAAAAGAAAGAAAATTGTATGATATATTATCAGTAAATAATATATTTTATTTAATATATATAACATATTTTTTCTAAAACCACCCTTAACACATTCCATGTAAAGCATGAATGAATCACGTCTCTTCATAAAGAGGTAGTCCGTCGTACTGATGAACAATATTGTCATATTCTGGGAAAATGGAAAGCATGAAGGTACGTGTGATATAATAATTCAAAAATCATAATGACATAATTAATATAATATATATTTTATATAAATTATAAATCCATCATTATTCCCTAGATTTTAAGGTTGTAATGGATGAACAAATGGCATTGGATCGTGAGGAGGTCGTTTATTGTACACACTAATGATGATTTTGTATCCCATACGATGGAAGTGTGTGATGTTTTAGATGATGATCTTAACCTGAAAAAATATAAGTATATTTTATATTCTAAGTATTTTTTAAAACAAAAAATAAAAATAAAATAATTGTTTTAAGGAACAAATAAAACAAAAACATTCATTGATGAACCTCACCTCTTGTTCGGATATATACTTTTAGTTTGCACCAAAATACTTCCTTATTTGAATTAGTGGAAAAATAAATGATTCTAAGATGACGAGGGAAAATTTGGGAGGAGATTGTTATATCTTTTGGCTGATCCAAAAAGGTTTTTATGAGTTAATAAAGCAAATGTAGAGGTTCCCTTTTATAAAAGAGGATAGGGGAACTCTTGGAATTTCTAAAAATAATAAATTGATAATAATTAATTTTTTGTTTTAAATGGATCAAAAGTGAGTTATTTAGAAAATATGACTATGTGTCTAAATTAATTCATCCAATGAAAAATAAAAAAATTATTTTTTAATCCTTATCATTTTATATTAACCCTTATTCGACCCTTATAACTCTTATATTTCCAAGAAGAGTTTTAAATTTTTTAAGGGTTAATATAGTTATTATAGAAAATATAAAGACCCATAAATACCAAAGATAACATTTTAAACCTTATATCAATTAGTTGGATAAATTTTTGTTTTTTAGAAATTTTATATCATTTAAAGAAATATTATTTATTTTCAAATATTTTTAATGTTAATTTTGACACTATACTGTACATTGAATTTTTAAAATATAAATAAAACAAGATATCATAAAAAACTCATTTAATAAATCCATAATATTGAAATTTAATCTAAAAATTTCATTTATGACATTAATTATCTCAATTTTTTATTGTAAAATTTTTAATTTCATTAATGTTATATTTCAAATTGTAAAATAATTATTGCCTCAATTTTGTGAAATAATTTAAGGTAATTATTTCTTCACTAAAATTTAAAACTAAATTAATATAATTAATATTAATCAAGTTTTTTTTAAAATTAATTTTTTTAATTGATCATATAATTTGGATAACCCATTATTAATATTATTTTAGTAATTATGTACATGATTGTAATCTCTTTGTTCTTTAAATAAAATATTCTAAATGTCATAATAACTTTTAAATATTAAAAAGGCCCTATATTTTATCCTTGAGTGTTTATGGATGAAATTTAATCATAAAATAAAAATATAAAAACCATTAGGGTAATTTTATAATTTCTATAATACGATCACTACCCTTAATTACTATATTATTACACAATTTTCACATTACATTGGTAACAAAAATTACCAAAGTTACATTTCATATTGGAAATAATAAAAGATACATATTTAATAAATTTTAATTTTCTGATTCCAAATATGGAATCGAATTTTAAAAAATAAATTCCAATAATTTGTAGAAATTATTTAAAAATTTATCCCTCAGGAGAGATGCAATATTGAGTTATTAAATTACAAATGTTCAAAATATTGAAATGTTTTTATATCAAATTTCATTTTGAAATTGATTAAAATAATATTAATTGGATTGAAATATGTATAATTGAACTAATTATATGTTAAACCCAATTATAAATATAATTTTAATAAATTCAGTTTTTAGATGAAAAATAATCATTCCATTAAAATGCATTATTTTTCAATATTCTTAAAAAGGTGATACTTATCAAAAAAATACCAAAAAAGAATCCAAAGTAAATTTTAATATTTCACTTTAAAAATTAATATTTATTTTTTAAAATAAAATTTTAAAATTCATTAAAATTTAGTTTTTAAATAAATGCTCTACCAAGAGGAATTAAAAGTGATTTTTAGAATTGAATCATAAAACAAACCTGTGGGAATTTAAATATTTGGTTTTGAAAAACATATTCTCATTTATTTCGAAAAGGGTTTTATTTTCATTTATAATTAATTGGACCCAAAATATTATTTTATATCTAAATGTTTAAACCATATATTTATAAGTTTATAAATCTTATTCGTACCCACTATTCGAACAGCTTGGTCAAAACTATCGTGATAAATAATATATAGTTGTTTTGTAAATATCCATCTTGATTGTAACACAAGGAATCAAAGTAAGTCATTTACAATTTTAAAACAAGGAGAAATTAATCATTTATATACCACAAGACAACATTTGTCCTTCGTGTAGTTAAATATTTTATATAAATCATGCTAGACTTGGTGTTGTGTTCATTGGAATCTGTCAAATATTTTTTATTTTATTTCAATATAATAATCATTAAAATGCATCAAAATAAGTCATTTTTATTTTTATCTTAATTTTCACACCATATTTTTTAGAATAATCTATCTTCTCTAAAAGGAATGGTTCCGAATTCATTTTTGAAGGGAAGGATGATGTTACATCTTTAATAATTCACATGTTCACCCCTTTCATGTATAATCAGATTGGATCATTACCAATCCTCATTATTGATAAAGTTGTCAGATATTTCATACATTGAGCATTTTTAACAATTTTTCCTTACCAGGATGGTAACTAATCGAGAAGTTATATTCATTGATCATCTTTAACAATATTCACTAGTTCTTGCAACTCTTATATTTTGTGAATATATATTTGAGGCGCTTATGTTCTATATATATTTCATACTTCTCCCCATATATATAGTGTTTCTATTTTTTCAATAAAAATATTTCTATGAAAAACACCAAATCATGTGTGGGATGGTTCTACTCATTAACTTTAGACACCCTTGAGTCAAAATCCTTTAATTTATCCTTTTAAATTGGTACACATCCTAATAACTTCTTCGAAGCATCGTTGTATATTATAAATATTTCAACAGCTTTGAGTAGCATAAGTACCGACCTTGTGATAACCTTCTCTTTAAACACCTTAATTCTCCATTCACATTTATTTTTCAAGAGAATCTTTACTCCATTCCAATTTAGCTTATTTATTTTGTTTTAATATCATTTTTTTCAAAAATAAATTGTAATACATATATAATTCAAGGAAACTACAAATTACTATTATAGATATTAGTCTAGGTTATCCCTCGATATCCTTTATCATAGAAGAGTCTATATATATCATTTTTCTTGCGATGTTATGACCCAATAAAGATACTTACTTTATCAAGAACCAACATTTACTATAATTTACCTGTAACTTCTCCTTTATTTAATCCCTTTTTACAGTATACAAATTCTCCTCATGCTTCTCTTTTAATTTAGAGTCAACTAGAATATCATCTTTAAGGGATACTAAAAAATTATTAAGGAAATAACCAAAGTGTCTGTTCATTAATCCCTTAATGATTTTTGGTATATTAATAATTATGAAATCAATAACTCTGAACTCATTATGACCATGACTTTTTCAAAAGTATGTTCTGGGGATATATTCCTTCTTGACCATAAATTAGTGATATCTTGACCGATGGTCCACCTTATTGAAATACATATCCCCATGTAGTAGATCAAAATAGTATTATATTTATATCTAGGGATAATTCTTCCCTATCATGATTGTGATAATTTAATGATAATAAATATAGAGACAAATCGGCCAATTCTTCTTCCTGATGAAGATGACAGGTGCAAACCATGGTGAATCAATTTAGAGTATAAAAATATTTCTTATATTTTTCTTAAAACAACATCTTTATCTCTCTTAACTCAATACTAGAAATATTATATGGATTATTATATATTTAAAGAGATACTGGTACAATATTTACTGATAAATGTACATCTCATTCTAGAGGAAGATTGGAAAAGTCTTCATGGAACACCACAATAAAGTACCTCGCAATGGGAATGTCTTCAATCCTGATTCTGCCCTATTTTTTGTTCATTTGGGATATATATTTTTACAGATAATTCAATAATATCCCTTCATGAATATAATATTCCATGGGATATCCATCCCCCATCATAAAATTATTTAAAATTAAAGTATTACTTGGGATGTGGATAGTGATCTTGTAATGACCCAAAATTTTGTTAATAAAAATTCCATTTGATCTAATTATATGTATTATTATGTAATATTGTTATATAAAATATGCACTTCCATGGTTTTATGTTTGTGTATTTTAATATACTGTTAAGAATTATTACCGTTGCTCATATAGCCATTGAATAGTGAAAACATTATTAGTATAAATATAGGTCTTTAACAAACCAAATTTACTCACACAAAGTAAGAGATGACCTCATCTAGTTGAGTTGATCCATACAAAGACCTTTTTATAGTTCTCATAATAGAGCTGGAATCACTGGGATTTTCTCTTGTCCAAGACCAAGCTGAGCTTCATCACGTTAAGCATTCACAGAACCGCCTATGGAATAAGTGGAAGTTGATAGAGATTACCACTCGAGTGATGTAATCCAACCACCCCAAGAGTCTATCATGATTTCACACCATAACCTTACGTATTATGTGTATGTTATAAGGGTTTATGAAACAATATTATATAACTATGATTATGTGCATTATTTTTTATATAAAAAAAGGTACATTAATTGTAACTTTGTAAATGGTTTTTAAAGAAAAAATAATATCTTCGGCTAATATTAAATTAGGAAATTTATTTTTATAGATTAATGGATTCTTTAATAAAATAATATTCTAAAAAAATATTATTTCTTAATTAAATTTTATTAAATATAAATTTTTGTATAATTTTTAGGAATACAATTTTAATTTTAATTAACGTTTGAAAGTTGTTTTTGTCAAAACCCATGAATTTTTTATAAATGTTGGATTATATTTTAAAATTTAAAATTATAATATTTATAAAATTATTTAAATAAAATCAATATTATTCTTTGAATTATGACTTCAAAATAATCCAACAGAGAATTTTTCATAATTTTTTGAGGTAGTTTAATTTTTGGGTAAAAATTAAATACCGTTTAAATATATAATTCTTTTTATGACATCGTAATGACCCAAAGTGTGATGTAATGAAACTTTATAAATGGTATGTTTGGCCAATATCTGTTTTACCTTTTAAAATAATGTGAATTTATATATTTTTTAATGTATTTTACAAAGCCATAGTGGACCCTGCAAAACTTATAAAATTTTTTATCATTTTAAAATGATTTCGTTGAGAGTGTGACTCACCTCTACATTATAAAGCCTAATTTTTTAATAAGGTAAAACATTGGCCATATAAAATAATTTTTTCCACTCTATTTTTTCA
The DNA here is from genome assembly GCA_963277665.1 of Viscum album. NCBI lineage: Eukaryota > Viridiplantae > Streptophyta > Magnoliopsida > Santalales > Viscaceae > Viscum > Viscum album. Next base: position 377,772,863 of record OY728160.1, on the reverse strand, counting down.
AAAATTATTGGAAATAACTATGGGATGGTTTTTTTATTACTTTAATGTGTAGTGACCAAAACCCAAATAATAATGAATTCTTTCCTTTTTCTTATATAAACCCACAAAAGATACCAATTATCATCACTAAAAAACATACTGGATTGACCAAACTTGTCCATAAATTATTTAGAATCCTTACAAGGCACAATAATCTCCTGATAAAAATCTTTAAAGCCTCTCTAAAGCCTTTGGGATCACACTTCCAATTAAGGGATTTTTTCATTTCTCATTTTATGTCTAAATATATTTATATTGTTATACCCTTTGGTTTTGAATTAAAAAGGATGTGGGTATGATTTTAAACACCCCCCATATTTACCTCAAAATGTTTTAATGACGAATGAACTCTTTCTCTCTCATCATTTCCTCCCATGCACACTTGTTACCATGCCAAAATTCTGTAAGGATTTTCTCTCTTTTCATTTCCATTCAAGAAATTATTTGGTATTATGCATCTATATTCCATTAATTTTTTTGGTATATTATGTTATATGACCCCCTTACTATACATTTCATGTATAAATGACGATATATCAAATTCTCTCTCATCAACCCATTTTACAATTTATATTTGATGTCGTTGTGCTGTCAAAGTTACACCCTAATTTCCCTTGCCAAAATCATTGTGTAAGTGAATACCATACTAATTTTGATATGGGGAGGACTGTTTAGGGATATACCTAACACTAAGAGGGGGTGAATCATTTTTGTGAACTTTTTAATTCAATTCCATCTTCCTATATCTGTACCTATTGACCTGTTAGGATCTTGATTCTCTTATTCTTTTTTCCTTGTCACATGAAATAATAGGAAATAAGTAAAAATATGCACAAGATAATTTTACCAGGTTCACCACTCAATAACAAATGATACATTCTTTCCATGCATGGGAATGACTGATGCTTGAATTCTCTGCTATAATGTAATATTTTGTTACAATGGGTTGACTAGGAACACAATCCTCTAGTTAGTGTGGGTCTCTACACTTTTTAGGGGGGGAGGGAAATATCCTCTTCCCTGAACTGTTGACAACCTTGTCCCACTTTTTGCTCCTTGCTGTTTCTATATAATTCCTTCCAAGACAGTCTTCTCCTGGTGGAATAGTTTTTGGAACAATAATAGAGTCTTCCACCTACTAAGACAAATTGGGTGTCACCCTGCTCCTTGATCTCTATCTCTTCACTTGTTACTTTCTTAGTAGCAAGCAGGTAACCCTTTTCTTCTTTCCCAAAAGAAAGCCTAAAAGCTGCACAATCTTATTCTCTTAATTTTCAGTGAATAACCAACTGCACTAATGATTTTTATTCTTCTTTCTAGATTCAAAATCCTCCTTTTGTGATTTTCAAAACAATAAGGACCATATCAACTTTGAATCATCATAGTTATTCTGCTCTAAGTAATAATCAATATCTTGCGGGAACACATGATTCTTCTTAGACACACAGTGATATGGAATAGTGTAGTGGTGTCTTCCCAAGTACTGGTTCACCTAAAACAGGTATACAAAGATGCATCTTCCAAAGCTCCTTCAGGATGCTCCTTCACAGTGCACACTCATTCACCTGGGTCACTACTTCTCAAAACTCACAACATTATAGAGATCACTACATCATAGAGCTCTCTACCTTCATAGAGTATACAGCCTTTATGAAATCCAAATCCTACACAAAGAAAACTACCTTTTCATATCTCAAAACGTCTCAAAGCTCTCTTGGCTTTTGTAGAACAACCTATCATCGTGAAGCATGTTGCCTTTGTGGAACAAATTGCTTCACCAAGATTATTCACAATTCAAGATCTCTGAAATTATTGTTTAGTATCTCTAAATTTCTCGAGGGGGGGGATTCTATTTTGAGGATTTTTACACCAACTCCTAAAGCTTACTCCCACCTCAGTGCCACGTTAGCATCAAATCACAGAGCTCTGAAATTTCATTCTAAATTCACTCTATTTCACAAACTATGAGGGAAATTTTCTAGATTCGTAAAGATCGTTGTAATCACGAAGTGTTCTGCAAAATCCTTTTCACCATCATTATGCTATTTCTTCCTTTTCACCACAGAAATTTTGCTTCTTCCTTTTCACCACCTCAATTCTCTTTCTTCCTTTGTGCCACAATGCACATTTGCAAAGCTCTTCACCTCTTCCATTCACGAAGCTCACCATAATCACGAAGAACACCATAAAATCTCTTTATGTTCCCGTGAAATACACTTCATGAATCCCATATTTGTGAAATTAAGGCCTATTCTATATTGTTATGTTCTCTTTAAGGATATCCACTTTTTGCGATGTTAGCCCAACTCAAAATTATAGAACCCAAAAACTTGGAAAGCACTAGGAAACTGCACCACCTTAGACACATGATTCTGCAAGATCAACCGTGATGATTGGATGCATCTTTTCTCCCAATTTCCTTTATAATTATTGCATCATTAGTTCTACATAAAACTTGTTATCTTTTTGAAATGCATACCAGCAAATAATTTTTCAGATTTACGGAGGAAGTTATTATAACTTCCCTATCTTCAACCAGGTTCCCTCCTTCCAATCTCAAATGAATGTTATTGGCATCACCATCACACCAATATCATGGATGAACATTTTTAATATAAATACCTTGAATGATCTCCTCTTCTCTTCTCTCATATTGCCTTCAGGAAAATCCCATAATTCTTTTGTTTTTCTTGATCACTCCTAGAATGTCACCATCCACCATTTATTCTTCCGTCATCCCTAGATGGATGATATGTCACCGTTCTTAATTGTAAACAATATTTCACCATTGAAATAAGTTATTTTAACTTTAATCGTAGTGCATTAATCATCTGATTTGAATTCATGGAGAATTACCCAATAATGACATCCAATGACATATTTTCATAACAATTCACTATTAATTCTCATTTCACCTAATCTCTGTTAAATTTTGATTTATTCTTCATCTTCATCTCCATTTTGATCGGCATTGACAACTATAGATAAATTCTCTATTAATTCTCATTTATTCTTATTCATGGAATAAATTATGACATTTAATGAATCCATATTGTATGATCAATGTGACACACTTATGCATGAAATAAAATGATTAAGAAGGGTGTGCCCTGATAGTACTTTAATTCATTAGGTAAATACTAGTATCATGATACATCAAGTGAAATGAGGGTTTACTCATACTAATTAAAGTTAAATGAGGGTTTACTCATGCTCTATTTGCAATGAGCCTTGGCTCGGGATAATATCATGTTAAATTCTATTGCAAAATTTCTATGTTATGATAATCATGCTATATCATGTCTTTATTTTCATGTTTCCCTTGTGCTCTATTGATATGAAAATTGACTAACATGTACTGTATCCTTCATGTTATGCCTTTTTTACTCCCTTAATGGGCTTTATTGTTAACCCTTTTCTTATAAATGTCCTCAAGTTATCCCCTAAAATGGTAAGTATACAAGAATTTTGTGTCCATGTAAAAGATGTTTTCAATGAAAGATGTTTTGTTTTATGTTCTAAGTTGTTATGTAATGTTCCTAATTTTACAAGACACTAGAACCCTCAATTCATATAGTATTTTGATATGAAATTTTATGGAATAAATCTTGTTATACTATATAATAAAGATCATTGTTGATATAGTTGGTATCAAGGGATATGTTTAGTTATTTTAGAAATTAAGATTAGAAAACCCTAGTGAAATCCTTAGGAATAAGAATATTTATTATAAAATCATATCAAGATTATGTTGAGTATTGAGTAAGTGGTTTATCAACTAAATACATCTCTTTCATGATATGAGCTGGTAGAGGTGGCTCTAGAACTGATGAATCTAGAGGTAAAACCCAAAAAACCCTCTTTGAGTTTGACTCGAATGAGAACTAGTGTACGACAACAGACTTTTCTTCAGTCCTGGTTATGACACAACCGTGGGGATATTCATTGGGTAATTCATAAGCTTTGTATGAACGATTATTAAGGGAATAAAAAAAATTCCCTATGAAATGATCCAATAATTCTATCATTGATGAGAATTGAAAAGGATTCAATATTATTTGATTTGATGAAGATAGGCATGCGAATCATAAATAAGGGAACATCATCAATTATTTCACAAGTAATTGCTCAACCATCTCTATTGGAATGGTTAAAGGCTGCTCAAAAGGATGTCATGGGAATTCAGAAGAATGTGGAAACTATCCGAAAAGGAAAATCCTCAGAGTTCTATGTTAATGCAGAATGAATTGTGAGATTTTGTTCAAGGCTATGTGTCCCATCAAATCCAGATTTAAATAATGAAATTTTGGATGATTCACATCGTTCGAATTTCTCCATTCACCCTGGATACACAAAGATGTATCGATATATACGAGATATTTATTGGTTTGAAAGCATAAAGAAGGAGATAACTGAGTATACATTAGAGTTCCTGGTATGTCAAAAAATGAAGGGTGAGAGTCAGAAGTCTAAGGGGATGATGCAACCATTACCCATACCAATAGGGAAATGGGAGAACATCACCATGTACTTTGTTTCCTGACTTCCGAATACACACAATAATGCTATCCGGGATTTTGGGGATTTTCTTACAATGAATACACACTTCATTTAAATTAGGGAGGATTTATCATTGGATCAACTATCATGGATATACATCAGAGAAGTGTTAAGGCTACATGGTGTTCCATAATTGATTGTATCCAATCGAGATCCAAGATTCATCTCTCGTTTTTGGAAGAGTATTCAACATGAAATGATTACCGAGCTGAGATTTAGTATGGTTTGTCATTCTCAAACTAATGGACAATCTAAGAGGACTATCTAAACACTTGAGGAAATGTTGAGAGCATGCTCAATGGACATCAAAGGATGATAATATCAACATATTCATCTGTTTGATTTCTCTTACAAAAACAGTTTCACTAAAGAATTCAGGTGGCTCATTATAAAGCCCTATATGGGAAGAGGTGTAGAACAATAGAATGTTGAGATGATGTTGGGGAGAAAATACTCTTAGGTCCAAAAATGGCCAAAGAAATGGTGGAGAAAGTTTTAACCATCCAGCGACACATTAAAGCTTCTCAGATCTACAAAAGAACTCTTTCGATAATCATCAATGAGACCTAGAGTTTGATGTTTGAAACATGGTATTCATCTACATATCACCATGAAAAAATAGTTATGAGATTTGGGAAGAAGATAAATCTTTGTTCGTGGTACATTGACCCTTTTGAGATCCTTGATCAGATTGGATCAATGGCCTATCGACTAGCACTGCCAACGAACCTATTTCAAGTACATGATATATTCCAGGTATCAATCATGAGGATGTACAAACATAATGCATATAATGTACTCAATATAGAGGTGGTATCATTAGAAAATGAACTCTTCTATGAAAATATTTTGGGGATGATCATAGATCATTAGGAAAAAAGTTATATGAAACAAGACAATTCCCCTTATTAAGGTTTTGTGGAAAAACACTAGTTTGATGAGGTATCATGGGAATTAGGGGAAGTGATGAAGCAGAGTTACCCATATCCATTTTAGTATGGGAAAAGGAAAATTTTAGGGTGATATTTTTTAAGCGGGGAAGATTTTAACAACCGAAACATTTATTAATGAAAATTTATCTTAATCTAATTAAATGTATTATTATGTAAAATGGTTATATAAAATATGCACTTTTTTGATTTTCTGTTTTTGGATTTTAAAACACCGTTTTGAATTGTAATTTTTTCTGATATAGTCGTTGAACAATGATCACATGATTAGTATAAATATAAGCCTTTAACAAAACCAATTTCCTCCAAAAAGGAAGTGATGGAAACATCATATAGAATTTCTCCATTTGAAGCCCAATTGTTGGAGCTCGGAAAGGAGGTGGTATCATTAGGCTTTACTCTTGACCAAGCCCAAGATAAGCCATAACACATTAATCTTGAAAAAAACCGCCTACAGACGATGTAGAAGTTGATAGAGCTTACCACCCAATCGATGTTATCTAATCCACCCCAAGAGTTACCACCAACGCACACCTTATACTTAGGTCTTATGTGGGTGTTATAATGGGTTATGTAACAAGACACTAGAACTATGATTACGTGCTTTATTTTTTTGTATAAAGAATGCACAATCATTGTAACACTGTATATATTTTTTGAAGCATAAATTATAATTATAGTAAATATTCAAATAAAAAAATATATTTTGATGAATTAATGGAATTTTAATTAAAAAATACTTTAAATTTTTTTATTTCTATATTAATTTTTATTCAATATAAATTATTGTATAATTTTTAGGAATAAAATTCTATTTTTTATTAGTGTTTCAAAGATTTTTTGTCAAAGACCATTAAATTTTTATGAGTGTTGGTTTTTATTTTTAAATTAAAAATGTAAATATATAAGAAATTATTTACATAAAATGATTATTATTTTTTGAATCAAGAAGTCGAAATTATACAATGGTTCATTTTCTATAATTTTCTGAGATGGTCGATTTTTGGGGTAAAAATTTGTAAAGATCCGGAAATTCCAAAGAATTTTTTTTTAATTTTCTTTGGAATATTACAAGAACGCAGTTTCTGACGGCGCATGATTCCGAGGCCCGGTGTGCCCGGAATTAATTTCCGAAGTTTGGCTCGGGTACGTTAAGTAAACGAGCGAGAAGGAATTTCTATCTTTTGAACCGGTGCCCGGAATCAAATTCTGAGGGCACCGATGGAACCGCAGCGCCGGTAATTTCTTAAGAACGTCATTTTCAAAGTTGCGTTTATCCGAGAGAAGATGATAAAAAATGTGGAAGTTTAATTTATAACATATCTACAATTTTTATTTTCATGGTAAGTAGATTAAGTGTTATGTTACAACACATGACCCTCTCTTAAGTGGTTTTAACCTATGTAAGGGAGTTAGGGGTGGGACCCACTTGGAGTTAACCACCCATGGATGGATTTAAGGTGAGGTGGGGCCCACACGAACCCCACCCCTTCACTTTTACCATAACCACTTAACTCCCTCTTTATTTTGAAACTCCTCAACTCCCTCTTTATTTTGAAACTCCTCACCTCCCTCTTTATTTTGAAACTCCTCAACTCCCTCTTTATTTTGAAACTCCTTCTCTCCCTCTCTCCCTCATAACTCATGCCAACAAGCACTTAAATTAAGTTATTGAAACTCTTAATCAATTAAGTGTTTGGATTTTTAACTTACAATGCATGGCATGATTAAAATAAAATAAGGGGAAACCTTGTTTTATTTGGAGGTTGAATTGTGGTGGGAGGATTTTTGAGAAACAGCCTTTGTGTGATAGAAGAAGGAATCTCCTTCTTCGTTGAAGAATGTCCTCCTATCCGTGAAGAACAGTTCTTCTCCGATGAAGAACATTGATCCCTCAACTTAGAACGACTTGGTGATCACGGTTCTTCATCCTCATTTTCCACCAGGGAAAGGGAGAAGACACCGACGTAGGGAACTCTCCAACGACAACGCGCATTACTTGTTCATCTCCGCAACAAGTGAGGAGACATCGTTTCCTCCTCGGACATACCCCAACATCCATGGAATCGACGTCCGATCTATGCTACGTCGTTCTCCGCGACGCCGTTCTTCGCGACGCCCGACGTGCGACGTCAAATATCCAAGTAGGGGTTTGTTGTTGCTTTATTTAATTACTTTCCGTTCTTGGTTCTAGCATGACAATCCTGAGGGCGAACGATTAAGTGTTATCGTTTAACAATAGGGGGACCGGACCGCACAAACACAGCCGAACACCCCTCCTTTGTTCTTGAATGTTTCTTGCGGATGAAACGAGATAGCGTGGTGCCATCGCACCACGCGGGAATCACACGGAAATTATTATGCGGCGCCGTCGTGCCGCGCCTTGGAAAGAATTATCATGAACGCGACGCCATCACGCCGCTTCGAAGGAAACTGAAGACGCCGTGGCCGGATCGGGGCCGCGGCAGAGGGGGGCGGTGCCGTCGCACCGCGCCGGATGACGAAGGACGCGGCCGGTACTGGGCCGCGGCGGATCGTTATGACCGGCGGCCAGCCGGGCCGCCGGTGCCAGAAGACGGAAGAGGACCGGCCCTTGCCGGTCCTGTTGACAAGAAGCCGGCCAGCCAGGTCGGGCCGGCCGGGTTGGTGGAAACCGGGGGAATTTAATTCCCTCAGGCAGTTATTTGGCCCCGCATTATGAGGGGGGGGGGTTTCACAATGGGGGGGCAGGGGGCCCCCCGTTTCCAGGGAGCTCGGCCTTCGGCCGAGCTGGCAGCGCGCCCGGCCGGTTCGCCTCGCCGGGCCGCGCCGCGCCGCGCCGGGCCAGGCCGCGCCGGGCCGGGCCGGGCTGTGCCAGGCCGGGTCGACCCGGTTCGGGCCATCCGGGAGGTCTCGGGCTGGGACGGCCCGGGCCCGAAACCCCCGTTACCAAGTCGTTTGGTCAAATGCCCGTATCTTGGGCTACGGGCCTCCAAACGACTCACTGTCAGCGGCAACGCGATCATTGGATCGAGACGGTCGTTTCGGTATGCTATACTCAAGGTGCACCTTCCTTTTCGGGAGCCTACGTGGTTAAAACTCCATAGTTAAGCGTGCTTGGCCTAGAGTAGTGATCAGGATGGGTGACCTCCTAGGATGTTTCCCAGGGTGTGTGTGAGTGAGGACAAAGAACACTAGAAAGGACATGTGTTGGCATGTGGGGACAATCATTAGTCTGATGACCCGTTCGGGCACGTGGGTGGACCCTGGGGTGGGCCCCACGTGTCGGCGGGGCAACGAGTGGTACCTGGTGGGCCAGGACCTGACGTCCATGTTAAGACGGGGTAGCTGTGCTGTCACCGGGGCCCGGTTGTCACAATTGGTATCAAAGGAGTTCGGTTCTACCGCAGAACTTATAACTCTGATGTTTCTTTCTGTGAATAAATAGTGTTAAGGGTACCGAGTGTGGTTTTCAGTTCAGGGAGTCCAGTGTTGGTGCGGGCGGCCGACGTATCCATACACGAGGACCTTGAAAACTGATTTCTGACTTTGTGCACGAAAACATTGATTGCATGTGTGTTTCCAGAAGTTTTTAAATGTCAGCTCAAACCAGGTCAGCTCAACAGGAATAATCATTTGACCGTGTTACGTTGTTTCTTTCAGGATGCCATTTCACGAACGACCAGCTAGAGCCCAGAGGGATGTGCGTACTGACAGCCTGTCGAGCGACGAGGCTTCGGTAATGGCCCTCTTGTAGTTGAGGCACTAGCGGAGGAACCAACAATACTACCATAGGTTGGGCCACCGATGCCACCAGCCCCAGCAGTAGGCGATGCACGCCACTTGAGTGTGCTGCACGAGTTCCAGCGCCAGAGGCCACCCAGGTTCCCAGGAGAGACGGACCCACAGGTGGCTGAGGATTGGATGGAGGCTGTGGTGGGAGTCTTCAGGCTAGTGGGGATGCCGATAGACTTCATGGTGATCTTTGCTGCCAGCCTTCTTCAGGCAGCAGCAGGAAGGTGGTGGAGCCACTTGTTCCAATTTTGCAATGGGATGACCTTCACATGGGAAGACTTTGTGACCTTCTTCAGGGTATAGTTTGTGGTTGTAGCTCTACACCCTGAGCGTTTACAAGAGATTCTTCCTTTGCTGCATGGTTTTCGATCGGTTGCCGAGTCATCTGTGGGCAGTAGACAGATGATGAAGATGTCCAGGAGGACCAGACCAGCAGTTGGACGATCTCGGGTTTTAGGATCAGTGGTGCGGGGCACCTGGGGTGGGGTCAGAGCCAGGTGTGCCAGAAGAAGACTATGTTACTCATGTGGCGAAAGGGGTCACCTGGCACGTGACTGTCCGACTCCTCATACAGTTGATCCACATGAGTTGGATGAGCCACCGAGATAGAAGCAGCGACGAGTGCTTGAGCAACAGCCGAGCAGTGGACAAGGCAGTAGAGCTCTGAGAGCTGGTGGGCAGGAGAGGAACTAGTGGATACATCCTTTTTACTTCTAGTTCCATGTTGCTTTTGAATTCATGTCTTTGTACTATGAGCTGCAATTATAAAAATACACTTATCTTTGTTTTCATTCCTGTCCTTTTGTTTGGTTGATACTGAGTGGTCCCGGTTAAACTGTTGACTTGACCCTCACTTTCGAGATTTCTACTGGAGGGGAGCAGTGACCTCACACTGATGCCGATAGTGTGACTCGACCCTCGGAGGAGAGAGTGACAATTGGATCTCTTGGTAGTTACGTCGAGGCCTTACGACGTCATCCATGTCATGAATGCATCATTCATGTTGGAATTGACTATATTAGGCAACGAATGTGGTTCATCTAGGGGATGAGACCGGATTTCTCTTATTGTCAAAGAAGAAATCATAGCAGCTCTTGTGGGACTAAAGGAGGTACAGGACATCCAAGAGAGGATGAAGACTGCACAATAAGTAAGAAACAGGAAACCGGTGCCAGTCTTAGAGACTCGGGCGTGTTAAAGAAGAGGAAGCTTAAAGGAGAGATGAGTCTACGAAGTAGCAGACGTGGAGGTAGAGCTAGGAGAGCATCATGAGGTGGTGTACATCATAACATTGTACAACCACCAGCCTTAGTTATTCCTGCCAAGCTCAGGGAGCTGGAGGGCGGAGGAAGAGTGCGGCTGCATGCGGTCAAGGAGTGTGACCCAATGGCTCTAGAAATGATTCAAGGGAAAGTCTGTGTCCACTACTGGCTGCTGTAGTAATGGACGTCGATGTGAATCATTCCTTGCTTTCACAAATCTTGTTCCAGCCCTAGAGTTTCCGGTAAGCCGTGGACATGACCCTCACGTCTGGAGATACCTTGGGAGGAGACTCGATAATCACACTTACGCCGATGGTGTGGTTAGACCCTCGAGGCGAGAGTTTCGGTTGGAATCTCTTGGTGGCAACGTCGAGGCCTTATGACGTTAGTTTGAGTATGGAAAGGGCAATAACTGTTCATACTCAAATTTACAGTTTTAGGAAAATGTCGGGATGGGTTTTCCTTGGTCGGCGGAAAAGGAAACCCCAGACAATGCAAGGTAACTCTTGCACAGGAGGGTGCGACCGATCACTCTTGATTCGGTCAACCTTACCCTCGTGACAGCTGCCTTTTGAGTTCCAGTTCTAACAAAAAATGGAGACCTCTGGAGTTCGAGGATGACGATCACGTCCTTATATGGGTCTCACCTTGACGAGGTTTACGGAGATGTGGCCAAGGCGGAAAGTTATCTCCGGGGTTCAGCGGACCTTCTTAGGCCCCCAGCTAGGTAGGCGGGGTGGTTTACCACTTGAACCATTCACCGTAGTTTCACCAGGTGCACGACAACTTCTACGTATCTCAACTGAGGAGATACGTGCTCGACCCTTCGCATACCATCGATCATGAGGAGCTGGACGATGGCGATGGGGTGTCTTTCACGGAGATTCCAGTGGGGATCAAGGATCGACAGAAGCAGATCCTACGAGGATGATCGATTCCTTGGGAGCATTTTCTTTGGTAGTACAAAACCTCCAGGTGAGCACATAGGAGCAGAAGGCTCAGATACGTGCTCGGTACCGCTTTTGGGACCCTAGTTTGTGTTGAAGCTTTACGGGGACGTAAAGCCCTGAGGTGGGAGTAATGTAATGATACAGAAATTTCAAGGAAATTTTTTTTCTTGTTTTTCTTTGGAATTTTACAAGAATGCAGTTTCTGACGGCGCCTGATTCCGAGGCCCGGTGTGCCCGGAATAAATTTCTGAAGTTTGGCTCGGGTACGTTCAGTGAATGAGCGAGCGGGAATTTCTATCTTTTGAACCGGTTCCTGGAATCGAATTCCGAGGGCACCGATGGAACCACAACGCCGGTAATTTCTTAAGAACGCCATTTTCAGAGTTGCATTTATCCGAGAGAAGATGATAAAAATTGTGGAAGTTTAATTTATAACTTATCTACAATTTTTATTTTCTTGTTAAGTAGATTAAGTGTTATGTTACAACACTTGACCCTCTCTTAAGTGGTTTTAACATATGTAAGGGAGTTAGGGGTGGGACCCACTTGGAGTTAACCACCCATGGAAGGATTTAAGGTGAGGTGGGGCCCACACGACACCCACCCCTTCACTTTTCCCATAACCCCTTAACTCCCTCTTTATTTTGAAACTCCTCAACTCCCTCTTTATTTTGAAACTCCTCACCTCCCTCTTTATTTTGAAACTCCTCAACTCCCTCTTTATTTTGAAACTCCTTCTCTCCCTCTCTCCCTCATAACTCATTCCAAATAGCACTTAAATTAAGTTATTGAAACTCTTAATCAATTAAGTGTTTGAATTTTGAACTTACAATGCATGGCATGATTAAAATAAAATAAGGGGAATCCTTGTTTTATTTGGAGGTTGAATTGTGGTGGGAGGATTTTTGAGAAAGATCCTTTGTGTGATAGAAGAAGGAAGCTCCTTCTTTGTTGAAGAACGTCCTCCTCTCCGTGATGAACGGTTCTTCTCCGATGAAGAACATCGATCCCTCAACTTAGAACGACTCGGTGATCACGGTTCTTCATCCTCTTTTTCCACCACGGCAAGGGAGAAGACACCGACGTAGGGAACTCTCCAACGACAATGCGCCTTCCTTCTTCATCTCCGCAACAAGTGAGGAGACTTTGTTTCCTCCTCGGACATACCCCAACATCCATGGAATCGACGTCCGATCTCCGCGACGTCATTTTCCGCGACGCCGTTCTTCGCGACGCCCGACGTGCGACGTCTAATATCCAAGTAGGGGTTTGTTGTTGCTTTATTTAATTATTTTCCATTCATGGTTCTAGCATGACAAACATGAGGATGAACGATTAAGTGTTATCGTTTAACGAGAGGGGGACCGGACTGCACAAACACGGCCGAACCCCCCTCCTTTGTTCTTGAATGTTTCTTGCGGATGAAACGAGATAGCGTGGTGCCATTGCACCACGTGGGAATCACACAGAAATTGTTGTGCGGCGCCGTCGCGCCACGCCGTAGAAAGAATTATCATGAACACGACGCCGTCACGCCGCGTCGAAGGAAACCGAAGACGCCGCGGCCGGAGCGGGGCCGCGGCGGAGGGGTGCGGTGCCGTCGCACCGCGCCGGATGACGACGGTCGTGGCCGGTACCGGGCCGCGGCGGATCGTGATGACCGGCGGCCAGCCGGGCCGCCGGTGCCGGAAGACGGAAGAGGACCGGCCCTTGCCGGTCCTGTTGACTTATGAGGGGGGGGGGGGGGCAGTTTCACAAAGGGGGGGGGGAGGGGGGGCAGGTGGCCCCCTGTTTCCAGCAAGCTCGGCCTTCGGCCGAGCTGGCAGCGCGCCCAGCGCGCTGCCTTGCGCCGAACCGGCGCGCCTGGCCGGTTCGCTGGGCCGGGCCGGGCTGTGCCGGGCCGGGTCGATCCCGTCCGGGGCGGGTCGAACCGGTTCGGGCCATCTGGGGGGTCTCGGGCCGGGATGGCCCGGGCCCGAAACCCCTGTTACCGAGTGGTTTGGTCAAATGCCCGTATCTTGAGCTACGAGCCTCCAAACGACTCGCCGTCAGCGGCAACGCGATCCTTGAATCGAGACGGTCGTTTCGTTATACTATAATCAAGGTGCACCTTCTTTTTCGGGAGCCTACGTGGTTAAAACTACATAGTTAAGCGTGCTTGGTCTAGAATAGTGATCAGGATGGGTGACCTCCTGGGAAGTTTCCCAGGGTGGGTGTGAGACGGAAAGGCCAATAAATAACAGACCGGGCGTCCGATTGACGCGCTGTCTGTTTCGTTGAATTCCTCTAAGTGAGACGGATCTTTTGGATTACTCCGCTCGAGGTTTGGATGCCGACGGAGTCCTGTCGGGTTGGATCGCACCGAAATCCAACCGGGCCCCTGGAACGAAAAAGCCAATAACTCTCAGACCGGGCATCCGATTGACGCGCCGTCTGTTGCGTTGAGTTCCTGTTGATAATATGGAACTTTTGGCATCCTTCGCCGAGATTTGGATGCAGTTGGATAGTGGCTGGGTTGGATCGCACCGAAATCCAACCGGGCCCTTGGAACGGAAAAGCTGATACCTTTCTGACAGAACGTTCGTTTAACGAACCGTCAGCGGCGTTGGTGATCTCGTTGAGAAACGGTCCCTATGAGTATACCCTATGAGTGTTCAGGGAATAGTTGAGTTACGTCCGGATTGGTTCGCACACGAATCCAACCGGGCCCCTGGGACGAAACGGCTAATAACTCACAGACCGGTCGTCTGATTGACGCGCCGTCTGTTGCGTTGAGACCCCTATGACGAGGTGGTCCTTTGAGATACTTCTTTTCCGTACTTTGTGATACTTTGAGTATCAACCAGTAGCTCATGGAGCGGACCCTCCCAGAGATGAGCGTGCGGAGTACGGAGACCGTGTAGCCGGCTGATACCTGACGACTGCTTGACCGACTTGACTTGGAGTGAGTCGACTAGCACAGTGGACGGAGCACCCGGTATTTGGCGGCAGACCCACGGCGGACGGAGCGCCTGGTAGTTGGCAGAAGACCCGCGGTACTCGACCGGAGGAGTACCTATGTAGGCTATTAGGGAGAGCGCACAGAATTTGGTGGCAGACCCTCAGCGGACGGAGCGCCCGATAGTTGGCCGCAAACCCGCAGTACTCGACAGGAGGAGTACCTCAACAGTCTTAGGTTAGTGATCAGTACCTCGGAGTCGTGACAGGACCACCGTACACTCCAGAGACGGAGCTCTTCAGCAACTACGGTTTCGATAATGAAAATCTTTTTTTGAGCTGAAACTTTTGACCTTGTGTTTATCTCATGATTGAGATGGGTCACTTGATAACTTAGGTATATGTATGGGCATATACCTGGGTAGTAGTTATCCATTGATTTCACAATCCTTGTGTTTCCTCTTGATTCAGATGGGTTACTTTATAACTTAGATATATGTATGGGCATATACCTAAGTAGAGGTTATCTGTTGAGATCTTCTATGTGGTAATCCTTGTTGGTTTTAGTGAGACCTTGAGGGTCTCGGGGTCCCTACAGAGTATTTTTATACTCACCCCTGCACGGGCTATGCCCGCACCTTGTTTTGTTGGTTGCAGACGACAACCAGTACTGACAGAGGCTGGGTGTTCGAGGACTGGACGGTACCTGGAGGTGGACTATACGACGAGACGATACCCAGAGGTGGACGTGACGATGAGGCGGTAACCGGAGGTGGACCACTGGGAGGGACATACTCGGAGCGGACGGTGGGACCCGAAGAGCAGAGGAGCTATCTGTACCCACCCTTCAGGTGGGATTTCCAGCGGATAGCTCGGCGTAGCAGATTTACTTTTCAGTTGCTGTTTTCCCTTTCGAGTTGTACTTTACAGTTGGGCTTGTATATCCGGCCCCTTTTTACTTTCCACACTTACTGTTGTACTCAGTTTTTACTTAGTGTTTACTTCTTCCTCTTGTACTCTGTGTGTTTGTTTACTTTACAAAGGGAATGCCTTCCCTTTTTACCGGGATTTACGCCTTGGTGCTAGTCGCCAGCCCCTGGCCTATGGAAGGCGGGCTTGGGGCAGTCACGGCACGGGCCCCGAGGACGGGTCATGACAAAATTAAAAACCATTTAAATATATAATTTGTATTATGACATCATAATTAACCAATAGTGATGTAATAAAATACTTTAAATGATATTTTCGGCCAATATTTTTTTAGCTTTAGAATAATGAAATTTTATGTTTGTTTGATTTATTTTACAAAGCCATAGTGGAACCTTAAATACTTATAAAACATTATACCCTTTTAAAATAATTTCATTGAGAGTGTAACTCAACTCTACATAATAAAGACTTATATTTTAATAAGTTCAGAAATTCGACTTATATAATAGTTTTTTCAACTCCACATTGGAAAAAACCATTTGAAAAAACCCTGTGATGGGGCATTATTTTGATTATTTTAATGTGTAGTGTCCAAAACCTAAATAATAAAGAATTCCAGCTTTTCCTATATAAACCCACACAAGCTCCCACAACTCTTCACTAAAAACATTTTTATCTTGACCAAACCCTAACCTCATCTCTCTATAATACTCTCAAGGTTCTTAAAACTTCCAATAAGCCTCTCTCAAGCCTCTGTCAAGCCTTTGGGATCACACTTCCATGTAAGAGATTTCTTCCTTTATCATTTTCATCCAAATTTAATTATGTTTTTATGCCATTTGTTTTCAATTAAAAATATTGTGTTATGATTTAACACCTCACCCGTACATCCCTCATTATGTTTTAATGATGAGAGACTTATTTCTCTCACATTAATTCCTCTCATTCACACCTATTTCCATGCCGATATTACATAAGGAATTTATCTCTTCTCATTTACATTCAAGAAATTATTTGGTATTATGCATCTAAAAATCATTACATATTTTTGGATATTAAGTTACATGACCCCCTTAATATCCATTTCATTTATAAATGATGATATACCCATTTATATTTCATCGAACCATTTTACTATTTCTATTTGACATCGTTATGCTGTTGATGTTACACCAGAATTTCCAATTCCAAAATCATCATGTAAGTGAATACCATACACATTTCCCTATAAAGGGTATTCACCTTCATACAGATGTACTTGTTTATTAGGAATTAAATTTACTTATTTCACATCTATTATTCATGGAATAAATTATTACGTTTAATGTATCCATGTTATATGATCTATGTTGAACACTTATGCATGAAATGAAATGATTAAGAAGGGGGTGCCCTGATAGCACTCCAATGCATTGGGTAAAGACATGTATCATGATATTTCACCTAAAATGGGGGTTTAATCATTCTCATTAAAGTGAAATGAGGGTTTACCCATGTTTCATGTGCAACGATCCTTGGCTTATGCTAATATCATGTTAAATAATGTTGCCACATTTCCATGTTATGATAATCCTGATATATCATGCATTTATGCTCATTTTTTCCCTTGAGATCTATTGATATCCCTATTCCCTAACTTTTATTGCATCCTTCTTGTTATTCCATGTTTACACCCTTACTATTCATTATAGATCACCTTTTTCTTATGCATGTCCTCATGTTATCCCATGAAATGCTAAATACGGAATAATATGGTGGTCATGTAAAATAAGTTTTTAATAAAGATGTTGTGTTTTATATTCTATGTTATTTTGTAAGGTTCTTAATTTACCAAAAAACTAGAAATCTCATTCCTTGAAGTTTTATTATGTGAAATTTTATGTTATAAATCTTTTTTAAGAATGTAATAATGAGTAGAGTTGTTATAGATCTCCCTCTCTAGATAAATGATTTAGGATTTATATAACGATAACCAGTCCTTACTAAAAATGGAATAAAACTCCACTAATGTATATAATATGGGGTTTTGGGAGATTAAGTCTGAAAATATTTATTGGTGATTAGATCTATACTTAGGATGAATTAAATTCTCAACTTCTAATTCTCACATATAGATCAAACCCTATGTTTTTACATAGTGTTTGAATAATTCTACTTTACATATAATATATGAATTAATTTGTAGAACCAAAATAATAAATTACATTTTCTATTCTTGAATTAATAACTTGCAGACCTATTAACCCATCAATGTTTAGCATCCAACCAAGTAGTAGTGATGAAATATTCGCTTTCATTATTCCTTTGAGGTTTTTATCACTAATAGACTCCAAATAACCCTGTATTTGGGAATTTAATTGCATAGTTCCCATGTTAATTAAAATTAAATCATTGTGGAATAGGAATCGTGTAGATATGATTCTTATATTATTTATCCACATTAGTGGGATTCTTTATTTCCCTTCAAAACTATATATACTGGTTCCCCTCTTTTTTAGACATGAAGCATCTTTTGGTCCTCCTTAGGTAATTTTTTGGATGCTTCTTTCCAACACTTTTGACACATGGGATTTTGGGTTTTATTTCGTAAATGATATTTATCTTATGATTTCCCTAAATAATAATCCAATAAATATTTTTTTCTCCAGTCCTACTAGGACACTACGAGACACCGATATCTATGTCATCTTTTAGCAGAAAACTAACAATATTTTCATATATATCAAAGTATTTAATCACCACAACTTTATGTAGTCATTATTTTAACCTAAAAATAAAATAAACACTTCAGTTTTCTTATGATTATAATTTTGGAGGTGTACCATGACATACTTGTGAATTTTTCCTCACACATCATGATATAATCATCTTCCCTTTATTTTGAACTGAGGAACTCCATCCCCATTTTAAAACTAAGATTTTAGGGAATATATTTATTGAAAAATATTTTACTGAATTCCTCCCATTCCATGGAATAAATATCCATTTAGGATATTGTGTCTTTAATTTATGTGAACCATTGATCATCTTCTCCCTAAATGGGATAAATGGCCTGGAAAAACATATCTTTCTATTAGAATTGGGATAGATAATATATTATTAATAGATATAATCCATTGTTTCATGACGAGGGGTTAATAATATCCACATAATATAGGTGACCATTTTCATATAAAATTATCAATTGTAACATGATCCATCTTGGGAGGGGTAGTGATTTTTGTATGATTCATGTTATTTTTCATAACATGAGCTAGTTGATCCAGTACTACCATAATTTTTTCATAATATTAGACAAATAATTTATGAAATCCAAAAATTTAATATCATGTTTTTTTGGAATAATTTATCTTTTTCCCCTCGATTAATAAGAATAAAATATGATAATACATTAACATATATGAAGGAAACATTAAAATTTGTGAGAAAAATATTTTAAATTATAAGCAAATCATAACTTATGAGTCTGTATGTTTTAATCTATATTATAAATATTAAGTTATTTATTATATTTTTTAAAATAATAATTTCATAATGTACTTCATAATAATTCAAAAATAATTTGTTAATTTCCAAGACATATCCCAAAGTAGTATGAAAAAATTGGGTAAAAGGCTCTTTTTTGTGCTCTTGGTGATAATGGAGTGAAAATAAATAAACCTTTTTTGATTTTATTACCCCTAGGAATAACTATTCTAGAGCCATATCCCCTTGTATTATCTATATAGGTGTGTAATTCCTTGTTATCCACTCTTTCATACACCAATATTTCATGATTTTTTCTTATACATATATTTATCATTAGGTTTATTGATAAGGTTTTTAATAAATTTATCACATAATTGTATACAACGGTTAATTAAAAAATTCCACTATTACCAAATATAGTGACCCAATACTTTTACATATAGTATTTCATTATTTATAAAAATAATCATCAAATAATATAGTATAAGGATTGAATATTCTTGTTGTCTTATGAATACTAAGATCTTATTACATCAAATGAAACTAAAATATGATTTCACCAATTAATTTTCCATATTGAGATCCAAAATCCAATAAATATATGAACATTTAATGTGATAACCTAGGGAATAAATAATTAAATAGGAGATATAAATTTATCAAATGGGAATAAACATAATAAGGTAAAAAAACCTATGAGTCAAAGGAGTAATATCATATCAAAAAAGGGAAAGATCATAAGTAATATCGTGGAAGAATAAAATAATGATCATGGTATCATAAAATCATGGTAACATTTTAAATGTGATAGAAACACAAAACCAGATATAAATTTGTATCAAGTGTAACTATCAGGACAATATAACTTGGGGGGGACACAATCCCATAATATATTAGGTTTACTCCCTAATCACACACATGACGTCTAATGAGACTATAAAATTACCTAATGAATTTGAGTTCAACATGAGTGAACTCATCATAAAATGATTGTGATCTTTGTGTGCCACCAATACTAACTCAATAATAAATCCTAAAATAATAATTACCCATGGAAATAAAATGGTTTTCAAATATCATAAAAAAGTAAATTTCATAATTAAGGTCTTTGTGAAATGAACATAAAGATTCTATAAAACTATCAAATGAAGGGATAATAGTATAGGAATAACTCTCAGATACATATATTTCTAATTTATAACCACACCATACATTTAAATAGAGATTAAGCGAGTTAGACAGATAATGGTCATAACCTCATGAAAAGGGTGGGTTAGAAAGATCCCTTACCATGAACCCGATTATTTGTGTGTGTATATTATCTTCCTAAATATTAAAAATATATTAATTACTTACATTATTATGAAATATTTTCATTTTTATCATGTATTTTAGTTTATTTATTATCAATTTTACATTCAATTAGTTTTTTTAGGTTCATGTTTGATGTTTTAACGATGTTCAGATCCTATGTCCAAAATAACATTGATATGTTGACTAAAGTAAAAGTGATTATAAATTCATCATATATAGAATAATAATAATGAAATAATTATCAATTAAATACATCCATTATACAATTAAAATCAATCATGAAGAGTGATTGCAAAAAACAAACGACGTTACAATCATTGAGGTAGTAATATATATATACATAAGAGTAATGATTCTATTTTTCTATGATTGGGATAGAAGGAAAGAAAATATTATTTTATAATTAAATAATTATTATTATTATATAAATATAATATTATTTATTTAAATAAACATTAATATATCATTAATGTGATGGGATAATCAAAACAAATAACATTGTTTCATGAGGTTGTAGTTTGATATATACATGAACGACGTTATCATTTATTCAATGGATAAAAAAGAATGAAATTATAATATATATTTGTTTTAAATAATTATTTATATTTTATTAATATAATATATAAACATAAAATTAATACTCATTACCATACATGTAATTTACAAGTGAAAAATAAATCACATCGCTTCATGAGGCAGTAGTCCATTATACACCCAAGTGATGATATCATATTATTTATTGAATGGAAAGTAAGAAGTTATTTGGGATATTATAATTAAAAAAGTATAATTATATCATAAATTTAATATATAAAAATTAAGTACACTATATATACATCTATGAGAAGTAGTGATGTAAATTGAATTACATTGGTTTTCAAGATGGTAGTCGGTCGTACACAAGATAGAAGGTTTCATTTCCCATTTGATGGAAGTGAAAATGGATTTATGTTATAAAATTAAAATCATAAAATATAATTATATGGTATATTCATAGGCTATTAAATGAGAAATATTTAGTATTATTTTATTGATGTGGAATAGTAAATAAAACAATTATGATCAATTGAGGATGTTACCTTATCCTCAAATAATTTCTTTGGGTTTTTACTAAAATTCAACATATGGTGTGTGTTTGATAAATCCAGGGCCTCTAATATGTTTTAATAGATGTGAATAATGTATTTTTTAAGGCATTAACTAAATAAAGTGGGTTTTTAAGTTTATAATAAATAAGAAATTGGGTGTCAATTAATATGTAGGGGAAGAGGATAAACGTAGAATTTTTCAAAATATAGAATTACATCCAAAATTTTCACATTCAGATGTAAAGGAAATATTTTATGACAATATAATATAGAAGATAGAAATATGAAATTAAAATATGAATTATTTATGTTTCTTTATCATTTTTAACCCATATACGTTTAGTTTAACCCTTAATTAATCCATTTTCACATTATCTGAGGTAATTAATTTTTACTATTTTTACCGTTAGTTATGGTAAAAAATTAAATTTACCGTATTAGATAATATAAATTATTATGATTCAAAATAAGGAATATATTTTTCTAAATTAAACTTATATAAATGGGAGAATTAAATTTACAAATAAACCCACATACTTTTTCAAAAAAAAATTTTTGAAGAAAAATATTTTCACGCATAAGAAAATATTATAATAAATATATGAATATAAATGTTAATTAAATGAATATTTATTTATATTTGTAGATGTATAATCTATATATATAATTTAAATCATTCCTCATTATGTTTTATTTTAATTAATCATAATGTGGAAACATTTTTTACTTTAAAATGTTTTTCTGAATAAAAATGATTTTGAGCCTTAGACTAAACATATACTAAAATCCAGAAAAAAATTAAATTAAATGAAAATAATTATATTTTATATATCTAATGAATAAATATTTTATTTTTATATTAAATTAAAATTTAAATGGGAGCTAATTTATTAAAAATAAATTACAATTTTATAGAAATCATTTTTTTTCATTATTCATTGAAAAATTAATATTTTTTGAAAATCCCCAAAATATAAACCAATGTTAATATCGATAGGATGATTTGAATATTAATGTTAATATTAAAAAAACTTATAAAATAATTCTTTAATACAAAAAAAATTTATTGAATAAATGTATTTACTAAAAATTGATGAATAATTTTTTATGAATATATCAATCGATTTATTTTGATTAGGAAATTTTTATATATTTCATAAATTATTATATATTATTAAAAAAATCCATTTAATTGTTATTATGTAATTGTTATAAATAATAATTGTTCATTTAGGATTAATTTTCCATGGCACATACACCGTCAAATATAGTTTTTTGTTTTAAAATCACGGGGTGTTATAAACACATAATGGTAACCAGTATTATAAGTTAATAATATGATTTATGTTTAGGGTACCTAATTATATAAAATATAAAATATAATAATAAAAAATATTACTTGTTTGTAATCTACAATGTATAAATCCATTTAACAAAATTTATGATTCACTCAAGAGAGGAATGGATTGTCATTATATAATACCAGACAAGCAACACTAAAAAAATTTAACTCTTTAAATAAAAAAGTGATTGAAAACCATTCATTTATATATTTTAAAACTAATTATTATGTCTTATTAATTAAGTAAAACTAAAGGTAGAAATATTCCTAGCATAAACCAAGTATCAATCAGTGATATGAGAACTGTTTCCATTATTTTATCTATAAATAATCTTCACCCATACCCTATCTTCGCTATTAAACCACTATAATAACAAACCATAACGAATCACATTTAATTACTTTTACATCTAGAAATCATTATTAAAATATAAAAATGATTTCTTGAAAAAAAAATAGGTATGATACCCCAATAACCATAATGACTATAAATATAATGAATTATCCATGTAATATAGACACATAAAGCCCTAAATAGATGAACTAAACGAAAATAACCCAAAAAGACATTGAATTGATTAATTTTATCATAAATGTAATAAATGGGAATTAAAATCACCCACACATGTCTTATCAATAAAAATAATTATATAAACAAATATTTTTAGTGAAACATGTCTTATCAATAAAAATAATTATATAAACAAATATTTTTAGTGGATTTAACCACGTGATTAGTAAAATCACATATTAGAGAATCTATTTCTAGAAAAAACTAAAATTTAAAATAATCTGAAATAAGATAGAAGAGTGCTCTAGGGACATCCCATGGACCTATAATAGAAGGATTCCTCATTTATTAAACTTGTATTGAAGTAAAAATAAAAACGGATTAAAAAACAAAAGAGATTTAAAGATACACCCATTCATCTATTCTAATGTTTTGTAGGGTTAATAAGAGGGAAAAAGGGATTTAATGGAATGGGAATGAATTTCACTTTTCACATTTTTAATGATGTTAGGTAAATTAATCAAGATAGACAATGAAGTTATTATAGATACCCATAAGATATTTAGTGGTTTTAAATTAACTATATATCCATTATCTTTAAATTAAACTATTGGAGGATCCCCACCATAGCTTTAGTAATTCCTAGACCACTAACCACCATCTTTTCCTTTCTTCCTCCAACATCTACATTAACACTTATTATGTTCTCATGCAAAATTAATGCCAAAAAACACTAAAAATTATAAAAACATCAACCATGTTTATATCCTCATAATAATCCAAAAAAATGTAATGAGATCATTCTACGGCCTTTCTAGATTCCTAATTAAGAACCTAAAACACTATATTTAGGTTATGGTGTTTTAAAACCTCCCCACCACATGAATTAACATCCCTAAGATGTTTCTGGGGAAATTTACCCAATTAAATACTTCCCTCAAGTATCCAAAATATATGATTAATCATCTGTTAAATACATAATAATTAACTTCTAAATCCATATCCACTTAGAAAAGAATACAATTTTTAGAATCCCGATCACTGAACATGAAAAAAAAACTTATAAATGTTCCACAAAACACATTGAATCATATATAAAATAATTAAATCTATCTCAAATAACATAAACATTATATTATATCCAATATATGAATAAATAAAAGAAATACACTCTCATTTAGAATTTATTACTCAGGAATATTAGCTAAATCATTGGAAACCAAAAAATTCTATATCCATAACAATCAAAATCGACACAATTATAATAGACAAAAGTAACCAACATGTTGAATATAAACAAATACCTAGATTAATTGTCACACATTTGATGCATGACTCCTAAAATCCAATAAAGAGACTATATATTCATTTATTTCACTAATAATAATATATTTAATATACTAAAATCCTCTAAATACCACAAAGGAATCAATCGATAAGCTAATGAACTTTTCACTATAGGATTACCCTAGGAAACTCAAATCATACCTTCCACTCAATTATAGTTTAAAAAAATAATTTTTAAAATGACAAAAGAAAAATGATCCATTAATTCAAAATAACACAACTAATAATATTGAATCATAAAATATTTATAATAGAAATCCATTATAAAAATCTGATCAAATGTATGTCACCCTTTGTTTTCCATTTAAAAACTTCTCATCTATTAAAGGAAAACTTATAAAATAAATATATCTTGAAAATACATTCCATTTTAAAATAAAAATAAAAATGTATTACAAAATAACTTTATGATTTTCCTTCCAAAATAAATATTCCTGCTTTTAGATCACATTATAAATTTAAAACATATTAATGGTAAAATACTTTTTCACCAATAAATGGTCTTCTTAAAAATTTGAAAATAAATACCCATTGATGAAATTCCATGTTTTTTCAATTTTAAAAGAAATTAACACCATTTTAAACACAGTAAGATTCAATAACTTATCCTTTTTATAAACATAATATTGTAAGATTGTTACTATATTAAACAAGATAATATACTATCCATAGATACAAATACTGAATGACATGGCTTCCTCTTGGATATAACTTTTAGAAAATGATCAATAATTTTAACTTAATTATTTTTGAAAACATTTTTAAACATCAAATCAATATAACAGAAACAGGAAACATAATAAAATTCAAGATATCACATGATCAAATAAATAATACTAAAATTTAAATAAAAAATATCATTATTAGTAGTGGAACATTAAACATAAATTAAACTATTACACGCCTGGAAAAAAAGAAAGAAAAAATTCATGCTCAGTATGAAGTAATAATTTGAAGAAAATTAGAATGCTTATTAATTAAATAAAGATATAAAATTAATATATTAGTCTATATAATTTTTTTTATAATCATTTATTTTGGACTAAACCATAAAGTATTCAATATATTTTCATTCATGCAACCTCAAGTCTCTTTGACCTATAATATAATAAAGCATTTTAAGCTTGCTGTTAAATTGGTGGGTATGAATAATAAAAACAAATTTATAAAAAAATATTTTTAAATGTTTTCAATAATTAAAATTTATTTATTAATTTATAACAAATAATTAATAAATTTTAAGTAATGTCATTTTACAAATAAAAAATGTGTTTTCCTAAGAAAAAAAAATTAATCAAACTTTTTACATTAAAAGATTATAATAAATATATAAATTTTTTATAAATTTTATCTTATCAAATTATTTAGATTTTCAAAATATTCATGTCAATATTATATTAAGTGAAGTGTTCGGAATTTTATAAAAAAATTAAAATTGAATCGTGATAATTACTGATTTTAGTATAAATTTTAATTTATTTTTACAAAAAATTACAATTATGCTTTTTATTTGATATTAAATGAAACTAAATATAATTAAAATATAAATATGTTGGTTAAAATACATAATAATCAACATTATACATTTAATTTTAAAAAATTAATTGTTTCACCTTAAAAAAAAAAATTTAAAAACAGTTTTTATGCACAAAATGTACTTATATATTAATAAAAAAAATTATTCTCTATTGCTTAATGGTTTTAATTAAATAAATATATTTTATCACTAATTTTATAATTTTTTGAAGCAATTCAATTTATGTAAATTAGGGTTTGTTCTTAAATATTGTTTTCTACTAAAATAGGTTTTCATTATGGGTTATATGATTATTTAAAATTAAACTCATAAACTTATTGAAATTTTATATGAAAAAATGGTTTCTATATTTAGAATAAAAATAACTAAAATAATAAAATTGGGTCAGCTTACTTTTTTTCATACTGACTAGCGAAAATATAAATATTTTGATATCATTGTTAAGGTTCAACAGGTTTATTAAGGGTATCAACAAAGAGATAAGGTTAGTATTGACACCCAAACATGTATGAAAATTATTGGATTAAAATATTTCCACCATATATAATCCATATTTCAATTCAAAATCAATTTTGATCTAATTTTCCTTGAAAGTGACCTTATATCATTCAAATCTATTATGAAATTCCATGTGTGTTCCCCCTCACTTATATAAGGGAGCCTATTATCCTCCCTTATTTACACCATTTGAGCCTCCTATATTGAGAAAACCACTCCAATAACGTAATATAATATTTCCCATAATTCTATTTTTTTATTCTCTTAATGAAAATTCTTTAAGAATAATGAGTAATCCCAAAGAGTTCACTCAAAGAAGAGGTATAGATCTTAGCCAAGTTCTTAAAATTTTATTTTATTTTCGATATACTATCATCATTTTGTATCCATAGAAACATAATTAACCCTGTATAATAAATATATATTTATATATTTGTTATTAGGATATTTATATGAATTTTATCACCACTTATCTATTATATGGGAGGTGAATGTGTCTCTCTTATGTTCTTGTGGACTACATCCTTTAAGTAGGGATACGACTCATTTTCCATCCCAAATTTTACTTGGTGGTTATTAAGTAAGATTTAATTTTTATATTTATAAATAATGTATTTGTAATAATAATGAGACTGGTAAGGTGAATTAATATTTACATTTATTTACATCCATTCATCAAAAAAATAGAAACATCGCCTATGTGTATGTACAAACAACTGTCTCTACATAGTGATGTAAATCATTTTCCATCACTCTTTTATATGAGTGGTTATAAATATTAATAGAAATAATAGAATTATTATATATCATGATGTAAATTTTGAATATGAATAAACAATGATCAATGTGTAAGGACCATAACATCTGAACATAAATTTATTTGTAAAATAAAGAAATTAACGCCCGAAATGATAATGATAATGAAAAATTGTTCATGAGCATTTGATAAGATTTTATAAGTCAAAAATTTATGGTATTATTGTTATTCTTATGGTTTCTTATTAATGAATTATTATAATTATATTTAATATATAGGAGCTTATAGTTTTTATGAGGAAATATATATTTTAGGTAAGAGTTTCTTATCTCACTTTTATATTCACAGGACATATAAGATTTTCACAACATGTTACTTTCATAGAGTTTATATAATCCCCATGGAAATATCATCTCATTGATATATTTATATTCTTGGTACTTATATTTTATTTATATTTTATTCAATTCATGTTTGTTAGCATTCAAAAGTTAACAAAGTAGTTAGTATTTTACAATATAATCTCATTTTTATCAAGATGGATTATGCATAAATTTTTTGAATGTAAAATGGTATGATAGATATATATATATATATTCAAAATAATATGTATTTATATATTCTATGGTTATATATATATATAATTCTTTCCTTTTATTTAACTATCTTTAAGTACTCTAGAGACTAAAATAATGTTTTAAAGGAAAATCGACCTTGTTTTCCACTTCTGTTGTGAATCTTCTCCCCCACATGCATTTTTTTGTAAAAATATTTTTCATAAATTTATTATAATTCTAAATATTTTGAATAAATTAATTTTTTAGTTTATTATATTTTCATTAAATTTTTTTAAGGGAACATCCTTATCATTTTACAACCATACCACTTTTTAAGTTTCACAGAAAATGTGAATCGATTTTTTGTTTTAATGTACATCGCACGAACAAATTTACACTCCACAATAAATAATATTTTCCAATAAGATTAATTTATAATTTTCTTCTTTATTTTTTAATAATTTTTTTCATAAATATTTTGGTAATTTATATATTCTAATGAAGTGACTTCAAATGAAAATGTTATTTTCTTCACATATTAATTAATGTTATTTTAATGGTATATTTAACTATAAAAATGTACATTAATTTCTAATATGGCATAATATGGATATGATAAAATGATTCCATATTTATTATTTCTCTATATAGTTTTTTATTATTATACTAAAATTGTTATGAAACCCGTATCATTTCCATCAGTTAGGATTTTTGATAAGATTATTGTTTGATGAGCTTGTAGTATACATATGTATGTTTTTTTAATATGTGATGGGTTTTATTAATGATTATATATCCCTCTAATACAGTGGGTAAAGAAGGATATATCATTATATAATAATAACTTTTATGGGGATTAAACATAGTTCAGTAATGTATTTTTTCTAATAATATAACATTGTGAGAGAACATTCACTAAGGAAATAATAGAATGTTGAGTAGAACCAATGCACCATGAAAATAATGTATGTGTTACATGAAAAATGAAATTATTTTGAGCAAATATATGAGTTCAAAAAACTTATTTCTTATTCTTATAAATTGTATTTATGAAAATATGTGGATTATTAATGATTCTACAATCTTCTATCTTTTGTTATTTTTTTGTAAAAACCCTGAACCATGTTTCAAGATTAAGGATCAATGACTTTTGGTTATGATTAGTATAAAGTTAGATCATATTTTCATACACTTATGATTATGTTATTCACACTTATTATAACTGATTTATATCTCATATGTCTTCCCTTACTGACCATCTAGTCTAAATAATTATTTTTTTTCTTTTCCCCTGGTTATATTAGTAAAAGTTATTATTATTTTTTCAAAATAATATTTATGGTCGATTAGTAACCTTTAAATGAGATGGAAATACCACCAAATGATGATGCAGTTAGTTTTCCAGTACATTTCTCAAAGTGAAAATGTGTGTCATAACCTGCCTGTACCCATATCACCAAGAACACTACACATGTGCATGCCATGTGTGTGAGGGAAAGATCCCATCACCAAGCTATAATTCTATGAGTTATCCCATGCATGATTGAATAGAAAATTGAGAACCATTATCATTATGCATTCATATCCTCCCCAAAAAATTAGATGAGTGTCAAATATCCGGCAAAAACAAAACATAATCTTCTAGGCTAGATGAGTCCTGGAGAAACCCACTAAAAACTACCCCAAACCTAGGGAAAGTTGTAGATGAATACCATAAAGATGTATTTTCTTTAATTTTGGATCTAAGAGGCTAATTCAAAAATTGTTAATTGATATTAGAACAAAAATTGGGTCCAAAATGAGGCCATTGTAAGACTATGAGCACCTATCATTTCTAAAAATACCAACCATTTAACCAGAGGCTGCTGACCCCACCACATAATTGGGGAAAAGATCAAATCTATTCTAGGCATGACCCATGATCCTAGGGCCACTCTATACCATTGAGGAAACATTATCAGTTTCTCCGGAGAAAGGAACACCTATAAATATCTTAATAAGATATTATATTGACATTTAACATACATTTTTTTCAATTCTCTATGTTTCCAATTACACTAAATATATACTATAAAAAATCATGTATTATTATGAAATTTATATAATATTTTCCTAGAATGATGTAGTATTTTTTTATTAAAATTATTGATCGCTATAGTAATTGTTAGAGGAAAGGTTATAAAAACATTAGGAAACTAAGATGTGGAAAATTTAGTGGGAAACTTTGCGATAGGCCTATGTATAGGAGGGAATCATATGTTATAGTAAATAAAGGAGTGTTGTTTCCCTAAGAAAATTTATCATTATATGGATACAAAATGCAGATGTAGTTTTATCATAGCTTCATATTGGGGAAATAACCCAAAATCAATCGGTCAAGAATATCTTAACCCTTATTCTAGATCACAGTAAATGGTCCCTCATTATGTACCATGTCTAAGACTCCCGAGGTATATTCTTAGGTTAATTCATATTTTATTTAATATATATTATGAAGGATTTGGATTAATAATTACAATGGGTGGCATAGTTTATAACTAAGGTTGCATATATTGAAAAGAATGTGTCAATATTTAGAGATCTCAATAATTACTCTTCATGATTTTTCACTCTCAGTAATGATGTATGATGATTATGATAACCATTTTGGTTTTAGTAAGGGTTTGAGGATAGAATTATGATGTTGATGTGGTGACAGGTATGCTCACATATTGAAATATCTTATTTAATATTAGTCATATATGAATTCATTTATGTATAGAAAATACTCAAGGTATCTTTTCTTATATAAATAATTAATATATATTCAAATAGTAGTAACATCTTTTATTGGAATGATGATCTCGTCAAATGTAAATAAATATATCGCAATTTATGTTTTTTTCGAATGTTCCTCCTAAAAATATTTTTATTCTTTATGTAGTTAAAAACGATGTGATTTTTGAAAAGTAATGTATTTATTTAGATATATACCACATCAATTTCTGATGAATGGAAGTCAAATTTGACGTTAGGAACCAACCTATGATTTCTTTAAATTTGAGAATACCTGTAAACTTCTAATGGGAATTACAACTGTCTCATGGATCTTTATTCCTATTTAAAGGCTATATTTATATAATATGTTTTATTAAAAAATAAACATTGAAGGTATTTCTATTTAACTTGAGTTTTTGATGTCATCTAAAAGAGTTATTGAGTCTTCCCCCAAATTGTAAAATTGAATTTTCAAAAGAACTCTTACCTAGTGCTACAACGTTTTCAAAAACACAATATATAATTTTCCTAATAATGTTTCTTGAATTATAGAATATATCTAGGATAATATCGATAAATGATTGGTTGAACCATGTTATTCACTATGGTGTTCCCCTATCCGTTATTTTATGAAGATATATTGATCAATACAATTAGACATTGATTATTAGGAACTCACAAAGATCATAATAAATAATAGGTATCCTTTTCACTGTTATTTATGATTTGATTGATCAATTATAAGAGACATAATATTTTAAAATATTGATCGTTGATTTTGATACTATTAGTTGTGGTTTAAAAAGGAATACGTACCCAAGACAACTCTACATCTATAATATAGACCCTAAATTTATTATTATTAAAATTGATATTACTAATTACCATATTATCTTTATAGATTTAAATATAAGAGCCTTTAGATAATACCTTGATCAATTTGTATGAGTCCTTATAAATAATATTCTTATATATTGAAAGAGTATAATGGAATTTTTATCCATTGAGAATTGTACTGAAGACACTTAAGAATAATTTTTTTTGAAATTTTTAATAATATATGAATTTTGGCTACATGATGTTTTATTTTTGGGTCCTATAATCTCATGAGATGGTATATCAACCGATCTAGAAGAGGCAGAAGTTATTGAACATTGAAAAAAACCAACCAGTGTGAAAAAAATCCACATTTCCCAGGATTTTTTAGTTATTATCGATAAATTGTAAAGGATTTATCATTATTATCACATATACACACCAGGATAAATTAAAAGGTTGTTAAGCTCATCTAAACAGATGAATACAAAGAAAATTTCAAGGAACTAAGGAGAAGGTTTATTGTTTCACTTATACTCAAACAACCCTATAGTGGTGAAGGGTTTGTTATTTATAGTTTTTCATCAAAGAAGGTTATGAGTGTAATCTTATGTAAAATAATATAGAGATATCTTATGAATTATTAAAAATGATTTTTCATAAAAAATTAAACAAATCATGATTTGGAGTTAGCATAGGTAATATTTTCATTAAATATATAGAGGAATTATCTTTTTGGGAAAATGTGTAAAATATAATCTAATAAAATATTTTTAAAGAATATACTCATACAAAAGAGTTGAATATGGTCTAGATAATGTGCTGGTAATTGATTATTGATTTTGACTCCCCAATACATTACCATCTCAAGAATGAAAACATTGTGTTTTATGTTTTGAGTCAAAAGGATCATTCCATAATTTTAATGATGTGGTTAGAAAAGTATTTTATATTTATGGATTTGAAAGAAAATTCTTTAAAATATTAATGAAAGGGGAGGCAACTTATCATTCTCAAAATGTTGTCCAATCATCTATCCATGTGATGATTAAAGAGGGACAAAAGTGGATTTGGATCTATAATAGAATGTAAGAAATATTCCCGAGTTCAACCTTTATTGTTATGTAGTGATAAGGATTAAAGGTCCATCATGAGTCATGTTAATGCCTAACTAGAATAGAGAACTATTATAGCAAGATTTTAGATAATAATTCAATATTTATCATAGAAAAAAAAGATGTGTAAAAATATGTAAGAGCATTTTTGTTTGGACAACATGAAGAGGGATACTGAGGATTATATATATTGATACATTTTTTTAATCATGTTAAACCTATGAGATAGAATTTTAAGCATATTTTACTTCCATTACACATACCAGAATGGAAATTGGAAAACATCACAATGTATTTTATTATTATATTATAAGAAAAATCTATAGGCTATAACACTATTTGGATTATTGTCAATCACCTTACATAGATAGTTCACATCATTTATATCATAAAATATATCTCCCAACATTATTATTCCAAGATATAAATTGATGAATTAGTAAAGTTATATAGGGTATCAAATTGTATTATGCATTATCATGATTCAATGTTTACCATGATGATCAAGATACATCTTCAAAAATATCTAGATATATTTTTTGTTACAGAAATTATTATCATCCTTGGATAGATGGTTAGTCTATGAGGAACATTTAAACCCCAAAAAAATGTTGGGAAACATTTTTCTATATTTTAATGGATGTTGGGATCGATACCTACCCCTTTTGAGGTTTATACAACCATATCTCTCCCTTAAGCATTCATACCGATCCTTAAAAATGAATATTTGGAATGATGTATTATAATACAATATACTGAGACGAAATTTCATATTGAAATATATTGGGATTTAATCTATTTAAGAAATTTGAAGATATGTTTAAATCCAGTCAACTTTATATTAATGTGTCTGAGAGTCGATAAAAGAGTTATGATGAAAATTGTATACGAGATAAAAAATTTAATTTTAGCATGAAATTATTATTCAGAATGAATTTATTGAATAAGGTTATGAGATTTCTAAACAAGGGAAATATGGGACCATGGTGTATTAGTCCTTTTGAGATTCTTGATCAATTTTGGTGTAAATCTTATCACTTCGAAATCCCACCAAACCCCACTTAAGTTGTGTGATGTGTTCCATATATCTCTTTAGAGAAAATGAATAAATAATCCTTCACATGATTTTAACTTAGAGTATATACTACTTATTCTTTGTATTTTGTATGAATAATAAATGGAAGAAATATAGTATCATAGAGATAAATTTTTAGGAAAGAAGACTACTTAAATGGTTAATTTTCCTAGAGTAATAAATAATATGAGGAAGCTATATAAGAACCTATGGATGTGATGAAATAGAGATACCCAAATTTTTCTACATGAGTTATGGGATTTTTCTGTTGAAATTATGTTTTTTTGGTAGAACATAATACCCTAAAATTTTATATGTATTTCCCATGAAATAAACCATGATGTATTTTTTATCTTGACAAACCTGAAACCATGTGTCTAAATGAACTATGATATAAGAAACCATTATAAGGCAGCCATTAAATTAACATGTATGAAAATTATTAACAATGTTATGAAAAAATTATATAAACTTTTTTATAATGGAAATATATTGAATTTTTCTTAATTAATAAGTACTTAATTTTCTGTAAAGTCATTTTACAGATCAAAAATATCATTTTTAATAAAATAATTTTTTATATTTTTTTCATAAAAAAATAATTTCTTGAATTTTTAGAAATTTTATTTGAGGAAATGAATATAAAATTTTTTAAATCATCATTTCAATAATATATTAGGGTTTTTAGATTTTTTGTAAAAATATTTATTATTCAGTGAATAGTGAAAGTACCAATTTTTGTAAAAAAATGTTATTAATTTTTAAGTAAATGAATCATTGTGTTTTATATTTGATCTAAAATTACAATTATTAACCTTTCATTATAATTAATCTAATAAATTACCTAGGTATGATTATAATAGTTTATTTTTGTATAAGTTAGTTTATGGGCATAAAAAAAATTTTAAAAAATATTTTTTAAGTGCATTATGTGTTTTTATAATAATAAATTAAATGAATCTACATTGACTATTGGTTTTAATGAAATTTATATATTAAATATTCAATCATATTTTTTATCTTTCATTTTATGGGTTTTCAAGGAATTTATTATAAGTTAATTATTTACATGCTTATATTTTTCTTCATCTAAAATGGGATTTCATTATGGGATACATGCATAATTCAAACTATATTCCGAAACATATAGAAATTGTATCATATATAATGGATTCCATATATGGAATCAAAATAAATGATGTAATAAAACATTTTAACATGATTTTCTTTCATAGTGAATAGTAAAAATAATGAAATATTGTTTCCTCGATTTAGGTTAAAACAAGTTTACTCAGGGGTTAAACCAAGTTATCAGGATAGTATTATCAGGAATAAAAACAACGAGGCATATATTGTGACTACCCCAGTCCATACACCAACATGCCAGGGGATAACAATCAGTGTTGAGTAGGCATATCACACACATGGGAGGCATTAGCCTAAAGTACATATACACACGTACACATCTCCAAACCCATAAAATGCTGATATGTAAAACAACTAATACTAATTCAAACATACCCCTATAATTCCATAATCATAGTATGATTGAAATGTAAGGAAACTGATAAATAGGGACAAATACAAGCCCAACTAAAAACAATAATTGGTAAAACATTCTCTATGAGAGGGTACTATGATCAAATGCAACCACCTGAAAAAAACCATCAGTCTCTCATGCCCACGATATGCTCCATTTAATCACTTTCATCCTAAAAAACACCAAAAATGTTGTTATTTGAAAAATAAACAACGTGTATTTGATGATCCCATGTAGGGGAGATTATAAAAACAACTAGTAGGACATCATGAAAATAAAAAACCCAAAGCAACTAGAACAGTCATCTCATAAAAATTATATAACAATAATCAAATAACCAGGAAACAATCTATACACATGAAGTACGCTAGACCTCTAGGTGGTCTCTCCCAATTTTATAGCAATAGGATTCTGCCCAATGAAATGATTATTCTAGTTTAATCCTCCCCATGACCCATATCTTCACTTGATACACTCATCCAAGAGGTCGTGATCATTGGGATCCACCCAATAATGATCCATGGACTGAGAAGACCCTGATACACAGTTAGGAGCTCACACTCAAGACAACTAGGGGACACAGAAAACCCCATCTGGATCAACCCTACATATAGAGAATCATTATCCAATGATAATGTGTACCTTACTGAAATGTCCTTATAAATAGACGATTAATACCATTCTTAAGTAAATCATGCCGATTCCATAAACCCCACCATGGATATAATATGAAAGAGGATCAAACTATGGTCTTAGAGAGGGAAAACAAAAAAAAATATCTCAAAATCATCTTGAAAAGGAGTTTAAAATACAATGGTGTGTATTTAATGTCACACCATACCCTCGTGGGGATGAAACAAGTGAAAAAATCGACTGGTACATTTTTAGACAAAATAATTAACGGACTCCAAACATCGTTAAAGGGTTACATAGCATTTCCAGCCAACCTCTGATCTTCCAATGTGATGATTCATCATAAAAAATGAAAATATCCATATACATAGTGTATAGGTAGAGTAAATGAGATGAAGAGATCTCCCAATACACTTGTCATTCCATCGGGTTGTGCATGTGAGCATCGGATCGAGTCCTTGTACTCAGGTTGTATCCAGGTACTATATCTCTGTCACGTTACTATAATCATGTCCTTTATTATGTTTCCTTTTATTTACACATAGAAATTATGAGCATGTGTCACATAGAATGTGATAGGGGATAAAAAACATGGTATAGTTAACTCTCAATATAATATATATTACCATTTCTAGGGGACCCACACAACATGTAACTCCAAATTACATGTAATGTAACCCAGGATTTTATAGATATTTCCATATTTCTTCCTGATCATCCTACACATCCTTATCTCCATTATCATCAACAAATAATAACAAATTAGGGGTCTTCTGAACCCATCCATTTTGAGTCACTAGGATCCGAGTTTTGATCCTTGGGTAAAACGCTACCATGGTGCCATCTATCACCAGCACACATCAAAATTTGAATAACCATCCATTATCCCATTTTGATCTTCCTAAAATCTTACTCCATATTCATGTAACCTCAATCGTACCATCATCCATGAACCCCACCTGATTTATTGATCTGTTTCTCTGAATAACTATCATGAAAATACCAAATAACATGTATTCATTGAACCACGGGACAAAGAAATTTTCTATGAAAACATGTGAAGAAACAAGGGAGAAATCCATAATCAATAAGATGTGAGGAATGAACCTGAAACTATGTTCATTCATCAAAGAACCTTTATTTTAGAAATTGATATAAGAAGTGGATATAAGAACAACAAAAATTAATAAATTTAAATTAAATTTATTGTCGATGAATAGATCAATTTTTTCTTGGAATTGATTTTATGGTGATCTGTATCATAGAACGAGATAGAATATCCCAAATCAAACATCCTACCTATATTTTAGATCAATATCAAATGAAGAACTATAAATAAATCACTATAATTGGTGAGTTCGACTCATTCTCTTTCACACTAATCAATTATCTATGACTTTCTCGTCATTCACACATGGAAGATACTCTAATGTACACAAATGGATCCTCTTGATTTGTATGGTTATAGATCTATCCCTGCAAATTTTCCATAATATCTAATTTTTAATGAAACCACTAGGTCATTGAAATTAATTTATTAAATTAATTTACTCAATTAATTCATTTAAATGTCATCTCATGAAATCTCAAAACCTAAATGTCCAACAACCTCCAAGGTTATGTCACACCTAGGGAAAAACCATTGATCAAAACTCAATGGTGTCATTGTATTTATGATCTGGGGACCCATTTGGGAGTTATTCAACTTTTTCAGGAAAACTGTATGTGTTTGATATTAATATATTCAACTTATTTCTATAATTAATTTTGGAAAAATTGGTATCAAAATCTCAAGTTGTCTTATCATCTAGGTCTGAAATTAATAAATATGACATCCAAAAATAATACATGGAAAAATAGGGTCAGTACAATATCCCCTCCATAGGTATTTTCTTCCAGAAACGAGAAAATCATACTCAAAATATGATAGTATTGGGCTCACATCTAGGTATCCCAATCCTAGGTAATATCTTGAAAATTCACGAGCTACTAACAGACATGAAATAGGGGAATCAATTTTTCTTAAAGGTTTATCTCTTACCGATCCGTGATATCCATTGAGTACACCATTAATGTAGCTCCATCCTTTATGTCTATCTCCCCCAACCTATAACATGGGATAGGTTGTGCAAGTACATACTCATCAATGATAATTGTATGAATTCACCAACCCAGTCCAACTACAGTAGTATATCTAAGCATATCCACACCTCACCAACTATATAGGGTATTTGGGAACTGACAATGAATATTAGAGATAAATAATTTCCATGAAAATATATCTAAAATCCGCATCAAGTTGAGACCCAAAAGATCATAAGGCCTCCCTCATTGAACTTTTGAGGACTCCATTGTCGATTTACATAAGACCTATGATGGCTCGAGGCTATCCTCATCTACTCCTGAATGATCTGCACCTTCACTATAGTAGTTTAGACCAACTGTAGGACCATTATTATTGACTCACCTATATTTTTCCAATACGGTGGTGACCTGTATGGTCACCCCTAAAATTCCTCAAGTTGTGAAATAAAGTGTTTGAATAGTATCGTTTTTTGAAAACAAACTCCACGAACGTTAGGTGATCCTCTCAAGTATGGCCAAAATCTGATATGAAATCTAGAAACATAGCCTCCAAGACCCGAATGATCTGTTCATTCTGTCCATTAAATTCAACTGAGTCATAAATGCATCATAAAAACCTCTCCATTATAATTACATGAAGTGTAAATCATGGTCTTAAATGATTATCAAGGGAAATATATGGAGGCAGAATATCTCATACACACAAAATCATCTGAATATCTCAATTGAACATTCATCTTGAATAAATATGAAGTTGGAAGACTTGGGGAGTTGGTCTATGATCACCGTGATGGAATCATGTCCCTTGGACATATGTGGTAACACTAACATGAATTGTATGGATAACCAATCTCACATTAACTATGTCAGCTCAAGGGGTTGAGCTAAACCTTTTGAAACCAAGTGATCAAGCTTAACCTACTTCCATGTGAGACATAATAAAGGAAACTATATAATAAAACTCCTCTTGTATGACCACTAAAACTAACATCGGAGGTCTTGGAAAATATTTTACACACCTAAATGTATCGCTTAAGGGGATATATGAAAAGCCCACATAAACTCATCCCACAATTTCAATGGTACCATCATCTATCCTTTTATATGTATAATGTTCTCCCTGAATTCATAATATCAATCTGGATCATATTAAGTGTATATCTAAGTATGCAAGGTCTAGTAGTAGGTATCTCCAAACTGAGCATCATGGATACACTATACAAGAAATTGGATAACAACCATCAAAAATAGACATGATAAACCATAATTATCCACTAAAGACTATTGAAATAAAGATAAATTCTCTGATACCACAATAGATAACTAAGCATATTATCTCTTTCAAATTACTTTTTTTATCACATTCCTCTTACCAAGAGTATAGAAAATAATGATGTCATAGTCCAAGAGAAACACTTTTTATCACCTCTATCTAAAGTTGAGATACTTATGAGAGAATATATAATTGATACTATTATGTTCATATTTGTAACGCCCCGACCCCAGTTACCCAGAGTCGGTGCATTAATTACATAACATTGGCATGATCACAAGAAAGATAAAATCTCGAAAGACCGATTGGTTTAGCATCCTTGGAAACACTAGATATATTCATAAGTTTTACATTACATCATAAAATGAAAAACTACTACAACAACATAATGTTTCCACAATCCACACTATTAACCCCTCATAATATCCCTGCAAGTCATTCATAATTTACTTCTTCACTACCTGGGAAAAATAAAACATAGAAAAGGGGTGAGCTCAAATGCCCAGTAAGGATAACAATATAGCGGAACATTCAAAATAATCATAAACATTTAAGGCAATGAATTACTAAAAAAAGCCTTTTAAAATTGAACTTCAACATAGTATGGCAAAAGTAAAATGAAATAATGCCATTTACTTATTCACATGGATATTCTACTAATCGAATAATCACATGCAATATCAATAACCACTTTCATAATGTTGGAATGCATAATGCCAGACTATCATAACCACATAGCCAAGGCGTCGTTCCAAGACTACAAATAAGATTTTGTCAAGGCCTTGTGCCAAGACACTAGTTTGTCTCATGAGACCTACCGATGCATCGAGGAGCTATAGCGGGCTCCACCCGTCACTTATTAAGTCCAATGCATTCCCATATGAAAAGGTTTAAACATAACATAAACATTCGTATTAAAACTAGCATACGAAATGTCAATAATTTCACCATAAACTATGAATGGTATAAAAATAGCACATCCACAGTCAAACATATCACAAAAACTTCAATACAATATAGAAGTTTTGTATCATAATAAATCAACTTCAAATAATCTTAAAATCCATCAAAGGATGTTGACATAGATGAAATCAAAATTCTTTTTAAAGAAATATCTCCTTTTATTTTGAAATAATTTAAGATCCATATAAAATAAAACATTTTCTTTGAAAATATTCTTATAAGCTTGTAAGGGAAGCTTTGAAGATTTTATAACGGCGGAAAATAGCCGCACCCGCCGTTAAAAAAAACATTCTTACCTTAATTCTGTCGAAAAGGTTAAAAATGACCTTGTTTTGAAAACGACCGAAAGATTCCTTTATAAACCACTTATAAAAGTCAAAAAGGGTATAAATGACTTTTACTCATATTCTAGTAAATAGTAAAAATGTTTTGAAATGCATTTTTAAGAAACAGGGATGTGGATGATAAAGAGATCCCAGTAGATTATTACGTATAAACAACCTTGGATAATGAAGAGGTTGTAAAGTAAACCCTTACCTTGTACTTTTCCTTGGTTGGGGTAGGTTAACCTCCTTTATAATAGTGAAATAATTGTTACTAAATTATACAAGAATCATATACATTAATATGATATCATATATGATCTTTTAATATTGATTTGATAATAATATCTTAGTATTATCGCCGTTTCGGGTGTTAACTTACTCATTTTCTTTATATGTTTTGTTACATAAGCCATGTTTGTTGTATCTTATTCATATCCAAAATGATATCAAGTCCTTAAACATCATTTTTAAATCATTAAATGATAATTATACTTGAATGGATACGATGGAGAATGAATCTCATCGCGTTCGTGGAGACGGTAGTCCGTACGTACGCACGAACGCTATTTCCATTTAATTTTTATTTTAAAAGAATCGAATCCAAATGATACATAGGTATATTACTATTCCAGTATAATATAATATTTTATATATGTTACTTAAGTTCATTAACACCATCCTTTATACGTTCCATGTGTCGTATGAACGAGTCATGTCATTTTAAGGGGGCGGTAGTCCGCACTTCCTCAAATGAAATTATCGTATGTATATACAACATGAAACAAATAATGGTATGAAATAAAATGGAATTACAGAAGCTTATATAAAAAATATCTATCATTAATATCATATTTAATTACAGTGCCATCATAATGGCCACCATGAGAGGCGGTAAGATGTATTTGAACAATCATCGTTTCGTGAGGCGTTAGTTTGCCATCCACAGAAACATTATGTTCATCATCCATTAGATGGAGTTGTGTGTATGTGTAGTTTGAATCCTTCTTATAACAACATCCTAGTATATTGAGGATACTGGTGTTGTTACAAAAGAAAGGAAATAAAAAGAGTTTGGGGGTTGAAGAATCAAAATAAATGAAAATAATTTAAGAGAAATCGTTACCTTTAATTTAGGTAACTCACTTTGGTTGGAACCAAAGGACTTGTTGAAATGCCTTCTTCCTAAGGGGAAACTTCAAGGAGGAGGAGAGGGATGTGGGGAGCTTATTTGGGCAGAGTTTGGATGAGCCAAGTGGCTTGAGAGGTGTGAGGAATGAGTAGAAGTGGTCTCCTTTTATAAGGGAGAGGTGGGGCTCTTTAGGAAAGAGTGAAAGTATTACATTATAATATAATTATATTCGGTTTATAATGGTCCAAAAATCATTGAGGTAGAAGATAAGATGACTAATATTTTAAATAACATCAACCAATAAGAATTGGACAGGTTTTAGATAATATTTTAATCATTATAAGATTATTTATTTCAATGATTTATTAATGAGGTAAACATTGCATCATTATTGTGTCATTAATAATTTAACTTATTTGATGTCTAAAAATTATAAATAAAATATCATCATGTAGGAAATCTTTTTAGATTTCTAATGAATATTTATAATCTAAAATCCAACATGTATAACAATATGTAAAAATTGTTCTTCTAAAAGATGTAAGCTTATGCCATTTTTATTTTTATTTTAACTTTATTAATATAATGTGTCCCTACCACATACAAGTGGCTCCAAGGGGTCCCCAAATTGACCCAAGGATGCCCATGGTCGGGTATGTGTCCACCAATAAGGTTAGGACACGTTTTAGGGTAATTTTGTATTATTATAATATTATTTTTTAACCCTTATTTACCGGATTTACCCTTTAACCATGGTAAATAAAATATTTACCGCAGTAATTATTCAAAATGTCTAAAAATAAGAGTTACCTATTTACACAATTTGAACATCCTGATTCCAAATATGGAATCCATTTTCCTAAATTCAAAACATAGAAGTGGCAGAAATTAATTTAAAATTAATTCCCGCTGTCAAAACAAAAAGCGTGTTTTTAAGAGATAATAACTATCAAAATATTGACACTCGTTTATGTTCGGTTTAATTGTAAAATTATGTCCAATGACCAACATTATATTAAATGGTAAAAATATATTCTAAATATACTCTAAAACCACTCAAATTCATAATTTATCACTATTAATTATTTTGATTAAAAAAGTTGTTATTAATTAAAACTTAGTAATTTTCACTATTCATCAAAATATGAAAGTTATCCGAAATGTACCAAAATTTCACCTTAGGCTAAATTCGATATTCCGAATCCAAAAAAGAAGTCCATTTTCAAATATAAAATATATATAATTTCAAAAAGTAGGTATTACTATTCATAACGGCTAGTTTGATTAGTTATGGTGTGTTAGAACTCGGTGTTGCGTACAACACACGCTATCACATTATTCAAAGAGAAGCGTACCGTAGAAGCTTGGGGTGTTACATTCTCCCCTCCTTCAAATAATTGCGTCCTCACAATTTCTAGGGTATTACTGCAAAAAAAGACTCGGGTGGTTCTTCATCATAAGTTCCTCGGGTTCCCACGTTGCCTCTTCCATCTTATGGTTTCTCCACAAAACTTTTACCAGACGCGTCGTCCGGTTTCTCAGCACTTGTTCTCTCATATCAAGAATCTTGACGTGCTCTTCGCAATAAGACAGATCGGGTTCCAGTTCTAATTCCTCATAGGTGAGTACATGCGTCGGATCAGGAATGTATTTCCTCAATAGAGATACGTGGAACACATCGTGAACTTTGGAGAGACTTGGCGGCATTGCCAATCGGTAAGCTACAACCCCAATTCGTTCTAGAATTTCGAAAGGTCCGATGTACCTGGGACTCAATTTACCTTTCTTTCCAAAATGTTTGAATCCCTTCCATGGAGATACCTTTAGGAAAACATGATCACCGACTTGAAATTCCAAATCCTTCCTTCGATTATCGGCATAGCTCTTCTGCCTACTTTGAGCTGTTTTGATGCGATTTTGGATTACTTTCACCTTTTCCACTGTTTCCTCCACCAGCTCTGGGCCTACAAGTTTTCTTTCACCAACGTCATCCCAACAGGTTGGTGTACGACATCTCTTTCCGTATAACGCTTCATATGGTGCCATCTGAATACTCGAATGGAAGCTATTGTTATAGGAAAATTCTACCAGTGGTAAATATTGATCCCACATACCCTGAAAGTCAAGTGAGAAAGATCTCAACATGTCTTCTAAGGTTTGAATAGTCCGTTCTGATTGTCCATCTGTCTGAGGGTGGTAAGCAGTGCTCAAATGAAGTTCAGTATCCAGGGATTTCTGAAGACTTTTCCAGAATCTTGAAGTAAAACGGGGATCACGATCAGAAACAATCGATAGGGGTACTCCATGAAGTCTCACAACTTCATTAATATATAGTCTTGCTAGACGTTCCAGGGGTAGATCTTCTCTTATAGCAAGAAAATGTGCTGTCTTGGTAAGACGATCCACAATAACCC
The DNA here is from genome assembly GCA_963277665.1 of Viscum album. Lineage (NCBI taxonomy): Eukaryota > Viridiplantae > Streptophyta > Magnoliopsida > Santalales > Viscaceae > Viscum > Viscum album. The sequence goes on along the minus strand of OY728160.1, from coordinate 377,728,913 downwards.
ATATTGCATCATTCCTTATAGGAGTCTTTGGTATCCCCATGACAAAGTCCATCGTAACATTGTCCCATTTCCACTCCGGTATGGGAAGAGGTTGCATGACTCCTCCAGGCTGTTGCCTTACAGCTTTCACTTGTTGAAAAACCATACATCTTGACACAAAATCAGCAATCTCCCTCTTCATGTTGTCCCACCAAAAATGTTCCTTCAAATCTCTATACATTTTGGTGCTCCCAGGGTGTATAGAGAAATTGAAACTATGAGCATCATCTAGCAATTCCCTTTTTAGATCAGGTATATTGGGAACACAAAGTCTCTTCCCGAATTTCAAAATTCCATCTTCATACACAAAGTCTCTCAATCCTCCATCATTCACAGCTTTAATCTTCTTTTGGAATTCTTCATCATCGGTCTGAGAACTCTTAATCCTTTCTAGTAAAGATGGTTTGGCAACCATTTGAAAAATCATTGATGTTTCACCTTCCCTGGTTATTCCCATGTCCATCTTCACTAGATCCATGAAAATTGGATCCCTTTCAATTCTCATATTGTTCAAAACTCCATGGTCTTTTCTACTCAAAGCATCTGCCACCTTGTTTGCCTTCCCTGGGTGGTAGTGTATCGTACAATCATAATCCTTGAGTAATTCAAGCCATCTCCTTTGCCTCATGTTGAGTTCTTTTTGTGAGAAAATATACTTCAAACTGTTGTGATCAGTATAAATCTCACATTTTTCACCATAGAGGTAGTGCCTTCATATCTTCAAAGCAAAGATCATTGCTGCTAACTCGAGATCATGAGTAGGATAGTTTTGTTCATGAATTTTCAACTGTCGTGATGCATAGGCAATAACTCTATCATTCTGCATAAGGACACAGCCAAGTCCTTTCTTCGATGCATCACTATAAATAACGAACCCATCATTCCCCAATGGTAGAGTCAATATAGGAGCATTGACTAATCTTCTCTTCAGTTCTTCGAAACATTCTTCACACTCTTTTGTCCAAACAAATTTAACCCCTTTACGTGTGAGCTTCGTTAATGGGTTAGCCAATCGGGCAAAATTCTGGACGAAACGTCGATAATAACCTGCCAAACCAATAAAACTACGTACCTCAGTTATACTCGTAGGTGCTGGCCATTCTTGGATTGCCTTGGTCATAGAAGGATCAACAGAGATTCCATCTTTAGAGACAATATGGCCAAGAAAAGAAATCTCCTGAAGCCAGAATTCACACTTGCTAAACTTCCCATATAATTCATGCCTCCTCAGAGTCTTCAGGATAATGCGCAAGTGATTTTCATGATCTTCGTAGGTTTTGGAGTATACCAAGATAGCATCAATAAATACCACCACAAATTCATCGAGATACTCCTTGAAAACTCTATTCATTAGATCCATGAATACAGAGGGTGCATTAGTCAATCCAAACGGCATTACAGTAAACTCGTAATGCCCGTACCTGGTTCGAAATGCTGTTTTCGGAATGTCTTCCTTCTTCACACACAACTGATGGTATCCAGATCGAAGGTCAATCATTGAAAAGTATTGAGCTCCATGCAGTTGGTCAAATAAATCATCAATACGAGGTAGGGGATATTTGTTCTTTATCGTTATAGCATTGATCTCCCTGTAGTCGATACATAACCTCATAGATCCATCTTTCTTTTTAACAAAAAGAACAGGGGCTCCCCATGGAGAAACACTAGGGCGAATAAATCCCTTATTACTCAATTCCTCTAGTTGTTTCTTTAGTTCGACTAACTCTACAGTGGCCATTCTATAAGGGTTCTTCGATATAGGCCTTGATCCAGGAATCAAATCAATAGAAAACTCAACTTCTCGTTCTGGAGGATGTCCAGGTAAATCTTCCGGAAATACATCTACAAATTCTTTCACAACAGGTACATCCTCTATTTGAAAATTCCTTTCCTCACCGATAGTTATTTCATTCTCTTCCTCCCCAATAATTGATTTAAGTTGAGCTACTGGGGGTGGATCTAAATAAGAATTAGGTGGTGATGATTCTGCTCTAAAAATAAGGTGCTCCTTATCATTATCATCAAGAATCGAAACCTCTTTCTTCTTACAATAAATCTTCGCATCATAGTCCGAAAGCCAGTCCATACCGAGGATTATATCAAACTCAATCATAGGTATGACGATGAAATCAGCAGATAAAGAAAATTTATGTGCTCTAATGGGGACTGATTCACAAAACTTTGTTGCAACGATACTTACCTTAGGAGTTTTAACTGACAACTCCCTTATTAAATCAAATTGGAAATATCTAATTTTCTTAGCAAACTGGGAAGATATGAAACAATGCGATGATCCAGAATCAAAAAATGCATTTGCTAAACTTGAGGAAACCATTAAATTACCTGCCACCACGTCTTTCGGAGCTTCTACCTCAGCAGTAGTGATAGCATAAGCCTGGCCTTGATCCCTTGACCTTTTCTGAGGTAAGTTCTCCTGACGCTTAGGACATGCATTTGCATAATGCCCCATCTCCCTGCAATTGTAGCACTGAACGTTGGTAGCTTCCTTCTTCCTTTTGCAATCATGAGCTTGGTGGCCTTTTTCACCACACTTGTAACAGACTCCCATTCCCTTCAAGCAAGTACCAGGATGTTTCTTCCCGCATTTACCACAAGATGGATATTCAACCTTTCCCTTCTTCCCCTTATTTCCATTCCCAGATTGATCAGCAGGTCTCTTCTTCTCTTGCTTTGCTTTAAATTCATAAGACTTAGAGAATTCTTTTTCTGTCTTGATAGCACATGAGACAATGTCTTCGTACGATGAAAAGGATTGTGAGACTAACGCTCGACGGAGAAATGGTTTTAACCCATCAAAGAAACGATCAATCTTACTTCTTGGGTTACGAATATAATCACCAGCGTACCTCTCTAACCTTGTAAAGTTAGCCTCATACTTTGTGACATTCTCATCCTCCTTTTGTCTCAGACTCAGAAATTGCCTTTTCCATATCTGCTCGATGGTCACGAGGGAAGTATTTTTCTAAAAACAGATCTTTGAACTCCCTCCATTCCATATTTGATACTTCATCATCTTCCTTCGTATTTTGAATCAATGACCACCATTGATCAGCATCTCCAGTGAGGCGGTAAACTGCCATGATAACTTTTTCCCTTTCACTGCTCCCCAAAGCCTGAAATATTTTCTCTAGGGAAAATATCCATTGCTCAGCTACTAAGGGATTTGTATTCCCATTGAACGTTGGTGGTTGTTGCCTCATGAATCGATCTAACATTGATCCTCCATGCTACGGATCAGGGTGCTCCATACGGGTAAGGTTATTATTCATAACCTGAGTAAGTTGTCCCAGTATGGTGATTAGCTGATCAGCACCAGTTGCATCACCAGCCCCACTGTAATTATCTTGAGCAGGAGGGAAATCCCTACATGGAGTGCGTGCATTGATACTGTTTCCATTTCTTCCACTAGGTGCCATTTCTAAACAATGGCATAAACTAGATCAGTTTATGAATCAAAATACATAATCCCATACTTATAAAACACTTAACATAAATTGAACTATTTATGGATATAATCCATAATCATAAGAATGTTTTCTTTGAGGAATTATATACTCATAATCCCTTCAAAATGATTTGTAAAGAAAATGAGAGTTATCCTAAGCATATCCCCCGGGAGTGTCGTAACCAAGAGTGCAGCAAGGCCCGTTGTCGTGCACCAGTTCCCGTTCGAGTCTAGCTCAAAGCAGTGTTTTCGGGTTTTACCCCTAGGTAAATCTGTGCCAGAGCCGCCTCTACCTGCTCGTATCCAGACAGGGATTTATTGCTTGGAAAACTCACAAAATCTCTACAATACCAAAATTCTAGGAAGTTCTTCTATACTAATCCTCAAAGTTAATCTTAGGTCTACGTGCTCTAATCATAGTTTATCTAAATCTAGCTTCCAAGGTTTTTACTAAACTTCCTCTGATACCAACTGTAATGCCCCGACCCCAGTTACCCAGAGTCGGTGTATTAATTACATAACATTGGCATGATCACAAGAAAGATCAAATCTCGAAAGACCGATTGGTTTAGTAGCCTTAGAAACACTAGATATATTCATATGTTTTACATTACATCATAAAATGAAAAACTACTACAACAACATAATGTTTCCGCAATCCACACTATTAACCCCTCATAATATCCCTGCAAGTCATTAATAATTTACTTCTTCACTACCTGGGAAAAATAAAACATAGAAAAGGGGTGATCTCAAATGCCCAGTAAGGATAACAATATAGCGGAACATTCAAAATAATCATAAACATTTAAGGCAATGAATTACTAAAACAAAAGCCTTTTAAAATTGAACTTCAACATAGTGTGGCAAAAGTAAAATGAAATAATGCCATTTACTTATTCACATGGATATTCTAATAATCGAATAATCACATGCAATATCAATAACCACTTTCATAATGTTGGAATGCATAATGCCAGACTATCATAACCACATAGCCAAGGCCTCGTGCCAAGACTACAAATAAGATTTTGTCAAGGCCTTGTGCCAAGACACTAGTTTGTCTTATGAGACCTACCGATGCATCGAGGAGCTATAGCGGGCTCCACCCGTCACATATTAAGTCCAATGCATTCCCATATGAAAAGGTTTAAACATAACATAAACATTCGTATTAAAACTAGCATACGAAATGTCAATAATTTCATCATAAACTATGAATGGTATAAAAATAGCACATCCACAGTCAAACATATCACAAAACCTTCAATACAATATAGAAGTTTTGTATCATAATAAATCAACTTCAAATAATCTTAAAATCCATCAAAGGATGTTGACATAGATGAAATCAAAATTCTTTTTAAAGAAATATATCCTTTTATTTTGAAATAATTTAAGATCCATATAAAATAAAACATTTTCTTTGAAAATATTCTTATAAGCTTGTAAGGGAAGCTTTGAAGATTTTATAACGGCGGAAAATAGCCGCACCCGCCGTTAAATAAAAACATTCTTACCTTAATTCGGTCGAAAAGGTTAAAAAGGACCTTGTTTTGAAAACGACCGAAAGATTCCTTTATAAACCACTTATAAAAGTCAAAAAGGGTATAAATGACTTTTACTCATATTCTAGTAAATAGTAAAAATGTTTTGAAATGCATTTTTAAGAAACATGGATGTGGATGATAAAGAGATCCCAGTAGATTATTACGTATAAACAACCTTGGATAATGAAGAGGTTGTAAAGTAAACCCTTACCTTGTACTTTCCCTTGGTTGGGGTAGGTTAACCTCCTGTATAATAGTGAAATAATTGTTACTAAATTATACAAGAATCATATACATTAATATGATATCATATATGATCTTTTAATATTGATTTGATAATAATATCTTAGTATTATCGCCGTTTCGGGTGTTAACTTACTCATTTTCTTTATATGTTTTGTTACATAAGTCATGTTTGTTGTATCTTATTCATATCCAAAATGATATCATGTCCTTAAACATCATTTTTAAATCATTAAATGATAATTATACTTGAATGTATACGATGGAGAATGAATCTCATCGCGTTCGTGGAGACGGTAGTCCGTACGTACGCACGAACGCTATTTCCATTTAATTTTTATTTTAAAAGAATCGAATCCAAATGATACATATGTATTTTACTATTCCTGTATAATATAATATATTATATATGTTACTTAAGTTCATTAACACCATCCTTTATACGTTCCATGTGTGGTATGAACGAGTCATATCATTTTAAGGGGGCGGTAGTCCGCACTTCCTCAAATGAAATTATCGTATGTATATACAACATGAAACGAATAATGGTATGAAATAAAATGGAATTACAGAAGCTTATATATAAAATATATATCATTAATATAATATTTAATTACAGTGCCATCATAATGGCCACCATGAGAGGCGGTAAGATGTATTTGAACAATCATCGTTTCGTGAGGCGTTAGTTTTCCATCCACAGAAACATTATGTTCATCATCCATTAGATGGAGTTGTGTGTATGTGTAGTTTGAATCCTTCTTATAAAAACATCCTAGTATATTTAGGATACTGGTGTTGTTACAAAAGAAAGGAAATAAAAAGAGTTTGGGGGTTGAAGAAGCAAAATAAATGAAAATAATTTAAGATAAATCGTTACCTTTAATTTAGGTAACTCACTTTGGTTGGAACCAAAGGACTTGTTGAAATTCTTTCTGCCTAAGGGGAAACTTCAAGGAGGAGGAGAGGGATGTGGGGAGCTTAGTTGGGCAGAGTTTGGACGAGCCAAGTGGCTTGAGAGGTGTGAGGAATGAGTAGAAGTGGTATCCTTTTATAAGGGAGAGGAGGAGCTCTTTAGGAAAGAGTGAAAGTATTACTTATAATATAATTATATTCGGTTTATAATGGTCCAAAAATCATTGTGGTCGAAGATAAGATGACTAATATTCTAAATAACATCAACCAATAATAATTGGACAGGTTTTATATAATATTTTAATCATTATAATATTATTTATTTCAATGATTTATTAATGAGGTAAACATTGCATCATTATTGTGTCAATAATAATTTAACTTATTTGATGTCTAAAAATTATAAATAAAATATCATCATGTAGGAATTAGTTTTAGCTTTCTAATGAATATTTATAATAGAAAACCCAACATGTATAACCCTATGTAAAAATTGTTCTTCTAAAAGATGTAAGCTTATGCCATTTTTATTTTTATTTTAACTTTATTAATATAATGTGTCCCTACCACATACAAGTGGCTCCAAGGGGTCCCCAAATTGACCCAAGGATGCCCATGGTCGGGTATGTGTCCACCAATAAGGTTATGACACGTTTGAGGATAATTTTGTATTATTATAATATTATTTTTTAACCCTTATTTACCGGATTTACCCTTTAACCATGGTAAATAAAATATTTACCGCAGTAATTATTCAAAATGTCTAAAAATAAGAGTTACCTATTTACACAATTTGAACATCCTGATTCCAAATATGGAATCCATTTTCCTAAATTCAAAACACAGAAGTGGCAGAAATTAATTTAAAATTAATTCCCGCTGTCAAAACAAGAAGCGTGTTTTTAAGAGATAATAACTATCAAAAGATTGACACTCGTTTATGTTCGGTTTAATTGTAAAATTATGTCCAATGACCAACATTATATTAAATGGTAAAAATATATTCTAAATATACTTTAAAACCACTCAAATTCATAATTTATCACTATTAATTATTTTGATTAAAAAAGTTGTTTTTAATTAAAACTTAGTAATTTTCACTATTCATCAAAATATGAAAGTTATCCGAAATGTACCAAAATTTCACCTTAGGATAAATTCGATATTCCGAATCCAAAAATGAAGTCCATTTTCAAATATAAAATATATATAATTTCAAAAAGTAGGTATTACTATTCATAACGGCTAGTTTGATTAGTTATGGTGTGTTAGAACTCGGTGTTGCGTATAACACACGCTATCACATTATTCAAAGAGAAGCGTACCGTAGAAGCTTGGGGTGTTACAATATTAGATGATAAACTCCCCACCCATCATGTAGTGTTGCAAAATATTTCATGAAAATACTACTACTACTAACACAAGATAATTGGTCACATAGTTCTTTTAATGTGGGATCAACTGATGTGAACTATAGTAAATCTCCTTTGATCACTGTATGTTTCCCCAACCAATCCTGATACATTGTATAACATTACATACTCGACATGCTTATCATGAAATCTTGTGATGGTATTGCTCGAAAACTTCTACATCAACTCCTAAAGGAACTACATGAACCTTTCTACCCACATGAAAGGAAATCCCTTTCAAGTCAAAGCCATCATGGTTTCTTCCAATTTGAAGAAATTGGGTAAAAACATCTAAAAGTACCCTTCAAATCCATGGAAACTCTACACCTTAGAAATAATCTTGGGTGGCTCTCATGATACCACTTCCTCAACCTTATCATGGACCACTTCCACCCTTACCTATGAGACGACATGTCCTAAGAAGTGGATCTCAAGAATCCTGAACTAACACTTAGAGATATTCCCATATATTATATTATATCAATGTTTTTATTGAACCATCCACAAATATCTCATGTTATCCTCTTTAGACATCATGTACACTAAGATTTTGTCAACAAATACCACTGCAAACCAGTCTAAGAAAGGGTGAATGATCTAGTTAATGAGTCTCATGAACACTATTGGGGTGTTTATCATGCCAACAGAAATCACCAAGTAATCATAGTTATAGTCATAAAATATGGATGTTGTCTTAATTATATCCCCTCCCTATTATTATAGTTTGTGATAACATAATCTAATTTCTATCTTCTAGAACCATCGCACCCATCTCAACTAATCAAAGAGGTCGCCAATCATTATTAGTGGATAATTATTCATCATAGTCACCTGGTTTTATGCATCCGTAATACCCAAATAAACTCAATATCCCTTCCAACTTCTTGGAAAAATAACACTTTGGAATCCCATTGAGAAAATTGGGTCTCACAAAGTCCTACTCTTGAAAGTCCCGAAACTATACCCTCAACTCTCAAAGATCTGCATGATCCAATATATTTACCAATGTATATATGAGGGCTATCCCATAGTGTAATTTAATGTATAAATCTATCTCTATATGGGGAGGTAATCCTAGAACACCCTAAAGAAAACATTTTCATATTCAACCACCACTATAGGGAACTTGTATCCAAAAGTATCAAGTAAATTAATAGTCATTCTATCCAATTGTTAAGTAATCAACTGTACCCCCCTATGCCTGAGTTCGTCCTATGCTGCTAAGGTTTATTTTTATCCCATAAAGGAAACAATTTTCCCATCATTTCAAATACACCATCTCCTTCACATAAAATATTCAATATATTCATAAACTATGGAAAAATATTCAATACCTAAGATGAATTTAGATGTACTAATCACTTATACAAAGTTACCCTATAAAAACTCTCAGATACTTGAGTCAGATCACACTACTGGTAGATGTGATCAATCATAAAGTAACCTTTTATTGGATTCTGTATGTTCAAAGGTCAAGTCAATGGATCCATTGTAATATTTATGTGTTAAACTAGATAAGTGACAAGAACATAATGAATGGAACTTATATTTATAAATATTGTAGTCAAGGTATAGAAGGAATAAATTGTAACTCATATTAACCCTAGAGCCTTAGGGTCTTATGACTCTATATCTTGTAACTATCCTAATCCATGGCCACCATCTACCTGAGCCTGGTGTAAACAACCTGGGTATGGTGGTGGTAATAGCTCAGACATCTAAACGCCTCAAGATGCTCAGACAACCCCTCCTCTACATCCTCCATCATAAGGACCACTATTCTGCTTCCACTGTCTCTACCTCAATAGTTTATTTTATCAGGACTATCTATACAATAGGTCAAAAAATTCAATGCCATAATCCCTCGACTGTTGTTGGAGAAACATGACCTCTCCTAGGTCGATTCAAGACATATGAAGATCCCAACACTGTGGATCCTCTATCTTTATATCATGTCCATAAACATCTGGCATGTAAAAATCCTCATGACTACAATTTTCAACATGTGTTTGGGGTCTCAGCTTCTGGGTGTACACAACCACCACCCACTATTAGTGCCTTCTCACCCAGGAAGTAATTCACAAACAAGGCCCACTCAAGTTCCCTATAATATGGGGGATGCAGAGAGATAAAATTGAATCCCTGATATCACAACATAATACATGTTAAAATGTTTATTATCTATGGAATAGATCCCACACCATCTCAATGGACTATTAAAATAGAGTAGTAAATCAAATATAATAATACACTATAGTCTTAGTGACCAACTACATATGAAAAAGCTCCAAGGTTAATAATGATTGAAACATTTCTAGATAAAACACTTCATCTAAGAGACACTAAAAATATGAAAAGGTGAGAGTTGTATTGTTTTCTCCCTGAGTCAATAAACTCAACCATATAATAGTAGTGACATGAATAAGACTCAATATAAGTGATTTCATCTGATCTATCTTATTCCACGGAAGGAAAAAAACTAGAGTTAGTATCTTTTTCTAGTTCTCATCCTCTTGGAGGTCCAGATCCCTCTAAAACGTGGTAGGTCACTACCTCTTGACCACATACAACTCACTCAACCAATGTGCATCCCTTAATGGAACTGTATATTCATGCTACTTCTCAACAAGTGGTGGTATCACTAGAAATATACATGGAAAATATATATCTAATACATGCACCTATAATGAAGCCTCAAAACTCAATACATTATCCTCATAACAATGCAGTGGAATCTTGTGTGGTATTCTTCATCGAGGCATCCAAAAATAAACAATTTATATCACGATAAAAAATTATATATGGGGATATGAATAATTAATCACATAGATACCAAACACATATATTATATGATTCATGTACTAATATTTTCAATGTAATGAATGTTTACATGTATCTATTTAAAAGGCAACTGATCAGAGACTTTGTGTATGGATATACTTGTCACTGCACCAACATTGTAGTCCCTGACCTAAAATCCAAACATGAAACACATAACACTTTTTCCCAAAACCTTTCTAATCAACATTAGACATAAGTTAGAACTGAATCCTATCATACCAGTATATCATAAACCAGCCCAATGGGGCCAGGACCATGACTAACCCAAACCCGCCACTAATAGACAAAGGGATGATGACTAGCACCAAGTAGGAATATCACACACATGGTAGACATTATCCTAATGTAACTTTACACATGAACACATATATAATACCATTAAATTCTGAAATGTAATACAAATGATACTAGTGAATGCATACCTCTAAAACCCCACAATCAACACATGATAGTAATGTACTAATGTTGATAAATAGGAACAAATATAATCCAAAATAAAAACTGAGAAGAGGTAAACCTCCTCTATGTGTGAGAAATATGATCTAATTATACTACTAGAAAAAAACCTCCTTCAATCAAGATCATGTTATGATCCACCTACTCCATATCCTCCCAGGACTCTAACGAATGGTCCATCATCTGTATAAGACACGACACATGTAGTATGAGCCCCTGTAGGGGATATTATAGTAATAACAATTATAAAACCCACTAAATAATAATCATTATTCTTAAACAATAGTATACTAATAAGAATTATATAGTAATAAATGAATAACCATAAAAGCAATATATAATGACACTGCTCCTCCAGCCAATCTCAATCAAACATGCTAGCCACAAGATTTTACATGACGCAATGTTTGGTCAAGGGGAATCTACTAAAATATCTAGGTTACTGATGGAGACACTAATCTAATAGTTCATGATCATTAGGTCCAACCTAACGAAGCTCACTCACCTCATAAAAAATTAATACACATATAGGGGATCGTAGCTAAGACTGTTGGGGGACAATAAAAACCAAATCTAGATCAACCATCTATATAGAAGATCATAATAGAATGATATAGTACACCCTAATAAAATGGCTCACCATATGGGGGATCAATACTCAGGTCAATGAGGTCATGTCGATTCCACAAACTCCACCTTGTGTACAAAATGATTGATGACCACACTCCGGTCTCACAGAGCGACCCCAAAAACAATATATAAGAATCATACTCTAGAGGGGATCACTATCCAATGGTATAGATGTAATCCATAGTATTAACTAAAGGGGATGGACAAAAGGAATACATTCAACTGATACTAGTCTATACTAAGGGAACGAAGGGCCCCAAACACCCTCAAATGGGGTACATGATGTGTATGTGGGGGTACATAGTGCATCCATACAACCCCTGACCTTCTCATGTTTTTTCATAAAAAAACATGTAAATATACATATAAATGATGTGTATGAAGAGTAAATGGTGTGTAGATATCTCCCGTAAATCAACTCATGCCATATAGTAATGGCAGTTAATACTGGACCGTGTCTGTGTACTCTGACCTTGTCCATGTACTCTTGCTACGATCATGTAATTTCTCCACCTTTGTACTCATGTAAACTACGAGTTACATGATTAGAAAATGAAAAAATTACACTTTTCATGTCATACGATTACATATAATGTGATATTAAACTCCCCATAAAAACTTTAGTGTCACATCTAGGGATCCCACATGACATGTAACACCAGATTGTGCACCATGTAATCTGTGATTTTTCAAAGCTGTTGGGATCTGTTTTTCATCATACTAAGAATTTTTCTTTCTATAAAAATATCCATATAATCCTAAGTAAAGGGTCTTTTGAACCATTCCTTCATCAGTATTCATGATTTGGGCATGGAAATGCTCAAAAAAACCACTGATAAACTATCCTGGACAACCACACATCAAAAATGGGAAGAATAGAATCCTTCATTCTATTCCAATCTGCCTTTGATTATACTCCTCTATCACAACACCTTAATTGTACCATAAATCATGAACTTCAAACATTACATTAATCTAATTCACCAAATAACAGCCATGAAATGATCAAATATAATCTCTTACTGGAACCATGAGATAAAAAACTGACTACGAGGATTGTAAGAGTAAATGGGGGAAAAATAAATAAGATACAATATGTGAGGAAAGAAATTGAAACATTTTTCATTTTTTCATGAACTATTATCATATAAATAGTTATGATAAGAAGAGATGAATAGAATTAATAATTTAATACATTGAATTTAAATCTACTATCAATGCATTAATCAATTATATTCGTGGAATTGATCTGCGTTCAATCAGAATAAGATAGAATATCACAAATAAAACATCCTAAATGGATGTTGGACTGATCTCAGATGATGAATAGTCACACTTCCCTATTTTTTGTGAGATTTTTGAACTCAGTTGTTCCCTAATTGTTGATCCATGATCTTTTCATCTTTCTCCCATGTAAGATCCTACCAAGAACTCAAATGGATACTCTTAATTTTTAGTATTATTTAGGTAACCCAAGAAATTTACCATAATAATGTTTTTATAGAAAACACATATGGTCATGAAAATTAATTAAATAAATGAATTTATTCAATTATATCATTTAAATTTTCACCCACAATAATGATTAACCAGAACATCATACACACTTCAAGGTTATGACACACATAAAGTAAAACCCATGTTATGAACTCAACGATACCCTTAAATATTTGATTTGGGCCCATATTTAAAAGTTATTCTACTTTTATAGGAAAACTGGACATACATGATATTAGTATTTTTAATATATTTCCAAAATTAATTTATGGAATATCGGGCATCAAAATCTCATGTCTTATCAGGGCCTTTCTCTAAATTTAATTCATACAATATTCAAATGTAATACATGAAAAAATCAAATTCCATATATGATTATCCAAAAAAACCTATAAAATTATTATTGTTTAGAGATAAATAAAAATTATCTTGTCCTCAAATTTAATCCTTATACATTTATGGATATTTTCCTATAATATATACCAAATATAACAGAAATAATTTAAAAAATCCATGTGTGTCCCTCCCCTAACATTTAAAAGGGAACATATTCTCCTCTATTATTCACACTATTGAATATTTCTAGATAAAAATTACCTAATAAAAAACCTTAATTTAATCCTTCCAAACATCCTATATCAAAATTTATTATTGTGATACCCTCTATCTAAATATTAATGAGTTTGATAGATGAGGTCACTCAAAGAAAAGGCGTAGATCTAAAATAAGATCCTCCAATTTTATTTTCACTTTTTAAATTACTCTAAAATTTATACATCAGTAAAAAATTGAGAATAAAGTATTGAAAAAATATTTAAATGTTATTTTGCGGATTTAATGACCTTACACAACCACTTATCAATTAAAATGGATATAAATGGATTTCTCATGCATATATGGGGACTATCGCCTCTACACGACACTTTGGTTCATTTTCCATCCCAATTTTTTCAAGAGGTTATTTTTTATATATAATGTAAATATATATGATATTTTTGAAATAAAAAAAATATTTTTACTAGTGAATTAATATTTTTATTTCTTTCATTCCATCTATCAAAAAATGGAAGCATCACTCATGCGTATGTATAAACTACCTTCTCCATGTAGTGATGCAATTCAATTTTCATCCATGCTCTTTATGAATGGTTATAGATATATATATATAATTAATATATATTATATGTGTATCTTTATTTAAATTTTGGATATGATGCAAAAATAATCAAATTTCATGTAACATAACTTCAAAACCAAAACATACAAGAAAAATGATGTATTTAACACCCGAAATAACAATGAAAATGAAATATTATTAATGAAAAAGTGATAATATGATATAAATAAAATATATATGGTGTTATAGATATAAATAGGGTTATGTTATATATTTAAAATAAAATTTTAACTTTTTATAAAGAATCATAGGGGACTTATGATGTAATAAATACTTAATGTAAGGGTTTCTTATCTCACATTTATTTTTAGGAGACATAAGCCATTATCACCAATTATTTAGATCAAGTTGCGTATATAGATACCTTTAGAATGTTTTATTATTAAAAAATATATATTTATGGTATATATAATTTAATATTACATTATTACATTAATGGGTTTTATAACTAAAAAGTTTTCCATGTGGTAATGGTTTTATGATACAATCACATCTTTACTAGGATTGTTTATGCTTTAATATTCTAATGATGAAATTTTATGATCCATATATAACAAATATTTTTTATTTACTTATTTTATTACTATATATATATTTAGTGTTTTCATCTAATTTTCAACTTTTTATGTAGTAAATAAAATGATATTATATTTTTATGGAAAAAATTACCTTGTTTTTTTCCTTTGGATGAGAATATTTTCTTCCAAGAACATATTTTCATTAAAAAGGTGAAAAATGGTTTTACTATTATAATAAAACAAATTAAACTTTTTTTTCACTATAATTGGATTTACTGAATAGTTTTTATAATTAATCTCATTAACATATTCCAATGTTATTACTTTTAAATTTTTATTGAAAAGGTGATTAGATTTTTGGTCTTACATACATCGTTGAAGGAATTTAACATGAAACATGAATAATAATAATATATATATAAATTACCCTATAAATTTACATATTTTTCTTCTCAAAAAAATCATTAATATTTTTTATATTAATATATTCAAAATAACTCATTTCAAATTAAAAAATACAGCTTCCTTAAGAACTTTTTTGGTGAAAGGTTTAACAAAAATTAACTATAGCAACATATTTTGTTATTTCTTAATAATTACTAGTGTTGTGATCCAATGTTACAATAATAATTCTTTATATGTATTTTTTTATTCGAGATAATAATTTTTTATAAAACCCATATCATTTCAATGGGTTATATATTTTTTGATATGATGATGTTGTAAGATCATATGGGACACATATGTATAGTTTTCATCATGTGACGGGTGGGTTTTGAATTGTATTTATCACCAATGAATTGGTTAAATAATTTTATCTAATGAGTTAATAAGTATTCTAATATTTTTAAGCCAATTTAGTAAGGGATTTTTTCCAATAAGAAAATTTTATGAATGAACCTTGACTTAGAAAACGATGGAAAGGGGAGTGAACCTAATCTACTATGATATTATTGGAAGTGATTTTGGAATATGGAAATTATTTTCTACATTTCTACGCATGAAAATAACTAATTTATTATTCATATGAACAGATTTATTAATAATGATTGATTATTTATGATTCTAAACTCTTATTTTCTATGTTAGTTTTTTAACAAAACTGTATTAAATGTTTCTGATTAAAAAAATTTAACTAAATAAGTATGATTTTTATAAGTCATGCTAAGGTTATTATACGCTTATTATTATATTTTGACCACATTTGATCACTGATTTATATCTCTTACATTTATCCTTACAGAGCATCTTTTCTCTACCTTTCTTATTTTTCCCTTCGCCAAGTTATGAAGAATGGTTTTATCTATGATATGTACACAAATGGTGATAGTTGTGAATAACATAATATAAAATCATATAGATACTTTATATTTAAAATATTTATGTATCCATGTTTACTAACAAATAAACATACATAACCCATAATATTTTTTGATTTTGAAATTTGTTGAATATCCACTGAAAATATTGTAGAATATTATTATGAAAATTATGGATCTCCCATTACTCAATAGTAAAAGATGAAATTGTAAAAATTAGTTATCACAAAAATTAAACAGTTGTATCAAAATAAATGAATCAAATGTGTTTTTATATTACCCAAACCATATATAATTTATTAACTTTGAAAAAAATATTTACATATACTATTAATTCTCCAACTAATAGATTACTTATTTGATACAAACTAAAATGTAAAAACTCATAAGGAATCATATGATATTTCATAAAATAGTATGGTTGGATACATATTAATGCATTATATGATGAATGAATACAAAATAGGGGGTTAGTCATGGTTTAGTCTTATATGAACACACTATGTTGTGTCAAATATTTCCCAAGAAAATAATTAAAAGCCTCACTCAAGGCTATGGATCATATTATGTAACCAAATGTCCCCTATAAACACTTTTCATTATATATAGGTATATGATGTCGTATTATGGGTTTCTTCTCATGTAAAAACAATCATACCTACTAAATTAAAAAAATTTAAAAACCTTAAATCCTAACATCACTTTTATGCCATATTGTAACATACATTACCCAAATACATGTATGATACTGAGATCATGTGTTCCACTACCAATGGATAACTCCTTGATCCCTTGGAACTGTGTGATTATGACACAGATCATTAAACAATGTTTTTAGAATGATTTAGTAACATTTTTAAAATCATAATTCACGATATGATTTTATATGAAATCTATCATGACTCTTAAATAAGCCATATATCCATGAAAAAAAATTCAATTCAAACAAGTTTTAAGAAAAAATTATGAATGTAAACATAGGATATCTCTCTAAACCAATACATATAATACCATCAGATTTGATAAACATCTACTACCATCTATTCGGTGATAAATGATGTAATAAAAATGATTATATGTTAGGTGAAACCAAATATAGATTAATTTTTTATCCAAACATGTTCTTGGACCAACAATAGTTTCTCTATAATGAAAATTTTAATTGTTCTCTATTATATTTTAAAACATTAAAAAGATAAAAAAACCTATATATCTACCAATAAAAATATAAGACCATTAAAATCATTAAATGAGTTGATTCTTGTCCACATCAATATCCATGAAGTTATTGACAATAAAATTAATTGAAAGGAACCACCAATAGTGTCTTAACATAGTGGTGAAATAACTAATATATAATAAAGTATTTATACACATTTATATATGAAAAAAAATTATCTTTATCATCAATCACCTGTCGAATTATATTTGAAACAAATTATAGATGAATATCATAACTGGAAATTTATGTAATAATAAAAACAATATATCATAGATCCATATACTAAGGAGATTTTAACTAAAACAACCAACTTTTTGAAAGCATTATTTTGTTATTGGGAGAGTGGTAGGAAAATTTTATAGCCCATAAAATTTATTTATAGAACATATAGTGTTAGTGAAAATTTCTATATCATGAAATATAAATGTATTATACAATATTCATGGAAGGGTTATATTTTGAAAAGGCCCAATGACCCTTCACATGATATATACTTGTTCTTCAATGGCCAATGAACATACTAAAATAGTTTATAAAACAAATATACAATAACATATACATAATAAAATATTAATGTAATAAATAAGAACTATTTAATAAGGTAAACATGATCTAAAACTCAATCTTAATCCATATATACCTTTTACATTTTTCAATATATTTTAAAGTAGAAACCATTCTGAATATATTATGACAATGAAATCACTCATCAAACTAAAAGTATGTTACGATGCTTGACACATGAAGGATCAACATACACGATGAGGATAAAAAAGTATAATATTCTTCAACTACAATAGTGATCAACATAGAATATATGCTACAATTTTTATAGTAAAAAATTCCTAGAAATAATTACAACCTTATAGTTATAAAACATGCCGGATATATTCTAATATAAACATATAGGTAGATCTTTTTGTCCCCCAATAAAAACTAGAGATGTACCAATTAAGGTTATATATATTTCATAAGGTAATTTTGATAATGTGTTCAAGAAGCACACAAGCTTATAGACTAAGGCATACAAGTCATAGTTCTAGAGTTTACATGGGAAAGGAAGAAATTTTATCTAGGGGAATAAATTGAGGGAATATATAGTATAATCTAGTATGTTCAAATCCAATTTTTGATGACCCATATTGTATAATAGATTTTGAGTCAAAATGTGTTCCGTATTTATCATTGTCCTTTTTGTTTTGGAAATCACAAAATACTTTAATTTTGTAATTTATGATGAATTATTATCAGAGTCACATATGTTTTTTTCATATCATAATCATATATTATTGTTTTAAAATTGTAATCACATATATCATTTCCACATTTGAGGTTTTTGTAAACAAGTTATGTATCATATTTATATTATGCATCGTAACTATATACATTGTAACCAGGTCATACATCGTAATCATGTTATTTATCATAACCACAGGCATCGTAACCAGGTTATGTATTATATTCATATTATTCATCATAACCACATGAATCGTAACAATTCTATGTATCATATTCATATAATTTATTATAAACATATGCATCATAACAAGAATATTCATCGTAATCACATCGTGCATCGTTACTATGTTATGCATCGTAACCATGATATGGATTGTAACCATGATATGAATCATAACCATGATATGAATATTAACTAATATATGAATCATAACCATGATATGAATCGTAACCATGATATGAATGGTAACCATAATATGAATCTTATTTATGTTAAGCATCGTAACCACATTATGTATCGTAACCACAATATGCATTATAATCATGATATGCATCATAACCTTGTTAAGCATCATAACCAAGATATATATCGTACTCATGTAATGAATTTTATTCTTGTCTTACTCCAATACCACATACATGTTTTTAATTATATTTAAATTTACCCATTGTTTCATAATTTTTTACTTACAATATATTAACCATAACATTATCATGATATTAGTTTAATACCAATCAAAATGATGACATGAATTCTATTTGAATTGAATTTTATAATGTCAGGTGTCCATGTCCCTGAAAATTTTCGTTAAAAATATGACCATTGGTGAAAATATGAGCCTTTGAACCTGAGGCCAATAAATAGGAGTTCATTAGAACCAGAGTGGATAACATTAGCATCATTCTTGATCTAGTGATAGATTGTGCGACATCACTCTTTCTTCATGTGAAAGACTTGAAGATAAATAATGTGAATAATTTAGTCCATGTTCTTTTATTTATATATGTTTTTATTTTAATTTGTGTGACCGATCATTTTGATAATGATTGATGTCTTCTTGGGTTAGGAAGGTGGTGATACCGATCATCAAATCGAGGTATTTCAAGTATTTGAAAGTAATAGGTGTTGATTACCTTCTTAATAGAAGGGTTTTGGTGATAGAAATATAGTCGTGATGATCATCGTATTGAGGGCTTATGAGGGTGGTTGTAAGATATACCTTTTATACAAGGTTAAAGGATACCCTACTCTTTGGGATAAAATAATATTAGTACCTTTATACTTCCAATGTTATTTGTAATAGAAATATAATAATTTTGTTTCTTCATTCTATTCATATTATTTTCTATTGTAATTATTCCAATTATGATTCATTCATTACATATTGTTTAAAGAGATTCTATACATTTTACAGTATAATCATTTACAATTTTTTACTCTGATCATTGTATTCAATTCAAATAAAAATGTTTTGATAACTAATTGTATCTCATCAAATCATATCCATCATATCTAGGACCCATATGGTCATTTGTATTGTTTTTAAATTGTATTAGTTTAAATTCCTTTAAATTATGTTCATTCTTATAAGATTAAATAATTTTTTTAAACTATAATTTACCCCCTCTTGTATTGTGCCATTTAATATACATTTACATCTATATTACGATCAATCAATTGTTATCAGTGTATGTTTCCACTGATTGTTTACATGATTTATTTATTTCTGTAAGACAATTATATTTTAGTTATAATCTATTTGTTTATAATTACTTACTAGACTAACATTTGTAGTAGAATAGTATAGTTTTATAAGATGGAAGGAATCAATATTGGATCAATTGAAAATATGAACCCAAAAAAAACCTATTTTTAATGGAAATGATTATGATTACAAGAGAGATAAAATGAATACTTTTTTTATTAATACTGGAGTAGATAATTTTGGAATTCTCACTGGAGAATGAAAATCCTAGACATGGAAGTCAGAACCTAAACCAACAATGAGAGACTAGAATATCAACTGAATTACATGGTACACAATACATTATTATGATCAATGAAACAGAATATATATAGTCAGATATCTTCATGCGAAGTAGCTAGTTGTATCTGGATGAAATTAAACATCACACATTTCAGTACATCTAATTTTATAGAAATAAGAAGATTCATGCTCTGAGCTGAATATAATGGTTTTTTTTCCATATGGAGAACCAATATGAAATATTCAACAAAGATTCATGAAAATAGTCAATAGAATTAAATAAATGAGAAAAAGGGTCTTGATGATGATGTTCTTGTGGACAATATAATCAATATAATTCCAAATTAGTGGTAATTAAAAAGTACAAATATTGATGAGAATATGAATGTAACTCAAAGAACTCTTGATGAGTTATTTCGTACTCTGTTACAGTATTAAGAAATAATGAAAAGAGATGAATATTTTAATAATAAGAATAATGGAAATGAAAGTGTATCTTTTACTACTACACCTAAAAACAATACCCCAGAAAGTGTACCAAGATCCAAAGCTAGGAATGTTTTTGTTATATTAGAATCTAGTAAAAGTTATCATTTTGAGAATGAATTGGCCAATATTTCTTCATGAATGAATAAGATTATGGGAAATAAATAATTTTATTACAAATTCAAAAATAAATATAGAAAGGGAATGAAAGGATCCGTAGTATCTTGTTATAAATGTAAAAGGAAATGTCATATTAGAATAGATTTTCCTTTTCAAAAAAAATATAAGAAAGAGATACATTATGAAAGACACAAGAAAAAGTATTACAAGTCTAAAAATTGCTCAAAAAGCTTTATGGAAATAAATTCGGAGAAGGATAACCTTTATATGACTTTGAACAGCTTGTTTTAAAAAAATGATTTTTAAACAAAAATCAATTTCAACACAATTTCTTGTGAGAATTGTAATTTATTCATTAGAATAAAATCTTAAATTTTTTCTCATAAGAAATTGTTATCAAATATCACTTCTGGAATGAAATAATTTGAAAAAATATATTCACAACTTCTTCATAATGTGAATAACTCTATATTTGTTTATACTCATTCAAAACTGGTTTTTAGTCATTACTGTTTTGATACTTAAATTGACCATTTTTTGCACCATTTATCAATGTGTTGGACATTGGTAAATATATTTCACACTTAATAAAACCCAATATTTGGGATTTTATAATTATCACATTGAAAAACAAATGTGGATTCCTAAATTTCTTTTATCTATAATTTCTTGATCCAAACAAGTTTGGGTTCTAAAAAACTGATTTTTTCTTTTTCTAGAATACAAAAAGTGTACCCAAAACATAAAATATTTGGTACATGGATAGTGGTTGTTTAAGAAATTTGACTAGAAACATATTTTTCATTGAAAACTTCACTAAAATAAAAGGTGGAGGAGTGACCTTTGGAGAAAATGCACGAGGAAAGATCATTAGTATAAGTAATATTGTTTTTTTAGGAAAAGTATAAATTTTATCTATTTTGTTTGTTAAAGGTTTTAAGCACACCCATATAAGCATAAATCAATTATATGATGAATGTTACCATTTGAATTTTAGGAATCATAAATTTTTAGTTCACAATTCCAAATATCAATTCATTCTTTCTTCCCATAGGCATGGGAATGTATACAAACCTAACTTATAACGCCTTTGGACCAAAGACTTACCATGCTTAAGTACAATAGAATACCAATATTTGTTATGGAATAGAATTTTAGGACATTATAACCATGGGAACCATCATAAACTCTCAAATAAAATTCTTTTTAAGGATCTTCCTAATCATAAAATAGATTCTTCTAAAGTCTGTGATCCTTATCAATACAGAAAGCTACATAAAAATAGCTTTCAAAATCTAATTAAATTTTAACGTCCAATTAATTAGTGTTAGTGCACATTGATATTTTCAGTCATAAAAATTGAAAGCATTGGAGTAAAATATTATGAATATTACTCAAAGAACAATTTGTGAATTATTTGGTACTCTCTTACAGTATTATAAAATAATGAAAAGAGATGAAGATTTTAATAAGAAGAATAATGGTAATGGAAGTGTAGATTTTTCTACTACATCTAAAAGAAAAGTCACTAGAATGGGTAAAAATATCCAAAGATAATAAAGCAGTTTTTATATTAGAATCTACTGAATGTGATCATTTATATAAAGAATTAACCAATACTTCTTGAATAAAGAATAAAATTATGGGAAAGAAAGACATTTAGTATAGATTCAAAAATATATATAGAAAGTACAAGAAAAGCTTAGAATTAACTTATTATGAATGTAAAAGAGCATGTCATATTAGAACAGATATTACTTTTCTTAAAATAAATGATATGAATGAGAAACATTCTGAAACCAAAATGAAAGGGCATTACAATTATAGTAGAAATAAAGTCTTGAAATCAACTAATACATGGAGTGAAAGTGGAGGTGATTTATCAGACAAATCTTCTGAATATGAATCTTCTATTCAGAATAATATAGGACTTTTAGCGAGTTCACCTATTGAAAATACTTGTCTCATTGATAAGGTACACAATAAAGAATATCGTAAAAATGTATATTTAAATTCCAATTACTCTAATGATAAATATTCATACTCTTTAGATGAATAATCTTCTTTAGAAGAGGAAAATTTAACTTATTTTGAATAAGAATCCAGATTTTCCAAATTACATGAGAATGTGAATTCCTATCACAAGAAAAGCGATGATAAGGAAACATTTATTATACCTATCCTTAAAAAATAAGTATCAAAACAGTCAAGAGATCTTGATAAGAAAACTCTTTATTTCTAAAACATTTCAAAAAAACTTATGGAATTAAATTCTGAGAAGGATAACATTTCTAAGGACATTGAACAACATCTTTAAAAAAAATATTCTTTAAACAAAAAGAATTCAAAACAATATTTTCTGGTAATAAAAATTTAGTTATTAGACTAAAATCATATTTTTTCTCTTAAGATACATTAATCAAATTTAACTTCAAGAAGGAAAAAATTTGGGAAAATGTATTCATAACTTCTTCCTATTAGGAATAAATATGGATTTGGTAATACTAATTCAAAACCGAATTAAGTCATAACTATTTTGATCCTCAATTTGATCCTTTTTCCAACAAGTGTTAATGTAGTGGACATTGGGAAATAAATTTTTCTCTTAATAAAACCCAATATTTAGGATTTCATAATGCTCATATTGCAAAACAATTGTGGATTCCTGAAGTTATTTTATTTACCATTTCTTGATCAAAACATGTTCAGGTTCTAAAAAACTAATTGTTTCTTTTTTTAAAATACAAAAAATATACCAACAATAAAAATATCTGGTATATGGATAGTGGTTGCTCCTAAAATATGACTATATACATAGATTTCATTGAAATAATCACTTAAATGAAAGGTGGAGGAGTAAACTTCCGAGATAATGCACATGGAAAATTTCAATGGTATATGTAATTTTGTTCTTTTAGGAAAAGTTTTATTTTCATATGTTATTTTTTATAGGTTTTAAAAAAAAACCTCATAAGAATAAATTAATTATTCGATGAAGGTTACCTTATCAATTTTAGGAATGATTAATATTTAGTTCACAATTCAATGGATGAATTCATTCTTTCTTCCCATAGGCATGGGGGTGTAAAGTCACATAACTTATAAGACCTTAAGAGCGATGAATTACCTTTCTTAAGTGAAATTGAAGACCAATATTTATTATGTAATAGAATTTTAGTACATTTTAACCTTATGAACCCTTGCAAAATCACAAATACAAGACATGTTAAGGATTTACTGAATCGTAATATTGATTCTTCAAAAGTTTGTAATCCTTGTTAATATGGAAAGAAACATACAACTAGCATTAAACAATTAATGAACATTCAACTTCTAATTAGTTATATTTAGTTCCCATGAATATTTTCATTCCTATATAAACTAGTTGAATTAGAGGTAAATACTAGATATTATTTAAAGAATGACTACAACAGATTTAAATGGGAAAATTTTCTAGGCAAGAAATCTGATGCTTTTTTCAATATCATAATCTTTTGATCCCATGTTAAAAATAAGAATAATCTAACACTGATAACTATTCGAAGTGGTCATGGTGGAGAATTTTAAAATTCATTTCATGAATTTTTTTCTAGTAAGAAAGGTATTATTCACAACTTTTAATCCCCCAAAACCCCTCATAAAAATGATGTTGTTGAAAAAATTAATAGTGTTATTTTTTAAATGAAAACAACTATGTTGTGTGAATACTCAATTGCTAATCATTTTTGGGAAGAATCTGTAAGTACTACTTTTTATACTATAAATCTAATTTTAACTATATATTTTCATAATAAATCACCTTATAAATTTTGTACTGGCCGAAAACCTAATGTATGGTATATTATATTATTTTGCTGGAAAGTATTCATGTTTAGTAATTAATATAATGTACATAAATTAACAAAAAAATTCAAAGAAGGAATCTTTCTAGGTTATTAAACTTCTTCTAAGGCTTATATATTTTTCAAAAAAAAGTATTGTATTGTTGTGGAAACATTTCATATTAAATTTGATGAAATTAATCCCTTTGTCTTTAAAAAAACCCTTCTAACATCAACATATCTGTTTTCACAATCTTATTATCAACCCTTAATTGAAAACTCTTCTAAAAAGGGAAATACTCAAGAAAATGTTACTAAAATATTTACCTCAGAATACTTTCTATATTATGTTGATGAATATGTTTTACAAAAAAAAATCAATTATTTCATTGGAATCATCACAGTGATAATATCAAAGGTGTTGTAAATTAAGCCATCAGGACTAGAAATTTATCAAGAGATGAAATATAACATCATTCTTCTCTATATTAATTTCTACTTAAACATAAAATGAGTCCTTTAGTGACGAATATTAGAATAATGAAATGAAAGTTGAACTAAATGAATTTTAAATGAATTAAATTTGTACCATGGTTGAACGTCCTAAAGAAACAACTTTAATTGGTGAAAAATAGGTTTTCAGAAACTAATGGGATGAAGATGGTGGCATTATATGAAATAAAGAAAGACCTGTAACAAAAGGCTATAATCAACAAGAAGGAATATAATAAGAAGAAACATATGTTCTAGTAGTTAGCCATGAATCTATTCATATTCTATAATCCTTTAAAACATTATTTAATTTTAAACCCTTTCAAATGGATGATAAATGTTTTTTTCTAAATAGTTTTGTTCAAGAAGAAGTTTTCATAGAACCAAATCTTGGTTTTGTTGACTCAAAACACCCTGATGATGTTTTTAAACCTTCCAAAGCATTGTATGGTCGTAAAAATCCCTTAAATCTTGGTATTATAGACTTACATGTTTTATTTTACAAAAAAAAATATGCAAAAGGTACTATAGATCAAACTATTTTTATAAAAATGAAAAAAAAAACTTTTTGATTGTTAAAATCTATTTTGATGACATTATATTTGGATCAACTTAGAAATTCTTAACTGATTCTTCTTCGAATATAATAAAATATGAGTTTAAATTGAGTATTATGGGTCAGTTAAAATTATTTTTTGTGTTTTTAAATATTAAAAAAACGTAAGGAACCTATATATCTCACAAAACTATATCAAATACCTAGCTAAAAAGTATGGATTTCACAACACTAAAAGTATAATAACTATAATTGGTACCTCTAATACACTTTATCTTGATGAAGCTGAGAAACCAAGAATAAAAAAATTCTATACTTATGACAATAATTTAGTAATACTTAATAGCTAGTCAACCAAACATAATTTTTTCAGTATGCTTACGTGCAAGATATCAATATAATACAAAGTAATATCACTGAAAAGAAGTGAATTTTTTTTCACTAGTTAAAGGGATCAATGGATTGAGGACAATTATATTCTTATAGAATTTTTTTAAAATAGGTTTTTTAGATGAAGAGATTGGTGTTTGTAGAATGGATAAAAAAAGTACAAACAAAAAATTTCATTTTTAAGAGATTCATTAATTTCTTGGTCATGCAAAAAACAACATTCCATAGAACCTTATACTACTGAAGCTGAATATATAGAAGCAAGAAGTTGTTATGATCATGTGTTGTGGATTCAATACACACTCACTAACTATGGCATGAGTTTTTTCAAAACTCAAAAAATATGTTATAATACTAGTGCCATTAACTTAGTAAAAACCCAACACATCACTAATATTCAAAACACAATGATATTAGGCGTCACATTATTATAGATCACACACAAAAATGAGATATTATGTAACAATTCATTATAATGCAATAAAAAATTGTTGAAATTTTCAAAATACCATTATCCTCTAATAGATTTGAATAAATTAAACAGAAACCTAGAATTATAACTGTAAAGTAACCATTCAAATCTATTTCTTTTTTAAACCCTCACCTTACATAATGTTACTCATTTTCAAAGAAGGAGTATACATATTTTTTTATCGGTTTTACTTATTATTAGTTTCAAATATTATTAGTTTTTCTTTTGATCGGTTTCACTTTTTGTCAGTTTCACTTTTTATTGGTTACACTTGTTATCAGTATCACTTGTTATCAGTTTTACATTTTAATATGTTTCAATTTTATTAGTTTTAAATTTTATATGTATTGGATTATTCTATCCATACTAGATTACCATCATTAGATTATTCTATCAGTTCCAGATTATCATTATTATAATATTTTATTTGTACAAAATTATTTTTATAAGTTTTAGATGTCTAATCAGTCTCTTATAATTTTCAGTATTGCTAGTATTATTATCATAACAATAATATACTAAAAAAAATCAATCTAGATACTCGGATAAGAAAAATTTCTAAAACCTTATTTTTATTTTTAAAATATTTGTTTTTCAATTCATTCTTTTAACTTCTAATCAAATTCACTCTGAATACAATTTTATTTTATGTAAAACTTTAAGAGTTTGAAGTTATTCACAACCATTGGATTATTTAGATCTAATCCCGACCATTGAATTTTTTTTAATGAACCCCTCCAGACCTATACCACATTGAATTCCTAAAATTTTATCTCAAGTCCTTATATTCTATAAATACATAGCATGGTTCAGAATCAAAAATTGCCTCAGTTTTCATAATCAGAGAACTACTCAACATTTGTAACTAGTAAATATTCAGGGTTTGAGATAGTATTTCATGTATGAGTCAAAAAAATCATCTCCAAAGAAAATGCCTCCAAAATATTTCTCTTACTTTAACATTAAAGGTGAAATGTTAGTCTCTCAAGGCTTTTATGATAATTTCTATTCATAATTGAAATGTATAATTAGTTTTATAGGGTGGGAATTGATTTGTGTTAAAAGACTATATTCTGATCAAGAATTTTTTTTCTTTGATGAGGTATTACAATTTTATAAAAAAATTAAGATAGAAAATGGTCGAAATATTTCCTTTATGATGTTTGATAAAAATTATACATTCTCTATAAAACAAAAAGCCACTTTCCTAGGTTTTCCATCTGAGGGAGATGCTCAATGTCCTTTCAACAAATTACCTAAACATGTTGGGAATTTTGATAAGGGAAAATCTGAATAACACATTTTGGATATTCAAGAGGAAAAGAGAATGGTATGTCATTTATCAATAGATAATTGACTAAAATACTTCTGGATGAAAGGATTTATTGTTCAGGTAAAGGGTGATAAGAAAAAAAATGAAATATCCATAAGTTTATATGCTTTATTATTCGATGAAAATTAGGAAGTTCAATCTAATGGGATTCATTTTATTGACAATTAAGAAGCTTAAATCCACTTCTATAACGTCTCAGCTGATCATGTTTTCCACCATTCTTAGTAGGTTTTTGAATTAATTCATGAGTTTATGAAATGTTTCAATCCAGTCATATCTGAAAACCTTTAAAGAGCCTCTCATCATTAAGGTTATGATAAAGATACATATGTTACAATTCAATCCCCAATAAAAAAATTGAAAAATATAATAATGAAGAAAAATCAATGGAAGTATCAGAATGGAGTGAAAATCATTCTAATACATTGAAATAATCTTCATGAAAACGAAATTTAGCTAAGACTACTACTCCCAAAAGATCAAAAAAAAACTTCTTTTTAAGATGAGGTTGAGGTAGAGTGGAGAAAGAAGAAGGAATAAAGGAAAGAAGGGGATACTCAATTTTGATTATATCTAGCTTAAGCCCTAGAACTGAAAATAAAATCAGAAGAAAAATTAATAGAAGAAGAAAGGAAGAATAGAATGAAGAAGAGAAAGGACCTTTCTATTGACATTTATAGTCTCCTCAAAATAGAAGAGCAATAAACAACAAGAATTATAATAAGGGAGCCACCTATTTTTACTCAATTAGATTTAGAAAATAAAGGCAAAGAGAAGTATGATTTTGAAAAATTGACTATACATGGTCTTATTCATGAATCTGAAGAAGATTAGTAATAAAAATTGGAATAAGAACAAGTACAAGGAGAAGAAATAGAAGATAATGAAGATGAAAACAAGAGAAATCATTCAGCAGAATCAACAGAAGGTCCATCCTTTAAATTTACATCTCATGATCCCCAGCCATCCGAGGATGTTCTAAAAAGGGTTTCTACAACGAAATTCAGTAAAATATCTTATAAATAAGAATAATAAGAATCCTATATTTTTTAGAATCATCCAGATCAATTTATTTGTATTGAGACTCATTTTGAATATCTTCCTGAATACAGTGAAGATATAGATTCAAAAAGAAAAAAATAGAGAAGATAATTAAATACATCAAACATGCTTTGAATAGATTGCAAAATATAAAACCATTCATTCAAAAAATTGAATATAGGCTAGAAATAATTTCAAATTGTCAAAATGAAAGAACAGACTCTGTCATGATTCTGATGGATAGGTTTCTTGAATCATGAATCTCATTTAAGAATATTCAAGGAATGTGTTGCTGATTACAACAAGGCTTTTATTAAAATTTTTGAGTGGTCATACAACATTTATAATAATCTCAAGTATCATGTGGATAAGCATGATTAATTGGTTTTGGGTTAATGATCTCAATTTTTTTCCCAATAGTTAGTTGCTGTTTTGAAGGAAAAACATGAAGTCTTTCAGTGATCGGGTACCACAAAAAGAATAGAATCTAAAGAGCATGATCATCTAGAGAAAAATTATAGAATGAATGTAATGAGGTTTTTTTGGTATCAAATTGAGTTGTAATTCTAGATAAGTCATACAAACTCAGACTAAATGATTTCACTTTCTATGAAGAAAGGTATAAAGATAAGAAATCAATTAATTAGCTTCTAGAACAAATGCTATTGAATAAATAAAATATTA
This sequence comes from Viscum album, assembly GCA_963277665.1. Classification (NCBI taxonomy): domain Eukaryota; kingdom Viridiplantae; phylum Streptophyta; class Magnoliopsida; order Santalales; family Viscaceae; genus Viscum; species Viscum album. Next base: position 377,699,006 of record OY728160.1, on the reverse strand, counting down.
TTGAAGAACATGGTGTGATGTTGATGGTTCTGAACGAAGCCCTTGATAAATTTCTAGTTGATAGAAAACAATTGAAGAATATAAATCTTTCGATTTACAACCTCTTGGGAAAACAAAATGGCCATGAATGTATTTTTAAATATTCTTGAAATAAAAACTTGTTTCATTCCAAGTAATTTCAATTGTTTAATATTTTTTTCTCTAACTCTTTTTTGGATATAAATGTTCTCCCTTATTCATTTTGGAAATAAAAAGTGGAGAATAATATGGGAAAAAAGAAGTTTAATTAATAAAAATGAAAAAGGATGAATGCATTATTAAGGGGGAGAACTCACAAGTAAAAATAAAGAGAATATAATATTTATTGATATTTTTATCCAAGGATGGAATTATTCATATTCACTATTAATTTCAGGAGAGTTTCTAAACATAGTGAAAGATAAGTTGTTATTATATGTTTTATTTTGTGATTTCCAAAAGGGGGTGATTGTTGAGTCCAAATGTGTTTCGACTTTATCTTTGGTATTTTGTCTTTGGAAATCACAAATTACTTCTTATTTTTTATATATGTTTTATTCTTATCACAATCACATATGTTTTGTTTCTTATAGTAATCTTGAACTATTGTTTTATAATTACAATCCCATATATCATATCCACATTTGATGCTTTCGCAACCTTATGCATCGTATCCAGGTTATGTATCATATTCCTATTTTCCATCATAACCATATTCATCATAACCTAGTTATACATCATAGTGATGTTGTGAATCATAACCACATGCATCGTAACTAGGTTATATGTCGTATTCATATTATGCATCATAACCACATGCATCGTAAACAAGTTATATATATAATTCATATTATGCATCGTAACCATATGCATCATAACCAGGATATACATCGTTATAATAGCATGCATCATAACCATGTTATGTATTGTAACCATGATATTAATCATAACCATGATATGAATTTTAACCATGATATGAATCCTAAGCACGATATGCATCTTATCCATGTTAAGAATTGGAACCACATTATTTATCATAACCATGACATGCATTGTAATCACGATATGCATCGTAACGATTTTAAGCACCATAAACATGTTATGTATCATACTCATGTAATGTATTGTATTCTTGTCTTACTCTAATTCTGCCTAAATGTTTTTCATTATATTTAATATTACTCACTATTTTAAACTTTTGAACATACTATATTCTAACAAAAAACAATGTCCAAAAGTTAGTTATATACCATTCAAAACGATGTTGTGTATTCTATTGGTTTTGATCATTATAATGCCAATCGTCTACATCCCGCTAAATATTTTGGAGAAATATGACTGTATGTGGAAATATGACTATTAGAAACTATGTACTATAAATATAGAGTCATTTAAACTAGAGTGGACAACTTTTTAATCATTCAAGTTCTAGGGAGAGAATGTCTGACATAGCTCTTGCTTCGTGCAAAATCCTTGAAGATACAATGAGTTAATAGATTATTCTATGTTCTTGTATTTTTATAAGTTCATTTTTTTTCTTTGTGTGACTGATCATTGTGATAACAATTGAGGGCTTGTGGGGATAGGTAGATGGAGCTACCGATCATCGTATCGAGGGATTCCTTGTATTTGAAAGACAAAGGTGTTGATTACCTTCTTAATCGAGGGATTTGAGGGATAGGAAGACAGTCATGTCGATCATCGTATTGAGGGATTACCAGGGTGGTGGTAAGTCAAACCATTTATCCTAGGTGAAAGGATACCCTACACATTGGGAAAAAATTCCTATACCTTTACATTTACATTTCTATTTGTAATATAAATATGATTTCTTTTCTATTATAATTATTACAATTATGATAAATTAATTACATATTGTATTAAGAGATTCTATATGTTGTATGGTAGAATCATTTAAATTTTGTTTACTCTGATCATTATATTTAATTCAAATAATATTTTTTTGATAACCTATTATATCTTATCATATCATATCCATCGTATCTAAGACCCATATGGTCATTTTTATTGGTTTTGAATTGTATTAGTTTAAGACCTATTAAACAAAATTCATTCTTAATAGTTTAAATATAAAGTTTTTTTAAACCTAAAATCCATCCCCTCTTTTATTGTTCCATCTAATATACACCTTCATCAATATTACGATCTAATATTGGATTTAATACCAAAAAAAAGTGATGAAAATATATCAAAATAACTAATTTTTATTATTGAAAAGTGGTATTCCATGAATGATATGTTTTATTAAATTTTAAATATAATAATGAAAAATATTAAGTGGAAACAATTCCAAAATGTATTTCCCAAAAAATTATTTTCAAATAATGTTTTCATAAAACATTGTATAACTGATCATAATTTTCATGTTTTAATGTTAAATACATATTACACTACGTTAGTTTACATTGTGAATCACTTCTTCCCACCTCAAAAACCAAACCACCATATCACCCCTAAAGAACTCTTTTAACCATGGGTTAAGGTGTGTTCATTGGCGTATATATCCTTCAGGTTTAAGTGAGGATAGTTTGATACTATTTATAGTATTTAGTACAAGTATAAAGAATTTGACAATACATTAGTAATAATGCCCAGAAAAGGTTTATTCCAATGATGTAACCTTATCCCATTATCTCTCAAGCTATCATAAATATGGTTTTAGATTATTGGAGACTCTACTATTTTGATTTTATAACCATGTTACTCTCAATGAAATGGATCAACACGTTGTGAGAACAATGATTACCTTATAATAACATGATTCAATATTTAGTTACCTAACATAAATATAAAGGGATTATATTTAGTCAATATTAATAATTATTAGGGATATAAAAGTTACAAACAAGTTTATTGGAATTAATGATATACCAAATAGGGAAATGTATTTTCATTACAGAATTCAAAACAATAAACACTGAAAATGTTAAACTATTAATTTGAAAATGTGATTCAAAACTATTTATATATATGTATATATATTAAATATAAAAAGGCTTTGTTATAAAATTAGAAATATGAAATTGACGGATTTGGAGACATAACTTGAGAATCCATGAGGGAGATGAGATCACCTACCATTATTTTTGGGTTAATGAATCTCCACTCATAATATAAAAAATTATGGAAAATGAAAGAATATATACTTAATCATTACATAACAATTATAATTAAAATACAAAAAATGAAATAAAATATATCTTAAAAATTGTATCAAAATATTGGTAAAACCTACGAAAATATCCCTTATAACCATTCTAAATTTCATTATAAGAAATATTTAATTAATATAGGCTTATGCAACAATTAATTAAATCAAAAAATGATGAGAACCCAAAATAAATAACACAACTATATAATATTATCAAATAAATAATGAATGGGTTATAGATATCCCTCTTTGGTCTTATCAAAAGAAAAATATATTAAAATAATTTGTTAAAATGGATTTAACCATGCCCATAGTGAAATTCCTAATTAGAGAATCCATTTACTATACATGAAAAATAGAAAATAAAATGAAGGAAGTAACAAAATTGGGATAAAGGGACTTACCTATAACCATGAATCGAATAATTACACATTTATTCACCTTTTATCCAATAAATATGATTAAAGGATAACGAAATCCACAAGGGGATGAGATATCCCATTAATTTGGGTAACAACTGATTTGGTTGAGTGTGAGTGTCCAATAGTGGTGAATAAAGGGAAAATTAATTATCAATTTCCTGTCAAATACATATTTTATAAAATGTATACTGGTTAAAATTGGTGTTCTGGTAGCTACACACCAAATATCTGGTGATTTTATAGTTCCTACACAGTCACTGTTTTCTATCATAATTCTAATGGATCACGATAAACATTGTAGTGGGACTAAAACTACTAACCCATATTTCTCAATTATTCCTTCAAAATGAATTATTTTTCTCCCAAAAATAATTCATATTAAATTCACTTATAAAATACCCCTTTAATCATTATGAAACCCTCAACCAGAGATCCATATTTAGAAAAATATATGAAATTGAAAATAACATGTTCCCTTATGATATTATATTCCATCTCAGGATCTCTAAAAAATAAAATTTTAAAATATGTAAGTGCACTCGTATTTATCATCATTTGATGATTTAGATAGAATATTGGTACTAATTCTATATATCTAATCTTTAATGAGGAAGACACAGTAATGTATTACAGTAACAACAATGGTAAATCTAATAAAAAGGTGGTCTAATCATAACATGACTTAAGAGTAGTCCATGCTAGAATTGAGTGAAAGCATGATTCATACAATAGGGTGTAAAACCATAGTAGAATATCCTAGATAAACATCAATGTTAGAATTCAAGTGAGATGTGACCCAAGGGATATTAAAGATGAAGATGTATTATAATAAATGGTCGATGAGACATGATTAACCATTCCTTGATAGAAAATGAGATGAAGATGATAAACATGGGGAAAATACTTAAAAGAATGTAGAATACTAATTATTAAAGGGTTACATGATCACATCCGGATGTTATATGATTTTAATTACAGTCATGAGAATAGGGATTGATAGGATCAAATTTGGGTTCACAAAGGTCCAAAAAGAGGTTTATGTGGTTATAATTGGATGACATTAGGTATATGTCACATAATATATATTATTCTTGATATGTCCCAAAGGTAGGGTAATATAATATAAATCACCAATTGATGGGTATATAATAATGTATGTCACTATAATATGTCAAACAATTATGTTATAAATACGAATTGAAGTAATTTCCTTTGAAAATTTGATTATTCCTCCCAATGGGGATTACATAATTACATTTCATTAGTTGATATTCAATTTAATGGACAATTTTGCCTCAACATAAGGGCCTCCTTGGGGAACAAAAATCAGATACCTCAAATGTTTAAAGGGGTCTTGAGAAATTAAAACATGACTTCATTACTTAATGTATTATGGGTTCATATGTGTGAGTTTGTTAATTCCTACTAGATTATTAGGAATCACATAAATTGTGTGATTATTTGAATCCTATATAATTTTTAGATCTTCCAAATTTGATAAGCCACATTTTATTTATAAATAAATCTATCCGTTTATTTTTGAGAATATAATTTTTAGAACTTAGATTATTTTGAAGATATTACAACGTCATGTATGCTGGAGGAGTGGGATACACAACCAAAAAAATAGAACTTTGGATATATGTATTTATTATATTAAGTGTTTCATAAATTCTTCTCAATATTGAAGAGGTGGATAAAAAAAATTTAGTTATCCATAAAATTTCAGCACAATATTGGATCTATATAGGATGAAATGAATTGAATTAAAAAAACATATACTTTTTTGGATTTTTTTCTTTTTCTAGAAATTAATACATGATATCGAATTTTCACTCATTTAAATCAATGGGACCAACTATTTTAGCTGGTTCTTTTGTTATTCTCAATGAAAAAATATTTTCTCTCCCATTCACATCACCTATGTAATATGTGACAAAGATTTCCCACTTTTATTAAGTGAATTAATTGTCATTTTCATGGACTGTATGTTTTTTCACCACCATATAAAACTTTTTCAAGCATTTTTCTCAGATAAATAATATGTATTATTCTTTAATTTACTAAATTTTATACATTTTTTTCTAAATTTGACATATTTTATTGTTTTATCTTAGAAGATGACTTTTAGTTCCACTTAACTATATTATAAATATATCAATAGATGTTATGAATCAATGGTTCAATGTGTCGAGCATGCACAATGTGGTCTAATCATCCCACATCATGACGATATAGAAACTAATTTTTCACCGTTTTAGTATCTATTATCAATTCATGTAACCTTATGTGGGTATAATATTCTTAGTGGCGTTAATATTACAAGTCTGAATCCCATTTTACCTAGAAATTGGTTCATCACTTAAATGGGAACACCATGAGTGAGGATTTCATTCCCCATACATTATTTCTATAATTATGAGGCTAGGAGTATGTATATTTTATGTTATTATCAGAAGAAAAATGGTTGCATAATATTTTGTACCTAAACTAGAGGTTCACAATAATATAAAAATTTTAAATTTATTTGATTTACATAAGTGTGGCTAAAATCCAATTTTTTCATTTGGGTGATGAATTTGTATAGTTTTAGAAATATTAGTTTATTTTGATTTTACTTTAATATAAAATAAATTTAAATAATACTATCACCAACAATTTTATCATGGTATTCCAATCAAACACATGAATTCTGATCCATATTTCGTCCAGTTAGTTTAGATGGTAATGTATATAGCGAAAAACCATTCACTTATTACATGGTGAGGTGGATATAGTTTTTGTAGAGGGATTAAATATTAAATGTACCCACATTTTATTGGATGTGAAAGATTCTTTTTCCATACCATATTCTACTTGGGGAGATGAGGATAAGTTTATATTCAATAATATTATCTACAGAATACATACAAAAATACTAAGGGAATGTCAGCCTATGAATATATTAATAATCCACTGAGTACATTGGTAATGTTTTTCTAAAAAATCATGGTGAAGAACCAAATTTCATGAGGCCATGAGGATACCGAATTCATAAGAATAAGTGAATCAAAGTTCCAAACTATGATACTCTTGAGAAATCGAATTATAAATTTTTTCTGTTAGAGGTAAAAAAACATTTTAGGTAGTATCATTCTTTTTCGTAGCTTTCTTACAATGTGTACTATAATAAAGGTAATAACATGTCCTAATTCCATGTATTTTGGCTTGATACAATTATTATAGACTCTCATATCACCCATGGGAAGAACATAAATGTGGTTGTTTCAATTTTAGTAATGATTAATTTATATATATGGAGTATCTATCAGGGCCAAGGTACTTTGTTCATTATTAGGTAATTCTAAATTCAGGATAGAAGGATCACAACACATTTTAATTGACATGAATTATAAAATATCCCAACCATATTCAATTCTTATTTTGTACTTTTTTTTTTATTTTATTTAAATTTTAATTGATGTATATGATTATTTATAATATAACATATATTCATTGGAATCAATCTTAGTTAATTTTTCATTTGAATAGTGAGGTTCTAACAGTAGCTTTCTATGATAACTATAGGGTAACCTTTGAAGACATTATTGTTTATTTACTTTTTAGATTGTGTATTGGAAGCCTAAGATACTGATAATGTTTTATTTGAAGGATATGAAATCTCCCATTTTGTACAATAACTTCATTATTTTTAATGATTACCCATATCATCATGGTAAGTGCCTTAGAAATATTGGATCCCAAGGATGTTGTTATAGATGTGTATGATCACGATGCATGAGGATTTATAGATGTAAAACACTCCACCTTTAGTGGGTTCTATGATTTGGTTTTTAGTAGTATTCAAGGGGATTAAATCAATTCAAAATGGGATTCCATGATAAAATATTTAATTCCTTATAGTAATCAATGAAATTATAAAAAAGTTGGGTAGTTTATTAGGGCATAGTGTTTTGAGGTCTCCATTGATTCTGGATAGGGGAAGTGGCCCTGGATTAGAAAAATAATTATGGTTATAGGTGAAATAGGCCTAAGTAATTTTAAGGGAGAGTCAAATTATGATATAATAATCCATATGGTTATTGAAGATACTTGGATAATAATAGATGAATTTTGGGTGATAATAAAATAAACAGTGACTGTAGGAAGATAAGTTTAGCGGATATTAAAATAGATCTTCCCATTCAATAAATTGAGACATCATAAAAAAGTATCCACATGAATAATATTTATTAAACTATAACCCTACTTTCGAATTAAAAATATCCAATAATGTAAAAAACCTAGAATATATTGAGGGATTAATATTCATTAAATGTTGAACGAGACTCTTTTCATCCATGATAGCTTAACTATGTGATTTATGATATTTTATTTTCATGGAAATTTACATCTATAGTTATAAAAACGAAATTGTATCCTAGATTAATGAGTTAGAAGTAGAAGCATCATGATTGGATGGTGAGGACTGCATGACCTAAATGTTTTGGGCTCTTATGTAAGAACTAAAAATCTCAGAACATAAAGTAAATTTTGGTTTACATTAGGAAGATTTGGTTCGATATCATTTTCAATATTGTTTTCCACATACTGATTGTTATTTTTCCCTAACATATTTTAATTATACGATCCTTATATATTATAATTTATTTGATCTCTTGAGTATGATACATTTGAATATATAGTTAGGTTCATGGTTATCTCTTAAGGGGATTTTTATATAATGCATACTCTTTGTGGTACATTATAGATAGGGAAATTGGTTGTAAATATTAATGGTTTAATTCCATATTGGTTCCATAAAATATTATATGCTCATATATTTTAGAGGAATTAAGAATCAATGTGTAAGAATAAATGCTCATTTCTTATCTCTATAGTGACTTCCAAAGTGAGTTTTCAACTAAATTTACTTGAGCCACTAATTATATAAATTCATGAATTAACATTATTGAGAATTAATTATAAGGAAATTATATTTAGTGATGGCTCTTTCTCCTATCAAGAAAATGTTTCTATATTTATAACATCCATTATATGTTATGTGTTCATAATATTAGTACTAAAATCTAATACTATATATAAATATATGATTCTAAGTATAAAATAATGCTATTATTTTCTATATGGTTCTATACTTTTTACAAACTTTAATGTGTTTCTAGGTAATTTTAGAAACATGTTTTCTATTTCCGATGAATATAGAAATGTACTATATATTCCCCCTACAATTTTCATTATTAGTCAATTTTACTATATAAAAGATGACTATATTTTCAACTGTTCGTTTGGACCATCAATGAGAATAAATATCATCCCATTCATTAACATGGATTGAAATAAATTTGAACATAGATCCAATAGTGGAAGCATAAAATTGATCCTTTGATATGGGTTCTAAAATTCCAATCATTAAAGAGGTACTGGTAAACATTCTTGGCTAATTACACCACTGAAAAGCATGACACAATCGACGACACCCATAGACCTTCCATGGTTGATGTCTAGGGGATCATTATATATAATAAAAGGTGTAAAGAAAATATAAAATTCTTGAACGATATGGTTTTGAAATATAAATCATCAAATATGGGTGATTATAAGTAATATATAGATTCCATTACTAAATTGTATATCATTATAGTGATAAAATAACCAAACATATACTCCTTGATTTTCAACACTTCTATGGGGGACTTACCCAATCTGATAAGGTACCCCTGAAAATAGTTTATAAATTTTAGATCTAGTTGTTTTAAAAACTTCCCCCAATATATTGATATCTAGAATATTTTAAATGGAAATATACGGATATAGGAAAGAAAGTTATACCTTGTTTATGATGATACCATATTCAGAGTCAGTATATCCTTACACTAAACTATTATAAAATTGATTATTTAAATGAGGATGGAATCAACTCTGAATTAATTTTTTAATGAGAGAAAGAGTTATATATTGATTATAAAATCAAATGGAAACATCCAAAATGTTAACATATATTGGATTCTTATATATGGAAAATATTTACAATAAATAAAAAAGTATATTAAATCTGGATATTCAACTATGATTTAGGGGTGATGTAAAATGTGTATAACTAAATGAAATAAAATAATTTATCAATTATAATTTCCAAAAAATATACATTTTTGGGGATGAAATTGAAAATCATTTATCATTATCCTTTCAAATATTTCCATTAGTATTTTTTGAATAGAAATTGTCTTTGGAAAGGATAAATTATGGATTTCAATTTATTTTATTTCATATATTATTTAAAATGACTCAGTTGAAAATCATATAATTTTCACCATGAAATCACACAAAACATTTTATATCTTTAGTAGTATTGAGAGTGGTATATTAAATAGTTTTGGAAGGAATAATGAATCATCCAGATTTTTTCTATCTACAAGTTAATGATTTATGGTTTTATATATAAATTTAATTTAAGGCCTTGAAAATATGTACATGTAGTGACCATGAAAATCACAAAACATCATGGAACATAAATTCTATTGTTTATATATCATGATTCAAAATTATTGGTTTAATAGTGCAAGAAGGTTTGAGAGATCCATTATCCTTCTAGGGTTTATACTTACACAAGTATAGGTGGGTTGTAAATTCGGAATACGTTCCATTATCGGAAGATAATGTTTTTCTATTAGAAAATGGAGGAGGTTTTAGTTTTCTCTTAGATGTATAAAACAAGATGGGTATTGGATGGTCAAATATTAGTATGAATTCACTATGAACTAGGGTTAATATGTTTGTAAGGGGAATGGGATGGAATCATTTTCATATAATGTGTTAACATGGATGAGTGTTGTCAGTCATATACACTTACACCTTCATGAAAACCCATTTCTAAACATTTTAGATATTGACCAATTTGATTTTCTCTTGGAACATGTGATCTTGTATGAGTACAGGTAGGATATGTATGGGTCTCATTTTCAACCATTTTTATCCACTGTTCGATCTATGAATATTAACATATAAGTAATCACAATGAAGATTAAATTAAAAGTAGTGTTTTATAGAGGTAATGATTTTCTTAATAAGGTATTAGGGGAATAGTTTTGGTATCATAACATATTGATTCGGTTTCATTAGTGAAATATTAAAGAGAAAAATGATGTGTTTATGATTTTTCATATATCCAAAACCTAGAAGTGATGGATCAACTTTTTCTAGATCTATGAATGAATTCAATTATATTTTTTCCTTTTTATTTAATTAGCCAAAAGTTTTTCCAATTAATAGTTTCTTTTTACTTAGTGTGTTAAAGAAGAACCTTTTGATTTTTTACACTTTATGGTTTTTCCACTAAATAAGATTTATGTTTCTTTCTGTATAGTTTTTATTCAAATTGGTATAATAGGTGTCTGGAATTTAGTATTGTATTACTTCACAATTTGGATTATCCATTTTTCTGTTATTACGTATTATATCAAAATTGGTTGTTTGATGTATCTATTCATACTATATTTAATTAATGTATCAGTTAGAGTTTATGATTGTTGATCCTATATCAAAATGTGACCATTTTCATAGTGAATGTGTAGCTAACATGATTTGAATGGAAAACTGAACACCAACAAGAACATACAAAGGTCCAATATAAGGGGTGGGTCTGTATGGGAATAAATTCTTTAAATTCATACATCTAAAAAAATTATAACTCTTTGTTTAAGGTTATTGGTTTCAATATTAGTTGGTTCACAATGATTATGGTTATATAATTTCTACTAAATTAGCAATCCTAACATAAGGTTATTTATATTAGAACAAAATATAAATGATAATATTTTATTCCAGATCAATGGAGGCTCATTTTTTATGTGTAAAGAGAGTATACTTGAATTTAATGGGGATTCAAACAATGATAAAAAACCGCATTTTTTGTATGGAAAGAGTTCATTCCACTTTGGATCCTACTATATGGACCAAAATGAAATTTAATTTAAACAGATTATTAATAAATAATTTTTAGGCTAAGTTCAATAATGGATTAATAAATGAATCAAACTCTATAAAACATAACCACTGATTTAAAATATTTCTTTTAAATAAGTCTAATATTTTAGTAGATCTATAGTACTATTGATCATAAGTTGTATTATATTTTGGATCCATTTTAGTATTATGAGATCAATATATCTTTTATTTTTTCATCTAATTATTTATATTCCCTTGGAATGTTGTAATTAGTTAGTAGTGACTTTAATTCTAATTTAGTTTACCTTTGTCGATTGAAACCTAATTTATTTTGACTCACATTATACTATAAAAAAGGTCTTACAGTTTATAATGAAATTTAGGTTTCATATTTATTATGTTATAAAAAATAAATTAAATTGGTTTGTATTATTTTTAAGGTTGTATAATATAGAAAAAACATTAGGTGTGTGAAGTTTTTTGGTCATACTTATTTGGTTGATGTTTTACCTCACAGTTTAAGGATATAGACATCAAAACAAAAAAGGATTATTTCATATGATGAGTAAATCCTATCAATCATGAATGATGGATCAAAATCTATTGTAATAACCCATGGTTTTTATGTGGGGGAAATGTATATTATTTAAGACAAACTAATTACATCAAATCATTAAATAGTTTGTACTCACACATTATGGGAAAATTTACAATGGAAATGCCAATAAACCTATTTTTAATGAAAGAAACATATCCTAAATAAGGTATGATCTATTACTAGTGTGAATGGATATTGAAGAGTTACACTCATATGATGTAAAATACAAAAATAAATAAGAATAAGAATTTGTTTCTTTGAACAAGTTATTAAATCTAGGTGTCCCTATATATCTTGGAAAAACACAAATAAATCAAAATTTAGTTCCACAAAAGTATTGCATAGCCATGTGTAAAACTAGTATTGGTAACCTGATTTGAATTGGTGTTGTTGAGAACCATCCTAAAATGACTAATGGGATGTGGGATTCTGTAAGATAATACCTCATATGTATGAAAAAAATTGAATTTAGAAATATGATACAAAGAAATGGGATAGAATGAAAACATACTTGAGGTTGGGATAGGATGTTTTAGTTATCATTAGGTTTTTTGTGGTATCAAAAATAAATCAATAGATAGTATAAAGAATTATATTTATATATAGGAAGAGAAGATAAAAGAAATCATGAATAGATGATCCCACACATCATGATGGTTTAAATTGTGAGAAATAGGCACAATGACTTTTATGATATGAGATAAAAATGGTTTATTTATTGATGTTGAATAAAGTCTAGAATGGAAGGGGTAATTTATGGTTGGTCATAATATATCATATATGAGATTTATATATACAATGGAAGAAGTATTTAACTCATAAATGTTTATTGTAAAAGAAAACACCTTGAATATGGTATGATAAAAAATTCTTTACATGAAATGGATTACACAACATGGTGGCTTGATTAAATTTTATATGTATAGATTTTTATTATGAATATAAAGAATGGATGTTTTAGTGGGTTAACAATGAAAAATGAAGATTACGTTTCATGTAGTTATGTTAATTCTTGAAAGGACCTAAGAATTTGATGTGAATTCGTGATATTATACTCATGATTATATTTTAAGTTATCCAATCATAGATATATCGTATATTTCAGAACAATTGATCCCTTTTCAGTATAATGCAGTAACATATAAAATTTGGTTGTTGATTTTACATTATTGTTACATCAACTAATATATGTTATTTAATGTTATGTATAAATTAAAATATGTTTTATAGTTTTATGTTATTATGAAAAGGCATCCTTATGATTTATGTTATATTATTTAGACATGATTTTTGAATGTAACATGAATTTATCATAATTACTTTTTTATTATAATAGGTATATACCTTATACTATATGCATATTTAACTAAAAAAGTATATTATTTCATAGATCAATGTTATGAAAAAAGGATAAAGGGTCTTGAATTTTATATTCTCATGATAAGGACACCTTTGTGCTATTTTACATCTCTTTTCAAGGATGATATAAAATGAAATTTTTTATTATGTGGCAAGTAATAAATCATTCTACTCAATGTTGTGTGGTAAGGACGGTATTTTGGTTGATGAAGGCCTATAAATAGGAAACAATTTCTAGTTTAATATCACGGGGGAAGGATATTAGGTTATATAGTTTAAGTCAATGAAATAAGAACCTATGTGTTTTCATGTTTAAGATCTTAATTTGGGGAACTATGAATTTTATGTCAATTCATGGGATTTTACAGATGGTTGTAAATAAAAGTTATATCAATATAGGTCAAGGTTATATTTAAGAATAATTATGTTTCATAGTTAAATATGAATAAAATGGAAATGGTTTATTTAGTTTAATTTCCCATGATAATGAACACTCCTTCGTATTTAATGTCACGTGAGAAGGTTTGTAGGTCTTGAAATATATCATCTAAAACAATGACCACATTATTATATTAAATTTCATTTAGGATAAATGATATTTCATATAGAATAAGTACATGGAACAATGAACTCAATATAATGATATTTGATGTATTCTGATAGTGACCCTATATTATATAGTTTTAAGTCATGTGGTAAGTATATTATAATGTGAATTCGATAAAAATTTTAATACAAATTATTTTTTAGACCATGAATCGATAACGGTGATAACCAGATTTCATGATGATATTAACAAATAATATATATATATATATATATATAAATTAATAATACTTCCCAATTTATTGATATTTTATTCATATTTTCTGGCTGAAATTATTGTTGAATTCAAACTAAAATAAACCAAAGATTAATTGAAGGTGATATAAATACATCCATTTGGGACATGAACTAGTGTAACATAATATGTGAAGATTAATGCTGAATGAACATAATTAATTTGTGCTGATCATGATTCATTATGAGAAAAGACTATTCCCAATGTGAATAGAACACCAAATGATGTGAGAGATTAATGTGAAATTGAGAAAAAAGAATCTAGGTAGCACAGTTTGAGGCCAAGAAACCTACATTCAATGTGTGAATATTGGATAGATCACCACATGAGAAAATGTAGTGAACTTAAAAACCATAATTGAAGCTAAATGTTTTATGGAATAATTCATGTGAAACTGGTCGATAATAATTTTAAGGCTTTGATTTTTTGACATTTTGAAGTGGATGAATTTTGAATTTCCCATAAGCCCCTATGATTGACCTAAACTTATTAAACAATTGAATTAATGGAATTATTTTCACACCAGGTCTTAATATATGCCTATAAATAGAAGTTAAGTTGTTTCTATAGTGTAGAGATAATGTTAGAGACCAAATCCATGTGAGTGGGGTTGTGCAGTTGTAGATTATTTCATAAGGGCTTCTCTAAAAATTATGGAACATCATTATTTCATTTATTTTTATCACCCTTCGATGAATATCATGATGATAAATTTTATTTCACTCCTAGGTCATTTTGATGAAGTGAATTTGATGTAATAGGAATCAAAATTTTAATAAATAGTTTATTATGGGGTTTTTGAATTCAAATATTTTGTTTCAAATATATTTCGCTCCCATTTTCATTATGGATTCCCATTATCTTATTATGGAATGATCATGTTCTTTTAAATGAATTTACCAAAGTAAAGTTTCCATCATGAAAAATGGTTTAATTTCATTCCATGTTTAAATATTGTTTTGGGTTACCAGAATTTTGATTACATGAAGTATTGTACTATAGAGGAATAAGAATCATGAGATAGAGTGTGGCTACTGAAAATAATGGATAAACATAAAATATATTTTTATAACTGGTAACAAAATTCAATATTCTATGATTTATTATTCCATGAGCATGGATTTTTACCCAACACCTTTTTTCTCTTTCTTTCTCCCTATATTCTAATATATGTTATTTTTATTTCAGATTTCAATTCGTTTATTTATTCTTAGATTATTGTATTTTTATAAGAGTTATTATAGTATCCAACCTATGCTATTTTGATAAACCACAAAGATGAAAATCCAAGACTAATTAATTATTAATTTAGTGATTGTATTTTTCTATTTTATAAATTTAAAAAAATGATATGTGTGATGGAATTAATGATATCCTAATGTAGTATTAGAAGTCATAATGAACTATCTATCAATATTGATCTATATGTATTAACCATTGGAGTAGTCCTTTCAAATAATGCATGGCCCATCATATTTAATTTTTAATTCTAAAATCTTTTATTCCAGAGTCATTGTCATCGTTTATAGTAACCAGTACCTTAAAAAACCCCAAACATATGAGTTTAACAAAAATGAATTTTTCTTTATTTTAATTACATGACTTTTCATATTATAGATACAGTGAATTTGGTAACACATTATATAAAAATGTGGTCCCTTATACATAATGTACATTTTTTCTAGAAAAAAAGTTTTTATGTTTGAACTAATGGTTTATTTGTAGAACTTTTTCTTTGTTCAATAGTAGTCACATATACTAAATAATTTAACTTGATACATTTCTTGTAATTCCTTAGGCACTATAAAAATAATTTTTGAACTTTTTATTTGAGAATTAATCATCTTAATGGATATAAAATTAAAGAAAACCCGTTATTCAGTCGAAAAAATGAAAAATGTTGGGAATGTTTACCTTTTCAAATAATAATACAATGATATCTTAAATAACACATAATCACATGAGAAACCATTTTTTAGGAGAATATTAAGACTCGTATAATGTATGAACAAACTATCGAGGTATCATGATACATCATATTCAATACCTATGATCACTCATATTTCACTCATAATAGAATTTCTTATAATACGATATTTCTAATAATCATTTCTCTAGGAAATACATAATTCACAATTTATTAGAGTTATATATCACATCCACAACCATCATAATCTATAATTCCCGAAAAAAATTATAAATATTAAATATATAATATTTTAATTTTTATCATAACACTCATTTCAATTCATAATCATGATCAATTTCAAAGAACACATGAAAATAAGATAAAATATTATTTTATTTATAAAATTAACTAAAATAAAAAGTCAAAAAAGGGAATTTAATTTAATTTTAAAAAACATAAATTATTTTATACTAATCATCATAATTAATAACAATCATTATGGTTTGAAAATATAGTCATGGTTTAAATGTAAAAAACATTTTTTTCACACCATTATATTAATTTCTAAAATGAACTATATGGATATCATTAAAAATATTACTCTTTAAAAAATTGTGAAGAATGAAAAATATATTTTAAAATAAAGATAAATTATTACTTGAGTTTTGATAATAATACTCATGAATCTAGATAACAAATATACATTTGGATGTGAATAATTTGAATAGGAATCTTTAAAACAAGGTTACAAAGTAATGTATCTTTTCTTAAGTCATGAATGACCAAAAATGTCTTTTAATTTTCTAAATAATAAGTTCATATTAATTATTTTATTATTTCAAAAACATTTAAATGTTTACTATTTTATTATTTTACCTTTTATATCAACTATTTCCTTTCTTTATTAAGTTATTATGGTCTTTAAGTTCACCATATATTTTTTGAGATTGTTTGGTCCAAAATTTATTGGTGTGTTTAACGAGGAAAAGGGATAATAAAATTGTTTCATGATATTTCCATATTCATAATAATGTTTTAACCATCATATTATTTGATTAAAAACTTTTAGAACCAACTATGTAATTCTTTGATTTAAAATTATCCTCTTCATTCTTGGAATAAGTAGTATAGATGAACACACGAGTGATATTTTTACTTTCCAATGAATAGAAGGAAAATAATATAGATATTGGTTTATATTTACTGAATTAGAATTATGTTATCAATATCACAATTATTCATTAAATTTTTATTTATTACCCACCATGTGATAAAATTACATTAAAAAATACATCATTCAAGGTTTTGTTAATCCACATGTACACATGTACGACATTTTTATTTCTCAATAGATGGATAGAATGGAAAAAATAATTATATCATCAATATAATAACATTTTAGTAATATAATGATACTAATTTTATTATGCTAAAATGGTTATATAAGAATTTGTGAAATTGTAAGAATAGAGACACATGAAATACCATGGATATAAAAAATAGTCACACCTACTATATCCTTCTTTAATAAACACTTTAAGGATTATTATAATGTTATATTAAAAATTAAAGAACTAAAGGAAGTGGAAAAAGGAGTTTATGTGGTATTTGGATAGGTATTGTTGAATCATAAAGTTATAAAAGTGTATGTTTAAGTGAAACAGTGAGGGGATAAAATTATAAGTGATTTTTGTGACACACTTATAAATACTTATACAATTATAATAATAAAAATTTCTTAAATAATTACAATGATTAACATTAATAGTGGTGAGTAAATTTTTACACATGTAAGTTAATTCTATGAAAAAATAAAATGTACATTATTACATATATATAAATTTTAATATGAAATATTAAAATAATTTTCCATTATTATATTTACAAAATTTGTAAAAATTAATTTGAGCATAAGTTGTAAAAAATAAATTTAGAAAACAATATCGAAATTAAATTTTTAAGCCAAAAATAATAACACCAAAATCTTGTATAGAATTTAACCCTAAAAAATTTGATAATATATATATATAATGGATTTTTATTTGAAATTTAGTTCAATCTAAAATTTAATAGAACCTTCCAAACACACAATTAACATTAAAAAATTGTTTTTAATAAATTAAATTAATTCTTTTTCTTCTAAAGAGTTAATCATATGATTCAATATTTTAAAATAATATTTCTCAAATTTTTTACTATTGTACTAAAATAATCCTTTGATACCGAAATTTTTTAATTAATATTTATCTCAATATAATATCATGATTATTTTATAAAATTTATGGTATTTATAATAAAAATAATTTACACTATTCAACTAAAATTCAATCATTTAAAAAAATATTAAAAAATTAACCCTAATATAATTCTAAATTTCTGATAAAAAATGATGTTCATTTTATAAAAGTCAAATTATAATATTTATAAATATATATTTAAAATTATAATTTATCATATATAAAAAACAACTCAGTTATAATAACACTTTTTCCTATTTATAGAAAAATTAAATAAAACTACTTATAAAATTATAATGAATTTATGTTGATAAAATTATTGAATTTTGTTACAAAAATTACAGAGTTTTAAAATTCATTTCCATTAAAAAAATTTATTGTTCAAAATTTTATAAATTAATGAACATGTGAGCATATTTTTCAATTATAGTATCTTTATATTTACATGTTTCTTCATCAATCATATGGTTCTTCCATAAAACATTTACTTGGTGAGTGATTTTATTATGTAACACCTTCTCTCTATGATGATGATTCAAAACCTGATTTTATCCATATAAAAGATATTACTATAATAAAATTTATTTAATACTCAAAATAAGATATTAATTTTGTACTAATTTATATAAAAATTAATCATGAAACACATCATGTACCTAACATTATATAACTCCCAACACTTGTACACAAAAATCTAGTTTTAAATAACACTTTTAGTATTCTTTCTTTGATATCAGTAGATGGGACCAAATGTTAAAAGTTCATAACTATGAAAGGAAATGTAAATATTGACTCACATATAGACCCATGAACCTATAGTTTTAGAGTTTTAGATAATTATAAAAACCCTTTATGTTACTAAATACATTAATTTATATCAAAATGAAATCTTTTTTCCATTATACTCCTATTTTCTGATTCCATGATCGTTTTTCATCTTATCCAATAAAATTATTCACAAAAGAAATCCATCAATAAATAACATATATAACATAATTATTCATAACCTATGTAAATTGAATCATATAAAGGGGGAGAAAAATCACCTACTAAGTATAAATATTCATGATTGAATATCATTAGTGAAAAAGTGATGAGCATAAGAGTGTGTGAGAATATTAAAAATGAATGAGAATAAATAATGAAAATTTATAATCATAAAAATTTATATCATAAATAATGATTCATGGAATTAAGATTTTACATAATTGAAGAGTCATATGAGTCAATACTACTAATCCCTGTGAAACCAATCATTGTTTATAGAAACCTTAAAAAATAATAAAAAGCATGGAGAAACTGTATTTGTATTTTGGAAAATCATAATTTCACCATGTAATCATCTAAATAATATATTTAAAATATTTTTTGGGGTAACTTCTTTTAATGTACCAATTCCCCCTATTAATAATTTCTTATCTTAAAAAAACATTAATTTCTGATAATATTTTTATTATACTGAGGAAATTTCATTATCTATAAGTATTAACTTCCATCTAGTAAACTCCATCACGTTATCTAAGGCATTATTGGGATATATTGGGATCATAAATCATCAGATATTCATTACTCCCACAAAAAATTATCAACAATTTCAAGAACCATATTAAGAATAAATCATGTAGATATTTTATTTCATTATAAACCTTATATAAGTATCAATAATTCCATAAAACTTGATTATTTCAAGGAAAAGTAACATGATTAAAAAAATATCATATAACAATTTATTATAATACATATAAATAATTGTTTTGGATTTTACCATTAGAACATATCATTAGTAAAGAATAAGAATCACTATTTTTAGTTTATAAATAAAAAAACTATTATTAAATCAAATGAAATATATATTTGTAAAGAAGAAGAAATATATTTTTCTTTTTATAACCATTAAAAACTAAAATAATAGAATAATGGGAAAAGTATTTCATTTTAAAAATCAAGTAATCTTGTAATTTAATAGTTATAATATAGAATGTTCATGAAAGTGAGAAAGTTGTGATCATTCAATCATCATTAAAACATTATTTTTAAACCTTTTTAAAGATAAAGTGAAAACTGAAAAAGAAATGTTTAGAGAATTCATTTTAAACCCATTTAAAACAAATTAAAATATAGTTGAAAATTACATTTATCACTAAATTTAGTATAAATAATAGCATTTTTTAATCATTATAAATAATATAAACATGTTAGAAAAAATGTTTGGTAGAATACTTCAAAACCCTTAATGAAATTATTTTGAAGAGAACAATTTATGACCATTTAAAGAAAGCATATTAGAAGGAAATTTAAATATTATGAGTATATATAATTTCTTGATATCATATGTCAAGATTTATTATATAAACCAAGTAAATGAATACAGGTTCATCAATCAAAACATGTATCAATATTGATGGTTAGACAAGAGAAAACTTATAAATTTGGTAATGTTTGAATAAAAAATACATTGATTTAATTAAATTAATATGCTAATATGAAAAATATACATTAAATAAATTAATATTAACAAAAGAATAATAATGTATAATGTACATTATATACAATAAAACAGTGAGAATAACATCAAACATGTTTGAAGAAAGTATATATTGAGACCCAATTCCCTTATAAGGATCGTAACTTTTAAAATGAAAATATATCAATGAAAATATTATATGTAAATAATATAAATACACATAAAAAACCCCATTATATAACATAGAAAATAATATAATAACATAGCTATGTAATATGTAATATAACCTATTGAAAAGAATTTGACTTACAAATCACATAACCTTAACTTTCCCTGTAAAGACCTGAAGTTTGACGTACATGGATATTACATTACTTTTGCGGAATACTTAATTCATAACAAAAACAGACACACAAGGACCGTAATAGTTTAGTGTCTTTGGAAATGTGGAACGTAATCCTCTAATCGTGGTGAATGATTTTCAACATCTCCCATAAAGATCTTCCACTTTTTTTCCTTACCTAAAACCTTTATTTATATCCTGGTGAAAAGAAAACATAAAAATGGTGATCTCAAATGCTCAGTAAGGGTAAGCATGGATAAAATAAAACATAAAATATATATTTGAACTTAAAAACATGAACATAATGTTTAAACATGAAAAT
This sequence comes from Viscum album, assembly GCA_963277665.1. Taxonomy (NCBI): domain Eukaryota; kingdom Viridiplantae; phylum Streptophyta; class Magnoliopsida; order Santalales; family Viscaceae; genus Viscum; species Viscum album. Next base: position 377,677,374 of record OY728160.1, on the reverse strand, counting down.
CTTGAGCAATGTCATAAAACATGGAAGTATGTAAGGCATAGATCATAAAGAAACATTAAGAATGATATAATAGCATGGTAATAAAACATGTAATTGGGGCAACCATTAAGCACATGTAATGATTTCCATAGTAGCCAAGGAATTTCTGCCAAGACCATCTTAGTGGACAAAGTCCCTTTCTGAATCGAGTTCACTCCTCGTTCGAGTCCTGTAATACTGAACCAGATTAGCTTACCATTCCAGCCATGTCTATCTCATGAGATATAAATCATTACCCAATTCGTTGGAGGGATATATAGGTCCCACCCATCTCATAATGAAATCATACTTGTGCCACAAAATAAACATACATCATTCATAATTACCCAATAAATAAAATGGGTTTCATAAAAATCATCACATAATCACATAATCCATAGAAAATAAATGGATATCATTTCATAATAAGAAAATAGAAACCATGTAAATCATATAGACATTATACTTGAAACATACACATATGAAAATAATTTTAGCTTAGATGGAAAATGGTTTTGATAAAACACTTGAAAGGAATTCTTGAGGAAAATAACCTTTTTTCTTCAAAATCATTTTCTTTTAACAAAATGTCATGCAATTTTAAAAGAAAATGATTTTTTTGAAAATAGTCATGTAATCGTTTGTAGGAAGATTCATGAAATAAGGATTTATTAAACCATAAAAATATTTTCATGCTGTATAAGTAAAAAACCATTCTTCTCGTACTTTTGCCAGAAAAGTCAAAAAAAGTACCTTGTAACGTAAACAAAAAAAAGATTCCTTACATACCATGTAGTAAAAGTCAAAAAGTCAAAAATGGGTAAAAAGAACATTAAACATTCATGAAAACAGTTTTATAAAACTTGGACATGGACGATTCCAATAACCCCAGTAAATACTTACGAATAAGCAATCTTGGATAAAAATGAGATTTGCAAAATTATCCCATACCTTAGGTCTGATATGCTTCGTACGTATCTGAACCTCCTTTATAATGATTTAAAAAATTTCATTGAATTATTGTAGAATCATATTAATTGTTATGATATCATATATGTTTCACTTATGACTTTATATTACTCGTTCTTTTGTAACTTCCATGTTAATGAAATGTTTTGGGTAAAATCATTTCATTTATCATATGTGTTTCGACTTGTCATTCTTGATATTATTACTTATATACTGATTTACATAATTCCAGAATGTAAAAAATGATTTATATATATTATATATTCATCATATACTTATATATTATAGATCGATAAAAGGAATGAAATACACCGTTCATGGAGACGGTAGACCGTACGTACGTATGAACGCTGTTTTCATTTCCCTTTTGAATTGAATGGAATTAAGTAAATGACATAAATATATATATATATACATAAATCCAATATCATTATTATGTCATATATTTCATTATTATCTATTATATATACTTTATAATCATTCATGAATGGTTAACATAGAGAATGAATCTCATCGCGTCGTGGAGACGGTAGTCCGTACGTACGCACGAGTGATGATATCATTCCCATGATCATGGAATTGTATGAAATTTTATGTATAATATTTCAGAATCAATATCACTTTACAATAATCATATATATTCATTACTTTCACCATCATACCCATACAAGTAAGGTGGTGGTGGAAAAATAGATTACGCCACGGCATGGAGACAGTATTCCGTACATACACAGGCGCGGTGATTTCGTTTTCCGTAGGATGGATAGATGGTGACATATGGTTTTTTTCATAATTATAATAACATATCAGTATATTAGTGATAATTATGTTATTACTTGATAATGAAACAACTAAATAAGAAGAAGTGGAAGAAGAAATAATGTTGAAAGAATCGGTAACGGACATTACATCTCCTTTGAAGTGCCTCTTTTAGACCTCCTCTTAGGGCATTAAAATTGGTTTTTGAAGAATACCAGGACCTCTAGGATGTTTCTAGGGAAGTGGAGAAGAGAATTATGCAGGGGTTGGCCGAGCATGAAGGCTCAAATTGGTGTGAGAAACAGAGGGAGTAGTTGCCCTTTCATAAGGGAGGAGAGGGGCACCATTGGAAAAACAAACAATATTATTTTATTATAAAGTCATATTCGGTTTTTAATAGCTCAAAATTGAGTTATTTAGAATCTAAGGTAGGTATGGGTCTAAATACTTTCATCCAATATAATTTAGACAAGTTTAGGCTTCTATTTTAACCTTACCATTTAGATTTAACCTTTATGTAAATAATTTTACTTTTACCGTGTCTTCTTGTTTTCTTACATTATAAGGTTAATAAACTTACTATAACAAGCCAAAAGAACCCAAAATTGTTTATTATTAATATATATAACCTTATATAATTCATTTGACCGAACATTAGATTTTTAGGAATAAAATAACAATTAAAAATATAATATTTGTTTTAAAAACTATTTTATGTCAATTTTGACACTATTTGGTAATTGATTTTTGTGAAACTCATAACAGAATTATTAGTTTTAAAAAAGTTAAATAAATCAATAATAACATGTCATATTGAAATATAAAATTAGTTTAATTCATAAAAAGTCTCAAATTACATTTATTTGGGTATTTATAACCTCAATTATGTCAATATTTCATTTATAAGATAATTACTGCATCATCTTTGTGTCATAAATAAATTAAATTATTTAATATATAAAAATTATAAATAAAACACCATTATGTAGGAAATCGTTTTAGCTTTCTAATTAATATTTATAGTCAACTTTTTCTTATGTATAACCCTATATTAAAAATTATTTACGTATTAAACTTTGATTTTAACAATTTTAACCCTTCTTTAAATAAATTAATATTACATGTCCTAATCTAATCCAAGTGGACCTAAATGGTCATATTTTATTCCTATGGTTGTTTGTGGTCACATTACTCTTATCCAATAGAATTAGGACATGTTTTAGGGTAATAATAATATAATTTTTACCCTTAATTATCCTATTTACTTTTAACCGTGGTAAATAAAAGAAAAAAGTTACTATTTACCAAAAAATATTTTCATCTCATTGAACCACATTTTAGTCCTTGATATTAGCTGTGTCTCTCATATTTTCAAAATTCCACTCACAAAAGCAGTAAAATTATGTTTTATGAAAAATTTAGATTTTTAACTACCACTTAGTGGTTTCACTATTCATCAAAAAATGAATGTTTCCAGAAAAATACAAAAAATTAGGCCTAAGATATATTTGATATTTTGAATTCAAAAATTATGTCTATTTTACCAAATTCAAAAAATATCAGTTGCATTAATTAATTTAAAAATTAATTCCCGTCGTCAAAACAAATAGCATGTTTTTAAGAGATAATAACTATCAAAAGATTGACACTTGTTTATGTCTGGTTTAAATGTGAAATTACATCCAACAACCAACATTGTATTAAATGGTAAAAATATATTCTAAATATAATTTAAAACCACTCAAATTAATAATTTATCTCTATTAATTATTTCGATTAAAAAAGTTGTTTTTAATTAAAATTTAGTAATTTTCACTATTCATCAGAATATGATAGTTATTCGAAAAATAACAAAATTTCACCCTAAGCTAATTTCGATATTCCGAATCCAAAAATGAAGTCCATTTTGAAAGATAAAATTTATAAAGTTTCAAAAAGTGGGTATTACTATTCATAACGGCTAGTTCATAATATTATAATAATATCTCGTTTAGTGAAACTCGGTATTGCGTACTACACATGCTATTGAGGAAGGTCATTATTGCATGTAATGAAAGCCAAGTCAGGGCTGCGTATAGTGAAAGCTCTCTTTTGTGTTGTGTATAACATAATCAAAACTTATTTCATTTATACATTAAACAAAATCTATACATAATGTTGCGTAGAATAGTTTCTACAAAATGAACTTGAAATTGTGTGTAACGCGAGCCAAGAATATTGTTGTGTATACTGCAAGAAAATACGATGTTGCATATATCACAAGCTAATTTTGGAGTAGCATACAACACAAGACATTAAAAAGAATATTTTTCATAAAATCTCGGTGCATTCTACACACCTTAAAATGAATTTCGCCCTCGAAATTCGTCGGGGTTATAAATGGTTTACTAATCGGAAGTTTCTTTAATAGAAACCCACATCGTAAAAAGGAATACCAAAACATGGCTATAAAAACTAAAGTATGAAATATAAAGGTTACCCAAGTTAACTCATCACTGGGTTTTCACATAGGAGAACATAGGTGAAAATATGGATATGGAAGAAAAATCTAACCCTCACGTTCTGATGGAGAGTGGTAGAGAACATGGCTATGAAAAATCCAACAATCACAAAGCCATAAATTTGTAATGATCTTGGGTACCATATGATTAATCGGATATAAGGGCACTAGGACAACATTTTTGGTTTTCAAGAACATTTCCCTATTGTTAAAGAATTAGAATTAGAATAAATACTTTATTTTGGTATAATCTTACTGTTGTTCATGCCTTGAACAATTTCCACTTCATCTCTTAAAGAAATAAAGTTGAATTTGTTATTCGTGACGTGTTACCAGATCATGTGATAGAATGACGGGTCATTCCATCTGTCTCAAAAAAAAGCTTAAAAAAATTATTAAATATACATAAGTCGATCTATAGTGAGATTAATCATATATGGTTCCTAAAATGGACTTATACTTCATATATCATACTTCTTAATATAATGAAACTAGTTTCTACTAAATAGGGACTTCCTATAGGCTAGTGGTAGGTGATAAAGGCCAGTCGCACTTCGGCTGTGGGTTCGATTCCCACAGCCTTGTCCGACACGATGGGTTGTCGCCTGTTCTGCAGGTTGTCTTTTTTCTAAAACTACATTTCTATAACATCCCATCCTTAATATCGAAAAAAATTCTATCCTTAAACAATATTATCTTATTTCCAACATAATCCATTCCAATCTTTATCTAAAATACTTTGGTCCAAGATCATAGTATAATGAAAAAGATTACTTGAAATGTAATCAACCAACCATCATTTTTACCTCATTATCTTGTTGGTCAAATTCCAATCATGTGAATACCTTAATCATGTATTCTCTTGAAAATGAATAGCCACTAAACCTTTGTGAAAACATGAATGCTGTCAAAAGTTAACTCTTTCCACATACCAAAATCCAAGAATTCTATATACTCAAATCATGATATAACCATATTCTTATATCAGTCATGAGCTCATGAATACTATCAAAGATTTAATTTCATCCTTATCCCTTCATTATGCGCATATCATCTACTTTCCAAAAATATCTGAATAACCTTTCATGGTTAATGGTACCATTAATCATACACTTTCAAAACATAAGGAAAGACAATTGTGTAACAATCCTTAGATGTCTCTTTATTCCATATTACCATGAGATTACTTATACACCATTACACTTGATAAACATGTAATCATTCCACTACCTTCTTAAACCATTGACAGAGCTTCAAAAATTCTTTTATCTCTCCTATCATTTGTTGTCTTTTCATCATCATCAACATAAATACTACCCATATGACCGTACTGATTCTCTTCATGAGACTTTCCCTTAGAGAATTGGTTTGCATAATGCCCGTACATTCCACATTTAAAACATTTAACCATTGTTGATGTCATAGAAACACCATTATCCTCATCCATGCTGTTAACTAAACCTTTTCCTTTGCACTTACTGGCTTTGTGTCCTTCTTTTCCACACCCAAAGAAACTTCTAGTTCCTTTAAAACAATCTCCCCAATGCCTCTTCCCACATGATTTACATGAGGAAAATTGACCTTTCTTTCCTCTATGATCATCATGAAACTACATCTTTCTCTTATTATCTGATTCAGGAAACTTACCAAAGTTAATATTATTGATCATATTATGAGATTGCTGATTAGGCATAATAACGATGTTTGGACTTCCAAATCACGTTTCATTTGGTTTCTCATGAATAATATCATTATATTGTCCGTCATATCCTCCATTATCATTAATCTTCCTGTTTCTAGCCATTTTCTAAGACCCAAAAAGAATAGTGTGAGAGGAAAAAATCATGATAGAGAAAACAACATAGTAAAGGGGAAGTTCCGGCAATATCTAAAATCATAGGTTACATTCTATGATCATTACCGTAGTTCTATGACTATATCCTATATGTATACTTATCCTTAGGGACATCCCTAGACATAACTTAGAAATATCTCTAGGGATCCCACTATAGTTTTCGCATCCTAGATTCCAAAGGTTGACTAAACCTTTCCTCTGATACCAACTGTAGAGACCCGAAACTTGACGTACATGGATATTACAATACTTTTGCGGAATTCTTAATGCATAACAAAAACAGACACACAAGGACAGTAATAGTTTAGTGTCTTTGAAAACATGGAACGTAATCCTCTAATCGTGGTGAAAGATCTTCAACATCTCCCATAAAGATCTTACACTTTTTTTTTCTTACCTAAAACCTTTTTTTTATCCTGGGGAAAATAAAACATAAAAAGGGTGAGCTCTAATGATCAGTAAGGGTAAGCATGGATAAAATAAAACATACCATATAAATTTGAACTTTAAAACATGAACATAATGTTTAAACATCAAAAGCTTGAGCAATGTCATAAAACATGAAAGTACCTAAGGCATAGATCATAAAGAAAAATTAATAATGATAGAATATCATGGTAATAAAACATGTAATTGTGGAAACCATTAAGCACATATAATTATTTCCATAGCAGCCAAGGCATTGCTGCCAATACCATCTTAGTGGAAAAAGTCCCTTTCTGAATTGAGTTCACTTTTTGTTCCATTCCTGTAATACTGAACCAGATTTACTTACCATTCCAACCATGTCTATCTCATGAGATATAAATCTTTACCCAATGCATTGGAGGTAGTTATAGGTACCACCCATCTCATAATGAAATCATTCTTACTTGTGCCACAAAATAAACATACATCATTCATAATAACCCAATAAATAAAATGGGTTTCATAAACATCATCACATCATCACATAATTCATATATAAGAAATGGATATCATTTCATAATAATAAAAGAAAAACCATGTAAATCATAGAGATATTATACTTTAAACATACACATATGAAAATAATGTCATCTTAGATGGAAAATGGTTTTGATAAAACACTTTAGAGTAATTCTTGAGGAAAATATCCGTTTTTCTTCAAAATCATTTTCTTTTCACAAAATTTCATGAAATTTTAAAAGAAAAGGATTTTGTTGAAAATATTCATGAAATCTTTTGGAGGAAGAATCATGAAAATAAGGATTTATAAAACCGTAAAAATCTTTTCCTGCCGTATAAGTTAAAAAAACATTCTTCTCGTACTTTTGCAGGAAAAGTCAAAAAAAGTACCGTGTAACGTAAAAAAAAAGAGTCCTTATATACCATGTAGTAAATGTCAAAAACTAAAAAATGGGTAAAAAGGAAAGTAAACATTCAATAAAACACTTTTATAAAACATGGACATGGACGCTTTCAATAACCCCAGTAAATACTTATGAATAAGCAATCTCAGATAAAAATGAGATTTGAATAATTATCCCTTACCTTAGGTCGGATATGGTTCGTACATATCTGAAACTCATGTATAATTATTTAAATAATTTCATTGAGTTATTACAGAATCATATTCATTGTTATGATATCATATATGTTTCACTTATGACTTTATATTACACGTTCTTTTGTAAATTCCATGTTAAAGCAACGTTTTGGGTAAAATCATTTCATTTATCGTATGTGCTTCGACTTTTTGTTCTTGATATTATTACTTATATCCTGATTTACATAATTCCAGAATGTATAAAATGATTTCTATAGAATATATATTCATCATATACATATATATTATAGATCGATAAAAGAATGAAATACACCGTTCATGGAGACGGTAGGCAGTACGTACGCATGAACGCTGTTTTCATTTCCCTTTTCAATCGAATGGAATTAAGTAAATGACATATATATATATATATATATATATATATATATATACGTAAATCCCGTATCATTATTATGTCATATATTTCATTATTATTCATTATATATACTTTATAATCATTCGTGAATGGTTAACATGGAGAATGAATCTCATCGCGTCGTGCAGACGGTAGTCCGTACGTACGCACGAGTGATGATATCATTCCCATGATCGTCAAATTGTATGAAAGTGTATGTATAATATTAAAGAATCAATATCACTTTAAAATAATCATATATATTCATTACTTTCACCATTATACCCATCCAAGTAAGGTGGTGGTGGAAAAATAGATTACACCACGACGTGGAGACGGTATTCCGTACGTACGCACGCGCGGTGATTTCATTTTCCGTAGAATGGATAGATGGTGAAATATGGTTGTTTCATACTTATAATAACATATCAGTATACGAGTGATACTTATGTTATTACTTCATAATAAAAAAAATAAATAAGATGAAGTGGAAGAAGAAATAAAGTTGAAAGAATCGGGAACAGACATTACCTCTTCTTTGAAGCGCCTCTTTGAGACCTCCTCTTAGGGCACTAAAATTGGTCTTTGAAGAAGAACAGGACCTCTGGGATGTTTATAGGGAAGTGGATAAGGGAATTTGTCAGGGGTTGGCCGAGCTTGAAGGCTCAAATTTGTGTGAGGAAGAGAGGGAGGAGGTGCCCTTTTATAAGGGAGGAGAGGGGCACCTTTGGAAAAACTAAAAATATTATTTTATTATAAAGTCATATTCGGTTTTTAATATCTCCAAATTGAGTTATTTTGAATCCAAGGTGGGTATGGGTATAAATACTCTCATACAATAAAATTTATACAAGTTTAGGTATCTATTTTAACATTATCATTTAGATTTAACCTTAAGTTAAATAATTTTACTTTAACTGTGTCTTCTTGTTTTCTCACATTATAATGTTAATAAACTTACTATAACAAGCCAAACGAACCCCAACATGTTTACTATTAATATATATAACCTTATCTAAGTCATTTTCTCGAACCTTAGATTTTTAAGAATAAAATAACAATTAATAATATAATATTTGTTTTAAAAACTATTTTATGTCAATTTTGACACTATTTGGTAATTAATTTCTTTGGAAATCATAACAGAATGATTAGTTCAAAAATAGTTAACAAAATCAATAATAACATGTCATATTAACCTATAAAATTAGTTTAATTCATAAAAAGTCTCAAATTACATTTATTTGGGTATTTATAACAATAATTCTTTCAATATTTCATTAATAAGATAATTACTGCATCATCTTTGTGTCATAAATAAATTAAATTATTTAATGTCTAAAAATTATAAATAAAATATAATTATGTAGGAAATCTTTTTATCTTTCTAATTAATATTTATAGTCAAATTTAACTTATGTAAAACCCTAAATTAAAAATGATTTACTTATTAAACTTTGATTTTAACTATTTTAACCCTTCTTCAAATAAATTAATATTACAAGTCCTAATCTAATCCAAGTGGGCCTAAATGGTCATATTTTATTCCTAAGGTTGTTTTTGGTCGAATTACACTTATCCAATAGAATTAGGACATGTGTTAGTGTAATAATAATATCATTTTTACCCTTAATTATCCTATTTACTTTTAACCTTGGTAAATAAAAGTAAAAAGTTACTATTCACCAAAAAATATTTTCATTTCATTGAACCACATTTTAGTCCTTGATATTAACCGTGTCTCTCAGATTTTATAAATACCACTAACAAAAGCGGTAAAAATATGTTTTATGAAAAATTTATCTTTTTAACTACCACTTAGTGGTTTCACTATTGATCAAAAAATGAATGTTTCCAGAAAAATACCAAAAATTAGGCCTAAGATATATTTGATATTTTGAATTCAAAAATGATGTATATTTTACCATATTCAAAACATATCAGTTGCATTAATTAATTTAAAAATTAATTCCTGTCGTCAAGACAAATAGCGTGTTTTTAAGAGATAATAACTATCAAAAGATTGACACTTGTTTATGTCTGGTTTAAATGTGAAATTACATCCAACGACCAACATTGTATTAAATGGTAAAAATATATTCTAAATATACTTTAAAAACACTCAAATTAATAATTTATCTCTATTAATTATTTCGATTAAAAAAGTTGTTTTTAATTAAAAATTAATAATTTTCACTATTCATCAGAATATGATAGTTATCCGAAAAATAACAAAATTTCACCCTAAGCTAATTTCGATATTCCAAATCCAAAAATGAAGTCCATTTTTAAAGATAAAATTTTTAAAGTTTCAAAAAGTGGGTATTACTATTCATAACAGCTAGTTCATAATATTATAATAATATCTCGTTTAGTGAAACTCGGTATTTCGTACTACACACGCTATCGAGGAAGGTCTTTATTGCATGTAATGCAAGACAAGTCAGGGCGTCGTGTAGTGAAAGCTCTGTTTGGTGTTGCGTATAACATAATCAAAACTTATTTCATTTGTACATTAAACAAAATCTATACATAATGTTGCATAGAATAGTTTCTACAAAACGAACTTGAAATTGTGTGTAACGTGAGCCAAGAATAGTGTTGTGTATACTGCAAGAAAATACGGTGTTGCGTATATCACAAGATAATTTTGGTGTAGCGTACAACACAAGACATTAAGAAGATTATTTTTCATAAAATCTTTGGGTGTTATATTCCCTAAGACACACATGCTCTGACATCCCTATATAATAATTTGAGGGTTTTTATACTTATATATAAAAATAATATTTTTATCTATGTTATTATGTACCATTCAGTTACAAATAATTTTCACACATTTTCATAATGTTTTTTGAAAAAATAAACTTTTAGGTGTTAACTATACCATTTCCAATGCCTAATTTAATATGTAGATTTTGACCCTTTCACTATATCCACGGTTTAGAAATCTATAGAATTTTTATTTGTTGAAATTATAATGTATATAATTTTAGAACCATCCATATAATGTGTTCATGAAAAATTAATCACACCATTTCATTCAGATTATAGTCATCATGTACACATAAACGCCATTTTCATTTTTCTAATGGGTGGAAAATAAGTAAGGTATATAATATTATAAATCTATGGGATGATGATGCTTTTATAAATTTCATATTAATTTATAATTCCTATTATTTTACGAATAAATGCGTGGTGGTAATGAAAAAAATAACATTTTATTTGGGGAGTTGATAGACCACAACCACATACGAGTAACATTATCATTTCTCAAAAAACATAAGTTTAAGGGGGTATAAAATATATTATCTTTATAGAATCATTATAATGTTATAAATATCTTGTATATACTATAAATCTGTCATAATAACCATCCATTAAATGCTATAATAAAAAAATTAAATACATCATTTTCATGATATACTAGTTTGCATGTACGCACGAGAGATGAATTCATTTCCTATTTGATGAAAATGAGGAATATAATTGTTGATAAATAAACATAATAAAATTTTATTATATTTAATATAATTAATAAAAATATTTATTATGAAAAAACAATTTTTATTAAAGTATAATAACAAATAAACAAAAAAGAAACTTGTTTAGACTTATTCTTCGTCTCTTGATTTCTTTATTTTAAGGGATCTTAAAACCATTGAATGAGTGTAATGTGGTCACTCCAAGGGCTTGGGGAAAGGGAAATGTTTATAGAAAATTAGGTATATTTTTTAGGGAAAATCAATTTCATATGTTCATTTTGAGAAGAAATATTTGTGTCTCTAATTATAGGTAAAAAATCATTAGTATTTTTTTATTTTTTCAACATTGGAGGGTCATGAAAGTAATTTTCATCTTTATTGCGGAACATACATTAAACATGAATTATGATCATAAAAATTTCCCATCACATGAGTCAATATATGATTATTATGATTTATAAGTATTTAAATATAATTTTCAAATATTAAATACAATTTTATGGTTATATTAAATATTATTAAAAAAAGACATTAAGCATACCAAGAAAAACACGGAATTAGAATTAAGACATGTGAATAATAGATTATACATTATAATTATCTATAAAATTACTTTAATAATCTAAATTATTTAAATCTTGTCAGTTTTAATTCCATTACAACCATTCAAGTGATTTTTTTTCATGTTTTTATAAATGTTGTATTGTGGTCATATAAGTATTTTAGATTGTTATCAAATTTTTAAAAAATTAAACCAAAAAATAAACATATTTTTTTAATAACCTTAATTATAGTCATATAGGTTCACTAAAAATCTTATACATACCATGATAATATATATATGATATTAAATGAATGAAAGTTAAATTTTTGTAAATATAATTTTATTATTATAGAAATGGGATGTAATAGTAATTTTAAGTGGATACAAAATGGATCAAAATTAAATAATGTTCAAGGTTTCATTATCAATTTTCATCCAATAATTTTAAGGATAACATATTATGATCATATAACATAATAGTAACCTTAATTTTGTTGTTTCACCCTTTATTGTGGTGATTACACTTTATTATAGTTACTATTTTCTGACTAAAAATGATATAAAACATATTAAAAAGATATAATATGTTGATTCAAAAAATTAAATAATTTTTTATGATTTAATTTTTATAAGTGAAAAAAGAAATATTAATATGATTTTGAAAAACACATCAGTAAATAAATTTATAAACAACTATTTTTTTAACATGAGAATGATTTTAGAATAAAATCTAGAATAATGTTCATTCTCAATGAATTAGTAGAAATATTTTTAATAAAATGAAATTTATATTATTTTAAAACTAAATTAAAAATATATTTCTATTTTTATATTAGTTGATTTAAATAACAGAAACGGTTGTTTGGAAAAAAACATTATTTTTGATATTCAGTCAGAAATTAATATTTTTTTTAAAAACCCATAAATTCATCATAAAATTATTTTTTCATGATTATATAAAAAATTAATTTTTTATCAGACAAATTTTTTAAAATTTAAATAAATCATTTATAATTTCCATACAAAAGATACAAATAAACAATTTTTAGATTAATGTATTTTCATACAATAAAATGAATTTATTCTCATTCTGCACATATTAATTAACATTAGATGATTTTATGTTTATTTTATGGAATATTTTTTAAATAAATTCATCAAAATAATTAATAAATGATTAATAGTATAATTTATTAAGAAAAAAATTCATTTCATACAATATTTTTTTGCAAAAAAAATTATCTCCTATCTAGAAATTTTTTTTCTTCTCTAACAGATTTAAAACATTTATATGTAATATAATTCATTTGATTGGGGAAAAAGTTTCAATATATATTTCATAATGAGGTTACTCTAATTAATATACAACAATTCAATGTCTTGGTTATCATTATGATAAAAAAATGTTTTAATAGCATATCACAGTTCATCTTATACTCAATATTTCATGTAATATATGAAATATAACATAGTTTTAGTATTAAACTAAAATTTCATTGAATTAAAAATAAACTAATATGTAAGGATTCTTAGTATGATATTGATCCTTCATTATCTATAATTTCTAATGGACTAATTAACCATAGATATAATATTCCCTTTCTTGCAAAAAACAACACACATTTCCCATGAGATATGTAAAACAATAGGGCATGCTACCTAAAAAGAATGGACTTTAAAATTGATTTCATTGTATAAAACCTTGAATAATGATCTATGGTGATGGAGGATACATTATTACATTGGTAAAACTAAATATATATTATGATTCAGTGGTTTATTAATCATAAGAAACTATATACATAATTAATCATTACATTAGATTAAAATTTAATGATACATCATAAGACCACATTAATATTTTATTATTTATCCTTTTAAAATACATTCATAAAATTTAATAATATCAATGGTTTCTAAATGGGAGTGGGAATAATAAAAATTGGAGAACTCAAATACACATTTATATGAATCATATAATAAAAGAATTCATCAAAATGTATGGAATAAATAATTAGAATAATTCCATAAATTTTGAAACATTGAACATAAAATATACATTTTAAAAATAATAATAAATAAACAAATAGATATCAACAAATTAGTTTAAAATGATTGAATGTATGATTTTGGAAATCATAAATATATCATCAATAAATTATGCTTAAGAAACTTATATAAACAGGGAGAGGTTTACATTTAAGACATAAACTAGTGTTTCTCATGATACCTAGCGATTAATAAAGGGGATATCTATAATTGTGTCCCACTCATCAATTAATAAGTCCAATGAATCCATGATATAAATAACATGGTTAAAAATAAATATAATAATGTTCCCTAAGGAATATAATATATAATTATAGATAAGTATTCAATGTATATCCCTAAAGAATTAATAATAGTATAGAATGTAAATAGTTCATCATTTAATGGGATGATGTACATAATGGGGGTGAACATTCAAAAATAACTAAATATAACACGATAAAACTAATAATATTAAATGGTTATCCACTGAAATTAAATAAGTCTTTTGGTAATTACCCTTCAATCATAAAGATAAACTATATGTTACAAACACTATATAACATCATGTGTATATAGTATATCAATATTTTCCTTAAGAAAATGAATATATTGGTTACTTAGTTAAAAAACATATTTAATGACAAATAAATAAAAAGTATTCATTTTGAGATGATGTTGGAAGAAAAATAATTTATACATACTGTGGATAATTAGTAAAGAAAAATACATTAATAGATAATTTTATAGAGGGATTTAATTTCCACAAATACATAGTAACATGGACACGAGGAGGAAAATTTAAATCCATTTGAAATATATAGATCGATAGAGTACACATTCATTTATAGAAAAATAATGGATATTAATCCTCCTCAATAGAATATCATTGAATCACAATTACAGACTATAAGACCATAATAATTCAATGAGAAGTACCCTTACAAAGTTTTCTAAAAATGTAGAACCAAAGGGTAAATACATGGATTTGAAATATAAAATTAAGTTTTTTCTCAATATATATATTTAAATCCATTAATATTTCTTGTAAATATTTTATGAATTATCCTAATTATATCCTTAAAGGGTGTAAACCAAGGTGTGAAATTTGTTATCTTTGTCATGAACCTGATTTTTATTGATTTAATTCCCCATACACTTTTTTGGGGTTTACTATCCACATGTGTGTCTATTCCAAATCCTTCAAAAAATTATTTCTTTCCTAACATGGATGCAATATCAAGGAAAACCACACAAACTAATCATTAAAAAATTTAGGATGGTTTTATGGCTACATGAACGTTGTGAAATAATATTACTTCTGATGCTAGTATAATGAGAGGTAATGGTGACATATGATTGATAAAAGTTTATGAAAATATAAAAATTATTCATAATAATCTTTACAATTAAAATGAAATTTAATTTAAAAAGGAACACATAAGTAACAGTAAAGGAGGGTGAGAAACCCTTTTCTTAGAATTGTTATAATCCAGGAAAGATCTATAATGAGATGTAATAAATAAAATCATGTTCAAAATATATAAAATACAAGATAATAAAATTTCATTAAAAATATAGGTAGGATATGAAACAATATTTTAATAGCATATAAATTCAAATTAATCTGCTTAAAATTGAAAGTGGAGGATGGTGGAAACCCATACCATAATAAGGATCTTATTAAATATAATCAGGGACACTATATAACCTTATAACCAGATTAGGGATATACATTGGAGGCGGAATGGAATATTATTCAATTGAGAATTATATTGGGAAGATTGTTTGGAGGAATGATTGAGAATTTATCTATGATTATAATGGTATATAAGGGTTAAAATATTTTTTATTTTATTATTTATGCCTACTACTTGGGATAGGAATAAATTCCAATGAATTTTATTGATAAATAATGTTAAAAGGTGGATTAATATACTATTAAATTATTATGAAACTAAAAGAAGATTCAAACCATGATATTTATTGCATATAATGTGAAGTAATTTCTATTAAGGATAAATCTAATTAAGGATACAAACATTCAAGTATAATGTTATAAATAAAAATTAATTTATCTAAATCAATTATCATAATCCTTAAATTAATATTTTTACGTAAGAAAATATTTCAAAACATTATATAAAATTATTTCAACAAAATGACATAATCCATCCAAGGGTACCAATAAGAAATAATTTTTACTTTTTCACTAGAAAATAAACTCTGTTGTAAAATTTCAAAAAATTCATCCTAATATTATTTTGAAATTAAGAACAAAAAATGGAGTCGTTATTATCCAATTTAACTATATAATTAATAATTTTTATATTTATTAAATTATATATGGCATGGAATTGTAATTTATTTAAAATAATGACTATTTATTTTGTTATTAGTTATTAAATTTAACTTTTTAATGTCTCTTAATTATTATATTATTAATATTTAATCACTAACATATAAATACAACTTTTATTTCAGGAAATTTTAATTTTAATTTTTTGGAATTGCCTCTTAAATACGTAATTCATGAAATGGTTTTTGAGCAACAACATTAATACGTTCTGATTATAATGCCATGACAATGATACTTTTAATATAAAAAACGCATTATCAATTTTTCAAAACCATTTTATGACTATAATAAACTATTAATTAGATAAATTACATCTTAAAATTTATATAATTATTATATAATTATATTTTTTATAGAATATATATCTTAACACATTAAAATGAAATTTTTTTCTAATAAAATATCCACATAGAATATGATAGAAAATACTTTAACATATTATATAAACTATAATATAAATTAAAAATTAATGATAAGAAATTACCTTAGAATAAATAATGATATTTAACCATTTATAAAATGTTTCTAAAAAATATTATATAAAATTATTTTTAATATAATAAGAAATTGTGACATTGAATATGTCTATCACAATATGTCAATAATTAAATTATAATTTCATAATTACAATTATTATATGAAAAAAGTACTAAAATTAGTTTAGTAATTTAAAAATTATTTTATATATAGTAAATGTGATAAAATTATTTATATAGAATGTGTGGAGGATGGAAATAAGACAAAAAATAATCAATTGGTAGGTTTTTCATCCATATATCCCTTTATATGTGGGTAAGATCCCCATGGCATTTCTAAATGTGATTTATTATCCCATTTATTTAAAATATACTTTTTATAAGAACATATTAGTAGTTAAAATTCAGTTATAAATAATGATTTTATAGTGAAAAATATTTCTATGGTAAATTGTTAATATCCTTAAAAATAGTAGAATTGAACATTTACATTATCAATATTTTAAAGAAATAGAAAATAATAGAAAAATGGATTTTATATTCCAAACCCTTAATAAATTTAAATATGCACAATTTTAAATTTCTATCATTATATTCATTCATACTTTTTAAAAATCAGTTCACCAGGTACTATAATTCCATTGTCACTTTGGTGGATCAAATGCACATTTAGTCACATCCATGAGTAAACATTGTGCATTATAATGTTTTTAAATTCTATATTTTTCTCATGTAGAAAGGGGAAATATTTTTAGAAATTAGTGATTGAAACATGGAATAGTCAATTGTAGTTATAGATGTGAGACATATCATTTTGAATTATCATTTCGAATATGTTTTCCATATAATCATTGAATAGGATTCTAGGGGATTAATGAAAATATTATGTTTTGATAAAATAATAAAAAAATATTATAATTTTTTTATTTTGATATTTATAGTTTTCTATTGTATTGGTTTTTTCATTGGGTTATGTTCCCTAACTATGCCCTTATAGAATTATTTCACAATGTTTCTACTAAACATCCATTAATTCAAACCTCAATACTATGAATCCATCACTGAATAGTTCTAGGTAAATTTATTATAGTGTTAAAAATTTATATATCATTAGATCTAAGAGTTTAGAAGTTTTAAGAAATAAGAAAGATAATTAAAAATTTTATTTAATTAACAACTAATGATATATGATATGAAACCATGAAAATATTATTATTTATCATTTAAAAATTCTTTTGTAATGTAAAATATCTGTATTGTTTCATAAAGTAATGTGAAAAATATATATTGGGGTAAG
The DNA here is from genome assembly GCA_963277665.1 of Viscum album. Classification (NCBI taxonomy): domain Eukaryota; kingdom Viridiplantae; phylum Streptophyta; class Magnoliopsida; order Santalales; family Viscaceae; genus Viscum; species Viscum album. Next base: position 377,659,159 of record OY728160.1, on the reverse strand, counting down.
CTAAGATACTCAGTAATAGGAAGGGTATAATTGAAGATATGATAGAAAAAACACAGAATAAATAATATAGAGTGAATGAATTATTATAATAATAACAAAACATTTGAATCTATGAAATATCCATGGATAACATATCAAATAGATAAATACATGGATATTAATAATTGCATTTATATTGATAGGTTTACACCAAAAAAACAAATTTAGATTGTCTCATGAGACTTATATAATCACCAAGAGGATAAATATAATATGGATACACCCATAACATAATAATTATAGTGAATACATCATTTGAAGGGAATGGTTAACAAATACGTATAATATTTTTTTCAAAGTAAATTCATATATATTTATTGATATATAACTAATTTATATTCATATAAAATTAATAAAAATAATTATTATAAATATTAAAGTATTTAATCGGATAGTTTAGAGGAATGGATAATATCCAACAACCATAAATCATAATATAAAAATTTGATGGATATTAAATGGCTATCCAGTGAAATTAATTTTTTATTATAGTAAATACCGTTTGAGAAACAAAGTAATATATAAGGTATTTATATTATAAAACATCAAGGGAATATAGTATATCAATAATTTACCAAGGAAAATTAATGTATGGGTATGTATGGGAATAATATTCATTCAATAGAAATATATAAAATGTAATAAAAGTGGAAGGAAAATAGATGAAAAATCATGTTTATCTGTTACGGCGAATTAGGTATGAAAAATAAAGTGATTCATCATTCTTCATAGGGATTTTAATTTCTCACATAATTAGGAACCTTGACATGGAGAACTAATTTAAAGTACATTGTAATAATATAGTGTGATAAAGAACATATTCATTGGTTACAAAAGTGATGGGAATGAATCCCCTTCAATTTAGTGAGTTATATAACTATGTGAATTTCTAATAATCTAATTTAGAATCTATAAAACATTAACTATGTGGTGGGATGTACCCATATTAATTAAATATTAACATGTTTGTAGAATAGGATACTTAAATGTTATATGAATATCAATTGAAGGTGAGTCTCAAACCATATATTGAAATACATAATTATAGATCATAAATTTCTTATGAATTATCTGGGAGTATCAAACCAGTGTGATTTTAAAACACATTTTAATGAAATTAGTGATGATTAAGTTAATACCAAATATTCCCTATATGGGTTTAATACCCCTAGAAAAACTTTATTAGATCCAAAATCCCCATTTTTTTATCCCGAAATGGAGATTATCAACTGAAAAACCACACACACTTCCCTATAATAAATTTTGGATGGATTTATGGCTATAAGAAAATTGAAGAATTATAATGTCATGTAATTGTAATATAAATAGATTAACATGTGATATATCATTGAAATAATTTTAATATAATAATAAATAAGGTGCGTAATATGATTTCCCACTAAAATAAAAATGAAAATTTAAAGATCCCACAAAAGTTACAACAAATGAGGGGATAAGAACCCTTGTTTGGGCATAATAATACATTATGAAAAGGAAATATTGGGGGGGGGGGGGATAAATAAAATATCAATAATAATATGTCGATGGTAAAATAATATCCCGGTATAAAACAGATGGATGTACATGAAAATTTATTTTAATTGAAAATATAAGAAAGCTAATGTTCTTAAAAAAAGAAATATGGGGATTATAGAAACCAATAACATGCTAGAGTGATTCATAAATCATGAGAGGGGAACTATAGAACCTCCTATGAAGTGACTTATTTGTGGGTAAAAAAGAGTGTATTCATTCTCAAGGAATTTTGTAGTGTAGAGTGTGGGAATAATGGGAGGTATTTATAGTTGAGGTTTATTGTATTTACCAATCAAAATATTATGTACTTTACAATTTAAGAAAACCAAACATGAAATTAATTAATACCAGGTAATTTTTGGATAATTTATGTTAAAATGGGGATTATTTTACAACTTAACTAGACAAAAATTCAGTGCAATAATCCATCCACCTCAATTAATTCATTTTATAAAAAATATTTTTTAATAAATAAAAATCAATTTATGTTTTTAAAATTTCTTGTATAAATTTCTATTTTAAAATTAATAACATTTAATTAATTTATTATTGAATATAATATTTCATAATTTTCTCTATATGACGGTTACATTAATATGATATCATTAAATTCATAGTACACAAAAATTTTAGTTTGAATTTTTTTTCCAAAACTTAACTATATTAAAAAATTGTCAAATATTTTTTATAATATGTTTTCCAAATATTGAGCAAAAAATGAAATCCTTTTTATCCTATTTAAATTATAATATTTTTAAATTTAACTTTTATATAAAATAATATTATACATGGAAATATAATTTATTCATAATAAATACTACTCTATACGAGTGGTAAAATTTAAATTTGTTATTGTCTCTTAATTATAATGTGATTGAAAATTAATTATTTACAAACAAAAAATATTTATTTTTTTAAGAAAACGTACTTATAATTAGGTTTCATTTAGCTTCTAAATAGATAATCGAAGAAACAATTTTTTTTTCAACAACCATTATATATTATTAATACAATTTTTTATCATTGACCATTTTAATTTTAAATAAACCACTATCAATTTTTTAAAAACAATTTTTATTATAATGAACTCTAAATTTGATTAATACAATTTTATAAACAAAATTATTAATATTATAGTATAGTCATTTTTTATAAAATGTAATACATAATTCATTAAAAATAAATTTTTGATAAGAAAAATATGTACAAGGAATATGTTTAAAAATATATAATTTAAATGAACTATTTTATAAATTAAATTTTATTGATAAAAATGTAATTTAGTATAAATAATGATATTTAAACATTCATAAAAAATTTCTTATAAAATTTTATATGAAAATACATTTAATATGTTCTACTTTTTTAACTTTGAAAATTCTTTTCACACAATTTTTAACATTAGATAATAATCTCATAATTGCATTGATGATTTGAAAATAAAACCAAAATTATTTTATTTATGTAAATATAATTTTTAATATAATTAAAGATATATTATTATTTATATAAAAATTATTGAGGATCAAAATATGAAAATATGTAGGTTTGTTGTAGGCATTTCACTCTTGTTCCCTTTAGTCATGGGTTTGACCCACATGGCCTACGATATGTTATGGGTTATCACCAGTATTATAGGATTCCCATTTATTAGAAATTTTTTAATTAAAATTATATTATACATGAAATATATATATATATGGAAATAGATTGTGTGGTAAATTGAAAATATCATTAATAACTGAACCTAAATACACAAATTTAACCTTTAAATATTCAATTTTTAAACAAAAAATAAAATAATTCTTTAGAAATATATGATTTTTCCTTGCATAACTCTTCTACCTACATTGGGTTTTCTTAATATAGAAATGAATCGTTTTTACCATGTAAACCATATATTCTACTAATTAAGGTCCCAAAAACATTCTCTTTTTGACTTTTTTCCAACATGTTTTGGTGTCAAAAAACTAATCCCATATTATTAAAAATATCATGGGGGACAATAAACCCCAAAGTTAATATTTTTTTATTTTATAAAAATTCACTAAAAATTTCTGTAGAGATATTTTATGAAAAACATATCCTCTTATCTCTAATGAAATAACATTCCTTGATTTATTTTCATAATTGTTCTTTCTACTCTATGATTTCCTAATATGGGAAAAAAAATTTATTTATTTGACACCATATAACCTAAAAATTAGGGACCCAAAAACATTTCTCTCCCCAACTTCGTTTGAACATGATTCAATATGACACTTCTTTCAATATAATTTTGTAAATGGTGACATAACTATTGTAGAATGAAAAATATTATTTTATGAATGTTCCATTAATGAAATGTATTGATCATACCTTTAATGATAACACACATATCTATCCTAGATAATATCCTATGAATAGTGAGTAATATATTTTAACTATTTATCAAATTGAGTTTCAATATATGTTCTGAAACATAACTTATTTCGAAATAAATTCTGATGCAATTTAAAAAAAATAAATGTAAAAATGGGATAGTTATTAGATAAAATAAACATATGGAATCCATGTAACATGAAAAATTAATTTCTATAGAGTATAAAAAGGGAATCCAATGATATATTATCTCAAATAATAAGAACGTATGTAGATTTAGTCAAATGATCAAAAAGACCCCCAATAAAATTAATACCTTGAGATTTCTTTGGTAAATTTTCTATGAAATATATGGAAATATTCTCTAATTTAAACTCAAGAACTAGAAACATATGAAGAATTTAATTTTGAATTTTTTTCTTAGATTTAACCTAATAAAAATTCAAATATTTCATGGAAAAATTTGAAATATCATTCATCATTTTATGCCACAAAACATAATATTGATGTTCTCTTTACATCATAGTGCTAACAATATAGACATGAAAATTCATTATTAAAATGAAATTACCTATGTACTTAAATCCTATTTTGAAATCTAAGAATACCTTTATTATCAATATTAAACCCAAAAAAGCATTCCTATGTAAACCAATTCTATAATTTCTTTCAAACCATGATATTTTTTATATTCATTCATAATTATTTTAGAAAAGAATTATTGTAATGATACTTGAACCAAAAGATAAATGCTTTTTCAAAACCCTAAATGGAATCCTTGGTTCATTATATCATTAATAATTATATCATGTGGTATGTATATCATGGTTTGTGATTGATTATCCTTTTGACTCAAGGATTTATCTACATTGTTATATTTATATAGATGATAGTGTATCATGAAATAATAATCCATTATCTATTACCATCTTATTAAATACAACATTTTCAACTCTTTTTTAGTGAATATATAATTTCATTATTATTATTTTTTTTAAATCAAATTTCTCCTCATATAGAATATGGCTTTATTCTCTTAACTACATCAGTATTCTCATTATCATTCTTTGGATAATATTTGTCGTGGGGTTTTAGATGTCAAACTAAGTATGAAATCACCTAATAATATTTCATTATAACATAATCACAACCCTTCAATAAAGGATCTATTAAAATAAAATATTCGTTGTTCATATATGGAGTGGATAATAATGGATAATTAGAAAATTTGCACATTATTTCATGAAAACATTCATTATTCACCTTTATCTATAAAAATTTAAATACCTTTCAAGTTAACATGATTAGAGGGTTATCTAACTATTAAAATCATAAAAAAAACCCTTTGTAATAAAATCCTAGTCTATGAAGAACTGAAATATCAAAAGCATTAGTATGTATTATTTTTTATTACAGAAATTTAATATTATTAAATATCCACTATTTTGCCATATTTAGTTACAATATTCCCATAGAATTAAATATATTATAACAAAAATTGAAATTTTGTAAAGTTTCCATTAATCTTTTTCCTATGACATAATATAAAAAATACTTATCTATTTATTATTACCTTCATTAATTTTATCATATACCAAAATATCATTGATAATTCCACCAAAAACATATCCAAATTCCCATCATAAATTTTTTTTATAAGAACTATAAATATATAGTCTATGTTTGTAAACCTAAATGGAATAACACAAAATATATAATTATAATACATCATATGAAATTTTTTATTCAAAATGTAATATTCCATTACATAGTTTTGATGATATCTAATCTATCGATAAATATTATAAAAATATTGATCACCCTGGATCAATTCAAAAAAATCATAAATATATAGAAATTGATAATTATTATTATCATTAATGTAAATGAGTTCTCTATAATCAATGTAATTCCTCATATTACCATCATTATTTTTAAAAAATGAAACAGTATAACCCTAAGGTGGAGTTCTAGAAAAAATGAATCCATTCTCAAACAAATCTTTAAAATACTTTTCTAACTCCAATATATCTACATGATCAATTTTATAAGTATGTATGGAAACATGATTAGTCTCTTTAACTAACCCAATATTAAATTCAACCTCTTTATGATTAATATTACCAATAAAACCATCAATATGTATATTTGTTAATTTATATTCTAAACATCGCTCATTTATATGTCATTCTTTTTTTCAATGATATGAAAATTCATATTCCACTTCCATATTTAAAAATTTTTAGTTTCATCAAATTTTATCACATGTATGAAATTGTTATATTATTAAAATTTTAACTCATTTTAAAAATTGAATATAACTTAATTTTCTATAAAACATATCATATAATGATAAGAAAAAGTCATTATATATGTTATAATAGAAAAATATTATATTTTAAAGTAAAAAATAATTTTAGAAAAATAATTCAAAAAATTATAATAGGATGATTCATATAGATCCTTGTTTCCATAATACATCCCTCAAGAGTTTTCAGTATAGAATATATCTCTATTTTAGGATTATATATTTCACTTTTACTATAAGATTTATTTGAAATTATATAACGCCTAGAACTATATTAAAATAAGATAATGATATAATTTGAGTAAACATGTAATATTCATGTCATAACTTCATTTGATAAACCAAAGTCTTCTAATTTAGTACTAAATGACATATACATAACATTATTCAATTGATCAGGATGATTCCCACCATGACTAATAAACATTATGCATTAATTTTCATAAATAAACAAGTATTTTAAATTAAAATGTATCCCTCCCTAATGACAATTTAATTTTAGTTTATTTATTAGATCAACATTCTTTTCCTTATATCCATGAGCTGAATTTCACAACATTCCACACTTTTAATAATTTTATGATATTATTATAAAAAAATTATATTTTATATTTCCACATTTCTGACATGTGGTATTCTTAACTCAAGTATTAACTGTTTATTTTGTCACAAATTATAACCACTAATATTTATTATTATTCTGGATTAAATGTGATACATAAGTGTAAAAATACTTTATCTCAACTTTTTATGAACATCGAATTACATTCCCAAAATATTTTCATTCCAATAAGGTTAAAACTCTTAATAATTATAGTTTAATATATTGTGTAAAACCTATCAACTTTACACACAGGGTCGATAATGAAATTCAATGAATGCATTCCAATATGGTAAAAGTTTCTTTAGAATAATCAACTAAATATTGTTCCCTTTGCTTTAACTCCAAAAAAATTTATTTCTGATCTAAGTCTAGTAATATTTAGAAAATATTTATAAAGAAATATATCCTTAAAGAAATAGCTTTATAACCTCAATTTTTTTTGAAAACTGCATTAATAAATTAATTCAATTTTGTTAACACAACCCCAATCGTATCAACTCAATATCTAACTATTTCTATTTTATAGTTTGGAAGTATATTTTCCTCTCATTTCCTTTTCAAATTATTCTCCATATTTACTCTGCTAAAAACAATTTAAAAATATACATAAATTATATTATGTTGTATTGAGACCCTAATAATATTCTTTATTATTATATAATAACAAATTAACATCCCTAATTTTTTTACATAAAATTATCCTATCCATAAAAATTCTAATCCTTCATATAATACCAAATATAATAACAAAAAATTTAATAATTAATTATATTTTATTTAACAAAAAATAATTTTAATTTTTTATATTTCCATGATTTTCTAGGTCTAGTGTTCTTTAAAATTCAGAAATTCATTACATAATAAAGTGGAATCTTCTGCCCAGTATACATTTTTTCAACAAAAAAGATGTTATTTTTAAACTAAATTTTCATTCATGAAACTTGTGTTTCATTCATTATAAATCCCCAATACAAATATTTTATCCTTTATATTATTATTAAAAATGATTGGCCTCTGTGAAACATTTTCAAATAAGAAGTGATAAAAATAATGGCAAATAATATATATAAAAATAAATGAAACCTAATATTTTATAAAAAAATAGAAATACATGAGAATGTTCTTCTTTTAAAATAATAAAATATTTAGCTTATTAATAAACCAAAAAACATTAAAAATGAAAATTAATTTAATAAGACTATTTAAACTCATCAAAATCATGGAAAAAATAATAGTATATAAGTATATCATATTCATCACCTATGTTCACTTATATTTCTCCCATAATGAAATAAGTTAAAAAATAATAATTCTAGTTATCATTTTTCTATAGAATAAATATTTATCAAATGAATTATAATAATATATCCTTCATGCACCCATCATCATTTATAATGTCAAATAACCATTACAAGAATAAAATATATATATAATCTTTAACTTTTCATTATTAAACACATTTGAACACATAATCAAAAATGATTTCAAGCATATCAGAAAAATGGGATGAAATATATTTTTCTTTCGAGAACTATTTAAAATAAATATTTACCCAAAGCAATGATAATTATATTTAATTTTTAAATCCATGGAAAATTTAATAGGTAGTTTCAATATGAATAGTTTCCATGATTGATGTAAATTGTGTGCAAGTTTAAATTATTTAAGAAAACAGTTTCAACACCATATTATGAAAGTAAAAAATGACCCATATAGAAAAAAAATTTAAACCATTAAAAAATACTAAAATATAGTAAAAATAAATATTAATAATTATGTAGTATATATAAGAATATTATGGAAACCATATAATGAATATTAATATCATAGAGAAGGATTTAAAAAAAACATTAAAACATAATTGTAATTAAAAATATGTTACATCGAGTACTGACTAGACATTAAAATCATTTACTTTACTAAATTATAGAATTATATTAATTATTTAATTTATTAATTATATTTTTAATATATATTCATTTATAAATAATCCATTTATTTTATTTATTACCATATTTTATTTAGGTACGAAATTGGTTAAGCTCATATAAGATGTTTTGAGATAATTAGGTCCAAAACGGATTTGGTGTGCTTAATTGGGTTTAAGGGGACATAAAATAGACTCATAATCATTAAAAATATTTTAAATTTAATAAATTTCATATTTATTCATTAAATAATGTTTTAGATCCATCCATCTAAGGCAATGATGAAAAATGAATCACATAATTCATGGTGAAAGTAGTCCTCTCGTACATATGCGAAACATTTTCACCTTTCAATGAGTGGAAGTAAAATGATTTTGACAGTGTATTATCATCAAAAAATCATAATTGTTTTATAAATATAATAATTATATGTTAAATACATCTTGTTAAAAATCGGTTCAGTTTTGGTATAAAAAAATGATACATGTTGTTCATTGATTTGATAGTCTACACTTGTACATGGACGACATTATCATTTTTCAATGGATAAAATTAAGGTACAAAATGATTGTAAAATCAATATATTAATATTTCATTAATAATATGATACCAAATTCATTATTCTTATATGGTTATAGAATAGTTTGATAAGGTTTAATAAGGATGAAACATGAAAGAACTTGGTTAGAACAAATACCACCTCCTTGGATAACTTCCGTTGATAAGCACCATAAGATTTCTTAAATTTGACTTTTTAGCTATAAATGAACCAATAAGCCATGTATATGGGTGTTTCATAGGAATTTTCATAGGGATTTTTATGATTATAGTGATTTTATTGTGGGTATAATTAAAGGGTAAAGGGGTCCTTTATAAGTGAGAGGAGTGTCTCTGATAAAAATACTCTAAACATTAAAATTATGAAAAATATATTTATTAGAGTAAAGTGTCACTAAATTGGTAAAATTTTAAATATATTATAATTTATTGTTTAAATATAATAACAAAATCAAGTTTAAAAAAATTGTTTATATTTTTTGCCGTATCCCTTTGTTTATCTATTAAGTACGTTTAACTTTAATCGTAGTGTCTAAATTATTACATATGAAACATAATTTTTTGACAAAATATAAAATAGAACATATAACCTAATTTTATTCATATTACAAAAAAATTTAAAATAATTTCACAATATCCAATTTACATAAGTTGAAACGAAGAATTTTAATTTTGGTATAGAACTCACAAAAAAATAGTTTTTAGAAAAGTGACGTTTTATACAGAGAAATTAATTTACAAAAAAAATGTAGGGAAATTATCCCAATGATATTTAATTTTTTATTAATTAAAAACATATTTACATCAAATTAATGTTAATGATAAATAAAATCAAAATTTAAAAACGATCTATAAAATGTAAAGAAATAAAACACAATTTTTTATTTGAATAAAATATAAAATTGGTTCCAAAAAATCAATCATGAAGTACAAAATCAAGAATAATGTTTTTAAAAGATGTATTCTACTAATTAAATACATATTTTTTCAATAAATATATTTTATAAATATTCCGCTAACGATCACATCATTATTATTTCATAAAAGCAGTGTCACTTTTAAAAATGGTATTTTTTATTAACCTACTAATCCAGCATTTTTAAAAAATATTTGAAAGTCATCTTAATATAATTTTCCAATGATTATATAAAAATTGTTATCCTTTTATTCAAATTATAATTGTAATATTTTAATTATTAAATTCTAGGAAAAATAATTAAATATATAAAAAATATTAGTTTGAATAAAACTATTTAATTTCTTATTTAAAAATTTTATAAATTCTTTTATAGAATTATAACGAATATGAGTACATTAATTTATCACAAATTTATGTATTTCTATTATTACCTTGGTTCTGACATCTTCAAATATATCAAAAATTATCCCTTGGTAAATGATTATAGGTAAGACTTCTTATTGAATTCTCAATTCATTTGATTTTAGAAAACTACGAGGTGGTATAATTATTGAAATATACATTTATCATGGAATTATAACTCAACTATATAAGGATATGGCCATTATTCTTCTTTTAAATAGACATTTATTTCTAATAAGAGTTAAGTATGTTGGAACTAATTTGAAATCCGTACTTTCATTCCACACACTAGGGAATATAGCGTCACATAGACATGGGTGAATGTGGATGTACGATAGGCGCATAATATATTGAAAATTTTAATAGAGAATTTATTTTTATACATATTCACCATTTAATATGGAATATTTGATAATGCCTTATTAATAGTCTTTATCTATCTATTGTGAGTCCCTTGATACTTTTAAGATTTGATAGATTAGATCCTATTATATGAAAACACCTAGGTTATGTTATATATATATAAGTTTATTATATTATGTATAAGGATACTGTGTGGTGTCCAAATTTTTCATATAATATAATTTAAAAATTTTATCTATGGGTTAAATAAGAGAAAAATACTATAACCGAAATTTTCCATCAATTATATGGTCAAATAATGATTTAGAACCAAATCCCCATTTATAATGACACAATATTTAATGTCTCATTTTATTTCCAAATTCATATCACCCTTGAGGTTGAGATGAATGATGATGTTTTGAGAAAATAATTTATGACTCGTTATCAAGCCTAGTTATTTGATTTTTTTATGATGTATCCATAAAAGAGGAGGAAAGAATATTATATGGGTGAATTTTTGGGGGTAATGAAAATGGCTCCCAAATAAAAAATATTGTAATTACTTTCCTCTATCATTTTCTAGTTGGGCTCTATGATTCCACTTTAAAGTAACTTCTCTATGTTTAAGAGTATTTTATAATATATAAGTATTTCATATTTTGTAGTGCCATGTTAAAATGTTAAATCTATAAATTTATATGGGTTATCTATAATTTTGTGAGATCTAATCCCTTATTTTTCTTTTTGGGGAAAAAATGGAAATTGAATTCATAAAGAAGAATGACCCATATATTCAAATATCTATTCAAAAAAGGGAACCTAAATATGTATTTCATGGGATCTATGTAAGAATCCATGTACAAAACATTATTCTATAGTTAATGGAACCACTTTTCCACCTAAATTTTCAATGAATGATAATATTTTTAAATATTAATGTATCCATTATGAACATATTTTATTGAACATATGATGTGATATAAACTATTTTCCATTCCCAAGTCATTTTTCTTACTAAGGATAGTGCCAAGAGACAAATCTAGAGCTACCACATGGAGTATTATGGGTTTTACGTCAATCATTGGCATCAAATATTTATCTATTGAGAGGTAATAAATTTTGAAATAAATGGATTATTCTCAATCATCATTTCATTACTGTGTTTCGCATTTCATTATTATTTTTATGAAGTGAAGAAAATTCTCGTAGGGTTTTGAAATAAAACCCCAGATATATTGGAGGTATTTTATGTTACCTAAAATCTCAGTACTACTATGGTGTGGCTATGTCATGGATCATCCTTTTTCTTATTATGAATTATCTTAATACCTTAATCAAAAACTCAAATTATATGAATTTTTTATAAGTCACTATCAATGGTCATTTTAGTGAGTTAATATATATATAAATTTATAAATATATATATATAATTTGTTGTTATATCCTTTTGAACATGAACACAAGGATAGAAAAGTGATCCCAATAATGGAAGAATTTGAATTTGTGGTCATCCATGTAGTATTGAACTAGTCTTGCTATAATTTTATTGAAAATAAGGTCTATCTACCATTTGTTTGTGGATATGTAATTCTTTAATCCAAAGTTGAACTCCTAATAAAAATATAGTCATTTTAGTTCATTGTTGTTTGTGTATTCTTCATCCTAGAGTGCCAACTAGACTTTATAATATTCATAGTACCAATATATGAAAAAATGAGCTTATAATTTAGCTATTTTATTTATATTATTGATGATGAATAAAATACTTTTTCATAAAATGGATATCATGGTCTGAAAATTAGATATAGAATATTTTTTTACATTCTTCTTCTTAATGGGGATAATGTTGTCTTTCCATTTTGGTTATTACACCTCTTGAATGAAGCAATATTTGACTATATTTTCCACATTAAATTATAATGTGGAACTGTGGGATGGATTCATCATCAATATGACACTTTTATAACCTTGGTTTTTTTTGTAAAACCAACACAATGAATTCTGATTTTAGGGTCCTATCATAGTATTTTTATATAATCACATAATAAACATAGTAATTTTTCACAATAAAAATAATTCATTGTTCCTATTTAAGGGGCTTGGTTTCACTAATTATCATAGAACATGGTACTATTTCTATGGAATGTTCTAGTTATTTATGATCATAAATATTAGTAAAAATGTGTTTTTGATGTTAGATGGAGTTTCATTTATATTGTCTCCATTGAGTTAATGGTTAATAGAGAATTAAAATTCCTTATCAATTTTAAATGAGTTGATCACATTATAATACTATTTGAAATAATTGAGAAAATATTGTTATAAATAATAATATTTTATTTCAAATTACATAATAAAAAATATTAAAATTTATTAATATATCTATTACAATAAATGAAAATTAGAGAAATATAAATAAATAAGGTATGGTGTGTATTTCTTCAGGTTAGTATTCAATAATAAACATTAAGGTTATACCATGTATAATAAAAATTTAATAAAATACATTCCATTAAATATACAATGAAATAAAACTCTGAATTGTTTTTATGGGATTTTTTTGAATGAATTTATAGTCATTATAAGTGAATATGGTCCCTACATAACCATAGATCATTATTACTAGAAATCATTATGATTGTTAGGGATATATCAATTATTAAATGATAGTTTTGATTAATGAATATTAAGGGTATGGAAATAGTGAATTAATGCATAATGGAGAAACCATGATCTTAAAATTTAATAAAATACCTTATAATTTTCATTTATTATTGATTGGGATGGAAATAGAATAGTTGAGGTTATCCCCTGATAGTGTACACAATGAAAATCAAAATTTAATTTTTGAGTGAAATCATTTGTGGGAGAAGATCATGTTTTTATAAATCATTATAATTTAAATATTGATATTAAACCCCACGAAAATACCACAATTTAAAACCATTCCCTTAGGGATAATGATTTTGTTATGGGAAGTTTTATATTTAGGGGTTATGCAATTTTATAGTGTATAGTCATTTATAAATGAAATAGTGTTCACCCTGATACCCCCTTTTTAATTCAACAATATTAGATAAAATTTGAAATTTATATCATTAAAAGATTAATTTTATATTATATATATCATTTTTTTAATCAATATGTCAAAATTATATAATTGGTGATTTTTTAAAAAATAGAAAAATATAGTAAAAACTGTAAAATATGATAACAATTCCATCATATATATTTAATCATGAAACATATATTATAAGATAGTATTATTTTCCTAATTTTAGAATAATAAATTATAGTGTATACTTATATAAGGAAATTGGCCTCTCTGGGGTTAGTAGATCACATAAGATAATGGAAAAAATATTCAATATGTTATCCCATGAAATTCTACTCACGAAACTATAAATAACCACCCCCAATTTTCATTTAACCCACAACAAATTAAAATTTTTCTATTAATATATTTGTCAAGGTGTATCTCCCATAGTTATTTCTAAAATATTGATGATCTATTTGGTTCTATGGTGTGACTCTCGGCTTTGAATCTCAAGACTTGTAAGGGTACTTTATCTCTTTATTTTCAATTCCTCTTTAAACATATATTTTTGTATCTTCTTAAATTTCAAATTTCTTATTATAACAGTTTAACTATATAATTTTAATTAAAATATTAAAGATACACTATCCTTGTGGGTATCAATTTAACTAACATTATATTACATTTATAAACTATTAAAATTAATAATCCTTTCTATCAGTATCGAAATTCCTTTATATTCCATGTACTTATGGTATTGTAGATGATTTATTTTAATAATTGGGATGTTTATAAGGAAGTATTATAGTGTTGTAGGTGGTGGAGACTCTTTTATATCCCTAGTATAATGAACAAGATTTTGGAGGAAGTTCACATTTTCCAAAAATACAGGATGGCCTAAAAATCTTTACATATGAATTTTTTTATCCTTACAGGATATAAAATATTAATGATTTCATATTTATATTTTTATGTGGTATTAATCCATCTTTATTTATAAACTTACCATTCTAAATACAGGTATTCAATTTCCCAACCTCGTTAATAATATTAATCTTAATATGCCCTCAATACCTACAATTCAATATCATTTACTTGTGAATGATTTTTATTTGAACATTCAAAATACATAATTATTCCTTATATAAATCAAGGTAATTAAACTATATATCCTTACTTATAAATTGGAAATGCAAATCTATTTATCTTTATATATAATCAGGGTTTATTATTGTAAAATCTTGTAACCTGAGATTTGTTGATAAATTATGTTAATTTTTCCTAATTTTTACATCATGTCACGTATTTCTTATTCTATTGTATAATATATTATCAATTATAATTTTTTAAGAGCGAGGCCTAGAAATATATTGTCACTTAGTTCACTGATAGGTCCCATGTGACAGCTAATATTGGGTAATGGGTGAATTATTTCCCTTCTTGTATGATATTCTTTCACTATAACATAATTATATAGTTTTGATATCAAGAATTACTCATTCTCTTCAATTAAATAGTTATGAGATTATTTAAATTTTTAGTCTTTCTTAGTTATTTTTTGTGTGATCTATAAATTATATTATTGTTATGTATTCATTGATATTAAATCATTTATTTATTTATTCCCATTATATTACATGTGTCATCACTATTCAATTATATTTCTCATTGTATGAAATACCTTTTTGAGTATCTATTCTCACCCTATTATTATGTTTCGCATTTTTCTAGGATATTAATTGTAATATTTTTTATGACTACATATACAGAAAACATTGGGGAAGAATTATTTATAATAGATTAATTTAATATATAATGATATAATGTTATGTAATATGTCTAGTTTCTTGATTACTATGAAACCTTAACAATGGTTGTGTAATACCATATAATCTAATGGATAAATAATATATAATATATTTGATATCTTTTCATAGGTTCAAGGAAATTCTTATTATTATTATGTAATGTTTGAAAAAAACCATAGGAACTAGTTTTAAAATACTATAAGTAAACATAATATATCTTACATCTAAATATTTTTATATATTATTAATTTTATTTTAAGTTTATTAAAAGGATTTATTTTTGAATAAAAATTATATATATGTCGATTAAAATATTACAAATTTTTTCATGATATTTATTTTGTAATTGAACAAATTATATGGATTAGAAAGAGAGCTTACAATCAAAGACAATATGGGGTTATCTAAATAACTTGGGAAATGAAGTTAATGTTTACTATAAAAAAATTATTATTATTAAAGTGAAATTAAATTAAGGTATGATAAAAATAATTACCCACACGAAGAACTAGTTCCCCCTAAATAATGATTAAATTAATTAAAACATTTTATGAGGCAATACACTCCACCATTTAGTTGGTTTACTAGTCCAATGGTGGTCATGAAATGGGTAATTACATAGATAAGGTAAAAAATAGAGTTGGGGTATATTTATATGGAAAAATAATTCATATATGTGGGTCTCTTAAGGGTATTTTTTTTACTAATTTCAGTTTTGATTCAAAATATCAGGAAGCTAGTGAAGATAAAAAACATGGAGTATAATGAAATTGAGGTTATTTTTATAGTAAAATATTTTCTCCAAGAGAAACATACAATGATGGAAATATGATTCATACATTTATAAAAATAAAAATAAAATAAAATAGTTGAGTAAGAGGATAAACATACAAGAATAGTGATGTATATATAAGATTATATATAAAACCTAAAAAATATTGATCCCTTATATAATGTTTTAAAACAAATATTTAATTTTCTGAAGTGTATCAAATATTTTAAACATATGAAAGGGATGGTTTTGAGTTATATGAAGATAGAATATGAGTTTTTAGAATAATTCATTTTTAATGATAAACCATAGAAGAAGAGTATGGGTGACCACCATGTGAAAAGAACTATTGAAATGAACGACAAGGGAAGAATATAGTTCTCCATATTCAATAATTATGGGAATATATACACATGGAGGCCTACTTAATGGGAGTTGGTGTATACATTAATTCTGAATATAAGGGTCATAAATATCATTAGTTCATAGTATATTTATAATATATCAATTTTAAATCTGCCCATTACAAGGAAATGTAACATTATTGTATTAAATTCTTCAAGAACAAATAAAATCTAACATATATGAGGCCCACTAATAATAGACAATATTTATCAATAATATTCAATAAATATACGAAAGCTCTAAATTATAAAATATAATGTAATTTTAATATATAATAAATATTGGTTAATAAATTATTTTCTTTTGGATCAATGAACTCTTTCATATCATACCAAATTGAAAATAATATTCAGTCACCAATTATATTTTATATAATAATTTATGGTTTAGGATATCAATTGGTACTCTCATTATAATAAATATATACAAAATAACAAAAATTAGAATATATGGCTGTTTTTTAGTTTCAAATCTAGTCATCTTACTTATGATGTATTTCTATTCAATTTTGGGGATGGTTTTTTAGTAAAATTATAAATCTTCATTTTATTATATTGAAAAATAATATAAAATTTTTATTAAAATGTATAGAATTAATTGTTTTTTAGGTGATATTTCATTACGCAAAAATTTTCAAGTGAAAAATATAAAAGATTATATTAAAGGAATACATGTGGATGAATTGTATGATATGAAATATCTTAAGTTAAATGTGGGTGTTAGAATATAATATGTAATAGTTCTAATTTTAATCCCTTTAAAACTAATGTTATGTTTGATAACTTGAATTACATGAAAAAAAACATAATAAAAACAAACCATATTAAAAGAACCAAATTAAAAAATCTATAATAACCAATAATATGGATAGTCATTAAAATTTAATATGTTTAGAGGATAAATAATTACTGTGAGTTAACATTGAAAATGGTTTTTTAAAATAATTTATTTTCTTTATATCATTTTTTTAATTTAAAATTAAATTTACAAATTTTAGAATATAAAATTGATAAAATAGGATTATTTTTTAATTTATCACATAAAAATTTACATAGTAAGAGTTTTTGATTTTTTTGAAATGATTAATTTTTAATAAGGAAAGACTGTTTTTCTGAAAATTAAATATTATAGGATTTCAGAATTATGTTTTCATCTCATATAAGATTAAAAAACCATAAAAATATTTCAATACGAATATAAATTATAACATTGTAAATTTTAATATATTCTTGATCATATTGATAACATTTATAGTATTTTTAGAAATAAATTAAATTGATAGTTTAATAAATTTTGATTTAAGTCTTTTATTTGAACCCAGTACTTTCAAGGTGAGATCGGGTTTGACTTTTCCAGGAAAGAATAAAAAAACATATTTCTTGAAATTAAATAATCTATGATTTTTGAATTTTATGTTTTAGTAACTATTTCATACACATGAATTTTATTTATAAAACTACACATTTTCAAAAAAGTGTTTTTACATGATTAATTGATTTTATTTTAAAATTAATATTTCAAATATATAGATATTTTATCTGATAAAATGATTTCAAAATAACAAATAGTAAGGATAAAATTATTTCAAAGTACCAGTATTAATTTAATTTTCGTTAAAATTATTTATTGATGCTAAAAATTAGGTACTAAGGTCAAGGAAAATTACTATAAATGATTAAAACTTAAAAACCATCCCTAAAACCATCATAGTTGTCTAAAAAATAATTGGATGAGATGATTTTAAACTAATAATGACTTTCCCATACACGTATTTCTATTTTTTTTATTTAATTTTGAAAATTAACATTACATTAATGAATATGTAAGGGTTACTCCAATGATTACACTTATTTGCAATTATAAAAGTGTATCTTTCCCACCACTTAATGAATCACAAAAAAATTTTATTTTTCCTAGAAAGCATCAAAATTTATCCCCATAAAGACAAATCCTACATATATAATTTGTAGTAAGCCTATATTTTATTTAAGGCATTCTTATATAATAGGTTTTTAATGTGAAAATTAAATATTCCGACATGATTGTTACTTTTTAATTGTATTTATTTTACTCTATTCATTGATAAATATTATATATACTAATTGATATAATAGAATAATTCAAAATATTATAATAAAATTTTATTATATTAATTTAATAACTATTATTTACTCATTTCCATCTAATTAGAATAAAAATAATGTTTATCGTTCATTCAACAGGATACAGCCTCTAATAAGTGTATTTTTTCATCTTGTTTATATTTAATTATGGAAACCAATTTATATATTATTAAACAACGTTGAAAATAAAAATAAACTCATTATTATTATATTATAATCATATTATTTACTTCTTTAACTACAGTACCCTAACCCCAGAAGCCAAGATCTGGTGTCTAATACCATTACATTGACTTGATTATAATGAATAAACTATTTAAGGAACAAAGAGCTTAGTAGTCTTGGTATATGAAATAAATAAATAAGTCTTGTATTAAAAATAATTACACTAATCACGAAATATATTTTTTCATTTGAGGAGAAATTTATTCCATCTTTCATATCATTGCATATCATTCTTAGTATACTTCTTGGATTCTAGGGGAAAGGAAGCACAATATGAGTGAGATCAAATGATCAATAATGGTAAATGAAATAGAGGTAATAATTAATCAATTAGAATATGAAGTATGGAAATTTAATAACTGAAAACCCATTTAATTTAATCATTAAACTGATAAGGAATTGTGTAAAAAAATTGAAATGGTAAACAAATAGAATCAAATTCTATTGAAATAACTAGATAACAAAAAATCAATCTGAAATGGAAGGAAACAAAAAACACATGCCACATAATTAATTGGTTGATAATTAAAATAATCTATATACTTTCTCAAATTTAAAATATAATTGATAATGAAAACTAAATAAAAATAAAGGAATTACATCGTTATTAGATTTCATATCTCAGGATCTGGAGAAACTGTACTGTCAAGATCTATCCTACAGATATTTTAAAACTATAGGTAGAAACTTGTTTAATTTTCACTACTAATTTGTTCTCATGGGAACTTTTCCATGCATTGAGATGCTATATTAGTTCTGATCTCCACTCGCCATTTATATCGCAAATAATTCATCATATTGGATAATTGAATTAAATAATAAGCTAAATTCCTTACCAAATATCTATATTGAATAAACTATATAGACTTATCAATATTTCCTCAGTGGAGGATAACAAATTAAATGGTTTATTAATGCTTAATAATATAAATATCATTGTTATATTTTTAGTTTATTCATGATGAAAATAATCATTAAACATTCCAAAGTGTCCCATACCAATTTTAAACATTTTAGTCGTAATTCCCCATAAAATAACTGAAACATAGCATATAATGAGAATATAGAGATTCATGATATAACATTACAAAGGAAAAAATCATATGTAAAAATGATATATTGTTTTGTCAATAAAAATATCCATGGTAATTGATATAGATAATTAAAGGCAATTCAATTTTCAATGATCATATAAAATAAATATTTTAAAGGGGAATAACAATGGAATCAAATTAGTGAATGAAAAAAATATCCTTATCAATATAAATCCTAAAACATCTAGAGTAAGAATATAGAGGGTATCAACATATCATATCCCGAGTGGAGTAAAAATAATGGTTGGTTCTATTTATGAATAGAAATATGATAAAAAAGAATTTTAAAATCATTATTGAGGAAAACATATATATTATTTTGAAAAACATTATGAGAAAAAAATTTCTTTTGAAAATAATTTTTAAAAAAATTATATTTAAAAAAAATTAATCATGAAATTAAAGATTCTATGTGATGATGATCACTAAATATTTACATTCTGTACAAGGTAAAAATAATATTCATTTTCTGTATAGTAAAATGTTTAGAAAAACGATGTGTTCAGAAAGTGACATTAATATTATTTTGAAAATTTTTGTAAGACCCAATAAATAGTAAAAATGTTTTTAATAAATCATTTTTTTTAATGTGAAAAAAAATTTAAATTATTTTTAGAAAATAGTAATTTTTTAAAAAAACAGGTTCTTTTACTAAAGAGCGAAATAATGTCGTGTTTACATAAAAATGTTTTATAAAAAAATGTAACCAAATAATGAAAAATGGTATTATTACATAAAAAAATGTCTTCAATAACAATATTATAAAAAAATTAAGGGTTTTACTGAATAATGATCCAATACATTTCTCTTCTGTAAATTCCAGTGTAACTAGTCTTGAACAAAATGGGATTGTCATGTGAATCCTTGAAAAATACATAATATAAATGTGAGAGTCAATAGATAAATAGATTCTATTTTTCCAATATAAATTTACATAAAACAATAATAAATAAATATATATATAGTAAAAAGTAATTATACACATAATTATAAAATATTAATGATAAGAAGAAAGTAACATAACCCCAACAAAAGAAATTGGGTTATGAAATTATATTCACCTTATCAAAGCTTTTTTCAAATCCCCATAAAATAAAAAATTGAATTTTAAAATAAAAATACCATGAAGATAAAATAATTCATGATATAATATATTAAAATGGGTAGTGAGTACATGACAGAAAGGAAGTAAGTGTTGAACATTCCATTTATCTCACAGGTATAAAAAAGTGAGATGAAAATCAATTACGTTGCATTTACATTCTGGTGAAAATACTTTGAATTATAGTATAATAGTTTTAAAAAAGTAAATAACTATTATAAAACAATATTAATATTTATTTTATCATATATTATGTTCTTATAATTTGATATTATGAATTTGTTAGTAATCGTTCATTATTTTGACTATATTCGGTGGAAATTGCCTAGTTTCTCATTTATGGTTGGATTAGTTACTTGTTGTTCTCATTAATACGATACTAATTTCATCATAAATAGAATTTAAAACATAATTTAAATATAATATATATTTAATATATATGTATTTTGAAAAATCCATAATATTTGGAGATAAAAAATTGAATGCACTCTTCATGGAGATGGTATGTCATGTGTATGCATGAAAGGTATTTTCATTTATTTTTCATATTAAAAGATTAAAAAATAAATTATATATATTTATATTATAATTAAAATATCTTATTTATGTAATATATTTCATTTAGTTTTATAAAAATCATAAATTATGCATTTCATGCGTATCATGAATGAATCACATCACTATGAGGGTGTGGTAGTCCAGACATCTTGAAACAATGTTATCATATTTACAAAAAATAGAAATACTAATAGTATTTGTTATATATAAACTAAATAGGAATAATTTTATTTATTAATTTAATTTATATCAAATATAAATAGTGTTTACATTATATTTCACAATAATTATAGGTTCCAAAGGAAAAGAATATAATCATAGTTTCACAATGCAGTAATTCTCCATACAGTAATGATAATTCTGTTACCCATTGGATAAAAGTGTGGGTAAGTGTGCGTATAATCCATTGAATAACCACATATAAAAATATTTAGGATACATATTTTATTATATATATATTTAATAAAAATAATATATTAGGTGTATAATGAAAATAAAACAGAAGTTCGCGATGAAGGATATTACCTTCTCTTTCGGTAACTCCTTTTGTATGGCACCAAATGGATTCCTTGGTTTGATTTATTCTAATGGTGAGGCATCTAGGATAAGGTTATGTATCTCGAGGATCTATTTCGGTAGAATTTTTTCAGGAAAAAGTTGATTTATAGGTGTGAGGAAGTAGGGGGTGAGTGCCTTTTTGTTGTGGAGAAGGAGTGGCACTCTTGTAAATAATTGGAAAGGGAATTGCAACAATATTTTTCCTAATAAAAAATTATTAAATAATATTTTAATTTAGATAAACGATGGTATATATTAAAATTATTTCCATACAATTGATTTTAAATATTTTTATAGGTTCTTATAGCTTTTAGGATTATGGTCTGGTCCCTTGATAAACTAATTTTTTCTTAATAGTTGTAATTAATATTAATCACATTCACTTATATTTTTTGTTAAAAAAATTGACATTATTGAAAATTATAAATTATTATGATTCTAAATGAGGAATTTATGTTTTCAAATTCCAAATGTATAAGTGGGAGAAAATAATTTAATATTAATCGAGTAGATGTGACGCCAATGCATGGTTTTTATAATATATTCTTTAAAAAAGTGTAATATGTATTTATATCCAATTTCATTTTGAAATTTATTCCAGTGAATTAAATTATATTAAATTATTTACAGTTTATCTAACTAATCATTAAAAACAGTTTTATATATAATTTAATCTTATAAATAAATTATATGAAAAAATAGTTTTAAATTAAAATTGGGTATTTTTCAATATTTTAAAAAAAGAAACTTTATATAAAACCAAAAATAATCACTCTAACCTAATTTGAATAATCCAATTTAAAAAATTATGTGAATTTTGAGATATAAAATTCATTAAATGACCAAAAATTGCATTTAAAATTGATTTTCCAATAAAAACCAATAACAGTGTATTTATAAAAATTTACCTTTTTAATGTGTAATATTAGGTTTGTTCTTATTTTATGACTTTAAAATAAATTTGATAAATGTATAAACATTTTTATTGGATATATAATATATATTATCATATGTTATTTAATACATTTCATAACCTCCAAGACAATTTCTAGGTTATAACTCATTAAATTAGATAATTATATTTTTATGATATTTTAATTATATATTATTGTTCGGTAACACTTGATATGGAGTGTAATGAAAGATATTGAAGAAATTTATTGTTTCATTTAATGCAATCTAACTAAGTATTTTTTTTCATTTTAAGCTATATTATAGACTTAATTTATTTAAAATAAAAAATTTACTATAAATTATTGGGATATTATATCCCCTTAAATACTCGGTGTTGTGTTTCATAAACACTATCAAATACAATATTCTACTATATAGATTCATGGTGTCAAATTATTCAAAAAATAAATAAATTTTTTCCTCACAATTCAAACTCAATCTTGAATTTTTTTTATATGACCTATATTAAAATACCACATTGAGAGAATGGTTTTTAAAAAATTCTCTAGAAAACATAGAATGAGAATTACAAAGGTCCCATGGAATAACATGTGACTATGACTATTTTAATGGAATAAATAAGGTTACGTGGAGATATATACATGGTGGAAATGATTAAATATCCTTTAAGAGTGTTTGATGTAATCAACAACAAATAAGTGAATGATCAATGGAATATTGAGGGCCTAAAATACATAAATATTTGATGATTTAATAGAAAACTATATCAATATAAATGAAGGTATTCAGAAAAAATTTCTATTTTAGGATGCTCATATTAATTTTGAAGAATTATTTTACATCCTACATATTATAGAAATATACATACATTATATATTTTATAAAAAAATTCATTTTTCCATTGATAAACATCAAATTTACCCATTACATCAATAAATGGATATCCAAAAATGATCTTTGAATAATGAAGCACTAAAATAAACGTTTAATAGATTATAAGGACAATAAAATTGTGAAAATTCCTTCTATTTGTATCCATCTAATTTATAAACCCAATATTTTAAAGACATTAATATTTAATTTAAATGTAACACAACTCGTCTATCAATAATATTTATTCCTCAAAACATTTAGCTAAAAAGTATGACATATTAACTAGTTCATTGCATAGGTAAGTGGTTAGAACTAAACCATAATCATCTTCTGGTCCTAGGTGAATGCCTCACGGCCTTGTTGTGCATGTTGGGTTCTAATCAGGCATACATGTTGTCCTTTTCTAATACATCATTTATATAATTTCCAAAAGTAATTATGACAGAAATCCATGAAAATAAATCACAAAATAGCCTTTTAACTATGTTTTTCAATACAAACCCAATACATAAATTCTTCAACAATTTATTTCAACACATTTCATTCATTGTTCTATGTTTTAACATTAAAAATTAGGAATTTCCTAAAACCAAAACCATAGGGGGAGCATCCGTTATCATATTGGAAAAACTATATAATCATTTCAATGATTTATAAATCCAAAATAATTATTTTAAATATAATACACCTCATGTATAAATATGGCCATTAATTGTCCTTATCTATTCAAATATTTCAAAATAGTTTATAATGAAAATGTGAATTATCTTATGCCTATCCCTTTGGAGTGTCAAACCAGGTGTGAAATAAGGCCTATTTTCTTGTACCCAGATATACTTGAGTTAGGGTTGAAACACCTAGTTATAGTTATTACCCCTTGGTACATCTATTCAATAACCACATAAACATATAATTTCCATACAAGGATGAACTTCTTGGAATACAAACATAATATATACCATACCAATGTTATAAAATTTTATTCTATACATTTCTTAAATGTAAATCTTAGGATTGTGTTCTCTAATATATTTTCCCTAAAATTTAGTTCTGAGTGCTGCAACTAAACATCTTATGATAAAAACAACAGTTCCCCAACCCCAAAAAACCGGAGTTGGAGTCTTGTACCCTTAAATTGGCATTATTACAAGGAATTTAATCCTAATGGTTTAAAGAGTTTAGTAGTATTGGTATAACAGATACATACATGAGTCTTGTATTATAAATGAATACACTAATTACAACATAATGTTTTTGTTAGGGGGATAACTTTATTCAATTTATAATATCCATGAATATCTTTATTAGTATAAATAAATGATTCCTTGGGAAAGGAAACATAATAAGGGAGATCTTAAATGATTAATAAGGATAAATAAAATGAAACCAATAATGAATGAATGAAAAAAATCAATATAGATAGTTAATAAATGAATACACATGAAATTAAATCAAAAAATTTATAAGGTAGTGTATAAACAATATTTCATGGTAAATAACTAGAAACACATTCAAGTAAAAATAACTGGATAATAAAAAATCAATACAGTAAGGTATAAAACTGAAAAAAAATTCACATAATCAACAGATTGAGATTGAATTTCATCCATAAATTTTTTCATATTAAAAATTTAATGGTTAACAAATACTAAGTCAAAATGAAGGAAACACATATTTATTGGACTTCAGGTATTAGGCCCATGAAAACATCTACTTTCATGATATATACTTCAAAAATATTTAAAATACATGTATAAATCTACTCAATTTAAACATCATATTTTTCTTACAAAAACATGTTGATGCAACTACTGTGTATATAAAGACCAAGCCCCACATGTCATTAGTAGTCCAAAGAATTCGGAATATAGAATAATCAAATTATATAAAAATAAAAAATTCATACTTAATATCTATGTTGAATAAAAAATGTATAATTATCAATATTTCTTCAATGGATGGTAAGTAAAAATACGAGTTGTTGACATTAATTAATAGAGAATTATTAAAATATCATTAAAATAAACAGGAGGAAAATAATTTTCAAACATTCCATAGTGTACCATAATCCTTTGAAACATTTTAATCAAAATTCCATATAAAATAAATGAAACTTATAATATCATGTGAATATAGATATTCATGATATAACATGTCAATGTAAACACCAAATGTCAAAATATTGCACTATTTAGGAAATAAATATAACCATGATAAATGGAATGGATAAATAGGGGAAATTCAATATTTAATGATCATAGAATATTAAATATTTCAAAGGGTACTAACAAAGGAATCATAGAAGTTAATTTCAATAATATATTTGAAAAAATAAATCATAAATTATCCACATCAAGAATAAGTCCTGTATTAATACAACCCATCCCACGTGGAAATAAACTAAATGGTGGTTGTCATTGATTAATATAAATACTATAAAAATATCCCTTAATAATATAACTAGTGAAAATACCCTTATTTTTTAAAAATTAAATTTATATGAAAATAAATTTTGAAAACATTGTCATTAAAATTTAAATTTTCAAAATTTCAAAGGAGTCCTTGAGGAGAAGATGGTAGGTAAATCTATACATGTCATACAAGGAAAAAAGAAAATTCATTTTACATGGTAAAATGCAGTGATAAACTTCTTATTCAGAAAGAGATAAGAATAATCATTTGAAAAAAAAATTAAAATAAAAAAAGGATAAAAATTTATTCAATAAACCATTTTCTAATCGTTTAAAACCTTTTTTTAATACATTTTTAGAAAATATAGTTTTTATAAGAAAAAATGTTCTCTCACTAAAGAAGTAACTGATGTTGAGTTTTTATTAAAAACAATTTCCAAAATATTTTTAGTACAAAAGAATGGAAAAATGGTATTGTTACCTGAAATGGGTAAAAAATAACCAGAGAAAAAGAAAATGGAAGGGTATGTGGAAAAATAATCAAATAATTTCCCATAATGGAAATTATAGTTTTAAAAATCTTGAACATAATTGTTTTTTGATGTAAACCCTTTTAATAGACCATAATGTTGATGCAATAATAAATAAATAAATAGATTAGTTTTGGAAAATTTAAATCCAAAGAAAAAAAATTTGAAATGGAAAAATATATTTTTAAAAGTAACTATACACATAATATTAAAATATTAATAATAATTACGAGGTAATATAACCCATAAAAAATAAATTGGTTTATGAAATTATTTTATAATTGGTATTACTTAATTCATAATCCCATTAAAGAAGAATTTTAAATAAAAATAAAACGAGGAAAATAAATTTGTAATATAATATATCAAAATTTTCAATGTTTGCACCACAAAATGTTGTAAGTTGTGAGTATGGAATTTATCTCATGAATGTAAAAAGTGAGATGAAAATCCCTTACCATGAATTTCTTTTCTGGTGAACATAAATTAAATTAATGTATACTACATTTAATCATGTTAATTACTAATTAAAAAACAATATAAATATTAATGATATCAAATATTATCTTCATATAGTATCTTTTTACTTATTTGTTAGCAACCCTTCATTATTTTCTATATTTCATCTGTTAATAGCCAATTTACCCACTATGTATTTATCTGTTACTTTTTTTTCTTATTAATTTTATCATGATTTCATAATCTCCATAATTTAAAACATGATTTGAATATATTATATAATTAGTATGAATGTATTTATAATAATCCATAATATATGTAGAAAAAAATGGAATGTACCATTCATTGAGACAGTAGGTCGTACGTACGAATGAATGGTAATTTCATTTATTTTTCATATTAAATGAATAAAAGCCAATTATATATTTTAATATTATAAATAAAAAATAATTTTTATTTAATATATGTCATATATGTTTATTAAAACCATCATTTATACATTCCGTGTATTGCATGAATGAATCACATTTCTTTGAGGAGGCGGTAGACCAAACATCCATAAATGATGTTATCGTATTTAAAAAAATAGAATTCATAAATTTATATGTTATATTAAAATTATTAATGCATATGAATATTATAAATATCATATATTTTATATATAAATAGTGTATTCAGCATAATTACCAATAATGAGATGTAGTAAATGAAAATAGAATACTCTTCGTTTTGTGAGGTTGTAATTCTCTAAAGATGGACAGTAAGTTTATTACCCAATAGATTGAAGTTTTGGTATGTTAATTTAAAACACATAGAATGAAAATATCTTAGTATATTTTTTATATTTATGTTATTATATAATCATTGAATAATAAAAAAAATTTGGGTGGAGAATGAAAATAAAACAAAAGAGATTGAAGACGAATATTACCTCTTTTTAGGGTAACCCCTTCTGGTTTTCTGTAATGGGAAAAATTACTTTTATTGTTTCACTGGACGAGGATTATATTATTTGGTTAGGTATGTTTATGGTATATTTTTGTGGACTTTTTTTGAGATATATTTTCCTGAGAGGTGTGAGGATGATTAATGGCTTAGTGACATTTTACAGTGGAGGAGTGAGACCCTAGTAATCTTTCATATAGGAAATTACACCCACGTTTTTTCTAAGAAAAGTGGATCTAATAAAGGTTAAAAGCCAATTACAGTAATTATAGGCTCTAGATAGGTCCATTCAATAACCTTTTTACTAGTTTCAAGGTCATTTAGGCACTTGATTATATGATTTAGTCCATTGTTGAGCTAATTTTTTTCTTAATTATGGTAGTTAGTTTTAATCACATTCACTGGTGTTTTATGAAAAAACTATATTCAGAATATTAGAAGTTATAAAATATTATTATTACAAATATTCAATACATTTTGAAAAAATTTCAATCACATAATTGCTATAAATTCATTTAATATTAATCTTATAAACAAGATGAAAATACTGGTTTTTAATGTAAAAAATGATAAGATGTTTGATAAGTTTTTATATCCAATTTCAATTTTATATTGATTAAAATTAAATAACTTTGAGGAAATTAAATAATATTTATCTTATTATTCTTCAAAAACCATCATAAAAATAATATATCCTTATAAAAAAATTATGAAAACACATTATTGAATTAAAATTCATAATTTTTCTATATTCATAAAAAAATATAAAACATTACTGAAAATTACCAAATATTCTCTCAAACATATTTTTTATGTTTCTATTCCAAAAAGGAAGATTATTTTGAAATATAAACTTCATAAATATTCTAAAAAGTTTAATTTCAAATAGGCTCACCCTTAAAAGGTGGTAAAAGTACCTTTATATAAATATAGCCTTTACTGTGTAATACTTGGTTTGTGCTTATCTTATGACAATAAAATATATTGTATGAATTTCAAAACATTTTATTGGATAAATTATATATATTATCATTAGTTATTTTACACATTCCATAATTTCTAATTTAATAGCTATGTTATATCATATTATATTAAATAATTATATTTTAATATTCTATTATTGTTCATAAGACTTGGTCTTGTGTAAAATGCAGACCCTAGAAAAATGTAAATGTTGTGTGTAACAAAAGATACATAAATACTTATTTCATTACAATGTATATCCTAGATTTAATTTATTTAAAATAAAAATTATTCTATAATGTCTCGGGATATTATATTCACTTATGTTCTTGGTTTTTCATGTCATACATGCTATCGGATACAATGTTCTTACATTACAGTTTTGGAGATTTATATTAACAACACTCACCCATGGATATATAACATGTTATTTTGTAGGTTAGTTTAACAACATACATGAATTAATACTATAAAATAGTACCATGGATGACTATATGAATGTAAATACTAATATTATCATAAGTTAACTAGAATTTAATTATTTTTTTATTTATACCTTAGTCATAAATGGTATTTAAATTAATATGAAAATATCATAAATGAGAGCTAAAATTACCAAAAATAATATTATAGTTATTCAATTTTCATGAAAAAATAAAAAAAAATTAATAAATAAATAGGATGTGATAATAAATACTTCAAATTAACATAAATATTATAGAGTAATATTATTAATAAGTATTATATATAAACTAATTTTATTATTTTAGAATTTAATCTTTTTTCCTGAATGAAACTATTTTTGAGATATAATTTTACGATGTAACAAAACTCATATTGTTTCTATAGGGTATTTTTTGATATGATTATTATTTTTCAAGGATAACACATATTTAAGGATTATGAAATTTGTGGTAAATTTATATAAATATAATTAATTGGGTGATTTATTATATATCCTGAGATGGATGTTTTATGTGAACAAGTTTTCATATATCTTGGATTACTAAGGTTGAGTGTGATGGCAATTAGATATAGTCAAAATTTTATGTGTGAACATGTTTGTGTGTATCGATGTCTGAAAAGATTTAAAATACTACATATATTTGTGAAACATTGTTTAAAATTTTCCATGTCCCATGTTATATGTTTCATGTTTTACATTATCATTATTTAGTAAAAGTGTTATCAGTTGAGGTGATTTTATTTTCATTATCCTTATGGTTAATATTTTTTTATTATTGTTCTATTAAATAAGATATTTTTCCTTATTCATGATTTAACATATGCTTATGTTATTACAATTCTGTTTATATGCTATCCTTAACTAATAATTTTACCTCACACATATTATGCTTTGAATTCCCCAATATTTTAATATGATTTTATCTCATTGAATTTTTAAGAGGGGATTTCGTTTTTGGATAAAATTTCATGACATGTAAATTAGTGTTTTCATGTATCTAGTATCAAAGACACACAACCATAGGTTCCTTGGATTGTCAAAATTTGTATAATACATATTAATTTATATATATTATCGAGTTATTGTTTATATATTTCTTAGATGATTATATATAGTAGGTATACGAGAAATTATTATTTTCTTTTTATTGATTAGGTTGTGAAAAAATTATAAAACAACCTATGTATAAGTCTATGATAAAATCTTAATATTTTGGTAAATTCTAGATTATGTGTTTCTCAATGAAAATAAACCAATTTTTTATTATTGTAAATGGATGTGGGATCTGAAAAAATTGTACAATGCAGTAAAAACCCTTAGAGAGATTGTATTAGGTATTAAATCATATGTGACATGTTTGATGAAAACGAGGGATAACTGATGTATTATCTAGAAACTCATAGGGAATATAATTTAGTCAATTCAAATTATCTATAATAAAAAATTACTAATTATTTGGTTATTATATTTTCTATAATTATTGAGATAAATCTATTAGAGAAATAACATGAATAACCTAGATTGAAACTTTGGGATTTGTTATCGAATAATATAATAATTATTTTCTAGTTATTTCTTTCATGATCATAGTTTTTTTACTTTATAAATATATTTATATAAGAATCCTCGACTTGAAATTTCCTTTATCAAGGATATGGTGGGAACTAGAGGGAATTTCTCTATTAATGGACAAAAATTAAAATTTTGTTATTTTCTAAATGATATGGGAACTAGAGTTCAAAATGTCTTTGTAATACTCACCTAAATCTATTATTATATGAATAATAAAATGATTATGGAAAATATACCAAACAGACCATGAAAGAATAAGAATTATAATGAATATTTTATGCACAAATTCATACCATACATTAAGAGAATTCTAAACCATTGATTGGTAAACAGTGGATTAATGCAGTGGATATGATAATTTTTATCCTTTAATTGCTGGAGCATGAGATATTCATTTTATTTTTCTATTTTTTAGAAGATGATTGGAGCCAATGGTTGAATCTTACTAAAAATACAATGTAACAGAAGGAATTTTATTATATGGAGAGGGATAGTTTCATAGAAAATATATTCAGTAAATATATCCCTCGAAATATTCACTCTAATTTGAATTGTGAATTCCTATAATTGAAATAAAAATAAGAATATTCTATTCAATCTTATGAGGTAAACATCATGAGACATGCAATGTAAACCTTAAATTCAATCTACGAACTAGAAATTAATATTCAAAAATTCTTTGATGTATAAATAACCAGTATTCAGAATACATTAACTATATGAGAATTTGGAATCATTGATTATGTTTTTTGATGTACTTTTATGGTTCTAATGAAAAATAGAGAAAAAAATGATTTCGAATAAAATGAAGAAACAATGAATTATCATAGAATTTCTAATGAACAGTTTTATGGGGAAAAAATTTACCAACACTCCACCTATAAATAATTTGGGATAAAATACCAAGGTTGTTTCTATAGAGGTAGTAGAAAGTGTGGTAAATTTTTCTACAAATGTCATGTCCACTAAAACATTAGAAATAGGTGGAATAAAACCATTGAGGGGAATACAACTCTAAAAAGGGGACCACCATCTCTTTAATGATTTAAATTATAGGAGTATGGAAATTATGATAATTAATTACCTAACAATATAGTTAATTATGGTTATAAGAAAAAGTATCCTGTTAAACTAGCGGATGAAGGGAGGGAATATAAAATCCCTACTCTAGAGGGGGGAAACATTAATTGGTGAAAGGTACAAAAATTATTTACGCTTGAACCATGAACAAATTATTTTTAAATATTAATTTAATTCATTCATATCTTAATTTTTTTATATGAATATCGATTCAGAACATAAAAATTCTAATTTAATGTTATATGTGAAGACACATAGTATAATACTGAATGAAAATGAGGTGTCAAAATATTATCTAATATGATATTTGTGGGGAGATACTTCATAAAAATATAGTTATTCTTTTAGTAGTTGAAATTTATATAATTATAAATGCAGTTTTTATTTTATTATTTAAATATCATATTAATTTCCATGAAATGGATGTCCTCTATTTTATCCATAATCATCCAAATATTCTATATCAACTAAATGATGATCACAAAAAAACTATAAAATAAAATTTAATAATATATATCTTGATACCAAACATAAGGTGGTCAATATCTCATTTGATTAGAGAGTAAGTAAACATTGAGGGCATCCCCATTGTATAGAAAAATGTTGATGTGTTTTTTAATGAAGTTATTGGTCATCCCCTAGAATATGAGGTTTAATTCTCAGGTAAATATATATATGGATCATTTCATTTCTAAAATTCTTTCTATAAAATGGCTTCAATTGAATTATAAAAATTGAAAAATTAATTAAAAGAAAATGATTAAAAGGGTAATATACACCCTAATTGTAACATCCTAGGTAAATAATGAATATTAAGTTTTCATCTTTATTTATATTTGTGAATAAAATATTAATATTACATTAAAGGGAACACTATGCTTGATGGTGTACCCAATACGCAACAAGGAGTTTCTTTGAAATCTTACGTTGCAATCTAATAATAAAATAATATTATTTTAAATGGTAGTTAATTCCTAGCCGTTGTAATGGCGGGAATGAATAGAACTAATTACAAAATGATTATATATGTTTGTCAAATATTTTTACTTTTATCCAATAAATGTTAGAGAATTAAAAATGCAAATGAATCCAATTTTAAGCGTAAACATTCTAATATTCTTTAAAAGGACGATTAACTACCTTTTGATGAAGAAACTCTTTTAAATCCATTTTTTTGACAATTTTATGTGTTATATTTCAAAAAATAAATTTCTTCTTTAAAATCGGGACATCAAAATTTACATTGTGTAAATTTTTGGTATTTTTACGATAAAGTTCATTTTTAATTAATAAGTGAAAAATGTTTTATTTTTATTCAAAAACACGTTTTAATCTTATTTATTTATATGATTACATCGAATTTTTAATTGGTTTTATGGTTAAATTATAATATATTTTTACCATTTAATCCTATGGTAGTCAGTGGAATTAATTTCAATTTGAAATTGGACTTAAACTAGTGTTAATCTTTTAATAGATGTTGTTTCTTAAAAACACACTATTTGTTTTGACAGTGGGAATTAATTATTAAATTAATTAATGCAACATATATGTTTTTAATTTATTAAAATAGGCATAATTTTTGAATTCTGAATATCAAATATAGCTTAGGGTGAATTTTTGGTATTTTCCTGAAAAACATCAATTTGTTATGAATAGTGAAACCACTACGTGGTAGTTTAAAAACTGATTATTCATTTAAATGAAACTTTACAAATTCTATGATTTATATTTAAAAAATATGACATACATGTTTGTCATTATGATGAAAAATGTGGTTCAATGGGATTAAAATATTTTTTTGGTAAATAGTAACTTTTAAGTTTTATTAATCATGATTAAAGGTAATTAGTGTAATTTAAGGTAAAGATAATGTTATAATAATATTAAATGACATTTACACATGTCCAATTCTTATTTTATGAGTCATGGAAGACCAAAAAAATCCATTGGTCAATTTGGGGACACCATGGAACCACTTTGGTAGGAAAATGACATTAATAACTTTTTATTTAAAGTTAAAATTAAAATGTCACAAACATGTGTTCTTTTAGTAAAAAATTTTTTACATGGGGTTATACAAGTGATCTTTTTAACTATAAATATTAATTAGAAACATAAAACTATTTCCTACATCATGATATTTTGTTAAAATTTTTAGACATTAAATAAATTAAATTATTTATGACACCATGATGATACAACGATTACTTCATTATTTAACGATTTAATTAAAATGAAAAGATAATGTAAAATATAAGACCTACACATGTCAAAAACCTATTTGATGTGTGTATTTAGGACTATTAATACTTTATCCTCTAAATATGTAATTGTGGGACCTTTAAAATCCGAAAATCAATTTATAATAATGTTTCTTGTCAAGAATTCCCAAGAGTGCCCCTCCTCTCCTCTTATAAAAGTCCCCCACCTCTACCACCTTACCCACACCTCTCAAGCCTTTGAATTGGCCAAACCCTACATATTTTGTCTCTACCCATCCCTCTCTTACTAATATAAGCCTCACATTGGGCAGAAGTCTTTCCAAGGAAGCCTTTGAGCTCAAATAAAAAAGAGTTACCTGATTTAAAGGTATTGTCTTCTCTTGTGTTCTTATGTTTTATTTTGATTCTACAACCCCCTAAACTTTTTCATTACATTCTTTAGTAACAAAACCAGTATTTACAATATACTTGGATGTTGTTATATGAAGTATTCGAGCTACACTTACACACACATCCGTCTAATGGTTAAAGAACATACTGTTTCTGTGGATGGCGAATTACTGCCTCACGAAACGATGATTGTTCAATATTCTTTTAACAACTTTAAAGGTGGCCATTATGATGTCACATTATTTTATATATGATATATATGGTATTTATGTTTTCTATATTCTTTTGTATTTTATATTTAAAACATACCTTAATTCTTTTCATGTTGTTCAAATGCGATAATTTCATATGAGGAAGTGTGGACTACCGCCCCCTCAAGTGATGTGACTCGTTCATGCAATACATGGAATGTATAAAGAATGAAATTAATGAACATATGTGACCTATATAACATATATATTATACTAGAATTATTATTATTATATATATATATATATATATATGTCTGTATCCCATTTATTTTTAATTCCTTTAATATGACAAAAAATGAATGTAGCGTTCATGCGTACGTACGGCCTACCGTCTCCATGAACGGTGCTTTTCATTTTTTATCTCCATATGTTATGTAATAGTTTAAAATGAATATTTAATGGATATATATCTTATTTTAATCATTAATACCATTCTGGTAATTATTTACTTATACCTACATGGGCAATCATTTTCAAACATGTTCATTTGGGACTCATGTACCAAACATTGGCAAAAACGTCTGATATGAACTAACATTATTAATCAATTATTATAACATTATATTTAGTCATATGAACTAAATAATAATTTTTAAATGAGCTAATTAGGCAATTATAAATTTTCCAAATTTTATTATTCAGGAATATAACGAAACGAACAAGACAAGTCAGACTTGAGGTAAGGGATCCTGCCCCTCTCTTTCTTTTTAAGTACACTCATTTATGTCATTCCTTTTAAGATCATATTTCTTATTATTGGGATGTTATTTTATATTACTATTACTGTAATTTTTATTTTCATATGATTAGAGACCCTATTTTCTCTCATGAATCCATTTTGGAAGTTTTGAGTGGCGCCGTTAGGTTGCCGAATTTTCGTAAGGGATCCTACCCCTCTCTTTTTAAGTACACTATTTTATGTCATTACATTTAAGCACATATTTCTTATGATTGGGATGTTCTTTTGTATTAATCTTACTTTACTTTTTATTTTCATATGATGAGAGACACTATTTTCTCTCATCAATCCATTTTGGATGATTTGAGTGGCACTGTTAGGCTGCCGAATTTTCGTAAGAGATCCAACCTCTCTATTTCTTTTTAAGTACTCTCCATTGTGACACTCATTTTAAGATCCCCAGTGTTATTATGGGGGATGTTTTTTATATTATTATTTCTTTAAAGTTTATGTTAATATTATTAGAGACCCTATTTGATCTCATTAATCCATTTTTGGAAGTTTCAAGTGGCGCCGTTAGGCTTCCGATTTTTCGTAAGGGATTTTTCATCTCACTTTTTTTATCGTGAGATTTATGCTAAATTTACAACCATTTCCTTTGAGTGGTGTATGTACTTCTCATTATATACTCTTTGTGTAATAAAATTTCATTTATTGGTATTTACATTTTTATTGTATGACCCTTCTTAAGTGGGGTGTACTTTTGGAAAGTTACCCAAATCGGTAAGGGGACCTTTCACCCTCCTCTTCTTTAAAAAGACTTCTTTTGTTATGTATTTTAAATTACATCTTGTTATGTTTGTATATGTTCTCATATATCCTTATTTCAGAAAATTTAATGTACATGTGATGATATACCCTTTTTATCTCTCATCAACTCATTTTCTGAATTTTGAAGTGACACCGTTAGGCTGTCGAATTTTTGCAAGGGAACATCTTAACCCAGTTTTGTTACTTTGGGATAAACTTTTACTCCTTGAATATTTAATTCTATGAATATGTATGAATTACCTCTGATTTTTTTACAATTAATATCCACTTATATTTTGTGAATTCGTTTGTAACACATAAATATGTAATTGATTTATCCTTAATCAAAGGATACCGTCTTTGTAAGTGACTTCATCTCAATATCCTTTCATTGAGACATCTTTTTTCCTAATACAAGTTTTTCTTTTATACAGTGTATAAAACCCTTGGACTTTTAATTTTATAAAAAATGAATCTTTTTCTTCGAAGTGTTTTACAAAACGAAAAAAGGAATGTTTCTTTTAACGTACGCGGTGACAATGACCTTTTCCACCACCGCGAGTATTATTTGGTCTTTGGCTTCCTAAGCAAGCTATGATGTTTTTTAAAATTAAATAAATGCCATATACTATTTTATTTATTTTGGTATTGAAAATGGTATTTATAATTGATTTTTTATGTCAATATATTTAAGTGATATATTGTGTTTGAAATGTGGAAATGATTTCATTCCATTATTTTTGTTTTATGTCTTCTGATTTTATAATGGTACTTGGACATTTGACGGGTGGTTATGTTATAAACCATATGACGGATGGTGCCATGAATATGAGGACGGGTGGTTACGTTATAACCTCCAATGCATTGGGTATCGAAGTTGGTCGTATGGCTATTCCATTAAGTGATATGTGTTGAAGTAGAACGTATGGTTATTCCATTTAAGTATGTTTATGTCCCAAGTTACCTTTATATTTTATGTATATGGGTTTCATGGTAATATTTTGGTCAAAAAAGGGTAAGTAAAGATATTTTATTCATTGAAGTGTTTATACTACTTCATAATGGTGAAAAGTATTACTTTAATAAAGTCCTCATGGTTTACTTGTTGTTTTGAAAAACTAACAATTTTCCTTATTTTTGTATCCATTGGTGAGCTTATTATGCTCACACAAAGTTTTTTTTTGAAATTTTTTCTATAGGACTTAATGTGGAATAGGGTCAAGGATGGGAACAAGGAAATGTCAAGCTATCTAAAACTTGGAACTAGACAAGTTTCTTTTTATGATATTTTATTTTTTGGAAACATATTAAAAGTTTCTACTTTTTAATATTTTGAGATGTAATAGTTACATCTTAATTCTCTAAAACTCTAAACCTAAAAATATCTTCTATGTGAATTATTCATTTAGTTCAATAATAAGTAATGTTTAAGGCCGGGTTCTTATAGTTGGTATCAGAGGTCGGTTTAGACAACTTTAGGGATTAGGAGTTTTGTTAGACACATGGTAAGTCCCTATATCAATTATTTTAGTTAAATCCATGTTTTATAACTTTTTTCAGGTCAAGTAATGTCATTTACGAATGGAAGGAGGGGGATCTCAAACAAAATTCCTATCTCTTCCTGATGACATGCTTACAATAATTATTGTAAAGTCATGTTTCGATTATTGTGAAACGTTTTCTAGCATACAACTCACTTGAAAGCAGTTGTTTGACATATCAAACACCTCCACTATACCTCTTATCATCGTGGATCATGGGTTGTATTTAGAAAAATACTATTTTCACAATATTCTCATATTTTTAAGAATGGTAAATATTATCAAGGTATTTTCAAACATTTTACCTTATCACAAGATTTTGAAGCATATTATGATTTTAAAAATGGTGCTGAGGAAGGAGACCCTTGCGCAACCTATTAATATTTTCTTTTAAAATATAGTCTCCCACCACATACTTATGGTATTTTAAATGGACCAATAATAGAAAGTTTCAACTCAAATTCTTTCCGAATATTTTATAGAAATCATTTTTTATCAGATGTTTTGGAATTATATGTCTTACATGATTATTTTCCAAAACTGTTTTTCTGTGAACACCCACATGACCCATGTTGTACAAGGTGTATTTGGATGGAGGAATAAAATGATTTTTAAGGATCTCTAAATAATTTTTGTAATGCATGGGACTTATACCTACGTGAACAAGATGACGATGAAACCGAGTGGATTCCATGATCAAGGTATGCTGTTATTCATTGTGGAAATCATTTTATTTTAACTTATGGTGGTGAAATAAGACTTCAAGAATTAAGATGTTGAGATCGTAATGAATTTGGATGAAAATGAGAGGTATAGGGAAACTATTGAGGTTAAAACAAGTTAGGGTTATTTATGGAGTTTTATCAAAAGGACAACATGCAGTCCGTGTGACAACCCGTCACGTTGGACAAAGTTGCGGGAATTGAACCCACAACCAAATTGTGACTGGTATTTATTGCATACCACTGGACTACGTGAAGTCCCTGGTTAGTATGACTTTTTATTTTTAGTTATATGATTTTATGAATTAAGAGTAAGTTAATTTTGGGTTATCTATGGAAATTATTAAAGTATCCTGGAGGATATGTGATTAGGTTAATTTCTTGTCAATATGAGACTTTAAGAGCAATTGATGTTATTTAGAGATAAGTGTTAATTTGTACCTTGGAAGAATATGTGATTAAATACTCCAAATATTTGGGTTTCAATCTTAGTTTTGTTTACTTTGAAGAATTTTAAGGACAAATTGTTTATCGAATGGTCTTCGTTGAACTTTGGGTTTTGTTGGACAAATTTTGGAGATTGAGAATAGATTTTCTTTTTATAAAGGATTATCCTTTTTGGGTATTATATGATCTCATACTAACCTTTTTGATTTTAGTTTTGGTTAAGTTCTAAAGACATGGGAATTATATAGTTATCTTTTGTGGATTAGGTGATTCTCTAGAAGTTGATTATAGCTCTCTTAATGTGAACAAGTCATCCAAAATACTCGTCTTTTGGAGAAAATATGAGTTCGTATAAGAAATATAGTAAGAGTTGAAAGTCAACATGAAAAGTAAGTATGTTTCCTTAAGATCAAAAATATATTCCTCAATGAAACGTAACATAAAAACAAAAATGCTATCTGTTAACTTTTCATACTGAGGAATCTAATACCGTTTAACCCATCACCAGTTTGTGATTTTCTGGTGGATAACTTTCTCCTAAACATGTTTTTTATGACTCCCCATCAAAACTTGACCCTTTGTTTTTTCTTCCATAACCATGTTTTCCTACATTGAATCCCACTATGGGTTATCATGGGTGACCTTTGTACTTCCATTTCTTTATTTTATAGTGACGGTTTAATTTACTCCTTTTCTGATGTGGGGCTTTTAATGAAGTTTCCAAGCCCAATTTTAAAATTGCGAGGATGCAATTCCCAAAAGGGGGAAGGATGTAACATCCCAGGTAAATAAAGAATATTACTTTTTCAAATTTATTAATATTTGTGAATAAAATATTAATATTACTTTAAAGAGAACTCTATGCTCCATGGCGTACCCAATACGCAATGAAGAGTTTCTTTGAAATCTTACATTGCACTCTAATAATAATATAATATTATTTTAAATGGTAGTTAACGCCTAGCCGTTGTAATGGAGGAAATGAATAGAACTAACTAAAAAATGATTATATATTTTTGTCAAATATTTTTACTTTTATCCAATAAATGATAGAAAATTAAAAATGCGAATGAATCCAATTTTAAACGTAAACATTCTAATATTCTTTAAAAGGTCGATTAAACACCTTTTGATGGGGAACCTCTTTTAAATGCATTTTTTGACAATATTATGTGTTATATTGGACAAAATAAAATTCTTCTTTAAAATCGGGACATCAAAATTTACTTTGTGTAATGTTTTGGTATTTCTAAGATAAAGTTCTTTTTTAATGAATAAGTGAAAAATGTTGTATTTTTATTCAAAACCACTTTTTAATATAATTTATTTATATGATTATATCAACTTTTTAATTGGTTTTAAAGTTCAATTAGAATAAATTTTTACCATTTAATCCAATGGTGTTCATTGGAATTAATTTCAATTTGAAATTGGATTTAAACTAGTGTCAATCTTTTAATAGATATTGTTTCTTAAAAACACGCTATTTGTTTTGATAGCAGGGAATTAATTATTAAATTAATTAATGCAACTAATATTTTTTGAATTTTGAAAATAGACATCATTTTTGAATTCGGAATATAAAATACATCTTAGGGTGATTTTTTGGTATTTTTCTGAAAAACATCAATTTTTGATGAATAGTGAAACCACAAGGTGGTAGTTTAAAAACTGATTTTTCATTTAAATGAAAAATTACCACATCTGTGATTTGAATTTCAAAAATCCGACATACATTTTTGTCATTATGATGTAAAATGTGGTTCAATGGGATTAAAATAACTTTTTTGGTGAATAGTAACTTTTAAGTTTTATTAATCGCGATTAAAGGTAGTTAATGTAGTTTAAAGTACAGATAACGTTATAATAATCTGAAATGACTTTGACACATGTCCTACTCCTATTGTATGTGTCATGGAAGACCAATAAAATCCATGGGTCAACTTGGGGACCCCATGGAGCCACTTTGGTAGGAAAATGACATTAATAACTTTTTATTTAAAGTTAAAATTAAAATGTCACAAACATGTGTTGTTTTACTACAACAATTTTTACATGGGGTTATACCAGTCATATTTTTAACTATAAATATTTATTAGAAATCTAAAAAATTTTCATACATCATGATAGTTTTTTTTATAATTTTTAGACATTAAATAAATTAAATTATTTACGACACCATGATGACGCAGCGATTACCTTATTATTTAACAATTTAAATAAAATGAAAAGATGATGTAAAATATAAGACCTACACTTTCCAAAAACCTATTTTATGTGTTTATTTCGAACTATTATCACCTTATCCTCTAAATTTATAATTTTGGGACCTTTAAAATCCGAAAAGTATTTTATAATAATGTTACTTTTTAAGACTTTCCAAGAGCGCACCTCCTCTCCTTTTATAAAAGGACGACACCTCTACCACCTTACCCACACCTCTAAAGCCTTTGAATAGACAAAAACCTGCACATTTGTCCTCTACACATACTTCTATTACTCGTAGAAACCTCACTTTGGGAAGAAGTCATTCCAAGGAAGCCTTTGAGCATAAATCAAAAAGAGTTACCAGATTTAAAGGTAGTGTCTTCTCTTGGGTTCTTATGTTTTATTTTTCTTATCCAACCCCTTAAACTTTTTTTATTCCTTTTTTTGTAACAACATCAGTATATTAAATATACATGGATGTTTTAATAAGACTTATTGGAGCTACACTTACACACACATCCTTCTAATGGTTAATGAACATACTGTTTCTGTGGATGGTGAATTACTGCCTCACGAAACAATGATTGTTCAATATTCTTTTAACACCATTATAGGTGGAAATTATGATGAAACTGTATTTTATATATTATATATATGGTATTTATGTTTTCTATATTCTTCTATATATTATATTTAAAACATACCTTTATTCGTTGCATGTTGTTCAAATGCGATAATTTCATATGAGGAAGTGTGGACTACCGCCCCCTCAAGTGATGTGACTCGTTCATGAAATACATGGAATGTATAAAGAATGGTATTAATGAAAATATGTGAACTATATAACATATATATTATTCTGGAATTATAATATATATATATATCATTTATTTTTAATTCCATTAATATGACAAAAAAATGAAAGTAGCGTTCATGCGTACGTGCGGCCTACCGTCTCCATGAATGGTGCTTTTCATTTTTTATCTTCAAATGTTATGGAATTGTATAAAATCAATATTTACTGGATATATATTATATTTTAATCATTTATACTATTATGGAAATGATTTACTTATAACTACATGGGAAATCATTTTCGAACAAGTTCATTTTTGACTCATGTACCAAACATCGGCAAAAACGTTTGATATGAACTAACATTATTAAAAAATTATTATTTACATTATAATATGTGATATGAACTGAATAATAATCTATAAAGTAGGTACTTAGGAAATTATTAATTGACCAAAGTTTATTATTCAGGAATATAAAGAAACGAAAAAGATAATTCAGACTTGAGGTAAGGGATCATACCCCTCTCTTTCTTTTTAAGTACACTCTTTTATGTCATTCCTTTTAATCTCATCATTCTAATGATTGGGATGTTATTTTATATTAATAATACTATAATTGTTTATGTTCATATTATGAGAGACCCTATTTTCCCGCATCAATCCATTTTGGATGTTTTGAGGGGCGC
The DNA here is from genome assembly GCA_963277665.1 of Viscum album. Lineage (NCBI taxonomy): Eukaryota > Viridiplantae > Streptophyta > Magnoliopsida > Santalales > Viscaceae > Viscum > Viscum album. Next base: position 377,615,507 of record OY728160.1, on the reverse strand, counting down.
CGTTAGGCTGCCGCATTTTCGTAAGGGATCCTACCCCTCTATTTCTTTTTAAGTGCACTCTTTTATGTCATTTATTCTAAGCTCATCTTTCTTATGATTGGGATGTTATTTTATATTACTTTTACTGTACTTTTTATTTTCATATGATTAGATACCCTATTTTCTCTCATAAATCCATTTTGGAAGTTTTGAGTGGCGTCGTTAGGCTACCGAATTTTCGTAAGAGATCCAACCTCTCTCTTTCTTTTTAAGTACTCTCCTTTATGACACTTCTTTTAATCTCCTATTTGTTTTATTTGGTGATTTTATTTTATATTCCTCTTTATGTACATTTTATGTTAATATTATTAGAGACCCTATTTTATCTCATCAATCCATTTTTGGATGTCTTAAGTGGCTCTGTTAGGCTGCCGAGTTTTCGTAAGGGATTTTTCATCTCACTTTTATTCCCGTGAGATTTATGCTACATTTGCCACCATTTCCTTTGAGTGGTGTATGTATTTCACATTATTATACTCTTTGTGTAATATAATTTCATTTATGTGTATTTACATCTTCATTGTATGGCCCTTCTTCAATGGGGTGTACGTTTCAAATGTTTCCCAAATTGGTAAGGGGACCTTTCACCCTACTATTCTTTAAAAAGACTTCTTTTGTTATGTCTTTTAAATTAAATCTTATTATGTTGGGATATGTTATCATATATCCTTATTTCTATAAATTTAATGTACAAGTGATCAGATACCCTTTTTATCTCTCATCAACTCATTTTCTGAATTTTTCATTGACTCTCTTATGCTGTCAAATTTTTGCAAGGGAACTTCTTAACCCAGTTGTGATTCTTTGGGATAAACTTGTACTCCTTGAATATGTAGTTCTATTAATATGTGTGAATGACCTCTGATTGTTTTACACTTAATTTCCACTTATATTTGGTGAATTCATTTGACACACATAATTATGCAATTGATTTATCCTTAATCCAATGATACCGTCTTTGCAAGGAACTTCATCTCAATATCCTTTCATTGAGGCATATTTTGTTCTAATACAAGGCTTTATTTTATACGCTGTATAAACCCCGTTGACTTTTAATTTTATACAAAAGGAATATTTTACTATGAAAAATTTTACAAAATGACAAAAAGGAATGTTTCTTTTAACGTACACGGTGACAACGACCTTTTCCGCCGCCGCGAGTATTATTTGGTCTTTGGCTTCCTCAACAAGTCGTGATGTTTTTTAAAATGAAATAAATACGATATACTCTTTTATGTATTTTGGTATTGAAAATGTTTTTTATAATGGATTTGTTATGTCAATATATTTAAGTGATATATTGTGTTTAAAATGTGGAAATTTTTTCTTTCCATTATTTTTGTTTTATGTCTTATGATTTTATAACGGTACTTGGACATTTGACATGTGGTTACATGATAAACCATATGACGGGTGGTGCCATGAATACCAGGACTGGTGGTTACGTTATAAACTCCAATGCATTGGGTATGGAAGTCGGTCGTATGGCTATTCCATTAAGTGATATGTGTGTAAGTCGACCATATGATTATTCCATTTAAGTATGTTTATCTCCCAAGTTACCTTTATATGATATGTATATGGGTTTTATGGTAATATTTTGGTTAAAAAAGGGTAAGTAATGATCTCTTATTCATTGAAGAGTTAATACTACTTCATAAAGGTGAAAAGTATTGCTTTGATAAAGTACTCATGGTTTACTTGTTGTTTTGAAAAACTAACAATTTTCCTTCTTTGTGTATCCCTTACTGAGCTTTTTATGCTCAACCCAAGTTTTTTTTGAAATGTTTTTCAAAGGACTTAATGTGGAATAGGGTCAAAGTTGGGAACAATGAAACATCATGCTATCTAAAACATGGAACTAGACAAGTTTCTTTTTAAGAGTTTTTATTTTATGGAAACTTAGTAGAAGTGTCTACTTTGTAATCTTTTGAGATGTAATAGTTATTTCATAATTCTCTAAAACTCTAAACCTGAAAAGATTCTATATGTGAATTATTCATTTAATTCAATACTAAGTAATTTTTAAGTCCGGGTCCTTATACTAATGATTTACAAAGGGGTTTACTAGTCCTCTTTATAAATAAGATAGATGGAACAATGCATATTTTAAAATATTTTCATGATATCAATAACGAAATGACAATAAATAAGTATCATATGCCCTATATTGGGGAAATATTCAATAAAAATAAAATAGATTAATTTTTATTAATTATTTACCACTGATCATGATATCATGAATTGAGGGTAAAAATGGAGGGTATTCCTAAGTCAGTTTTATGTACATAAAATGAAAATTATGAGATAGTGATTCCATTTAGACTAACCAATTTCCCTCTATATATTTTTTTCTTATTAATAAATTATTTTGATATTACTTAGATTCATTTGTGGTATTTAGTATGGTTATGTCCTTATATATACCAAAATAAATTAAGATCGTGAAGATTATTAATTTACCATGTTGGAGACCCCAAATAAGGATAGTATAAATAAAAATATCATATAATATGAATTATAACTATAAAAAATAATATTATTGGTTTTTTTTCATTGAAATATAGGATATATTTTTTTTATCAATTGAATATTTAGGTCCTTGAGAAATGGGTTTGCCCATCCATTGTGTTTGGTATGTCTAGGTTTCATGGGTTAGATAGATTTTGTTGATGCTTTGTGAGAAATTATTCATTGATATAAAATAAATTATCCACATTAACTTGTATTGGGGTTTAGTTATAATGTATAGAGAAATCTTAAAGAAGCATCAAGGAGATTATGGAAAGGTTGATCCTTGCACTTGTGCATACATTACCTTGTTATGGTAAATATTTTTTTATTTATTAAAACACATAAGTAAAATCATTGGTTCCGTACTCATGAAAAAAATGATATATTTATAATTTATAACACATGAAAATTAATTAATCATGAGAAAAATTACGTCATAAATGATTTGAAATTATCAGTAGTGATCATTATATTGATAATTTGGCGACATTAAATTTTTATTAAGATCTTTGAACACATTGATAACAAGAGATTGAAATATATATTCACACATAAGGAGTTTTACATTATACATATGATATGATTAGATATAATCTAATATTATTAATACCTAATACATTACCACTATAGAAATTAAAATAAGATGGTTGATGGTTTGAGTAAAAAAGATCACGCTAAATTATCCATTATGAGGATTGGAAAAGGCCCATTATTCAAGGATATACAAAGGATAAATATTTATGTGATAAGTTCAGATAAGAATTATAAACTTTAAAATGTGTTTTTTCAACCCTCTATTCATGAATGGAATAACAAAGTCCACAAGGATGATACTGAGCTATAAAATAAATTTTTGAATATTATAAAGTAAAATTTGATAAATAAATATTTTTTATGTTCTATAAATATTATTTGTGCCTCATATAAATAGGAAATGAATTTTGATGATTTTGAATTATGCACATAGATCATCCTTCATTATCCATCATGGAGGCATAAATATATATAGTGATTATAAGTGATCTATTTAGTGGGACAAAATGAAGTGTGAAACCATAATACATATATCTTGATGCCTGGTATGTCACAAAGTTAACATAAAGGAAAAGATTTATAATGGGATTATGTAACAATTATCAATACCTATATGTAAATGGGGAAAAACCAAGTATTTCATCATAATACTCCCACTGACATCTAAAGGTCACAATTCCATATGGTTTATAGACGATTATTTTATAATGTCAACACATTTTATTTCCATTATAGAATAATTATCAATAGATAATCATTCCATGATAAAATTTTAAATTTTTCTTAGTATTTATGAACTAACCTTTTTTTGATTTATGTTATTGGGATCCATGTTTTTCATAGATATTATATAAAATTAATCAATTATATTTCAGAACTGAAGATAATTTTGACACAACTTATCACCTACAAGTAAATGGATGGTCTTAGAGAAGCACTCAAACTCTAAAGGATTGAGAAATTTTTTTTAATGGGGTTTCAAGGATGATTGGATCTATCACGTCCCCTAGTAGAATTATAGTTTCACTAAATACAAAATAAGGTTATAGTGGAAGCTTATTATTGGTAGTTCCAAAAACAACATGTTTTTGTTTTTAAAATATTTAGCAGTGGGGTTTTAAAACCTACTGCTAAATATTTTGATTTTTTTATTATTTTCTCATCATCCCATATCATTGAGCCACCCCTCCCTCTCCATAATCTCTTCAATGACCCCCTACCGTTTCCTTGACCCCAAACCCTATCCCCCTTCAATGTTTCTTTTTGCACCACACGTCTTCCTATATCACCTCATCGCCACCATGTGTTGCACCTCTTCTTCTCCCCCAGCCCCATTCCCCCTCTCTTCTCTTCCCTATCTCCCATAATCCTCCCTCTACCCGAGCCCAAGACATATCAAATTTCACCATTTCACCTCATTGATGCCCCAATATCACCTCATTTACACCTCCATTTGGTGATTATTGATCCTTAAATTCTTTATTTTATAATGTATTAACCTTTATTGATCAATTTTTTATGTGATTCAAGATTTATTATTATTTATTTATGTTATAATGTGGATTTTATGTTATTTTTCTTTCACCGATTGGTTGTGGAATTGATCTAATGAAATAAAATATAACATTTAAATTAATTGATGGCAAAAGGGGTGGTTCTTATATTATTTTCTTGATTCTGTGTTATTTTATATATAAATATATGCTTTTTGGTTGATATTGTATCATTGAAAAAACAATTCATGTTTCCAATATGATATTATGATAACCTATGTCAATTGGTTAATCACATAAAAAATTAAATTCTTGTTATTATAACTCTGGGATAATGTTCACATTATTTATTCACTATATGTAATTTTATTATTTAATGAATTATTTATAGAGGTTTTTTGAAGTGTTTGTTAAATTATTAATAAGTTTTATCACCTTTAATAATTTGAAGCTACGTATATTTGGAAATTAATTCAGTAGTATGATAATCTACAACATTGATAATAATTTATGGTAAATATAAAATATTTCAATAATTTATATATATTTCAGGTTATATTTTTCATTTCAATCCATATATAATTGTGTTCAATAGTTTGGAATATTCTATAATAGGGTTCCAAATCAAAAAGTGATTGTTTATAAGATTATTTTAAATGATTAAAATGATATTGATTGTTTATTTTTAAAATCATAACTATAAGGAAATTATTTATATTCGAGAATTATAAATATGATTTTAATTGATATAAAATATTAAATTAAATAATAAAATATATTTTAAAATTAATCCATAAATGTTTTATGTGAAAATAAAACATCATCACTCACTTAGGTTTTGTTGATCCACCACGGTGAATGATGCTTTTTATGTGTTTTGATAAGGGGAAACTGATATATAATTGATTTAATGAATTTATTATATTATCATTAAACAATTTTCTTATAGTTACTTTTAATGACCACTTAAATATTATAAATAGAAATTAGAGAATCAAAAGGAGAATACATTGGTATTGAATAATTTTATTTCAAAAATTAATGGCTAATAAAAAGGGCTTCATGAGAGGGAATTCATAATATATCTATAATAATAGATCCAATGGATGAGAAGACCATGTAATTATAAAAATTAAATTATATAAATTTGGTGTTGATATAAGATTATAACTAAATAGTTCTAAATTATTGGTTTTTGCTAAGGATCCCTCCATTAATAATCACCTTAAATTATGGTTGTATAACTTTTTTAGATATTTAGAAAAAAATTTACGGAAATAATTTCAAATTGATATAGTTCATTTGATATTATTAATGTAGGTTTTTGAAGGTTGTTTTTTAAATAATTTTTAATTTGATTGAAAAGATATGTATACTTTTTTAAATTTATACTTCATAAAGAGAGAAATGGATATTTTTTATAAAAAACATCTAATTTTTGTAGTATTTAAATTTTTTCACTCTATATAATTTTGATATATTCAATAAAAATTATGCTATGAGTTGATTGATTAATTTGAACATATTGGGATCGATTAAATGATCACTCATGATAATTGTGACAAAGTAAAATATTAACATGAAAAAGGGAGAAATAATATAATCGTATATCTTCTGTTAAATGGTTAACATCCATGGTAAAATGTTTTATTGTTCTTGTGATCATGAAGATAAAAAGGTTATTTTTTCCATATAATAATAATATAGATGATAATTTATACATGTTTTATTGGATGAAATTTGATTATCATGATTTTAGAATATTTATCTCATCATTTTCAATTTTTTGTGATTTTTTATTATTACTATTTTTATTAACATTTCACGAATTTTTGTTAAAGTGAATGTTAATTTGAATGGTTTAGTGGGAATTTTTATTTTTATTGAATGATATTAATTCAATTATGATAATTCATGCCTAAATATAATGTTTTTTTTGATAAATTTTTTATGGTATTTTAATGATGAAAATAAATGTGATGTAGTGTTTGAAAATATTTATAAGTGTTTGTTGAATTATTTAAATAAGGTGGAATATATGTATTGAATGACATATAAATAGATATTCATTTGTGAATCATGTCTACATGTGTAGGTTTTTTTATTTTATATAAATATTTTAAATACAATTTAAATGACATAAAATTAATATTCGATTTACATGTTCAAAAATAATAATTACATTATTTATATAAGTTAGTTTTTTTAGGCATCATAAATAATTCCTTATTTTTTGGAAATTTATAATCCATTTTATATTGTTTAAAATCATAAAATAATATTTTTTATTTTTTAAATAATGTGTAGACACAATGTGATATATATGGATAAAATATGTATCATGTTACTGAGGAACACACGTTAGTATACAAAGGGTTTGGTGGAGTTTTTAGATTTTTCAATTTCTAATCAATCCATTTATGAGAGAATAATATGCACATTTTTAAAATGAAAATTTATAAGATAGTTAAAGAGAGATGATGTTTTTATAAACATTATAATGAGGCAATTTACCTGCTTAATACTTTTGTTGGAATTGGCATGGAGAATCAAATGTTATAGAAAGTTTGATCTCCAATGTTAATCGATAGAATGGGCTCCAAACTTCATTGACAATTGAAAATGAACTAAAAACATAAAAATTATGCATTTATTGTTGCATAAAAACAACATCAACATAAAAAATATCATAGCAGCTATGTTAGGGTTCTACAAATAAAAACATGAAAATTTTTGTTTTTTGGATTATAGTACAACCATATCAATATTGTTACATATCATTGGATCCTCCTCTTGAATCTTTGGGGACTAATGTAAGAGGGGACTTCAGTAAGAATAAAAATTAATTTCATGGTTTCATTGATGATGAAAATAATGAGCTGTATGGTGGATTGTAAAAATATTTAAAAAATTATTTTCTGCTAATGTTGAACCATATCAAATGCATATGTTGAATTAAAAAAAGGTGATTTCCATAATATTTTAATTGTTGTTTGATGAATTTCCAAAAGCTATGATCCCTAATTATTTTTATAATAGGAAAATTTTTGATAACAATATTGGTCTGAATTATTCAAAAATATATGTGTTCCCAATGATTGTATGATTTATTGTGGAGAGTATTGAAATAAACATGATTTCAAAAAATAGTAATCTTCTAAATGGATGTGCATTGGTGATTTAGGAGGTCTGGAGAAACATACTACTATAAACAATAATATGAAAAAGAACACACCTATAATGGGTTCTCATTACATTCCATCAAATCCGGAAGTAAAAATATAATTTATGTCATTGAAAATGGCCTATCATATAAAGGGAAATTCTATAGATAATTGAAATAGTGGGTTACTATGACATCCAATAGATTCAAAATCAATGAATAAATTTGATTCATTACATCCATATTTTTCATATGATCATAAAAATGTGTGATTGGGATTTATTGTCAAAGGATTCAACCCATTTGGGACTTTGGGAACCAGTTATATCATTTGTCTAGTTATTTTGATCCCTTACAATCTGCCTTTATGGATGTGTGTGCAACCAATATCTATTATCATTCCGTTGAATATTCCTAGAAACAATTCCTGGAAATGATAATTATTTATACTTTTATTATCTAATTAAATAATTATAAATTTTTTAGAGTAATGATGTTGAGTCATATGATACATCTTTTATAACAATGTTAAAATTTCAAGCAACTCTAATGTGGACCATTGGTGACATCCCTTGACTAGAGAATTTAAATGGTTGGTACACGTACATGAGTTTGGATTTTCTTATTTGTAACATTGATTTTATGACCAAATGAATACCTCATTGTAAAAATAGAACTTCATATTTCATTGAATATTTCTCAATGCAACTCATATATTTTAGTTGAACAAGTAAAAATTAATTGGTTCTAATGATCTTAGACCACCACCAATGTTGCTGATAGGTTCAGAAATATTGGTACAAATTGGAAATGTTGAAACAAATTTTGGGAAGGATCACCATTTGAATGATAGTGGTAAATGTGTTCAAATATCATCATCAAGTGAAATAAAATCATAAAAGTAGAAGAAAAAAAGTATACTCTTCAAACATTCATATTGGAAATTTTATTTTTTGTTACATAATCATGATGTTAGTCCTATTGAGAAGATTTTTTTTGATAATTTTTTCTTCACATTTGGTAATGATCATGTAAAATTCAAATTATTATATCATTTCTCGGAAGGACTAACAAAAAATGAACATAATGCGTGATCTCTTTCCATATGAGATTGGAAATTATGATCTAACAATTTTTTCACTTACAATAGGGAAAAAACGAATTCATTTTAATTTTAAACATGTGAAGGTGTATAATTGGTATTCATGTAACATATAAAGGTGTGTTTACTTAAATCATTATAATTTAAATGGATTTGAAATTCATTATTCACATATATTGTAATATAAGTTACTACAATCGGAATTTTCTATATTATAACCTAAAAAATGAAACTTTTTTATAATCTACTTGTTTACATTCACCAAAAAACTATGTGAGAAAACTCTGTAACCATTTTAGCATGAAAACCTTCATGAGTTATTTTTATTTACAAATTTTTAAATGGAAATGATCTTTACTCCGTCACTTTTTATTGTCATTATGCATTTGACTATGAATTTGGTTGAAGGATCTAAATTAGGGGTCCTTGAACATAATAAATTGATGTATTCAGCTAATAGGAAAATTATTTAGATCTTGTTCAAGTTAAGGAAGAAATTATTGAAACATCATTAAATAAAAAATAATGTTTTAGTAAATTATTTTCACATATATCAAGGGAATTTGAAATCATACATGAAAAATAATGCTCAGCTCGAAGGTTATATTTATGAAGGCTATTTGGAAAAGGTGTTTCTTACCTTTTGTTCTAGGTAAATGAATAATGTTGAAACAAGATGCAATAAAGTTGGACATGTTGAAGAGACCTAGAATCAATATAGAATACATGTGAAATCAAAAAACATTCATGATATTAGCCGATCTGTTGAGAGGATCTTAAAAGCTACACTACTATAAATCAAATTATTATAGGCACATAGATATCTGCTTCTTAATAGTGAAATTTCATATCCATTTAATAAATAAATCAAGATACAATTAATTATTGAAATTATAAGTTGAACATTAAATTATAATAATGTAAAAAAGATCTTAATAGAGTGATTGAAGAATGGTTTACACTATACACAAGTTTATACAATGTTATAATCAATACGGATGTTATGTTGAAACATATATTTTAAAAATATTATATTTTATATTACTTTTTCAGATCATTAATTCGGATCCTTGAGCTGATTTATACTAATATTTTATGTTTATTTCTTAAGGTCTCCAAAATAGGCTATATAGTTCAAGACATACCATGTGAATGGATTTATGTTTCATACATTCAATTTGTAATAGGATTTGAAATCACATAATAGTCGTATGTTTACATTTTTTGAAGTGGGATACTATAAAAATTTTACTCGTATAATTGAATTAAAATACCTCGTGAATTGTATAGTTATTTTATTCAAATGCAAGTCGGTTGATATTATCAACAGGTGTTAAAAGAGATTCCTTGGAATTTACTTATGTTAACTTCTATCTCTTGATGTATGTTGGTGACCATGAATTACATGATATGTATATCTTGTCATCGCAATAGATAAGGGAATATTATGTGGAAGATGTCATTGATCAAGGGTGGAGTGTAGTTGATCAGATTAAACAAATATACTTTTTGGATATAGGTGATGAAGTGGAATATTTTACCTCTGTCACTGAATCCCATAAACTACAAGAAGAAAACATATTTTTCCATCATCAAATTGAAAATATTAGTCTTTCAGGGGTGGATGAATTAGATGTAGTTATGATGGAATAGGAAATCAACATGATTGAAGAAAAAAATAATTGTATGTGCACTAACCCATTCATTTATCAACCACTTATGTTAAATGTGAAATCATTCATTATCCTAACTACATATATGTTGTTTTTCAGTGTTGTGAATATGGTATCATTTCTATTTTTCTATATGAATTTTATAAAATATAAGTTGTAATGTTAATTTTATTTGATAAAATGAATGAAATTCCAAGAAGAATGCATTTTACTGATCCTAATCGACACTCAGTTGATGTTCCCTTGACCACACTGACAGATAATGATCTATCATTATCTATCCCTACAACATCTAATATACAATTCACCTTCCCCATGAACCCTCTAACACATCCCCCATCACAACATCTTCTAGAACCCCCTTCTCTAGTGTCCCATAAAATGATAAAACATAGCCTCCAAATTATGCAGGCTCAGTAGCGAGGGATAAGTTTTCACTCATGTTTCTTCATGTGGATATTAGTGGGTAACCATTATAGGTAAAAAATTTAATATGATATATTTAATTAACATTTTTATACTAATGACTATTTTTAATGGAATATGGAAACAATGATACAAAGGACATAAATATGAAAATTTCAGATGTTTAAAATCTAAGTAGACTAAAGATAGTTGTCTCATTTGACTACAATAGGGTCCCAATGGATAATTTTATGATATTGTCTGGTCAGAAAGAGATTGTTTCCTTGAAAATTACAATTCAATAATAGGGGACATATAAATATATAAGAGTAAAATGTTGTCACTTTTCATGAAGCGTTGATGGAATTATATTAGAAGAAAACTGGATATGTCCCCAGTGATACTGCATCAATGACATGTATTAAGAAGGTAAATCAAACAACATACAAATCATTTATTTCACAAAATACTATATTTTTTATGTCCATGTTTAAATATATAACACTTATAAATTTCAAATATAATTGTAATTGATGTGCTATGTAGTAGGAAGTGGGGATGGAAAGAAGAGGGTGTCAAGAAAAGTTCAACATGTTTATATTAGAGTTCTTATTGGATTTAGATATTATGTGAAACTAAAATTAGGGAACATTATGTATAATGATTTCAATGACTATGGTTACAAAAATATATTTCCCCTTTATTATATTTTGTTCTTGATCATGTGTATTGTGATATTATTATATAATGTATTAACTCTAATGTACATGAAATTAGACCTTTTTTAAAGTGTGTTGGAGGTGTGAAGGATAAATTTGGTTACGATAGATTGGTTTCTATTTTTATTTGAATGTTCTAGGGTTTTATTTTTTCCAGCTCATTATTTTTGAAAAAAAATTCTAGTGGTTTAATCCACACATATAAATGCCATATTTTGGGGAAATTTAAATAACCACTATATAATGTTATCTTTTAGCATCTTTTTTTAAAAATTTTGTAGTGTTCCCTCCCCCAAAACCTGATTATATATTTGTGTTTTAAACCTCTACTATATCCTTAGATTTTTTTAGGGTGGGGAAACCACTGGTAAAAAATAAAAAATCCATGGTGAAAAAACGGTGATGTGATGGTTCCTATGAACTGCTGCTAAATGGAAATAACCAGAACGATTTGGATACTGATGCCAAAATTATTAGTGGTTTTTGGAAACCAACACAGAAATAGTTAGCAGTGGTTTAAACTGCGTGGAATAACCCGTTACTAATAGGTGATTTTCTGTAATGTGTAATAAAAGTTTATATTCAAGAATTGATATGGTACCATATGAGTCTCCATATAAGAATTCATGTAGGACTCCATATATGATGGGATTAATTTACAAAAATAAAGTAGATATAGACTATACATATCTAATAAATTATTGGGGAGATCAAAAAAATTCATAAATAAAAAAAATACCATAAAGTTGGTAGAACTGATATGTTTAAAATCATTAATGATATCTAAAAATTTGATATTGGTGATAAGTTGTTTCTGTGAATATATATATATACATTGTTTATCATATTTGGGATAAATAGATGTTTATCCCTAAATACCTCAGTTACTACATGGTCATTGATCATGTTGGAATGGTATCTTATCACGTAGCACACCCTCCTCACATATCACAAGTTCATGATATCATCCAAGTATTGTTTTTCAATATGTACATGTCAGATAATCACATGTACTAAAACCATGACATTAACATTTAGAAAATGTGATCTCTTACGAAGAACCAATCAATAGATACTAGATAGTGGAGACAAAGTTTTGGGTAATAAGACAACTCATCTACTCATGGTTTTATGGTTTAACCATAATCTTGAGGAAGAAACATGGGATCCTAAGGATGTAATGAAGAAAAATACAATCATTTTCTTTCTAGCGTGTGATAAAATTTTGGAGAAAAAAATTATTTTACGGGGATAAAATGTAACTACTCTAAATTCAAAACACTATAAATATTAGGTAATGTTTCAAAATATTCATTACCCACTACACCGAATGTAAACAAATAAATAACAATAAAATAAAAATATTTATAAATCTACAATAAACTATAATATGGAATAATATTCAAAATTCTTATATTTGGATGATAAATTATTAATATTATTTAATATTGAACTAATTTATTTTCCAAAAAATATGTCTTCTTTATATTATGTATTCTCTTTTAAAAAATAAATTTAAAAATTTTCTATTATATATTTGATAAAATTAGATTTACTTTTTAATTACATGTTTAAAAATATAGTTATTTTTTTTTTATTTTTTTCTAAATATATTAATTTGTAGTTGTAAAAATATATTTTTGAAAAACAATTATAATTTTTATGATATTATCATCATGTAAACATATTATAGAATTTTAAAAAACCATTATAGAATAAAATTAGTATTTTAGGAATAAAATTTTTTCATATAAATATCTTCTTGATCTTTTAAATTATATGTTGAAATTTTTTAGAACTAAATTAAAATATTATTTTAAGAAAAACTATTTTTGGTCCTTTTTTTCAATCAAGTATTTTCATTATGACTCTTCGATTTAGTTTTCCACAAATGGATAATAATTCTTATATAATCTAAAAATATATTTCAGGGTAAATTATAATTATAATTTCATATTATTACACATTAATTTAATTCTTAAAAACACACATTTCATTAAATTTGTTTTTACATGACTAACTCCTTTTAATTTAAAATTAACCCTTTATAACCTAAAAATTTTATTTGAAAAAGTTAATTTAAAATTTTAAATCATATTTATCAATTTTTTAATGGATCACTTTTAATTATTCAAATTAAAACTAGTAATTTAGGATAATAATTAACTTAAAAGGTAAACATAATTACTGTAAATGTTAATAATTTAAAAGAAAAAATCCCTAAAATATTTAATGGTGTCTCATAAATGAGTGTTTGAGTTTATTATAGACTCAAAGCCACATTAAAATCCACATTAGTCTTTTTTTCAATGAATCATTAATAGTAACATCATATTATTGAAAATGTATGGGTTACTAAAAAAATAACCCCTTTCATCACTCATAATGGAGTAACATTAACACCACATCAGGAATCACCTAGAAAAAAAATTTCTCATGCAAATATGAAAAAAAAATCTTCATATAAAAGACTCTTACTGGAATAAAATTAATTTCACTTTGACTTAATTTTAATATACTCCTTATTAATTCATCTTTAAAATTATTATGATAATTATATATGTATCATTATTATAATTATATTTTATTATACATATTTAATAACAATTAGTTACACCTTTCTATCCAATTATAAAAAGAAAAGTGGGTTAATTGTGTGTTGTGAGGACTATTGCCTCAGTAAAAAAATATTTTTAATTTTTCATATTGATTTTATTTACTTATATAAAACCCTTAAAATATAATCCAAAAGATTAGAAAAATATTCTTATTCTTATATTATAATGATATTTTACATAATCTTGACCATACTCACCCATCAAGCCATAACGTATTTATTTTTCAATTTGATTAACCACTTACATTAATAAATGGCATAAAACTCAATCATTGATGACTATTGGAAATTTATTTAATAGTATTATAATATTTTAATAAGAAAATCTGGTTCGGAATCAATTTAATGTCTAGTGGATGAAGGATGGGGATTGAAATTTAAGATTCTTTCACTGCATGCATAGGGAAAAAAAGGATAAAAGAACTCTTAAGGATTTAAAGATTGATGGAAATATAATCACATATGAAAATGACAATGTGAATGTTGTGACACGTAATTTTGAAATGTTATACTTTGATTCTGGGGAGAACAACTCAAGTAAGATAATCAGATGTATTGACACAAGTATGAATGATAATCAGAACAAAAATCTCATTGAGATTCCTACTTACAAAGAAATACATTATGCACTATTTTCCTTGAATATGGATTGTGTTTCTAGTTGACACGTGTCTGTCGTGGGGTGTGACAAAAACAAATATTAACTATGTTAAAATGTAGTAGAGTGGATTACCTAGGTTGTCTCTAGAGAGGAGTGCACAACAATTAAGTTGTCACCTTAAAATAAGATCAAAAAGTGTGGTTGTTTTTCTGAATTTATTGATTTTTGAAAAGGAAAGAAAGAAACTAAACAAAGGAAGGAAATATTAAAAAATATTGACAACAACTTAACAAATCGAGTGATTGAAACTATTATATAAGAAGGGTGATTAGGTCAGAGTTGGTTCTCCATTTTTAATTCTATCATAGTTCCAATTTATCCAATTCTCTTCTGCTAAACCGTTAAGAGTGAGAATCCACAATTATTTCTTCTCACTCCCTTGGTCAATTAAAAATGTAAGAATAAACCTTACTAAAATATTAGGTTGGTCTACTCTCATTCCAATTTGTAATAGAGTTATAGAAAATACTCCAAATTATCATAGGAAATTACCAATCGGGTCTTGTTTATCCCAAGTAATCAAGAACATTCACTACTCCTCACACACGTACCGGTGATCACGGAGTACTTCACCACTAAGTCCCGGTCTATTCCATAGTTTATAAACCAGAACCTAGTGGAGGGATATATTGATCATTGACCAAATATAAATGAACAACAGAATCTAAAATCAGATACAATCGTACATGATAAGAAAAACTGTTATAGGAAATTGAAACTAATTCACAGAAGAGAAGAGAATTTTAAAACATTAAGAGAAGGAACTCATGAAATACAACATGGAAAACCTCCCCTTCCCCAATCACACAGAATTTTACCCCACCATGGTAAGGGTAATTGTGACTAAGGGAAACGAAGAATTCAATACAAAACTAAAAAGAACAAAAGAGAGAAAACAAAGAACAGAAAATTTGATGCTCCAGAATCTGTACTCCAGAGGTTTTCCACTGTTATTCCCACCATACGGCCGAACCTCACTGAGGTCCCTTCTTATAGAATGTTTTAAATGAAGTTTTCAATCGACCCTCAATATTTGAGAGTCATTGGTCAGCTGGAAGGAAAGATATGGCCGAATCAATGACCATTACTTTTCTCGCCGCCAAACACTGTTTCACCCACTCCACTTGGATGCGCCAAAATGATGCATTAATGAGCTCAATAATTTATGAACTTTGTTGTGAGCCGTCCTTTTGACGTCCTCTGTCGACACCATCTGGAATCCCCTCATTCTAAGGTCGACTGAAGGAGATATTTCATATTTAATGAAGTGGGGTCCATTATGCCTTCCAAACTGATTTCTCCATTTGATTGAATGTTCTGCACCATTGGGTTTCGAATTGGGTCTTGGTCCAGAAGGAACATTTTAAGCCCACAAGGATATGAATCCTAAAAAAAGATTCACTTCAATTGGACCCATATTATAAAAGTTATGCCCGAAAAATAGAAGCTCTATAAAACTGTAAATTTTACAGAATTACCCCATTTTCACATTTAAGCCCAAAATACACTAAAAACACATAAATAATGCAAATAAACTTACATTGAATAATTGGGAGGGATTAAATCATTGAAAAACATATAAATAATAATTAAAATATTAACTCTATCAATTCCCCCACACTTATCACTTGGACTCCTGGACAAGTCAGAATCAAAATAAATTCAAAGTAAATTCAAAACACATGTCCATGAGATCCACAAATTTGAAAACAAGAAACAAAATATATCATTCCTCATCAAACTCTATTATTTCATGTTCTTAATTTAGGATCATTCAATAAATTTACTCTTCATTTCTCCTCCCATGCACACAAAAACACTTACCTAACATTCATTATCTCTCATTACACAAATTTCAATTTTTTAGCAATGTCTTTCTCATTTAAACTCATACAAGGGTCACCATAGGCTTGATAAATTCCTACATCTCCACCCGATGTGAGTTAAAGACATATGTTTATCATGAGGACTTGTTAAGGTTGTTCTGTGGTTTTAGGTTTGTAGGATTTATATGTCAAAATTCTGAGGCTGAATGAAGAGGGCTTGGCTCTTTTTGAAGCAAAATTGCATTACTCTAATGTTCACAAAAGTATGGTCTTCTCTTCACTCCCCTTAGTAGAAAATAAACTCCTTCTCCATGGAATATCAAGGATTGTTCCCATATTTCATCATTTCAGCAGCAAACATTTCTATATTCTCAAATATAACATTTCTTGAAAGCACCAGAAAAGGAACAACTTCATTTTTACATTAGAAGCTCCAGAAAGGCACATCTTCTCTCATCATGAAAGCTCCAGAAAAGGCACAGCTTTCAGCAGAATGATTTTTTTTTGCAGCAATAACAACTTTTCAAAAAAAAAATTCCCCAAAGTTTCCCCAAATAAGGTAGTACAATACAAGACATCTTCCCCCACACTTATGTTCAAATAGATCATGCAATTTCACTTCAAGAGCAGGTTGGATAGGGAAAATTGGCTTGTAATGTGGCTAACCTAACAGGCTGTTCATGGCTTCTATGGGCTACAAGGATTAAATGTTCAAGGTAGGACATTATGAAAGGTATTATCTTGAAAAGGGGGCTTTCAAACCAAAGAAATGCCTCAATCATTTAAAACACAAGTACCTCAAACCCTCAAGTTTTGACAGGAATAAATCAAATTCTGGTTAAATCAAGCATGAATTGGTTCTCTCAAGAAGTGAGGTGAATGTAAAGAATATGAAAATAATAGGTTTAGAAGCCTCACGGGAATGTGATTTCAAATATAAAGACAGTGATATGTGGCATGGGATTCAAAAAACAGAGTATTTTTCATGAAATTCCCAAATAATTGAACTTGAAACAATGTCATTTTCAGCATTAATTTAACCTCAGTTTCAAGGAATAAATTATTTCACTCATGGAGATGGGTTTCAAAAATACCAATGATAATAATTTCAGCTCAAACGTTTCCAAAACACATAAAAATTTAAAAATAAGCACACAAAATTTTAAACACACACATGTTTTTGTTTAAAACAAATAGGAAAAAAACAACACGTAAAAATACTAAACTACAAAGGTTCCCTCCCCCACACTTAAATGATGCAGTGTCCACAATGCATTCAAATTTATTTAACTTGTAAGAATATTGGAAATTGAATCAAAAAAATCATGAAAATATAAAGGAGAGGTACGACCTGATGGATTTTATTGATAAACAGGTTGGAGGAGTGTGATCTCCTCCATTAGCTCTAATGGCATGGTCCCAAGGAATTTCTTCAATCTATTCCCATTAACAGTGAATGGATCCTTCACTCCATCCTACACAATCTGCACAGCACCAAAAGGATATACATTAGTAACTATAAATGGACCTTCCCACCTGGAATGAAGTTTACCTGGCATCAGCTTGAGTCTTGAATTGAATAACAACACTTTGTCTCCTGGATGGAAGTCCTTTGGTTGGATCAGTTTGTCATGAGCCACTCTTGTTCTCTCTTTGAAAATCCTGGAATTTTCAAATGCTTCCCTTCTAATTTCTTCCAGATCTTGTATCTTCATGCTTCTCTCTTTCCCAGCACTTTCAAGATCCAAATTCATCTTCCTCACAGCCCAATATGCCTTGTGTTCAAATTCCACAGGTAGGTGAAAATTTTTCCCATAAATCAGCCTATATGGACTCATTCCAATTGGGGTTTTGTAGGCTGTCTGATAATCCCATAATGTGTCTTCTAACCTTTGGCTCCAATCCTTCCTATTTGGATTAACAGTCTTTTCCAAAATTCCTTTTATTTCCCTCTTGGACACTTCAGCTTTCCCATTAGTCTGTGGATGATAGGGAGTTGATGTTTTATGATGCACCCCATACCTTTTCAACAAATCTGCCATTCTAAAATTACAAAAGTGAGTCCCTTGATCACTAATGATGGCTCTAGGAACTCCAAACCTACAAAATATGTTAGCCCTGACAAAATCACAAACTACTTTAGCATCGTCAGTCCTGGTGGCTTTTGCTTCCACCCATTTGGAAACATAATCAACAGCAAGAAGAATATAAGAATTTCCAAATGACATTGGGAATGGTCCCATAAAATCTATCCCCCAAACTTCAAATATTTCACAAAAATTAAGTGGCTTTTGGGGAATTTCTTGTCTCTTTGAAATATTTCCTGTAAACTGACATTTTTCACACCGTTTACAAAATTCATGAGAATCTTTGAAAAGTGTTGGCCAATAAAGTCCAGATTCTAAAACCTTTCTTGCAGTCCTTTGAGGTCCAAAGTGGCCTCCACAAGCTAATGTGTTACAAAACCTAAAGACTGATTCAATTTCATTTTTAGGCAAACATCTTCTGATCATTTGGTCATCACAAATCTTCCAAAGAAATGGATCATCCCATATGTAATATTTAGATTCATATTTCAATTTGTGAATTTGGTGAGAATTTAAATGAGATGAGACCTGAGATGTTACCAGATAATTTACCATGTCAGCATACCAAGGTACTTCTCCTTCAATCAAGTACAACTGCTCTCCTGGAAGGCGATCATTTAGTGGTTCAGTGTCTGTAATATCAACTTCAGCAGTGTTGGGTAGTATACTTAAGTGATCAGCCACTTGGTTCTCAGATCCCTTCTTATCATTGATTTCTATGTTGAACTCCTGTAGTAGTAGTAGTATCCATCTCACTAGCCTTGGTTTTGCTTCAGCCTTCTTCATCAAGTACCTAAGAGCTGCATGATCAGAAAACACAATGACTTTAGTTCCAAGCAGATACGATCTAAATCTTTCTAAAGCAAAAACAACTGCTAAAATTTTTTTTTGTTGTTTTGTAGTTGAATTGGGCCGCATCTAAGGTTTTCGAGGCATATGCAATGACTTGTGGCCTGCCCTCAATTCACTGAGAATGGACAGCTCCAACTGCTTGGTTTGAAGCATCACAATGTAGCTCAAATGGTTCTTCCCACTTTGGTGGCTGAATCACTGGTGGTGTAATCAATTTCTTCTTCAACTCATCAAATTCTTCCCTACATGAACCGTTGAAATCAAAATCAGCATCATTCAAAAGTAATCTAGAGAGAGGGAGAGAAATCTAACTAAAATATTTTATAAACCTCCTGTAGAATCCTGCATGTCCTAAAAATGATCTAACATGTTTCACACAAGTTGGGTAAGGCAAAGAATTTATCACTTCAATTTTTGATTTATCAACCTCAATGCCTTTCTGTGAAATGACATGCCCAAGGAAAATTCCTATCTCAACCATAAAATGACACTTTTCAAAATTCAAAACAAGGTTCTTTTCAATGCAAGTTTTCAAAACTTTTTCTAGATTTTTCAATCAATGGTCAAACGAATTTCCAAAAACTGTGAAGTCATCCAAGAAAACCTCCAAGCAATCTTCAATGTGATCAGAAAATATACTTACCATACACCTCTGAAATGTACCTGGAGCATTACACAATCTAAATGGAATACTTTTGTATGCAAAAGTACAGAAAGGACAAGTAAAGGTAGTCTTCTCTTGATCCTCGGGGGCAATGGGTACCTGAAAATAACCTGAAAATCCATCCAAAAAGCAATAATGAGTTCTGCCTGCCAATCTCTCTAACATCTGGTCAATGAACGGGATAGGGAAATGATCTTTTCGAGTGACCTGATTCAGCTTCCTAAAATCGATGCATACTCTCCAGCTATTTTGAATTCTCACAGGGACTAATTCATTCTTTTCATTCCTCACAATGGTTAGGCCAGTTTTCTTTGGGACTACATGGATGGGGATAACCCATTGTGAATCTGATATGGGATAGATGATCCCGGCTTCTAATAACTTCTCAATCTCTTTTTTCACAACCTCCATCAGGGTAGGGTTTAGCCTCCTTTGTGGTTGTCTGACAGGTTTGGAATCTCCTTCAAGAAAAATTCTATGTGAGCAAATGTTTGGGTTTATTCCCGGGATATCACCTAAGCTCTACCCTATTGCTTGGACACTCTCTCTCAAAATCTCAATCAATGATTTTTCTTGAGTTTTAGATATATTATTAGCAATTATTACTGGTAATTTCTCGCCCTCCATAAGGTAAACATATTTTAAATCAGTGGGGAGTTGTTTTAATTCTAGATTAGGAGGATGCTCAAGAGTTGAAACTAAATTGAGGTCATCCACTTCCAATTTTTTGACATCCTTCACGCAATAAATCATATCATCTTCATCATCATTTAACAAATTATCAATGAAATCATATTTTACCTCTTCTTCCAACAGGAAATCAGAGCCTCCAAGAGTTTGGGAATCCATATGTTTAGTGATATCTTTAATGGAAAAATTCTATCCTAATGATAAAAATTCATGAAACATACCCGATTCTTCAATTGGTTCTATGTTATCTTTACGGGAGAGTGCGAAGAGTGAATGATCATCTGATGGGTGCCTCATGGATTCAAAAATATTAAAGTGGACAGTGCTATCTCCAAACTCCATAGTAAGTGTCCCTTCATAGACATTGATGATGGTTTTGGCCGTCTTTAAGAATGGTCTCCCCAAAATTATGGGTGAGTGTGATGGGATCCTATCATCATCCATATTCATCACATAAAAGTCAGCAGGGAATAAAAGATCTTTGACTTTTACCAGGACATCCTCCAGAACTCCTGCTGGGAAAACTGTGGATCTATTTGCAAGCTGGACCACCACTCTTGTGGGCTTCAAGTCTCCCATCTGCAAAGAAGTATATACTGAGTGAGACAATACATTAATTGATTCACCTAAATCTCACAAAGCATTAGAGAAATTTAATGAACCAATGGTGCATGGAATAGAAAACGTCCCTGGATCTTGACATTTGGTTGGCAGTTGTGGTGTGATAAGGGCTGAGACGCTTCTTCCCAAATTTATCCTCTCATTCCCTTGAAGTCTCCTTTTCTTGGTACAAAGATCCTTCAAAAACATAGCATACTTTGGAATTTGTTTGAGTGCTTCAAGCAGAGGTATGTTGATTTCCACTTTCTAAAAGGTGTCCAGAATTTCTTTTTGCAGTGCTTCTTCTTGTAACCTCTTTGATTCAATCATCCTTGATGGAAATGGTGGTGGTATATCTTTCTTCTCCCTTTTTTTCCTTTGAAATGGTGTTTATTGTTTCTTCCTTCTTGTCCTATCATTACCATCCTCCTCTTTCTTATCTTCTTCCCGATGCATTTTCATAGAATTTTCATCATTTCTAACTTCATTCTCACCCATATTAGTTTTTCTTGTTTCAGGTTCAATGGTGTATGGTTGTTGGAGTTCTTTTCCACTTCATGTAGTTATAATACTAACATTCTCTTTTGGGTTTGGGACTGTTTGGGAAGGGAGTTTACCTGGATTTTTGGTCAGAAAGTCCACGAGACTCTCAAACTTATTGGACAAATCTTTAACAGTGTCTTTCAGTCCTTCAAACTCAGATTTTTGTTGGTTTTGAATAGGAGGTTGGGCACTAGTGGATGGTTTCTCATAGGGTCTTTGGATATTGGTTGGTTTTTTGTATGAAGGCTGATTATAAGACTGCTTTTGTTGAAATGGTGGAGGGTTTTGGAATTGATTCTGTAATGGGGGTTGGTTTTGAAACTGATTTTGGTACAGGGGCCTAGCTTGATTCTGTTGATTTCCAAATCCATATTGGACTTGGTTAGGCTCTCTCCATCCTTGATTTTTCTGGAACTGCCTTGGTTGAAAGCATGCTGCACAACTTTCCATTCCCTGTATTTCAGCACACTGGTCAGTGAAATGATCAGGAGATTAGCATAAACCACATACCTTAGCTGGTGCTTGTTGGTCACTAACTTGCTTCAAGGCCATCTGCCTCACCAAACTAGTAAGCTCTTCAATCTTAGTTTCTAATAAGGGTGATGTATGAGAATTTCATACCTCATGAATACCTCTTGTTCCAATACCTCTTGTTCCAAATTGCTGCGAGTTTTGGGAAATCTTCTCAATCAAGCCCTTGGCTTCTTCTGGCGACTTGTCAATCAGTGCGCCTCCAGATGATGCATCAAGAAGGTTTCTATCATTTTCTAGTAGTCCTTGATAGAAGAAGACAAGAATGTGGTGTTCCTCAATGGATTGATGTGGATATCTGGCACATAGCTTCTTAAATCTCTCCCAGTACTCGTAAAGAGTTTCTCCAGATGATTGTCGTATGGCGTAGATTTCCTTACGAATGGCTGTGCTTCTAGAGGTGGGGAATAATCTTTGCATAAAACATATTACCAGGTCATTCCAGTCATGTACATCTCCTGGTTGTAAGCCGTACAACCATTATTTAGAAGCTCCATCCAATGAAAACGGAAATGCCTTCCACTTTACCTGCTCCTCGGTAATTCCACGGGGTTTGAAAGTTGAGCAAACATGTGTGAACTCTTTAATGTGTTTGTTTGGATCTTCACCTGCCAAACCATGAAACTTTGGAAGCAAAGGAATCATGTTAGGTTTAATTTCAAAATAATTTTGTAACACTGGCATGGCAAGTTGATTGTTTTGATTAAGGAATTGTGGTGCATAGAGGTCTCTAAGTGTTTGGTTTTGATTTTCAGCCATGATGATAGGCTCAGAGTGAACACTTGAAGTTTCACTTGAGTCTGAAAGGGGAACTTCCTCAAATTCAGATTCCAAATTAATGTTTCTAAGTCTATTCAACAAGGTTCTTTCAATTTCAGGATCTATGGGTAAAGGTTCAGTTTTTGAGGTTCGAGTCATGCAATTTTGAAGAGAAAAGATGAAAAGAGAGAAAAGAAAAGAAAAGAAATGTTGGCACTACCTCCCCGGCAACGGCGCCATGTTTTGACACGTGCCTGTCGTGGGGTGTGACAAAAACAAATATTAACTAAGTTAAAATGTAGTAGAGTGGATTACCTAGGTTGTCTCCAGAGAGGAGTGGACAACAATTAAGCTGTCACATTAAAATAAGATCAAAAAGTGTGGTTGTTTTTTTTGAATTTGATTGATTTTTGAAAAGGAAAGAAAGAAACTAAAAAAAGGAAGGAAATTCTAGAAAAATATTGAGAACAACTTATCAAATCAAGTGATTGAAACTATTATATAAGAAGGGTGATTAGTTCAGAGTTGGTTCTCCATTTGTAATTATAACATAGTTCCAATTTATCCAATTCTCTCCTGCTAAACCGTTAAGAGTGAGAATCCACAATTATTTCTTATCACTCCCTTGGTCAATTAAAAATGTGAGAATAAACCTTACTAAAATCTTAGGTTGGTCTACTCTCCTTCCAATATGTAATAGAGTTGTAGAAAATACTCCAAATTATCTTAGGCAATTCCCAATGGGGTCTTGTTTATCCCAAGTAATCAAGAACATTCACTACTCCTCACACACGTACCGGTGATCACCGAGTACTTCACCACTAAGTCCCGGTCTATTCCATCGTTTATAAACCAGAACCTAGTGGAGGGAGATATTGATCATTGGCCAAATATAAATGAACTACAAAATCTAAAATCAGATACAATCGTACATGATAAGAAAAACTGTTATAGGAAATTGAAACTGATTCACAGAAGAGAAGAGGATTTTAAAACATTAAGAAAGGAACTCATGAAATACAACATGGAAAACCTCCCCTTCCACAATCACACAGAATTTTACCCCACCATGGTAAGGGTAATTATGACTAAGGGGAAAGAAGAATTCATTACAATACTAAGAAGAACAAAAGAGAGAAAACAAAGAACAGAAAATTTGATGCTCCAGAATCTGTACTCCAGAAGTTTGCCTCTGTTATGCCCACCAGACGATCGAACCTCACTGAGGTCCCTTCTTGTAGAATGTTGTAAATGAAGTTTTCTATCGAACCTCAAATTTGAGAGTCATTGGACAGCTGGAAGGAAAGATATGGCCGAATCAATGACCGTTACTTTTCTGGCCTCCAAACACTGTTTCACCCACTCCACTTGGACGCGCCAAAAGGATGCATTAATGAGCTCAATAATTTATGAAATTTATTGTGAGCCGTCCTTTTGAAGTACTCTATCGACAACAGCTGGAATCCCCTCATTCTAAGTTTGGATGAAGGAGATATTGCATATTTAATGAAGTAGGGTCCATTCTGCCTTCCAAACTGATTTCTCCACTTGATTGAATGTTCTGCACCATTGGGGTTCGAATTTGGTTTTGGTCCAGAAGGAACATTTTAATCCCACAAGGATAGGAATCCTAAAAAAAATTCATTTCAATTGGACCCATATTATAAATGTTATGCTTGAAAAACAGAAGCTCTATAAAACTGTAAATTTTACAGAATTACCCCATTTTCACATTTAAGCCCAAAATACACTAAAAACACATAAATGATGAAAATAAACTCACATTGAATAATTGGGAGGGATTAACTAATTGAAAAACATATAAATAATAATGAAAATATTAAATCTATCACTATTCTTGATGCCTTTACCAATACGTTCTTCATGTTTTACTAGGATATCATCCACACAGAAATGATTAATATGGTCTGACAATTATTTCATCACACTTTTATTCCATTTGAGATGAATTCAAATTTTATTGCTCTAATTCCTATGAAAGAAAATGTTCTAGATATTAATGACTTTAGGCCTGTTGCCATTGGGAAATACATTCCTAAGGTAATTAATAAGATAATTGAAATTTATTTAGGTGAAGCAGCTAAAAATATTGTCTCTTCTAATAATTTTGGTTTTGTACATGGTAGAAACATTCAGAATTTTCTTTTTACTACCTCAGAATGTATTAAGATTATGAGAAGAAAAGTACAAAATTGAAATATGGTCCTGAAGAAAGATATATTAAAGGCCTTTGTCACAATAATATGGGAATTCATTTTCACAATTCTAAAAATGCATGGATTCTCAGAGAAACTTATGGGCATGGTTTATTCCCTCTTGAAAAGTTCTAGCTTGTCCATTCTTGTCAATGAATCCCCCATGGGCTTCTTTCAATGCAATAGAGGAGTCAGACAATGTGATACTTTATATGGACTTCTGTTTACTATGGATGGGGTTTATTTGAGTGTGTGTATTCATGATATTGTCAACACTAGTTTACACTAAAGAATGAGAGTAGTTATTAATTCCATTGATCCTTCACATCTTATCTATGCTGATGATATACTTTTATTATTTAAGGCTAATAGGAAAACTATTTCTTTCATCAAGAGTATATTTTCACATTATGAAGACATAGTAGGCTAGGTAATCAGTTTTAGTAAATCTTTTGTTGTCTTTGGTGAAGGAATCTGAATATTAAAGAAAAACCGGGTTTCTCACAGGCTTAGTGTTAAAATAGGTACACTGCCCTTTAATTATTTGGGGATTCCTTTGTTTTGGGGAAGAGTGAAACGTGTTAACATCAAGAGTACTGCTTTGAAAATTATCAATCAGTTGGAATGTTGGAATGGGAAGACCATTTCTCAAGCTGCTTGAGTTTGTCTTTTCAACTCTTTCATCACTTCTATGTTTGTTTACTCCTTTTCTGTATAGAGATGTCCAAGATCCCTTCTTAAGGATTTGAGTGGTATGATACATAATTTCATTTGGACTGGTTAAATTCATCTGAAGAAACATGTCACTATTTCTTGTAATGATTGTATAAACTAGTAAATATAGGAGGGGTGGTAAATAAGGATTTTAGAATATTTAATGATTCACTTCTTCAAAACATCACTTGGCGGCTTCCTTCCATGCCTGGTTTTTCTCTATAGTCTCTCGTTGATTGATTTTATGGAATATTATAGAACAGTCAGTGCATGTACGTAAAATCATTAGTTAGTCATTCAATCAGAAGCACATATTCTAACATCATGTCTCAGTCTATATGGTTGGAATGTCATAGTTACCATCTGAATTGTTGGGACATCCCATGGTTATCCTCTCTAATTAAGGATTCTATTAATATCCCATCTTCTCTATGAAAATTTTCCATTTCTGAGCTGCAGGATAACATTGATGGTTATAATACTATTCCTAGTAATCTTCATATGGAGCTTACTAATTATGATTATGTTGACAGTGATGTACTGATTTGGAAACATGCTCTTAATGGATCTTTTTCCAGCCGGGAGTATTACAAGATGTACTGTGGTGTACCATCGAGAATTCCTTCATGGGTGTAAGTTGTTCGCCGACCCTACATATTCCCCAATGATGCCATGTTGATCTGGAAAATTTGGATGCAGCATCTACCCATTCAATCTTCTTTACAGCTCACAGGCCTTGGTATTGCTCTGGTATGTCATATTTGTCTTAAGTGTGATTAATCTCTATTTCATCCTTTCATTCACTACACCTTTTCTACTCCTTTATGGATATATGTACAAGGAACATTTCAATTCTCCCTTAATCTATACTCTATTGAATCACTTCTCAGCTTAGCATTTCAGATTGTTTATAGTGAGAAAGTGAAATCCCTTTTATTGCTGCTACTGTCTCATTATTATATTGTATCTAGAAGTCTCAGAACATATTGTATTCAACAATGGAAATCCCTCTTATCGCCAAGGTGTTATGGTGATTCATCGATGTATCAAACATGCCACAATGAATCAAACTGGGTCAATGAATAATGATCTATCTGACTTACTTCTCTTAAGGTATCTTAGTGTTAGTGGAAGGGAAAGAAATCCAAAAGTGATGTAGTACATTCTGTGGATTCCACTAATTTCTAGTTTTCTGAAAGAAAATGTATATGGGGAAGCCTCTAGTGCACCAGGCCCTGCTGGGTGTGGTGGAGTCTTCAGGACCCCTCAGGCATTCATTAAATTTTGTTTCATCCATCACATTGGGCATGATCATGCGATTGAAGCAGAATTTTTGGCAATGATCAAGGCCACCAGGTACGCAGCATGTTATGGTTGGCGTAGAGTATGGTTAGAGTTATACTCGTCTCTCATCGTGCAGATTTTGAAGGATAGATCTCGGAATGTTCCATGGATGATGTTGTCTACCTGTAGTTCCTGTCTTTGTATTGCTGAATTTTTATGCCTTGAGGTTTCTCATATTTATCAAGAAGCTAACCAGGTTGCTGATGCTCTCTCCAAAAGGGCTATTATTTATTTTAGTTCTAGTTGGTCGTTTTTTCTACCCAATTATTGTGATAGTTTGTTTAGTAATGTTAGTGATGGTGTTCTCCACACATGGATTTTAAGGCTTCCCTTTTCTGAGTCGTTTTGTACTTCTTATCCTTTAAAATAATAGTATTTTGGGAGTTGGTTCCTGCCTCTTTCTCGGACCATTTGGATAAAATATAAACATTTCTCCCTAAAATTTGAAAAATAAGCCGACAGTGATTCAATTTTCAAGAAAAAATAAAAATTAATAGTATTAATAATAATAACAACAATAATAACAATATATGATAATAAAAATTTCATATTCAATGAAATACCAGAGAATAATTTTTTTAGAATCTTATATAATATTCTAAATTTTTTATCTAGGATGTTATGTTTGTGCACATAACGAATCATAAATAATATAATAGATTTCAATATATCAATTAACTTTCATTGATATATGACCCTATTGATTGAACCATATTTGAAAAAGAAGGTTCTAATCATAACTATGGTGATATTATGATATATTTTCACTTTATTCATTGTGGAATTATTTTTTATATCCATTTATTTATAAATGATTGTTTCATTTATAATGTGTGATATTACAATGTATAATTCTAAAATATTTTTTAATAAACCTTTCTTTTCCATGTACATATTTTTAGTTCCCACAAAAGTATTAATTATTGTTTGAAAATATGTTACTCTTTATCTAATGTGACCCTCATATTTCTGTTTGTTTCCTTTAAAACAAATGATTATTAACTCTATCAATTATTTGTGTTTCAAAAAGATTATAATTTTTTGATATAAAATGTTTTTAATTTCAAGATACTCTATTTTAAATTCTTACCCAAATTATTGTATACAAAAATTTATTCATTAAATATTATTTATTTCCACAAAATGTTCTAAAAGTTACATTTAAACTTTATAAAAAGTATTTTTAAATGATTTTGACCTCCATTTTTTAAACTATTTTCATGGGTTTAAAATTAATATTTTTTATAAAAGTTTTTCTTCCGATTTTTTATCTGTCTCTAATAGAATCACATCTAATAGTGTTTTATTTAATTATTCACTTTTATTGTTCTCTTATAATGTTTTTCGTTTGGATGAATAATTTTTATTATCATTTTATTTTATTCTGAATCTATTTTATGAGATATAATTTCATAATTTTATGTAAACCATGTAATTTATAAAGGTAATTTCATGATATGATGATTTTTTTCACATGGAACACATTTATATAAAATATAAAATGGCTGGGACCTACATATCCCTCCAATTAATTAGTTAAAGGTGTACATCCAATTAGATATAAATATTATGTGAAAAAAGTCAGTGATGAGGTTGTTTTTAAAAGAGTGACTATGGTGTAGGTTTTATCTAATCACAATATTATGTGTTAAGACGTTTTTGGTTTCCAGGTTCAAAAAGATAAGAAATATAATATTAACAATTGTTCCACTTTCAATATTATGTTCTATGGCCAATTTCATATCATTAATGTTGTATTTTCTCATTCCATAATAAAACTGTAATTATTCATGAGGGTTTGGACATATTTCCATATTAAGGCTGACATGATTTGAATTAGTTTCTTTTAAATTTGATATTTTTTCTTTCTCATAAATTCAAATATGTTTATGATCTTACATTTATATGATGTGATATTTTATCCATTATTGGGGATTTGAGATCAACCCTTACAATATCTTTCATTTCATATGTTTGGAGATGATTTTGACTTAGGGAATAGATAATAGGGGTTTATATTATAGATAAATTTTTATTTTATATAAAATTATTTTATTGTGTTTCTTCTATCCAAGACACTGAAACATTTGGTCATTAGGTTGTGCACAAATTTTAAACATGTATTAATTAAACAATGGTATCATTTTTTTATTTTGTTTTGTATGTCATGGATTACTATAGAATATGTACCCATTGTGAATGAATCAATTGATGTATATCATAATTAATTACATGTATTTTTTCATAATAGAAATTTTTAATTATTTATTAATCTTATACATGATATAAAACCCATATCTAATCCACCATATAGAATAGAACTAATGGGTTATATTGATTAATAGAATAAATTGAAAAAAATGTGATATGGGTTTCATCCCTGTATGTTTTTCACTATAGAAGGGAACTGTTTTATTTTTGAATAATATGAACATTTAATTGAGGGTTTTTTTATTTATTATAGATAAATAAATGAAATTTCTATAAAGAACAATTATCTATTACAATGTGTTAATGTATTTTCATGATGATCATTTATAATCTCGATATGTTTTAATGAATTATACTAATTCACATTGTAATATGTTAATGTTATGAAATATGATATACCAAATAAATCCTATGTTTTGAGGTATGATCATTATGAACACACATAAATGTTTTTTCTTTTGAAAAATGAAATCTATCTGTTTATATATATTATTTAAAGAATATTTATAAATTATCTTGATAATTTTATTGTGATATTTATTGATTATATCATTTTATACTTTGAGATCTATGATGATAAAAAAATCATTTACAAATCATACTTCATTTTTTGATAAAAGGGTGTTATATGGGATGTTTTGTAAATGTGATATTTTGATTAAATAAGTATCATTCAAAACTAAATTGTTTCAATAAATAATATATATATATATATTAACTATTATGAAATATTTTTATAATCAATGGAAAGGTCCCACATGCATAAATTAAATATTTATTTTCCTTGGTTTAGTAGGATAATATATGTGATATGTTTTTAAATATTTCTTGACAAGTTAACCCACATAAAAATTTAGCACACAAGCCTTGTAAAATTTACATGGATAAATGAATATGAAGATTACTTTGAAGAATAAAATAGAATATTATAAACATCACCTATGTTAAAAATTTTATATGGTAATGAAGTGTTTGTTATTTATAATAATGCAGCAAGGAATTATGTTGGATGTAATCCTATTAAAAATGAAGGAGTGGTGGATTATACTATTTTTTAGTTGAAACCCCATGATATTAATTATACAACTCATGATTTCGATATGTAAGTGTTGATTTTTATAATAAATATATATATATATATAATATCTCTATGAGGTGAAATTGGATATATGCACAAACATAAGAGTTTAAACTATATAGTTACACTATAAGATAATAATTTTAGAAGAATGAGATGTTTAAAACTTCTAATTGATTATGATTGTGTTATACATTGTCTTCCATTGATGGAAAACAAGGTAAAAAATTCTTTGAGTAGAATAGAACATTGTATCTTATGTTTGATGAGGTTAGCTTATGGTCTAATTATAAAGTATTTTTTATGAATGAACATAGGTATAATAATGGAAGGGAAAACATATTTAATTCTGTTAGAAAAATATATTCATTCATGTTTAGAAGTAGTTATGTTTTGGATATATTTTTTATTAATAAATGACATATGATTGATGTTGACAAGAGATAGAGTTTTTTTCCATACAAACCCCATCAGACTGAACATGAATATTCACCAAAAGTAGTAAATAGGAGACACTACCTAAAAGGAAACACAAAACATCATACCAAGGACATTAGTTTGAAGAATTGGACTCAACCCATCAACATGAGTAATCAGCTGTAGGTTATCGAAATAATGTTTGGTTAGAAAGACTAAAGGTACTAGAATAAAGGGAAGTCAAAGAAAATTCCAATATAAATCTAAATATTATTTTATAATCTTGGAGTTTAAATAAATAATATGTAATTAGCTATACTTTTGATCCATGTTCTGTCAAATAAAGGATGAGAAGATGGGTTTGGAAGGTGTTATTTTGAAATCGGTTTGCCAATCACCATTTTTACTAGTCTACTATAGGGATAAAAAAATGATCCTTCAATATGGAAAAGATACAGATCTATTAGATATGAAATGAGAATATATTTTGTGGGATACCCAATATGTTATTGGATCCATACAATCAGTCAGAAAATATGTATGAATAATATCATCATAATAAAGAAGAAATTCAAAATAGAAAATGTGTTTGGTTACCACTAAAGTGGTTGGAAACATATAATGTTTTTAGAAGTCACAATGATTTTACTAAAAAATTCAGTCAATTGTTTTCAATAGGTTTTATTGTTCTACAATTGAGCCATGATTTATTAGATTGGACGTGGTGTTGATTTATCAATAATTTCATAACATTGATTCATTAAATGGAACTAGAGACTGATCTATTAAACACATGATGGCACTGATAAGTCATCTAACACTACACTATTAGACTCATGATCATCAATATAAGTAATTATTGAATTTATTATGTGAATAATATTTTTTATGATGATTTTCCTTAATGTTTTCCCAATTGGTAGTTGCAATTTTTTTAATCTTCCACGATGTTTTTGGTAAATCAAGAAAATTGAAATTATCATTTTCTAATTTAGTTTAAAAGGATGTGGAATTCCAATGTGGTTATTATATGTTATATTTGATAGACTTTCCATTGGGATATCCATTAGATTAATTTTAAATAAGAACATCCATTGGACTGACACTGAGTTAGAAAGATCAATCATAGACACAAAACACAGAATGATCATACTTAACTAATAAATCTAATTTTTTTTATAAATTCAACGAACTATGATGTTTTAAGAATAGTAAATAAGGAAAAATAAACTCCCATATGTATTCATAATGGTTGAATAAGTCAAATATAAAGACATAAATGAATGTGAAATGTGGGATTTGTGAATTTTTTGAGCAGGATGTGGAATTAGTTTTTACTATATTTATAATTCTGGGATGACTATAAATAGAAGTGGAAGGTAAATTAATACTGAAAACTATTCATATGTGTTGATAATTGATCTCTATAAATTTCTTTAATGGTATTTAGATTTCAACCATTCATTTGTTTTAGGTATAAGATGAGGATGTTCTATTAGAATTAGTCCATCAATGTAAGTTCTATCGGATCCAGATTCATCATAGCGATCCTAATTGTACCGAGTTCCAATGAATATAGGAATAGTGAGTTTCTAGTGGTGTTTGAAATCATTTAGATGAGAAATAACAGTATCATAATTTGGAAGAATCTAATCAAATGAAAACCATCATATATGGGTTATTAGACTGAGGCTGATTTGACTCACTTTTGATGGGGATGTTTTCTAAATAGATATTGTGGAAGAAGTTTCAAGACTCATAAGTTCCTTAGTAAATTTTTTACAATCTAAAAGATTCTATGATGATAAATATTTATTATGATAACTTTTGAAGTATGTTAACAACTTTCTAATGTTAATCATAAATAAAAAAGGAAAGTGAAGCTTGAAACTATAGCTACATACCAGTTGCTGAAAAAGAATGTTTGTTTTCTAGGGTTTATAACTAGGTGTTGGGATATGGATATCAAAAAGATAGTTGGGGTAATAACAACTATATTAGGAAATTTTCTAATGTGGATGTATAATTTTTCGTTAATTATTCCTCTTTATTCCAGAATGAAGATAGTAAAAGAAACCATATTGGTTTGACAATCCAACATGGATAAGAGTAGGCCATTGTATTTAAACATATATATGTCATGTGTTACCGTTTCTTTATAATTTTTTCATATGAATGGTATGTTTGAAAATTTATAGTTGATTATTTCAACATTTTAACAGTTTCCAAAGTTTAAGAATGCTTATGAAAGAAGTTAAGATACATTCTGGTAAAATTTAAAAAGAACCATTGATTCACCCCCATCTCAATGGTCTCGATTTGATTTCGGAATGAAAATTGGTATTAAATCCTAGGATACCAATAAACATTCATCTCTAATAATGTGTAATTATAATTCCATGATCAATAGGGTTGTTTTTGATTATTATGGAAATAAAAATCATAGTTCTAATAATAAAATGTTACCATATATTCTTTCAATTGGACTTGGAGATAATGTGGCTGAAATATTGCGATTTCTTCCCATTAATGAAGCTGATAAAAAAGATGCTGATATGAGATTATTATATTTGATTGAAAAGCTCATAATTACTTTTTCATGGATTTTAATGATAATGTTTTTACATATATTATGGGGTTTCTAACAGCTAAACAATGTTGTATAAACTGAGAAGTAGTAATGAGGGAAATGAAAATTTTATGGAAGCCAAGTTACAATTATAGAGATTTATATTAGAGGCCATAAAAATATATAATTATGAATGTATTTGTTGTTACATAACACTGGTGAATGATATTTTAATTAGCATTACAAGTATTTGTGAAAAGCTATAAGATTATAAAATTGTTAATAAAATTATGAGAATATTTCTTGAAATATTTGATTCCAATTTTTCATCTTGAGAAGATCGTGAAAATTAATCTTTGGAAGATCATCAAGATTTTCTTATGATATATGAAATAATAAAATTATCTTCTTTCAAGATAAGGTTTTATATAGAATTTCTTTTCAATTATTTGGAAAAGGTGGAAAAAAAGTCAAATAACCTGAAGAGTAAACTATTTATTTGTATTTACATTATGAAGTTTAATATTTGTACTCAATTTTTCCCTACTTTTTAAGAAATTATGTAAGGTTAAGTTGAAAATTAAAACTCTAAAATATTCTAATTATTAAGGGAAATAAAATTTTTCAATAAAATTTTCTTATGAATAAAATTAAATAGTATGATTTCGAATAATGTTATAAGAAATATAGATAAAAAATGTGTGATAAACACTATTAAATAATTCTTTATGACAAGAAGATGAAAAATGATCTGAATGAAGTAAGGATAATTCCTCATCCAACGATGAATCTGATTATCATATCAACTTCATTTATCAAGTTATAAATTTATATAATTCATTAGATAATGATTATTATGATGAAGATACCAATGAGATGAAATAGATTCTTAAAATAAATTGGGAAAAACAAATCATAATATTTAACTCAAGATATAAATACAGAAGTTGAAGAAATATATAGAATGTATTAATTTTGTTAATGGTGATCAGATAAAGAATGATGAGTCAAATTTCAATTTTATTATACCATTTAACACAAACATTGGTGATATAGAAGTAAAACTGAAAAGTTATTATGAAATAATTGATTGAAATTGGAACCTCAATATTAAATAATCTATAATTGAGGAAGTAAAAAAATAGAATATGATGAAAATTAATTAATCTCGAAAGATGATATATTATTTTAAAGATTATATTGATGATAAATAATACAGTTTCCTGAAAAACAGTCAATGCCTCTTAAAACACAAATTGAGATAAGAATGATGAGAAAAAACTACATCATTGCTATTAATATTAATGACGAAACTTCTAATGTGTATGAAAATAAAGGTTTCCAAAAGTTTTTTTTTTCAGAAAAATATATATCCCCATGAAAGATATAAATTATTTTGTATAGAATCTCCTTGTGCAACGTGGTCTTGAATTTTTATGAAACATAAAATATAATAATTTTCTAAAAAGTTCTTCTATAAGTCCAAAAACCCATGATACAAAGGTCTATGTTGGTGTTGTGTAATTTTCAAACACATAGCCTACTCATGTTGGTATTACATTTGTCTACCAAGAAAAACGTATGAGTCAAGGTGATGTTATGAAGAAAAATGCAGAGATAATTTTTCTAAAATGATTTTAGAAGAAGAAAAGAAAAATCATATAGTGAATAATGTTAAAACCTAAACAAGTGAAAAAGATATGAAGAAAAAATTATAGTATATTATGAAAATTGAGTAAAATAGACATGTTGAGTCCTCAAAGAAAAAATGCTTTCTTATCTGGATAGTAAATTTTGGCATGGATAGAATGTGAGATGAAGTATAAAAATTAGCTAATGAAAAGGGAAAGAATGTGACTTATGAGGATGTGAGAAATGTTTATAAAAACATGTCAGTAGGTGGATATTTGAAAATCCTTAAAAACTAAAAGTGGTTTGATAAATAATGGAATGTTTCTAAATTATTTTTGGCTATCATACCATAACTGGATGAAGGAATGAATTTTTTTTACTAACTCACTAAAACCAAAATGTTACTGAATTTTAAGAGAATATGAAATCGTTATTTATAGATTCAATAGATGAAAAGAAATTTGTTAAAAAATATGATATGTATGAACATATGAAAGAAAAATGATCTGATGAAAAATTCAAGATGAAGAATAATAATTCGAGATTTAGAGAGCATTCAAAGTTTGAAAGATGCTTATAAGAAACAAATATTCTTCCTTCTTATTCCCCAAATATTTATATATTTGTAATTATGTGTATGGAATTGAAGGAGTTTAAATAAGGAAGCTGGTATATGAGTCTAATATTATTATTTAACAAGAATGTAATACAGTTTAAAATATGAGTTTTTTAAAGTTGGGTTTACACACCTTAAATTTTTGAAAAGTACATTTATTTGGGGGTAGGTTACTTTTAATCAGAATGAAATCCTCTCAATAATTTCTCCAGAAATAATAATATTTAGTGAATCATGATAAGAAATTAAATGAATGTTTTGTAATGCAAAGCATTTATATAATTGATAATACACTATTGTTTTCTACACCAGTTTCTCCCACATAAACATAGGATTTTTTGTTAATGGATCTCTGTAGAGAAACTCATATGATACTTATGTTCTCCCAAAGAATAAATTCATTTTTTTGAGATGAAGAGTTCCAACATTGGGATGTGAGATAATATTTCAATAAAGGGGGAAACCTATCATTATGGCCCCTTTGAGTTTTATTTTCTACAACGGGAAGATACAAGGAATAGGGAGAGAAATATAAGAATACAGAGAATGATGTAGGTGGAGAATAAATTTTATGAAAAGAAAACAACATGTGGTTTTGTTTTGAAATAGTAATTGACAATAAAAAAAATGGGGGTGATTTTTAGGACCTATTTATATTTTGGCTGTTTTTTTGTCAATAGATGATATACCATTGAAGTAGAGAAAATGTAGAGTTTTTATTTCCAGATGCACCACATCATACTGAACATGAATATTCATCAGACATATTTAGTTTGATGTACAAAACAAAAGGAAACATACATATACAGACCCAAACCATTGTTATGTGGAATCAGACTCAGCTCGTCTACATGAGTCATTATATCCAAGTCATCAAAATGTGGCATAATTTGAATGAAATAAGTTTCTATAAGGATAGAAAATCATATAACATTCTAATAAAAATATGATTTTTCTTTTGGGATCATGGAATTATCAAATATAATATGTATTCTATTATACTTGTGATCAAATATTTTTTAAGGAAGGGTAGATAAAATGTGTTTGGCAGGTGTTTCATTGACACCGGTTCATTAGAAACTATATCCCTCCAATCCACTATAAAAATTGTGACAAAGATCAATTGATATGAAAAATATATTGATCAATGATATAAGAAACCTCACCAATTCATGGGGGATCCAATTTTTTTTGTATTCACATAATCGTCTTGATCATATGTATGAAGACTTTCAGCGTAATAAGGAATAAATTAAAAATATGATAATTTTTTTTAAAATACTAAATTGGTTGGAAACATCTGGAATATTTATAAGTTTTGATGTTGTTATTGAATAATATATTCAGTCATTTATATTAGTTTATGTTGTTCTGCAATTGGATCAAAAGATATCAGAGGAAAAGTGATGTTGATTCATCGGACCTGACCAATCACCAATTCGTTAGAAGGAATTAGATAATGATACTTTAGACACATGATGACACCTATAATTCATAAAAAACATGAATATAAGACATAGGATAATCCATTTAAGGATTTCGTGATGTTTTAAATAAGAGAAGGATTATTTTGAAGTGTTCCATTAAAATGTTTACAATTTTGGAACTGGCATATATAGTACTTTCCACAATGTTTATGGAAAATCAAGGGAAAATAAAATGAGTATATTTCAATTGATTTATGAAACATATATAGTTTTAGAGTGGTAAATATATGTTACATCAGGTGATCCTTTAATAAAAAAGCCCATCATATGTAGTTTCCATATGAAAGGCCAACATACTAAAACTGATTCTGAAACATAAATTAGAGTCACAAATCAATGAAGGATCAGACTCAAGTAATTGAACTAAATATGTATTTTTAAATTCAGATAACTCTACTATTTTGAGAATATTCAAGAAGATTTGAGAATCTCCAATAAGTATTAAGAAGATTTCAACAATCCATTGATTATACTACAAGGGAAATGGGAAGGCACTTGTCTCTTGGTGTTCGTTGTCGATGCCCTAACGTGGTATGTAGATGGATTTGGCCGCCCTTCCTAAAGAAGTTGGAAGGGGGAGATGGATCCTCTTTCACATTCATTGAATTAATTTACTCCCATCTCCTAAAAAGACGATCGGCTGAAATGTATAACAATTATAATAAGACAGCAGGTTCTAGATTTTCAGGGTGGAATATCTCAACTAATGTTATTTTCCAAGATTTTAAGAAAGATTTAATTCTCTTGAGTCATGTGTCTGTAGACCATTTTCTAAAATGAAGTACATCAGTTGATGAATTCAACCAACTCATATTTTAATCAATGTGGATAAATGACTGATCAATTGTTGGTCTTATTGAAAATCATCAACTAATGATTTTCTTCACATATATTTATGATCTGATTCAGGTTATGTCCTATGAACCCTGAAAATGCCTCAGTTTCACATTCATCCTTTTCGCTTGATCTTTATATTTTCACATGAAAAAGTATCTGCCTTCGGTTTCATTGTGGATCATCGTCCCTAAATTATTGTTTCTATTTCAAGACACATATATCCTTGAAATTTCGTGGAATTTGATTTAACATTTAATTAATATTGATTATAGAACCAAATTATAAAGCCTCTTTATTAACACACTAACTTGTGTGGAGTTTTTTGTATCTAAACCATCAATATAGTGGGCTTGGGTTATAATTGGGGAAGAATATAAGTGTAAAAGGGATGTTGTTTTTGAATCAGCGGTAGACTATTTTTTGGAATATAAGAATTTAGGGTATATGGTTTCTAGGGGAATATGTGGTGAAAGGTATGGGGATATGAAGTATAAGAAGAATAATTAGATGTATTAAACTCATGGTGATAGAAAATGGTGTCTTTTTCATTGAAATGTAGAAGGGGGGATGTCCCTCATCTGAAAGAAAGGTAGTCAATAGTTTTAATTGTTTTAAGAAGGGTCTAAGGGAAAATCTGAGAAGAATACACATGATCCAACAATGGTAGTGTGTATTTAGGGTACTCAATCCTTGATCACAAGATTAATTTTACCTCACTTATAGGTTTTCCAAGTATATGAGTTAAATCCAACAGAGGTTGTTGAAGGAAATGAAGGCAATAAGGATTGGGTTTTCTATAAAAAAGGTTCTCCAATGTTGTTACAGGGACATCAAACTATTGATTCTCAACTGTTGTAGGTTCAATAAGGTATCCCAGATGTTACAAGTATAGTGTTGTAAACTGAGGTGATGTATTAGAAGTCAAATGAATGTGAAATTTGTACCAGGGATAGATGACAACAACCGAGCTAGGAGGATATCCCAACCTAAAATCGTGTTTCAGGTCTTGTGGGACTAGTTCAAGTAAAAGTTAATTCCATTGAAGATGAAAAAACATGTGGGACATATACTGATGAGGATCACCTTGAATATTATTTAGAGGATAGTATGAGATTAATTCATAGTAATATCCTATACAATGAAAGGAAGAAAAAGGGAGAAAAATACAACTGAGACTTGGGAGGTTTCAGCTTCGAAACATAGTAGAAAAACAATTTCCGTAAGGATTACTCATACCTTCCAAAGCCAATAGATACCAGGATAGTTAAAAAATTAAATAAATGGATATGGAATACATGAATATCTTTTTTAGTAATATGCAATGAAACACTAAAGAAGTGATGACTGCTTTTTTTGTGATCGGTCTAGAAAAAATTATTATAAATAATATAGTTAACAATAAACTACTTATTAACATAGAATAAGAAATGGTGAAGAAATTATTTATATGAATGCTACACAATAGGAGTTATTCATGATGATGGGTAGGCCACTTTGGGTGGATGTTAACAGTGATCAGGCTGCATGGATTGAAAATAGGAACATTTATTGATAAGGGGTTTTAATGAAGGTATGATAAATAAAGATGAGTATTCTCAAACATCGGATATGTAGGCAGATCACTATTAATACATCATTACCGATGATCCATATACAATATTTCATTCTATCTCCTGGAAAAAATTTATGGTGGAATCAATTAATAGGATTAATTTTTTTTAATAATATTATGATCTCTTATGAGGCTTGTCCATCTATTGGAAATTTTGTGGTTTATCACTACTACTTAAACGTTATTTCTAGTTAAAATCTATTTTTTAGTCTAGAATTCAAAAATGAAGACTTAAATGAATGTGAAATTTAAGAGTTTTGAATGACCTTGGGCTAGAAGTTGAATTAGTTTTTCCCATTGTTACCATTCTATGATAACTATAAATATAAGTTCACAATATATTGACACTTGAAAATATTAGTGTGTGATTATAACTAACAATAGGAAAAAAAATTATAGGTATTGAGATTTCGATAATACTTTTTTCCAGGTTGAAGATGAGGATATTCTATCAGAACAGGTCTATTAGAATAACTTCCATCAAA
Organism: Viscum album; assembly: GCA_963277665.1. Lineage (NCBI taxonomy): Eukaryota > Viridiplantae > Streptophyta > Magnoliopsida > Santalales > Viscaceae > Viscum > Viscum album. Next base: position 377,574,817 of record OY728160.1, on the reverse strand, counting down.
TCCAAATCTATTGAAGCGACCCCACAAGAAAAAGTTCCATAAGAAGATTTAATAGTAAATTTCTAATTTATTTTTGACACAATTAATGTATCAAGATTAGAAGTAGAATCGGATATAATCCGATTGGATAGATACTATCATATATTGGTTACCAGACTGAGGATGATCAAGATGACTTTTTTAAAGAAATTTTCCGTAATGGGATTCAAGCTTAAGTATCAATACCAAAAACACCCTTAAAGAATTGTTAAAGATATTGAATATTGTATGGAGGTAAAGATTCATTCATATTACTAATGGAGTAAGTGAATAAACTTCATAAGTTAAATATAAGAGATGATGGAAGATAAAGCATGTAACTGTGGATACAAACTAATGATTGAAAAAGATTGTTTTTTTCTAGGTTGTATAACCAGCTACGAGGGAGTAGATACAAAAAGTAAAGTTACTGGGGTATAACCAACTATATTATAATAGTTTATACTAATATATTATAATTGTTAGCAACTTTTTCCATTGTATTCCAGAAAGAAAATAGTGAAATAATACATATTAGTGGGACTATCTAACATGAAATGGATTAAGTATTTGTAAAAAACATGTAAATATTGTGTGATAACTTTTTTTTGTTTCATAGGAATTATATGTTTGAGAAGTTAAATTTTCATGGATTGTAACATTGACATGCTTTAATGTGTAGGAATGTTTACTATAGATGTTTAGAAACTTTCACGTAAAAATAATATGTTACCACTAATTCACTCCACTCTCATTAGTCTCGATGCTATTTGAGAATAAGACTAGAGATGATTAATAAAAATGATGATGATCCTAATGAAATAATATTAAATAAGTGATAAGTGGGAAATATATATATTTTTACATTGGTGAAGATGAAATTTTATGGTTTCTTAATAGGTTAATTGTTCTATTAGTTCCATACATAAAGAAATTTATATTAGAAGAGTCTTATAGCTCTAACTTTTCTATAAATAATAATAATAAAATGATTTATATGGTTTTATATGATAAATTTTGGATGTAAATTTGATACAATATTTGACATACTATACTAGAAGATTCATTATATACTAAAAAATGTAGGTTGAAAGATAACAACTAAAATATTCCATGAATATTTTTTATAGAAGGGTTTGGGGTGAGAAAAATAATTGAACATCACCTTATATAGTTCATTATATATATATATATTAATGGATTATTCATCCCGAGCACCGTAAAGGCTCACCTTTATAATGTGTCCTTTCTTCTTTATGTATGTTACACCACCTATAGCTCTAAATGATTAATTTTTTTAGTTATGTATTATAGCCACCCACATATTTCCTCACTAATAGATAAATCCCCCACCAAATATCACATAATATCCCACCATGTATCAATAACCCCCATTTATACCATTTCTAACTAAATTCCCATGAATCATGTCACTATGTGATGATTTTACATTGAATCATATTTATATGTTTTATATAAATGACTTTCAAGAAATTATCAAAAAATAATTATCCATTATTTCATATTATTATACATTATTCACGTAAAAATTTTAGAGGAGTCTCTAAAATGAATTAATAAGAGAGGGTAATCTCTACACGTCCTATCAACATCAAATACATCGATTCCAAACCTTGATGAAAATGCTAATTTCATTCTCAATTGACATTCATTGAATTATTTATTAGTATTCACCTCTTTGGGATTTTTATACAATAAAAATTGGCTATAAATCATAAAAAATGACATCATAAAAAACATTATATAAAATGATATTCCATAATTCAACTATTTTGGATAAATTTAGAGAAATAACGTAATGGGGTTTTGAACATGCCAAGGAGATATCCGATAAGGTAAGATAAATGCATAATCATATCAATTCATCATGTAGTTGAAAAATATTAATGTTTTTAATTGGAGGACGGATCATTTATTCCTAGTAGGGGACTATGTATTGCCAATGATATTTGGAAGGAGATGGTTAATGATATTTTGAGAGAAAAGGAAGTTATGTCGATGGAATGTTAGTTTATCTGAAATATTAAAGTGAATAGAAACAAGGGAAAATTGTTTATCCATTCCAAAAAATAATTCCCATGAGAATATTATATTCAATATAACACTAATATAAAAGTATATTCTAAAATAACGACATGTTATAATAGATGATTGTGTTTATTTATATTCTGACTTATCACATAATGATGAAAAAATACAGATTCATGATATGATAATTTATGTGATATGAAATAAAAAAACTAAAATGGTTAAGGTAGTTTAAATGAAAAAACTTCTATAGTTGGAGATATTATACCTTAATTATATATTTATAAATGGTTATATAAAATTTTTAATGGATTGATTTTAAATTTTATGGCAAAATTTGTATTAGGGTTGTAAATGAGATACTTAATAAATTATTGTAATGAATAAGAATATTTTAAAAAAATTTATATACATTAAATCAAGGATATAAATTTTTGAATATTTTTATCAAAAAAAATTAATAATTGACAAAAATAATTAATACAAGTGTAGTTTAGATGTCTCTTGGTTTATATTTTCTAAACAAATCATGGTTATAATAAGTCCATTAAAAAATAATACAATCTATAAAACCATTATATTGATTAAAAGAAAGTGTAGAATTCAAATTTTTTGGATTGGTTTCACTAAGTTAATTGGATGTAAGAGTAATTATTATTGTTACAAAATCTATTGGTGTTAGGAACATTAGGTAATATAATTGATGGTGATATAGCCATTGTTATGTGACTATTACACCTTAGTGTTTTTAAAGTCTATTGTTGAGGGATAATTGATTTTTATGGTAGAAAACTTGTCTTAAATCAAATGTAAAATCCCGTATAATGTTCATTTTTTAGTTATTTTAGAGAATGGCACAATACTTATGTTCATGCTTGACCAGACCCATGCTAAACATTAACAATTAAGGTTCTACTAAAATATTTAATGGGAGAACTTAATGTTAGTGGAAATAAGTACCTTATCAATGTTAAATCAACCACAAAATGAAATAACCACTACTCTACACCATATCATTAGGGAACATTCTGATGTGATAATGCGCTATGTTTCATGGGGTTACATAGTGTTAAAGTGTAAATTCTTTTAAAAATAAAATCATGTTTACTTTGATATAAAAAGTTTATTAAATGTGTCACAATATTTTGTAGATAAAAATTATTTAATTAGGGGATTAATTTGAAAAAATATATTCTATTTTTTAATTATGACTTAATTATTATCTATATTGTAAAATTTAATATTTTTTTAAAAAAATAGTTAAATATGCTAAAAATTGTGAAATATATTGAAATACAATAAATATGACGTCACGTATATGTTAGCATGGGTAAACGTGGACTAGGTACTTTATGTTTTACTAATTTATTAAATACCCATTGTACTAGTTAATTATGGGAGGAAATAAGGTTCTATGGGGGTATTGTAGAAATTAATATAATAGGTAAATGAAATATTTAACACCTTATCACATGAAATTCTAATCAGCATACTGAAAAATATTTTCCCACTCTTCAAAATTATCCCACATTAAATTTTAATTTTTCTCCTAATATATTTTTCAATTAGTATCTCCCATAGTCATTTCAATAATATAGAATAGTTTTTTATGTTTTAATGTCTGGCTATAGGTTAATAATATCAGGAGAGGTCAAGGTCCTTTTTCTATCTATTTTTACGACCTACTTATATTTAATATATTCTGTCATTTTCAACATTCATATTATTAATCAAATGTCATAATAAAATAATTACATCTTTTTGATATCCCAATTCACACACGTTATACATATTTAATAATCAATTATTTTTCATAAACATTATCATAGCCAGGAACTCAATTATTCGAATACCAGTACATTCAATTTTTTTATTATAGATTTGTTATTACTATTTTTTGGGATTTATCTATGTATTATAAACATGTGTCTGGTGAATCCGATATTGAGCTCAAAATATAGTAAAATCTATTCTATCACATGTTCGTTTTACTATAAATTCATTCCAAACATGAAGTCATTGTTACAAAAAAAAATTATATCCATTATGTTTATCCAATATGTATAAGTTTATACACCTATTTTATTTATGGGTTTAATTAGTCTTGTACAACTGAAAATACATGTATTAAATTAACAAACTCATTAACAATATAAATCTCATCACATACTCTAAAACTAAAATTACACATCCTTTACTTTATAGGGGTATATCTTTAAATTATTGGAATCCCTAGTTATTCCTATTATAACTCAAGGGAATTCACATAGATAACCATATCAATTAATTGAATAGGAATGTATATAGACATTTTCATATAATCCTAGGATATATGTAAGAAAATTTTGATTTTTGAGATTCATAGAACAATTAGGGTAATTATTTTCAAGTTTAATAACATAGAATATATTACCTATCCTCATTATCGTAAGACTGAATACAGTGGAATTTTTTTGGTCATTGGTGGGACACATAATTATATAGCTCCTCAATGCATAGGTAGGTCTCAAGAGATAGCTAAGACGTGAATATAGTATCATCCATACCCTTCATATATGATGTATTAGAATAAGGGCTTGACGATATGTTTATGGTGTCTTTAATTATCCAATATAATCATTTCAAAATCATTGTGATTATTTAATTTCAATATATGAATATTTATTTACTTTTATATTTATTTATTATTTTATGCTTATGTATTCATTGAAATTTTATATTTTCATATCTATTCCCCTTTTGTTTCTCATTGCATGATTATTCCATGTTAGATTCTACTATTTGATATCACTTACTAAATGTCAAAGATCACCCTTTTATTTTGATTAATATTCTCCCAATTAATGAAGTGGAATATTATGTATGAATATACATATGGATAACATTGACTAATAATTATATTTAAATGAATGATTCAATATAAAAGGATGTATGATTATTTTATATATCTAGTATCATGAGTAATATTAATTTTCCACAACTTCAATTTAATCCCATGTAATTTTATTACACTGTAATAAATAATATAATATCTCTTGGTGAACAAAGTCCAAGAAATTATATATTATCTCATGACATGATAATTAGAGGAAAATGTGGGACACATAGTTTCTCAGGATTTCATATAAATGGAATTGAAACTCTCATTTATATATATATATCTTTTGGGTGTAGAACTTCTTTATATTATTAAAAATATTTTGAAGGGCTGATTGAGTATTTATTAGACCTGTATTTTTATAAAAACATATTTTCCAATTTCTACCAACCTAGATATCATCAAATTAACTTTTTTCCCACCCATTAGTGAAGTTGGATCAAAAAATTTAATATGGATAACCAATACGAGATATTAATTTATTAAGTTGGTTTCTTTATTTCTCTTAAATAATAATATATGTTTTTATATTAATCTCTATTGAATCATTGTAATGAATGAATAGTTGGAAATTTGAATCAAATTATTTCTAGGATTAGAGGGAATATATTTTGATTCATTTATTGTGCCCACTTATATTGACTATTCTTCTGGGTTCCACATTCAATCCCTCCCATAGTACATATTATCGATGAATTGGAATTCCCAAGAGTCAAATGGAAATCAATTAGGATATAAAAACAATACGTTATCATTTATTAAGTATTTCATATTTCTTATGAGGAGGAAGGCATGAATATATGTAGTTGAATCCAAAGTATACCTAGTATGAAATTTAAATCCATATAATGACTGAAATACATGAAATTAATGAAAGATACAATATATCAAAATGACATTTTTTTCTTTGTTCTTTCCCATGGGTTTATAATCACTTTTATTGTACATATAGATCATCAAATCTTATAGGGACAAATTTTTCACATTGAATCTAAGTGTGTGGAATATTCTAGAACAAATGTGGATGATCTAATAACTATTATACACCAATACAGGGATGATATTGATATCATTTTCCAATCAAAATACATAAAGTGGTCTAACATATCCTTGAAAAAATTATCTTTGGTATTTCTCTATAAAATTTAGGACTATTGTGAAAAATTTTATTATTATTATGATACAAATAAATGTAATCCACTTAGGTCTAAAATTATATTTAGTTTTTGAGATAATTGATGATAGATTGTCAATGTTATTTTCATAGATGTAGTGAATAGAAAATAATGAGATGTACTTGTATAATGAAGAAGTGGTCCATCACATCATATTTTTGGGCCAAATTCATTGGTCATGTACTATTGTATTACACTTCAGTGGGAGGTTTAGAGTTTATAGGGAACCATGATGAACATGGAACTAAAATATATAGTGATTATAAATTCCTAAAATAAGGGTTATAGAAACTAATGTTAGGGAACTTCTAGATTTATGAGCAAACAGTTCTGTATCCAACTGATCCATCAGGTAAATTAGATTAAGGTAAAAATTAAACGGTCTTAGAACATGATATTTATCTTTTTGAAATTGCTGATTCTATATTAATCTAATCTCTATAGTGTGGAAAATTTGGTTCAGAATAGCTTCATGAATCCTATTTAAATCCTTGGTGTATGTTGCACTACCATTATGCCCTCTTCTATGAATCTTAAAAGAACTGATATTTTTTATTAAAATGTTCTTTATAAAAAACAAATTTATTAGTTTTTTGACATTGATAAAGGTGGCCTAAACTTATTTTTTTGTGGAGTATTCCTTTTAGAGTGGTCATGCCCGACATTTTGTTTCAAATGGATTAAATTCTATGATAAATTGGACTCATTTAAAGACCAATGTAGGTTTCCCTTATTACACTTTGTGATATCAATTTCTATTTTTTGACTCCTGCAATTTTTTGTTGTGGGATTTCACCTGTTGAATTATATTGGGAATTGGGGTCATGAATGGACATACTATCCTTGACATGATGATGGAATGTGGATAGTTAAAATAACTCTATGAAATACACCTTGTGATATCAATTTCTATTTTTATGACTCTTATAATTCTTTGGTGTGGGATTTCACTTCTAGAGTAATATTCGGAATTGGGGCCATGAATCGACATATTATCTTTGACTTGATGATGGAATGTGAATAGTTAACAAAATTATAGGAAATATATTCCTCTTGATTCCATGAATATTTTAAAAACATAATCTTCTACTTCTTATATCCATTGTGAATAGACAAATGTATCATCAGCCCCTTGGGATTATCAAGTACCACATGTCCATTATCCACCTTTTTCATGCTATAATATAAAATTCAATGTTTCCAAGAATGGTGTGGGACAACATATAATGGTTGTATAATTTATTGGGGTAGTTATTAAGACTCGCCTTATTGGGTTTTGTAATCTCTTTAATCCCTATACACATCAAATAAGTTTGGGTTTGGGTGAAAATTTTCCCTTTAATTTTGAGGTATATGTTATTCTCGTTCCTCATACATAATTAGTTTTATAGCTATGGTTTTTTTAATTATTGAATTTTTTTTGATATAGAATATATCATTTTACTTAGGTCTCATAATTTGAATTGTTAGTGCATACCCAAATCCCTTCATGGTATGATGAGATGAATCTACCAGGAATTGTGCCATTTTTTGATTATACACTAAATAGTATGGGATAATTCTATTAAATCATCATTATTTCTAACCGCTCATTCTTTTTTTTAGTATATTATCAACATATGTTCTATGGGAAGCTAAACATTAGAGAATATATTAAACACTTAAATTAGGTAATTATTTATATGAATTTATCATACAATCTTAATTGATATAATATGGTTCCCTAATTCTAATATTTCTCTTTTTAGAATAGATATTTAAAGGAAATATTGACTTATGTATCATAAGTGGTGGTAGACTAAACTAACATGTTATTTTACCAATTTAAGGTGGTGGATTCTAGTGTTTTGATAAGTAAAATAAATTTTTAAATCATTTCTCATTTTAGGGTCCCAAGAATCCAGAAACACTCGGTGGAAAAGTGAGTGAGATAATTCAATAATACTTTTATTTAACGAAATGAGAATAAATTTAGGTCAATATAGTTCACCAGTTGATGGGTTAATTCAACCCATTCAGGATATGTTTTACTTTCTAACAAACTAACTCAAGAAATCATTGATTTCCTCTAAATTAGTTGTAAAATAAATAAATGTTTCTTTTTATGACACTACTTCTTATGTATGGGATATCCAAGGGTGGATTGTATAGGATATGGATTTAAGTTTATTCATTGGAGTAAAATATTATAGATCTATTGTGTTAAAAATGAAATTGATATGATAAGACTATCTAAGATATATTTATTTGTTTGTTTATCCCCCACTAGTATATAAATTCCTCTTTTCCATGATTTGTTAATTTGGAATGGTATAACTTCAACAGGAACCTCGTAATCACTAGTCAAGGTAAACTGGTTGAACTCATAATTGATTCATAATTTTTTAAAATTGTACCACATTTATTATGGATGATACATTTATAAAACAAAACATAGAAAAAATGGGTATTGGGTGGGATAAATATGTCGTAACTACCACCACATTGACATCAATTGACATATTCCAAGTTGTTAGTAGTGTGAAAATATGATTACATCCCAAATCAAGGGCTTGTATTTGTTTCTGGGAGTATACAATGTGTTCATTTATTCATTTACGATAATAATTTAATTATGGGGAATCATCTCCACAATATACATCATCGGTTCCATATAATGGGAATCAATTAGCTCTATTATAATAGTGTTCATTAATACAAACCATAGAAAAACTAAATCATTATAAATATCTATAATGTATTGTAAATATTAGTAATAGAATAATTATTGAGGTCATAATTAGGATTAAAACTCACAGCTGACCTATTATAGATATTCTAATTTATATTTGGTGTCCAAGAACCATTTATATGTACTTTATCATTGCATATAAAAAAATTTCAAAATTAATAATCATATTATCAAAGAAATTTTTTTCTTCATTGTGTAATAGTATGGGATAATGTCCTTTCAGTAATTGTCACACTAAAAGGTTATAAAAAGTCCCACATTTAATAAGAACTGAGAAATCCTAGGACTATATAATTATAAAATATATTTTCAATAGAATGATGATATCATTTGGAGGGACATAGTTTATTTGGCTAAAAAACATTTAACAAATAAATATTATATCTTAATTGATGATAATTATTTATATATCAGTATTATCCACACCAGAACTATAAATGTTTCATGTTTCTACAAACATGGATACATAAAAAAATGGTAAATAAAACATCTACAGTATATCCCACATAGTTCTTCCCAAATACCACTATTATTAGAAATATCATACCTAAATCCATTCTTTATAACATGGGAAGAATAATCATAAAAAGGGAGCACTCGTATACTCAGTAAGGGTAAATTAAAAATATATCAATGATCATTTTCAAATAACATGACTGTAAGTGCTTTAGAAGATGATATTAATGTTTTAAAAGCATACTATAAAATTCATATATCATAATCATGAGTAATGGAATAGTTTTTGGATGCTCATAAGTCATAAATCATAAATAAATAAAAGAACATGAGCCATGAGAGAAAAACATTAGCTAAATATGAAGACTTAAAAGAGAGGAATAATGTGTGGAATAATTATAATCATAGAAATATTTTGTCAAGGATACCCAATAATAAATTATTGAATTGTTATTATTGGTATCACCACTGTTATACCTGTATTTGGATTGGGATAACTGACTATATACACTCTTTTGGCCTTGGGATAACCTCTAGTGTATCCTATTGGTTGTTTTGGATAACCTATCATGTAACATATTTTATGATTGGTATAACCTCACATGTATCCTTTTATCTTATATAACATTATTATTAACCAAATAAATTGGAGGTATATAACAGACCCACTCATGAGATAATCATAATCTTTTCAGATGAATGCCACAAGATCATGAAAATACGTATTATTCCATTATAACTTAACCAATCGAAATGAAAATAGGTTTCATCAATATTTCATCATCCTAAAAATACACCATCCATGTAAGAATAATAATAGTATCATATAATCATATCCCTAGTAATTCATGTGTAACATTAATGGATGTAATTGTAGATAAAAACTGGATTATAAATCTCAGAGGAATATTTGTTCAGGAAAATACCCTTTTCATTTACAAAAAACATATTTTAAGTATAAAAATATTCATAATATTATTGAAAAAAAAATTATTTAATAGAAACATGGGAACTTAGATAGTAATATTACTTGTATTGATTAGTCATCATGGTGGGAAATTCTATTTATGATGTGTATGTTAAAAAAATTCCTTTTGTATTTTTGGTTAAAAGTCAAAACTAACTCATTGATGAAATTAAATTTAGAATAATTTATAAAATATATAGGACATAAAACATGGTTAAAATTGAGATTAAAAAAATATATTAAAATTTAAAATTTCATTATTGATAAAATTTTAAATAAAATATCCACATGGAATACAATTATTTATGAAGAAATAATGAAACAAATTCGATTTTACATACAAAAAATCATTTTGTATCTTGAGTTATTAAAGAGAGTCAAATTATTGTAACACATGTAATATTCATAAATAAATATCTTATAATAAAATAAATAGTTTAATGGAAAAAAATATGAAATAATATAATCACTGGAAATTCTTGAATAAATAATCCTTGTAAAATTGAGATTGTAGCGTATATCTATTTTCTCAAGTATGTCTTCACTTATAAGTGATATAATCTTAGCCATTTTAAATTTTAACTTATTATAATAATATAAATGAATATTATTAATTACTAGAACAATATATATGTTTCAATTATTAAATTTCAACTTCTATTAATTAATAATCATTAATTAAAACAGCATTTATGGGTGTTAATTGCTTCTTTTTTCTTGAATGTTTTTGTTTGGAAGATTGATTCATTATACTTTGAATGTTCTTTCATAATATTTATAATGTTAATAATGATATCAATAACATATAAATTCATTATATTCATATTTTTAATCTTGAATTAATGATAGATATATAAAAATGAATTTCATCATTCATTGAGATAGTAGTCCACACGTACACATGAACACAATTTACATTTTATAATGAAAAAAGGAACATATGATAAATAATATTTGATATTTTAGAAAATAATTTTACATCATATATATCAGATATAATTACTAAATAAATTATTATAAACAACCATGTAATATGGTTACATAAAATGAAACTTATTGTGATGTTGAGGCTATAATCCACAAGTATGCATGAGCGACACCTTAAATTTCCATTAGACGGAAAAGAAGTAAAAAAATGGTTATTCCGTCAACATAATAAAATATCAGTATACTTATGAAACAATATTAATCATTTACTGGGGGATACAATTGGTTTATAAGTGGTTCAAGAAGAAATAAAGTTTCATATACTCAATTAAGAGTTATACCTCTTTACTGAGAAACCTATATTGGAAAAAAATTAATTCATGAGAGGATGATATTATAATCAAAAAATAAAATTTAGGAGGGGAAGGGAATTTTATGATTTTATTATGTATGTTATTTTTAATTTATAAATCTAAATTTTTTGAATAAGGAAGAAGAAGAAGTTAACATTTATATGTCGGGGGAGGTGAACCCTTAGAAATACATGAAGTATTAAAATAATATTAATTAATGATCATATTAAATTGATCCCAAGTTTATATAATTAAAATATAATATGATTATAGATCTAAATTCTATCATTTAATAAAAAAATAATAGTTTAGTTTTTTTCACTCTTATATTATAGTTTTTCCCAGGATAACCCTATTCATGATTACTGTGATATCACATGTTTTCACTATGTAATTGTCATTAATGATATTATAAAAGTATAATTGAACCATGAGTGTATTATGGATGATATTATAATGTAAAATTTGTTTAATATCCATAATATAATATTTTTATCAATTTTAAAGCCACTAATAAAATATTTTTTTTAAGATATCAATCATGTCGTTTTCTGCACAATTCACATAGTTAGGCATTAAAGAAAACAAGATAGATATGTAATTATTATTATGAATTTTAACACATCACTATTATTTTATATTTATCTAAAAAAACCACGGAAGACATTAATTAATCAAAAATTATTTTACTTTTAATATTTCACTAATTATTTATTTGATATTTTTGTTAATTAAACAAGTACTGTGTCTTTATTGAATATGAATTCTAGTTAATTATTCTATAAATAAATATTATAAATAATAAATCCAAATACAAAATTAAAAATATTTTTAATAAAAATTTAGAAATTAACTTATAATAATTTTATCCCACTAAAAAACATAATTTTTAAAATAAAGAGAGATTAAGTTTGGATTTACTATTTTCTTAAATTAACATTGAGGTCAATAACCAAGATATATGACACCAAGTATACAAATATTAAAATATTATGTGAGGATGGACAAAATAAAAACATAAAATAAAAAAATGGTAGGTGTTATAGAGATTATTAAACACTTATGAAATGATTTTTAACCATAATCACCAAATTTACCCTTACAAAGTTGGGAAATGTTTAATATAGTTAATATTCATAAAGACAAAAAATAATCATCACCTATATAAAAAAACTGGAATGAGGATTCTGAAATTTGAATCCATTTTCATTATTATTCTCTTAGAAATATAAATAATTCATTTTTAAATAAGCATGAAAAATGGAACAAAACCCATATGTAGAAAAAATCACTTTTAAGTATAAAACCAGATTTATTATTATACCATGAATAGTAAAAACCATTAAATTAATTTTAAATAATTTTCTTATATATATAACAAAAATATTTCAATGAAATCATTTGTTAATAGTGATAAATTTAGTTTATTCTGAAAAAAATATATTCTGTGCATAAATAATGTTTTTCACAAAAAACATTATTTTTTATATACGAGATTATAAATTGATAACAAATGAATTTATTTTATACAAGTGAAAAACTTTTTTTTATAAGTTTGTTATTTCTATTCATACCCACCAATCCATTAGCTGGATGAATAATTTTATATTAAATAGTAATAAATCAATAGTATATTGCTGTTTGTTTAAACTCATTATTGTGTGTAAATAATAAAATCAAATAATTCAAGTTTAATTCTAACACAATACATAAAAAACATGGGTTGTTACATTATACCCCCATTAAAATTAATTTTACCGTTTAATTTTCACTAGTCTGATTGAAAAAATGATGATATCCCTATTTTATCATATCCTCAGGATCACATATAGCTTCATTGAATTTAGGAATCCTAAAAAAACAGTATCTTATTGAGTATCCTTGTTTCAAATAATGTTATCACTACAATTCATGATTTTAATTTGTTTTTTTTATAGAAAATATAATTCTCCAATAATACATCATACAAGCTTAGTATATGTGTTGGATCATGTATGTACATTCTTACAAGAGATACACCGAACACAATATGAATATGAGAGAGATTTTGTGGAAGAACCAGGTAATAGGCCACAATATTTAGTCAATAAAGAATCAAAAAGAGGTAAATATACCTATGGCTCATGTTTTACTTCTTTTATAATATCATTACCTTGTTACAAGGAGGAAAGGATTTCAAATTCATTTCTATTTTATTTTATTGATAATGACCCAATAGATATTGATCTCAAATTTTATCAAAACATTTTTTATTTATATTCTTATTCAAGTAAAAGTCATTAAACATTTTTATATAATGATATTTATTCAATATATTTAATGATATATTTCCACATGTTATAGATAATCATGTCTTAGTTAATTTTTCTCGTGAAACTTCCATTGTCATAATGTGTAATCTATAACTATATCATTATATGTGATTATTTATAGAAATATTTTATTCAATGAATACTCGTATATCAAAAACCCTTATCTACTAATAGAAAGTGTTTTTTAAGGTTGGGGTTGAAGCATCATTTTTATTATTAAATCAAGAAAAGAACTCTTTTAACTGGGTAGAGGGAAACCCATTACATAGCTTAAGGCCCAGTGGGCATATAGCCCATTACATAGCCCGTAGGCCCAAATTTTTGGACCAATTCACATTCTGTGAATAGTAACCTGTTTTCTATAGTACCACACAGTACCGCCGCCGCTACAGTGCCCTGCCACCGCTATAGTACCTGCCGATGAACAGTGATGTCGCTGCTACAGTACTGCTATAGTAACCTGCGCCCAATGGGTATTGAACCCCTATTTTTCATGTAGGATTATGTGGTGCTTACCACTTAGCCAAAGTGTAATAATATGTTTAGTTAACCAAAATCAATTCAAATCTTTGAAACATTCTGTAAATTTATCAGTCTAATGAAACAATAATTCCTAATATCTTCCCACACCTTGGGTATCCAATTTCTCCTTAGGCCAGGGTTTCATCCCAACACCACCTCTCCCACCATCTCATCTTCACCCTAATGTTTTTTCCTTCATTGTATTCTTTTTTCATCCTAATTGGAGATGTTGTGTTTTGTTTCTTCTTCACGATCCTCTACCGCTACAACCATTCTCTTTTTACAAGAACTATTGTGAATAAACCCCATCATAGATTAACTCGATGTAACTCTGAGGATCTGGGATTGTTGGTAGAATCTGGTAAGGTTCATTTTTCCCTCTATGGGTTGTGCTCCTTCTTTATTTGTTTCAGTAATTTTTGTGGTTAATTCTTATTTTTTGGATATTGAATTGGTCTCATAATGTTCTTGGTTTTTTGGATCCATGAAAATTTTTTTTTGGTTTTTAATTTGTTAGTTTCTTATGATTTTGCTTCAATTTTGAATCGTCTGGTAACAAGCCATGTTTGGTGTTTCTTGGTTATTATGGTGATGATTTTATGATTTCTCATTTTGTGTTCTATTTTCATGGTGGGGGTTGGGGTTCAATAGTTATTCTCTTGGTGCTGGTTTAGAAATAGCGGTGTTGATGGCGTTTCAACGTCTACAACTATGGATTATGGCATCCTGTTTTGGTCGGTGATCTGAATCTCTTACTGGTGGCGTTCTCATGTGTTTTCATGTCTGTGAAATTTTCTATTGGGGAATGGTGGTTCTAGAATTATTCTAGATTGATCTCATTCATTGTTGTTGAAGGGAATTGTTTTGGTTCCACGACCGATGTTCGATAGTGATGATGCAGTGATGCAGCCTCGGGAAGGAAGCCTGAGATATTTATGTCTTCCTACCTCGAAACTTGTAGTTATTTCTTTTGAAATGTGAATTCTTGTTGTCGTTGGAATATAGTGGGTGGGTTTTTTTGTTTGAATTTTGAATAGACTGATTTGATATTTGTGAGGTTCTCACTTATCCATAAAAGTGTTTCATTGAAAATATAAAAATATTAGTTTGGTAAGAAACATAGTTTCCTTTATAGTTAACTTGGTGAGTGGATAATATATAGATGGGAATTTATCCACAATGTTCCGATAATACCTAGAAATATGAAGAGAACTAAATATTTCACTCACTTTAGTTGTTCTCAACTAATTTTCAATAATTTCTATCTTTGATGGATCCACTAACATACACAATTTGGAGATTATATAACCCAAAAATGAAAAATTATTTTGTAAAAATTCACACTTCTTAAATTTTTCATTTAACTTATCCTTCTTTAATGTATTATCTATAAATATAATGTCATCTTAATTATGATTATTTAACTTATAATATATAATAATATCATTTATAATAAAAACCACAAACTGATCAAGGTAATATATAAGGACTCTATTCATTAAATCGCTAATGATATTGAGGGAATGTTTAAGACTAAATGGAATCACTATAAATTCATAGTATCTATACCTCATAAAAAATACCTTCATGGTTATGTTTTCACTTTTGATCCTCAATTGAAAATATCTAGATCAAATTTGACTCATTGAAAAATATCTATCCCCTTGTAATTGATTGAAAAATTAATTAGTATAGGGAATATGATTCCGATTCCTGATTTTGATGTTATTTATATCCTAATAATAAAAGTAGAGTTTCATTAATATATTATTCTTTTATAAAAACATGTCTAATTTATAGTGATAGACTTGAATGAATGAATAAATTATCTATATGCTCATGGAGTTTCTTTATAAATTTCTATAACTTAGTCAGATTCATTCTAAATGGATTCTTTGAAATAGGTGTAACCCCAAGAATAAGTTCTATTGAAAAATAAAATATAAGATTCAATATAATACTAAGACAATATTCCATGAAGACATAAAAAACCCCATATACTATGATTATAATCCAATTATGTTTCTCTCTAACCATTTGAGATAAATATCCTCATTGAATAGTAATTTGGACCCATATAATTGAGGAAATTTACAATGGATGTTTATATTTATCTACACACTAATTGATGATCATAGGTTGGTTCAAGGTATCAAATTTGACTTACCACACTTACAAAGTGATATGGGATTTAAATAAATAATTCTATTCTATAACCAATATAATATTAAATTTAATTATATGGTGAATATTTCGAAATTTAAGGAGTTAATTCCCATAAACATAAATTGAAGCCTTGAGATGAAATAATTGAACATTTATAAATTTCACTACTAGTTAAATATATAGAATTTTTTTTTGAATTATAATAAACTTATTAAATTATTTAGATATACAATAATGTGTATATCCAAAATCCAATAATGCATTATAAGGTATAGATTGGATGAAAATTGTACCATTCACCACCTCATTATCATACCCGAGTTCAATAATAGTGATCGCATTTTATTTCCTCTTATATTTTGGATTATTATGTTGTTGTTTTAAATCACCATCGTTAACCCACTAATTTTATAATTGGTTAAATTAATCCCCAAAATCCATAAATTTGAAATATTAATGTTTGGATGGTTCAATATATGGGGATTTCTCCTTATTCGGATGATTATATAATTTATTCACATCACTTTAACATTAAATTTCCTAATGAACTTTCATTCCCTGCTTAAATAATTAATTAGTACCCTTAACATAATTTTATATATGTTTCCTTCCACACTTCTATCACAAATTATGACTCATATTCTTCCCTCTATGGATTTAATTAATAGAATATAATTGGAATTACAAAACAATTTCTCATTAAAAACATGATATTAATGAGTAACCGTATTATCCATTTATACCGTGATATAACATTAAATTATTTTCCCATAGATACTGGAGTCCCTTTTGGGTAATTCCATTTGAATTATTAATATTAAGAAATTGAGGAATTTTTTAATATTATGATTTCTCCAATGATAAGACCATAATCATACTTCAGAAGTCTTTTAATATTTTCCTCATAGGTGCTAATGGATTCATTGTCATTATCATTTATCTCAAGAAATACCTTATCTATTTTTGTATAAATTTTATAATGAAAGAATTGATGAAAAATAACATTCTAAACTCATTCCACTAAATGAATTCTATTTCCTAAATTTTTTTGTGACCTTACAACATTGATATGATCCTCCTTCAAAATTATTAACAAAATATAGCTTTTTCATGATACAAATGATGGAGAATAGGTAATATCATTTTAGTGGCATTGATCCATTTGACATTAAATATTGTAATAGTGTATCCCCTTAAAGAATGTGGATTTTTTCTCATGAAAAACTCAATATGACATTGTTAGTACCTTTTCTCATTTAAAATCGTAGCATGATTCATGGATTTAGATATTTTTGTAAGCATGAGAATGATATTTTTCATTTCACATATAATAGAATTTTTTTTTCTTTTGAGTGAATCCATTTCATTATCCATCACATTTAGTATTATAATAATTCATTACAGTTCCATCCATTTATTGAAAAAAAAATACAATATGTGATCAACAATAATCATATTCAGACACTATAATATCAAGAAAAATAATGTTTAGGATATCAAAAAAACAAAAACTTCATTCTAATATATGACACCATATGTTTTACCAATTTCATCCCAGATTATAATAAATTTAATTCCATCATTATAATTTATAATGAAATTTTTTAATAAACCCACATTTATCCCTCATGAGTGGTTAGATAGGTGTATTGTTTTAAGGCCACTCATCATACACTAGTGATGGTCATGTTAATAAAAAATATTCCCAATTAATAGTTTTTACCCCATAGGTATAGCTGTTCCACAACCATATCTTCTTGTTATAATACTATTATGGATTTATTTTGTATAAAAACCACACTCTTTTATTTTACACCATATTTAACAGTCTTCTAAACTTAATCTTATCTTATGGGTTCTCACTAAATTTTTCTCATCCCAAATTCCAAAATAATTCATCCTTGGTTTGATACAAATTGATTCAACCCAATCATTTTATACAAAAACATTACAGTCTTTTAGATGAATATTCTTTAAATATTTTTACTATCGGAGACAAAACCAGAAAGGCATTGTGTCTATAAAAACATGTATATAGAAAAAAGTCGTAAATAAAATTTCAACATATTGTCCCATATAGTTTTTTACAAATAGAACCCTTCATAGACATATCATACATAATAAATTTCATAATAAACCAAGGAAAATAAAATATAATAATAGGTTACCTCAAATATAGAGTAGTGTTAAATATGGGAGATATTTATGATTATTTAAGCATAATATCAGAATAATGATATGATAACATGGGATTAAATTTTTTAAATATTACCTAGAAATTCATATATCATAATCATGATTCATAAAATAAATCTTGGAAGAGAATAATATATTGAATCATAAATTAATAAAAAAACATGGGCTATGAGAGCATAACATTATCATAATATCATGTCATACAACAGTGGAATATAGTGTACAATAATCATAATAATAGAATTATTATTTCAACACTACCCACTAAGACCTTAATCATATGTTAGGATTTGGATAACCACCCATATATTTCCTAGGTTTGGGATAACCTCATATGTACCGTCTATTGGCCTTGGTATAAACTCATATGTATCTACTTTTCAGCATGGGATAACCTCTGATGTACCCCCTAATGGGATTGTGAAACCTCTTTAATACACAATGACTTCACATTAAATTAATATTTAACAAATGAATTAAATTTCTATAATAATATAACCTATCAAATAATATAATTATATTATTATCTATCCCACTAGATCCTGAAAACGTTTATCGAAATATTAGTACATAACTCATGGAAAATAAAATTGTTTTCATCATTTTTTCACCACCATAACAAAATTCCATATAGTTAAAGAAAAAGGAAATTCTCATAGAAACATGTCTCTAATGAGGAATAAGTAACATCTATTGATTTTATCATAACATGAAATTTTATTTTTGAGAACACTGAAACATTTCTTGAGGAGAATTACATTTTTATGTCAAAATCACTTATTTAAAATCCAAAATGTACTAATATATTAAGCAAAATATTTTCATTGAAAAAACAGCATGGAATAATGAAATTTTTTTCTTAAATTATTTATCTATCATGATGGTAGGAAATACCATTAATATTATGTATATGAAACAATGATTTTGTTCAAAATTTTGATAAAATATAAAAAAAATTCTTGTAAGAAAGAATAATATTTTTCATAAAATATGTCATATAAATTAAACATTGGGTAAAATTAATTTTAAAAAAATTGGAGAATAGTATAAAAAATCTAGAAAATATGTACATGGAATAAAAATATTCCTTACCGAATAATAAATCAAAGTCAGTTTTCGTTATGAAATTTATTTCAGTATCATGAATACTTAAAGAAATTAAAATAAAATGAAAACATTTAATACTCATAACTAAATACAAGATAATAAAATAAATAATATTTAGAAAATAATGATCATAAAATCTCATCATTAGAAATTTTATCATAGAAAACGTGATAAAGGAGAGATTAGAATGTAAAATAATTAACTCAAAGTCCATATTGCCTTGTATGAACTCAAAAATATTTTATAATAAATATTAAATTAGTATAATTACATAAAATAAGGATATAAAAATTAAATATATATTTTATGGTTTAGTTATAAAATTTTAAGACCCATTTATTAATAATTATTTATTAAAAATTCATTTCTAGGTGTGGACTATTTTTTTCAATTAAGTTTCTATTAGGATGTTTCGGTACTTGTACATTGATAATGGATTCAAATTATATATATAATGTTTAAAATGGTTTCAATTAAGATTCTATTAGGATGTTTCCATCTGATGATTTGATGCTTCGAGCATGGAGTATGGGAACCTTGTTTGTGAAACCTGGATGGATTCATTTAAATGAATGTTCGTTGGATTTTAATGTCTCACGTGCAATAAATTATATTTATCAGCTATGGATTTGTCTTCATGAACTCCATTGGGTCCTCTGGCATCCAAAAATCATGAATGATATTGGCATGGCAATTGGGACTCTGATTCGGCTTGACAAAGAGATCGAGGATGTTTGGTTTGGTCATTTTTCTAGGATGTTGGTGGAGGTTGATCTTAGAACCACTCTGATTGACAAGGTAACCCTTTCCACTCCTTCTGACAACATTCAAATTGATGTCGATTATGAAAAAAACACATTTCTTCATTGAATGTATGGTTGTTGGACACTCATTAGAGGTATGTCAAATGAATTTTTCTTGTAGAGAATCTAGGGTGAGAAGACATTCATCAGATCTCTGTCATAGGAAGTCAAAGGGGAAGGATTCGATGTTGCCAAAATATACTCTTCATGATGGGGATTCAATTAGCGACCATGTTCTTAATCCTGATGGGCTGGATACTAGAAAAGGGTTGTTAATTAATGTTTCTTCTAAGAAGGCCCATAGTGGCCCCTCTACGACTCAGTTTGATTTTTCCAAAGAGGTTAATCCAGTTGTCGACCCTGATATCTCCCAGTTCGACATCTCTGAGAAGAATGATGTGCAACAACATGTTGATTGCCAGCAGGAAATCCAGAAGATTTTCCAAGTTTCTGAATTACCTGACAAATGGGGGAACATTTTTTAGGGTGAACATGAAAATGTGGGTACCCCGATTAGGGTCTCAAGCAGTGGTAGACAAACCTCTAATATGGATGAAGTCTTAAGTGTCAATACAAGAGTGTTTCTTGTGAGGGTTTCACCTCTGTTCCCTCAAAGTAGAGACCACGTAAGGATTATTCTAATGTTCCTAGAAACGTGTCTACCAGATCATCGTATAAGGTTTCACGGAAGGTGGATACAAATATCTTGAAAATCTTAAATCGAGATAAGTCTCAATCAGAGTGGGAGATAGTTGGTCACTCTGATTATGGAAATGATACGCCATACTATGATCTCTGGACCTACTTTTGGTGGATGAGGGAATTTCTGTTTCTGTGACCCCATCTGCTGCTCTTATGTACCTTTTTCTTTCTATTTAATAAATGGTCAGAAGCTTTGCTTATGGCTGGAATTGTCCGGTAAATTACACTGGTGATGAAGACAGTAGTCATTACGTACACCTGAATGCTTTTTTTATTATATAATGAAAATAAAAAAATAAAGATAGCAGTATTTTATTATCAGAAATTCCTTATAAAATCACAACTATAATACATATTAACTAAATAAATTATTATAAAATCCAATGAAATATTGTAATGAAGAATGATTAATATCGCTACATGTAGGTGTATGTCCAAACATACACATAAGCAACAATTTCACTTCTCATTTGATGCAAATGATTTTAATTTTTTTTTCCAATCATAATAATAAAATTTAATTATTTTTTTGACACTATTTATAATTTTATGATGGATACAATAGTTTCATATAATTTGGAATAAAAATAAAATTTAAAGTACTCAATTAATTGTTATACCCTTCTGTTACGAAATCTACATTTTCTTAAACAATAATTCTCGAAAAGACGATATTAAAATCAGAAACAAACTTATGGTTCATGATAAGAGTTGTTATAAAGGTATTAGGGTAGTATTGGTAAAGTGATAGGTCTCAAACATTATGAAAAATAGATTATTGGAGGTTCCTTTTTTGTTTGAGAAGGGTGGGGCACCTTTGATATTTTTTAAAGTAATAAATTAGTAAAAATTAATTTTCACATTCAAGAAAGAAAAAATTGATATATTTATATTATATTATGAATATGATTATAAATCATATCATCAAATAACATTTATACATGTTTAGGTGTTTTTTAACCCTTATATATTTATTTTAACCACCATTAACCCTTTTGATGATTATCATGATATCAATGTTTTTTAGTCTTTATGGGTATTGTATGTTACTATAAAAGGTAAAGTGACCAATTAGTGGATAATGTTTGATATTCTAGACCATATACCACTAACATGGATAAATATAACATTTTTATAATTTTAATTCATTTAATAAAATATTATTTAATATAATATACCATTAAAGACATTTTTAGGACTATTCATAGAGAATGACATTAAAAACAATATAGAAATTTAAATTTAATACAATCTTTTAAACCATTATAAATATTTTATATTTATCTAAATAAATAGTGGAACATAAAAATTCATCCACATTTTAAAACATTTTATATTTTTAATATTATTTATTTTATGTATGTATTAAGTGAACAACTACCATATCTTTTTTTATAAGAATTTACTGTAATTATTCCATCAATAAATTTAAATATAAAATACCATGATAAAAAACATTATAATTTTTTTCAATACCTATTTATATCTAATAAATACTCTTTTTATCCATATGAAAAATATTAGTGTTTTTTAAAAAATAGAGTTATATTTTGGATTTAATATTTACCGAATATAATATTAAGGTCATTATAAGAGAAAATGAAAAAAATTTATCATCATTGGTTTTATGTAATTTATTATTTTATTCTATATTTTGAGATTATATAATAAATGTGTTGAGTTTTTTGATGGTTTTAATTGTCTTTTAAGTGTTTATATAAGTTCACGGTATGACCATGGTTAGTAGAAAGCATGCACTATCTCAATGAAATCATGAATGGTGGTGTTAAGAGTCACTAGCCAGGCACACATTTTGAGCATGGGTTCTCCAAACAATGTTCATTCTAGGAGAAATTGTGTGATATAACATAGTGGGAGAATCATAGTTGGTGCATGGTTTGTTATGTTTTGTGAGTCTACTGGTTGAGGGGATATCTTTGAGACATTAGCACTACTTGGTTGGTGAATAGTTTTATAAACCATGTAGCGCAAATAATGTGGATACCTGGGTAATGTTTAATACCATCCGTATACATATGATTTGGTTTGAAAAACCATATATCCTAACCAAGTGACACGTATATAATGATATTAAAAATATGTTTCAATTGATATTAATTCATAAAACACTCATTAGTCACATATTATTCTAGGTAATCAAAATCTTTTTCTCCCTTTTTCTATTAAAATAATTCCCCTTCATCCAGAAGTGACTTTTAGAAGAATCAATGTGTATTAGAGATTTAGAATCTATGATAAGTCCCCGTTCTTACATTTTCTTCTAATATATACTATTATCCTATATCTCAAATCCATAAATCTAGTATAATATGGAAGAATATATGTTCTATAACTTGAATCAGGATGAGATTTTGTTGGAACTACTAAAAGAATGATTTTGTGAGCCTAGATAAAGATGTTTTTAGTGTTATTCATTATCTTAATCATGCTTTCAGAGGTAGGTGGACTCTATCTCATATCCACTATTATATAACATAAATGATTAGTATTATTGAAATGGTGTCACTTATATTTTATAATGATACATTATGTTATTTTGTGAAGGAGGTCGTTTTGGTTCATATTTTTATACTATGGAATGTTAGATAAATTTTTTAAAACCATATCTGATTATAATTTTAAATTTGAGGTTATAAAATTATGGAATTTTTTTGTTGCTTGAAAAATAATTGATGAAATTATTTTTAAGGAATCATTATTTTACTTAAAATTTATTCGAAAATAATTTGCAATAATTGTGTTTGGGTATGCTCAAAGAGTATTGAGTGTGGTCAAAAGTGTCATCATCATGGTAGGAAGGATTATATTCATGTAGTACACTAATAAATGGTAATTGTAAGCTTGTTTTTAAGGATGTTCATGAGTGTGTGTGAACATTGGAATGGTTATTGAATATTTTAATGAATTGTAATGGGATTGATTATAGTTCTCTCCCATGAAATTCACTTCAATTTTTAATAAAACATTTAACTTCATTTGAACTATTTTATACAAAATGTGATAACTAGATCTTATAATAGGGGAGCTTGTAGGAACGTCTCTCAGTATTACGAGTTGAGTTTATACTAACCTTATTTTTTTGTAATATATATCATTTTTATATATTGTATAATGGGGTATGTGAAGTGGATTGGTATCTTATTTATATAGTGATGTATATTCATAATATGGGAAAGGTAGGTGGTTTAATGTATGAAGATAGTTTCTGTGATGATTGGGATATTTCCACATGGGTGTCATTGGTTTAAGTTGTTTTTTCATCTAGGATACTGTTCATATTTTCCATTTTTTTATAATATCAAGGCTATTTGGTTTTACCTTTGGGTTGTATTACATATACTGATCCATCGTATATGAGGGTTCGATGCTTATGTTTTATGTTGTCTTGTTGTTTTATCTCGATAGGAAAAAATCATTTCCCAATTTTTCCTCAAGCCCTTGGAATTTATTTTCAACATTTGGAGTCTTGGGGATGTTACCTAAAGTTATTGGATCTCCTTCTAATCACATTACACTGAATTAGGGAATGATGTTACAAATCATATCAATTTTGGTGAGTCCATCAATCTTTTGGGATGATAAAAATGATATTGGAATTTCAGAACATAAAATGTTTAAATTATAAATATGTTTCTAATGATTAAAATCATTATCATTGTTCTTTCCAATGATTGGGTTATACCATGCATTAATATTGAGACCTCTAATAAATTTATTGATCATTTTGATTTTGAAACTTTATTCTAATGCATAAAATGGATGATTTTCAGAATATAATGTTTTTTATCCCTTTTACATAAAGTAAGTATGAATCTTAAATTCATTTATCTTTTTGTAGGTGATTACTATATAGGGTTTTGTTTGGTTATAGATAATGAAACTGAGTAGATTTCATAGGAATCAACAAGAAGAGGCTGCAAAAATGTTCACTGAACCTGATCCATAACAGAACTAACATCTAGTCCAAATAGGATTTTCAAGGATTTGATAAAGAAAAAAAGGAATAGAAACCCCATAAATTTGTGTTACTCCATAAAATTTTAGAAATAGAATCAACTCACATTTCTGGGGTATTATGATGCATAAAATGTGAATGAATAGCTAAATTCAATAAATAAAATATTTTAAATCATGGGTACACTATTCAAGAATCTTGTTATGTTATAAACTTAAGTGATGGAGGATCTTGAATGCGAACATAGAGATTTGACTATAAAATATAATGTCAACCAAAGAATTATGTTTGAGGACATTGAAGAATTTTTCCACAAAAAATTCCACCATTACACATTCATTATTATAAGAACAATTAATTTCTTTAGTTTGAGGGAAGACAATATATTTCTAAGAGAGTATGTAGCTATGTTTTTTAATATAGTTTCATTTAACTAATAATTTTCATTAGTGATTACTTAATGGAACAAATATTTGATTCTGATCTATAAATAAATATTCTCACTAGGATAACTATTATTTTTATACTGAATTACAAAAAGATGGTAAATAACAAAGAAATGAGGAAGGTTATATGTCAGAAAAAACAATTAGATGGAGTGTGTTTATCACCACAAGAATAGGTTGGAGCTAAAATGCTTAGAATAAGTAGAATATGGACACATACATCCCTGTAGGTGGTGTGTCTTAAAATCAGAACATAGGATTGGATAATTTTCTGACACATTCTATTATTAATCCAATATATTTCCAATATGTCTATGATACTAATAATAAGGTTAATTATTTGGAACTTCCTAGATCATGTAACAACATTAATCGTGTGGGTCATCTCCATCATTATTTACATAAAACACCAAATCTCGGTGAAAGATATATATCTCATGTTTGATAAACATACTATTCTCCTATTGGGTGATCATCCCAAACTAGATCTTTTCCTCTAAATGAAGTGGGCCCAGGTGATTCTAGGAACACCAAAACTCCCAAATCTATACAATCTCAGAAAGGAATAATTGAATAGAGGTGAACGCTTAAAAGGATTTACAATGCCATGAAAATGATGATGGATGATTAATCTAGTTCTTTCAAGGCTTTCGTATAATTATTTTGAATTAAACTCTCATATAATCATGTTTTGATATGGGTGTATCCCACTTTTTTATCACTTCTCGTGTCATGGGTCCCATGGTTTGACATGTTGAGTTGATTTATTTTTTTTTGAAACATTAATCACCTTTGAGAAAGTGGGGGTGATATGTATTTTATTATATCCTAGGTTCAATAAGAATTAATTAGGTTGTAGTATTTATGGAATTATATATTCTTGTGGTTGATATCTATTACCTGATTCAGGGAATGGATTGGTAGATGTCCTCCATTCCCATATTGACTTAAATGCATGACAGCTGAGTTTCAAATCTGTCAATGTAAATTAGATTATATTTAAAGGGTATTGGGACATGAATAAATAAATAATATTACATTGGGTACTAGTAGATGGGGAAATCTATTATAATATAATTGTGGAAAATTTGTAATCTATTGGTGATATCCGAAAAAGATATTTTTTGACATTCATTGAACAATTTATGGAGGCCTTTCCCAATATTTTATCTATGATTAATCCTAGAAGTGAATTTAATTAATGATTTATATCCGAATCTAGGAAAGTCATATTTCACATTTATATTACATGTTATAATTAATAGAGTTTAGGGAATTGAAAATTTTGTTGTTTGATTTGGAAGGAAAATATTTCATTCAACAATGTACGTCACTATGTACAACACCATTTCATTTCTAAAGAAGGAAAATAAAACTCTTATTTTATGAGTATATTATCATAAACTCGAATATGTGATGATAAAGAATTTGTATCCTATTTTAAAAATTTAAAACAAGTTTGATTAATTGATGGGATCCAAGTGATTGTCTAAAATCAACATAGGATCTGGCTATTATCAACTACAAGTTCATAAAAATGATATTATAATGACAACCTTATAGAGCCCTTATATCCAATTTGAACACATGGATATAACATTTGGTCTTACAAATTCTTCATTGGTGTTTTTTTCATTTATAAATCAGATCATTCAAATGTTTATTGATTTCTTTATAGTCATGTTCAATGATGATATTATGGTGTATTATACGAATAATTCTAATCTTGGGAAACACTTGGATAATGGTTTGGGTATCATATGAGAATAGCTTATTTATGATAATATTTAAAATTGGGATTTCTAGATTTAAAATGTATGTTTTATAGGTCATTTATATTTTAATAAATGAAATTTTATATATCTTAAAATCCAATAGATTTTTATCTCTTGGAAACCACAGAAGAGTTTTTTTAAATTCATTGTTTTCGTAGAATATCAGTTCATTACTAACAATTTTTTAAATATTATACTCGTATTCCCTTAAAAATTATATCATTGAAAAGGAGTGGTGCTCCTTTTACCTGGAGAAATATGTGCCAAAATCATTCCAAGAGCTTAAGGTTTGACTAACATATTTACCTATCCTTATGTTTCAAGAATCAAGAAAATGTTATGTGGTATATTATGATGCATCATAAAATGGGTTGGGTTATGTTCTCATACTGGGAGATCATGTTGTTGCATATGGCTCTGGAAAGTCATGAGTGAATGATAAAAACTACCAAACACAAGACATGGAATTGGATGACGTAGTTCATTTCTTAAATACTTAGCTCCATTATATTTTTTTCTGATATATTTATGGTGTTCATGTATCCTAAATTCTTAATATACATTTTCTATAAAAGGGATATTAATTGAAGGAAACATATATTGATGGAATATCTATGTAAAGTTAACATTAAATTGATGTATACATCACGAAAAGGATACTTAATTGAAGATTGATTGAGAAACAAATCATATAATCAGTTGGATAAATATAATTCAGATAAATATAAGCTAATATTAATTGTAGATGATATTCATCTGAATTTTAATGAGATATATAATATTATGAATTTTTTTTTAGTTTGACTTGTTTTGAATTTTTTGAGTAGGTTATAGATGATCAGACATATGTTCTAGAATGTTTTAAAATTAGTTCATACCATAATATTATAGAGACCATTTATAGATGAATTCTAGATGGGAGATCTATGATTTTATTGAAAAACAAAATCATATTTTGGTAATATTATCCTATAATGAAAAAATTATTTTGGAGTACCACTATTTGGGATAGATTATTCATCCTGGTTTCTAGAATATAAATAAATCATTAACATCATTTTCTGATGGTATGAAATAAAGAGGAAGGTGGGATATTTTATTTAAAGATTCCTCACTATCAGCAGTTCAAGGTATAGTACCATCTATTAGTTATTATGTTTCATTATTTACCGATAACCATGTGATATTACAGAAAAAAATATGGATTTTTTCACAAGACCACCAAGATTGGTTCGGAAACATGATAAACATGTGTGATTATGGTATAGATCATGAAGAAATATTACTTCATCCATATTCATTAATCTAATATGGTTGAACAATTTTCAAAAACTTTTATCTAGAAGTTGTAATGTTATATGAAATACTAGTTTTTTTTGTGTCTAACTAGGAACCCAGGTTTACATCTCGATTTTGGAATACCTTATAGTAAGCCCATAGAATCCTATTGACCAAGAGCACAAATTACATTCCTCAAATGGATGGAAAATATGAATTTTTTATGAAAACATTAGGGGACATGTTGAGTTCTTGTTTTATGGTTCTTTTGGATTATGGGAGGATCTTATATTGTGAGTTTAGTTTTTATATAAAGACATTTATCATGAATTGATACATACGACTCATTTTGAAGCATTTTATTCCCTCCTTTGAAGTTTCTACTTCCTTTAGTTGAAATAGGAAAGATGTAACTTATCATATCTAATAAAGTTCCTAAAAAAATAAAAAATATTAAGATAATCATAAAGAGGATGGTATGGACTCAGATTAGTTAGAAATCATATGCAGATCATCACTGATGACTATTATCATTTGAAGTGGAAAATAATGTTTTCTAAATAATCTCTTCATGTCTAGGGAATCAATGAATTTGTAATAAATAAATCTTTTCTCCATGGTACATTATCCATTTTTATGTACATAAATGATTTAGTGATGTTGATTATTGTTTGTATTTACAAAAAAGGTTATGTTCAATTGACAATATATTTCATGTGTCATAATTGCTGAATTACAATCCATATCCCGACCATGTGATTTTATGGAATCTTATTGATTATGAAATTGATTTTATTTTGATTCTCCTGTTAATAATAATTATTGACAAAAAAAATAAGTCTCTCTTGGGAAAACGTTAATTTTTTATAGTTTTTATGGAACGATGTTTAGTTTTTAGAATATATGTGTGATCCTGAAATGAAAAATTGGAGTAATGTAATTAGTGCATTTAAATGGATCCTGGTTATCCATATTATAATTATTTTAGAAATAATTATGGATATAATGTTAAAGCACATGGTTTCCCATACATTATAGCTTTATGGTGTCTTTTGAGCTTATATAATACATGGGATGAGTTTTGGGATCTTCTAGGAGTTTTTAGTTTTTTAGAAATTGTTTATGGAGGTTTACTATTTGAGAATGATCATTAAAAACCATTAACTATAAATAAGGAACCAAAAAACATATATATTGATTCATAGGGGAGATTCATGGTTTGAGTATTATTTTTAAAAAATGTAAACATTCTATGGGAAAACATGTTAAAAAAGATAGTGGGGGAAGAATGGTTGTTGCATAGTCTGTCAAACTATGTGATCCAACTATTCAAGGGTTTGGACTTGAGATAGAAACATCTCATGTTTGGAACATAGTTTTCTAATGTAGGTGGTGAAAACTATGTGGCTACCTATGTGATGTTTAGTAACATTCTCATTGATTGCACATTATTTGAAAAAAATGTGGCATAACCATGTAATATGCATTTAATTATCAATAAATATTTTTAATTTGGATTGAGGCCTATATCCCTCATTAGTCTCCTATTATTATATAGTCTTAAAAAATTATCATATCTTATGATCCTATGAATAGTACCTTCAATATGGAAGATATTTTGGGATGAATCATAGTGTGTTGGAGATCTAGAAATGATGGTAAATCCTTTTTCTTACTTGTTTGTTTTAGATTTCATATAATCCCCTCTCCATATGACCCTTTGATCTAGTATATTATGGACAGATCTTTGTGATATGACTTAAATATTAATGGTATCTTATTGTATATAATATATGAAATGTATTGTGATATCATATCTAGAAGGCTTTATTTCTATTCATTGTTCACATTATCTATTGAAATGTTGGTGTCTTCTCTCTCATATCCACTCTTTTTGAACTTGTAAGAATATTTTTCATGAAAATTATTTTCATAGAATTTTTATGGAAGATTTGTTTGATTTCACAAATCAAATTTTTAGTTTATATTTTTAAATTTTGGAAATTTTTATATATATTTCAAAATTATATTTTCTTATAATTTTTAAATAATGGATTTTAAATTATATATTGGTTGGGATTCCTGAAAAATGTTTTATGAGATTACATAAAAGGAATAATTATTTAATGGATATATATTTTCATGGAATTGTATGTAATTAGGTTGGAATGGGTTCAAAGTACATTGGATGTTGTGGGTTGTGGCACCATCATGGAATTAATTATTATAGTCATTAGTTTTAGGATGAGTACGAGTATTTTTTTGAACATGGGATTGGTTATGAAAAGTATAAATGAGTGTTAATGGGAATGATTATGGATTAATAAAATGGTTTCCACTTATGGTTTTATATAAAATACGTAATTACATTTCAATTATTTTATATAAAATTATCTAAATGGTTCTTATCATAATTTCATGTTTTAGAAAGACTCTAGAAATTAATGACTGAGTTTATACTAATCCACTTATTGGGAACATTGGTGTGTTTCCAGATATTGTATAATGATGAATGGGGTTAGAAAATTAATTTTATTTGTTTAGTGATTCATATTAATTTTTTGGACAAGGTTGGTGGTTTGGATATTAGATCTAGTTTGGGTGATTTGTTGAATGATGCCACTCAGATTTTATTGGGTTATGTAGTCTCTTAGTATTTTTGGTTGTTGTATTTCTTTTCCATTGTCACTATGATATTAGTATTGTTCAATTTTACCATGGGGTTGTATTATATATACACATAAATTATATATGAGGATAGTACATTTATGATTTGATATTTTCAGTTTATTTAAAATCTAAATGAAAAATCATCCCCCAATTTTTTCTTAAGCGGTTGACAATTACTGTTAACCATTGGTTCCATGGGGATGTCACCTAATGTTAGTGCAAGTTAGTCAATTATGAAGACAATGAGTCAGTGTGGGATATCACAACCATGTTTCTATATAATCAAATATTAGATTGTTTTGGTAAAACAAAAGTCATCCAATTTAAATATGTTAGGATTTATATTGTTTTTAAAATCATTGTCACGTTATTTTTGACCTTAATTATCTTGTTTTCTCCTACTGAGGGATAAACTGTTTCCCATAATTTATATTCATATAGAAAAAATATAAATTAAAATAATGAAAAAATAGGAGTGATGTTTCCCAATATAGACTCAATTTTTTAATATTACATTCTTAGAATATCAAAAATCTTTTTTAAAATATGTATTCACAACACAATGAAAACTATTTTTATAAAAACTTCATTTTTAGAATAAAACTAGATTTCTTTTAATACCATGACTAGTAAAATCCATTATACAAATATAAAAAAAATTTATTTAATATATTCTATATATTTTAACAAAATCATTCATTAATAGTGATTAATTTATTTTGTTTTTCTAAAAACTGGTTTCTCATTTAAAAATATTTTTTTAATATTACATTCTTAAATTGAAAGGAATTCATCAATTTATAACCAACAAATTAATGAAATATATTTGTAACAAATATTTTTTAATTATAATTTTTTTTCCTATATGCACCCACCATTCCAATATCATGTCAATGATAAAGAAATGAAATAATAATCATTCAATAGTATAGAACTGGTTGATTAAACACAGTGTTTCTTATAAAGAATGCGATTGAATACTTTAATTTTATTTCTTAATAAATACTTATAAAATCATAGTGTGTTACAATTGATATATTTTATCATGGTTAGACACTCATTATAAATTGAGACACTTTCTATTGGTGTAGACACATGGTAATTTACAGTATATAAGATTATGAGAAAATAATTAACTCTAGGAAATCCACATTTATATGAGTGATTGGATGTTAATAACTAATGATGTGTTGACTAATTCATAGAATCTATCATTATTATTAATATATATTATTAGTAATTTACTTTTATTTGTTGATGAAAACCATGATGACATATGTTTGTTGTGATGTATGATACATTATGTGTACCACGAGTGATATTTAATTAATGAATAATGTAATAATGGATTTGTCTCTTTTTTTATTTAACAGATTTTGATATCTCAATACCACTATTGGTAATGAAAAATCCATATTAATTTTATGTTTATTTTTTTCGGTGGTTTGAAATATATCAGGAAAGTAAAAGAAAGATACATCCACAACATATATTGATGACACCATTATCTAACATGCTTGAGTAGAGATATTTTTTCAAAGGAAATATTTAACATTTTAGGTGTTCATATGAGGTTTAAAGTCACAATGTAATTAAATTATTTCTACTTGTGTGCCTTAGTGAGTTTCTCGATTTTAATATAGGACATTGGATGACTCCAAATAATGTCACTGATAAAGAGGCCTAGATGTCCACACAATATGTGTATCCAAAACCATAATTAAATATAAAAATATTACATACTATTTTAATAGTTGAATATATATTTTTTTCATATGTGGTTAAATAATCATCCTTATTTGATTGATTACATATATTCAATCACTTGTTATTAAAAATAATAGTTATGAGCCTTACATATTATAAATATTTATGTTTTATTTACTAAATATATTATTTATTTATCGGAGAATATTGTTGTGATATTTATATGTTAAATAAACATTCACTATTAAAGTCCTGATAAATATTTTTCAATAATGGATGGTTGAGATTAAAGGATCTGCGAGAAATATTATATATTAAATATAAAATATTATTTATATAAATTTTAGAAAATTTATTCATGAAATACTACTTAATTTCTTCTTTGGTTTTAAACATTTTTGAATACCATAACAATAACATAAAATGAATGGGTTTTAAAGGGATTACAGAAATAAGTTTGGAATATGTGGGATTATTATTTCCTAACCATAACACTATTTAAAACCAATTATATTATTTCCAACCCTAATCATAGAAAAAACGATTATTGTGAAAAATGACTTAATAATTATCCTCTAAATCCCTATAATGATCCACCCAATGCACACTCTGAATAATAGAGATAAACCCTCCTCTACCACCATAATAAATAATTTATAGATCAATAAGTTTCCTTATTCGAATAAATTCTCATGGAGATCAGAGACAAAAAAACATAATCATTAGGATCTTTTTCACTATCAGATGTAGATTCTTATGGTTTTGATCAAAGGTTTTTAGTCTATGTTAAAATAACTATGGGTGGTAATATACACTTAATTCCCATAGTGAAATAATTATATGTTTTAGAGACATAAAATTCATCAATGAATAATGAATTCATCATAAGATAATTTTTTAATAATACAAATTATTTAAAAATAATTAAGTCAAGACTCTATGTTTAGTTCTATAATTCTTATGTCAGTTAATCCAGACTCACTTTTATTGGTCATGATGTTATTTTTCATGTACAACTCTTTAGTTGGGAGTTTCTTAGAGGCACTTCCACTATGCCTGAATGTTTTTAATCATTCTTCAAATCTGAATCACATGGTCTCCTATTTTTACTATTTATTCTTCAAAATATAATAAAAAAATAGATTAATAATGAAGGAAAAATTTGCATCATTCATTCATAGGTTTCAATAATTATAACTAGATAGTATCGTGATAAATTGTGTATATACAATAGGTACATATCTTTTACCTAAGTTTAATGATAAAGTACAACTCAAAAATTAATTTAGAGGTTCATTCATTTATTTCAATTGGTTTGTAATTAATACACACCATTTGTTGACTAGATTATCCCAGTGCATGATTGTTACAATACATGATTTGTAAATTGAATAAAAAATATGTTATCAATTATTCCAATATGGGTTATGTGTCTTTTACATGGTACGTGTGACAATTAAACATGAAACATGAATAACACAAGACTTGTATCCCATGTACGTTCTATGTACTCCATTAATTTCTATGGTAGTATGAAACTCACAGTCTCTCGGATTGTGTCACTAATAGAATTTAATGATCTATACATAACATATAACTATATTGTACACTTATTTTACATTAACTGAATATGTAAAATTTAACATTAATTTATTATAATTGTTAAAACTTATAAAATTGAGTTCTTTGGGTAATTTATTTAACTTTTACACACCTTATGATAATGTTTTATTAATATGAAATATCTAATTGTTTTTTTGAGTAATATTCAAACTATATTTTATGTATAATTCACAATACAAATGTTTCTCAATGTTATTTAAAACCTAGCTCACAAAATAAGAAAAAAATTTATATTTACTATTATTTTTATAAAACATACCATAATGTTATGTGATAGGATGTGTATGGTAAATTCCACAAGATTAAACTCTATAAAAATATCATATATGTGGGTAGTTCATATTGGCAATCATCTATTTCCTCTATGGTTTACGTTTTGTACTTATCCATTTTAAAATTAATAATTGAATTAAATTTATATAAAATAATGATGTATGGGAATGTTAATAAATTTTGTATGAAAATCAAGATAAAAGAATTCATTAATTAAGGAATACGAAAAATTTATTAAATTATGATTTATCTTAAACAAGAATAATATTAAATGAATTATATTTTATTACATATGTATTTTGATGAATGTATGTAGATGATCATGATCACAAACCATAACTTTGTTTGTGTATGGTTTCTTTATAATTTATTAATAAATAAATTGATGTTTTATAGATCATCCCTCTTCTGATTATGTAAGGGCATAAATTGCCATGGATTCCATTTCTGTAAATCTCAAAAAAAATCTTTTGGTTCCCCTCATCCGTGTGTTTATAAAAGACAATGAAATGAATGGAGCTCCCTAGTGAGTGGATACGATTTATATTTGGTTCGAAGGATAAACCATTCCAATACATACATGTGAAGAAACTTTTAATTCTATGAATACAAAAAAAGTCATGGTTCACAATGTTTTCCCCATAAGTTGGCAATTATTTCATTATCCCCTAGATAAAATGGCCACTAATAATATATCATGATCATACAACTTTTATTATTTTATTTATATCATGTTGTGTGGTACATGACATTATTGATGTTTTTTGTGATAATATGAAATAATAATTTCACAAGAATGAAATATAAAACAAGAATAAACTAGATTACGCAGAAACATTATATAATAAATTATAAATCAGTTATGTAAATGTATATAATATTGAAAATTTTGTAATAAAGACAACATTTAAAATTTATTTATAAGGATAAAAAATCAAAAAAATTATTTATTAATTAGGTTCGAACCTTTACTACCAATGTTCAAATCAATCCATTGTTCAAAGGGCTTGACCATCCGAATTCAGGGTGCTTTCAATTATCATAGAATTCTAACATGAGTTTTGGGTTGACATTAAGTACATCATCATAGGTGTTTACTAAAAAATATGACATGTTGTAACTGGGAGGAAAGTGTTGAGGAAATCTAAATTGAGGATATTATGATTGGGATTTCTACTCAGCAGATCAAAGTAATATGAGATATTTTTTTTGGAAAAATCATTATCCATACATAAAACCCTTGAAATTACTTGTTATATGAATGTATAGATTATAATAATGTGAATTTGGGTCATTTACACAATAACTTCCACATAATAGGATATTTATAAAACCAACTATGGGGGATATTGGGATTTGATGAAATAGTGTGAGATTAATAAATTTAATATCTATTATGAAATTTTATAAAACCTATAAAATATAAAATAATATTCTTTATAATTATATAAATAAAAACTCATAAGATATAAACCATAACACTAGGATCTGTACATGAGAAAGATAACCTTCTCAATGGATCTAGCTTCCACAAATTTGAAGGGTGTTTCCACATTATTCTATTTAATTAAAGGAGATTATATGTTCTATAATAAACCATTCACTTACTGCCCATCCAAGAAGATATTAAGGAAGAAATTTATCTATATATGAACAATTTAGATGAAGTTAAGGAAATATCACTATTGATACTTTGGATTCATCCAGGATAGAACCTTTTATCTATGACCATTTACATTTCATGATCTCAATCTCTTAAAATTTTCGTATTTAATTTCAGATCCCATCAACTTTGACTGAAGAAACTATGAGAGGCCCCCAAGGTTACTCAAATAGTGAATACTAGGGTTGTATTTATTATCTTTCCAATGGAAACACCCTTTAATATCATTGGCTGTCTATATTGTTTCTGAAGAATAATTTAATTTCACAATGTCCAATAATCCTTCAGTACCATTGAGATATATGCCAATTATTTCTTCTACATAACACTCATTGATAAGGGAGAATAAAAATTATTGTATTGTTCCTCCCCAAAATACCACATAAAATATATTTGTTGGACCTTCATGGAGTAACAATTTTTGTAGTATTCTCTATGATAAAATGATATTCCAATGTTGAGATCCACCAAATATATTTAAAGAACAATTAAACAAGAAGTCCCTTGTCACAATGATCACGTAAATATATCTTGGAGTTCTCCATAATGTTTCTGTATTTGTGGTCCTCCCCAAGAAAACTTGTATTCCAACCACAAGGATCCTCCCTATGGTAACAATATGTTCTTGAACAAATATTGATTTCCACTATATGATTTCCATTGTAGATGTCCTTCCTATAATGACAAGATAAATTGGTAAAGGGGTATTCCTCTTTCAAATGATGATGAAATATGATACCATGGTGCTTCTACCCATGTTATTCAAGTAGAAAATAATTGGATTAGATTCATTAAATATATAATAAATATATATATTATCAATAATAGAGGAACCCTCCATGGTGATCAATCCAATAGATATATAGGTCCTCCATATGGGATATGTTACATAGGTCATCTCTATGGTAAATTATCATTCTAGATTATTGGTAATTTCTATATTATTACTAAAAACACCACCGACCATTGTGATCATAGAACTTATGATTGAGAATATATCCAATGTGAAGGTCTTATCTATAACAGTGAAACCCAAAAAAATCTTGGAGGTACTCCAAGTGGTGCTCATTGCAATCTTCCTCATTACAATGACACATGTCCTCAGTATGAATTTTCCCATCATGGTGGATTTTTTATACATTTTCCCTCAGAATTAGAGGCCTGAGAAAATCCAAATACGGATACACTAGACACTCCACCATAAATTAGTTTTGTTTTATCCTAAAAAATTATAAAAATGTGAAATTGATCATTTTTATTGCCTCACTAGTTTCTGAATCCCTCAATATAGTTACTAATATTCAAAGTCATCCTAATCAACATGATATACTAGTATGGAAATGTTCATTATAAATCAATTATGTTTAAGAATATCTCATAGAATATGATGACTAATATCATATCCAATAGTGAGTACTCAATGAAGACAAAATACACATCATGTTATGGATAATTTACACTTCTTATTAATACATTCATAAAACATTGGATGTGGAATTTTGGCCACATATCAACTGCAACATGTAAAAAATAATCTTAATCCTTAAATTTTTGAATGTATCACCATATCTAATTCTATAAAATGTTAGATGAAAAATAACACCACATAGAACTAGCTTCCCTTTTTGAGAATTAGAATCCAAAATCAAAAAATTAGTGTGAGTGGCTTAAAAAGGATTATACAATTTAAATAAAACATTGAAAATAATCTTGGACACATCATACAATATAGATATCGGAGATATGAAACTATATAGAGCTTTATACAT
The DNA here is from genome assembly GCA_963277665.1 of Viscum album. Taxonomy (NCBI): domain Eukaryota; kingdom Viridiplantae; phylum Streptophyta; class Magnoliopsida; order Santalales; family Viscaceae; genus Viscum; species Viscum album. Next base: position 377,536,275 of record OY728160.1, on the reverse strand, counting down.
CACTCAACTTGAATGACAACAATGTTTTCCTGATAGGGTAGCATTAAAATTCATCCCCTTAGGCCTAAAAACAGATCCTAGATTGCGATATACTACTAAGCATATCCAACAAAACATTTCCATCCCTAGATAATTAAAAAAGAAAAAGCGATGTGAATGATCCATGGAATTAATTTTACAATATATTTTTAAAAACATTAATAAGGTTGTCAATTTTTAAAATCCAATGTCCTTGAGATTTGGAAAACTATTTATAGATGAATACTCTCATTTAGAGCAGCCAAGAATAACACTAGACATAGATCATGCCTGAGTGTGAGGTAAAAAAGATAAATAGATATATGGTAACATTTTTAATGGTAAAATAGAGGAAACCCTAACACATAAGTATGGGTGTGTTTGGAAATCGACCCATAACCCTATAACTATAAAACATATAATAGAGTGAAGAAAGGACCATAATAAAGAAGAGTTAACAACAACTAATAAGTATGTGGGAATATATAAATCCCCTTCCTCTATTAATTTTGTATTTCTCTATATTATATGTATCTTCATAACATAACTTATCATGGTTCACTTTGTTCGAATTTGATGACTCATCCCATCTATTTGGGTCGTGCTCATAGAATTTAAATAATATTAAATTAGAATCACAATTAATGGAATATTTTTTATTCATATTAATATGAGTGGAAAGGGAGTGAATTGAAGCCTTAAATTTTTCATATGTTTTAAAAATATTCCATAAATTAAATCCAAAATTTTGATTATGATATATCTCTATAAGGATAATAAGACGATGATGAGATCCCTTAATACTCTAATATAAATGAGGTTATAATTACTTCCATGAGCTTCACATTGAAAATGTTATTAATGTAAATCCTATAGAAAATATAAAGAATTATACTGATGTAAAGTAACATAATGAGTATGAATTTTCTCAGGATATGTTATACTTTATGTTGTGAGAAGAAGGTGGTTTGAATCAACATTAAATAAAGACATGTGATTTGGGATTTTTTTAAAATATCCAAGATCCACTCACAAAGAGAGAATCAACTAAAGAAATAGGAATGGTATAGTTATTCCCACAACCTCCCACAACCTAAAGAATTTGAAACAATTTTATAAATGGAAAATATTTCTTAATATAAATCATTGTGATAAAATTTAGAATAGAGAAATTATAAATTTATAAAAGGTAATATACTTATATTGTCAAATTATCAATTAAAAATCCATGTAGCTCCCTTATTAGACCATCTTTAATAAGAAGTGACTGTCAGACTAGAAAGGGTAGAGTGTAGATATTCAACTATCTTGATATAAAATAAATCAGTTTAACTGGCCTCATTACTAGTTGATTAATAATAATTTCCTTCACTAATCTAGAAATAATATTTAGTTCATGCAAGTTATCCCCTACCAACATTTAAATGTTGTCATATATAAGTATAAACAGGATGACCATGTAAATTTACCCTAATTATAATAACATTAATGACGACTTGGGTAGAAATTACATAAAAAATTCTTAAATCTATTAAATCACTTATTGTTGAAATGGAACCATTAGAAATTAAATGTTCACTAGTGTAACTGTATAGAAATTAATGTCATGAGTCAGTGGATTTTACTACTCCTATATCCTATATTTAATATCACACCATTAAAATATTTAATGTCTTGGGAGAGTTCAAAATATTATTATTCATGTCACATCTCGATGTTCCCTTGTACTTGGAATGCCAATGTAGTAGACTACTATGAAACTAATATGTTTTATACAAACATTAGAAGGAACATTGTTTGTTTTAAACCAAAACATGGTAGATAGATCCATTATTAGTTGAAAATATTTATAGTATAATTTCCCCTATCTGTTCAATATTATTTTTTAGTGGTTGACTATTCCTAACGAGACCAATTATAGGAAACTTAAAAATAAGAGTTTTTTTAGAATCCATTTATTGGTGGAATATATTTTCCTATTCCCTAAACATGTTTCTCCAAAATGTGTAGTTGTTGAGAATGTATACATACAGTCTCTATGATGAGTTTCAATCATTTATCATCTTTTTAAAGTGTTAGGGAAGATTCTGAGAATTGATCACATAGTAAAAATGGTTAGAATATGTTATTCATTGTTTCGGAACCAAATCTCAATCGATATCTTTAAAATATAGGATGAAATATGGAAACAAAAAATCTATTACTATAACTCAAATGTTTAATTTTATGTGTACCCTTTCACCTAACCCTTTGAAACACAATATATTGCCTCATCCTAAGAAAGTACAACATCACACCCATCAAGATAGTAAGAAGGAACAAAATAAATAGAATTTGATGAATAAAAAAATAATTTATATTCATTATAATAATATAATGTTCCCTTTTTTTTTATTTTTTTGGAGGAGAAAATGTTCCTATTTCCAAAAATAAAGATGAACAATGATGTGGGGTTGAATGATCACCCAGATTAATATCCTTACCAATGAATATTAAGTCAAAACATCCATAACTGATTCTTCTGAAAATAATTTCTATAAAATAATATAGATAGTGGCTGAATAAAATTACTTAATAAAAAAACATAGGTATTTTTTCTCTCCTAATCAATATTTATCTGAAGGATAATAAAATTTATTCACACATAGATATATTTATATGTAATACAAGTGGTTGAAAAAAAATTGTTCGTCCGTTTTCATGTAATCATTAGAAATTGACTAAATCTTCTAGAAAAGAACCCAATTACACTTGAAATACCCAAAATTATTTATTGGTCATGATATTATTTTTTGTTGTTTTTACCATTGCGGTATATGGGTAAAACATTAGAAGAGGAGTCCTTATGAGCATCCAATATAGGCCATACACATTTGGATTTCCTTACCTGAAAATTATGATGATGATAACCACTATAAATAAATTATTTTCTACCTAATACAGAACTAAAATGTGCTTTTATGAAATATTTCATCTAAAATTCCACATCACTATTGAAGAAGGCAGTTATAATGTATAATACGCAATTGGAGATCGTGGAGGAGGTCGTAGAGACTAACGATGGTCAAGACTTATTGGATCCTATTATATATGCAACATTCTTTCTAATATCATTTATTTATTTGAGAATCAAATTAATGTACTCTAATGAAGTCAATAGTGACTTAAATATGATATCTTGTATCCTAAGGATCAGCCTTATATGATCATATTGTTAAACCAATTACCAATTAAACATTCAACTAGTCAATGTCAACATTCTAGATGACCAGTATAAAATGAAATAAAAATAACCAAGGATCTCCCTAATTATGCTTATGTCATGGGGTTATTATCATAAAAACTATATCCCCTAAGAACCAGGATAAAAAAAATCTTTTTTATGATGAAAAGGCCCCTTTATCATATGTATGATGTGTTTAAACGTCACTCTATAATCCATGTCCAAATATTAAACTTGGAAACCTTTCACCTCTCCAAGGAACCTAGGTAAACCCTTATAAAGGAACTTCTAAGACCCTGATAATTTTATATTTTAGTGGTTGTAGTTTTGTATACCACGAAATTATGGGATACACGTAATTTCATGCATTAATTTATATCATATAATAATTCAATAAAACTACCATATAAGTACACATTAGGCGATTATCTCTATCAGAAAGTTTAATGTTCTTAGTTTTCACAGAACCTTAAATTACAATGGTACGAGAATCAACCTTATATGAATCAGTGCCATTCTATGTTTTTTCAATAGTGAATATGACTCATATCTTACCCTCCAAATAATTCAATAAAATGAAAAAAGTCAGTATAAAACTCTTTTAAGTATCAAATTTAAAACCTTATTTAGATACCTCATATCTAATTTATAATTTATGGTGGTTCACCCAGACATTAATTTCAACACCCTATTGGGAATATCATGGTTTCATATGCATAAGTTCTATCTCTATGTTTTTAATGCTAGAAATATCATCAAGATTGATGATTAGGGTACTCTTTGGTTGTAGATATACTATTGAGGCCAATTAATCTTAATAAATTAATTTAGGGTATTATAAATGGTGGGGAAACAACCATTATTAATGGATACACAAACGTATTTCATCCCATAAAAGTCTAGAATCTATAAAAATCAATTTGGGGATCAAACATAGTGGGATTTTGGTATTGAACATTCATCATATTAAGATAAATACTATTGAATTGGAAATTAATTTTCTCTTGTTAGCCATATAAATGGATCCTTATATTACCTTCCTCTCTAATTATGGTAAATTAGAGATTTTTATTGAATAATCTCAATCAATATAGAAAGATATTCCTATGAAACATATGAGAATAATTTTAGCCTCCAATCATCTCTACTTGATCATGGGATTAACGAAAATTAAATCCACATTAACAAGGAGAATTGACTAGAAATATATAAACCCTAAAAGAAGAAGAAAAGGTTTAGGGAATATATCATCCATTAATATGGTTTATGTTTTTCCTAAAAACCATAATCTATATAGATTTTTTTAATTATGATGGAAATGATGACACTCTTTCAAAACCATAAAGACATCAAAGAGTGAGTCATATTAATCTTCTATCAATGAAGAAGACGAATATATCAAGGATGATCCTCTGACATTTCAATAAATTTTCTAATACATAATCTATAAACTCTAATAGGTGAACATTAGTAAAAAAAATAACTTTTTTAGAGCACTAATCAATGTAACAATTACCCCTAAATAATAAAATGATTTTATATATCTCCTAAATAAAAATTATGATGTGTTTATATTGATTTGAATAAATATTTTCAGGTTAGATTTTGATGTTTCTACTAATCACATGTGCTTACTAAACTACCACTTTTGGTTATAAATAACAAAAAAGAATAATTCATCTACCTTATTCAATCAAGGTGGATTCTAAAGATAATAAGGTGATCAAAGGTAAAATATTTAAGAGTGTCAACACTCAATGTGTATTACTAAAATTTATTTATTTAAGAAGAATATTAGATAAATCATAGTCTATATTGGCTTTAGGAATTTGAATCAGCATTTCCCAAATGATGATTTAACAGTACCAATAAAGGATCTTTTAATTCATGAAATTATTATTTTTTCAGATGTCACATGTATGGATTTTTATACCAGTTACAACTAGATCTGAGTAGAATTGGAAAATTAAGAATACACTACATCTAGTGAACATAAATTTTTTTATTTTTATCATGTTTTTATTTATTAAATTATTTGAAATTAACCCCCAATGTAACGTGCACTATATTTTCAATTAATTCCATTAAAATATAAATGAATTTTCTATGAATTTTTTTTGAAATACAACTAATTTCATGATAACATTTCTAACATTGAGAATGTTCTAAACAAGATGAAATATTATATCATGAAAATTAATCCATTGAAGTGAACCTTTAGGATGAAATTTATAACACTCCATAGATTCTTATCATGTTATAAAAACATCAATTTCAACCTAGTGAAAATGAGTGAAATTATAGATATTCACCCTCCTCAATGCCTTCATGATTTAAGAGCGATTCCAGGGTTCATTTATTACAAAAATCACATCATTTAAAATATAACTTATATTAAAATGTTAGTTAATTAATTGGAAACTTATTAGTGGGATATATATTTTTAAAATATCATTAATTATATTAAGAAATATATTTTAGACTGGTCAATATTAATTGCACCCGAGGAAGGAATGTACCTCATCAATAATGTCTCAGTGATGTTATGGTTTTTTGATACTGTTATTTTTATGATAAATGATATAAGTAATGAAAATATCCTTTATTTTCCCAACATAACAATATTATATGATAATTCCTAATACAGTCATATCACAATTAATTTCAATTAACTAAAATTTTGTGTTTAGAATAATTGAAATTACCAATAACAGCTTGAGTTCCGTTTAGATTCTCATGCGGTTTTACTCAATAACATCATGTATTATTCCATGTTTATGTAATAGTTAACAATATGGATTTTCATCATATAATAATTTTTACATTGTCTTTTTATCATAGGAGGTGATAAAGAGAAAACTGTTAGTATATTTCCTTATTACATACACTAACCTATAAAAATAACCACTAGACATGGAACACCATGATGAAGAAGTTTTAAATTTAATTGAAACTTCCCAGGCTTTGGGAAATTTACTTTGAAATTTCATCTCAAATAAAATCTTGGAAATAGAGGGATGATCCAAGGAACAACTAGGTTATCTTAGGTTTTTTTGTTTCTATAATAAATGGTTTCCTTCTATATCATTTATTAAAAATGAATATGGTTTTCCAATAATGATTTTGAATACTAGGTTTTCCTTAAATTCTATGAACATTCTCTATAGATTCCAATTTCATAAATAAACAATAGAGGAAAAATTGATAGGGTAATTATGGAAGTTAATGGAGACTATTCCATCAACAAATAAGAAAAAACACCCATCCTTGACTATATAAAGAAATTTATGTCATAGTTTTCTTTATAGATAATGTTTTATTATATATAATGCTCATAAAATTCTCATGTTGAAGAATTTTAAAAATGATGCTATTTCATTAGATAACCTATAAAGGATTTAAAATTTATTCTTATTACCCATATATCGGTGATCCCATCAATTATATATAAGAATATTTAGGGGAAAATAACTTAATGGAAAATAATTTATACAAAAATCCTTACCATTAATAAATAAAAAATATTTTAGTTGGTTGTCTCTAGTGGAGTATTTTTATAACAAATCTCTTCCATAGGATTGAAATGATGTCATGAAAATCTATCCTCAGGTGAAATTTATTTTCTTTCATGATTTCCAAAATTTATATAATGATATCTATAAATAATAATTTTATGGAATTATACAAAAGTTATTTAAATAATGAGAGACAATAATGTTATAAAATAAGTCCTTGTTGGCACCTATGGTGCTTCCGAGTCAGGTAACAAACCATTCCATTAAATTCAGATACTTGGTTATTTTTTTCCACTAATAATGATGGATTTCATTTAAATTACTAAGATGAATGAGACAAATATAATAAATCAAAATTTCATTCATTATCCCAAGATAGTTTTTGACACTACAAAATATTTCAAGACATTTTTTGTTTTAGAAATAAATTTCAAATTTTTTTACCTTATTAACATAGTAACTAAGTTCATAATATTATTACTACTCTTATATTCTTTTAAAAAAGTGTTAATGTTATACCCTTAAAGGAATTTAAAATATGGTATATCATTATAGTTATTAAATCCAATTTCATTATGAGATTTTGTGTCGCTCATAGAATACTATAATATAATAACTCCCACTATTATGCCTTTTGAATGAGAAAATTATACTTAGAGTAAAATATTTAGTACAATCGGCCACTCAATTACCATGTAGTGAAAATTTGATAAATACATAAATTTAAATATTATTTAAAATAATTGATTTAAAATGGTAGAAAATACAGATAGATCTTTTCCTAAAAAACTAGTGCATTCTTTTGTATTATACAACCATAAACATTCACTTCCACATTGGAAAACCCATAATAGATGGTATGCATAACAAAAATAGTAAGTCTCTTCTATGTCTATTTTCCATCACTATCCATTTCCATATATGATCAACTATGAAAGGATAAAATATATTGGATCCAACATAATTATTTTGACGTACTCAATGAGAAAGTGTTATTCCTACTGCATAACTTCATATTCATTTAGAATTGTATCGTATAAGAATTAAATTACACGGTTCACCTCTGCTCATTCATTTAATGAAAAATTGTGTTTCCCTTTATAAAACATAATATCTTTAGAATTATACCCCTAAAATTAAAAAATAAGAGAGATAAACCTTACAACATACATAAATTTTACACTAATGAAGCTTATTCCATGATAATAATTGATAGAGAGCATATTAAACCCAAAACCATTGAAATATTTTTTGATGAAATACTTCATGTAACCTCAAAAGAAAAATATTTTCTTATTCATTTTTCCTTAATCCACAAATAAAAATTTTCATCATCATAGAGCCATAAAATTATATTCACCCATGTTCTCACATTATGAATTTAAAATACATAGAATACAATCCTTATCATTTGACTTGATATTGTATGACTCAATTGTATATCTCACATGACTCTAAAAATTCTTGTAGTGGTCTATTTAGTATGATTTAATTTCTATCACGTGAGATTATGATCTATGTAAGAATAATGGTGTATGGTTTCCACTATCCATAAGCCTGTTCTAATAATTAAATTTCCCTTTGTCTAAAACTATGTGTTTCCAGATTAATATTATTTTAGGGTATATAGTTATTTCTAGATTTACTACCACATGTAAATTAAAAAATCACTTTTTCAATTAATATTTCTATTTATCCAATTGCTTGGTCCCTCCAAAATTCATGTGCTTGTTTTCTTCATCATTTCATTAATAGGATGGAACTATTTTAATCAAATACATGATCCTAATCAATTTAAAGTCCTTTATAATAACTACATGCATAATTATTGATTTTCTTAAATTATATGAAATGATTCTTAGTTGTTTTAACCTAGGCATGACAATAAATGTCATCTCTATAAAACCTCCTCTAATCATATGGTCCCCTTAATCATGTTGGTAATTTTAAATTTAAATATTTGTTAGACTAAAATATTTTATTCCTTTTACTATGTGAGACTTCATTAATGTTATTCTAGGATACATAGCAATTCTTGGTATATATTTTTTGAAACCACAAAAAAATCCTCATCTACATCCACTACACTCTGACATTATATGAAAATATAATCATGTTTATTTATAATCTATATTATTTTAATTACGTTTTGAATATTATTTTCCCATATGATGTACATTGTACACTGTGTATTTGAATCACCAGAAACATTTCATGGATGTTGGTAATAATTTTATCTAATTCTAAATATAGTAAATAATCAAAGCATCTATGCCACCTATAACCAATTACTTTCACAGTTTCATCCTAACTAAAATAAAACATAAACACATATTACCTCAAAAACATTGTACTATAACCTTTTACTCAAATTTGGTTAGCTCCCATCCTCTGTATGCTCATTTAATGGAATAAACATGGGCCATCATTCGAATTTGGACTTTGTATTTCCTAGACTATCAATTTCTATTTCAACATTTCGTAGTTTAAATAACTTGTGTCTTATTTTCCACCACTAGCATCTCATGTTTAAAGGTGTTGAAATACTTATAGCTCTCAAAATATATATTTTTATTATTAAATATTCAACATTGATATGATAAATATGACCTTAAACTATATACATCTTTCCTTGATTTTATTGATAATATAATTCTTCCCTAAATTATTCTAGGGTTTACCTTCCTCTCATCTATATATAAATTTAATTTTCAATTTTTATAAGAAATATGGCCTAAATCATTATCATTAAATTTAATGTGATAGCCTAGGAAAATATACTACTCACTAGTGTATCAAATTAAGTCGATATGTGACTATAAGTGAGCCTTACCATATGATAAATGTTTTTGAAAAGCATTTAGGGTATAAAGTGTTTCCTTGGGGAGACTATAATCTCATAACTCAGTGATATAACAACAAAAATATCATGAAATATGAAAAAATAAACCAATATATAAATTATAGTACATAGTATCAATGAAGAAGAATTATTCAATAAAAAATTAAATTCTTCATATTTTAAAATATCACTATTGATATCTCATTAAGTTTATTATGTATACAAAATATATATAAGAAATAAAAATAAAAAGAGGATCTGCAACTGTATCTAGGAACTATCACATCCCATTATCAAAATCCCTATTGATCTATTCTAGCCTGATCATAAAACATTTTTGACATTTCATAACCATAGATGAATATATAAGGTCTACATGGGTACTAAATTTTTAGGGCCTCTTGAATAGGCAATGAGTAAAACTCGGTTTGTCGTAAAAAAAGATCTCAGTATTATAACCAATTTAATGGTTCTTCCATAAGTTTTATTCTCAAAATAATAACTAAATTACTAAATTGAAATTAAATAATCAATCTAAATGATTGGTTTCTATGGTGACACCCAGGGATAACCTACATGATTTGGTAGTGTCGAATATCATTGAGCAAAAAACCTAACACCCATGGGTAACTATGTACAACCCTATAGCTAATATAATACAAAAAATCGGAAAAATTGTTACACAAGAACATTATATAGAATATAATTGGAGAATATATCTCCCCAAAAACTCACACTCAATGTAGTTGGGGATAAATCTCCTATGTACCTCATATCATATTCACGTAGGGGGTCGAATCCTCTACCTAGAACCATCACAACCCTCAACCCGAGAGGTCTCATTAAAAATCTAGAACTGTTATATTTATCCACCAAGATGTTCATATAACCTATATTTAACTATCATAAATTTAGGGGCCAAAGGTCACAACAAAACTAAAAGTGAATAATCCCAAGGTGTTTTCCACCCTAGAACATCATATAGAAGACACTTAGGGAAATAATATTCCCTTAATCCTAATATAGTATACAACTAGTTCATTAAATCATTCAACCATAATATATTATACACCTAGGGGATCAAATGAACTACATGGGACATTATTACTTTTCACACATACCTTGATTTCAACAGATAACCTCGATCTATAATAACACATTCATATAACACTTGATCCTTTGGAAATCATACCTCCTCAAAAAGTTGTACATTATATATACATATAAAATCGGGGAGTAATATCTATTAATAACCTCAAATCACATACCATATGAGTTAGACACATGACTAAACCTTTCACTCATCCCATAAGTTGGCATTTTAGGCACACAAGATAGACTCATCGCTGTATCTATACTAGGCTATAACATAAGTAATCCTGGTTCTAATGTGATAATTGGGATCAAAAATACCTTCTTATATGCATTATTCATCTCTAGGGTAAACATGAAAATAGAGAACCTGATAAGCTCCCCTACCCATAATATTTTTCTAGTGCCCTACTTTGGATCGACAATCAAATTGCTACCTCTCATATAAACCATCATAAATTACATTGAATAACATCATTTATCCATATCATATTCATATATTTTAATAAATGGTCTAATAGGAAATACCACACAAGAATCACACAAGGGGTGAACTAATGTACATATTTCCTCCCACACCAACTAGTTTTCTCCACTTCCCCCACCATTATATAAAACTACATGGGTATACCCACTCAATTACTCATGCACCTATCAGTGGGAGAAAAAAATCACTCCACTTTCTAGTTAACTCACCCCAAGAGATATAAGAAATATTAAGGTTTGTATACAACCTATTCATAGTCTACACATTCCCAATCTATTACTCCATACTACGTAGGGCCTAAATGATACAATATTAAGGTCCTCTACTCCAATGTATCTTTGGTTCCACCCTTCATTGGTCTATATTTCACAAGGAGACAGTTTATAATCGAACCATTATCCATTGGTGTTTGAGAGATCAGGGTAGTTTCTAAGGGTAAATTGTCTCTTATATCATTGTGATCATAAAATGGGATATTAATGAATAATTTTATCTATATTTAATGTCAATATTCCATAAGTTTCAATACCTTTAGTCATATTATTCATAAGAAAATTAATATACCATATGTAAATTTTGCGGGACCACCCAAATCATACATGGAACCAAACCCTTTAAGAATGATTTTACACCACCAAAGATCATATATGCCTCATCCAAGAACATATGAATGCCCAAGATCTTATATTGGGCCACAATATCCAATATAACTTACTGTAACAAATTATAATTGATAATTAGATTTAATTAAATAAGGAATAATTTTCTTGAGACTCAATTGGACACTTAACCATATAGAAATCATGACCAACCTCGCATATAATCTCCATGGCATACCCCTGGAACCATCAATGAAAAAAACTATCTTTTTTACAGGGTTAATAGATAATTATTCTTAATTTAATCAAAACCCCTAAATAAAAAAAGACATCATCTTGCCTCAATATAAATAGTAAAACACAATGTGTTTTCATTATCACGGTACATCCTTTACCATTTTGAGAAAAAACAACATCATCCTCATCTAATTACACAATTATCTGGAGTATTTATCCCCCAACACTATCCTAGAGACATAATTAATCAATGAAAATAATTAATGATAAGAATAAAATAATATAGATGTATATAGTCACCTTGAATCATCATGGATTTCCAACAAGAACACCTCAAATCATTGGGTAATCAATATAGAAAGGTGAGGGTAGCATCTATCGGGCACACACTTTGTCGAACACTCAAGATAAAAGGAAGAGTGGGTAAAAAAATAAAAATTGAGTGGCCAAAAATGATAAATTCTATATGTTTGAGAATTCTTGGAAACCACATGGGTTTACAAATAGTTTATCAAAAATTTCCCCAAAAAATAAAATATTCACTCCCCTAATTTGTTTTGAAACATGGTTTTCTAAATCTTCCACCAATCATAAAGATGGAATTATCCAATGATACACCCATATCATAGTTTGGTCACATAGTTAATCTAACCATATTCCATATGGGTATCTCCCTTTGAAAAAAAAACAATGTGCATATTTAATTTAAATATTTTTTCCAAACCATTCATAATCCATACTCCTCCATTCCAAATTAAGAAACATCTCCATGATTTCTCAATAACCCCCACATTGTTTTCTCAAACAATGTGATGACATTGTGATGAAAAAAAACATATACAAAATTCTAAATTTTAACATGAAACATGTAACACTCAATCAATCAGAAAAACTACCTAATCCTTAATATATATCCTGATAAATATCCTTGTGATTATATAACTCTCAAAATTATAACATGAATCAATATTATGAAAACATTCCCTGCACGAGGACTAAAATTTATATTCCAATAGAATTTCACAACATATAATGACATGGGTATTGAAAAATTCACCAACGTAACAATTATATTATTAATAACTATCAAGGGACATTAATCCCTAAACCTAATTGCATAATGGTTTTCAATTGACCACCAAATCCCTTTCTTCTATCCTAGAAATTTGAAAAATCTTCTTTTGTGAAACTCCTACAACTATGGTGCAATAATTATAAAACTCTATGATGCTTACTAATTATTTTCAACTTCAATAAGATTAATCTAAAAAAAATAACAATAAAATGAAACTAATGTGGCATTGACTTATTCACTCCTACTATTATGATTCCTCCCACAATTAACTATAAACACAAAACCTATTTCATCTTATAGTGTCCCCCACCATAGTAATCACCCACCATAACACACATTCTGTAGTTCAATGAATTATTTGATGAGGAAAGTCCCCAGTCACAAAAAATTACATGAAAATTTACCAATTGGTCCATCCTTGGCTTACCTATCTAAACAATTCCTAGATACACCCATTTACATTGAATCTCATCACCCTATTAGAATTTCTAAATTTTTATAAGCAAAAAGAGATCATCCAAACTCCTATAAAATATTTCAAGATAAAATCTATGTGTATTTACATCTATAGGTCAAAAACCACACACAATATCCATCATAATTTCTCCAGGATCATCGGTGAACCAAAAATCCAAATCACCCTTATATCCTTCTCAAATCCAACATTATCCTGATTCCTACACTAATACTCTATCCAACACCGCATCTAAATCTATAATCCTTTAGTGTTAAATGGACCAAAAAAAATTAGATATATTATCACATAAGAATACGGATTCTATATTGACTATCTACCAACTGGTTTGACATTATCTATGAACATTATATTCTTCCCAATGTAGTAGATTCCATATAATCAATAAGATTCACCCCATTGCAGTAATTTCCACATAATCAATATACTAAAAAATAAAAAAAATTCAACGCATCAAAATCAATCTATTACAAAATTGAATGACTCACATGATAATAAAACTCTTTCTCTAGTGCTATTGTTACAGACTTCTTACTTAATATCCCCAATTAACTATGAGAATATTCATTAACATATGATAAAATATTATGTTCAATTATGGTCAAATCCTTTAACCATCAATGGTATATTCCCCACCAAATTTCTTCCCTTTCGCAGGTATTCGGGCCGAAATTTTAATATCGCACACCTTTTTATTCCCATCCACACTCTCCCATTTTAATAACCCCTATTAGGGTTTAAACTAAGATAAAATATTTCACCACAATTTGATCTATTTTAGATTACATTTCCCACCGTGGATAGATAAATTCGATTCTATCCAATGGCCCAAGCTAACCAAACCATTTGAATATATTAAAATCCTCGGTCATTGAAATGCGCACATTGAATCACTGATCTATAACCAAATAGGAACCACACATACCCAGTGTAATATTTGTCTTAGGCATCATTACATTTCTATAAAAACCAATGCAACACTCACCCTCTTCCCCAAAGTAAGAGTGAACCATCTGAAGAACCCTCTCATTTGTTCGTATCCACTATAAATCAGAATATCTTCCAAATATTATAGGTGTAATCCATCATACTAATTTTTTACAACCATAATCATGATCTCGTGATGTTGAACAGTAGAAAACCTAGTCTCATACACCTATTGACTAAAATGATCATTCATATCATTGGTTTCATACACATGACATCTCTTATACAACATGTTTTCCCCATTCATGGTACCTAAAGAATTCTCATACCAATACAATATATCTAATAGCACTCCCCATGCCTCAATATCAATGTCAATATGTATTCATACTTAATCTATAAACATACCCCACATTAGTTAAACATTCTGGGGAAGTATCTTTTCTCAAATATAAATATCATTAGGCCGCTTTAAATAAACAAACTCTATAGTTTTCAACATCGGATATCAAATGCCAAAGAAACCTCCCACAATCAAGAATTATTCCTCATTATGCATATACATTCTTGAATACAAATATGGCCTTTAATTCATTAATTTTGTAACAACTGTTTTACAGTTTAATAAAAAATTAATGTTAAATTATTTCTTTAATTGGCTAATGGTATATTGGGTATTTTTATGTAATATATCAAATTAATTAATTTTATATTTAAATTATAATTTTAAATTTTAAACTGTGAATTATATTAAGCATTGAGTTATATATTTGATTATTTATTTTCATTTAAAATATTAATTATATGTTTTTTGAATGAATTATTTTATTCTGATTATTTAATATTTACATTATTTATTTGATATGTAAATTAATTAATGAAAATGTTTAATGTTGTATTTATTTTTTATTATAATTTATAAGTTTTTATTTATTTGGGAATGTTTTTTAAAATTTTAAATTTTTTTAGTTTATTATCTTATTGATTGTTTTTTAATGTATTAATTAATTAATTAATTAATTAGTTTGTATTTAATTATTATTTTAAAATATTTTTCGTGTGAATTTTTTTATCTAAACATTCATTTTGAGAATTAATTATTATTAATTTTATAAATTAAAATATTTAATAATATTTTTCTAATATTTATTTTTTGTAATTTTCATTTGGGGTCAATCTCTATGTTTGGAATTTTTGAAAAGTCTTGGATCAATTATGTTCATTACTAATCAAGTTTATTCTTAATCCGAAGTTACTATGCCCTCTAAAATCATTCATTCCTATGGTGTGAATGGGAAATTGGTAAAGGTATTCAATTATTGTGAAAATTCTTAAACCCACTATGTCTTTCCATATTTACATTATATTCATGTCATTTTATCATGAGTATGATGAAACTTTTTTAATTTATGGGATTGACCAAATGTTTAAGTCCAATCATGCGCACTTGAAAATACAACAATCTTGTAAGAAATAGGATCGATCGACTATTAAATTTTCTCTCTCCTTTTAATATATTTAGAAAATAATGGAGAACATAAAACCATTAAGACCCATAGAAGAATATCATAACTAAACTAGATTTAGAGGAATATGCCAGATTGAATGACACATTGATCAAGGGTGACCTAAATTTTAAGATCTATGTTTGAAGGAGACACTGATGGTGAAACTGAATAAAGGGGTTATCCACTATAATCTAGAAACATTACTTTGTAATTCATTGAATCATATCAAAGAAATAAACACATTTGAGGATAATAAACTAATCTAAAAGAATGATAACCTCACTATTCTAGGCTTGAACTAATCTTGATGAATGATGATTTCATGACCTGTCCCCCTGGGCCCATGTTGTGACTACCCCATGCCCACCTTCCATAGGCCAGGGGTTGACGACTTGCATCGAAAAGGTGTATCCCAAAATTTAGAAGGGCTTTCATTTAAACATGTACAAACAGACAACCCATATATACAACAAGAAGAAACCATGTTGTAAAATGTTGTAGTAAAAGTGGTTTGAAAGTAAAAGGGTTGGAATACAAGCCCAACTGAAAAAGTTAGAGTACAACTGAGAGGAGAAAAACAGCTGATGAATCATCCACCAAGGATCCTACCTGAAGGGTAGGTATAACTCGTCTCCATAACACACCATGTCAGCTTGTTTCCTATGTCTACCACCTGATCGTGGATCCCTCAAGCCTCATCCCAACTACACATCATATGCATAAGACACAACAAGGTACGAGCAAAGCCAGTGCAGGGGGAGTATAAAAATACCTAGTAGGGGACCTCAAGACCCATAAAGGTATCTCAGTAATCCAAAAAAGAAAAAATCATAAGATATACCTCAAAGGTAATATCTCAAGCATGATCTAAATCAGGAGGTGAAAATAAAAAGATACAGCTCACTATAACTGTATAACTTCTAGGTTACTAGGATGGGGATGTCTATTTGTATAGCCAGACTATCCTATCCCTAGTAACTCTACTGCTCACCCATATTGGTCTCTGGTGCAGACACGTATTGGTCACTGGTGCAGACCCGTATTGGTCGCTGGTAAAGACCCGTATTGGCCGCTGCTGTAGACCATTATTGGTCGCATTTCTACATCATGTCACATCCAGCCACTGGATTCCTAATCATAAAACATTTGATTCTAGTATAACCTCTCCTCAAACCATTTATTGTATTAAAAATGGTACTAATTCCTTCTAATATCATACCGAAGGGACCACCCAGCCATTGGGGTCCCAATGTGACAGACGATGTGTCAATCGGACGCCTGGTCTGTGAGATATAGATGCTTTTTTAAAAAGATACCGCATGGATTCAAGTATGAACCAACCTGGTTTTCATGTCAAACACCATCAAAACTCACTAAAACTATCTCCATAGGACCTCCTTGTCACATGGATCCTTATGTCACAAACGGTGCATCGATCGGACGCTCGGTCTGTTAGTTACCCCTTTTTTATGAAATGGGGGTGATTGCACCTTGGTCGTATTAGATCGGTTGGGCCTGCCAGAATATGCCAAAGAGACTACTTCTCAAAAGGGGTCCCAATTCCACTGACGGCACATTGATTGGACGCCCGTTATTCAGTTATGGGTGTTTCATTATTCATGTACCAGTTGGGTCTGGACCCGGTTGAACTCGATCAGACTGTCCCGACGCAAGGGGTCCCAAGGTCTACCTAACCCCACATGGGACCGGCCCACTGGGGGTCGACCCCATTCACCGGGTCCGGCCTGTTGGGGTGGCCCAACATGCTCAGAAGCCAGGTTCATGGTTGTCCTAGCCGGTTGGGTGGGGCTCAACCCACTCGCACTGGCCCACAGGTCCAGTCCATTGGGTGGGTCCGGCATGCACGGTCGGCCTGCATCTGGCTCGATCTGCCTGGAGGAAGACCGTTGTGTCCTGAAGTCCCCATGGTTGCGGGTCCATTTCTCCAGTTGGTGGGCCGCTACCCCACCGCATGAATGTTCAACCATTTTGGCAGACCTGGTTCTACTAATGCGGTGCGGCATGGGGTCACGCCCCTCTTTCTTGTTGTGGCCCGTCAGTCACAATATCTCCTCGTCTCCCCCTTCTACCTCATCCATCTAGTCGCGGCAGCGTCGCGCCACCCTTATCACACATGGCCGCCTCGATCCATCTACCATCGGCCACAACAGCGCGCCATCGCACACAACCTTCCATCACTTGTGGTTGGTGGTCACTTGTCTCCTCTGGACACCGCCAGCTGCCACCGACATGGCGCACTGGCAGTTTCTCCTGCCGGCCGCTGGATATTCTCTAGTGGTCTGTTCTTGGTCCCATCTTCGCCTACGGATCTCTCGGGATACCACTCTCATAGTGTCACCTGCTATTTCGTTTTGCCGTCAATCTAAGGAGACCATCCCTGAAGAACAGAACATGAGTGAAGTGGCAGAGGGTCCATGCCTTATTTGTTTGTCATGCACCCTCTACGTTAATGTGATACCATGCGCGATCAAGGTAAATCATCAAAGAAAAATTTTATACAAACCCCCCAACTTGGATAAGACGTCTGCTGACAACGATCTATAGAACCTCCTTCATCGTAGTCGTGAGTTCGCGAATCAGTGGTGTTCATCACCGTTCACTGAATCCAGCCTCATCCTTTATGTTGTTAGTATTGTTGTACTTTTCTTGAGTTTCATCGCTTGGTGAAGCCATCCAACACCCCTCCCTGAGCTATATATAAATAAAAGAGGAGGAACAATGTGTCCTGCATGAAAAAGTAATGAGATTAATATAATTAATGAACCTCCCAAATTTCTAACGCTGTAATTAAAAAAAAGTTAGAGTCAAGTCATTAATGGCTTAACATGTCGTCGGTCCCACCACCACCGCTCATCCATTTGATAAAAGAAAAAAAAATTACATAATATTTTATTTTATTAATCTTTCAAAAATCTGCATAAATATGTTTTTCACCCGACCTACTTTGATTGATGTAAAGCTACCCTTAAGGGAATCTCAGCACTTTGAATTCAATGGTGCCTTCAGATTTTTAATTCAATCACTGATTCAAAATATATATAATGTCGCCAACACATTTAATGAATGTACCTTAAAAAAATTCAATAAATTATTTACATTCACCCTTGACCTGTTCCAGTCGAGGTTAGGCTTCACCTAAGGGGAACACCCCCCAACATACTCAATAGTACTATCTGATTCTCAATCCAAGAAACCGTTTAGATGTTATGGATTTTAACAATAAAATAATAGTTACATAGTTATTTTATATGCGGCCAAAAACTAACTTCCACTGTTGGCCCATACCGTCCAATGTTAGGGTCTGCCTATTTAAGGCATACCCTCATGAGTTTAGTGGAGGTCTCATATTTTTTATCTGAGACACCATTAGTAAGTTATAAGCATTCAAAAAATAAAATAACTTTATTTAAATATTTTATTTACGGTTATGACATTTTTGAGTTTTCTCACCAGAGGCCTGCATAGACTAAACTTAATTCATGCCTATGGTAAACCTGCTGTCCAAAATGCATTGGTTCCATAGGATTACTGATCCGGGAACTAGTTTATGAGTTATTACACTTTTTATTTAAAACCACTCATGCACACTATTTTAAACATAACAATATTAGTCTGATCATTCTGGGCACTCCGTGCCCTATAATCATGCACTGTCAGATTTCACGGTCTTTAAATAATTCCATATAATTAAAAAATATTATACGTAAATTCCAAGAGATTAAATTCTTTACACCTTAGTGATTTACGGCCCCGAATTCCAAAACAAATTCGAATCAAACAAATGAGGGTAATGAGCACAAATCTAAGCCTCCCGCTTCCATGTGATCTTCTGATGGTTCCAGTGCAGCACCAAACTCACACCCAAGGGATCGACCATCCATGAAGGACATAGTCTTGTCGATCCTCTATCTCCGCCGCGAACTCTATAAAAGTCACCACATCGTCAAAGTCTAACTTGCCCTAGTCGATAACATGTGATGGATCATGCACACATCTACTTAGCTACAACACATGAAAAAAAAGTATGAACCTGATGCATCTATGGGGGAACAAATAGACAGTATGCCACCTCACCCACTCTGTTGAGAATCTAGAATGGTATGATGAACCTCAGATATAACTTGGAATCCCGTCCAAAACTCTCTAATCCTCATCGGGGTGAGACCCATAGGAAGACAAAGTCTCCCTCCTCGGACTCCATAGGTCTCTATATCCTGTCAACATAAGACTTCTGCCGACTCTGTCTTGTATTCACCTGCTGACAAGTGAGGCATCTTAATAAAAACTATGCCATAACTTCCTTCATCTCAAGCCACCAATAATGATGCCGGAGGTACTGGTACATCTTCAACACTCCAGGATGTACTATTAAAGGGGATGTATGGATCTCTCTCAACACTTTCTCTGAAAAAATCACTAATACCAGGGTGAGTCCTCTGAATAGAAATGTGTGCTCCCCACCTTTAGAAAATCTTTCAGGAGACCGTCAGGAGGATATATGAGCATGTCGGGCCACACATTCAATGTCTCCCAACTATGCCTACTGAAGTCGCTCATGAATTGGGGGAATAACAATCATAGACTAGAGGTAATGTGTTCCCTCTTTATCCATGAAGGATATCTACAGTGTGACTAGCTTCTCTGATGCCTAACTCTGTAGCTGTAGACCATACCTCCTACTGAGTGTGACTGCTACCACATTCCACTTACCATGAGTATAGATTATCTCAAAGATGTTTTCCCAGAGGAACTCTATCCATCATCATTGTCTTAGGTTCTTGTCCTTCTATGGGAAGATATACCTGGGACTCTTGTGATCAATGTAAACAATAGATCATTCACCCATTAAGTAGTGCCACCACATCTTGAGTGCAAATACCACTACTACTAACTCCAGGTCATGGGTAGTATTGTTCTACTCATGTTGTCTCAAATTCAACGAGACAAAGGTGATTACTACCTTCTCATGTATTAGGAAACAACCTAGTATGGCCTTGAATGTTTCAGAGTAGACTACATACCCAACACACTCTTCTGGTATCCTCAAGATGGTGGCACCCATATGTCTCTGTCTCATCTCCTGAAATATCAAATGACACTTCTCCATCCACAGGAATGGTTCCCCCTTCTTCGTCAAAGATAACAAGGGTTCCACTACCCTGGAGAAGTCGTGTAAAAATATCTGGTAGTACCCAACTGAATTTGAATTCCCTCTCCCTTCAAGGAGGTAATTCTGGATACAACTTTTGAAAAGATGTCACCACACTCTGCCACTACTGTGGGGAACTGATAAATCAAAACTCATACATCGATTAGGGTATGGTTGGCCGACTGAAGAGTGATCGGTTGGGCCCTCCTATTCATGAGTTTGTCCTTTCTATCTGGGTTTACTTTTTCACCTACCAAGGAAAACCCAACTCCAATGCTACAGATATACTACATCCTTTTGGCCTAAAACAGTCAATCTGAGTATGAAATGTGGATGTCCAGTCCTATCCCAAACTAATTTCGTAACGCCTGGAAACTGCCACTAAGAGGCTCCAACTGAAACACTAAACTCAAGGGTCATATCACACCACCGCCATAAGTTTTTTTATTGAGTATCCTCCCAATGGTATCTCAAGATTTAAGGGTAAATTCATCAATTTAACTAGAAACTTTAGGTCTTGAACAAGATTCTTGGTAAGACGGAAATATTGGTACCTATGTTTATTAATATGGTAGCTTTTAGTGGACACAGACTGTACCTTGAATCATTCATGGATTCCTTGGTTTACACTCCTTGACCACACTTAGCTACTCCCTTCCCATGACCTCCAACTCCCTAAGCCTGATGGGGACCACATTGGGGTGGTGGTTGTAACATGTCAAAATGTATACAACCTCATGCTACTCTCCTAAATCCACTACCACATTGGCTACCCTGCTGATTCATCTTTCCATATCACTTTCTCTTCCCAAAACATTTTAAATTCCCAAGACTCCGAGACTGGCATCAGTTTCTTTCTTTTCCACTAATAACATTCACTGGTTGTATCTTCTCATCCAAAGAACATTCAACCAAAAAGGTTCTCTCTAGAACCCTAACAAACGTCAGAATGCATATAGGAGTAGTGATGGCTCAAATATCCCTAAAAACACCTTTCTTAGAGGTCTGATCCCAAAATCACTAACTATACTGTATTCATCAAGTACCTGGGAAGGTTGGTACACCTTTATGAATACTCAGTTAATGACATGTCATCCTACAAAAGTTTTAGATGCTCTAGAGAACACTCACCCATTGGCATTTTATGGAGAGGGACGCCCTTCTATAAGGAAGTTTCTCAAGCTTGTCCACAGAGAAGTCACCTCTTCACAAGATCAGGGTAATCTAAACACTTTCATCATCCATCTACGCCACATAAAAGGATCTCTACTAGGACCGCCATCTAATAAAATGGTGCCATGGCTAAATGGGAACTCAAACACCTCCTTAAGCTAGTCCTTAGCTGCCTGTGAGTTCGCATTGACTAGGAAACTGAGGGGTATCTGATACTGAAACACATGTAAGGAACTAAGCCAACATGTTTCCTCTATCAGTATAGCTGATTGTAACTATGGACCAACATGCAATGGTATAGCTAAAACACTACCTGAAGGTACCATCTCAGGAAAAGGTCTATCTACTAAAGTCACATCACCATGAAGACCATCCTCATGGTCATGTACTGATAAAGACTATCAGTTATGATCACCATCTGATCTACTGGTGCCCCAACTTGGTGGAAAACTCAAGCCATAGCCTCCAACCAGTCCTCAAATACCTGGGGGTCTATCTCGGCTTGAAACCTTAGAGGTATCTACCATTGGAACTTTTGAAACGTGCTCATTTGTAATGCACAGTCCACTGGTAGTATCTATAGATGATCCAAACAGGATTGCTCAGTTCTGATTCACACAGGACCAATCCATGCAGATCCACATAGGATCGGAAGGTATTAACCCCCATCAAGACCTACACAAGATCTATCCTGAATATTATTGGTATGTCTCTAATCCACGATGAGCCTCTCTAAGGATGGTCCTCATCGGGTCGTGCACTGTTGATCCACATAGGGTCTCTAGAATGGTGATCCACATATGGTCACTAGAATGAAAATCCCCACAGGGTAACTAGAATATTTATCCACATAGAATTTCTAGAATTCTTATCCACATAGGGTCCCTAAAATGCTGATCCACACAGGGTCACTAGAGTGAAGATCCACACAACATAACTCGGTGGGATGTCATCATGTACTCTCTTAGGAATCCTATATGGTTGTCTACGCAGTGGTATCTTTATAAGGAATAGGTGAACCATGATAATTATGTTATACTTGGTGATTTGACTCCAAAGAAACCAAGGAAATACAATTCAGAAACACATACAATTATCATTTTCGTGCATCGATTCAGAATTCAAAAATCAGTGTCACGGTGTATGAATTCATAGGCCTCCGCATCAACACTAGACTACTCGATCTAAAAACCACACTCAAATCACATAACACTATTACTACATTTAAAAATATTAGAGTCAAATTTCTTAGGTAGAACTAAATCCTTTGATACAACTTTGTCACGACCTATCCCTCGGGGCCTGTGTTGTGACTACCCCAAGCCCTCCTTCCATAGCCCAGGGTTTGGCGACTAGCACCAAAAAGGAATATCTCTAGAATGGGAAGGAATAACCTTTAAACCTGTACAAACCCACAACCCAGGTATACAATAAGAAGAAACCATGATGTAAAATGTTGTAGTTAATGTTTACTAAATGTAAAGGGGTCGGAATACATGCTCAACTGAAAAAGTAAACTTACCAATGAGAGGAGAAAAATAGTTCCTGGATCATCCATGGAGTATCCTACCTGAAGTGTTGGTATAGTTCATCTACACAACACACCAACTTTGCTCGTCTCCTCTATGTACCATCTAGTCTGGGCTCCTTCCTATATCATCACAGATGCCCTTCATCTGCACAAGACAGAACAAGGTGCAGGTGAAGCCTGTGCAAGGGTGAGTATAACATTACCCATTAGGGTGGCCCGATACACCTAAAGGTCACTTAGAAATCTAAAATAGAAAACATAACAAGATATTCCTCAAAGGTAATATCTCAAGAATGATATAAATCATGAAGCAAAAAAGAAAAATAGATATCTAAGTATAACGGTATAACATCAAGGTTACTGGGATATGGATGTCTAGTCATACAGCCCAACCATCCTATCTGTAGTAATTCTACAGTAGATATATATTGGTTACTAGGTCATACCCATATTGGTTGTTGTTGTAGACCTGTATTGTTCACTGGTGTAAACCTGTGTTGGTCTCTCTTCTACTTCATGTCACATCGAGCCATAGGTTTCCCACTCATAGCACGCTTGATTCTGGGAGAACCACTACTCAATCCATCAGTCATATTTCAACTATTATGAAGTCATGCAATATCATTCACAAGGGACTGCCCTGTCATAGGGGTCCCAACGTGATAGGAGGTGCATCGATTGGGTGTCCGATCTGTGAGATATGACACTTTTGTAAAAAGGACCTAATTAGATTCAAGTATGATCCAACACAGGTTTCATGTCAAACTCTTTCAAAACTCACCTAGAGTATCTCCATAGGCCCACCATGTCTGATGGATCCTTATTCCATAGATGGTGCGTCGATCGGACGCTTGGTCTGTTAGTTACACTCCTTTCTGTGCAACAGGGGTGATCGCACCTCGGCCCGGCCCGACTCAGTTGGACCCACCGAAATATTCCAAACAGACTGCTTCCCAAAAGGGGACCCAATGCCACTGATGATGTGGAAATCAGATGGTCGGTTCATCAGTTACATGCATTTCTTTTTTTGGGTACCCATTGGGTCTGGGCCTAGTCAGACCAAGTTAGATTGGTCGGACGAAAAGGGTCATGGGGTAAACCTGACCCCACTCAGGTTCGGCCCACTAGTGGTCATCCCTGTTCACTGGGTTTGGCCCTTCGAGGTCGTCCCGTCTTGCTAGTGGGCCCAGGCCATGGTTGGATCGTCCTGTCATGTGGGGCTTGGCCCACCCGTGCTAGCCCGCTGGGCCACAGGACACGTCTTCTAGGTGGATCTGGCCCACTTGGCCAGCCTACATCTGGCTCAGTCTGCCCAATGGAGGACCGTTGTGTCCTGCTGGCCTCACAGTTGCGAGGAAGTTTTGCCAACCGGTGGGGTGCTTTCATACTGCATGAATGGTCGAACGTTTTGGCCTATAGGTTCTACAAATGTGGCCCGGTGAGAGGCCATGTGGCGCGACACGGAACTGCGATGTGCCTTCCCCCCACTACTACTCTGCGCTTCCCCCTTCTACCGCAGCCCATTGGCTGTAGCTGCATCGTGCCACCAGCGGTTCTAGTGGGCATAGCCCTTGTCTTGCGCGACCAACTCGGGTCGGCTACCTTCGACCACCACGGTGTGCTGTCACACGCTGCCTTCCATTGCCATCATCCAGTTGTTGGGGGTCTCCTCTGGCCACCACCGGCTGCTGCCAACATGGTGTGTCGACAGTTTCTCTCGCAGGCCACTGGACGTGCTTTGGTGGTCCGTTCATGGTGTTGTCTACACCTACATCATCCCACACTGCCTATGTCATAGCCTGACATGCTATTTTTTATTGCCATCAATTTTAAGAAATCTTCCCTGAAGAACTGAACATTAGAGAAACGAAGGAGGGTTCGGGACTTATTTGTTTTTCCCGCACCCTCCACCTTAATGTGATAGAAATTAGGAGAAAGGTAAATCATCAAAGATAAATTTTCACAGACCCCTTACTTGGATAATACATCCACTGATGACGATCGATAGAACCTACTTCATCTTTGTCATCAGTTCGTGATTCGATGGCTCTTATCACTACTCACTAAATTTTCCCTCATCCTCCATGTGGTTAGCATCGTGGTACTTTTATAGAGGTTTATCATTTCGTGAAGTCATCCAACACCCCTCCCCAAGCTCCATATAAATAATATTGTAGAAAATGTGTGACCAGCATGAATAATTAATGAGTTTCATTTAATTAATGAACCTCCCAAATTCCCAACATTGTTCTTACAAACAAGGGAGAGATATGTCATTAATGGCATGGAATGCCATCGGCCCCGCCACAACTGCTCGTCCATTGGAGAAAAGAAAAATAAATATAATAACATTTAGTTTTATTTTAATAATCATTCAAAAGTCTGTAAAATTAACATTTTTACCCGACCTACTATTGTAGAAGTGAATCCCCCCTTAAGAGAATCGCGGAATTGCAAATTCAATAGTGCCCTATGATTTTTAATCCGAGAACTGGTTCAAAATAAAGAAAATTCCACCCACATGTTTACTGGATGTACATTAAAAAAGTTCAATAAATTATTAAATATCACCTTCAACCTGTACCAGTTGAGGTTAGGCTCCGCTTACGGGGAACATGCCCTAACAAAGTCAAAGGTACTCTCAGATTTCCAATCTGAGTTACTATTTTGGATTAATGGATTTTTACACTAAAATAATTGTTACATAATTATTTTATTTACGGCCAAAAACTAACTCCCACTATTGGCCCACACCGACTAATGTTAGGGTCTACCTTAGGAAAGCATACCCTCATGAGTTCAACGGTGGTCTCCGTTTTTTAATTTGAGACACCATTCTTGAGTTATATGTATTTGAAAAATAAAATAACATTATTTTATTATTTTATTTATGGTTTTTCCATTTTCTAGTTTTCTCACCAGAAGCCCATGTCGACTAAACATAAATTGCACCAAAGTTATACCCTCTATCCTAAACGTAGTTGTGCCTTCATATTTCTGATCTGGGCACCTATTTAGGAGTTATTCCACTTTTTTCAGAAAAAACCACTCACACGGTCTATTTTGATCTTAACATTTTTCGACAGATCATTCTGGGAACTCTGGGCCTCAGAATCACATGTCGTCAGATTTTACAGTCTCAAAATAATTCTACATAATTGAAAAACATTTATACAGAAATCCCTGGACATTACAATAAATGTTGGTTCTAGAATGTTATTGATGCTCTACGAGAGCCATATTTTATAATGTTAATGAAGAAGAAACAAGATATAAGATTAAATAACCATTTTCATAGATGGATTGTAAGAATGTACCATGTTCATTTATATAAATCCCTATTTATAAATAAGTACATGATATTACTAACTAGTTTGATGTTGTTAAGAATATATTCCAATGGATGAATAAGTTGAACTTGATGAAGCCTATGTTTTCATCGATAATTGATCTTTTCACCCCATGATTATAAAATAGTTGAGAAGATAAATTTTTAAATAAATAAACAAAGTAAAATAGAAAAATAAATCATATTATAGATAGATTAATCCATAGTTGTAATTTATTGTCTCAATTTCTGTACTATTTTAAACCAATTGATTGTGGTGACCCTCTTTGGATATTTCTCAATCATTGAGAATACTAATAAAATATTTTGATTTGGTTTTAAAGATACTAATATAGTTAGAAATTAAAACTGAATAGATAATGGGATTAAAAATGATGGCCGTAAGACTCAATCATTTCCATTAATGACAAAAAAATGAATGGATGAGCTGAAAGTGATGAACCCTAGTAAAGAATCAATCAATATTGAAATTGAGGTCATTTTTTCTGATCTAATATCTTGTTGTGTAATATTGTGATAGAGAATGAGGTTGACACATATTGAGGAAGTAACTTTGATATGAATAGTATCTTGAGGTTGGAATTTTGTGTGGATCAAATATATGGAGGGCCGATAGAGTCATGCATTAATTATATTTTTAATGATGGTTATTTGTTTTAATAAAAAATTTTGTTAGAGAATATTATTTTAGAGTGAAGGATTTTTTTAGTTGTGCTTTCCATTTTTTAGGTTTGAAATGACTTTTTACAACATTAAAGATCTGGATGAGATTTTTATGCAGTTTCACAATAGTTTCTTGAGGTAAATCTTTTGAGAAGTTTCATGTTTGAAAAAATAATGTATTATTAAATAAATTTTTTTAATCATAGATCGTATCATGAAAATGTTCTACATTGAAAAATACTAATGATATTTAATTAATAAGACATCTGTTCTCATTTGGAATCTATTTGATAGAATGAATCAATGATGTAAGTTATACATAGAACCCAATTTATCAAAATACATTCAACAGTAATAGGTAATATCATATTTTCAAGAAGCATGAATCAAGACCTATGAGTTTTCATTTCTAATTCACATTAGGATAGATGAGGTATAGGTTACTCAAGGTTTGATTAAGCTTAGTTTAAGATATAATTTTATGATCAATGGTCTTGGATTAGTAGTGTATGATTTCTATCACTATCATGAGATTTTTATAATTCACATCCACCAAAATCAAGGCAGTATAATTTATGGATTTATTGGGAATATTATAAAATCTATTCAATATATTGAATAGAAATATTCCATGTTAGAATCCGGAAAAGATTCATCATTCTCATATATATAACAAATCACTGGTGGGTGTCTTGTAGTTGTTATAAGATGTTTGATTAAGTCACATGACATTTAATAAATATCATGAAAATTTCCACATTGTTGGAAAGTAGTTTAAAATTAAAAAATTATATTAATGAAAACTATAAACAAACCATAAAAATTGAAAATTAATTTCTATGTGATGGGATTAAGGAAAAATAAGATTCTGTACACATTTTGAACAATGATCAGAAGATAATTACATTGAGGAGCATGATTAAGATTCCATATAAATGAGAAAGTTATATATGGAGTGATGATAAAATTATTTTTACTCGACAAATTGAAAACTTGATCTATATATTACATTTTTTATATCACAGTTATAATTTTCTAATGCATTTTTTTGGAATAAAAAATTATTGACAAAAATATTTCTCAAGAAATAAATTTTTTTGTTTAATATTACTTATTCATGTTTATTTTATTAGAAAATATTTATTATTTTCGTTATTTAATTTCAATAAAATTTTATCTATTGGTGAGATCAATTCTAATTCCACATCTTTAATGAATTATTATTTCATTAATCTTGAAGAATAGATCTATAAGAATCATCTCTCTATAGGTCAGTCTCTAAGAAAAAGTGATTTACCTAATCAATATAAAGGATTCACGTGCAATATTTTTCCCATGAATAGGGAAATTATTTTAAAACATTTAACAACATGGTTTTATGTTCCCTTTATTATTTCTGAATCTTCTTCTTTCCTCTTCTAGTTTTATATCTTTATGTCTTAATTAGTTTATTTTCTCAAATCTAGAAAAAATAAAATAATTTTCCAAATTGATTCCTATTCATTTCTTCTTAAAAATTAACCATTCAATTCTTAAAACCCTTTCATATTGTTTGAAACTTCTTTACACTATCCATGTATTTTTGAAGATATATATGACAATTTGATGGTGATGAAGATATAAATCCTATTAAATTATACTCCTCGAGGGTCAAATTATATCACGTATAGATAATTACATAATTAAATAATTTTTAAACTCACAAAAAACCATTGGCATATACTTATATTATGTGTAATTACATTAAAATGATATATGGGAAAACACTATAGAGGTGGTTGTTGAATATGTATGTAATTAAATTAGTATCACCACCTCCCTTAACAGATCCATCATCAAGACATTTAATTCCAATACTAACCCACTAAGGGTTACGTTAAATCCATTAAATGAATAGATTATATATTAATCATCAGGGAAAATCCCACAGGGGATCCACATGACCAACCCTAAAAAAATACTATGGTTCTCCTAAGTAGAATTCCACCAACATGTTTTATAGGAAAAATAAATATAATATGTTGACAAAATAAACTATTGAACCCCCTATCATCAGTCATATAAATCGCATATATGAAAATAAAAATAAAAATCCCATATTATGAATATGATTCATATACGAGGTATAATTATTACTATTGTCAAGATCCAAAATGAAAAATAAGAACTTCAAGTACAAACATAATAAGTGAATAAATATTTCAATTATAACATCTAAAATAATGCTCCGAAATCATATATATCACGTAAAATAGACTATAGACTCGATAGGATTTCAAGATGCATTAGTACAATGTCTATTAGAATCCCTGACACATTCCAATACCCAACCATATGTATCCTAAATATTAAGATTTAAAAATATGATGTAATACACCTTTGTGCATTCACATGGTAGAAGACCACTTAGATGTTTCTGGAATAGATTTTTTATGTTACCTTAGGTGTGCCTAACCATATTCTAGTGGTTTCTAACTTGTAAATTGGGTCAAATGTGTATCGTTGAGGAGACTATACCCACATATCAGAAAGTTATATATGGAAAATACCATAACAATCCAAAAAAAATAAACAAAATTCATCTAAGTGTATGAAATCAATATCAAATAATCATGATATGAAAAATAAAATGTTGTATATAGTCATATATCAACACTGAATACCAAGTACGATTCACACATATAAAAAATAAAAATAAGGAATAAAAATACAAGGGGGTTCCACTACCATCCAAGAGACTCATCACATCATGATCTCCAAATCCCTATTATTATGATATATCTCAATCATATAATATCAAACATATTCCCTAACATAACTGGTAACTAGTATGTCTACTCATGTACTAAAGATCCATGACCGCCTATGATTGTTGTGAGTAAAACTCAATAAAAAACAACCAATGGTGTCCCTAATATTACTATAAAAGTAGTGTGTGTGCATTTGTATTTCTAGAAATAATAAATAAAATATGTAATCATAATAAAATAATCATCATTTATATTCTAATTTTATGGTGACAAACTATATTTACCATACCTTCTATAGAAAATGAAAAATGTCACTAAGCATATAGAAAACTACAGGGGGGACCGCATCAAATCTCTAACCAATAGAATTCCACTCAGGGGGAAGAATGTCTTTCCCCAATGCCTGATATAGCATACACCAATGGGAAAAATATCCCAATAAACTAATACATCATAGAAATATAGAAATAGTCTCCATATAACCACATATCACATCCTCCCAAGGTTATATCCCCTACATAGAACTAAAACATCCATTCACTCAGTGGGGGGCACGTCATGTAACCTAAAAAATAACATCCATTAATCTTGGGGTCACATCAACTATCAAGAAACATCATATTATCATGGGATTTATATCACTATAAAACCATTACAACAAACACAGTGACTTCATCCCATCCAAAAATTTCATATATAATATACTTAGAGAAATCATAATCTACAAAAACATATATATCATACGCTCAAGGCATAACATCTTAAAAATATTATATATTATACACCCAAGGGGTCCCATCCCCTAATTATAATTGTTACCATTTTATCATAACATAGTTTATTTCATCTCCTCATGTCTCTTGATAACACATTCACATAACACCTGCATTGAGGGGGAACAACCAGCACCTAGAGAGAATAACATCACTCAATGCCACCATGAAGGAATTATGGATGAACCCTCCTCATAAGAAACACTACAGTAACATTAAAATTTATGGGAGGTATTAGTGCAATCATTACTTATAAAGAAACCTAGTCGATACAATCACACGCCACATTCCGATAAACTAACCTGGGTATACCCACACAATTACTCACATTCTAGTGGATGAGGAACAATGACCCTAACCTCCAGTCATATTTCCCCATGGGATACAAGGCATTTAAATGTTCTTATAACTTTTCCTGAAGAAAAAATTATTATTCTTTCAGTCTCATTTAAAAAGGGTATAAAGGTATATAGTGACCCAAATATTTCATATATAAATATTACATCATATAATATGAATATTCATTACATTACATTACTATCTATTCCAGAATCATATAGGTGTATTGTCTTTGGATAATTCGATACATAAACACATCATTATTTCTATATTTTTATCATCTCCCACTTATTTCTTCACAACAAAAACCTCTCTTAGATACTTCATACATAGAACTTTTCTTCAATTCATAGGGTAAATTAAAACTTAAAAATTGGTGTCTATATTCTCACCAAGGGTAAAATGTAGATATACAAAATCATTTGACCATAACATGATCATAAAGAGTATTATCATATGATATTAACTATTTAAAATCAATCCCATCACTTATTATATCATAAACATAAGTCATGTAATAAATATTAGTAGTTCATAAGTCTTGAATCATTAAAGGAATTAAAAAACATGAGCTATCAAAACACAACATTGGCATAAGATTACATCATATATTTTTTTCAATGGTGTTTTATAATCACAATCAAAAAAATATTCTATTGATGATACTCACCAAGACATTCATAACATGTTGTCTTGGGGTAACAACCAATATACCTTCCTTGGGATTTGGATAAACTCTTATGTACCTTCTTCTAGACCTGAGATAACCACCTCTGTTCCCTCTTTTGGGCTTAATATAACATATCATGTAACCATTCAGGTTAGAGAATAATAATATTTACCAAATAAATGATATGTATAAAAAATTTCTTATGAACCCATCAAATAATCATAAATCCATTCATATGTATTCCAAAAGACCATAAAAACTTTCATTATTACATTACTCATTGAAAAGAAATGAATTTTATTTCTATTTCATCATCATAAACATAAAAAATACAGATAAATAATGAGAATTTTTTCATTAGATCACAATCCTACTAAAGACTATATAACATGAAAGGATTTTATCATAGTTTACAAATTCCATTACAAGATAACTGGATCTTTTATTAAGAAAAAATCCCAGTTTCACATTGAAATATGTAGATTAAAATCTAAAAAATCTTATAATTTAAGGGATTTTTTCATAAATATTGGAAAATATAATTTAATATTCAAAAATTGAGTGGCCATTATAGTAAGAAATTTTTTTAATTTCATGTTAATCAAACAAATGTTTTCTCTCACTTTGTTTGTAAAAAGTGAAAAAGTACCTTGTTCAAAATATGATTAAGATATTCCTTTTAAAAAAATATAAAAATCTAAATGATGGATAAAAATGAATTTACAAAATCACAGTATAATATTAAAAAAAATATTTTTTAGAATGTATCGGCATGGAAGAAAAAGTATATTCGACTAAAGATAGAAATAAAATCATTTTTCCTTAAATCATTATTTCAATATCTTTTGTACTTAAAGTTCAAAAAATTAAAGTAAAACATGTATTCTATAGAAATAAAAAAATTATTATAATTTGAAATTTATTTTTAGGAATTGAAAATATTCTTTATTTCATTATAATTTCATGAATAAAAGACTCTGATTAAAATGATATATAAACATAAATCACATTAATCAAGGATGACTTGCTTCCGAGGTACTCTGATCTCTTGTATATTAAAATTAAATTTATTATAATTTAATAATAGATCAATTTAAAAAATTATAATATAATATATTACTGATATATAAAATTTTGACACCTATTTTTTAAAAATTCATTCTTATAAACATCATTTTCAATTCTAATCTTTTTTTGTTCATGAGAATTCTGATTTGGTAGTTCTAATCATTATAATTTGATCATGGTTTAGTCATATATAGATTATTTATGATATAAATATCATATATATTTATTATATATATATATACAACAATCCATAAATAATATAGATAGAAAAATTAATGAAATCACTCATGGAGATGGTAGACCATATCTATGCATGAAGGTTGTTTTCACATTTTGATGAATGGAATAAATGAATGTCAAAAAACAATTGAACAATAAAAAATAATTATTTGGTCATATATATAATGTAAATTCATTAATTATTTCCTAATTACCAATTATTTAAATTATAAAAATATTAATTAAATAACTTCATTGTGGTGGTAGTTTATGTATACGCATGAGTGACGTTGTCATTTTCCTACTGATAGGAACATAAAAAGGTAGATAAGATATAATAATTGTGGAAGAATAATTATTTTATAAATAACATCAATAAAATTTAAATACATAATAGTTATCATCCCTTAAATATATTGATGGATAATGAATTGTATCTCTATGTGGAGGTGATATCTCACATGTACGCACAAAAAATACATTTTATTCTAATATGATGAAAATGTTGGTCGATAATGGTGTTTTTATAGTCAAAATAATATTTTATTATATTGAGGATGCATAATTAATTATTTCATTATTAATATAATATACTTTGAAGATAGAGAGGATGCATTAAATTGAAAGAGGATGGGAAAAACGATTACCTCATCTTTGACAAGACTCCCTTAGATCACTTCTTAGGGACCCTTGGAATGGTCTTTTAAGACTAAAATCATATATAATTTGTGTCTATGTAATTTTGAAAGAACGTTTCACAAAATTTTGGTGATATAGATGGATTAAATATATATATATATATAATAGAAAAGGGACGTGATTTTATAAGAGAGGGAAATGACACACTCGTAATTATTAAAAAGATTAAAATATAACTAAGTCATTATAAATCCAAATTCTTAAAAATGGAAAGATATTTAAATAAATTTAAATTAGGTTGAAATATGTTTAGAAATTTAAATTTTGATTGGTTTTGGTGTAATTTTAAACCTTATATTTTTGTTTAACCGCCTCGTTAACAATTTTGAAGCTAGAACAGGGTAATGTTTTTTTTTCATTATCAAAGGGTTGTAATTTTACCTATAATTTAACAATAAAATTACAAATGGAAGAGGGATGATATTTTAAACTATTAATAATTCTAATTTTCTTATGTCATGATTTTTAGGATTTTAAAAAATTTAATAAAATATCAATTAACATTAAATATCGTTTATTTTATTTTTGACTATTCATATTTATGTTTGTCAAAACAATTCTATGTTTTATGGAAATTATATATTATTCTGAGAAATTTGAAAATAGTCTTATGTCATGAATCTAACATGATGAAAAATTATGCAAAACAATTATTGTGACCCTAGAATATCCAAATTCCATAGTCTATTGCATCGACCACAAGAATTTTCCATCATCCACATGAAGAAATCAAGAAAAGTTAGATTTGACAAAGTACCAAAGTGACCACATCACTAATTCTTCAGCCATAATGAAATATTTTAAATGTATCCAAGCGACCGCATGTAATATATCAAGTGACTATAACTATAATAATTTTAATAATTCAACAAATCAACTGAAGATGTGTGTATCAAATTTATAAAAATTTGATCAAACGCGACTATTTTATTTCCAACACTTCAATCTATCTTATAAAAAACACGAGACAGAACTCCAATTTAGAGAAACTAAAAGAAAGTTTAAAAAGTTTCATAGCATTTGAGTGACCATATTATTATTTTAAATTGATCGTACAGTGAATTCAGATAGACTATATCCGAGTTCATTTTTTTATAAACCGATTAACCTCCTATAAGATTCCAATTGATCACATGTTGAATTGAAGAGACCATGTGGCAAAATTGGATTTTTGATAATGTTATGATGTGAAAATATTACAATGTGAAGATAATGTGGAATTTAATAATAATAATACAATTTAATAGATTGAATATATTTTCATAGTGATCGACTATATGACCCTTCATGTAATATAAATATAATTATAGAAAAGTGTCGAATAAATCGTGGATTCCAACATGGAACACTTAAATATACCCTAAATAAATGTTGGTTTTATATTTATTAAATATTATATTCAAACTGATTTATCTATATATAATTAAATATCCTTTATAGGTATTTAATGATCATATCTTTCATATTGAGAAAATGAATTTCTAATTAGGAGTTCTCAATAGACCTTTATAGTGATATTTTTCAATTTATAAGAGATTGAGGTTAGGTAAAAAATATGTAAAATCAACATTAAAATATCTTTCCCATCATGGGATAAAATACATGAACCTATGATATATTTTAACATCTATTATACTCTATTCTCTCATTTAATTCAACAAATTATGAGAAATCATCGAAGCATATTCCCATACCAATACCTAAACTAAATAGGAAACTGATAAGAGAATAATCTTCCAAAAAATAACAAAACTCAAATATTCAATACTTTAAAATTATTTTTTCTATTATCTATATATTCCTATTTAAAAATTTTTATATACATTTCCTAATTATTTAATTTCATAAGGACAATATCTTTTACGATATTGATGAGTACTCTAGTAATCTCTATACTCATCTTTAATAAATATTATCTAAAAAAATGAGGAAGTGGATTTGTATAATCATTGACATCCCTATATGCTATTGATAATAAAACCTAATCTAGGTTTTGGATTTTTTAATTTATCAATATACATGTTTAATATGGGTTTATTTATATGTGGAGAGTATTAGGTCTCAATTATAGATTGGTCATCTCTTTTTCTCCATGTATTACCTGTTTTATTTATTCTATTTTAAACCTTTTTTATATATTATTTGGAAAAATAATCTTTTATAGTTATTTTTTAGAGGTGATATTTATTAATTTTAGTGGTTTTAGAGTATTTTCAAAATCTTGGAATAATCCAAATATTATTCTAGATGGTTTTTGAACATATATATGAGGGGTTATTTAATATCATTGAATAAGATATAAAAATAATATTCAATATAGTACATTTAAGATAAATCCTAATTAATCAATTTCATGAATTATCTCAAGTTCAAAAAAAATTATAATATGGTGTGTGATGATTAAATGAAAGTTCATGATAATGATCGAGTAATGAGACTCCTATGGTTCTTACCATATTGATGGAGAGAAAATTATGTCTCTATTCATGAATCGTATGATATTAGAAAAACTACAGTGCAAGAGGTTCTTGGAAAACACATAATGTATTTGGAGGAGTTAAAAGTGAACCAAGTAGATAATGAACCAAAAATAGAATTAGTTACTTTCAAAAATTATGATTAAAAGATAAATTATACAATTAAAGAAGATTTTTTATGCGAGGATGATTCACCCTTTTATAATGATGTGGAGATGGATCATCTTAATTGTTTATATCATAATTTATATATGCGGAACAAATAATTTAAGAAATACAATTATATATGAAGGTATGATATAAGAGGAAATTGGGAAATGGATAATTAAGTTGTCTAACTAACTTTTTATGAATTCCAGAGGAAATTGAATATCATATTTAAAAGTAAAAACATAAAATATAAGAAAAGGTATTATTAAAAGGTAAAAATAATGAATAAACAAATGAAAATAAATTTAAATCTCCTCTGAGGGTAGTTAATGTGAGTCTAATTAAAAAAATAAGATTATGATGAAAGGGAAAACCTGTGATTTATAGTAAGCACAATTTATGTGTTAAATATTATCTATGAATCTCCTAATAATATTTACAAAATATCGAACTATTAAAACAATGCATAAAATATGACTAAGTAATAATTATTTGAACCATTCAGTATTATTTCACTGACATTGAATTAACTTAATAATAATTATAAATTTTTAAT
This sequence comes from Viscum album, assembly GCA_963277665.1. Taxonomy (NCBI): domain Eukaryota; kingdom Viridiplantae; phylum Streptophyta; class Magnoliopsida; order Santalales; family Viscaceae; genus Viscum; species Viscum album. Next base: position 377,498,690 of record OY728160.1, on the reverse strand, counting down.
GAAACTTCATTCATTATCTGTTTATATTAAATCTGATGTTATTATAGAAAAATAAAATAATTATCATTCATTAAAGGAGAAAATTGAACATAAAATGACAAATGAGAATCTTAAGAAGTATCCTGAATGGTTTACAAATTGATGAGAGACATTGAATATGATTCATAGTCAACAGATCACACCCATGTACACAATTGGGATTGGATTCCAGCCTGGTCAATTGAGTATTTATAAATATATTTTTTATTTCTAGATCATGTTCATAAATTCTACAAAATGTATATATTCTAGTTCAACTATAGTTTTTTTAATTTTTAAAATTATTAAGTCATTTTAAGGTAATCATTTTAAAAGACATTGGATTCCAATATTTATTATCTCTAGCTTCCCTAAACCCACGATAATGTAGGTAACAAAATAATTTCAAATCTAATATTTCCATAAGAATATTTCATCAAGTGTACTAATAAGAATATATAGTATCTAAAAAATGGATGATCTATAAACTTGACAAGAAATTACTAAAATTAAGAGTTTTTGAACATGGATGGGGGAAATGTCACTTTTTCTTACAATGACAATGGAAAAACATAAGCCTTTTTGAAATTAGTAACTCTAATTCTTTTTTATTTCTAATTACATATTTGATTATGGTCAATATTATAATTTTTTGGCATTTAAAAAAATGAGATGATGGTTATCATGTCATCATCTAAAACTATGCATGAAAATTATATGATTCTTTGAATTATTTAGTGTTTTTTAATTTATATAATGATAATTTTTATACAGTTGATTTGGATTCTATATTTTCCCAAAAACATTTCTTAATTAAATTGACTTTCACAATGATTATTCAATATGAAATTGGAGAATGAGACCCCGAAACCTTTACTCTCATTGAAAGATAACTAAGCAATTTTTATACAAGGATCTTCCTAAAATATAATTCCTAAAAGATATACTTTTAACACTAGTGAAAAAGGGAAACAACATAAGATTTAATTAAAACCAACAAAAAAAGTTTCCACTTCTCAACCCCATGAGTTGGTTCACATGGACATGTTTTTACCTATTGATTCTATCATAAATGTGAGGAATTATTCCAATTTTATTTTATATGAATATTATATATATAATTGAGTATTTTATAGAACATAATTGTGAAGATTATTCCTTTTTTTTAAAATATTCTAAATTATTTAAAATTTTGTAGTGTAATTACTATTATGAAAAGAAAGAGGGATCATGGGCATTAGTTTTAAATTAAAGGATTCAAAATTTTGTGCTCATTACAAGGCTAAAATCACAATTTTTATCAACTAGGACTCCCCAGTAGAATTGTGTTTTTTAATGATGTAGTATAATCTTTTAATGGATTATTTGAATCATTAATAATGAATATGACCTACCTATATATTTTTGGGATGTGATTGTGAATACAAATAGTTATTTTTTCAATAGGGATTTAATTAAACCACATATATATAAAATTCTATGTGAGTTGTGCAATTGATGAAAACCTAACATTAATTATTTTTTTTCTACAATATTTTTATTCTCAACATAAAGGAAACGTTATGAAAATTTGCAACCAGATTTGATAAAGGTATATTCCTCAGTAAATATACTTATTTAAAAATATTATATAGTGATAAATAAAATAAAAAAACTTGTAAAATTTTATGTACATTTAAATTTTAATGAAACATATCCACATGAGCATAAAGATTCTTATGAAATCCATAGGGATGATATTTTTAACTTTAATATAAATACATTAACTAATACTCATAATTACTCTCTAAGACGTTTTGTAGGAAGAAATAAAGGGTTTACGGATTATTTGAATGAGATCATACACAATAAAATAAATTGTTGAATACTTCTATCCCTAGATCCATTAGAACTCATAAAAACTGTCCTTTAGATAATTTTGTTGGATATCTAAATAGATGTACTTAGACAATAAATTTTCTTATAAAATCGACTGGAGAACCAGGCTTATGAACATAGTTTAAACATAAAAAATATAATGAATATATACATGATAAAATTTGTGTAATGAAAATTTAAGAAGAGGTGAAATAGTTTAGAAGAAAAATCTTGGAACAAGTGGAATTCCGTAAAGGCTTCATGAATATTTTAAATAAATTTGGGTTTATGAATAATATAAATTGATACACAATAATAAAAATAAATAATGTTATAATAGTTGAACAAGGATATATAAATGAATAAGGTATTGGATACGTAGAATAATTTTCAATATTAATAAATGTTGAGGTTAATAGAATGTTGATGCCTATGTAGAACATTTGAATTTCAAACTATATCAACTTGATGATAGATGTGATTTTCTGAATTGTTATATTATTGAGTATATTTTTATGAATAAACCTTGTATTAAAAAAATATAAATTTTCCAATTAATTTTACAATTTTACTAATGATATTTAAGTCTTAAATGAAGTTCATATTGTGTGATATGATATCATCTTACCTTTTCTTATTTAAATTTTTTATAAAAAGTTTTGTTGATCCTACATTATTTTTTAAAATGACATTAAAATATGTTTTAGATGAAAAAATATATGTTGATGATATTATTTTTTGTTTTTCATGAAATTATTTATTTATTTTATTTTTAAAACTAATACAAAATATATTCAAATTGAGTTTTATGGGTGTGTTAAAATTCATCCCTACTTTTATGATTTTTTAAAAAATATGAAAGAATTTTTTAAATAAAAAAAGTATTTTAATTTTTTTGTACGGATAACACTAAGGGTAATGATACTCTCATGGGCACAAGTTTTCAGATATATTTGGATGAAACTAGAAATTTAGTAGACCAAGAAACATAAAGAGGTATTATTGAATTCTAACAATTATTAACTACTATTTCTTTGTATCATGTTTAGTGTGTGTATGTGTGATCATTTTTATGAAAAAATGTAGGAATATTATTTATGAAATGTTAGAATAATGTTTAGATTCAACAAACGTACAAAAAAATTTGTCATTCTATTCTAAGGATATTCTTTTGTTCTAGTTAGTTATTGAAATGCCAATTTCGGTGGCTCTAAGTCAGAGAGAAGAAGAACCTCTACAAAGTGTCACCTTTTCATAAGGTTTACAGTATATTGGTGAAGTAAGTAAAATAATTATATTGTATTATCCACTACTAAATGTAAGTAAATAAATGGGGGTGGCTATTATTCATGGAGTTTTTAGATCAAACACACATTGATAGATTATGGATAAAAAATAAAATATGTAACTATAAACTGTGAAAAAACAACTACTATTAAAATTTCCAGAAATCATGTTTCCCATTATATGAATAATAATATTGATATAATATAGGTCCTTTTGAGATACTCTTTTCAAAATAAATAACTCTTGAATTTACTGGTAAAAACCATAAAATTTATAGAAATCATATAAATCCATAGAATTGTGAGAGATTAAATTATGTCGAACATAAGTTAGGAATGATAAATTATGATTAAAAAATTTTATTCATTTAATATAATTTTTAATTTATTTAAAATTAAATGTTTAGTTTATTTGGAATATTCATTTAATTTTACCTTTCATGATTAAAATACCTAATGGTTTTTATCTTATGTTTTATTTTGTTTTATCAATTTACTACAAGTTACTATATATTAATGAAATAACTGATTTTAAAATATCAAATGTATAATCAATATCATCATGATTCTGAAACGAAAACCTATTTAAAAAATATTTTTGAAAACACCATAAATATTCAATTCATGAATCTCAGTTGTGATTAGTCAAGAATAAAATTTTTTTTAATGAAAATATTATAAAATATTTTATTACAACTAAGAGTGAAAAGATTAGTACAATTAGAATAAGAAATATTAAAAATATACATCTTCTATTCCATGGAGTTACCCTTAAAAAGATAATAGATTTCAGATAGTATAGTATAAAATGTTCTTTAGTCTAGAGTATTGTGCTTTGATAAGGTTGGTCCAGTTTGTTTTTGGGTGAGAATAATCCATTCTATCCATTTATTGGGAATGATTATTACATAAATATTTTTTTATAATATAGTGATAAAGATGATCTTACTAGTGATGTTTTTATGTTCAGGAGTGTAAGTACTCTTCATCCATTTTGGATAACTATTAAAGGGTTCTACATCTAAGAAAGTATGAGGATTATCATTGTTCATATCCTCTAAATCTTCCACATTTTGATTTTGGAAATACATTAGTGGAATTAACAAATAAAAATACATAAAATGCTGAGAACTAATGAGTTTTTTTAAGAGTTTAGGTTGCTTATAAATTTCATAAAATATTCTATCTACTCTAGAAAGGGAAATTAGAGAAAAACCAGGAACCATGATCTATGTTTTTGTACCTAATGGTTCATGAAATCCAGATATGTTTTCCACGATTTTTGATGAGGCGCATAGAAGATCTAAGAAAACCAGCTTCCTGATTCAATACTCATCCATAGCAGAAGTTCATTTCTAACGCGATTGAATAAAAATGTATGATACGTAAAGGATTTGATATATTAGTATCTTATGGTGGTAACTATTAATGAATAAAACATACAAGCCAATGATGGTCTGTTTGAATACGTGGAAGAAGATATGGATAAATGGTTATGATAAACTATTTAAGTGGTTCAATTGAGTTTATAATCATATTAGTTGTAGAGATTCCATTCATTCATGGTTTGATCTATTTTTGATTGTTAAATAAAGTTACTCTTTTATTGTACATGAATCCAAAGAAACATTTGATGTAGCTGAAGAAGTATAAAATATTATAGAAAATTATTGTTTGTGTCTCATGTTTATGAAGTTCCAAATTATTATGAGGTCCCTTTTTATGATAAAAATATAAAGTAAGGAGCAACACATGATGGTGAGGGAACTCCTAGATAATTATTTTTGAAAAAGATCTCAAAAATTATAAGAGTTACAAGGGAAGTGATCCAACTGATGAGAGTCCTCCAATGTTTGATATTGGAGGATCTCCTATTTTTTAGTACATGAATCATAGAGATGATTATCCTTATGATAATCAATTTTTTATTGATATTTATGATTCAAGTGATGTTGGTGATAAGAATGGTGATAATTATAATAATTATACTCCTAATAAATATAAGCCTTATTTGACTAGTATAATAAGTGTCATATATCTTTTTATGCAAATGACTTATTCAGTAATTCAAGAAGAGATAATTAGACTTCTGGCCTCTAATGATAAATTGCAACTTGAGGATACATCTTCTTATACTAGACATAGATCAAATAACATATTTAAAGGTGGTCTAGAATATGATTATTCATCTATAACGGAGTTCATTATTATGATATAATCGTAGGAAGAATTAGAGACCTCAATTAATGAAGTTGAATGACCTCTATGTATATTTGAAAATAATGAATTATTTATGATGAAATTTTTAGAGTACGAGTTTAGTTACACTAGACAAACACAAATACATGAAACTTTACATGCTCTTCTATAGTTAGCTCCAACTCATCATGTGGAATATTGTTCTACTCTATCATATATAATAACTTATGCTTAATTGAGTCACTTTAAGAATTATATTTGAGAACTGTTAAAATATGTTTTCTTAGTATAATATGCACTAATGAGTATAATAGAATATATGATGTTTTCAACATTATTCGGAGTGTTGTTTCTCACATAAATCCTATGTGGTTGATCATTCTTGAATATATAGATCATGAAATTGGATATTTTATAAATCAACTTAAATATTTCATAGGACATATTATAGTCATTTTTTAGTTTAATAGACATGTTTACAACTACGTAAAGATGGGACTTGTCAGTGATTACTAGTCCTTCCAGACACTCGACCTCCTCCTCAGTTCCTCACGCAATTGAAAAAAATGATTGGGATCATATTAGAATACTCATACACAATGAAATACAGAGTATTAATTATATTGTGAATGATATTCAGAATCTACTACAAATGGATATTGGCGTATACAATGACGAGTTATATGACATAAATAAAAGTGAATCTATTTATGATTAAAATGATATTGTTATAGTCAAAGGATCCATCACATATTATATTAATAATATTCATACAACAATATATTTAGAATCACATTTTTTGTATATGGTATGGGATCATATGATGCCTCATCTGATAACCAATGACAAAAGAATTATTGGAAATTTGTAGACAATAAAACCCCTTTTGGATCAATTCATGTCGTAGAAGGATGAGTTTCTTATAATTATAAAACATGGGTCTAGGGATATGAAATGTATTACCCAAATATTGGATCCTGATATGTATTTATAAATTCTCTAGTTCTTCCACTTCTAACACTATATTTTCATATCATATCTCCTTCTAAGATACATGCCAGTGTATAAATATATTCTCCAGATCATTATGTTGTCTTATCACCAGTGAATACTTCACTGTCTACCAATGATTCTACACTATAATCTTCTAAAACTCATGATGTCCTCAGAAATAGACATTTGGGCCTCAACCAAAATCAATCCCTTTGATAGATAATATGTTCTACCAAGTTTCCCAATACTCTTGAAGATACTTTATACCTTATTCTACACTTCCACCTACCCCTATTATTGGGAAATGAGAAGATCCTAATGAACATGAGTCTATTTTAGAATGAAAATATTACTAGGGATTCCAATAGGAATACGTGGATCATTTATCAAGATTAATGAAATATCTCTTTATTCTTCATTTTGCCTCTTAAGTTTCAGTTATTTATTTTTCTTGTTAAATTTATTTTTACCCTATCACCATTTATTATATATCATTCTTATTTTCCCAAAAGGATAGTAAAATGGAATTCTATTCATGTTATAAAATGGGGGAGTAAATTATATCTCTATTTTGTAAATTTTTTATGTTACAAAATAAATTTTTTAATAACACCCTGGTTCTATGATTAATTAATTGTGTGTGATTGTTAATGCCATGAGTTTTTATCTCAATTGGGGAGAGATTGTTGGATTAGTATATAAATTCAATATTCTATGAATCACATATAATGTGAATGTACTATTAAAATTTTATGTGAATTATAAAAGTTATATATTATATCGATAAATTTAGAAAGTTTCATACATATTAAATTGAATTTGAATCCAACGAAGCATGACTAACAACCACGTGCTTGAAAGATTCAAATTTCCCAATTTATTAAATTGAACACATGGAGAGTCCATAAACTATATGATTATATATGGGAAAACCAGATTTAAAAAAGTACCAAAGTCATCATATAATCAATTCTTCAACCATAATGAATTACTCAAAAAGGACTCAAGAAATCACATGACAAATCAAGCCACAAACCTCTATATATAAAGATACTAAAGCTATCAAAATTATAGCAAATGGTTGAATTGACCCCATGATAAGTGAATCTACCATTTTTTATCATATTGGTTGTGAATATTTTCATTCCAAATCATCAATAAAATGAACATAAAACGTTGAAAACAGACTGTCTATTTAAATAAACCATGTAATTGTCAAAACAATTCCAAAGAATTGGAGTGACCGTATGGTAATTTTTAATTGACCGCATGATGAAACATAGTATATTGTATCTTAGTACATAATTTAATTAAATAATCAAGCTTCTATAAGGTTCCAACATACCAAATCTTCATATGAAGATACTATATAAGAAAATAAGATTTTTGTCTATAGGAAGAAGTGGACACATGAATATGTGATGTAGTTATGGTTTGTATTACGTATATAACAAGGTACTAGATCTACTATAAGTTCACGGTGATTGAAAATATATAATTTAAATTTATCTGATCTGAATTATCACAAACTATCAAATAAACTATTGATGATGACATGGAGAACCTAAATAGAATAAATATAAAAGGGGCTATTATAATTAGATAATTTATTAATCCAAACACTTTATATATATAAAATTAAATCCTAGTAAAAGGAATTTAATTAAACTTGATTTTATTCTGAGTATGAGAATTTATAATTGTGAGTTCTCAATGGCTCTTTATGGAAAATATTTTTCATTTAAAGTGACTAAATTCATAGAAAACATACACAAAATCATGAAACAGATTTAATACATTTTCACAAGCATAAAAACATGAAACACTGATCATTTTAAACATCTATGATACTATTTCCTCACTTTAACTTCATATAAATTGTTTAAAACATCATTATGACACCATATCATAGCCCATTTCCTAAAAAAGAAATTGAGAAGAGAAAAATCATATATATAACAGCAAAACATAAATTTTCACTACTTTAAAATTATGTTCTATACTCTATCTCTCATTTTATTTTATTCATGGTTTTATTATTTTAATTGGTTTATTTATTGATAAATATATATATTATTATTTTTTAGTGTAATTTGTTAAACTCTATACTCTTATTTATAACTAATAACCTATAGATACTATGGAAGCGGCTATGTGTAATCTTGGAAAACCCTGTGTGCTTTAGATTTTAAAACTCAATATAGGGTTTAAATCAGTTTATATATATATAAAAATGTTTTTAATTGAAGGTAATTTTTAATATTATAGGATTAGGTCATTGATTGAGACTAAGCATCCTGTTTTTATTCTATTATGTATATCATGTCATATTTTCTCTTTTATTAACTATTTTTATAATCCGATATTTCAAACCTTGCTTTGATGGTTAGTTTTTACAGGTGATATTTCTTATCTTTAGTGAAATTATAGAAATATAAAAATCAATAATACCCATATAACAATTATAGATGATTTTTTTATCAAATTTCTATGGTGGTATATTAAATAATTGAATAAGATATACCTACAGTATTAATTGACAATGCTTTATTACAAAATTTGGGATTTTATTTTAAATTTTTTTAACAGAAATTATAATTGGAAACTCAATTCACACACATCATGATATTTCTACTCTAAGACACAAAATAAAATATATTAATGTGTTGGGTTGATTTTGAGACATTATAATATGGTTTTAACCCTAGTTTACTATGTTTTCCCTTAATGAAGTGTCATCTACTTACCACAGTTACTGTTTATAATGAAAATAAAATAAAGGTGGCCTATTTAAAAAATATTAACCCTATGATTCCAAATATAGTATCCATTTTTCATGATTAAATTTATAGAAGGGGAAGAAACAAATATTATTTTAGATTCACAAAACCAAATGATAACCAGTTTTCAAAAAACTGAATTTTTAGTTATTTAAATTAGAACATATTAAAATATTGAATATTATTAATTCAAATAGAATAAATTATATTATTTATTTTTTAAATGTAAGTTTAAGAATAATTTAAAAATATAATTATAATTTAAAATTACTTCATTTAGAAAAATTATATAATAGTATCTGATAAATCAGTATTTTTCATTCTTCACATAATTCATTTCAAAAATGTAAAAAAATCCTAAAATGTTTATTTTGATATGATTACTTAAAAATAATGTTATTTTTTAAAATCAATTTTCCAAAATTGGAAAAAAATTACTTTTATTATTTTATATAAAATGATTATAAAACCAATTTTTTTTTAAATACTACTTTGTTAATATTTGAGTAATTAATAATCAATATATTTACGTTATAACAAACCATTATACATCTATTTTAAAAACAAATATTTCAATAAAACCCACTAGATTAATAAGTTAATTGTAATAGAATAGTGTTTTATGGTTCATTAATACTTGTGGTTGTGTGTATTTCATGACTTCAATGAAAATTTATTTTAAGAGAAATATATGATAAAATATAAAGGTGTTAATGTATAACTCCATTAAAAGGAATTTCAAAATAAATATAGAATCACAATGATATAAGAAAATAAGGATATATATGTTTTATCACATCCTCAAGTTCCTAGGAAGAATATTTAAATTTCTTAATCCTCCAAAGAACATTAACTAGGTGGGTAGTCTTTTTCTATTTCATATTATCTCTATGAAAATAGAATTCTACCATTTATTCTTAATAGAAAAGTTCATAATCCATTGTTTCAATCTATAATACTAGAACATGGGATTAATATAGTATGAAAATACTTTTTAGAGATACATTGAACACATTGTGAACTCAATAGTGGTTTGGAGGAAGCCTAAAGTGAAAAGGTATTGTTCCTACTATATCAAGAATATCAAAGGGGACAATATACCCCAAGACATTAATTCATTTATTTTTGAATATCATAACTTTATTTAATGAAGAAATTTATAGTAGTAAATTCTTATAAAATTCAAATTCTATATTCTACCAATAAATTAGTAATAATATTTCTATTGAATTTGAGTTACCTTGATGGGATGCTGAATGGATCTAATATAATTCTCATTTCCTTATCTAGTTCAAATCAAAATATATTTATTTCTCCAACATCATCCCAACACATATGAGTTATAAACTTGTTTTGATAGAGGGATTCATTTTGATTCATCTAGACTCTCGAGTGAATGTTGTTGTTATAAAAAAAATCTACTATAATAAGGTGTTGATACCATCCACCTTCTAAACACATAAAATAAGATATCAGTATATCCTATAGGTTTTGAACGGTCATCTCATTATGAAAATCTATATGAGGTTGATAAGAAGAACTAAAAATCAATTATATACCTATATAATACTCTACACATCGCCAAAACATTGAGGTAATCCTCAAATCCTAATAAACAAAATTGAATGCGGTACTCAATGTAATGTTACAACATTATAAATGTATGAAATATATGTATACTAATGAGAGATGTATTATTTGATATAAGTGATGTGTTATTATGTTATAATGTGAACATCTATAGAGAAATATCATTACAGCCTTTAAATGTTTTGGGCAGTTTGAAAAGTAAATTCCTTGTGATATTCCCCATTTTCATTCTCGTATGGGTAATTTTTATTACATAAATTTATAATTTATCCTCTTAGCTTTAATATGGAAAAATACCAAGAACCAATATATATAATATGAAATATATCTCTTCTAATTTTCCTACCAAAAATACTATTTTATATCTCTATACATTTTCGTACTTCGAGGATGATTAAGGAAAGTAGATATTTGAGCGTCATCAAATTAATCATTATTTATTTCTAGAATTGACATGATACATATATAGTTCATGAACCTTACAATTCCATTAACATAAATGTTGAGTTAAATAACACTTATAACCTTTTCATGTGGTTCCACATCTTCCTTCTATGCCTCTTTGAACCTCAAATGGGTAGATAGTTGAATACTCATTTGAGAAAAATAGGATTTCTCCCCATCCATCAAGATTTCTATATCAATAAAATTCAAATATAAAATATTAGATCGTTTTTTATCCTCATAATAAAAAATAAAACATCATCCTTTAGAGTCAAAGCATCTTCCACGTAGTTCACTTTCCTATGGTGTTAATTTATTCAGCTGCCATAATATTTAATCAAATCCCGCCATTTTCTCTGGTCTATATTTATCTATTTTGAGTATATATATACATCAAAAATTTATAATCCTTATATATATCACACCATTATCATTAAAGGTAATTCCAACATATCTAAAATGAAAAAATTATCGTAGCTAACTCTAAATCATGGGATGGGAAATGTTTCGCATGAAACCTATTTTTTGTGATGCAAAAGAAATCAATATATAATTCTAATTGAGGTTAAATACCAATAACATCTTCAATGAATAACTATAAATTCATATTGTTCATACCATTTATGAAATTTATTTTTTATATCTATTTAATCTTGACCCTCAAATGATTATATACAAAATGAATGTCATTCTTGAAAAATTATTTAGAACTATCTAGTTGTTCAAACAAGTCCTTAATATAGGTAAAAGGATACTTATTCATGATTATCAGATTATTATTTTCTTGATAATAAATTCATGGTAATAATGATCAACCTTCATTCTTAATAAAAATAATAATTTCACCCCAATGTGACACATAGGACATAAAGATCCCATTCATGGTGTTTCTCCTTTAATTCTGGAAACTCAATCAGGTCCACTCTCCTTAGAGTCCTTGAAATAAGTGTATCACCAGGTATGATATATATTGAAAACTCAACTTCATGATTTGAATTAATACTAATAAATTCATCTAAAAATAAACAAACTATTGTGCAATATACATATAGTATATTTTGACTACCTACCCAATTATATAAGATAAACACCGATTTTTAATAAGAATAAATACCTATAAAATGGAAATAGTTTTTTTAGATTTTCATATTCATCATTGCACTGATTGATGATTAATGGATGTTTCATAACCTCAAACATTGCTTCCCTTTCTGTGAAATTGATTTGGGATATATGTAAAGAAAACCAATCAATACCTAAGATATTATAAAATTCAAATAGAGGTACAATAATGATATTTCAAGGAAGAGAATTCCCACAAAACTCTATCATAGAAGATTCATATACTTATGATATGATCATCATAGCAATATCTATTTTCACATAAAATACAATATCTAATTTTTTGGGGTAAAATTTTGATACCCTTAGAATATTTTTCTGATATGAATGGGTGGGTATATCTATAATCAAATAATACATTATTAGTTTTAAGTGGATGATATGTATACCTTTCACCACTTTGTTATGAAGCCCCACATCAGTATATTGATCATATGAAATTTCACTTTATATATTGGATTGAGAGGTTTCTTAGAGAGATTATCACCATTAGCCATTGTATTTTATCACTTAATAGAACTATTTCCATACATTAATCATTAGAAACACTAGAGTGTGAGTGTTTCATTCTATAGTGATTTTTATCCATCATTAGATAATATATTCCCATGAATTCATTAATTTATTTCCTAATGACCTATATTCCTACACTTGAAGAATTTACTAATCCCCTTAATATAATTTCCTCTATGTCCCCTTCCATACTTAAAGCATAATTGAAGGCTCGTCTTATTTTCTCTATGGTCTTAATTATTAAAATTATATCAAAATCTTGACCTTTCAATAATATCAAACCATGATATTGATGGTTAAATATAATATATATTTCTACCATGGTATCACATCAAATTATTTCTTCATAACTAATTAATTCACTTATGGGTAACACCCTGAATATATTTATTTTTAAACCACTATACAATCAATCAATCATACATTATTATTAAATGATAATACAAGAATCATATATCTCAAGTCTTGTAATTTTTTACTCATATATAATAATAGATTAATTATCCTTTTTTTTCTTACCTAAAGGAACACATTCTCTATTTTCATATAAAGAATGTGAGTAATGTTCTTATTGAAAAATAAACATCTAAACTCATCCAACTCCATAGATTAAATTTCTTCTTTTGTCCTTGTGTTGTTGATCACAATCCACCATTAATATGATTATCTATCCAAATACTATTTAACCAAAATAATTTTATAATTCTTCCAAAAATATATAATATAAAATATCTTTTTAATGGTACTGATCCATTTATAAGAAACTAGTGTATTTGTAGACCTAGTAAAATGGTGTATTTTTTCTCATAAAAGACTCGGTATAATATTTTTTCAATCTTTTTTCAACCATAAGGTCATCATTTATCTTGGTATGAGAAATTTTATATGCCTAGAAATTAAAATTTTCATTCTTTCGGAAAAAATATTTTTTTTCTCAAGAGGATAATCATTTAATTGTCTATCAAATTGTCTTTATTGTGGTTTGTTCTAGTTATATTCATTTACTAAATAAATAAGAAATAGTGTGCAAAATAATAATCATAGTGGGTAACCACATTATTATGAAAAATAATTTAATGGTTTTCCAAATCAATAAACATTCATTTCAATCTATGACATATGAGGTTTAATGAGGGTAATACATGTTCATCATATATTCAAACCATTAATGTTCCATCTTAAATAAAATTTTAATTAACCATGAATATCCCCCGGGATTGTTAAACCTACTAAACAATAAGTTAAAACTCCCCATACACTTGAATGATGGCCCTGATATACTTGACGAACTCCTTTTTAGGGTTATTTCACAATTATGAATATTTTCCCAAACCATGTACACTATTGGTATCTAGATTGTGATTTCTTTCTATGAAAACTACAATCATTCATTTACCATAACATAATATATCATCTTATATATAGGATTTTCCTAAGGGTTATCAAAAATGTTTTTTCATCCTAGTTTCCAATGATAACTAAACCACTCTTTGATAAAAAGCATAATTTTCAATTATTTTCAAACAGAAATATTACATTTTATTGTATGAATATTCATTAAATTACATAATGATCCACAGTAGAACCATATTATTTTATTGTCTTTGGAAACATAAATATAAAAACAACTTATATATAATATATATATACCATATACAACTTTTTTATTCATAAATATAACCCTTATTACACACATAGTACTCATAACTTTCTTCATGTCTTGGAGAATGGAATAAATGGTAAGTTGTGGTATCTGATGTGCTGTTAGGTTGAACAAGGAATATATAAATTATTATTTAAAATTTATATGTGCATTAATGTTATTAGAACATTATATTTAACCATTTAAATTCATACCCATCAATTATTTGATCATAATTATGAATCATGACATAAATCATTGTTGTTCGTAAGACATGAATCATCAAGGAAATAAAGAACATGATCCATAAGAGATTAACATTGACATAATATCTAGTCAGAAGTTTGAGTTATATGTGAAATATAATCATAATAATAGAAATAATATATCAAGGATATTGTCCAAGTCATTCATAAAATTTAAGTATTGGTTTAACCACCATTTTACCATCCTTGGGATTGGGATAATCTCTCGTGTTCCCTATTTTATTCTTTGGAAAAACACCATCGTTCTCTCTTTTAGGCTTGGTATAACCTACCTTGCACCCCATTTTGGTCGTGGTACGACCTACTTTGTACCCTTTAGAATAAAAGAAGATTAATATTTACTCAATAAATCATATGGAAATATAATTATAGGCCTACCCATAACATACTCCCAATTCCATTCATATATATATAACAATAATATATAAACATTCCTTATAACTTAACTCCTAGAAAATAAAATGGGTTTCGTTAATATTTCATTATCAGAACCATAAAAAATTTATATAAATAATAAATACAGTGTCAATGGATCATAAAACAAATAAATCCAAAGTGAAATCAATGGATGTTCTCATAGATGAAAAATTACATGTAAATATTAATAAAAAATTTCTAGAGGAAAATACCCTTTTCACTTTAAACTCACTTGACTAACATATAATATTTTCCTAAATATTAAGGAAAAAATTTTCCTTCAAATGATGCTAAAAATATATTGTTGCAAAAATAAAAGTAAAGAGTATCCAATATGATGTTAAATTTAATTTAGGTAGTGTACTTTAATGAAAAGATTCCTTTTATATTTTTTTACAAGGAGAAATGTACCAATTTTAGAAAATGAAAACAAGATCCATTATATTATTTTTCAAAATGGTGAATATTGGGTAAAATTGTATTTAAAAAACATTTTATAATTGTAAAAAACATTTTGGAATAAATTTTTAGAAAACATATCCATAGAATAAAAATGATTTTTGACTAAAGAGAGAAGTAACGTATTTTTTCCTTTTAAAAACTTATTTCGGTATCATGAGTCATTAAAGTGAGGAATAAGAGTAAAAACTTTTTTCCTCCATAAATAATTATAATAAAATAAATTTAAAGTTATTTATCTTTAAATGTTATTATAATTTCCTTAAATATTAAGTCAAGCATTAATAATCCCTATTAAAATGAGATTGAAACATAAATCTCTAATGTCAGGTACAAATTTATTTGAAGGTTGTATAATATCTAGTATAATAAATAGTAATTTATTATATTTATATAAAAGATTCATTTAAATACTTATTATATGATATATTATCCACTTAAAAAAAATTTATAACCCATTTTTTAATAACTAGTTATTGAAATCATTGTTTTTGGATGTTAATAGTTTCGATTTTCCATGCGAATTTTTGTTTGGTGGTTCCAGTATTTATACATTGTTCATGATTAATTAAAATATAATGTAAATTATGATAAATATATCATAATTATTTATTATATTTATAAATTTATATTCATTCATATATGTATGTCATAAGAGAAAATGTAGTACACAATTCACAGAGAGGATCTTTCATGGGTATGAATGAACTCTATTTTCAATTTTTGAATGATTGAAGAAAAGGACGTTAAATAATAATTAAATTTTATTGAATAATTATCATATTACATATAGAAATATATAATATATATTCCTGAAATATATCATTTTTTACATCTATGTAAATAAGAATAAAAAAAGTGTCATGATGCTTCTTAGATGTGGTATTACACATGTACACATAAGCGACATTTTCATATTAAAATGTATAATAATGTAAGAAGATAAATATGATACTATAATATGATAATTATTGTTATTTATTAAATTTTTTTTAAATTTTAAACCCATCATACTAAAAAAATCTTGAAATTTAGTGATTTTAAATGAATAGTATCGCTACATGGTGGTGATAGATCACACATACACACGATCAATACTTTCACCTTCCATTTGATGAAAATTAGTGGCAATAATGGTAGTTAAATAAACATAATAACATTTTATTATTTATAAAATATTTAAGTTATCGTTTTATAATGAATTTAACATAATTAGATGATGTATAAGAGTAAACAAATTGAAAGGGGTATGGTAATACAATTACCTCTTCTTCGATTGGCCTCCTATGTATCCATATTTATGGACTCTCGTAATAGTATTTAAATAATACAAGAACCTATAATTTATGGGTATATATGTTTAAAATGTGATTTTGGGGGTTTTTTGATATATATGGCTCAAATTAGTTTAAATAAAAGAGGGAAGAGAATTCATTTTAAAAGTAAAGGAAGGTTCCCACATAGAATTATTTAAAAGATAAAAATATAACTATGTTATTATAAAGGAAATGTTTTATAAATGAATAAATATTCAAATAAAAATAGGTGGAGTTCTAAATATCATCATCCAATGAAATTTATATCAGTTTTGGTGTCATTTTAAACATTATCTTTTGGTTTAACCCATTCATTAACTGATTTTAACATTAACTATGGTAATGAGTTTTTTAATAATAAAATTTTATAATTTTAAATAGAAACAAAAATTATCTAATAAATTTCCCTGAAATGAAATTTGTTATCAATTATAATACTAATTTTCATCTTTATATTTATTTCAGGTTTTAAAATATTTTGATAAAATATTATTTAACATAATACAACATTAATAACATTTTTATCACTATTAGTTTTATTTCACGTTAAATACATTAAGACAATTATATTATTGAAATATGATACATTAAAACATCCATAAATATTTGTATTATCATATAAATTTGGGGAAAATCATTCAGCAAATATTTAATACTTTTAATATTTTTTAATTCAATTATTATATTTTTATATTAATCAGATAAATATTATGTTAGCATTGTTTTACAATTTAGGGTAATTATAAAGTCACTAGGAATTATAAATTAACTAATATTATACGAAAAATTAATTATTATTTAACATAAACTTTTATAATTGAACATATCCACTATTAATCAATATATAATAATTTTAGAGATATTAAATTCAAGAGAGTGTCTTTTTGGAATCTTATTTACATAAAATAATATAAAATTTATTATCAATGGAAAATGGCACATTAAATTTAATATATTCATGCTTAGGATTTATATTATAGATTATATTTAATAAAATGAAATTTAATCATGTGTGGGGTTGTCTTTGTGAACTTATCCCACGCTTTTGACCGTATTTTACCTATTTTACCATTACTAAGGTGATAAATATTTACAACGGTTACTATTAATAATGACAAAAACATAAAAGTGTCTTAATTTACAAATTTAAACCTACCAATTTAAAATATTTTATCCATTTTTCAAGATTCAATCTCTATAAATTGTATAAATTAATGTTAATAAAAAAGTTTTAATGGCAATGATAAATTGTTTTTTGAAAAATGATTTCTTAAATATATAAATTAACTTTTTTCATAATAATTAATATTTATTATTAAAATGGGAAACATTATGTTCTTAATATAGATAATTATTCCCATTAAGTCTAAATATATTAAATTTTAATCACCTATCAGTGGAAAGACCATATATCACATGCAATTTAAAAATATACATATAACATAGGTAAATATTTTGGGACCAAATACCACCAACATATAGTAATTTTATTTTATTAATATTATCCATTAACAATGATCTTCCAAGTCTCAAATAAGATCTTATCTTCATTGAGAAACTATCATAAAAAAATAAAAAAAAATTATTATTACCAATTGTAAGTAATTATTAAATTTTATTCAAAAAGGAATAATTGATTAAAAATTACCTTTCCCACCTCTCCAAACTGAAACATTGAAAATCATATATGGAAGGTCTATAGAACTCCCCCAACACCATAATTAAAAAAATAACAATCATTTAGCACCTGGTCAATGTCCATTTTTATCTATATAAATTAAAACAAATTTAAAAATTGTGTTAGGGGTTTATTTCAAAATGAAATTGTCAATGATGATGTGTGTTTATAATATTGGGTTATCATCTTCCATGTTGAGAAAACTCCTTATCATACATACCCAATTCAACCATGCTTTATGGAATCAATCCTACATCCCATCATAGAGATATCCCAAATCATTGATGACTACATAGGAGAATAATTGATGAAAATAAATGGATTAATCCACATTTAATCATAATGTGACACCTTAAAAACACCCTATAAGAATGGTTAATCAATGGAAGAAGAATATAGGATCCACTCTATATCATACCATATATCATCCATATGGGATAGTAGTGGTGGATGCTAAAATATAAAAATAATGTTGGGGAAAATTATTAAATTCTATATTTGAATGAAATTTTTGTATCTAAATGGTTCAGATGCATGGGTTTATAAACCTTATATCTTACATTATCCATGATTTATACCCTTTTATAGATTGTCCACATGGTTTACTAAACCATTTACTAATGGTATAAATCTCACTATCCCAAGATTCACCCATTGATTTGTTCATTCCCGCACGTTTCCAAATGATAAAAAAAATCATGTTTCTCCAAATGAAAATAGTTAAATTATGAATTTTCCCCCAAAAAGTTTCTACTAAAAATGCACAATTCATAATCCCTCAACCAAAAAATTAAGTCATCTTCACATTTTCTTCATTAATCCCACATGATTTTTTCTTATCTTGTATTGACTGCGTAATAGTGGAAAACTACAACAAAACACTATATTTCAACTAAATACTCTTAATACATACTCAAACCAAAAACACATTTTCAAGATCTTTATTGATATCTAAAAATGTATTTTTACATGCTCTAAATCATTTTATTATTATCAAAATTCTAATTATCCCAGCATTGCCTACTCCATGAATTAAAATAAAATTCCCTTTAATTTAATAAACCATTATGAGGAAAGAATTTATATTGGTTAATTTTTTTGAAAAATTAATAGTATCCTTCATTATTATGAATATAATGTCTCTAAATTGATAAATGAAAGATATGTAGTGTTCACTAGGTTGAAACCCCACAAAAATATTCCTAGTAAAATGTAAATTCCTAACTAGCTAAGAAAACATATTACATAGTCAAAATAAAATTTATATTATTTATAAAGAAAATGGGAATAAATTTTTTCAGTTCGAAAAACCATAGTGTTTTCAATTTAAAATTAAATTTAATTACCAAAAATTCCCTTTCTTCTATGTATAAGTAAATATTGATAAATAAATGAAAATGATTTGAAACTTATGGAATCGCTATTTGGCCAACAACAAGTAATTCTACATTCATTAGGTTTATCAGTCAAAATAAGAGTTATAAAATATTTAGACTTTCCACCCATTATAATTTATATAATCTATGTAGAATCCCTAAAAATAAAATTTTTGGGTAGTTGAAAACTATTTGAGAATAAACTCACTCATTAAAAATCCCCCCTTCATTATCTCATTTATGCTAGATCATTTACTCCCTCATATCCAAATGGTCCAAATTTGGCATTCAACTATAGTAAATGTATTTCATATCCAATCATCTAATATTTATTATAGAGTATAATTTTATGAGTAAATTCATATCCATTATATCTTTAATACATCATGTTAACTTCATTTTATTGTGATGGTATATATATTGTATATTTAGATCAGATATGTTTATCTAAGAGAACAAAAATTATAAATAATGGATTGATTCAACACTTTTCAAGAGTGGATTAATTATTTTGTGACTATGATATAATATAACATTTTTTATTCAATGTAAATATGAATATAGTTACAATAATGGTATTCAATTATATGTTTTTACAAGATATTTGGTATCGTAATATGTAGTTATTTTAATTTTATAAATCAATTACAAACATAGAGAAAAAAATATTTATAATTTAATAAAGAAAAAGGGAAGGGTTTTCAAAAATTTGGAGAAACATCCTAATTTCCAACAAAAATAATACGTAAATAAGAGTTAAATTATTCAATAACTAAATTATGCCTGGTTAACATCATAAATTCAATCTCTTCATTTGAAAAAAAATTATCCTCATTAACAATATCCTTTTTATGTTTATTAACTTCATTAACATGCATTTATTGTTCAATCGCCTTCTCGTTAACATTGAATATATTTTAATAACGATAGCTAATGAAACCCAACATAAATGTAACATAAATAATACCTTCATCTCATTAGTTAAATAATATGTCTCAAAATTATCCACACATACTAATGAATGAAAATTTTAGTGTCTTGGAGATTACCTACTTAAACATTTTATTTTATGAAACTTGATATCATTTCTCTATAATTATACTCTTTTAGAACCTTATCTAGGAATATCCTATGATATAATAATCTTTATAACCCAGGGGATAAGAAATATAATAAATGGTTTATATCCAATTCTTAGTAAGGTAAAATATATCATAAAATGTTATATCATAAACATGTATAAAACCATGGGTAAGTCCCAAATATTATAATAAAATATAAAAATACATTAGTTTATAATCAAAAAACATGTCAGAGTACCATATGTTCATAAAAATATTGTTATTAATTCATAAAAAATATGAATTTTTTAAAAACAAAACTTAATAGTCTTTTACAATTTGGGTATGTCATGAAAGTGTAGAAGAAATTATAAATATATTATAATTATAAATACAATCCATTTCATAGAAATGATGTGAATCTTTGAAAAGTGTAATAACTTAATGAATAACATGGAAATGTGGAACAACCATAATAATAGGAAAACCTATATGATAAAACACATTATTCCAATTCCAATGTGAATAATCTCATTATTTACACATCTAAAAATGTGAGAAACCTCATCATGTGCACACACAGGTAAAAAAATCCATTATACCTATGGATCACAATATCATGTGATATAAGCTTAAAAAAATGCATTGTAAAATGATATAGGACCCCAGCCATCATCATTCATACATATGTGTGACATATAAAATAATTTTTCAAGTTATCTGAACTAATAAATGGAAAAAATGGGTTTCTTAAATATCCAAACGAAAACCATGCACTTTTCATTCATAACCCAAGGGAATAATATGGGTTTTATAAATCATCCAAATTGTACAAAATAACATAATGAATTAAATAACATTATATAGAAATCATATTCACCCAAAATAATCACTTAAATGAAAATATAATATGAAACATGAAATATTACTCCATTTAAGATAGATCATTGGAAGATAATGAAAATTAAATCATGAATATATCTCTATGAAAAATTTTGTATTCATTTTGATAAAAGTCATAGATAAAATTATCTTTTCAAAAATTATACTTTTTTATATAATTTAATAGAAAAGAATTCATGTAATTTTATTTTTATGAAAATATATTTTCCCCATAAATAATTAGTGAAAAGATTTAAAAAAGAAAATGTAGTGAATACAGGAGAAAGAAAATAAAGAAAATATTTTATAATATAATTGATGAAATTTGAGTTAACAAGTCCTTTACATTTTCCCATGATTTTTATGGATGTTTTTTAACCTCTAGTATCATAAATTTATAAAAAATAATTTTCTATTGATGAAAAGTTTTCATATATATTTCGATTTTTAATATTAATTAATAAAATTTATCATCCTCGGTGTGATTTTTCTTATGTCTATTCATCAGCGAGAGTTAATAATATTAATGATTTTGAAGTAACTTTATTAAAGTGATGATTATCTTCATAATTACACTAAATATAATCATTTATAAATCATTAATTCTCATTGAATTTATGTTTTATAAAGGAAAGTAATAATATAATTCCATTACAGTATATTTTTAATGATGATGAAATCATTTTGATTTATTTTTCGATATTGATGGACTACTGTAAATTGGTCATTAAATTATGTGTTAAAAAAATAATCCTATTAATAATATATGTTACTTATATATATAATATACATAGAAAATATAATCTAAAAACATCCATGATTACAAGTGAGGGAAAAACATGTTTATTAACAAAGGCGGTACTCCACACAAAATATGATTAATGTTTTAGTTTTTCATAAAGGGGAAAGGAGAGGGTGGTTAATTCTTATAGAACCATTATAATAAGACAATGGTATTATATTTATACATATGTTATAATTTTGTCATCATTTACTAAAATTTTGGAAAAATGAATGAGAGGTTATGTACTTATACCACACTTCTAAGATTATATCCTATGCAAAGGGGAATAAAACACTTAGGTATAGTATTTTTAGAATAAAATAGCTTCTTTAAGGTGTATAAGAGTTTGTAGGAGAGTGTTTCGAAGTGTCTTTTTCCTAACATAATTGGTTTTTATGGGGAGTAACGAGAGGAGTTCCCCTTTTATAAGTGAAATATAGTTTCATTTGGTAAATACCCAAAACATTACCATAATGTGAAGTCCATATCAATAAATTTGTGTCCCAATTTGAGAAATAATTGATCGTGTATTATAAAATGTTTATCCACACATTTAAAGCTCAATTAAAAATATTTATTAAACATTTGAATCCATTTCCCACCAAGGTTGCTCATTTTTACCTTTTTTATTTTCACCATGGAAACTCAATTTTACCTATTAAATTTATCCATTATAGACTAATATTAAATGGTCATTGTTGTATATTTTGTAAGTATTGGTTTAAAATTTGAAATCAATTATATTAAATTCATTTTTTTAAAAGTGATAAAAAATATATAATGACTAATGAATAATTTGTTAAAAAATATTTAGGAAAAATATAACATCGATTATAAATTGTAAAATATGCATTTAAAAATTAAAAAGAACATTTTTAAATTTATAGAATAACATTAAAAAATTTATATTTATTGTTATAAAAAGGATTCCAAAATTTACACTTCATATTTGAAAATAAATAATGTCATAAAATTCATATTTTTTGTAAAAAAACATATTTTGCAATGTTCACCAAAAAATTGGTTTTATAAAAAATCAAAAAATATTTATTTAGATAATATGTTGTTGAAAAATCTAGAAAAACATTAATTTTCTAAATCATATCCTAAAATATAAAAAATTTACATTAAATTAAAATCATAATATATCTTGGAAAATTTTTTTATTGGAATCTATTTTTGGAATATTTTTAATTATTCTAAAAAAGTGCCAATCATTAATATATAAAACATGAATAATATCGAATATATAAAATAAATTTTAAGAATAATTTTTTTTATTAGTTTCTTAGTTGAAATAATTGATTCTATATTTAAATATTATATTTTTCTTTTGTATATATATGTTTATCATAATTATGTTACCACTGTTTATACTAGATAATTCTATGACAAATTTACAATTGTCTGTAATTTTTTGTTTCAACTTTGTGTGTGGAGAAATCCAATGAATGTATTATTTATTTAAGCATAAAAAACATAGGTTTTTATAATGTCACTCTTAGACCATTCCCTTTCCATCATACTATAATTTCTTAATCACCATCATATCTTGTTGATATAATTTTTGAATTGATTTATCCCTCTATATTATTTTCTAAATGATTAATTCAAACATTGAAACATATATTTTTATTGTAAACTATTATTATCATGTGTAAATGTCATACACAGTTTTTTTTTCTTTTCTGTCATTGTATTGATCCGACCCATTAGAAATACCGATCCTCTTCATGGGTATTTGATGAGATAAATATTGAGTTTTGAAGTTACATATATGTCTAACCACCCAAATTTGGGATCCCCATTGTTTGTTTAGTAGTTTTTGATGAAAGGGTGGTTACTTCCTGATTTGGGCCAACCGTGAGCCCATTCCCAGTTTTAAAAACTGAATTTGTTTCCTATATAACTCTTTTGTTTTTCATCCTTTTTCACCCATTCAACTTCCCACTTGTCCTATACGGATATATTAAAATTTATATGTCCTTTTTTACTCATTAGAAATTTATCAGCCGGGTGATTTTGGGATACTTATTTAGGTTTTGGGCCAGCCCATGGGCCCATTTCCTGTTTTAAAAAAATAATTTGTTTCATTTATATCATTTTCATTTTTTAATATTTTCGGTGACTCCACCTCCCACCCAAAGCCAATATCCCTATCCTCACCCCCAATATCGTTTTTGCCTCTTTGGAGCTCATATGGGTCGCGTAAGAGGACGAACATTCTCAGGATACCTCAAATCGTCCAGATTTGACATGGTAAATTGTATCATTCATAAATTAATCAATTAGTACTCTTTTGGCCACCAATTTTCATTCCCTGGTTCGTCCAGATCTTAGGAGTCTCTCCATTAATTTCAAAGCCATTACCTTCCCTATAGGGTTGCATATCTAATGGATGACGAAGATTTTTCTAGGGTGATACGTGAGATTCCTTCTCCTTTCTCCTTCCTCTTCTCCCTCCTTTCATTATTTCTTTGATTTATATTGTAACCTAGTCTTGATAGACCTAGTGTTTTGTTATAAAATGTTTTTTATGGGTTTTATGTTTGTTTAGGTCTGGTATTTATAGTTTTAGGGTTTATAAACCCGCGACGGGTGATTTCGGGTGTGCGTTTCAATTTCGCCAATGATTTGGGGTAGGATATCCCTTGCACATGCTTTTATCATAGATGTTTCATCATTTTAATATTATCCTACACTGATATAAATGTATATTATTGTTTTAAATCCTTTTTATAATTTTCTTGGTGTGCAATGTCGTTGTTTAATCACTGTTATGTGAAAGGTAGTGTTGTTTTGTCATGAAAGTAATCAACAAGTGTTTATTTAAATGTTCCATTATCTTAGAAAATATTTTGCGAGGTTTATAATCTGGTTTATGGTATTTTTAACATGTTACAGTATCTTTAATGAAAATATGACATTCAATTGGTGTTTTATTCCTTTTCATGTACATAAAATAAATTGTTTTGTTTAAAAATGGCATGACATGTGTTCGGTAAATTGCCCGGTTGGCTTTTATGTGTGATGTGTGTTTTTAAAGTTATTTTATTGGATTTATAAAGGAATTGGAAGAATTATAAATGGTATTTTTGGGTACTTATATTGATTTCCAATTTGGATTTGTTTTTACAAACAAGTGGGTTTTGATTTACAACATATTTTGGCCGGAGTTGCCAAAAAAAATGGACCGTTTCACATCTTTACGAAAATGGTTGTGTTTTGAATATGTAACCTGAGTTTTATAAGAGATTTATGAATGACGTTTGCTTCCTTAAATGATGTTTATACAGATACTTAATAAAATTAAAATGCATACCTTCATCAAAGGTTAGTTTTGAGAAAATGTTTAAAGGCCCGTTTTGCATTTCCTAGAAACGAAGGAGTGTTTTACTTGTATATAACAAGGTGTGAAATTGGGATTGTTTTATGGTCCATTAAATTATTTTATTAAATGTTTATTGGGCTGAAAAATATGATTTGATTTTGTTATGATGTGTGTTTATAATTTAAATAATTTTTTTGAAAGAGTTTTATGTGAAAAGCCTCAATGCACTTCATGAAATTGTTTTACCAAAATATTTAGCGGTTTGTTGATAAGTGTAAGAAATGTGAAGAAAGATTATGGGATGTTTGTGTTTTTATGGTTTTGGAATGGAATGTGGATATGAAGTGTGTATTTTATAATATGTCTAACTTGATTGAGCACTAAAGGGAATCCCGGGTATCTAGGTGGGCGGACGTGTACTAGTATGCTAGTGATTCTGTGGGGGTTGGTCCCTGTTTCACGTAGCAAGTTTGACGATGACAACACTAACTAAACTATGATGATGATGATGATTGGGGACTACTAGGTTATGGGTATGTTCCCTACTAGTGGCTCGTGCACGAGAATGGATATTTATTATGGTTACTTTCATCGAGATACGAGGTACCTGGGGCTCACAACTAACTAGTGCCTAGGGGTATTCCTGTGACTAGTTCTCATTGGCTATTCTGTACTCACCGTCGGCATACGGTGTGTTTGGTTGGTAAATTCAGTAGTATGTGTTATTTATTTGAATGTTAAAATTCTTTAAAGCAGCCCTCTTGGAAACTATGTTCATTTTGAAGTTGCACCTCTTTGAAAAAAAATAGTTACTTGCATTTTTGTTTATTAAACATGCATGTTTTTGTCTGATAATTATTATATCATGGAACCTCATTTGAAAACCATACTTTCATATCATGAATTTGAAACTATAAATTTATGTTTCATTTATTTTAAAGGAATGCGCATTGGGAATAGAATATCGGGTTATCCTACTGAGTACTAATACTCACGCCTATAGTCTTCTTTTTTTAGCCCTTGTGCGGGTTTCATCTTTAGTTCGATCAACTTGGGCGACTTTTGATCATTGTGTTGGAGAGTGACCAGAAGTGTCACATGGAGTTAGTTGGTCATTGGGATTGTTCATTTGAGTTTTTTTTTGTTCTGCCTTTAGTTTCTTGTATAAAAAATATTTTGCTCAATTTTTATATAAATTCATTTTGGGTTGTCCGTTTATTTCCGCTGTTTGTTTGATTGTTTATATATGGGAGAAATCATTCCCTTGTGTACTCTATTGATTCCCTTGGTGCTTGTCACCATCCAGGGAGTATCGGGAACACCTCTCGGGACTTGTCGCGGGCTGGACTGGGTGACTGGTTCAGGGTCGACTCGGGCTGGTTCGTGACAAAATGGTATCAGAGGAGGTATGCTACTAGCAGACCTTTCTTTTTAGAGCGCCCTTGTTATTTTGGGGATGTCAAGGTAGATGGAGTAGGATTTTTGGGACTTGAGGGGTAAGTGCAAGAAGAACGTCGCGAACTCTTTCTTGTTCTAATCCTCAGGTTTCCAAGGGAGTCCAGTTTTATTAGTGTCCTTTGTTCTAGTTGATTTTTTTTTTGGTGTTGGGATATGACAAGGGGAGTCTGACTAATGGCCTCCATGAGCTCGCAGGGCCTGGGAAGCCATGTAGAGCTTGGGATTGGTCCTAATAAGTCTCTCTGTGTTGGTGTTGTGTTTGGCATATGGCAGCCAACCATATGGTCAACTCACCCACCGATACTAGTTCCCTTTTTTTGGGTCTCTTGAAACTTTCATGAATTCTGATTTTTTTTAAATCCTTGTGTGAGAATTGTGGAAATGGGTTTTAAAGGGAGGATTATATTTTTAAAAGTGAAAAATGGGGTTTTCAAAAATTTAATATAAGAATGGTTTTGGAAGGTTGTGTTTTTGTAAAAAAATGGAGGGAAGTGGAAATGATTTAAAGGGATTGGATTATCCATAATCTAAACTTGTGGTTTGTTGAAATAAAATGTTCTGAAATTGTGAATCATTTTAAAGTGATTCTGGATCTTTTTTTTAAATGGGGTATTTTAGGATGTTAAAAAGATTTTGAATCGGATAAATTAGTTTTGGAAATTAGTTTTGATCAGTTGGTGTTTTACTAGAAATGTTATTGGTCTCAATGGACCTCGGATTATGAAAATATACATTGCTGAATTTTTTTTAAAAAAAATAATGTGAAGGGGTTGTTTGGAGTGGCATGGTTATTTTAAAAAGTTTTTAAAAATGAAAAGGGGTAGGTTTTCAAGAAAATGATTCTTAATTAATTGTGGTTTTTTTTGTTAAACATGAAAATGTTTTTTGACTTGGTGGTTGGTGTTCCTTTTGAAGGTAAATTGTTTTTTTTGAATTATGATGTTTAATTTTAGCCTTTGGTGTTTTCATGGGTGCTCACATGCATGGTTTTATTTATATTTGGAATTATGGCCTATATGGTATGGTGGTTGGGTGTCAGGGGTGGCATGGAAATGTGCATGTGGGTGAGACTTGATGAAACACCATTGGTGAATGTGGAAACCCACCAAGTTAGTTTGGTTTTTCAAAATTGCTTTGAGCTGAAAATTATGGCCTTTTTTAAAAACCAATGGTTATGTGACTTGATTTTTCTATGTCTTAGAAGATTTGTTTATTTGGATAGCTTCCATGTGATCTAGAATTCATACTCTTGTTTTATCTAGTGATGAGATCTTGTTGGTGGCTCGGTTTTGGAGTAATTTTCATTGGGTTTCTAAAAATATGTTTGATGTTGTGATGTGGCCATGGATAGTTCTGCGTTGGAAATCTTTCCTGTTGATCAACCTAAGGATTACTAACAAATTTTAAATCCACCTCTTTTGATGATTCCTCAACTTGTTTGTTGGAATAGAGAGCTGTTTGGGATCTATTAAAAGTGCATCAAGGTCATGATAATTCTTTTGGACAGAGCAGTTTTGTTCGGTGATGTTGATGTGTTTCGTCGTAATCCTTGTCCATTCTTCCCCTCGTTTGGAGTGAGATAAAATTTTGATATGTATCTATGAGTTCCTATTTAGATGAAGGTTTTTTTTGGTGATCAAGTGTGGTTTTTTTGAGTGGTGTGATCCTTATCACCTGACTGCGGTGCAGCAAATGCTTCAAGAATCATGGCTCCAGCCATAGGCCTCGGAGTGAAGCTTTTCACGTAGTCAGAAAATCGACAGAGGTGTGGAGTGCTCGATTATGACCCTTACTCCTCTGTTTTGTTAATTTATTTTCTATGTCAATGTTTTGGTTCTTCATTTCTATGAATTTCCCTTTGTCGCAACAAGCGTGGTGGACTTAACCCCTCACACAGTGTCTATGGTTATTCTTTCATGGATTTGGGTTTTCAATAAATGTCCCTGTGTGGACTTCCAGTAAAAATCAGGTGCAGTCTTGGTGTTACCTATTCATAGGGGGAGAGTTTTGGGTAGTTTATTTGTTTCTTTTGTTGTTTCAGTGGCCAAATTATTGGGTCCCCTTCCATCCCATCCCCAAGTGACGGGGGTCCAGAATTGTGCTGAATGTGTCGACCAAGTTATTTTCCCCTCCATTCAGGAGTGGGTGGTTTATATGTTCATGTTGTAACCCTATTAACTTGGTATAGTAGGTTTTCGTAGGAGTGTTTTTTTGGGCTTGCGTGAGTGAGTCCCAACTCTAGCTCATGTTCAATTCTTGTCTATTCGTTGCTAGTTGGTTTCTAATGGTGGGGAGACCCACCATGGGTCTCCTGGATTTTCATCCAAAGAACATTTCTAGTTCTATTAGATTCTTAATGGTGGGGAGTAAATTTTTGAATCCTTA
The DNA here is from genome assembly GCA_963277665.1 of Viscum album. Classification (NCBI taxonomy): domain Eukaryota; kingdom Viridiplantae; phylum Streptophyta; class Magnoliopsida; order Santalales; family Viscaceae; genus Viscum; species Viscum album. Next base: position 377,468,833 of record OY728160.1, on the reverse strand, counting down.
GGTGTTGTTTTTTTCATCCAGAAAGTGTTATGGCTTTCCGGGGGCGGAAAGCTTTAATGGTGGGGAGAATTTCCACACACGGTTTTTTTCTTTTCTGTCATTGTATTGATCCGGCCCATTAGAAATACCGATCCTTTTCATGGGTATTTTATGAGATAAATCTTGAGTTTTGATGTTTCATATATGTCTAACCACCCAAATTTGGTATCCCCATTGTTTTTTTAGTAGTTTTTGAAGAAAGGGTGGTTACTTCATGATTTGGGCCAACCGTGAGCCCATTCAGAGTTTTAAAAACTGAATTTGTTTCTTATATAACTCTTTTGTTTTTCATCTTTTTTCACCCATTCAACTTCCCACTTGTCCTACACTGATATATTAAAATTTATTTATCCTTTTTGACCCATTATAAATTCATAATCCGGGTGAATTTGGTTTACTTATTTAGGTATTGGGCCAGCCCATGGGCCCATTTCCTGTTTTAGAAAAATAATTTGTTTCATTTATATCTTTTTCATTTTTTAATATTTTTTGGTGATGCCACCTCCCACCCGAATCCAATATCCCTATACTCACCCCCAATATCGTTTTGGCCTCTTTGGAACTCATATGGGTTGCGTAAGAGGACGAAACTTCTCAGGATACCTCAAATCGTCCAGATTTGACAAGGTAAATTGTATCATTCATAAATTAATAAATTCGTACTCTTTTGGCCACCAATTTTCTTTCCCTGGTTCTCCCAGATCATAGGAGTCTCTCCATGAATTTTCAAGCCATTCCCTTCCCTCTAGGGTTGCATATCTAATGGAAGAAGAAGAGTTTTCTAGGGTGAAAGGTGAGATTCCTTCTCCTTTCTCCTTCCTCTTCCCCCTCCTTTCATTATTTATTTGATTTATATTGTACCCTAGTCATGATAGACCTAGGGTTTTGTTATAAAATGTTTTTTGATGGGTTTTATGTTTGGTAAGGTTTTTTATTTATATTTTTAGGGTTTATAAACCTGCAGCGGGTGATTTCGGGTGTGCGTTTCAATTACGCCAAAGATTTGAGGTAGGATATCCCTTGAACATGCTTTTATCATAGAAGTTTCATCATTTTAATGTTATACTATACTGATATAAATGTATATTATTGTTTTAAATCCTTTTTATAATTTTCTTGGTGTGCAATGTCATTGTTTAATCACTGTTATGTGAAAGGTAGTGTTGTTTTGTCATGAAAGTAATCAACAAGTGTTTGTTTAAATGTTCCATTATCTTAGAAAATATTTTGTGAAGTTTAGAATCTGGTTTATGGTATTTTTAACATGTTACAGTGTCTTGAATGAAAATATGACATTCAATTGGTGTTTTATTCCTTTTCATGTACATAACATAAATTGTTTTGTTTAAAAAGGGCATGACATGTGTTCGGTAAATTGCCCGGTTGGCTTTTATGTGTGATGTGTGATTTAAAAGTTATTTTATTGGATTTATAAAGGAATTGGAAGAATTATAAATGGTATTTTTGGGTAATTATATTGATTTCCAATTTGGATTTGTTTTTACAAACAAGTGGGTTTTTATTTACAACATATTTTGGCCGGAGTTGTCAAACAAAATGGATCGTTTCACATATTTACGAAAATGGTTGTGTTTTTAATATGTAACCTGAGTATTATAAGAGATTTATGAATGAGTTTTTCTTCTGTAAATGATGATTATAAAGATCTTTAATAAAATTAAAATGCATACCTTTATCAAAGGATAGTTTTGAAAAAATGTTTAAAGTCCCGTTTGGCATTTCCTAGAAACAAAGTAGTGTTTTACTTGTATATAACAAGGTGTGAAATTGGGATTGTTTTATGGTCCATTAAATGATTTTATTAAATTTTTATTGGGCTAACAAATATGATTTGGTTTGTTTATGATGTGTGTTTATAATTTAATGAATGTTTTTGAAAGAGTTTTAAGTGCAAAGCCTCAATGCACTTCATGAAATTGTTTTACCAAAATATTTAGCGGTTTGTTGATTAGTGTAAGAAATGGGAAGAAAGATTATGGGATGTTTGTGTTTTTATAGTTTTCGAATGGAATGTGGATATGAAGTGTGTATTTTATAATATGTGTAACTTTATTGAGCACTAAAGGGAATCCCGGGTATCTAGGTGGGCGGACGTGTACTAGTATGCTAGTGATTCTGTGGGGGTTGGCCCCTGTTTCACGTAGCAAGTTTGACGATGACAACACTAACTAAACTATGATGATGATGATGATTGGGGACTACTAGGTTATGGGTATGTTCCCTACTAGTGTCTCGTGCACGAGAATGGATATTTATTATGGTTACTTTCACCGAGATACGAGGTACCTGGGGCTCACAACTAACTAGTTCCTAGGGGTATTCATTTGAATAGTGCTCATTGGCTATTTTGTACTCACCGTCGGCATACGGTGTGTTTGGTTGGTAAATTCAGTAGTATGTGTTATTTATTTGAATGTTAAAATTCTTTAAAGCAGCTCTCTTGAAAACTATGTTCATTTTGAAGTTGCACCTCTTTGAAAAAAAATAGTTACTTGCATTTTTGTTTATTAAACATGCATGTTTTTGTCTGATAATTATTATAGCATGGAACCTCATTTGAAAACCATAATTTCATATCTTGAATTTCAAACTATAAATTTATGTTTCATTTATTTTAAAGAAATGTGCATTGGGAATAGAATAACGGGCTAACCTACTGAGTATTAATACTCACGCCTATAGTCTTCTTCTATTTTTAGCCCTTCTGCAGGTTTCATCTTTAGTTCGATCACCTTGGGAGACTTTTGATCATTGAGTTGGAGAGTGACCAGAAGTGTCACACGGAGTTAGTTGGTCATTGGGATTTTTCATTTGAGTTTTTGTTTTTGTTCTACCTTTAGTTTCTTGTATAAAAAATATTTTGTTCAATTATTATATAAATTCATTTTTGGCTGTCCGTTTATTTCGGTTGTTTGTTTGATTGTTTATATATGGGCGAAATCATTCCCTTGTGTACTCTATTGATGCCCTTAGTGCTTGTCACCATCCCGGGAGGATCGGGAACGCCTCTCGGGACTTGTCGTGGGCTGGCCTGGGTGACCGGTTCAGGGTCGACTCGGGCTGGTTCGTGACAGTAAAATATGTATTTTATGGTGGTGTTAACATCATAATTGTTGAATATATCATACTAAAGTGTGATAAATATAAAATGGATCATTGGAAGTTTATGACAGAACTCTTTAAAGGTTGTCATAAGGATTAATCTCTAGAAATCCCTTTAAACCATCTACCTCATTTTTATTTATATCCCAATATACTGAGGATATAAATTTAAATATATCATAAATTCTATCATTTAATCTGACATTAAGTCACTTATAGTGAGTATAGAATTGATATTTTAAAAACTTCCTGATCTCTTTAATGATTGGGACACTAATGTAGAAGCTTTATCTATTTTTTAACGATAAAATTGTTATGGTCGTATTAATACTATTGAAATATATATGAAAATGAATTAGTTATGTAATATGAGGGTTATATGTGAGAAGAATTGATTCCAAACACCATTTTCATAAGTGAAAATAACTTCCACAATCTTTTCTCCACTAAATGATATGATGATATTATTATCCATTAATGTAACTTATATTTTAGCCACCACAAAGATTATGGGATCTATAGAAACTAATTAAAGGAGATATTTATGTAAATTAATTTTAGAAAATTATTTAAAATCATAAACTATATTTCATCATACAATTTCATGAATGGATAAAAATGAATTAATGATAGGACTTATGTTCCACCTAGTTCTTTTTAAGTTACTAAAATCAATTAGAGATGATGAATGATATTGGGTACTCCTTTCATAGATCAATCTAACCCTTCCTAATGCTCTGTAAGCCCCATACTTATTTCATGTCTTATAGTTTGAGGTAGGTAAATTTGATTATAAAAATTCAATTAATTTAGTTAATAACATTCAAAACTTATATTCCTCCTAAAGGATGATAATTTCATAAAACAGCTGCTTGATGCCTCTTATCCACATTCAGAAAACCCTAGTGATCTCCAGGTATTTATTCCTTCATAATTGACATTATTATATTTTATCAAATGTATTTTTTTTATTTTTGAGAAAAATTATTAATTAAATGGGCATCAAATTGAAATGAATAATATTTATCAGTAACAGTGGAAAGATCATATTTGAGAATGAGGGATTCCCTTAATGTAGTTGAAGCTCCCAAATTAGCAATGTTTGACACCATAAATTAATGCCACTCAACCTCTTTATCCTGTACAATTATTTAATAATCTATTATAATGAAAATATAATAATATTTGGTTAAAACACTAATCTGTTACATAGTAGGAAATTTAATATGGGGATAGGGATATAGTTTTCATGAAAATGGTTCATTTCCCAATAGATCACATTTAATTACCTCACCATACTTTGAGATTACCTCTTAAGGTGTACAATTTAAGAATCATGATGTAAAAATCATAAATATATGAAACATAAGTATCTAATTTAGATTGAATGTGTGAATTTTGGATACCAACCCTAGTTGTATATGAAGATTCGTGCGGCTATTATATCAATATTTCATCAGTATCTAACTATGGTGGTGGGATATTTGAACTAATATGTATTTATAATTATTCCACCACTATGAAGGTATACAATAAATCTTTTTTCAATGCATTCGGTACCATTTAATGAAAAAGTGATGGTTTTTCTTCCTCTAAATGTAATGATTCCACTATATGTCTAACAAAACTGTTAGTTAAAGTGTATTTCGTTGAATTTAATATCATATTTCCTACCTATATATACTATATGAAAACCAATTATAAATATATTAGCTATAACCTAGAGTATTAGGGATAGTGTAATATCATGGAAGGGTTATTTGAGCAATATATCTTTAGATTTGATGAATTGTTTCCACTCTATATTGATTAATTGGTTAATCACCCATCAATAATTATTGTTGTCTGGTATTATACACATATTATTATCAATACCCTATAATCAATAAAATATACTGATATCTCTATATTTATGATGTATATGGAAGCCTCTATTGGTTTAAATTTGTTCTCAATATTATAAAGAGATTTCAAATTACATATCTTTTGGATACACACATCACCTTAGTGGAAAACCCATAGATCTTCATGTATACCACTAGCTAGATTGTTGCCCAAAAATAAGAAACACTCAATGTATAAATAAAATGAAATAGTAGTTGTATTATCCTATATGGGCCTAATGTAAGTTTTGATACCCCTCATGATTTATTGTTTTCTGGTATTTGTATATTTTTTAAAGTAATATGTATCCATATTTTGCTAGATAGCCTTTTCTTCGTTTAGATCACCTTGCATGAACTTCATTAACGATTGGTTCCTCAACTATGAGTTATTTAGAGTATCATGTTTGTGGTCATCTCATATGTACTATTGTATTTTTTTTACCATCCCTCTTTCATAACGTTTTGGTGTCATACATTAACATTTCCTAAATCATTGATCTAATAACCATTTAAATATTATGTGAAAACATATTTTCTAGATAGAAAATGATAAAAAATTCACCATATTTAGATATTAACTCCATAAAAAATCTAGCAAAAGAATCTTTGTTTTTTCATGTGTGTACATATGAACCATTACAGAAAACTACTTCATAGACACCATAGGATGTTGGTTTTTCTTAGAATCAGAAAAAGTGAAAATATCATTCATTATATGATATAAAATTAGAAATAAAGTTAATACGTTGTATTAAAGTTGTAAGTGATATCCTAATCAATCCACACTCATATTATAGAGTCTCTGAAATCTTTTTTCTTTGTTAACTTATTTTATACACTATAAGCATTATATAAAATTTTTTAGTCCTATTTTCATTATATGGGATGAAATTAATCATTGAGTGTATCCCAAAAGTCTTGATGACTGTCAAATAGAACATAAGAAAAGATTAGATACCCGAGATGAGATGAACATTGGTATTTTTTCTACAACTATAAATATTAAGTGTAATTTGGAAATTATAAATTTTGAATTGTTTCATAGAACAACCATATAATCCTTATAATGATCACAAAATATGTAATGTGGACTTTCCATGACAAACTTGTAGCATTATCATATCATTATTAATATTGGAAATGATAAAAATGGGATTCTCACCTTCCAACCTGATTTTCATTATAAAAAATCATTTTATCACAATGATGTGTTAATTCCATAGTGAAAACACATACAAACTAATCCACATATCCATCAAATAGGTGAGATAAATATTATGGTCTATGTCTAGGCTATCCCTAAAACCTCACCGCTCATGTTGACCCCACTCTAGTTCAATCAAGTAGCTTCATTGGGTTATCATATTTTACATAGTATGACTAATTCTTGGGTACTGGGAGGTTAGTCCATTATTATACATAATAAATATGTTTTTCTACAAATTCGTAAAACTGAAGTTAATACATGTTTAGGGTCCCATCTTTTTGTATCTCATAGATTCCTTTAAGCATGATTGTTCTAGTAGTTTTGTTCACTCAACATACCTCATGATGTCTTGTGTGAAATAAACTTATCCCACTTCTTGATATGTATAGGTTCACTGGAAGTTTTCTTCACATTATAATAAATAATTCCAACCTCTCCAAGTGTTAAATATAATTTTTTAATTTGAGGTCTCCAAATCCTGAGAAATAATTGGATAATATTATAATTCTAGTAAATTTATACTTATAACTTCCAAAAATCATTATAAGTTTCTTTGATTTAAATATAGTGCTGGAACACTATATAAATTTCCCTTTCTCAGTATGCTTATATCCACATGGGATTGAATCATTCATTGGTGTGAAGGCCTCATCTATATTTCCATCACTAATGATTATCAGTAACTATATGAAAATAAATAGTGGAATAAAAATGCATATTTTTAGTTTTATAAGTAGGATTAAATGTACCACATAATGTATGTCAGGTAAATATATACTTTTTTAATATAAAATACCTTAATTTAAATACTTACACTTTATAATTGTGAATTGAGGGTGAAAAAGGATGATTGTGGTTTGGTCATACGATATCAATATTGGTTAATAGTAAATAATAGTATAGAGGTGGATAATTTAATTGTGAGAAATTATCATGATTCTTTAGTAGGGATTTCAAAATATCTTAAATATATTATTGGTATTTTCAAATATTCTCTAGATCAATTTATTGAATCATTTATTCGATATTATTTATAAAAAAATAGAGGAACTACTTATAAATGGAACTATTTATAGTAAATAATTAAACATTTTTTGAATTTTTTTAAATTACAATAAGGATATTTTCGTTAATGAAAAATAACAGGAATCAGGTCATAAATATAGGTGTTCAAAAATTTCACTATGTATGGATTTTCACCCGACTTATCACACTCATGTAACATCAACCGGGTCCTTTATTCCCAACTTATTATCTACATGTTAATTTTTCAGGTGGCTACCACCCAGCCACTAATTTCAAAATATCCATTCTTATTTGTCTATTCCACATTTCCCCCAACTTATTAAATAGAACATATTCTTATAGATAAATGGAATAAAATATTATGAAAATAAATAGTTGTTTATATAAGAATTTCCATGCTGAATAGTGTATTCTGGGAATGTGGTCCCCTCTTATTTATGAAGGAGGATAGTGTGTGAATGAATTCGTATATTAGATCCCAATATAAAAAAATTATATATATCCATTCTTGGAACTATGAAAACACTCTAATTTCCATCTATGTGGACTTTATCCCCATTAACATGAGAACAAACATGGAGTTAATGTTAACACAAAATCATTAGGTACCCTATCTTTTCACATATAGATATTAAATATTTTTATCTGAATATTAAATACATTACACAAAAACATTCATTGGGAGTGTTATATTTAATATATTTGGAGACTACGTACAAAATCATCTAATTTGGTGAACGATCATCAAAATCTCCAATAAATATGTCAACCTTAATTACACTTCACAAATATACCCTATTTAAAATCATTATTTATAACATGGGGAAAAGAACAGTAATAAACGGTGATATCATATTCCCAATAAGGGTAAATAAGGGAGATACATAATTTTAACATGGACATAAGGATTTTACAACATGTGAATTAATGAATAAAAACCATATCATAAATATGAATGATTGGAAACTTGATTCATGGAATAAATATTACTAGTGTATAATACATTAATTTAATGGAAGTAAAATAACATGATCCATTATTGAATAATATTAGCATAAGAAATTGAATTGTGTCAAACACATATGCATAGAAAATTATTTCCATATAACTAAAGGTTCAATTCCAAGGCTCTCATAGTGGAATTATTTTACTCCCCAAACCATCATTGTAGTCAAGGTTCACTTCCAAGACCATCATTGCAGACAAATTCCATTAATGGAATGGGCTCACACTATATTCCAGTCCTATATATCTCATGAGATATAAATATTTAATAAATACATTTGAAGGGGGTATAGGTTCCACCTATTTCATAATGAAAGTATTACCTATGTGTTACAGAAGATAATAAAACATTCATCATATCAAAACCCATGAAATGGAATGGGGTTTGTAAACATTTAATCCTATTATAACATATGTAAAAGAGACATTTTTAGAACCATTTCATCATTTCATCATATCCTAGCACATTGAAAAATTATAAGGTTTCATAATAATTTTCTCATGGTATAACCCATGGGATAGAAAAATGTTTCATTATCGTCATTTCATAAAAGACCAATTAATTAAATAATAATAATGGTATCCTTTCTTCATATCCCATGCGAAGCATAAGTTATATCAAATTTTTTCTTCAATGATGGCGAATGATTTGGGAAGATCACCTGGAAAATTTATTATGAAAAATAACTTATCATTAAAAAACATTATTTAAAAATTTAAATTAATAAATAAAATTTGAAAATATTTTTTTAAATAACCTTTACAAATTATAATGTAATCTTAAAATAAATTCATGTTTATTACAGTATAAAATTTTATTCATTCCAAACACATTAAAACAAATATTCATTTTTCATTTTCAAAATAATAAAAATGAGAATTATTTTGAAAAATATGTGAAGTATAATTTAAGAAAATCTTATAAAAAGAAAAAGATGGGAAAAATTTTAGAATAAAATTGGAAAAAATTTGAAAAATATTTTATAACTTTTTGGAAAACATTTTTTAGAAGAATGCCAGTTTTCGACTGAAGAAAAATATATATTATATTTTTTAAAAACATTTTCATAATTAATTTTAGTATTAAGTGTCATAAAATGGTAATACTAAAGAAAAATATCCTTAATAACCTGAGTAGAATAAAATTTATGATTTAATTTAGGTATATATCACAATATTTTATCATTGGATTCATATTCATAAATAATCCTAATAAACGAGGAGACTGTAATATAAAAATCGTACAAATTTTGTGACATTAAATCACAATCCTGATGAAATAATAACATAAATTGAAACATATAATATAATAAATAGAATTATATTCAAGAAATATCATTTCAGCGGGTCATTATACACACCTCATGGAAGATGATTTGTACATAACAAATCTTTTGTCTCCAATAAGAAATTTTAGAAAAAATCACATTCTGCTTTAGTAAATTTTGACCTCTAAACCCCATGAAAGGGATAAACTAAAATTAATATGTAAATTTTATTAATTTTATGTTTATTTATAATAAAATACATTCATTGGTAGTATATACCACAATTAAAATAAACAAAGGGAAAATATGGCTTCTATATCATAGTTAATACAAGTGAGATAAAAATCCCTTACATTAACTATCAACATCCTTCATATAAGTTAGAAACACCGTTATAGTAAATATAAGTTTATTACATATATATATATTATAGAACTATAAATATATATATGATACCATATATGTTTTACTTATGACCGTGTATTACTTGTTTATTAACAATTTCTTGTTAAAATTACATTTTGATTAATAATTGAGTTGTTTTTCGTATCTGTTTTGATTGTTATATTCATTCATATTAATTTGATAATGGTTCTATAAACTATAGAATATTAATAATTAAATAATTATAATGCTTATACATCAATAATACTTTTAATACCTATCATTAATGTTGGTTTTGAGAAGGTAAGTATGTTACAATCATAGAGAATCTGAGTCATATGTACACATGAGTAACGTTTCTATTTTTCAAAGATCATTATGGAAAAAATGTATGTAAATTTTTTTCTATTCATAGTTACTATATTATATAAAACCCATATATTTAATTTAAAAATAATTATAAATATCATCCATGTGTTATGGTGTTGCAAATTGAGTCACATCACTACGTAAAAGAGGTAGTCCACAAGTACATTGATGATGTTATCATATGTTAGTTAGTGAAAAAGTATAAAATGTTATGATATATTATATTTTAATAATAATAAATATGTCATTAAAATTAATATTAAGTCATTTATATAACATTTATTCATTAGATGTTTCTTTATTATTATCTATGTAAATCATTAGTGAAAAAAACGCATCAATTTCTAAGGTGATTGTCTGTCATAAATACAAGTTATATTATCATATCCCCAAATAAATGAAAAGAAAAAAATTATCAATTAACTAATTAAAAATGATGTATAATTTTTCTATATATATTACGTATATATAATTTATATAAATCATCATACCCAACTGGGAGAGGTTGTAACGTAAAAATTAATGACATCGGTTTTCAAGTATGTTGTCCACTGTACACACAAATAATGGTTTTGTAACCAATGTGATTAATAGGAATGTTTTTTTGGTCATGAGATTAATAGAAAAATATATCAATATATGGATGATTCTTATTTTATTATATCTTTATGTTTTAATAAAATTTAATAGAGTTCGATGAATAAATAAAATATAAACACCCATTAAAAATGATAACTCGTCTTTGGGTATCCTCGTTAGTATTTCAATAAAATAATTTCTTGGTTGGATTTATTCAAAAAATAATTCTTTTTATGATTAGTGTGTTGAATTTGGAAATTTATTTGGGTATTTATTGGCTAATAAAAAGGTTTTTATGTTATGAATATGATAAGGGAGTGGATGGATTTTTATAAGTTTGGTGTGGGGCACACTTGTAATTTTTTAAAATAAAAATGTGTATCCATGTTTTCATCCTAAAAAATGGTACCAAAGGGATTAGTATAGATAAATATACATTATAGGGTTAAAATATGGACATGAAATTTATTTTGGAAATATTTATATCTCATTGTAACCATTATCTATTTATTCCCCCCTGTAAACCAAATTTTAACTTAACCATGGTAATTAATTTTTACTTTTTGCACAAATATTTTTTGTAAAAAAATATTTTCCAATTATTTTTTAAATTTAATTTATTCTGATTCAAAATATCTAATATAATTTTTCCAATTAAATTTGTATACGTGGAAAATTTTAATATGAAATTAATCATATAGACACGATTAGAAAGTAGATTTTCAATTAGAAAATGATCAAAACATTAAAAATATTTTATATAAAAATTCAATATGAAAAGATTCAAGTGACCTGAATGGATGAATATATATATAATTTTTACTAATTTTACTTCAAAACTAAAATTTAACATTATAAATAATTTAAATGAAAAGTATATTATTAATTAAAAAATAGTATTTCTCACTATTCATCAAAAAATTTCTCATTTCTGAAATTTAAAATAATCCAGATAATATAAAATTTATATGATGATTAAAAAATTAAAAATTATTTTTCTAAATAAATTTTATAAATTTTTAAAAAACAATATTTAAAATAAGTTCTCAAAAGAGTGAAAACACAAATTTTTATAATAAATATTATTTTAAGAATATATTTGGATTTATTGTTATCTGTTATATAGAAAAAATATAATATGAATGTTAATTTTTTTATTAAATAATATATATATATATATATAAATATATATATATATATATATATATCAATAAAATAATTCACCAGAAGTATTTATTAATTTATTTTGGTAAAACACGTTTTTTTCATTAAAATAGTACTTCATAGAATTTTATTCTTAATTTTGAAATATTATTTTATTTTAATTATAAATTAATTTGTAAAAAATTACATTTATATACATGCGTAAACCATATATTTCCATTATTTATTTAATCCCATTCATTCCCACCATTAGAATTGTAATGTGATAACAATCTTATAATAATGTTTTAACAGTAAAAGACATATCGTTTACACTAAAAGTTTCTTATATTGTAGGGTAATCTTAGTGTTTCATGTAACCAAAAATAATAATTCTAATTGAAAAATTATTTTAAAAAATATGTATGTATTAAATTGTACCCCCTTTAAAATGAATTATTCCCTCAAAATTTTTCATAATAGTCAAATGTTTATCATTTGAAAATTCATTCATAGAATCTAAATTTATAAAAAGGGTTAATAAAACATCCTCTTGAATAAGAGAAATGGAGCTGAGTAATTCATCTGTAATAAAACATACTGGGTTTCCCAATAGGATAACATAGGTGTTAATGTGAGATATGTACATAAATTAAAATTGAAAATAATTATAGGGAGTGATATAGATCGTTGATCACAATAATATTAGTGATCTAGATAAGGTTAATGATCACAAAAAAATAAACTACAGAGGTATGAAAAAGGTCATTGATATCATCAAAAACATTTACAAAAAAGAAAAAATTTGATTTCAATATCCTTTTAAAAATTTTGTGTAATTTATTTTCATTATATACTGAGACAATAGGAAAATTTACTTAATTGATATGTTTTAATTTCATTGGAAAAATTTCACCCTTTTGTTGTTCCATGAAAAATTTCTACCTCCTATCATACTATAGGAGATTAATCCTTTTCATGTTTGAAGAACTAAATAAAATCCAAGAAATAATGATAAGTCAATCATTCAATATATATATAATATAGGTTAACACTAGATATCTAATATGTATAAATATTCATATGGTTATGTAATACATTAATATCTAAAACTTCATGCAATGTTCAACTGAAACCATTAAGTAAATGGTTATCCTTATAACACTTATGAAATTAAAAAAATTGTAATGAATTTAACAAAATTTAAATAACAAAACATTAATCCTCCAAATATCATTAAGATGATCATAATGTTAACATGCCAAATATGTGAATACATTGGACATATATTATCCTAAATCATGGTAAAAATCATAATTACCATAAAACCTCAATGAAAAACAGCATTCTTCTTAATTATTACAGTAAAACCATCTATTTTTAAACATATTATATAGATCAAATAATGTTGTCAAACATATCAATGATATCATAGACCACATTTATAAAAAAAGTAATTTATCAGTTTTGAATTCATCAATATTATCCAATTTTCATTATCCATATCAATTATCTCTTTTTCCAAAAAAATACATTTTCTAAACCTCAAGATATTATTAAGGGTTTTGTTTCCTTAATCACGTTTTTTTCCAAAATGATATTACAACTATATTAAATCACATTTCTATGTCATTATTACTATTTATAAATTCTAGTATATCCTTAAAGGATACCTAAAATGAACAATACATATATTTTTTATGATTCATATATTCTAATTCTTGAATTACAATACATAATAAATTCAATAATTTCACTTTCATCTCAAATTATTAACTAGGATTCATCATTATATTCTATAACACGTCATTCCATTTTTATTTCATTTGTAGTCTCTTCATCGGCATCAATATAACTATTACTCATAAAACCTTTCATATTCCCTTCACAAGCATTCCCTTTTGACCATTTATTTTCATAATTCCTATACATTAAATATTTAAAACATTTAACAGTCTATTACACCTTATAACTTTTTTTATTATTGTCCATATTGTTAGACAAACTTCTCATTTTTTATTTGTAGTTACTTTTATTGTTTCTTTCTTTTCAACACCAAAAGGTCTTCTCATCCCTTAGATACATTTCCTAGAGTTCTTCTTCTAAAATTCTCTATATATAAGAAAATAAATCTCCCTTCCTCCTGGGTCTCCCCTACCATAAGTCTTAGTGAATTCTATCCTTATCTTATTTAGTGAGTCTAATAGTAGGTTATTGTGCATAATGTTACTAATTATTCATGATATATAATTATAAAAAATGAAAATAAATCCTTAACTCTATTCATCATCTCATTTATCTACCCGTAATGAAAATTCTATCACATTCTATGTTAACCAAGTTCCTTCTAGTTCCCTCCTCTGACTAAAAAAAATCACAGTGTGAGCAACACTAATCATAGTGTAAAATGACATAATCATGAAAACATACCTTATATGATATATATATCATGATACCTTATTTTTAATATATAAAACTTTAGGTTTATTCTATGTCTTCCATAGTCATCATATATTTATATCCTTCATGATGGTCCATAAATGTTTTGTGACTTTGTAATGCATATCCTAAATGAGTGTAACACTATGTGTGAAGAAAGGTCCATTTTCATTTATTAAGTGATGATAAATTCCAACTCAATTTGATAGTTTATGAGTTATTACCCCTGGGTACCTCTGTTCTAGATCCAAATCCACTAGTAGTATTCAGTCAGGGATATAATTGCTTGAAAATAGCATTCTCTCTCATTTACCAAAATTCCAAGATGTTTTCCTATACTATGACTGATCCATAGATTTATCCATTGGTAGATCACTAGGTATTTCTATATAAATATCCATAGGTATCTAACTATATTTTTCCAATCCTTATTTCCAATGATTAACTAATGCATTCCTTTTATACCAAGTATAATGACCTTAGATTTTTATACATGGATATTATATCTTTTTAGGTGAATATTGAATATATTACACAAACACGCACCTAATAATCCTAATGATTTAGTGTATTTTCATATAGGTATATAATCTTATAATTTTATGAAAGATATTAAATATCATCCATAAATATCTTCTCCTTTAGAAATCCTTACAATCATACCCTTCTTAAAACCATTATTCATAACATGGGGAAAGTAAATATAATAAAGGGTGAAAAAATATGCCTAGTAAGGGTAGAAAAGGGTTGTACTTATGAAAAACATGAATATAAGTCTATGAGAACACGAAAATAACATATGAAATCAATACGTTTCATATCAAAAATCATAATATCAATTCATGTGAAAAATATTTGATGTTTATAAGTCATTAATTAATAGAAAATAAAATAACATGAGCCATGAGATCATAACATTGGGCTAAGAAATTGAATTATCGCATACACATGAGCATTGAAAACCATTTCCATAGTAACCAATGATAACTTATAAGGCTACCATAGTGTAAGGTGAACACTCTGAAAACCGTCGTAGTATTCAGGTGTCACTCCCAAGACCATCATAGCAGAAAAATTCCCTTACTGAACTTGGTTCACTTATTATTCAAATGCTATATATGTAATCAGATATAAATCTTGACATAACACATTGTAGTGAGATATTGTTCCCACCCTCCACATAATGAAAATAAAAATTCTACATTCTATAAGATCATAAAAAACTAATCATATCATAACCCACAATTTGAAATTGGGTTCACAAAAAAATTCATTACATCATATCCTTTTTAAAATATATCAGTTTCATAATCCTTGCATCATTTCATCATTGCATAACCCAAGAAAAAATAAGTGGGTTTCAAAATTATTTTATCATGGTATAAAATTTAGAAGAGAAATTGGTTTCATAAACATATTTTAGGATAAAACATTCATAGAGAGAACAATAATGGTATCATTGGTTCATATCCCTATAAAATAATAATTTTAATCATCAGATATCATCTTAGGGAGATAATTATTTTTAAAATATCATAGGGATCCTTTGATACTGAAACTTACTTCTCATTGAAAATAAAATTTTAAAACATAAAATTTATAAATAATACTCTAAATCCATTTCGTCGAAAAAAACCTTGAAATTTTATAAAATATTCTTTAATGAAAATTATGTTTATGATAGCTAAAAATTCCATTCATTCTAGAGATATTAAAACAAATATTCCTATCTCATTTTCAATAAAAGACAAAGGGGAATTATTTTTATAATGACATGAATATTCCATTATAAACATTTTATAAAAAGTAAATAATTGATATATTTATTTTTAGAAATCATTTTTAAAAATATGAAATTATTTTGGTATCATTTATAAAAAACATTTTTTTGGATGATAAACTACTTTCAACCAAAAAGTGAAACAAAAGTAATTTTTTAAAAAAAATAACAAATTATTTTAATAAAAATATAATAGAAAATAATATTATTACTTGAAAATATAATAAATAACCATAAGATAATTAAATTCATGAGTTTCTATAGATATGAATCATAATATTTTATCATTTGATGCGTAATCATAAAAAATCCTGATAAACAATGGGGATGTAACATAAGACACCTACAACAATGGTAAATTTTAATCTTAATCCCTATGAAATAGTAAAAGAAATTCAAATTATAATATAATTAACATAATTATATTCATTCTATAACATATAAAAGGGGAATTATATACATCTCATGTAAGAAGAGAGGTACATAATATAACTTAAAGATACAAGAAGGTTATTGGAGAAAAAAATCCATTCTCACATTTCTAACTTTTGAACCATAAACCACATGAAAGAGAAATAAAAATATGATATGTAAATCCACATAATTTAAAATATAATAATTTTAAAATACATTTATGGTAATAATATACATCACTTAATAGAAATACATGGTGAATATGGCTTGTGTCTCGAAGAAAATAAAAGTTAGACAGAAATCCATTACCTTAAAGATTAACTTACTTCATACAAATTCAAACCTTATTTATCATTAATATATTCTTATTATAAATATATTACATAATCATAAATATATATTATACCAAATATGACTTAATTATGACCATTTATTAACATTTTATTAAAAACTCAATATAAAAATCATGTTTTATGCAATAACAAATTTTTTTCTTATCTATTTGATTTGCTATTTTTAGTACTCTTAATTTGACCATGGTTACATCATATAAAAAAATATTAATCATGTCATAATTATTGTATTTATACATCAATTATAATTCTATTACAAATCTTAAATTTTGGTTTTCATAAATAACGTATGTTACAATCATGGAGACGGTGGTCTGAATGTATGAATGAGTAACATTTCTGGTTTCAATGATAATTATGGAAAATAGGTAAGTCATATTTTATCATTAAAAAATTATTATCATACCGTAAATAAAATATTATTATTTTTAAATATAATTATAAAAATAATCCATTTGTTATGGTGATGAAAAGAGAGTCATGTCATATATGTGAAGGTAGTAGTCCACAAATATAGAAACATCATTATTATCTTTCAGTGAGTGAAAAAGTAATAAATAAAATTACATATTAATTTTTCATAATAATAAATATTTAATATATATTATAATTATATTATATATATATCTAACAAATTAATTAAATATATCCTTATTATCTTCCATGTAAAACATTTGTAAAAAATTAATCACATCGCTTCTCAAGGTGACAGTTTTTCGTACACACGAGTGACGTTATCATATCCTCAATAGAATGGAATATAAAATATATATATATATATATGTGTGTGTGTGTGTGTGTGTGTGATTTAATAACTATATATGTATAGTTATGTATTTAATATCATATATATACTATACTTTTATCACCATACCCAATATTGATTGGTGGTATTGGAAAACTAAATGACATTGGTTTGCGAGGTGATAGTCCACTATACAAAAAAATGGGGATTTCATAAACCATGTTTTTAAAGTGAAGATGGTTGTAGGTAATTACCTTAAAATTACCAAATATATGTATTTGGATGATATTAAGGTTATTATATTAATATGTTTTTATATTAATAGAATTACCAGGAGGAAGAAATAAAATAAAAACACTCATTGAAGAACAATACCTCATCTATAGGTATCATCCATAGGATTGTAACAAAATCCTTCCTATGTTGGATTTATACCCCAATTAAGTCTTCTAAGATGAGAGTTTTGAATTTTAAAATGTTTTTTTTTATTTATTTAACCAATAAAATTGGTTTTCTATTTTTAATATTATAGGTGAGGGGTGGCCTTTAATAAGTAAGGTGAGTCACACACTTGTAATTTTTGAAAATCAAAAGGTGTACCAAAATTTTTTTAAAGAAAAAATGTTAAAAAATAGATTATAATATAGTCTATAATATTATTTATTCTTAATATTTACATAAAATATATATTATAAATGTTTTAAGGTCCACATAACACTTATCTTTTTAGTTTAACCCCATAGTATACAAATTGTTAATTTAACCATGGAAATAAATTTGTATTGTTTTCAAAATTGATTTTGGTTAGAAATTAATTTTAACGTTTTATATAAGATAATTTATTATGTTTTAAAATATGTAATCCATTTTAAAAATTTTAATTAAAACAAGTGGTAAATTTTAATTTAAAATTAATCTCTTAGATGTGATGATAATGCGATTTTTCAGAGAGGAAATGCATTACAATTTATAATGTATTTTTATAAAAAATAAATATAATAAAAGTTAAAATGGAAAAAACATGTATAAATTTATATATAACATAATTATTTATAGTTTATAAATATTATTTAACTGTGTTACTAATTTAAATAAAATGTAAAATATAACTTTTATTCGGTATTCTCCACTATTCATCAAAAAATTAATCTTTTCAGAAAACTATTAAAAATACACCAAAAGATTTTTTTTATATTCTGATTAATAATGTGAACATTATTTTTTAAAATTATTTTTCTGAAAATTTTAAAAATTAGTTTCAAATTAACTTTTCAGAGAGGCGACTAAATTTTTTTTTATAAAAATTTAGTTTCTAAGAATAAAATTGGAATTATTTTCATCTCTTGAATAAAAAAATATAAATTCAATATTAAATAGTAAATTGAATATATAATATATTAGTTTTGTTTAAATAATTTATCGAAAGTTTTTTTAATAAAATATTGAGGAAAATTTTGTTTTTTTTCATAAAAATAGTTTTTTAATGAAAGATTTTATTTAAATTCAAACAAATTTTATTCGATTTTTAATTAATTTTTAACTAAAAATTAATTTTTTATATCTTTGTAAGCCATATATTTTCATAATTTAATTAATATTATTTATACCTTCTATTAAAATGGTTTGGTGTTAATCATCATATAACAATATTTTAATAATATGACATGTTTTGATTAAACTCATGTTTGCATTTAACAAAAGGTAAACATAGTCTTCCAAGTAACAAAAAAATTTGAAAAGATTAAATTCATTGGATTTTTTTTTTAAAAAAAGTATCAGGGTGTTACATAATCCATATCTTCCTTTTAATTTGTTCATATTATTCCCAATCAGATGTAATTATTAGTGTGGTAGTTTTTTTCACACAAATTTGATTAAGTTAGAATTCTATAAATTATATAAAAGAATAAAAAAACTCAAATTGAATGTACAGTAGTTCTGCAACCTTGCATCATGTTCACTTAAAAATATTATGTTTCATTTCCAGTTCCAAGGGAATTTATTCTTTTTGAATTCAATGGGTCATCTTTTATAACATGTTCTTAGGGTGTGCATGACTTGAATGCTATTCAACGACATTGGGTGCCCAAGACGATCACCTGTGATTTATTTGGTTCGAATATCCAAAAGACTATATAAGGACCGCACAACCTACCATTTTATACTTGGAGGAACCCCAACAACATACATGTACATGAAGAATTTTATTTACCTATAAAAGACATTGAATATTCTTATAATATGAGATTTAGTTCAAACCCTAGGAGAAAGGAAATGAAATAAACTAATAATTTATCCATTGATGATTGTTCCCATAATAAGAATCCAATTCACCCAGTTCGTTTCCCTAGACATAGTAAAGAACACTTAGCAAGGGGTGTTCCCAAGTGACAATGGTGGATCCTTTTAGTGCTATTTTTGTCCATCAATGGATTTATGACCTATCTCTAAAAGATTTATCTGTGTTCACAATCACATAAATACCTTATTTTAAATAAATATTATCTCTTGACCTCACATAAAATTTGTTTCTAGACATTCACAATTATTGTTATTCCCAATTCACCTTACTGTGTTCACATTCGACCAACTCACTGAATTGGGGGAATGTTCTCCTATTTCATAAAACTAAGAATGCCTTTATCCAAATATCCCACTATGGATTATCACTTAATTCTAATACTAAATCATCATGAAATTTGAGTTTCCCCAATAAGAAGGCATTTCCCAGTCTATATAAAACATATCGTGGAACCCCATCCACTAAGGACATCTATGTGGGCTTAAATGGTCGCCCAAAAAAATCTTGATCATGAAATTTTTATATTCCAAACATTTAAAGTGACTCTCCCACTCATGAATTCACTTTGGGAAACCATGATAAATGATTGGTTTCAACACGTTATCTTTCCCCTTTACTGATATTCAAATTCATTAAGAATTTCAATTTGTAAAACTATAAGAGATATAAAATTAATTTTGTCCCAAAATAAATGGGTTCTTTGGAATATAAAAAAGCATGTATTCTATTAATAATTAGGGTTCATTCTTTTAGAGTAATAGTAGAATACTCTTCAGTTCATCACTCCATTCTCACCTAATGTGGTCATTCTGAAAGGTAACCATGTTCATCAAGCACCTGTCCAACCCTTTAATATGGATCGTTAGTCCAATTAATGATCTGTTAACATTAATGGGATCCAAATCAACTACATACCAAAAACTATGTTCACCTATATCATTTTTTAGATTTTACAAGAAAGGCCTTCTCATGAGTCTGTCCCACTCAAATCATTAATTCTAAACTTCATATACTTGTCCATCCCAGATAACATTATACTTTTCAAAAGTAGTCCTAGTCGCATGATCATAAATTATAGACATAGTGGTACTAAATTTATATCCTTTAAAGTGACATTATTAATGTCAAATTAGTGATTATAAAATCAACTTCATATATTTTTTGTGAGGGGTCTTGAAAGGATATTCATTGGTCCGAGTCAAATAAACTTGAAATACACTTAATTTTTATAGTAATCAATCATCAAAATGATACAAAATATTCTATGTCACGTGAATATAAATATTACTTCATGTACTAATAAATAGAACAAATCTACGTTGGTTTGATTCAATTTATTTGGATATGTAGGTAACCCATATCAAGTGTGAAATACAAACTATACAAAACATACAACTCCCTGATGGTGATAAATTTATGAGTGGATGACAATATAAATTTAAACTAGTGAATAATTAAAAAATGATAGACAAGGTGGAGTTCCTATAAAAAACATAAGGATTACCTATGATACATACAGATGTTTAAATTGTTTAATTGTAATAGATGATTACTTTCACAAAATGGGTGTCTAGTATTATAACATGGAAATATTACAAGAATATATCTTAAATCTATAATAGTGAAATGGACTAGAAAATGTATAACTTCATGGGATGATAAACCCTCTCATATTCCCATTCTCAATGTGAATATTGAATCCTTCATAGTTATACCAAATCACTACATGCTTTTGGAAAGCAGTCAAGTGACCAAGTAAAATAGTAAACATGAACACAGTAAGGAAAACTGTGCTTTGAAAATAAAATGATAAACTAAAAGATAATAATTATTCCAAATAAAATTTAGTTTTGTCAAAACATTTTCTTATTGTCACGACTCGTCCTCGGGGCCCGTGTCGTGACTACCCCAAGCCTGCCTTCCACAGGCCAGGGGCTGGCGACTAGCACCAAGGTGTAAATCGTGACAAAAAGGGGAAGGCATTGCATTGTAAAGTAAACAAATGCACAGAGTAAGCAAGCAGAAGTAAACACTAAGTAAAACTGGGTACAGTAGAAAGTGCGGAAAAGTAAGTGGGCCAGAATACAAACCCAAAAAGAAAGTAAAGTACAACTGAAAAGGGAGAACATCAACTGAAAGTAAAGCTGCAATGTTGAGTCGTCGACTGGAAGCCCCACCAGAAGGGTGGGTACAGATAGCCTCCACTGCTCCTCGGGTCCAGCTGTCCGGTCCGAGTACGTCATGTCCAGTGGTCCACCTCTATGTACCGACCTTCTCTGCAAGCCTCAACCATGATCAGAGTTGTCCGATGTCTCCAACTAACACAACATAGTGCAGGAATAGCCCGTGAAAAGGTGAGTATAAGCTACTCAGTAGGGACCCCGAGACCCCCAAAGGTCTCCCAAATCCACAAAGGATAATCCACAAAGGAAAGATACAATCATGAAGAAACATCCGACACTACTTAGGTATAAGCCCATACATATACCTAAGTCATCATTTCTAGATCGGATCCAACATCCGAGCCCAAGTACAACCCAGTCCTCACAGGAAAAAACAACCCAATCCACATAGGAAAGCATAACGTCATCCACACAGGATATCAAGTCAATCTTATCGAAGATAAGGATTGAAAGTCACAAAAATAGCTCACACAGGTATACTTTTTCATAAGATGATAGAGATGATCAGATGTAGCCACTGATTCATCTAAGCCATTGGGCCCACATAGGATCAATAGGTACTAACCCCCGCAATGACCTACATAGGATCAATAGGTACTAACACCTGCAATGACCCACACAGGATCTGACCCACACAGGATCGGTATGTGCTGGCTCACACAGGACCACTGAGCGCTGACCCACATAGGATCTTACCCACACAAGATTGGTAGCACTGACCCACGTAGGATCGCTGAATACTGTAGTCGTCGCCGCTGAATCCACGGAGGATTTCGGTACAGTCGTCATTGTCGTCGCAGTCGCATCCTGCTCTAGGGTTCCCGCACACAGCAAGCTCATTCGGGAGGGTCCGCTACACTAGCCGAGGGGATGATACATCAACGTACATGAAGTCTGGAGTTGATGTATCCAAAAGATTCGTATCATCAATAGGAACTCAATGTCACAGACAACGAGTCAAATGGACGCCCGGTCCGAGAGTTATTGGCTTTTTTGTCCCTGGGGCCCAGTTGGATTTTAAGTCAAAACCAACCCGACTGTACTCCAACTGTGTCCAACCCTCGAGCAGAGTAAGCCAAAAGTTCCATCTTACTAAGAGGAATTCAACAAAGTCGACGGCACGTCAATCGGACGGTCGGAGCTCAAGTTATAATCGTTTCCGCTCCGAGGGCACGGTTGGTTTCGTGTACGAACCAACCCGGTCCAACCCAAAGTTCTCTGAAACCTTGATTGTAAAATACCAAAATGACCGTCTCGATCTGAAGATTTCTATGCAACTGACGATGTATCGATTGGAGGTCAGTAACCCATGTTATGGGCAACAGACCAAAACAGTCCCAAAATGGGGGGTCTGGGCCCGGTCCGACCCGGCCCAACCCCCCATGGGTCGGCCCAAACCAGGTGAACCCGACCCGAGTCTGGGTCTGACCTGGTTGGGCGCGGCCTGGCCCAGCCTGGTCGGCCCAGCCAGGTGCGGCCGGTCCGATCCGGGGCGGCTCGGTGCTAGCCGAGCGGGGTCGGCTCGGCGTGGGCCGAGCGGCCACGCAAAGGGGGCGCTGCCCCCTTGAATGAAGCCACATCCCCCACGTTGAGGATTCTACTTGACAATGGACATGGCCTGGTGCTGCGTCCCCGCCTCCTCGGTCCCACGCGGTCGTGGGACCAGCAGCTTGCCACCGCAGCTTCAGTCGCGGCGGCCCTTCCCAGCGGCGCGCCGACGGGGTTTTCCGCGGACCACCGGACGTGCTCCGGTGGTCCGTTTTGCCTGCCGTCTTTGCCAGTGGTTCTCCCAGAACCGACGCTTCACTGTGAAGACCTCAAAATTATCTTTCGGCCTGCTTCATCATCGCCCGCCGATCCGCACACCAAGAACAAATAAACAGTGGGTTCAGACTTGTTCGTTGGTCCTCATTCACCGCGTTAGAGGTTTAAACGGCTTCCGAAATATTTTAAACACATGTCGAGGATATAAATCACATATATTTAAATGAACTGAAACCCCAACCTCAAGCTATTAATTATTCATAGATTGTCACGGGAGAAGGAAGGTCGCGGAAGAAGTGTCGCAGAAGGAGTATCATCGGCGTCGCGGTACACGGCGTCACGTCGTCAATCTACGAGGGTTCGGCGTTCTTTGTCACCCTTCGTCGGAGGCCGGCATTCTTCATCATTGTTGGTGAATTCTTCTCATTCTTCTCATTCTTCGCATTATTCAATGAAGAAGGTGAAGATTCAAGGTTTGAGTAAAACCTCTCAATTCCTCTCGCACAACAAAAGTCCCCCCCAAATAAAATAAGGCGTAGCCTTATTTTATTTCCCATGCCAACTATTTTTGAAAATTAAAATAGATCATTCAATTAATTGAATTAATTGAATGGTTTTGACCACCCAATTAATGTGGTGTTTATTAATCCAAATAAACGCAAGGGTTGACTTTCATTAAAGGTGGGTGCGGGTGCGTTACATAATTAAAGGAGGGGGTAGAAAAATGTGGGGATCGTTTGGGCCCCTCCCCACAAATATCCTACCTAGTGGTGTAGGATATTGTGGGTCCCACTTTAACATCTTATCTTAGGTTGAACAACTTAAAATAAAATAAATTGGTTGCCCCATTTTATTTTATTCATTTACTTTACCCAAAAATTTAAAAACCACACCCGAGCAAACGAAACGCCAGAAATGGTGTTTCTAAGCAAAAACTAGAACTATGATTCCATAGGTGCCCTCAGATTTCAATTCCGAGCAGCGGTTCAAAAGTTAGAAAAACACACTCGTTCGTTCACTGAACGTACCCAAGCCAAACTTTGGAAAATGATTCCGAGCACACTGGGCCCCGGAATCAGGTGCCGTCAGAAACTGCGTTCTTGTAAAATTTCAAAGAAAGTTAAGAAAATAATTTCTCTTGAATTTTACAGGTCTTTACATTACTCCCACCTCAGGGCTTTACATCCCCATAAAGATACATCATAAACTAGGGAAACAAATTTGGGTACTAAGCACGCATTTAAGCCTCCCGCTCCCAAGTGCTATATTGGAGGTTACCGTGCTGCCATCTGATGCGCACTAGAGAAATCGACCATACACATAGGACCCACTCCTGTCGATCCTCGATCTCCACTGGGACCTCCACAAAAGTCGACCCATCATCTACGTCTATCTCCCCATGGTCAATGATATGCGTCGGTTCGTGCAGGTATCTCCTCATCTGAGATATGTAGAAGACGTTGTGCACCCGGTGCAACTGAGGTGGTAGAGCCAGGCGATAAGCCACCTCGCCAATCCTGCTGAGGACCTGGAATGTTTTGATGAAGCATGGAGATAAATTTCCACCATGGCCAAATCTCCGTAATCCAGGTCGAGGTGAGACCCGAAAGAAGACATGGTCACCAACCTCGAAGTCCAATGGCCTCCGCCTCCTTTCATCATAAGACTTCTATCGGCTCTGAGATGTCCCCATCCGCTCCTGGATGACCTGGACTTTCTCTATCATGGTCTGGACCATCTCCGGTCCCCCAAGTGCTGACTCCCCAGGGTCTGTCCAGCACAGCGGTGATCTGCAAGGTTCGTCGTACAACGCCTCGTATTGTGCCATACCGATGGTGGAGTGGTGGATGTTGTTTTACGCGAACTCCACCAAGAGTAGGTGCTCCTCCCAACTGTGACCCAAGTCGAGGACACATGCACAGAGCATGTCCTTGAGAGTCTGAATGGTCCTCTCCGTCAGACCATCTGTCTGAGGGTGAAAGGCGGTGCTCAGACGTAGCTGCATCCTGAACGCCTCCTTCAACCCCTTCCAAAGACAGGAAGTAAAGTGAGCATCTCAATCAGAGACGATAGATGATGTCGCACCATGAAGCCGTACAATCTCCTAAACGTAGAGACATCCAAATCTCTCCACTGAGCCCTACTCTCTGATGGGTAAAAAGTGAGCCGACTTGGTGAGTCCGCCGAAAATCACCCAAATGGAGTCGTGAACTCTGGAAGTGCGTGGAATTCAAGTCATGATGTCCATAGATATCTCATCCCACTTCCACTCTAGGACCTCCAAGGGATGTACCGGTCCTCCTGGTACATGGTGCTCTGCCTTCACCTGCTGGCAGGTGAGGCACCGAGAAACGAACTCTGCCACAGCCTTTTTCATACCCGACCACTAGTACTGACATCTAAGATCTGGTTACATCTTCTCCACTCTTGGATGTACTGCTAAAGGGGAAGTGTGAAACTCTCTCAGAACCTCCTCCCGTAAAGGAGCTGGTACCATGGTACGTCCTCTGAAAAGGATGACGTGCTCTCCTCCCACAGAGAATCCATCAGATGCATGTCCTGAGGATATCTGTGCGCACCGCATCTCATAGTCAATGTCCCCACGTTGTACCTCTCCGACCCTCTGAAGAAGTGGAGGAGTGACTGTGAGTGACTGTAGAAAGGCTTCTCCATCACTATCCATGAAGGATATCTGCAAAGAGGCTTGCTGCTCTATCGCCTCCCCAAGTAGTTGAATTCCCGTCCTTCAGCTGAGTGCATCGGCTACTACACTCCCCTTTCCAGGAGTATTGACTATCTCAAATTCATAGTCCTGGAGGAACTCGAGCCATCGTCGCTATATCAGGTTCAGGTCCTTATGCGAGGAGATGTACCTGAGACTCTGGTGGTCAGAATAGACTGTAAAGCGTTGGCCCATCAGATAGTGTCGCCACATCTTCAGAGCCAAAACCACTGCTGCTAACTCCAGGTCATGGGTAGCGTAGTTCTGCCAATGCTGCCTCAAATATCGTGATAAATAGGCTATCACTGCCCGCTCCTGCATCAGAACACATTTGAGTCCGGTTCCTGATGCATCGCAGTAGACTACGTACCCAACTCCCTCCTCCAGTAGCCTCAAGATAGGTGTGTTGGTCAATATTTGTCTCAGCTCCTGGAAGCTCTACCAACATCTATCTGACCACACGAAGGGTTTCCCCTTCTTCTTCAAAGCTGAGAGTGGTACCACAACTCTGGAAAAGACTAGAAACAATCTCCGGTAGTATCCATATAGCCCCAAGAAACACCACACCTCTATCACGCTCCTGGGTGGCTCCCAAGCTAGCACCGCCTCGATCTTCATAGGATCCACCGTAAATCCCACCTCAGAGATGACGTGTCCCAAGAAGTTGACCTCACGTAACCAGAACTGACACCTTGAGATCAGGCCATAAAGCTGGTGCTCTCGGAGTATGTCCAGTACAACCCACAAGTGGTAGCTGTGCTCCTCCTCGGTCGTCGAGTATATCAAAATGTCGTCGATGAATACCACGACAAATCGATCGAGGTATGACTGAATGATCCAGTTCATGAGACCCATGAACGCTGCTATAGCATTGGTTATGCCAAAAGGCATAAACAAGAACTCATAGTGGCCATACCAACGTCTGATGGTCGTCTTCTGCACGTCCTCATCTCGAACTCTGAGCTGATGATATCCTGACCAGAGGTCTATCTTCGAGAACCACCGTGCTCCTTTGAGCTGATCGAAGAGGTCATCAATATTTGGCAGTGGATACTTGTTCCTCACGATCACCTGGTTCAGGCGGCGACAGTCAACACACAGTCGCAATATCACGTCCGCCTTCTTGGCGAACAATATTGGGGAAGCCCTGGGTGAAACACTCAGTCGGATGAATCCCTTTCCCTTCAAGTCCTCCAGTTGTACCCGTAGCTCTCGAAGCTCGGTGGGAGCCATCCAATATGTTGGGGTGGATATCGGGGTTGTCTCGGGGTACATGTCAATATAAAATTCTACCTCTCTGTGAGGAGGTAGCCCTATGACGTCATCGGGGAAAACGTCAATATACTGATCCACCACTGCATGAAAACCAGGACTCCGCATGTCAACTGCTCCTAGGATGAGGCTAGCAAACTGATGAGTGATGGGTTGTACTCTCCTCTGCATGAGTCCATCCTGTGCTTCCAAGGCTCCCTTCTCGCCGGTGAAGGTGAACCTACTCCCGTCGGTGCGTATACATTGCACCTTGCGCCTAATATAGTCGATATGATCATGGACTGTGGATAACCAATCCATTCGCAAGATGACGTCGTGAGGCCTCGACGCCGCTACAAGAAGATCCCAGCCGAAGCACTCACCTCCTAGAATAAGCTCACACTACCGACACCAGTGTGTAATCGTCGAGTCTTCTCCCGTAGGAGTCTCTATCCATAAGGATCGAGCCAACGGCTCCGTCGGAATCTCCAAGCTCCGAATAAGGGCAGCAGATATGAAGGAATGACTCGCTCATGTGTCTATAAGAACTGCAGCAAGGGTGGAATAGACAAATATAGTACCTCGAGTAATCTCGAGAGCGTCGTGGTCATAGGCCTCTGCTGTAACACCCAGAGCTTCCACGATACGCTTCCTATTCAATAATGCAATAGCTTGAATTGTACGCAACTTCGAGATCTAAAACACCGCGACTAATCAAAGTAGCTGTTATGAATAGTAATAACCACTTTTTAAAATTATAGAAATTTTATATTTCAAAATGGACTTCATTTTTTTATTCGTAATATCGAAATTAACCTATGTTGTATTTTTGGTATTTTTCTGAGAACTTCTAATTTTTTATCAATAGTGAAAATTACTTAAAAAAAACTTTTTTAATCAAAAAAATTTATAGTGATAAATTATACTATTTAGTGGGTTTAAAGTATAATTAGAATATATTTTTACCATTTTATCCAATGGTGGTCATTATAATTAATTTAACATTGAAATTGGACATAAACAATTGTCAATCTTTTGATATATATTGTTTCATAAAAACACGCTATTTGTTGTGACATCGGGAATTAATTATAAAATTAATTAATTCAACTTATATTTTTGGAATTTTGTAAAATAGATATCATTTTTTAATTCAGAATATCAATTATATCTTAGTGTGAAATTTTGGAATTGTTCTGAAAAACTTCAATTTTTGATGAATAGTGAAACCACTAAGTGGTAGTTAAATAACTGATTTTTCATTTAAATGAAATATTACCACTTCTGTGATTTGATTTTAAAAAATCCAAAATACATGGTTGTCATTAAGAAGTAAAATTTGGTTCAATGAGATTAAAATAATTTTTTGTTGAATAGTAACTTTTAAGTTCATAATCACGATTAGAGGTAATTAGTGTAGTTTAAGGTAAAAATAATGTTTTAATAATATGAGATGAGCTTGACACTTTTCCTACTCCTATTGGATGAGTCATGGAAGACCAATAAAATCCATGGGTCAACTTGGGGACCCCATGGAGCCACTTTAGATGGAAAATGACATAAATACCTTTTATTTAATGTTAAAGTAAAAAATGACACAAACATGAAATGTTTTACTAAAACAATTTTTACATGGGGATATACAAGTCATATTTTTGACTATAAATATTCATTGGAAAGATAAAAATATTTCCTACATCATTGTATTTTTTTATAATTTTTAGACATTAACTAAATTAAATTATTTATGGCATCATTATGATGTAGTGATGACCTCATTATTTAACGATTTTAATAAAATGAAAAGATAATGTACAATCCAAGGCATAAACTTGTCCAAAGACTATTGGATGGGTATATTTCGAACCCTTATCACCTTATCCACGAATTATATAAGTTTGGGACCTTTAGAATCCGAAAAGCATTGTATAATAATGTAAAATTTCTTTACTTTCCAAGAGTGCCCCTCCTCTCCTCTTATAAAAGGCCCCTACCTCTACCACCTCATTCACACATTCAAGCCATTTTTCTCGGCCAAACTCTACCCAAATACTCTCCCAACTTCCCCCTCTTACTCCTAGAAGCCTCACTTTGGGAAGAACTCTTCCAGAGGAACCCTTTGGCTCAAATCAAAAAGAGTTACCCGATTTTGAGGTAATGTCTTCTCCAATGTTGTTTTGTTTTATTTTTCTTCTCCAACCCCATAAAATCTTTTTATTCATTTCTTTTGTAACAACACCAGTATCCTAAATATACTAGTATGTTGTTATAAGAAGTATTAAAGCTAAAATTACACACACCTACATCTAATGGTTAAAGAACATACGGTTTCTGTGGATGGTGAATTTCTGCCTCACGAAACGATGATTGTTCAACACTCATATAACACATTTAAAGGTTGTCATTAAGATGTCACTATATTTATATATGATAGATAAAATGTTTATGTTTTACTTATGCTTCTTTATTTCTCATTTATGGCATACTTTATGATTTCCATTATGGGTAAACGCGATAATTTCATTTTAGGAAGTGCGGACTACCGCCCCCTCAAAGTGATTTGAATCGTTTATGCCATATGTGGGATGTATAAAGAATGGAGTAAATGGTATTATACACTATATTATACTGGAATTATATTATAAATTTATATCATTATGATTTCATTCCATTAAATACGAAATAGAAATAAAAGTAGCATTCATGCGTACGTACGGCTTACCGTCTCCATGAACGGTGCATTTCATTTCTTACCTCTAAATGTTACGTAATATTTTAAATGAATGTATATACTGGATATATATGATATATATGACATATAAATCATGAATATAATTCTGGAGATAATGGATATTCTACCACATAAACAACTTGTAATTATAATAAGTTTATTGTTGACTCAAGTACCAAAGATCGACAAAACGACCGTTATTAACTTAAATAATTACATAATGTTCATATCATTGTAATAAGTGATATAAAAAGGATAATGAAATTGAAAATTGTTCTTAATAAGGGATATATTAACTCTAGTTTATTATTCAGGAGGTTAAAGAACGGTTGAGTCAAGTCAGACACGAGGTAAGGGAATTTCTTAACCCAACTTCCATTCTTTGGGTTAATCTCTTACATTCAAATTATTTCATGATATTATTATGTCCTATTTTGTATATTTACATTCTATATGTGTACCTATAGTGAATACACATAATAGATCTCTTTTATTTTAAAAATGATCTTTTTAAGGACTTCATCTCAATCTCCTTTCATTGCGGCATATTTGGTTTTATACACAACATTCTTTTATACGGTGTATAAACCCCTTTGACTTTTACGTTTATTCAAAAGGAATCTTTTTTTATAAGAAGAGATTTACTAAATGACAAAAAGGGAATTTTTTTCTTTCCGTACATATGCGGCGACAACGACTTCTCCGCTGCCATGACCATTATTTGAGTTTCGGCTTCCTCTACAATCCATCACTTTTTTTTAATGAAAAATAAATACAAAGTTTTAACTTTCTTTTATTTTGGTATTGAAAATGGTTTTGAATGCGTTTTTATTATATCAATGCTTTGTATTGATATCTTGTGATTGAAATGAGGAAATGTTATGTTTCCTTTATGCATGTTTTATGTGATATGATTATGTTATGGTTTATGATATGTTTAAACCTATTCATATGAGGAATGTATTGGAGTTAATAAGTGACGGGTGGAGCCTACTATAGCTCCTCGATTCATCGGTAGGTCTCATGAGACAACTAGACATGGAATTGGCCGAGGCCCTTTCCCAATTTTATTTATGGGTTTGGCCGAGGCCTTAATCATTTTAGACGTCTTGGTCGAGGCCTTGACAAAATGTTTCATAATGTCTGGAATTATACATTACCTCATTATGAAAGTGGTTATTGATATTTCATGTGATTATTCGACCAGTAGAATATCCATGTGAAGAAGTGAATGGAATTATCTCATTTTACTTTTGCCATATTATGTTTAAGTTCATGTTTAAAAGGCTTTTGTTTTAGTTATACATTGCCTTAAATGTTTATGTTTATTGATGAAAGCTTCCGCTATATTGTTATCCTTACTGAGCATTGGAGCTCACCCCTTTCAATGTTTTAATATTTTCAAGGATGTGAAGAAGTATTTTATGAATGACCTGTAGGGATAGTCAGAAGGTGATATGAGTGTGGACTATGAAGAATTTGTTATTAGTTTTTTACTTTATGATGTAATGTAACATTTATGAATGTATCTAGTGTTTCAAAGGCTACTAAACTAATCGGTCTTTCGAGAATTGATCTTTTGTGATCATGCCAATGTTACGAAGTAATGCACCGACTCTGGGTAGCTGGGGTCGGGGCGTTATAGTTGTTATCAGAGGCAGTTTAGTACTAACCATGGAAGCCAGATTTAGATAAACTCTGATTAGAGCATATAGCCCGAAGATAGACATTGAGGATTAGTATAGAAAAACTTCCTAGAATTTTGGTATTATAGAGATTTTGTGAGTTTTCCGAGCAATACATCCCTGTCAGGATACGAACAGGTAGAGGAGGCTCTGGCACAGATGTACCGAGGGGTAAAACCCGAAAACACCGCTTTGAGCTAGACTCGAACGGGAATTGGTGCACGACAACAGGCCTTGCTGCACTCTTGGTTACGACACTCCCGAGGGATATGCTTAGGATAATTCTCATTTTCTTTACAAACCACTATGAAGGGTTATAGGTATATACTTCCTCAAAGAAAAAATTTTTATGGATTATATCCATAAATAGATCAATTTATGTTAAGTATCTTACAAGTATGGAATTATGTATTTTGATTCATAAACTAATATAGTTTATGCCATTATTTAGAAATGGCGCCTAGTGGAAGGAATGGAAATCATATCAATGCACGTACTCCGTGTAGGGATTGCCCTCCTGGTCAATATAATTATTGTGGATCTGGAGATACAACTGGTGCTGATCAACTTATTACCATACTGGTACAACTCACTCAGGTTATGAATAATAACCTTACTCGTATGGATCACCCTGATCCGCAACGTGGAGGATCAATGTTAGACCGCTTCATGAGGCAAAAACCGCCAACATTTAATGGGGGTATAAATCCATTAGTTGGTGAGCAATGGATAAACTTTTTAGAGAAAATATTCCATGCCTTGGGGAGTAGCGGAAGGGAAAAGGTTGTCATGGAAGTTTACCGCCTCACTGGAGATGTCGATCAGTGGTGGTCGCTGATTCAAAACACAAAGGAAGATGATGAAGTATCGAATATGGAATGGAGGGAGTTCAAAGAGATTTTCCTAGAAAAATACTATCCTTGTGACCATCGAGCAGATATGGAAAGACAATTTTTGAGTCTGAGACAAAAGGATGATGAGAATGTCACAAAGTATGAGGCCAACTTTACAAGGTTAGCGAGTCATGTTGCAGATTATATACGTATCCCAAGAAGTAAGATCAATCGTTTCTTTGATGGGTTAAAACCGTTTCTCCGTCGAGCCTTAGTCTCACAATCTTTCTCGCCGTACGTAGACATTGTCTCATGTTCTATCAAGACAGAAAAGGAATTCTCTAAGTCTTATGACAACAAAGTAAAGCAAGAAAAGAAGAGAACGGTGGAACAAGAGACAGATAAAGGGAAAAAGGGAAAGAAGGATTTTTCATTATGTGATAATTGTGGGAAGAATCACCCTGGTACTTGCCTAAAAGGAATGGGAGTTTGTTATAAATGTGGGGAAAAAGGTCACCAGGCACGTGATTGCAAGGGAAAGAAAGAGGCTATCTATGTTGAATGTTACCATTGTAAGGAAATGGGGCATTATGAAAATGAATGTCCTAAGCGTCAGCAAAACTTACCTCAGAAAAGTCCAAGGGATCAAGGACAGTCTTATGATGTTACTACAGTTGAAGCAGAATAACTAATGTATTGGTGCTTTTGGACTCATGGATTATATTCTGGTTATTAGAATAATGTGATATATATATAAGTATTGTACAGCAGTACTTGTTGATTTCAGTATGGTTTTAATATGATGAAGGTAATTATATTTTTAGTATGTGACAATAAGACAAACTTTACTTTGTTTGCGGAATCTGATAAATTGATTTTGGAATTAAGAGACCTTTTAGAGAAAGTCTGGACAGAGGTATTTTGGATAACTATAAAGGTTGGAGTGGATTAAGTTGATCTTTGGATAGTATTGTTTAAGGTTAAAAAATTTATGAAGATTATTTTTGGAATATTATGATACTATAGTTTTAGGAAAAGGACAACCTGCAGGATGGGGCATAACCCGTCGCGTCGGACAGAGCTGCAGGAATCGAACCCACAATCATAGTGTGACAGGCCTTTATTTCCTACCACTAGCCTACAGGAAGTCCCTGGTTGTTAC
This sequence comes from Viscum album, assembly GCA_963277665.1. Classification (NCBI taxonomy): domain Eukaryota; kingdom Viridiplantae; phylum Streptophyta; class Magnoliopsida; order Santalales; family Viscaceae; genus Viscum; species Viscum album. The sequence goes on along the minus strand of OY728160.1, from coordinate 377,434,440 downwards.
AAAAAAAATTTACTAATCTAAATGGTATGTGTTAACATTTGGAACCTTATACAATTAGGATAAGTATAATATTTTTGAGTTCTATTATCTTTTCGAGTGAAAGATGAGTTGAAGGTTGAAACTCTAATTGTCAAGCATAAATATATATATACCTATCTCTTATTCAATGAATTAATTAATTCTTAAACTTTAGTAAAGGGATATTAAAACAAAAAAATGTGTTATCCTAATACCTTATGTCTTGTTGGACTGATGATATTTTAAATCAACATAGATTGAAGGCTTTGAGGCCATCAATTTGACAGTTTATTGTGATTGATGACCTCAATCACTCCCTATAAATATTTACGTTTTCCCTCCAATTATATGTCTCTAATTTCCACCAATGATCTCCTAATAGAGATCACAATTGGGTGGTGACTTTTTCATTTCCCTTTCCCTCTTATTAAGGCTAAATTTTATTAATCTAATTTCTGATGTGGGTTTTCCACAAAGTTATTTTCTATTTTCATCCTTTTATTTTCAAAGAAAAAATTTCAAATTGCGAGGATGCAATTTATTTAAGGAGGGGAGAATGTAACTCCTCGAGCTTCCACTATACACTTCTCATTCAATAATGCAACAGCTTGCATTGTACGCAACTTCGAGTTCTAAAACATCACGACTAATCAAAGTAGTCGTTATGAATAGTAATAACCACTTTTAAAAATTATAGAAATTTTATATTTCAAAATGGACTTTATTTTTGTATTCATAATATCGAAATTAGCCTATGTTGAATTTTTGGTATTTTTCTGAGAACATCTAATTTTTTATGAATAGTGAAAATTACTTAAAAACAACTTTTTTAATCAAAATAATTTATAGTGATAAATTATACTATTTAGTGGTTTTAAAGTATAATTAGAATATATTTTTACCATTTTATCCAATGGTGGTCATTAGAATTAATTTAACTTTGAAATTGGACATAAACAATTGTCAATCTTTTGATATATATTATTTCTTAAAAACACGCTATTTGTTGTGACAGCGGGAATTAATTATAAAAATTAATTAATGAAACTTATATGTTTGGAATTTTGTAAAATAGACATCATTTTAAAATTTGGAATATCAATTATAGATTAGGGTGAAATTTTGGCATTGTTCTGAAAACTACAATTTTTGATGAATAGTGAAACCACTAATTGGTAGTTAAATAACTGATTTTTCCTTTAAATGAAATATTACCACTTCTGTGATTTGATTTTTAAAAATCCGACATACATGGTTTTCATTAATAAGTAAAATTTGGTTCAATGAGATTAAAATAATTTTTTGGTGAATAGTAACTTTTAAGTTCTTAAATACGATTAGAGGTAATTAGTGTAGTTTAAGGTAAAAATAATGTTTTAATAATATGAGAAGAGCTTAACACTTGTCCTACTCCTATTGGATGAGTCATGGCCGACCAAGAAAATCCATGGGTCAACTTGGGGACCCCATGGATCACTTTAGTTGGAAAATGACATAAATACCTTTTATTTAATGTTAAAGTAAAAAATGACACAAACATGAAATGTTTTACTAAAACAATTTTTACATGGGGTTATAAAAGTCATATTTTTGACTATAAGTAGTCATTGGAAAGCTAAAAAGATGTCCTACATCATAGTAGTTTTTTTTTAATTTTTAGACATTAAATAAATTAAATTATTTATGACATCATTATGATGTAGCGATGACCTCATTATTTAACGATTTTAATAAAATGAATAGATAAGGTACAATCCAAGGCATACACTTGTCCAAAGACTATTGTATGGGTATATTGAGAACCCGTATCACCTTATCCACGAATTATATAAGTGTGGGACCTTTAGAATCCGAAAATCATTGTATAATAATGTAATATTTCCTTATGTTCCAAGAGTGCCCCTCCTCTCCTCTTATAAAAGGCCCCCACCTCTACCACCTCATTCACACTTTATAGCCATTTGGCTCGGACAAACTATGAAAAAATACTCTCCCAACGTCCCCCTATTACTCCTAGAAGCCTCAATTTGGGTATAACTCTTCCCAAGGAAGCCTTTGGCTCAAATCAAAAAGAATTACCCGATTTTGAGGTAATGTCTTCTCTAATGTTGTTTTGTTTTATTTTTCTTCTCCAACCCCCTAAACTCTTTTTATTCAATTATTTTGTAACAACACCAGTATCCTCAATATACTAGGATGTTGTTATATGAAGTATTCGAGCTACACTTACACACACCTACATCTAATGGTTAATGAACATACGGTTTCTGTGGATGGAGAATTTCTGCCTCACGAAACGATGATTGTTCAACACTCATATAACATCTTCAAAGGTGGCCATTAAGATATCACTATATTTATATATGATATATAAAATGTTTATGTTTTACTTATGCTTATGTATTTTTCTTTTATGGCATACTTTATGATTTCTATTATGGGTAAACGCGATAATTTCATTTTAGGAAGTGCGGACTACCGCCCCCTCAAAGTGATTTGAATCGTTAATGCCATATGTGGGATGTATAAAGGATGGAGTGAATGGTATTATACACTATATTATACTGGAATTATATTGTACATTTATATCATTATTATTTCATTCCATTAAATACGAAATAGAAATGAATGTAGCGTTCATGCGTACGTACGGCTTACCATCTCCATTAACGGTGCATTTCATTTTTTACCTCTAAATGTTACTTAATATTATAAATGAGTGTATATACTGGATATATATGATATATATGAAATCTAAATCATGAATATAATTCTGGAGATAATGGATATTCTACCACATAAACAACTTGTAATTATAAGAAGTTTATTGTTGACTCAAGTACCAAAGATTGACAAAACGACCGTTATTAACATAAATAATTACATAGTGTTCATATCATTGTAATAAGTGATATAAAAAGGATAATGAAATTGAAAATGGTTCTTACTAAGGTATATATTAACTGTAGTTTATTATTAAGGAGGTTAAAGAATGGTTGAGTCAAGTCGGACATGAGGTAAGGGAATTTCTTAACCCAACTTCCATTCTTTGGGTTAATCTCCTACTTTCAAATTATGTCATGATATTATTATGTCCTATTTTGTATATTTACTTTATATATGTCTACCTATAGTGAATACACATAATAGATCTCTTTTTATTTTAAAAATTATCTTTTTAAGGACTTCGTCTCAATCTCCTTTCATTGAGGCCTATTTGGTTTTATACACAACTTTCTTTTATACGGTGTATAAACCCCTTTAACTTTTACGTTTATTCAAAAGGAATATTTTTTTATATGAATCATTTTACTAAACGACAAAAAGGGAATGTTTTTCTTTCATAATCTATAATAAGAAAACATGATAAAATATCAACATTAATTGAATATTTTTACACATCTAATATCATAATCCTAAAAATGGTTTCTTTGCTGACATATATACTCATAAATCCATCATAATGGTTTGTAAATAAAATGTGAAATATCATAAGAATATCCCCCGGGAGTGTCATAAAAAAGAGTACAGTAAGGCCCGTTGTCGTGCACGAGTTCCCATTCGAGTCTTGCTCATAGTGGTGTTTTTGAGTTTTACCCTTAGATATATCTATTCCAGATCCTCTTCTTCCTATTTGTATCCAGAAGAGGATTAATTTCTTAGGGAACTAAATTTATATCTACATTACCAAAACTTTTGGAAGTTCTTCTATACTAATCCCAAAATTTCATCTTGGGGTAGTCTTCTCTAATCATATTATTTCAAATCATAGTTTCCAAGGTTTTTACTAAACGTCCTATGATACCTACAGTAACACCTCAAACCTTGTTACCTAGATTTGGTGAATTATTACATAACAACGGCATGATTACAAGGGATCAAGTCCTGAAATACAGATCGGTTTTGTAGCCTTAGAAGTACTAGATATATACATATGTTTTACATGCCATTATGAAATGAAAAACAATGACATAGTGTCTCCTTTTAATAAATTATTATCTCATAGACAATCCCTGCAGGTTAGTCATAATATACTTATTCGCATCCTGGGATAAATAAAACATAGAAAGGGGTGAGCTCAGATGCTCAGTAAGGATAACAATATATCGAAAATTATGATAAATAAGATTAAACATTTAAGGAAATTTATAATACTAAAACACAATCATTTTAATCCTAATATTTAGTATAATATGGAAAATATTAATCAAATAATTCCATTTACTTATTCACATAGATATTCTACTAGTTGAATAATCACATGTAATATCAATATCCAATTTCATAATGATGGAATGTGTAATGGTAGAAATCATAACCACATTGTGAAGGCCTCATTACAAGACTACAAATAAGATTTTTTTTAAGACCTTTTTCCAAGACAGTAGTTTATATAATTAGACCTACCGATGCATTGAGGATCTATAGTGGGATCCACCTGTTACCTACTAAGTCAAATGCATTACTCATATGAAAAGGTTGAAACATAACATAAACATTCATATTAAAACTAGCATAAGAAATGTTAATAACTTAACCATAAACCATGAATTGTATAAAAATATAACATTGATAGTAAAACATATTACAAAACAATCAATACAATATTGAATATTGTATCATAAAATATAAACTTCAAACAAGTGTAAAATCCATCAAAGGATGTTGACATATATCAAATCAAAACTATTTGAGAGAAATATCTATTTCTATTTTGAAATCATTTAAAAGACAAATAATTATAAAATTAATAATTTATTTTTAAAACATTCTTAAAAAATTTTAAGAGAATATTTTAGGGTTTTATAATGCTGGAAAATAGCTACACCCACCGTATAAGTTTAAAAGCATTCTTACCTTAATTTGTTAAAAAGGCCATCAAGTACCTTTTTTGGAAAACGATGTAAAGATTAATTTAAAAAAAAATTAATAAAATTTCAAAAGGGTATAAATGACATTAACCCATTCTCTAGTAAATAGTAAAAATGTTTTGAAATAAATTTTTGAGAAACACGGATGTGGATGATAAAGAGGTCCCAGTAGATACTCACGTATAAACAACCTCGGATAATAAAAAGAATGTAAAATTAACCCATACCTTGTACTTTCTCTCGGTCGAGGGTATGTTTAACCTTATATATAATGACCATAGTATGTTATTAAAATATAATGAACCATATTCATATTTATGATATCATACTTGATTCATTTATGGATTTGTACTACCCATTAAATAATAATTTATATATTAAAATATCATTTCATGTAATAACCCCATTCTTTATTATACGTGTTATAACTTGTTATTCTTGATCATATAACATATATCATGATTTAATTGATTCATGAATATAAAACATTATTTAAGTATAATATATATTCAGAATATAATTATGTACAATATATTGATATATAAAATAAAAAACACAGTTTGTAGAGACGGTAGGTCGTACGTACACATAAACGTTGTTTCTGTTTTCATATCGTATTGAACAAAAGTTAGTGAAGGAGAGGTATGTATGTATTTATATATATATACAGTCACATTATTATGTAATATATTAAATACTTATTAATAATATATATATTTATAATCATCATTGAATGGTGAACGTGAAAATAAATCGCATCGCTTCCTGGAAACGATAAGCCGTACGTACACATGAGCGGTGATATCATTCTATTGATGATGAAATCATATGTAATTGGGTGTTATATTATATATAATGAATAATTAACATGTTATATTTTTTATTTTCATCAATTATACTCATTATTATAACCAACCAAATAATGAAGTGTTGAATAACAAACTACACCACGACGTGGAGACAGTAAGTCGTATGTATGCATGTATTGTGACTTTGTCATTCATAGAATGGATAGAAAAATGAATATGGATGTATCATATTTGTAATAAAATAATAGTATGTAGAAGGTACTAGATTTATTATTTTGGTATGGAAACAATAAGGAAATATGAATTAGAAGAAAAAAAGATCTTTGAAAGTGGTGATGAAAGTATTACCTCTTCTTCGGGTTCTTCCTTTAGATTTGATCAAACGGGCTCATTGGGTTCACTTTTAATAAAAGTAAAGCCTATTGGTTGAATTGAAGGTATTTGGGAGGATATTTGAGTGGGTTTTGGCTGAGCCAAATGGCTTTGGATGTGTGAATTTGATGGAAGGGGAAGTACCCTTTTATAAAATAGTTGATGGTCACTTTAGAAAAATATTGAAATATTAATTTATTATACAATCATATCAAGTTTATAATGGCTCCAATAGAATTTATTTCTAAGATAAGGTGGATCTGGGTCTAAAACCTTTCAAACAATAGGTTTTAGATAGGTTTTGGGCACCATATTAACCTTATCTTTTATATTTAACTCTTAGTTAAATAGTTTAGCTTTTACCATGTATTTTTGTATTATAATAATAAATGGTCAGTAAACATACATAAAAAGCCGAGAGAACCCAAAATGGTTCATTAATGACGTATCATTCATTATATAATTCCTTTTTCTAAAACCTAGATTTTTGGAAATATTATATGATTTAATAATATAACATTTGTTTTAAAAACTCAATTATGTCAATTTTCTCACTATTTAGTATTTTGTTTTTTGTGAAAGTCATAAAAAGTTAATTACATATAAAAATTACATTAAATCAACCCTAACATGTCATTATCACCTTGAAAATCTGATGATTTCATAAAAAGTATCAATATACATTTATCTTCATATTAATGATATAAATTATTTTAGTCTTTCATTAATAAAGTAATTACTACTTCATCATTGTGTCGTAAATAAATTTAATTATTTAATGTTTAAAAATTATAAATAAAATACCATGATTTATGAAATATTTTTTTATCTTTATAATGAATATTTTCAGTCGAATTTATCCTATGCATAACCCTATTAAGAATGGTTTAGTTATTAAAATTTGAATTTAACATCTTTAACTATTCTATAAATAAAATAATAATAAATGTCCTAATCTAATACAAGTGCACCAAAAGGATCAAATATTATTCATAAGTTTGATTATGTTCGAAATACACTTATACAATATAATTAGGACATGTTTTAGTGTAATCATTATATCATTTTTCCCTTTTATTACCCTATTTACTTTTAATAGTGGTAAATAAAATTCAAAAGTTACTATTCACCAAATATTATTTTCATCTTATTGTACCACATTTTACATAATTATGTCAATTTTTTATCTTTTATTTTTAAAATTCAATTCTCATAAGTGGTAAAATTATGTTTTATGCGAATTTGCAAATGTGCCAAGAATGTGGGTAAAAGACTTCGAAAAGTTCAATAATTTTTTTATTTCTAATCTTATTATAAAATTTCTTAAATTAATTAAATTTTACTAATATAGTTATTATGTATCTATTTTTAATTTAATATAAATTAAAATTAAAATAATTATTATTTTAATAAACATCGGTTTTAAACAATAACGCATTGTTTTTCACTATTCATAAAAAATTGAAGGTTTTCAGAAAAATACAAAAGAATCACCCTAAGTTAATTTTTATATTCTGAATTCAAAAATTATTCTATTTTAAAAAATTCAATACATTTAATTTTAATTTATTAATTTAAAATTAATTCCCATCGTCAAAACCAGATAGTGGGTTTTTGATAAGTAAAATCTTTTAAAAGATTAATATTTTTTATGTCTAGTTTAAATGTAAAATTACTCCCAATGACCAAAATTAGATTAAATGATAAAAATAATAATAAAATTTTACTCCAAAATCATTAAAATTTATAATTTAACAATAAAAATTATTTTGATTTAAAATTTTGTTTTTAATTAGAATTTACTATTTTTCTTTATTCATCAAAATTTGAAGGTTTTCAGAAAACTCTAAAAATTTATACATTCCAAATTTTTATGTTCATATTATAAATAAGAAGTTTATTTTTTAAATTAAATATATAAAATAGTCAAATTTTGGATTTGAAAAGGGTTTCCCATTAAAAGGCGATAAATTTGTAATTTTTGAAAAATACATCCTTTATCTGAAAAATTAAATTTGTTCTAATATTATGTCTAGGAAACACCTAATATAGATGTTAAAATTATATGGATTATATAAAATTCAAATTGTAGTTAATATTATTCATAATCTCTTTTTGAATGACTAGTTTGGTAAGTTATTGTGCGCTCGAACTCGGTGTTGTGTGTATCACATGCTATTGAATTACTTTAAAGAGATAACATACTATGAAATCCTAGGGTGTTACATTTCAATGACAATTTGGAAATTTTATACCTCGGTAGAAAAATAGGAGGGATATATTTACTAAAATACATATAGAATCACAACTTGTACTTTTATTATAATAGTTACAATCTGGCTCAGGTCTGTTAACATTATTCATTTTCTAACATACCATTCATAGGTTAAAAACTCTGACACCATTAGTGTAGTAAACTATACTTTCCTATTATGGTAGTTTATTTCCACTCAATAACTAGTCAACCAGTCCATGAAAAAAATTACGTCAATATAAATAATCCATAGGATCACGAAGTCCCATAAATGTATATAACTATAACCCATTATAGGATAATACATACATCTATGTTTAATGATTATATTAATTCCCAAGGGTATATAATGATATTTATAAAACTACATAATCAAAAATTATAACCTAGAAATTACTTGATAAGAGATTAAAAAATTGTAAGTTCTTGTATAAAATAAAATATTAGAAAATGTGTGAAAAATATGAATCATACCTATAATTTTAGAAGGTTTCTACATACCATCAACCAGAACATGATCCATGATATAAAACATAGCTATATTGATCCCATGACTCTGTCTCCAAGACCCCTAGTTCAGATGAATCACCAACTCCTATAGAATCTAGCCATGTTTCTGAGATCCCCTCCCTATCCAATGACTCACATCCCATGATTTCTTAAAACCTCTATTGAAACCCAACCATAGTTCCCTTAAAATACAAATGATGAATACTACCCATCATCCCAGATTGATTACACTTGTTGTGAGATTACATAAATAACATGTGATGGTGTTTGAACTATACCCAATTTAATAATCGGGAGACAACTCATTTTCCATATGGCACCAAAGAAATATTATTATTCTCTGAAAACATAGTGCCACATTTTCATATAACATCATCCTTCCACTTCATACTAAGAGAAAATTAAATCACTATGTCTCTAGGATTATCACTCATCATCACTCAAAAGGTTGAAATAATAATTTCTTCTCTACCCTCTTCCATAAATTTCTTGATCATTCAAGTCATGCATTTCACCATAGAATATGTCATCCTGTCGAACCTCCAAAAAGAGTGCTAAAAATTTATTTAAAGGTTGGTCAATAAATTCTCAAAATTTTTACCTCATTCTTATACAAAATTGGAGAAATGTGAAGAAAATATATTAAATAAGAAGAATCGGTTAATACTGATATAATCCCATTCTAGAGCTCCATAAACTCTGGATGTTGATATAGTATCACCATATCGAGGTAATAATCAATTGAGAAGAGATTTTTAAAGGTCCCCAAAGTAAGATACTCAAATATCCCTACCATGTTCATAATTCCCCACAAACTCCTTTTGGGTCCCAAAATCATTAAATCATCCATATTAACCCTTCAATCCTCTAGATTATCCACTATATCAAACATTCCATTGATGATATTGATCCAAACCTAAATATCCTTGGGTTTTCTAGTACCTTAGAAGGATATGGTATGTTGAAGCCAGAAATACCAAGTACAATCTTACACCATAATAAAAAATTATCCACATTGACATGAACAATATGAAAGAATCTAGGATAATGAATCTTTATTAACTAAACCACTAGAGCGGGCATGCAATATATATCCCCAAGCATGTCTTGTGGAAGGGTTTAACTGACCACCCTTGTGGGGGCATTCTAACATGTTTATCTAGTCATTCCCATGAGTTACTTCCTAGGTGAAATTATTAAAAAGGGAAAATGATCACATAGAAATGGGTATAACATCTCACTTAAGGTAACCACTAATGATGTTAGTAGGAGCACAATATTGATTTGTACTAGAAGGAATATCCATGGAGTATACCCACATCTACTAATCATAAAACACTTATACTAAATAGGTACTAACCTAATACTATATTACCTACACATTATCCATATTCATATACATATAATAAAACCAAGCTTTCTCAATTCTATTAAGTAAAAATATCCACATTTATATATATCAAAAAACACAAATAAATTATTTATAATTAAAATTAATTAATTTGGTTTCTAAGAATGAGATATAATGATATTATTCTAGAAGAACCTATATTCATAGTAAAAATGTGTGGAATCCCCCAAATTCCAGAAAATATTACAACATAACAATAATATGGATCATCCTAAATAATTAATAACACAACTAATAAAAAATATCATCATTGGTGACTTAGAGGAATATTATATAATATTTTTATAGGAAATTACATGAATCCAAACCCCATATTTTTCAAAACACATCTACTTTATTACATTATAAACGCATAGTTAAGAATAAGAAAAATGAAAAATACCTTTAATAATACATTGTAACTCCCTAACACAAATCACTCAATTTGAACTAGAGTGAAAAATAAAATCAAGTAAATATTCATGTATGTAAGTGGATGTTGCCTAAAAATAAGGGTATGAATGGTTCTATTAGAAGACTATACCCTCAATAACAATACAAATACAAAAAATCACTAAAAGTATGAATAATCATCATAGAATGACACAATAAAAAAAATATGAAAATGTTGTTATAAGAGGTATCCAAGAAATTTAATATAGACTAAAATCCTCAAATTATGGTATCTTAAATAATGTTTTATAATCATAGAATATAAAATAAACAATACCATAACATTTTAAAGTCCATCTCAATATTGGATCCATCAAAAATGCTCCTCTTAATTAAATCTCTAATGCAGGACCCCAACCCTTTGTTGTATATTTAACAAAAACCATCCATGTGAATCCTAATAAATATATTTTTTCAAGTCTCGAACTAAATTAATTTCATTAATTTTTTTTAAACCATGGATCTGTTGAAAAAATTATATATTTTATACTTTTATTTGGTTTATATATCCCTAGATCATGGATGGTTTACTCAAGGTCCATGTCTGTAACTAAAAAAAATATACACATGAATCATGATACCCTTCAATGATTGATTATAAACTAGTACAAAACCACTAATTTTTCATCATTATATAGTAAATGTGTATATAAATGTATTTTATTGATGTAATGTAAACACATGAAAAGGGAACGAGTCATTTATTGGGTGGTTGTGCACTAACCAGTCTACCACAAGCCCCGAACATACCATCTTTTACTCTATATTAGAAGGAAGGTATAATATTCCATAGCAGATCTATCCTAAAGGATGACACATGTCTTGGATAAAGGCCCATATCCTATAAATCCATGGGACATTACATAATTTTGTTGAACCCTTTACTCAGCATCAGGTCAATACTTAATTCCACAATGCCCTAACCTCGCTTGGTAGGTCCCCTAGTGCACCAAACCTCTAGCTTAGTCTCAATATAATCTACATGGTCATCAATCTCCTACCTCTACTCGGTCGGGAAAAAAATTATCACACCACATCCATTGTCTCAGATTAGGATAAAATGCCATCAAACCATACCCTATCTTCATTTTCCATCATCATCATCATCTTTATATGTCACACTATCAAATTATACCCCTCTAGTGTTTAATCAAGCATTGATGATCCCACCTGTCACATTGATGCTAAATAGAAACCCATATAATATACCCATTCACACACAATTTAAAATAGCATATAAGGGAACAATCATACCACACAATTCATAAGCCTCATTGGAAAAACACACATACCGTGAGAAAATTGCAATATTACCATATCAAACAATGGTCAAAGGCATGAAAGATATGCCAAAAAAATTATGCAAAGGCCACATATAAGAATTAATTACTACTTCATGTGATATGATGTCAAATTTTCAGGAGTTATTATTGAATCATTCTTGTGCAAAAATGGTCCCTCTATTCAATCCTAATTAAATTTTAGTGGTATTTTAGAATCAATATTCGAATCGGACAACATCAAATGGTCTTGTAGATAGATCAACATACACATTGAGATCCACTTCCAGTGTTAAATTTTGATTATTTCAACTGAAGGATAATAATTCTCTAGACATAGTTACTTATAAATCGAAAAAATGACAATTCTATATTTTATAATATTAGAATTCATAAATTTATACATGATATAATTTATATATGATTCCATATAAGAAGAATAGTGTATATCCTAAATAAATATTAGGAATTGAGGAAGGATGACATATTACATTGAATTAATATGATCTAAGGCATCTAGATCCACAAAATTTGGGGTTTGGATCAAGTAGAATTACTATTAATAGATCCTAGATACACTATATTAGAGATATCTTGGTACAATCGTAAGAATTAGGGGTTTCAGGTTAAAACAAATTTTATTGTCAATTACATTTCCACACAGGATTTGGTTGAACATTTTACTAAATTGTGTGAAACCCCTTAAAAACTCACTACCTCTTTTGGTAAGCCAGGGGGTTTGGTAACTAACATGTAACATTGATTCCTTATGTAGATTATTCGTTTATGGATACTTCTATATGGATTTAACATCACAGTATAGTAATGATATCGTACTATGGAATCAGTGATTTACTTATATTAGATTCCTTTTATTTTTAACATGTATTCGGCTTTCTTGGACTTCTGTAGACATCGTCTTTAGGATCCTCCCAACTATTTAAACACTATTCTATGGATGAGATCAATGAACTTGATAAGGAAACCTTGGCCAATGTCCTTGGGTCTTGGCCCATATAGCTCAACATTATAATGCATTTTATATGGATGATCTTCGTAGACTCAAAGTGGAATCTGTAGTCAATGTCTTAGATTATATCCCTCATAGTTGTGATACTTGATACATCGAGTGTATTCTATAGCTAATAATCGATTCATCTAGCATATGTCATAACGATGACCTGATACATCCAACATATGCCATAGCTTATGATTTACTCATTTAGACTATTCTTCATCATTTATTGACTTCTTTTCACAACTGTTACTTCTAGAATGTATTTTTTAAATTATAAATTATAACTTTATTGTTATTATTGTTATATAATGAGAAAACTAATATGCACTAACTGGATTTATTATTGATACGATTGGTGTTGAGCTACTAAGTATATATCACAACCTGTTTGGGATATCGTTTGGTATCCAGTTAGACTTCATGGATATAGGTTAGGAAAAAGGTAAGTAGACTAGTATATTTGACAAAATATTGTGTTTGGATAGATTTTAGGAGAAAATAATCGAGATTATGCTCGTGATGCTATTGAATATTGATGGGATATTTTTTTATTTTTTAATAGGGTTTTTATATGACTATATTAACAACCTGGAATTTTAAAAAATTATATTCCATTCATTAAATAAAATTCAAATTATGTTATGTAGTTATAGAAAAAACATGAATTAAATTGGACTATTATAACCTGACAGGTTTTTTAATATCATTAATCATCATAACCATTGATAATATAACCATTAAACAGTGATCATATGACTAGTATATATAAAATTTTGTGATAAATTCCAATTGGTACAGATGAATGTATTGATGGTCATGATTCGTAGAATTGTACCCTATAAATCCCATTTATTGGAGCTTCCAAGGGAGATAAAATCACTAGGGTTTACAATTAACAAAGGCCATAATAATATTCAACATGTAAATCAAGAACAAAACCATTTATTGGATATGTTCAATATCATCAATATCAAATCCCAAATAATATAGGCCATACCACCCCAAGAGAATATCACCATCATGCACTCCATGCTGACGTAATTAACTACTGTAATAAATGTTTACGTATCTTGATCCCAATAGAATTTTTTTTTTATATTTTCTATTTTATAAATAAATGATTATATTTTTCCATTTTTTTATCACTCTGTAAATGATTAAATAATGAGTTTAAAAAAATAATATGTTGGTTCAATGAAACACAAATTATACCTTTGAGAAATATATAGTTTCAATCCCTAAATTATTTTGGAGGTGTTCAATAATTATTTTAAAAATTTTTATTCTAATAATTTTTTATTATTATATAATATTAAATAAATTTAGATGAAAATATAATTTTATGATGTCAAAATTGATTTTTATATGGGACAGAAAAATATTATTGTTAACAAATAGTATTTTTTAATAATTGATTAAATTTTATTTAAAATTATTAAATATAGAAATTTGAGATATTTTTTTGATCAAGAAAATTATTATTTTTGAAGTCATCACATCAAAATTATCTAATGGTGAATATTTCAAAATTATCTAAGATATTAAAATTTTTGGGTAAATATTAAATATTGTATAATTATATAATATGTATTATGGAATCGTAGAATCCCAAAAGTTATTTAATAAATGTATTGAGGTTTTTCCATGAAAACAATATGCTTCTCATTTAGAATAATATATTTTTGTTGTTAAATTTTTAATATTATATTTCCTTAATGATTCCTCAAAAAACTATATGACATTTTATGGTTTTAAAATCAATTCATTTTAAACATGAATCACTTTTGCATCACCATGGTTGTTATTTTAATTTGATAAGTTCATAAACAAGTGGAATAGTGAAAAATATATATATTGGTAGAACCCTTAGGATGTTTTTTTGTTTAGTTTATTTAATCATGTAGAGTCCAAAACCTAGGTGTTGAAATTTATAAATAATTCTATTATCTTTTCCTATGTAAACCCTACAAAAATCTCATTTATATTCACTAAAAACTATTATATAACGAAATTACTATACTATTCCCAATATAGATCCATTACTAGGTTCCCATAATGTTTCATTATTACACTACTAGTCCTTGAAAATCACCCTATAAAGGTAATAGATCCGCTCATTCTCCTCTTATTTCCAGCACCTCATTTATGTTATGGATGTTTTCCATTTTTTCATTTTGGAATATCATCTAACACATCCATCTTACTAACCTTATTATTTCCAAGTGATGAAAGGCCCATTTGACTCTCATTAATATTTCCCATGAACCATTATCTACCCTCGTTAGGTAACCAAAATTATCCTCTAATTTTGTATTTCAATCATTTGGGTAACGAATACCTGTACCCATTTCCAATCAAGGTTATTCAAATAGATATACCAATAATTCATTTATTTGGTACTTCAATGTATTTAACTCACTCTCCTTAACACTAGGACAAAAATGGATGAAATATGTGTTTGTGTTAAGTTATCTATGTGGCGGACATGAGCATATACCTATTATATTGGGAGTGCCCAGATAGCGCTCCAATTCATTGTGTATTATTATATTGTCATGAGACATCATGTATGGAAATAAATAGTAATCCTATTCCATTAATGGATCTTTATACTAGGATATAAAGTATTTGATGTTACCCTGGACCAATTTTTATGAGGTCATGTCTAATGTTGTCGCCACATTCACATGTTCCCTTTAATAAATCACATTATATTATTCTTCATTGTTAAATATTATGAATATAAACCCTATTATGTTACCTTTATATAACTCTTGGATCACATGTACTATTTTAACATATTCTATCATTTTTTATTTCTTTATTTTACTTTATATTTAACCAATTTATAATGTATATTCTCAGGTTAAACCATTTAGTTTTAGAAGAATGATAGATTTTTATTATCATGTAAAGGAATTTATCAATAATGTTGTTGTATCCATGTTTTAAGTTGATGTGTTATGTACCTACAAACCCAAACACAACAGGATTAATTATCAATTGGGTCATATTAATTATTATTATTTTTAATAAATAATTAATTAATTTGTATTTAAGATAAGGGTTTTCATAATTAGTATTAGAGGAAAGTCTAGTTATTTTTGGGATTAGGATAAAAAACTAATTAAAAATACATAGAGATAAGTCTGAACATAATAGAACATCCGTAAATTTTGGTAAAGTATATAGTAAAGTGTTCCATGAAAATTTCTTCATGTCTGGATACTTCAATTCGATGTGGATATCACAAATATTTACCTAGTGGTAATAAACTCGAAAAGGTCACTTTAAACTAGACTTGATCATCACTTGGTGCATGAAATTAGGACTTAATATAGCCCATGTTAAAAAGTAATTAGGTATTTCCTTTGGTAAATTCATAGGAACCTTACAAACCATTATTAATGGAAAAACATCCCTTAATATTCTATATTTGGAAAATAATCAAGTATAAATTAGATTGATACCTAAAAATTCATAGGTTAAAGAATAAATGACATTTATTAGTAATCCATTTAATGTTAATGGTTTCCAATTTATGTGTTTAATAGTTTAAAAAAAATCATCCCTAATTTTCCCTTTATTCTATTAAATGGTTGGAAATAGTAGAAAAAAAACAACTAATATGATGGAAAATGTGATGATTTTCCAAATGAGATTTGCAACTTGATGGAAGTAGGATTCAAAAATCTAATGAACATACACTCTCAATTTAATCATGTTTTCATCCAAAACGTGAATCAATATAAATTTTTAAAACCCCCTGATAATGAATAAGTTTTTTCCGATAACTTTTTATGATAAAAGCCTCTTGATTTCAATGGATCTTCTGATCCCCTAATCACAGAACACTTGATCAAATTCATTGAGAAGATCTTCACCAACCATCAATACTTTATGAAAAATAAGTTCATATTGGGTGTTTATCATATTGAAGTAGAATATGATAAAAGGTGGATTCTAGAAAAAAAAATTGAATCCTATGGAGGAGATCAAAGAGATAAAGTTGATGGTATTACAAACAATCTTTCACAAATATTTTTTTTCAAACTCCTCATATTAAAATTGAAAGGGACATCCATAGAATCATAAAAAAGCATGCTGAATCAATTGGGGTGCATGAAAAGAATATCACAATACGTTCATTATACACCTATGAATTTTTCATTACCCTTAAATTAATGTTGATAGCTTATTTCTTGGGATGTAAATTAATCAATGAAAAGAATTTTCAACTTGAGATATTGATAGCTATGTTCAGACTGTCCAAATATCCCTTAAAGTAAATATGAAGATAAATTAATCTCAATGTTATCATGGGGATAATAAGTGAATAATGGAGATTCATTCTGAAGATATGATAAAGGTAAATCTAATGGTGGAACAAAATCCCAAAATCCAAATTATCAAAACTGTGGAAAGAAGCACATTATATTTTTTATAAAGGGGATGAGTAAAAAATTTTGGATTATGAAGGAAGGGAATATATATAAGAATTTATTATTGGAGAAGCCCAACAATGGGAAGTAAAAATGGAATTCTACAGTTAGACCTTATCTTATTATTCAATGTTTCAACTACAAAGAACACATAAACTTTTTGAATCTTTTCCCTATACTAATGGGTTTTTATGATAATTGATGAAAAAAACCTCTAATTCCTAGAGATATTGGGTGGGATAATTACATTATAAGTTTTGAGATGGATCCTGATATGATCTGTTGATATGTACACTAGTTATACATTCATGTATTGAAAAAATTGTATTTTATTTAGGTTCTACAGATTCCTTCATATTCGACATGATCTGTAGAACTATTCATACACTACACAAATCATGAAATTTGATCTATCTATGAAAATTAATAATTTGGATATTATTTCATCCAATGTATATAGCTTTTTCCATATGAAAATTATTAGGATGAACTCCCTCGTAAACCTTGTGATATTCATTTTAGTGGATTTAGTTGTTATTCTGGGTCTGGATCGACTTTACTTATATAAATCTGACATAAATTGTAGAGAGAATGAAATCATCCTATGTATTGTGAATCCCCCTCAATTACATACATGTTTCATGAGGAGGATGAATATAATTCGGTATCATTATCTAAATCAAGGATGTTATTTTATTATGATAAAGAATATCTTTCTCAAATTATTGAATATATGGAAAGAAAATCCTTGGTGGCATGGCTATTTTTGGATGAATTTTCTAATTAGTTTTTTGATGAATTACATGATATCTTTCTAAGCCATGAGGGTGAGTTTTCAATCAAGAATATTCCTACATCTTCACCTATATCCAAGACACCATTTAGAATGGTTGTTTTTTAACACTAGTAGATAAAAAGGTACTAAAATAGAATATATATAAAGGTTTTATATTCCCAAGTTCTTAACTAAGGGGTGAAGAAATATTATTTATCATGAAGAGATATGGGTCAAGGTTCCTCTTCATTGATTATCATGAGATCAAAATTATGATCATAATGAAGAATTATTATCTAACATGGATTGGGGATTTATTAGATTACCTATCTTGAGACTAGTATTCATCAATGTTGGATATTTGATATAGATACTGTCAAGTAATGGTTAAGAAGGATAATATGGCATCATGCCTTTTTATTACATAACTTTTCATTATATTTTACAAACAAAGGATCTTTAAAGTCCAATGTATTGCAAATCAAGAACATAATACATGAAAAAAAACATAAAACATTATTCTAATCCACTTGTAAGGATTCATCATTAGTTCATCATAAGTAAAATTACTTCATCTCATAACCTAGAGACATACATTTGAAGGAAAGGGTGAGTAGAAGGCCCAGTAAGGTTAAACAAGCGAATCAGTTTACTTGTGACATCAATAAGAACTTGAATAAATACATAAGTACATGAGAAAATGAATATAGGCATATCATATTGAAGATAACTTGAATCATAACTTGATATATATTACAAAATTTTATTTATAAATTCATGAACATACCACCAAGGTCCATTCTCAAGGTGTGAATAATTTACCAAGGTTATTCACCAAGGTATCGTGAAACATGTCATCTCTAGAGATTAATTATTTACCCAATGAATTGGAGTGATATCAGGGTGCACCCTTATTATGTATTTATTTTTATGTGAGTCACATATATCATAATAAAACATTTCATAAATAACCTATTGAGAATAAAATAAATGGGTTTTATTTCAAAATCTTGATTTTTAATAGCTCTTAAAAATAAGATCATTATATCATTTATAACCCATGGAAAATTAGTGAGCATTATATGTATGTCAATTCCAGAATAAATTTATCAATTATATATATTTATGAACAACCATAGAAACTAAATAGGTATGGGTATTCACATAGATAAACAAGTGAATTTCATGAGATAAAGAGATAGAAATTTTGAGACGAAATTTCTGCAGCATAACGACTATATAACATGGTTTAAAAAATAATAAAAAGGGAGAGTAAAAGGGTAAACTACTCATAAATAAAAAATATTAAAATATAAATACAGATTAACATGGAGATAAGAACATGGTATGGATATTTTAATTACATACCACAAGAAAAGGAATCTTGAAATGAATGAGAGGATGTCATTTCTTTTACGAGAAATTCGACAGCCTAATGGTGTCACTAAAAAATTAAGAAAACAAATAAATGAGAGAATAAAGGGTCTATATTCATTTTGACATGAAAAGGACAGTAATAATAAAATATATGAACATACCCTAAACATAAATAGATGGAATCTAGAAGACACAACATAAAGGAATTTATGACTTAAAAGAAGAGAGTGAAAGAATTCCTAACATTGAAGAGTAACTTCGAAAGCCTGAAGGATGGGATCTTGGGAGGATTGAGGGTACCATGGGAGGACTCCATGGGAGGTATGAAGACCAAAACATTGTTGAGGAATATTTTGTAATGAAATCACTGATGGATATGGCTTGGTATTTATAGGTAAAGTGAGTGAATACATTATAAATTTCCAAGGGAGACCTCGTCCGTGGTATTTGCGAAACCATGGGCTTACGCATGGTATTTTCCCATGGTATTGGCCAGTTGGGACACCTCATAGAATATACCACTATTAATAATTCAACTAGAAATCTTATATCATTATTACATTATTAACGATGTCATTAAACACCTGAAACTCAAAACTGCATTTTTACTATTCACTAAAAATTCAACTGTTTCATAAATAACCCAAAAATTCACCCTATCCTAATATCAATTATCTGAAATCAAAAATTAATTCCATTTTAGGAAAATATTTTTTTTTTTATTTTTAAATAAAGTCATTATTTATTCAAAAAATAAAATTTTAAAAACATAACTCATTTTGTAACACCTTAAAAAAGTAATCAAGGACCCATAAAATTATCGTATAACCACAAGACAATAAATTTACAATTTATAATTAAATTTTATGAAGATAAATTTCCATTTTAAATTATTAAAATAATTATAAAATTTTAAATTAAATATATAAGGCATACAAAAATACCAAAACTTAAACTATGAACATTTTTTCACTTTTATGATGTCTAAAGTGTATTTATACGTTCATGGGTGAAGTTTCTATTTTTTTGTCAAATTAATATTCATCACTATTCATATGGTTATGTTACTATTCCTACTTTACTATTCACTAAAAACCAAGTTGATCTTATTAGAATATAAATTTATCACTGCTCACAACTGTAGAAGTCCATTTTTTGAAAATCATTTCACATTATTAATTATTTAATGAATAAAAAAATATTTTAAATTACCCCTTTTCCCTAATTGATCAATAATACACATACTATATTTATCCAGATATTTTAAATTCACCTAATTTTCCATAAGAATAAATAATAATTTTATTTATATAAAAATATTAAACAAAGAAACTATAGTCTCGAAACATATCCCCATATTACCCCAGCATAGGACATAAGTATAAGGTGTGCTATGGTGATAGAATCTTGGGGTGGCTCAGACAACATTTCCAGAGTGGTTATTTATATCAGCTTGAACTTCTCCCTTAGACGATTTCGTTCAAGCTTCATAAGTTGATGTTTGGCTTGGGCTTGGTCCAGAGAAAAGACCAGTGATGCTACCTCCTTCCCAAGCTCTGACAGATGGGCTTCATATGGCTCGAGTCTACTGGATGGAGCCATTTAATCTTCTTTCTATATTAGTTAACCAAGTTAATTGTATTTATAAAAACATAACGTTATGATTATAGTTTCCAACAGTCATACAACAGTCAACACAAAACAGTAACATTTTAATTATACCCAGAAAATTAGAAAACAAATATAATTACAAAGTTCAGGTCATTACAGATAATATCCGTAAGATATTTTTTCATAAAATTTATGGTCACTATGACTTTATAATTATTCCATGTGTACTCTCTAATGCTCTATAAATCTCTATGGATTTAATAAAAAAATAATTTAGCGATTATGTTGATAAATCTGGGGTACTCTTTATAGAGGATAGTCATATATACTCCAATATAATGGAATAACATGATGAGGATCTAAATACTGTATTGAAGAATTTTTGGAATGAAATTTTGTATAAAATGTATATTAAATGTGAGTTTTGGTCATAGAAAGTGTCATTACAATGTAATGTGATCTCTAAAAAAGGGAAATTTGACGAATTTTAAAAAACATAGGCAATGGATTCATGTATCAAACCAACATGTGTAATGGAAGTAAATAATTTACATTGATTATCTAGGTACCATTGTAGATTTTTGAGAATCTTACCATGATGGTCATGACCACTAACAATGTTTTTTAGAAATGGGTAATGTTTTTATAGACTAATGAAAGGAATGGTAAATTTATATACATAAATAAAAGGCTATTCAAAACACCTATTCTCACATTACCCACTACTGGGGAAGGATGATTTTTCTTTAGTGACATATATAAAAAGATCTTGGGTTTTATACACATTCAAGGTGAAATAGTGATATCTTATATGAAAAAAAATTAGAGATCCATGAGAATAATAATCTATCCCATGAAAATTAATTATTTTCAATAGTCATAACATTAAAATTTGGAGGCAATATCTATACCAAGTGAACTGTGACAAATATACGGATCATAAAAAACTATGTGTTTACAAACTTAAATGGTTCATGATATGTTCCAATAAAGGTGGTTAGATATGGTCAAGGATTTTTATTATTGAGTCCACTAACATCATGTGAAGTAAAACAATGTGGAAACTAATCTAAGTAAAAGGGATCCCTCATCTTAATACGTGATGAGGATTTAAGGGGATCAAATATTCTTCGACTTGCAAAGTATAGTTTTAGGAATAATAAAATCATATTAATCCCACCTAGATCAAATAACAACTAGACCATCAATTTAAGAAATAATCAAGGATTATAAAAAAGATAATGAGGTTATACAATGTAAAGTAGCAAATATTTTTGATTCCAACATTAATATTGATATATTTATAAGGTTTGGAACTTGGATACGTGTGCCATAAAAATATAATTAAATATGGGACTTTTGGATGATGCGCATTGATCATCCTTCTCCACTCACCTCGGAATCCCTATGATGTATATATTTTTTATGAAAAACTTATGGTTTGTGAACATGAAGGGGGATATGTCAGAGTTTGTATCTTGAATCTTGGTATGTCAAAAAATTAAGTATAAATGAAAAAATATAAAGTCATGATGAAACCATTTTCTATAAGTGTGTGGAAATAGAAAAACATAACCATGTATTTTTTCATATGAATCCACATGACACTAAAAGGAAATAATCCCATCTGTGTTTTAGTTGATGGCCTTAAATAATTAGTGAATTTATTTGAAATAAAGGAAGATTTCTCTCTCTTCAAATGATCCATGATATATATAAGGGATGTGGTAAGAATTCATGGAGTGACACTATCTATTGTATTTGATCATATTATAAGGTTTACCTTGATGTTTTGGATAATACATCAACATTAATTAAATATGGAACTAATTTTCAGGGCATCTTATGATCCTCAGATGGATTGAATTTCTCAACAGACTATTCAAGCTCTCTAGAATATGTCGATATCACTCAAAATAGACTTAGAAGGTAGTTGGGAATAACACCTTCACCTAGTAAAGTTATCATATAACATCAGTTTCCATAATTTTATTCAAGTGGTTCATTATAAGGAATTTTATGGGATGAGTTTGCAGAATTGTTTTGGATGAGATGTTGTTGGAGAGACAATGGTCATGGGACTTTATATTTTCCTAGAGATAGTATGAATGATTCAAACAATTCAAGGTCATATGAAACCCACAAAAAGTCCATAAAAATCTATAGAAATATTTTTTGATGAGATATAGTGTTTGTGGTTAGACACAATGTGTTCCTTCATATATCACTATGGAAAAATTTCATGAGGTTTGGGAAAAAAAGATACCAAAGTCCATGATACAATAGCTCTTTGAGATCCTTGATCACATCAAAGATATGTAATATAAACTAGAACTCTCACATAACCTATATCAAGTACATGGTATATTACCTATGTCCATATTAAGGAATAAAATACTAGACACCTCACATGTATAGAATTATAATGTGGTACTTTTATAGAATAATATTTCATATGAGAAGAATCCAATTAAAATCATAGTTCATTGATTCAATGTTGTACTAAAAAAAATAACATTGTCAAAGTGTTATTGAATAACCAGATGATTTAAAAAGTTACATTGGTACTGGAAGAGGTGATGAAACTGAACTACCATCATCAATTGTATTGTATGAAATGAAAACCTTGAGGGCCAAATTCCTGATAGGGGAGTAATGGGACAAAAAAATATTTAAATGAAATTATCTTATTTGAATGAAGGTATTATTATATAATGAGGTAATAAAAAAATAAGAAATAAATTGCACTATTTTAACTTGTATGATTTTTAAAA
Source organism: Viscum album (assembly GCA_963277665.1). Classification (NCBI taxonomy): domain Eukaryota; kingdom Viridiplantae; phylum Streptophyta; class Magnoliopsida; order Santalales; family Viscaceae; genus Viscum; species Viscum album. The sequence goes on along the minus strand of OY728160.1, from coordinate 377,410,486 downwards.
ACTATCATGAATCATAACCATTGATAATATAGTCATTGAATATTGATTATATTAAAATACATATAAATGGTTATGATAAATTCCAATTTCAACATACGGAATATGTGATATCCTCGACCAGTAGAATCATTCCCTATTAAGACCATTTATCAGAGCTTTTGAGGGAGATATAATGATTGGTAGTTTTACTTAATCCATCCCAAGGCATGATTCAACAATTAATGTCTGAAATATACTAGTCTTGGGAGATATTCAAGCTCATCAATATCAATTTCCAAACCATGTACATTGAACCACCCTAATAAAATATCACAATCACACACCTTACACATTGGACGTCCACTCATGTAATGAAGAGTTATGTAACTAGACCCTAAGATCACGAATCTGTATTTTTTATATCGTATAAAAATTGATTATAGCTTTACCTCTTTAGTATTACTCTTTAAGTGAATAAACAACATGTCTTATAAAAATAAAATTTTGGTATGATTAAAAAAATTATATTTTTCGAAAATATTTAGTTCCAATCAAGACACTCTTTTGGATGAATTAAATAATTTTTTTAATAAAATATTATTATTAAATAATATTTATTAAATTTAAATGATAATATAATTTTATGTAGTCAAATGTAATTGTTATAAGGGTTAGAAACTGTTATTTTTAGAATAATATGTTTTTAAATAAATGGGGATTTTAAATTTAAAACTAGAAATATCCTTATTTAGAGAATTATTTCTATAAAATAAATATTATTTTTTTAATCAACATAATGAAATTATCTAATTGATAATTTTTTCTAATTTCTGAGAGTAAAATTTTTGAGAAAAATTTCAATACCATATATTTATACAATATATATTATGAAATTTTTTGGTCCCAAAAATAATTTAAAAAATGTTTTAAAGGGTATAGAAATTCAATTATATATTTCCCATTAAAAATAGTTTATTTTTATGGTTATTTGGACAATTTGACAATTCCATAATAAATCCTCAAAAATATAAATTATATCGTAAGATTTTAACATCAATTATTTATATTCAAGACTCACTTAGACATCACTATGGGTAAAATTTTAATTATATAGTATCATTAACATGTATAATAATTAAAACTACTCCACTTTGTAGGAAACCATTTGGAAACAAATGGGATAGTTTTTGGTTTTGATTACATATCATATAGAGCCCAAAACCTATGTTTAGAAATTAATAATGAACTATCATCACTTTTTCTATATATACCCACCCATCCTCAAATTTATTTTCACTAAAAAAGTATGATGATATTACTGTACCCTTCCCTCTAAATATCACCCACAATGTTCCATCATTCTCCCCAAAAGCCCATCCAATGATTTTGGAAGATAACTCTAATTGTATGGGATCCTCTCCATCTCTCCTCCATTAAAGAACCTCCATAATTTTATGACTTTTGATTTCCACTTTTTCTTTTTGATATATGTTATCATATATAACTTTTACTACACTTATTGTTTAAAATTGAATAGATACCCCATCACTGTAATTAATTGTAACTACCCAAGGATTTTTATTTAAATTTAATACTGAATGCACGAAACTTTGAGTCACTACAAAACATCACTTTTTTAAAACCAGGAGAGTAAACATAATTTTCCACCTCTGTGATTTTAATTTTGAAAAAACAATATAAAAGATTGCATTTAATACGATATTTAGAGTCTAATAAAAGAAACATTGTTTCTATTGAATAGTAGCATAATTTTATGTATATTAAAATGAATCTTATGAATAGTAAATCATATTATTATTTTATTGTCATATTGTCATAACATAATGAGATATTGATTAATTTTTCAAGGTGATATAAAACGACTTATAGTTTTAAATTTTTTATTCTTTTAATAAATTATGATTATATTTAAAAATATAATTAAAATTATTTAGAAAACAATTTTCATAAAATAGAGTTCATTTTTGAATTCTACACATCGAAAAAGGTTTCAGATGAATATTTTGGATTTTTATAAAATACTCAATTTTTTGATGAATAGTAAAATACTGCATTTTACTGTATATATACATTATCGCTTAAAATAATTGTTACTATAATCATGGATAATTTTGTCACACTTGTTTGGAACTCACATTTACTTATTACTATTATGGTTCACATGAATCAACATTATCGGTTTTCTATAGGGAAATAATAAAAAATGAATAAGATATTCAAAAATCACTCCTCTTCTCCACTATAAAAACTATTGTCACTCCCTCTTTTCTTCACACCACTCAAGACCTGTGCCTCATATAAAATATAATAAAATCACTTCCAAGGATCCTAACCTACATCCAACATCCCTTTGTCTCATGAAATGTCCAAAACCCCTCCACTAAAGATTCCCTTAAAGAAGATAACTTCCTGAGGTAAATTCCTCTTTTTATTTCTTTTATATTATGTTCCTTTCTTTTCTTTTTCATTCCTCGCATACTCTCATCCAAATATTCTGAAGAATATAGTACATTAAATGTACTATAATTTTTTATGATAATTGAATAATCTTTTAACACATATTTATTCCCTTATTTTACACTAGAAATGAATACACCATCTGAGATGGGTTAATTTATCACATTCAAGGACGACGAGTTTTCAATTTCTATTATCATCTTAAATTCAGGTCATGAAATCATTTTTATGGTTGAACAAGAATATAATATATGTATTATAAAATATTTAAGGATTTTTAATCCCTCTTTACACATGATTTAAATTTACAAATTAAAAGGAGTTTATTGTGATCAATAACCACCAATTTACCCAAAAAATTCTCTTTAAATATTTATCTAATGATTCATAATAACTCCAAATAACCAAATTAATTTTATAACCATATAATATTCTGTTTGTTAACTAATAAAATAAAACTTCTATTATTTAAAACAATTATCATTGTACATTTTTATCCATACATGTATATATGTAAACTGATCATGACAGCTAAGAAAGAAAACACTTCCAAACAATGAAATTGAATATCTTAGCCCATAAAAAGGACATTAATGAACCTAATAAGACAATAATAAATTAAATTAAATTTATAGGAGGTCATAGAATAATTAATTTATTAACTTAATTATTATTATTCAGGTCATTACGATCAAGTGAGGAACACCTTTAGATAAAAGGTAAGGGTTTTCTACCCAAACCTCCATTTTCATTCGGGTTACTCTTATTCTATACTTAACCCAATTAAATTATTATTTATTCATAAATAGTACTCATATATTATGTTAATGTTTTATATATATGTGTACTAACAAGAATTATACATTCATTTATGGGGATTTATATGTTTTTAAAGGATCTTTCAAAAAGTTCTTCCCGAAATATAGCCCAAATTCAAGGGATTTTTTAAAATTCTTACCTATTTTCATGGGCACTGTATAATTTTTTTTATCCCCAATTACCTTTATAAAGACAATATTTTTATTATGAAAACACTATATTACTTATAAAATTGTTTAATACAAATAATTTTCCAGAATAACTCTTCATTTCAATGTAAAACAGTATTTATATCAAGAATTACACGACAATTTTATAAGAGTATTGTCATCTATTTCAAAACTCTTGTTAATTATTATATAATATTGGGATTAATATTTCATTGTATCATATACCATATTTAATTTAATTTTTTATGATTATTTTTACTATGAATGTGCTATCTTAAAACCATTCACAGATTTACTCTGAATAGTTAGTGTTTATGAATAACATTCGAGGAATGCTATAGAGATTTCATGTGTTAGTTTCAATATGAATTTATATGTTGTTTATATTTATCCCCATTCATATGTGGATTGAATTGGACTTAGTATGTGATGGTTGGGCCTCTCTATAGATCCTCAATGCATTGGTATGTCTAATGAGACAAACTACACTCTTGGCAAAACTTCTTGGCAAAATGATTATTTATGGTCTTGGAACGTGGCCTTAATGGAATGGTTATGACGTTTGGAATTAGTAATTCCCTTTTTGTGAAACTTGTAATTTAAATTTCATGAGGTTATTAAACTAGTATAATTAACATGATTATTTTTTATTATGGAATTATTTATTCAGTTCTTATTCCTAGCATAATGTGTTTAAGTCCATTTTTAAAGGCTTTTGATTCTAGTTATTCTCCATGCCTAATGTTTATGTTTATAATATCTTCCTCAGTATTGCTTGCCCTTACAGATAATTCGAGGTCTTACCGTTCTTATGTTTAATTTTCCTATTATATGAAGAGTTATATTATGAATGACATGAATAAATAACCTAGGAGTTATGGATGTTGTTAAAGGAGTTCTTAAATTGTATTTCCTTTCAAGTAGTAATGTTGATCTTACGTATATATCTGGTTTTCCAAAGATTCTATTATATTTTTTCCTTAGGGATAAAGATCCTTTCTAATTATGCCAATGTAATCTAATAAGGCACCGACTCCTAGCAACTGGGGTTAGGTCTTTACATAAATCCCTCACATGAACCTTTTATATACACTCATTATAGTGAAAAATTATCATAGGATTTCCCATTTTAATACATTGTGTTGTGAATACCCATACAAATTTACCTTCAGGAGAATTCTCCAAGATGTACATATACATAATTTTTTATTAATTTTATTTATTTGACCCACACACCATAATTGCTGTATTAAATTTGGTGAAATATTTAATTATCTTTACTGATCTATGTAGAACACATGAGCTTGTGCATATTATGATGGAATCACCAAAATAACATTCCAATGGATTGGGTAATATTTTATAATCCTATGATGTCACATATGGGATAATATATTAAACCTAATTTGGTATGATATTTTATCAATCATGTATTCATTTTATAGCAGTATGCTTTGACCTTTGTTTAGGACGTCAGGTATAATGTTGTTACCAAATTCCTATACTGCCTTTATGATAACCTATTATATCATGATTTAGGGTTCAAGATTAATATTCAATGTCCTTATATGTTAAGTTTAAATGCCTCTTGGATCACCTGTACATATTTACCTTATTCTATGAATTAATTTCCCCTTACTAGATTTTATTTCTCACCACTTAATTCTACAAGAAAAATGGGGGTTCAAAACCCATTGGGCGCAAAGTACTACAGCAGTACTGTAGCCTACATTAGCAGCGGAGGACTATAGCAATAGTTGGCACTGTAGTAGTGGAAGAGTACTGTAGTAGCGGCGTGTATTGTGCAGTATTGTAGCAACATGGGTACTGTAGTAGTACTATTCACAGAAAGGGATTTGGGAAAAAAATGGGCATACGGGCCATGTAATGGGATAAATGCACACTGGGCCTTCAGTCTATGTAATGGGTCTCCCTCTACCTAGTTAAAGAGGTCTTTTCATTGCTTTAATAATAAATGAGGCTTCGGCCCAAACTTTTTAAAAAAATGTACATCCATAGGTTATTTCGTGTAGTTTCGCAAAAAGGATGGTGTTTTAAGAGAATGTTAAGGATGTTTTCAAAAAAAATAATTCATCACTATAATTAGTTAATTTTTTATGTAACTAATCACCCTAAAAAAGTAGGATTTATGATCTTCTAGGTATTATTATGTTTTTTTAAGGTAAAATATCATGAAATAAAGTGTATTAAAGATATCGTATGTCATGCATATTTTTGGAACCTCCTTGGATGGAGTGTGTTTGACATATTTTATTTTAATGATCAGAAACCATGATTCAATTATTACTAACCTTTCACATGTTTTATGATAGAATTTTATGTGACCATATTACTACTATAATATTTCTGTTAAGAATTACGGTAATACACCATTGGTTGAATTTCATTGTAATTGCAATGATGAGATACCAGTAGACTCAAGTCACCTTTACCACCTAGATGTGCTACCACTATACTCATGTCACTAATACATCCAGAATGATCTACCTCAAGACACAGGTAACCAATACATCCACGATGAGCTACCTCCATAATCAGGTCAATGTTTCCACCAAGATGAGCTACCTCTAGACTCAAGTCATCTTTACCGCCAGGAAGAGCTTCCACTAGAAGAAAGTCACACCATATCCAAAAGAGTTACTATCGGCAAAGACACTACCAGATGCTTATTCACCACTAGAAATCTTGTCACTATTGTTGTTTGTAGAGTAACTGTCAGTAGAATCATCTCCAGATTCTGAGTCACCTCTAGCACTCCTGTTACCGTTGATGTCTGAGATCGTCATAGTGAGTGGTTCAATGGAAATAATCTATCCATTTATGGTTTGAACTATACATTAAGACATAGTAAAAATGATATAATAAATGTGGATATCCTTCAAAAAATTACTATATTTTCTTTAAGGATCTCTCTTTTGAGTGAATGATGCATTATTAGTACATCGATTACTGATGGCTAAGATAAGTGTGCGATCAAATCTATGAATTCTCTTGAACTTGTTGATTCACATTTTGTGAAGATCTATAACACAGAAGCAGTAAACCCATTACTGAGATTGATTGAGAAAATATAAAAATATTAACTGATGCATTCCTACATATTTATATGATCCTCTGTTCTACATCAATTTTCTATAATAAAGCATATACTCCTCACCATTTTCTATCTGAGGATTACAAACATAATAACCACATCAAACTAATCTCATTCTATTTAATATATCACTTTTACTTTTGAGCAGTTTGTTTTTACCTATTATCCAAAACACATTGCCTCTTACATATTATCAGAGAATACATTTTAAAATACCCCCCTTTCCACTAATTCATCAATAATACACATCCTATATTTATCCAAATATATGAAATTCCCAACTATTCTATAATAAAAAATAACAATTTTATTTATCTAAAAATATTACACAAAGCAGCTAAGGTCTCCTTGCACAGCCCTTTTTTACACCAGCATATGACCTAAGTGTAAGGTGTGCTATGGGGATAGAATCTTGGGGTGGTTTGTACAACATTTCCCAAGTGGTGATTTCTATTAGCTTGAACTTCTCCCTTAGGTGATTCCGTTCAAGCTTCATAAGTTGAAGTTCGGCCTGGGCTTAGTCTAGAACAAAGCCCAGTGATGCTACCTCCTTCCCAAGCTCCGACATATGGACTTCATATGGATTGATTCTACTGTATGAGGCCATTAAATCTTATTTCTATATTAATTTACCATGATAAACATATTCATAAAAAAACATTAATATTATAGTTCCCAACGGTCATCTAACTGTCGAAACCCAATGGTCACATTTTAATTATACCCACAAAATTTTGAACCAAATATAATTAAAAAGTTCCCTTCGTTACATATAATATCACCAAGAAGGTTTTTCATACAATGCATGGTCACTATGATTTTATAGTGATTCCATATGTACTCTATAATTCTCCCTAAATCTTTATGAATTTTATATAAAAATAATTTATCAATTTTGTAGATAAATTTGGGGTATTCTTTATAGAGGATAGTCATATATACTCCAATAGAATGGAAAAACATGATGAGGATCTAAATACTGCATTGAAGAATTTTCAGAATGAAAATGTGAATAAAATTTATAGTAAAGGTGAGTTTTGGTTAGAGAAAGTGTCGTTACACGGGATTGTGATCTCTAAAAAATGGATATCTGAGGTCTTTTCAAAAACATTGGCAATGGATTCATCTATCAAACCAACATGTGTAATAGGAGTACATAGATTCCCTGGATTATCTAGGTACAATAGTTGATTTTTTAGAATCTTCCCATTTTCTTCATGACCATGAATAATGATTTTTAGAAAGGGTTAATGTTTTTCTAGACTGATGAATGGAATGGTAAATTTATATAGATAAATAAAAGACTCTTCACTACACCTATTCTCACATTACCCACTAGTAGGAAAGGATTCTTTTTCTTTAGTGATGAATCTAAAAATATCATGGGTTGTGTACACATGAAAGGTTAAAAATGATATCTTATATGAAAAATCAATTAGAGATACCTGAGAAGAAAAATCTAACCCATGAACATTAATTATATTCAATAATCTTCACATTAAAATTTGGAGGCAATATCTATATCAGGAGAATTGTGGCAAATATACGGATCATAAAAAACTATGTGTATATTGACATAAATGGTTATTGATATGCTCCAATAAATGTGGTTAGATATGGTAAATATTTTTATTTTTAAATCCACTACCATCATGTGAAGGAAAATAATATGGAAAATGACTTAAGTAAAAGGGATCCCTCATCTTAATATAGATGAGGATTTAAAGGGATCCAATATTCATTAACTTGAAAAGTATAGTTTTAGGAATAATAAAATCATATTAATCCCACCTAGATCAAATAACTACTAGCCCATCAATTTATGAAATAATCAAGGAAAGTCAAAAAGATAATGAGGTTACAAATGCAAAGTAGAAAATATTTTTGAGTCCAGCATTGATATAGATATATTTATAATGTATGGAACATGGATAAGTGTCCCATAAAAATTTAATTAAAGATGGTAATTTTGGATGATGAACATATATCATCCTTCTCCACTCACCTAGGAATCCCTATGATGTATATATATTTTAATAAAAACTTAGGGTTTGAGAACATGAAGGGGGATATATCACAGTTTGTATCTTGATTCTTGGTATGCCAAAAATTGAAGTGTAAATGAAAAAAATATAAATTCATGATAAAACCATTTCTTATAAGTGTATGGAAATTTAAAAATATAACCATGTATTTTTTCATATGAATCCACATGACACTAAAAGGAAATGATTCCATCTGGGTTTTAGTTGATGGCCTTACAAAGTTAGTGAAATTTTTTGAAATAAAGGAAGATTTCCCTCTCTTCCAACGAGCCAGGATATATATAAGGGAAGCAGTATGTATTCATGATGTGCCACTATATATTGTATCCGTTCAGATTATAAGGTTTACCTTGAGGTTTTGTAAAAGGCATCAACATTAATTAAATATAGAACTGATTTCAAGTGCATCTTATGACCCTTAGATGGATTGAATTTCTTAATAGACTATTTGAGCTCTCTAGAATATGTCGATATCACTCTAAATGGACTAAGAAGGCTGTTGGTAACAACACCTTCCCCTAGTAGAGTTATCATATAACATCATTTTCCATACTTGTATTCAAATGGTTCATTATAAGTCATTTTATGAGATGAGTTTCCAGAATTTTTTTGGATGAGATGTTGATGGAGAGACAATGGTCATGGGACTTTATATTTTCCTAGAGATAGTCGGAATGATTCAAACCATTCATGGTCATATAAAATCTGAAAAATGTCCATAAAAATTTATAGAAATATTATTTTATGAGATCTAGAGATTGTGGTTAGAAAAAATGTGTTCTTTCATATATCACTATGGAAGAATGTATTGAGGTTTGGGAAAAAAGGATAGCAGTGTCCATTATACAGTGGATCTTTGATATCATTGATCACATCAAAGATATGGAATATAAACTAGAACTCCCACATAATCTATATCAGGTACATGGTATATTCTCTTTGTCCCTCTTGAGGAATAAAATACTAGACACCTCACATGTATAAAATCATAATGTGGTACTTTTGTAGAATAATCTTTCATACGAGAAGAATCCAATTAAAATTATAGTTCATATATTCCATGGTGTACTAAAAAATAACACTGTCAAAGTGTTATTAAATAACCACATGATTTAGGAAGTTACATTGGTACTGGAAGAGGTGATGAATCTAAACTATCGTCATCAATTGTATTATACAAAATGAAAATCATGAAGGCCAAATTCTTGAAAGGGGGGAATGTGACAACCAAAAAAAATTTAAATTAAATTATTTTATTTGAATGAAGGTCTTATTATGTAATGTAGTAATAGAAAACATAAGAAATAAATTAGACTATTTTAACTTGTAAGATTTTTAAAACCTATCATGCATCATGACCATTGATACTATAGTCATTGAAGAATGATCATATGAAAAAATATATATATATGGTTATGATAAACTCCAATTTCAACATACGGAATATGGGATAGCCTCGACTAGCAGAATCATACCCTATTAAGACCATTTATCAGAACTTTTGAGGGAGATAGAATCATTGGCATTTTCAGTTAATCCATCCCTATATATGATTCAATAACTACTATCTAAAAGAAACTTATCATGGGAGATATTCATGCTCATCAATATCAGGTGCCAAACCATGTACATTGAACTACCGAAATAAAATATCACAATCACGCACCTTACACATAGGAAGTCCACTTCTGTAATGAAGAGTTATGTAACTAGACTTTAAGATCACAAATCTTTATATTTTTCATTGTATAAAAAATGACTATAGATTTACCTATTTAATATTAATCTTTAAATGATTTAATAATGTGTCTTATAAAAATTACATTTTGTTATGATTAAACATAAATTATATTTTTTCGGATATATTTAGTTCCAATCAAGACACTCTTTTTGATAAATTATATAATTTTTTAAATAATTATTTAATAACATAATATTATTAAATAAAATTTATTAATGTTAAATGATAATATAATTTTATATAGTCAAATGTAATTGATATAATGTTTTAAAAACTGTTATTGTTAGCAAAATATGTTTTTTAAACCCATGGAGATTTTAATTTTAAAACTATAAATAGCCTTATTTATGGAATTATTTTTATAAAATAAATATTATTTTTAAATCAACATAATGAAATTATCTAATTGATATTTCTTAATAATTTCTAAGAGTAACATTTTTTGGTATAATTTCAAAACCATATATTTATACAATATATATTATTAATTTTTTATGTCACATAAATAATTTAATAAATGTTTTAAAGGGTATTAAAATTCTAATATATATTTCCCATTTAAAATAGATTATTTTTACGGTTATTTGGTCAATTTGACAATTCCATATTGAATTCTCAAAAATCTATATTATATTTTAAGGTTTTAACGTCAATTATTTATAGATATGACTCACTTAGACATCACTATGGGTAAAATTTTAATTATATAGTATCAATAACATGTACAATAATTCAAACTACTCCACATTGTATGAAACCATTTGGAAACAAATGGAATGGTTTTTGGTTTTGAGTATATATCATATAGAGTCTAAAACCTATGTTTTTAAATTAATAATGAACTATCATCTATTTTTTAACATATATACCCACCCATCTTCACATTTATTTTCACTAAAATCACAAGAATGGTTATATTTCAATACCCTTCCTTCTAAATATCACTCCCAATGTTCTCTCATTCTCTCCAAAAGCATATCCAATAATTTTAGAAGCTACCTCTAATTGTATGGGATCCTCTCCTTCTCTCCTCTATTCAAGAACCTTCATAATTTTATGACTTTCTTTTTTCCACTTTTTATTTTTGGGATATGTTATCACATAACACCATTACTACACTTATTATTTGAAATTGAATAGATACCACTTCACTTTAATTAATTTTTAATACACAAGGATTTATAATTAAATTTAATACAGAATTCATGAAACCTTGAGTCTCTATAAAACAGCACTTTTTTATAACCATGCGAGTAAAAATAATTTTCTACCTCTTTGATTTGAATTTTAAAAACCCAACATACAAGATTTCATTTAGTAAGATATTTAGAGACTAATAACACAAACATAATTTTTGTTGAATAGTAGCATAATCTTATGTATAGTAAAATGAATCTTAGGAATAGTAAATCATATTTTTATTTTATTTTCATAAGGTTATAACATAATGAGGTATTGATTATTTTTTCAAGGTGATATAAAACGAATTATAGTTTTAAAATTGTTATTTTTTTAATAAATCATGATTTTATTTAAAAATAAAACTAAAAATATATAGAAAATTATATTCATAAAATAGAGTTCATTTTTTAATTATACACATCAAAAAATGTTTTGGATGAATATTTTGGATTTTTATAAAATACTTGAATTTTGGATGAACAGTAAATTCATGTAATTTACTCTATCTATAAATAATCAGTTAAAATACCTATTACTAGAATCATGGATAATTTGATCAGACTTTTTTATAACTCATATTAACTTCTTACTATTATGGGTCACATGAATCAACACTATTGGTTTTTTATAGGAAAATAATAAAAAACTGAATAAGATATTCAAAAATCACTCCTCTCCTCCACTATAAAAACCATTGTCACTCTCTCTTATTTTCACACAACTCAAGACTTATGCCTCATATAAATTATACTAAAATCACTTACAAGGATCCTACCCTACATCCAACATCCCTTTGTTTCATGAAAAGACCAAAACCGCTCCACTAAAGATTCTCTCAAGGAAGGTAACTTCAAGAGGTAAATTCCTCTTTTCATTTCTTTTATTTTAAGTTCCTTTATTTTATTTTTCATTCACCGCATACATTATTTCAAATGTTGATAAGAATATAGTAGCTTAAATTTAATATAATTTTGTTATGATAATGGAATAATCCTTTAACACATCTTCTTTTCCTTCTTTTACACTAGAAATGAATACACCATCCGAGATGGGTTAATTTATCAAATTCAAGGATGACGAGTTTTTAATTTGTATTATCGTCTTCAATTCTGGTAATGAATCCATTTTTATGGTTGAACAAGACTATAATATATGTATTACACAATATTTATGGCTCTTTAATCCTTTTTTATACATGATATAAATTTATAAATTAAAATGAGTTTATTGTGATCAAGAACCACCCATTAACCCAAAGAATTCTCTTTAAAGCTTTATATAATGAATCATAATCACTCCGAATAACAAAATTAATTTTATAAAGATTTAATATTCTGGTTGTCCACTAATAGAATAAAACTTCTATTATTTAAAATCATTCTCATTGTATATTTTTATCCATACATTTATATATGTAAACTAATCATGAAAACAACGGAAGAAAACACTTCCAAACAATGAAATTGAATCTCTTAACCCATAAAAAGGACATGAATGAACCTAATAAGGCTATAATAAATCAATTAAATATATATAAGGTTTTAGAGTAATTAATTTATGAACCTAATTATTATTATTCAGGTCATTAAGATAATGTGAGGAACATCTTTACATATATGGTAAGGGTTTTCTACCAAAACCTTCATTTTCATTAGGGTTACTCTTATTATCTTCTTAACTAAATTAAATTATTATTTATTCATAAATAGTACACATATTTTATGTTAAAATGTTATATATATGTGTACTAATGAGAATTATACTTTCATTAATGGGGATTTATATGTTTTTAAAGGATCTTTCAAAAAATTCATCGCGAAATATAGGGCTGATTCAAGGTATTTTTTCAAATTCTTACTTATTTCCATGGACACTGTAAAATCTTTTTTTATCCACCCTTTTATTTATAAATATAATTATTTTATTATGAAAACCCTATATTACTTTAAAATTTGTTTAAATTAAATACTTTTCCAAAATAACTCTTCTTTTCAATTTAAAAGAGTATTTATCTCAAGAATTACCCGATGATTTTATAAGAGTATTTTCATCTATTTCAACACTCTTGTTAATTATTATACATTATTGGGAATAATATTTCATGATATCATATACCATATTTAATTGAATGGTTTATTATTAGTTTTAATATGGACGTACTATCTAAAAACCATTCACCAATTTATTCTGATTGGTTAGTGTATATGATTAATGTTCGGGGAATGCAATTGAGATTTCATATGTTAGTTTCAATATGAATTTTTATATTGTTTATATTTATTCCCATTCATATTTGGATTAAATTTGACTTATTATGTTATGTTTGGAATCCTCTATAGACCCTCAATTCATCGGTAGGTCTAATGAGACAAACTAGACTCTTGGCACGATGCCTTGACAAAATGATTATGTAAGGTCTTGGCATGAGGCATTAACGGAATGGTTATGATGTCGGTAATTATGAATTCCCTTGTTATGAAACTTGTAATTGAAATTTCATGAGGTTATTAAACTAGTATAATTACCATGATTATGCTTTATTATGGAATTATTTCTTCAATTCTTATTCCCACCATAATGTGTCTATGTTCATTTTTAGAAGAATGTGATTCTAGTTATTCTCTAGGCCTAATGTTTATGTTTATAATATCATCCATAGTCTTACATACACTTAAAAATAATTTGATATCATACCATTATTATGTTTAATTTTACTAGTACATCAAGAGTTATATTGTGAATGACATGAAGAAATAACCTAGGAGTTATGGTTGTTGTCAAAAGAGTTCTTAAATTGTATTTCATTTCAAGTAGTAATGGTGATCTTACATATATATCTGGTTTTCCAAATCTGCTAAAATATTTCTTCCTTAGGGATAAAGATCCTTTCTAATCATGCCAATTTAATCTAATAAGGCACCAACTCCAAGAAACTGGGTTCAGGTCTTTACATAAATCCCTCACATGAACCTTTTTTATACACTCGTTTTGGTGAAAAATTAGCATAGGATTTTCCATGACAATACATTGTGTAGTGACTACCCATACAAATTTACCCTTATGAGAATTGACCTAGAATTACATATACATCATTTTTTGTTAATTTTATTTATTTAACCCACACACCATAATCGTGCTATTTAATTTGGTGAAATATTACATTTTCTTAACTGATCTATGTTGAACACATGAGCATGTGCATCTTATGATGGGAGCACCAAAATCGTGCTCTAATGGATAGGTAAATGTTTTATACTCCTAATATTTTACATATGGGATAATGGATTAATCATATTTTCGTATAATATATTTTTCTATCATGTAATGATTTCTTAGCAGTTAGCTTTGACCTTGGTTTAGGATGTTAGGTATAATGTTGTTACCAAATTCCCATATTTCCATTATGATATCCTATTATATCATGATTTTGGGTTCATGATTATGATTCTCTATCCTTCTATGTTTACTTTACATGCCTCTTGGATCACCTGTACTTATTTACCTTATGTTATGAATTATTTTCCCTTTACTAGATTTTATTGCTAACCCCTTAATTCTACATGAAAATGGGGGTTCAAAACCCATTGAGCACAGGGTACTGTAGCAGTACTGTAGCCTACTTTAGTAGCGGAGGAACTGTAGCAACAGTGGGGACTGTAGCGGTGGTAGAGTACTATAGTTGCGGTAGGTACTATGAAGTACTGTAGCAACACGGGTATTGTAGCAGTACTATTCACTGAATGGGCTTTGGGCCAAAAAATGGGCATACGGGCCATGTAATGGGATAAATGCCCACTGGTCCTTCAGGCTATGTAATGGTTCTCCCTCTACCCACTTAAGGTGGTCTTTTCTTTGCATTATTAATAAATTAGGTTTCAGCCCCAACCTTTTAAAAAAATTTACATCCATTGGTTATCCCGTGTAGTTTTGCAAAAAGGATGGTGTTTTAAGAGAATGTTAAGAATGATTTAAAAAAAATTCATCACTATAATTATTTCAGTTTTTATGTAACTAATCACCCCTAAATAGTAGGATTTATGATCTTCTAGGTTTTATTATGTTTTATTTTTTGTAATATATCATGAAATAAAGTGTATTAAATACATCGTATGTCATACCTATTTTTGGCACCTCCTTGGATGGAGTGTGTTTGACATATCTTATTTTAATGATCACAAACCATGATTCATTTATTACTAATGTTTCACATGTTTTATGATAGAATTTTATGTGACCATATTACTACAATAATATTTTTGTTAAGAGTTATGGTTATACACCATTGATTGAATGTCATCATTATTGTCGTGATGAGATACCGCTAGACTCAAGTCACCTATACTGCCTAGATGTGCTACCACCACACTCATATCACTATTAGAGCCAGAATGAGATAACCTTAGACACAAGTAACCAATACATCCATGATGAGATACCACCAATATCAAGTCACTGTTTCCTTCAAGATGAGCTACCTCCAGAATCACGTCATCATTACCGCCAGGATGAGCATCTGCAAGAAGCAAGTCACCACGATATCCAAAAGAGTTACTGTCAGCAAATCCACTACGAGATGTCGAGTCACCACTACCACTCTTGTTACCATTGTTGTTTGAGGAGTTACTATCAGTGGAGTCATCTCCAGATTTTTAGGCACCGCCATCACACTTGTTACCGTTAATGTCTGAGATTGTCATAGTGAATAGTTAAATGGAAAAAATCTATTCATGGATGGTTTGAACTATACGTTAAGACATAATAAAAAACAATATAATGAATTTTTATATCCTTCAAAAAAAATCTATATATTCTTTACGGATATCTGTTTTGAGTTAATAATGAATTATTTGTACAACTATTACTGATGACTAAGATAAGTGTGCGATCAAATCTATGAACTCTCTTGAACTTGATGATTCACATTCTGTGAATATCAACAACATAGGACCACTAGACCCATTAATGAGATTGATTGAAAAAATAGAAAAATATCAACTGAAGCATTCCTACATTTTTATATGATCCTATGTTCTAAATCTATTTTCTAGAATAAATCATATACTCCACACCATTATCTATCTGATGATTACAAACATACTAAACACATAAGACTAATTTCACTCTATTTGTTCTATCACTTTTACTTTTGAGCAGTTTATTTTTACCAATTATCCAACACACACTACCTCCTACATATTATAAGAGAATACTTTGTATTCTCTCCTTAATCAATCTATTTTCCACTGTGTTTATGGAAGAGATCATTATGTGAACTGTTCTTTTCTTCCATCCCACATATAATTATGTAAGTATTCTTTTAGCCTAAATAGCTTGTTGTTTTTAAATGTATATTGTATCCATGTTGGGGATTTTTTTTATTCTATTTTTAATATAAATAGAAGCAGGTGATTTCCTAGTGGAGTGGATTAGGTCTCACCTTGAGACCGAACCTCTTTTTTATTCCACTATGTCACTGTGTTATTTGTTTTGTTTTTTATCTCTTTTGATTTGACATTTCATTAAAAAAACAAAACAATTTATTTGATCATTACTCTTAACTAGTGTTTATATATGTTTCTATCTAAGTAAATTTATGTAAAATGATAAGGAATTTCAAAACCACATTTTAGCAGAGACCTATTTACTCTTTATGAAATATTTTAAATGGATATATCTTATATCAATATGCTGTTTTGATTAATTGGACTATTTTTTGAAAAAAAATTATTGGGAACTCAATTCAACCCCTCTTGAGTTACTATCTCTGACCAACTCATGTTACTATCTTCTGCATGAATTTATACTTTATGTAAATCACCATGAAATGATTTTCATTTATATATATGATATTGGATGATGTTATACAATTTTTTATGCTATAATTTTTTTATAGTTATTTTATTTACTTATTCTATTACATTATTATTATATATTTTTCCACTACTTATTATTTTATTTTACCATTGTGTTGTTCTCTAATAATGTGGGTATAGTGTCCCAAACATATAATTAAAGACCCTCACTACTATTCTGTAGCCTATGGGGTATAGGAAGGAACACATGAGGTCATTTTTTCTATCAACCCTAATTACTTATGAGTGAATCTGGTCTAGGACATCACATGTTGAACGTATTCTAATTCATGATTTAAATGGCATACCTCAAAGAGACAATAAAATATATCATTCTTAGGAGTTCCTTTTTTTGAAACCATTTTCATTATAGGGTACCAATTCTCTTTAGGATTTAGAAAAAAAAATTATGAATCATGATAAACACTATGAGTTTTTAAAGATTACAGATTCTATTAAAGAGAGATTTGAGATCTTCAAGAATTAATGGGCTTGAATAAGTTATTGAATTTGAGAATTCTAATAGTGATTAATGTTGACATAGAGTGAAATAATTAAAATATATTTTTATCAAATAAAAAAATCATGAACCAATGGTTTTGGATAATTTTATAGAGTTCCATGATATTCAGTAAGGTGTTCAACTAGTGACTCAGTATACCAACTTCATTATTGAGCTTCCATATTTATCAACTAAAGTTGTATCCAATGTGAAAATAAAAGATCAAAGATTTTATATGGGTATTTAGATATATATCTATGTGATCTTAGTTTTTATGGAAAAGTATCACCTCATATTCCAACATTCTAGATATATTTTTTATGGTGAAACATTATTTATATGGTAATTCACTGTTGATGTGAATCACTCCTACTCTATATGGTAGCAAGAGTATCCCCTTTAATGGGATGATAATGAGGGAAGTGTCTCATTGTGGAACTATATTGGTGTTTCTTTGTATTATACATCTTCTAATTTTTTTCAATAGCTGGTATATAGATTGTAACTTTTTTATGGTGTGGAAAAGTTTTTCACACAATGTGATCTTTTATATATGCCCAAATATCGATAGATCTTTTGGATGATCAAGTCATTTGAAGAGTATTTTTAGGTTTTTACCAATCTACAAATAGGTACTTTATTGAATATAAGAGGGGGTCTATGTTGTAGTCAGATTCTTCAATAAAATAGGGGTTCCAACAATAGGAACTAAGAATAAAGAATCTTTACACAGTGGATGAGTCTCCATGATAAGATAATGTTGGTCATGTGGTAGTGAGTGGTACCATTACCATTGCTTCAAATTTAGTGGAATCATTATTTTATGATGGTTCCAATCATTCCATCATATCTTCTTATATTTTGGAAATTTTGAACCTTTCTATGGAGCCTATACCATATGTAGTGAATATTTTTTTGACACTTAGGATAAAGAAATCGTTGGGTCTCTAATGCCCCTCTTCTACATTAAATATAACTTAAGGAAATATTTCTGGGAATTTATTGTATATGAAACCTATGGATTCCATTATTTGGAAGGATTGCTGATTTCTTATAAATATTTTATTAATTTTTATCTTCGACTGGTCTCATATACTACAACTGATGGGGTGTGTCATGTCTTTATAGGAGAATTAGACATGAGGTCGACATGAGTTGGACATCCTTTTCCAGAGTCAGGTAAGATGATATAAATGTTTTCCTTTGAACAAGAGTATGGTTATTCATGTGGAGATCTTCCTTCAGCAGTGGATGTGGCTCTATATGTCTTTCCATAAAAAATTTGTAGTTTTTTACCATTGAGGGAGGTGAATTTTTCTCTTATCTTGGTACCATGTACCCATCCTATTTCTATTCATTGAAACTGAAGGGAACCTGATGAACATTAGTAGCTAACAAATTAGTTAGATGACTTGATATCATAAGGAATACTTCACCTATGTTTCTTCCGTGGTTATTACCCATCTTATT
Source organism: Viscum album (assembly GCA_963277665.1). Lineage (NCBI taxonomy): Eukaryota > Viridiplantae > Streptophyta > Magnoliopsida > Santalales > Viscaceae > Viscum > Viscum album. Next base: position 377,391,133 of record OY728160.1, on the reverse strand, counting down.
TTCCAAGAAATATTTCATCTCCCATCACTGTTATGTTAATTATAAAAATATTAATTGGGTTATGTCCAAAAAAATATTTTGTCCATAAAATTGATGATTTTTTGGAATAAATTAAAGGGTTTATTTGGTTCTATTAGATTGTTCTTCATCCTAGTAATCACCTTCATAGGATCAAGGTTTCTGATATCCCAAAGACTGGTTTCAGGAGGAGGTATGGAAATTATGAGTACCTTATTATTCATTTTGTTCTAACTAATTCTTTTTCTATGTCTATGGGTTGATAAAAATTATTTTACAATATTATATATTTTTTTTGTAGTCTTATTCATGGATGACAACTTAGTTTACTCAAAAATTGAGGAGGATTATGTGCATCATATGTGAGTACTACTGGACCTCTTTGGAAATCACTGACTTTATTCCAGAATTTCTAAATACATTTTTTTATTTTTAAGTTAAATTTATCAGGGAAAATTATTTTGAACATCGTAATCTAGTATGTCATAAGAAGGAAAATGTTTTAATGACCTAGGATTAATTACATAATGTTATTGAGATTTAGTGATTCATGGTCTTGGAAGGGTATTTCCACTAGTTTTTAAGGATTTTTCAAAAGTTATTTCTCTACTAGCCACTCTCAGAAGATAGAGAATAATGTTTTGTGTAATTAAAAATTTCAATCTTCCCATAATTATATGAATAGATATTTGACATTATCTTAATTATTGACTCTTCTAAAAATATAGGCATCAATATGTATTCTTCTTAAATGAATCTAGCATAGTTTTGGGTTTATTTCTTATAAAAATTGGTCACACGGTGGATTTTTTTATCATAATATTATACCTCATGTTAATAACATTCCAATATATGAATTTAAACTGATTTCATTATTACATTCTTTAGATAGATGACAAAATTAACTTTTTAGATAAATATTTTCTATCTATAATGATCATAAAATATTGAGTTATATATTCTTTAAAAGAAGTATAATCATTATAAAAGTCAATGAGTGGAGTAAATTCAATATATTAATGGTAAAATTGGTTACACCACTGGTTTCATAAATTTAATTAATAATTATCTGATCAAGGGACTTTCATAATATTCTATAGAAAACATTTATTAGGAATGGAATTGGATGGGACACGTTTCTCAAATACATTTGGGAGTCTTAAATAGAGAGTTTGAGTTTTTTTATTGAGTTTTCAGTTGATATCTACACTTTCGGAGATGATCCTTTAGAAAACATATCTTGATTATGAGTTCTGAGGAATTCAGAATTATTTTTATAGTGGGGAGACCATAAAAAATGGATTCTATTTTATCAGGGTATCCTTTTCTTTAGTAACCATTATTTAATAATATCAACTGCAAGAAATGTTTTTATAGGGGATTTTCATATTTTCTAGTACATGGTACACTCAAGAATAATCAAGTTGTTTTATGATATGATGCATCTTTTTTGGTGGTGAAGTATGAAATAAGACATTACTGGTTTTTTCATTCCTATACTTCTCAACAAATTAAGGATGAGTATTAAAATCATTCATGTATTATTCATCTCCTTTATCTATTGACATGGTTTTGGGATGAGATATCAATGGACTTTGTGATTTTTTTTCCACATAACCATCAAGGAATCAAGGAAATTTTGGTGGTTATTGACTGATTGACCAAATCATCTCCCATTATTCCCATTCATGATATAACCAATGTAAAGGAATTTCGAAATATGTTTATGTATGATATCATTAGATTTCCTGGGGTTACATATACCACAGTTTCTAATAGTGATCTTGGGTTTTTATGGTTTTTATAGAGTCCCCTGAGATATTATGGAATCCTAGGTAAATTTTAGGATGATATAAAATCCTCAAATTGATGTTTATATGGAAAACACTATACAAATTTAGGAAGACATGATTTATTCTTATGTCATTGACTTTGGAAAATATTTTCATTTCCACTCAGTGCTAGAGGAGTTTTCATAAAACAATAATTATCAATTTTATATAAAGATGGAAGCCATTGATTCTTTATTTAAATGACCATATAAATCCCCCCATTGTTGGTCAAATATTGGTTAAGCTTAAATTATGAGACCTAGTTTTTTTCCAGATACCATTACTGTGATTTAGTAGATTCATCAATGAAAGGTAATCATATAGATAATGTACATAGAATGTGATGATTAGTTATGTATCCCATTATAGTTATTAGTTAGTGAAAATGTTTTTTTGAAAGTCTCACCCCAGTTAGTTGATCAACATCCTATATGACATTTGAAATTGGAATAGTGTCACTTGGGACAATTTTAGGATGTTAACTAGATTGGAAATGTTGTATACCAATGGGCCATTCCACCACATATTACCTTGGTACATAACATATGTAACTTTTAATATATAAATTTATATTTTTCAGACCCATATCTTTTCTTGAGTTGGTAGGACATTGATTTGGAACCATATATAACCATGATTCACTATCCAATTTATATTATTGATTCTTAGCCAAATTTTATTTATAGAATATCCATACCATTCATGTGGGTTCTGTAGAAATAGTATTCTGGTTCTCATGATACATGAGAGTGTGAAGTAATAATGAGAGAATAATGGCATATCTTATTTTATAAGTTTTATTCTTGATAGGAATTCATGGGGAAGAGATAAATTATTATGGTTAGAATAATAATATCCCATCTTTAACACCCCTAAAAATTTGGGACATAAAATGACAATTGTTACTACTGAAGTCAATAAGGTGAACCTTTATTTTTAATATCCTACATGATTAGAACGCCATAGTTAAAAGAACCTTTTCCTACAGTAGTGTCTGTATGGGTATCCTCTTCAGATGTTTCTTAGGGTGTCTGTGAGTGATGATAAAACACACTGAAATAAAATGAGTTATCCTATAGGGATATCCATTAGACTAAGAAGCATCCTCGGTGGTAACATCCACTATTGTGTTGGGAATGAAAGTGGGGTAATACAGGAGACTCATATGATTAGGTGGTTAGGTTTTAGTATTGGGGAGGTCGAGTAATGAAAAATATTATCAAAACCCAAACCCAGTCAAAGTGGAGTGTCACTACGTACGTTTGAGGTGTGGGGTACACAATAAGGATTTTTAACATTATATTATTAACGATATCAACACACTTGTAAATATGATACTTAAATGGTTAAATCTTACTACCCATTTCAGAAAAGGAACACATTTCTTTTTATGAGAATACCTGATTAAAAATCCACAATTAAGTGAGTCTTGTCCAAGAGTATTTTTAGGATGGGTAACCTTTGAGGAAGTTTTTGTAATATGGGGAATTCATTAGTCTGATAAGATACCCATATAAGTAATAGTATGTTGTGTTCTAAGAATAAAACTAAGGTATTATAGGTGACCCTCAGATCACGTAACTATATTCATATGCTGAGGAGGTTATTTTGTGATACTTAAACATTGTTTTATGTTTGAAACTTCATTTAATTTAGTTTTTATTTATCTTATCATTGATCACTAGTTTATTCCGTATATATCTCATTATTCTCATTGATTCTTTATATTTTCACCTCATTTGATCCTTTTGAGGGGTTGGGGTGCGTGCTGACTCTTTTTGGAGTGTTCAATATATGTTCATGTGAATTTATTATGGGAGTAGGAAAAATATGGTGTCTAAAATGTAAACAAGAGTTCCACTAGTTATCTAGTGAAGAATACAGATGAGCCGATAGAGGGATGGCAGTAGAGAGTTCCAATTGGAACTCCATCAAATAGCTGTTAGATGACTATTATCCCATTGGTGGAATTTACAATTGGAAATGAATTCTATTTTTCCCACCGGCTAATAGATTTATCTTTCAAAGGCTTGGGATTTCTTCCAAAATACACTGAATATCTAGTATAGGATTACAAAATCATGTTTCATTAACAAGACAAAAAATTGGTAGTGTATTATAATAATATGGTTTGTTTAAATGTATTTTTTTTATTTCTAAAACACGTCCTTACAATTCTATTTCACCTTAAGAAAAATGGAGTCCCTATATTTGTGAATTTTTCTCTCCCAAACTTCATTATTAATATATTTAAGTGTTAGTTGATGTGTTTGATCTATTCTAGTAAGAGTATTTTTTGGAAAATAAATTATCATTTCCTTTTCTCTAACCTTCTTTAGTAGTAGTGGATCCACATGTCATTCATGAATTAATATCAGTAATTGAGGAATTTTGATTATATTATACTTCCATTATAATTATATCCATCAAATATCTCTTAGTTTATCCATATTTAGGTGATCGTTGATCCTATGATTGAGGTAGGATGATTTAGAGTAAAATTCATCTCTCTTGAAAACATTGTTTCTTATATTTTTTTAAATGTATTTACAATTTATTTCTCTTCTTGTTTTGAGTATTTTGATAAAATATATTTAAATTTAATGGAATGTGTGATGAAATATCTTCGACAGTTGAATTTTATATAATATGTCATTTTTGGGAAATGATATTGAGATTAAAATAATGGTTTGAATCATGAAATTTATGATGAAATTTTCAATGTGATAGAAAGAAATGTTTTATTATTTGGAATGAAATAACTTAATTTAAAAGACATGAGTTTTTAATCTAAAACATTTGATGTTGGTTTTTTAAATGAAATGGAATCTTTTTAAACTAAAAATTTATGCTGAATGAAATGAATAATTAAAATGATTTGTTATTGATTGAAATGATTGATAAACACAAGTATAAGTGATTACCTTGACTAAAATGATAGATAGGGTATTTAGGGAGAAGAATAATAATTGTATGTTAACCTCTATAATTAAAGTAATTAATGATAGAAATTATAACCTAATTATCTTGAGTGTAGGGAGTTTATTTTTTTCATTCTCTCATATTCCACATTGGCTTGGGATCTATTAAGTGTGTGCACACATGAAGCCAAGTTTAACTAATATTGTGAAGAACCATATGGCAAGATCAAACCAACCTAGGGTTTTCTCACCATGGTTCTATGATTGATTTTATAATACATAGAAATGTTTGTATGAAATAATTATACATTCGTATTTTAGATAAACGATAATTCATGCATGTTTTAACAAATAAGGTTATATCTTCATGATTTAATGAAAATTACATTTATTATATATTTTATATTATACATTAAAATTATTTTTAAATATTTTTATAAACTAGTAAATGATATAAATGAAATTTTTATCATAAAAATGGAACATTTTAAGTTTATTTGACATGTATTTCTTATATAATACCTATTGAGATCTAAGTATTTATTTTCCTCACACACTTCCATTTTCATTGGGATTATATATATTTTATTTTTCAAGGTCCATGGAAGGAATGAAACCACTTAGAGATGATGGATGATCTTTATTTTGCTAAAGAATTGGAGTTTATGGTGACTTGTAGAGACCTTCATCCACTTATTACATGAAGTTTTTGGGTCATTTTATTTGATGTTTTAATGTTATAAATTTGGTTTACGTGCCATTTTTCACTTTTATCATTATTACTCTTTGTTACATTTCTCTTTAATATTTTCATTGTTAATTAATTTTTATTATTTCTTATCTAATTTATTTTCTTGATTTGTTATTATTGTGGTAAAATCATTCCCTCTTTTTTAATTCCCATGTATTGGTTTCCAATGCATTGGGGTCAGGAACACCCTTCAGGTAGTCTCAGAATTGATTTGGATACTATTTAGGTGGGTTATTTATGATGTTTTTTCACACCCCACATCTAAATAAAAAAATTAATTTCCATGTGATGGTTAATAAATTAAAAAAATTTAGAAGTTGGATCTAGTGAAAGTGGGTGTGTTGTAAGAGTGGTCTCCCATGAACCAACACAAATTTATATTTCTTTATTACTAAATCCTGTAAAAAAACTTATTAATGGATTAATTATATATTATATGATAGTAACAAAAATTTTATTTACTTTTTATAGTATTTCATTTGGATTACATGATTTATCAAACAGTTATAGTGGTTCCCCGTGATTATGAGAACCTCATGATACAATAAAAACAATCATAAGAATATCTCTTATGGTCCAAATACAATATAGTTATGGGACACATTTATGTCTAATTGTATTTTTTGGGGGGGATTATTATCATTGAAAATTATCCACATGAAGTATATACTTAGTGATATAATGTATATGATATCATGAAAACTAATTGTAATGTAGAACAATATATGTTTTGGGTGTCACTATATGTTCAAATCTATAAGTAGGTGGATTATTCTTTTTAATTGAGAGCATTATCAATTCATATAATTTAATCACCTAAATAGGGAAATGATGAAAGCCATAAAATTTTACTTCCATTGTATAATATCATATATATTGTGTATTTTTAGTGGTATAACTTTGATTGGGTGATAAATATAGGATTTAACACTACAAATTAGAGGAAAATTTTGTATACATCCCTTTGATTGGTTGATAGTTTTTTATATAAATCTATATACATTATAGATGAAATAAAATCTCGCCAAATATAGTAAATGAGAGGTAAATAATGTTTAAAATGATGGTGAAAAAAATATTTGGGTATTACTTGATGATTTATCATGAGACAAAGAGATAATATTACATGTTATGTGTTTGAAGGAGATATCATAGATACGAAAAATACATATCTCTTTAAGTTCCATGATGTGTTTCTAGATATCACTGTTGGATTGTGAGTAGTAATTACTACTATAAAGATAATATCTTAGAGGTAAATTCAAAAAAAATTAGAAAATTTCTAACCATTCTGATGAATTAGTGTTACAAATAAAGTGGGACCCTTATTTGTGGATTCTAGTATGTTTGACTGTGAATGATTACAAGGTAATGAAAATATATATATATATGTAATTGTTAAGTGTATTTCATGAAAATATTTTATGGTGTTTTAGTATATATATTTTGTTTTTAATATAAAAATAATTCTAATTTTGGAATGATTTGACTTGGTTTATGTTTTATTACAGGATTCATTGAATCTTTAGAAACGGAAAAAAGGGATTGAAATGTGAACTTAAAGACACTTTGAACCTCCAGTGAAGTGAAGTGGTGAAACATTGGATTTTTTATAATGAATAAGAGATGGAATAATGTAGAAACATAATTACATTTCGTGTAATGACATTATAGGTCATGAATTTTTCAAATAGATTATATGACTTATGATAATTCATGACATCCCTACATGCTGTAAAACATCATTACATGTTGTGAATCCTAATTTCAAAATTTGATATATTTATGACACTTTTTTGGATAATATTTATGTGATATTCATGATGAAAAAAATTTAAGGGATTACACAATGTAAAACTCAATTACATGCAATGTAAGAATCGGTGATCAGAAAATAATTGTCATGACAACAAAGGATTTGATGATTTGTATTACAAAATGATCCCATCTTTCACCCTTCCAATGAACTCTAGGACTAGTAAGAGAAATGGTGACAAAAAAAGTTTGAAAACACATATATATTATCTAGTTCCTGGCTTTGCACCCATTATTCACCGCCTTTTCTCTTCAGGTATCCATGATGCTCGTTCTCATCATGCCTAGCATGAGTGACTAGTTTCTTTAGTGTCAGATGATATGATTGTAGGGGGTGTGATGTAGAAAGATTAATTATATTTTTTTATTCATGGTTTGGATTTCTTTAAATCATTTCATTAATTCCAAATATCTTTATTTTGAAATCGCAATACCATTTCTTATGAATTAAGGAGTTCTGTTTCCTTGAATCAATTCATATCTTTAGTTAACCTATAGAGATTATGAAATATAAGTAGGTTATTTAAAAAAAAAATGGGTTTCCTATATGTATTATTTAACATTGTATATAACCTTTCAAAAAGTTCCATCACATGATTAGGGTAGGGTAACTAGACCATGGATCCCTTATGAACCAATTCTGACACCAATCATGAATAAACCCACATCAATTGAATCCATAGTAGATGAAACTAAAAATTACTAAACCCAGAATTCCTCCCATATTGATATTCAAAACAATGAAACATTTTATGTGAATCTATCCTTTAAACCAATTGAACAATTTCAATTTAAATTTCCATAATTATCTTAGAACATTTGGATAGTGTATGTGGGTTTGACACTCGGACATACCATGTACTACATTTATTATTAGTTTATTAGAGATTAAAAAATTACTAAATTTTTGTATCCTCATAGGAATTAATGATTCCCTATGGTTATTTAGTAATAAAAGTTTATAATAATAAGAATTAAATTTATTTTTCTAAGTATTGAAATGTTATTCATGAATAAAAACCAAATATGATTTAATTAGTTTTATGAATGGCTAATTTTTATTCTTGGATATTTAAAAATATTTTGATGAAACATGATAATATAATGGTTTTAATTTAAACATGAGACATGTAAGAGTTGTATAATTAGGTAAAGAAATATTAATGATAATTTAGATGAGTTAAGTAATTTGTTATTTTATAACTTTCCATTTTTGTAGGTTAAATTTATTCAATGTCTAAAATGTAAATATAAAATTTATTAAAGGGCTATTATTTTCATCTTGAACCCATGGAGATAAAAATAAATCATTTTCAAGAATTTTGTTCTTCCCATATTCTCTCTAAATCTATATAAACATAAATAAGAATTATCAGAAAGATCATATTGATTCTTCTTCATGATGTTATATCTCATTCTTATCATGATCATACATGAATTGTAAACACTTTTATTTTAATATTATAGAACATAAAAATTTATGAATTATGAAAATGATATTTGGTACATTTATGGATGATCTATATAGTTTCATTGTTTGATCCTTATAACCATGATAATCCATTGATGAGCAGATCACATTGGTATGACATCGTTCCACTAATGATTTATTTATTTTATTCATGTTATTATCCTCATAGATAAATCTATCATATGTGATCCATGGGAGAATCATGAGACTAGTTTATTAGATTTTGTGTAATGACATAGATATGTTTAAATTTTTATTTTTAAAATTGTAGTTTTTAATTATTTCATTGTGTATGGGATTATTCGTTTTCATGATAGTGTAGTAGAAAAAAAGAATATAAATAAAATATAAGTATCTAATAATGATCTTATATTGTGGTGTTAAAAAATATTCATTTATCAATAAAATTCCCAATAACCGTTTGAAATAAAATCTTTTCACAAAACTATATCAGCATGTTAGGTAGTGAATGATAGAAAAATAAAAGTGACATATATTTACCTATAACATATCTTGTATCATAAATAAATACTAAATCTTGAATAGTCCTCTATCATTAATAAAGGATCAATGGAAATAAACCATTTCAAAAACTATTAGTCAATACTGAAAAAATTCTTTGTACATATACTATCAAATTTTTCTGACCAAGTAATTTTTATATTTTAAATGAGTAAAATATTGGTGGCATATATTAAATAAAACATAAGTTGATGTATATTATAAATAAAAATGTTAACCTATATGAAGGACAAGAAGTTGTAGTATAAATTAATAACTTATATAAATACGAAAATGTTAGTAGCTATATCATTATATTATCATTTGTTTTATTCCTTTAGTGAATCATAATTTCAATCTCACACATAGACTAAACCCCATAAAAGTTTATTCATATTTCAAAAAACCCTAGAAAACAATTTCTAAAAATCATGGGACATGTTATCATCCATGAATTATTATTTTTAACAAAATATTTGTACATAAATAAATTTATATTCCATTTTCATATGTGCAATATTTTTGGCCTTTAAAGCATTGAAAATGATAATTAATCAACTATTTTAGAACTATATGAAAATGTTAACCTCTAATAAATATTCAATGATAATTAATCATTAATTTAATTTGATGTGATCTCCATTTAACACTCATATATCCATTGAAAAATATCAACCATATGTATCTGAATTAATCATATGTATACTTATATAAAATTTTTAATTAATACATTAATAACACCTAAGAGAAATGTAAATTTTTAATCTTATATAATATAACTCATATAATTTTAATTCTTTTAAAATATACCAACCAATCTATATTGACACATCAAATTCCATTCAACTAAGTAGATGTACGTATCACCTGTCTCTTAACTAATCACGGCTATAAATTTACTTAGTTAAAATCAATTTAAGTATTTGATGTAAAATATATAATATGGAATGTAAAATCCAATCCTAGTTAAGTAAATCCCATCGCTGTCAACAATATAAACAAACACATAATATTTTATCTTCTTCAAAGAACATGTATGTAATGAAAAAATATATATATGTTCAGATGCGTGAAACTAAACTAACCTCATTTTATATGGATTTATATAAAATATTTACCCTTAAGTATATAAAAGGTAATAATTATAACATTCCATGTGTTATATAATAAGAAAATTGTCTTGAAAATAGACCATACCTGTTTATCATAAGTGAACATTATGTCTCTATATGAGTCCTAACTCACAAAAATCTTAGAATTTTTTTCTAAAACCATGTATTTTCATCAACATCATTGATTAGTGAATAATCGTGTTTTAATACCAAGGGTTTTATTATTGTTCCACCCATATATATAATGTCACATGAATATACTAACACAAATCATCAATTAAGTTCCCATCTAATGATTATGATTATATTTTAAATTTATTGTCCAGAGTTTTTGGAATAGTCAATGAGTAAGCTGATGGAAAATTTTTATATAGATTTTCTAAAATAAATTCCATAGAAAGAACATAATATGAATAGAGGAAACATCTTAATCAGAAACACCAAAGATTCATGGTCTACTTCTTGATGATAATAGGAGATAATGATGATAAGTTGATATACTGATATATTCCAATGGACAAAAATATAGAAATATTTTTATTTAGAAGAAGGAATATAAATCAAACTATTAAAAAACAAATATTCATTTTTTTCATGAAATGTATTGAAATTTAAAGAAGAAATGTGGACCTTTTATTTCATTATGTTAATAGATATGATGATATTAAATGTTAAAGTATTGAAAAATGGGACCTTGAAAATAACCCATCAAATAATTAAAAAAGAATATGGGGATATTGAAGCCCCTAATGAAGATTTAAAATGTGATATGTTCACCATAAAATTTACTAAATAAAATATTCATGAAGGTAAAGTCATCAAAATATAATCTGTGAATAATGGATAAACCATTATGATATGAAGGTTTAACCACACTAGGGAATTGAAAATGACACTATGATTTATTCTTGGGGAATATATGTTGACCTTAACATTACTAAGAGGGTTTCATTCATAAGGAAAGAAAAGGAATGATGTTCAACAACATTGTAATATATGATTTAAATAACATGTTGAATGATCTTCAAAATTTTTGAAGCATATTATGATATGAAACATGAACTAAAAAATTGTTTGGAATTCATGTAGAATATTCTAGCTGGAGTTTTATGATTTCTCTAAATATAATATCTATAGTAGGTTTAGATTAATTTTTAAAGTAACTTTAATTTCATGATAATAAACCCAAAACAATGATGGTTTTAGAAGAATAAAGTTTTATAATTGTTAACAATTGTTTCAGTAGAATAACATAATTTTTGGATAAGCCTTAAAGTTATCCAAGATTTGTTAAATTTACAAAATCTTACTCATCAAGAGATGATGATACATATTTAGAATCAAGGAGTTCTAAAGTTATAGGAATATAGAGCATAGATAGATGAAATATTAAATCACCATGAAAATAAGAGGTATCTGAGATGAATCCTAATCCAAAGATTATCGGATTATGACCAAGTCTGTGTGGGACCAAAGGTAAAATAACTACAAGTTAAGAAAATATGTCTTTATTATATACTTTGATTTCTGTTTATATGAATTATCAAAGGTAATCAAAGTGCAAGTTATTGATCAAATGAAATAAAATAATGAATCTTGAATGTATTGAAGAAAAAGTATTTGATTATAGAAGATAAGTTGATATGAAGATATGATTATCAAAATACGAGCTGATTCTAGAAAAGCATATGTTTATAACATCAGAAGGGAGCGGGTGATATTGATAATAAGATTCAATCCAATTTTTAACTCAATAAATGTATATTAGATAAAGACCACCAAAGGCACATGGATCATTATAGAGTATGTAAAATGTGTTAAGGTGTCATCACTCTTTTTTTCATTTAAAAATATAGAATAAATTAAGAAATATTTTCAGTCTTCGGAATCGTATTATCACAAGATTCCGGGGCCCAAAGAGGGTTGATAAAGACATATAAAAATATATAATTCATTATATAATGTACATTCATAATTATATAATTAATGAGTTTCCCATTTAGTGGAATCTTGTATGGGAAACTTATTAAATTTTTTGATTTTAGGATAGTGGGATTACCCTGGGTGTGACCAAATGTTGGTCGGCATCATATGTTCAATAGAAGGGGAAAAATACTTTTTCATTGAATAAATAAAGTAATTTATTTATTTAATTTTACTTCAATGCCAAAAAACTCAATTCCCGCTGAATTTATACTTATTTTCAAGAAATTTATTCAAGTATCTGCAAAACCATGGGAGGATATAGAGTTGGATTTGAGAGAATCATTGGCCTAGAAAACTTGAATACAGGGATCGAAGAAAAAAGGTAAAGGATAATCATGAGATAAATTATTAACATAACAAGATCATCAATATCATCACTATTTAACATGTTTTCATCAAATAATGATCAAATATTAGGGTAGGAATCATTATTTTGAGTTGTGATATGTACTTCATGATTTCAATAGGGGGTTCTTTTAAATCATATATTTGTGGTTCATTATTCATTCATAATATTTTTATTTCCATTTTTATATTAAAAATAACTAGTAATTAGTGGATTATGATTTTTCTTGTAATACCCTAAACTTGAATATATTGAACTAAATCATAAAACCCTAATTTTATTCGTCAATATTGAATAATGACCCAATGAAATTGTTGGGAGTAGGTTCATTCAAATTCAATCACCCCACTTTTCTCTTCATCCATCAACTCTTAATCTCCATAACCTTCTTCCAATAGGAAATGGATGCTTGAATATCCAAGGTCAGCATCAAAAAACATGGGAATTGTCCAAATATTTTTATGATGGAGAGGTAGTGATTGAAGACAATAGGATAATGTGACCATGGAAAGAAGATAAGGGATTAAAACATAGTAAAAGGGGGAGATACAAGTTTTATTGTGTACTAATATTGGAATAAGATAGTGGAAGATGACATGGTAAATCAGTGTATCATAGATGAGTCTTCCAGTTAGAGGCTGGGATGTGTGCATGATTTCTATTATAATGCATACTAGGAATACGAACCATGAAGCATGTGCGTGGGGGGAGCTGGAGTGATTCCCTATACCTAAATCAATAAATTGTGTTTATTTCATTTACATTACATATTATTAATAGAGGGCAGGATGCTTTTCATGCAATAGGTGGTGCTACATGTGTGGATGGAATTGAGACAATGAAATAAATTAATAAAAATAAGTTAGATATAAATTATAATGGAGTGTATGTATAAGGAAATAAATAAAATAATAATAAATAATTATAATATTTATTTTATATATTTAGAGAAGGATTTGAGGGGTTGTTAGAGTGAGGCCCTATATATCTCATATATAATGGTATAAAGAGTAAAATAAATCTATTATTGTTATTATTTTTTCTGAATTTTGTTTCAGTCATATCTTATACAAAAGATGATAGATTGATGAATTATCTTTCCTAATGAAAATATAACATTGAGTTGAAAAATTAAATACTCATATACAGTATTTAATTCTTTCACATGGCTTAGCCCCATGAAGTGACCATCATATGTAATATGAAAAACATAATTTTTTTCATTGGGTGTCAATTTTGTTAAGTAAATAGTCTATATTGAGTTTATTTTCCATTTTATCTTGGATGGAATGGTTCATTTGGACATTCGTGTCCGTTTTCAACAAATAATTTGTAGTTTTAGGTTTTATCATGTGGGACAGATGATTATCCATTGGTGGCCTATGTTTCATCATTACATATATGACATAAGGAGTTGCGAGCATGGGCCTTCAGTCAAGGATACATGGTCGATGGTGGTGATCGGGTGGGATTTTCTGGGACAGGAAAGGGTTAGAAACAAACTATAATACTAGAGAATGGGTTCTCTATTCAGTTTATACTAATAGATTTGGAAACCCTATACTATATAGTATAAAAATCCAATACCTATAGATTAGTACACACCCCCATCATTGATATCTGGTGAGGAGTATGATCTCCACTTATGATTATGAAACCTTGTTTTTAGAGAGCATTGGAGTGGTGATATCCCTCCACACTGATTCCCATGAGGTTATACTAGGTTTTGGAGATCGTAGATTGACCATTAGAACCATATGTTGACTCATTATTCTTAGCTGGGGTGTAGAGATGGAGATCCTCTCTCTCTCTCTCTATGAGGATTATTTATGATCATATTTAGGTTGGTTTTCATTTCCCTCTTTGTTATTAGATGAGATGATAATTTTATTTTTCTAAACCCTTCAGTACTATATATATTCCCCTAAATAGTGCACATAATGGATTTTAACGGTGCTAATAATCACAACATTGATAAAGTGTGGGGGCATTATCAGTTCAATTTTAGCACTAATAGAGGCCAGTCATTATCAATGCTATTTATAGCACGGATAAAGGTCCCAATTTATCATCACTAAAAATAGTTCTGATAAAGTCCCCATCTAATGAATTTTGTTTTTGGTATAATAACACATTGTAGAATCCTCATGTACAAAAAAACAACACACCACAACCACCATTAGCAGAAATATATAATTTAATTGAAATACATTTTACATAATGAATACAAAAAATACTAAAATATTATTCTCAAATAGTGTTTTTTATAATTACATTTATAATGAATATCCAAAAACAATTTAAAACACTAATAATTTTCATTGTCACCTGTGATCCCCTCTCAAAATGGTCCCCCCATGATATCCATTTCTGAACAAATCACCTCTACCTTAGCAAAAGAATCCACATATACAAGGAAATTTTTTTTGTAGTAATGTTATGAAGAAATAATTTAATCATTTATATAAACAAATACATTAAAATATGTCAAATTTAAATAAAAAAACATAGAGTTATACCAGTCACACCATGAATTATATTGAGATGCAGTTGATTCGGACACATAAAAAATGAGGTATGGATCATTGTTCTATAATAACAAGACAATTTGAATGTGTTTTATTAGTTTTGAGAGTAAAACATTATATTTTTAATGAAATTAATGCCAATTTTTAAAAAACACACATTTAGAGTTATACCAATCACACCATGTATCAGATTAAGGTGTGTATTATTGATATAAATTAAAAATTACTTAGGGATCATTGTACTAAAATTTCAAAATGAATCTGAATTTGTTTTCTTGGTTTTAAATTTTTCATTTGTGTTTTCAACTAAAATTTCATTTGAAACTAGAAACAATCACTTTGAGTCATATGGGTCACATCATGGATTGGTTTTACATGAGACTACTTCCAACATTTCACAATGGACTCATGAATTTTTGACCAAAATATTCATGGAAAAAGAGATCATTTTATTTGTTGTTATTGAGTGACACTAGTTTTAAACACGAATTTCAATTTTAAACTAATAATGTTCACGCCTAGTCACACTGGTCACATAATGCATGAGATTAAGGTGAGAGTGATTTCTTCATGTGAAAAATGAATCATGTAACATTTACCTAAATTCTCAAAACATTCTGAATTTGTTTGCATAGTTTTTAGTACAACACTTATTCTTTTTTCTGAAATTAATGTCTATTTAAAATAAAATGAAACACATGGAGTCATACCGATCACACCATGCATGAAATTGAGGTGTAGTCAATTTATATACATAAAAAATGACTTTTGGATCATTTTTATAATGTATTAAATAATATGAATGTCTTTTCTTGGCTTTGAGTAGGAAAATTTTCATTCTTTTCTAAAATTGACTGCAATTTTAAATAAAAGGACGCACTTTGTGTCATACCAGTCACACGATGTGTCAGATTGAGGGGTGGATGATTCTAACATGTCTAAAATTATGGATAGATAATTTTCATGAATTATCGAAACAATATAAATTCAATTTAATGGATTTTAGTGGGTTAGTTTTCTTTTTTACTAATTTTGATGTTAATTTCATACAAAAAAATGCACATAGATTCATACTGATCACAATGTGACTCATATTTAGATGTGGCTTGTTCCAAAACATCCCTAATAATTCATGGCTCATTTTAAAACAGTATTAAAACTATCATAATGATTTTTATCTTTTTTTTATGACAATTGTCCCATTTAGTAAAACTAATGTCAATTTTAAATAAAAATCCATAATTGGATTCATACCCATCAAAGAATGCTTAGTGTTGAGGTACAGTTGATTCCTACACATTAAAAATGACTTATGGATCACTTTATTAATGTATCAATACAATCTGATTTCATTTTTTTAGCAAGTCATACATCCTTTTTACTAAATTTGATGTCAAATATAAATAAAAAAGAAACATTTTGAGTTATATTGGTCACACTATTCCTTGAATTGGGGTGAGGATAATGCCTATACATCCCAAATGAATCGTGGATTTTTGAGATAAAGTATCAAAACAATATTAAAATTTCCTCTCATTTTTTAGTAGGTCACTAGTTCCATTTGCTAAATTTGATGTCAATTTTAATTAAAAAGTTTCACTTGGAGTAATACTGGTTACGAAACGCGTCATATTGTGATGAGGATGATTTATATAAGTCTCAAATGACTCATGATTGCTTTTACTATGGAATCAAAACAATCTGAATGTGTTTTCTTGGGTTTTAGAAGGTTAGTTGTCCTTCTTACTAAAATAGATATAAATTTTAACATAAAAAGTCACATTTGGAGTTATAATGGTCACAATGTTACTCAAATTGATGTGTGAATGACTCATACATGTCTCAAAGGACTCATGGGTTGTTCCCATAATGTATCAAAATAATATGAATGTTTTTTCTAATTTTTTAGTATGTCAGTTATTCATTTTTACTAAAATTAATGTTTATTTTAAATAAAATGATTCACATGGAGTCATACTTGTCACAATGTGCATCGTATTTAAGTGAAATTGTTTCCAAAAAAATACAAAGTGACTCACGGATCATTTTTTTATAGTATCAAAACAATATGAATACATTTTCTCAATTTTCAGTATGTCACTTATCTTTTTTACAAAAAATTCTTTTTAAATTGGAAACCCACTCATTGACTCATAATGATTACATCTTGTATCAATTTGACAATATACTAATTTATACACATAAATAATGATTTATGAATCAATTTCATAAGTTACTAATAAAACCTGAGCATGTTTGCTCACTTTTTAGTGGGTGACACATTCTGAGGTAAAATATCTATTTTTAACTAATAATAGACAAATTGAGTTATTCTAGGATCACTGTGTGTTAGATTATGGTAAGTATGATTCCTACACATCTTAAATGACATATAGATCATTTTCCTAAGGAATAAAAATAATATGAATGTGTTTGTTTGATTTTTAGTTTTTTAGATGTCTAATTTAATAAAATTAATGTCAATTTTAAATAAAAAGACACACCTAAAGTCATACTGGTCAAACTATGTGTCATACTGAGTTTCTTATATTATAAATACATATTATATAACTGTTATAGGTAACAAAATTTATAAATAATAGATAAAATTATGACCTAATTAGTTTAAAAGTGGTAGTAATTAACCTTTTTCTTTATAGTTGTATACATTCTTGACCAATAAATAAGATAGGAATCCACCTATATAAGAAAACAATATTATGTGGTAATAAAAAATGAATTAAATTATACAATAATATGTAATAATCCACTAATTCTATTTAAGTCGCATCTTAATGGTATATGTGTACATTCTTCCATTAGGTATGCAACCCATTCATTTCTAAGATAATCTATATTGTCTTGTGAATTTGAGTCATTTCAAAATTTATTTTATTACTGTAAAAATATAAATACTCAAATGATTAATAAATATTTTTTATGAAACAGTAATTAACATTTAAAACACCTCTTTGAGGAAACAAGTTTGTTAGTGGAATATGATTTATATAATAAATATGCAAACATAGTAAACACAATCATTTCTATTTTATTGTATCATACACCATAGACACATAGATGAGAATAATTAATTTGTTCTGATATATGTTTGGAGAGTGAAATAATTTTACATATACTCTGATACTTGTCTTGTTGTAGACCATTTCAAGGTCCTTGTTCGTATTCCCTATACTTATTCTTTGTTTTTCATGATATTGATGCACCAACCTATCATAAATGAATCCCCATTAAAAGATAGTATAAATTATATTACAATATTTTCAGTTCTAAAACATTGATCATAGTATATTAAAATCTTAAAAATGCCTTCTAGTGTGGTCTTTTTGTTGGGTATCCATGCATTGAACCTAGGAAATTAATATTTGGAGTATCCAAATTGATAGCAATGAGCATCCAATGTTTCCTAAAAACAAGAAAAATGTGTATGTGATGAATGAAATGAAAACATAATCGATATGATTAAATTTTTGAGTTTCACCCCTACAATTATGGTAATAATAAATTTCTATCATCCAATTTGATTTCGAATTATTTAACCTGGATTTCCACTATTTCTTCCTTTTTTGGATTCTATTTTTATTTTTTCTATAGAGGTGGTGTGAGGATTAACATATAAAAAAATTCAGGGGGAAATACCTTAAATTATTTTTGATATATACACCATCCAATAATATGAAATGTATTTATACATAATTAACATAGCATATCAGCTTTTGGAAAATCAAATCATGAAAATAGTCATCAAGTATACATTTACAACCGAGGTGTTTGGCCCATCCTAGTCAAGAATTTTATTTACATTCCCAACACCAATGTAGTATTAACCTTCCTATCCGTACATATTTTCAACAAAATATTATATATCACAACTACCATTTTGTAACTTTGTATCCACATGAACCTTCAATGATAGTAAATGCAGATATTGAACGAGCATAGTAATTGTGACTTCAGAAGAACTTTTCGATTGGTTTGTTGATCTTTGTATTTTTTTGAGTTGGTATTTTATTTCACCCCTATCACTTTTTCACTCTATAATAACATTTTTTGATTCATTCATTTTTTCATTAATTTTTAAAGGTTCTACTTGAAAAATAAATTAAAAAATACCACATTGTTGGCTTGTTTTTTTAAATGTGATGACCATGTGATGAATGATCATGTAACGCCCCGAACCCAGTTACCCAGAGTCGGTGCATTATTGTGTAACATTTTCATGATCACAAAAGTTCAAGTCTCGAAATACCTATTAGTTTAGTAGCTTTGTAAACACTAGATACATTCATAAAAGTTAAATAATATCATAAAGTGAAAAACTACAATAACATGGTCTCTATAGTCCACACTCATATCCCCTTCCAACTATCCCTACTGGTCATTCATAAAATACTTCTTCACATATTGGAAAAATTAAAACATTTAAAGGGGTGAGCTATGATGATTAGTAAGGATAACAATATAGCAGAAGCTTTCATAAATAAACATAAATATTTAAGGCAATGTATAACTAAAACAAAAGCCTTTTAAACTTGAACTTCAACATAATATGGAAAAATTAAAATGAGATAATTTGATTTACTTATTCACATGGATATTCTAATGGTTTAATAATCAAATTCAATATCAATAACCACCTTCATAATGATGGAATGCATAATGCTAGACTATCATAACCACGTAGCCAAGGCATCGTGCCAAGACTACAAATAAAATTTTGTCAAGGCCTCGTGCCAAGACACTATTTTGTCTCATGAGACCTGCCGATGCATCGAGGAGCTATAGCGGGCTCCACCCATCACTTATTAAGTCCAATGCATTCCTCATATGAACAGGTTTGAACATATCATAAGACATAAAATAATTGTATCACATAACACATGCATAAAGGAAACATAACATTTACACATTTCAATCACAAGATATCAATACAATACATTGATATAAAAAACATTATCAAAACCTTTTTCAATACCAATATAAAATAAAATTAAAACTTGGTATTTATTTTTCATTTAAAAAAATTATGGCTTGTAGAGGAAGTCAAAACTCAAATAATGGTCATGGCGGCGAAGAAGTCGTTGTCGCTACATATGTATGACAAGAAAAACATTCCCTTTTTGTCGTTTAGTAAAACGCTTAGTATAAAAATATTCCTTTTGAATAAATGCAAAAGTAAAAGGGGTGTATACACCGTATAAAAGAAATTTGATTATAAAACAAAATACGCCTCAATGAATGGATATTGAGACGAAGTCCCTTACAAAGATCATTTTTTAAATAAAATAGATCTATTATTTGTATTCACTATAAGTACACATAAATAAGTACAAATACAAGATAGGACATAATAATATCATGACATAATTTGAAAGTCGGAGATTGACCGAAAGAACGGAAATTGGGTTAAGAAGTTCCCTTACCTCGTGTTCGACTTGACTCGATCGTTCTTTAACCTCCTGGATAATAAAATAGAGTTAATCTATAATTTCATTAGAACCTTTTTTAAGTTTATTATTCCTTTTATATCACTTATTACCATGTTATGAACATTATGTAATTATTTATGTTAATAACTGTCGTTTTGTAGATCTTTGGTACATGAGTCAAAAATAAACCTATTATAATTACAAGTTGTTCATGTGGTAAAATATCCATTATATCCAAGAAATGTATTCATGATTTAGATATCATATATATCATATATATACATTATATACATTCGTTAATAATATTACGTAACATTTAGAGTTAAGAAATGAAATGCACCGTTCGTGGAGACGGTAAGCCGTACGTATGCATGAATGCTAATTTCATTTCTATTTCGTTTTTAATGGATTGAAATCATAATGGTATAAAGTTATATTATAATTAAAGTATAATATCATATATAAAATCATTTACTCCATCCTTTATACATCCGACATATGGCATTAACGATTCTAATCACTTTGAGGGGCGGTAGTCCGCACTTCCTAAAATGAAATTATCGCATTTATCCATAATGGAAATCATAAAGTTATGACATAAATGAGAAATACAGAAGCATAAGGAAAACATAAAAATAATATATATCATATATAAATATAGTGACATCTTAATGGACACCATTATAGTTGTTAAATGAATATTGAACAATCATCATTTCGTGAGACAGAAATTCGCCAACCACAGAAAAAGTATGTTATTTAACCATTAGACGAAGGTGTGTGTAAGTGTAAATCAAATCCATCTCATAAGAACATCCTAGTATATTGGAGATACTAGTTTTGTTACAAAAGAAAGAAATAAATAGAGTTTAAGGGGTTGGATAAGCAAAATAAAACAAAATAACATAAGAGAAGACATTACATTAAAATCGGTTAACTCTTTTTGATTTGAGCCAAAGGCTTCCTTGGGAAGACTTCTGACCAAAGTGAGGCTTCTAAGAGTAAGATAGGGAATTTCGTAGAGTATTTGGGTAGAGGTTGGCTGAGAAAAATGGCTTAAATGTGTGAATAAGGTGGTAGAGGTTGGGGCCTTTTATAAGAGGAGAGGAGGGGCACTTTTGGAAAGACTTAAATGTTACTTTATTATGAAATAGTTTTCGGATTCTAGACATCCCACAATGATATATTTCAAGTATAAGGTGATAAGGGTTCTAAATATGCTCATTCAATAGGTTTTTTACAAGTTTAGGCCTTAGATTTTACATTTTCATTTCATTTTATTTAAATCGTTAATTAATGAGGTAATCGCTGCATCATCATGGTGTCATAAATATTTAATTTATATAATTTCTAAAAATTATAAAACAAATATCCTGATGTAGGAAATAATTTTATATTTTTAATTAATATTTATATTCATGAATATGATCTCCATAACCCCTTATAAACATTGTTTTAGTAAAACAACACATGTTTGTGACAATTTTTTTTTACTTTAAATAAAAAAGTTATTAACGTCATTTTCTTACACAAGTGGCTCCATGGGGTCCCCAAGTTGACCCATGGATTTTCTTGGTCGGCCATGACTCATCCAATAAGGGTAAGACAATGGTAAAGGTATTTTCATATTTTTATAATATCATTTTTACCGTAAATTTCACTAATTACCTTCAATCGGGGTTAATTAAACTTAAAAGTTACTATTCAAAAAAATTATTTTAATCCCATTGAACCAAATTTTTCTTCCTAATGACAACCATTTATGTGGGATTTTTTAAAATCAAATCACAGAAGTGGTAATGTTTCATTTAAACGAGAAATCAGTTTTTTAACTACCATTTACTGGTTTCACTATTCATCAAAAATTAATGTTTTTCAGAACAATGCCAAAATTTCACCCTAAACTATAATTGATATTATGAATTCAAAAATGATGACTACATTAAAATATTCTAATCATATAAGTTTCATTAATTAGATTTATAATTAATTCTCACTGTTACAAAAAATAGCGTGTTTTTATGAAACAATGTATATCAAAAGATTGACAATTGTTTATGTCCAAATTCAAAGTGAAATTAATTCTAATGTCCACCATTGGATAAAATGGTAAAAATATATTCTAATTAAACTTTAAAAACACTCAATAGTATAATTTATCACTATAAATTATTTTGATTAAAAAAGTTGTTTTTAAATATTTTTCACTATTCATAAAAAATGGAAGTTCTCAGAAAAATACCAAAAATTCAACATAGGATAATTTCAATATTTCGAATCCAAAAATGAAGTCCATTTTGAAATATAAAATTTATATAATTTAAAAAATTGGGTATTACTTTTCATAACGGCTACTTTGATTGGTCGCGGTGTGTTAGAATCTCGAACTTGCGTATAATGCAAGCTATTACATTATTGAAAGAGAAGCATATCGTGGACGCTCGGGGTGTCACGTTATCCCCTCCTTCAATAAATTGCATCCTCACAATTTGAAATTTTTCATTGAAAATAAAAGGATGCAAATATAAAATACCTTTTTGGAAAACCCACATCGGAAATAAGGTTAATAAAATTTAGTCTTAATAAGAGGGAAAGAGAAATGAAAAAGTCACCACCAAATTATGATCTCGATAAGGATAACATTGGTGGAAATTAGAGACATATAATTTGAGGAAAACATAAATATTTGTAGGGAGTGATTGAGGTCATCAATCACAAACACATGTAAAATTGAGGGCCTCAAATACTTCAATCTATGTTGATTTGAAATATTATCAGTTCAACATGACATAAGGTATTAGGATAACACATTTTTTTGTTTTAATATCCCTTTACTAAAGTTTAAGAATTAATTTATTCATTGAATAAGAGATAGGTATATATATATTTTTTCTTGACATATAGAGTTTCAAACTTCAACCAATTTCTACCACAAACTCATCTCTCACCCAAAAAGATAATAGAACTCAAAAATATTATATTTATCATAATCGTACAAGGTTAAAAATATTAACACATACCATTTAGATTAGGAAAACTATTTTGTTATAACCAGGGACTTCTTGTAGGATAGTGGTAGGTAATAAAGGTCTGTTGCACTATGGTTGTGGGTTTGATTCCTACAGCTTTGTCCGACGCAACGGGTTATCCCCCGAACTACAGGTTGTCCTTTTCCTAAAACTATAGTATTATAATATTCCAAATATAATATTCATAAATGTTTTAACATTAAAAAATTCCATACAAGGTTCAACTTAATCCATTCCATCCTTTATAGGGATCCAAAATACTTATGTCCAACTCACAGTCCAAATTTTATAAGTAAGGTAAACATAATGAAGATCCTTTTTTTCCGTGTATCAACATGTGAACACCTTCATCATGTATTATTTTAAAACAATGCAACATATTGAATTACAATGATCCCTTATTCCTTATATAATACTAGATATACTCCTTCTATCCAAAAATGTATACAAATAATTAATCAATTTCAAGGAAGTTAAGAATATCCAATATAATTTATCCAAATCAATCATGTCTCATTCAAAAATCACTATATCGGTATCAGAACCATATTATGGATTATATTTCTCTCAACCATATATTTTCAAAAAAATTAACCTAATGTGGAGTCACTTTTCTTGGTTCCACACAATCTCAAGTCCTTGATGAAATAGTACTACAGTACAATCCTTATATACTCCATAATTATTATAACTAGTACATCATTGATACAACACTCAAATGAGAAAAATCTTTAATAACAACATAAGAACTCTAATCATTCCTCCTCATCTGTAGTAGTATCATAACTTTATTATTATCCAATAACATCATTTGGGGCATACGTTTATGATTTGGACATTGGTTTGCGTAGTTTTCCCACTCCTTGCAGATGAAGCATTGTACATTTGAAACCTTTTTTTACCTGTGCAGTCACGCACTTGGTGTCCTTTTTCTCCAAAATTATAACAAATTCCCATTCCCTTCAGGTAATTTCCAAGGTGTTTCTTCCCACAGTTATCACATACTGGAAAATTCTTCTTTTCCCACGTCCCTCTATCCATCATTCTCTCTTCCATCATTTTCTTCTCTTTCTTCCCTTCAAATCCATAAGACTCAAAGAATTCTTTACATATCTTATTAACACATGATACTATTTCTTAATATTTTGAGAACACATGGGAGACTATTTCCCTTCTAAATGTTGGATTAATACCTTGAAAGATATGATCCTTCTTACTCTTTGGATCATACGTATTGATGGAGTTCACATTCCTTATACTAGGCGCCATTTCTATACAATGGAATAAACTAGGTTAGTTTATGAATTGCAATGAATAATTCCAAACTTGTAAAATACATAATGTAAATTGAACAGTTTATGGATATAATCCATAATCATAAAAAATGTTTTGTTTGAGGAAGTATATACACATAAAACCTTCATAATAGTTTGTCAAAAAATGAGAATTATCATAAGCATATCCCCCGGGAGTGTCATAACCAAGAGTGCAGCAGGGCTCGTTGTCGTGCACCAGTTCCCGTTCGAGTCTAGCTCAAAGCGGTGTTTTCGGGTTTTACCCCTAGGTACATCTGTGCCAGAGCCGCCTCTACCTGCTCATATCCAGACATGGATGTATTGCTCTGAAAACTCATAAAATCTCTGTAATACCAAAATTCTAGGAAGTTCTTCTATACTAATCCTCAATGTCTATATTAGGGATGTGTGCTATAATAAGAGTTTATATAAATCTAGCTTCCAATGTTATTACTAAACTCCCTTTGATACCAACTGTAACACCCTGACCCCAGTTACCCAGAGTCTGTGCATTATTGCGTAACATTGGCATGATCACTAAAGATCAAGTCTCGAAAGACCGATTAGTTTAGTAGCCTTGGAAACACTAGATACATTCATAAACGTTACATTATATCATAAAGTGAAAAACTACAATAACATGGTCTCCATAGTCCACACTCATATCCCTTTCCAACTATCCCTACAGGTCATTCATAAAATACTGCTTCACATCCTGGGAAAATTAAAACATTGAAAGGGGTGAGCTAAGATGCTCAGTAAGGATAACAATATAGAGGAAGCTTTCATAAATAAACATAAACATTTAAGGCAATGTATAAATAAAACAAAAGCCTTTTAAACATTAACTTCAACATAATATGGAAAAAGTAAAATGAGATAATGCCATTTACTTATTCACATAGATATTCTACTGGTTGAATAATCACATGCAATACCAATAACCACTTTCATAATGATGGAATGAATAATGTTAGACTATCATAACCACGTAGCCAAGGCCTCGTACCAAGACTACAAATAAGATTTTGTCAAGTCCTCATGCCAAAACACTAGTTTGTCTCATGAAACATACTGAAGCATCGAGGAGCTATAGAGGTCTCTACCCGTCACTTATTAAGTCAAATTCATTCCTCATATGAACAGGCTTAAACATATCATAAATTATAACATAATTATATCCCATAAAACATGTATAAAGGAAACATAACATTTCCACATTTCAATCACAAGATTTCAATACAACACATTGATATAATAAAAACATCATCAAAAGCTTTTTCAATACCAAGATAAAAGAAAATTAAAACTTGGTATTTATTTTTCATTTAAAAAAAATTATGGCTTGTAGAGGAAGCCGAAACTCAAATAATGGTCCCGACGGCGGAGAAGTCATTGTCACCACATACGTACAACATGAAAAACATTCCCTTTTTTTGTTTAGTAAAATACCTCTTATAAAAAGATTCCTTTTCAATAAATGTAAAAGTCAAAGGGGTTTATACACCTTATAAAATAAATTTGAGTATAAAACAAAATATGCCTCAATGAATGGAGATTAAGACGAAGTCCCTTACAAAGATCATTTTTTAAATAAACTAGATCTATTATGTGTATTCACTATAAGTACAGATAAAAAAATTACAAATAAAAGATAGAATATAATAATATCATGACATAATTTGAAAGTACGAGATTGACCCAGAGAACAGAAAATTTGTTAGGATGTTCCCTTACCTCGTGACCGACATGACTCGATCGTTCTTTAAACTCATGGATAACAAACTAGAGTTAATCTATAATTGATTTAGAACCATTATATAATTTTCTTATTCCTTTTATATCACTTATTACCATGTTATGAACATTATGTAATTATTTATGTTAGTAATAGTCGTTTTGAAGATCTTTGGTTCTTGAGTCAAAAATAAACTTCTTATAATTACAAGTTGTTCATGTGGTAAAATATCCATTATATCCAGAATTATCTTCATGATTTATATATCAAATATATCAAATATATCAAGTATATACATTCATTCATAATATTACGTAACATTTAGAGGAAAGAAATGAAATACACCGTTCATGGAGACGGTAAGTCATACGTACGCATGAACGCTACTTTTATTTCTATTTCGTATTTAATGGAATGAAATAATAATGATAAAAAGGTATATTATAATTAAAGTATAATATCATATATAATATCATTTACTCCATCCTTTATACATCCCACATATGGCATTAACGATTCAAATCACTTTCAGGGGGCGGTAGTCCGCACTTCCTAAAATAAAATTATCGCGTTTACCCGTAATGGAAATCATAAAGGTATGACATAAATGAAAAATACTTAAGTATAAGGAAAACATAAAGATAATATATATCATAAATAAATATAGTTACATCTTAATGGCCACCATTAGAGGTGTTAAAAGAATATTGAACAATCATCATTTCGTGAGGCAGAAATTCGCCAACCACAGCAACAGTATGTTCTTTAACAATTAGACGAAGGTGTGTGTAAATATAAATCAAATACTTCTCAGAAAAACATCCTAGTATATTGAAGATACTGGTTTTGTTACAGAAGAAAGAAATAAAAAAGTTTAAGGGGTTGGAGAAGCAAAATGAAACAAAATTACATAAGAGAAGACATTGCCTTAAAATCGGGTAACTCTTTTTGATTTGAGACAAAGGCTTCCTTGGGAAGACTGTTACCAAAAGTGAGGCTTCTAGGAGTAATATAGGGAATTTTGGAGAGCATTTGGGCAGAGTTTTTCGGAGAAAAATGGCCTAAAGGTATGAAAAAGGTTGTAGAGGTGGGGGACTTTTATAAGAGGAGAGGAGGGGCACTTTTGGAAAGATTGAAATGTTACTTTATAATGAAATGATTTTCGGATTCTAAAGGTCCCACAATGATATATTTCAAGTATAAGGTGATAAGGGTTTGAAATATTTTCATCTAATAAGTTTTTGACAAGTGTAAGCCATAGATTTTACATTATCTTTTCATTTTATTTAAATCGTTAATTAATGAGGTAATCGCTGCATCATCATGGTGTCATAAATATTTAATTTATTTAATTTCTAAAAATTATAAAAAAAATATCATGATGTATTAAATATTTTTAGCTTTACAATGAATATTTATAATATAGAATATCACTTCTATAACCCCTTATAAAAATTGGTTTAGTAAAACAACACATGTTTGTGACAATTTTATTTTTACTTTAAATAAAAAGTTGTTAATGTCATTTTCTTACCCAAGTGGCTCCATGGGGTCCCCAAGTTGACCCATGGATTGTCTTGGTCGGCCATGAATCATCCAATAAGGTTAGTACAAGTGTAAAGTTATTTTAATATTTTTATAATATAATTTTTACCTTAAATTTCACTAAATACCTTTAATTGCGATTAATTGAACAAAAAAGATACTATTCACCAAAAATTATATTAATCCCATTGAACCAAATTTTACATCCTAATGACAACCATGTATGTCATATTTTTTAAAATCAAATCATAGAAGTGGTAATGTTTCATTTAAACGAAAAATCAGTTTTTTAACGACCACTTAGTGTTTTCACTATTCATCAAAATTTGATGTTTTTCAGAACAATGCAAAAATTTCACCATAAGATATAATTGATATTCCAAATTCAAAAATGATTCCTATTTTACAAAATTCCAAACATATAAGTTGAATTAATTAATTTTATAATTAATTCACACTGTCACAACAAATAGCGTCTTTTGAAGAAACAATATATATCAAAAGATTGACAATTGTTTATGTCCAATTTCAAAGTGAAATTAATTCTAATGACCACCATTGGATAAAATGGTAAAACATTATTCTAATTATACTTTAAATCCAATCAATAGTATAATTTATCACTATAAATTATTTTGATTAAAATATTTGTTTTTATGTATTTTTCACTATTCATAAAAAATTGGAAGTTCTTCGAAAAACACCAAAAATTCAACATAGGCTAATTTCGATATTCCGAATCCAAAAATAAAGTCCATTTTAAATATAAAATTTATATAATTTCAAAAAGTGGTTATTAATATTCATAACGGCTACTTTGATTGGTCATGGTGTGTTAGAATCTCGAACTTGCGTACAATTCAAGCTATTGCATTATTGAAAGAGAAGCATATTGTGGAAGCTCTGGGTGTTACAGTTCCAATAGCATAGTATGAATATATTAATCATCGTGTTGAATAAGTATCTTGATGCTGAACTCATGAGCTACAATAATCTCTAGTATCATGTGACCTATTGTTAGTGGTATATTGGTTAGACTATATTATTAGATATTGAACAATTTATCCCTCAATTCAAGGTGATGGGTGTGTGTTAATAGATATAAATCACAGTCATTTTCACCCAGTATAATATTAGTACAGGAAAGGAATTAGTGTTTTTATGAATCAAATTTTAATGAAATCATTATTAGAATATTGATTACCATAACTAAGACAACTCTTTTAGGGGAATGGCTCACCTCAAAGCAAGTGGGGGTGAAAGGGATCTTCACACACTGGTCGTTCTTGATTTTTTTTCTTCTCATTATTTCCCCCCATTAAAGTTTCAATAAACTATATATGCCATTGAAATTATTCTTCAATTTTATCTAGTATTTCATTCATTAGTTTCATTTCTAAATCTTTTTCCACATCTTGTTTTTTTTCCCAAAATATGTTCGGGGTGTCACCACAAAACATGCACCTGTCACAGTCATAATGTTCTGGCCACTTCAGGCCACTGATTATAGGTGTCCATTCAATACATGTATTGTTAATTCACATGACTATGTAGGATAGAAAATATAGAAAAGTATGTAATCATTCTTATGTGATATAATTTTAAATAAAAAAAATTTGTTATGTCATATTTACACATGTTTCCTACAATTTTTATTTATTTTCTTCTATTATTAACCTATATTTATTTACATGTTTCTAATTCCATGAACATGGTTTGGGAGGGAAGTGGCTTTATATTTGGAGTTATCCATCTATATATAAATAGAGGAACATAATTATGTTATTATTTCAAATCACATAAAATTATTATGGTAAATTTAAAATAAATTCAAATTTTTTTCAAGTGAAGCATATGTCATCATTGATTTATGATAGGGGTCCATTATTTGTTCTACTCATTCATTGTTTTTATCTCATAGTTTTTGTTTCATAAATATAAAATTATCAAAACAAGTGTTGAATGCATGTATTTTCAAACAAAATTTTTCTAGACAAAATGTACTTGAAATGTACATTTGTATGAAAGCTAGTAAACACATCCCATGCTTCTTGGATTATAATGTGTGCATATATAAGTTGTGGGTGGGGGTTTATATCTCCTCCATCATCTTTAGGTTTAATTCTTGTTATAATTTTGTTAAATACTCTATGAATCCATACAACATTAATTAATACATTTTAATTTGGGAGTTATTTACAATGAACTCCATCAACATGGGATGATGAAAAGTAATTATATGTTTAATTATTTTATATTTTAGTAATTTAATGAAATGATATAATAATTTTACTGTAATATCTTCCCACATTAGTTTATTATGTGTGGGTACAACATGGCGCCATGAATCTAAATCAATCATCATGAATTGTCGAGGGACGATTCCAATGTTACTTCTGATCATTGACTTATTGGGGTTTACATGTTGGTCTCATGAATTCCATCTGGCGGTGTATTTGATGCCTAAGATTTTCACCTTAATGATTTTTTCTAACGCTTTCAAACTATGTCACACCTGTTTTTTTGCATCATCACCCCTTCATCGCCTACCATTTCCTTAGATTAAACATGAAAAATATGTTATTCTTCTACAACATTAACATCAGCCTATGAATATGGTTGTTGTACCTCTACCATGGGGGAGAATCTAGTTAATAACCCTATTGTTCCTTAGTATTGGGAGCACCATCACGTTCATAAGGACATTGTTCATCTCCACTGTGAGTAGTAGAAGGTTGAAACACCTATTGTTCCTCATGATTGGGAGAACCAGCATGTGGAGAAGTTATTATCTAAATAAGTGGTTTGACCGTTCATTTTGATTAGATAAATACATCGGAAAATTTATAATAACATGAGGTAACACAATGTATATTACCAAAAAACATATTTCCTAATTATTAAAATCTATTTTTTAAAAGGATAAAAGGATTTGACCCTAGTATCAACTACCCAAATCCCTTAATTGTGGTATCCTATGACATAAAATGAAACCCCTACATTGGGACGGCTGTGAAATGATTTTGAATTCCCACTGAAAGGTTCATCCTCAGTTGAATTTCTACAAGATTCTACAGCGGTTTTCATCGATTATAGAACAATTGATCATATTTACTATATATAGAACATAAAATACTTTTATTTCCTATGATTCCATTTTAAATGGTTTTTCTTAGTTCCATTAATTACAAAAATCAACTTTCATAAACCCCAATTCATTTATTTTAACAATACTATTATTATCAACCCACTTTCATTTGAAAACCAACACATTGAATTTTGTATAATCCAAATCCCATATTTTTATGATGATGCCAATGTATGAAATATTTACATAAATTGGATTCATATACTAAAAACTAGAAACATGTATTACTTCTACCACAACTATAACTCTACTATTATTGAAGATAATATCTTCATTATTTTCATTTTTATAAAATTTATAACCACAAAATGCATAACCACTGTAATATAATACATATAATCTTGTTCTTCTATATATCCATCAATGTCATTTTTAAATTGACATCAAATTTTCATCTAATACCTTTAAAATATGGTCCTAAATCAATCCTATAAACTATTGATTGTGTGTATTTTATATCCATATTTCATCCCTTGAAGGATTCAAATGACTATGAATTTAGTTATCAGTTTAAACATATGGAGTAACCTACAAACTGTTATGTAATATGTAAATGTGTTCCACTTCTTGGTCTGTAATATTGATTTTGACAATATCTCTTTTAGAATGTCCTTCAGCCAATAGTCCCTCAGAGTGATGAGATTTTAGAAGACCAATTCTTTCTACACTAGATAGGTATTTGGTACAAAATTTAGTGATTTCCATAATAATATATCAATTCTCAATACAACTATCTAACTGACATCAAATTGTGGTATACTCTCAAAATCATTATATACTATTCATTTGGGTACATATGAATATATTATATCGGACCACATAGTTGAATCTATATCACCACGTGAATCATGAAATGTACCCTCATTTTGAATAATTATGTTGGGAAGAACTTTTCCAATTCACATAATATGATTATAATTTCTCTTTCCATTTCTAGAAATTTCATTGGGTCTATAACTTATTTTCATATAGCTTTGAAGAAAAAAAATTCTTGGATAATGTATGAAGGACATTCCAGGGAAAAATGAAACATAAAGCTATAAGAATTAGATTTTACATCAAAATATGAAATTCATTTTATTTCAGACCTATTAACATTAAATTGTTCATTGACACAATATTCTTGATATTCAATTAATACCCCTCTGGAACCTTTACATCATTCATGTAATGACCCAAACATTAATTAGTTAAAATTCCACTTGATCTAATTAAATATTGCATTATGTAAAATGGTTATAAAGAATATGATATTCGTTGGTTTTAAATTTTTGGATTCTAAAATACCGTTAAGAATTTTGACCTTTGATTATATAGCTGTTGAACAGTGATTACATGATCAGTATAAATATAGGGCTTTAACAAATCCAATTTACTCAGAAAAAGAAAGTGATGGCCTCATCGAGTAGAATTGCTCCATATGAAGCCCATTTCTCATAGCTCAGAAAGGAGGTGGCATCATTTGTATTCTCTCTTGACCAAGACCAATCCAATCTTCAACACATTAATCTTGAAAAGAACTGACTACGAGATAAGTTGAAGTTGATAATGATTTCCACTAGTGCGATATTATACAAGCCACCCCAAGAGTAGGTCACCATCGCACAGCTTACCCTTCGGTCTTATGCAAGTGTTGTAAGGGGTTATGTAACGAGACACTAGTAATATGATTATATACATTATTTTTGTAAATAGAATATACATTTATTTTATTATTGTTACTTTATAAGTAATTTTTAAAGAAAAATAGCATTTTTAGTTAATTAATAAATCTATTTTAATGAAATAATTAATTTTTTAATTATATAAAATTTTAATTAAATATTATTACTAAATTAATTTTTCTAAAATATAAATGATCATATATTTTTTATGAATACAATTTTAATTATTATTAGTGTTTGAAATCTATTTTTGTCAAAACCCATTAATTTTCTATAAATGTAAATTTTTATTTTAAAATTAAAAATTATAATATTTATAAAATAATTTAGATAAAATGATTATTATTTTAGGAATCAGGAAGTCAAAATTTTCCAATGGGAAATTCTTCATAATTTTTTGATATAATTGAATATTTTCGTAAAAATTCAATACCATTAAAATATTTAATGTGTTTTATGAAGTCATAATGACCTAATATTGAGGTAATAAAATAATATAAATAATATTTTTGGAAAATATATGTTTTAAAATTAAATTAATTTTATTTTAGGTTTGTTTTTTTTTATTTTAAGAAGCTTTAGTGGACCCTTCAATACTTATAAACCATTATCACTTTTTAAATTGATTTCCTTGAGAGTGTGACACACCTCCACATATAAAAACATAATATTTTAATAAGTGTGGCCATTGGACTTATAAATTATTATTTACAACTCCCCATTTTCAAAAAACATTTTAAAAAATCATGAATTGGTTTATTTTTTTATTAGTTTAATGTGTGGTGTCCCAAACCAAAATAATAAAGTGTTCACTCTCTTTTCATATATATACCCACCCAAGATCACACATTATCTTCACCCGAATACTTTTTTTCTCACCCAACTTATTCCCTCCTATATCTAGAATCATCCCAAGGAAACTTAATCTCTCATAAAGTATCTATCATGCCACTCCCAATCCTTTGGGATCACACTTCCAAGTAAGGGATTTCTTCCTTCCTCAATATTTTCCAAATTTCATTGTGTTGTTATGTCCATATATTTTCAATCATAAATGTTGGGGTATGATTTATCACATCCCACATACTTCCCTACTTTTGTTTCAATAATTATAGACCCCTTTCTCTCTCATTAATGCCTCCCAATTACATCTATTACCATGCCAAAATTCCATAAGGGATTTCTCTCTCCTCATTTACAATCAAGAAATTCTTATGTATTGCAAATATAAATTCCATTACATATGTTGGGAAATGTGTCTATATTACCCCTTGCATTAAATTTCATTTAAATATGACGAGACACCTTTTCTACTCTAATCAACGGTTTTTACAAACTATTATGTCACACCGTTATGTTGCCGGAATTGCACCGCGATTTTCCAAGACAAAGTCATTGTGTAGTGAATACTATGCCCATTTATCTATCAAGGGTATCCAAATTTGTGCACATTTACTTATTTATAATATAGTTTCATGTATTAATTTAACATTCCATTATTGTGTAATAAATGATGATATTTTATGAATCCATGTTATTTGATCCATGTGACACACTAATGCATGAAATGAAATGTTTACGTAAGATTCGCCCTGATAGCACTCTAATGCATCGGGTAAAGATTAGTATCATGATACATCAAGAGAAATGAGGGTTTAATCATTCTAATGTTAGTGAAATAAGGGTTTACTCATGCTCCATGTTCAATGAGCATTGGCTCATGCTAATACCATATTAAGGGGTGTTTCCACATTTTCATGTAATGATAATCATATTGTATCATGCCTTTATGTCCATGTATCTCATATGCTCCATTTATATTCTTATTTCTTAAAATGTATTGTATTTTTCATGTTATTACTTCATTACACCCTTTCTAGACTTTATAGCTCACCCTTTTCTTATTCATATCCTCAGGTTACACCATGTAATGATAAGTACGAGGGAAAGTAGTGGTCATGTAAAGGTATATTTATATAAAGATGTCATGTTTCATGTTTTTAGTCATCATGTAATGTTCCTAAGCCCAAAACACACAATACCTCTTGATCTTCTATGTTGTTTCATGTGAATATTTTATGTAATAAAGCATGTCTAAGTGTGTAATAAAGAGCATGGTTATTATAGTTGGTATTGGAGGATATGTTTAGTTATTTTTCGGATTAGGATTAGAAATCCCTAGTGAAATCCTTAGGGATAAGACTAATTATAATAAAAACATCCCATAATTTTAGTGAGTATTTATTAATTGTTTTATCAAGAAAATGCATCCCAGTTTGGATACGCGCAGGTAGAGATGGCTATGGCACAAATGTAACTAGGAGTGAAAACCTCAATAAAGAGTTTTGGGCATGACCTGGGGTATCTTGGTAGATGATAATGGTACTTACTGCACTCTTGGATACAACACTCCTAGGAGATATTATTTGGTAAATTCGCAATCATAGTATGAACCTTTGTTATGGGAAAAAATTCCCCTAAGAATAAATGTTGGGAAGTAGATCATAGATAACATATATTGAATCTTATAGATTCATAAGTTAAAGAACTAAAAGTTATCTATAATTCAGATAATTTTTGTATTACCCTTTGTGTGTTACCCCTAACATTCCATTATTTCATCCAAAGGTCAGTAATATGAGAACTCAAGCAAATAAACCTATACGAAGATCAATGTGATGACTATTCTAATGAGATGCACAATCTGTTGGGAGCAGGAATCGCAAACTTTGTCATAATAATCTCTTAGTTAACTCAATATTCGAATAGAAACATTGTTGATGAGGAATTTTGAACCCCCTTAGAAATAAGAATTCACAATCGAGATCTTCATGAGAAAAATGCCTCATAATTTTAATTGATCATCTGATCCCTCAATTGTCGACGAATGGATCAACTTCATTGAAATTATCTTCATCATCCTTCAATGTTATGAACAAGAGAAGATTATTTTAGTTTCTTATTATATGGAGGGTGAAACCGATCAATGGTGGTCATTAATCAAAAATATGAAGCATGTGGAGTATATTGAGTCTTTAGATAGGAAGGATTTCAGGATAATGGTTTTTGATAAATATTTTCCTCGCACCCTCTAACTTAAAATGGAATGGGACTTACTTCCCCAAAAGAAAAAAGTCGACGAATCTATTGGAGGATACGAGGAAAACATCACAAGGCTAGCATGATATGCCTCCGGCTTTTTTTTACCCCTGAATAGAAGGTTGGCCACTTCTTTTGTGGGCTAAAACCTAGCCTACAGAAAGCCCTAACAATATGTGACTTCGATAGCTATGAGGAAATTGCCTGATGTTCCCTCAAAGTAGAAATGGAGATCGGATAATCTTAGGGGTATCATGGTGATAAAACTGTAAGGTGGATTTCAATTTTGGAAGTCTTATGGATAAATCCAATGGTGTTATGAAAATATGACACCCCACTTTCCAAAGGTGGTGAAAGAAGCACCCCAAAAACTTCCTGAAGGGGATGGGGAAATGATTTAGGTTTGGAATATAAGGGAACGTAGCCATTATCTACCGACAAGAAAAACCCACAGCTGTGAGAGGGGATAGGAACTCTTCATTCCACTCTCAGCACATTGTTCAATGATTCAATTGTTGAGAAGTAGGGAACATTGAAAATAACTGCCCTAATACAAGGGTTTTAGGAGGCAACCAACAACCACCAAGGCAGCAGGGGTGAGATTTTTCCATTACTATCACTGACGTAAATCCCAACAACGAAGTGGTGATACATGCGCTAGATATTCATTCAAGAATAGATAGAATACTTTTTTATTCTTGTTCTATGCATTATTTTATATCTCGAACGTTTTAGTAGTACAATCCCAACACCACCAAAAATCATGGAAGTAATGATTATGGTGAGTACGAAAAATGGGGAAATCATTGAATCCCAAGAATATAACTCCTTCCTTATAATAATTTTTTGATTTAACTTCTCGGAAAACCTCATCATACTCCCTCTGGTGAAATTTGAGGCAATTCTCGGCATGGATTGGATTTCTATATATATAGCCAACATAAATTGATGTCAAAGGGAAATCACTCAAGATATGAAGAATCGACCCCTGATTCTAAACAAGTGCAAGGAGGAAGATGAATCTTTTTTAGCGCCATCATCTCAAGCATGGATATTACTACCCTAGAAGCACATGTATCTGGATCAGATGATTGAGTATAATGAAGCAACCATCCTTGAAGACGTTCCTATTATGAGGGAATTCACTTAGTGTTTCCCAATGAATCTCCGGGTCTTCTTCCTAGAATAGATGTTGAATTCTCAATTGACCATATACCTGGTGCATTTCCAATATCCAAAAATCTTTATAGAATGGCTGTTGTGGATCTTGAGGAGCTGAAAATAAAACTACAGGAGAATCTAGATAAAGGGTTTATACACCCAAGTGCTTATCTATGGGGTGAACCAGTCCTCTTCATCAAGAAGAAGGACGGGTCAATGTGCCTTTTCATTGATTATTGTGAGCTCAACAAAATCCCGATAATGAAAATTTTTCCTCTGCCATGGATTGATGACTTGTTTGATAAGATATGTGGAGAATAATACATTTCCAAGGTTGATTTGCGGTCAGGATATTTCCAAGTAAGGGTGAAGAACATATATATATCCAAGACTACTTTTTGTACAACGTATGGGCACTATGAATCCATAGTAATGCCTTTCGGACTCACTAATGCTCTAGAAATCTTCATGGACATGATGAATATAGTCTTTAGAGATTACCTGGACAAATTTGTGGTAGTCTTTATAGATGATATTATAATATACTCCAAAACCAAATAGGACCATGAGGAGATTCTAAACATTGTACTAGAGACATCTTGAAATGAGAAGATCAATGTAATGTACAACAATTGTGAGTTCTGGTTGAAGGAAGTATTATTCTTAGGTAATATCGTCACAAGTATTGAGATATCTATGGATCCATCCATGATAGCTGATATCGAGGGATGGCCGAGGCCAACATCAGTAATAGATATTCATATATTCCTGAGGTTTGATGGATATTATCACTTATTTGTGATAAATTTATAATGATTTTCCAACGCTCTTACTAGGATAACTCATAAGGGGGACATGTTTACTTGTAGTGATGAATGTGAATAAATCATTAATGAGTTGAAAGGGAGGCTTATCACCGCACTTGTGTTCACACTACCCAAAATTGGGGAACATTCTTTGGTATTTAGTGATTCTTCGACGAAGGGATTGGGAAATGTGTTGTTGGAAAATGAAAAAGTTGTTGAAAATGCTTTAAAGACATTTAAATTTCAAGAGAAAAACTATCCAACACATGATCCGGATAGGAATGTGGTGATCCTCGCTTTAAAAATATGGTGACAATAAATATTTGGGGAGAAGTGTGAAATATATATGAAACACAAATGAAACAAGTATATATTCACATAGAAAGAGTTGAATATGCACCAATGAATATGGTTAGATTTGATCAAACACTATGACTGCTCAATCCATTTCCATCCCGGGAAAGTGAACAAGGTGTCAAATGATTTATGTTGAAAGGACCCAAAAATTCTGTCATTGATGATAATTTAAAAGGATCTTATCTTAATAGATTTGATGAATATGGACATGGGAATCATAAATATGGGAACTTAATTAATCCTTTTACAAATTATTTGTCAATTGTATCTTTTGGAAAGGATAAAGGATGCTCAAAAGGATGATGTAGTAATTTAGAAGAAGGTCGAAACAATCCAAAATGGGAAATCCTCAGAGATCAATATCAATGAAGAAGGTGTTGGGAGATTTTGTTCAAGACTGTGTGTTCCATCGAATTCAGAGTTAAAGAAGGAACTTTCGGATGATGCACATAGTATAAATATATAAATTCACCCATGAAAAAAAGATATATCGAGATCTATGAGAGCATTACTGGTGGTATAACATGAATAAGGAGATCGCTAAGTATGCATCATAGTGCCTGGTATGTCAGCCAGTTAAGGTTGAGAGGCAGAATTCTAATGGGATGATGCAACCATTACCCATACTAGAATGGAAATGTGAGAATATCACCATGGAACTTCTCATAGGACATTCTAAGTCATCCAAAGGAAGCAATTTTATCTGGGTTTTTGTAGATCGTCTTACAAAGACTGCACAATCCATTTTAATTCAGGAGGATTTCTCACTAGATCAGCTGGCACATATATACATTAGAGATGTTGTAAGGCCACATAGTGTACCACTATCTACTATATCTAATCGAGATCCAAGATTCCCCTCTATGTTTTTTAAGAGCCTTCAACATGATATGGATACTAATATGAACACCATTATGACTTATCATCCTCAAAATGATGGCCAATTTGAGCAGACTATCCAAAAACACGAGTAAATGATGAGATTGTGCTCAATGGACTTCAAAGGAGTATGGGATCAACATGTCCCTCTTGTGGATTTCTCACACCACAACAGTTTCCACTCATGAATCCAAATGGATCCTTCTAAAGCCCTATATGGGAAGAGGTGCAGAACACCGGAATGTAGGGATGAAGTTGGGGACAAAAAAATCCAAGGTCAAAAGATGGTCGAAGAAATGGTGGAGAAGCTTAAGACCATCCAGCAACACATTAAAGCTACTTGGAATCGAAAAAATAGTTATTCTGATAATCATCGATAAGACCTAGAGTTTGATGTTGGAGACATGGTATTCCTCTGCATATCACCATGGAAGAGGGTTATGAGATTTGGGAAGAAGGTAAAGCTTAGTCCAAGGTACATCAGCCCTTTTGAGATCCTTGATCGCAGAGGAGTGGCCTATATACTAGCACTCCTACTGAACATATCTCATGTATATGATGTATTATATTTATCACTCTTGAGGAAGTACATACCTGACCCATCACATGTAATTAATCCAAAAGTGGTACAATGGCACAATGACCTCTCCTATGAAGAGAAGCTGGTGAAGAACTCAGATCATAGAGAAAAAAATAAAATCAAATAAGACAATGCCTCTATTAAATGTGTTTTGGAAACACCAAAAGATTGAAGATGTGATGTGGGAATTAGAGGAAGTGATGATGGATTGTTACCTGCATATGTTTCAGTATGGGAAAAAATTTCGAGGGTCAAATTTCATAAGGAGGGAAGATTATAACAACCCAAACATTTATTAATGAATATTCCACTTGATCTAATTAAATGTATTTTTATGTAAAATTGTTATATAAAATATTTACTTCTTAGGATTTATGTTTTTTGGATTTCAAAATACCATTAAGAAATGTGATCGTTGATAAAATAGGTGTTGAACAATGATCACATGATTAGTATAAATCTAGGGCTTTAACATATCCAATTCACTCAAAAAGGAAGAGATGGCCTCATCCTATTGAATAGATCCATACAAATCCCATTTGATGGATCTAGGAAATTAGGTGTCATTATTTAGATTCACTCTTGACAAATCCCAAGAAGAGATTCAACACAATATGCTCGAATGGAATTTCCTATAGGAGAAGTGGAAGTTGATAGAGATTACCATCCAAGCGATGTTATCTGAGCCACCCCAAGACTCTATCACCAGCGCACACCTTACCCTTCATTATTATAAGGGTATTATAAGGGTTTATGCAATGATATTCTAGTACTATGATTATATACATTTTTTTACATAAAATATTCATTTATTTTATTATTGTTACTTTGTAAATAGTTTTTAAAGAAAAAATAGCATTTTTAGTTAATTAATATATATATTTTGATGAGTTAATGGATTTTTTAATTAAATAATATTTTAATTAAAAATTATTACTATTTTAATTTTTATTGAATATAAATGAACATATAATTTTCATGAATGTCGTTGTAATTTTTATTAGGGTTTGAAATCTATTTTTGTCAAAACTCCTGAATTTTTTGATAAAAGTCTATTTTTATTTTAAAAGTAAAAATTCACATATTGAGAAAATTATTTCGATAAAATGATGATTATTTTTTGAATCAGGACATCAAAAGTTTCCTATGGTGAATTTTCCATAATTTTTTGAGACAATCAAATTTTTGGGTAAAAATTAAATACGGTTTAAATGTATAATGGGTTTTATGACATCATAATGACCCATTAGTGATGTAATAAAATACTATAAACATTATGTTTTGCCAATATATTTTTTACCATTAAGCTAATGGGATTTTAAGTTTGTTTTATTTATTTTAAAAAACATTAGTGGACACTTCAAGACATATAAATCATTTTAACTTTTTATAATTTATTTCCTTGTGAGTGTGACTCACCTCCACATAGGAAAATATAATATTTTAAGAATCTAGTCCATTTTAATTATAAAATAATTTTTCCACTCCCTTTTTGAAAAACCCATAGGAAAAAACATTGTGCTGGTTTGTTGTTTTGGTTAGTTAATTTGTGGTGTCCCAAACCTATATAATAAAGCATTCTTTCTCATTCCCTATATAAACCCACCCAATATCCCACTTAATCTTCACTCAAATCCTTTATAGCTCTACCAACCTCTTCCCTAATATCTCTAAAAACCTTCCAAGGTTCCCCAATCTCCCAATAAGTCTCTCTCAAGCCTCTCCCAAGCCTTTGGGATCACACATCCAAGTAAAGGATTTATTCCTTTGTCAATTTTATTCAAATTTAATTATGTTTTTATTCCCTTTTATTTTTAATTAATAATGTTGGGGTATGATTTCTGACCTCCCCCATACATTCATCTTTAGGTTTTAATGATTATAGAAAAATTTCACCCTCATTAATTCCTCCCAAGTACACATGTTTCCATGCCAGAATTTCTTAAGGGATTTATCTCTCCTCATTTACATTCAAGAAATTCTTTGGTATTACAAATATAACTTCCATTGAATATGATGGGAAATTTATCTATATGAATCCCTTACTTTCCATTTCATGTAAATATGATTAGACTCCCCTTCCACTCTCATCATCCATTATTATGAACTTTTATGTCACGATGTTATGTTTCCGAAATTGCACCGTGATTTTCCAAGACAAAATCATTGTACAGTGAATACCATGCCCATTTATCTATGAAGGGTATTCACCTTTGTGAAAATTTGCATATTGATTATAGAGTTTCATTTATGAATTCCACATTCCTTTATCATGAAATAAATGATGATGTTTTATGAATCCATGTTATATGATCCATGTGGCACACTTATGCTTGAAATGAAATTTTTACGAAGGGTGCGCCCTAATAGCGCTCCAATTCATGGGGTTATGAATAGTATCATGATACATCATGTTTAATGAGGTTTTACTAATGCTAATTCTTGATAAATTATGGTTTAATCATACTCCATGTGTAATTAGCCTTTTCTCAATCTAATACCATGTTAGGTGTTGTTGCCACATTTCAATTTTATGATAATCTTGTTGTATAAGCCTTTATGTTCATATCCCTCTTATGATCTATGTATATTTATATTGCCTAAAATGTATTGTATTCTTTATGTTATCCCTTTTTTACTTGCTTACTAGTCTTTATAGCTCACCCTATTCTTGTGCATGTCCTCAGGTTACCCAATGAAATGCTAAGTATGAGGGAATATAGTGGTCATGTAAAGAATGTTTCAATAATGATTTCATGTTTCATGTTTTAAGTCATTATGTAATGTTCCTAAGACACAAAGATACTAGACCTATCGATCTTCTATGTTGTTTAAATATAATATTTTATGTAATAAATCATGAATAATTGTGTAATAACGATCTGGGTTGTTATATTTCAAGAATTTGTAAAACTAATATCTCATCTTTCTAGAGAGAGTGTACATATTTAG
This sequence comes from Viscum album, assembly GCA_963277665.1. Classification (NCBI taxonomy): domain Eukaryota; kingdom Viridiplantae; phylum Streptophyta; class Magnoliopsida; order Santalales; family Viscaceae; genus Viscum; species Viscum album. The sequence continues at coordinate 377,348,152 of OY728160.1, read as the reverse complement.
ATGAGGAAAATTTAAATTTTGACCCTTCACTATCAAAAACTCTTAACATATTCCCATTTCAACCATGTCTAGCCATGCCTTAATTCCATTCTTTTTTTTTTCTGGGTGTATTTATCAATGTGTCGATGACACTATCATATAAATTTTTTCAACATTCTTAACATTAAGAAAATGTTTTATCTACATACAATTCCATTATGGTATTTAAGAAAACTAATATCTTTTCCAATTGATTTTTGTAATATATTTCAAAAAAAGTTTACCAAAATTAATGTCCACATATTTTACTTTCTCAAACATTTGATCACCTGTTAGTGGAGATGGTGATGTATATTCTTCTGAACTTCCATCAATGGATTTCATCCAATATCGATACTTATACCTTCAAGGTGTAAATTTGTAATGTATTAGAGCCATAATTTTCCTTCAATGTTTCAACCTAATTTATTATGTACCATTTTTTCAAATGGGACACCATTGAGTTAATTTATCTATATATCCTACAAAATTTCAATAAGGGTGAAAGCCATTTATTGTCCCATATATTATGACTCCCAATGTGAAATATTCATTTCAATAAGAATCAAAAAACATAACACTTGAATAACGCAATAATTTAAAATCATCAATCAATGGGGCCAATTAAACATCAATATCATTACCTGGATGTTTTGGTCTTGATATATGCATAGATAATATGATGTATTTCCATTTCATGCATAACTATGGTTGAAGGTTATAATTTGTAAACATAGTCATCCAAGAACTTTGAGTGATACTTTCAAAAGAAAAAGGATTCACTCCATCCATAGATAACACAAGATGAATGTTTCTCAGATCATTTACAAATTTATAATACTCATGGTTAATTATCTTCTACTGAGGAGGGTCTTCTAGGTGATGTAGTTTCCCATATTTATTTAATGTATCTGTGTTCCAAATAAATTTCCCAATAGTCTCCTCACATTTATATATGATCCTAAACATTATAATGAATGGAATGTACCATACAACTTTCATAAGATCATATTCATATTTATTATATCGAGAACCACCACACTTTGGTAATTCTGTATGTTTTATGGTACTTTCCAATCATTATAATTTTTAGTTTCATATATGGGTGTGAGTAGATTATTTGGAAATTTTTCTTCTACAATAATTTTTTGAAATCATGAAGTTTATCTTCAAATAACCAAGTCATTTCCTCAATATTATCTTCATCATCATTAATATCTATAATCACTTTCAAGATACTATATTCTTAATTTTCTAAACTTGTAATTATATATGATGATCCATAAAATGTTGTTTTATCCCAAAAAATAGTTATATTCACTCCTTCCCCAAGTTTATTCAATCATTTAGAAATTCTATATATTTTGTGATAGCTCAAGTGTTATTCCCACTCTTGTTGACTAATTATCCTTGAATAAAAACACTATAAACATAGAAAATGTATTTTAGATGGTTCATATGAATGATATTTTGAAAATATTATCAGATCTTTTACTCTATCTTAACACTATTTTGTGAGATGATTGGAATACATCCATTATTTATTCTTATACATCCTATTTGATTCAGTAATAATAATATTTATCCAAATAAATACAAAAAATATGTTCAACAAGGGTCATAATCCATGAATATATCTATAACAAAAGATCCAAAGGAAGTGAAACAAACCATAACAAACTGAGACCTATGAAATATAGGCATGATTTTAAAACTCCAGTAGGTCATCACAACCTAACAAATCATATAGATCACTTTTTTTATTGCATCCTAAAAAATATAGTTTAAAATAAATTATCAAAATAAACATTTTTGTTAATATTTGAACAATATGTAGTAACACATAAAAGTGTTTTAAACACCCTTTATATGATTTTCATCAAATTAAAACTATAACTTGGTAAAGAAAATCCATCATCCAATACCTCTTGGCCATTAACCTTTTTTAAAATATGACATTAAATTATTATACAAAAAACAATTTTTGATATGCGCATTTAAAAACACAATGTGTTTTCATGATATGATACATTTTTCTAAAACATCATTGAAAACCACCCATTACTACAAAACAAGGCATGCTAGCCTAAAATCCCATTTTCAAACCTCAAACAGTCTTGGTGTTTCAAATACTAACCATTCTAACTTTTCTCATTTGAGAATAGTTTTCAAACGGGATTTATAGGGTATCAAACCTTTTATGGAAACTAATTTGTTATAAAATTTCAAATAGACCTTCTCTTTTAAAAGTATTCTTACACTTCCAAGCCATTTAATAATTACAAAAAGTGATCCCAATATTATATTTAAACAAATTTTAACAAAACACTATTAAAACTAAAAGGGGAATTCAAACTTTTCTTTAAATGACCATTGAGAAACATTTTAAGGCACAATAAGTTTCAGAATACAATCAATATGAGAAAAAACCCTTATGAAATAATCTATCTCATTTGAAAATTATAAAATCTTTAAACACCCCAAAAATGATGATATAAAAATTAACCAAGCCTAAACAAGTGTTTTAAAATATAGATCACAAGGGTTAACTCACCAATATAAAAATAAAACAACAATTTCCAACATTTTTAAAATATTCAAATAACCCTAAATATTAGTTTGAAATCCACTTTAACAAAAGAATAATTTTTAAAACATCATGTTAGTGATTATCATTTATTTTAAAAACAAATGGATTCTATTAAAAAAAATATTTGAGAAATTTCCAACACACTATTCATCTAATATAATTCCATAAAAATGGTTAAACCTACTTGAAAAACACACTAGGTGGGAAATTGTCAATATAATAATTTTATATTATATATAATACGTTTATTAAAACATTACACATAAATCAACCTTCAATTGAATATATAAATTAGTCATCCATTATAAAATCACATGATGGATTAAAACGTTTTCTTAATAGTATTATTCAACAAACCAAATGGGTCATCAAAAGTCCCAAAATGTAATGAAGCCCTTTAGGTTTCATTTATCTTATAAAAACCAGTCTATATACATCCCTTTGGAATATATAGGGTGTCAAGCATAGCTCAATAGGATAAAGAATTGAATCTAAATAATGTTTTTCACCACCTAAACCATTAGTTATTATTTGAAAAAATGAATTTTTTTTATTCTATACCATAATATTTTTATAATAGAAAACATGAAAATGGTCAAATAAATTAAAACCAAGGTTGGATGATATTATAAATATCAAGATTCAATAATAAAGAGGAAAATTAATTTATCACATCCCAGATAGTCATTAATCATGCATCATATGATAAAACCTCTGAGTATAAGGATTCTAATATTGTCACTAGGAACAGTAGATGGAATACATAAACTAATAATTCTATATAAGGGATATCATTTGTATCATTAGGGTACTATGAAATCCCTTTATCACACTCAGTATTACAAGGACACTATCCTTTCCTATAGTATAATTTTTACATGTTTTTGAATCTGTCGAGGTTACCAAATCACCCAATGTATCCCATGTAAAAATTATAATCAAACATATATAATTATATTATCAGAAGTTATAAATTATAAAAACATAATTTATATGTTATATCTAAATTAAAAAATTATATTTATTATTTAGTTGAAACCAAATCATTCCACTAAATCACTTCATTGAAATTCGGATGCACCAAAAAATGTTTACCTTTAAAAATCAAGATGGGTTTTATTTTTTAGAAAAAAGAAGTTGTTAAATTAAAAAATAATACATAATGCTTCACCAAAATAATGTTTTAAAATAATAAAAAATGGAAGTATCAAGAACATTAGGAGTTAATAGGGAATGAATAAATATTCAGAGATACCTACATTAAAACTGATAAACTATGTCACATTCATATAGAATCACTATGGAAGGATCAGTAAGAACCGAGAAAGACATTAAATTACATTAAACCCTCTTTCCCTACCCTAGGTTCATTCCAATGGACATCTATAGTATCAATCACCGTGGAAATGGAATGAAGAACAATAAGAGATGAGGATAAATAATATCGAAATATATAAAAATGTGATTTGAATATCGTACCTTTAGTTTTGAGGGCATTGATTCATCAAAAATGTGGCGACAATGGGGTTATTTCTGGCATCACAACAGCGTGACAATAGTGTGGGGGAGCGAAAGTGTATAGGCAATGTGGTTTAGAGTGAGCGGCACATGGCGATAGAAGGGTTCAGCAAGAGGGGGAGTGCTGTGGGGATGTGGTAGTGCGGTTGGGCGAGAGTGGGATAGCAGTGACAATGGGGTTCAGAAATAGCTGTGGCACAACAGGGTTGTGGCGGTGTTATTGGGTAAGGTTGGAGGAGCGCAAACATCAGGTTTTAGAAAGAGCAATGGTGTGACACACACTGGATTCCTTGAGATCTTGAAGGGGTGTCAGAGAAGAAACGCGCTGTTATAGTTCTTTTATAAAATCGGGTAACGATTTTATCAGTAATACTTAACGAGAACTAGAAATGGTATTTTTTATCAGTGCTAAAATAGAAAAGTGCTCATATATGTTTCATTATCTCATATAAAATTATAGTTCTGATAATGATATAATGTTAATTATTCTATATATTTATAAAATTATATAATATATATATATAATTATAATTATAACAATAATTAAATATTATATATATATATATATAATATTTATATATTTATACATATTTATAAAGTTGTAACTATTAAAAAAATATTAATTTATTTATATTTATAAAATTATAATAAATATGTTATTTTATTTATATTATATATAATACATATAAATATATATAATATTTATTATTAATACTTATAAATATATATATTTGTTTATATTTATAACTATACAATTATATATATTTATTCAAATAATTATAAAATTAAAATAATTATATTTGTTACATATATAATTTTATAAATATATATAATAAATCATAATTATATATATTTATAATATTATAAATATAGAAAAATTATTTATTATAATTTATATTTATTGAAATAAATAAATATATATATTTATAATGATAACTATAAATAATTATTTATGTATTTAAAATTTAAAAATTAAAATAAATATATATTTATTTATAGTTATAATCATATTTATAAACTTATTTATTTAAATAAATATAAAATAATAATAACTACCTTTATTATACTTATAATTTTATAAATATATATAATTAATATATTTATTATAATTATATAATTATTTAAAAATATATTTATTTATTTACAATTATAATTATAAATATTTATATTTATTTATAAATATTTATATATATATGTATATAATTAATTATATTTATTTATAAAATTATAAGTATAACAAATATATTTTTTATAATTTAATAATTATTCACATAAATAATTATCTATAATTATAAATATAAATAAATATATTTATAAATAGTTGTATATAATTATAAATATATTTTTATAAATATATATTTTAAAAACTTTTATAGATGTTTCTATTTAAATTTTATAATTATATATGTACTATTATAATTGTAATTATAACGAAATATAATTAAAAATTAATAATATAAAATTAATTTTTTTAATTAAAAAATTAATAATTATATTTATTATTTACATATATTTATTAAAATTTGATAACTATTTATGAGAACATAATATATTCATGGGTATAACTTGAATTAATCATATATATATATTAGGTGCTTGGAGGTAAAATTACATTAAACACACACACACCACACACACATGCCGGAAACTATGGTCAGAGACCCCTTAGAGATAGACCACCCATTAAGCCTTATTTTTTCAGTACATGACCTGATGGTTCAGTGGTAATGAAGCTCATTACATGGCCCAAAGGCCCATAAACTATCATGAAGGACTAGTGCAATGTCATGCCTACAACCGGTCTTGGTCATCGTCTACCTACATCATGCCTATGTCACTGCCTGCCTGCATCATGCCTGCCAATAGAAATTTTATCCCTTCTGGATTTGAACCTGGTTCTAATGTAGGATTATGTGGAACCTTTTACAACTCAAGAAATCCACCTAACTACAATGAATCATATACCAAGTAAAGTATAGACCATAAAAATTGAGTCATCACATATATAGAAAACATGAATAATAATAAGTGTGTAATGTATAAATAAATATTCATGATGAGTACATGACATATTCACATCAATTATACAAACACATCAATATATTTTTTAACCAAATTTATTGAAAACAAATATTTATTTATAATTATAATTATAAATTTATATATTTAATAGTATTTATATATAATTATAAACATATAAAAATAAATATATTAATTATATTAATTATTTAATAAAATTTATTATAATATTATAATCATTTAAATATATAATTATTAATTATATTATTATAAATACTTTTCTTAAAACATTATATATATATATTAGAATTATTTAAAATATATATAAATTATAAAGTTATGTTTTTTATTTAATGTACACTAATAAACATTATTCATTAATATAAATATAATAATTTTATATAAATTAATAATATGTTTTATTTAATGTTTTATCAGGGCTAACAATAGCACAAATAAATCAATCCTTTATCCGCACTAAAAACTTGTGGACAACGGGTGCACCTTTATCTTTACTTTTTTTAGCGCTAATAATGGGTGGATTTATCATCGCATTTAGTTAGTGCTAATAAAGGACACCCTTTTATCGATGATTTTTTCTTAGAACTGATAAAGGTCGGTGTTTCCCTTGCATAGATCGGTTGTAGTACTTATTGTGTTTTATGGAATCCATCTTGGTTTGTATATATTCACACCTGGGTGAGACTTTCCCACCTTTGGTGTATCTTATAAAGACGACATATAGGTCATCCGTGATATTGGTGGATCAGGTTTTGGAAGAGCATAGAAATATATAGTAGAGATGACCATGTTCAATTGTCAACCATATATATTGTAAGTCAGGATATCATCAATCTCCCAGTTTTTAGTTATTGTTGGGGTTGGACAAAATTTATGTTTGGGCATGTATTTTTCACCTTTATACGTTTATACAACACTAATATACATTGATGCTTCCTAGAGGCTGTTTCATGCGTTGTTTATACTCAATATTTTCAGCATTTTATTATATATCAACAATGTTACATGGATCTATTTGTGTATGGATGTAAAGGTACATAAGATAATGCCTCGAATTTTTTATTTCCTACTCGGGGTTTAAAACCATTCTCTAGCCTATGAGCGGTGGCTTTGTGGTGTCACAATTGGTTTACTTCCATCTAGTAGGGACCTTATTGGTTGGGTCATGACATATTGGTATCAAACGTATTCTTTCCTGGGGTCAATGTTTCGAGTTTGAACATGTTGTTAAAATTGGTTTAGGAACTATTGTAAATGATGTAGGAGTGTATCGAGTTTATCTCTCTATTTAGGGAACCCCATGTTTTTTCGGTGGCTAACATATCCATACAGCATCACTTTGAGTACCTGTATATCGACTCATCATACCTATACGTCAATTGTTGGGAAAAATGGTATATGAATCATATATGACTGAGTCTTTCTAATTTAATGTCTTTCTAGAGTAATGTTCATATATATTATCATCTAATCATGGTACGTCTTGATAAATTTTTTGATTCCTCTGTAATGATATCCAATGAGGACATATATAGTGGATCATAAGGACGACCAATTGAGTGATGATGCCTCAGTCTTGGGACCCTCCCATGAGGTGTTTTTTCTAGGATGAAATTGAGTAGTGCAACCTCCTTTTGAGCAAAGGATCGTTCCACCTAGTCAGAGTGATGATACGTGTAGACGTAACACAATATATAATTTATAGCATTAGAGGCCAATAAGAATTAATAATGAGATAGACCCTCATGTAGAGGATAATTTCCTTGATCCAGTGTTTTAAGTCTACGGACTTGTTTATACCTCGATAATTTTTTTTTGTACCTAGTCTTCATTATTGAGTAGCATGGCACTGGTAGAGTGTGATCACACATTCCCTTGATGAGAAGTATCTATCCTAGAAAAACATATGCAGTTTTTCATCTATGATTATTACCCTAATTTTGTACTATATGTGTGTATTTAGGAGTTAATTGATCTGCAACATTATGTTATGTTGGGTTTTGAGTACACTGTGTGGTTTACCGACCTAACGTGTCAGTCCCTTGATATGGTGTGGGATTAATAATTCTAGGAGTAAATTTCTGATAAAAGGCCATTGTAGAAAAATAAATTACTAAAGGGTCTCCTTGTGCATTACCACTTGATATAGACTAAAAATATGAGATCTAATTATTTTTATATTTCTAATGGAAGGAGTTTGTGCAATGGGATCCAACAATAGATATCATGGGCATGACTCATCTACAGTTGATAGGAGGAGAAATTTGTTAGGGTCTCAGAGTTGGAGACCTATCTATAACCATACTCAGTGGATATACAATACTAGTTTGACAAAAATGATCCCATCAACCTATACAGTAGAGTTGATATTCTTGTGATGGGTGAGGCCACATGGCTCATGAATGTCTAACTTGATGTTCTTTGGTGCATTGATAGATAGTTGTTGAACCTCGATTAAATATATAGGTCCTTGATTAGGGATATCTTCATTTTAGTTAGGGAAGCCCCTAGAGAGGTGGTATTGATATATAGTAAGGTGTTTCTCAAGGTGGAGGACCTTCTTGCGGGTTTGATGATATAATATAGTTCTACAACCACAGAATGGTATCCAACACCAAGTTCAAATGGATAGTTGTCGATGGTGTGTCCAATTGCATGATACTAAGGGATGTGGTCATAATGATCACCATATGATTCAAGGTATGATTTATATCATTTCTACTATTCCCTCATACATATAGATATATGTGTGAGTCATTCCTTTATCTCTATATCCCCCATGTGAGAGATAGGGATTCCAGTTGAGTATTTAACCCAACAACAATTTCTATAGCTTCTTACAGGGGTGATTCATCAATATTTATTATATTTTATCAGTGTGAGTTACCAATCAATAGAAATAGCTTCTTATGGGACCACATGGTCATTGAAATAAAACCTTATAATATCATCCTGGGCATGGAATGGTTTTCTATGGTTTACTCCAATATTGAATATCATCGTAGGAGAATGACATTCTTCTATATTGAAAGGATTATATTCACCCTCTTGGGTGAGAATGATATTTTATATGATTTAGGGGGTCATGTGATTAGGAATCTTCTAACCATCACCCATCAGTTGGATAGTTGATCCCTTGGTGTTTCGATATCATTAGTCGTTTGGTTTCTAGAAGTTGTGGAGAATTATATGAAAGTACTTCTTAAACAAGTCTCAAGGCTACCTCCAAGGATGTGGATTTTATACTTTGATTACATTCACCTCATGAAAGAATCAGTGTCTTATTAGGAATATTATTGCCCTTAATGATCTCAATTCGATGATGGTGTAGTTGTAATTCCTTCGAGAGAACCATTTTTCTTATTTATTGAGTCCCTCTAGACGGCTGTAGTGTTGTTTGTGAAAAAAGGAAGATGTGTGTTTGGGGATTTCTGTTGACTATACTTAGATGAATTATGTTACAATAAAGAACAAGTACCCCTTGTCAAGGATTGGAAATGTTTTCTTCCAGTTAAAAGGTGTTAGCTGGTTATCTATGACTAAAATCAGGTCTCGATACCATCAGGTGAAGGATCACAAGCATGATATTTTGAATACAACATTTTAGTTTCTCAAAATACACTATGACATTGTATTGTTTCCGTTTTTTGAATAAATCTAACTCTATTTTCATGGATCTTATGAATAAAATATTCAAAAAATATATGGTATAATTTTTTCTTGTCTTCATTGATGACATAATAATTTACACTATATCATAAGAGAACAAAAATAATATGAGGAAAATATTTGGGTTATATGGGTGAACCATCTTTATATCAAGCTCATGAGGTGGTAGTTTTGGATCATTGAGGTTCAATTTTTTGGTCACTTAAAATTTTATCATGTTTTATCATTGGATTATATAAATTATGATGTATTTATTTCTTGGGATCCACCCAAGAGTGTGTTAGAGGTGTCATGTTTCATCAGGTTGGTAGGTTACTACTCGTGGGTTATTGAAGAATTAAAGTATAAATCATCCCCTTTGATTTCCCTATTATAGAAAGGTATGTCATTCTTCAAGAATGAGAATATTGAGAGAGACTTTAAAGAGATAAGGTAGAGGTTTAATAGTGTACCCATTTCAATATTGTTGGTGGGAGGGCTTTGAGTATGTGGTTTTTATGATGCTAATATAGATTCGCTCATATATGTATTGATGTGGAGGTAGGAAGTGATCAGTTATGGGTAGATACATTTAAGTTCCTATGAGAAGGATTGTGAAACTCATAACATATTATTAGAATTGTTGTACTTCTACCTAATGATGTGGAGGAGTTATCATATAGTAAATCATTTTTTTTACTCAGAACATCAGAGTCTTAGTTTCTTCTTCATCAAGAGATATATCAACCAGAGAGATTGTCATTGGTTGGAGTTCTAATAAGACTATAACCTCATGATAGCCAATACTCTATGTATGTGAAATGTAGTGGATTATTCTATTAATAAGAATCCTCATTCACATTTGGTGGAGGAGGTGACTGGGCATTCAGCTACGTAGTAGTTGTCCAGGTGGAGGAGGGGGTGAAGCTTATATTTTTTAAAAGTGGCAACTACAACACTTTGTCAAGTTGTGAGAGAGGCTTAATTGGTAGAAATCTACTGTAATGTTATATATGACCAGATATACTTTGGACGTGCTCTAGATTTATTCTATGAATGAGAGGATCATGTTATCCTTTCTAAGGGACTGAATGTAGCTCCAGTCACATTGATTGAGGAGCCATTGAGGGTGTTTCAAACATCTCCCTTTTCTATATATCCATGTGTGGTGAGGATGTATAAGGGCAATAAGTGTTTTTTGGAGGGATAACCTAAGGTAGACTGCAGTTGAATTTTCCTTTTCGTTTATCACATTTCAGTAGGTAAATGTTGAATATCAGGTTCTACTTGGTTTAAATTAACCTGTTGATATCCCAGAATTGATGTGGGATGGAATATCTATGGAATTTGTGTGAAATGAGAGCCCATGATTCTATTTAAGATATTATTGACTAACTCACAATTTTGGGACACTTTATTTCTATTAGGGAGTATAGTTTAGTCAAGAGTCTAGGGAAATATTACATGAGGGATATCATATAGCTTTATGGAAGTCCCATGACATCCATATTTTTCAAGATTCTCTTCTCAAATCCCAGTTGTGGAGGAATTGGTTGGAAACTTTTGGGACCTAGTTATTTATGAGAACAACGTTTAATGATTGGAAAAATTCCCAAACAGAGTGGAGAGTTTAGGTTTTTGTTTATATGTTGCGAGACTATGTGTTAGAATTTTCCTAAATATGGGATGATCAAATTTCATTAGAATTTTTAAAATTTAATAACAAATATCATTCTATAATCACAATAGATCCACTATAGTCTCTATATAAGAGACCATGATAGTCACCTATGGGATGGATATAGACTGCTGAGATATCTCTTAATGTCATAGAGTAGGTTTGGAAATTATAAAGTGGGTAAAGGTGATCAAAAAATGTATGAGGATATCATAGAGCTAATAGAAATATTACAAAAATCGACATCATAGGCCCTTGGAGTCATACCATGTATCGAATGTTTCCCTTGTATTATAACTACAATGAGGATTTTAGCGATTTATCTAGGGAATCTAGTTATCATAGAGGTTCATCAGGCCATTCCAGATCATACATGGGTTTAGTGAGGTTTCATATAGCTTATCATAACCCATATAGTTGTACTGTGTTCATGGTGTATTATATGGGGCATGGTTAATGAGGAATAGATAGGTCATGTCACATTTCATTGAATTATGGCTCTCTAAAGTTTAATAATAAAATAAATCAAAGAGAAGAGTCACTACTAATGTATCTAAGGATAATCTAACTTATCGAAAGAATCAATATAGTGGTAAAAAGAATATGAAAACAACCTAAGTTCCCTATAATTATAGGATGAAGGAAAATATAAACCCTCATTTAAATGATTATGTATGCACTAATATCTATACATTAGATTTTGTATGTGGTATGCTAATAAACATGGGGGAATAAAGATATTGAGAAACCTAATTATTCTATTTTGCTGTAATTGGTAAAATATAATGGAATTAGTTCACCATAATATTTATAAAATATTGAATTAAACAAATGATATATAGATGATTTGGAAGTAGTATGTTGCATCCAAAATTAAATACGAAAGAAGAATCCGATGTCTATATTAACTTTTGGTGATGTGGAAAGCTCAGTGGTATAGCCATGGAATGTTTTCATAATATTCTAATGTATGAAATGTAATTAAGGATAACTTTTTGGTGGAGAATAATGGGAGTTATGAAAGACTCATCTAGGTACCACCAACCATTATAGAGAAATTTAAATTTACTAACATTCAATATATATATATATATCATTAAAATATTAGTTTATTTTTTAAAAAAGGGGTCTTGGAGTTGAAGAGTTCTTGTTATCAACATCCAATCCCACCAATAAAAAAATTAATTATAGTTGGACAAAAAATATAAAGTAAAATAAAATGATGATAGAATATAAGTTTAAATTGAGGTTTAAACAATTAAAAACATAAAATATAGTTACACCAAAGAAGAACGTAATAGGATACGTCATTCCAAAGAAAGAATGATAGAACTATGGAAGAATATTCTACTTCATGGATGTCTGTAAACACTCCATGAATGTATAATAATAATTAATTAAGATTAAGAAACAAATTGAGTTAATATGATAAAAATACATTCAAATTTTTGTTTTGGATGACCATGGTGATAATTAATTCTATGTTCACTAAAACTTACACTTAAATCGTGACTTACTAGAAGATAGGATGTTATGTGGAAGGTTTATGTTAGCTAAACACACATCAGGAAATTTCATGAGAATGTTACCTAGATTGGAGAAGTTAGAGAATAAAAAAACCATAATAAAAGAAATGGTTTTTGTGAAATAATATTATATGTTAAATATTAAAGATGATTTTTTAAAGGATTTAATGATCATCTGGAGAAAACAGTTGGAGGAAGATAAGAGGTTGGAAGAACAAGAAGACAAATTTTTTCAACTTACTGACAACTGTTAAGATGAAATATCCACACAAAGTGATAAGATAATATAAAATAAATATATATACACTTTCTATGATGATCAATTCTTGTCAAACTATGGGTGAAATCATGATGAATAAGGGAGATGATGTGAAGGATTTTTATGGGTTGATAAAACGTTTTCCGCCCTATTTTATCATATAATGAGAAATATAAATTGTATCTTATTACTAATTGATTAAAATGATTTTATAAAAATGGTAATTTATGTTAATGTAATTCATGTGTACCCATGAAGTGAATCTAAATATTGTTCTTCTGGATTCATTATAAATAAATGTGAAAAGTTAATATTAATAATAGCCAATGTGATCCAATATTGGATGTTGAAAAATATAGGGGATTGATGATTGTAGATCCATATTTAAATGATCACTGGAATTGAATATGTAGTCATATTTGAGGTATATTTTCTATAATATCACTTCCTTATTTTAAAATTTATGATTAAATGAAACATGGAAATTTGATTTTTTTATAGAGTAAAAATTGTGTTTCAAATGTGAGACACTAAAATTTTATGCATACAAATTTCTAATTTGTTTCATGATATAGATTCTTAAATTAAGTTTAATGAAGAACTAATGAACTTACTCCAAATATAATATTTTATAAAATTTATGATCACATGTTATTTTTGTGGAAAAATTCAATGTTTGAGTTATGAACTCTTGTTTTCCCAATAAACATGGATCATGAGACTTATATTTTTATTATTTTGGGAATATTTCTTAATTTAATGTTATTTTATTCTTCTCATATTTAATTAATGGTTTTTATTTTATTTAATAAGAGAAAGAGGTTGAAGAAGAAACTGTGTGAGGAATTTTCCCCCCTCCCCCCAAGATATCAAAAGGGGGATTCAAATTCAAAAAAAATAGATGGAGAGAAAATTTATGAATAAGTTTAGACACATTATGTTATTATAAGAATGAAAAAATATACTTTGAATACATTATAAATATTTGTGAGAAATATCATTTACTTTAGTTTTTTTAATGGGTATTAAAAATAAATCCAATGTGGGTGATTGATGTGACCATGAAATGATTATGATGATATATTGTATTTGTTTTCAATAGTTTGTGGTAATTTAAATGGGTGTGTTAAAGGAAAAATATACCTTTGGATGTTTTAGATGAAATTACACATGAAGAACATTCTCTGAATAGAAGAACCTTTAGATTAAGGAACACCATATATGTAATATGTAATTTTTGATGATGTTTGGAAGTATTGAACATAAGTGGAGTTAGTATTACTAATGGATATATAAAAATGGAATTTTTTATATCCTTAAGTACCTATATAAATAAAAAAAATTAGAACTAATATTCATTATTTACATGAACAGTGTTGAAGAATGAAGAAGACTTATCCACCTTATATAGTATATATTACTTAAATATAGTAATTGGGGTGATTTATGTTATAAATCAATGAGAAATTTTAATGATCCCACTGAATGATGAGGCCAAAAGATTAGAAGATTAAAAAAATTAATAGAAACTAAGAATGATATATGTTCACCATATTATTTAGAAGAATATAAAATAAATAAACTAGTCCTAAATGTATAAATATCATAATATAATCTTTGAAAAATAAGAAACTCAAAAAAATTGAAATATGAAACGTGACAAAGAATTGAAAATATCTATATTCTATATTCTTGAAGAATTAAATGATACCTCCACCTTCTGAAAATACTGGACATGATAAAATTGGAAATTAAATGAAGTATCACACCATCAGAAGATATATTGAACATAATATAATGAATGACCTAAGTAAGATCATATTTTAGAGTAACTTGTGAGACCCAAACATCTAAAATGATAAAAATTATTTAACTTTATTCTTATAACATATTCTATTATGAGTATTATGTGTTTTAAAAATATAAAAGATGTTGTAGGTGCATCATAAATTTAAATTTCGTTGGAAGTACATACTGAAAAAAAAACCACTAATGGTTCCAAGATATCAAATTGGATAATGCTTTTGGTATGATCATCGAGACATTAAGATTTTTAGAAGACCAATAGTGATCCAATCCATATTAAATCTAAAAAATATTAATCCCTAAAAGTTAATGATGCATATAATGAATCATGGATTTTTTAATTTACCAGAATAAATAGCATCAATATAAGAAATAAAACAACATTGGGTGAATGGGGATATGTTTACGAAGAGTTCAAATATGAAGATGATCAGAAGATAACCATCTGTAAGTGGAACTAATGTTCAAACCACTGTGTGTGAGGAAAATTTATCATGATAATAAACATCAGATGGTGTGAATCCAGTGCATCAATAGTAATTAAAGTACAAATAAATGACCTAAAGTTAGAATATGCGAAATCAAATATATATGGAAGAAAAAATATCCATTATTGGAGGATAATTATACCCGTGCAAATGATGATAATAAGATGTGTTATGTCGAATAATTTGAGGTTTATAATATCTGAATACATATCCTAATGTTGACCAGAAGATGGAAGAAATGTTCACACTTAGGGAAGGTTCAACAGTTGAATACCACATGAAGAACATAGATCATGATAGAGAATATATTTTTTACTAATGGATATATATGATTGGGTTTCAATAAAAAAGATTCAGAACCAAAAGAAGCTAATTTACTTAAATATAATAATTTCTACAAGATTCTAAAAGAAGATTATATATTTGTAAAGTCAAATATTATGTTGTTTTCAAGCAAACAAAATTAATGTTTAGTACTAAACGAATGAAAATTTGTGATGTAAGATTATTTTTAATAAAGAGTTGAAAATTAATGATGGTATTTTTTATGGAACAACTCATGAATTAAAATCTTGATACACATAGATGGTATTAAAGGACATAATTTCATGATTTTTGAAGGTAGTAATTTCAATATTTAAGCCCATGAATTCCTCACATTTATTAGAGGAATATTTAAAATATTAATGAGGATTCAAATATGATTAGATTAAGTAATAGAAAATAAAGAGAAAAGAGATAGATTTTTATTATAAAGAAATAGAAAAATATGAAAAATATGTCCCAGAATTTCTATTTGAATATTAGAAGGGTAAAGGTTTGAGAAGAGTGGAATATGATAATTGAAAATATAGATTTAATCCTATATATTTATTTAATTAGAATAAAGAGAGATAGATTTATGTATTGAACCAAATAGTAAAAGTTTTTAATATCAATGTTCATATAATTAAGAGGTTTTTAAGATTATTCTACCAGATTGAGGACAATCCAATATGTATATACATTATAGTCAAAGATCAATAAGTATTCTATGTTACATACATTAGGAGGTTTGTGAACAATTTATGAAGGCCGATAGTTCTTTTAAAAAACACAAAATTCCTACAATAAGGTATAATGATATTTTTGGGATATATATCAATTGTGGGACACTATAAAAATTTCATCACTTGTGTAATATAGTGACTAATTTGGGTAATTTTTGATTTATTCCCACACTAATTGTAATATTTTATGCATATTATAGTGGAAAATCATTGAATTGGTCGGTGTCTATATAGAAATGGGTAGGTTCTAATAATAAGGATGAAAAATGTAAAATTACATGTGTTCTATTTACTTTTTATCATCTGCATAACATACAAGAAATGTGGTAAAGGTGAATCTTTAAAAATACATACATTTTATATAATAAAATACTTTTGATAAACTTAAAGATGAAAGAATTTAGGTTTTCCTTAATCGGTAAATGTCAGCCACCCTGCCTCACCCACCCTCTCAGGTTAACTAGAATATCCTCTAGGATTCCCAAATATTAAGAATTAGTAAAAACTAAATCATGTTATACATAATGGATACCAATTATAATGCCAATGAATTTTATATGCACATAATTGTTGATGGGTTTTTAACAACCCTTTAGTTTATCACATGTATCTAATAAATAAATCTTTACATTACCATTATCAATGATTTATCTATTGAGAAAGAATTTTTGAAAAATATATGATGTCTTTATTGTGACTGAAAATTCTTATTTTTCAAGATAAATATGTTATTATAATAATAATTTCTCAAACCAGGTATTTTAAGTATTGCACCAAGTTCTATAATGATTTTTTTGATCCAAAAAACTTTCTTCCTAACATCTAATGCAACAATGTAATCCAATTATATTATATAATCATTATTTGTTGGATTAATATATCTATTTTATCTAATGAAGATAAAATTAAGTATACCTATAAATAAATATTTAATAATTTAATAATTTCTTTTAGTTTGGAATATCAAATTAGTGTAAGTCTTTATAATGAAATCATACTCACCTCTAATGAACAAGAATGCATCCATACTTATTTTCAGGTATATAAGGATATTAGTTAACTTAATCTAGTGTCTATTTATATGATTTTATTTGAATCTACTAGTTATTCTCAAAGTATAAGTGGAGTAGGGTTGAGTATAAGACATGGTAAACCTAGTGGATCTAATTAGTAAAATATAAGGAAAATCATTCATGTGATTCCTTTCTATCTCCATAGAAGGATACTACTAATTCATAAATCTTACACTTTATTAAACTAGTAAGTACACATTGATTTTCTCCATGATATGCCTATTTAAGAATTTATATATATATTTATTTTTGATGGACCAAATGACTTCTTAGATCTATCACCATCTCTTTTCATACATATTATGCGGTTGTCTTTACCCATATATTTTAATGTGAAAATTTTACCTAACTAATACTTAATAGGATTTAATGTTGGGATGTTATTAATGATTATCAGTATATCATCTATAAATATTCCTATAAATACAACAGTTCATACACTAAACCATATATATATATATATATCCATATTTATAATCACTTTTTTATGAAACAAAAATATTCAATTATTACATTATAACATATACTTAAAATGTGAGATACCTTAGTACAAAAATATAATTTTGTAAATTTTAAAATAAAAAATATTAATTATATTTTCAAAACCTTCATATTGTAGCATATACACATCCTTGAAGATACATCCATTAAAGAAAGAAGTATTACCTCCATCTAGTAGACCACACAATCTTAATCCTATATTATGACAAAAAACAAATGAATTGAATTTATCATTGTCACTCATGAAAATGTTTTTAGTAATTAATACCCTAAACATTATTATGAACATTTACCATTATGTAATCTTTATAGGAAAAAACTCTTGAATCCTTATTTTATTATAGAAAAATTACTTGTATTATATTAATATTACCCCTTATAGGGCTTCTATTAAGGTATAGAATTTATTTATAACTATTATATTAACTTAGGATTCCCTAGGGGTGAATCAATGTGAAAGAATATTTAATTTCTTTAAAAGTTTATCTTTATTTTGGATGATATTCCAATGTTATAAGGAAAACTTATTAAACCTTTTCAAATAATCTAACTCAATAAAATTGAATAACATAAACATATATTTTAATTTACAATTCATGGAAAATTTAAATTTTACTTGGATCACCCTCACTAGGATATATCGATAAATAATACACCCAATATGGCGGTAATATAATAATAATCCATTACAAATTACTACTTGTGCAGATGAAAGATGCAGTTTATCCCCTTAGTAGGGCTAACTATATATTTAATTTTAGGGAATATATCACTACCTCTAAATGATCACTCCCTCTTCTTCTCATTTTTACACTTCTTTGGTGATGGTATCAACTTATAGACTTTTAGGTCTCCTCTTAGTTTATTGATATGAAGTTAACTCCATGTTAAATAACTAAAATTTGAATTATTATTCAAAATATTTATGGTCAAATGAATTAAAAATCTTTCTCCAAATTAAACACCATAAAATAATAAACCCATTTTGAGAATAGGTAAATTATTCATCTTCAAACTATATCAACACTTTATCAATGATCCAGGTGTATTGAATGTAGAAATAGGATTATTAATGAATATTATATCTCCATTTAAATTTAAAAAACACCCATATATTTATGAGAATCTATAGTAGCTATTGATATAATATATATTTTCCCTAGGAACACTTAGTTCTTCATCTTATGAATATTATATAATTCATTTTTTATCTTCACACAACAATATTTATCTTTCAAATAGATATCATGATAAAACTATTTAGTAATAAATATTCTTTGATAATTTAGATATACCTTAAGTATCATGTTTTTGAATCCTTACTCTACTACGAACACACAATTCCTATACTCACTCTTCATATTTTATTCCTAACTTTTCACTTATTTTAAATTCACAAATCATCAGAGAATATTATAATAAAATCAATGATAAATTCAATTTTAAAATTATAATTCAAATCTAAATTATTTTCTAATTTTCTAGTTTCGTAATTCAACCACAAAATTATCTCCTATAAAATTATCATCATTGTATTTTATTTATATCATTGAATATCATATCATAAATTCCAAACATATTTTTAAGTACCAAACCTAGAAAACTATTCTAACTCCCAGTTTTTCATACTCTATGATCTGGTCCCTTCCCAAATACCAATTTTAGTCTCTATATGTGTCTGTTCATAACATATTACAATATATACCATCAAATTTGTGTGACTTATAGATTAAAACACCTTTACAAATACCTCATAGTACACCCACTTCTTGTGTTTCAAAACCTCTAAAAAATAAAATTCTCACTGTTCTCACCCAAAAAACATGTATTTCTCTAAATTAAGACTTTATATAGGGATTTCAGTATCCTAAAATTCATTCCACTAGGACCATTTGGTTCTAAAATAATTTTTATTGTAAAACTCACAAGAAAAAATTTATTCTTCTTTGTTGTGGTCTTCATTTTATCTAAATTTTAAATTAAAATTCATCACAACATTCTTAAAAATTCTAGGTTATTCAACTTGAATTCAATTTCTATATATCTAGGTCTTACATGAAATTTTTGGCTTTTATTATTTTGAAAGTATAAAATACATGATTTTTCTTCCTTTCTATTTCACATTGGTGAACATTTCAAATAGAATTTCATCCACTATAGTGTGCTCCTCCTCACTATTTCCATATAAAATGCATTTATATTGAAATAGAGTACAAAGCCCCCTTGGTAACTCTACTCCATCCATTTCAATTTCACTACAGTTGGGATACATTCATTAAGTCTTGGTTAATTTTTTTCTGAATTTTCCCCCACAAATACAATTTTATTCACCTCTAGATAATCCATCCAATATATTAGATCCAAAATTTTTCTAAAACTGGAAAACATTCCCATTTTTCATTCTAAAACACTATCGTAGTATTAGCATATAAATATCCAGAATAATATGAACTTACAATATATAAAATTTTTCAATTTTTCATACTTATTCCTTGGACTTCCAATCATTATCAAACCTAATCATATTCCATGTAGACTCTATATAATATATTTATTTATTGTCTAATTTAATATCCATCATAACCATAATAAATTGATGTCCTTTCTCACACATAATAATTTATTTAATGATATTATTCCATAAGATATTCTCAAATAATACAATAATTCAACCTCTTCACTACTATTATCGTACAACCTCTAACAAATTTTTTAAAAATCAAATATATAACCTTCCGGCAGTAACAACCTCCCACTTTGAATTTTTTAATATACATTCCTTAATAAAATATGACAACCATAATAGAAAAATAAAATTATTAACCCTTTATTTCATAATCTAAGAATATCCCTAATTATTTATTTTATATGATTCATTATCTATATATTTTATCACTAGTCTTCAAGACATATTTTTTTGTAAATTAATGTTGAAATTTATATCCATAATAATCAAATATTCTACTCATTTTTTCATAAAAACAATGCTTGGAAAAAATGAGGGTATCAATACCATCTTCACTCACACATAATTATCCCAATTCATCAATTGTATTTACAAGAAAATTGAACATATTATAATAACATCAAGAATTATATAATTTGAGAGAGTGTTATATCCCCTTATATTCACCTTAAATATATTGGAATGCCACTTATATATATATTATTATGGAATTAAATATTATTTCTTCTAGACATCAACATTGAATTTTCATCCCACTTTCACTGATAGATGAAATATTCTTAAGAAACTACACTGAGTGAATTCATAACTTGGCAATGAGAAACTAAAAAATCCGAAAAGATTATGGGGATAGAATGTGATATATGAAATAATATTCTATAATAATAACTTCAATACTATCTATGTCACTCGTGAATTCTCTTACAAAAACTCACAAAATGATCAATTATATTCCTTTAAATAAAAATTGTGTATGATCTCAATCACATTCACACAAATCTATTAGTCCATAAATAGTATATCATAAGAGTGTGATACATACAATATGTTTAATCTATTAATACCACTTGTAATTAAGATTCCAGTGATTCCACTTAATATCTATGATCTTCCTTTAGTTACAATATTAATCAATCCCAATACAATGATTACCACTTGTAGTAATCCTACACCTAATTAGTCTTAATAAATTTTCTTTTTTGTTGTACCTTTGGATATTGAAATAAATCAGTTGATATTATATTATTTAATGAAAAATAATAAAATAAATATTTCTCAATTATATTAAATACTATTATAATGAACTATTTATCCTCATATGTAGATAATGACATCATTTGATAAATGTATTGATACTAGAATTAAAAATTATATAATTTTTTCAATTTGAATTGTAAAATTTATATATGGTTTTAACATATAGTTTACTCCAAATATGGCTTCATTTCCTCAATTATATAACATATCAACTTGTATAACATTATTAAACAATTATTTCACATGGTAACTGTTTGAAATAAATACTAATACCAAATATAGTTTATTTATTGCATTAGAATATTTTGAAACTATTTATTTATACTTATATCATTATATTTAGAAGATATTTTAATTAAATATTTGTAAACTAATATTTTTTAATCCCTTTTCTGTATTACTAATGATGATATCACATATAGAAATAAAGAATTGATTTTTCAAATAATAATAATCTTCTATCAGTGCATAGAAAGTGAATATTCCTCATGGATAATATATACCCCTTAATAATTCCACATTAAATCATATATACACCTCAGGGAGAGATTTTATCTCTAACATCACCAAATATTGTTTTTTGGTTGGCCAATATAAGAAAACTATTTTCTTTTGATCTGTTTCCTAGAGTTTCTCTGAGTATGACCACTTGTTTTTGTTTCTCTCCGAATATTTAATCATGGATTCTTTTTCTCACATGTATCAATATTAATTTTTTTGTGATAATAATCCTTATATTTATTTCTAATTTTAACAATACAAAATATATGAATCCTTACTAGGGTTATTTATCATTGAAAGAGAAACTCAACCAGTTTTCAACTCAATATTTGTAGTTGTATGATTGAAACCACTTAATAATGAATCATTATTATTCTAAATGACCATGCGATAAAACAATTATTTCTTCATTTCTATTTATAATTTATTAATTTAAATTCTAGATAGGTTGATGTGTATAAAAAATATTTTGTTCCTTGTACAATTTCTATTATCTTCCTTCATTAATATATTATATAACCATGAATCTATTCTCTAGTGATAACGATTTTTTAGTATTTTTCACCAAATTTATCTTAGAAATATTGTTATTTTTATTCCATTATTTCTTCTATAAATTTTAATTCAATTATTATTAATTCAGTTTTTCCCTTTACACTTCATAATCATCCAATTTCATAAATATAATTCTAAATTAATCTAATTGATCATTCTTAAATTCATGAAATTTTTTTTATAGAAGTGTGATGTATCCTCTTCACTCCTAATATTTTTTTTAAGAAAATAAAAAGTATTGTGAAGTGGGAACCCATACAAGAAAACACCAAAAATAAGTTGAACAACAAAATTACCAAAACATCCCAAAATTCCACATTCAAAATTCAAAATTTAAATTCCATAAACACTCCTTGAGCCTTGTTCATTATGTGAATAGAAGAATCATGATGATCAAGTCATCATCGTCACTTATTATTGTTGATGTTGACACCATATTCTCTAAAATACTCACATGGTGATAAAAACACCAAATAAACCCCAATGTCATGAACCACCATGAGCCTTCATCACAAGAACACCACCATGAGAACCTCATAATTAGTGAGCTAAATAAACCAACTATCCATCAATGTTATTGAAATCTATAATTTTGATGAGAGTATCATATTGGCATTAAAAACCTTGATAGAACCAAATTAAAAAGAACAAAACCATCAACATGAACTCGTATAAAAAAACATTAAACCAAGAACATTAGCATTGTGAAGGGACCGATTCGTTGTAATTCGATATCGATTGAAACCTATCTGCCGCTAAATTATCACATCTCAAAACATTTATGGAAGCCACCGTACTAGAGAGATTGTAATATGAGTACTATAATCAAAATCTAAACAAGTTGTCTGAGATGGATGGAATAATAAATATATCCTTGAATAAACCCCCATGAGTTCTTGATATAGGAATGAAGATCAAGGATTCCATCAGACCATCAAAGGCAAAAAACAAACAAGAACCACCATTGATCAGATCGAAGCCTAGAAATGTCTTCTAGGACACAATTTAATGAACAAACAACTCACTCTAAATCCTCTATAAAACCACTATAATAGAGTAACTAGGAGATTAGTGAAATAACATGATGCTAGAGCTGTAATTGTAGCAAACATATCCAAAATAGAGAGATATTTACTCTAGGACCACTAACCTGAGTTGAAAAATCCACCTCCATTCGAATAGATCACTAGGAAAAAACAAAGAGATAAAAAATTTCATTAAATATAGAATTATGAAGATATGATAATGGACACTAGCAGAGATTCTAGGAGAAGAGTTGTCGAGGGATTCACTGTTCCACCAATGGAACCAGTCTGGATTGATGGAGCAGGGGAAAATAGGAACAAAAGAGATAATGAATATGAAAAATGAAGGGAAGGAAGAATAGGGGATGGAAGAAATAAAAGGAGAGGAATTAGGGTAGTCAATTCAAGAGAAGTGACACAAAAGCATACCTGATCGAAAGAACCACCAAAGGAACTCTAGGTTGGGCGCATCAAGATAGGGAAGTCACTTAGAGGAACATTAATCATAAAAATTAGACATTTTTGTGGGGTCTCCTCTTGATATATCAATTTTTGTTACTATAGAACGTTCCCACAAGAAAACCTATAGCTAGATCATAACATATATGGATGAAATCATACCTTAAATGATATTATCATGTTTGATATATTATTGAAGAAAATATTCTTCCTCTATTGAACATTCTAGGGTCTATAAACAGACTCATAGCATGCTGACAACTTCTAAATAAATAGCTTAAAAACAATCTTACTTAGCAATTTTTCTTTTCTATTTTTACCAAGTTTATTTTTTATTATTCATTCAAGATTTCTATCAATTTAAAACGTTACTTTTTTTGATTTCTATAAATAAACTACAAATAATATTTTATTTCTGAGAATTAGAGATTTGATTCAACATCTTTTATATGCACTTGTTTTTCATTCAATAGAGCTTATATAAACACCATTTTGAGTTTAATTATCTACTTTAATTTATCATCTCTTTATAAAATATCTCAAACATTGATAATTTTATCTTTTTTCTCTCTCTTTATATAATCATTTTTTTCATGTTAATTGGTATATTATCTACGAATATTTATTTTACCTTTAACATTTCATCTCATCTTCATCAAGTAATAATTGAAGGATAATTAAAATGTATTTATCATTCTATTATCTATACCCATATCCTATATTAATGCCTAGTTATTTATATGAATAATTAATAGTTTACCCACCCTATCCTTTTTGGTTTGGATCAGTTCATGAACAATAATTTAATAACCTTTATAATGATGGCATGAAGTAGTTGAAATATTTTCACTAGAAAAAATACATATTTTTATCATTTTTGGGGACATTTTATCTTCTGATATACAACCGTATTTTATTAAATTTTTATAATTATATGGAGTAATAAAATTTAAAAGGATAACCCTGTGAATATACACCATCTTAGTAAGGGATTTTTACATATTTTGTTCTTCTTCTTCTTTCCTTTAAATATAAGTCACTCTTCTTCAATACAATGCACATCATGATCATTAAATAATATATATATATATATATCAACAAATGAAATATTATTTTAACCTTTCAACTTGGATTATTAATCATAAAAATCTTCCAACTTTAACCATACTTTTAATGATGTACTGTAATAGGATATCTTTCTAATATATCATATTCTAAAAAATCATTTAGTATATCCCTAAAAAAATCATCTACCTAAATTTTTTTGCAGTCCAGAAAGTATATAATTCCTTGGATGATTCACGAGTAATTCCAAAATGTTCTTCAAAATATGAAATTAATTCCTTCTTCTAATTAGAAAAATAAAATCTATCAAATAGAGTAATTTTTTACTTTAGGATGCATAACACATATAATAGAATTTTTTGAAAAAATATAATGAAATTATGAATCTTCAATAGGGCTAATAGATTTGAAACCACTTATAGGAAAGCAAGAAAATTTGATAAGTGGTGAATTTGGGAGTATGCATATTTAAACTTTTCTCCCATACACTTTCCTTAGGTTTTTCCCTTGTGAGATGGAGTTTTTTTGTCATCTCTCTCTATCTAATCAAATAACTAGAACAATAATATAAATATAAAATTCAACACACCTGAATATATTACACAGTTTGATGGAATTGGGATATATCAAAAGAGACTTCACTCATTGTTAAGACATTTTACCAATAATACACTATAAATCCCTCTTTTTTGGATATAATATTTTGGAAAAGTAAATAATCTCCAAGGATCATTACTAGTAAAATTTTTGGGAAAATATTACATCCTTCCATGATTCACTCCCCCCTTCAATCCTATACACACTTCTTTGGTGAATGTATTATTTATTGAATTATATATATCCACTTAGTTTTCTAATTATATTATCACTCTATGTTAAATACATGAAATCTACATCATGATTCCGAATATATATTCTCTAGTGAACTCTAAATGTTTCTCCCAATTCTATTCTTTGACATAATCAACTCCTTATGAGTAGGGTCGACAAATTTTTCTTCAAACTATATCAATATTGAAATAACACTATATGTGTTATAATTATATAATGGGAATTATTTTTTAATAAGTTTCTTCCACTATAATTAAAAAAATATGTATTTATTAGAATATTTTATAACTATTTATCTTCTTTATATTTTTCTAATGAACACTCACTTCCTCATATTTTAAATCATTTATACTTCTCTGTTCATCGTCAGAAATCACTCCTCATCTTAATAATATATCTTCAAAGGTAATTCTATTTAGGAATAACATTTATTATATAATATAGATATACTTTAAGGATAATTTTTATAAATCCATTATCTACTAAGAAAACACACTTTATAAACATATTTTTATTAAATATTTCCTTTATTTCTTCTATTTTTTTATATTATCATGTCTTTACATTAGACTATAGCATATCCTGAAAGTATCTTATATTTAAAATTAAAATATGAACCAAATTATAACATTCTATTCTTTTAATCAGTACATTGGATAATATTTTAATAAATTGTCCACGTTAAATTTGGTTTTGATAATTGAATATTAGACCATATTTTTCAATCAGTTTTAGAGAATCCAAACAATGAAAAATAACTACCACACCTAGTTTTTTAAACTACATTGTGTGGTTCCTTCTCAAAAAACACATATATGGATTTTTATATGACTATATAAGGTATGTTACACTAAATAACTTTACATTATCTAACCTCAGGATTGAAACACCCTTAAAATGGATCCTAACATGCTCACTTACAATGTTTCTCAAACCCCTAAAAACCTGATACTCAAGTTGCATTGCTACATTATGCAGTATTCTTATGTTGCATTTTTTTCATATCTATTTTTAAATCCAACTATTCCCTATACTACACCAATTTTAGGATTCACTATTTTTTATGGAAACATAAAAAAGAAAAATATCCACTACTTTGGTGAGGTCGCAATCTATTCCATGTTATACTTTAGCTTTCATCACTATGGTATTTAAAAACAATGTTTAAATTGATTTCGTGTCATTTATAAATATCTTGATCTTCCACTTTGGTGATGTTTTTCATTACCAAACAACTTTCATTGGCCCCTATATAATTCATTCAATATTTTATAACAAATTTTTTTGGTGTCTATAAATTGTTTCCATTTTAATACTAAAAAAACACAAAATGATAACATCTAATCATCAATATTAATCTAAAATTATTTATTATATCCATCCTTAAAACCTCATAATTCTTAATTGTATATCCAATATTCATTAAACCTACTAAAATTTCATGAATACTCTAAACAGTACCTTCAGTTAGTTTTTCATGTGACATCTATCAGTACCACTTTATAATGCTTTCCCATCAAATATTTTATAATTTCTTTAATGGTATCCACCAATTACTTATTTTCAAAAAATAAAAACATTCAAATAAATGATTACACTCATCATAAAACTCTTGGTCAATTACTAAATAATCCAAAATAAAACCTCATAATTGTAATGCACATTGAGTCCATTTTAGATCTCATGGATTTTAACCATTCCATTTACTCAACACTCAAGTAATCTTCTACTAATGTGGTAGTTTCATCATCGATAGACTCAAAAGATCCATTAATTCTCATAATAAATCTGTATCAATTACTCTACGGAGGAGTCATAATAAATATATGAGGTTATTGTGATGTGTGAATATGTTTAGTTAATATAAACCTTTATGGATCCATTTCATATTCCATTATAAAAATTATTCCCACTTAGTGGTTTTGAATAATACTATTTAGAATATTTCAATCACTGAATCACTCTGTAATGTTTTCCTTCCAATTAAATATTCCTAGTTGTGATACAAAATTTTTATTCATGGATGAAATATAAAATAAATTTCAATTAATTTAAATAGTATATGAAATAAATTTTTATTTTTTATATATAGAGAAGGGTTTATTAGTATTGATAGATTTTTTCCATATTAAATTTCAAAATGATGAAAATTATAGAGTTTTGCATTATATATGTCAAATGGTGTCTTTAATAATACATTATGTAGAGTGTTGATATATATTGAATAATTGATTCCAATATTCCCAACATGGAAATATATTCAAAGGTAATTTTTACACATCAATAATTGAAACACATCAAATAGGGTTCAATCCATCCTTTTAGATACTCCACTAAACCATGGTAAACATAAAATATTGATGATTGAAACACTTCCACAAAATCCCAAATCATCCATAAAATAAAGATATAAGTATTCCCAACCTCAATCTGATCAAAGTATCATAATAATCATACCATGTTTATTATATGAATTATATTTTATTGTCATGAACATTTCGAGGGTTTTTAAATTTTATATTTATAAAAAATAAATATCCATAATGTGTAATGTCATTAGTAAATACTTTAAATTAATTATACTAAACACCGACATGTGTACTCAATGGTTCACTATAACGTTATGTATTAATTATAATAAACCATTTATCTTTAATATCTTCTAATAAAAGTTTATTTTTTTATTTTTTATATCAATAAATGTTCAAATGTATCAAAAGATTCATAATTAAATTATTTCAACAATAAATATTTATAAAAAAATGCATTTATTTCTCATTTTTATGTTCGTGAAGGTAGTTCCCAATGTAAGAGGTGTTTGAATAATTCATTATAAGGTACTTAATGAATATGTTATGTACTTGGTTATTGATGTATAAAATATGTAAAATTATCATCAAATATTATATTCCACACATCATTTCATTAATGTATATAAAATAATTTTTATTCACAGTTATGAAGGAGAATACTTTATTTTCTAAAAAGGAATCATAAATTTTATTTTATTTATACAAGGAACTTTTTATTTGTTTTCAAATTTATAAATTTATCTTCAAGGAAGATTTATATAATATATTCTTATTTATAAAGAAATAACATTTGAAATAGTGATAATATATATCTGTGTGTTATTTTTCAATAATATGTAATTCTCTATATATTATTATATGTCTATTAATAAAAAAATTAAGAACAATTGATATCCAATGCACATGATTCAGAATTAGTAAACTTAATTTCCCTAATATTCAACTATTTATGATTATATTGATTCTCGGTGTAATCTAGAACACTTATAAATTTATAATACTAATAATTAATGATTATAAAAATAAGCTAGTAATTTAATTCCATTAAAATATGTAAAAATGAATATTTATTAAATGAGTATCATATTTTATAGGATTTTAAATAATAAAAATTATGGAATATAATTCCCCTAAAAATTAATATCTCCAAACTCATTTCTATAAATTGTTAAAGATTCATATTATAATATTATTTGGTCTAGATTTATAATTTATTTTATTTTATGACTATTATAGAACAAATTATATCAATTAAATAACATATAACTCTGGGATTTCTGAGAAGTAAACACCTTATTCAAATTTATCTAAGAATGTTATCAAAAAAATCCCCTAGGAATCTCATTTTTAGGTTCACCCAAAAGATTATATCCCATATTTGGTAAAAAATAATCTTCTCAAATTATACATCATATGGTTTTTTAAATGGTACATTTTCATTTTCATTCCATACTAAGGTAGTGACACACCAAAGTAAGTAAAAAGAAAAAAATGAAAAAATGAAAAAATATGACTATCTAAAAGATGAATATAAAGTAAAAAAAAATTTATGAATAAGAGTAACCATTACAAATAATCGTATCTTAAAATTCTTTGTAATGAATAAAACCATTCTTGTAATGATGTTTTGACTGATAGAGTATACTTATAATAAATTAGATGATTAAGAAAAGTAATCATTCTCTAAATATTTCTTCAACTTATTATAATTAACCCAACCAAAATCCACATAAAATTGATTATTAACCATAAAATTTGTAAGAGTATAATACTAAATAAGAACAATAACTGTAAAAATTGGTGAAACAACTTCTATCTATGTAATTGGGTCTCATTGGAAAATTAATTTCTCAAATAAAGACACATCAAAGTAGTATTAAAATAGAGGAGAACACCACACATCATGATATTTTATAGTAGAAACTGTAACATATTTCAAATAAGAACCATTCTGATGAGATTACCTCTATAAACATACTTTAACAATATGAGATATATGGTTTGTTGTAATGAAATATATCACCCGAAGACATAAAATTTATGAGAAACATCATCCTCTATAGATGATATTGTATAAAAATTATAAAAAATTCCATGTAGAGGGATCTCTATTTAAGTATTACTTTTACATGTATTAGAAACATCAATAGATTCTATATGGGTTTCCTCTTCTGATTTTGGATTCTCAAAACGAGAAACAATATACTTCAAAGAGACCATCAGTGTACCCCACAAAAATTCACATAACCTCTTTATCCATAAAAAACCTCAGTTATATTATGATCCATTTTATCATGAACCAGTATAGTAAAATCTACATAATTACCTTGATATGACATAATTTATTTATAAATTGAAAACTAGTATAGGTTTATTAGTCCATTTTAAATCCAAAACAATTACTTCTGTATAAGTTTACACTACATTTTATTTATCAAAGTTAATTTAATGAATTGAACAGATAAATGTTTTTTTAGGTTCATGAGGTATTTCAGTATTAGGAAGTTTAGAATAATTTAGAATCAATATGATTAAATACATTGGATTTGAAAAATACTCACTAAATTTCTTTATCATTACCATATCACCATCAATTTTGGATATACCTCCTTATATACAAGTATCTACCCAACATAGATTTACTTTTTTGAATGATTTTTTTTTTGATATGGAATCTCAATTACAATTTACATTTACCCATAAAATAATACATGCTTCCAAACTTAAACTATAAAATAAATTCCATGATTGAGGTCAACCATTTCATAAGATACCTATTCAGATGAATCCTTCACTACCACAACATTGTTTATATTTTATCCCACTATATTACTACACATGGAATGATTTTTAATTTTCTATTATAAATATTATCCATTTATTTCACCATATTTATTTCTAATAAACACATCCTAATTAATATCCTAGTGATAATTTTGATGTTCATTTCTTGAATTCCATTGAAATTTTTTGTTTAAATGTTCTTGCAACTTGAAATACCAATAGAAATAAAAAGTGGATTGATAGATATTTTTATTAAAATTGTATTCATCTCTAGACATGTAGAACACATATACTAATATGGGTTAATAAATATTTTCTTACAAACATATATAACCATAAATAATAAATTTACTTATTCTTGTGTTCATATTATGGTTGACATTTTTTCAACTTTTGTTTCCAAATAGCTTGAAAATCACAATTTTCAAATATAAATGGTAGAAAATGAATATTGATCTTCACCATTATCTATGTTATATATATATTTTCATGAAATTAAATAGTATTTAAATATATAAGGAAATGAAAATATTCAAAATGATTGATTTTTAACTAATTGGTCCATACCTAGATCATTATGATGAAAACATGTGATAGATATATTTATGGAAACAATGAAACATGACACAATCTATATCTTTTTATCATGACCAGATCCACAAAGGCCTATCTTGAGTTGATAAATAAGTTTAATGTTCCACAATAATAATTAATATAATGGGGTAAGGGTTGGTTGCTAACACCAATATGGCAAATCTTGATGAGAATATTATTTTGAGGGAAAACCTAAAAAACATATATCTTTTTAAATGATAATAAACCTAAAAAATACCAAATTAACCTACAAGGAATGGGAAAGAAAAGTTACGTGAATAATAACACATATACTTCCAAACATCCATAATAGATATATAATAAATCTCCAAAATAAAATGACCCAATGAAAATAAATATTCAAGAGGCATGATAGCCAATAGTGAATCGGGGGAATACATCATCTACATTAAGACTCTGTTTAGAAACTATTATAGCCCTATTCAACCACCTTATATAAATAGTTTTTCTTTCCCCTTTGTATTTAATATCCCTACCTAATTTTATATTTTCTACACAGAAACAAGACTAGTGAAGGAAATTATGCACACACCTGAGTGAGTGTAAAGATACTTATTAAGAAAACCGTAATAAAGAAAAATATAAAATAAATAGATAAAAACATGGGTGTAAAGGATATGTTTAAAAAGAATGATATTGGTATGGAATCCACACCATAATTTTAGAAATAGAAATTCTTATAAGGAAGAGAATGTAGAACTTATAAATATTCTCACCTGATAACAATTATAACATAAAGATGAAAACTCCAACCAAAAAGTGATATAACTGTAAGTAACATTTTATCTTATATAATGTAAGGTAAAAAAAAATTCAACCACATGATAAGACCAAAACATTGAAACTTTGTATCAATTCATGGTTATAATGTGGAAATAAATATTCTACATATGATATCAGCAATCTGAAATAATGATGCCCTTGGTTAAACCATCTATCACCAAATAAATGGGATATTTACCCTGACATAAGTATATCATTATCCTTTGAACAAGACCATATTACATGAAACCCCATTTGGACACCACTATCCAAAGAAACATGAATCATAAAGTTGACTATGGTAGATGGATCCCTCCCATGATGGAGTTGTATATATGTAAAGGGGTAACTGGACACTCAAATGGGGGATACCAACAAAATACCAAGGGAGAGATTCCTAACGTATTACATTTAAAGTAAGACCATTCCATATTGGTAGTTACACACCCATAGGGGTTTCTAAAACATATGCATATTGTCTAGGAATCATTACTTGATCCTTAAATATTTCCCATATTATAAATATATTTTTAACTCACAGCTCATTAATAATGTAACACATGAGGGAGTATTTAAGATGATCATACAGTACTCTTTGTCTTATGATTGTGAAAAACATCTATTCAATGAATACATAGTATTAAAAAAAATACGAAAACTTACTCACTCTTGATTCTATATTATTCCCATGAGCATTAAATACAAAATAAACCACACAAGTTTACATATATAACTGGTTTCCAAGGCAAAATTGTATAGGTTCCAAAAATAAACCCTCAATCACCTCTCTTATGATTGTATACATGAATTAAACATATGTAGTGCATGAGGAGGAATGAAAATACATAATCTCCCAATATTAATATATTATCTATATCAAGATATTATATTAAAGGAATAAAAGGATAAATGTAAAATTATAACACCAATAACACCCATACATTCTAGGATTACAAAAGTTACACAACCCTTCAAAATTTATAATGGGGAATACATGCTAAAACATGATATCAAAAATCAAGGAATTAATAATCCTCATTCCAAATACAGAGGATGATGGCCTCATATATATTGGTGTGTACCATGATTTATAATCCATGTGGGAGGACTTGTGTCATATCATCTTTTTGTCGTTGTGGGAGTATTAAACACCCTGTCTGTTATGAAAATATAATCAAGATAATTCATCACAATAAAAATAATATAATACATAAAATACTATAAAATCTCACAAATAAAATCTCATTGAAATATGGAAACAATTATTTTTATATAAATGGAAACCCCCAAAATATACTACTCATTTTTTCAATTATATCACTTAAGTGAAAATTGTGAACAAAATATAAAGGGAATATACAAACCCATTTAGAGACCCCTATAGTGCACCATGTGGTGTAGTAAATGTAGTGGAAATCTTCCACGATATATTGTGGATAACATAATGTGGGAAAGATATTATTAGTTTTAAACCATGATAAACTACTTGAGAATAGGTTTGGTAAGTGTAAACTTGTCTGGGGTACACTACCCTATATAAACAAATATACAGGTTATCTAGGAGGGTGATTGACTAGTAAAGTCACTTTTCATTCCCAGGAAGTATTCTAGGGGAGGATAAAAAATATGTAAAGCTATGCATCCCTAGGGATATGATGAGAATATTTTCCCAAATTACAAGAGCCACATGACCTCATAGATGGTTTGGGCCACTACATCGCTGATGAAATATGGTTGGCCCTGTGCATGTACCACATGTTGGATCATGCCAAAAATGTTATTAAAGCCACCCACCATATTGATTACAGTTACAATATACCACCCCTTAAAAATATAATTGTAGGGAATCATACCCCTAATATTGTGTACCAAAACTAACCTCCTCTCGTCCAATATCTGGTGTAGTCCAATATTGTGTCTTCACTCATCCTATGATTGATCCACCTCCTCCCAACTATGTTGTTATTTCATACTTTCCATTTACCTAAGATTACTGTATTTTTTTCACCATGGAATGTTGGTTCAATTCTATCAGTCCCCAAAATTACACTACCTTCCTAGCACTTTCGGATCACTCTTTTAATCTTCTGACTTCTATAATTGTTGTTAGTGGTTCATTTGTCTTGGGGATATAATAATACATGAAGTGGATAGAGAAAAATACGTTACAAAGATAGATTATAATGTTTCATAGTGTACTAGGTATCCTAGTTTCTTTTAAAATGGATACAAATTTATATAAACACATCACTAGGTATACAACCCTAGTGCATCAGGTGACTAAGGTGTATGTGAGAAGGGAAATGGATGATGAACGTTCGAGAACCCACTCATCTTTCTCTTCTTACATGATCATGTTTTTTATGACCCTCACTCAAAACCCAAGGATTCAATAATAATAATTGATGAAAAAATATTTTTAAATATAAATATAATAAAATAAATACAAATATGGAAATGTCCTTGATGAATATACTAGAAAAATGGAAAAAGGTCTTACAATGGTAGAGATTAATCATATCTCAAATATTCAACATCATATCATGGATATAGAACATATTATTTATGAACACAAAAACATATAATCCATTCATATTGTTTTTAACAATATCTACCCATTTAATACTAGTAATTAGATATTTATTTAATGAAAATATAGATGTGGTTTTGGAGTAGGGCATGAAAACCAAATGTGGATTATATTGTTGTTAACTAAAACCCCCATCATTAGGAAGACTAATGTGATATATTGCCCTTCATATTCTATATTTTAGAGACATTGATATTTCATCTCACTCTTACACATAAAACAAATTTAATTCATCGATAAATTATTAAAGATTATTTTAAAACTGTACCACCTTAGATATTCATCAAATTTTCTCCCAAGTTTAAAGACCAAGCCCTAAGATCAGTGGAACCCTCGTATATTTTTTTGAGGATTTTTACTTTGTTAAATTATATATTTTACCCAAAAAAATGATCGAGGATAACAAAACTCAATAATAATCAATTTCATTCCTAAAATATAAGCCAATGCGTTTATATATTCATCACATTTAAAAATTACCACCATAAAGGAAACAACTATAGATAAAAAATCAGAAAATTCAAGAGTAAACGCCATAAAAATGATTTCATACATTATCATATGATTCTTTATTTTATGGATCCATTTTTCAAGAACCTATGAAAAAACATATTTTTATGAGTTTATTTGAACTTATCATTATAGGATCTCTATTTTCTTTGTGAAAAATTCAACATAGTATCATTTAAATAAAATTTACTTGATACAATAATGTAAACTAACCATAAAATCTAAGACATGATCCTTTCACTAAAAACCTTTCCCTTCCACATGTATTTCATTTATTCAACCTAAAAAGAACCCTAAACAATCAACATAAACATTGAAATACTTCATTAACAGAGTTAACATATTATCTGATCAGAGTGGCCCATTATTTTATGAGAGACCTGCAGATCATACACATGAAGATGATGGAATTGTATGAAACCATATTATTGGGTGGATATAAAATAATTCTACATTATCCTTATAAGAGTATATAGGTATCATATTCCTTATGATTTTATAATCTTATTCCACCAACCAAAATGATGAACATATCATTACTACCAGGGGATAATAATATTATTCTTATTTACACTTTTTATCAACCTCTAAAATTACAACATATTAATTACATTACCCCTAATCAAATTCTCATCAACTATTATTAATGTATAGGTCAGGATGTTGTAACTAAATCTTGAAAACTAATTTTAGGTGCATAAAATAATGTATCCATGTACTAAAATCATAATGAAACCAAATATTAGATCTTCGATGATCCATTCCACCAAAATTAAAATCAGAAGCTGATGAGTTATTCAAATAACTCAGATCTATTGACTCTAGACCCTAGGATAACACATAAAAATATTCGACCAACCATGAACCTAGCCTAATGATAAAAATTCCAAATTAATTTCATTTACAGAAAATATATGAATCATTTATTCCAAAATTAGAAATGACACTAATTAATATTTTCATTCCAAACACCGAATAATTTTTATCACACTTCTGGAGATATTTTAAAGAATCTCTACTTCATATTCCCTTATTATGTTTTGAGAGTTTCCATATAAAAGAGATTACTAGTCATAATAGTTTTATATTTTCATGGACTATTATCCACTAGATTAAACCTAGTCAAAATATTCTTACATAATACCCATAATATAAAATATAAGAAAATATTCTTGGTACACTTAAATATTTTAATATTATATTTTTCTTGATAGTGTATAAAAAAACAATACATAGATGAAACAAATATGAATAAACTATTATAATATTTTTATTTTGATAGGTTTGTTATAACCTAGAGGTTAAAACTGACAGTATGAATATTATTAAAATATTTATGAAATTTAAATAAATTTCATAATAAATATAAATTTATTGATAAATTTCTAAGAAACAATCACTCAATTTGAAATAAATACATTTTATTCTACAAAAAATATTCTTCCTCCAAAAATTATTGTTATTGATTTTGGAAAGAAAATATTAAAATTATTTTATGTAAATTTTAGAAATTTTATTTTATAAATTAGCCTTGTTTTTAAATATGCATATGAAAATTAACAGAGGATAAAATTTAGGTATTTTTCTTAAGTGTTTTATTTTTTAGCGAAGTGTGAAAATCCAGAATTTTTTCAAACAATTCAATTTAATTTTACAAGATAAAGTAATTTTAAGGTACCATTATATTTTGGATTTGGTCTTGAAGTAAATTTTAAACCATTTAATTTATAGTAATATAATTAATTCAATTTTAATAATCAATTTCCATGATTTTTGTATAAGTTTATTTGTATGCTTAAAAATGTGATTTTCTACACACTGTTTTCAAGTCCATAAGGGTTATGCATTTTAATTGATTAAAATATACTCGGGTATGGTAATATTTCAATAAAATTAATATTTTTTAAATATATTTTTATGGATTTAAATTCATATAATGATAATTTCTAGTCATATAATTAATAGAAGTTCATATATTTGTTAAAAATATATTTCTTGAAAAAACATTTATTTTAAAAAATTAAAGGGTTAATTTTAAATTGAATTATAAAACATAAATGATTTGAATATAATAATATATATTTCATGTTTTTGATTATAAATATTAATATTAGTTAATAATTTCAACTTAATATATTCATTATTAATAGTAACAATAGTAAAAAAATCTTTTCATAACGGTAAAAAACAAAAATGGTATAACTGAGTGACCATAGTGTTTTATAGAAAAAAATGATTAGAATAATTTTATTATCTTAATCATCGTGGTGTTTATTGAAACTAAAACCCCTAAAATAAATTATTTTTCACTTTTTTAGGAACTCTTATTTAGAGTTACTTCCAATTATTAAATAGTTTTTGGTATTTACAAAAAATCCACTCCCTCTAACTTATAAAAAGTCACCTCAACTATTTTTTTTAAAAAACACAAAATGCATTTTGGTTCATCTAATCCCCAAACCAAATACCATTTTTACTTACCTCCCCACATCCTATATTCCTTAATTTTACCAAAAATCTAATCTAGAAAGACATTATGTATAATCCTAAAGTGGTTTATAGAAGAAGAGGTGTTGTTCCTAACTGAGAATCTTTCCATTATTTCTTTTTGAAAATAATTTGTATTATAGTCAATCATGCTGATAAAATAAAATTATTATATTCCATTTAATTATATATAAATTTTAAATTTTCTGATCTTCATCCATCTTTTATTCCATCAAATGTGGAGCGAAACAATCATTCGTGTGTACGGAAGACTACTACATCATGAATTGAGGTAATCCATTTTTTCTCATTTCCAATAACATATTTTAATGATATTATATTTAATTTTTAAATATTATATTCATGAAATATTAATATTTTATAAAATTAATATATAATACAATATATTACCTAAGGATCCATTGTAAAATGATAAAATAATTTATTTGTACAGGGGACTATTGCCTCAAGAAGTGATGTTGTTCGTTTGTTATTATCAAATCAAATGAAAGATATAGGTATGCGTATTCAATAAAATAGTATGAGATTATGATATAATTATAATTATATAATGATAAAATAAAATATACCTTATTCTATCACTATTGTTAAAAAATGGAAATGTTAATCATGCGTACTTACGACCTATTATATCCATGATTGTAATATAGTTCATTTTTCAAAACCATAAATATTTTTTTAATTTAATTTATCTCTAATTTTATAATTATATAAGAAATATTATTTTTTATATGATTTCACAATATCCCCTTTTACCATTTTCAATATATCGATGATGTTGCAAACTGAACTTCCTCAAAATATTTGATGTGGACATAAATGATTAAGTAATGAAATATGACATTAAAATAAATTAAGTAAATGGTTTATTTATAAGGGGATAATACATGAATTTTTTTTTAAGAAAAAAATAATTTCTATACTTTTATTATAAAAATGGTAAAATACATACGCGATTATGTCTGGACACAATGTAAGGGTTTTTTTCTCAAAACATCCTTTATTGAGACACATGTTCTTTTTTCACATAAATTCTTTTAAATGGTATATATATGACCAAATAAAATATTATATATTTAACCCTCCGTAATTAATGATATTTTATGTTCATATTAATTTAGTTTATTAATTAGATTTTTGAATGAAAACTTTCTAATGTGGTAGGGTTATATTTTTCAGTCTTGTTTTAATGGGGATTACTTGTACTTGAATTTCATTTATGGGAAATTATTTGACCATTTTATAATAGAAATACATTCATTATCTTATCAAATTTTTATTCATGAAATTTTCAATTAATAATACCATTTTCACTATTTTGAAATTAAAATGTTTGAGAAACCATTTTTGTAAGAAAAGATAACATTATTTCAATTTTTAGTCAATTGTTTTATTCCATATCCATATTTTCCATTATTTAATTGAATATTTTTAATATTATATAATTATTAATTAAATATTTTTTTATGGTTGGGAAATATCTATTCCAAACATGTTCTAACACTATCCAAGGGTTCCACCCCATCGAACATTTAGAAGTATGGTTGGATAGACCATGCGCTAATAGTGTGATTCAGGTATGTAATAGGTCAATAATTTCTTGAATGGGTATTCATCTACCGTTTCATGATTATTCAAACTATTATCTCTTATATATGGGTATCACGGTTGAGCCACATGGTTACTTCTAACCATGGTCCCACCGTACCTCATATATCTTCCTATAAAAACTACAGAAAAAAACCCCAAAAAAGACTCAGATTCACCTAGACCCTTCCTTATTCATTTAAGAAAAAATATATGGGTTGGAATGAATACTAAAATTGAAATATAATGGATTCATACCTCATAAAAAACATTTTATGTTACAAGTATTGGTTCTCTATTCTCTTTCTTCTTTGACTCATATAATATATATTATAGTGGTAATATTTAATATTATTATTAATTATATTTTAAGAATCTATATTCATAAAAACAAATAATAATATCTCTATAATAGTAGGTAATATTAATTCTCATTTAACATAATACAAATATATATATTTTTAATCATATAACATTGTCGATCATTTTAAACTCCATGAAACACTTATAAATACCATGACCTCGTATTATCTAAAATATCCATTGCAAATGTTCAACATATTTATGATAGAATATCAATAAGGATTTTCATATCATACTACAAGATGACGTAATTCATAAAAATCATACATGAGACACAATAGATTAAATTGTAATGCAATTATTTATCACCATTAATCATATAGAAATATATCACATTAAACTCCTTCTTCTATGACATGGTTCTCTTTCTCATCTTGACGTGGAAAATTTTTCA
Organism: Viscum album; assembly: GCA_963277665.1. NCBI lineage: Eukaryota > Viridiplantae > Streptophyta > Magnoliopsida > Santalales > Viscaceae > Viscum > Viscum album. The sequence goes on along the minus strand of OY728160.1, from coordinate 377,307,373 downwards.
TTTTCAAATATTTATCACCAATATAAAAGTAACTTCAGTAATATATATATCACATTATTAATTACCAATATATTTAATTGAGTCATGATTATAATCATAATCATGAAATTTAACTCACTAATTACAAGGTTGAGTATATTCTAAAATCTTCATTCATAGGTTTAACTGTCAAAGTCCTCTATAAATATACAAAACCATATAATTATTTAAAATTGACTTCCTTTATATAATATCTTTTCTCTCTTACATATATTGGTTTATCTTCCATATAGTTTTCCATATTTAATTATTAAACTATGGGATACCATTTAATATTTCATGGATTCTCGATACATTCTAAGATATTTAGTATTCATAGAGTGAATGAGCATTATACACATCATGTCTTTTCCTCATTTCTACAATCTATAACACAAAGACTATTATGAAATGTTTTTCTAATATTGGGTATCTTGTAACATTTATCCTTTTGTTTAATATCTATCTACTTCATGATATAAATACACATTTTTTTAATACATATTATATATCATAATGATCGTATACCTTAACCATATTTTAGTGGAATGTATCCTCTTTATAAAAAAATTACTCATGTATTGTTTAAGATTCTTGAATTTGTAAAATATCATTGTTCTCCTGAAGATATTTAATATAGAAGGGGAAATATAATTTGTATCATCAATGAAAATATTCATATATTTCTTGTTATTAGCATACACTACTCCATGAGTAGAAAAAAATACCTAGAAAATTGAACATATTGCACATTAAAGTATTTTTTAAAGAATTTTTTAAATACGTCAGATTAAATATATATTATATTTCTTGTACTTGGATACATTTTGAATAGCCTATAACTAAAAAGGTTTGAATCATTTCATAATTAAAAAATCATCTCAAACAATTTAAATTTATATATAATGACTTCATTTATTCCCCAATCAATATAATAATAAATAAACTCTAATTAATACCTTTTTTAGATTCAAATATTTTTATCTAACATTATTCAATTTGATTTCCATTTGATATAAAACTCATAAATATATGAAACTATGATGATGGAACATCAATGTTTTATTTTCATCTTCTTCATAGAGATAAAATGTTTTGAATTTTTTACAAACCATGGAACTCTTCTAAATAATAGTGAATAAAAAAACATACCATATTAGTTTTATACTATGATACTTCAGAACACCTTCATAGTCCAAGTCATATTATAAAAATTAGGTTCAAACTAGATTTTCCAAATTATTATACATTACACAATGTTGTAATTGGTGATAACTCAACTCCATTATTCATGTCCATGAGACTGAATCAATAAATGTATCTTTAATGGTAGAAAATTAGTTACATATTCATTTTCAATCATTTAAGTTAAAAACACTATTATTAATCTAAATAAAGATATCCACATCACATATAATATTATTGGTGTTTCCCAAATACTCATGTAATATTGAGTGCACACAACTTAGTGACACATTTCGTGGTAACTCAAATAAAAATTAGTAATGACATGCTTAGGACCATACAAAAATATTATTAGTTATTATTATTCAATTAATATCTTTCAAATCCTTTCCACTATAACCAATATTGGAAAAATTAATATTTTTTTAGTAGTTGTGGTGTAAGTCTTGTAGTTAACACACCTCATAATCCTGCAATAAATTCAAGATCAAATTTCGGTAGGGGATTATTTTGTAAGTTACTATAATAGTACAATAATAGGTACTATATAGATCCTCTAAAAGAGTCCATATTCACCAAAAATGGTATTTTATGGCACATAATGATGTTTTTTACCCAACCGTCCTTTGGTGCATCAATGAAAGGTTGATGGGTCACTAAGGAAGGCACTATAGGAAATATCTTTGGCTAATAGGCCCATAAATAGTTGTTTAATACATTGTTCTAGAGTGGTTTTTGGTAGTTCAAGAAGAATAAGTTAAATTTATGAATTGGATGATCAACTAGACATGGATGTTTCATCAAAGAGTGGATAAAATACTTTAGTAAAATACCCCAGGTAGTGAATTGAGTGATGACAAACAATGGACATGATTTTTGGACAAAAACATGGAATTAAAGATACAGAATACAAGGAAAAGGGGCTGCTTTAGTGTGGGGTATTGGGTATGTTCAATTTTGTAATGTAATTTCCTTATTATACTGGTCAAATAGCATATATAATTTTTTTGCCTCTAGGATTTTAGGACATGTAAGGGGTCCCTCTCAATCAAATAAAAATTAGATTATCCTGAAATAAAAATATAAGGCCTCTAATCCATTAGAAGCATACTTCTTTCATCTTTATTGATAATGAGGGTCCTTGTGGATTTTTATTATATTTATTTTCAACAATAATATCAATATTTGTATTGCGAGATAAGGGGAGAAGACAATGAAGATGAGTTAATATGATTTCATTTGATAATGGGAAATCATTATTGCTCCCTTAGAGAATGTGGATATTTATATATAGAGGATCATCCCAAAAATATATTTATTATAGTGTTTATCTTTATTAAAATAAATAATACATGTGATTAGAGGAACATAGATCTATATAATATATTTAATATTTGAATTTGAAGAGTTATATGAGTGAAACATATAATACTGAATAGGTAAAATATTGGGTGAAATCATTTGAGAATTCATCTAATGATTATTATGTATATAATTTTTTTTATTAATTGAAAAATGTCACATGGATGAAGGTTTAAGGGATATAATTTGAATAATAAAATATAGAGTACATAATGGTTCATGAAATACTCATTAATAGTTTATATATGTTTTATGTGAATTTGAACATGAGTTTCTAGAGATTTAGACATATTATTTTCTTTTATTGATTTATTAATGTTATTTTGATATTTATTTAGAGTAATTAGAGATTCCTTGAAATAATTTTAAAAATTTGTGAGTTCATTTTAAAAATTATATAATTTTGGAGTTAGTGATGAAATTCTATCAATCCAAAAATTTGTATCTATTATATAAAAGACATCTTAGCCCACTAAATAAAAAATGTAACATGCCTTAAAGTACCTAAAATTCATTTTTAAATTCTTAAAATTTGTCAAAAATAGCTAAAAAAAGTATCTGATAAGGAATGTTATTTTTGTAAGGCTATTCATTTGATTAATAAGGGTAACTTTAAAGAAGGGTAAGATATTTTGGAAAAGGAATAGACTAATACTGGGAAAATATGATTCATTTGATGTTTTTTTATGATTCATGCACTATTATGAAAAGAAGGATGATATGAGTTTGAAAAATTCATCATGTACACTGTGTAATGTGAGAGTAAACATACTTTATAAAATAGTAATTTAAATTTAAGACACTGAATTTTGAAAATTGGGGGAACCACATTCATGTTTATAAATGAAAAAAAATATTTTAAAGGCTATCTATTGGGAAAATTAATAAAGTCACAAAATCACAAAAGAAGTTCCATTCACACTTTTGAACATGTTTCTATCTTGTAAACGATAAAGGCATGTGATATTAGTGTAATTTATAAATTTACAAGTTATTATCTAAATATTCACCTTGAGTCTCACAATTAGAATAATTTATAATGAAAACAAAAATATATGTTCTTGATATTGAATCTATTTTTGATATCTCAAATATAGTTATGATTTGTTATTAGCTAGTTAAATATGTATTTGAGAAATATTTAAATAAGAGATTACAATATATTTATAATTTTATATTCAAATATTGATATTTTAGATTGAAAATTTTGAATCAAAAGTGGAGGTATTTATACAAAATTAAATAAATCTACTATGGATAAATTAAAGAAAAATTTATTTTGGAAATTAAATCTTTTGATGATTTTATTGTTCTTTATCGTATTAAATATGAACAATGGACTTGAGATTTATAATGAGATATTTGATCTTCAATCTATGTATAATAATAAATTTTTTTGATGCAATTTAATAATTAAAAATACATGATGAAAGTAATTTTTAAATATAGGTATTTTAACCCCGCGTAGAAAAGTTATAAACCAGAACTATTGTGTTTTATGTTTTCATACAGTAGTGGAGAATTTTTGATTCCCGGTTTTTATGAAATTAATGTATGAATAATTATCTGTATATTTTTCTAGGAATTATTTTGTGATTTATTTTGTTTATATAAAATGAAAATTAAATGAGAATAAGGGTATATCTTGGAATATTATTGGAAATAAGAAGTTATAGAAAATAGAATATTTTATGATTTTTATAGTAAAACTGCATGTTGTAATTAGTGATGATAATACTTGGATCACATCATAAATTTTGTAGAATTATTTTGTATATTTATTACATAGAAAATATTTTTTGTGATTCAAGAATATTTACAAATGTAGATGAAATAGAGTGGGTTTGGAGAAAAGGAATATGATACTACTTTGATGTGGAATAATATTTATTTGGGAATTTAAGTATAAATTTGCAGATATTTTTAATAATATTATACATTGACTCAATATATATGAATAATAATAATATAATAATATGAAGATGTAGGCACCATGACCAATCATATGTTACCAACATATCATAGAATATGATTCAAAATAATAAAAAATAATAGTTGATGGAAAGGTAAAAACTATTAATTATGTTTGTGATATTTGATAAAGAACATGAAATATATATATATATATACATGATGAGGACAACATGATATTCCATCCACCTACATGAATTGATTATTCTAAGATTCTGTTGAGGATGACCAATGAACTAAATTCTTTATATGTTTTGGTTTCTTAGTAACCCATGGAAGTAATTATCATGGATCTTTATTGATCATATATAGGTAACTGAAATCACTATTTCTAACACCCCATTATTTCATAGTAAGTTATCTCTTCAAAGTAATTCAATAACTTGCGCTATAAGTATCACTGAGTTTGAGCGCACCATGACTTACAAAAGTAGTCATTCAAAAAGTGGTTATGAATAGTATTAAATAAATTTTGAATTTTATATACTCCATATAATTTTAGAATACATATTATGTGTTTCTTAGAAATAATATAAGAACAAATTTATTTTTTTCATAAAAAGAAGTATTTTTCAAAAAATGCAATTTTACTGCCATTTAATGGAGAACCCATTTTAAAACCAATATTTGACACTTTTTTATATTCAATTTAAGGAAATTAAATTCTTCTTTATAATAGGGACATAAAAATTAAGTTTAGATAAATATTTCATACTTTTCTTATACCTTTCATATTTTGATGAATAGTAAAAAAAATTATTTTTAATGGAAAACAACTTTTTTTAATCAAAATAAATTATAGTGTTAAATTAAGAATTTTAATGGTTTGGAAGTATAATTAGATTATATATTTAATATTTAATATAATATATTTCATTATAAGTAATTTTGTTCTTAAATTTTGCATAAACACATGTCAATCTTTAGATAGTTTTTAATTTTTTAAAACCCGCTTTAATGTGTTGTCAATGGTATTTAAATTTAAATTAATTAATGAAACTTCTATGTTTTGAATTTGGAAAAATAGAAATCATTTTTGAATTTGGAATATGAAAATTATTTTCGGGTGAATTTTTGGTATTTTTCAGAAAACTTCCTTTTTTTGATGAATAGTGAAAAACAATGCATTATGGTTTAAAACCAGATATTTATTTAAATAGTTATTTAATTTATTTAAATTTATTTTAAGTCAAAATAGATATACAGTACCTATAAAAGTTCAATTTAATTCATTGTATTCATTTTATAATAAAATTAGATATATTAAATTTTTTTCAACTTTTTAACATCTCTTACCAACCTTTTCGGCACATTTGAAAATTTGAATAAAACATAATTTTACCACATCTGTGAATGGAATTTCCAAATTCTGAGAGACAAACTTGACATAAATAAGTAAAATGTGGTTTAAAAAGATTTTTTTTTGAATAGTAACTTTGGACTTTTAGTTACTATGATTAAAAGAAAATATGGTAATTAAATGTAAAAATGATATTATAATTACCCTATCATATGTCTTAATTATATTAGATAATTTTATTTCGACCAAAACCGATTTTCGTAATAAAATATGCTCTTTTTGGTCTACTTGGATAAGATTAGGACATTTAATACTATTTTACATAAAGAAGAGTTAAAAGTGTTAAATTCAATGTTTAACAACTAAACCATTTTTAATATAGTTTTATACATAATATAAATTAGAATATTAATAATTATTAGAAATATAAAAATATCTCCTACATAATGGTTATTTATTTATAATTTTTAGATATTAAATAATTAAATGTATCTATGACACAATGATGATGGAGTAATTACTTAATCAATGACCAATTAAAATAATTGCTATTTTAAATATAAAAATAAATGTAATTCAAAGATTTTGATTCCATCCATGAATTCTCTAGGTTAATATGTCATTTTAGGGTTGATTTAATGAATTTTTTTCAAAGTAATAATGTTTTTATTAGTTTCACAAAAAGAAAATACTAAATAGTGTCAAAATTGAAATAAATGAGTTATTATATAAAATACTATTTTATTATATGATAAAGTACTCATAAAAATATAATTACTATCCAAAGAACCTATATAATGTTATATATTTAAATAGTGAACCAATTTAGGTTCTATTGGGTTTTTATAGTATGTTTATTAACCCTTTATTATAATAATACAAGACGACAAGTTAAAAGTTAAACTATTTAACTAAGAGTTAAATCTAAAATATATGGTTAATATGGTGACCTATACTTGTCTAAAACCTATTGGTGGTGCAGATTTTAACCTATAACCCCCTTAACATCAAAATATATCAATTTTGAGAAAATTAGAAACCAAAAATGATTATATAATAAAATAGTATTTCAAACCTTTCCTAAAGTGACCCTCACCTCTCTTATAAAAGGGTACTTATCTTTCTCTAAAAACCACACCTCCAAATCCATTTGGGTTAACCAATACCTGCCCAAATATCCTTGTAATTTCCCTAAAATTAACCTAAAGGCCTTCCATTGAGAAGAAATCTAACCTATGGATCCCTTTTGTTCCAATCAAAAGGAAACAACCAAATAAGGGGTAATTATTTTATAACTCTTTCCAAGTTCTTTTATTCTTCCACTTTCTCTTTCTTTGTTATTTCCATAAAAAATTAATAAATCCAGTACCTTATACATACTGTGATGTTATTATAATTATTGTACTACCATATTCATTATTCTATCAATCCTATGAATTATAATTCCATCATGCGTGCGTACATACGGCTTGCAGTCTCCACGTCGTGGTGTAATTTTTTATTCTACACTATGTTATTTGAATGGATATAATGATGTGTAATGTGTATATAAATAATGAAAATAACTTGTTAATTTCTCTAAAAAATTAGTATACCATCCAATTCAAAAACTTTTAATCATTAAGGAATTTATATCGTCGCTCGTGTGTATGTATATCTTACCGTCCCCACGACGTGATGAGATTCATTTCCACATTCACCATTCAACGATGATTATAAAAATAAATATTATTAATAAGTATGTAATATATGAAATAATAATGCTACTGGATATATATATATATATATACTTACTATATCTTATTCACTTACTCCAGTTTAATGCGATATGAAAATGAAAAAAAAGCGTTTATACGTATGTATGGCCTACCGTCTCCATAAACGGTGTTTTCCATTACAAATATCTATCTAATATGGATATTTATATTATAAATATAAATTATATATATATATTATGTTTTATATTATGTAATTATTTAAATCATGGTCTAAATGAAATGATCAAGAATAATAAGTAAAGACACATAAGATTAGGAAACGAATTATTACACAAAATGTTAATTTAACATGGAAATCATTATTAAATGGGTAGTATAAAATCATAAATTAATAATTTATGATATAATAAATATGAATATGGTTCTGGTATAATTTAATAACATAATATGGTAATTATATAAGTGGTTAATCATACCCTCAGCCAAATGAAATTGCAAGGTAATGGTTAATTCCTCAATCTTATTATTATCCGAGATTGTTTATGTGTAAGTATTTTCTAGGACATATTTATTATCGATGTCCATATTTCAAGAAAGACTTTTCAAAAAGATTTTTAAGGTACCCTTTAACTAAAACATCATTTTAAATGTTTTAAATATTTATTCTTCAAAATAAATCGCATTGATGTCTATGTTTTCAAAATGGTTTTAAGGATTTATTTATATCGACATGAATGTATTAAAATGTTAATTATATTAAAAATATTCAATGTGTTATAGGGAAACTTTGATTCAAATATATCTTTTAAATGTATTACTTTATAAATTGTGAGAGTTGTAAGTGATTTCATGAAAAAATGATATTTCTCTCCAAGGGTTTTACTGACTATTTTCAACTATGTCAATATCCTTTTTGGATATTATTCTTGATTGAGGTTGATTTATTTTAAATAAAATATTCAATATTGTATTTAATGAGTTATGATAGGTTTGACTGTGAATGTGATATTTTTATACCATTCATGGTTTATGGTTGAATTATTGACATTTTATGCTATTTTTAATATGAATTTTCATGTTATGTTTCAACATTTTCATATAAGGAATGAAGTGGACTTACTAAGTCATGGTTAGGGCCTTCTATTGCCCCTCGATGAAATGGTAGGTATCATGGGAAAAATTACTATCTTGGAACAAGGCATTGAAAAAAAAATTATTTGTAGTCTTGGCATGAGGCCTTGACTATGTGGTAATGATGTCTAGAGTTAGGCATTATCTCATTATGAAATTAATTATTACATGTGATTATTAGACTAGTAAAATCTACATGTTCCTGTTTATTTGGTAGTGTTTTATTTATTTTCTCCATATTATGTTTATGTTTATGTTCAAAAGGCAGTTGTTTTTATTACACATATTGCCTTACAAGTTTATAGGTTCTTCTAAATTATTTAACTTTACTGAGCATCTAAGCTCACCCCGTTCTAATGTTTTGTTTTTCTTAGTATTCCAAGAAGTGTATTATGTTTGATATATAGGGTTAAGCTAGGGATATAATTTCACTCTCAATGGATTATTTATGTTGTGTTTTATGTTTTAATGTGTATTGTAGCAGTCATGTATGTAATCTATTTTCCAAGACTCTTAAACGGATTGGTCCTTCAAGACTTGATTCCTTGTAATCTTACCAATTTATAAAAAAAATGCACCAACTCTGGATAACTGGGGTCGGGGTATAATATTTGGTATCAGAGGAGGATTAGAATAAACCTTGGAAACTATATTTAGAATTACTCTGATTATAGAAAATTATCCAAAGATAGACTTTGAGGATTAGTATAGAAGAACTTCCTAGAATTTTGTTAATTTAGAGATTTAGTGAATTTTCCTAAAAATACATCCATGTATAGATACGAGCAGGTAGAGGCAGTTCTGGCATAGATGTACCTAGGAGTGAAAACACCAACTAGGAGTTTCAGGCTTGACCTGGTGTATCCTGATACATGACAACAGGTTTTACTGCACTCTTGGTTACGACACTCTTGGATGATATGCTTAGGATAATTCACATTTTCTTTATAGAACATTATGATGGATTTATGAGTAAATACATCCAAAAAGAAATCATTTTTTTATTAATAAGGATTATATGTGTAATTTTTTTAAATTATTTTAGGTATTTTACTCGTTTGTAAGTATTTATTGTGATTCATTAACTAATCTAGTGTATGCCATTTTTTATAAATAGCGCCTAGAAGAAGGAAAAGAAACTGTATTAACGCACTTATCCCATGTAGGGATTTCCATCCAACTCAGGATAATTATAGTAGAAAAGGTGATGCAACTAGTGCTTATCATCTTATAACTATACTAAAACAACTCACTTGGGTTATGAATAATAACCATACCCATATAGAGCACCCTGATCTACAATGTAGAGGATCAATGTTAGACCGCTTCATGATACAACAACTGAAAAAATTAAATGGGGCTACAAATACATTTGTAGTTGATAAATAGAAAAGTTCCATAGAGAAAATATTTCATGCTTTGGGGAGTAGTGAAAGGAAAAAAGTTTTCATGGTAGTTTATCACCTCACAAGAGATGCAAAGCAATGGTGGTTATTGATTCAAAACACAAAGGAGGATGAAGAAGTATCAAATGTGGATTGTATGGGGTTTAAATAACTTCTCTTAAAAAATACTATCCTCGTGACCATCGAGCGGATACGGAAAGACAATTTCTAAGTCTCAAGAAAATGGAGGATGGGAATGTCACAAAGTATGAGGCTAACATTACAAGGTTTTAAAGGAATATAGCTGATTATATACGTAACCTAAAGAGTAAGATTGATTGATTCTTTGAAGGGTTAAAAGAAATTCCCCATAGAGATTTATTCTCACAATCATTCTCATTATATGAACATATAGTTTCATGTGCTATTCAGACAGAAAAGGAATTCACTAAGTCTTATGATATTAAAGTAAATCAATATAAGAAGGGGATGGTTGAGAAAGAGACGAAAAAATGGGAAAAGGGAAAAATGGATAAAGGGAATGAAATATTTTCCCTTATGTGATAATTGTGGGAAGAAACACCCTGGTACTTTCCTAAAAGATTTTATAGTTTTCTACAAATATAGAAAAAAAGGTCAACAGGCTCCTGATAGCAAGGGAAATAACTAGGTTGTCAATGCTGAATGCTACAATTATAGAGATAAGGGGCATTATACAAATGAATGTCATAAGCAGAAAGGAAACTTACATTAGAAAATGCAAAGGGAGAAAGGACAAGATTATTTTGTAACTAAATTTAAAGTGGAATAATTAATGTATTTTTGTTTTTGGATCTAAGAATTATATTCTGGTTATAAAAAGAATATGATATATATAAGGATAGTATTGGAGTAATTTTTTTCATTAAGGTTTTAATATGAGGAAGGTATTCATATTTTCAGTATGTGACAATAAGAACATCTTTATGTTGTTTGGAGAATCTAATGTTACAATTGATTTTGGAATTTAGAGACCCTTTAGAGAGAGTTTGGATAGAAGTATTTTGGAAAACTATAGTGGTTGAAATGCATTAAGTTGGACATTAGATACTATTGTTTAATGATAAAATATTTCTTAAGATCATTTTTGGATTGTTATAAAACGGACAACTTGGAGGTCAGGCGATAACATGTCATGTCCAGCAAGGCCATGAGACTTGAACCCGCAACCGAAGGGTGACAAGGGTGTCTCACCTACCACTAGCCTATGTAAAGACTTGGTTTTTATAATTTAGTTTTTTTTATAGTCTGACAAATGAATTATAAATTCATTATTTTTAGAACCCTATATGATTACGAGAAAAAGAATATTTTTTAATTCTATTATCTTTTGGAGTGAACGATGAGTTTGTGGTAGAAATTAGTTGAAGGATAAAACTCTACATGTCAACTATATTTTTTTTCCTCTTATTCTATGAATAAATTAATTACTAAAAATTAAGAACGGGATCATAAAACAAAAAATGTGTTTTCATAATACATTATGTTTTTTTGAACCGATGATATTTTAAATCATCATATATTGATCGATTTAAAGCCCTCAATTTTACACTTGTTTGTGATTGATGACCTCAATAACTCCCTATAAATATTTAAATTTTTTCTCTAATTATGTGTCTCTAATATCCACCAATGTTCTTATAATAAAGATTATTATTTGGTGGTGATTTTTTATTTCCCTTTCCTTCTTATTAAGACTAAACTTTATTAACCCAATTTTCGATGTTGGTTTTCCACAAACTTATTTTTCTATTTTTACCCTTTTATTTTCAAAGAACAATATCAAATTGTGAGAATGCAATTTATTGAAGGAGAGAGAAATTAACACCCCAATATGTCATAGTATGGTATCTCTTCAATGTAATTCAACAACTTGCGCTGCACGCAACACTGTGTTCGAGCGCACCATGACTTACGAAACTAGCCGTTCAAAAAGTGGTTATGAATAGTATTTACTGAATTTTGAATTTTATATACTCTATATAATTTTAAAATACTTATTATGTGTTTCTTAGACATAATATAAGATCAAATTCATTTTTTAGATAAAAGAAATATTTTACAAAAAATGAAATTTTACCGCCTTTTAATGGAGAACACTTTTTAAAACCAATATTTGACACATTTATATATTAAATTTAATGAAATTAAATTATTCTTTAGAAGTGGGACATATAAAATTTAGTTTGGGTAAATTTTTGGAACTTTTCTCATAACCATCATATTTTTTTAATTGTGAAAAAACTAAATTTTAATTCAAAAAAACTTTTTCAATAGAAATAATTTATAGTGTAAAATTATGAATTTGAATTGTTTGGAAGTATAATTAGATTATATTATTATTATTTAATACAATTTGTGTCAATATAAGAAATTTTATATTTAAATTTGACATAAACACAAGTCAATCTTTTGATTGTTTTTACTTTTTTGAAACCCGCTTTTTAGTTTTAACAGTGGTATCTCATTTTAAATTAATTAATGAAACTTCTATGTTTTGAATTTGGAAAAATATAATTAATTTTTGAATTCAGAATATCAAAATCAGCTTAGGGTGAATTTTTGGAATTTTTCTGAAAACATTCGATTTTTAATAAATAGTGAAAAACTCTCTGTTATTGTTTAAAACAGACTTTTTATTTAAATAATTATTTATTTTATTTACAATTATTTTAAGTCAAAATAGATATACAGTACCTATATATTTTCAATGTAATTCATTGGAGTCATTTTTTAATAATATTAGATGGATAAAATTTTATTGAACTTTTTAACGTCACTTACCCACCTTCTAGGCACATTTAAAAATTTGCATTAAATGTAATTTTCCTACTTCTGTGAATTGAATTTCAAAATTTTGAGAGAAATGGTTTAAATAAATAAGTAAAATTTGGGTTAATAAGATGAAAATAATTTTTAGTGAATAGTAATTTTTGACTTTTATTAACCATGATTAAAAGTAAATAGGGTAAATAAAGTTAAAAGTGATATTATAATTACCCTAACACATGTCCTGATTCTATTGGATAATTGTATTTCGAACAAATCCAATGTTTGTAAAAAATGATCCTTTTGTTCCATTTGGATTAGATTAGGACATTTATTACTATTTTACTTAAAGATGAGTTAAAAGTGTTAAATTCAAAGTTTAATAACTAAACCAATTTTAATATATGTTTATAAGAAAGATAAATTCTAATATAAATATTGATAATAAATCTAAAAAGATTTACTACATAATTGAATTTTATTTATAATTTTAAGATATTAAATAGATAAATTTATGTGTGGCACAATGTTGATGTAGTAATTACTTTATCAATGAAAGATTAAAATAATTAATATAATTAATATACAAATAAATGTAAATATAGACTTTTGATTCCATAAACAAGTTTTTTAGGTTCATATGAAATTTTAGGGTTGATTCAAAAAAGTGTTTTTGAAGTAATAATGCTTTTATGACTTTCATGAAAACCAAATACAAAATAGTGTCAAAATTTACATAAATGAGTTTTTAAAACAAATACTATTTTATTTAATGATAAAATAATCCATAAAATCTAAGGTTTGTAAAATAACACATATTAGATTAGATATGTAATTAACCATTTGCGGTTCTCTTGGATATTTATAGTATATTTATTAACCATGTAATATTAAAATACAAGAAGACATTGTAAAAGCGAAACTATTTAACTAAGTGTTATGTCTGAAATATAGGGTTAATATGGTGACCTAAACTTGACTAAAATGTATTGGTTGATAGGAGTATGACCCATCCCCACCAAATATTCTAAATAAATAAATTTGGATCCATTAGAAACTGAAAATAAATTTCTAATAAAGTAATATTTGAAACTTTTCCTAAAGTTACCATCACCTATCTTATAAAAGAATACTTCCCATTCTCTCAAAATCACACCTCCAAATCCATTTGGTTTAGCCAACCTCAAACCAAATCTCCTCATAACTTCTCAAAATTCAACCAGGAGGCCTTCCCTTGAGCAGAAATACAACCTAAGGAGCCCTATTTTTCAAATAAAAAAGAAACACCCAAAGAAGAGGTAATTATTTTATCAACTCATTAAAAGTTCATTTATTCTTACACTTTCTCTTTCATTGTTATTTTCATAACAAAATAATAACTCGAGTACCTTTTAAATACTTTTATGTTATTATAAATATGGTGCAACCATATTCATTATTCTATATATCATATGAATGATTATGTCGCCATGTGAGCGTACGTATGGCTATCAGTCTCCACATCATGGTGTAATTTTTTATTCAACACTATGTTATTTTGATGGATATAATGATGAGTAAAATTTATATAAATAATAAAAATAACAATAAAATTTCTCTTTACAATTATTATAACATCAAATTCCACACCTTTTAATTATTAAGAAAATGACATCGTCGCTCGTGTGTAGGTACGGCTTACCACCTCCATGATGGGATGAAATTTATTTTGACATTCACTGTTAAATGATGATTATAAAAATATATATTAATAATACATATGTAATATAAGACATAATAATTATACTATAGATATATATATATATGTATGTATACTTACAAATATCTTATTCACTTACTTCTGTTCAATACATTATGAAAATGAAAACAGCGTCTATGCGTACGTACAGCCTACCATCTCCATAAATGGTGTTTTCTATTTAATATAACTATCTATTATACATATTTATATTCAAAATATTTATGACATATATATCATGTTTTATATTATGGAATTATTTAAATCATGATCAAAATTATATGATTAAGAATAACAAGTTAAAACGCGTATGTGAAAGAAAGAGATTATTACCCGGAATGTAAATTTAACATAGAAATAATTATTAAATGGGTAGTATAAATTTATAAATGAATCATGTATGAAATAATAAATATGACTATGGTTCTGGTATAATTTAATAACATACTATGGTCATTATTCAAGAAGTTTAAACATACCCTCGACCAAAGAAAAGTACAAGGTAAGGGTTTATTTCTCAATATCATTATTAGCTGAGATTATTTATTTTTAAGTATTTTCTGGGATGTATTTATTTTCAATGTCCATGTTTTGTAAAATAATTTTTAAAATGATTATTTTAAGGCACTCATTAACTAAAAAATCATTCTAAATGTTTTCAATATTTAATCTTCAAAATATTTTTCACTGATGACCATGTTTTCAAAATAGTTTTAATTATTTATTTATATGGACATGAATTTTTTAAAATGTTAATTACTTTATAAAGTTTCAAAGTGGTATGGGACAATTTTATTCAAATATATCTTTTAAACATCTTCATTTACAAATTGTGATGCTTTTAAATGATATTATAAAAAAATTATATTTCTCTCAAAGGGTTTTACTTATTTTTTTCAACTATGCCAACATTCTTTTTGGTTATTATTCTTGATTGAGGTTGATTTATTTTATATACAATATTAAATACTATATTGAATGAGTTATTCTATGTTTAACTGTGAATGTGTAATTTTTATACCATTCATGGTTTATGGTTGAATTATTGACATTTCGTATGCTATTTTTAATACAAATGTTTATGTTATGTTTCAGCATTATCATATGGAGAATGTAGTAGACATAGTAAGTGGTGGGTGGGGCCTGCTATAGCCCTTCAATGTATCAGTAGGTCTCATTAGAAAAATTAGTGTCTTTTCACAATGCATTGACAAATATTTTATTTTTAGTCTTGGCACGAGGCCTTAACTATGTGGTAATGATGCACAGTGTTAGGTATTACCTCATAATGAGATTAATTATTACATGTGGTTATTTCACTATTAGAATATCCATTTGCATCTTTATATGGTAATATTTGAATTATTTTCTCTATATTATTATCAAGTCTATGTTTAAAAGGATTTTTTAATACACATGTTTCCTTAAAAGTTTATAGCTTCGACTAAATTATTTACTCTTACTGAGCATCTGAGCTCACCCCTTTCTTATTTTTTGTTTTTTCCATGATTCCAAGAAGTGTATTATGTTAGATATGTAGGGTTAATCTAGGGGAATAATTGAGTTCTCAATGGATTATTTATGTTGTGTTTAATGTTTTAATGTATAATGTAACATTAATGTATGTGATCTATTTTACAATACTGATTAATTGACCGGTCCTTCGAGACATGATTCCATGTAATCATGCCAATGTATTAAAATAATGCACCGACATTGGGTGACTGGGGTCGGGGAATTACACTATTAGGGAAAAAATAGTAGATTTTTTATACAATGACATACAATATAGTTTTTTGATCATATTAATGAGGTTTATAAGATGATTTTTAAACTGATAAGAGATGGTATAATATTCTAATACCTAATAAAAAACATAATAACATTCAAAATACTGATGTTGGTTTTGAATGGAAAAATCCCATTGCATTTATAATAGTTAATTAATTCCTATTGAAAATATACAACATAATTGATTATAAACTTTATAAGAATATATTATCCCAAATATAGAGTGGTCCATTTAAAAATTTCATATTTTGTTCTTCAATTTCATTTTAACATTACATGTGCTATATTTGTAATGGGTAATAAAAAATATATCCACAAAAAAAATAATAGATAATATGGGTAAAAATATTATGATGGGATAAATTTTAATTTGAAAATGAAATTTTGTAAAATTGGCCACCTAGATTCCCTATAATGACCCACACTTTTCCTTCATAAATATTATACCTTATAATATGAATATATAAAACATAACATAATAATCCAATATATATATATATATATATATCAAGGTTTAGTTTCATTAGGAACATGGATAAATCAAAAACTCATTCATTAAAAATCTATAATATCTCCAACTCTGTTCTTCATGTCAAGTACCCATTATAGGCATAATATACATAAAACTGTAATTAATATTCTAGGGGAGAACACATTATAAAGGGTGATCTCAGATTATTATTAATATTAAGCAAGAGAGATATCAATGAACATTTAAGCATAACATGAGGATAAGTGTATGACAATAAGATATTAACATTTGAAAATTATAACTAAAAATTCATATATCACAAGAAATAGTCCTGGAATATATCAGGGTTGTTCATAAGGAATGAACCATAATGGAATCGATGAACATAAGACATGAAATCATAACATTGGAATAATTTGATATCATTAAAGAGGGGTATAATCATAATCATATAAATATTATTTCAAGGATACCAACTAAGATATTAATCACATATTAGAAATGGTATGGATACCTATGTTTATACTTTAGTCATGGAATATAATATATAATATCTCTTTCCGGCTTGGGATAACCTCACTTGTAACTTTTTTTGGGATTGTAAGAACCCTAAAATTACCCTATTTTTTGATTGGGATAACCTCCCATGTACTCTTTTAGATCATAAATTATTAATCATAACCTAACTCATTAAATTAAAATAAAATTTGGGTCCCATTCATCAAACATTAATAATTCATTCATATATATTCTATATGATCAATAAAACATTTATCATTCCATCATAACATAACCCATGGAAAAGAAAATTGATTCATTTTTATTTCATCACCATAACCATATACCGTTCATAAAAATAATAAGGACTATATCATTATATCATTTCCCTAATAAATCAAAATCATTGGAAATGATGTTGTCACTGAAGAAAATTTCATTTAAAATATCTCTCGAATGTCTCTTTAGGGAAATACACTTTCTATTTTGATGTCAGTTATGTAAATTTTATATAAAATTACAAAACATTATGGATTGTATTTTACTCAATAATAAAATGGGAAATTTTAAATGAATATTCAAAAAAATTTATCCATTATAATGGCAAGAAATTCAATTCATGCCAAATATGTTGAAACAAGGATTCATTTCCAATTTTCTGTAAAAAATAAAAAGTATCTACTTTAGAAAACTACAAGAATATCCATATAAAAATTAATAAAAATTGAAATATGGGTAAAATAAATATAAAAAAATCATAGGATAATAGTAAAAACATTTATGAATGTATTTTAAATAAAATATGGACATTGACGAAAAGGATTCTCGAGTAAAGAGTAAATGATGTATGTTTTTCATAAAAAAATATCTATCATTTAAAGTAACAAATAGATAAAAGTTGTACTATTAGTTGAAAAATAAATGAATAAGTAGGAGAGAATAAAATTAATATGGGTTTACCTAAAACTAATCATATAATTTTCTTTAATTGAAATTCAATCATAAAAAATCTGGATTGAAATGATATTAATTCATAAATAACTTACCACTTTGGTAATATCTGAATCAAAATATAATGAAAGAGAAAACAATAGATGTATTTCAGAATCCCCACGACTATCAATATAAGTTTAATAAAATTTATTCATGGGTACTATATTGACAACAATAAAGAAACAAGTTGATAGTATAACATGTTTCTAACAAAAATAAAATTCAAAAAAGAAATCCCCTTAACTCAATTATGAACATTATTCATTCACATTCATATATTTTATATTATAAATATATATTTATTATAAAAACATTCCAAAAAATATTAATACAAAATATATAATTTTTTATTCATTTATAATTTCCAATTATCCTTATATTATCAATATCTACATTAAATAGAACATTCAGGTGAAAGAAGACAAGTTTTCAACAATGGTTTTGGTTCTATAGTTCTTTTAATTTCACATTGGTCATTGTTTAATCATATCAAAAATATTAATCTATAAATAAGGGCCATATTAATTAAATATATAAATTTTTATAATCAATTAGATAAAAAAATGATAAAATACAAATTACATCACTTCTGGGAGATGATATTCCACACATACACAATTGTTATGTTTATACTTTTTGATTGATGAAATAAATGATTTTTTTTAATTCACCTTTAAAGAATAATTATTATACCATTTGAATAATATATAATAAATAAATATATCTTTATTAAAATCCAAATTAAATTAAAATAGAAAAATGAATCACATCACTTCATGGAGGTGGTAGACTACACTTACACATGAGCAACATTATCACATTCCAATGGATGAAAAGGAAAGAAGGAATATTATATATTGTAATTAAATAACTATAATTATTTCATAAATATAATATTAAAATATTAAATCTACCACAATAAGAAATCATGGATTTTGGTGATGAACAATGAAACATATTTTTATGTTGAGATGGCAGCCCTCATGTAGGAACAAGCAATACTTTTTTCAGTTTTGTTAAAAAAGAAGTCCAATAATTATAGTTACACAATCATAACAACATTTTAGTATATCTTTGATAATGAGGATATTTTTTTATGATGAGTACCATATATTTAGAGAATATAGAAAAAGATATAAATTGAATGATTTTTGCTAGTATGCTTACCTCGTCTTTAGTATCCACCTTTAAATCCCTTATTAAATACCCTTGGAGTTGTAGTTTAAGAAAAATAGTTCCTATTTTTAATATCTAGTGAATCTTAAAAGAAAATTATGTAGGATATGATAGATCAGGGTGGATAAAAGTTTTGTAAAAAACTAAGATTGTAACACCCCAAGATTTCATAGTACGTTATCTCTTTAAAGTAATTCAATAGCTTGGGCTACACACAACTCTAAGATCAAGCACATCACGACCTATCAAATTTACCATATACAAAGTGATTAAGAATAGTATTAACCACATTTTTAATTATATATGTATATTCATATAATTTTAACATGAATATTATGTGTTGGTTAGACATAATATTAAAACAAATTCATTTTTTCATATAAAGGATGTATTTTTAAAAAAAATACAATTTTATCACATTTTAATGAAGAACCATTTTTAAATCCAATATTTGACACTTTTATATATTTAATTTAATAAAATTAAATTATTATTTAGAATAGGTACATAAAAATTTAGTCTGTATAAATTTTTGGTAAATTTTTATTAACATTCATATTTTGATGAATAATGAAAAATACTTAATTTTAATTTAAATCAACATTCTTAGTCTAAAGAAATTATAGTGTTAAATTATTAATTTGACAGTTTTAAAGTATAATTTTATTATATTTTTCTCATTTAATGTAATATAATTCATTGGATGCAATTTCTTATTTAAATTGTATATAAAAAAATATCAATCTTTTGATAGTTTTTACTTTTTAAAAACACACTTTCTGGTTTTAACCACGAGAATAACTTTTTAAATAATTAAGGAAAATCATATATTTTGAATTTGTTAAAATAGAGATCATTTTTTAACTCAGAATATCAAAATTATCTTAGGGTTAATTTTTAGTATTTTTTAAAAACTTTCAATTTTTGGTGAATAGTGAAAAATACATTGTTATTATTTAAAACCGGCTTTTATTTAAATTATAATTATTATTATTTAAATTTATTTTAAAGTCAAAATAGATAAATAATACTTATATTAGTTAAATATAATTCATTGGATTCATTTTATAATAATATTAGATGTATAATATTTTATTTAATTTTTTAAAGTCTTATACCCGTCTTCTAGGCACATTTGGAAATTTTCATAAAATTTAATTTTTCCACTTATGTTAACTGAATTTAAAAAATATAAATGACACTATTTACATCAGTATGTAAAATTTCTTTCAATAGGAAGAAATTTTTTTTGGTGAATAGTAACTTTTTGAATTTTATTTACCACACTTA
Organism: Viscum album; assembly: GCA_963277665.1. NCBI lineage: Eukaryota > Viridiplantae > Streptophyta > Magnoliopsida > Santalales > Viscaceae > Viscum > Viscum album. The sequence continues at coordinate 377,286,537 of OY728160.1, read as the reverse complement.
ATAGAAATTAGGGTAATTAAGGGAAAAATGATATTATAATTACACTAAAACATGTCCTAATTCTACTGGATAAGTGTATTTAGATAGAAATAAACCTTAGAAATAAAATATGATCCTTTTGGTCGACATGGATTAGATTAGGATATTTATTATCATTTTATTTAAAGAAGAGTTTAAAAGTGTTAAATTCAATGTTCAATAAATAACCCATTTTTAATATAGGGTTATGCATAAGATAAATTCAACTAAAAATACTCATTAAAAATATCAAAATATTTCTTACATAATGGTATTTTATTTATAATATTTAGATATTAAATATTTAAATTTATTTATGAGACTATGATGATGTAGTAATTACCTTATTAATGAATGATTAAAATAACTAATATTAATAATATCCAATTAAATGTAAATTGAGACTTGTGATGAATTCCAAGAATTTTATAAGTTAATATGACATGTTAGGGATTATTTAAGGTATTTTTTAAGAGATGTCATGATTTTTTGACTTTCAAAAAAACCAAATACTAAATAATGTCAAAATTGACATAAATGAGTCCCTAAAACAAATACTATATTATTAGATGAAATAATATTACAAAAAAACTATGATTTGGCCAAAGGACTTATATAAGGATATATATGTCATTAATACACCACATGAGGATTTCTTGTAATTTTATAGTATATTTATTACCATGTAATATAAAAATAGCAGAAGACATTGTAAAATCTAAACTATTTAACTAATAGTTAAATCTAAAAGATATGGTTAATATGGTGACCTAAAACTATCTAAAACCTATTGGTTTAGAATTTCTCAACCCAGACTCATTTTATCCTCTAAATAAATCCTTTTGGAGCCATTATAAACAGAATATGATTGTATAATAAAATAATATTTCAAGATTTTCCTAATGTTTCCCTCACCTCTCTTATAAAAGGGTACTTCCCCTTCTCTCAGAATCACAGCTCCGAAGCCATTTTCTTGGCCAAACCCTCCTAAAATATCCTCCCAACTACCATCCCATTATCATAGATACATTACTTTGATCAGAAATCCAACCTATGGAACATTGTTTCTCAAATCAAAAGGAAGCACCTGAAGAAGAGGTAATTATTTCTTCACATCTTTCAAGGTTCTTTTCTTCTTCCACTTCCTCTTTCTTTTATTTTTTCCATACTAAAATAATAACTTCAGTATCTTCTACATACTGAGATGTTATTATAAATATATAACAGTCATATTCATTATTCTATCCATCCTATGAATGACAAAGTCACCATACGTGTGTACATACGTATTACCATCTCTACGTCATGGTGTTGTTTGTTATTCAACACTTAATTATTGGGATGGGCATAATAAGGAGTAAAATTGATGTAAATAATAAACATAACATGTTAATTATTCTTTATATATAATATACCATCCAATTACATATTATTTCACCATTAAAAGAATGATATTGTCGCTCGTTCGTACGTACAGATTGCCATCTCCACGACGCAATGCGATTCATTTCCACGTTCACCATTCAAAGATGATTATAAAAATATATTTATTATTAATAAGTATGTAATATGTGAAAAAATAATTATACTATAAATATATATATATATATATATGAATTTACATATACCTCATTCACTTACTTTTGTTCAATACGATATGAAAATGGAAACGACGTTTATGTGTGCGTACGACCTACCTTCTCTATAAATGGTGTCTTCCATTTACTATATATATATATATTATACATATGTATATTCAAAATATATATGATATAAAAATAATTTTTTATATTCTAGAATAAATTAAATCATGATATAAGTGATACGATCAAGAATATCAAGTTAAAACCACACTTTATTAAAGTGATTATTAACTGAATTGCTATTTAACATAGAAATTATTATTAAATGGGTAGTATAATACCATAAATGAATAAAGTATGATATCATATAAATTAATATGGTTGTGGTATTATTTAATAACATACTATGTTCATTATAAAGGAGGTTAAACATACCCTCGACCAAATGAGAGTAAAAGGTAAGGGTTAATTCATCAATTTCATTATTAGCTGAGATTGTTTATGTGTAAGTATTTTCTGGGAAATTCTTATCATTAATGTCCTTGATTCATAAAAAAATTTGAAAATAAATATTTTAAGGTTTTTTGGAAGGGACTCTTTATCAAGATTTTCATTATAAATATTTTAACAATTTATTTTTCTAAATATTTTTAATTAATGCACATGTTTTAGAAATCATTATAAGGATTTATATATTTGGACATTATTTGTTTAAAATGTTAATTCCTTTAAAAAGAATCAATGTGGTATGGGAATCTCTATTTCAAAAATTTTTTTAAATGTATTCCTTTCTAAATTGTGTGACTTTTAAATGGTTTCATGAAAATGAGATATTTCTCTCAAAGAGTTATACTAATCATTTTCAACTATGTCAAAATCCTTTACGAGATATTATTCATGATTGAGATTTATTTATTATAATAAAATGTTCTATATTGTGTTGAATGAGTTAGAGATGATTGTCTATGGATGTGCTATTTTTGTACCATTCATGGTTTAAGGTTGGTGTATTGACATTTCGTATTCTAGTTTTACTATGAATGATTATGTTATGTTTCACCCTTTTCATATGAGAAATTCATTGGACTTAGTATGTGACGGGTGGAGTCCACTATAGCTTCTTGATGCATTGGTAGATCTCATGAGACAAACTAGTGTCCTGGCACAGGACAATGAAAAAAATTTATTTGTAGCCTTGGAACGAGGCCTTGACTATGTGGTTATGATGTCCGACATTATGCATTCCCTTGTTATGAAATAAGTTGTTACAAGTGATTATTTGAATATTATAATATTAATTTTCATGTTTATATGGTATTGTTTGTTTTATTTTTTTCATATTATTTTGAATCTTTTTTTTAAAAAGGTAGTTGTTTTTATTACACATCTTTATATAAAATATTGTTGCTTCTACTAAATTATTTACCCTTACTGAGCATCTAAGCTCACACCTTTCTTATGTTTTATTTCCCTGGATGCCAAGAAGTTTATTATGTTTTATACATTGGTTTATGCTAGAATAATAATGTAATTATAATAATATTATCTATGTTGTGTTTTATTTTAGAAATTGTAATGTAAGGTTCATGTATGTAATGTATTTTCTAACACAGCTAAACTGATCGGTCCATCAGGACTTGATTCCTTGTAATCATGCCAATGTATTAAAATTATGCTTTGACTCTAGGTAACTAGGTTTGTGGAGTTACAATTCGTATAAGAGGAATTTTAGTAAAAACATGGAAGCTTGATTTAGAAAAACATTAATTAAAGAACATTACCCTAAGATAGAAATTGAGGATTAGTATACAAGAAATTCCTAAAATTTTGGTAATATAGAGATTTTGTGTATTTTCAAATAAATACACATCTTTCTGGATTAGAACAGGTAGAGGCAGCTCTGGAACATATGTACCTTGGAGTAAAAACTACATAAAGGTGTTTCAGGCCAAACCAGGGGTATCAATGTACATGAAAACATGCCTTGCAACACTCTTGGTAATGAAACTTCTGGGGGATATTCTTAGGATAATTCACATTTTCTCTAAAAACTAGTATGGAGTGTTTTTGATTAAATACCTCCTTAAAGAAAACATTTTTTATGATTATAAATTATATGCATAAAAAGATAAATTTATGTTAGATATTTTACATGTTTGGAATTATGAATTATGATTCATAGACAAACCTACTCTATGTCATTATTTTGAAATGGTTCCCATTAGATGGAATGATAAATCTAATAATACGCATGATCCAAAGAGAAATAAGGATCATATATTTTATTGTCTTAAGAAATCACTTATAAGGGAAATAGTCTCCCACATTTTTTCATCATATGAAGAAATATTGTCATGTTTTAATAAGATAAGTAATGAATTATCTATGTCATATTGCATTGAAGGGAATCCAGAGAATAAAAGGATGGTAGAGAGAAATATGGTTAAACGGAAGAAGGGAAAGATGAATTCACTTATATGTGATAATTGTGGAAAGAATCACCTTGGTAAATTCTTTAAGGGAATGGGAGTTTTTTATAAGTGTGGATAAAAAAGACACCAAGTACATGATTTCAAGGGTAAGAAAAGGGTTTCAAATGTACAATGCTTCATCTGCAGGGAGTTGGGACACTATGAAAATAAATGTTCCAACCATCAGATTATACCGCAAATGATGTTATTGGATAATAATCATGTTATGATACTAACACATATGAAGAGGACTGACTAGTTTTCTTATGTTGTTATTAAATAATTATGTCATTTGAGGTTTTTATCAATGATGTACTAGTTATAAGAATTATGCAGTATATAAGGATTATACTACAGTACTATTTCATTAAATAATTGAGATTGTGTGGTACCAATAAAAGTGATTTAATATCAAGTTTTACATTTTTGGAAAATACATTGCTGAAGGAAAGATAATCCTTAATATGGTCCTGATTCTGCGGTATTGATTTTGGAATAATATATGATTGATATGGATAAATTATATTTGATATTATTGACTACCTTGAAACTAATTAATGGTTTTTTTATTCCATCATTGTTGGAGATTACAACATTTTTTGATTTAAGAAGTATATCTTGTATTCAATATTTTATAGAAGTAATAATGAAGTACATTCCTATTCAAATATGGTTTTCTAGTAAATCATTTTATTACCACACTTTATGAGAATACGCGATGAAGGTATTCACATGTATATAATGTGAACATCCTTATAAATTTTGGACGTTGAATTCGGACAGAAGTATTGTGGATAAGTCTTAAGGTTTGAATAGATTAAGTTTGACATTGGAAACTATTGTCAAGGTTAAACCATTTCTTAAGATTATTTTTGAATTATTATAAAAAGACTACATGGAGGTCGGGCAACAACTCGTTACGTCCAGAAAGGTCACGATACATGAACCCACAAGAGAAGGGTGATAAGGGTGCATTACCTACCAATGGCCTACATGATATCCAGGTTTGTATAATGTAGTTTTTTTATGTAATGAAATATGAATTATAATTTCATTTTTTTGAAACCCAAGAAAATTAGGTTAAATATAAATTTTTTGAGTTCTATTATCTTTTTTGAGTAAAAGACGAGTTTGTGGTAGAAATTATTTAAAAGATGGAACTGTACATATCAAGTATTTTTTTATTTAATGAAGAAATTAATTGTTAAACATTAGGGAAAGGATCTTAAAACTAAAAATTCATTTTCCTAATACATTATTTTTTGTTGAACCAATTATATTTTAAATAATCATTGATTTATGGCTTTAATGACCTCAATTTTCTATTTATTATTCACTTTTTTGTGATTGATGACCTCAATCACCCACTATAAATATTTACATTTTTCCTCCAATTATGTGTCTATAATTTCCACCAACGTTATCTTATTCGAAACCCGAATTTTCTAGTGACTTGTTCATTTCCCTTTCACTCTTATTATGACTAAATTTTGTCAACCCAATTTCTAATGTGGGTTTTCCACAAAAAGAAATTTCTATTTTCAACCTTTTATTTTTTAGGTAAAATTTAAAATTGCGGGGATGAAATTTATTGAAGGAGGGGAGAATGTACCACCCTAATATTTCATATTACGTTATCTTTTTAAAATAATTCAATAGATTGGGCTACACGCAACACCGAGTTGAAGCGCATCACGACCTCTCAAAATAGCCGTTTAAACAGAGATTATGAATAGTATAATTTTTTTTGAATTATATATATATACTCATATAATTTTAACAATTATATTATGTTTTTATTAGACATAATATTAAAAAATTATTTTTTTTAGATAAAGGAAGTATTTTTCAAAAAATAAAATTTTACCACCTTTTAATGGTGAACCTTTCTTAAATTAAATATTTGAAACTTTTATATAATAAATTTAATGAAATTAAATCCTTATTTAGAAGAGGGACATACAAAATTAGTTTAGATAAATTTTTGGTACTTGTCTGATAACTTTCATATTCTGATGAATACTAAAAAATACTAAAATTTAATTGAAAAAAACATTTTCAATAAAAATAATTTATAGTGTTAAATAATGAATTTGAGTGATTTTAAAGCATAATTAGATGATATTTTTATCATTTAATATAATTTAGGTCATTTGATTTAATTTCACTTTTAAATTGTACATAAACAAATGTCAATCTTTTGAAAGGTTTTACTTCTTAAAAATCCTCTTTCTGGTTTTGACAATGGAAATTAATTTTTAACTAATTAAAGAAACTCTTATTTTTAAATTTTTATAAAATAGACACCATTTTTGGATTCAGAGTATCAAAATTTACTTAGGGTTAATTTTTGGTATTTTTTTGGAAACATTTAATTTATGATGAATTGTGAAAAAGACTACATTATTATTTAAAACTGAATTTTATTTAAATAATAATAATTATTATATAAATTTATTTTAAAGTAAAAAATAGATATATAATACCTATATTATTTAAATTTAATTCATTTGAGTAAATTTATATTAATATTATATGTATAAAATTTTATTGAATTTTTTAACGTCTTTTACCCACCTTCTAGGGAAATTTGCAAATTTGCATAAAACATAATTTTACCACTTCTGTAAATTGAATTTCCAAAAAAATAAGAGACATGGTTGAAATCAGAAAGTAAAATTTGGTTCAATAGGATGAAAATACTTTTTGGTGAACAATATCTTTTGAATTTTATTTACCACGGTTAAAAGTAAATAGGGTAATTAATGATAAAAATCATATTATAATTAAGCTAACATGTGTCAAAATTATATTATATCAGTTTATTTCGACCAAAATCTACCTTAAAAATAAAATATTATCATTTTTTCCCCCTTGGATAAGATTTGGACAATTATTATTATTTTATTTAAAGAAAAGGTAAAAATGCTAAATTTATTGTTTAATAAATAATCCATTTTTTATATAGGGTTATACATAAGATAGATTCGACTATAAATATTAATTATAAAAATAAAAATATTTCCTAAATAATGGTATTTTATTTATCATTTTTATACATTAGATATTTAAATTTATTTATGACACAATGATGATGCAAAAATTACATTATTAATGAAGGATTAAAATAATTGATATTATAAATGTACAAATAAATGTAAATTGAGACTTATGATGCATTAAAAAAATTATCTAGGTTAATATGACATGTTAGGTTTTATTTAAAGTATTTATTCTAAGTAATCATGTTTTTTTTACTTTTAAAAAAACCAAATACTAAAAAATGTCAAAATTGAAAAAACTGAGTTTCTAAAACAAATACTATATTATTAGATGATATAATAATCCTAAAAAAATAAGGTTTGGAAAAAGAGCTTATATAATGATATTTTTTTCATTAATTATCTAATTGAGGTTCTCTTTTCTTTTTATAGTATGTTTATTAACAATTTAATACAAAAATATAAGAATACATTGTAAAAGTTAAACTATTTAACTAAGAGTTAAATCTAAAAGACAAGGTTAATATGGTGTCCTAAACCTATCTAAAACCTATTTTTTGAGAGGTTTTAAACCCATACTCATATAACCCTCAAAATAAATCCTTTTTGAGACATTATAAACCTAATATTATTGTATAATAATATAAAATTTCAAGCTTTTCCTAAAGTGACACTCACTTCTCTTATAAAATGGTACTTCCCCTTCTTTCAAAATTACACCTCCAAATCCATTTGGAATGGAAAAATACTACCCAAATACCCTCCCAAATAACCTCACATCATCTTATAGGTCTTACTTTATCAGAAAGGAAACCTAACAAGCCATTTCATTCAAATTAAATGGAGTCACCCAGAGAAGAGGTAATTATTTTATCACCTATTTCAAAGTTCTTTTTTTCTTCCACATCCACTTTCTTTTATTTTTCCCATAATAAAATAATAACTGAAGTAACTTCTATATACTGAGATGTTATTATAAATATGGTACAACCATATTAATAATTCTATCCATCTTATGAATGACAAAGTTACCATACGTGCGTACGTACAACTTACCGTCTCCACATCGTGGTGTAGTTTATTATTCAACACATCATTATTTTGATAGGTATAATAATGAGTATAATTGATATAAATAATAAATACAACATGTTAATGATTCTATATGTATAATATACCATTAAATTATATACTATTTCTCCATCAATATAATGATATTGTCACTCGTGCATACGTACGGATTACGGTCTCCATGACGTGATGAGATTCATTTCCACATTAACCATTCAATGATGATTATAAAAATATATATATTATTAATTAGTATTTAATATATGACATAATAATTATAATATAAATATATATGTGTGTGTGTGTGTGTATTTACATATACCTCATTCACTTACTTACATTCAATACGATATAAAAACAGAAGCGGCGTTTATATGTACGTACGACCTACCATATCCATAAATGGTGTTTTCCATTTCATATATCTATATATTATAAATATTTTTATTCTGAATATATATGACACGTAAATAATTTTATATATTTTGAATGAAATTAAATCATGATATAAGTAATACGATCAAGAACAACAAGTCAAAACATGTACGATAAAGAAAGTGATTATTACCCAAAATGTTATTTTGACATAAGATTTATTATTAAATGGGTAGAATAAAACCATAAATTAATCAATTATGATATTATAAATATGAATACGGTTTTGGTATAATTTAATAATATACTATGGTCATTATACAAGAGGTTAAACGTACCCTCGACCAAAGAAATGTTCAAGGTTAGGGTTAATTCTTCAATCTCATTATTATCCGAAAATGTTTATGTGTAAGTATTTACAAGGACATTTTTATAATCCATGTCTATGTTTCAAAAAAAATTCAAAATGAATATTTTAAAGTTTTTTGGAAGGGAAATTTTATAAAGATCAGAATTTTAAATGTTATAATGATTCATTTTTCTAAATATTTTTAATTAATGTCCATGTTTTAAAAATGATTTTAAGGATATATATATATATGGTCATGATTGTTTTAAAATGTTAATTCATTTAAAAAATTTCAATTTCGTATGGGAAACATTGATTTGATAATTCATTTTAAATGTCTTCTTTTTTAAATTGTGTTACTTTTATATGATTTCATGAAAAGGGGATATTTCTCTCAAAGAGTTGTACTGATCATTTTCAAATATGTCAACATCATTTACTGGATATTATTCATGATTGAGGTTTATTTATTATAATATAATGTTTTATATTGTATTGAATGAATTTTGATATGTTTGAATATTAATGTTTCATTTATATACCATTCATGGATTATAGTTTTACTATTGACATTTTGTATGCTAGTTTTAATATGAATGTTTATGTTATGATTCACCCTTTTCATATGAGAAATGCATTGGACTTAGTAAGTGAAGGGTGGAGCCCGCTATAGCTTCTCCATGCATCGGTAGGTCACATGATATAAAATAGTTTCTTGGAACAAGGCCTTGAAAAAAAAAAATTTGTAGTATTGGCACGAGGCGTTGACAATGTGGTTATGATGTCCAGCATTATGCATTCCCTCGTTATGAAATTAGTTATTATATGTGATTATTATACTAGTAAAATATCCATGTTCATGTTTATATGGTATTTTTTTGATTTATTATTTCTATATTATGTTCAATTTTATGTTTAAAAAGGTGGTAGTTTTTATTACACATCTTACCTTAAAAGATTATAGATTTTGCTAAATTATTTACCCTTACTGAGAATCTGAGCTCACCCCTTTCTTATGTTTTATTTTCCCAGGATTCCAATAAGTGTAGTATGTTCTATATACAGGTTTAAGCTAGAATAATAATGTAATTCTCAAAGGATTATCTATGTTTTGTTTTATGATAGAAATTGTAATGTAAAGTTCATGTATGTAATATATTTTTCAAGACTACTAAACTGATCAGTACTTCAGGACATGATTCCTTATAATCATGCCAATGTATTAAAATAACGCACTGACGCTAGATAACTAGGGTCGGGGCATTACAAAGATATGGGTGTTATGATATAAGTGAAGGATAGGACACACGTGGATTTAATAAAAATATTTAAATACATTAAATTTATTTTTATGTGAATGTGGCACCATGTTGAAAAATGTTTGAATATCAAATTTTATATGGTTGAAATACCTATAGAAATGGAAAATTAGACAAGGTTATTTTCTATTTTATACCTTATCTTTTTTCATTAACCCCTATATTAATGAGTTTTAATGTTAACTGTAGTAACAACTTCATCAATCTTAGAGTAAAATAATTTGACTTATGGGGAAACAATTTGTGTATAAATAGAAAAAAGGTTGAAATTTTAGATTATTTATCATACTATTTGTCTTCATGAAATATTTTTATGATTTTTAAATAATTAAATAAATTATAACATAACATCAAATATCATTAATGGCATTTTGACAATATTAATTAATATTGAATTCCGGGAGATGAAAATGAGTATGCAATTTGAATATTATTTTTTTTTAAAAATAATTTATAAATTTTTATTAACCATATAATTTTTGTGAAATCATTATTCATCCAATGAATATTAGTTTTGATGATTTTAAAATCATTTACTATGATTTTTATACCTCTTCAACAAGAACTTTTTCAACATTATGTTAGAATTTAAGTTAGTTATACCAATAAATAAAATTAAAAATAATTTCCATTTCAAAAAAAATTGATCAGTTTCATAATAAACCATTATATTCATTTATAACATTATCTTATCACTTTTATAAAATAAAATATAAATTAATAAGAAAGTGAGTAACTTTTCGTAATTTTCATTACATGAATTAATATAAATGTAATTATCAAAGAAAAATGGAATTGAAATGGATCATATTAAATGATAAGATTTATATGGTTTAATTAATACCATAAAATGGAATAAACTATTTTTTGGGTTAAATTTTAGAACTTATCTCATAGTATTAGGTCTACTTTTTACTTTTTATCCTTTCCAATATAATTTTTTTACCATGGTTACTATTTATAGTGACAATAAATAAAATGGATATGTTTTCAAAATTTGTGCCTCTAATATATTAATATGGTATATATTTTGAAATATTAAATCCCTATAATTTACTTAAATAAAATTTAATATAAAGGCATAAAACACAACAAAAAATAATTTTTGAAAAATTCTATTTGATGCATAAAAATTTACTTGTAGAAAAATAATGAATATTTCTTACTGAAATGAAATTAGTTAGGCTATTATATATAAAATAGATCATATTTAACTTTATGAATAAATAAAAAATTTAATAGGACTTTTAAATAACTTTAATTAATGAAAATAAATGTAGGTATTTTAAAAATTGGTATTTTTCTCCATTCACTAAAAGATAAGTCATTTCATAAAAATACCATAATTTTACACTATTTTAATATTAATATAGTTATTTATAATATGGTTTTCTTTTTATAAAATGTTTTTACTTAAACTTTTAGAAATTAATTATAATTTCCACACAAAAATTAGAGTAAAAATAATTTTTGAAGAAAATGTGTTCTTGATGCATATAATGACTTCAATAAAAATTAGTTATTATTTTCTAAGAATTTATCAATAAATATTTATTGAATATAAAAATTAATGATATTTTTCATAATGTGGTTACACATATTCTTACCCACATATTTAATAGACATGTTATAATAGTCACATTTTGAAAATTATATTTTTATAATATATATTAATTATTTTAAATATAAGTGTTTCTTGATATAAAATATATTGAGGTTATTATTATTTTAACCAAAATTGGGGGTTTGTTACATTCTATCCCCATCTTAAGTGATTGTATAGTCTTTTGGGAATTTTAAGTCTCATTATAGAAAACTAGATTCCCTTTGGTTAGATATATTTTAAGACCAAATTATTTTTACATTAATTATATGACTTTCATACTTGAGGATAATTATAAAGAGCCTCAAATGAGAATATTTTACAATCCTCAATACAAGATAAATATTTGTTTCTGATAAATTTTTGAAAAACATTAGGAAGATAGAGGAAAAATTTTTAGGAAAATTTCAAAAGAAAAAGAGGATCAACAACTATAAATTTATGGTAATTAAAGTTGAATCAGTTTAGATAAAAATGTTTTTTTACTCCTTTTAATGAAACATGTCTTAGTTTTTATTTGTATGAGTCAGTTATATTAATTGGATCCCTTCAATTTTTTTTGACAAATTTAAAATATTCCTTTTATTTTTACAATTTTTTCATTAAAAACTTATTATTTAATTATCTCTTATATGAGTTGAGAAATGTTTTTTTAGCTAGCATTAGTTGTAGAAGTAAATATTTTTGATGATTTCATTTATTATATTGTTCTTCATGTTCGTCGTGTGTCTTATAAATGTATTTTAGAGAAATATTTTCTTTGGCATGAGTTTCTTTATAACTCATACATTTATCCATTTATTAATGAATAATTATAATTTTCAACAATATTAGTTACTTATTACATAAATTATTCATATTGTTTTGGGATTGATATTTATAGTTTTATAAAACCATCAGTATATATTTTTACCCTTATGGTTTATACTTTCATCCTTATAAAGATTAAATTTTTCATAAAGGAACTATGCTTATATTCTTATCTAGTGATTCTTACACACCATAGTATGATTCTTACGTGCCATAAAAGATGATTATGCACCATATGATAATGATTTTCCCACTTTTATTTTTAGATAGATAATTCTTACATAAGTCATGTTTACGATTATATAATTTTTACGATAATATAGAAAATATATTATTTGTCGCATAGTCCCTTCCCATGTAACTCGTCACTGAAAATAAAGTTGTAAAAGCTTAATGTTGAAAATATTTTTTAAAATGTGTTATTTATTGTGATGGGTCGAGTGACCCATCATAATTAATTTTTTGTTGAAAATCTGTCAAATCGTAAAAAAGTTAAAAAGATAAAAATAATGAATTATAAAAATATAAAAAAATATAAAATATCAAAAATAAAAAATATCAAAATTTAAACATAATTTTTAAAAAATATAATAACTAAAATTGTTAACATATAAAATACTAAAAATATTACCCAAAACATTTTTATTTAAATTTTTACATAATAAAAATATACATAATGTATAAATCTATTTTTCAATCAATAAAATATATTATAAATCAGTAAAATGGTGGAAATAAAATAATATATAATCTAATGGTCATGAAAATTACTAATTTGTTTCAACTATTTCTAAATTTGTCATTTATCGTGGTTATAAAATTGATGACCTATTTTATTTTCACCTTGAATGTAATTTATAATATTTTATTTTATTTTCTAGTAATTTAAAATAAATTATAATTATTTTATTTTATAAAAATTTTGTAGGTTTACATTTTTTATAAATTTTTAATTTTCTTCGTAATTTATAAGAAATTATACCATTTTATATCAATTTATTTTAAAATATATCAATACATAAATATTTTTTAATTTTTAAGAATTTATTCAAATTTAAAGTAAATTATATTACTGTTTTTTTTAAATTTGCTCTTTTAAACTATTTTTTTAGTTTATAACAATTTATTTTAAATTATATGAATTTATAAATTTATTTCTGATTTTTTATAATTCATACTACATGAATAAATGTATATGATAATTTATACCGATCTATACTAATTTATAATAATTTAAACTAATTTTTGTTATAAATATATATAAATTTAAAATAATTTAATTTGTTTTTATAAATTATGCTAATTTTTTAATTATTTTCTAATTCTTATTAGTTTATACTAATTCATACTAATATTTAATTTATTTGAAAAATTAAACTATTTGTATTAATTTAAATGATTTTTTATTAACTTAAACTAATTTTATTATATTTACTAAGACTTTTATTAACATTAAAAATCTTACACAATATTTTTTTTAAATAAATTGGTACTGAATTATTCATCTTATTAATTATATAGATTAGATAAATATTTTTTTTCAATTTTGGTTGTAATTATTACAAATTGTTACTAAGTTCCACTAATTATTACCGTGTACCACAAATTACCAATTATTATTACTAATTATCCAAAAAAATTCTATTTATTTATAATTATTACAAATTTTTACGGATTTTGAATAATTTTTTCTAATTATTATGTACCGCTAATTATTACTATATACCACTAATTATTACAAATTATTACTAATTACCACTAATTATTACTAAGTACCACTAATTACTACTAATTATTATTCCTAATTATTACTAATTGTTATTACTAATTATTATTACGAATTATTAATATTTAAAATTACTAATTATTATAAAGTATCACTAATTATTAATAATTATTATTACTAATTATTATAATAAAATTCTAATTATAACTAATTATAACTAATTTTTACTATTTATTTAATATTATTACTAATTATTGCTAATTATTTATAATTACCACTAATTTTAACTAATTGTAACTAATTATCACTAATTATTTCTAATTAGATCTAATATCCTCTAATTAGTGCTAATTACCACTAATGGCCACTAATTAGCACTAATTATTACTAATTTTTACTAATTTTTACTAATAACTACAAATTATTACTTATTATTACTAATTGATACTAATTATTAATAATTATTATTAATTAACATTAAGTTCCACTAAATATTACTAAATCTTACTAATTAATACTAATCATTATTCTCTACTACTAATTATTACTATGAACAACAAATTTTTACTATGTACCACTAACTTTTACTAATTATTTTTTATTATTACTAATTATTATTAATTATTACTAATTACAGCTAATCATTTCTAATTATAACTAATTATTACTAATTACTACTAATTATTACTAATTACTACTAATTATTACAGATTACAAATTATTATTAACAATTATTACTAATTTTTACCAATTAGTCGTAATTATTACTAAATAATTCTAATTATTTCTAATTATTACAAATAATTTCTAAGTACCACTAATTATTACTAATTATTACTAAGCGACACTAATTATTAATAATTATTAATAATTATTACTAGTATTTCAAATTACAACTATTTAATAACGATTAAGAATAATTTTATCAAATTACTAATAATTATTACTAATTACCACTCTTTATTACCCATTAGTACTCACTCAATGCATATGCATGGTGATATGGATTAATTGTTATTTTTTAATAAGAGAGTATTGTTGGTAAAAGTTAAGAAGAATCAAGAAATGTTGAATCTATTTTAATCACAAAAAGAGCTGCATAATATTTAAATAAAAGTATATAAAATGTGGAGACACCATTAAGAAAACTATTAAGAAATGGTGGTGAATAAAATATTGGATATTTCAATGAAATAAGAAGTGATGAAAAAAATATATATTTCTTTTTCTATAAGATTATTAATCATTGAAAGTAGAATCCAAAGCAGCAACACATGGACGTGAAGCTTCATCGATAATATGGTCGAATATATTAAACTATTGAAAAAATAAATAATTTCAATGGTACATAGAAAATAATATTCATGGAAATTTTATGTTTTAATATTCTCAAATAGCATATATTATTGTTCCACATAATTCCATTATGGAATGGTTTAAGATATATTTGATGAGACATGTGTTTTATCCCAAAAACTAGTAACTGTAATCATAATTTACCATATTATAATACTTAAACATTAAAATTTAAACATTAACTTTAATTAAAATTGTTCCTAGATGTTTTTTGAAGAAAAACTATCTCCAACATGTTATATAGTCAGAAGGGAATACCAACAATGAAAAAATTCCAGTATAAAAAAAATTAATTTTCAATTTAAAATGAATTTTTTGAGGCATATGTAATAGATTATATGTGTTTTCACAAAATCTGTATGAATATAAAAATAATTATTATCAAATAATGATTCTAAATCTACCAATATGCTGGAATATGTTCATTTCCTGCTAATGTGGGATCACAATGTTTGTTAAGATTCACTAAGAAGTTGGAAATCAAAAAACTTGTTTAGGGAAGATAAATATAGTCAAAACCAAAAATGTATTTTAATTGATGGAAAACCTTGTATATATATAACCATCAAATGAATTTTTATTGTTATATCTATCACCCTGAAATATGACGTTAATGGGATTCTAGTTAAATGAATAGCGAAGCAAATCTAGGAAGCAATGAGTTCATGTAGAGACAAAATGGAGGATCAATGGGAATAAAAGTTGATTAAAAGAAAAATTATATGATTGATTTTTTTTCATAGTGAAGTGATAAAAAATGATGTAGAATACAAAAATATGTTTTATTTTTTTGGAATCTTTAAAATGAATGCATATTGGTTACTGATTTCCAAGAAATACCCTAGTACATACTTTCTCAAAAAAGTGATTTATGTATCCGAACGTATACAATAAATAATTTTTTTTGTTTCAAGTACATAAAAAATATTTAATTAAAAGTCAAATAAACCAAAATGTGTGGAATTGATATGAAATGCATATGTCAAACTAAAAAAATATCAAACAATGGAGTTTTAATTAAAGATGAGTATACTTGATTGTATGTTATTATGTGTAACCAAAAGTAATCGCTATAGATTATAATCCAAAAAATTACTCCTTAGGAATACAAAGAAATTCTCTTAGTTTAAACATACCTTAAAAAATGGATACATATAACGTGATGAATTTTCATCATTATAAATCATTCAGCCAGTGAATTTCACGCCTTTGTAACTCCTCTGTATAGCCCATGGTTCTCTGCTTGAGCCCTTCTTCATATTCTCCCCCAGCTCCATAATATGCTCATTTGATCTATTATGGTCTTCTAAGTCTTCAACAGGATAGAAAGTCATATCCCCTATAAATCAATGTACCCTTCAACAAAATGATGATGAGGTATGGGATCAGATATTTAGTAAATAAAATAAAATATTTTTTATGAAAAGTTCCTCAGATCATGAACTTTCAAGATTACTAATGTACCATCCACTCTATGTTTTAGTACAAAGCATAAGATTATATCCTTTTTGGGATGAACTTATCACAGTATAAAGGATTACAGTCGTCAATATACAGTCACATAAAACTAAAAACATAGGGAAATAGCTTTCTCATCGAAATAAAAATTACTCGAAACTAACAATGTGATCATGTGATTCTTTCTTGGATTCACATGATCGAAGATACACTATTTTTCAGTGTCCAGTGATTTCTCTTTTTTTCTCCATTAATCATAGGGATAGAGAAAAATTATGTTTCAAGGTCTAAACAAAATGATTCTCCCATATCTAGACTACCTATTAGAGTCACGGTTGGACCTTGAATGGAATTTACTGATTTATTACTGTCTTTAGAATTCTCTTCTCCAGCTTCATCTACCACATGTAATGTATCAAATGTTTTATATTATTTCTGAGGTGAACCTAATAACTTTAATTAGAGAAGTCTATAATGGGATCATTTAATGAAAAAAATATTTCATTTATTTCTTTCCATTCAACACTTCCCTTAAGGCATCAGTTCTTAGAAAAAAAATTAGTAGAGAGTTTGAGAAGAAATAATAATTTATTTATTTTTTACTACTGAAATACAATTGGAACATTAAATGTGCATCAAAACCTGAACTGGAATTTTCCCTCTGGGATTATGCTTCCACTAAAACACATGGAAGTCATGATATTGAAATTTTCTTGCAATCAAACAGTTATAAAAACTGAATAATAATGAATGATCGGTTCAAAATGCACAATTCGTGAACTTTCGTTGTTCGGATTATAAACACAGGGTTGTAACCACTGCTTGGGAAACGTTATCATAGCAGAACCCATTACTAGTGTTAATCTATAGTCACGTATAAATAAATACAAAGGGAAACAAACCCATATGAAACATATTTCTCAGCATCAATAAAATAAATAGAACACTAACAATGGTATCAATGGCTTCGTCTTGTAAGAACATGACCCAAAGGGATCCGGTTTTCAAAGGCCAGTGATTCCGCTTATTTTTCTCCCTTCATATTAGGGATAAAAATAATGTTTTGGGGTCTCAACATGATATGGATGGAGTATCTTTATATATTGTGGTTAATGATTCTCTCATCTCTATAATACTTGTTATAGTCATGGATGGTCCTTGAATGGGCTTTACCTAATCATTACAATTTTTAGAATTTTCTTATGTAGTTTCATCTACCACATGCAAGGTATCAGAAACATCAGATTCGTTCTTAGGTGAAACTAATAAATTTAAATAGAGAACATTCATCTAGGAATGTTTCAAGACCACATTTTTGTAATGAAGTTCCTCTATTTAAAAATTGTATTCAGGCTTCAGTTTCCTGCAAATATATCAATATATGGTTTGAGAAGAAACAATATATTATTTCTTTATTTGTACTGAAATACAATTATAACATTACTTTTCTAGAACATCCTAATTGAAATTTTCCCTCTATGATTCTACAGCCACTATACAACAAGGTGATACAGAGAAAATCATGATATTGAAATTTATTTACAATCAGAGAGTCAAAAGAACTAAATAAGAATGGCCATTAAATTAAAACATTATAATTTGTGCCACCTTTATTATTTGGATCATAAACATCATGAAGTTGCAGGATCATCTATGACATGGATTCTATAACATCATATTTATTTCGTAATATTGATCCTGAATGAATCCTTTAGTGGTCACGAGTGCATTCACCATCAAATTTGGGGAAGCTCCATAGATTTATACCTATTAAAGACATGTTAATTGAAAATTACCTTAGTAAATTCCATAATTGAAATGCCAAATAATGAGCAGTAGTGTTGAGAACATTGACCAAAATGGAAGATCTGGTTGGAAAAGTTAATAATAACATATCAAAAAAATTTCAAACCAATAATAGAGTAAGTAATGTGGATCATACAAGAACATTGAGGTGGGAAAACTACAGGAATCATTATGAAATACCCAGGAGGAACAACTTGGGTCAAATCACATACAAGATCCATCGTGGGGATTTTTTTGGATTCTTTCACAACCACAACAACTAACATGGCCACCACATCAGCCCCCTTTTCCACCTTCCAGTTCACCAACTAACTCACCATCGTCCACAAAAATAATATCATAATTTTAGAATAATTTGAAAGAAAGGCATTCCCTGCTCACATTATCATTATGGATGTGTAACTTCTAGATGGTGCCATTTGAAATCACATACCTCAAGCTTTTGGATTCTATAACTACTAAATCTCAAGGATTCACTCCAATTCCTCAAGATAGAGTCACTTTCAAACTCTTTGGATTCCCACACATTAATAATCAACCTTTCCCATGCATCTAAATTGAAATTTAAATAAATTTTCTATTTGTGAGGCATGCATCATTGACAATATTTGGGAAATGTTTCCTATAAAAATTTAGAAAAAATTCTAGATCCCTGATATATGAAATAATGGGTTAAGATATAGGTGATAATGGCATAATTCTGACTCTATGTGTAATTCCATTTGTTGATAGTTGTTCACTTATTGGAGTATGAAACTACTCGATAGATGGAATTGAATAGTTTCTAAAATATGGAATCACTGTTATTGTCAAAATTTTAATTAATACAACTTCTGAAAGAATGCCAATTAGTAAATAAATTTATAGTGAATAGAATATAGTACTCCTAAACTTTTTATTTTTCCTTCATTAGTAGTCTCTTATGGAACCTTTCATCTATAGGGTTTGATGGGATATTCATGTTTATATTGTTTTTCTTTATATTTAATATCATGGTGTTCAAGGAAACCTTTTTATGAATAGTTTACAAATAATTGAATGTAAAATATGTAGCTTAATGTAGTTCACTATTTTTGTGGTAGTATGTGTAGTATAAATATTGTAGAATATTTGTGGGTAGTCAAATGAGATATTGAGTCATAAAAATAAGAGTAATATTTAAAAATATAATAATTCTCAATATCTATGCATACTATATCAATGCAGGAGGACTTACCAGTTGCAATCCTATTGTAGAGGTGACATGTGAAGTTGGAGTTACTGAGCATTAGAATAGAAAATATATTTTCAAGGTGTGTAAAGAAATCATATTATGTAGAGTAAAATGTAAAATGAATGTAATATACATTTCCAAGGAAAACATGAAATTGGATAAAATTGTAATTTCACAATTTTATACTATCAGTAATGACAAATAAATGAAATTTGGAACATAGAAACACTGAATGATATGTATTGAATAAAATGTGGTAGGCATACCCATGTAAGATGATGTGATGTGGTGTCAAAGGAATCTTACAATTATTATATTGAACATAGTTGTATAAACTGTTTGAATGTAGTTCACTATTGTTGGAAGAGGAACTGTACTAGGGAAATAGAAGTAGATTAATGGGAATAGTAAAAAGATTTTAAGTCCTAAAATATTTGATAGTAGTTCACAGTTTTTCATGGAATAACTATACTGGAAATGTAGTTGTAGGTTTATGGGAAGTAAAATGAGAAAACGGGTCATAAAAAAGAGTAAACTATTAATAATAAATGAATTCATAATTTATATTCATACTACATTAATGTAGTTAGAGTGAAAAGTTTCAATCCTTTCACATGAACAATGTTTCTTGATGTAGATCACTTTTGTGGGCGTAGTAACTTTAGTTGAAATATAGTAGTAGATTTATGGGAATTCAAATGAGAAAGTGAGTCATAAAAATAAGGGTAAACTGTTAATAATCTAATAATTCTCAATTTCTATGCAGACTACATCAATGTAGGAGGAGTTACCAGTTGCAGTCATATGGTAGAGGTGACAAGTGACGCTAGAGGTATAGAGCTTTAGTATAGATAATAGATTGTCAGGTGTTCATGGAAACCATATTATATTGAGTGAACAATAAAATGAACATAATATACATTGCCAAGGAAAACGCCAAATTAGATGAAGTTATAATTTGAAAATATTATATTATCAGTAATGACAAAAAAAATTAAATCTGGAACATAGAAACACTGAATGCTATGTATTGAATAACATTATGTAGGAAGACTCATGTTAGATGAAATGATGTTGTGTAAAAGGATTCATTCAATTATTGTATTGAACGCAGTTTTATAAATAGTCTAAAAGTTGTCCATTGTTGTTTGTAGAGTAATTGTTCTTAGAAAATAGAATTAGATTAATTGGAAGTCTAATGATGCATTTATTCATAATATTTTAAGTAAATTAATAATAATAAAATATTACTCTGTTTTTTATGCAGATAACATTAATGCATGAAGGGTGATCCATTTCAATAATTTGGAACGGTCACTACATCATGATGTCATTTAATATTGGATGTCCCAGAAAAATACAAGATACCTTGTAAACTGTCATGGCTTGAGGAGTATCATGATGCTCAGTTTGGAAGATATGGATCTATTTTGATGAATCCAAAGTGTAGGTATTATAAATAGAGATGATGTGGCTTCCAATGCTAGAGCGACCACCAATGTGTACCTTAATAGAGTTGTTATTGATGTACAGAGTTTGATGGAGTTTGTACATGTGGATCGGGATAAGTAATAGTTGGAGGAGATGAGGGATTCAAGGACTAGGATGTTTTATGGTAAGAGGTTGGGTTACAAAAATCGTTACAGGGTAAATCTGTCGTCAAGTTTTTTTCAGAGTAATATCACAACTAATCGTTGATGTTAGGAGAATATGGGGTTCATTCGTAGTAGAAGATGACAAATACCTCTAGTAGGATGTGGGCATTGATTTTTGGGGAACCATGGTGGAGTTGAAGGAAATTAATATATGGAAATGATGGATGGTCTAGTTCGAAGTGGATGGATGGATAAATTGATGGAATTTTAGAAGTTGTAGGCGATTGGGTAGATTTCACCGTAGTGGAAGAATAATGAAACCAGGATTTGTGGTTGGTCGGAGTTTTGTGGGAAATGAAGGTTGAATGAATGAGAATAATGATGGAATACCATAGTATTCTAGGGGAATGGTGAGTGGAGGAAAACCACGATCCGTAAGCGTCGTAGGTATTGATACACCTTAGGGATTTGGTAGTGGGATGAGAGTATTGAAATAGCGGAAGATTAGAGATTCATGGTGGCATAGATGGCTGGAGGTGGAAGGTAAATGATGGGAAGTTGGAGGTAGAAGAGACATTCTAACACTAGGTTCCTCAGGATTGATGGGGTAGAGGTGAACGCGAAAGTGAATTGAGGGATGTGTGGATTAATAAGGGCACGAATGGGAGATGTGGGAGTATGAGAGCTTGAAATGTAAGGCTTGAAGTGCCCAATATTAGTATGTATACTATATTACCACTAACTATTACTAATTATTAAAAATTATTACTAATAATTACTAATGACATTCTAATAATTAAAACTAATTTATAGTAATTTGAAAAATTACATCTAATTAAAATTATTTATTAATAACTAAAACTACATATTTCTATTTAAATATAATTACTCAAACCTAAAATTAATTTCTTTAAAAAATAAAGTAATTATATTTAAAAATATTTATTGAAAATCAATAATTATAACTACTAACATTAAAATAATTTAATTTTAAAATAATAAAAATAATTAATTCCCTTAAAATGAACTTCTTATCAGATGAAATGATAAAAATTTGATTCTTAGTAAAATTTAAAACCTTTAAAAGTTTAGGGAGAAAAATAGTAGTGGAAATAAAGAGAAGAGAGATCAATGGAGGGGTGAATGAAAAAAAATTCTTGATGGGTATATATAGTTGAGGGTATTAGAGATGAGTTTCCTGTTGTAAATAGTATTAGTTTCAATGAGAACTAGCACAATTATTACTCATAATTAATGAACCATTAATCGAATAAAAATGTATTTTCATCGGGTCTCATCGCAAATACCATTCTTTTGATGATTTATTTCCCATCAAAATAAATTCTTGTTGGAAATGACAATAAGGATAGAAGGTATTTCCGACAGGGGTCTATTCTCATCAAAAATACCTCTAATATGATTTGATGTCATACCTGATAAATGTATTTTCGATGGTCCGATTTTCCCATTGCAAATATTTCTTAATAAGAAACAATTTGCAACTAGTTTTTTTTTCGCGTTTCAAATCGTCCATCGACAAAGAGTTTTTTCATTTGGCCCATCGCAAATAGACCGTGGTAAAACCAATATTTTCCTATAGTTACACAATTTAACTTTTTGGTTTGTTAATTATTAGGCAAGTAATGTTTATAGTTATATAACACTTATGCATGTCATGTTTATGGTAAGATGATGATTATGAAGAACACTAAAAAGATGGTTATCATGATTAACCATTACACACATTAATGCTTATATAGAATTATTCGTATATAAAAATAATATTTATATAGAAGTTAACAAAATAATCTTAAATGTACTTTAATAGTTTATTTTTATACTTTTTAATTATGATCGATTTCATATATATTTACATATATTGATTTAATGAATATTTTTTATACATGTTTTTTAAATTTAATTGTTTCACAATTCGCCATTTATTATGTCTATCTAATGAGAATTTTTTTGGAAACATATTATGTAAAATTAAATGAGGATTATATGGGTTTAAGAATGTTTATATTTTGATGCTTATTTCAATTTTTATTTCATTTAAAGTAATGTAAGAACATGTTTTAAGAAGATTAATTGGCTTGTGGATGTGTTTTAAATTGAGAATACATGTGGAGAATTATCCTAAAAATAAGCATGATCAACTTTGAAGTAGTTTTTTGGATTCACACACACACCTACTACCTCAAGAAATGAAGAAATTCATTGGATATGTATGAATGAAAAATATTCAAGGGAATCTGTACATGAAGTAACTCTATATATAGTATTCGATAAATCCAGTTCAAAATAATAGAATCTGAGGATTTATTAAAACTATATAACACAAAAACCTTTTCTATATTAATTTGAATAATATTATCTAGGATATATATAAAAAAATTGGAATCTTAAGTAAAAATAGTTTCATTAACACTAAAAATATACTTTTTTAATAGGTTTATATGGTTCAAAATTATTTATATCCTCTCTATTTATATGATTTATTATTTACGATTTCACAAAAAAAAATGTAGTACTTTAGTGTTTAGGTGATACTAACCAAATAAAATCTACATTTGGATGTTCTATATCTTGAAAATGCATGGGATTTGGTAGGTCCTTCATCAAAATAAATTAATTTCTCGTTCTTCCCTCCCTTCAAAAGGCACATTTGGTTTTCTATCTTTATGGGTAAAATAGAATCTTGTAAATCATTCTAGATCACATTAAAAGTTACATCACTTTCTATAGTAAATTACATACTCTCATATGGAGATTATAAAGAGTAACCATGGGTTCCCTTAGATCGGAACTCTGAAAAAAAATCATTTTTTATATTTTTATTTTTCTACTAAAAATTAAATTATCACTGATAAGAATATAATTTTTTAAAAGAGGTCAATTCATCCCCTCTTTACCAATCGACCATCTTTTCTTCAGGACCCATCAATCGGTAAAAAATAATATACCATGAAAAGATTATTAGCATTATCTTATATATAACTTTATTTATAACCTTATCTAATTAATAACAATCTTATTAAAATATATATTTTATATGGTATGAACTTGCGAAAATGATGGTTTTGAACCAAAATTACCTTTATTCTTCCATGGTATGGATTATAGCTATTAGAATATGAGGATTGAATCATATATTAAGAAACAAAGTACTTACCACTCGATAACCATGGTAAAACCCTATAGATATCATAAATTTGAACCTGATTCTCTCATTAGTGATTATTCATTGGAATATGTTCTAAATTATTAAGTAATTAATATAAATTACAATAAAATTAACTGAAATTAATTAGGTCACATTTATTATGTATACTATAGATAATGTGTGGTGAATTATAAAACTACTTATTATTTTTATAATAAACTAATTAGGTTAAATCTTGACATACATAGGAAATAATTTCCAAATTTTAAGTTAGGTGAAATTAAAACTATTAATCAAATGTTTCTTCATTTCATTATAATTGTAAATAGAATGATTGAATTTGTAGAATCACTAGATTACACTTTTTAGTTAATAAATTAATAGATTTTCCTAAAAATGGTAAGATAATAAAGTAGAAGTTAATGAAATAAAAAATTAAAAATAATATACACCTTATTAACTAGTAAGTTCTATATTATTATATGAGTAATAATTAAAAACATATATCTAAAAAAGTTTAAAAAATAAAATGACTATATTTAAAATAAATAAATAAATGTTAATTGTTACTCATCAGATTCTGAGTTGTAAGAAAATTATATTTATATAGTTTATCATTATTTTTATTACCCTACAAGAGAATAAATGGATACCCAAGAACGAAAAAATATAGATTATAATAGAGAAGATTATAGAAAAAATCAAAAAAGGTAATTCCAATTCTAATGATATCCTTGATGTCTTTTTTTATAAATACTAAAGGAAAGGGAAAATTAAATCTAAATTCCCAAAGATGAAGGGTAAGAATAAAAAACAGAATAAATGGAGAAGAGAGAAATTTTATCTCGATGGAGCTATACCTAACACATATAATCAAATGATGAATCCTTTTCTGGAAAGGGATTGGAATTGTTTTAAAATAATGCCATCAAATTCAAAAAAAATTCTGAAAATAAAACTTATGATTAAAATTTTAACGAATATAAAACTAATTAATTATATAACGAAATATAAATGTTGAAAGATTATAGAATAAATATTTCAAAAATATACAAGTAACTTAGAAATATTTATTAGAATATTATTGAGTAAAACAAGTTATCTGTTTGGTATAATGAAAAATAAACCAATTATAATTAAAGTAGAAAAATAATATATATATTGATATGAATAATATTTAAATATAAAATCATAATAAAAAACATTATCATTATAAATATAATAAGACTCATGAAATAATGTTTAATACTGTTAAAGATTAAAATGAAATGCTGAAAAATGGAATTAAAATTTTAAACATAGATATTTATATAGTTTCAAAAATAAAGGAAAAATTATGATAAAAATTTATGAATGAAAAAAATAAAAAAAATAATGGATGTTCTTTATTATTATAACACATTACATAAAAATATAGTACATAATTTGTAATGTGTTTCATAGGTAGAGTTTCAATAGTTATATGAGTCTCTAAATAAGGTTTTATAATGTCATTACACTAAGAGGGGTGGGGGACCTCTCAACTTTGAGTGTCACATTATATGATTTTATTCATAGACATGGATATGATTAAAATCAAATGACCAATAATTTTAAACTACATTTGTTTTAGGATTCATATTTCCTTCTTTTGGTTTTCATGAATAAATAGGGACATGAGAATTTAATTTTTATAACACCACTAGGCTTCTCCAAAGTGCATGCATCAATGATGTACCATGCGCCAAATAACTATTAATTTAACTTCTCGTCAATAGGTTTTGGACTAGGTTACTAATTACCCAAAAAATGGATTACATTATTTAATATCAATTCATTTTTACCCATAGAACATTGATGGATCATTACCTTCTTCCTTCCTTTATTTATTACTTCTATAGGGTTATATCTGTAGATAGTATATGGGAATGTTGATCCATTAAATAGAAACACTTATACTTTTTCACTGAGTATATAATTGTTTCATTTAAGTACTTTTTTTCTAAATATATATTTATTGATAACCACTTGAACAAAAAAATTCTTCCTAAAAAATTTCTTGAATGTCACATTCACTTTTAATTGGTTATTTCTTCTCCTTTTCCATTGATAGAGTCTTCAATAGAAGAAAACAATTTATTATTTCTTACATTCCTTTTCTTGGAACACCTTAAAATAAAAAACAAATTGATAATATATCTTTGTCGCTTTCTTCTACATCATAGAATTTTGTCTCCCCTCTTTAAATTAGGAGGTCATGCACACAACAAATTGGACACCAATCAACATCATTATTAGATATGAAAACCACTAATAACTCCCATTTGACATTTCTCTTCAATATCCATAAATATACTAAGATATAATTATGTTATGTGCATACTTGTAATTTTTCCACATGGATTACATCTCCATTTAATCTAAAAGGGTAATTCTATACACATCTTGGAATTTAGCTCTGATCATGGTGTAAAAATGAGAAACATGATGTATAAAATATTAATGATCCAATAAATCTTTTTTAGAACCAAATTCTTTATATTTGGTGTTTATTTATTTTAAACTATTACACCCCCAATATTTTATGCTACATATCTACATAAATAAATTTTAATTCTATGATACCTTGTATTACCCATAACACAATGTTTAAATGAACTGTGATGTACGATTGAATGTGACAATTATAAACTAGTTGTTAAATTTTATTTTTGAATTAGAATTACCAAATTATGAAAAATATTTATAAACTTATTATATAATAAAAATTTATTGATTAATTCATAATAAATAAGTATGATATTTTATGTAAATTCATTTTTATCCCTTAAATTATGATTTCATTAAAAATAGTTTTTATTTCATTTTCCACATGGAATTTATAATTAATTTTTAAGAATTTTAGAAACTAGATTTTATTAAAAGAATATAATTTTTTAAATTCACATATCAATATTATCTTAAGTAGAGATTTTTTTTATTTTAATGAAAAGCATGACTTTTAATAATTAGTAAAAAATAATGATTTTATAGAAAATTGCATTTTTAATTCATTTATATACAATATAATATTTCTTGAAAATGATTTTAGAATTTTAATAATAGTTTATTAATATATTACACAATTAAATTCAATGGAATCAATTTTATTTTTATTTTTTCTAGAAAAACGTTTATATACTTAGAAATGTTTTTTTTAAATACCATTGTTCGTCACATTTAACATGTTTTTTTATCAATAAATGTGCACAACATATCAAAATTTTATTTGATAAAATGAATTAAATATTTCCAATCAACCATACAATTGTTATTAAATATTTCACATTAATTGTTTGTCATAATTATTAGTAAAAATAGTAAAAAAAATACAACAGTTAAGGTTATAAATGTTATATTGGAGGGTTAATCTATGAGATAAGGGAAGGATTACCTCAGAAAATTTTCTAATTATTATTATTTTTGAAAATATATAAAACATAAATTATCTTAACTTTTAATTCTTTATCATTTTCAGAAATTGCACAAGAAAATTACACTAATATATTTTAACCTTTGGAAACATTCCAAGCATGTCCACATCCTCAATAAAAAATTGGTACCACCACATCACTCTTGTCAACAAATAAAATGTCTATTATAAAAAAAATATTCCTAAAATATAATTTATTAAAATATCAACCCATATCCAAAATTCCTTTTATTATCAGAATAAAATCATTTCAAGGCATAAGGTTTAATACAAATAAGGTTTCTCAAAGATGAATTGTAACTATTAACCAAGTACTTCCAATTTTATTTCTTCTTCCACAGTCTCTAAACCTATTGAATCCATAATAATATTATTTGTTTATTATAAAAAATATACTTATAGATTACGATTTTGATGGAATGACAATTTTATACATCATTTCGATCAAATGATAAATAAAATAATCGCACTTGTGTACATGTGAAATACCGCCACCACATAACCACTCAATCTATTTTCCATCATCATAATTGATGGTGATTATTATGATGGATTTAACTTTTACATATGATATTTTTTACATAGTTATTTTTATTTATATATAATTTCTTACATTCTTCTAACTTTCTCATCTATTGTGAATTGATATGGTTGCTTGGGTGTATGTGTGGATTATCACCTCTTCGAATTGATGTGATATGATTTACATTTTTTATGTTCTAGGAAGATATGTAGTATAAATTTAATGAAAATATATGCTATATATTATTTATTATTTATTCATCATGGGGTAATTATTATTTATCTTTATTTCTTTGCATCCATTGAAAATTGGAAGCATCAAAAATGTGTATGAATTGATTGGTATCCCCATGAAGTGATGTGATTCATTATAAACACAAATTTATATGAATAGTTATAAAAGTATATATAATGATTACATATTATACTTATTAAATGAGTATTATTATTGATATTATTTAACCATGATTAAATTACATGGACCATAACTATGGAATTGAAACATGCATAAAAATGAAAAAACATCACCCGGAAAATTGACTTTATAAAATAATTATTAATAAAATGATGATATAATGTTATAAGTAAATCATATATTATATGACATATATGAATAAAATTATTAAATTTATTTATAAAAAATATATATTTATTAAAAAATAGTTTTGATTTTATATGAAGGGGGACAAGACCTATGGTAAGGTTTTATGTTTAAATAACATTTATTTCATAGATTGTCTATGATAAACATACATTGGGGGAAATAATATGGTTCTTATCCTTTAAACCCTGTATATATTATTATACTATATTTATTTATTAAATTTTCATAAAATAGTCCCTTTTTCGCTATTTTTTTACAATAATTGATCCTGAAAACGTTTTTATGTGAAACTGACTTAATTTTCAATTTACCCTGGATTTTTTTCTTATATGTCCATATTTTATTTAAAATATTTTCAACAATTTTTTGTTGTTGTTATCTAATGAATTATAAAATTAATTTTTACACATATTATACATTCTAAAAAAATTAAAATTGAATATTCATATTCTTTTTAGAACGATGTACTTTTTACTAAAGGTGTAAATAGAATCATAGTTCTAACGTATACCATATAAATAAATTTTCATGCCATAATGAACACTGAATGTTGGGAATATTCATTTAAAATATTCCAATATTAATTTCCAAAAAAATCATAAAATGTTTGAAATTTATTTATATTTTAATGTATTAATATCAAAATGAAACAAGTATTTTCCACATTAAATATTTTAGTGACATTTTAGAGGTATTTTTCAGCAATGATAACATCCTTAGATGTTACCTCTATTTCATTATGAATATTATTCTATGATACAATAATTAGTATTTATCTATGTGTTTTGAGATTATGATTTTTAAATATCAATGAAACTAATTTATTTCACAGGTTAGTCTACGATGAAATGATTAGTGTTTTTATTATCTTATTTCATAAATAAAAACTGATAATGATTTGTATGGTGTATGGGTCTATTAGAAACATCCAATGCATTGGGTAAATATGGGTAACTATT
The DNA here is from genome assembly GCA_963277665.1 of Viscum album. Lineage (NCBI taxonomy): Eukaryota > Viridiplantae > Streptophyta > Magnoliopsida > Santalales > Viscaceae > Viscum > Viscum album. The sequence goes on along the minus strand of OY728160.1, from coordinate 377,256,080 downwards.
GAGATAACTATTCTATGTGTGATCTTAATCTCATTTTCAAAACATGATTTATGATCCTAATTTCATGTAAATAAGTTTATATGTGGACCTGGTTTCATGTCCTTACATTTATATGAAGAATTGATTTATGGTATGCAACTTAATTAGGGAAGATATTAATATTTATACATGTTCATAATGTTATAAGATTATGTTTCATTCAGATTTTTATATTTATTAAATGATCTCTTGGTTCATGTCTTATTATGGATTATTCTACACTCTTGTGAATTTTTCCTTTTATTATGGAAAATCCATATGTAATGAATCATGATTTATGATATATGAATTGTTTGGATATGACCTTCTGTAATGATCTTGTTCTGAAACCCCTATTATTTCTTTTTATCATTTATCGATATATCCTATGTTTACCCATACTAGGAATATAATCTCACCCTATATTATAATTCCATTTTCCCTAGGTTATGAAGAATGGATTTATGTAGGGTTTGTCTAAAGAAAATTGTATCATGGAGGAACATTGTGGGAGATGACAATATCCTATATGAAATAAGATTTTTATGTATCTAGTTACTAAATAAACTAAACCTTTATGGTTATAAGGAATGTATAATTATATTCTGTATTTAATATTCATCTGAAATGATACAATATTAATATATGTTATGCTTGGGTCATCTTAGTTGGTACTAGAGCCATGTTTATTTATTTTTACAGAATAAAATTGATTTTTTTTTGAAAAACCGAAAGGATAAGAATAATTATATGATAATGTCCTAATGATGAGGTATATGATAAATTATATGTTTTAATAAAAAATTTATCCTTGTTTGGATACTAGAAAGTGGATATAGGTGTGGAAAATAAGAACCTAAAGGTAAAATATCTAAATAGGGAAGATTTTATGTTAACTTAATCATCACTGATGCATAATAAGTGGGCCTAATACTTCATAACTATATAGACAATCTCATGGGATATAATTTTGTTAATTCACATTCTTTTCATAAAACACTAAGATTAATTTTTACCATTGATAGCCATGGGTGTCCGAAGTTAAACTTCAGTTTTGAAGGATTGATAAGAAGATGTCGAAATTTAAGACATCTTATGAATTATTTTCATGAATAAATGATTTCTCACTATGATTATTTTAGATTTATTCTTACACTATGTTTTTGGTTTTAGATATTATATAGAACTAGAAATAATTTAGTGAACAGTGTATATGCGGTACAATAATATGAGCATCCTTGTGAGTAACTAAATAGCTCAAGAGCTAGAATATAATATCTTATAAGTTTTCCCACTAAAATATCTCAATTTATGAGTGGTAACACAAACCATATTTAAATTATAAATATAAAAAGTAGATATCAACATGATATGGAGCCATTTATATGAAAAATTAGACCCTCCTTTAGTGGTTCTTCTAATCCAATATATGTTTTTAAATTTATCCATGCAGTAGAAATGATATTTTCCATTATTCAGTGCTTGAATTATGAGAATGTTGTCTTAATGGTCTATCTATTGGAAGGTGTAGTTGATCAATGGTACGATCTTACCAAGAATACAAGTAAGGTATATTATATAAATCAATGGAATGAGGTGTGTTTAAGTGTGTATTTCTCAAATAGTTCTTCCACTAAAAACATTGTACTAAAATGGGGAGGAACATTCTAGAGTTTAAGAAAAAAGCTAATGAATCCAAAATTACCTATGAATAAAACATTACAATATAAGAGCGGTAAAATTTTTGTTTTATCATTTCAATAGAAACAAATATGGATTAATTATTTATTGGTTTAAAAATGAGTCTATGAAAGGCATTATTGGTGAGGGAATTAGGATGTTATGATGAGATTTCATGATGTTCACTCAATGGGACAATGGATGATAAAACAAATCGTTTTAATGGAAATATTGATTAGAAAAGTAAAATTGAGTTTCATTGTAGCTCTAGTGGTATTCCTCCTCGATTGAAGAAGTTATTTCAACCTCCTAAATGTATAAATTATGGGAATGAAACACAATGTAAATTTTCTTATACGGTCTGGTACATATTTTAGGTGTGAAAAATAAGTTCATCATATAAATTAATGTCAAAGTAATGTGAATAAGAAGTGACTAGTGGAGATAAAGCTCAAATTAATGGGCCACCCACAGTCCAACTCTTTAATTACATGTATTATAATATTTATTCAAACAATTTCATGAATGAAAGGGTTAATGGGAAAAATTGGAATTAGTAACCTCTTATGCCATGAGACGAAGGATAGATTATGTGATCAAAACATTTCAGGTGGGCCATGATAATAAAGTCGTGAATTTTACATTTACTATCCACTCTTTGACATGAAAATTTTTATTTGATTATAGATTTTCCCACTCTTTTATATATGAATAATTTACTAATCGTATCACATCCTCACCTCATCAAATTAATCTTGAGTTTATAGTAAAAACATTTCATTGTTTGTTAATCGAATATCAGGTCTATATATCCACTCCGATAGAATTTTGTGGGAATGTACTTCCTATAAAACTCGTGATTATCCATTTATTTGAATTTAATGTGATTTTGGTAATGGACTAAATATCTATTTCTATATCCCATATCAAACATCCAAGGAATTGATTTTTTTTTTGATGTTATGAAACATTTTATGATCATATGTTTATGTGAGGACGATAATGAACATCAAATATAATTTATATACATTGTATTTGTGTTACTACATATTTATGAGGGTTATGAATCTAAAATGGTTTGGGAGAGACTCAAAATCGAATATATACCTACTATTTTTTATTAAACTGATATATTTACTGAAGACTTCTGTAATGACCCAAACCCTCATGATCCATCCATTTTCCAAATTCTAGGATCCTAAGAGGTCCTACCTCATTCGGTGCGACCGATCGGCGTGACTGATCTGTGCGACCGATCAGCGCCCCTCGTTCAGTGAGACCGATCGGCGTGACCTATTAAGGCATTTCAAGTCCATTTTTAACGCAAAATTAATATCTAAAAATCTAGAGAAACCTCCCTATTAAAGATCAATTAATTCAGCCATGTGTAACCACCCAACTGCGTGGTAGAACCACGATCCGACTTCCAAGGCGTCCAAATTCCTTATCTCATCTAATTATCATTCTATAAATTATTCTTCTCCCTCTTGGATAGTCTCCTCCTTTTCCTTGTGTGTTCTAAGTCCTTTCTTTCCAAAGGCAACTGGTGCACTTGTGTGGGAGCCATGGGAGTTGCGCTTCCCCTGTTTTGGTGCATGGAGAAGAACTTCAATATTTGATCAACAAAGTAGGGATTTTCTCTTTTGTCTCTCCTTTCTGTGTATCATGCAGGGTGGGAATTCTTTTTCCTCTGCAGAAATTGATGAAACCGAACTTAACTAAGATAATTAATGGACCTTTAAAATAATTAAATGGGGGTTGTGATTAATGTTCTGTTGTACTCCTTATGTTGTTATGTGTTGTGAATTGTATGGGCCTATGCGCACTGAAAATCATGGTCGTTGGTGGTCTTTATCTGTGCACTAATGAACCTCGGTGCTCCTGGATGTTTAAATAACTATAACATGGAATTGGTTTATTACGTATACTTGGTTAAATAAATTTAAAGCACCAGGATCAACCATTTTATGTGATAAACCTGGTTAAAGCATAGTGGAATTGAAACCATGGAGTGTGTTAAATCTTTTAAAACTGAAAATACCTGCTTGGGAATTCCTTGTGTTGGTGGTAGCGGTTTGGTTATTTCATTCACGGGCCGATTGCTGGGGTGATACGGTTGGGGATGGGATCCCCTGTTGTTGAGATTTCTCTGGTTGGAAATTTGAGGATGTGTGGTTACTCTTCTTATATCACGAATTGGGGTGGAATCCTATATTATTGAGATAACATTGGATCCTGGATTATGGGGACATGGGGCTCTATCTCAGGGTTTCTTTGGTTCCAGTACATTGCGGGATCTCACTTATCCCTTTGTTGTTGTGACTTGCAAGAGAACCAGGTTTAAATGCTTAAACTGTTGTTTGGATGTTTCTTTCCTTTTTGGATTGAGGTTATGCATGTTAGTTTCCTGGTAGTGAAGAATTCACCCTAATGGAATCACGTGAACATGAAAACAAGAATGGTTGAGTGGGGAATTAGTTGGGAATGAGTTGTGACTTGGTCGTGAGTGTCGTGACTTCTTTTGTGAATGAATAGTAACAAGGGTGTTTGTGCTTAGGTTTTGGAACCCCTAGGTTGGGATGAGTGTTTATTACATATACATATATCTATAGTTTTTATGTTTCTTATTTTCTCCCCACCCAAGTTGAGCACTTATGTGATGAACACTCCAATTTCATGGGGGAGGGTGTTTTCTCCAACACTCCTATGAGTGGCTGGTAATTAGCTCCTTTTATTCTCCCTTTCCCAAATAGCCCATGACTTTTCAGGCAGGCTGTGATGTCTTGAAGCCCATTATTAGCCCATGAATCTTCGGGTAGGGTAGTTGTGGTGGTTGTCCTATGTTTTTGTGGGAAGGTTGTTTCCCAAGTGCCTTCGGGATGAGGCCTAGGTGTCTTCGGGCATCGCAGTAGTTGTTCTAACCCAGGTGTTTACGGGTGTGGTTATGCATAGTGGTTGTGGCCCAGGTGTCTATGGGTGAGTTTTTTCAGTGGGACTGCGGTGAGGTTATGGCCCAGGTGTCTACGGGTGGAGTTTGATAGTGGGACTGTGGTGAGATTGTGGCGCAGGTGTGTGCGGGCGGGGTGTGGCAGTGGGACTGCGGTAAGAATGGCGGGATCGGTTCGATGCGTAGGATGTCTTCAATAACCATTGGGAAAGCGGTGCGGGGTACCCAAATATCAATGTTATATTAGTATATGTTACTTGACTTGCGTTATTTTGGGAGCGTGCCTTGGTGAGGTTTGGGTGGATAGATTTTCCTTGGTGGGTGTTTGGTTTTCTCATTTTCCACAGTTCACTAGAATGTCTCCTCACTTGTGCACGAGACTCTTTGGTTACCCCACTGAGTCTACTTGTATGCTCACCCTACGTATATAAAACTGCTTTCAGGTATCCAGGAGGACATCAGAGATTAGGCGGGACCGTACTAGCTTGGACCTCGAAGCAGTTTCTGTTGTCGTTTCCCTTTTCTTGGTACTTTAACTTTGGATTTTTTCAGACTTGTATTATTTAATATTGAACATGCATAAGGGAATGGGTTAATTTTGGATTTGCCTTTACTTTCTTCTTTGGTATTTTTGGGGTTTCTATCTTATCTCTCATTCCTATAATAATATAAAGGGTAATGCCTTCCATTTTTTTGTGAGATTCAATACCCTTTGTGCCACTCGCCACTCCGGGACCTATTGAAGGAAGGTTTCAAGGGTCATTATCTATTCTTCAACATAAAGAAGGAAGGTCTTGGAAATCTGATGACCCTTCCCTCCTTTTGGTGAAGGTGGGTTGTGACAACATCCCTAATATTCCCCTGAAATTTGTAGTTGAATTTAAAATAGATCTCATACATGGTGTCACACTTATATTCATCAAATGGCACGAAGGCCTTCATTTTTTATTGATTTAATGATAATCCACCTTTCAAGGGGTGAGGTGGAACCCTTACAAGAACCGGCGTAAGTATTACATGGCTCGTAGGCCTTAGAGGAATTCATTGCCCATATATATATATAATAGGATTGTTTGAGTTGTAGGAATTAAAGAAGTAACACTAGGAAACTTTTTATAAGGGTTTTATATACCCAAGTGTATCAACATGGAGTGAACATATTCTTTTTGTTAAGAAGATGAATGTGCCGGTGAATTTTTTATTGGCTATCTAGAACATTACAAGATCACAATCAAGAAAAATTATGCTCTACCCTATAATAATGACTTATTTGCTTAGCTGAAAGGTGATCAATAATTTTACAACTAAAACCTTCATCATTGATATCATAAATTTTGGTTCATGAATAAGGATATATCCAATATATCCTTCAATATGAGATATAGTCATTATGAATTTATTTTTACCCTATTAGGCCTTAGCAATTCCCTTGGTATATTCATGGATCTATGTAATAGAATCTTTTGATATTTTATTATTTAGTTTTTGGTAGTATTAATATATGATATTGTTATATATTAAATAATTTATAAATACCATGATAAAAATTTAATGATGTTTTAAAGATGTTGAGGATATATAAGTTTCATTAAAAAATCCTAATGTGTTATTCTTGCTAATAAAAGTCTCAGTCTTGGGGCCTATAATATCATGTGGGGGTATATCAATGGTTCCTTCAAAGATAGAATTTATTGAACAAAGTACTAGAGAAACCATAAAAACAAACATCCATAGTTGTCATGGGTTATATATATTCTATTGGTGCTTTGTGAGGAGTTTCTCATGGCTATCCAATCCATTAACCAATTTAACTCAGAATGGTCCCATGTTCCATTGTATAGATGAATGTGGGGAAAACAGAAAGTAACTAGAGGAATGTTTGGTCACTAAACCAACACTCACAGTACCATATAGTGGATTTGGTTATGTGATCTCTAGGGATTCATTAAATAAGATTCAAGGATTCATATTTATAAAATATGATATGGTAATAGTTTATTACTCACAACAATTAAAAATTCATGAGAAAACTTACCCAAATGATGAATTGGAGTTTGTGATAGAGATTTTTTCATTGAAAATATAGTTTAATTATATTTATGTTAAATGGTTTGATAAATATAATTATCATAAATTTATATATATATATATATATCCATATGAAAATAGTTTTATATTTTCAAAAGGATATGGTTGGAGTTGATTAAAGATTTTGGCAACTCAATACACTACCAACCTTAGAAGGGAAGGAAGGTGGTTAATGGACTAAGGTGGAAAGACGAAAAAACTGTTTAAATGATGATTTTTGAAAGAGATGTAGTATATGTATTTTTAAAATAAAGATCTTGAAATCATGTTAGAAGGGGTTTTTTTCATTTCCTTCTCAAATGAATGATTACCCATCAATCCATGCGAGTAATAAATTTGCAGAAAAGGATAATGATTAACAACAATATATAGTGACAAATGTTTCTAAGCTCAACCATGATTTTTATGGAATTTTATGGTTGATTAAAAGATTATGTGACCCATATATAACAAATCTAAAGTAGCAATTAGATAAATCTCATAGTTCTTATTCTATATTCAATCTAGATGTATGAGGATGTGTGGAGATCTAAATGAGTATTTCCAATGAGACATCACGAGAAAGTATATTTCAAAGTATGTATCTTGATTCATGGAATATTATAATGTTATGGTTGAGAGACATAATTATATGTGGATATTAGAACCATTACCCATACCCAAATGAAAATGGTAAAAATTACTATGGATTTCATTATTGGTCTGCCAAATAAATCTAAAGAGAACAGTGCAATTTGGGTTATTGTTGATCATTATATAAAATTATAAAAATTAAATATAATCATATAATATTTATAGCTTTATTATATTTCCTAGATATATTTTATGTAAGATTTAAATTTTTATGGAATACCACATTTTGTTATAACTTATTGGGATCCAAGGTCTACCTTGTTGTTCTTGTGAAGTATTCAACCAGATTTGAATTAGAGATTGAATTTTAGAACTACATATCATCCATATATATTTGTAACTATAAAATGATTATTAAAACATTAGAGTATATGATAAAATCATTTTCTATAGATTTCAATGGAGGTTGGGATCACCATCTTGTTTTTAAATAATTTTCATAAAATAATGGATTTCACATGAAAATTAATATTCATCCTTATGAATCCCTATACAGTTGGAAGAGTAGAACTATAATGTGATGGGATAATGGAGGAGAATAAGAGATAATTGGTTCTATGATAGTTAATGAATTGTTATAGAATGTTAGATCTATTTCGCATCATGACAGGGTAGCTAAGAGCCCATATAAATTTTATTTTGAAAAGCGTCAATGAGATCTTGTGTTTTATGTTAGTTAAAAAGTATTCCAATTAATATCTCTTTGGATGAAGGTTATGAGATTTATTAAGAAGGTAAATTGCATCTCACGATATATTATCCCCATAAAAATTCATTTCAATATTGAGATTTTTTTTTCTTGTGGGGAATCAACAGAAAAACTCTCAAGTTCATGATGTGTTCCATGTATCTCTCAAGATAATGTACATACCTATTTCCCCAAATTAATTATATTCAAAGGTCATACCAATGTTTCATGATATTTTTTTATGATTAAAAACTATTAAATATTCTTGGTTAAATATAGAAATTAATATTAGATAAGACCACTCATGTAGTATAAGTTTTGTGGAAAAACCATTAACTCTAAGGAAGCTTCATGGGAACCCAAATATGTGATGATGTAAAAGTATCCTATGTTGTTTGTTTCGGATTAAAATTATTTTGGAGGAGAAATTATTATAATTGGGATAGAATGAAACACCTTAATATTTTATAATATGCTACCCTTTAAATAAATTTAATTTCCTTGATAACATTCTTTACATGCAACAACGAGTTTAAATGAACCACAATATTCTAGTAAAAGTGATCGTTTTAACATAGCAGTTATTTTAGAGGTACAAGAATTACTAATAACATTATGAAAACTATTTATAAATGTTTTATACACTAAAAATGTATTGATTAATTCATAATAAATAAGTACCCAATTTTAAGAAAGTAATTTAATTCTTCAAAAATATGTTTTTTAAATGGGTCTTATAGCATTTTTGAATGGATATTATAATTATGTTTTGAATAATTTAAAAAAATTATTTTTTAAATTTTATATCATTTATGAAATCATCATATTAAAGTTATCTAAATGTGGAAATTTAAAATGCTTATGAAAATATTCATTTTTCAGTGACTTCAAAAAATATCAATTTTATACAAAAATGTCTTTTCAATTAAAGTATTTAAAATGTAATATTATTTAATTGATATTAAAATTATGTTATTTCATTTTTTTTAAACATATTAAAATTAATGAAATTTATTTTGACACTATTCTTAGTGTTTCTATATGAACATATTTATACTTAAAAATGCATTTTATGAGAAATATGTTTTTCATTATAGGAATATAATTTGATGAAATTAACTCCATATTTTTAATTTAAAATTTTAATTTTTTAATGAGGTCATCTTCATTTTTTGTTCATATTTTATAGAAAATAATTCAAACTAAATTATCATGGTTAAGGTTCAAAAAATTTTACCATGGAGGTAAAACTAAGAGAGAGGCTATGATTTCAGAATAAACAAGTTTAATTTCTATTTTATGAAGATATTTAGAACAAAAGTTATCCTACCATCTAATTCATCTTGCTGATTATGGGTTCTATGGAATGATAAGGTGGTTGATTATATTTTAAAAATTATTGTAATGATCATTTCTCAAAACCAAGAGTGAGGATCTTTCATTTCACATTTAAAATTAATTTACTTAACATTTAAAGAAATAAATACTTTGTCTTAGGAAATTTGTTCGTTGGTGAATTTTGATCATCCAAAACTACCATTTAAGACCACATTCATTGTTCTTTGAAGATACAATGTTAGAATCCCTCTATTTATGATCCAAATGTGCTCCTATAATCCCTTAGCGACACCACTCAATCTTTGGGTTCTAGCATGGTGAGTCATACTTATTGCTTTGTTTCTTTTAGATATCTCATTATTCGGTCTTGAAAAAGTCTCTCTTAGGCTTCTCTTTCTTTAGAGGGAGAGAGAAATAGTTATGAGAGATTTAATTGAATGCCATAATTATCTATTCTTAATTTTTTTATACTCTACACAGTGGACATAAATGTCTATTTATAGAGTTAGGATTTACATTAAAATATAATTTCATTTCGTTTCGAGCATTAAATAACACTTATTACCATTAAAGAACTACATCCTATATAATAATATTATTATTATTATTTTGTGGTGTGATCCAACTTACACAATTACAAATTTTATTTAACAAACATGTTAACCAATATTTTTTCCCAGACATGGTCTTGGTCTATTTGAAATTTTATTGCACTTATTGAACACTTGAATTAAAATATTATTCATAAAACAATATTTCATTCACATATCGGAGAGTAAATATTTATTAAACATTGAATAAAAAATAGATATACTTTTATTCACATGCTGTAGAATAAATATTTAATTAATTTATGAGATTAATTTAACATGAATAAATATTTTCCTTGAACTTGAGAGTAATATTTATTCAAATAATTAAACTCAATTGGAATTTAATAATGATAAAAGGAAACACATAGTGTATGAAACTCTATGAATATTTCTTGTTGGCATTAAGAAGGATTTCGTATAGTCAAATATTATTGTCTAATTGTGGGTCAAGGAAACCAAGAGACAGAACATAATGTCGCAATGTTTTCAACCTCACATGAATCCTCACTATATATTATAATCTCTTTGTTACAGTATATCAGAATGTAAGTTTCACGACGGTGTGAAAAAACCTATTTAATCAATATTTCATTCATAGAATTTCTGAAATAAGAAGATCATCATAGCATGACCATATAATTTAATGTGATGGTTCTATTCTAGTCAAAGGGATAAGATATCAGCTTCCACAAAAATGGAAGAGACAAATCCTTAATCCACATATCCATTAATGTCATTTCAATTGTAATTCACCTAGTGTACCTTACGTTCAGCCGACATATGGTGTGATGGTTATGGTCTGTAAAACTTGGTGTATGAGTCTGAACATAGATTAATTATAATTTTAAAGTCTAAAGACCATTACACACACTTCCCAATAGAAATAACTGATGACAACGAAAACATATAGAATTCATACTGGAGGGTCTATTCTCATAATCTTCTGTCATGGAGATCACCAAGTGAAATATTAATGATATTAAACCTCATCCACTTATAAGAACTCACACATAATGTCCTAAATTTTATGTTTACCACGATAGTACATTATCTAACCACATAACTATAATAAAAATATTTTCATTGTACATCAAGGTTCTCATCATAGTGGTGAACTACTATGTCATTATAAATACGAAAAATAATCTAGGAAATTTTTATATTAATTTCATGAAAATATAATGAACAATATTTAATAAAATGATAAATTAATATTCAATACATTGAATATACATGTAATCCAAGTAACATCAATTGGTATTAGGGCACTAAATCTAAAATAAAATTGAGAATATTATCCATTAGTAATATATTCATTGTATAGTGACTGTAATGATTAATATATATTAAGGGTTATGGTAAAATCCAACTGAAAATGATGAATGAAGTGATGGCCTAAATTAGTATAATCATACCATTTGATGAATATTTATCAGATAATGTGGGTTGAATAGAACTACTCAGATTTATGCTTGAACAAGCCCAAGATGAGATTCAACAACAAAATCTTGAGTGACATAGTTAATGAGAGAGGTCTGAGATTATAGAGATCACATCCCAAACCATATTCACTACACCACCCCCATGAAGGTGGAACCATCTCACACCATACCCTTATGTTATTTACTAGTTTAATAAGGGTTTATATATCTTGAAACTAGAAATATGAATTTTTATATTTTGTTTCTAATGGAATAATGATTATATATAAATCTTTTTATTATTAATTTATCAACTATTATATAATTATTTTATTAAAAAATATAATTTGATACGAAGAAATAAATTTTTTTTTGAAATATATAATTCCTATCAAGGAACACGTTTGGATAAATTCAATAATTATGGAATCAAATAATGTTTTTTATAATATTCTTATTATATATTAATTATTTTTTATTTTTTTAAATTTGATGTTTTTTTCAAAAGACCAGAGCACTAAAATAGATAAAAATTAATGTTTACAAAAGTAAAAAGGAGGGGAATTTATTACAATCATTCTAGTAAAGAGGGGTGAAATCAGTAGGATGGTTCTCCATGTACACACTATTGTTGGAGACACACTTATTGGAGAGAGCATCATCCACCTTATTCACCTCTCTATAGAAGTGCATGATAATATGGTTGATTCCTAATAGATATTGTAGGCAGACAATCTATTTGGGTGTGAGGGTCCATGCCAGGTGAATTGTTCAATGTCTAAGAGCCTGAACGATGGTAGTTAAAACACTTTCAATCCAAACTTTTTTCCATAATTTATTACATATAAAATAAACATCATTGATAATATTGTAGATCTCTACTTAAAGGTAGGAGGCATGGCCACATGATACATAGAAGCATCCAATAATGTCTCCATTGTGATTTATGTATATGATACCATTGTCAGCAGGCCCTGAATTTCCTTTTGAGGAACAATCCACATTAATATTATCCATATTGTAATGGGTGGTTTCTAGAATACTTCTCGTAAAACTCTCAGTAGGATGTTTCTTCCTTTGATCCAAATCTGTCTCTGGATAAATAAATCCTTAATTGGATTGTGGAATGTCCCTATTTCCATGATTCCAGCCTCCATGATCGTGTTGTGGATCTTTATTTGAGCTGCACGAAAAATAAAGGTATTATTTTTATGATTTATTTAATTTATTTTAAAACAAATTATATGTATCAGTTCATCCACAACGGCAATGAAGAGCTGTTGAATTTGTAGAGAGGAATCCATAGTAGTGCATCATTGCAGCTACAATCTAATAGAGTCCAAAGTTTTCTATCAAAAATTAAATATGTCAACATTGTATTTCCATAAAGCAGAAATAGTAGAAAAAGCTAAAAATATGTGATCAGTATCCTCTCTATATTGGTTATAGATGAAACATTCAGAAAAAAAGTTTATACCACACATTGAAAGAATTCAATCTGTCAGAATTTTATTATGTGAAATTCTCCAAACTATGGTGAGTTGGAAGGGTTTAAAAAAATTTAGGTTAAAAATATTTAACCAAGAAAAATAATTATTGTTGTTACTGACATTATAACTATTGTAAATTTTAGAGGATACCACATGATTATGAGCTAGTTTCCAAAATAAGAAATCATTAGTGTTGATAAAAGTTTAGTTGCTGATAATAGAAGAGATTTCATCCAGTAAATCAAAATAAAGAGAGCTAAAATAATCATTGATGGTGATTTTAGAATTTGTGGAAAAATGGATGGGGTCAATCATGTTACAGAGATGTATTCCATTCCGTTTATCTATCAAAAAAAAGTAGAGAAGAATTCTTGTTGACTACCCAACGTGAGTTAGACAATATTTTTGAAAAACAATGTTTGATGGAAGTCCATATTAAGGAGTCCATATATAAGTTCTTGCCTTTTCTACTGTTATTGTAAAATCTAACACGAAGGAACTCATATGCCTGGGAGTTTTTGATCACAATATTCTAAGTAGGTTTATCTTGAAATGGCATTATTGAAATGGTTGAGTATTTTAATATCAAGCCCCCCATTATCAAGGGTACTGCAATATGCTTTCAGGGAACAATGAAATTTTTTATTTTAAGAGTCGTTCTATTTCAGAAAAAAATAATCTTCTATTGATATATTTAAGTAAATTAGTGGTCCATTTGTAAACCATTATAGATTATACCAATTTAGAAACAATGGTGTTTTTTACAAGACAAATATGTCCTACCATCGATAAAGATTTTTTCCTGGATGGGATTTGGTTACAGATATGATCAATGTTCTTTGAGAATTATGTGTTTTTTGGATTTCACCAGAAGATGGGTACCCCAAGATAATTAAAAGGTAAGAATAATTCTATTATACCTAGTTCATTCATGAAATCAGTTTTTTTGGGGACTGGAAAACGTTTACTAAAGAAGATGGAAGACTAGATCCAATTTATGGATTGAACAGAGACACCCTCATAATGGGAGATGACATATTTGAATTTTTTTATATTTTTCTTATATCCTTGAAGGAATAAAATTATATAATCAGAATAAAAAATATGTGAGGGAACAGTCCGAGTTCTAGAGAAAAATATGGGATTTATGGTACCTTGATTAAGTGAATCGTTGCTAATTCTTTTGAGGTAGTCTTCAGAAATAACAAAATGGATGGAAGAAATGGGGTCTCCTTGTCTAAAACCATTTTTAAAAGTAAAAAATCCCTTTGGGGAGCCATTAATTAGAACAAAAATTTGAGAGGATTTAAAAAGGGTTTTTATTTTGCTTAAAATATTTTCATTAAAACCAAATCTATAAAGAATTTTGAAGATGAAATTTCAATCAATGAAATCAAAAAAATTCATAATATATAGCTTGATGGAAATGAATCTCCCTATTTAATTATTTTTTGACAAGTTAGTAATTTCAGAGGAAATAAATATACAATATGGATATTACTCACTTTAAGGAAACCAAATTGGTTTTAAGATAAAAAAATATTTGGCAATAGGGGTCATTCTCATAACTAATAGCATGGATATAATTTTATACACAGTGTTAATAAGTGAAATAGGCCAAGAAAGATGTATTTCTGAAGCATTGTTCACTTTTGGAATGAAGGCTATAAATTGTGAATTAATACCATAAGGGAGGAAGCTATTAGAGAAAAAAATTAACAAGGTGACAAACATCATTGAAAACGATGCCCCCATGATGTAAGAAAAAAGCATTAGAGAATCCCTCAGGGCGAGGGGAACTATCATGATTTAAACTAAAAACCACCTCATTAATTGCATGGTCAATTGTAATAATATTAAAGAGGTTATTATCATTATCCTCCACGAGAAGAAGAATGATATCAGGCTTGATATCCTTATTTTGATTAAGACCATTAAAAATGCAACTAAAGTATGTAGTGACCTGATTGGACAATGTATCATCATTATCAATGATATTACCACCATATTTAAGGTAGTAAAGTGGTATATTAGCCTTTATAGCCCTGTGTATAGTGTTAATTAATTTAGTTCTTCTATCACCATATTTATGTCTTTCAATTTATAGTGTTTGTTTCTTGTGATTGTCTTTTAAAGCAAGAAGGCAATAAAGTTTATTGCTAATATCCTTTTCCTGAGTTGGATTTGTTGTAAAATTAGTATGGGTTAAATCAGTTTGAATTTGATTAAGGTCATGTTCTAGGGAGATAATGTCAATATCATTTTTCTGGACTACGAATTTTCACCGGATCATTAATTTTAGTTTTAGAATTTTTAGCTTCATAATGCAAGAAAACATAGTATTTGAGTTAACTGAATTCCAGGTATCTTTGACAAGTATATTACAATCTAAAACAGTGTTTCAAGAATTATTGAACCTAAAAGGTAGTATGGTTTTATTGTCTCTAGTTTTATGCTCACCAAAATTGGATGATTATCATAATTTATCTTTGGAAAAGTAATACTTGAGATTTTTTTTCCATTTATCAAGAGCCTAGAAATTTTTGAAGGCTTTATCCAGTTTACTTTCTAAAATTCTATTACGGTGTCCTCTATATGAAGTGTATTTAGCACCAACATGAATAATATCCACAAGGTTGTTATCATCAATACATAGCATAAACACCTAGGTGGATATATTTGACTGTAATTTTCCTAGATTTTCACTAGGTCCAAGAATAACATTAAATTCACCAACAATGACTAAATGTGATTGAATAGTGTTGTCAAGGGAGGATATATTATGAAAAAGATTTCTTCTATCCTGGTATATATTGCACAAATACACCAAAGTATAGAAGAAGGTATCATCATGCAATTTTATTTCACATGTCATGTATTGAGAATCTGTATTATAAATATGAAAATTACATATAGAGATGCGTGCAAAGACCCATAAGGAATAAAAATTGATATTGTTAGAGGTGCAACCTATAAAATTATAACTATATTTATCCAAATTATTATAACCCTAATAAAAGGTGATTTTAGGCCTTAGATACATAAAATATCATAGGTTTATTTGTTCCCTACACGCTCATGAAAGAGTTTGGGGAGATATTATTAGTTTTCATACCTATCGGGCCCTTTTCCTATTGTACTTTTTTTCTTTCCTTGTCCTTCTTTTACTCCATCAACCCCTTTTCATGAGTGTTGTATTTTTTGACTAGATTGCTCATCCTAGCTATATTTACGGCCTCCATATGCATGTACAGTACACTACCCTCAGCTATAGGCTGCACAGGTTTGTTTTCATTCTTAGAAGCCTACAGATTTTGTGTAGTATGAGGTGTTACCAGCTTGTGAGCAAGACTACTCAGCTCTTCTACATAAATTTTCATTGCATCTCCCTGCCCTACTTTGTAGTGAGATGCTCAACTTTCTATAGGTATTTCTTGAGATGCACAAATCTTCAATCCACAAATCCTTCTAGGCTAGAGCTTTTGGAGTCATGGGTGTCATCAACAGAATGTTGAAAAAGAACCATAAAGTTGTTTTTGCAAGTTATTTCCATGGAAATAGTCCGTTTAGCAGCAAGTAAGTAGAGAAAAACATCTTTCTGTGCCAGTGAGGAAATTCCCAATAATGGTTGAGGTCTGGGATCCCATTGGATCTGATGAGAGGCTATTTCCATCGGTGACGATTTCAACCTCACAACACTGGAACGATGGAGAGTGGATTGATTTGTGTGTGGGATTATGAGTCGCGGTTCTATCATTTAGGGTACAGGTCATTGGAGTCTTTAGTTTTTTTATGGTATTTTTCCCACTTGTCTGGTGTCGTGGTGCTTTTTATTCCACGTCTATGTTCCAATGTTTTTATATTTTTTTAAATAAATTATATGGTTAAGCTTCCTTGAGTTCTAAACTTTCCCTGATAAAAATTGGTATTTTCCACAAAATAGGGATTGATATATAAAAGTAAAAATTATCTTATTTAGAAAAATATTTTTTAAAAAAATTACTTTTTATATTAGCATGTTCAAATTAGCTAATGGAAAATTTTTAATAATTATATGGGAGAATAATATTTTTGGGTAAAAAATAAATATTGTATAAATATATAGTTTGTATTATAAAATAATATTGTTTAAATGGGATGTGGAGAATTATTTAAAAGGAATCCAAGACCAAATATTGGATTCACATTGACATAATTTATTTTTTATGTAATTTGAAATAATTTATGCGCTTTAATGAATCCAAAAAATCCTATATTATTCATTAATGTTTTAAAATAAATTATTTTTGGACATGAATCACATACACATATACAATGGAATATTTTACGAAGTTAGGTTCATATAATAATAAAATATTAAAGACCACTACTCATAGGAAGAAAAAAATGGGGAAACTCATGTGAAGGTTTTTAGGGTTTATAATTTTATCTTATAGATTCCAAAACCACATTCAGGAAATTAATAATAATTTAAAATCATTTTATTAAAATACTCACCCAAAATCTAACTTCATGTCACTAAAACCCATTAACACTATTGGAAGATCAGGTTGTACCCACAGTTTTTGAGAGGCTATGGGTATAGGTCACCCCTATATTCACCAGGGAAAAATTTTGCGAGAAGGAAATATACCCACAGTTCTCATAAAACCGGGGGTATAAAGATACATATATACATAATTTCCAAAACCATGTATATAGGTGTAGTTATACCCACGGTTTTTTGAGAACCGTGGAAATAGGTTTCACGAGGGTGATAAAAATTTCACGATAATGACATATACCAACATTTTAAGTAAACCGTGGGAATATGTTTCCTAGGAAAAATCAAAAAATGGACTTATTAATATAGTTAACTATGAATCAATGGTATAGTATATCCATATTTATATACTTTTTTTAAACCATGGTAATAGATAGCGCAGAAAAAAAAGTGTTGGGAAAACTTTTACCCACAGTTTCTGAAAACTATGAGTATATGTTTTCCCATTATTTTTCTGTAATAATAATAAATAATTTAATATTATTTTTTATACATATGCATATATATATATATATTTGAATTTAAGAACATAAAACATGATGTAGGATAGTGGTAAAGTATTTCATTTATAAGTGGAAGGTGTAGGACCAAATCTTAACGAAGGATTTTTTTAATAAGCATATATACACCTGGTTTGACCAAAATGTGGGTATAGAACAATACCTAGAGTTTGGTAAAACCATGGGTATTGGTATTTCCATTGATATTTCAAGATTTTTTTTATTTGTTTTTATAGGTCTATAAAAATGTCTTGATCTCCCATAGTTCTTAAAACCATGGGTATATCCTTATTTTTTTATTGTGTAAGAATAAATTTTATCTCCCTATACCTCCTTCAAACACTCCAATGTTGTTTTAAATCACATATGAAGATCCCTCCAATCATTTAGAAGCTCCCTCTCATTGTAATTGATCTTCTCCTCTAATTTATTCAAGAACATTCATTGTATTATTCCCTTTTGATTTCTAATAATTCATGTTGGAACATGTTTTTACACTTCAATTTAATGTCTTTATGATTTCCAAGTAATTAGAAACTACCTTTCACTCTCATTGAACCCTTACATAAATATTTACATACACTCATTATGATTCTCAAATTATCATGCGTCTTGCCCATATCAAACATTTATGTTGTGTTTATCACCTCAATATTTTATGATATATTTCCTTTTTAAATAATTTAATTTTGTTGAAATATAGTGATACTAGAAACCTCTATCCTAAATGAAACATAATATAGTATACCCTAAGCACATCACCATTAAATTGGTGGTATGAATAAGAACAAATAATTTTTTAAAAAAATATAAAGTTTTTGAGTAAAGAAAATATATTTTTAGTAATATCTATATATGGTATAGAAATTAATTATCTATTAAATAGTATTTTATTGTTTTTTGTGAAAAAAATAGTTAACTTTTTACCCCATTAATAAAAATTTATTTTATAAAGTTAACTTCATTTTTAAAATTATGTTTTCATAAATTATCAAACAGTTTATTTTTTATCATTTTCATAAATGAATAATTTTTTAATTAATAATTAGAAAAATTTATTTTTATTAAAAATATTATTTTTATTTTAAGAATTTGAAGAAATATATTTTTTTAAAATGGGTTTAAAATAAAAAATTGTTTATTTATTTATATTATTAAAAGAAAATTATGTAATTGGAATGAATTTTCTGTTGAGTTTTGATATAAAATCCTTTTATTCATGAGAAAACACTTTCTTTAAGAATATACTTTTCATTACACTTTTTTGGATTAATTTTAAATAAAATTCCATATATTTTATGAATTTAATTTGATTACATTTAGTCCATATTTATAATCGCCAAAAAAATACAAATAAACATAGTTAGCTTAATGTTTCTTCATACTGAATAATAAAAATAATAAAAATTTGTTACCATGGTTAAGGATAAACTAGGCTTATCATGGTGAAAATAGAAATAATAGAGATAAAATGGAATAATCACTCGTCTAGATTATATTTTATCTCAAAATTCCAAACCTATATCATTTTATCTTATAAAATTTTCAATTTTGGATCTATTTGGTGGGAAGAAGACATTAATATATTTTATTCCTTTCAAAAAAGTGTGTACTCTCCCCCCACGCCTATAAAAAAACACTCACTCTCATATCATATCCACAATTAATGTCACTTTTTGTTAGTCCAATAGTTACCCATATCCCTACCTTTAATCTTTCCCCAGGATATATATTCATTAGTTTGATTAAAAACCCATATTAAGAATACATTTTATGTAAACCTGATGAGGTTGTCCAAATGAGAGGTATAGTTCATAACCTTGAATTTTTTCTTTTCTTTATTGTTATTCCACATTAAAATATTATTCATCAATTTTAGAATTATAAAACCATATTATTACATATTCTCGGTATTAATTTTTTAATTTAATTACTTATAGATAGCTCCACTTCAATCAAATGTGAAACAAACTTGTTATTCATGTGTACCATGTGTTGTGGCTTTGCCAACAGATGTAATTCATACCGACTCTAACAATTGAATATAATTATAGATTTAATTTATATATGTATATGATATTTATGAAATAATTATAGTTATTTAATTATTATATCACATCTATGTTGTTATCATCTATTCTTTTCGAAAACAGTAATGTCACTCATATATACGTGTGAACTATCACCTCCATGAAGACATGTGATTCATTTTTTATTTAAACGGTGAATGGATGGTAATAATAACATATTTAAAGAATATAAATGATGTAATTATTATTAGGGAATGATTAATTTATATCTACCTTTCATTTATTCAACCTTTCAAAAATAGAAAATAACATTTATGCATATATACGAATTACCATATCTATGAATGAGGTAATTCATTTTGTCTCTATAAATAATTTATGGATGAATATTTATCTATGTATAAATAATATACCAGATATTTATGTCAATATTGTAATTCTTGAGAATATGGAACCATGATCATTGTAAAAAGGCCGATATCCATATGAAGAATGAAATAGTACACCTGAAAATGACGATTTTAATGAGTTGTGAATAAATGGATGTAGAAATAATATAAGAGTAATATTTATGATATTATATGTATATAAATGATTAATTTGAAGAATTTTAATAAATATAAATTTATTATATAGGATTTTGTATTTCTTTTATTTAAGTGTAACTTGATACAAGAGATTTTCATCTCACTTTTACTTCTACGACACATAAGTTATATTCAACACTTGTTACATTTATGTGGCATATGTAATTCCCCTGAATGTATTTTAGGATAATACACATAGAATTTTTAGGGGTATTCATATCCAAATATGGTTAACTCTTTCTTGGTTTTTTTGTGAATTTTACCAAATTAATAAGAGTTTTATGTTAAAATATAATTGTTTACCAGGATTATTTATGATTATTTTTTGGATGATGAAATGTTATAGTCTAACTATCCATAAGGTAATTTTTTTTATTCTCATCTGGTAATATATTAATATTATATTTTTTCCTTTAATTTTTTTATTTATGGACTCTAGGGTCTAAAATAATGTTTTTAAGGAAAACTAATCATGATTTACTATTCAGTTGGGAACAATTCTCCTCCATATCTATATTTTCATTAAAATGTTTAAAAAATCATTTTCCCTAGGAATGTTTAATTTCATTTTTCAAATGATTTAATTTTTTATAAAAATGTTCAAAGGAATGTTCTTATCGATCTTTGAGTAATGTACTTTTAACTTTTAATCAAAAAAGTGAAAGGAATAATTATTTTAACTTATAAGGAATGAAACATTTTCATACTTTTCAAGACCAGTCAATAACATGAAGTTTCCTTTAAATTTTAAAAGGTTCTTTTGAAATAATATTTATCAATATTTTGGATATTTTTAAATTTTAAACAAGTAATTTGAAACTATAAAGTCTATTTTCATCAATAAATGTTCCAAGTGATCATTTAAAATAATTTCCCATCTAAGATGACATGATTCAGTGTTTATTAATCTTTATTGGGGATATGGTTCAATTATACTGTCATTATTATTCATCTGGATGTTTAAGGTTATGATGATAAGATGTTTATTAAAGTTGTTTATTTCTTGTGGGTTACCCTATGATGAAATTTTTATGACACATATTTCTTTTTCAAAATTTATTATAAGATGAATATTTTATGATATTATGGAAAAAAATATGTATAATACTCATGTGGTTAAGGGTGGTCCAGAATTATATATCCCTCTAATGAACTGGGTGAATATGAATATCTCATGAGATAAATAGGATTAGAATGGGGTGTGAGCTAAATTCAGTAAGGGACTATATCCACTAAGATTATCTTAGAAATAAACCTTTACTATTATGACGGTCTAGGGAGTGAACCCAATCCACTATGATACTGTTGTTTGTAAATCTTTAATATTATGTAAATTATTTTCAATGCTTATTTGTAGTCCAAAAACATATGTCTTATGCCAATTTTATGCTCTCATATGTAATTTTCATTGATTCCATTATGATTCATATCATGTGAGCATAAATATTTTATTCAATGACTCATGATTATGATCTTAAATATTCATCGTAAGGTTTTAAATGTTATTATCATGTTATCGTACCCTTATTTACAAGTTTTTTTATGTGATCTTTGAGATCTCCTTTATTTACCCTTACTAAGAATCGAAGATCATCCGCTTTTATATTTAGTTTTCCCCTAGTTATATTGAAATATATTTTGTATGTTATGTCTAAGAAGGGTATTTGTTCTAGTAAAAATAGTGGTAGATGATGATGTTCAGCGAAGGAGCATTTTTTTGTGTATCCAATTTTTAAAAGTCACTATACCTATATGATTTTGGCATGGATTGTAATGTTATATAAATAATATTCATATAATAAGTTGTAATATCTATGAATGAATGATATGGTTCCCTATAATAGGTATAATATAATGTTATATATACCTTTATAAACTAAGATGAAAAACATTCGGTGATAGCCTTGGAGATATGTTTAAGTATATGATATCATCTAAATATCATGGTAATGATCGTGGATAACCTGAGTTAATATATGGTGTTGTATATTGAAAATAGTGTGTCTTTATTTAGGCTACCAATAAATGATTTTTCATGATTATAAAGTTTACCAGAATGACTATATTTTCTTATACTATGGTTTTTGGTTTTATTCAGTGGACGAAACATGAAAGAATTAGGTTATTACTGAATATGATGGAAAATGGAATTATTGTCTCCCTATGAAACCAAATGTTAGGGGAGTTGGATTGAAAAATATCATTTCTAATATTATAATTTTTTACTATTTATGAATCATGTTGATCTTCCATATAAGGAATGGATTTAACTATTTTTTCTTGAGTCATTTATGGGGAAAAACTGCTTTGTAACACCCTAAAATTCTAAAATTAAAACATTGTATTTTTTAGCCGATACAACATGCAACATTGTTCTTAAACGACACACGAAATATATATATTTAATTTAATCTCATAGATATCTTACATAAAATGAAACCCCATGTCTAAATAAACCATTATATACTATACTATTATATCATATCCATTATATTGGTGTGTATGAATAACACTAACTAAACTACAAAATTTATTGTAATCTATTGATTTGAAATAAAATAAGAATCATTTAAAATAAAATAAAGGTTTTAATATAAGATTAATTTTTACCACTTATAGAAAATTTATATGATAAAATGAACTTAATTTTTTAAAATATAATATAAAATTTTTCTTAATGTGAAATTTTTTTAGTTTTCTAAAATGTTTCATTTTTGATGAATGGTGAAAATAATAAATTATAAATAAAAAATCAATTTTAAAAAAAATTAAATTAATATGATATTTCAAATTGTTTTCAAAGAAACATTAGTTCAATTATATATCAATTAATCAAATTTAGGTCTTTCTAATAATATTCCTATTTAATATTTATATAAATAACCTATAAACTGGTGATCATTTTGTCTTCGAAAATCCCATTTCTCATCATGTTTGTGAGACTAATTTTAAATTAAAATTTTTCAATTATATAAATCAATTTTCAAAAAATGTATTCCATATTTTGAGTCAGCATAATTTAAAAAATATGATAATTTCAACTAAATTTTTTACAAAAATTAATAGTGAAGAATGTAATAATTAATTATCATAGTTAGCGTAAAACTGGATTTAACAGCGGTAAAATTGTTAAGATAAAAGTTAAAATGAAAAAAAAGTTACCTAAAATCTATTTTATGGAAATATATAGACACTATAATGTATAATTATGTTTAATAATTTATTTTAATTCCTTTTTAAATTTAATAATGTGGGTATGAATTTATCTTTTCAGAAAAGTAAAAATGTGCCACTCACACCACTTATAAAAGGCCACCCCTCCCCTCTCCTCTTCACACATTCAAACAATTTTTGTTCGAAGATTAATAGCCCAAATAAATTTTAAAATTCCATAAACTCATTAAATAACCATTATATTGGGTATTTATAAATCATAGTAAGACTTTCAGAGGAATCCTATAGATGTTACATGAATAAGAGTCAACAGTAATCAATAAGCATTGTATTTTATTTCTTCCTCCATATCCATAAATTATTATTAAAACACTAATATATAATAAAATAAGTATTATATATATAATTATATGTTTTTATATTAATTTAATTACCTATATCTATCCCCACTTCAATCAAATGGGTTATGGAACCATCATTCGTGTGTAGGGAAGACTACCACCTCACGAACTGATGTCACTCATTTTCCATTACCACCTCACATAGTTGGATATAATGATGGATATAAAGTAAGTATATTATTATTATAATATAATTATATCTATATAGTAAATATATATTATATAAATTTTTATTTCTTATTTTGTAGGGGATATGATAATGCCAGTCATGTGTACAGTGGACTACCGCCTCACGAAGTGATGTGATTTTGTTTTCACTAACGCTTTACAAAGATGGTAATAAGGATAAATTTAAGGAATATATGTGATATAAAAGAAATAATATTATATTAATGACATTTTTATCATTATGAACATATAATATATCATTTTATTACTTAATTTTTACTCACTCAATGATAAACACATATTTTGTGTACGTGTAGACTAACATATTCACAAGACGATGTGACTATATTTTCTTCTCCACTCCACATAGATGATATATATACATATATATAAATAAATAATATTATAATATTATAAATATTAAAATATAAAATATTAAATACCTCTTTTATATAATGATCTTTGGAAATTTCAATGTTACTCATGCGTATGCATGACCTACTGTCTCTAGTACCATAATGTACTTTATTTCAAAAAATCATCATTCATGATTTGTTATAAAAGTATAATTGATCATAAAAAATGAAAATTATTTAATTATTATAAGTCTATAGATAATGGAACTATTTAATATTCCCAAGAACCAAAAACTTCATGACATTTCACAAATGAAAAAAAAGGCAATTGGCACATGAAATAATAAAAATAATGTAATTTTATTAATGAACGTGTTGATAAGACGTTATGAAAGTATTATATATGATATAATAAATATTAATATTGTTATTTTATAATTTAATAACATGTTTAAAACCACTATAAATCAGGTTAAATTATGTTCGACCCAAATTAAGCGGGAGGTAAGGGATTTCTTATCTCAATTTCCATTCATTGTGTTAAACATGTATCACATTTATTATGTCATGCTAAGATTATGTGTGTAATATCCTTTGATAATTTCATGTTTTATTTATCTTTTTTCTGTTGAATTATATTTCATACACATAATCAATTGTTTTATTAATCACAGCCTAAATTATAATCCGTTTGAAGAGACTTCATCAAAATTTCTCTTCATTGAGGAATATTGAAATGTTATGAATCTAATTTTTTTTATGGTGTATATAATTAAAATATGGAATGTAATATCATTATTACGTAATAATTAATGGAATTATGAGTTTAAATTTCAATTATTTTATTTTATTGCATTCAGCATATGACTTACCAAGTTGTAAATTAATCTTTAACTCAGTTTATTTTCAATAGGTTATGTAACTTCTTTATCGTATTTGATTTTCTAATATTATAAGGACCTGACCTTATTAAATTACATAATCTTGATTTCAGTCAAGAAATCACTTTTTTCTTCATTGAGTATCTTTTCAAGTTTATAGATTTAGATAATTGGGACATAATACATTCATAACATTTCAAATTGTTACATAGTAGATACCTTAAAAACATTTTCCATTTTTTTCAAAATATAAAACATTATAGCTTAAACCATAATTTCATTGAAAATTCATAAAACATTTAACTTTTATTCCTTCTTTGTCTTAGAAATCCGTATGACCTATGAAAATCATTAAAAAACATGAGATGAGCACAAAAACCATAGTAAGGAGTGTAAAAGAAGGAAAAAGGACATTAGTCTATGAATAATTGTAACGTATGAAAACATTTTCAGAAGACATACTCGTCACTCATATATTCTTACTCTATGAAACATAGTATTTCAACAATATTTTAACAATACAAAAGGACATAAATATAACAATAAAGGTATATTAGAGCATTTCACACATAATGTTGTAACCCTATCGGCTACCTTATAATTTGTAACCCTCACGGCTACCTTACAATTTGTAACCCTCACGACTACCTTACAATTTGTGTAACCGTCACAGTTACACATGGAGTATCCATACAGCGGACCTCCAACATACACATACCCAATGAATTTGAGGGAAATATATATGCTACCCTTCATCATAAACAATGACCAAGAACCATAATGCAATTATACAACATTAATAATTTCATAAAAACCATTCTTTTGAATTATGTAAAATAGAATTTTAAAAAGGATTTGAAAGGAAAAACCCTTACATAAAACATATAATTGAATAGGGATTGATGGAATATGTATATACACTGTAAATATTAAAAATAAAACATAATATAAACAGAACCGATCAAACACAACAATTCTAATACCTCATAAATAACAAAGTAGAAGGTTAACCCAAAGAATAGAAACTAGGATAAGAAATCACTTACCTCGGTTTTTTCTTACATAAAAATCATTTAAACATCCTGTATAATTTTTAAAAGAGTGTTATTAATATCTTATAGAAAAATATTCATCTTTATAATACCTTATATGATCATTTAATTACATCATTTCATCCTGTAATTGTTAGTGTTTTGTTCCTACACTATTTTGGGTGAGTTCTTTACAAGATTTTCATGATCAGTTCAGGATGGATTGTTCTTGTTGATTGGAAGTGAAAATAAAAAATTAGAATAGAGTAGTATTTTAATATTTACAGAACAATAAATTATACCATTTGTAATTTTGAATTATTACAATAGGATGACTCTTAAGTTATAACATTAATGATGTTCATTAAGATCATTTTAGTGGTTCTTTGATAATAACGACCTCATTTTATTTTATAAATTAAAACCATGTGTACAAAAGAATTAATAAACCATGGATGAAAAGTAATACATATATTATAACCTATTTTAACCATAAAAATGGTTTCATGAAAGGCCTTGATGGAATTAAAGAAGATTGAAATCACATCATCCATGATGTCGGTAATTCAACACATCACTGACTATGTTTTTAATTGCTTGAATAAGTTGGGTAGGAGAAGAAGAATGATGAGGAAATATCCTAGAACATGAGAAAATCAACAATATACATGATCTTATAGATTTCAATACTCTTGGATAAGAGGAGGTGAAGAAAAATAAGAAAGGAACTCAAAATAAAACAAAAATTGAGATATCTCTCACAAAAAATCGGCAGCCTAACGACGTCACTTAAAATTTCATAAAATAGTTTGATGAGAGAAAGGGGAAATCTCATAACTCTTAAAAAATATAGGCAGTAAGGGGTAAATTTAATGACATATCCGAACATAATCCAAAGCAAATTAAAAATAATATCATAAATTAAAGAAACGAAGGAAAACAAAATAGGATGTTTACCTCTTCATCTCTTATCTTTAAGATCCTTCTGAAGGCCTTTGGTTTTGACGATTTGGTAAGACCAGAAACTCTAAGATGTGGGGGAGATCCTTGGGATTATTATTGGGTAGAACATAGGTAAGGCTCCAGGCTTTAGAGGTGTGGGAGGAAGAGGGAAATTAATGTGGTATTTATAGTCGATGGGAGGAGGTTTTTAACATTATTTTAATCGTTAGTATAATATTTTTTCTCAATACTATGAATATTCTTAATTCATGTGGCCCCAAATAGTAATAATGGAATTGAGTTCGAACCATATGGCCTTACACCACTTATGTTGACATAAATTGTCTATTTTAATGAGAATTATATTATACCGTATTATACCGTATTTTATTATTCATCGATAATTCAAGAATTTCAGAAAAATACAAAAATTAACTCTTTCCATTTCTCAACATGTAGAATTAGAAAATGAACTCCATTTTTTTAAAATAATTTTATAAATATTAATAAATTATTTTTTAGATAAAATCATACTTAATTAAAAAATTAATAATTTAAAAATTGTAACTGCTTTTATATCACATAGAAAAAATAACCAAGATGTAATTATCTTAAAGCCTTAAGAAAATAAAATAATAACACAATTTACTATTAATTAATGTCATATTACAGTCCATATTTCTATTTATAGGGGTATGTTAGTATTCATGAAAAGACAAGTTGGTTTCATTAGACACTAAATGTCATACTAAACACAATTGTAGATGACTGTTTTTCGAAATTCAAAACAATGAAGTGTCAAAATTATATTTAAAGGCTACTTATAAATAACTACTTAAAACAAAGTTTCATGCATTTCCATTTATTTTTAAAAAACATTGGGGTGTTACATTATCCCTACCTTTTGAAAATTTCATCCTCAGAATTTTATAAATGTGTTAAACAGGTGATGGTACCTTTCTCTCATAGCATTTTTAGACTCCCATGTTGCTTATTCTACCATTTGGTTTATCCAAAAAACCTTTACCTAGAGGATTACCTTACTTCGCCATACATGTTCCCTTTGATCAAGGATTTGAACTATTTTCTCTTCATAAGAAAGGTTCCCTTCTAGCTGCACTACTTCTGGTCTCAAGACAAGGGCTGAATCTGGCACATACTTCCTCAACATTGAAAAATGAAAAACATTGTGTAGCTAAGACAAACATTGAGGAAAAGCTACTCTATATGAAACTGTTCCAACTTTCTCTAGGATTTAAAAAGGACCTATGAACCACTGACTTACCTTTCCTTTATTACCAAAACACATCAAACTTTTCCAAGGTATGATATTAAGGAAAACATGGTCACTTACCTCGAAAGAGAAGTCTTTACTTCTATTATCTGCATAACGTTTTTGCATGATCTATGCTATCCTCATGTGCTGATGGGTCATCATTACTTTCTTAGCCACTTCCACTACTAATTTTGTCCCCATCAACTTTCTTTCACCAACTATATCCCAACACATTGGAGTCTTACACAAATTTTTATACAATGCCTCAAAAGGCTCAATCGGTATACTAGAATGAAAACAATTATTATAAGAAAACATAAATTAATAAATAGGTTGATCCCAACATCCCTGACAGTCCGTCGAACAAGATCTAAGAATATACTCCAATGTCTGAATAGTTCGTTCTGACATCCCATCTGATTGAGGATGAAAAGTTGTACTAGAATTATTTCTATACCCAATGGCTTCTGAAGTCCCTTCCTAAAGTTAGAAGTGAACCTAGAATCCCAGTCAGATACAATGGAAGGAGAAACTACATGTAACCTAACAATAACTTTTACATACAGTCGAGATTTCTGATCATAAGACATTGTATCTCGAATAGAAGGAAAATGTGCAGATTTTGTCATCCGATAAACAATAACCCAAATCGCATTGTTACCTCAAGATGTATTATGTAGTCCCACCACAAAGTCCGCGGATACATTCTCCCATTTACACTCTGTCACATGAAAAGGCTGAATCATCCCCTTCGTTAACTGCTATTATGCTTTAACCTGTTGACATGTTAAGCATTTCACAACAAATTCTACAATATCCCTTTTCATTCTATCCCACCAGTAATACTTATGAAGGTCTCTGTACATCTTAAAACTTCTAGGATGAACTGAAAATGGAGAACAATGAGCTTCACACAACAAATCATTCTTCAAATCGGAATAAAACGTCACACACAACCTTTTTCCAAATCATAAAACACAATCTTTTTAAAGGTCAAATTCTAGAAGATTACCCATTTCAAATAATTATACCTTTTTCTATAGCTCATGGTCTTCCTTATAGACTTTCTTAATTCTGCTTAATAACCATGACTGGACTGGAAGCTGAAAAGAAATAGAGGTATTTACTGCACCAACAACTTCTAAGACAAAATTCATCAAATCATTAATCAAGGGATCATTTTGCAAACATAATTTGGTTAATGATGCATGATGTTTTCAACTCAAGGAATCCACCACTTTGTTTGATTTTCCTAGATGATAATTGATCGTGCAATCATAATCCTTTATTAGTTCAAGCCATCTTTTCTGCCTCATGTATAATTTCTTCTGAGAGAATATATACTTCCAACTTTTATGGTCAGTATATACTTGAAATTTGGTTCCTTATAAATGATGCCTCCAAATTTTCAAAGAAAAAACCAAAGCTGCCAAATCAAAATCATGTGTGGGATAATTTATCTTCTGAGGTTTTAGTTTTCATGAATCTTAATAAATTACCTGGTCATTCTGCATCAAAACACAACCAAGTCCCTTCAAAGAAGGATCACTATATATGAAAAGCTCTCAATTTTGGGAAGACAAGGCCAAAACAAGAGCAATCGCCATTCTCTTATTCAGTTTTAGAAAAAAAGCATCACATTATTTTGTCCAAACAAATTTAAACCCTTTTGTGTTAACTTATTTATCAGGATAGATAAATGTGCAACGTTCTTAACAAAATGTTAGTAATAACCTGCTAACCCAAGAAAACTATGAATCATTGTATCATTTGTAGGTCTTGGTCATTCATCAACCAATTTTGTTTTGGCAGGATCAAATATTATTCCATCCTTGTTTATATTGTTCCCAAGAAAATAAATCTATGCAACAAAAAATTATACTTTCTGAATTTTCCATACAGTTTCTTTTCTTTTAGGGTTTATAAAACAAAACTTGATATTTTTCATGTTCCTCTTTATTTGTAGAAAATACCAGTATTTCATCAATAAACACAACGAAAAACTTATCCAAGATCACATGAAATAATATATTTATAAGATTAATTAATACAATAGGTGCATTACTTAACCCAAATGGCATAAAAACACATTCATAATTCCCATATCTAGTACAAAAAGCTGTTTCTGGGATGTCATCCTCCTTCACCTTTAGCTGATGGTATCCAGATCTCATGTAAATCGTGAAAAAGTACTAAGCTCCCTGAAGTTGATCAAACAAGTCATCCATATGAGGAAAAATATACTTATTTTTAACAGTGTTGTTATTCAAATATCTATAATAAATTGAAATGTCTCATGGAACAATATTTATTTTTAACAAGAAAAACAGAAGCTACTTATGGTGAAGTGCAAGGATGAATGAAGTCTTTATCCCGAAAATCCTGTAAGTGATTTTTCAATTCATGAAGTTTTATTTGTTCCATATGATATTGGTTTTTTTTAAAAATTTCGTAGAATTAGGAACTAAGTCAATTTTTAATTCAACTTCTCAATAAGGTAAGACACCAGGTAACTCATCAAGAAAAACATCATGGTATTCATTTACCACAGGCACATCATTAATCTGAAATGTTCCCTTATTTTCAACAATTTGATCTAAATAACTTTCATTTCCATCTTTAAATTGTTTCTTAGGTTCTTGATATGTTATCAATTTTATGTGTTCATTATAGTATACAAACATAAACCCTTTCTGAAAAAACCACTTCTTGAGCTCTACAGTCAATCTTTGGATGATAAACAGAAATTCAATCCATTCCGAGAATAACATCAAACTCGACTAAGGGTAAAAGAACAAGTTTTAAAGGTAATGTATTTCCACATAACACAATAGAAAGATTATTATAATTCATCTTTGCTATAATATTTCCCTCCTCATGTTTTAACAATAAGTTCTGGTCTCATTGGTTGAGGTGATATTTCCAATTTACTCGAAAATTTCTCAAAGATGACAGAATGTGTGGACCTCATATCAAACAAACATTAGAAAAATATATGTAAACAAACAAATTACCTGATACAACTTCATTGGATGGCTGGGCATCTACTAACATATTTGCAAAATATCTCACTACACCATTCTGCTTATATTCTAGCTTCTTTTCCTCATTTGGATCTCTCTTTGGTCATGCATTTGCATTGTGACCCATATCACCACATTTAAAAAACATTACAGTTTTCTTATCAGGTTTATCATTAGGATCATTTTAATTAAAATCGCATGCCATGTGTCCAAACTTACCAAATTTAAAGCACTTCCCAGTTTTTCTTAGACATTCCCCAGGGTTCTTTTTCCCACACTTTTAACAAATTGGAAACTGGATTTTCTTACCATATGATTTCTTTGGTTGATTCTTACCCATCACATACCATATGGTCCTCTTCTTATCATTTTTTTCAAATTTAACATGATTTCCATAAAACTCCATCTCTACCCTCTCAACATATCAGACTATTTTATCATAACTTTTGAATTCATTGGCGGTAAAATCCCTTCGATACCTTGGTTTTAGTCTTGAGTAAAACTAGTTGATTTTACTATTAAGATCCAGACTAATATTTGGATAATTCCTTGTCAGTCGAGTGAATTTTAATTCATACACAACCAATGAATCCTCATCCTTTTTATTTAATTCAAGTAATTTCTTATCCATCCTAAGTCACACCACCTTAGGAAAATATTTTTCAAGGAATAGACTTTTAAATTCATCCCTCTCTAAGGCACAAATATCCACTTTATCCATGATATTATTTACCATTGACCACCACTGATCAAATTCACTTTCCAAATGATAAATGGAAAGACCTAAATTTTATTTATCAGAACATCCCATATCATCGAATATCTTTTCAAGTGATTTAATCCACCCATCAACTGCTATTGGGTCCAAAGATCCTTTGAAAGTAGGTGGTTGTGGTCCCATAAAATGTTCCACTATTGTCATGTTCCCCTGTGGTACCTCTAGTTGTTATCATTCATGGATCCCACCACCATTTATTTCTTACTTTATCTGAGAAATAACTTCCACAATATACTCGGTTCCAATCCCTACAATTTTGGGCTACAGATTCAGAAGGATGACATTATGTCAGTTCCTCTCCTCTTCAGCTTCCCAGTTTCTTCTACAGACAGACATTATGAACAAATATATCATATTTGAAGCAATATGGTAATCTTTAAATTCTATAAAATGTAAAATTAATCATAGAGTTAAAATCATTTATGGTATTATTTTAACATCATCCTAACCCCAAAAGATATCTAAACTATTCTTTGATACCAACTATAAGGACTCAACCTTATTTCATTACATAATCTTGATATTAGTCAAGAAATCACTTCATTTTTTATTGAGGATCTTTTAATGTCTAGATATTTAGATAATTGGGAAATAATGAATTCATAACGTTACACATTGTTACAAAGTGGATACTACAAAAATAGTTTCCATTTTTTTAAAAAATATAAAACATTAAAGCTTAAAACATGATTTCTTTGACAATTCTTAAAACATTTAACATGGATTACTAATATGTCTTTCACATCCTTATGACATGTCAAAATCACAAAAAACTTGAGATGAGCACAAAAATCTTAGTAAGGGATGTAAAACAAGGAATGACCACATTAGTCCACGAATACATGCAACGTATGAAAACATTTTCAAAAGACATACTCTTCACTAATATATAATTACTTTGTGAAACATTATATTTCCAAAAGATTTTCACAATACGTAAATACATAAATAAAAAAATAAATGTATATTTGGGAATTAAATTCATAGTCTTGTTACCTTCTCAGCTACCTTATAATCTTTAACCCTCACGGCTATCGTACAATTTTTAACCGTCACAGCTACCTTACAATTTGTGTAACCATCGTAGTTTCACTTGGACTAACCATAAAACCAACCTCCAAAATACACAGAACCAATGCATTGGAGGTAAATATAGGTCCCAACCAAAGTCATAAATAATAAACAAGAACCAAAACACAATCCCACAACATTAATAATTGTATAAAAACATTTCTTTTTAATTTTGTAACATAGAATTTTAAAATCGGATTTGAAATGAAAAACCCCTTACATAAATCATATAATTGAAGAAAGAGATATTATAGTGGATGGAATATATACATACACCATAAATACATTTAATAAATTATAATATAAACAGAAACCATCATACACAACAATTCTAATACCACATAAATAACGAAGTTGAAGGCTAACCCAAAGATTGGAAATTAGGTTAAGAATTCCCTTACCTCAGGATTGTCTTAATTAAAACTCATTGAAACCTCCTATATTGTGGTTAAAACAGTATTATTAATATCTTAGAGAAACATATCCATATCTATAATACATTATATGATCATCTCATTACATCATCTCATCCTTTAATTGTATGTATTTTGTTCCTTACACTATTTTGGGTGAGTTCTTTACATGATTTTCATGATCAGTTCATGATGGATTTTTCTTGTCGATTGGAAGTGAAACTCTAGAATTGGAATGGAGTAGTATTTAAATATTTCTATAAACACAAATTATAAAATTTTCCATTTTTAATTCTTACATGAGGATGGTTCAAATGTTAAAATATTAATGGTGTTCATTTAGATTATTTTTGTGGTTCTTTGATAATAATGACATCATTTGGTTTTGTAAATTAAAACCATGTGTAAAAAAGAATTACTGAACCATGGATGAGGAATAATAAATATATTATAAACTATTTAAACCATAAAAATGGATTTATCACCATGCTTGAGGGATTTAAAGAAGATTTAAATCACACCGTCCACGATGTCAGCAATTCAAAATTTCATGGAAAATGTTTTTAATTCCTTGAACAAGTGGGAAAGAAGAAGAATATTGATGAGGAATTTTCCATGAACATGGGAAAATCCAGAATATACATGATTCTGGAGCTTTCATGCCTCTTGGATAATATGAGGTGTGGAAAAAGATTAAAGTAACTCAAAATAAAAGAAAAATTTAGAAATCTCTCACGAAAATTCGACAGCCTAACGGAATAACTTAAATTATCATAAAATTATTTGATTAAAGAAAAGGGGTATCTCATCACTCATACAAAATATGGGAATTAATGGAGAAATGTAATGACATAACATAACATAAGCCAATGAAAATTAAAATGAGTAACATAAATAATAGAAAGGAAAGAAAACAAAAGAGGATGTTTTGCTCTTGATCTCTTCTCCTTGAGATCCTTCTTAAGGAATTTGGATTTGGCCTTTTGGTGAGTCTAGAAGCTCTAGGACATGGGGGAGAGCCTTGGGAAAAGTATTGTGTAGAACTTAGTTAAGGCTCAAGGCTTGAACGGTGTGGGAGGAAAAGGGAAATGAGGGTGGTATTTATAGTGAAGAAGAGGAGGGTTTTATAGTTATTTTAATCATTATTATAATATTCTTTCTCAAGACTATGAATATTCTTAATTAATGTGACTCCAAATTGTATTAATGGCGTTTGAGTTCAAACCACGTGGTATTAAATCACTTATGTTGTCATAAATAGTGTATTTTAATGATAATTGGATTATATGTTATTTTACTGTATTTCATTGTTCATAAAAAATTCCAGATTTCCAGAAAAATACAAAAAATTCACCCTTAAAATTTATCGATGAGTAGAATTCAAAAATGAACTCCATTTTTTAAAAATAATTTTCTAAATATTATTAATTTAAATATTAAATAAAATCATACTTAATTCAAAAATTAATAATTAAAAAACTATAACTGCTTTTATATCACATGGAAAAATTAACCAAGGTGTCATTATCATAAAGCCTTAAAAAATAAAATAATAACACAATTTACTATTCATTAGAGTCATATTTAAATTCATGAGGGTATTTTAATATTCACCAAAAACACAAATTTTTTCTATTAGACTCCAAATGACACACTGAACCCAATTATAGATGACCATTTTTCTAAATTCAAAACAATGAAGTGGAAAAATTATTTTTAAATTGTAGTTATAAATATCTACTTAAAACAAAGTTTCATGCATTTCCGATTATTTTTATAAAACCTTGGGGTGATACAAATATTCTGTGTGAAATTAATTTTTTTGATCTGATGTTTTATTCCCACTTATTTTATATTAATTTAAAATTGAAAATCATAATCAATTAATATATTAATTATCACTTCAATGTTGTGATCTTTGTAAGGGTGAATAAAAAAATATCATTATAATCAAGTTAATTTATTCCTAAATTTTATTTTAATGAAATTAAATTCAAATTTTCTAATAAAATCATTTCATTTTATCAAACAATGGTTATTCATGATATCTTCAAGTAATAATACCTTTTTTACACTCTTTGGTACTTAAAATAATTGAGAAATTGTTCTAATGAAAATCTAACATCATTTCTCTCTTCGATATGGGATTTGTTTTATTCCAAAACCATATTATCTAATGATATTTAAAAAATGTTTTTAAACATATAAAAATGTTATTTTAATTAAATTTTAAACTATTTTATTTTTTTACATTTTTTTTCAAAATAATATGCACGTAATTTTTAAAATAAATCTCATTTGGATTTTTCGGAAAATGTGAAAGGAAACATTATTTTAATGTAATAATAATGTATGTAATTTAATTTCATCATGACCACTCAATGTTTTAAATATTCATTAAATATTTTTTAGTATTTTTTTTTCAAAATGAAATTATTTTCAAAATATTTTATGAATTTTTAGTTTAAAAAAAATTTTGTAATGAAAATGATATTTTCATCCAAAATTTTTTTAATAATATTTTCTTTTCTATTAATCATCAACAACACATTATCATATAAATAATTCAGTAGGGATGTGTTATATTAATAACATTATTATTATATCTCTACATGGTTTTTGATAATTTTGAAGATGTTAACTATTGAAATTCACATTCTTGATTCAGTTTTCAGTCCTTAAATTTCCCTTGAAATATTCAGTTTCCGGTGAAAAGTTGAAATTAAATTCACCATATATATCCATATTATTTATCATGGATATTTTCATTTCTTAAAAAATATTTCTTTTTTATATACAATTTTCTACTTTGAAATAAATTTTTTATCTAATGAAATTATAATAAATTCCATTTCTTTACTCAATAAAAATATTCGATGATTATGGAATTTTGTTCAATAATTAAATCCATTATTTGAAATATGTGAAATTGTTTAGACCTTCGATGACAGGTGTTTCCAGGAATAAAATATTCTTTTGATGCATTAGTAATCTCATGAGTAAAATCATTAAGCTAGAATTAAACAAGATTATTCTTATAGTTTTAAACGTTCTTGTGGAATGTCTACATAGTAGAGGTAGCATGATACCTGGGAACATGATTTAAAATAAACAGTAATCTCCTTAATTAAGATTTTATTTATTATAATATATCATATTTTCATAATGATAATATCTGAGGATACATTTCATTCTCAGTTCATTGATTAAATGGAATGTGTTTTAAATTATTCACCATCCCTTATTAATTATGTCTAATCTAGTTATTTAAATGTTATTAATGTTTATTTATATACCTTTCCATGTTTATTATTCCTATAGATTCATGATATCTTCCAATTTACATACCCCATTATGATTATGTCATATCTTATCACGATATTCTAGTTGTTTAAATTGAATGTGTGTTTTTATTTTTCCATTCCATATTGATTATACATTATTGATTCATGATAGAATCCTCTATAGTTAACCCTTACTGAGAATTTGAGCTCATCCAAATTTTGATTCATTTCAACATGATGTTAAGAATAAATATATGAATGAGTTTTCAAGGATGTAAATTATTTTGTTTTTAATGTATTTTGGTTTATTTTTTATTAGCAATGTAAAATGGGCATCAATAAAAATATAGTTCCTAAAAACAAATAAATTGATTAGTCCTTCAACAATTGAACCATTGTAACTGTACCAATGTAGTAAAGTAGAGAACATCTCTATGATATAGGTGTTAGGGTCGTTAAAATTGGTATCCAAGAAATTTTGGTAGAAACACATGGAATTTTACATAATAAAACATTTGTTATTTAACATAACCCTATGATATATAGTTAAGATAAGTATATAATTACATCTTAATTTTTTCATAAAGTATATATTATCTGGGGTTTTCTAACTATGCGACTTTTTTTGGATGCTATAAATGGATGTGGTTCTGAAATAGGTGTAAATATGGGTAATAACATTGAAATGGGTGCATTAGACTTGACACGATCATCACTTAGGGTACAAAAATGATCCTTACTACAAACATAGTTTGACAATATCATGGGATATATTTAGGATAATAAATTTTTTATTTACAACTTTTTTAAGGAATTGTATATAGGAAAATAGTGAATGACCTAGGTTAAACCTAAGATGTCTTAGACTGAAAATAAGGTATCTTAATGGAATGCTAAAATGATTTTGGTGTAATAAATATGGGTATAATGAAATAAATTGTTGAGGAAAAATTAGGAGTATTATAGAAGAAATAAATATCATTCTAGGTATTAATTTATAGTTCATTGTATTAAATGTAGGTAATGTAGGCATTATATGAGTCAATTACCTCTTCTAAATGTTAACTAATAGACCCAGGAAGAACCTATATTTAAAAAAAATTGATGAAGAATTTTTTCCTTTTGATTAAATAATTAAATTTTATAAATATTTTTCCAATGCTATATTAGTTTAAATAATCATGAGAAATATAAGGATTTTGTTAAATTTTAGAAGGATATGTTTACTCATTATCTTAAGAGTTGTTGATATCATCACGAGTTTATGAGTTAATGTTTTATTATAAGATAGATGTCTTAAGAACCCATTTTTTCATAACCCTCATTCCCAAT
This sequence comes from Viscum album, assembly GCA_963277665.1. Lineage (NCBI taxonomy): Eukaryota > Viridiplantae > Streptophyta > Magnoliopsida > Santalales > Viscaceae > Viscum > Viscum album. The sequence continues at coordinate 377,217,394 of OY728160.1, read as the reverse complement.
AATCCCCTCCAGAGCTATAAATGATGAAAAAAGATAATGACCCCGATTCCAAACTCTAGTATGACCCGGGTTGGTAACTAGCACTAGGGGTATATAGATCTCACAATATGGGAGACATTGAACTTTTAATTTTACAATATTGGGAGATATTATGGATCATCAAAAAAAATCCAATAATTATATAAAAGAAAAAAAACTATCCCACACACATGTTTTATGATAAAACGGCTATAAGTAAAAAAGTTTCCAACCAAACACAAAAATTGAATATATGAAGCTACACAAAAATTGTACCAGGCCTAAACTAGTAAGGTTCAACATGGTCAGAAAACTCCTCCCGGAAACATAAAAATAGTTTTATATATGTAGGGTGAGTGTATTAGTATACTCAGTATGAGATCCGATGTCTCTCATGCACATGTGAAACAAGCATACTAATGCCCATGTGATAAAAGAGTAGAACCAAACAACACCAAACATGTATACTAACCATCCCAACCTTACCAAGGTATGCTCACCAAATAACACAATCCAGTTAATGTAATATAATACACATTGATTATAAAGTACCTTGCACCAATTTTCACTATTTAGACTCTCTTTCCAAACAGAAAACATCTCCGCACTCCCAAATCTTTCCAAAGTACCATGTCAAAACCGTCCTATGCACACCTGGGCCAAACACCACATCACATCCCCCATGCAAAAACATGGGACACAAACCACATCACATCCACCTGTAGAAACCTAGTCCACAAGACACATCTCATATTTTTAGTAGAAACCTTGGACACAAACCACATCTCATCTTTCATACAGACACATGTGCCACAAACAAAACCTTATCCCAAAGACACCTAGGGAATAACAACACATCTCATCCTGGTGAAACCTGGGAAATCCCAACACATAACATCCTAATGACACATTGGAAATAACATATTTCATGCACACAATGGGGCCACAAAAACCAAAAACTATCCAAATAATCGTGAGATATCACTGCATCAAATATGGATTAGGGATGTACTAGTTTCCAGCCATCCATCCTGTCACTAGGATATTTGGGAAAGACACCCTCCACCATAACAACGGGGGTGTTCGGTACATAGTGATCAACTAATGTTGGGTGTGTATAGAAATAATAAGTAAAATAAAAGTATATACATATATGATACCAACAAATCAAACCAAACCTATGGGTTCCAAAATATAGAACATCTCACAACTATGACCTTTCATTTCACATCTAAATGAACAACCCAACACAATAAGCCATATAACCCGATTAACATTCCCAACCAATTTATTTAACCAAATTCATTAATTATAAAACAAGTAATATATCCATTCCACCACTACCTGTGAAACTACTAAGCACACAACACAATAAGAAACAATATTCTTGGAAGTCTACGTTCCCTAATAAACAAAAATTATATGACATTTCTTCAATATTTAACACCCATTTATGATATATAATATTTAGATATCTGGATAATCGGTGAAGCTTTCTCCATGTTATTCATGGATAAAATTCATTCCAGTTACCCATACCATCTGTCATGATCCTTCTTCAAGGTTATCCCTCTTAATCCATCCACACAAAACCACATCTTGAAACATATCAACCAACAACTAGTTTCAAAACCCTGTAACACTACACTTCTCACCAATCCATCGATAAATCGATCTCTAAAACTATGATTCCATTACACCACCCAAGCCACTCCACAACACACAACCATGATTACAACCATACTAAATCAAAAAATTAGAAATCCCAAACATAACCTCACATCACCACACATACCATCGAAAAACACAGATTCCATATTTAATATGGAAACTCATACTTAGTTGCACTTGTTAATTCAAGGGTTATCACATATATTGTGTGATACTATGGAATCAATTAATCAGCTGAATATATGGGATTAGTAAATTTTATATATAAGTTTCCAATATTTACCAATCAATAGGAATCCCATAATTTGTTTATTACACAGACTAAGATGCCAAGGACCACCATTCTCAGCCGGGCATCAAACCCAAACAATTACAATATCATTATATCATATAAAATCAATAAAAGCATGAGAAAAAACCTCATATACCCCTCAATTTCAATTAATCAGTCCTTTTCGTAAATTAGGTTGGTATAACCATAATTCACAAGAAAACAAATTAAAACCCCAGCCACAAGATCCAAAAAAAATAGAAACATACTAAATCATACTTGAAAAAGGTTTCAACATTCTACCCATGGAAAAAAATCATGAAATGGTCCTTCGATTTCCACTCCCAAAAGATCTGCATCCAACTAGGGATGTAGCGATCCCACCGCACTAAAAATAAGAAAAAAATAATACATTAGATGTAAGGATGAACATATGAGATCACATGGATAGAATAATAGAATAGAATGATAGAAAAACATAGAATAAATTTTAGAAACATGAAAGAAAACTACATTGATTGAAGATGAATTTGTACGTATTTAAAGAGAGAATCTAAGGAATGATCATTGATAAAGCAGTACTCAAGATGATGGAGATCAGTCATTGGGTCACCTATGGTTGAGTTTGTATCAGTAATGTCATAGGTTTTGATAACTTGAGATGTTGGAAAAACATTTAAAACGTTACAATATAACGGTATTACATGATGTGTAATACCCTTTCAACCATGTAATTCCCCATGGCCGACTTCTGCTGAGAAAACCATCACCTCTCGATTTATTTTATTTTTAAAATCCCAAAATATTTCTCACCATGATCCATAATTGAAACTCCATGAATCAAAACATCACGTTGTGTAATATGGATACACGATGTGTAAACCTCATACTTCTAGATTTTTGCAATTGAACTTCTCCAAAATCCGTTGAGCCTCCTCTAAACACCTCCAACAACCAAAACTGGAAATGTAACAGACCGAGAGGCTACATAAAATTACATTAGATATCTCTAAATGATCTCATCATACCTCAAATGTTACTATGAGAAAAACACACCACACCAAGCTATTGAAATTGGGTTCCGTAGACCCAACTTGTATTGTACTTTGATTACTGTTACATGTATTCAGTTTGTTTTTATATATGTGTTTATATTTCCATGATAGTGTACATTCTTCTGCATCCACTTTGTTTATGGAAATGTCCTTAGATTACCTGTCACATCAAAGGGTTATAACAGGTCCCAGGCTATAATGAGAACCCTGAGATGCCATGAAAGTAATCTTAAAATAATGTCATATGGTCCAGTTACATCATTATGAAAGGACACAAATGATGTGTGACCATTGGGTGATTGGGGCTCATAAGCATTGAGACTTCTTCTCATGAAGTTCGCACTTGATGATCTCTAGTAATTGAGATCAGGAGGATAGACCCGCTTAATATGAACACCACATGTTTCAGGTGTCATTGGTCGTTCCTATCTATGGACATGTGTAATGGTATCCGGACATCGGATCATTATCAATGAATGTCATTTAATTACATAATTTTTATATAAGTTGAAAACCATGGCAACAAAGTCATGGTGAGGTAGTTTATATTGGGTACGTCATTAATGGCATGGCATTGATTGAATGATCGAAAAAGGATTTTTCACTTCTGAGTTTAGGAAGAGATATCTCAAGCCCGGTTGATTAGGATGGTTGCACCTTCAATAAATCCATGGCCATGGAAGTTGAAGTGAAGACCGTCCAGACAAATAAACAACTAAAATAATGAAAAATAAATAATGATGACACTAGTGTGAATTCTGCTTTATTGAGATATCGATGATGAAGAGATTATATTACACAGACCATGTTTGTAGGGAGGTAGTTATTGCTATGAATTTTCCTTATCTATATAGGGGCCTCGATGGGTTGCTAGACCCCGCTCTTGGTCTGTGGATATTATCTGATGCTATTTTGGTAAGGTCCTAGAGGGTCACACATCATAACGTCCGGAGAATCTTCCCTATTCTGGAAATAGGAATATAACACTTGGTGGGCCCCACCAAAGGGTCCGAGAACTATCCAAGTTCTATGGATCACCAATGAATAAATTAATTCATTAATTATTCGAGTTTAGAATAATTATTTGGATTTATTTATAACATGTATTTACATGTTATATAGTAAATATAAGTATTAATATTATTCAAATGGATTTAAATATCATAGGTTCGATTAATATTAGCAGGAGGAATGAGTTGAGTTGAAGACTCAAATTTATCATGTAATATATTTATATATTATAATTATGTGATAAATTAAAAATATTATTTATGGCATAATTTTATTTGTCATAAATAATTATTTATATCACTTATATAGTGTATGTCTATTACACGGGGGCCGTGAATCAATACTGTGTGTTTTAAACACTCCAAATATAAGTGAGAGAGAGGCTCTCCCATGATTATTATTCATGTGTCAAGATTGAGAGCATATCTCTCCTCCTGGAATTTAGAGAGAGGGTCCCTCAAGAAAAGGAAGATCTTCAAGTTCATCCTTCTCAGATTGAAGCTTCTTTCTTTGTGGTGATTGTTGTTGCGCTGAAGTGATCATCGAAGATCCGCTCTTGCACCCAGATCATGAAGAACGGTGTGTGAGTAGATTTGAGAGGCATGTGTGGATGATCTAATGGGCTTCGACAACAGAGTCTTTGAGCAACAATCATCGGAGTCCTGCGGCGGACTTGCACATGCTAATTCCGAACAAGGTACATGTTTAATTTATTTTTGTGCTCTGCTTAAATTTGGCGTGATCCTTAGACTGAACTGGGACAAGATCACCAGAGTTGAGAAGGTTATGTCACTCCGGTGAAGTAGAGAATTTTAATTTCCTGGCCCACCAGCTTCCACTGCGCCGTCCCGATACCCAAAAGTGGTATCAGAGAGATCACAAGGTTTTTCTGAGTCCACAAAATTAAAATGCATTAAATCTAATTTCAGGGTGTTAAAACGGTTCATTCAGATTCGACCGCGTGTCGTTTCATTATTTAATGATCAACATATGATCATTTCAATTTTTTTTAATTGGATGGACATCATGTTTTTTGGTTCATTTGATATTTATCTCAAATTGAGAATCAACATCAAATATATATTTTATTATTATAAAACATAATAAAATATTTATTATAAAATATTCTTCAACCAAGGTGTGTGGGAAAACGTTTAATAATAAAAATAAGAGGAAAGAAGGCCAAGACCCCAGTGGGGTCTTCTTGCTTTTAAATAATAATTGGGAAGGAAAAGACCCCAAAATGGGGTCTTCTCCCTTTTTTTTAAAAAAGGGCGGCTTCCTTTTGTCTAAAGACACAAAAAAATACCCCAAAGGGGTCTCCTCTCATGCGGCGCACATGGGAGGACAAACCCTAGCCACCCTCCCCGCCCACCGGACCTCCTCAAGTCGGCCACCCCGAGCCCGCGCTGACCTCCTCCTCCGCATCGTACTACCTCCGTCCGGCAACCCTGAGCCCGCGTTGGCCTCCTCTTCCACACCAGAATGCCTCCATCCGGCTGACCCGAGCCCGCGTCGGAACCTCGTGCCTGACCGACTCCTTTCGGCCATCCCGAGCTCGCCGGCCGAGCTCGCGCTGGACCGGGATGCCTTCTCGCCGGCTCACTAGAGCAGCGGGGTACCGCCCGCCCTGAGCCTGCACCGGAACCCCACGTCAGACCGCCTCCTGCTAGCCGCCCTGAGCTCGCCATCCAAGTCGCGCCAGACCGGGCTGCCACTTCGTTGGCTTACCAGAGTAGTGGGCTGCCGGCCGCCTCGAGCCCGCGCCGGAACCCTGCGCTAGACCGCCTCCTGTCGGCCGCCCCGAACTCACCAAACGAGCCCGCACCGGACCGGGATGCCGCCTCGCCAGCTCACCAGAGCAGCGGGCTGCCAGCCATGTGGCTGGCCGGTTATTTCCCCGGCCCTCCTCCCGCTCCCCTCGGACCATGTCGGAAGATGTAGCCACCACTGGAGTCATTGTACACCGCGGTCATGACGCGGTCACACCGCTGTCAATCCACGGTACCCTGTTCCAGGATGACATCCCACAGTGGTACGCAGTCCTACCAGACACCTCTCCGGCTAGAGGTAACCCTGCATTAAATTAATTTTAATTAATTTAGTTTTTTAAATTAAATTAATTGGAATTAATTTAGGGGTTTAAATTTTATTTTAATCCGAAATATTAACTTAATTTAAGACTAAAATTAAACTAATGATTTGATATAATTTTAGAATTAAAATCAAATTAAAAAAATGAACTGATAAAATAAATTATTTTAATTTAATCAAATTCATTTAATTTATTAGAACACCCTTTCATTATTTAATTTTATTTCAATTTAATTTTATTGTGCATTTACCCCGACTGGTTTTGAGAAAGTGACCGAACTGTGTATTTCTGGAATTTATTAATTAATATATTTATTTATTCAATGTGTGCGATGATTATAATATTTAATTAGATAAATGACGGTCTGCGAATCGTATTTTAATTCAAATATGTATAAGGTAATGCACATCCATTGAACTAGTTTTATTTTGTACCCCAGACCCCTTCTTCTGCGTGCGAGTATATTTGTAATTATATGGTGACGATTCGAGAGGCAGACCCCGCCATGATGAGGCGGTAGTCTAGACTGGAGTTGGGTACTTTGCACTGGGGAAAATAGTGACACAAGTCATGTATCGACTCAGGTATGGATGCCTCTAGGATATGATTGATCAAGTTATCGATCGATCATTATAGAATGCTCAAGACCATTCAGAATGCATGATTTACTTTATGCATAGTTTATTATTTTATGTGTTTTCATGATTATTGTGTGATCATATGGAATAGAAAACAAGATAAAATGCATAAATATGGGATGAATAATATTCTATTGAATGTTCAGTTGTGAGGGCGACAACCTATTTTGAACATAATAAAGAGAAAAAAATTATATTCGTCAATAAATAATAAAAATCCTTTAAATATATATTAAGTCTAAATGATATCTATTTTTCACATCTAAACAAACCCGACTGTTTCGGTGCTCGTCAGCCTTAGTTGAGAGTGCCTCTTACTAGCAGGGCGTTTTAATGAGAGAAATGGGTCGACTAAACTAATGTGAGTTATCAAGGATTATCCTTAGCTAACTTGCTATCACTTTAGAGGTAAGAGGTTGAGGGAATCAAGTTTAGATTCCAAAAGCTGAGACTTTACTCAACAACCTGAAGAACCACAAGAACAAGTGGTTGGCCAGCATAGTTCCTACCTTGAAACCCTCCAAGTAGTGGCATAGCCTTAGCATGTAGACTACGAATGAGGTTTCGAGGATCCTTTCCAATAAAATGCTCAACCGATAGAGTATTCTGAATCTAATAGTGAGGGATATTAAGGTTATTTAAAATAGAGGGATACATTAAATGATATAATAATTTATTAATCATAAAATGATAAAAGGTAATCAAGAAAAAGTACTAACTGCTAAATGTTTATCTGATGTAGATTAAAAATGACAATCACCAACACCACAAGAACTTCATTAATACAATCGATCTAGGATAAAGAAAATATCATGACCACCAATAACTTCCAGCAGTGGTATAGGTGCTTGTGCATAGTACTACGCCACAAAAGGAAGTTATATGTGCTAGAATCCCCAATTCTTGCTGAGCCTCCTTAGGGAGTAAGAAAGACAGAAAAATATAAGTGGAGAAAGCATGTATATGATGCACTTGATGTACAATGCATCATTTTGTCATCCATGTCCAGCCAATTGAAAAAAATGCACGAGGAATAGGATTCCTACAAGATGCTTTCACATCCCCAAGAACTATATGAGGAGAGGTCTAGGCAACAATGTTATGAGATCTCAAGTTCACTTTATAAATGCAGGCTAGCAGAAGGGCACCAAGATGGTCCTCACATACTCAAGATGATTGGGTATATTGAGATGCTTGAAGCCCGTGGGTTCAAACTGAACCAATAACTAGCAGTGGATCTCATTCTTGCCCCTTTACCATCAATATTCCTTAATTTCATTGTCAATTATAATATGAATGATATGAAGAAGTTGCTTCCATATCTCTTGGCTTTAGTTCACCGTGCTGATAAGGACATGAAAAACCCCAATTCAACTATCCTTGTGGTGAACAAGAAAAACAAGGGCAAGTCAAAGAGGTCTAAGGCCAAGTCAAGTCCAAAGACACCAATGCATCATCCTGCAAAGAAGCCAAAGATTAAAAGGAAAAGTAATGAGCAGGAAGCTATCTGCTTTGGATGTGGAAAGAAAGTCCACTTGAAGAATAAATGAAGAGCTGGGAAGAAGAATAAAGATGATACTTATACTTCAGGTATTTTTATCATTGAATGCAATCTATCTTTATCTACATGTTGGGTATTGGATACGGCATGTGGTTCACACATTTTTATTCTTATACAGGAACCAAGTAGGTTCAAGAAGATTGAAAAAGGTCAAGTGGATCTCTGAGCTGCAAATGGTGCAAGTATGTTGGCCTTGGTAGTGGGAGACTATCACTTGACTTTTCAACTTGTTTGGTTCTTGTTTTAAACAATTACTATTATGTACCGTCTGTTACTAGGAACATTATCTCTGTGTCATGTTTAGACACTATGGGTTTTTATTTAATGTTTGGAAATAAAAGTTGTCACTTTTATTGGGATAACATATGTTATGGTATGGCACATCTTAACAATGATTTATATATGCTAGAACAAGAAAACTCAGTAATTGAAATCAATCAAAAAAACAGCCAACATGACTCAAATAACACCCTCCTATGGAACTTGAGGCTTGGTCATGTAAACAAGAAGTGATTACGACGATTACACCAAGAAGGGTATCTAGACTCGGTATAGTAAGAACGCTTAGATGTATGTCAAGCTTGTTTACAAGGAAAGATGACCAAATCACCCTTCCCAGGAAAGGGAGAAAGAGCCAATGCAGTGCTGGAATTAATACATACCGATGCATGTGGTCCATTTCCAGTAGAGGAAATGGGTGGTTTTCTATACTTCATTACTTTTACCGATGATTATAATCGGTATGGTTATATCTACTTAATACGGTATAAGTCTGATTCCTTTCGTTTCTTTAAGGAATACCAAAATGAAGTAGAAACCCATCTTTGTAAGAAGATAAAAGAACTTCGCTCAGATCGAGGTGGAGAATATCTTAACCAAGATTTAATTGATCACATAAAGGAGTGTGGGATAGTATCCCAACTCACTCCTCCTTATACACCACAATGGAATGGTGTTAGTGAAAGGAGGAATAATACCTTTCTTGACATGGTCAGATCAATGATGAGTCATACAAAGCTTCCATTATCTTTTTGGGGATACGCCTTGTAGACAGTAGCATATACCCTTAACCGAGTACCAACTAAAGCTGCATATGGTATTCCATATCAGTTATGGTACGGAAACAACCAAATCTGACACACATTCATGTGTGGGGGTGCGAGGCATTTTTAAAAACATTACCAAGTGAAAAATTAGCATCCACAATCACTAATTGAATCTTCACAGGTTATCATAAGGAAACTAGAGGATACTACCTCTATGGACCTTTAGATAGAAAAGTTATTGTGGAGAGATACACCACATTTCTTTAAAGGGATCACATTTCTATTGGAAATAGTGGGAGAAATATTGATTTCGATGAAGTTAATGATCCAGATGCACAATAGTTGGTAGAGGAACAATCTCCACAAGAGCAAGTTGAAGAAAAAATTGTTCCTAAGACACAGATATTGTGTAGGTCTACGCAAGAGGTCATAGAACCAAAGAGTTATGGTTTTCTTGTCACCAAGTTAGGTGACACGATAGTCCTTGAAGATGATAAACCTCTAAGCAACAAGGAAGTAGTAAAAGGCAAGGAAGCTGCTAAATGGAAAGAAGCCATGAATTCTGAGATGTAGTCCATGTACCAAAAATCAAGTTTGAATTTTGGTAGACCCTCCAGCTGATGTAAAGCCCATTGGATGCAAATGGGTATTCAAGAAGAAGCTGGACATGGATGGTGAGGTTAATACCTTTAAAACAAGACTGGTTGCAAAGTGTTTCACACAACGTCAAGGCATTGACTATGATGAAACCTTCTCACCAATGGAAATGCTTAAATCCATCAGAATGTTGCATGAAATAGCAGCCTATCATGATTATGAAATTTGGAAGATGGATGTAAAAAATTCTTTTCTAAATGGGATGTTGATTGAAGACGTCTATATGACTTATACCGAAGGGTTTGTAATGTCAAATAATTCCAATAAAGTATGCAAGTTGCGGAGATCCGTTTATGGATTGAAGTAGGAATCCAGATCATGGAATTTTCTCTTTGATGAGGCCATAAGAGATTTTGGTTTTGTAAAAAATGAAAGTGAGCCTTGTGTCTATAAAAAAGTTGAAGGGAATGCTATCGTTTTCCTAGTTTTATATGTTGATGTCATATTAATCATAGGAAATGAGGTGAAAGTCTTACAGTCAGTTAAGAATTGGTTAAACGAATGCTTCTCCATGAAAGACTTTGGTAAATAATCCTACTTTCCAGGGATCAAGAACTATCGAGATAGATCTCAAATTCTACTTGGCCTAAGTCAAAGTACATACATTGACAAGGTACTCATAAGGTAAAACATGGAACAATACAACAGAGGGTTATTACCTATGTCACATGGTGTAAATCTCTCCAAGAAAATGTGTCCACAAACACAGGAGGAGAGTGAAATAATGAGTAGAGTCCCTTATGCTTCGTAAGTGGGTTCTATAATGTATGACATGTTATGTACTAGGTTTGATGTTTCCTTTGATTTAAGCATGGTGGGTAGATATCAAGCCAATCTAGGAGAGCTGCATTGGACAGCTGTTAAAACTATCCTAAAGTACTTAAGGTGTAATAAGGATATGTTCCTGGTTTATGGGGGATATGAGGAACTAGTTGTGAGGGGATACATTAATGATAGTTTTCAGAAAGATCATGATGATATGAAATCACAGTCATGCTACATCTTTTTCCTAAATAGTGGTGTAGTGAGCTGGAGAAGCTCAAAGAATGTTGTGGTTGCTGATTCTACAACAGAGTCTGAATATGTTGCAGCTTCCGATGCAGTAATGGAAGCAGTCTGGATACGTAGCTTTATCTCAGACATTGGTGTTGTACCTAGATGTGCAGAACCTGTTCCAGTATATTGTGATAATACTTCTGTAGTGGTGCTTTCCAAGGAGCCCGGGTCTCACCAGAGGAAAAAAGATATTCTTTATAAGTTTAATCTGTTGAAGGATTTTACTCAAATAGGTGAAGTGACAGTTACTAGAGTAGCCATAGGGGAAAATGTGGCAGACCCCCTGACTAAAGCCATTACTCAGCAGAATCATGATTCACATGTGAGAGCAAGCTGATTGAATCCCATTAGCAGTTGTCTCTAGTGAAAGTGGGAGTGTTGAAAGTGGGTGCCCTAGACCCAACTTGTATTGTAATTTGATTACTATTACATGTATTAGATTTGTTTTTATACATGTGTTTATCTTTCCATGATCATGTAGATACTTATGAATCCACTTTGTTTATGGAAATGTCCTTATATTACCTATCACATCAAAGGGTTATAGCAGGTCCCAAGCTATAATGAGAACCCTGAGATCCCATGATAGTAATCCTAAAGTAATGTCCTATGGTCTAGTTACATCATTATGAAAGGACACAGATGATGTGTGACCATCATGTGTTGGGGGATCATAATCATTGAGACTTCTTCTCATGAAGTTCTCACTTGATGATCTTTAGTAATTGAGATCATGAGGACAAACTCGCTTAATAGGAACACCACATGATTCAGGTGTCATTTTTCATTTCTATATACGGACATGTGTAATGGTCTCCTGACTTGAGATCATTATCAATGAATGTCATTAAATTACGTACATTTGATATAATGTGAAAACCATGGTGACAATGTCTTGGTGAGGTAGTTTGTATCAGGTACGTCATTAATGGCATGGCATTGATTGAATGATCAAGAAAGGATTTGTTGCTTTCGAGTTTTTGAAGAGATATCTTGGTCTGTTTGATTAGGATGGTTGAACCTTCAACAAATCCATGTCCATGGTAGTCGAAGGTAAGACCGTCCAGAAAAATCAACAAATAATGTAAAGAAAAATAAATAATGATGACACTAGTGTTCATTCTCCTTTATTGAGATATCGATGACGAATAGATTATATTACACAGACCATGTTTATAGGGAGGCAATCGTTGCTATGAATTTTCCATATCTCTATAGGGGCCTCGATGGGTTGATAGACCCCACTCTTGTTTGGTTGATATTATCCGCTGCTATTGAGGTAAGTTCCTAGAGGGTCAAACATCATAACTCCTTGAGAATCTGACCAATCTTGGAAATAGGAATATAGAACATGGTGGGCCCTGCCAAAGGGTCCGAGCACTATCCAAGTTCTATGGATCACCAAAGAATAAATAAATTCATTAATTATTCTATTTTAGAATAATTCGTTGGATTTATTTATAACATGTATTTACAAGTTATATAGTAAATAAAAATATTAATATTTTTCGAATGGATTTAAATATCCTAGGTTCGATTAATATTACCAGGAGGAATGAGTCGAGTTGAAGACTCAAATTTATCATGTAATATATTTATATATTATAAATAAGTGATAAATTATAATTATTATTTATGGAATAATTTTTTTGTCATAAATAATTATTTATATCACTTATATAGAAAATTTCTATTACACGAGGGCGAAGAATCAATACTGTGTGTTTTAAACACTCCATATATAAGTGAGAGAGAGGTTGTCCCATGATTACTATTCATGTGTCAAGATTGAGAGCATCTCTCTCCTCCTGGAATTTAGAGAGAGAGTCTCTCAAGCAAAGGAAGATCTTCAAGTTCAACCTTCTCGGATTGAAGCTTCGTCCATTGCAGTTATTTTCATTATGCTGAAGTGACAGTCGAAGATCCGCGCTAGCACCCGGATCTTGACGAATAGTTCACGAGTAGATTCGAGAGGAGTGTGTGGACGATCTTGAGGGATTCGACATTAGAGTCTTCAAGCAACGATCGCCCGCGTCCTGTGGCGGACTTGCACACGCTAATTATGAACACAGTACATGCTTAATTTATTTTTTTGCTCTGCATAAATCTTGTGTTATCCTCGGACAGAACCGGGACAAGATCACCAGAGTTGACAGGGTTATGTCACTCCGGTGAAGTAGAAAATTTTAATTTCCCGGCCCACCAGCTTCCGTTGTGTCATCCCGGTACCCAACACAAAAAACCAAAACACACTGCACAACCCCACCACAACAACCACAAGCATTTTCTCTCTCACAACCACACTATTACACAACAACTATGAAACCATCTCAACCATTGTACAACCCAAACCAACAAACTCTACAGTTGACATGCTCCACTGCCCTAAACAAAAGAACTGGGGAATTTTCCCCCCATGTCAAGATATTATCCACTCTGGGTGAAAGTAACTCACCAACATAGGCTTAATCGCATCATAGTTAACACCCATTGATTAGGAATATATTCCTCCCTTATTTTCACGTATGAAATTTATGACATACCACCCCAGATACATCTCAAATGAAGGGAAAATAGCTCATCTTATAAAACAATGTTTAAACATTACATTTAAAACAAAAATGATTAAGGAAAAATTCATGAAAAAGCTTATTATTGGGAACCCATCTATGTTTCTTGATTCCAAGTTGTATCCTCTTGACCACCATGCCTCCACAACATATGAACTATGGCAATGGTCCTCCTATGAAACACCATCTCTTGAAGGCCGTGGTAATCTAATGACCACTCCACGAATGTTGTGTCATCATAAATATCCCACCATCCTTAGTCAATGATATAATAGTCATCATGAAGAAATATATGAAACTGGGAGACGTGGATGACATAATGGATTCTCTCCAATTGTAGTGGTAGTTCATACTATTATTATAGATCTCCAACTTATCCCAGCACCTCAAAGGGTCCAACAAAACTGGGATAAAGCTTACTCCCTCTGCAAAACCTATACTACCCACATCGAGGGGGGTCCTTCAAGAACACATGGTCCCCATTATTAAACTACATGGGAATACTTCTGGGATTAACATTAGGCTTCTCCCAGACCCATTCTTCTTTCATATTCCTATGAACAAGCTCGACCTTATCTCTCATTCTCTACACTACCTCACTAACAAGAATAGCTATATCCCCAACCCATTTCTAGAACAGTGGAGAACAACACGATCTTCTATACCTAGCTTTAAATGGATCCAATATAGTGGAAAATATATATCTGTTATTATAATAACACTCTTCCAAGGGAAATTGTTGTACCCAATATCCACCAAATTCCAAGACGCATGCTCTCAACATGTCCCCCAACATATAGATAGTCTATTTTCTCTGCACATCAATATAAGGGTGGAAGGTAGGGATGGGGAATAACTAGGATCAAAAAGAATAATTTAATCCTCTCCATACTCATGGGGTAAAATATGTGTCTCGATTTTAGAATGTGGATCTCTAAAATCCATGAAACTACATCACCTCATTGATATTCCTCTTTTCCAAGGCATCCACTATGCCCGACTCCTTGATAACTATGAAGTGAGCTGATTTTATAAACTAGTCCACCATTACCAAGATAGAATACTAGAATCCCAAATCTATAGGTAACCCTATGATGGAATCCATCAATATTTCATCCCAAATCCACTAGGTAACATCAAAAATATGTAACAAACCAGTAGAAACATGATGCTCAAAGTTTACTTACTAGAGAACCAAGAACTATGCCATAAACTCTACCACTTACCACTTCACCACCGACCACCAAAATGGAATCATCAAGACAGAGTAAATCTTAGAAACTCCTGGGTGTACCATTAAATATGAGTAACGAAAACATGAAGAAATTTCCCATGCATTTCCATCAGTGCGAACAACTTCCCTTAGAATAACATATGATTTTGACTATACTCCAACTACCCCTAGAAGCATCACCATGGACAAAATGATCATGAAACACCCCTACATTTTAGTCACCCCACTAAGACTCCTCCAACTGACACATCATGTTAGATCGCACCATCATCTAAAACAAACATCCTCTACTGATGTCCTCTCCCACGTCTAATTTAAAGGCCTCTAACTACCCTATCTCTCTCTAAGAATATGCAGATTCTCGAAGAACCTCCTTCTGTGACTTCATGAATAAGGTATCGGCCCTGAAATTACCCTTTCAAAATGTGTAGGACATCTCAAAATCATTTTTATTAAAAAACTCCATCTTCATCAGTTGTTGAAAGTTTAAATAATTCTAGGAAAATAAATACTTCAAACTCTTGTGATCCATGAAGAACACAATGTTCTCCCCAATGAGGTAATGCCACCATAACATCAACTTGAAAACCACCACAGCAAAATCTAGATCATGGGTGGCATATTTAACATCGTGGGGACATAAATTACTAGACCCATAAGAGATCACCTCTCACTACTGCTTCATCATCCATCCCAAACCCATATTGGAAGCATCACAATACACCACAAACATCACCCCTTCCTCAGGAAACTGGAGAAGTGAAGCACTGAACAACATCCCATTTAGTTAACCGTTAATTTCATGATATTGAATACTCCACACAAAATATTATTCATTGGGAGTTAAAGATATCAACGGGTCTACAAATTGAAATAAATATAGAAAAAATCATCAATAATACCCTTCAAGACCAAGAAAAGTGTGAACTTCTGCCATACTATTTGGTGCTGGCCAATAAATAGATACTTCAATGTTCGATGGGTCTAATACTACACCCAACTTAAATATCACATGCCAAAATAAATGCACCTCTCATGTCAAGAATCTACGCTTGGAAAACATTCCCTAGAGTTGGTGGCGTCGAAGTAATTGCAAGACAGTTTTGATATACTCAGTGGGATCCTCCTCTGACTTCAAATATATTAAGATATCATTGATGAAAATGACAATAAAAAAATATAGGAACTCAAAATACACATTTCATAATTCCTGCGAACACATCTAGTTCATTTTTAACACTAAAAGAAATTACTACAAACTCAAAGTTCCCATACATACACTTGAATGCAGTCTTCGGGATATCAATCTGCTTCACCATAAAATGGTGATATCCAGAACACATATTGATAATGGAAAAACAAATCACCCCTATCATATGTTCCAAAAGATCGTATAAAATTGGAATAAGGTAATGGTTCTTGACCGTTACTTGATTCAACCTCTTGTAGTCTATATATAGCCTTAGACTACCATCTTCCTTCTTGGCGAACAACACCAAAGTAACCCATGATGACACTTTGGTTTGCATAAAACAATTATTTTTTAGATAATATATCTTATTCCTCAACTCTCCCATATCATTATTTTATATATGATAAGGGGATATCAAAATTAGAGACGCACCAGGATCCAAATCTATCGCGAACACGATGTCACGTCATGGGGATAGCGTCATAACATCCTTAAGAAAAATATCCAAGAAATACCAAATGATCATGTGAACCCATTCCATCACAATTTTCACTAATTCCACTACAATTTTATCCAAAAAGGAGTGAATGGTATCCACACACTAACTGCACATCTGACAACTATACTCTCCAATGAGAACAACATGCTGAACATCATTGAATGAAAACATGACTCTCCTCAAGAAATAGTCTAAAATGGAATGAACGAAATAGAACTAGTAGATGCTAAGAATGAAATATTATGAATTAATCTGTAGTAATAAAATATCCTCATGAGACTGATATGGTCCCATCCTCAGTATACATCCGCAACACACCTCAAACAAGCTAGTCTAGCCTCTAACTGGCGTACTCAACACTGGGGGAATGAGAAGCCTCTATAAAACAATACTTATATAATGGACTAAAGTGGGTTTAATAATTGAGTTTCAGGATCTTGAATAAAAAAATAATATGAAAGGTTAGTAGAAAACTGATCGTACTTTTAAATATCTCTGGCCCTGCCGGAACTGCCGCCTGCGCTGTGTGCAACTGATCATGCCCGACTCCCCTATCTATTTACTATGGAATTAATCAATGAACATAACTGGGTCAAGGACCCTAAAAATGAGTAACATCATAAGGCCAGACTCTACCTACTCCATCTCCCCATAGTGGAGGTAAATATTTGTGTCCTTATTTGGGAAACATTTTCACTGATAACAAATTTTGAGGATGAGGATGAACCTTTTATCCTCCACCATACTGAGACCTAATAGCTATTGGACACTAGTTCTTAATATGGATGTTAATTCCACAAAATAAAAACCTTGTAACCAATCATATAGCAAGGGAACATGGGCCGAAAGGAAGAAATGTGAACTGTTGAGGTTGACTCCCTCCGAGTCTAATCCTTGAAGGTCATGGTGTGTGAGATGCACCATTGGTAACCCAACCTCTCGATGAACTCTATTGGATATGTTCTCGTGGTTGACCACCTCATGAGTGAATCCACTCAATCAAATATTCCATTTTCTGAATATACATGTATGTTGGAAATTTAAGAGTAATTGTGTACTAGATGAAAGGATGAAGCACTTACTCAAGACCTCTCACATGAAACTCCTCATCTGAAAAGAGATATGGTGAAAAATGAAGATGTTCCTGGAACATGAACCCAAGATCCCACACTAAAATACTCCCTTATAGTAGGGATTGTAACTACTACCTATTCTCACCCCTCATGGTCAATGAAAGGAACTCTACTCAGAATACACTTTCAAATTTGACCCAAAAATGTCTTCTTCCTTCCTCTCCCCCAAATAAAGTGTCCAACACTGACATGAAACTCCTCTCATCTGAATAATTACCAAACGACCCCAACACCCTATTGGGGACTAGATCAAACTAAAGGTGATCTTAATATCCTTGATCCATATTTTTATCTCTCTGTTCGAAACACTACCCTCATACCTTCCCAAATAATGCCTTTAGAAATCACACAACTTCCTCTACCAGTGGACATATTCCTCAACTGGATCAACCTTCTGTAGATCAACTAGATCATCCTACTAAGCCAAAACTACCCAATCCATATGTTTACAATGACTATGTGCCACAACTGAAATGTAAACAAGGAATTCCTATGCCTGAGTAGTATGGAATATTATTTAAGATTCATTTTAACCCATTTAACTCATTTCGTTATCCATTTCAAATTTTCCAAAACAACCCAATTCAATAGTAAAACAAATAATTATGATTCATGTACCTTTCCATGGGTATCTACTATATAAATGGTTTAGCCTAACTTGGTTGTTTGGTAGCATCATATTATGTGAATTAGATCACGAGGGGGTAAAATATCATGTCTTAGACAGTCTTCCATGGCCTAGGTCACACATCAAGTTCACCTAAAAATATTTCCCTACCATCCCAGAAAATCTCCACTATACCTAACACCAACCACATCCTATCTCTAAACCACCACCTCTAATAGAATTATATCACAACCCCTCCCTCCAAAGATTCCCCTCCTAGGATGGAAATAAAGAAATATTGATAAGGACCCCCCAAATCCCGCCTCTAGCAGGCACCATGTTTGCGACCAACACTATGGGTATATAGATCTAATAATATGGGAGGAATTAACCTTTTTTTAACAAGATGTGGAGATATGATGGATTATCCAAAAAAACACCAAGACACATATAAAATAATGAAAAAACATTCCACATCCATGTATTATGATATAATTGTTACAAGAAAAAAATATCTTAGTAAATACCAAAAGTAAAGCTATACAGAGTCACAAAAATTGTCCCAATACCAAACTAGTATAGTCCAACATGGTCATAAAAATCCTCCATGAAACCTAAAATTAATTTTATATATGAAGGGTGATTATACAGGTATACTCAGTATGTGATCCAAAGTTTCTCATGCACATGTGAAACAAGAACACTAATGCCCCTATGAGAAGACAACAGACCAAATGACACATAATAGTTATACTAACCATCCCAACGTCACCAAGGCATGATTATGAAATAATGCAACTCAAGTAATGTAATATAACTCACTTTGATGATAGGTCACCCCTCACCAATTCCCGCTAATTAGTCTCTCTTTCCTAATAGAAAATGTCATTGTTCCCCCACCTCATCTAAAGGTACCACATCACAACTCGCCTATACACACATGGTCCAAAAACCACATCTCATCCCGACTGCAGACACCTATTCCACAAACCACATAACATCCATCCCACAGACACATGGGACACAAACAACATCTCATCCCACCCACATAAACCTAGGAAACATACCAATTCTCCTCCCACCCACAGACATATGGTCTATAAACCACACCTTACACTAATGAAACTTGATAAAGAACAACACATATCATCCTGAAGTCACCTGGGAAAGAACACAACATCTTATTCCAAAGACACCAGGGAAATCACAACTCACCCGTACACCCCTGGTCCTCAAAAAGCCCAAGCTAACCATGGAATATTGGGGTATCAACACCTAGATGAAGGATAAAATATGATATGATGGCCATCCATCCATACTCTTATAGAGATGATTGGAAACACTCCCTCCCCCATGACGATGGGGGTGTTCAGCACAAAGTTCTCAACTAGGGTGGAGTGCGTATAGAAATCACAAGGAAAATTAAAGTATATACATATATGATAACAACCACTCAAGACCAACCGTTG
This sequence comes from Viscum album, assembly GCA_963277665.1. Taxonomy (NCBI): domain Eukaryota; kingdom Viridiplantae; phylum Streptophyta; class Magnoliopsida; order Santalales; family Viscaceae; genus Viscum; species Viscum album. Next base: position 377,197,611 of record OY728160.1, on the reverse strand, counting down.
GGTACCTTAATATAGAACTTCTCATAACTACCACCTTTGGTGCTTCTTATAAATGCACAACACTACACAAGGAGCCACACAACTCGATTCACATTCCCAAATAATTTATCTAACCAAATTTAGTCTTTATTAAACAAGTAATTTATCTGTTCCACCACTACCCGGATAACTACTAAGCACAAAAAAAAGAAACAAAGTTCTTGTAAGGTGAGGATCCTTGATAAACTAAATGGACTTCACCTTTCCTCTAATTTCAACACCCATTTCTTATATATCATATATTGATCTCTAGGTACGGGGTGAATCTTTCTGCGTGTAAATCTTGGAGAAACTCCGAGATAATTAACTATACCAAGCATCACCATCCTTATACGAGGTCATCCCTCATAATCCATCCACTCCCAACCAAATCTGGTAACATATCTACCCATAAACCATTTCACATCCCTACTTCAAAACACTTCTCATCCATCCCACAATAAATAAATATATCAACCTTATATTCCATTACACCACCCAATACATCCCATAGCACCCCAATCATTCTCCCAACCATATTACATCACAAACCAGAGCAGAACCACACATCACATCACATCACCACATGTACCAATGAAGAACAAAAATTCTAGATTTAATATGTAATCCCTTATTTAGTTTCACATGTTAATTTAGGGGTTATCACTGAAATAGTGTGATACTAGGGTATCCATTTATCCTTTGAATATATGTGGTTAATTTATATCATATATAAGTGTCCAATACAAACCAAACAACAACAATTCCATAATTTTTTTAGCGTGTAAAAAGAATCCACAAATGACCACCATTTTCAGAAGTGTATAAACACCAAAAAATCACAAGATCACAACAAAATATAAAAGATGTAAAATCATGCAAACAAACCCCATATACCCCACAATTTTAATTAACTGGATCTTTATCACTAATTAGGCTGAGACCACCATAATTAATAGGGATATAGATGTAAACCCTCATCCACATGATGCACAATATGGAGAAACAAATGAAATCCTACCTTAAAAGGGTTTCAACATTCTTCACACAGAAACAGGTCAATTAATGATCCTATTATTTCCTTTCCGGAAATATCTGCACCCACTCAGGGATCTATATGAACCCCCTCCCCAACAAAAACCATCTAACATGTTAGAAACAAGGATGAAAATCCACCATCACATGGAAATAATAAATAATGGGATGGAGGTTCCAACAGCGAATAAATTGTAGAAATGGTGATTAACACACCTTAGATTGAATTCGGGTCACTATCTATCAAAGAAGAGAAGATATGAATTGATCCTTTGTGAAATAATCCTCAATATGTTGGAGAGGGGTCGATGGGTCACCTAGGGTCGAGAGTGTATCACTATAGTAGTAGTGTTTGATAACCAGAGAGGCTGATTTTTTAAGACATTATAATATTGACTTCTTACATGACCTATAATACCATTTCAGTCCATGTAATTACCCACAATAGTCTTCCACTAAAAAACCCATCACCACTCGATTTATTTTATTTTCAGACCATGAAATGTTTTGCACCCTGAACCAACCTGAACAAGCTATGAAACAAAACATTCCAATGTATAATATTGTTACACAACATGTAATCCCTCTACTTCAATATTTTTTCATCTAAAATTTTCAAATATCATCTGAGCCTCCTATGAAAACCTCCAACTACCAATACTGGAAATGTAATAGATCAGGAGGGCACAAACCATTACATCATATGCCTCTCAATTGATTATTTCACTTGAGAATCTGAAACCAATACCAGAAGAATAGTGGTCTAAAAAACCACCTACAATATATATATCAAGTATTTCATCATACATCAAAATTTACTACATTACAAACACTCCACATCATATAATCACAACAAACTTAACAACATCACCCTTGTAACCCGAACCATCTCAACTCTCACAACCACCATACAACCATCTCAACCTATGCACAACCCAAACCAACATCCTCTATAGCTAACGAAATGAACTGTACTGAACACATGAAGTTGGTAATTCAATCCTCCATGTCAGGATATTATCTTATTTGGGAGTCACTGACTCACCTGCACAGGTTTAATTGCATCATAGTTAATGTGTCATAATTACGACTCTTTTCTTCTCTTCTATTTATATTGATAATTTATCACATACCAGAAGAAAAACATCTCAAAACAAAAGAAAATAGACTGTATTACAAAACATGGATTAAACATTACATTTCAAACAAAATAGATCCAAGGGAAAAATAAAAAAAATCTTAGTATAAGACACACATTTGTATTTCTCACTCCCATGTACTCTCCCCTTAACCCCCATGCATCCACGACACAAGAAGAAAGGGAATAGTCTACCCATGTAGCACCATTTCTTTATGATCATTGATCTCTAATAGAAACTCCACTAGCATCCCATAATCCTCAACATCTAACTATCCTCAGTCAATGAAATTGGAGTTATCTTAATGATACTAATCAAGATGAGATATGTGGAAGATGTCCTAGATTATCTATAACTGCGGAAGAAACAACAACTAGTATGCCACCTCTTTGAATCTCCCCAACCCCTCAAAGGGTCCCATAAACCTAGAAGAAATCTTACTCCCTTGACCAAAACTCTTCCACCCACATTGAGGGAACCCTTCAATAAAATGTGGTCCCTGACCTCAAACACCAAGGGACTTCTTCTTGGACTGACATAAGACTTCTTTCGGTCCTGTTCTATTTTAATTTTCTCAAAAACAAGACGACCCTTCTCTATCGTTATTTTCAATACCTTGGGACCAAGAAAAGATGTCCCCCCAACATCTATCCATCACAAAGGATAATGAAATGGTCCTTCACACCAAGCTTCAAATAGATCCATGCAAAATGAAGATTGATAGCTATTAGAATAATAAAACTCAACAAAGGGCATGTTTCATACCCAAGATCAAACAATGTCCAAAGCGCATACTCCCAACATGTCCTCAAACATCTAGACAAACCGTTATATACGCACATCTATCTAGGGTGGAGGGTAGTGCTGTAGCATAACTAGGTGCCAAAATCATAATACAATCCCCTATATACTCATGAGGTAAAACATTTGTCTCAATCTGTGACTATGGATCTCATAGTTCCATGAAACTGAACATCCTCACCCACATACCACTTTTCCAATGCATCTACCATGCTTGACTCCTTTGTCTTTATAAAATGATACTAGTTTTTCAATTGATCCACAATTACCTAGATATCATTATATACTCTCTAATATCTGGGTAAAACTATGATGAAATACATTGAGATTTAATCCCACGTCCACCCAAGAACATAAAAGGGATATAATAAACCACCAGTAACATGGTGACCGACTTTAACTTTCTAGTAGAACATGAACTTTTCCAAAACTGTGCCACTTCCTAGTTTACCCCGAGGCGCAAAAACTACATCCTTAAGCCACAGTAAATCATAGAAAATTTTGGGTGTATGGATAAATTTAATCTATGAAACTCACGATAGAGTCCCTTTCACATCACTATTGGAATAAAAAACATCCCACAGAACAACATTTGATTCTGACCATCCTTTAACCATCCCTCCAGAGCATTAAATGGAAAACATGATCGTGCAACACCTATACCTTCGAGTCTAACCATTGAGACTCCTCCACCTTTTACATCATTGAAGATCACATTGGAATCTGAAACAAATGCCTCTACCTTAATCCAATTATGTATACATGTACAAGGATCTAACTCCTCCACAAATCTCTAAGCATTTTTACATTCCCAAACAACCTCATTATGTGACATCCTATATATGGAATCAGCCACAACATTTCCTTTTCTTATTTTGTAGGATATCTTAAAATATTATTACTTATGAAACTTCATCCACCTCCACTATCACATGTTCATATATTATTTGGAAAATATATACATCAAACTCTTGTGATCTATCAGGACCACAAAGTGCTCTCCAATGAGGTAATAGAACCAAAAATTCATAGTGAAACCCACCAATTAAAAATCCAGGTCCTAGGTGGTATAGTTAAAGTCATGGGAGCATAACTGCATTGGACCATAAGAGATAATTTATCACTATTGTATCATAACTCATCCTAAACCCAGATAGGATGCATAATAAAACACCTCAAACATCACCCCTTCCTCGGGAATCTAGAGCACTGGAGAACTAACAAACTTCCTCTTTAGGTAATTGAATGCTTCCTAACATTTCACAATATTCAAATAATATTTTCCTTCTTGGTTAAATCTATTAATGGGGATACAACTTGATATAAATCAAGTAAAAACCTTTTATAATAGCCTACAATACTGAGAAAACAGCAAAATTACGTGATAATCATGTTTGATTCCTATGAAATAACTCCTTTATCCTTTGAAGGGTCTACTAATACACCCTACTGAGATACAAAATGACTGAAGAAATACACCTCTCATTTCGAGAACTTACATGTGGACAACTTTCCATAAAACCGGTTGCGTTGAAGAACCTGCAAGATAGTTCCAAGATTCTCTATGTTCTCCTCATTTTAATTTGAGTAGAGTAATATATCATCGAGGAACATGATAATGAACCAATCCAGAAACTCAAGGAACATAGAGTTCAAAATCCCTAGGAGCATAGCTGGTGCGCTTGTAACACTGAACGACTTGACTACAAACTCAAAGTTCCCATACCTTCACCAAAAGGAATACTTAAAGATATCTCTCTCCCTCAACCACAAGTGGTGATATCCAATACCCAAATCAATCATGGGAAGACATATTTCACATCAAATCAGGTTGAAATAAACAAATATCCTCAAAAGAGGGTAATAGTTCTTGATTGTTAATTGATTCATCCTCAGATAGTCTATACACAACCTTAGACTATCATCCACCTTCTTATAGAACAACACTGTAGCACCTAATGAAAACACACTAGGATGGAAAAAAACCTACTTGATCAGATATTATATCAAAATCCTCAACTACTGTAGCTCATATGGTGCCATCCGATAAGGGGACATCGAAGTTGGAGAAGCATCGGGCAGAAAATCTATCCCAAACTCGACATCACATCGAGGGGGTAGCGTCACAACCTTCTCAGGGAAGATATTTAGGAACTACCTGATCATCATAAGAACCTCAACCATCCCACCATCTACTAATTACACTAACAGTTCATCCAATTAGGAGAGAAAAGGTTCCACATGCCGACTTCCCATCTGATAACTCTTATCTACTAGGAAAACCTCATGTTGGTCATCCATATCTAAAAACATGACTGTCCTTCGGAAATAGTCGAAAACAACATTCATAGAATACAAACCATGAATGCTGAGAATGAAATCATATGGTTTCCTTTTTTGTAATAAAATACCCATATAGAATTGATTTGGTCCCATCACCTTTCAACATCCCCGAAACACATCAAACAATATCATATGGCCTGTGATTGGCGTACTCAAAACCAAGGGCATGAGAAGCATCTCAACATATAGCCCTAGAGAATGGGATAGATCAGGTGATAAAAGGAGTGTGTTTCCTCTAAATAAAACAAATCACAATAATTGGTAATAAACAAAATGAACATACCTATGACGGTCTATGGCCCTAATGGAACTTCCACCTTCACTTCATGCAACTGACCATGCCTGACTCCCCTACCTCTCTGCTAAAAACTACCAACATGACTATGTACGAGGCAATGCCCTTGAACAGAAGGAACATACTGAGGTTGAACACTACCTACTCTATATCCCCTGTGAGGAGAAAAATATTATTGTCTCTGCTGATGAAACTATCTCACTGGGAACTGCTTTGGAGGATGACTCTGAACATGTCCACCTCCACCATAATGTGATTTAATAGTTACTGGACACCAGTTTGGAATATGGATGCATACTCCAAAAAAGAAAATCACATGCACCAATTTGACAGAAAGGTTACAAGGATCAGAATGTTGAAAAGTAAACTATTTATGCCAACTCTATACTGGTCAAATTCTCAAAAGTCCTGGTGCATGAGACCTTCCACTAGTAACCATAGCTCTTGAAAAACCCTATTGGCTCCCCTCTCATGGAAGAACCTAAAATGTGTGCATCTACTCAATCACCCCTTCCTTTTTATGAACCTCCATGTAATTTTTTTAAATAAAAGGAGTATCTTTGTACTATAGTGAAGGACAAAGAACCTCCTCAAGAAATCTCACTTGAGACTCCTCACCTAGAAAGAGATCAGGAAAAAAACAAAGGTTGTCCTTGAACTTGATCCCAAGCTCCTGCACTGATATTCTCCCCTACTGAAGGGAGAGTAAATCATGCCTCTTATCTACCTTCATGGTAAATGAATGAAACTATGCTCTAAATTCCCTCTCAAATTACACCCACAAAAGGTCTGATTCCTTTCTATTTTGGAGATAATGCAACCACCACTGACACAACGCTCCTTGCTTCTGACTGACTACCAAAGGAACCTAATACACCGTCAGGGCCCAGATCAAACTAAAGATGATATAAACCTCCTCCTGCCATTTTTTTCCGCTATATCCAAAAGAAATTCCTCGTACAATCCCAATTCTATCCACTATAAAACATTCAATTTTCTCTTCTAATGGTTATACTATTTAACTGGATCAAACCTCCATTGATCAACCAGATCATCATTTTCAGCCTCACCTAACTGATCTACATGAAGGAGATTACAACAAGCCATAGATGAAAGATAAACAAGGAATTGTAAGCCTGAGTTTTAAGTAAATTTATTTATGATTCGTTTAAACTCATTTAATGCATTTTTTATCCATTTAAAATTTTCTAAAACAACCCAATTCAAAAAGAACACAAGTAATTATGATGCATGTACCTTTTCTATGGTATTTTCCTTGAAAATTATGTATCCTAACATGGTTGTTTACTAGGATTATATCCCTTTCAATGGATCATGGGGGACCTAAAATCTTGTCTCTATGTTAATCTTCTAGGGCCTATGTCATACCCTAAGATCACCTGAAACTGTTTCCCAATAAACCAATGTAATCCTCAGTTTTCCTAATCCCAACTCTATCATATCTCTCAACCATAACCTCTTATACCATTCTATCAGGACACCCTCCCTCCAAATATGCCCATCCTAGGATGGTAATGAAGAAAAGGAGATAATGACCCCCCAAATAGAGATCCAACAATATGAGAGGCATTACCCTCTTTTAAACAATATCAGGAGATATGATGGATCATCCATAAAAAAAATCTATGACATATAAAAAAGAAAACCAAAAAACATCCCACCTGCTTGTTTAAGATAGAACTATTATAAGTAAAAAATTATCCTGGTAAATATCCATATTAATGCTAAGAAGAGACACAACAAGTGTCCCAATCCTGAACTAGTATGGTAAAACATGGCCCGTGATATCCTCCTAGAAACCTGAAAATAGTTTTATAAAAGTATGGTGAGCATACCAATATACTCAGTAGGAAAGACAATGGATCTCATGCACATGTGAAAGAATAGTACTAATTCCCCTATGAAAAAATAGTAGAACCACAAATCACTTAACGATATACTAATCATCCCAACCTCACCAAGGCACACTCACCAAAAAACACAAGTCATTTAATGTAATATTATTCACTTTGATGATAGGGTACCCTACAAAACTTCCCACTAATTAACTACTTTTTCATAATGAATAACTTTTTTCATCTCCCACATATTCAAAAATTACCACGTCCTAACCCACTCACACATACCTGGGCTAATAATCCACATCACTTACTACCCACAGACACATGGGCCACAAACCAAATCACATCCCACCCACAAAAACCTGGGAAAAACACATCTCATCCTACACACAAGAACATAAGACACATACCACATCTCATCCCGACTACTAAAATATGGCCCACAAAACAAAAATCATCCCAAATGCACTTGGGAAAGCACAACACATATCATTATCAAGTCACCTAGGGAGAAACAAAAAATATCATCTCGAAGACACCAGGGAAAGCACAACTCACTCGAACACACCTAGGCCTCACAAACCACACCCTGCCAAAAGAATCTTAGGTTATCACCACCAAGAAGAGGGAGAGGAGAATAGCGGGTGGACAGTCATCCATCCTCCCACCTAGATATTTGGGAAAGGCACCATACCTCATGGAGATTGGAGTGTTTGGAACCTATTTATCAACTAGGGTGGGGTGCATATAGAAATCACAAGGAAAATACAAGTATGTACTTACATGACACCAACAACTCAATCCTAACCTTTAGGTTCTCAAACTGAAAACATCTCAATACTAACAAATTTTTTTCAACCTCTAAATGCAAAACACCACACAATAATCCACAAATCCCAATTCACATTCCCAAATATTTTATTTAACCAAATTCACTATTTATTAAACAAGTCATTTATTCATTCCACCACTACCCTATCAAATACTAAGAACAACACACAATAGGAAAAAAGTTCTCAGAAGCCGAAGATCCATGATAAACTAAATAAACATATAATTTACACTACATTTTACACCCATTCATAATATATCATATATTGATCTCTATATATGGGGTCAATATTTCTACATGTTATTCATGGAGAAAATATTGGTGAATTACACATTCCAACCATCACCATAATTTTTATAGTCATCCCTTTTAATCCATCCACACACAACCATAACCAGCAACATATCAACCCGCAACTAGTTTTGAATCCCTACTGTGCAACAATTATCATTCTCCCATAATAAATCAATCTCTCAACATGAGATTCCATTACAAAACCTATGCTATCCCATAGAACATAACCATGATCATAACCACAATACAAAAAAACTAGTGAAAACTCACACATCAGATCACATCACCACTTTTACCCAGGAGGAATATGAATTATTGATTTAATAAGGTATAAATAATATAGATCCACTTATTATTTCAGGTGTTATCATAGAAAAAGTGTGATGCTAGGGAATCCATTCATTATCAAAATATACGTGATTAATCAATTTCATATGTAATTTTCCAATAAGAACCAAAAAAAATCCATAGTTTGTTTAGTGTGCAAATGAATCAACAAATGGCCACCATTTTCAGAGAGGAATAAACCCCAAAAAGTAAAAATATCACAACACAATATCAAAGTCGTAAAACAATGAAAGAAACCCAATCTACACCTCAATCACAATTAACAATTTATTTATCTTCAATTAAGATGCCATAACCATAATTCAAAAATAAACAGATATAAAACCATATCTGCATGATGAAAATCATGGATAAATAATGGATAAACAACCTCAATTTTTTTTCAACATTCATATGATAGAAATACGTCTCACAACAGTCCTCCTATTTCCTCTCCAAAAATATTTTCATCCACCTGGGGATGCAGCGACACCACCATAACAATAGAAACCATATAAGATCACATTAGAAGCAAGGAAGAACATCCAAAATTTCATATAATGAATAACAAGTGGGAAAGAGTGAGAAAAAAGACTAAATTGAAAAAATAGAGAAGAAAACACCTTTTATTAAGGCTGGATTGCTTGGATCCTAGAATAGAAGCAAAGAATCTATCCTTGAAGAAAGAATCCTAAATATGTCAAATAATGGTCGTAGGGTCACTAAAAGTCAAGGTTTTATTGTTGAATCCATAGGGTTTGATAACTTGAGAAGCTAGAAAATCTTGTAGAATGTGACAACAACGAGGTATTACTAGACATGTAATACCCTTTCAAACAGTGTAATTCCCCATGATCGACTTCTGAAAAACCAAATCATAACCTCCTGATTTATTTTATACATCAGACCCTGAAATGTTTCACATATTGAACTATCCTAGACAATCCGTGAAAAAAAACTTCCCATCAAATAATATAGTTACATTTCATGTAATCCCTCTACTTTTATCTTTTTTTATTGAACTTCTCAAAACTCCTCTGAGCCTCCTCTAAACACCTCCAAACACCAATACTAGAAATATAATAGACTAGTAGGTCACATTATTTTACAAATTTTTTTTGTGATAGTATTATACTAAGATTAATTATATTTTGGGTGACATTTCTAAAAATACAACCCATTGGTTTAAAAAATATTTTAGTTAAAGAAGAACGACCTTTCTAGTTTGGGCATAAGTTTATTAGTATTTGTAGCCTTTTGGGATTATCTTATCTCTTTTGATATGGAAATTGCAGATTATTAAACTTGAGAAATGTTATATTAAATATATTAATATAGTTTTATAAAACGAAGAGCCTTTATACTAAGGGAAAACTCATTACATATAGCGAAGGCCATGGGGTCATTAACCCACAACTAAATGAAGAAAATGCATTAAAACCAACCACTGGGCTATGTGATGTCCTAGATAATATGTAATTATTTTTAATTAAAAAATTTGATGAAAAAATATTAATGTTGAACCATAGCTATTACTTTTGTAATTAATTTATTAATGTGTTGGATAACTTATAAAAACCATATTTTTTAGTAGAAAATTGTTTGAGATTGATTGAAATACCTGTCACTATTTAATGGATATTACAATTTGTGAAACTGAATTTTAGTTCTTGATGAATGAAAAATTAAATTTAGGATATTAATTTCTTGAACCAAGCAATGAACTAGAAGTTTTCAGAAAAAAAATAAGGATGAAATTGTACATATAAAATAGGAAGATATCAAGTAATTATATTTCCATATATTCTTATACAGTGAAAGAATTACTCAATATTCAGGAAAGGGTCTTGAACTTTTATTCCCAATCACATTCATATCTGATGAATTAAATGGTATTTAATTCATCACATATTTATAGTTAGGATTCCATTAACATTCCATTGATCATTCACTCTATTCTGATTAGTGAACACCATTACTCTCTATAATTATTTATGATTTTATTCTATGTCCATGTCTTCAATTTAATCCAATTTTAAAATACCTGGAATCCTTTTATGTGTTATACCATATGGACATTTTTACTTAACATTCTCTCTTATTAAGATGACATTTTATTAAATCTTTTTATTATGTGGTTTTTCAAATAAATAATTTTCAAATATCAATCTGTTTATTACTAAGATGATGTTCAAATTCTGAGAATAAAATTTATTTAAGTTGGGGGAGAATGTAACACACTAAAATTAGAAAATAATAAAATTATATTTGGAAGCGTATCTGACATGATACACTGAGTTTAAACAACCCATGAAATATTTATCTTTATATTTACTCTTTTTGATAGCTTATGGAATATATAACCCTGAGTATAAATTAACTATAATATAGTATACCATTATCAAAAATCCATAAAATTGGCGGGTTGGAATAGTACTAAATAAATTACGAAAAATAGGGTTACCTGTTTATTAAAAACAAATATTATAATCATTTAAAATAAAATAATTTTTTTCTAGAAGAACATTTTTTTTCTAAATGACAATTGTAGTCCTGCATTTCTCACAATATATAAAACTATTATCCCACATTTATAAAATTTATCTGATAAACTTAAATTCATTTTAGAAATTATAATATTATAGAATATGGTAAATGATTGTGATTTTTCTGAAAACATTCCTTCTTCAGTGAATTGTAAAAAATACTGAATTTTAATTGAAAACTGCATTTTTGTTTTAATTATTTATAAAGTAAAATACCATTTTAAATTGGTGTTAATGTAAAAATAGTTCAACTATATATATATATATATATGTATTAATCCAATTTATGTAGTTTTAATCATTATCATGATGATTTTTTGTATAAAAACATTAAAAACATTTGAACATTTTCTATTTGAAAACCTTTTTCCACGTCACATATACATGATTAATTTTAAATTAAAACATTAAAATTATTTTAATTGAATTTAAAAAAATTGATTCCATATTTTTAATAATTATAATATATATTATCCAAAAAGTTCATCGTATTTTTTCCAAAACGGAATAGCAAAACAATAAAAATTAATTACCACAGTTAAGGTAAAAATTTATTTACAGTGGGTTAAACTAATAAATATGGGTTAAAATGTCCTACAAACTTTTCTAAAATATATTATCAATATATATTTCAACACTAAACCATATAATTCTCTTTAATACACAATTTTTTTCTATTTTCATATGTGAAAAATGTGGGTACATGTTTTATCTTCAAACTATTACATGGGTTCCACTCGCCTCACATATAAAAGGCCACACCAAATCATATAATTTTCACAACATAAAACATTTTGTTTATAAATTCCATTCAAAAATCACTTCCCATATTTCCTTATCTCATTCTATATGTCTAACTTTTAGTGTAAGTAAATCCTAGGAGTTATTATTGTATAATCATAAGGAGGCCCAAAAAATTGGTAATGTTCTTCAATGATAATTTTAATTTTATTTCTCATGGTTAAGGTACTAACCTAAAAACTTCCCCAATTCTGTAAAAGAGGTTAGAAAATCATTATTCATGTGTATAGTAAACTACATCTTCATAAGCTGATGTCATTAGTTTTTCCATTACCACCTCTTATGGTTGGGTATGATGATAGATCTATAGTATATATATTATATTTATAAGATAATTATACATCAAGATTCATTATATAATATATATCTTTTTTAATATACATTCTATCTTGGATACAATAACTCAAAACAAGTTTACGGTGTACTACCGCTTTTCAAGGTGATGTGATTCGTTTTTCACTAACATTTTCAATGGAAGTTAATATGGAAAATTTAATGAAAAATATATGATTTAAATAAAATTATTATGTTATTAATGAAATATTTATCATTTTGAAAATAAAATATTTCATTTTATTTCTTACAATTTCATTCACATAAATATGATGACATCGTTTGTGGACATGTAGACTATTGCCTTAACGAAGCAACGTGACTCTATTTTCATCACCAAATAACATGGATGATATATATAAGTATATTAGTGAAAATACTATAATATTATGATCAATTTTTAAATATAAAATATTACTTACCTTCATTCCATAATGATCATTGAGAACTGGAAACATGGTCTATGTGTATATACGGCCTACCATCTCAATGATTGTAACATTATTCATTTATAAAAACCAAAATTAATGATTTGTATAAATAGTTTAATTGATGTATAAATATTATAATTATGAAATTATTATTAGTATTATATAGATTATTAGACTATATAATATCAATATGAACCAGAAAATTCAGTACAAAGAACGAATAACAAAAGGCAATTAACACCCAAGATATTGAAACTAACGAAAGATTATCAATGAATAGGTGAGAAAATATTAAAAAAGTATTATATATGATATTATTAATATTATTTTGGTTAGTTTATGAGTTAATAAAATTTTTAAAACAACTATAAAGTTGGTTAAATAATGTTTAACCAAATGAAAATGTGAGGTACGAGATTTATAAACTCCATTTTCATTCACTAGGCTAAACATCGACATCATCAATTATTCCATGCTAAGATTCTGTGTTAAATTAAATTTGGTCATTTTATGTTGTTTTTAAACTTGTTTTATTTGTATTTATACATGATACACAAAATAAAATCATTTATTAATTCACTCTTTAGGTATATGAACATTATAATGGACTTCATCACAATTTCTCTTCATTGAGGCATATTGTAATTTTATGCACATAATTTATTTTATATGGGGTAGATTGATCACCTTTTAAATGTAAACCCATCATTACATAATAATTAATTGAGTTTTGAGACATAATTTAATTACTTTATCCAATTGGATTTGACATAAGAGTTACCTAGTGGTATAGAATTTGGAAACATAATTTCATCCATTGGGTTATATTACTACTTCGTCGTCTTTTATATTATAAGATTATGTGAGAAATGAATTTTTATTATATTTTATTGTATTTTCACTATTTTATATGGATTAATTTTGTGTACACATAATATATTCATTGATAAATTTGTAGATCAATAGTATTATCATTGTAAGGGTTTATTTTTAAAATATCATTCTACTCAAGATAGTTTATTCTTGAATTTTAGTTGAAGATAATTAATTCACTACTTCATAATAAACCAGTTTATTTTTGTTGTAATCTAGTTATTCATGATATTTTTATCTGATATTACCATTTTACCACATTTTTATACTTAAAATAATAGATAAAATGTTATTAATAATATCCGACTTTATTTCACTCTTTGGTCAGAAATCTGTTTTCATTCAAAAAAAATTTCTAATAATGTTTTCAAAAAAGCTTATAACCATTCCAAGATGATTTATTAAATAAAATGTTAACCATTTTTAGTGTTCATTATTTTTTTGAATGTAATCTTCTTATATTTTTTAAAACAAGGGCCATTTGTATTTTACTAAACATGTTAATGGAATATTTTTTTAACATACATGGCATGTACATAAGTTCATTTTATAATGACCACTCAATGCTTTAAATATTACATTATTTTATTACATATTATTTCAACTGAATATTATTTTCAAAATGATTTATGAAATCTAATTTATAAAAAATTATTTTTTTAAATGAAATGGATATTTTCCTTAAGAGTGTTTTTAAAGATAATTTTATTTTTATTATTCACTAAAAAAATCCTTTATTTCACATATACTACATAATAAATATTCTGTATTTACACCATAAATATTCATTCTTTAAATTTTTTATAATCATTTTGATAATGTAAATTATTTAAAATCATTTTTTGTTTTATATTTGTAGATATCAAAATTCCCTTGAAATATTCACTTTCCTATGATCATTGGAAATTAAATGTCCCCTAAATATCCACATTATTTATCATGGATATGTTTATTGATTAAAATGTATATCATTTTTACATATTATATTCTATATTGATAGTTATTTTTGTATGAAGGGTATTATTTATAAATATTTTTTATTTAATATATATATATATATATGATGAGAATGAACATTATTCAAGAATTAAATCAATTATTAGATATAAGAGGAATGATTTAGACCTATAGTTATTAGTGTGGATAGTAATTATAAAGACCACTGATGTATTAGTAGTCCCATAATGTGAATTAGTATGATAGTTTTGAATTCGATCTTACCTATTATTTTATACCATATTTTGAATGGTTTTGATGGTAGATCTATCATGATTTTTGAGATCATGACAACCAATATTTAAGCATCACCATCATTTAAAATTAAAATATTATTATTCATGATATTTTCACAATTATTTTATATCTAGATTCATTTTATTCTCTTTTTTTATTAAATATAATGTTATTTTTGTTATTTATCTTTCCATATTCAATATGGCTTATTCAGTTATCATATTGAATTTATTGAGTAGATGGAATTCATTTTTAGTTTTTACCCTTACATATTGATTATGTCTTATCATATCATTATATTCAATTTTTTTAAATGGAATATGTGTTATAAAATTTACCCTTCCATAGTGACTATTATTTATTGATGCATGATACAGTTTTTTTCACTTATCCATTACTGTTCATTTAATATCACCGTTATTTTTTCTCTTTCCTAGGAATCATATAACTATAATATAAATTATATGAATGTATATGATGGAGAGAATAATGATATAATTTAAGAAACAATTATGTTTTAATTTTTTTGAAATGTAACACAAGAATCATGTAAGTATCTAGTTTACCATGACATGTAAACTATTGAGTCCCTTGAGATGTGATTCCATTTATATTATACCAATGTAATAAATTATGAAATTGGATTTTCGCTATTGCGGTCTGGTTTTCCAAAAACCGTATTTTGTTGGTCTTCTTATAAATTAGTTTCTGAGCAATGAATAATTACGACTAAAATGATTTTTTTGTTCTCTAATGTTCAGAACATGAAATATTTATTTTCTATATTTACTATTTGGATGATGAATCATATCAATGGTGGATTATTTTCATGAAAATGAGGTAAAAATAATAAATAGAATCCATGGTTTTGGATGAGTTTACGAAATTATATTTCAATACGTACATTCGATGTGTTATTTATAACGAAATAGAGAAATTATTCCTTTAGATAAAGTGAAAGGATGATGAATGGATTGGTGCCATCGCAAAAACGTTTTAGAGGCCTTCCTAGATAACTTATGGTATTATCATCCAACCATAATGTTAGTTTGATCGACTCTTTATTGGATTAAAAACACATCTCTAAAGGGTGTTATCCAAATGATAATTCAGTTTCTATGATGAAATCATTTGATGGGATGTCAAGGAGTGGATTGAAATTAGAGTCACTTATACATATCATAATTTTTACTAGAAATGAAATATTTAATTGCATGGGATTTTTAAAAAACATAGAGAAATTAATATGATCATTTTTTTATGATATATGTTTGGAAGAATAAATGGGTGATATTTTCTTAAGGGGGCTGTTAAATGATTTCCATGTGGAAAGGAAGATTATCATTCTATAAAATCATCTAGTAATGGGGAAAAGATATTTCATTATTAAAACATAGAGAAACCTCCATAGAATGCACCTCCCACACTCTAGTGTTTCATATGCCAAGAGTATGGTCATTATGAAATCCAATGTTCAAATATTAAGGTTCATGAGGATGATCAATTTCTGTAACCTCTTAAGAATTGATTCAAAGAAAAATATCATATGATCCCAACTATTGATGTGGATAATGAAGTGGTGAAAGGTACACAAACCATACACTCTATAACTTTTAATGTGTTATTTGATTCTCAATTCACCAACTCTTTTATATCAGATTATTTTTTAAAGATATCACAATTCCAAGAAAATGATTTGATTTTGTGGTAGAAGTGTAAACCGCAAACAGAACTATGATAACTTCTCAAGTATAGGATTCTTCTTCGGTTGATTGTTGTGGTATTTTTTTCCTATAAATATCACTAATATCTCTCTAGTTGAATTTGATGTTTATTTGGACATGGATTGGCTTCATTTACATAAATTCCATAGAAATTGATATGGAAGGGAACTTAAGATTGATATAGTAATCCAACCTATGAAAATCTATCTGTGTGATGATAAGCGTGAAATCTAATGGGAATTAAATCCATTTTTGGGTCTTTATTTTCATTCAAAAGGTATATTTATCTAATATGGATTGGGAGAAACTCAACATTGAATATATGAATATTTTATAGAATTTTTCTTATGTTTTGTTAGATGTGTTTCCAATTATTCCACTAAATCATGAATTTGAGTACTCAATAGAACTCTTACCCAGTGTCAAGGTTATTTTGATTTATCAGAATAAAACACCCTCGATTGAGTTGTAGGAATTAAATATGAAACTTATAGATAATCGTGATAAGGTATTTATTTGTCCATGTGAATCCCCTATTGGTGCGCCTGTTCTTTTTATTAAGAATAAATATGGATCAATGGAACTCTAAATTTTTTTTAGTAACTCAACATGCTCAATATCAAGAATAAGCATCATATCCATCATATTAATGACTTGTTTGATTAACTTTTTTGGGACTCCATAATTTTTTAAAATCAATAATCTTTCAAGATTTCATCAATTGGGGTTTAGGAAGGAGGATCTACAAATGATAGCATTCCATTCATGTTATGAATACTATGAATATGTAGTTATGATTTTTAGTTTTTCTGTTCCCCTAAGATTTTCTTGGGATTAATGAATATAGTGTTTTTATATTACCTTAATTAGTTTTGTTTTTTATTTTTAGATTATATTACTATATATTAATGGATAAAAGAAGTGAATTAAGATCATTTAAGAATTGTAAAGAAGATCTTTACAAAGGAAAAACCAGTATGAAATTTTTTAATAGTGAATATTGGATAAAAACGATTCATTTCTGGGTAATATAATCTAAAGAGATGGTATACTTATGGGTCCATAAAGGATATAGAATATTGAGAATTGGAACATACCAACCCTGGAAACTAAGATTCGCTGTTTTCATGGATGTTCGGTATATTATCGATGCTTTGTGAATAATTTTGCAGGTTTATCTAATCCAATCATTATATTAAATAAGAAGGGATCCAGGTTCATGCGGAAAAATTATTTTGGGGAACATTTTAATGAAATAAGTAGAGGGATAGTCAATAGACATGAACATATAATACTAGATTTTATAGATGGGTTTTTATTATATAATGATGAATCAAAAAAGGGTATGGGATGCATTCCTATGTAGAATGATATGGATATATATTATGCCTCATGATAATAAAAGTTTTATGAGAAAAATTACCCAATCCATTATTTGGAGTTAGTTATGGTTATTTTTGGAATTAAATATTTAGAGGCATTGTATTTACCGAAAATGGTGAGATATATAAACCAATCATAAAATTGTAAAGTATATTATTACAAAGAAAGTGATGAATATGAACCATAGAATATGGATAGAGTTGATTAAAGATTATGGTCAATCAATACATTATTACCCTTAAAATGTGAACAAGCTAGCATTTCCTCTGAGTCTAAATGATCATACTATATTTTTTATAATTTTTATGATACAAGATCTAATATTTCTTGAATTAAAAAGGATGGATTTGTAAATCATAAAGGAAGGGGAAAATCTTGTACAACTCAAATGTATTTTCAACCACATATCCATCTGTGGATTAAACAGGAAGATAATGGGGATGTAGAACAATAAAATAAAGTTATAAAAGTTCTTGAGGATGATAATTATTATGACCGAATGATAAGGAAAATGAACCATTTATGTGCTCCATCCATACCATATTTTAGGAAGGATCAGTTTGATGTGTCTCATAGTTTATCAATCTTTATTCATCGTGGATGTAAGAAGATGTATTGATATATGAAAGTGTATATTTTGTGGGAATACATGAAGAGATATATTGAAAGTTTGAATATTATTTCATGGTATGTCAATAAGTTATAGATGATAGACAGACTTTTTATGGTATGTTACAACTATTACCCATAAAATAATTGAAATGGGAAAATGTTAACATTGATTTTTTAGTTAGGATACCCAAAACATATAAAAGGTAATAATGATATTAGGGTTCTAGTAAACCACCTTAAACATTTAGCACAATTAATTACTAACAGATAATATTTATCTCTTAATGAACATTCAAAAATATTAATTAAGGTAGTTGTAATGTTGTATGAAAGTAGGATCCTGATACATGGTTGAATTTTTGTACATATTATCATCATCAAATTGATGGTAGGATTGAAGTAGAAATTAAAACCATAGATGATATACTGAGATCTTGTTCTCTTTATTTAAATGGTGGTTGGGATCAGCATTGTACTCTAGTTGAGTCTTCCTACATCAATATCTGTTACTTAAGAATTTAGATGGATCCTTTTGAATCCCTCTACAAAAATAAGTGTAGAAATCATTTGTTCTGGAATAAATTTGGGTAACTAATGATTTTAGGACCTAAGATAGCTGAGTAAATGCTATAAACATTTCGATCCATTAAACAACACATAATTGTACCTTAGAGTTGATAGAAATGTAATGATGAAAATCATCAAGAATATATGGAGTTTAATGTTAGTTAAGAGTTGTTTATGTGAATTTCAACATGGAATATGGTTCTTAAATTATTAAATAAAGGAATGAGGAGACCTAATTATATTATCCCCTATGATATTCTTGATCAAGTAGGGATAATAACTTATTTCTTGAATCTTCCATATAAGCTCTCTCATGTTCACAATGTATTCAATGTATCTCTTGTGTTTATATTCCTAAACATTTACATATAATAAATTCATATGTTTTAAAACTAGAGGATTATTTTTAAATGAATAATAAGAAATATAAATCGTGGATCATAGAGATAATGTGCTAACATTCAAGATTACTAAGATAGTTATTGTTCTCTGGAGAATTTGAAATTTGATGAAGGAATTTAGGAACCCAAGGATGTAATGAAACAATGATATCCTCTTTTTTGTGTTAGAATAATATAATTTCAAGGGATAAATTCATTTTAAAGGGATGTGGTGGGTTATAATGTGATACCCTAAAATTTTATGATATATTTCTTTTTATTAGTATTTAATCACATTGATATCTTTTGAACCAAAAAACCCTGAGACTAAACTACGTGGACACCCTGATTCCCATGCGCGCACCTGAATTCCATGCCCCATCCTAAACTATGTGTACATTGATTCCATGCCATGGGGATATGTAAAAAACATCTTCGAGGTTCAAGTCCAACACTACCTTCACTTTCATGATGGTTCCATCTCATTCCCCCTCCACTTCATTCAAGTCTCCATCATCAATCCTGATTCTTAATTATACTGCCACATCCCGGGGGGATCATGCCATTCCCTTAGGTAACTAACCACACATAAGCCCCACACAATCCATAATCATTAAACAAAGAGTGTCCCTCTTGCGATGGACCAATATCCATTCGTAAAACGCATCATGTATTCGGGTTTTTTTCCTTTGTGTACACCTCAATTCATCACCCCTGCAAACTACATGGGTTTTGATCTCTGTCATCTACACAATGTATGCGGAATTCATCCACAAGGTTCAATCCCAGCCAATGGTAAACCTTGGTATCCCCCATTCTTGGGTGAAATCTCCATGATCCGTCCTTAGTGGTGTCTAGATCAGTGTTCATGGAGTGACTTATTCCCTTTATAGGACACACCACCCTGTTTCTGCTCTCATTCATCATTCTGACCTATCCATCTAGTGTTCACCATTCTAGGGTGCACTCTTTCTGATCCACCCATAGCGGTGTCCTGATCATCCATCCTGGTGTGATATCTTCCATCTATGGGACTCACCACCTCAAATTCAACCTCATTGGGAATTATGATCCATCCATCTGGTAAACCATCTAGGTTTTTCCTCCCAGATATATACCCAGATCATCCGTCTATATGGGATGTCTCCACAATACATTAAACTCGCGACCTACCTCATTTTAAACATGATATTCCTGAGGAAATGGTCAAAAGACATGACTTTGGAATCACTATCTATTCAAGATGTTAAATACATGACATAACTTGTTTTAAACATGGGAAGATGAGGAAAACCTCATAGACATGCCTCTGGCATAAGATACCCTATTACCTATGTGAGATTTCTCATGTTCTAAATCATTGAGTTTCCTTCTTATGAGGAAGAATATAGTTGACCAATGTCCACACATACATAGATACCCTAAAATGCATAATGTTGAAATCTACTCTGACTAAAGGTTTCTTCCTTGTCAATACCCCTTGGAATTTCCCGATAGAAGCAGCGTAATTAATGGGTGTCCACAGAGATATGGAACTAGGAATGAGATTCACGAACAATGAATCAATTCTCTGATGGAGACCAGGACTAGGCAACGAATTCCAAGGAGGAATCCATGGAAGGAGGAACCAAAATCACATCATCCCATTTAGATCAAGGAGAAAATGTCCTTGTGTAAGAGGCAGATTCTTCCTTCCATTGGAAAGCGGGAATGCAAGGCAACAAACAGTGCATTCCTCCATGTAACGGACATGCGCCCCGATGAAAGCGTCGGAAACAAAAATGGTAATCCCAAAGTGAACCACTTATTCTTCAATAGATAATAGAACATTTTTTTGGAAGAATTGAGGCATCACCCATATGAATCTCCCTCTCGTTCATATGTGAGGGGATGAGTCTCATTGGGTGTGAGAAGACTACAGTCCATTGGCTCGTCACCGACTCCACCTCCATCATTAGCTGCGTAGGGGGAATCCACCCCCGAATCCATAGGCTCCTCACTAACTGATCCATCTTAAGAGGCCACGTAGGGGGTATCCACCCCAAAATCCATCGGCTCTTAACTGACTATTCCGCCTTAAGAGGTCGCACAGGGGGAATCCGCCCCCGACTCCATCATCTCTTTACTGACTTCGTCTTTGTAAGAGGCCGAGCAGGGGGAATCTGCCGCCAACTCCATCGGCTCCCCGCTAACACCACTACCCTAAAAGGATGGACATGGGGTATCTGCCCTAGAATTCATCGGATCCTCACTGACGTCGCCACTATAAGTGGCCACATAGGGGGTATCATCCCCTAACTCCATCAGCTCATTTCCAACACTGCTGCCCTAAGAGGCCGGGCAGGGGGAATCCTCCTGCCACTCAATCGACTCCTCACTGATGTCCCCGCCATAAGATGCTGCGTTGGGGGAATCTGCCCCTCAAATCCTTCGGCTCCTCTCCAACTCCACCTCTTTAAGAGGTTGTGCTGGAGGCATCTGTCCCCAGACATCATCATCTCTTCGCCGACTCCTCTGCCTTAAGAGGCAGTGCGGGGGGGCATCTGCCGCGACTCCATTGGTTCCTCCCTGGCTCCTCCACTTTATGAGGCCGCGCATGTGGAATCCTCCACGTGACTCTATTGGCTCGTCATTGAAATCACTTCCTTAAGAGGCCATGCATGGGGAATCTGTCCCCCAACTCCATCAGTTCCTCAACAACTCTTCCACATTAAGGCGTTATGTAGGGGGCATCCTACCCCAACTACATCGACTCCTCCAAACATCACCACATTAAGAGGCCACACATTGGGGGATCCTTCTCTGACTCTATCGGTGCCTCTCCCACTCTGCCACCTTAAGAGGTCGTACAGTGGGCATCCCTCTGAATCAATCAGATCCTTGCCGACCCCTCCATCTTAAGAAGTTGTTCAGGGGGCATCCTCCCTTGAATTCATTGGCTTCTCGCCGACTTCGCTGCCTTAAACGGCTGCCCAGGGGGCATCGGTACCTAACGCCATTGGCTCCTCGCCGACCCCGCCACCTTAAGAGGCAGTGCAGGGGGCCTCCACCCCCAACTCTATCAGCTCCTCGCTGACTCTTTTGCCTCAAAAGGCCCCCCGGGGGGGGGGGCATCTTTCCCTGACTCAATCGGCTCCTCAACAACTCTTCCATCTTAAGAGGCCACACCAAGGGCATCCACCCCTGAACTCCATCGGCTCCTCACTGACCTTGATCCCTTAAGAAGCCCAATTGGTGGCTTCTGCCATCCGACTCCATCAGATCATCGCCGACCCCTTCGCATTAAGAGGCCACACAGGGGGAATCCACCACCAGAATCCATCATCTCCCCACTGACCCCACTACCTTGAAGGGTTGTCCAGGGGGCATTGACCCTTGACTCAATCGTCTCCCCACCAACTGTTCTGCCTTAAGAGGTCATGCAGGGGGCATCCACCCCTGAATCCATTAGCTGCTTGTCGAACCCGTTGAATTAAGATGTTATTCAATGGGTATCTTCTTTTGACTCCATGGGCTCCCCCATGACTTCTCCACCTTAAGAGGTCATGCAGGGGGAATCTTCCCCCCAACTCCATCAAATACTCACTGAATTTACTACCTTAAGAGGCCGCACAGGGTAAATCCTCCCCTGACTCCATTGGCTTCTCGCTGACATCACCACTTTAAGAGGCCCCGAAGGGGGAATCCTCCCCAACTCCATTGGCTCATCATTAATATCACCACCTTAAGATGTCACATAGGGGGAATCCTCCCCCCCCGACTCCATCGGCTCCTTACCGATGGTGCCTTATAAAGATTCCATGTAGGGGGAATCTACCCCTAAACTCTGTAGGATCCTCGCCAACATTTCCTCCTTAAGAAGCCACGCAGGGGGCATTCACCCCCCAATGCCATCAGCTCCTCGCCAACCCCACTACCATAATAGGCCGTGAATAGGGAATCCACCCCAAACTCCATTGACTCCACATTGACCATGCCATATTAAGATGCCGCTTAGGGGGAATCCTCCCTGACTCCATAAAATCCTCACCGACTATGCCACTTTAAGAGGCTGAGAAGGGGGCATTTGTTCCCTGACTCCATAAACTCCTCACCAAATCTGGCGCCTTAAGAGGCATCATAGGTAGAATCCACCCCCAGTCTCCATTGACTCTTCACCGACTCCACCACCTTAAGAGGATGTGTATGAGGCATCTTTCCCTGACTCCATCATATTGTTGTTTACTCTACCGCCTTAAGAATCCATATAGGGGGAATCCGCCCCAAACTCCATCAGCTCCTCGCCGACTAGGTCGCCTTCAGAGGATGCCTAGGGGAATCCTCCACCTGACTCTATCGACTCCTTGCTGACTCTGCTCCCTTAAGAGGCCACACATGGGGAATCTTTCGCCAAATCGGTTGAATACTCACCGACCCCGCTGCCTTAAGAGGCAATATAGGGCACATCCACCTCGGACTTCATCGGCTCCTCGCTAACACCATCACCATAAAAGGCCACGTGGGGGGAAAGAACCCTCAATCCAATGGCCCATCTCCAACAGCGCTAAAATCTACTATGGAGGTCCTCCCCTCATCTCTACTAATCAGGCATGAGAGTCATCCCCATCGCCATCACCATCCACCATAGAGGTCATCCAACTATTGTAGATGAATTGATAGAAAGACAAGCAACCGAACACCAAAGAGAGGAATACAAGGGGGGAAAGTTACGGAACACTCGACCACTACCCCACCTCCATGGGAAGTCTATAGAGATCTTGACCCCTCTGTTCCTTTATCGACTTCCTCAATAACATTCCTGATCATTTGTCCCTTTTGATATTATACCCACTGGAACACAAGGCCAACTCTTCCCACTTCTCTATATTGATGAATTGATTGAGATGGTCAAGTATTTAAGTCAACTATAGCGGTGTAAGGAATTCCATAATAGATTTCACTTATCACTAACAAAGTACCCTCCATGGTCAGAATGTTACACCATACGGTTAGGCGTCATATCTTGATCAGACACACACCATATTAGAGTAAAATAAACCTAAATTTCAGTCCCATGCTACCACCACGAAATAACAACAGTTACCTCTTTGGGAATGTGAAAAGGGATGAATACCCATGCTATTATTTTCTAATAGCCACTATTAGAAAATAATAGGCCAATATATCTTTGTTGATTCAACCAAACGTAGCTAGTGATTTATTTCAAATCACTCTCATGTTGGTTTAGGAACACATCCCCCCTATGGACCCTAAAGCCCTACCATGATCTCAAAGGGATGTGGGAGTATCTGTTCTACTCCTAGCTCACCGCCTATTCTTAATTATTACCTTCCAAATAGGGTCGTTCTACTCTCAAAAACAAGTTGCATCTCTTCTGAGGGTAAGATTGTTCAATAGAAAGGGAGGGGGACCTCTAGTGTAAATTGCTTTTTATTATATTCATCTGATAATGATGATCGACCATTATTCTCCAACAATTATTGTCGAAAGGGAGTAGAGAGTAATTCTTACTACCTTAGGTAATCACTAAATCTGTCAGTATTTCTAGTGATGTTATTATCTTATGTTAACTATGGAAATGCATGTCGGTCGAACGAAAGTAAGACTGCAAAAGAATAAGATCAATGGAGGAAGAAGAGGAAGATGTATTTATAAACTAAGAGCCTAAAGCAAGGAAAAGGAGATACCATTTGAAGACTGAGAGCGAGTAGTGATTATCCAATATTAATTAATATTTGTATAAAGGTAGTCTACTTCAAATGGAGAATAGCCTCCAATATTGCGACAACTAACAAAAAATATTTTTTTGTTATAGCAACATATACTAAAGAAGATGGTGTGGGAGTTCAAATAATGAATAGAATCGAAACAGGAAGCTGATGGAAAATGACACTAGATAACCATATGTCATTTTACCTTCCTACCTCTGGGTCTAAACATTTCCAATGGTACTTGAATATCTTATCGCTAAGGAGAAAGTGACCTTTCTATTCATATTCCACCTTACCGAATCCTACCTCGGTGTTGAATCCATTTATTTATGCATTTATTTGGTACTATAAGAGGGTGAAATGCTTGGATTCCCTTACCTTGATAATCGAAACACTTATATTTATAGAATAGGTGACTTTTGGATATGGTTCTCTAGAGGATAGAAATTCAAAATTGATATGTATGTGACGAAGGCCCCGAAATATGTTTGAAAGTGGGGCTTCTAGGGCCTAGAAGCCCAAGAACACTAAATGAAAAAACTATGAGTCATATGAAAGGAGTTTCTAATGTATTGGGCATTACTTTGTTAGGTACACAAACTAATGGTTCCCTTCTTTGGGGATGAAATTTTGAAAGTCGTCTATGACCGACAGAATAATATTCTCAATTTCATGGTACCATACTTATCCTGAATGGTGGAGAGACAAGTACTATGCGACATTGGTTGAGAGATTAGGTTGGAATGCGAATAGTAGCATAGTAACTATCGCAGACTTGGTTTACTCTTATGTGATTATGTTACACAATCAGGGGAGATTGTTGAAAAAAGAAGGAAGGCAGCCCTCGTTGAAGAGAATCCCTCAGTTCAAATCGAGTCTCATTCAGAGATTCATTATTTTGAGCTCTCGATTGACTAACATTCAATCTTTCCAATTTATACTCATATCTGAGAGTTATGGAGAAAGGTACCCCGACCTAAGATATCAATCTAAGAAGGACACATTTAACATCACTGTGAGAAATATTTCTCCTAGACCTATGGTCATGTTGTGCAATTTGGAAAACCTCAAATACTCAAATATGAGATATTTCATTATTTACTCAAACCATGAGAACGAATCTATAGGGAAAGGCTCTAAAGGAGTGAATGGATCATCTATAATACATTACTAAGCTTAGTTGGGTACTGTAAGAAGATAAAATCTAATCTAGTCAACTCTTTCCTTCTATGGAGAATGATATGATTGACCTAGAGTTCTTATGAAACCCGGCACTTCACTAAGGTATTTATCTGCGACCTCCTGAAGAGTCCACATCACTCTCTTCAGTTCAAACAAATAGAGGCTATGATATGATGAATGTTTGGATCGGCTTCCTAGCGTATGGAATACTAAATGGATTCCAAAGCCACTATGTTTTTTCTTTGACTAACGACACTAATTCCTTCAGTATAATATAGGTAGTACCCATTAATGCATAAATGAAATCCATCACAACAATCAATACCAGCAACTGATCTCGCTTATGGTAGTAGATAAATGAGTGTACATGTATCTACAGCCTCTGTTGCTGGTAGATTGACTGCTTTAATTTATATGGACTTGGGGCTGTAACTGAGGGTAGTGCTTGGGAATGCTACTCTAGCTCTAACTCCCCTTACTAGATCAAATAAGGCACCTACGGACTGCTAAAGATAGTTTTAATCTCCCCATTATCCCGACCCTCCTTAAAGGGTTGCTACTAAATATATAAGGGTTTAGAACTTTTAGGATTAGATAAAAAGAGGTTCTATGAAATGGGATCCCCCAGGTTCTTCCTTGAGAGTCAGAATAAGGCCAGATAATAACATATAAGGTTAGAACAAAAGAGATTCCATTTGTGATTCTAGATCTATTATATCCTAGAATCTCGTCATACTCTCTAAGAGTTCATTCCCATACATATAAAATGTTTATATGACTAATGAGATGATGTTACTGGATTCCACTTATTCTGGGTTCCATCTTTCTATCTCACCAACGTTCCAGGCTTCCACACCTTCAGTGCCCCATCGCCCCATCTTACTGACATTCTAGGCTTCCATGCCTTCCAGGAACCATCAAACCATCATACCGAAGATCCAAGCTTCCATGACATTTGGGCTCCATCTACACCATTTTACTGACAATCAAGACTTTCATGACTTCCAAGCTCCATCGCCTCTTTTCTACCCACACTCCAGGCTTCCACGCCTTCTAGTCTCCATCGCCACATTGAACTGACAATCCAGGCTTCTACACCTTCTGGGCTCCATCTCCCACATCTTGTTGATTCTCTAAGCTTCCACACCTTCCAAGATATATCTCCATGTCATACTGACGCTCCAGGATTCCACGCCTTTGGGGCTCCATCGCCCCCGTCGTACCGACACTCCATGCTTCCATGCCTACTAGAATCTATATCCCTATCGTACTGATGATTTAGGCTTCCATCCATTCAGGATCCATCACCCTTGTCTTATTAACGCTCCAGGATTCCATGCCTTCTAAGCTCAGACACCCTTTCATAACATCGCTCAAGCCTTCCGCTCCTTCTGGGAACAATCGCCCCCGTTGTACCGGCACTCCAGGCTTCCACGCCTTCCGGGCTCCATCTCCCTTATCATACAAACACTCCAGGCATCTATGCCTTCCAGGATCCATCGCCCCCATCATATCGACTCTATAGGATTCCACGCCTTATGGGCTCTATCACCCTCATCTTATCGACAGTCCAGGCTTCCACACCTTCTAGGATCCATCGCATTGTTGTACCGATGCTCTGGGATTCAACACCTTACAGGCTCCATTTCCCCCATCATACTGATGCTTCAGGTTTCCATGCCTTCTGGGATACATCACCCCCATCATACCGATGCTCCTGGTTTCCATGCCTTCCAGTCTCCATCACCCCCATCTTACCAACGCTCCAGGCTTCCATTCCTTCGGAGCTCCATCACCCTGTGTTACCAACGCTACAGGATTCCACACCTTTCAAGATCCTTCTCCATGTCATACGGATGATCAAGGATTCTACGCCTTCCAGACGCCATATCCCTACTAGACTATGGGAATTCTATCATCATTTCTACCCTTGTGACACTCTATGTCATCCCAACTACTACATTGAATCGACTGCAGATTTCCTCCATGTGGCCCTGATAGTAGCTTGTGGAATGTTTACTGTGAGGTACCCAACTCATACATGGAGAACATCCATGCTTACCTTGGAGTAATTTTAGGGAACTACCATCATATAGATTTTCCCCTCAACCCAAACCAACAGAATTGGGTCGACATGACCATTACTCTATCAACACATTCCTTGTGGTTTTACATCCTAGTTGCATGAAGTTAAACTGCATAAGAACCATCGTCATGGTCACATGACTTAAAACTACAAGACAACTTGTTGGTCACATGATGTAAAACTCTAAAAAAATTTGGTCAAAGATACATGAACTAAAACCATAGCAACCATGGTCAAATCTATGTGACCCTAAAATACATCCATCACTTGTCCTAGCTACACGAAATTAAACTATACACCAGGTCCAAAATATATGACCTTAAACTAAGAACCTATGATCTAAGAAATAAGATTGTAAACTATTTTAATAACTAGGTTCTATTACTCTGATTCCAGTTATTTCCTCCCATTGACACGCTCGGATGCGCTGTTGTGTGGAACCCAATGTGTTGGAATCCAAATGCACATAGTCCCAGTCTATATCCACACTTCATAATGTCCCTTTATTTGGATACATGACTTCTTTTTTGTCTAAAGAGGACCCATGATGGGCAGGTCTTATGACATATTGGCTCACGTACAGTATTGGTCCAATGCCTCAAAAGACAACGTATGACATTTTGTGATAGGTCTCGTGTTTTGAACATTGTTAGTAGTTTACCCTCATTTGTCTATCCTCATTCTAGGTAACATGGTGTGGATGTTGTGTTTCGAACATGGTCAACAATTATCCTCCATCCTTACACCACCATCATTGTTATCTAGATATCGAATGCCATGATTCACCCCTTTTTTCACATCTCTATGTTCAGGTGGAACTCCAACACCCTTGGTGTTACCCTTCCGTGCATCTTTCCAAGTTGAGTGAGAGTGCCAATACTGTTGGGATAATCCCAGCTAGAAATCTCCATTCAGTTTTCTATGTGCTTCTACATGTCAGGAAAATTCCATCATTACTTATTATTTTCCACACTGTGCATGACTCACATCGTCTTAATAGTTTTTGAAGGATGTGTACCAATATAGATGAACAAAACAGAAATCCTTGTCTTGCATGACATTAAACTGGTCATCTTCAACCCACAGTACATTAAATGGAATTATTGTCCTTCATGACATTAAGCTTTTCATCTTATTCTGTGAATAAAGTTAAACCACATTATTGTCCTGCATGAAATTAATCTATTCATCTTCGTCCTACATGACATTAATCTACATTATCATCCTTCATGACTTTAAACTGCTCATCTTCATCTTTCAGGATGTAAAACTACTCATTATCATCCTGCATGGCTTTAAACTTCTCATCTTCATCCCATATGATGTTAAACTAATTTATTGTCCCATATGATGTTAAACTGCACTCTCCTAACTGTGTATGTTTTTTATTCCCATCCTTATGGGATATGTAGGAACACCTATACGCTTTGTCCACAGGTCCAGCCCAATTTTCTCTAACATTTTCTAGCCCCTTGGCCGAAGGTTTCTTCCATAAAATTGTGCATGGTGTGGCATGGTCCTATGTCCTCATGCACGTCTGGTATGATTTATCACACCATGTGCATTCCCTTCAAATCCTCATTTTTTTCTGTATCTGTCCAATTAATATGACTTTAAACTGTACTGCCTGGTCCTATATGACTTTAAACTCTTGTGTGTTTATTGAACGAAGTTAAAATGCATGGGTTGGTTTTATTATATTATCCTAAACTATTACATTATCATCATAGCCGCATGACGGAAAACAACACTGCATTGTGGTATCCTCACTCGAGAGGACATAATGTTTGGTATCAATTATCCACTATTCAATTTTCCAAGGTCTACATATGGAAATATTCATGTAATAATGCATATATGCTTCTTCATCGGTGTGTCTCTTCTCATAAAATACACACCCATCATAAAGAACAAACAAGATCTATTAAGTAACACTTCTTTTGTTGTGTGGGATAGACTCGCACGACAATATTGTCTCTAAAATTTTTACCCTACCATTCCATTTATATAACTAAGTATGGATTAATCCTCATCACCATGCAGTATGTAGTAATGCCCACACACTTTGCCTTGTGCCGATCATAACTCTCTTTTTTGGTCCCTCAACCTAAAACCACCTCAGGGATCACATGGTGTGATATATACTCCTATTATCCTCATTCACATCAGGTTTTCAAATTACCACAACATTAATCTTCTTCCATCCATTCTATCTATGTTTCGAGATCATGGAAATTTAAACTAAGCTTCGACCGTCCTTGTCGTAGGACACCAAACTGCACAACAACTTTCAGAACTACGTGTGGCTTGATTCCTATCTTCATGGGATACATAGGAATGACAAGACATTCCATCTGCCAGTTTGGCCCTATGAATATTAAATCTTTTTCCCCCTTTTCAGCCCCATGGCACAACCTCTTTCAGTATCATGTGTTGTGGTGAGTACCTCTTGGGTTCTCATTTGCACCAGTTTTTTCAAAAACCGCACCATGTACCTCCATTATATTTTCCCAACATAGTTCGAATACCAAGACCCTAAACTAGGATCTCTATATGAGAACTACACATCTGGTGTGGCTACTTTTCCACCCTATGCACATTACATTAATCTAGGTCCCTTCTTAATGGATCACCCGATGACATTATGTTAGGAGTGTGTGACCATAGGACCCTTGTCCTTGGAAAAGTATTTGACTCCCTCTATCTGATACATCTTATTTTCATACTCAAATGCATCATGAAAAGGATCCCAATGTGTAGAATTTTAACATGGATATTCTCTTGTTTCATGTACAATATTTACAAGACCTTTATTTAGAACCCATCCTCTTAGACATTTGAACGAACCCCATTTACAGTCTGGTCTCATGCCACATTGGATCACCTATCATTGAAGCCAATGCCCTTGAAGACCTCAAACAAAATTTGCGACATGCCTCATGTTTCAAACATGGTCAGCGGTCAACCCTCATTTGTATGTCCCCATGCCAAGTTAACACAAAATATATGTTGTGTTTGGAACATGGCCAATAGTTATCCTTTATCATCATGCCATAATCATTGTGATCCAGATCTCAGGTGCCATGATTCATATATTTCCACTCCCTTATGTTCATGTTTAATTCCATCACACTCGGTTTTACACCTCCACACATCAATGTGCGTTAAGCAGGTGGGTCCATAATTTTGGGATGTCATTCACCTAGCATTCCACTACCCCTAATCTGTGCCTCCCTATACCAGGAAAATCCCAGCACTTCTCCTTGTTTCCCACATCGAGCACCGCTCATGTCGGCTTAGTGGGTTTTATAGCATGTGTACGGGTGAAGCTGAACCACACATGCCTCTCATTCTACATGACATAAAACTACAATCTCAAATCTACGCATGGCTTGATTCCCATCACAATAGGGTATATATGAATGCCTAAACAATTTTTCTGGGACCCACCCCAAATATATCCATCTGTGGTCCCCTGACCTATGAATTCCCATGAGATCATGCGGTGTGGTGTGGAATGTTTATTTCCTTATTCATGTCGGGATATGCACCACACCCCGCATTTCCATTCTGGGTAACCACATCCTCAATGCATGAATTTAAACAGCATCTCTCCCCTGAACAAGTTCAGGATGCCCGATAATAACTATGGTATGTATCAACTTCATCACTAGAGAGGATTTCCCATACCAGCATTTGTTTTTTATTCACTTTGGGTTTCAAGAATTACATTTGGATTGATTTTCATCCCCATGGGATTCATAGAAATGCCCAATAATTTCACCTTGGGCCTCGCCCCATGGTTATTAACCCTTCGGGCTCATCATCCCAGATCACAATCCACTCTATATAACCTTAAAATAAGATCCTATAGTCCACGAAACATGACGTTAAACTGTTAGCCTCAGTCCAAGAAATATGACATTAAAACTGGGAGCAACATTATATTCATATGGGTTAATAAAATTCTTCAAAAAAATATAAAGGTGGTTAAATCATGTTCAAACAAAAGTAAATGTGAGGTAAGGTATTTATTAACTCAATTTTCATTCACTAGGTTAAACTCCTACTTCATTAATTATTCCATTCTATAATTAGGTGGGAAATTAAGTTTGGTAATTTTATGTTGTATGTAAACATGTTTTATGTGTATTTACACTTGATAACCACAGTAAAATCATTTATAAATTCACACTTCATGGATATGATCATTGTATAGGACTTCATCACAATTTATCTTCATTGAGGCATATTGGAATGTTATGCACCTAATTTATTATATATGGTGTACATACATCCCCTTTTAAATGTAATTCCATCATTACATATTAATTAATTGAATTTGGAGTCTTAATTTGAATTATTTCATCCAATTGGATTTGACTCAAGAGTTACCTAGTGGTATAGAATTTCATAACACAATTTAAGTCATTGAGTTATATTATTACTTTGTCATCTTTTATATTATAAGATTATGTGAGAAATGAATTTTTATTATCTTATATTGCATTTTCACTTTTTTATATGGATTAATTTTTTGAACACATAATATATACATTTTTAATTTCGTAGTTCAATATTATTATCATTTTAGTGGTTTATTTTTAAAATCTCATTCTACTCGAGATTGTTTATTCTTGAATATTAGATGAAGGGAATTAATTCACCATTTCATTACAGAACTATTTAATTTTATTATAATCTAGTTTTTCATGATATTTTTAACTGATATTACCATTTCCCACATTTTTATACATCAAATAATTAATAAAATGTAATTAATAATATTCGACTTCATTTTTATCTTTGCTCAGATATCTGTTTTCTTTTAAAACCATGTTTTCTAATAATGTTTTCAATTTTTTAAACATTCCAAATTGATTTATTAAATAAAAGATCTACCATTTTAAGCGTTTAATTTTTTTTGAAGGTAATCTATATATATTTTTCAAAACAAGGGTCGTATGGATTTTACTGAATATGTTAATAGAACCTTTGTTTTGAAATACATGGCTTGTACTTATGTTCATTTTATAATGACCACTCAATGTTTTAAATATTACTTTATTTTTTTAAAATATTTTTTTTAAATGAAAATTATTTTCAAAGTGATAAATGGACTCTAATTTATAAAAAGGGATTTTGAAAATGAAATTTATATTTTAATTAAGACTGTTTTTAAAGATCATTTTTTTTATATTATTCCCTAAAATAGCCTTTATATTACATATACTCCAATACAGATTTGTTTAATTGATACCATAAATATTCATTCTTTAAATGTCTTATAATCATTTTGACTATGTAAATTATTTAAATTCACTTTTTGATTTATTTTTTTAGCTATCAACCTTCCCTTGAAATATTCACTTTCCCATGATCATTGGAAATTAAATTTTTCCTAAATATTCATATTATTTATCATGGTTATGTTTATTTTATAAAATTTATATCATTTTTACATATTCTATTCTATATTGAATGTTATTTTTTATTTAAGGTAATATTGAAAAATATTTATTATTTATTTAATATATATATATATTTGATGATAAGGAACATTATTCAAGAATTAAATCAATTATTTGATTTAAGAGCAATGATTTGGACCTATAGTGATGGGTGTGGATTGTAATTATAAAGACGACTTATGTATCAGTAGTCCCATGATGTGAATTAGTATGAGAGTATTGAATTGGATCCTACCTATTGTTTTAAACCATATTTTAAAATGTCTTAATGGTATAGGTTTCGTGATTCTTGATATCATGGCATCTAATATTGAAGTATCACCATTATTTAGAATTATATTATTATTATTCATGAAATTTTCACAATGATATTATATCTAGATTTATTTCATTCTCTTTTTTTATTTAATATAATGTTCTTTTAGTTATTTACCTTTCCATATTCAATATGACTTATTCATTTATCATATTCAAGTTATTGATTAGATGAAATTCATTTTTATTTTTTTAAATTTCCATATTAATTATGTCTTATCATATCTTTATATTATAATTTCTTTAAATGGAAGGCGTGTTTGTAAATTCCCCCTTTACTAGTGATTATTATTTATTGATTCATAATAAATTATATTCCACTTATCCCTTACTAATAATTTTATCGCACCCTTATTTTTTCCATTCCCAGGAATCATGTATCTATAATATAAATTATATGAATGTATATGCTGGAGGGAATAATGATATAACTGAAGAAAAAATTATGTTAATTTTTTTTTGAAATGTAACACAAGACTCAAGTAAATATCAAGTCTACCATGACATCTATACTATTTAGTCACTTAGGATGTGATTCCATTTATATAATGCCAATGTAATAAATTATGACACTGTATTTAGGCAATTTTGGTCAGGTTTTCCACACACCATATTTTAGTGGGTCTTCTAATACACTAGTTCTTGAGCAATGGATAATTACCACTAAAATAATATTTTTTTTCACAAATGTTCAGAACAAGAAATATTTCTTTTGTAAATTTATAATTGGGATGATTAATCATATCAATGGTGGATTTTTATCAAGAAAATGAGGTGAAAATAATAAATATAATCCATTGTTTTGGATGAGTTTAAGGAATTATATTTCAATTCGTACATTAGATGTTTTATTTGTAAAGAAATAAAGAAATAATTCCTCGAGTTAAGTGAAATGATGAAGAATTCCTTGGTATCATCATAGAAATGTTTTAGAGGTCTACCTAGAAAACTTAAGGTATTATCATCCATATGTAATGTTAGGTTGATTGATTCTTCATTATATTAAAAACATGTATCTAAAGGGTGTTATCCAAAATATACCTTAGTTTCTGTGATAAAATCATTAGATGTTCAGTCAAGTTGTGGGTTGAGATTAGAGTCCCAAATACATCTCATAATTTTTTACTTGAAATGAGACATTGAATTGGATGGGAATTTTAAAAACCATATAAATATTTTTATGATCATTCCTTTTTTATTTATGTTTGGAAGAAAAAATGGGGGAAATTTTTTTAAGGGGAGTACTAAATGTTTTATATGTGGAAATGATGCTTATCATTCTACAAAATCTTCTAGTAATGGGGAAAAGACATTTCATTATGAAAATATAGAGAAACATCCATAGAATGCACCACCCACACTTTAGTGTTTCATATGAAAAAAATATGGACATTATGCAAAAAAACGTTCAAATCTTAAGGTTCACGAGGATGATCAATGTCAGTAACCCTTTAAGGATAGATTCAATGGAAAATATTATACGATCCCTACTATCGATGTGGATAATGAAGTTGTGAAAGGTTCACTTACCATCCACTCTATAACTTCTAATGTGTTATTTGATTCTAGATCCGCCCACTCATTTATATTATATGATTTTTTGAAGATATCACAATTCCTTATCAATGATTGGACGTTGTGGTAGAAGTGTAAACCCCTAACAGCACTATGATCACTTATCAATTATATTATTCTTCTTCAATTGAATCTTGTGGTATTTTTCTTCCAATAAATATCGCTATTATACCTATAATTGAATATGATATAATTTTGGAGATGGATTGGATTTATTTATGTTAATTCCACATCAATTTATAGAGAAAGGAATTTAATATTGATATTGTGAACCAACCTATGAAAATATATCATTGTGATGACAAGCATGAAATCCCATGGAAATTGAATCCATATTTGGGTCTTTATCCCTATTCATAAGGTATATTTATCCAATATGGATGGGGATAAACTCAACATTCGATATATTCATCTTTTTTAGGAGTTTTATAATGTATTTTTTGATGTGTTTTCAACTCTTCCACTAAATCATGAATTTGAGTCCTCAATATAACTCTTACACAGTGTCATGGTTATTTCAATTAATCCAAATAGAACTCCCTCAATTGAGTTACAAGAATTAAAGATGAAACTTTCATATAATCTTCATAAGGTATTTATTTGTCCATGTGCATCCAATTTAGGTGCACCTTTTCTTTTTATTAAGAATAAATATGGATCAATGGAAGTCTACATTTATTTTTAGTATCTCAACGAGCTCACAATCAAGAATAAGTATCATATCCATCATATCAATGACTTATTTGATAAACATTATTAGGAATCAATAATTTTTGAGGATCAATAATTATTCTATATTTCATTAATTGGTGGTTTGGAAGGAGTATCTACCAATGATAACATTCCACACATGTTATGGAAATTATGAATATATAGTTATTCCTTTTAGTTTGTATAGTTCCCCTAAGGTGTTCATGAATTTAATGAATAAATTATTATTATATTACCTTAATTATTTTTTTATTGTATTTTTAGATGTTATTATTAGAGATTAATGGATAAAGGAAGATACTTAAAATCATTTATGAATTTTAAAAAAAATCTTTATGTAGTATAAGCTGTATGAAAAATTATAAGAGTGAATTTTAGAAAAAAAAGATTCATTTCTAGGTAATATTGTCTAAAGAGAATGTATATCTGTGGATTCATAAAAGATAGAAGTTATTGAGAATTGGAACATACCAACCATGGAATCTAATATTCACGGTTTTCTTGGATGTTTTGTATATTATCAATGTTTGTTGAATAACTGTTTAGAGTTATGAAATCCACTCACTATATTAACAAATATGGGATCCAAGTTCTTGCGGAAAAATGAATTTTGGGAAAATTTTAATGAATTAAACAGAAGGATAATAAACTCACATGTACATACAATACCCAATTTTATATATGGGATTTTATTATATAATGATGAATTCAAAAAGGGTCTGGGATTCGTTCCTATGTACAATGATATGGTTATATATTTTGCCTTTTGATAATTGAAGGTTCATGATAAAAATTACCAAACCCGTGATTTGGAGTTAGATATGGTAATATTTGAATTAAATATATAGAGGCAATGTATTTAATGAAAAATGTGTGATATATATATCGATCATAAAATTTTGAATTATATTATCACATAGAAAGAGCTGAATATGCACCATAGAAGATAGTTGGAGTTGATTAATGATTAGGGTCAATAAATACATTACTACCCTATAAAAGTTAAAAAGGAAACATTTTCTTTGAGTATAAAGGATCAAAATATATTTTTTATAATTTTTATGATAGAAGATCTAATATTTATTTAATTGATAAGGATGGATCTGTAAATTTTAAAGGGGAAAAATCTTATATAACTCAAATTCATTTTTAACCATATATCCATTTTTGGATTAAAGAGGAAAAAAGGGAGATTTAGAACAATAGAATAAGGTGATAAATGTTATTGAGTTTGATAATTATTATAAAGGAATTATAAGAAAAAGGAACCATTTATGTGCGTTGTCCATTCCATATTTTTAGAAGGATCGGTTCGATGTGGCTCATAGTTTATTATTCTTTATTCTTCATGGATGTATGAAGATGTGTAGATATATGAAAGAGTATTTTTTGTGAGAATACATGAAGAGATATATAGAAAATTTGAATATTAGTTCTTATTATGTAAATAATTTATGGATGATAGATAGACTTCTTATGGTATGTTACAACTATTACCCATAAAATAATTGAAATGGGAAAATATTAACATTGATTTTTTTGTAAGGCTCTCCAAAACATATAAAATCGAATAATGTTATTTGGGTTGTAGTAAACAACCTTAAACATTTAGCACAGTTAATTATTAATAGATTATATATATCTCTTAATGAACTTTCAAAAATTTTAATTAAGGAAGTCGTAATGTTGTATGGAGTATCACATTCTGTTATATCTGATCTGGATCTGAGGTCAACCATGAAGTTCAAGAAAATTCTTTAGTAGGATCCTAATATATAGTTGTGTTTTCGTACATATTATCATCCTATTATTGATGGTAGTATTGAAATAGAAATTGAAAACATAGATGATACAAAAATATCTTGTTCTATTTATTTCAATGGTGGTTAGGATCAACATTGTCCTCTAGTTGAGTCTTAATACACCAATATCTGTTACTTAAGAATTTTGTTGGCTCCTTATGAATCCCTATATTAAAATTAATGTAGAAATCATATGTTCTAGAATAAATTTTGGTAGTTAATGATTTTAGGACCTATTCTTTCCAAGTAAATGGTATAGAATTTTATATTCATTCAACAACACATCAATGTACCTTAGAGTTTATAAAAAAGTTAGGATAGAAATCAACAAGAATATATGGAGTTCAAAGTTGGTGAGAAGATGCTTATGTGAATTACTACATTGAATATGGTTCTTAAATTCTTAAATTAAAGAATAATGAGCACTATTAATATTTTCCCCTTTTATATTCTTGATCAAGTAGGGACAATAACTTATTTCAGGAAGCTTCCACTGAACCTCTCTCAAGTTCACAATGTATTCAATGTATTTAATGTAAACATATTACCAAACATTTATTTATACTAAATTAAGATGTTTTAAAACTAAAGGGTGATATTTTAAATGAGTAATTGTTTATATAAATCATGGATCATTAAGATAATGTGCTAAAGTACAAGATTACTAAGCTAGTTAAAGTTCTATAGAGAATCATAATTTTTATGAAGCAATAATGGAACCCAAGGATGTGATGAAACAATGATATCCTCATTTTCTGGGTCAAAATAATATCATTTCAATGGATAAATTTATTTTAAAGGGCTAGGGTGGGGTATAATGTGATACCCTTAAATTTTAAGATATTATTCCTTTTAATAGTATTTAATCTCATTGATAGCTTGTAAAACAAAAAACCTTGAGTCTAAACTACGTGGACACCATGATTCTTGTACACGCACCCCGATTCCATGCACCATCCGAAACTACATGGACATTGATTCCATGCCATGGGGATCTGTATGAAACCTATTTGAGGTTCAATCCCAACACTACTGTCACCTTCCTGATGGTTCCATCCCATTCTCTCTCCACTTCATTCAAGTTTCCATAATCCATCATGATTCTTACCTGGGACACCACATCTCGGTGGGATCACGCCATTCCATTTCGCAGCTAGCCACACATAAGCCACACAAAATCCATAATCATTAAATCAAGAGTGTACCTATTGAAATGGGCCGCTATCCATGCATAATAAACATCATGTATTAAGGTTTTTTTCCTTTGTGTACAACTCAATTCATCACCCCTTAGAAATATGTGGGTTTTGATCCATGCCGTCTACACAAGGAACGTAAAAAACCTCCATGAGGTTCAATCCCATCCAATGATAAAGCTTGTTGTATCCCATTCTTGGGATACCTCTACCTAATTTGTCCTTATTGGTTTCTAAATCAGCGTTCATGGTGTGACTTATTCCCATTATGGGACACACCACCCTGGGTCTACTCTCATTTGACATTCCGACCTATCCATCTGGCGTTCCACAATCTGGGGTGAACTCTTTCTGATCCATCCATATTGGTGTCTATATTATCCATCATGGTGTGATATCTTCCAGCTATGGGACAAATCACCTCAGAATCGTCCTCATTGGGGATTCTGATCCATCCATCTGGGAAAACGTCCAGGTGTTCCCTCCCAGTGAAGTACCCATTTGATCTGTATCTATGGGATGTCTCTACAAGATGTTAATCTCATGAAATACCTCATGTTATGCATGAGATGCCTGAGGAAAGCCTCAGATGACATGACATTGAAAAATTTATCTTTGTATGTCATTAAACATGTGGCATACCTCATGTTAAACATGGGAAGTTGAGGAAAACATCAATGACATGTCTTTGGAATAAGATACCCCGTGGTAGACATGAGATTCCTCAGGTTTTGAACCCTTGAGATGCCCTATTATTAAGAAGAATATATCTTACCTATGTCCACACATCCATAGATACCCCGACATGCCTAATGTTTACATCTACTCCGACTAAAGGTTGTTTCCCTGTCAATAGCCCTTGTAATGTACAGATAGAAGCAACATAATTAACCAGCGTCAACATTGATATGGTACTAGGAATGAGATTCGTGAACAATGACTCAAATATATGACAGAGACATGGACTAGGTGACGAATTTAGAAGAGGAATCCATGGAAGGAGGAACCAACATCCCCTCACCCCAATTCGATCAAGGAGAAAATGTCCCTCTATAAGCGATGGATGCAGCCTACTATTGGAAAGTGGGAATCTGAGGCAACAAATAGTGCATTCCTCTATGTAAAGGATGAACACCCAGAAGAAAGTATCGGAAACAAAAATGTTGAACCTGATGTGAACCTCTTCTCCTTCAAAGGCAAGTAGACCAAATATGTCGGGAAAATTGAAGTATCCCCCATGTGAATCCCCCTATCCTTCATATGTGAGTGGATGAGTACCATTGGGTGTGTGAAGACTACGGTCCATCAGATCATCACAGACTCCCCCGCCGTCATCGGCTGCGCAGGGGTCATCCACCCCCGACACCGTTGACCCCTCGCTGACTTCGCCACCTTAAGAGGTTGTGCAGGGGGAATCCTCCCATGACTCCATCAGCTCCTCGAAGACTCTGCCATCATAATAGGCCGCAAAGGGGGCATCCAACCTCGAATCCATCAGATCATTACCGACATCGCCACTGTAAGAGGCTGAGTAGGGCGAATCCGCCCCCAAATCCATCAACTCCTCAATGACATCGCCGCCCTAGGAGGCCGCATAGGGGGAATCTGCCCCAGACTCCATCAGCTCCTCTCCGACGTCACCACATTAAGAGTCCATGCAGGGGGCATCCACCCCAGACTCCATCGGCTCCTCACCTGCATCGCCTCCCTAAGAGGTCATGTAAGGGGCATCCTCCCCCACTCTATCTACTCCTTACCGATGTCCCCACCTTAAGATGATAGGTAGGGGGAATCTAACCCCTGAATCTTTCATCTCCTCATCAACTCCACCTCTTTAACTGGCCATGCAGGGGGCATCCATCTCCCGACTTCATCGGCTCCTCACCGTCTCTTCTAACTTAAGAGGCCGCACTGGGGGAATCTACCCCTGACTCCATTGGCTCCTCACTAACTCCTCCACCTTAAAAGGCATGGGTAATTCGATCCCCGACTACATTGGTTTTTTGCTGACATCATCACCTTTAGAAGCCACATAGGGGGAATCTATCCCCCCCGACTCTATTGGTTCCTCGCCAACCCCTCCACCATAAGGGGCCATGTAGGGGACATCCTACCTTGAATACATCAGCTCCTCGTAGGCTTTTCCACATTAAAAGTCCTCGCAGGGGGAATCCTACCCCAACTCCATCAGTTACTCTCCAACTCCACCACCTTATGAGGACGTGAAGGGGAATCCCTCCAACTCAATCAACTCCTCACTGACTTCGCCTCCTTAAGAGGTCATGCAGGTGGAATCCTCCCCTCACTCCATCGGCTGCTCGCCGACTCTGCCGCCTTAAGAGGACATGTAGTGGTAATATGCTCTGACTCCATCAGTTCCTTGCCGACCACGCCGCCTTAAGAGGTAGCATTGGGGGCCTCCACCCTAGACTCCATTAGCTCCTCGCTAACTCTGCCTCATCAAAAGGCCATGTATGGGGAATCTACCCCTAACTCCATCAGCTCCTCACCGACACTTCCTTCTTAAGAGGTCACACAGGGGGAATCCTCCCCCAGACTCCATCAGATCCTCACCGACCCCACTGCTTTAATAGGACCAGTAGGGGGAATCCGACCCCCATCCCTCGACTACATCGACTCCTAGATGACCCCTCAGCCTAAAGAGTCCGCACAAGGGGAATCCTCCCCTGACTCCATCATCTCATTGTTGACCCCACAACCTTAAAAGTCCATCTAAGAGGCATCTACCCTCAACTCAATCAGATCCTTGCTGACTCTTCCTCTTTAAGAGGACGCATAGGGGGGATCCGCCCCCGACTCCATCAGCTGCTCGCCAATCATGTCGCCGTATGAGGCCATGCAGGGGGCATCCTCCCCCGACTACATGGAATATTCACCGACCATACCACTTTAAGAGGTCGTGTAGGGGGAATCCATCCCTAAACTCCCTCAGCTCCTCACCGACATTGCTACCTTAAGAGGTCGTGCCGGGGGCATCCTCCCCCGACTCCATCGGCTCCTCACTGACATCGCCACCTTAAGAGGACCCATAGGTGGAATCCGCCCCTAACACCATCGGATCATCCCCAAAATCTCCACCTTAAGAGGACACGTGGGGGCATCCACCCCTAAATCAATCGGCTCCTCTCCAACAGTGCTTCCTTAAGAGGCCATGCAGGGGGAATCTTCCCCTCAACTACGTCAGCACCTCACCGACACTTCCACCTTAAGAATCCGCGTAGGGGGCATCCGCCCCCCAACTTCATTAGCTCCTCGCCAACCCCGCCGCCTTATGAGGCTGCACAGGGGGAATCTGCCCCTGAACCCATCAACTCCTCACAAACCCCACCACCTTAAGATGTTGCGCAGGGGGCATCCGCCCTGACTCCATTAACTCCTCACCAACTATGCCACCTTAAAAGGCTGGGCACGGGGTATCTATTCCCCAAATCCATCGGCTCCTCACCAAATCTGATTCCTTAAGAGGAAGCACATGAAGAATCCATCCCTAAATTCCATCATCTTCTCACTAAATCTACCACCTTATGAGGCCACATAGGGGGAATCCTTCCCCAACTCCATCAGCTCCTAGCAGACTCTGCTGCCTTCAGAGGCCGCACATGGGGCATCCTACCTAACTCCATCAGCTCTTTTCTAAATCCTTTGCCTTAAGAGGATGCCTAGGGGGAATCCAACCTCGACTCCATCAGCTCCTCACTAACTCTGTTGCCTTAAGATTCCATGCAAGGGTCATCTTCCCCTGAATCTATCAGATCCTTGCTGACCTCGCCCCCTTAAGAGGCCACACAGGGGCATCCGCCCACGACTCCATTAGATCCTTGCAGACCCCATCACCTTAAGAGGCCACAGAGGGGGAAACCACCCACAATCAAATGGAAAATCTCCAACAGAACTAGAATCCACTATGGAGGTTCGCCCCTCATCACTAATAATCAGGCATGAGAGTTAGCCCTGTCACCACCACCACCCACCACCATCCACCACCATCCACCACTGAGGTCTTCCCCGCACCGCTACCACTCAAAACAAAG
Source organism: Viscum album (assembly GCA_963277665.1). Classification (NCBI taxonomy): domain Eukaryota; kingdom Viridiplantae; phylum Streptophyta; class Magnoliopsida; order Santalales; family Viscaceae; genus Viscum; species Viscum album. The sequence goes on along the minus strand of OY728160.1, from coordinate 377,153,681 downwards.
GCCATCTTTGTTCTCACCGTCAACCATCCTAGAGGTCCTCCCCATGCATCTACAAAGTTGATCTCACTTATGAGATGATGTTCCTTGCTTTCACGACTTCCAGGTTCCATCACCCCATCATACCAACATTCCATGATTCCATACCTTTTGGCCCCCATGCCCCCATCGTATTAACGTTCCATGATTCTATGACCTCCATGAACCATCATCCCATCATACCAAGGATCTAGGATTCCATGCCATTTTAGCCTCCATATCCCCCATTTTACCGATGATCAAGGCTTCCACGCCTTTCAGGATCCATCGCCTCCGTCGTATCAATGCTCCTGGATTCCATGCCTTCTGGTCTCCATCACCCTATCGTACCAACGTTCTAGGCTTACATACCTTTCGGGCTCCATCTCCCCCATCTTACCGATGCTCCAGGCTTTCACGCCTTCCTATCTACGTCTCCCTGTTGTACTGATTCTCTTGGATTCCACACCTTCGGGGCTCCATCACCCCTATCATAACGACACTCTAGGCTTACACAACTTTTGGGCTCTATCACCCCATTGTACTAATTCTCTAGGATTCCACGCCTTCTAGGCTCCCTCGCGCCCATCTTACCGATTCTCTAGGCTTCCATTCTTTCTGATCTCCAACGCCACATCATACTGACTCTCTAGACTTCCAATCCTTCTAGGAACCATCACCCTATTGTACTGGTCCTCTAGGATTCCATTCCATATGGGCTCTATATCCCTCATTGTACAGACATTCATGGCTTCCACACCTTCTGAGCTCCATCACCGCCTTCATATCAACTCTCTAGGGTTCGACGCCTTCTGGAATCCATCGCCCATGTCTTATCGACAGTCCAGGCTTCTATGCCTTCTATGATCCATCGCCCTGTCATACTGATGCTCTAAGATTCTATGCCCTACAAGATCTATTTCCCCCATCATACCGAAACTCCAGGCTTCCATGCCTTCTGGGCTGCATCACCCCCATCGTACCGATGCTCGAGGCTTCCACGCCTTCCGGGATCCATTACCCCCATAGTACCAATGCTCTAGGATTCCACGCCTTCCAGGCTCTATCACCCACGTCTTACCGATGCTCTAGGATTCTATGCTTTCTAAGCTCTATCACCCCTTCATACCGACGCTCTAGGCTTCCATGCCTTCCGGGCACTTATACCCTGTCGTACTAATGATCTATGCTTCTACACCTTCTAGGCTCTATCATCGTGCTAGACTGTGCCCACACAATAATCATTGCCTCCTTTGTGACACTCTTGGTCACCCCAACTACTGCATTAAATTTACCGCATATGTCTTCAATGTGGCCCTGACATAGACTTGTGGAATGTTCACCTTGAGGTAGCCCAGCTAACGCGTGGAGAACATCCATGCTTATTTTGAGGTAATTTTAGGGAAATACCTTCATCTAGATTCCCCCCTCACCCCAAACCAACATAATAGGGTAGATATGATAATTACTCAACCGAAAAAATCCTTGTGGTTATACATCTTATTTTCATAATGGTAAACTCCATAACAACCATTTTCTTGGTCACATCATGTTAAACTATGGGAAAAAAGTTTGGTCACATGACGTGAAACTGTAAAAAATTTTGGTCAAAGCTACATGACCTAAAACTAAAAAACCCATGGTCAAATCTACATGACCCTAAATGACATCCATCACTCGTCCTAGCTACACAATGTTAAACCGTGCACCAGGTTCTAAATCTATTACCTTAGACTAAGAACCCTTGGTCCAAGCAATATGACCTTATACTATTTCCATAACAAGGTTCTGTTACTTTGAGTATAGCTACATCTTTCCACTGACGTTCTCTGATGCACTGTGGTGTGGAACCCAGAGTGTTGGACTCCAAATGGACACAATACCTATCCATATCTATGATTTATATCATCCCTTTATTTGGATCCACGGCTTCTTTCATGTATAAAGGGTCCCCATAATTGGATTTTTCTAATGCTAGATTGGCACAATTACCATATTGGGCCATCACCCCATAAGACATTAGATGAATTTTTTTGACAGGTTCCGTGTTTGGAACATGGTTTGTGGTTGGCTCTCATTTCTATATCCTCATTCTAGGTAACATGATGTGGATTCTGTGTTTCAAACATGGTCAGAAGTTACCCTCCATCATTAAAACACCATCATTGTGATCTAGATATGGGATGCCATGATTCACCCCTATTATCACATCTATGTGTTTAGGTATAACTCCAACACCCTTGGTGTTACCCTTCCGTGCATATTTTCACATTCAGTGAGAGGGACAATAATGTTGGGATATTCCCAACAGGACATCTCCATTCACTTTTTTGTGTTCTTCTATGTGTTAGTAAAATTCTATCATTACTTTTTGAATACCACACCGAGCATAAATCAAGTTGTCTTAATAGTTTTGGTAGGATGTATACTGATATAGTGGAGCGATAAAAAATCCTTTTCTAGAATGACATTTAACTGCTCATTTTCTTCCCTCAAGACGTTAAATGGAATTATTTTCCTACATGACATTAAACTACTCATATTATTTCCTACAAGATGTTAAACTGCATTATTTACCTACATGAAATTAAAATGTTTATCTTTGTCCTTCATGACCTTAAACTACATTATCATCCTGCATGACATTAAATTGATCATCTTCATCTGTTATGATGTTAAAATTCTCATTATCATCCTGAATGACTTTAAACTATTCATATTCATCCCGCATGACGTTAAACTATATTATTGTCCCGCATGATGTTAAACTGAACTCTCCTAACTATGTATGGGTTGATTCCCATCCTCATGGTATATGTAGGAACTCATATACATTTCTTCCACGAGTCAAGCCCCATATTCTGTAACCTTTTCTATATCCCCATAGAGCGAGGTTTTTTCTTTGGAATTGTGCATGGTGTGGTATGGGATGATGTCCTCATGCACATTAGGTATACTTTATCATGCCATGTGCATTCCCTTCATTGCCTTGTTTTATCTGTATCTGTTCATGCCATATGACCTTAAACTATGCTTTGTAGTCCCACATGACTTTATAATCTGGTGTCTTTATTTCACGATGTTAAAATTCAAGGGTTGGTCTTATCATATGACCCTAAATATGACATTATCATCCAGGACGCACCACAAAAAAATAGCACTGCTTTGTGGTAGCTTCACTCGAGAGGACATCATGTTTAGTATCGGCTCTCCTCTATTCCATTTTTTAAGGTCTACATATGGCATGATTCCTGTAGTGATTCTTAGATTCTTCATCGACGGTTTGTATCTTCACAAAAAATACACACCCTTCTTAAATAACAAACATGATCTATCAGGTGCCGCTTCTTTTGGTGCGTGGGTAATACTCGCACGACAGTATTTTCCCTAGAATTTGTACCCTACCATTACAATTATATAACTATATATGGCTTGATCCCCATAACTATGGGGTATGTAATAATTCCCACACACTTTACCTCTGGCCCATCCCAACATTCATTTGTAGTCCCTCGACCTAAAACCTCCTCAAGGATCACATGGTGTGATATGGACTCCAATTTTACTCATTCATGTCGGGATTTTCAATTACCACACCATGCATCTCCCTCTATAAATTATATCTATGGTCTGAGGTCTAGGACCATTAAACTAAGATTCATCTATCCTTGTTGCAGGACACCAAAATAAACTTCAACTATCAGAACTACATGTGGCTAGATCCCCATATTCATGGGATACATAGGAATTCCCAGACATTTTTCTACCGGTCCGACCCTAAGAATATTAAATCTTGTTCCTTTTGTGGTCCCTTGAACAAACTCTTTCGGGAGCATGTGGTGTAGTGAGTACTTCTTTGGTTCTCATTTTCGTCAGGTTTTGTATAAACAATACCATGTGCCTCCCTTATCTTTTCACAACCACGTCTGGATTCCATGACCCTAAACTAGGATATCCATATATGAACAATGCATCTGGTGTGGCTACTTCCCTATCATATGCTAATTCTATTAAACTAGGTCCCTTCTTAATGGTCCACTCTATGACCTTATGTTTGGAGTGTGAGACCATATGACCCTTTTCCTTAGAAAAGGATTTGACTCCCTCTATATGATACATATTATTGTTGCACTCAAATGCATCATGACAAAGTGCCCAAAGTGTGGAATTTTCACATGGATATTCTCTTGTTTCATGTCCAAGATTCATGAGACCTTTATTTAGATCCCAATCCTCCGATATGTCTAAAGGGACCCACATTATGGCCTTGTATCATTCCACATTATCTCACCTACAATCTTGGTCCAATGCCCCTGAAGACCTCAAACAACATTTGCGACAGGTCCCATGTTTTAAACATGGTCAGCAGTGAACCCTCATTTTTCTATCCCTATGCTAGGATAATGCGAAACAGATTCTGTGTTTTGAACATGCTCAATAGTAATACTTTATCACCATGCCACCATCATTGTGTTCTAGATCTCAAGCACCATTATTCACATCTTTCTACTCCCTTGTGTTCAAGTATAATTCCAGAACACTCGGTTTTACACCTCAGTGAATCTATGTGATTTAAAAAGATGGGTCCATAATTTTGGGATGTAATTCACCTAAGATTCAACTACCCCTAATGTGGGACTCCCTATACCTAGAAAATCCAAGAACTACTCCTTTTTTCCACATCGATCACGACTCATTTGGGCTTAATGCTGTTGGTAGCATGTGTACGGGTGAAGCTGAACTAGACATGCATCTCATCCCGCATGACATTAAACTGCAATATCAAAACTACGTATGGATTGATTCCCATCCAAATAGGGTACATAGGAGCACCCAAAAACATTTTCTTGGTCCCATCCCCAATTTCTCCATCTGCGGTCCTCTGACCTATGATTTCCCTAGAGACCATGCAGTGTGGTGTGGTTTGTTTATGTCCTTATTCACATCAGGATATGAACCACACTACGCATTTCCATTCTAGGTAACCACATTCTCTACGCATGACTTTAAATAGCAGCTCTACCCTGAACAAGTTCATGAAGCCCCATAATAACTATGGGATGTGTCAACTTTCACACTAGAGACGATTTCCCATACCGACATTTGTTTTTATCTACGCTTTGTTCAAGAACTACATTTGGATTGATTCTAATTCTTATGGAATACATAGAAACTTCCAAGAATTTTTCCTTGGGCCCAGCCCTAGGGTCATTAACTCTTATGAACACTCATCCCCGATCGTGTTCCAGTCTATATGACATTAAATTAAGAGCCTATAGTCCATGAAACATTATTTTAAACTGTTAGCCTCAGTCCAGAATATATGACCTTAAAACTATGTTCAACATCCTAGTCATATGCTGTTAAACTATTATGTGCATTATTCTTATCATATGACGTTAAACTAAGTGTCTATTATCCTCATTAGTATGACATAAAACTATAGATAATTCAAGGTCCTTACTAGAGAGGTCATGTTCAGGAGTAGGTATTATCCCTGATTAGATAGACACAACCACCTATTGTGTTTCCACCATGGTGGAATAATTTCAAGTGTGATAGACACCATTCGAACAACCCATCACTCGACACCCACACTTTTCATACCTCCTAATTAAATTTTTTATTAAGAAAATCCATTTTAAGGAAAAATTGTCAACCATTGTTCATCAACAAAAAACCACTACATGCTGAAAGAACCAACAAAATGATTAAACACTAGGATGAGATTACTTGACTCAAAAACTCTATAATGTTCCCAGTGAAGTGTGCTAACCTGGGTTTCCGAGTCCTCTCTGATTAGCTCTTCGAAGTGAGAGAGCATCCTTTCCATTGTCTGAATAAATTCCTCTGTGTTGATTTTCCTCGGGTTGAATCCCCAAGCCAGTATGCGGTCTTGTTTTTCTATCCACACTTTTCATACCCTTTATTTAGATCCTCATCCTATTTCACATCTACTAGAACCCCCTAACAGTACGTATTCTTGGCCTATGGCTTGTCTACTATCATGGGCCAACATTCCTAAAGAATGATGATGACATATAGAGTCAGGCCTCAAGTTTTGAACATGGTAAGTGGTCAGTCCTCATTTTTATCCCCATTTCAGGCTAACATAATAGGTATAATATGATTCAAACATGTTAAATAGTTATCCTATGTTTTCATTCATTCCTTACATTGTTCTGAATTTTTGGTATCTTGATTCACACCTTACACTCCCCTATGTTCGAATTTATTCTAATGCCACTGGAGTTACCCCGCTCGTGCATCGAAGGACTTTGGGAGAAGAAATTCGGTTGTTCAGAGATCACCATTCTCCAGATGCAATCCCTCTTTTAGGATTCTCCCAATGGTAGTAGATGTCCCATTATGATCCCCTCACACCTTCCATTATTTAACACTCTCGTACATGTAAATGATCTCATATTATCAATTATTTCCCACAACGATCATGGATCATGCAGGCTTAGAGTTTATCAAGATATTTCCTCAATGCGACTGAGATACAATGGACCCCAATGTAGGAATTTTACATATATTTTTTCTTAGAATGTGGTCCGCCTTTCCCTCCTTGTCCTTATTAGACCCCATTCTTAGGGGGTTCATTTATTGTCACAAAAAAACGCATCCTCAAGATATTTAAAATTATTATATACATTATTCAAGATCATAGAAAATTTTGAAAGCTTCGATTTGACTTGTCATAGATCCCAAACAGAGTTATGGATTTAGATTTATGGACATTCAACGTTGGGCTAGAAAACTGGTTCGTGGAGCCCATTCGTGAAGCTCCCTCTTCGTTTTTGAAGTAGAGAGAACTTGACTAGATCCTCCGTTATCACCATGAAGGTCGTGAAGGTAGCCTCTATGACTATGATATAAATGAGGCTACTTGACCGGAGCCTCTTGGAGCACTAAAGAGGCAGTGACGGTTGACTCTGCAATTACGATGAACTTGAGGGAACAACCACTCGTTTCAGAGTGTGATTTCTTTCGTGGAACCCATTTGTTCTTAGCAGCATGCTCTGCCAGCCTCCATCACCTATAAATTGCTAGCTCACCCCCTTCATAACCATGGTTACACATCCCCTTTCTCCTTGATACCCTAGTCTTTATGATGACCTTTGCTATGGGAGACCCCATGCTCTGCGAGCACCTTTCTTTCATGAAGATTCTTCGCAAGGCCCTATTCTCTTTATTCACCTTTCCTTCATGAAGACGATTTGTGAGGCTCCATGCCCCATGATCACCTTTCCTTAATGAGGTTTCTTCACTGAAGCCCATGCTCCGCGAGCACCATTCATCCATGATGCTACTTCGTGAACCATGTCCTCTGCGAAGCTCCTACCTTGGCACCCACCAGTCCTTACTGCAGGGGTTTCACACCCGCGCCCCCAAACAGTATCACTTCCAGGATGGTCCCTTCATTATTGTAACTGACCCCCATGTAAAATGGAGAGTCACACCCTGAAATATTCGGGTTTGGACGTCGCGGTTTTCCATTATGCTCTTATGTGCACCTCCTTCCACCTATAGAATAACATGATTTGAGATAATCCTTTATACTCCATGAAATACCTTGAGTCGACATATTACACTGGGTCCCTTTCACATTTCTTGATCTGAGATTATCATCTTCAATTTCATGAGTACCTTGAGTTGATCCATTCCTCAGGAAACTCCTCCAAACCCTATCACTTGGTTCCTATTCCATGTTGAACCAGAAAGGGATGCTCTTGCGCAAGTCCCAACAACAACCATTGCTAGGTGCCTTATGCTTAATAGTCATATCTACATGACTATAAATATAGTACCCCATATATGAAAAACATAGGATGAATCTTTCTCAAAACAAGTGATTCCTTATGATCCAAAGATAAGATGTCAATAGTCCATTCTAAATGAAAATAAACTGTAGTATGCCCTATATGAAAAATATAGGAAGCCTGTTTCTCCAAACAATAGATTCCTTATGTTCCAATCATAAGATTCCAATAGTTATATATACATGACTATAAACTATAGTATAACCAATATAAAAAATATAGGATGCCTCTTGCTCCAAACAAGAGATTCCTTATGCGCCAAGCATTAGATGCCAATAGTCCTATCATTATGACTATAAACTGTAGTTTACCCTATATGAAAAATATAGGTTGCCTCTTGCTCCAAAAAAGTGATGCCTTATGCACCAAGCATGTGATGTCAATAGTCTTATCTATATGAATTTAAACTTTAGTATACTCTATATTAAAAATATAGTATGCCTCTTGTTCTATACAAGAGACTCCTTATCCACCAAGCATAAGATACCTCACAGTCCTCTCTACATGACTTTAAACTATAGTACGCCTTATATGATAAACATAGGATGCCTCTTGCTCTAAACAAGAGATGCCTTATGCACCAAGAATATGATTCCTAACAGTCCTCTATAGAAGAATATAAACTATAGTAAACCCTATATGAAAAACATATGATGAAACTTCCTCTAAACAAGATATGCCTTATGAACCAAGAATAATATACCAATATTCCTCTCTACATGACTATAAACAGTAGCACACCCTACGTTCCAAACATAGGACATCTTTTTATATAAAAAACAAATGCCTTATGCACCAAGCATAATATACTAATGGTCTTCACTACATGATATTAAACTATTTCATTCCCTCTCATCCAATAATAGGATTCCTACTGTTCCAAATAAGAGATTCCTTATATGAGAAGAATAAGATACCTCATGACAAGACTACAGTGGCATAATTTCAAGAGTGTTGGAATCCATTTGAATATTCCATCACTCCACCTCATGCATCATGTGTAATACATTCAAATCCTCATCCTCTTTCATCTATGAAGGGACCCCCTAAGGGCCTGGTCCCACGCCACCTCGACTCATCTACTGTTCTGGTCCAATTTCCTAGAAGACATTGGATGACACTATCAGTCCGGTCCAGTGTTTCGAACACAGTCAATAGCCGCCCCTCATTTTTTTGTCCCCATTTTTGGATCAAGTGATACAGATGTTGTGTTTCAAATATGGTCAATAGTTATCCTCCATCGCCAATCCACCATCACGGCATTCCGAATGTCGGTCATGTGATTCACACTTTATCATCTCCCTTTGTTTGGACTGATTCCAACTCCCTTGGAGTTATCCCACATGTTCACTAGTGCATAGGTGTACACCTGAATTATATGCCTCAAATCACTAGTGTGTTGGGATGCCCTCATGACAAGACACGAGGAAGACACAAAGGAAACATCCATGCATAAGCCCCATCCACCATTGTCGCTCCTTAACAACTTCCATTTGTAAGCCCCATCCACCTTTGCCTCTCCTTAGTTGCACCTGGGAAGCTTCCATGTGTAAGACCCATTCACTATTTCCACTCTTTATCAGCACCTAAGAAGCTTCTAGGCCTAAGACCCATTCACCATTTTAGCTCCTTAGTGGCACCCAAGCAGCTTCCATGCATAATCCTCATTCACCATTTCCGCTCCTTCACGACACCAGTGTAGCTTCAATGCGCAATATCCATTCACCATTATCGTTCCTTAGATACACTTGGGTACCTTCCATTTGTATTCCCCATCCATTGTTTCTACCCCTTAGCGGCACTCAGGCAGCTTCCTTGTGTAAAACCCATTCACCGTTTCCCCTCCTTAGTGACACATGGGCAGGTTCCATGCATAAGCCCCATGCACTGTTGCGGCTATTTAGCGGCACTCGAGAAACTTCTAGGAGTAAGACACATCCACTGTTGTTGATCCTTAGCAGCACCCGGGTAGCTTCCATGGATAAGAATCATCCATTGTTGCCGCTCCATAGCGGCACCTGGGAAGCTTCCATGCATAATCTACATCCACCATTGCCGCTCCTTGGTGGAACCTAGGATGCTTCCCTGCGTAAGACCTATCCACCGTTTTTCGATCCTTATCACCACCCGGGAAGCTTCCAAGCATAATCACCATTCACCGTTTCTTCTCTTTAGTGGCACCTAGGAAGCTTCCATGTGTAAGCCCCATTCACTATCACTTCTTCTTAGCAGCACCTAGGAAGATTCCATGTGTATTCCCCATTCACTATTTCCTCTCATTAGCATCACCCGGGTAGCTTCCAAGCATATACCCTATTCACTATTGTCGCTCCTTAGCGACACCTATGCAACTTCCATGCGTAAGCCCCATTCACCATTTTCACTCCATAGTGGCAACCGGGGAACTTCCATGCATAAGCTATAATGACCCATACTTTACATACATGGTTATTACTTCAAAATTAAATCATACTAATTACAACATATAACAAAACCATGAAATGACCATATAGGTATAGTGTCTTTAGAAACTGGGAAACATAAACAACTGGTTCATAAATCATCTACGTTGTCTCTCATTTATTTTTTCATATCTAGATTCCCTTTTTGGAATATCCTACTTAATATCCTTCTTCCAAAAATGGGGAAAATAAAACATACAAAAGGCTGATCTCAAATCCTCAGTAAGTTTAAACAAAAGAAATATCAAACATATCATATTCATAAGAACATAACATTTTGAAAATCTTATCCTGCAAAAGAGATCATAACATGGGATAAATCATAGAAGTGAAATGTAATTACCAATATTCATAACTTAAAACATGAAGCTTTGTGGAATACACACATAATCATAGAAAATCATTTCTTAGTAGTCAAGACTCATTTCCAAGACTATCATAGCAGACAAAGTCCTTTTCTGAACCGAGTTCACTCCTCATTTCTGTCCTGTTTCACAGAACCGGTTTAACCGACCATTCCAGCCATGTCTATCTCATGAGATATAAATCTTTACCCAATGAATTGGGGGGAGATATATGTCCCACCCATCTCATAATGATACCATTCTTATGTGTGCCACAAAATCATAAACCATACATCATAGCATAACCCATGTTATAAAAATGGGATTCTTAAACATCACGTCATCATAACATAATCCATAAAAGGATATCATAAAATAATTCCATCATAACATAATCAAATCAATGTAAAAATAGGGATATAAACAGAACCCTATATTTTCTTTGATGGAAAATAATTCTGATAAAACACTTGAACTCCATTCTTGAGGAAAATATCCTTTTACTTCAAAAACATTTTCCTTTCTTAACATGTCATATAATTTTGAACTAAAAGAAGTTGATTAAAAATAAACATTAAAACTTGTAAAGGAATCTTCATGTAAATAATTTTCTAAAAATACATTCATGCCGTATAAGTTAAAAAAAACATTCTTCCCGTACTTTGGCCGGAAAAAGTCAAAAAGTACCTCGTACGAAAAACGACAAAAGATTCCTTTCATATCTTTTACTAAAAACTCACCAAAGGGTAAAATTTGATTTAAAAAATTTTAGGTGGATGGAAATAATATTAAATATTGAGGAAATATGGATGTGTATGATCAATAATCCACAGTAAATTCTGAAGTATAATCAATCTCGGATAAAAATGAGATTGTGAGATTCTCTGTTACCTTAGGTCTGATTTTCTTAGTAAGTGTCTGAACCTCTTGTATAATGATTTAAATAATGTAATTGACTTATTATAGAATCCTAAATATTTTTATGATATAATATATGATCATTTTCATAGTTTCTTATTAGTAATATTTCATTGCTACTTATTATTCGGGTGTTTATTGCTTTATGTTCGTATGCTTGTTTTGTCGAATAAATTCTTATTCCTTTTTTTAGGATATAGACACCTCATTTACAGAATTGTATTAGTGTAATATATATATCACATTTATTCATTCAATTCTTTTATATAATCATTATTAAATGAAGATCATGTAGAACGAGTCGCATCACATCATGGAGACGGTATTCCGTACGTACGCACGAGCGATGATATCGTTCCCATGATTGTGGAATTGTATTGGAGTGTATGTATACTATTTCATAATCAATATCACTTTAAAATAATCCTATATAGTTATTATTTAAACAATTATACCCATCCACATAAGGTGGTGGTGGAAAATAGATTACACCACGGCATGGAGACGGTATTCCGTACGTACGCACGCACGGTGATTTCGTTTTCCATAGGATTGATAGATGGTGAAATATGGTTATTTTATACTTATAATAAAATATAAGTATATGAGTGATACTTATGTTGTTACATCCTAATGAAGAAACTAAATAAGAAGATGTAGAATAAAAAATAAAGTTGAAACAATCGGTAACGGACATTACCTCTTCTTTGAAGAGCCTCTTTTAGAACTCCTCTTAGGGCACTAAAATTGGTCTTTGAAGAAGAGAAGGACCACTAGGATGTTTCTATGGAAGTGGGGAAGTGAAATGGGAAGGGGTAGGATGAGATTTAAGGCTCAAATTAGTGTGAGGAGGAGAGGGAGGAGGTTCCCTTTTATAAGAATGGAGAGGTGCACCTTTGGAAATATAAGAAATATTAGTTTATATTAAATCCCAACCCCACATAAAAACTTCCAAAATGACTCATATCCGAAGCTTATATGAGATAGGTTTTTAATCTCATCAACCAATACAATTTAGACATGTTAGAAATTTATTTTAAACATTATCAACTTGATTTATCCTTATTTATCAATTTAATTATATTTGTTGTAATAATATTCTAAATTTTAAATTATTTTAAATAATTAAATATGTGTTGTGAATTTTCCATAATTTGGCACTTTATGACATTTTCAACCATATAAATTTTAATTTATAATTTTTAATTATTTTTGTGATTTTTAAACAATTTTATAATATGTTATTTTTATTAAATAACAATAGTGTCAATTTTGACACTATTCATTTATTTGAATTTAAACAAAATATATACCGTAGATATGTTCAAAATAAAAGCTTTAATAGATTAATAAAATGTCATATGTATCTATAAAATTAGTGTATCACATTAAATAGTTCATATAATATTTATTTTAATATTTATAAAACCATTTATTTGATATTTTAATTAATAAAATAATTTCAACATCACTATTGTGTAACAATTAATGATATTTTTTTAATCCCTAAAAATTATAAATAAATTCCTATGATGTAGATAATTGTATTAGATTCCTTGAGACTATTCATTTTTGAAGTTTTATTAAGTTTATCACTACATTATAATTATTATACTTATAAGATTTAAGAAAGTGACATGTTGTCACTTTCTTTTATTTTAATAATAATTAAATTGTATTCATTGCACAAAGTCCATTAAATGAATCTAATCCGACCCTTAGGTGATATGGGTCGACGTTTAGTCATACAATAGGATTTTGGAAGGTTTAAGGGTAATTTTATAATCTTATATTTACCCTTAATTACCCGATATACCTTTAACTATGGTAAATAAAATTTACCGTAGTTACTATTCATAATGCCCAAAAATAAAAAGTAGCCTATTAAAATAATTTGGACCCACTTATTCCAAATATGGAATCTGTTTTTCAAAATTCAAAACACATAAGTTGCAGTAATTAATTTAAAATTAATCCCTTTGTTAAGAAAATGGGTTTTAGAACTTAAAACATTGCCAAAGATTGATATGTTTTTACCTATGAATTCATTGTGAAATTAATGCTAATGAAATATATTTTATTAAATGGTAAAAATATATTCTATTTATACTTTAAAACCATTCAATATTATAATTTAACCATATAAATTATCTCAATGAAAAAAAGTTGTTTTTAATTAAAAATAAGTGTATTTTAATTATTCATCAAAATATGAAAGTTATCAGAAAAATATCAAAAAATTATCCAAAGTAAATTTTTATATCCTGATTCCAAAGAAGAATCTTATTTTGTCAAATTGAACTTATAAACATCTCAAAAACTAGATTTAATGTGGTGCTCCATCAAAAGGTGGAAAAACATCATTATTTGAAAAATACTTATTTTACCCGAAAAAATTATTTTGTTCTCTTACCATGATCTAAGAAATGTGTAAGATGAGTACTAATGTTATAAAATTCAAAATGTAGTTAATACTATTCATAATGGCTAGTCCATAATAATATATCATTGTTTAGTGAAACCTGGTATTGTGTACTACACACGCTATCGAGGAAGGTCGCGATTGCGTGTAATCGAAGCCAAGTCAGTATTGTGTGCTGTGAAAGATTCCATTGGTGTTGTGTATAATATAAGACATAAAAAAATATTTCTTATAAAATCTCAGGGTGTTACATTCTACCCCCCTTAAAATGAATTTCACCCTCAAAATTCATCACTTCATTACAAACAGATGAGGATACCTCTCCCTCATCATATCCTCAAGTTCCCATGTAGCTTCTTCTAATTGATGGTTCTTCCATAAAACTTTCACCAAGCGAGTGGTATTGTTCCATAGGACTTTTTCACTACAATCTAGAATCTCTATTGGTTGTTCTTCATAAGAAAGATCTTGCTCTAGCGGTACAACTTCTGAGCTGAGTACTTGTGAAGGATCGAGTATGTACTTTCTCAGGAGAGATACATGGAAGACATCGTGAACTTGAGATAGATTCGGTGGAAGTGCCAATCGGTAAGCTAACTACCCAACACAATCCTGTATTTCAAAAGGACTGATATATCTAGGGATCAACTTTCCCTTCTTTCCAAATATCATTATCCTCTTCCATGGAGATATTCATAATAACACTTTATCACCCACTTCAAACTCTAGGTCTTTTCTTTGGTTATCGGCATAGCTTTTCTGTCGACTCTGAGCTGCTCTTATGTGTTGTTGAATAGATCTGACCTCTTCTACCATCTCATCAACAAGATCAGGTCCTAATAGCTTTCTTTCCCGAACTTTATCCCAGCAAGTTGGAGTTCTTCATTTCTTTCCATGGAGAGATTCATAAGAAGCCATCTGAATACTGGAGTGAAAGCTATTATTATAAGAAAATTCCACCAAAGAAAGGTGTTGATCCCAACCACCTTTGAAATACATAGAGAAAGCTCTCAACATGTCTTCTAGAGATTGAATTGTCCTCTCAGACTGACCGTCTATCTGAGGATGGTAAGAAGTGATGAAACTCAACTCTGTATCTAGAGAATGTTGAAGACTTCGCCAGAATTTCGAGGTAATCCTCGGATCCCGATCAGATATAATAGAAAGTGGTACTCCATGCATTCTTACCACTTCCTTAACATATATCATGGCATGCTGATCAAGAGAAAAATCTTCTCTAATAGCAATGAAGTGTGCCCACTTCGTAAGATGATCAACTATAACCCAGATAGCATTATTGCCTTTGGATGTTTTAGGAAGTCCAGTGACAAAGTCCATAGTGATGTTTTCCCATTTCCATTCAGGTATGGGTAATGGTTGTAACATCCCCTTAGACTTTTTTCTCTCAAATTTAACTTGCTGACAATCCAATCATCGAGAGACATATTCAGCATCATCTCTTTTCATGACATCCCGCGAGAAGTACTCTTTCAGGTCCCTATACATCTTTGTACTTCCAGGATGAATAGAAAATGAAGAACTATGAGCCTAGTCCAGTATCTCCTTCTTTAATTCTAGTATGGGAGGAACACAAACCTGATTCCGGAACATTATTATCCCATCACAATCAAGGTTGAATTTAGGAACATTTCTTACCTTCTTTTGTAACTCTACATCTTTTTTTGTTCCTCTTTAATCATCACTTTTATAGATGGTTGAAAATTCATTTGCGAAAGATAATATTTTCCCCTTCCATTATAAATCCAAGATCCATCCTTTTTTAAATCCATAAATATTGGATCTTTTGTGATCCTCATCATGGATAAGCTAGCATGATCTTGTCGACTTAATGCGTCTGCTACCTTGTTTTCTTTCCCAGGATGGTAATGAATTGAGCAGTCGTAATCCTTAATCAGCTCCAACCATCTTCTTTGATGCATATTCAGATCATTTTGTCTGAAAATATACTTAAAATTTTATGATCAGTATAAATATCACATAATTAACCATTAAGCTAATGCCTCCAAATATTTAATGCAATGATTACCGCAACTAACTCCAAATCATGAGTTGGGTAATTTTGCTCATGGATTTTCAACTGTCGTGAGGAATAAGCTATCACCATATCATTTTGCATGAGAACACACCCTAGTTCCTTCTTGGATGAATCAATGTAGATCAAAAACCTTTCTCCACTGAAACGTAGTGTGATCACAGGTGCACTGGCTAACCATATTTTTCGCTCATTGAAATTCTCTTCACATTCCTCAGTCCAAAAAAACATAACTCCTTTCCGAGTCAACTTGGTGAGTGGGGTAGATAACCTTGAAAATCATTCACAAAATTTCGGTAATATACAGACAAACTAAGAAAACATTGGATCTCAGTTACTTTTGTTGGTCTCGACAATCTTTCGATAACCTCTGTTTTTGCTGGATCCATAGATATCCCCTCTTTTGAGATTATGTTACCCAAAAATGCAACTTTTTGAAGACAAAATTCACACTTGGTAAATTTGGCATAAAGCTTCTCATTTCTTAGGGTCTTTAATACAATTCTCAAGTGATCTTCATGTTCTTCCTTTCTCTTTGAATAGACAAGAATATCGTCTATAAAGACTACCACAAACTAATCAAGATAGTCTCTAGAGACTCTATTCATCAGATCCATGAAGATAGCAGGGGAATTAGTAAGATGAAATGGCATCACTATAAATTCATAGTGTCTATACCTTGTACGGAAAGCCACCTTGGTATATCCCCCCTTCTGTCCCTTAATTGATGATACCCTGAACGAAGATCAATCCTGGAAAAGTATTGAACTCCGCATAGTTGGTCAAATAGGTCATCAATCCATGGGAGAGGATATATGTTCTTGGTAGTGATCTTGTTAAGTTCTCGATAATCAATGCAGAGTCTCATTGATCCATCTTTCTTCGTAACAAACAGAACAAGTGCTCCCCAAGTTGACTCACTAGGGCGTATGAATCCTTTATCAAGATTCTCTTGGAGTTGCTTCTTCAATTCCTGTAACTCAATTGAGGCCGTTCTATAAGGTGTATTTGAAATAGGCAAAGCACCCGGTACGAGTTCCATTGAAAACTCAACTTCACAATTTGGTGGAATACCTGGAAATTCCTCCGGAAACTCATCATCAAAATCCCTTACAATGGGAATATTTTTAATCATGAGTTTCTCTCCAAGCATTTGAGATAAAAAAACCTTCATTTAGTGGAATCAAGACACATAAGATGGAAGAAATTTCCACTGTAAGGTTATGTTCATCCTTGCATCAATAGACGATCATAGATTGATCTGGAATATGAAATGTGACTTCACTTATTTGGAAATTAATATGAGCTCCATATAAAGAAATAAAATCCATGATAATAATCACATCAAATTCCACTATAGGAAGGATCACAATATTTACAGGAAGCACTTTCCCACAAACATCAATCGGAGATGAATTGTACACTTTTGATGCAGCCATTGTTCCATTAAAAGTTGTCACAGCCAACTCAACATCTAATTGTTGAGGTAATACGGTGATACCCTTAGAAAATACTTCAGAAATAAAAGAGTGGGTGGTTTTAGAATCAAATAAAACATTTGCTACTTTAGAGTGGATGGTAAGTGTACCTCTCACCACTTCGTTGTCGTAATCCACATCACCGACAGTAATTGCATGTGAGTTTCCTTTTGAATTTGACCTTATGAGTTTGTTGACGTCGATCATCATCATCAACCCTTGGATTTGGGCATTGATGGGAATAATGCCCCATCTTCTTGTACATGAAACATTGTAGTGTAGTAGGTTCATTTTGTGTATCCCTTCCTTTTTTTGCATCATTAGACATCTTCTTTCCATTATTTCGAAATTCAATTGCCTGATGACCTTTTTTTCCACACTTATAACATTTTCTTGTCCCCTTAAGACAATTTCCTCCATGTTTCTTTCCACACTTTGAGCATAAGGGAAAACTCATCTTCTTTTCAGTGTGGTCTTTATATTTTCCTTTGAATTCCATTTTCCTCTTCTTATCAAAGCCATGTGACTGATGGGTTACACCAATCTCCATCTCAACCTTGAGAGCACATCGAACAATTTCCTCATAGCTATTGAAGTCCCCTATGGCTAACGCCCTTTGAAGACTTGATTTTAATCTACTAAAGAATCGATAGATCTTACTCTCAGGTTGGATAATAATTCTGGAAGAATACCATGAAACTCATGTAAAATTTTCTTCGTAGGTACCAACGGATTCATCATCCTTTTTCTTCAGTTCAAGAATCTAATTCTCCATCTTTGTTTGAAGAATACGAGGGAAATACTTATTGAAAAATAAGTTCTTGAACTTGTCCCATTCCATGGACTCAATTTCAACCATTTGCCTCGTATTCTTAATAAGATTCTACCATTGATCAGCATCACCTTCCAAATGATACAACGGAAAGATGACTTTATCATGTTCAAAACATTGAAGAACTGAAAATATCTTTTCAGTGGTACTGATCCATTTTTCAGCCACTAATGGATCAGAAGACCCACTGAATGAAGGAGGACGATGCCTCATGAAGGATTCAACAGGATTTTTCTCCTTCCTTTGCTCGTTTGAAAGTCTTGCATGACTCATAGCTTGAGAAAGTTGTGTGATCATGGCTACAAGATTTTTCATTCCAGCTCCCATAATGTTCGGTTGCTCAGGGGGACAATCATTGCATTGCCCGTCGCATTCTGCATTAACATGGTTCCTTCAGGTTCCAGCCATTGACTAAAACCAAGAATAATAATGTGAGAAACACTAATTATAATAGGAAAACCACATAATCCATAATAAAATTTCAAACATAAGTACTTATCATATGTTGTTCATGGACATTTCTAAAACACTAAAATTGTGTTCTATGCTTAGACATATCCTTAGGTTTCTTACAAAGGCTTTCACATCCTAGTTTCCAAAGGATGACTATACCTTTCCTCTGATACCAACTACAACGACCCATACTTTACATACTTGGTTATTACATCAAAATTGAATCATACTTATTACAACATATAAAAAAACCATGAAAGGACTTTATAGGTATAGTGTCTTTAGAAATTGGGAAACATAAAAAACTGGTTCATAAATCATCTACGATGTCTCCCATTTATTTCATCAAATCTAGAGTCCATTTTTGGCATATCCTACTTAATATCCTTCTTCCTTACCTGGGGAAAAGAAAACATACAAAAGGGTGAGCTCGAATGCTCAGTAATGGTAAGGAAAAGAAATATCAAACATATCAAATTCATAAGAACATAACCTTTTGAAAATCATATCCTGCATAAGAGATCATAACATGGGATAAATCATAGAATTGAAATTTAATTTCAAATAATCATAACATAAAACATGAAGTTTTGTGGAATACACACATAATCATAGAAATTAATTTCATAGTAGTCAAGACTCATTGCCCAGACTATCTTAGAGGACAAAGTCCTTTTCTGAACCGAGTTCACTCCTCGTTTCAGTCCTGTTTCACTGAATCGGTTTAACCTGTCGTTCCAGCCATGTCTATCTCATGAGATATAAATCTTTACCCAATGCATTGGAGGGAGATATATGTCCCACCCATCTCATAATGATACCATTCTTATGTGTGCCACAAAACCATAAACCATACATCATAGCATAACCCATGTAATAAAAATGGGATTCTTAAACATCACGCCATCATAACATAATCCAAAAAAGAATATCATAAAAATAATACCATCATAACATAATCAAATCAATTTAAAATAGTGATATAAACAGAACCCTATATTATCTTCGATGGAAAATAACTTTGATAAAACACTTGAACTCCATTCTTGAGGAAAATATCTCTTCTACTTCAAAAACATATTCCATTATTAACATGTCATATAATTTTGAACTAAAAGAAGTTGATTAAAAATAAACATGAAAACTTGTAAAGGAATATTCATGGATATAATGTTTTGAAAATCCATTCATGTTGTGTAAGTTAAAAAAACATTATTCTAGTACTTTGGCTGGAAAAGTCAAAAAGCACCTCTTGTGAAAAATGACAAAAGATTTCTTTCATATCATTTACTAAAAACTCACCGAAGGGTAAAATTGGATTTAAAAAATTGTAGGTGGATGGAAATAATAATAAATATTGAGGAAACAAGGATGTGGATGATAAATATTCCCCAGTAAATTTTGCAGTATAAACAATCTCGGATAAAAATGAGATTGTGGGATTTTCCCTTACCTTCGGTCCGATTTGCTTCGTAAGTGTCTGAACCTCCTGTATAATGATTTAAATAATGTCATTGACTTATTCCAGAATCATAATTTTATTTATGATATCATATATTGTCATTTTCTTAGCATCTTATTAGTAATATTTCATATGCTACTTGTTATTCGGGTGTTTATTGCTTTATGTTCGTATATGTGTTTTATCGAATAAATTCTTATTCCTCTTTTTAGGTTATAAAAACCTCATTTCCAGATTGGTATTAGTGTATTATATATCATATTTATTCATTAAATTCATTTATATAATCATTATTCAATGAATACCATGAAGAACGAGTCGCATCACATCATGGAGACGGTATTCCGTACGTACGCACGAGCGATGATATCGTTCCCATGATTGTGGAATTGTATTGGAGTGTATTTATACTATTTAAGAATCAATATAACTTTATAATAATCATATATAGTCATTATTTACACCATTATACCCATCCGAGTAATGTGGTGGTGTAAAATAGATTACACCACGGCGTGGAGACGGTATTTCGTACGTACGCACGCGCGGTGATTTTGTTTTCTGTAGGATGGATAGATGGTGAAAAAGGGTTGTCTCATACTTATAATAACATATCTGTATATTAGTGATACTAATTTTATTACTTCATAATGAAACAACTAAATAATAAGAAGTATAAGAATAAATAAAGTTGAAAGAATCAATAACGGACATTACCTATTCTTTGAAGCGCCTCTTTGAGACCTCCTCTTAGGGCACTAAAATTGGTCTTTGAAGAAGACCAGGACCTCTGGGATGTTTCTAGGGAAGTTTGGAAGTGAAATGGTCAGGGTTTGGCCGAGATTTAAGGCTCAAATTGGTGTGAGGAGGAGAGGGAGGAGGTTCCCTTTTATAAGGGAGGAGAGGGGCACCTTTGGAAATATAAGAAATATTAGTTTATATTAAATCCCAACCCCACTTAAAAACTTCAAAAATGACTCATATCCAATGATTAGATGAGATAGGGTTGTAATATCATCAACCAAAAATACTTAGACATGTTAGGAATTTATTTTAAACATTATCAACTTGATTTATCCTTATTTATCATTTTAATTTTATTTGTGGTAATAATTATCTAAATTTTAAATTATTATAAATAATTACATATGTGTTGTGAATTTTCCATAATTTGACACTTTATGACATTTTATACAATATAAATTTTAGTTTATAATTTTTAAATATTTTTGTGATTTTTAAACAATTTTATAATATTTTATTTTTTTAAAATAACAATAGTGTCAATTTTGACACTATTCATTTATTTGAATTTAAACAAAATATATACAGAAGATATGTTCGAACTAAAAGCTTTAATAGATTCATAAAATGTCATATGTATCTAGAAAATTAGTTTAGTAGATTAAATAGTTCATATAATATTTATTTTAATATTTTTAAAACCATTTATTTTATATTTTAATTAATAAAATAATTTAAACATCACTATTGTGTCATAATTAATGATAATTGTTTAATCCCTAAAAATTATAAATAAATTCCTATGATGTATATAATTGTATTAGATTTCTGGAGACTATTCATGTTTGATGTTTCATTATGTTTATCACTAAATTATAATTATTATACTTATAAGATTTAAGAAAGTGACATGTTGTCACTTTCTTTGGTTTTAATAATAATTAAATTATTTTCATTGAAAAATGTCCATTAAATGAATATAATCCAACCCTTAGGTGATATGGGTCGACTTTTAGTCATCCAATAGGATTTTGGAAGGTGTTATGGTAATTTTATAATATTATATTTACCCATAATTACGTGATTTACCTTTAACTATGGTAAATAAAATTTACTGTAGTTACTATTCATAACGCCCAAAAATAAAAAGTAGCCTATTAACATAATTTGGACCCACTGATTCCAAATATGGAATCCTTTTTTAAAATTTCAAAACACATAAGTTTTAGTAATTAATTTAAAATCAATCTCGTTGTTAAGAAAACAGATTTTAGAAGTTAAAACATTGCCAAACAATGATATGTTTTTACCTATGAATTCAATGTAAAATTCATGATAATGACATATATTATATTAAATGGTAGGAATATATTCTATTTATACTTTAAAACCATTCAATATTATAATTAAACCATATAAATTATCTCAATGAAAAAGGTTTTTTTAATTAAAAATTAGCGTATTTTTACTATTCATCCAAATATGAAAGCCATAAAAAATATCAAAAGTATATCCAAAGTAAATTTTTATATCCTGATTCCAAAGAATAATTTTATTTTGTCAAATTGAACTTATAAACATGTCAAAAACTAGATTTAATGTTGGTGCACCATAAAAAGGCGGCAAAACTTTATTTTTTGAAAAATACTTGTTTTACCCGAAACATTTATTTTGTTCTCTTACAATGTTCTAAAAAATGTGTAAGATGAATATTAATATTATAAAATTCAAAATTTAGTTAATATTATTCATAAAGGCTAGTCCATAATAATATATCATTGTTTAGTGAAACCCGGTATTGCGTACTACACACGCTATCGAGGAAGGTCACGATTGCGTGTATCGCAAGCCAAGTCAGTATTGTGTGGTGTGAAAGATTCCTTTGGTGTTGCGTATAACATAACACATAATAAAATATTTCTCATAAAATCACAGGGTGTTACATAAGCCCCATTAACTACCCTTTGTGGCCACACCATTGCACCATGATCATTAAGTATGTTGTTGCCTCTTGTTTCCCACATAGAGCACAACTCATGTGATCATAGAGTAAAAAGTGACCATGAAATCCTCCCTAGTCATCCTTAGAGTGTAATCCCCAAATCCTTTTGAACTACATGGACATTGATCCTTTTCTCCTATGCAAGGTACACATGAAGCCTCCTTGTGATTCAAGCCCAAAAACTACTTGTCTCGACCCCTTCACATTGGTTCACTCGTCCCGCATGATGTTAAACTGTATTTTACCTTCTGAACTATGTGGTCTTTTATCCTTACCCTCTTCAGAAAAGGTACATAGGAAGCCTCCCTAAGGTTCAAGTCCACCACCAATTGGTCCCAACCACTCCACATCGGTCCACCCTTGTCCTTCATAATGTTAAAATATACCCATTCAAACATCATGGGATTTGATCCTTGTCTCCATGAAAAGGTACATAGGAAGCCTCACTGAGGTCCAACCCCAATCCACAGTAAGACATTAGAACCCCCAATTAGAGGTAAGCCATTTTCAACCATAATCAATAGTAAGTTGTTTTACCCCAATCAGTAGAAAGCTATTGTTAACCCCAATGGATGGTAAGTTGTTGGAACCCCAATCAGCGGTAGTCTGTTGTCAACCTCAACCAGCAGTGATCCAATGGAACCCCAATCAACGATAAGATATTGTCAATCCCAACCAGCGGTATTCCATTGTAAACCCTAAAGAATGATAATTCATTTTATGCCCATCCAGCAGTAATCCATTGTAGTCAGCAGTCAAGGGTAAGCTATTGCAGTCACCTTCGCTGGGACCCACATCTCTGGTCCGCCCCATGTTGTTAGACCAACTCTTAGGCCTCTAAACATGCATAATCCCGAGCATGTCATCGGGTCGCTATCCTCTGTGCACACCCCTATACCATGCCTCATCCTGAACTACATGGACATTGATTCTCATCCATGGAGATACGTAGGAAGCCTCTCTGAGGTTCAAGCCCAACACTACTATCACCTTCACAATGGTTCCATCTCATCCCCCCTCCACTTCATTTAACTCTCCATCATCCATCCTGATTCTCACTGGGCCATCACATCCTTATGGGATCATGCCATTCCCTCAGAATTCTAACCTTGAATATTCCCCACACAATCCATAATCATCCTACCAAGAGTGTTCCTCTTACAATGGGACGTTATCCATGCATAATCCCAACCATTTATTTGGGGTTTTTTCCTTTTTTTACACCCCTATGCATCTCCCCTTCAAAATAAGTGGTTTTTGATCCCTATCGTCTACACAGGGTTCGTAGGAAATCTCTACAAGGTTCAATCCCAACCAATAGTAAACCTTGGTGTCTCCTATTTTGGGGTGTACTCTCCATGATCCACCCTCAGTGGTGTCCAGATCGGCCTTCATAGTGTAACATCTTCCCTTTATGGGACACACAACCCTGGGTCTCCTATCATTGGGAATTCCGACCTATCCATTAAATGTTCCCCATTTTGGGGTGTACTCTTTCTGATCCAACCTTAGTGGTGTCTAGATCATCCTTCGTGGTCTGATATCATCCCTCAAAAGGACACACCACCTCAGATCCGTCCTTATTGGGTGTTCTGATCCATCCATCTAGTAACCCTTCCAGGTTTTCCCTCCTAGGGATGTACCCATATGATCCGTCTCAATGGGATGTCTTCGCAAGAGGTTAAACGTGTGGAATACCTCATGTTAAGCATGGTATGCGTATGGAAAACCTTGGAAGACAAGCCTTTTGCATCACCGTCTTTGCAATATGTTAAACTCACGACATACCTCATATTATACCTGGGAAGATGAGGAATAACTCTGAGACATGCCTCTGGCATAAGATACCTCATGACTGACATGAGATCCCATAGGTTCTGAACCCTTGAGATTCCCTCTTACGAGGAAGAATATAGTTTACCAATGTCCATGCATCCATAGATTCCCGGACATGCATAATGATAACATCTACTCCGACTGAAGGTTGATGCCCAGTCAAGAACACTTGGAATATCCAGAAAGAAGCAGCATAATTAATCGGCATCCAAAAAAATATGGCACCGGGAATGGGATTCACAAATAATGAATCAAATCTACGAGGGAGACCTAGACTAGGTGATGAATTCTGAGGAGGAATCAATTAAATGAGTAACTGACATCCCATCATCCCATCACGACAAATAGTGCATTCTTTTATGTAACAAATGCATGCCCTAGAAAAAGCATTGGAAAATGTAATCAAATTTAAAATACTATTTATAATATTAACCACTAATAACATATTCATTGTATAATAGTAGTTATTATTAGTATATATTAAGTGTTATGATCAAATCCAATTGATAATGATGAATGATGTGATTGCCTAACCTAGTTGGACCATACCCAGTGATACTTATTTATTTGATAATTCAATGGAGATGGAATCACTAGGATTTACCCTTGAATAAGTTCCAATTGATATTCATAAACTCAAGCTCAATCATAACTATTTATAGGTTATTTTTAATCTTATGGAGATCATGTCCCGAACCATGATAGTTGAACCACCTGAAGTAAGGTCCCTTATTGCACTCTATACCATTAGGGATTATGCTTTCATAATAGGGCTCTATGTATCTAGGAACCAGAAGTATGAATTTTTATATTTTCTTTTTATCAATATAAAAATTATATTTATCCCTTATTATTAATAATTTATCAATTATTATGTAATGTGTTTGATAGAAATTATATTTTGATTAGTAGACAAATAAATCATATTTTTTTAGAATATATTTTTTTCTATTAAGACACACTTTTTGATAAATTCAAGAAATTCTGAAATAATTTTTTTTAATATTATTATAAAATAATTATTTTTTAAATAATAATAATAATATAATTTAATGTAGTATAATGTAATTTTTATAAGGGTCAGATATATTTTAATATCATAAAAACTGGGTTTTTTTCAATAAATAGGGATTTTTAATTTAAAGATAAAATTATAATATTTAAAAAATTAATTTGATAAAATATATATAAATTTTGATATTAAAACATTAAGATTATGAAATAGTGATATTTTTATAGTTTTCAATGATAGTTGAATTTTTGGGAAAAAATTAAATACGGTATTAATATACGATATATATTATGACATACTAATAATTCAAATGCGATGTTATAAATGATTTAAAGAGAATTCATGACCAAATAAAGACCCCCTTTAAAATTATGTATTTTTATTCAATTATGTTAATTTTATAAACCCTTAATAAATAATTTAAAACTTATATTATAATTTTATTTTTTAAAACTAATTAATTCTGATAATGAATCACACACACCTCATCAATGGTATTATTTTAAGAATCTATGTTTATAGACTAAGAAAATATTGAATCCCACTCCTATTAGAAGTAAAATATTTGAAAACCCATTTATGTTTTTGGTTTTTATTTTTTATCATATGGAGTCTAAAATATATGTTTTGAAATAAATAAATAAATACCTTCGATTTTCCTATGAATACCCTCCCATATCCCACTCTAGTTTACAAAAAAATCTATTTTGTATTAATTCCTACTCCTAATGGATCTCTAAATACCTCTTATGGTGTTCCCAAGATTTTAATAAGCTCCTCCCATGTTTTATAGAAGTTCCCTCTTAATGTAATGGATCCTACCTTACTTTAATTTTTTAAATAGCTATATTTGTATTATAGACTTTTGTTTTCAAAGTGTTCATGTTGAAACATATTTTTACAAATCTGTTTACTATACATAATATTTTTTAGTTTTGTGATAGAAAATTTCACTCTCATTGACATCTTACATGAATATTTTTATACAACTATTGTGATGTAAAAATTATCTAGATTTTCGTCCATGCCAAACATTTGTGCTATGAATACCCATCCCCATTAAAACACAAGGGTATTGAACTATATGTAAATATCCTTAATTGATTAGGTACTTCATGTTATGTAAACCAAACCTTTTAATAGTGTTATTAAAATGTAAGAATTTTTCTTATGTTGTATGACATATTAGGCACAAAAATGAATGTACATAACCTGAATATGATGGGTGGGACAAGAATTTTATTGCCCTCTATTTCATTAGGTAAAGATTTTATCTCTTTAGATACCATATTTTCTGTAACTTATGTTACCCTAAGAATAAAATATTATTTTATCTTGGTGGTTATCTATGACTTATGCTTATGATTTCATGTTTTATTTGGTTTTCCCAATCCCATTTTTCTTTGATGTTATCACATTATATCTTTTTTCAATGTTCTTATTTATGATTATCACCTCTCTTATGTCACCATGTAATGAATATTGACAAGTAGTTATTAGATAAATCATGTAATGATTTGATTATTTCAATACTGGTATTTATAGCTCTCCTATTTCAGATGTACCTCCCCATGTTATCCCATGATGTTTTATAAGGGAAATGAAATATTATAGGAATGTTAAGGAGTTTAAAATAAATAATTATTATCATTATTTTTAGTTGATGTTCCTTGAATATAAATTCTGAAATACAACAAGAATCTTGATATTCTTATATTGTATTATCCTCACTTATATGTAATAAATTAGGAAATAAAATGTATAAAATATATGGTTGTCATAAATTTAGTGGCCTTTAGTGTGAACATGAACTAACCAATTTTTCATGGGCGATATGACCCCATGAAATCAATTACATATATGATGAAAAGATAATCATATCTGAAATTATAGATTACCTATAGGAGGTGATGGATATTATTAGAATGTACCAGAAATTCATGTTATTCTTTTTTGATATCCTTGTAGATTCAAGCATCATTGACTACAAAAAATAACTGAGTCTTCTAATATTTTTAAAGATATTGGTCTATTACTGGTGAGCACCTTAAGAGTCTAAATTCACTCCTTGTATAATGGTGTTTGTTCTCTTCGTTCAATTCATCTAATAATAACCCCATTAAATCCTTATTTTTAGATGAAATTTTTGGAATCAGTATCATCATAGAGGTTGATGTTCATATCCCATTGACGTATCGACTGTTGTATGGATCGACCCATTATTAAAATTGTTTTCAAGAGTTAGTATCTTATGGGAGAATAAATTATTACTATGGTATCGTATGATTGGGATATGGGATCATCCTATTCCATTCTATTATCTAATTAATATATATTTTCTAGGTTTCTACTAGGGGTATGATCTTATGATGTGCGATATGGATGACTATCTCACCCTAGTATGTGTCTATCATTATATTTATTTACAATAAAGTTAATTTATTTCAGTGGTCAATGAATTTTGAGCATGGTTTGGTTTCAATTGACATTGAAACTATTCCATAACCTCTCAAATATGATCATTTAGAAGAATTATCATCTTTATTGATTGAATATATGTTGTTAATTTTTTTATTACTTGTACTAAATCACCCTTGATGTTGAGATGATCCATATCAAAATGGGTGAATCCAAAACATTTATGAGGTATTTATATTCTACCTAATTTTGAGTATATCCTCTAGAAAAAAGAAATGAGTTCGGAAATACTCCCATGGTTGAGAAAATGAACACAATCCCTAAACAAAGATAGTTGTCTTTGAGGATCTCCATTCAAATTACTACAAGTCTTAAGGAAGCATTGTAAAAGTTAATTCCCATACATAGGGACTATCTTGTATAGATAATACATCTTAATCTATGAGATATATACTTAAAAAACCATTCTCGAGATTTTGGTGGGCCATAATAAAGTCTTCCAATGCGTTTTCATTGACTTCCTTATAATGAAAGAACCATATATGAAATTTTCACAAGATAAATTCCCTTCATGCCAGATTTATAATCGTTATTTTTTATATGAGTATGTACTTGATCATTTCAATATAAGAGGAAAAAAATGTATCATAAAGTATGAGATAGTGTCACAACATCAGTATCAAAATGATCAAATCCATATAGTTCTTTCCGAATTATGAATATTGAGTCACCATTTTGATCATAGTAATTTTGATATTTTAAAAACTATTTTATTTTTCAAAATCATTATTCGAATCTAGGAGAACACCAAATGAATTTTGATGATATATAATATATAAAAAATTATCTTTACATCAAATTGCGGCATCAAGAATAGATAGATAAGGACGTATCGTATTCATTCATCAAAAGAACTCTCACAACCCTCATCCCATTAGTAAGAAATTTGTATCATCATTAATCTAGGGAAGGTAAATAATTTACACGTGATATTGTTAATAAAGTACATAATAAAAACAAGATTCCCTTGGGGTCATCTCAATTTATTTATGATTCATGGTATAAGTATATTATTAATTTACATAGTCTTTTTGGGTATGATTTCAATGTCATGATACCATACCCTGAAGCTTTTTTTTATGTTTCCCCAAAATTGATCTTTAAGGTATTTTTTTCAAATCATTTGGAAAATGAATTCATTTTCAGCAAGATGATAACATTGTTTTTTAGATTTGACTAACATGGCATCTATATCGAACTCATGTGATTTCCCCAAGAAGGAATTAAATATGTGATCCAAATCATATTGATATATTGTATTAGTGTTCATCAAGATGATGGGAATTAGTTTATAGAAAAATATCCCCTATGGTTCTTGGAAATTAGAAGATTTTATATTGTATTCCATCTTTTGAATATGATTACAACCAAAATACCAATCCATTAAGGAAAAGTATTCAATTTCAGTTATTATATCGAGGAGTTAATCCATGATTGGGACCAAAAATTCATTTTTCATGGGAACTTCATTTTGAGGTCCATAAGGTTGATATAGGACTGAATATGAACATTCTTCTTCATGTTAGGTATGATGTTTCCCAAAAAAATAGATAATGGAATTCTTATATGAAGATACACTGATAAGTCTGATAACATAGGCTTTTACCTTGGTATCAATAGTTGGATGCATTCTTCTCACTACATCTTTTCCTCAACCATGTTCTTATGGAATGACTAGGTGTTGTGTAAATACACAAGGATTAAATCATATATTTTTAGTCTAGTTACAATAAAACACATCTCAATGTCATTTCATATGTAAATATAATAATCCTACACCATTGGGGATATGGATATATTGACAATCATGGGTCATGGATCCTCTTCATTCATGAGATCCTAATATTTTTTATCAATGTTAGTAGAGATTCCTTCTTCAAATTTTAAAGGTGTGTCACTAAGTTCATCTTCTACCTCACCCTCTACCTCAATGTTTTTGGGGCTAGAATATGAAGGGGTATTTATATATTCAAAAAATGACTCATGGACATATTCATCTACTTTTAATGATGAGAAAATGTACTTAGAGTTTGTGGGAGTTGATGAAATTAAATCACTTTCAGGGGACTTGTGTATATCTTCTAATAACTCACTATTATGGATTATGGTAGTAGAGAAACCAACATTCTAATGTTCTATAGAATTCATGTGGACAGATTTTTAATTTTTCAATTATGTGGAGGTATTTTAAAATCTTATAGATTATGTTTAGATCTCATGGGGTTGTAAATTTTAATGTGGATAATTTTTAAAAAATTATTATCACAAGTCATATCATTTCCCATAGATAAATTATATTTATCATATTGTATTCTTGCCTTAGATAACAAATGTATCACCATTTTGATAGGGGAAAGTGAATTCCTCATACATAGAAATATCTCTAAAGGGAGTTTTTTTCATATATTATATAGACTGTAAAAACATAAACCCCCTATAGAATAATTTTATAGATATATGGTGTAGATCCCAAACCATTGGGATATTCGGTTTGAATGTCATATCCTATGATCGGTTTTATTCATTCTCTATTTTAGACACATTATTTAGAATACTAGGAGTCACAAGATACAAAGGGGGAATTTTCACAACATAATAACCTAACCTTTATTTTTTAAGGGTAATTTAGTAATTGATGGTTTGATGGTGGAATCGTTACATGCCTATGAATCCATGACCTCCTAAAACGGTCATTTAACCTTCTGTCCTATTGAACTATAATTAATTCATAATCAGATACATGTTATCTAAATTGGTAATAGATTTTAATCCTTCCAAGAGGGTTTTGTTTAAATTTTTTATACCCTAGAATTTTTAATTTTAAGGGACACATCTAATCCTCAACATAAACCAACTATGGGAGTGTTTGGACAAAGATGAGCTTAAACCCAAATACATTTTCAATTAATGATTAACATATATATAAATTACCAATATTGATTTAAATTTATAGAAATATGATGTATACATGCATTGGTTCACCTTCACCCCAATATAATAATGATTTTAAAATTATGAAATTATATGGGGTAGATATTGGAATGTTACTCCTTAGTCATAGAAAATTTAGTCAAACACTCTTTTGTGATCTGAAAGGTCTTGATAAGTAATTCACTGTTCACTTTTGTGTGGTGAGTTAAATAAAAAATATAATTATTAGTAATAATTAAAAAAATCAAGATATCAAAAATTTTCATCAATGGCCGATGCCTCCCAATATGTGGTTGTTCATTAAAATGAGGCTTTAATAGAAATGTATTTGGTGATGATGGATCCGGTTCTTAAATGAAACTCCAAGGAAAATATTCTACTTGTTGGTTATGGTGAGATAATTTTCCTCAATTATGTGCTAATTATAATGGTTCTCTCATAATAATAAGTCTTATAAATAATTATTTGATGAATTTTTGGAGGAATCAGGAGGGCATTCATGTTCATGTGGGGAGTATTAAAAACATTACATCAAGACATGGTGATAACTGCATATTGATAAATGAAATGACTAAAATATTAAGATACCTTATTAAGGCATATCACATGGTTCCCACAGATTATCTATCATATCCCCCTTCTCATTATTTATTTAATAGAAACTATGGATCACATATATATATATATTATTCATCAGTGAAAGGATATTATAGTGAATTAAAATAATATATCTAAAAATGAATGCTCTTCTAAAAGAGGATCATTTTGATTGGATTGTTCTTGTAGTCTAAATGATATGTGAAAAAAATACAAGAGATCCTCCACTATTTTAGAAGTTTTTCAATGCTCTTTTTTATACACCCAGTTATGATTCCCCCAATTACATCTACTTCTAGGGGATAGAGTTGATGAAGTTTGTTTGAAAAATAAAAAAAGATTTGGAACCTCACATTGTTGATTGAGTTTTACCATGTAGTACAATATTTTATGGAAAAGATAAATAGTTAGGGATATTCACAGAGTCCAACTTCATCATCATTTCTAAAATTAGTCTGTCTGAGGAGATTATTTTACATTGTTTTTGTGAAGATGTATAGAACATTCACTTTCAAAAAAGAGTATATTTTGTTCTATTGGAACATAAACTATGGGAGACCCATATCCTTACTTTTTCCTATATGATATTTCGTTTTCTATTTTTTTCATTTCATATGTGGTGTTGGAAAATATAGAGATCATATATGT
Source organism: Viscum album (assembly GCA_963277665.1). NCBI lineage: Eukaryota > Viridiplantae > Streptophyta > Magnoliopsida > Santalales > Viscaceae > Viscum > Viscum album. Next base: position 377,121,168 of record OY728160.1, on the reverse strand, counting down.
TTTGTAAAATAATATAGGGTTATTATAAGTATGATTTTGGTAGTTTTTTATTTTCAAGGTTGTTTTTCTAGGAAGCAGGAAAAGGGAAAAACTTTTCACTTCATCAATGTATTTAATATTCAAAAAATTATTCAAAAAATTAAAATTTATGGAATTAGCCTAATAATATAAATAATATTAGTAGTTTATAAACATTTAAATGTGATTCTGTATAAAATTTTCTAGTATACTTTCATATGGGTGTTGAATAGTGAGTTTATATGTCAAAGTTTTCCATCTAGAGATGATGTTGGAGACCCTATTCTTTTGACACTATTTTAAATTTTAGAGGTCCAAAACTATCACATTCCTTATAATAATGATGAATTTTTTGAGGAAATAACAATTAAGGATTTATTAGCCTCTAATATATGGGGCTTTAAAACTAATATACAAGAATAATAATATAGCCAATAATGTTTTCACAATAAATATGAGTTTTAAAACTTAATTATCAATAATATTTTCAAATTATGGGGAAACACGAAGAGAAAAATTGTGTAATTTGTGGTCTTGGATCTATTATACCATTAAAAATTCGAATTATGGTATTTTATAAAGTTGGATGGAGGAGGACTGGAGACTATCAATTCAGGGTGTGTTTTTATCTCAGGGTGCATTGGGGTGAATCTTCCATATATTAATTTCATTTAGGTTTTGAGAGACTTGTTATAGAAAAGTATATCTGAAGTAAATACTATCAGAGATGAAATTTGAAAATTTGTGGTGATCTAATCATGAAATACACACATAACATATTTTATTGTTAACTCCCTATTCAAGAATGACCTAGAAAAGTTTCACTAAATTTGGGATGATGTTACTCTCATATAAGTAACTCTTAGAATTTATCAATAATATAGTTGAAGTAAAAAAATTCTTACATACAAGTGCTACCTTAGTGCTAAAAATACATTCTCATAGGATTGGAGACTCCATCCTAATGAGTGGGAGGATAAGTATTAATCGTGTCTAAAATTTTTTACTTGAAATTTTTTTTACCTATGAGTAATTCTTTGTTGATCCATTTAAGATATTCCATATGAGCCTATTTCATCACTACATTTTCTTTAATGGAGAGGATGTGTCCTCTTTAGTTTGAGAGTTGGATATAGCGACACTTTTTTTATTTATCATTTGATCTAATATATTATGTTCGTTTAAAATGAATTTAGGGACTCCATGTTTTTTATTTTCCTCTAAAATCTGGTACACATAACTTTGTTAGGATTTTTAGTGTATCCCATATTCTCGGAATGTGTTTCATCATTTCATGACTCAACATATATTTCATAGCATGAATAATCTATCATATTAAAATAGATGATATTAACTACTGTATATTGGGAATCAAGAATTACTTGATGAAAATACAAGTAATATTTGGAATATTCATTCATCATACCCTCTTTGAAAACCACATATGGATCCTCCTAAGGTCCCCTCTCTTCTCGATCCACTTTAGACATTCCCCTGATAGGGATTAGTGGATACTGATCCTGATGGATTCCCCATACATTCTTACTAAGAATTCCAAAAATTATAGGGTCATGATGGGAAATAGTCAGAATGGTTGGGGTAATGATAATCGAAGGCCACCACCAAGTATGGAAATGACCAACTACCATGGAGAAGTTGGTAATCATTACCGTGACAATAAGGGTTGTGGTTGACTTGATACTTTCATGAGAATATTCAAAACACATTGGGAATGGGATGTTATATGGGGTGGTGGTGGTAGTAAAAAATCATCCAGTACTATGAGTTTTGGTTCCTCAATGATGGCTACCATAGCGACTACCAATGAAGTCATCTCAACTTATTAGGATGTTTGTCATGCATGGTCATAGTGAAATGTATTTTCAGAATGTGAATTATTAATTATTGAAGATTTTCACTGGTCAAGGAATTATCCTTTTTCAACCAAGATACACACGTGAACTTTTCTTACGCATAGTGTATGATCCTATCTATATCTCACTCCCACCAGTTAAACTGATTTTAACCTCAAAGGTGGAACATTTTTGTTGTATATAGAAACTAAAATATGTTGTTTTGGAGAATAAAACAAATATGATACAAATAAAATAATGCAATAACCTATTTGGGGGACTCTAATCACATCGGAATATGGTAATGTATAATAATCAGTTTTCCTCCCATCCCCAAATATGTACATCAAATAGATATTTGGTAATTATCTTTTGATGTTACCTGAAGTTGTGTAGAAATGTATTCCATAGGTTCTTAATTTTTTTTGATAATAAATTCTGAGATACATAGATAGTAGAAAAATAAATATGACTATAGATCTTGTTCACTTTATAGATATGGTTATGATAATCTTGATATGGTATTTATTAATATTTTTTAGCTGAGAGTCTCCCACATGTTTTGGAGAAAGAAGGTAATGATCTCTTATTTAAACGCTTCCATGATGTTATATTAGGGATTAAAAATGGGCTAGAAAACAATTATGTGGTTATCCTTATCTAATTATTTCTATATGTCTATGTCATCCTCATCATTTATAAGGGAGAATTATTCCACCTAATTTGACCAATGTGGTATTTTTAAAATGATTTATTTGAATGGGGAGTGTTTCCTAAGGTCTTTTTGACTAAGAAATATTTTTTATGAGGCGATGAAGGTCTAAACTATGTATATCACCCCAAACTATCTATTGAAGAAGAAGAAAAATCACATATGGGTGTTTAGGAAGTGGTAGTAACTAACCTTAATCCATTGGTCACCACTTCATATGAGGGATTCATCAAATTATTTTCAATAAAGAGAAGACCTTATTATAATGATGAATAATAACCATGATAAGGTCATTCTTGGTGACTAAAGACTTTTTTTCATGTGGAGTACATTCATGGATACAAATTAGTGAGATGGATAGGGGGAAATATTTCCATTTTATTTTATTTCCCTAAGGAGGATGTCCATATCTATTATAATGGGGAAACCAAACAATATCATTTTTTTCTAGTAAGAAGAAATTTTTTGAAAGAAATCATATGTAGGATAAATATTACTACTACATATAATAACCTAGGGAGAGATTTAACAGTTATTGTTGCGCTTACTTTTTGATGATAAGTCAACATTTTCTCATGCCATAATGGATAGGTGTTTTAGGGCCACGAGGAAATCCTCATTGATCAATGAAATAATTTGATTCATACCTTGAGTTATTGATTACTATTAGAAATATATTATTTTAGATACTCTATTTTAGGAAGTTTGGTGGACTTGATGGATATGAGCCTTTTGAGTAACTCTTGTGCCATCGATGAATCTTGATGATGATATCCTTGATATTTTCTTGTAATATGGGAATGTCACTTATTATCCACCAGAATATGCTGATGGGTTTTTTAGATTAGGTGAGAATATTATCCCACATTTTGATAGTTCGAGAGCTATGTCATAAATATTCTTCAGACTGTAGGTGACTATGGGTGTTTTCCTACCTTTGATCCTCTCCCAAAAAAATACATACCTGAATCTTGATGTATGTGGGAATATGAGACCACTTATGTGTATCCACCGGTATATTATGACTATAATCCTGATGGGAAGAGGGGATATGTTCTCACTCTTGAGTTGCTATCTTGATATACTGACATGCTTATTCAACTTTAGTGAGAGTAAGGATATGGGCTTATCCCATGGTGATCATTGAGATATTTCAACTATCACATTTTCTTATTATTATCATGTTTTAAAAAATATTATAATACATGGCATGTGATATATGATTTTCCTTGCATTATCTCTCAAATTTGTTGATGGTCATCATCAATAGGTATAGGAAAATGAGACCATTCCCTAGTAGGAATGGGAATATGAACCCACTTTTTCCCTCTAGTATCCATTATTAAATATTAATGGGATTCATATGAAATAGATATAATATAGTTTTATCCTTATGTCACAATTCGGATATTTCAATATGCTTCTTATTCCACTATATCTTATTATCGAAATTGGGTTGTATGAGTAAGGATATGAGAATGCTCTACCACTAGTATGTTTTAATAGATACCGTGTTGTGTAACTAGAAACAATGAATTTAATTATTTTTCTGAAGTATATTTTACACATTGATACCTCCTATGAGGTTCCTGGTAATGAGTGGTTGGGGATGAGAGCATATGGGTAGCCATCTCTTTATAACATCGATGAAACAGGGTAGAACGATGTTGTCAGTCATAGTATTGAGAATAAGGATCCCTCATAAGATACTCTATTGTTTTATTTGGTAATTATTAAACCAATTCATCCACCTACTTTAGATACAGTATGTATTAATTTTTACACTCTAAGGATAGTCTCTTAAAGTTGTTTAAGGGGGTGATAAGGTCCACCGAAATCATTGAATATAATCTATAGCATGAAAAACTACATGGAATTATCTATTGATGGTTATTTCATGTGACCTATAGGGTTACAATGGTATTGTGTTGAAGGTATTGCTATACTAACATATTTTACACCTAGAATCAAAGGTGTTACATGGGTAATATCATCCTTCAATTCATAATGGAAAAATCTTTTATTATTTATGAATTACAGGAACATTTTATTAAATGATAATTCCATTTTGTTAAAAAGAGGTGAGATCTTGAGAGGGAAACCTAATACAAAATAGAATCCAAAAACAAACCCATATTTCAAGTATTTAATGTATGAATATTCTGAACTGATTATTATCATATCTATATATTAACATCATATTCCGAATATTTGTTTGAATGAACACTTGAAACAAAATGGAATGATACTATGGGAAACACTATTTTTTATTATTCATAATTTAATGTTGGGTTCAGTATTTATATATCTGGAGGAAACATTATATGTGACCCAAACTAAATGTTTTGAGTTAGTGAGAAGAAACATTTTAATTGTAACCAATCATTAATACATTAGGATTGAATCCTTAGAATACATGTTTTTCATGGTGATAAGAGGTTAGTCTGATTCACACCTTTAAATGGGTAATTTTTTAATTTTCAATAAATCTATTATATATTTAGGACATATTCATGAATTATCCACCTTTCCTTGATTGGGATTGTTTATCCCTGGGATAATTATTTTTCATTGATATGAATTGATTTAAATATCTATTATGTATCTGTTTCAATCCATTAGAGTGAACATCAATCTATATCGAAGGTTTATCATTAAAAGAATCATCTTTTTTATATCATATATTCTATATATCATTTATATTATTTACCCATGGTTTATTTACTTTTCAATATGTAGATTAAAAAAATATTTTCTAGAACTCTATATATTATCTTTTTTTAGGGAGGTGGTAAGTATTTTTGGTGTTTAGATCAGGCCCCTGGGAGGGATTATTATATATCCCTATAAAGGGAATCATAAATCATATAGTTATATTCCCTTGAATGACACACATTATATAATTTAATGTCATGTGAAACTATCTATCACTAATAAGATTAACTTCATTAAGAGTGGACTGTAAAAAAAGTTTTATATAGATAATTATGCGGAGTTTATGCCTGAGCATCCCTTTTATTTTGATCTTAATGGAATATTTCCAAAATGAATAAGGGTTATATTAAAATAGAATTTGTCCCTGTATGCCTTATGTTTATATTATCTAGTAGGGATATAAACCACAGTTTAAAATATAGTTCTTTTAGGAATATATACTAATGAAGGAAATATAGACACCCAGAGGGAATATAGTCCTCTAAGTGGGGCATGGTTTCATTGGCAGTTTGGCATAGTAAATTAATGATTCATGGGAAATATAACCATAATAGAATTAAATGGGGGTATCATAGAAAAGATGATCCAATTATTAGGGTCACCCAAACCTATAGAGGATATTGTCCAGTGAGAAAGGATATCGACAGTCACAGGAAGAATACAACCCCATGAGGATGGATGTGGAGGGTTGTTGATGATAGGTTGAAACCACTAAGAGATTTTATATGTATCATTCTTGAAAGAATCAATTTTCATGTAGTTTAATTTATATAGTTTATGTTCATGTTTAAGGAATATAAAATAATGTTTAACAACATTTTATACATACATTGTTGTGCTGTTTTATATAATGTGGCTATGATAATGGAAAAATAGTTTAACATTCAGATGAATGGAAATTTTAGTTATTAAATGTGTGATAACTAAGGATTTATAAGGGAATATACATTTATGGATTCCCATTTTGGTATATGATTTCTTTTTATGTGGATAATAAATCCATCATTGAAATAGAAAGCGGGACTTACACATTGAAGGAAGCCAAATCGTTCATGGCCTGTTAATTAGAGTATGTCACCTCCTAAGTTCCAATGATGATTGATCTTGGACCAAGGTCACCCATGTTATAGGTCATGATACAAGAGTTGATTCACTAATTTCCCTAAAATGGGGACCCTTTTTATAATGGGATTACATTATTTTCATCCCCCGGAGGACCCTATTAGTTAGGCGGCTAATTTGGGGTTGTCTTTTATAAAGTGTATACATGATCAAATGGGGTTTAAGATGGTTTGAATAACATGACCACATATATATATAGTAGATTTATATAATAAATTGATATATGGTATACCAAGAATTATAATTGGGTGAATGGATGATCCCTATAGAGGAAATGTTGTTTATTGTTCTCTAGAATGGGAACAAAATGTGATGGTTCACCTTTGTGGAGGATTGGTTCTGTCATATACCTAGTGATGGATCATATAATATGTTTCACCACATAGAGGAATGGATTTAATATTTTCTATGGTGATTAAGATAAAATAATATTTTCCCATGTGGGGGTGAGAAAAAGTGTTTCACCCTAGCGAGGGTGAATAAGAGGCTTCACTTTAGTTTTAATTGGGAAAATTGGTTCCCTTGTGGTACTAGAGAGAAGTGATAATCAAGGTGAAACAATTTTGGAGGATATTTATTCTAGTAGTATGGGAACTCCACATATGCTTTTTGATGGATGAAACTGATGTGTTTCTTTCTTATAAGGATCCTTATCTGTTGTGTTGAAGAACTAGGGAGGAAGTTGTTTCTCATGCATCATCTTATTTCTAAATTTACCCCTAGAGAACCTAATCAACCTCTAATTTGGTTAATTGTTTTGGTTTTAAACATAATGTTGATACATGAATTAATTTTAATACCTTCACATGAATCTTTGGAGATGAGAAGTTCATTATATCTCTTTTTCTTCTAAATGGTTTTTAATGTGAAGCACAAAGATTTTATTTTTATAAAAGCATAAGATTATGGATGAATGTGTTTTGGAAAACATGTGAAATGTGAAGTTGTGACTTTCACACACATATTTGTTGTGCACGTCATGTGTACAAGTTGACTGGATAACTCTTATTGAGAGGGCATCCATGTGATTGGACAATCTTGTTGTGACTTTTCCATGAATTTCCTTAAATATTTTCAATTTCATCACCATTATTAAAAGTATTCAACGTTTTATAAAAGGAGAGTGGTAAAATTATAATAAATCCAATACCATTTCAGTGTTTTGGGAATATTTTATGTTTTTTAAAAGTTGAAAATTATAATTAATGTTTTTTCTATTATAAGTGTTTTTTAGAGACTTTATACAATTAGATTTAAAAAATATTTGTGATGTTAGTTATTACTCTCATTTTTTGTCCACCCCATTAAAATAATAAAAAAGGGTGTTGTGAAATATAAAAATATAACCCTATAATTAAATATTTTAATAATGATAAATAAATTTAAAACCTATAGATATTTCTAAAAAATGATATAAATATGACATGTTATGTATCAAATTGTGTTCTTTTAAGAATGATTTCAATGAAAACAACTTATGAAATTTAGATTAATTTTAAACTAAAGGTTCGATATTTAATATTATTTAATTTTAAGGGTTATATTAATAAAACTAAAGATCCATTAGATAAAATTGATTAAAAATGTAATAAAGGAGAATTTTAGTGTATTCAAACTCATGTAAATATTATAGAGTTTATAATAAAATATTTACAGTCTTTGAAGAATATAACAAGTGTAATTTAATTAAAATATTTAAAAAGTAATGAATAATTATTTTAACCAATTATAATATGATTTTTTTTTAAAAAAAATTGAGTGGTTGGTCCCCAATATAATAATTAATATATTGAGGGGGAGTGTCAAAATATTTAAATGTGATTAAAAACTCCAAAAAAAAAACACTTTAGACCACATTATTAGAAATTTCAATTAAATAATTCAAATCATTTGTCAAGGAATTATTAGGTGCTTCATAATTTCATTAATTATTATTTTTAAAAATAATAGAGCCTTAAATTAATATATTTTAAAATTTTATATGCAGGAATAATTTAGTCAATTTTCTACAAATAAAATTTGGTAAATATTTTAAAAATAGTAATATTCCTTAGTAGATGATACAAGAAGTATTTATAGTAATAAACATGAATAATTTGAAAGTATTATAAAAAAAGTTTAAATTATTAGAAAAAGGCTATAATTAATAATAATGGATACATTAGGATGGATATTTTTTCCTATTTTCAGGGTTAGAATCTATAATAAAATTATTATCTTATGTATCTTTTTGGATTTGAAGTAATTTTAAATAGATATAAAATCATAATTATGAAATGAAAATATTCTTTGGGAAGTGTATGTTAATCAACCCATGATTTTGGAAATGATAATTTCTTAATCACATTTTTAAGAAATCTATACACAGTTATGGTCTCAAGAAACCTCTAAGATCCTAATACAAATGACTGTATGATTTCCTTTTAATTTTTTTTTAAATTTTTTTAGATACTAATTTGTTAGTAAATAAACAATTATGTTGAAATTATGATTTTACTAACATATGTGAATGAAAAAATATTTATATCATCAAATTAGGGTTTTTCAAAAAATATTCTTAATTAACGACTAAATAAATTGAAATTAGTTTCATAAGAGAATTGAAATTTTTATTTGGAATTCAAGTTTTTCAATGAGTTGATGTAATATTTCCAAAAAACCCAATTATTTTAAAAAACTAAAAAATATATTGTAATTATATAATTATAGAATATTTGACATTCATATTATTGATTCATATAAATTTGATGATAATGAATCTAGAAAAGTAGTGGAAAATATAATTTATATATATATGATTAGTTTCTTGAATATTCTAACTACATCAAGGCCTGATTTAATGTTTTTAGTTTATATGTTTTTCAGATGAAAATATAATCACAAATAGAGTCATTTAAATGATTTAATCAATTTATTAAAATATGTAAAAGGATCCTTAATCCTTGGAAAAATTGATGCTAGAAAAATGATTTGAGATAAGAAAATTAAAAAATTATGATTTTTATTGATTTAAAATATATTGAATTTTTTTTTAATGTTTCATTTTTTAGTTTAAATCATTATATCTTGGAGTTATAATATTATTATTTTTTCTTTATCAATTATAAAATAAATATACATTAATTATACATATTTTTTCTCCAAATATAAATGGATTAAAAAACTTTATTTAACAATTATGTCTACTTCTAAAGGATATCTATTTTATCTGATACTTATTGTAATGTAATTTCAATAAATCCTTTATATCGTTTGTAACAACTTTATCTCCTGAATCTAAAAGTTTGTGTCAATTTACAATATTGTAATATATAGAAAGGGATATAGTACAAAAGGACCTATCAGTTTAGTAGTCTTGGAGAACCAGATATATACATGATACACATTTTACATTGAGAATAAAATATAAAAAGACAAAAATCAAATGATTGAAATCATAGAAACTCATTCATGTATTCCTGCTTTATATCCTTTTGAAAGGGACAAAATAAGAGTCATACCATGTTATAAATAATAGATAAGTAAAATATAAGATATTATGATTAAATAAGGTATAATAAATAAGGAAAGGACACATACAAAACCCTTTTTATCATAGTTTCTCAATCCACATTAAGGTTTAGTATAAACCACACATTTTGAAAATCTAAAACAACACCCAAATACCAATGTCAAAATACATCAACCAAATGAATCTAAATATAATATAAAAATAATAATATCATGGATAATAATAACTGAATTCTCAATGAATGGAGTGTATAATGTTGAGAATCATTATCTCATACATCATGATATCTATACCATAAAATCCTTGGGCCAAGACAGTGTAAGATAAGGGTAGAAATTCACCAAAAACTATTTAATAATATTATCCATATGATTTTTATCAAGATACATGTCATTGCATTGAAGGGATATATAATTATGAGACCAAAACATCATCAAATTCGCAATTCATTACTCATATATTTAATGATCAATTTAATTAATAAATAATACATCTCATCAATAAATGTTTTCATTAAATAGAGAATATTGAATGGTAATATTTCACCAACAAATAAAAAAACTTTCAATGTCAAACACCATATGTAAAAATGGATTATGGTTTAGAAAATATTCATATCCAAGATATATTGAATATTGATATTTAAGATAAATGTAATGTATAATTATAATAAAAATGTGAATGTTTCCAGAAAAATTAATGACCAAAAACATTATTAACGATAAAATATGACCATTAATTCATCAGAAATATAGATTTTATAATAAAAAAACGTCTATTAGACAAATAATAAATGGGAATTAAATATTAAAATAATATTTCATTAAATATTATTCTTTATAAGTCCATTTATATCATGTATAACATTCTTAAGGGAATAAAACATCTTTGGTAGAGGGAATGTTTGTTAAAATAATATAGATTAAAAAATAATTTACCTTATTCGAATCATAGTTAAAAATTAACCACTTCAAAAAAAACTATAAATATTTCATTAAATACTTTTAAAAATTAACGGATAACTGAAAATTGCATTTTATTAATTAAAAATATTTTTAAAAAACCTTTTTTTTGAAAATATAGTCATGAAAAAACATATACCTGATCAAAAAGAGAAATAAGTTCAATTTTTCTATTTAAAATTAATTTGTTTGATTCAAGTAAAAAACCTAAATAAAAGTTCAAGATAACATGAAAAATCCTTTAATATTTAACGGATAAAAAATTATATGGCTTTTAATATATATAGATTATAAATTTCCTTCAATGAAAATAAGAGCAGTCTAATAAATGATATTTTAATACCAATTTTTACCATTTTGTTAACATTGAAACCATATCCCCTTGAAAGAGTAATAATGGAGTGAAACATTAATAATCATGAATAACCCATAGGTAAGTATGTATACCCCATAAAAATAAGTAACTGCATAATACAAAATATGTATTTAAGGGGTAGAAATTGATATGAAATAACTAACAAAGAAAATGTTGTTAAACTTAGAATTAGTCAATGAAGTGATTATGTGTAATAAATTTAAATAAAAAACCCATTTTTAAATAATATATAATTCAATAATATGTCATTTTATAAATAAATATGGTATAACATAGTCAATTGAGTTGATGTATAATCTAGTGAAAAAATTGAGTTAAGAAACCACTTACCTCATGTTTCACCTTAGTTTAATGTGCTTCATCCTCCATAATAATGGATTAAAACTATTTATTATGTTATAATGTAACTATATTAAAATTTATAATATCATATAGTATCATCTTATTACATATTATAACTCATCCATCCACAATATATTATTATTATCAATACTTTGGGTGTTAACTACTTTATTTTCTCATGCAAGTTTTTTCATGGACGTTACGACCCTTATACTTTGATTATGGTTAAATTATATCTATAAATTTAATCTTCATATAAATATAAAATATTTTAGTTATGTAAATCCTAATTATCATCCTTGTAATGAATAAATGAAAAATAGATCATATTTCTTCACAAAGGTGGTAGTCAACACAAACACACGAGTGACGTTACCATTTTCAAATGGATTGGAAGGTAAGAAGGAATATATAATATTATAAGAAATAATCATATTTATTTCATAAATAAAATTGATACTAATTATTTAAAAAAATATATCCATCCAAGTAACGTAGTGATGAAAAATTAATTACATCGCCACGTGGAGATAGTAAGTAAAACGTACACACAAGTGATGTTTTCGCTTTTCATAGACTCAAAAAGGTATGTAAAATTTTTGTACCACAAAAATAATTAAATTTTTATTATATTTGAGATATTATATTTATTATTTTATTATGTTAAACAAATATTTTTATGATGTTTAAGAAGAAATAAATTTAAATTATTCGGAAAAGACAATTACCTCTTCTTCATAATAGCTCCCTTAGATCTTCTCTAGAGGGACCTCCAGATGTCCTATTACGAATAAAAAAACCTCTAGATCATGGGTAATATTTTTCAAAAGAAATTATAGTAGTGGTGGGCCCAGATAAAAGTCTCAAGGTGGTGTGTATAATAGGGGATAAGTGGTTATCTTTTATATAGAATGAAAGGGAAAACATATAATTACTAAAAAGATTTAAAAATATTAAATTAATTTTCATGTGAAATTGGAATAATGTGGCCATAATTTCAAATAAAATTTTAGATATTATTGAAATACTTTCAAAAAATAAAATTCAGATTGGTTTATGTTGTATTTTATACTTTATCGTTTGGTTTAACCTGTTCATTAATCACTTTTAACCATAATCGCATTAACAATGTTTTCAATCATAAAGGCTGTAAATTTACATATAAGATAAAAATTTTATTATTAATTCAAATGTAATAAAATTTACATAAATTTGAGATCGTATTTATTCTATTTTATAATTTTAATTATTTTTATATAATATACTAAAATATTATTTTTCGTAAAATATCTATAATGTCATTTATAAAGTTGTTAATTTAATTTGTATTTCTAGACATCATGACAAATATATGGAATTATAATACATAATTTTAAAAAATTTACAAAATTATATATATATATATATTTCATGGATCAATGTGAATCATAAAAAAATTACTTTTGTTGCTTTTAAAATAATTTATTCTTTTTTTATATGAATTTAATATATATTCTATTGTCAATGCATAAAAATTTAATGTTATTATATTATAACTAAAATTTTTAAATTAAATTAACATGATAAAAATAATAATACATCCATCAAATAAAATTTATAATAGAATATATGTTTTTTGTAAAAGGTGGTTCCTCGGTCAAAGACAGAGCCACAATTAATTAGAAAATCAGTATTTTTTATTATCCACTGGAAAAAATCCTTTAATAAAAATACCAAAATTTCACCCTAATTTAATTATGATATGGTTATTTAAAAATTTATTTTCATTTTATAAGATAGAATTCATAAAAGTGTTAGAAATTAATTATAATTCCTACAAAAAATACATTATAAATATTTTTTTGGAAGAAAATGTATTTTTTTAAATATAAAATGATTTTACTGAAAATTAAGTACTTATGTATTATTAATAAATATATTATATAAAACCTATATAAATATTTTTCATATTATTTTAAATCCTATTTATACTCACCAATTAACCAACTAGATTATAACATTCATATTTAAATGACAATATTTCATGGTGTGTTTAAAATAAGTGTTGCATATTGTATACATTATCAAACATAGTGTTCTTTGACATTTGAATTTTTTGTGTGGAAGAAACATATCCTAAAAAAGATTAAAAAAATTCCCTTTAGAAAGTATGAAAGAGAAATAACAAGGTCCGTTGTAAGAAAAAAATGGTTTCCAACTTTTATAGAATTCATGAGAAGTGAAAATATCAATATTGAGGAGAAAAATAATTCCCAAGAACCAAAATTGAGTGATGGAGAACACAGTTATAAGAAATATAACTACCACAAAACCATAAATCTATGATTGGTGGAAATACCATCTATTCATTGTAAATTATTATAATTGGATAAAAATTTCTTTCTATATCATCTTCATATGTAGAAGAATTTATTTAACATCTAAACTAAAACCAATTCTAAATACAATTACATGTAATGTAAAATTTCACCCTTTATTCAATTTACACCATTGTCTCATTAAATATTCAAATGATTAGTAATTATGATAGATTTTTCATTTCAGAAGTAGTAAAATGAAATTACAAAGGATCACATAATCCAAAAAATGATAACAATATATTCTCCTATCGTTAAATTATAACCAAAACTAAAATAGATTATATAATTTGAGATAATATCAAAATTTCATAATCCGTCATATGAGTCTATAATACCTATTAATTCAAAATTTTCCCAATAATACCATATATTAAATATACATTATTCCAAAAATAAGTAACCTACATCCCAATTAACCTCAATAAACTTTGTATTTAATAATATTTTAACCATAATGGTTATCTCATATCATTTAACTTACATTCACAACATTTGATTGCATTATTCCTAAATAATTTTTCATGTTAATCATAAAGATTACATATACATCACCCCACTAAAGAATCCCAAAAATTTCATTAATCACCATTAAAAATAACTATATAATCTTATAATATAGTGAAATTCAATAGAATATAATGTATCAAATTTAGATAATAACATGAAAGATAATCCTCAGATTGAAAATAATCATATTTGAAAATATCACTTTGTTAATGAATCAATTTTTAACCATAAAGATTATCTACATCCCACTTTCTAATAAAATATAATTAACTTAAACAAAACTCATATACTAATAAAAGGGGTTATTTAAACATTAAAAGATTATTCATCCAAAAACCAACAAAATTTTCAAAGTAATTAACATCTCAAAATATTTGATCTTATAATATGCTTCCCAAAAATAAACCTAATCTTTAACAGTAAACCTTTAACTAAAAAATGCCATACTAACCAAAAAATCGCATAGGTCAGCGTTTTTTGTTTCACACATATCACCTATTGGTTTCAGGATCAATACCTACAACCTTTATTGATGTAAATTGTTGTTTTGCATCCTTTGGGTTTTCCTTTTTCTAATATTATGTTAATATAATTCTTATAATAATTCGAAAAAATATGATAAAAATTCTAAAATATAAAATTGATAATGAATAGCCTTTTGATAACTAATTTTTTCTATAAAAAATTTATTTTTCCATTGAATCAAATTACTTTAATTGATAATTATTACCTTAACATCAATGATCATATTAACCCCAATGTTGATCAATAAATTTGAAATTATTTCAACAACATGTAAAATCATTACATCTAAAATAAAATTATCAATAAAACATAATTTATTCATAAATATTAGATACACCTCAAATATCTATTAAAAGGATTTTTTTGTAATGACCACTTATTCTCATTGGCATGAGAATACGATGAATCATTACATGGCCTTATGCGACATCCCCAAGATCCTAAAGGCTGGAAATATATGCCAAAGTTTTTCAAATGAAAGTGGGGGATGGATTATCCTTAAATAAATAAATCCATCAACCGATCAACTAAAACAAAGAACTCACTATATGATGCACGAATAAATGAATGACATCTCAACCACACCATTTATATCAAAACTGGGCCAGTGTAAACTACATAGGAGGACAAGTAACTATAAAAGTAAATGGTGTAAGATAAAAATATGAAACTCCAATACAACCACAAGACTTAATGATCCACATGAACCATGCTTTAACATCACCAATCATCACAATTTTCACTAGGTGGTGCTAAATACTTTTGATACATTACCATCTCCCATGTCCCCAAAGATATAATCTTTAAAATAACCAAACCTCTAAAGAAGGGTTGAGTATAAAACTCATGAGGATTTCTCCAATGACTTCCATACTCATGCCACTTAGATAAAATATTTAGTAACTTTTATAGGAAATCCATTTATATAAAACAATTCTGTAAATCAGTTTATAACTAAATATAAACAAGATTGAAAAACCATTATAACCAAGAGTAAATATGTAATATTTACAACCAATATTCCAAAAATTCAAATTTCTATAAAAATCACCAAACACGTGTTTAAAACCAAATCTCATTGTCATTTTTTCATAACCATTCCATTCCAAATTTTCTCACACCTAACAATGCGTGCTCTGTTTCGGCAGTTCCATACTCATGAGTAGTCTCCCATCCAATTAACATGTGTCCCATAGACATGTGCCCCTAATCTAGAGAAAAAACCCTTTACCCCAATGGAACACATCCATTATTTAGGGTATCATCGAACATGAACTAACACAACCCATATTTTCTATGAAATTCAAATAAAATAATTCAAACCATTTCAGTAAAACCATTATTTTATTATAAACCATTAAACAAACCAATTCAAATCAACCATTACATTTAAGTAAGACCATTAATTTTATTGAAAAAACTTTAATAAGATCACATTAAAACAATTCTAGTAAAATAAACTTTTAAAATATTCATTTTGAAATGACGAATCAAAGCACTTTATTCAAGGAAACCAATTTTACATATTTCTACAATTTTACAAACTTTCAATAAATGGGGTTTACATTAAATGTTAAATAGCCAATTCATAATCAATTAAAAATAAGATATTAAATTAGAAATCATGCCAATCATTTCTACTAAGATGATTTAAGAGTGAAGCCACCTACCTTGATAGTTTGGTGGAAAATAAAAAATGGATGAAGAACACTCATGAAACCGGGTATGAATTCCACAAAACCACCAAATATATATTCTATTATGAAAAATTTTATCAAATATCAACACATTTGGAATCCATACTTTAATATCTACCCCTAAAAGGTGTATATTTGAGAAACCAAGAGGATATGAGATGTATATCTATGTAGATCTAATAAAACATGACAAAAACGAAGTAGAATGATGACATACTCAAGAATCGGGCTTCTAAATTCAAAAGAAAGGCTCCATATCCATTCAAATTATATAGGGAGATGTTCTCAAACCTTAAATGGTAAAGAATCCCGAGTTAAGGACACAAAGGATAAAAATAAATGGTGTTAGATTCAAAAATATGTGAGATCAACATTTTTAGGATCTCACTTATCCCCTCGGCATGTTTTAGTCGCACAGTTAGACAAATAGTGCGCTAACTGTGATTTAGCTACTCCCAGGGAATACCCTCTCATGTCCTCCTCACATGGCCTCCTTAACCATGCTCACACCATTCCAATGATACTTCCCAACATCTATAACACTGTGCAGTTTCTCCTTGAATTCTGCACAGTTTACACAAACTGTCCGCATCCTGTGCGCCTTCCTGTTAGCCCCAAAAACTAATTGAAAGTTACCCAAAATCTCCCATCCTTCACCCTTATACATTATCTAACTGAAAATAATAAATAAATAGTTATTTACCAGAAACTTTGGGTACTACATTCTCCCTACAATGTGTCTTACCATCCATAGAAAGTAAAAAACCATCCTTTCCCTGAAAGAGTTTCGACAATTTTTCAATAATTTCCTTATTGCATTCCCAAGTCTCTTCATGAATGTGACCATATTTCCATAAAACCCTTACTAGAATGATTCTTTTCTTATAAAATAATTTATACCACCTATAAAAAATCCACACCATGATATGTACCAATGAAGGATCCTGCTCTAGGTCAATGGGATCACATATGATCACATGGTTAGGATCAGGCTAGTATTTTTCAATTGAGATACATGGAACACATTATAAATCTAATTGAACCATGGTGGTAACACCAACTAACACTCCACATCTCCAACAAATTATAGTATCTCAAATGGGCTAATTATCAAGGATATAACATTACTTGCTTCCCAAAATGACGATGTACAAGCCTTGGATATATCCCCAAGAAGACATGATCTGTCACCACAAAAGACAACCATCTTCGAAGATGACCCACATATGATTTTTTATATCTATGAGTTATCTAAAACTATTTCATGATCAAATAAATCTTATCTATTGTTTCATTGACAATCCTTGACCCAATTAGTGACGTTTCACCTGTCTCCACCCAACAAAATGGAGAACCACACGGATTTTCATTAAAATGCTTCAAAAGGATCCATATGTATTGATTCCTGATAGCTGTTTTTATATGAGAACATATATAAGGATATATTATCTTCCCATGGGCCACCCAAATCATTTAGGCAAGAAAAAAACATGTCTTCTGATGTCTGTATCATCCTTTAGTATTTCCTATCTATCTGAGGATGATACACTATACCCATAGTCAACTGAGTGCCAAGGGATTTCTATAAGGATTTCAAGAAATGAGACATGAACTTATGATCCCCATCTGAGAAAATCGAAAATTGAACACCATATATCTTTACCACCCCTTAGATATAGATTTTGGATAGATCCTCCATCATATGAATTTCAAAATTAGGAATGAAATGATTCGACTTCAGGATTGGATCTACTATCACCCATATGAAATCGTGTTTCCAAAACGTTAATGGGGAAACTATAACAAAATACATTTCTATCTTCTCCAATTTCCACAATGGAATAGTTAAATAGTGTAACATATATTTTGGTCATTAATTTTCTTCCATAACTTGTGAACAAGATAAGCACCTTACAATAAACTCAGTCACATTCCATTTCATACCAATCCAAAAAAATGTACTTTCAGTCACTTATACATATTCTATATACCTGGAATTATGGTCCATATTGAATGGTGGCAAGACTGAAGAATTTGTTCTTGAAAATACACATGTATAACTATACGATCTTTAAAACAAAAAATCAAACTCCCATCAGGTTCATATCCCTCAATAGTCTCCCCACCATTGTGTTTTGAACTCACAACCAAGAATTCTGTGTTATATTTTTGTGCCTCTACAACCATCATTACCAAATCAAGAACCACATAAACTAAAATGAATACCACAACATCTACTATGTCTCCATAGTCCACATGCATTTCAGCTTGGACTGACATCAACTTCCATTCATCTAAGGCTTCTTTCACCAACTAAGTATATTAATTTCTGCTTAATAAATCATCCCTCATATTACATTTCCATAATGTATACATCATGTTAATTTAATACATTTGGAGATATTTCATATAACTTATTTATCTCAGATTCCAATCTTGTTATAAGAGAATTTTTTTCAAGCTCTTATGATCCATCAACACATAAAATTTCTCACTAATGTGATAGTGACACTGGGTCTTCAAAGCATGGGAAACCACAACTAACTCCAAATAATGAGTTATGTAATTATTATTAGGCACTCTTAACTTCCTTGAACCATAAGCAACCATGTGGTCTCCTTACATGAGAACATATCCCAACCCAGAACCCAATGTATCACAGTACACCACATACCCGTATCATGATTCTGGAAAAATCAATATAGGTGCTAATGTAAGATAAAAATTCATCTCTTGGGAAGACTTCTAGAATTCCCCAATCCATTAAAATGGATAATTATTCTTTATTAAATCATTTATTAGTGAGGGTAGTCATGAGAAGTCATGCACAATGTGTCGAAAAGAACTAGCTAGACCATGAAAACATCGTATCTCAAAGGAATTCTTTAGTAGATTCCATGATATTTCATATTATATCATCTATGAATCAATATAAACACCTTTTCCATATATTACATGGCCAATAAAGTGTACCTCTTATATATAAAAAACAAACTTTAGCAATTTGGCATACAAATGAGGATCTCTCAAGATTTTCAACACTATTGTTATGTAATACTCATGCTCAGACCTAATCATTGAATATATTAATATTTCATCCACAAAAACCATAATAAAAGAATAATGATATCGCTTAAATATTTGATTCATCAATTCCATAAATAGTACGGGTGCATTCGTAAGACCAAAAGGCAGGATGAAGTATTCATAAGACCAAAAGGCAGTACGAAGTATTCATAGTGACCATATATCATTCTAAAAGTGGCCTTCGGAATATCCTCATTCTCAAATTTCAATTGGTTCTATTTAGATCTCAATATAATTTTTGAGAACCAATGATCTCCCCAAAATTGATCATTCTATTTATCTATACATGGAAGAGGATATATATTATTTATTGAAACATGGTTAAACATACGATAATTTACTAATGGCCTTATAGTTCCACCTTCTTTCTATTACAATAAGACTGGTAATGCCCACAAAAATGTGGTCAGATGAATAAATATTTTTCCTTCTATCTCATATAATTGCACATTCAATCCCACTAACTCTATTGGTTCCATCCTAAATGATTGAAAGAAAATAGGATTGGTCACTGGGCAGAGATCAATCGTACATTCCACTTCCATTACAGGTGGTATCCCTAAGAATTTTATAGGAAATAAATCTAGAAATTCTCGCAAAAGTGGTGGAAATGTAAGATCTTTTATCTCTTATATCTATTACTAGGTCAACACCACTAACTGGTAAGAGTTTTTTCCCACTAATGGTGACAACCATCATATTGCACTTGTCTTTATAACCCGTTTTTTCTCCAAGGAGATGTTTGATCCCATCCTTAGTTGTAAAACTAACTATTCTACTATAATTGTCAATGTGATACTTGAATGTTTTAAACCAATCCCTAACTAGGATTACATATAAGAAATCCATCTCTAGTACTGAGAAGTTCCACTTTTTCTAGACCTAATCAATGGTTATAAAACATTCCCTACAAACAAAGGATCTACATTTTATTTTACCGAGAGGGTTTTTATGTTTTAACATTAAGAGAATAATCTAATGTTTTTTAAATAGAAAATGAACATCATGATAAAAAATAATGGAATGTGATTCACTAGTACAAAAAAAACTTAAATTTGTGTAAAATTCAATACAATAGTACCTCTCATTGTAGATGGTCCAACTTGACCATCCAAAATCACCCACTCTGCTCCATACAATTTCATGGTTTCATTACTCTCATCCATGTTTACTTGATAAGATTATCCTTAATGGGGAGTCATGGTGTTCAGAGAATCACCATGAATATTTTTGTTCTACTAGAGAGATTGATTTTATTTCCCTCATACAATCAAATAATATGATGCCTGCGACACTAAAGAAGTTTATTGGGCACATCACCCCATATCACTATGAAAATAGAAATGAATATTAGAAATATTCTAGCAGTTATGTCATACTATTGGTTATGTCATATGATCTCACTTCATGTGGTCAAAGGAACCACAATAGAAAAATCATTCTTTCTCTTGGTTAATGGAGGAAAGTTCACTAATCCAACCGTTTAATTATGATTCCCACACCCACCTTGGAAATTAGTGTCCCTCTTCCTCTTTCTCATAGATTTAGAGTTCCTACTATTTCTTAAAGGTATCAACATACTTCCTCCTCCCATAGTTCCTAAGATATCACATTCAATCATTATCATTATGCTCACCATCTCTATATAATTCATAAAACATTTCACCACAATCTTTGAGTGAATCTCATATCTTAGCCCTGATTCGATGATGTGTGCCTTCAAGGTCACACTCATTGTAGCTTCATGTCTGAAATGGAATAAATTATTGAATTTAGTCGCATACTCTGTGACAAATAGATATTCCTACTTCAGGATGAAGAATTATATATTTCTCTGGATCCTAAATATTTGATGATTGAATTTTTTATTAAAAAAAATCCTCCAAATCCTCCCAACTATGAATGTGATCCAGTTTAGCGGACATATATAGATCCCACCACTTGTATGAAATATCCTGGAGCATATGAATTTCCAGTTTGACATTCAAAACCCGTGGTGATCTGTTGAAATCTATGATATGATTCATCTTATTCAGCTACACCTCCACTATCTTGGGTTCTGAATAACCTCAAAATATGGGTGGATTTTCCTTCATGAATTGGATGGAATGATCCCAATATCTGTGATAATCCAAATGGTTCCTTATGTCCATAGCTTATAATGCATAAATGATACTCTGGACTAGATCTTGGTTCACCTTTGGTTCAAGTGAAACCACATTCTCCACAGATTCTTTTGTTTGGTTTCTACAACATCTATCGGTTTAAATTTTCTAAACAGAAAAAAACATTAAAAGTCTCACCTCTAGCAAATAAAGGCATAACATTTCAAATACATTCACATCAACTATCACACATGTATTTTCCAAAACAAATACTTCCCATGTTTAAACATTTTTGAAAAATCCATTCATGCTTTTGAAAATTAGACCATTTTCAAAATTCATCATCCATGATATTTTCAAAATATATCATTTGAAAACCATTGAAAATTTTCTGAAAAAAATTAACTTTTTCACAATATAAAAAATCATTACTCAAATTAAAATATTAAATCATAGTTGAAATTCATTCCCTTAAACTACATATCATGCTCATCTCATTGGATAAACCCAAGAAAATCAGATTCTAATATCCTATAAGTGTATCCAAAACACTTATATACCCTACTCTTTGGTAACCTGATTTTTATCAAAAAGTGATTAGTTACACCTTTTGATGCTCACATTTAATGTCCCAATTATCATAATCATTTCTATGATCTCATCCCAAGGAATAGAGAAGAAAAATTTTCAATTCCAAGACCAAGAAAACTGATGACTACTTCTTTTACAAGGAAAAGAACAAAGATATACCACTTATCTCAAACAATATTTTTGATCTAACAACTGATACCATTTCTAATGACCAAATTATTCTCATTATCTTAAAAATATGATGAATTGTTACATGGCCTTAAGTGATATCCCCACGATGTGAAAGGATGGAAATAAATGTTGAAGGGTTTCAAATGTATGTGGGGGATGATTTACCATTTAATAACTAAAACTATTAAACCAACAAAGTTAGAAAACCAACTCACTATATGATGCATGAATAAATGAAAGGCAACAAAACCACTTCATTTATATCTAAACACACCAAAGTTTACTAAACTGGAAGAAAAGTAATTATCAATGTAAATAGCATATGATAACTACAAGAAACTCCAATACAACCAAAATACTCCATGCTTTACATGCTCCATGGTCCAATATCACCAAACATCCCAATTATTAGTAGGAGGTGCTAAATACATGTGACATTTTACCATTTCCCATGTCCAGGAAGATAGTGTAACATCCCAGGTAAATAAATAATAAGTCATATATCATATTTATTAATATTTTTTAATTAAATATTCATTTTACATTAAAGGGGTTGCTATGTTTGATAGCTTACCTGATACACAACAA
The DNA here is from genome assembly GCA_963277665.1 of Viscum album. Classification (NCBI taxonomy): domain Eukaryota; kingdom Viridiplantae; phylum Streptophyta; class Magnoliopsida; order Santalales; family Viscaceae; genus Viscum; species Viscum album. The sequence goes on along the minus strand of OY728160.1, from coordinate 377,097,926 downwards.
TGAGTTTCTTTGAAATCTTACGTTGCACACTAATAATATAATATTATTATTTTAAGTGGTAGTTAACTACTAGGTGTTGTATTGGAGGGAATGAAAATATCTTACTACAATATGATTATACATATTTTTTAAATGTATTTAAATTTATCCAAAAAAATTTTAGAGGCCTAAAATATGAATAAATCTAATTTTAAGCATAATTTAAATTAAAAGGTCGATTTACCACCTTTTAATAGCAAATCATATCTAAATATAGTTTTTTTCAATTTAATAAATTTCATTTGACCGATTAAAACACTTATTTATAATGGGGAGCTCAAAATTTACTTTTTTTATTTTTTTGGAATTTTTCAGATAAAGTTCATTTTTAATGAATAGTGAAAATATTGTATTTTATTTCAAAACTGCGTTTTAATATAATTTATTTATATAGTTATATTATCTTTTTAATTAGTTTTAAAGTGTAAGTGGAATATATTTTTACCATTTAATCCAATTTTTATCATTGGAATTAATTACACATTGAAAGTGGTCTTAAACTAGTGTTAATATTTTGATAATTATTGTTTCTTAAAAACACGCTATTTGTTTTATCAATGGGAATTAATTTTAAATTAATTAATGCCACTTATATGTTTTGAATTTATAAAAATATATATCATTTTTTAATTCGTAATATCATATATATCTTAGGCTGAATTTTTGGTATTTTTCTGAAAAACATCAATTTTTGATGAATAGTGAAACCACTTAGTAGTAGTTAAATAAATGACTTTTTCATTTAAAAGAAATTTTACCAATTCTATGAATTTAATTTTAAAAATATGATATATATGGTTGTTATTATTAAGTAAAATTTGTTTCAATAAGATGAAAATAATTTTTGCTGAATAGTAACTTTTGACTATTATTTACCGCGGTTAAAGGTAAATAGGGTAATTCAAGGTAAAAATAATATTGTAATAATTCAAAATTAACCTTAACACTTGTCTTAACCTTATTTTATGAGTAATGTCCGACCCTGGTAATCCCTGGGTCTATTTTGGGACCCCATGGAGCTACTTATGAATGATAATGACACTTTAGATTAATTAATTTAATGTAAAGGAAAAAATAAAATAAACAAAACACTTTTAGTAAATTAATTTATATATGGTGTTATACAAGTAATATTTTTGACAATAAATATTAATTGGAAATCTAAAAATATTCCGTACATCATGTTATTTTTTTAAAATTTTTATATATCGAATAAATTAAATTATTTATGACACAATAATGTTGCAGTGTTTACCTCATTCATAAATCATTTAAATAAATAAGATTATAAATATTAAAGTAACATCCAAAACTTGTCAAATTTTTATTGGATGATTTTATTTAGACCATGAGTCATCTTTTCTTCTAATCTAATGATCTTTGGACCTTTGGAAACTGAATATCATTACATAATAAAATAATATTATCACACATTCCTAAAGAGCCCCTCCTCCCCCTTATAAAAATCCCACCATTCTAACCAATTATTCACACATCTAAAGCCATTAGGATCATCCAAAATCGGCCCAATTAAGCTCCCTACATCCCTATACTCCTCCTAGAATCCTTATATTTGGTATAAGGCACTTCAATTAGTAATTTTGGTTAAAACCAATGGAAGGTACCCAAATTAAAGGTAACAATTTATCTTAACTTCTTTTCTTTTATTTTACTTCTCCAACCCATAAAATCATTTTATCTCTTTAATTTATAACAACCCTCGTATCCTAAATATAATAGGATGTTGTAATGAGATTTATTCGAACTTCAATTACACACACATCCATCTAATGGGTAAAGAATAGATTGTTTCTGTGGATAACAAATTATCGCCTCATGAGAGGATGATTGTTCGATTATCTCCTACCGCCTGTGAATGTGGTCATTAAGATGAAACTATATTTATATATGATACATATTATGTTTATTTTTTCTTAATGGTTCTGTATTTATCTTTTATATTATTCCTTTATGATTTCCATTATGGGTAAACATGATAATTTAATTTGAGGAAATGCGGACTACCGCCCCCTCAAAGTGATATGACTTGTTAATTCCATATGTCGGACATATAAATTATGGAGGTAATGATAATATATATGATATTATACTGGAATTATAATAAACCTATTTATCATTACATTTTTATTTCATTTAAATAATAAATTGAAATGAAAGTAGCTTTCATTCTTACGTACGGCTTACCGTCTCCATGAATGGTACATTTCATTTCTTACCTCCAAATGATATGTACTATTATAAATTTATATATATACTGGATATATATGATATATTTAATATCTAAATAATTAATTTAATTATTCATATAATGGACTACTGACCACATGGACAACTTGTAATTATAAGGTTTTCATTTTTGACTCATGTACCAAATATCGACAAAATGAACGTTATTAACTTAAATGATTACATAATGGTTATAACATGGTAATAAGTGATATAAAAAGAATAATAAACTTGAAAAAAGTTCTTATGAAATTAGAAATTAACTTTGATTTATTATTCAGGAGATTAAAGAATGATCGAGTCAAGTTGTACATGAGGTAAGGGACTTCGTCTCAATCTCATTTCATTGAGGCATATTTTGTTTTAATACATGAATTTCTTTTATACGGTGTATAAACCCCTTTTACTTTTCATTTCATTCAATTGTAATATTTTTATAGGAAGCGTTTTACTAAATGAAAAAAAGGAATTTTTTTAACATAATAGGTGACAACGACCTTTCCGCTTCCACGTGTATTATTTGATCTTTGGCTTCCTTTACAAGCCTAAATGTTTTTAAAAGAAAAAATAAACACCAAATACTCTTTTTACATATTTTGGAATTGAAAATGATTTTGAGAATGGATTTATTTTTTCAATATGTTGAAATGAAATTTTTTTATCGCAATGTCGAAATGTAATCTTTCATTTATGCTTATGTTTTGTGTTATGATCATGTTATGGTTCTTGGGAATTATTTACATATACTGGTGGTTCTGTGATAATCCTAGGGCGGGTGAGCCTGAGATAGCTCTCCAATAAAGTGGGGAACGTGATAGAGGTAAACGTGAATGTTTCTCTTAAGAGATTTGGGGAATATACTGTTATGGGTATTCCAACATAACTCCATGTATAGTTGTGATAGCTACAGTATTAGTATGTTATGGATGCCACAAGTCACCATTATGATTTATGTTTTGTATTTGTTATTCATTAAATCTTATGATTTCATGAGGTATGTAAAAGAGTTCATGTTCCATATGTATTTATGAACAAATGTTTTCTTTCTTTTTTTTTTATAACCCTTACTGATCTTTTTATGCTCGTCCAATGTTTTGAAATGTTTTCCCGGGACTTAAATATGAATAATGTCAAGGATGGGATCAAGGAAAAGTCATGATATCTATAACATGGAAATATACATGACTCATTTTTTCAAGAGTTTTTATTTTATGAAAAAAATGGAAACTATGTAGAAGTGTATACTTTGTAATCTTTTGAGATGTAATAGTTATGTCCTAATTCTCTAAAACTCTAAACCTAAAAATATCCTCAATATAAATTATTAACTTCATTCAATATTATGTAATGTTTAAGGTCGGGTCCTTATAGATAGAATCTCCAAAAGTTCCAAATTTCCCAAGAAAGGGTGAGTATAAATCTCAGTATGGTTACTCTAATGACTTCCCTACTCATGAAACTAATATATAAGGGTTATAAACATTTATATAAATCCGTTTATATAAAAAAATTCTTCAAAAGAGTTTATAAATAAATATATACAAGATCCAAAACCCATTATAACCAATAATAAACAAGTGATATTTTCCCCCAATTTTCCAAAAATCCACATTTATAGAAAAATCACCAAAATAGAATATAAATAAATTTCTCAATATAATTTTGGAATGACCATTCCATTTAACTTTTTCATGCACCCAACCATGCATGCTTCATTTCGATAGTTCCACAATCATGAGTGGTCTCTCGTTCAATTGCCTTTCATCCCACTAACACACCCCCCGATGCAAGGAAACATATCTGGTACCCAAATTTTACACATCCATTAATTAGGTTCACATTGAAAATGAACTTACACAACCCATATATTCCAAAACCATAAAAATAAACTAATTCCAAACATTTATAAAACTATTGTTTTATTGAATACCATTAATCAAACCAATTCCAATCAACCATTTAATTTCAATACAACCATTCATTTTATTAAAAACAATTTAATCAATAAAAATTAAAACAATTAAAAAACACTTTTTAAAATCATTATTTTAAAATGAATAATCAAATCAATTTTTTCAAGGAAACCAATTTTCCATATTTCCACAATTTTCCAAACCATCACTATATAAGGTTTCTATCAATTTATAAACAACCAATTAAAAATCGATTCAACATAATATATTAAATTTTAAATCATTAAAAAAAATCTACAATGAGTAGTTGATATTGAATCCACTTACCATGATAGTTTTGGAGAAAACATAAAAAGGACGAAGAATGCTCATGAAACCGAGTAAAAATTCCCTAAAACCACCACAGATCTCTTCTCCTATAAATAATGAGACAAAATATCAACATATTTGGAATCCAAAATCTTAGATAAACCCCTAATGGGAGTATATATATAAAACTAAAATGAGATTAGAAGTAGATCTAAGTAGGTCAAATAAAACATGACAATAACAAAGAATAATGATGACATACATCAAGAATCAGGCTTCTTAATGCCAAGTATAAGCTATGTATCAATTAAAATTAACTTGGGAGAGGTTATAAAACATTATATGGATTAGAATCCTAGGTTATTACTACAAAATGAAAAAAACAATGGAGTTAGATTAAAAAATAAACGAGATCCACTTTTTAGGATCTCACTTAAACATTGTGCACAGTTTAGTCTCACAGTTGGACAAATCATGTGCTAACTGTGTGTTAGATACTACATGGGAAGACCCTATAATGGAATCCGTGAATGGCCTCCTTAAAAATGTTCCCATCATGCCAAAGTTACTATCCAACATCTGCAGCTCTTCTTCGTTTCTCTTAGGATTTCACAGGGTTTAGACAAACTGTGTGAATCTCATGTGCCTTCCCTTTAGCCCCAAAACTCCATGAAAGAACACCATACTCTCCAAAAAATCACCCTTATTCTTTATATAAATTAAAATAATAATGAAAGTGTTATGTACCAGAAACCGAGGGTGCCATAATTATTTTACCTAATTTACTTCCATCACATATAACCTCTAAAGGGTTATATGTGCCTTTAAACTTATAATCAAACGGAAAATTATTAACCAATAATGGTAAATAAAGAATGTATACTATACATATTTGAATCATAAAACTAATATCATTTTTAACTATACATATGTTCTATCATGGAGTTATATTTTGTAATCTTGGTTCTTTTCCTAAATATAATTCCCAATGAATCTTCAAAACTTCCTATGTTACCAAATGTAACAAACCAAACTCGAGTAACCCATATATGGTCTCCAAATTATTAAAATTTCATTCATAAAAGGGATCTAATCCTGAGGGATCGATCATTTTATTATTTTTTAAGAACAAGATACATAAATTATACCCATTTTAAAATGGGAATAAAATATAAAACATAAAAAGTGGTTAGTATCCTTGAAAATCATTTAAATATTTATTCATTATATCCTAGGGAAAGGAAATATGATTAGCATCAGATAAGATTCACTATAGGTTTTAGGAAAATGGAATCCATTATGATTTAATAATCTATAATAAGTATGAAAGTAATGAACTAAAAATACATTCAATTTAATCAATAACTTGAGATAAAAAAGGATTATATGGATAATTGTAATGTAGTAATTTAATGTATAATAATCTAAAAATTCTAAATGAATGAATCGATTAATGTTGAAGATCTTGATATTATTCATCATGATATATCTAACATCAATTCCTCATTCCAAGATGATTTAATTTACTAGTAGGCACACACTAAAACCCCATTTAATAGTTTTGGCCAACTAATTAGTCTAAGGAGACCTATCGAGGCATCAAGGGGCTATATAATTTTATTACCCACACATAACTACATGTCCAATTAAATCCTAATATGTTGAATGATCATTAATATACTTATGAATAAATGTTCTTATTGAATCATGATTACAGAATATTAGTATTTCCTCAATTATGAAAATATATTTTAAAGTAAAAAATAATATATAGAAATTTTATATATTTTATGAAAAAATTAATATCCATGATATTATGAATATATATATTTAATATAAATCTAATTTCAAATGATCAAAATAAAGTTCATGTTTTAGGATAAATATTACTTCCCAAAAATTTATAAGAGATTATATATGACTATTGATTCATCAGAAATATTGATTTTTATTAAAATCATGTGCTTGGGAGAAATAAATAAAATGAAAATGAAATATTAAAATATTAATTCATAAAGGTGTTTTATTTTTAAAACAAAAAAAATTAGAAGAAGATAAATGGTGTAAAAAGGTTGGGGTGGTGGAAAATTCAATTAACACAGTATAAGTTAAAAAACCATTTTCTTTTTGGTAAAGAAATTAGAAAGTCCCAAATTTGGGTGTTATTATAAATATTCATTTCAAAACTTTTATTAATACAAGGATAACATAATATTTCGATTTATTAGTTAAAAAGTTCTTTTATAAAAAATTCAAAATATTGAGAAGGGAGAAAAATATAACCGACCAATAAGTGAAATAAGATAATGTTTTCATTTAATATTTTCTTTTCATTATTTAAGTGAAAAATAGTAGAAATGTATAGGAAAACATGGAAAATCCCTAAATATCTCAATGTTATGAAGATGTATGGAGTTTACAATTAATATGATGTTATATTCCTTTAATGAAAATAATAGAAATCCCATAATTGATATTGTAAATTAAAATCATAACTCTTTGGTACCTTTAAAAATGAAACCCCTTGAAAGAGTAAACATTATGTGAAACATAATAAATATTGAATTCACACACACACAAACACACATAGACACACAGAAACACAAACACACAGATATATATATATATATATTTATTTATTCTAAATACCTAAAGAGGTATGTATATACACCACATGGAAAATAAACAGGTGTATAATAACAAATATGCCTCAAATGGGTGAAAATTGTGATGTAGTCCCTTAAAATATGATATAATTCATGTGATAATTAATTAATTAAGTAATTATGTATAAAAATAAAAATAAATTAATAGTATAAGGAAAATTAATTTTCATGTGTTTTTTTAATATTTTAATGTCGGGTTTTAATCAACATTGCTACAGTAGATGTTAAAAGTTGAACTTTTGATGTTGGTTTTTATAAAGCAATGCTGAAATTTGATTTTTACATTCATTAATCTAGTAACCAATGTAAATAAGAATAATATTCAAATTTGGAAATAATTTTTCTATAAAACCAATGTTAAAAGTATATTCATTGTCACTTATAATAATAACTGATGTGGAATATCCAATATTTTTTTGAAACATATATACATAGTACTCGCTTCAAAGAAAATAATATAATCATGAACTGAAAATTAAAGACCCATTATTCTAAAAATAGAAAATAATCTCAAATATTCATCCTAATTTCATATCTTTTGGATGTTAAATTTAAATCAAAATGTTTTTTAATCCTCATCTTTGTAGGAAGTAAGTTTCGTATCAATCACAATGACCATTGATTCTGAATTTTTCACTCCAGTTGGTGAATCTCATTGAGAAGATTTATATTTTAGTCTCAAAAAATGTAAGGATTTTTCATCCTAATAAAATTATAAATAAGTTCTTTGATGAATGAAAACAATAAAAAAAAAATGAGGAGAATAAATACCAAGTTGAAATTTTATATTAAAGAAACAAAAATAATATTATGTGGATAAAAGGGGTTCGAAATGTTGGAAGAAATATAATGAGACATTATATAAACTAAAAATATTTGTTTTTCTGTGATGTATCAAATTTTTTGATTTGAGAATAAAAAGTTAAACATGTTTTGTGAAAAAAAGAAATTTCAATCCAAAAAAAATAATTTTTACTTTTAACATCGTATATCAAAATAATTGTATTTAAAACTCTTCCTTTATCAAGATTATAACTTAGGTTATATATATCCATCATTAAACCAAAATTCTAAATATTTTTAATGTTATATATATATATATATAATCACCATTAAAAAAAATGAAAAGGATTTTACTGTTAGTTAATTTTATAACTGATGTTAAAACCCAGTGTATAAGGGTTATTAAATTTGTCTTATAAATAAATGATACAAAAATAATTTAAAAGATTGTTATTATAAAAAATAAATTAAAACCCTAATGTTAAATTATATTTTTGAACTTGTCAAAAAAATTGGAAATACAAAAAAAATTAATCAGTGTTCATTTCAGACATAATAATGATAGAACACGGTCAATGAAGTCCATGTATAACCCAATGAAAGAATTTATGTTAAGAGACCCATTAAATCATTTTTCTTATCATTTGAATGAAATTTAACCTATTATATATTTGTTATAATAATTTTATTATTTTATACCAGATATATATTTGTATTTATAATTCAATATATGATCCTCTTACAACATCTTTTCACTAGTATGTCAATAATATTTCATTATTATTATTATTATTATTTTGGGTGTTAACTGTTTTATTTTCTCTATAATGTTTTGTAAAAGAAGTTAAATTCCCTATAATTTTGTTATAGTTACATAATATCTATAATTTTAATAATAAAATAGTTATCATATATATACATTAAATATATTCTTAATATAATCCATGAAAACCAGAAATTAAAAACAAATCACATCACTTTATAGAGGTGGTAGTCCACAAAAATGCATGTGCATCGTTATAGTTTTCTAATGGATTGGAAGGTCATAAGTTACACATAATATTATAATTATCAAAAAACAATTATTTCATAAATAACTTTTATATTCATAATTTCCAATTTTGTTATCATCCAGCTAAAGTGGTGTAGAAAAATGAATTGCACCACTATATGGATATGTTTATACGTTTATATTCACAAGTAATGTTTTATCATTTCAATGGATGAAAAAGAGATTGAAAGTGGTTGTAACAAAATAAAAAAGATCACTGAATATTTATGATATTTGGGTTATTATTTTCTGAATTTTATATTATATTTAGTGCAATTTGATGATGAAATAAATTTTAATGAGTTGGTAAAAAATATTAAATTTTCTTTGTAATGTCTACTATACGTATTCTTATAAGGGACCATGGAATGGTATTTTAGTATTAACATAACCTATAGAACTTTTATAACTATTATAAAAGAGTTTTTTATAAGTTTTATCTAGATTAGAGGATATAGGTTGGGTTTTCAAAGTGGGGATAGGTGGTTCCTTTTATAGGGAACGAAAAGACAAACATTGAATTAATTAAAAGATTTAAATTTAATAAATAAATTTTCATGTGTAAGTGAAAAAATGTGGATAAAATATTAAATATAAGATACAATACAATTGAATTACATTTATTTTATAAAATTTATACAATATTATGTGTTATTTTTAGCATTATTTTTTGGTTGAACCTCTTCGTAAAAAACATTATCCATAATTATAGTATCTACTTATTCAATTATAAAGGGTTATTATTTTACATTTCACCTAATAATTTTCTCATAAATTGATTTGGTTTGAAATTATAAAACATTTATAATCATAATTGACTTATATCAATATTTTTATGCCTTTTAAAATAATTTATTAAAATAAAATCATTCATAAAATGTTAATAATGTCATTTTTTGAAACTATTCAATTATGTTGACTTTAAATAAGTCAATAAAACATGTGATTTGAATATATAATATTAAAAAATATCTAATATTTCATATGATAGCATAAAATACACATGAAACTATTATAAACCCCCAAAAAACTAATTTTATTATTTTTAGATAATTTATTTTATATCAATTTTAATTGAATGAATATTGTGTTTCTGTTTCATAAGCATTTAAGGAATTTATTCCGTCAATGAAAATTAAATATAAATTACCATGATAAAAAACAAATTATCTTATAATTAAAGATTTATAACCATACATATGTTTTTTTACCCCTATCAAAAAAATTTATATATTATAATAAAGTTAGAATCATTTATGACAGTATCTGTTATTTAAATAATATAATGGTCAAAATAAAATAAATATGGAACCAATTATATATATTTTTGAAACATGGATATAAATATTAGAAATTAAATTATTCATTAGGTTAAAATAATGTGTTACTATAATTTTCTTTGTCTTTATCATATTATTTGGATCCTTAATTACTCGATTTACACTTATTGTATTGAAAATTATTTATAACGGATACTAATATTAACAAATAAAAATAAATTAGAACTATTTATCAAATTTAGACCACATAATACCCAATATGGAATTTGTTTTTCAATACTAAATGTTTACATGGTATATAAATTTATTTAAGAATAAAATGAAAAAAAACAACGAAAAACAGTTTTTCATAAAAATGCATTTTAACAATAAAAATGTTTTTATACTAAATAAAACCATAAAATTGATTTAAATGAACATTATTAGATTATTTATAATATAATATATATTTGTTTATTTTAAACCATTTTAAAACAAAATGGAGAATTTTAATTTCATGAAATTGAAATAATGTTTTTAGTAAATGTAGTATTTTTACTATTTACATAAAAATAAATCTTCCTTGAAAAATCCTAAAATTTTACCCTAAGTTAATTTTTATATTTTTATTTTTAAAAATGATTCTATTTTTTTAAATTAAATTTTTAAAATTTAAAAATATTTATTAAAATATTTATACATAAAAATTCAAAAAAGAAAGAATTTTTTAAAAAAAATTATTTTCAATGAATAAAATTATTTTACAGATATTATGTAGTTATTTATCATTAATAAAAAAACATTACATAATACCTTTATAAATATATTAATAATATTGTTAACCATATTCAATCCTACAAATTTTAACGTGATGCTATAACAGTCATTTTTATATAATGATTTTATTTTGTTTAACCATGGTGTTGTGTGTTGTATATGATTTTGAACATATTGTTACCTTATAGTATAAGGATATTACATCAATAAATTGAAAAAGAACATATTGAGGTTATATATCATTTTATTAAATACTATGTTAAAAAAGTTACAATTATTTTTAATATGTTCTAACTGATGATCGACTTATAAATGTATCTATAAATCCTACAGATTAAAATATGATTGAAAAAAATCAAATATAATCTTTTAATAATGTAAATATAATTTTATATTTGGAATTCAAACAATTTTATGAAGCTGTTTATAGAAAGAAAATTCTTATTCAAGAATAAAATCAGTCAACATGTCGAATCAAACATAATGTAAAAAAATTTGTTTTGAATTTATCATTGTCAGAATTGATTCTTCAATTAGTTAGTAAGCATGGTGTGTATAAATGAATTTATTTTTTTAATAAAATAATTTTAGATATGTTTTTCATATTCACCTAGTAGGAAAGTAACAAGCCTATTCTTTTCTGATTCACTAGCTTGCACATTCACTATTGGTTATTATTAATTCATATTATGTAATATTAGATGGTTTTATGAATATCATGATAGGTTATTAGGGATATTTTAATATTGTATAGTCTTAAAAAGGTTATAAATTTAAATTCTTCATACACATAGTTTGGAGGGGAGATATTTTTAAAAAATGAATTAAATATTATATGATTGGGGAATTTCCCTTTTTAAATATCCATCTACTCATTTCAATTTGATATAAGATAATTTTGTTTTTATAATTCAATAATTTAGGTTTATTGTGATATGTAATATGAAATTTCTTGAGATATATTTTAAATACATTATAATTTTATTAACACTATTCAAAATATGATAAAATATTATTGTAATATTATTTATTATGGAAGGATTTATAGTAATTTAATTACTTATTTTAATATAACTATTATGAAAATTAAATTTTAATATTTTATGATAGAAAAAATCTATTTTTATGGGGTGAATATTGATCCTAAACGTGGTCAAAATAATCTTAGAATGCATTTTTTAAATTTTCTCTTATATACTATCATTTATTATTTATAAAAAAATTTGTATTAAACTATTCCTAATTTTTTTATTATAATTTATTACAATATGTGAAATTTAATATTAATTAACTATCAATTTTATAGGAATAAATATATGATCTTTTGGAAGAAAAAAGTGGGTATTTTTCATAAAATCGTTTTTGTTCAAAATGGCATAATTTTTTTCTATTATAATTAATTAAAATAATACAAGATCTTGAATGATTAAAATCAAATTTATATATTATATATCAAACTAAATGAATTTAAATCAATATAATTTTTATTACTATAACTTATTTTTAATATAAAATTTTCATTTATTGGAGATTCTATTTTTCAGAAAACTATTTTTTGACAGGCTTTAGGGGTTTATTTTTAAAATAAATCTCGCTACATCAGTGAGTTGAATTTGGTAAAACATATTACATATATGGAATTAAAATAAAAAATATTATTTATTTAGTAAAATTTAACTTTTTTAATAATTACTATTGAAGAAGAAAAAATGAATTTCCCACATTAATGTTAAAATGGGATTACCAATGGAAGGGGAGGGATAAAATAAAAGATAATGGTTTGTTATCTATTTAAAATTATTAAAATATTATTTTTTGGAAATATTTTTACAATTTCAATCCAAAATTAAAATCTAATGTTATTTTTAAAAAAATTCTTGGGAAAGAAACTTTCATTATAAAATATTTTGGAAAATATCTAAGTAGATTCCAAGAAGCTCCCCTCTTAGACTTATAAATGGGAACCTCCACCCCTCAGTTATTAACACCATTAAATAAATTTTTCCAGACCAATAGCTACCAAAATTTCTCTGGAAAATCCTTATCAATTTTTTTTGTAGGTCTTCCTAATAGACCAACCCTAATATCTTTAATAAGATTTCCATAGGAGGTTCTTCAGAATTAAATTAATTGCGTTATATAATTCTTTATTTTTTTATCCATTTTTTTCACAATAAATTATTTATTAACAATTATAATTTAATAAAAATATTATATCCCATTTAATTTTATGTTATTATATTTATTAGATAAAATATTTACATCACCTCCTATATCAAAATGGAAACAATGCAATCACTCATGTGTTTTACATACCAATGCCTTATGAGATGAGGTAATTTGTTTTCCATAACCGACTCTCATGAATTGTCATAATTATGGATGTAATGAATATATATGATACATATGAAATTATATTAATTATTTAATAATAAAATATAATTCACTTCCTTACCCTTTTAGTAAATAATATATTAATAATGTCATTCATATATATATACGACTTACCATCTCTATGAAGTGATGCACTTATTTTCCATATAAAAATATCAAAAATGACACTAAAAATAATTCTAATGACTAAATATAATATTTATAACATTAATTTAATTCTTTGTATGATGTAAGTATATCCCATACCAAATAACCACTAATTTTTTGATGAACAAGCATGAAACAAATAAGGTAATTAGTACCCAAAACAAGGGTAAAAATAAAATACTATTAACAAATACGTTATCATTTGTTAGGAAAGGATGATATATGATATTATAAATATTAATATGGTTTTTAATCACTTAATAATAAGTTTTTAACAATTATAAAATATTTTAAATAACATTCAACTAAATAAAATCCTGAGGTAATTGATTTCATCTCAATTTCTAGTCCCTTGAGACATATTAGTTATTAAGAACCTATTCACTTTTATATGGTGGGTACACTTACCATTTGATGATTTTAACATGAATACATATTTATTTATTATGATTAATGTTTCAATTTAGTCTATTATTTAAGCGTCATTAAATTAAAATTTTAAATAATAGGTATGAATCTATTTTACAATATCACCTTCTTTTGGAATTGATTTTATTTTCATTGAAATAATATTATCCTTTATCTTACAAAAGATCTAATAATTATCTTATACATGGTATATTTTAGGATTTTTCATATGTTAAACTATTTTTTCTACTCATTAGTATTTTTTCAATAAATTATATGATTTAAGGAAATGTTGATGTGATTCCTCTTTTAATCGGATATTCTTTTGAATGTGTATGTTTTTAAAAATTGCTTTAAAAAAGTAATTTTATTATATAAAATAAGTTATTAATGAAATTTTAATATATCACTACCATTTGAAATTTTTTTAATGTAAAATTTATACTATTTTATGCAAAGTATTTTTTGGACTTTCATTACAAAAAATAAAATATTTATATGTATATGGTGATAACGGAATTCCCCACAGATGTAAACATTTTATGAAATTTATATCCTTCTGTAATTTTTCAATCGTTTTAAAAAGAACAATCACTTATGAAATATTATTCAGATATTTTAATTCCATTCTATTTAACTTTCTAGAAAACATGAATTTAGTTGAAAATATTATTTTCCTTCATTCCTGAATGGCCTTATGGCCTTCAATAATTTTTTCATTTTTGATAACCCCCCGTTCAAGGGATGAGGGGAATCCTTACAAGACCTGTAGGCTTAGTGATTACATGGACCATAGGCTTATGAGAGATTACCTGACTGAAGGGTCTTAGGTAATTAATCCAGACTAACAATTTATGAAAATGCCCTTCCCCATCATTGGTATCATGATGGTAGCCCTCCACATTCACATGGTCATCTGGATAAGCTTCTCGTTCAAGCACAAGTTGTTCCTGATGGTGTATCCATATCATGTCATTCTTCCAAATCTATTGGTTATGCCTTATATAATAGTCAAGTTATTTATTAAATGGTATGTTTTTATCATTATTTACCATGCCATATTTATTATGGCATATTTATTAATTATATGTCCTACTACATGTATCCCTTATAGAGTATTTTAGAACACCCTTATTTTTTTGTTTTCCCCAAGATATGATGAAAATTTCTTTAAATGAATTCGAGGATGCTAAAAATTTTCCATTATTATCTATTTTATTATATTCATAATGTAAAACATGAATCTTATATGTATTTAGTTCTACATAAATAGAAAATTGATTAGTCCATTGGGATTTGATCCCTTATATCAATTCTAATGTAATAAATTAAATATCATCTTTAAGTCACTAGATTCTGTGTTGGTATAGTTTATATTAAATAATGTTTAGTATAAGCCTTAAGACCTTTATTTATGGACACATAAATTTTGGAACATAATCCTATGGTATAATTTGAATATAAGTATAGAATAAAATCTTAATGCCGTCGTAAGATATATACAATTTTATTTTTCCCATAAATACATATATTCCTATATAATACAATTGGATGTTGTTCTAGAATAGTTGTACCATAGGGTAATAACTCTAAAAAGGTGAATTGTAATATGTCTTGATTGTCACCAAGTACATGACGATATTCCTTACTTTAAAGATATTTTGACACTCTTAGGGGATATCCCTAGGATGATTGAAATTTCATTTATAAACCATTAGGATGAATTTGAAATTATTTATATTATTTAATGACATCCCAAAAGATACGAGGTTTAAAATTTTGGGATTAAGAATGCTTCAAATGTCTATTTATGTTATGTTTTATAATAGGTTTATAATTGTTCATTTTTTAATTCATACTTTTATGTTCTATTCAAGTAATTTTCATTATTTATAAATATTTCATGAAGGAAATAAGGGTATCAAAACTCATGGTCAATGTAGATATTTCCTAACTGGGCATGTAAATACATATGGTATTGCTTCATAAAATATCATGTATATATTAGGTAATCATAATTAAGTTATGATTAATTATCTTTTGGAAATGGAATAACCTTTTATTCCAAAATGTGACTCCGCTATTTCAAATCATGTTATGAAATAGATTCCCACATTATTTAGTGTGGAAAACATTCCATTTTTAGCTAAGAAATTGATTATATTCCTTGGAAGGATATTTCTTGACATTAAAAGTGATGAAAAGGATGATGTTAAATTCGTATTATACTATATCAGGAGGGATATTGTTTAATGATGGAAATTGATCCAAAATACTAGATATAAAGAAGAAATAAAACTCATGGAATCGAGAGATTTTAAAGAAACATCACTTGATAAATATTTCCCTCCGGAGAAACAGATTGAAATAATGTTAATTTTCCTCAACTTAAAGAAAAATGAAGGAGATAGTTTTTTAGATTATTATACAACCTTTACAAGATATTCTATGTATTCTAATGATTACATATAAAATATATATTGCAAGATTTTATACTTCCATAACGGTTTAAATCCAAGTCTGCAAAGAGAACTTATTTATCAACATTTTTCATCAAATAATAATATTGTTTTATGCACTATCAATATAGAAGATTTAAATTCAAATATGTAATATAAAATGGTAATAAAGTGCAGAATATTCCATCTAATTTTTTTGAAATACAGAATATATAGAAGAAGGTGATAAAAATGTAACAATTTCCATTATATGAAATTTTTGAAAAGAAACATCCTAGAATTTTTGTTAAGGGCATGGATGTGTATAACACGTGCTTCCAAAAATGTCATCTATATCATGAATTTAGTGTAAATTAAGTGACCAATATTATCTAGTTCTTACAATATATGGAAATGAGAATTATTCAAGTCAATATCCAAGGTATCAAGGAAATATACCCTAGAAGAGGGAAAGATGATATGAACAAAATTATGTGATCAATATAACTAAGATTAAAGTAAAGATGCTTTTGTTGGTAGGTAATTTAATAATATCATTAAATTATCCAAATATTTATGTGATTTTTTATTTTCATACTCTATTATATCATATTTATTTATCATAAAAAGTATACATGTTTCTAGATCCTTAAGAGGATAGTTATTATTCAAAAACAATTAGTGGAATTCTCATTATAACACATATATGTCAGAAATTACCTAATATGAAACATAAATGCCCTATATTTATATAATTAATAATCTTATATATTCTTGACATTGATATAATCCATTTTCTAAACTAGAATTTAAAATTTTAGGCAAATTTTTTTACAGGGATAATGATATTATTATCCCTGATAAAGACATAAAATTCTTTATATTTAGAGCATAAAAATTATCATCTCTATCGTTTCTAGATCTACCTCCTATAGCTTTATGAATGATACTTTTATGGAAAAATAGAAATCATAGTCTAAATATGTAAAATTTAACATTAAAATTGAGCATGTACCTATTTTATAGAAATATAATTGTGTATTTCATAAGGTATAACCATGACATAAACTAGAGATTGAATTTGATTTTTTCAATTTATTAAATCCCTGATTTAAGACCAATATTTAATATTCCCAATAGATTGAACACTTTGGAAATAGTATAGTAAAATAAACTACTATAGGAGTTGAGTTCAAAGGGATCTATTCTCCATAGTGTTTCACAATTGATAGCACCTCTTCATTTCATTAAGAAGAATGATGGATCCATGAGTTCATTAATTGATCATATGAAAATAATTGTTTTACTGATTAAAAACAAGTATCCTCTTCGTTTCATTGATGACTTATTTTTTCAACTTCACATAGCTTAATATTTTCAAAATATTGACCTACATTCTCAGTATCATCAATTTTGATTAAAAAAGGAAGATATTTCCAAAAATTGAATGAGGTATGGACATTATGATTCTATAATAATTCCATTTTGATTGACTAATGAACAATCTATTTTAATAGATCTAATTAATTGTGTATTCTATGAATATATTAATAATTTCATTATGACATTCATTGATGATATCATGGAATATTTGAAGAGCTATTAGAACCTAGAGAATCACTTGCAGATGATACATGACAATCCTAGAATAAATTTTTTATATAGAAAACATTGAATGTGTGAATTATTTCATTATGATGTTTCTTTTTTATCCATATTGGCTCTATGTATTGAATATATATTGAACTGATGAAGACAAAATATGTCAAATAAGGTCCTACAATAATGGAAATAAATGAGTTACATAGTGTCATTGGTTTTTTAGGTTACTATTAGAGATTCCTTCAAAAAATTTCTTAATTAATTGGCCAATTAACTAGAAATACATGTAAATGGGGTTAATTTCACATGGACATAATAATGTGAAGAATGACTTGAATAATTGAAAAGGTGATTGTTCAATACATTAATTTTGACTTTATTATCAGTAAATTATAGGTTTTTTATATATATTAATTCCCCAAAAAAGTGAATTCATTGTGTCCTTATAAGTAATAATAATGTTATTTCCTATAAATAAAGTAAGATAAATACTCATGATCATAACAGTCTAACACATGTTCTTGAGTTGGTAGCTGTAATATGTTCCTTGAAGATATAGATAGATTATCTCAATAGAGATATAAATGATATATACATAGACCATAGTAACCCAAAATATATTCTACAAAAAATATCAATAGGAAGAAAAGATGATGGATTAGTGTACTAATTTATTATGATTGATCAATACATTACTACTCAGGGAAGGAAAGTACGATATTTGATGCATTGAGTGGGGAAGATCATGGAATTCTGACTCAAATGATAATTTATAGGGATCCTATCTTCACGTATATAGTAATGATGGATATGAGAATAATTATGGTACGGGGTATATCACTCCTTTTTAAAATTACAGTAAATCCATCAGTATTTTTAAAATTTAAAAATTTCCTAATTAGACAATGATATTTTACCACAGAAAACTAAATCTATGAATGATGCGAAATTGGAAGTCATAGTTTGTGAATATGGTGTCTGAAATTTGGAAAAAGGCTCTGTTTTCCATCTATAAATGAGATAAAAAGGCAATTATTATATGATTATCATAGCTTAAATTTCTCTATAATCCATGGTTTCACTAATATCTATATGGATTTGAGGGACCATTTTAGGTGGGATAATATGAAGTATGAAATTATTGATTATGTATTGAGATTTATTGTCTTTCAATAGGCGAACGTTGAGAGACAAAATAATAAAGGAGTCATGAAACCTATTCATATTACTATGTATAATGTGGTGACAATATTATTGTTTTTTTCAATATATTTCCAAATATTTTTTTAAGGAATGAGGCAATATGAGTTATTTTTGTTAACCTAACAAAATCCTTACATTTCCTCACGATGAGAGAAGATTTACCCCTTGAGATCATCATAATGAATTATATTGTAGATGTTTTACGGATTCAACATGAACCTAGTTCAAATGGGTTTGATCATTATCCCATTTTTATATTGAAATTCTGGGAGAGTCTTAATAAGGCTCTTGATATTGAGATTCATTTGTGTACCACCTACTATCCTCAAACTGATGGACTATAAGAGATGATTCTTCAATCATTGGAAGGAATTTTTATGTCAATATATCTTAGCTCTCATGGTATGTAGGATAATTATTTACCTTTGAATTATTTTTCTTATAACAATAGTTTCCAATCAATTATAAAAATGTTTTCGTATGAAACATTATATGAAAATAGATGTCAGACCCAAACTAGTTGGGATAATGCTGGTGAAAATAAAATTATAGACTAGACTTGTAGGGGAGAAAACAAATAGGTAAAAACTATAATGACCTGTATTAAAGTATATAAAATTAGGAAAAAGTTTAATGTTGATAAACATATAAAATATTTGTAATTTGAATTGTGAGATAATATTTTTTTAAAATATCTCCATGTATGTTTTTTATAAGTTTTATTAATAAATGGGAACTGAGAACTAGGTATATCAGAAATTTTAAAATTATAAAAAAAATTGTAAGTGTTCATTATCAATTGTAAATAGAAATATTCCTATAGAGAGTACACAATGTGTTCTATATAACATTGTTATATAATACCATTCTAGACCCAATTCTAGGGCTCATCTTTGATGAAATAGTACCCGAACCTGATCTATCATACTATGAAGATCCTATCCAGATTATCAACACTAGAGATAATTTAATGAAGAAATAGATGACTTGTCTTGTAAATTTACTTTTTAGAACTCATAAAATGAAGGAATTAATGTGGGAAGAAGAGGATTTAACAAACAAGAACCAACCTCATTCATTTAGAATGTGTAATCTTTTAAAACTTCAAGAAGAAAATATTTTTATGAGGGAAGAGTGCAACACCAAAGCCTAAATTATATTAAGATAAATCCTATTTAAATAAAATATATAAAAAAATCACATTAAAATATTTCATGAAACAGAACTTTTTATTTTATGGAATAAATATTTATTTTGAACTTATTTTCCCAAAATAAACCTAGAATTAATAATTTAAATTTTCCCTTAGAAAAAATATTTTATAAATAATCAACAATGTTATATTAAACTATTAAATATATAATTTATAATATTTTATTATATTAAGTAAAATAAAAATTATATTTTTTATAAATTTGATACAAATAATGATAAGATCATTTTGATGTAAAATGGTGCGTTCCCCAGAAAACATTTTTTTAAATAAGTATAATTTTTATTCATTTTAATTAATTAAAATAATATTTAATAATGAATTATATTAATTTAATTATTATATTATATATATAAATATAGAATTTTAATCCATATATTTATCACTATTAGTTATATAGTTTATAAGAGACAATCTTATGCTTCATAAATGCATTTTCTAACAAAATAATTTCAACTTCTTTTGTGGGTTTATCATTATATTTTGGGAGTTGAATTTGGTAAAATGAATTAAATTTATGTAATCATAATATAAAATACTATTTAATAATATCATCATAATTTTTATTCATAAAAAATAGTAAAAACAGTAGATATAAATTACCCTGGATAAGGTAAATAAGGGTTAACCAGAATGATAAACTAAATGATAAAAGATTTGATTCCAAATTAATGGTGTAAAAAGTTTTTTTCTGGCCATATTTATTAATTATACTTCCCAAAAAAGAATATATGATTATTTTAATTAATTTTTCTTAGTAGTAACAATATATATTTTCATTCTTATAGTAAATTCCACATAGTTTCCAAGAAGGTCACTTCCCCCACTAGTAAAAGGGAACCTCCTCAACTCACTTATTCATAAAAATGAATACATTTATCTCAAAAAACTGTGAAAAATATCATTGAAAAATTCGTATCCACATTAAATAAGTTATGTTCATCCCAAAATAACAACCCTGTAGTCATTAATAAGATATTCAAAGGAGGTTATTTTAATATAATGTAATTGTATTCACTAAAATATTTATTTTTACATATTCTATTATCACCTTCTTTTATGTATTAAAAATTACAATATAATAACACTATTATATCAAATATAGTTAGATGTTTATATTCTTATGACATAATATTTATATATCGGCTTCTCCATAAAATGAGATACAAATTCATCTATTGTGTGTATGAATACATAATTATTTATGATAATATATTTTTCATTTTAGATTTATTATATCAAGGGGTTATAATTGAAAATTTCCAAAGAGGTAAGAATATATTTTCAATATCACTTTATTTTAGGATTCCTTTAATATTAATTGAAGTAATATTATCATTTAACTATTATAATCTCAAATAATTATATAATCCAATGGATAATTAAGTTGTTTTCTTATTTTTACCAATATTTCCTCTCTCTAGTACTTATTTCAAGCAATGAATTGTTAAAAAGAAAAGCTAAATTTATTTCTCTTTTAATAAAATATGTTTTTCATCCATGTAAATTTTTATAAATTGTTTTTTCAAAATTAAATATATTTACTCATGTGTTTTATGTAACTACCTGAAATTTTTAAGTAAAAACATTGTATGCACCAACATGTATGACATTCAGTACCAAGCGTGTAAGGGAATATAATATCATGATAAATTACAATATATTTAATATTTTTTAATAAATTAAACCATGATATATTTTACAAGGAGGATAATTCTAAGATATCATATGTCGTATACAAAAAAAAGTTTCTTTAATGACTTGTGATACATTCAAGATCATGTTTTGACAAACCATAATATATTATTAGAATATTATTATTTAATATTTATGATATAACCTAGATGTTAAATTATTATTTATTAACATGATCAAATAAATTATGAAAATATATGGTTTATACAAATATGATAAGAATTCATAGGATAAAATTTAATAAAAAATGAATATAATAACCAATTGAATGTAAATTGATTATTTTTTAAGAAAACTATTTTTATGCCCATAAAGTTGTTTATCCTAATAGATTAAATTAATTACAACTAGTGAATTATATTAGTGAAATATATATGTAATATATTCTATAAGATATTCTTTATATTTATCTAATTTATTTTATAAACATAAGATGAGAACAAATCCACTACTACACATAAAAGCTGTATTTTTTATAAATAATCTTTTACCACCTTTTAATGGAGAACATATATCAAATCGAATTTATGGATCATTAATAAATATTATTTGTCAAAATAAACTAATTTTTTTTATATATAAACAATAAAAAAATTAGGGTGAATTTGTTTTTATTTTTCTATAATGATTAATTTTATGATGAATAATAAAAAATTCTAAATTTTAATTAAAAATTGATTTTTCATGTAGTTTATTTATAAGATTAAATTATATTCTAAACATGTTTTAAAGTTTACATAGATCCATTTTTTCTTAATTAATATAATTGATGTCATTATAGTCAATTTTAAAATGAAATTGGATATAAAAACATTTCGAACTTTTGAACATTTTTATTTTAAAAACCCACATTGTCGTCCCATATATGGAATTAAATTTATATTAATTTATAGAACTAATGCAATTGACATTTTTGAAAAATGGATTTCATATTTGGAATCGAGATATTTTCTAAGTTTTAATAATTTTAACTTATTTTTTAACCAAAAATATTATTAGATGTAATTTAAATTTATTACAATGATTAAGAGAAAAATTAGCTTAACAAGAGACTAACACTTCAAAACTAGGGCCAAAATAACTAAGAAACATTAAAAATGGATTTTTTTGACCATATATAAAACATATAGTACCTTTTATAAAAGTTGGACAATTATTGGAGCCTCTAAAAATAGAAAAAAATATAGCTGGAATTCTATTATAAAAATTTACAAGAATGTCACTCCTCCTTCGCAATAAAAAGGCACTCACCCCTCCCACTTCCGCACACATCTTAATACACTGTTGTCATGTTTTTATCATTATCAAAACATGTACATGAATATTGAAATATTTAATCCAGAAAAACCAAACCAATATAATCTAGATATCTCTCAAATATCTGATACATAAATTCCATAAAAAATGTTAGTGCATTTGTAAGACCAAAAGGCAAGAATATGTATGAATTGTGGCTATATATGCTTCTGAAAGCTGCCATTAGAATATCCTCCTTCTGAACTCACAATTAGTGATATGATAATCACAAGTTAATTTTTGAGAACCAATAAGATCCCATTAATTGATCTAACATGTCATCAATGCATGGATGTTGATATCTATTCATTATATGAAATTGGTTAAGCTTACGATAATCCACAAATAGCCTTAGAGTTCCATCTGATTTCTTCATGAATAAGACAATTGCTACCCACAAAGATGTTCTATGCTAAGCGAATCCTTTTCTTTACATCTCCTCCAACTTCATATTACATTCCCTAAACTCTATTGGTTTCATCCAATAAGATGGATTCGATATAGGACTAGTCCCTGGGAGGAGATCAATTATAAACTCTACTTCCCCTATAGGTGGTAACCCTAAGATATAATTGAGAAATAAATTGATATTTTTACCCATAGTTGGTTCAAAACTGATATAATAGATCTATTATATTGATTTTAAAGTCAAATCAACAAATTGGTAAGACATTATTGATATTGCTGGTGTAAACCAGCCTGTTGCACCTATCTTTAATACCCATTGTCCTCCGAAGAGATGGTCGACACTATCCTCAGATTTATATCTAACTGTTCTGCAATAAAAATTGATGCAAGACTTGAACATTTTCCCACAATCCATACCTATGATCATATGAAATATATTCATCTCATACATTGAGATATACCACTTCAACTTATCTCCATGAATGATTATAGAAGATGAACTACGCACAAAGGCTCAACATTTTATTTTACCGATAGGGGTTTGATGTGTTTACAATGATTGAATCAAATAATGTTTTAAACATAGAAAATAAAAATCCTGAGAATAAATGAAATAATGTGATGCACCCATATCAAATAACACTTGCATAAGGGTAAACATAAATAGAATCACACCTCTCATTTTGGATTTCCCAACCTGATTATTCACAATCAGCTGCCCAACCCCATTCAATTTCCTGGTTGCTGCACTCTTCAATTTATTGCCTTAATGAGAATTCCCTTTTATATGAGTCATTTTTTTCTAAGAATAATCTTTGATAGCTTTGTTCTGATGACTAGATTAATTTTTCTTCCCTCATCCCATCGATGAATATTATTCTTGCAACACCTCAGAATTGTCTTAAGCAACTGACCCTGGAGAACTGCAACAATTGCAATAAATATA
This sequence comes from Viscum album, assembly GCA_963277665.1. Lineage (NCBI taxonomy): Eukaryota > Viridiplantae > Streptophyta > Magnoliopsida > Santalales > Viscaceae > Viscum > Viscum album. Next base: position 377,073,132 of record OY728160.1, on the reverse strand, counting down.
CCCTATATTCTTGTAGTTATGTCAAGATCTAGGTTGTGTCATATACTCTTGCTTCATGTGGTCAAACAAACCACATTGGAAATAGTTCTCTTTGATCTTGGGTCATGGAGGATGGTTCATTGATCTAGTCATTTAACTCTCATTCCCACTCCCACCTTGGAAATAGGCTTCCCTCTTCCAATTTCTCATAGAATTAAAGATTCAATAATTTCTTTTAGGTATCATCATAATTAATTTTCGCATAGTTCTTGATATAACATATTCACCCACTATCGATCTGGTTACCATCTCTGTATAATCTATAATATAGTGCATTGTAATCTTTGAGTGATTCTATTTTCATAGCCCTAATTCGAAGATGTGAGCATTCAAGGTCGAACTCACAGCAAATTTGGATGCGATGCAAACTAAATTTTTTAATTTAGCTACAAACTCTGTGATATAGTGCTTTTCATACTTCAGGTTGAAAAAGTATGTCATTCTCTGGATCCTAACATTTTAGGAATACATTTTTTATTAATCAATTAATAAAAATCTTCCGAAATAAGATCATTATCTAGTTTAGAATTCACTAAAATATCCCACAACTAGCTTGAAATATCCTCAATAATATATTTTTTCATTTTAACTTTCAACTCTGCTGGTGAGATGATGAAATCGATGATACAATTCATCATGTTCTGCCATAACTCCACCTTTTTTGGGTTCAAAATCACCTTGGAAGATGGGTGGATTTTTCATCATGACCAAGATGGAATGATCCAAATGTCTTGTATCATCCCCAAATTCCCACTTTCCAAATATAGAAATTCTTGGACGATACTCTAAACCAACTCTTGGTTCACCTGTGGTTTAGGTGCAACCATATTATTCACATATTCTTCTGGTTGGTTTCTACGACATCTATCGGGTTCCATTTCTTACAAAAACAACCAAAATTGTGAGTCTCACTGTATAGAAACTAAATTCATAAAATTTAAAATTCTATCACATGAACTATACCACATTTTTTTCCCAAATTTTTTTTTTCATGTTTAACCATTACTAAAAAATCCATTCCTTCTTTTAATAGTTAAACCATTTCCTAAACACATGAACCATGATCTTTTCAAAACCATTCTTTTGTAAACAATTGCAACATTTTTCAAAAAATTACTCCTTTTCACAAAATTATAAATCATTAATAAAAATGAAATATACAATCCTAGTGAGAATTCATTACTCTTCAATGCATTCCATGATCATCTCATTGGCTAAACCCATGACAACGAGATTCTAATATTATATAAGTGCCTCCAAAAAACTTATGTACCTAACTCCCTCGTAACTTGAATTTTAGAAAAAATAGGTTAGCTGCGTATTTTTATTCTCTGTATTTCAAGTACAAACAATCTAACTCATTTCATATATCACAACGCAAGGAATAGACAAGAAAAAATTTCAACTCCAAGACTATGAAAACTAAATGACTATGTGTTCCACAAAAAAGGATCAAGATGATACCACATATCTCAACCAATATTTTTGATCAGAAAAACAAAACCATTTGTAATAACCTACGTATTCTCATTGTCTGTGAGAATATAACGAATCATTACTTGTCCATAAGTAATATCCCATAGATGTGAAAAGATATAAATAAATTATGATGTTTTTCAAATGCATGTGGGGGATGATTCGCCGTTTAATAATTGAAATAATTAACCCAACAATGATAAACAAACAACTCACTATATTATGTATGAATAAATGATAGAAAATTTAACCAATTCATTGATATAAAAACCACACCAAATTATACTACTATGGAAGAAAAATATCTATCAAAGTAAATAGTATAAGAAACTATACAAAACTCCAATGAAACCACAAGATTCTATGCTCCACTAGATCATTTCTCCAATGTCACAAAACAACCCAAGTATCACTAATAAGTGCTAAATACATGTTATACTTTACCCTTTACCATGTCTTAGAATGTAGAATCTACAAAGAACCAATGTTCCAAACCATGGGTGAGTATAAAACTCAGATGGATTTCACTAATGAGTTCCCTTGTCAAACCACTATGATAGAAATGTTATCAACATTTATATATAATCATTATGAAAAACAATTAATAACTAAATATAAATATTTTCAAAAAAACCATTATAAGAAAGAGTAATAAAAAGCTATTTTAAATCATTTTTCAAGAAAGTCACAATTCTATAAAAATCAACAAACAATGATTTAACACCACTTCTCTATAGAATTTTGACATAACCATTCCATTACACTTTATCACACACCCAACCATGCATTATTCATTTCGACTGTTCTATACTTATGAGAGGTATCTCGTCCTATTACCTTGTGTCCCACTAACACACACCCCTGATCCTAGGTCGTGAAAATTGTACCCCAATGGTACACATCCCTTATTTAGGGTCATGTTGAACAAAAACTCAAACGACTCATATATGAAAAAACCCATTCAAAAAAACCTATTAATACCATTTTAATAAAACTTTTCTTTTATTGAAAACCAATAAAAAAACTAATTCCATTTAACCATTTTACTTCAATAAAACCATTACATTTATTCAAAACACTTTAATAAATTCCAATTACTACATTTCCAAAAATAAACTTTTAAAATATTCAATTTAGAATAAAAAATCAGTGCAATTTTTTCAAGGACCCAAATGTTTTCAGATTTCCACAATTTACCAAATCGTCAGTAAATAGGGTTTACCCAAATATCTAAGAATACAAATAAAAATAAATTGAACACAAGATATTAAATTTTATAGTATTTCAATTAGTCATACTAAGATTATTTGATAGTGAATCCACCTTCTTGGGATGTTTTTGTGAAAACATAAAAAGGACAAAGAACACTCACGAACTCAGGTAAGAATTCCATGAAACCACCTTAGATCTCATCTCCTATAAAAAATGAGACCAAATATCATCATATTTGGAGTATAATATCATATATATACCCATAATGAGAGTATATCTAAGAAACTAGGAGGAGAGATGAAGTGGATCTAGGTAGTTCTAAGAAAACATGACAACAAAAAATAAGAATGATGACATACCTCAGGAATCAAGCTTCTAAATGCCAAGTAAAGGCTCCATATCATTTCAAAATCACTTAAAAGAGGTTTTCCAACCATTAATGGAGAATAATCCAGATTTAGGGCCTCATAGTATTAAAAACAAGGGAGTTATATTAAAAAATAAAGTGAAATCAACTTTTTAAAGATCTCACTTAAACCCTACACACGATTTAGTCACATTTTTAAAACAACTTGCGCTAACCATTTTGTAGATAATGTTTGGGAAGACCCTTGCATGGCCTCATAAAATGGATTCCTTAATATTTCACCCACCAGGCCGATGCTATTATCCAACATCTACAAATCCGAATGATTTTTCTTAGGATTTCACACTGTTTAGACAAATTGTGTGCATCATGTGTGCCTTCCCTTTACGCCCAAAACTCCTTATAAGTGCCCAAAACTCTCCCAAACTTTACCCTTATACTACATATACATTAAATTTATACGAAAATGGTTATGTAATAGAGAATTAATGTACCATAGTTATTGTCTCTGACGCACTTCCATCACATAAAACCTCTAAAGGGGCATATGTGCCTTTAAACTTATAATAAACCATATACGTATTAACCAAAAAATGGTACCAAAAAACATATACTATCATTATTTGAATAAAAAACTATTATCTTTTTGAAATTTACTTATAGTATATCATGGGGTTATATTCCCTAATCTAGGTTCTTTTCCTAAATATATTTTCTAAGGATATTTCAAAACATCCTATGATACCAATTGTAACTAAACCAAATCTAGTAAACCATAGATGGTCTACACATTATTAAATTTTCATAGATTAAAGAGATGTAATCCTGAAGTACTGATCATTTCATTATTCTGGGAGAACGAGATACAAACATGATACACATTTTACATTCGGAATAAAATATAATACATAAAAAATAAAATTGTTATCAACCCTGAAACACAATTAAATAATTATTCATTATATAATAGAGAAAGGAAAAAAGATTAGTTTCAGATAAAATACTCTATAAGTCTTATGAAAATGGAATTTATTATGATTTAATAAGTTATAATCAGTATGGAATGTAAATAACTTAAAGCACATTCAATTTTTTCAACAACCAGAGATCAAAATGAGTCCATAAATAATAGTAATGTAGTAATTTCATGGATAATAATAACTGAATTCTAAATGAATAAATTTCTTAATGTTTAACATCATGATATCAGACATAATGATCTCTCTACTACAAAATCCACATTCTAATAAGATTTAAATTCTGGGTAGGCACACACCCAAATCCTATTTAATAATTTTTGCCCAAAAATTTGTCTCTGAGGACCTATTGGTTCCTCAAAGGGGTATATAATTCCATTACCCCACCATCTATACATTTCAAACTCATTCCCCAAATGTTTAATGATATTTTTAATTCATAAAAAAGTCATTATGAATAAATTTTTTATTGTATAATGAATATGGAATATTAATATTTACTCACCTATGAAAATAATTTTTGAAGTAAAACAAAATATATACAAAATTTACATATTTTATGAAAAAATAATATCCATGAAATTATGAATATATATATTTTATATAAATATAATTTCAAATGATAAAAATAAAGTGAATGTTTCAAGATAGATATAACATCTCAATAATATATAAGATATAATATATGCGATTGATTAATAAGAAATACTGTTTTTAATAAAATAATGCCATTGGGAGCAATAAAAAAATGGAAATGAAATATTAAAATAATCATTCATTAATATTTTAAAAAAAATCTAAAATATATAGATGATGCTAAACTGTGTAAAAATGTTGTGGAGGTGAGAATTCCTATCAATATTGTACAAGTTAAAATAAAATTCAATAGAATTTTTTTAATGAAATTTGAAAGTGTAAAATTCCCATAACATTATAAATATTAATTTCAAACATTTTATGAATTAAATGATAACATAAAATTTACTTTGAGTAATTAAAAATAACTTATGTAAAAAATGAAAACATCGATAAGGAAGAAAAATATAACTGATGGGAAATAAGATCATGTTTTTGTTTAAAAAATTATTTTCATGATTCAAGTGAAAAATAGAGGAAAATTTAGAATAAAACATCGAAATTACATAAATATCTAAAGGCTAAGAAAATATAAGTATTATATAATGGATAGGATATAATATTACTCTAACAAAAATAAAAAAACATAAAATTGAGATTTTAAATTAAATTTTTAAATGTTTTGTACCTTTAAAATTGAAATCCATTGAAAGAGTAAAAATTAAATGAAACATAAAACATCACGAATAAATATATATTCAATCTAAATACCTAAAAGTGCATGTATATACACCACATATAAATAAATCGGTGCATAATATAAAATATGTCTCAATATATTGGAAATAGTAATGAAATCTCTTACAAAGATCATATCAATTAAGTGAAATTTTTTTAATGAATTAATAATGTATAAAAATTGAAAATAAAAAAATATTCAATGAAAAATTGATTTTCATGTTGGTTTTTTGTATTTTTAGGTTGGTTTTAAATATGAATTGTTACTATAGATGAAAAAATTGGGACTTTTGATGTTTTTTTCTATAAACCAATGATGAAATATGATTTTCACATTTTTTAATATTTTATCCAATGTAAATAATAATATTAATAAAAATTTTACTTCATTTTTCAAGAAAACCATTGCTAAATGTACATTCAATGTAAATTAATAACAGAATTGAAGTGGAATGCCCCATATTTGTTTGAAACGTAGATATAGAGTACTCACTTCAAATAAAACTGGAGAAACATGAATTAAAAATTGAATAAAGAAAATGATAAAAATGAAACTAATATAAATGATTCATCCAAATTTCATTTCTATTGGTAGTTTTTTTAATCAATATGTAATTTTTTGATAATACCTATATTTTTTGGAAAGAACTATTGCATAAAAGACAACAACCATTGATTTGGAATTATTTACTCTAGTTATTGATTCTCATGGATAAGATTTATATTTTAATCTCGATAAAAGTAGGGCTTTTTAATACTATGAAAAATTATGAAGAAGTTCGTTGATGAATAAAAACAATAATAATGAAATTAAATGAGGAAAATAAATACCATGATCAAATTTTATATAAAAGATACTACAAAAATTTAATGAAGATCAAAAGGTTGGAAATATTGGAAGAAATAGATTGAGAAGTTATATAAACAAAAATTATATATATATTACGGTGATTCACCAAATTGGTTTTTCTGATAACAAAAAGAGAAACACATTTTTTGAAAAAATTGTAATTCCAAACCAAAACATCCTAATATTTACTTTTAACATTTTCTATCAAAATTATTGAAGTTAAAAGTCTTACCATATCGATATAATAACTTCAGTTATATATATAACTAAAATTAGAACAAAAATTATAAATATTTCTAATTTTAGATAGTAATATATATATATATATATATATATCCTGAATTAAAACCAGTGAAAAGGGTTTTATGTTGGTTATTTAAAAAACCAATTTTGAAACCCAATTCAAAAGGGTTTTTACATTGGTTCTATAAATATATTATATAATAATAATATAAATGATGACAATTAAACTTTTGAAATTGAAACCCTAAGGTTAAATTATATTATTATAATTGTCAGAAAATAGTGTAAATATAAAAGAAAAATTAATTACTAGTCATTTTAGACATAATAATGGCATAATGTGTTAAATGAAGTCCACCTATAATCTAACGAAATAAAATTTAGTTAAGAGAACACTTAATTTACATTTAACGTAAGTTGAATGTGATTTAACCTCTTGTATAATGGATATAATAATTTTATTAATTTATACCAGAACCGTATTAGTGTTTATAATCTTATATATGATCCTCTTATAATATATTGTCACTAGTACATCAATAATATTTCATTATTATTATAGTTTTGGGTCGTAACTACTTTATTTTCTCTTCTATGTTTTGTCACAGATGTTTCATTACATATACATTGATTATAGTTATATAATATCTATTATTTTAATTTTTAAATAAATGAAAAATATATAAATTAAATATATTCATATTATAATCCATGAAACCAATAAATTAAAAATGAATAACATCTCATTATGGAGGTGGTAGTCCAAAAAAATGCATGTGCAGCGTCATCATTTTCCAATTGATTGGAAGGTAATAAGGTACATGTAATATTATAATTATAGAATAAGAATTACGTCATAAGTAATATATATATTCATAATTTCCATCCTTATTACCATCCACGTAAGGGGCTACTCAAAATTTAATCACACCGCTACATGGATATGATAATCTGTATAAACGGACAAATGATGGTTTCACATTTTGTGGGATGGAAAAGAGATTGATATCATAATAACAATAAAATAATAGTATATTTATGATACATGGGTTATTGTTTTATTAATTTAATAATATAATTAGTTGAATTTTAAGAATAAATAGATTTGAACGAGTTATTAAAGATGATTACGACTTCATTGTAAGCTCTATTATATGTATTATCTTAAGGGACCTAACCAAGGTACTTTAGGATGACCATAACCTCTAGTGCATGTATAATGATTTTTTGAAGAGTTTATTTTTGGTATTAATTAGATTAGAGGATATAGGTTGGGTATAGAAGTGGGGATATGTAGTTCCATTTTATATAGAATGAAAAGAATCACATGGAATTAATCAAAAGAATTAAATATTATAAATACATTTTCATGTGGAAGTGGAGTAGTGTGAACAAAATTTAAAATCTAAGATATGATACGACTGATTTACAATTATCTAATAAAATTTAGACCAGTTTATGTGGTATTCTAAATTTTATCTCTTAGTTTATCCCCTTTATAAAACAATTTGAAACATAACCATATTAACTACTTTTTCAATTGTAATGGCTTAATATTTTATATATGAGCTAAAATTTTTATTATAAATTGATTTGGAATGAAATTATAGAAAATATCTTATCATAATTTTCCTATACCAATATTTTTATGATTTTCAAAAAAAAATAAAAAACATCATCTTTTATAAAATATCAAAAATGCCATTTTTACATAGTTCACATAATATGTCTTTAATTAATTCAAAAAAACAAGTGATTAGAATATATCCTATAATAAAATATCCAATATTTCATATATATTTCACACACACACACATATATATATATATATATATCTGTGTGTGTGTGTGTATAAAATACACATGACACTATTTTAAACCCAAAAAACCAATTTTAATTTTTTTAGATTATTTAAATTGTTGTTATTTTTATTGAATGAATATTGTGTTACTATTTCTTAAGCATTTAAAGAATTTATTCCACCATAAAAAAAATTGAATATAAATTACAATGATAAAAAATCATTTTTCTCTTAAATATAAATTTATAACACTAGATATGTTTTTTATCCCTATCAAAAAATTAGATATTATAATCAAGAAAGAAGCATTAATGACATTAACCTTTATTTAAATAATATAATTGTCAAAATCAAAAAAATATGGAACCAATTATCCTTATTTTTGAAACCTAGATGGAAACTGAAGAATTAAACTTATTCAATAGGGTAAAATAAAGTGTTAGGGCAATTTTTGGTCTTTACTATTTTATTTTTAAAATCAATTACATGATATTCCCTTATTGTGGTGACGATAATTTCCTATGGATACTATTTATAATGACTAAAAATTTAAAAAACCATTTATCAAATTTAAACCTCATAATACCTAATATGGAATATAATTTTCAATATATTATTTTTATATGTGATATATATAAATTCAAGGATAAAATGACATACACATCAGAAAAATTGTTTTTCAAAAAAATGCACTTTAACTATAAAACTATTTTTCCATGAAATTAAACAATAAAATTGATTATAATGAACTTAATTAGATTATTCATGACATTGAAGATTATTTTTAGTTTTAAACCATTAAAAAAAGGATATTTTACATTCTTGAAAGAGAAATATATTTTTAGTAAATGTGTTATTATATAGTATTTATAGAAAAATTTATCATCTTAGAATAATCCTAAAATATTACCGTAAGTAAATTTTTATATTTTCATTTGAAAAATGAATTTAATTTTATGAAATTAAATTTTTAAAATTGAAAAATATTTGTTATAATCACCACACAAAAAATGCCAACGAAAAGCATTTTTGAAGAAAATTAATTTTTCAAAGCCTAAAATGATTTTAAAGATATTAAATAATTATTTATTATTAATAAATCAATTATATAATACCATTATACATATTTTAATAATGTGGATAACAATATTCATACCAAAAAATTTGAAGGATATGCTATTACAATCATATTTAAATAATACTATTTTTTGGTTCATTTAAGCTCAGTGTTGGGTGTTGTATACAATTTTTATCATTGTTTTCTTTTAATATATGAGGATATTACCTCACTAAATAAAAAACATATTGACATTAGAAATCTTTTTATTAAATAAAATGTTAAAAAATGATATTTATTTTGAATATATTCCAAATGATGATTACCTTAAATATGTCTTTATAAAACCTCTAGATTCAACTATGGTTGATGAAATAAAATATAAACTTTACATAATGTAAATATAAAATTAGAGTTTGAATTAAAAAACCCTGATGAACCAGTTTATATACAAAAACAATCTTCTTTAATGAAAAAATCATTCAACCTTTTTCATCACACAAAATGTAAAAAATATTTGTTTCAAATTTTTCAGTGTGGAAATTGATTCTTTATTTGATCAGTAATCTTGGTTTTTATAAATGAATTTTATGTTTTATTATCGTGATTTAAGATTTCTTTTTTATATTCATCTTGTGGGAAAGTAACCTATCGTTATTTTTTTCATTAACTATAATTTGTATTCACTATTGGTTACTATTAAATAATTTTATGTAATTAAATATGTTTTCATGAACATCGTGACTTGTTTTCATGGATCTTTTATGATTTTATACACTTGAAAAGGATTGAAATTTAAATTCATCACACATATAGTTTGGAATGAGTATATTTTTAAATAATGAATTAAATATTATATAATGGGGGAATTTTACATTTTTTATAATAAAATTAATCTTTTCACTTTAATATAAGATAATTTTGTTTTTCGAACACATTAATATAAGATTATCTTTATTTTAAAATTATAAATTTCATGAGATATATTTCTACATATCTTGAAATATTTTTTACACTATTCAAAATCTGATTAAATATTACTATAATATTATTTATCATGGAAGGATTTATAGAAATTGAATAACCTATTTCAATAAAACAATAATAAAAATAAATATTTTAATATTTTATGGTATAAAAATACTATTTTTAGAGGGTGAATATTGACCTTAAACATGGTCAAAATAAGCCTAGAATAAATTTTTGAAATGTTACCTTAGATATAATCTTTTATGATTAATAAAAAATTTATTTTTAAATATTTTTTATTTTATTTATAATAATTAATTATAATTTATGAAATTAAAAATTAAATAAATTTCAATTTTATAAAAATAAATATAACATCATATAGAGGTAATAAATGGTTATTTTTTCAAAAAACATTTTTTTAAAATAGCATAATTTTTTCCCATTATAATTAATTAAAATAATATATAATAAACATAAATTAAAATGAAATTTATATATTATATGTAACGTACCGGTTCCGGAATCCACCCAGAGGTTCCCCGTACCCTGTTTGTCACATGGCCTCAAGGGAATTTCCCCTAACACCAGAGCCTGTTGACTAGCAGCGTGGGCCTTGAGTTTGATAGTGGGGAAAATATTCCCTCATTGGTAGAGTAACACAGTGGAAGTAAACAAATGGAAAAAATGGAAGCAATAATAATCCATAAAAAATTAAATAGTGGAAGACGAGAAATAATAAACCGGAGAACACATATATATAAATGATGGATGACACATATATCTAGGAAATCATCCAAACAAATCACAATGTTGGAATAAAAAACAGTACTAAGCCAAAGTACAAAAGAAAACAAATAAATAGCTCCTCAGTATCGCATGTCTCAGCTTAGTCCCACGCTCTCGAGCTCCACATAAAATCAAGTACCTAAAGTAGAGGGGCGTTTTCACTTATCTATACCTGCATAAATATAATCTGTTTGGGCCCAAATACATAGCCCAAATAGGGTGTGAGACTAAATCCTAGAAGGTAATCACCACCAGATATGTGCCTAACTGTCAGTGAATATATGATAGGTAATAATCAAAAGAAAGTAGTAAACAAGGTAGTGCTCAGCAGTAACCAATCCAACAGTTTCAAAGCAATCAGTTCCATATATCAACAACATAAATACAAGCAAGTAACCCTCTAGGTAGTCCTCTCAGCCTAACCCCTCTGGTTCAATCAAAACAAGAATACTACAAAGACTCACTGAGGAATCCCTCTCAGTCAAATGCCTTTATAGTCCCAAGCTTTACAGACTCTCTGAGAATTCTCACACGGTCAATTACACTTATATTCAAAAGAGATAAAGACTCTCTGAGGATGCCCACACAATGAATTACCCATAGAGTCAAAAGTGCTAAATACTCTCTTACGAAGCTCACACGGTCAATTCCCCTTATAATCTACTACACTAGGTTCTCATGGTCTTGTGAAAGTCAAACGAGCATAGAAATGAAATAAGGCCAAAGTAAACCTCAAGAATTACTTGGCTAAACAATCTAAAACATCTCAATCATGTCAGAAAAAATAATCACTCTGTCCTACTGTACTAGGCTTGGGAAACATCAAGTGAGCATAATGGCTAAATTGAACCAAAAGTCCATAAGCAGAACATGAATGGGTAAACACTTCCAAAGAATAGAAAAAAACCCTATTCACATCCAAATAACCTTTATATACACATACCAGCATATCAGGATGTTAATATGGTTAAAACAGTAAACACACAATATCCCATTCAAGGGTATTGGACAAAATTGCACATATAACTCGAAGAATATCAACATAAAAGGCACAAACCACCTACCTCGGTGTTGGGAGATCGATATACTTGAGTCTCAGGGCTGGAAGCACCTTAGTAAACCGAATATATACAAAAATGTCTAAAACGATCAATAGAGGATACCTTGAGAAGCATGATGAATTGGGAAACGAAGCTCAAGGAGAAGAGAGAGCTTACATAGATGATACCAACAAAATAGATGGTGGTAAAATCGAATATCAGATTCTCGGTTGGGGGATCGGGGGAAGATTGCGGCCGTATGAGATCTATCGGCTGAAACAAACCTAGAAGAAGGTGTTTCTGGTGATTACACGTGACCCCGATATGTTTAATGAAAAAAATAAAGTACACAACATGTAATTTATAAGTACGCTGCATGTAATTTCCTTCATCGGCCCCTATATTAAGCAGTCTCTAGGTCACCACACATGGCCATGTGCATGGCCGTTACACGGCCAGCACCCGGCTACCCATGGTAACTGAGTCCACGACATGTACTCAGAAAGTACAAAGTGTGTAATTCGAAAATTTACATAAATTCCTCTCATTCTAAAAAATGAGTACAAAAAGAAAAAGATACCTAAAAAAGAAGATCTGGGTTCTTACAAACATTCCCCCTTAAAGAAATTCATCCCTGAATTTCTCTATCAAAGTGTCATTGAAATAAGAAACCCCAAATAGAACCGACCACTGTGCTCATACATCAGTCTCCCTCTCCCATGTCTTGTCCTGTACTCACTCGTGCTGCCATAGAACTCATTCCAGAGGGACAAACCAGCCATGAAAAACCTTCATACTTTGATAGACAATCCTGATTGAATGATCCTCGAACATTGCATCCACATCCAACTCAACTTCCTCAGGTTGGAAGACATGAGACGGGTCTGATAAGTAACATAGAAGCTAAGAAACTTGGAAGATGTCATGGATTTCCTAGAATCTCGGAGGCAACTGCAATAGATAGGCAACTGGCCCAACTCTCTCCAACACCTCAAATGGTCTGACATACCTCGGGAAAATTTTACCCTTTCTCCTAATTCTCTTGTGACCTAACCTCAGTGTGACAGGCAGGAAACCACGATCTCTGACCTCAAACTCTAGAGGTTGTCTCCGCTAATCAACATAAGTTTTCTATTGAGACTTTGCAGTATACATCCTCTTCTGAATCAACTCTATCAGCTCAGTGGTCTCCTGGACAAGATGAGGTACCAACATAGCTGCCTCTCCTTCCTCCAGTCAACATAAAGGTGATCGGAAAGGCCTACCCTACAAAGCACATAAGGTGCTATTTGAACAGTAACTTGAAAACAATTATTATAGGAAATCTCCACCTGATGCATATTCTTCTCCCAAGAACCTCCAAAATACAAGATGCATGCACGAAGCATGTCCTCATGCACCTGAATCCCTTACCAGACCCGAGAAGTAAAACAGGCATCTCTGTCTGAAACGATGGAGTGTGGAACTCCATGTAGACGTACGATCTAACGGATATACAGCTATCCCAAATTATCATCACTGAAAGTCTCAATGAAAGGCAAGAAGTGAGAATCCTTCATGAGTCTGTCAATGACAATCCAAACTGCATCATTCCCTTGAGGCCACCTTGGTAAACCTGTCACAAAATACATCACGAAATCATTCAACATACACTCGTTAATGGGTAACTATTGTAAAAGCCCTGATGGTTGCTGATGCTCCGCCTTAACCTAATGATAGGTGGAACACCTCATAATGAAACTAGAAACTTTTCTCTTCTTACCTAGCCACCAATACAGGCAGTGTAGATCAAGATACATCTTGCTAACACCGGGATGAACTGCCCAAACTGAGTAATGGAAGCCTTGCATCAGCTCCTCGTGTATGTCTGCTGGCACCCATACGCGGCCATGTAAATACAAGATCTCATCCTCTCATATGGTTTATCAATGAATAGGGTCCTCTCCTAACATGCATTTATGTAGGACTAGGGCTTCAGAATCTTATAGATGCCTGATTCACACTTGATCAAGAATAGTAGAGGTAACAGCTATAGAAGAAAGAACTATCTACCCCTATCTGTTGTGCACCTCAAAAAGCATCGTAGAAATAGAGACATAATCTACCACTCATTGTTATCCTTCTGAACTGCCTGTATCTGATTCCTCTTGCTCAACACATCATCCATTAAGTTTCCTTTTTCAGACGTATAGGCAAGCTCAAAGTCAAAGGAGTGAAGGCACTCAACCCCCCTTTGTTGTCTCAATTTCAAGTCATGTTAAGTGATGATATACTTGAGACTGTTGTGGTCTGTGAAAACCACGAAATTCTCTACCAGAAGATAATGTCTCCAATAGTATAATGCTTGAAAAACTATAGCCATCTCAAGATTGTGTGTCAGGAAATTCCTCTCATGTGGCCTCAACTGCCAAGGCCCGTACGTGATGACTCCTTCTCCCTACATAAGCACAAATCCCATCCCGATACCTGAAGCATCACAGTACACAATATAGATATTTTCTAGCTTTGGAAAAACTAGAATCGGTGTTGAAGACAACCTATCATTCATCTCCTGAAAAGGATGACTCACAAGAAATTGACAACAAGAACTTCTCACCCTTATTAGTCAGGCCCGTCAGTGGTTCTTCTAAGTGTGAAAAGTCTTGAATGAAACATCTGTAGTAACTATCAATCCCTATAAAACACTATACCTCAAAGACATTCTTCAGATACTCCCAAGAAAATACTGTTCTCACTTCTCTGGATCTACTGATACTCTTTTCTCTGAAATATCATGACCCAAGAAGTGAATATGATCCATCCAAAAGTGGAATTTTGAGAGATTAACATATAACTGAAGCTCTCTCAGTGTAATCATAAAAATATCCTGATGTGTGGAATGGTCATGTCGAGTGTGAGAGTACACCACGATATTGTCCAAAAATAACACCATGAAAGAATCCAAGTATGGATGGAACACTGGGTTCATCAGTGCCATGAAAACTGTAGGCATGTTAGTGAGACCGAACGGCATAACCATATACTCGTATAGACCATACCTGCTCTGGAAGGCTGTGAGAGGTATATCTGATGGTCTAACACACAACTGATGGTAACCAGACCTCAAATCGAGCTTTGAGAACACCTGGGATTCTTGAAGCTGATCAAATATATCATTAATCCTGGGAAAGAGATATCGTTTCATGATCTTCAACTAGTACAGCCTATGATAATCCACACAAAGCCTAAAGGTACCGCCCACCTTCTTCACAAAAAGGACACATGGACCCTGGGAGAAGTACAGGGTTGGATGAAACCCTTTTCCTACAACTCCTCAAAATTCCTCTTGAGCTCCTGTAAATCTAGTGTAGCCATCCTATAAGGAGGAATGATCACTGGTTCTGCCCCTGGAACCAGCTCAATAGAAAATTATACCTCATGCTTTGGAGGTAAACCTGAAAATTATTCTAGAAAGGACTCTCTGAAATGATCCAACACTGAAGGAAAGTCCATCTTTGAAATACCCTGGATATCCAGATATAGAATAGAAATCTGGGATATAATTCCTCCCAAACCATGATTCTTGAGTCCCGCTTTGCTCTCCTAGACATTCCAATTGCCCTTATAAAGAAAAGATCCACCCTCTGGGGATGTGAAACTCACCCTACGGTGATAGCAATGGAAAACTACCTTGAAGGGATCTAACTAGTACATTCAAGAATGACATCATATCCTACCATCTCTAGGACATAAGGGTCCCTTAAGAAGTGACACCCACCAACCTCAAGAGGGAACTCCATTCACATACATACACAAGCCGTTATAGTCCCCAACAGAGTGTCTAGCATCAAGATATCATTATAAGAAAAGATGCAGAGCACAAGGCTCTCCACAACAGCAATAGATATAAATCTATGGGAATCTTATGAATTGAAAAGGGAAGAAGCTAAAATTGAGGCTACTAAGATTGTACCTCAAACTATAGATGGTCCGGGACCCTGCTCTTACTAGGTCTACTCCACTAAAAAAGTATGGCCTGCACCGCAGCCCTGCGACCCTGCCTAACCACCCTGTGCTGATCCACCCTATTTTGTTTCTAGAATCCTAAAGACTGGATACCACATCAATGACCTCAACCTTGGCCTGAACGGAAAGAAGAACTCTAGTTCCTAGACTAGTGAGAAACTAGTGGTGATCTCTTGAACGAGGAGTCATAGAAGAACCCATGTCACCATCTTCTGGTGAGAAAATATGACATAAGTGTTGAAGATGACCCATATTTCCATAATATTGGCACTCCACTAGGTCACTCGGGAAATGTGGCCTCGTATTACCGCTCCCCTCACACTGGTAGCATACCACCTGGCTACCGGAAGATGTATCCCTCCTGCTCTGATCTTCACATGCAGTATCCCTACGGTGCTTCCTGCTATAAACTGGCAGAGCACTAACTCTATATACCGACCCTCCCTAGCTCACAGCTCCAGAATCCCTCAGATTATGCTCAGTGATCTATGCCTCGTTGACTATAGAAGATATTAAAGTCAACCAGTTGATTTTTACCAGAGATCAAATATCCTGCCTGAGATCATCCTCAAACTTCCATGCAAGGAACAACTCATCTCCCACTAGAAACGGTGTAAATACCTGCAGCTCGGTGAAGTTAGAGGAATAATCCAAAATAGAAATAGTACCCTACTCTAAAATCATAAACTCTCGAGCTGAATCAGCCCTCATGGACTCTGGATAGAAGTAATCGTAGAATGTGTACAGTAACTCTTCCCAAGCCGTATTCTACTGGTGTCCCACCTGTGAGATCACATCCCACCATCTCATGGAAGAATCCTGAAGCATGTACATAGAGAGCATGACCCGCCTCTCGAGAGGTATATCCAGATTCTCAATGATCGTCAACGTGGATTCTAGCCATGAATTTGCAGCTTGAGGTCCTCCTTCTTCTGTGAAGGTGAGAGAATGGTGCTTCTGGAAAACAAGCATCAGCTCTGCCATCATTGAGGCAGGAAGTGACACTCATTGGAAGGTATGCATCGTACTCATAAAGCCATCCCTAAACTGTGCATCGGCACCTATGCTAAGCATAACTGCTGGTTCTAATACTGACACAACTGGAGGATCTTCCAGCAGTACCTGATCAGCCATATTCGGTGTCTTCTCAACACCTTGCAACTGGCGTACTACTAGAGGACGTCTCGGTGGGATGACTATGCAAGGTCAAGCACACGCCTTAGATTAAGATCACCAAGGACTAAAAACTAGAAGCATAAGAACGGAATAGGATAAAGAAAACATTCATGTTTTACAAAACAATACTACGTGACTTTTATTATCACTACACGACGAGTTACCATAAGCCATTCACATGGGCGTGTACTTCTACCTAAACTAGTCGTGTAACAACCCAAACACATGACATGTTCTCCTTACACATAGCATGTACTTGAATTTTCTTTCCCTTCTTGAGGCCTTCTACATGGCTAAGCCACACGGTTCTCCTTTGAAAAAAAGTACACGACATGTTTGTGCCAGACATGGAGTGTACTAGATGAGCTTCATTGACCTGTGTTGTTCGTAAAACGGTCGGTTACACGACTAACCCTACACGGCGTGTTTCAGGTGGAAAAAACATGTACCACATCGGTTTCAACTACCCATGATGTTAGTCACACAGATAAACACACTGCTGACTATACACGGAGTGTTAGTTCCAGAAAAGGTGTGTACAGGAAGCTCTAACTGACCCATGTTGCTCGTTACACAACCGAAAACTCGGCTGACACTAAATGGCATGTTCTATACTGATAGGGAGTGTACTAGGAATGTTAACACTGACCTGTGTTTTTTGTTACACATGTAGATTCCAAGATTACACTAGATTCCGTTTTTAGAACTGACACAACATGTATAACCTAAGGTATTTCCATTCTTGTTGTTAGTCCCATGGGCAGACATAGGGTCACCACGATATGACATTTACAACTGGTACACAGTGTGTTACAATAATAATTTCAGTATCCCATGTCTCCTCCCACATGGAATAAGAAAAGGTTTAGAGACTACACGACGTTTACATAAGTTTCCTGACATGTACTTAAGAAAAACAGTTTCTTCCCAAATTGAAGAACACATGGCGTGTAGTAAAAACTACACGGTGTGTATTTTGGGTTTTTCTGGACAGTAAGCCTATGAATATTATTCGAAGCCTAGAAAATGATTGAAACGCACATCGAAGTTCCAAATTCTGATCCGTTAGGGCCCATACTCCCCAAAAATCAAAGCATCACATCTTATACATGTTATAAACAAGGATAACAAAGCATTGATCCACCAATGTCTGGTCCATGAGGGCCCATAACACCTCAAGAACCAAAGTTTGGTGTTAATTCAAACAAAAACACTCCCAAACAATAACCTATCAACAATTGGTGTTTTTATCATGGAAACTATCACAACAACATGTATATCTATCTCAACACCTATCACAACAACATGCAATCACAAATGAACCCCTAATGTCATTGAAAGAATGCATTACATGTGATCCCTAGAATGTGTGTATATGATTCATGATATGTAATACCCTCATCTTATCAGGTTGAAATAGAAATAGAACCTCAATTACATCAACAATAACAACAAAAAACATTTGAATCACTCAAGGTGAAATCAAAGTCAAATGTAATAAATGAAAAACCAAAAAAAATTGAAACACAAGGTAAATTAGAATTTCCCTGTAAATGGGTTAGCTACTCCCAGGAACAACTTATTAACATGTACATATTCCATCCTATCCATGACTATAGGCTCCAAATAGTAAGTCAAAGAAAAGAAACTCCTTTGATACAACTTTGTAACATCCCAGTTCTGGAAGCCATCCAGAGATTCCCTGTACCCAGTTAGTCACATGGCCTCAAGCACATTTCCCCTAATGCCAAAGGCTTCCGAATAGAAGCAAGGGCCTTAGGAGTGATAGTGGAGAAACTATGCTCTCATTGGATGACTAACACAATGAATGTAAAAAAATGGAAAAAACAAAAGAAGTAATAATCCATACAAAAGTAAATAGTGGAAGATTGGAAATAATAAACTAGAGAACACATATATATAAAAGATGCATGATATATACGTCTAGGAAAGCAACAAACCAAATCACAATGTTGGAATACAAAACGATACTAATCCAAAGTACAAAAGAAAACAAATAGACAACTCCTCAGTATCGCAAGCCTTAGCTTGGTCCCATGGTCTCCAGCTTCACAACAAATCATGCACATGAATTAGAATGGAATTTTCCCTTATCTATACTTGCAATAATATAATTTTCTTTAGCCGAAATTCATTTCCCAAACATGTTTTGAGACAAAATCCTTGTAGGCAATCACCACAAGATCAGTGACTAATAGTCAGTGAATATATAGAACGTAAAAACAAAATAAAGATGTAAAAAAAAGAAAAACTCCATAGTAACCAATCCCACTATTTCAAAGCAATCAATTCCATATATCATCAACATAAAAACAAGTAGGTAACCCTCTGGGTAGTTCTCTCAGCCTAACCCCTATGGTTCAACCAAAATAAGAATACTACAATGACTCTCTCAGGAATATCTCTCAGTAAATTCCCATTATAGTCCCAAGTGTTAAACACTATCTGGGGAAGCTCACACAGTCAATTCCCCTTATAGTAAAAAGTGATAAATAATCTCTAACGAAGCTCAAACAGTCAATTCCCCATATATTCAAAAGTGATAAGGACTCTCTAATGAAGATCACATAGTCAATTCCCCTTATAATCTACTACACCAGGTTCTCATGACCCTGTGTAGGTAAAACGTGCATAGAAATGCAATAAGGCCAAATTAAACCTCAAGAACTACTTGAATAAATAGTCTACAGCATCTCAAGCATGTTGGATAAAATAATCACTCCATCCTACATTACTAGGCAAGGGAAACATCAATGAAACCTAATGGCTAAACATGACCAAATGGCCGTAAACAGAATATGCATGGGAAAACACATCCAAAGCATAGTAAACAACCCTATTCACATACAAATAACATTTATATATGCATACTAGCATAGAAAGAAATTAACAGGGTTTAAATGGTAAACACGCATTACCTAGTTCAATGGTATTGGACAAAATTGCACATATAACTCAAAGACTTTCAATGGAAAGGCACAAAACACCTACCTCGGTGTTGGGAGATCGATATACTAGAGTATGAAGGCTTGAATCACCTTAAAACGCCGAAGAACTACAAAAAAGTAAAATACGTTCAAAAGAGGATAACTTTTGAAAGAGGAGGAATTGGGAAACGAAGGTCAAGAAAAAGAGAGAGCTTACCATGGTGATCCCAAGGAAATTGACAGTGGTCGAATTGGTGATCATATGTTCGGTTGGGGGCTCAGGGAAAGATCGTGGCCATACGGGAGCTCTCGGCCGATCCAAAACTAAAAGAAGGTGTTTCGGGCGATTAGACGCAACCCTGGTATGTTTAATGAAAAAAAGTACATGATTTTTACTTTATAAGTAAACGACATGTAATTTCCTTCACCGACCCCCACATTAAGAGGTCTCTATGTCACCACACACGGCCATGTGCAAGGCCACTAAATGACCAGCACCCGGCTACCCATGGTAACCGAGTAAATGGTGTGCACTTAGAATGTACACGACGTGTACTTCAAAAATTTCTAGAAATTCCAATTTTTCTAAAAAACAACCAGAAAAGGAAAACATAGCTGAAAAAAAAAGATCTATGTTCTTACATTATACATTAAACTATATAAATATAAATCCATGTATTTATTATTACTAGTCATATAGTAAATATATTTTTATCATTTATTGGATAATGTATTTCTTGGAAAAGAACTTTTTGACAGGATTTAGTGGTTTATTTTTAAATTAAATATTTCCACTTCAGTGAGTTGAATTTGGTAAAATTGATTCCATATTTAGAGTTATTATAATTAATATTTGTTAATTAATAATATTTAATTTTTTCATAATTAATTATAAAAAAGAAAAAAATAATTTCCCTAGTTAATGGTAAAATGGGTTTTCCAAGGGAAGGGGAATGAAAAACTATAAGATAATGGAATGTTTTCCAATTAAACTTTTCAAAATATTCATTTCTGAACATATTTTTACCTTATCTATCCCACATTAAAATATAATGTCATTTTAATGAATTTTCTAGGGAATGACGTTATCATTTTAAATTATTTCACATAATTTATTCTTTTCTTCTTCTTCTATTATCACCATAAATTATGAATTAAAAATTAGAATATATAAAAACTATAAATCTAATTTACTTATGTGTTATTATATATATTTAAAAAATTAGATCACCTTTTCCACAATATGGAGTTGATGACATCACTCATTTGTAAAACAGACTACTACCTTAAGAGCTGATGTAATTGGTTTTCCACCACAGAATGACACGAATAGTCATAACTATGGATGTAATGAATATATATGACACATATGAAAAGATATTAATTACATTAATCTAATATATCATTTTCTTCCTTACCATTTTAGAAATAATGGATTGACAAATTCAATCATGCATACATATGGCTTACCATCTACTTAAAGTGATGCAATCATTTTCCATATAAAAATATCAAAAATGACTCTAAAAATTAATATTATGAGTAAATATGATATTAATAACATTAATGTAATTATTTTTATGATGTATCTATATCCCATATAAAATAACCACCACTTTTGTGAAAAATAATAATGAAAAAATTAAGGTAATTAGTGCCAAAAACATGGGTAAATATGAAATATTATTAATAAAAATGTTTTAAGTTGTCAGTAACGTATCATATATGATATTATAAATATTAATTTGGTTTTTAAATAACATAATAATAAGTTTTTATCAATTATACATGATTTTAAATCACACTCGACTAAAGGGAAGCATGAGGTCACTGATTTGATCTCAATTTCTAATCTATTGAGGAATAGTAGTCATTATGAACCTATTCACTTTTATGTGGTGTGTATACTTCCCATTTGATGAATTTAACATGAATAAATATTCATTCATTAGGATTAATGTTTCAATTCAAGTCTATCTATTTACGGTTTGTCAATTTAAATTTTACAAAATAAGTAAGAATTTATTTTACAAAATCACCTTCTTTTGGAATGGATTTTATTTTAATTAAAATAATATTTTACTTTGTCCTACATAAGATACAATAATTATATTATCCATAGTATATTTAAATATTTTCTATATGATCAAACCTTTTCAATCCATTTGGTACTTTTTATAGAAAATAAATGTTTAAAATAAAAGCAGTTGTGATTTCTCTTTTAATTGGATAAATTTTTTTATACATGTGTATGTTTAAAAAAATAATTTTTAAAAAAACATTTACTTAATCAAAAGATTTTTGAGGATGTTTCAATATATCCTCAACATTTAAAAAGTGATTTAATGTAATACTTATACTATTTTAGGAAATTTATTTTTTTGACTTTTAATAAAAAAATCTTTTTAACATATACAGTGATAATAGAATTCGCCATCGATGTAAACATTTTTTGAAATGTATGTCCTTCTATAAGTTTTCAGTGGTATTAAAAAGTAAATAAATTATGAAATCTTATTTAAATATTGCCCGTCTATTATCTTTATTTTTTCTTAAGACACAAATTTACCAAAAAAATCTATGTTATTCGTCATGTATTTTGTTCTTGTTAACATTCTCTTGAAACATTAACTTTCATGTGATAATTGTAAAATATATTTACCTTAAATATCCATATTATATTTCATTGAAATGATTATTTATTAAAATATATAAAATTTCTAGATTTTTTGTTTTATTTGAATGTTATTTGATTGATTGGGAAAATCATGTTAAATATGTATTTTTTACTCATTATAGATATTAATTGATAAGTAATATTGATTTTTAATTAAATTTATCGTTAGATATATGACTAGTGTTTTGTAATTATATTAAAGTGTGGGTTTTAACATTATATAGTCCATAGAGGAATAAAAGTGTATCCTGAAACCAATTATTTAGTGATGTTAAATAGGTTCTTACGAGTTGTCTTAAATGATCATGGTGTAATGTATTGATAGTATAGATATCATGATGTCTCATATCATGAAATCTCAAATTATTAATTTCAATCATTGAGACTTTATTTATTATTTCCAATTATATCACTACATTAATATTATTTATGGATTCATTTTGTGATTAAGTTATTGATTATGTAGAATTTAGCTTCAATTATCTACCTTTCTACATTGATTATGCTTTATATAATTATAATAGTCATGTTATTGATTAAATGGGATGTGTTTATCATTATTTACCTTAAAATATTTATTATTCATTATTTCTAAATGATATATACTAATAAATGTTACCCTTTCTATGTATTTGATCCCACCATTATTTTTTTTCCTTTCCCCATGATATGAAAAAAAATCATTAAATGAGTTTAAGGATGCTGAATATTTTCCATTGTTTTTATTTTTATTATATTATTATTGTAAAATAGGAATCATAAATTTGTTTAGTTATCCATAACTTAAAAACATATCATTCTAATGGGATTTTACCCCTTATATCAATTACAATGTAATAAATCGACCATCATCTCAGAGTCACTAGATTCAGGGTTGGTACAGTTTGTATGAGAGTATGTTTAGTATAAACCTTGGGAACGTGATTTAAAAAACCTAAATTTTGGAACATGACCCTATTGTTTAATTTAATGATATTTATAAAATAAAATACTGATTTTATCCTAATATAGGTAATATTTTATTTTTCCTAGAAATACATTAATTTCTATTTAATACAAATTGATGTTTTTCAAGAATAATTTTACCTTTGGGTAATAAATCCAAAAAAGGTGAATTAAGATTTGACTTTATTGTCACCACGTGCATGATAATACACCTTACTATAAACATTGTTATAAACTACATGGGGATATCCCTATGATAAATGATATTTTATTTGTAAAATGTTTAGAAGGATTTGAAACTATTTATAATATATAAAGATACCCCAAAATATACCAAGTTTACAACTTTTGGATTAAGAATGCTTAAAATGTTTATTTATGTTATGTGTTACACAAGTTTTAGAAGTATACATTTATTTATAATTCATAATATTATGAGCTAGTGAAGTAAATTCCATTTTTTATAATTGGTTTTTAGATGAAATATGGGTATCAATACACATGGTCAATATAGAGATTTACCAATTAAGAATTCTAATATAGATGGTATTTGAACAGGGAATATCATAGAAGTATTAGGGAATCTTAATTAGGTTATAAGTAATTAAATTTCTAAAATAGAGTAGCCTATTATTGCACAGTGTGATTCTCCTATGTTGGATCACTTCATGAAATATACTCCCCTATATTTTAGTGTGGCTAGTAAACCATTTGTAGTAAACAAATGGATTATATCCCTTGGAAGGATATTTCCAGACATTAAATGTTTTTAAAAGGATGATATTATATTGTTACTATACTATATCAAGGGTTATATTGATTAATTATAGTCATTGATCCATATTACTAGATATGAAGAAGAAATAGAACTCATTGAATGGATATCATTTCCAGAAACATAATTTGAAAAATATTTCACTCTTGAGAAATAGACTGAAATGAAGTGAATGTTCATAAACATAAATAAAAATGAGGAAGATGGTGTTTTGAAGTCCTAGAAAACCTCTATAATACTATCAAGGTATTCTAATGATTACATATAAAATATAGAATGCAATATTTACCACTAAATTATAGGTCTTAATCTATGTTTGTGAAAAGAACTTGTTTATCGACCTTTTTCATCAATTAATAATACAGTTTTATGCACTATAAAAATAGATAAGGAATATTCAAGATCATTAATATACAAGGAGGATAAAATTAAGAAGATTAATTTTGAATTACAAATAAACATTTAATGCATAGAATAACAAGATGAAAATGAATCAATTTACATCAAATGAAAATTGTGAAGAGAAACATCCTAGAATGTTTTTGAAGGGCCTTGGAGTGTGTTACAAGTGTGGCTGAAAAGATTATCTGACTCATGAATGAAACAGAAATTAATAGACTTGTATTATGAAGTTCTTAAACTATATTTAAATGTGGATTATTCAAAAAAATGTCCCAAGCATCAAGGGAATCTACCATTGAAGAAAGAAAGGGGATATGGATAAGTTTGTGTGATTAATATAACTAATGTTAAAGAAGAGAAGTATTTTATGGTAGGTACATTAATAATTTCTACAAATTATCAAATTATTTATTTGATTCCGTATCATCATACTCTTTTATATCATTTTTGTTTATCATGAAAATTAGCTATTTTTATTGAACCTTAAGAAGAGAGTTTTTTGTAAAAAAACTAGTGTCATGATAAAAGGATATGGTAGGAAGTCACTATTATGAAACATAAATGTCTTGTATTTATAGAATTCATTATCATACATATGGTTGAAATTGATATAATCTTTGGTGTATACTGGATTCCTAAAATGTATAAAAAAATTACTCGGAGAATGAAATTATTAACCATGATAAAGATATCAAATTCATTATATTTAGAGAAATTACATTATCATCTATTTCATGTCTAGATTATCCCCCAATTTCCTTATGAATTAGATTTTTAGGGAAGAAGAGAAATCACATTTACATATATAAAAGTGAATATTAAAATTTAGGATATAACAATTTTATAGATATACAGTGATATATTTACAAAGGTAATAACTTGACATACACTAGAGTGTGAAGTTGATTTTTCCATTAATTTAGCACCTAATTCAAGACCAATATTCAATATTTCCAAAACTTTTGCCACTTTGGAAATAGTGTATTCTATGAAAAAACAAGAGGGGTTAAACAATAACGAATTTATTTTCCTTGTTATATCACCATGGGGAGCAAATATTATTTTCATTAAAAAGGAAGATGGATCCATGAAGTAATGCATTGCTCCTAAAAAAATCAATGTTATAATGATAAAAAACAAGAATCCTATGCTATTCATTGATGACATATTTGATCAACTTGACTTTTCTCAATACTTTCAAAAGATTTACCTACACACTTTGTATCATCTATTGGGAGTAATGAAGGAGGAAAATTTGAAAACAAAATTTTGAAAGAGGTGTGGAAAAAATGAGTTTATTATAATTCCATATAGATTGACTAATGTACAAAATATTTTTTTAAATCTAATGAATGGAGTATTATAGTAATATATTAATAATTTCATGGTGACAGTCATTAATGATATCATGGAATATTTGAAGAGTGATTTGAAACCAAAGAATAACTTGCAAATCATACTTGACACTCCTAGAATAATGGATTTATATAGGAATCATAGAAAGTGTTAATTATTTGATTAGGAAGCTTTTTTTGATCTATGTTGGATCTATGTATGGAATATAAGTTGAACTGACGAAGGAAAAAGGGAGTAAAAAAATGGCCTAAATCAATGAAAATAAATGATTTAAGTAGTTTTATTGGTTTTTTAGGTTACTAACAGTGATAACATCATAATGTTTCATAATTAAGCGACCCATTAACAAAGAATTCAAGTAAATGGGGTTATGTTCACATAGATAGAGTAATGTGAAGAATAATTTGAATATTTGAAAAGGTTGTTGTCCAATAATTTAATTTTGACTCTATTATCAATAAATTATAGGTTTGTGATATATAGTGATTCATCAAAAAAGTGAACTGTGTTTGTCCTTATAAAGAATAATAATGTTATTGCCTCTAAATCATGTAAGTTAAAGACTCGGGATCATTACTATCTAAACCTTGTTCTTGAGTTAGAAACTATAATAATTTTACTTGAAGATATGGATACATTATCGCCATAATGAAATATGTGGGATATAAAAAGACTATTAGAGCCCAAAAAATATCCCAAAAAAAGCTCAATATGAGGAAACTATGCTGGATCACACTACGGGAAAGATTGTTTTTTTGTGACGAATTATTTGCAATGAAAATAAATCCCAATGAAAATAGTCCCTAGAAGAGGTTATTTGTGACGGATAATCAACATATCACAAACAATTAGTTAGTTGTGATGGGACTTGGGGTCCTATCACAAAAAGGTACGTGCGGGATGGTGCGGTTTGAGCGCCAAACCACACCAAAGGGTATTTTGTGATGGGGAGGCACCCCCAATCACAAATACCAGGAGGTGGTAAATACTATATTCGATGGTGGAATTCCCCATTCGAAAATTGTGTGTCCCATGGAGGGTATTTGTGATGGGACCCATCCCAAATACCCTTTTGTACCACCGACAGTAATTAATGCAGATGAAGGTGTTTGCGACGGGTCACATCACAAATAGTACTATTTGCGAGGGGTCTCATCGCAAATAGTACTATTTGTGATGGGATACCCAAAGAAAATATTCCCACCGTAACTAATCTAACATATATATACCCCATCCATTTTTTCTTTCCTTCCCCTCAACTCCTACTTTCTCTCTCTCTCTAAACTCTAATTCTAGAGTGAAATTTTTTCTTAATATGTTTTTTTATTAAGAAGTTGTGAAGCCGTCTACAATTATAAGAGATCCAGTTTAACAGTATTTATGTTTTATTAAATTTAGTATTTATTTCATTTTTTAATATTATTTTTTATTATTTTTCATTAGTTATAATTAAATTATATTTAAATTGTTTTTTCATCAGTATTTATTTTTAAAAATAAATTTAAATTATTAGTACTAATTCGTTGTAATTAGTAATAAATATTCATTATTAATGATAATTAGAAATGTATATAAATAATTAGTGGTAATTAGTAACTATTAGCTCTAATTTGTAGTAATTAATAGTAATTAATGCTAGTTAGTAATAACTAGGAAAAAATGGTTATAATTAAAAAATAGTAATAATTAGGAAAAATTGTAAAAAATGTTTACAATTAGTAATAAATACTAATAATTAGTAATAAATAATAATAATTAGTAATAATTAGTAATAATTAGTAATAATTTGTAGTAATTTGTAATAAATAGTAATAAAGAGTAATAAAGAGTAATGAATAGTAATAAATAGTAGTAAATAGTAATAAATAGTAATAAATAGTAATAAATTGTAATAAATAGTAATAAATAACAATAAATAATAATAATTAGTAATAATTGATAATAATTATTAAAAATAAGTAATAATTTGTAATAATTTGTAATAATTAGTAATAATTAGTAATAATTTGTAATAATTAGTAATAATTAGTTATGTTAAAAATATTTGAATTCCTAATTTATTGTAATATGAAATATTTACAGTTTTTTACTTTTATATTGGTGCAAATATTGCACAATTTATTTATTATTTATCATTATTTATTATTTTTAATATTTTAATTTTTTAATTTTTTTTAATGTTCGTTTATTTTACTACTACTTACCATAAGAATAATAATATTTTATGATTTTTTATATATTTTTCCGAATATTTACAATTTTAATATTTTATTATTATTTTAATAATAATAATTTTATTTTTTCAATAATCTTAATATTATAAAATATAAATTTTTTATTTTATATAGTATTTGGGACTGGACCTTTTGCGATAGGGACCCATCACAAATAGTTTATATATATATATATATATATATTAAAATATTATTTGTGATGGTAAAAGGACTCATCACAAATAATTTTTTATGATGGGCCAATCACAAAATGTTTCGGTACATATAACATATATAAATGGGGAAACCCATTCCTAAATAATTTTTCATTTTTAATCTTGTATTGGGTGTTAATTGGTTTATTTTCTCATGAATGTTTGTCAAGAATATTACAGTTGTTGTGTATGGGATATAGATCCATTATCTCCAAAATTATATTAATTCTATAATTATCATATTTACTCTTTATATAATTTTTAATTAATTATTAAAATTTTTACATGGAAAATGATTTAAATCACATCGTGGAGATAGTAGATCATATGTACCCACGAGAGAAGATATCATTCCTTTAATGAGTGAAAAGGTAATCAATTGGATAATATATTAGTTTTAAAAATTTAATTTAATTTAATATGTATCATATATGTTCCTTATATTCATCATTATTTTTATGCATATGAGTTTGTGATGGAATGAAAATTAAATTATTTCATAAGGTGGTAGTGTATCATACACACAATTTATGAATTTGTATCTCATTTGATGGATAATGAGATAGATAAATATTATGTTATAAAAATATCGAAATCTAACTATATTGGATATAATATTGTTATTATATTTGGATTTATAATGCATAAATGAAGGTGATAAAAGAGTATATAAAAATAAATATTTTTGTTAAGACAATTACCTTCTCTTAAGAGAACCTCCTTTGAATCTATTGTCAAAGACTATAGGGTCAGTATTTTGGGATAAACATAACCTATAGAATGTGGATAAATACTTTTCGAGCATATTTTTAGGGTTTTTTAGCTAAATGTATTCATTTCTAGGAATATTTTAGGGGAAGAGGTTTTCTTTTACATGTGTGGGGGTGACCTTGTAGGAAACTATTTGGAATTTCCTTGAAGAATACAAAATGACATAGTCATTACCAAGAAAAATGTTTCAAAATGAACAAATATTCTATTTATGGATGTATAATTTCATGACATAAGCATAAAATAATAATTTTACAACAATGATTTGAAAACTGACACTTTATCAATTAGTTTATCATTATAGTAAACCCATACACACCTTATCTGGGGTAATTTATATCTACTGTTTTTACTATTAATTATGAAACAAGATTATAATAAGATTATTACAAAATATTAATTATTATAATTCCTTAAATTGAATCCATTTTAAAAAATTCATCGTACACAGTTTAATTATAAACCTTCCAAAAATGTTAATTCTTTTTTCCTCAGAAAATGCATTTTTCAAGAATAAGATGTTCATATATTAACTATATAACTAGTAATAATTAATATATGGATTTAAATCATATGTTATATATATATAATCTAAAAATATAATTTATTTAATTCATCAATAAATATTTTTTTATTTAATTTAAATGGAAAACATTATACATCTTTTAAAAAAAATTCTGAGGAGTGTAATTTTTTAATTCATATTGAATATATCATTTTTTTATCAAATTAAATTTTAATATAATTTTAATTGCACATATTATACAAAAATATTATAAATAAAATGTTTAATTGATAAATATAATATTTTAGATTATTTATAAAAGATTATTTCTATGTGAATATTTCAATTATTCATATTTGGTTTATTGTAAGAAAGTAAGTTCAAAATAAATATTCATTCCTTAAAATAGAAAAAAAAAATTCATGAAATATTATTATTTTCCTTTTTATAGATTATTTAAAATATTATGTTAACTTATTATAATTGAGGCTTTGGGGTTACAATCTTCCGTAATAAAGATATTTTCTCTTTGAAATTTTTCAATATTACACATTCTCAAAATGTTAGGTTGGTTCTTGTTTGTTATGTCCTCTGGTTCCCACATTGCTACTTCAATTTTATGTATTCTACAAAATAAATTTACCATATATTCCATCTAGTTCTTCAATACTTTCTCTCTGGTGTTGACTATATAGATATGCTCTTCATAATATGATAGATTAGGTTCCAGTAATATGCTTTCATAAGTGAGCCCAAAAATTGGGCCTCTATTGATCTTCCATAACAATAACATATAGAACACAAAATTTTCTATATGTAGAATTAGTTTCATTTCAAATTTATAATCCAAATCTCCAACTACTTCATTAATTTTAAAAGGTATGATGTACCAAGTTCCCAGTCTCCCTTTTTAACAAAATCACTAAAAACCTTTTATGGATACAATTTAAAAAATATATAATCTCACACATCAGAATCAAAATATTTCCTATTTTTATGAGAATTATTCTTCTTCATTTATTTGTCAACTTTAATATGATTTTATATAGTTTTTATCTTTTTTTTTCGCCTCCACAAGTCTAATCCCAAATGTTTCCTTTCACCAACATCATCCTAACTAGTTTTGGTATGTCATCTCTTTTCATATAATTTTCCATAAAACACTGTTTGAATTATCGAATGGATAATATTATAATATGAAAAATAGATCAAATGTTAATAATTATCCCACATTCCATGAAACTCATGTTTTAATGACATCAACATGTATTCAAATTTTTGAATAATCCATTGAAATATTCCCTCAGTTTGAGGATGGTAGGTGGTACTCAAATGATTCTCAGCATCATAAGCCTTATGAATACTCTTTCATCAATTTATATGTTAAATTGGGATAATGATATTCCAAAATTGAAATGGGTTTAACATTAATCCTTAAAACTTCAATAATATAAATCTTTCTGAGGCACTCAAGGGGTAAATATTCTTTAATAATGAAGAAATGTGAGGATTTTTTTCTGTTAACAACAGTAATCCATATTTTACCATTCCTTATAAATTTATTCAGAAGTCTACTGAAAAAATATATAATAATGTCGTCACATTATACAAAGTAATAGGAACAGGTTTCATGACTCCTCTAGAATTTTGTATCCCAACCTTCATGTATAGAAAAACTAATAATCCAGTTGACTATAATAACATTAATTTCTCTATAAACTCTGGTAACACCATTATTTATAGGTATTTGAGGAAACATTTTTCATGGGATAACCTGATGCAGGAAATGGTTGATTATGTATCGAGATTCTTAGTTTTTCAATACGTGAAAGCTGGGAGACAACATCATAGAAGAGTCATAAAAAATATTCCTATTACTATGTTAAATGTGATTACATTACTATAGTTTTTTCATTGAACTTCCAAATACTTTTATAAGGAATGATTCCATATGGATTATTTTCATTAACTGAAAAAAAAATCCTAACATTTTCTCACTTTTATAGAAGATTTAACCCTTGAATACTTCACAAAGATTTATATTAATTATATTTTAAGGATTCATGGTGAATCCATTTCAAATGTAGAAGATCATTATCCAAATTTTACATTGAAATTATTGGAAGAGTCTTTATAAGGCTAATGATTCTGAGCATCACTTGAGTACCACCAACCATCCTCAAACTGATGAACTATTTGAATATATTATTCACACATTGGAATGCATATTGATTACAATAAAACTTGACTTTTGAGGTATGTGGAATAATTATTTGCATTTGATATATTTTTCATATAATAATAGTATTCATTCAATAATTAAAATGGTGTCGTAGGAAACATTATATGAAAAGAGATGTCAAACCCTAACTAGTTGGGATAAAGTCTGTGAAATGAAACATGTAGGTCCAAACTTGTGGAGAAGAAAACAAAAAGGTTAAAATTATATAGACTCATATAAATATTGATAAATAAATGAAGAAGAATAATGTAGAAAAAAATATGAAATATTTGGAATTTGAAGTGTGAAATTATATTTTTTTTGAAATTATATTCGTATAAGGGTTTCATAAATGTTTTTAGCAGAGGGAAACTAAGAACTATTTACATTAGAAATTTTAAAATTATTAAATTAGTTAGAGATGTGGTTTATAATTTTAAATTCATCTAATCCTACATATATTAAATTATGTGTTCAATATGAAATTGTTATGGAAGATCATGCTAGACCCAATTCTTGGGATCACCTATGAAGAAATAATGTTGCTACCTAATCTATAAATCTATGAAGACCGTTTCAAGATTGTCAACACTAGTTAGAAAGAATTCACGAAACAAATGGAATGTCTGATATATTTATTTTATAGAATTAATAAAATTGAAGCAGAAATGTGGGAACCAAAGGATGTAACAAACATGAACCAACCTAACATTTTGAGAATGAGTAATATTTGAAAATTTCAAAGAGAAAATATTTTTATGAAGGAGTATTGAAACACAAAATCTCAATTATTTTAATTGAACATAATATTTTAAAAAATATATAAAAAACGGAAACTATAATATTTTATGAAACTAAAATTTTAATTTTAATGGATGAAGATTTATTTTGAACTTACTTGGAAAAAATAATGGTAATATGAATAATTTAAAATTTTCTTTAAAAATAAGTTTTTATGAATAATCTAAAATGTTTTATTTAACTATTAGAAATTTCATTTATAATAATTTTTTATATTATGTGAAAATAATATTATATTAGAAAAAAATTTGATAAAAATAATGAATTGTTCATTTGGAAGTAAAAAAGGTACATTCCTCAGAAAACATTTTTCTAAAAAGATGTATAATGTCAATCATTTTAATGAATTTAAAAAAAATATTTAATGATGAATTATATAAATTATATTTTTATATTATATATATAAATATATTATTTAAATTCATCTATTTATTATTACTAGTTATATAGTTAATATATGATCATCTTATTCTTGAAAAATGCATTTTCTGAAAAATCATTTTTAACTTTTTTTTGAAGTTTTCCATTAAATTGTGTGAGTTGAAGTTGGTAAAATGGATTCAATTTAAAGAATAATAATAAATAATATCATGTGTCAATATCAGCATAATTTTGTTTCATAATTAATAGTAAAAATAGTAGATTTAAATTACCCTAGATAAGCTATGTATGGGTTTACCAGAAGGATAATCTAAACAATAAAGTTCTAGTTTTAAAATTTTAGTAGTAAAAGAATTTTTTATGACGGTATTTTGAAATTATAAATCTATAAATAGAATATTTGGTCATTTGGAATCACTTTTCTTGGTACTGGCTTTGAAATTTTGTATTCTTCTAAGAAATTCCAAGTAGTTTCCAAGAAGGTCACCTCCCCCAATTGTGAAAGGGAACCTCCTCCCCTCACATATTCATAAAAATGAAGACATTTAGCTCAAAAAACCCTGATAACATATGTTTGAAAAATACTTATCCACATTCTATAATTTATATTCATCCCAAAATACTAACCCTAGGGTTTTTAACAATAGATTCAAATGATGTTACATTAAGCAATAGTAATTGTCTTCACAAAAATCATTATTTTTATATACTCTTTTATCACCTTCATTTAAGTATTAAAAATTAAAATATAATAACACTAGTATTTCCAATATAGTTAGATGTTGATTTTATTAGGACATAATGTTGATCTATCTCATTATCTATGAAATGAGATACAAATTCATCAATTGTGTGTATGATACACTACCGCCTCGTGAAATAATGCAATTTCCATTTCATCACCAACTCATATGCATAGAAAAAAATGTTGAAAATAATGATCATATGTGATACATATTAAATAATATTAATTTTTTAAAACTAAAATATTATAAAATTTTATACCTTTTCACCCATTAGAGGAATGGTAACTTCTATCATGGGTATGTACGATCTACTATATCCACGAAGTGATGTGATTCATTTGCCATGTACAAATTTCAATATTTAATAAAAATTTTATATAAAGAGTAAATATGATATTTATAGAATTAATATAATTTTTTAGAGGATTGGTCTACATACCAAACAACATAACTGTAATATTCATGACAAACATTCATGAGAAAATAAAGCAATTAAAACCCAATACAACATTAAAAATGAAATATTATTAATGAATGAGTGATGAGAAATTATAATATTATCATATATGATATTATGAATGTTAATATATTCCCCTTATAAACTAATAACTTGTTTAATTCCATTATATAAGTTATTGAACATGTTAAACTAAAAGGAAGTGTGAGGTCGGGGATTTTGTCTTGATTTCCACTCCATTAATAAATATTTATTATTATGATCCTATTGAATTTTATGTGGTATATATAATTCCACTGTTAGATATTTAACATGAATATATAATTATTTAAAATAATATATGTCTCATTTCAATTCTATTATATCAAGGGGTTATAATTTAAAAGTTCCAAACAAGTAAGAATTTATTTTCAATCTGACTACCTATTGGGTTCCATTATTGTAAATTATAATAATGTAATTATTTAACATTAATAATATCAAATAATTTTCTTATCCAATGGGTAATTAATCAGTATCCTTATTTTATTCTGACATTTCCTCCATCTAGTACTTATTTTACGAAAAGAAATGTTTACATGAAAATCTAATTTTATGTCTCTTATAATCAGATATTTTTTCATCCATTACTGTGTTTTAAAAGTTGGTTCAAAAATTAATTTTATTTACTCAAATGTTTTATGTAACACCCCCAAATTCTTATATATAAAAAATTTATGTAGTAGCATGAATGACATGAAACACCAATAACATAAAGGAATATAATATCCTTATAAATTAAAATATATTTAAGGTTATAAATAAATTAATTCTTGATAAATATTTCAATGCAAATAATACTAAGTTAGAATATGCCACACATGGAAAAGAGTTTCTCTTATGGCTTTTGTTACATGTGAGATCGAGTTTTATCAATCAATAACATATTATTAGAATATTTTATTTAATATAATAGGATATAAACTAGCTGATAAATTATTAATTGTTAATATAATCAATGAAATTATTAAAATAAATGGATTGTAAAAATATAATATTAATTCTTAGGTTAAAAATTAATTATAAATGAATATAAGAAACAATTTAATGTTAAAATTATATTTTTATAAAAACTATATTTGTGCACATAAAGATATTTTATCCTAATAAATTAAATTAATTACAATTATTGAATTTTATTAATGAAATATATATAGAATATTTTCAGTCATATATTTTTTTTATTTATATAATTGATCTATGGTCATAGGATGAGAACCAACCTAGTATTACACATAAAAAGCTATATTTTTATCAAAGAAATTTTACAGCATTTTAATAAAGAACCTATTTAAAATCCAATTTATTGAATTTTAATAACGATTATATATCAAAAGGAATATAATTTCTAAAATATGATCATAAAAATTAGGTTACAGGGATTTTTTTCTATGAATATTAATATTTTTATGAATAATGGAAACTACTAAATTTTAAATCAAAATTATTTTTTCATTTAATTTATTTATAAGAATAAATTATATTTTAAATTATTTTAAAAGTTTAATTAGATCCATTTTTTATTAATAAATACAATTTAGGGCATTTGAATCAATTTTAAATTTAGATTTGATATAAAAACATATCAAACTTTTGAACTTTTTTATTTTAAAAACATGCATTGTCATCCAGTCTAAGGGATTAAATTTAAATAAATTTATAGAACTTCTGTAATTGGAATTCCGAAAAATTTATTCCATATTTCAAATAGTAATAATTTCTAATTTCTAATAATTTAAACATATTTTTTTACTAAATTATATTATTAAATGTAATTAAAATTAATTGCAATGATTAAAGGAAAAATTACCTTAACAAGTGACTAAACATTAAACATAAGGGTAAAAATAGAACTTTTTTTATTCAAATCTTGTTTATAGACATATTTTTATCATATCATACCATTTTTATAAATTGGAACATTATTTGAGCCTCTTTAAAGGGAAAAATTGTTGGCGGAATTCTCTAAAAGATTTTACAAGAATGCCACTTCTTCACTATAAAAAAGAACTCACCCCTCTCACTTTTTCACACCTCTAAATTCACTTTCAGTCAAACATTATTTACCCACATATATCCTAAAATACCCTTAATTAATATTAAATCCTCATATTGGTTAAAAATCAATCCACAGAAGCCCTTTGGTGCATACTAAAAGGAGTTACCCAAATGAGAGGTAACATTATTTCTCAAACTCTTTAGTTTTATTTTCAATCTCCAAACCCTCAACACTTCTTATTATATGATTTTATAAAATATAAATCATAAATATACTGATATTTTTTATTACAATAGTTCTACCAAAACATACACTCACTTCTATATATTGGGTAACAAACATACCATTTATGTGTATGTCGAACTACGACATCACAATGTGATGTTGTTCATTTTTTACATTAAAACCTCTCGTGGTTGGGAATTATAGTGAACATGATATTTATATACTGTATTTATGATATTTAAAATTTATTTATTATTATTTATTCTTTTTTTTAACTATATATACCCTTATCCTCTCCATTTTGTGTAAATACGATAACATCGTTTGGGGAAGTATGTACTACTGCCGCCTGAAAGAGATGTGATTCTTTAATGCTATACATGGAAGGTATAAAAGATGGTCATAATAAAACTATGCAACATATAAGAAATATATATGTGATATTATAATTATAATATATATATATATATGTGTGTGTGTATACACATATATATTAATTAATTTTCATTCTTTTAAAATATGAGAAGGAAATGAAAGTAGCGTTAATTCTTTCGTACATCATACCCTCTCCATGAACGGTAAATTTAATTTCTTATCTGAAAAATTTGTATATCATTATAAATATATATATATATTGAATATATATGATATTTAAATCATGTTTTACATTATTGAGATGATGTAACCATGATAAATTAATAAAAACAACAAGTAACAAGTCAAAACATACTCGAATGACTAGGAAATTAACCCCCAAAATAATGAAAATAATAATTTATTGTTAACAAATGAGAAATAATATATTATAATAAGATAATATAGGATGTTATAAATATTATTGTTATTATTATTTTATTAGCTACTAAAATCATTAAAAAAATTAGATAGGTTAATGGACTTTCACCCAAAAGGAAACGCAATGTAAGGGACCTTCATCTCAAATTTAAAATCCATGAGACATATGTCATATTCAATACATACTTATTTTTCGTGGTGTATATAAAACCCTTTTAAATTTTATATCATGAATATACTAATTATCATCATATTAATATTTTAATTTAATTTTATTCCATCATGGGGATTATGATTCAAATATTTCAATGTGGTATCAGACACATTGAAATGTTTAAAGATTATTTTCTTCAAGAATAATATTAAAGATATTTCATTTCCATTCAAGAAAATTATATGACCAATTTTCAATAAACCCTTTAATTTTATTCTCCGATAGTTATTAATGCCCCTTGTCAAGTAATAGTTTGATTTTCCCACTCTTGGGTACCCAAAATGTTTTCAAAATTATTTTCAAGAAAACCTGACTTCATTCTCCCTGCAGTTGGAGAACATGTTTTCTTCTAAAAACACCATTTTATAAAAATGTTATTAGAAAAGGGTTTTAAACATTCCAAAATTATTTATTAAATACATTTTAACTATTTTTATCTTCTTGTAATTTTTTCAATGGAATTATCATATTTCTTTACGAACAATGTGTTTTTTAACCATTTTTACTATGAAAAATAGAATGTAGCTTTCACCTCATATGACATGTACATATTTACCTACCAATAATTCATTGAAGCTTCCTTTACATTTTAAAAGGTTTATTTTTAAATAAATTGTTTTTAAAATTAATTTTCAAAGAAAATATTTATTATTTTATTAAAATTAAAAGGATATTAAACTTAATAATGTTTTAGAATATATTTTAAACATAATTCCATTTATCAATAAAAAAACCCCTTTATCTCTTATCCACTTAGTATTTTTTATATTAATACTTTCCTTATTCTTCCCATAGATATTTTATGATTTATTTTTGCAAGGATGTTATTCACATTCACTTCCTTGATTCCTTTGTTAGTTCCCTTGAAATAGTCAATTTTCTATGATCATTGAACATTGAAATTAATCTAATTATCCATGTCATTTATGATGGACAGGTTTATTTCCTAAATCATATACCATTTTTTATACAGGGATTACATTAAAAGTTGTTTTATTATTATTGGAAATGTTGATTAATCTATATCCACTATTCAATATGGATATTTGATATGGCATATTGTTTATTCTATATGAGGAATTATTTGGATAGCCAGTGATGGGTTGGGCCAGAGTTTATATAGCCCCTCGATTCATTGATAGGATCTCATGAAGAAAATATTTCGGAAAATTAAACATGGTTTTACTAAAAGGATTAAACCATCCAATTAAGTGTCTTGATGGTATAGGTTTTCATGTTCCACATACATGACATGTAATAATTTATAATTACCTTCATTTGACTTAATAATTAGTTATCCATGATATTTTTCATCAACATTTCTTTTCATTGATTACATTTTTAGTTCATTGATTATATAACATGTTTTTTAGTTTATTATCATTCTATATTGATTTTTCAGTGTCTAATTATTTGAATGACATGTGTTTTTAATTATTTACCTTTATATTTTTTTTATACTTTTTATCAGTTTATTTATATAATGAAATGTGTGTTTAGTAATTTTCATTTCCTTATTTATTATCCACTACCTTCTCAATTTATTGATAACATGGAATTTTGGTTTAGTTATTTGCCTTTCCATACCTATTATTTATATTGTATCGTTAGTGATTCTGATGTTCTTTACCATTATAGAACATTTGAGATCACCCTAATTATGAATCCTTTCCCCAGGATTCATTGAAGTGTGATAATAAAGATATAAAATGATATTATAGATGAAATAACATGAAAAAATATGTTGAAATTAGAGTATTTAATTTCAAAAAAAGACAAATGTATGTACCTGGTTTTCCTATTCTTATATACTATTTAGTCTTCTGTGATGTGATTTATTTAATAATTAAATCAACTATTCGATATAAGAGTAATTTTTTGGAAATACAATTAAGGGTGGGTCTTGAAATGATATAGCATATTGAAGCATCGACAGGTCTCATGGAAAAAATATGATTTCCAAATTAAATGGGTTTTTAACCATTGTGTTAAATTTTCAAAGAAAAATGTATTTATGATATAGATATCATGATATATTACATCATAAAATAAAACAGTAAAAATTTCATTCATCAAGAATACAATTATTACTATATATGATATTTTTTCATAGATGTTTTTCATAGATACATTTTTTCTTCTGTTATTAGTTAAATGACATGTGTATTTAGTTATCTAAATTTCTATATTTATTATTCCTTATCAAAAAATCCAAGTAAATTTATTAATTAAATGGAATGTGTTTGTAGTTTTTTAACTTTATATATTGATTATTCTATATCTCTTCATGATAGTTTCCATTTTATGTAGCCCTTATAGAGTATTTGTGCCCATCCTAATTTTGTTTCCTTTCCCCATGATATGAAGATGAATTATTTGAATTATTTTGATAATTTAGAATGTTTTTCATTATATTTTTTGTATTATATTTCCAATATATAATGGGAATCATGTATATATTTGGTTCTCTAAAACTACTAAACTGATTGGACCTTTGTGTTTTGACCCATTGTATTTTTGCCTATATAATAAAGTATCCCCCTCCTCTCAGCCAGTGGAGTAAGGTTTGTTAGAATTTATCTATGAAATTCATGTAATAATAAGTTATTCATCATTTATTTTAAAAATGGTTGAGTGATTGTTTAAAAAAGGGGGATACATGTTCTATTTGTCTATAAAATAGGGAGACATTTTTATCATTGAATTTTTTTACAGTTTAAAAAATAGATGAATAATTTATTTTATATTTGTTTTATAATCTTCAAAAAGATGGTTATTTTTATGCTTCTCCATATCAAAAAATCTTGTTTTGATAATTGAGAATATAAATTTTATTGAATTGTATTTTATTTTTTGAAAAATTATTGCTTTATTCTCTCTATAATAATTGAATTATGGTTTCTCTAATTATAGAAGAAAATACTATTGCTTATATTTTTTATTTACTTATTCACCACATTCAGCATCTGTCTTATGAACATATTTTAGAGATGAATTCAATTTATTATCATTTTATATATAAATCGTAATATGATACTTTCAATATTGAATAATTAAAATTTTTTATATTATTATTTTCTTATTTATTAAATAATTTATATTATTATAGTATTATTATTTTTATAAAACCATCCTTATGAATTTTATTTAGCCATAGAGTTTATATTTCTATCCTTATCATGACTGATTAAAAAAATAAATAATTTTTATGTTATAAGAGAATTATTCTTTCACACCATATGATGATGTTTATATACCATAACATTATGTTTACAAATGATAATAATTTTCAAAAGAAACATAGATTTTTTTTATAGAAGTCATGATTATTATTATACAATGCTAATGTATTTCATGTTTTCGGTTATATGATGAATATCCAAATCATGTTTTCAGTGAGATGATTATTATTTAAGTCAGTTTTATAGTTAGATGATGCTTACTCAAGTGGTTTTTATAGTTATATGATATTTACATAGAATACTGAAAATTATGGATATTATAAATAACTATTACACAAATATAGGTATATGTAGTATTGTGCTTAAAAATCAGGTTTACAATGAAATTAAAAATAATTATTCTTATACATACATATTTCTTTTGAATTTATGACGTTTTAATTACACTTTTTTTTTAAAATATTTTAATATTTCAATTTACTATAAATATAATATACATAATTTTCATGATTTAGATTTCTTTTCATAATTATTCATTATTATATCATCCCAAAGAGAATTAGTTTCGAAATATATTGTGTAAAATTAAATAAGTATCACATGGGTTGATATGTATTAATATTTTAATGTATTATATGATTATTATTTTATTTATATTAATTTAAGATCAAATTTCAAGATAATTAATTATGTTGTTCATGTTAATTAAAAAATATTACAAATGAAGCATTACATTGAAAATAATCATGATCACTAATCAAGT
Source organism: Viscum album (assembly GCA_963277665.1). NCBI lineage: Eukaryota > Viridiplantae > Streptophyta > Magnoliopsida > Santalales > Viscaceae > Viscum > Viscum album. Next base: position 377,031,187 of record OY728160.1, on the reverse strand, counting down.
AGTTCAGTGGAATAAAATAGGGAACTGGTATATTAGAGATTGGATTAATACAATGGCTATTGATGCATGATTTTTTTTAGTTTGTAATACATTGTGATACACACTTTGTGATCATGACAATAATACTCTCATTTATACTACCTCATAAAGATCAATTTTTATTCAATATAACGCTACTGCCTAAAAACTAAAACTCCACTCATTAAAGTGGTTTCTACTGTTAAAAATTATTTCTATCTTTCTTTGCGTATAATTTGGGTTTTATGTTTTTTGGTATAAAATTAAGCCCATATTTTCCAGGTCATACTACCAATAGAAAAGGTGTGCCAGGTAATTCCATATCTAGTTAAAGAGAAAAAACTTGAACGAATATTGTTCTAATAAATAGAAAGGTTTTTTCTTCCTACACTTCAAAAGGAAGGATCTAGTTGTGCCTCTTGGTGTAAATAAGGTAGGTTTTTTGTTGTTCCTTTAGGAGTCAAAAATGATGATCCAATTTTTTATGTTTCCCTTTAGAATTCATGTCACTTTATATAGTGGGTTAAATATTCCAATGTTGATAGTTTAAATAGAGTATTTTGGGTGACTTTTTTTAAAACTAGAATTAAATATATTCATTATATAAATATATTTCTATTGAAAATCAATGTAACTCTATAATTAATTTTCTTAATGTAGTAAATTCACCCCCAATATTAATAAATTAGTCATCTTTCCTTCGATTCTAAAATTTTATATCTATTAATGGAATCTGTTATAAAATTAAATATTATTAGAATATAATTACTATTAATTCTTTCACTTATATATTTTTTCAATGTATTATAAAAATGACCTGACTTTAATTATTACATAACATTTAGTAATAGTTACTAAATTAATTTATTTTATAGTGAGTATATCATTTGGTTTAGTGTGTTATAAAATAAGTCCATAACTTATATATATCAAAATAATAAAATATAAAGTGGACACTTTATATTAGTATCCATTTTTTCAACAATTTAAAGCTTCTAAGATAAATAATTATTTTTAGACACGGAAAATCTTAATGAATTTCAACATGAAAAACTAACTCCCCTTACCTATCCAAAAATACATTGAATAAAATTAAAAAATATTACGTGAGCATAAAATTCCTAGTGAGGGATAGAAAAAGAAGAGAAATCATTTTTCCTATGAAATCATTAAACTCATATAATGTTTAACATTATCTTCAATGTTTATATAGTATATGATGTCAAAAAAATTCACATTAAAATCACAGACACATTTTTTATCAAATAAATTCATTAAAACCCTTATAATTTAATTATGAACAATTCATGATTACTTATAGAATGACATTCATAACTTGTTTTAAACTTGTGTCATAAGTAACTATAGATTAGTTAAATACAGAGAAGAAACACTTTTGTAACTCCCTCATTATTTCATTATAATAAAAAAAAAAATTCAAATGCATTAAAAAATTATCTAGGTACAACCATTATTTAATCTATAATGGTACCACACAATTCTATTACGGCTTACTTATTGTATAAGCTGTAACAAGCTCAGCCTAGGCTACGCCATCATATAATATGCAACAGGATCACTAGATGTTATCTTGGAAAATACATTTAAATGTATAATTACAATGTAATATAACATGAATAAAAAATTATTATTCTAGGAATATTCAAAAAAATATTCTAAGAATGTAAAAAATCACTTTTGGATATCAAAATATAAATTCTTCAAAAAATCATTTTTAATTCCACAATAAAATTTTATTTTGAAAACAAATTTTCAATAAAAATATCTAATAAAGGGTACAAGGGTTTTTAGGTAATAATAAATTAATTCTTGAAAATGAAGAGAGAAATAAAATAAAATTCATGGAGGAATAAAATACATTGTATTTGTGTATATTAAGAATAGATCATTCGATTTTTCATTTCTCAAAATGTTCCTTATAAAACATGATAAAATAAATTTTTTAAAAAAAATTGAAATAATGTAAAAGTGGATTAAAAATTAATTTATAAATACTTTATGTACATATGATAAATTTTATAAATCCATTTAATATATTTTTACATTTAATAATATATATGTGGGTATCATTAAAAAAATGCCTCAATGAATGGAAATTGATACGAAGTCTCTCGCCTTGAGTCCAACTTTCCATATATGTATTTATCTTATTGAATAATAATCTAATGTTAATAATTTAATTCCTAAAGAATATTTGTAATGTTAATTTTTAATTTCAATTAAATAATTTCCATGTTGTATATAATTAATTAATCAATTAGGTTTATATTACAAGTTTTTTCCATATTTGGCTTATGTGTTATTAATGAATTTGGAAGGTTGAATATGGTAAAAGTGGTCATTATTTAATCATAAAAAGAAAAATAATTATGAATTAGTTTACATTTTTTACATAAATTATACAATTGAAACCACTCATGAAAAATATTTATGAAAAATGAACTAACATTACAATCATAAAGATGTTAGGCCGTATGTACGCATGAGTAATGTTTCCATTTTTCGACGATCATTGTAGAAAGAAGGTATGTAATATATTATCATTCCATATTGATAAATAAATCTTAAAAAATTTATTATTTAATTAAATATACTTATATATTTCATTTGCTTTATGTAGTAATGAAAAAATGAATCACATCGGTTCGAGAAGGCGGTTGTCCAAACATCTACAAACAAAACTATTACTATTTCAATGCACAAAAGTAATAATAAAAATGATATATTATATTTTAAAAATGATATATATTTCATTAATGTAATTAATATTTTATTTATATTAGATATATTTATTATATTTACCATTATTCCCTTCCATGTAATGTGTTTGTGAAAAATGAATCACATCACTTCCCAATGGGGTAGTACATCATACACTTGATTGATGTTATCATATCCCCTATATATTAGAATTTAAATAATAATAATATATTATTTAATGAATCTATAGGTATAATTATGTTATAAATATCATATATAAACTTTATATCCATTATCATACCAAACCGTGAGAGTCATCCGTACACACTAATGATTATTTCATATCCCATTTGATTGAAGTGGAAAACAATTTAGGTTATTAAATTAACATAATAGAACCTATGAATATGTATAATAGTATGTTTATTAAATAATAATGGTTTAATATTAATATAATGGGTTGGAGAGATAAATAAAACAAAAAATGGATATTGATGAACGTTCCAGCTTCTTTGGTTATCTGCTTTTTGTCTGTACCAAAGGCCTTCTTTGGTAGGATTTATGCTAAAAATAATGATTATAGGAATATATTACATAGTTTAGAAGTTATTTTTTATATGATATTATGTACCAAATAGGTTTGGACGTGTGAATAGAGGAGGAGACCTAGTGGGTTTTTATAAGTGAGGAGAGTGGAACACTTGTAACTATTTTTTGATAGAGTGAGTTCCACCCGCATTTTTTTCATGTCACAAGGCCAAAAAAAATTTAATTCTATATACTATAATTTATATAGTCCTTATATATCTATAAACTGTTTTTTTAAATTATAGGGTTATTTTTACACCTTATATTCTATTTTTAACCACCAAGTAAACTTGTTTTTACCTTAGTCATTGTAAATAATTTTAATTACATTCACTAATTATTTTGGTAAAAATTTAATTTTTACTAATTATATATTGTAAATTACTTTAATTCAAAATATGGAATCCATTTTTCAAAATTCAATTCATATTATTGGAACATTTTAATTTAATATTAATCTCACAGACGCGATGAGACAAGTTGTTTTTGAAGAAAATATTTTTTTAGAAATTGATGATTCCATATTAACACCTTGAATATTAATAAACATTATATGAAAATAAAATAATTTGTAATTATATATAATCTATATATTTTTTCTGAACTATTTTAGAATATGTATTTTTTAGTTAATTAAAAAAGGAGAAATACTATGAATTTTAAAACAATACTTAGAAAAACAATCTTATAAAAAATTCAATATAAAGATGATTCAGCAGTAATTTAGTAGATTAAATTTAAAGAAATTATATTTATGTCCCTTGATATCATATTTAAAAAATATTAGGACTCTTAAATTAAAAAAATAAAAATAATAAAAATAAAAAAATTGCATTTTCACTATTATTTGAAATACCAATATTTTTCGAAAAATAAAAAAAATTCACCTGAATTTAATTTTGAAATGATGATTTCAAAAAGATATTCTTTTTATAAAATGAAAATATAAAATTGATGAATTAATATTTTGAATAAAACATTATGAAAAAGAGTTTAGTTAAAATAATTTAATTTTTTTTGTATAAAAAATTACTTAATATATTTATAAATAATATAACTATCTAATTCATATTAATAAATATGAAAATTATTTATTCTATCATTAAATTAGTTGTAAGATCCTTACCCAATTTCATTAATTGAGTCCTCAAATTTTTATTCACTTATTAAACAATTGGAGATATCATTCCACTATAGAATTTTTGGATTCCCATGTTGCCTCTTCAACCATATAGTTTTTCCATAATAACATAACATATTGAATCACTTTATTCTGAATGACCAACTCTTTATGGTTAAGAGTCTGAATAGGTTTTCCCTTATATGAAATGTTTCTTTCGAACTTAATTACTTCTATGATTAAAACATTAGATGAATATGACATATATTTTATTAATATTGAGACATGGAATAGACTGTGTACCTATAATAAAGCTGGGGGAAAATCTTCTCAATATGCTACTAGTCTAACTTTATATAAGATTTCATGTGGTCTAATGAACCATAGACTTATATTTCCTTTTATAACAAAATTCATTACACTTTTTGTTGGTAAAAAATTGAGAAAAATATTTTTATCAACCATTAAAGAATGATATTTCCTTTGTTTATCCACATAACATTTCTGTCTGGTCTGATCTATCATCATATTGTGTTGAATCATTTTCACCTTCTTTTCCATTTAATCTACCAAATATTGTCCTATTAACTTCCTTTATCAAATATAATCTCCAAAATGATGGTGTCTGAAAAATATTTTCATATAATTCCACAAATGATTACATCTATACAATGAAATAAAAATTGTTATTATAAAAAATCCCAACTAAAGAAATATGTTGATCCAAAAAAATCTAGTAATAAATTTAGAAATAAAAAACAATATATTCCAAGCTACTTTTTTTCTATTGGAATACCCCACATATTGAGGATTAAAAACTATAATAAAATTTAATTATGAACCAAATGAGGTATGAAGTCCTTTCCAAAAATTGGATGTGAACCCGATATCATTGTCTAATATAATAGAGAGAGAAACGCAATGTAACATGATTGTCTACGTCATACAAATTCAAGAATGATGATAAATATATAATATATCTTAAATGGGAAGTAAATGTGAATATTTTTTTAATCTATCATTAATAAGCAAAATCACATTTTCACCTTCTTATTTCCTCCGCAGTCCCAAAATAAAATCTAGGGATATATTTTCCAATTTCCACTCTGGAAATGGGAATGGTTAAAGAATTCCCTTCAGTAGATTTCATTCTACTTTAACCTATTTTAAATTAAAACTATTCATATAAAATTATACAATATATATTTTCATTTCATCCCACCTATAGAACCCCTAAAGGCCTCAGTATATGATAGTGCTTCTTGGATTAATGTATAATAGTGAACTCTGAGAATTAGCCAACAACAATTTATTTAATTGTAAATTACAAGGCACACATATTCTTGTTCCAAGTCAAAGAGAAAAATCTCCATCAATATTAAAATTTGGAAAGTTACCCTTTATAATGAATTCTACCTTTTCCTATAAATATTTATCCTCTTTTTGAGATTTCTTATTTTTTTTGAAAAATTTAACTACACCAAAACCTAAAACAAAACAGAGGATTTCCTAGAATCCATAAATTCTAAGACAAAATTATCAAATAATTAAAATAATGTTCACATTCAAAAAAATAACATGTTTATTTTACAATTATTTTTTTGGATCAAAGAATCCCTCACTTTTTTTTGATTGTCTAGGATGATATTGAATCATGAAATAATAATTGTTGATTAGTTTTTGTTATATTCTCGTGTCTCATGTTCAATAATTTTTGAGTAACTATATAATTAAATCTTTTAGGATTTTTATATATTTCAAATAGTACTCCACATAAATTATACATCCAAATATTTAAGGAAAAAAACTCTAGATAATTCTGAATCATTAGTAGGGAAATTTAACTCATGTGGTTTCAAATAACATGAAGCATGAGCAATTACCTGGTAAAAATAATGAGCTCCCTATATTTGATCAAATTGGCCATCAATATGAGGAAAGTCATATTTATTATTAATTGTGATGTCATTTATAAGTCTATAATAACTGATATTCTCACTAAACCATATTTATTTTTAATAAACAATACAGGACCACACCAGGGTGATGTTTTTGTCAAGGTAAAACCTTTATCTATTTAAAAATTTATTTTATTTTTTAATTATAAAAGTTACACTTGAGGTATTTGATAATGGTGTTTAGAAAGAGGGTTAGCATCAAGTACTAAGTCAGTATTAATCTCAACCTCTCAATCATTAGTAACACTATGAAAATCATTAGGAAATACATCCATGTATACATATAATATGTGAATATCACTAACTTTAATAGTTTCATTATTTTCATTGATGTTATTTAGGAAACATTAATATCCACATATACCAAATTTTATAGCTTCTTGGTATGTTATCAAAGGAATGGAATAATTGAACATGACTTTCTTATAAATACAATCTATCTTATAATGATAAATTGAAATCCAATCCATTCCAAGAATGATATCAAACTCCACTATATCTAGTTCAACATGTTTTGTATGAAATACCATACTATTGATAATAACACAAATATTCCTTGAAATCATGGTTTCTTTAATAATTACACCCTGAGTTTTCACTAAAAGTTATATCATACATTCGAGAGGTGCTATTCCCAATTTACATAAAAAATTATCCAAAATTAAATAACAATATTTTTTAGAGTTAAAAAGGCTATTTCAACAATTTTAATACACAATTAGAATGCCTTTCAACAGTTAATTTAAAAGACCAACATGGCCTGTATTAGTATCAAATGACTTTGCTACACCTTTCTATTTAAGATCATGATAATTTACATTATGTGAAACTAATGTTGAACATGTATTACAATAATGAAACAAATCATATCAACAAAAACACCTCAATATTTCAAGGCTATCAGATACCCTATTATTTGGTTAGTCTCAATTTTTACCTTTATAGTCATGATTCCTTTAACAAAAATAACCACACCGAAAACACTTTTTAGATCCCATCACACATTCCTTAAAATTTCATTTTACACACTTAGATCATTTTGGGTTCTGACGTATGGGATTTGTAGTTGGTTATTTCATCCTTCACTACCACCTTGAACTTTTCTTTCTGATTTCATCTCAAGGAACATATATTTCAGTGTGGTCTATCTCAACATTCTCAATACAACATACTGATTTCTCATAACTTTAGCATTTTCATGTGGTTAATTGTCTTCAAGAACTTGGTTTTACTATAAGTTTTTTTAATAAAATCACACACATATCTAGACAATCTTGTGAATATTTATATATATAAATTTATATATTCTTAGTCTTTCTTCCTTAATTATATGAATTTTTTTCCATCTAGCTTCTAAAAACATTAGAGAAATATTTTTTCAGTAAATGATCCTAAAATGTTTTACATTAAATGGAATAATGGTCATATGTTTCTATGTTATTCTTAACCAAAGACAACCATTAATCAGTTCCACCTTCAAAATGATAAACAATAATATTTACCTATTGACATTACATACATCCCTTACCTTTATATATCATTTCTCGAGCATTTATCCATTCTTCTTCTACCATAGGGGCTTATGATCCACAAAATGATGGGGCATTTTTCCTCATGAAATTATCTCTAAAATAATGGTTTTTGAATGATTCATCGAGATCCTTTCTAGCATGGATACCACCAGCATTTATTGTATGTTTCAGCTGATCCATAATTGAAAAAAACTATTTTATACTGACTCTAACCATCTTAGGATGATGTTTTTGAAGGATATTTTCCTCTGAGTTCCTTCCCAATATAGCTTCCCTAATTCCTCAATCGAAAACCATTCCAAATAGATATAATCAAGTTGAAACAACACGGTAATATTTAAATTCTATATCATTTTAACTTAATCACTGGCTAAAATATCTCAAGGGTATGTTATTATCATTATCCTAACCTCTAATGTTATCTAAATTTACCTTCGATACTAACTATAAAAAAACATCCATAAAATTTCTGTAATATAGAGTTTTATTTTAAAAAATAGATTATTTTATTTTGAGGATCATATTAGGTTTTTATTTTTAGAAAATCAATCCATAATTCATATATAACAAAAATACAATATATAAAGTGGCATTCTTGATTAGTATTCATTTTTACTATTATATACAACTTTTAAAATAAATTATTATTTTATTTCAAGGAATGTATTCACAACATTTAAGATGAATTGCTAATTTCCCTTACCTATCCTTAATTCCTTTGAAAAACATTTAAAAACTTTTAATGAGAAAAATATATCAGTTAGTGATAAAAAAATATGTAGAAATTTTAGTCCCTTAAAAATATGAAAACCCATATAATGTTTACCTTTACGTGTAATGTTCTTTGACCATTTTAAATTAATCATTTTTAAATGAAAAAAACACAATTCTTTTCTAAATGAAAATAATTAAAACCAATAGAAAAAATGGAAAAAAATTTCTCGATAATATCGAGTATCACATTCATTAGATCTTTTAAACACATGTCAAAAGTAACTGGAGCCTAGTAAAATACAGAGGATAATCTCTTTGGAAACTCACTCATTCAAACCTTTTGATATAAGTAACATTACCCAATGCATTCAAGTGTTATCTAGGAACACCCATTGCTTATGCTATAGCATGACAACATAGATCTATCTGGGTTTCCCCGTCATATAATATAAAATGGGATCACATGTTGCTATATTGTCCACCCCATCATATAAGTTGTAACAGTATCACCTAGTATTATCTATTACAACCCATATTATAAGATGTAATGGGATCACCCGATGCTATCTGGATGCCCCAATTTATCATGTATAATTATCATGTTCCATAACATGAAGATTTTTTTTATTATTTTACTTTTGAATATATTTTAAAATTGTAAACGAATCATTTTTGGATTTACAATACTATATTCTTTTAAAATACCATATTCAATTCCAAAATACACTTTTGTTTTCAAATTCATTGTCGATACCAAATACCAAAAAAGGGGAAAGGGTTTTCCTTGAAAAAAATTAATTCTTGAAATAGAATATAGAAATAAAAATTACCATCATGTTGGTAGAAGATTCATTATCACTATGTATATTATTAATAGAACATTTTTTTCTCATTTACCAAAACATTTGTTATAAAAAGAAAAAATATTGTCTTTTTATAAATCCCTTGAAATTTATTAATATAAAAATAACATGTACATTATAAATAATTAACATCCACAGATAAATATTCATAAAATTATTTTGAAGACATGGTTTTTGAAATTTATGATTTGGAAAGAATACATTAAATGTGAATTTTTTTCAATGAAAATAAATTTATTACCTCATAAAAACTTAAATCAAAAACCCTATTAAAGAATAAAATCAAATAAAAAATTAAATGTTATTAAAATAGATAAATTACTAAATTATAATCTCTATGCGTTTTTATATACACATTATAAAATAATATAAGTGAATATTATCAAAAAATAAAAAATTAAAGGAAATTTAGACGAAGCCCCTTACCTAGAATCTGACTTATCAACTATTTTATTATATTAGTGAATAATAAACATCTATTAATTATTTAATTTCATTAGAATATTTTTTTAATTTATTATTACTTTTATTTCACTTATATCATTATAATTTTCAATTACCTAGGTAATTATTTTTAGGTCATAAGTTTTGATAATATTCACCTTATGTGTCAAAAAATGTATTTGGTAGGTTGACTATGGTAATAGAGGTCATTATTATAGAAAATACATAATAATAAAAATAATGAAAATTGAATTATATATATTCCTGAAATGAACTATTAAAACCAATCATTAATGATTTTTATGAAATATGAACTAATTATATGATCATGGAGATGGTAGGTGATACATACGCATGAGTAACATTTCAATTTTTAAATTATCATTAAGGAAAAAGGATAAGTAATATTTTATATTTATTGAGTTAAAATTATATCATAAATACCATATTATTGAGTTATATACTCTTATATATATCATTCCTTTGATGAGTGTTGAAAAAATTAATAACATCTCTTTGAAGAGGGGGAGTTCAGACATCCACAAACGACATTATAATTTTTTTAGTGAGTGAAATGGTAGGAAGAATATGGCTTATTATGCACTAATAATGATAAATATTTCATTAATAGAATAAATATTTCATATCTCTAACTTATATTCATTATATTTACTATTATTACCTTCCTTATAATGCATTAGTGAATAATTAATCATATCGCTTTGCTATGTGGTAGTCTTCCATACACAAGTGTGATGTTATTGTATCCCATATAGAATATAATGATTTTTTATATTTTATAATGACACTATAAGTGTAATTATGTTATAAATATCATATATTATCTTTATATTCATCATCATACCCAACCATGATTGGTTGTAATGGAAAAATGAATGAAATTTTTTTCATGGTTGTAGTCCACCGTACACACTAATGGTGATTTTGTAAAACATTTGATTAGAGAGGGAAAATATTTAGGTCATTACATTAAAATAAAAAAATATTATTATACGGTTGATATTAATTTAATTATATAATTATTTTTATTAGTAATATAATGGTATGGAGAAATAAATTAAATAAAAATGCTCGTTGATGAACATTACCTCTTCTTTGGGTATCTTCTTTAGGTTTTCACCAAAGGCCTTAGTCAATTTGATTTATGAAGAATTTAAGGATTCTAATATGAGAGGAGGGAAGTGTATAAGTGATTTTGGTATTAATTGGTTGATATGAAGATTTTTTATATTGTGAATATGGGATGAGAGTTAATGTCCTTTAATAAGTGAGGTGAGTGGAATGCTTGTAATTTTTTAGTAACAGTAAATTATACATGGGTTTTATTCACGTAACCAGACCCCAATAATTTTCCATTACTCATAAAATATGGTATAAAGTATCAATGTTTCCATCCAATGTGTTATGGAATAGTTTTGGGTCGTTTTAAACCCTTATATTATATGTTTAGCCACTATGTAAACTTGTTTATACCTAAATCACTATAATTAATTTTATTTATTACCACTATACAATATGGTCAAAAATTATTTTTGAATTCATAGAAATTATAAATTATGGTTATTCAAAATATGGAATTAATTTTCCAAAATTAAATCCACATAATTTGAAATATATATTTTGATATTAATGTCACGTATGTGGAGAGACTATTGATTTTTAATATGAGTATTTTTTAGAATATCATGATTATATATTAACTATACGAAAAATAATAAGTATTGAATTTAAAAATTAATATTTAATAAAATTAAATCTATAAATTTATTTTAAAACAATCCCTATTAGGTATTATTTTATTTTATTTAAAAGGAGAAACATTATGCATTTTATGATAGTTTTTTCCAGAAAACCCCTTTTTAAAACCAAAATAAAACTTATTATTAAAACCAATAAAAATTCATTCAAAAGTAATTATATAGATTAAAATAACTAAATAATAATTGGGTTACTTGAACTTATATCAAAATTATATTGGGACTCATAAATTTCTTCAGTTATTAATAAAATAATTATTTTCACTATGCAATAAAAATAAAAATATTATGAAAATATAAAAACTCAAAAAATATATTTTTATATTCTCATTTAAAAAAGATATTAATTTTACCCAATTAAAATTATGATATTTTGGAACTAAACCAATAAATAAAAACCCTATAAGATAATTTTTTAGTTAAAACCTTATATTTTTTTAATTTAAAATATACTCAATATTTTTAATACTAATATAACTATATAATTAAAATTAATAAATAATAAAATGATTTATTATATCATTACCTAGGTTACTATGGATAATTTGTTCATAAATGTCAAATCAAACTCAAATTTGATTCAACTAAAAACATATTGGCTAAAAAGTATCCAATGTGAAACACTCAAACAAAACTTGTTGAATCTATAGAATAATCTATTTTACATTGCAATTAAATATCTAGTTGAAGCATATTTGAAAATTATTTTTGTAATATTTTTTCATTTATGAAATTTGATAAAGAAAGTTTTTATGCACGAAATGATGTTATTGATGTCAAGAATATTCAATTAAAAATAGAATATAAAATTATAAATAAGTATGATGACCGAAGACTTGGTTTAGATGATAAATTAATAACGGTAATTTATAGAAAAATGATTTACAACATAAAGATAAACTCACAATTTGAGATATTTTGAGCTTAAGATTCACTCTAGAAATTTGGAAAACACCCAAGATAAAAATTCCCAAACTAATATAGAATATTTTTCACCACAAGTGCTTATAATGAGATAATTATTTCTAAAAGGAATCTATTTAGTGAATAAATAATTTAAATAACTCATTGTAGACCCACAATAAGGTTATGTAATAACTTAACCCATGGAACAGTTTTTTCTCTTTATACAACTGCAATTTTATCTTCCAGATTAAGTTTATAGTAAAATTATTGAAAATTATCATTAGAGAAAATTTATATGAAATATAACATATCATAAATTGTGGATATTACAAAAAATAATAAGAATACTCCCCCCCCCCCCAATACAATATCAAATGAATATAATTGTTGAAAAAACTCATGGTGTACAAGGATTAAAATCTATTTTGTCTACAAATAATGATAATATAATTATAACTATTTTTTCATATTGGTGTTTCTATAGGTTTAGGCAGAAGTAAATTTAATATTTTCATAACATTTAAATGTATTATAATAGTTATATTACACCCACCACCCTGGAAGGAAAGAATAATAAAATAGTAGTAATCATAATGGCCTAAGGACACGGCCTCATGACCTTCCCCTCATCCCCAAACCCTTAACACCGCACCACCAATATAGGGTCATACATTTTCAATATATGATGATTAAAACATGTCTAAATTAAGGTTTATTAGTGAATAAATAAATAAATAACCAGCTATATAAGAAAAAAGTTCATAATATAATGAAAATCTATTCACCCTATGAAAATTTGTATTCATAAAGAATTTGTGGGAATGCTTAAAATGAAAGTTTCACATTTATATAGAGTACTATTATGGATCAATCAAGAACAACTAAAATTCTAATGTAAAAATAATACCAAAAAAATAAATAAACAATAATGAAATATAGAAAATCATTCTTTGAGATATATACTAAATAAGAATATAGATACCACTATAACCAAGAAGAAAGTTTCATGGGGTGTAATATAAACAATAAATAAATTATACCATGGTTGAAAAGTTTATATCATTGATTATTTTAAATTTTACATAAATATTAATTCTAAAATAAATAATATGGAATCTAAATGGTAAAAAATCCAAGGATGTATTATAAGAGCAAGATTCATAGAAGAACATCAAGATGAACAATTTTAATTTCACAAAATGTTTATATGGAATATAGACCTAAATTATGTTAAAAATTTCTATATAATGTGAAATTTCCCTAAATAAAAACCCAAAAAATGTATAAATTATATACTGATATAAAATTATTTTTAAAATAAGGAATGGAAGTGACTAATAACTTCTTTTTTCAAGAGTGTTGTCATGAAAAAAGTGCTCTACAAAAAAAATAAGGTTAAACATGTTTATAAATAATGTTTTAACATATGGTCATTGCCGAAGTAATTACCTAATAAAATAGAGACAATAGGAAATAATAAATTTTAATTTATCAAAAATTTAATAAAGAATGATATTTTTTTAATAATAAATACTAAAAATATAAATAAACCCATGATTAAAAAATTGGTTTTGATCTCAAAAATCTAATGTTGATCAAGTATTAAAAGTCCTCAAATCATGTATCTATAAAATAGGATTTTCAATTATTATAAATAGGGTATAAACATGTTTATATTACTAAAAATATTATGAATACTCACCATATTAAAATATTTTCTAGTTTTTAATTATTTTATTGAAATTTTATGGTGATATATTATGGAAGAGAATAGATGAAATTTTCATATCACTATACAACATGAAATTCCATCCATCACGGTGTGTTTTAAATTTACACATCATTTTGATATATCAAATAGTATGAAGAGTATTCTTGAAAATTATCATTATGAAAAAAAATCATCATATGTATATTTCGATTTCATCCCTTGATGGGAATTTTATAAGAAGAAAAATATATTAATGTTTTTCTATTTCATTTAAATTTATTGTTCTGGATAACACTTGAAGTGGTATAAGTTAAGGTATAATGATTACATTCCCATTCTTTTTTTATTATCCTAAATATGTTTATTAAGGGGGAGTTATTATTATACATTAAAAGTAATTTTAAAAAGGTGTAAATACATTCATGTACATGAATTTTGTATTTTTATTTTTAATTATGATTATTTAATTTCAATTTACTATATATTTCTTTCAGAATAAAAACTATAATTTAGATCTAAATTGGTTTCAAATTTTCAATAGTTCATAGAAAATTATGTTTTCATGATTATTCACACATTTTTCTATGCTAAAAACTTTCCATGTATGCATAGATTTTATTTTATAACATGTTTCAATCCAAATAAAAAAAGTTATTCATAAATTATCTCATAAATAATTTGTTTCTATTTCAATATAGTTAAATATGTCAGAAATATGTGAGAATAAAATTGAAAGGATAAATTTTTAAATCAATTAAATTAACCATATGATAAAAATATTCTGTAAAATTACCTTTATAATTATTATCCATAAGGGAGAGAACAACTCAACTATTGAACACTTGATAACACTATCTTTTGTGATGTAGTTTCAGGTATTTATAACAAACCCAAATAGGAGATTTATGAGTTTAATATATTTTTATTTTATTTATAATGAGTGATAATGTTAATATGTATATTGTTTAAAGGAGGAGAAACACAATTAAGATTAGTGGAGATATTTCCCTTGACAATGGAAAAATACTTATACTACCGAGCGAACATTGATATTTTCATTTAAAGGAGAAACCCATAAATATGATTATTGTATAGATTATCATTATAGAAATAATTAAAAAAATAAATGGATAATAAAATCCCAACCTAAAACAATTTAAAATTTAATTTGAATTGAATTGTGAGTGTGTGTCTTGAGATCTATGATAGATGTGGTAAAAGGTTGGTAGAAATTTTTTAGAATATATCCAAACATTAATGTAAATATAGGCTAATTTGATGAATAAAAAATATCACAAAGATAAATTTAAATAGAATCTATCTGTATGTTTGAAGTAAATATGTATTAATGGTTCATGACATACTCAAAATTAGGGTACATATGCTATAAGATATTTTGGACAGGAGTTTGAATATATTTAGAAATATCCTGATAATTTTTAATTCATGAATTTTAATTTATGTGTATTTGTAGTGACTGGAGATTCCGTGTAAAAAATCGAATAACTATATTGTAAATTTGAATAATTAAATAATTTTCTAGTTGAAGATGAAATTTGAAAAGGTTATGATTATCTTTGTACATAATAATGTTCATCCAAACAAGTTGGTTGATAAATATAAAATGAATAAAAATTCATATGAGACATTTGGAAATTTATAAACTCTATCCAAAATATATAAATAATGAATTAAATAATGAATAAATTTTTCTTAAGGATATTCATGGGATTCATCAGAGTAAAATGAATTAGAGATGGAGAATTTATAAAAGTCAGAAAACTATAGTTAAAATAAAAAATGCATCCAAAAATTCCATAAGATCTATATATTCTTATAAAATATAATTTGATATAAAATTTAAAAAAATAATGGATTGCACTATGTAATTTTAGATTAAATATATTAAATGTGTGAGTATTGATCACTGATGACAATAAATGTTTTAGAATGGATGATCCTTATGAATTTCACAAGAGTAATTCAATTTTTTTAACATTTATTTTCTAGTAAAAACAAAAAAGTTATAGACTCAAATTGAAAAAATTATATTTATTTACTCTTATGAAAGTATTTCTATATAAAAAGTAATCAGTTCGTGTAGTTTTAATGAAATTTATAAAGTTGAAAATAAAATTTTATAAGAGTCCTCGTGATTCCATAGTTAGAATAATTTTTGAAGAATAATATATATGTGTTATTGATATTGAAGATATTTTTAATCTCTCAAATATCATTTGGATTTATTATGCCATGATTCAAGCTAGGATTTTAAAATATTTTAATAGGATATCACTACTTACTTAATCTGGGATTTAAAAATATAGATATTTTAAAATCAACATTTGTGATCAATGATGGAGAAATTTCTATGAAATTTACTAAATCTATAATGGTAAAATTATAGAATAAATTATTCTGGATATTAAACTAGATGAATATTTGAATATTATTTAATATATAAAATATTAAAAATGTTTTTTTTGAATCTAGATGAGAAATATGTTCTTTATCATATATAGAAAATTATAATGCAATGATCAAATCATTTAATTAAGAATATATGTAGAATATAATTATAATATTATATATACTGTCACCGTTTGAGGAAAAGTTATACACCACAAATGATGTGTTCCATGTTTTTAATATAATTATGAATAATATTTGATTACATGTATTTTTTAGAATTAGTCTAAGAATAATTATCCTAATACTTTTGTATGAATTATATTGATGTTTATTCAACTTGGACAAAATGCGGAAGAAATTTAAGAAATGGTATTTCTAGAATACCATTGGGGGAAATAGGTTAAGTAAAATTGAATTTTATGAGGTCATGGAGGAATAAATATGTTATGTAGCTGTATAAAGTGATATTGGGATCACATAACATATCTTTTAGAATTATTTTATATATAAATTATTTGTAATATATATTTGTATTATTTAAGCATATATATTGATGTATAAACAAGGGAAATGGAATGAATAAAATTAATATGATGTTTCTTTATAGAGGAAGAATGTTTATCTTGGTATATAAGTAAAAAATCGAGGAGGTGATGAAGAAACTGATATAGTGTTTTAATTTACAAGAATAATGATAAGAAAAATAGAATAATAATAAGATGAATGAACTTTGACTTTTCCTTTGATATAGTGATATAATAGAAGGAGATTCATAAAAAAGAGGACATAGAATTTTTGATTCTAATAACACTATTTATGATTTATGTTAAATCACTTGTTGAATATTGATTAAGATGACATCATTATTCTCTTTATAAATATATGTCTTGATTTTTATGATTATTAATTAAGGAAAAAATTAACCTATATCTTACATAAGTTTAGATTTCTTGGTAACTTATAGAGATCAATTTCCATACAGTTATGTTGATCATTTATAAGAAATTAAAGATTTAATTAAGAATAGTGATTTAAATATTTGATGTAAGTAAAACTATTATATATTTTTACCCACTTTAAAATTTTTTGAGGAAGTTTTATTAAGTGGTTAAATCTATTATAATCTTATATTAATTATCAAAAGATATAATATTATTTAATAGATTTTTTGGGTTTAGAAATATACCTAATCACATCACTTATAACTAATAATCAATTCTTGTAAAAATATGTGTATATGATGATCTCAATAAAAGAAAAAATGTATTCAACCACATCTATGCTGAATCACTTAAAAATATTATGTCCTATTGCTTACTTTTTTGTTCATATTTCATATCATATATATACATTGGGTAAGCACAAACATATCTAATATTATCCTAATAGATAAAAGTGTGAGAATATAATTGGGATTTATTATTAAAGGTAAATGTGAATTCTGTAAAACTAGTAACCTTGATTCATAACTAAGTGATCGAATGACCCATTAGGCATCTCAAACAGTAAATATAGAAAACACCACATGGGTTCAAAAATTTAAAAATAGGTATATTATAACAACACTATAAAAGTGATAATTAAAAGAAAAAATGTTACTACCAATTTTGGCAAGGTGGACCTTTTTTAAGAAGATAAAAAAATAAAAATCAATAGTTAATCATGCTTATCCTAGATTTGTGTCAGGATGGGTAACCTTCTACGATGTTTCCAAAGGAGTGTGAGTGTGTGAGGAAAAAATCACACTAAAAAAATATTTGTTAGCCTATCATGAGATTCATTAGTATAATAATTGACCCTAGTGGGTAAGATATAGTGGCATGCCAAGAACTAAAGAAAGGTATCATATGAGAACCATAAGGTAAAAACACTATTATTATTTCTTAAGGTGTTCTGTTCATGAAAAATGTTATCAGATCTGATACCCAACTATAAATGAAGAGCCACTACCCATGTTTGAGTATTGGGGTCCTCAATAATGGTGTTTTGATTTAAAGGGGAGAAAATGTAACACCATAAAAAGTGTTACATAAAATACAAAGTGTTACTAACTATTTAAAAAATGTGTATTAATATTTTTGGAAGCCTCCCAAATTACAAATCCACACAAATGTTTTATTGGCTTAGAGTAGTGTGAGGATGTTTGACCTCTTTAGATGTTTTATGAAATGTGTGAGACTGAGGACAAATCACACTGAAAAAACATGTGTTGGAATTTGGGGATAATCATTATAAAATTAAATAACTGCAGAGAGTAATTGCATATGTTGTGTTGGGAAAGAAACCAATGTTTTACCGAAGACACATGGGGTCAGCAGACCGAGTTCATTTTCTGAGAGGTCATGTAATGATATATAAAAAATCTAAAAATTAATTTAGTTTAAAAAAGAGAAACATATAATGAAAATTAAACAATATAAAAAAAATTCAACACTATATATATGGTTAAATAACCCATATTTTGAATCCCCACTGAAGGTACAATGGTATCCAACCCTATATAGAGAACCCTTTCTTCCAAATGGTTCCACTCAAAATATTATAAAGGACCACTCCTAGGAACCCAAAAGGAAAATACTAATGAGTTACACACTAAATATACTCTAAATTAAATATATAGGGTTAGAAGACATCGATATTAACAAAAATGGGGAATTCCACATTTCAATGGGCTTCATTATCCCTAGACATATATTTGTTTATATAATTCCAATAACTTTGACTACTATAATCATATAGATAACACATAGAATCCAAATAATTACTTCTATAATTTTTTCCCTTATATACTTTTAGGTTTACTTTATCAAATAATAATTTTTTATCTTTGACTACACCTTTAAATCATTTTCTTGAATCTCTATGGATAGTAACAAAACCATGACTTCCCCCAGAGTAATTTTCTACCTACAATAAATCGTATAATATTTCAAAAATTTATATGAATCTTTTAAGTAAGTCAATAAAATAATTTCTTGGTCTCTATCTTCATTTTTAAAATTTAAATTACATAAATAAAACTATACATATTAAAAAAAATATGATTATTGATAGAAGTTCTAGGAAGTATTTTTATGTTTTAATGTCATAATTTCTTATATAGTCAACCAAAATGAGATTTGGTCATACAACTATGTTTTAATTTAAATTTAAAAAATATATAGTAGGAAAATATGAAACTTTATGGAGATATTTATCTCCTAGGGTTAATGAAAATTGGTAACTATATTTTTGAAGAATATTGTAGTAAATATCAATACATGAAATTTTACTCTATCCATTAATATAATCAATGGTGATTTCATTATTAAAATAAAAATTTTCCTTTCTTCAATATATTATGGATAAGTAAAACATGTATCATGATTCTAAAAAAAATATGATTCAATATATTTAGGGAAATTCTTAACATCAAGCTTAGTATAATATATTATTAATCTCAATTCAGTATCCAATAACAAATGTTAATGGTAGTTATTCTCAAATCATGATATAAACACCAAAATATGGGAAGTTGGATAACATTTTTTTCAATGAATTTTATTAATGAATATAATTCAAAAAGATATATATGAAAAGCAGTAGAGATATAACCATGAAAGTTATAAATAATAAATCATATATGTTAATGTTTATAAAAATTGAGGATTTAAAGGATTTGACCTACATTATTTACTTTTTGAAGATAATAAAATCTTCCCAAAATCTGTTAATAATGAAAAAAGTAATAAATATATATATAGTTTGAGGAATTAATAAAAAGGGAAATTAATCTATCTAAGGATTGGTCCTTGTGAAACCATGTGGCACCGTTGAACCATTCCATGGGGAGTTAATGTAAACTGTATTCTTGAAAAAATTCACATATTTCACACAATGATAAAATTTATCTAATTATTAAGGGGAAAATAAATAACAAGGAATAAGAAATAAAAATATCTTATAACATTAAGTGTATAGTAGAAATATAGCCTCTTCATAAGAAATAAAGGCTTATTTCTGTAAGAGTTACATGGTCTCTTTTAAATGTCTTACGCATCCTCAAAGACTGTATGAGGAAAAATACCTTGTAAAAATAGATAATGTATGGACTATTGGCTTGTGTAATAAAGAACACATATTTATCTCCAGGTGGTATCTCTCTCTCTCTCTTTATGTTTCAAAACATTATAGTGAGATCCTAGTTTTTTGAATCAAAAAAGGGAAAAACATATTTCCGTAGAGATATAAAATGGATAGCTATCATTATGGTTTGCTAAAGTGATGCAATAATATTTTCTAGGAGTACATGGGGTAAATATATTTAGAGAATTAAGATGTGTGGTTAAATGAAAAGAATGGGAATCATAAAAAATATCCCATTTATAATAACTATGATTTTTTTTGAGTATATGCAGTACTGGAAGACTATTTGGTAATAAAAGAGTGTGGGTCCAAAAGTATATTCCATAACTAGACATGATGAAGCATTGTATTCTAAACATTGATCAATATATTTGTTTAATGGATAAATGGAAGTCACCCTAAAATTAAATAGTGTATCCCACTAACTAGATGTTGAGGGAAGAAAAGTCATAGATGTCGTATGGTAAATAGGAATAACATTGGAAAGTGATATGTATAGTCATAGAACCTAAAAATGCCCTATATTAATAGTAATAAACTACTAATACTGAATCACATTCCAAATAATAAATCCAATAACATAAAAATAATTTATATAAAAATATCCAATTTTTCATCGAAAATATAAAACTTTAATGTGGAAATGAATTATGGGATAAATAAAATTAAAAGTAGTAATTTAATTTGTAACAATGCATTAAATATTTCAAAAAACATGTTCCTAACATTAAATACATATTAACTATCCCTCAAGGGAGTTCCTACACCATAAAAATATAGGGAAAAAATTCCTCATCAGTGACGTACTGATTGAGTGATTACCTAACCTTATTTTAAACATATCATTTCATCATGATCACTAAAACATATGATCCAGAGAAAGTATCATACTAAGAAAATTCCAATATAGAGGCCAACTCACCCTTCCTTTATTCATATTCCAATGAAAAAAATATTAAGGAAACTACCCACCTTCACATCTCAAATGTGTATCTCAGGTTGGAGTTTATAGAGGGTTAACAATCATCCCTCCTTTATCCTTTTAATTGTTATAAACATGAAATAAACCAAAGAAATGTATAATGAAAAATAAAAATTTATATGCTCCCAAATTTAAAATTTAGTTTTTTTATGATTATATCTCATGGATAGATAAATATTACAGATAAATAATTATACCCACCAAAACCTTACATCCTAACTTCATAAAAATTACTTCACCATTAAAAATATATAGTGGAGAACTGATAACTAAACATTAGAGAAATGGTCAAGAAAAAACACAACATCATGCCCTCAATTTATAACATAATCCACATGTTTATGAGGGAGTTATAAACTCTAAAATATATGCAATTTGATTTATGTATTATCATTAAAATTTACTAAGGGGAAATTAAACCCATTATATACTTTGAATAATCCAATATGAACCACTCATCATCTATATAATGATAGATTATTAAAAATTACCCAAAATTTCAAATAAATGGACTATATTAGTGAAAATTCCCATATCATTCTAATATGCTTGTCAAAATTCAAATAATAAACAAATAATTTTTTAAATTTTGATACTCAAGTGAGTAGAACAAAAAACACACAAAAGGTGAATATTAAAAAATAGTGGTGGCATTTGGGGCATTCCATGTGTATTTGTGAAGGAATAGGGGAAACAACACACTAGGAATATGGATACCCATACAATACCCACCAATGTTCAATTAAAGCTAGTATGTGAATACCTTTTCTTCCCAGGATGGGGAGGAAGCCCAATAGGGGTAGCCCGCATTCCCCATATGCTATTAGGTCAGAGTATAACTAGCAGTTGGGCCCTCACTCCAAACACCATTGTTGATGTTTTTTTAGAATATGGCCACCTAGTGGGATTAAACCACAAAAATATTTCAAACAACCCACCATTGGTTGGGTGCATCCTTCATCGATATTATTTTTAAAGATCACCTTTTAATACCACCTATTAAAATTCTAGTCACCACCAGTTTCTAGATCCATCATTGTCTGATTTTTCACCACAACCCTAGACATCTATCTCGTGAAAAAAACTCTTCAAAACCCCACTATGTTACGTCCCTCTCCATCCAGATGATCCTGCTATGCTGCGACCAACTGGTCATGCCACTCCACTGCTCTCAGAGTCTAACATCATTATAAAAGTTATTTCCAAAATATGAACTCCTTCAATCCATAAACCAATTAAAAGGGCGAAAATAGATCATTCAATAATAGGGAGAGTAGGGAGGGTGAAGGGGTAATAAAGTTATATAAGGAATGGAAAGAGATAAGTCATATAGCCGAATGGATAGTCGAGTAACCTTGTCACAAATAAACACGACCAAAGAACCATTCTAAAACCAACATATCCCTGATGCATTACACAAATGTTGCCTTTGGGAGAGGGGTGGTGTTAGATGAATATTTGTGCACCCACACAGATTCTCATTCTTTATCAATGATCATGTTCATCAATTACCATCCTGAAAACCCATAGTTTAAACCCTATTAATTTTAGAAAAATAAACTATTTTCAAAAGTCATCACTATAAAATAGTGATAAATGATCTTTTTGTTCATGAAATAATAAAGTTGAAAATTAATTTAATGTCCCACTTCGATGGATATTAATTTTCTCTATAGGATCTAGCTTCTCTTTAAGAATCAATGGATCTTCCTTAATTAACATGATAAACATTCTCAATATGATTGGTTCCAATGGTTTTTAATCTATTAATTCAAGGTATTAGTTTGATATTATAATATAAAAATGGATTAGGGTTGGACAAATACTATAAATAATTGAAGTCTAGTGAAAACATTTTCCCTATTGGTGATGGTTTAAACATCAAAAAATAAAATTAATGGTGGTCATTAAAACTATAATGTATTTAATGATCAACAATCAATTAGTTATGATTTTTAATTATTTAATGTTTGTTTATATGATTGTTTTATATTTTATAGAGTTTTTACTCATCTAATGATGGTTTTTATCATGATATTTTTTATTTAATAAATTAGGGTAATATTTAACTACTAATAAATAATATAGACGTGGTTTTTTTGTGTTTTATAAAAACCTATATAGAGAGGAAAAAAATAAATAATAAATTTATAAAATAACCACCACTATAAATATAAACAGTTGTTTAAGATCCACCATTAAAAATTATAAGAAAATAAAAAAAAATTAAAAATTTCATTAAAAACATTACCACATACAATGTAATTAACTATTAATTACGTAGAAATAGAAATATATAAAAAACTCAGTAATATATCCATCATTCAAATATCAAAAACAATCATTCATACATTCAACCTCAATAAATCATTCAAAGGAGTAGTAATAATATTTTTATAGAATACGTCAAATATCAAACATTAACCCATAACCATCTTGTCCATCATTAATCCAATATTTTATCTGACCACTACCATCAACTGACTCATCATATGTAGGAATAACCACATAACCATAATTTAAAATAAAAAAAATAAGATAAAAATATCAAAAGAAAATGAACACAATAAATAATAATTATAATTGATTCCATGTTAATTTTTAACCATACTTCTAAAAAAATCAAACATTACAAATTCCTTCAGTAGAGTTCCATGGATCAGAATGGGAAACCTTCTATCTAATACATGAATATTTAACCTAATATAAAAAAATAAATTTAATAAAGGTTTTACAAAAAAAATTCATATAATTCATTTTGAATTCTCCACATATTATTTATTGTTATATTATAGAAGAATATGAAATTTCAGTATGAAACAAATAATATATCATCCCACATATCAATAATTAATGAATATATAAAATTTATCTAGAAAATTATGGCATCAAGCACACATAGAACACATTGTATGAAAAAAAATATAATATGTATGATATCATTTAACTCCCAAAACTGAAAATGGATAAGTTTATATCAATTTATGTAGTTTTTAAACCAACATGAAGTGTGGTCAAAATTAAACAATAAGAATATTATAAATGGTATGATATGATATGAGTTCCTTAATTTCAAAAAAAAAATCTACAGTGGGTTTCTTCTAATTTCCTAACAATAAAATGACTTTTTCTGGGTTTTAACCCTTAGATGTTTATTTTTAGGACTTTTATATCTTAAAAAACTACTCATTGACTCATTTTAGGAATACCACAAATCAATTTGAAATTTTTTCTATATGTACACATATAAAATAATTCAATGACTATTTTTCCATGATTTCACATCATTCTAATGTAATTTTCTATGTATCTAATTATTTCATGTTCTGTTTAAATTTTTAAAACACAAATAACATATTTAATGTCCTCTCAGAAAAAAACTCATATTTTTGTCACATCAATTTATTATTTTCAAAAATTAAACTAAAGTATTTTTAAAATGATATTACTCTTATATGAGGGTGTTTTGTTCATTTTAACCTCATCGGTGACATTTTTATTATAATAGTATAGACCATATGCTCCATGATTCCATGACAAAAACGTAACACTTACATTTCATTATTTGAAACAAATAAATTTTATCCAATTACAACCATCCAAAACATATATTATGAATGGAAATATTGGTTCACTTTCATTATAAATGATCATTATAGTTTCGGAGTTATAGATAATCAGGAAAACACTTATATATCATGGATAAATTAAAAAATTATTCATCAAAATATTTATCATCCCATAAAATATTTCAACATGTAATAACCTTATTAGAAATACCCTACTAAAAACAATTCTTTATAACCAGGTGAAAGGCAACATAAAACAAAGGCGATCTTAGAAATATAGTGTGGGTAAACAAAAGGTGATTTCCGTGATTACATAAGAATAACATGAGCATAAGGGTATAAAAAAATAAACATAATAATTTAAAATTACACCCTGCATGTCATAGATAAATATAAAAAATAATGTCATAATTATTGGAAGTTTATAGAATATTAATCATAATGGAACATAATCCATGTGAGAATAACGTTGGAATAAGAAATGAAATTGTGCCATATACATAAGCATAGAAAATAATTTCGTAATTTTTCCTATATACTAATAGTGGAATGGGTTCAGTCCAAAAAAGATTATAGTTTTAAAAGTTAACTACCATGAATATCATTGTGGAACTGGATTACTCCACAAACTATTTTTGTAGTCAAGCTTCACTCCAAATACTATTATGGAGGAAAAGGTCCCTTACAAAGACGGGTACTCTCCCCATTCTAGTCCTATTTATCACATGATATATGAAAATTAATAAAATTAATTGGGGGAGATATTTATTACACCATCACATAATTAATTCCATAAATGTATGTGACATGGGATCATATATCATTCATCATATCAGAAATCCTGAAAAGAAATGTGTTTCATAAAAATTTTAACATTCCACCATAATCATAAATCATCTAGATAAATAATAAAGATGGAGTACATATATCATATCCCAAGTAAAGCTTATGTAACATCAAATAATGTCATATTAGAAGGAAAATGATTTTGAAATATCACTTGGAATAATTATTAAAGAAAAAATAAAATTAAAATATAAAAATCACTTCTCTATTTTCGAAAAATTGTACACCTATAGAACAGAAAAATATATTTGAAAACCAAATATTCAAATTTTAAGTTATCCTTCACAATATATAGGATTCATGATTATTGGAAAACTTGTACATTCCTTCTAATTTAAAAAAAACCCTTCACTTTTTTGGGTGAAAAAGTTACATAGAAACTCATATAGAAGAGGAAAAAATGTTCCCTTTCAAAACATTTTGTAAAAATTAAAACAAGGGTAAAAATTACGAGAAAAAATTTTAGTAGTATAAAAAATTCATTTTGATATTTTAGGAAACATGCGAATTAAATAGAAATATTACCCATGAAATACTTCTATATAATGAATCCCTAATAATTATTAGATTGTGCAAATAATACCTTTCCATTTTGGTGTTATTTAAATCATAAAAGTTTATAAAGAAAGAAAATTATATGGAAATATATATAAAATAATTTTCCTAATAAAAATCATAGAATAAATTAATGTGATTAATATATACCACACAAAATAAATATGTAGTGTATAAGGCATTTACAATATAGATATAAAGTAAGAGAAAAATATTTAACCTCAAGATTGCCTTTAGTTGAACATTATTTAACATCCTTAATATTGGTATTAAAAAAGTTATAGATTTATTCCATAACTATATAAATTTGTTTAATATCATATAATATCCTCTTATATCATATTATTACTTTTTTTCTAATAATATATCTTTATTACCATTTTTTATTTATTAAGAACTTCATTTTCGCATGAGTATTATGTCATGTTGGTTCTGGTACGTATGAATAGGATATTGTTATATGTTCTAGATAAAATAATTTATGGTGTGAATATAGTTATATATATTTATATATATATTTATATTCACCCATAAAGATAGAGGTAGAAAATGAATTATATCATTTATGAAGATGGTATGTCATACATACACATAAACGTTATTTTCATTTTTTTAATGAATGGAATGAAATAATGGTTAATAATAGAAAAATTTTATATATTAATTATTATATCATTTATATCATATATATTAATTATTTTGATATTTATTGTCATAAAATTAATGTGGTGATCAAAAATGTATTGGACCGCTATGTGGAGATGAAAATCTGTGTGTACGCACAAGAATTGTTTTCTTTTTTATCCGATGGAAATGTGAGGGAATATGGTTGTATTATAATACAAATAACATCATAGTTTATTTATGATACTAGATGTTTTAATTTAGTATGAAAATATCTCATTAAGAAAAATTATAAAAATAAGTAAACTTGAAATCATTGGTAAATATGAATACATCTTCCTTGGTGGACATCCTTTATATATCTTCTAAAGGGATCTAGGGTTAGACTATTATAAGGAATTGAACCTTTGAAACCATTATAAGTATGTTTGGATGATTAATGGGAATTACATGGTCAATCTATAAGCCTCAATGTGATATGAATAATTGAGGGAGAAGGCGCCATTTTAAAATTGAAGTGAGGGGAATTTTTGGAATTTCTCAAAACATTAAAATATATCATGAATATTCTTCATCTGAATTCTATCAAATAGACAATAAAATAATAATGGATTTTATTTTGGTCCATATATTATATCCATTGTTATTAAATAATATTTTTATGAATTTATAATAATTTAATGATATGTTAATGCTATAAAATATCACTATTGTCAATTTTTGTACTGTTAATTAATTTTACATGAAAAAAATCCAGAAAATAAATTTATATTCAAAAAAACTATTTTGATTATGTAATAAAAATATATTATTCATATATAAAATTATCTATTCATCTTAAATATATACAATTATTTTACTTTTAATGTATTTAATTTCAGTTATTTTTTTCTATTAATTAATCTAATATTTTATTAGTGTTTCACAAGAATATAAGATAAATATTTAAATTAGAAAATGTAAAAAAATTATTATATAATTAAAATAAAATTATTAAAATAAAAATATCTATTTTATTCCTTCAAAATTTATTTTAACTCCCTCATTCATCATGATGTAAAATTTAATGTGTTATTTTTAATTTTCTAGTATTCTACAATCATTACATAAGCATTTAGATAATTCACTTTATTTATAACTATAAAATTTGATTCAAACCATAAAAATAATCAGTAATACTTAATATTTTTTTATCAAAGTAGAAAAAGGTCATATATCATCTCAAATAGTATTCTTTTAAGATATAAAATTTTACATTTCAATGCTATGTAGGCTCTGTATTAGAACTAAAAATGATTTTCATATTTATTTTGGAATAAATTATAATATATATGTTTCAAATAATAATATAATAAAATTTATATAATATTTTCATACATTATTTTTTATATATTTTTCATAAAATATTATTTTATGTCTATGCCATAGAGATTTCAAAAAAAGATACTATATTTCATAAAAACAATATTTTTTTAATATTCACTAAAAATATAATTTTTTCAGTAAAATGTAATAAAAATAATACTATGATAAATATGGATTTGTGGATAAAAATATTTCAATTCATGAAATTAAATTCATATAAATTATAGATTTTAATTTTTAAATAAGTTCACCAAATGCGATGAAACCCCATTTTTTAGAAAAAATACAGTTTCTCTTTAAAATACTTATTTTTATATATAAATGATATTATAAAAAATTCAATTAAAAAAAATTCTAATGAACCTAATAAAATTATAAATAATATTATAGAATTAATTTTATTTAAGCTATTTTAAAATTGAATGGAACTTTTCAAATGGATGAAACTAAAAATATTGTTTTAATAAATGTTATTTTTCCTTATTCACTTGAAAAACAATATTTTTAGAAAAACTAAATATTATCAACATAAAATAATTTTGGTACTATGATTTTTAAAATTTTATTAATTTTATAAAATAAAATTTATATAAGTTCAAATATTTATTATAATACTCAGTAATAAAATGAAAAAAACTCATTTGTGAATAAAATG
Source organism: Viscum album (assembly GCA_963277665.1). Classification (NCBI taxonomy): domain Eukaryota; kingdom Viridiplantae; phylum Streptophyta; class Magnoliopsida; order Santalales; family Viscaceae; genus Viscum; species Viscum album. The sequence continues at coordinate 377,001,701 of OY728160.1, read as the reverse complement.
TTTTTCTAACGTATAAAAAACATTCATACAAATTGGGTATATATATCATAATAATTAATAAATAAATTTATATTTGGAAGGTCCATTTATTATATATAAATATACATATTTCATAATTCAGTTAATACTATTCATACCCACCATTTTAATAAATAATTTATAATAGAAATGTTAAAATAATAATATTTTGTGGTTCATTAAGGCTTAGTACTGAGTACAACGTAAGATATTAAACATTTTTTTATTTTAAAATCATCATGTGTTACATTTAAAGACATTGATATCATTTAGAATAGTCATTTCAAGAACACCACATGTTTTATTTATGTTATGTGTGATTATACACAACAAATATATTTTGAAAATTGTTTTTCTTTGATTTCATTCAAATGTGAGGATTTTATGTGTGATTTTGACTATTACACTCATTGTTTTGAGTTTTAAAACACTAAAAATGAATTTTATGACATTTTAAGAAAACCAAAACTAGGATTTATGAGCCTCTATTTCATACTTTTCAAAAATCAACATACAATAACATTACTGTGATTGAGAGGAATCTAGGATCATTTTCTTGGTTTTGGCCCCATGATGAATGTTTTTAAATACATTTATATAATTAAAATATATATAATAATAAATTTATATACTGAAACAAGTTTTATTAATGTTTATTATTCACCTAAATTTTTAAAAATAAATCCATGATTGTTATCCAGTGATTTGATTTTAATCTGATAATGTTCATTGTGGTTTTCATTACGACACGTATGTTTTACGGTTAAAAAATTATGTTTATGTATATATAAATGCGAACCCCACTTATATTTTTTTTTAATCATTTACTAAATATTATAAAAAATTCTATAGTGTGTTTATTACTATTATATCCCATCCAAGTTAATTTTCGTGGTTTTGACCCCCTGATTGATGTATTTAAGGACTGTGATATTTTAAAAACATTTTTGTGAGTAATTTAGGGCACAATTAATTTAATTTTGACATTAAATATTTAATTAAACTTAAAAATATAATCTATTTCTTTTTAAAATTATTTAACATCATTATATTTTAATTTTTTATAGTTTTTGATTTTTTTGTAAGCATTTTAGAATTTTGAAACATTAAAATTGTGTTCATTATCATCCCATGAAAATAAAAATTTTGATCAACATGGAGTTATATAATACATTTAAAAATATATCTATATATATTTTATTATTATTTTACTAAAATTTGTGGTTTTCATTCTAGCTTTGACTTCCTAAGTCATATTTTTAATTACATTAATATCCTTTAAAACTACTTATTATGTTGTTCTGATCACACCATATAAATGATTGAAGTTTTCTCAACTCATTCACATAATAAATTTCAAATAAAATGTTCTATTATAGAATACCAATATAAGGTTGTTATGTATGTTTTTGTTCATTACATCTGTGTTTTATTGTTTTAAAGCAATAAAAACATATTTATGATCATTCTGAGAAAATCATCAGTCATATTGATGTCAAGATAGTTCTTTTTTTATCAAAAAATATTATATGGTCTTTTTTCAATGATATTATAAAAATATGAAGTTATTTTTCTTATGTTTTTAGACCTTGAAACATTATTTTATTGACTTATATAACAAAAAAAATTATTTGTATATTATGTGCACATTTTATGTCGTATTGATGTAACATCTACTCATACACATAAAAAATGATTCAAAAAATTTATCTTATCCTTTTACAATTACAAAACCATTTAATTTAATAATAATTTATTTTCCCATTACCCAAATATCCCTCGTATATGAATCCCCAATAGGTTATAATGTTAACTTATCAATAAATAAAATTGTTATTTGGTCACATCATTGATTGAATTTAGAATTTTACTTTAAACGATCTGCTATGAGATTAGAATTATCTTCTGGGGTTTCTCCTTTCATCCTCAATAATATGGAAACAAATGAATTTTCGATTTCTAACCACCATTGGTTGTGTCTTTTCTTATAATATTAATGTTCTTACAAATTCTCTATCCTGAAAATTTCCCACTACACTTCCCGATTAGTGGTATACATGAACCCCTAATAAATGGTGCATAATTAAATGATGGTGGACAACTACAAAAATAGATGGATTATACCTAGAACACATCATCCAAACATTATTATAGTTCTCCTTCCAATTTTTTCTGCAAATACATAATTATAAAAAATGATGATGATTATGGCTGGTTCACATTTTAGTCTTTTTGAATTTTGACCTGATAATACAAGAATATTATAAATTATTTTATTAATTATTGGTGATTAATAATATTATATAATTTATTAATTTTTAATTGTAATTTTAATACTATAATGAATTAACATTAAATGGAAATAAAAATATATAATTCTAATGAATCTAATCGGTTCAATCAGTAAAATAAATTATGTTTCCAAAGAACATTAATACATATTAAGGTCCATCTAAGAAGGTAACCTAAATCATGACTGTTATAAAAAACATATAAGTTTGAAAGAAAAAATTTGGGCGTAGAATAATAATTTAAATAATAATGAATAAAATACAAAAAATCTTTCACTTATTTTTAAAAAACTCTATGATCCTACAATATGAAGATTGATTTTTTTCAACATTTATTGCATTTTTTGGATAATTTCTTGAAAAAATTGAAAAATAAAAAAATTATCATATTATTTTTCTTATTTTGTTATGATACTTTAAAATATTCAAATACATCATTATATGTATCCCGATTAATATAGATATTCAACTTTAACTACAAATAAGACACACTATCAGGTACATTCTCATGCATCAGATGAGTGCCAAGATAAGTGTAATTAAACTCATGAAACAATGTGAACATAATGTTTCGCAATTTCTTTCAAAAAATTTCATGGTTCATGGGCATGGAATAGAGTCTGTGACATAAAATTTAAGAATTAATCTAGAAATTAAAAACATAAAACATTATAAATATATCAAAAAAATTACTCACACCATTTCAAATTTTCATCAATCAATATAAAATTAATTTTAATTTTAATTGGTCTTCAGAAAACTCATTATTCCAAGATATGTGAATATACATATAATTTTTATAATGAATGAAAAGTCTGACTATCTCATAAGAAATCTTCCCAAGAATATATCCATATATTTTGACTATATCACTAGTAATAACCCCAAATACATCTAATGGAATAATAATTTTTAATTAATTAAGGTTATAAAAATTTTATATGTTCATATTTTTTTCTAGTTTTTCTAAAATTATATATTAGATAAATTCAATAAAATATTAATTAAAACATATATTATTTTATATACATGTGTAAAAAAAGCAATAGTAACTCACTAATATCGCTTAGATAGTGTATTGACAAACTGCTTCACCACATGAGGTGAATCGGGTGGTGAGCTAAAAATAACATCTAGGGAAGCTAGTGGCTTGCTAAAATTACATGTTATAATAAAATAATATATATCAACTAATAATGATGGGGGAGGTGGTTTTCTCTAAGATGATGATCGTCTAGGATCATGAAATTTGTTGCTTCTAAAATTCCTACATTTCAAAAGGACTATAATATATTCAATGTAAAAAATTAAAAAATAAATGATTTATATAATTAAAAAAAGATATTAAATTATACTTGTGTGAAAAACAAATAGATATTAATTTTTAATTTATTTTCATCACTAATTTATATATTAAATTATCTTCATTTTCATTATTCTAATTACTATCAACCTTCATTGGTAAGAGAAAGTCTTTATTTTCACTATCTCTATAATGATCTATTTTATAAACTATTTTAATGAAAAATTATTTTATTTTTGGTAGATGAGGATTTTTATTACAAAATATGAATTAAGTTTTATCTCTCATATCATAAAAGTATTTATATTTTAAGAGTACAGAAAACTTCAAGGATTTGTGCGCTTAATTGTATATATAAGTAACTATCTTCACCCATGATTCCAAGATAAATAAATTATGTTATTTATGATCAGTTTTATATATATATAATGGGTTGTTGACATATGTAAAAGGTGACTAATATTTCATTATACCCATATCATTGTTAACCCATTGGAATTTTAATAATATGATTAAACAACATCCATGATAGTTTAAGTGGATTATATCAACCATCATTCAATTTTATCTCATATTTTTAAGTGTAAATATAACACCATTTTGAGTTTCCAATCAGTTTTTGGGATTATATTTATGAAACATGAATCCATGAATATTGTAGGCATCTATTCTCTTAGTCTCAATAAGAGGACCTTGATCCAAAAACATCAACTCCATTGACATTTCATCTTAATTCTCAACATCCTTTATCTATAAATTAATATATAAAGAAATAATTATATAATAGATTAAATAACATCATAAAAATAATAAGAATAATAGTATGTTCTAGAAAAACATATAACACCCCATACACATACACTAAAATCTGGGGATAAAAACATACACCATATATGCTGCAATTGACACCAAGTAAATTTAACCATGAATATATATCCATAATAATAATCTTAGTAATAAAAATCCATTTCAATTGCATAAAAAAGAAATTTATAGGTTTTAATACGTAGGAAAATAGGGAAATCATTCCTAAACAACCCATTACTTTATCACCTAATAAAATTTTTTTCCAATTATAATTATTTATTCATATTATATAATATCCAATTAATGTCTCCTATAATGTTTTTCCCACATAGAACCCTTTATATAATTATCATACATAAAACTTTTCTTCATAACTCGGATGAATTTAAACAAAATACACGATGAGATCAGATGACGAGTAAGGGTAAATAAGGGAGATGTCAATAATCAATCATAAGTGGGAAAAAGATAAGAATAAGGGTATGAGATAATGATAATAACTTATGAAAACATAGAAAAAAAATATAAAACATAAATAATGATTCATGGTATGAGTATTTTTCATAATAAAAGGAAATAGTCAAAAGAGTGTTCAATTATCAATAATAAATCATAATCCAATATAGAATATAATAATAATATGTCATAAGTTATTAGTATATATAAAAATATTTAAAATATATAAATTGAGATCATTTATAACTACAATTAGTTCCATCCTAAAAACTTTTAACATAGAAACCTTCTATTATTTACACTCAATAACATATAAATATAACTAATTTTAGTCATGTCCATGCACACACAAGTTAACATTGAAACCCACAAAAAGTTTTATACACTAACATAAATAACCTTATGAGATATTAATCCTTGAACAATGAATAAAGGTTTATAATTCACTCACACATAACATAAATATAAATTATAAATATGTATTCCACAAGATAACAATTTTCATCTTTCCGTTATATATTAATTAATTTGTGGTAAGGAAGTAGGTTTCATGAAAACATCATTAAAACATATTATTAAATAAAAATCTATATAAAGGAAGTGGATGATATCATTGAATAATATCCATATTTAATCATAAAAATAATTAAATAATGTCAACATAGATGAAAAATAATTTTTAAAAGAATAAAAATATGGTTTTAAAAACAAAAAAGAAATACTATTTTCATTTTGTAACTTTTAAAAAATAAAATTACCTAGAATAATTGACACGTGATTTTATACAAAAAATTATCGACATATGTAAAGAATGTTTTATGGTGATGAATAGGCCAGATTTTGGTAAAGTCCATTATTTCCACAAACATTTACAAGACCCTTTTCTCACACCTTTTTAAAGAATGTCAAAAATATATCCTTCATAAAACAATAATATCATTCCTTTAAATTTTTTGAAAAAAATTTATGTTATAAAAAAATTATAAATCACTAAAAACTATAAATTTTTTTCATAAAACAGTTTTTATTAACATTGATATAAAAGGAAAATATTAATGACTAAAAAATGTATATAAGATCATATTTTAAAAAAAAACATTCTATTGGTAAGTATTTTTACTAAAGAGATTAATAATGGAAGGAATAATTTAAACCAAAGAAATAAATACTTGATAATAATATAGATCAGTTTGGAGATATAATAACATAAAATTCTCCCAATATAATTTAATGATAAATAATCCTGATAAAATTTATATTATTTTATAAATCCTTAATGATTCGATTACTTTTGAATCAAACCACATTGAAACATAAAACCAAAAATGGATTATGAATAAAATAAAATTTTCCGTAAATGTTCAATAAAATGAATTCATGGATGGTATATAGACCACAAATAAATAATGAAGTGGGTGAATATATAAAATATCTCTATGAGGGGAAATTAAGATGTGGAAACTATTACCTCATGTCCTAAATTTATTCATACAGACTCAAACATACTATATATTAAATTTAGAATTCTTATACATCCTTAAAAAACCATATTCACACTTATACCACTACAAAGCATTACCTTATATTTTTTAATTACCCATTTATTAATAATTCTTCATTAAAATCAATATTTGGGTATCAACTGTTCTGTTTTCCACTCATGTTTCAGTTCGGTGAATCCAGTACTTCCACCTTTGATATGTTTTCATTATATCTAAAATATTAATAATTCAATAATTATAATTTTTATACAAAAAATATATATTTAAAATAATAATTTTATGGTTATAATGAAAAGTGATATATGAAATTCATCGAGATAGTAGTCTACATGTACATGTAAGACACGTTTTAATTTTTCTAATGGATGAAAATGAATTAATGAGGATAAAATATCACCTTTATATGTTGATAATAATATTTCGTTATTCTATTAATCCTTATAACTATACATGGGAGTTGATAATGAAAAATTAATTGCATCACTTCGTGGAGGTAGTATTCTACATGTATGCATGAGAGAAATTTTCATTTTTTAATATGTGGTTGGGTTATAATATTGATAATATATAAAAATTATATAATAATAATTATTTTATAAATATAATAAATATCTATTAAATCCAAATTTATAAACTTTTTTTTAATGTGGTAACGAAAAAATACACCCAACAGTTTATATATTTAGAATTTGGAATCTATACTTTAGTGATCATTTCTTTTTCTCTTGGATGGAAAGGGGGTATGAAATTTTGTTCAAAATTATGTAATATCATTTGAATATATTAAAGGTACCAATTTAAATATATTTTTGTGGTTTTAATTAATCTTAAGTAGGTATATGAATAAATAAACTTGAAATTATTTTGTTAAGACTTATAAATTATCCTTATATATCTTTCATCTGAATATACCTCAAGACATTTAGGATTCGTATTTGGGTGAGATCATGACCTAAAAGACATGTGTAGAACAGTTTTGTAAGAAATAATTCAATATAGGGAATCTCAAAGAGTATGTACATGTGAATATATGAGGTTCCATTTTATATGTATGAGGAGTCGATCCCTCGTAATAGTAAGGAATTTAAAAATTAATAAACATTTTCACCTTGAAATTTCATATAATTTAGTTCAATTTAAAAAATTAATTATTTTATCATCTAAATTTGATCATAAAAGTATTTTTTTTATTTTTTGATATATTGGAAAAATTAGATTTTAGTTTAACCCACTCTTTAACCCTTTTAACATTTACCATAGTGACAAACATATATCATGGTAACTATTAATTATTACTAAAAATGAAATTGACGACATTACCAAATTGTAAAATTGTTATTTAAAATATGGAAACCATTTTATAATATTAAATATCAAGAATAGGTAAAAATTACTTTTAATATTAGTTTACAAAACATAATGAAAAACTATTTTTTGAAAAAATTCTTTCTAAGCATAAAAATTATTTTAAAAAAATTATGTTTAATATTGATTTGAAATTAATTAATAGGATTAATTTTACTAAAATGATAATTATTTTAATTTAAAACAGAACTAAAAATAAAATAACATTTATAGTACATTATTAAATGTTAAGAATAGGAAATAGTTTTTATTTAAAGAAAAATATTAAATAGATTTCCCAAATTTCAAACATTGATTTCAATATTAAAAATTATAATTCTAAAATAAATATATTAATAATTAAATACATATTTGATCTAAAAATATTTCATAAACTCTCAAGTCATTAATATATCATAATAAGTTTCTAAATATTATAGTATTCTTATAATCATTATTTTTCAATATTCACCCAAGTTTAAACTATTTTATAAAGCTCCAAAAATTTATACCCAAGATAATTATTATATTATGATTCCAAAAAAATAATTTCATTTAATCTTATTGAAATTCATAAAATTTAAAATTTTCTCATTTAAAATAAAATAAAAAATATAAATAAATTGTGCTTATAGAAAAATTCACATTTTCCCCATTATGTCATCCTAACCTTATTTATTATATTTTACCAATGAGTGTAAATTTAATTTTTCCACATATTATATTCATAATTTATTCATTTTTATCTTTCATATTATTAAATTATTACACACAATATTAATTTTTTTATATCACACATTGTTCAATATGATACTTACTATATGTAATACGTACTAAAATTTCAATGTAATACATTATTCCCCAATACAACAAACTTTACCTCCCCATTTTTATCTCATTTTTTATACTCAAATATTTAAAAAAAAAATTAAAAATCAATTCCATGGAGTGGAAGAGGACATAGAAAACCAATATCTTTTAAGCATATATAATAATAGAACCTTTAAATCGAGTAAAAAAAATAGTGTTGAGTGAATACAAAATATAAAAAAGTGGGAAGAAATACATTTTAATCTATGTCAATTTAATCTCCTTTTGAAATAAACATTAATATATTTTCTAATACTAAGAAACTTATCATTTATTAAATACTTATTTGACATTAATTTACCATTGTGATACTCATACATATTATTGCGTTTCAAAAATATTACATTGATATTTGAGCAATGTTTTCCATATAATACTTGCTAGGGTTATCTTCCTCTTACTTGAGTTTAAGGAATTATTCTTTTAAGGTCCCGACCTTAAACATTACACAATCTTCAAATTTCAACTACATTTCACTTCATTTCATTCCTAAAGATCTATTTGGTTTAGATTTTAAGAAAGTTAGAACATAACTAATACATATCATCCCACAAGTATATAATTTGGGTACCATTAAAACATTGTCCATTTCTTCCAATGCATAAATGTTTTAACAAAAAACAACAACATGAATTCGTTGAAAAATATTCCTAACATTTTATTTAACTCTCTGATTTATCTTAACCATCATTATAACCTACGAAAAACATTTAAAAATCTGTTATGAGAATAAAAACATCATTAAGGGATACAAAAATAAATAAAAGAACCATTAGTCCATGAATACTTATAAATATTTGAAATCATATTCACAAAGATATACTTCTCACCCATATATACATACTTTGTGAAACATGATATTTCAATAAAAAATAACATATATTAAACTATAAGGGTATCTTGGGAAATTAATTACATATATTGTAACCCTCTTGTCTACCTTACGATGTGTAACCCTCGTGACTACCTGAAAGTGTGACCCTCATGGCTACCTTAAGGTGTAACCATTGTAGTTAAACTTGGAGTAACCATAAGGCCGACCTCCGACTTATACATAACCCATGAATTTAATGGAGATATATTAGCCACCCTTAATCATAAACAATTCCAAAGAACTATAATGTAATCATAATACATGAATAATTGATAAAAAACATTCCTTTTTAATTTCTTAAAATTAAATTTTAAATGAGTATTTTTTAAAGAAAGTCCCTTAAAAATATCATATAATTAGTTTGATAAGTTAATATAATGAAATGAATTTGTGTATAAACTTTAAATAAATATAATAAAACTTAATGAAAACAAAAATACATCACAAAAATAATATTAATTCCTATAATTAAAAATATAGAAGGTTAACCTAGTGAATGGAAATTGGGTTTGGAATTCCCTTACCTTGGGTTCTTCTAAAATAAAACTTGTTTAGAACTCCTATATAATAGTTAAAATGGTGTTACTAATATTTTAACAAAGTATAATCATGTATATAACACCTTATATTATCATTTTATAACATCATTCTACCCATTTATTAATAATATTTTGTTATGTCCATTTTTTCATGTGCGTGCTTTATGCGATTTCCATAGTCAGTTCCTGAAGGATAGTCTTGTCAAATGGAATAAAAACACCATAATTGGAAGGAACTGGTGTTAATATATTTCCATAATATTAAATTATTCCATAAATAATTTTTGTTTTATGGAAATATGATGAATCATTAGGTAAATCATATGTAATATTCATTTAGATCATTTTGGCGGTTCTTCGATAATCATGAACCAATTTTATCATATACCATTAATATTATGCATATATGTTAATTTAATAACACAAGAGAGGTCATATAATAAAAATTAAAATCTGTTTCAACCATTAAAATGGTTTCACAACATGTTTTGAAGGAATTAATAGAAATTGAAGACACATCGTCTATAATGTCGATAAATTGACACATCACAGACGATGTTTTTATTTTTAGAATTAGTGGAAGTGGAGATGAAGAATTATAATGAATTTTTTCATAAACAAGATAAAAATATAGAATATATATAGTACTATATCTTTCCTTCCTCCTAGATAATGGGAGGTTAAGAGAGTATAAATAAGAAACAAAATTGAAAATAAAACACAAAGAAATAAAAGAGGATATTTACCTCTTGATGTCTTCTCCTTGAGATCCACATTAAGGCCTTTAGTTTTGGAATATTGGTGTGACCAGAAGGAATTGGACATGGGTAAGAGCCTTTGGAATGGTATTGTGTATAATTTAGAAAATGCTCAAAGCTTGAGAGGTGTAAGAGGAAGAGGGGGTGATGGTGGTAATTATAGCGAAAGAGGGTAATTTGATCATTAATTTAAGAGGACACCTGATTTGTGGTATTTGAAAAACCATGGGATTTACAATGATTTTATTCCATGGTATTGGCCACATGGTACACCTAATATCATATTTTAATCCTCAAGGGTCTACCAAAATTATTACATTATTATGATGTCATAGAACACTTGAAAACATAAATCCATATTTTTCCTATTCACTAAAAATCAAACAATCTTAGAAAAATCCTGAAAAGAATTCTTGAACCATTATCTGAAATTTATAATTCAAAAATAGACTCCATTTTCTGAATATAATATTCTAAATGTTATTAAATTAATTCTTATATAAAATCCTTATTTATTTGAAAAATAACAATATTAAAACTATAACTCATTTTATATCACCTTGAAAAATTAATCAGTATTTGATTATCTTATAACCTTAAGATATAAAATAATAATAAAATATATTATTCATAATGTTCACATTATTATTCAGATTACTATTCATAATGTTATGTTACTATTGACTAAAAAACAAGTTGGTTCTATCAGAATCCAAATAACATACCGATCACAACCATAGATGACCGTTTTCCAAAATTACAAACATATATGTAGGGAAATTATGTTTAATGACTAGTATATAAAATATCATTAAAAAATCGTTTTCATGAATTTCAATTTATTTTGAAAACCTTGAGGTATTATATTCTCCCCACCTTCTTGAAATTGTGTTATCATAATTTTATTTACTTATTAAACAAATGAGGGTACCTTTCCCTAATATTATTTTTGATTTCCTATGTTGCTTCTTTAACCATGTGGATTTTCCATAAAACCTTTACCCGGTGTATTACCTTATTCAACAATAATTTTTCTCTTCGATCAAGAATCTAAACAGTTTTCTCTTTATAAGAAATATTCTCTTCCAGCTAAACTAATTCTAGGCCCAAAACATGATATGAATCTAGCACATAATTTCTCAATATAAAAATATGAAAAAAAGGCAATGATACTCGGTAAGAAACTATATCAAATTTCCCCAAAATTTCATAAGGTCAAATTATCCATGTAATTAGTAATACTTTATTAACAAGATTCATAAAATTTTTCCAAGGTGATATTATAAGAAAAATATGATCACCAACTTTGAAAGAAAAGTCTTTCATCATGTTATCTGTATAACTTTTTTGCCTGCTTGAGGCTGTCCTCATTTGTTGTTAAATCATATTCACATTCTCATCAACTTTCTACAATAATTCCAGTCCCATAAACATCCTTTCCCCAACATCAATCCAAAAAGATAGAGTTTAACAGCACTTCCCATATAAAGCCTCAAAAATTGTCATATGTATACTGGAATGAAAACTATTTTTATAAGAAAATTTATTAACGAAAGATGTTGATCCCAACATCCCTGGTAATCCATTTAAAAAGCTTTATTCTTGTCCTATAAAGTTTGAATCCTCATTTATGAATGCCTATCTAATTGAGGATGAAAAGTTGTACTGAAATTTAATTCTATTCCCAAGGAATTCTTTAAGGCCTTTCCAAAAATTTGAAGTAAACCTGGGATCATGGTTAGATACAATGGAAAGAGTAACTCTATGTAACCTAAATATCTATTTGAGATACAATTGAGAATGTTGATCTAGACACTTTTTATCTTTAAAAGGAATAAAATGAAATGATTTAGTTAGTCGATCAATAATAACCCAAATTTTATTATTACCCCAAGAAGTATTCGGTAGTCCCACAACGAAGTCTATAAGTATATTTTCCCATATCCACTCTAGAACTTTTAAACGCTGATGAATCCCCTTTGATAACTTCCTTTCTAATTTAACTTGTTGAAATTTCAATCATTTCATTGTCAAATCTGCAATATATCTTTTTATTTCATCCCACCATTAATACACTGAATGGTCTCTAGACATCTTTGTGCTTCCAGGTTGAACTGAAAGTAGAGAATTATAAGCTTCACACAACAACTCATTATTCCATTGACAATCTCAAGGAACCCACAATCTTTTTCAAAATCATAAAACAAAATCAATATCAATGTTAAATTATATAAACATACACATTTTAACCAATTATATTTTTTTTGTAACTCAAAATCTTCCTTATGTTCTTTCATAATTATGTCTCACAGAGATGACTGCAATGAAACATGAGAAAAAATAAAAAAATTCCTGCAACAACAAATTTTAAGCCAAAATTTATCAAAACATTAAATTAGGGGTCACGTTATAAACGTAAAATGGATAATGATGCATGATGTTTTCAGGTTAAGGAATTAGACACTTATTTTTCATTTTGAAAATGGTAATTAATCATGAAATAAAAATACTATATCAATTAAATCCAAATTTTTTGGCTCGTGTTTAATTACATTTGACAGAATATATAATTATGAATTTTTTGGTCACTATATATTTCATATTTGGCTCTATATTAATGATTTCTCCAAATTTTTAAATAAAAAAAACCATAAATGATAATTCCAAATCATGTTTGGGAAAATTTAACACATGGGGTTTTATTTCTCTTGAAGCATAAAAAATTACTTGATCATTCTGCATCAAAACACAACCAAGTCTTATTAGTGAAGCGTCATTATAGATAACAAACATGCCATTTCTAGAAGGTAGGGCCATAACTGGAGCGTTCCCCAATATTCTTTTTAATTACCAAAAACAATCATCAAGTTATTTTTTCTAGGTTAATTTAACTCCTTTTCAAGTTAACATAGTTTGTGGAATAGATAAACATAAAATGTTTTCAATAAATCTCTTATAATTGCCTTCCAAACCAAGAACAATACAAATCTTTGTTATATTTATGGGTCCTGGCCATTCTTTAACAACTTTTTTTAAGTAATGTTAACATTTATCCCATCTTTAGAAAAAATGTGTCCAAGGAAAGAAAATTTTTACAACCAGAATTCAAACTTACGGAATTTTCCATATGGTTTCTTTTTTATGGTTTAAAAAACAACCTTATATTTTTTTCATACCCCTCCTTACTTCTAGAATATACCAGAATGTCACCAAAAAACACAAACATAAACATATATAATAAATCATGAAATATTATATACATTAGATCCAAGAATATAGTCGGATAATTAGTTAACCCAAAAATTATAACAATAAATTCATAATGACCTTATCTAATTCGAAAAGTTGTTTTTGGAATGTCATCCTTGTTCACCTTTACCTGATGGTACCCAGATATCATGTCAAAATTTGAAAAATACTAAGGTGCTTAAATATTATCAAAAAAATCATCGATGAGAGGCAAATTATTCTTATTTTTAATAGTAATGTTATTCTAAAGCTCTATAATCAATGCATAGTCTCATGGAAGAAATATTATTTTTAATGAAAAAATAGAATCTCCCCACGGTGAAGTTCTATGATGAATAAAGCTTTTATCATGTAACTCCTTCGACTAATTTCTCAATTCAAGAAGTTTCATTTCAGTAATTCAATAAGGGGGATTAGAAATTTTCTTATCATAAAGAACTAATTCAATTGTGAATTCAACTTTCTGGTCAGGTATAATACTGGGTAAGTCATCAGGAAAAAAATCAACATATTCATTTACCACTAGGACATTCTTAATCTAAATTATACCCTTGTTTTCAATAATATGGGAAAGATAACATCCATTACCATCTTTAAATAGTTTATCAGATTCCTAATATGTTATAAATTATATGGATTTGTTATTTTATAAAAACTGACATTATTTCGGAAAAAAAATTCATTAGCACTACAATAAATGTAATCATAAAAAAAATATTAAAAATCCATACCTAGAATGACATAAAACTCTAATAATGGAAAAATAATAAAGTTTTTAGGAAATTTTTTTCCATAGATAAAAATAAGAAGATCCATAAAATAGAATTTTCTCTAACATTACTCCTTGGTGTTTTAACAATATGTTCTGGTCTCATTTATTAAGATGATATTTCCAATTTACAAGAAAATTTCTTAGAAATAAATGAATGAGTAGACCCTCTATCAAATAGGACGTTAGAAAAATATTATTAAATAAACAAAGTACATGATACCACTTTATTGGATTGACTAACATCAGCTGATGTGGTCAAAACAAATATCACTACACCTTTAGGCTTATAGTATGTCTTCTTTCCATCACTCATATCTTTTATTGGGAATTTTTTTTTATTTTGACCCATCTCACCACATTTCAAATACTTTACAGTTTTCTTATCAAAATTGATCTTAAAATAATTTTCATTACAATATCAATCCATATGTCCAAAATTATCACATCAAAAACACATCCGGGTTTTAGTAAGTAATTCCCCATAGTGATTTTTACCAAACTTTTCACAAACATGAAACATAAAACTATTACCATAGGATTTAATTGATTGACTACTACCCATATCATTCAATCTAGACCTATTCTTAACTTTATTATCAACATACACATGATCATAACCAAACTCCATTTCTACCTTCTCATCACATCGTAAAAGTTTCTCATAACTTTTGAGTTATTGAGAGGTCAATGTGCTTTGATATCATGGATTCAATCCTAATTAAAAAGGGTTTATTTTTTTATCAAGATAAAGAATATGATTTGGAATATTCCTCTCCAGTTGTGTGAAGTTCACTTCATACACAACCACTGAATCTTCCTCTTTATTCTCCAATTTATGGAATTTCTTCTCCATCCTATATCGAACCACCTTAGGAAATAATTTTTTACGGAAAATAGTTTTAAATTCATTCCTCTCTAGGGATTAAATCTCCTCACTATACTATATATTCATGACCATTGAACACCACCGATCAGCTTAAACTTCAAAATGATAAATTTAAAGACTAAAATTTTCATTATTTGAACATATCATAACATTAAATATCTTTTCGTGTGATTTAATCCATCCTTCAATTTTTACTAAGTCTAGAGATCCACTAAAAATAGAAGGGTGTTTCCTTATAAAATGATCCACTATCATCAAGATCCATTATGGTATCTATGGTTTCCCTCTTACATGAATAAAAAAACCATTTATTGCGTTTGTCAGTTGATCCCTTAAAATCAAAAACTAGTCAGTTCTAATTCCCACCATTCCTAGCTGCGGATTCAGAAAGATATCCACATCTTGGTTTCTTCTAACTTCATTTTCCTTATTTCTTATATTGAAGCCCATTCTGAATAGACATATCTTAGAAAAATTAACATGGAAATATGTATATTATATACTATTCCAACATAAACATATGGTAAAAATCAATTCTGGTGTTTTTTTATCATTATAATGATTCTTAAAGTTATCTAAACCACGCTCTGATACCAACTATAAGGAACCAACCATAAACATTACATAATCAAGATATGTTAACTAGATTTAACTTATTCTAATTTCCAAATAACATTTTGGTTTAAATTTTAATAAATTTAGGACATAACTCATACATATAAACCCATAAGAATACAATGTGTGTTCCATTAAAATAGTATCCATTTCATCCAAAACATAAAAAATTTAACACAAAACCACAACATGATTTCTGTAACAAATATTCATAACATTTTACATGAATTCATTTATTCTCTCACACAACCTTATAACATGTAAAAAATATTTAAAAATATGGGATGGGAATAAAAAACTCATAAAGTGATATGAAAATAAGTAAAGGAACCATTATTCCCTGAATACATATTAACATATGAAATCATTTTCCAAGAGACATACATCTCAAACATATATACATACTCTGTTAAGTATTATATATAAAAAAACTCAAATAACATATATAAACACATTAGGGTATCATGGGGAATTACATACCTATGTTATAACCCATATGTCTACCATATGATTCGTATCCCTCACGGTTACCTTAAAATGTAACTGTCACGACTCACTTATAGTGTAACCATCAAAGTTACACCTGGAGTGCCCATACATGTGACCTAAAACTTACACAAACCCAATGAATTAGAGGGAGATATAGTTACAACCCATCACTATAAATAATTTTCAATAACCATAACAGAATCATAAAACATGATTATTTTCATAAAAACATTACTATTCAATTTTGTAAAATAGAATTTTGATAGAGTATTTTTTAAGGAAAATCCCATACAAATATCATATAATTGATGTGAGAAATTAATATAATTAAATTAATATGTGTATACATTATAATTACACATAATTACATATAATATAAAAAAACTCATCACACATATAATCTGAATACCACATAATGAATAATTTATAAGGTTAACCCAAATAATAAAAATTGGGTTAAGAATTCAATTACCTCAGGTTGTTCTTACATAAAACTTGTTTAAACCTGCTGTATAATGGTAAAGAGGTTGTTATTAGTATTTTAAAGAATCATAATCATGTCTATAACACCTTATATGATCATTTTATAACATCCACTAACTTATTTTTTTAATAATAGTTTTTTATTTCTATTGTTTTAGGTGTGTGATTTACATGATTTCTATGGTCAGTTCATAAATGATTTTCTTATTGAATGGATTTGAGACACCATAACGGGAATAAAATTGTCTTAATATGTTTCCAAAACAATAAATGTTTCCATAAATAATTTTGGATATATGGTAAGAGGATGAATCATTAGATAAATCATTAGTAATATTTGTTTAGATTATGTTGGAACTTCTTCTATAATCACAAACTTATTTCATCATATACCTTTAATATTATGGATATAAGACAATTATATAACCAAAGAGAGGTCATATAATACACCTTAAAATACTTTTCAATCATTATAATAGTTTTAAATCCATATTTTAATGATGTAAAAGAAATTGATGACACGTCATCCACATGATGGTAAATCAACACAGCATGACTGGTGTATTTGTTTTTAGAATAAGAGGAAGTGGAGAAGAAGAATGAAGATAAATTTTTCAATTAAAATGATAAAAACCCATAATATATAAAATTATGGATATTTTAGGCATCTTGGATAAGATGAGGTTGAGAGAGTATAATAAAATAAAATAATTGAAAAGAAAACACAGGAAACTGAAAGAGGATATTTACCTATTGATCTCTTCTCCATGAGATCCTTATTAAGGCCTTTGGTTTTGTCCTTCTAATGAGACCAAATGGTCTTGGACGTGGGAAGATCCCAAGGAATGATATTGGGAATAATTTAAATAATTCTAAATGATTTAGAGGTTTTATAGGAAGAGGGGTGATGATGGTATTTATAGTGAAGGTGAGGGTGTTTTTAAATAATTTTAAAGGACATCTTGTTTGTATAATTTAAAAAACCATAGGCTTTACCATCATTTTTCCCATGGTATTGGACCCGTGGGACCACTCATATAATATGTTAATCTTCATGAGTAGACCATAATTATTAAATCATTATTACATTCTTATGATGTCATTAAACACCTAAAAACCTAAAATTGTATTTTTTTACTATTCAAAAAAATCTACTTTTTAAAAAAAACTCAAAAAACACCCAATCCTTTTTTAAATGTATATAATTAAAAAATAAACTCTATTCTTTGTAAATAATTTTCTAAATATGATTAATTTTACTTTAACATAAAATTATAATTTATTTGAAAAATAACAATTTTAAACTATAAGTCATTTTATATCACCTTAAAAAATTAATTAATATCTAATTATCTTATAACTGTAAAGGGATAAAATAATAATACAATTTATTATTCATAAGGATCATATTACTGTTCATAAGGGTATGTCACTATTTATCAAAAAACAAGTTGGTTCTTTCAAACACTTAATTACTTACTGATTGCAACTGTAGATGACCGATTTTTGAAATTCAATTTATAGATGTTGATAAATTATAATTAATTGATATTTTATATCCATCTCATTAAAAAAATGTTTTTTATGAATTTAAA
Source organism: Viscum album (assembly GCA_963277665.1). NCBI lineage: Eukaryota > Viridiplantae > Streptophyta > Magnoliopsida > Santalales > Viscaceae > Viscum > Viscum album. The sequence goes on along the minus strand of OY728160.1, from coordinate 376,982,850 downwards.
TTTATTTTTAAAACCTTGGGCTATTACAATTTTACAATTTATATATACAATAATAGAAATATTCTTTCCTTATTTCAATATATAATATAATATTAATTTTAACCTTCTTTCAAGTATTTTTTAATCTTGAAATCACGTCATAGTATAAATGATAAATAAAAAGATTTTTTATAGATCTACAAAAGAAAATTTACATTTAATGGATCATAAGATCCAAAAGGAGGATGAAAATTTATTCTTAATACATTTAGAGATTTACAAAAATAAAACAATGCTTGGCACATGAAGAAAACAATTAAATGTGAATAAAAAATTCAATAAATAAAAAAAACATTAATCCCAAAAACCTAAAAACTATCACCCAATATTTAACATAAATCGTTATTTAAATAAATTATCTTTGATTTATTTATAATATGTTGAAAAATTTTCAAACCAAATATTAGAACAATTTTATTTCATATTCTTCCAAAATCAACATAAAAATATCTCCAAATATCATTAATAACTCGCAAAGGCACATTACAAAATTTTTTATTCACTAATTATATATTCTATAGGATATTATAATCATTTATATAAATAAGATAAATCACTATTAATCCAAAAAAATCATATATTCTTCCATAAAATAATTCAGTATTTATTTTTTAAATAAAATTAACGATTTTGACATAAAATCTCATATTATCCAATAAATTTCTGATCACCTTAATCCCATAACAGTCATAAAAATATGATGACCCATTTACCTAAATAAACAATAATTAACCTAATATGAAGTATGTATCAACCATAAAGGTTATCATTTTTTTTAATTTATGACCCCAAAATATAAAACATTCATCCCAAACATTCTTCTAACTGAATTATATATCAATTATAACAGTTACATATTCCTCCATCTTCTTTTAAAACCCAATAAACATCTCCCAAAATATCCTTTTTCATCAAAAAATTATATCTCAAGAAATCTAAAATGGGTAATTATGACTTTAAACCTATTATCAACACATAATTACATAATCAATGATTAAATATTCACCAAATGATACCCTAACATCCTATTAAATTGTCTAAACTCTTCTCCTATATCAACTATAATACTCCAAACCTATACACCAATATATATTGAATAAATATACTCATTATATGTTGGATTTAATACAAAATGAAGGGACCTAGGCTTGAAATTCAATAATAAAAATTTCAATAATTAAAATAAATTCACTTTAATAACTAAGACCATTCCTTGGTAATATATATAGATATATAGGATAAAATTACATAAAAAACACAAAATTTTATAATCCAATTGAGAATTTTCTCATTATACCTAGGTTATCTTATTATATAACAAGTGTTTTACATGTCTTACAAAACACTTAACAACTAGAACTCTTATAAACATATCATTGTTAATATATTTTTTCATATCCTAGGTAAACGAAAACATAAGAAAGGGTTATCTCAAATAATCAAAACTGGTAAACTCAAGAGATATTAATTGATGATAATAAGTTATGATAAGATAGTCATAATATATGAAATCATGATCATATCATACAAAAAATGATCCCAAAAATTCATAGAACATAATTCACGAGTCATGGAATATAGTTTTGTCATAAAAAATAAAACACATAAAAGAGTATAGAATCATTAATAATCAATAATGAAATATGGGATCATTTCATAGGAAAAGGTAAAAAGTTATTGGAATAAATAAAAACATATACAATAATTTATTTGTGAACATAAATAACTAAAATAATGTTTTCCCCTAACAAGAAATCATAGTTACCCACTATCATATCCACCCCCTAACTTATAAATATTGAAAAACACAATCACGTCCATAAAAATTAAATGTGGACCCAACTACCCCAAATCATGTAAAAACAAAATAATCATTATCTCATGATATATTAATCATTAAATAATGAATTATAATATTATAATAGATACACGCTCCACATAATGATTAATTTTACATATGTAGGTCCAAATATTACAGCATTCATATTTCCTCTGTCTGTTAATTCGCTCATGGTAATGAAAGCTTTTTTGTGAAAATATCATGAAAACATTCTCATAAAATTACATATAGATAAAGGAATGGGATGGAATGATAATATTATAACCCAATTGGGAAAAAATTTCATTTCATAAACATTTAAAAAACCTTCTCTTTACACCTCTTTAAAGAAACTCAAAAATAAAATTCCCAAAAATAACTAGATGTTTACATAAAAAATATAAATAAATTAAAATATAGTACTAGAAATAATTTTTAAATCATTAAATAGAATTAAATAACTTTAAAAAAAATTCTAACAAATATGGAAATTAAGTAGAATGATTTGTAAAAAAATGTCAAAAATAAGGCTTCCCTTTATTAAAAACCCTATTTCAATTTTTTTAGTAACAATGTGTGTTGGAATGGAAATAATACTTTAAATAACATGAAATAAATATATTATAAGAGTACTTTTTTCATTAATAAATAAAAAACTTATGATTCCCCCAATATAAATTGAAACATAAACAATCATGATAAAATGTGAGATTATATCATAAACTCTTATAACATTGGAACATTTTAGATAAGAAACATTTGAAAGAGAGAACAATATATTTATTTGTAAAACCCAAAAATATCCATGAACTTTCTTCAAAATTTTATTCTTGTTAATTATATACACTAAAATAAATAAATAAGGTGCTTAATATATAACATATCTCAATGAATGGAAATTGAGATAAAGAAAGTAAATCTTACAGTCCTGACTTTATTTGTACGCTCTTTATATTCATGTATAATAAATATATATTTATTATAATTTGAAATAAAAACATATTCATACTTGTATTACTATATATAATTCACTCATAATTTCAAATTATGAATTAATTACTAATTCTTCCTTAAAATTAATACTTCAGTGTTAATTATTTTGTTTTTTGTGTATGTTTTAGTTTATAAATTCCAGTCCTTTGCCCATGGTAATATTTTAATCATATAAATAATTTTAATCAAATAATAATTCTTATTCCTATTAAATAAATAAACTTTTCAAACCCTTCATGTAATATGTTAATTAGAAATGAGATATGCTATTTATAGAGGTAGTCTTCTTCACGTCCTCTTGAGAAAAATTTTAATTTTTCTAGTAGATGTAAATAAAATAAAGAAGATAAAGTTTTAAATTTTTATAAAAATATTATTATTTTTATAAATATCCATTTTTTTAAGTTCTTAATTATGATAAAAAAATGTCTGGTGATAATGAAAATTGATTTATATTGCTTCGTTGGGCCACTATTTTGGACATATGAATGAGTGAGTTACAATTTTTTCAACCCATTAGAGGAAATGAATCTAAATAAAATGTTATTATTAAAAAATCATTATAATTTCATAGATATCATGTTTATATATAAAATGTATATTTATAATCATCATTATAAGAACATAATGGAAAAATAAACACATTGCCTTGTGAATTTGGTATTCCCTACGTACACCTCATCTATATTTTCATTTTCCATTTTATAGAAATGTGGTAGAAAATAGTTTTTAAAAAAATAATAAAATCCAGTTATATTAAACATAAATATTTAATTATATTATAATTTTATAATATATTTTCATAATTTATAAGGATAAATAAATATTAAATAATTCTGTCAAGACTTATACCTCCCCTTTGGATACGTTTCTTTATATTAAACATTAAGCTATATTATAATAATATGCTGGTGATAAAATTAACTGTAGAAAATTTATTGGATATTTTTAGGTTTTTATGTAGATATTTGTTGAGATATAGTTCTAAAATTCTGTAGAGATGTGAGGAGATGGGGTGTCTATTTATATGTGTGACGAATGAGAACCATGTAAATATCTTTGACATGAAAATATAATAAATTTAATTCTCATGGAAATTAGACCAATTTAGTCCAATCACATATATATGACATTATATGGTCAATATAGACTAAAAAAATAAAATTTAGATAGGTTTTAGGAATATTTTAATCCATACTTCTTAGTTTCGCACCATCATTAACCCTTTTTACCATTAGCATCATGAAAAACCTTTACTATGGTAATAAATCATTATAAATAAAAATAAACTTTTTCTCATTAAATGAATTGAACCTATATTTTTAAAATATTCAATCCAACATTTACACTTAAACTTATAGAATTGGTAAAAATATATTTAATATAAATTCCAAAAACACAACAAAAAGCATTTTTAGAAAAATTCCCCTATAAATCATAAAAATGATATTCTTCCAAAATAATATATATTGATGATCAAAAATGAATTAATTTTTTTTATTCAAAATTAAATTATTTTAATTTCAATGTAAACAAAAACTGAATGGAACTGTTTGAATAATTAGTTTAAATATATGAACAAAAAAATATATTTTATTTTCGTACAAATATAACCAAGATTTAAAAAATACAAGAGATATATTTCTATGTTAAAAATTATATTTTTAAATTAATTATATAACTTATTTTATATATTTTATATTTATAATAACGGTTTTATAAAATTTAATGTTTTTGTTATATCTTGACACTATCATAAAAATGAAATTATTTGTAAAATCTGAATTTCTCACTATTCACCAAAAAATAATGTATTTTATAAAAATAAAACTATTTTTCCTTTAGAAAATTTTTATATAATGAATTCAAAAATGAATTTCATTGCATAAAATTCTGAAGTTCCCATTGGACCATTGCATAATCATAAGTGAAGAGGTTGGTAAATATAATGTTGACATATTTTTTCAAATTCAAAATTCTTCATCCATTATTTTACCCACTTTGGAATTAAAACTTCGTGTCATGTTAGTGTGAATGGATATATTAATGTTATACCTAGAAAAAATAACCTATAAGAATTCAATTAATGTAATAAAGTGGAAAAAAATATTTTTACACAGTTCATTATAAATCCATAAACCTTTCCTTGATTAAGTATTCTCCCAAATAAATGATTCCCCACTGTAATCTTATGATGATAAAAATGGGTAGTGTTACACACACAAAAATAAGTCCTATGGTGTTTTCACATTGATACTTCACATATTATTTTTCTTGGAAAATTAATATAAGATTATCTCAGTATAATCACATTATTTTTACAATGTTGCATGAGGATTCCCCAAAACCCATGAGTGAAGTAAGATTTATGGAGTCCCACAATATATATAAATGTTACTTAATTTTGGTGTAAGTTAATGGAATTGATCTGGTTCTATAAATCATTCCTTTACACAAAGATAAATTAAATCCTTCAACTCACTGTATAGTCTTTTATTTTTAATACATATTTAATATATATTATATGTAACTCAATTTAAACCATAGATAAACGTCAGAGTCCATCAGAATACACTATATTATAGATTTTAATACTTCTTCACAAAAACACTTATTTGATATAAAATGAATATTTAACTCTATAATATTTTCATATTCTTATTATTTTCTAATACAACATAAAACAAGTTCTTATTTTTCTTTTTGTTATAATGATATTGGATGTAAAATTTTCACTCCAACGCTAGGTTACTCAACAATCAAACCAAAACTATTGCTTTTTTTATTTCATTCATATCAATATTCTCATGAAAAATTTGTATCATTTAATTGATTAAAATTGATTCTACCAAAATAAATATCCAAAAAATTAAATGCAAGTAAACATTCTAAATTATAATAAGAAATCACCATCAATGAATACCAATTTTGGGTTCCTATGTTTCATTATATACTAATCTTTGAAGTGAAAGTATACCAAAATAATAAACTTGTTTAATCATTATTATTTTGAAAATCATTAAAAAATCTATTCTGAACATTCATTGGATTTTTTCGACCACTAATAAGTAGGGGTTTAATTAGTGGTGATCTTTTACAGTTTCAATTATCTCTAAATAAATCCCTTCCACTTTTTAGATTTTTTTCCTTATCAACATTATATAAGTGTCTCACAATCATGTAAATGATGGAATGTGATGTAAGGAACAAAATATTCACAAGGTTGGTCCCCAGTCTGGGTGACTACATCCCCTCTAGGGAGACTCTCTTCAGTCTACAAAAAATAAATATAATTGGAAAGTGAATATACTAAGCCAAAACCCACTAAAATACTTCTATATACCTATAAAAATGGTTATACCAACAATACTCAGTTAAAATATTATTCTGAAACCCATTACGTTGAAATCATTCTCATGAAACTCGATTAAGAAAATCTCAATATATTCTTTTTATTCAATGTATCCTTCTAATGGACCTTTAGACTTCTTTAGATATACTCTATCTCATGTTCCTTAAGAAGACAAAACTTTTTTGAATCTATTTACATTGAAAAAAAATCATTTTTCATCACATAACTACCCCTCTTCTCTGAAATTTTTATTATAAGTAAAATCTATTACTCTTCTCGTTGGTAAACCCTTTATGATTCCTATTATCATTAAGACAATATCTAACAACTCTGATATCTACACTCATGTTTTGTAGCTACTACTTCATCAACTAAGATATTCCTTTGTTAGAAACTCACCTTAATCACAACATAGTATATTATTCTATTCACCCATTATCTCATTTTGACACCTTTTTCGCAACACATCTACTTTCTGACTTGCATGAATAGTGAATAAATGATACTATACATACACCCCCTTTTTAAAAGTGTCCTTGTAAGAAAATATTATGGAACATAAATACATTTTCCCACTCAATGATAAATAAAAAATCAAAACACCCTCTCGTCTCAAATTCATTGAATTATTCCCAAACTTTATATAACATTCCCGATGTTATATGAAAACACCAACATCCATAGACTTCTTCAAATAACTTTAACCTCATCATTAAATAACTTCTTCAGACATTATTATCTCAAAAATATAATATATTTTAAAAGATCTATTCATGATTTTATAAATAATGGGAATCGAAATGTTTTTTAAATATTTAGAATACCTCAACTGATATGTTTTTTGGATAAATTCATAAGAATTTCTTTGTCCCACTTTACTCTCCACTTCACTACTAATTACTTTGGCTGACTAAATTTTTCTAGTGAACTCATCTTCTATTTCACTGGTTCTCTAAAGAAATTTCTTCTAACGGTGGTCCTATAGATAATTCTATCCAATTTTAATTTTCCAAAGTGTTATAATGATTCTATAAAATCATCATTCATAAAATAAAACATCATATGTTTAGAAAACTAAGCCCATTGTAACATCATAAGGTCATCTAGTGGATGATATAATTAATCTGTGTTTGATTCTAATCTATTCAATGATCATTTTAAGGATATGAATGATAAGATATTTTTTTAAACATTATATAAAGGATCGCCATTCGATGGACTCAAACTGATGAATTCATTCCATAGAACCCTTCATAACATTTAATATTGTACATCATGAAACATCAACATTGTTCACCCTCTCTGTCAGGTTACATTTGTTTCCTTTATCCCATGTACTCAAGTCATTGACTATGCAATTACATTGTTATAAATTATAAAGACTTTTTTTCAAAAAATAATTTTCTCTATTTTCTATTTACAATTTAATATTCTATATATTATTCCAGAATCAACATTATACTACCACTCAAAAATAACTATTATTGTGGATTTTTATTTTTATTCCCTTGGTTCTTTATACACATTTTAAATACTCATCTCTAGGGACTTTATGAAAACCTATAACCTGTAAAAACTATCTATTACATGCAATAATATTGTGTTATTTCTCTAACCTCAAACATATGTTGCTTTCCATCCAATCACATCTATAGGGAAAACTGTTTCTGATTATCTATTTTTTTTATTTTTTTTCGTGAAATTATTATACTTCTCCAACATTCTAGAAAATTTAAAAACGTTATCTTGGATCATGATTTTATTTATGATTTTGGGAAACTAAATAACAACACATCATTTTCTATCATATGGAAATTTTCCTAACATTGTTAATAAAAATTTCCATCTCTTTTAACACATGATATAAAAAAACATTCTTAATAATTTTAGAAACTCTTTCTCACCATTATTACAAAACAATATCCAATAATTACATTGAAAAAAGATCATTTTTAAGAATATAAAAATGGTACTTAATCTTTCCATCTGTAATTGTTTTAAATATTAATAGTTTTATCATTTTTTCAAACAACCGTGATCTCAATTTTTTTGAAACAACATGATTTTACAAACATAATTTCTTAACACCACAATTTTATTTAAATAAAAATTTATTTGTTGAAATTTCATACCTCAATTACAAGAAAACATTTTTCCACAATAAGCTAAACTCCTACTCAAATTTATTGTATCCCCTATTTTATAATAATAACTGATTTAGATTCAAAATAGAAATAGTTTTACACATTATTAAAAATATTTACATACTCTCCCCCTTTGAAAACATAATACAATGAAATTTTGGGGAACTTACTGAATAACATTATAGAGCCCTTGGTCAAGGATGAAGACATAGTTGATACCACAATTCCTAAAATCCTTCTCTTGAAATATATCTTTAGTGAATGAATCATTAATGTGATCCAATATCCTTAATTAAGTGAAACTTAATTTTAATTCTCGTTGATGTTTAATGTTATATAAAGTTTTTTTAATGACCATTTAAACATTGATTATTTAAAATTATGTTTAATTATTTTCTAATATTTACACTCAATTTGTATATCTAAACATTCAACCATATCATTTGAGTTAAATGATGGCTAGATGAAATATATTATTCTACCACTATGATAAAAGTTATTGAACTTCATCATCACCATACTGACTCACAATAAATTATCTAAGGAAAAATGGTCTACATGTGTTTTATTTATATAATTACAATCTCCGACAAAATCTGCATTAGGGTATCCATTTTAGATTCAAGTAATAAATTCTTTTATAAAAAGGAATATAAAATGTTTTTACATTGGCATTCTAGAGTATTTTTTTTCACTCCCAGCATATTTGATTATTTGGATCACTCTAATGTCTTAAAAATGTAATAACAAATAAAATATATATCCTCGAATCTATAAGATAGGGCATGATTCCAATCAATTTTCAAAATCTTTTCTAATTCACAATTTTTAACATCTTCATCTTTACTCAAGTTCCCAAAAAATTAGATAGTTGTAGAAACATATTTTTATTATAGCATTCCCAAGTTATAGAACAACTCCATGGTGTACATTTTATATAATAAGAAGGTATATCTTTCCTTTTATTAAACTTGTAATCCCAAAAAATAAATTAACACACTGATTATTGACATTTAAATGTTTTAATCATTTTTTATTAAATTATTCTAATGTTTTACCCTTATCACCTATAAAAATTATATTGACAATTTCAACAATGAAAATCATGTTACACATGCTCATTTACACTACATACAAGTTTCTATCAATTTTCCTCCATAATAGTTCATTTATTTTAGTAAACCATTAGGTTTTAGCATACCAAACCCAAGGATCTAGTTTTAACCTAGAAAAATCATTCATCAGCTTACTTAACATGATTTCATATTTATCAAGTAAAAATATGTGGGGTTTATCAATACAGAAATATTTTTCAATTTATTGATTTAATAAATTCCACTTAATTTTAATTTGATAGGCTATCTAATAAATATGTTTAAAATCTATTAATAATATTATTATAGTTTAATGTCTTTCAATAATGTTAATTTTTCAAAATTAACACCTTCTACCTTTGAATAACCTTTTATAAAAATTTATTATATGATTATTGATATTTAACTATTCTTTTTTATCTTTATTTATGAAACATCACATTGTTCTTATAACATTTTTTCTATTATTCATAGAACAAGATTCCAAGTGCCATTTTTTTCAATATTATCTAACTCTTCATTCATTTTATTTAACCACTCTTTATGTTCAATTTCCTGTAAAATTGATTTCGGTTCCACCAATATGATATGTGATATCATATTCTCAAATCTCAATTTCCTTCTTTTCTAAACTAGGTTTTCTCTAATTTCGAATGATGTTATCGGTTTAAAACTTTTTCTCAATGTTCATAACTTTATAGATCTTATTATCAATATACTTTCACATCAATAGACCAATCTGAGTCAGATTATATAGTGGTATACATGAATTCATCTTACCTGTTATATTATTTTCATATAAATATTATATCATTCCTAACATATTCCTTATCATCATCAAATTTTTATGTAATTTTGTCTTTTTATAACTCTTATTTCATGATAATCTATGAACTTTTTAAAAATTTTATTATAATATTTTTATATTATTCAGAAAGACGAACTGCTTTTTCAAATTCCATATTTAATACTCTCATCAATCCTCGAAAAATGTGGATTTTTTTAATATTTATTAATAATGGGCTCCCAAAAACCATGAATTATTTTACATAATTATTTTAATTATAAAATATATTTTAGGGACACGTTTTTTATTTTTGCAATAAAAAATCTATTTTGTACATGAAAAATAGAAATAACAGCTTCTTTCAATAAAAAACATAGAAATTTTTATTCAAATAGCATACATATTCCCATTTTTACTAATAATATATTTTTCATTTATGTAACATTATTTTATTGAGGATTGAATGGAGAACTATATTGGTTTTTTATTTATAATCTCGTAGGTTATAATTCTATAGAATTTCTTGTGTACTATTTTCTATTTATTATTCTTAGAATTAATTTATTAACACTCTTCACTCTTTTAAAATTACCTATGAAACATATAAACATATCTTTAGACAGTGATTTATTCTTCAAGAATATTATCGAAGTCATTTAAGTTAATTAATAATTGAAATTACTAATGTAAAAGTTCACATTGAGGTGATATATGTCTCATCAGTGCAAAAATATCAGAGTGAATTAACTCAAGATGTCTATTGGAATTGATATCAATTTTCATATATAATCTAGTAATGACCTTACCCTTCTGAAATGCTGTAAAAATAGAATCATTATTCTTTTTTATAAATAGTATTCATTAAATCATTAACATTAACAATTGTTTTCTTAATTTTCTAACCACGATTATCACATATTTGATTCCAAATATTAATGTCATCCCCAACAATTAAGAAACATGAATTATAATGATCTTCATTTTGGAAAATATGAAAACTATCTCATTCTCACATAGTAATTACCTCTAAAAATTTTATAATTCAAACGATACGGGAATAATTTTTAAAGATTACATTCTTATCATCATCACAATGTTGGAGAACTGTTTTTAAATAATCCTTGAGAACATCAACATATAAAAATTCCTTAAACACTAGTCTCAAGGTTTCAATATTAGTGGTTCCAATTCCTCTAATTGTTAACAAACTATATTTTCTGAAAGTAATTATTCTACGTTAATGTTCTTTATACCTTTTTATGGACTTTAATGTCACCTTTAATGTGTATGGAATGACCACTATCAATAATACATGTTTTTTACATCTTTTAACTTTAAATGATGTATAAAAAATAAAATAAATATCCACAATTTTTTTATTTCTAGTCACATTTTCTTTTATAGCATTTGAAACGTTTCCTAGAAGAGTTTTCATAAATTTCAAAAAAAATTACCTGGTTGGTCTAATCTTCAACAAACATCATTTAGACAATAATATCAATTTTTCTATAGAAACATTCTAGAAATGAACAAGTTTACCTATTTTTTCGTGCATCTTAAGAAAGATAATATATTATCTTCAACTATTACTCTTTCTTAGTTCATTCCTACTTTTTAGAACATTATATTTCTTTTTGAAATATATACCATATCACAAAAAATATCGACAAAATATTAATCCTATATTTAAGTATAAAATTTCCATAAATAAATTTGTCGAGGTTTAAGAAATGTTCTTGTAACTATTATCCCATGGTGTATGGATATATTTTCATTAACATAGTTTCCAAAATCTGTAGATGTGATGTGTTCCTCAATTTCATTCACCATTCATGTTTTTTCAACATTGTTTTAAACACCTTCATGGTAGTATAATCATATTTTCATTTATTTAAACTGGGGTTTGAATTAAATATGAATCTCAAAATGGTATTTCTCAATAGATTTAGATGATTCATCCTTTTCTACTGAATTCATGTTGAAATCTTCACACATATTAATTAATGTTACATAAACCTCAGGAAACCTTAATCTCATTTTACAAACCCCATCTTCCTTAGTATTATATTTCTTACATTGATCTTCCACCATAATTCCTTTTTTGAAAAAAATTATTATGAGATTATATATTGACCCATGCATTCCATAGATAGACATTACATCATTATAGATTAATATTAATTACATAACATGATGATCCATTGAATAATAATATAATTATTCTATCCTGGGAAACATGGATATGTAAACAACTTTTTCAAAAGTAAACTAAATCTTTTTTCACTAAAATCATCACAAATAGTAACCTTATAAGACATATCATACTTAATAACTTTATTCTTAACCTGGGGAAACAAAAAATTTGAAATGGTGAGATTAGATTCTCATAAAAGGTAAATGAGGGATATATCAATGGGAACATAATAATTTTAAGAGAATAAAGGTATAATAACAAGAGCATAACATTTTAAAACCATACCCTATATATAAAAGATCATAATATTGAATAATGACAAAAAGATTTACATATCATAAGGTATGAATGATCAATGGAATTAAATAACATGATCAATTAGATCATAAAATAGAAATTATAATGATGAAAAACATAATATTATAACATTTTAAAAATGTATAAATAGAAGTATGTTAACTGGATAAGTTAAGGACATGAAATTAGATGTTTACATAAACTTATGGACATGAAAACTAGGTTTATTAACAATCTTGTAAACATAAAAACCAGGTCGATGCATGTAATTATAGACATGAAAACCTAGTATACTATTATTATTATGGACAAAAAATCCATGTCCACGAATAAAATTTGGATTATAAAATATGGTTCACACATAAAATCTTAACTCATTCATGATTAATCATTAAACAATGAATTAATGGGAAATATAATTCTTTTATGACTAATAACATAATGGAAATCATACGTTTGTGTGTCAAAAGATAATAAAACATTCATTATAGCATAATACAGAGAAATTAAAAAGGTAAAATACATTTTATTATAATATGACCCATTTAAAATAAATGGGTTTCATTAACATTTCATCATTTCATCACAAAATAACCAATGGAAAAGAAATTGTTTTCATAATAATCATGTCATAATAATGATAATCAATCTGGATAATGTAAAATATGGTATAATTATTTCATTTTCACCACAAATCATAAGTATTATCCATTGTTGTTTTCTTTTAATTAATAGAAATAATATAAAATGATCATTAAATAATTTTTGAAGAAAATATCCCTCTAATTTTTGAAATAATTTATTTAATATCTAATAATTTCCCAAATAATGAAGAAATTTTATTTCACTAAAAAATATTTATAAATGTGTAATGGGTGTTTTAAATCATTTAGTGGTCATTCTAGTGCAGACCACATTTTATGTTGTACATGTTAAAACAAGTATTCTTTTCACATTTTTTAGTAAAAAATAAAAATTTCCTTATTCAAAAATAATAAGAAAATTAATTATAAACATTTTTAAAAAATTAAAACATGAAGAATATTAAATTAAGAATATTTTTATAATATTAAAATAATTATTGAAGACATTTCTATGAAACATGTTTATGGAAGAGAAATTATCTTCATCCAAAGTGTGAAATAAAGTCAGTTTTTCCTTAAATATTCCATTATACTCGGGAGAAAATAAAATGAGTAAAATGAATTGAATAAAATTTAATTTGAATAAATAACATTATGAGAAGAATATTCTTGATTTTAATGAGAGATATGTCATAATATTACATCATTGAAAGTATAATCATTGACAATCCCAATAAACAATGATATTGTATAATAACACCCTTACTACATTGGTAACATTAAAATTGTAATCCCAATGATGTAAAGAGAAATAAAAAATTGTCAATATAAAATAATTTTCCTGAAAAAACATAAAATAAATTCATTGGAATTTTATACACCTGAAAAAAATCAAGTGTTGAATATGGAATGTGTCCCACAGAAACAAAAGCTAGATGAAAATCCCTTATATTTTGGTAACATTTGAATCATAAGACCCATTAAATAATAATATTTAATGAAACATTAAATATAATAAAAAGTAATAATTTAATTATATAAAATATCAAAGGGATAGTATATACAAAACACAAAATAAACATTTGGTGAATATGACATATGTCTCTCAGAAGTGAAAGTGTGAAGAGAATTTCTTACCTCAACTCAAGAATTTATTCATACACATTTGCACTTACTATATAATAAACTTGGTTTTATTATAAATTAATTTTAGAACCATACACATATATTTTATACTATATATTATTTATATATATCTCTTATTTCCGTTTTATTAACAATTCATTATTAAAATCAATGTTCCCGATGATAACTCATACATTTTCCATATATGTATTGTCTTAGTATATTAGATAATTGTACATTGATTGTGGTTCCATCATATCTATAATTTTAACAATGTTATAAATATAATATATATTCGTTGATTGTGGATCCATCATCATACATATGCTTAAATGTTTTTTCAATTTTACAATGGATATAATGGAAGTAATGTAAACAATTATACACATTTGTAGAAAAAAATTATATTTATTATATATAAATCTAATAATTATATCTTTATTACGAGACATTTCAATAAAAAATGAAAAATGTATCACATTGCTTCATGGATGTAGTAGTCTAAATATACACACAAGCAATGTTATCATTTTTCAATAGATTGGAAGGTAACAGGGATATGTGATACTATAATTACCAGAGTAAAATTATTAAGAAAATATCATATATATTCATTAAATATTTCATTATACCTATCAATGAGGATAAGGTATAGAAAAATATTTACATCAGTTCACGAAGTAGTAGTCCCCATACACACGATCTATAGTTTTAGTTTCCATTTGATGAATGTTGAGATGGGTATCTGTCATGAAATCAAAATAATAAAACCTAAGTATATGGAAGATAATTGTTTTTTATATCATAATTTTTTAGTAATATTTTATGGAGTAAAAATTGGAAATAAAATAAAATCACAACTTTTAGGACTATACCACTTCATCAGAAGGCATATTTTGGTTTATTCCTAATGTTTTCATAGGATGGTTTACTAATTAAATAAGTCTTCTAGGACATGGGAAGGGAAGTAAGAAAGTAATTTTTGTAGATCTGGGACAAACTAAAGTGTAATTTTAGTTTGGATAGGATATGATAAGATATGTAGTTTTATAAGTGGGAGAGAGAAGCCATTTAAAAATTACATGGAAATTTCCCAAAAGAATAAAATATGATAAATTCATTCCCATGAAATATGCTTCCAATTGAACATATATTAAAATATATTAATTTATAAGGTATAGATATTTCTATCAAATAGTATTTGTACATGTTTAATTTTAAAACATGCCCTTATCTTATGGGTTAACACCCCACACACTTGTAAACCCATTTTAACCTTAATTATATTATTTAATTTTTACTAATTACTATGAGAAAAAATTAAGTAGAATGTATTATATATTATTTTTTTATTTAGAATGTGGAATACTTTTTGATAAATTCTATTCATAAAATTGAAAAACATTAATTTAAAATCAAAACCAAAAATTTTAATGAAAAGATGTTTTCTAAATAATAGTTGTTCTCAACTATACAATGTTTTTGTATCTAAATTGAACATGATATTAATTATAATTATCTAAATTGGATTAAAAATACTATAAATTCACTTATTTTATCATTAAAACATTTTAAAACAATATATAACCTCTAAAATTCTTTAAAATAAAATTATTTTCTTAATAACAATAAGTATGTTCCACTATTTATTAGAACGTTAATATTTTTAGAAAATCATCACAAATTAAATCTAACATAATTTGGACATGTTGATTCCAAAAATGAATTTGATATTTTCAAAAAAGAATTCAGATATGTAGTAGAAATTTATTTTTATATTTCTTCACAAAATGAATAAATAATATGTTTTCGAGAAAAATAGTATTTTTGAAGTATATAAAGACATTAAAGAAATTAATTACAAATATATCAATATAATTTTTATCTAAAAACATCATAAATAATTTCAAAAGTATATTTATTTATATTCATACTTCTATATTTAACGTATACGAAATCACATTCACATTAGGACCAAATCATATTTTTATTATTTCATAAAACCACATTCACGGGGAAGTGGGAACCCGAACATCATCCAAATCATCAGAATTCATGAAATAAAAAATTCAAAAACATAACACATCAATCATGAAATTAAAAGTTCAAAATCAAAAGCAATGAAGTTATCATCGAGTAAACATCATGTGAATCATCTCCGCCAAACACATCATCGTTGTTAGTGTCACCTTGCTGCAGAACACTCAACCATGAAACCAAAACAATGACAAACCAAAACCAAAAATCATTAGGAACACTAGGATGCCGAGACCAAGCTTGAAACTATGCGGCACTGAACCCTTGATCCACCCTTCACAGGGAAACCAGTAGAACTAGGGTAGGTCACACGGCGACATCAACATCGGGAGCCGAACGGCCTTCCGACCTCAAACCATTAAAAAAATTCCACATTTTAGGTGAAAAACAAAAAAATCATTAAAGGGAACAAAACCCAAGGGTATCACCGAACATCAACCAACCGAATCATCAGATCTTGCCAAAAGAAACCCACAGACTTGGACGCCGCCTCCACTACCTCACATTGAGACATCCACGTCGGAAGAAGCCTACTTTATATGAGCTGAACCAAAGCCCATCGCCACCCACGCTCGAGGAGATCGCAGATCCACCCAAAGCACACATGTGAAAAACACAGAAGAAACCGTGAACCGAAGCAGACTGACACTCGACCACAGACTTCACCGCACCGCCATGGAACCCGAGCTCACTAAAGATCGCGAGTCTTCGGCATCATATAGGCCCGATGTTGAAACTACCCAAGACCCCGATAGAGTACCCAAAACCCTCAAAACAATGAATCTGATCCTCAATGACACTGGAAAATGGAATCGAACCACAGCGTTGCCATAGCAAGAGGATCATGCCTCGAAATCACCGAGAACCGAGGAGTGGAGCCGTAGATGACCAGGAGCGGAAAGGTAGCGATGGGAAAACCCTAGCACAGTGGAGGAGCCCCTTACAGGCGTATTTAAATAATATAAAATTAATATTATGTAGTGGTTTTTTTAAATTCAGTGTTTCATGTAACCTAATATTCTGAAGAAAATAAATTTATTTGGAAAAAAAATCATAAAATTAAAAATTATAACATTCTACTCCCATTGAAATTAATTTCAACTTGAAAATTATGCCACCATAATACCAAAAACCTTGGATACTAATGAATTATTATATCCAAATGTTCTTATCTAACTTCATCAAATTAGTGGTTTCACCCTAAATCATTGACGATGTTAGTGGTATTGTTTAATTAACATTATCTCTATGATCTTGAATCTCTAAAATTTGTTCCTCATAAGAAATATTTGGATCCAATGGTATGGTAACTGAGTTCATTGATGTGAATGATTAGGTATGTAAATCCTCAAGAGGGATACATGGAAAACATCTTGAACTTGAGAGAGGTTTATTAAGAGCATAAATCTATAATCTATTTTCCCACTAGATCAAGGATATTAAAGTGAAAATTTAACCCAGCATAAAATTTAAATTCTTATTGAATCTCATAACCTTATTCAATGGTTAAATTCAACAAAACACCTTTTCACTAACTTCAAATTCAAAATCATGATGATGATTATCAATGGAAAGTTTCTAACAGTTACTATCTCCTTTTATGCGATGTTGAATGCCTACAACATTCTCTACCATTCCACAAACTAGACTGGGTCCAAATAGAATTATTTTTCCAAACATTATCCCAGTATTATGGAGTTCTACACATCATTCAACACAGTATTTTATAAGGTGTAATTTGAATACTTTAGTAGAAGATATTATATATAGAAAATTGACTAGTGGAATGTTTTGATTTCAAAAACATTTCAATTCTATTGAAAATAATCTTATCCTATCTTCCAGGGTTTTAATTGTTTACTAATATTGACCACATGTCGGAACATGATATTCAATGATAAAACATAACTCCATATGTAGTTCCTATTAAAAAATTCGCCAAAACAGCATGGTGAACCTTGAATCCCAATCTGATCCAATAGAATGTGGTAATACATGATACCTTACAACCTATATAATGTTTATCCTACAAAACTTATCACGATATTACACTTGTATATTAGTAATGATGTGTGTTGACCATGTAAGGATATTTATTATAACCCAAATATCATTTTCCCTTTAAATTTTTTGGGAGTCTGACGAAAAAGTATATAGAGATATTTTCCAATTTCCATTTCTATATTGGTAATGGTTATAACATCCCTTCATACTTTTTTTCCTCAAACATTACATGACAAAAAAAAATAAGAACCATGATATATGATCTATAATTTACCTTTTTTTGTTATCCCACCAAAACTACTCTTTCACATATACATAAATCATTTTAATTCCATAATGAATAGAGATTGAGGTACTATGTGATTCCTCTAATAGAACCTTAATCATATTTGGTATGAATTAAACACATACAATATTCAAAAAATTCATCCTTACATCATAATCAAGTTTAAACTCTAGTATATATTTTTCTTTCTTCTGTAGCTCTACATCTTCATTTTTCTCCTCTATAATATTTACTTAGAGGTATTAGTGAACAATTATTTAAGAAAGATAAGATTTATCACATTCCTTATATATTTCAAAATATATCATTTGAATATACATAAATATAGTATCTATTTTTATACTTGTCATATATATTCCGGTATGATCCTTTCAACACAAAGCAACAACCACCTTATTCTTTTTCCTAGGGTGGTAATGACTTGGGAAGCCATAGTTTTTAATCAACTCCTACAATATTCTCTTGTTCATATTAAACTATTTCTTTGTAAATATTTACATAATAATTTCATTATCATTATATATATAATACCATTCCCTACTAAGATAATTCCTACATATCTTTAACACAAGAAATTATTGGCTGAAACTCCAAATCATGTGTTGCACAATTTTTCTAATGAACATTAAGTTTTCATGTTGCATAAGTTATTACCATATCATTATTAATTATATTTCAATTTAGTTTCTTTTCAAATCACCAATATATATTAAAAACCCATTTCCACTACGAGTTAATGTTGTTATAGGTGCGCTAAATAACATTGTGTTAAATTCCATAAAAATTTAATATTCATTTGTCCCATGGAATTTTATCCCTTTTGTATTTAACATGTGGATTAGATTATATAATCATTAGAAATTATACAAAAATCATCAATAATATCTATCTTAACTATGAAAACTAAAAATATCAGTCGTAGTGTTTGTTTTAGTCCATCATTTAATAACTTTAGTCTATTGATTTATCCATATTTTTACCCACGTGTTTTATTCAATGACCCAATAAATGAATCCTTTTTTAGAGAACATTCATATTTGATAAATTTTTAATACAAATTATTCTACCTTAGTAACATTAGAACAATTATCATGTGATATTAATGAAATTTTATTCCCTTCAAATATATAATATTATTTTCTATATATATGACCACAAACTGATCACGGTAATCTCTAATGTCTCTATTAAATAAAACCATGATGGCAGTGGTGGAATTTTTAATACAAAATTGTATCACTATGTATTTATAATACATATACATTGTAATGTTTTCTTGGAAAAATCGTCATTCTTAATCATCAAATGATTATATTAAAATAATTATAAATCATATAAATTTATCGATATCCATGTAGTTCATGAGATATGTCATCAATGTAGTGTAAAATATAATTTCTCATGATAATGATTTTATTTATACTCTGATAATTAATACTTATTCTCATTGATCCATCCATTATCTTAAAAAAGAGGGTAAACCCAAGGTAAAAACATTTATTAATGAATCCCTTAAAAACATTCTCCTATATTTTCTTCTTCAATTCATACAACTTAATGAGGTCCATTCTATCGGCATATCACTTGTTATGAGTTCTATTGAAAAAATAAACTTAATAATATTGTGGAATCCTTGTAAACTCCTCCATAAAGACATCAAAAAAATACCGAAAAATATTTTTATTACAAATGATGATTTTATCCAAAACCATCTAAGGTTAAAAAAACTTTTTAATTTTAATAATGACCCATATATAGATTTTACTTCCATTGAAGTTTAATACTTATCATCACAATAATAGATGATCAATGGTTCATTTTGAATATCAAATGCGACTTTCGTTCCATAGTAATTGATGTGGGATTAATACAAAGAATTAAAATCCATGACAAAGACAAAATCAAACTCCACCAGAGGGTGGATTACATGATTTTTAGGAAGCACATTCCAACAAAAATCAACTAGAGAAGAATAATAGCCCAGATATATCATCATCATTCCATTGTGGATTTTTACTACTAATTCAAATTTCAATTATTGTGCTAGAATTTTTATTCCCGTAGAAAATTATTTATTTATGAAAGAGATGGTAGATCCAAAGTCAAATAAGGAATTTATAGTTCTAGAGTGGATGGTAAGTGAACCATTGAGTATGTAGTTATAACACCCCTTAAGAGAAAGAGTTATCGAATGAGATTAAAATTTTCCTCTCAACATAACAATTTTCTAAAATTGATAATTATATAAAACCTTCATATTTGGGAGCTGATTAAAATAATTCATATACTCCTTGCATTTGAATAAATGGATTTTGGGTGGTAAATTTTGTGGAAATTTCCCTCAATTTAAATTATTAGATATCTTCTTCCAATGACATAATTTTGCATCCACTTCATGACCTTCATTTCTACACAATAAAAATTTTCTAGCCTTCTTATTCCAATTTACCCCATTTTTCCATTGCCACTTTTAGAATTAAGAAAATATCATCAATTTGTCTCCATGGTTTTTATATTTCCCTTTGAATTCCATCTTTATTTTCCTATCAAATTCATGAGATTGATGAGTAATTCCAATTAATTATTTACACATTGATATAACATAAAATGATTTATTAATAGACATTCAATTACCTTAAGGATAATTACATTCATAGACTTGGTTTTTATCCAACGAAGAATCAATTAAGCATAATTTAAGGTTTGGATGATACAACCAGAAGCATTCCACAAAAGTCTAAAAAATTCGCCTCATAGGTACCAATAGATTCGTCAGCCTTACCCTTTAGTTCAAGTAATTATTTCTCCATTATCATAAGAAGAATATGAGTAATGAAAAATTTAAAAAAATAATATCTTTACCTCATCCCACTCTATAGAGTTTATTTCTTCATGTTTCCCTGTATTATTGATAAGAGTTCCCAATTGATATACTTATACTCCCAAATTAAAGACAAAAAAAATTACTTTTTCATGCTATTAAAAAATTCAAAAAATATATCTTTTCAATGGTATGGATCCTTTACTCAAAAACTAGTGGACCAACCATGCTACTAAAATAATTTGGATTTTTTCTCTTGAAGGTCCTAATAGAATATTTTCCCCCATTTTTATGTTTGAGAACTGATCATGATTAATTTCTTGAGAAAAATGTGAGATCATAGAAATGATATTTTTTTCTTATGGATCCCAAAATTATTGATTTATCAATCGAAAATTCATTTCATTTTCTATCACATTAAGCATTAACCTTATCCCTTTAGGTTCTATCCATTTAATAAAACCAAAACAACACAGTTTGATCAATAATAATCATGGTGGGGACCAAATATTTATTAAGAAACATTTTTAAGAGGTCTAAATAATAAAAAATTCATTTCATTTTTAACACACTAGGTTTTATCGAGGTCATTTAGGTTCATCATCTATTCAAATCATTCATCATCGTCCTCAAGGTGTTTTTTAATTTAAAAAAATATCTTTAGGTAGTGTCAATCCATTATTGCAATAAATAACTTTTTTCATGCACTAAGTGATTATCGAGTTAAATCCCAAAACATTATTTTTAGTTATATTACCTATAGGTATAAATATTCAAGATCCATATCCACTGGTAATGTATAGAGTGGGATGAAATGTTTTTGAAACCACTAACGATATCCTTCACGAATATTGAATAACATTTTTCTACACTTTAACTTATCTCAAGGTTTATCAATAATGTTTTTTCATATTACATTCCAAACAAAAACTAAACCTTTCTATCATACCAACTATTGCAGCAAATATTTTTCTTAAGTGTATATAACATCATAATAGATGAAGATTCATAACATTATATATTGATCCATTCATGAATCATATTGATTTAGTACATTTGGAAACTTGGACACATAAACAGCTAGTTCATAAGAAAACTACATCATCTCTCAATAAGTTCTTTATAATTGGTACCATTATTAGACATATCATATATTATATAATAATTCATTACCTAAATAAAGGATCTATAAGATATAGTGAGATCATATTCTCTGTAAGGTTTAGAAATGGAGATATCAAAGATCACATAAGACTAATGTGAGTATAAATATATGATTACATTATCATAAAATTTTAAAACTATTCCATTTATATCAAAGATATAAATCATGGTTCATAGAATAATGATTGGTATTTCATATTGAATGAATCATAATTGATTCAATTAACATGAACCATGAAAACATAACCTAGACAATGTAATGTTTAAAAAATTCATTCCACACTGTGAAAATGTATAAATTAAATCAAGTTCACTCATTAAGTTAAGGATGTGAAATTTATCCCTCACATATATGGATATAAAAACTTGGTCAATGCTTAATATTAGGTACATGAAACCCAGGTCCCTGGATAGACATTTGACCACGAAAACTATGTCCATGATTAGTCTTATGGACATGAAATTTTGGTCCACTAATTAAATTTATAACATGAAATATGGTTCAAGAATAACATATTTACTCATGAATAATATATCATTACCTAATACAATAGAGTGATATATAATTCCAAACTCACACACCACATTATAAAAATCTTACTAATATGTTCTATATGATGATAAAAAATTCATCATATCATAACACAAAGAGACTAAATGTGTTTCATAAACATTTCATCATATGACATATCATGGAAAATAAATGTGTATCATTAACATTTCATCATTTCAACATATCATAGCCCATGGAAAATAAAATTTTTTCATTATATTCCTAACATAATTATCACAAAAAAACAATTTAAATAATAAGGATGGAATCATTTGATCATATCCTCTATAAATCCAAATCAACATCAATTTTTTTTTAAATTAATGAATATAAATACCATAAACATCATTAAAACATTTATGAAGAAAATATTATGTTCATTTTCAAGACACTAATTTAAAAAATAAAAATTTATAAAATAATAATAAATTGATTTTATCTAAAAGAAAAATTTTAAACATTTAATGTAATTTTTTATCATTGAGTGGCCATGAAAAAGGATAATTAAAGTCATTTCATACATGATAAAAAATATTTGTTTCACATTTTTTTATAAAAGTAAAGAGTCCCCATTTCAAAATATAACTAGAATATTTCTTTTAAAAAAGTAATTAAATTTAAAAAATGGTTAATAATGAATTAAAAAAAAATTGGAGAGTATTAAAATTTCTCTTCAATAGATTTTTAGAAATCATGGACATTGAAAGGAAATTATTTTCGACTAAATTAATAAATAAAGTTAGTTTTTTCTTTCAAATATTAGTTTGGAATCTTTAGAGAAAAAAAAGATAAAAAAAGACAACAAATAATTTCCAAAAATATCTATATGATAAGATAATTCATGAGTTTATTGAGAAATAGATATAAATATTTCACTATCGGAATAAAAATTTTCAACAATCCTAATACATAGTGAGAATGTATCATAAAACCCTTTCCACTTTGGTAACTTTTGAATCATAATCTCCCTAAAAAACTATATATGGATATCTATATCCTATAATTTTAATGATAATATTAAAATAATTTATTCATTAGTATTATATAAACCATAAAAAAATTGGTCAATATGGATTGAGTCCCACTGAAAAAAAAAGTGAGATGAAAATATCTTACCACTCTGTTAATATTTTAATTGTGATCCCCTTGAAAGAAAAAAATAAAATGAACCATAATATATATTTAAAATAATTAGTTTCATGAAATTAATTTTATAGAGTTGTTAAACTCACTTCAAATAATAAATAAATGTGGATATCACATATGCCATAGGGATGTAAAAGTGAGACGAGAATCCCTTACCTCATGTATCAACTTCCTTCTCACACGTTCAGACCTCCTACGTAATAAATTTATTTTTAATATACATATATTATAGAACACATTCTTATATATAATTATATATATGATTTACTTGTAACCATATATCACCCACTTATTAGTAATTCTTTATTAAAATCATTATTCCAAGTGATAAATACTTTCTATTTCATGTATGCTTTGGATCAGTGGTTTTCATCAATTTACAATGATTGTGGTTCCATATTATACATAATTTTAATAATTATATAAATAATACATAAATTTATTATATAAAAAATTGTATTCATCAATAAAAGTATATATAGAAAATCTAATAACATGGTTTGTGTAAATGGTAGGTAGTACGTACGCGTGAACATTGTTTCCATTTTTAATAGATGGAACAAGATAATGGTAAATAATAATCCACCTATATTAACTAGATTTTAAATAATATTTGTAATATGTATTCCTTAAATATATCCTTATAACCATCCATTGAAAAAAAATATGTACCACACCACTATATATAGTTTGTAGTCCACACATACGCACGAGTGACATTATCAATTTTCACTACATACATCTCCTCCAGCACTTCATAAATGAAAAACTTCTTAATAATTTCATAAATTATTTATCACCTATAATATAAAAACATTCCTAAAAATGTATAATCAAAATTTATTCATTATTTTATTAAAACAGACTAATGTATCTTCATCATCAAAATACATTTTCAATATGCATAATTTCTTTTTTCTGCCCTTATTTCTCATTCTTCAATTTTTGAGAAAATTCCCAGACATCTATCTCAAATCTTCATGAAAACCCAAACATCATTTAAAATAAATTATGTATTCTATAAGAAAGAGAAAAATGATTGATGTTTCATAAAATTCATTATTCATAAATCCCCAATAAATTAATTTTCATCATCAATGAATGGATATAGTGGAACCTTAAATTTTACCATACTCAAAAAATCTTAGATCATGGCTTAATTATGAATTATAATGTTTTGGTCCCGAAAGTAAATAATAAGCATCAAATGACTAATATTTCCAGGGAATTAAATAGTTATGGAAACTCTATTTTTAATAAATCACTGATCTTCTTATTCTATGCATAAAGATCAACTAATCTTTATTATTATGCCCAAATCACACAACATTATATGTGTTTATGATTATTATGACATAAAATAATATCTCGTTCGTAATTTAAAATTATTCCATCCTTAACATATTTGAAATCTGGAAATAAGATTTCTCATCTAAAAGAAAATAAAAAAAATCTGTATTGAAGTCTTACATTGGGTAATTCAAATACATGCCCTAGAAAAACCTTAATAATAATATTTACCTTTTACTTTAGGAACATTTATTTATCATTCAACTTTTTAAAAATTTCAAATAGTGTTAAATATTTATACTCATCCTATTATTTATGATGGAACTTAAAATTATTACATTTGTGAAGTCTTATAATAGATAAATGCGAACTATATTTTATAGAATAACCCTGCATTAGAATGTTGTTTTGTTGTAATTATTTTTTTCTGTGTATGATTTGGAATATTTATAGAAATATTTTGAGAGTCATGAACTCAGACACTATGATATTTTGAGGCCTAGTTATCCTAGAATTGATATTTTACAATTATTAAAAATAATATTGATTTTATTGTCATGCATATGAGGTTTTCTAAATAAAGAAAATTACTCCAACATCAACTATCATTTTTTAAATCGAAAACTACTGTTGAGTTTAGAACATGGGGTCTACCCTAGGAATCATATAAACATGGTCAGCGTCAAGTGTTTAGCATGAGAACAAAAATTGGTGAAATAATTAAATAAATAAATCATTATTTATTTCATTGATTCATTTAAATAAAAAACCAATTAAACCCATATTAATATGTGGTTATGAAGAATATCTATGGATATCCACATAACCATAATGATTTTAGAGGATCCATTAGAGAATCGTTGGAAGATGATATTCGAATAAGATCAAATCGATGATTCAGTGCCAACTAAATTTGTGGATCTCTTTAGGGAAAATGATGTTTTATCATTATTCATTAATGATCAATCCAAAATCAATCTATAAAATTTTTTTATTTGATTTATCCCATTTTGTTATCCCATGTCGAATGTAAACCATTTATCCTAACAAATTTGGTTCATGAATCGATGGTTGATTGTAGGGGATACTGTTTATTTGTTTTTATCATTTTATTTCATCACCCCATGAAAAAAATATCTTGGACAACACAAACATTGCCTGTGTTCTATTCCTCATGTTTGTGTTTCATTATTTTCTCTCTTATTTATACAGGTATTCATTAGTGGAATTTCTTCTAGTGGTGGTCTAATTATTACCCAGAAATTGATCATTATGTGTTTTATCATGGGCTCAATAGATCTACTACATATCCAGGATCAAAATTTTGATGCAACTATAGTGTGGGACAATGAAGGTTGATCTGGTGCAGATTTGGAGGCTTCTTTTTTAACACCTCAAAATTCTAAAGTAAGAAACATATATTTGATATCGTGCATGACACATGACACAAAGAACGTAAGGGGAAATAATAATATGATATGTTAAAACATTTTTAATATATTATTTATTTTTCAATACACTCTGTACCGAGTTACGTTTTTTACACACAAGAGAGACTTTCTTCAAAAGTTTACATTATACATAAGATCGATTTTTACCGCTTAACAATATATTATTAAATATAATAAATATAATCTAGACTTTAAATTATTAGTTATAAAAATAATTATCTAATTATATATTATATATAGATTACTAAAAATTAAAATTATTTCACTGGATATAAATTAATTAGAAATGAATATGAAAACCAATTGAATATAAACCAAAAGATTATTATTCTCCCAAATTCATTTTAACCTAATAAATTAAATTAATAAAATCAGCTGGTGATATTAATTTAATATAGATATCATATATTCAGTATATTATTTTTATTCATCTAATAGATTTGATGATCATAATAATAGAACAAACCAAATGTTACATGTAAAAATCTATATTTTTATAAAGAAATTTTACCGCATTTTAATAGAGAACCCAATTTAAAAATGAATTTTTAATCATTAATTGATTTAATAAGAAAAAATAAAATCCATATTTGAAATCTAAACATAAAAAATTCTGTTTGGGTGAATTTTTCATCTTATTCGGAAACATGTCATATTTTAACTAATTGTTAAAAATTTTGAATTTATTTTGAAACAGATTTTTCATCCAATTTGTTTATAAGGTTTAATTATATTTTTAATTAATTATAAATTTTAATTAGATTATAATTTTATCAATTAATTAAATTTATTTCATTGGAATTAATTTTACATTGACATTGACTATAAAACATACAAAAATTAAGACATTTTTACCTTAAACCCTACATTACTGTCCCGCCTATGGGATTAAATTTAAATTAATTTCTTCTACTTATGTAATTGGAATTTATAATTATATATTAAATATTTGGAATAATAATAACATATAATTTCTAATAAGTCAAACGTTGTTTTTGAACAAAAATATTATTGAAAGTGATTAAAATTAACAATAATTATTATGGTAAAATTAAGCTTATTAAAGAACTAAAACATTAACATAAAGGGAAAATGACCTAGAAACTTGTCCCACCCCAATTCTCAGGAAATATTTTGGCTATTAACCTTAAATTATTTAAATTATTTGGTTTTTGAAAACATTTTTTAGGTAAAAACGTTGGTACACCAAAATTATTATCAAAAATACTAAGTGAGTCCTTTTCATTCTTAATAAAAGTTCACCAACTCTCCTCTTTCCCAACAGATATCAAACCACTTAGTTTAGGCCAATATCTACCCATATAGATTCCAAAAATCTATCCACAAGACCTTGAATCATCTATTTCAGGTACAAAGCCTTCCAAGGAATCCTTTTAATAAAAATCAATAGAAGTTACCTGATTATGAGGTATTGTCTTCTCTCAAGCTCTCTAGTTTCATTTCCATTCTACACCCACTCAAATATCCAAATTACATGAAAATTTAAAAATTAAAATTTCATCAATATAATTATACTTCATTATTATATAGTTTAGAACTACACTTAAACACACCTCTATCTAATGGGTGACAAACATATTGTTTCTGTGCACAATGAACTAATGTCTCGTGAAATGATGATTGCTCATTTTCCATTACCACCTTTCATAGATGCTATTATGATGTAAAATATATTTATATATAATAAATATGATATTATAATGTATTTATGATAAAATAATTTTTATTTACAACATACCTTTATCTTTTACAGCCTGTGTAAATACGATAATTTTGTTTCAGGAAGTATGGACTACCTCCCCGACAAAGCTATAAAACTCATTAATGCCATACATAGAATGTATAAAGGATGGTTTTAATAAACCTATGTAACATATATAACTTATATATATTATAATTTAATTATATTATATATTTGTATCTTTTGGTTTTCATTATTTTAATACAAAAAGTAAATTAATGTAGAATTAATGTGAACATATGACCTACTATCTCCATAAACGGGGCACTTCATTTCTAATCAACAAATATTATAGAATACTAAAAATAAAAATTTATGGAATATATATGATAATTAATTCACAGATCATATTTTATATATGATGGAATTGTGATATAATTAATGATAACAACAAACAATAACTTAAAACTTACTCGAAAAAAGTATGTAATTAACCCCCGAAATAGTGAAAATATTGAAAGAGTGTAAACAAAAGGGTAATAAATTATTGTAAGAAGGTAATATATGATGTTATAAACTTGAGTATGGTTATTTAATAAGTTATAAACATATTTTTAACTACTATATAAGAGGATAAATACCAAACAACAAAATAAAGGTTAATATAAGGGATTTCATCTCGATTTACATTTCATTGAGACTTTCATGTTGTTGTGTACCAACTCACTATTATATAGTATATACGATTAACATTTCATGTTATACCATGAATATTATTTTTATCATAATATTATAAGATTAAGTTAATTCATGTAGAATTATTAATTAAAATTTTCAAATTTTTATGGGACACTTTGAAATGTTTAACGATTATTTATCCTCATGATTGTTTAAAAGTCAGAAAACCATGTTGTTACTTATCCTTATCTAAGGTATTATTGATAAGTCCATATTATCTATAAAATACTTATATTTGATTGGGTGATTTATTTATTTTATATATGAATAATTATTTGGAAATTTTGTACATGGGTTGGGGACTATTTGAGGAAATTCGTATGGTTTGGGGACCAGCTAATGAAATCCCCTCAATGCATCAGTAGTCTCATGATATGAATTAGTTTTCCAAATAACATAAAAATTTCCATAAAGGTAAATGCTTCATTTTATTCGAAAAAATGATGTCCTATAATCAAACATTTCCTTTATTGATAATTGAGTTATTATTTATCCATCATATTTTTCATTCACACATGATGCATTTCATTTTCAGTTCAAAAATTTAATAATATGAATTTTTAGTTTCTGAAATTTTCCTATAGATATTGTCCTATCTAGTAATCTAATTCCATGTGTAATTAGTTATTTAACTTTCCTAGTTTATTTATTTCAATTAATTCATTATTTCGTCCTCTTTACTTACCCTTATAGAGATCTTGAGCTCATACTTAATATATTTCGTTTTCCCATGTTATGGGGAATAAATCATTGAATAAGAACTTAAGGGAACAATTTATTTTATTTTTTATATATTGTGATAAAATTTACTGTTTCGAAATGTAATATGGTCATCATGTATGTGATTTGGATTTTCAAGGCAGCTAAATTGAACAGTCCTTAGGGATTTAATCCCTTGTAATAATGTCTTTGTAATAAACTAATGCACTGGCTCCTATCTTTTGGGGTTTGGATGTTTCATCTTTTTAAGGGTTTCTGATGAAGAAATCCCATAATTAAATTTATGTATAGCCATGATGGGAAGGTGTTGTGGCTCTTAATCATATGAGAATTATATTATTTTTATCTTAGTGTTATCCACAAAATTATAGATATAGAGGTATGGTCTTGAATCAATGCACGATATCTACCTGGGATTGTTAGGTCATTAGAGTGTATTTTCCTATTTCAATGAGTCATTGGAGTTTATGAACAATATAAGAATTATGATATCTAGTAAAGTGATGTACTTTTGTGAATTTTGTTTTAACAACACAAGAAACTACTAGGGGAGATAGAGAGAGGGTGATACCTAGTTCAGTACTTAATATCCCCATCTTTTACTTGTATTTTTCTTTTCAGGTATAAAAAACCTTATCGGCAGAATTTTGTAATAGACCAGTTTTTTCTGTCTAATAGTTTAGATTATTTCTAAGAATACTTCTATAGTTAGGAAATAAGATGACCCTGGGTTCTGAGACCCAGGGATCACATAATTGGTATTATAAAAATATTAAATACATTGATATCACAAGCTTTTGGTTTTTCTAAAAATATAATAACATCTAGATAGAGTCTTAGATATATCATCAGAGACCTCTATTGAGTTCAGAACATGATTTTTACCAGAGGAATGACATAACCAAAGTCAGCATCCGGTGTTTTTTTGATCAACATTATGACAAAAATAATTAAATAAATAAAATTTTACTTATTTAATTTTTTAATTTAAATCCAAAACATATTACATAACGACCCAAGCATGAGATACATGGAAATTAGATTAATTTTTCAGAATACTTAATACATGAATGAAACAGATGCCCAAAGACCATATTAGTTTAGTGTATTTTGAAACTTGTAACATAATCTTATAATATGGTGAAAGATCCTCAACATCTCCCATAATGATGCACCATTTTTTTCTACCTAAAACCGTTCATTGTATAATGGGGAAAAGAAAACATAAAAAGGGTGAGATAAAATTCTCAGTAATGGTAAATAGTGAGAACATAAAAAAGAACAAAAACATAAGAATGTAAAAACATGAACATAAAGTTCAAATTTCAAAATCATGAGTCATGAAATAAATCTTGGAAGTTCATAAGGCATAGATCATAAAAGAACATTAACAATGATAAAATTTCATTGGAATAAAACATGGAATTACAGAAAACAAAATTTCTCATAATATGATTTCCATAGTAGCCAAGGCATTGCTGCCAAGACCATAATATTGGAAAGAGTCCATTACTGAACCGATTTTACATGTCATTAAAACCATGTATTATTGAACCATATTTACTTGTTTTTTCAGACATGTTTATCTCATTAGATGTAAATATTTACGCAATCCATTGGAGGGATGTACAGGTCATACCCATCTTATAATGAAATCTTTCTTACATGTTCTAAAAAAAACAAAAATCATTATGCCTCGCATAACCAATGAAATAGAATGGGTTTCTTAAACACCATTCAATCATAACAAAATCCATATAAAATTTCAACCCATTATTAACACAATCAAATCATTGTAATAATTGGAATATAAACAATACCATATTTAACATCACCATATTTGATGGAAAATAATTTTATAAAATACTTGAAATTAATTCTTGAGGAAAATATGATTTGTTCTTCAAAAATGTTTCCTTTTCTCCAAATGTCATGCAATTTTAAATAAAAAATAATTTGGATCAATATAAACATGAAATAGTGTAGAGGAAGCTACATGGAAATAAGGTGTTGTGAAACTATCAAAAACCATTCATTTTGTATAATTTAAAAATACATTATCATCGTACTTTTTCCAGAAATGTCAAAAATTACATCATATAGTAAACAATGGAAAGATTCTTTCCATACTATGCAGTAAAATAAAAAAATGGGTAAAATGAATTTAACTATACATATAATAATAATAAACATTTTATGAAAAAAAAATTAGAAAACATGGATATGGAAGATAATATATCCTCAGTAAATACTTACGTATAAACAATCTGAGACAAAAATGAGATAGAAAATTATCCCTTACATTAGGTTTGATATGATTTTTATATATCTAAACCACATGTATAATGATTTAAATACTTTATTGATTAATTCTTGAATCATAATCATTTTTATGATCAAATTTATTATCATATTTTCATCTTCTTGTTAGTAACATTTCATTTTTTCTCATTATTCAGGTTTTTACTGCTTTATGTTCTTAGACATGTTTTATCAAATTAGTTATTATTTATATTTTTAGGTTATAGTTTTTCAATTTATATAATGGAATTACAATAACATATATCATATTTATTCATTAAATTTATTTATATAATTATTCTTTAATGAATATTTTGTTGAATGAAACACATCGCATTGTTGAGACGGTAGGCCATACGTACTCACAAGCGACAATACCATTCCCATAATTCTTGAATAGTATTTAATTTCATGGTGTAATATATTTAATAATCAATATTATTCTATAATAGTCATAAATAGTCATTATATCCATTATTATACCTATACAAGTAATATGGTGGTGAAAAACATATTACACCACCACTTGGAGAGGGTAAGCTGTTTGTACACACGTGTGGTGATTTCATTTTTCATCGGATGGATATAAAGTGGAATATTGTTGTTTAATAATTATAATAATACCACAGTTTATATTTTCTATGATATTTATTATTCTATAATGAAACAACTCATTAAATGGATGAAGAAGAAGAAACAAATATGAATTAATTGGTAGAGGAGATTACCTCTTATATGACATTCTCTCTTTAGATCTCCTCTAAATATAAAGAGAGTTTTCTTAATAATAATATAATATCCTCTAGATTTTAATTATGTAGTTTTATAATATAAATGGGTAGGGTATGTAAAATATTTATGGCTTAATTAGTTATGGATAAATGAGGAAGGAGGTGTTCTTTTATAATTGGGGCGAGGGACACTTTTTGATGTTCTAAAACTATAAATTTATATTAATTTAAAGATGAATTAAAATACCTCTAAAATTGTATATCTTCTAAGATAATATATTATAATATTTAAATATCCCCAAAAATAATTTAGACATGTTTTGAAGTCAATTTAAACATTATCATTTTAATTAACAATTAGTTATTATCTTTAATTTTAATTAGTATAAAAAATGATTAAATATTAAGGGGGTTCAATATTTACTTATTTTATTTAAATTATAATATAAATGAATAATTTAGATCATTATATACAATATATTTATTATTATATATTTTTTAAACTGTTTTATGATTTTCAAATAATTTTATAAAACATTATTTTACCAAAATATCATTTTTTCAATTTTGACACTATCCATTTCATGGATTTTTGATAATATCAAGATAAAGTTTTATCATTGGGGAAAATATTTTATTATAACTTTAATGGTAAAAGTATCTCTATAAAATTAATTAGACAAATTAGTTATTGCAAATTATATTTATTTTAATATGTTTAATAACATTTATTTAAAATCTCAATTATTAAAATAATAACTACATCAATATTGTGTAATTTTTAATATATTTATTTATGGAATAAAATTATTAAATAAAATGCTATGATAAACATAAATTTACTACATTTAATAATAATATACATAATAGAATTTATCTTCTAAAAAATCTATCATTATAATGTTATACTTATTAAAGTGCGGATGTGACAACATTAACATAACTTTAAATAAAATAAAATAAAACCCATAATCTTCTCTATAAACATCTTTATGGTAACTTTCTCTGAAATTTGATTATTATGGTTTTGATAAACTCGACTAATATGATTTGGTCATGTTTTTAGGAATTTTATGGTTATTAGTATATTAATAAAAATTGTTTTATGGATTTCTTATCAATTAATTAATTTATACATAATCGAAGTATAAGACTTAAAAGTCATTATTCATTTCATAAAATTTAAAAATAAATTACCATGATTTAGGTAATTAGTAAGTCTTTCCATTGATTATTTATGTTTTTGTATATCACCTAGTTATCCAAATATTAAAATTATTATATTTATAAGAATTGTGAGTATGATATCTTGTCACTTTCATTGGTTTTATTAATATCTATGTCATTTTCAATTTCATGTGACCCTTAAATTACTACGTTTCGAACCAAAGATGTGAAGGATATAATTTTATTCATCTAAAATAATTTTCTTAGGTTTTAGGATCATTTTATTCTTTTTATAATATTATTAGTTACGCTAATTTATCCAATTTACCATTAACCACGTTAAATAAAAACTACCATAGTTACTATTCATAATATCCCAAAAAATACTATTAAAATAATTTGTAACCACTGATTCAAAATATAGAATCCATTTTTCATAACTCAAAACATAGAATTGGTAGAAATTAATTTTAAACTAATTCTCGTTGTTAAAACAAAAAAGTGGGTTTTTAAGAAGTAAAAACTTATCAAAAACTTATCATATTTTTATGTCCAATTTAAATGTGAAATTACTTAAAATAACCAAAAATTTATTAAATAAAAAATATAATCCAATTACTTTTTATAACAATTTAAAAATATAATCTAACTATATAAATAAATTAGATGAAAAGGCAGTTTGGAATTAAAATGCTCTTTTTTCACTATTCATTATAATATTGATTTTATCAGAGAAATACTTGAAGTTCATCAAAAAGTAAATTTTTGGGTTCCCTTTCTAATTAATAAGATTATTTTTTCCAAATCTAATATATAAAAGTGAAAAAAATTAAATTAATAATTGGTGTTCCAATAGAAGGAAGCAAAACTCCATTTAAAAAAACAATTCTTTTACACAAAAAATTGATTTTCTTTATTTTATAATATATATAAAATACATAATATGAATTTTAATGATATATAAAATTCAATATGTGGTTAATAAAATTCATAAATTCTAGTTTATATCCCATTAAATAATAATATTTTAATAATATATCGTTGTTTAGTGATACTCGGTATTGCATAAAACACAAGTAATCAAGGAAGGTCGCTCTTGCGTGTAATGTAGGCCAAATATAGTGTTGCATATACTACAACCTAATATGGTGTTGTGTATAGTGAAAGATAATATTAGTGTATCATAAAACACGATACATTAAATACATTAAAAATAATCAATCTCATAAAATCTCAGTGTGTTACGTATTAAACATATAAGAATATGTGGATCTTCATAACATGATGGATTTTCCACATAACCCTAGAGGAATGAGAATATACATTGGAGAATTTTTGGTAGATGAAATCATATTATTATTAGATCAATGATCATGAACCAACAGATTTTGTGGATCTCATTAGCAAAAATAACGTGAGATTGTTCTTCGTCATTTATTGATCCAT
The DNA here is from genome assembly GCA_963277665.1 of Viscum album. Classification (NCBI taxonomy): domain Eukaryota; kingdom Viridiplantae; phylum Streptophyta; class Magnoliopsida; order Santalales; family Viscaceae; genus Viscum; species Viscum album. Next base: position 376,946,865 of record OY728160.1, on the reverse strand, counting down.
ACTCAGGGCATGACATTTGATTTTTTTTATCTATTTTGGTAATCCCATTTTGAACATGAACTAATGATCCTAAAAAATTGTTTCATGGATCACTGGTTAATTATAGTGCGTAATTTTTATGTATTGCTTCCATTTTAGTTTGTTGCCCGATGAAAACAGATTGAAGCCAACATGAACAATGGATGAGTTACATTAATCATGTTTTTGTTTCTTTATTTTATCTCTATATTCAAAAAAATTTCATTCGTGGAATTATTTTCTATCGATTCATTGATGATTACTCGGAATCTGGTTGTTGTGCATTCAGACATTGCCGTAAATGGTCAAAATCGAATATCCTAGTTCGTTATTTGTGAACTGATTATGGAATGTAAAAATGGAGGATGATAATGTGTGGATTAGAAGGCTTCTATTTTTGGGTATCAAAAAAGTAACGGTCATAATCTAATTTCCATCTAGCCATGTAGGGTGATATGTGTTATTATTATTTTTAATAATAATAATACCTGATAGTTAGAAATATATTTAATGTAATTATAACATGTGGTATTATTATTGTTGTTTTTATTAATATAATTAAATTTAAATTAAAAATGTGTGGATATCATGATGGAGGAGATGGTGGGTCCATCATGACACTATGTGAGGTTAATAGAGAATTCATTTGATGATGGCATGGGCATAATAGATATGGCATGTGCATGCCTGGAGGAGGAGGAAGATATAAATGATTTTATAGAATCGATTAAAATTAATTTTTTTGAAAAAATTGTTATCTAAGGAGGTTGGACAAGAGGGAGGATATGGGGAGTTTCGTGCATGGGTTATAAATACTGAATATTGTTTAGAAAATATATAAATTATTTTTATATTTATTTGTTGTGGAAACCCTAATTCAGGCCTATCTTCTTTGTGGGATTTCATTTTGATGATCCTTTAACAACATTTTGATACTAACGATAAGGAGTAAAATTCAATAGCAATGTTGGGTAACTTTATTTTAATTTGTGACTTGGGACCATAATGTGACGTACATGTGTGCCCAAAAAATTTTCATTTTTTTAATCGAGCTTCTGTTTTTTGGAGAGTGAATAGTATATAATTATAATTATTACACGAGTATCACAATAGTGTGATCCATTTTTAAATTGATGGTCGTTTTCAATGACATATCAGTGGTTTTTTATTTTATCTTAATGGAATGATGATGAGAACCACACATTCATCATTCCTTTTCCATAATTAGGTACAGGTACTCGAGTAGACCACTAGGAGATTTTTTTTGCACAGAACATGATGATGGCCTTTGTTCCTTGCATTAGAGACATTACATGTGTTTATGGAAGAGAGAAACGTTTTTTAGTGATGATTTAACAGTATTAGTTTGGTGTGATCCCTTGGTACAGTCCTATGAAGTTTCAGTACAACATCCAGTCCTCATCTAAGGATGGTGACCCCTCTAAATCTTTTTTTGATCAGTATAGTTTGGGTGAGTTACCATATTTTGAAGTGAGTTTTCCCATAAATAATTGACTATTCCCCTCTATGGATTAAAACGTATATCCCTCTAAGATGACTGAAGTGATCCTCACATCCTTCATGTTTTCCTATGTAGGGTTTTTTGAATCTGTGTTACCAAAACTTGTGTCGGGTCGATCCCCTATCAAGGAGGATGTTCCTAGTAGGGTCTGTTGTCTCTCCTATGAGATCTTGGTTTTTTATCCCTATATAAGTATCAATATATGATCTCTTCAATTATTTGTACTATGATTGAATGTTATCCTCGGATGAACCCTCTCTCTATACTTCATGCTTCATATTTTATAGAACTAACAAGTGTGAACTATTGGATGAGTATCAATAATGGACGTATATATCATTGATTTTGTTACACCAGATGAGTGTTATATAGAACCTTTGAGTATAAATCCTATGCTATCATGGTTTTTGTGACCTTACCTCAATACTATATGTCTACTATGAGTATATCTGGATGTTTTGTTGTATTTCTCAAATTGTTATTGAGATTTTATATAATGATATTAATTTTTTGATGTATTTTTTTTATTTTGCGGTTCCCTATGTAGGATTATTATAACCACCCCTAAATGGGATTTTTCACATAAGTCATGACTTATGAGAATGGTGTACCCTTTTTTGGAGTCCTTGGAGGACTTGGAGTATGTGGTGCATAGATGGAAAAGATAGATCGAGGATTATTTTGGTATTGCATTTGATAGTTTTCTCCTCCTTCTAAGTAGGTTGGACATTATATTCCATTTTTTATAGGACTTTATTTTCCCGACTATTATTCGTTTTAGTTCATTATACCGTACTCTAATTGTAAAATTTATACATGTATGCATGCATTTTTGTGAGTTATTTTACATTTCAACATTGTGTGGACTTTGAGATGTGTGCGCATATAAGTACCTTTGGAAACTTCCACCCATGTGTATGATATGCCTTCTCGATGCTAGTCGCATACTCCTTGACTATTAGAGTCAGGATAGCGGTAGTTTTGGCATAAGCCCCATCAGGTTGGGCATTGAAATTTTTATTTCAGAAAATTTATATAGTGGAAAAAAAGATGATTGTTGAAGTCGTATGATTAATAATTTTTCTAGGGTTGAAGTTAAAATTCTTTCTTTTCTCGGAATTCTATAAAAATTAAATCCTTACATTCATTTCCTGAATTATTATGTTTAGAGTGATGTATTTTGACCAATATTAAAATTATTATAATTATGAATTAGCTATTTTTTATGAACTCTGTAAAACATATTTCTATAGTAAGATTGAAATCAACTTCAGATTCATTCCATGGCTACACCAACTTCTTCAAATCATTTATAAAATTATTTATATGATTATTTGAATTGAAAAATAATTCCAAAAAACTTGAAATGAAATTCCATGGTGTTTTCCATATATAATACTCAAAAGAGAGTATTTCCTAAAATATATCTTCCATATCATGTGTGTCCCCACATCAATAAATCTTGATCCATATTTATTTGCATAATCTTTTATCAAGGAGTTTTAAATAACTAATTAAAATAGACAATATTCTTTTTTTAATCGTATGGTTTATCTACTAATAAATTGATTTTGGACTACATAGAATATGTCTAGATATATACCTATTGGCGGTCGAATCTTCTTATCAACCTGTTGATGACAACACTTCATTACCTTCAACACTTTTAATAAACATCAATATCATCTCTTTTAATCACATTGGGTACAATGCCTCTTAGAATTTGTCCATCTAGGTATTAGAAGTAGCCTCCTCTACAAACTACTTTACCAAATATGTGGTTAGAAACACCATGATCTATGTAGCATGTGGATATACACTATATCACCCATTATTCATGGATGTGTATTGATTAGCACATTGAAAAAAACACAATCATTAATCAAAATGGAACTTCAATATCCAAATTTGGAATTGTTTTTAATATTTTCAAAATATAATAACAATATTTATATATCAATTAATAGTAAACGTTCAATTTTCCTCTCCCTATTAATGATAATAAATAGAATGGGAAGAAAATAAATATACCTTTTAATGTAAGGATATTTTCATCCACTTAAAATATAACATTTTCTCAACATAGTCTTTCAAAAATATTTGAGTATATAGGAATCACTAACATCCTATCAATTATAAACCAATTAAACACTCTATGTTTACATGGGAAAACCTATTATATAAAACAATAGTTCATAAACTAGACAAAAAATATGTCTATATCATTTTTCAAAGTATTGATAACTCAGATTATTAATTATCAAGGGATGTATAAATCAAAATTTTAAAAACATTTATAAACCTACACTCATTTTCACTAAACCCATAAAAAAGATCTAGATTAATTAAATAGATCCAAATTTATGTTTTGAACACAACCCCCCCCCCCCCTCCTTTAAAAGTAGAAAAATTAAACACCATAACTAGGATGGGAGAATAAATATCATACCCCAAATATTAGAAAATTTCAGGGTATCAATATTTCTATTTTTTTGAATATAAGATATCTAGGGAAGCCTTAAATTATTAATTTTATCTACCTTAAGGGGTGAAATAAATACTTGATCACTCTGAGAAATTTATTCCAAAAATTACTTCCCAAAATTATTATACTAGTTGAAATTTCAAACATAGTGGTATGACATTATTATAGCTTCACCATCAATTCCCTATTTTAATCTCATATTTTTTATCGGAAGGAAGTGTGATTCAATGAATAATTAGATATAGAACTGAGGATGATAATTCTTCCTCAATAAAGATTTATTTTCATTTGAATCTCTAAAGATAATTTTTTTTTCATGCTTGTATCCAAATTATGTTTCCAAATTTATTCCACTTTAACCATCATGGTTTACATTTTGGTAATAATTTTTATATTAGTTGGAATTCAATTCTTCACTTACAAAGTATAATAATTTAATTCATTGATTATTTTACTAATTTAATTACCTCTTGCAGCAATTATGCCTATTTGATCTAGATATAAAACTGTATATGCACTTCTTTCATAATAAGGGTGAATCACCTATTTGTTTAAATTTTATCACTAGGGTCCACTAGTGATTTCCCCTTTTCATAAACACCACCATATTTTATGGTATAGTATTCATCCACTTTTTTGGAGTTTTTTCACCATTATTGAACCTTCCACACATGATTTAATTTTTTGGCTACTATTCTTGGGAAACATCAAAGCTATAACCTATTTCCATTTGTGAGATGCGTTATTATTGTCACCTTTATTTTATACCTTTTTATAGTTGACTTATTTACCTACTTCTTTATTTGTGGTGGTTCTATATTTTCATTATCATGTTTATAATAACAGGAAATATTGTACCAACATTTATCATATGATGTAACACAAATGTTACACATTATATAGAAATTTTCATGGTAGTTAAATCTACTCTACTAAAAAAGATTCTACCATTTTTATACTTCTGGCATTTAACTAGTTTGTGTTTATTCATCTTGAACTCATGTTCCCTAACGTCTATCCTTCTACAACAAGTATATACTGAAATATTAATATAGTAATAAATTTCCCTATTCCCAAAGATATAGAAACACCATCACCTTATAATTAATATTGATCTTTTTCTAGTGGATGGAATCTATCCAGATATTCATTCTTGCTGATTTTTGGTAAGAACCAAAACTTTTTGAGATCCATTTTAGGGGAGAGTTTCCTTGGACATACTCACAAAATTCCTTGAAATATTTAAGAGGATTAACAATCTTTTAATTTTTCAATATTTTAGTAGACTCTATTTTATTTATTTACATTCAGAGAAACAAAATTGGGAACTAACAGAATGAAATGGGTTCTATGGTACCTTTTTCATTGTTCCTAAGATAGAGGATACTTCACTAGATTCAATCATCTTTCAAAAATTATAATTCTATTTTAAGGTAAAATCCAGATTAAAAGATTTATTTTTAGGATAAATATTATCATTTCTTTAGGAATATCCCACTTGATTGGATTAAAAATTATTTCTATATGAATACTTGCTACAACCATTTCCAGAAGAATTATTATTTTTCATTATCAACTGACATGATCCTAGTCACCAATTATTCATCATTTTATAAATATTAAATTTATCTAAATTCAATTATTCCACAAATGAACACATCACATATTTTACTCTCTTAGATTTCACATCTAACTAGGAATCTTTGAAAATCGTATATGTTCTATAGTGGTATCAAGTCCATGGAACACATCATTAATAAAAAAATTCCTATAAGAATATATTTCCATTTATTAATCCATTATGAAAAATCATTCATTGTGAATTATAAGGAATTCATATATTTATCGAATATTGAAATAGTGTTGTATTTTGAAACTTATTTGGCCAATGCATATTCCATTATATCAAACTTATAGTCAAGCATTGATTTTTTCCATTTATATATGTCAGTTTATGCACAAAAACAAGAGTGATGAATTTTTTTAGATACTCATTGATTTTATAATAAAAATAAAATAGTGATTTAACATTTTTAATCTATTAAACTTATGTACAACATTAACTATTTTCATCAGACGAATCTACCTCACCAGGTTTGAGGGAAAATAAATCACTCTAATTAAATTAATCTAGTAGTAAAAATTTATCTCTTTTTTTATTTTACACTTTCTTATCCTTGTTCTTCACCATATTTTTAATATTCTTGAAAATGAATTTAGTATGAAAAAAATATGTATTGAATATGTATTTTATATGAATGGAATCTCCTCAATAATATCAAATACTAACTTTATAAATCATAATGAAATTCACGTTTTCGTTAAATTTTGATCCAATTAGAAGAAAATTTCCCTCCAATACCAGTAAATATTCCCATTGGACCAGTGAAATCACCATTGGGGTGGGGAATTTATTGTTGATAACTTTATACCAATTCCAAATTATAATTTTATTATTTTTTCGCATCTGGAATTAAACCAATGTTTCTAGTTTTTTCAAATTTATCTACTACTGTTGTACCATGAAATAGTCACATGTATTCCTGAAAGTAAATTAGTAAATATGCATAGAGAGTTTTTAAATGGTTTGGTATAATAACCCTATAATTTCCATGATTTTCCATTCACTCTAATTAAGAATTATTCTAAAAAATATATTTTTGGTTATAGTGGGCATTATTTCCCACACCCAAGCTAATTCTTATTATTTTTTAACATTATTTCTTCACATGCAACTTCTATTCCAAGTGTTTCTCTATGATTATCTTAATAGCTTCACACTTCTTTCACCGAACCACATGGTAATTCCTCTATAAACAGTGAGTAGAATATGTTATATAGTGTCTCACAAAATATATAAATATATACTTGTGCTTATACTAAGGTCCTACATGAAGTAAGATCTTATGTTCTATGAAGGATTCTTTTCTACTGAGGTAATTGATCCCCTACAACTCAAATTAGTGTTTTAGAATGACATAAGTTATTTAAGATAAACTACATGAAACTTTATCAACACCTCCACCTAGATTCATAGTTACCAAGTAAAAAAACTTATTGTATTCACATTCTTCTTCAATCAAAATTATCTTTTATAAACTATGTATTTGAAGCTTCATCGTAGTATGTGATTCCTATTATATATCACTTTAACATGATGTGGGTTCTTCTTCTTAGTTTTATTCAATTGACCCTAGATGCATATTTTTATTGCAAGATATAGGTTAATTAACACTCTAACAATAGTGACTACATATTTATTCTTTATTTCTTCCTCCTCAATCTTCTCATGAAAGTGTAGGAAAATTTTAGTGAATTAAATTTCTTCCATCTAAATCTGTATCCTTAAAACAAATATTGAGGGGACCTTATTAATATCAGTATTAAATTAAAATAAATTAATACCTATTTTGGGTTCCTTGATTACTTCATTCACTAAATTTTAAACTCAAGGGATATTCTAAAAATGACATTATTTAGTACTAATTATTTTTCTGAAACTCAACACAAAAGATATCCAAAATATATTAACATTAGTCTTGAAGTATTTTTCATCTCCCACACTATCAATTTCAAGTCATGTAATAATTATTTAACATAAATATAATATCTTTATTGACACACAAACTTAATTGAATCAAAATGATATAGGCTATGATGAATAGTGATTTATGATTTAATAGTTTTGTATCTAAATTATCCTTGAAAACTAGATGATTTTATTTTCACCAAAAAAGAATGTATGCAATTTAAACACTCATTTTTTATTACCCAAAATAAGTTTGTTTTGTCGATTAAGTACGTATCATGATGTTTCAATCTTGAAAGAACCTCAAAAACATTGAAAGGTTTGTATTTCCCCAGAGTTGAATAACTATAGAAACTCTACTTTTAATAAAACTTTGATCTTCAATTTACATGGTCAAATATATTCATCTCATTATTATTATGTTTGTATTATACACCATTAATGTTATTTGTTATTTTTATACTATGAATAAAATTATATTGCATCATCACTAATTATTTCATCTTCATCAGATTTGAAATCTATAAATATAAATTTTCTACCAAAAATACATAAAAATTTTATTATGTATTTATGTTCTACATTGATAATATAAAATAATGATTTTTAAAAACACATAAAATGAATATTTATGTTCTTATCTAGTTATATCTTTTTATCCAATGGGTTTCTCAAAATTTCACTAACTATCAAAGCATTACGCTAAACCAATGCTTTATATTGGGAAATTCAGAGTCTCATGTTTATGAAGTCTTATAATAATGAAATATACTCAGTATTTCAACGATTATATTTTCCTTTTCTTGAGGTATTACATTCCATAAAAGTCATATAGTGGACTCAAAAACATACTGTGATGTCTTACGATAAGGACTTGTGGTATGGTTAGAGTCATACGACCACGCCTTTGTAAATATTTATGAAAATTCAAATCCATATGTTTAGAACCTAAATAATTACCCATTAATAAAAGTCTTATGATTATTATTTAATTTTTTATTATTAGAACATATAAATCTTTTATGAAATCCAAATGCTATATTTTTGTAGTAATCTTCTAAATGACTTCCAATTTCTTACAGGGACACTCCATCTTCTTCCCATAATCTCATATCTTCTTCAAATAATAATTTGAATTAAATAAAAAATTTAATATTCATTCCAATGAAAATTTAATGTGATTTAAAATATATAAAACTCAAGTGAGAGTATTTCCTTAACCATATCTTCTTGATGTAGTGGAACTCCTTTTGAATCAATCCTGATCTATATCTATAAACATCAAATTTTGACTAGCTATTTGATTATAATGATTTTAAAAACCAATATTCGTATTTTCATTATAATTTGTTCTAAAATTATAGATTTATTTTAAACTACCTTGAAGTTTTCCTATTATATTTTCTTAGAAAGTAATAAATTCTTCTCAACCTTTGGATGGCACGACTTCTTTAACTTTAGTATTTTTCAGATACAAAAAGATCAAAGATTTCAATCATTTGATATAGATGGAATGTAGGAATCTATCCATGTAGGTATTAGAGGAATATAATTTCTCATAATACTTTACCCAACATGTGGGAAATAGTTCCAAGAACGATGTAATAGGTGGATACACACTCCACCACCCATTCCTCTTAGACATGTTTTAACAAGAAGATTCAGAAAAAACACAATCATTAACCTAAATGGAACATCAAATATGAATTCTAAATTTCTAAAATTTATTATTTATATTAGAATAATAAATATAAAGAAAAAAGTTATTTATTATAAAAATGTAACTTTTAAAATTTAGGTGTTATTACCCTGATTTCATGTTAATTAATAATGAATGTTAATTTATTTAGTTTCATATTTTATATTAACAATTTTTTTTAATATTTGACTTTCATATTAATAAATAATTGATAAATTTAGGGAGTTTTTACATATATAACATTATATTCAACTCTATATATTCTTAAATTAATATATACTAAAATACCATGGTGTTACACGACCAGAAAACCATTTAAAAATAGCCTTACCATCATAATTTTTTAATTCCATAACATTCAAATATTGAAACCTTTGATTTATCTTCTTTTAAAATATAAATTCATCCAGAAATGGATCTAAAATAATAATATTTAGTGAAACCCATCTATGATCATGAAGTAACTTCATTCTAGATAGTATAAAATTTGAGCCCCTACAAACCAATCATCATATTGTTGGAAATATTGATGATACATTTTCAAAATATGATGTATTGGGGTTGGCATAAACAAATCCAAAATTATTTAATCTAGTATCAATCCGATTAAAATACGTTAAATAGTTGGCTAGGACTTAATAGACTATATTAATGTAAGAAATAATGCCTTTACGATGATATTTATTCCTGACATATGACATCAAAAAACCTAAGTACCTGACAAAAAAATCATTAGACAAAAAATAAATTTTGAACACATTAATTTGATAAATATGAATTCATAAATTAAATTAAAATGAATATTAATTTTCCTCTCAATTGGGTACATCCATCAATAATGTACCAATCCACCATTTGTAGCTTCCTCAACTAAATGATCTCTCACATGAATCATGATAGTGAAAGATAGAGGTGGAAATAACATCTCCAAATGAAAAGGTGTGAATTCTATTCTTTCTCACTATTTATAAAGTATAGTTAAATTCTTATTTATTCATAAAATATTTCTAAAAAAGGTGTAAGGTTCAACTTGAACTCTTTTTACTATTTGATGTATCATATTATGCAATTCCAAAGTCAGAAATTTCCCCGTCATAATATACAAGTAATGAATTTTATATCAACATTACATTCAATGTTTCAAGTAAAGTATCCTTGAAATTTTACTTTAATATCTATATTGAATTTTTTTTATTATTTAAATGTTAAATGAATATATATTTATAAAGATTTTTCATTGCAAAAATATGTAAACAATTTATGTTATTCTTATTTTATAAGAAAACATTTTTTATATTCATTAAATCCAAATCGTTATGATAATTTATGTGATCCTTAGAAATAAACTTCTTGTTAAGCAAGATAAAAATTACATTATCATGTAATTTCTTCTCATAATTAATTAAATCATGGTTATGATGTAAAATATTTATCTTTTAATAAGGATATTTAAAAATTATACTTCTTTTCGTCCACTATTGTGTTCTAATAGAATCAGATATTGTACCATACACTCATTTCCCCTTTTCTTTCAATTAATTAAAATATTCCAACTATACAGTTACATTAATTGATTCCCAAATGATTTTCGAGCTATATAACACATTTAGTGACTTTATCAGTTCAATATCTCTATTGAATTTGGTCTTATTAATATTTATTTTTTGATATGCCTTAAATAATAGATGACAACAAATAAAGAACAAATTTTTATGAGGTATTCATTGAGATTCAAAATAAATATTATAAACATAAAAAGCCAATTTTTTGGAGAGTTCAAATTAGATATGTTTCTTAGTATAGTTAAGTTACTAAATTTTTTACTTTAATGTATCATTTATTTTGAATATTTTTCTCATTCATTAAAGAGATGTCTCCTTTCCATAATCCTCTAATTCTCTCAATACATTGATTAGAGGCTAAAGGTATACATCTATGGAATATTATATCATTATCATTCCTATAATATTTATCAAAATAATTAAATAATTATTTTTCATACACATCCATATAGGTTGATTATATGTGATTAAAACAACTGGACATGTTATATAATTAGTCCTTAAAGTATTGAAATAGTTAAAATAATCTGAATCCAAACCCAAAGTTATATTCATAAGATCAAAAGAAAAATATAGATATAATGAATTATTCAATTCCCATTAAATTAAAACTTTTCAATGTCTCATAGAGTTATTACTATTAAATTATAAAGCATTCCACTTCTTCTCATATAAATTCTTAGATGATATGAATAATCATTAAAAGAATGGAATCATTGAAAAGTAAATAAAAAACAATACATGTTGTATCTATTATGAATATAATTTGTTTTCGATACCTTTTTTACTCACACAACTACTCATTTATTTTCATTTACTTTTATGACATATTATATATACTTGTTTACTAGACTATTTAAAAATAAAGAATGTAATTATTGTGTAATTATTGAATATTTTTAAAATCATGCACAATTTTATAGATGATTTTTTAATCTCATAAAATGATTTTGGGATCTTAGCTTCACAAAATATTTCATGATGAAAATCAAAATTCTTGGGCTCAACTTCTTTAATTATTACATAGAGACACGTGATATGGTAAAATATAAGTAGAAACCATAGCTTCTAATACTAGGTATACCATTCATATAATATGTTTTTGAATTTAACTCATTCATAAAACTAATTTTTTTCTCCTTTATGTTCATATATATACATTATTTCTATGGATAAACTAGTAGTTTTATTGATATATTAAAATCTTTTTCATTGTATCATGTATTGTAAATGACATAATTTATTATTTTTCAAACAATATTCTCCTCTAAGGAGTCACTTTGTATTTTATTGAAGGTTTTTCACTACTTTGAATTTTCAATACATGTAATTTTCCATTATAAATCACATATATATTGCGTATGAATATTTTTATACACAAGGTGATCATATACATGATTTCTTCCCAGTAATCACTTGAATTTAAAATGAGGAAATGGAAATATTATTCTACTATCCACTAGTTTACCTTCCATCGTTTGACCTAATATTTTTTCTAAAAACATAGCTTATTAAGGTTTACTTTGGAGAAAATTAATCAAAATTTTATTTGAGCTTATTGTATTACCTATGTTCTCTTTATATATTAAAAAATAAGAATATAAATGTTTATTAAACCTTGTACAATAAATTTTTAAGGTCATTGTGTCAAAAAATCAATAAATTATATTGATGGGAAAAAATAGGTTAATATAAAATATGAAAAATAATGATATATGATAAATAATATACTATAAAATTATAATAATAAGATAACTAAATTAGTTTTTCAAATTTAATTGTATTAATTTAAAAAAATATTCCTACTGATTTAAGAATTTTATTAAATGTTTTAAATTTAATAAAATCTATATTAACAAAAAAACACTAAAAAATAATATAAATACCTAATACTGTAAATATAATTGCATTAGATGTAAAACATAAATAAATAAATAAATAAATAAATATAAATATAAATATTTATAATTTTTTATAATTAACCATGGAAATAAATATTTATTAAATATTTAATTCCATCATAATGTTTGATAATGTATTTTTATTTAGATCTAATATAGTTTTAAACCATTATTAGTCGATAATATTTTCCATATGTGTTTTTTTTTTTGAAAGATCAATTGTGATAGGGCTCACCCGATGTCATTATTGAATAGGGTAAGACCTTAATTATAAAAATAATAAATAAAACATAAAAAATGTTGATATAATACAACATGAAGAATACAACCAGAAAAACCTAATCAATATACAGTAAATATATTACATCTTTTAATCAATGGAATCAGATGTCATGGGAGAAGGTCAGTGAGGCAAGGGGATACTGGATGATGATTATAGGATAATGGACAATATAGATTCTTGGGAGGTGAGTATTGAGAAATATAACTCTTAGACCGAATGAGACATAGGGATCTAGTTCGATGAAGAGGGTAAAGCAGTATGATGGGGTCTATGTGTCATGGAGAGGGGGGTAAATGTTTGTTTTTAGATTAGGGGTTTGGTTCACAATGAATAATGGAAGGGTATATAATGTGAAGAGGTATGGTTACTAGAGATCATGTTTAAGGGTCATTAGAGTAGGCTTCAAGGGTAGGAATTCTGATGAAGGTTGAAAGGGTTTTAGGTGGGGGTAACTTGTTTTTTGGATTGATAAATCCGGTGAAAAATAATAAATACCTACTGCAAAATTGATATATATTTATTTTTTTAAAAAACATAGTGATGGTAATAATTAAATTCCACTACATTTTAAATAAAAAAATATGGTATCATTTAGTAATGATTTATAAAACCACCTCTAATACAATGTTTTCTTTTTATATGAGGCTTAAAAACCTATCATGGCTTATACCACTCATAATTATAACCCCTCATCTCATGAAAATGTTTGGGTTACTTATTTTCTATTTAGAGATTCATTTTTATTATATTGATAATTCATATCCCATAAACAAGAATGTTTAATTGAATTATCTAATTAATTAATAAATGATCCCTTAAAATATGACCACCTCAAAAATGAACCAAATGTTTATCCATGAGAAAACATGATTCACTAAGATCCATGGAACTATAAAAAATAGGTAATTTAACATTTTACCTGCTAAAATATTGATAACTCCAAAACACAATAATAATATAATTATTTCCTTAAATATAACCTAATGTATATATAATTTTTTTTATAAAAAAATAATTTTGTTATCAAAAGACAAAATAAGAGGACACATCTTTCAAAAATTATTAACAATATTATAGTCATGAGGAGGTAGTCCTTAAATATATTCTACCAAATAAATTAAACGTTTACTTAACCATTAATACTTTTGCAACCTTTGAGATGATTTATATGGTTGGAATTATCATCATTGAGAACACTTATATAAATTTATAGGAACAAACTTGATTAACGTTTCTCTATCCATCGAAGCTAAGGGGGACTTCAAGTATTTCTAATTTGGAGAAGCTGGCCTATCATCCAATTGTTGAGGATGTTTCTGAGTCCACCCCTATCCACTATATAGATATTTAAACAAGATAATATTCTAGAGATATGTTGGGTAGAAATTTTTTAAATAACATAATTAATTGGAACCCAACTGTCAGTGTCACCCATATTGAATAATCGAGGTCTTGACATGGTTTTAATTTAGAATTATTCAAACATATTAATATTTACAGAGGTATTATATTTCTCATTATTTTCCTAAACTCACCCAATTAAATCTATAAATTTATGCATATATTTAGTGAATTTATTTACATATCTCACACCTTTAAACATTTTAACGTATTACAGTCACCCTATAATATAAATCATATACAAAAATTGATTTGTCTTATGATTATTCCATGAGAAACTTAATTATAATATTTCTTATAATATATATATATATATATCATGGATAAGATATAAAAATTATAATATGATTGAGATCAAGAGTTTTATAAAACCAAAAGCTTACTTAAGAGAATATATAGTGTGACAGGTAGTCAACCCCATCTTTATAGATTGAACCATATTCCCCAGTCTAGTTGGAGTTTTACCCAAAAAATTTAACTACACTAATCAACAACATAGAGGTATCTAAATCCCAACATTTTGTTAAACCAATGATATAAAAATTGTCATAAGAATCCCCTATTTTAGACTTACAACTTTATAAAAACATAATTTTCAGTTTTAATAAATTGAATATTATAATAAACACATTTTAAAGATCCTTAAATGCATGGAATATTTCTTATAAGAAAATAACTAAACATTTTAAATAACATAATACAAATGTTCATAATATAAAAACATTATAGATATTATTATATAATAGGGAGTATTAATAAACAATTTTACAAATCTAATATTTTTTAATAATATAAAATTTACATTAATTTAAATAATGTATTCTTATTATGAAAATTTGATTTATTATAATATATAAAATACTTATGATTTTATTTAAATAATTTGAAAAAAAATTCTAAATAAACTATTTAATGGCCAAAAAAATATTTCTTTAAAATTAGTATATCATGTTTAGAGATATCCCCACATCTGTTGTCATGATGGAGGTTAATCTATATCATTGCCCCATGGAAAAATACTATTGTATAAAATAGTCCATTTTATTGTGATTAGTGATATTCCCCATCATTGAATATAATATACCACTATATCATCATGCCTCTATCACCATTCATGTTCAGTTACATATTCATCAATATCAAAATACCACTTCCTAAGATAGCCCCAAAATATAATATTTGAAAGTTAATCATTAAAACATTATCCCTAAGTAAAGAGGTGTGTTATGATACTCTAGTGAAACCATGTATTACTAAAACCAATGAAATAATATATACCTATTTATACTATCATAATGATTGTATAATATTGATCTACATCATAACAAGGATAAAAATAATCACTTTTCACTATATATGGTCATATTATGAACAAAATTTTAACTATATTACTTCCAGTGTTGTGGGATATTTTTTTTATAATTATAAAAATTCAAACACTCTTCCATCCATTTAGGAATATATATTTAATTCCAATAAATATATTTAAAGATATCAAACAAGTTCAATAATATTCGTAAAATTTTTAATGTCATGATCATTCAATAAATGGGATAAAAGAATAAAATACGGAACATAAATGAAACATACAATTCCAAAGACTCTCTTTAATTTTGTGACTAATGAGGATCACAATTAAACTAACAATAGAGTTCTTCCATTAAATATATTAATTTATATAGAGAATATCTTAATGCCATTAGAAGGTCCTTCCTTTCACCATGATATATCAGGGCCCATAGTAGTAACTTATATAAAAATAAAAGGCAGAATGATTCAACTATAATATAGCATGAATTAACAATAAATAATATGTCTATGAAATCCATTTTATATGGCTCATCCATTAATTAAGTGTAACGACCAGAAATTTTGGATCCATTAAAATACATATTATGTTCTATAACGTATGTCGCATGCTACGCACAATGTAAAAACACTAAAACACATTAACAATTAATTAAAAATAAATCTATAATAAATATTAATATGTTAATCCTTTTATATTTATTACCTCTACATGGTAAATAATTAATATGAGTTAATATTGAAAATATTTTTTCAATAAATTTCGATTTCGTGATATTAAATATTTTATTTTAAAATTATATTTTTATAATTTTATAAATTAAACTTCATTTTTTAAATTTCTTAAAACAATATTACACTATGTTAATTTTTTCGATATTTATAAAATAATCATTTTCTGGTGAATTGTAAATAAATAACATTTTCATAAATTTTCTCACATTGGAGAATTTTTTTTATTATATGAATACAATATTTTTTATGAAACATTATTAAAATAAATTTTTATTTTAGAGTGTATAATAATATTTTTTTTAAATACTATGATGAATTTATAATCTCATCCCAAAAATTTTAAAATTTTATGTAGTGTTTTATTTAGAACTATTTTTTGAATATTTTATAAAAAAATTAAAACATGATTAAATGAAGTGTTTGATTTATTTTATTATTAAATAAATAATGTTTTAATACTTATTATTATTATATTTTAATATTAATCATAGTAACTTATTACTCAATAAAAATCATGAATCTTTTCATTCAAAAATATAATTTTAAAAACATATTTTTACCCGTTAAATGCGCTAGGATGAAGAATAACATCCTTACACAAAGAATTTCAATTTCATAAAATTATTCATATATTTTAAAGAGTAATATTATATTTATTTAATATTTATAATTTAATTTTTCATATAAACATTAGGTTAATAAGATTATTTTTAATTACTACTATAAAGGTGAAACAAATGTTTAAAAATTATTGGTTTAATAATATCAAGGAATTTATATCAGAACAATTAAATTGAAATATATAAAATATTTAATATAATATTATTTATAGAAACAATCACACAAATATATATATATATATATATTTAATTGTTAATCAATAATAAATAAGATTAAGATTTCATAATGCTAAAAAATTAATTTTTCTAAAAACGGTATTTCTACACATTATCTAATTTAATTTTAAAGATAATTTTATAATATTTAAAATTTTAATTGCATTAAATAAATGCTATATTTAGTTACAAAACACCAAAACCTGGTAATATGGGCTTTTTTATGAGTTTTTTATGTGGTTAATAGAACATAGAAACACTAAGTTAAAAACTTGTTACATTGTTTAAAGTAACAGGATAAAATGAGAAAAAAATGTTAAAAGCCTTATAATGTGTTTAAAACATATTTGGAAAGAAATTTCTAAGTATATATAGAACAAAATATGGCCCACACTCCATAATTTTGAAACTTTTTTTCATTTACATTGTAATAGTTGCATTAAACATTAAAAATATAAGGGATGTTTCTCTCAAAGATCCATTTACCTCTCCTATAAAAGGCAATCACTTCAAACAATTCAAACACATAGATCCCTTTAAAATTTCACCTTTAAAATCATCCAATTTACACTTCCTATAACACTATAGAATAAAAATTAAACCCTAGTAACTCATGGTTATCCAAATATACTCAATTTCAACAGAACATACAAGAGAAAAATCAAGTGTCCAGGGTAAGTGTAATCACTTCTTAAGATTTTATTAATAATATTAAGATTTTGAATATATTATCATCATAATAATATGATGAATTTAGTATAATTTTCATACTGATATTTGTATACATTATGGGAATAACCATTATTTATTTATTTTCATCCATGTATAAATATATAAGAACATTGTTAGGGTGTTGAACAAACTATCACATTAATGAAGTTGTTTCGTTTTTTTTCAATGCCTTATTTAATTTATGTTATTTATAGTATAATGTTAAAATTAATATAATATATCTCATATAATTATTATTCTTGAATTTCAATTCAATATACACCTTTATCCCCTCTCACATGACGTGAAATGGGAACTCTAATCATGTGTACTTGTGGGTTACCACCTCTACGATGAAACATTTTTCAAATAGATTTCCTTAAATTACCCAAAAATATTAAAATATGGTTCACCATCAAATAAAAAATAATAATATCATTAATATTATTATTTAATTATATTATTTCAAAATAAACTACTTTTAACTATACCTTACGATTGATTTAGTTTTTGTTCAAGTTTGAGTCAGTTTAACCACATAGTGAACAATGATTTAAATTATAATTACCTACTACCAAGGGAACACAAAATCTTGTAAAATAAAAATATATTAATAAAAATGATTTTAATATTCTTATACAAATATTATAAAATGTATTTAAAAAATTATTAATGTAACATATTTTTTCTCTAAAATTACCAATATAAGTCGTTATCAATTTTTTTTACATAACATTAACAAAAATAACTAGCAATGAAATAAGGAAATTTTAATTAAATATATGATATCTATTATAGAACCCTATACAGTACATAAATAATTAATATGGAATCAATAATTTGTAATTGATATTAAACTTATTAAACATTTATAAAATAGATAAAGTTATTAACACCTAATGGTCATAATACACTATATATAATTAGTAAGATCAGATAAATAAAAATAATAAAAAATATAAAAAGTAAATTTTTATGTGTATATATATGAAATAGTTTTTTATGTCATATATATTTTTTAGATGATTCTATAGTGTCATTAACTAGGAAAGGAAACAAGGTAAGGTAATATCATCTCACTTTCCCCTTTATTGAGTAATTATTTGTATTATGCACAAATTTTCATTTATTTAGTGTGTATAATGACTATATGATATATTATACCTTGAATTTATTCTTTATGCATGGTATTATATGTTCAATGTTATATAAATTTAACTTCATTAGTTTTAATTTAATTTTTATACAAGACCTAATGATTTATATTCAACTTCCTTAAAAAATTACAGACCTTCTAAATGTTATAATCTATCTGGGAAATTTGTATTCTCATTCATTATAAATCTCCTATAATTTAATTTCCTTATAGAGGTATTTGGTAAAATTTAATTTCTCTTTATCTTATTTAAAATTTCAATTTTAAAAATCTTCTATGAAATGTGGAATTTCAATTAGTTTTTTTCAAAATGATTATAGGGGTTTTTCATCCTTTCAAAAAATAATGTTTTTTCATCCAATATGTATTTTATTATGATTACACGTATATGTTTTTAATTTTTCCATTATTAAATAATTTTTAAAAAAATTAAAATTCTTCAATATATTTCTAATTATTTTATTCAATACATTATATATTTTTCCATGTTTCTATTATATATTTTTTAAAAGCGAATGTTTTTCATGTATTTTAACTTCCAATTTTCTAAAATTTTGAGTCATTTTCAAATTTCCATGATTAAATTTTATTCTTAAAATTAAATTTTTTCAAATTAATTTCACATCCCATTTTTTAATTTTAGGATATTTTTATATTTCCACCATTTATGATTTTTTTTAAAATTAAATTTTTTAAAATAATTTTAACTTATCCTTTTTGAAAACTTTTATGCATTTTGAAGGACCTTTTACTAAGAATTATTTATAATAAGTTTTTCAAAATTCTTCCCATTCTCTTTAAAAAAATGAATATTTTCCATTCGATGTTACAAAAATGTTTTGTGAATAATTTTTTATTTTATCTTATATTTATCATCCACTGATGATATTTAATGAAGTGATATTTTTATAACCATATATGTTTTATTATTATATGATTTTTTTTATCAAATTAAAGTTCCAATATTCTATTATTTCTTATGTTTTTTATATGATCTTTTAGAGTGTTTATAGAAATCCATTAATTTTTCCACAGGTTCTTCATGAAATAATGAATGTTTTATTTTTAATTGGAAAATAAATCTATGTATTAGTTGAAGGGAGGGACCTATATCTCCCTCTAATTAATAGGTTAAAATCTTATATCTCATGGGATATAAATATTTTGTGAACAACATAGCAAGTCACTACATTCCTAGAGGAAGAGTTTGATGGAATGAAACTCTACTCAAAATTTTACGTGTGATCATGTTAGAACATCCCTATGTTATCATAGTGGGATTGTGATGGGGTAAACATAAAATCATAATTATATATTTAAATATGATAAGAATCCCTTAAGTATATAAAGGGTGAGTGCAATGGAGATAATCAATACTAACAATTTTTTGTATGAAAATGTTAGCGATTTTCCATGTTTACAAGAATAATAATTCCTATGATTATGATTATACCACATTTTCAATTTAATTATCTTGTTATTCCATGTTTTTATGAATATTTTGTTTTTTTATGGTTTTCTTCACTTTTGAATCATTCTCCGATGTTTTTTGAAATTTTATATTTTTAAAGATAGTTTATTTTCATTATAATTCCATAAATAAATATTTATTAACATATGTTTCTCTATAATGTTTTATTATTTTTATTTGTAACACCATAAGATTATAATACAAAAAAATTGTGTTTAATATCGTATATGAAATGCAACACCAATCTTAAATGAATAATGAAATATTATTATTTAAATACGATCCTTATAACATATTAGTTAAATTGGAAAGTAAAAAATAAGATTAAATAATTTTTGAAATATATATAATTTACATCCCTACTAAACATACTTTTTTTTGATAAATTCATTATAAATAATCACTCAATTTATTTAGGTCATTTTTTCTTCAAAAATGATTTTTATTCAAAAATAGTTTTTAATAATTTTTATGAGAAAATATTATAATATATTTTATGAAATTTTAGAAATTTAATTTAATAAAAATAATTTTTTTAAATAATCATATAAAAATTATCTTCTCCTAAAATTTTAATATTTTTCTATAAAAAACTATTTTTTTATTGAATAATTAAATATGCTAATTTTTTTAAAAAATTGTGTTTTACTTTAAAGTATTTACATATTAAAATTATATTTGGGATTAGTTTTACATTTTTTCTAACATAATCCAATTATTGTATTTTTAATGAATTTTATGGTTGGATTTGGAATAAAAATATTTTTATACTTAAAAAGGCTTTTTCTAAAAACTATTTTTCATTGTGTTTTTTCATTTTTTTTAAACTAAATTTATTACCCATAAATATATTGAATATTTAGAATTAGATTCTATATTTTTAATATTGAGGGTCACATTTGGTAAGTAGTTCCATTTTATTTTTAGTCATTATGAATAATAAGCATATTAAATAATTGTCACCATGATAAGGGTAAATTGGGTAATTAATATTAAAAATAAAAATACATGGACTAAACAACCCTAAAACTTTAATTTATCCTATTTTATTAATATTGATCAGTCATGTTCATCCAATTTTCAAAAATATGAGAAATGTTTCAATATTTCTTTTATTTTAACATTTATATTATTTAATTTATTAAAAATTCAAAAATTTAATTACCTTTATTTTATTAAATATAAATTTGTTGGATAGGCATAAATGAATTATTTTTTTAGTTTTAAAGTGTTAATTTTAAATATAAATTCTTTTTTATTGTGGTAATTTATTTCTAGTTATTAGTGATAAAATAATTACTTTAAATGCCTACATAAAAATGATAATTTTTTTTCAAATTATAGAAAAATAGTATTAGAACATTAGAAATATTGGAAGCATTATAATACTAATTAATTATTATGTTTAAATACTTCATTAGATAAATATAATTTTATAGAAATGTGTAAAAGGATTATAATCAAATTTATTTGTCAATATGTAGTTTTCAAATTCAAATTAAATGAATTGTGTTAAATATGGAAATAATGTTATTTTATGTTAAATAATATTATAATAATTTTTCTAAAAGTCATTAAAATATTTAAAAAGGACATCTATAATGGAAAATTTTATAAAATGTCATAACATGGCTATTCATGATCCATTTTTCATATTATAGGTAATATTATTAGATTTTCATACTGAAAAAATCATTACCGCAATTAAGGTCAAATTTGGTGACCCAAGGGATTAATAAACAAGATATGGTTTAAAATGATATCAATGTCATTACCTAATACAATGGATCTCAAGCTATTACAACCCCAATCCCACCTATATAGGCCATGGGCTGGGGACAAACACTGAAAGGGAAAACTAAAAGGGGAGGCGCCTTCCTAATGTACCTATATGCACACACCTAACCATCTTCTTTCAGAAGTGCATAGGAATAATAATAAAAGATTTAAAATTTAGAGAATAACTATTCATTTAAAACCTATAGGGAGTACAAGATTATGATATCACATTCTGAAAATTATAAAATTGGAAAATTACACATCTAATTAGAAAGATGTACCAATACGAAAAAACTCAAAAAGAAAATGATGAGAGAGCCTAACATCGGATCTCCAATATGCGACCACCATACACATTAAAATGCTCCAGGGTATCCCTATTATCTTATATTATTGACATTGAACTTCCAATCATATACATAATATAAGACATTTGTAGGAAATTCCCATATGGTTGTGAGTATAAACATACCAAATAATATAAGATATGATGTCCCCCACTCTCTGGTTCTCTATTATCTCTTAATGTTAGGGTTTCTCACAATACTGCAGCTTCTTTTTTGTTAGACCCCTTATGGTGATAGATCCATATCTGGTGTGATTCCAATTCTCTCATTCTCTCCCCCTTTTTCTACTCCAAGCCATCGTTCATTGTGAAGATCACTCATGTTGTAGGAATCATCATGAACAATTCCCATGTCGGTTGGACTCAATGCAACCCTTATGACTTGGGATTCGATTGGTGGTGGATTCTACAAGATTCTTCCTCTCATTTTTCAGTTTCTAATTATTTTGGGCTCCTTTTATAATGTCTTTAGAGTCTCTTAAAACCATTCTTTACCTTTATCCCATATAATATTATCTTATTTACTCACTTTTCATGAAAGTCCCAATTTTTGGTCAATAATGATGATGTTTAAGTGTGTTTTGGGATGGTTATGGTGGAATAGTTGATGATGTTTCTTACTTGGTTTAAAAATTATTTTATGTTTCCTTTTCTATCGTATGATTTACCATTCATGGTTGTGGTATGATTTCATGGTTATGATATGTCTCTTGTAGTTCATTTTTGATACATGGTTTTGAGTTTTGACTCATCTTGGTTTTGATATTCTAGATGTGTGGACAACATTATGTGGTAGATATATTTCTGGTTTTTGATGGTGATGGTAGTGTCCTGGAAATGAATAGTTTTTTTGTTTCTTCAATGTTGATGATAATGGTTTTCTATCATTATGGTCTTGTATAATATTTGTACCTCTTTGTTTATAGTTTTCTCAGTGGTGGATCCAAAGTTAGGGTTCAGTGTCCATGGTGACAATGAGAGATTGTTGTCAAGGCCTTAGTCCACTCCACACTCTACACTTCCTCCAGGGTTTCACATATCTTCTTCTAGTCGGATCTATATTTTAGTTTCCAAGGTGTCTTGGGATGTGTATTTTGATACGTCAATATAATTTCTATAGGGGACTCTTCTTGTGGATTCATCTCTATCATTGGGTACCATCTAGGATTCTTATTCATGTAATATATTAAGAAACGTCCATTATAGATTGTTGTGGTTCAGATGTCCTATGATGTTTTTTAATGATTTATCCTTAGAATAGGCGATGATATGGCTGATGATGATGATATTAAGTTGATGATGTTGAGTTCTCGCTGGCAATGGTGAGGTCAATTTGTACATGTAGGGTCAGGGTGTGCGGTGGGAGGTGTTCAATCGACAAAGGCCATAATGATGGTGCTGATTTTATTTTTAAATTATTAAAATTTTGTTTCAATATTTTTCTTAATAGTTGATGATTTTGGTTGTGTATGATTATGACGAGGTATCGATTACAATGATGGTTGATGGCGACAATGACAGTATGGTGCTCTCGGGAAGATGTTTTTTCTCTTGGTTTATTGAATATCATAATTTTGTCTTTATAACTACTGATGTTTCAGTATTTGAAATTTGGAATGTTGATGGTTTCAAATTATTAAGTGTGTGGTTACGAAAAACCATATGTGTTTTTTAGTAAATTTAAAAAAAATTGTATAGATACATACCTAGTAGGATGCCCCAATATAAAGGGGAGAAGTAAGAATAGATAACTCAACCCATAGTAAGAGTTAAATGTAATCCAACCACAAGGTTATAATAATATTCTCATAAAATATAACCATACAAGAGTTAAATGGGATCTCTAACTCACATACCCACCAAGGAAAAAATCTACCATCAGTTCCAAGAGGTCCATCATTGATTCCCATCATCTCGAGTGTCTGTCTAAATAAATAAAAATCTCAAAACACAACTCTCCACTATGACACACATTCACAGGGACATATTCATTTGGTATAGGACCCAAGAACTTGTACAACAAGATGGTTCCACTCAATAGGTACAGTAACCATACCCTGAATCCATGGGAGGGTGCTACTATGGTGGTTGATATTGGACTCCTTCCATGTCCCAACTAGAGGGTGCAACTTTGGTGGTTGATAACCCATGTCTTGACTCTATAAGAGACTCTAATAATTGAAAAAGATTCATTCTTAGTCCTAGAAGGATGGTTCGGTATATTAATTGAGTACACATGCCTTGAATTCACAACTGGGTACCCCATTGATAGTCGAGAGAGGAACCATGCTCTATCTTAAAAAGAGGGTGAAAACTTAATAGTCGATAAAGGAACCATTCCCAACCCTAACAAGTGAGTTTAACACTAATAGTATAGGAACCATGACCTGACTCTATAGAAGGGTTCCACTCTATTGATAGATAGAGGACCCATGACATGTCTCAAAATATGGGTTGCATTGTAATCTCGTTGATGATTATTCCTGATTACTACCATCATTGAACATTGGCAAAAGAATAATAATGAACAAAACATATATCATCCTTTCTAAAATTCCTCTACGAAATCCACCATCATGTTATATGTAGATAAACACTCCTGATATGATACTCTGAGTCTAAAATCCTCGTCCAAACCATGGACATACATGAGGTATAAATTTCTTCAAAAGTATATGCATAGCCTATTGGGGACCAACATAGTGTGATGTCCCACAATTATTTTTAGCGATACCCTTTTCAGTATAGGGACCTCTGTACGTGTACCCCTACACAGTCTGTAAGGGGACTACACGGTGTGTCTCAACCACCTAGCTTCAAGTCATGTTCTCCAAGTTGTGTTGTGCAATCTTGCACATGCCTATGTACTTCGTTACATAGAGTATCCTCCCACATGAGACCCCACCCGTTTCCTTCATTCTATGTCCCTGTACAATAGATATGTTCCTAGACATGTCTTATTCCATGTACTCTATGAGTACATTCTAGGGTTACAACACCATTTCTAATGGAATATCAGGTCAAACGTGATGGGTGATATTTAACTCACCCAGAGACCATCACCACCATTACTAAGGCACTATATGACATAAGTTCTTTAGGATAAACAATTTTCAATCAATATTTCCACAGAATTATATATCCTCTCCTCACGATCCAAATACATATTCTCCACTATCATTTGTGCATAACACTAAACTAAAATCCAAGGTAATGGATATTATTTTCAATTTCAGGCCTTCAATGGCTGAAAATTGGAATCATCCAATCAATTGTGGCTAATCGCACACCTCATGAACCTCTATTCATCATCATTCGGTCTTAGATTTAGAACCATGGGAATTATCTTTAAAATCTTGAAACCCATCCCAATTCATCACTAGATTATTGATAAATTCATCACACACGAATCTACCATGCATTTGGGGTTTTGATCAAGATCCATCCTCCCCAAAAACAGTTAAATCGTGACCCTATGATCCAATGATGAATAATTCAAAGACCGATGAGATAAATTCCCATAAACAAATGTGAAACAATTTTTTTCCCAAGAATTCTTGGCCATTTAATTTCAATGAGGGATATTCAAGTTGATAAGCATGGAAAAATAGGTATTAATCCACAAAATAAATTAAATCTAATACATGGTTGAACGAAGAGGCTCAAATTTGATGAAAATCTAAGAAATGTGAAGGCCTATGATTGATCATTACTTAATTAAGGGGGAAATAAACAAATGAATATAACTAAATTGATTTGGATTGTTCATTTATGAAGAACACTCTCACCAATGAAGCATGAATATCTTTTGTGTTCATTGTATCTCGATTCTCCATAATCTGATTATTAATCATCACCTGATCCTGATCCACTAATGAAGTGAAGTGGGTTTCTCTTACAATGGTCCCTAGGTTATGAAACTAACCATAAATATTTTCTATAATATAATATTTATATAAAAAATTAGATTTATGTCATTTAAAAATATAAATATAATAATTTATTAATTTTTTATACACACCCTCCAATAGTCATTTTATACATATCCCCCAAACTAATCAATTTTAGGTCTCGCATAGGGTAAACCCCACATTATGAATTCAACTGTGGTATCATTTTTTCAATCCATGACACATTTTAATATTTATCCCATATTTCTTGAAAAACAATGTGTTGAAAGTATATAATTTATTTAATATTATTATAAAATTATTTTTGGGAACACCGAGCCTTGAAATAATGTGTTATCTTAGAGGATGAATCCAAACATATTTAAATATATATTAAAATTTATTATATGGAAAAAAGGACTCTATATTATAATATCATTCATTCTTTCCATCCTCAAAAAAACCAAAAAAAGTAGAAACTAATCCCCATCTAGATTTCCTACTCACTGGATCTCTCTTACATGCTCTCATGGTTCCAAAACACGTGAACTATGGGGATGGTCCATACAAGTTGGATCCTCTCTTTCTGATCCTCAATTTATAATGGGTGCTCTATAGAAGTGTATCCATCCCCAATGTCCATATCTCCCCTTTCAATATTGTACATGTGATCTAGTACCGATCTCCTCATCTCCTACACATAGAATACATCAAGTACTCTCTCTAAATGCTGGGTAGGGTGAGTAAATTTGTAACCTTACCAACCCTCTACAAGATTTATAATGGCCTGATAAACCTCATGAATAACTTACATCATCATCTTAACCCCGAAAATCATTGTCATTAGGATACTCTTCAGAAAATGTGGTCTCCCTGGTCAAACTTCAATGGTATAAAATGTTAATTTGAATAAGATTTATGTCTAATCTGGGATATCCTCATTGAATCACAGTTCACCTATACCTTATCCTTCATCACTTGGACCGTTTCTAGCCCAATAATTGATTCTTCATAGATCATAGTCCATGATAAGGGTGGCCCAATGGTTCTCGTGAACAGTACTTCAAAAGGATCCATCCTAATAGTATAGTGGAAAAAATTTTTGTACACAAACTCTACCAATGGAATTGTATCCTTTCAACTCCATCCAAAGTATAACACTAATTCCCTCAACATATCCTCTAACACCTAGATAGTTTTCTCGATTTTCCTCTCATTCTGGGGGTGTCAGGCTATACTTATCATCATATGGGTCCCAAATACCTCATGCAGGCCTATCCATAATAACGATGTGAACTGTAAATCACGGATAGAGATAGTATTCGAGGGTACCCTATAAAGGCAGACGATCTACCTTATATACAACATCCCCAAACTCTCAACTGAAATTTGATACCCACTATTAATGAAGTATGATGACTTCTTAATTCATTCAACCCCCACCTAGATAGTGTCATTTCTTATTACTTTCCATGGATTCCATATCATGAAGTCTACAGAAATTTTGCCCCATTTCCGTATTAGTATCTCAAGATGCTATAATAAACCTTCAAAGGCCTAGTACTCAACATTCACCTACAAACAAGTGATAAATTGAGAGATGAACTCATCGATGCTCCATCTCATGCTAGCCCATCAAAATTTCTATTGAAGGTCTCTTTAAATCATCCCACAATATGGTGTACATCCAAAAGAGATGTGTTAAACACTCTCATTACCTCCTCTTGCATAGTGATTGGGACCACCTTCTATCCCTATAAAAGGATGAAATGATTTCCTCTATGATAAAATCCATATAGTGAAAATAATATGATATATTCTCACATAAGACTCATAGTTGATGTATCCTAACTGGGAAATTATCATACACTAGAAAAGTGATGGATTCAGCATCACCAATAAATAAAAGATACACCCTCATACTTAATAGGGATTAGTTTTAATGAGGCCAACTACTCTGATTCCTCAACCACCAAGAAAGAAAGGGACATCCTAATAAGATAATGTGCCCCCATGTCGACCTTCCCATGAGTATAGATTATCTCAAAGTCATTTTCCTATAAGAACTCCAGCACGGGGATCTACCTCGAGTTTAGGTCTCTCTATGTGAGTACAAAACTATAACTCTGATGGTCTGATTAAACAACAAAGTGTAATACTTGATGATAGTTACTCCACATCCTCAGAGAAAATACTATTGTTTCCTAATCCAGGACTTGAGTCACATAGTTGAACTCATGAGCTATTTATATCCTAAAAAAATATTTGATATCTATCTATATCATCATTAGCATATAGTAGATCCGAGCTCCAAAGGTATCACAATATACTAAATAATCCATGCCCTTCTATGGTTGTCTCAAAACAAGATCACTTTTCAACCTCAACCTCAACTCCTAGAAGGATCTCTTCCAGTACTCAGTATAATTAAAAGGAATTCAATTACAAATTAGGGTGGCTAAAGGGGATTTAATCATTGAGAAGTTTTCCAAAACCCTCTTATATTACCCCTTAATGCAACTAAAACCTTACACCTATAACATGCACTAGGGTGGCTCCCAGGAAAACACTACATCGTTCTTCGCTGATTCCAAAACTAATTTGTGGTTAAAAATGACATTCCATGGGAAGTGAAACTGATGGATCCTTAACTATCACTTCAAGATATTATTATTAATATGGTACTCCCAAATTTAGTCCAGGACCATCCTTAAGTGATTTTCATACTCCTCCACTGTATAGTATATGAGTATTTCTTCAATGAGGTCAAGTATAATTTAGTCTATGTATGGATAGAATATAATGTTTATCAGTGCCATAAATATAGTGGTGGAATTAATCACACAAAAAGGCATCAATAATAACTCATAGTCCCTATAGAAACATCATAACACCATCATTAGAATATCAGTCTCGGGAACTCTCAATTGGTGGTATCCAGATATGATTTCGATCTTCTAAAATTATCTCGTAGCTCACAAATGATCAAATAGGTCTTCAATACTTGGAATTGGGAAATTATTCTTTAATGTGGCATGATTGAAGTGATTATAATCTAAAAAATACACAAGTACATATCTTCCTTTTTAAAGAACTAAACTGGAAATGCCTAGGAGGACACACATCCTCTGATTAAACAGTTTTTTTGAAGGTCCTACAACTATAACCACATCTCCAAGAATGTGGTGAGGGCCATCCGATATTCCAAAAAATACATTGGAGTAGTATTGGGGTAAAATTTGATAAAAAAATCCATCTACATCCTTGAAGGTATTTATAAAATGTTCTTGAAAAAGATATTTATAAATTCCTCCATGATTGAAAAAATTTAGATTCATGAAGAGCCTGTAGAACCCAGATATACACTCAACAATTTATGGGAGATAGTTTGTAGCCTTATGATCACAAAACCTCCTCAACCATCCATGATATATATCTAACCCATATAGGATAATCTCATCCCATTAGTGAAAATGTATTTGAATTATTTATGGTGACAATCAGTTGGGGATCAGAATGTGGAAAACCAATCCATACCAAATATGACATCATAAGGTATCATTATGAATATCAAAAGTTCTCACATTATCCAATTTACACTAAACGATAGCTTTCAATTTTGATAGATAATATATAATGAATAAGTGTTCCTAATATTATCCTGAAGAGAAAGGTTTTGTAAAAAAGACATAAATGGGATCTCCATATCTTACACAAGGAGTAATGAGTTATAAGAATTACTCAGACTTGTTTTTATTAATTCTGAATCAACAGTATAATAAACACATACCATACCTCTAATCATCTTGTGCACTGTGGATTCATATGCTTCTAT
The DNA here is from genome assembly GCA_963277665.1 of Viscum album. Lineage (NCBI taxonomy): Eukaryota > Viridiplantae > Streptophyta > Magnoliopsida > Santalales > Viscaceae > Viscum > Viscum album. The sequence goes on along the minus strand of OY728160.1, from coordinate 376,916,398 downwards.
AGCTTGTTGTTACCTGTAGACTCAAGTACATACTCCTTAAGCCTGAAGTGGGTCTCATGTAGATGGTGATGGAAAGATCACATAACATCTTCCAGCCCCCATATCTCCTTCACATAGCACTCCCCCTACTCCTCTTTTAGTTCATCCTTATGAGGGGTCACCCTTCCCTTGTTCGGGAGACCCATGACCATGGAATATACTCTTCTATAGCCTTAAATAAGTAATATTCCTACCCTCCTCAGTATTTCAGCTTGGTTGATCACATTCCACAAGACCACTACCATCACATGAATAAAATCTACCCTCTCTGGACTCTTCTAGTCTTTTGTATGGTCTCCATGCCACCTAATCAAATGATCGATTTTGATACTAAGAAGAACTCTTACATAGAGATCCTGTAAACTGGAACCTTCTAGTCATTTCTGATGACTCATACCAATAATTACCACTAATAGTACTAACTACATGTCATCCCTATTATAAGAATATATGTATCACCAGTTTATGCTCCAACACTCTAGCATAAGTGGGAATGAACAATGGTACCACACTGTCATAAATATCTCCATGGAGACCCTGATAAAACTTCTACATCCAAAATTATCCATCCCAAATCATGTCAATAAAGTACCACTGAAGGTCAATAAACCTCAAACAATACACTACAACATCCATCCCTCCATGTTTCAACTCCATAATCATTTGAATTTGAACTGAGCACAGTAATGAGGGATAATAATCATCAAGAAACAATAGTTGGAAGTTGTTCCATAAGATTTTGGTGTCATCAAGAATCTTTATAGCAAGAATGAACCACCACACACCTTATCCATGTAAAATTATATCTTCCAATGAAGCCACAAGATCAATATGTGTCCAGATAATCTTGAAACCTCGAATCACCCAATTAATCCAATCCACAACTTCATCGGGATTTGGTTCACCATGGAACCTAAACAGTCTATACTGGTGAAACAAGTGGTGTGTGATAAGCCTGTTTCCAACCTCATAATACTCTATTTTTATGATTTTCTGCATAATAGGTGGGGGGGGTTTCTCCCTGTCCACTTGGAGGAAGGACCTCGTGATATGACCATTGAACTAAGGCCTCATCCCTCATCCGACCATCATCATGATATAGAATTGGTAACATGGCTGATTCTCTTCCAAGATACATCCTAAAAATTTAATCATGATGTATCATGGTCATATGATCATATATATATATATGGGCGCTAACTCAAGGATGAAAATCAAGAAACACAATCTTGTATAATTCATTTACCATTTATCCCTACAACCACTATATTGATATGTTGAGTTGATATGCAGGTGGTCATTGTCAATGTGAATGGATATTTTGGTCGCTACTTCAACACTAGGTTCGTTGACCTAAAAGCTATACACACGAAAAATTGACATTGTTTCCAATGATACTAAACAAATCCTCATAAGGGGGAAACTCCAAACACTGTCTCGAGGAATTAACTCATCTAATACCAATATTTCACAAATTGACCTAATGGGTCTCAAGCCATAACTACCCCAAGAATGCCTCCATAGGCCAAGAACTAGAGACAAGGAAAAAATTGAAAAACAAATATGGGAGGAATTATCTTAATGTAGCTATACACACAACCAACTATCCTCGTGATTAAGAGTATTGGAATAAAAAAATGATACAACATCTAATGAATAACCATGTTTGTAAAACCTGTTGGGAGTACAAGATTACAAAGGAATAATCTGAAAAGTTACAAGAGAAAAAATACATTCCCAACCATAAAGTTAATGAAACATTTCAAAATTGGAGAAGAAAATACTATGAGATCTCGGATCCAGATATCCAAGCCCCGAACACCATATATAATAAAATGCACTTGGGTATGCCAATGCTCCTCTATAATCACTAAAAACTAATCCATCATCATTATTAGATATTAATGGTATGGAAAAATCTAATGTTGCGATAAGTATACACATTCCAAGTATGACACCTTGAAATATGAAGGGGTGTAGTTAGAAACATGATTGGAATAGACATCACAACCCATAGTAAAAGAGAAATGAAATATATCAAATATGATACATAAATTTACTCATAAAAGAATCCCAAAATATATATAAATGGTATCTCTATATCATATCCCCACCCAAAAAAAGATTCATACATCAGTTTCCAGAGGTCCATTAATGATGCCCAACATCTCATGTGTATGTTTAAAGAAATATCCTTGTCAATCTACATATTGTCATTTTTCTACATAGTTTGGGAGAGAAAATATCTAGGTAGAGGACCCCTTCCTTTGTACAATAGGAGGGTACCACTCAATTGATATAAGACTCACACCCTGACTCCATAAGTGACTTCCACACTAGTGTTAGACAGATAACCAATGCCCTATCCCAATAGGATAGTTCCATTACAGTGGAAGAGGACCCATGCCCTAACTCCACTGAATGGTTCGAATCTTATTTTTGATAAAGTACCAACACGATTTCATGTTATGAGTGTTCCACTATAGTGGTTGAGTACCCATGTGACTAATCCATTATAGGGTTCTATTCTAATAACCGATAGACAACACATTCTTTGTACCAACAGGAGGGTGCCACTCAAATAGTCGATATTGGACCCATGTTGTGTCTCAACTAGAGGGTACCATCATAATGGTCAAGAACCCATGACATAACTCAGTAAGAGGGTTCCACACTATTGATATATAGAGGACCCATTCTATATCATTGAAAGAGGGTTACACTCTAATATCTCTAATGATCCTACTCAGTCACTACCATCATCGAGTGTTTCATAAAGAAGCATCATGATCAGAACATCTCACATCCTATCTAAAAATTCACTATGATGTACACTGCCATATTCTACATGATAAAAAACATAGTATAGGATACTAATACGCCAATATTACCTGTCCAAATGAAGTAAATAAATGATATTGAAGTTTCTTCAATAGGTGGTACATGATGTGTAGGGGAACAAAATGGCGTGTTGTCAAATTTTACATCATGGTCTTGTCATTTATAGTATAGGGATATATGTTATAAGGCCTCGACCTTAAACCATAATTAATATTGAATTAAATGAATAATTCGCATTGAGGATCATTTCAGGTTTATATTTTTAGAGAATTAGGACATAACTATTACATCTCACAAGATTACAGAGTAAACACTTCTACTAAGTTTCCATAAATAAATAAAAAACTCTTAAAATAAACATGTCTAGTTCCATTTTTCAGATAGCATTTCTTTCCTTGATCCCATCCTTGACCTTATTCATCTTTTAGTCATGTGTAAACCATTTCAAAAACATGGGATGAGCATAAAAAGCTCAATAAGGGTTATAAAAATCATGGAAAAGAAAAATGAGTACATATATACAGAAGAATGAAACCATACTTTACCCATAAAACATATCCACTTTAATATACCTCATAAAATCATGAATAAATCATATAAATCATAAGAAATAATGGTGACTTAAGGCATTCATAACATTCTTACGTAGGGAGTAACCCTGTTGGTTACGTTTGGAATACCCATCATAGTATATTCCCTAAATCTCTTCGGAGAAACCTTAACGTTTAACTCCTTCGCGTTACCCAATGCATTGGAGAGCTATATCGGGCTCACCCGCCCTTAGTTTATCACGGAACCACCCGTCTTCATAACAATGCCCAAGAACCATAACATAATCATAGCACATAACCTAAGCATAAAGGAAAGATAAAATTCCCACATTGCAATAACAATATAACATTTTAATACATTGAAATAATGAATCCATTCTAAAAACCATTTTCAAAACCATTTAAAACATTTAATAAAGAGATTTTTGAATCAAAGTTTCCCATACCACATTGATGCTTTTAAAATTTTAAACCATTAATATCCATGTAAATAAATCATTAAAACCATTTTGAAGAAATGGATATTAATGAGAAATATTTATAAGATTAAATCATTAAAACAATTAAAATGATATTTTAGTTAAAGGGTTTTTAACAAAATGAGAGACACTTGAATACAATAATTGAGGAATAACATTTAATAAAAACTTTATAATATCATGAGAATAAAGGTATTAATGATATAATATTCCAAATGACAGTATATACACCATATAAGAGTGAATTGGTGGATAACAACAATGAAGTCTCAATGGAAATGTATATTGAGATGAAATCCATTATAAAGATGGTATCCTTAAAATAAGGATAAATCAATATCATAATTATGTGTGAAAAATATAAATACACCCAATATAAGTGTATATATAGTGTAAAATAATCAAACTTCATTCACACATATTCAAATGATGACATAATCAATAACTACATGTTGAACCCAAAGAAATCGAAATTGGGTTAAGAAGTTCCCTTGACAGCCTAACGGTGTCACATCAAATTTTAGAAAAAGAGTTGATGAGAGAGATAAAGGGTATATCATCACTTGGACATAAAATTTACGGCAATAAGGATATATGATAACATATCTCCACATAATAAGATGAAAATTAAAATACATTACAAAAGAAGTCTTTTAAAAAGAGGAGGGTGAAAGGTTCCTTTACCGATTTGGGTAACTTTCGAAATGTACACCCCATGAAAGAAGGACTATACAACATTGATGTAAATACTCATAAAATAAATTATGTTACACAAAGAGTAGAATAATGGACAGTACATACACCGCTCAATAGTAAATATTGGCAAATGTAGCATGAATCTCACGAAAACACAAAGTGAGATAAAAACCCCTTACGAAATTTCGTCAGCCTAACGGCGCCATTTAAAACATCCAAAATGTTTTGATGAGAGAAAATAGGGTCTCTCATCATATGAACATAAAAATTACAGTAATATTAGTACAAAATAACAACCCAGTCATAAGAAAGATGAGATTAAAAGGAATGACATAAAAGAGTGTTCTTAAATAGAAAGAGAGAGGTAGGATCCCTTACCTCGGGTCCGGCTTGACTCGATCGTTCTTTAACCTCCTGAATAATAAACTTCAGATAATTTCTACTTGCTTAAGAACCTTTTTCAAGTTCATTATTCCTTTTATATCACTTACTACCATGCTATTAACACTATGTAATTATTTAAGTTAATAATGGTCATTTTTTGGATCATTGTTACTTCTGTCAACAAATAAACTCTTTATAATTACAAGTTGTTCATGTGGTAAAATATTTATTATATACAGAATTATATTCATTATTTAGATATCATATATATCATATATATCCATTATATACATGCATTTATAATGTTACATAATATTTAGAGGTAAGAAATGAAATGCATCGTTCATGGAGACGGTAAGCCGTATGTACGCATGAACGCTACATCAATTTATATTTATTATTTAATGGAATTAAAACATAATGATACATAATAGTATTATAATTCCAGTATGGTATCATATATAATATCATTAAATCTATCCTTTATACGTACCACATATGGTATTGACGAATCAAATCACTTTGAGGGGGCGGTAGTCCGCACTTCCTAAAATGAAGATATCGCGTTTAACCATAATGGAAACCATAAAGGTATTCCATAAATGAAAAATACAGAAGCTTAAGTAAAACATAAACATATTATATATAATATATAAATATAGTTACATATTAATGGACACCTTTGAGGGGGTTAAAAGAATATTGAACAATCATCGTTTCATGAGGCAGAAATTCACCATCCATAGAAACAGTATTTTCTTTAACCATTAGATGTAGGTGTGTGTAAGTGTAGCTAGAATACTTCTTATAACAACATCCTAGTATATTAAATATACTGGAGTTGTTACAAAATAAATGAATAAAAATATTTTAGGGGGTTGGAGAAGCAAAATAAAAGAAAAGAACACAAGTGAAGACGTTACCTTAAAATCGGGTATCTCGCTTTGATTTGAGCTCAAAGGCTTCCTTGAGAAGACTTCTGCCCAAAGTGAGGCTTCTAGGAGTAAGATAGGGATGTGGAGAGACAAACTTAGAAGGGGATGGCCGATCCAAAGGCTTGAGAGGTGTGGGTAAGGTGGTAGAGGTGGGGGCCTTTTATAATAGGAGAAGAGGGGCACTCTTGGAAAGTTACAAAATGTTACTTTATTTTCAATTGAGTTTCGGAATTTAAAGGTCCCAAACTGATTTATTTCGAGGATAAGGTGGTAAGGGTTAGAAATATACTCATACAATAGGTCTTTGATAAGTTTAAGTTATATTTTTAACATTATCTTTTCATTTTATTTAAATCCTTTATTAATGAGGTAATCGCTGCATCATCATGATGTCATTAATAATTTAATTCATTTAATGTCTAAAAAGTATAAAAAAACTATCTTGATATAGGAAATATTTTTATCTTTCTAATGAATATTTATAGTCAAAAATATTACTTGTATAACCCCATGTAAAAAAATTTAGTAAAACAACACTTGTTTCTGACATTTTAATTTTAACTTTAAATAAAAAGGTATTAATGTCATTTTCCATGAAAAGTGGCTCCATGGGGACCCCAAGTTGACCAATGGATTGTCTTGGTCGTCCATTATTCATCCAATGAGGGTAATACATGTGTATAGGTGATTTCATATTATTAAAACATTATTTTTACCTTCAACTACACAAATTACCTCTAATCGCGATTAAAACTTAAAAGTTACTATTCACCAAAAAATTTATTTTAATCCCATTGAACCAAATTTTACTTTTTAATGACAACCATATAAGTCAGATTTTTGAAATTCAAAACACAGAGGTGGTAAATTTTCATTTAAATGAAAAATCTATTTTTTAAGTACCACTTAGTGGTTTCACTATTCATCAAAAACTGATGTTTTCCAGAAAAGTACCAAAAATTCACCCTAAGCTATATTTGATATTCCGAATTCAAAAAAAATGCCTATTTTACAAAATTCAAAAAATATAAGATACATTAATTAATTTAATAATTAATTCTCACTGTCAGAGCAAATAGCGTGTTTTTATTAAACAATAACTATCAAAAGATTGACACTAGTTTAAGTCCAATTTCAAGATGAAATTAATTCCAACAACCACTATTGGATTAAATGGTAAAAATATATTATAATTTCACTTTAAACCCAATTCAAAAGATAATCTAATAATATAAATAAATTAGATTAAAAAGTGGTTTTGAATTAAAATACAACATTTTTCACTAATCATTAAAAAATGAACTTTATCGGAAAAATACCAAAAATTTACACAAAGTAAATTTTCATGTCCCGGTTCTAAATAGGAATTTTATTTTGTCAAATATAACACATAAAAATGTCAAAAAGTGGATTTAAAAGAGGTTCGTCATCAAAAGGCGGTTAATCGACCTTTTATAGAATATTAGAATGTTTACGCTTAAAATTGGATTCATTCGCATTTTTAATCCTCTAACATTTATTGTAAAAAGTAAAAATATTTGAAAAACATATATAATAATTTTGTATTTAGTTCTGTTCATTCCCGCCATTACAATGGCTAGGTGTTAACTACAATTTAAAATAATATTATTTTATTATTAGAGTGCAACGTAAGAATCCCAAGAAACTCGTTGTTGTGTATTTGGTACGCCATCGAGCATAGCGTCCCCTTTAAAGTTATATTAATATTTTATTCACAAATATGGATAAATGTAAAAATTTCATGTTCTTTATTTACCTGGGGTGTTACATCCTTCCCCCCTTTTGGGAATTGCGTCCTCGCAATTTTAAAATTAGGATTGGAAACTTCATTGAAAATCCCACATTGGAACAGGAGTCAGTAAAAAAATCCCTTTAAAATAAAGAAAGAGAAGTACACAGGTCACCCGAGTTAACCCATACTAGGATTCCAAGTATGAAAATAGGGATATGGAGTAAAAAACAAAGGTTCATGTTCTGATGGAGAGTGATAGTAAACATGTCTAGGAGAAAGTTGACAATAAGAAAATCACAAACTTGTGATGGGTTAAACGGTATTTGATTCCCCAGTAAAAAAAATTAACAGACAACATTTTTTTAAGTTACTTTTCATTGAGGAATTTATTTATGAGCTTACCTAATACATAAGGAAGCATACTAAATTGTCATGTTGAATTTCAACTTTTACTATATTTCTTACACGAACTCATATTTTCTCCAAAAGACGAGTATTTTGGATGACTTTTACACATTAAGAGAGCTATAATAATGTTCTATATAATCACCTAATCCAAAAAAGAGAACTATATACTTCTCATGTCTTTAAACCTTAACCAAAACTAAAACCCAAAGTTTAACAAATACCATTAAATAAACATTTATCCATAAAATTCGACAAAGTAAACCAAACCAAGATTGAAACCCAATTCTCTGAAGGATTTAATCACATAGTCTCCTATGATAAATTTTAACATTTTTCTCTAAAATAACAACAATTACTCTTACAATCTCATATTGAAAAGTAAATAACCTAATAACATATCCTCCAGGATAGGCTAATCATTTCCATTAATAACCAAAAAAATTCAACTTACTCTTAATTCATAAAGTCATTTTAACTAAAAAGAATCATTCAAAGTAACTAGGGACTTCACGTAGTCCAGTGATAGGAGATAAATACCAGTTGCACTTTGGTTGTGGGATCGATTCCCACTGCTTCGTCCGACGTGACGGGTTGTCACCCGGTCTGCGTGTTGTCCCTTTTCAAAAACTATATAATTTTATAACATTCCTCAAAAATAACCATAGAAAATTTTAACCACAAAGGTTATCTGATAACATCCATTTTATAACCAAAAATGTATTAACCAGAAATTGCCTCAAATTCAAGAATCATATAAACCCAAATGGTTCTTCATAACTATATCCACAAAAGAAAGGATAATTATTCCTTGAATAAAAGTTTTGTATATCAAACATCAGGGTTACTATAAAAAGTATTCTAATGTAACCCCATCATCAAAAGAGACTTAATACATCTATGATTTTCACCATCCTAAAATCTACCATAACCCTTGAATCCCTTATATGATGACTTCTTACTCATTCAACATTCTTCATGATCCATTATCCATTCCTTTTGAACTTATTCTGAAATACTTATTTCCTTTCATTATTCATTGCTAGTTTCTTCATCCTCAATCGAAATGGAATTAGGTGTTGGTAAATGAATATTTGTATGATCTTGGTGACTCCATTCCCGAATCTTCTTCATAGGACATGTGTTTTCATAATGACCATGCACACCACATTTAAAACATTCAATTGATCCTTCATAAATAAATTCTTTCCCTTTCCTAGAGTCAACTAGATACTTCGTTTTTTCATGGCAGGTTCTTACTTTATGACCTTCATTTACACATTTATTGCATCTTTTTGTCCCTTTGAAACATTTCCCTATGTGTTTCTTTCCACATATTTGACACATAGGTTTTTGAACATACTTACCTTTATGATTATTACCTGAACTTCCGTAGGGATTTGTTTCTCGCATACATGATGACATATAAAAATCACTAAGGTTCAGGTGGTCAATCATGACTCCAGATAGTTGGTTGAGGATAACCACAAGAGTTCTCATTGCAGCTCCCATATCATTCAGTTGTTCTTTCATAAAACCATCACAGTTTTCTTCAAATCCACTGTTACTTTGGTGCCTGCTAGATCCATCCATTTACTAAAACCAAAAAGGTCAGTGTGAGTATATTAGTAAAATCATCAAATAAAAAAGAGGAAGATAAATACCAATATATACTTATACAAGTTATCCCAAACTCATTCTAACATTCAAAAAAATGATGACTCCATCTAATATACTAACCATTGTGGTTATACACAACTTTTCACTATTTCTTAAAAAACACTCAAACCTCTAATGTTATCTAAACCGACCTCTGATACCAACTATAAGGCCCCGGCCTTAAACCTTACTTAATATTGAATTAAATGAATAATTCAAATTGAGGATCTTTTAAGGTTTAGAGTTTTATATAATTAGGATATAACTGTTAAATCTCACAAGATTAAAATGTTGAAACTTCTACTAAGTTTCCATAAATAAAAAAACTCCTAAAAGAATCATGTCTAGTTCCATGTTTTAGATAGAATGTCTTTCCTTGATCCCATCCTTGACCCTATTCATCTTTAAGTCCTCTGTAAAACAATTCAAAAACATGGGATGAGCATAAAAAGCTCATTAAGGGTTATAAAAAGTATCTAAAAGAAACATGAGTGCATATATACATAAGAATGAAATCATACTTTACCCATAAAACATAAGCACTTTAACATACCTCATAAAATCATGAATAAATCATAGAAATCATAATACATAAAGGTAACTTGAGGCATTCATAACATTCTTACGTAGGGACTAACTCTCTTGGTTACGTTTGGAATACCCATCGCAGTATATTCCCTAAATCTCTTCGGATAAACCATAACGTTTAACTCCTTCATGTCACCCAATTCATTGGAGAGCTATATTGGGCTCACCCGCCCTTAGTTTATCACGGAACCACCCATCTTCATAACAATGCCCAAGAACCATAACATAATCATAGCACATAACCTAAGCATAAAGGAAATATAACATTCCCAAATTTCAATAACAATATAACATTTTAAGACATTGAAATAATGAATCCATTCTAAAAACCATTTTCAAAACCATTTAAAACATTTAGAAAAGAGATTTTTGAATCAAAGTGTCCCATACCACATTGAAGCTACTAAAATTTTAAACGATTAATATCCATGTAAATAAATCCTTAAAACCATTTTTAATACATGGATATTAATGAGAAATATTTATAAGATTAAATCATTAAAACATTTAAAATGATATTTTAGTTAAAGGGTTTTTAACAAAATGAGAGACACTTGAATACAATAATTGAGGAATAACATTTAATCAAAACATTATAATATCATGAGAATAAAGGGATTCATGATATAGTATTTCAAATGACAGTATATACACCATATAACAGTTAATTGGTGCATAACAACAATTATTTCTCAATGGAAATGTAAATTGAGATGAAATCCATTATAAAGATGGTATCCTTAAATTAAGGATAAATCAATATCATAATTATGTACGAAAAATATAAATACACCCAATATAAGTGGATATTAACTGTAAAATAATCAAATGTCATTCACACATATTCAAAGGATGACATATTCAATAACTATATGTTGAACCCAAATAAATCGAAATTGGGTTAAGAAGTTCCCTTGACAGCCTAACGGCGTCACATCAAATTTTAGAAAAAGAGTTGATGAGAGAGATAAAGGGTATCTCATAACTTGGACATAAAATTTACGGCAATGAGGATATATAAGAACATATCCCCACATAATAAGATTAAAATTAAAAGACATAACAAAAAAGTCTTTTAAAAAGAGGAGGGTGAAAGGTTCCCTTACCGATTTGGGTAACTTTCGAAACGTACACCCCATGAAAGAAGGACTATACAAAATTTATGTAAATAATCATAAAAGAAATTATGTTACACAAAGAGTATAATAATGGAAAATACATACACCACTCAAAAGGAAATATTGGAAAATGTAGCATGAATCTCATGAAATCAAAAAGTGAGATAAAAAGCCCCTTACGAAATTTCGGCAGCCTAATGGCACCAATCAAAACTTCCAAAATGTATTTATGAGAGGAAATAGGGTCTCTCATCATATGAACATAAAAATTAAAGTAAGAGTAATATAAAAGAACATCACAATCATAAGAAATATGAGCTTAAAAGTAATGACATAAAAGAGTGTACTTAAAAAGAAAGAGAGGGGTAGGATCCCTTACCTCGGGTCCGACTTGACTCGATCGTTCTTTAACCTCCTAAATAATAAACATGAGTTAATTTATACTTTCTTAAGAAACTTTTTCAATTTCATTATTCATTTTATATCACTTACTACCATGCTATGAACACGATGTAATTATTTAAGTTAATAATGGTCATTTTGTAGATCATTGCTAATTGAGTCAAAAAAAACTCTTTATAATTACAAGTTCTTCATGTGGTAAAATATATATTATATCCAGAATTATATTCATTATTTAGATATAATATATATCATATATATCCATTATATACATGCATTTATAATGTTACATAATATTTAGATGTAAGAAATGAAGTGCACCGTTCCTGAAGACGGTAAGCCGTACGTACACATGAACGCTACTTCCATTTCTATTTATTATTTAATGGAGTTAAAACATAATGATAAATATTAGTATTATAATTCCAGTATGTTATCATATATAATATCATTAAATATATCCTTTATACGTACCACATATGATATTAATGAATCAAATCACTTCGAGGGGGCGGTAGTCTGCACATCTTAAAATGAAGATATTGCGTTTAACCATAATGGAAACCATAAAGGTATGCCATAAATGAAAAATAAATAAGATTAAGTAAAAAATACACATATTATATATCATATATAAATATATTGACATCTTAATGTCCACCTTTGAGGGTGTTAAAATAATATTGAACAATCATCGTTTTGTGAGGCAGAAATTCACCATCCACAGAAACAGTATGTTTTTTAACCATTATATGTAGGTGTGTGTAAGTGTAGCTATAATAATTCTTATAAAAACATCCTAGTATATTTAATATATTGGAGTTGTTACAAAATAAATGAATAAAAAGAGTATAGGGGGATGGAGAAGCAAAATAAAAAAAATAACACAAGTGAAGACATTACCTTAAAATCGGGTATCTCTCTTTGATTTGAGCTCAAAGGATTCCTTGGGAAGACTTCTGCCTAAAGTGAGGATTCTAGGAGTAAGATAGGGATGTTTAGAGACAAAATGAGCAGGGGTTGTCCGATCCAATGGCTTGAGAGGTGTGGGTAAGGTGGTAGAGGTGGGGGCCTTTTATAAGAGCGGAGGAGGGGCACTCTTGGAAAGTTACAAAATGTTACTTTATTTTCAATTGAGTTTCGGATTTTAAAGGTCCCACACTGATTTATTTCGAGGATAATGTGGTATGAGTTCAAAATATACTCATCCAATAGGTCTTTTACAAGTGTAAGATATAGTTTTAACATTCTCTTTTCATTTTATTTTAATCCTTTATTAATGAGGTAATCATTGTGTCATCATGATGTCATAAATAATTTAATTCATTTAATGTATAAAAATTATAAAACAAATTTCATGATTTAGGAAATATTTTTATCTTTCTAATGAATATTTATAGTCAAAAATATTACTTGTATAACTTCATGTAAAAATTGTTTTCTTAAAACAACACATGTTTCTAATATTTTAATTTTAACTTTAAATAAAAAGGTATTAATGTCATTTTCAAAGGAATGTGTCTCCATGGGGTCCCCAAGTTGACCCATGGATTGTCTTTGTCGGCCATGACTCATCCAATGAGTTTAATACATGTGTCTATGTCATTTCATATTATTAAAACATTATTTTTACCTTAAACTACACTAATTACCTCAAATCGCGATTAAAACTTATAAGTTACTATTCACCAAAAAAATTATTTTAATCCCATTGAACCACATTTTAATTCTTAATGACTACCATGTATGTCGGATTTTTGAAATTCAAAACACATAGGTTGTAAAATATCATTTAAACGAAAAAACTGTCTTTTAAGTACCACTTAGTGGTTTCACTATTCACCAAAAACTGAAGTTTTCCGGAAAAATACCAAAAATTCTCCCTAAACTATATTTGATATTCCGAATTAAAAAATGCTTTCTATTTTAAAAAATTCAAAACATATAAGTTACATTAATAAATTTAATAATTAATTCCCGTTGTTAGAGAAAATAGTGTGTTTTTATGAAACAATAAGTATCAAAAGATTGACACTAGTTTAAGTCCAATTTCAAGATGAAATTAATTCCAACGACCACTATTGGATTAAATGGTAAAACTATATTATAATTATAATTTAAAACCAATTCAAAAGATAATCTAATCATATTAATAAATTAGATTAAAAAGAGGTTTTGAATTAAAATATAACATTTTCACTATTCATTAAAAAAATGAACTTTATCATAAAAATACCAAAAATTTACACAAAGTAAATTTTGATGTCCCGGTTCTAAATAAGAATTTTATTTTGTCAAATATAACACATAAAATTTCCAAAAATTGGATTTAAAATAGGTTCGTCATCAAAAGGCGGTTAATCGACCCTTTAAAGAATATTAGAATGTTTACGCCTAAAATTGGATTCATTCTCATTTTTAATCCTCTAACATATATTGTAAAAAGTAAAAATATTTGACAAACATATATAATCATTTTGTAGTTAGTTCTTTTCATTCCTGCCATTACAACGGTTAGGCGTTAACTATAATTTAAAATAATATTATTTTATTATTATAGTGCAACGTAAGATTCCCAAGAAAATCATTTTTGCGTATGGGGTACGCCATCGAGCATAGCATCCCCTTTAAAGTTATATGAATATTTTATTCACAAATATGGATAAATGTGAAAATGCCATGTTCTTTATTTACCTGGGGTGTTACATAAGGACACATATCCCTAGAAAATTTGTAATGGGACGGCATGAAATGTCTTAATTACATATGCTTAGTATGTTTTTTCATGCTAGTGCCACGTAATATTTATTAGGACAGTTTACTTTGATACATGTTGTTTACACATATGTGGGTTCCAACCCATGTCATTTGGGTTATTTCATTGTAATCTATACATGTTCTTAACCATGACCTTGTCTGCGTACTCCCAAAGTACATTCCATGTTTCTAACATCGGCTAACATGGTTTGTTGGGTCCCACATGGTGTGTGGTGCCCCACATGGCATATTATTTTTAACACTCCTAAAAACCCTAGCCTCTATATCCATGGCCCTACATGCCATGTTTTCTTAAGACTACACTGTGTGTAGTCAGATTTTACCCATAATTACATATCCACTCCCCATGATTCAAATATGATCTCTCAACTACCATTTCAACCTAAATCCCACCCAAAATTGAGGTTAATTTATATCATTCATCATTTTGTTTCCCATCCGGTTATTCGAAATTAGTGTCTCCTAATCCATGGTGGTTTGTCACATGCCTCTCTCAGCTCTCATTATCACCATTCTTTCTTGAATCCAAGGTAATTGTCAACTAAATCTTGTGAAACATCTTGATCCATCCCCAAATCATCATTTTTTCATCTCTCATGAATATAGCATCTGAAAATATTTGAATAGTTACCTCATGATCTAAAAATAACGAATTTGGACAATTATGTGGGGGAAACACGTGAACAAAGGTGAAAAAAATAATTAAAAAAGAGTTCTTGAATAACAAATTCAAATTGGGGATTTCATAGGTGAGAAGAATGGTCCAATAAAGATTAATAAAATAAATAAAATATGTTTGATATGTGGATTCATGAAAAGGCTAAATTTTTTCATAGATCAAATAAATAAGCAGGATCATTCTTAACAATTTAACCATAAGGGAGAAAATCAACATATTATGGGTCCTACCTTGATTCTGATCATTCAATGATTAAGAATTATTGTTTTTATGATGGTAAAATATTTGTTACATTCCTTATATTTTGATTCACCCTGATCTAATTATTGATCGCTTCCTGATCTAGATCTTCTAATGATGAATTGTGGATTCCTCTTTCAACAATACTAGGTTTATATGGATAACCATGGTGATTTTATATAATCACATATTTATAGAAGGAATTAATTTTGGGTCATTCTATAAAATATATATGTCAAATTGTTTATTTTTTTAAATGTTCCCGTGAAAAATAACATTATCCAAATGCCACACAATAAACCACTTTAGGTTACACCAAAGTAAACCACGCATTCTGGATTCAAATGTGCTCTCATGTTTTCAATAGGACTATTTATTTAATATTTTTAAAATAATTACTGAATAACTATGTGTGATTAATATAAAATATATTTATAATTTTTATAAAATTAATTCTGGGCACATCAATCTTCAAATCATGTGTCATCTCTACACCTAGATTTGAAATTATTTTTTGATATATTTTTTAATCTTAAAAGTGGAAAAGGGTATCTATAATAAAAACTAAAAAATTATTTAGAGGATGTTATTAATTCAATATATTCATTATCTTCGAATCCATTTCATTTTGGAACCATTTTATATGATTTATACACATATCATATTATAATATTTCAGGTATTCCAAAAAAAATATTTATTTAATATTTTATATTGAAAAATATTTTATTAAATAATTTTATATTACTGAAAATAATATCTTCAGAACATATTTTGGAATATGGTTTAAAATATAAACCATGGTCTATTTATGGTATAATTTTTCTTTAACATTAAATATCTTTACCCATAAAGAGTAAAAAATTGTGTTATCATGGTAATCATGAAAAGGGTTAACCAAGGGTTAAAATAAAAATATAACTGTAATTAAGTCACCTAAAATTGTTAAATTTTTATTTTAGGAGACAATTTAGACTAATGATAAATATATATTATAATTATATTAATTTGGATACATTTTTCCATGATAAATAATTTAAATTAATTTTATACATCAACAAATTCTAAGAGTTCCCCTCTCCTCTTTTATAAAATGGAACCCCGTCTCCTTGTTTATTCGTACATATATTTTTAGTTGGAAAATTATAGGAAAAAACCTTACTAGAATCCATATCTCTATTTTATAGTTCATTTTTGGAATAATACTATTCTTTAAGGGATTAACATGTAATGAAAAGAAGATTATTCAAATAAGAAATATAGTTCTTAATCAAATGTTTTAGTTTTATTTATTCTTCCACAATCATAAAATCTTCTTCAACCATAATGATATAAAAACATAATCATCTCTCATATAAAAATATAGTATTCTCCTAATGCATTCACTTACATCCATATCCTTCTTCCATTTAGATGAAAATGAAACCATTTATCATGTGTGTGACAGACTTTCACCTCACAGGCAGGTTTAATTCATTTTCAATAAATGTATCTAATGAATGGATATAATGATGAATTTAATATATATATATATATATATATTTGATATTGATGAAATATTTATCATATGGAAAAGATAATATATCATATAACTTCTTACATTTCTATACTTTGAAAAAATGTTAACGTCGTTAGTGCGTTAGTGCGGACTACCACCACCATGAAGCGATGTGATTCATTTTTAATCACCATATCATATTAATTATATATATAAGTTTATCTAAAATTATAAATTTTTTTTAATTATTATTCCTTAAAGGTAAAATAACTCCTATCTTATTACGAATTTGATCACTGAAAATGGATGCGTTACTCATGCGTG
The DNA here is from genome assembly GCA_963277665.1 of Viscum album. Lineage (NCBI taxonomy): Eukaryota > Viridiplantae > Streptophyta > Magnoliopsida > Santalales > Viscaceae > Viscum > Viscum album. Next base: position 376,899,030 of record OY728160.1, on the reverse strand, counting down.
CGTCTAGACGACCCTATCCATGATTGTAATGTTGTTACATTTTCATAATAATATTTTTTAGTTAGATTAAAAAATATAATTGATATGTAAAAAATGAAAATTATTTCATGATTGTTATTGTGTTAATTGTGGAATATAGACCAATTTGGATATATTCAGCAAACTTGTGAATATTAGTATTAAAAATACTTGTATCTAATACCAATTGTAGGATCAGAATATATATTTATAAAGTAAACTACAAGAGGGGTTGAATTATATGTTTCATAAAATTTTATTTTAATCTTTAGTTTAAAATAATTTAAACTAACTGAATTAAAAAAACGACTTATGTTTTATGAGAATAATCTGATAGGGGCTTTGGGTTGGATGATAAAGGATATCCTAATCAAGTTGATTTTTATATCTATTCCACTAGTCATATTTAGAAATTATTCATATTTATAGTACGTATGGTAAGTATCATAGTCATAGTGGTTACAATGATTAGAGTAATACAAAATAAAAAATATATCATAAAGCGTATAGAATTGTACTGAGTAATTAGAATGATCGTAATCACATAAATCATAAATATGATGTAATAGAATATAGAACAATTGAATCATAATTAATTTAATTACAATAAAAGAAATATAAATATAAAAATTAATTAAATAACTTCCTATAACAACTAATGTGGAAATTAAATAAGAGTAAATGAATAAAAAAAATTTACCCAAAGAGTTTTATATCACATAACCTGGGATAAAGGAACCTTTATTTATCATTTAAAAAAATTATATCTTACCCAAACTAGTGTAATCCATTGATACAATGATCAAATTTGTTTTTCTTCTGGTCCATAACAACCATTGACCAAAAATGTGATCAGATCATCTCTCATTCTAGCCATAGAAACCTTCGATCAAGATGATGATCGACACATTTTTCTTCTTATCCATGGTAGTTTACAATCATAATCACAATGATCGGCATTAGAGAAAGAAAAATAAACTTTTTAGTGTTAAAATTATATGGAATAATAATTTCACAACATGTAAACAGCTAAGCTTTCACAAGAAGAAAGTTTTTCATATCTCTTGCATAGTTTCTTGAATTATTCTTCTGAGATCATTCAAATGACTTGGTATTTATATGTGTTCATCCCAATGATCAACTTAAACTCTAACTATCATATTTTCTCTATAATTTTCTAAGGGACCATATCATCAGGTATATCATTAATTATATAAAATTAAAAACATTAAATCATTTTAATTAAGATATAATAGAATGCACTACATCATTTTTATTTAATATATATCATAAAAAAAATTATAGATATGATAAATTTAAATGAGTCTGATTATTTTCATTATAAGGGTTAGTACGATTTATATCATTCTAAAAGTATTGTTAGTATAAAATTCTGGTCAGTGTGTATGATATATTTCATATCTCTTGAGTACATTATAAATCATATATGCTTCTTATTACAATAGTCATGGAATGAGTTATTATTGTAATTATCCTGAGTCTATTTTTTATTGTATTCTTTATGAAAATCATAATGATAAAACATGAATGTATACTATAGAAAAATAAATAAATAAAGTATGATATATAGTTATCTAATTTCATATAAAAAATATTACAAAACTTTTGACATAAAACAATTACTATGTGTTTATGAAAGTGTTTGTTATTTCTAAAACAAAAGGAATTGAAAATCCAAAAATAGATATTAAAATCAATAATATCCCCCATTATGAAAAGCACAAACCACAATAATTAAATAGATAATTACTTTCTATAACATATGTTTAAAAGGTATTTTAAGTAAATTTTGTATTCAGATGAAAATACTTATAATTATCTCTCCTTAAGTATTAAAAAACTTCTGTATATGATACTGAATAAAACTAACTAACCCTTAGGACAATAACTTTCTTATGGATCATATTCTATTTATTTTAGAAACTTTTCTCCCTCTTACTAAATAAATCACCCCTTTTAGAAAAATTTATCCCATTTCTGAAACATTATCCCGCTTTCCCATTTATAAGAAAAGACTAGGGAAAGTATTCTAATATATAAAAATGGGTTGGATAGACAAAATATATGAAGTGATAAAGATTTTAATCACCTAGAAAAAATTAAAGAATATTTATCCAAAAGTATTAGAAAACATTAAATAAAACTACATATTGATGAAAAAAATAATGATTTTCCAAAAAAATAAAAAGTGTTCAAAATATCATTTCTTCTTTATGAGATTTAAAATGATTATTTTAGTCTTATTGAATTATTTTCTATCCTCCATCAACTTATCAAGACATTATTGTTGGGAATAAAGTTTTTTTCCTATTAAAAACAACTGATTTTTATTACGATTGAATTATTCCAAAGAGAGAAGATTTTATTCAAGGGTAAAAATGTTTTCTTAATGAGTCATATTGATCTGTTATTTACCTAGATGATTATCTGTCATCTAAATTTTTTGTTTTATAGTGGAAATAGACTTATTTTTTTATACATTTTCCATCATTTAGTACCAAATGTGAGTATCAGTATTATAGAGGCTTGTCTCTTATACCAATTTTAGGATTGTAATGTATATGTAGATAAGAATATATAATATGGGGGAGAATTTTTGGTTTAAAACATTCATTTTTAATATTTAGTTTAAATTAATTTAATCCAAAAGAATTCATGAATCCTCTTAAGTTGAACAGGTCCTTTTGGTATAATTATAAAGGATACCATAATCATGTTGATTTCAATATGTATTCCCCATGTCATATCTATAAATTAATTGTATTCATAGTAAGCATGTTAAGATTTATAATCACAGTGGTTATGAAGATCATAGTAAGACAAAATAATTATTCTATCATAAAACTTTTAGAATCATAGTGATTAATGTGAATGAACATAACCAAAAAAATAATAACTATGATGTAATACATTGTAAAACAACTGTATCATAATTAATGTAATAATATAAAATAAATAAAAATTAAAAAATGAATTTGATCAATTACTATTAAAAAATAATGGAAATGAAATATAAGTAAATTAATACAATTATTTTAACATTAAGATCATCGTATCCAATAAACTATGATAAAGGTACCTTGATTTATTCTTTTACAAAATCTATGACACCATCACTAGGGTAATCCCTTATTATAATGATAAAATTTAGTTTGTCATCTTATCCCACGCAACCGTCGATCAAGATAGTGATCAGATCCTATGTCTTCATAGCTATAGAAGCCCTTGATAAGGATAATGATCATCACCTCTATATTAAATCAATATATGTTCTTAATTTTAATTATAACGATCAGTGTCACACAAAGAAATATAGACCCTTGAGTGGTACAAGTATATGGAATAACGAGTTCACAACTTGTAAAATATATATCATTAAGAGGAATACAATTTTTTGTAGGTCAAAAATACTGTACCAAATTATTGTTATGATCTCATTCAAATGACTTGGTATTTATAGGTATGCATCCCAACTTTCATCTTTAACACTAACAATCATATTTCTACCAAAATTATCATTGGGACCTAGAAACCTAGAACTTCATTAATCATATAAAACTAAAAACGGGTGATAAATTTAATTACCATATAATAGAATTCATGAATTCATTTTGATTTAAAATATATCATAATTAAATGATCAATGTTTCTGGATATGAAAATATTAAATGAGTCTGATGATTTTTATGACAATAGACATGAAAAATTATATCCTTATGAAAGTATTTTTGGAAAAATACTCTAGTTAGTGTGTATGATACAAGTTATATCTGGTGAGTTTGATATAAATCATATTTTTTCTTATTACTATTCTCATGGAATATCTTACTATTTTAATTCTTATAAGTATGATTTTTATTGTATGAATTATAAAAATTGTAATGATAACATATGAATTTATTTTCATGAAACACAATCCTTAAAGTAAAAATGATAAACTGTTTTATGATTTCTTATAAAAACAATATTATAATACATTAGAAATACAATAATTAGTAAATAATTATTTAAAAAAGATTTTGGGATTTTAAAAAATAAAAGGAATAGAGAAGTCAAAAAGAGACTTTTGACTCAACAGAAGTGAAGTCAATTTGGACATATAAGACTAATATCATCAAAATTTCCAACATTAACTTAGTTGATTAAGTAATTAAGTATAAAAAATAATTAGTTAAAATAAAATAAATAATGAACATGAAAAAGTGTTTTAAAAAACAAAATAATTATCATATGTCTATTATTTAGGAAGATAAAGTATATACATGATGAGTTAATCTTGGGGTATGGTAAGATTTACTTTAAAACCATGTTTTAAAATGTTTTAATAATATGTTATCTAAATATTTTATTCCATTTCCAAATTCATAAAATAAATTTATATTTTTAATTATATGGATATAATATAATTATAAAAGACATATTATGTCAAATTTTACTTTCTTTTAAAAAAAATCAGAAGGAATCATTTTATATGTTTTATATAGAGCATTTGGATTTCTTCACAAAAGAATGAATTAATGTTCTATATTAGCATATCAGAAGAAAAAACAATCTATCATAATTTTCACATACAAGACATATTTTAAAGTTATTTTTTATTTAATTTACATACTTTATTTTTTGGGGGGGTTTCTATAGGTTTTAGAGAGGAATAGATAAGTATTCTTGAATTGGGCCAAACCGTGAGCCCAATTCCAGATTAAAAAAATATGTTTTGTATCTTTTATAAAATTTTCATTTTTCAAAATTTGTCATCCATTCAAATTCCAACAAGACCTCCCCTAACCTATTAACACCACCAAGGTAATTTGGAGCTTTTAGAAAAACATAAACAGGGTTTATTTGGGTTTTTATCTAAGGGGTTGGGCCTACCCCAAAGCACAATTACTGTTTTAAAAAAAATTGATTATTTTATAACATATTAAATTTTTGGAATTTTTCGGCGATTCCAAGTCTCACCCAAGACCAATTAACCCATCTGCGCTTTTGAGCTCTCTCCCCCCTCTTTGGAGCTTTGGTTAGTCACGATTTGGTGCCGAACCTCATAGGCATCCTCAAATCGCCCAGATTTGAAGAGGTAAAGTTTTTCTTTCATAACTCTCTCAATTCTCAATATGTTTCCTCTATTCTAGTTCCAAATTGACCTAATAAATATTTTTCTAACGAAACCTAAATTTTGTCTCTTTTAAATTTCAACTACTTGTGTTTTGGAGTGATTACTTCAAGATACATCAAGTAAATGAGCCCTTTTCTTTCCTCTTCCAAACTACTTTGTGTTTCATTCATTGTTCTTAGGGTTTATTTGCTTATAATTTAGTTTCCTAATATCCAGAAACTAGGTTTTTGAACCTAGGGTTTAACTTTGGGTTTTCTTGGACAATTTATGTGGTTTTAGGTCTGATCTAGGTCTCTCTTGGTGCGGCGGGGGTGCGATTTGATTTTCGCATGGAGATTCAAGGGTTTTTGTTACTTTGGTAGGTGATTCCATTGTGTGTGAAATTTTTGTGAATTATCTTTCTATGTTCATGGTACATTAATGTTTATTTCACTTGAATTTTTCTATAAAAATTGGTTTTAGTTTCATTTATAATGCAAATGAATTTTATGTTCCAATTTTTGGTGAAATTGCGGGTTTTCATTCAAATCTTTTATTGGTTCATTTTGGGCTGACCTATAATTACCTAGTTGATTTTATTGAACTTTATTAGGACTGAAAATCATGTTTTGAATGATTATTTTTTTCTTTTCTGTAAAATTTTGTTTAAATGGTGTTTGGGAAGAAAATGGGCTTTAAGTGCCTTGTTTTGTGTGAAAATGGTGGTTTTTAAAAGATATAACTTCTTGGTTCACATTTGGCTACCCCATAACTGAATTTTTGGTTTCATTAAAGGTTATTGAATGGAAAACGTGTTTTAATGACTTAAAAGTGTTCAAATATTGTGCAAAGTTGATATCTTAAAGAGCTTTGGCTACAAAACAAGGTGATGTTTTGAGAGGTTGTTTTATTGAAAATGAAATTATTTTATTGTGTGTTTTAAATGGTATAAAATGTGTGAAGCTACTGTACTATTTTTTTGTGGCCAGAAGTGATATTTTATATGAAAAAGGATGTGTGTTTTTTTCTGAAATTGTTTGAGCACAAAATGGGAAACTCGAGTACCTAGGTGGGGAAGATTTGTACTAGTACGACTATTGGATCGGATGGGTTTTGTCCCTGTTCCACTAAGAATTTGGATAACAAGAACTCTAAATAAACTATTTGGATGATGATTTGAGACCACTAGGTTATGGGTATATTCCCTACTAGTGGCTCGTGCATGAGAATGGATTTTTCTATGGTTACTCTACAACGAGGTACGAGGTACATAGGGCCCGAGACAACCTAGTGCTTAGGGGTGTTCCTGATTTTTTTCTCATTGGATTTGTGGTATTTACCCTTATTGTGGGGTGTTTTTGGAAGTACTTTAAAGTATCTCACAATTATATTTAATGTGTTAACATTCTGAAATTATTGGTTTGAAAACTATTTTCATTTGAAAGTTGCATTTCTTTGAATTTTAACATTGTTTCACCTTGTGTATTAAAATTACTTGTTTTGTTCACATTGTATTTCATACTCTTTGAAATCATCTGGTGGTATCCTATTGGGATTAGGCTCACACACTAATTATACCCCTTGGGTTTAAGTAGACCTGCTTATGCTTTACTCAAATAAAGGGAAGGTTAAGGGTGATGTTGGTTCAGGGTGTTAGTCCCCATTGTTGGGCGGAGATTCGGAGAAGGCTTGCGGGTGATGACCCCCTTGTCGTGTGGAGTCCATGGGGATGTATTTATGTTGTCATTATTTGATTTTAGACAACTTTTAGTGTCTTTAAAAATATTTCTTCATATCTGGTTTTGTTCAGAATTGTTTAGCATGAAAATTTCAGATTCTAATAATTGATTGTTTTTTATGATTTATGCTTTCATACTCGGGTAAATCGTTCCCAAACTAGATTTGTTTGATACCTAGGCACTTGTGCCAGCCTGTGGGGATTGGGAATGCCCTTCGAGCCTTGACACGGGCCGAGTTTGGTTTCATTAATGGTGGTGACCAGATCCGATTCGTGACAAAAATAATTGTTATTTTATGATAGCTTTCCATTGAAATATTTCATGTTTTTTCAAGGAAGACCCCCCCTTTAATTTTTTTCCCATAAGATCTCGTACCTGTTATGATGGGTACCTGTAGGTTTCACTCTAATGAAAGGGGTAAATATTTTGTCTCATGTTATATTTTGTGTGGGATTAGTGAGTAAAAGGGATTCATTACATGACTATGTCCACTATGTGAATTTTTCAGGAAGATAGACTTGACTTATTCTTTTTTCATGAATTGTGTAGCTATAAAATTTATTATGTTAACAAAATCTTATGATAACATGATTTTAATATTATTCTATTATTTTACCTAAATGAATTTTATATTCATGGTAATATATATTCTTGAAAATAATTTTATTTTTAGATAATATATGATGGTATTTTGTTATAATGAAAGGGTTATTCTATTTTAGGGTAAAAATGATAATTTGCAAGAAAAAAAATTTCATTGTTTTTCATGATTTCAATGAAATCCTCATACCTATTACTTTTAAACTATATTTAATTATAAAGTGTTTTATTAAAAACATCATGTAGTGAGGATGATTTCATGTGTAAGTAAATGATTATTTGAGGTCCAAGTTTATTATTCTAAATACAAACACTTTTTTATGAATCCATGATATTTATATAGACTAATGGATTCATTTCATCTTTTATATCCTTTAGTGAGATATTTTCCCTCATCCCATTTTTAAAAAAAAATTCACATGGTTTTATCGATGATTATATATAAGGATGAGTTCAAGATGAAAATTGCGTACATATTTCATGAGAACGAAAAAAATTTATATCATAATTTTCTATTTTGTGGGTAAATGGATACTAATTGGAAGGGTCTAATTTTTTTTGTATGAGTTTATTATGTAATATTTAAAACCTAATATTATAAACATATAAACTATTATGATCCTAAAATCTATGATAATGAATTCTTGAATAAAAACTCAAGATTATTTAATGTTTATGATATATAAAATTTATTTGGTATCCAAGGAAAGGTAAATATATATTTAGAGATTTGATTTTTTTATACAAGATTAGAATAATAGTTATGGATAAAATCATGGGATTATATGTTTATGTTTGATCATAAATTCAATGGATTATACCCACATTTTGAGGATTTAAGTGAAGATATTTTTGGGAGATGTTTCATTAGTTTGGGATATATGTAACTCTTAGGGTTAACATAAAATATTATTCCAGAGTAATGATATTTAATTTTTTAGGATTTTAATCTATTTTTTGGGATCATCACACTAATATATTAATTTTAATTTAGTAAAAAAACAAACCTATGGTTAAGTGATAACACATAACATATGACACCTCTACAGGGATTGTACGCAAAACTAATGTTTGAAAAAAGTATAATGCCTACCACTAGACTATGTGATGTACTATTTAGTGTCATATTGTTTTCTGAATTAAATAATTCATTAGATAATGATTAGGTTAATTTTTAGATCCTATATTTTATCATTTAGATATCCCTAAGCTTAAAATATATTTAGTGATTAAGTGATTAATGTCATTTCCAATGAATCTCAATATATTCAAAGACTTATATGATTAAGGAAAATATTATATTAGGGTATTTTATTTAAGAAAAAAAATTTAATTATATTTTATAATCATATATGATTTTAATGTGTCTTTATAGTGATACGGATTATTTATTAAAATAATTTTATTGTTATTGAGATTATATGATTAGTTCAAATTAATTTCAGGTTATATGAATTTAAGAGTGAGTAATATTGATTATAGATAAATGTTAAATTAATATCGGAATAATATTTTATTAAATACTACTATTTTGTTTGGTTTCAAACATGTTTATTAATATTTTAAATAATTTTTAGGTTTGTTATTTGTCAAATTTTGTGTTATATCTGAGGATTAGGAGATTAATTTAGTATTTCTTTATATGAAGAATTATCCTTTGATGGAATTATATTTTATTATACTAACCATTTTTTTGATTTGGTTAATGTATAAATATAGGAGGAATATCTTTTTATCCTTTTTTGGATTATATCATCCATTATAATTTGATTTTAGTGCTTGAAACAAGAAAATATTATCTTGAAGACTCATCATTTGGAGAAAAAGATGAGATTATGGATGAAATTGATTAATGGATGAAATTATACATTTAATTTATGAATATTTATTTATGTTATCAGTCTAGATGGTAATTTTTTTAACCCATAGAAAAGGATCTTGAAACAATTTTTTATAATATTTCCCATCGGTGATCTGTTTTCACAAATCATTGGTTTATATTTTGTAGTAATTAACGTTCCCATGAACATTCAGTTTATTGTGATCAATAATATCGGTCACTATAAACCATTATTTTTTACATTACGTATTTCTTCCTGAACTATATTTTCATTTCCGATAAATTCTATCATATTTTAAAACCTAATTTTGTGTTATTTTATATGGCCATCATATATCATTTTCCCTCTCTTCAAGTTGATGTTTTATTTACCATTTGTATGATGAAGTATTTCAATAAAAGAACATTAAAATAAGAATATATATATTACAAATATAATTTAAAATTATGAGGTGGAAAGTTTTCCAAGGGGGTGTAACACAATGAGATTTTAGTAAAGTCTTTTTATTCTTTGAAAATTTGTTTTCTTAAAAATGGTTTTGTTGATTTTTTGAGAAAATGTTATAGTTATTTTCATTAAATTGTAGGAATTTTATATGATAAAAATGATAATATAATTAAATAAATAATATGAAATGTATCTTATAGTTAAATTTTATGATTTTTATGAAAATTATTATTTTTAAATGAATACTGAAAAATACCAATTTTTATTGAAAAAATATTATCCTATAATGTATTTAAATAATATATTTATATTTTTGATTATTTAATAAAAAAAAATTCATTAAGAATATACATAATCCAATGATGGTTTTGAGAATAAATTTTATTTTTTAATTTGGAATAAAATATATTAATACTGATTATTTTTTCAAAAATGTTTTCTTATTACATTTTGTACTTTAATATAAAATAGTATTTTCCAAATTATATAAATTGAATGTTTAAAAATTTAATCCATATTTTTAATTAATTGATCCAATTTTTTTTCAATATTTATCTTTTATTTTGGGTCATTATGGTTCATAACTCTTGTTATAGTTGTCAACACCATAAGGTTAAATAGTGTAGTTATGGTTATAAATAAAATGATTAGGACTAGAAAATGACCCCAAATATTGACTATATCTTATTTTATTAATGGTGTTCAAATATTTCCATTTAATTTAAGAATAAATAGTAATTTAGTTCCATATTTCATTTATTTTGATCGATATATTTTTTTATGTTGAGAAAAGTCTAAAATGTCTTTGTCTGTATCTTATTAATGTGTTAGAAAAAAACTATGTTCATTTTGAAAAATTAATTTTAAGGATAATTTTATTATCATGAGAATTAATTACAAAGTTTTAGTAATGAAATAATTACATTAAATTCTTACACAACGCCAAAACAATATTTATTTAATTGATGGAAAAAATTAATGAATTAAAGATAATAAATTAATAAAACTTAAATGAATTATTATGTTACATGAATTTTTTAGATAAATATATCCTATTATTGATGTGTGAAATTATAACATTGAAATTCATTTTTTCCATGTTGTTTTCCAATTCAAATTAAATAAATAGTGTAAATAAGACATTAATTAAATTTTATGTAATATCATATCTTATGAGCTAATTTTAAAGTCATAAAAATAATTAAAAAAATTAAATGATGATCATAAATGGTCAAAAATGTCATCTCTTTTAATTTTTTATCTAATTATAACCTTATATGTTAAATTATATCTTTTTTATATTGAAACATTTATTACAGCGATAGTGGTTAAAATTGGTTAACTAATGGTTTAAACTAAAAGATAAGGTTTAAAATGATATCTACAGCTCAAAAAATTGATTTTATTATAATATTAATATCATATATTCATTATCATTGAATAAATTTCATTTTAAAACCATTTCAAATGAGTTAGACACATATTAGTTTGTAATATGTCATGTATTTCTAAAAATAGTATAAATGATGTTTTACAATAAAAAATATATTATCAACCGATTTAAAAGTCAAAAAATATTATATTCAGAAAATTGATTGGTATATTATTTAAAAAAACAACCATGTTCCATTTTTGGGTCAATTTTCCATTTATAGTTACTATCTTATCTTATAAAGAGTGAAAATCTTTATTATCACGATAGTCGTCATAAGGGCTTACCAAGTGTGAAAATGAAAAGATATGGGTTAAAACATCACCTAAACTCATCCAATTTTAATTGGATGAAATAATTACAAATATTAATATTTATATATTCATAATAATACAATATTGTTCCATTTTTTAGGATAAATAATTTATATTAATTTATTACTTTATGAAATTGCAAGAGTACTCCTCCCCTATCTAATAAAAGGGTACATCTTCAACTCTTTCCATCACACTAAAATCCATTTATTTCTGACAATAATTTCCCAAATAATATCATATAATCCCTAACAATATTATATATGTTATTTTTAAGGAATGATACTAACATTTTAGGGATTAAGGTGTAAAGAAAAGGGGATTTGTTGAGGAAGAGGTATAGTTTTTCCCTGAATGTTTTTGTTTTATTTCTTAATAAAAATCATTGAAATATTATTAAACCATGATGATATAATAAAATAATTATATACCCTATAATTATATATTATTATATTAATTAAATAACCTATATCTATCCTCTTCCATTACAAGTGGGAAACAAAACCATCGACCCTCTAAATGGAGGAATACTACCTTATAAACTAATGTAATTCATTTTCCATCATTGCTTCTCATGGAAGGATATTGAGAAGGATTTAATATATATATATATATATATATTATTTTAATAAAATATTTACCATTATGGAAAGATAATATATTATCTAACTTCTTACCTTTCTATTAATGGAAAAACTGTAAAATTGTTCGTGCGTGCGAGTGGATTATCACCTCCATGAAGCGATGTGATTCAATTTTCATCACCATATAATAGGAATTATATAAAAGTTTATATATGGATATGATATAATATTAATTATAATTATAGAATTATAAAACAACACCTTACTTTTCTCTATCCTTATCATTGAAAAATGGAAGTGTTACTCATACGTACGTATGACCGACCATCTCCAAGGTTCTGACAATGTTCATTTTTCACAACCACATTCTTGGATGGTTTTAAAATTATAATAGATATTTAAAAATTATAATTATTTCATGATTATTATTATTTATTATACTTAATAATGAATCTTTGGATCATAGTCAACATTCTGAGGTCATTTCAGATATATGAGCTGAATATACTCCAAAAATTTGTTAAGAACTTAATTGATTATGTAATTGATATTATAAGGAATTAAATAAAATAAAAGTAATACTTAATTTTAAAAATATCCTTACTATATTAAATAATTATCAAAGCCTTATTATCTATGAATAAAAATACTATACAAGATTATTCATAATCGATATAAGGGACAATTTACATCAAAACGTTATTTTAAGATGATATAAAGATTTATTTTCAAAATTATTTTCATCCATATAAATATTTTTCAAATTATTTTATCGATGTGTTTTTTGGATATAAATGAATTATAAACGATATTTTATGTCACTCTTGACTATATTGAAAAGTTTTTGAAAAGGAGATTTTTTATGTGTTTTATATGGAATTTTTTGAGTTCCTTCACAAATAAAGAAAGGAATGTTCTATTTTAATGAATATGGTGTCAACATTTTTCCTTCTTCTATAAATATTTTTTATATTGGGATTACATTAAAATATTACTTTATTTTCTTAAAATAAAATCCATATTTCTTTTTTTCGAACACGTTATCATGAACATGTTTTGATGGGCATGTGGAGATTACTCTCTAAAACATTAAGTAAATGTTTTGTCTCGTGAAGAATTATGTATTGGATAATGTTTTAGAAATAATATAGGATTGAAATATTTCAACCGTGTGATATTTTATAGGTATTTATCTATGATTTATTATATTCTTTCTTTTTCTTCCACATTCTTATTCCTCCATAATCATAGGATACATATATAATTATATTATTATCATATATTACCACTGTGACTTTTAAATGAGTACCAATAAATATTTATGGAAATAGTTTGGTTTTAATAGGTAAAATAATGGTATTTGTTGAGGAATAATTATTCCCCTTAATGGTAAAAGAAATTGTTTTATTAATACATTTTTCACGAGTTCTCAAGTTTTATTATAAATTTTTTTTACTATTAATTTTCATTTTTTATTTTCTTATGATGTATTCTCTGAAAAAATTGTTCAGTGAAGATTGTTTCATGTGTAAGTAAATTATTATCTGATATTAAATTGTATATTATTAAAGGAAATTTTTTTATGATTCCATAGATTTAAATTGGTATAAGAGTTTTCTTTATTTTTTATACTATTTATTAATATTTTTGTTCTCATCCAATGTTTGGAAATTTTTTCTTGGCGTTTTAAGGATGAGTAAGGATAATGAGAAGATCAAACAGAAACTTCTAAAGATATATCATAAAAATAATATTTTTCTTTAATATTATATTATCTTTGTGGGAAATATTAATACTAAATGGATGTTTTTTCATTGTCAAGTCTGATTTTTTTATGTAAGAGTTATGAAATAATTTTCAAAAACATTAAAACCTAAATATCATCAAATGTAATAGAAGTAATTCTTATCAAAAAACTCAAGATTATATAATTTTAAATTCCATTTCTATATATTATCCATTGTAATTTTAGTTTTTATTATTTTATTTATATATTTCCTATATTAATTTTCTTATTTATGATCTAAGCCTTTATGATATGTCTTTTCCTTATTAATAATTTGATCTCACCCCTTTCTTATGTTTCCAATACGTAGGTTTTGAAGATTAATTTATCATTTAATATTCCTATAAATGTATTATAGGAGCACGAATATGGATAAAAGTTTTGAAGTAGTGTAAAATAAGTTATTAATGTTTCTAATATACAATAAACCAACCCATTATATCCTTAGGCTCTGTGAATGTTTCTAATATGTATTATTTAAATAATGATATTATTGAATTATTTATTTAATATTTAGGTGGGTCACCTCATTTAGTATCATAGTAGGGTTATGTTATTTTGTAAATTAATTTTTTTTCTTTTTTGAGATTAGTTTAAAGAACATTAGATAAAACCTTAGTTGCGAGTCAAAATAAAGATGATATCTTAAAATATTGGAAAAGTTATGATGAATTTTTTTCTATTAATACAGAACATTTTTTATATTTGAAATTGTATTTTATTATTCCATAGATACACCTAGGTGTAATAAACATAAAAATCATTGGTTTAGTATTGACATGATCATCTCTATGATGCATGATGAGTAGACCCAAGACTACAGACCTGGCTAGATAATCCTAGGGTATGTTATTATTTTTTGATTTCATATTATTTTTAAACCATAATGTGGGATTTATTTCATAATTACATTACGGGATTAGATTTGAAAGTCTGAGAGAAAACAAATTAATGTAAAATAGGTAGATCCAATAGAGTAAATATATTTTCATGTATGACATAGTTGAAATAAAAATTATATAAGTTTAAAGGAATGTGTTATTTGAGATTACGTCATATCATTTCCAATTCATATTCATATGCTCTAATTCATTATGAAATTATCTTATCCATTTTGTTTTTAGTATTTTGTTTAAATTTAAACATGATAAATTAGGGAAAGGTAGGTACCCAAAAACAACTTTTTCTTATTACCAAATAATTAAGCATATTTAAATATTTGAATCTTTTTATATGCATGTTGTTATGAAAAAGTTAGTTTTCTAGTCTTGCCTAATTAAATGTGGTTGATATAATAATATAAATTAAATCTACATGATCGTAGCTATTTTAATTAGTTATGTGATATGTATCAATGATATTTTCATTATAAATGTCAATTGGGGTTGTAAAAAACATATAAGGAACTTCATTAAATAATTATGAATTAATCATTTTAAATCATTTATAATATTGTATCTATAACATTGAGAAATGATTTTATGGGAAGGTTATATTTTAATAAATAACTATTTATGAACAATTTTGTAATGGATAGATAATATTTATGTTTATTACATGCTTAATATTGAGATAATAAGGGGTTGGGTGGTTTTTAAAATGCATGTTATGTTGTAATGAAATTATTTGGATTGATAAAAATTAATTTTTCGTAAAGTTTATCAAATTATTTGGATTATAGTATATTGTATAATGTGTTTGATTTTATAAAATAGGGGTTAATTAATTTTGAGTATTAAAAATAGAATAAATATTTAAATAACATAAAATTTAATTTTTTTATGACTTGGAAACTAATGTATATTTTGGGAAGGTATATTATATAGAATATATGGTTAGGGTAGAAACAATCAGTGTAATTTGTGGAAAAATATTTTGGTTCTTCTAGATTTATATGGTGGGGTATATTTTATATTAGATGATAAATATATATTAATAAATATGTTATTAATAACCTATCCTACCTTCATCGGTGGTTAAAAATTAAAATTGTAAGGGAATTGTTTATTTAATGGGGTAGAATGTAACGGTTTGATATTTCAGATCCATTATAATATATATTATGTTCTATAACTGGGGTCATACAATATAGAAAACATAAATACACAACACATTAATAAGACCATATTAATAACTATATAACAAAAATTATGATTGAAACCCATTAAGAGTCATTAAATTTATAATACTAATAATTAATATGAGTTTACAATAAAGTGGTTTTTTTCAGTTAATTTTTTTTTCATTATTATATATATTTTATTTTAATAAGATAAATTTTAAATTAATAATTTAAAATTTCTAATTTAAAATTCATCTTTTAATCTTCAAAACAAAATTATTTTATGATTTATTTCTGATTTATTTTTTAAAATAATTAATTTTTTGGTGAATTATAAAAAATTAACAACATTATAAATGTTGTCACATAGAATGCATTATTTTATTATATGACTACATTGAATGATTTTGAAATATTATTCACAAAAAATCTCATATTTTAAATTCTAATAAATAATTTTAAAATATAATGATTATTTTATAAACTCAGGCTCAACATTTTGAAAATTCATGTAATGTATTAAGGAAAATTGATTTTGAACAATTTTCTTTTCTTATTTATAACTTGATGGAACAAAGGTTTTGATTTATTTTATTTTCTAATAAATAAACGTTTAAAATTATAAATTAATTTATATTCATTGGATCAATGGTATATAATACTGTTTCATAATCATAAATCTTTTTTCTTGAGAATAAATATTTCAAAACAATAATTTTTCATGATGTACACGCACTAAAGTTAAGATTAATTTTCCCCCACATAGAATGTTAATTTCTTAATATTATTGTTATATTTAAAATAACATGTTTTTAATTTTTTAATTTTTCTATTTTTTTTAGATATAAAATCTTTATTATTAGAATTAAAGGAAATTATCTTGATAATGGTGAAAAAATTATTTTAAAGTATTGTTTTATTAATACCAAGAATTTCATATAAATTTAATTAAAATTAAAAAATTAAAAAAATGAATCACAGGTTATTTATAATAACATTATAAAATATATATAAACAAGTTTAATTGGTAGTTAATACCAAATAATATTATGTATCCATAATGGTTGAAAAGTCAATTTTCTAATAAATGATTTTTTATACAAATTATTAATTTTAATTCAAAAGTTAATTTTATTATATTTATAATTTTAATTAGATTGAACATATTTATGATTTGGTTCTATAAAACCCAAAAAAATATATATGTGATATGTTAAGTGATAATTAAAACAAAAAATTAATTAGTTAAATACTATTTATCATGTTTAAAAGTCAAATCATACATTGTGAAAACATAGTGGATAAATCTTTATAATATCTTTATAAAATGTTTGAAAATACATTTTTATGTATTAATTGACACAAGGAATCTAAAAAACCAATAATTTTAAATATTTATGTCCATTAAAATTGTAATAATGTAAGGAATTTTTAAAATATAAGTGGTCTTTCCAAAAGCTCGATTTTTCTTCTTTTATAAAAGGGGATCACTTATACCCTTTGAATCACACACCTCCATTTATAATTACTTATTGAAACAGTTTCATTTTACTATCACTAGAACCCTATCCTACAAACATGATCTACCAGTCAACTATCTAGCTTAATCCCTTCCATTTCAGAGGAATATTGAAGGGGAAAATCAAGTCTCCAATGAAGGTGTTATATATTATCAAGCTTTTTTATTAATATTTATCTTCCAATTATCATATCACCATAATATTTTTTTAATTAAGTATAATTTTTATAATAGTATTTTCTTTACATTAGTGGTAAAACCTATAATTATTAATTTTCATCCATCCAGAAAAATAAATATCATAGTTAGTACGTCATATGAACAATGAACACCGTGAAGTGATAAATTTGTTTTTCATTACCACAATTCATAAAAATTAATAATAGTGGTAATAATTAATTATTATATTATATATATATATTAAAATTATTATTTTGAAATTTTAATTTAATATCCACCTTCACTTATTTTCAAGTATATTAAAATGGGAACATCGATCATGCATACTTTCATATTTACGCCTACATGATGAAAGGTTTTTCATTATTAGTAGATTTCTATATTATCTAAAAATAATAAATTATGGTTAAAAATTATATCATTATGATATTTTTATCATGATATTATGTCAAAATAAATACCCCATTAACAAAACTCACTAACTGAAAAAGAGTGTGTTCATATTTGGGACATTTTAATGACCCACAGGAAAAATGATTTAAAATCTTATTATCAAGGACTGGGAAAAAGAAACATAATATTATTATAAAATAATATGAAAATAATGATTTTTTATGGTTCTATATATTTAATATTATGTATTTAACTTGTTATTAAAGTAACATATTCATTCTCTAAAATTAAAAAAAAGAGTTAGTATAAATTTAATTGTTACCTAACATAACCCTAACACATGTGTAATGATATAATGTAACTACCAGTAATTTTAAAATAAGAAAATTTTATTTGATTGTTTATGTGTCATGACCCGTCCTCGAGGGCCCATGCCATGACTACCCTAAGCCCTCTATCCATAGGCAAGGGGCTAGTGACTGGCACCGGAAAGGCATATCCCAAAAAGTAACGGAATTTCATTTAAACATGTACATCCAGAGATAGGGAATACTACACAAAGAAAACCACAAAGGAAAGAAAATAGTCCAACCACCACCAAGTACAACCACATAGAGTAAAAGGTTTAAACTTAACGTAAAGAGTCCAGAATATAAGACCAACTAAAATAAAGGTACAGTAAAAAAAGTAAAATCTATGGTGGTTGCCCACTAGGGATCCTACCTAAAGGGTAGGTATACCTCGCTACGAGATGTCATTGTAGCAAAATAAATCTATCGATCCACCTCTGACCACCATCTAGACCTGGATCCCTAAAGTCCTAGTCAAAGTTGTTTGTCGTCTGTACAAGACACAACATGTTCTGGTGAAGCCCTTGCATGGGTGAGTATAAAAATATTCAGTAGGGATCTTATGTCCCCTGAAATTCTATCATAAATCCACAAAGGAAAATACTTCAAAGAAACATCTCAATATAAAGCACAAAGAAAAAGACACAGCTCACACAAGGTATAACAAATGTACTTAAGTAAATATGATAAGTCATAAAGTTGGATCACATTATTCAGTGGATAGGTACTACTGTTGAACCAAGAAGGGTACCTCTTCTAGTGGTCCATGAAGGGTCTCTCTCATGCTGATCTATGAAGGGTCGCTCTCATGGTGATCGAAAAAGGGTCGCACAGTTGTTGATCCGTGACTAGTTTCTCTACTACTGATCCACATCAAGTCATTATACTGATGATCCATGAAGGGTCACTCTCGTGCTGATCCATGATGGGCCACTCTATTACTGATCCTTTAAGGGTCTCGCTATTGCTGATCCATGAAAGGTCACTCTTCATTCGTCACTTCATAACCAGCCCCTCGATTCCCACACTTAGAATGCTTGATTCTGGAAGTATCTTCCTCTCAATACAGTGGTAATACCTCAACATCCAAAAATTACCACATAAAGAAACCTAAAGGGCCTCCTCATCATAAGGGTCCCAATTCAAAAGATAGATCGTCGAACAGACATCCAGTCTATATGATATGATAATTTTTTTAAAAAGGTCCTGGTTTGATTCAATTCCATTCCATCCTAGTCATATTAAAACCTCCTCCATAACACACATAGAGTATCTCATATGGACCTCCTTGTTTCGAGGGTCCTCATGGAGTAGATGGCAAGCTAATCGAATGCCCTGTCTGAGAGATATTATCATTTTTGTAAACAGTGATCAGTTGCATCTGGGCCCGGTCCGACTCAGTTGGATCGACCCAACCAATAATGTCCCTAGGTCCTGAAAACGTCATCTTGTATTCTTGGATCATTCGGTCTCACTGGGCCTGGGGTATGTTAGCCGTGGGTCCATTTATTCGGGTCACCCAGTGAACCAAAATTATCCAACATGGCTCGTGCTGGCAGGCCGGTCAAATTTTGACTTAGCCCACTCAACAGCCTAGTCATTTTCACCCAGCCTTGATTGACTCATTTAGGCTGGCTTTTAAAACTTGACAGGTCGGACTGTTCAGCCTGGCCCGATGGGCCAACATATATTATCCCAGACCGACTTGGCGGGTCTAATTCAGTCAGAACTTGTTTCCACTGAACTAATTGGGGGAGTGTGCGGCCTGTTAACCATGGCACCCCTTCGGATAAACGTGGCCCATAGATGTAGGAAGCTCATCCACGCAGTTCTAGGTGGCACCACCTTTCCATATCCCCACCACGATCGATGGTTTGCGGCCTCCTGCTGCTCCGCCAAGGAAAGCACCGCTCCCAGCTAACGTCGACCCTTGCTGATGGCCCTTGCGGCACCACCATGGCCAACGTTCCATAAATTATTCCCAGTGTGCCGTCTTGGCATGCCACCACCCACTCGTAGTCACCGCTGTGGGCCCCTACAATCTGTTCCTTTCGTGGACCACCAGGTCGGCACCAGTGGTCCATTCTTCACATCATGTAAGCCTATGATACATGTGTGGTGTCACCTAGATTGCGAAGGCCTCAAATTCTCTTTTCGACCATTTTAAATGTTCTACCATGAATATTGCACAACAGCACTGAGGGCATAGGGACTCGAACTTTGTTTGTCCCATCCCGCACCCTCTGGGTTAATGGTGTATAATCAAATGGAAGGATTAGGCTTTCAACACATGAATCTATCCCACCATTCATGTCCCCGAATTTCACAACCCTCTTGCAAGAACACATGATCTACAGATCAAACTATTCGTGGGTTGATCTAAGTTTGTTGTTTTATAATGAATAATGTGGAACATCATCAATCACAAAGAAATCACATCCCCTATTTATATTGTTGGATATGATGTTGACGATGGATGAGATCTACGTCGGCAACGGTGATATGTGACTCATTGGGGTTAATCTACTTGTTTATAGTTCTTATTTAGATAGGAATACATCTGAATGTTCATTGGACAATCCCTATGATTGAATTCTAAACTCCCCAACATGGTAGTTTAATAAAAAGAAATATGTCACATAATTTCTGTTATGGTGAGATGTTGCATCATTAAGCCATTTCATTTATATAACAATTTAGTGGTTATGCTTTTAGAATGATCCATTAATGATACTCATTTGATGCCCCTCTTCATCGCCTCATTTTCCACACTACAGCACCACCGTCCGCTGCTCGACGGTGCGAAAGAAAATAAAATAAATTTTTTCTATGTTATTTTATTATTTTTTGAAAAGGTCGAAAATTAACATTCATTCTGACAATTTTTGGTAGAAATTATGTCCATTTTAAGAGAATCCTACCATTCTGAGTTCAACGGTGGCCTCATATTTTTTATCCAAGCATCCTTATAAAAGATATAAAAACCTGCTCATATGTTTATTTAAATTATCCATAAAAATAGTTCAAAAATTAACTCTCACCCTTGACTCGTGCCAGTCTAGGTTAAACTCCACCTAAGAATAGCATTCCCCCATGAGCTCAACGAGACACTCATATTTCGAATAATAGTTGCCATTTAGGAGTTACACATATTTGAAAATAAAGTAATTGTTAATTAATAATTTTATTTATAGGCAAAAACTAACATCCATTATTAGCCCGCATAGGCCAATGATAGGATCTGCCTAAGAAAATCATACTCTCACAAGATCATCCGAGGTCTCATATTTTCAATCCGACTCATTGTTCTTGAGATAAGAATTTGAAAAATAAAATAATTTTTTTAATTATTTTATTTACAGTTATGCCATTTTCAGGTTTTTCAATAGAGAATTGGGCCGACTAAACCTATGTCGTTCCTAGGGTAAAACTGTCTTCATAAATGCAATGGTGCCCTAAATATTTTAATTTAGGCACCTATTTAATAGTTATTCCACTTTTTCATGAAAACTGCTCAAGCGTGATATTTAAATCTTATCATTTTTCTACGGATCATTCCGGGCACTCTGTGCTCAGAATCGCTCTCTGTCTCAGTGCCTAGTCTCAAAATAATTACATGTAATAAAAATATTACATGGAATTTGTAAGATATTACATTGTGAAACATGTAACACCAAGCTTAAACAACCCATGAAATATATTTATTCAAATTTAAATTCTTTGATAGCTTGACCAACACGCAACCCCGAGTCGAAATAAACAATAATAAAATATATTATTATTAAAAGAATCTATTAAATTAGATATTTATAATAGTAATAACTAAATTATAAAAATTATGGTTACCTAATGATTATATATAATATAAGAATCATTTAAGATTAAAAAGAAGTTTTCAGAAAACCCACATTTTTTCCAAAAGAAGGGTCAGTGTTTCTTTGTAGACATAATTTAAAATTAATTTTCACTACTTATAGAATATTTAATTAATAAAATTATGCTAATTTATGAAATCATAATATAAAAATTAGCATAGTGTTGATTTATTGGATTTTTTTAAATGTTTCATTTTATGATAAAGAGTGAAAATTACTGGATTTTAATTGAAAACTGCATTTTTATTTGATAAAATTATAATGATAAATTATATTTTTAATTTATTTTAATGGAAAATTAGACATATTTTATTTCAATTGGATAAATAAGTGATATTTTAATAATTTTCATATTTAATTTTTTTATTAAAATTTTTTAGACTCTTGAAAATTGTTTCTTTATAAAAAATTTCCTCATCACATCTGCAGGATTAATTTGAAATTAAAATTTTCCACATCTTTGAATATATTTTAAAAAATTATTTTATATTTTTAATGAAAAATATTTATATTTTATAATATATGGAACTTAATTTTTAAAAAAATAAATCTTCAAATTCATAAAAAAATTACCCTGATTATGGTAAAAATAGTTTTTTCGGTTTTTAAACTAAATAATAATGTATAAATTGAAATAAAATCTTCTATAAAATATAATTAGGTTAGTTTTTTATAATAATAATTTTTATGAATCGATATTAATCAATTTTTTTACCATTAGGAATTTGAAAAACATTGAAACACCTTTTTATTTTCAAAAATTATTATTGTGTCACTTACCTCACTTATAAAAGGTCATTCACTCTCTAATATTATTCAAAATATAAAACCATTATTTTGGGAAATACATGACCAAAAAACATCCTAAATTCCATTAACTCATCCAATTATTATTATTATTTGATTAATTTCAACCATGGAATGAGTTTTTATAATCCTAATGATGTTTCATGATGAAGAGGTGACACTCTTCAACAAGAATTTTTAATTTATTTCCTCCTTCACCTACATAAATTATTATTAAAAGATGATATAAAATAACTTAATATATTCCCTATAAATTTTGTTATGTTTAACACATAACCTAAAATAATATTCACTTCAATCAAATGGGTTAAAAAATCATCTTTCATGTGTATGGCGGACTACCACCACATGAATCAATGCAATTTTTTCTCATTACCACCTATCAAAGTTGGTTATGATGATGGTTGTAAATTATATATTTTATATTAATAACATAATTATATCTATGGAGTCAATATATTATATATACATATTAAATTTCCATTCAATATGAGATACGATAATGTTCCTCATGTGTACTGCGGACTACTACCACATAAATATATGTGATTAATTTTTCACTAATGATTTATATGAATGTTAATAAGGAAAAACCTAATAAATATATGTGATATACATGAAATAATATTAAAAATCATGATATATTTATCATTATGAAATATAACATATATCATATTATTTGTTACATTGAAAAAATGATAAAATTGTTCGTAATTGTGTGGACTACTGGCTTTATAAAGTGATGTGACTCTCTTTTCATCACCACACAACATGGATGATATATATAAGTATATTTAAATAAATAATATTATTTATATCATATTATTATATTTTTGGGAAACATAAATAATTTTCTACCTTGTTTATATGATGATCTTTGTAAAATCCAAATGTTACTCATACTTACGTATGACCTTCCATATCTATGATTGTAATTTACTTCATTTTTCATAAACCACATTCATGATATTTTAAATATTAAAATTTATAAAAAAAATATAATTATTATTTAATTATTATTATTTTTTAGATGATTGAACTATATTATATTCAAAATAACAAGATCGTTCATAAAAATGCACAAATGACAATATTAAAAACTTAACATTTGAAACAATGAAAATAACCAATGATTATTAATGAAATGGTGATAAGATTATATAAAAGGGTCAAATATTATATTATAAATATCAATATGGATCTTTAATAAGTATATAACTCTTATAAAACCACTATATTAGAGGTTAAATAATATTTAACTAAAAGGAAGTTCTAGGTAAAGGATTCTATCTAAATTTTTTTCATTTTAATATATTTGTATATTATGATCCAAATTTTTTTATATGGTGTATATACTTTCCTATTTATAGGTAATTTATTGATTCCGTAATAATTCATGGTATTTTATGTTTTACATTAAATTATTTAATCCAAGGTATTTTTAATTAAAAGTTACCAAGTAGAAAATAATTTAATAACTAAATTTCGCTTCACTAGAATATATTAATCCTTCATTTAATTTGGTATTCTAAGGTTAAGTGTGCAATGAATATTTTATAAATAATTTTTCCCGTAAAATGTTTTACATGGATTTTAATTTGATAAATATAATTTATTCATTGGATAATTCTCACAACAACCTTATGATATTTTTTATTATTTACTTCACAATATCATTCTAATCAAGATTTTTTATTCGTGAATTTCATATAAAATAAATAATTAGATAATTTTATAATAAACCCATTAAATTTTATTCTAATTTTTTTATTCATGAAATTTTTCAGGTAATAGTACCATATTTCCCCTCTTTGGTACTTAAAATAATTGAGATAATACTTTAATAAAAATCCAAATTCATATTTCTCGTCAGTTAGAAATTCATTTTCTAACAATTTTTTTTTCAAAAATGTTTTACCCCTTTTCTAAATTATTTATTAATGATATTTTTACCCATTTTTATTTTTTACAAAACAATTGAAAGTAAACATCATGTCATTTAAAAACAAATCTCATTTCAATTTTATGGAAAAGTGAAAAGATTAAATTATTTTAATTTGTATGGCATGAATATAATTTAAAATTATTATAAACAATTATATGTTTTAAAGTATACATTATATGTTTCAAATGATATTTTTTTTATAAAATTTATTTTCAAAATGTTTTGTTACCTTTTATTTTAAAAATGATATATCCAATAGGAAAAATATATTTTCCTCAAATATATTTTTCAAAGATCATTTTATGGTATTTATACTCAACGATGATAGAAACCCTTTTATTAGAAAAATAACCTACTAGGGATATTTTTTGTTGATACCATACTTATACAGTTTATAGATGTTTTATGATCCTTCTGACCATTGAAATTATTTACATTCACTTTCTGGATTCATTATTTCGTTGATTAACTTTTCTAGGAAATATTAACATTCCATTTATCATTAAACATTAAATTTATTCTATATATCCATATTCTTTAGCATGGATGTTTTTATTGATTAAACCATATATTATTTTTACATATGTTATTTTTCATTGGCATTTATTTTTTTATATGGGTAAAAATTAATAAATACTTATTCTTAACTCAATAAAAATATTTTATAATAAGGATTTTTTTTAATGAATTAAATACATTATTCATTATTATATAAAGGCTTTAGATATTAATAATTTAGTTGGTCATGGTTATTGGTAGCCCATTGATTCATCAATAGTATCATGAGGTGAATCTTTAATCCATCATTAAAAGGTTTTTACGGGTACTTTTAAACCATTTTGTCAAATGTCTTGATGGTAGAGATATAATGTTATTGAGAGAGAAGTTAAAATTGTTAATAATTTACTTCATTGAGAATTAATTTATTCTTATCCATGATATATATCAAAAGATATTATCATAAACAATATTTCATTCTTAGATTATTTATTAAATGTAATGTGTTTTCAGTTAGTTTCCTTATGAAACTGATTATTCTTTATCCAGTTGATTAAATGGAATGTGTGTTTAGTTAAATACCTTTCCATATTTATTTTTCATATTTATTAATGATTTATTATTATATATGTAACCATTACTGATCATTTGATCTCACCATTATTTTATTTCTTTTCATTGGAATCTATAAAGTTTATTATGTTTGATATACAAGGATATGTTAGTGAGAATAATGTAGTTCATGGAAAAATATGTTTTAATTTGTGATTTCATATTTAATATGGGAATAATATATATTTTTTTACCAAGACAACTAAACTAACCATTACATTGAGATTTGATTCCATGTATCTTATTCCAACACAACAATGTAAGACACTAGATTAGGTTTACTATATTGAGGGTCATTTCAGTTGTTGTTAAAATAAGATTCATAGAAAACATATAATCTAGATTTAGGAAAACATTTATTAAGGCTAATAAACCTATTATTGAAATTGAAGATATTTATAGAGGAACATCGAAATTTTTTAGGAAGGTTGTTATATGTTGTTTTCTTATAAATAAAACATTCTGTGGATATTATAAGTTGTTTTGGTTCTAGAATATATGAACCTAGGATTAATATCATTGAAAAGGAGAAATAGTATTGGCACAATCATGACCTGGTACATGAAAATGGGTCTCATTGAACACCTAATTTGACACTCCTGGTGGATATTGTTAAGATAATTTAAATTTTATTTACAAACTCTTATAATGGATTTTAATTGATAGTGAAAAATGATAACCTAGTTAAAACCTATGGAGTCTTATTTTGAAAATATGGTTTCATTATTTAGAAATCGTATAATAGACTATAATGGATTGAGTTATTTCCCACTATGATTATTATTATTTTACTTATTATACATTTTGGTTTTAGTCAATGAATAAAACATAAATGAATCATGTTATCATTGAATATAAATGAAAATGTGGTGATTATGAGAAATGAAATGGTATTATTAATTGAGTGAAATATATCATGATATTCCATAATTTGTCATCCTACAATATTATGAAAACCCTATACATTAACCAACACTTATACCCCACAACGAATTGAAGGATAGTGTTTAGTAAGTGATAAAGGAGTGGAGAGTATGGCAGAAAGAATTATATATTTATATAATGATATAAATATGGAAGGAGACACCAATTAATTTTTTTCAATGGAATGATAAATTATTTATGATTGGAATGAAATGGAATAATGCAAATGATTCTCTAGAAAAAAATGAATATTATGTTAGAACAAAATAAATATCATCCTTGGGATATATTTATAATTAATTTTCTTAAATATAGGTAACCAATGAATTATCCAAGTAAACTCACTCTTATGAAGGATATCCCGTATACCATAGAAGGACTTATGATGAAACAAAATGGTCAATGTTTTTCTGTATAAATAATCTATAATAAAATTGTATATATATTTTAGAAATAATATTTTTGTATTTAAGAATCACAAGACTTCTAAGTACTATGTTAAATTTTATAATCATATGTGTCTTAAATAAATGAATAGTTTTGGATTTCATCATGAGAATAAGAGCATAATATTCATCATAAGTTAATAATATTAACTAATTATTTTTAGGTTTTATTTGATGGGAGTCTATCATGATTAAGAATATTTTGGGAGAAATTTATAGCAATGAAACCCATTGATTAAGTATGTGGTTTAGTGAAAAAATATTTTTCCAATAATTACTTTAAATTTTATCTATATAATTTTAGTGGTGTGGATAACCATTTTGGTTGATTTTAAAATTAATGACATAGTAATTAAAGTCCAAAAATATTTGTAGATTTTTGAGAAAAAAATTAAGTTTTATTGAAAACCCTAGAAAAATGTTTATTTAATGATAAATTTTTTTTCAAGGATTTCCATAATATTTTTTTGGAACATTATAGGATTAAATTAACATAATTTTAGAAAAAGTAAAACCTATATGCTGGGTGAAAACCCATATCATCTGACAATGTCTATGGGGATAAATCCCACAACTTAAAGATGATAAGTGTTTAACACCTACCACTAGCCTCTATGATTTATTAAGATTTCATTTTTTATTTAATATTTTCATTGAATAAATATTAATGAAAAATTCATGGTGTTAATTTTTAGATTTATAGATAAATATGTTATATTGGATAACTTGGGCCAACCATATTGGTTTTTTAAAGTATTTAGAGATTGATAAGAAGGATTTTAACTCTTTTATATACATAACCATCTATTAAAATTGAATTTCAGTGATTCAAGAATAAAAAATCAATTTATATATTAATTTATTATAGTATGTGATGAATTATAAATTTAATGGAACATAACTAATGTTTTAAATTATAATTATGCAATTAAAACACATCAATTAAATATATTTCCTCATATTATTAGGCAGTAAAATAATTACTCAACTCTCAAAAGGGATATTGAAACAAAAAAACTTCCAATTACTTTCATATATAATGAATTAAATGGTATTTTAAATCATTAAATAATTATCAATTTCAATTCCTTAACTTTCCATTGATTATTCTCTTTCTTGTGATCAATAAATTTTCTCCATCTCTATAATTATTTTTTCTTTTCTTCTGTTTTCATATCATCACTTGCTTCCAATGTACAATAACTTATAAATATAGTTATGTGTCTTTTATACTTCCTTTTATCTATTTTTAAAAGGATTGTAATTTACTCTTTTTAAGATGTGGATTTTAAATACAAAAAATTCAAATATCAAACACTTTATTAATAAGATTATGTTTA
This sequence comes from Viscum album, assembly GCA_963277665.1. NCBI lineage: Eukaryota > Viridiplantae > Streptophyta > Magnoliopsida > Santalales > Viscaceae > Viscum > Viscum album. The sequence continues at coordinate 376,870,202 of OY728160.1, read as the reverse complement.
AATTTTCAAGAATAAATTTATTAAAGGTAGGGAGCATATAAAACCACTAAATTAAAAAAATCATAACATTTTTTAAATATCAATTGATACATGAAACCAAAATATTATAAAACCAATTAAATATATTTCTTTAAATTAAATATCATCGCCATCTTACTGAACACCCAACCTAGAGATGAAATGAACCATAATATAGTAAAGAATTATAAACTAAACATTAAATTTGGGGTATGAATATAACTAACTAAATTTTGAACATTATGTCTATCTATTTATTATAAATAAAATAATAATCATTTAAAAGAAAAATAAGTGTTTTTAAAAAAAACTCTATAATGTTTTAAAAGACGGTTTATTGGCACTTGGCGCACATAATTTAAAATTAGTTTTTACATCTTTTAGTAAATTATTTTCCAAAAATTAAGTCCAACTTTGAAATAATAATATAAATATTATCTTATGGAGATTTTTAGGGTTTATAAAAATTATTTCATTTTTTACGAATAGTGAAAAATACTAAATTTTAATTGAAACCTACCTTTACATTTAAATAATTTATTTTGTTATATTATACTTGTTATTTTTTTTCAATTAACATTAGTCAATTTTATATCAATTAATCCAATTTAGGTAACTAGAAAAAAAATTATTTTGCATTTCGACATAAAAACAACATAATCTTTTGAACATTTTCTCATTAAAACCCCACTTTATCATCACGTCTGCGAGGTTAATTTTAAGTTAACATTCCTCACATCTATGAATGGAATTTTTCAAAATGTATTCAATATTTTTAATCTTATAATTTATATTATCTAATAAGGTAAACATAATTTCTAAAAAAATTAATATTGAAAATAGTAAATAATATTTGTATCAGTTAATGTAAAATGGATTTATCATGGATTAAACTAAAAATATAAAAGTTAAAATGACAAAAAACATGCCTAAAATATTTTTTGTGTATTTTTTTCATAATTATAATCTCTAATTATAGATAATAGTACATTTGTTACCTTTGTGTCTTGTAATATATGTGGTTTAACCTTCTCATTTTTTGAGATTTCAAACCTTCTACGCACGTCACTTATAAAAGGCCACCATAGCTTCTCTTTTTCACACCATAAAACTCTTTTGGTTCTCAAAATACTTTATCAAATCACTTATTAACATCCATAACCATATATTATATGAATTATTTTGATTATAAATCTATCCATTAAATATTTTTATGAAAACCTAAATAGGTTACCCGAAGAAGATGTAAAATTCTTTAATGAGAATTTTTATTTTATTTCTTCAACAACCTCCATAAATTCGTATTAAACCATGGTGATATAAAAAAATTATTATATTTAATTTGAAGATATGTTTTTTTGTTATTTTAATTATATAAAACGATATCCATTTTGAATAAATGGGTCATGAAATCATTATTCATGTGTATAGTAGACCATCACCCCACAAACCGATGTAATTCCTTTTTCCATGTCAACCACTCATGGTTGGGTATAAAGATGGATATAAAATATATATATAATATATAGGAAATACTTATATAAATTGATTAATTATTTCATATATATGTTTTAATTTACATTCAATATGGGATATAATAATGTTGCACATATATAAAATGGGATACTACCTCAAAAAGCGGTGTGATTTGATTTTCACCAATGATTTAAATTGAAGTTAATAAGGGTAAACTTGTTGAATATATGTAATATAAAATAAATAATTATTACATATAGGAAATATTTATCATTCTAAAAATATAATATATAACATTTTTGTTCTTACACTACAAAATTATAACATCATTCGTAAATGTGTGGACTACCGACTTCTCAAAGAGATGTGAATATCTTTTATTCACCAGACAATATGGATGATATATATAAGAATATTTAAATAAATTATATTATATATTTTATATTATTATCATTTTTTAAATTTAAATTATTAATTACATTTTCCCATGATGACAGTTGGAAAATGGAATCTCTACTCATGTGTGTGTATGCCCTACATTCTCCATAATCCTGACATGCTTAATTTCTCATAACTATATTTAATTATTATTTTTAAAAGTAAAATTTAATTAAATTATTTTGAAAATTACATATTTATTATATTAGTTATGATGGAACTGCATAATATGCACAAGAACGAATACATCCCTAACAAAAAATGACTGAGAAAGTGAAGAAAGTAATATCCAAAAACAATGAAATTAATGAAATATTATTAACGAACAGAAGATAATATGTTATAATAGGATCATAAATGATATTATAAATATTAATATTGTTCTATAACATGTTAATAATGTGTTTAGAATAAATATATGAGTTTTAATCACGTTCAACAAAAAAAATTTAAGGGATTTGGTCTCAATTTCCTTTCATTAAAGAACATTTGTATATTATACACCAATTTGTTTCATATGGGTTATATAATTCCCATTTTACATTTAATATAATTATTAACTAAATAATTCAGGTTATTTTATGTTTTTATTTTAATTACTTCACCCAAGTGGTATTGACTTAAAATTTTCCAAGTTGTAACGAATTTCATGACTCAATTTTATTTCATTGGGTTATATTTATCTTCCATTATCTTTGATATTATAATATTATATATATAATTTGTTTGGAAAGTATATTGTTTTATTTCCAATTATTTTATTTGTATTTACATTTTAAACACATAATTAATCCATTGGTTAGTTCTCACTTCAATGTTATGATAATTGTAACGGTTTATTTGACAATATCATTATAATAATGATTTTTTATTCTTGAATGTTAGTTGAAAGAAATGATCTGATTATTTTCTGATAAACCCATCTAATGTAATTCTACTCTTTTTATTAGCAATATTTTCAATTAAGAGTACCATTTTCCAACTATTTCGTTTTTAAAATAATTGAGATTTTTTTTAAGAAAATATTACTTCGTTTCTCACTTCGATCAAAAATATATCATCTAAAAAAACCATATTTTCTAATATATTTTTTCAATGTTATTAAACATTTTACAAAAAACATATTTAAGAAACTTTTATCCATTTTAACATTTTAATAAAATTTTGTAAAGGATTCTTCATGTCAATTTCAAAAACAATTCTCGTTTTACTTTTATCAAAACTAGTTAAACTAATATATGTTTTAACAATTATAGTACGAATATAATTTCTAGCCATTATAAACACTAATTTTTTTAAATATTACTTGATGTTTTTCATAGGTTATTTTTCAAAAAAAAATTATCCTTTAATTTTAAATGTCTTTTTTCAAAATAGAAAGTATATTTTTCCAAAGAACGTTTCCCAAATATATTTTTATGGTATGTGTACTCATCAACGTTGAAAAGAATTAATTTTATAAATACTATAGAATAGATATATTATATTGATACCATCCTTATTCACTCTATAGATGGTTTGTGATCATTTTCACCATGGAAAGTATTGACATTCCCATCCTTGATTCATTTTTCTAGTCATTATCATTACCATGAAATATTAAAATTCATTTGATCATTGGAAATTTAACTAACCTTAAATATTATTATTATTTATCATGGGTATGTTTATTAATTAAGCCAAATTTCATTTTTACATTCGGTTTTCTACATTTAAAGTTATGTGTTTATATATGGAAATATTGATAAATATGTATTCTTTACTCAATATGAATATTTGACAATAATATATATTTATTAAAAAATTAAACTCATTATTTGATATATGAGAAAGGATTTGGACATGAATACATAGGTGGGGAAAATTTCTAGATATCCTCATGAAGCATCGATAGTCTCATGAGGAAAATCAGAAAATTAGAATTAAATAGGTTTCTATATATGGTTTTAACCCGTCATTTGAAAGGTCTTGATGGTAGAGGTATCATGTTATAGAGACATGACACATAATAATTAATAATTTCCTTCATTAAGAATTCAGTAATTATTATCGATGATATTTTCACAACGATATTTTCTATGGATTAATTTTATTCTTAGTTTATTGATTAGATGGAATGTGTTTTATATTATTTATAATTCTATATTGATTGTTCATTATCCAGTTATTTAAATGCTATGCGTGTTTAGTTATTTTATTTTCCATGTTTATTATGCTTATGAATTCATGAATTCTTCCACTATAGATAACACTTATAGAGAAGTTGATCTCCCAAATATTTTGTTTTCTTTTCATGAATCCATGAAGTGTTCTATATTTTATATACAAGGACATTCTAGAGGGAATGATGATATTAATTTAAAAATTATTTTTTGTTTTTTATTTTCAAGTGTAATATTTGAATCATGTTTGTTTCTAGTTTACGAGGACTAATAAAATATTTTTTCCTTTAGGTTGTTATTTCTTATATCTTATGCCAACAAAATAATGTAAGACACTAACTATGGGCTACTGTATTCATGGTCGTTACATATATAAAATCATTAAATAAAATATGTTATATGTTGAAGAAACATTTATAAATATGAATAATGAAATTTATATCATTATATGGATAATTATATCAATATTATTAAACTTTAACAAAATAATTGTTGTTAATAACACATGATGATCATAATATGATATAAATAACTAACATACTCATGAAAATATAATTATAAAAAAGATTATAAAATGGTATTATTTATTAGTTTGGTTTAAAAATAGGTTATTTTTTATCTATGTTTGTTTTATTGGAGGTTCAAATGTCAATAAATAAGCAAGGAAACAGGGTAAAAGATTTTCATCTCGATTTTTACTCCATTGATACATTGTTTTTATTACAAACTAATTTTTTTTTGTGGCGTGTCTACTACATATACGATATATTAAATCATGATTTAATTTTTAATTCCTCGTATTCTATGTTCAATTTCCTGGTCATTCTCATTTTTCTATTTGGATTTAAATGCTACATAAGCCTGAAGAATTTATTTCCAACTTCCATCTAATTACCCATACCTATAAAAATGATATTATATGTATAGGTAATTTTTATTCTCATTATTTCTAAATCTTATGTCATTTTTTTATCTTTTAGATAAATTTTTTTAAAAATAATACCTTTAAATAATTTAAAACATTATAATTTAAATTATTATAAGGAATGTGGGTTTTCAAAAAGTTATTAAATTTTATTCAAAATATCCAAATAAAATTCCCATATTTTCCAATATTAATATTTTATTATATACTCTACATTTTCTTTTTATTACTCTCATATATTATTCATAAATATTATTATAAAAATTAAAAAATTTCAAATAATTTATACTAATTTTATTGTACACAATATGTAATTTTCAAGTTTTCATTCTTAAATATGATTTTTAAAAGTAATTGTTTTCAAAATATTTTAAATTACACTTTTTTATGAATTTATTCCTTTTAAAAAAAATTAATATTAATTTTTTTTACAAATAAATTATTTAAAAGTATTTTCACTTTCCCTTTTTGAAAAAATTCCCTATTTGTAATATTTTAATTCATAAAGATTTTATTTAAAAGAAATTGTATTCAATGTATTTTCACATCTCATTTTTGAAAACTCTTTTTCATTTGATGGAAATTTTATTAAAAACTCTTTATAATATCAATTTAAAAATTCTTGTCTTAGCCTTTATAAAAATGGTTTTAATGTAAATTTACTTCAATGTTTTAAAATGGTTTTGTAAAAACATTTAAAGTTTCATTTATATTTACTCTCCATGGTTTATTTTCCTAAAAATATTTTTCTATCACCATTTATATGTCATTATGATATGATTTATTTAGGAAAATGATAATTTTTATATTATTTTATTTCTTATGTTTTTGTTATATAATTTTTTTTAAATGTTTTACAAAAACCATTATTTTTTCATGGGTAATTTTTGAGAAGATAAATGTTTGGTTCTCATGGGGAATATAGAAGTATGTATTATGATAATGGTGTCACCTATATATCTTGTAAATACATTGGTTAATGGATTATGTATCATGATATAGAAATGTTTTTTCAAAAGGTAATGAATTTTCTAGGTTCCAAAAGGGTGAATGTGATAGTTTTAGGATCTACTGAAAATTTTATAAATGAATATCATAAAAATTCACTAGGTTCCAAAAGAGTGAGTGTGATGGAATTAATCTACACTCAAAATTTTGCAAGTGAACATGTTAAGAATAATCTGGGATATTAAAGGGTGAGGGTGAAGGTGTTAAGATACACTGACAATTTTACACATAAATAGGTTGGTGAGTAACCATGTTCATAACGATAATAAATTATATGTTTATAATTATGCCACCTTTTCATGTTGTTTTTCATGTTATTACATGTTTTCATGATTATGAATTATTTTTAAAGTATTCCACACTTTTAAATCATGCTCACATGTTTTTTGATTATTGATATTTATTTTTAATCCAAGTCATTTATTTTATGGTTAGTTAATAATCTTATTATAATCTAATGTTTCTTTATAAGGCATTATGATTTTTATCCATATAATTATAAGAATTTTAAATTTTTTATATCTTTATCATATTATCATTCATTTCAATTAGTTGATCAATTATGATATTTATTTTCTCTTACAAAGTGTTTGAGCTTAACCATTAATTATGTTAAAAATCCCTAGTTTATGAAGATGATTATATCCTGTGAGATTTTTAGAGAGGGTCTATATTAGCACCATTATAGACAAAAGTTTTCAAGTGTTGTCAAATAAGATATTTATGTTGCTAATATCCAACACACCAAATCTTTAATTCCTTAGGTTTTAAAAATTCTTGTGAGATGTATTATTTAAATCAGGAGATTAATTTATTATTTATGTTATTTTTAGATTAGTACTTTTCATTAATGATCTATGATCTTATAACATTTAACAAATATTTTAATAATGGTGTACCCATATATCATAAATTAAAATTATAACATCATTAAATAATGTAATTTTTTAAATATTTAACAAACTAAATGTATATTTCAAATCATCAATACATCATCTAATAATTAATACACTAAAAATCAAAAAAACCACAAATGGAATAAAATAAAAGTATGTTTAAATTAATATATCCTATTAATACAATAATCTGGGTATTAATATCATTGTATAATTGGTCACATTATGAATTTAGTTCGTTTAAATTTTAGATTTAGGGTATTAAATTAATGATAATGATTTGGTTTAGTAGAAAAATAATGATGTTCATTCCATAAGGAGATGGAAACTAAAAATCTTTATAGTAATTACAATAATGAATTGTAAAATCAATGAAAAATATATACAATATAGAAAAAAAAAATATTTAAAAAGTTAAACAAATTTTTTTAAGTGGAATATTAACATGAAGTAATTAGTTTATAATGTTAATAAAAATCCATTAATAACTGAGGAAAATGAGTTATGAAATATCATTCTATGAAATAGAATAATATATTATCAAAAAGTTTGTCTTTCATAATAAACATAATTCTAAAATAGATGTTTCATGGAATATATAATAAATAGTTATAAAATATAAATTACACATTAAAATAATATACCTTAATTATAATTTTAATCCTACTTCACAAATAAAAACTATGAGAAATTTTCTTTCAATTGAGTCCCGAAGAAGATAAAAAATTTATAATGAGATGATAAATTTTAATTTAAAAATAGATATCTTATTGTATGGTGAACATAGAGAAACTAAAAAGATTTGTTTACTCTATAGTGATTCTATAAGTGTATAATAACTTATGGAGTAACTATTTAGGTAAAAACATGTCTTATAAGATTCAAACAACAATGTTGTATTAGTTCTTATGAATCATGAAATTTTAAAAAGGAAAAGTGTAAAATAATTTGTACGCCAATTAAAATAACATGACATTTTTTTTATTCTTGTGTGTGTCAGTGACACAGTTTTTATATGAAGTATTCTCAAGATTTTGAGGAGTGTTTTACATAGATCATGAAATTATTTAATATGTTTATGTTATGTAAAATTACTTTATTCTTAGTTATTCAAAATACCCAATCTGAAAGATCAATGTTTGTCTCATAAGAGAAATATGATTTTGAGTTATTGAAACCATTTTGAAAGGATGATTACATATTAATTTTATTTATAATAATATTTTTAAAACACGGTGTTGGTAATGTTTTAAATAAAAGGTATTATATATAACTGATGGTGACACTGATTTATCTAATAACATCATTTCCAAACATAGTCTTTATATTGACACATTGTGAATGATTCTAATGTAATTAAATGGAATATCATCTTATGGATGAAAAGTGACTCATTAGACATGATAGAGTGAGATAGATTTTCAGAAACTATACTATGATAATTTGTATAAAATATGAGAAAAGATTCAGTTTTATCGATACATTTTTGTGGATTTTTCTACTAATGTTGATGATTTTAATTCAACTATTGTTGGCGATTTTTATTGATGAAATATGAATATCATATAATTATAAAAAACAATATTCTCCAACATTGAGTATAATTGAGTCTATGTATGTTTTCTTATTGAAATCCACCACACAAATAATTTGGATGAAAACTAACATTAGAGATATTAGAGGTGACGTGAAATTTATATGTTTGGTCATATGTGACAGTCAAATTGATTTAATCTTATCAAAAAATATTGCACAAAATTTTAGGTTGAAGAAAACAAATATCAAATAATACATTATCAAAATAATGTGGAGATAAGGGATATATTATAGTAATATATTTCAATAATATATAATTTTGTGAAAATTATAAAAAATCAATCATTTAATGAAGTATTTCAAAATTTGAAGTTGGTGTTGGGAGTGTTATCTCATCTCATTGATTTGTGAATATTAATTATTATTATATCCTCTTAACTTATTTGAAATTTATTGATATAGGTATAGAAAAATACATAAATATCTTTAGATACCTCACTAGAATAGTATAAAAAAGGTAAATAATAATAAAAGAGAATGGGATGGAATAAAAGATCTATAAAAAGGAATAATAGTAGTTGAAGATTTTTTTTTGATGAGAAATTCTTATTAAAAATAACTGATAAATTTCTTTGTGTACATTTATTTCTAATGTGATTCTAAAAAAATAAAACGACGGTTATTTAAGAAGCAATTTGAGATAATTACAATAACTCATATAAATATAAATAATCATTATTGGGGGATAAATGTATCCCCAAAACAATACTGTTTCTTACGGTTCCATATCTAGATGCACTATAAGAGGATTTCATTTTGGAATTAGATTTATCATTATCTCCATTTAATATTATATTTATTTATCATAATTTACTTCAATGATAAAATAGAGTTTGAAATAATGTATTATGGTTTTTATCATGGGAATGTATTTGAAAAAGCTTAGTTGGAGTCTTGAAGTGTTTGAAAATTATTGAATAATTATATATATTTAATTAGATAACTAACGAATATAATAGATCAACAAATCATAATTTTTATAGAAAGATAAAATCACTAAATGTTATTTTTTTGTACATAAATCATCAATTTTCTTGAGAAATTATTGCGGGTAATGTAACATCCTAGACTAGAAAATTCTATAAAAACCTATTTGGTTCCCCAAAAGACCTTAATAACCCCTTGATATACTTGATGGTGGTAAGTAGTAGTGATTTTATATAGTTATATCATGGATAAAGTATTCAAACATATCATAGTAGCGTAATAAAAAGTTAATAAAATAAAACTAGTCATCGAAGTATCTGAATCTAATAAAATGGAATCATAGACAATCCTATCAAAATAAATAACATCCCACATGTTATAACAGGATGAAACATATAAAATATCACTTGAGGTAGTAACACATCAACATGATCTCTTGTAAGAAGATCATATACATCCCATACAAAAATATATAAAAATAACTATAATCTGGTCTTATGTGAAACCCTAATCTCATATCTTGGTAATTTCTATGACATTTTAACCATCCAATATTTCTCCTCTTCCTTACTTACACATATGATGTAATTTTTTCTCAATCAATTATGGTCCACGGAAACATGATAATGTTTTGAGTAGAACTCAATTGGCCACCACCAATGGTGTCTCTAACATATATAGTAACTATAATTAATATAAAAGTGATATGTTCTAATGAATAAATAAACAATTAGAAATATAATAAATAAATCAATATCAGTCTTGTGGTAATTAATTCACAATTTAGGTTAAAAATTCCAAGTTTGGATAGTGTTGTAATATCTATAAGAAACTCACAAAACTATACCAAGAGTGGGATGAGTTACCTCTCATAATGCAATTATATATCATATCAATATATACAATAATAGAGAAAAAATAACGCCCAATATACTAAAGATATATAATTTTTGTGGGGATTATCACCCACCCTATATAACCGTAGTATATATCATCTTCACGGGGATTATTTCCCACCCTATATAAACAACATTTATTGTATCATTGGAGAGAATAGTGCCCTCCCTATTTAAAAAACATTTTTTATATTATTAGAGGGATTAGTTCCCACACCATATAATAATTTTATATCATATCATTAAGGGTATTAGCACGTATATTGTATAAACATAATATATCTCATAATTAGAGGGATCAGAACCTTCCATATGTAGCAATAATAAATCATATGTTAAGGGAGATTAACACCCATCCTTTATAATATTCACATGTAATCATAGTAGCAGGATTAACACTCATCCCAAATAACCATCATATATAATAGTAGTTTTATGGATTACCACCCAACCCATATTCACATCATAAATCATCAAATTTTGGGGTATTAGAACTCACCCCATAATACCATCATATAAGATCATTGTCAAGGGGATTATCACCTACCCCATAACACCATCATATATTACAACTAATCATATCATTATATATCAATACATAGTGGGAATGAGATCCCACCATATATTATATCTTCAATAATATACCAATTCCTACATTGGAGTCTCAATAACATAACACATTGCTATTACTACATTCATACCTGGATACAACTGTGTTAGCATCCATGTTTTTCCCCTATCGTGGGAAAATACAATATTGGGACACCCTCCAAGGTATTTAAAGTAAAATCCTAGTTTGATAATGCCACATGGGTTTCTTTATCTCATCCATGACCTCTAGGGTTCATGCCCATCTGACAGGTGATTCTCTATTCTCAAAATAGCCACACATTTATCATGGCCTCATCGGTGACACATGAAACATCAAGTAAACCAATAATAAAGGAGTGGAATAACATCTACCACACTTCATATGTTAAAATAGGTCATTCATCTCACAAAAAATACAAATAAATCATTTTATAAGTGTCCTCACAAGAATACAGACACATATTAATGGACAATGAACACTAACACCCAACACTAGTCAATTATCTAAGAGGGTCTCAAGAATTGAATGGTTCCTTATGGCCTATACTTAAATACTCATATTATTAATTCATAACACAACCACACATGGATGGTTTTAATGTCACATATCACATGTTCAACTATATTCCTTCATTTAATTTATATATTTCTTGGTTTTTCATTTCATAAATGAAAATATTATAATTAATCTTGTACCCATCAGTGATCAGGGTATTAATCTAGGGTCCATGGGTCTATCATTTTCCAAGACACATCTTTTATACTCATGGTAATTTAAAAGGAATAATTATTTATATGTTAATTTTTAATGTAAAAAAAATTTGAGACCACATATCTCATTTCATATAATAAAATTAACTAAAAATATGTAAATTTTTAGGGGGTACCAATGTCAATTTAAGTTTTTTCCTTCAAATAAGCTCAAATGTCACTTCTTAATCTTTTCTAAACATGACTTTCCATTTCAAAATTGCAATAACCCAATTCCATCTAGGTCACATCAGTTAATATATTAAAAATAATAATTAATTAACATATTAAACATATACTAATTCCATAAAAGATTATTTGGCCATAATCAAAGAACTAATCATGGGAAAAACTCATATAGACTATTACTTAACAAAAGGGTTACATACCATCCCAACACCCAACTAACCATTTAATAAAATAATATCTAGTTTTCATTTTAATTCACCAACAAATGTTTCCCCAATATAGGTAAAATTCATCAAAAATGTAATAAGTGACATACCTACAAAAAACATTGTTATTTTATACATTAAAAATATCATTTATTAAAGGTAAACAAAATCCCTCTCAATAGATATTGATACCACCTTGAAATGGTGAAAATGGAATCAAAACCTAAAAAAGTCACAGTAAATATTCATTATTTCTAAAAGAAGTAAGTATATGTGAATAAGAATATAAAATCACCTTAAATGATGGGGAAAATAACATTAAATTATAATTAGTTAGAGATGTGAAAAGAAAGTGTAATGGCCTAGACCTCTCCAAACCATTACCTTGTGAAAATTAATCATTAGACGTGTTCTGGGAGGTTAATGTGACTTAGGGTGCATTTGGGTGGACTTTTAAGGGAAACTAAAGGTCTATAGCTTTCGCATGGGAGGAACACAGTTTGTCTAAACTGTGCGGCCAAACCGTGCGACGTTGGTGTTGGAGGCAGTGGCTAACGCACTGTTCGTCTAACCGTGTGGCCTAACCATGCGAGGAGTGTTGACGAGGGAGTAGAGACTGCATGGTTAGTACCCTGTTTTTATAACCGTGTGAGAAAACCATGTGGGAACTTAAATCTAGATCATAAAATTGTGGATCTTAACCTTTTTGCCTCTAACATTCTTGTTTAACCCCAAAGCGGACATAACTCGGTATTACCCTTCCTTGAAGGTAGGAGAACCTCTCCCAAGTGTTTTTGAGGTGATCTGAAGGCTTCTCTTGGTGAATCGAAGCCGATTTCTTGAGTTATGTGATCATTCTTGTTTGGTTTCTTAGATATACATAGATCTAGTCCTCCTCTTCTTTTGGTTCTTAGATCTACGCCTATTATGGGTAGATTTATGTGTGTGGATGTCAAACATGATGAGATTTGGACTCGATCTTTCTAGGATGAGAGATCTAAGGTGGGTTTTTGGAGAATCGAACTAGGTTTCTTGAGCATTCTTCGACCGACGTGGTTCTCTTCAAAAACCTTGGAGGTAGGAGATTCATTGCTCCTCTTTCCTTTATGTGCAATTGTATTGTTAGCATGTTTAATCCCGATGGATGAAAATGGAATTGACATAATAAATAATTTGAACTGGATAAAGAAATTGTATCGATCGTATGTTATTGCCTTTTGTTTTTCTAGATAGTGTGATATCTATGCTTGCTTTTCTTAGCTGTTGTTCTTGATGGAAATAGGTAAAGGACATAAAACGAGAGTAATTGATAATTGTTTGGATAAAGATAAATAGGCATGAAAATTAATCTGGTTCTTGTGGTAATTTTATGTTAATAAAATTGGCGTAGTAAGAATGTGTAATCATTTGTGATAGCTTACAGGTTAGGTTCCCGAATTTTGGAACCAACGGATTATAAATCTGTTAATTCAAGATGGTTTGAGGATTTGATTGTTTGATAAATATTTGAAGGGTTCTGAGTTACCCTCTTGATTGTTAATGGGAAAATAGCCCAATTGGTGTGATGTTTGCTTTCCTGTTGCTTGGGCTGTGATGTGATCTTGGATGGTTGTTGTGATATGTGGGGGTATATAGGCCTTTTAGTTGTGGCAGTGGGTGACGCCTTGAGTAGAGAGATGCATCAGTTTATGCATGTGGGTGTCGGGGAGGACACCAGGGAAGATGGAATGGGTTGGATGTGATTGTGGGATGCTTGAGGGTTCTTTGATTATTTATCTGCTTTAGTTTTCCCCACTTCTCAAGGCAACTGGTCTTGCTTACCCTTCTTCCAAAGGAGGCGAAGACGCGCGGGGTATGCCACGTGCTTTCCGTTTCAAGATTCTCAAGGGAGGATGGGTCTACGCTCTTTCTATAGGTGGCAAAGACTCAACGGGTAGTACATCTACTCACCATGTTGAGCCCCCTTGTGTCTATTAGCATAGATTGATTTTCTTGAATGCTAGGGAATATGGAAAATTAATTCTGTAATGAATGTTTGAATAAATGGTGTTAACCCATGGGGTTGGTGTTAACTAAAACAAAATGAAGAGGTTGAAAGCTATTGAAGGAGAAGTTGACTTTTGGTGTGTTTCTAATGAAATTTAGTGTGTATTTTTTCATTATTAATTAATTTTTAAAGAATTAATTAATGTATAGTGGAATTGATAAAAAGGGAATGAAGTAATCTACTAAATTTCTTTAAATGGTTGTGTGCTTATAGGATACCTAATCTTAGAAGAGGTTTCCTGGAGTCCGAGAGATGTTAGTTGCAGGTGTCTCTAAGACTGGGTTATGCCCATAGTGTGGTTGTGAGTTATAATATATTCTGTACTTTTGTGTTTCTCTACGCTACTCCACCCTGTCAGTAAGGGCAACTGACACCCTGGGGATTCTGAGCCCTGGGGGGTGTTTTCCCCAACATTCCGGTGGGAGGATAAATGGCTGACTACCCCTTTTGGCCCCACTCTCTTCTCTTCGTAGATACTTGTTCCATTAGGCACAGCAGTTAGTTTTCCCCCTTATATGTGTGTAGAGGGTTGTAATGGCTTGTGTTTATCCACACACATATATTCTAGATATATTATCCTATGGACTACTATAGGTGTAACGTGTATAGGCTGTGATGGCTTGAGGATCCTTACACAGTGTATGGCCTGTAATGGCTTGAGGTATAATACCCGGCGTATGATACACGTTACGCGAGCGGTGGTGACTCCCGGAAACTACTTGGTTACTTTGGTTGTGAAGATGGTGTGTCACTTCACCCAGGTGTCTGCAGGGAATCTTTTTTGGTGCACAAGCCGCAGATTGGGGTGTTTTACCTAGGTGTCTGTGGGCAGGCCTTTTTAGAGAGAGATGCTTAGGACGTGCAACGTTGGGGAAAAGTGGGAAACCAGTGGGTAAGTAGTAGCGGGGTACCCTTGATATTCTTTATTATATACTATATTCTTGTATGAATTACTTGGTTAGAGTATTCATGGTGAGGTTGGGAACTTAGTATACCTGTTTAGGTGACGAGTTATTTTCACTTATTGTTCACTGTGCTTTAGCATGCCTTCTTTACCATTACACGAGAGGCTTCAGGGAGGATCCTACTGAGTATACTGTTATACTTACCCTACGTATATGCAAACTATTTTTCCAGTCACATAGAGTAGGTTGGAGATCAAGTCGGTTTCTACTAGCTTGGGGTTGTAGGAGTTGAATGGGATTTTGGTTGCAGTTGCTTTACTTTCTTTTGGGTACTTTCAGTTTTCCCCTCTTTGTTTTAGTACTTTTTCATGATATTCCATTTTTTCACTTGAGTTTATTTTATATTTCCAGTTCTGAGTTGGAGTTTATTGGTGTATGTAATGTCCCGGTTCTGGAATCCACCCAGAGGTGCCCCGTGCCCAGTTCACCACATGACCTGAAGCACATTTCCCCAAACGCCAGAGGCTTCCAACTATCAACGAGGTCCTTGATAAGTTATTGGGGAAACTATTCCCTCATTTGGCAAGGTATAAAAATAAAAGAAATTAACAGTAATAGCGGAAGCAATAAACAATACACAACAACTGAAACCAAACAGCGGAAGCAATGAATATATAGTAATGATGATAATGATGTAGCAGGTACAAGTATCTAAGGAACGAAAAAAATGCAAAAATGTTCTGAAATATGAGTAAAAACAATGTATTAAAATAACAGCAACTCCTACAGCACCACAAGCCTAAGCTTGGTCCCTTGCTCTACAACTCCAAGAAATAAATTACCGGAAGTTGAAAGGCGCTTTCCCTTAACTATACTTGTAACAAAAAAAGTCTGCTTTGGCCCAAAAGCATGGCCCAAACAGAGTGTGAGATACAATCCCAGTAGGCAATCACCCAAAGATCTGTGCCTAATAGTCAATGAATACAAGGCAAGTAAAAGTGCAGGAAGCAGTAAATAGAGAAGCACACAACAACTACAATCCATGGTTCTAGCATATAAAGTACACAAGTAAACAACCAACAACATGTAGAAAATAGGTAATCCTCTGGGTAGCTCTCATAGCCTAACACCTATGGTTCAACCTACAAGTACTAGCTACCCTCTAGAAGGCACACACAGTCTCACCACTCTGGTTAAGATAAGAGTAGAATTTCTGAGGAAGAACTCACCGTCAATTCCCCTTATAGACTTGTATCGTATTAAAGGATCTCTGGTTAAGCACTCAACATATCATTCCCCATGTGTCCTGCGTTGAGGAAATATAGACTCTCTGAGGAAGCACTCATCATCAATTCCCCATGTGGTCTCGCATCATATTAAAAGAAACTCTGGAGAATCCCTTACATCCATTCTCCCTATGGTCTACTACACTAGGTTCTCACAATCCAGTGTAAAAATAAACATGCATAGCACGTGTATCGGCCCAAGTAAACCTCAAGAACTACTTGGATATCAATCTAAGGCACAACAGCATAACAGTACAACAGTTCAACTATCCTACAACTAGGCATGGAAAATGGAAAAATTCCTAATAACAAAACATGCAAGGCGAAGCACAAGAATACAGTATAGATTATCCAATTTTACAAGAAATGATCTCTACTCATGAAATCAAGAAAAGAAGACAATCAACAGGGGAAAAACAGGAAACCCACAATTCCCCATTCAAGGGAATTGGTATAATTTTCACAAAATATTCACAGACTTCCTACAGAAAGGCACAAACCACCAACCTTGGTGCTAGGATATCGATATACGTGAACCAAGACGATTGATTCCCCATAGGATGTTGAAGATCTAAGAAAACACCCAAAACTCTCAACCCACGATAACTTGGAAACGAGGAGGAAACATGGAACAAGGATAAAGTAGAAGAGAAAAATCACCGCTGCGATTCCAACGCAATCAACGACGATCGACTCTGAGAACAGACAGAGGTATGAAAGATCATCAAAGATTCGCGGGTTCCTGGTGCTCTCGGATGAAGAAGTTGGAGAAGAAGAGCTTTTCGTCGATTAGGCGCGACCCCGGTCCATTTAATGAAAAAATAGAAAGTACATGGTGTGTACTTTTAGAGTACATAGAGTGTACTAGGTTTTTTCGTACTCTGGTTTAAGCAGCCTCCACGTCACCCCTACACTTCATGTGTGTGGCCCGGGAACGGCCATCACATGGCTTCGAGCCAAAAATGAGTACACAGTGTGTACTCAGAAAGTACATGGCATGTACTTCAATAATTTCCAGAAACTCCATTTTTTGCAAAAACTCCCGAAAAGGAAAGACATACATGAAACAAAGATCTGGGTTCTTACAAACTTCCCCCCTTAAATAAATTTGTTCCTGAATTTCCCTAGCGAGGTGTGGAAGAAGAAACCCTGAACAGCTCCGGCCACTACGATCGTACATCGGCTTCCCTCTCCCACGTCTCGTCCTCTACTCGCCCATGCTTCCATAGCACCCGTACTAAAGGAATAGATCTCCCACGGAGAACCTTCGTACTACAATCGACAATCCGGATAGTATGCTCCTCAAATGATGCATCCACTTTTTGTTCAACTTCCTTGGGCTGAAAGACATGAGACGGGTCTGAAAAGTAATGTCGGAGCTGGAAGTTGTGGAAGTCGTCGTGCATTGCCCGGTACCTCTGAGGTAGCTGCAACTGATAGGTGAAAGGCACAACTCTCTCCAAAACCTCAAACGGCCAGATGTACCATGGTGAATGCTTACCCTGTATTCAAATACTCTTGTGTCCCATCTTCGGTGTGAAACACAAGAAAACCTAATCCCCGACCTCAAAGTCCAAAGGTTGTCTCTACTGATCAGCATAAGACTTCTGCCGAGACCGTGCTGTATCCATCCTCTTCTGAATCAACTCTATCTGCTCTGAGGTCTCCTGAACAAGATTAGGTCCCTACAAAGATGCCTCTCCTACCACCATCCAGCATAAGGGTGATCGACATGGCCTACCGTACAAAGCCTTGTAAGGTGCCATCTGAATAGTCGCCTAAAAGCTGTAGTTTTAGGAAAACTCAAAAATAGGAATATTATTCTCCCAAGAACCGCCAAAGTCTAGAATGCAATCTCTGAGCATATCCTCTACCACCTGGATCGTACGCTCGGACTGGCCATCTGTCTCGGGATAGTATGTTGTACTCAAAAGTACATGTGTCCCCAATGCCTTCTGAAGCCCCTTCCAGAACCGTGACGTAAAGCATGCATCCCTGTCTGAGATGATGGAGTGTGGAACTCCATGCAAACGTACAATATCTCAGATGTATAGTTGTCCTAGATCATCAACACTGAAGGTATCCTTGATCGGTAAGAAGTGAGAAACCTTCGTAAGCCTGTCGATGACAACCCAAACAGCATCGTTCCCTCGAGGCGACCTCAGCAATCCGCTCATGAAGTCCATCGCAACATCGTTCCACTTCCACTCTAGAATGGGTAACTGTTGTAAAAGCAATGTTGATCATTGATGCTCTGCATTCACTTGCTGACAAGTAGAATACCTTAAGATGAAACAAGCAACATCTCTCTTCATACCTGGCCACCAGTACTGGCGATGAAGATCTTGATACATCTTGGTGACACCAGGATGAACTGCCCGAACAATGGAATGGATATCCCACATCATATCCGCACGTATGTCTGTTGGCACCCATACACGTCTCTGGAAATAAAATATCTCATCCTCGCCCACTTTCTATCTAAGAAGGGGGTCCCCTCCTGACACACTCTCCCGTAGGATTAAGCCTTCTGAGTCTAATAGATTCCTCATCCATACCCGATCAAGTATTGTAGAGGTAACAGCTACAGAAGATAGAAAATTTTGTCCATGTATATCGTTCACCTCCAGTTGCATCTTAGAGAATAGAGCCATAAGCTTCCACTCACTGATGGACTCCTAAACTGCCTGAATCTGAGTTCTCCTACTCAATGCATCTACCACTGCGTTTCCCATTCCTGGCGTATAGGCATGATCAAAATTGAAAGATGGAAGATACTCGACCCACCTGCACTGTCTCAGAATCATATCACATTGAGTGAAGATGTACTTGAGACTCTTATGGTTGGTGAAAACCACAAAGTGCTCTCCCAGAAGGTAATGCCTCCAACAGCGTATGGCATGAACAATAGCTGCCAACTCCAGATCATGTGTCGGTTAGTTCCTATCATGTAGCCTCAACTGCCGAGACACATACGCAACGAATGCATCTCCCTGCATAAGAACAACTCCTAGACTGACACCTACGGAATCATAATAAATAGTTTATCTCTTGCCTTTCTCTGGAATGAATAATATCGTTGTTGACGTTAACCTTCCCTTCAACTCTTGAAAGGATGATTCACAAGAATTTGACCATAGGAACATCACTCCCTTCATGGTTAGAAAGGTCAACGGTGCTCTTAGGCGTGAAAAGTCTTGAATGAAGCGTCTGTAGTATCCAGTTAGCCCTAGGAAACTCTATACCTCAAATAAGTTCTTCGGATGCTCCCAGGAACCTACATCTCTCACTTTCTCTGGGTCCACAGATACTCCTTCCTCTGAGATGATGTGACCCAAGAAGTGTATCTAATCCATCCAAAAGTGGCACTTCGAGAGTTTAGCATAAAGCTGATGCTCTCTCAGTGTACTCATAATGATCACAAGATGGGTAGCATGGTCGTGTCCAGTGTGAGAGTACACCAAGATATCGTCCACGAAGACCACGACAAAGGATTACAAGTAAGGATGGAACACTCGGTTCATCAGTGCCATGAAAACTGCTGGTGCATTCATGAGACCGAACGACATGACCATATACTCGTAAAGACCATACATGCTCCTGAAGGCTGTGAGAGGTATATCTGATGGTCTAACGTGCAACAGATGATAACCAGACCTCAAATCGATTTTTGAGAACTCCTGAGATCCTAGGAGATGATCTAAATGATCATCAATCCTAGGAAATGGATACCTTTTTTTGATCGTCAACTGGTTCAACGTCTGATAATCCACACATAGCCTAAGGGTACGGTATGCCTTTTTCGCAAATAGGACTGGCGAACCCCAAGGAAAAGTACAAGGTCGGATGAAACACTTTGGCTGCAACTCCTCCAACTGCTTCTTGAGCTCCTGCAACTCAGGTGTAGCGATCCTATAGGGAGGAATGGACATCGGTTCCGCTCCTGGCACGAGCTCAATTGAGAAGTCCACCTGACACTCCAGAGGAAAACATGAAAATTCTTCTGGAATGAAATCCCTGAAACGATACACCACTGGAGGAAAGTCCAACTGTGAAGTCCTCTAGTCATCTAGATAAAGACTAGCAATCTGGTCTGTCACCCTTCCTTTCCCATGATGTTTGACTCCTGCTCGACTCACCTGAACATTCCATTCGCCTTTATGAAGAAAATATTCACCCTCTGGTGAAATTAAACTCACCCTATGGCGATAATAGTCGACGACTACCTGGAAAGGAGCCAACCAGTCCATCCCAAGAATTACATCATAGCATATAATCTCTAGGACATAGAGATCCCATAAGAAACGATACACTGAAACCTCGATAAGGAACTCTCTACACTGACATACACTATATTTCCTTTTCCCCAAAGTTGTGTCTAGTGTCAATGAGTTGGCAGAAGAACATATATAGAGCCCAAGGCTCTCCACAAAAGTAATAGAGATAAATCTATACATAGCACCAGTATCGAAAATATCTGAAGATAAAACTGAGGCTACTAAAATCATACCTTGAATGGTAGAAGGTCCGGGATCCTGCATCTAATAGGTCTGTTCCATGGTGAAAGATTGGCCTGCACCTTGGCCCTGCGACCCTGCCTGACCGCTCTGAGCTGATCCACCTTACTAACGCTAAAATACTAGTGATTGAACGCCACAACCTCGACCACCACCTCGGCCCAAACGCCAGGAAGAACTCTAGTTCCTCAACTGGTGAAAAACTGATGGTGCTTCTCTTGAACGAGGAGTCATAGAAGAACTCCCGTCACCAGCTACTGGTGAAAAAACCTTGTAGAAATTCTGAAGGTGACCCATCTAGCTGCAAGATCGGCACTCCACGAGGTATCTCTGGCACTGCGGCCTCATGTGCCCTGACCGGACACACTAGTAGCATATGACATGGCTGCCTGATGATGTATATTGCTTCCTCGGATCACCGCGCCTAGACTCCCTACAGCGCTTCTTGCTGTCATCTAGAGGAAAACTAGCTCAAGAAGAAGAACCGCCCTGGCTCACAGCTTAGGAGTCTCTCAGATTATGCTCCGCAATCAGATCCTAGTGGACGATCGAAGTGATGGAAGTCAACTGGATGATATTCACCTGCAAGAGGATCTCCCGCCTAAGACCATCCTCAATCTTCCTCGCTAAGAACATCACATACCCACCCCGAAGGGTTGTGAAATGTTGTAGATCGGTGAAACAATAGGAGTACTCTATAATAGAAAGAGTACCCTACACTAATCTCATGAACTCCCGGGCTCGATCGGCCCTCAGGGTCTCTGAGTAGAATTAGTCGTAGAACACGTGATGGAACTCCTCCCAAGCCATAACCTGCTGATGACCCGCCTGTGTGATCACGTCCCACCACCTCTTGGTGGAGTCTCGGATCATGTAGGTAGCGATCTTGACTCACCTCTCTGGAAGAGTCTCCAGATGGTCAAAGATGGTCAACATGGCTTCCAGCCATGACTCTACAACCTAAGGTCCTCCTTCCCCCGAGGAAGTGGGATGATGTTGCTGCTAGAAAACCCGCGTCAAGTCTGCTATAGTGGCGGCAGGAGGCAGTGCTCCATGAAACTTCTGCATCATCCTTATAAAACATTCCTTGAACTGCGCATCAGCGCCTGAAACTGGTATGACAGCCGGTGCCCAGTCTAGCCCGACTGGAGGATCGGTAGGAGGTCCCTGATCAGCCATATCTGGTGTTTGATCACTACCTGAAAACTGACGTACAACTGGAGGACGTATTGAAGGCATAACTCTGAAAGATCAAAACATTCCTTAGATTAAGAAAACAAGGACAAAGAACCAAGGAGTACAAAACAAAAACAGGAGAAGAAACACACAGGATTTACAAAACAATACTACACAGTGTGTATAAAATCTACATGGCATGTACTTAACTCTATTTCCCTGCATGTGTCTCCTTGCACGGCTAACCCACACAGTCTTCTTAAACTGAGACTACACGGCGTGTGCCTGGCAGACACAGTGTGTAGTAGAAAAGGTTTCAATGAACCTTGTTGCTAGCTACACGGTCGGCTACACGGCTGAGACTACACAGAATGTTGTCGAAAAAATACGGCGTGTACTTGAAGATTTTTCCCAACCCGTGTAGTTGGCGGCACGGCCAAGTACACGACTGACCCATACACGGAGTGTTCTGAACAAACACAGCATGTATGGAAGAAGATAAGACTGACCTGTGTTGCTCGTGACAAGGTCAGGTACCTGGAATAAGACTACATGGCATGTTGTTATCCCACACGGCGTGTTCTACTCAAGATTCCCCGACCCGTGTTGTTAGTTACACGGCCGTGTACAGGCTCACTACTATACGGCGTGTACTTACCGTACACAGCATGTTCTTGGAGATTTTCACAACCTGTGTTTCTGCTCACACAGTTAAAGACACGGTTTAAAACTACACTGCGTGTATATATAAAGTACATGCTGTGTATTCTGGGTTTTTCTTTCCAGGCAGTAGCTCTGAAACTGCACCGAATCCCAGAAAACCCTGAAATTAAGGCATGATGGTGCCAAATTCTGATCCCTGAGGGCCCATACTCCTCGCAAATCAAATTTTGGCATCCAATACAGTCATTCACAATGAAAACATGTCAATTATCCACCAATTTCTGATTCAATATTCCCATAACACCTCAAGAATCAAAATTTGGCATTCATTCCAGAAAAGTACAATACAAAAAGTCCTCTATCAAGCATCAAAGATTCTATCAAAGAATCTATAACAACATATTAAAAAATCTACACAAGTCTATCACAATAACATGAAATTGCTAATGCACACTATATGGCATGGAAATAATGCATGGCATGTCATTTCTAACAAGTGCCTATATGATGCATGAGATAGAATACCCTCATATCATCGGGTTGCAATAAGAATAAAACCACAATAGAAAAACAACAACAACACAGGACAACTGAATCACTATAGGGGAAATCATATCAACATTAAATCTCAAAACTTGAAATTTGCAATAAACAGGGTAGTATGGCCTTTCCCTGTACACAGGTTAGGTACTCATGGGCACAACTTAAAACCAAGTACCAGATCCGTCCTATCCCTGGCTAAAGCTCCAAATAGTAATTCAAGAGAAAGGAAACCCTCTGATACCACTTTGTAATGTTCTGGTTCTGGATTCCACCCAAAGGTGCCCCGTCCCTGGTTCTCTACATGACCTCAAGCACATTTCCCCAAATTCCAGAGGCTGCCGACTAGCAGCGAGGGCCTTGGTAAGTTATGGGTGAATCTATGCCCTCATTTGGCAAGGTATACAAAGAAAAGAAATTAATAGTATATAGCGTAATTAGTAAACAATAGGCAACAACTGAAACCAAATAGAAGAAGCAATCAATATATAGTAATGATGATAAAGATTCAACAGGTAAAAGTATCTAAGGAATGCAGAAAACATAACAACGTGCTGAAATACAAGTAAAAACAAAGTACTAAAATAACAGCAACTCCTACAGCATCGCAAGCCTAAGCTTGGTCCCTTGCTCTCCAACTCCAAGAAATCAAGTACCAGAAGTCAAAGGGCACTTGCCCTTATCTATACCTGAAACAACAAAGTCTGTTTGGGCCTAAATCATTTCCCAAACAGGGTATGAGATACAATCCCAGTAGGCAATCTCCCAAAGATATGTGCCTAACAGTCAATGAATACAAGGAAAGTAAAAGTGTAGGGAGCAGTAAACAGAGAAGCACCCAGTAGCTACAATCCACAGTTCTAGTATATTAAGTACACAAGTAAACAACCAACAACAAATAGAAAATAGGTAAGCCTCTGGGTATCTCTCACACCCTAACCCATATAGATCAACCTACAAGTACTAGAAACCCTCTAAAAGGCACACACAATCTCACCCCTCTGGTTTAGCTAAGAGTAGACTTTCAGAGGAAACACTCACCATCAATTCCCCCTATAGTATCGTATCGTACTAAGGGCTCTTTGGGGAAGCACTCAACATCTCATTCCCCATGTGGACCGCATCGAGGAACTATAGACTCTCTCAGGAAGCACTCATCTTCAATACCCCTTGTGGTCTCGATTCGAATTAAAAGACACTCTGGGGAATCTCTTACGCCCATTCTCCCTATGGTCTACTACATGGTTCTCTCAGTCCAGTGTGAAAATAAACATGCATAGCGCGTGTATCAGCCCAATTAAACCTCACGAACTACTTGGCTATCAATCTAAGGCACAATAACTTAACAGTACAATAGTTTCACTATCCTACAACTAGGCATGGAAACTGAAAAAATGCTTAAGAAGCAAAACATGGAAGGCAAACCACAAGAATATAGTATAGATTATCCAATTTTTCAAGCAATGATCTCTACTCAAGCAATCATGCAACCAAGACAAACAACAAGGGAAAACAGGAAACCCACAATTCCTTGTTTAATGAAATTTGCGGAATTTGCACAAAATATTCACAGACATACTATAGAAAGGCACAAACCACCTACCTTGGTGCTAGGAGATCGATATACGTGAACCATGATGATTGATTCCCCTTAGAACGTCGAAGATCTGAGAAAAAGACCAAAACGTTCAACCCAAGATAACTTTGAAATGAGGAGGAAACATGGAACAAGGCTAAAGCAGAGGAGAGAACTCATCATTGAGATTCCAACGCAATCAACGAAGATCGATTCAAAGAATAGATGGAGGAATGGAAGCTCATCGAAGATCCACAGATTCTCGGTGCTCTCGAACGATGAAGCTGGAGAAGAAGAGCTTTTCGTCGATTAGGCGTGACCTCGGTCCGTTTATTGAAAAAAAAAGTACATGGTGTGTACTAGGTTTTTCCATAATCCACTTTAAGCAGCCTCCACATCACCCCTACACCCCGTGTGTGTGGCCCAGGCAGGGCCAGTATACAGCTTCGAGTCGGAAAAGAGCACATGGCGTGTACTTAGAAAGTGCACAGTGTGTACTTCAAAAATTTCCAAAAACTCCATTTTTATCAAAAAACTCATGAAAAGGAAAGACATACCTAAAACGAAGATCCAGGTTCTTACAGTGTCTTTCTTATCTCTCTCTTAAAAAAGTGCTCTCTTAGAGGGTAATGCCTCCCATGTGTGTGTTACTATACCATCAGTGCTAGTCGCCGACCCGGGGCCTACTGGAGGCGGGACTCGGGGGTCATTATCTACCTTTTCACATTGTTGACCCATGAGGGGTACACTTCGTGGGGAGGGGGTCATGACAGAGTGGTATTAGAGGTCTGGTTGAGGGTTAGAATGCATCTTGGAGTTAGGCATAGGTGAGGTTGCATAGGTTGGTAGGGAAACAGTGTCATTCATGTTTATCAAGTGAGGTAAACACCGGAGACCGGCTGAGAAATATGAATTTAGGGCCCCCTATGATCTGATGTACGGACCTTTATGTTTACAATGGATACTAAACAAGGTGATACTAGTTATAGGGTAGAGACCTAGGAAAGGATCATGCATAATTCTTCTTTGTGCCTATGTTTGACTGGGTAGACCATGGGATAGGTTAACCTAAAATGAATAAATGAAAACAATTACTTAATTAATGTTGAGTCTTGCATATTCCAAGTTTAGGATCTCCAACAGTTGTTATTTTATAGAAATTTCTCTAGGTCGACGTTCTCAACAGGTATGTGCAGAAAATGTCCAGCAGGCTATTCCAGTAGGTCGCTGCAGGGTAGAGGTTGACGATGACAAACATTGGAGAAAGACACTCCGAGAGTTTTAGTGCCAGAGTCTGTAGAAGTACAAGGGTTTCGTTTCAGTTGCAGTCACGGAAGACTGGTTGGAGGAGGTTGAGATAGGCTTCAGTTCGATCCTTGCTCAGAAAGATCACTGGGTGTTTGTAGCTGTGACGATGATGCGTGGAGCAGTGAGGTAGTGGTGGTTCCTGTTCCTCGGGGATCTTGAGGAATCAGCGATCTCATGGGAGGAGTTTCGAGACAAGATTAGAGTCGAGTTCCTTTCTTCAACTACAAAGGCGCACTGTCACCAGGAGCTTCATACCCTTCGAGAGGAGCGCTCTATTATTTGAGAGTCTGGAATCTGTTTTAGGAACCTTTTACGATATGCTTGATACTTGTTACCAGATGAGGAGGCCAGGGTGAGGCATTTCGAGGAGTCTTTGCATCCAGATATCTATCATCAGGTCACCCCATTTATGCAGAAGACATATATTGAGGTGCTGGCGAGGGCAGAGGTTATCTAGTGGACTTTTTCAGGACAGGATCATCATGATAGGTGGATCGTCATAATCCCTCATGAATTAGGGTTGTGGTCCGTGGTTCCCGGTTTTCAGGGCAGAAGATTTTCCGTTCAGTCGGGGGTAGGTCCCAGCCCTTCACATCTCATTTCTCCAGAGGTAGCAACTCGTAAGCCTATGCCAAGGGATCATGCGCTTTTTTCAAATGGTGGTCATGGAAATCAATAGTGGGAGTGCCCAACCTTTCAGAGTGGTCATATTACACCGAGCGCTAAGCTCCAGGTTCCTCTGTTGAGGCAGTTCCAGTCGAGTCAGCAGCAGCTAGTTGCACCAGCTTTAGATCAGCAGAGGGTAGATGGGGCAGGCAGAGGATAGCTGCAAGACGCTCCCCTTCCTCAGAGAGAAGAGCATATCCATGTTTTTGGTCGTTATCTGGGTCAGAGAGTTCGTGGAGGAGGTCATGGTCATCTTCATACTCTAGCGTTGCCAGCACCTGATGAGCGAGATGTCGTTCGAGGTACCCTTTGCTAGTTTTCTACCTTGGTGAATGCCTTATTGGATTCAAGAGCAACACACTCCTTCATATCGCCTACCCTTGTCCATGCTTTGGGACTTGAGGTAGAATGGATTCCAATGCCCTTGGAGTTGACCACACTAGTTGGAGGTCGATCTAACTTGTTTGAAATATGTAGAGACTGTGAGCTAGTGTTGGGGAAACACTTCTCTCAGGGAGATTTCCTATGTTTACGAATACAACCATATGATGTCATCCTCGGCATGGATTTTTCATATTTAGTGCAGGATATCATGGATTGCATTAGGAAGAAGGTCGTTTTCTTTGGTGCCGATGGAGAGAAAGTGGTGTTTTTGGTGAGAGAGATCCTCGGATGGTCATAGGCGCATTCCATCCATATCATCAATGATGGCCGATTTGATACTGAGTTATTCAGAGGTTCAGTATTTGGAATTTCCTCGGGTTGTATAGGAGTACCCTAAGGTATTTCCAGAAGAGGTTGTAGCAATACCCCCTCGACGAGAGATTGAGTTCGGGATCAAGCTACATCCAGGAGCTCCTCTTATTTCTATTTCTCCATATAGAATAGACCCTTTTGAGTTGGAAGAGCTATGTATATTGCTTGATGGTCTGTTGCAGTGCGGTTTTGTTCAGCCTAGTGTGTCACCATGGGGTGCACCAATTTTGTTTGTGAAGAAGGCCGACGGCGGTTTGCAGTTGTGTGTCGATTATCTTCATATAAACAAAGTGACAATAAAGAATATCTATCCTCTTCTGTGGATTGAAGACTTAGTCAATCAACTAAAGGGTGAAAGTTAGTTCTCAAAGATCGACTTGCGGTCAGGATGTCATCATATGCGTGTGAAGGATTAGGATATTCTAAAGACTACTTTCAGTTGTCATCATGGGCATTATGAGTTCATTGTAATTTTGTTTGGCGTGATGAATGCTCCAGCTGTATTCATGGGATTGATGAATGCTATCTTCCGTGAGTTCCTAGAAAAGTTTGTGGTACTTGTCATCAATGACATCCTTGTGTACTCCGCGTCTGAGGAGGAGAATGCACAACATCTAGAAGCAATTTTGGGAGTTCATTGTCGACATCAGCTCTTTGGGAAGTTGTCAAACTGTGAGTTTTGGGCTCGAGAAGTCCGTTTCATGGGGAATGTTCTGTACCAACAGAGAGTTGTTGTGGATCCATCGAATATTGAAGCAGTTGTGTCTTGGGAATCCCCAAAGATAATTTTAGAGGTGTGAAGTTTCCTTGGTCTCGCAGGCTACTAAAGGAGGTTCATAGACAATTTCTCACGATTTGTAACCCCTATGACAACTATGACCAAGAAAGATCAGGCATTCATATGGATTGATTAGTTTCTGGAAGCTTTCAATTATCTATAGGATAAGTTAGTTAGTTCTCCAGTCCTTTTTCTTCCTACTAAGGGAGTTTAGTTTGATGTCTTCTGTGATGCTTCAAATCTGGGGTTAGGCTGTGTTCTCATGCAGTAGAGGTCATTTGTGTCTTATGGGTCTCAGCAGTAATGTCCCCATGAACGCAACTATGCCAACCATGATCTTGAGTAGGAATCTGTGGTGTTTTCTCTGATGTTGTTGAGAAATAACCTTATTGGTGAGTGCATTGTGGTTTTCATCGATCATAAGATTCTATGGTTTGTTTTCTCCCAGTGTGACTTCAACATAAGACATCGTCAGTGGATGGAGTTCTTGTAGGAATATGACTTCGAAATATCGTATACACCAGGAAAAGGGAATGTTGTAGCTGATACGCTAATTTTAAATTCACATAGTGATGCTATGCATGAATCCGGTGATTCCTGGAGAGTAATGGAAGTACTGTCAGCATTACATCTTGATATGAGAGAAGTTGGGGTTAGAGGCTGTATTTTTCAGATGACGATATAGTCATCCATGATGTAGAAGGTAGAAGATTCCATGTTGGGGGATATATTGGTGGAAGTATAGAGACCGCGTTGTTTGTGGTGAGTCCCCTGATGGTTGGTCTAAGGATGAATAACACATACTGTTGTATCACAGGAGGATTTTTATTCCTTTGATGATGCGCGATACGGTCCTCCAAGAGTACCATAGTTCACCTTTATCGGTACATCCTAGCGTGACAAAGATGTACTGATCCTTGAGGATTTAGTTTTGGTGGCCTGGGCAGAAGCATGAGGTTTCAGAGTTTGTGTCTCGATGTTTAGTCTTCCAGAAGGTGAAGTCCAAACACCGTGTTCTAGGTGGTCTACTTCAGCCATTAGAGATTCCTCAGTGGAAGTGGGAAGACATCTCAATGAACGTTGTTACTTGTTTACCTCATGCTCCGAGAGGACATGATGCTATTTGGTTGGTAGTGGATTGTTTAACAAAATCGGCCCACATTATAGAAATCAAGGAGTCAAGCTCAGTGGAAGTTTTTTCGAGGAATTATCTAGAGGAGGTGGTGAGACTTCATTGAGTTCCTAGGATGATCATTTTTGACCGAGATCCTCGTTTTATCTCCAGGGTGTGGAGAGGTCTCCAACATGCTTTTGGTTCTCAACTATACCTTATCACTACTTTTCATCCTCAAACGGATGGTCAGACAGAGCAAACCATCCAAACTCTTAAAGAAATGTTACTCTCTTGTGTTCATGATTTTGGAAGCTCATGGATAAGGCACTTACCCTTGATGGAGTTCACTTACAATAATATTTTTCACTCCACCATCGGCATGGCGCCGTTTGAAGCCTGGTATGGTCGGCCTTACCATTCCCCATTGTGCTGAACTGGGGTCGTAGAGTTAGCAATTCTCATATCAATACTAGTGCGGAATACAACAGAGATGGTTCAGGTGATTCGTTAGAGGATGAAGATAGCTCAGGGTTGTTAGAAAGCATATTCCAATCAAAGAAGGATACCCATAGAGTTTAATGTTGGGGATCATGTGTTTCTGAAGGTGAATCCCCATCGTGGGCAACAAATGTTTGGTCATGGATGTAAGCTTTCTCCCCAGTTAATTGGGCCTTTCGAGGTGTTATCTATTGTTGGAGCGGTGGCTTATCGAGTAGCACATCCCCCTCAGATGAGTCGGATACTTGATGTTTTCCATGTATCACAGCTCCGTCATTATCTTCGTGATGACTCTCACATCATCGATTGGGGAGATATTGATGTTGATAATGATGAAAACCATGAGGAGTGACATGTGGAGATCCAAGACCGCAAGGAGAAGGTGTTGTACGAGAATTCTATTCCTTTATTTCGTGTCTTGTGGTGACACGGTGCCTTGGAGGAGAGTACCTGGGAATGTGAGTCACAGATACGTTCTCAGTACCCAGATTTATTTGATGTTTAACTCTTTTCATGTATCATTGAAACTTTTATGGTTATGAAACTTTCATGTTATGAGATGGATCCCTTTGTTGCTTTTGTGGCTTTCTCTTTTTTGAGAGGTATCTCGAGGGGTGGTTGTTCAGACCTTGTTTCATTTTCACTTTAGGTGGGTTTTGGATTCTTCAGAATGAGAATGTTTTGAGAGGTATCTGATGTAATTCCCTAGACCTCTATAATCCATTACCTTGTGAAAATGCGGCGTTAGAGGTGTTCTGGGAGTTTTAGTTGACTTGAGGTGTGTTTGGGTGGACTTTTAAGGGAAACTAAAGCTTTATATCTTCCTCAAGGGAGGCGCACGGTTTGTATAAACATTTCGGCCTAACCATGTGAGGTCAGTGTTGGAGGTATTGGCTAACACATGGTTAGCACAGGGTTTTTCTAACCGTACAGCCTAACCATGCGAGGAGTGTTGACTAGGCAGTAGCGACCGCATGGTTAGCGCACAGTTTGTCTAATCGTGCGAGAAAACCATGGGGGAACTTAAATATAGATCTTAAAATTGTGGATCTCAACCATTTTTCCTCTAACATGATCATTTAAGCCCCTAAGTGGACATAAATCAGGATTATCCTTCCTCGAAGGTAGCAGAACCTATCCTAATCATTTTGGAGGTGATCTGAAGGCTTCTCTTGGAGAATCAAAGCCGGTTTCTTGAGGTATGTGATCGTTCTTGTTTGGTTTCTTATATCTACTTATATCTACTCCTCCTCTTCTCCCGGTTCATAGATCTACACCTATTATGGGTAGATCTAAGTGTGTGGATGTCATACATGATGAGCTTTGGTCTTGATCTTGCTAGGAGGAGAGATCTAAGGCCGGTTTTTGGAGAATCGACGTAGGTTTCTTGAGCGTTCTTCTACCGTCGTGGTTTTCATAAAAAACCTTGGAGGTAGTGTATTCGTTGATTCTATTTCTTTTATGTGAAACTATATTGTTAGCATGTTTAATCCCACTGGATGAAAATGGAATTGAAATAATAAATACTTTGAACAGGATAAAGAAATTGTATCGATCGTATGTTATTGCCTCTTGTTTTTCTAGATAATGTGATATCTTTGCTTGTTTTTCTTAGTTGTTCTTCTTGATGGAAATCAATAAAGAATGTAAACTAAGAGTAATTGATGATTTTTTGGCTACAGATAAAGAGGCCTGAAAATGAATCTAGTTCTTGTGGTAATTTTATTTTAATAAAATTTTCCTAGTAAGCATGTATAATAATTTTTGATAGCTTACTGGTTAGGTTCCCAATTTTTGGAACCAACAGATTATAAATCTATTAATTCAAGATGGTTTAAGGATTTTATTGTTTGATAATTCCTTGAAGGGTTCTGAGTTTCCTTCTTGATTGTTAAAGGGTCAAGAGCCCAATTGGGGTGATGTTTTCATTCCTGCTGCTTATGTTGTGATGTGATACTGGATGGTTGTTGTGATATGTGGGTGCATGGAGGTCTTCTGGTTGTGGCAGCTGATGACGCCTAGAGTGGAGAGATGCATCGTTTTATGCATGTGGGTGTCAGGGAGGACACCGGGGACGATGGAACGGGTTGGATGTGATTGTTGGATGTTTGCGGGTTCTTTGATTGTTTATATTCTTTACTTTTCTCCACTACTCAAGGCAACTGGTCTTTCTTACCCTTCTTCCGAAGGAGGCGAAGATATACGGGGTATGCCACATGATTTCTGTGTCTAGCTTATCAAGGTAGGATGGGTCTACGCACTTTCTATAGATGGAAAAGACTTTACGGGTAGTACATCTACTCACCGTGTTGAGAACCCTTGTGTCTAGTCACATAGAATGCTTTTCTAGAATGCCTATGAATATGGGAAAGTCATTCTATAATGAATGTTTGAATAAGTGGTGATAACTCGTGGGGTTGGTGTTCACTAAAATGTAATGATGAGTTTTAAAACTATTGAAGGAGTTATTGACTTCGGGTGTGTTTCTAAGGAAATTTATTGTGGATTTGTCCATGGTTAATTAATGTTTAAATAATTTATTAACTTACAGTTGAATTGATAAAAAGGGAATAAATTAATCTTATAAATCTCTTTAAATGGTTGTGTGATTATAGGAAAGCTAGTATTAGAAGTGGTAGCCTGGAGTCCGAGAGACATTAGCTGCAGTTATGTCTAAGACTAGGTTATTCCCATAGTGTGGTTGTGAGTTATAATATATTTTGTACTTTTTGTGTTTCTAAACACTAATCCACCCTTTCAGTAAGGGTAACTGACACCCCAAGGATTATGAACCCTGGGGGTGTTTTTCCCAACATTCTGGTGGGAGGTTGAATGACTAACTACCCCCTTTGGCCCCGCTCTCTTCTCTTGGTAGATACTTGTTCCATTAGGCACAACGGTTAGTTTTCACCCTTATATGTGTGTAGAGGACTGTAATGGCTTGTGGTTATGTACACACATATATTCTGGATATAGTATCCTATGGACTACTATAGGTGTAATGTGTATAGGCTGTGATGGCTTGAGGATCCTTACTCGGTGTATGGGCTGTAATAGTTTGAGGTATAATACCCAACGTATGATACATGTTACGCGAACTGCGGTGTCTCTTGGAAACTACATAGTTACTTTGGTTGTGAGTATGGTGTGGTGCTTCACCTAGGTGTCTGTAGGAAATCCTTTGTGGTGCACGAGCTGCAGATTATGGTTGTAACGCCCCAACCACAGTTACCTAGAGTCGGTGCATTATTACGTAACATTGGCAAGATCACAAAAGATCGTGTCTCGAAAGACCGATTAGTTTAGTAGCCTTGGAAACACTAGATATATTCATAAGTCTTACATTACATCATCAAGTAAAACAAAACAAAAACAAAATCATGTCTTCATATCCCCTCATATTATCCCTGCAGGTCATTCATAAAACACTTCTTCACATCCAGGAAAAATTAAATCATTGAAAGGGGTGATCTCTGATGCTCATTAAGGATTACAATATAGCGGAAACTTTCATAAATAAACCTAAACATTTAAGGTAATGTATAACTAAAAAAGCCATTTAAACTTGAAATTCAACATAATATGGAAAAATAAAATGAAATAATGCCATTTACTTATTCACATGGATATACTACTAGTTGAATAATCACATGAAATATCAATAACCACTTCCATAATGATGTAATTCATAATGCCAGACTATCATAACCACATAGTCAAGGCCTTGTTCCAAGACTACAAATAATATTTTGTAAAGGCCTTGTGCTAAGACACTAGTTTGTCTCATGAGACCTACCGATGCATCGAGGAGATATAGCAGGCTTCACTCGTCACATACTAAGTCTAATGCATTCCTTATATGAAAAGGTTTAAACATATCATAAACCATAACATAATCGTATCACATAAAACATTCATAATGGAAACATAACATTTCCACATTTCAATCACAAGATATCAGTACAACAAATTGATCTGATAAAACCATTTTCAATACCAAAATAAGAGAAAATTAAAACTTGTTATTTATTTTTTTCATTTTAAAAAACGGTTATGGCTTGTAGAGGAAGCCGAAACTCAAATAATTGTCATGGTGGGGGAGAATTTGTTGTCGCCGCATACGTACGAAAAAAAAATTCCTTTTTGTCATTTAGTAAAATGGTTTGTATAAAAAGATTCCTTTTGAAAAAACGTAAAAGTCAAAGGGTTTTATACACCGTATAAATGAATGTTGTGTATATAATAAAATATGCCTCAATGAATGGAGATTGAGACGAAGTCCCTTACCTCGTTTCCGAATTGACTCGATCATTCTTTAATATCCTGAATAATAAACTAGAGTTAATATCTACTTGCTTAAGAACCTCTTTAAAGTTCATTATCCCTTTTATATCACTTATTACCATGTTATGAAAATTATGTAATCATTTAAGTTAATAACGGTCGTTTTGATGATCTTTGGTACTTGAGTCAATAATAAACTTCTTATAATTACAAGTTGTTTATGTGGTAGAATATGCATTACCTCCAGAATTATATTCATGATGTAGATATCATATATATCATATATATCTAGTAGATAAATGAATTTATAATATTACATAACATTTAGAGGTAAGATATGAAATGCA
Organism: Viscum album; assembly: GCA_963277665.1. Taxonomy (NCBI): domain Eukaryota; kingdom Viridiplantae; phylum Streptophyta; class Magnoliopsida; order Santalales; family Viscaceae; genus Viscum; species Viscum album. The sequence goes on along the minus strand of OY728160.1, from coordinate 376,835,663 downwards.
CCATTCATGGAGAAGGTAAGCCGTACGTACGCATGAACGCTACTTTCATTTCTATTTAATATTAAATGGAATGAAATCATAATTATATAAAGGTATGTTATAATTACAGTATAATAATATCATTTACTCCATCGTTTATGTGTCCCACATTTGGGATTAACGATTCAAATCACTTTGAGGGGGCGTTAGTCCGAACTTCCTAAAATGAAATTATCGCGTTTACCCATAATGTAAATCATAAAGTTATGGTGTAAATGAAAAATACAGAAGAATAAGGAAATAAATAAACATAATATATATCATATATAAATATAGTGAAATCTTAATGGCCACCATGAGGGGTGGTAGGAGAATATTGAACAATCATCGTTTCATGAGGCAGTAATTCACCATCCACGGAAACAGTATGTTCTTTAACCATTAGACGGAGGTGTCTGTAAGTTTTGCTCGAATAAATATCATAAAAACATACTAGTATATTTAATATTCGTTTGTTGTTACAAAATAAAGGAATAAGAATATTTTAAGGGGTTGGATAAGCAAATTAAAACAAAAGAACATAAGAGAAGACATTACCTTAAAATCGGGTAACTCTTTTTTATTTGAGTCAACGGCTTCGTTTGGAAGACTTCTGCCCAAAGTGAGGCTTCTAGGAGTAAGATAGGGAAGTTGATAGAGTATTTGGGAAGAGTTTGGCTGATCCAAATGGCTTTGAAGGTGTGAATAATGTGGTGGAGGTGGGGGCCTTTTATAAGAGAAGAGGAGGGGCACTCTTGGAAAGTCATGAAATGTTACTTTATTATGAAATGATTTTCGGATTTTAAAGGTCCCATAATGATATATTTCAAGGATAAGATGATAAGGTTTCTATAGATACCCATAAAATAGGTTTTAGACATGTGTAAGTCTTATGTTTTACCATATCTTTTTATTTTATTTTAATTGTTCATTAATGAAGTAATCACTACATCATCATGGTGTCGTAAATAAATTTATTTATTTAATGCCTAAAAATTATAAAAAAAATCCATGATGTAGGAAATATTTTTATCTTTCCAATGAATATTTATAATCTAAATTTTAACTTATATAACCCCATCTAATAATTTTTTTAGTAAAACAACACATGATTGTGATAATTTTATTTTTACTTTAAATAAAAAGTTATTAATGTCATTTTCTTACCCAAGTGGCTCCATGGGGTCCCCAAGTTGACCCATGGATTGTTTTGGTCGTAAATGACTCATACAATAAGGGTAGGACAAGTTTAAAGGTAATTTCATATTATTATAACATTATATTTACCTTAAATTGCACTATTTACCTTTAATCACGAGTAATAAAACTTAAAAGTTACTATTCACCAAAAATTATGTCCATCCCATTGAACGAAAGTTTACTTAATAATAACAACCATGTATGTAGGATTTTTGAAATTCAATTCACTGATGTGGTAACGATTCATTTAAACAAAAAATTAGTTTTTTTTACTACCACTTAGTTGTATCACTATTCATAAAAAATTGAAGTTTTTCAGAAAAATACCAAAAATTCACCCTATGATATATTTGATATTCCTAATTAAAAAATGATGTATACTTTTCAAAATTCAAAACAATTAAGTTGAATTAATTAATTTAATAATTAATTCCTGATGTCACAACAAATAGCGTGTTTTTTATGAAACAATATATATCAAAAGATTGACAATTGTTTATGTCCAATTTCAAAGTGAAATTAATTATAATGAACACCATTGGATAAAATGTTAAAAATATATTCTAATTATACTTTAAAACCACTCAACAGTATAATTTATCACTATAAATTATTTTTATTAAAAAAGTTTTTTATGTCTTTTTTCTATTCATAGAAAATTGGAAGTTCTCAGAAAATTACATAAAAATCATCTTAGGATAATTTCGACATTATGAATCCAAAAATGAAGTCCATTTTGAAATATAAAATTTATATAATTTCAAAAGGTTGGTATTACTATTCATAACAGCTACTTTGATTGGTTTCGGTGTGTTATAACTCGAGGTTGCGTACGACACACGCTGCTCTATTATTCAAAGAGAAGTGTACCATGGAAGCTTGTGGTGTTACATTCTCCCCTAAATAAAATAATTTCATCCTCAAATTTTCTATAATATTACTACATAAAAAGACTTGCGTGGTTCTTCATCATAAGTTCCTCAGGTTCCCACATTTCCCCTTCCATTTTATGAATCCACCACAGATCTTGTACCAGACAAGTTGTCTGATTTCTCAGCACTTGTTCTCTCGTATCCAGAATCCTGAAAGGCTCTTCGCAATAAGGTAGATTGGGTTCTAGTTCTAATTACTCACAGGTGAGTATATGGATTGGGTCAGGCATGTATTTTCTCAACAGTGATACATGGAACACATCGTGAACTTTATAGAGACTTGGAGGCATTGCAAAACGGTAAGCTACAGCCCCAATTCGTTCTAGAATTTCGAATGGTCCGATGTACCTGGGAATTAATTTTCTCTTCTTACCAAATCATATAACCCCCTTCCATGGAGATACCTTCAAGAAAACATGATTTCCTACCTGAAATTCCAAATCCTTCCTTCGGTTATCGGCATATCTCTTCTGCCTACTTTGATCTGTTTTGATGTGGTTTTGGATTACCATTACCTTTTCCATCGTTTCCCCAACAAGTTTGGGGCCCATGAGTTTTCTTTCACCAACATCATCCCAACAGGTTGGTGTGCGACATCTTTTTCCGTATAACTCTTCATATGGTGCCATCTGAATACTTGAATGGAAGCTATTGTTATAAGAAAATTCTACCAGAGGTAAATATTGATCCCACATACCCTGAAAGTCAAGTGAGCATGATCTCAACATGTCTTTTAAGGTTTTAATAGTCTGTTCTGATTATCCATTTGTTTGAGGGTGGTAAGCAGTTCTCAAGTGAAGTTCAGTTTCCAGGTCTTTCTGATGACTTTTCCAGAATCTTGATGTAAAACAAGGATCACAATCCAAAACAATTGATAGGGGTACTCCATGAAGTCTTAAAACTTCATTAATATACAGTCTTGTTAAATGTTCAAGTGGTAAATCTTATCTTATAGCAAGAATATGTGTAGACTTGGTAAGATGATCAACAATGACCCATATTGCATTGTTCCTTGTAGGATTCTTTGGTAGTCCCATGAAAAATCCTATCGTAATATTATCCCATTTCCACTCAAGTATGGGAAGAGGTTGCATAACTCCTCCAGGAAGTTGCCTCCCAACTTTCACTTGTTAAAAAACCATGCATCTTGACACAATGTAAGCAATCTCCCTCTTCATGTTGTCCCACCAAAAATGTTCCTTCAAATCTCTATACATCTTAGTGCTACCAGGGTGTATAGAGAAATTAGAACTATGAGCATCATCCAATAATTCCCTTTTTAGACCAGTTATATCGGGAACACAAAGTCTCTTCCCAAATTTCAAAATTCCATCTTCATACACAAAGTTACTCAATCTCCCATCTTTCACAACTTTAATCATATTTTGAAACTCTTCATCATCGGTCTGAAAACTCTTAATACTTTTTAGTAAAGATGGTTTGTCAACCATTTGAAAAATCATTGATGTTTCACCTTCCATAGTTATTCTTGTGTCCATCTTCACTAGATCCATGAAAATAGGATCCCTTTCAATTCTCATATTGTTCAAAACTCCATGATCATTTCTGATCAAAGCATCTTCCACCTTATTTTCCTTCCCTGGGTGTTAGTGTGTCATGAAATCATAATCCTTGAGTAGTTCAACCCATATCCTTTGCCTCATGTTGAGTTCTTTTTTGAGAAAATATACTTAAAACTCTTTTGATCAGTATAAATCTCACACTTTTCACCATAGTGGTAGTGTCTCCATATCTTCAAAGAAAATATCACAGTTTCTAACTCGAGATCATGAGTAGGATTGTTTATCTCATGAATTTTCAACTGTCATGATGCATAGGCAATAACCCTATCATTCTGCAAGAGGACACAACCAAGTCCTTTCATCGATGCATCACTATAAATAACAAACCCATCATTCCCCGATGGTAGAGTCAATATAGGAGCATTGACTAATCTTCTCTTTAGTTCTTCGAAACATTCTTCACACTCGTTTGTCAAAAAAATTAAACCCTTTATGTTTCATCTTCGTTAATGGGTTACCCAATCAGGAAAAATTATGTACAAAGTGTCGATAATAACATGCTAAACCAATAAAACTACATACCTCAGTTATACTCATCGGTGCTAGCCATTCAGGGATCACACTTGTCTTATAAGGATCAACAAAGATTCAATCTTTAGAGACAATATGGCCAAGAAAAGAAATCGCATGAAGCCAGAATACACAATTTCAAAACTTCCCATATAATTCATGTCTTCTAAGGGTCTTTAGAATAATGTGAAAGTGATTTTCATGATCTTCATAGATTTTGGAGTATACTAAGATATCATTAATAAATACCAGTATGAAGTCATCAAGATATTCATTGAAAACTCTATTCATTAGATCCATGAAAATAGAGGGTGCATTAGTCAGGCCAAAAGGAATTATTGTAAACTCATAATGCCCATACCTAGTTCGAAATGCTGTCTTCGGAATGTCGTCCTTCTTCACACACAACTGATGATATCCAGATCGACGGTCAATCTTTGAAAAGTATTGAGCTCCATGTAGTTGGTCAAATAAATCATCAATGCAAGGGAGTGGATACATGATCTTTATTGTTATAGCATTGATCTCCCGGTAGTCGATACATAACCTCATAGATCTGTCTTTCATTTTAACAAAAAGAGCAGGGGATCCCTATAGAGAAACTGTAGGGAGAAAAATCCTTTATTACTCAATTCCTTTAGTTTTTTATTTTGTTCAACTAATTAAATAGTGGCCATTCTATATGGGGTCTTCGATTTGGTCCTTGACCCAGGCATTAGGTCAATAGAAAACACAACTTCTCGTTCTAGAGGATGCCCAGGTAAATCTTCCGAAAACACATCAACATATTCTCTCACAATAGGTACATCCTCTATTTGAACATTCACTTCCTCACCCACAATTATTTCATTCTCTTCCTCCCCAATAAGTGAATTTAGTTAAACTATTGGGGGGGTCTAGATAAGAATTAGGTGGTGATGAATCTACTGTAAAGATAAGGTATTCCTTATAATCATCATCAAAAATCTTAACCTCCTTCTTCTTACAATAAATATTCAAATCATGGTATGAATGCCAATCCATACCTAGGATTATATCAAATTCAATCATGGGTATTATGATGAGATCAGAAGATAAAGAACATTTATGTGCTCTAATGGGAACTGATTCTTAAAACTTTGTTGCAATGATATTTCCCTTAAGAGTTTTGACTGACAACTCCCTTGTTAAATCAATTTTTAAATATCTAATTTTCTTAGAAAACTTGGAAGATATGAAATAATGTGATGATCCAGAATCAAATAATGCATTTTCTAAACATGAGGAAACCATTAAATTACCTACCACCACGTCTTTCGGAGCTTCAACCTCATTAGTAGTGATAGCATAAGCTTGTCCTTGATCCCTTGGCCTTTTTTGAGGTATGTTCCCCTCATGCTTAGGACATTCATTTTCATAATGTCCCATCTCCGTGCAATTGTATCATTGAACATCGGTAGCTTCTTTCTTTCCCTTGCAATCAATAACTTGGTTGCCTTTTTCAACACATTTCTAACAGACTCCCATTCATTTTAAGAAAGTACCAGAGTGTTTCTTCCCACATTTACTATAAGATGGATAATCAACTTTTCCCTTAGTCCCCTTATTTCCATTTCCAGAGTGATCAACAGATCTCTTCTTCTCTTTCTTTGCTTTAATGTCGTAAGACTTAGAGAATTCCTTTTCTGTCTTAATAACACATGAGACAATGTATTTGTATAAAGAGAAGGATTGTGATACCAATGTTTGATGGAGAAATGGTTTAAATCCCTCAAAGAAATGATCAATCTTACTTATTAGGTTACGTATATAATCTGCAGCATACCATGCTAACCTTGTAAAGTTGGCCTCATACTTTGTGACATTCTCATCCTCCTTTTGTCTGAAACTCGGAAATTGGCTTTCCATATCTGCTCGATGTTCACAAGGAAAGTATTTTTATATGAAAATCTCTTTGAACTCCCTCCATTCAATATTTGATACTTCATCATCTTCCTCTGTGTTTTTAATCAATGACCACCATTGATCAGCATCTCTAGGGAGGTGGTAAACTGCCATGATAACATTTTCCCTTTCACTACTCCCCAAGGCATGGAATATTTTCCCTAAGTAATTTATCCATTACTTAGCTACTAAGGGATTTGTACTCCCATTGAATGTTGGTGGTTGTTTCCTCATGAAGTGGTCTAACATTGATCCTCCATGTTGCAGATTAGGGTGCTCCATACGAGTAAGGTTATTATTCAGAACCTGATTGAGTGGTCCCAGTATGGTGATATGTTTATCAGCACCATTTGTATCACCAGCTCCACTATAATTATCTTGAGCAGGAGGGAAATCCCTACATGGAGTGCGTACATGGATACGGTTTCCATTCCTTCCACTAGGTGCCAATTCTAAACAATGGCATAAACTAGATCAGTTTATGAATCAAAATATATAATTCCATACTTTTAAAACACTTAACATAAATTGAACAGTTTATGGATATAAATATAATCATAAAAAAATTCATTGAGGAAGTATATACTCAAAAACCCTTCATAATGGTTTGTAAAGAAAATGATAATTATCCTAAGTATATCCCTCATGAGTGTCGTAACCAAGAGTGCAGCAAGGCTCATTGTCGTGCACCAGTTCCCGTTCGAGTCTAGATCAAAGTGGTGTTTTCGGGTTTTACCCCTAGGTACATCTGTTCCAGAGACGCCTCTACATTCTTGTATCCAGATAGGGATGTATTTCTACGAAAACTCACAAAATCTCTGTAATACCATAATTCTAGGAAGTTCTTCTATATTAATCCTCAAAGTCAGTCTTGGGGCTATGTGATCTAATCAGAGTTTTTCTAAATCTAGCTTTTAAGGTTAGTACTAAAATGCCTCTCATACCAACTGTAACGCCCCAACCCCAGTTACCCAGAGGAGGTTCATTATTACGTAACATTGGCATGATCACAAAAGTTCATGTCTCAAAAGACCAATTAGTTTAGTAGCCTTGGAAACACTAGATATATTCATAAGTATTACATTACATCATAAAGTAAAACAAAACTACAACAACATCTTTTCTTCATATCCCCTCATTCTATCCCTGCAGGTCATTCATAAAATACACTTTCACATCTTGGATAAATTGAAACATTGAAAGGGGTTAGCTCAGATGCTCAGTAAAGATAACAATATAGCGGAAACATTCATAAATAAACATAAACATTTAAGGCAATGTATAACTGAAACAAAAGCCTTTTAATCTTGAAATTCAGAATAATATGGAAAAATAAAATGAAATAATTCCATTTACTTATTCACATTGATATTCTACTAGTTGAATAATCACATGAAATATCAATAACTACTTTCATAATGATGGAATGCATAATTTCAGACTATCATAACCACATAGTCAAGGCCTTATGCCAAGACTACAAATAAGATTTTGTCAAGGCCTTGTGCCAAGATACTAGTTTGTCTCATGAGACCTACCGATGCATCAAGGAGCTATAGAGTGCTCCACCCATCACATACTAATTCCAATACATTCCTTATATGAAAAGGATTATACATATCATAAACCATAACATAATCGTATCACATAAAACATTCATAATGGAAACATAACATTTCCACATTTAAATCAAAAGATATCAATACAACACATTGATATGATAAAACCATTTTCAATACCAAAATAGGAGAAAATTAAAAGTTGGTATTTATTTTTTCATTTTAAAAAAATTTTATGGCTTGTAGAGGAATCTGAAACTCAAATAATGGTCACAACGGCGGAGAAGTCGTTGTCGCCGCATACGTACAACATAAAACATTCCTTTTTGTCGTTTTTTAAAATGTTTCGTATAAAAGTATTCCTTTTGAATAAACGTAAAAGTCAAAGGGGTTTATAAACCATATAAAATAATGTTTTGTATATAATAAAATATGCCTCAATGAAATGAGATTTAGACGAAGTCCCTTACCTCATGTCCGACTTGACTCGATCGTTCTTTAATATCTTGAATAATAAACTAGAGTTAATCTCTAATTTCTTAAGAAACTTTTTCAAGTTCATTATCCATTTTATATCACTTATTACCATGTTATGAAAATTATGTAGTCATTTAAGTTAATAACGGTTGTTTTGAATATATTTGGCACTTGAGTCAACAATAAACTTTTTATAATTACAAGTTGTTTAGGTGGTAGAATATCCATTTTCTCCAAAATCATATTCATTATTTAGATATCATATATATCATATATATCCATTATATACATGCATCTATAATATTATATAACATTTATAGGTAAGATATGAAATGCACTGTTCATGGAGACGGTAAGTCGTACGTACGCATGAACGCTACTTCCATTTATATTTCTTATTAAAGGGAATGAAATCATAATTATATAAAGGTATATTATAATTACAATATAATAATATCATTTAATCCATCCTTTATACGTCCCATATTTGGCATTAACGATTCAAATCATTTTGAGGGGGTGGTAGTCCTCACTTCCTAAAATGAAATTATCGTGTTTACACATAATGGAAATCATAAAGGATTGAAATAAATGAAAAATACAAAAGCATAAAGAAAACATAAACATAATATATATCATATATTAATATAGTTACATCTTAATGTCCACCATGAGGGGTGGTAGTAGAATATATAACAATCATCGTTTCGTGAGACAGTAATTCGCCATCCACAGAAACATTATGTTCTTTAACCATTAGACGGAGGTGTGGGTAAGTGTCGCTAGAATCCTTATCATAACAACATCTTAAAATATTTAAGATAATTTTTTTGTTTCAAAATAATGGAATAAAAAGATTTTAAGGGGTTGGAGAAGCAACATAAAATAAAAGAACATAAGAGAAGACATTACCTTAAATTCGGGTAACTCTTTTTGATTTGAGCCAAAGGCTTCCTTGGGAAGACTTCTGCCCAAAGTGAGGATTATAGGAGAAATATAGGGAAGTTGAGAGAGTATTTGGGCAGAGTTTTGCTGATCCAAATGGGTTTTAATGTGTTAATAAGGTGTTAGAGGTGGGGGCCTTTTATAATAGGAGAGGAGGGGTACTCTTGGAAAGTCATGAAATGTTACTTTATTATGAAATTATTTTTGGATTTTAAAGGTCCCACAATGATATATTTAGAGTATAAGGTGATAAACGTTCGAAATATACCCATCCAATAAGTTTTAGACAAGTGTAAGTATTAGATTTTACCTTATCGTTTCATTTTCTTTAAATTGTTCATTAATGAGGTAATGAGTGCATCATCATGGTGTAATAAATAAATTTATTTATTTAATGCCTAAAAATTATAAAAAAAATTATAATGATGTATGATATTATTTTATCTTTCCAAATAATATTTATAGTTGAAAATATAACTTATATAACCCCATGTAATAATTGTTTTAGTAAAACAACACATGTTTGTGACAATTTTATTTTTACTTTAAATAAAAAGTTATTAATGTCATTTTCCTACCCAAGTGGCTCCATGGGGTCCCCAAGTTTACCCATGGATTTTATTGGTCGACCATGACTCATACAATAAGGTTAGGACAAGTGTAAAGGTAATTTCATATTATTATAGCATTATATTTACCTTAAATTTAACTAATAACCTTTAATCGTGATTAATAAAATATAAAAGTTATTATTCACCGAAAATTATTTTCATCCCATTGAACCAAATTTTACTTACTAATAACAACCATGTATGTTGTATTTTTAAAATTAAATTCATATAAGTGGTAAAGTTTCATTTAAAATAAAAATTAGTTTTTTTAACAACCACATAGTGGTTTCACTATTCATTAAAAATTGAAGTTTTTCAGAAAAATACCAAAAATACACTCTAAGATATATTTGATATTCCTAATTCAAAAATTATGTCTAATTTAGAAAATTCAAAACATATAAGTTGAATTAATTAATTTAATAATTAATTCCCACTGTCACAACAAACAGCGTGTTTTTTAAGAAAAAATATATATCAAAAGATTGACAAATTTTTATGTCCAATTTCAAAGTGAAATTAATTTTAATGACCACCATTGGATAAAATGGTAAAAATATATTCTAATTATACATTAAAACCAATCAATAGAATAATTTATCACTATGAATTATTTGGATTAAAAAAGTTGTTTTTAAGTATATTTTCTATTTATAGAAAATTGGAAGTTCTTAGAAAATTTCAAAAAATTCAACTTAGGATAATTTCGATATTCTGAATCCAAAAATGAAGTCCATTTTGAAATATAAAATTTATATAATTTCAAAATGTGGGTATTACTATTCATAACGGCTACTTTTATTGGCCGCGCTATGTTAGAACTCGAGGTTCCCAACAACACACGTGGCTCTATTATTCAAAGATAAGTGTACCATGGAAGCTTGGGGTGTTACAGTGGTGCTTCGCCCAGGTTTCTACGGGCAATCCTTTTTGGAGAGAGGTGCTTAGGACGTGCGAAGTTGGGGCAAAGCTGCAAACCATAGGGGAAGGGGAAGTAGTAGTGGGGTACCCTTGATATTCTTTATTATATGCTATATTCTTGTATGCGTTACTTGGTCAGAGTAGCCATGGTGAGGTTGGGAACATAGTATACATGTTTAGGTGACGAGTTAGTTTCACTTGTTTTTCACTGTGGTTCAACATGATTTCATTGCCTTTTCACGAGAGGCTTCGGGGAGGATCCTACTGAGTATACTGTTATATGCACCCTATGTATATACAAACTGTTTTTCAGGTCACTTGGCGAAGGTTGGAGATCAAGACGGTTTCTACTAGCTTGGGGTTGCAGGAGCTGTTCGGGCTAGTGGTTGCAGCTGTTTTACATTCTATTGGGTACTTGATGTTTTTCCCCATTTTGTTGCAGTGATTTTTCATGACATTACATTTGTGCACTTGAGTTTCTTTCATATTTCTAGTTCTGAGTTGGAGTTGATTGGTTTCTGTCCTATATCTCTCTTTCGCAAGTCTTCTCTTAGAGGGTAATGCCTCCCATTTGTGTGTTACTATACCCTCGGTGCTAGTCGCCAACCCGGGGCCTACTGGAGGTGGGACTCGGGGGTCATTATATCCCTTTTCACATTGCTGACCCTAGAAGAGTACACTTTGTGGGGAGGGGGTCCTGATAAAAATAATGGAGAGGGAATATTGTAATTCAATTCTTGCTACATGCATGTCTAGAATGAGAGGAAATATTATATGGGTTTTAAATTTCAAAATTTTGAAATAATTTTATTCAATTGGTTAAATAATTGGAAAAAATTTGGATTTTGATTTCATTTTATAATTTCTAATTCTGTAAATACTTCTTCTAAAACTCCACTCCTTTGAGATTTCATTATTTTAAATTTCCCTTCTAGATTTATTCTTCATAAACTCTATTTTTTAAAAAATTATCCTAAACATCCTTATCATACAAAAAATACTTCTTCCAAATTCTACTTCTAGAATTATTTTTCTAAAACCATACTTCCAGAACAACTCCACTAATCATCTCAAACTACCTTTTTGTATGTTTTGAAAAATTCCAATTAACATTTATGTAACATCCCTCTTACCCCCACATAACAATTAGTATCTTAACACATAACCTATTTAACTTTATCTAAGGATCCTTATGTATTTTCTATAGCCTCAAAATTTATCTCAACCATCCCAACTCATTTTAATAACATCTTTATGATTAATTTTTGGAATTAACTTTCGAAATTCCACCTCTAACTTTTGGTCACTACACAACTTCTATAATCTTTACTTTTGGAACATATAATTTTAAAGAAAATATTCACATCCAATATAATTTTTAAACCCTCACATGTAAAATAAATATCCTTATGTATTATAAAAATTTTATATAAAAAAACTAGGTTACATTTATGTATTCATGGTTTAATTTTACTTATACAAGGATTAATTTTATGCATCAACACTTTTCTTTAGATATACTCTTGTATATATTGGGTGACTCACCATTTAACTTATGTATAGTCTTACTGAAAAAAAAATTTTATTTGATTATAAAATCACTTTTAAGGAGAAAGTGAGAAACCACCATGTTCAAAAAATAGCTAAATAGAAATCAAAGCAAAACCAAAACAAGTTACCAGTTCCACCTCTCCCCAGCAGCTATAACAAGTGATTGTCCTCCACCAAATCATGATCACTCGGCATAAATTCCCATGAAAAGATGCATGGGAAGGGAACCGATGTCCAAGCCATACCCTCTCAGTCTTTCACTCCAAGTGACATGCGGAAGTAGCGGCCTCATGCTCTGAACCCCATCTGAGGTAGAACCAGTAAACAAGCTAGAAACCAAACACCAAATAACATCTCGAAACACATAGACTAATTATGAAATACCCCCTTTCAAATTATTAAATAAAATAGAAAAACCATGAATTAGTCAGAAATGTCTATGGAAGAATCATTGAAGAAAAAAGTAATTCTTCCATAACCCATATCTCTAAAAAACGTACAGGATATAATGATTACCTTGATGTGCTGCTCTCCGCTTAACAGGTCTTCAAATGCAGAAACTAGTGTATCCCAAACCTGTATAAACTCCTCTATGCTGATCAACCCCTTGTTAAAACCCCAGACCAGAATTGAGTCCAGTTTGTCGACCCAAGAATATAGTTCCTCATTCAGATTCATTTCAATGGCTCAACCCATCATCTTCGCCACGTCCTCTTTGGAGGCATTAAGAAACAACACTTGCTCTGTCACATCATCATCTGAACTTAGGATGAGATCCCAGGAAGAATCGAGATGACCATACGGTTTCAGTTGTTGCATGGCCTCCAAGTCCAACTTCTCCTCGATTTTCTTTTCTGTTGTCCGAGTCTTCTTAGTGGGTGGCAAGGAAGAGAAGACCTTCCTACCCCTACACCTTATGCTACTCCTATTATTCCTCAGGCGCATTTCTACAGTAGAGTAATTCTTACTTGTTTCAATGATTTCCTCCCCCTGGTCCCCCATCTTGTCTTTAGAGTTCTTCGCTGACTGTGTTTCCATAGGGAGTGTCATGTATGAGTAGTCCCTTATCGGCTTCCGTTTTAATTTCCATGTACTACCCCTCCTCGGACTTGAGAGTCCTTCACCCTAGACCTGAACCCCACCCTCAACTTCATCTGCAGTCTGCGTATATTTTTCATCACCAGACTTGAGGACCTTCTTCCCATCCCTGGGCTACTCCTGCTCATCCAAAACCAGGTCCACTTTTAGTAAGCCATCAAACCGGTTTCCCAACTCAACAACAGCCACCTCCTTGCTTGGACTGGGTCTGAAAACCGAATTCTTTCCCTCCCCTTGTTCCTTCAGCGTCCCTTCCAAACATATACCACTCCTTGAGCACACCGCATTAGCATATGGGGCACCCAGGAGGTCCTTGGGACCTCCCTCCTCCATCCTTGAAGGCTGAACTCTGCATCGATCCTGGGTACCCCCAGCTCCAGCCCCCATTGCCACTTCTAGTTGGTTCACCGAGACCTCCACAACTACTTTTTTAACTCCCAACTAACTATCTTCCCGGGAATGGGCTACCCTGATCGCATCCTCCACACCCACAATCGTACTAGTCACAAGAGGCTTGACATTGTTTGTTGCACCCCCATCACCTTGCCTGTTTGAAAATCTGGAGTCGCACCTAAAGGCCGTAGAGGAGTGGCCCATGCATTCGCAAACTGAACAGAAATCAAACCAAGGCTCATATACAACCTGCTATTTATAATGGTACTCCTCAGCCACTGTGATCCAAACAATGTCAAGAGGCACCCTCAAGGCATCAAATTCCACACACCATGGATCAAACCATTCTTATATATGGGATCACACACTATGGAAATTTTACAGTATAATGTAACAACTAAATATCATAGGGTCACCATAAATTTAAAAGTTATGTTTCTAGAAGATAACGGTACCCATAAAAATACTTGATGAGACTTACACATCAAAACATAGCCTATTTTTACAAATCTACAAGTCCAAAATTCCCAATCATAGAATAAAATATTTTTAAATTCTTGAGTTTCAATATCATTTCTATTTTTAATAATAATATGTTTGAAAAATTATGTAACACAAAAAATCTGAATAAAATGAGTCACAAAAAATTACTAAAAAAATTAAATTCAAATGAAATAAAATAATAAATTAATATAATAAATATAATTTTTTAGGTGATTAAATTTAATGATTATAAAAATAAATAATTAATTTTATATGTCTAAAATACTTTGACATTGAAAGGTTATTTTTCAAAGAATTGATTTTCAAATATTGTCAATTTTCATAAATCAATAACTTTTAATGATAATTGATGTATGAAATAATAAATTTACATAAAATTAATAATAAATTATTATGTAAAAATAATACAAGCAGATAAAGTTTAAAAGTTCATTTCTCCAATAAAAGTCAGGTTTCATTATATTTTTTATTTTAATTTAAAGGATAAATTTATGAATTTTAGAAATTTAGATTTATGGAACGAACTAATTTTTAAGATTCATAATAAAAAATTAGATTAGGGTGAAATTTTTAGTTTTTTTATAAAATAGTTATTTTTATGGAATAGTAAAAACAATAGCAATCTTACAAATACTGTCACTTCTATGGAATGATCATGATACAAAAATGGATTAAAAGTTTTTGAAACTATTTTTATAACATAAATTTATTTAAAAATTAATATATTTTTCTTAAAAATATTTTTTTATTCTTATAAATTAATTTTTTACATTTTATAAATCTAATGATATTTTTATTAAATTTAAAACGGTTTTTGTTATTCTATTTTGGTAAAGTAATAAATATGTTACTTTTTATCTTTATTTTTAAAGAAAATTAAGTTTTATTTTATTAAATGAATCTTATTAGTTATATGGGAATATAAATATACTTTATTTTGGTATGAAATATTTTTTAGGCTTATAATATTATTTTTATAAAAATGGTTTTCATTGAGTTTTGGAAACACATATTAAAATTATGTTCTAAAACCTCTTGGAAGTTAATCATAGAAAATAGATTAAATATTTGGGGTAAAAAATAATTAATTTTTAAAAGTGTTTAAAATAATTTTTATTCATAAATAATTATTACAATTGTAAAAAAATCCATTACAGTGAAGGTTATAAAGATTAATTAGGGGGTTAAAATGGGTAATAGGACTTCAAATATCACATAAAATTTTATAAATTTAATTTTTTGAATTTATTTTTATCCAACCATATCATATATTTTAAAATAGATTAAATTATATCCAAATTCCATCAAAAATGATTTTATTTTATTTTAATGTTCTTAATATTTACAAAGCTGTCACTCCCCTCACTTATAAAAGGACCCCTCATATCCAACCCTCCACACACACCAAGATCTCTCTTATTTTGAAAATATATATACCAAAAAATATCTTTAAACAGTTTTAGGAACCCACTAGTGGTTTTTATATTCCCATAAGACACACCCTAGAAGGGTTAAGGTTTATGCCTTATGAAGATGTACTATGAGGAGTTAGAGGTCTTGACCGAGTTATATTAAGTGTATTTAAGGTTTTAAATCATTTAAATATATTCTAACATAAATAATAAAATTAAATATGCATGGTTATTATAATTAATTTTTATTATTTTCATGTAAAATCTATTTTATTCTACCTTTCCATCAAAATGAAAATGAATACATCACTCATCTATACATACAGACTATTGTCTCCGTAAACTATTGAATTTGATTTTTCATCTCTACCTCACATGGATATTTATAAATATGGAAGTAATGATTATATATCATAGATAGGATAAAATTATGATTCAATAAAGATAAAATATTATCTACCTTATTTCCCTATCATCCATTAGAAATTGGAAATGTCGCTCATTAATACGTGCAGAGTACTGCCTCCAAAAATCGATGTAATTAATTTTTCATCACCACCTAACATTGTTGGTCATAAGAATGAATATAATTAATAAATATGATATTTATTAAATTATTATTATTATATATATAATCATTACCAGCATTATTTCCTTTTCATCCATCAAAAAATGAAGATGTTGTTGTTGAGTATTTGTGAACTGCCAACTCCATAATACTATATCTCATTTCTCATAACCTCCTTATATGGATGGATCAAAAAATGTATTCATTGTATAAATATGATATATTTATATATGAAATAATTAATATTATGGAGGTTTTTAATGTCATAAAACTCTATAGTTATATCATTCCCTAACGTTAGATGGTTTTTGATTCTCAATTCACAAAGACATAAGGTTTTATGTTTAGATATCAATATTAACAGGTATTATTTATACTTGAAATTTATTTTAGGTATTTATGTGCTCTTTATATCAGAAAAAAATATCTATGTTATTCTCTTATGATTTTATATCATGCTTAAAATTATTCTTCCTGTAACACCCCGAGCTTCCATGATACGCTTCTCATTCAATAATGCAATAGCTTGCATTATACGCAACTTCGAGTTCTAAAACACCGTGACTAATCCAAGTAGTCGTTATGAATAGTAATAACCACTTTTTAAAATTATAGAAATTTTATATTTCAAAATAGACTTCATTTTTGAATTCTTAATATCGAAATTATCCAAAGTTGATTTTTTTGTAATTTTCTGAGAACTTCCAATTTTTTCTGAATAGTGAAAATTACTTAAAACAACTTTTTTAATAAAAATAATTTATAGTGACAAATTATACTATTTAGTGGTTTTAAAGTATAATTAGAATATATTTTTACCATTTTATCCAATGGTGGTCATTACAATTAATTTAACATTGAAATTGGACATAAACAATTTCCAATCTTTTGATATAAATTATTTCTTAAAAACACGCTATTTGTTATGACAACAGGAATTAATTATATAAATTAATTAATGCAACTTATATGTTTGGAATTTTGTAAAATAGAAATCATTTTTGAATTCGGAATATCAATTATAGCTTAGGGTGAAATTTTGGCATTGTTCTGAAAAACTTCAATTTTTGATGAATAGTGAAACCACTAAGTGGTAGTTAAATAACTGATTTTTCGTTTAAATGAAATATTACCACTTCTGTGATTTTATTTTCAAAAATACTACATACATGGTTGTCATTAAGAAGTAAAATGTGGTTGAATGAGATTAAAATAATTTTTGGTGAATAGTAACTCTTAAGTTCTTAATCGCGATTAGAGGTAATTAGTGTAGTTTAAGTCAAAAACAATGTTTTAATAATATGATATGAGCTTGACACTTGTCCTACTCCTATTGGATGAGTCATGGCCGACCGATACAACCCATGGGTCAACTTGGGGACCCCATGGAGCCACTTTAGTTGGAAAATGACATTAATATATATTTATTTAATGTTAAAATTAAATTGAAACAAACATGAGTTATTTTACTAAAACAGTTTTTAAGTGGGGTTACACAAGTCCAAATTTTGACTATAAATATTCATTAGAAAGCTAAAAAGATTTCCCACATCATAGTATTTTTTTATAATTTTTAGACATTAAATAAATTAAATTATTTATGACATCATGATGATGCAGCGATGACCTCATTATTTAACGATTTAAATAAAATGAGAAGATAATGTGAAATCCAAGGCGTACACTTGTCCAAAGCCTATTGGATGAGGATATTTCGAAACCTTATCACCTTATACTCTAATTATATAAGTGTGGGACATTTAGAATCCGAAAATCATTGTGTAATAATGTAACATTTCAATCTTTCCAAAAGTGCCCCTCCTCTCCACTTATAAAAGGCCCCCACCTCTCCCACATCATTTACACTTTCAAGCCATTTGGCTCGGCCAAACTCTGCCCAAATACTCTCCCAACTTCCCTCCCTTACTCCTAGAAGCCTCACATTAGGTAGAACTCTTCTCAAGGAAGCCTTTGGCTCAAATCAAAAAGAGTTACCCGATTTTGAGGTAATGTCTTCTCTAATGTTGTTTTGTTTTATTTTTCTTCTACAACCCCCTAAACTCTTTTTATTAATTTCTTTTGTAACAACACCAGTATACTCAATATACTAGTATGTTGTTATAAGAAGGACTCAAGCTACACTTACACACACCTACATCTATTGGTTAAAGAACATACGGTTTCTGTGGATGGCGAATTTCTGCCTCACGAAATGATGATTGTTCAGCACTCATATAACACCTTCAAAGGTGTCCATTAAGATGTAACTATTTTTATATATGATATATAATATGTTTATGTTTTACTTATGCTTCTGTATTTCTCTTTTATGGCATACTTTATGATTTCCATTATGGGTAAAACGCGATAATTTCATTTTAGGAAGTGCGGACTACCGCCCCCTCAAAGTGATTTGAATCGTTAATGCCATATGTGGGATGTATAAAGGATGGAGTAAATGGTATTATACACTATATTATACTGGAATTATATTATACATTTATATCATTATGATTTTGTTCCATTAAATATGAAATTGAAATGAAAGTAGCGTTCATGCGTACGAGCAGGTAGAGGCGGCTCTGGCACAGATGTACCTAGGGGTAAAACCCGAAAACACCGCTTTGAGCTAGACTCGAACGGGAACTGGTGCACGACAATGGGCCTTGCTGCACTCTTGGTTACGACACTCCTGAGGGATTTTCTTAGGATAATTCTCATTTTCTTTACAAACCAATATGTAGGGTTTATGAGTATATACTTCCTCAAAGAAAACAATCTTATGATTAGGGATTATATCCATAAACCGTTCAATTTACTTTAAGTATTTTAAAAGTTTGGAATTATTCATTGTAATTCATAAACTAACCTAGTTTATTCCATTGTATAGAAATGGCGCCCAGTAGAAGGAATGTGAACTTCAGCAGTACGTATGATCCAAAGAGTAAGAATGATCATATCTTTCACGGTATTAAGCCAACATTTCGAAGGGAAATAGTCTCCCATGTGTTCTCAACATATAAAGAAATAGTATCATGTGTTAATAAGATAAGTAAAGAATTCTCTGAGTCCTATGGATTTGAAGCGAAGTAAGAGACGAAAGGGATGGAAGAGAGAATCATGGATAATGGGATGTTGGGAAAGAAGAATTTTCCAATATGTGGTAATTGTGGGAAGAAACATCATGGAACTTGCCTAAAGGGAATGGGAGTTTGTTATAAGTGTAGAGAAAAAGGACACAAAGTGCGTGACTGCAAGGGTAAGAAAATGGTTTCAAATGTACAATGCTTCTTCTGCAAGGATTGGGGACACTACGCAAACCAATGTCCAAATCATCAAAGTATTCCCCAAATGATGTTATTGGATAATAATCAAGTTATGATACTACCACAGATGAGGAGTAATGATTAGAGTTCTTATGTTGTTATTAAATAATTTTGTAATTTGAGTGTTGTATCAATGATGTACTGGTTATAATAATTATGGAGTATATAAGGATTGTACTGCAGTACTATTTCATCAAGGACTTGATATTGTGTGGAACCAAGAAAAGTGACTCCACGGTAGGATTAAATTTTTGAAAATATATGGTTGAGAGAAAGATAGACCATAATATGGTTCTGATACTGATATTGTGATTTTGGAATAAGACGTGATTGATTTGGATAAATTATATTGGATATACTTAACTTCCTTGAAACTGATTGATGTTTTGTATACATTTTTGGATAGAAGGAGTATATCTAGTATTCTATAATGAATAAGGGATCATGGTAATTCAGTATGTTTAAAAAGAATACATGAAGAAGGTATTCACATGTTGTTACGTGGGAAAAATGATCTTCATTATGTTTACCTTCCTTATAAAATTTGGACTGTGAGTTGGACAGATGTATTTTGGATAACTATTAAGGTTGGAATGGATTAAGTTAAACCCTGGATAGAATTGTTTAAGGTTAAAGAATTTATGAAGATTATTTTTGGAATATTATAATACTATAGTTTTAGGAAAAGGACAACCTGCAGGGTGGTGAATAACCCGTCGCGTCGGACAAAGCTGCAGGAATCGAACCCACAACCATAGTGCGACAAGCCTTTATTTCCTACCACTAGCCTACAGGAAGTCCCTGGTTATTACAAAATAGTTTTACTAATCGAAATGGTATGTGTTAACATATTGAACCTTATACAATTAGGATAAATAGAATATTTTTGAGTTCCGTTACCATTTGGAGTAAAAGTTGGGTTTGTGGTAAAAATTTATTAACGAATGAAAGTATACATAACAAGTATGTATATTCCCTTATGTTCTTAGTAAATCTCCTAAATAAATTCCTCAACATTATAAAAGGTAACTTAAAACAAAAATGTTGTCGGTTTACTTTTCCAACTGGGGATTCAATGACCGTTTAACCAATCACAAGTTTGTGATTTTCTTGTGGTTAAACTTTCTCCTCATCCTGTTTTCTATAACTCTCCATCAGACCTTGATGGTTTGTTTCTCCACCATATCCATATTTTCATATAATCCTAGAATGGGCTATATCGGGTGACCTTTGTACTTATCCTTCTTTCTTTTAATGTTATATATTTATTAACCTTATTTCCGATGTGGGTTTTCCTCAAAGGTATTTTCTCTTTTCAACCTTTTATTTTCAAAGAAAAATTTCAAATTGCGAGGACGCAATTTATTGAAGGAGGGGAGAATGTAACATTCCGAGCTTCCATGATACGCTTCTCATTCAATAATGCAATAGCTTGCATTATACGCAACTTCGAGTTCTAAAACACCGCGACTAATCAAAGTAGTCATTATGAATAGTAATAACCACTTTTTAAAATTATAGAAATTTTATATTTCAAAGTAGACTTCATTTTTCTATTCGTAATATCGAAATTATCCAAAGTTGAATTTTTTGTAATTTTCTGAGAACATCCAATTTTTTATGAATAGTGAAAATTACTTAAAACAACTTTTTTAATAAAAATAATTTATAGTGATAAATTATACTATTTAGTGGTTTTAAAGTATAATTAGAATATATTTTTACCATTTTATCCAATGGTGGTCATTACAATTAATTTAACATTGAAATTGGAGATAAACAATTGCCAATCTTTTGATATAAATTGTTTCTTAAAAACACGCTATTTGTTATGACAGCGGGAATTAATTATAAAATTAATTAATGCAACTTATATGTTTGGAATTTTGTAAAATAGAAATCATTTTTGAATTCGGATTATCAATTATATCTTAGGGTGAAATTTTGGCATTGTTCTGAAAAACTTCAATTTTTGATGAATAGTGAAAGCACTAAGTGGTAGTTAAATAACTGATTTTTCGTTTAAATGAAATATTACCACTTCTGTGATTTGATTTTCAAAAATCCGACATACATGGTTGTCATTAAGAAGAAAAATGTGGTTGAATGAGATTATAATAATTTTTTGTGAATAGTAACTCTTAAGTTCTTAATCGTGATTAGAGGTAATTAGTGTAGTTTAAGGTAAAAACAATGTTTTAATAATATGATATGAGCTTGACACTTGTCCTACTCCTATTTTATGAGTCATGGCCGACCAAGACAACCCCTGGGTCAACTTGGGGACCCCATGGAGCCACTTTAGTTGGAAAATGACATTAATATATATTTATTTAATGTTAAAATTAAATTGACACAAACATGAGTTATTTTACTAAAAAAGTTTTTAAGTGGGGTTACACAAGTCCAAATTTTGACTATAAATATTCATTAGAAATATAAAAAGATTTCATACATCATAGTATTTTTTTTATAATTTTTAGACATTAAATAAATTAAATTATTTATGACATCATGATGATGCAGCGATGACCTCATTATTTAACGATTTAAATAAAATGAGAAGATAATGTGAAATCCAAGGCTTACACTTGTCCAAAGCCTATTGTATGAGGATATTTAGAAACCTTATCACCTTAGCCTAGAATTATATATGTGTGGGACCTTTAGAATCCAAAAAGAATTGTGTAATAATGTAACATTTCAATCTTTCCAAAAGTGCCCCTCCTCTACACTTATAAAAGGCCCCCACATCTCCCACCTCATTTACACTTTCAAGCAATTTGGCTCGGCCAAACTCTTCCCAACTACTCTCCCAACTTCCCTCCCTTACTCCTAGAAGCCTCACTTTGGGAAGAACTCTTCTCAAGGAATCCTTTGGCTCAAATCAAAAAGAGTTACCCGATTTTGAGGTAATGTCTTCTCTAATGTTGTTTTGTTTTATTTTTCTTCTACAACCCCCTAAACTCTTTTTATTCATTTATTTTGTAACAACACCAGTATCCTCAATATACTAGGATGTTGTTATAAGAAGGATTCAAGCTACACTTACACACACCTACATCTAATGGTTAAAGAACATACGGTTTCTGTGGATGGCGAATTTCTACCTCACGAAATGATGATTGTTCAACACTCATATAACACCTTCAAAGGTGGCCATTAAGATGTCACTATTTTTATATATGATATATAATATGTTTATGTTTTACTTATGCTTCTGTATTTCAATTTTATGGCATACTTTATGATTTCCATTATGGGTAAAACGCGATAATTTCATTTTAGGAAGTGCGGACTACCGCCCCCTCAAAGTGATTTGAATCGTTAATGCCATATGTGGGATGTATAAAGGATGGAGTAAATGGTATTATACACTATATTATACTGGAATTATATTATACATTTATATCATTATGATTTTGTTCCATTAAATATGAAATTGAAATGAAAGTAGCGTTCATGCGTACGTACGGCTTACCGTCTCCATGAACGGTGCATTTCATTACCTCTAAATGTTACGTAATATTATAAATGAATGTATATACTGGATATATAAGAAATATATGACATCGGAATCATGAATATAATTCTGGAGATAATGGATATTCTACCACATAAACAACTTGTAATTATAAGAAGTTTATTGTTGACTCAAGTACCAAAGATCGACAAAACAACCGTTATTAACTTAAATAATTACATAATGTTCATAACATTGTAATAAGTGATATAAAAAGGATAATGAAATTGAAAATGGTTCTTAATAAGGTATATATTAACTCTAGTTTATTATTCAGGAGGTTAAAGAACGGTTGATTCACGTCAGACACGAGGTAAGGGAACTTCTTAACCCAACTTCCATTCTTTGGGTTAATCTCTTACTTTCAAATTATGTCATGATATTATTATATCTTATTTTGTATTTTTACTTTCATTATGTGTACCTATAGTGAATACACATAATATATCTATTTTATTTTAAAAATAATCTTTGTAAGGACTTCGTCTCAATCTCCTTTCATTGAGGCATATTTGGTTTTATACACAAATTTCTTTTATAGGGTGTATAAACCCCTTTGACTTTTACGTATATTCAAAAGGAATCTTTTTTTATACGAAGCGTTTACTAAATGACAAAAGGGAATGTTTTTGTCGTACGTATGCGGGAACAACGACTTCTCCGCCGCCGTGACCACTATTTGTGTTTCATATTCCTCTACAAGCCATCATTTTTTTAATGAAAAATAAATACAAAGTTTTAACTTTCTTTTATTTTGGTATTGAAAATGGTTTTGAAAGCGTTTTTATTATATCAATGTGTTGTATTTATATCTTGTGATTGAAATGTGGAACTTTTATGTTTCCTTTATGCATGTTTTATGTGATACGATTATGTTATGGTTTATGATATGTTTAAACCTATTCATATGAGGAATGCATTAGACTTAATAAGTGACGGGTAGAGCCCGCTATAGCTCCTCGATGCTTCGGTAGGTCTCATGAGACAACTAGACGTGGAATTGGCCGAGGCCCTTTCCCCATTTGATTTGTGATTTTGGCCGAGGCCTTAATCATTTTAGACGTCTTGGCCGAGGCCTTGACAAAATGTTTCAGAATGTCTGGCAATATGCATTCCATCATTATGAAAGTGGTTATTGTTATTTCATGTGATTATTCGACCAGTAGAATATCCATGTGAAGAAGTGAATGGCATTATCTCATTTTACTTTTCCAATATTATGTTGATGTTCAAGTTTAAAAGGCTTTTGTTTTAGTAATACATTGCCTTAAATTTTTATGTTTATTTATTAAAGCTTCCGCAATATTGTTATCCTTACTGAGCATCTGAGCTCACCCCTTTCAATGTTTTAATATTTTCCAGGATGTGAAAGAAGTATTTTAGGAATGACCTGCAGGGATAGTCAGAAGAGGATATGAGTGTGGACTATGATGACCATGTTATTGTAGTTTGTTTACTTTATGATGTAATGTAAGACTTGTGAATGTATCTAGTGTTTCCTAGGCTACTAAACTAATCGGTCATTCGAGACTTGATCTTTTGAGAACATGCCAATGTTACGAAATAATGCACCGACTCTGGGTAGCTGGGGTCGGGGCGTTACACTTCCCATTTTCCCATATTCTGTACTTAAATCCACTGAAAGGTTATTTATAAGAAAATTCAGCCTCATTTATCTTTTTTGGTCATGAACATTTTTTTCGTATCCATAGTCTCCATTATTATTTAATAATTTTTTTAGATATTTTAGGGATTTTATGTGGAAAATTATAAGATATTCCCCCTTACTGTGAATACAACATTATGGTTGGGAAATAAATTCATAAGTTTCAGTTATTTCAAAAGTAGCATAAGACAAGTTAGATTGTAATTGCATGTAAACAAGTTCAAAAAAGAAGATATATAACAAATACAAAAATTGGAGCAGATGAGACACCAAGTCCATCCAAGGTAGTGGATACCACAAGTATTAAATGGGATATGATGTTAGAATAAGAGAATTTTCTCTACTGTTACATCCCTTTATTTAGAAATATTGAGGAAACCCTTATTCAAATAATGTTAGACACTACTCTAATGAATGATGGAAACTACTTATTGTATCTTTCCTTCGATGTTTTTGAACTCACAAGCTCACTTAAATCTGAGATTTTTTTACTGGCCTAGTATCTAATTACTCATATATAGAATTTCTTTGTGATCAACAACATATTGATCGAAAATAAGGAATTCATCAAATTTTTAACTCAAGTCAGAAATTTTACTCAGTTAACATTCATGATACTCTAGGAACTTTAGTGTTCACTGGTTCTGATAATAAATCCAATAAAATGGATTTTTTCTTCATAACGGAGCCTGGTCACTAACATAAAATACACACATCATGCCAAAAGCTCCAAAAATATTGATCCAACAATAAAATTTAAATGTAAACCTGGATATATAAAAGGGGTTATCCTCCCATATCTGGTTTAAAATGGAGATATTATATTGGAACTATATTGGAATAGCCAACTCAAAACTGTATGTTCTCTTAGGATCATTGAAGGAAAATACAAAACTGTAATTATAGGACTCTCAAAACCCATGAAGGACATCCTATATGATAATACTCTTCATACTGGAAAGTATTATTCACATCTTATAGAAAATATTAGTAGTAATAACACCGATGGACTCTGGCTCTTAGTTCAAAAACATGTGATTAATCCTATGATTTTTTCTACATATGAATAGACTATAAAGTATAGTTTTTTATACTCCAATAAGATAATTTTTTTGTAAAATAGTTTATGATTTTAATTCATATCATGACTGAAGATCACTTAGGGCACACTTGAAACATCTTGCAAGCATCATTACAGTCCCATTGATTTTTATGGGTTATTTGAACACAATCCTAGAAATGGATGATAAACATGTTCTAATTTTACTCTCAATATCTACCAATGATTTTAAGGATTTTATTTAGGATTCAAATATCACTAACATCTATATACTTGAGGAATTAATCACTTGGTATATAAAATACCTCAATGCTATTAAATCTAGTATAATTGATAGATATTTTTCCAATGATTTATCTCCTTATGACTAGAACTCATTATCATGTGTAACTCTTTCTAGAAAAAACATTAACCACAACCCCATTCATGTGAAGTTTCATTAACAATCTAGATTAAATCTTCTTCCCATTTAGGTTCAATAATCCATGGACTGGTCAACAAGAATGTAGTTAGATAGTTCTCAAAACATGGTAATCACTTGATGGAGTCAAAAACCTCGTGGCATGTATCACCAATCTGAAAAATATCATATAATGACTGAAGGTGTTGAGAAAAAAAAAGAAATTTTCTTTTTGGAGGAGGAGATAGATTCCTTATAATTCACACATCACTCTATATAAGAATTAATTACTATATATTATTCTCTAGGAAATCATTCACAAGATTTTGAATTGGTTTCCAAACATCAAAATATTCTCAAGAATAAAGATTGTATTCAAACATATATCCTTAACTTCATATGACACAATGAAAGGGTTATAAACAAGAATTTCTTCAATTCCATCCAAAAAAAATAATGAGGGATAACTGACCTCTTTCCCTTCATATGTATGATGAGTAGATTCTTGAGGAATAGAAGCCCCTCTCACAACACGTTGTTTCTTTCTACATGAGCCTATTTAATTCCCCAGCTAAAAATGAATCCATCGTGGAATATTTCATTCCCAAAATAATTACTAATGAATATAAAATAATTATCATAGATTCCTCGATGGCGATTTAAATTAAATATACTATTTTTGGAATTAATAAAGGAAGTTATCCTTGTCTAGATGGCTTTTCCATTCACTTCATTAAATTTTGTTTTGATTTCATTCAGAAGGGTGTCTGTAATATGTTTATGTTATTATACCAAAATGGATCACTTTCACATGTTTTTAATGATCAATTTCTATCCTTAATTCATAAAGTGTATAATTTTAGTGGCATCAGTCAATTTAGTGTAATTACACTTGTTCATACCGTACACAGGGTGATCATCAAAATTCTAGTTAACAAGATTACAAAAATATCTGATAAAATTGTTTCATGGAATTCGTTTGGTTTTATCATTGGATTAAATATCTTGGACTACCTAATTACTACTTAAAATTTTGTGATCCTTCTTAGAAAGACAAATAGGGGAGCCAATTGTTCCTTAAATATGGAGACCAAAAAGTTATTTGATATAATATATTGGAACATTATTTGTGAAGTGTTATTAATATTTGGATTTTATATGAATTTAATTATTTAGATCCAAGGTTTTATTATCTAGGCACGTCTCTCTATTATCATTAGGGGATCACCATAAGGTCACTTCACATGCTCAATGTGGGTGAGCTAAGTTGATCAGCTCTCTGCGATGGGTTTTTTCACTACTAAGGACTATCTTAGTAGACCATTTATAAAATGGTTGAAGAAGGTGATATAAATAGTATCCAAACTAATAGAGGTACCTTTTTCCCCTCTCATATCTTCTTTTTTGATGAAATTATTGTTTTCTCCAAATGATATAAGAAAAATATTAAAATCATAAAGAACACTCTTCCATACTGTGAAGGTTTTTTGGGTTAACAGGTCAGCTGGGGAAATCTTTTGTCTACTTTGGAAAAAATTCAATCCTTCTAGAAGAGGGAACTTTCCAAATAATTTGGGAGTAAGAGAAGGTGTTATCTCCTATAGCTACTTAGGTGTTCCTCTCTTTTAAGGAAGACCTAATTTTGTCCACATCACCACTATTTTGAGACATATTTGAATAACATTTTCTTCATAGAAGGGAAAATAACATTAAATGGAAGGGGAAATATACATATTTAAAAATATTGCGACATTAAAGGTGGTTTGATTCTTTATGGTTTACTTATAGACATCCTCACTAATCGAAAGAATCAACACTGCTATGAGAAACTTCATCTGGAGTGGAAGAATCTCTGAGAGATAATTTGTCACTATCAATTGGAATCAATGTTATAAACCATATAATACTGGGGGGATAGGCTTCCAATAACTAGAACTATTCAATCAATCCCTCCAAGCACAATTAATTTTGAAAATTCCAAAATAAATTCTAAGTCCCTTGAACGCCTAAGAGTTTGATTGATGAAGCATTTAAAATCTATAAAACTTCATTACATGGAGTCTTCAATTTTTTTAGGATTGAAATCCATGTTTTCCAAGGTGAATATGAGTTCTCATTGGCAGGTTAATTCTAATTATTACCTCAAGTTTTGGAAATAAAAATATTTAGGTAATTCTTTATTGAACCTGAATAGCTCTACAGATCAACTAACTGATCCCTCTATCTCAATTAGAGATTAATTGAGAAACATGGAAACACAATAAGATGAACATAAACCAAAAATATCTAATTTGGTCTTCATGCCATGTGATGACTTCTTGTATTAAGAACCTTCACAAAATGGTTTGTTGGATTCAAAATCATTCTACACCCATTGGATGAAAGGATCGCCTAGTTGGATTGGTATATTTGACAACTATTGTATGCAACCTACTCATTTCTCGGTACATCAGAGAGTTTGTTTTCACATACTTCTAGTTTATGAATTCCATCAAATAATAGGTATTTTTATTGGTTAAAGATACACCATATGTTCCCAATATAGGGACGTTTTTTATCATCCCTTCATCTCTTATAAAACAGGTACATCACTTTGGAACTCCCTATTTGACATGTTCAAATTTTCTCCTATGTATATAGACATAATTGATAATTTTCTGGACAAGGTTATCATAGTTTATATTTATATACATATTTCTAATTTATTCAATCTTTTCTGTGTCAATTTATTATAAGACATTTGGCATGGGTGGAGAAAATTAGTTCAAAAAAATTATCATTTTTTAATTCAATAGTCAATCACATACATCCCTAGTGTGATTAAATATAAAAATAAACTTTATAAATGGTTCCTCAAAGACAATGTTTTGGATTTCTATATACTTAAAAGACTTTATATTCTAGGATTCTATCCTACCCTTATGGTTTTGATGAAGTTTGCTAGTCTCCCCCTTTTTCTAGAAGGTTTAAATGCAACACTGACAAGGCCTCTAAAGGGAATCCCAATTAAGCGGGCTTTGGGTTTATTACCAGGGATAACAATGGTGATATCATAGAATGAGTTTACAGGCCTTGTGGGAATTCCTAATCCCTTAAAGATAAAATTCATGCACTCTTCAATTTTTTCCACATCGTGCAACAACAAAATTAGATTGCAATTTTGTTTGAATGTGACTCGACTGCTATTGTGCAAGCTGTGAGGCATGGTAACATCATCTTGTCATGGAAGCTCACTACAAGATGGTCTAACTGCATGTAAAATCTTTCAACTATGAACTTTATCTTCACACATATTTTCTAAGAGTCCAATTCATTGGAAGATTCACTTTCAAACAAAAGAGGTGTTGAGGTTGTCTAGAATCATGCTAACACATTACCACTTCACCTTCTTCCTATTTAGTGCAACAACATTTTTAAAATCCACTCTTTTAATTTACTATAAAATTATGTTTACATAATAATAAGATATATTATGATAAAATTTCAAAAAAAAAATGAGTCTTTTCATCAAGTTCCAAAAGGTTAATTTTTAACTGTATTTACAAAAGTTTGAAAAAAAAAGATTTTTAATATTTCTCGATTCAATGTTTTTTTCCAAACATCATAAATATTATTTTATATCAATATTCCTTTAATATTTTTAATTTTTTCAAAGTAAATCTGAGTCCCATTATTCTAATATTTATTTATTTCTAAAATTTATAATCGATAAAGTGATATAATTTTAAAAAAATGATTTGAAAATGTATTTCATTTTATTTAGGTATATTTTATCTTCCTCTCAACATTTTTTTACATGAAAATATTTTTTGTTAATATTTTATATTTATAATTTATTTTATTGATAATTTCTTAAATGAAACTAACCCCATTTTAAAAGTGTTTTATAAGTATTTTATAAATTCATTTTTAACAAAAAACTAAAAAAAATTATGGAAATTATTATTAACATTTATGTTCTATTTTCCTCTATAATTATAAAAATAATTTTATTTAATAGAAAAAAATAATTTTTGACGAATTTAGGGTATTATATCATCCATTGATAATTTATTTTTTATACCAAATTTTTTATAATAATATTCTTAACTCATTGGTGTTATCTTCTATATCACTCTTAATTATTATGTTGATATTTTAACCATATTAATTTGTATCATATGTATATTTATAATTTATATATTTTCATAATCATATAAAATTTATATATAAGGTATTATTAGAAGTAAATTGTCAATATATATATATATTAACTTGATTGTATTTACATTATGTATTATTGATTAAATACGGATGTTAATTTATTGTTAAATAATGTTGATTTTCTATTTTATTAACCAATATATATTTGAGTAATTCACAAGAAATTTGTTAGTTATGGGGTTACCATAATTATATTTCCCCTTGATTAATCATTGAGTATCATGAGAGAATTTTGTTTTGTGTCATATATTTTATTTAGGTATTTGGTGTATTTCCTAGATAATTTTTGAATGATTTTTGATCAAGGCCTTCATGGTAGTCTAAAATTCCTAGCATTTTTCATTCCATAATTTTGAAATATTTTATTTTTTTATATGTGATTACGATATTGATATTATAGGTGGATTAATTTCATTCTCTACTTATTCATTATAAGGTATTTTTATTAATTATCTACTCCACCATATTATTTATTTCTTATGTATTCATAATTTCCTCCACTGTATAATTTCCTTTATATATAATTAGAGCTAACCATTTCTTATGTTTCCATTTCCCCAGGTTATGAAAAATACTATAGTACTTTATATATCTAAAAGGGTATTGTGTAAGGAAAATTTTATGAGAAATGTTGAAGGATTATTAAGGAATAAAATGTCTGGGTATAATTGGAAACTTTCAATTGAATGTGAAAGATACGATTCTTATTAATTAGATGTTTTTAATAATAATTTAGATCTACTAACATTAATAGGTCTTGGGTATGTATGTGACTCAATTATTAATTTTATTTTTTAATTATGGAAGGTAAAAATTTATTTACTTGATTTGGTATCAATACCACTATATATAGATTACCGTTTTAGCACCTCATAAAGTAGTATGGGTGTAGGATATTACAGTTACCACCCAAGTAGAATTTTTTTCCATTTTAGATTAGGGTGTTATGAAATATAAATAATTTAAGAGTTATAAGTTCAAATATTAAAATCATTACAAAGGAATAGATATCATTTTTATGTCTTATGTGACTATATTTACAAGGTTTTAATTATATTATTTTGTACATTTTTTAGAATACAAGATTATTTTAGATATAAAGATTGTGTTCATAATGTGATTTAATGGGGTGGATATTTGAGAATAATTTTACTTTTTGAGATAGGTTGATGATATATATAAAAATTAAGTGAATATTTGAATTTGATTCAGGATAAGTATTGGTATTTTAGGAGAATGACGGTTATCATATTTATGGGAATGTGTAGATAAATTTTTTGATTGAAAGCTAATTTTATGACAAATTAATTGAAGGATATGTTTTTCATAAATAGGGATTATGATATAAGTTTCATGGTGTGTAAATGGAAGATATTATTTGATGAATATTGATTGAGTAAACTTTTATAAGCATATATATTATTTTTTGCGTAATTTTTATGGTGATAAAGTTATTTTGTTAAAATATTTTTATATTTTTTAGAATATATTACATGAGAATATACATTTTTTGTATGTCATTATAAGTGATCAAGGTTGTTTAGAGATTAATATTAAGTTATTTATTGATGATTATATGATCAAATATTTTTAAATTTTTTTTTGTATTTTCAACCATATTTTGTGGAGTTTTAGGGTTATTTATTTATGGAATAATTTAATTATATCTTTTGGTGTTGTTATTGAGGTTTTAGAGATTAATGAATTTTTTTTCATATAAAATATTATTCAAATTATGTATTATATTAATCTTTTATTTACATTTTAGTTTTAATAAATCTCTACAGACATAATAAATAACATTTTATCCCCTTTGTAGGTCATAAGATTCATTAAAAGTTATCTTTAGTTCTCTAGGAATTAAAAATTCAACATGGTTATTTATCTATTAGATAATAAGATTATGAAAAGATGTAAAATTCCTTGAAATACAACCAAAGGATAAAAATGTTCAAATGGAATCAAAATAAATCATGTAAGTATATTTTCTCATATTATTTTCTATATTCGTAAAATAATTACTCAACTCAAGAAAGTTAAAGATAAATATATTGAGTTGTTTTTTGGAAACAAATCACATAGTTATCGAGGTATGTTTTGGTAAACTCATTGAAACGTGTGATTCTTATAATGATAAATATATTATTTTAAAAATATTTAACTAAGAAACACTAGTTGTATTAGTAGTGACTTTGAAATAAATTACCATTATAAAATAAACATCATATTTTATTACAATTTTCGGGTACATTTATTTTTTGAATGAGAATATTAAAATTGAGAGGAAACAATTTATTTAAGATGGGGATAATGTAACACTTCATGATTTCAATATTTAATACTCATTTAAATAATAATATTTTTGATGGATTATGTTAAATGAAATAATGGACTAAAACAAGTCATAACTTCTTTTTAATGTCCCCATATTCAAATGTAAGACCATTGTATGAAATAGCGTGTATGAAACACAACACCAGGCATATAAGGGAATATAATATCTTGAGATCTTAAAATATATTTAATATTTTAAATAAATTAATCTTTAATATGTCTTTCAATTCACATGATACCGAGTTAGCGTAATTTTCATGCATAAATGAGTTTCTTCGGTGACTTGTGTTACACGCATGACTGAGTTTTACCTAATAACAATATATTAGTAGAATATTACCATTCAATATAATAGGATATAAACTTGTTTTTAAAATAGTAGTTATGAATAAGATCAACTAAATTATGAAAATATATTGTTTACAAAAAATATGAGATGAATTATTTGTATTTAAATTAATTATAAATTTTTATAAGAACCAACTGAATATAAAGGGAATGTGTTTATTGAAATCTATTTTTATGCTCAGAAATCTATTTTTTCCTCATAAATTAAATTATTTAAATTTAGTGAATGATATTAAGGAAATAGATATTTTATTTATTCAATAAATTATTTTTTATATTATTCCTAATTATTTCATATGAATAATATGAGAACAAACCCATTATTAGACCTAAAAACTATATTTTTTTAAAGGCGCTTTTACCTCCTTTTAATGAAGATCATATTTCAAATCCAATTTTAGAATTTTAGTTAATATTATATTTAAAAATAAACATAATTTTTTAAATATAAATGTAAAAAAAATTAGGGTGAAATTTAGGTATTTTCATTTGAAGTTTCATTTTTTTATGAACATGGAAAAATACTGAATTTTAATTCCAAACTATTTTACCATTTAATTTATTTCTAAGCATAAATTATTTTTTAAATTGGTTTTTAAGTTTAATTAGGTAAATTTTTTATTAATTAATATAATTTAGGTAATTTGTATCAATTTCCTATTGACATTTTTTATTAAAAAATCCCAAACTAATGACCTTTTTTATTTTAAAAACATACAGGGGTGTCCTGTCTGTGGTATTAAATTTAAACAAATTTATCCCACTTAAGTGATATTAATTTTTAAAAATGTATTAAATATTTTAATTAATCCTTATTTGTTATTTTTAATATGGCTAACTTTGTGTTTGACCCAAAATATTTGTGAAAGTAAAAAAAATTAATTACAGTGATTAAGATAAAAAATAACTTAACAAGGGACTAAAACATAAACATAGTGGCCAAAATAACCATAAAACCTTTCCAAAATCAATTAGATGTATATATATTGACCCTATATTAACTTTTATCGATATTTAGTCATTATTTTATCCACATTTAATGGAATAAACATGTTTGTAATTCTTTTGTCAAATAATTAAAAGAATTCCCCTACTACTCTACAATAAAAAGAAACTCACCCCCCCTCCCCCCTCTTCATCACACCTCTCAAGACACATTGAAGAAACCAATATCTAGAAAAATATATCCCAAAAACATCTCCCTCATTCTATAATCCTCACCTTGGGTATAAATCTATTTAATGAATCCCTTCGGTTAAAACCAAAAAGAGTTACCCAAGTAAGATGCAACAAACATCATTAAGCTCATATATTTTATTTTTATTCTAAACCCCCAAAACTCTTGTTATTATATGAAAAAATAATAACACAAAATTAATAAATATAATCAGATGTTTTTAGGTTATGTTTTTTAGCTACACTAATACACACTTCCGTATAATGGGTAACTAACTAATCATTTGTGCATAATGAACTAGCGCCTCGCGATATGATTACTGTTTGTTTTTCCATTACCACGATTCATTTTTTGTAATTAAGATTGACCCACTATTTATATATAATATATATGATATTTATTATGTCTTTATTATTTTGTAATTATTTCATTATACATACCTCTATACATTCTATTTTTTGGGAATAAGATAACATTGTTTGTTGAAGTGTTAACTACCGACTCTTCAAAGCGATGTGATTCAATCACACTATACATGAAACATGTTAAAGATGAATATAATAAAAAATATATGAAATATATGACATAAATATTATAATATTAATATAATATTAATATATATCATTTAATTTTCATTATTTTAAATTATAATAATTAAATGAATATAACATTCATGCGTACATATAACCTACTATCTCAAAAAATGGTGCATTTCATTTCTTATCCCCAAAATTTATAAATTATTATAAATAAATATATAATAAATATAAATTATATTTAAATCAGGGATTAAATTTTTTTATAGTATGGAAACATGATCTAATTAATAGTTAAAAAAAGTAAAAGTCAAAACAAACTCGAAAGACTAGGTAATTAAAACTTGAAATAGTGAAAATAATGAAAGATTATTAACAAACGGGTAAAATATTTTTATAATAAGATAATATATGGTATTATAAATATTATTATGGATATTTTATTAGTTTTTAACATGTTTAATACCATTATACATGAAGTTAAATTTTGTTCACCCGAAAGGAAACAAATGGTAAGGGTTTCTGGTCTCATTTTCTTTCCAGGGAGCATACTTTATTGTTGTATAACTAATTTCTTATATATGGTGTGCATACATCCAAATGGAAATGTAATATCATGAATAATTACTTATTCTTTCTATTCCTGGTTTCAATTTGAATTATTTAACATTAGGGGATTTGAAAGAAAAATTTCCATGTGGAATAGAATTTAATTAATGGAGTCTTTTTCATTAGGTTATATTACTTAATCATTGTCATTAATATAATAATATTATATGTGGAATCACTTTTTTATTATATTTTTTTATATTTCTATTTCCTTTTTTGAATTTATAATTGAAACACATAATCTAATCATTGATTGACTCTCACTTCAACGTTATAATATTTTCAAGATTTTACCTCACAATATGATTTTATTCGGGATTGTGTGAACTTGAATTTCCATTATAAGAAATTATAGTGAAAATTTTCAATAAAGCCTTTAATTTTGTTCTCATCTACTTATTCATGATGCTTTTAAAGTAATAATACCATTTTCCTCTCTTTGGTATATTAAATGTTCTATAAAATATTTTTAATAAAACCTGAATTCATTTATCTCTTCAGTCAGGGAACATATTTTCTTCTAAAAACACTATTATCCATAAAGGTGTTCAAAATAGATTTCCACCAGTCCAAAATGGTTTAATATTTAAATTTTACCTTTATTTGATTTTACCAATATTTTTAATGGAATCTTTTTTTTTCTTTCTAACCAAGTCATTTTTATATCCCATTTACTATGTAAAAGAAATTTTCTTTTTTCCTCATTCATCATGTGCTAATTTTCCACAATTATTTCTTTAAATTATTATTTACCCTTATAGATGGTTATTTTTTAACATATACTTTTTTGAAATATAATTTTCAATTAAAATTTTTTTTAAAATTTTTTTCAACATAAAAAGGATATTTTCCTCGGGAATGTTTTTAAGAGATATTTTTATAGTATTTTCATTCATTAGTGAAAAATCCTTTTACATTACTCCACATAGGATATATTGAATTGATACCAATTTTATTATTTCTCTATATATTTTACGATTTATTTTCCCAAGTATAGTATTCACATTCACTCTATTTATTCTTTTATGAGTCCCCTTGAAATATTTAATTTACTATGATCATTATACATTTAATTCCCACTAATTACCTATATCATTTATCATAGATTTTTTTAATTCCATATATTTATATCATTTTTAAAAATAGGGTTTACTTGGAAAATTATTTTATTATCTGGTGAAATATTGATAGATTTGTATTCTTCATTCCATATAGATATTTGGTTAAAATTTTGTTTATTAATTAAATGAATTATTTGATATGTAAAATGCTTTGAACGAGTAGTAAAGGGTTGGGATATGGAATTATGTACCCCTCAATACATCGACGGTTTCTCAAGAGACAAATTCGTTGTAAGAATTAAACAATCTATTTAAAGGTCTTGATGGTATAGGATTTTCTGTTCCTAAGACGTAACAATCAATAATTAATAATTTCCTTCATTTTGACTCAATTATTAGTTATCCATGAAATTTTTTTTTGGTACATCTATGGATGCATTAAATTATTAGTTAATTGATTAAATGGATTGTGTATTTAGTTTCTTAAATTTACATATTTATCTTTACATATCTAGTTATTTGAATGAAATGTGTTTTTAATTATTTACCTCTCTATATTTGTTTTACACTTCCTTTATCAGTTTATTGATGTCATAGAATATATATTTAATTATATACTACGTATAATTGATAATTCTCATTGATTTATTTCTGCTTTTACTATATTGTAACCTTACAAATCATTTGATATCACCCTTATTTTTTTCCTTTCTTTAGTATTCACTGAAGTGCACCATGAAATATATGCATGGATTAACTATAAGGAATAATGTTACTATCCTTAAAAGAAAAAAATATTTTCAAATTAGTGTATTCATTTTTAAAACAATAATAATGTATGTATCTATATTACCAAAACTATTAAATTTTCGGGTCCTTTAGTATATGATTAACATTTATCATATGTCAATGTAACGTTATCATGACATTGGCATTGGGTTTTCAGAGGTCAGGGCACCATATTTGGTATCAGAGCAAGTTTATTGGAATACTTATGAACTAGATTTAGGAAAACATAGATTAGATATCATAAGCATAATGTTGAATTTAAGGATATGTATATAAGAACATCCTTTAATTTTAGTACGTTAGAAATTATGTGGGTATTCCTAGGAATACATCTCTTCCTGGATACTATAAGTGGATGCATTTCATAAATTGATGTAACTAGGAGTAACAAATCTAACACGATGTGTCGGACCTGACATAGTATAAAATTGTACAAGATAATGATCCTTACTATATTGTAGGTTCAAAACTCATAGGGAATACACTTAGGATAATTCACATTTTATTTACAATATATTATGAAGGATTTAAAAATTTAATGAAAATGAATATCCTAGGTAAAACTAGAGGTTTATTTGATTGAAAATAATGTATAGAGATTTATGCATCCTAAAAATGATAATATGGTATTTCCAATATGCTAATTTATACTAACACTATTGTTTTTAGTTTCAAGAAATTTTCTTTAATATAGGATAAAATATCTACTAGGTAAGGACCTATGTAGAAATTAATGTATGAAGTATTTATGTATTGGGGTTGTATTGAAAAACATAGTTAAAATAATATTTAGTGACTAACCTTATTTCAAGGATTTCTATAATATTTATTTCATAAATTATATTAATATGGTTTAGAAAAGAACAAATTTTATGCCATAGGATAGCCCATTATTTCTAGAAAAGGTGAATGACATAAATCTATGACCTAAGGATGATAAGAGTTTCACACCAACCACCGAACAATAAAATATCCTAGTTAATATGCAATTATTTTTAATTAAAAAAATTGGGGAATAAATTTTAATTATGAACTGATAGTATCTATTTTTAAAATTAAATATTAATTTTTTTAATCTTTTTTTGAAAATACCTTTGGAAAAATGCAAAGTTTTTGTTTATGGATCGTATGATTTCTAAAAATTAATCTTTAGTGCTTTAAACATCGAAGTAAATTTTAGGACCTACATTTAATGTAGTAAGGGATGAATTATAATTTTATCAAATAAAAAAGTAATAATTTTATATATGAAATTAAAACTCTTAAAGTAAAAAAAAATTAATGATGATTCCTTGGTCAAAAGACCAAAGCACTAAAATATATAAAGATAAAAGAACATGACTAAAAATTTTGAAGGAGGTAAATTTATTAAAATATTTTTCATTTAATTTAATGATATCTATTGGATGGTTATCCATTCAAGTGATTTAGAATTTAACTCCATTATTTTAAAGTCCATCCACCACCACATTAACCTCGTGATAAGGATGGTTAATGGTATGATTGAGCTCAGACAGGCGCTGGATTCACTCTATCCATTTAAATAAGAGGGTCCACACAAGGTGAACCATTCTATATCGAAGTTTTTGCATGATGGTAGTGTATTTTCTTCCAATCCATATTTTATTCCTTCCCTTTTTAATTAGACCAAAAATGATAACAGCATTATAAATCTCCACTTATAATGAGGAGGCTAAACGACACATACCATTACAGCATCCAAGAATATTTCCACCATGACTTCTACACACTATTCCACAACTTAAGGGGACTAGGTATCATTTAGAGGCACCATCCACATTTATTTCGATCCATCTTGGAGAGGAGTTTTCCAAAATACTTCCAATATACCCTTCAGATAGATGAATCTTCTAGGGATTCTAATCTGATGATGAATAATAAGATGCTTGATGGAGTTGTGGTAGGAACCTGTTTACAGCATCCAGGATTCCTTAATTGTAATGGATATCATAGACTATGTTTCATGAAGATTGAAATTATTATTATTGTAAATGAACAAATTTCCTTCATAACAGATGATTTGAATCAGTTCGGCAACAACAGCTATGAAAAGTTGTTCAATCTAGAGAGGGGTGTCCAAATAAGTGTATCTTTAAAGTTGTGGGCATATAGAGTACAATTTTATTTATATGAGATAAAATATATAAAATATTTATTTCTATAATATAAGATAAGTATCATAATATTAGAATAGGTGTCTATTATTCAATTTCTGTTTCACATAAAAAATTTGGATAAAAGTTGAATACCAAATTATTGAAGATAGAAATTAGTGGCAACTCTATTATGGGCTATTCTCTAGATCAGTGTGAATCTAGATGGTATAACCCATTTCATTTTAAATCTATTTAACCAAGTAAATTTTCAGACTTAACTAATGAAATTATGAAAGTCATATTGTTTAACGTTCGAAATTCCATTGTTAGAAGGATCCCAAAAAAAATAATCATTGTTGACTAAAGGATAGTTGTTTATAATTGTAGTGATCTCATTGGGTAAATCCAAATATTAAGATAAAATGAGTTCATTTACATACATATTATTTTTAATAGTCAAATTCATGGGGTCAATCATATATATATAAGGGTAACCATTCCAGGTATCCAAATAAAATTTAAAAGAAGATTCAATATTAACAATCCATCCATAATGTGACATAATTTTAGAAAATGAGTGATTGATTGAAGTACATGTAGAATAATCCATGTATAAACAATTTCCATTTCATATATTGTTATAAAATATTCTTCTAAGGATATTAATGGTAGAGGAATTATTATTTACTAGGTTCCAAGTGATTTTATCATGAAGGTACAAATTAAAAAGGAAAGGGTTCTTAATACCGAGGCCACCATTGTCGAGGGGTTTACAAAAAATATTCCAAGGAATAGTGAAAAGATTAACTTCAACATTTCTAAAACTCCAGCCAATATTTTTATCCTAATATTAATCATTTTAATCAATGAAATATTCCATTTAAAAACAATTTTTTCTGTAAAATATTTTAGAAACAACAATTTATTTTACTAGGCAACTTGACCTTACATGGATATATATTTTAAATTCAAAGATGAATTTTTATTATTAGTTTGGTCTATAAAATTGGATCCATAAGTTATTTTAATCATTCCCCAAAAGATAGAAACTCCAAGGTAAATGGATCAGAAGTCCCCTCTTTGTTGCCAGGATTATTTATAACTCCATATTTTCTAGCTATAAGAAATATTTTTTTAAACAAAATAGAAGATATATTCCATTTTATGGATTTACCATATACGTGTTTGTAGTTTGTGAAAGAATCTATATGATTTTGGATATTACTTTTTTTTCTTTTCATGAATAAAATTATATCTTCCACACAAAAGAGATGAGACGGGGCAATAAGGTTTATAGAGGCAATGATGGGATTACTTTTAAACAGAATAAAAAAATTTGTTATTTGTATGCTAAATTAATCCTCATCAATAACAAAAAGGAATATAGAGAGTGGGTATCCCTATTTGATTCCTTTGGTACAATTTAAATAGCCTTTTGTATCTCCATTAATCAGAACTAATATGTGCACAGAAGCAAATAGAATATTTATTTTGTTAACAAAAGTTTCAATGAACCTAAAATTCTTAAGTACCTTGAAAATAAATATCTAGTAAATCATGCAAAAATCATTAATATTGTATACTTTAATAGATATTCTTCCTCCTATAAGAATTATTTAACAGGTTTTTACTTTTATAGGAAAGGAATATGTAGCCTTCAATGTTTTTTTCTTTGGGGAAGTGAAAATTGTTCCCAATGACAATTTTTCAAACAATCAGTGCAAGCATATTAGCTAATAATTTAGGTGAAATCTTATAAATAGTGTTGATAAGGGAAATGGGTATAAAGAGATGAATTTTAGGGTCATCATCCACTTCTTTCATGAGGGAGAGTAATTTTGAATTAATTCCATGAGGGAGGTATCCACTTGAAAAAAATAATTATATAGTTTAAAAACATCGTATTGAATAGTATCCTAATAGTTTGAAAAAAAATTAGTGAAACCATTAGGACAAGGGGAAAATAGGTTTTTAATCTAAATATAATATCTTTAATCTCAAGATCAATAGGGACAATAGTCAGAAGGGTGTTTTCATTACTGCTCACTATTCTAGGAATGATATATATTATTATGTCCTTATTAAGATTAAATCTATTAAAAGTATTTCTTATGTTGGAGACTATATGATTGACCATACCTTCCTCATTGTCCTGGATTTTATCCCCTTCCTTTTGTAACATAAAAATTCTATAGGCTTTTCTACCTCTTTGTATATTATTTCAAAATTTATCATATCTTCCACCATCTTTAATATAGCTAATTTTGATGGTCTGTTTTAGATGATTATAATTTATAGTGAGAAGATATTTTATCACAGTTACAAGTTAAATTTCTTTTTTAGTATCATTACAAAAATTAGCATTTTTAGGGTCAATCTGAATTTGGTTGAGGGTATTTTACAAGATAACAATTTCATTATCAATTCAATCATTTCATTCCTTTCACCAGGCCTATAACTTTTTCTTCAAGAGTTTTAATTTCATAATACATGTGAAATAATCATCACCCAAATTCATAGATTTTCAATTATCTTTGAAAATATTATCACAATCAAGAACATAGTTCTAAGAATTATTAAATCTAAAATGAAGGATAGTCATGGAATCAATAGTATTAATACTAACTAAAATTTGATGATGATCCTAATTTAGTTGAGGGAGGGAGATGCTAACAATATAATCCCATTTATCTAGGGCTTGAATGTTTGTGAAGGATCTACTACATTTACAATCCAAAACCATATTATGATGTCTTAGATAAAAAGTATATTTTTCTCCTCTTAGATTAATCTCATTACGATTCTTTTCTTCAATACATTTTTTAAATTCCTTAAAAGATATATTAGAATGTGAAGGACCCATCTTGTCACTATGACTAATAATGGCATTAAAGTCTCCAGTGATTATCTAAGGGGCTTGGATTATGGTGTTTAAAGATGAAAAAAATTTCTAAAGATTTATCCTATCTTTATACCAATTATTGGCATAAATAAAGTTGTAGAAGATGTGTGAGTTTACTGAAGGAAAATCACATTTGGAGTCTTGATTGTAAATAATATAATAAGAATAATTTCTTAAAGAATTGTAATAAAATATTAAAGAGATTCCACTGAACTATTATTAGTTGTATCACTAATAAAAGTTAAACTAAATTGATATAAACTAGAAAAAATATATGAGATATTAATTTTAGTCTCAGATATAGAAACCAATTTTTTTTCTTTGTAAATAACAATAATTTAATAGTTTTGATGGTTTATGGGTTAGAAATACTCTAACAATTACAATATAGGATATTCATTTTCACATGTGTTTGGGGATTGGCCCCCATTCTATTTACCTCCAGAGTCTCTCCTCCTTATAGATTACCTGAGGGGATTGAAATACTTTTCCATAATTATAGGTGAGTCCTTACCCTACATGATACTCGTATAATAAGAATAAATAATGTTATCATAATTTCATTTATTCTACCCTATCTAGGTATTTGGTTCTTCTCCAATGATTTTTTAGTAGGAGACACCTCCTTTAATGTGAATACTTAACTGTCTGTCATCAACCTCTTTACAAATAGGTCTTTTATCCATTTCCCTAGGAA
This sequence comes from Viscum album, assembly GCA_963277665.1. NCBI lineage: Eukaryota > Viridiplantae > Streptophyta > Magnoliopsida > Santalales > Viscaceae > Viscum > Viscum album. Next base: position 376,792,710 of record OY728160.1, on the reverse strand, counting down.
AAATGTTGCTGCCAAAATTATTATAATTATTTACAGATGTTGTAAGCCTCATATTTCTTTCATGAGAGCCTTTTTCTTCTAGAATGTGTTGTTCAGATATGCAGTACAAGAATCTAGGTACTAAAAAGTTCAATACAACCCATCTTATCCATTTACCCTATCGTCTATTCCTCTGTGCTCATACAAAAGAATCATTTTAGACTGAGGGACTCATTTTACCTTGAATAATATTCTTATGACCTCAAATAGATAAACTGTTTTCATCAGGATTATACAAATGATCTCGAATACTGTTTTGTGTTTCTATAAAATTAACAGTGTTGATAAGTGTGGCCTGATCTTTAATTATATCCTTTTATGAACCAACAGATGATCTACCACTTTCACCAATGTTACTAGAGTCATCATCATTGATAGTATGTTATTATATAGACTTCAAATGTTCTGGTCTTCTATTTTTTATTCATCTTCTTGGGTTATTGCATTTTTGAGTTGGGTAGTCATTATCTAACTCCTTATCTTTTTCTTCACCATGAAGTTACTTCTGATGTCCATCCTTTTTTGTATGGTAATTGTGATCTACAGTGGGTTTCTTACTATCCAAACATCTGTTTTGTTCCATAGTAATAACCTCATTGTTGATGTGTGAATCATTTGATATATTTTTGTTTATCTTTATTAACAAAGTCAATTACATTTTTTTTCAATTTCATTAGTAATCTCTAGATATTATATTGCATTTTAATCCTCTTCAAATAAGATAGAACAAGATTTAATAGGGACATTCCTTGAGGAATTCAAGTCTCCCTGGTTTTTCACCCATATTACATTACTCTTTTCGTGGGGTTCAGGATTACTTAAAATGGGAGCATTAATGTTTATGTTCAATTTTACTTCAATATATTCTATTTCATTTTGAGGGATAATTTCTTTTTGAACCACCCTAAAAATTGAAATATAGTGACCAATTTTGTTGCATAAGTCACAAAGGGGGGTCTTGTGTTAATATTCAACCTTAACATTAGTTTGGTTGTCATTATCATTAAAACCGATGACTTCTAGTATGTTTTCATCGAAATTCACCCCAACCATTACCCTAATAAATAGTATTAATTATCAATTAAGAGTGTGACGTAATTATTTTAATGGGACACTAATTCAAGACATAATATCATTCAAAATAATTTGGTGATAGAATTAAAAATATATACCTTTAAATATTATCTACATTTGAGCCATTTAGTTCTTATGTCTAAGGTGGTTAAAGGTATAGTCCAATTCTAATAAACATAGAAATATAGGTTTCAGTTGTAGGTTACCTTTTTTCTAAGAACAGTTTAAGTCCTCCAAGAATTGTTGAATTATATGATAGTTGAATTTATCAATTGGAAATAGTTCCCAATTGCATTTTCTTCAACAATTTGATATTCGAGATTTGATATCTGGAATCGACCATAATCTATCGACTTTTAAATAGTGATTCACCATATAATAGAAAACATAAAGAGGATGAATCTTTGATGGAGTTATTCAGAATAAAAATCAATAGAGTATCATCCATCATCTTTTTTTGAATGGAGGGATCTTTGATGTAGATTCCCTTTGTAGATATGATCCTTTAATTGCATCTAAGATGGTTATGTTTTTTATTTTTGAATGTAGATCAGGGTTTTTATTAGCTTTGTAAAGATATTTTTTCTCATGAGTTCAAGGAATGATCCTTTTGAAATAACACTCCCATTATGAATCAAAGGATTTCATGTTATAGTGCTAGATATAGCGTGACAGGTTTCATACATCTCTAATCTCTAGGGAGATTTGGGTTTTCATGTCAACTTTTTTGTATCGTGGTTTGAAGTGCCGCCCCCATATGAATCTGATTCATCTTCTCAGTAAGTTTTTTCATCAATAAACTTTGAATATTTCCTTATATTCTTGGTTATTAAAAGAAAAATCATTATAAAAATGACATATAAATAAAATAATGTTATAATATCAACATTTCTATTGAATCAAAGGTCATTTAAATTACATAGATTTATGGATTTGAGTCCCTCAAATTTCCATTGACCATTCACTTGTTTTTATTAATGTCCTCAATCACTTCTTATAAATATTTATACATTTTACCCATTTATGTGTCACTACTTCCCAGTAATTTTATACTACTTGTCGACCTAGTAATAGGTTATTCCAAGTGACCATTGAACATACAATTATCTCTGTTTTTAGGATGTTTTACAAAACCTTCTTATGATGTGGCATTTCATCATTGAAAATATAAAAAAATTTAATTCCAATTTCATGTTTAAATTTTGAGGATAAAATTTAATTAAGATGGTATAATTTAACCCCCTGGAATTAGTTTTTATGAACATTTTTTGAAATAGCATGTATGAAACGCAGCACAGAGCACATAAGGGAATATAAACTCCCAATAATTTACAATATATTTAATATTTTAAATAAATTAATCCAAGATATATCTATAAATTCATGTGATATAGAGTTAGTATGTGTCACATGAAATAATGAGTTTCTTCGAGGACTTGTGTTACATGCAAGACTGAGTTTTATAGAACAACAATATATTATTTGAATATTAATATTTAATATAATAGGATATAATCAAAATGTTAAATTAATAGTTATGAATAGTATTAACTAAATTATGGAAATATATTTTTTACAAAAATATTAGATGAATTTAAAGTTTACAAATTAATTAGAAATAAATATAAGAACCAAATAAACATAAAGGGATTGTTTTTATAGAAAACAATTTTATGCCCACACAGTTGTTTTATCCTAATAAATAAAATTAATTACAATTAGTGAATGATATTAATGAAATATATATTTTACATATTGAAAAAATATTTTTTGTATTAATTTTAATGATTTTATAGGCATAAGATGAGAACAACCTGAATATTACACATAAATAACTATATTTTTATAAAGGCACTTTTACCGCCTCTAAATGTAGAATCTATTTTAAATGAATTTTTTTTAATTTTAATAAATATTATATTTCAAAATAAAGATAATTTTTGAAATATAAACATCAAAATTAGTTTTGGGGGAATTGTTTACTTTTATTTGAATATTCCTTTTTTGATGAATAATGGAAAAAACTTAATTTAAATTCAAAACCTCTATTTCAAATAATTTATTTATAAGGATAAATTATATTATAAATTAGTTTTCAAGTTTAATTAGAAAAGTCTTTATAATTATTCATATTTATTCAATTGGAAACAATTTCACAATGAAATTTGATTTAAAATTATTAAATATTTTGAATATTTTTACTTTAAAACATGCATCGTCATCCCATCCATGTTATTAAATTTAAACTAATTTCTACCACATATTGATTTTAATTAGGAAAAATATATTATATTTTTGGAATAAGAATAATTTATAATTTATAATATGGTAAACATTGTTTTTGACCAAAAATATTAGTGAATGTAATTAAAATTAAATACAATGATTATGAGAAAAATTAGATTAACAAGGGACTAAACATTAATCTTAAAAAAATAACCATTAGACATATCCCAAAGACATTTAATAGATATATTTAGGCCCTATAGTGAATTGGATAGACAATAGACCATTATTGGATCTAATTTCAATGGAATAATCATGGTTTGAATTCGCTTTTCAGGAATTAACAGGAATGCCACTTCTCCTCTATTGTAAAAAGTTACTTAACCCTCCCACTTCCTCACACCTAACAAGACACCTTGCATATATAAATATCTACCCAAAGAAGTCCTAATAATAAATACACTCTCCTTATAATCTTATACTTGGGTATAAATCAATCAAAGGAATCTATTTGGTGAAGGCCAAAAGGAGTTACCAAAAGAAGAGGTAACAAACTTTCTAAAGCTCTTACATTTTATTTTATTCTCCTCTGTATAAACTATTATTATTATATGTATACATAATAAAACCAGAGTCCTAAATATACTTATATATTTTAATTTCAAGCAGTTTACCTACACTAACATACACTTCCATCTAATTAGTAATGAACTTACCATTCGTGTACGACGATCTACCGCCTCATGATACGATGATTGTTCGATTTCCCTTTTTGAACATTCACGGTAGGGAATTATGATGTACCATATTTTATATATAATATATAAGATATTTATTATCTATTTATTTTTATATAATTATTTTATTACACATACCTTTATACATTCCATTATATTGGAATAAAATAACATTGTTTGTGGAAGTGTAGACTTTCTCCTCCTCAAAGCTATGTAATTCGTTCACGCAATACAAGGAATGTATTAAAATATAATTTTATAAAAATATATGAAATTTATGAAATATATGAAATAAATATTATAATATAATTATAATTTAAATATATAAAATTTAATTTTAATTATTTTAAAATATGAAAAGGAAATTAAACTTGCATTCATGCGTACATACAACCTATTGTCTCAATGAATAATTCATTTAAATTTTTTTCTCCAAATTTATAGATTTGTATAAATAATTATATAATAAATATATATTAAATTTAAATCTTGGTATAAATTTTGGAGTGTATGTAACTATGATCTAATTAATATGAACCGTATGTAATAAGTCAAAGATACTCAAAATAAAAAGCAATTAACAGCCGAAATAGTGAAAATAAAAAAATATTGTTAACAAATGTGTAACAAGATATTGTAAAGAGATAATATATGAAATTATAAATATATTTATAGTTATTTTATTAATTATTAACTTGTTTATAAATATTATATAGGAGGTTATATGGTTTTCACCAAAAATAAAATATAATGTATAGGATTCCTCTCTCATTTTTTTCTGTGCGACATACTTTATTCTTGTGAACTTAATATCTTATATATGGGGTAAATAATAAAAATTTGACATTTAATATCATCAATAATTCATTATTCATGGTATTTTGGGTTCTAATTTTAATAATTTCACAAAAATGGATTTAAACATAAAATTATTAACTCGTATAGAATTTCATAACCCAATTTTCTATTGGGCTATATTACTTCCTCATTGTCATTAATATTCTGTTATAATGTGTGTAATAAATTTTTACTATATATTAGTGTTTTTAGAAACACATTATTTTTATTTATAGTTTATACACAAATTTTTTTCATTGATTGACTCTCACTTCGATGTTGTAATCTTTCATGGGTTTAACTCATAATCACTTTCAATTCTAGATTATTTGAACATGAATTTACAGTAGAGAAAATTATATTGAAATTTTTCAATAAACCCTTTAAATTTATTATCCTGTTTTTATTAATGGCCCTTTTCATGTTATATTACCAATTTCTCTCGTTTTTTTTATAATGTCTCAAAATTGTTTTTAAGAAAACCCGACCTCATTCCTCTCTTTAGTCGGAGATTCCATTTTCTTCTAAAAACCTTTTTTTCTAAAATTGTTTTCAAAAATGTTTTTATCCATTCAAATATAGTTTGTAGAATAAATTTTTAACCTCTATTTATTTTAATAATGTTTTTAATGGAATCTTATTTTTTTCTGAACAATTCATATTTCTAACCTTCTTATATGAAAATAGAATGTTATTTTTACCTCGTATGGAATATAAAAATTTGCCATCATTTGTTCATAGATGAATACTTTTCATGTTTAAAAGGTTTCATTTTTAACAAAAAAAGTGTAAAGTGATTTTCAAGGAAAATAACATTGAAACTTTTATTCAAAATAAAAAGGATATTTCCCTCATGAATGCTTTTAAAAGAATTTTTTTATAGTATTTTCATTCATCAATGAAAAAAACCATTTTCATTACTCTTATTGGGATATTTTATATTGATAATATACTTATAATGCCCATATGAGGTTTATAATTAATTTCGGAAATGATATTATTCACATTCACTCCATTGATTACATTCATAGTCCCCTTGAAATATTCAATTTTATATGATCATTAGACACTGAATTTACACTAATTATATATATCCTTTATTTGGGGAATGTTTATTTTCAAAACCACGTATCATTTTTACATGTAGTATTTAATTTGATCATAATTTAATAATATGGAAAAATATTGAAAAATCGTTATTCTTTATTCTATACATATATTTTATAAGGAATATTTTTTATTAGTTAAATAAATTATTTGTTATAATGAATGCATTTGAAAATCAGTGACTGGTGGGGCCTAGAATTTACATACCCAACAATGGATCAATAGTTTCTAATGAGACAAATTAGTTATGAAAACTAAATATGTTTATACCTATAGTTTTTAACCATCTTGATAAATGTTTTGATGTTATATGTTTCTATATTCCTTTGGCATGATGGTCAGTAATTAAATATTCCCATCCTTTTTTACTTAGTTATTAGTTATTCATAGGATTTTGTGTCAATATATCTATGGATAAATGAAATTATTAGTTCCATGATTAAATAGAATTTTTTTGCAGTTTGTTACAATACCATATTGATTTTTCCATATCTTGTTATCTGAATGGACAGTCTTTTAAATTATTTAGCATGCTGTATTGATTATACACATCCTTGTCACTTTATTCATATCTTGGAATTTTTGTTCTATTATTTACCATTACATATTTATTATTATCATCGTTTAATTAGTGATTTCACTATACATTACCCTTTTTGAACATTTAAGCTCACCCATATTGTGGTTCCATTCACTAGGATTCATTGAAGTGTGCTTATAATGATATGCATGGATACGTAGGATTGAATAATGTTATTATCCTTGAAATAAAAAAATATTATGATGTAATTTGTATATAAATTTTTTATATAAGAATCATATATTTATCTGGTTTACTAAGACTAATATATGGTTTTGTTCTTTGGAATGTGATTTACTTATACCTTATGGCAATGTAACAATAGCACGACACTGGCTGTGGGATTTTTAGGGTTGGGGTTCTACTGTTTTAAAATAAACATTTAGTAAAAATTAAGATAATAATCAATTATGATAGTTAAATTTTATTATTTTATTTTTGTTGATGGAATTTAAGGATTATATAACTATATAATTATTGTTATATGATTATATTCTTGAATGTTAAAAATGTGTATTATTGAAAGAATTGTTTTTCAAGTGTTTTTTATTTTAATAAATAAATAATTTTGAACAGAATTCAGCATATAAAATTAAAAATTAAAACTTGATGAATTATAAATTCATATGAAATTTTATTTCAAGAACATGAAGTTTAAAAATATGGGTTTTTTTTAAAAGGGGTATTTGATTATATTTTGTATTTCAATTTTTTAAAAAAAATTTAATTTTCGAAATTTTATTTGATGAAATTAGATTCATTATTGGATTCAGCATATGATAATTATCGTATGGTTACCTTTTAATATTTTTACCAAATATATTATTTTTATTTGAATAGTAAAAATATATATTTTACAAACACTATCACTTTTTACCCATTATCATGATACAAGAGTGACTTGAAAGTATTTGAAACCCTCCTAGTATAAAATAAACATATATATGTATATATAAGAATAAATATAATTTATTTTAAAATAAAATATTTAACTTATAAATATATTCTTGAAATTATGTAAATTTATGTAATGTTTTTGTTAAAATCAAAAGTATTTTGGTTCTTCCTTATTATTCAAGTATTCATAAGGTAAGATTTGATTTTTTAACTCCTTAAACCAACCCTCCAGAATTATGATTCATAAAAACTAATTTACATACTCACATTGATACCAACTCTAATATTAGAGATATTTCCATCCTTAATTTCAAAATCAATAATCAAATTCTCAACTCATATATTTTGAGGATCCTTTCAGGTTTAGATATGTAAAGAATTAGGACTAAACATAACAAAACAAATGTTTTTAATTTCAAATATACATAGTTTCTACTATATATAAAACTTTGTAATTTATGATATGTCTTCAACATATCCTATAAATAATTCCACACAAGATATATTGTTAGTAATATCATGTGTAATATATTCCTTCATAACCTAGGGAAATGGAAACATTAGGAAATTGAGATCAATGGCTCTGTAAGGGAATCATATAAATTTGGATACCATTTCATTGTCCGAGCATACATATTTTAAAAGGATTTTGTCAAAATATGAATCCATAATCAAAATGACCCTAGGAGAATGTTATATCAATGAAAATATATGAAAATATGGATATAAATAATAATTATTTTCTGTTGATGAGATTCATAATACCAGAGAACACAAACGTTCAATCAAGTACATGTTCCAAGATACATTACTATTCATTGAGACCTTATTCAAGATATCATACCGAATTGGGTAGGCATATACCAAAGACCAAATAATTTTTTTTCTCATGAGTCCGGTTGATGCATACAGGGGATATATAATTTTGGGCCCCACACTTCACCTAATTATGATCAATTACTTTACTAAAAGTGTAAACAATACTTTAAATATCACTCCCTGGGGAATTTCATACTGAATAAAAACATAGATATATCTGTAAAAAATAATATGGAATATCAGTACATGATCATCATGTGTTCATGTTCAATAATAATCAAGGATTCCAATAAATTTCCCCCATGTCAAAAAAAATTGATCACATGATCATAACCTGACTTGAGAATGAATACATATGGTTAAACAATCCATATTAAAAATTATAATAACAATACATTTTATTAAAATAATACCTGAAATACCAATAAATTTACACATGTTATTAAAAGTTATAACATGACCATAACTACTTTAGATAAATAAGGTTTATACTTATGAAATACATAGTCATCATGATAATAATTATATGTATTGGGATAAAAAAATAAAACAGTGGTACATTTCTATAAAGAATATAATAATTTCTAATTGAGAATTATCCAATATGAAATAGATAATATTTAAAGCCCTAAAAGTATAGTTCAAAGATTATAAAGATAAGTAAATATAGTAATATCACGATAATAATACATCCAAAGAATGAATGTGGATGGTTTTAGAAGAACGTAACTTAAGAAAAAAGAAATATATGTCCAAGGAATTAGGAATTTATATCCCTATAAAATAATTATAAAATACCACATAATAAAATGAATAAAATGAATAATATTATAATATTATAAGTTTCATATAAATTTAATAAATCAATATATTAAATATGTGTTACCAAAAATCTTTACTACTGGGGAAACAACTAAATCAATAGAAACTATATTAGGGGAAAAATAATTGGTTAGTAAAACCCATATAATATAGGTAGTCTAGTAAAAAACAATCCATGGAAAATGAATAAATATAAAAATGAAACATGGTTCAAAAAATTTATTACATTTAAAATAATTAGAATTGATACCAGAAAAACCATTTCTATTTGAGTAACACCTTAATAAAAAAACTCATTAAATATATGTTTTTTAATTAAACAAAAAAGACAATTATTTAAATATATTTGATTATATTATATCTGAATTATGAATTTCATACACAATGAAAATTAGACTAGGTGTAAGATACATATATGTCTCAAATAGAGGAATTTGAGATGAATATTGTTACAACTTTCTCTATAACACCATAATATTATTTAAGATATATTATTTTCCATTTCTTTGATGTCTTGTGTTGTACATTAAAAAATGGTTATCTTGCACTAAATGCAACAATGTATTAGCTTCTAGTATATGAAACACTATTCTTGTATTTTCTTACACACAATTGCAAGTTTTTTGATAAAATTATTTTCATGCAAGACTAAGTATAAATGATGAATAATAATATAACTTTGTCATTATAGTGGTGGGTATGAATTGTATTAACTTGATTCAAAAAAACTAATTAAATTAAAAGAAATGATTCTATAAAATAATAAAATCACTCTTTATGGATTTTATTAGTGAAATATATATGTAATATATTTAATGTATTTTATGAAATTCTTCTTATATTTTTTCTAGACATGATATAAGAAAAAATTCAATTTTACAGATAAAATGAGTGTTTTTCTAAAAAAAATTACCAACTTTTGATAGTGAACCTATGTTAAATATAATTTTTTATACTAATTTAATTATGAAAAAATAAACTTCTTATTTGGAATAAGGACATAGAAATTTACTATTTTAAGTTTTGGTATTTTTCTTATAATATTCATTTTTATTGAATAGTGATAAGTATATTATTTTTATTTAAAACAACTTTTTCATCGAATATATTTATAAACGAAAGGTTATCCTTTTAATTATATTTAAAGTATAATTATATTATATTTTTAAAATTTAATCCAATTTTGGTTATTGGAAGTAATTTCACATTTAAATTAGATATAAATGATCATCGATATTTTGATGTTTTATACATTAAAAAATCATGTTTTCTCACTTTGATAATACAGATTAATTTTAAATTAACTACTACAACTTCTGTGTTTACAATTTTGAAAAATGGATTACATATTTGATATTATTGGGTACAAATTTTTTTAATAGATTTCTTTTATTTATTTTTTGATATTATTAATTGTAACTACATTAATGTTTTTTTACCAAAGTTAAAGGTAAATATGGTAAATTAGGAAACAAAATAATATGATAAAGATAATAAAATTACTCTAAAATTTTTAAAAATAATATTGGATATAAGAAAGTCAAAAAATCTAACCTAATTGTTTGAATTGATTCTTTTAATGGACTTTTTCCTTGAAAGTTATTTAATTATTATTAAAACAAATGAATGCGGCAACATCTCACTCTCTTATCTCATGTAAGTATAATAATTTTAATACAATGATAAACATGATAAAAATTCTAACATAAATAGTATTCAAAAATAAAATGAAATTATTTATATCATGTGAATTTATTTATAATTTTTAGATATTAAATAATTTCCATAAATATTAACACAAAAGTGATACACTAATTACTTTATAAAGATAAATATCAAATAAATGATATTATAAATTGAAAACTAAATAATATTTAAAATAATTATAGCCATCCACATTTTTTCAAGGTGAATAAGATATGTTATAAAAAAATTAAATTATTTTTTTTGAAGTTATGTTTCTTTTTTATATTATTTAAATTCCATTAAAGGAATGGTGTAAAAATAGAAACTCTTGATATTTTATTAAAATAATATTTATTAAATTATTTAAAAATTTATAAAAAATATTTTAAAATTACATATGGTGTTTGATAAGGTCTAAAATTTAATTAATATTCCAATTTCCTGAAATTTACCACATATAATTAAACTTAATAGTGTATTAATAAATAAAATTTGGTTACCTCAATTAAAATTAAAATAGACTTATTGTGGGTAAACTGAAAATATAAAGTTTAAAATTAAACAAATACATGTCTAAAAATTATTGGATGATATTATTTCAAACTATCCTCATATTATCTTCAGAAAAAATCACATTGTATCTATTATAATTCAAAATTCAATTTATAATAAAATAATATTTCATGACTTTCATAAAGTCTCCCTCCTCCCTCTTATAAACGGCCACCACATCTACCCATTTACTCACACCTCTCAAGCCCTTTGTCTCATCCAACATAGTCTCAAATAAGAACTAGAAATCCATCCATTTTACATAGAGACCAAAATTTGGGGATAAATCCATCCTATTGAGACTTTTAGTGCAAATCAAAAATAGATACTCGAAAAGAATAAGGTTCAGATACATACGAAGGATATCAGACCTAATATAAGAGATAATTTTTTAATCTTAATTTTATCCAAGATTGTATAAAGATACATATTTTCTGGTGGTATATTTAACATTCATGTCCATTTTTTATAAAACTATTTTCATAATTTTTTTCTATTCTTCTATATATGTTTATTGTTTTTTGTACCCATTTTTGACTTTTACTACATGGTTTGGAAGGAATCTTTATTTTGTTTATCATACGAGGTACTTTTTGACTTATCCAAGAAATTAGGTGGAGAATATATGTAACACCCCAGGTAAATAAAGAATATGACATTTTCATATTTATCCATATTTGTGAATAAAAATATTAATATGACTTTAAAGGGGACGCTATGCTCGATGGCGTACCCAACACGCAACAACGAGTTTCTTGGAAATCTTACGTTGCACTCTAATAATAAAATAATATTATTTTAAATGGTAGTTAACATGTAGCCATTGTATTGGCGGTAACGGATAGAAATTACTAAAATATGATTATATATGTTTTTAAATGTTTTTACATTTATCCAATAAAAGATAAAGGCATAAAATATGGAAAGAATTCAATTTTAGGCGTATATGCCCTAGTTTTCACTAAAGGTTCACTTATCGCCTTTTGATGGAGAACCGTCATTAAATATAGTTTTGTTCACTCTTATACATCCTTTTGGACCAAATAAAACTCTTCTTAAGAATTGGGACATCAAAATTTACTTTGTGTAAATTTTTGGTATCTTTCTGATAATGTTTTTTTAATGAATAGTGTAAAATGTTGTATTTTAATTCAAAACCTCTTTTTAATCTAATTTATTTATATTATTATATTATCTTTTGAATTTGTTTTAAAGTGAAATTAGAATATATTTTTACCATTAAATCCAATAGTGGTCGTTGGAATTAATTTCACTTTGAAATCAGACTTAAACTAGTGTAAATCTTTTGATACTTATTGTTTCATAAAAACACGCTATTTGCTCTGACAGCGAGAATTAATTATTAAATTAATTAATGTTACTTATATGTTTTGAATTTTTTAAAATAGACTTCATTTTTGAATTCGGAATATCAAATATATCTTAGGGTGAATTTTTGGCATTTTTCTGAAAAACATCAATTTTTTATGAATAGTGAAACCACTAAGTGGTACTTATAAAAACTGATTTTTTTATTTAAATGAAATTTTGCCATCTTTGTGTTTTGAATTTAAAAAATATGACATACATGGTTGTCATTAAGAAGTAAAATGTGGTTCAATGGGATAAAAATAATTTTTTGGTGAATAGTAACTTAGTAAGTTTTTATTCGCGATTAGAGGTAATTAGTGTAGTTTAAGGTAAAAATAATGTTTTAATAATATGAAATGAACTTTACACATATCCTAACCTCATTTTATGTGTCATGGACGACCAATACAACCCATGGGACAAACTGGGGACCCCATGAAGCCACTTTGGTTGGAAAATGACATTAATATCTTTTTATTTAAAGTTAAAGTAAAAATGAGACAAACATGAAATGTTTTACTAAAACAATTTTTACATGGGGTTATACAAATCAGATTTTTGACTATAAATATTTATTGGAAATATAAAAATATTTCCTACATCATAGTATTTGTTTTATAATTTTTATACATTAAATAAATTAAATTATTTATGACATCATGATGATGCAGCGATGACCTCATTATTTAATGATTTAAATAAAATGGAAAGATGATATAATATCTAAGACCTAAACATGTCCAAATCCTATTGGATGAGTGGATTTCGAACCCTTATCACCTTATCATCGAAACACATCAATGTAGGACCTCTTAAATCTGAATACCATTTTAAAATAAAGTGACTTTTCTTTACCTTCCAAGAGTGCCCCTCCTCTCCTCTCATAAAAGGCCCCCACCTCTACCTCCATACCCACACTCCCAAAGCCTTTGGCTCGGCCAAACTCTGCCCATTTTGTCTCTCCACTTCCCTATCTTACTCCTTTAATCCTCACTTTTGGCAGAAGTCTTCCCAAGGAAGCCTTTGGGCTCAAACTAAAGGGAGTTACCCGATTTTAAGGTAATGTCTTCACTTGAGTCCTTTTGTTTTATTTTGATTCTCCAACCCCCTAAACTCTTTTTATTCATTTATTTTGTAACAACTCCAGTATAATCAATATACTAGGATGTTTTTATAATAAGTATTAGAGCTACACTTTCACACACCTACATCTAATGGTTAAAGAACATACTGTTTCCATTGATGAGGAATTTCGGCCTCCCGAAACGATGATTGTTCAACATTCCTTTAACACCTTCAAAGGTGGCCATTAAGATGACACTATATTTATATATGATATATAATATTGTTATGTTTTCCTTATACTTCTGTATTTTTCATTTTGGGCATACCTTTATTGTTTCCATTATGGGTAAACGCGATATCTTCATTTAAGGAAGTGTGGACTACCGCCCCCTCAAAGTGATGTGATTCGTTAATGCCATATGTGGGACATATAAAGGATGTATTTAAAGTTATTATATATGATGTTATAATGAAATTATAATATAACTATATATAATTATTATTCCATTCCATGATAATATGAAATAGAAATGAAAGTAGCGTTCATGCTTACGTACGGCTTACCGTCTCCATGAACGGTGCATTTCATTTCTTATCCTTAAATGTAATGTATTATTATAAGTACATGTATATAATGGATATATATGATGAATGATACATCTAAATGATGAATATAATTCTGGAATTAAAATATACATACCTCTCATTTAGTTTTAATTCCATTAATATGACATAGAAATGAAAGTAGCGTTCATGCGTACGTACAGCTTACCGTCTCCATGAACGGTGCATTTCATTTCTTACCTCTAAATGATTATGTAATATTATAAATACATGTATATTCTGGATATATATGATATATATGGTATCCAAATCATGAATATAATTCTGGATATAATGAACATTTTACCACACGAACAACATGTAATTGTAAGAAGTCCACTTTCGACTTAAGAACCAAATATCGACAAAACAAACATTATTATCTTAAATGATTACATAATGTTTATAACATGGAAATAAGTGATCTAAAAGGGATAATGAACTAGAAAAGGATTATTAATAAAGTGGAAATTAACTCATGTTTATTATTCAGGACGTTAAAGAACGATCGAGTCAAGTCGGACCCGAGGTAAGGGATCCTACTCCTCTCTTTCTTTTTAAGTACACTCTTTTATGTCATTCCATTAAAGCTCATATTTCTTGTGATTGGGATGTTCTTTTATATTAATCTTAATGTAATTTTTATGTACATATGATGAGAGACCCTATTCTCCCTCATCAATCCATTTTGGATGTTTTGAGTGGCGCCGTTAGGCTGCCGAATTTTCGTAAAAGATCTAACTTCTCTCTTTCTTTTTAAGTACTCTCCTTTATGTCACTTCTTTTAAGCACCTCTTTGTTATGTTGGGGGATGTTATTTTATATTCTTATTTCTGAAAACTTTATGTTGATGTGATGAGAGAACCTATTTCCTCTCATCAATCCATTTTGGAAGTTTTAAGTGGCACCGTTAGGCTGCCGAGTTTTCGTAAGAGATTTTTCATCTCGCTTTTATTCCCGTGAGATTTATGATACATTTACCACAATTTCCTTTGAGTGGTTTATTTACTGCCCATTATTACACTAATCTTTTAATATAATTCAATTTATGGGGATTTACATATTCATTTTATGACACTTCTTCAATGGGGTGTACTTTTCGAAAGTTACCCAAGTCGGTAAGGGAACCTTTCACCCTCCTCTTTTTAAAAGACTTCATTTGTTATGTCGTTTAATTCACATACTATTATGTAGGGATATGTTATTCTATATCCTGATTGATGAAAATTTTATGTCCATGTGATGAGATTACCTTTTAATCTCTCATCAACTCATTTTCTGAATTTGTGAAGTGATGTCGTTAGGCTGTCAAATTTTACCAAGGAATCATTTTAACCCAATTTCGATTTCTTTGGGTTCAACATGTAGTTATTGAATATGTCATCCTTTGAACATGTTTGAATGACCTTTTATTGTTTTCCACTTAATATCCAATTATATTAGGTGTATTTATATTTGTCACACATAATTTTGACATTGATTTATCCTTAATTTAAGGATACATTCTTTATAAGGGATTTCATCACATTTTACATCTCTATTGAGACTTCATTGTTGTTATGAACCAATTCAATCTTATATGGTGTATATACTGTCCTTTGGAATATTATATCATGGATCCATTTATTCTCATGATATTATAAAGTTCTGATTAAATTTTATTCATCAATTATTGTATTCAAGTGTCTCTAATTTTGGTAAAAACCCTTTAACCAAAATATCGTATTAAATGTTTTAATGATTTGTTCTTATTAATATCCATGTTTTCAAAACGATTTTAAGGATTTATTTATATGGATATTAATGGTTTAAAATGTTAAAAGCTTCAAGGTGGTATGGGACACTTTGATTCAAAAATCTTTTTATTAAATGTTTTAAATGGTTTTGAAAATGGTTTTTTTAATGGATTCATTATTTCAATATCCTAAAATGTTATATTATGATTGAAATGTGGAAATGTTATATTTCCTTTATGCATGTTTTATGTGATACATTTATGTTATGGTTCTTGGGCATGGATATGAGAACGAGTGGTTCCGTGATAAACTATGGGCGGGTGAGCCCGATATAGCTCTCTAATGCATTGGGTAACGCGAAGGGGTTAAACGTTAAGGTTTCTCCGACGATATTTAGGGAATATACTTTGATGGGTATTCCAAACGTAACCAAGAGGGTTACTCCCTACGTAAGAATGTTATGAATGCCTCAAGTTACCTTTATGTATTATGATTTCTATGATTTATTCATGGTTTGATGAGGTATGTTAAAGTGCCTATGTTTTGTGGGTAAAGTATGATTTCATTCTTATGTATATATGAACTCATGTTTCCTTTCCATATTTTTATAACCCTTACTGAGATTTTTATGCTCATCCCATGTTTTTGAAATGTTTTTCACAGGTCAAGGGAAAGGTACATGATGTGATGATAGTGTCAAGGATGTGTCAAGAAAGAATCCGTGTTTTATTTTAAATATGTTTCTGTTGATGGGAAGAATGAATATTGTCTTTTATGTAACCACATTGTTTAAATGTGGAATGTAATGCAAGTTTCATGATTTAATTCTCTAAACCTCTAAACCTAAAAAGATCCTCAATGTGTAATCTTGTAATAACTCAATATTAAGTATGGTTTAAGGCTGGGGCCTTATAGTTGGTATCAAAGGTTGGTTTAGATAACTTTAGAGGTTAGGGTATTCTTTAAGCATAAGTGACATTACCATAATGGTTAGGATTTCAGAAAGAGTCCTAGTTTTAGATAAAGTGAATGAGTAAGTATATCTTAGTGTTTACCTTCCTCATTAGTACATGATGGTTTTGTTGATATACTCACACTGACATTTCTGTTTTTAGTGAATTGATGGATCTAGCAGGCACCAAAGAGACAACAGGTTTGAAGGAAACTGTGGTGGTTCTCTGATTAAGATACTAGATAAAATAGAGGATTCAATGAGGAAACTCATGGTTGTTCTAAACCAAATATCAAGGAGTCATGATCAACCACTTGAACCTTGGTAGGTTCTGTAATGCATTATGTACGAGATAACCAATCGATGTGGAAGTTAAGGTAATAATTATAAAGGTAACCATTAGAGTTTATATGATCCTTACTTTTGAGTTAATTATGGGTTATTATATGATATGATGGAAAATGAAAGGCATGAGATAAACTTGAGGTTAAAATATGTTATGATCATTTTTGATGATTTTATCTCTTTTTGGGGAATGATTTAAAAATTATATAGTTTTGGAAAAAGGACAACACGCAGACCGTGTGACAACCCGTCGCGTCGGACAAAGCTGCGAGAATCGAACCCACAACCAAAGTGCGATTGGTATTTATCGCCTACCACTGGACTACGTGAAGTCCCTGGTTAGTTTGACTGATTCCTTTTAGTTATATGATTTTATGAATTAAGAGTTAGTTGATTTTGGGTTATTTATGAAAATGATTAACCTATCATGGATGATATGTGATTAGGTTAATTAATTTTCAATACGAGACTTTAAGAGCAACTGATGTTGTTTGGAGATAAATGTTACGATTTAACTTGGAATACCATGTGACTAAATCCTTCAAATATTTGGGTTTCAATATTAGATTGGTTTACTTTGAAAAATTTTGTGGACAAATTGTTTATCGGATGGTCCTCGTTGAGCTTTGGGTTTTGTTGGACAAATTTTGGAGATTAAGCATAGATTTTCTTTTTAATGGATTATCCTTTTCTGGATTATCTGATCTTGTACTAACCCTTTTGGTTTTGGTTTTGGTTAGAGTCTAAATACATGGGAAGTATATAGTTCTCTTTTTGGATTAGTTGATTCTCTAGAAGTTGATTATAGTACTCTTAATGCGAACAAGTCTCCCTAATACTCATCTTTTGGAAAAAAATATGAGTTTGATTAAGGAATCTAGTAAAATTTGAAAGTCAACATGACAAGTGATTATGTTTCCTTATGAATAGATGCCTCAATAAAAAGTAACTTAAAACAAAAAATGTTGTCTATTAACTTTTCCTACTGGGGAATCGAATACCGTTTAACCCATCACAAGTTTGTGATTTTCTTATAGTTAACTTTCTCCTAGACATGTTTACTATCACTCTCCCACAAGAACATGACCCTTTGCTTTTTCTTCCATGTCCATGTTTTCCTACACGGAATCCTATTATGGGTTAACTCGGGTGACCTTTGTACTTATCTTTCTTTATTTTAATGTGATTGTTTTACCGACTCTTATTCTGATGTGGGACTTTCAAGGATGTTTCCAAGCTCAATTTTAAAAATTGCGAGGACGCAATTCCCAAAAGGGGGGAAGGATGTAACACCCCAGGTAAATAAAGAATATGACATTTTCATATTTATCCATATTTGTGAATAAAATATTAATATGACTTTAAAGGGGACGATATGCTCGATGGCGTACCCAACACGCAACAACGAGTTTCTTGGGAATCTTATGTTGCACTCTACTAATAAAATAATATTATTTCAAATGGTAGTTAACATGTAGACGTTTTATTGTCGGGAATGGATAGAAATTACTAAAATATTATTATATATGTTTTTAAATGTTTTCACATTTATCCAATAAAAGATAAAGGCATAAAATACGGAAAGAATTCAATTTTAGGCGTATATGCCCTAGTTTTCACTTAAGGTTCACTTATCGCCTTTTGATGGAGAACTATCATTAAATATAGTTTTGTTCACTCTTATACATCCTTTTGGACCAAATAAAACTCTTCTAAAGAATTGGGACATCAAAATTTACTTTGTGTAAATTTTTGGTATCTTTCTGATAAAGTTCTTTTTTATGAATAGTGTAAAATGTTGTATTTTAATTCAAAACCTCTTTTTAATCTAATTTATTTATATGATTAGATTAACTTTTGAATTTGTTTTAAAGTGAAATTAGAATATATTTTTACCATTAAATCCAATAGTGGTCATTGGAATTAATTTCACTTTGAAATCAGACTTAAACTAGTGTCAATCTTTTGATATTTATTGTTTTATAAAAACATGTTATTTGCTCTGACAGCGGGAATTAATTATTAAATAAAATAATATGACTTATATTTTTTGAATTTGGAAAAATTGACTTAATTTTTGAATTTGGAATATCAAATATATCTTAGGGTGAATTTTTGGGATTTTTCTGAAAAACATCAATTTTGGATGAATAGTGAAACCACTAAGTGGTACTTATAAAAACTGATTTTTCCGTTTAAATGAAATTTTTCCATCTTTGTGTTTTGAATTTAAAAAATCCGACATACATGGTTGCCATTAAGAAGTAAAATGCCGTTCAATGGGATAAAAATAATTTTTTGGTGAATAGTAACTTATTAAGTTTTTAATCGCGATTAGAGGTAATTAGTGTAGTTTAAGGTAAAAATAATGTTTTAATAATATGAAATGAACATGACCCATATCCTAACCTCATCGGATGTGTCATGACCGACCAAGAAAACCCATGGGCCAACTTGGGGACCCCATGAATCCACTTTGGTTGGACAATGACATTAATATCTTTTTATTTAAAGTTAAAGTAAAAATGAGACAAACATGAAATGTTTTACGAAAACAATTTTTACATAGGGTTATACAAATCATATTTTTGACTATAAATATTCATTGGAAATATAAAAAGATTTCCTACATCATATTATTTGTTTTATAATTTTTAGACATTAAATAAATTAAATTATTTATGACATCATGATGATGCAGTGATGACCTCATTATTTAACGATTTAAATAAAATGGAAAGATAATATAATATCTAAGACCTACACATGTCCAAATCCTAATGGATGAGTGTATTTAGTACCCTTATCACCTTATTCTACAAACACATCAATGTGGGACCTCTTAAATCCGAATACCATTTTAAAATAAAGTGACTTTTCTTTACCTTCCAAGAGTGCCCCTCCTCTCCTCTTATAAAAGGCCCCCACCTCTACCTACATACCCACACTCCCAAAGCCTTTGGCTCGGCCAACCTCTTCCCATTTTGTCTCTCCACTTCCCTCTATTACTCCTTGATGCCTCTATTTGGGCAGAAGTCTTCCCAAGGAAGCCTTTGGGCTCAAACCAAAGGGAGTTACCTGATTTTAAGGTAAAGTCTTCACTTGAGTTCTTTTGTTTTATTTTGCTTCTCCAACCCCCTAAAATATTTTTATTCATTTCTTTTGTAACAACTCCTGTATCATCAATATACTAGGATGTTGTTATAAAAAGTATTCGAGCTAAACTTTCACACACCTACATCTAATGGTTAAAGAACATACTGTTTCCATGGATGGCGAATTTCGGCCTCCCGAAACGATGATTGTTAAACATTATTTTAACACCTTCAAAGGTTGCCATTAAGATGAAACTATATTTATATATGATATATAATATGTTTATGTTTTCCTTATGCTTCTGTATTTTTCATTTTGGGCATACCTTTATGGTTTCCATTATGGGTAAACGCGATATCTTCATTTAAGGAAGTGCCGACTACCGCCCCCTCAAAGTGATGTGATTCGTTAATGCCATATGTGGGACGTATAAAGGATGGATTTAAAGTTATTATATATGATGTTATACTGGAATTATAATATACCTCTATAACATTATTATTCCATTCCATAAAAATATGAAATAGAAATGAAATTAGCGTTCATGCGTACGTACGGCTTACCGTCTCCATGAACGGTGCATTTCATTTCTTATCCCCAAATGTAATGTATTATTATAAGTACATGTATATAATGGATATATATGATGAATGATACACCTAAATTATGAATATAATTCTGGAATTAAAATATAAATACCTCTCATTTAGTTTTAATTCCATTAATATGACATAGAAATGAAAGTAGCGTTCATGCGTACGTACGGCTTACCGTCTCCATAAACGGTGCATTTCATTTATTACCTCTAAATGATGATGTAATATTATAAATACTTGTATATTCTGTATATATATATGATATATATTATATCCAAATAATGAATATAATTCTGGATATAATGAACATTTGACCACACGAACAACATGTAATTGTAAGAAGTCCACTTTCGACTTAAGAACCAAATATCGACAAAACAAAATTTTTACTAACTTAAATGATTACATAATGTTTATAACATATAAATAAGTGATCTAAAAGGAATAATGAACTATAAAATGGTTCTTAATAAAGTGTAAATTATCTCATGTTTATTATTCAAGACCTTAAAGAATGATCGAGTCAAGTCAGACCCGAGGTAAGGGATCCAACTCCTCTCTTTCTTTTTACGTACACTCTTTTATGTCATTCCTTTTAAGCTCATATTTCTTGTTATTGGGATATTATTTTATATTAATCTTACTTTAATTTTTATGTACATATTATGAGAGACCCTATTCTCTCTCATCAATTCATTTTGAATGTTTTGAGTGGCACCGTTAGGCTGCCGAATTTTCGTAAGAGATCTAACTTCTCTCTTTCTTTTTAAGTACTCTCATTTATGTCACTTATTTTAAGCTCCTCTTTGTTATGTTGTGGATGTTCTTTTATATTCATTTTTCTGTAAACTTTATGTTTATTTGATTAGAGAACCTATTTCTTCTCATCAATCCATTTTAAAAGTTTTAAGTGGCGTTGTTAGGCTGCTGAGTTTTCGTAAGAGATTTTTCATCTTACTTTTATTCCCGTGAGATTTATGATACATTTGCCACAATTTCCTTTGAGTGGTTTATGTACTGCCCATTATTAAACTCATTTTGTAATATAATTCCATTTATGGGTATTTACATATTCATTTTATGACACTTATTCAATGGGGTGTACTTTTCGAAAGTTACCCAAGTCGGTAAGGGAACCTTTCACCCTCCTCTTTTTAAAAGACTTAATTTGTTATGTCATTTAATTCACATACTATTATGTTGGGATATGTTATTCTATATCTTGATTGATGTAAATTTTATGTCTATGTGATGAGATTACCTTTTTATCTCTCATCAACTCATTTTCTCAATTTTTGAAGTGACGTCGTTAGGCTGTCGAATTTTACCAAGGGAACTTTTTAACCCAATTTCGATTTCATTGGGTTCAACATGTAGTTATTGAATATGTCATCCTTTGAATACGTGTGAATGACATTTTATTGTTTTACACATAATATCCAATTATATTAGGTGTATTTATATTTGTCACACATAATTTTGAGATTGATTTATCCTTAATTTAAGGATACATTCTTTATAAGGGATTTTATCAAATTTTACATCTCTATTGAGACATCATTGTTGTTATGAACCAATTAACTCTTATATGGTGTATATACTGTCCTTTGAAATATTATATCATGAATCCATTTATTCACATGATATTATAATGTTCTGATTAAATGTTATTCCTCAATTATTATATTCAACTGTCTCTAATTTTGGTAAAAACCCTTTAACCAAAATATCTCTTTAAATGTTTTAATGATTTTTTCTTATTAATATCCATGTTTTCAAAATGGTTTTAAGGATTTATTTATATGGATATTAATGTTTTAAAATTTTAAAAGCTTCAAGGTGGTATGGGACACTTTGATTCAAAAATCTCTTTATTAAATGTTTTAAATGGTTTTGAAAATGGGTTTTTAATGGATTCATTATTTCAATATCCTAAAATGTTATATTGTGATTGAAATGTGGAAATTTTATATTTCCTTTATGCATGTTTTATGTGATACATTTATGTTACGTTTCTTAGGCATTGTTATGAGAAAGGGTGGTTCCGTGATAAACTATGGGCGGGTGATCTCGATATAGCTCTCCAATGCATTGGGTAACGCGAAGGGGTTAAACGTTAAGGTTTCTCCGAAGAGATTTAGGGAATATACTGTGATGGGTATACCAAACATAACCAAGAGGGTTACTCCCTACGTAAGAATGTTATGAATGCCTCAAGTTACCTTTATGTCTTATGATTTCTATGATTTATTCATGGTTTGATGAGGTATGTTAAAGTGCCTATGTTTTATGGGTAAAGTATGATTTCATTCTTATTTATATATGAATTCATGTTTCATTTCCATATTTTTATAACCCTTACTGAGCTTTTTATGCTCATCCCAAGTTTTTGAAATTTTTTTCACAGGTCAAGGGAAAGGTACATGATGTGATGATAGTGTCAAGGATGTGTCAAGAAAGAATCCGTGTTTTATTTTAAATATGTTTTCGTTGATGGGAAGAATGAATATTGTCTTTTATGTAACCACTTTGTTTAAATGTGGAATGTAATGCAAGTTTCATGATCTAATTCTCTAAAACACTAATCCTAAAAAGATCCTCAATGTGTAATCTTGTAATAACTCAAGATTAAGTAAGGTTTAAGGCTGGGGCCTTATAATATATTATTTATAATATGAAGAATGAATGAATTTTTATATCTTTATAATTCCTTATTTACATGAGATATCCTCTACAAGATTTCATGTTTATTTTCAACTAAATTCCTTTCATTTAAAATTTTGGGAAATTTTTAGAAAATGAGAAAATTTTGAAGAAGAAAGGATATTATCCTCAATAATGAAGTTGAAATACTTTATCCAAATTATTTTAAATCTATTATGATGCTCTTTAAATAGAGTTATGTTTCTTTCCATACTGTTATTATGATTGTATTATGTTAATAATGGAATGTTATTTATATAGATAATGTTAAGATGAAATAATGTTTAAGAAACCAGTTTTATTTCTTGGGTTATTCTATGATGAATGATTTATGTTTTTTTGAAACATGTAAGATTGATTTCATTATGAGATGGGTGGGACCTATATCTCCCACAATTCATTGGGTAAAGATTTATATCTCATGAGATAGACATGACTGGAACAACATGTAAATCTGGTTCCGTAATACTAGTATAGAACGACAAGTAAACCCATTTCAGTAATAGATTTTTTCCAGTATGATTATGTTGGCTATGATCCTTGGATAATATGGAAATGATTTTCTATGCTTATAATTTTTCCACAATTTTAGGTTTTATTCTAATGCAATGTTATCATTGATAATGTTCTTTTTTTATTTATGCCTAACGAACGATTAAGATTTATTTCATGACTCAAGATATTGATATTCAAAACCTATGTTAAGTTGTTTATATTATAATGTACATCTATTGTTTGCTTACCCTTACTAAGCATCTAAGCTAACCCTATCTTATTTTTCCATTCCTTAAGTGGTAAAGAAATCATTTAAGTAGTTGTAAAAAATAGAAAGATCCTTGTGGGAGATGTTTAAGATCTTTCAAAAGTTAAAAGAATGTATTCCATGATTCCAAAGTCACTAAACTATTAACAGTTCTGAGGTATGCATTTTTAAAATGTAATTAATATTCATATAAAAAGATTTAATATTCATAAAAATCATTTTTGGATCATTATAATTGGTATGGGAGGAATGGATTAGTGAACCTTTGGATACTGAGATGCTAAAACTTGTGTGATATCCCTAGAGATATTTCTAAATGATTTCCTAAGGATATGTATAATTATAGTTCATTGTCCTAGAATTATGGTAATGATATTGAATAAACTAGTTTTAATCCTAATATGTCAAAGATTAAAAATGAACCCCCTTGATTATGTTGTTTACCTAGTATTAATTTTTCCTCTCGAACAATCATTTTTTTGGTTTTAGACAATTGATGGAACCCGAAGGAACCGCGTTAATGATCAATGCATTCCGAAATTCAATGTATGTCCTCATGAACAAACAAATGTTATAAGAGTTGGAATAAAAAATCTTATTGTTATACTTACACAAGTAATGAATCATCATGTACTTCCAAATGAGTAATAAAGGGAGCAATATTTTGTTGTCCCCTCCGTGAGGCAATGTATACCTTCTTTCAGTGGGACTTCAGATCAACTTATTACTGAACAATGGACCAGTACCATTGAAATATTATTTTCCATCCTTCTATATTTAGAAAATAAAACAGTCATTTTGGTTTTTTATCATTTCAAAGGAGAACTAGAGCAGTGGTGGACATTAATAAATAATATGTGGCAACAAGATGAAATTGAATCCATGGAATGGGACAGGTTCAAGAACAAATTTTTCAATAAGTACTTTCCCAATATTTTATGAATAAAATTATAAAAGGTGTTCCTTGATCCTAAGCAAAATGATTATGAATCTGTTGGTACATATGATGAAAATATTACATGACATGAAAGGCATGCTTTTGTCTTTATCATCCAACTTGAATGTAAAGTTGATTGATTCTTAATTGTCTTAAAACAAATTCATCTAAGGGTGTTAGATATATGAGACTTTAGATACTATGATGAGATTTTTATTTGTGATATCAAGGTAAAAATAAAAGTTGGTGTTACATTTAAATCTCATCCTTTTGAGAATAAAAAAATATAGAGTTCGAAGCAAATTCTCAAAAAAAAAGGTTAAAATAAGATGATTGTTTCCTTATTCTCAAATTGTGGAAAGAAGAAAGGTAGAGACTATCCTAAAGGGACTAGAAAATGTTTTATATTTGGAAAGGAAGTTCATTGGGAAGTTTAGTGTTGAAGTAATGAGAAAAAAGGTATCTAATGTTGTGAATAATGAAAAGTCTACAGAGAATACACCACCCACACTTCAATTCTACAAGTGAAGTGAAATGGGTTATTATGTTAACCAATTCCTTAATTTAATTGGGATCAATGATTATCGGTTTCAACACCCTCTTAAGGCTAAAGACAAAGTAAAATCACATGCGATCACTATTGATGATTTTGAGTATAAAAAATTTGTGGTAGAATAATTAGGTGTTTATGTAATGGGATTCTAGAAAATGTTGTAGAAACGCTCTTATTGTATTATGGAATAATAAAATATATATTTACTTGTCCACTATGGTTTTACAAATTTATTTGAAATTATATGTTGAGTTGTAATGGTATCTATGAATAGTGATTGAGATAAAAGGTGATGTTTATGAAGAAACACATGATTTAGGGAAGGATGACCCTTGATATGACATGATGTTGATATAATTATATTTTGATAATTGTAAGTTATATAGGAATATTTAAATTGGTTTATTTTATATAAATCAGAACAAGTTAAGGATTTATTGACATTTGGGGTATGATATCTTGGATGAAGATTATAGCTTTTTTGACATAAGAATTAAAAAACATGCATGTTTTCAAAAAAGATATCTGAGAGTTCATGTTGTTACTGTGACTCAATAGAATATGTGAATATGAATTAATATGTTTGGAATATTACATCCAATAACTACCTTATGAGTTATGGGATATAAATGTAAAACCGATTTAGTTTTCCTCTTCTTATAGTTGTAGATTTTCAGTTTTTTGAATGATTGTAAGGTTATCCAATTATGGATAGTATAAGTTATAAACCAGTTGATTTTTGGTAGATTAATGTATTATCACAGTATAGGTGGACTTATGAATATTTCATAATTTGTGTTAACCTTTTTGTTGAGACAGATATAATTACCTATCATTTTATTTATGGTTTATATGATCTGCTAACACTTCGGGGATGAAAAATTCAACTTGAGGTCTTTGAATAAGAGATGATGTATAAATTGTTCAAGGAATGACCAACAGTGAGATTATACTGAAATCCAGTGAGTATTTCATCTCATGATCTTTAATTTTAGGGAAATAATCTTTAAAACCAAAAATTTTATCTTAGTACTGTCTTATACGATGAATCAGATGGTCCTTTAAATCATCACAGATTTATGGGATTATTGTTGTTAACATTATCCATACCCTATTCTCTATCACTATCCATTAGAACATGATGGTTAGATATTTCTTCCATATATATGTTTTCACTTCCCACCTATGTTCTCCTATGTGGAAACCTAGTGATGATTTACATTGGGTAACTATTATCTTTCCTACATTCTTTTTTTTAGATGAAGTTTTAGTATTATTTTTTATAATGTGGGTTTCTATAAAATAAAATTTAGGTAGTAAACCTTTTATAACCTCAAATAATTTCAAGGGGAAAATTAATTTTATTGGGGTATAATGTAACACCCCTATATTTTATGAGAGAGATTCTTTTTAATTTTTTTGATGTCATGTGTTAAACATTACACCAGGATTAGCTTGCGTTATATGCAACACCATATTATCATGTAGTACACACAACATGATTATTGTCTTTTGTATCAACAAATTTCAAGTTTTTTTGATAGAATTAATTTAATTCAAGACTGACTATAAGTTATGACAAAATTGTTTAACCTAGTCATTATAATGGCAGGTATGAATAGCATTAACTTGTTTCTAAAAAATAATTTAAATGATAATATGAGAGTCCATAAAATAATAAAAACAATATTTATAGATATTATTAGTGAACTAAATATGTAATATATTCCATTTATGTTTTAAAATACATCTTATATGTTTTCTATACATTATATAAGAACATATTCAATTTTACACATAAAATGAGTGTTTTTCTAAAAATGCAGTTTTACCGCCTATTGATGGCGAAACAATTTTAAATATATTTCTTTATACTTTTATAAGTTTTTTTTGACAAAATACACTCATTATTTGGAATGACTACATAAAAACTTACTTTTGTTGAATTTTTGGTATTTTTATGATAATATTCTTTTGTAATGAATAGTGAAAATACAACATTTTAATTTAAAATAGCTTTTTCATCTAATTTATTTATACAGATTGGGTATCCTTTTAATCATTTTTAAAGTATAATTAGTTTTTTTTACTATTTAATCCATTTATGGTCTTTAGAAGTAATATCACATTGAAATTAGATATAAATTCACATTACTCTTTTGATGGGTTTTACCTAAAAAACCATGTTTTCTTGCTTTGACAAAGGGAATTAATATTAAATTATTTACCATAAATTATGCATTTTTTATTTTTAAAAATTGATTCCATATTTCGGATTAGTGGGTCTAATGTATGATAATAGTTTAATTTGTTTTATATATTATGAATTGTAACTACGGTAATTTTTTATTACCATAGTTAAAGGTAAATCAATTAAATTATGGTTATTAACAATATGATAAAGATAATAAAGTTACCCTAAAACCTTCAAAAATCATGTTGTTTAAATTTAAGTTGACTAATATAATTTATGGGTTGTAATTTATTCATTTAGTGAAATTTTTCCATGAAATTGATGTAATTATAATTAAAAGAGAAGAAAGTGACAACATGTCACTCTCTTATCTCTTATAAGTATAATAATTTTAATGTATTGATAAACTTGAAAGAAAATAAAAAATAAATATTATTCAGAAATATAATGAAATTATATACATCATTTGAATTTATTTAGTATATTTAGACATTAAAAAATTACCATAAATATTGACACAATAGTGATACAATAATTATTTTATTAAGTGAAATATCAAATAAATGATATTATAAATAACCACATAAATATTATTTGAAATAATTTTTGTCATCCATGATTTTTATAGGTGAATATGATGTGTTATAAGGATATTAAAAAAAATTAGAAGTTATATCTCTATTTGGATTTTATTTAAATTCAATGATATGAATAGTGTAAAAATTAACACTATTTATATTTTTTAAAAATAATAATTTATTAAATTATTTAGAAATCATAAAAATATTTAAAAATTACAAAGTGGCTTTGATGAAGTCTAAATGTAACTAAATTGTCTAACTATAGAAATTTTCCCACATATAAGTAATCTTAATATCCTATTAATAATTAAAATATTGTTACCTCAATTAAAATTAAAAGAGGGTAATTATGGGTTAACATTAACGAAAAAGGTATAAAATAAAATAAATACATGACTAAATATTATTATATGAGATTATTTCTAACTATATTCATATTATTCTGAACATATATCACATTAGAACTATTATAATGATAATATAAATTTATAATAAAATAATATTTGAAGGATTCTAAAAAGTGCCCCTCCTCTCTCTTATTAAAGGCCACCACATTTACTCATTTACTCTCTCCTCTCACACCCCTTGGCTCTGCGAAATTATTCTCTAATAAGTTCCCAATATCCATCCCTTCATTCTAGAGACCACATATTGGGGAGAAATCCATCCTAAGAAAACATTTGTTGGAAATAAAAAATTGATACTTGAAAAGATATGGTTTTGATACATATAAAGGGTATCGGGCCTAAGGTAAGAGATATTTTTGAAATCTTATTTTTATCTAATATTGTTTATATATAAGCTTTTATTTATAGATGACTTATCATCAATGTCCATGTTTTCTAAAAAATTAAAAAAATATTTAATATTATTCTATTTTTTAAAGTCATTTTTACACTTTTTTGACATTTACTATATGGTTTTGAAGGAATATTTCCTTAATCTGCCATATGAGGTACTTTTTGACATCTTTATAAATGTAGAAAGATATTTTTTTAGCTTATAGGGCATGAATGGATTTTTATATCTTTCTAATACATTATTTACATGAAGCTTCCCCTACACAATTTCATGTTTATTTTCAAATAAATTTTTTTCTTTTAAAATTGTTCAGAATTTTGAGAAAAGAACACATTATTGAAGAAGAAAAAATAATATCCTCCAGAATTATGTTCACGTATTTTATCAAAATTATTTTCCATCTAAGAAGGCATTTTTTTAAAAGGGTTTTGTTTTCATCCCTATTATTACTATTATTTGATGGTGTTAATGGTAGTATAATATTTCGTATGGATTAGATTATGATGGAATGATGTTTAAGAAACCCATTTTATTTCATGGGTTACGTTATAATGAATGATTTATGTTTTTATGTAACATGTTTGAATGATTTTATTATTATATGGTTGAGACCTATATCTCCCTCTAATTCATTAGGTAACAATTTATATCTCATGAGATAGACAGGACTCGAACAGTAAGAAAATCTTGTTTAGTAATTCTAGGGCTGGACCAGCAAGTAAACCTAGATCAGTAATGGACTTTATCTACTATGATGGTCTTGGATATGAGACTTGGCAAATTTGGAAATGATTTTATACTCTTATGTGTTTTCCACAAGTTCATGTTTTATGCCAATTCTATGTTATCATGGTTAATTTTCTTTTATGATTTATACCTTACGAACCAATAATATTTATTTCATGAATCAATATTTTGATATTCATAAGTTATGTTCATGTTTTTTATATTAATATGTTCATATATTATTTATTTACCCTTAATTAGCATCTAAGATCAACCTTTATTAAGTTTATGTTCCCCAGGTTACAAAGAAACCATAAAAGTAGGATTTCTAATGTGGATGATCATTACGGGATATGTTAAAGATATTTCACAAGTTGCAAGACTGTATTCCAAGTTTCTTAAGGCACTAAATGGCTATGGTCCTTAGGCATACATTTTTAAAATTTAATGAATATTCATCTAAAAATATTTAATATTCATATACATCATTCTTTGGACATTATAAATCCAAAATTCAATGAACTGAATTTTTAATCCAATACTAAATGCATATATATATATATATATCATTATTTATAACATTACTCAAAACCATTTTTATTTAAACTATTTATAAATATATATTCTTTATACTTATTCTATTGATTTTCATCATTATATGTTTACATATTTGATTATCTTTAATAGTTTCATAATTTTGGTGCCTTGATTAATTATTTTTTAAAATTTCAAAAAATATAGATCATTAAATATATTATTATGAATGGTTTACAATTGTTTATGGTGTTTGTAACTCCTTTCTTGAAAGTTTCAGTATTTATCCTTAAATATGAAATTGATAACAAGCATGTTTTTAATTTTCTAGACGATCGAACAGTGGTCTCTTAATTGTTGAATGAAATATTTATATAACCATAGAAGAACCAAAAAAAATTATTGTCTTATTTATATCATGTTATACTAGTAAACATGTTCTAATATTCTTCTAGGATATAAACATGTAGTGTTGTACAAGTTGGTGGTTAAAATGACCGAAACATGAACCTACCATTATTAATGTATGATAGTATGATTGTTTAATTTTAATATCATTTTTTCATTAGAATAATGATATTATTTATTGTTTATTAATGTAATATATCACAATTTTAAATAATTATAAAGGTCTCATAATTAATATTGTGTTATTAAGAGATCTTTTTTCTGTTAGTTCTCCAGTTTTAAATTATTGAAGTAATAATATTTATGTATTTATCATGTTTTTAATATTTTCTCTTATTTTTTACACCTTAAAATTAAAGAAATATTAAAAAAAATTATTCATACAATCCTTGTATTTATTCTTATAAAGCATTAATGGAAATAAAAACATGTTTCATTTTGCATTGATTAGTCTTCAAACACACAAACAATGATTTTGTTTTTCATAGTATAAGGGGTATATGAAAAATATAATAAAATACTTAATATATTATTATTAATGATTATAAATGATATTAACATAATTATATTATTATATGTATATAAATTGAAGTAAGATAATTAAGAAGAAAAACATGGTAGTTAATAATACTCAGGTCGGGGACTTAAATATTCCTTGGAAGTATTTATGGAAATGAGGTATTTATCCTATATAATAGTTACCTAAAGATTTTTAATGGGATAGAGTGTTCTAGGAAGATAAAAAATCATAGTTTTTTATGTAGAAGTTATAAGAAATTTGGTTTCTTGAAGTGGTGAAGATGTTACGCTTTTATAAGTGAATGAATGTGTAGTTTTTTGAGAAACCCATACATTTAATAATGTAAGGTCACAATTCCTCTATCAATTGAAAAAAATGAAAGAAATAGGATATTAAAAATATTTTGTATCAAAACTCATGCCCCCCTTCAATTAATCTTCCAGTGTTTCTTGGTTTTCTTGTCATTTATCATTTTTTTACTTTGGTAAATAATTTCGAATATTAGCAAAAATTATAATGACTTAGAATAATATTTACATTAATACATCCTTTTAATCTTATGATTTATATTTTTAATATAACATTTTCAAAAAAAATTTATAGTTATGTAAACATAACTATAAAATAAAATCACATAAACACCTATTTCTTTATTTAAAAATGAAGTTATTAAGCTAAGAAATTTATAAATATAATAAAATTACCAATGTTACAGATTTTGAATCAATAAATTGATTAATTATGAATTAAATAAAATTTATAAGGCTTACATAGAAATTTAGAATAGATTATTTCCTTAAAAATATATTATTTAAAGAGAAATCCATAAAAATATTTTATATTAAAGTAACATTTTACTTTAGTTCTAAAAATGATCGAAATATATATTCTATGAATATAATATATTGTAAAATAAATAATTTTATTAGTTAATTTGATATTTAATTACTTTAATTTTCTTTAAATCTTCCAGGTTATTCTTACATAGTGATTAAATCATAAAAATTATAATTTTCCTAAATCCCACATTTTTTTACTACAAATTTTTTTTATTAAATAATAAAAGATTCCTAAAAAGGTAAATTTTGATACGAAAAATTAAAAAATTATGTTAAAATTATTATTTTCAATTTATTAATTTTATTAATTTTACTTTATAATAAAATCATAAAATATAAATAAAAAACTTTTCATTGAAAAATAAAAATTTCAAATATTAACTATAATTATATTTATTTCATATCATTTTACAAAAAAACTTAACAAATTATTTATATCAAAAATAATATACCATCATTAATCATAAGATTTTTGAAATTTAAATTCATATTACTAGCAAATAAAATTTATCAAAAAAACATTTCCCAAACAATGAATGATTTTATTAGTTATTTTAAGAAATATAATTGATTTTAATTCCTATTAAATGTAATATTCTTTTTATTTATACATATATTTGATAAAGATTTTTCTTATTCTCATACCATTAAATTCAACATCTATGTTTTAATGGTTAAACTTAGTCATTTATATTTTATCTTAATATATCAATATTTCATTTTAGTTTGGTGTCACGTGTGGATATAGTTATCAAAACGATTGAATTTTTTAATGGTGACATATATTAAGATATCATGGTGTTATAGTTTTGGTTTAGTTTAAAATTTAAATATGTTTCCTCTAATAAAATATAATCAAATTAATTCTATATAAATAAACATTATAAATTTTTTTGGGGTAAACTAATTTTTATACTTAAAATGATAGTTTTTTCTATAAAAGGTTTTCATTAAATTTTTTGAGCTTATTTTAACTGTAATTTAACCACTTATAGAAACTAAATCATAGAAACTGGATACCATTTTTGGAATCATAATTATTTATTATTTTAGTGAGTTTAATGTCATTTTTACTCATAATGAATAATTATCATAGTAAAAGTCTTTCACTAAGGAAATGGTTAAAAGGTTGAAAGATGGAATTAAAATAAGATATAAGGTATAAATATACCATAAACATTTATTAATGTGATTTGTTGAGTGAATTTACAACTTTAATCTTCTTATAAAATAAATTATACTACATTGGATCCACTTTCTATGTGAAAGGTATATTATATATTTAAATATTATTAATATGTATAAAGGTGTCACTACCTTCACTTATAAAAGGAAACCACATCTTATCACTTCTAATAACAACCAAAAATCCCTTATCTAAACCATGATTTATGCAAATTCCAGCTGAAAAACCATTAAACATGACATATAGGATATTTTATTTTCAAAATACCCATCCGAGAAGGCTTAATTTGTTATCCAAATAAATATATTCAATGATAAGGTATTGGTATAAACCAAATTCTTTCAATGTTATTGTTTATTCTAAAACCTTATAATCTATTATAACCATCCTAATGTAATGAAATCAGAATCTTTATTATACTTAAATTTTATTATATTTATGGAACAAATATTTTTACCACATTTTTGTAGGTTTTTTAGCATTGTGGAAGCACCTTTTATGGGCGTTATGTCTTCAATTTTAGTTAAAATGTAGTTTCTTGAACCCCATATTGAGGATATTTTCAAGTTAAATTTTTATGTAATTTATTTAAGATCATAATAAATGATTTCACTTTCCCAATGAGCCTTTTTCTGAATTAGATTATAAACATCTGAAAACCTTTTTCTATATTTCCAATGTTGCGTAGTAATTATGAAAGGGTAATATCCACCTAATGATGATTCACATGTGCTACTTTGATCTATGAGGAATTCCAATTTATTTGTTGTTGCTATCATAGTGAATCAATTTTCGTGCACCATTCATGTTAATAACTCTTCCTTTGATCTTGATGGAATATCACTTTGTTTTTTCATTTTAGATAGGAAAATAGAAAAGGGAATTTCAGATTGAAATATGTCACATGAAAAAATTATCTTTTTTCTATTAACCATACACAATAGAAATAATCATATGTTTATGGAGTTAGTGTTTAGGTTAAAATCTTATTTAATTTTTTTGAAACATAAATAACATTATAATATTTATTAAAACATATGCTAAATTATAATAATAATATTATTATTATTATTTTATAGAGAATGAACTAACTTATGCAAAAAAAATATTTTTTATCAACTTCTAAATTAATATTATCACTAAGTGGGGGAATAGTATTTTGGAACTCCATCTAATTTATCAAATACCTAAATAAAAATTTTATCGTTTAGTAAGTATTTATTTCTACAAAAGACATAATAAATATTTATTGAATTTAAATAAAATAAATATATTTTATTCAAAATATGATTAATAATTATTTATTTAATTTATATGATCAATAAAATATGAAAAATCTATTAACTGGACATGAAAATAATATATTTTCAATTTGTTAAATTTAACAAGAATCTAATTAATATAATTGGAAACACTTAATTTGTGACCCTTTGTAATTTTTCTCATTACAATTAGGTGGGTACACCTAAAATATAATATTACTATAAAATAACTTGTCATGGAACCTAAGAGATATAATATAATGTTACAATGTTGAAAACCACATAATAATGTTCATTGTGTAATGTTATAATTTTGTGTCAATATATCGTCAATAAAGTTTTACATATGAATAATCAATCTATGTACTTGATGTATCATTCCTTGAATATCAAAAATAAACATTGTTACACCATGGCCATGGAATTTATATTATAGTAATATTTCAATATATGGTCTGAGATATCAACTTCTATAAATATAGAAAGGATAAATCCTTCCACAACTTATCTATTAATGACATGAAATTCGTGACACACCCAATGTACTGTACTTCCCAGAGTAATTTGTCATGGAATGTTTTGTTTCTAAATCTATGTTCATGATTCATGAAAATCATTAATGATAATATTTAATTATAAGGACCATTACACATGCTCATAGATTGGAATATCTGAGGAAACCAAAACCAATATAATCTCTACCAGTTAATATACTAACATACTCCTCCATCTTGGATATTATGATGTAGGAACATCCTAACAAGAATATTTATCCTCCAATGAGAACTCACACCAAAATATATATATTATAGGATCCATTGAAAAAAAATTATATGAAAATATATGTTTTTCTGATAATATCATCATAGCACGTCATGGTTGTCATAAAATAAGGGAACCACTATTCAACTTTTCAATGTGATTGATACTTGAGTACATTTCCACATCAATGTTGTATAGAATAATAATAAATATGTGATAACATATTTATATTAATAATTTCATCTTTTAATACACTTGTAATATTAAATAAAAAATGCTAGTTTTATGGAACCATCTCATATAAACACAAACTTACACTAGAGAAAACTACTAATTACTGGTCATTTCTCACTTTTAGAAACAAACTTCCACTTAGCATGGCTAGAAATTCTAGGCCTATCATGATTCTATGGCTAGGGTTGGAAAAATAAATATGTATTTGTAAAAAAATCTATTTTCTACAACATTAAAATCTTGAGAAAATCCCTGAAGTAGTGATATAACTGAGTGTCCATCTAATGTTCACATTTAAACGCCTTTATATATTAGTTAAATCCATATTCAATGTTTATCATGATAATCATAGATGTATTTATTTTTCTATAAACCCAAATCATAATAGGACATTTTTAAACTACTACTTAATCCACATTAGAAGCTACAATGTACCCAGACATTGTTGATATAGATAACCATTTCTAAAATAAATTTTTATTTAATATTACCTTATACTTTTCTATCCTAATTTATTAAATTAAACGAAATAAAGATAATTTTTCATTTAAATTGGACACTAGTATTTCCAATTCTATATGCACCAAAAAATCATCCAGTTTTACTTTTCAAAGTATCATCAAGTAGTTATAAATAAAATTAAATGTAGTTATGCTAGATCTGTTTGATATTCAAATTCATTACTTCATTTCCTGAATGGACCTAATACCATCATTTTTTTATTGTGTCAAGAATCCCCCTTTTAAGGGTAGAAGGAGAAACCCTAAATGGATACTAGGAATATCAACACATTACATGACCCAAATGTATTAGAAAAATTCATCACAAACAGACTACATGGAACTATCTCTTGCTAGTATATATCCTGATATTATCTCTCCAACCTTGCAAGGCTGATGAGCTAACTATTGTGTGCAGAGTTTAACAGGCCTAGTACCGATAGAAATGGAATACCCCCTAATTATTCCAATTCCAATTATCTCTACTCTGATGAATGTTCATGCTATGAAATCCTCATTTTAGTCCTTGTTCCATTGAAATGTTAATGGATGAATCTACATTTCATGTGGCTCGAAGGCCTTTTGGTGGTTTTAAATCCCTGAGGTGTTCAGAAGGCCTTGAGGTGGCCAGAAACCCTTAATGGACTAAAGACCTTGTGTAGACTAAAGGCCTTGAAGAACCCAAGGACCATATGGGTGAATAATATTTCTTCTACAGTACCGAACAGAAACTATTATTTTACCTTCTATAATATCTTCTACAATACTACTACATTACCCAGGAAATATGCCTCCACTTGGATGAATAGTTGATGACACATGTGATAAATTCTTAAAAGTAAATCCTATGAAATTATAACTATCTTTGTAATAGCTTCTTATGTTTATGCATGTTAATATGGAAGGATTATATTCCAATAACCATTGGGTATTGAATTTCTAAAACATTCATTTTTCAATACTTTGTTAATAGATATACTATGACTAAATTGTGAAAACCCATATATTTTATTTGTAGATCTTATTCCCTATAACACATTAGTTTAATTAGGTCATACATGAATGGATTTCATTCCATATTATTAATCAACCGGTAATACATCACATTTTTTCATATGTTACCTACATATCTACTTTGAAAACTTATAGTTCTCACACTAACTTGGTAGAAGAAAATATCTAGAATCCCAACCGGGGTGCCACATAACAATGCCCAAATTTGATTATTCATGTGACCTTAGGAACACATCCCTATATTTTAGAGGAAAAAGACTAGCTGTGAGGGTCTAATATATAATGTAGGGTAAGTGTTCTTGATTTCACAGGACGAAGTATCTTATGGTAACAGTATGTGGCACCTGGGACGGGATGTCACAAAG
This sequence comes from Viscum album, assembly GCA_963277665.1. NCBI lineage: Eukaryota > Viridiplantae > Streptophyta > Magnoliopsida > Santalales > Viscaceae > Viscum > Viscum album. The sequence continues at coordinate 376,754,688 of OY728160.1, read as the reverse complement.
TGGTATCAAATGGTGTTTTATTTTCATTTCATTTGTCATATTACTTTTGAATTGATGATTGGAGACAAGGATGGTTCATTCCTTGGTCATGAGCTTGTGCATGGGAGTAGATAACCCATGTGTAAGTGGAAGCCCATTAACTCAGTGTGGGATTTTTTTCATGATGTTTTCTATTGTATTTGAACATTATTTTACATTGGTTGATGCAATTGTTGTGTGATATAATTATTTTATGATATTTTAATCTTGAATCAGTGTGTAGTGGTATTTGAGTATACATTCATCATTCTAGGAACTCTAAATTTTTTGTGGCATGCATAATTTGAGGCATTCATGGAAAATAAGGTTTTGAGTGAGTTTTTGAAATGAAAATTCATTTATTTATGTGAGTATTTAACAATTAAATCTTTCCTCATATGGATTTTATAGTTGAAAATAATGAATATAATATTATATGAATAAAATGTATTTATAATAAGAATTTTAAATTATGGAAGTGTGTACCTAATGTTATCTATGACCCAGGTCAGGGATAGTGGAGGGTTGTAAAAGTTCTTTGGTTTTGACCTTGTGGAATAGTATAGAGGATGAATTGTTATATACATAGGTGAATAAATATTTTTAAAATATGACAGTGATGTGTAATGTGTCTTAAGACATATGTTTTTAATTGTATAGACATTACTCCATGATGACGTTTTTGGATAAGATTATAGTAGAACATAGCTATAATTGTGCCTCTACTAGTGGAACTAAAGGCTCCAATAGTTTCTAGTGATGGAGTGGGGGAGAAGTTACATGGGAAATTTTCTCACTTTATGATGTTTATTGAGAGAAAAATGGGTTTTACCTCATAGAATATATGTAACCTAACATTATATTTCAAATTACAGCACTCGGTGACATTCACAGGAGGGTGGATAGGAGGAATATAAGTTATGGATTGATTTTATCCAGATGATGAATGATAATATGGATACTCTTGCATAGATGAGTGTCAAAATAGATGCATATATATTGTGTGGATCAGTGAAGCACTAGTTAGATATTCAAAATCAGTATGATCATCTAGAGAACATGGTATGTAAATAATTTTAGGAGATATTATTAGAACCAATTTACCCATAGTTTCTTTATAAGGAGAGGGTATATTATTTTATGTGATTGACCGAGGGGGTATGTCTGTGATGGAATATTATAGTCACTTTCTCTGATTTACAGGGCTTTGTTTGGGAATTGGCAGGAGATGAGGAAATTGTGGTAAAACATTTTATATATGGGAATAAATGTGAGATTAAGTCCCAGGTAAACATATTTATGGTGAATAAGTTTTCTAAATTGGTGAATTGTGATCTCATTTATGAATAGAAGCTCAAGGAGACTTATATTGAAGTTCATGTGGTTTTAGTTTAATGTTTAGAAGGTAAATATTTAAAATTTAGGAATCATTACTATGAGAATTTCAACTGATGAAATAGAAAATAGAGTGGACTAGGGGAATGTTTAGTCACATAGTGGTGTAACCATGTATACTACCACTAGTGTGGTAGGTTGGCTCACATTCATAACCATTGTTCACGATAACCAGTGGAGTATCAAGTGGAAAGATAGGTAACTTATAGAGGTATTGCAAAAACCCTCGACTGATGGTTTATTACATAGTAGCTAAACATAATGGGATAACTTTAAGGGTACCCTATACACCATATTATTTTAGGAGTTGGACTTTTTTTGGTCTTGGAGGATGAGGTGGTGGACATGGTACTTTGGGGAAATATTTCCCTTATTAGTAAATTAGTTGATCACATGGGACATAGAAGGTATCAAAAGGTAAATGGATAGGGAATTTTCACATAGTTCATCTTTCACATGTTCATATAAAGGATGGTCCATTGAATTTCAGAGGTACTATGCTTGTTGCTTATATAATATCAAGAAATATATTTTATACAATCAGCTCGTATTTTTTAATATCTTCTCATGTTGTGAAAAATTTGAGTATGGTGGTGGAGTTAGTGAGTGGGGTAGTGATGATCAAAAAATTGTTGGGAGTGTGGTTGAGGGACATCTTCTTCTATAAGGGGTGTTCACTTTAGGATTGGGAGTATCATTATCTTTGGAATCTTAACATAAATTACTTTTCATGTTTTTATAATATTTTGGGTATGTAATGGATAGTATCATACTAATCCCACATTTGTTGTTACCATAAGAGAGTGACCATTACATATCATAATTGTAATAATTATTTTCATTATGGACAATAGGATATCTAGGAAGCCCGTGTAGGGATAGTTCACCAAAAACTAGGGGACATCAATACTCAGGTTTCAAGACTTATTTGGGATGATGGGGGTGTTGAACCATATGCATTTACATCCATAGTGGATCAATTTAAGGACCTATTTCCTGATGACTTCTCAGGGTTTCAACCCAAGAGAGATGTTGATTTTATAGTTGATATTATTATTAGTGATGAATCTGTTTCTTCTCCCAATTAAAAAATAGAACCAACATAGATTCAATAACATTAGACTCTAATAGAATAATTTGTGGACAAAATATTTATCCACCTAAGTATGTCTCCTAGGGGTTGTTTGGTTTTTTTTCAACAATGATGATAGGAAGTTGTGTTTATGTGTTGGTTACAATAATTTGATATTTTTTAAAGTGAAAAAATGATATTCTATTCTTTATATTGATGATATTTTGGACTATTGGAGGAATTTTTGTGTGTTATCCAGGAGTGAATTGAGATAATGTTATCATTATCATAGAGTAAGACATTATAATATACAAAATACTGCTTTCATATGTATGTATGGCCTATATGAGGTCATTGTGATGTCATTTCACTTGATAAATTCTCCGTCTAGGTTTATAACCTTGATGAAGGGAATCATTCACCTATAGCTAGATCAATTTTTTGTTTTTTTTGAATGACATATTGATGTATAATAAGTATTGTGATGATAATGTCCAATACTGTGGCTTCATCCTGAGTACTCTAAGAGAGCATTGTCTATACACCAATATATCTATGTTTAAATTATAAATTGACTGGGTACAATTATTAGGCAACATAATATCAAAGTAAGGCATGTTAATAGACCTATATAATTTTATGTTAGCAGTTTCATGGGATAATCCCAAGGATGTTTTTGAAATTTGATGCTTTTGGGGTTGGTTGGTTATTATTGAGTGTTCATCCATGACTTTTACAATTTGGAATAACCACATTAGGGATTTACCCAGAAGGTGATAAATATTAAATGTTTTATATCTTATTAAAATGTATTCTTTGATTTTAATAATCATTGGACTTACACACCAATTTTGATCTTGTCGAGCTAGGTGAGGAGTATATTTTGCTTTGTGATGTGTCATGGATCAGATGTTGTGTAGTGTTGATTTATGGATTTTTATTTGTGGCCTATGAGTCATGAACATTGAGGAAACCTGAATGTAATTACCCTATTCACAACCTCGAGTGATATACATTGGTTTATTCCATAAATTTTGGGTGTTATTACCTATTGGGAAAAAATTTACTATGTATACTGATAAAAAAATATTAGCATCCATATCATCATAGTGAGATTTGAATCTCCAATAGTGAAGTTGTGTTGAGTATATGTAGTCATTTGATTTTGATCTATCCTATAAAATTGGGAAGGTAAATATTTTTCCATATTCTTTGAGCAGGAAGACACAAACCTTTTGGGTTCATGAATCCAGTTCTGAGTGCAAGATTTTGAACATGTAGTATGCGATGAATATTAAGGTTTGGGGGGGAAGGATAAGAAAAACCTAGTATGCTTATCAATTTTTTCCACAATTTTGAGTAGAATAATGGATATATAGTATAAATATCAAGAGTTTTTGGGATTGATTGAAATCATTGAAGTTGTGAAGTTTTCTATTGATTGGGTTATAGTTGAGGATGAGATCATTTATGACTAAAAACATGTTTTTCTAAATATGTGTATCCATTAGGAAAAATTCATGTGTTTTATGACTCAAAGTGACCGGTTAATCCTATTTTCACCAAAAATTTTATTAAATTACATTGACAATATTGTTTTCCATACATGAAAATGAAGATTGCCAGTTTTCAGAGCCAGTGCGACGCCAGTCAGTAGGTGAGTGTTGAGAATCAATGACTTGTGGTTTATTAAATCCATTTTAAATTTAGGAATGTAAGGGTGATGATGTTACAATGGAAATTTTTGTGGTTATTCTAAGTATAAATCAAAATAATTTGGTGATTTTGGTGATTTTGGAGAGGTTAACAAAGGTATCCCATTTCATGTCTATCTGGGAGACATTTAACATAGAAGAGTTGAGTTAGATGTAAGTTAAGGAAGGAGTTTTTTTACATGGGTTACTGTATAGTGTTTTTTCAAACACGAATTGTGGATTACTATTTTGTTTTGGTAAGGCATGCACAAGGTTCTGGGTATATGGGTGTTTTTTACTATGACATTGAATCCATAGATAAATGGGAAAGCATAGCACAATATACAAGTGCTTGAGGGAACTATGAGAGCATATTTTCTTGGTTTTTTATGCGAATTCGAAGAAGCACTTAGCTATTGTTGAGTTATTCAATAAAAACCATTATTAGGGGAATATTCATAGTGCAAAATATGAGTCACTTTATGGTCGGGCATGAAGATTACCTCTATGTTTGATAGAAGTATGTAATGCTTATTTTTTGTTACTGATTCTCAAATATGAGATGTCAAAGTAGTGTCAACTAATATGGAAGTGTATGGTAATGGATCAAAGTAGGAAAAAGTCATATCTTTATCATCATCAAAGACCCCTTGAATTTATATTGGTTTATAGTGTATTCATTTGGGTGTCACCAATATCTGCTCTCTATAGGATTCAAAGCCAGGGAATGTTGAAGCCTAGATGTTTTGGACCTTTTGAGTTTGGGGAGAGGGCCAATTAGTGGCACACTGATTGGATATTTCATAGATGTATTGTGCTAATAAAGATATTCCTCAAGTGTCAAAACATTAGTAGTATCACCTTGACCCAAATCATGTGATCAATTTTGATGATATTGAGCTTGATGTTGAAATGTCCTCTGGGGAGCATCTAATTCATGTTGTGGGACATAGAAATATAGTTTTACATAGAAATAATTTTACATGTTTCCATGTATTATGGAAACATAAGTATGTTCAAGAGGAAACATATGAGAGTGAACTATATATATGGGCCCAGTGGATCTACTTTTTTACCTCAGAATCATAGATATTATAAGGAGTATATCTCAATTAATAGATGTTATAATATGGGGAGATTGTATGATCCCAACATTTATTGAAGTTTGAAAATTTTTTTAAGGTACCTTTTACCCTTTTTCATCATATTATTGTTGGATCTTTCCTTGTTGGAGTTTTAGTTAGTTTTGGAAACTTTTGAGGGGGTTTTGGACAATTAAACATTTCTGCATTTTTTCCCAAACTTGAACCTACCCCCAAAAAATAGTGTATCCCAGACAAAGGGGAATTGCATGGTTGGTGACGGTTTGTCAAAATGTACAACACTTAGGAGAAACTGAGCAACCTAGATATTTGAGGTGCATAGTTGGGTCTCATGTTTTTTCAAACCATGTTCCTCCTCTCATGAAACCATGTGTGTGGAAAATTAAATAACCTAAATTTTATTTTAAAATTCTTGATCCCTGTGAAATTATCCCTAAACCCCATTTTTTGGCCAAACCTATTTTTCTTCAGTTTTGGAGTCTCCAAAGAATGTTCCAAGGATCCTCAAATACCTTTCTTGATTAATTGATGACCTGATGCAAGATTTTTTGCTGTCCAAGAAATTATTTATTTTCTATTTAGATTCATCTTTCACTCCTATCATTATCCATTCATTTAAATGGTTTATTTTATCCATTTTCAAGGGGTTTAGATCTTGGTTTTTATGAATCTAGTTTTTTGGGTCTTGGAACTTGTCTTTGATCCTAGATCTCTTCTATCTTTGTGAATTTTATTGTTATACTCTGATTTTATGGTAAATGTTTAGTGAGTTTTCATCAGTGATATTGAGGTTAGTGTTAAAATTTTTAATTACCATATTCTTGATTAAAAATTTATTTTATTTAATTGTGAATGTTTAATTTACTCAATCAAAAATTTCATTTAAAATGGTATTAATTAATTTATTTTCCAAGTGATTATTAGACCCTTTATAGTTCCTATTGGGCATGTTGGATGTGATTAGGATAGATTGATAGAAACCCATCGGGGGTTCCAAATATTATTTAATGATAATATTTAAATTTAAATAGGGGAATAATGGGTGTATGTAACTGAATTAAATGCATGATTCTTAGTTTATAAATGGAATTATGAAATTTTTTTAATAATTGGATCATGAATTTTGATGTATAATGGGTAATGGAAATGGTTGATAGATTTGTTATGAAAGTGGAACCATGATATGTGAAATTATTAATAAGGTGAATAATGATTTGTGAGATATTGACTGCTACTCCCAAAACCCATATGTTTCAAGACTTCTCCTCTAGGCCCCACGTATATATATTCATTTCATGTGATCACAAAGATGTGGGATAATGAAAAATACTTCAAATACCCAAGGGGTTCCTGACTACTGCTCTTGATCCTGCATTTATTATTGTGAACATAGAACTGAATAAATAATGAAATACCATAAAAGAATGATTTGTGGAATTCTTGTGTTATATAGTTCAAACTATGGCATGATAAAATGTAGGTATGATTGGTTCTGGTATCACCATGAACCTGAGGACTTTGGTAGTTATTTAAATAATAACTAAATTTGAAGAATTTTTACTTTGTACTTGTTTATTTATTCATTATAAAACTGAATACATTATTTTAGAATAGATATTTAACTGAACACCACTGGTGATGGCCTACTAAGTTGTACTCACACCCTACTCAGGCTTCCTAATCAGTAAATAAATAAACATCATATTTCAAGACATGATTAGGTCAAGATATGTATTTTATATGGCTATTTTGAGAATTCTTATGAATCATGGATAAGGGAACCATACATGATATTGGGGCCTTCTTGGGAGATGTCAGTGTGTCTTTATTTTTGTGTTTTAATTAGACACTTGATACCAATTATGGGATAACATAAATATTACATTGTTTTATTGTTGTTTTTCATGTTTTAGGATTTTCATGTGATGTTACTCTTTATTGATTATGGAGATATTCTGGTTATTGTTTATTATCTCTCATCAATTTTTATTGATTATTCTTGTATTTATTCTTTGATAAAGAGGATATAGTCTCCCCTTGTTACATATTAGACCCTCATTACTAGTCGGTTTCCTCTGGAATATGAGGAGACACACCTGCGGTCACATGAAAAACCGACTCGGGGCACCAATAGGTGTCACCTAGGTCTATAAGTCACCCCATGACACCCATTAGTTTCCAAACAAATATTATATGATAAATATGCAAGATTTATTAATAAATAAAATTATAAAAACTCTATATTTTATTAGAATTTATTGATGTCACCAACATGTTTTAAGTTTTAAAAAGTAGAAATATAAATTATGGTCTCTGTTTGGTTATGACATATCTAAAACAACCATAATATTTCCCATAAATTATTTTTCCTTGATAATTAATATCCCAAATTGATGATCATATAAATATTCATTGAATAAATATAATTCAAGAATGATGTTATTCATGATGTTTGGTTTATAAGTTTTGTTAATGACTATACCTTTAAAAATAAATCTTCATTGGTAATTACTATGTTGTACCATTGATGCCTATTTTATCATGAATACTAAGCAATAATATCATGAAATAGAAAAAATAAATACGTTGAGTCCCCGAATATTGATACACATTGTCCATTACTTTAATATATACATACATTTCAACCATAGAATATTACCTTTTACTACATCATTTTTGTAATATTTATTCTAAATGAATAATACAGGTATCACCCAGTGTGGTGAACAAAAAATGCACCTTCGGTTACAAATTCTAACGTAGTATGTGTCTCTAGATCTACCCCTCCCACTTAGCTTAGTAGATTCCAGTATTCTCATTCAGAACCTTGTGCATCCAGAGCTTTAACTCATAAAAGAAAATTCTACTCCAACTATCATTAAGAATACATGCTTCAATTGTGGAAATATTGTCAGTATTTACTTGATGTTAATTTCATTTCTTACTGTAGGATTATTAAATCAAATTAACCTTAGTGTCCTGATGTTTTTTTGAAGATAAGGTCGTCTTTTAATAAATGGTTTTCAAAAAAAACATTTGGTTGAATATTTATATATCATTATCATATCTAAACTCATATGACATTCATTACACAATATAGTTAAACTATGGTTAGATGTTTCACTTCTAATTGAAAAATATTTCTTTGATAAAAAATGGATAATTTTAAATATATATAAGACTCATCATTGATATAATTTTTTATAATATCATTACAATGATGTGTACAAGGAAATTTTATTTTGGGATACCATTTACTCTCTATATATTATCAATAAATACTTGGAAAATATTTTATCCAAGAATCCTTCTTGAATATTATTAGATCATTACCAAGGGAAATCATTTAACTCAATGAGAATTTATAAAAAAACCAAAGGGATTTCAAAAAGTATATGAAGTTACCAATCGCATTAAAATAGTTCCTATGAATTTGTGGAACTAAATTTAACATATTTTTGACATACCCTTATATATAAACGTTTATTTATTAAAAAATGATAATTAGTTCATTTTTATACCTAGTATATTAGATTAATATGAACTAAAACACATTTTTGGTATAAAAATTCAGTTAACTTCAGTTTTATTTGAAAATGAATTGTCTCTCCACAATCAGGTTACCGTATTATATTTTATATTCATAATTCATTCTGATGGATATGTGTGAATCAATATCCTCTAAACACATAGGATAATGATGAAGTATTATAAAAAATTATACCAAACAAAAAATAATGGATCATAGTTTCTAGATAAATAATAATATAAATTTTTTGTTATAATTCATTACAAACTTAAGTCATTCCATTTTTTCAATGTGAAGTAGGAATCTCCTCTTGGTTGATAAAGAAATAACCCTTTCTCACCTCCTTTTGAGTTCACTTTATAACCTTTATATTCATGTTCATTTCATATATTTAAATTCATGTATGTTGTATAATAATATTATTTAGTAAAAGTGTAATGAAAATAAACTTGTTGAATATACTAAAAGTGCATGAAACTACTTGCTTCATGATTTTAATGAAATTTCATTTCTAGTTTCCATTCTTTTCACCTATGAATAAAATAATCTCATGTTAATTCATCTATATTTCCAAAAAATGTATCTTTAAATTATTTTATAAGGGATATTTTGGATTTAGATTATCCATGGGTTCTTTATAAAGTTCTTTAAAACTTTCCACTAAACGGGGTGGAGAAACAAGGATCAACCAGTCCTTACCTTCTTATTAAAATATAGAAAAAAACTTCTTAAATTACTTATCTATTTATTAAATATTATTGGAAAAATAAGGATAATATTAGTGGGTATTATAATTATATAAGATAAATGGATTATTTTTTATCCATGTGGGGCCCAAATGTTTCTAACTGATCAATATTTCCCAGAATTTTGAAAGCATGAATAGTAGTTATATTTCATTCTTCTTGTCTACAATGAAATATTTCATTACCAGTATTATTTATTTCAAACCATTATTACTCATTTTCAATATATTATATTAGAGATATTATGTTGTCATAATATATGTATCTTTGTTTTATAATCAACTCTTGAGTCATTGTTTATAATATAATAAACTAGAAATGGTAAGAATCATTAACATATCTCTATTATGATTCCTTTTTGTAAGATTGTAACCTTTTCCTGATACGTGTTAGACTTGTTTAAGTAATATATTAAATTGTTTTTAGTAATTTATTTTTGGTTTCACCTTGTGATGTGTTTGGATAAAAAGTTTAGAAAAAATTAATGCAAGAGGGTAGATCATGGTTGGCGCATGGTTTCCACAAATTGTTCCCCCAAGGCCAACAAACCATGGAACCCTGGAATTCGGGATTTTCAAAGATAGTTCAAGGTCGGTCAAAATGTAACCCTCTTAGGAGAAACAATGAACCACCCCCCCCCCCCTTCTCCCCATAGAAGAGGTAGAAAATTAGTCGTATGGTTTGGGGAAACTGTGTGCACTAAGCATCAAACCATGCCTATATGATTTTAATCCCATGAAAATTATTAATAAAATTCTCAACCCCTAGTATAATACTTCCAAACACCCTAGACAGAGCAAAAATTATTTTTATCAATTAAAAAGACCCCTAGAGGAATTATAAGGTTTCTTGAACTCTGTTCTTCGTTATTTGAATCTCGATTGGAAGATATAGATCTCTTCGGGTATATGGTTTCTTATTAAATGATATCTCATTACTATCCATTTATTTTAGTTAGTTTTTATCCTCCATTTTGTTTGATATATAATTATATTTGAAGAATCTAGATCTTGGATTATAGATCTAGTTCGAGAATTACGGTATCTTGATTTTTTTCAATGTTGGATTTAGTTTTTTGAAATGGATCACATGTTAAGTCTTTCTTCGATTGAAATTGTGGATTTTCATTGTCCAAATGATTGTCAATGAATTGAGGTAGTTGTCCTATAATTCAAACCACAATGTATTGATTTAAACTATGAGTATGGAATTATATGGTTTCTAACTGATGTTTAGAAGTTGATTTAATGATTTAATTAATTAATTTTGTTAATTAATTAATTTAAGGAAATGTGAAATAATGTTTATTTGGATTATAGTATTGAGGTAATTAATTGTTGAGTAAGTTATGATATATTGATATTTTTTATTTTAGATAATTAATTGTCGAGCTAGTTATGGGATATTGAGTTAGTGAGTATTGAATAATTAATTTGTAAATTAATTAATAGGATTAAAGAGATTAATTTATTAGTGAATTAATTATGGGTATTGATTTGAATTACTAATTAATAAATCATTAATGATAATGATGAGATTAATTAATTTTTCGATTGATTAATAAAATGATTGAGAACAATAAATGGTAAAAATAGAATTTATGTGTTAATTTAGAACAATAAATGGTAACAACTAAATTTATGTGTTAATTGAGAACAAAAAATGGTAACAATAGAATTTTGGTATTAATTAAGAACAATAAATGGTAAAAATGCAATTTATGTGTCAATTAGAATAGCGAATGGTAACTATGGAATTCATGTGTTGATTGAGATAATGAATGGTAAAAATGGTATTCTAATTTAAAATATTCCACAGAGATAGATCAGGCTCCAATATGACCTAACAAAATTAAAGAAGTATGGTTTTCTAAGGGAAGCTAGGGGTTTATGTGATTAAATAAATATTTATGGATAATGTGATGACTATTTAATTTTCATTTTTTAATTATTTTATTTATAAAACTGCATACACTATTATTTGAATAGATATTATTTTAGTTGTTTTTGGTGGTGTCCTACTGAGTTATATTCAAGCCACAACTACGCTTCCCGATCAGTACCCAATAAGATTACATTATTTCATGACATGTTAATGGATAAGGTCATGTGTTAGATAGATGATTGGGATAGAGTGTTGATGAGGGAACTGTATGTGGTTGCGGACCCATAGTGAGTTTTTGATGTCTTTTCTTTTTAGTTTTAATTTTGATACATGGAACATACTTTACCATGAAATATCTATAGTTCATTTTTGATATTTTATTTTTAGTTTTGGTCATATTGTGATATTTTATTTTCATAGTTATTAATTATATTCTATTTTTTAGTGTCGCTTATTTACCATAGGTGTACTACTCTGATTAAAAGAGGGTATAGTATACCCATGATTGATATTGGATCATCACTACTATTTGGTTGCCTGTAGCATATGGGGAGGTGAACCTCAGGTCACAAAGAAAATTGGATCAGGGCACTGATGTGTGGTGGCCATGTAGGGACATTACAAAGTGATATTAGAGGAGTTTTGTTATTTTCTTATTTTGTCTTACTATTTTGGAAATGTAGACATATAACATTGAAGATTCGGTCCATGGTTATGAGATCATTCATTGGAGTTTTAAATCCATGTATTGGGGGAAACCCAAGTACCCAAAGTGGGATTATTGAAATTTTTCTTTTCTATTACAGTTGAATATTATTTCCCCGTGGGTGACTCACCTGTTTTGTGATATGATTATTGTTTCTGAAAATTGTTGATAATTTACATGTGGCGCAGTATGGAATGAGAGTTTAGTGACATATTTCATTCTAGGCACTCAAGATTTTTATGAAATACAGAATTCTAGATACCCACAAAGAAATGGGTTTTTAGTTAGTTGTTGAACATGAATTATTTTAATTTATTGTGAAATTGAAATGAATATAGTGGCTATGATTAAATTTAGAATGATTTTTAAATGATTTATGATAAAAATGAATCGGTTTATAATGACAAACATGATAAGAGAATTATTTTACCATTAATAACCTGGACCTAATTGTAATATGGTTAAGGATAGTAATAGCTCCTCGGTTCTGACTGCGTCGTGAGGTTTAGTGAAAGGAATTTTCATGAATTGTTGTGATTTTCCTCTTACGTAAATTGGACAATGTGTTGTCACGTGTATTGATGGGTGGGTTTGGAATTACAGAGATATTCCTTAATGATAATGCCTTTTGAGAGGATGACCTGAGTTTATGTTCGGAGGTGACCTATCAATAAATTATCTTCAGGAACTACTAGTGTTGGGTGGGTAAGTAAAAGAGATGTACTGGGAGAACATTACTCTCTTTATACACATTAAGGGAAGAGATGTAGAGTGGGTTGGAAGGAGTATTTATTACATGACATGGTAGTTTCAGCTGCAACACCCTCAAAATTTTGCTAGAGAGGGAGGAATTGAGGGAGTTGAGTTTTGGATTGAATACATTGAGACTATACATGACGATTTTGAGACTCCTATTGAAAGGATAAAACCACACTTATATAGCCACAATTTTAAAAAACTATGGCTATAGCTTAAGATATCCCCACATGTCTGGAGTTACCTATGGCACTACACCCCCAACCCTTGTGATTCCACCCCCGATATCGATGTATCCTCTCCAATAGTCCAAAAACCACCTCACCTGATGCTCTCACCCACCTTCTGATATCCTTCTACTCTAATGAGGCTTTCCAACCTTGATCCTCCTCCAATGACATATCAACCCAACCTTAGGACGATCCTCCTCCGACAACATGGCCACCCAACCTCCCTGTGATCCTCTTATTCCGATGTGGTCCACCACTGCCTCCACCTTCGGGCCACCCTCTTCCTCAACACACATGTCCTTTTAGTCTTCACACAATACAGGTTCCCCTCCACATCTCACTGGTGGGATTTCCATGACTCACAACTTGTGAGTGGCCTGGGGTAGGGTGCATTAGGGTTTGTATTCTGTTTCCTCAAATCTCTATTCTATTTATGTTATTGGGTTTCAATTATCCCCGACATTCCACAATACATAGTTGCATACATATGAACCACAATGGTTCTAATTCCTCATATGCCCTCTTATTTATACCAAAGAGAAGGGTTTCCTTGATTTTAGATCCATATCCTTTTCAATTTGTATTGAGTAAGATTTATTTGTTTCCATTTCTTTTCTTCTTAATTGTCACATTTCTCTTTGATAGGGTTTATTTGTTTTCACATATTTTATTGAGTATGATTTATTTGATTTTTTGTCTTATTTTCATTGGGTTTGATTGTATTATAGATTTTAAATTTACAAATGATAGAAATCAAAAGTTATGATGATATAATTTTAACATGGATGAATGGTCTATGGTGAGTTAAAAATAAATTTTCATAAATATATATTATTAATTGATTATTTTGACATTAGTTAATGTAAATCTATGTTTAATAGTGAGGGATATATGAAATATCATGATATTGTTGTAGTTATTGATTAGAAGTAATGTTTGGAGGATTTAATAAAATGCATGTTGAATTGTCAAAAAAAAATTATGGAACATCATTTTACCATATAAATAATGTCCAATACAACTATGATGAGTCACATGGAAGATGTATATTTGGAAACCATGATGTGGTAGACACATAATATATTGTTTCCCAATAGGGTCTTATTAATTTCACATTGGGTGTTTTGTCTTAGGTTTTACTTGTAGAGGTTAATCCAAACTACCATATACCTCACTACCAATTCTTATAGAAATAACACATTGGGTTAGAAATTGTTTAAGATAAGTTTTTACCCAAACATTGATTTATAAATGTATTTAAAATAATAATAATTGTTTTATATTGACTTTTTTTAACTCTTTAAGATTAGAACCATAGGTTGTCAAAGATGTTTGTTGATTACCTCGGCAATCCATCTGTCTCTATATGTCCTTAATGGATGGATCTTGAATTTTTTCTTATGTTTGGTAACTTGTTGAAGGTTGAGAGTTTTTAATTACCTACTCAAAGTGTGGGGGATGATAAATATATTATAAAATATATTAGAAAGTGGATTTGGATTGATATTTTTTTCCATATCGATATGAAACTATTGAATACTTCTTGAAACCTTATTCATTCAACCATAATTGATTGACTCCCCATCAAGTGTCTGCATTGATATAGTGGGATCAATAATTTGTATGATAAAAAATTCATCAGGTTGGATTTATATTTTTTCAAGTCCTACAAATTTTTTTTGGAAATATATGAACTGAAAAATAAAAAGTTTTATTGAAATAAATAATTTTTAGGAGAAGGTGATTACACCACTATTTGAAGGAAATTAAAGTGGTTTTACTTCTATTAAATCTACTGAGAATGATTCTTGAAATGAATTAAGCTCATGTTGCGATGAAGTTGTTTCCATTGAATCATTCAGTGATATTAATTATAAAAACAAGTATTTTCTTAAAATGGACCCTATTGAAGTTATTATATACATATGTGAATATATAAAGGGGATATAATATTATAAAAAATAGTTATATTTAGATTCTAAGTCAAGGAAATATAAAGTCTCTAAAAAGTTAAGTAAATGTATTAACGTCATAATATTTATTAAAGTTAAGGAGTCATTTCTATAACTTTCCAATGGAAAATTGTTTATAAATGAATAAGAATTGATAGGGAGAGTTTTTTAGGAGGTTTTTATTATAGAATTTTCATTCCACTAGAAAAACTATATTGGACATCTACGGATTTCAATGATTTATAGTTGGATATTAAATATAATAGTATTAAAGAACTAGATAGTTATCCTATAAAGGCTAATAATGTGTATGTAGATCTGATTCTGAAGTTACAAAATAAAATCTCTTGGATATAATATTTATTATATAAATTTATAATGATTGGAGTAAGAGGAGAAATTAATAAATCAAGAAGTCACCCGAGTTGAATAATTACATGTTTTTAGTAAATTAATAGTATTTACCACACAAACTAATGATGATAATATTACTAAATAAAAGAATCATAATTATATCCAAATAACTTTAATTGATCCATTAGTTTTTTCACTGTATGCTTGTGGGGGAATGTGATAGGCAATCCGAATAATTTTATTGGTACTCATATATATTTATCTACTAACCATGGTTTAAAAACAAATTCTGTAAAAATATGAGTGTCATTAAATAATGATAATCCGTCCATATCATCCAATTTGGGTATGATCATGAATAAAATACATGGATCTCTAAATAAAACTCATGATCATATTGTTGTTGTCCAAAAATAGAAATAAATAAAAAAATATATATAATACAAAAAATATAAATAGAATGTGATTTTTTATCATCAATAATGGTACTGTACATTTAGACATAAGTATAGTGAATGTTGGAGAAATATTTTGACCTATGTAGGATATATAAGGTCAATATTTCTGGGGTCCAGACAATAAAAATTGTAGTATGTAAGAATAGTAAATGAATCTACCTTGGGAAGAAAACAAAATAAGTATATTATAAAATGTAATCTCAACAACTCATTTAAGTGGTTGAAGTGGATATTCAAAGAGATATGAACAACCTACACTATGTATGAATAGTCCAAATTATGTACCATTGAAATTTTTTCATTAACATCATGACTGATGGAAGTAAGAAACATAAATAAAATTAATCAATTTAGGAATGGAATCGTAGAACTCATTTAATTAAAGATATACTAAAATAATAAGAGTAATATTGACTTCTAAATAATGATTTTCTAAATAATACCATAGAGATACATGGATGACACACAATTCTATGTCATACAACAACAAAAATCTTAAATTCACTTCTATACAAATATAAACTATTGATGTGAAAATCTAAAACATTATTGGCTATATATATCAAGAAATTTGTTGTATAAAAAGTTTCCACACACCCTAATTAGTAATATCATGTTCCCAAATAATGTGTGATCATATGGCCTAAGTAATTGGTGGAGTCTAAAAGATGGATCTAGTAGAAAATTATAGAAGTGATATATTTTCTAAAATAATGTTGCATGTTTCAGATTTAAGGAATGGCTAAACGAGAATAAAAGAATATTTTCCAATGATATATATATATATATATTGAAAATAAAGGGTGAATCTAGCATGAATAGAAGATTGTGGTTTGGGGGTGGGGGATGGGGGATGGTGCATGAGGGGTGTGATGGGGGATGGGGGGAGTAGTGCGGGGGGCTAGTGTAGGGGGGACTCGTGATGGGGGGGCTTGGTGTTGGGGGAGATGGGGGGGCTGGGAGGTAGTGGGGGTGCAGTTGGGGGGCTGAGGGATAGGTGGGTGGGGTGTTAGGGGATGGTGTTGGATGAGAGGGGTGGTGTTGGGGGGTTGGGGTGAGTGGTGTAGGGGGGCCACTGTAGGGGGGGTGTTGGGGGGAATGGTGCTGGAGGGTTGGGGTAGTGGGGGTGTAGGTGGGGGTGGGGGTGTGGACTAGGGTGAGGGGCTGGGGGTAGTGGTTCATGGGGCTATAAAACAAATTTGGGAAGTTTGTTTTCTTATATATACTAGGATGAACTTTTTTATATGTATCTAGTTCGTATCAGTTTATTATCAGACATGGAAGGATTACTAAACTCATTGGGGATATGGAACCATAAGGATGAAATGATGAGAGTGTGGATTATAATAATATTAATTCCTTATTACATCATAGATTATTGAGTTTAACAATGTTTCCATTCAAGTCAACAATACTTTGGAAATGTGTTATCCATTATGGCATCCCAAATTTATAGTAGTTTCACTAATATCCTTGTGATAACGACACATATTACCATGGGCATACATGGTCCTAATCACCTTGAGGATTATGTTGGATCCTGATAAAACCCCAAGAATATATCATTTATAATGGATTACGTTTTTGGTAAGATGCATGATAAGGTTCGAAATGGCCTGATGGAGAAATATGATTATTTCGGAGGAGGTCATGGAGTATAGAATCTAGGTATGAGACCTAGGAAATTTTGGCACCCATTTCAGTGAACTGGGTTAAGGTTGTTCCATAGTTGGTTATAGGTAAATGTGGCACCTAAATTCGATACCTATGTGATGGTTTTACCACAATTCAAAACTTGGGAAAATATTCCTGCCATTTTAGAGACCTGAATGAGGGATGAACTTTGGTTGAAGAGAAATGCAATGGTTCGTACATCCATATATATGGGTTTATTTTTCACTATAGTAGAGGAAAATGGAGGAGTGTTTTCTAAATAGAATAATAAGGTGAAGGGTCTCCCTAATATATTTTTTTCCAAAGGTACATCATAATGGATGAGTTTTGGGGTGTTTCACCCTAGTTTGAGTCTCATAGGATATCTTGAGTATATGAAACTCTAGTCTTATAATTCATGGTTTAGTTATGGACATGGCTCACTAGTGATTTCATCAATGTCGGGACCTCCTCCTTGTATTTTGTAATTTGAATTGAAGTGTCCATTTATGAAATATTTGTGTATCAAACCTTTGGAAAAATCAATTACCTGTTAATTAATTTTAAATTCATTAGGTTTCGACTTTATAATTTTACTCAAAAGGAATTTTAAATCCTGGGAACATGATAGAATTTTATGTCATTTTCTTCCTCAGCATGTGTTAAATGAAGTTCCACTGTAGTATGTTCAAAAAAATACACATAATGGAATTTGAGGGGTGATTATTGAAAGAAGATGTGCAAAATACTATGGTGTAAGAGATGAGAACATTGTTTTCTCACTTAAATAGGTTGAACAATGTTCCAAAATGTGTAATCAGCTCACAGAATACATAGCTGGGAACCATTATGGGTATACTAGGTTGAAGGGGACATGGGAACATGGTTCTGGGCATGTATTGATGCAATCATTATTGATATTATGACAAACAATGTGTGTGTTGGTGGCTGTTTTATGTGGACATGACCACCAAAAAATATCTTTCTAATGGTAATGACTAAATGATGATATTATGGTAATAATATAAATGAATTATAGAATCTATAATGAAAAAGGATTCATGTATCATTTATCAGCTTTGATCACATAGATATAAGAAGTCATTATATCTCATTTCTTTTCATACTATTTCCTAAAAGGTGGTTTCTTATGATGAGGGCAGTTCTATCCACCAACATCGATGACAATGAGTTCAACATCTGATTTGGGTACGATTTTGTAAAGACCCGTAAATTTTAAGAAATTTTTTTTCTTAAATTCTATGGAATTTTTTGAGTACGCAGTTTTTGACGGCACATGATTCTGAGGCCCGGTGTGCCCGGAATGATTTTATGAAGTTTTGTTAAGCTTAAATTAACAAGCGTAAGTAGTTTTCCTAAAAAAGTGGAATAACACTTAAACGGTTACTCGGATCAAAAATACAAGGGCACTATTGTGCTCGGGATGGCGGGTTTACCCTAGGCATGACTTAAGTTTAGTCGGTGCAGGCCTCCTTTGAGAAAACCCGAAAATGGCATAACCGTAAATAAAATAATTAAATAATGTTATTTTATTTTTCAAATTCTTATAACTCGCAAATTGTAACTCGGATTAAAAAACTGAGACCACTGCTGAACTCGTGAGGGTATTCTTTCTTTATGTAGATACTAACTTTGGCCGGCGCGGGCCACCTGAGAAAGTTAGTTTTTGGACGTAAATAAAATAATTAAGTGACAATTATTTTATTGTAAAATTCATAACTTCTAAATGAGAACTCGAATTGAAAATCTGAGAGTACCATTGAGTTTGTTGGGGAGTTTTTCTTCGAGGCAGAGTCTAACCTAGACCGCAGTGGGTCGAGGGTGACTGATAATAATTTCCGAACTTTTTTTCAGGTACGTTCTGTAAACGTATGAGCGACGTTTTATAACTTTTGAATCGGTGCTCGGAATCGAATTTTGAGGGAACTGTTGAACTCGCAGTGCCGATATTCGCTTAAAAAGACATTCACCTCAATGGACGATTATCGGGTATGAAAGATATTTTTTGGGGTTTTATGTGGGTTAATAAAATAAAATAAGTGAATAATTTATTTTATTTTGTTAAACACATGTAGTGCGGATATAGTGGTTAGAAGCTCCACTTGGGAGTTGGTGGTGTAACTACCACACCCTAACCCCCCATTTAATGGGGAGGGAGAGGAAACCTCTCAAACCCCCCTCCCCCATCAATTAATTTTATATGTCGACGTAAAATCAATTGCACTCAATTAATTTTATGGGACGATGTAAAATTAATTGTTGTCATTTAATTTTATGGGTCGACGTAAAAATTAATTGTTGTGAGTTAATTTTATGTGTCGAGGTAAAATTAATTGTTGTCAATTAATTTTATCTGTCAACATAAAATTAATTCGTGGCATATGTTTTGACGCAGGCTATGTGGGGGAAACTTCTTGGCATCCTCCACTCTTAAGTTGTGTCAAAGCACCGCTTAAATTGCGTCAATGCAATTTAATTCGCCCAACCCCCTTTTTAAATTAAGTAATTGAATCGTTGGAATTTAAGAAGGTTCCAAATAAATGAACCATCATAAATTCCATGATGGTTACATACCTCTCCCCCTCTCCTATATATAGGGAGCTTGGGAGAAGGTTTTGGGACGGCTTCACCAAGCGACGAAGCGCTGGTAATGTATTGTGACGCCCATCACTTGGGGAAATCTTATCCTCTCCAATGAAGAACATGAAGAATTCCAATGAATATCTTCCACGTGATTCTTCTTCGACCTTCCTTCCTCAGAAACCTATCCTCTGCAACATCGTCAAAGAACCGAGGAAGCTCGGAATTGGGGACGTGTGGCGGATGCGACGAACGATGGTCTTCATCGTCTTCCTTCCGCGACTCCGCCAATGAGCGATGAGAAAGAGGTAAGGGTTTTATTTTTTAATTTAAAGTATAAACCTTCCCCATGTTCTTCCTTTCTCTCGAAACTATGAACGGTGGTTGTGGTGCTTCATACTTGCAAGAACCAATCGCTACCACCCTAAACGCGGAGGGTCCTGGCCAAACCAACATGGCTCGAACCCTTCGTTGTTCTTTTTGTAATGACTCCACGACGGCATGAAAATGAGGCAATGACGACGAAGGCGGCAAACAAAGACCGCGCTACCCGCGACCTCCGTGAACTATGACTCCCCTGCGGCCCCTTGGCACGCACCCGGTGCCCCACGCCCCTGCTGGTGCGCTGTTGGCGCACCCGCGGCGCCTTGTCAGTGCTCCCGTCGTGCCCTACCGGCGCACCCGTGGCGCCCTGCCGGCGCACCCGCGGCGCCCTGCCGGGGCCCCCCGGCGCCCTGCCGGCCCACCCCCGGTGCCCTGCCGGCGCACCCCCGACGCCCTGACGGTACCCTGTCGGCGCAGCCCGGTGCCCCCCGGCGTGCTGCACTGCCGACCCGGTGCCCCGCGCCCTTCTGGCGTCCTGCCCGGCACCCCTACCAACGGCCTGCCCGGCGCACCCCAGCGCCCCCGCGGCATCCTATCGCGCTACCCGGCACGCCCCCGCGTGCTTCCCGGCATTCGGTACCCTTCCTGGTGCACCCGCGCCCTGCTCGGTGCACCCGCGGCCAGCCGGGGCCCAGCCGGCCCGCCCGCGCCCTCGCCCTCGCGCGGTCTGCCTTCTGGCCTCCCGGTCACTGGCCTATGGAACCGGCCCACAATGCCTTCGCAATGTCGCTGGTCGAACTAGCCCTGTCTCCTGGGCCGAGTTACCGAGCCGTCTACATGGAGACTATCAGGCCAAACCTCCCTCGCTGTCCGTTGGGCCGGGCCCAGTAGACCGGGTCAAAACATAGCAGGTTGACTCGCCCAATGGGCCGGGTCAGACCCAGCGAGTCTGACCAGGTCGGTCCATTTCGGGTTAAGCTGAGTTGGTCTGACTCGGTCGGACCGAACCCAGACTCATTACTGGTCCATTACCTTCTTGGGCCATATCTTTGGCATCAGACATCCATTTGACGAACCGTTAGCGGCACCGGTACTCTTGGAGCATAGTCGTCCCTTTGAGTATACCTCATGGGAGTTCAGGGTACAGTTGAAATATGGTTGGGTTGGTTCATATACGAAACCAACAGGGCCCCCAGAACAAAGAGGCTAATAACTCATGAACCAGGGGTCCAATTAACACGCCGTCTATTGCATTAAGACCCCTGTGACGAGGCGGTCCTTTGTGATACTTCTTCATTGTACTTTTTGATACATGGAGTATCGACCAGTGGCTCGTGGAGAAGATCCTCCCGGAGGCGAGTATACAGAGTACGATGACCTTGTAGCTGGCTGAGACCTGATGAATGCTTGTCCGATTTGATTCGGAGTGACTTTTATAATCTAGTGGGGAGCACTACTTTGTGAGGTGGCATACCCATGGCGGAGGAGCACAACATTGTGGGGTGGCCGACCCGCGTTACTCGACAGGAAGATTACCTCTGTAGGCTATGAGGGGGAGCACTATTGTGTGAGGTGGCAGGCCCATGGAGGAGGAGCACTACTTTGTGAGGTGGCAGTCTCATGGTACTCGACAGGAGGAGTACCTTAGCAGTCTTAGTTTAGTGAGTGACACCTCGGAGTTGTGATAGGACAACTGCACTGGATAGAGGAGGAGTTCTCCCACATTCTTGTTTTTCGTCATTGTGAATAAAAATCCGTGTTTGAGTTGAGTCAATGACCTTTGTGTTTTCCTAATGATTGAGATGGTTACATTATGACTTAGGTATATGTATGGACATATATCTATGTAAAGGTTATCTGTTGAGATTTTCATTTGTGGTTTATCCTTGTTGGATTTAGTGAGATCTGGAGGGTCTCAGGGTCCCTACTGAGTATCGTTATACTCACCCCTGTACGGGCTATGCCCGCACCATGTTGTGTTGGATGCAGAAGACAGACAACACTGATCGTGGTTGAGGCTTTTAGAGCTGAACGGAACCCAGAGGTGGACTTCACGACGAGACAGTACTCAGAGGTGGACTTCACGATGAGACGGTACCCGGAGGTGACAGACGGACGTGGAGAGCTGAGGTGGCCATCTGTACCTACCCTTCAGGTAGGAACTCCGGAGGACAATCCAGAAGCAGCTTGACACCTTCCTGCTATTTTTTCTTTTCCTTGCACTTTACTGTTGGGCTTGTATTTCTGGCCCCCTTTGTACATTCATCACACTTATCTTATTGATTTACTTAGTGTTTGCTTCCGCCTTTACTCTGGTTATGTTTTTGTTTGTGTTTCATAAAGGCAATGCCTTCCATTTTTTTGGTATTTATGCCTTTGGTGCTAGTCACAATCCCTTGGCCTATGGAAGACGGTCTTGGGGTAGTCACGGCAAGGGCCCCGCAGAAGGATCGTGACAAATTGGTATCAGAGGAGTTGGTTCTACCGTAGAACATAGAACTCCAATATTTTCTTTCTGTGAAGCAATAGTTTTAAGGGTACTAAGTGTGGTTTTCAGTTCAGGGAGTCCAGTATTGGTGCGGCGACCAACATATCTGTACACCAGGACCTTGACTTCTGATTTTTGACTCAGTGCACGAAAACACTGATTGCGTGTGTGTTTTCAAAAGTTTCTTTTAAATCAGGTCAAACCAGGTTATCTCACTAGGTATAGTCTTTTGACCATGTCACATATTTTCTTTCTAGATGCCTCCCCACGGACGACCAGCTAGAGCCCTGAGAGTTATACATAGTGACAGCCCTCCGAGCGACGAGGCCTCAATACAGGGCCGTCATTCAGTTGAGTAACTAGCAGAGGCACTAGTGGTACTACCACCCGTTGGGCCACCAATGCCACCAACCCCGGCAGCAGGCGATGCATGCTGCTTCAGTGCGCTGCACACCTTCCAATGCCAGAGGCCACCTGGGATACGGGGAGAGATGGACCCACAGGCGGCTGAGGATTGGCTGGAGGCTGTGGTGAGAGTCTTCAAGGTAGTAGGGATGCTAGCAGACTTTATGGTGATCTTTGCTGCCAGCCTCCTTCAGGAAGCAGCAGGCAGATGGTGGAGCCTGATGCTCCAGATGCATGACGAGGCGATACTTCTGTGGGTAGACTTAGAGATCTTGTTCCATGCAGAGTTTGTACCAGCCACCCGTCGATCGGTACGTATACAGAAGCTACTGCATCTTCAGTAGGGTAGCATGAAATTGGTGCAGTATTCAGCGAGGTTCACCGACCTCTCATGCTACTCCACTGATATGGTATGGGACCCGTTCTTTAGGGCCCGGACCTTCGAGCAGGGGCTCTTGAGAGAGATTAGAGATTCAGTTATTTCTCATAGCATCCCGACACAGACGTGGGTGTTGGAGTGAGCCCTCTTAGTGGAGTGTTTCATTGCTGAGCAGTCTCCAGTAGCAGGATCCACTACTATCCGGTATGCAGTGGAGTCTTCTGCAGCTAGCAGTAGAGAGATGAAGTTGTGGTCCAAGAGGTCCAGACCTACAGGTGGTCAACCGCACGACTCAGGGTCGGTAGTGCGAGGCACCAGGGGGAGTGACAGAGCCAGACCTGCCATGCTGTGTTACACGTGCGGCGGACATGATCACATGGCTCGTGACTGTCTGACCTACCGCTCGGATGATCAGCAGATAGATGAAGGACCTCCCAGGCAAAGGCAGAGGTTTGATCGAGGTAGACCGCAAGGATCCGGAGACCGAGGCAGGGGAGCTAGTCTTGCAGCTGGAGGTGGACGATGCTTCGAGGTATTTCCACCACCACCACCAGGAGGTCCACCCCGACCACAGGGAACATGTGGACATGGGAGAGCACAACTTCAGGTAGCTCAAGCTTACGACTATGGAGCTCCGGAAGAAGGTGGAAAGGAGCGAGACAAGATCCAGGAATGGAGGCCTTTTGTTCATGGGCTTCTAAGTTCCATGTTGTTGTTATTTGTGGTTGTTGTGTGTCTTTGTACTTGATCTACAGTAATAAAAGGCACTTATCTTTGTAATGTTTTCCTTCCTGTGCTTTTGGTATGGTTGATACTAAGAGGTTCTAGTTAAAACTGTTGACTTGACCCTCACTTGCGAGATTCCTACTGGAGGAGACCCAGTAACCACGTACTGATGCCGACAGTGTGACTCGACCCATGTAGGCGAGAGTAATGGTTGGATATCTTAATAGTATCGTCGAGGCCTTACGACGTAATCCAAGACATGAAATGTACCGTTCATGCTAGGATAGACTGTATTAGGCAAAGAACGTGGTTCATCCAAGGGGGATGAGACCAGATTTCTCTTTTCAGAAAAGGGGAAATCTATGCAGCTCTTGTAAGACCAGAGATGGTGCAGGCTATAATGGAGAAGGTGCAAATCATCCATGAGCGGATGAAGACTGCACAGTGCAGACATAAGTCCAATGCTGATAGGATACGAGGACTACTGGAGTTCGAGGATGGCGACCACGTTTTCTTACGGGTCTCACCTCGATGTGGACTGTGGAGATATGTATGGGGCGGCAACTTATCTCTGTGCTTCATCTGGCCCTTCCACCTCATTTGCACCAGGTGCATGATGTCTATCCACGTATCTCAGCTGAGGAGGTACGTGCATGATCCGACCCACATCATCAATCACGGGGAGCTGGACATCGACGACGGGACGACCTTCCTGGAGGTTCCGGTGTCGATCAAGGATCGACAGGAGCGAGTCCTTTGTGGATGGTCGGTTCCTCTAGTGTGAGTTCTTTGGTAGCATGATAACCTTCAAGAGAGCACTTGGGAGTAGGAGGCTGAGATGCGTGCTCGGTACCTCTTTTACATTCCCTAGTTTGTGTTGTAGATTTATGGGGACGTAAAGACCTAAGGTGGGAGTAATGTAAAGACCAGTAAATTTCAAGGGAATTTATGTTTTTCTTAAAATTTTTGGAATTTTAAAAGTACATAGTTTTTTACGACACCTGATTCTGAGGCCCGGTGTGCCCGGAATAATTTTCTAAAGATTTGTTAAGCTTAAATTGACACGTGTAAGCAGTTTTCCTGAAAAAGTGGAATAACTCTTAAACGGTTACTCGGATCAGAAATCTGAGGGCATCGTTGTGTTAAGGATGGCGTGTTTACCCTAGGTGTGACTTATGTTTAGTCAGCGCATGCCTCCTGTGAGAAAACCCGAATAAGGAATAACCATAAATAAAATAATTAAATAAAGTTATTTTATTTTTCAAATTCGTATAAATCACAAATGGTAACTCGGATTATAAATCTGAGACCACCACTGAACTCGTGAGGGTATGATTTCCTTAATAAGATACTAACTTTGGCCGGCGCGGGCCACCTGAGAAAGTTAGTTTTTGGCCGTAAATAAAATAATTAAGTAACAATTATTTTATTGTAAAATTCATAACTTCTAAACGGTAACTCAAATTAAAAATCTGAGAGTACCGTTGAGTTTTTTGGGGCGTGTTTCTTCTAGGAAGAGCCTAACCTTGACCGTAGTGGGTTGAGGATGACTGATAATAATTGTTTGAACTTTTTATCGGGTACGTTCAGTAAACGTACGAGTGGCATTTTATAACTTTTGAACCGGTGCTCAGAATCGAATTCTGAGGGCACCGTTGAACTCGCAGTTCCGATATTCTCTTAAGAATACTTTACCCTCAATGGCAGATGATCGGGTATGAAAGTTAGTTTTTGGGGTTTTACATGGGTTAATAAAATAAAATATGTGAATAATTTATTTTATTTTGTTAAACACATGCAGTGCGGATAAAGTGGTTAGAAGCTCCACTTCGGAGTTGGTGATGGAACTGCCACACCCTAACCTCTCATTTAATGGGGAGGGAGAGGAAACATCTCAAACCCCCCATCAATTAATTTTATATGTCAACGTAAAATTAATTTCACTCAATTAATTTTATGGGTCGATGTAAAATTAATTGTTGTCAGTTAATTTTATGGGTCGACGTAAAAATTAATTACTGTGAGTTAATTTTATGTGTCGAGGTGAAATTAATTGTTGTCAATTAATTGTATGTATCAACATAATATTAATTCGTGTCATATGTTTTGACGCAGGCTATGTGGGGGAAACTTCTTGGCATCCTCAACTCTTAAGTTGTGCCAATGCACCTCTTAAATTGCGCCAACACAATTCAATTTTCCCGAACCACTTTTTAAATTAAGTAACTGCATCGTTGAAATTTAGACAGGTTCTAAATTAATTAACCGTCATAAATTCCACGATGGTTACATACCTCTCCCCCTCTCCTATATATAGGGAGCTTGGGAGAAGGTTTTGGGACGGCTTCACTAAGCGACGAAGCCCTGGTAAAGTATTGTGATGCCCAACACTTGGAGAAATCTTATCCTCTCCAACGAAGAACGTGAAGAACGCCAACGACGATCTTCCATGTGATTCTTCTTTGACCTTCCTTCCCCAGAAACCTATCCTCCGCAACATCTTCAACAAACTGACGCAACTCGGAATTGGGGACGTGTGGCGGACACGACGAATGACGGTCTTCATTGTCTTCCTTCCACGACTCCGCCAACGAGTGATGAGCAAGAGGTAGGGGTTTTATTTTTAAATTTAAAGTATGAACTGTTCCCATGTTCTTCCTTTCTCTCAAAACGAAGAACAATGGTTGTTGTGATTCATACTTGCAAGAACCTATTGTTACCACCCTAAACGCGGAGGGTCCGGGCCAAACCAACACGGCCTGAACCCTTCGTTGTTATTTTTGTAATGACTCCACGACAGCATGGAAATGAGACGACGATGATGAAGGCGGAAAACAAAGGTCCCGCTACCCGCGACCTTCGTGAACTACGCCGCCCCCGCGGCCCCCTGGGGCGCACCCGGTGCCCCGCGCCCCTGCCGGCGCGCTGCCGGCGCACCTGCGGCGCCATGTCGGCGCTCCCGCGGAACCCGGCCGGCACACCCGCGGCGCCATGCCGGCGCACCCCCTACGCCCTGTCGGCGCACCCCTGGCACCCTTCCAGCGCACCCCCGGCCCCCCCGGCATGCTGCACTGTCGACCCGGTTCCCTGCGCCCTTGCTAGTGTCCTGCCTGGCGCCCTTGCAGGCAGCCTGCCCGGTGCACCCCGGCACCCCCGTGGCACCCTGTCGCACTACCTAACGCGCCCCCGCACGCTGCCTGGCGTTCGGCACCCTGGCTGGTGCAACTACGCTCTTCCCGGTGCACCCACAGCCAGCTGGAGCCCAGCCGGCCCGCCCGCGCCCCGCGCGGTCAGCCTGCTGGCCTCCCGGTCACCGGCCTGCTGAACTGTCCCACGACACCCCTGCGGTGTCGCTGGTCGAACCAGCCTGGTCTCCCGGGCCGAGTTACCGAGCCACCTACGTGGCGACTATCGGGCTGAACCGCCCTCGCGGTCCGCTGGGCCGAGCCTGATAAACCGGGTCAAAACATAGCGAACTGACTTGCCCAATGGGCTGGGTCAGACCCAGTGAGTCTGACCAGATCGACCCAGTTTGGGTTAGGCTGAGTTGGTCTGACCGGGTTGGACCGGACCCAGGCTCATTACTGGCCCATTACCTTCTTGGGCCATATCTTTGGCATCAGACGTCCGTTTGACGAACTGTCAGCAGCGCCGGTACTCTTGGAGCATAGCCATCCCTTTGAGTATACCCCATGGGAGTTTGGGGTACAATTGAAATATGGCCAGGTTGGTTCGTATACGAAACCAACCGGGCCCCCGGAACAAAGAGGCTAATAAATCACGAACTGGGCGTCTGATTGATGCGTCGTCTTTTGCATTAAGACCGCTGTGATGAGGCGGTCTTTTGTGATACTTCTTTGTAAGACTTTTTGTTACATGGAGTATTGACCAGTGGCTCATGGAGAGGATCCTCCCGGAGGTGATCATACGGAGTACGATGACCTTATAGCTCGCTGAGACCTGATGACTTCTTGTCTGATTTGATTCGGAGTGACTTACATAGCCCAGTGGGGAGCACTATTTTGTGAGGTGGCAGACCCATGGTGGAGGAGCACTACTTTGTGAGGTGGAAGACCCACGGTACTCGACAGGAGGAGTACCTCTGTAGGCTATGAGGGGGGGAACTACTGTGTGAGGTTTCAGACCCATGGCGGAGGAGCACTACTTTGTGAGTTGGAAGACCTGCAGTGCTCAACAGGAGGAGTACCTCAGTAGTCTAAGGTTAGTGAGTGACACCTCGAAGTCGTGACAGGACTACTGCACTAGACAGAGGAGGAGTTCTCCAGTAGCCGTGTTTTTCATCATCGTGAATAAAAATCCTGGTTTGAGATGAGTCAATGACCTTTCTGTTTTCCTAATGATTGAAATGGGTTACATGATGACTTAGGTATATGTATGGGCATATATCTAAGTAAGGGTTATCTGTTGAGATCTTCCTTTATGGTTTATCCTTGTTGTATTTAGTAAGACCTTGATGGTCTCGGGTTCCCTACTGAGTATCGTTATACTCACCCCTGCACAGGTTATGCCCACACCTTGTTGTATTAGATGCAGACGACAGACAACACCGATCATGGTTGAGGATTGTAGAGCTGGATGGAACCCGGAGGTGGACTTCATGAAGAGACTGTACCCGGAGGTGGACTTCACGACAAGACAGTACCCGGAGGTGACAGACAGACGTGGAGAGATGAGGTAGCCATTTGTACCTACCCTTCAGGTAAGAACTCCAGAGGACAATCCAGGAGCAGCTTGACACCTTCCTGTTGTTTTGTATTTTCCTTGTACTTTACTATTGGGCTTGTATTTCCGGACCCTTTGTAATTTCAGCACACTTGTCTTATTTCTTTAATTAGTGTTTGCTTCTTCTTTTACTCTATTTGTGTGTTTGTTTATGTTTCATAAAGGAAATTCCTTCCCTTTTTATCGGGATTTACGCCTTTGGTGCTAGTCGCCAGCCACTGGCCTATGGAAGGCAGGCTTGGGGTAGACATGGCACAGGCCCCGAGGATAGGTCATGACATATTTATTCTGTTTTTATTCTTTGTCCAAATTTTAATTATGGATTTTTTGATTTTTGGGTTATTTATATTTTTTTAGTGCTTTCTGGATGTCGTTGAGGTGGATTCAAGTTTTCGTTGAAAAAGGCTGGCATGGGTATGTTTAGGTAGGCATAAACATATATAAGTTACCCCTTTATATATATGCACTCATGGAAGTATGAATATATATATTGGGGCTAGGAATTCTTATATATAGATATGAAAAATTTATACATGTGTAAGTTTAAAGTGATATATGCAAGTATAAACATATATCTAAGGACTCCCTTGTGTTTATTTCGACATGAAAATATGTACATAGTGGCTATTTTCCGTTATATATTTTTAAAGTTTCATATGCATGCAAGAGGAAAAAAAGTGATATTCAAGTAGTCGTTGTCAAAAGATGTGCGCCTTGAGGTTGAGGTAAGTTCCCTTTTCCTAACCCTTTAATTTTAATTCTATAATTGCATGAGAATTTTAAAAACATGATTTCATTATTATATAATGTGTATATTCTATGTCAATTGGTTGTGTCTTTTTGAAATGACTTTTCACCTATTTTACATGATTTCCCTAATCCTTCAATGTGTACTAGTAAAAACTTTCAGCCAACTCAACAGTAAAAAAAGAAATTTCCTTCACTTTAGAGAAGACAGTGCACTCATTTTGAGAAAACATGAGCCAAGATTTCACATAAAAATCGAAAACATAATGAAAATAGTTGTTTTCATTTAATCAAACACAAACAACCGTCCTTGAAAACATGACACTTTCTTCAGTAACATCACTATGAAACACATGACCTATAAAAATATTGAATTTTAGCTATTAAAATAAATACACCTAGGCATGATTCATGGGGCCACCGGGGGTTTCACACCACGAATCCCTACCCCTAGTAATTTCATGGCTTGAACTGAGTTTCATAGCATGAAATGTTCGAGATAGGGGGTTCACCCCTCAAATAACCCCATTCAAGTCATAAACCCGAGGGGTCATAGCATGAATGGATATGGTAGCTTAAATTGTAGTTATTTTCACCCTGAACCTCCACCAACTTATACCCAAACCTCAGAGGTTCCAAAAGTGGACTAAAACAAAATCCAAAAATACCATTTAGAACATCTAATGTTCAGATTTCATATCCAAATTCCAATTTAACAGAAAACACAGTCTATCAGGGGGTGATGGGTTTTGTTTCAAGGGCAAGGGGGTGCAAGGAGGAGGGTTGGTGGTGTGATAGGGGGTATAAGGGGTGTGAAGGGGGGTGTGGTTGGTTTTTTTTCAAGGAGTAGGTTAGGGTAAATGGGGTGGGCATGGGGGTGTGCAGTGTGTAGGGGGTGGGGTGGGTAGGGGGTGTGTTGGGGAACAGGGCAGGGGGTAGGGGCTAGGGGTGTGAGGTGCAAGGGGCAGGGGGTGCAGGGGGTCCAAGGTGTGTGCAGTATAACGACCCATACATTACATACATTGTTAATACATAAAAATTGAAGTGTACTTATTACATCATATAACAAAACCACAAAAGGACTGTATAGGTATAGTGTCTTTAGAAACTGGGAAACATAAACAACTGGTTCATAAAGAGTCTACACTGTCTCCCATTTATTTCATCATATCTATAGTCCCTATTGGCATATCTTACTTAATAACATTCTTCCTGGCCTTGGGAAAGAAAACATACAAAAGGGTGAGCTCAAATGCTCAGTAAGGGTAAACAAAAGAAATATCAATCACATCATATTCATAAGAACATAACTTTTGGAAATCTTAACCTGTAAAAGATAGCATAACTTCATAACATGGGATAAATCATAGTAGTGAAATGGAATCCCAATAATCATAACTTAAAACATGAAACTTTGTGGAATACACACATAATCATAGAGAATCATTTCTTATTAGTCAAGACTCATTTCCAAGACTGCCTTAGTGGACAAAGTCCATTTCTGAACCGAGTTCACTCCTCGTTTCAGTCCTGTTTCAATGAACCGGTATAACCTACTGTTCCAGCCATGTCTATCTCATGAGATATAAAATCTTTACCCATTGCATTGGAGGGAGATATAGGTCCCACCCATCTCATAATGATACCATTTTTTTTTTCCACAAAATCATAAACCATACATCATAGCATAACCCATGTAATAAAAATGGGAATCTTAAACATCGTGACATCATAAAACAATTCATATAAGATAAAGGAATTCATAAAAATATTTCCATCACAACATAATCAGAACAATGTAATAATAGGGATAGAAACAGAACCCTATATTATCTTAGATGGAAAATAATTTTGATAAAACACTTGAACTCCATTCTTGAGGAAAATATACTTTCTACTTCAAAAACATTTTCCTTTCTTAACATGTCATACAATTTTAAACTAAAAGAAGATGATTAAAAGTAAACTTGAAAACTTGTAAAGGAAGTTTCTTGGAAATAATGTTTTAAAAATACATTCATGCGGTATAAGTTAAAAAAACATTATTTTCGTACTTTTGTCAGAAAAGTGAAAAAGAACCTCGTATGAAAAATGACAAAAGATTCCTTTCATATCCTTTACTAAATACTCACCGAAGGGTAAAATTGGATTTAAACAATTTTAGGGGGATGGAAATAATAATACATATTGAGGAAACATGGATGTGGATGATAAAATACACCCCAGTAAATACTAAAGTATAAACAATCTCGGATAAAAATGAGATTGTGATATTTCCCTTACCTCAGGTCCGATTTGCTTCGAAAGTGTCCGAACCTCCTCTTCTTTGAAGTGCTTCTTTGAGACCTCCTTTTAGGGAACTAAAATAGGTCTCTGAAGAAGACCAGAACCTCTAGGATGTTTCTAGGGAAGTGGAGAGAAGAAATTGGTAGGCGTTGGTCGAGCATGAAGGCTCAAAGTGGTGTGAGGAAGAGGGGGAGGAGGTGCCCTTTTATAAGGGAGTAGAGGGGAACCTTTGGAATAACTAAAAATATTATTTTATTATAAAGTCAAATTCGGTTTTTAATAGCGCCAAATTGATATATTTCGAAGATAAGGTGGGTAGGGGTAGAAATCCTCTCATCCAATAGAATTTAGACAAGTTTAGGTATCAATTTTAACCTTATCAATTAGATTTAACTTTAAGTTAGATAATTTAACTTTTACCGTGTCTTCTTGTTTTCTTATACTATAAGGTTAATAAAATTACTATATCAATCCAAACGAACCCCAAGTTTTTTATTATTAATATATATAACCTTATCTAAGTCATTTGTCCGAACCATAGATTTTTAGGAATAAAATAACAATTAATAATATAATATTTGTTTTAAAAACTATTTTATGTCAATTTTGAAACTATTTAGTAATTGATGTTTGTGAAAATCATACCAGAATGATTAGTTCGAAACAAGTTAATTAAATCAATACTAACATGTCATAGTAACCTATAAAATTAGTTTATTTCATAAAAAGTCTCGAATTACATTTATTTGGGTATTTATAACATCAATTATGTCAACATTTCATTAATAAGATAATTACCGCATCATCATTGTGTCATAAATAAATTAAATTATTTAATGTCTAAAAATTAAAAATAAAATCCCACTATGTAGGAAATATTTTTATCTTTATAATGAATATTTATAGTCGAATTTATCTTATGTATAATTCCATATTAAAAATGATTTACTTATTAAACTTTGATTTTAACTATTTAACCCTTCATTAAATAAATTAATAATAAATGTCCTAATCTAATCCAAGTGGGCCTAAATGGTCATATTTTATTCCTAAGGTTGTTTTTGGTCGAAATACACTTGTCCAATAGAATTAAGACATGTGTTAGGGTAATAATAATATCATTTTTACCCTTAATTACCCTATTTACTTTTAACCGTGGTAAATAAAAGTAAAAAGTTACTATTCACCAAAAATTATTTTCATCTCATTGAACCACATTTTAGTCCTTGATATTAACCGTGTCTCTCGGATTTTCAAAATTCCACTCACAGAAGCGGTAAAATTATGTTTTATGAAAAATTCAGTTTTTTTAACTACCACTTAGTGGTTTCACTATTCATCAAAAATTGAAAGTTTTCAGAAAAATACCAAAATTTCACCCTAGGCTAATTTCGATATTCCAAATCCAAAAATGAAGTCCATTTTGAAAAATAAAAATTATAAAATTTCAAAATGTGGTTATTACTATTCATAACGGGTAGTTTTAATAATATTTTAATAGCATATCGTTGTTTAGTAAAACTCAGTATTGCGTACGACGCAAGCTATCGAGGAAGGCGGAGGTTGCGTGTAAAGAAAGCCAAGCTAGTGTTGTGTGTAGTAAAAGATTCCTTTGATGATTTATATAACATAAAAACAAAATATTTCACATAAAAGTCTCGAGTGTTACATTCTACCCACCTTAAAATAAATTTCACCCTCGAAATTCGTCACTTTGTAACAAACAGATGAGGATACCTCTCCCTCATCATATCCTCAAGCTCCCATGTAGCTTCTTCTAATTGGTGGTTCCTCCATAAAACATTCACCAATCAAGTAGTCTTGCTTCGTAGGACTTTTTCACTACGATCCAAAATCTGTATCGGGTGTTCTTCATAAGAAAGATCTTGCTCCAGCGGTACAACTTCTGAGCTAAGTATATGTGAAGGATCAGGTATGTACTTTCTCAAGAGAGATACATGGAACACATCGTGAACTTGAGAGAGATTCGGTGGAAGCACCAATCGGTAAGTTACCTCCCCAACACGATCCAGTATTTCGAAAGGACCGATATATCTACGGCTCAACTTCCACTTCTTTCCAAATCTCATGACTCTCTTCCAGGGAGATATTCGTAAGAACACTTTATCACCCACTTCAAACTCTAGGTCTTTTCTTCGGTTTTCGGCATAACTTTTCTGTCAACTCTGAGCTGCTCTTATGTGTTGTTGAATAGATCTGTCCTTTTCTTCCATTTCATCAACGAGATCAGGTCCTAATAGCTTTATTTCCCCAACTTCATCCCAGCAAGTTAGAGTCCTGCATTTCATTCCATAGAGAGCTTCATAAGGAGCCATCTGAATACTGGAGTGAAAGCTATTGTTATAAGAAAATTCCACCAAAGGTAGGTGTTGATCCCAACCACCTTTGAAATCCATAGAGCAAGCTCTCAATATATCCTGTAGAGTTTGAATTGTTCTCTCAGACTGACCGTCTGTCTAAGGATAATAAGCAGTGCTGAAACTCAACTCTGTATCCAGAGTATGCTGAAGACTTCGCCAAAACTTCGAGGTAAATCTCGCATCCCGACCAGATATAATAGAAAGTGGTACTCCATGCAATCTTACCACTTCCTTTACATATATCCTGGCAAGCTGATCTAGAGAGAAATCCTCTCTAATATCAATGAAGTGTGCAGACTTGGTAAGACGATCAACTATGACCCAGATAGCATTATTGCCTTTAGATGTTTTAGGAAGTCAGGTGACAATGTCCATAGTGATGTTTTCCCATTTCCATTCGAGTATGGGTAATGGTTGTAACATCCCCTTAGACTTCTGTCTCTCAGCTTTAACTTGCTGACAAACCAAGCGTCGAGAGACATATTCAGCAACATCTCTTTTCATTCCATCCCACCAGAAGTACTCTTTCAGGTCCCTATACATCTTCGTGCTTCCAGGATGAATAGAGAATGAAGAACTATGAGCCTCATCTAGTAGCTCCTTCTTTAATTCGGGGATGTGAGGAACACAAACCTGATTCCGGAACTTTATTATCCCATCACAATCAAGGTAGAATTCAGGAATATTTCTCACCTTCTTTTGTAACTTGACATCTTCTTTCTGTGCCTCTTTAATCTTCACATGTATATATGGTTGAACATTCATTTGAGAAAGATAAGATTTTTCCCCTTCCATTATAATTCCATGATCCATCCGTTGTAAATCCATAAATATTGGATCTTTTGTGATCCTCATCATGGATAAACTGGCATGGTCTTATCGACTTAATGCATCTGCCACCTTGTTTTCTTTCCTAGGGTGATAATGGATTGAGCAGTCATAATCCTTAATCAGCTCCAACCATCTTATTTGACGCATATTCAGCTCCTTTTGTGTGAAAATATACTTTAAACATTTATGATCAGTATAAATATCACACCTTTCACCATAAAGATAATTCCTCCAAATATTTAATGCAAAGATTACCGCAGCTAACTCCAAATCATGTGTTGGGTAATTTTGCTCATGGATTTTCAACTGTCGTGATGCATAATCTATCACCATATCATTTTTCATAAGAACACACCCCAATCCCTTCTTGGATGCATCACTATAGATCACAAACCTTTCTCCACTACATGGCAGTGTGAGCACAGGTGCACTGGATAACCTTCTTTTCAACTCCTTGAAATTCTCTTCACATTCCTCCGTCCAGACAAACTTAACTCCTTTCGGAGTCAACTTGGTGAGTGGATTAGATAATCGTGAATAATCTTTCACAAAACGTCGATAATATCCAGCCAAACCTAGAAAACTTCGGATCTCAGTTATTGTTGTTGGTCTCGACCATCATTCGATAACCTCTGTTTTTTATGGATCCACAGATATCCCCTCTTTTGGAATTATGTGACCGAAAAATGAAACTTTTTGAAGCCAAAATTCACACTTGGTAAATTTGGCATAAAGCTTATCCTTTCTCAGGGTATTCAATATAATTCTCAAGTGATCTTCATGTTCTTCCTTGCTCTTTGAATAGACAAGAATATCATCTATAAAGACTACCACAAATTGATCAAGATAGTCTCTAAATACTCTATTCATCAGAGCCAAGAAGATGGTAGGGGTATTAGTAAGACCAAATGGCATCACTATGAATTCATAGTTTCCATACCTTTTACGGAAAGCCGTCTTTGGTATATCCTCCCTTTTGACCCTTAATTGATGATACCTTGAATGAAGATCAATCTTGGAAAAGTATTGAGCTCCGCGTAGTTGGTCAAATAAGTCATCAATGCATGGGAGAGGATATTTGTTCTTGATAGTGATCTTTTTACGTTCTTGATAATCAATGAAGAGTCTCATTGATCAATCTTTCTTCTTATCAAATAGAACAGGTGCTCTCCAAGGTGACGCACTAGGGCGTATGAATCCCTTATCAAGATTCTCTTGGAGTTGCTTCTTCAATTCTTGCAAATCAATTGGGGCCATTCTATAAGGTGTATTTGAAATAGGCAAAGCACCCGGTATGAGCTCTATTGAAAACTCAACTTCACGATTTTGCGGAAGACCTGGTAATTCCTCTGGAAAGACATCATCAAACTCCCGTACAATGGGCATATTCTTAATAGTGAGTTTCTCACAAACCATTTGAGATAAATAACCTTAATTTAGTGGAATCAAGACCCATAAGGTAGAATAAATTTCCACTGGAAGGTTATGTTCATCCTTGCATTGATAGACGATCATAGATTGATCTGGAATATGAAATTTGACTTCCCTTATTTGGAAATTGATATGAGCTCCATATAAAGAAAGCCAATCCATGCCATGAATCACATCAAATTCCACTATAGGAAGGATCGCAAGATTTCAAGGAAGCACTTTCCCACAAACTTCGATCGGAGAAGAATTATAAACTTTTGATGCAACTATTGTGCCATTAGGTGTTGTCACAGCTTACTCAATATCTAATTGTTGAGGTAATACGGTGATACCCTTAGAAAATTCTTCAGAAATAAAAGATTCGGTGGATCCAGAATCAAATAAAACATTTTCTACTTTAGAGTGGATGGTAAGTGTACCTTTCACCACATCGTTATCGTACTCCACATCGGTGATAGAAATTGCATGTGACTTTCCTTTGTCTTTAGCCTTAAGAGTTTGTTGACGTCGTCCATCATCATCATCCCTTGGATTATGGCATTTATTGGCATAATTCCCCATCTCCTTGCACTTGAAATATTGAAGTGTAGTAGGTTCATTCTGTGTATCCCTTCCTTTGTTTGCATCATTAGACATCTTCTTCCCATCATCGCGGCATTCAAATGCTCGATGACCTTCCTTTCCATATTTGAAACATTTACTTGTCCCTTTAAGACAACTCCCTCCATGTTTCATTCTACACTTTGAGAATAAGGTAAAGCTCATCTTCTTTTCAGTGTGCTCTTTATATTTTCCATTGAATTCCATTTTCCTCTTCTTATCAAACCCATATGACTGATGGGTTACTTCAATCTCCATCTCAACTTTGAGAGCACATCGAACGATTTCCTCGTAGCTATTGAAGTCCCTTTTGGCTAAGGCCCTTCGAAGACTTGGTTTTAAGACACTAAAGAATCAATTGATCTTACTCTCAGGTTGGATAATAATACCAGAAGTGTACCTTGCAAGTCTTGTAAAATTTGCTTCATAGGTACCAACAGATTCATCATCCTTTTGCTTCAGTTCAAGAAACTCTTTCTCCATCTTTGTTCGGAGAATATGAGGGAAGTACTTATTGAAAAATAAGTTCTTGAACTCATCCCATTCCATGGACTCAATTTCATCCCTTTGTCTCATATTCTTAATAAGATTCCACCATTGATCAGTATCACCTTCCAAACGATACACTGCTAAGATGACTTTATCGTGCTCAGAACATTGAAGAACTGAAAATATCTTTTCAGTAGTACTAATCCATTGTTCACCAACTAATGGATCAGTAGACCTGTTGAATGAAGGATGACGCTGTCTCATGAAGGATTCAACAGAATGTTGCTCCTTCCTTTGCTCGTTTGGAAGTCCTGCACGATTCATAGCATGAGAAATTTGTGTGATCATGGCTACAAGATTTTTCATTCTATCTCCCATAACGTTTGGTTGCTCAGGGGGACAATCATTGCATTGGCCGTCGCATTCCGCATTAACACGGTTCCTTCAGGTTCCAGCCATTGACTAAAACCAAGAAGAATAGTGTGAGCAACACTAATTATAATACGAAAACCACATAATCAAGAATAAAATTTCACACTTAAGATCTTATCCTAGGTTATTCATGGCCATTTCTAAAACACTAAGATTGTGTTCTATGCTTAGAATTATCCTTAGGGTTCTTACTAAGGCTTTCACATCCTAGTTTCCAAAGGTTGACTATACCTTTCCTCTAATACCAACTATAACGACCCATACATTACATACATTGTTAATACTTCAAAATTGAAGCGTACTTATTACATCATATAACAAAACCATGAAAGGACCGTATAGGTATAGTGTCTTTAGAAACTAGGAAACATAAACAACTGGTTCATAAAGCGTCTACATTGTCTCCCATTTATTTAATCATATCTATAGTACCTTTGGGAATATCTTACATAATAACCTTAATCCTGACCTGGGGAAAGAAAACATACAAAAGGGTGAGCTCAAATTCTCAGTAAGGGTAAACAAAATAAATATCAATCACATCATATTTATAAGAACAGAACTTTTGGAAATCTTAACCAGTAAAAGAGAGAATCACTTCATAACATGGGATAAATAATAGTAGTGAAATGGAATCCCAATAATCATAACTTAAAACATGAAACTTTGTGACATACACACATAATCATAGATAATCATTTCTTATTAGTAAAGACTCATTACCAAGACTATCTTAGTGGACAAAGTCCATTTCTGAACCGAGTTCACTCCTCATTTCAGTCCAGTTTCACTGAACCGGTATAACCTACCGTTCTAGCCATGTATATCTAATGAGATATAAAATCCTTACCCAATGTATTGGTGGGAGATATAGGTCCCACCCATCTCATAATGATACCATTCTTATTTGTGCCACAAAATCATAAACCATACATCATAGCATAGCCCATGTAATAAAAATTCGAATCTTAAACATCATGACATCATAAAACAACTCATATAAGATAAAGAAATTCATAAATATATTTCCATCACAACATAATCAAAACAATGTAATAATAGGTATATAAACAGAACCCTATATTATCTTAGATGGAGAATAATTTTGATAAAACAATTGAACTCTATTCTTGAGGAAAATATACTTTATACTTCAAAAACATTTTCCTTTCTTAACATGTCATACAATTTTAAACTAAAAGAAGTTGATTAAAAGTAAACTTGAAAACTTGTAAAGGAAGATTCTTGTAAATAATGTTTTAAAAATACATTCATTCCATATAAGTAAAAAAACATTCTTTTCGTACTTTTTTTAGAAAAGTCAAAAAGTACCTCGTATGAAAAACGACAAAAGATTCCTTTCATATCCTTTACTAAAAACTCACCGAAGGGTAAAATTGGATTTAAACAATTGTAGGTGGATGGAAATAATAATAAATATTGAGGAAACATGGATGTGGATGATAAAATACACCCCAGTAAATACTAAATTATAAACAATCTTGGATAAAAATGAGATTGTGATATTTCCCGTACCTCAGGTCCGATTTGCTTCGAAAGTGTCTGAACCTCCTCTTCTTTGAAGTGCTTCTTTGAGACCTCCTTTTAGGGAACTAAAATAGGTCTTTGAAGAAGACCAGAACCTCTAAAATGTTTCTAGGGAAGTGGAGTGAATAAATTGGCAGGGGTTGGCTGAGCTTGAAGGCTCAAAGTGGTGTGAGGAAGAAGGGGAGGAGGTGCCCTTTTATAAGGGAGGAGAGGGGCACCTTTGGAATAACAAAAAATATTATTTTATTATAAAGTTAAATTCGGTTTTTAATAGCTCCAAATTGATATATTTAGAGGATAAGGTGGGTAGGGGTAGAAATCCTCTCATCCAATAGAATTTAGACAAGTTTAGGTATCAATTTTAACCTTATCATTTAGATTTAACTTTAAGTTAGATAATTTAACTTTTACCGTGTCTTCTTGTTTTCTTATACTATAAGGTTAATAAACTAACTATATCAAGACAAACGAACCCCAAGATGTTTATTATTAATATATATAACCTTATCTAAGTTATTTGGCCGAACCTTAGATTTTTAAGAATAAAATAACAATTAATAATATAATATTTGTTTTAAAAACTATTTTATGTCAATTTTGAAACTATTTAGTAATTTATTTTTGTGAAAATCATAACAGAATGATTAATTAAAAACAAGTTAATTAAATAAATACTAACATGTCATATTATGCTAGAAAATTAGTGTAATTCATAAAAAGTCTCGAATTACATTTATTTGGGTATTTATAACATCAATAATGTCAATATTTCATTAATAAGATAATTACTGCATCATCGTTGTGTCATAAATAAATTAAATTATTTAATGTCTAAAAATTAAAAATAAAATATTATTATGTAGGAAATATTTTTTTCTTTCTAATGAATATTTATAGTCGAATTTATCTTATGTATAACCCCATATTATAAATGATTTACTTATTAAACTTTGATTTTAACTATTAAACCTTCATTAAATAAATTAATAATAAATGTCCTAATCAAATACAAGTGGGCCTAAATGTTCATATTTTATTCCTAAGGTTGTATTTGGTCGAATTACACTTTTCCAATAGAATTAGGACATGTTTTAGGGTAATAATAATATCATTTTTACCCTTAATTACCCTATTTACTTTTAACCGTGGTAAATAAAAGTAAAAAGTTACTATTCACCCAAATTATTTTCATCTCATTGAACCACATTTTAGTCCTTGATATTAACCGTGTCTCTTGGAGTTTCTAAATTCCACTCATAGAAGCGGTAAAATTAAGTTTTATGAAAAATTCAGTTTTTTTAACTACCACTTAGTGGTTTCACTATTCATCAAAAATTGAAAGTTTTCAGAAAAATACCAAAATTTCACCCTAGGCTAATTTCGATATTCCGAATCCAAAAATGAATTCCATTTTGAAAAAT
This sequence comes from Viscum album, assembly GCA_963277665.1. Lineage (NCBI taxonomy): Eukaryota > Viridiplantae > Streptophyta > Magnoliopsida > Santalales > Viscaceae > Viscum > Viscum album. Next base: position 376,713,306 of record OY728160.1, on the reverse strand, counting down.
AAAAATTATAAAATTTCAAAATGTGGTTATTACTATTCATAACGGCTAGTTTTAATAATATTTTAATAGCATATCGTGTATAGTGAAACTCGGTATTGCGTACAACGCAAGCTATCGAGGAAGGCCGCGGTTGCATGTAATGCAAGCCAAGCTAGTGTTGTGTGTAGTAAAAGATTCCTTTGATTATTTATATAACATAAAAACAAAATATTTCACATAAAAATCTCAGGTGTTACATGTAGGGTAGGGGGTGCTGGATTATTTTGCAAGATGTAGGGGTAGGGTGCAGGGTGTATGTTGGGGGAGGGGCAAGGGGTGCAAGGGAAAGATAGAGGGGGAAAAGGGAATGGGTTGTCCCAGATGGGGAGGGGGTACAAGGTGGATTGGGTGTGGGGGGTGTTCAAGGGGGTTGTCCAAGGTGGTGAATGGTTGACTAAATGAATTGAATGACTTAAATGGAGCTGAACATGGTTAACATGGCATAAGATAGGTAATGCATCATCTAGTGAATTATGTTACGGTTATACGTCTTTTAAAATGTTTAATTGGATGGCATGACACTAGATATCAACCTAGGACCCAACAAATAGTGCCAAAAGGTTTGGTAAGTCTTCCACTATATTGGATTCATGAATAGGTATGAAGTGAAAACACTTTGAGATCCAATCCATAATCCCCCAAAAAATACTATTTTAAAACCATTCTTAGTAAACCTATTAAAAATGTATACTTATTTTCTCCAATTTCAACATAGATATAGGTTAGGTTTGAAACATGCAGGGGGTGTTCAAGGGGGATGTCTAGGGGTGAAAGGGGGTGTCTAGGGGTTGTCCTGGTGGGGGGGGGGATATCCAGGTGGGGGTTTCCAGGTGGGAGGGGGTGTCTAGGAGGGGGGGCTTTGTATGGTTGGGGGGCTACTACAGGGGTGGTGGTGTAGGGGGGTGAAAGGGGGTTGTAGATGGGGGTGGGATACTATAGGGGGTGTTCAAGGGGGATGTCCAGGGGAAGATAGGGGGTTTCTAGGAGGAGGGAATGGGTGTGGAGGAGAGGTGTTCAAGGGGGATATCCTAGGGGTGTCTAAAAGGGGGAATGGGTGTTCAAGGGGTGCAAGTGGGCATTTAAGGAGGTGAAATAGGGGTTTCTTGGGGGCTCATGGGGGTGTCCCAAAGGGGGGCATGAGTGTGTAGGGGTGTCTAGGATGTGCATGGGTGTGAAGGGGGTGTTCAAGGGGATGCATCGGGGTTGTCCATGGGGGGAAGGGGGTGACTAATAGGGGGAATGGGTGTGAAGGGGGTGTTCAAGGGGTTGTCCAGGAGGGGGGCTATCCAGGAAGTGTCCAGGAGGGGGGTCTCCAGTTGGGGGTGTCCAGGAGAGGGGGGTTTCTTTGAGGGGGGGGGGGGGTCAGGGGGATGGGGTGTCGAGGTGGGAGGGGGCCTCCAATAGGGGGGGTTAGGGGCTATCCAGGGGGCTTTGAAAGGGGTGGGCTACGGCCGGGATGGGGGTGCAAGGGGAATGCCTCAGGGGGGGGGCTACCTCAAGGGGGTTTTCCAGGGGGTTATATGGGGTGTTCAAGGGGGGAATGGGGGTATCTAGGGGTACAATGGGGTGCCCTGGAGGGGGTCCAAGGTTGAATGGGTGTGTAAGAGGTGTCCATGAGGAAGGATGTGTCCATGTGCGGGGGTTGTCCAGGAGGTGGGGGGTTGGGTCTTGGGGGTATAGGGGGAATTCAAGGGGGTGAAAGGGGGCTATCCAGGGGGTGTAAGGGGGTTGACCAGGGGTGCATGGGGTCTTCAAGGGGGTGAAAGTTACTGCCTAGGGGTGGTAGGGGATTTCTAGGGGATGTATATGGGGTGAAAGGGGGATGTCCAGGGGGGGTGTAGGGGGGTTGTCTAGGGGTGAAACGGGGTTATCCAGGGGGAATGGGGGTGTATGGGAGGTGTTTATGTGGGTTCAAGGGGGATGTCTAAGGGGGTTCAAGGGGGAATTCTAGGGGGAATGGGTGTAGGGGGTGTTCATGGGGTGCATGGGGGTGCAAGGGGGTGTCTAGGGGGTGAAATGGGGTTGTCCAGGGGGAGACAGGGGGGTGCAAGGGGGAGTTCAAGGGGTGGGGGTGTTGTCGGGATGAATTAATTTTTTATACCATTTAAATGATATATTAAAGGTTTTAACCATGGTAGTAGGGGCCTAGTGCCACAGTTTTACCCATGGAACTAGGCCCCTACTTCCATGGGTAAAACTGTGGCTCTAGGCCCCTATTTCCATGGTTAAAATCGTCTCTCTAGATGGACTATTTACATGGTTAAAACTGTGGCAGTAGGTAAGACCTACTACCATAGCGACAGTGGCCACAATTTTCCGAAACTGTGGCCATAGGATATTTCCCCGATTTTTGAGCCTACGGCCATGATGCCAAACCATGGTATTAGGTGAATTTTCTGGTTGTGATAGGGGAATTGGATTGTTGGTGAATGTTTTTCAAAATGTGAAATACTTAAAAGAAACTGAGCACCCTCGATAGTTGGGGTGAATAGTTAGGGTGCATGGTCTATCAAACCTTGTTTCTCCTCCCATGAAACCATGCGTGTGGAAAATTAAATAACCTAAATTTTATTTTAAAATTTCTAATCCCCATGATATTATCCCTAAACAACATATTTATTCCTAACCAAATTTACTTCAATTTTGGAGACTTTAGAGAAGGTTCCATGGATCCTCAAACCCCTTTTATGCTTAATTGATGATCTGATGCAAGAAGTTTGGCTCTCTGATAAGAGATTTATTCCTTATTTAGATTCATCTCTCTCTCTCATCATTCTCTATTCTTTTATAGGGATTATTTTTTCCATTAATAAGGGGTGTATATCATGTTTTTTATGAATCTAGTTTCTTATGTCTTGGAACTTGTCTTTGATCCTTGATCTCCTCTATCGTTGTGATTTTTATCATTCTATAATGATTTTAAGGTTATGTTTTGTTGATTGTTCATCATTAATCTTGAGTTAGGTGGTTAAATTGTTAATTACCATAGTATTTATTAAGAATTTTGTTTATTTAATTGTGAAATTTCAATTTAATTATTGGAAATTTTCATTTTAAATATTATTAAATTATTTATTTCCCAAGTGATTATGAGACCCTTCGTGGTTCCTATTAGACATGTTGTAGATGATTAGGCTAGATTTACAGAAACCCATGGGGTGTTCCAAAAATAATTGAATGATAAAATTGAAATTTATAGTGGGGATTAATGGGTGTTTGTAACTGAATTAAATGCTTGACTCATTGTTTATAAATGGTATTATGAAATTTTTTGAATAAAAGGATCATGAATTTGGTTGTATAAAGGGTAATAGAAATGGTTAATAAATGTTTCATGAATGTGGAACCATGATATGTGAAATTATGAATATGGTGAATACTGATTTTTGGGATAGGGTATACTACTCCCAATACTCATACGTTTCCATAGTTCTACTCTATCCAACCCCCCATATATATATATTTATTTCATGTGATCACAAATTTTTGGGATAATGACAACTACTCCAAATACCCAAGGGGTACTAGAATTCTACTCTTGGCATTAGATGTATAATTGTGAACTAGGAACTGAATGAATACTAAAATCACATAAAAGAATGATTTGTGAAATTCTTGAGGTGTATGGTTCAAACTATGGAACGATCCAAGGTTGGTATGATTGGTTCGGGTGTCACCATGAACCTGAGGACCTTTGTGGTTATTTAAAGAATAATTAAACGTGAAGAATGTTTTGTTTTTTTTTTTTGATTAATTATGAATCTAAATACACTATTATAGATTAGATATTTAATTGAACACCATTGTTGATGTCCTACTAAGTTGTACTCACAACCTACTCATGCCTGCTGATTAGTAAACAAATAAACATCTTATTTTCAGGACATGATTAAGTCAAGAGGCATATTTTAGATGGATAATTTTAGATTTCTAATGGATCATGGATGAAGGAACCATACATGATATTGGGACCTTATTGGGAGATGTCAGTGTGTCTTTATTTTTGGGTTTTAATTAGACACTTGACACCCATTATTGTATAACATAAATATTTATTTGTTTTATTGTTGTTTTTTATGATTTAGGATTATCATTTGATGTTAGACTTTATTTATTATGGAATTTTTTGGTTATTTTTTATTGTACTTAATCAATTTTTATTCACTATTATTGTATTTATTCTTTGATAAAGAGAGTATAGTCTCCCCATGTAACATATTAGACCATCGATACTAGTTGGAAGCCTCTGGAATATGCGGAGGCATGCCTGTGGTCACATGAAAAACTAACTTGGGGAACCAATAGGTGGAAACTATGTCTATACATCACTCCATGACACCCATTAGCTTCCAAAAGAATATTCTATGATCAATATAAATTGTATATTAATAAATAAATTTATGAAAACTGTATATATTATTGGAATTTATTGATTTCACCAACATGTTTAAGTTAAACCAAGTAGACATATAAAATATGGTCTCTTTTTGGTCATTAAATATTGACAAATACCATAATATTTTTCCAAAATGAGTTGTCCTTGACAATATCTATCCCAAATTTATGAACATAAAAATATTCGTTGAATAAATATAATTAAAGAATGATTTTATTCAAGATGTTTGGTTTATAGGGTTTGTTAAAGACTGTACCTTTGAAAAATCAATCATGATGTTTAATTACTATATTATACCATCCATTCCTAGTTTATCATGAATAATAACCAATAGTATCATGATGTAGATATATTAAAAATGTAGAGTCCCAAAATATTGATACACAATGTCCATTAATCTAATATATGCATACTTTTCAACCATATAATATTACCATTTACTACTACTGTTGGCGCCAAAAATATGGCCCGAAAGGAAGGAACGAAAAAGACAGCCGGCGCGCTGCCTCGCGAAGCACAGCCACGGAGCCCGTCCGCGGAGCCCCGCCGCGCAGCGTCCCGACCTTAGCGACGCCGCGAAGCTCCAGAGGCGGTGATCCTCCGCGAGCGCGTTTGACGTTCGCGAACCGCCGCGAAGCTCCAGAGGCGGTGATCCTCCGCGAGCGCGTTTGACGTTCGCGAACCGACGCGAAGCTCCAGAGGCGGTGATCCTCCGCGATCCGGTTTGACGTTCGCGAGCCGCCGCGAAGCCCCGAAGCCAGCGCGCGAGCCCTGCTTCGCGGCGCCCCTTCCCTATAAATACTCGACTCCCCCTGAGTCCCCGGGACGGACAATCCGACCTTTCGGCTTCTCCTCTCCCGAATCGCGAAGCAAGCTTTGCCCCGGGAATCATGAGCTCCGCGAGGTATTTCTACTTCGCGAGACGACTCTGATTTGTTTCGTCCTGAGCCCCTCTTCCGAGAGGGATGCCCTTCGCGAAGCCCAAGGGCGTTCGCAAAGGAAGGGGATTCCCAAGGGAACCCGGGTAGCCGCGGAGCACTCGTGCTTCGCAAAACACCCAACCCATGCTAGTAATCCCTATGCCAAGGCAGGATAACTATGCATCGCGAAGCACTTTGCTTGGCAGGACCCTGCTTCGCGAACCACTCCTTCGCGAGGCAGTGCTCCGCGAACACTGTTCCACTTCGCGAAGCACCACCCACTCCCACCTACGCCCCATGCTAAGGCCAAGGCACCCCACTTCGCAAAGCACACTCCTCTGCTTAGCGATTCCTCCTTCCGTGCGACCCTCCAGGTTTGCACGATGTGATTTCAAAGTCCCATGGACAACACCTCCCGTAGCGTTGCTTCGCCCAATGCTCCTTCGCATAGGCACGCTAACGGCTATTGCTTCTTCGCATAGCCACGCTAACGTGGACACCTCGATGGCTCCTCCCTCGACCCCCCTCTACCATGGCCTTACTGGTACCTCCCCTTCCCCAAGGACCAGAGGGTACCAGTTATGTAAGCCCTAGGGGTGTGGAGTGAACCCACCTCGTCTGAGCTGCAGGACATTAAACTGCCAAGCACCGCGTCCCCAACACATGACGTTAAACTGTGACCCAACCTCGTCTCCCTCACGAAGGGTCCCCCCAGCTCGAGCATTCATTACACCGCTCGTCTCCACGGGAATGGAACTCTTCCGCACATGGAATGAGATCCTCCTTGTCGGAGTGGTGTATGTTCGCAGGGGAAGGGTCGCCTCAGAGCGTAAATCCCTAACCTTTGGTACGGATGATTGCACCCGTGCATCTCGGTACTTCCCCACTACCAAGGTCAGTGGAGGACGTGATAGGGAACGAGGCACCTCCCATTGTCGGACCAAGGTCCATCTTTCCCGCGCTTTGTCGCGCCATGGGCCTCCATCCTGGAGTAAGTCCCAACACCATGGGCCGCCCAACGCGTAAGCCCCTCTTCGCTTCTCAAGGACGCACCCTTCGCGACGTGATCGTCAGGTCCTTGCAACCTCTTGTTTCTCACACCGAGCATGACTCACGTGAGCTTAGAGTGAGCACCGACCCTGACAAAACCTTTTGAACTACGAGGTCTTTGATCCATGTTAAGGCATGGTACGTAGGAAGCCTCCACGAGGTTCAAGCCCACCATCAGCGGACCAAGGTTTGCTTTCACGTCGGTTTACCGACAAACTCCCCTTTTGAACTACGAGGTCTTTGATCCGTGTCAAGGCATGGTACGTAGGAAGCCTCTATGAGGTTCAAGCCCACCATCAGCGGACCAAGGTCTGCTTTCACGTCGGTTTACCGACAAACCCCCCATCTGAACTACGAGGTCTTTGATCCATGTTAATGCATGGTACGTAGGAAGCCTCCAAGAGGTTCAAGCCCACCCGTCTTTCACGTCGGGTTTCACCCCCGTCCAGCACGACGTTAAACTGCACCCCGGTCCAGTGGTAAGCCATTGCGACCCACCACTTGAACTACGAGGTCTTTGATCCATGTTAAGGCATGGTACGTAGGAAGCCTCCACGAGGTTCAAGCCCACCATCAGTGGACCAAGGTCTACTCACCATTTGAACTACGAGGTCTTTGATCCGTGTCAAGGCATGGTACGTAGGAAGCCTCTATGAGGTTCAAGCCCACCATCAGCGGACCAAGGTCTGCTTTCACGTCGGTTTACCGACAAACCCCCCATCTGAACTACGAGGTCTTTGATCCATGTTAAGGCATGGTACGTAGGAAGCCTCCAAGAGGTTCAAGCCCACCCGTCTTTCACGTCGGGTTTCACCCCCGTCCAGCACGACGTTAAACTGCACCCCGGTCCAGTGGTAAGCCATTGCGACCCACCATTTGAACTACGAAGTCTTTGATCCATGTCGAGGCATGGTACGTAGGAAGCCTCCATGAGGTTCAAGCCCACTCATCACCCAATTCACGTCGTGTTCTACCTACGTCCAGCACGACGTTAAACTACATTCCAGTCCAGCGGTAAGCCGTTGTGACCCATTCCCACCTGAACTACGTGGTCTTTGATCCATGTCAAGGCATGGTACGTAGGAAGCCTCCACGAGGTTCAAGCCCACCAATAGTGGATCAAGGTCCCTCACTTACGTCGGCTCACCGACACCCACCACCCGTCGTTTATTCACGTCAGGGTTCATTACCGTCCCGCATGATGCTAAACTGTATCATTTGAACTACGAGGACTTTGATCCATGTCAAGGCATGGTACGTAGGAATCCTCCCAGAGGTTCAAGCCCAACTCCCACCGGACCAAGGTCCACCCTCATGTAGGTACGCTGACGATGCCCATCGGACCAAGGTCCACCATCACGTCGGTTTACCGGCACCATCCCGAACTACGCGGACTTTGATTCCCTGCCACGGGGATACGTAGGAAGCCCCTTCAAGGCTCAAGCCCAACTTCGTCGTCACCACCCCTGCGATGGTCCCATTCCATTCTCAACCGTCTCCGCGAGACGTTAAACTCGCGACCTACCTCGTGGTAAACATGAGATGCCTGAGGAAAACCTCGGATGGAACGCCTTTGGCGTAACCGTCTTTGCTAGACGTTAATCTTGCAAACATACCCTGTGTTGAACACGGGAAGCTGAGGAAAACCTCAGGTACGTGTCTATGACATGTAACCCCCCGTGCTCGATGTGGGATGCCTCGGGTTTCCACGCCCTCGAGAAGCCTTGCGATCAAGGACAACAGACAGACATGCCAGGTACCCCAGCATCCAGACACGCTACTGATGCCTCAAACGTGATTACTCCCCTGACCGAAGGTTGCTGCCCTGACTGGACCCTTTGGAATGTCCCGACAGAAGCAGCGTAATTAACCGGCGTCCATGGAAACATGGCACTGGGAAGAGTTTCACGAACTACGTATTAAATCTATAAGGGAGACCCGGACTAGGTGACGAGTTCTGAGGAGGAATCCACAGGAGGAAGAACCGACATCCCATCATCCCGTTTCGATCAAGGAGCAGACGTACCTGAACAAGGAACGAATGCCGCCCGCCTTTGGAAAGCGGGAATGCGGGGCAACAAAGCCGCGCGTCCCCCTCCTCCGCGGACGGATGCGCGCGCGCCCCGGCGAAAGCGTCGGAAACAGAAATGGTGAACCCGACGTGAAATTCTTCTCCTCAGCATGGGGATTAGTAGCGTTCGAGACACCAGTAGATTGACGTGTCACCGGATCCAGGTATCCGGTGCCTGGTCCCGCCACGCAAATGGCGGGCCTGTCGTGGAACTCACCGGAAGTCGGGGTAGTAAGAACGTGGGGCGCTCCGCTCTGCAGCGTGTTGGCGTGGATCCTTCTCACAGACATGGGGATGGAAGAATGCTGGGGCCCTGGCTGTCAATCCTTTTCCTCTCAGTACTGATGAATTGATCCCTTCGTTTGTCAGGAATCAGGTTGCTATGCGGTCACCATCCGCTCCTCGCCCGTGCAGGGGCAGGGGCAACACCACTACGGCCACTCCACACGGCGCCGCTACCGCCACGACGGCTGCCACGTCGCGGGATGCGGGACGTCCACGTCCCCTTTCCCCATCAGAGGTCATCCAACGAAGGGTGATCAACAGCCTCGTGCGCAGGTATGAGGAACAAGGGGTCATCCCGACCAGGGATATGGCCCGTTTGGACCTGGAGGCTTCCAGGCCCCGCCGTCAACGCCGCCCTAACAGGCCGCGCAGGGAACCCCCGCTCCCCACCCAGACATTCAATCGTTTCGGGAGCCTATCCCCGGAACGGCTTGACGACTCTTCACCTTATGCTGAAGAGGCAGGTGTTGTCCGGCCCAGTCCGCTCAGGGCCCCGACCCGGGACTCCCAGGCGAGAGTTCCCGTCCGGCCACGTCAGCGCCGCCGCCCGGCCCCGCAGGAAGAACAGGCAGACTATGTCCCTGCACCACCTGCACCGGCCCGCCTGACCCGACGTCAGCGCCGGGCCCGGGCTGAGGACGCTCGCCTAGCCGCGTCCACATCGATAGCTGTAGTGGCCCGAGCCACCGCCGACGTACATTATGAAGCCCCCGCCTACATTGAGCAGGGGCACCCCTTCGCTCAACCAAGATTGAGACCCCAGCCGCCCCATGGGCAGGCCGGGTTGACGCTCCGGGTTGCAGGCCCCAGTGATGATCGTCGCGAGCTAACCCGCGGTGATGCCACCCCGTGCGGAGGTCCTCCCCGTACCACTACTCCACAGAGCGTGGGCCTTCCCCGCTCCGAGGTTCGTCGTGGAGGCATGCCTCATGCTGCCCCCATCCTGCAGGAAGACCTGCCCCGGGGCAGTGATGCTCAGCGCGGAAACACTTCCCACGCCCGCTGTACAGTGTATGAAGCCCATCCGTCTGAAGGCACCGTCCATCCGGTCCTTCGACGTGGGGGTCCCCCCTACGTCCTCTCTGCGACTGACGAAGGTCCTCCTCGCCCCAGCAATTCGAGGAGTGAAGGTCAGCCTCGCTCCACTCGCATCGACCGTGGAGGCCTTCCCCATGCTCCTGCCGGTTCCAACAGAGGCCCCGCCCACGCGGGTACTGTTCATGGAGGTCCTCCCCATGTACCCTTTGATATTTGCCCTGGTGCCCCTCGCACCTCGGCTGTCTCAAGTGGGGACCCTCTCCGCCACGGCGCTAGCGCCGCCCCAGGGCTGCCTGATAGGGGTCAACCCTGTCCCGAAGAGCCACCCAGGGACAGAAGAGCGGGTCGTCGCCACCACAAGAAGAATCCTGGGAAGGCCCAGGGGGGGATCAAACCTGCCCGCTTCTCCGATTCGGAAGCGGAATGCGATTCAGCGATGGAACCTTCTCCCAGCTCCTCCGTATCAAGGACTGGGGCAGGAACCAGACGCGTCAGCCTCGTTCTCCCGGAGTTTGAGGTCCACCGGATTCCCGTCTCTCTCCGCAGGTACATCCAGGAGGAAGAAATCCTGGGAATTCCGCAGGTTTCGACCGTGCAGTCACCGCCGCCGTCGCCCGAAGCGCCCTCTTCCTCTACCCGGGATCCCGAGGAGCTGTTTTGGGGGTCAACGGTGGTAGAGCCACGACATGACCGGACACCGGTAACGGCGATTCCCGTACCCGAAGTAGCGGCTATTAGCCCGTCCTATCGTGACATCGTGGTCAGGTCACCTCGCTCTTCAGAGGAAGGCCTGGGGTACGGTGGCCAGTCTGCCCGCTTGCCGTATTCTCCACCGCCGAGTTTGCTATCCCAGAGGTCCGCCTCGGTGCCGCTACCGGTCCCTCAGCCACCCCCGGTTGATGAGTGGGGAAATGTAGGGCCGAACTCCGAGGATGAACCCAGGAGCTTCTGGAGTATTCTTGCAGCGGACTATTTCCGAGAGAAGTTCTGGCCCACGGCAGCGTTGAATTTCCGCATACCCGAGTCGCTTACCCCTGAAGAAGTGGGATGCTTTTGTCGGACCCTGTGGGCGACGCACTTCCGCCTCCGTTGGGAACGGGTAGTGTACCCCAGGAGTCGGGAGCACTTCGAGGAGATTGGCAAACAGTGCCGCCTGATTGATGCCGCAGTGCTCCTTGTGGCCCAGCACCCCGAGTCGCCCGGTCATCAGGGCGCCCTCCAACGAAGATGCGTTCAGAGTTTCAAGGCACTCCGCAAGATCGTCAGGGAAGCCACCCCCCATGTGCAAGTCCGTGGTTGGGGACGCTATGCCGCTCTCCTCTTCGACCCTATCCTACGACAGCCTGATTCTCTATGCGACATTGAGGATATGCCCTCAAGAGGGGTCACAGTCCACATGGCCGACGTTGTGGATAAGGAAGACGAGCTTGAGTTCCTTGATGGGGACTTACCATCCGAGGGCGTACCGCCACTACTCGACCCATCAGGGAGAGTCACCCGTCATCAAAGGAACCTGCTAGGCCTCCCCGTACCCACCGAGTCACTGGCACTCGGTCGAAGCACTGGAAAGGGTAAGGAGCACGTCGGAATAGCCAAGCACTCCGACCCGTCCGCCTCTGTGCAGAAAACGGACGAAGATCCTGAGAAGGCCACGTTGCGCCAGCAGCTTGCTGAACAGAAGAGGCTGGTCGACGAACTCTTGGCTGAACGCGCCGCAGAGCGACGACCCGACTATGGTAATCCCAGGCCGGGACAGCAGGGGCAGGAACAATTTCCCCCCGGTGAGATGCCTCCGGGCAACCCTGATCATGCTACTGCCGCGGACAGGGCGGAAGCCGGAACGTACGGCAAGAGGGCGCGATACGTCTCGCCAAACCCCCCTGAGCGACGGGGCAATCTGAAGAACCCAACCCGGGTTCCCCCGGTCGCCCAACAGGTCGTCCAACCAGTCAACCCGCGAGCAGCAGAAGCCGTCTACCGTGTTGAAGAACCTGGCAATGCGCTTGTGGTTAGGGACCCCCGTCAAGACAGGGACCCCCACCCGGAGGACCTTATTGCGGCACTCACAGCCCGCCTCGAGGCGTTGGAGACACGACAGGTGGCGGTCCCACCCGATGGCAAGCCTTATCCCGCGTGGGTGGATGATATGCCCGCGCCTCCGGGTTTTGGGAACCCCACTTTCTCGCCTTTTAACGGGACAGGGGACCCACCCCAGCACTTGGCTCATTTCTCTTCCAGGTGTGGCCCCATGCTGGGGACCCCGGCTCAGCAAGAAGCCGCTAAGCTCTGATGTTTTGTACAGACGTTGGAAGGTCCGGCATTCGTTTGGTACAGCCAACTCCCCATCGGATCGGTGACCGGTTGGGAAGATCTTCGCCGGCAGTTCTTGTACCAGTTCAGCTCCACTACGCGGAAGACCAGCATCGCAGACCTCTTTAAGTGCAAACAGAGGCCTGATGAGCGGGTTGCAGACTTCATCGCCCGGTGGAAAGGACTTACGTATTCTCTCGATATGCCACTGACTCAGGAGCAATTACTAACGATGTGTGTGGGGAACGTAAAGACAGAGCTGGTACCCTCCTTGATTACCCAGAACTACCCTGGAGGGTTCAGAGATTTCTCGGATAAGGCCCAGCGCCTCGAGGAGGCCCTGCAACAGGCTAGTCAGGCACGTTTGCTGCCCCCTATGATCCCAGCCAGGAGGGCCGCCAGGGCTGAACCCGCCGCGGTGGCTCAAATAGAAGCCCCGAGGCAGCTGGAATTGCTACCGGCGGTACCACCCCCGCAACCCCGCAGAGGTCCTCCACCTCAAGCACAGGCTCCTGCCCAGCAGCGACCGCCTCAGAACCGACAGGTTCCCCCGCGCAACGCGCCGCCGCCACCTAGGCGAGACAACCAGGCGCCGCCCCCTCGGCAGGCCCCTCCGGTCCCTCGACAGGATCAGGCCCCCAGGGCTCCTTACCCGGAAAGAAAGTACCATACCTATTCGTTCAACGAAAATCAGGTCCCTAGTTACTTCCGAAGTGCTCTAGAGCAAGGGATTGTGCGTCTGCCTGAGTGCAGGAGGCCGGCAGAGGCGCATCTCACTGATCACCCCAACTACTGCCCTTATCATCGGATCCTGGGGCACACCCTCAAGCGATGCTATGTGTTTAAAGACTGGCTTCAGGACCAGGTCAACAACAACATAGTCAAGTTGGGCCCTGCGCCAGCGCAGGTGGCAGGCATCTCCGCGGGATCGGAAATCGGCAGTGACAGCGAGGGTGAGTGGCAGCAGGTCCCTAGCCGCGGGTCCCAGAAATACGACAACTGGATGGCTCGAAAAACTGTCGTTCGTACCCAGGGTATCATCCGGGCACGCCTGAAGCAGTCGGAACCTTCAGAAGAAGTAGTCGGTGCCTCAGCATCGTCTTCACAGTCGTCCTCTGCCCAAAAGGGCAAGCAGCGGCGACGAAAGAAGAAGCAACGTGCACCACCAGTGCCGTCGTCATCCCGCACCCTCGGCGACTTTATGCCTCCTGAAATGGGCATTCCCCCCAGAATCCGCCCAGCGGTGGATGACTCTTCGAGTGACAGTCAAGGGTACGCTTCGGTTAACACCGTGGAGCTGGTAAAGCCCTATATGACCCCCGACGAAGGGGAACCCCAGGCAGACCGCCCCAATGTTTCCAGCCGACGTCAACGTCAGCGGAATCGCAATCGCGCCGGTCACCGAGGTACGTCAGCAGGCATTTGTGACCAAGCCGTGCACGCTACCGAGACCAGGCAGCAGGCTCAGCGCAGATCTCAGCACGCGCAGACCCATCCAGCGCCCTTGGCTCTACCTCCACCGCCGTTCGTGTTGCTGGATCAGGGAGAGCCGCCTCGTTCGTATCACAGCCAGTCTCGCCCGGCGACGGGCCAGCCCCCGCTGTTCGACCTTAGCCCGGCGACTACTCCCCAGGCTTCTACTAGCAGGCAGCAGGATGTACCCAGTGCTAGCCGACCGCCAGTTCAACCAGCAGGACCCGCTATGCCTCCAAATGCCGAAAAACCCCCTGTAAGCAGAGGTTCGCGTTTGGCACGCAAGTATGATGTCCTAAAGCACTTAGCCGGCATTCCGGCGAGGCTTTCCATCCTTGAGGCCCTGCGCTTGTCGTCCGAGATGCGCGAGGCACTTGCCGAGGCCCTAAGGAGCCCCCTCCAGTTCGAGACGGAAGTGGCAGCCGCGGAGGCCTTCCATACCGAGACGATTGAAAATGCCGAATGTCAGGCGGTTATCTCGTTCTCCGGTGAAGATGAAGACCCTCCTATACAGGGGCACATTCGCCCACTGTATATCACTGGCCACTTTAACGGTGTGGAAGTCCGTCGCTGCCTCGTTGACACGGGTTCTGGAATCAATCTAATTCTGACCCGGACGCTGCGAAAGCTGGGTTTGTCCGAAGGTGATTTGACTCCCTCTGACCTCAGGATTCAGGGGTACGACAGGACAGAGCAAACCCCGGTCGGCAAGATCTGTCTGAAGACCCAGTTCGGTGGCTTAATTGCCAGCACCGAATTCATGGTTGTTTCTCAGGACACCGCCTACAACGCATTGATGGGCAGGCCATGGCTCCATCTGCATGCAGCGGTTCCCTCGTCGTATCACCAGTGCCTTAAATACTCGCTCAACGGTCGAGTCGGCGTGCTCCAAGGAGACGCGTCCCCTTTCGCTTCTTGTGAGGCCCTCTATCTGGACGCGGGTTATTAAAAAAGTAAGGACAAGCAGATCCTGGTCAGCGAGGATGAGCCCGCCCCAACCACAAATGATCCCTGGGCGAGCATGGACGACGCCTACATCCTCCCGATCCACCGGTTGGAGGCCACGACCCCCGACATGGGACAATGTTTCGTTGTTGCGGGTACGCAAGGAAGGCATGTTCCCGCGTCCAAGCGACGGCGGAAAATCACCTCGTACTCCTACAACAACCAGGCTCGGGTCATCCCGGAATCTCCTACCCCTGTACGGTACCGGGATGTCAGGCTCATGACAACGGCGGTGCGCCATACGTGTCTATTTCGCCGGGATGGAATCAACCGACTCTGGCCGACACGTCACCACTGCTTTGATATCGTCAAGCGTGGCCCCTTAGGCCAAAGGCCGGATGGGATAGGGTCAAATACATTCATTGCTATGGTCTCCACGACGAGTGAGTCTCCTGATGTGATGACCGCTGCTGCCCAAGCCGGCACCAGCTGCCCCTCGGGTTTTGAGAGCCCAGAAGCACCTTCCGTCACGGGAAGTCCCCCCACTGTTGGGGAGGAAGACTTGGAGGATGCTCCCCCAGCCTTTGAAGAAGGCGTCTCTACCACGGTTGATGAGCTGGTGCAGGTGAACCTTGGTAGCGAGGCAGATCCAAGACCCACATTAATCAGTGCGGCCATGTCCCTCGAGGAGCGGCGGCAGTATGTAGACTTCCTCAAACAGCACCGCGATGTGTTTGCCTGGAGTTACGATGAGATGCCAGGGCTGGATCCCCAAGTGGCTGTCCACCGTCTGGGCCTCCCAGTAAAACATCATGGGTTCAAGCAGCCTCCCAGGAAAATGCACCCTTCCCATGGCGCTATGGTTGAGGCCGAAGTTGATAAGCTAATCAAGGCCAACTTCGTCAAAGAGGTCCAGTACCCCAAATGGCTCGCCAACATTGTGCCGGTCAGGAAGAAGAATGGGCAGATTAGAGTCTGCATCGACTTCCGCGATCTCAATCGCCACTGCCCAAAAGATGACTTCCCACTCCCAGTGACGGAGCTGTTGATTGACGCCACGGCCGGATTCCAAGCCCTCTCCTTCATGGACGGGTATTCCGGGTATAACCAGATCCGGATGGCCCCCGAAGATGAGGAGTCCACTGCCTTCAGGGCTCCCCAGGGCACCTTTTGCTACCGGGTAATGCCATTCGGTTTGAAAAATGCAGGTGCCACTTATCAGAGGGCCATGCATCGCATATTCAAGCCGATCCTCGGGACATTGGTGGAATGCTACGTGGATGACCTTGTAGTCAAATCATATCAGCGCCAGGACCATCTCAAGGACCTTGAGAAAGTGTTCAGTTTCCTCCGTTCCCGTCACCTGAAGATGAACCCACTGAAGTGTGCCTTCGGAGTCACCTCTGGGAAGTTTCTGGGCTTTGTTGTCAGATACCGAGGTATCGAGATCGACCCGGAGAAGATCAAGGCCATCAGCCAAATGCCTCCCCCGAGCAACATTCGGGAGCTTCGAGGCTTGCAAGGCCACTTAGCCTATATACGCCGATTCATTGCGAACCTGGCCGGCAAGTGTAAGCCCTTTTCTCGGCTCATGAAGAAAGGCGCTGCCTACGAATGGGATGAGGAGTGTCGGATCGCCTTCGAGGAAATCAAGCAGTACCTGCTCCAACCTCCGGTCTTGATGCCACCCGTCTCTGGAAAGCCGCTGGTCCTTTACGTGACCACCCTGGAAAGATCCCTCGGCGTGCTGCTCGCCCAGAAGAATAACGAGGGCACTGAGAACAGTCTCTACTATCTCAGTCGCATGCTTCTCGATACGGAGGTCAGATATTCCCTTATCGAAAAGAGCTGCCTTGCGCTCGTCTTCGCCGTGCAGAAGTTGCGACACTACCTGCAACACCACGAGGTGCAATTGATCTCTCGGGTGGATCCGCTGAAGTACATCCTGAACCGCCCCATGCTGACCGGCCGGCTAGCACGGTGGGCGGTGATTCTCCAGCAGTTTGACATCAGGTTTGTGCCTCAAAAGGCCATTAAGGGACAGGCATTGGCAGACTTTTTAGCTGCCCATCCAACCTCCGCGGATCAATCCCTGGACCTGGATTTTCCCGATGAGACGATCCTCTCGGTCGATCATGCTGTCCCGTGTTGGCAAATGCATTTCGACGGCGCCTCCCGGAGCCCCACTGGTAGAAGGCTCAACGACCCCAAGCTCAACAGAGTGGGTCTGGGTATTGTTTTCATTACCCCGACGCAAGCCGTCCTGCCGTACTCCTTCCTGCTGTCAGAAGGTTGTACGAACAACGAGGCAGAGTACCAAGCTCTCATCACCGGCCTCGAGTTGGCCCTCGAGATCCATGTACCCCATCTACATGTGAAGGGAGATTCTGAGCTGGTAATCAAACAGGTTAATGGCGACTACGTCGTCAGGAAGCCAGAGCTTGCACCGTTGCTGGAGTACACCCTCCTCCTAATGGCCCAGTTCTCTTCTCGGCCAGAGGTAACCCATGTCCCGCGGTCGCAGAACGGCCAAGCGGACGCCCTAGCTGGCTTAGCCGCATCGCTCGCAGAACCCGAGCAAGATGATTTGGTCATACACGTGGCCCACCGGAGAGTCATTGCTCCCGTCACCCAAGAGGACCGTGATGGCCTGCGGGTAAGTCATCTCACCGCCGGACCCTCCGTATCGGGAGTCCCGGGTTCGTCAGACGCAGTGGTTGAAACGACCCCCGATTGGAGAGCACCTTTTGTCGAGTATCTCCAAAATGGTCAGCTCCCGGACAACCGGGCCGAGCGCGAGCGAATCCGACGCCGCGCGCTTCAATTTACCCTCCAAAGTGGCCTCAGTCTTGAGCAGACCCTCTATAAACGGAGTTTTGATGGTGTCCTCCTCCGTTGCATCCAAGGAGTAGAGATACCTCAAGTTATGCAAGAGGTTCACGCCGGTTCCTGTGGCGCCCATCAAGCTGGGCCGAAGCTGTCCCATCAAATCCGGAGGCTAGGGTACTTCTGGCCCTCCATGATCCACGATTGTATTGGATACGCCAAGAGATGCCACGCGTGCCAAGTGCACGCCAACTTCTTGCATCGGCCGCCAGAACCCCTCCACCCCACCAAGTACTCTTGGCCATTTGCGGTATGGGGACTCGATGTAGTGGGACCGTACCCGCCGGAAACAGCCCGCCAGTGTAGGTTCATCCTGACTGCTACAGATTTCTTCTCCAAGTGGGCAGAAGCAGTTCCGCTCAAAGAGGTCAAGGCCCGTTCCGTCGTCGACTTTGTGAGCTCCAACATCATCCACCGGTTTGGGGTCCCTCACGCCGTCCTCACTGACAACGGCACCAACTTCCGAGCAGCTGAATTGAAGAAATTGTACGCTAAGTACGACATCCGGTCAAACCATACCTCCCGCTACCACGCACAGGAAAATGGACAGATCGAGGCGTTCAACAAGACCCTCTCTAACATTCTGCAGAAGATGGTTGGTCAGAACAAGAAGAGTTGGCCGGACAAGCTCCCCAACGCCCTTTGGGCTTACCGGACGACGACTCGCAACTCTACCCAGGTGACCCCATATTCCCTGGTGTATGGAGCTGAGGCCGTCCTACCCATTGAGATC
Source organism: Viscum album (assembly GCA_963277665.1). NCBI lineage: Eukaryota > Viridiplantae > Streptophyta > Magnoliopsida > Santalales > Viscaceae > Viscum > Viscum album. The sequence goes on along the minus strand of OY728160.1, from coordinate 376,695,160 downwards.
CAGCTGCCGTCGCTACGCACTGCAGTTTATGATCACCAGACTTCAGATGAGGTAGCCGAGATCCGTCTAGCTGAGTTAGAGGCACTGGATGAGAACCGGCTTCGTTCCCTGCACAATCTGGAAAGGCATCAGGACAAGATGGCAAGAGCTTTTGACAAGAAGGTTCGTCTCCGCTCTTTTCTACAGGGTGACCTGGTGCTGGCCCTGCGAGCGCCAATGATTCCCGGAAGGAAACCGCCCAAGTTAGAACCCAAATGGGAAGGGCCTTATATCATCCATAAGGTTTACCCCAATGGAGCTTACTCCTTGGTGACCACAGATGGGGAGCGTGTAACCCCTCCCACCAATGCCAGATTCCTCAAGCGATACTTCGCCTAGGGCAAGAGATGGTCCCGCATGACCTTAAACTGCGAGAGGGTCCTGCATGACATTAAACTGCATTGGTCCCGCATGACCCTAAACTGCGAGAGGGTCCTGCATGACATTAAACTGCATTGGTCCCGCATGACCGTAAACTGCGAGAGGGTCCTGCATGACATTAAACTGCATTGGTCCCGCATGACCCTAAACTGCGAGAGGGTCCTGCATGACATTAAACTGCATTGGTCCCGCATGACCTTAAACTGCGAGAGGGTCCTGCATGACATTAAACTGCATTGGTCCCGCATGACCCTAAACTGCGAGAGGGTCCTGCATGACATTAAACTGCATTGGTCCCGCATGACCTTAAACTGCGAGAGGGTCCTGCATGACATTAAACTGCATTGGTCCCGCATGACCCTAAACTGCGAGAGGGTCCTGCATGACATTAAACTGCATTGGTCCCGCATGACCTTAAACTGCGAGAGGGTCCTGCATGACATTAAACTGCATTGGTCCTGCATGACCCTAAACTGCGGGAGGGTCCTGCATGACATTAAACTGCATTGGTCCTGCACGACCCTAAACTGCGACTTGGTCCCGCATGACCTTAAACTGCATCTCCGTCCTCACTGCAAGACGTTAAACTGCAAGTCAGTCAGTTCTTCCTGACCGAGGCTCAGCCTCAGGCCCCTCGGCCTCTTTGGGCCCCTGACCCCGTTTCCACCGAGGTCTGGCCCCAGGCCCCCCTCGTTTCTCTCCGACTTACCCTCTTACGGGATTGTACGGTACAGTGTAGGACTACGTTCTCACGTTGAGATCATGTACCATGCCGCACACATCCCCGAACGAGATGCCCCTCGTCCCGCATGACGTTAAACTGCATGTCAAGAACTACATACGGCTTGATTCCCATCCTCATGGGATACGTAGGAACGCTCGGACGCCTCGTCTTGAGCCCAGCCCCAAGCTTCTCTCTTCCACTATTCCCCCTGGGAATGGTCTCCTTGGAGGATCTTTGTGTAGCAGGGCGTCGGCCTTCTTGGCCCCGCTCATGCAACCCCACTCACGCAAAGATTGTAAAGGTCGCACCATGCGCCCGCTCCGTTCTTCTACCCTCCCACGTCCTTACCGCATGACGCTAAACTGCATGGCCTTCAAGAACTACGTACGGCTTGATTCTCATCCTTATGAGATACGTAGGAACGCCCAGACATTTCGTCTGTTGGCCCAGCCCAAAAGCCAAAATCTTCCCCTCGGGTTAAGACACGGCAGGGTGCACATTTTTGCCCCGACCCACGTCGAGCAAGCCTCGACCCGGTTGCACATTCCCCCCCTGGAGGTGTTTGCCCCTTTCGTGGATGAATTCACACCCAGAGGGGCCCCCAAGAATGGCCTGGATACAAAGCCCAAGGGTTCTCCTACCGATACGGGCCAACGCCCCCGAGGGTTTCTCAAGCAACAAATTGAAACAAGTCCCGCGTTGCGAATTTGGTCAGCGGTCGACCCTCATTTGTTGCCCCCATGCAGGTCACCATAGGAACGCTGTGTTTCGAATATGGTCAACAGTGATTCAGTCTGCCCCATCCTGAGGTGACAAAATTCCCCCAGGTGGTGCCAGTGATCGGGCCCACAGCCCATGATTCCTCACCCGGAGCGTACGGTGTGGTGTGGGACTACGTCCTCATTCACGTCGGGATCATGTACCATGTCGTACAACTCCCCTTACGAGGCCCAGCCTCAGGCCCCTTGGCCTCCTTGGGCCCCTAGCCCCCCGTCCTCATGTAAGACGTTAAACTACAAGTCAGTCGGGTCTTCCTGATTGATACTTGACCTTAGGCCCCTTGGCCTTTCCAGGTCACAGCCTAGGTCCCTTCTTACCCGGAGTGTACGGTGTGGTGTGGGACTACGTCCTCATTCACGTCGGGATCATGTACCATGTCGTACAACTCCACTTCCGAGGCTCAGCCTCAGGCCCCTTGGCCTCCTTGGGCCCCCGACCCCCCGTCCTCATGAAAGACGTTAAACTACAAACCGGTCAGGCCCTCCTGACCGAGGCTCAGCCCCAGGCCCCTCGGCCTTTCTAGGCCGCGGCCCAAGACCTATCTTATAGGATTGTACGATATGGTGTAGGACTACGTCCTCATTCATGTCGGTTTTTCGCCATACTATACACCTTGCTCAGGAGTATATTACTCCCCACCCAAGTCCCGCATGACGTTAAACTGCATTTCAAGAACTACGTGTGGCTTGATTCCCATCATAATGGGATACGTAGGACCACCTGGATGTCCAAGATCCGGGTCCAGCCCCATCTCTCGGGAATCCTCATCCCATCTTGGCCCCTGGCCCCATCCTTCCTCCATGAGGAGATCATATGGTGCGGTGTGGGATTATGTCCTCATTTACGAGGGTCTCGTAGTGACCACGCCATGTTTCCCGCACCACTGAGCTGTTTCGTCGATACCTCCTTTTTCGGCTGTTCACCAATGTGCTTAAGAGTACTCCGGTTCATTACCTGGAATGCCAAGCTTTACTCGGACATGTCCGCACCCGCTTTCCAGGCTTTGCGTATCCCCACATCAGGGCTTTCACCATCTTTCACACCCAGAGGGACCCCCAAGAACGGCCTGGATATAAAGCCCAAGGGCTCTCCTACCGATACGGGCCAACGCCCCCCAGGGTTTCGGACGACAAATCGATAAAATCCCGCGTTGCGAATATGGTCAGCGGTCGATGCTCGTTTGTTGCTCCCACCTCAGGCTAACGCGATACAGACGCTGTGTTTCCTTCATGGATAACAGTTTTCCTCTGTCGTCACACCAACCCATTAAGCCCAAATGCCGGATACACAATTCACACCCTTCGTCACTTCATCGTGTCCAAGTAGAATTTCGGGACTCTTGGTACTTTTTTCCCCTGTGCACGTCTGCGCGTTTGAGGAACAAGCTACATCAAAGGTGTCCTTCGGAACTCTCTGCTGACTCCCCTTTAATGGATGCCCCAAGTATTGCAATGAGGATCCCCCCTTGTTTCCCACACCGAGTTTATCTCACGTGGGCTTAGGGATTGGGTTGACCTCTGTGCTTGCTCGGGAGTTTTCACCACCCACGGTCCGAGCTCTAAGACTATAAACTAAGACTCTCATCTGGAACTACGTTCAAGACCCTTTGTCTCCGAACCCAGCTTGAGTTCAGCAAATTTACCCCTCTAATCCTGCCTTCAGGACCCTGATCACAGGACTGCGTGGCGCAGTGTAGGACTACGTCCTCATTCACGTCGGGTACGCAACAACTGCACCACGCACGCCCCCATTCTGAGGTTCAGTCCTCCTATCCCCTGTCCTGCATGACATTAAAAGGAACCCTTTCAGAACTACGTGTGGCTTGATTCCCATCATAATGGGATACGTAGGACCACCTGGATGTTTAAGATTCGGGTCCAGCCCCACCTCTGGGAGATATCCTGATTTCCCGATCACCTAGACCACTTGGTCCATCCCTCTCCAGCGGGGGGTGCGTAGGTATGATACAAGGTTGTGGGCATCATGCCCCCCTTCCCCTAGGAATCTGCCATCTCTCGATCACCCTCAAGGTTGAGTCCCTTGGCTCCCCGTAGTGGTTCACCCATGTATTGAGAGTACTCTGGTCTAGGACCAAGAGTGTCAGATTCAACTTGGTCAAGTTCCTTCCACTTGTCAAGCTTCGTGTTCCCCTCTATTCGGACTTCCATCATCTTTCACACCCGGAGGGACCCCCAAGAACGGACTGGATACTACGCCCAAGGGCTCTCCTACCGATACGGGCCAATGCCCTCCAGGGTTACGGACAACAAGTCGATAAAATCCCGCATTGCGAATATGGTCAGCGGTCGATGCTCGTTTTGTTAGTCCTCATTTCAGGCTAACGCGACAGGATGCTGTGTTGCGAACATGGTCAGCAGTAATCCTCTGTCGTCACGCCAGCCCCTTCAGTCCTTGAATGTTGGTTGCATGATTCACATCATTTTCCACCCCATCATGTCCAGGTGGAATCTGGACACTTTTGGCACTATCCCTCAGTGCACCTTTGCATGCTAGGGGGACAAAGCTGCAATCTGGCGTCCTTCGGGACTCCCGTGGTCCGAGCTCTAAGACCATAAACTAAGACCCATTCTGGACTACGTTCAAATTCCCATCCTCATGGGACACGTAGGACCGCCCAGACGCCCTGTCTCCGGGTACAACCCATTCAGGAAGCCAGTCTCTTCCCCTGTTTTACCTCCGGATGGCATACAATTTGATGTGGGATCATGTCTCTGTCAAATGTGTTTTATAAACACTGTGCACATTTCCCGCCTAGCATCGTCTCTGCTACGTCTGCGCTGCATGACGATAAAATGCATGCTTGGTCCTATCATACGACCTTAAACTGTGACATTACCGTCCTAGCCGCACGACGAAAAACGGCACCGCATTGTGGTGACCTCGCTGTAGAGGACATCACGTTGGGTACTGGCCACGCGCCATGCCATTTGTCAACGCCCATCACGGCTTGATTCTTGTGGCGACATCACGACCTACAGTTCTAGGCCTGTCGCTTCACAAAAAAAAACTATTCACCTCAAAGAACAAACAAGATACATCAAATTCCGCTTCTTTTAGTGCAAGGGCTACGTCCGCACTTCCCCTTTCCCCTGGCACTGGTACCTTACCCTGCCACCTTCCAGAACTACGTATGGCTTGATTCTCATCCTTATGAGATACGTAGGAGCGCCCGGGTACTTCCCCACGGGTCCAGCCTAACCCTGGTGTTCGGTCCCTCGACTCGAGCTCATTCACGTCAGGTTGTGATGTCATGCGTCCCCTGATCCCTTTTTCCAATCCATGGTCCGAGTTCTATGACCATAAACTAAGATTTCCCCAAGGGAAAGGAATCTGCTCCCTCTCTCTAATACGTTTCGTTGACGTATCCAGATGTGTTTTGACAAAAATCCCGAAGCATGGGATTTTCACAGGGACATTCCCCTCATCCCATGACCAAGCTTCGTGAGCTCACTATTTGGATCCTCATCCTCTTCCACATCCAAAAGGACCCTCGGACGACGTGGATACTAAGCTTAAGGGCTCTCCATGAATGCTGGACCTAAGGGCCCTACAATCGTTTCGGGCCAACGTCCCTGCGGATATTCGACAACATTTGTGACACGGTCCCATGTTTCGAATACGGTCAACGGTCGACCCTCATTTGTTTGTCCCCATTTCAGGCTAACGCGATAGGATGCTGTGTTGCGAATATGGTCAGCAGTAGTCCTCCATCGCCACGCCGTCACCATCGTGATCCGAATCTCGAGCGTCATGATTCACACATTTCCACTCCCTCATGTTCAAGTGGAACTCCACCATACTCGGCTCTTTCTCTTCGCGCATCTAGATGCGCTGAATGATCGTGTTAGTGTCATCGGGCCGGTAGTCACCGAGCATCCCTTTGCCCTCACCTGCCCCTCTCTGCGTCGGGTAATTCCCGCCACTACTGCTTGTTTCCCACACCGAGCACGACTCACGTGGGCTTAGTAGTTTTGGCCGGATGTGTACCAACACGGTTAGGCTACTCCTCGTCCAGTACGACGTTAAACTGCGTTTCCAGAACTACGTGCGGCTTGATTCCCATCATCACGTGGGATACGTAGAGACGCCCAGGCATTTAGCCTAGGGTTCAGCCCCAGGAATCACAAAATCCTGTTCCTCCTCATTTCCAGCGCCCCTGGTGTTGCCCCAATCGTGCATACGATCACGTTGGATAAACGGTAATTCGGATATCCCGGAATTTCCTCCTCCGATCAAGCCTTCCCCATCTTTCGGGAATCTGGACTGGTTTGAGGGAATTGTCGTCAAACGTCCCGCAAACATTGTAGGGATGCAACAAGGCAATTCAACAGTGGAAATCGTGCGTGCTACGGAACTCAAAACAAAGGAGAAAGGAAGAATTGAAGCAAAAAAATGTTGATAAAAGTTTCTTCGGGTTCGCTACAATACTCGGGGGTTGACTTCCCCCACGGACGGGTTGACTCCGTCAAAAGAGCGTTGCAGCTCCGCCACCCGTTGACTTGCGGCGTCCAGAGCCTGTTGCCGCTGATTTAACTCCCGCTCCTCTTCAGCAGCGGCGGGGCGTAATCCGTCAACCTTGGCCCGGACCCTTTCCACCTCGGCCTGGACGACAGCCATCCTTCCAGAGGTCTGCTCCATATGCTCCTCAGCCTTTGCCAGCTGAGCCTTCAATCGTAAGACCAGCTCAGACTGTGCATCGAGAGTGGCTGAAAGCTCGTTGGCCCAGATCTGCATCTGTTGGACCTCGCCTTCAGCCTCCTGGAGCTTCCTGATGCTGGTCGCCTTCCTCCGCTGCCATCCCACGCTCAGCCCACGGTCATGCTCCCGGATCTTCTCGGCCATGAGGTCTCGGATGAGCGCGTGAGGGCGTTGGGCATCCACTCCCCCGGCACACAGTTCGCGCAACCGTGATCGGAGCCTATTCATTTCGGCCAGCCATTGCACTTGGGGAGTGTCTCTGATAAAGCGCGTAATCAGCTTCCACGACCGGCGGCGGACTATGCTGATGTCTTCCTCGTCAGAGGCTGTTTCGTCCCAATCCGCGCGGTCAGCGGGCTCGTACACAGGATATGCCTGCAGGAATTCCTCAGCGGGATCCGCATCTGGTGTTGAGTCTGGTACGGCACCTGACGCCGGCACAGGCACGACAGGACTGGGACTGATCGGTTGATCCTCTTCCTCGGAGTCCACCTCGATGACTTCAGGTATGACCCTGCTGGTAATCCCGCCAGTGATGGTGTGCACCGCAGCCGGAGGAGGTGAAGGGATTATCGTCACCATCACCGGCATGCCCCTGGGAGGGACGCCGCCAGACATCCCAACCAGCCTCGCCGCAGCAGCCCATGCCAGTCGGAGAACTGTATGACAGAAAGAGATATAAACGTTAGTCGACATGGCCCACGTGTGGCAACGAAGAGACCGGTGAAAGAGACTTATGAAGATTGACTTCTGAGCGCTGCTCCTGGGCCGGTACTGACGGGACTCCGAGACGGGGCCCCCCGTATACTGCTGGAAGATCTGGAGAGTCCAGAGGAGCCACCTCAGACCCCCTGGTCCCACCAGATGCAGAGCTGGACGCAGCCATAGGCGCGGGTTCTGAAGGCCCCGCATCGTCACCCGCCGAGGAGCGAGAACGAGGCCTACGAACAAGTTCCTCCTGCATGACCCAAACATTGGTGAGAAGTCCGTATGGATTCAATAACAGATCGTAAGAAGAGAGGTTCGGAATGCTACCTCGAGAGCCTCCGCGAAGTCGTCGGATTCTGAGCTTCGGTCTCCGACCTCGCCCTCCTCCAACGGGCTCCCTCCTCCCGCCTCATCCTCCCGAGAGGAATCCCCTGATCCCTCCGGCAAGGGGAAGCGCTCCCTCAGATCGGCAGCTGATGGCTGTGGAGGGACCGTCTGATTCAACAGTACCATCACCCGGTCTGTCATTGGGCGAGGGACACCACTGGAGTGGATGTAATCCTCCAGCTCGTTCAAGTATTGCTCCGCCTCCGCCGGAGACACCATGAATCCGGCCCGGACTGGGCCTATGCCCGGCAGTCTCATCCCGAGGTGATTCAGGTGGGCCCACACCTCAGATGGGCTGAGGAATTGCCGGTTGACGTCCCAGACGTCCCAAGCTTCCGGAAAGACAGCATCTTCTGCCATGTCAATGTGGCGCAGCCGCTTCCCCGGAGCCTGAGCGGATATCCGACGGAATCCCCTCGATGGCCGCCCCTCCGGATGACCTTGCTCTCCCGGAACCACCGGATCCGCCGCTGCTGCCATGCCCTCGGCCGGTGCGGGTCCCTCTGCCACGGCAGCCCCGCTGCCATGGGCGGCCCTAGCTGCCCTCCGACCCCGACCTCGAGATAAAGGAGGCCCACCGTCACCAACCCGGATCGTTGGCTGCTTCAGCATCTCCCCGGGATAAGCGGCCTCCCAGCTAATGGCGTACTCCTTCACTAAGCCAAAGGCGGCGGTGGGAGGAGGCAATGTGATCTGCATCTTTCCATCCTCACGTGTGAACATGAGCCACAGCTGCCTCATCACACACGGGTGCTCCTCGTGACGCACCTCCCAGTATACCTGCGGGGTCAGCCGCTGGAGGCACCGGAACTGCCTCGCAAAACGATGTGGGGTGTACGGTTCACAGATCGGCTCACGATCTATCCGAGCCACCAAAACTCCACCTCGGAAGGCCAGGAGGTAAGCCCGATGCTCTTCCGTTCCCCGTCCATCATCAGTAAGCCTTCCCGTCGGCAGTGGAAAGGGATGAAAGTTGAACTCGTCCGCCCTCCACACCCTATTCAGCACCATCGGAACGGCCAGTTTGAATGGGAAGCTCCCAACTGCGTTCAGGATGGAAGGGCGAAAGTCTGATCCCGGCGGCGAAATGGGGTTTGGATACTCGTAAATCCCCCTGATGTGCGCCGCGATCCACCCATACAGGAGGTGGAAGGGACCGCATATTCTGGGCGGCTTCTTGCCCTCGCTGATACGTCGCAGCAATCTGTATAGCTTGGCGAGCATCGGGATCCCCAGGTTGATCCGCTGCCCCATGGCCAGCATCAATGCCATGATGAACGAGCTGGGCCGTACCCCCATGCTTGTATCTCTCACTGGTAGGATCCACCCACATATGAGGGCCGCGATGAACGCCGCCAGCCTAACTATTGGCTGTTGTTCGGTGCTGACGCTGAAGCCCCAAGTCTTCCATTGGCTGTCCTCCAAAACCCACCAATACGAGTGCCCCTTACCCCGCTGGGCTGCCCTCGGACAAGTTCGAGGCCTTGGAGGGAACTCTCGATTCTCTGGAAAGTTCAGGAAACACTTGAACAACCTCTTGAAGTGGACGTCCCTCACGGCCTCCTTGTCCTCTCCAGGGACAAGCGCCATCAGCACTGACGCCAGCCGTGGCATTTGCTCAGCATCCCCCCACGCACTGATGACGGGGAGGAACTCGTCGTACATGGCCCCCAAGATCGGGACCCCAGAAACCTGGTGGACATCCCACAGGCTGATGCCCACCTCCCCGTGATGCAGATGAAAAGTGTTGGTCCTGGACGACCATCTACTCAGCAGTTCCGGCATCAGCTGTTTTGGCTGGTAAATGTGGAACTGGGAGGCCCATGCCGCCTCGTACAATCCCACTCTCCTCAGCTCAGCCTCGAACTCCTCGCATGAGGCGCCTACCCAGTAAGCCCAGGCCCAGTCGTCGGTAAAATTGCCGCCCTGGCGCAGGTCCCACTCATCGGACCATCCCTTCTTCGGATCCTGCAGAGCCGCCTTCAGCATGGTGCGGTAGAGAGGAGGGGACGTCTCCGGTTGCAGTGGCCTCCCGTCAATATCGTTCACATGATTGTGGAGACAATCGGCGGTGACGGGTGTGAAATCCTCCCGCGCGTGACCATCGGCCGCCCTGAACCATTGGTGCTGGCACGGTGTGCTCCTGAACCAACAAGCTGGTTCATCCCTTCCCGCCTCAGGGATGAAGACGTCATCCCTCAGCCCGAAGCCATACAACGGCAGCTTTTTGCACTGTGGATAGTCCTTCTGACCTTCCGACAGCAGATCTGTCAGAGAAGTGTGGTCTGAATGGCTGCGAACCATTTCCCCCAAGCCTGGACGGTTGGCCATCTCATCCCGACGAGCAGCATCTGCGAGCACTCCCAGCACAGCTTCATGATGGGCCATCTTTGAATGTCGACCCTTAGAAAAGTTTTTCTCCCTCGGCCGCGAAGCTCGGCCGCGAAGACGGATCGCGAAGATCGGTCGCGAGACGAAGCCGCGAAGTCTGGCCAAGGCAGACAGAGGTTCGCTTGGCGCGGACGCGGAGTCGGAGACTCGCGGTTCGCCGCGAAGCTCGATTCGCGGAGTGCTGTCGCGGAGTACGCGGAGCCTCGCCAAATCGAGAGCGCACAAAAAGACAAGACACGTGAAGACAAAAGAGGGCGGACCCCCTATTTATAGGCGATGACCTCGGAGCATCGCGGCGCGCCTCACCCGCACGAAGCATCGCGGCGCGTCCGGATCCGCGGCCCCGATGAGCATCGCGGTCCCCCTTCGCGATGATGCATCGCGAACCCCCGATAGTTTTTGGTGATTGACCCTCAGACTTCGACCCTTCGCCCTCCGCGGCTCCAAGTCTGAGGGGGGGCATTTGTTGGCGCCAAAAATATGGCCCGAAAGGAAGGAACGAAAAAGACAGTCGGCGCGCTGCCTCGCGAAGCACAGCCGCGGAGCCCGTCCGCGGAGCCCCGCCGCGCAGCGTCCCGACCTTAGCGACGCCGCGAAGCTCCAGAGGCGGTGATCCTCCGCGAGCGCGTTTGACGTTCGCGAACCGCCGCGAAGCTCCAGAGGTGGTGATCCTCCGCGATCCGGTTTGACGTTCGCGAGCCGCCGCGAAGCCCCGAAGCCAGCGCGCGAGCCCTGCTTCGCGGCGCCCCTTCCCTATAAATACTCGACTCCCCCTGAGTCCCCGGGACGGACAATCTGACCTTTCGGCTTCTCCTCTCCCGAATCGCGAAGCAAGCTTTGCCCCGGGAATCATGAGCTCCGCGAGGTATTTCTACTTCGCGAGACGACTCTGATTTGTTTCGTCCTGAGCCCCTCTTCCGAGAGGGATGCCCTTCGCGAAGCCCAAGGGCGTTCGCAAAGGAAGGGGATTCCCAAGGGAACCCGGGCAGCCGCGGAGCACTCGTGCTTCGCGAAACACCCAACCCATGCTAGTAATCCCTATGCCAAGGCAGGATAACTATGCATCGCGAAGCACTTTGCTTGGCAGGACCCTGCTTTGCGAACCACTCCTTCGCGAGGCAGTGCTCCGCGAACACTGTTCCACTTCGCGAAGCACCACCCACTCCCACCTACGCCCCATGCTAAGGCCAAGGCACCCCACTTCGCAAAGCACACTCCTCTGCTTAGCGATTCCTCCTTCCGTGCGACCCTCCAGGTTTGCACGATGTGATTTCAAAGTCCCATGGACAACACCTCCCGTAGCGTTGCTTCGCCCAATGCTCCTTCGCATAGGCACGCTAACGGCTATTGCTTCTTCGCATAGCCACGCTAACGTGGACCCCTCGATGGCTCCTCCCTCGACCCCCCTCTACCATGGCCTTACTGGTACCTCCCCTTCCCCAAGGACCAGAGGGTACCAGTTATGTAAGCCCTAGGGGTGTGGAGTGAACCCACCTCGTCCGAGCTGCAGGACGTTAAACTGCCAAGCACCGCGTCCCCAACACATGACGTTAAACTGTGACCCAACCTCGTCTCCCTCACGAAGGGTCCCCCCAGCTCGAGCATTCATTACACCGCTCGTCTCCACGGGAATGGAACTCTTCCGCACATGGAATGAGATCCTCCTTGTCGGAGTGGTGTATGTTCGCAGGGGAAGGGTCGCCTCAGAGCGTAAATCCCTAACCTTTGGTACGGATGATTGCACCCGTGCATCTCGGTACTTCCCCACTACCAAGGTCAGTGGAGGACGTGATAGGGAACGAGGCACCTCCCATTGTCGGACCAAGGTCCATCTTTCCCGCACTTTGTCGCGCCATGGGACTCCATCCTGGAGTAAGTCCCAACACCATGGGCCGCCCAACGCGTAAGCCCCTCTTCTCTTCTCACGGACGCACCCTTCGCGACGTGATCGTCAGGTCCTTGCAACCTCTTGTTTCTCACACCGAGCATGACTCACGTGAGCTTAGAGTGAGCACCGACCCTGACAAAACCTTTTGAACTACGAGGTCTTTGATCCATGTTAAGGCATGGTACGTAGGAAGCCTCCACGAGGTTCAAGCCCACCATCAGCGGACCAAGGTTTACTTTCACGTCGGTTTACCGACAAACTCCCCTTTTGAACTACGAGGTCTTTGATCCGTGTCAAGGCATGGTACGTAGGAAGCCTCTATGAGGTTCAAGCCCACCATCAGCGGACCAAGGTCTGCTTTCACGTCGGTTTACCGACAAACCCCCCATCTGAACTACGAGGTCTTTGATCCATGTTAAGGCATGGTACGTAGGAAGCCTCCAAGAGGTTCAAGCCCACCCGTCTTTCACGTCGGGTTTCACCCCCGTCCAGCACGACGTTAAACTGCACCCCGGTCCAGTGGTAAGCCATTGCGACCCACCACTTGAACTACGAGGTCTTTGATCCATGTTAAGGCATGGTACGTAGGAAGCCTCCACGAGGTTCAAGCCCACCATCAGTGGACCAAGGTCTACTCACCATTTGAACTACGAGGTCTTTGATCCGTGTCAAGGCATGGTACGTAGGAAGCCTCTATGAGGTTCAAGCCCACCATCAGCGGACCAAGGTCTGCTTTCACGTCGGTTTACCGACAAACCCCCCATCTGAACTACGAGGTCATTGATCCATGTTAAGGCATGGTACGTAGGAAGCCTCCAAGAGGTTCAAGCCCACCCGTCTTTCACGTCGGGTTTCACCCCCGTCCAGCACGACGTTAAACTGCACCCCGGTCCAGTGGTAAGCCATTGCGACCCACCATTTGAACTACGAAGTCTTTGATCCATGTCGAGGCATGGTACGTAGGAAGCCTCCATGAGGTTCAAGCCCACTCATCACCCAATTCACGTCGTGTTCTACCTACGTCCAGCACGACGTTAAACTACATTCCAGTCCAGCGGTAAGCCGTTGTGACCCATTCCCACCTGAACTACGTGGTCTTTTATCCATGTCAAGGCATGGTACGTAGGAAGCCTCCACGAGGTTCAAGCCCACCAATAGTGGATCAAGGTCCCTCACTTACGTCGGCTCACCGACACCCACCACCCGTCGTTTATTCATGTCAGGGTTCATTACCGTCCCGCATGACGCTAAACTGTATCATTTGAACTACAAGGACTTTGATCCATGTCAAGGCATGGTACGTAGGAATCCTCCCAGAGGTTCAAGCCCAACTCCCACCGGACCAAGGTCCACCCTCATGTAGGTACGCTGACGATGCCCATCGGACCAAGGTCCACCATCACGTCGGTTTACCGGCACCATCCCGAACTACGCGGACTTTGATTCCCTGCCACGGGGATACGTAGGAAGCCCCTTCAAGGCTCAAGCCCAACTTCGTCGTCACCACCCCTGCGATGGTCCCATTCCATTCTCAACCGTCTCCGCGAGACGTTAAACTCGCGACCTACCTCGTGGTAAACATGAGATGCCTGAGGAAAACCTCGGATGGAACGCCTTTGGCGTAACCGTCTTTGCTAGACGTTAATCTTGCAAACATACCCTGTGTTGAACACGGGAAGCTGAGGAAAACCTCAGGTACATGTCTATGACATGTAACCCCCCGTGCTCGATGTGGGATGCCTCGGGTTTCCACGCCCTCGAGAAGCCTTGCGATCAAGGACAACAGACAGACATGCCAGGTACCCCAGCATCCAGACACGCTACTGATTCCTCAAACGTGATTACTCCCCTGACCGAAGGTTGCTGCCCTGACTGGACCCTTTGGAATGTCCCGACAGAAGCAGCGTAATTAACCGGCGTCCATGGAAACATGGCACTGGGAAGAGTTTCACGAACTACGTATTAAATCTATAAGGGAGACCCGGACTAGGTGACGAGTTCTGAGGAGGAATCCACAGGAGGAAGAACCGACATCCCATCATCCCGTTTCGATCAAGGAGCAGACGTACCTGAACAAGGAACGAATGCCGCCCGCCTTTGGAAAGCGGGAATGCGGGGCAACAAAGCCGCGCGTCCCCCTCCTCCGCGGACGGATGCGCGCGCGCCCCGGCGAAAGCATCGGAAACAACTACATTTTAGGAATCTTTATTCTAAATAAATGATACATGTATCACCCAGTGTGGTGAACATAAAACACATCTTTGGTTATAAATTATTGTGTAGTATGGGTCTCTAGAAATACCCCTCCCACTAAGCTCAAAATATTCTAATATTCTTATTCTAACCATTGTGCATCCAAAGCATTAACTCATAGATGAAATGTTTACTCCAACTATCTTTAAGAATAAATGCTTCCATTGTGTAAATATAGTCAGTATTTACTTGATGTTAACTTCATTTGTGACTATAAGATTATTAAATTAGACTCACCTTAGTGTTATGATGTTTTTTTTGAATATAAGGCCATCCTTCTACAAATGGTTTTGAACAAAAACATTTGATAGAATATTTATATATCTTATCATATTGAAACTCATATGATATCCATTATACAATATAGTTGTACTATTGTTAGTTGTTTCACTTATAATTTAATAATATTTACTTGATAAAATAATGGATGATTTTTAATATATATAAGACTCATCATTGATATTATTTTTACTACCATTATTACAGTGATGTGTATAAGGAAATTTTTGTTTGGTATTTTCTTTAATCTATATATATGATCAATAAATACATGGAAAATATATTCTCCAAAAATCCATCTTGAAGATTCATAGATATTTGCAAAGTGAAATTATTTAACTCAATGAGAATTTAAAAAAATTAAAGGAATATCAAGAAGTATATAGAGTTATTATTCTCTTTAGAATAGTTAACAAGAACTTGTGGAAATAAATTTAACATATTTTTGAAATAACCTTATATATAAGCATTTATTTATCTGAAAATGATAATTAGTTCATTTTTATTCATGGTATCTCAGATTAATAGAGACTAAAACACCTTTCTTGGTATAAAAATTCAACTAATTTTACTTTTATTTGAAAAATATCTATCCCTCCACAATTAGGTAATCGTATTATATTTTATATTCATAATTCATTATGATGGATATTTTTTAATCAATATCCTCTGAAAAAATATGCTAGCGATGAAGTATTATAAAAAAATACCCAATGAGAAATAATGAATCATTGTTTATACATATATAATAATATAATTTTTTGTTAGAATTCATTATAAACTTTAATCATTCCATTTTTCCAATGTGAAGTAGAAATCTCCCCTTGGTTTATAAAGGAATATCTCTTTCTCATCTTCCTTTGGGTTCACTTTAAAAACTTTATATTCATGTTCATTTCATATATTTAAATTCATGTATATTGTGTTATAATATTATTTAGAAAAAATATAATGAAAGTAAACATGTTGAATATACTAAAACTCTATGAAACTACTTTCTTCTTGATTATAATGAAATTTATTTTCTAGTTTTCATTATTTTCACATGATAACAAAAAAACCACATATTCATTCTTCTAAATTTCTTAAACATTTCTATTTAAATTCTTTCATAATGGATCTTTTGGATTTAGATAATCCAAGGGTTATTCGTCATGTTCTTTAAATAATTTCACTGAAAGGGTGGAGAAATAAGGCTCGACCAGTGCTTACCTGCATAGTAAAATATGGAAAAAGGATTCCTAAGTGACTTATATATTTATTATCTAGGATTGGAAAAAATTAGGATAATCTTAGTAGTAATGATAATTATATAACATTAATGGATAATTTATTATCCATGTGGATCCGTAATATTTCTAACTAACCGATATTCCCCAGTATTTTGAATGCATGATTTGTAGTTATATTTCATTCTTCTTGTCTACAATGATATAGTTCATTAAAATTATTATATATTCCAAAACATTATTAATCGTTTTAAATATATTATAGATGATATATTATGGTTTCAGAATATAGGTATTTATGTTTTATAATCAACTCTATAGACATTGTTTATAATACAACAAACTAGACATTGTAAGAATCCTTAACATATCTCTAGTATGATACCTTTTTGTAAGATCGTGACCTTTTCTAGAGATTTCTCAGAATTTTTTATTTAATATATTACAATGTGTTGATTAATTTTTATTTTAGTTTTACCTTGTGATGTGTTTGGATGAAAATTTTAGAATAATAGGGGGAAGAGTGTGGTTCATTGTTGGCGCATGATTTTCACTAATTGTACGCCCTGGGCCAACAAACTGTGAAACCCTGGAAGTGGGGATTTTCATAGATGGTTCATGGTTTTTCAAAATGTAACCCTCTTAGGAGAAACTGTGACCCCCCCCCCCCCAAAGAATAGATACATAGTTAGCCGTATGGTTAGGGTAAACCTTGTTCTCTGAGCATCAAACCATGCGTATAGAATTTTAATCCCCTAAAAATTAGTTAAAAATTTACCAAAACCCTTATAATACTCGCAAAACACCCTAAATTGACCCATAAATGATTTATATTAATTAAAAAGTCCCCTTGAGGAATTATAAGGTTTTTTGAACTCCGTTCTTGGTTATTCAAACCCCAATTGGATAATATGGATCTCTTCGGGTACCAGGTTTCTTCCTAAATGATATCTTATTATTATCTCTTTATTTTGGTGAGTTTTTAACCTATGTTTTGTTAAATATATATATCTATATTTGAAAAATCTATATCTTAGATTATGGATCTAATGGTAGTATAATTAAGGTATCTTGATTTTTTCAATCTTGGATTTAGTTTTTTGATATTGATCTCATGTTAAGTTTTTATTGTATTTAAATTGATTATTTTCATTGGCCAAATGATTGTTAATGAATTGAGTTAGTTATCCTATAATTTACTCCACATTGTTTTGATTGAAATTTTTCATATGTAATTATATGGTTTTTAATTGATGTTTAGAAAATGTGTTATTGATTTAATTAATTAATTTTACGACTAAATTAATTCAAGGAAATGTGAAATTAGGGATATTAGGGTTATAGTATTGAGGTAATTAATTATTAATATAATTATGATATATTGAGATTATTGATTTGAGATAATTAATTTTTTATATAGTTATTGGATATTGAGTTAGTGGGTACTGATTGATTAATTGGTGAATTAATTTATGGGATTGAAGTGATTAAATAAATACAGAATTAATTAAGGGGATAGATTTGAATAACAAATTAATGAATTAGTAGGAATAATGATGAGACTAAAAAAATTGGATTGATTAATGGAATGATTGAGAACAATAAATGGTAAAAAATGACATTTATGAGTAAATTTAGAAGAATAAATGGTAAAAACTGCATTTATGTGTTAATTGAGAATAGTAAATGGTAACAATATAATTTATGTTTTACTTAAGAACAATAAATTGTAAAAATAAAATTTATGTGTCAATTAGAATGGTGAATGGTAATAATGGAATTCATGTGTTGATTTAGATAATGAATGGTAAAAATTGAATTCTAATATACAATATCCCATGGGGATAGCTCAGGCTTCAGAATGAGCTGAGAAAGTAACAATGTATGGGTTTCTTAGAGAACCAAGGGGTTTATGAGATTAAATAAAGATTAATTGATAATGTGATAATTATTTAATTATTATTTTTTAATTAATTTATTTTTAAAATTTTATACACTATTATTTGAATGGATATTATTGTAGAAGCTTTTGGTGATGTCCTACTGAGTTATACTCAAACCAAACTTGGGATTCCTGATCAGTACCGAATTTGATTACATGATTGCATGACATGTTAAGGGATAAAGAAATGTGTTAGATAGATGATTGTGATGGAGTATGGATGAGGGAACTGAATGTGGTTGGGGACCCAAAGGGAGTTTTCAGTATCTTATCTTTTTAGTTTTCATTTTGATACATGGAACATACATTAACATTTCATATCTATAGTTCACTTTTGATATTGTATTTCTAGTTTTGGGCATATTGAGACACTGTATTTTCATTATTATTAATTATATGTTATTTTGTTAGTGTTTATTATTTTCCATAGGTGTACTACTCTGATGAAAATAGGGTATTGTCTTCCCATGATTGATATTAGACTGTTACTACTATTCGGTAGCCTCTATCATATAGGGAAGTACGCCTGAGTTCACCTAAAACATGGCTCAGGGCACTCATGTGTGGTACCCAAGTAGTGACATCACAAAGTCGTATAAAACAATTTTTCTATTTTTTTATTTTTTCTTACTATTTGGGAAAGGTCGACATGAGACTAGGATGATTCGATTGATGGTTATGATCTCATGCATGGGAGTTTCAAACCCATGTATGAAGGGAAATCCCAGGTACCTAGGGTGGGATTTTTGATATTGTTGTTTTTTATTATAGTTGAATATTTTTTCACCGTGGGTGACTCACTTGATGTGTAATGTGATTATTATTTTTGAAAATTGTAGATAATTGACATATATCCCATTATAGAATGATATTTTTGTTACTTGTATCATTCTAGGCACTCATGAATATTATGAAATGCATAATTTTAGATACGAACAAGGAAATGGGTTTTTGGTTTGTTGGTGAACAATGATATTTTCATTTCTTGTGAAATAGAAATGAATATCATTCTTAAGATTAAATTTAGAAATATTTTTAAATTATGTTAGATAAAAATAAAGGTGTTTATAATGAGAAACATTATATTATAATTAGTTTTCCCTTTTTAACCTGGACCTAGGTGAAATATAGTCAACGATATTAATAGATCTTTAGTTCTAACTGCGTGGTGAGGTTTGGTGAATGGTGTTTTGGTGAATTGTTGTTATTTTACTCTTAAGTAAATCAGATAATGTGGTATCTCATGTCTTAATAGGTGGGATTGGAATTATAGAGAGATTTCTCAATGACGATGCCTTTTGAGAGGATGACATGAGTTTATGGTTGGAGATGACCTACTAATAGAGAAACTAGAGGCACTATTAGTGTTGGTTGGATAATTAATATGGAAATACTAAGGGAACCATACAAACTTTATGAAAATTAATGGTATAGATATAGAGTGTTTTAGGAGGAGTATGTATTACTTGATATGGTAGTTTCAGCTGCAGCACCTACTGAATTTTACTGGATATGGAGGAATTGAGGGAATTGAGTTTCAGATTGAATCCATTGATACTATACATAATCATTTGTAGACTCCTATTTAAAGGAGGGAGAAGATGTTTGTTCACATGATATGAGGTTCTATGATGTGATGGTGAGATGTTCAGGTATGGATTACATTGGTCTACAGTATGTTATGGATGGACTTATTGGATAGGTGCCTCTAGCACTTCTATCCAGAGACAATGAGGTAGGGGAGACCAATTGAGTTCATAAGACTGACTTGGGGGATCATGTTTGTGATGAACTATTCTAAATATTTTAAAGATCTTCATCTCATTACTTGAACATTGTAAGGGGATGAGACAATTTTAGCAAGGTGTTTTCTAAATGGTATTAAATATGATATTATTTACTATGTTATCCTATTTCAATTAAAGACGTTTATGAATGTGGTAGATCAGGCTCTCATAGCTGTGTGGAACCTAAAGGAGGCTTCCAGTAAAGGAAAGATGGTTGCTACTAGATGATCAATAGGTAGGGATTCCGAGATAAGAATTATTTATTATGAGTTTATTATCTAGGGGTGTAGAAGGAATAATTTCCAGGGGAATGTCCAGTGACATAGAACCTTACCTGGATAGTATTTCACCTATCTGGTATTTAGGGACACTATCATAGACATTTTCCTTGACCGCCAGTGGATTTCTGATCTTGTTTCAGGATGGTACATCTATAGAATTTTTGTAGGATCCCATGAAATATGAGTGGTGATGGATCTAAAAAAACTAGGTTTAAGAAGGGGATATTTTCACCATATCAATCTGTAAGAAAAATTTCTAATGGATAAGGTGGTAGAAATAGTGTACATATTGATTTTAGGAAAGATTGTTTATATCCGTAGGGTAGTGTTACTCAAGGGATTCATACCGCATAACTTGAAAAATGGTCATGACAATTGTATGTAGTGTATCCTACAATTTTGGATATAGCGGTTGCACCATCAATATTGAGATATACCATTATTATAGCTTATAAATTATATAGTGCCTTATTTGATACTAGTGCCTCTCATTTATTTATCTCTTAACTACCTTTTAATGGTTTGAGCTTAGTGGTGGAGTTTTTGAGTGATTTTTAGATGATATATGCACCTCTAGAAACATGTTTGTGGTACATCTATTTGTGTAAGTGGTGTTTTCTTGAGGTTGGGGAGTATCGCTTTCCATTGGATATTTTCATCCTAGAAAATATATATTTTTTCCTAATCTTGTGAATGGACTAAGAAGTAGAATACTCATCCCACATAGATTATTACTCGAGGATAGTGGCTTTTATGTCTCCAGAGGTTATGATAGATATATTCACAATCTTTATTGGGATATCCAGTCATGCCAAGTAGGGAAAATTACTCATCATCGTGGAGAACTCACAACCCAGGTTGCTAGTCTATTGTTGGATGATGGAGGTGTAAAGAATGATATTTTTTCACCTATATTGGACTCGTTTAAGAATTTATTTCATGAATATTTTTCCCAGATTCCACCTAATAGAGACATGGATTTTGTAATTGATCTCATGCTGGGAGATGAGAAAAATTCTATTACACAATATATAATGGCATTTATAGTGCTTTAAGAGCTCAAGACTCCACTGGGGGAGTTGTAGGATAAGGGATGTATCATTCCATGTATGTTGCCTTGCGGTTTACCAGTTTTGTTTTCTAAGACAGATGATGAGATCTTTATCTTATGTGTTGATTATTAGAAGTTAAATTAAATGATAATAATGAAATGGTATCCTCTTCTATAGATTTAGTATCTATTTTACGAGCTGAGAGAATCTTGTGTGTTTTCTAAAATAGATTTTAGATTAGGGTATAATCATTTGAGAGTTCATACTTCAGATATATTGAGGAATGATTTCAGAATAAGGTTAGGCCTTTATGTGTTCATTGTAATGTTGTTTTGTGAACATTATCTTTCATCCATACCAAGATCAGATTGTGGTAGAATGTGTGGATGACATCTTTTGGTGCTCTAAGAAACATGATGATCTTTCCCAACATCTTTAGATAATCTTGACAAAGATATAATTAGCTATACAAAAAGATATGTAAGGGATAATATTGGAAGGGCCAAGTAAACTTTTTGGGTCACAGTTATCTTAGAGGATGGTGTGATAGTGGACCTATATAAGGTGAAGTAATTGGTTTCCTATGAGGATCTAAAGAACGTGTTCTACATACATAGCATTTTGGGGTGAGTTTTATATTATCAGATATTAATCTAGGACTTTTATTGTAAAGACCCGCAAATTTCAAGGAAATATTTTTCTTAATTTTCTTTGGAATTTTACAAGAGCGCAGCTTCAGATGGCACCTGATTCCGAGGCCCGGTGTGCCCGGAATCAATTTCCGAAGTTTGGCTCGGGTACGTTCAGTGAACGGACGAGCGGGTTTTTCTATCTTTTGAACCAGTGCCCGGAATCGAATTTTGAGGGCACCGATGAAATCGCAGCGCCGGTATTTGCTTAGAAACGCCTCTTCCGGAGTTGCGTTTATTCAGACGTGTTTTTTAAATTTTGCGGCTTTAAGTCAGAAATAAAATAAAGTTTGTGCGACAACTTTATTTTATTTCACTTAAGCTGCTTGGAAGTCACTTGGAAGCCACTTGAACTGATTTAAAGCGGATAGGGTGCTATCCGGAAATATCCTACCCTTTGTTAGGATATTTGCGCGGTGGGGCCCGCACGAGCCCCGCCGTTTCTTTCGCTAAGTAACGCACCCGCGAAAACCCGTCAAAGTAACTGAAAAGTCAACCAACGCGTTTTCTTTAATTTCTTAACAGACCATTTAATTGGGCGGTTTATTTAGTGAATTAAATGGGCTGTTTCATTCGTTGAATTAATTCAACGAATTTAATGGGTCGTTACTTACGCGTTTGCGTTCGTTGGCAAAATAATAAAATAAGACCAACTCTTTCTTTTGGAGGATTACTCGTTGTGCGAGATTCTCTGGGCCTCCACCCTCCCCGCGAAGAACGCGAAGAACGCGAAGAACGCGAAGAACGCGAAGAACGCGAAGAACGCGAAGAACGCCGGCGACCGGAATTCGACGACGCACACCGTGATCTGCGACGTCGACGAGCTCTACCCGCGACGTTCTTCGGCGACGCCTCTTCTTCCGCGGCCGATCCTCGTTCGGCAATTAAGGTGAGAAACGAATCATTTATTTCTCCCCTTTTTATAATTCAATATCAACGGATTTAAATTAATCCGTTTGATCTTGATCCGGAGATTGGCGACGCTTCGCCGGATACCGCGACGACGTGACGATCTCCTTCTTCCGCGACGAGCGATTCCGCGACGACCTCTCGTCCGACGACGACGACAAGGTAAGGGTTGATTTGAAATATTTTATTTCTCCCGTGTTTATTCTTTTAAAATAAAGAACCTAATCTCCGAACAATTTTAATTTAATTAAAATTGTTGTTGATTATTATCTTTTCCTCCCGTTGTTTATGACTAACGCGGAGGGTGCGGGTCTAACGAACAAGACCCGGCTACCCTCCGCCGATCTCTTTTGTTGTGCGGATTTGGCGGACGACGACGAACCGCGCGGCAAGGGCGATCTGTTGATCCCGCAGTGAAGATCGGCCCCCGGGAGGAGCAACGGCGCAGACGGGAGGCAAAACGGGCCACCGGAGCAACTCCGGCGGCCCGCGGAAGGTGGCGGCGGCGCGGGTCGCCGGCGCGGCGGCGCCCGGCGCGCCGCTGGAGGAGTCCGCCGCGGACGAGCCGCGGCGGCGGCAAACCGCCGGACCGCGTCCGCGGTCCGGCCACCCAGCACGCGGCCCGCGGTCCGGCCACCCAGCACGCGGCCCGCGCGGGCCTCGTTCCTCCAAGCCGCGGGTCAAACCCGTGGCGGTTTCTCTTCGGCCGCTCGGCCGAAGCCGAGCCGGCCGGTCCGGTCGGCCGGGCCGCGCCCAGGCCGGACCGGACCCGGCCTAGCCGGGTCGGGCCGACCCGGTTCGGCCGACCCAGGGGTGGTTCGGGCCGGGTCGCCCCGGACCCAGAACCCCCGTTTTCGGGCCTTCTTCGGTCTTTCGCCCATATCTTGGGCCTGGGACCTCCGATTGACGAACCGTCAGCGGCTACGCGATCCTTGGATCAATACGGTCATTTAGGTATATTATACTCAAGGTTTCGGAAGACTTTGGGTTCGGCCGGGTTGGTTCGTACACGAAACCAACCGGGCCCTCGGAGCGGAAACGCTCATAACTTGAGCTACGGACGTCCGATCGACGTACCGTCAGCTGTGGTAGTTTCCTCTAAGTGAGACGGAACTTTTGGCATACTCCGCCCGAGGATCGGACACAGGCGGAGTACGGTCGGGTTGGTTTTGCCCAAAAAACCAACCGGGGCCCTGGGACGAAAATGCCAATAACTCTCAGACCGGGCGTCCGATTGACGCGTCGTCTGTTGCGTTGAGATCCTGTTGTCGATACAGAACTTTTGGATACATCAACTTCGGACTACGTGTCAGTTGATGTATCAGCCTCTCGGCTCGTGGAGCGGACCCTCCTAAACGAGCTCGCTGCGTGCGGGAACCCTAGCGCTGGCTGTGACTTCGACGACAGAGCAGAGATCCTCCGTGGACTTCGACGACAGAGCAGAGATCCTCCGTGGACTGCGACGACGGCAGAGCAGAGATCCTCAGTGGACTGCGACGACGGCAGAGCAGAGATCCTTCGTGGACTGCGGCGACGACTGTGCAGAGATCCTCAGTGGACTGCGTCGACTACTGCACTCAGCGATCCTACGTGGATCAGTGCTACAGGTTCTGTGTGAGCCCGATCCTATGTGGGTCCTTACTACCGGTTCTGTGTGAGCCACTGCCTACAGGTTCTGTGTGAGCCCGATCCAATGTGGGTCTTTTGCGGGGGTTAGTACCTATCGATCCTTCGTGGGTCCGACGACTTAGATGGATCAGTGATCATCTTTGACGTCATCTGAAAAAGTATACCTAGTTGAGCTGAACCTTATGTTACTATCCTTTGTGGATTTACTGTTACTCTCCTTTGTGGATTGTGTTGAACTATCCTATGTGGATTTACTGTTTACTCTCCTTGTGGATTTGAGTCTTGCTTTCCTTTGTGGATTGAGTTGTTCTTGAGCTCGTGAGCAGAGCTAGAATTGGGGACTTAGGTATATGTATGGGCATATACCTAAGTCGAGTCAGATGTTACTTCGTGATTGCATCTTTCTTTTGTGCTATATCCTTTGTGGATTTCGGGAGACCTTCGGGGGTCTCGGGGTCCTTTCTGAGTAGCTTATACTCACCCCTGCACGGGCTATGCCCGCACCTTGTTGTGTTGGATGCAGACGACGGACAGCACTGATCAGGGTTGGGGCGTGGAGCAGGACGGTACCTGGAGGTGGACCACTGGGCGGGACGTGCTCGGAGCGGACGTGGGACCCGAGGAGCCTGGAGGCTATCTGTACCCACCCTTCAGGTGGGATTGCCAGCGGACGACACGAGGCCGCCGTCTTTTCTTCAGTTGCTGTTCTTTACTTTTTCAGTTGTACTTTACAGTTGGGCTTGTATTTCCGGCCCCCTTTACTTTTCTGCACTTTGTAGTTACTTTCCGCTTGCTGACTCTGTGGTGGTTGTTACTTTTAAAGGCAATGCCTTCCCTGTTTACCGGGATTTTACGCCTTGCTGCTAGTCGCCAGCCCCTGGCCTATGGAAGGCGGGCTTGGGGTAGACACGGCACGGGCCCCGAGGTCGGGTCGTGACAAATTGGTATCAGAGGCGGTCGGTTCTACCGCAGACTCTGATCGTCCTTTATTTCTATATGAAGCAATAGTGTTTAGTGTATTGAGTGTGGTTATCAGTTCAGGGAGCCCAGTGTTGGTGCGGCGGCCGACGTATCCGTACACCAGGACCCTGACTCCTGATTTCCGACTTAATGCATGAAAACATTGATTGCGTGTGTGTTCCAAGTTTTCTTTGTGATTACTTGTGTCAGCTCACCGGGTATACTGATCTGCTTTATGAAAGTCTCAAGTTTTCCTTGTGATTACTTGTGCCAGCTCACCAGGTATACTGTTCTGACTGTGGTGCTCTTGTTCTCCTTTTCAGACAGCCAGCTAGGGTTCCGAGTGTAGGGCGCGACGGCATCCCACCGAGCGACGAGGCCTCGGTGCAGGGCCCTTTGCCAGCAGTGGCACCGGCGGTAGCTTTACCCGCCGAGCCACCGATGCTACCAGTACCAGACGCTGACGATGCACGTCGCCTCAGGGCACTGCATGAGTTTCAGAGCCAGCGACCGCCCAGGTTTTGCGGTGAGGCGGACCCCCAGACCGCCGAGGACTGGCTAGAGGCGGTGGTACGGATCTTTAGGCTAGTGAGGACACCAGCGGATCTCATGGTGATTCTCGCGGCGAGCCTCCTGCAGGCGGCGGCATGACGATGGTGGAGCTTGATGCTCCAGGTTCACGATGAGGCATCCCTGCTCTGGACGGACTTCGAGAGCCTCTTCCGCTCTGAGTTCGTCCCGGCCACCCTCCGAGCGGTGCGCATCCAGGAGCTTCTCCAGCTGCGCCAGGGCAGCATGACGGTCGCTCAGTACGCGGCGAGGTTCACTGACCTATCTCGCTACTCGACCGACATGGTACGGGACCCCTTCTTCCGGGCCCGGACCTTCGAGCAGGGCTTGCGGCAGGAGATTCGGGCGTTGCTGATCTCCCTCAGCATTCCGACCCAGGCGGGAGTGCTGGAGCGAGCCCTCCTGATCGAGAGCTTCCTGGCAGAGCCTTCTTCAGCGGCGAGACCTAGCGCAGGGCGGCAGGTAGCTGAGTCTTCGGCAGCAGGTAGCCGACGGATGACTCTCGGGTCCAGGCAGACCAGACCCCCACGCAGACGGCCTCAGGACACCGGCTCAGCAGTGCGGGGCACACAGCGGAGTGCCAGCCTTCCGAGAGGCAGGCTGTGCTACTCCTGCGGCGGGCAGGGTCACATGGCTCGTGACTGCCCGACTCGCCGACCAGAGGAGCATCAGTCGGTGGAGGGGCCACCCAGGCAGAGGCAGAGGGTCGACCGTGGCGGTCCGCAGGGAGGAGGCGGACGAGGCAGAGGAGCTGGCCAAGCAGCGGGTGGTGGGCGACGCTTCCAGGCTCTACCCCCACCACCACCAGGAGGGCCACCTCGACCACAGGGAGCTGGCGGGCAGGGACAGGCCCAGCTCCATGCAGTGGAGGCCTACGACCCCGACATGCCAGAGATGATTCGAGGTACGATCTGTGTCTATTCCACCCTTTCTGCAGTACTTATAGACACAGGAGAGAGTCACTCTTTCATAGCCTCTGCCCTTGTTCGGAGCTCGGAGATTCCGACTGAGCCGTTGGCTCGATCCTTACGGCTAGAGACTCCTACGGGAGTAGACTCGACGATTACGCACTGGTGCCGGCAGTGTGAGCTTACTCTAGGAGGCGAGAGCTTCGGCTTGGATCTCCTTGTAGCGGCGTCGAGGCCTTACGACGTCATCTTGGGCATGGATTGGCTATCCACGGTTCATGCCCAGATCGACTGTTTTAGGCGCAAGGTGCGATGTGTTCGCACCAACGGGAGCAGGTTTACCTTCACCGGGGAGAAGGGAACCTTTGCAGCACAGGATGGACTTCCGCGGAGGAGAGTACAGCCCATCTCTCATCAGTTGGCTAGCCTCATCCTAGGAGCAGTGGACGTGCGGAGTCCAGTTTTTCCTGCAGTGGTGGACCAGTACGTGGACGTCTTTCCCGACGACGTTCCAGGGCTACCTCCTCGTAGAGAGGTAGACTTTTACATCGACTTGTACCCCGGGACAGCCCCGATATCTACTCCAGCATATCGGATGGCCCCCGCCGAGCTTCGAGAGCTGCGGGTACAGTTGGAGGACTTGCAGAGCAAGGGGTTTATCCGACCCAGTGTTTCACCCTGGGCTTCCCCGATTTTGTTCGCCAAGAAGGCGGACGGGAGCTTGCGACTGTGTGTCGAATATCGTCGCCTGAACCAGGTGACAGTGAGGAACAAGTATCCGCTGCCACGGATTGATGACCTCTTCGATCAGCTCAAGGGAGCACGGTGGTTCTCGAAGATAGACCTCCGGTCAGGCTATCATCAGCTCAGAGTTCGAGATGAGGACGTGCAGAAGACGGCCATCAGGTGTCGGTATGACCATTATGAGTTCTTGGTTATGCCGTTCGGCGTAACCAATGCTCCAGCAGTGTTCATGAGCCTCATGAACAGGATCTTCCAGCCATACCTCGACCGATTTGTCGTGGTCTTCATTGACGACATTTTGGTATACTCGACGACTGAGGAGGAGCATGCCTACCACCTGCGAGTTGTGCTAGACACACTCCGAGAGCACCAGCTTTATGGTAAGCTCTCAAAATGCCAGTTCTGGTTACGTGAGGTCCATTTCTTGGGGCACGTCATTTCTGAGGCGGGAGTTGCAGTGGACCCCGCGAAGATCGAGGCAGTGCTAGCTTGGGAGCCACCCAAGAGCGTGACAGAGGTGCGGAGTTTCTTGGGCTTAGCCAGATACTATCGGAGATTTGTGCCGGACTTCTCCAGAGTTGCGGCACCACTCTCAGCCTTGAAAAAGAAGGGGAAACCCTTTGGGTGGTCAGACAGTTGTCAGCAGGGCTTCCAGGAGCTGAGACAGAGATTGACCAGCGCACCTATCTTGAGGTTGCCTGAGGAGGGAGTTGGGTACGTAGTTTACTGTGATGCATCAGGGACTGGACTCGGGTGCGTCCTGATGCTGGAGCGGGCCGTGATCGCCTACGGATCATGTCAGTTGAGGCCGCATGAGCAGAACTACGCCACTCATGACCTGGAGTTAGCAGCAGTGGTCTTCGCTCTGAAGACTTGGCGGCACTATCTGATGGGCGAGCGCTTCACAGTCTTTTCTGACCACCAGAGTCTCAGGTATATCTTCTCTCAGAAGGACCTGAACCTGAGACAGCGGAGATGGCTTGAGTTCCTCCAGGACTATGACTTTGAGATAGTCTATACTCCTGGGAAGGGGAACGTGGTAGCCGATGCCCTCAGCAGGAGGATGGGCATTCAGCTACTTGAGGAGGCGACGGAGCAGCTAGCCTCCTTACAGATATCCTTCGTGGATAGAGACGGAGCAGCCTTTCTTCAGTCTCTCACAGTCTCTCCTCCACTTCTACAGCGGGTCAGAGAGGCTCAGCGTGGGGACGCTGACTGTGAGACCCGGCGTGCACTGATATCCTCAGGTCAGGCGCCTGATGGTTTCTCCCTTGGATCAGAGCACGACATCCTTTTCAGAGGACGTACCTTCATACCAGTCGCTTTACGAGAGGAGGTGCTGAGAGAGTTTCACACTTCTCCCTTGGCGGTGCATCCCGGAGTGGCGAAGATGTACCAGGATCTCAGGCGACAGCACTGGTGGCCGGGCATGAAGAAGGTTGTGGCAGAGTTCGTTTCACGATGCCTCACCTGCCAGCAGGTGAAGGCAGAGCATCAGGTACCAGCAGGCTTGGTACAGCCCTTGGAGGTCCCGGAGTGGAAGTGGGACGGCATATCTGTGGACTTCGTGACTGGACTTCCACGCACTTCCAGATGTCACGACTCCATTTGGGTGATTGTCGACCGACTCACCAAGTCGGCACACTTCTTACCCATCAGAGAGCAGGGCTCAGTGGAGAGCTTGGGACGTCTTTACGTCCAGGAGATCGTACGGCTTCACGGGGTGCCATCATCTATCGTCTCCGATCGAGATGCTCGTTTCACTTCCCGGCTTTGGAAGGGGTTGCAGGAGGCGTTCGGGACGCGGCTCCATCTGAGCACAGCCTTCCACCCTCAGACGGATGGTCAGATGGAGAGGACCATACAAACACTCGAGGACATGCTCCGTGCATGTGTTCTCAACTTTGGTCGCAGCTGGGAGGACCACCTACCCTTGGTGGAGTTCACATACAACAACAGCTACCACTCCACCATCGGGATGGCACCATACGAGGCGTTGTACGACAGACCCTCCAGATCACCGTTGTGCTGGACAGACCCGGGGGAGTCAGCACTCCTGGGACCAGAGATGGTCCGAGCCACGACAGAGAAGGTCCAGATCATCCAGGAGAGGATGAGGACAGCTCAGAGCCGGCAGAAGTCATATGCTGACAGGAGGCGGAGGCCACTAGAGTTCGAGGATGGCGACCACGTCTTTTTGCGTGTCTCACCTCGACGTGGTTTAAAGAGATTTGGCCGAGGCGGCAAGTTGTCTCCACGCTTCATTGGGCCTTTCCAGGTCCTCAACAGGATAGGAGAGGTGGCTTATCGCCTGGCTCTACCACCTCAGTTGCACCGGGTGCACGACGTCTTCCACGTGTCTCAGTTGAGGAGATACGTGCACGACCCGACGCACATCATCGACTTTGGGGAGCTGGACGTGGACGATGGGGCGACTTTTGCGGAGGTCCCAGTGGAGATCGAGGATCGACAGGAGCGGGTCCTACGTGGGCGGTCGATTCCTCTTGTGCGCGTCAGATGGCAGCACAGGAACCTCCAGGAGAGCACTTGGGAGCGGGAGGCTCAGATGCGTGCTCAGTACCCCCATTTGTTCCCCTAGTTTTTGATGTATCTTTACGGGGACGTAAAGCCCTGAGGTGGGAGTAATGTAAAGACCCGCAAATTTCAAGGAAATGTTTTTCTTAATTTTCTTTGGAATTTTACAAGAGCGCAGCTTCAGACGGCACCTGATTCCGAGGCCCAGTGTGCCCGGAATCAATTTCCGAAGTTTGGCTCGGGTACGTTCAGTGAACGGACGAGCGGGTTTTTCTATCTTTTGAACCAGTGCCCGGAATCGAATTCTGAGGGCACCGATGAAATCACAGCGCCGGTATTTGCTTAGAAATGCCTCTTCCGGAGTTGCGTTTGCTCAGATGTGGTTTTTAAATTTTGCGGCTTTAAGTCAAAAATAAAATAAAGTTTGTGCGACAACTTTATTTTATTTCACTTAAGCTGCTTGGAAGTCACTTGGAAGCCACTTGAACTGAGTTAAAGCGGATAGGATGCTATCCGGAAATATCTTACCCCTTGTTAGGATATTTGCGCGGTGGGGCCCGCACGAGCCCCGCCGTTTCTTTCACTAAGTAATGCACCCGCGAAAACCCGTCAAAGTAACTGAAAAGTCAACCGACGCGTTTTCTTTAATTTCTTAATAGACCATTTAATTGGGCGGTTTATTTCGTGAATTAAATGGGCTGTTTCATTCGTTGAATTAATTCAACGAATTTAATGGGTCGTTACTTACGCGTTTGCGTTCGTTGGAAAAATAATAAAATAAGACCAACTCTTTCTTTTGGAGGATTACTCGTTGTGCGAGATTCTCTGGGCCTCCACCCTCCCCGCGAAGAACGCGAAGAACGCGAAGAACGCGAAGAACGCCGGCGACCGGAATTCGACGACGCACACCGTGATCTGCGACGTCGACGAGCTCTACCCGCGACGTTCTTCGGCGATGCCTCTTCTTCCGCGGCCGATCCTCGTTCGGCAATTAAGGTGAGAAACGAATCGTTTATTTCTCCCCTTTTTATAATTCAATATCAACGGATTTAAATGAATCCGTTTGATCTTGATCCGGAGATTGGCGACGCGACGCCGGATACCGCGACGACGTGACGATCTCCTTCTTCCGCGACGAGCGATTCCGCGACGACCTCTCGTCCGACGACGACGACAAGGTAAGGGTTGATTTGAAATATTTTATTTCTCCCGTGTTTATTATTTTAAAATAAAGAACCTAATCTCCGAACAATTTTAATTTAATTAAAATTGTTGTTGATTATTATCTTTTCCTCCCGTTGTTTATGACTAACGCAGAGGGTGCGGCTCTAACGAACAAGACCCGACAACCCTCCGCCGATCTCTTTTGTTGTGCGGATTTAGCGGACGACGACGAACCGCGCGGAAGGGGCGATCTGTTGATCCCGCAGTGAAGATCGGCCCCCGGGAGGAGCAACGGCGCAGACGAGAGGCAAAACGGGCCACCGGAGCAACTCCGGCGGCCCGCGGAAGGCGGCGGCGGCGCGGGTCGCCGGCGCGGCGGCGCCGGCGACCGGAGGCGGCGGCGCCCGGCGCGCCGCCGGAGGAGTCCGCCGTGGCCGAGCCGCGGCGGCGGCGAACCGCCGGACCGTGTCCGCGGTCCGGCCACCCAGCACGCGGCCCATGCGGGCCGCGTTCCTCCAAGCCGCGGGTCAAACCCGCGGCGATTTCTCTTCGGCCGCTCGGCCGAAGCCGAGCTGGCCGGTCCGGTCGGCCGGGCCGCGCCCAGGCCGGACCGGACCCGGCCTATCCGGGTCGGGCCGGGTCGGGCCGACCCGGTTCGGCCGACCCAGGGGTGGTTCGGGCCGGGTCGCCCCGGACCCAGAACCCCCGTTTTCGGGCCTTCTTCGGTCTTTCACCCATATCCTGGGCCTGGGACCTCCGATTGACGAACCGTCAGTGGCTACGCGATCCTTGGATCGATACGGTCATTTCGGTATATTATACTCAAGGTTTCGGAAGACTTTGGGTTCGGCCGGGTTGGTTCGTACACGAAACCAACCGGGCCCTCGGAGCGGAAACGCTCATAACTTGAGCTACGGACGTCCGATCGACGTACCGTCAGCTGTGGTAGTTTCCTCTAAGTGAGACGGAACTTTTGGCATACTCCGCCCGAGGATCGGACACAGGCGGAGTACGGTCGGGTTGGTTTTTCCCTAAAAACCAACCGGGCCCCTGGGACGAAAATGACAATAACTCTCAGACCGGGCGTCTGATTGACGCGCCGTCTGTTGCGTTGAGATCCTGTTGTCGATACGGAACTTTTGGATACATCAACTTCGGACTACGTGTCAGTTGATGTATCAGCCTCTCGGCTCGTGGAGCGGACCCTCCTAAACGAGCTCGCTGCGTGCGGGAACCCTAGCGCTGGCTGTGACTTCGACGACAGAGCAGAGATCCTCCGTGGACTTCGACGACAGAGCAGAGATCCTCCGTGGACTGCGACGACGGCAGAGCAGAGATCCTCAGTGGACTGCGACGACGGCAGAGCAGAGATCCTTCGTGGACTGCGGCGACGACTGTGCAGAGATCCTCAGTGGACTGCGTCGACTACTGCACTCAGCGATCCTACGTGGATCAGTGCTACAGGTTCTGTGTGAGCCCGATCCTATGTGGGTCCTTACTACCGGTTCTGTGTGAGCCACTGCCTACAGGTTCTGTGTGAGCCTGATCCAATGTGGGTCTTTTGCGGGGGTTAGTACCTATCGATCCTTCGTGGGTCCGACGACTTAGATGGATCAGTGATCATCTTTGACGTCATCTGAAAAAGTATACCTGGTTGAGCTGAACCTTATGTTACTATCCTTTGTGGATTTACTGTTACTCTCCTTTGTGGATTGTGTTGAACTATCCTATGTGGATTTACTGTTTACTCTCCTTGTGGATTTGAGTCTTGCTTTCCTTTGTGGATTGAGTTGTTCTTGAGCTCGTGAGCAGAGCTAGAATTGGGGACTTAGGTATATGTATGGGCATATACCTAAGTCGAGTCAGATGTTACTTCGTGATTGCATCTTTCTTTTGTGCTATATCCTTTGTGGATTTCGGGAGACCTTCGGGGGTCTCGGGGTCCTTACTGAGTAGCTTATACTCACCCCTGCACGGGCTATGCCCGCACCTTGTTGTGTTGGATGCAGACGACGGACAGCACTGATCACGGTTGGGGTGTGGAGCAGGACGGTACCTGGAGGTGGACCACTGGGCGGGACGTGCTCGGAGCGGACGTGGGACCCGAGGAGCCTGGAGGCTATCTGTACCCACCCTTCAGGTGGGATTTCCAGTGGACGACACGAGGCCGCCGTCTTTTCTTCAGTTGCTGTTCTTTACTTTTTCAGTTGTACTTTACAGTTGGGCTTGTATTTCCGGCCCCCTTTACTTTTCTGCACTTTGTAGTTACTTTCCGCTTGCTGACTCTGTGGTGGTTGTTACTTTTAAAGGCACTGCCTTCCCTGTTTACCGGGATTTTACGCCTTGGTGCTAGTCGCCAGCCCCTGGCCTATGGAAGGCGGGCTTGGGGTAGTCACGGCACGGGCCCCGAGGTCGGGTCGTGACATTTATTATTAGTAAATTACTCTTTCAGTCTTGAACAAGAATGGTATAATGTTTAAATGGTTGGAAATTTGTGAGGATGAATTCAAGGAGCTGAAGTAACACTTGAAATATAAAAAACTGATTTTTATTGTAACTGAGCCTGGTGAAGAGTATACAATATATTTTTATAATTTTTGGATTAGCCTCGGAGCTGTACTGATATAGGGAGACAGATTATTGTCATATGGGTCATGGTAAATGATGGAACTTGAATAGAACCACCCTACACATGACCTTCAATTGGTAGTAGTTGTATATTCTTTCAAGTGTTGATGACACTATTTGTTGGGGATAATTTTACTGTGTATAAAGATCAAAAGATTTTAAATTATATCTTTTCACATAGATATTTAAAACTCAAAAAATGGATATGGGTTGATTATATGTTTTCATTTGATTTTGATCCTTCATATATGTCTGGGAAGGTAAATAGAGTATCTAATGCTTTGAGTTAGAAAAATCAATCTCCAGTAGTTCAGGTGTCCAGTGCTAGGTGGAATATGATGACTTTATTGGATGAGATACATGTTATTGTTTAAGGGAGTTAATATAATATGACACTCATGTTAGTTTGAGTTGATTTTATGCTTTTGAGATGGATCAAATATAGATAGTATGAGGATCTAGAGTACTTGACCATGAGAGGAGTCCATGAAGGTGGGGAGACACCTTTAGATTGGATCAAAAATGAGGATGGTATCATCTATGTCAAGAAATGGGTTGTTGTGACTATGATCATGAGAGAGGAGCTGGTACATTACATTCATTACTCGAAATGGGTGGTTCATCTAGGAGGGACTAAAATATAACATGATATATTTTGATAGTTTTGGTGGTCGGGAAAGAAAAATGATATAATAGGGTTCGTGACATGATGCTACACCTATCGATAGGTGATGGTCGAGCATAAAAAACCTAGCGGATTTTTATAGTCGTTTCCCATTATATAATAGAAGTGGGATGATGTGACCATGTATATTTAGGTGGGTATCACGAGGATTCCTTGTAAGAATGACTATATTTTGGTTATTGTGGATAAAATGGTGAAGATAAAGAAATTATTACTTGTATAGGATACATTCTTAGTGGAGTAGTTGGGAGAGCTGTTTGTTCGGTAGATAGTCTGTTTGCATGGAGTGACACATAATGTAGTTGTATACCATGATTATCTCTTTACTTCATGATTCTAGGAGGGCTTACAGAAGGTTTCAGGCGCACAAGTTTGGTTGAGTACAAGATTCCACCAACAGAGAGATGGTTTGTGGGAGCATAATATTAAGGGACTTGAGGATGTGATATGATAATGAGTTCATGGATTTGGTAGGTCATGGTAGAAGCACCTAGCCTTAATGGAGTTTTCCTATAATAATAATTTTCAGAAAAAATCAGGTGGAACCTTGTGAGGCACTTTATAGTAGACCATACAGATCACCATTCTACTAGATGGAGGAAGTTGAGTTAGATATATTGGGACCAAGTCTCATACTTTAGATTTCAGAGTATGTATTGAGGATTCAAAAATGTTTATATATTTCTCAAAGTATGCATAAGTAATTTGTTGATATATTTCAATAATCCATAGTGTTTATATAGGTTGATCATGAATTCCTTCAAGCGTCGCATATATTGGGTCACCACAGGATATGGAGTCAATCAAAGATAGCGCCCAAGTTTATTGGACCATTAGAGGTCATGGAGAATATAAGGTTCATGGTATACCTACTGGATCTTTTTTTAGATATGGTTCTGTTCATGATATTTTCCATGTGTCACAACTTCTACAATATCAACCCGACCCTTATCATGTGATCGATGTAGATGATGTTGAGCTTGAGATAGATAAATCTTTTCTAGAGCATTTAATACATGTGTTGGATCACTTTGTGAAAGTTTTGAGGGGGAATACCATGTTGATAGGGAATATATTATGGCTACATGGTCCTGTTCAAGAGAAAAAATGGGAGAGAGAAGAAGATAAGACGTCTCATCATCCCAACATTTTTCACTCAGAATCTTATAGATGTTTGGGAATGTAGCATTATGATGATATGTTATAAGGTGTGGGTATTATAAGATCCTAATATTTTCCTGATATGTCTCGATCTCATTTATGTCTACTTTTTTTCCTTTTTTGGTACTTTTTCATTTGGGTTTTACATTAGGGTGTGTTTCGATGAAATTTTGAGAAAAATAGAAGGAAGAGCTTAGTGCACGGTTGGAACATAGTTTTCCCTAATCGTATGTCTAGTCCCATCAAACTATGTAACCGTAGATAATGAGAATTTACATGGATGGTGCATAGTTTGAAAAAAAATCCCTCTAAGGAGTAACCATGCACCCCTCCCCCCCCCCACAAGAGGGGAATAGTTTGGGAAAACTGTGTGCCCCGAGTAGTAAACCGTGCATATGTTATTTTAACCCTTCAAAAATTATTTAAAAAATTTACTAAACCATGTCTAATACACCCAAATTCACTTGCATGACCCATAAAAGTTTTCTCTCAATTTTTGAGCCTTTCATGGGGATTCCAAGGTTGTCCGACCTTCATTCATTGTGATTTAATTCTCAGTTGAATGATCTATATTTCTTTGGGTACGTGGTTTCTTACTGTATGATCTCTCATTCTCCTCCCTTTTTTGTTGGGTTTTTATCCTAGGTTTTTTGGATATAGATCTATATTTTATGAATATAGTTCTAGTATTTTTAATCTACATCTCTAAATAATGGGTCTTGATTTCTAAATTTTTGGATTTAGGTTTTAGATCTAGATCTCAAGATACACCATTATTATATTGAAATTCTGGATTTCCCTTGAATGATTATTCATAAACGAATTGAGGTAGGTGATATATAAATCAAATCCAAAATTATTGATTTAAATTATTTTAATTTAATTTTAGGTTTTCAAATCGATTATTATCAATTGAGTTTTAGATTGAATTAATTAATTTGGTGAATTTATTAACTAAGTGAAACATGAAATTAGGGATATTTGGATTATTGTTTTGGGAAAATAAATTATTGATTTAATTATGATATATTGTGATTTTTGATTTGAGAAAATTCATTTATGATCGATTTATGTGGTATTGAGTTAGATAGTAGTGATTATTAATAGGTGAATTAATTAATGGGATTAAAGTAATTCATTAATTGGTTAATTAATTAAAGGGACTAACATGAAGAACTAATTATTGAATTAGTAATGATAATGAGAATATTA
The DNA here is from genome assembly GCA_963277665.1 of Viscum album. Taxonomy (NCBI): domain Eukaryota; kingdom Viridiplantae; phylum Streptophyta; class Magnoliopsida; order Santalales; family Viscaceae; genus Viscum; species Viscum album. The sequence goes on along the minus strand of OY728160.1, from coordinate 376,658,526 downwards.
ATTAATGGTTACATTAATTAATGGAATGGCTGAGAATAATAAATCATAACAATGAAATTTTTGTGTAAATTGAGGAAAATAAATGGTAACAATAATATTTATGTGTTAATTGCAAAAAATAAATGGTAAAAATGTAATTTATGATTTAATAGAGAATAATAAATAGTAAAAAATTTATGTGTAAATTAAAATAGTGAATGGTAAAAATGGAATTCATATGTTGATTGGGATAATGAATTGGAAAAATGGGATTCTACAATACGATATTTCTTAGAGATTGTTCGGGCTCCAGTATGAGCAAAAAAAGTAATGATGTATGGGTATCTATGGGAACCTAGGGGTTTATGTGGTTAAATAAATATTAATTGATAATGTGATAACTATTTACATATGCTGTGTAATTATTTTCCCTATATAACTAAATATTCTATTATTTGAATGGATATTATTTTAGAAATTTTGTTTGGTGGCCTACTGAGTTGTACTAACATCCTACTTAGGATGCTTAATTAGTACCTGGATAGATTACATGATTTCATGATTGATTTAGGGAAAAGACCTTATGTTAGATGGCTAATTTGGATGGGGAATGGATAAGGAACTAGATATGGTTCAGGTCCCAAATGGATTTTTAGTTTCTTTACTTTTGAGTTTTCATTTTTCTACCATGCATGTTCTTTACTATAGAATATCTACTATTTAGTTTAGATATTGTATTTTTAGATTTGGTAATCTTGTGATACTTGTTTTTCTTGGTTATTGATTATATGTGATTATGTTTGTGTTTCTTATTTTTTGATGGTGTATTTATATAATGAAAAGATGTTATAGTCTCCCCATGACTGATATTTAACCTTCACTATTTGTCATCTGTCTATGGTGTATGGGGAGACATGCATGAGGCCAAGTAGTAGACTGGATTGGGGCACCAGTGTGTGGAACCCAGATCGAGACATTACACATTTCACATCCACTAACTTTATGGGTTGGAAAAATAAGAATAAGGGATTCCAATATATAATATACTTTTTTCATATAATAATGAAACACATAAATGATTGTACAATATCTTGAAATTTTTATTGTAAACCCAAACCCTAATTTAGGGAATTATCAAAGTAGTTTCATGATTGTTTTCCATTTTCTACAATATTAAATGAGTGTACAATTATTAGTTTCCATGATTACAAATTATATGATATATAATTATAATAATTTATTGAGTTAATTCTCCTACCATTTTATCATGTTCCAATACCCTCCTTAATGAACATGGAATATCTAATTTCAAGGACATTCTAGTGGAAATGATCCATATGCCTCATCTTATAACCCCAATGTGGGTCCCTAAAGCTACTTGAATGTATTTACCTAGGAGGAAAATTTCCCACTATATACTAGAATATCATTGATCTATTGAGTGGACTCCCCAATCCATAAATCCTAAATTGGTTTTTACATACCCACACCTCTTGGTAAAATCATGTCTAGTGAAAGCTACTTCTTTTGATATAATACAATTAATTCAACTGAAATCCTTTATAATAACTCCCTGTTAAAATTAGTTGTCCCAAAGAGGGTTGGTCAAAAACTTAGTTATAAAGATTTCATTTCTAATAAAGTATTTAAAGGCCAAGCCTAACATAATATATATTTTCGAGATTTTAATTTATTAGGCATAAATTTTATCTTATTTCACCCTTTACCTAAATTGTTAAATATAAATGGATTTTACATAATTAATTTACCATATATTATGATATATTTATTCATAATATGTAAATTTAAATTCTATCTCTTCAAATTAATTAATTTATCTATCTTATACCAGTATAGAATCCATAAAATAAATAATATATAATATAGAAATAATTAATTAATTAATTAACCAATTATAATCTGACATAATGGATTATTTATTAAAAGGATAATAAATTAACCTTTATTTTAGGGGAAAACTACTTGTTTCAGTTTTCACATGTGTTATATCTTTCCACCTATACACCTTTGTATCGCCTAAGATGGCACCATTATAATTTAGTCATAAACTGCCTCCATTCTCATTAGGATAATCCCTTTATTATAATTATTTATAACTTTCACACTGGTGAGGGGAAGTAAAAGATTTTTTAACAGGGTTAAAAAAATAACCACAAAGATGTAGGTCCTACATAATAGTAGAGGGATGGATAGCACATTAGCCATAAATTTTAATTTAATATTATATAATTATAAACCCATTTAATAAATTAAATTAAAAAACAAACATATACACATGCATAGGTAAAGCTCATTAACGTTCATACCAGAAATATATATTAAAAAGAAAACTAGTTAGCATTTTCTTATATTCATTCTTCAATCGTAAGTTAAATATGATTACTTTAATTAATTAATTAATTCCCATTCATCTTAATGACCATCCAAATTCAATATGAGATACACAACAATAAATTAATTTATGGGAAATAATTTAAAGAACCAAAAAAATATTCTAATATATTATTTGATCATTTTAAAATTATTTAAAACCACTATTAACTTATGAATAAAATAATTTCCAAATATTATAATTAGGGTTTAAAACAACAATTGTCAATTTATTTTAGTTTCAATTTCATCCTTTTTGGGAATAGTACACATTCGATACTCAGGTTGAACACCTAGAGCCTTGACATTTAAATGTATCAAACTTAATAGAGAGTACTACTTGATACACACTGTGTGTTATACATTTTGTTTGTATGGGCAACCCTCTAAAGTTATCAGTGAGTTCATCAATCAATTTACAACATGATGTGTATAATCACACTACACATCATGTATATTGCATGTTATGTGTCCTCTTTTCTCTTCAAATGGATCGACATGTGCATTGGAATCATAAATTAATGAGTTAAATTTTTTGTACACTACTTACCCATAATTTATATCATTAGTTCTACATATTTTCCGCCTCATATGGTTTGACTATGTATAATGACCCACATAGATTCCATGAATTTTTTCCTCAATCCATGTAGACTACTCAATGTGTACACTATCTACACACCATGAAATTTGATAACATATGTTATAGATTAGCCATGTCTACATGTGTTATTCAATAAATTGACCATTTTTGTCACTTTTTTGGAATTCTATGTATTCTGTGGAACATCTAGATATTGTTTACATAGGTACATGGAGTGTTCTACGACTGATTGGAATGTAACCCACTCTTATTGACAAAAATTGGGCACTTCCTAAGGGAATGTATGGCCATTCATTATCTTTTCATAGACCATTAAGAAAATGAAACTATAAACTAATATGGTTAATATATCAAATCATGTTAATTAAAATTACATTAAAGAGATAAAAATATGAAATGAAAATATTCAAAAAAGATTTAACATAAATATCGATAGTAAAAAATTAATTATAGACTATAAATGTGAAACCTTGACACCACTTGTAGGTTTCGAGAACATTGGAATCACCTTTGGTGGGTGTTAGGTTTAAAATTTCTTTTAGAATTGAATTTATTGAAACCCCAATTTATAATATTTTCTTATAAAATTTATAATTAATCTATTTCATATAAAAAGAAATGATTTATCTTATATTAGGATACTTTATTTAATAAAATTGTTTATAATAATAAAATCCTTTTCCAAATTACCTTTCAAGAACAATAAGAATCTTGGGGTAGAATCACTATAGCTGTGATCTATACTCAATCCTTTGATCTCAGTTAAACACCAATTTATTTTTGAGTTTTATAAAGGTGAATCATTTATCTTTTTCTATCTATGTTGATCAATCTTCATTAAATATTTATGAAAATATCTTTTGAGTTTATCATTATTGAGGTGAAGATAGAAAAATGAACTTAGGCGATAAATCTATTGTGTGTAACGATTTCCTACATATCAATTAACCAAACACAATAGAAATAACCATCTATTTATTGAGTTTTACTTTAGGTTAATAAATTATTTAATATTTTACTAGACCTTAAAAAATATTATTATCATTATTAAACCTCATGATATGTATTATTATTATTATTATTATTATTTTTTTATTTCATTTTTTAACATTCTAACTAGCACAATAAGAAATGTTATTTTATAGGTTTGTAAATTATTATTTATCACCAAATGTGGTCTTGGTCCATTTTAACTCATCCATATTTATTCAATACTCAAAAACAATTCTTCATTAATAAATATTAGGATAAAAAACTAATGATTAAATATTTATTAAATATTAAATAAATCAATTAAATTTATTTTATACAATATTAGATGAATAAATATTAATTTAATTTATGTGATCAAGAAAAAATGAATAAAATTAATCTTTTATATTTAGAATAATATTTATTCCTCTAATTAAATTCTTATATGATTTAATCTATATAAAAAGAAACACATAGTCTGTGACCCTCTAGGATTATTTTTTAATTGCAATATGTGGGAACAATTGAGTTCAAATATTACAATATAGAAACTAGTCAAGGAACCCAAGTGAATGAACTTAATATTGAAATGCTAAAAACCACAAATGAATGCTCAGTGTGTAATATAATACATTTTTATCAATATATCATCAAGAAGTCTAAATAACTTTTTTATCAACTTTTGTTCTCGATAAAGATTTCTTTAACTATCTAAAATAAACAACATTATACCATTTACATTTAATTTATATGAATATTATATTCCAATAAAAATTAAGAGATATAAACATCAATAAAAATGAAGACCCATGACTTTTTGCATATATTATTATGGGATTCAAAGAAATTAATACCAAAAAAAGATCATAACAGCCTAGTGTCTTTAGGAGACTAACTTTATATTATATCCTAGGAACATAAAGCATGGAATAATTATTTTATTATACCAAATGATCTCTTAAACCCCATTATAGCTTATAAAATGGAATGAGATAACTATGGGAATACATAAAGCAATGGGTGAGATAAAAATTTCAGTAAGGGAATAAACATGATAATGAAACATAACATGTGGGTGATAGGTGTAACATTATATAAAGAAGAGTTAGGGTTCTTGAGTATTCACATGGAATAAAAACTTAAATAACAACATATCATATGATCATGGTAGCATAATAATAGTGGTAGAATATATCAAATGGTGAAAAACCCTTATAATTGAACAAGTATATTAATTTATTAAGTTTTCTACCAAATCCCACACATGAAATCTCATGAGTCTGATGATTTACCAAATTTATTGATGAAATATCTAGGTGTACCCATCATAACATTTTTGTGATCTATGTGTGCCACATAATGGATATCAATAATAGATTAGTTTTACTCTCTCATCCCATACATGACCCCTCATGAGAATAGTGAAATATCCAACGAATTGGAGTGCTATCTAGGCACGCATGTCATAAATGGTTCATGATCTACGTGTTACATATAAAGGAAATCAATAATATGGGGCAGTATAATAATTAACCATTAAATAACAATATGTTTCTTAATTATGTTTCATATCGTAAATAATAGAAATTTCATAATGAAGGACATTGAGAAATATTAATTATATATGTATTTACCTAATAAAAGGAAGGGATAATAAACTAGGTAAATATATAAGATACATATTCACAAAATTTATAATCAATCCTTAATATAAAAGGTTGTTTTTGTTAATGAAAATACTTTTAAAAATATTATAAATGTTCTTAATGAAAATAACCTATTCTTTCATTACTCGACCCAATGGGGCTCGAGCCGCGACTCCCCAAGCCCACCTCTAATAGGCTAGGGGCTGGCATCTAGCGTCGAGTAGGTTGTTACACACATGAGAGGAATTATCCTAAGGTACCTGTACACATGCACCCACATACACCTCCATGCAACAATGTAGATATATATAAAACTGAAAAGAAAATGCATGCACACAATCTATCCCAAACCAGAGTGCAATAGAAAAAGTACAAAAGGGAAAAACAGGTCCCAACAATACCGATGTGGGTTCTGGTATCCCCTAGCAGACACTAGGAGTGATCCCCTATCCAAGGAGTTTGGTGGTTATGTTGTTTCAGCGATTTTTCCTTAGTGATGTTATCCAACGAGCGTGATCTCTCGGGTGAGCGTCTGAGAGGTTTGTGATAAACCTGACGGAGTGTATCTCTCGGATGAGTTTCATCTGGGATGATAGTGATCGTGTGGTGTACTCTCCTGGTTGTGGACAGTTGTTGGTGATGAGGTCGGTACCTCTAGTGGCTTGGTGTGTGAGCTAGTTATATCTGGATTGTTCAAGGTGTATGTATGGGCATACACGTGGGTTGAGTTGACTAGTTGTGTTTAGCCGAGGATGGTCACGAGATGGAGTTCCTCTCTTGTCTGGGTTCCCTCTGGCTGGGATGAGTGGACTGTTTCCTTTCATTTTCTCTCTTTTGTTTTGGGATTTTGGGGTGCCTACTGAGTGTGTTTATACTCACCCCTACATGGGCTTTTCCCACACATGTTTGTGTCTTGTGAAGACCATAGGCCTTTCGATGGAGTCCCAGGAGGACTCGGAGTAGGAGGAACTGAGTGAGCGAGATGGCCGGGGTGTTTAACGGTGCGACACCGAGGGAGCTTTCCAGTGGGTGTCCATTTCACTCTGGGTAAAATCAAAGGATTTCATCTTAGATAAAAAAAATAATTTTAAATGATATATTTTGACATTTCATGAAGAAAATATACTATCCATTTTGAAAAAAATTCTTTTTCATCTAAAAATATATAAATCCTTAAAAAAAATTCTTTAAAATAACCTTTGAAACGTAAAAATAAATTTTTAAAACATGGTGTTGTCATGATGGTGTAAAATTCCTATTTTTGATGAATATGTTAAACACAAATATTCCATTCTCATTTTTATAATAAAATTAAAAAAATAACTTATTCAGAAAATTTCAATAGTATTCCATTAATTAAAAATAAAAAAATTTATGGGTTAAAATTAATTTAAACAATCATTGTAAAATAATTTAAATGTTTTTTTGAAAACATGTATTTACAAGGAAATTTATTTTTGACCAAAGAGAAAAAATAAAATTTGAATTTCTTAAAAAAAATTCTTAAATCATTCCAAGATCCAAATAGAAGAAAAATTGTATTATCACAAGAAATCATCATTAATAACTAAATTATTTGAAAATTAAAGGATTTAATATATAAATATAAAATAATTTCACTTAATATAAATTCAATAATAAATAATCCCTATTAAAATGATATTATGAAAAACAAAACTTACATTGATTTAGTAACTTCTAAATCATGACCCTTATTAAATAAATAACATAAAATGAAGAATTAAATACCACAAATATATATTTATTCATGATGTAACATATCAAAAGGGTATTATATACAACATATAAAAGGAATTAGGTGCATAAAATAACATGTGTCTCAAAGATTGAAGTTTTGAGATAAAAATCTTACAAAGCTCATATAATTGAGGTAAATGTTAATAAATGAGGTGGTTATGTGTGAAAAAATTTATATCCATATAAATTACAATTTAAATAACTCATAAATTAATAAAAAAATCATTCATAATCTTGTAATAACATAATCAACAAATTAGACAAGTAACCTATAGAATGAAAATTGAGATAAGAAACTTATAACCTCATTCTTCCCTTTAATTATTCATTATTTAACCTCTTATATAGTGGTTTTAAATTTTTTATAAATTATTATAGACCCTTTTTATTGTTTATTTTTTCATATATTACCCTTTTATAACATCTTATTACCTGTTATTTAATAATCATTCCTTATCATTATTGTTTCGAATGTTAATTACCATGTTTTTAATGCATGTTTTTTTGGGAATGTATCAGATCTTGAAAGTAATATATCATTAAATAATATATGGATTTATATTAATTTCATAAATATAAATTCTCGTTTAAATTATTCATTAAAATAATTTTTTAATCTTTAACATGGAGAATGAATCATATCGCTTCACAGAGATGGTAGGTCGTACGTACGCATGAGTGATGTTGTAATTTCATTAATGGGCGAAAGGGTAATTAAATGAATGGTGTATTAATTTTAAATAATAAATATTATTTCATATATATCCATTATATTAATTAATTTTATCCTTTATTACCTTCCATTAAGTCTATAATTGAAAAATGAATCACATTTCTTCGTGAGGTGGTAGTCCTCCATACACACAAGCAACATTACCAAACATTATACAATCCGAAAACTTAGAAGTTATATGTGATAATATAATTATAGAAGTACAGTTATATTATAAATATCATATATATGTATATATATATATAATAATTTATTATTTCTATATGTGATAAGTGGTTGTGGAAAAAAATCGTTTCATGAGGCGGTAGTCCACCATACACACAATCAACAGTTTCATTTCCCATTTTAGAGAGGAGGATATGGTTGTAGGTCCCTTAATTAACATAAAAAAATATAATTATATTTAATATAATGATTTAATTGTATCATAATTTTTTTATAAGTTATCAATGAGGTATAAGAACAAATAAAATAAAACCATGGTTAAGGATGATACCTCTTCTTCAGAAAACTTCATTAGGTTTGCACCAAAAACATTTATAGGTTATATTTCAGACCAAGAAAAGTATTCTATGATGAGGAGAGGGATTTAAGGGAGTTATTAGGGTTGGTATTCTCTAAACCAATTGGTTTTGGAGTTTTGTAAAGGATATGATATGGGGTGGCCTTTTATATGCAGGGGAGAGGACAGACATGGAATTTTTGAAGAGAAAGAATTCCACCATTGTTTTTCTCATGAAAAAAGGAAAATAATGGTCTATCTTTTAATAATATAATATATAAGGTCAAAATATTACCATTAAATACGAATTATTAATGTTTTTGGTCATTTGTAACACTTATCATTTTATTTTAACCCCCTAATAAGCATGTTTTTTCCGTAACCGCTCTAAATTTTTTTTATTTTTTTTACAATTAATTATGGTAAAAATTTAATCTAACCTTATTAAATAAGGTAAATTATTATTATTAAAATTATGGAATCCATTTTGACAAGTTCAACTCATATAATTGAAATAATTTTATTAAAAAATAATCCCACAGAAGTGTCAAAAACAGTTTTTAAGGAAATAAAATTTTGATGCATAACATGATATTATAATAACTATATCACAAGTAACAATAATTAAATGAATTTAAATTTTTATTTATAGATATATAATCTATAAATATTATTTAAATAATATTTTTAGGGTTATTTTAATTAATTAAAATGCAGAAACATTATGTTATTTAAAATAGTTTTCAGAAAAAAAATGTTTTTTCATGAATAATAATAAACATATACTAAGACCCATTATAAACATGATTTAAATGAAATTAATTAGATTTAATATAAATAAATAATATTTCTTTTAATTTTAATTAATGTTAAAATAATAATGTGACTTAATATTAATGAAATGATAACTTTATAAATAGTTATATTTTCTAATATTCACTAAAGGATTAATATTTTCTTCAAAAACTCAAAAATTCACCATAATTTAATACTGATATAATGATTTAAAAATTAATGTTTTTTCAAATATATTTTCTATAATTACCATAATATTATTTGTGAGTGAAGTGTGACTAAACCACATTTTATAAAAATACAATTTTTTAGAAAATGTTTCTTTTTTAGTCAAATGGTTCTTATTTTATTTCTTATAAATAGGTTTCCATTAAAATTAATTTAAAAATGAATAAACCATTTAATTTTTATAATTTAATTCTTAATATTTATACCAAAAAAAATAATACCTAGGTTATAATAGTCATGTTTAAATGATAAAATTTTAAAAGAGTATCACATTTCATTTAAACCAGGTGTTATGTGCATCAAAATATACTTAAGGGATTTAGTTTATTTAAATATAAATATATATTAAATCATTGGTTTATTAAATTATAATCCCATAAATAAATTTTTTACTAAAATTTGATATTTTATTCAATCAAAAGGGCTTTTTATTAAAAAAAATCCTTTTTTGAAAACCAATATTTAAAAAAACGTCAATGAAACATATAATTAAAATAAGGAAATAAAAATGAAAAGTTAATCTAAAATAACACATATCCAGGAATCCATTTTATATAACATTAGAGAGATGTTAAAAAATGGATAATTAATAAAAGAATAAATAATTGTGGAGAGTGTTAGAAATCATTGATGATAAAAATGTGAATGATCATGAGATAATCAACCCCCACAAAACCATAAAAATGTGATTAATTAAAATACCATTGATTCATCTGATATGAAGGTTATAAGAAAAAAAAATCAATTTAATTTTATTATAATTAAAGATTTGTTTTTATTTAAAAATATAGAACACCAAAAAATATACTTACTTGATATATTTTTATTTCAGAAACACAATTTTATACTTTTATTTTGCTTAGATCAATTTCCACTTAACCTCTTATTCCATAGTATAAATATCCAATAGTAATTTTTTATTCATGACTAATTAATGTTTAATTTTAATTTATCGTGTGATTTATAAAAGTGTAACAATTTGTTCCTCCTCCGTTGATTAAAATAAAAATTGTTAGCATGATTTTTCATAAAAAAAATAATCTTTATTAACTCCATAGTAACACCAAAAATACATATAATCCATTCCATTAGTTTCTATCATTAAATTCTTCATCATTTATCTCTAAAACAATACCATTCATACCAAGAAATCATTTATGTTAAACACACAAATTTATATAAACTTATAGCTAATAGAACATATCTTAAAATATTCTTAATCACCACAAAACTATTTGATCATATTAATATTTATTCATCAATTTTTTTAAGAAAGAAAACAATGATATACTAACTTGTATATCACCTAGTATAATGGTACTCTATTTACCCTTGTCGACCTTCAGTTATAGATTTAAGCCTTATAACCTTTTTAGATGTGGTGGGTAGTCATCCAGCATAGGGGTTGTCTATTTTCTAAATCTATGAAAAACTTATTTGAGAGGAATTTTAATAATTATACATGATCCCATAATGTCATCGTTCATATTAACAACATATTAAATAATACATTAGTCATTAAATTTCCATTTTTTAACCACTAATGTTTTCTATAAAACTCATTATTTTTTCTCAAAATCAATTAATCATCAAGAAAATATCCAAGATTACCTTTTCCTTAATCATGTGTTTTTTATTAGAGTGACACCTTACCATTAAACATAATTTATTGCTTATTAGTACCACTTGATACATTTTTTCAAATCCATAACAAAAAACATATAAATAACATTCCTTTTAAATATATATTTAAAGTCACACGTAATTCTTGAATTCTAGAATATAATAATTTCAATCATTCCACTTTATTCATAAACTATTAATTAGGATTAGTTATCTAATTCCATAATACTATAATAGATTTATATATCATTTTCAATCTATTCCTCATCAACATCAAAAATATTACTCGTACACCATTCTTGATCTTCTTATTTATCTTTATACTAGTAAATTGATTTTGAATAATTCCCAAATATAACTTAATTAAAATATTCAACCACTTATGATCCTTAAGGGAAACTATTGTTATCATCCATTTTATTAACAAAAATATTCATTTTTTATCAGTATTTACATAATATGATCCTTCTTCCCCATACATAAATCATTTTCTCATTAATTTGAGTTATTCCCTTGAGTGCTTCTTCATATATTCTCAACATATAAGAAACTAAATATTATTTCATCCATGTTATTGACCATTTAAACTATCAAATAACACTATTATTATATTACTCATTGAGTCTTCAGGTTGGTTGAGGTGATATTTTTTAATCTTAAAGTATTATAAATGATTTGGAGTAATCATAATATTATTATGTCTAGTCGTCATCACATTTTTTCAATAAAACATTGGCTGTCAAATTCAACATTAACCCAAATTCTAATAGTTACCTCCATTTATTAAAACCATAAATTATTGTGGATGAAATAGTGTTTATAGTGGGAAACAAAATTATTATGATTTTTTAAAAAAATATTTATAAATCATGAAACATTCATTTCGATCTAAGACACATTAGTTTTAACCAGGATCATCCATGATTATCATCTATTAAAATATTTCATGATGGTTCATAAAGAGTTTGGTAATTTCCAAGGAATATCACTCAAGAGTATCTAATTAGGTTTACAATAAGGCCCATTTTCTTGTACCAAGTAACACTGAATTCAAACTAAGAGAACATTTTTTTACTAATTACTACTAGGTACACATGTTTTAGAAGAACCTCTACTTTTAATATTTATACAGGGGTGTAATTTTTTGAAAATAACTCGCTCTATATTTCACCAAGAATTAAGAATATTTTTATATACTTAATCTTTTCATTATAATTATCCTTATACTTATTTGTACATAAATCCTTAGGGATATCACTAACTTTTTCTCATCCAAGTTTCCAAAGGTTAAATAAACATTTCCTTGGAAATGAACTATAATTAATGAAATCTTTTACACATATTATAACATGATTCTTAAACATAAATATCCACCAATACAACATAATGATCATAATGTCCTAGTTTCTTTGAAATATTGGTTTCCTATTAAAGAAATATAACTTAAAACATGAAATCCTAGTTTTATTCTCCATAATGAGCTCCAATAAATTCATGTGTTCTTCTAAAACTACAAGAGATAACCTTGGGAATACATAAAGAAAGGGGTGAGTTAAAAACACCATTAATGTATTAAACATGACAAGAAAACATAAAATGTGAGTAAAAGGTATACTATGATATCATAAAATATAAGTCTCATGAGTAATCACCTGGTAGCAGAATATGAAGAACATGGTATTATAAGTTCATGGTAGAATAACAAAATTTGGAAGAAATTTATAACATGACATTATCATGAGTTAACACTAACATCATTGAAAATAACACATTTTGTACAAAGTCCCATATTATATTAGGCTTATTCCCTAATCTCGTACATGAAGGCTCATGAGACTAAACCTTTACCCAATGCATTGGAGCGCTATCTGGATGCAACCATTATAACATTTTCCTTATTAATGTGTGACACATAAAAGAAATAAATCCTAATTCATAACGTAATAATCACTCATGTAAATAAAATTGGATGAATAATATACCATCATATCATATTAAAAAAATTCACAATGAATTCATTTGATAAATAATCACAACACATGTATTTCCCCATCACTAGAATGAATAATGAATTATTTAAATATATAAGATACATATACACATAATTTATAAGAAATCCATAACATCCATGGATTTTTCATTGATGAATATAATTTAAATTTTTTTTAAAGAATTCTAGAGTAAAAAAACATTTTATCTTTAATTCACTTTAATGGATGGCTTCTTTGATGGAAAAATGTTTTTGAAATTTATCTTTGAATATTTCATGAAGAAAATATCCTTTGAATTTTGAAAACACTTATTTAATATATAAAATGTTATGAACCATTAATGAAAAACAGTTATTGAAATTTAACCTTGAAACATAAGAATTATTCTTTAAAACCTTATTTTTTCAGGGTGGTCAAAAATTAATTTTCAAGAGGAATTTTTTAAAAACATATAATCTATTCACATTTTTTTAAGAAATTTCAAAATTTACATTATTTAGAAAAAACGCAAGAACTATTTTTAAATTAATATATTAAAAATAAAATTAAGGATAAAAATTACTTTAAAAATTAGAGAAAATAATTTTTCGAAAATAATTTTAGAAAAAAATGATTAGGATGGAAAAATATTTTTGACTGAAGAGAGAAATGAAGTCATATTTTTTATAAAAAAAACATAAATCCTTTTTTGTACAAAATAGATGAAAAATTTTAATATGACATGAAAACTTCATTAATAAATATAGGATACTAAATTTAAAGGGTTTTACTGGAAAATAATAATATAATTTACTTCCTGGTACATTTAAGAATGAATAATCCATATTAAACATAGATTGGGAAATAAACCCTAACCACTTTGATAATTTCTGAGTCACGACACTAATGAAAGAAATAACTGAAAATGAACTGGTAAAAATCATTTATATAAGGATATTAATTATATAAAATATCATATGAGAGTCATTTAAACCATATAATGGAAATTAGGAGCATAAAAGAACATGTGTCTCAAAGAAAAAAGATTTTAGATAAAACCCTTCCAAGGTTTAGATCATTGAGGTGAGAGTTAATCGATGAAGTGATTATGTGTAAAAAAAATTAGATCCATCCAAATTAAAATTTAAATAAAATATAAAACAATAAAAACTCATTTCACACATATATTTTTCATAATAAAATCAATGAAGTATAAGTGAAACCCAAAAAATAGAAATTGAGTTGAGAAACCCCTTACCTTGCACCCCCCTGTAGTTAACCATTCTTTAAAATCTAGGATTGTTTTTTAAATCATTTTATATATTATAAAAACATATTAATATTTATAATATCATATATTATCCTTTTATAACATCTGATTATTAATTTGTTAATATTATTTAATAATCACTATTGTTTCATGTGTTAATTTTATTGTTGTCTTATTTATGTTTTATTGTGAATGTTTTATATATTATACATAAAATATAGTTAAATCATATCAATAATTATAGAAAATTCAAAAATATTTTTTCATTATAATCTTCTTTATAATCATTCTTTAATTATTATCATGGATAATTAATCGTGTTTCTTCATGGAGGCGACAGGTTGTGCATAAGCAAGAACGACGTTATCATTTCTTTTAGGGGTGAATGTGTAAGGAACAGAATGGTATATTAATTTCAATGATTAAATAAAATATATATATATATATATATATATCAAATATATTTATTAAATATATCTTTTATTACCATTCATGTAAATCATATGTGAAAATTGAATCATATCACTTTGTGAGGTGAAACTCCATCGTACACACGAGTGACACTATCATATATTTTAAGGAATTGAAAGTAAAACGGTTTATGTGATATTATAATTTAAAGTGTATAATTGTATTATTAATATCATATATATACATTAAATATATCATTATATCCATCCATTATAAGAGGTAATGGAAAACTAATTTTTTCAGTTCAAGAAGTGGTAGTCTGTCGTACACATGATCAATGGTTTTGTTTCCCATATGAGGGTGTTGAAGATGGTTAAGTTAATGGTCTTAGAATACATAATAATTTTATTTTTATGATACTTAGTTTATTATATGATCTTGTTTTAATAATTTATTAATGTGGAAGAAGAAAAAATGAAATAAAAATATAGGTTAAGGATGTAACCTATTCTTCGGAAAACTTCTTTAGGTTTACACCCATAACCATTCAATGAGAGATTTCAGATAAATAAAAGGATTAAAGGATTATATAACTGAATTAAGAGATTGATATGGTAATTTAATGGTATAAAATATGGTTTTTGGATGTGTTTAATATAGATAAGAGGAGTGAAACATTATAAGTAGGGTTGAAGATGTACTTTGAATTTTTGAAAAAAAATAATTACGCACATGTTTTTACTCATGAAAATGTCCTCATAATGAACCTTATTCAATCCATAGTAGATATAATAACTAAATATGAATAAAAATTTGAAATTGGAAATGTTTTGTGTTATTTTTAACCCCTGTCATTTTACTTTAATCCTCGGTAGACTTGTTATTAACTTAGTCATGGTAAATAATTTTTGATGTTGTCATTATTCAATATGCTAAAAAATATATTTTGAAATTATTAGAATATATGAATTAGTCGGATTTAAATATTAAACCAATGTTTCATGACTCAACTCACAAAGGTGGAATAATTTTACTTGACATTAATCCAACCGAAATGCCAAAAACTAGGTTTTTAAGGAACGTATTTTTCAAACATAAGATGATATTTTAATAACTATTTGAAAAGTAAATGTGATTAAATGAATTTAAATAAATATTTATAAATATATAATAAATAATTTTATTTTAATTAATTACATATTAGGTGTTATTTTAATTAATTAACAATGGATAAACATTATGCACTTCCAAATCATTTTCAAAAAAAATGAATTTTTAATTAAAATAATAAATTTATACTGAGATCAAATATATAGTTTATTGAAATATGATTAATTTTATTTATTATAAATAAGTACTAATTATGTTAATTTTAAATCAAATTAAAATAATGATCCAATTTTATTTAAAAGAAATTAGAATTTCATAAAAACTTGTATTTTCCATTATACACTAAAAAATTAAAATTTTCCAAAAATCCATAAATTTAACTATATAGGTTTGCTAATTTAAAAAATAATTTTTTTCAAATTCATTTTATTAATGTAGTAAAGAAACATAAATTATGTAAAAAAGCGTGACTAAACTACCTTTTAGAAAAATATAGTTTTTCATAAAACATTTTTTCCTTTCAAATGACTATAATTTTATTTATAATCAACAGATTGACATTGGATTTATTTTACATATGTAAATGATATAGTTTTCATATTTTTTATTCATATTTATACCCTAAAACATAGCAGCTAGATTATAATGGTTATTTTTTAATGACAATATTTTAATAGAGTATTGTGTTTCGTTTAGACCCAGTGTTGCAAGCAACATAAGATATCGAAGAGATTGAATTTCTATAAATATGAAAATATTATAAATAATTTTTCTGTTAAAATAAATATGGAATAGAAAATCAATACATTAAATATCCATCAATAACCTGTCATTTTTTTTGCGCCCAATGTACCCTACTTCTTACCAGCATATAGCATGAATATTTTTTCAGAATATATAATTGTGGGAGTAATAACATGAATTAATGATAATAATAATGTCTAAGGGCCATTAAAAATTCTCATATATATGAATATATGATGAAACTAAAGCATTCAGAATTCTTACTAGTAGGAATGTTCTCATAATCAACCATATTAGAGATTACCAAGTAGGAATTACTTGAGAAAAAACATCATCCTCTTACAAGTACATTCACCTAGTCATATATACACTATGTTCCCTTGCATAGTATGTTAACTGACTATATAAACAGTTTTAAAAATATCATCATATAATTTTAAGGTACTCATCATAGTTAGGAACTATTATTTCTTAGGTCTTTTCGAAAAATATTGTACGACATTAGAACATAAACGTTTTCCAAAAGAACAATCAATATGTGATAATATAGTTAATTTAATATTCAATTTATAGAATATAAATGTAATATTTAATACAGAATGTTTTTTGGATCCATGTCTAACATGTTCTATATAATTAGAAATTAAAATATCCCTCATGCATATATACAAACTAATATCTCAATGAAATAAATTAATTCATCTTTAATCATTTCCTTACATAGATTCTTGTATAGATGTAATTAATGAATATAAATAAAATTTATGAAATTATTATTATATTTAAATGATATGATATTATATACTTTTACCCTCCCATCCATTAGAAAATGGAATTGTCGATTGTGCGTACATACAGAATACTTCCTCTAAAAAGATATGTAGTTAATTATCCATCACTACAACACATGGTTCATCATAAGGATGAATTTAATGAATAAATATAATATTTATTATATGATTTTTTTTCAAGGGTAAAACATTATCTTTTTTATTTTCATTTAATACATTAAAAAAAATTTAATATTACTAAAGAATACGTGCATACTAACACCACTATGGGATACATATCTCATTTTTCATCACCACATTACATGGTTGTTTATAAAAGAAATTTTACTATGTTTATATGATATATGTTAAATGATTTAAATTATTCTTTTGATAATATAATGACCAAGGTTCAAGGACTAGAACTGCTGAATCAAAACATGCATTAGAAATTAAAAAATTACCACATTAAAAATAATTGTAACATTGAATTAAGAATAAATTTGTATAAAAATGTTTTGAATAAAAAATATTCATATATATATGGTTCCTATATAAATTAATGAAAAATATAAACTGATTATATAGGATGTTTGAATGTATCGTACTAAGAGATAATATAAGGTTAGGTTTTCTTATCTCAAAATTCATCATTTGAAAGATATTTTAATAACCAAAAATATAAATTACACGGTGTATATTATATATATTTTAAATATCATATCACGATCAACTTTTTAATAATGGTAATTAATGTTTCATTTCAAATTCTATACTTCAATATGTTTTAATTCAAGAGTTATGAAATACATAAGGGTTCTTGGTCTCAATTTTGATTCATTGAGACATGTTTCATAGTGTTATGCAAGATTTATTTTATATATATTACTTACTAACCCATGAATATATTTTTACATAATATTTTATTTAAATAAAACTAATTTAGAACTATTTAATTCTCTAACTTATAATGGATTTTAATTTTAGAATTTCCAATGTCGTGGGGGTTTATGTCTCAATCATACATTTAATCAGTATTGTTTGTGATAGAATATTATTTGATGGAATTATATATTATTTATCTTATAAAACCCATTTATTTTCTTCTCATATAGTTATTTTTAGGATTAAAAGTATTCTCTCCATTTTCCCTACTTTGGTAGACAATTCCTCTTAATGATTTTTTTATAAGAAAATAAAATCATATTTCTTCTTTTTAGTAAGAAACATTTTTCTGTCATATCCATATTCATTACTCTATTTAAATAAATTTATATATTGAAATAAATTAATACTTATGGAATATTGATAAAAACGTTTACATCCTATTCAAAATGTTAACTGAATATTTTCTTCATTTTCTACATGTGTAAATTTTTACACTATTTACACAAGTATAGAAAAATGTTATTAGAAATTTAAAAATTAAAATAATACCATAATCATAGTAATTATTCATTATTAATATTTCTTTAAAATTTCCATGGTTTAGAAAATTATATCCCAATCCCATTAATCTATGGATTTTTCATTTATAAAATTACCAATATTATTGGGATATTATTTTCTCAAAATCTACCCAAAGGGGTTTAAATTAATTTATACATAATTTTTCATCCACAATAAGTTTTATTACATAAAAATATTATATTATCAAGATTTAATTTTTTTTAAAAAAAAATTAAAAAAAATAAATGCATCTTTGAAACCTTTTTTAAAAGGGTTTCCAAAATGGTTTATAATTTTATTCTCATTGTAAAATTATAAAAAAATTATGAAAATTAATTTTGATGTGTCACATCCATTTTCCATTATAATTATCAAAAGAAATTATTTTTCATTATAAATATCATTTTGAATTAATTTGTGATATCATTTCATCTTTAAAAATATATGGTTTATACCTTAGTTTTTTACAATGAATATTCACATACCCATGAAGTTGTGGTCTCTATCATTCCCCATTATACTGTTGACATTATAGCCAAATTATTTTTTGAGTTATATATATTTCGGAATTTATAATTATCTTAACAATTTATAATTTGTACATATGAAATTACTTAGATTAAATTTTAAAAAGTTATCTGATTAATAGGGGAATTTTGGAATTATATATTCCTGATTCATTTAGGATATCTATCTATTATTAAAGAATATTTATCTTGTATTTTATTGATCATTGAATATATAAGGAATCGGGTGGAAATGTGTTAGTGATGGTTAAGGATCATAATTATATATCCTATTGATGTATCAATAAGTCTCATTAGAAAATCATTTTGTAATGCATTAACTATTATTTGGGTATTTTTTAAATTTCATACCCAATTATTGAATATAAATTTATCTTTTTTGAATTATGCATACTATCATTATGAAATAGGTTATTATTGTACATGATAGTATTACATGATATTATCCATGGATAAATTTCATTTTCAATATATTGATGAAATTAAAATTTTATTAATTATATACTATTTCATATTTTTGTCATATATATGTCTGATAGCATTCATTATATGCTTTCCCTTAATAAAAGTTTGATCACACCCTTTCATATGTTTTTATTTCTATATGTTTTTAAGAAGAGTAATTTATATGATATTTCAATAAGGGTAAAATGTTGCTTGAATTTTATTGGGCATGTTAAATGTTTATTATGTATTAATAAAATATGGGTATAATGGGAAAACTATTCAATTAATTGGAAAGACCTGATTCATGATAAGTTATTGTTTTTCCTAATGCTCTAAAACACTAAACCTTAAAACATTTTTTGTATGTAATTGAATCACTAAATTCATTAATACCATATTTATTGAAGTTCAAATTTTAATCACTATAGTTGATATCAAGTCCAATGTGTAATTATTAGGTTTTTAGAACAAAAAAAGGGAGAATAGGTTTCAGTTCCAATAATATACTAGTAAAACCTTGTGAATAAAAAATATATAATTTTATATAATTTCTTAAAATAACCCTCAATATTTAACCCAACCACCCAACACCATTATATATCATCAGAAAACATCTACAAACTCCTCTTAAGGATTTTAATTCCCTTAAACTTTTGATCTAAATTCAAATTCTTCAAATGGACCCCTCTCTAAAACCAAAAAAAATAAAATTTTCTTTTCTTTTAACCAATATATAGAATATCGGTCATTACTACTTCTCCACAATAATTATTCTTATCATTATTATTTTTTCTCATGATTCCCTAGTGAACCTTCATGTTAGAAAATATCGATGAATGTTCAAAATATCACATATCCAACTGGTTACAGTCATGTAGAAATCACACCAAAACTGCCTCCAATGGTTAAAACCACACAATTCCACACATCACTATTTTGATTATTTCTAAAAATTACCAAACTATTTTTTGATACATATATTGTTAATGAAATATTAATCAACTAACATCATAAACAAATGTTTTATTTTACTTTTCTATTCTAGACCATCACCCTTCTAGTTTCACACACAAACATCGTATGAAATTCACCTTTAAAATAAATAGTCTAATTTTTTAGATTATTTATAAATTAAAATTCCATAAAATATTTCTAATATTAGTTGTATATACGTATGCATCAATATTTCATAGAACTGGTCAATCCATCGGCCAATTTTCCAAAACAGACATCCTGGTCATGCCACTCGAACGTCATCCTATATATAGTGGATGATTGTTTCCACGTGTAATAAATTTATGGTTTTCATTGATTGATAAACACATTTTGGTTTTTTATATTTACCCTACAAATTCCATCCATTTTCATCCAAGGTTCATCAAGAAACTAAAACCACCTCCAGTTTGGTCTATTTTCACAACAATTCTTGTTTTTATCAAAAATTTGTATAAATGAGCATCATGCATTTAGATCATACATGGTGTTCTCCACACTATGGGACTTTCCTTATCATTATTATTCAATATTTTCCTATCTAATATCTACATTTAAAATATAACTGATATTTATGATATCCACTCATATTTCATGAATATATCAACATCCCAGGTATAGGGTCATAGATTTCTAAAACCCATCCTTTTTGTTTTCATGGGACTTTATGGTGTCACATGTTTCTTAATGTATTTTAATTTATTAAATTATATGATTATTTGTAAATTTTCTTTTCTTATTTTGATAAATCCTTTAGTTACTCATTCAGTAATTTGTTAATCTAGTTGATTCTTTATTGGTGTGGTGGATCTATTAGTTATGTGATCAATTAGTGGGTCGTTCTATTGATACTCTCTTCATTCGATCAATCCATATAGTTAGTCATTTTTCATATAGTATATTGTTTTCTCATGTGTTCAATCCATGTGTTCAATCTATATGTTATATCATGAGTTCATACATTTGGTTCATTAATTTATTAGTTTGGTCCATAAAGTCAATTTGTATTGTTTATTTGCCTAGAAAACTGAATTCATTTTGAGTTTAATCTATGTGGTCACATTTCATGGTTGGTCTTCATGGTCATTTGTCTATTTAAAATAAAAAATATATCATTTATAAATAAAAATTATGCATAACGCATTTTAGAAGAAGAATATGAAAATAACATCTTAAATCATGGGTTTTAAATATTTATTTTTTTTAATATGAATTTTATATTTGAGTCTGTATATATTAGGAGATTTAAATGAGTTTTCCAATGTGAAATAAATCTAAAATGAATTATTTTTGAATTAAAAGGAATTTTTGACAAATGTTTTAAAAATATATGAAAATATATATATATATATACTTTATAAAAGATATGTTCTTTATCTTAATATTTTTTATATCTTTCTCTCGAAAATAAATGTTTCATTTTCACTCTAGGAGTCTTGAAACCCTTCAGCCACCATATTAACCACTCACTATGAATTTCTCGCATGCATTCAACCCCCACTCTCCACTATTTTAGGTAAAATCATAAAGATATCATAAGGTGGGGGATATAATTCTCTCATTTAGTCCAAAAATGTGTTAGTTAATAGTGAATGAGTTTGTTTGCATGACTATATGTGATTAAACTTAAGAATGAAAAAAAAATCATGTGTAAACATGAAGTGTGATTTTTTATGAAATTTATAAAACATAAAGTAGAAGAAGATAATATTGCATGATACTATTAAAATCATTTCTTATAATTATGGAATGAAATTTAATTACTAGTTTTCAATATTGAAATCATTATATAAATTTGAATATTCTTGGAAATCACAAAAGTGGAATACTATAAATATTTTTATTACTATTTTAAAATGAAAGAAATTGAAAGAATTATAATTCTACAATTGATGAATATTAAATACCAATAATGAAATTATCGAAGACAAATGAAACTAAATTATCTAATGTTTTATATAGTTAATATTTCAAAATGTTAGGATTAAAATAATTGTTTGTTATTTTGTGACATTATGAGTTTTTATGATTTTCCTTATGTTGCCTCTTGGTATTTATTAAATATTATTATATCTACTTGTTTTTGTCATGGTTTAATTTCATGAAATAGATAAAAAAGTAAAACTAATAATATTACATGTATATTGGGAGAGGAACTATAGTTAATCACCATTAATAATAAGAATTATAGCG
Organism: Viscum album; assembly: GCA_963277665.1. NCBI lineage: Eukaryota > Viridiplantae > Streptophyta > Magnoliopsida > Santalales > Viscaceae > Viscum > Viscum album. Next base: position 376,635,411 of record OY728160.1, on the reverse strand, counting down.
TCTTGGGAAACCTGATTAATTCATGTTTTAGTTGGTTCCTAGCTAATTTTATCCATTTCCTATAATATTCTTGATACAAAAAAACATATTCATAATAAACCTATTAATTCCAGATAATAATTTTTTTTGTTAAATATAATGTTTTACAGATATAATAACTCATTCCTATTTATAGGAGGCTTGACTACCTTGATTCCATAGACTTATTTGACTTGATTAATGTGTTATAAACATTTGATTCCCTTGTGTATTACACTGTGATAATGGTAGAATTGATGTTTTTTATGATAACATGATGTGGTCTTGAATTTTTATTTTTTGAAATGGGGTGTATGGGTATGAACTGATGGTTGATGTGAGTGATGGATGGATGAATCATATTATGCAAAATATTGTCAAGGACGATACCGAGGTAGGTGGAATGAAATAAATATTGTTTTTTTCTTAATCTATTATTATTTAATGACTTTTAATTTTTAATTGGTATGATTTTATATGACTGGTTTCAATATTCTATATATATTTAGACTCTATTCATAACAATTTCATAATTTCCATGATTTCTTAGATTGATTTCAAGAGTACCCATGTATTTATAAATTGATAAATGAAATATATTAAATAACAATACTAGTTTTTGATTTTTATATATTTATACAAAATAATTGGGAATAATATAGGAATTATGATTCTAATTACACATGGATTAAAAGATTAATGTTTTAATCCTAGACTTTTATATGGGATTATATTAATTAATTAATGGCTGATTAAAGAAATATTTTGGAAATCTGATGTTGTATACTTGTGTGAGATCTCTCTTCTACTATTGAAAGATGAGTGTCTTGTGTAGAAATAACTTCAGGAGAGTTTAAGGATTGGTAGATTACTATAGTGTGGATATGTGTGATATATTTTATGTTTTTAAATTTCATAATCTTTACCTATCTCATTAGAGAGGAAAATGAAACCCAATGTTTTTTGTGATGTTTTCCTTAACATCATGGATAGAGAGGAAAAATGGATGAATAATCCCTCTTCCCCACTTTTCCATTGGGTATAGTTGTGCGTAGGTCTATACCCAACTATAATGGATTATGGTATAGGGTGTTTTTTTATTGGGGGTATAATTTATCTTAGTTTTAATATACATTTATGTGTGGGATTTAACAAATTGAGGTAATGCTTGTACTTATGTTTGGAAATGGTCACTACTACATCCCATGGGTGTTTATATATAGGATTTAGTGGATTTGGGAACAATGTATCATATATGGGATATAAACCCTTATGGAATACTAATAAGGTATATTGATTATTTTAATGTGTCAGGCTTTACATGATAGAGAATGGATGTGTTGTTATATCATGATATGTAGGATGACTTATAGAAGAGATAAGCATAGAACATGAGTCATTGGTACTTAATAGTAGTTAACCAATGGGTATGTGGAAGATGGGTACATTAATTTATATATATATTTATGTGTGTGTATTCTTTTTTATTGAATCATTTACTTCTCTGAGTATAGTGGTCAAATATATAGAGTGATCATGGGAAATAGTTTCAAATTTTTGAATTGTGGGTTGGTTTCATTCATTAATACAATAGGATTTACAATTCTTATTTATCATTTTTTATGAGAGGCTGCGTAAAGGATTATAAAAAGTATACATGTTATACTTACCATATATTTATATATATATATAATAGATTTTAGTTACAATGTTTCATGTTGATGATCATACTATTTATTACTAGTTTATTAGATTTGTTCTTGGTTTTTCATATAATATTTGTAATTGTTGATGATTTACTATTGGAACTTTTATTTGTATGTTTTTTTTGGAAATTAAATTATGTATTCGTATTACATATTTATTTATATGTGGAATTTTTCGTGGTCTTTCATCTTATTTCTATTTAATTAAACTATATATTAAGGTATTATAGCTCATTTGTATAGATTTTATACCCTTAGTGATGGTCACAAATACATGGACTATTTGAGGAATTATTTGGGGAGAAATTTCTCTCTCTCTCTCTCTCTTCATTAGTGGCCTAGTAGGTCTACTATTAAATATAGGGGGTTGTGAAAAATTGGTATCAAAGATGATAGTTGATATATAGGATAAAATTATGAGTTTTAAAAAAATGATGGTGAATGGGTTTGTTGGGTAATAACATCAGTTAGAATTGTATATGCTATAGACATGGGATAACAGTATGAAAATGGGGTTTTTGGACCCTAGTGATCTAATTTAAGGACCATCATGTTTATTGAATATGTTAAGTGATGTAATGATAATTTTGATGTAGAGACCTAGGAAATGATCATTACTCAATATTTCATGTGCTTGGGTTTGAATTGGGTTGATATTGGAGACCTAAAATAACGTAATTTATAATAATTTAACCATAAATTTTTTTTCTTTCTCTAGTTTAGTAGATCTTATTGTTTTTTTATAAATTTGGCATCAGGTCAACGCCCTAACCAGGTTTTTTTAATACAGTCAATAGTATGTTCTAATAGATCATAATAATTGGGAGTTCAACAATGATGACACTTAAAGAGGACAATCTCAGAGCATCAATGATATGTCCTAAAAATGTAATAGGGATTCATTTCATATTTGGAGATATAGGATTGGGTAGAGGATGTAGAGATAACCATCATTTTATTTTTGATCTGAATGATATCTGGGTTTATTTTTTTAACAATTTTACGGTGGTCAATGCGGTAGGATTAGATTTTATTCTTTCAGGATCAAAATAAGACTTATTTTTTTGGGATAATTTTTTAGATTAGATTAAGGCTGAGTTTATTTTATCAATTTCTAAAGAGGCTTTTTTGTAAGATATTTTCACCCATAGTTAGGGTAGTTCTTGTGTAAAAGAGTTCTAGATCGGTTAAAATAATCTCTTTTGTTATTATTTAGACCTTTTATTAGATGATATGACTGTTGAAAGGAATTTTTAGAAAGCTTTGTGCCTGGATATCCAGATTCATGTCACTATTTTTATGATAAAAACATATCCCAAGGTACTTATAATGGAATATGTAATTGTATAACAGCCTCAAACTACACTCCCCTATCTAGTGCTAAAAATATAATCATTTTATTTTTGGATTTAATAATGATAAATGTATCTTAATTTTATCCATCCAAAAAATAAACCATAAATGGAAATATCTTTCCACTTATATTCCCACTACCATTTGGGTTTAATGTTTTAGAAAATTAACAAAAAATATTATATAAAAACTTACATACCTTTAAGTAAGTTTTTCCGACAAATATCACTTTTCTTATTCAACATTAATTCTTGGTAATCACCCACATATACCCCTTCTAGACATATCTTACATAAAATATTTCTTTAGAACCTAGTGGAATGGAAACATAGAAACCTTGATCCTAAATTCTCAGTAAGGGATGACATACACAATGAAAATTGAATATATTCAATGAGAACGTGATGAGAATAAGGGGTTGGGAACATATTCAATGTTATTAAGAGCTATATAAATGAATAAAAACATGTATCATTAAACATGTGGCATGAAATAAACATTTAACCAAGGAAATGATCATAAAAATATATAATCCGGAACTATGTGATGCCAATATAGATTAATGGAACAATTAAAAACTCATATTAATCATAGAGAAAACAAATTCATAATAGGGGTCATTATATTCATCAACCATGTTCACTTAGGTCAGAAATAATTGGATCATAATTAAATCTGTTGGAGAAACCTCCATGGTTAACTACCTCATTTCCCTTGAATATAAAGAAATTACCCAATACAATGGAGACCAATATCACACATACCTATTGTATACGCTATATTTTGTTCACGCATCAACATTAGATATATCAATCCCATACATCATCATAAATAATATCCCAATACATTATATTAATATAACCCATGTAAGTTTTTATTTTTATGGTCACAATTTTAAAAACAACTTGTATTATTTTATATCTTGATTTACCCATTGAAAATAAACATGTTTCTTGATATTCTCTTTAAAATAATCAACGCAAGACATCCAGATAAAAAAGATGGATGATAACATAAAATAATATTCCTAGTGAAGTAAATTAATTATTAATAGATATTGAAATAGATAAAAATACAATTAAAATAAAATTTAAAACATTTTTTTGAAAATAAGGGAAAGTACTATTTTAGTTCGTTACTATTAAAATTAAAAAATAAAAAAAATTGAGAAATGATTTTCATAAAAAACCACCATGAAAACATATAAACAATCATTAATTAAATGAATATTTTAGATAATGGTAAAATGTGTTCAAGCTGTATACATTAAGAAACATTTATTTTTTAATTTGGTAACGAAATTAAAAATTTTCCATACAAGAAATTGTTAAAATATTATTTTGTAAACCCATTTATAAAAAATAATTTTCAGTTTAAAATTACTTCCAAAAATTTATTGATGTATAGTAAAAACCTTCTTGGAAACAATTTTAAAATCATTTATATTGAAAAGAAAATATTCTTAAACAAAATGATAAATAATGGTTATCTTTTTAAAAATATTCACTTTCACTTCTTGGGTACCAAAGAGAGAAAAATGAATGGAAATCATGTAAATCAAAAAAATAAACATGAGACAATAAAATATAGATTTTTCAATAAAATTAATATTATATAATTTTCTCTAAAATAACATTCACCTTAAACAATAGTGAAATAAAATAATAATGAAATATACAACCATTAATACTTAGGTAACTTCTGAATAAATATCGATTTGATGAAATAATGTGATATGTATTTTTAAATCCATTGAATTACATGTAATAATATTATAAAATTCATTCATGGGGAAGTAATTATGCCACATAAGGAAGTCATGGTTCATGACATGAAACATGTCACAAGAAAATGTGATTGAGACAAAGAAACCCCTTAAAATTTTAAAAATATTTAAAGTGATTATATAGAAATATTTAAATAAACATTAAAAAAATTATTGATCAATTCACATATAAAAATTTCATAAAAAATTCAATGTAGATTTTTTGTAACATAATGAAAGAAAATTGGGTTATGAAACCCCTTACCTCAAGTCTTGACTTTCTATGTACATCATTTATCACATATATAAAAAAATTAAACTAATTATTTTACTTCAATAAAACCAATTTATAGATTTATCCCCATTTCACTAACCCAACTATTTAAATTATTATAATGATATATTTAATTAATTAATCATCTTATTCCACATCAGTTGTTTTAAGGATATTATGTTCATAATTGAAAAATGAATTTTTAAGGTTAACTATGATAAAATTGTTCATGGTTAGACTATCTATAAAAATAGAGAAATATTTATCATTTTTCTAAAAAAAATCAATTTTATATTCATCCAGTAATTCTTTCATAGAAAACAAAATATATTTTCTTGAAATATATTGTTTTAATGTACACACAATCAATGTTTTTACTTTTCAAAAGATATTAAATAAGAAAGTAGTGATAGTTACATTTTTATTATATAAATCATATTTTTTCTTTTATATCCATAATTAAATCTAGACATAAGAGGTGGTGTGGAAAAAAAATATATCGGAACATGGAGATGGTAGTATGTATGTAATCACAGATGAAGTATCCATTTACCAATGGATAGAAATTTAAAAAAAAAAAATATTACCCTTATATAATTATAAATATTTCATGAATATCATATATATACAATAAATATCTCATTTTAAATAGCCTTTAAACGAGTTGATCTCGGATCACAGGGTAGTAGTCCTCATGTATGCATGAATTATGGTTTCATTTATAATTTAATAGATAATTATAATGGTAAATGTTATTCTATCAACATAATAACTTATTTAGGACGGCCCGAAGGCCTTCACATTTTATTTATTTTTTATAATCCTCCCTTCAAGGGTGAGGGAGAACACTTATAAGGCCCAAAATATCATGTGAAAATTACATGACTGGTATGTATTAGAAGAAATTATCTAGAAAAAAAAATTGGAACTACCCCTCCCCATCAAATGTCCTAATATTAGCACTCCACCTTCCCAAGTCTAGTCGACTAGTTGTCCTGTGAAAATATACATGGGATTAGTATTGATGGAAATTTCATACCCTCTCAGCCTTATAATTCCAGTTATCTATTCTATGGTGAATGTGCTTGCTCTGAATCCTCATTTAAAGCTTTATCCCTTAGAATTTTACTGGTTGCATCTGCATTTTCTTCATGTTTCTTTAACACCTTGGAGTGGCATGAAGGCCCTAAAGTGATTAGAAGTCCATGAGATACAACTGCCCTGATGTCCTTGGGTGGCCCGAAGACTTTACATGACTTGAGGACTAAACTAGTGGCCTAAAGGCCCAAATGGATCAACATAATAACATGTTATTATGTATAAGATACTGATTTTACTATATTTTAATTGTTAGCATAGAATTGAAATAGCTGAAAGTAATGAAAATAATGAAATCAATTAAGACGATTACCTCATCTTTGAGAATCCAACTAAGGATATATTCTTAAGGACACTAGGGATGGTCTTTTTAGAATACCATCACCTACAGAACAAAGATAATAATTCTCAATAGAGTTTATTTAGTTATTTTTAAGATAATTGGATCATAGGGGTGTGAATAATAAAAGAAATTAGTTTACCTTTTATAGTGATATAAATGACCCATTTGGAATTACAAAAATGATTTATTTATAAAAAAAATATTTTTCAAGTTAATGTAGCCCAAAATCTACATATTTATACTCTATTATGAGTATGATTATTAATGCTATTTTCCAAAAAAAATTAGAAAATTTTTGGTGATATGTTAACCCTTATCTTATTTTTTTAAAACCTATATTAAACAATTTAATTATTAATAAGATAACATGGTTTTTTACTATTTATAGGATTTAAAATTAAAAATAAAAGGAAAACATACCCATAAGTGGACAAATTATGATATTGTTAACCATATCACATTATTTTTTCCATGTAAAATATATTTATAATCATAAAATAATTTCATAAAATAAATATTTACATCAAATACCACTAAATTCATTCATAGGATAATTCACTTAATATTCCTCAAAAAAATAACAATCGTAATGCATTCTTTAACACATAAACATTAAATCGTTTCATTTAAAAAAAATTCTTTCAACACCATTACTCACACTAAAAATATTACTTTTTATGTTTTTAAAATCATTTACTTGATTTTTCTACTTTGTGCACAAGAACTATATTGGCTTATGTAAAAATTTAGGTTAACTATTTCTTATATAAAAATTAAAAATTAATTAACATATTAATAATTATTTATATTCAATATAATCTTTTATAAACTTTTATTAATTTATTTATCCCATAGAAGACATAATAGATATATTAAATTCAAGAAATTGATTTTTTGGATTTATTATTTATTTAAAATAATATAACATTATTTATCAAGTAAAAAATAATGAAAAGAAACCATATTTTAAAGTATTGGATGGTTATGTTGTATGTACACTTATACAGTAGATTAAATGAATGTTTTATAATTATTTTAAAGTATTTCACATTATTTTTAACCCAAGTTAAATAAATATACACTTTTTGGTGTTGAAAAATATTTACCATGGATATTATACATTATGAAAAATAATAAATCTGAAATAATTACCAAATTTTGACATCATTATTCCATATATATAAATAATTTTATAAAATTCAATCCCTATAATTGGGATAAATTACATTTTAACTGAACCTATAAAACACAATGAAAAAATATTTCAAGAAAAATGAATTTTTAAGTATTACAATGTTTTCATACCAAAAATAATAACAATGTCAATTTAAATGAAATTAGTTATATTATTATTAATCATAAGTCATTATTTAAATTTAAAAACCCATTTAAAAAATGAGACATTGGAAATTCATGAAAAAAAGATACTTTTTTATAAAAATTTTATTTTCACAATTCACTAAAAAGGTAATTATATTAAAAAAATACCAAATATTATTCCTATGATAAATTTTATATGATGATGTAAAAATTGATATATTTTTTAGAAAATATAAATTCATAAAGTTTCAAAAATTAATAATAATATTTTTTCACAAATAACAATAAAAATTATTTTTAGAGAAAATAGAATTTTTGAAGCATAAAATAACTTTTCAGAAAATCATGTTTTTATTTCCATAAAATTAAAATATAATTTTTTATTGATTAGTAAAATTATATATGTTTTTTAATATTTAGTTTTTTCTATTCACAGCCTCTAATTCAATTTCAAGGTTAAAGCATTCATACTTAAGATAATATTACATGATGATATATTTAATCTCAGTGTTATATGTCATGTACACTATTGAATATTATGTTATTTTAGAATCATAAGGAATTAAAAATTGAGATTAAATAGTATAGAATCAAATTATCTTGGCATAGGGTTCAATAATATTTTTTTGATGGATATTGGTGGAAAGAAGTTCTCAGTACCCTTGTCAAGAGAAGAACATTCAATCCATATGGATCATGTTTTAAAATTATTGAATTGTTTTTACTATAATGGAATTTCGCAGGCCTCTAATGGTGGACCATGTGGTGTTTATATTTCATGAATATGTCATGTAAATTAGATGGAGTGACCAACCTTCCTCAACAATCACCATAAACCTGGTGGACAATTTCACACTCAATATTTGTTATTGTATTAGCTGAGTTAGTAGGTGTGTAAGGGTGTTCTAGTTAATGAATATTCAATAGGTGATGAGGAAGGTAGAGAATATCCTTATTATTCACCTTGTTCTTAGGTATAGTAAGTATATCGTGCCTTTGGATTGGTCTCCATCAGGGTCATAGAGGTCATGGTGCTGGATGCCCTCAAATTTGTAATGCCCTGAGATTTTAAATGTATATTATGCTAAATAAAAAATAAATCATTCAATATTGAGCATAAACTAAAAAAATTCTTATTTTAAATATTAAATTTATAACCAAGTGTTTTAATTCACCTGTATGAATAAAAGCAACTAAATAGTGAAACAAATGTATTGTAATGTCTTATCACAAAATTTTAGGTATGAACCATATTTTGTCCATGGTATACATTATTGTCATGATTATTTCTATTTTTTCTCCATATTTTTTGTTATACTTCTTACATCTTGATTTTGTACCCTTTTGGAATTTATATAATGGTGTGAGAGAGGATTTGACAATTTTTTTGGTGGCTGGGAGGTGTTCGGGTCTTTTATCATGGAATTGGGCATGTTTCTATAGTTGGAAAAGATAAATGTGGTCTAACGACTAGCCGGTGATAGAGAAAATATTTCTAATATGATGATTCATGGGGTTATATTCTTATATGAATTGCATTGAGTAGCCAAATGAGACTTTTAATTTGCATGGTAATTTCATAGATTCCACCGAAAAGCTGATGGAGGATACCATGTATCCTACAGAGGCCACTGGCTAACAAATAATGTCAAAGGTGATGACAAATAATAGGGTAGTATTGCCTTATTTATTTTTTATAAACACCATTTAAGACCAAATCATCTCCATAAAATTTCATTTATCCTAAAACCTAGAGAGGATCTTTGAAGGAAAATGTTAATCTCCAATCCTTTTTTCTTCATAGATTGAAGTGTCAGTTGGTGCATTGGATTTCTTCTGGTAATTGTGGTCTCAATATGATTGTAGATTCCCCTTTTCTTATTTATCTCTCCCTTATAGAGTTCTAATTCATATATATGTTAATGGATCTAGATCTCTAATTGATGAATTATGTTTCTAGGATTCCCCTTTGATAGTTCTATTCAACAACTCTCTATTGTGGATACCATGAAAGTTTTTTATCTTGTTAACACATGTGGTTTCATAAGGAAATAACTATGAATTGAAAATTTTTATTATTTTATAATTTAAATTAGTATTTCAATTGATTTATAAAACATAAATTTATGCACTTTAAAATTATTTTAATTTTCATAGATTGTTTTTGTGCGGGTGGGTGGGTGAAGAAATTCCTTTAAAAATGGATTTGGAAATATAGTGTGGATTTATGGAAAGTTTTTCTTAAATTTTAATGAGTAATTTGAAGCATGAATTTGATGATGAACTTTGTGAAGAAATCTAGGAATGTTTTATGATGTAAAATGAAATTAAATGAATTTAAATGGATGAGTTATTTATAAAAACCATTTGATGTTGTTTTTTGAAATTATTGGGAATGTTTTTTAATCTCAAACATGGATTAGAATGAATTGACTGATTGATTGATAGATTATATTTTTTATAAACCCAATAATGATTCATTATCTTGAAACATATGGGATTATGGGTAGTTATGAGGTTGGATATGCATGATATGAAAATTTATATCTAGAAATGACATGATAATGATAATTAAACAAAAGTATCATGAGGTTGGGGAGATTATTATTGGGATTATCTCATATTCCTCCTCAGATTTGGATCTACAGAGTCTGTGCACACCAGGATCCATATTTCACTAATATTTTTTTGGAACCTTGTGATTAATACTAACCCTAGGAATTACTAACATGGTGTTATGATTGAAATTATTAAAAATGATTCATATATAGTTATTAATATTTGATATGATTGACATGTGGCTGTTTTGATAAAAATGATTATTTGTGACCACATTGATAAAGATAATCATATCTTCATGATTGTAGGGAAATGAATTGTGAAAAATATTTTAAATTATAAATTGAAAGGTTTTATCAAACAATTCTTCATATGTTATATGAAAATATTTCCATGCTATATTTTATCTAAAATTAAAGAAGTTAGTTTATATGTTATAGATTACTTATTAAATTCTATGTGAGAACATACTGGGATTTGTTTCTAAAATCATACCCTTGACTTTTTTCATTTCTAGTTTTTTTTATTATTGGTATAAGAGAATGGAAATCATGGATTAAAGGTCTTGGGTGTACGTATTTGGCATAACATAAGGAGTCAGAGGTGACTGGTGGAGTATGTGATTCACTTGTTTCATAGATTTTTTGAGTTAATTTCTTTATCGTCTTATATAATGACTATGGTTGATGTTCTAATTTGAGGAATTTATATTTCCAACGTTGGTACTTTTTCACTTTAATAGTGTTAGGAATAATAACTATTTATTCATATTTATCATCTAATTTTTCTTGATGAGTTATTCTTATTGTGAAATCATTCCAACTTGATTATATTGACGACCATGCACTAGTCGCCAACAAAGAAGAGTGGTAATGCCTTAGATTTAAGTCAGGATTTGTTTAGGTACTATTTAAGTTAATTATTAGGTTCAATTCTTGTAAAATTGGTATCAAATTCATTTTTCCCATTTTTATTGAGTTTGGTATATAGTTTAGGATGATTTGGTTGGTTAGAGGAAGGATTTTCGGAACATAATGGGTATGTCATGAGAAAATTCAAATCCATCTCTCATTATATGAAGTATAAAGTTTCGATTTTCTTTAGGTAATAAGTGTCTCTAAGGAGTTTTGTATCTACTCCTATAATATTTTCCAAGCATTGATATGAAAATTATGTTTCCCCAATTGAATTTTGATTGATATAATTGATGATATTATATATATTGACAAAATTTTCCATTATTATCATTCACTATTTTGAAGTACCATTCTTCCAAGATGATTTTTGAATACTCCTCTAGAGGGAACTTATAAAGAACTCTGACACGAGAACCCTCCAGTTGATCAAAACCTCGTATAAGTTTTTGTGTTGGAAGTTCAATCTTTAGGCTGAGTAGTTTTACTAATTCCCATTAAATATATAGAGGTTATTCCTTAGAGGAATGATAGTATAGAACATTTCTATGTGTTTATTCTTCTAAAACCACCATCATTACTTGGTACCAATGATCCTTTTAAGGTAGAATATTTCTCAGAGAATGTCTAGAATCACTTTCATTTTTTGGAGATGTCATATACAGTTATGGTGAAACATGTTTTTTTTTAAAATGAATGGGCTAGTATAATGAAGTGTAATTTGATAGTCTAGAGTGTGAATAATGTGGAATTATATTAGAATGAATTTAGGGTCATTTCGTAGACAAGTCTATCTGAAACTGATAGTGTGTTTTGCGACAGTGGAGTTCCTTGAAATTGGTAAAGGTGATCGAACTATAAATCAGTGTTCTAACAATTCGGGTAAGATTATTCATAATCACCAGAATTATTATCAAATGACAATCCTAAATTGTATAGGTTTGATATGGGTATAAAACCATATATCTAATCTAACATTTTCTTGTTATATCACACCTCATATATAAATATTTTGAATAAATCATTATTGGAATAAATTATCATGGCATGTGCGTTAGATAAAAACACATTGGGATACAGTGTACTCCATATATAAAGAATAAAATACAGGTGATGATTGATCGATTGAACATGTGTGCTCACTTTATTCCCATTTTTATATGAACAATTTTGATGACTTGGTAAATCTTTATACACTGAAGATGGTCATATTTTTGGGGGTTATGCCTAGCTTCATCTAGGGGTTCCCAATTCACATTCCATTTTATAAGGACCTCTAGGTGGAAATAGGAACCCTTGTTAATTTAAGAATATTGTACCATCCTTATACATGTTTGTAGATGGAATGATATATATAGATTTTGGAGGACGTGATCCATTCTTGTGTCCTTGAAATAGGAGGATCTAGAGACTTACACTTGGTAATGGTCAATATTTCCTATAATAATAGAAACCAATCATATATGAAGATTTCTTCTTTTCATTCCTTGTATGTTCAAATTTATAAATCTATACTTTTTTGTTCAAATATTGGATATTCTTCTTTGGTTATACCTAGTTTGGTCCTAGAGATGATGAAAAAGATTATTTTGATCATCAAAGAATAATTATACAACATGCTTGTTATAAATACATAATTTATCCTAATTAATGAAATTTGGAGTTCTTGGTTTTTTGCCTTTTTTTGATAATTTTACCTCAGTTTGGTCATCAATGTATTTGTAATTAGAGAATGTTGGCAGTAAGATATATGGGACCGTTTGAGGTTGTTCAAAAATTTTGTGAGGTGGCTCATCCTTTATTTTTCCACCATAGATTTCATTGATCTACAATACAATTCACATGTCGCAGCTTATGAGGTAAATATCTGACCCATATCACCATTTGAGATTGGAGGAACATAATGAGGAACCTAATTTATCCACGAATGAGTAGTTGGTTTGGATTATATTTTTTCATATTATGGTTCTTCAGGGAAAATAAAATCCCTTGTTTAGATTATTTAGAAACATATTTATAATTCACACAAGAATTTGGAGTATAAGAACATAGTTAGAGAGAAATGGTCTCACCTATTTGATATAGAGTCTTCTTGAAACAATTAATGGGGGAAAGCATTTATGGATGGGATATTATAACAACTTGTTACTATATTTCCAGAATAAAACTTTTTTGTCCATGTTTAACTTTATTTTTTTATTTTTTCTAGTTGTTTCCATAATTCCATAGTATTTACTATAATTTATTTTTTTTATCTTTTTTAGAGTTTTATTAGGGTTTGGGAGTAGATTTTTCACTGTTTTAGGGGATAATAAGTAGTTGGTATTTTATAATAAGAGTGGTCATGATATTGTAGCTAGAAATACTACATGAGTCCCACTAGATCACTAATGAGGGCTTCCAGTCAGCTAGTGTGAGGAAAGAAATTATGGATTCTTATAGTAATCCCATTAGATAGCCAGTAAAATCCTACTAACTAACTTTTGGAACTTCTCATTAGCATGGAATTATTCTAGGATCCACTGTGGAGATTTTGGTGATAACTAGCTAGTCAAAGATGTCAATGGTTCTGCAAAAGCCCAGGGTTGTTCATCATTTTTCTTGGTTTTAATCCTTATTTAAGAAGACACCGCCTCCTTAAAATTTTATTTACTATAAATCCCCAAAGAGGGTATCTATAGAGTAAATTCACTCTACTAACCTCATTTATCATAGAATGAAGAGGTATTTGGTGAGTTGGATCTCTTCAGGTATGTGTAATCGAAATTTGATCATAGATTCTACCATCCACCTTTATCTACCTATTTAAGAGTTTTTATTCCACATTTCATTAATGAATATAGATCTTGGCCGGATTAATTGTGTCTCTAGAATTATCCTTTTTTCATTATTTCCAAAAACTTTCTATTAGTGGATCATGTGAGGTTATTTGTTAGACTTTTTGAGGTAGGTATTTTTGTATGTAAATTTCTATAAATTGAAACCTTTGATGCATTTTGAATTAAGAGTTGAGTTTAAATTTATTTTGAAATCATGAATTGTGACTCTTGATAAATGATTTCAAATGGCATTGATTTTGTTCATATGTGTGTGTTATGAAATTCATTTTAAAATTGATTTTAAAATAATGTTTATATTTTTTGAAAAATGATCTTTAATTGTAATGAGTAATTTGAAACATGAATTTGATTATAAATTATTTAATGAAAATTTATGAAATGATATATTATTTGGAATGAAATAAATTGATTTGAAGATTTGAGTTGATGATGAAATCCATTTTATATTGGTTTTTGAAATTATAAGATAGGATTTTGAAACTTGATCATGGGGAAGAATGAATTGATTGATTGAATGTTTGATTATAATATATGATAACCCCATGTATAATTTATTACCTTATAGAACATGGGATTTTGGAAATTTAAAAGGAAATATATGTAAACTAGGTAAATTGATATCTATAAACTGATTGATGAATACAATAAAAAGATATCTTGAGCATATGGATTTTTTTGTGTATTCTATCTTATTCCCACTAGTCTAGGGATATAGGGAGTATTTTCACTCCTTAAGATATATTTCACTAAGATTTTGTGGAACCTTGTGATAGGTACTTAACATAGGAGTTATTTGATGGTGATATGCTTTAATTTTATTGAAAATGACTTATACATGATAGTGTTTATTTTTAATGATTGCTTTAGGTCTATTGTGATAGAAATTTTTATTCATGCATATTTTCATAATGATTCTTATATTTTCATACATTGATTGAAATATAACTTCAATTTGGTTTATATTATCCATTTAAAAAATTTATCAAGATTTTTATTATTTGAACTATAAAAATATTTCAATTCAATGTTTAATATAAAATTGAAGAAATTTAGTCAATTTTCTGTATATTTTTTATGAAATTCTTGATGAGATCCAACTAGGTTTTGTTTCTCACATCCGATATTTTACTTTTATATTTCAAAAAATTTATTATTCTTGGTTTATTAAAAGAGAAAAACACCACTTAAAGGTGGTGGGTACACTTGATTAGTGGATCCTTGGGGTTTTTGGTGAATGGTGGGGCATATTATCCACCTATTTTATAGACTTTTTAAGTGGATGTTTTTATGGTCATATCTAGTGATTTTATTTGATGTAATATTTTGATAATTGTATCTATCTGTATGTGGTACTTTTTCTCTTTAAGAGTGTTTTTTATACTAACTGTTAATTTTTTTATATCCACTTCTTTTTTAGGACAGGTTATTCCTATACAGAAATAAGTCCCTCTTATTTTTGTTGATTCTCCTGAGCTAGTTGTCAGCCCGGGTGATCTGGAATTCTCTTTCGGATGTGCCAGGAATAATTTAGGTATCATTTACATGGGTTATCTAGGTCAACTCATGAAATTTACAATTGTTCTTCTCAATATAAATATATGGATTAATTATTATTAAATAAAGACTCATTTTTTTGTGATGTTATTTATGCTTCAATAAAACATTTTCTTCAAAAATGTTTTTTATTTCATTTTATGAGAAACTATTATAATTAATTTTCTCAATTTTAGAAATTTTATTTTATAAAAAGTTTTTCAATTTTTAAATTAGAATATAATAATTATATAATAAGGTGATTTTTATTCAAAAAGGTCTAATTTTTTATTGAATAGTAAAAAATTACAATATTATAGAAAAATTTCTTTTCCATTAATGTAATTACAAATTCACGTTGTGATTTTAATTGGTTTCAAATTTTTTTTAATTCCTCTAGATTAAAAAATCTCAGTTACTTTCATAATATTCAGCCTTATGCTTAATTTGGGTATAAAAACATTTTCAAAATTAAAAATACATTTTTATGGAAAACCATTATTCATCTCATTTTGGGGTTTATGGGAAGAGTAATTTTTATCACATATATTGGATTGAAATTGATAAAATTTATTCCATATTTGAAATTGATGTGTTTTAATTTTCTAAATAGGTCAACTTTATTTTTGATCATAATGAATCATAACCATAGTTAATATGTGGTAAACATGGTAAGCGTAAAATGGGTAGAATAAAGTTAAAACTATAAAATCAGTCTTCAAAATCATCCTTAATTTTGATATATTTCACTTAGTGAGTATAATATTAGAACCCATTAATATATTAAAAAAATATTAAACTTTGTTTTCATTTCCCTTTAATAAAGACCTTTAGGATATTTTAGGTAATAGATAATTATATAACATTATTTTATTGTTTTTAATATGTAATGTAATTTGTGCCAGGTGTAAGAAAATGGTATGAGTGGTTCAGAAGTTTATTTAGAAGATGAATAAATTTTTGAAGAGGATAATTTTTTTATTTTTAGTGATGCAATATTTATATTAATTACTTATGAAATGCCAACAGAGTGCTTCAAAAGGATGTACAAAAATCAAGTAAATGATTTTAAAAATATATATAACTAATATTTTTTTAGTATGTTATGGTCTTTCATGAATTTTTTTGGATGAATATAATGTATTAGTGATGTGTTAATATTTTATATTGAAATAAAATTACTCTATTGATATTTCCTAACGTCAAATTATGTGGGTAGTCCTTAAAAAATTAATGATATATTATTAATTAATATTTTATCAAATTATCTCAAATGAATATAATTAAAACAATTTCAAGTGAAAAACATTTTTATCATTGTAATCAATAAAAGGGTTGACCATGGTTTAAAACTAAGAGATAAGTGTTGAAAAAATCACCTAAATTTGTCTAAATTTTATTTCATGGGAGTATTTAAAATTATAACCATACCAACTTTGAAATATACCAATTTTGATCCACAATGTCAGGAAAACTAATTTATAATAATTTAATACATTATGTAATTTTAAGGGTGTTCTGCCCTATTTTATATATAGGAACCACCTCTCCTCTATTCCTGGTACTTATTTAGAAACTTATCATGACCAATCCCTACCTAAATCCATTCACAACCTTCATTACCATGACCAAAAGGATATGGTTTCATCAAAGGACTATCTATGAAGGCTGAATGTACAATCCAAAGGTGGTTTTTTGAAGTAGTGGTATAACTATTAACCAAGTGTCTTCATTGTATTTCCTATTCTACCTCCTTCAAATATTCTGTAAAAAATCATAGATAATAACATGAGTACCTTCCATTTACATAAGGGTTCTTATTCTAGTGTAATAATGATACTTTTTCTCATGTATATCCTATGGAAATCAAATAAAATTCTTATGCATACATACAACTTAACGTCTCCACATCCACATTGTAGTGTAATTAGTTTTTTATCACAACTATAATTATATAGTTATAAGGATAAAAATAATAAATATATATGATATTTATGATAGAATTATGATTCTTGGAATATAATATATCATTTTCATTCTTACCCTTCCACCCATTAAAAAGAAATTTGTTGCTCGTGCATACATATAGACTACCACCTCCAAGAAGCGATGTGATTCACTTTTCATTTCATATGTTTAATAATTATTATGAATATGAATACAATGAATATTTATTAATTTTAAATAATTATTAACATTACATAGATGATGAAATAATAAGCAAGATGCAATGACCAAAACATACCCGAAAAATGAACCATTTAACAGTCGAAAATAATGTTTTTAATAAAGATTAATTAATAAAAGTTTTTAAAATGTTATAATTGGGTCATATATGATATTATAAATATGAATATGGTTCTATAATAAAATTATAGAAGATTTTAATTTATTATATATAATTTTAACATTGCATTCAAGAAAATTCAAACCTAATATAATATTTTATTTCCCAATCTCATCCTTATTCGGGGTTATTTATGAATAAGTTTTTATTAGAGTAATTATATGATCCTTTAATATTAAACACCTTATATTTTACTCCCTAATTATTATTTATTAAAATTAAATATTTTTGTAAAGACCCGGATTTCCCATGGAATTTTTGGTAAATACATGGGAATTTTACAAGTCCGCAGTTTCTGACGGCGCTAGATTCTGAGGCCCGGTGTGCCTAGAATCAATGACTGATGTTTTGTTCGGGTACATTCAGTAAACATATGATCGGGTTTTTATAACTTCAGAACGGGTGCTCGGAATCGAATTCTTAGGGCACGTTTGAACTCACAGCGTTGGTGATTACTTAGTAAGACCTTCACCATAGTTTCGTTTTGATGAGAATAGAAGTTAGTTTTGAGGATTTTTAAATTAAATTTAATAAAAATAAGGTGTTCGCCGTATTTTTTTATGGTGGTCAAAACAACCATGTGGAGGTTAGTGGTGGGGGCCACCCACACATAACCTCTCTTGGGAGAATTTTATTTAGTGGGGCCCAATGAGTTTCTTAACTCTTCTAACTCCCTATTAATTTTGGAACACCTCTAACCCCCCATTTATGTGGGTTAAACTCTCCACCTTTCCCCATTACTTTAATGTGCCAACTCTCTCACAATTATTTAATTAAGCCCTTGTAATTAATTAATTATCTCCTTTTTGAATAATTTTTAATTCTTTCCAAACATTAAAATAATATTATGTCTATTATTTTTTGTGTTGGCATACTCTTTGGGTGGATCTTGAGGGAGGGTTTGGAGAATTGAGAGAACTTCATCCTCTCAACGAAAAACGTGAAGAATGATCCGTCCACTAAAGAACGACGAGCACCGTCTTCTCCCTCTTCAACCAGAGACGGTTGAGGAAACACTGCTGCCCATGAAGAATGTTGAGGTCATCCTCGGCTTCTTCTTTCCCAACGTCAACAAAACTATGCTGCCTTTTTCCACGACTTCATCAACAAACAATCGTCAAGAAAGGTATAGGGTTTGAATTTTTTTGTACTCGTTCTTCATCGTACAAATTTTTGGAATGAGGACCGAAAGATATCACCATAACGAGGAGGGTTCGGACCGCAGGAACACGGCCTGACCCTCCCCTTTTTTTAGTTTTTGTTTGATGATGACGGAGGCGGTACACGTGGTGACCGACAATGAGTTGGCCTCGAAGAAATCCGGTGGCTCAAGGCCATCGGGTCGCCAAAAGGGTGTGGCACTATAGTGACGTGTAGTGAACTGAGCTGCATCCAGGTGGGGCACGGTGATGCCAGAGGGGCGCAGTGTCGTCGCACCATTCCAAAAGAAAGGGGTTGCGGCCAGAAGGGCCGCGGCAGTCGGACGGAGGCGCAGTGTTGTCGTGCCGCGTGGAGCAGCATTAAGTCATGGCCAGGGTGGGCCATGGCAGAGGGGCGAGGCGCCATTGCGCCGCACTGGTGGTATAGGACTGCGGCCATAGGCCGCGGTGGAAAGAAGAGGGTGGCTAGCTGAGCTGGCCACTGGGGCACGCTACAGGTGGGACCCTTTGGGTCCCATGGCTACAAGGGTCGGCGCCTTGCGCCGGCAGTTTTGGACAAAGGGGGGCGAGGCACCCCCTCTCATGCGTGGCTAGCCAGGACATCCGGGCTGGCCCTCCAGGCCACATAGGCCACCACCTAGCCACGCGGGCTGCACCTAGGCCATGAGGGCCGCTGGGCCGGGCCGCCCCTTCGTGTCGGGCCACCCTTCGGGTCGGGATGCTTTCGGACTGGGCCGCCCACGTGGGCTAGGTTGTACCTTTGGTTCGGGCTACCCCTTTAGGCCAGTTCAGATTCACGGACCAGGTCAGGTCGGTCAAGCTGGGTAGGACTGGACCCAAACCCGTCAGAATCGTTTACACCTTTTCACCCATATCTCGGGCTACAGGTGTCCATTTGACGAATCATCAGTGATGCTCTTATTCTTGGAATGAAGTTTTCCCTTTGAGAATACCCCACAAGAGTTCAGGGTATAGTTGAGATATGGTTAGGTTGGTTCGTACACGAAACCAACCGGGCCCCCAGGACTAAAAGCCTATGATGTGGCGGTCCTTTGAGATACTTCCATGTGAGACTTCATGACACTTGGAGAATATACCAGTAGCTCATGGAGCATATCCTCCGAGATAAGAGCAGGGAGAGTGCGTAGACCTAGTACCTAACAGACCTAATGACTGGTTGACTGGTTCGACTCGGAGTGATTCAACTAGACCAATGGGAAGTGCCCGGTATTTGGTGGTAGACCCTTAGCAGACAAAGTGCCTGGTTGTTGGCAGCAGACTCGTGGTACTCGACATGAGGAGTACATCTGTAGGCTATTAGAGGAATCATCCAGTATTTGGCAGTAGACCCACAGCGGACGAAGCGCCTCGTAGTAGGCAGGAGACCAGTGGTACTCGACAGGAGGAGTACCTCAGCAGTCCAAGGTTAGTGAGAAACGCCTCGGTGTTGCGACAGGCCCACTGTACTTGATAGAGGATGAGTTCTCTAGCAGTCATGGTTTAAATAATGAAAATCCTCATTTGAGCTGAGTCAATGACCTTTGTGTTTTCCTCATTATTGAGATGGGTTTCTTGATAACTTAGGTATATGTATGGGCATATACCTATGTAATGGTTATCTGTTGATTTTATACTTTTTGGTTTATCATTGTTGGAATCTGTGAGACCTTGTGGGTCTTAGGGTCCCTTTTGAGTATCGTTATACTCACGCCTACACGGTCTATGCCCGCACCTCTTTGTGTTGGATGCAGACGACGGACAGCGCTGACGGAGGTCGAGAGCACCAGGACTGGATGGTGCCTAGAGGAGGACCTTACGATGTATCGGTACATAGTGGAGTCTGACGGACATGGAGTGATGTGGAGGCCATCTATACCTACCCTTTAGGTAGGAACCCCGGAGGATGACCCAGGATCTTCTTTCACCTTCTAATTGTTTTCCCCTTTTCAGTTATACTTTCTTTCAGTTGTATTTGTACTTTACAGTTGGGCTTGTATTCTGGCCCCCCATTACTTTCAATACACTTGTTATATAGCTTTTACTTAGTGTTTTCTTCCACTTGTACTCTGGTTTTCTATGTTTACCATTTATAAAGGAAATTCCTTCCCAGTTTTAGGGAATTACGCCTTTGGTTCTAGTCTCTAGCCCCTGGCCTATAGAAGCCGGGCATGGGGTAGTCACGATACGGGCCCCGGGGGACGGGTCATGACAAATTGGTGTTAGAGGATTCGATTCTACCACAGAACTCTGGTATCTGATCATTATTTTCTATGAAGCAATAATGTTAAGGGTATCAAGTGTGGATTTCAGTTCAGGGAGTCTAGTGTTGGTACGGAGGCTGACGTATCCGTACACCAGGACCCTGACTACTGATTTCTGACTCAGTGCATGAAAACATTGATTGTGTGTGTGTTTAAAAAGTTTTCTTTAAGTCACCTCAAACCAGGTCAGCTCACCAGGTATAGTCTTTTGACCATGTCACATCTGTTCTCTCAAGATGCCTCCCCATGGACGACCAGCTAGAGCCCCGAGAGTTGTACGTACTGACAGCCTGCTGAGCGACGAGGCCTCAGTACAGGTCCCTCTTCCAATTGAGGTACTAGTGGTACTAATTTCTGTTGGGCCACCGATGCCACCATCCCCATCCGTAGATAGTGCACGCCGCTTGAGCGCGTTTCATGAGTTCCAGTGCTAAAGGCCACCCCAGTTCTGGGGAGAGACAGACCCGTAGGTGGCTGAGGATTGGCTGGAGGCTATGGTGAGAGTCTTCAGACTGGGAGGGACACTAATCTACCTCATGGTGATCCTTTTCGCCAGCCTCCTTTAGGAAGCAGCAGGAAGATGGTGGAGCCGGATTCTCTAGATGCATGATGAGGTGACGCATCTATGGGCATACTTCAAGAGCCTATTCTGGGGGGAGTTTGTACCAGCCACCCTTCAAGCGGTGCGGATACAGGAGCTACTTCATCTACAACAGGGCAACATGAGTGTAGCTCTGTACTCAGCAAGGTTCACCGACCTCTCACGCTACTACACTGATATGGTACGGGACCCGTTCTTTAGGGCCCGGACCATTGAGTAGGGACTCAGGTGAGAGATCATCTCTTCAGTTATCTCCCATAGCATCCTGACGCAGACGGGGGTGTTGGAGAGATCCCTTTTAATGGTGAGTTTCCTTACTGAGCAGTCTCCAGCAGCGAGACCCACCACTAGTAGACTTACAGCGGATAATTTTGAAACTAGCAGTAGACGGATGACGTAGGGGTTCAAGAGGACCAGACCCATAGGTGGTCGACTGCACGACTCAGGATCAGTTGTGCGGGGAACCCAGAGTGGAGACAGATCCAGAAATGCTAGGAGCGGGCAGTGTTACTCTTGTGGAGGGCTTGGTCACATGGATCGTGACTGTCCTACCCGCCGTACTGATGATCAGAAGACTGTTGAGGGACCTCTCAGGCAACGGCATAGGTTTGATCACGGCGGTCTGTAGGGTGAAGGTGGATTTGGCAAAGGAGCTATCCGTACATCTGGCGGTGGATGACGTTACAAGGTTCTACCACCACGACCACCAGGAGGTCCACCCCGACCATAGGGAGCGGGTGGACAGGGCAGAGAAAAGCATTAGGCAGCTGAGGCCTATGATCATGGTGCTCTAGAGCTGATTCGAGGTACGATATGTGTCTACTATATCTTATCTGCAGTTCTCATAGACACAGGTTCAAGTCACTCTTTCATAGCCATTGCCCTCATTCAGAGCTCAGATATTTCGATGAATCCGTTGGCTTGATCCTTATGACTAGAGACTCATACGGGAGAAAACTCGATGATTACGCACTGGTTTCGGTAGTGTGATCATACACTAGGAGGCGAGAGCTTCGGCTGGGATCTCCTCATAGTAGTTTCGAGGCCATACGATGACATCTTGGGTATGGACTGGTTATCTACAGTCCATGCTCAGATCGACTGTATTAGGGACAATGTATGGTGTGTCTGCACGGATGGGACAAGGTTCACCTTCACCAGCAAGAAGGGAACCTTTGCAGCATATGACAGACTTAATCAGAGGAGGTTGCAACTGATCACTCACCATTTGGCTTGCCTTACCCTCGGATTAGTAAATGTGGAGAGTCTTACTTATCCGGTAGTGGTGGACCAGTTCGTGGATGTTTACCCTAATGATGTTCCAGGACTACCTTCACATAGATAGGTGTACTTCTACATTGAACTGTACCTGGGGACGGCACCGATATCTACTCCAGCATATCGGATGGCTCCCGTTGAGCTTCGCGAGCTACGGGTACAACTAGAGGACTTGTAGGGGAAGGGATTCATCTGGCTCAGTGTTTCTCCCTGGGTAGCCCCGATTCTGTTCACTAAGAAGGCGAATGGGAGCTTGAGGCTCTGTGTCGACAATCGTCGCCTGAACCAGGTGACCGTAACGAATAGGTACCCACTCCCGAGGATTGACAACCTCTTTGATCCACTCAAGGGAGCACGATGGTTCTCGAAGATAGACCTCATATCATGAAATCACCAGCTCAGAGTTTGAGACAAGGATGTGCAGAAGACGGTGTTCAGGTGTCGTTATATCTACTACGAGTTCTTGGTTATGCCCTTTAGTGTAACCAATGCTCCAGCAGTGTTCGTGATTCTCATGAACAGGATCTTCCAGCCTTACCTCGATCTCTTTGTTGTGGTCTTCTTTAACGACATTTTGATGTACTTGACTATGGGGGAGGAGCATTCCTACCATTTGCAGGTATTACTGGACACACTCTGAGAGAACCATATTTATGGTAAGCTCTCTAAGTGCCAGTTCTGGATTCAAGAGGTTCACCTCTTGGGACACATCACCACGGAGGTTGGAGTTGTAGTTGATCTAGTGAATATCGAAGAGGTACTTTCTTGGGAGCCACCCATGAGTGTGACGAAGGTACAAAGTTTCCTAGGATTGGCTAGGTACTACTGGAGATTCATTCCAGACTTCTCTAGAGGCGAAGCACCACTTTAATCATTGATGAAGAAGGGGAAACCCTTCTTGTGGTCGGAGAGATACCAGTGGAGCTTTCAGAAGCTAAGGCAGAGGCTGACTAGTGCTCCCATATAGTAATGCGAAACAGGCAGTCCGGGGCAGTGCGGGAGAAACTCACACGGGTTTGAGACCGCGCAAGTTTATCTGCAAAAGCCCACATATAATGCGAAAAAAAAATTTCAAGCCCGCCCCACCCCGCATAAACTGGCTGGTTTCCCGCGAGCTTACCCACATTTAAAAAAAACAATTTCTAATAATTTTAATACTATATTTTTTATCATTCTTAAAAGTATTTCAAGGGATAAATATGAATTAAAAATAATCTGAGTTTTAAGGGATGCGATTGAACATTTTTTTTGGGTAAATGGTGGCATGAGGCGAAGACAATGTGGTGGAAAACTATTGCGATAGAAATTTGGTGAGTGATCGTTGATGAGAGATGATGATAATGTTGGTTCCGTGGTGATGTGAACAACTAAACCTGTGAATGAATGAAGTCTATCCAGGAATTGATCAGTTTCAGAGGAAGCCATTAGTGTTTCCAGAATGTTCTATAATATTCTATTAATAACAAAATAAAATTAAATAATAACAAAATTAAATCAACCTAAAAAATATTAAGAATATAATAACTCATATAAATTTTAAACAATATTCATGAGTGATAAGTTCCATTTTTTGAGAGATGGGTTGACACACCATGTTAATATGTTAATAATTACAATATAAATAATATAATATCATATTAAAACAATAAATATAAGCCTATTTAAAATTCACATGTGAATAAATGGTTAATTAGTATGACCATTATGGTGAGAATTTATATGTCACCATTTAACCATGATTTTTTATTAAAAAAAATAAAATTTGAAAGAAACATATATTGTAAAAAAATATATTTTTCTAAATCAGGCCCACGGGCAAGCCCGCACCCACGCGGGCTCAACCAGTATTGTCATGCACCCGCACGGGCTTAAACCGCATTGGCCCGCACTCTAAAAGGTCAAAATTTTTAGGCCCTCCCCACCCAAAATCCGCTTCATAACCACCAAGCCTGCGGGCCGCGGGCCCACTTTGCATCACTATTCCCATCTTGAGGCTTCCAGAGAAAGGTGTAGGGTGTGTAGTCTACTACGATGCATCAAGACCCGAACTCGGGTTTGTCCTAATGCAGGAGCGAGCAGTGATTGCGTATGGTTCTTGTCAGTTGAGAAAGAATGAGAAGAACTACGCAATGCATGACCTGGATTTAGCAGAAATGGTCTTTTCTTGGAAGATGTTGCGGCACTATCTGATGGGTGAACGTTTTACCGTGTACTCTGATCACAAGATTCTTAGGTATATCTTCTCTTAGAAGGACCTAAACCTGAGACAGTGACGATAGCTTGAGTTCCTCCAGGACTATGACGTCGAGATAGTCTATACTCATGGGAAGGGGAACATTTTTGAGGATTCACTCACCAGGAGGACTGACATTCAGCTGCTAGGAGAGGTGACATATTAGTTGTCTGCCTTATAGATATCTTTTGTGGATAGGGATGGAGCAGCCTATCTTCAGCCTCTTACAGTCACTCCTCCACTTCTTCAGCGAGTCAGTGAGGCGCAGCCTAGAGACGTTAACTTTGAGACACGACATGCTCAGATATCCACAATGCAGGCACCTGATGGATTTTCTGAAGGTGGGTAGTACGTCATCCTATTTAGAGGATGTACCATGGTACCACTTTCACTTCAGGAGGAGTTGTTGAGGGAGTTCCACACTTTGCCTCTAGCGGTACATCCAGATGTGGAAAAGATGTAACAGGACATTCGATGACAGAATTGGTGGCCAGGTATGAAGAAGGTGGTAGCAGAGTTTGTCTCATGATGCCTCACTTGTCAGTAAGTGAAGGCAGAGCACTAGGTACCAGCAAGCTTGGTACATCCCTTATAGGTCCCAGAGTGGAAGTGGGTTGGTATATCTGTGGACATCGTGACGGGTCTTCCACATACATCCAGAAGTCACGACTCAATGTGGGTGATCGTCGACCAACTCCCCAAGTCGGCCCACTTCCTACCGATCCGGGAGCAGGGTTCAGTAGAGAGCTTGGGATGAATCTATGTGCAAAATATAGTGCATTTTCATGGAGTACCTTCTCTTTATTGTCTCCGACCATGGTGCATGATTTACTTCCCGGGTATGTAAGGGGTTGCAGGAAGCTTTTGAGACACAGCTTCGCTTTAGCACCGGCTTCCATCGTCAGACTGATGGTCAGACCGAGAGGACCTTCTAGACCCTCGAGGATAGACTTCGTGCATGCATCCTCGACTTCGATCGTAGTTGGGAGGATCATTTTCCTTTGTTGGATTTTTCCTTCAACAATAGTTATCACTCCACCATCGGTATGGCACCATTTGAGGCCTTGTATGGCCGACCTTGCAGATTGCCACTGTGTTGGACAGACCCAGGGGATTCAGTACTAGTGGGACCAGAGATGGTATGAGCTACCACGGGGAAGGTGCAGATCATCCTGGAGCAGATAAAGACTACACAGACTAAGCAGAAGTCATATTCTAATAGGAGATAAAGACCTCTGGTGTTTGAGAATAGAAACCACATCTTCTTACGGGTCTCACCTCGACGAGGTCTACGGTGAATTGGTCGAGGCAGAAATTTATATCCGCGATTCATTAGACCATTATAGGTCCTCATTAGAGTAGGCGAGGTGGCTTACCACTTAGCTCTTCCACCACAGTTACACCGGGTGCATGACATCTTCCACGTATCCCAGATGAGGAGATACGTGCACGACCCATCCCACATCATCAACCACTAGGAGCTAGACATCAGTGACGGAGCGAATCTCATGGAGGATCTAGTGGAGATTGAGGATCGACATGAGTTGGTCCTACGTGGATGGTTGATACCTCCAGTGTGCATATGCAGGCAGCATGGGAACCTCTAGGAGAGCACATGGGAGCAGGAGGCTCAGATTCTTGCTCAGTACCCTCTTTTGTTCCCTAAGTTTGAATTATAGTTTAAGGTGACATAAATCCCTGAGGTTGGGAGAATTTAAAGACCCATATTTCCCGTGGGATTTTTTTAAAAAAATACATGGGAATTTTACGAGTCTGTAGTTTCTGACGGTGCTTGATTCCGAGGCCTAGTGTGCCCAGAATCAATTTCTGATGTTTTGTTTGGGTATGTTTAGTAAACGTACGAGCTGGTTTTTATAGCTTCTGAACCGGTTCTCTGAATCAAATTCTGAGCGCACCGTTGAACTCGCAGTGTTGGTGATTTCTTAGTAAAACCATCACCGCAATTGTGTTCTGAAGAGAATAGAAGTTACTTTTGGGCTATTTTAAATTAAATTAAATAAAAATAAGGTGTTCACCTTATTTTTAATTTATGGTGGTTAAAACCTCCAAGTGGAGGTTAGTGGGGGTGGCACCCACACTTAACCTCCCTTGGGAGGATTTTATTTAGTAGGTCCCACACTAGTTTCTTAACTATTCTAACTCCCCATTGATTTTAGAACACATCTAACCCCCCATTTATGTGGGTTAAACTCTCCACCTTCCCCCAATACTTTAATGTGCCAACTCTCTCACAATTAATTAATTAAACCCTTTTAATTAATTAATTAGATCTTTTTTGAATTCTTTTTATTTCTTTCCAACCATTAAAATAATAGCATATCTATTATTTTTTGTGTTTCCATAAACTTTGGGTGGAGCTTGAGGGATGGTTTAAAGAATTAAGAGAACTTCATCCTCTCAATGAAGAACGTGAAGAACGCTCCTTCCACCGAAGAATGACGAGCATCGCCTTTTCCCTCTTCAACTAGAGAAATATGAGGAAACACCACTGCCCACAAAGAACGCTGACACCGTCATCAGCATCTTCTTTCCCGACATCAACGAAACGACACCACCTTTTCTCGTGACTTCATAAACGAACAATCGTCAAGCATGTTAGGGGGTTTGAATTTTTTTTTTAATCGTTCTTCATCGTACAAATTTCTGGAATGAGGACCGAATGATGTGACTGTAACGTGGAGGGTTCAGACCGCACGAACACGGACCGACCCTCCGCTTTTGTTAGTTTATGTTTGATGACGACAGAGGTGGTACACGCGGCGACCGGCAATGAGCAGGCCTCGAAGAAATCCGGTGGCGCAAGGCCGCCAGGTCGCCATAAGGGTGTGTCACCACAGTGCCGTGTAGTGAACCGACCAGGAGAAGGGTGGGCCACGGCGGTGCTGGAGGGGCGCGGTGTCATCGCACCGCGCTAGAAGAAAGGGGTCCTGGCCAAGAGGGTCATGGAAGTCATACGGTGGCGCGGCGCCATCGCGCCGTATATAGTAGCAGGAAGTCGTGGCCAGGGTGGTCTGCAGAAGAGGGGTGGGGCGCTGTCGCGCCGCGCCGGTGGTGTAGGATTGTGGCCATAGGCCGTGGCTGATAGGAGAGGGTGGCTCACTGAGCCGGCTGCCAGTGCGCGCTATAGGGGGGACCCTTTGGGTCCCGCGGCTACCAGGGGTTGGCGTCACGCACTGGCCATTTCGGACAAAGCATGGCGCACCACCCCCTCCCATGCATGTCTAGCGAGGCCACGCGGGATGGCCCGCTAGGCCGGGCCAGCCGCCACCTGGCCACGCGGGCTGCCACCAGGCCATGCGGGCTGTCGGGCTGCTTTCGGGTTGGGCCGTCCCCGTGGGATAGGTCATACCTTTGGTTCGGGCCACCCCTTCCGGCCTATTCATATTCATGGATGAGGTCGGGTTGGTCCAACTGGGTCGGACCGGACCCGAACCCATCAGACCCGTTTACACCTTATCGCCTATATCTCAGGCTACCGGCGTCCTTTTGACGAACTGTCAGTGGCTCTATTATTCTTAGAACGAAGTCGTCTTATTGAGAATACCCCACAGGATTTTAGGGTATAGTTGAGATAAGATCAGGTTGGTTCGTACACGAAACCAACCGAGCCCCCGGGACTAAAAGGCTAATAACTCATAGACCGGGCGTCTGATTGACGCGTCATCTATTACATTGAAACCCATATTACATGGCGGACATTTGAGATACTTCCACGTGAGACTTCGTGACACTTATAGAATAGACCAGTATCTTGTGGAGCAGATCCTCCCAGAGATGAGCACACAGTGTTCAGAGACCTAGTATCTGACAGACCTGATGACTGCTTAACCGATTTGACTCAGAGTGATTCAACTAGCCCAGTGGGGAGCGCCCAGTATTTGGTAGTAGGCCCATGGTGGACAGAGAGCCTAGTAGTTGGTAGTAGACCCACGGTACTCGAAAGGATGAGTACCTCTGTAGGCTATTTGAGGGAGCGTCCGGTATTTGGCGGCAGACCCACAGTGGACGGACCTCCTGGTAGTTGTCATCAGACCCGCGGTACTCGACAGGAGGAGTACCTCAGCAGTCCAAGGTTAGTGAGAAATGCCTCGATGTCGCGACGGTCCTACTGTACTTGACAGAGGAGGATTTATCTAGCAGTCGGGGTTACGATAATGAAAATCTTGGTTTGAGCTGAGTCAAAGAGCTTTGTGTTTTCCTCATGAATGAGATGGGTTACTTGATAACTTAGGTATATTAATGGGCATATACCTAAGTAATGGTTATCCATTGATTTTATACATTGTGGTTTATCCTTGTTTGAATTTTTGAGACCTTGAGGGTCTCGGGGTCCCTTCTGAGTATCGTTATACTCACCCCTGCACAGGTTATGCCTGCACCTCTTTGCGTTGGATGCAGAAGACGGATAGCACTGACAGAGGGCGAGAGCGCCAGGACTGGACGGTGCCCGGAGGAGGACCATATGATGTATTGGTACACAGTGGATTCTGATGGACATTGAGTGATGTGGAGGTCATCTATACCTACCCTTCTGGTAGGAACCCCGGAGGATGATCCAGGACCTGCTTTCACCTTTTAGTTGTTTACCCCTTTCCAGTTGTACTTTCTTTCAGTTTTATTTATACTTTACAGTTGGGCTTGTATTATAGCCCCCCATTACATTCATTACTATTGTTATACAGGTTTTACATGGTGGTTTCTTCCACTTGTAATCTGGTTGTGTGTGTTTACGATTTATAAAGAAAATTCTTTCCCGCTTTTAGGGAATTACACCTTTGGTGCTAGTCTCCAACCCCTGGCCTATAGAAGGCAGGCATGGGGTAGTCACGATACAGGCCCCGGGGGATGGGTCGTGAAAAATTGCTATTAGAAGATTTGGTTCTACCGCAGAACTCAGGTCTCTAATCATTCTTTTCTATGAAGAAATAGTGTTAAGGGTATCGAGTGTGGATTTAAGTTCAGGGAGTCCAGTGTTGGTGTGGTGGCTGACATATCTGTACACCAGGACCCTGACTACTGATTTCCAACTTAGTGCATGAAAACACTGATTGCATGTGTGTTTCAAAAGTTTTCTTTAAGCCATCTCAAACCTGGTCATCTCACTAGGTATAGTCTTTTGACTGTGTCACTTATGTTCTTTCAGGATGCCTCCCCACGGATGACCAGCTAGGGCCCTGAGAGTTGTACGTACTGACAGCCCGCTGAGCAACGAGGCCTCAGTACAGGGCACTCTTCTAGTTGTGGCACCAGTGTTACTACTTTTCATTGGGAAACCGATTCCACCATCCCCTAAAGTAGAGAGTACACGCCTCTTGAGTGCGCTGCACAAGTACGAGCACCAGAGGCCACCCAGGATCAGGGGAGAGACAGACCCGCATGCAGCTGAGGATTTGATGGAGGTTTTGGTGAGAGTCTTCAGACTAGTAGGGACTCCAGCCAACCTCACATTGATCCTTGCCACCAACCTCCATTAGGCAGCAGGAGGCAGATGGTGGAGCCTGATGCTCTAGATGCATGACGAGGAAACACATCTATGGGCATACTTTGAGAGCCTATTTAGGTTGGAGTGTTTACCAGCCACCCTTCAAGTGGTGCGGATATAGGAGCTACTTCATCTGTAGTAGGGCATCATGAGTATAGCATAGTACTCAGCGAGTTTCGTCGACCTCTCGCACTACTCCACTGATATGTTACGTTAATCATTCTTCAGGGCCCGTACCTTTGATTAGGGACTCTGGCGAGAGATCTGAGCTTCAGTTATCTCCCACATCATCCCGACATAGATGTGGGTGTTGGAGTGAGCCCTCTTAATGGAGAGTTTCCTTGCTGAGCAGTCTCCAGAAGTGACACTCGCCACTAGACTACTTGCAGTGGATTCTTCTGTAACTATAAGTAGATAGATGATTTAGGGGTCCAAGAGGTCCAGAACCATAGGTGGTCGACTACAAAACTCAGGATTGGTTGTGCGGGGCACCTAGAGTAGAGACAGATCCATAAATTCCAGAAGGAGACAGTGTTACTCCTGCGAAGGGCTTGGTCACATGGCTCGTGACTATCCGACCCTCCATACTGATGATCATCAGAAAGTTGAGGGACCTCCCAGGAAGAGGTAGAGGTTTGATCATGGCGGTCCATAGGGTGCAGGTGGACGTGGAAGAGGAGCTGGTCATTCAACTGGTGGTGGAAGATGTTACGATGTGCTACTGCCACCACCACCAGGAGGTCCACCTCGACCACAGGGAGCAGGTGGAAAGGGCAGAGCACAGCTTCAGGCAGTTGAGGCCTATGATCACAGTTCTCTGGAGATGATTCGAGGTATGATCTATGTCTAATCTACCATAGTTGTAGTTCTCATAGACACAGGTTCCAGTAACTATTTCATACCCACTTCCCTCGTTCGGAGCTCAGAGATGTCGATGAATTCGTTGGCTCGATCCTTATGACCAGATACTCCTACGATAGAAAACTCGACGATTACACATTTGTGTCGGCAATGTGAGCTTACTCTATGAGGCGAGAGCTTCAGCTGGGATCTCCTCTTAGTGGCTTTGAGGACTTATAATGTCATCTTCTGTATGGACTGGTTATCTACAGTCCATGCTCATATCGACTATATTAGGCGCAATGTGCAGTGTGTCCACAATGATGGGACAATGTTCACCTTCACTGGTGAGAAGGGAACCTTTTCAGCGCATGACAGACATACTCGGAGGATGTTGCAACCGATCACTCACCAGTTGGCTTGCCTTACCCTCAGAGCAGTAGATGTGGAGAGTATGACTTATCCTGTAGTGGTGGACCAGTTCGCGGATGTTTTCCCTGAAGATGTTCCAGGACTACCTCCTCATAGAGAGGTGGACTTTTACATTGACCTGTACCCAAGGAAGGCACCGATATTTACTCCGTCATATCGTATGGCTCCTGCTGAGCTTCACGAGTTGCGGGTACAGCTAGAGGACTTGTAGGGGAAGGGATTCATATTGCATAGTGTTTCTCCCTAGGCAGCCCCGATTATGTTCACAAAGAAGGCAGATGGGATCTTAAGGCTCTGTGTCAACTACCTTTTCCGGAACCATGTGACCTTAAAGAACAAGTACCCACTCCTGAGGATTGATGACATCTTTTACCAGCTCAAGGGAGCACAACGGTTGTCGAAGATAGACCTCAGATCAGGCTATCACCAGCTCAGAGTTCGAGATGAGGATGTGCAGAAGACGGCCTTCAAGTGTCGTTTCAGCCACAACGAGTTCTTAGTTATTCCCTTCGGTGTAACCAACTCTCTAGCAGTGTTCATGAGTCTCATGAACAGGATCATCCAGCCTTACCTCAATCACTTTTTCATGGTCTTCATCAACGACATTTTTATCTACTCGACTACTGAGGAGGAGCATGCCAACCATTTTTAAGTAGTACTGGACACACTTCGAGAGCCCCAGCTTTATTGTAATCTCTCGAAGTTCCAGTTCTGGATTCGAGAGGGTCACTTCTTGGGACGCGTCGTCACGGAGGCTGGAGTTGTAGTGGATCTAGTGAAGATTGAAACGGTACTTTCTAGGGAGCCACCGAAGAGTGTGACAGAGGTACGGAGTTTCTTGGTCTTGGTTGGGTACTACTGGAGATTTGTTCCAGACTTCTCTAGAGTCATGACACCACTTTAAGCCTTGAAGAAGAAGGGGAAGCCCTTCGTGTGGTCGGAGAGATGTCAGTAGAGCTTTTAGGTGATGAGGTAGAGTCTATCTAGTTCTCAAATCTTGAGGCTTCCACAGAAAAGTGTAGGGTACGTAGTATACTACGATGCATCAGGGATCGGACTTGGGTGTGTCCTGATGCAGGAGCGAGCAGTGATCGCGTATGGTTCTCAGAAGTTGAGACAACATGAGCAGAACTATACTACCCATGACCTGGAGTTAGCAGCAGTGGTCTTCTATTGGATGATGTGGCGGAACTATCTGATGGGTGAACGTTTTACTATGTACTCTTATCACGAGAGTCACATGTATATCCTCTCTCAGAAGGACCTGAACCTTAGACAGCGATGATTGCTTGAGTTCTTCTAGGACTATGACTTCTAAAAAGTCTATACTCTTAGAAAGGGGGATGTTTTTGCAGATTCACTCATCATGAGGACTAGAATTCAGCCGCTAGGAGAGGCGACAGATCAGCTGGTTCCCTTATAGATATCCTTTGTGGATAGAGAAGGAGTAGCCTATCTTCAGTCTCTTACAGTCACTCCTCCACTTCTTCAGCGAGTCAGTGAGGCGCATCATGGAGACGTTGACTTTGAGACATGAAGTGATCAGATATCCACAAGGCAGGAACCTGATGGATTTTATAAAGGTGGGTAGCACGTCATCCTCTTCAGAGGACGTACCATGGTACTAGTTTTACTTCATAAGAAGGAGTTGAGGGAGTTCCACACATCGCCTCTAGTGGTACATCTACGTTTTTAGAAGATCTACCAGGACCTTCAACGACAAAATTGGTGGCCATATATGAAGAAGGTGGTAGCAGAGTTTGTCTCACGATACCTCACTTGTCAGTAATTGAAGGCAGAGCACTAGGTACCAGCAGGCTTGGTACAACCCTTAGAGGTCCCATCGTGGTAGTGGGATGGGATATCCATGGACTTTTTAACAGGTCTTCCACCTACATCCAGGAGTCATGAGTCAATTTGGGTGATAATCGACCAACTCACCAAGTCGGCCCACATCCTACCGATCTGGGAGCAGGGTTCAGTAGGGAGGTTGGGATTCCTCTATGTTAAAAAGATAGTGTGTTTTCATGGAGTACATTATTCTATTGTCTTTGACCGTGATGCACGATTTACTTCCTGGCTATGGAAGGGGTTGCAAGAATATTTCGGGACATAACTTCTCTTGAGCACTGCCTTCCATCCTTAGAACGATGGTCAGACCGAGAGGAACTTCCAGACCCTCGAGGACATGCTTTGTGCATGCGTCCTCTACTTTGGTCACAGCTAGGAGGATCACTTTCCTTTGTTGGGGTTTTCCTACAATAACAGATATCACTCCACCATCGGTATGGCACCTTTTGAGGCCTTTTATAGGAGACCTTGCAGATCACAACTATGTTGGAAAGACCCAGAGGAGTCAGCACTAGTGGGACCAAAGATGGTACAAGCTACCACAATGGAGGTGCAGATCATCCTGGAGCGGATGAAGATTGCACAGATCTGGCAGAAGTCATATGCTGACAAGATATAAAGACCTATGGAGTTTGAGAATGGCGACCACGTCTTCGTACAGGTCTCACCTCGACGAGGTCTACGGCGATTTGGACAAGGTGGTAAGTTATCTCTGTGATTCATCGGACCATTCTAGGTCCTCAGTAGAGTAGGCGAGGTGGCTTACCGCTTAGCTCTTCCACCTCAATTGCACCGGGTGCACGATGTCTTCCGCGTATCTCAGCTGAGGAGATACATGCATGACCTATCCCACATCATCAACCATGGGGAGCTGGACATCAATGATGGGGCGAATTTCACGGAGGTTCTAGCGGAGATTGAGGAATGACAAGAGCGGGTCCTACGTGGATGGTCAATACCTCTGGTGCACGTACGTTGGTAGCACGGGAACCTCTAAGAGAGCACATGAGAGCGGGAGGCATAGATTCGTGCTCAGTACCCTCTTTTTTTCCTTTAGTTCGAGTTATAGATTACGAAGACATAATGCCCTGAAGTGGGGAGAATTTAAAGAACTATATTTCCCATGTAATTTTTTTAAAAAAATACATGGGAATTTTACGAGTCCGTAGTTTCTGACGGTGCTTGATTCCGAGGTCCGGAGTGCCCAGAATCAATTTCAGAAGTTTTGTTCAGGTATGTTCAGTAAACGTACAAGCGGGTTTTTATAACTTATGAACTAGTGCTCGTAATTGAATTCTGAGGGCACCGTTGAACTCAAAGCATCGGTGATTGCTTAGTAATACCTTCACCACAGTTGCGTTCTGACGAGAATAGAAGTTATTTTGGGGGGTTTTTCAATTAAATAAAAAAAATAAGGTGTTCACCTAATTTTTATTTTATGGTGGTTAAAACCACCAAGTGGAGGTCAGTGGTGGGGGCCACCCTCACATAACCTCCCTTGGGAGGATTTTATTTAGTAGGGCCCACACTAGTTTCTTAACTCTTCTAACTCCCCATTAATTTTGGAACTCCTCTAACCCCCCATTTATGTGGGTTAAACTCTCTACCTTCCCCCAATACTTTAATGTTCCAACTTTCTCACAACTAATTAATTAAACCCTTGCAATTAATTAATTAGCTCCTTTTTAATTATTTTGAATTCTTGCCAACCATTAAAATAATAGCATGTCTATTATTTTTGGTGTTGGCAGAATCTTTTGGTGGAGCTTGAGAGAGGGTTTGGAGAATTGAGAGAACTTCATCCTAACAACGAAGAACGTGAAGAACGATCCTTCCACAGAAGAACAACGAGCCCCTTCTTCTCCCTCTTCAACCAGAGCTAGTTGAGGAAACACTGCCACCCATGAAGAACATCGACGCCATCCTTGGCTTCTTCTTTATCGATGTCAATGAAATGACCCCACCTTTTCCCGTGACTTCATCAACGAACAATCGTCAAGAAAGGTAGGGGATTTGAATTGTTTTGTACTCGTTCTTCGTCATACACATTTCTGGAATGAGGACTGGATGATATAACCGTAACCAAGAGGGTTCAGACCGCAAGAACACGGCACGAACCTCCCCTTTTGGTAGTTCTTGTTTAATAATGATGGAGGTGGTACACACGGTGACCGACAATGAGTCGGCCGTGAAGAAAGCCGGCAGTGCAATGCCGCCGGGTCTCCACAAGGGCGTGGCACCGTAGTGCTTCGTAATGAACCGAATCATGGCTAGGCAGGCCACGACGGTGCCCGAGGGGCGCGGTGTCATCGCAATGCACCAAAAGAAAGGGGCCACAGCCAGGAGGGCTGAGGCGGTCGGACAGGGGTTCGGCGTCGCCGCGCCGCGCGGTGCAGCAGGAAGTCGCAGCTAGGCCGGGCCGCAACGGAGGGGCGTGTCCCCGTCGCGTTGCGCTGGTGGTGTAGGACCACAGAAATAGGCCACGGTAGACATGAGAGGGCGGCCGACTGAGCCGGATTCCAGTGCATGCTATAGGCGGGACCCTTTGGGTCTGGCGGCAAACAGTGGTCGGCGCCTTGCGTCGACCGTTTTGGACATAGGGGGCGCAACACCCCCCCTCCCTTGCGTGGATAGCCAGGCCATGCGGGCTGCCCCTTCAGGCCGGTCCACCTTTCGGGTCGGGCCGCCCCCACAGGTCGGGTTGTAAATTCGGGTCGGGCCACCCCTTCGGGCTGGGCTCCCCTTCGAGTTGCGTCAGATTCACGGAATGGGTTCGGTAAGTCCAACTGTGTCGGACCGGACCCAAACCCGTCAGACCCGTTTACACCTTTTCGCCAATATCTCTAGCTACATGCATCCGTTTGACGAACTGTCAGTAGCTCCATTATTCCTAGAACGATTCAGTCCCTTTGAGAATACCCCAAGGGAGTTCATGGTATAGTTGAGATACGGTCATGTTGGTTTGTACATGAAACCAACCGGGCCCCTGAGACTAAAAGGCTAATAACTGATAGACCGAACATCTGATTGATGCGATGTCTATTAGGTTGAGACCCCTATGACGTGGTAGACATTTTAGAAACATACACATGAGACTTTGTGAAACTAGGAGTATCGACCAGTAGATCATGGTGCGGATCCTCTCAGTGATGAGCAGGTAGAGTGAAGAGACCTAGTAGCTGACAGACCTGACGACTACTTGACCGA
The DNA here is from genome assembly GCA_963277665.1 of Viscum album. NCBI lineage: Eukaryota > Viridiplantae > Streptophyta > Magnoliopsida > Santalales > Viscaceae > Viscum > Viscum album. The sequence goes on along the minus strand of OY728160.1, from coordinate 376,597,975 downwards.
TTCGACTTAGAGTGATTCGACTAGCCCAGTGGGGAGCACCCTGTATTTGGCGGTAGTCCCATGGTGGACGGAGCACATGGTAGTTGGAAGCAGACCCATGGTACTCGACAGGAGGAGTAACTCTGTAGGCTATTAGGGGGAGCACCCGGTATTTGGCGGCAGACCCACAGCAGATGGAGCGCCTGGTAGTTGGCAACAGACCCGTGGTACTCGACAGGAGGAGTACCTCCACAGTCCAAGGTTAGTGAGAAATGCCTCGGTGTCACGACAGGCCCACTGTACTCGAAAGAGGTGGAGTTATTCAGCATCCATGGTTTCGATCATGAAAATCCTGTTTTGAGCTAATTCAATGACCTTTGTGTTTTCCTCTTGATTGAGATGGGTTACATGATAACTTGAGTATATGTATGGGCATATTCATATGTAATGGTTATCTGTTGATTTCATACTTTGTGGTTTATCCTGGTTGGAATTTGTGGGACCTTGAGGGTCTCGGGGTCCCTACTGAGTATCTTTATACTCACCTGTGCACGGGTTATTCCCGCACCTCGTTGTGTTGGTTGTAGACGACGAACAGTGCTGACGGAGGCCGAGAGCGCCAGGACTGGACGGTGTCCGGAGGAGGACCGTACGACGTATCGGTACACGGTGGATTCTAACGGACGTTGAGTGTTTTGGAGGCCATCTGTACCTACCCTTCGGTTAGGAACCCCATATGACAATCCAGGAGCTGCTTTCACCTTTCAGTTGTTTTCCCCTTTTTCAGTTGTACTTGCTTTCTATTGTATTTATACTTTACAATATGGGTTGTATTCTTGCCCCCCATTACTTTTAGTACACTTGTTATACAGCTTTTACTTAGTGTTTACTTCCACTTGTACTCTGGTTGTATGTGTTTATGATTTATAAAGGCAATGACTTCCCATATTTAGGGAATTATGCCTTTGGTGCTAGTCACCAGCCCCTTGCCTATGGAAGGCGGGCTTGGGGTAGTCCCGATACGGGCCCCGGGGGATGGGTCGTGACAATATTATTTTCATTTCCATCTCTCTAAGTATTTAGGATATTAAATGAATATTTTAAGTAAAATAGACATTGTTTTTATATTCATTAAGAGATATTTTTCTTCCATTTCCAATTTTTAAATACAATATTTTCAAGAATATTTTTAATATTATTCAATTAATTATTAATTTCATTTTTACCCATGTTTTTATTTCTATAAAAAGATTTTATGGAATCTTCTTATCATTTTCTTGAAAGAGGAACTTTTTACTGATGGTATAAGAAATCACTATTTTAACATACATCACATGAATAAATATTCCCTCTATTATGACTACTATTTGGTTCTAAGAATCCTTTACAATTTTATATTTTTAATTAATGAAATAATTTTATACATAATAATTTAAAAAAATTATTTTAAATAATTGATTTCAAAATGAAAATAGAATTTTCATCAAAAAAAATATAATGATCATTTAAATTTATTATCATATATTTCAACACAATTTTTTAATTTTTTGTTTAAATAAGGATATAAAGTAATGAAAAATTTCATACTATTTATTTGGATATATTATCATAATTTTTACTTGATAAATTATTTTCATTTAATATTCTAGTTCTTCTAATATGTACAGTTATTGGTTATTAGGGCTTGTTGATTAAGTTGTATTGTGTATTAGTATAATGAATGCAAATGAATTATTATTTGATTGGTGGGTATCAAGATTAAATATTTCCTATATGTATTTATTGGTCTCATGAGACAAAATTGGTCAGGTATTTGGTATATCCCATAACCATTTATGTACGATGTCTTAGCACGTTGCCTCGACAGTGCGTTTAGTTTATCTAGAATTTTGAATTCCATAATTATGAATCAGTAATTTAGGCCCATGTGATTATTTTAATAGTTATATTATCTATGGATAAGTTTAAAACTCATGGGATTATTTATATTTCATTATTTAGTCCTCATTTATTCATACCATAATATTCATGACTTATTCATTTTATTATAGCACTGATTGTAAACATTCCCTTATTATGCCTCTAATCTCACCCATTAATCTTATTTCCTTTTACTATAATTCTAGGGGGTGTACCATAATTGACTTAAAGGATAAACTAGATAGAATTATAATTTTCTCAAATTAAATACTATGTTTTATTTTATCTGTTAGAAATATAATGTGAGATTCATGGATGTGTATAGATTTTAAGACTACTAAAATATTAGATCTAGTTAGATGTGATCACCTATATATTATAAAAATGTACTCAGATAACCACCATCTCTAGGATATAATATTTTAGGTTTTAAAAATTGTATCAGATAAAGTTTAGCATAAACTGAGGGAAATATATTTATAAAAACATATAATAATGAACATAAACCTATGATAAACATTGAGGAAAAGTATAAGAATACTAAAATATAATATAGTTTTTGAAAATTATATATTGTGTTGTTTTACATGAAAATTTATTCCTCTCCTAACACTAAAAAGTGGATTCAACTTTGTCATAATTGCGCATAGGGGTACCAACTCTTGAAGGGGTGGATTTAGTATTAACTAAATCGTCTCTAATGAATAATGAGTGTTCTTAAGACCACACACCTGGCTTGACACTCCTAGATTATTTTCTAAAGAAAATTATTGTTTTATTTCTGATTCATTTTAATAAATGTGTGTATAAAACTTATGGAAAACAATGATATGGAATAGTGATATGGGAGAAAACTAAATTTTCATGAGTGGATAATTATATAGTTTATAATATTTTTAAAATAATACATATCCCTTTAGATATTTTATGTGATGGGAATATAAGATGATTAAGGGTATTTTGAGACAAATTTATGGGAATAAAACCCCTTGGTTTTCTATGTATTTTATTGAATATGTTATTTTATGAATAATGATTTTATATTTTGTTTTCATAAGCGGAAAGTTATTGGTAACCTTTTGCTTTAATATTATATTTGATGTTAATATTGCTAATTTGAGTAAATGAGTTATTAAATTTTGAGAACATATGTTTTATCATATACATCACTGTGGAATTAAAAAGTGATTTCATGATTAATATTATTTTTAAAGAAGTTAATTGTATTGGGAACATTATATGATTAAGGTAAATGGTAATATTTCTGGCTAATATGGAATTTTATTTTAATAATAAAGGTTGATTTCTATTTTTGAATCATATATGATTTTATTGTGGATTAATGGAGATTCAGGATATTTATGGGAATTATTACCATATTTTTGGATATTATATGATAGGGAATATATATTGTTTATATGTGAATCTATGATTATTATGTTTTTTTGACATAAATGTTAACTATACCTTAGAACAATATGTGATCAAATCTTTCTGAATTTTAGGTATTCAATTTGTTTATGAATATTTAGAGTTTTCAGGCTAGTTACATATAGAATGATTTAAGTTGAACATTGGGTGAGGATTTGGTGATTAATTTATATTTTATATTTTTCAAGTTTAATCATAAAGGTTGTTATTTATTCCATTTTGATAAATTCCTTTATAGATAAAAAGAATAATCCTTCATTTTTTGTGGATCATATAGTGAACAAAAAGTTGAATTTAGTACTTCATGTGTGAAAACATAATCTTGAATAATCATTTATAGGAGTAAGATATGAGAAAGAAGTTTAACTTTATCCAAGCACATTCAAATATTGAAATTTTACATATGAAATAGAAATAAACCAAGTACACATATTTTCTTGAGGTCTCTGTCTTGGTGTAAAAAAATCACTTAACTCTATGAAAAGGGTATTGAAAAAAAATTATCTTATTACCATAATTTATAATAAATTGATGGTTATATTTATCCCTTACTCATTTTTTGGTTTTTCTCTATTTAAATTATTATTATAATGTTATCTATCACTATCTATTATTCCTACAATAATTTTTTCTTCTCTAGGTCCATATTTTCACTTCCCACTAATGTTCTCCCATTTAGTAACCTGGTTAAATTTTATTCCATATGTATTTAATATGTCACTTCCCTATTTTATAAAATAGGTTTCACTACACAGTTTTTATGAAGTGGTTTTTCATAAAAGTTATAGTGAAATACCCAACCCATGAATTTCTAAGATTGAGATCAAATTATAGGGATGAAATTTATTTACGTGGGTGGGAATTTAATACCCCAAATAATTTAAAAAAGGAATTTTCTCTCTATCATATATAAAAAATGAAATAACTATATTTGTTATACTAGGAATAACCATCATCAGTCCACTTGGAGTAACCACCTGAGTAACACTTGAAATAAAAATTATAATTATACATGGAATAACCCTAACAACATACTCTTGTAATCTATTAAGAGAAACATAATCAGTTAAATCTATCCCTTTACCCAATACATTGAAGAGATATAATAGGATCGCCCAACCTTATTTATAATGGAACCACCCATCATTATAAACAACTCCCAAGAACATAATAAAATACATAAATTCATTCATCATAAAAAAAAGTCTTTGGACCCATATAAAAACATTTCTAGATATTGAAATATTCATTCCATTTTAAAACCCTTTTCAAAAATAACAAGAAAAAAAATTAAGGTTGGGTTTTTTTAAGTAAAAAATGATATATCGTAATGAAATAAAAATATAAAAATATGTCTATGAAGTTATGAAATTTCAATGTTGCCATATATGTTAAAATGAAACATTTCTTTGGTATTTTTTATAATGAACATAAAAAATATTCCATAAAAAGATTCCTTTTGAAAACTACTGAAATAAAATCAAATAGACGAAATATTTAATATTTTATTCAATTAATTACATATACATAATTCTATAAAATAATTTTAAAATACGTATATGCTAGAAAAAAGAGATTATTTAATGGATATATTAAAAGATAATTTTTAAAATGGAAGTCTCTTACCTAGCCTCTAACTCATCATTTATATTATTTATGTTCTTGAATAATACACTATGGTTATTTATTTAATTACTAGAGAAATTTTTTCAAGTTATTTATTCCATTTCTTTTAATTATTACCATGTTATATTTAGTTATTTAATTAATTATATTAATTCCTAGTGTTTTGATGATATTTGTTTCATAAGTCCAAAATGTGTTAATTAATTCGAATATGGTCAATGATTTCATTATTAAATAATATATAGAAAAATAATAATAAAATAAATATGATTTTTAAAACTATATAATACTTTTAAAAAATAATTAAATGAGATTATGAAAAACTAACAAGGTTACAATCATGGAGATGATTGGTTGTATATATGCATGAGTAATGTTTCCAATTTTTAGTGATCAGTATAGAAATAATTTAATTATAATTTCATCTTTCCATACATATGAAAATTTAAAAAATTTCATATTATTGATTTAATTATAATTATATATATCATCCTTTTTATGTGGTGATAAAAAATGAATTATACTGCTTTATTAAGGTGATAGTTCACACATACACATGAACAACATTGTCATTTCTTAGTGATTAAAAAGTTAATAAATTATATGATATATTATCTTCTAATAATGATAAATATGTCAAGAATTTCACATATATACAATAATTCCATCATTATAACCAGAATGAAGAGATAGTAAAGGAAAACAAATTGCATTTGTTTCTTGAGGTGGTAGTCTTACGTACACATGAATGACAGTTTTGTTTCTAATTTGATGGAAAAGTATATAGATATTTGTTGTAAAATTAACATAAAAAACCTCATTATATAGAATATATTAGGTTTATTATATAATCATGTTTAGGGAATATATAAATGAGGTGGAATAATAAAAAAATATGTGGTTAAAAAATATATCTCTTCTTTAGATGATCTCCTCTGATTAAGTTACAATGACCACTACAGTTGTTATTTTGCCTAACAAAGTCCTATGTAATTATGGTGGGAAATATAGTAAGGGATGTTTCAGGTATTGGTTGAATATAATTGGTCTTTAATTGTTATTTAAATTGAATAATATATTCCACTTTATAAAGGAGGGGATGTGGACTCTATGAATTTAACAAAATATTAAATTAATATAAATTAATTCTCTATTTTAAATGGATAAAAATGATTAATTTCATATATAGGTTGATTATGGATAAAAATAACCTTAAAACTTAAATAATAGAAATTTTTTAACAGAATTTTTCCCTTATATTTTTTAACCCATCATTAATCCTTTTGACAGTTACCAAAATATTAAATGTTTCTAAACATTAAGGGTAAATAATGTTATATAAAATGATGGAATACTCATAAATAGATTTTGATTGATGTAATTAACCAAATATAGTTAATTTGGATTAATATATTATTTATAAATTTCATATCATTTAAGGAAATAATTTTTTCATAAAATATCGATAATGTCAATTTTTGAACTATTTATTTAATTTTTTTATAATAAAAATCCAAAATAGAATTAAGAAATATTAAATTGAAATATCCTTAACATTATAAAGTTTTCTAAAAAAATTAAAACATTGATTATTTAAAATTATATTTATTTTAATATTTTTAATATCATTTATTTCATTTTTCTGTTAATTGAAAAATAAATGTCTCGCCATTATTTAAAATTTTATGGTAATTATTTATTCATTAAAAATTAAAAATAAATTACCCTTAGGAATATAAATCATTTATATTTTCAAATAAAACTAATAAATTAACATAACCTCTTTTTTTACCTTTGCTAAAAATATTATCATTATTAAAAACAAGAGTATGACATTTTTTACTTTTCTTTAAATAAAATATAATAAAGGTTATAATCACATCCAAATAAAAACGTACCATATAATCAAATCATGGATGATTATTAAAAAAATGTTATTATCCAATAGTATTAATTAATGTTTTAGTATCATTTTATGTTCTTTATCATTTAATTTGTTAACTTTAATTACAAGATTTAACATTTATCATGGTAACAAATATTACCATGGTTACTATTCAAATTGTCCCAAAATACAAGTGAACTTTTTAAAAAAATGAAACTAATAATTACAAATATTTAATTAATATTTATAATTTCAACACATAGAATTTTTATAATTTAATTTAAAATTAAACATGAAAAATACAACGTAAGACAGTTTTCTGAAAAATTGTCATTTTAAAATAGAAAATATTTTATTAATAGGTAAATTAAAAAATTTATTTAAACCCCCATAAATATATTATTTTAAAATAATAAATAATATATATCTATACATATATATATATTAAAACTTATAAAAAATATAATTTTAATTCATCAATACTTCTAATTAAAATAAAATTTTTAATAAAAATCAGTATTTTTCACTATTCATTGAAAAATATAACATTATAGGAAATTATTAAAAAAAATTCCTATAATAATTTTGATATGATTAATTCAAAAATAATATCAATTTTTTAAAAATTAAAATTAAATAATTTGAAAACTGAACCATTAAATAAAACCATACAATAAAAAAGTTTAATAAAACTATTTCTTTTGTGATTTAAAAAATTTATCATGATTACTAATTAATTTGAAAATGATTTATTCTACCATTAAAAGGGTTATTACATTATTTCACCCTATTGAAAACTACAACCACACAATTTTATTTACATATTTTACTTGTGGTGATACATTTCCCTCATAGAATTTTTAGACTTGCATTTCTTCTTCAACCATATAGTTTTTTCACAAAAGCTTATCTAGGTTAATTACCTTGTTCTACAATATATGATCTCTATAGTCAAGTGTATTAATAATATATTCCTCATAAGATATTTTCTTTTATAATTGAACAATCAGGGGTCAAAAAACACGTTATGAATATGAAAAATAAATTCTTAACATCAAAACAGGAAAATCATTGTGTACTTGTGATAAACTTGGATCGTGGTTGCTCAGTACGAAAATGATTCAACTTACTCAATAATTTAATATCATCCCATTAATTGGGGACTTATACTTTCTTTTTTTGCAAAACATGAAACATTTTCTATGTAGATACTTTAAAAAATGATTTTCCACCTCGAAACTGAATCTTTCCTTTAATTATCCCTATAACTTTTCTACATATTCAGAGCTTTCTTCATATGTTACTAAATTAACTTAACATTTTAAACCATTTACTCTAAAATTATTGGTCCCAACAACTTCATTTAATCTAATTAATTCAAAAAATCTATTTTTTAAAATTTATTTGTGCGTAATACTTCAAAAAGAGTCCATCTTTATACTATAATGAAAACAATTATTATTAGAAAACTCAACTAAAGAAAGATGATGACCCAACTCCCTAGGTAATCCGTTGAACAATCACAAAGTGTTTATTATAGGGTATGAATTTTTCTCTTGGATTATCTATCATATTTAGGATTATAATTCATATTTAAATTAAATTTAGTTTCTAATCAATTTTAAAGTCCATCAAGAAAATTTGATGAGAACATGGGATCATGGCTAGAGATAATAGAGAGAGGAACTCTGTGTAACCTGACTATCTCATTAATATTCATTTTAGACAATTTTTCTAAATATAGAGTTTCTTTAATGGGAATGAAATTCAAATATTTAGTTATTTAATCAATAATAACCCAAATAACATTATTAACTTGAGTATTTTTTGGTAATCCATCCATAAAATTAATAGATATATTTTCATATTTTCATTATAGAACTAAAAAATACTGAAAAATCCCTTTTTATAATTTTTATTATTCATAAACTAACATAAATGTAAATAATTTCATGTTAAATTTATTAATATCATTTTTCATTCCAGCCCACTAGAAATACTTATAAAGGTCACTTAAAATTTTAGTACTTCTAATATGAATAGAAAATAGAGAATAATGAGATTCACCAAATAATTATCCCTTCAACTAAAAAAATCACACATAATATCATCAAAAAATCTCAAAAAAATCTCGATCAATGTCAAATTTAGGGGAAACACCCTTCTTAAAAAATCTACATTTTCTTGTAACTTATGTTGTTTATTCTACGCTTTCTCATTTCTTTCTATTAGATATAATTTTGATGGAACCTAAAACAAAAGAAAATAAGTCCTTGCATCAATAACTTATAGTCCAAGATCCATCAAAACTTTTACCAATGAATCATGTTCTAAACATAACATGGTTATTTAAGGTTTACTTTTTCGACTCATGGCATCAGCTATATTTATTCATTTACTGAATGATAATAAATTTTTCATCCATATCCTTTAAAACTTCAATCCACCTCCTCTATCTTATAGTCAAATCGTTATTACGTAATATATACTTTAAACATTTAGAATCAATATATATTTCATATTTCACTCTATATAAATTATTTCTTAGAATTTTTAAAGCTAAAACCATAGTATAAAAATCCAGATCAAGTGTAGGAAAATTTAGCTCATGCGGTCTCTATTACCATAAAGCATAATAAATTAACTTATCATTCTACATTAGTAAACAACTAGGTCTTTTTGATTAAGAAACATTATGTATAAAAATTCATCATTTGTAGAGTGCGTGTCCATAATTAATCCATTAACCAATATTATTTTTAGTTCTAAAAATATAAATCATATTCTTTTTTCCATATTAAATTAATTCCTTATTAAGTTAACCTAGTCAGTGGGCTAGATAAATGTGAAATATATTCAGTAAACCTCCAGCAATAACTTATTATTCCAAGAAAACTATATATATAAGTAAATTTATAGATCTTGTTCTTTCATGAAACACATTAATTTTAGCATGGTCAAATATTATTCCATATTTATTTATGATGTGTCTATAAAATGAAATCTATTTCAACTAAGAACACATTAGATAGATATTCCATATAAATTATTTTCTTTCATAATTTTTAGAACAATATCTTGATTTTTTTCATGATCTATGTAAATTTTAATATAAATCAAGATATAATCAATAAAAAACCAAAAACTTTACCAAATATTTCTGAAAAAAATTATCCATATGTTCCATAATTTTAGGTAGAGATTTTTTTTAATCCATAGTGAATAACAACAGACTCATAATGAATGTATCTAGTCTAAAATACTATTTTTTTTAATTTCATTATCATTCACCTTTAGCGTATAGTACCCAAACCGTAAATCAAACATTGAAAAATACTGATATCCCCAGAGCTGGTAAAAAAAATCCTCAATATGAAGAGAATGATACTTGTTCGTAATAGTGATGTCATAAAATTCTCTATAATAAATGAAAATCCTTATAGAGTAAACATCATTTTTAAAAAATAAGACAAGACTACCCCATGGTGATGTTCTATGATGAATGAATCCTTTATCAAGAAACTCCGGCAACTCCTTTTTCGATTATAGATGTTCTATTTGAGTCATTCAATGAGAGGTTTTTTAAATGATCATAGCATGATAAACTATATCAATTGTAAAATTAACATTATTATTGGGTATAACACAGGATAATTCCTAGGAAAAAACATACAGGTGTTCATTTACTTTCGACACATCAATAATATGTACAGTTCCCATATTTACTTCAAAATTTTATATATAAATATTGATTCTATATTTAAATAGTTTACCATATTTTTTATATGTTATCATTGTATGGATTCATTATTATATAAAAATAGAAATTCATCTTAAGAAATACTTTTTCAGCTCTATAATCTATCTTATCTAGGAAAAGGGAAAGCAAATACATACCCATAATGACATCAAAGTATACAAGGGGAATGATTGGAAGGTTTCTAGGTAATTAATTTCCATATAAAATGATAGTAATATTATTATAATTTATTTTATACTTAGGACTTCCCAATTGTTTTTTACCATAGTTCTCAATTCATTCCTTGAGGTGTAATTTAAAATTTTGAAGAATGTTTCTTTCAAATAAATGGATGTGTATGCACCAAATCAAATAAGAAAATTTAATATTATGAATAAATAAGAAATGTATATGATACCACTTTTTTAAATGGAACAATATCCACTTATGTTTTAAAAAAGGATTTCACCCCACCTTTATCTTTATAGATTAGCTTAATTACATTATTCAGGTTCTTCTCCATAAATTCATGTGCACAGTGACCCATCTCATTTCATTTAAAAATTTTATTCCAAGTTTATCAGAATTGGCCATACCACTACTATGATATTTTTTAGTTCAATATTGAGCGATATTCACCATATTACCAAATAATAAGCACTTACATTACTTCATAAGCTCTCTACCACTATGATTTTTATCACAAAAGTCACATACATAAAACATAATTTTCTTAACATAGTATTCTTTTATCCATTATTCCCTACTTCCTTCCTCATGGAGTTGTTTTTTTTAATTTTATAATTACACCTGGTCACTATTAGAAAACATTTACACATTCTCATTTCATTTAAAATGTTTATCATAAATTTTTTACTTCATTGGAATCCACTTCTCTTTGATATCCTAGCATCATTGTTAAGTAAAACTGATTAATCTTAATATCAAGATTGTGAATAAAATTTGGTGTTCACCTTTCCAACAAGGTGAATTTTTCTTCATAAAAGGCCCTATAATATTCCACCATTTTTTCTAATTACATTAATTATTTTCTATAATAAGGGAAACATGTTGAGAAAAATATTTCTCAAGGAATATATTATTAGAATCACCCCATTCCAAGCTATAAATCACTAAAAAAATTGTATTCCAAACCATTTTACATTATTGATTGAATAAAAATTAAAACGGTAATTATATAGACTCTCATTTCTATGAACCAAATATTCCATAACTTCAAATATATTTTCCAGAGCATTAATACACCTGAGGTTCCACTAGCTCAAAATATCTACTAAATACTGGATGATGTTGTCTCATAAAATGCTCCACTATCATCATGTTTCTTTATGGTAGATTTTGATTATCTTAACCATGGATATCACCACCATTTATATCTTGTATAAATTGATAAATTAAAATAAATAACTGGTCACTTTCTATTCCAACCATTCTTTGTTAACAATTTAGAAATATATCATCTCCTTGATGCCTTTCTACTTCAATATCCTTATTCCCGCTATGGAAAGCCATTCTGTATAGATATATTTTAGATGAAATGAAATGGTAATCTAAAACATTTATATCATTATAACTTAAACATAATTTAAATACTATTAAGGGTATTCTATTAACATTATCCTACCATAAAAAGTTAACTAAACTTTGTGTTGATACCAATTATATGGACCTAACATTAAACATTACTTAATCAAGATTATTTAGATAATATTTAATTTTATTTCATTCCAAAAGATATTTTAGGTTTATTGTTTTATAAAGTTAGTTCAAAACTATTACCTAATAAACACATTTTTTATAAAAAAGTAAAATTCTACTAAATTTTCATTTTTTTACAATATGAAAATTTTAAAGTAAAATATGATTTCATTTTATAGAAAATATTCATGACTTTAATGGGAATTATTAATATTCATTATGAATTATTAATTAGTTTGTAAAAAAATATATGATATAAAAAAAATCATTGTAAGGGACATAATAATAATGAAATAAACTGTTAGTCCATGAATACTTATATAAATTTTCTTTTTTAAAATAAACTTTAAACTCGAAATTAACATTTTCTTACCAAAGAAATCACATTATCTACCCAAACAATTTATAAAACATTTCATATTAAATATTTTATAAAAAAAATAAATCATAAATGATTCTTTGAAATCATGAAAAATTATATTAACTTTTTCAAAATGTTATGCTCTTCCAACTTATGAAGTAGAATATACATACCTTTACCTTGTAAACCCACAATATTTCTTTAAAACCCCACAAAAATAATTAATAAATCTTGTATGTTACATTAGGTATCATTTTCAAATCATTATTACTTACACATGGAATAAAAATCATAGAAATAATTGGATTAACCATCATATTTACACTTGGAATATCCATCATATCTCTACAAGGAATAATCGTCGATTAATATTATCATAATCTCTTAGATAAAAAATTATAAGTTTACATTTTCCCTTTACAATATTTCATTAGAGATATAAAATAGGATTACATAACCTTGTTTTATAATATAACCATGCATCATTATAAAAAATTTAATAACTATAACATAATACTTAAAATCTTGCATCGTAAAAAAATTATTTGTACCCATAAGAAAAAAATGGATATTAATTTTAAAAATTGTTTTTTAAAATAACAAGAACATAAAAAATAGGGGTGTCCATTGAAGAAAATAAAAAGTATTATAATTAAATAAAAATATAAAATAATGTCTATTGTAGTTGTAAAATCCATTGTCGTCGTATACACTAAAATAGAACATTTATTTTATTGTTTATTTAAAGCAAGTCAAAACATTTCATAAAAAGATACCTTTTGAGAACCGTTGAAATAAATTAAAAGATACATAAAATTTCAATTCTAATTTATATAATTCAATATAAATACATCCATAAAATAATTTTAAACTCTTGATATAGAAGAAAAAATATTTTTTAATAGAAAAATTAAATAATTATTTTTAATAGGAATGCACCTTACCTTGATAAAAACTCATCAGATTTTTTCTTTATCATTATAAAAAATAAAATTAGATTAATTATTTACTTTATTCTGAACTTTATTCATGTTTATTATTACTTTTTTATCTCTTATAATTCTATATTTAATTATTTATTCAGTTAAATTCATGTTGTATGTTTTGGTGATATTCATTTCATAACTATAAGATGGCTTCAATAAGTTGACTATGGTCAAAGATTGCAGTATTAAATCATAACCAAAATAATAATAATAACATAATTATCATTTTTATAAATAAATTATACTTTTAAACCCAATCATGATGGATGGTTTTGAAAAATTAACTATGTTACCATCATTGACACAGTAGACCATATGTATACCTGAGTAACATTTCAATTTTTCAATGATCATTATGGAATGAATGTAGGTATCATATTATAATTACATAATTATAATAATACCATAAATATAATATTACATATTTAAGTATACTTATATATATCATTGTTTTTATGTGGTTATGAAAAATTCATCCCATCACTTTATGGTGTTGTCAGTCCACACTTATGCATTAATGATGTAAACATTTTTTAGTGAATGGAAATGTATAAATAAAAAATATATATTATATTTTTATAACTAAATATATTAAATTAATATAATATATATAAATTAATTCCTTTATTATAACCATCTGTGAGCTACGGTGATGGAAACAATACATGAGTTCGTGAGTCATCAGTTTGTTGTATACAAGATTGATGGTTATTTATCCCATTTGATGGAAGAGGATATGTATATATGTTGTTACATTAACATAAAAACCAAAAATTTTATGTAATATACTTTTTTTATTATATAATAATGGTAAATTAAAATTTTAAGGAGGTGGAAATAAAACAAAAATATGAAATTAAAGACTATATCTCTTCTTTGGAAAGCCACATTTGATTAATACCTTAAGGAAACGAGGGTTGCTATTATTCCTAAAAAAGACATATATCATTATTCTAGGAATTTTATTAAGTTATTTGGATATTTATTGGATGAACTAACAAAATTAATTCATGTGTTATGGTCATTTTATGGTCCTTATGATTTTATTTTTAACTTTAATTACATTACATAATCTATAACATGGAACCAAAAAATGATAAGGTTTCAAATCATATTGAAGAAACTAAAAGTGTAATGGGTACCAAATTTGGACCCACCAATTATAAATATGGAATACATTTTTCAAAATTAAAAACACATATTTGGAAAATTTTAATTAAAAAATAAACTGAAAAAATGCAACAAAAAACAGTTTATCTCAAAAATGAAATTTTTAAATATAAAATGATATTATACTAAATTAAGGTATAAAAGTAATTTATAAAGTCATAATTAGAATAATTTAAATCAAATTTAATAAATTAAACTTTCAAACTTCTAAAAATATAAATTTACTTCAAAAATACATTAAAATAAAAAATTGTTTTCAATGAAAATAAGTAATTTCACTATTCATTGAATAATCAACTTTTCATAAAATTCTGAAAAAAATTATCAGAAGATAATTTTGATGTAAATAATTAACAAATAAAATATATTTCTTAAAAAGTAAAATTCTATAATTTTAAAACTAATCCTTTATAAAACATATAATAAAAATGTTTAAGAAAACTCTTCTTTTTTTATTCAAAAAATAATCATGATTTGTAA
Source organism: Viscum album (assembly GCA_963277665.1). Lineage (NCBI taxonomy): Eukaryota > Viridiplantae > Streptophyta > Magnoliopsida > Santalales > Viscaceae > Viscum > Viscum album. The sequence goes on along the minus strand of OY728160.1, from coordinate 376,582,679 downwards.
TAAATATAAAAATTACGTATTCTATAATTACCTATGTTGATAAAATATTGATACTAATATTATTAATATAGAGTTTATTGTCAGTGATCATGTGTTCTTGAATAAATATTTTCATTACGGTCAATAGAGGTTTAGTCATGAGAGTATGCTTTCTCTAAGATTTTTGGGGGCTTTAGAGGTGTTGTCACTCATTGGAGTAGTGGCACATATATTAGTAGTACCCCCATAGATAATCCCTATTCATGATATATTCTATGTATTTCAACATCACCATTATCTTCATGGTGATTCACATAACATTGGTTGGGGTGATATATATGTTGAAGATGGTGTGACCTATGATGATTAACATGTAGATATTTAGGATCATGAGAAGAAGGTGTTACATGGGAATCATATTCATTTGGTTTGTATCCAAAGGGTTAACAGTGTCTTGTATGAGATCACTATGTATTAATAATTGCATAAATGTTTTCAATATCTTATGTTTTTCAAGGGTTGAACTTACATGTTTAGATTCACTTTTTATTTTCCTCTTGTTAATAATTATCTTTGACCTTATGTTATTTTATATGATTGTTTACCTTCATTGATGTGATTAATGTTTATGAAATTTTCCTTGTTAGAGAGATATATCAGATAGGATACTATTTATTGGTTGTATTGCGATGTTTTGTGGTAGTTTGGACTTCTTTATCTTATATCTAGATTTGTTCTATATTACCAAAGATGAGAATTTTTTAAGAGGTATATAATGTAAGGTATAAAATATATAAAATCCTTATGTTTTTTAAAAGTATTGGAGGTTTCATGTGGATTCCTATATTCCATTTCACTACTAAATGTTATATTTTTTTATACATTCACTTTTTTCTGTGTAATTGATCATTTGGTCATCCAGTTGATTTTTTATTCATGTGGTTGATACTTCTGTCACTTTATTAATAATTTTGTCATGTGATCAATCATTTTTTCATGTGGTCAAAAATTATTGTGTGTGGTTGATTCTATATCTCTATATTCAATCCATGTTGTCACTTGTTTTTTCATTTGTTCTATTGTGTTCTCTTGTATTCGATTCATGGGGTTACTCATCTATACATATAGAAGGTTGTCTGCTTCTTGTGGTTGATCCATAAAGTTGCTTTGGATATATGATCTTTATTTTTTATTGAATACATTATGTGGTTTATTTAGGTGGTTTATTCACATGTTATTTATTTAAGTTTGTTTATCTATTTAGGTATAAAAATTCCACTTTTCATCTAATCTAACACAAAATCCCTTTTTAACAACAAAATATGGAAATAAAAGATTAAATAATTTGTATTAAATCTATTTATGATTATTATGTATTGTATCAATATATTACTTTATATTACATTATTTAAATGATTCATGTGGATGAAATTAAATATAAACTAAATTAAAGGTGAATTAAAAGGAATATTTAACTTGTTTGGGAAATAAATGAAATAAGTGATATTGATAAAAAAATTAATGAGTGGTTATTTCACTTGTTTATTTTCCATACTTTATCATGAGTTTGGGTGATCTAACCTTCACTCAGGTATACCTAAAACCCTTATTTAATAATACAAACCTCTTCTTATATGGTTTTAGGCTAAGCACAACCCCATCTCTTCTTTGTTCTTATCGTATTAAAATCATAAATCTCTCAAGCGGTAGTGAATTTTTTTTATCTTTTAATTTGTGAATTGTTTTATTTAATCATTCATTAGTTTCTTTTGATTAATGGATGATATTAACCTTTATAAACCTAATAATTGGGGATACAACCTAAAGAGTATTTTTAGAAAAAAAATCTTGAAAACATAATGGTGATCTAGATGATAATAGATGCTTTTGTTAAAATTATATCAAAAATTTATAAAATAATATTTAATTGATATTTTTTAATCTATAAATCATTATATAAATATATATATTATAGGAAATAACATGAATGGGATTTTTTTGTTTTCATTACTATTCCAAAATTATTTAAATTAAAATAATTATCATACTAAAATTTATAAATATTATATCACAATATAGAAATAATTGAACAGATAAAGAAAGGGTTTATCTTATGTTATACATAAAAAATTTCTGATGATATAGATATTAAATATATGGTTTTTATTTTTTTTATTTTATTGATTTATATGATATTCTTGATGTTTCATTTTTATATTTATTTGATATTATGTCATTTTCATAGATATATTTTTGTTTTTTTAACATGGTTTAATTACATAAAATTGGTAAAAAACAAAAACAAGTAATATTAGGTGATTAATAAATTATTCATGAAATTTAATTATTTTTGTTCAAGAGAATTTTATTATTCTGGATATAAGGCTGAATATATGTTTATATTGATTTCTAGTTATTATCAGCTATTTCGAATAGGTTTCTTGATATGAAAAAACCTATGCATGATAAACCAATTAATTAAACATAAGAATTAAAATTTTTGTTTTCTAAATACACCTATTTGGTGTAGAACTAGATCGTTCTTATTTGAAAGAGGCTTAACTACGTTGATTCCATATCCTTAATTTCCTTGAGTTGTGTGGTAGAAATATTTTATTTTCTTATGTTGTTGATCTAGGATAATTAGATCCTTGATGAGTTTTTCTAATAATTTGATACTATTTATAATGTTTCAAAAATAATGTTCTTAAGGCCCAGGGCTATAGTGATAGTTTATGTCAGTGCAGGAAGGATATATTATAATATTTATATTTTTATTAGGGATGGAACCAGGGTAGAAGAAATGAAGTAGAAGCTATATTTTTTTAGACTGATTCCTATATAATGATTTTAATTGTCTAGTTATATTTATTCTATATGATTTGTTTCCAAAAACTTGATGTGGTTTGAATATATACATGAAATGTGTATCTTTGTTTTTTATCATACTATAATTCAAATATAATTAAGGAAATTTTTAAAATAACAAGGTTAGTTCTCGATGTTTTAGATAATGATGATATAAAAGAAAAAAAGTAAGGAATTATGGTAATGATGAGACTTTTTTTATAAGACTAAATTTTAAATCGTATAAGTGAATATGTATTAATATTGAATTTTTATTATTTTATGCATGTTTGAGGATTATCCCTTAGTAGTAGTAGTTGAGTTTCTTTCTAATTGATACATGAAAATAAGCCTATGGAAATGTAGTTTCACCTATTGTATTAGTGTTTGACATATTTTATATGTTTTCATTTCATATTCTTTAATACCTATGAAAATAGTGAAACTAAAACCCAAAGGTTTTGAGGGTTATTTTCTCACCATCCAAGATGGTATGTGAATGAACAGAAAAAATCCCCATCTACCCCACTCATTATTTGGATGAGGTTATATGTAGGTGCATCTTAGGCTACAATGTATTACTATATGTGGGGTGTTGCAACCCATGATTGGATGGTTATTGGTAGTACTATACATTTATGTTTTGTATATAACGGTTTGAGGTATTATACATTCTTGTATCTAGTCGTGGTGGCTATGTATTTCTATATGAGTTCATGTTTGGGTTGTGTTGGACTGAGGTATAATTTATGATACATGGGTTGTAGTAGATTTCAGAATACAAATTTATTACTACTAGGTTATGAAAATGGTGGAGATTTATTGAGAAACACAAGAGTATAAATGGATATTATATGATTTCACAATATGTATGGTGATGTATGGAAGGTATGAGTATGGGATGTGAGTCTTTGGGGTGTTAGAGTGACAAAATAATGGGGAATTGGAAGTGGGGGTACCATTATTTATTTATACACTTTTCCTATAGAAATATTTACTTATATAAATTACATTTTGAGTGAGACATAATGAGTTTGGGAAATTTTTTAACTTGGTTAGGTGATTATTTAGTTTCATTTACTTATTCATTAATCTTTAGTATACTTCTATCACCTTTTATAAGATAGATTTCATGGATAATCCTGGTGAGTATACATATTATTTTCACCCTACATAAATATAAACTACTTTTCAAGTCTATATAAGATGGTTGGTGTTTAATATAGGAGTTACTAATTTATGGAATTTCATTATTAGAATTTTGAGTTTTATGATTAATGTTGAGGATTTAATTTTAGTACATTCAAATTTTTTAGTTTTGTATGAAATTAAATTATATATTGGGATTTATTATTCATTTATACATGGTGTTTTTTGTTTGTTTTTAAAATTATATCTCATTTGATAAACTATATATGAGTTATATATCTCCCATGGGTGTGGATTATATAAACTTCTTGATAGTCTCCAACACGTGGCCTATTAGAAGAGGGGTCTGGGTATCATTATCTCTCTCTACATTACCGAATAAGGAGGGTTACCTTAGAAGGGAGGGTTCATGACATTAAGCCCAATTCTAGTGTCTGATGATACTATAGTGCATTATGAAACTAAATTTCAATACCATTGATAATTAGTGTCCATACACCTGGTGATCAAACTCTTATTCCATAACATTTTACTGTTGGAAAATTACTAAATAACCATGGTTTGTAACTACGGTTATAGCATATAAAACCATGAACATATTCTAAACCCTTGGTTTAAAGAATTGTGGGACCTCAAGTCGTTCGTATAGATCTATGCTATAGATGTTATTTGAAAATGTAGTACCCATGGTTATGAACTATAGGAATAGGTGTATGACCACCATATTGATAACTCTATACCAACAGTTTTGAAACCATGGGTATAGGATTAAAAAAAATTCCTACCACCGGATTTGATCCCTAGACTGCCTATATACAATCAACATGCCTAACCACTACACCACTTATGGTTATCAGTATATAAATACACATTTGATTATATATATTTTTATAAACCATAGCTATCAGCAGAAAACTATTGCAATAGGTTTTCTTGTGGAAATTTTTCGTTCCCTGTGGAAATTTTTTACCCCCACACTTATGTGGGAATTCTATACCCATGGTTTACCAAAACCATGGCTATAGGTCATCCCTATACCCACAGCTTTTGAAGAACCATGGGAATAGTTTTGGAACCAAACCCTATACCCATGGTTTTGGGGAAACCATGGGTATAGTTTTGGCCTACACCCATGGTTGTTTAGTGAACTGTGGGTAAATAACATGAACCAAGCCATATACCCACGGTTTTGGACCAAATAGTGGGTATATGTATTGAACCAAACTATATAGCCATGGTTTTAGCAAAACCATGGGTATTGTAACACCCAATCATTTATATACCTTTTTTTGAATAAATTTAAATTTCATTTATATCTTGTAGTGTTCTAAGTCAAAAATTCCTTTCATTGAACATGGGCATGGAGTATGTTAAACAAAACATAAAATATCCATACAATACTTAGAACATCGACTCTACACACTTTACAGGAAACATCAATATGGCATATGTTACACACAACACCAACTTTGTGTATGTTACATGTCACAAACCGCCTCCCCGGGCCATGAACCTTTTCATATGACCCCACGGATCTCCTGTAATAGCTTGGTTGCATCTATATCACACCATAGGCTATTAATCACTAGGGTCTCTGATCAGGATAATGATTGTCCCCACAGGCCAACAAATGCTCTTTTAGTGTGTTTTGTCCTCACTCACTCACACCCTGTGAAACTTCCCCGAAGGTCACCCATCCTTATTATTACTTCAGGACAAGCATGCTTAACTGTGGGGTTCTAATCAAATAGTATTCTAAAAATAAAGGTGCACCATGTTGATATGGGTAGTAACATTTTGCCTTTTAAGTATCACTTTTCTAGAAGTGATATATTCTCCACCCATTTAAAGCACAACGCCCTCATTGTGGACCCCAAGCCTCAAACCTGGGAAGTGCCTAAGTACTTTCGGTTGGGGATTGGATCTGATACCATTTTTCCACGACCCGTCCCATGGGGCCCTTGCACGAGCTATAACTGCACTTCAATGTGTTGGTTGCGGACGACAGGCAGCGTTGACCGAGGATAAGTAGACCAGGACTGGACAGTACATGGAGGTGGATCACACGGCGAGACAGTACACAGAGGATACAGACGGATGTGGAGTGTTGTAGAGGATATCTGTACCTACCCTTCAGGTAATATTTCCCAGAAGACGATCCAGCAGCTATTTCACATTTCTTCTGTTGTACTTCATCTTCCTTTTACTTTACAGTTGGGCTTGTATTTCCGGCACATTTACATTTCAGCACTCCTTTTGTATATAATTTTACTTAGTGTTTTTCTTTCATCTTATACGCTGTTGTGTCTGTTATAATTTATAAAGGCAATTCCTTCTCAGGTTTAGGGATTTATGACTTTGGTGCTAGTCGCCAGCCCCTGGCCTATGGAAGGTGGGTTTGGAGTAGTCACGGCACGAGCCCCGAGGGATGGTCCATGACATTACAAAAAACACTCATGTTTCAACAAAAATCATTTTGTTATTATAATTATTTAAACAAGGTAATTATAAAAAAGCTATAAATATTAGTATATGGATAGTAATGACTAATTTTCAAATATATTTTATAATTTTTTTATAAAAAAATATTTATAATTATAAAAATTTATATTGGGAAAGTCCTTATATATTTAATAATACCATTTTCTAAAATAAACCTCTTTTAATGTCGTTTTGTGAAAAACAAAATAAAATTAATTATAAAAAAATTGAAAATTTTAATTTTATAAAATAAACTTCCTTTTTTAAATTGTAATTTTAAAATTAACTTTTGGTGAAATTTTTGGATTTTTCTAAGAAACATAATTTTTGGATAAATAGTGAAAAATGCGGGATTTTAATTCAAAAATAATTGGTCACCTAATTAATTTTTAAGGATAAATTACATTTAAAATTGTATTCAAAGTTTAATTATTTCATATTATTATCAATAGACCAAATTTTTTCATTGGAATCAATTTCACTTTGAAATTCAATATGAAAAGATAGAAAACGTTTTATATTTTTTACTTTAGTATACCAGATTATTTTTAAAATAATATCTAAAAATTATATGATTATAATTTGAAAAAATGAATTCCATATTTGTAATAAGAATAATTTATATTTTTTAATAATGTAAAATTATTTTTTGTCTAAAAATATTAGTGAAAGTAATTAAAATTAATTACAATGACTATGGTCAAATTGAGCTTAATAAGGGACGGAACCATAACATTAAGGTCCAAACCAATATATACACTTGACCAACACCAACCCTATATAAATCATTCAGACATGAAACTTTATCTATTTAGTTTTTGTTTTTTATTACTTTTGTTCGGTAAAAACCTGGTTACACCTAACTTGTTTTCAAAAATTCCAAGTGTGTCTTTTCCTTTCCCAATAAAATGCCACCTCCTCTCCCTATTTTTCACACCTCTAAAAACACATAGGTTAGGCCAAGATATTTCCAATACACTTACGAGAAAAAAACTATTACTCCTAGAATCCTCCCACTGGACAGAATGAAAACCAAGGAAGCCTTTTGGCACAAAATAAAAGGAGTAACCCGATTAAGAGGTAACTTCTTCTCTCAAGATCCTTTATATAATTTTCATTCTCCTCCAATCCACTATATTTTTTAAGTTATTATAGAAAAAAACCATATAATCATAATAATAGGATTTTTTTTAGTCTACATTTTCAACATACACTTACACAGACCCTCATCTAATGGGTAACGAACCTAATATTTATGTGTACGGTGAACTACCACCTCACTAGATGATGATTTTTCATTTTTCATTTACTACCTCTCTTGGTGGATATTATGATGGAAAATATATTTTCATTTTACATATATTATATTATTTATTTCGTTAATATTATTTATCTCTTTTATAACATATATCTTTATACTTTCCATTTTTTATAAATATGATAATTTCATTTGAAGAAGTGTGGACTACAGCCCCTCAAAGCGATGTGATTCATTTATACAATACATGAAATGTATTAAAGATGGTTTTGGTTAATACATATGATATATATGATTCCATAAATATAATTTAATAATTATAAATTTATATATTTATATACATATATATACATATATGACTTTTACTTTATTTTTTCAAGTCATAATAAAAACGGAAACACCATTCATGTGTACGTATGACTTACCCTCTACATGAATATTATATTTCATTTCACACTTCTATATTATGTAGCTTATCATAATACACATATATTGAATATACATTATACTAATATAGAGGTTTAAATTATTTAATCATGATATAAGTATAAGTTCAAAAGATATAACAAATTAAGACACATATGAAGAACAAAGTAAATATTACCCTAAGTGAAACCATAACATAATTTTTTTAAAAAGAATGTAATATAAGGTAATAATAAAATAATTTATGGTATCAAAAATATGAATATGGTTCATTAAAATATTTATACAATTGGTTTGAATGAGTACAATGAGATTCAAGATAAAAAGTATGGGGATTTCATCTCACTTTTTATTTCTATGAGATGCATGCTTTATTCACCACCCAATATTTTTGTGTGGTGTGTATAATACCCACGGATGTATTAAATTATTATTATAAATGAATTTATGGGTATTTAAATATAAATTTCATGATATTTATTTCATGGTTATTAGTTTCAAAATATCTAATATTGGTAAAATAGTTTTGTCTCAATTTTCCTTCTTTGAGACTCATGTTTTGTTATAAACCTAAATTCTTTTTTTGAGGTGAATATACAACCATTTCACATGTTATATCTTGGATATTCATATTTTAATGATATTTTAATCTTAATTTAATTTAATTTTTCTAAATGGATAGTATGACCCCAAGTATCCAAGTGGTAAGACTTTATTGAAACAATCTCATTGCTTTTCAGGATTATTAATTATTATGCTGTTTTGATGAAATATTATGACCAATATCAAGAGAACACTCATGAATTTTATTAGACTACGGTTACTCAATATATAATCATGTATTAGTACCATTTACACTCTTTGGTACTTAATATAGGGTTTTTATATAAAATCTAGTCTTCTCTATCTTCAGTGGGAAATCTATTGTATTCAAAAACTTGTTTTCAAAAATGTTTTGAAAAATGTTTTGAAATGATATTTGAAGCCTATTTTAAAGTAAAAAGGATTTTAAAAATGTTATAAGGTTTTCAATGATTTTGTTATAATTTTTTTTAACCTATTTTCAATTAAAATATTTTTCAAAAGGATTTTTTAAATCATTTTTCAATAGAGAAATGATATTTCCTCAATAAATGTATTTAAAAGATATTTCAAAATTATTTCATATCTAAGATAAAATCTATTGGTGTTACTGATTCCTTTTTGGGTAAATTATTTAATGTTTCCATTCATATTATTTATCTAAATGAATTATTTTTTAATGGAATGATTTCTATGAAACCTCTTTCCCTTTTATGAGTTATAAACTTTTGAAACCCACTTCTTTTCATAGATTATGTTCATGGTCAAATGATTATGAAACCTGTTTCTTTAAAAAAAATTATGATATGATTACAAGTTTATAATACCCAATTCAATTCAAGGGGTATGATATGAATATTTATTAGGAACATGAATGTATGATTTCATTACAAGATGGGTGGGATTTATTTCTCCCTCTAATACATTATGTAATTATTTATATCTCATTAGATAGACATGGATAGATTAATAAATGGACTTGGTTTGGTATTACAGGACTAGAATGGGAAATGAAAATGGGTCAATAATATAGGACTGGAATGATTGGTGAAGTCAATTCAATAATAGAGGGTTAGAACAGGGTGTGAATCCATTTATGTAAAGGAATTTTTCCACTAATATAGCCTCAGAAGCCCTGCCTTGACTACTATGGAAATCATTATATATTCTTATATGTCTTTTACAATTACATGCTTTATTACTGTGTTTTGATTTCATGCTGTATTGTCTTTATTTCATTATGATTTATGTCTGATTAACTACCAATCTGTATTCCATGATTCATGTATATGGTCTTTGATATGCATGGTATGCTCTTATATTTTGATGATCATGTTATCATTCCTTTATGCTCATGATTATTCTTAAATATATCCCTTATTTACCTTACTGGTCATTTTAGATCACCCCTTTTCATGTTTCCTTCACAAGGTTATGAAGATATGTATTATGTTTGATCTGTCTAAAAAGTGTTCTAGTCAAGAAGAACCTAGTGGGAGATAATGTAGCTCGCTTATGTATCAGTTTTTATGTTTCCATTCTAACAATCCAATATTTTATGATAAGTATTCTTTTTAATTTATTTTATGTCATGTGTTTTATGCTACAACAAGATTATCTTGTGCTATACGCCATATTGTATTAGCTTGAAGTATACGCAACACTATTCTTAGATTGTGTTACACACAATTTCAAGTTCGTTTTATAATAGTCATTCTACGCAACATTGAATGTATAAATATATATATATATATATATATTCAATGTATAAATGAAATATGGTTGGATTCTGTTATATGAAACAACAAAGGATTCTTTCACAACATGCAACCCTGACTTGGATTACATTACATGCAATCGCGACTTTCCTCGATAGCATGTGTTATACGCAATATCAGGTTTCACTAAACAATGATATATGGTTATAATATTATTATGAACTAGCCGTTATGAACAGTAATAACCACCTTTTGAAATTTTTTAAATTTCATCTTTCAAAATGGACTTAATTTTTGGATTCAGAATATCAAAATTAGCCTAGGGTGAAATTTTGGTATTTTTCTAAAAACTTTCAATTTTTGATGAATAGTGAAAACACTGGGTTACTATTTAAAAACTGACTTTTTATTTAAATAATTATTTATTTAAATTTATTTTAGGTCAAAATTGATACCTAATGCCTATTTAAGTTCAAATTATTTCATTGGATTCATTTTATAATAATTTAAGATATATAAAAATTTTATTGAACTTTTCACCGTCTTTTACCCACCTCCTTGGAGAATTTGAAAATTCACATAAAACTTAATTTTACCGCTTCTGTGAGTGGAATTTATAAAATCCAAGAGACTCAGTTAATATCATGGACTAAAATGTGGTTCAATGAGATGAAAATAATTTTTGATGAATAGTACTGTTTTACTTTTTTTTACCATGGTTAAATGTAAATAGGGTAATTAAGGGTGAAAATGATATTATTATTACCCTAACACATGTCCCAGTTCTATTGGATAAGTTTAATTCGACCAAAAACAACCTTAGGAATAAAATATTACCATTTAGGCCCCCTTGTATTAGATTTGGACATTTAATATTATTTTATTTAAAGAATAGTTAAAATAGTTAAAATCAACATTTAATAACTAAAACATTTTTAATATAGGGTTATACATAAGATAAATTCGACTGTAAATATTCATTAGAAATATAATAAAATTTCCAACATAATGAAATTTTATATATAATTTTTAGACATTAAATAATTTAATTTATTTATGACACAATGATGATGCAGTAATTATCTTATTAATGAAATATTGACATAATTGATGTTATAAATACCCAAATAAATGTAATTTGAGACTTTTTATGAATTAAACTAATTTTATAGGTTACTATGACATGTTAGTATTGATTTAATTAACTTTTTTAGAACTAATCATTCTGTAATTAGTTTCACAAAAATCAATTTCCAAATAGTGTTAAAATTGACATAAAATAGTTTTTAAAAAAAATATTATATTATTAATTGTTATTTTATTCCTAAAAAATATAAGGTTCGGCCAAATGACTTAGATATTTTTTATATATATTAATAATAAACATCTTGGGGGGTCGTTTTTCTTATTACAGTATGTTTATTAACCTTATAGTGTAAGAAAACAAGAAGACATGGTAAAAGTAAAATTATTTATCTTAAAGTTAAATCTAAATGATATGGTTAAAATAGAAACCTAAACTTCTCTAAATTCTATTGGATGTGGGTATTTCTACCAATACCCACCTTATCTTCCAAATAAATCAATTTGGAGCTTTTAAAAACCGAATAAGACTTTATAATAAAATAATATTTTTTGTTTTTCCCAAGGTGCCCCTCTCCTCCCTTATAAAAGGGCACCTCCTCCCTCTCTTCCTCACACCACTTTGAGCCTTCAAGCTTGGCCACCCATGCCAAATTATCTTCTACACTTCCATGGAAAAATCCTAGAGGTTCTGGTCTTCTTCAAAGACAAATTTTAGTCCCCTAAGAGGATGTCTCAAAGAGGCGCTTCAAAGAAGAGGTAATGTCTGTTACCGATTATTTCAACTTTATTTCTTCTTCCACTTCTTCTTATTTATTTTTTTCATTATGAAGTAATAACATCAGTATCACTCATATACTTATATATTATTATAAGTACGAAACAACCCAATTTCACAATCTATCCATCCTATGGAAAACGAAATCACTGCGCGTGCGTACGTACGGAATACCGTCTCCATGCTGTGGTGTAATCTTTTTTCCTCCACCACCTTACATGGATGGGTATAATGGTGTAAATAATAACTATATATGATTATTTTTAAGTGATATTGATTCTGAAATATTATACATACACTCCAATACTATTCCATGATCATGGGAATGGTATCATCTCTCGTGCGTACGTACGGACTACCGTCTCCACGACGTAATGAGATTCATTCTCCATGTTACCCATTCATGAATGATTATAAAGTATATATAATAATTAATAATTAAATATATGAAATAATAATTATAATGGACTTATTTGTATATATATTTATTTCATCTACTTAATTTCATTCAATTCAATAAGGAAACGAAAACAGCATTCATGTGTACGTACGGCCTACCGTCTCCATGAACGGTGTATTTCATTCCATTTAATCGATCTATCATATATATATATATGTATATATTGAATATAGATTACATATAAATCATTTTTTACATTATGGAATTAAGTAAACCAGGATATAAGTAATAATATCAAGAACAACAAGTCCAAACACGTACGATAAATAAGACGATTTTACCCAAAACGCTGCTTTAACATGGAACTTACAAAAGAACGGGTAATATAAAGTCATAAGTGAACCATATATGATATCATAACTATGAATATGATTCTTTAATAATTCAATGACATTATTTAAATCATTATACAGGAGGTTCGGAAATGTATGAAGCATATCAGACCTAAGGTAAGGGATAACAATTTCAATCTTTTTCTTATCCAAGATTCTTATTCATAAGTATTTACTGGGGTTTTTGTTATCATCCAATTCCATGTTTACTAAAAGTGTTTTTATGTATGTTTAATTTCCTTTTTAACCATTTTTTCTTTTACTACATGGTATGTACGGAATATTTCTTTTTTTTTTACGTTACGAGGTACTTTTTGACTTTTCCGACAAAAGTATGAGGAGAATGTTTTTTTTAACTTTTACGGCGTGAATGGATTTTTACGGCTTTATAACACCTCATTTTCATGAAGCTTACCCGACAAGATTTTATGACTATTTTCAAAAAAATACTTTTCATTTAAAATTCCATGGCATTTTGTGAAAAGAAAATGATTTTGAAAAAGAAAGGATATTTTCCTCAAGAATACATTTCAAGTGTTTTATCAATACCATTTTACATCTAAGATGAAATTATTTTCATATTTGTATGTTTCAAGTATAATGTTTCTATGATTTACATGGTTTCACTTTTTTTATAGTGAAATGATATCCATTTTTTATATGGATTATGTTATGATGGGATGATGTTTATGAAACCCATTTTTATTCTTTGGGTTATGATGAATGATTTATGTTTATGTTGTGGCACAAGTAAGAATGACTTCATTATGAGATGGGTGGGACCTATATATCCCTCTGATGCATTGGGTAAAGATTTATATCTCATGAGATAGACATGGCTGGAAGGGAAAGTTAAACTAGTTGAGTAATATAGGACTGGAACGAGGAGTGAACTCGATTCAGAAAGGTACTTTGTCCACTAAGATGGTCTTGGCAGCAATGTCTTGGCTACTATGAACATAATATCATGTGCTTAATGGTTTCCACAATTACATGTTTTATTCCCATGCTAATTTATCATGATTAATGTTTCATCATGATCTATGCCTTACGTACTGCCATGTTTTATGTCATTGCTCAAGATTTTGATGTTTAGATTTTATGCTCATGTTTTTAACATTCAAATGTCTAAGGATTGTTTTATGTTCTCTATGCTTACCCTTACTGATCATTTGATCTCACCCTTTATATGTTTTCTTTTCCCTAGGATTTAAAGAATGGTTTTAGGTAAGAAAAAAAAGGGAAAGATCATTAATAGAGATGCTGAAGATCTTTCACCACGATTAGAAGATTATATTCTGAGTTTCAAAAGACACTAAACTATTACAATCCTTGTGTGTCTGTTTTTGTTATGTATTAAGTATTCCCCAAAAGTAATGTAATGTCCATGTACGTCAAGCTTCGGGTCTCTACATCCATTTTTCTAAATGAAATATACTAGTACAATATTTTGGTGTCTATTTGTGTAATGTTTTAAGTATTCTAAAAATGTTATAAAATTTTAAAGTAGTTAAATATGAGGTTTCTATAGTTGGTATCATAGTAAAGGTTTAGTTAACCGTTGGAAGCTAGGATAGGAAAACTATAGTGATAACCCTAAGTACATGTCTAAGGATAAGTCTAAAAATAAAGCAAACAATTCGAAAATGTACTCGAATTTTGTTAAATGATAGAGTGAGTGGTTTCCTAGAAATATATTTAATTCAGGATACTAAAAGTGGATGTGGCTCTGGAATATATTCACCTAAGGGTAATAACTCTAAACAGATGTTTTGGGCCTGACTCAGGTTAATCTTGTACCTGAAAATGGGTCTTGCTTTACATTTTGTTTGACACTCCCATGGGATATGATTTGGAAATTCACAAACTCTTCCGAAAAATTCATGAATGGTTTAAAAAAATGTTTTATATGAATAACCTAGGATAAACCTTAGGTTTCAAAGATTAAGAATGGTGTCATAATTTAGACATCCTATAAGTGAATTGTCATGATTATATGGTTCCTTACAATGATAACTATTTCTTACTCTATGATTTTTGGTTTTATTCAATGGCTAGAACCAGAAGTATTTTTGTTAATGGTGATTGTGATGGACAAGGAAATTATTGTCCTCTTGGGAAACTGAATGCTACAAGAGCTAGAATAAAAAACCTCATTGTTATTCTCATTTCAATTTCTCATGATACTGATCATGGTGGTCTTCCAAATGAGAAAAAGAGGTAACAATATTTTGTCCAGTCCTTTATGATGAAACTCCCACCTTCTTACATAGTTTCATATCATCCAATTATTTCCAAAAAATGAATCTACGCTATTGAAAATATATTCTCCATTTTTCAAAGTTTAGAGCATGATAATTTCATTCTAGATATCTATCAATTAGAAGGTGAATCAGACCAGTTATGAACTCTAATCAATAATACTAGACAACAATATGATATTCAATCAATGGATTTGAACATGTTCAAGAACTTATTTTTCATTAATTAATTCAATTTGATTCTTCCTACCACGAGAGATAAATAATTTCTTGATTTTAAGAAAATGGGCGATGAATATATTGGTACCTATGAAGAAAATTTCACTATACTTTTGAGGTATGCTTTAAAAATTATCATCCAACCCGAAAGTAATGTTGATAAGTTATTAAATGGCTTAACGACAAGTCATGGAAGGGAGATTTCCCTAAGATAATTTAGTAGCGAAAAATAGATTGGTCACTGTGCAATAAATGTTTAAATGGGGGTTGGAGTCAAGTATAAACCTTGTTGTTTTGATAGGAAAATGAAAAATAAGTTCAAAATAAAAAACTAAAAACCATATAAAAGAGAAGATGAGTCTTACTTTATGATCTAAATGTGGAATAAAGAATGGAGGATTTTTTCATAAGGGTTCTCGTAAAAGTTTTAATTATGGAAAGAAAGGTCACTAGAAATTGATTGTCAAAATTATGGGAAATAGTTAGATCAAATTTCTAATGGGGAAAAGTAGTACAGAATGTACCTCCCATGATTCAGTGCTACAGGTGTAAGGATAATGTGCTTTAAGCTAACCACTTCCTAAATCAAAGGTCTAGTGATGATGATAAACTTCAGAAACCTATTAAGCTGATGTAATAGGATAAACCTCTTGTAATATCTATTTCTGATGAGGGGTGAGATAATGTGTGATGAATGGAATAATTACCATCCACTCTAAAACTAATAATGTCATATTTGATTCTGAATCTACCCACTATTTCAAATGAAAAGAGTTCTCTAAGGTTGTTAATATTCCACCAAAATAATTATATGTGGAATTATCATTGATAACCCCGAATGGTACTATGATGGAATCTCAGCTCTATGATTTCACTCCATTTTATGTTTGTGGGAATTTGATTCATGAAAATATTTTCATTCTTCTTTTAGTTGAATTTTATGTCATCTTTGGCATGTATTGGAATTATCTTCATAAATCCATCATCAATTTTCATGGAAGAGAAGTTATATTTGATATTTCAAAAACTCATATGATCATCCATCAATGTGAAAATAAGTTTGAACTTCTTATGGATATTAAATCAAGTGTATGGGCCTTAATTCCCATTCAAAACTGTTTTTTAACTCACATGGTTGGGGAGAAAATTTCCATCAATTATATGGTTGTTGTTTGAAAATTTTTGGGTGTTTTTTATAAGAGTTTATTAGTAATCCAATGAAATTTAAATTTGAGTTCCCAATAGAACATATACCTACTTCCACATCAATATCAAAGTCATATTATTTAATGGACCTAATTGAGTTATAGGAATTTAAGAAGAAACTCCTTGAAAACCTTTATAAGGGATTCATTCGGCCAAATGTGTCACCTTGGGGTTCCCCCATTGTTTTTGTGAAAAACAATATTGATAAAGGAGTCTCTGGATTGATTATCAGGATTTGGAAAATATTAAAAAAGAAAAAGTATCTCCTTCCCCATATTGATGACTTATTTGATCAACTGAGTAAAGTTCAATTTATTTCCATTATTGACATTCATTTTGGATATAATTAATTGAGGGTAAAGAAGAAGAATATAACCAAGAATGAATTTTTTATAATTTGTGGTAGCTATGAATATATAGTGATTTGTTTCTTCATACCAATTCACCTATTATCTTCATGGATTTAATGAATATATTTGTTAAAGACTACCTTGATCATTTTGTGGTAGTCTTTATAGGAGATACTATTATCTATTCAAAGATCAAGGAAGATCATGAATATCACTTGATAATTGAACAAAAGACCTAAAGGAAAGAGAATCAATTTCAAAAATTTACTATGTGTGAATTTTTTTGCAAAAGGTTTCATTTTTGGGTCACATAATCTTATGAGATAGTATAGTAATAGAACCATCAAAGAATGAGGTTGTTGAATGCTTTCCTGGACCATCTTTGGTGACTGAGATCTGAAACTTTATTAGTTATTAGGATATTATCAATGCTTGGTAGATAATTTCTCATTTATATATAATCCTCTAAACAGCATAACTTGGAATCATGTCAAGTTCCTCTGGATAGATGAATGTGAGGAAAATTTCAAGGAACTGAAGAGAAGGTTAGTCGGTACACTTGTACTTACATTAACATGTAGTGGATAATTATAATCTTTAATGATGCATCCAATAAGGGATTGTATTGTTTTATTTTTCATAATAACATGGTTATATCTTATTCCTCATTATATTTTAAGATTCAATAGAATAATCCCCAATCTCAGGATTTAGACTTAGCAATAGTAATTTTTTCCTTAAATATATGCATGAATTATCTTTATAAATAAAAGTGTGATATATATAATGATAATAAAAGTATAAAATATATATTCACATAGAAGGAGTTGAACATGCACCAGAGAATATGGTTAGAGTTGATAAAGGATTATGACGGCTCAATACATTACCACCCTGTGAAAGATAACATGGTGGCTGATTCTTTGAGTCGGATGGATCATCCTAGATTATCCATGATGAGGATCACAAAAGATACAACATTTATATATTTTCAATGTATGGATCTATAAATCCTAAAGAAAGGGGAAAATATTATTTTTTTAATATTAATGTTCAACCCTCTATCATAGTGAAGATTAAGGAGGCATAGAAGGGAGAAGAATAGATAAAGAAGAAATTCATAAATGTTCCTAAGTTTAACCTCAATTTGGATGGAATTATATGGTTCATGAACCATGTATGTGTTCCTTCCATTCCCTATTTTAAGAAGGATCTGTTAGAGGAAGCTCATAGTTCTCCATTCTTCATTCATCCTTAACGTGTGAAGATATATAGGGACTTCAAAAAATACTTCTGGAGGGATGGGAAGAAGAGGGATATCGTAGAGGTTATATCTATGTGTTTGGTATTCCAATAAGTTAAATATATAAGATAAATGTCTTAATGGATGTTTCTTCCATTACCCATATTAGAATAGAAATGGGAGAACATCACTATGGATTTTTACATTGGACTACCCCAAACCACTAATGGTTTAAATGCTATATGGGTGATAGTCTGTCACCTTAATTATTTAGCACACTTCATCATAATCATAGAAGATTTCTCTCTAGATCATCTTTATATGATATATATTAAAAAAGTGGTAAGTTTTCATGGATTACCACATTCCATTTTATCGAATCAGGATCTGAGGTTCACCTCAATATTCTGGAAAATTCTTCAGTAATACATTGACACAAAATTTTGTTTTAGCACTAAATATCATCCTCAGATATATGTTAAATCTAAAACAAAAAATCAAACACTAGTGGATATATTGATATCTTGTTCTGTGGATTTAAAAGGTTGTTAGAGTCAACAATTTCCTCTAGTTGAGTTTTCTATGAAAATAGCTTTCACTCAGGAATTCATATGGAACCTTATGAAGAACTATAACGGAAAAATGTATATATCTGACGTGTTGGGATGAAGATAGAGAAAGAAACCTATTGGGCCACAAAATCTCTGATGAAATGGTCAATAAGGTTGAAACCATTCAAGAGTATATCAATTATTCTCAAATAACTATGCCAAAAACTGGAAAGGGAAGTGATACCCCTTTATCAACGCTTCTTTTAGTAGCGCTGATAAAGGGGGGATTTATCAGCACTTTTCCTGTGCGCTGATAAATGTCGAGTTTCAAAAAAATATATTTTTTCATGAAAAGTAATATTTTGTTATATAAGTATATTTATATTGA
This sequence comes from Viscum album, assembly GCA_963277665.1. NCBI lineage: Eukaryota > Viridiplantae > Streptophyta > Magnoliopsida > Santalales > Viscaceae > Viscum > Viscum album. Next base: position 376,563,368 of record OY728160.1, on the reverse strand, counting down.
TATAAATACAATATATATTTTTTAAATATGTTATAGATACATATAAATAGACTATTACATTTAATATATAAAAAATTTATTGAAAACGGCTTCAAAATATGTTAAAAAATATTATTAATCAATAATTTTCTAATTATTATCGATTAAAAATCATTTAATAACAATTTGAGGACACAAAACATCAAAACAATTAATAAAAGATCTAAAATACATTGAAAATGTAACCCAAACTTCAAGTGGCCATAACTTTTGATCCAGGTGTTCGTTTAAGTTTTACAACATATCAAATCGAAGCCTGCGATGAGACCTATGTGCTAGTGACTTGGTCAGAGCCTCTGTCACATTTTTCGAGCCCCAAAAAGGCCCATAAGGCCTCAAAAACTGAGTTTTTAGTCGTGATACCCCGATTTTTTAACATTCAAACAAGTATAACTTTTGATCCGAATATCTGTTAGGCCTGTACCACATATCATATCGAATATTGTTTCATTTTCTTCAATTTGACTAGTTGTGTATTTGAAACGGAATTCTAGATTATATTTTATGGTCGTTTTAACATTTTATAGCTTTTCAAATACACATATATTTGTATTTATTCGTAAATATATATGTGTATGTGTGTGTGTGGGTGTCTATGTCTGTGTCTGTGTGTTGTATATATGTATATATATATTTATTTACTTACTTACATATAAACACACATCAAAAACATATTTTTTTCATAAATGCATTTAAAACTAATGTTATATGTACATTCTATGGGTTTTCAAATACACATATATATGTATTTATTCGTAAATATAAATGTGTTTGTGTGTGTGTGAGTCTCTGTGTGTGTCTATGTGTTGTATATATATATGTATGTGTGTTGTATATATCTATGTATGTATGCATGTATTTATTTATAAACACACATAAAAAACATATTTTTTCGTAAATGTATTTAAAAATAATCTTATATGTATATATTAATATACAAATAAATATATGTATAAAAATTTAAAACTAAAATTATATATATATACTAATATATGAATCAATATATTTATATTAATATGAATCTATATCAATATATGAGTCAATATATGAATAAATATAACTATATATATATAGATATATCACTAAATAGAGAAAAAAAATGAAATGGCATAGTGGTAAAGGTGCATCCCCAAAAGGGGGGAGGTCCCGGGTTCGAGTTCAGGTGGAAGCGAAGGGGGTGAGCACGTATGAGCATGCGCGGGAAGGGCAGCGCGCGGGAGACCTCCTAGCGCTGATAAAGGGGGTGTGAAGCGCTGATAAAATCACTCCCTCCTTATTATATTTAATTTTTTTATTTTTTTTTATTTTTTATAATTCTTATGACCTTTATCAGCGCTTTTTGGAGTGCTGATAAAAGGGACCCCCCCTATGTTAGCGCTGAGCTTTACAGCACTTTTTTAGCGCTGTTAAAGCCCTTTTTTAGCACTGATATAGGCCGTTTTGTAGTAGTGAAGCCAACAGAAATGTTACACAGATAACCATCGGCGTGAATTATAATTTGAATTTAGTGAAAAGGTACTTCTGCAAATCTCATGCTGGATGATGTTTATGGTATTCATAAATAAAGGGAAACTAATCCCTAGGTATATCGGTCACTTTGAGATTCTTGATCGTATTGGGATGATAGCTTATTGCCTAGAAATTCCTCTAAATCTCTCTCAAGTCCATGATATGTTCCTTGTATCTCTCCTCATGAAGTACACAACTAACCCTTCACATTTACTAAACCTAGAGATCATACAACTAAGGAAGTATTTGTCGTACAAAGAATAGCTAGTTGAAATTCTATACCGATCAGAGAAAGTTCTACAAAATAAGACCACTCACCTTGTTAATGTTTTTTAGAGAAATAACCTATTAAAGGAAGCTACGTGGGAACTTGATGATATTATGATGTAGGAGTATCCTCAATTTTTTCCCAAGTGACGAATTATAAAGGTTAAATTTATTTTAATAGTGGTAGAATATAACACCCCATGTTTTTATGGACATTTTTTTGAACAAATTAAATTTTCAATTATGTATTTCAATGAACTAAAAAACATTCCTTTCACATGGAAAGAACTTTGAATACATTACATGGAATATAGAATCGGTGTACATTACACGGAATAAGTACTCAGCATATGTTACCCATAACATCGACTTGGAATATGTTACATGCAACAATTACTTGGCGTACGTTACCCGCAACACCGATGTTTCTATAAAACATCATTTTATTTTAATAATTTTTATACAATATAATTATAACTGATCATTAAAAATAGATATATAAATAGTATAACTACTTTTAAAATATACTTTATAATTTTTTATATATATAAATCTGATTGATTATGAAATATATGATTTTTGGTAATGTCCTTATATGTTTAGAAATATAGTTTTCTGGAATGAATTGTTTTTAATGTCCCTCTATGAAAAACAATAAATTTAATTTTAGACAAAAATAGAAATATAATTTTATAAAATAAACATCATTTTTGAATTTATAATTTTGAAGATATATTAGATTTATATCTTGGTATTTTTCTAAGAAAAATCATTTTTGGATGAATAATGAAAAATACTAGATTTTAATTCAAAACTTCTTTTTCATATAATTTCTTTATAAGGTTAAATTATATTTTAATTTTTTTAAAGTTTAATTATATATATTTTTTTATCAATCAACCTAATTTTGGTAATTGAAATCAACTTTCCGTTGATATTTATTATAAAATGTTAGAAAACTTCTGATCGTTTTTATTTTAAAAACTCATAGTGTCGTCCCTTCGACAAGATTATTTTTAAATTAATTTATAACACTTATTTGATTTTAATTTGTAAAAACGGATTTAATATTGGTAATAATTATAATACATAGTTTTTTTCCAAAAATATTTTTGAAAGTGATTAAAATTATTTACAATGATTAAGGTTAAACTAAACTTAATAAGGGACTAAACTAATACATTAAGAGACAACATTACCTAGAAAAATTCAAAACAAACATTTTATATAAATTATTAGTCCATTAACCAACCATCATTGAGTTATTGTTGGTTTGGTATGACTTTTTTTATGTAAAAATTTCGGTACATATAACTTGTTTTTAAAAATGCAATGTTTGTGCTTTACTTTTCCTATGAAAGGCCAGCACATCTCCCTCTTCTTCACACTTATCAAACCACATAGGTTCAGAAAATATCTTCTAAATAATATTCCAAAAATCTATTTTTTATTCCTAAAATCCTCCCCTTTGACAAATAACATCCCAAGGAATACTTTTGGCATAAACCAAAAGGAGTTACCTGATTAAGAGTTAATGTCTTCTCTCAAGCTCTTTTCTTTTATTTTCTTTATCCATCCCATACACTATATTTATTACCTTAATGTATAAAAAATTAGTATAATCAATATACAAGGATGTTTTTATGATAATATTTCTACCTAAACTTATACAGACCTCTATCACATGGGTAACAAACATATCATTTACGTGTGTGGTGAACTACCGAATCACTAAAAGATAACTGTTCATTTTTTCATTACTACCTCTCATGGTGAAAATTATGATGAAAAACCTATTTATATATGTTATTTTTTATATTTTTTATGTATTTAAACTTCAGTTATTATTTTAAAACATATATCTTTATACATTCAATTTTGTGTAAATATGATAATTTTGATTGGGGAAATATGGACTACCGCCCCCTCAATGCGATGTGAATCATTCATAAACTACATGAAATGTATTAAGGATGGATATGGTGAATCTATATGATATATATGATATACTAAATATAATTTAGTAATGATATATAAATATATATTTATTATACTTTCTTTCCCTTAACACTATAATAAAAACTAAACCAGTGTTCATGTGTACGTACGACTTACCATCTCCATGAATGATGTATTCCATTTAATAATTCAATATTATTTTGATTATTATAATAAAAATATACAGAATATAAATGATATTTATATAATTTTTATTATTCTTTAATCATGACATAATTATAAGGAACAAATATATAACAAATTAAGACACATGGGAATAACAAAGGAAATATTACTTGAAGTTAAACCTTAACATATGATTGTTAACAAGAGGGTAATTTAAGGTCAAGATAAAACCATATATTGTATTAGATATAAGAATATTGTTCTTTAAAATATTTATAATAAATTAAAATTTATTATAAAGTTTTTTTAATGAGTACAATTAGATTCAAGACACAAGGTATGGGTATTTCATCTCACTTGTTATTTCTGTGACATACATGGTTTATTGGAAACAAATTTCTTTTTAGTGGTGTATATAATTCAAATGGATGAATTAAATAATTCTTATACATCAATTTTTGATTATTTTCACATCCATTTAATAATATTTATTTTGTAACATCCTCGACTTTGGAGCCACTAAATCGGTGCTATGATCTGGTTGGTTACAAGACTATAAGTGCACCTCCCTATATGCCAAAGGTTTCTGACTAGCGACGACAGTCCAAATATTCAATTGGGGATATTATACCAACTTTTTATCAAATTAAGACACAATATAAGATAAAAAATAGAATAATAACAACCAATAATGCTAGATCATGCATAAAAAACCATTCACCAAACTGGGTGCAACCAGGTCCAACAGTAAATATTTATTGTTTTGCTACAAGTGAAAAAGTGAACAAAACCCAAAATCTTGAAAAAATGCAAATTCCCCAAAATGATCCTGAAACCAAGTTGGGGTCCTCTTCCATACACACTCGTGTAATAATAACTCTATATGAAGGTAATATTCCCTTCTTTTGACCTGAAAACATGAAGTATTCTCAGTAACCCAACGGCAGCCCAAGTAGGGTGTGAGTACAACATAGCAGGACACCACCAACAGTGTCTACAAAGTATCTGGTATAAAAAATGCTCATGAAAAAGGAATATAAATAATGAATGAAATGGAAAATATTAAGTTCTATTAGTCAGTTTGGGTTCATTACCAGCATTTATTACTATTTCTATATCTTTCCATTTCAGTACATTTTCCATTACTTACCATTTACAAAACATCTAATAGAGTTCATCAAACATAACAAGTTACACGGGCTTAAAGTAAACAACCACATACATGAGGGAAAAACAAATAGTTATCCTATCTCATAAGGACTAACTTCATTATTTCAATGGTATCCTCACCTCAAAGCCTCTATCTGGGTGGATGCAACCATTAGGGTAAAAGAGCCTCAATACCCATCCCTAACCAGTGCATTAAAGGTGGATTTTAGAGCCTTAGTCAAACTCAACCTTTGGGCGTAGAACCTCATTCAATACACCACTCTACTGGGCCATGTGCATATGTTATAAATATATGTATACATCAACCATTTACACAACATCCCAACTATTTCCCAAGAAAAACATAAATCTTAACAACAACATATGGGTTAACATCATAACTTAACCCATGAACACATTTACCACTTTTCACATCATTATCCATTTAGCCCAATTACCTTTTTTATTATTATCTCACTATGTGTGTTTCGTTATTCCTAAATCACTAGTCATCCTGACTAGACCCATAATCCATTCTATTGTGGTCTTTAATCATTTGTACATATTAACCCATTACAAGTTCCAAAACTATTCACAATTCATTTAACATAGCCATGTTCAACTATATAAACCACTCTCATGTTAACCCAACACCCCTTAGGTTATTATTATTAAGCTAAGGTGAATCCCCTAGCTTCTACCCCAACACCATAAATCACATCAACTTGTTTATCAAGGTCTCATCATAAACACACTATAATCTCACTTGTTCTTCACAATCCCTAAGTTCGTAAGAGTTGGTTCACCCCATGGGTGGCCCTAGTTTAGTCTCATCACCCTCAATGCATCACATGGGGGTCGTGAGGGTTCCCATTTACCTTTTTAAAACCATTTTACAAAACATTACATGGGTAATCAAAACATACCAAGAGACACCCAATAACAAAACTGCACTTCCACAAATCCAAAAAAACCATGGGATATAACTTATACACCACCTACCTCGATTCTACAGGTGAAAGATCTCTTATTCTAGGTCTTAGATTCTACTTCAACCATCCTTTGAAGCATAAACCGAAATATAACCCAAAGAGTAGGGTTTTAGAGCTTCAGTAAGACATGAGAAGAAGATACATACCCTGAACTTCAAAGAGAAGCAAGGATGGAATTAGCCTTGCTCAAAGCTTGGATCAGCAACCAACGGCACCAAAAATGCCTTATAAGTGAGGTAGATTGACCTCTTGGATACCTTGGGAGGTTTGATTAGTTTAAAGGGTGAAGATGGGTGAAATGGGAAGAAATCATGATTTGGGTATTAAAAATTCTAGAGTAGAAAAAATTGTAATTTTTAAAATATTATTGGGTCTCTTCTAAATCGTATGAAAATTGTGTGGATGCTTCTGTCCCAAAAAGGCCCCCTCACATGGTTTACCTGCATGGACTTCCAAACTGTGTGGAAGACACTATCCAAAAATACACATCCTGCATAGTTTCATGGGTTGTCCTCACTTTTAACACTAATCAAGTGCAGACCATGTGGCCTACCTAGAAAACCCCCTTTTCTCCACTTTTTGTGTCCCAAACCCTCAGAACACCCTCAATACTCCTCTAGGACATGGGTAAGAAATTAATTAACCAAAACATGGGATTCAAACCAAAACATAAATGATAACATACCTTTTTAAGATCCATGATCTTACAACCTCCCCACCTTATAATGGCTCGTCCTCAAGTTGAGCTCCCAACCTCCATTGCACTTCCAAGGAAAATAGATCGGGCCACTGAGCACACATATCTGATTCTCTCTCCCAAGTTTCTTGTTAAACATTTCCATGTTTCCATATTACTCGCACCAATGGCACAACCTTCCCCAACAATACATTCTCACTATGGTCCATGACACGAACCAGATGCTCCTCAAAGGACGCATCAGCCTCAAGAAAAACATCCTCAATATCCACCACGTGAGTTGGGTCAGGGTGATACCACCAAAGATATGACACATGAAAGGCATCATGCATCCCACTATACCATTTTGGAAGATCCAATCGATACACCACCGGCCCAATCCTCTCCGCAATCTCAAACAGCCCATCATACATGGGCGCTAACATTCCTTAATTATGAATCTGTCGGTGACCTAACCTTGGAGACACCCGAAGAAACACACTATCACCCACTTCAAACTCAAGAATAATACACCTCTGATCCGCATATGAATTTTTCCTACTCTGAGCCATTTCCATCTGTTTCTAAATCAATTCAACATTCTCTAATGTCTCCTACACTAGACATGGTCCCAACAACTTAGTTTCACTGGCCTCTAACTAACACAACAGAGATCTACATGGCCTCCCATAGAGAGCCTCAAATAGTGCAATCTAAACCATATCTTGAAATCTTTTATTTTAAAAAAATTCAACAAGTGATAGGTGATTTTCCCAGGAACCAAAAAAAGTCAAGGACAAAAGCCTTCAACATGTCTTCCAACACTTGGATTGTATGCTCTAATTTCCCATCCATATGTGGGTGGAAAGTCGTACTCAAGAGAACCTTTGTACACAACGCCTTCTATAAAACTTTCCAGAAACAAAATGTGTAAATAGGATCATGATCGTAAACTATAGTCTATGGTGCACCATGAAACCTTACTATTTACTGAACATATAACTCAGCCGACAGGTCAACTGTATAAGTCTCCTAAATCAGTAAAAAATGATCCACTTTCATTAGTTGATCCACAACCACCCATATTGCATCATTCTTCAGAGTAATCCTAAGAAGACCCACAAGAAAATACATCATTACATCATCCTACTTCCATTTCGGTATGGGAAATAGCTATAATAAACCACCTAGGCGTTGATGCTTGGACTTCACCTATTGACAAGTAATCCACTGTGCCATGAAGCCCGCAACTTCCCTTTTCATTCCCGGCCACCAAAACTGCCTACAGAGATCACGATACAACTTGGTCAAACCAAGATGCACTGCTCATTTGGATGCATGGAACTCACGCATCATCTCTCCCTGCATGCACAATGGTACAACCACATGACCATGAACACAGACAACCTCATCCATACCGACGGCCCAACCGAATGTTGGATCCACAACATTAAGTATTTCCTTCATGGCCAAAGAATCCTGATCATCGAGCTGAATTTCCTTATCTTCACTTAAAAGAATGAAACCAACCATCATAGAAATAAGAGGCACCTGACTATTTTCCTCCCACACCTCCAAGTGCATCTCCGCAAACAAATCCATCACCTTCCACTAGGTGCTGGATTCGTAAACCACCTGTTTCTGAGCCTTCCAACTTAAAGAATCATAAAAATTGTTCCCTTTCCCCGATGTATATACCTTCTCAAAGTCGAAAGACTGGAGATACTCAACCCACCTTCACTGCCGAATATTCAAATCCTTCTATGAAAAGAGAAACATTAGACTCTTTTGATCAGTATATATAGTCAACTGTTCCCCCAACAAGTAGTGCCTCCAGTACTTTAAGGTATACACTACTGTTTCGAACTCAAGATTATGAGTGGGATAATTCTACTTGTGGGGTCTCAATTTCCTCGACCCATAAGCTACAACCCACTCATCTTGCATAAACATACCCCCAAGCCTGATACCAGATGCATCACAGAATAGGATTTACTTTCTTCCTGGCATGGGTAAGATCTAGATCGGTGTGGTCGTTAAGCACATTTTCAACTCTTGAAAAGAATTCTCACAACCCTCAGACCAATAAAACCTGATTCCCATCTTGGTCAAGCCTGATAGTGGTGCTGTCAAACGAGAGAAATCCTAGATGAACCTCTGGTAATACCTAGCCAAAACAAGAAAACTCTGAACATCTAAAACACTATTGGACTTCTCCAAAGACACAACTACCTGAACATTCTTTGGATCCACTGACACACCTTCTTCAAGGATTATGTGACCAATAAAATGAACTTCTCCAATCCGAAAATGAAATTTTGATAACTTATCATAATGTTGATGCTCTCTTAGTGTACTCAAGATGATGTAAAGATGTTAGGCATGATCATCTTGAGTTTTTGAGTACACCACGATGTCATAAAAAAAGTCAACCACAAACTGATCCAGGTAAGGATTAAATATCTGGTTCATCAAATCCATAAACACCACCAGTGCATTAGTCAAACTAAAGGGAATTACCACAATCTCAAAATACATGTACTGACTCCTAAAAATTGTTAGTGGTATTTAAGAAGGCAAAACCCTCAACTGGTGATAACCCAATCTTAGGTCAATCTTAGAAAACACCGATGCACCCCTCGGCTGATCAAATAAGTCATCAACTCTAGGAAGTGGGTATAGATTTTTCACCATCATCTGATTTTACATCTGATAATCAACACATAGTATTAACGACCCATCATCCTTCTTCACAAAAAAACATAGGATATCCCTATGGAGACGTACTAGGATGTATGAACACCTTATGCTCCAAATCACAAAGATGAACCTTTAACTCTAGGAGTTCTACTGGTGCCATTTGGTATGGCAGAATAGAAACCGGATTCACTCTCGACAGCAACTCAATCATAAACTCAACATCCCTCTTGGCTAGAAACCTTGATAAATCCTCAAAAAACACATCCTGAAGCTGATCCACTACTAGAGGGAGACATACTTTTCCCATCTTTTTTCATCAAGAACAAGGCAAGATACTTGATCTGTGATCCTACTCAACTGCTAAAAAAATGGCCCCACACAACCTTCTAGAACATCCCTCTCTCCACGATGGACATAAGAATCACCCTCATGTGACCTAAATGATACCCTGTGATGGTAATAGTCTATGTGTGCATGATACAATACCAACCATTACATACCCAAAATTAGGTCAAACCCCAACATCTCGAGAACAAACAAGTCCCACATGAAATGATGACCACCAACTTTCCGAGTACATCCATCACACTGCCTAATGTCTTCATTCTCCGCCCCCAATAGAGTGTTAATCGAAATGACCCTACACACACTCTCCACAGGCAAACCCAACGCTACCACAAGCTGAGCAGAAATAAAAGAGTGTGTGGAACTAGTGTCAAAAAACACCCTAGAAAGAATATAAGCTACAAGGATCGTGCCTTGAACAGCCAATGGCCCATCCTCACCATCATAAGGTATAGACTAAATGGAGTAAAGCTGACATTCCCCTATACCCTGGGCTCCAAATTTTGTGCCTTGCACTGCACTGCCCTACTAATATTGGAAATTTCCCCGGAGATCCACGTCCATCGCCCCTACCTGTACGACACATGGAGATCCAACTTCCTCCCTTATATGGAGTTATTGATCATTTACCTCTTCTTGGAATCTGTATATCACCAACATTTAGTCTCACCTACTGAGAGTTCCTGTAGAACCTCTACACATGTCCCAATCTTCTGCATGATCAGCACTAAACTAGAGGCTGAGGAAACTAGCCACGCATGTGCCTCGGCCTTCCAAACTGATAGCAGAACACCAAATCATCATCCTGATAGGTTGAACATCACTTATGACCACCTTGCACACTTAAACCCATCTAAAAAGCTTTTAAATCGATGCTTCTGGTCCTCAAAAGATACACCACTTGTCCGCCTAGCTGGTACAACAATCCCACTTCCTAAAACATCCTTCATGTTCCCTTCTGAGATCAACGCTTGATCCACTACCTCTGTAAACCCAGTAAAGTGAATGATTTTAACCTGAGACCTGATTTTATTTCTTATCCCATCCTAGAAACTCCTCGCAACTCATGCCTCATCCCCCAACAATACTGGAACAAGGCATCGCAAGTTAGTTAATAAGCTAGCATACTCTGTCACTCACATTTATCCCTGATTCGGTCTCCTGAACTCTACAACACTCTCTTTCCTCAAATTATCTAGGTAAAAATACTCCAAAAACTTTTCCTAGAAATCATTCCACAAAATTCCTTAATCCTGATCAGTCTATGACAGGATGTCCCACCAATGCTTTAGCTGGACCCGCAATATATAAGCCACCAACATGACCCTCTTTACATTTGGAGTCTCTAGATGATCAAGTATCATCTAGAAAGACTCTATCCAGAACTCCACTACCTTCGGCCCTCCCTCTCTAGTTAAGGTTAGAGGGTGCTACAGTTGAAACTCTCTAGTTAGATCAAATATACTAGGTGCAACCCTCCCTGGGTCTTGATCCATCATCGGCATAAAACGATCCAAATTCTCTTATAAATAATCGTTCATGCCTTCTTGGATCACCACATTCTCTTTCCCCTCTATTAGAGGATTGTTCTTAGAAACATCCTTTGGTTTCCCAACCGAAACTCGGCATCATGGTGGCATTTACCGAAATTTCCAAACATGAAGTTTAGAACACATACCATAAAACATTCACAACTTCATATAAAGAAGGCTTTTCACCAACCACAACAACTCTAAAGGTTCTGAAAAACACTACCCTGATCATCCCTACAGTGGGCCATGGTCTACAAGGGTAAACAACTATGCACCACCACAAGTGTCACACAACATGTTACAACAACAATTAAATTCATTAAAAAAACTTAATTACACATATTTCATTAATAAACACTTATAATTCTTTTATCCTCACTCCCTTTCATTATTTCATTTGTAGAATTTTCCATTTTCAATCATTAATATGAAAGTTTCATTCTATATTTCATGCCTCACACACCCAACCAGTGTGTTCCTACCATGACGCATGCCACCTATCTCTCTAGGTTCTTACAATGATGCATGAATGCCCAACCTCATGCCATTAATTCCACAATCCAAATATCATAAAATAGTCACAACATACAACATGTTCATCACCCAATGGTGAAATATCATCAATTGTAACATCACACGATCATTAACAACAATTCCCACCATAGGTGACATGGGTTTTTTCACATATATGGGTTAGATACTCCAAAGAACAAGCTCATTACCAGGGACTGATACATCCCAACTCCCACCTTCCATCTCAAATAACAAAATTCTAGAGAAGGATAAAAATACCTCCTATGATACCACATTGTAACATTCCCAGACTGGAAACCACTAATCCAGTGCTCCTATCTAGTTGATTACATGACCTTAAGCATGCCTCCCTATATGCCAAAGGCTGATGACTAGCAGTGGGGTTCCAAAGAGTCAATTGGAGATAATATACCCTATTTTTATCTGAGTAAAACACAACAGAAGGAGAAAAAAATAGTCGAATAGCAACCAATAATGCCATAGCATGCATAAAAAACCATTCCCAAAATGGGGTACAACAAAGTCCAATAGTGAATATGTCATGTTTTTCTAAAAGTGAAAAAATGAACAAAACCCAAATTAATGACAAACTGCAAGTTCCCCAAAATGGTTCTGACACCAAGTCTGGGTCCTCCTCCACGCACACTCATGCCAAACCAACTGTCTAGTAAGGAACATTTCCCTTCTTATGACTTGCAAACATGAAGTCTTCATGAGTACCCAACGGCGGCCCATACAGTGTGTGAGTACAACTCAGTAGTCTACCAGCAATGGTGTGTACAAAATATCGAGTATAAACAAATGTGAATAAAAAATGGAAATGAATAATGATTGATAAGGAAAATATTAAGTTCTATTAGTCATTTTGGGTCCATTCGCATCATTTATTACCATTTCCATATCCTACCATTTAATCTCATTTTCCATTACTTAACTTTTCCAACACATGTAACAGAGTCGATCAAACACAACAAGTTACATGGGTATAAAGTACACAATCACATACATGAGGAAAAACACATTGTCATCCAATATCACTAGTACTAACTTCCTCATGTCAACTATATCCTCACCTCAAATCCTGAATCTGGGTGGATGCGACCATTAGGGGAATATATCTTCAATCCATATCCCTAAATTGTCTATTAGTGGTGCATTTTAGAGCATCAGTCCAACTCGACCCTTGGGCATAAAACCTCAGTCCATATCCCACTCTACCAATCCATGTTCACATGTTATGCATATAAATATCCATCAATAATTTACAAAAAATCATAACCATTTCCCAAGTAAAACATAAATCATAACAACAACATATGCATTTATATCATACTTTAACCCACTAATACATTTACCACATTTCACATCATTATCCATTTTGCTCAATTCCCTTTTATTATTCTTATATCACTAAGCATGTTTCATTATTACTAACTCACTAGGCATCGTGACTAGACTCATAATCCATTATATTATGGTCCTCAATAATTCCTACATATTAACACATTTCACATTCCAAAACTATTCACAATTCATTTAACATAGCCATGTTCAACCGTATAAACCACTTTCATGTTAACCCAACACCCCTTTGGTTTTTATTATTAAGACTATGTGCTTTACCTAGATTCTACCCCAACACCATCAGCCATATCAACATATTTATCCATGTCTTATCATAAACACACTACAATCTCAATTTTTCTTCACAATCCCTAAGTCCGGAAGAGTCGGCTCACACCATGGGTGGCCCTAGTTTAGTTTGATCGCCCTCAACGCATCCCATGGGGGTTGTGAGAGTTCTCATTTACCTTTTCAATTACTATTTTACAAAAACAATCCATGGGTAATCAAAACATACCAAGAGACACACTAGAACAAAACCACACATGCACAAATATACAATAAACCATGGGATATAACTTGTAAACCACCTACCTCGATTCTGCTGGTGAACACACTCTTAATCCATCCCTTTGATTCTAATTCGACAAAACTTTAAAGCTTCAACCGTAATCTCACCCAAAGAGTAGGGTTTTAGAGATTCATAATAATAGGAGACGAATATACAAACCCTGAACTCAAAAGAGAGGTAAGGATTGGATTATCCTCACCCGGAGCTTCGATCCGCAACCAACGACACCAAAAATGCCTTAAAAATAAGGGAGATTGATCTCTTGGAGACATTGGGTGTTTTGGTTAGTTCATAAGGTGAAGAGGGGTTAAATGGAAGGAAATGCCAAGTTGGGTATTAAAAATCATGTAGTTGAAAAAATTGAAATTTTAAATGATTTTTGGGCCACGCGGTTTACCCACATGTTTTTCCAAACCAGGCGCAAACCGTGCAGATGCTTCTCTCCCAAAAATCCCCCTTGCATAGTTTACCAGCACAGTTTTCCAAAACATGCACAAACCATGTGGAAGAAACTTTCCACAAACACACTTCTTGTACAGTTTCTTGGGATTTCCTCACAGTTATCACTAACCATGCGCAGACCGTGTGGCCTACCCGGAAAACCCCCTTTTCTTTACTTTTCTTTCCTGAACCCTCAGAACACCCCTGATCCTCCTCTATGGATTTTTAATCAATTTATTATCCAAAAAATAATTGATAACATACTTTTCCAAGATCTGGGATCTTACATAATTCACATGTTTTAGGTTTAAAAAGTTACTAAATCGGTAAAATAGTTTTGTCTAAATTTCCCTTCTTGGAGACTCATGTTTTCTTATGCACGTAACTTATTTTTCAAGGTAAATATACTTAAATTTTACATGATATATTGTGAATATACATATTTCATGATATTTTATGCTTCATTTAATTTCATTTTATTACATGGAGTGTATGATTCTTTGTAACCAAGTGGTAAGAGTTCACTAAAACAATATCATCACTTTTCGAGATTATTAATGATTATGCTTATCTAATGAAATATTTTGATCGATCTTTTAATAAAAATCATGAATTTAATTTACCTATTTTTATTCAATATATACTCATGTATTAGTACCATTTTCTACTCTGTGTTTCTAAATATTATGTTTGATGTAAAATCTGACTGTCTATCCATTCGGTTGTAAATCTATTGTATTCAAAACCTATGTTTTAAAAAAATCAAAAATGTTTTCAAAAATGTTTTAAAACAATATTTGAAGCCTATTTTTAATTTAAAATGATTTTAAAAACGTTTTATGGTTTATAATGACTCCTTTTTATGTTTTAAAATCTATTTTTAAATAATATGGTTTATGAAGGTTTTATGTTTTAAAAATTATTTTTCAATACATAAAGGATATTTTTGTCAAAAAAAATTTTAAAATATCATTCAAAATTATTTCACATATAAGATAGATCCATTAGAATTAATCATTTCTTTATAGGGATATTATTCAATGTTTCATTTCATATTCTTTCTCTAAATGGATTATGTTTTCATGGAATGATTTCTATGAAACCCATTTCTCTTTCATGGGGTATATTCTTTTGAAATCTGCTTCTTTTCGTGGTTTATGTTTATGATAAAATGATTATGAAACTTATCTCTTTCTATAGGTTATGATATGATTTCATGTTTATAATGCCCATTTCATTTCATGTTTTACGATTTGAATATTTATGATTTTTTAGAAAATGTATGTATGGTTTAATTTAGTGATAGGTGGGACCTATATACCTTTCTAGTACATTGGGTATTGATTTATATCTCATGAGATAGACATGCTTGGAACCAGAAATGAACTTGGTTCAGTATTACAGGGATGGAATGGGAAATGAACTCAGTTTAGTAATATAGGGTTGGAATGACTGATGAACTCATTTTAGAAATACCAGGATGGAATGGGATGTGAACCCGATTCAGCAAAAGACTTTTCCCACTATGATGGTCTCAGCAGCAATGTCTTGACTTCTATGGAAATCATTATATATGTTTATGTGTATTCCATAATTCCATGATTCATTCCTATATTATTATTGCATGGCTTATGTTCTTTATATCCTTATGATTAATGTCTAATGAATTAAAAAAATTTATGACATGATTCATGTATACAATCATTGATATTATAGGTACGATCTACTATTTTCATGATCATATTCTCATAAACATATTCTCATGATTATTCAAACTTGTCTCCCATTTTTATTCTAACCGAGAATTTGATCTCAACCCTTTTTATGGTTCATTCCCTAGGTTATGAAGATATGTATTATATTTTATTTTTCTAAGAAGGATTCCAATAAGGAATAACCTAATAGGAGATAATGTAGACACTTGTGTATCAGTGTTTATGTTTCTATGTTTCCAAAGGGACTAGACTAGTACAGTCTTTGGTTGTCTATTTTTATAATGTTTTAAGTATTCGAAAAATGTTATGTAATGTTAATGGATGTAAAGCGAGGTCCGGAATAGGTATAGGTCTAAACTAAACTATATACCCATGGTTTTTGGAAATCTCTTGGATTCGGGGTGACCTATACCCACATTGTTTTCCAAAACCATGTGTAAATCCCTATTTTACAGTAGTGTTTCTAATTACTGAGAAATTAAATCATACTATAGACCATTACTAGCCTCACTAGTATATGAGAATCATATTAGTTCCCATATAAAATCATTCAAGGTACACTTCTAATTTCTTATAAATATTAGCAATATACTTTTCCTACAGGGATCCACATGAACCAACAAGCATGCTTCCACCTTACAAATTACATAACATTATAGCTCATCCCTTATATGTGATGGTTATATTGAAATATTTGTAATCTCATAAACCCTTGGTTTGTACAAAATTTTATAAAAATGATATCATTTCACTCATTATATATATCCCGATACACAGGTTCCACTAGTCAACCCACACTGACCAACCCTTATAGGAATCCCTTCTCAAAAAAATGCAGGGTATAGAATCAAGATTAACACACTCTTTCTACACCCAAATCAAAACAAGGTTCTAGATACCTTAACACATTCATCTCATATTAGATCATCATATTTTTGTGATCTTTCACTAATACTATCAATAACCCATGGTTTAACTCCATGTAGTCCGGAAACAAAGGAATCTTAGACTCCATCCCTACAAAAGAGCTAACCTATATTTTCATCAGTAATAAATAATTCATCTCCATGCCTATACCCTATTTTTGATAATACATCCCATGACTCTGCCTTTGAACCATAGAATCAACCCATGATTCCCTCTCTAATTGAACTTATAATATCAATTTAATCCCTCTCTTTGGTTAACCTAGTATTTCACAACTTGTATAAGGAAATAACAAAAAGTGTCTTGTTATTCAACTATGATTCTCAAATCACCAATATCCTTTTTTATATATAAATAAACCCAAGCTCTCCCACCTAACTCATGACCATAACCCACATAGGTCATAAATCATAGAGTGATGTTTATTCTACCTTTTCAATTACCACAAGCCAACTCACTATCCATAACACCTACTCTAGGGTTATCATACATATATACCAGGTGTTTCAAAATAAAAACAACTACCCACTCTATTATTCTAATCCACACTAGAAATCTCATACAATCTTTCTCCCTTGAGGTTCAGGGTCATATGAAAATCCATATAATGGAATCTCCCAAAGTTTTTTTATATTAGAAAAATTATACCAATCTATTTTGGTTAAGTATAGTAACATATAATAGTTATTTAGAAAATCACTAAATATTTTTTTGTTGAAACCTTAACTAACATGAACCTTTATTTATTATACTTTTACATTTTATAGAACCACTATCAAAATCATAAAAAAAATATTAAGAACATTTCATGTGAACCGGCATGCTTAAAATGATTCACGAACACACATTCTCTTACAACATCATGGAAAGAGAAAAAACTAGAAACCAAATAAATTAAAAAAACATAATTATTAAAAATAAAATTATGTAAAACATAAAAAATATAGAACATAAATCCTAAATTTTGGGTAACTTAGACTTTATCTCATACATGTGTTCTCTAATTTCACGACATCGAATTCATAAAAAACTCAACCAGTATTATCTCTACTCTACAAAAACCCATAGAGTAACGAAAAATAAAATAAAATTTTATAATATCACTTTATAACATATCCACACAAGTCACTCTACTATAATAGAAATGGATAACCATATAAACTCAAGTGAACCTCCCCATACACCAAAGGCTTATAATTAGTAGTGAGGGTCTAAGATGATACCCTAGGGATACAATACCTTCATATCAGAGTAGAGTAACAAAGAATTAGTATAGTGATGGTCTAAGATGATACCCTAGGGATACAATACCCTCATATCAGAGTAGAGTAACAAAGCACTAGTATCATGAAACTAGTTATAACAATATTATACTCTAATAAAAAGAAACTATAACCAATCAAAACAAAATAAATAACATAACATGTATTATAATACAATTAAATATCAAAAATATCACATGAGTCATAAAAAAAATAAGATCGGGAATGGGAAGATCATATATAAACTATACCAAAATAAAAAAATAACTAAAACATAATCTCATATCCTATATTAATATAATAAATCTAATTGAAATATATAATCCTTGTCCTCTAGACTATATGTACCTATGATCATCAGGTCTTCTCCGATACCAATGTGTTAGGGATACACAAGTATGGTCTGATCATAACTCATTTAGTCAAAACCAATGGTTTTCCAAACATAATCAATAGATATATTAATTTTATAATTGATATAATCAAAGGAATTAATAAACAAAAGGAAATTTAATAAATAAATCACTATATATCCTTGAGTTCGATTGTTACACTCGAATATTGACATACCAACTTCAACTAGTGTCAAAAAGTATCTTACAAAGTAACATAACTCTACCAAGGTACAAATAAGGGTTGGACCATAATCCCATCATTTATCATTTCATCATATATAATAAGTAGTAATAGATACTTCATTGTATAACCCTTATATATATTATCATTTGGGGGTTTTGTAACCCATCCTATATAACTATCATATATCATATCATTAGTGGGATTAGTACCCACAACATATAACCAACATTATCATATCATTAGAGGTATGAGATCACACCTAGTATAATAATTATATATCATATCATCTAGGGGAATTATCTCCCACCCATAAAACCATCAAAAATTATATCATTGAGGGGATTAGTATGTTCCCAATATAAAAATCACATATCATATCATTGGTGTAAAATCTAGAATATTTTTTCATGGTACATACAAAACTTTTTTTGACCATATTTCATCTGGGGTTTTCCCCATGTCATTTAAGGAGGGTTTTTAGTTTTTTTATAGTTTTCATATCTTTTGAATGGTTAGCACACGATTAGAGTAAACCATCGAGATCATCTTATAAAATCATTCACATTGAGTTGGACACCCATATGAGAGTTCAGAGTTAGGAATATGGTTAGTCCAAACTGGGAAACCTTCTTCTCAAAATGAGTGAATCGAGATAGAGGTGTCGTGAAAAGTTGGCACAAGGTTTTTTAAACTGTGTGGCCAAACAATGAGGCTTCTCATATAGACTAAAACTAGGTGAACGGTTGGTTAACAGAGTTCAAAACCATGTTTCTAGACAATTTAGAATGAATTAATTAATCCTAAATCGTATTTTAAGACATTATCATCATGTATTTTCTCACATTTTTTTCCCTATGTAATAGATCTCATCCATAGAGATTCCTTTAGGATATTTTTGAGATTCATTTCTTCCCAATGATTGTTCTTGGCATATCTTTGTGTGGTAGAGAAATTTTGTCAAAGGTATTATCAGGTTTCTTTTCTTTCATCATTGTTCTTCTTGATATATGATTTCCTTATTGATTGAAAATTTATATTGGTGATGTTGATTTTAGATATAATGTTTTACATGTGACCTAATTGGGTTTCATATTGATCTTTTGTGGATTTGGGATTTTTTTCTAGATCATCATTATTCATTGTGTGTCCTTGAGATTATCTAAGGTAATCATTTTCTATTTGTCTTGTTATTATATAAATGGTTAATTAGATATTCTTATTCAAGATTTTTGTTTCTAGGATCACCTATATGATATTGATCCCTTATGGGGTCATTAACAGTACTGTGAATTTTGGAAGGTATTCTTGTATGAAAATACCTATCAATTGAAGCCATTTTTTCTTGTTTGAATTGAAATTTATTTTTCAATTGATTAGAAAGTGAATGATTTTAGAAACTTAATAAAACTTTACAAATGGAATCATGAATGGTTAAATATCTTTGGATATGTATTTTTAAATAATGTGTGGAATTTTGGAATATGATTTAGTATTTACATGAATGATTTAGATGATGATTCTCTATAAATAAAGGCATGAAATAACATACATTTTTTAATGAAATTAAATGTATTTAAAGTCATGAGTTTTTAGAAAATCCTTTTAGTTTTTTTTAAAATTAAATGGAATATTGAAATTTGAATTGGGGATCCCTAAATTACGATTGATGAAATTTAATTGAGATGGATTATTTTCCCTATTATTTATTTCTTTGAAGAACATGTGATCCTCAGTAGATAGATGGTTATTGTAGTAAAATCATGGTATACTTTAATTGGTTATACCTAGAAAATTCTTGATAATGAAAATAATAAGTAAAATATTATAATGGATGATATTTAATTAATTTGGGTTCTTTCATATCCTCCCTAGCCTTGACATCTAGGGAATCATCAACTTATAGAGCTATATATCACTTAGGTGTGAGGGTCATCGATCCTTGATCTAACTTATATCATGGTGTTTTACATGGTTATATGATAAGAAATTATTTATACATTACAATTTTGATGAAAATATGTTTTCACGAATTTTTTATATAAATGATTATTCATGAATGTTTTATTGCATCCATTGAAATGTTTTGAAAGATTTTCTTATTATGAACAATCAAAAGATTAGTGTCCCATGTTTAATTTAAAATTATGTATATTTGGTTTACTTGATATAGAGGTCATATAAAATATTTTGATGTAATGATATTAGAAAAGGGTTTATCAGACCCTACATATAAACAAGGGTGTATTTAAAGTTTCTTTTTTGTTGTTTATGAAATGGGAATGTAACACTTCTAGGTGTTGGGTATTCATGATTAGTGGAACCATACCTATGATGGTTTCATAATTGGGTTTTTTTATTTCATGGTTTTTGATGACTTGAAATGTATCTATCTATCTTGTGGAACTTTAATATGAAGGAATATTCTCGCATTCCAACTATTTATTTATTTTTTATGTTGACTTGTTCTGTTGATTATTTTTGGGGTGAAATCACTCCTATTTATCATTTCATGATTCCCTGGTGCTAGTCATCAGCCTGTGAAGATCTAGAATTCCTTATATCCATGTCAGATCTTTGTAGGGTATAGGTTTTTGGGGTTATATTGATTAGGTCATGACATATTTTTATCATATGCTAGTTGAGTGACTTCTTTGATGTTGGTATGTAGTTTGTGATGTATTCGGGGATATAAGGTAAGAGTTATGGGACTTAAGGGGTAGGTTATGAGTGATAACCTAGATAAATGTCTTTATAATGAGACTTCAGTCGCCATGGGTTGTTGAGAAAAGGTTTCTTTAAGGAATTTTTTAGTCTTATCGTAGAATTTTCTAGAATTTGGTTAGATATCCACATTCCCTAGTTGATATTTGATTAATATATTTGATGAAATTGTGTCTCTTGAATGATATTTTTTTACATTCCACTTATGTTATATAGTACTATAGACAAAATAATAAATTTTAAAAGGCTTTTGGAGGGAGTTATTGATGAACTACAGAAGGAAAACCCTCTAATTGAGCTGAACCTTGTGCGGGTAGTAGTGTGTGTAGTCTATGATTTTGGTCAAGAGACTATTACTTTACCCATTCAAGATGTAGGAGTGAACCCTAAAATAAATTATAGTATATATCAAACCTTATAGGTTATTCATTATAAATTAAATCTTTCCTAAAATGAATGATGCTTAGGAGGCAGAGGATTGGTTGGGAAAGATTTAACAACTCATCAAGTTCTTGGGGATGTCAGATTCTTTTAAGGTGATGTTTTTGGTCTTCAAACATGAAGGGCCTTGTATGATATGGTGGGATTCCATAGTTTTGGTGTGATTAATGTGTTCTTTTAATGGAAAGGCTTTAATAACCTACTAATATGGAAATTTTATCTAGAAATGATGCTTTTGTCTATTTCTATGGAGTTTTTTGACCTTCACTAGGGTTATTAGATAGTGACTCAATATATTATTCACTTTGTTGGACTTGCCTAATTTTCACCTAAGGTTATATCAAATGAGAAACTGAATGACCAGAGGTTTTAGATGGGTTTTTTAACATATATATAATCTCCATTATTTATTATAAATCTTACCTCTTATGATGATTTTATATATAGTTATCTAATGGTGGAAATTGACCGAACTAGTTAGTCTGAATTTACTAGAATTCTTCCTAATCCTAGTGGAAGTTTTATTAATTTTGTAAAATGGAATATAAAGAGGAATGAGTCTCATTGTGAAAAAATTAGTGGTGTTCCCCAATAGTTGACTTATTATGATTCATTTATTGTTTTTGGTAAAGGAACATTGGCATGCTTCCCATGTGTAATGGTAGGGAACTTGAAGAATTCATGCATAGAGGCACCAATGATTTGTAGCTCATGTGGACATTCAGTATACCTTCAGTAGTTTTTTCAAAGATTTTTAGATTTTTTTTTCCCTATTTTAATCACCCCACATAATGTCAAGGGATCATATTTACTGAGATAATTTTTAGTATAGTCATATTCCCCATTAACAATTGTGTTATAACCATAGGTATCAAGAAATAAGAAATGTCATACAGTAGATGTGTTTTCTATAGAATTTTGTGGGTCCCATAATAGTGATACATAGTATTTCTATTGATTATATGTTGAGGAATTTCTTATTTGATACCAGTGCCTCCCGTTATTTGATATGAACCCGCACTATGGATCTGTTTGATATTCCTATAGATTTTATCCCTTATTTGAAGGAAATTACAATTCCTCTCAGGATGAAGATAGTATAGGGTCTCTAATTCCCTTCATATACATTCTCTTTTTCATAAATTGATCACATTTTGGACTTCTTTATCTAAATTAAATATATGGAGTTTATCCTTATAAATTATTTCTTAGTGTCTCATAAATATCACATTTTCTATTACCATCGATGAGTTATTTTATTTTCCATAATGGGGAATTTCAAGTTTTTCGTGGAAAATGGGATCTGAGAGCTAGTTCCTATAGTCTTCTACTTCTAGATCTGGGTGGGATAATTTATCAATATTCTATTTAATTAGTAAATAAAGCCTTTTATAGTGAACTACCTCTAGTGGAAGTTGAATTTCTCAACTTTTTTCTATCAATATTTTCTATTCTACCACTATAGTGGGTGGTAGAGTTTTCTACTAACATGGTTCCAGGTACTCTGCTGATATCAATTACCTCATATAATATAAAAAACATTTTAAATAAATGTTTTAAATAATAAATTTGTAGACTTAGTTTATAGATTATTCATTTTACATAGGGAATCACCTTTTGTATCACTGGTTCTTTTCTCCAACGAGGCACAATGGGTCTTTCACTTGACTATTGATTACTAGAAGCTCAGTAGTGTTATGATCAGGAAACAATACCAATTTATATAAATAGATTAATTTTTTATCATCTAAAATTGGTTAAGTGGTTCTTTAAGGTCGATCTTTAGTTTGGTTACCACCAAATTAGGATTAAGTTGACTGATGTACCAAATAATACTTATAAAAGTAGGTATATCCACACATGTAATGTCATTCATCCTAACCAACACTCTTATTATGTTTATAAAATTGATAAACATGATTTTACGTCAATATATTAACTATTTAATTGTGGTGTTTGTAGAATAAATATCAGCTTGTTCTTAAATTAGTGGAGGATTATGTACTATGGGTAGTTTGGGACACTTCAAAGAGTCAACAACAATATGAAAAGATTTTAAAGATAAAATTATATATTTGAGCAGTATAGTTCTTGTGTCATATTGTCTCAAAACGTGGTATCTTAGTTGGCCGTGAGGAGGTGTAGTCCACCATTTATTGGGTGGAAAAGAAAAATTTCTTTGATATTCATAAATTCTATGTCTTGGAAGGGTATTATGGTTGGTTTTTGAAAGATGCATCTAAGTGGTAAACACATCTAACTGATCTCACTCATAATAGAGTAATTTTGATTGAGATTAGAAATTTTATAATTTTTTTAATGATTTGAAGTGTATCTTGAATTTAGAATCTATTTAAATTCTTATGGAGTCTATGTAGGGATATGTGTCCCTTTTTATGCTTAATTTTTATGTTTGGGTTGCGATATCTTTTAGGGTTATCCATAGTGCCATATGGTTCTTGATTACTTCAGACTCATGATAAGAACTATCCTAACCATGTTTTACAAAGAGATATTGTGACACACACCCTTAATAGTTGGTAAAAATAGCTCTTCAGAGTGAGTTTTACCATTTACTCTGATAAAAAATTAATGATATATATATTATCACATAAATATATTCATATATGTCATAGGTTATGCTTGGACTATTTGAAATCATTTACTCTGAAATTTTGTACACACATAGAAAGTATAGTGTTGTTGTTGACACAAATTGAAGGATTATTTTATCCAACACCACAAAAGATTCATCTAGGGAATGGGATCTAGTGGATCTATTTTATCATATACATTTGGGAGTCTAGGAAGATGAGAATAGATTTTTTTCTAATTATATTTCATTTGATACCCTCTATTATTTATATTTTATTCTCTGAGTGGTATCCTTAAGATGAGTTTTGGGGTATTAGGTACTCATTATATGGTGTAGATACTATTGAAAATGGTATATATATGTAGGGGTATATTTGATGGTGTATTTTCATCATTCTAAATGAGCAGTTCACAGAGTCACTAAAAATATGTTTTATGATTTGAGGTGTCAACTCAAGTTTTTAGGTTTGAAATAATACATCACTAATTTTTTTATCATTGTTATAATTATAAGAATATCAAAGTTTAGCATTAAAATCCTTTTGATTTGCTTAAATTATTTAGTGTGATGAATTGTAAGTGTGATGAAATATTTATAGACTTCGTTGTTGGTTTTTTTATATACTCCTTGTGGAAAAATTTTAATATGGTTGTTGATTTATCAAACCTTAAAATCAATTCACTTTATCCCTATCAATGATATCACTAAATTTATAGACTTGAGAAATATATGTGTGCATGATATTATAATGTTTATCAAAGTTATTTGTACTATTAATTTCAATAGGGATATCCAATTTACATCTTGGTTTGGGAGATTCCTCCTGGAGGTGATGGGGAACTAGGTCATATTTATTATAGAATATCATCCTCATATGAATGGTCAAAGAGAATGGGATATATATTTTCTTCAAGATGTACTTTTATCTTGTGTCCTTGAATTTATAGGAGGGTGGGATTTCCGATTGGGTATGTATGAATTTTCCTATAACAATAGATATTATTCATCTATTAAAATGACTACCTTTGAGTCCATGTATGGACAGACATAAAAATCAATACTTTATTAGTCGTTAATTGAGGATTCTTCCACAATAGGACTAATCTAGGTCTAAAAAATGACAATGATCCATAGGATTATTCAGAGGTTTTTGATGGATCAAAGTTGGTATAAATAATATGTAGTACATTGAAATCAACCTATGGAGTTCCTAGTTGGTGATCGGGTATTCCTGAGAATTTTTATTATGTTGGGTCTCTTCTAACTTGGAAAATAAGGGATGTTTTCATCGAGATACATGTAACCTTTTGATTTTGATGAACTAATTGGAAATGTGGTGCATCATTTGGCCTTTCCACCATGGATGACTTTTATACATAATTTTTTTTCACATGTCACATCTCCAAAAATATATTTTAGATCCCTCTAATGTTTTAAACTGGTATGACCCTAATCTAAATATGATATATTTGGGACTAAGAATATAGAATGGATTATTGAATCTTATATCAAGGTTATTTGTGGGTTGTTTATAACCTTGGTCTCAATTATTTGGTAGCATGATACTGATTCTCCTGAGACTTGGGTGCATGATTTGTTGATGATGAACCAGTGGACTCACCTATATATAGACTAATATTCTTTGAGACGATTTCTAGTTTAAGAGATAAGTTTGGTAGGGGTTATAACATCCAAAATATTACATTCATGTACTTACAACCCTTTGTTTTAATAATATTTCATTTTTGGTTTCTATCCAGTTATTTTGGGTGTCTCTTAAAGGTTTAGTGTTTTCTTGGCCAGTTCACTGTTAGAGAATGGTTAAAGTAAATGTTTCACGTCTTCCCAGGAATATGTGATCCTTCAGTTTGTGTCCTAAAAGAGCGTGAATGGTTTGGGAAAACCATAAATTCTTCTCATCAAACCATGTGACTCATGATAGAGTCATTTTACAAGGTTGGCACATGGGTTTTCAAACCATGTGGCTTCTCAAGTATACCAAAAAATGTCATATAATTTGTGCACAGTTTACTAAACCATGTGGTAAAACTATTTGATGTGAATTAATGAAACTGAAATTTTATTTAAAACCCACTCATCATATAATTTCTATCATTATTCCCCCAATACAATTCTCTCCTAACCAAGGAGACACCTATTATATATTTTGGAGATTCATTTCATCTAGGTGATTATTCTCGACAAATCTTATGGTGTTGGATCTATTTTTTTAAGTTTGTGACTAGACGTATTTTATATCATTGTTTGTTGTTTTTGATTCATCAAGATAATCATTTAATCTCTCTCCCATTATTCTGTAATTCAAGAATTAGATATTATTATTCAATATTTGTGTTCCTACTATCCTCTATTTGGTTTTTATCCCACGTGGGGTGGTTTATGATACAATGATTTTAGGTAGTTGGATTTATAAGTTTATTTATATCTATTGGAAATATTGTTTCCTGTTTGAAGTGGAATGGATTTTACAATATATTTCTAAAGAATGATTTGAGACCCTTAGTAAATATTTCCAAATATAATATTGAGTAATGAAATCTCTTTAGGTATGTATTTTGAAATAATGTATTGAATTATATAAAATTATTTTATATTGAAAATAATAATGAATCTTAATAAATGAAATCATGAAATGACTTATTGTTTTAAATGAAATGAAATGTGTTGAACATCATGAGTTTTATTGAGGACCATTAGATATTTTTTATAAATGATATGGAATATTGAAATATGATTGGTGATTCCTTAATGGTGATGATGAAACTAATTTGAGATAAATCAATTTCCCCTTGATTGATTCTCTTAAAGAACTTCGATGGATGGGTTGTTAGGTGGTAATCCCAGACAAGCATGTTAGGCATGTGTTAGCTCTGCATTGAAGTGGTTTGATGATTAAAACACTAAGTGAACTATAATAATGGAAGGTATTTCATTAATTGGTGTGCTCTCATGTTCCTCCTAGGCCTGAAATCTAATGATGTGTGAACACGTGGATCATTATTTCACCAAGTGTGAGGATCATAAAGCCTTCATCTAGCTAGTATTGGAGCTTGTACCATGGTTCTATGATCAAAAATGATTTATACATGCCAATTATGATGAAATTATTTATTCATTCATGTTTTATATGAATTCATATTAATTTAAATTTTATTCTATCAATAGAAAGGATTTGAAAGCATGTTTTATTATCAACTACGATAAGATTAATATTCATCATTTTAAGTGAAATTGAGTGTATTTGGTTTACTTGATATGGAATGGTTATAAAATATATTTATGGGATCCTATTGGGATAGTGTTTCTCACACCCTACATATGCTTTTAGTTGTATATTTTAACTTTTTTTCAAGTTCTACAAAAATTCGAAGCGCCACATAAAGGTGGTGGGTGTTTGTGATTAGCGGGACCATAGAGTTGGTAGTGATGGATAGAGTTTGTTATCCAATTATTATAAGGAGATCTTATGATTGTGTTTTCCATGGTTTGTTTGATGTTGTGGTTTCTGATGACTTGATATGTATTAATCTATTTTTGTTGTACATTACTATTTATTATTTTTTTGTGTTCTCAAATTTTAAAGATTATTTCCATTGATATGTTATGTTCATTATTCTTGTGGTGAAATAATTCCACATCATCATTTTTTAATGCCCAGGAACTATTTTATATCCTATATAGATTGATAATTACCTTTAGATGGTTTCAAGGATGGATCGAGTACCAGTTTAGTAGGTTATCTATGTTGTTTCATGGCCATTGGGTGGATTACCACCCACCCCATATAAAAAAAAAAAAAAATCATCGAGGGATTACCACAAACCTAATATGACCATCATAAATCATATCATTGGAGAGATAATCTCCTACACCATATAACTATCACATATCATCATGGTTGTGGGGATTATCACCCACCCCATAATATGATCATATATCATTGTAGTTGGGGGGATTAACACCCACCCTGTAATGCCATCATTTATCATTATAGAGGGGTTATCTCCCACACAATAATACCATCATATATCATCATAGTTGGAGGTATTACCTCCCAAACCATAATATCCTCATATAACATCACATATTTTTTTTAAAAATAGTCCCAAGGAATTTTGTTTTGAAAAAAAAACAATAATTTTAAGAAAAGGAGATGAGAAGATAGGTTGACATGAGTCATATATGTCCTCATCATGAGATACCATGTTTTTTCCGAATCTTTTCCACAATCCTATGTTCTTTATCATTCAAGTCTCCCCAATCCATTCCTCATAATCTCCCATATACATGACTATTATTCTGAAGTGATTCCAATTTCTTCACTTGTCAAAGAATACATTCAATGTTCGAGCTATCCTAGACAGAACCCTTAGATTGCAACTCATATTTCTGTGTAGTATAGTTTTCTTGTCTACATCGCCACCCCTAATTTATAGGATGAAATTACTATTTCTTGTTTATTTTTTTCCTAGATACTTATAACTCATCCTTTATTATTTTTTATTATAGAATCCCCATTGAAATAATCTCATATGTCTTCTACTGAGATCTAGTTGGAAACATTGCTAAAGGAACCAAGGTAGTAGTAATCGACTTCGCCTCCCAAGGAGGATCAATTGTAATAACCTTTCCATCATAATTCTTGGCAGTGATGTTGTGAGATTCAAGATATTCACAATAATAGATGTGTTCATCTGGGTAGCATTGGGCCTGACAACTAGATAATATTTACATGATACATCAGTCGTGTCAATTATTGGAGAGCTACGAGTCACCTGCACCTTAATGGGAATGAGAGTTGTCACCTCCTTTGAGAGAGGCATAATAGGTGTAGTGTAAGATGACACATACATGGGCTTGAGAGGTGTTTCTTAATTTTAGAAAGCCACATTAGTTGTAGAGACAACCTCCTTTGAGAGAGCCATAACAATTCCATAGGAATCTGAGACATCCATGAGCTTGAGAGATGGATTCTCTTTTGAGATCGCCACATTAGGTGCTAAATGATCCTGTTTTATAGATTGTATAGAAAGAAAAATAGATTACATGGGGATGAATAATATTCATTTGTATATTGCACTTGTGTTGGGTGTAATGTTATTTTTCTAACAATTTTATAAAAAAGTATAAGAGAAAGGTAAATCAAGGGAATCACCTAGAACACGTCCAAAAATGGACCCCTTTTATTTCTAAATGAGCATTAACACACTCCACCGCCATAAGAGGACATGAATCTTATGTTCTAGATTCGTTCGTTAACTGAAACATACCTTCTTGACTCTAATCCACAATATCATCCCATGAACGAATGTTATTCTTAAAAATGAGTTTCATAGGTAGTATAATGTTTTGGTGGTGATCTTTAGAAATTGTGGTATGATCTATATTCCAATCATCACGAGGTCAAGCATTTGAATCCAAGTGTTAATATTTTTCTTGAATCTAGGGCAACATCATAGCAACATTCTTAGGCATTGGAGGGGTTTTATATTTCAATGCTTTAATTAAATTAAATCATGAATTATTGTCATGTCCATTAATAGAGAAAAACTCAAAAATAAAGGTTCTCCTATAATTTGAGGTATCATGACCAATGAACCTACATTATAGGGAGAACCTAGGTAAATTTTCAAATTCAATTCTAAACACAAGATTCTATTGATCTGTATAAAGATAAACATTATCAATCAAAGTGGAACATAAGTACACTTCCACCAAGAATTGAGCATAATTCCCATATCTATCCACTCTAATTTCTTTATCTATTTTTTTATAGTAATTACTATAGAAAAAGAAGTATCATACAATATTCTAGAGTTTCAAAGGATCCAATTTAGGCCAAATACATCAACCCAAGTCTAAACTAAAGAGTTACTTATTTTAAGAGGGTTTAATTTTTCATCTCATTCCCATATGTTTAGCGCCCATTGATTGAAATAGATAGATCTATAACCCCATGCCCTCATCTTGAGTTATTTGGAGGGGAATATAAGATGAAAAATCTATATCCCAATGTAACACACTTCTTAGTGGTGAAGCCCAAAATATCAGACAGTTGTTATATAATATATTTAGTTTTCCATGGTTCAGATCATCTAGCAAAGATTAGGTGAGCTATTATCAAGTGATCCCTAATTTATAGCTGTTAAAATACTGCTAACGGATCATCCTTAACATGTGATACTTTTCCTTTATTAATAATACCAACATTCGAACCCTTTAAAGGATAGAAAGATCTACTGTGTTTATTAACCTCAAGAGAAAGAAGCATATGGAGATCTATCTTTTGCAGGTTTTTTATCCTTTAATCCAATCACAATGTACATAAGGGAATCAAATCGTCCTTGAAGAAGGAAAGCATGGGATATCAGTTGAATAATCAAATAAATCAAAGGAGAAACCCCATATACTTCATTATGAAGATAGAAGGGATCATGATCGCTCAACATCATCATTTCATCATATAACATCACCAATAAAATTATCATATATCACATCATTATACATCATTTCATTGGTGGAAATTATGCCCCCATTGTATAACATATTATCTAGCACCGGGATTTTTCCCTACATGTACCTACAATTATTCTTTCAAAACTCATTATCCTTTTAAAATATATTCTTCTAAATTATCCTTCCAAAATTATTCTTCTAGAACCGTACTTCTATAGGAACTCTACTAATATTCCAAAACCGCCTTTGGTATATTATGAAAAATACCAATTAATATTAAATATCATTCCAATTACCCTCACATTTTAGAGGGTATCTTAAAACATATATAATTTCACTGCCTATGAGGGAATGTATATATTCTTGTTACCTAAAGAATTTATCTCATACTTCTCATAATATTTCAATAACATCTTCTAAATAACTTCTGAACATAACTTTCATACTTTCACCTCACACCTTCCAATTCTTCCTATATATTAGATTAACTAAATCCAAAATATATTTATTTTGATACAACTTTATCATCTACAACCAGTCTATAAACATCACATATCTCAAAAGACCATGATGTATCAAATGAAATTTACGTATCACTATTGGGATACCTTTACTCATTGATCATTTTACTCTTGCATATACATTTTTTAACTTTATATACAAACAATCTATCAAATACTGACTCTTATATATATAAATTTACTCAGAGTTACCCATACTCATATTCAATCTTCCAAAACATAAAGTTCTCTCACTTTCATGAGTTACTTATTTGGAATCTAAATAGTGTTCACTTCATAACCATTACATTTACCATCGACACAAACAAACCCATATATATATAGGGTTTTCCTTGGTTAGATAATTTTCCATCACAATGTAACATTTAGGCATAACATGGTCCCTACACTTCCATAGGTTACATTTCTGAAATTTAAGGGTATCCTTTTGCATATAGGGTGCCCCTTACACAAAAAAAATATATATAGTGTTCTATAAATTTTCAACCCCATAAATTTCAATCATATACTTGTACATAAAAATTATACCACATGTCTAAAAAGATATATTTTTTTAAAATTTCTAGAAATGCTGACTCATCCTCACCCAACCAACCAAGACACTTCATGAGCCTTCAAACATAACAAAAAAACACATTTAGAGATGTTCCAATCCCTATGATTCATATCCAAATCCAATTTATCAAAACATATCCCTTTCTAAGACCAAAAAAACAAATTCCCATTATTTTATCAACCCATACAATGAATATCATTATAGGTAATAAGAAGAAAAAATTAGGGCACTGCCAATAAAAACATTAATTATAACATTCATAGTTAAGTAAATTATAAGGACTCTATCTTTATGAAATAAAAAAATTGGAGACCATGTCATGGAAAAGCATTGTGATTTTAATTGATGATAAAACTAACATAATGTGACATGGTAAGAAGGATGAGACCACGATATAGAGAATATATAATTATTTGAATGTAAAGAACCATTTCTTGTTTAATATGAAAGGACCATTAGGATTTTACATCCAATATTTTTAATAATTAGAATTTTTTCATGAGGAAAATTGGGAGATATATATAATTTTGGGGGGCCCTATATGATTATCATTACCATGACACGATAAAAAAAATTATGTTATTCTTTTTGAAATATTCCATCAAAATAAAACATTTATGTATCTTGAATACTTATAAAAGTATATGAATGATATATTGGATTTAATTTAAAATAAATAAACTATATAAATAAAGGAATTAATGAAGACTATACATATTATAATCCTAATATTTTGTATGATTCTATTGCTAATAGGAATTAACACAATGTTAAGGATCCTATTATAAAATGTGTTATTGTAAAATGGGATATGGTGCTTATGGGAAATTCATATTGAAAGAGACTAAGTGATATTTATTCAAGACACATTGAATTGTTATATTGAAATATTCCTAATTGAGGAAATTTAAAGAATCATATTTTATAGATTATTTTCTCCTATTGAAGACCCAAGTAAGATTCATTATATATTGTGGAAGAATATTAATAATTTTTTAATAAATTATTATTTTGGATTTTTTATATTATATTCAAGTTAGTATTGAAAATATTTTCTTATATTTTTATAGGAGTAATAAAAGTCATCAATATATAAATTTTATTGGGTACATGTATATCAACTTTTTTTATTGGTTTTCAAAGTGATAATTCATTGATAGCATGTGATGTGGAATATCACACACAACAAAAAATATGAATGGTGGCTCAAATTGAGCTTTGAACCATTATAAACTATTAATGATAACTTATACGTGATTTAATTGTTCATATATGAGAGTTAGTGATAAAATTATCCACTTATTCTAACTCATGATGATGGTAATTAACTTAATTTATGAATGTTTTAGAAAAATTAGTTCCCTCCTTGTATTGGTTTTCCAACAACCTAAACAGAACTATAGTTTGACAATATTTTAGTGATGTGGGAATAGTGACCGTGATTACTATAATTTTTTAAATTATTATTATATAATTTGAACATATAAAAACTAAATACCTATAATAAAGTAAAATTAAATCCATTATTCAAATAACTTCTCTCAGTATGGAACTCCTTATTGAGTTTTAAATATTTCATGGAATTGAGAATAGAAATGTTTAAAATTAATTTTGATTCATTTTATTATTATTTTATTATATTTCACACATATTAATGTTTAAATTATGTTATATATATTTTTATTTTATGAAAGTGTTCACACCGATTAAATATTATTATGCATAATGACCCACTGAGTCATAGATCCTGGTCTAGTTATTACCATATTAAATAAATTTTATATTCCAAAACAAGATATTATTATATTAATGTAAAAATCATTAATTTTCATAAATTCATTCTATATATTCCAGAAAAATAGTTTAAGGTTGAGTTGAAATAGATTTTAATGGTGGAAATAAATTTTACCAATCATGGATATGATATCCTTTAGTGATTTATTTATCCTGATATACATGACAATAAGTTGAAGTAAGACATGGGTATTCAACATTATATAGTTTTGTGATAGAAAACAAAAAAAAATTATTAGAGATACATGTATCCATTCAAATGTTGAGGTTAATGTAAAGATTCAGTCGATTTATATAGTGATAAATTATTAGATAACATATCAATATATAAAGATACACAAGCCTTTGACATATATTATTACATGATTCTTAAACATAAATATGCAATATGACAATAAAATGATTGTAAAGACCTAATGTCTTTGGAAGAATAGATACATATTACATCAAAAAAAACAAAAATAATAAATACATAATTTATTCTCCTTAGTAAGATTATAAATACATTAGATCTTTTCAAAATACATAAGATAATCGGGGAATACATAAAGAAATATGTGAACTAAAAATCCAAATAATGGAATAAATGTGATAAAGAAACATAGTATATGATTCAATGGTATAACATGACATCATAAAATATAAGTCCCATGATTAACCACATTGAATCCTAACATAAAGAACATGGTAAAATAAGATCATGGTAACATAATAAATGTGGAAACAACATATAACATGACCTAAACATGAGTCAAGGCTAATTGTTTAGACAATATAATGTGGATATGAAGTATGATAATGGATTTTTTTACTCCATAATCCCATGAATGATGTCTCACGAGTCTATAACATTGCCTAATGTATCAGATCACTTTCTGTACACACCCATAATATAAGTTATATTGAGATTTCCAGTGCAATCTGGGCACACCCATGACAATATTTTCTTGATTTATGTGTTCAAAAAAAAGTAAATAAATTATAAGTAATAAAATAATAATTATTAATGGAAATGAAATGGGTTTTATAATCTTATCACGTATAATAATAATAAAATAAATATCATGATTAATTCATTCAAGAAATGAACATAAGTCATGTATTACCCCTATTAAATTAAGGTTGAATAGGCTAGCTATATATGTGAGAGACATATATACATAATTTCGTATCAATAGATTATATAAAATTATATCTTCTTTGATGATAATGTCTTTAAATCATTACATGGAATATTTCATGAGGAATATATCATTTTCACTTTTTAAATAAGTTTTGAAAATATAAAAATTTAGAAAATATTATAGAAAGGTTTCCTTTAATGAGAACCATAGGAACATATAAATTAATCTCCAAATATTTTAGTGGTGCTAATGGGGTTAAATTTTATAAATTTGATATATTAAAAAATAGTCTTTTCACACTATTATATAAATGTTAAAAAGATATGTGTTTAGAAAATAAAGAGATGATTCCATTAAAATAAATTTTTAAAAAGTGAAACATCGATAAAAATATGTTTAATAAGTCCTTTTTTGAATTTTAAGAACATTTTTGGAAAAAAGAAATTATAAAACATTTATATGGAAGAAAATTTATTTCCAACAAAAGATAAAAACCATGTCAAAATTACTTAAAAAACAAAATAATTTTATATACCAAAGAGTGGAAAATATTACTATTTCTTGAAACATTCATGAATAAATATAGGATAATTGATAGAATTTTTTATTATAAAAATATCAACAAATTGTCTACATTTTAAATTTAATCATGCACAATAATTATTACAATGAGACTGAGACATAAACCCTCGTATCTTTGGTGGCATTTGAATCATAACTCCCATGAATTATTTATGTGAATTGAAACATAAAATATATTTAAGTATGAATTATTCATTATATTGAATTTTAATGGGTATTATATAGATGATTTAAATGAAAGTATGTTCATAAAAGAACATGTGTATCAAATATATATGTTTTGAGAAAAAACCCTTACCTCCAATCCACGATTTATCATATATGTATTTTATATCTTATATAATAAAAATATATAAAATATTTTTTTCTTCATAACCTTTTACATTTCTAATACCTTATACTTAAACCATTTACTTCTTTATTTTAACGAGGTGATTCATTAAGTAGTCAGTTATGTCAACGTCAGGTGTTTCAAGGATGCTTTATTCATTATTCTGAAATGACATCAGTGTGTTAAGTGTGATAAAAGGGGTAATTATTAAAAAATATAAATAATAATAATAATAATCTGTTATTTTTAAATAAAATTTGTACTTTTTAAAATAACCCTGAATTGTGGCTATAAAAAATTAACAACATTGCAATCATGGAGATGGTAGTTTGTACATACACATGTTTAACATTTCCATTTTTAAATGATCATGATAAAAATAAGGTAACTGTTGTTATATATATAAATAAGGATAATAATATAATAATATAATATTATTTATTTAAATACAATTACATGTACCATCCATGTAATTCAGTAATAAATAAATGAATCAAATTCTTCTTGAGGAGGTAGTACTCTATACACTGGAATGAAGTTATCATTTTTAATGGATGGTAAAGTAAGAAAGTATACAATCTGTTAAATTTAAAGAAATAATAATATTTAATTAATATAATATGTAAAAATTAAATCCATCCTTATGAAAATATATGATAAGGTATTATGAAAAACAAATTGGATTGGTCTACAAGACAATAGTCCACCATCCACAAGAATGGTGGTTTTATTTCCCATTTTATCAAAGAGGAGATGAATGAATTTTATTCCAAGAAAATAATAACATATATTTTTATATTATATAATAGTGGAATTATATTGTAATTGTTAATAAATAATTGAATTTGATAAAATATATAAAAGGAGATTGAAGTAGACTATTACCTCTTTTTCGAACAACATCTTTAGGATTATATCTACAGACCTCCGAGATAGGATTACATATCAAAAAAGAGAATATAGGAATATGGGAGGTATGTATGTAAGTTATTTGGAAAGGTATTTTATAAAAAAATGGGTTTTTTATGTTTGGAAGGTAGAGAGGATTGGTTCTCTTTTATAAAGGAGGAAGCATGGTAATCTTGTAAATACCCAAAACTATACAGTAATTGGAATTCACTCTCAATCCATGTGACTGAAAAATTAAAAAACAAAATATTGTATGAATGATAAGTTTGATTCACCCATCTAATATTAAAAATAAACAATTTTTAAACCGGTTTTCCTTTTTACCTCTTTGGTTACTCTCTTTTACACTTTTAATTTTATTACAACGGAAATAATTGTTTTTACTACTTTTTCTATTCATTGTGACCAAAAATCAAGTTGAAACTATTATATAATATAAATTATTATGTTTCCAAATATTTAAATATTTTATTAAAATCAATTCATATAATTTTAATAATTTATTTTATAATTAAACCCATGGGCGTGTCGAAAAACAGTTTTTTCAGGATATACATTTTTCAAGCATTGGATGATATTATAATGACTATATGGAAAGTAATATTAATTAAATGAATATTAATTCGTATTTAGAGATATATAATCTATAAATTTCATTAAAATCATTCCTCATTAGGTGTTATTTTAATTATTTGAAATGGAGAAAAGTTTTATTCTTTAAAAAGTTTCAGAAAAAATGTTTTTTAAAACCTAAAACAAAACATATATTAACTTTGAGTATAAAAATGATTTAAATTTAATTAATTTGCTGAAATATTGCTAAATATTAACTATTTTAATTTTAAATCTTATTAATGTATAATTTTACTTTTAAGTTACTTAATTTATTAAAAATAAATGATAGTTTTTTCAAAAAAATTAGTATTTTTCACGATTTACTAATAATAAATATTTTACAAATATCATAAAATTTCAGCATAATTTAATATAAATATTATTATTTAAAAAACTATATTAATTTTATAAACTATCAATTCTTAAATTTAAAAAAAGTATTTTTTCATAAATGAAAGAAAACTATTTTTAAATTAAATGTATTTTCTTAAAAAATATCTTTGTTAATGTTGAGATTTTATTTATTAATCATATTTACATAAATTAATAATTATTAGAACATTTAAATATATTTATGATGTTATTTAATTTTATTCATAAACACCAATTTAATGGCTAGGTTATATTGGTAATGTTTAAATAATAATATTTCAATAATTTGTCGTGGTTTATTTAAAATCAATGTTGTGTAAAATGCAGTAAATAAAATAAATAAAAGTTATTTAAAGATAAGTATATTCAAAATTATCATGGTGTTACATTATACCCCCTAATATAAATTATATCTCTAAAATTGGAACTTCTTCTCAACAATCAAGGGTTGGACATTTGAAAATTCCTTTTTGGAAAACCCATATCATAAAAAGGGATAATAAAAAATCATTCTAAAAGTAGGGAAAGAGAAGTTTTAAGGTCGTCACATAACTCAGTTTCCACATATGAGAACATTTCTGAGATGTAAAAATAAGGAAATAATAGAATGGATTAAATAATTATGGTGTGTGATATTGATCCTTGATCACCAGAAAGTGAATGATCAAGAGAAAGCTAACAACCATAAAATCATAAACTTGTGATGAATTTAATGTCCAACGATTCATTGAATATGAATGATATATGAAAACATTTTTTTCAAGATCCTTTTCATATAGTTTAGGGAGTCCTTTTCAACTAATATAGATAACAATAGATAATATATTTCTTGATATCTTTTTATGGACAAAGAACTAAAATTATCTTTTTGTGGATCATAATATCCAAAAAATAGTAACATTCTATTCTCCCGGTCTCTATTTATACAAAAAAATATCAAAATGTAAGATAATACCCAAAATTAATTTGAATATATTAATTTCAAAAATCCGAAAATTAATACAAATTATTAACATAGATTATTCCTTAAACAAATTAAACTATATCCAAAATAAACTCAATTTCCTCAATATGAAATAATGTTTTAACCTATAAGTTTATCTCATACACTTTAACTTACATATCCAAAAACATAATAGAATTCTCCCCAAATAATCATTAATTTTAAACCTAAAGGTTATAGATATATCTCAACCTAATAAAAATGTTCCAAAAGTATCATTAATCACCTAAAAATATTCAAAATTGATAAATTATTTTATCCTCTAATATTTTTCCAAAAATCAGTATAAATTTTATCCATAAAAAAATTAGAAAAAATAATTCCATAAAGTCAAGTACATTACATAGTCCAATATTAATTTCTAAGTACTTATCATCCTTCAGTTGGGGGTTCAAGCACCATGACATTTCAAGATGCACTGGGTTTCCACCCAGAATTCCAGTTTTCCTTTTCTTAAAAACATATTTACATTACTCATGTAAAATTCAAAAAAACATATTATTTGAATTCTTAAATTTAATCATAAAATCTATTTTTAACCACTAATGTATTATATGGAGCATTTTTTCCACAAATTAAAATAATTTTAATTGACTATAATTTCCTCATCATCAATAACATATCAAATATTATCTTAATCAAATTTTCCCCCCATAAAATATCACCTTACTATTAAATAACCATTCATTTTCAATTTATCCACTCAAAATATTCTTAAAAATTCATATGTAAAAACTATTAAATAGAAATATTTTGAAGTTTCATGATTCTTATAACTAGTATAACATTGATAAAAAATAATTCAATAATATGATTCTAATTTATAAACACCTAATAAATTAAAAAATTCCACCACAATTATTTTCTAACATATTCCCTTAGGAATTAATCCTTGTATTAGATAACCGACTTGAATAGTGACCAAATTCCCTAAAACTATCACATTGAATTGTCAGTGGTTCTTTAGGATGAACTTTTTTTACCATTATTTTATTAATAAGAAAATTTATTTTTATTCACCTATTATCCTCTTTGTCTCCTCATTCCAGAAACATAAAGTCTCTTATAGTTCCTTTTATACATTTTCTCTAATGTCTCATTCCTCATTTTTAACGTGTAGGAAATTGAATCTTATTTTCAATATCATCTTTAAAACATGAAATTTGATGAGACTCAATCCTTATATTTTTGTTGGTCCTTAAAAATTCAAATATTTTTCAGTTGTTAATTTTAATTTTATATATATCATTTGGTAAGATCACAAGATTTTTAACTTATCTTCCTTTTAGTTTAGGTATCTCATTA
Organism: Viscum album; assembly: GCA_963277665.1. Lineage (NCBI taxonomy): Eukaryota > Viridiplantae > Streptophyta > Magnoliopsida > Santalales > Viscaceae > Viscum > Viscum album. The sequence continues at coordinate 376,523,315 of OY728160.1, read as the reverse complement.
AAGAAATCAATACGTTTCCCATCACATTGTTTCCTTGAATGATTTATCCTACTTATTATCATTAAATAAAATGAAAAATATAATTTTGGGAAATAATTAACATAAAAATGGAGAACATATAAACCAATAATTAATGACTTTTAAATTATAAGTATATTCTAACATAAGAGTCTCTGTGTCTCAATCTATGTTATAGACGGTAATATTTCCTATTATTGTTTCAAACCTAATAAATTTTATAAGCCTTTTATAATAGTTTGTACAATGTTTTTTAATTTCTATAGAATATCCCTTGGGACTCTCAAACCAACTATGTATAATGGCATATTTTCATGAACTAGGTGATGATTGAGTCTCACTCAATGCACCCATTTTGGAGTTATTACCCATAGGTAAAACTATTCCAGAGCCACATCCAATTTTTGTATCCAAACATGTATGTAATTTTTTAGAATAAAATAACTATATAAAAACCTTGGAAACTATTGAATAAATCATTTTCATATTTATTACTATGAATTATATTATGATATTAGATAAAAAAATTCAAATAATTCTTAATCAAAATTTAAATGTTATTAATAAAAAAAGTCATATAGATATTTATTTAAAATCATACTTTATTAATTTTAGAATTATAACTTTATAAAATTAATATCAATTTTTAAATAATTATATCAGAATTTAATTTCAATAAAATTTTTGGATTTTTCTGAAAATGTTGATTTTTCAGTGAGTAACAAAAAATACTGAATTTTATAAAAGTCTTTTATTTTTAATAAATTAATTAATATAAGAGTCTCAATATTTTTTAAAATTATTTAAATTAATATAATTAATATTTAGTTATATTTAATCCAATAATTATTTTTCATTAAATTTATATTTTTTTAGTATAAGTTTGTTATTGGGTTTAAAAGATGAGTTTTTCTAAAAAATGTTTTAAAATGCATAAAGTTTTTCCTTTTAGAATAATTAAAATAATACCTAATGGGGAATTTTTTTAAATGAAATTTATATATTATATATCAATATATATTAATTTCATTTCATAAAATGATAATGATTAGTTATAGAGTTAATATATAATAGTATTTTTCTTATAAAATACTCATTTTACAAACCAATAGCCACACCACGTCTGCAGGGTTAATATCAAATTAAATTTTGACACCTATAAGAATTTAATTTTCAAAAATGGATTAAATGTTTTAAATAATAATAATTTATAATCTATAAAAATTTATAATTAATATTTTACCATTAAGATTAGTGGAAACAATTAAAATTAATTACAATGATTAAGTTAAAAACAAGTTTACTTAGTGGTTTAACTTAGAATATAAGGTGTAAAAAATGACCAACAATTTTATAAAACCCATTTTATATTAATATTTCGACCTTATGCCATATTATATCTAGAATTTATCATTATTGGTTCTTGGTGAAGTGAATCAAATGTCGGTATAATTCACTCTTTCAAAAACAATTAGAATTTTGTGACTTGTTGCACTCATAAAATGCCACCACCTATCCCCCTCCCTTCAAAACATAAAAATTATTGTTTAGGAAAATTCAAAATAACTGCTAAATTTTTTTTCATATAAAACTATAATACTTAATTTTGGCTTTAATCAGACTGAGGAAGGCCTTTGGTGCAAACCAAAAAGATATACCGGAAGAAGAGGTAACATTCATCAATATGCATTTTATTTTATTTTCTCATCCACCCCCAACGGTTTTTCTAATAACATGATGATATAATAAAAATTTTATATTCCATGTACTCATATTTTTTATACCAAAATTAAATCCTAAAACCACACACTCTCCCATCAAATGGGTTACAGAATCACTATTCATGTGTATGGTGGACTACCACCTCACAAAATGATGCCGTTCATTTTTCCATTACCACCTCTAACAATTGGGTATAAGGATGGATATAATGTTTATATATGATATTTAACACTTAATAATACCTATTTATTCATTATATCATACACACCCTCATATTCTATTCCATAAAAGTTATGACTACTTCACACATGTGTAATATAGACTACTGACTCGCGAAGCGATGTGATTGATGTTCACTAATGTACTATATGGAAGATAATAAGGGTAAAAAAAATGAAAATATTATATATAAATGAAATAATTATGAAATTAATAATATATTTATAATTCTATAAATATAATATATCATTTTATTTTTACATTTTCAATCATTGAAAAAATGATAATGTCATTCACAGACTTGTGGACTATCGCCTCCTTAAAGCTATGTGATTCCCTTCTTCACCACAACATCATAGGAACAGAATATATATGTATATATGATTAAATAATATGTTATTTATCATATAATCACAATTTTTTAAAAATAAAATGTAGATCAAATCTTTCTATAATGATCATTGAAAATAGAAATGTTACTCATGTGTATGTGGGACCTACCATCTTAATGATCACAATATTTGTTATATTTTCATAACCATATTTAATGATTTGTTTTAAAATTATATTTTATATAGAAATATAATAATCATTAAATATGGTTATAAAAAATAAAAAAAATTGATCATTAAGATGGTAGGTCACACATACAGATGAGTAACATTCCCATTTTTAAAAAAAATAAATGTTACATCAAATATTTCTATAATTATCATTTAAAATGGAAATGTTACTCATGTGTATGTGTAACCTACAATCTAAATGATCACAATATTTTTTATTTTGTCAAAACCATGTTTAATGATTCTTTTTAAAATTATATTTTATGTAGAAATATAATAATTATTTAAATATTATTATTCTTGATATGTTTAAATAATTACCACTTTTATAATAGTTGTCCTACTAAATATATTTTTGACATATAAGTAGAATATGTACAAAACGGTTGTCTTAAAAATAATTGATGGAGTAGTTTTATAAAAAAATAATTAAGTAAAATAAAATTAATAATAGAAACTAATAATTTGTTCAATAAATTTAATAATTTACATAATTGTTTATTCATGAATATAAATACATAGATGACAAGTTTAACTAAAGGTATGGGACATGATCCCAATTTATTTTTGTTGAGGCATGCCTTGATGTTATGAACCATTATTATTTTATATTGTGTACATACACAACCATTTACATGTTATATCATGAATTATATATTATCATGGTATTTAATGTTTTTTATAATGTTATTCTTGAATGGTTCTTTCGATTTAAAAATTTCCATAATGATAAGGGGACTTTCTTATAAATAAATCCCTTATGAATGTTTCCCTTCAAAATATTATTATCTTTTATTTCCATGTTTTTAAATGATTTTTGAAATGTTTTATATAAACATAAACTATTTATAATGTTCATTTTATGTTTCTTTTAATTTATTTAAATGGTTTTTAAAAAATCATGTTTAAATGGAACATTTTGAAAAGTGACAAATAGAATGTCTTATTCTAATGTACTTCAAAAATGATGTTTCATGCCGCCACAACATTTATTTGACTTCCATATTATTAAAATATTACATGATTTCTTAAATTAAAACCCATGTTTCTTTTTTTATATATATATATTTTATATTTAATTTTTTTTTCAAAATAATATTGAATTAAAAATTGTATTTTTAAAGGAAATGGTATTTTAATTTCTAAAAGTAATTTACTATGAGTTTAAAATATTTCTATAAATTATGAAATGTTTAATCTTGTTGTGGTTCTTGTAAATTATATATGATGGGTTTACCCTAATAACTCTAGGTGATCCCATTATAGGTTAAATGATGGGTTCACCCTCATACTGCACCAATGCATTAGGTTATGGTTATAGTCTCTATATAATTATATTAGAAATTTTATGTATGGTTATTCCAATTTTTAAGGTTTCTTTCATGGTTCTATAAGGGTTCTATGAGATTATTTCCCAACATACCTACATGAATTTTCTATTCTTATTAATGATTTATCGTGTAAATGTTTTATGATATAATTAATTTTCTTTTTAAAGAATTATATTTCCATTTATAAGTAAAATGTTATATTATCAATAAAGGGTTTTTATAGGTTTTAGTTTTTTTACTACAATAATTTTTTTATTTACCTTAATCTGATTTTTTTTATCATACAGTGATTAAAATAATCACTAGATTTTAAGGATGTGTAAGGGAAATAAAGAAGTCATGTTGAAATTCATGAAGAGTTTTCCTAAAAATATAACTTTATTTATTTTAAAAGTTTTATAATATGTAAAATTTGATACTAATTGGAAGTGTCAACTTTTTCATTTTTTTGTTTTATATGTATGGTTTATTACCTAATTCTCTAAAACTATTAAACTGAAAATATCCGCAATGTGAAATAATGTATATTATTTATTAAAACTAATGATTATGTAATGTTTAAGGATAATTCCTTATATCTATTATAAAAGCGAGGTTTAGATAAATTTATAGGTTAAGATAATGTTAATATTATTCCCCTAAAATAGTTTACCTTACTATTAAGTTAAAATGATATAGAATTTAAATATTACCATGTGGATTCTCCTAAAATATTTCTTTTCAGAATATTTTTCCATTAAGGAAACAAAGAGGCTGTATTGTGAGGGAACTGAGAGTAAAACATACTTCCAAATGAGAATCATGAGAATGATATAATTGGAATATAGTAGTTTTTCTGTGATAGATCTCTTGACACAATCTAAAAATGTTGGTGGTTTTCATGCGAGAGAGGAACCCAATATACCATGAAGGAACATGTCTATAGTAGTTCATTTAATGATGCAATATCCCACATCGTCTAGTGGATCATCAAACTGAGTGGTACTTGAGGGGTTGATAAATACTTCATGGAAGATATTTTAGGTCATAAGATGTTTGGAACATAAAAAAATTAACTCTTTCCATTTATCATTTTTAAGGTGAAGTTGATCGATGGTGGTTATTCAGTAATAATATGAGAAAGAAAGATGTTATTGATGCTATTTAATGGAAAATATTTAAGGATATTTTTCTTGAGAAATATTTCTCAATGGTATTTTGAATCCAAAAAGAAAACTAGTTCCTAGTATTGAAATAAAAACTGAATATTCTATATCTTCATATGATGAAAAAATCAAAATATTTTCAATATATGTGATTGATTTTATTCGAAACTTTTATATAATAATTAATAGGTTTTACTCATGATTGAAGAAAAAACTAAGAAAAACATTGAATGCAGGATTATTTAAAAACTATGATAAAGTTGTTTGTTATTATAAAAAGGTTGAGATAGAGTTTTCTTATACATATGTTCCTAAATATGATGAAACTAAAAAAATCATCTAGGATAGTAGTCAATGGGAAAATTTAAAACAAATTAATCTAGGGGTAATAAAATGAATTTCCCATAATGTGGTAAGTGTGGTAAAAAACACCTTGGATAATTTATTATTAAATCATGTAAGTGTTAAAAATGTGTGAAGTTAGGCCACATGTCCAATGAATACAAGGAAACGAATGCTGAGGAATCATAGAATACGGTTACAGAAATCCATCCAATGGTAAGATGTTTTATTTTCAATTAGTTGGGTCATTATGATAATGTATGTCTTAAATTAGTTACAAAGGATGTAAATATTCAGGATTGGAAATTGAAAGGGGTAGTGAGGTCATTTTCTACAAATACAATTGATTTTGGTACATAAAATAAAGTGGTAATAGGTATGTTACTTTTGTTTTCAAATTATGTGAATATTGTGATTGAATCTGGATATTCAAATTCCATCATTTCTAAAAAAATTATAAGTAAATTTGTAATTTCACATTATGGAATTAATACATAAATATTTGTAAAAAATATGAGTGATATTATTAAATCAATATATATTTATAAGAATTTCATGTTGTTATCAGTGGGATGACCTATCATACAAATCATATTGAACTATCCATAGTAGAGTTTAATATCATTTTTCCTATGTATTTGAAATCAGTTCATCCTACTATGATAGATTGTAGTGAAAATAAATTGTTTTCAATTATTTCATGTCTTTCATAATGTTCCATGAATTAAAGGAATTAATTAGAGATGGAAGTTAATGTTACCTGGCTCTAATTGTTTAATATAATGAAAAAATTATAATTAGTAATTTAAAAGTATTAAAAGAGTACAATGATGTTTTTCTAGATGTTTTTCCTTGTTTTATTCATGATTGAGAGGTTGAGATTACTATTGACCTATTACATAATTATATCATATTTTTAAACCTCTTTATCAAATGAATCAATGGAAACTTTTAGAATAGAAAATAAATTATATATGTTATTTGATAAAGGTTTCATTCAACCTATATCTTTGTTTTTTGGTGATCCTATTTTTTTATAAATAGAAATATGTTTCAATGAGTCTTTTCATTAATAATAGTTTCTTGAATAACATCACTGTTAAGAACAAGTATTGTTTTCCTCATATTAATAATTTTTTTATCATCTCTCTGGAGAACTTTATTTTTCATAGGTTAACCTGAGGGTGGGGTACCATAAGCTGAATGTGAAGAAATAATATATTTGAATGATTTCCTTTTAGAAAATACATGGTCAATACAAGTTTGCAGTTATTTTTTTGGGAAATCAAAAATACTTATTTTATTTATGGACCTTATGAATAATTCTATTCAACAGTCCTCAGACATTATTTTAGTTTTTTTATTGATTCCATTTTGGAATATTCAAAAAGTAAATCGGATTATAAAAGACACTTATGGGTTGTTTTGGAAACAATAAAATAAAATGAAATATATGGGATACTTTTGATGTGTGAATTTAGGTTGCAACACATTCTATTACTTGGTAATTTTGTTTCTAAAGATGTCATAATTGGTGACCCTACTAAAAAATAGTTGTTAATGATTTGAAAATACCCAAAAATTTCATAGGGATTCATAATTTTATTATTTTGGTGGGTTAATACCAGCGATTTATTGAAATATTTGCTTGTTTTTACAGCCCAATGACTAAGTTATCTAAAAAGAAGTTAACATAAATTTGAAAAAAGAATGTGATGATTTTTTTAGGAACTAAAAAGAATATTGGTGAATGATATATTTTTTTCCATGACTTCAAGAAATATAAAATTTTCATTTACGGTGATTTTTCATTGAATATACTTGGTTGAATCCTAATTCAAGATGATCATGTGATTTCTTGTGCTTATAGTTAGTTGAAACCTCATGAGTTAAATTAACCATTACATGATTTTTAATTAACAATTTTGGTTTTCACAATAAAAATTTTGACACATCATTTGTATAGAGTAAAGTGTGAAATATAAAATGATCGCAATATATTGAATTATATATTCTATTAGAAAGAATTGAATATGATTTAGAAAATATGGTCTGAACTAATCAATCATTATTAATTTATGATTAAATACCATCCATGAATAAAGATAAAAAATTGTTTAATTATTTTACTCGAAAAAAATATTTTACATTAACGATGTTAGGTTTGGAACATATCCATTTAGTTAATGATTTGATGAGTATTGTCCTAGAATATTGAATGCAAGGATATCCTCCATTTTGTTTCAGGTTTTTATATATTCAACTCTATCTAAAATAATTAAGATATATTAGAAGGAGTATTAGTATTATTAAAAAATGTAGAATCCATTAGGAAGGGTAAGTTTATTTATTTTAATATTAATGAATACGGTGTTTTATAATTTATAAAATGATTATATGTGTTTTTTGATTATAATTTGTGGAAATTGTTTTTTACTAAAGCTCATAGTTCTATGTTTTCATTAATTTGTGTAGTACTATGATGCATAGAAACCATTCCGAGAGTTATTGAAGGGATTTATTGAAAAGAGATATTTCAGACTTCACTATAAAATTTTTTACTTGTCAGTAGGATAAATAATAACAAAAAATAATGAAGGGTATTCTTTAACCTTTCCCAATGCTAGAGTGGAAATTGTGGAATATTTAAATAGATTTCATGATAAGATCTCTAAACACATCTCATTGTAAAAAATGTGATTTGGATTATTACTAATCGATTATATAAATATTCACATTTCCTTACCATTTGAGATATTATATCTTTAGATCAAGTTTCTTGATTATGTCTAAAGGAGATGGTCAGGTTATATTGAATTCTTGTCTCTATTGTATCATACCGTGATCCCTAGTTCACATATAATTTTTGTTAAGGACTTCAAAAGTCATTGGGTAATGAATTAAATTCTAGTATATTTTTTTATCCTCAATCTGATGGACCTTTTGAGTGGAAAATTCAGATAATATAATATATTATTCATTCATTTTAAATGTATTTACATGGATTTTTGGTTGAATATCATTCTTTGGATGAGTTTTCTAATAAAAATATTTTTCATTCTAGTATATAAAGGGAACTATTTGAGGCATTATAAAGAAAGAGGGGGCGAACACTAGAATTTTGGGATGATGTTTGAGAAAAAAATTGATGGGACCATAGTTGGTATGGGAATGTAATAGAAAGTTTAGTTGACTCAGAAATAAATAAGGAAGGATCAGATAAGTTAGAATAGTTTAACGAATAAATAGATGAAGTATATTTCTTTTAGGTAGGTGGTCATGTCTTTCTCAAAATTTATCAATGTAAAATTGTAATGAAATATAGTAAGGAGGAGAATCTAACCCCATTTTTCAATGGACTATATCAAATCTAGGAAAATTTTGGATCAGTTTACTCTAGATTGGATATTCCTCTACGTTTATCTTAGGTACATGATGTATTTCATGTTTCAAAATTAAGGAAATATGTTTCAGATTAGTCTAAACTTTTTACACCGAATGTATTTTAGTTGGAAAGGGAATATTTCCTATGAGGAATATCACTTTTAGGTTCATGAACTCATAGAGAAATTGTTCTATAATAATGTGACTCACCAAGTTAAGGTTTTATTGAAAAACTATACAGTTAAAAAGAAACATGGGAATCTGAAAATGTTATGAGTGAAAAATATCCTGACTTGTTTAATAAGTTAATAAAATTTTGAGGATGTAATTTTTAAAAGGGTATAAGGATGTAACAATCCCATGAATTATAGAATAAATAATTTTTATTTTTAATAAATGAATAGTATATTTATATTAGTTATAAAAATATTGTTTAATTCTTAATTAAAAAGAATATTTTCTTAACTAAACAGTAATATTATAAAGATTTATTTAAACTATAAATTCATAAAATTTATAATTTTAATTTTATAAAATTAAAATCATTATATAAATCATCATATTAAAATTTATTAGGGGTAATGTTTTGGATTTTTCAAGAAATGTTGCTTTTTCAGTGAGTAGTGAAAACTACTTTTTTTGTAAAACAAGTATTTTTTGATAAATTAAGTAATTTAAGATCCATAAGGTGTTTCGAATATGATTCAATGTAACCTAAATAATATTTAGTTATATTTAATAAAATTAATTAAATTAAATTCAACTTTTATGTTGGTTCATAGTATAATATTTTTTTGGTTTTAAACGCAGTTTTAGTTATATAAAAACAATTTTGAAATGCATAATGTTTATAGTTTTAAATTCATTAAAATAATACCTAATATGGAATGTTTCAAATAAAATTTATATATTATATATCATTAAATATTAATTTATTTTCATAAAATGATTAATATTAGTCACAGAGTTATAATAGAATCATATTTTTATAAAAAAATACTCTTCTAAAAAACTCATTGTCTCATCGTATCTATGAGATTAATATTAAATTAAAATTTTCAAATTATTTCAATTAAATATGGAAAAATTAATTCCATGTTTAGAATCATAATAAATTATAATTTCTTACAAGTTCAACTTAATGTTTGATGAAATTGATTAGTCAAAACAATTAAAATAAACTACAATGATTAATTTAAAAATAGGTTTATATAGTGGTTAACCATAGAATATAAGTTTTAAAGATGACCAAAAACATGTAAAAAATAATTTTATGTCCATATTTATAACTAATTACTTGTATTAAAAATAGTGTTCCATTATTGGTTCCTATTTACATAAAAAAACAAGGGTTGAATTCTCTCTTTCAAAATAATTACAAGTGTGCCACCCACCTCACTTTTAAAAGGCCTCCCCTCTCTCACTCTATTCACACCATAAAAACCAATTATATTGGAAAATAAAAACTAAAATAACTATTAAAATTACCTCATATAAAAATAGAATCCTTAATTTTGGCATAAATCTATTCAAGGAAGGCCTTCGAGGAAAACCAAGAGGATATACTTGAAATAGTGGTAATGTTCAGTAATTAGTGTTTTATTTTATTTCCTCCTCCACCCCCTAAAATTATTATTATAAAAATATGATATAATAACCTCAATATATTATATATTTTATTATATTTTATTATGTTAGGCGTATTACCTAATACCACACACACTTCCATTAAATGGGTTACGAAATTATCATTCACGTGTACAACAAACTACAGCCTGGTGAAATGATGTCTTTCGTGTTTCTTTATCACCCATCACGGTTTGGTATAAAGATGCATATAAAGAGTATATATGATATTTATAACATCATAATACCTATATAGACATTATTTCATATATTTCCTTTTTATATTACATTCCTTAAGATACATGATAGTGTCAAATGTGTGTATGGTGGACTATCGCATCATGAAGCAATGTGATTTGTTTTCACTAATGGGTTATATGGAAGGTTATAAGGGAAACTATAATCAATATATGTGATAAAAATTAAAAATTATGATATTAATGTCATATTTATCATTTTTTAAATATAATATATGATTTTTTTTAAATTTTCACTCACTAGAAAAATGATAACCTCGTTCTTGGACATATAGAAAACCACATCCTCAAAGTTATGTGATTAATTTTTACACCACAAAATCACCATAAATATATATATGAATATATATAAGTTCATATAATTAAATAGTATGGTATTAATGATAAAATTATCATTCTATAAAGATAAAATAACATTTCCCATCCTTCTATAATGATCATTGAAAAATGGAAATGTTACTCATGCATGTGTATGGCCTGCCATCTCCATGATAGTAACGTTAGTTAATTTTTCATAATTATATTTCATGATTAGTTTTATTCTTTATATGTTCAAATAAATACCTCTTTAACCATAATCCACTAACCAAATTCATTTTTAACAAAGGCTAAATATGGTCCAAATATATGACTTAAACTTAGTTGATTATGTGATTGTATAAAATATTTTACTTAGTGAAATTAAAGCAAAATTAAACTTTAAAAATTTTCTCATGAAACTAAATATTTAACATAATTTTATATATTAGAAATAAAAATACACACATGAAAATTCATAATCAAAGTAAGGGACTTCGTCTCAATTTCCATTATTTAAGGTATATCTTGATGTTATGCATCTTTATTTATTTATAATGTGTATATACAGAGCCTTTTACATTTTATATCAGCCATTTTTCTATGAAAATGGTATTTCATGTTTTTTAAATTTTATTCTTTCACGGGGATGATGATTTAATTATTTCCAAAGTTTTAATGCACTTTTCTTCTAAATAATTATTTTATTAATATTTTTCTTCAAAATCTCTTTGTCTTATGTTTCCATGTTTTAAAATTATTTTTTAAATTTTTTTATATAGAAATAAAATAATTATAAAGTTAATTTTATGTGTTTTTTACTTTATTTTAAAGGTTTTCAAAATCTATATTTTTACATTTTTCAAACAGAACATTTTCACAAATGATAAATGAAATGTACTAAATTTAAAGTGTGGTGACAATAAACTTTCTTATCATCATGATTTTTATTTTATTTCTACATTCATTTGATATATTTCATGATTTCTTAAATGAAAAACCTTATTTACCATTTTGGGTTATATTTTTATTTAAATGATTTTTCAAAAGAAGAGTGTATTGAAAATGGGATTTTAAAATAAAATGGTATTTTAATATCTAAAAGTGATTTAGAAAAGAGTTTAGAAAAGGATTTCAACTTATGAAATATTTTATTGATTTTTAGGTTCATGGACATTATATATTATGGGTGTGCCCATTTAGCATTGGTTGAGCCTATTATAGATAAAATGATGGGTGCACCAATATAGTGTTCCAATGCATTGGGTAATTATTGTTTTCTCAAGAGAATTACAATAGAATCTGGTCATATGTTTATTTCAAATTTTTAAGGTTTTAGTAAGGGTTATGTTAGGGTTCTATGATATGATTTCCCAAGGTACCAATAAAAATTTTCTATTCTCTTTAATGAGTTTTCATATAAAGATTTTGTTTTCAAAAGTTAAAATAAATGATCATTTAAAGAAATGATATGACCCTTATTGGGTAAACGGGTATGTTTTCAATAAATGTTTTTTATAAGTGTTAATTGTTTTCAATAGACTAATATTTTTCTTATTTTTAGGTCCCTTAATAATCTTCTTATGATCATCCCATGTTTTTTATGAAAAGTTACATGATTTTAATGACGGGTAAGGGAATGTAAGATGTAAAGTTGAAAGTTATGAATATTTTTATTGAAAAAGAGAACAATAATTATTTTAACCATTTTATATTATATAAAAAATGGATTCTTATTAGATGTTTCTGATTTTTAATTTTATGGTTTTTTATGTATGAGTTATGACCTAATTACCTAAAGATATAAACTTGAAAAGATACTCAATGTAACAGAAACTAAATTCTTGACAAACTCAATATTATTTCATATTTAATGTTGGGTACCTATACACTCTATACTTCAACAAAATACAAGGATATTTTATTTTTTATTATACTTATCATTATCCTCATATTTATCCTTTGCCTTATTCCTAGGGTTCTCGCTAAATTTTTATCATCCTAGTTTCCAAAGTTTAACTAAATGTTTCCACTAATACCAACTATATGGACACAAGAAATTTACATAAACTATTACATGATTTATAAAAATAAATATAAAAAAATATAGTACAATAATCATAATATCCTAGTGTATTTGTAAGACTATGTATATATTACAACAAAAGAAAATAAAACATGGCATCCTTGATTTATTCTCAATAATGAGCTCTTAAATCTATTTGATATCCTAAAACTGGAGAGGATAACCTAGAGAATACATAAAGAAAAGTTGTGAGTTAAAAATACCAATAATAAAATAAACTAGATAAAGAAACAAAAAATATGAGTCAATGGTATAACCTGATATCATAAAAGATAAGGCTCATGAGTAATCACATAGAATTATATAAAAAATAACATGGTACCATAAGATTGTGGTAATATATAAAATATTATAAAGACATATAAAATGACATAAATATGATCCAAGGATGAATGACTAGAAAATAACACATGGTGTACAATATCCCATAATGGATTAGAATTACACCCAAATCTCATGTGTAATGTCTCGTCATATTATAACATTACATGATGAATTGGAGAACAATCTAAGAACATCGATTGTATAAAATATTTCAAACTTACACCATCCTATCTAGGAACATCGATCATAACATGACCACGATTTATATATTCAAAAAAATAAAATCCATCATAAGGAAAAACATAATCATTATTCACTAAAATAAAATGGGTATTATAATATTTTCACATATCACACTCAAATGAAATTTCATGATGATAGAATTTGAGATATGAATATAAGAAATGTATTAACCCATAAAATTAAAGGATAAAGATTTATGTATATATGTGAGAAACAAATATACATAATTTGGAAGCAATTTGTAACATAACATATTTTCATCATGGATGAAAATTCTTTTTATATTTCATGGAATATTTCATGAGAAAAATACCATATTCACTTTGTAAACGTATTTTAAAAATATCATAATGTCCAAAATATTATCAAATTTTTTTATTTAATAAGAACCATGGAAACTTATAAATTAATATTCAAACACTTGAGTGGGAATGATGATGGTAAATTCTGAATATATTATATAAGTTAAAAAAATTCCATTCACACTATTATAAAAATGTTATAAAATCAAACATTTGAAAAATAATAAGAAGATTCCTTTCAAATAATTTTTAAAAAATTAAAAAAGTAGTAAAAATTTCTTTAATAAGTAATTGTTATAATTTTAAAAAAAAATTAAAATATTTTTAGAAATCATTGACTTGTATGAAAAAGAATTTTTGATCAAAGAGAGAAATGAATTCATCTTTTCTAAAAAACATTTTCTCAATCATTTTAAGTTAAAAAGAGTCTAAAATGGTACTATTACTTCAAATTTTTTTGATTAATTACAGTATAATAAAATAAAATAGTTTTATTAGACAATTATAAAATAATTTTCTATAATATAAATTCAATTATAAGAAATCCCTATTAAAATCAGCTTTAGACATAAAAAATTACCACTTTGTAAACTATTAGATCATAAATATCATGAATTAAGTAAATGAATTATAACTTAAAATATAATGAATTATTAAGGATTCATTATACAAATATGTAAATGTTCTTTATATTACTATTTAAAATAAATTAGGTGTATAAAGTAACATGTATCTCAAAGAAGGATGTTTTATAGATGAAACACTTACCTAGAGTCCAGTATTTATCATTTATATATTTCATATCCAAGTTAATAATATTATATCAAGTGTAATTTTCATTAATAATATTTTATTTCTTTAATTCATTATAATTAAACTATTTACTTCATTTATTTTAATTACATAACTAATTATGTAGTTAGTTATGTACATGTATGGTATTTTGAGGATTCTAAGTTCATTAAACCAAAATGACATTGATGTGTTGACTATCATCAAAGGAGTTTTTATTATATCATCTCCAGAATAATAATAAGGACATAATTATATTTTTTATATGTAAATTAAACTTTAAAAAATAACTATGAATTATGGTTATGAAAAATGAGCTATGTTACAATCATGGAGATGATAAGTCGTATGTACGCATGTTGAGCCTTTCCATTTTCCAATGATCATGATGGAAAGAATTTAAGTGTTATTTTATACATATATTAGTATAAAAATATCATAAATATAATATTATTAATTAAATATTCTTTCAAGTACAATACATGTGATTTGGTAATAAAAACATGAATCACATCGCTTCGTGAGGCTGTAGTCGTCTATACACATGAACTATGTTACCATTTTTCAATAGATTTTTAGGGTAAAAAAGTATATGATAAAGTAATATTATATAATCATTATTATATAATTAATAAAAATATAAATATTAAATACATCATTATTTACAGCCTTGATAGGCGATGATGGAAAACAAATTTCATCATTCTTTAAAGTAGTATTCTACTATACACATAAACAATGGTTTCATTTATCATTTGATGGAATATGAGAGGAATGAATATTATTCCATAGACATAATAACATATAAATATATATTAGATAATTATTTTAATTATATTGGAATTGTTAAGATAGTTTATTGTGGAAAATGAAGATGAAAAAAGAAGGAGCTCAGGGTACACTATTACCTCTTCTTTGGACCACCTCTTTCCGATTGTTCCTGAATCATTTATAGATTTGATATAATATATAAACAAGGATTATAGAAATATAGGATGGAATTGAGGATCTTATTTATGTATTTATTAACTAAAATAATTGGTTTTTGAAGTGTGTAAATGAGTTGAGGGGGGTTCTCATTTATAAGGGATGAGGAGCGGCATTATAGTAAATACCCAAAACTATCCAATAATGGGAAGTAACATTCATTCCAAGTGATTCCAAAATATAAAAATAGATTAGATGAGATATAAGGATTATAAAAACCTCTACTATTCTAAAGCAACATTTTTTTTCAAAATTTTATCCTGTTAACCTTTAACATTACTCATATTTAACCTTTTAATTTTGTTACCACGATAACTATTTTTTTACTATTTTTAATATTCATTATATCTGAAAAATAATTAATCCCTAATATATAATATAAATTATTCTTATTGCCAATACTTAATCCATCTAATAAAATTAAAATCATATAAGAGGCCGAATTGTATTTAAAATTAACCCCACATACATGTTGAAAAAAAAGGTTTTTTAAGAAATGAAATTTTCAAGCATATGATGATCTTATAAAACTATATGAGAAGTAATAATAATTAAATTTATTTAAATTAATATTTATGGATATATAATATATAAATTTAATATAATGAATTCCTCATGATGGGTTATTTTAGTTATTTAAAATGGTAAAACATTGTGCACTTTAATGCAATTTATTGAAAAAATATGTCATAAATCCAAAAAATAAACATATATTAAAATATAGTATAAATATGATTTATATGTAATTAATTTTATTAAATACAAAAATAATAATACAAATATTAATTTTAAACCATGTTAAAGAATAATTGGACTTTTAAATTACTTAATTTAATAAAAATATATGAAAGTTTTACAAAAAATGGTATTTTCACTATTCACTAAAAAATAAACATTTTTCGAAAAATACTAAAGTTTCCACCAAATATAATATCAATATTATGATTAAAAAAATTATAATCATTTTATAATGTAATATTTCTATAATTTCTAAAAAAATAATAATAACCTCTCAAAAAGTAAATAAAATAAATTTTAAAAAACTAATTTTTTATAGAATAACATATCTTAATTAATGTTTAGTACATATTTATTTGCAGTTTTAAAAAATAATTATATTTATTCTGAACTTATTATATGTTTTATAATTCATTTATTACTATTCATACACCCCAATTTAAGAACTATATTATATTGGTCGCTTTTAAATAATAATTTAATTTTATATTTTGGTGCATTTTAAATCATTGTTGCATATAAAGAAAGCTATCAAAGAAAAGAAATTTATTCAAATATAAATATATTATAAATTCTCAGGGTGTTACAAAATAATATAGTAGTGACATATAAACTGAAATACACATGCATAGAAGAAAGCGTAAATATGGTAGAAAAACATTTTAGATATAAGGATACCATTGTTTAGGATACATAAGTCGCATTTTCATAGGATTAATGGTGAATAATATACATTTAAAATAACCATAATTAATCTTTTGTAATAAAAAAATATTAATTTTTTGAAGGTTTAATATTCATTTAATATTCATTATAATTAGTTTAAAGGAGAGTGATGTAATGATGCATCAAACACAAGTGATATTTTCTCTTATATTTATTTATAAAAATGTTCATTTTAACAATCAAACATATTTTATATATACATATATAAATTGTAAAATTATTAAATATGTAAAATGAGAATAAATTGTTAAGAAAATTAAAAACAATGATACTTGATTAACTTATGAACTTTAGGAATAAACCATATATAAATTATGTGTTATATATGCACATAATAATACAAAGTATATTTTTGGAATTATAAATCTTTAATAACATCTAAACATGAATAAATTTATCAAAACTATGAAATTAATCATATATTGTTTTTAATATTTATATAATTTATCTTTGAATAATATAAACAACATTAAGATAAATATCACATTAATTTAACTTGTGAAATATCCAAAAATAACACACATTTATTTTTTATTTATAATTACTTTATAATTTCTAAAAATATGTTAAATAATTAAATTTCAGAAAATGATATCATAAAATTATGAACATTTATAAGAATAATATAAAATTAATTTATGATATGTTTTCAATAATATTACATTAATCCATCATGTTCTAATCTGAAATAATCTAAAGTAAATTTTTAATATCATTACTCTTTAATGTGTTCTAAATATTTGTTAATTATCAATCATATTTAAAAATACCCAATTTTTTTAAAAAAAATTGTATAATGATAATTGATTAATTGATGACCTGTAGAAATCAACCTCACATGGATATGGAATGTGAGGTACCTGAAATTATCCAAAGTGTATTTTTAAATTTTCAACGCTTTTATAAGTTGAAAACATATATAAAAAATAAAAAATTAAGAAAACGAGATCAGATTTTCAAGAAAAGTTATAAAAATGATATTTAGTTAATTTTTTATATGTAGGAAAAAAGAATTATATAAATCCAAAATTTCATGTGAATAAAATGACCCCATGTTCCTTTGTAACAAAATGACATATATCTTTCATTGACTTGGACCAAACTACCTCATACTCTATGAAGCTTAACCAATATATTGGGGTTAGTGATGAGAATTGAGAATATAAATGTATAATTTAATTATTGATTACTATATTTTAATTAAAAATAGTATTTTTATCTAGATTTTACCAAAAAAACTAGTATGATCTATCCATATATCAAGTGTTTTGAAAATGAAATAAAAATATGTCCACCAATGTAATGGAACGTGTATGTCACATAGTACCTATCAAACCAATATAATAACAATAATAGTATTAATAATATTAATAATAACTAAACATATATATATAAACGTAAAACAAATTACAAAATCTTACCAAATAGAAAATATCATACATCAGTTCCAAAAAAAATACAAAGGCATATAACTCTAAAAAAAGATAATACACGAACGTGTTAATGTGAAAAATTAATCATCCTTCCAGTGATAGACTATCATGAAAAAACTAATGGATTTAGATATTTTTTGGGTTACATCATAACCTGGATAATCCATAATTAATCCAATCATACATCTACACACTTACTTAAATTTATAATAATAAAATTGAAACTACATGTCCAAAAAAAGTGCACATGAATGGTGTGAGTATGAAGATTAGGTAGGGACTACCACAATACCTCAGTTATCACATGTTGTTGTAGAAAACTCAACTTTGGTAACCCAGATCGTGTTTCTATATTATAACATTGGAATTAGATACAATGGATCTCCTTATAAAGTATCGATCAATTTAATAGTCTTGAAGAACCAGATATATACATGATTATCTATTACATTGGAAATATAAAAATTATCATAAGAGAAATTCTTGTATCCTTGATATTTTTTGAAATATAATTCTTTATATCATAGAGGAGGGAAATAATTAAAGGAATACCTCATATGATTATTAATATTTATGTACAATAGAATCTATCATGGGTAAATTAGTCATAATTAACATACCAAGGTTAATAACTGAAAACACTTGTTATTTAATCAATAACATGAAGATTAAATGCATCCATGGAAATTATCAATGCAGTAATATCATAAATAAAGATAAATTAATTATCAATGTTGGAAATGATTAATTTTGTATGTAATTATCTCATAAATCATGACATATTTTCTATTAAGGTCATTTGTAAAGATATATTAATAAATGGGTAGGTATACACCAAAAAACCTATTCAATTATTTTAGCCAACTTATTTTTCTAATGAAACCTTTATATTAATTTATGGGATATATATAATCAGTCCCCCACCCATCAATTTATTTATAATTCATTCCTCATATATTTAATTTTTAATTTATTTCAGAAAAAACATGTTGTATCAATAAATATCTTTATTGATTAACAAATACTAAATAAAAAAAATTTACACAATCAATAAAATAACTTTTATATTGTAACACCATATGTTAAAATAATATAAAGTTTATTAGATAATCATACCCTGATAAAAAATAAAATTTATATTTGAGATAAATTAAATTTTAAATTTAATTTGATCTCAATAATGTGAATTATTCAAGATAAAGTTAACAACCATGAAATTATTAGGAGGTAAAATATTACCTTAATTTATCATAAATATAGGTTCTATAATAAAATCACATCCTTTAGAGAATAAAGTAAAATGGAAGAAATTAATTAAATTAATATTTTGTTAAAAAAATTCTATTTAAAATCATTCAAATCTTGTTGGATAATCTAAATATAAGAAATTCTTATAGCGACCAAAAAATTTGTTGATGTCCTCTATGGTAAAAAAAATCATATTGACCATTTTTAAATAAATTCAAAAAACATTATATATAGTAATTTAAAAACTTTTATAATGATAATAAAAATATAAAATTTCATTAATAAATTATTTTATTAAATAAAAAGGACTTATGTATGATAATTTTTTAAAATATGGGCATGGAAGAAAAATATACCTAGTTAAAATAGATAAAATATATTTTTCATTATAATATGAATTTCCATGATTCAGGTTCCTAAGAGAGTTAAAATAGAAATAAAACATGAAAATAATATAATATAAATAGTATATGGAAATATATAGAATATATGATGGATATATTATAATATTCCTTCAATAAAATAAGAGCATTCTTAAAAAATGAGATTATAAAATATGTTCTTAACTCTTGGGTAACATTTAAATTTTAACCTCTATGAAAGATTAAAATTGAATTGAAAATTTTATCATCCTGAATAATTATATATTTGTGAAAAATAAATTAAAGGGATAGTATATGCACTGCATAAAAACAAATAACTGTATAAAATCATATATGTCTTAATTGAGTGGAAATTGAGATGAATTCTCTTAACCAATGTTGACACTCCTTGTAAGTTCTCTTAAATCCAATGAAAAAAATTTAATTTATTATAATTCTATAATAAATTCATTTATATACTTATAATATCATATATAATACTATTATAAAATTTTAATGCCTATTTATTAATAATTATTTGATAAAATTACCATTTCTGGGTGTCAACTATTTCATTTTTCATAATATTTTTTGTTCAATATTTTTTCCCTTATACATTAATTATTTCCCATTATATAGAAAATGTTAATAATATTATAAATATAATATAAATTAATTATATAAATTCATCTATAAAAGGTAAATATTGACAAATGAATTACATTGTTCATAGAGATGGTATATTATATCTATTCATGAACGTTTATTCACTTCTCATTGGATGGAATGAAAGAAGGGTAAATTATAATTCACCTTTAAATAATCATTTTTATATAAATATATATATAATTTATATTCATTATATATAATCTTATTTTCATTCATTTTAAATAGAAACAAAAAACGGATCACATCACTTCATACAGGTGGAAGTCCACACGTACAGAAGAACGGTATTTTAGTTTCCCAATGGATTAGAAGGTAAGAATATAGATATGATATTATAATTATAAAAGTATAATTATATAAACAAATATCATATATTTAACTTATATACAACTATATAGCAATCCATGTAATTTGTGATAGAAAAATAATTACACTGCTACGTGGAGACGGTAAGTCACATGTATACACGAGTGATTTTTTCCACTTTTCCTATGATTGAAAAGGGATGGAAAGTGGTTTTAACATTAACATAATAAAATATCACTATATTTATGATAATATATTTATTATTTTATGATATTTAAAATATATTTAAAGAAACATGAAGAATAAATACACTAGAATGAGACGGTAAAGATGATTTCCTCTTCTTCGGTGATTTTCCTTTAAATTACTTCTTAAGAGCCCTAAGAATTGTATTTTAATGAAGAAAATAACCTTTAATTAGTGGGAAAAAGAGAATATAATATTTATCGTTTGTTATATTTATATATCTCAATGTGGTTTGAAGGAGATAATGAAGGAGTGTCATTTTATAAGTGATGGGAGGGTTACAATTGTAAAGTCCTGAAATATTATAATATAATATATGTCTAACTCATGGAAAATAATTAAAAATGAATTATATTAGATGATAATGATAATATTTTATTTATATAATAATATAATAAAACTTTTATTTGTTTAGATATAATTTTAAACCTTAACTTTTTGATTAAGCACTCAGTTTATTGATTTTACCCTTAACTATGCTAATGAATTTTTAAATATTAAAGGGTAAAAATTTAAATTATAAAAAGGGATTTTTTTAATAATTATAAATGGAAGAAATTTTAAAACATATGTAATCCTACTTGTCTTCTTTAAATATATTTATGATTTTTAAATAATTTAACAAAATATTATTTTTATAAAATATCATTATTGTCATTTTTGACTCCATTCAATTAAATTGGAATTAAAGACACCAAGGAAAAGATTTATTTTGAATAATATCATTTCATATATCCCTAATAAGATATATTCATATATATAATTTTGTAAGTCAATAATTCATCAAAATTTTGTAGCTTCTATTATTTAAAAATCATTTATTCTATTTTTCTATAAATAAAAGAAATACCTTGATAGCGTTGCATATTCATTTATTATAATTTCTCAATCGCTAAAAATTAAAAATAAATTACTATGAAAAAAATTATTTGATATTTAAAATTAACATATGAAACTTTAAATAAAATATTTTTATCATTATGAAAAAATATTATAGATATTAATGTCAATAATATTACATTTTTTATTTTTTTTCTTATAGTAATATAAATGATAATATCAATGAAAAATAGTAACAAGTGAAAATATTTTACAAATATGATGGAAATAGAAAAATTAAATTCATACTTAGGATTAAGTAAAGTGTTAGTGAAAATTTAAAGCCTTATAAAAAAGTTATAAACTATTTTTACCAATTTCACACATTTTAAACTTATTAAGGTGATAAATATCCATCAAGGTTATTGTTCATATTGAACAAAATTAAAAGTGGAATATTTAACAAATTTAAACCTAGTAATTCCAAATATAGAATGAAATTTATCAAATTTAATTCATAAAATATTCAGAAGTTAATATAAGATAAAAATCCATACACAATGAAAAATAATTTTTTATTAAATGCGTTTTTATGTCCAAAAGTGAACTTATGAAAAAATTAGGTATAATGATGAATCAGTTGGAATTAATTAGATTATTTTGATTTAAATACATATTTTGTTAATTTAGTAAAAAATAAATTAAATTATAATTATTTTCATTTAAAATAAATGATACATTTACAAAAAAAAATTATTTTTTCACTATTTACAATGAAAAAACCTTTTCAGAAAAAATTATAAAAAATTAAACCTAATAAATTATTTAAATTATGAATTAAAAAATTGTATCATTATTATATAATAATATTATAATAGGTTATAATTGATATTTTAAACTCTATGACCCATGTAAAGCATGAAATAAAAAAAATTAAATAGAAAGAGATCATAAAATATTTGGTTATTAAATTTTACCCACTTATAAAAATTTATCCCTTAAAATTACATCACTCTTATATAAATAACTTAGGTTAATTATACCTCATCACATAATCATGTTTCCATGTAGCTTCCTTAAATATATTATTTTCATAAAATATTTGACCAGATATATAGTCTTGTTTCGTATCACGTTCTCTCTATGATCAAGAATATTCATCGATTGTACCTTATAAGAAAAATAAATCTATAATGGTATGAACTTTTAGTTCATTACTTGTGAAGGATCAAGTATATGCCTTTTGGGATAGACACATCGAACACAATATAAACTTGAGAGATATTTGGGGGAAGCGGCATCTGATAAGCTACTATCTTGATATGATAAAGAATTTTGATTAGACCGATATATCTAGGGATGAAAATTAAATTCATTCCAAATATTATAACCTTATTCTAAGGAGATATTCATAGTAATACAATTTCACCACAATAAAACTCTAGATTTCATAAACCATTATCAGAATAAATTTTTTACCATCTTTGAGCTACCCTTATATGTTGTTTAAGAGATAAAAAAATCTCAAGAATTTAATTAGAAATATTATGTCCCAACATATTTTTTTCTCTAATATCATCCCAATACGATGGTGTTCTATACTTTGTTCCATAATTATATTTATCAGGATCTATATAAATGCTCGAGATAAATATATTTTTGTAAGAAACTTCTTCTAATGGAATTTTTTGATCTCACCCACAATTGGGACCCCTAGAATTGGTTCTGAAAATATCTACAAGAGTTCTAATAGCCCTAGAAGAGTTTTCTTTTAAATACTTTTGTCTTCGGTTGTCACAAGGATAGATCAATTCACTTTGTAAAATACTTGAAAAATATGATGATGCTTTGATGATTTGTATTTCACAAATATCATAATTTTTTCATACAACTTGTGATTAAAACCTTGTGAAGGAATGGGTGAGTAGAAAAGTATCCAATCATATTTAGTGTTTACTGGAATGAATTATGTTGCTGGAAGATAAGGAAGTTACAATATTTTAACTAAAAAATATGATGATTCTAAATGTGATCGATGAAAGACTATATCTCATGAAAGATGAGGTTTTTTATGAAAGATGTTGTTTATTGAATAAGATAGATTACAATGAAGTATCCTGGGTTTTCTTATCGAAGTATATGTTTTTAAGGTTGTGTTATTTTCTAGTGTTTGCCAAATTTTTCACCTCAAAGTTCGGATTTTGTTATTTTTGAAAATGAAGAGTTTTTTCAAAGGAGTCTATGGATAGTAGTACATATACCATGAAGCAATGTTTGAAGAATTCATAGATGGTATAAGGAGTGGTGAAGGAAAATCAGTAAAGGTCAAATTCTACATAGCAGCGTTATGCGGACTGCGAATCATGATAAGTGTATGGTATGTGTACTGCATTGGGGAAACAATTCATATGTGATACATAGTTTGTAGGAGTCTTGAGTTTCATGGGAGGTGAAAATTTCATGGTGATGGGTGTCATTCCAGGAATAGAGGTCGTGATATTTACAACCGTGAAGGAATAAAGGCAGTACGCGGACCATGTAGGTAAACAATTTTCACAGGAAAGAAGGTTCTTGAAAAAATTGTGGTTCATGGGTGAATCTTAGTATGTGGAGAAATCTATACCATGTAATAGATTTGGGAAATCCTTATTAGTGAGATTTTCGGATCACTTTTCCTATAAAAGGAGCATTAATCCCACCATTAAAGGTAGCTAATTTTATAAGTATGATCATCACTGTGAAATAATTTTAGAGAAATCCAATGTTTTTCAGGAAGGATTAGTCTGTAAAAGAGAAGGATTATCATAGGATAGTTCCTTAAAATATGAGGTAGTTCATAGGATATCATTTCCAAAAACCGAAATGGTTTGCGAGGATTGTATGCGGAATAAGTGATTCCACATAAGAGAAGGTGTTTTGAAGAGGTGATACGCGAAAGCGGTAAACTAAGGCAGTATGTGGACCATCAGTGGTATGTGGAGAAGATCCAATTCATTAAAGAAGAAGTGGTTTGTGAAGAACTCATGATACGCAATGCAACTCAATTCGTAGAAGAAATAGGCAATTCGTGATGGAAGTAAAACATTTTATGAAATATTAAATTAAGTTTCGATTATCTTATAGGTAGGAAAGATAAGAATTGTTTTTTGGAAGTTCAAATTTTTGAAATCTGATTTAGAAGCCCCGAAATATTAATTTTCATTATTCTAATCCATAAGAAGCACATTAACTATTGGATTATTTTCAAAGTGTTACATGAGTGTAAAGGAACATCCTATTAATTTTATTAAACATCATATGATTGTTTTCTTTTTAATTTGGTGTTTATGGATTTATTTTAATCCATACCAAGGTTGTAGCTACTCTTGTTGTGTGGTAAAACTTGTAAATTATTTTATTCATATGGTTGTATGGTTAATTTTGTTCAATAGGTAATTAAATATTTAACAGGATTCAATGATTGCTTCATAAGTAAGGAAACAAAAATGAAAAAGATATCACTGATTCACCCCCTCCCCCTCTTAGTGATACATCTATTTTGATTGGGTAAATTCACTCAAATCCCTATTAAATGAGATTAAGAGTGTTACTCCATGAATTATCAAAATTTTAATAATATATAATTGATTAATTTAATAAAGATATGAATATTTTCTAATAGTGAAAAAATTAACTGATTTTATAAGTGGATCTACTATAACTCAAATATCAGTATTTCCTTTAGATGTTATGGGAAGTTCAATGACAAAATACATGGTATTGTTT
This sequence comes from Viscum album, assembly GCA_963277665.1. NCBI lineage: Eukaryota > Viridiplantae > Streptophyta > Magnoliopsida > Santalales > Viscaceae > Viscum > Viscum album. Next base: position 376,497,365 of record OY728160.1, on the reverse strand, counting down.
TCCCATTTTCATTCTGGTATGGGAAATGGTTATAATATCCCTTTATAATTCTATCCCTTAGCCTTAACTTATGGAAATTCTCGGAATTGGGATATATACTTTGTAGTATCTCTTTTCATGTTATCCCCTCATAAATATTCTTTTATATATCTTAATGTCTTTTTACATCCAAGATAAATAGAGAATGATGAACTATAAGATTTATCCAATAGATCCTTCAACTCTAGTACTGATGAGACAAATACTCAGTCCCTATGAATTATCATTCTAGTATGATAATCATTTTACAAAGGGGTTTTTATCACCTGGTAATTTAATTCCACATCTTTCACATCATCCTTAATAATCTTTTCATGGGTGGATGGTTGAATACTCATCTGATAAAGATAAAACCTTTCTCATATCCTCAAGAATTCAGGATATAACTTATAAAAATCCATAAATATTGGATTTATTTCAATCCTTAACATAGACAAAATCACTTGGTCTTTTCGTCTTAGACAATCATTTTTCTAGTTCACCTTCCCGAGGTGGTAATTCAATGAGTAGTCATAATATGATCAACTCCAACTATATCCTCTAGAACATATTTAATTATTGATATTGGAATATATACTATAATCGTTTATGATAGGAATATGTATTAAACCTTTCAACATATAGATAATGCCTCCATATCTTCAATGAAAAATTGGCTACTTCAATTTCCAAATCATGAGTATGGTAAATTGTTTTCATGAATTTTCAATTAGCATGAGGCATAATATGTCACCATATCATTTCTAAGAGGATAAATCTCTTTAACTTATTTTATGTGTCTTCATAGATCAAAAACCCTTATCCATTATAGGGTATCTTAAGTACAGGTGCACAGACCCACCTTCTCTTTAGTTTATTGAGATTATCCTTATATTAATTTTTTCTATAAGAACTTAACCCACTTCTGAGACAACATGGTGAGTGGGTTAGATGGTTCTGTGTAGTCTCTTAAAAATGATTATTAGTATCTAGATAATCCAAGAAAACTATGGATCTCAGTTATTGGTTTTGGTCTTAATTATTCATTAGTTACTTTCATCTTTAAAGGATCCACATATATACCTTCACATAAAATTATATAAACTAAGAATTACGCTTTTTGTATCCATAATTCACAATTGGTAAATTTAGAATATAGATTTTCCTACATCATGTCCATCAGTTCAATCATTTTATATTCTTTACTCTCTTCCTAACTCATTGAAAAAATAATAATATCATTAATAAAGACTACCACAAACTGAATTAGTTAATATCTAAATAATATATTCATTATATCCATAAATATATCTAGGGAATTGGTAAGTCCAAATGTAATTTCTATTAATCCCGAAGGACCATTACTCATATTAGAAGTTTTATTGGGTATAATTTTATTTCTTACCCTTATATGATGATATCTAGATTAAAGATCAAAGTTGTAAAAATATTTATATCCTCATAATTGATCAAATAAATTATTGATATGGGGTAAATGATAATTCTTCTTTATATTTATTTTATTATGTCCTTGTAGATAAATAGAGAGATGCATTGAACCATCATTTTTATTAAGAAAATGAGAAGGTTTACCCTCTGGTGAAGCACTGGGATATATGAATCCCTTATATAGATTCTCCTAGAGTTTTTTCTTCAATTCTCACATCTCAATCTAGGAAATCCTACATGAAGTTTTTTAAATAGGTGTGTCACCATGTATGAGTTCTATTTAAAACATAACCTTGTTATTTTAGGGAAGGCTAGGAAACTAATCTATAAATACATTGAAAAACTCCCATTAAAATGGAATATATTCAATTTTGAGTCTCTCCCCAACCCTCTAAGATAAATATCACTCATAAATTTGTATCAAATCTCATATGATGGGATTACATTCAATTGGAAGTTCATTTTTATCCATATATTGAAATTCTATCATAGATTGATTATAAATTACATATATAACCTCCCATTATCAAAAAATGATATGGAACTTATACTAATAGATCTTATCCATTCCCAGAAATATATAAAATTTAATCAGATGTAGAATTAGATGACTAACAAGAAGTAAATTCCAAAAATAATCTATCAAATAATTGTAATATACATGAGATGTGATCCTCCTAAAATTAAGAGTTTTCACTATCAAATAAACATATAATCATTATGTTGGTGATGTGATGACCTGTGAAAATTGATTAGATATAAAAGATAAGGTAAAACCTCAATTAAAAAATTACTTTTAGAATAGAAGATAAGTGTACCATTAAACACATCCCTTAGAACCTCCTCTTCTGTTGTAGTAATTCCATATGATTGGGATTCTCTCATTGGATACGAATGTGGTAATTTCTTTTGATTCTTAGGGAAAAAATTATGAATAATTCCTCCATATCATTATATTTGAAGCACTGTATAGTATCTATTTCTCCATTTTCCTTAAATTCATTATCTAGATGAAACATATATATGCACTTGTAATAAAATCTCATTCCCTTAAAGTATTTCCTAGGATGTTTGTCTCTAAAAAAAATTAAATTATGAATGTTTCTTAATTCCCTTCCTATTTACTTATATATTCTCTTTCGATTGGTTCATTTCCAACCTCTTATTCTATTGATTTACCCTGAAGATATAGTATCAATAAAATTAATTCCATTTTTTCATAGAAATTTATAATATATAATCATATGTTTAAAAAATTTGAGTAATTATTTCCCTTTATTGACTTGGAATAATCCCATCAATGAAACATCCAAAATTTATTTTCAAATCTACTATGAAGTTGATTCTATTCATAGATAATATTTTAAAGTTTTCCTCATAATATACAGTATATTTTTATTCCTTCTTCTTTAAAGTTAAGAACTTACTCTCCATCTTAACTCATTGATCTCAGGGGAAAAAATTTCTCAAAGAAATCACTTTAAAAGTTTTCTATTTCATGATTTCTACTATGTATCCTCTTTAGTCTTCAAGATCAATGGCCACTATTGATTAGTATCTCCTTTAAAACAATACACCTCTAGAATAACCTTTCCACTTTTATTATAACCTAAATCTAGTAATATATTTTTAATGGACTTAATATGTTGTTCATTAACCAATGGACTAGTAATTCTATTAAAATATGGTGGATTCTGTATCACAAACCCTTCCAACATAGGTGAATTTCATTTTGGATCAATAGGTCGCTCCATAGGGTAAGGTTATTTTTTATAACCTAAGTTAGCTACCCAATTATGGCTATGATCCATTTATTTCCAAAACTATATATATTATCCATCTCAGTAGGAAAATTCCAACATTATATATGCATATTAATTCCCAATATTTCATTAGGTGTGGTCACTAAATACTAGATCACATAGGGTAATCTCTTAATTGTCGTGAATATTAAGGTATAAAATAAAAATATCTATAACGGTAAAATTTATCAAATTCTATAAGGGATTTTCATAATTCTCACATTATATATTTCTATTAATAATATAGTTCAAAAGGTTTATACCAAACTTCTTTTGATACCAACTATAGAAACCCAAACTCTAGTAAACCAAAGCATGTTACCACTTTATTAAATTGACATAAAATACTAAGGTATCATCTTAGAGGAATAATTAATTAATTAGTATCTAAGAACCAATTACATACATGACACTCATATTACATTAAAAATATAAAATTCATACCATAAGAAACATTCTTATATCAGTAATATTATTTATAATATTAGTCATTATATCCTATGGAATATTAAAAAATAAAGAGTAAAATACAATTCTTGGTAAAATTTACATACAATAGAATATATTATGATTAAATAATCCATACATAATATAGCAAGGAAAATAACATAAAATAATTTCCATTTAATCAATATATCATGAGATAAAATTTCATCCATGGATAATATCAATGTAATCATACCATTGATAATAGTAACTAAATTCTCAATGAAGTAAATACTTAATGATAGATGTAATTATCTTCAAAATCATTATATATTTATCATTAATTCTATGTGATAAGCCAATTTACTTGATGCATCGATATAAAAAAATTACTTTTAATAATTTTGGCCTACTAAGTTTTATCATGAGACATTTCGATGCATTGAGGGGCTATCTATACCCGGACTAACTCGTCACGTCATGTCCAATTAATTCCTCATATATTTAATGACCAATTTAATTTATAAAAATAATCTTTGTCAACAAATATCTGTATTGACTAAAGAATACAGAATATAAATATTTCCCCAATCAGAAAAATAATTATTATAGTAAAACCCCCTTTCATCCAAATGGTATACAATTTAGAAAATATTAATATCCATGATACAAAAAAATATGGATATTTAAGTTAAATTTAATTTCCATTTAAGAATGACCACATAAAAAATAATATTTCTATAGATCATTAGAAAACAAATAAGAGACAAAATATGAACATTTATTCAATAAAAGTATAGGTTTTGTCATAAAATCATTTCCTTTAAATAATAATGGAAAATTGAATAAAAACATTAATATATGTTTTCATAATGGATATATATTTTTAAAATCATTTAAATATATTATAAGAAGCTAAATATCATAAATCTATTATGGCAATGGGAAAATATGTTAATGTTGTATACGTTAAAGAAAATTCCTTTTGACTTCTTCTAAAGAAAGTTAAAAATGAAACAACTAAAAATTATTATACAGATTCTTTTAATTTGTATTAAAATATACATTTTGACATAAAATTTCAATAATAAATAATTTGATTAAAGAAAAATTAATTTTTTAAAGAAAAAAATTAAAATATACAGATGGAAGAAAAATATACATATTCAAAAGATATATATGATTGGATTTTATTATAAATGTTACTTTTCGTTATTGAATTGAAAAAGAGAGGTAAAGTTAGAATAAAACATTAGAAATCCTTAAATATATTGAGGATAAAAAAATATATGGATTTTATGAAGGATAAATTATAATATTTCTTCAATTAAAATTATATTAATCCCAAAAAATAAATTGAAAAATAAATTATTACTTAATTGGTTACTTTTGAATTATAACCCCCTTGAAAGAGTAAACATGAATGTAAATTTTAACCATAATTAATGAAAACATATTAATGTTAAATATATCAATGTGATAGTATATTAAGTACATAAAAATAAATACATTAATAATAATAAATATTTCTTAATGGAGTGGGAATAGAAACAAATTCCCTTGACTAAAGTTTAATTTTCTACATAGGTGCTCTAAATATTTTTATAATAAATTTTAATTTATTATAAACCTATAAATGTGTCATTTAAATTATTATAAAATTATATATTATTCACTAATAATATTTCAACACACATTTGTTAATAACTCTTTAAAATCATAGTCTTAGGGTGTTAACTACTTCATTTTTCATAAAACAAAATGTTCAGTAGTTCCAAAAAAATTATTATGGTTAAATATTATCTATAATTTTAATAATAATATAAATATAATATATAATCATTATATACATTTTTATAATAATCCATACTAGTTAGATATAGAAAATTTAATTACACCATTCATGGATATGGTAGGTCACACGTATGCAAGAATGTTGTTTTCACTTTTTGATTAATGGAATAAAAGTAAGGTAATTAATAGTTCAACTATAATGAATCATTATTATACCATATATAAAATATATATTCATTAAATATATTCTTGTTACAATCCATGTAAATAGAAATGAAAAATGGATTGCATCGCTTTGTGAAGTTGGTAATCCACATGTACACTTGAGAGGCATTATTATTTTGCAATTGATTGGAAAGTAAGATAGTAGATAGAATATTATAATTAAATAAGGTTAATAATTTAATTAATATAATATATATTCATTATTTATATATTTAAAATCTTTCAAGTAAATTGGTGGTAAAAAATAAATTACACTACTCCATGAAGACGGTAAGTCGTACGTAGGCACCGGATATATTTTAGCTTTTCATATGATGAAAAAGATATGGAAAATAGTTGTACCATAATCATAATAATATCTCAGCATATTTAATATTTTGGATTTATTCATTTATTATTTTTAAAATATATTTAAAGGATTTATAAGAATAAATAAACATGAAAATGTCATTAAAGATGATTACATCTTCTTTAGTATAATTCATTTAGATTCATTCTTAAGTACTCATTGAATGGGAGTTTATGAAGGAAAAAAACTCTAATTAGTGTCTATTAAAGTGTATAGTAGAATTTGGTAGGAATTGGTCGAGATATATGGCTCAATGTGGTGTAAAAAATCGATAAGGTGTGTCCCTTAATAAGAGAGGGGATGCGTACATTTAGACATATTTTATAAATTAAAATATAATTTACGTATAACTCTTGTAAAATTTTTACAAAACGAAATATATTAAAATATAAAGATTAAATGTTATTAATATAATCTTAATATCAAATTTTTATTGGTTTTTATATCATTTTTAACCTTATAATTTTCATTAACCCCTTGGATAACAAATTTTATACCTAGATTTAGTAATTACTTCTAACATGTTAAAGGGATATATTTTCTCTTATAAGGTGAATATTGTATCATAAATTGAAAATGAATTATATTTTAAATCATATATTATCCTTCTTTTTCTATTTCATGATTTTTACAATTTTTAAATAATTTAATAAAATTTTATTTTCATAAAAAATTATAAATGACATTTTTGACACTATTCATTTAATTTTCCATTTAAGAAAACAAGAAAAATATTTAATTACAATATATTCCTTTAATAGTTTTAAAATAGGATATGTTTTTCTATAAAAAAAATTAACACAATATTTCATCAAATTTATTTTACTTAAATATTTTATAATCATTTTTATGATTTTATATTACATGAATAAATACTATGGTGGCATTCATAACCATTTAAGGTGACTATCCAATCAATAAATTTTTTAAAAATTAATGCTAAAAAATAATTAATATTTAAAATTGACATTTAAAACTGAATATAATCTCTTTTATACTTATGGAAAAAATTTAGATATATTAAAGTCAAGGGTGTAACATTTTGTTTTATTCTTTTCATAAAGTAATATTAAGGTAAATATCAATGAAATTTGAACCAAGTGACCTCAATTTGGAAACATGGATGTAAATGGATGAACCAAAATCATAAAATATTGTTAATGAACGTTTTTGTTATGTTTTAAATCCTTATACCGATTTTTTAACATAGTTTTATAGATTTTACCCTTACTCCAGTGAAGAATATCCACCAAGGTTACCATTTAGAATGACCAAAAAAAAATGGGACTTATTTACCAAATGAGAACATCATAATTCAAAATATATAATTCTTTTTTTAAAATTCAATTCCTATAGTTGACTAAAATAATTTAATATAAAAACAAAAAACCTAATGAAAAATATATATTTATAAAAATATGTTTTTAAGTCCAAAAATGAACATATAAAACCACTTTTTATAATATAGATTGAAATTTCATTAATTATAATATTAATAAAAAAATTATTATTATGTTAAATTTTGACTAAATTATATGAATTTTGATGCTTTCTCAATTAAAATAAGTTGTTGTTTAACAAAAACCGGTATTTTTCACTATTCATTGAAAAAATAATCTCTTTGAAAAAATTTAAAAATTATAAACTAATATTATCATAACATGATGAAATAAAATATTATATAATTATAATATAATAATATTTTAATAGTTTTTGAAGGTTTTTTTAAACATGGTTTTTCATGTAAAACAAGTTATCAAAGAAATTTATAAAAAGAAGAATATATTATAAAATTTTGGATTATTATAGTTGTAGATTGCTTTATACACGTGGATGTGTCTAAATAGTTTAAATATATATTAATTTAATAATTTGTAATAAAAACATAGTAATTGTAGATATTAAATGAGAATATGATAAAAAATGTAGTAATAGTGAATAACTCTCATATTACATGGAGGATCCAACCATGCATCAATCCATGCTTGGAAACTAACTATAATTACGTTGATAATATCATATAATTTTATGAAGATATATGTAAGTTATATGAAACCATAGTTCCCATACGATGGGAAAGGGTAACTTTGATTGAGATTCAAGGTATGAAAATACTAATAATTTGGAAAATAGAAAAAGTGAACAAGAGTTAGGGTCAGGTACTCATCCAACATTAAACAGGGGTATGAGAATACACATACCATTTTTAATCAATGGAAATATCATAAAAGATATATTTTTATAATACCTCCATAAATATAATAATAGTATATACATAATAGTAATCACAATAACCTATAGGAATAAATATATAAGGTATAGGTTACATTAACAATGGAATGGGGACCTTTATAAAAAATATATAACAATACCAAAAATATATATAAATTATTCACATGGAGTGATACCAAATACACCAACAAAAACCCCTCAAAATGTATAAAAAAATAAACTCTAATATAGATTGATTAATAATAAACAGCATACCTATACTAAAATAAGCATATCAAAGAAATACCAAAGTTCAAGTAAGTGAGTTGGGAAAGATTCATAAGATTCTCATTATAAGGAAGAAGTTGTTTATATTAACTAATAAGGACAAATTCAAATCATGGTGTATCACACACTATTTTAATCCATAAGATAAAAAAATTAAAAATACAATTTAAAGTAAGGGTTACACATTATTATCTAATTCATATGGAACACATCCCTAATAATCCATGGTGTCATCCAAGGATTTCTCTCAACCTAACCGTAATTATAGAATTTTTCACCATAACCATATATAAGTCACTATCCCTATCAAATATACGTTAAAACACTCATAAAAATATATATTTATATATATCACAATAAGAATGCCCTCAAGGGATCCACTAAATGTAGGGACGACTATACATAGGAACCAATAGAAAGAAAATAAATAAAATCATAAAAAAACATTCAACAAAATGGAAACCAAGAATAACTCTTAAAAACTCAAGTTAGATAAAATTTTATATGAAAATTGGTCAAGATAACAATTTTATTAATATCATCCTTAACAAACCCAAAATAATATATAGCCAAATAGTTATTCAAATTAACCTAGTAGTGTAAAAACCTAACCCACCCATTCTTACTTAAAATGTAACTTAGGTTTCTTATATCCAAGGGATAAAGGTATTTCACATTGAACCATTTCAATTTAGTAATAAACTCATTTATGAAGGTTCCATCAAGGCTAAATAATCAAACCATTCCCTCCAACTCTATCAAACCCAACCATTACCTCATTATCAATGTAACCACTTAATTAAGATTAAGTATTATGTATTAACTTGTAATTCATTTAGGTTATAATATATTGAGATTATTTAATCTTTAAAATATAGTATATAATTAAAAATATCATTATTAAGAAATAATAGTCTTTTTAATTACAGTTTGGTTCAAACATGTTCATTTGTGGAATAACATAGGTAAATAGACGTATATAGGATGATATAACCATTAATATGCTAAAACAATATCCCTTTTTTATATCTATTTAATAAACCAATAGTTAATCTATAATTCACCCCATGAACTGACATAAAATAAGGTTTAAAAATAATCAATAATTTATAAACATATAAGAAATGTATATAAAAACAATTAATGAAATTAAAATAATTTTACATAATCTAAAAAAATCAAAAAAATCAATATAAAAATAGTAAATTAGATATTTTAAAAATTAATTAGGTAATGATCATATGAATAAATGGATAAAATATTGATGAAAAATTCACATATTATATTACAAATATATAATAAATTCCATGGATAAAGAAAAGAAATCCCAAAATTTCTTCAAAACCTTTTAGATGAGACTATTTGGTTTTACATATCAAAATGATTATGAAAAATTATAATTCATATTTATAAAATAAAAAATTAAACTTTATTAATGTTTTGGAAATCAATTTTCTAACACCTTTCTTGAATAACACAAATAAATATATAATGAGGGTTATTAACACATACCAAAACAATCCATTAGTGAGATATTCATACATTAATGACCATGAATAAGCATTTTGGTAATTATTAACCACATTATAAAACAAACTAAACCCAAAGAATTATATCCCATTATTAAAGAAACCAAAAACCCAACTGAAACCCATATGGAAAACATAGCAATAAATACCAATCCTACTAACCATAAAAACCCCCAAATTAACCGACCAATATAACCTTAAATTTACACAAAAATATAACAAATACCTATAGAATTTCACTAAAAACATACAGTTTTTATAGTTTTGTTTAGCTAGACATGAATGGTATTCCTCAACATCCTCTAACATGTAAATGAGAAATCTTTATCTTATCAGATCAATTTCACCATACTCGAGTTACATCCATTATGAAATCCCGAACTAAGAAATTTTGAATAATGAGGGAAGAGTGGAAGATATAAGAAATAAATAAATATTAGTGGATTAGCTCAATATTGAAATCTAACACACCCCTAGATTCTATTGATTAATTTATCTAGGAGGAATGGTGAAAGGAAGACATGGGGGAGGGATTACTTATACATTCTTGTATTTTGGAAAAATTATCGCAAATGAAAACACATTTATAGGTTAAAAGAAATTAGGTATAAAAGATCATCCTACCTAACTTTTAAAAAAATAGACTCGGGAAACTCGATACATGGTGGACCTCCACTTTATATCAAATGGTATTCTAGTGTCACAACCCCAATAGAATTATCAATAGGAACCCAATATAAATATACAAGGTATAAGGTTTCCACTTATTTCCACTACCTATGATTTTTATTTTATTTATACTCTAAAATTTTACCTCTATACATAGGAACCTCACAAACTCTAAACACTCACTCTAAACATCACAAAACACTAAAAATAATCACTCTTTCAATAAAATTTAAACAAGAACAATATTTAAATATTTAAATTACCAAATTAAATATTTAATAATACCTATATTAAACAAATCATATCACTATACAATATAAACTCATAACCATAACTCTTTTCAATCTTGGTAATCAGAACTCTTCTCTCACCCCATAATCTTTTTTTTCCTAACCAAAATTTAATCACTGATGAAGTAAAACTTTCCAAGTTTTCTAAATATTATTCTAATGAGAAACTCTAAAAATAAAAACACAAAACTAAATTTTCCAAGGTATATGTCGAAAATGGTATGCTAAAACTCTTATAGCTCCCAAAATATCAATAAGAATCCTATACTTGTCATTATGGCTATCCTTACTATAATAATCATCTAAAATCATCCATTTTCTATCCTACCCCTAAATTTAAAAACTTATGAAATTTATATTAAAAAATAAAAATATTATGATTTAATCAATCTAATTGTTTATACTATAATTAATCATAACAATTTCACTTTATGAAAAGATTTATTATAAAAATGAAAAATGAAACATATTTCACAACCAAATATATTAAATTCATTAAATACATATTAACCATGAAAATTAAATATACAATCATAAAACCAAACATATGTGTCAATTATAACTCATAATCTCTTTTAATGCATCCAAATACACTTTAAAATCCCCTTTTTAAAATTCACATTTCTCAATTTTTTCAAAATGACTTTTAGTTACCAAAATGTCATTATATTCCAAATCCCTTTTATTATAATAAAAAAATTGTTTTCTTAAAATTTAACAAAAATTATTTACAAAAAAATCATTAATAATAACAAAAAAACATATATAATATACCATCATGAAACGAAGAACATAAACAATAATAAAAAATATGTGAGTAACCATAATTAATTTTATCATACCGTATAAGATATATGGGTAAATACTGATTGGTGTAATGGTTCCTTATATTTAACTATTTTAATTCATATTTAACAATTATAAATAATTGAATACATAATTCTTATATTCCAATAACCAAATTATTCATGGAAAAAATAAATAAAAAATTATATCATGGTTGAACTATATGACTCGTTATGATTTCCACCATTATGAAATTGATACACTCAAACCAATAGCTCAATAAAACCTATGGTTACTAGATGGAACACATGAACATACTTAGAAACATAAGATTCCACTTAAACTATGTTAGATATATATGTACATGATATACCCCTAAAGTCCCAACATCTTATCTCTAGTCTGGAAAATCTTATAAAACTAAAGAACTATAATAATATCACTTTTTAATGACCTAGCCTGGATATTCTAATATCCTAAACAAGACAACCACAAACCTAATGTGTTTTTATCAATCACCATGGGATATATACAAGTGATGAGGGTATAAAAGAATCATTTGGGAAATATTTACCTATTTTCAGATAAAATAATCTAATAACATATTTTGTTAAAAATATGTCATAGCTTATCCGTACATTGGTTGTTTAGAAAATTAAAAAATAACATGTCCACCAATGGAATGAAACTTATTTTCCATAGGGATCCTTTCATGACTAAATATAAATATAAAAAATATATATGTGTGTGTGTGTGTGTGATAACCTAAACATACTATAGAATATATCCCAATAATGAATAATACCTCAGTTCCAAAACATAATACCGGGATAGGTAACTATAATATAAAGAGACTAGATAGATGTATTGATGTTCCAAAAGTCTCATCTTAAAAATTTTGGCCTCTAATTCTCTAACAACTATAAATTATTGACCTGTTAATATTACATAATCACCTAAATAATCTAGATAGAATTCAAACATCTATCAAAATACTTACTCAAACCTAAAATAATAATAGTAAAACAAATCATCGGGTTTAAACAAAACACAATATTTTATTAAAATATTACTATTTAATACATGACTACTATAACATGACCATTAAGTTAGAGGGAATTAATTAGAATAACTAATTTAATAATATATATGGTTTTCACATTTTCATTATATATCTATTGATTATAAATAAAATACCAAATCATTTGAAATAAAAAAAATATAACAAACTATATTTTTCTAGAACATAGTTTAGGTGTTATTTTCACACATTATTTAATATTAATTTTTACCAATTTTATAAAATTTATTTTATAAGATGAATTTTTTTTTGAATAAAAATATCAAAATTATTTTAGGGTGATTTTTTTGAATTTTTCAGAAATGTTTTATTATTTATGAATAGTGAAGAACATGGGTTTTTATTGAAATATTCATTTTGTTTAAATTACATAATATAAAGACCCAAACATATAATACATAAATATTATATATTAATTGATTAATATTCTTTCCATAATATAATATTCTTTGGAAGAATATTTTAGGTCTAGTTCTTTTGGAAACTTGGGCACGCAAACAACTTATTCATATGTGAGCTAAGTCATCTCACACTAATTTTTTCATAACTATCACCCATCATAGACATGTCATTCATAAAACCATTCATCATAAAATTCAGAAATGAAACAGAAATAAATTAAATTTAGGATTCTAAGTATCAGTAAAATAGAGAGATATCAATTTTTAAAGAGTTAAGGTTATCAGAACCTGAGAATAACATTTGAAAACCATACCATACATATCGTAGATCATAAAATTCATTGATTTTGTAAATTATGCTAGTTTATAATACATGAATCATAATTTATTATAATAAAACTAGCCATGAGAATATAAAATTTGCATATAACATATATTTGGGGAATATACATATTCATAATTTAATTATTTCAATTATACCCATCAGTACATTCATAACATGTAAGGATTGGGATAACCACCTATATACATGATTCAGTCTTGGGATAACCACCCATGTACCCTATTTATGAAATTATGATAACCTATTATATACCCACATATTATATTGGGATAACCTATCATCTACCCTTTGAGCATATATAACATTAATCAGTAACCAATTCAATGGGGGGATATTTGTCCCAACCATCTGGGTTATAAGTTAACAACCACCCTTAGTTATAACTTAACCCTGCACCTTGGTTATAATATAACTAGCATAAAAAAATAAAAATAATGCATGTGTGTACCACAATCTAATAAAATATCAACCACATAAAAAACCAGGTAGAGGCATATTTCCGGGGGTACTGTACTAGCACTGTAACAGTACTGTAGCAGCACCGTACATTGTGTGGTATTGTAGCAGAACTGTACACTATGTGGGATTGTAGCAGAACTGCACACTGTACAGGTACTGTAGCAGGTTGTACACTATGTGGGTACTGTAGCATTTATTGTAGTAGGTATTGTTCGGTACTGTAGAAACTAGAACCATTCACATTGGGCCACTAGTTTGTTCTTGGAGTCCTTAAGGCTTTCGGGCCACCCATGCCTTCAGGTAAGTAGGGATTTTGGGCCACCTTTAAGGCCCTCTGGCCACCTCAAGGCCTGGGGGCCACATGCAGTTGCCCTAGAACACTATAAAAAAGAAGCAGCCCTAGAAGAGGATTCAAAGCAGGTGCACTCACCAGAGTAGAGCCAAATGGATTATTAGAATGAGAGGGTATGGATATTCCATCTGTACCAGCCTATTCTTGCCCTGGAAGCCAAGCCAAGCGGGCATGCAAAGGTGGAGACAAACTATCATGACACAGATGTGGGGGAGGGGCAGTTCCTTGTAGATAGTATGGTTGAATTCCCTAAGACCTTCGGGTCATGTAATCTCCTAAGCCTACGGGCCTTCTAATCTCTGAGCCAACGAGCCTTGTAAGGGTTCCCCCTCATCCCTTGAAAGGGGGGTTATCAAAAATCAATAAAAATGAAGGCCTTCAGGCCATTCGGGTAGTAAAATGTAGAACAATATATTGGTTTCATCAGAATTTTATCATGGTATAACTTGTAGAAAAGAAATGGGTTTTATAAAAATATTTTCAACATAAAAATATACTATTCAAATAAAGAATAATATTTTTGTCCTTGTATCATATCCTAAGTAATAATAATTATCATAAAAGGATTTCATCTTATATGGAAATTTATTTTTGGAAATACACTTGTAACATTTCTTGAAGAAAATAACATTTATTTAAAAGTCATATTTTATAGGTAAAAAAATAAAAAAAATTGTAAATACGATTATTTTAAAATAAATTTCCAAAATTAAAATAAAAGATTTGAAGATATGTTTCTAGCCATCAATTTTTAAATTACCATTCATGTGATGAATGTTAAAACATATATTCCTTCCACACTTTTAGAAAAATCAAAACACGAATTGTTTGGAAAAAGGCATGAAGATTCATTTAAAAAAATTAACAAGATGGGTAAAAATTTATTTAATATATAATTGTAAAAAATTTAAAAATATTTTTGAAATAATATTTATAAAACACTATTTATAATGAAAATGGTGTTTTAAACCAAAGAGAGAAATAAAGAAGATTTTTCTTTAAAATATTTTTTAAAATATTCCGTACATAAAAAAGAATTAAATGATAGAGAAAATGTATTTTCATGAAACAACCATATGAGAAAAAAATTAATGATTTTCTTGAGATTTCAATCACTAGATTTCATTATTGGAAGCATAAATATAAAAAATCCCTATAAATGATCATATTTTATCATAAAACCCTTACCACTTTGGTAATACTAAATCAAAATCCTCATTAAAGAGATATAATCTAGTAGATATGTAAATCCAAGTATTTTTTAAGTGAATAATCATAAAATATATTCATAGAATGTATATACTATGCATAAAATAAATATTATTCCAGAATGGCATGTGTCTCACTTAAGAAAAAACGTGAGATAGAAATTCATTACTATAAATCTTGAATTTATTTGTACAAATTTGAATCTACTATATAATAAATATAATTTTATTATAAATTTTTAATATAATAATAATTATATATATCATACCATATAATACTTACTTATTAACTTGTATTACTTATTTCTTAAAAATTTAATGTTAAAGTCATATTTCGGCAATAACTACTTTGTTTTTCGTGTATGTTTTTATTTCTTATTTGTTGTCCAATTACATGGATCATGGTTCCATAATCTCAACAATTTTAAAAATTATATGAATATATTATATATTCTGTAATATGTATTCATTATAATCCATAACATTTAGATATAAAAAATTAAATACATCATTCATTGAGACAGTAGTATGTCATACACATGTAAGACGTTATCGTATACCTACAGAATAAAACATAAAAAGGAACATGTGATATCATGATAAAAAAATTCATAATAATATCATAAATATAATATAAAAACAATAAATAAATCATGATATCTTCTCAATATAGGTTTTAATGGAAAATGGATTACATTGGTTCCTGAGTCGGTGGATCTCCGTACACATGAAGGGCGATTATGTACCCCATTTGATGGAATAATAGAAGGATTTAGTTTTTTTGATTAACATAATAACATATAATTGTATATAATATACTTAATTTATTTTATCATTATGGTTTAATAACAATTTAAGGATTAAGAGTAAGAAGTAAAATAAAATACTCAATTTGGGATGTTACATCTTCTTCAGAAAACTTATTTTAATTTGAACCAAAAGTATTTTGAGGTTTGTTTTCTAACCAAAATAATAATTCTACAATTATATAATGGCATTAAAAAGTTTATTTGGTTAGTTCATTGAGGTCATGGCTTAACCAATTTATTTTATAGGTGTAGAGATGAGAGGATATGAGGTGGCCTTTTATAAGTGAGGCGAGTGGCACACTTGTAATTTTTGAATTTTAAAAGATGTACCAAAACATTACACATTCTATAGGGACATAAAATGATCCATTAAATAACCTTATAGGTTATAAGTTATAAATATTTCCATAAAAAATGGTTTTAAACAATTTTCTAGTATATTTACCCCTTATCCATTTAATTTAACCCCTAGTAAACTCATTTTTACCTTAATAACTGTAATTAATTTTATTTTTTAAAATATTAATTATAGTAAAAAATAATTTTTACTTGTTAGATAATATAAATTATATTAATTCAAAATATTTAATCTATTTTTTCAAATTCAATTCATATTAGTGGAAATTTTTAATTTAAAATTAATCATGTACATGCGATGAAAAAGTGGTTTTCTATTGAAAAAATGTTCAAAAGTGTAAAACAGTTATATAAAAATTTTAATATCAAATTGATTTTAATTAAAAAAATTAGAATAATAGAAGAATAATTTATGTAATTTTAATTTTAAAACCGAATTTTAATAATTTCAATGCTTTTAAATTCATAAATAGAATTGAAAATTTTTAATAAAAACATCTATCTTTAATTATTCATTGAAAAATTTATCTACTTAGAAAATAAAAAGAAATTCACCATAAAATAATTTTTTATAAATAATTTAAAAAAATTAGCTTTTTGAAATAAATTTAGAAAAAATAAATTTAAATAAAGTTCACAAAATGGGATAAAAGTCTTTTTTGAAAAATATAGTTTTTAAGAAGAAAATTGGATCTACTCTTATATCTTATATAGAAAAAACATTAGAGGAATGTCAAAATTTTAATAAGATATATAATATATAAATTTCATTAAAATAATTTAAATTTTATTTTTAAAATTAATTGTGGAAAAATTTGTTTCTGCGCATAAAAATATTTTTTTAGAGAAAAAATTCTATTATTTTCAAATAGATCTTATTTTTAATTATAATGATTTGGTCACCAAGAAAATTATTTGATATACATGTATAAACCATATATTTTCATAATTTATTTCAGAAAATTTATACCTTACATTCCAATGTATAGATGATAAATATTAAATTAAATAATAATATTTTAGTAGTATGTTTTGTTTCATTTAGAATCAGCGTGGCTTGTAACAAAATCTAAACTCAGTGTTGTGTGTAACACAAAATATCATAATGATTAAAAAAATTTGAAAAAGAATATTTCAGAAAATATCAGGTTGAAACATTCTAACCCCCTTAAAATGAATTTTTCCCTCAAAATTCATCACCTTGGTACCAAAAACTACAGTTACTTATGTCTCTCTACATCCTTATGTTCCCACGTAGCATTCTCATAAGGGTGGTTTCACTAGAAAACACTGACAAGCTGAGTGGTCTTATTTCATAGAACATTATCTACATGATCCATAATGTCCATTAGTAATTACTCATATTAATGATCATTATCCAATGGTATGACCTTTAGGATCTGTAAAAGTGATTGAATTTGTATGTAATTCCTTAGGAGAGATACATGGAACACATCCTAAAACTGATTGTGGTTCTATTGAAGAATAAATAGATAAGATATGATCCCTATATGATCAAGAATTTAAAAGGGGAAAATACTCCTATGGATTAGTTTTCCATTATTTCTACAATAGATAAATTAATAAAAACGCCTTCTCAATAATAAAAAATTATGTATCATGTCGACGATTGTCATCATAAATTTTCCATTGACTTATACCACCGTTATGTGCTGATGAAAGGATATAACCTTATCTTCTATTTATTGAGATATATCAAGTCCCAATAGCTTTATTTCTCCTACTTCATTCCATCATGTTTAATATCAACACTTCATTCCAGGGATGGGTAAATAAGAAACCATCTGAATTATCATGAAAAATCTATTACTGAAATAAAACAAAATTATAGGATGGTGGTGATCCCAGCCACCTTTGAAATCCGTAGAACAAAATCCAATCATATCTTCTTGGGTTTGAATTTTTATTGCAGATTAAATATACATATGAGAATGATACACAATGTTTAAACCTTCATACTTCTAAAAAACATCAAGGTAAACATTGAATCCCAATCAAATAAAATTGAATGTGATACTTCATTCAATAATCCAACAACATTAATCTATATATTGGTAAATGGATCCAAAGATAAATCTTATCTAATAGTAATAGTGTGATAACTTTATAAGTTGATCTAATATAACCCATAATTACCTCAACATAATAGATAATATAAGCCATAATGTTTACCAATACCTTTAGTAATATTTCCATAGTTTTTTAAATGAATTACTCCTTAAATAATTTTGACACTAAAATGTATACAAATATAAATGGTTTTAGTAACAAAAAGTCATATTAAAATATAATTAATCTTGATAAACTCCCCTCACATGAAACTTAAAAAGGAGTTTCAAATAATTTGAACTTATGATCATCTTGAAACTAATATACCCATGTTAGAGCCCAAAACTCTTAATTTAATCTTAAATGGAGACATATACACTTCCAAAAGTTAATTCTATCTTTTATTCCTTATATCAGATCATATGTTATAGAAAAACACTTTTATTGGAATCACGGATTCATCTTTATACTAATTGAATATCTAATGTGATTTTATTATGACATAACTCATGTAGAGGGAGATAATCAATGCTCAAAATCAGTTGAAATTTCATTGAATGATGAACAATAATATTTTAATATGGCTCGTTCATATGAAATAAAATATGAAATTCCCAACTAAGGATGGGAGGATAAGTGTATATAATTATCATGATTTGGTTTATCCATTATATTTAAATAATCATTCCATATATACTTTAATTTTAGAGTTTTTTTGCCTTATCATCCACTTTATCCCTTGGATTGGGGCTTCGATTCCTATAATGAAAAAACTACTTACACTTGAAACAGAATACTATGGGTGGGGAATTATTTTGAGATACCTTTCTATTTATATCATTTGATGGACTCTTCACATCACTCATACTATATTATTATGTGTGGATAGACTACCCAAACATGTAACACCCTCGTGTTATTTTGATACATTCAACTAAGTGCGTCTTCACACATTTATAGAATATAGGTGATTAAAATTTCTTTTCAACATGTGATTTATTTGAGTTATCATGAGAAATGATATTCATTTTTTTATCAAAACCATAGAAATGTTTTAAATCTATAATTTCTATTTCTACCTTCAATGGACATCGAATGACTTTTCTATAGCTAATAAAGTCACTTATATCCAATTAATTTAAGTGCATGGTCTTATTCCTCCAAAGAATCATTTAATTTTTCTTTCTAGATTGATCATTAAACTATTATCATGCCATGAAATTCTTATAAAATTATCTTCTTATGTACCACTAAATTCACCATCAATCTATTTAAACTTGAAAAATTCATATTCATTCTTTTATATAGAATACAAGGGAAGTACATACTAAAAAATATCCTCTTAATCTCATCACATTCCTTGTATTCAATTAACTCTTCTTAATTCATATTATTATTAAGTTTTCACCATCAATATGCTTCGCTTTCCAAAACGATTAAGAACCAAAATGACTTTTTCATGCTTCGAACACTAGAGAATGGGAAATATTTTCTCAGTGTTACTGATCCATTTCTTAGTTAAAAATAGATTAGTGGACAAAATAAAATAGGGCATACATTTCATCATGAAGGACTCAACATAAAATAGTTCCATATTTTTCTTTTCTGTATGTTTATCATGATTCATATATTGAAAAAGTTGTGTAAGAATAGTAAAAGGTGTTTCATTCTATCTCCCATACCATTAAATTTCTCAAGAGGAAAATCATGGTATTTTCTATTGCATTTATAATTAATACAATTCCTTTAGGATCCAACAATTAACTAAACAAAAAAGCATAGTGTGATAAATAGTAATCATAATGTAAAACTATATAATCATGAAAAATCATTAATATGATTTATAAATTGTGTCATATTCTTTTAAATATATTAAACCTTAAGCTTAAACTAGGTCATTAGTAGTCATTATTCAAATCCTTTATTATTGTGCATAAAGATTTTTGGAATTTCCAAAAAAAATATCCTCCAAGAGTGTCATACTAAGTGTGTAGACAGGCTCAATTTTATGCACTAGGTGACGATTAAGTGCAGCTCAATGAACCCTTTTCAGAGTTATTACCCTTTGTACCTATGTTCCAGATCCACATCAATATGTAGTATCCATACAGGGATATAATTACTTGGAAACCACTCACTCAATACTTTCCCAAATTCGAGTACATTTTCTAAAAACATCTAATCATCCATAGACTTATCCTT
The DNA here is from genome assembly GCA_963277665.1 of Viscum album. Taxonomy (NCBI): domain Eukaryota; kingdom Viridiplantae; phylum Streptophyta; class Magnoliopsida; order Santalales; family Viscaceae; genus Viscum; species Viscum album. Next base: position 376,476,247 of record OY728160.1, on the reverse strand, counting down.
CTACATATCCCTATTCATATTCATATCAATATCCCAAAGCATTTACTAAAATTTTCTTATCCTAGTTTCCAAAGGTTTATTTAACATTTATATGATACCAATTGTAAATACCCAAACATCTCTTAAATAAATATTAAATATTTATAAATGAATATTCATTACATAATATAACGATCAACACCAAAAGTTTTTAGTTCTAGTGCCTTTAGAAACTCGAACACGAAAACATTTGGTCCAAAATTGAGACACGTGATCTATCACTAAGTTATTCATAACTTGAACCCTCTTTGATATATCAAACATAATACCATTAATTATAAACTAGGAAAAGGAAACTTGAGAAGGGGTGAGATGAGATGATCTATAATGGTAAAAAAGGGTGATATCAACATATCATGAGCATAATGGTATGAGAACATGAGAATGACCTTTAAAAACCATACCATTTATATCATAGATCATAAACATGATTCATGAAATAAATCATAGTAGATCATAAGACATAAATCATAATAGAATCAAAGAACATGATCCATGATAACATAAAACCGGCATAATACACAGATTTGTTCCATACACATAAGCATAGAAAAAATTATTTCAAGGATAGCCACAAATACATTCATAGCATGTTAGGTCTAAGATAACCACCCATGTATTGGCTCCAAGATTTGCATAACCTATCATGTACCATATGTTAGGCTGGGGTAACCTCCCACGTACCACCTTTATGACATGGGATAACCTCAAGTGTATCATTTCATCTCATATAACATTAATCATTACACAATGAATTTGGGGGGATATAGGTCTCAAACATCTGGGTGATAATGAAACCTCCATACTTTGTTATAATGTTACCGCCATCATTTGTTATAATGAAACCACCATCATATAATGAAAATAACACATGTTTATTTAAAAATAACATAAAAATACATCATATAAGAACCCATGATAAGAATTGTGTTCCATATACATTTAAGCCTTTCATCAAGTCATAACTTGTGGGAAAAGAAGTTGGTTTCATAAGTATTTTATCACGGTATAATATGTGGAAAATAAACAGGTTTCATAAACATCTTTTCTCATAAACATAAAATATTTATAGAAATAATAATAATGGAATCCTTGGATCATATCCCCAATAAAAAAATGTGACATCAAAGGATGTCATCTTACATAGAAAATAAATTTTGAATAATCACTTGGAACAATTCTGGAGGAAAATAACTTTTCGTTAAAAATTACTTTTTAATATTAAAAAACATAAAACATTTTATAAATATATTTATTTAAAAATAAAATTTAAAACATATATGGTATGATTTAAAAATAATGATTTGGTTATGAGGGAGTAAAAAATAATTTATGTCACAGATGTTAAAAACAGAATTCCTTTCACATTTTTGGAAAATTCCAAGTGGTAATTGTTTAGAAAAAGAAATTAATTATCCATTCAAATCACAATAAAGAACTTAAAAAATGGATTTAAATTTATTTAATAAATAATTTATATAATTTTAAATACATTTTTCAAATTATTTCTAGAAAATATGGTTTTGTAAGAAAACGGGGTTTTTGATTGAAGAGAGAAATAAAGTCGATTTCCATTAAAAAAATATTTTTAACTATTAAGAAAATAAAGATATAAAAAATAATTAAAGACCTGTATTCTCATGGTATAATTATAGTAGAATAAAATTCTATAGTTTCTTGTTATATGGGTCATAGGATTTCATCATTGAAATGATAAACATAAATGATCATGATAAACGATGAGATTGTATCATAAAACCCTTACCAATTCGGTAACATTGAATAATATACCCCATGTAATAAATTTAACAAAATTTATATTTAAATATAAAAAATAGTTAAAAAATCATAAAATAAATTCAGGGGTATTATATACACTAGATAAATTAAATAAGCGGTGAAAATTGCATGGGTCTCATAGAAGTAAAAAAGTGAGACGGAAATCCCCTATCATAAGTCTCAACATCCATTGTGCACATTTAGACATTTTATATGATAAATATAATTTTATTATAGATATATTATATAACCATAATTACGTATATCATACCATATATTATTTACTTATTACCATTTATTACCTATTTCTTAACAATTCCATGTTAATGTCACATTTTTTGCCAATTACTACATTGTTTTTCATGTAAGTTTATATTTTTTCCATATTACATTGATCATTAATCCATTATATATATAATTTAAACCATGATATAAATTTAATATATATACAATATATATTTATTTATATTAATCAATAAAATTTAGATATAGAAAATGAAATGCATTGTTTATGGAGGTGGTATACCATACACACGCATGAACATTGTTTCCATTTTATCAAAACACTAAAATAAAAAAATATAAATAATATATGACCAAAATAGAATCATTATTTCATATATATAACATATTAACATTAAAATAATACTAATTACCTTCTATAAAAATCATGGACGAATCACATCGCTTTGTGAGGCGGTAGTCTTCCTTACACCCAAATTATTTTTTTATATTCCCACATAATGCAATATAAGATGTAATATGTTATATCATTATCCTAGATGAATAATAATATAATATATATCATATATAAACCAAAAAAATCAATCATTTTATTTAGTCATTATAGGTGGTGATAGAAAACAAATAACATCAGTTCGCGAGGTTGTAGTCCGTCGTACAAACAAATGAATATTTAATTACCCATTTGATGGAAGTGGAAAATGATTTATGTTATTAAATTAACCTAAATAAATATATGTATGGTTAATATTATTATGTTATTATATCATCATATTTTAATATAATTTTAATGATGTGTATGAATAAATAGAAAAATGTGAGATTAATGATGTTACCTCTTCTTCAAACAACATCTTTTGGTTTATGCCAGAAGGTTTCTTATGTTATATTTATAACCCAAATAAGTATTATATGATGATAAGATGTAAATTAGACAATTATTTGGGAAAATTTTGGTCGAACCAATTGTTTTTGGAAGTAGGAAGAGGATTGGATAGGGGAGGGCTTTTATAGGTGATGTGAGAGGAACACTTGTAATTTCTGAAAATTATTAGGTGTGATGAAATTTTTCAGAGTCCAAAAGGATAAAAAATGGGATATTACATAACCCTATATGTGAAAAGGTTCTTATATGTCCATATAATGATATTTGAACATGTTTCTAGGTAATTTTACCCCTTATCTATTTAGTTAACCCCATAGTAAAATAATTTTCACCTTAATCGCAATAATTAATTTTCAATATTTTTATAAAATATTTGATAAAAAAATTTAAGTTTACATTTTTATATAGTGAAAATTATTATTATTTAAAATAATTATAACATTTTTCCAAAATTCATTCACAGATATGGTAAAATTTAATTTAAAATTATACTTATAGTCGTGATGAATAAATGGTTTTCTAAAGGGAAAATCTAAAAAAGTTAAAGAAAATTTTATAAAAAAATTGAATATAAAATTGATTAAAATGTATTAAATTTTATTAATAGATATATAATGGAAGTAATTTTACTTTTATAAAAAAATTAAAAAAATTAATGTTTTTAAAATAATTAATCTAAATGAAATTCTTAATAAAGACTATTATTTTCACTATTTGTATAAAAAATTATCTTCTTCGAAAATTTTCAAAAATTAACCCTTAGATAATTATGAAAATATTCTTAGAAAATGAATTTAAGTTTTTCAAATAATTATATTAAAATTTTCAGCAATTAATTTTAAAATAAGTTTTCAAAATTTCAGAAATATGTTTTTTATAAAAATAATGTTTTCAAGAGTAAAATTGAATTTGTCCTTATATATTGTCTAAAAAACTTAAGATGAATAGTAAAAAATTTATTGAATATATAATATATAAATTTCATTAAAATAATTTTCCCAATGTGATTTTGTTTAATTTTTTTAGGTAAAACATGTATGTTTACATAAAAATAGTTTTGTAGAAAAAGATTTCCCCAATTATCAAATAGTTTTTATTTTCATTTGTAATTAATTAGTAACTGGCCACGTTTTCATGACACGTAAAATTTATTATTATTTTAAGGTTAATTTATAGTATAGGTAGGACCCATATGTTGACTCTCAAAGAGCTTTGGTGGTTTATAGTATTAATTTTTAATAAAAAAGAACAAAAGAGGGGGTGGTTTTGAAAATAATTTTTAGAAAATGACTTGATTTAAAGAGTTTAATTACTGATAAATAAAGGTTTTGTTTTAGAATTATGAGATAATGATATCATTTCAACATAAAAACTAATTTATGATAGTTCATTATTCTTCAAATATTCACATGGTGTTGTTTAATTCTTTTTTCGAGAGTTGTCAAGATCTTGATTCCCCTCTTGCCACTTAAATTGTTGTAAAAAGTACCAACCCCTAACACAAAAATATTATTGTCAAGGATTTTACCTCAAGTATAGAGTGAAGGTTACGGAATAGTACTAATATCTTATGTATGTGTGAGAGAAATAAAATGCTTTTGTTGCCCAATTGAAACAGCCCAAGATCCCCACAAGAAATCATAACCCCGTCGGTGTTGATATAAAAAGAGTTTCACTTCATTATAACAAAAGAAGCCATTATCCTTGATCCCCCTATGATTATTGGGGAATCCAAAACTTATTGTATGATGTGATTACTCATTTGGGTCACCAAAATACCATATTTTGTTTCTTGTCCAAACAAACAAATGAGGATCCCAAGGATCCATTTTATAGGAAAAGTGGAAGGTGGTTTTGGTCACATAGATTTATAAAAACCACTTGGACCATGGTTTTCGATGGATATATTATCTTATGTACTTTTTTAAAAAAACAAAAATGTTTTATCCCCACCTCTTAAATATCTCCACCTAAAGTTTTTCACCTTTTGGAAAATCATAACGGGAGATATAGACCGAATTCAGAACATTGTTTTTAAATTTGTGCATATTCGGTTCCCTGGACAGATTTTTTTGTATGGGACCCTTAATGGACTGATGGGGCTTGTGTTTCATCATATTAATTTTTGAAAATTTTGTTTTGTACCAGACCACAAAATAATATCATATTTGGATATATTTTTTAGTAGTATTGTGTGATTGAGTCTACTAGTAAGCTCGGATCCTGTGCAGTTTGGCCCATTTTTCTCGGACATCAACATGGGCCCTCCAAATCACCTCAACTTATAATGTAATTATCAAAAAAAGTAAGGTTTACCATTTTAAAAATGATAAACACAAAATAATTGCATCAAACATGAAGTGAAATTTTTTATTATTTTAATAATTTTTAATACAAAACCAGTTTAACACATTGGTGAAATAGTGAAAATGAAATAGTGCATCGTTGTGCAATCACACCCCCACACCTAAAAATTTTCACTCCTAGGAAAAGTCATATTTCCTAAAATTATGCATGCAGAAATTTCCAACTTCCTAAAGATTTTACATTCAATGAAAATTTAATTCATGATAGAAATTTGATTACAACCAAAATCACACTGAGGAGTTATTATCAGTGATCATGGAAAAAGATATCTCAAAAATGTATTGGAATGAAATTCTAAGAGATGCATGATACCAATTGAATAAAATAATTAAAAAGTTAATCATGTCACTAATTCTCCATGTGTGTTTGTGCCAACCATTTCATGTTATTCTTACCACTTTTTATCGAGTAAATAAAAATTATTTTAAAAATTCTCTACATACATGATCCATTCCACCAAACCTATCCTACATCCTTTCCAATCAAATTCCGAAACCCACTCACTTAAGAATTTCTAGAAGTCAAAACATAAGCTCTCGACCTAAATATAACCATATGTGGAACATTTTATCACTCCTCTCATTTATTATTTTTTTCAAAAGTTACACTTGGAAAAAATATCACTCTTCTCTCAACCATTGTTTGATATCATCATGAAACTAATTTTAGTAGTTATAATAAGATAAAAATATAAGGGTGGTTTTTGACCTGGCCAAGACAGAGACCTTTTTTAGGGCATACAATATTTTTATAATAGGTACACACGCATAGGTCAATATAGTACAGTAATGAAATAGATCGAATAAGGAATGAACATATGGATAAATATTTTTTAAAAGTATAGGAAAATCTACCTAACTTATATTTACCTTATATTAAGTAATAAATTTTATACACTTCATAGTTGGGTGAAAGGATGTGTGGAGAGATTAAGTGAAAAAAATTCCCTTAAACTATTCACACAAAGGCTACCATTCTTTCAAATGGTTTCAAAATGATACAACCATTTATATCATCTAAAAAGAACTAAATTTGAAATGAAATTCACACCACAATTTTGAATTCTTACTAAAATGCACATTTCATCGGATTTTATTTTGAATGTTAAAACAACATGAAATATAAAAATTCCACATGCATTTTCACTAGCTTCCATGATTAAACCAGCATCATTTTAAATGATAAATTGGGCATAGAAAAGTAATATTCTGGCACGAAGGTGAGTGTGAGGGAAAGGGGGAAAGTAACAATTCTATTCAGCAAGCTAAAAAGAAAAAAATAAGAAGGATGATAAAAAATCATAACTAACCCAAGAATATACTCATCCCACCAAACCTAAAGGGTGAAGTGTCCTCATTATAATAAAATATAATGTGGGAAGGAAGGATAAAAATTGTTTGGTGTCATTCATAGACTACTTCTTCAACTTGTATTTCCTCCATTAGGACTCCGAAATTGATTTACGGAAGTGATTCATCTGCGACCCATTGACATTGAAGGTTTTCTTAGTTTCTTCATTTTGAACATGAAAACCCCCAAATAGAGATACATTATTAGCAGTGTATGGGACAAACCAGTGGTAATGAAGCATACCTGGATGTAACATTAACCTTGCATTATAAAGGAGGAACTTCTTCCCAATGTGGAATATATGATGAAGGATGAGGCAGTTTTTGGAAGCCTTGATTCACTCTTTATAAATCCAAGAGTTCAAATTTGAATCTCTTATCATTTCCTAAAACACCTGAATCATTAAATTCTATTAAAAACATACACCATAAATACGAAAATTTCATTTTTTAATGGCCTAGTAGGCCTGGTCCTCTATCTCAACAGGGATATGACAACTCGTTCTAAAATCATTGCCGATATGGTGACATTACAATGGGTGTTTTAAAGGAAGTACGATAAGACCATAATGAATCATAAATTATAAGACTACAATATTTTTTATTTGGCAGAAACATTTTTTGAATAATTTTTTTTACCTCTCTATTTGACACCACATCTTGACCATTGGTTTGTGGGTGACATGCAGTAGACACTCTATACCCAACCCCATACCGATGAAAAATAGATTGAATTGTTCGGTTGTTTAAATGAGAACCCTGGTCACCGATGATGAACCTATGTAATCCAAACCTACAAAAAAATTTGTGTTCTCAAAAATTCCACAATTATGTTGGAATCATTAGTCTTTGTGGATCGTTCTTCTACCCATTTTGTTGCATAATCGACTTCTAGAAGAATATACAAATTCCTAAATGAATTGGGGAATGGTATCATAAATTCAATGCCCCAAACATCAAAAATGTCATGGAAGAGAAAGGGTTTTTGTGGAATTTCATTTCTTTTTAATAAATTCCTTTTTCTTGGATAGTGAGGAAAAGGTTTGCTTAAATCATGGGCATCTACAAAAAAATTTTGCCAAAAGAGACCAGAATAAAGGACCATACGAGCAGTTTATTGGGGACCAAAGTGGCCCCTATAATAAAGAGTGTGACAGAACCTAAAGACATATTGAAACTCACTATTAGGAACACAACACCTAAGTAATTGATCACTATATGTGCGCCAAAGGTACGGTTCATACCAAATGTACCAATGGAACTCATGTTTTAGATGGTCATTTGGTTTTTATTGATGTTAGCGGGAATACAATATGTTACCAAATAATTTACAACTTCGGAATACCAAAGAATAAAATATTTATCTTGGGACAATTTTTCATCCAGAAACATCTCATTTATGGGAATACATGGGGATGATTCCATGTCCAAGGATGGTTTGATTCAACTGAAATAGTCTTCCACCACATTCTTTTCTCATTTTTTATTCCTAATTTCTAAATTGAATTCTTAAAGGAGTAGCATCCAACGAATGAGATTAGGTTAGGCATTCTATTTCTTAATGAGATACCGGAGGGCTACATGGTATGAGAACACAATTACTTTATACCCTAAAAGATACAACCTAAATTTATCCAATGTAAACACAATGGTAAAAAAATCATTTTTGGTGTTGTTTTCTTGGGTATGGTCTAGTGTACGTGAGGCATAGGCTATTACATGTGGATCTCATTCAACCCTTTGGGATAAGACAACTCCAACTACATAGTTGTAGGCATCACACATGATCTCAAATGGTAAATCCCACTGAGGTGGTTAGATTATTGGGGGTGACATGAGACTCAACTTTAACTTATTAAATGATTTCTAACATTATTTATCAAAAATAAATTCATTTTATTTTTGGATAAATCAGGGGAGGGGAGTGCAATTTTACTAAAGTCACAAATGAAAAAATTTTAAAATCAATAATAACCTAGGAAAGACTACGCATCCTATACATTTTTGGGAAATGGTAGGGAAGAAATGAAATCCACTTTTGACTTACCTACATGGATATCATCCCCAAAAATTACTTGTCACAAAACTATACCTTGTCACACCATGAAATGGAATTTCTTAAAATTTTATACCAGACTCTTTTCAATATGGAGACGTATGACTAAACAAAGAATAGTAAAATGTTCATCAGTAGAAGATCCATAACTAGTGAAATCATTTATGAATACTTCCATGAAATCCTCAAGGTAATCTGAAAAAATAATAACTATGCATTTATGGAAAGTACTTAGAGAATTTTACAAACCAAAAGGAATCCTTTTATATGAAAATGTACCAATGGGGAAATTGAATGTTGTCTTTTCATGATCCTCAGGGGAAATATAGATCTGAAAGTATCCATAATAACCATCACGGAAATAGTAATAGGATTTCCCTGCTAGCCTCTCTATCATTTGGTCTATGAATGGAAATGGTAAATTGTCCTTCTTAGTGTGTTGGTTTAATCGGTGATAGAATATACAGACACACTAACTATTCTCCACATGAGTTGGAACCAATTAATTTTTTTCATTTTCAATTACTGTAAAACCAATATTTTTAGGAACGAATTGAACTAAAATGACACATTGGCTATTAGATATGGGTTAAATGATTCCAATATCAAATAATTATGTTTCCTCCTCTTTTAAAACATCTAGGATGATTGGGTTCAGTCGACATTGTGACTGCCTCACTCATTTATCCCCATCATTTAATAATATATGATTTGTAAAAAATTATGGGCTAATACTAAGAAATTCTACAAGTGTCCATCCCAAGGTTTGTTTATACTCCCTAAAAATTTCAAGTAGTCTCAATTCATGGTCATGAGGGAGTGAAGTAAAAATGATAATAGGAATCTTGATTCCATTATCATGATAGGAATATTTTAAATCTCGAGGTTGTTTTTTTATTTTCAATATAGGTAGATTTTAGATTTATCGGAGTGTGTGTGTGAAGGTGAGAGGTTACAAATCTCATCTAACTGCTCATTAATATTATCCTCATATGAGTAATGAGATTTTACAACCTTAGCATTATCATCTATGGTCATGTGATCCTCTGTGTTCAAGAATTCATCAATTAATAAACAAGCATGAATTTTTTCTAAACCACTACAATAATAAATGCAAGACTCATTACCTATAATTTAAATCAAGGATGAAAACTCAAAAAAGGGATTCAGGGAAGGAAAAGATTTTTTATCAGGGGAAGGGAGTATATCAATTGAATTAACATAGAGAGATGAATGTTCTTCTGAGGTTTTCTACATGGAATCAATGATTTTGAAGTGGACAATGTCCCCACTAAAATCCATAGATAATGAATCATTATTGACATTAATTATAGTTTTGGATGTTTTCAATAAGGAACTCCCTAATATAATCAGTGTATGTCAATTCATCCTATTATCTTCCATTTTTTGCACATAAAAATAAATAGGAAAAATTAAACTTTTCACCCTTACAAGAACATCCTCTAAAAAACAAAATGGTGTATGGTACTTTGGTTTTCTAATTGAACAATAATTCTATTCAAATTCACTTCCTTGGTCTACAATGAAGAGTAAATGGAGTGAGAATCACATTTATAGAAGCACCCAAATCAATAATAGCATTGTAAAATGAATACTCCCTTATATTTCAAAGAATCAAGAATGTCCTAGAACTGTTTCACTTGGTGGGAAGTGATGGCTCTATCAATACTAATGTTCTCCTCCCTCGGATCACTTTTTCATCACCTCTAAGTCTCGTTATGTGTGTGCACATCTGTTTTATAAAATTGGCATATTGTGGAATTTTCTTCATGGAATTAATAAAGGGCATGTTGACCAAAACTTTTTTAGAGTTTCTAATATTTCCTTATCAGTTTCAGTTTACTTTTGTTTTCTTGGATGGGTGTCCCTTTGGGGAAATGGAAGATAAATGGTTGAGATAGGTGACTCATAAGTAGACATAGTATTCCTATTTTAAAGGCTTCTCATAGTATAAGGTTCTACCTCATTTTGATAATTTTATAGTTGTTGGTATGGTGGTTTCCTTTGGAGAGGACGACTCTAATGTAGGTTTCATTTGGTTTTTTAAGTATTGTTCCACTCCTAAGTCTAATGGAACTAATACTTCTCTTATCCCTAGGGTTAAATACTAGTTGAGAAGATATTTTACCTAAACCATGAATTTTAATTTCCCCCTATAGAGTTGGAAATTTCACTTATTTAGGTTTTCAGGTCTTATATAGAAGCTTGGGTGGTTTATTAGATTTATATATTGTTGGAATCCATTTGTTTCATCAGTAATTCTAGGCTAGGCCCAGGTTTTAGAGGGGTTTGTTGGAAATTCCTTTGTTATGGTTGAGGATTTATAGGTGGTAGGGGATGACTACTCTTCCTTGGTCAGTTCCATTATTTTTTGATGTTGGTTTGAATACCCCCTTGCCTATAGGCTTGGCTTTATTTCCACCTAGGGTTAGATGGATATTATGGTTCTTTCCCAAAGTGTTGGTTATTGGGGAGACTTGGAAAGATTGCCTCAAAATTCTTTAATGTTTCTATAAACTGAGGACATTGTTCAGAGTAGTGGGTGTTAAAATAACATATATCATAATAGATAGTTGGAGGTTATTGGGATTTCCCATAGGAAATAAAAACTTTTCTATAAAGTTTACTTACCCCTTCAAACATCGTGTTAGGCTTATTCTTGAATTTGGAACTTCTCACCTCATGTACACCTCGAATGGGAATACTAGAATTTGTACAAAATTATTGAGTGTTCGGCACCATATTCTCAATTAAGGTTCTTGCAGCAATTGGGGTCTTATCCCCTAGTGTTCCACCAATAGCAACAACGATCGTAGTTTGATAAATATGGATTAAACATTCATAAAAATATTGAATTAGAGTTGATCACTTATTTGGTGGTGTGTTAAACTTGAACATAACATTATAAAGCATTCCCAACATTCATGAAGTGTCTACCCTTGCTATTTCCCTATACCAAAAATTTTCTTACTTATTATTGTGGTTCTAGAGAATTGGAAATATTTTTCATGAAAAAGGTGTTTCATGTCTACCCAGCCTCTAATTGGTGAATTAATATAATATAACCAATCTTTCACAATGTCTTCTATTGAAAATTGTAATTCCCTTAGATTTACTTTTCTTCGTCTACATTAGTAGGTTTTAAGGTGGAACACATACTGTGAAATTATTGAAAATTCTTTTGTGGGTTTTCTCCAACGAGTCCATGGAATCTTGGTAATAAATAAATTAAACAGGATTTTAGTTCAAAATTGGGTGCCTCACATTGCATTTGAATATATGTGGGGTGGATATCAATATCAGGTGAGATTATTTATTTTATTTTTCTACTGTTTCCATCTATGTTATACAAGTTATGTTCTATTTTAACATGAGTTTCAATGGAATAAGTAAAAGGATCATGAATAGTGTTGATGTTTTGTGTGTCCCCTCTCAAAGGGTTCTTTTATGCATCTCAGTGTCACTAATACAGAATCATCTCTGGTCTATGTTCTAATGGTTTTAAATATCCTAGATTAGAATGTTTCATGCATAGAACCTACAAATGAGAGAAATAAAAACAAAAAAATATAGGTAAACTTATAAGATAAAACAAATAAATATTTACAAAATTTACAAAAAATATTATCAAAAACATGCACTAAAAACCAAAGCGCTCCCCGAAAATGGTGCAAATATGTGATCATGTTGTCATGAAATTTAAAATTTATTATTATTTTAAGGTTTATTTATAGTATATAGAATACCCTAGGTCATCTCTCAAGGAGATTTGGTGGTTTATTGTGTGAATTGTTAATAAAAAGTAAAAAAAGAGGGAAGTGGTTTTGAAAATATTTTTAAGAAAATAGATTGATTTTAAGAGTTTAATATTTTATATATAAAGGTCATATTTTATAAAAATGAGATAAAGAGATCATTTAAAGTTCATTACACTTATTATATAGTTAAATGTTCTAAAAATATTTTCATGGTTTTGTTTAATTCTTTGGTTGAGAGTTGTCACGATCCTGAATCCTCTATTGCCCCTTAAATCATTGAACAAATTACTAACCCATGAAACAACAATCTTCTTTTCAAGGATTGGACCTAAAGAATAGAGTGAAGGCTAAAAAATAATACTAATATCTTATGTGTGTGAGAGATAAATAGGATTCTTGAAATTTCCTAAATATATTAACCCAAGATCCACACTTGAAATCTTAAACCAAACAGTGTTGAGATAAAAATTGTTTCACTTAATTATAAAAAAAATAAATATATGCATAGGATAATTGAATCAAAGTTAAATATAATTTAAATATTTAATATAAAAATTATACAAAACCAATAGAAGAAAAATTTCTGTAATTCCCTCCCAAGTATGTGTTGCTCTCTCAAAATGATCATCCGTCGTTTAGATCGCCATTGAGATGAGGAGGAGGACTGGGTGGAACTTCACCTTCATACATTATCCCACTATGAGAATAGGGGCCTAAAAACTTCTTGGATGAGGAGAACTCGTTTGGGTATCAAAAATACCATATCATTTCTTCCTGAGCTAACTTATAAATAAGGATCCAAAGGATCCATTTTATAGGTAAAGAAGAAGGTGGTTTTGGGAAGATAGATTTCTCAAAACCACGTGGACCATAGTTTTAGATGGATATAAAGACTTATATAAATTTTAAAAAAACTAAAACACTGTATCCCCACATCTTGATTATCCTCACCAAAATTTTGGTACCATTTGAAAAATCACCGTTGGATCTATAGATAGAATACAGAACATCATTTTTGACTTTGTTCAAATTTGGTTCCCTTGACAGATTAGTTCATATGGACATTTTAATGAAATACTGGGGTTTGGGTTTCCTAATATGAACTGTATAAAATTTCATTATGGATGAGTGAAAAAAATATCATCCCATTTGGATGCATAGTTTAGTATTAGTGTGTGGTTGAGTCCACTAGTATGCTCGGATCCTGCACAGTTTGGCCCATTTTTCTTTGACATCATCATATGCCCTCCAAATCACCACCAATTATAATAAAATTAAAAAAAATAAGTAACATTTACCTGTTTAACAGTGATAAACACAAAATAACTAAATCAAAAATGAAGTAAAATTTGTTATAATTTTAATAATTTTCAATACAAAACCAGTTTAGTACAGTGGTGAAAGGGTGAAAATGAAATAGTGAATCATGGTGAAATCAGTCACAAAATAATTCAGTTTATATATAAGTGTAAAGAATATAATTTCATAATTTGGGTAAATTCATTAATACCCATCATTCTAATGGCTAGGTGATAACAATCATATTAAATAAAAATATTTTAATAGTATGTCACGTTTCATTAAAACTCAATGTTGCATGTAACACATGCTAAACTTAGTATTACATATAATACAAGCTAATCTTAATGATGTGTGAATTTCAAAATACCAAAATATTATATACAATTGAAAAAAAAGTATTTCACCAAATAGCAGGGTGTCAGGTTTACCAAGTGAAATTATATTTTGAATGTTTTTTAAAATTAGAATTTGATCAATTATATTATAATAAATACAATTTAGGTTCTTGAAATAAATTTAATATTGAATTTTTTTATTAATTCCTTCTATACTTATGATAGCTTTCTCTTTAAAAACCCACTTTTCATTGCTTCAATGGGTTGAATTTTAAATTGGAGTCTTCCAATTCATTTAATTGTGATTAGAAAAATGGATTCCATGTTTGTAATTAGAATAATTTATATAAAATAATAATTAAAATTAATTTTTGACCATAATGAATAGTGAAAATACTAAATCATAATTATTATGGTTAAGGGGAAATAGGTTTACTGAGGGTTAAACTAAGATGATAAGGGTTAAAAATGACATGAAAATTATCCAACACCCATTGGATGGACATATTTAGACATTATATCCTTTCAGGTTCTATAATTACCCCTTTTAGGCTGGTGTAATGAAATAATTATGGTTATTGTAGATTCATTTCAAAAATTCCATGTGCGACTCCTCCCCACTTATAAAAATCAACCACCTCTTCGCACTTATAAAGCCATTTTTTCCAATACCTATGAAGATAACTTCCTTAATACCCTTCCAATTATAGAGATATATTTTCTTGATCATAAATTCATCCTAGGATTGATTTTGGTGAAAGCCTAAAGTTTCCATTCAAATAAGAGGTAAACTTTTAAATGATCATTTTTATTTTATTTATTATTACACCTCCTAAAAATATTATTGAATCATTATATAATAATAATAAAAGTATCTACAACATACTTAGATTTTATTACCCAGCAAGTTAGTAACAGGTAAGAGCCTCTGACCATATATAAAGTAAAAAGAAAACGAGTATAGTCATACATTCATACAGTCATCAATATCCAAAACCAGAGCCAACCATAAAAAAGCAACTATATATCATAGTAACCATATTCCTCACCATATCCATAGACATCCTCCACGGTTGAGGATTCCCACTCCGAGTTTGTTTCATATTGCTTCAACACCTTGGAATACTTCATTCGGACTTCATTTGCTCCACCGAGATTTGCTCCTTACATGGTTGTTTGTTGACACAACCCTTCTTAGCGAAAGAGATATCCCCTCTTTCCATCCTAGAAGATGACCTAGTTGATACTAGCTTCAGTAGGTCTGAATAGTCCTTCCTTGGCCTCCTCTTTGGTGGAGCTGTCACGACACCTTCACTTTCAGACATCTTCTTTCGTCCTCCTTGAACAATATCACTATATGAAGGTATTGCGACACCTCCACCATTATCTTTGTCAATATCAGAGATATTCCCCCATTTATCAGTGATATTCACAGAAACTAAACTCTTGCAGCCAACATCATTCATCCCCAAGATGTCATCTGAGGTTGTCAGAGACCCTCCTCCAGTCTGAGAGAGCCTATTATGATCAATCACAACAAGGAAATGAGAGTTCAGCACACCGACAACACCACCAAGTGACTCCTTTCTTGGGATATCCACTGCGACATGTTCTTGATTATTAAGACCCTCAAAATCCAGTGGATCAGCCATCACAGTGAGTGAATCCTCCTACTCCAACCATGCAAATCTATTACTAGAAGAGGACCAACTAGATGGGGCGTGATTCTCCTTATCAAGTCCTCCTCCTTTATCCCTCATATGGTCAGATATCGGATGCACTTGGCATGAGTTAACAGCAGCCTCCAACAAAGACGGACCTCCAGCACCAAGATCACTTTTGAGATGGTAAAAGACATTCTTCACTGTTGGATGTATGGACTCCCGCACCTCCTTCACTACACAAACACGTGTATTCACCTCGATGCTTGTATCTTTCCATGCCCCCTGATCCATGTTTGTATCATTTAGTGCTGCAGAAAGGCAAAGACTCCCCATGTGGTTACCCCGATCAGCAATGCCAGTACCAGCACCAACACATTCCACATCCCTGTCCTCGACCACACCCCCTCGCGCACTCGAAGGGTCTTCTGGAAAACCCATTACAAGAGTAGGAGCCGATCCAGAAGCATCACCACTAAAGACTCATCGCGCCTCCATTCCCTAGGAGAACCCATCCTTTCCTCCGCTGCGAAAAACCAAATCATTATGACCAAGTCTACAGCATTTCACACAGTACTGCATCCAAGACTCGAAGAGGACTTCTTGATACCAATGGAATTCCTTATTGTCTGGGATCCAAAAACGATTCACTGGTGACCTTGAGACATCAACCTCCACACAAATCCGCAGACAGATCAGGTGACACACAGACTCGGTTCGGCGGTCGGAACATAAATAGTGTCCAATCATATTTCTGATTACACATAGAATAAATGGATTTTGGAAGGACAGAGGTAATACAGGGAGACATACCCATGTTGCGATTGTCGATGGATCCCACCGCATATGGAAATAGAATCTCCAATGAAACAGGTAGAAGGATAATCCCTTGCATCTTAGAGTGGCCCTGGACCAGGCAATATCACATCCTCCTCTGACCCAAATCAGAACATGATATGTCGTTGATCAAGAAGACCTACAACTGCGTGTTCTTGAAACTCCCATGAATCAGAGACAAAAAGCTCGAACTCATCAACCAATGGGTGCTGAGGATGAAAACGGGCGACAAGGGGGAGCTTGCAAAGGTCTGTGGTACCATTAATCTCCATTAGGAGAAGGGGAAGTTGCGGTGCCACCTGGAAAAGATCTGGAACCCTCGGGGCAAGCCGAATCCTCAGAAAAGGCATATGAAAATTAGAACAAGAACTTCACGAGAGAGGCCTACCCTGCTCATACGGAAGCGATCGCACAACCCCCCCCCCCTCCGATTGAGAGGGGGGAGCAGAACGAAGCTGCATTAGATCTAGGTCATTGTATCGGAGGAAGTCAAAGACGCAGTGTCCATCATCCTTCAGCTTCCTACTAAGATGTTATTTTTTTATGTAATATTATGTATCCACCAACTCTTACATTAAATGGGAAACAAAAATGTTGATCGTGAGTATGGAGGATTACCGCATCACAAACCTATGTAACTCATTTTCCATAAACAGTTATCATGGTTGAATATTATGATGTATTTCATGTGTATATATAATATTTATGATGTTATTATTCTTATTTAATTATGATATCACATATACC
Organism: Viscum album; assembly: GCA_963277665.1. Classification (NCBI taxonomy): domain Eukaryota; kingdom Viridiplantae; phylum Streptophyta; class Magnoliopsida; order Santalales; family Viscaceae; genus Viscum; species Viscum album. Next base: position 376,458,867 of record OY728160.1, on the reverse strand, counting down.
TTCTTAATTTATATTCTGTTTAAAATATGATAATTTCGCTCGTGTGTATAAGGGACTACCATGAAGTGATGTGATTCGTTTTTCACTTACTCTTTTCAAGGAAATTATTATTGATAAATTTAATGAATACATGTGATATATTTGATATTATATTTATTATTTAATAATAATAATATACCACATAATTCCTTATCCTTTCACTTGTTAATGTAATTATATCTTTGCTTATGTGTTTGTATGGCATGTTGTCTCCATGAAAAGATGTGACTCCTTTTCCATGTCCAACCATCAATAACAGTTATAAAAATTTATATAATGTGTTAATATGATATTTATAACCTTAATATATTTATATATTTAATATTATTATATCATATACCCAAGAACCATAACTTTTATGACAAAACACACATGAAAAGAGAATGAAATTAACACCAAAACAATTAAAATAATTAATTATTATTAGCATAAATTTGGTAAAATTATATGAGAGGATTATATATGATTTTATAAACCTGAATATGATTTTTTATTAATTTATAACATTCTTAAAATCATTATATATGATATCAAAGAATGTAGAACCAAAAGGAAGTGTGAGGTAATGTATTTCATCTTAATTTTTCTTCATTGTGGCATATTGTAATGTTATGCACCTGATTTGTTTTATATAGGGTATATAATGAACCTTTTTATGTAATATTTTGAATACATAATAACTTTTTGTATTTTAATTTTTTATTTTAATTATTTTATCTATTGGTATTTGACTTCAAAATTACCAAGTGGTAAAAAATTTCATAACTCAATTTCTTTTCAACGGATCATATTTCTTTTACATTATCTTTCAATTTCTATGATTAATTAGGTAAATAATTTTGAATATTTTATGATTTATTTCCACTTGTTTTATGTGGATTCACATTTTATACACAGAATTCATTCATTTATTAATTCTATCTTCATCGTTATGATCTTTGTAAGGGGTTTTTCACAATCTCATTTTAATAGAAATGTTTTATGCATGAATTTACATTGATGGAAATTATTAGATAAGTTTATAATAAACCCAATTAATTTTCATTTTATATGGTTATTATTTAAATTTTAATGTAATTAAAGCATTATTCACTCTTTGTAACTTACAATTATTTTAAATATGTTTTCAAAAAAATCTAATTTTTTTCTCTCTTCGGCTAGAAATGCATTTCATAAAAATACATGTTTTTAAAAAAAATAATTTTTTTCATATTATTAAAATTATTTATTAAGTAAATTTTAACCCGTGTATTAATTTTTACATCAATTTTTTAAAGGAATGTTCATGTTTTTTCCCAAACATGGCCTGTTGGGATTTTTCTAAAAATTGAAAGGAATATTTGTTTTAACATGTACAGTATGAAAAACATTTCCAACATTTTTTGACAAAAATTGTTCTAAACAATAAATTATATGTTTAAAAGTTTTTTTAAATATAATTTTTTAAAAAAATATTTTATTAACTTTTAGTTTTAAAAATATTTTAAAATTTAAAATGATATTTCACTCAAGATTGTTTTTAAATATCTATTTATTGTATTTTTATTAGTCATTGAAAAAACCTTTTTATTTTACATATATTAATTTGGAGATATTTTTTATTTATATAATTCTTATTATTTATCTAGATAGTTTATGATAGTTTTGACCATGGAATTTACTGAAATTATCCTTCTTGGTTAATTTTTATAATCATTTTGATTCCCTTGAAATATTCACTTTCTTGTCATCATTGGACATTAAATTTACCATAAATACCCATGTTATTTATCATAGATATAATTATTTATTAAATAATATATCATTTATTAATATAGTATTTAAATTTAAATTTTATATAATTGACTGGGGAAAATAGTGTTAATCTATATTCCTTACTCATTACCTAAATTTTTCAATATGGAATATTGTTCATGAATTAAATCAATTATTCAATATATGAGGAATGCATTGGGAATAAAAATATGAGTGGGGCTCAGTTATATATTTCCCTTTCATGCATCGGTAGTCTCATGAGATTGATCAGTTGTCTAGCCTTAATTAAATGGGTTTTGGGTATATGCTTACCCATCGCTTTTAAACTATCTTGTGAAAGGTCTTAACATTAGAGGTATCATGATGCGTGAGATCGTAAAGTATAATAATTAAGAATTTACTTCATTAATAATTCATTTATTATTATATATGATATTTTATAAGGATGTTATCTATAAATTCATTTTATACTAATTTTATTGATTAAATAACATGTGTTTTCAATTATTTACCTTCCCATATTAATTATGACATATCTAATCATGATTGTCAAATTATTTAAATGGAATATGGGTAAATTTTTTTACCTTCACCTAATGATTATGAATTATCTAATAATTGAATTCAACCTATTTTAATGGCTTTTGTGTTCAGTTATATACCTTTTAATGATGATTATACTTATTGATTCATGATAGCTTATGACGTACATAACACTTACTAAGAATTTAAGCACACCCTAATTCCCTTTCTTTTCCCATGAAAACAATATGTATTTTATGAAAGATATGAAATAATATTCTAGAATTAATAATTATATCCTCAAATAAATATGTTCTTATTTGTGTATTCAATTGTAATATGGGAATAATGTTTATATCTAATTTACCAAGACTACTAAATTATTCATTCCTTCATGATGTGATTCCTCATATATTATGATAATGTAATAATGTGGACATAGGCTTCAGGTTACTTGGTTCAGGTTTTTCATATTTGGGATTGGAGATAGTTTAGTAGTATTAGTGGGAACTATATTTAGGAACAAATATATTATGGGACATAACCCAGTGATAGACTATGAGGATATATATAGAATAACATCCTAAAGTTTGGGTAAGTTAGATATTATGTGGGTTTTCCAATAAATACATACCTATCAAGATAATACAGGTGGACATGGTTATGAAATAGATATACCTAGGGGTAATAAGTTATAAAAAGACATGTCAAGATTGACTTGATTATTTCTGGTAACATTATAATCTGCCTTATTTCACACCTAGTTTGACATTTCTGGGGTATATTATTTTGATAATTAACATTTTTTAACAAAACATTATGAATGATTAAAATATATGAAGAAATTTAATAAACTAGGTTAAAACTAATGTGTCTTAGATTGAAAATATGGTCTCATGATTTATACATCCTATAAATAAATATGTGGTTTTCCTAGTATAGTTATTATTACTCACACTATGATTTTTGGTTTTCATCAATGTTTAGATTATAAAGGAATCATATTAACATTGAACATGAAGAACAATGAGGTGACATTGATAAACAAGATATGATGATTATATGAGTGAAATATATCAAGACTTTTCCTAATCAGTTATCCAAAAATATTATTAATATCCTATACCATAACAAATTCCATGACTAACCAAAGAAAGAGATGATAGAGTAAACTATGACATCATTTAGTAGAGACCATAGAGGAAAGAAGAATTGATTTAAATTTTGTTATAATTCTTGAATAATACACCAGTGAAAGTGCCTTTAAGGAATTGGAAAATGTTTTATGTATGAAAAATAAGTGCATAAAGAAATGAATTATTAAGGAAAAATGAATAGTAAAATGGAAGGAAATAAATATCATCCTAGTTATCAATTTATAGTTCATTGTCTTAAATTTAGGGAACATGGGGATTATCTGATCTATTTCCCTCTTCTAATGGTTAACCCCCAGACAAAGGAAGGACCTATGTTGAAATAAAATGTTTGACATATTTAGGTATTGGGATTTAAGAATTAAATTGTAGAAGTATTTTTACTAATGGTATTTTTCATAAAATAATCATCAAACTTCTAAGAATTGTGTGAAATTTTAGAATCATACATGTCTTCATTAACTTAAGAGTTATGGATACCATCGGTGTTTTATGAGTTTAAGGTTTATTATACGTTGAATGTCAAAAAACCCACTTTGAAAATTTTTTGGTAGGAATAAAACATGATTAATCATATTTTTGGAAAATAATATTGAGAATACAACCCACTAGTTTAGTATAAATAAAGTTTATTTGATGAATGATTCATTTACATTTTTTGAAATAAAATTGATTTTATTGGAAACCATTACGATTTAACTAATATTTGATGTTTTAGTAATTATGGTCATCACAATTTGGAAATATTATAGGAATTACATTAATGTGGTTTTAGAAAAATGGAAACATGTATACCAGGTGACAACCTATTACATCAGGTGAAGGCAATGGTGCTTGAACCCACAACTGAAGGATTGTAAGTGTTTAGTGCCTACCACTGGTATATGTGATATCCAAGATAATATTTCATTGGTTTCAGTTAAATGATTTGAAAAATAAATATTAATGGTGAACCAGTAGTGTTACTTTTTATGTTTAGAGATTAATGTATTATATGGGATAACTTGTGCTGACCATATCAGTTTACAAAAATATTTAGAGGTGGATGAAAGCAATTTTTACTCATTTACATATTTTATGATTTTTTTAACGTTAATTTTAGTGTATCGATTATAAAAATTAATTTTTTTGATATTCATTTCATGGAATAAGATATGTAGTGGAAATGTTTCAAATCACAACCAAAATATAAAAGTGTGCTTATGAAATTGAAATATATAAAGTAAGTATATTTTCCTTATATTCTGATATAATAAAAAAAATACTCTTCTTTAGTAAAATGATATTGAAACAAAAAAAATCTTATTACCTTTATATCGGATGAATCATTGTCGTTTAGACACATAAAAATTTAAGGGCTGTATAGTTTTTTAATTTCTCTTGATCATTTGCATTTTTATGATCGATGACCTCTCTCTATAAAAACCCTGGTCCCAGTAGCTCAAATATAGTGTTTTAATTATTACATTGGAACTGATATAAGAGTTAAAATATCAAGGGACCAGTAAATTTAGTAGTATTTTAGTACTATATACATACATGATACCCATTTTTCATTAAGAAAAGAAAAAAACATAATACATAACAATAATAAATAAACTACATCCTTGAAAACTCATTCAAATATCTTGTTTCTATATCCTAGGGAAAGAAAACAAAATATGGTTGAGAGAAAATTATAAATAAGGGTTAAATATAGAAGAATTTATCATTAAAATTTAAATTAAAAAATATATAAAGGAAAATTAATGAACACATATTCCATTTAAATAACTAGATTATCATGATAAGATAAGGAAGAATCAATTCGAAAAGGTAAATAACTCACAACACATGGCATTTAATCAATAAGATGAGAATGAAATAAATCCATTGATAATATAACAGAAAAAAATTAGGGATAATAATAACTAAATTACAAATTAAGGTAATTATTAATTATTGGAATTAATTTTTCCATAACATGATACCTCTAATTATAATACCATTCTCAAGATAGGTTAAACAATAGGTATAAACCTATTTAATTTTTCTAACTAATTTGTTTCCTGAGACCTACTAATGTATTGAGGGCTATATAATATAGTTCCTCACCCAAAACCTCTACTCTAAATCATTCCTCATATATTTAATATTTTATTTAATTCATGAATCAACATTCCATATCATAGGATATTCATATTGAGTAAATAAAACAAATTTATCAACATTTACCTAGTTAATATAATATGTTTCTAAGTAAACACCATATGTAAAAATTATATATAATTTTGAAAATAACCATATCCATCACCCAAAAATATTTATATTTAATATAAATATAATTTATAAAGAAAAATAATCATAAAAAAATTTTCATTTCATGAGAAATTTAACAATCAAAAAATAATGTGAGTTAGTTCAGAAACATTTACCCCATGGTAATTTTCATTAAAAATCCCCTTGAATGAAATAAATCAACATGAAACATAAAATGAAATGACGTATGAATGAATCAGGAAAATAACTATGAAAGTGAATTTATATACACCAAATAAAATTTAATTATTATATAATAACAAATAATTCACAATGGAGTGTAAATTGAAACAAAAATCACATACCTCATGATTCATTAGTTTGAACATAATTTAAAATCTTTTATAGTGTTTTTAAACATGTAATTAAATTATAAAATAACCATATTAATATTTATAATATCATATATGATAATTTTATAGCATTTTACCACCCATTTGATAATAATCTTTTATTATTTTAATTATTTCGGGTGTTAATTGCCTTGTTTTTTCAAGAATGATTTTCTATTAAAGATCATATTATTTCCCATATTACATAGTTTAAACATATAAAAAATAATATTCCTAATATAATTAAAATATTTTTTAATAGATTTTACTTTTAAAACCATTCATGAAATATCATTATGAAAAATGAAGTATGTTATGCTCATGGAGATGGTAGACCATACGTATGGAAGAGTAATGTTTCCATTTTAGAATGATCATTATGGAAAGAAGATAAGTAATATATAAAATTTAGATAATGATAAAAATATAATATATATCATATTATATACTTATATATTTCTCATATATGTGGTGTGGTGATGAAAAGATATTCACATCACTTTGTGAAGGTAGTAGTCCACATGTTCAAGAATGATGTTATCATATTTAAGTGACTGAAAGGGTAAAAAATAAAATGATATATATTATCATTAAATAATGATGAATATGTCATCAATATCACAATTAGGTCATTTATATCAAATATAATAATTAAATTTGATCGTATTTCAATCCAGGTAAAGTGTTAGTAAAAGATTAATCACATCCCTTCATGAGAAGGTAGTCCACCGTAAACACGGTCGACGTTAACCTATCCCCAATGGAATGAAAAGTAAAATATATATATATATATGATATAATTACTCTATATTTATATGTGTTTTATAAATATAACAAATATACTTTATATCTATCATCATACCCAACCATGGTAAGTGGTAATGGAAGAACAAATGATATCGGTTCGTGATGTGGTTGTCCTCTATACACATGAATAATGATTTTGTAACTAATTTGATGGAATTGTAAATGGTTGTATGTCATTAAGTTTTTATAAAAAAAACCAATTATATAGAGTATACTTAGGTTATTATATCATCATTGTTTAATAAGAATTAATGGAACTAGGGAAAGAAATAAAATAAAAATGCTTGTTTATGAACATTAACTCTTCTGTGGGTATCTTCCTTAGGTTTAAATTAAATTTATCATAGTTTACCTTTATACAAAAAATAAGGATTATATGATGATAGGAGAGAATCTAAAAAGTTATTTTGTTACTTTTTGACCAAATCAAATAGGTTTGAAGGTGTGAAGAAGAGAGGTACGGGTGTGGCCTTTAATAAGTAGGGGAGAGGACCCAATTGGTATTTTTTGGAAGGAATTGAGTGCTCCCACATTTTTCATATGTAAAAATTGTCTAAAATAGACCATTAAAAATATTAGAGATTTAATTTTTTAGAAATTTTATAAAATATTTTTTAGATAATTTTATAGGTCATTTTTACCCTTATATTTTTAGTTTAACCATTGATAAATCAATTTTTAACTTATCTATGGTAAATAATTTATAATATTTTCACTATAAATTTTGGTAATAAATTATTTTAAAATTATTAGAAATTATAAATTATTATGATTTGAAATATTTAATCATTTTGAGAAATTTAATTCAAATAATTAGAAAATTATAATTTAAAATAATTTCTGTAGACGTTATGAGAAAACATGTTTTTAATGAAAAAATGTTCAAAATTGTATAATGTTTTTATATAAAAAATAAATTTTAAAATGATACTAATTAAATAATTTTTTTTAATATATAAATAATTGAACTAATTTTATTTTAAAACTAATTAAAAATATAATTTTAAATCATAATTTATTTAATGGAAAATGTTGTGTTTTGTTAAAATTATGTGTTTTTAACGACTCATTAAATAACAAGAAAATCATAAAAATAAAAAAAAATCACCATAATATACTTTTCATATGATTATTTTTAAAATTAAATTTATTTTTTCAATGAAATTTTATAAAATTGAGAGAAAATTATTCTAAATAAATTAGTCAAAGAGTGACTAAACCATGTTTTTTGAAAACCTAGTGTTGCATGAAATATTAGAAATTGACAAAATTTAATTTATTTTAAAATAAATAAATATTTTATTTTATGATTGTTAAATTCTACCTTCCTTATGTAAATTTCATTCTTTAATTTTAATTTCTATCTTTATAATTATTAAATACTGATGTTTAAAGAAACACATCATAAAAGGGTTACTAAAATATCCTATTAATAAGAGCAAAAGGGAAGAACAAAGTTCATATGGAATAATCACATAACTAGTTTTACAAGTTGGATATAATATGTGGGAAATGAAATCACTGAAATTTAATAGAATACTAACACCCAAGTATTAATGGAGAGTGATAGAGGTCACTGATCCTAATAAAGTGAGTGATCGAGAGAGAGTTAACTACAACCAAACTATAATCCCAATTGGTCTAAAAAGGGTTAGTGATATCATCATAAATGATGTTAATATGATAAAATTTTATTTCAGGGACCTTTTTCTAATGTTAAATAACTTTCATTAGAATATATACTAACTTTAATTCATTTCATTTCATAATAGTAGTCTCATTATTTGGTTATACCTTGAACAATTTCCAATTATTAACTTACTCCAAGATATGAATATCCAAAAATGATTTTTTATTCCTGAAGAACTAAAATTTAATTTTAACATATTTTAAGATCTATAAAAGAGTAAAAAATCATTCCTTCTGTCTCTTAATATTTTCCAAAACCAATATAGTTAGAACATGTTATCTAATATGAATAAATCTTAATAAGGTCAAGTAATACCTTAATCTTTAAAACTATATCCAAATTGAAACATAAACTATTTCATAAACGGTTAACCTTATGAAGCTTCAAATTTATTAATCTCAAGAAAATTAGAAATAATGTTACTCAATTTCAAAAACGAATTAATTTTAATCTCACAAATAATAATAAGTACATCTTAATCATCTCATACCAAACATGTGAATACCTTTTCCATGTATTCTATTCAAAACATTTTAATAACCTGAATTATCATTAAACCTTATTTAAAAACTTCATGATTCGTTATTCCTTAAATAACACTTATATTATTAGATATATTCCTTAAATACATAGGTTTTATAAAATACATTAATGATAATGTAAACCACTTTTTTAATAAATCATTAATTAGTATTAAAGAAATCAACATTATCTAATTTACTTTGTCCATATAAATCATCTCTTGATCCAAATGTGATTATCTCGACATAAAGAACACATAAATTGTTATCTTTACCTAAATCAAGTGTTTTATAAGATAATCACATTTCCACTGAATCATTTTTATTGGTATTTTTTATTGTTTGTCATACACTTTCAAATACTTAATAGAAGGGTATTGTAGTACAATCCTTGTAAATTTCTTAATTATTAAAATTGGATATCATGGATAAAATAATCGAATGACTTAATTATAAAATAAAAAAAATCACAACAATTATTCCTCTTCATCTGTGTTAATAACATAATCTTGACCATGATCCATTAGCTTCTCTGGATTTATTTTACTTAGATGCATGATACATTGATTTGTATAGTGTCTCATCTCTTTAAAGTTGAAGCATTGTACATTAGAATCCTTTTTCTTTCCCTTTAAATAAAAATCAATGTGGTTTTTTAATCCAAACCTATATAACACTCTAATTCCTTTTAATTAATTTCCTGGGAGTTTCTTTCCACAATTATCAAATGTGATAAAATAATTTTTAGCTTCCTCCCATTGTCCATCATTTCCCAGTCTTCCTATTTTTTTATTGCTTCCATTAATAGACATAAAAATTAGGTCATCCTTTCACTATATTATTATCACAATATAATATGTCCTCATGTGATGATAATGTTTTTGGGAAACTACTTACCTTATAAATATTGGCTTAATCCTATCAAAGAAACATTCATTCTTACTCTTTAGAGTGTAGGTATTGATTCAGCTTCCATTACTTATGTTATGCGCCATTTATAAGTGATGGAATATACTAGATTATATCATATCATTATGAAAAATAATTTATAATCCCAAAACAAGTGAAATACAATACATGAACTGAAAAATGTTTGTATAGATAATCTCAAAATCATAAACATGGTTTGTTTAAGCATATCTTTATTTTAAAATCCTTCAAAATAGTTTGTAAAAAAATGTAAAGTATCCTAATAATATCCCCTGGGAGTGTCAAACCTAGTGTATATTAATGATTGTATTCTTTCACTAGGCGAATATAGGGTCAAGCCTAATACACCAGTTAGGAGTTATTACCCCTAGGTACATATTTTTCAGAACCACTTCTACTTATAGTATCTAAATGAGGATGTACTGCATAGAAAAACCACATAATATCTACCTTACCAAAACATTATAATTTTCTTATATATTTATACTAAAATTATATCATAGGGATATGTTCTATAATATATTTTTTCCTTAATATAGCTCTTAAGGTTTCTAATAATCTTACTCTAATACTAACTATAACGAAACTGACCCCAATAACCTAGAGCCAGTGTCTTATTTATTACATTTTCATTGATACAAGTGGTCAAATCCTAGAGGGATGATTAATTTAGTAGTTTTATAGAACCAGATATATACATGGTAACCATTTTACATTTGAAAAATAAAATAAAAATAATAAATAACAATAGTAAATAAAATCCATATTTTAAAACTCAATCAAAGATATATTCTTCATATCCTAAGGAAAGGGAACAGAATAAGGGTAATCTCAAATACTTAGTAAGGGTTAATTATATTGGATGACATCAGGAATAAATAGTAATAATCTAAATTTATAGGTAAATTATTGAACACGTGTTCTATTTAAATAACTTGACTTTATTTATAAGAAAAGGTAGAATAAATATGTCAAGGTAAATACCTAAAAATGCATGAAATCTAATCATTACACTGTGAATTAAATTCATCCATATTTAATATAATAGAAAAAATAATATGGATAATAATAGTGAAATTTTTAATGACGTAAATGTTTAATTATTAAACGTCATGTCTTAGACATATGATACCTCCAATGTCCTGAACTTTTGAAAGATAGTTTAAAATATATTCATAAACTCATTTAACTTGTCCAACTGATTTGACTTGTGAGACATAACTATTCATCAAGGGGATATATAATTTTGGACCTCATACATCACTACATGTCAAAATAATTCCTCATATATTTAATAATCAATTTAATTCATTAGTCAATATTCATTATCATCAAATATCCATATTGAGTCAACTATATAGATTTATCAATATTCCCCAAAAAAATATAATAACATTCCATGTAAACACCTAATTTAAAAATGGTATAAGGTTTAGGAAATAATCATATCCAACACTAAATAATATATATATTTAAGTTAAATTTATTTTTCAATGAAAAAATAACACATTAAATTTATTGTTTCAAAAGAAAGTTAGCAATCCCAAAAGAAATTGAGATTGTTCAATAACTTTTACCATTTGGTAATTTTCAATTCAAATCATCATGGATAAAATAAATATAATTTAAACATAAAATAACATGATTTATGAATTAATCATGATATAAAATGTCAAATTGGTAGTATATACACCGCATTAATGTGAATTGGTTCATAATAACAAATAAGTCTAAGTGTAATGTAAATTGAGATGAAGTCCCTTACATCACACTTATGTTTTGTTTAAAATGATTTAACCTCATATATAATTTTTTAAAACACATAATTAAATAAAAAATAACCATATTTATATTTATAATAACATATATGATTCTTTTATAACATTTTACCACCTCTTTGATAATAATCTTTCTTTATTTTCATTGTTTCGGGTGTTTATTCCATTGTTTTATCATGTGTGTTTTGTCATTAAAGATTTGGTTCTTTCACATATTACATATTTTAATAATATACAGAATAATAATCAGGAAATAATTACAAATTTTTTCATTAAATTTTCATTTAAAACTAATCATTAATAATGGTCATAAAAAATGAAGTATGTTACGGTCATGGAGACGGTGGGATGTACATACGTATGAGTAACTTTTCTCTTTTCCAATAATCATTATGGAAATAAGGTAAATAATATATTATATTTTCATAATGATAATAATATCATATATACAATTTTATATACATATATATATCATCCATGTGGTTTGGTGATGAAAAGATAATCATATCGTTTTGTGAAGGCGGTAGTCCACACGTATAGGAACTATGTTATCATCTTTAAGTGAGTGAAAACACAAGAAGTAAAATTATATATATTATCTTTAAATAATGATAAATATTTCATTAATATCATAATTATTTCGTATATAATAAATAAAATTAACCTTATTATATTCCATGTAAAGCATTAGTCAAAGAAGAATCGCATCGCTTCGGGGGGTGGTAGTCCACCGTACGCACAAGTGACATTATAATATCCCCGATGGAATGAAAAATAAAATTGTAATATGTGATATAATTACACTATATATATAATTATTTTATATATATCTTATATATATTTTATATCCATAATCATTCTTAGCCGTGAGTGGTGGTAATGTAAGAACGAATGACATCTGTTTGCAAGGTGGTAGTCCTCCACACACATGAATGATGATTTCGTAACCTATTTTATGAAATTGGAGTTAGTTTTAGGTAATGTATATATTTTAACAACATACCAATATTTTTATTATACAGAGTTTTTTATATCATGAGTTTTTTATAATAATTTATAGAGTTTTGGAAAGAAATAAAATAAATACACCCATTGAAGAACAATACCTCTTCTTCAAGTACTTATCTTAGGTTTTCATTAAATACTACCTAAGTTTTATTTCATCCAAAACTATGGATTATAGGATTATATTATGGCATTTGGTAAGCTATTTGGGTAGTTATTGGATGAGCCAAATAGGTTTTAAGGTGTTATTAATGGAGGAGAGGGGTGGCCTTTTATAACTGGGAGAGAGGACACACTTGGTATTTTTTAAAAGAGTAGAGTGATCCCACAATTTTCATGTGTAAAATGGGTCCCAAAAGGATTAGTATCTATAATTATAGGTTTAAATGTATAAATATTTATATCCAATAGTTTTTAGATAACATTATTTATCATTTTTACCCATATCTTTTTAGTTTAACCCCCCCCCCCCAACAAACCAATTCTTTTCCTAACTGTGGTAAATAATTTTTACTCTCTTAATTATTAATTTTGGTAAAAAAAAATTAATTTGAACTTATTATAAATTATAAATTATTAAAATTAAAATTATGGTATCAATATTTCCAAATTAAATTCACATAATAGGAAAATTTTAGTTTAAAATTCATTCTACAAACATGACAAGAAAGTTGAGTTAAAGAGACAATATTCAAAAGATTGCAATGTTCTTATATAAAAATTCAGTATTAAAATGATTAAATGAAATAAATCGGACTAATGGATATATAATTGAATTAAAATTACTTTAAAAACAATTAAAAATATAATTTTACATTATAAATTATTTAAAAAAAGCATAAATTTTTAAATACAATTCAATATTTTTAACTATTTATAAAACAAAAAAACTTTTAAAAAATTCCCAAAAATTCATCCAAAACTAATTTTTATATGATTATTTATAAAATTAAGTTTATTTTTCAAATAAAGTTTCTAAAATTCTAGAAAATTAGTTCTAAATTTATTTTTGAAGGTGTTATGAAAACCATGTTTTGTGTAAACCCTATGTTATTTTCAATACATGATATCAAGGAAATTAAATTAATTATAGAATAAATATATTGTAATGTCTAGGTTTGTTACACTGTAATTATACTTAAATATTTTTTGAATTATTATTTTCATCCATACACATATCCTCATTTCCCACTTTTTTTCTCCCACATTAAAAAATTTCTATTTTTAATTCTAGATGAACTTTAATATTTCCCTTTCACAATTTGAATAGGAAGTTTGGTTAAAGACTTATATTGTGGTTTTTTCATAAATTAATTTCCAAATTTAAAAAACTTGATTACTAAGATAAAGTCAAAATTGTGAGGATTCAATTTATTTATGTTGAGGAAAATGTAAAACCACTAGATTTTAGCATTAGAAAATTGGGTTCAGCCATATATATGACAAAAAACCCCAAGACTGTGAGAATATGTAACACCACAAGACATTACAATATATTTATTTTTAAATAAATTAAATATCTTTTATAGCTTAAAATACATGTAGGACCAAGTTTAAATGAAACACAATACTCTTTTAAATATTATTATTTAAAATGTGACAATTATAACTTAGCTATTATATTTACGGTTACGAATAAGACTAAATATTTTGTGAATATATATGATTTATACATTTTCATTTATTATCTACTGAATATAAATAATAACATAGATCATTTGAAATAAAAGGATATTTTTTCTGAAAAACTGTATTTTTCTAAAAGATGGCTTAGTTCACTTTCCACACCTAGTTTAATATTAATTTTTACCACTATTCGATCATTTCATTGATAAAATGAATATAATTTTTGAAATAATCATATAAAATTTTTCTTATGCTGAAGTTTTGGTATTTTTATGAAATGTATAATTTTTTATTATTCATGAAATATAGACTCATTTTATTGAAAAAATATTTTTCGGTTAAATTATATACAATGTCAAATTATATTTTAAATTTCTTTTAACATTATATTTTTTAAATTATATTATAATAAATATGAATTTTTGTATTTTTAATCAATTTAATTTTGAAATTTGATATTAAAACCTTCTATAGTAATGATAATTTTCTCTTTAGAAACCCATTATTTCATTGCATATGTGAGTATAATTTTAAATTGTATTATACAACTTTTTTAATTGAATTTGGAAAAATGGAATCCACATTTGGAATAAAAAAATTAATTATCTAATAATTTTAATTTAATTTTTTACAATAATGAATTGTGAAGAAATTAAAATTTGTTTACTACGTTAAAGGTAAAAAATTGTTTAGCATGGTAAAACTTTAAAAACAAGTTTTTAATGACCTAAAACATGTACAAAACCAATTTTATGACCTTATTTAGACCATATAACTTGTAAGGTTTTATAATTACCCATATTTATTCATTTTCATGACACAAATGTTGGTATAATTGATTCTTCTCAAAAATTCAATGTGTGTCCTCTCCCCCACTTATAAAAGGCAACCACCTCTCCTACCCTATTCACACTTATAAATCCATTTTCAGTAAATACCTTCTCAAATAAATTATTTAATCCTGTAAAAATATCCTAGATCCCTTATTTTTATCATAAGTTTATCTTAGGAAGGATATTGGTGAAAATCTAAAGTCGTAGTCCGAAGAAGATGAAACTCTCTTAAACATTCATTTTTATTATATTTCTTCTTCCATATCCTTAAAATATAATTTAAACATGATTTTATAATAACAAAATTATATAACATATACTGAGGTGTTATTATATTAATTTAATAACCTATATACACCTCTTTTTCTATCAAATATGAAATGAAATCATCAATCGTGTGTATGGAATACTACCTCTTTGCGAACCAACGTAAATAATTTTTTTATAAATACCTCTCCTAATTGTATATAATTATAGATTTAATGTATATATAATTTTTATGATATTATTATAATTCTATAATAATAGTATACCATATAAATTTTACTATCCAAGACTTTTAAAATATGATAATGTCGCTCATTTGTACGGCGAACTACCACCTCGTGAAGTGATGTGATTCGTTTTTCCCTTATGCTTTATATAAAATGTAATATGGATATATTTTATGAATATATTTGATATATATGAAATTGTATTGATTATATAAGATAAATATATCACCCAATACTTATCCTTTTACTCAATGATTGAATTATATCATCGCACGTGCATACATATAACCAATTGTCTCCATGAAGTGATGCGACTAAATTTTCATGTTTAGCCTTCAAGAATGGTAATAAAAATTTATATGATGAATAAATATTATATTTATAACATTAGTAACTTTCTATATATTATGGATCTAAATTTTGTACCTAAGAACCAACACATTCATGATAAAACCCACATGAGAAAACAAGATAATTAACACCCGAAACAGTGAAAGTAATTAAATATTAATAACAAATAGGTGGTAAATGTTATAATAGAATCATATATGATATTTTAAATATGAATATTATTCTTTTATAAATTAATAAAATTCTACTTTATCTCAATTTCCCTTCATAAAGGCATGTTATAATTTTATTTGCCTAATTATAATTGAGATATACTCAACCGACTCTTTTCAAGGTTAATACACTTAGATGAATCAATGCTAAAATTGTTTCTACTTTTAGTATCCATAAAAGGATTTATTCATAGAATAACAACACAATATTTTACTTAACCAATCATTTGGATGTTATCTTTAACTTTGATTTACCCCCAAACTTTCTAATAAAGGTTTTTAATCTTAATCTCTCATGATTTAGTAAAACATACCTCTAATTCAAAATATAGATACCCAAGATTTTCTTATATGGATATTATATCTTAATAGATTAATGTTTAATATATTTTAAAAATATATGATTTTGGACCATAAAATTTTAGTGTTTTAGATACTAGATACATAGTTTTATTATTTCATGAAAATATCTTTAACACCTCTAATAAATATCTTTCCACATAGAACTCTTCTTAGGAATTCTTTATATAAAACTATTCTTCATAATCTAGGGAAAGGAAACATAATAAAATTTTAGATGAAATTTTTTGTTAGGGTAAACAAGGGATATATTAATGATAACTCTAAAAAAATTTGCATATGTGTTTGAGAACATTATAATAACATTTGAAAGCCCATACTCGTTAAATCATAGATTATACTCTAATATCAGGATATAAATCCTCGCAGCTCATAAGACATGAATCGTAAAGGAATAAAAGAACATGATACATGATAGCATAAGATTGGTATAATAAATGCATCTATGACATGCACATAAGAATAGAAAATCATTCTCTTAGTCAAATATCACTACCAATACAATCATAGTGGATTGGTTTTACTCATCATTCCATCATATCCTTAGTCAATATTCACTCCCAAGAATGTCATAATGGATAGATTCTCATACTATAATATGTTCACTCCCCATTTTAGTTCTTTTTATCACATTAGATATCCATAATGTCCAAATTAATTAGAGTAATATATAATTTTTTCCCACCCATCACCTAATTATAATTTATTCATATGTCTATTATGAATCATGTATAAGAAATGAGTTTTATAAATATTTCAACAATTCATCATAGTGTAACCCATGGAAAATAAAGAGTTTTCATGCACATATAATCATAATAATCATAAATAATCTATATAAATAATTAGTATTATATCCTCAGATCATATACTCAATAAATTATAAGTAACATCAAAGGATGTTATCATAAATTAAAAATTCATTAAAAGATCAATTTGAAAATTTCTTGAGGAAAATATCCTTTTTATTTTTGGAATCACATCTTTAAAATAATAAAATTTGAAATACATGATTGAAAATATTTTCTTTTAAAATAACCACAGAAAATTTTAAAGGAATATTAATATAAATTAGTGATTATGACATTGGGAAACTTTTTAAATTCCATGTACATTAAAAAAATATTCCATTCACATTTTTATTGAATAATCGAAATTAAATCATTTAGAAAATGACAAAACCATTCCTTAAAATAGATTTTATAAAAAATAAAACAGGGGTAAAAATGAATTTGAACCGTAATTTGAGATTATTAAATACATTATTTAAAATAATTTTACAAAATGTGGATAAGTAAGGAAAATTATTTTTGGTAAAAGAGAGAAATAAAGTTGGTTTTCCTAAAAACAATCTTCAGTATCATGAGTAATTAAAGTGAGGAAAATTTAAATAAAAAATGGTATATCTACAAATAACCACATGAGAATAAAATTCATGAGATTCTTTAGGGGTATATCATGAAATTTCATCATCATAATTTTAACCACAAATAATCTTGACAAACAATGAGATTATAACGTAAAATCCTTACCTCTAAAGTATCTTTTGAAACACAAGATCCAAGAAATAATGACCCCAAATGAAATATTAAATATAATGTTAATAATTATATTAATTATATAGAATATAAAAAAAATTATATACCCCTCATAAAGAAATATAGGTGCATAACATAACATATATCCCAAAGAAGACAATTTGAGATGATAAACAGATATTTCAGGTTATTCATTCTTTAAAAATGATCCAAAATATTGTATTATAACATTAAATTTAATTAAATTCATAAAAAATTCATTTAAATACTTTTAATATAATATATTATCCACTTAAAACATTTAAACACTCATTTATTAATAAAAACATATAAAAATCGTCATTTTGGGTGTTAGTTGTTTCATTTTTCATGAGAGTTTTAGTTCAGTAGTTCTGATCATTGAACCTTGATCATGGTTCTATAATCTCTATAATATTAATAGAGATATAAATATGATATTTATTCAGTATATAAATTCTATTATTCCTTTATAAATGGTAGATATATAAAAAGGATTTACACCATTTATGGAGAGAGAAAGTCATACATATGAATTAACACTGTTTTCATTTTATAAAAAAATAATTAAAGATAGAAAAATATTATGTTATCATTATATAACCATAATTATATAAAAAATAATATATATATATATATATATGAAATATATTCTTATTAATATCCCAATAAATTGGAAACAAAAAAATAAATAACATCACTTCATGGATGTGATAATCTACACACACACCCAAGCGATGTTATCGTTTTCCAAAATAATGGAAGGTAAAAAGGTATATATGATTTTATTAATATAGAAGAATAATTATTTCCTAAAAATTAAATATAAAATTTAAAATCAACGTTATAACCATCGCAAAATGGTGATGTAAAAGTAATTGTATCTCTAAATGGAGGAGGTTGACAACACATACAGACATATGATATCTTTACTTTATATTGGATGAAAAATAAAGTGAATAATGGTGGTTACATAATCATAATAACATCTAAGTATATTTATTATACTAAATATATTATTTTATGATTAATAATAATGATTTATATGAGGTAGTAGATAAAATAATTTGTAATACACCAGGTAGGATGATTACCTCTCCCTTAGTAGGCCTCCTTTAGAACCTTTCATAAGGACCATTGGAATTGTATTTTAAGAATACCAAAACCTATAATTAAGGTATAGGGATGTTTAAAATATAGTTTTATAGGTTTTTCTGTATATATGGCTAAAATTAGTGTAAATAAGATAAATTAGGGGTGCTCTTTTAGAAGTGGAGAAGTGGATACACATAGAGTTTTATAAAATATTAAAATATAATAATGTATTACTCAATACATATTATTCCAAATAAAAAAAGATTTTAAAAGTCTAATTATTTCAAAAAAATAATATTTATACAATATTAATTATAAAACTTACCCTTATGTCATTGTTTTACCCTCCCCCCGAGTAAACTAGTTTTAACCTTAATAATGATAAACATTTTTTAATGTTTTTACTATTCTTCGTGACATAAAATATATTTTATTATTAAATAATATTAATTATTCTAATTCATAATAAAATATATATTTTATAAAATTAAAGTCACATAATTGATGTAATTTAATTTAAAATTAAACCTACAAAATGTGACAAAAAACAATTTTCCCAAAAAAATTATTTCTTAGGTATAAAAGGTTTTCATACCAAAATACAACATGATATTGATTTCAATGAACCTAATTGGATTATTAATAATATAAATTAACTAATTATACTATTAAATAAATTTTAATATAAAATGAAATCTTGTAAATTCTTGAAAAAAAATCACATTTAAACAAAAATTAGAATTTATCACAATTCATTAAAAATCTAACTTTCTAGAAAATTCCCAAAATTTTAGTCTAAAATAATTCTGAAAAACTAATTCAAAAATTAATTTTATTTTTTCAAATAAATTTTATAAAATTTGAAGAAAAAATTATATTATTTTCACATTAGAAGAAATAAAAACCATTCTTGGGGAGAAATGTATTTTTAAAGAATATAAGGAATTTAATGAATGTTTAGTTCTTATTTATAAATATAATTCAATTATATAAAATATTTAGAAAGAATTTTCAAATTTTTATATTACTATTTAGATCACCAATTCAATTTCTAGGTTATAATGGTATATTATATTGCAGTCTATTTATACTCAAGTTTTCATGTATCATAAGCTGTCAAAGAAAATTAAATTCATTGGAAGAGAAATATAACCCAAAACCTTAGGGTGTTAAAATAATTAACCTCTAGCATGATTATTATATCATATATATCATATATATTTATGAAATTTACCCTTATTACCATCCATGTAAATAAAAAAGAAAAATTAATTGCATCACTTTGCAGGGGTGGTAGTCCACACGTACGCACGATTAACATTATCATTTCGCAACATATGAGAAGGTAATAAGGTAGATAATATATTATCATTAAATATTTATAATTATTTAATTAATATATTATATAAAAATAAACTCTATTATAACAACCAATAATAAAATATGGTGATGAAAAATGAATTATATCATAGTGTGGAGACGGTGGTCCACATGTATGCTTGAGTGATACAGTCATTTACCATTTGATGGAAGAAAGAAATAAAATGGTAATTCAATCATTATAATGACATATATTTATTTTTATGATACTATATTAATCATTTAATTATGGATAAATTAGGTTTAATGAAGTTGGGAGAAGAAATAAAATTGAAAGTACTTTGTTAAGAGTTATAACTCTTCGTTGAGAAACTTCCTTTGGAAACATCTTAAGCATTGAATGGATGTTATTCGGATTAAACCAGAACCTTTATGAAATAGTTAGGGATTTTAGAAAATTATTTTTGTATATATTGGATAAGATAATACTTTATTTAAGTGTGTTTAATAGAGGAGTGGGGATTACATTTTATAAGTGAGGTAGAGGACAAACACAGAATTATTCAAAATATTGAAATATATTACTATCATTTTCTGGTAAAATTACATCAAAATGAACAAGAATTTGAATTTAATATAATATGGGTTCAAAATATCTTTAAAAAATAATAATTTTATTGGCTTATGTGGCCATATTAACCTTATATCTTGGTTTAAACCCCATGATAAACATGTTTTAACTTTAATTGTGGCAGAAATTTTTTACTATTTTTAATATTCATTGTAAAAAAACGTTAAAGTGAAAATAGTATAAATTTTGGAAATTTTGATTCTAAATATATAGTATATTTAATAAAATTTAACCCATATAAAGTGTATAATTTAATTTTAAAACAATCCAGCAAATTGTAATGAAAAACAGTTTTCAATAAAAATATATTTTAAAATATAAAATTATTTTAATAGAAAAATTAATAATAATTTCAATTAAAATGAAATTAAGTGGATTATATTTATCCAAAAAAAACTAATTAAATTTTTAAAAAATTGTAAACAAAATGGTACTTTGTAAATATATTAATGTAAAATAATATTTTTAATAAAATCAATATTTTTCGTTATTCATTAAAATATTAATATTATTAGAAAATTCCCAAAATTTCAAATTAAATTTATTTTTATATAATTATTTCAGAAATTATATTTTTTTATAAAATAATATTTTTACAATTTCTATAAAATAATTATAATATCTATTCACAAAATGAAATGAGAATCATTTTTTAAGAAAACCTATTTTTGAAGTATAAAATGACTTTATAAGAAATTGAGTACTTATTTATTAAATATTAAATATTAAATTTAAATAACATAAAACCTTTATACATGTTATTAAAAAATTATTTTGATTCATTCAAGAAATTTAATGGCTAGGTTATAATGATAACATTTGAAGAATAATAATTCAATAGTATATTGTAGTTCTTTTAAACTCTATGTTTCATATAAAGAAATATATCCAATAAATTAAATTTTTTAAACAAAATTATATCATAATATCTCATTATGTTTATAGGATTTGAAACTATGATTGTTTGAAAGGGGAATTAATAGTTAGACAGATAGGATTATCTAAAATACTAGAAATGCATTACAAAACTCCTTGGAATGTTCATGTTGGGTATAGTGTAATTAAATTATATTCTTCAGTTTTGATAGGTATATGATACTAAATTTATATCTTATTGGTGTGGTAAATATGATGGTTTTCAAAATAAAAAAAATAATAGAAAAATCTATTTTCTTAAATTCATGTTATAAATAAAATAGGTGCAACATAAAATATTTGAATGTTAAGGAATTTTTATAGCTTGGATGAATCAAAATATAAGATGTGTATCTTTATTTCATTTATCTTATTTGATGGGATCGGTTGATAGTTAAAAAAATTCATAAAAACATGAGACAATTGGATTTTTACACATTGGTTATGATTCATCAAGATTCCAAAACTATTATGAGGAATGGATATGGATAAAAACGTTTTATATAGGACAAATTGTATGTCCAAATGTTTATTAAAATATAAGGGAATGTGTCCCTACATCCATTTGATGTTATATTTTAATAAATTCTTCTATTGAAAATAAAAATTTTCCAATCACATTTAATACCGTTTAGAATATGAAACAATAGTTCATTTGTTATATACTCTTACTAAAAAAATAAATTATATTTCCTAATCATAAAGTAATTTTTGTGTCTTAGAAATATATCTTGAAAGGAAAATTATAACTAACATAATTATGGTAGTATGGTTGGACATAGATAATTTCAACATTAACAAGTAAAATATAATATTATTCTATAATTAAAATTATTTTTCACATAATATTCTAAAATATTTTTGGATGTGTATTGGTAAGAAAAAAGTAGAGAGTTGCATTTAATTACCATTATAAGTTAATATAATTATTTACTTAATGATTATACCAGTAAAATTTATAAATTTAATTAAACTTGATATCCTAAAAGATTTTATAACATTTTTTTAATGATAAATTTATATAGTTACATTAGTTACCATAATAAAGTGCATGTCACTTTATCCTAAAATAGTTTAAAATGTATTGTAAAACAATAATGTATGTATCTAAATTAGTTTAAGTAAAAGTTTGATGTAAAGGGTTACAATAATGATGATAAGGTAATTAGAAATTTTTCTAATTATAAAATAGAATGTAACAACATAACGGATGCTTTTGTGAAGTTAAGGAGTTTTAATATGTTAAAAGAGCTAAATGTTAGGAATACGATTCAAAAATTTCACCATTATTCAAAAAATATTTCTTCATAGATTTTACTTTCTAAAGAGTTATATAGTGTGTTTTATATTATTTCCACATGGTGTTTTCATAGAAATTATAAATAATGTAATTAGTTAAAAACCTCAACAATGTGTAGCATAAATAAGGTTGATCATAAAATTTATCATATTTGATATGATAGATTGGTCATTATATTGGGTTTGTTAAATATTCGTAAAAACTTTATAAGGATATAAAATATATCAAGTTATTTTAATAAAACTGATATCTAATTATAATTTATTCATGTGTGATGGAATTTATTTTACATGAAAATTCAAAAGATAATATCCCTTCAATGTGTGACTTTGAATCATCCCTAATTAGTGATCTCCCTAGATTACTATGGGTTTTGTTGATATGTTAATATTAGAATAAATAGAATCTTATACTCATTTCAAATTGTTTCATATGATAAAATAAGATTATATTCATGAGGTAATTATTATATAATTATTACTTGGACTAGCCCGTTAAAAAATATATCATATAATTTTATACAATGATAAATATACTTAGGGATGTATGATTATTATCATTCCTTCTAACCTGATGTTGGAAGATATAAAACATGAAAACTATCATATATTGATACACTAATTACATAATTTTGAAAATAACTTAGCTAATATGACGGTGATTGGGTATATTGTTGATCATTTCCTTAGTTGGACAGCAACCAAAATAGGAATTTTTTGGCTTATATGACAAGAAAAGAGATCAGACCCCCGATAATATTTGAAAAAGGAAATGTATACCAACTCTTAGTTGATTCACATATGATTATTTTGACTATTTACATGAGGGGTATATGATATACTCATTTATGAGATGAATGACATGGGATGTATCAATTGACATGGCCATCCTTTTTAGAAACTTATGAATATATAAGTTGACTATACTAGATTAAAATATTCCACATCTAGTGGTTACTCAATGTCATGGAAAAATTTATTACATAGGTATACATATTTATACGAACCCCTCCCTCCAAATTTACCCCTTCTGGCCTAAAAATGAAAAAAGATAAATAATTACTCTAAAAAATCACCTTCAATAGCTCATAGTTTGGAATCCAAAATGAAGGGTTTAAAAATCACACTTATACTAGATATTACCCTGAAGAATTTTAAAGAGTAACAGATAAGATAAAAACATCTATAAAATCTATATCATAAAACAAAGATAAAACATTCCTATATATTATATGATAATCTCAAAAAATTAATGTAATGACATAAAATAGAAATATATATATCCTTGAAAAAAACCATGAAGCTCCAAAAACTTCTAAATAACTCTGTGAACTATTAATTCTCAGTTCAATCACCAACTAGATCTTAGTAACCTAAAAAATAGTTAAAATATTTACAGGGTGTGCTTGACATAGATAATTTTCTAGATCCTCTCTAAAACCTCTTCTAAAAAATGTGAAAGAAGAAAACTATAATCCTATGAATACAAAAATGAAACCAATTCATCACTTAAATAGGTAATACTATATTTTTTTCATCCTCACCATAGATCACTCACCATATAAAGTATAAAAGTAAATCATTCTATATCAAACAAATATATATATATACCCTGTATACACTTCTCTACGGGTTTTTCACTCTTATTCCCCTGTGGCAACGTCCTATGCACATCTCTCCTTTAAATAATCATTCATGTCATATAATATTTTTATATCTATTACTACATCTTATGTAGCTAAACATCTCATAATCAACTTATTCCAGTAGTAATATAATGTATGTATAGCATCCATTATATTTTGTTTACAAGAATTATACCTCAAACCATAATATTTCATTCATGAACACTCATGGTATGTTGGCCCCACCATGACAATATAAAAGGATGTGTTATCTCCATTAGATATTACAGCCTATAAATAGATGTATGATTAACTATGAGGCATCACATCCTGGGTTAGAACAAACCATATACCATAATACATTATAACAAAGGATAAAAATATTCATCTATATCTAGAGGAAAATATAGGGATAGGGATAATTCATACATTTGATCCCTCACCATCGAGGATATTAGAGAAAACAGACCGAAAACATTTGTGTGTTAGTTGGCCAAAAAATAAGGTCAGGGTAGTGTATAAAATCAAAACATATAGAATATATCATACAGAATCACATTAAATGAAACTATACAGTCACAGACTCATCTTCCTATATCATTTCACAATACCTCCTTTCAGAAATGCTAAGGTCCAGATATCAAAGAGGCACAGAATCATAGAGTTTAATATTAATTAATTTATTATCTATTAATTTTTATCATTCCATTTTCACTTCCAAGATAAACACTTTAATCTTCACTGAAAAGTTTTGATGACACTATTAATTTATTTTTCATATATTCTCAATTATGTGATCATCATAAATAATAATAAAGAACCAACCATGTTTTTTATTTAATTTAATATCATTTAAAAATATTTTTGTACTCAATGACACATCATAAGCTAACAAAATTTAAAAAAAATCACTTGACATGCATGAGGTCTAACTACATTCATAAAATGAAAACCATAATAATATATATTTTTTCATAAGAATATTTAGAAATAATCAACCAAAAAATAATATATGTACTCTAAATTCCCCCTAACAATATCAGTGCCATTCCTAAACCATTACAAATAATATCAAATCAGTCTCTACATCACCATCATCGACCATCACCGCATCCTTGATCACCCATCCCATTGATCATCAATCAATGAAACCATCAATATAACTCTATAATCATTCTAATTAATCATAAAATATTACAACCATATCGGGTTATAAATTAAAAACTCAAGAATATAATTACAAAGAGTATACATACATATTAAATGATTTTCCATAAAATATTTAATGGAACATAAGTTCATTGCATCATGGATTACATGCCTCCTATAAAAAATATGGGATCATTCATACCTAAACAATTACATTTAAAAAATAGGTGTTTCAATTCAATGTTGAATTAACTTGTTTAATCAGAAAAAAATTTACACACAATGTAAAATAAGTAATTAACTATTGGTATCTATAATCAATGTGACATACTTCAAGAAATAAAACTATATTTACTAAATTCTAAGGAGATAAGTATCTACACATATCCTCACCTTAAATTTTAATAATTAAAATATTAAGATTTATATTATTTATCAATTTATAGGAATATTAATCATGTTTAATAACTTTAGAATTACATTAAATTAGATGACACGCTATCTAATAAATATCTAGAGGCAACTTAAAACACATTAGATCACATTTTCCTAACAAAAAATTTAATCTCTATATCATGAGATATTAAATTCTCTAAATGTTTAATAGTCCCCATTTAAATCCTTAATTATTCAAGATTATCTAAACAATTCATAACATTCTATAGTATACAATTATTTAAATATCATAATTTAATATATACATTGCATCATGTTATATGGATTTTAAAATATTCCAAAATTCCTGGTTCTTAAAACATTATTTTCTACTAAAACTGATACTATATCTATATTATCTATCTAATTTCTTGCCATAAGGTAATATAAATCAATTTTAATACAATTTTATAATTATTAATGTTATCTAATTAGAAATTTATTACCAAAATTTCTATACTCTAATTTATCTTAGAGTATTCTACTTTGGATTTTTTATTTTAATTTTCTTAGATAATTATAGATTAATAATAAATTACTAAGCATCCTATAGAGCATGAAAACATTACTTTTATTTTAATTCATGAAATAATAATAACACAATACATTCACTACATATGTTTTAACATTCTAATTAAATTCTATAACTTCCAGATTATAGTGTAACACTAACAAAAGAATGCCTAAATTTTTAAAATTATATAAATAAATGTGAACAATTGTATATAAATTCAATATTTAAAATTATAATATTAATCTATTCCACACAACGGTTACTATATATAAATTCAAATTTTTAATAATATGTATAAGAGAAAAAAATCCTCTCCTCAATTTTCTATTTATTGGTTAATAATTGGAATAATAATTTATAGATTAATAAAATAAGGATAATAATAATTTTTATAAAATTTCTATATTTTTTAAGAAATTTTAATCCACTCTTAATATCTTCTTATTTAATTTTAAATTTCATATATAATGAAATAATATTAAAATATATGTGATAAACAGTTTTTATCTCCAATATAGTTAGTCACATATATCTATTTAGAGGAATATATAGTATGATAAAATCAAATTTTCACGTAAAATAAAAGCAAAAAATTTATATCTTATAACTAAAAAGAGATTACACAATGTTATACACCATGGAATGATATATAATAGGATTATGATTAAAAAAATAAAAAAATATTGATAATGTGATTTAGGGATTAAATTATAATAATAAACTCTCTTGTGTTTAACTGAGAAGTTTGAAACACCCAAACTCAAAGTATACAATAAAAAACTCAAATTCCTGAAATAAAAAAAAATATTTAAGATATACAGAGACCTATCTCCAGATATTTCCTAGAAAACGCATCAAATTTTCCATTTCATCTATAATTAGTTTAGTTTCTATTTAATTCCCCTCACAACTTATTTTAATCATTCTAATTATTTGAAAGACAATGATATAATTTCAACCCATCAACATATATAAAAACCCTTAATTTTCATTAATATTTCCCATATTTTTCATTAAAATTACAATGTAGGTCTATGTTTGGGGAAAACTAAATTTTTAATCAATAATGGATACTATATCTTATGAGGGGTATAAAAAGGTAAGGGTTGTCTCCTTACCTTTTAAGATTGGATGAAATCCAAATGACCTTTATAAATTTCATGAAAATCATGAGAAAACTTTACATAGCCGTAAAAAAATCTAGGTTACCCACAAATGAGATTTAAAAAAACACATCTTACTAATACATGATAAATAAAATAACATTACACATCATTAATAATACATGATCTACCTTTTCATAGATATTATAATTTCCCTATTACGTTTACCTGACTTGGAAAACGTGGGAATTTCCTTCATATAGAGCTCAAAAAAATCCCCTATGTAAAGGTAAAATGGTTTACCTTTTTCCTGGGAGGGGGTTGTCTATAAGGTAAGATAAAAATTATTTGAAATATAAAATTTTAATCCATGCTTATTTATAATTAAGATAATAATTTATTGTCATATAAAAAATTAATTAAATAAATTTAATAACTTCTGAATTAATTTCCTATAAAATTTGTGAACCATTTTAATTCCTTTTTTAAAAAAATCCATTAAAACCCACTTTTTAAACATATCTTCAAATACAAACACTATCCGAAAAATCGAAACACCTCAAAATTAAAAAGGAAGGGATCAAGAAATTATGAACCATTACATCAAATGATTTTAAATAATTATTATACTTGTGAATTTAAAAAACCCATAAAGGATAGAGAATATAAGTGCAAAAAAATTAATCATCATGTGATTTAACTCTCAAAGATCTTAGTATATTTGAAAAACATCCTTAAAACTAGAGAAATAAAGAGAATAACTATGAAAAATAATCAATCAACCTCAAAAGAATCTTCTAGGAGAGATAACTCCAAAAAAAAAGGAAATTAATAAATCATATGATATATTAATCATTGTATAACTTGGTATACAGCAATATTTTCTGACTCTCGTTCCTAATTAAAGTCAAAAAAATAACAACAGTGGCCACAAAATATCCATAGTAATTTCAATAAATATTTTTTATCAATTAGTCATGAACAAAATAGTTGGAAACAAATTTTAGATAAAATCAATTCACATTGATTCATAGAAATACAAAAAATTATTTGATTAAGATAATATTATCATATATAAAACCTTCGTTATTTTAGATGGGATTTATTTAAATTTATTATATAAAAATAATTTTAAATTCTCCCCCTAATTTCAATATTTTCCCCTTTTATTATTTGTATTTAATCAAAAAGATAAAGAAAACATGTAGAAATTATTTGAAAAAAATTATGATGTCGAGTACTTGTCATCTGAATCTTTTAGTGAAATTATTAGGGGATAATGGTTGAAAATTAATTAAGATCATAGTACTCACATTAATAAAATTGTCATTAAAATTTTACATATTTGAGTTTTTGTGTATAATAGGTTTCTAAAAATTTTAGACATGCTACTTAAAATAAATTTCTATGCATAAAACATCACTTTGTCATTTTTTTTTCTTATCAATTTTATATAAATACATTCTAGTAATTCATAAAAAAATCATATAGAATAAGTAATGTTTTAAAATATGGCTGATAAAAACTTTTCACTAAGACTTTTTCCGTGAAATTCCAATGACTTATAAAACTTTTAAATAAAAACATTTTCCATACTTATTCATAACAAGGATGCACCAAAGTATATATATTTTTTGTAAAAAACTATTCTAATTCATTTAGAAAAATGATTTTACAAGAAAACATAGGTTTTATAGAATAACTACCATTTTTTATTTAAAAAATAGTTTAGAAAAAAATATAAATTTCCGAAAAAAAAATTATTATAAATTAATCAATATGAACTATCAATCTGTTATTTAATTTAATTTTATGTTGTGTCACAAAATTTAAATAAGTCACCCACTACTATAATTTAAAATATTAATATTTTTTCATGCTAAAATGATGATAATTATGAGAAATTTGAATCATTCTGATCATGACATGTGACTTCCCGTATTTAATATTCTTTCTATAAATACTCAAATATCTAACAAAAATAAATTCTTTTATCATATTATTTTTTTCAAATAATATAGCCCTACAATATTATTTATCATGTTAATATCAATAATTATAATATTCAAAAATAGATATTCCAAATTAACACACAGTATGAATTATAAAACATGATGATGAAACAATCTTCATTATTAACCTTAAAATCTTCCTTGTTTGTTAACTAACCATCATTTATAATGAAAAAACTCATTAAAATTCTATAAAAATATTAATGATCCCATTTTCCATTCACAATAGGTCAATTTAATTACTTTTAAGAGTTTTAAATTAATATATTATTATATTCATCAATATGTACAATAATTTATATTAATATAAATAGATCTTTTATAAGAATACAAATAAAGGGAACTCATCCACTGCATTGTGATATTGTCTGCTTTGGGTGACCCAGACTCTCCCAAACAGATCAAAAATACATCATTAAAATAACACTTCATGATGTTTTAATTGTACCATATCTTTATATGATTTAATCTATAATTTATGATAAGATAAAAAGATAAATTCGTTCAAAATAAAAGAATATGAAGGCAAAAAAACATCGCAAATAGTGTCACATAAACATACCACATCATTTAAAAATTTAATTCACAACACATACAATAATAAAGTAATATTAAGAAAATAATAATTGAAATATAATACATCAAATATCCTCTGACCCATGATAAGGTCCCATATCAATGTGATTGAGAGAATAGTATATTGATTAAAATAAATAAAAAATTATAAATACCCCATCCGCCAAACCAAACCACCACCACACCTGGCCTAGGAGAAGCAATATAAAATGCATATAAAGATAAATCCTGCTCCCATAGACTATATCTTCACAACACTAAGCACATGGAGAGAGTTATATAATGATATAAAAAATGTCATAAAAACCCTTTACTTAGATAAAATATTCCCCTTAACAATAGGACTGATGAATGAGTTATACATACCATTTTTTAAGATAATCCAGTTATAGGTTTCTAGGAAAAGGGTTGAGCGATACAAGAAATATATTCAAGGATCATATAGGTGGTTCTCAATTGAGAAAATTATGAGGTTTCTATACACTCTTTCTCAAGGGATAGTAATCAAATATAGATAATAATTTTAGTTATTCATTTTAAGGGGATAATAATAATAGGATTACATGATCAAAAGGGTAATTCAAGGGTCTCACAACAAAAAAAGAGTATAGATAAAAAATCTCCAAGTATAGATAAAACTTTACTACCCATAAATATAACTTTATAGTTAATGAAAGAAAATAATCCGAAAAATAATCTCATAACCTCCTTGAAAAATAGATAAATCTATGAAAATTTTTATACAGAAAGAATCACCCCTATCGAGTTTACCCATATAGAATCATCATATCCAATAAATATTATTTATATCTATGATCATGATTCAAACCAAAGACTATCACTTCCTCCCCCAACCAACCTCCATATCATTATATGAAATGGATTTGTCACACTTTTGAATACTGTGTTATTGAAACTCTATTAGTTACCTCAAAATTTCACCATCATTTACCTCCATTCTGTGATAATCTTTTGATACATATTATTGAATTTATTTAGTTCAAACCTGGTGAACACATCAACCCAGATATATAATTTTAATAGAATAAATTTTACCGACTCTTAACCTAGAGAACATATTATTTCAATTCAATTAATTAACCAATTATTTATTTTTTAACCTATTTCTGATTTTCTACAAAATTAAAAAATATGTGCATACAAACATGATGAATGATTCACTCCTATATCTGTACGCAACAAGACTCATAACTTCACTTAACATGATCATTTATCATGAATTTCCTTACATTAGACCATTGGTACACCTAAAATACCATTTCCAAGATTGTATATCTTCTTTACAGCATATACTATTCTAAGTTCATATTTCTTTCCTACCAACCCATGAATCCCCACCAATTACTAACTCCAAACTCCACCATATACCTTGACTATGTTCTTTTATACCACTCTATCATGAAACCCTCCCTCAAAATGTACTCATCCTTGGATAGAAATGGAGGGAGATAGATAATGATCTCATAATCCTGTCTACAATAGGCAACAAGTTAGCGAATAGCACCAAGTGTTTATAAATCACATACATAGAAGGTGTTACCCATATTGAATTTATAGAGTAAGAGATAATATATAAGAACATAGATAAAATGAATATAATAAAATAAATATAAACCATCTTTATACAACAAATGATAATCCCAATACTTGAATTTAATGGAATATAATTGAAACAACTGAATATTGTAACGCATATCTTATGTAGTGACCAAGAGACTCCAACAGATCCTGAACAATGCCTCAAACTATAACTCCCCAACAAAATCACCAAGATTATCCTCTTGACCTAAAAAATTTATATACACATAGTGTGAGTATAAAATTTCTACTAATTAAGATACTCCCCAAAAACACTCAAACAAAGATTAAAATAAGCATACTAAATCCCAGTGAATAAAGAAATGAAAAAAACTCATCATCTGAACTGAGAATATTGTATTTTTCCTCATATCATTGGTCTACTCAATAAATAACACATTAAAGTGAATCATTCCATATTATATGACTATATAAATGATAGTACCATACTTATAGGGAACTAAGATTAATATACATGTATATTACATCATTTTATATGAATATTCATCACATTACAAAAAATACATTCCCAATGACTGTAATAATTTAGTTTCTTTAGAAACATGGAAAAAAATATTCTATCTTGGTGAAAGATCACCAATTGTTACAATAAATATATTCCCCATTAATATTTCTACTTAAAACCAATCTTCATAACTTGGTGCAAGGAAATAAAAGAAAGGGTGATCTCAGAAGCTCAATAAGGGTAAAAAAAGGAGATATATATGCATAAACATGAGAATAATGGTATGAGAATGTTATGATAACATTATAATATGATACACTTCAAATCAAAGATTAAAAAAATGAATCATGGAATAATTATTGGCAGTTTATAAGGAATGAATCATAAGGGAATCAAAATAATAATGCATAAAATCATAACATATGAATAAGATAAATAATTTTGGGCTAACACATAATCATATAGAATTATTTCCATAGTAGTCATGGAATCACCAATAAGGTCATCTTAGTAGTACGAGTTCACTCCCCACACCATATTGGTTGTCACGGTTTACTCCAATTACAATCTTAGTAGAAAGGTTCACTCCTAAGACCTTCATATCAAAAAAAGTCCTTTACTAAACCACATTCACTCACCATTCTATCCATGTCTATCTCATGAGTTATAAATCATTAGCCAATGCATTAGAGGGAGATATAGGTCCTAACCACATAATAATGAAATCATGAATATATTTTCCAAAAGTTAAAATACATTTATCGTATCATAACTGAGGAAATGAAATGGGTATCATAAACATGTAATCATATCATAACCTACGGAAAAGAGACATGTTTCATAATCATTCTATCAAGAATAACCTCTAAAAGGAAGCATGTTTCATAAGAATATGACCCGTGAAAGGGAAATGTGTTTCATAATCATCATTCCATAAATACATAAACTATTTATAGATATAATATTAATGGATCCTTTGGATAATTTCCCTTGAAATTCATGAGTATAACCAACTAATGTCTTCTAAAATGGGAAATAGTTTGGAATAATATTTTAAAAACTTCTCAGGAGGATATTATCCAATATTCATTAAAAATGATTTTTAAAACATAAAATTTTTTGAAACCCTATTTTATAGAAAATATAATTTATAATTATAAATTAAACATTGAAAAAAAATTCAAAACCTTTTTCATTAAAAACTTATAAAGAATGCAGGAAAATGTTTTGAAAGAAAATGAGAAAACTTATAAATGAAGATTGGAAACATTTTGAAACCAATTTCTTTGTAAATAATTTAAAATATTATATATAAATCTTGAAAAATATTTGAAAACCTTTTCTTTGAAAATAATTTTAAAACTTATGAAGAGTTATTTAAAACTTTTTAAAAAAAATTCATTTAAACTACATTGAAAACATATAATGAATTCTTGAAAGAATTTTGAAACCATTTTTAGTTTAAAATAATTTGAAAACATATAAAGAAATCTTATAAACATTTCTAAAACATTTTATTGGAAAAACATTTTAAAAGTTATAAATAATTCATGAAATAATTTTTAAAACCTTTTTTAAATAACACATATTTCCGACCGAAGAGAGAGATAAATTTGCACTTTCTTAAAATGGTAGTATTAATCATCTTATATACCCAATAGTAGAAAATGATACTAATTCATGAATATTTCATGAATATATATAGGATAATAAATTTTATGAGGGTTATTCAGATATAGAAAATAATATTTCATTAATTTAATCATAATCAAAAACAATATCAATAAATGATGATATTGCTTCAATAAACTTCTGCCACTTGGTAACTTTGGATTATACTCCCTATTTAATAAAATGATCTTACATGAATCTTAAAATTTCATTAAAATAATTATTTTCATGATATAACATGTAAAACATTATTATATACACCTCATAAAGTAATATAGAGGCATAACATGGCATTTGTATCAAAGAAGGAAAATTGAGACAAAATTACTTTACCGATTTGGGAACTTTCAAAACATACAACCCATGAAATAAAAATCATAAATTAGATAATTAAATTACCATAAATTTATTTATAATAATAATATAATAAATAAATGGGCAGTAAACACCCCACATATAATAAATAGGTGGTGGTCATAGCTTGTGTCTCCCAGAAAATAAAAGTGAGATGAGAAAACCCTTACCTTGGGTCTTGGATCTCATCATGCTTGTACAAACCTCTTGTATAATAAATAAAAGTTTTAAATAAATCTATTATATTAAAATATTATTATATATACTACCATATATTTTTTTATTATATCTTTATATTGCCCATTTATTAACAATTCCATGTTAATGTTGTGCTTTGGGTAAAATCCTCATTATTTTTTCATATATGTTTTGACTTGTTATTATTGATACTATTATTTATATAATTATTTATTTATTTAAATAATATTAAAAATGATATAAATATCATATATATTAATTATAAAAATATTTATAAAAATATATAAGAAATATAATTATGAAATGGAATACATTATTCATAGAGATGTTAGGTTATACGTACACATAAACGTTGCTTCTATTTTATTATCATATCAAAAGAAATAATGTAAATTGAATATATGTGTGTGTGTGTGTGTAATTTACTAAAATTATAATTATTATTTCATATATATCATATAATTTCTCAAAACCCATCCATAATACATTTAATGAGATGTGTGAACGAATAACATTGCTTTGAGGAGGCAATAGTCCACATGTACACAAACAAAGTTATAATATTTACAAAAAATGGAAATCCTGAAGTTATGTTTTTTATAATAACTAAATAAGAATAAAGAAATCATAAATATCATATACATCATATTAAATAGTTTTTCTATCATAATTCCCTCCCATGAGAGGTGGTAAATGAAAAACAAACAACATCATTTCGTGCAGCGGTTGTTCCTTGTACCAAAGAATGATAAGTTTTTTACCCATTAGATGGATGTGTGTGTAATTTTAGGTCAGAACCTTAGGAAAAAAATGAATATATTTATTATAATTAATTTATTACATTATCATGAAATAATAATAATTGAGGTGGTGGAGAATGAAAAAAAGATCCTGAGGAAGGGTGTTACCTCTTTTTTGGGTAACTCCTTTTGGTTTGCACCAAATGGATTCCTTGGATGGATTTATTTCAAAAGGTTGGATTATAAGATGATGTTACAGATGTTGGGATACTATTTTGGTAGTTTTTTGATGATTCAAAGTGTTTTTAGATGTGTGAGGAAGGGGAAGAGTGAATGCCTTTTTATAATGGAGGGGTTGGCATTCCTGTAAATACCAAAAGGTATACACTATTGGGAGGTCTCCCTTACCTCATGTGCTTGAAAAATGGACAAATAATGGATTAAATAAATATTATGGTTGATCCAAATATCCACCACAAAAAAAATAATCTCATTTTTTAAAATTTTGTTCCATATTCATTGAGTTTCATAATATTTTTCATTTTAGTTTTTCATTTATGTAACTAGTTATCTAAACTATGTAATTCACCCATTAAGAATAAATTAAAGTTTAATTATTGTAAAATATAGAACCACTAAATTATAAATATTATAAATAATTTATAAAATAAAATTCCTTTGTTTTTTGGAAATTCATTTTCAAATAAGCACATGTAGCGTGCAAAAACACTACTTTAACCCATATCGTGCTAATAATGTTTCTACAATCTATAGATAAATATATTAATTATAAAAAGGATAAATTTTTCCATAAATAAATCATGTTTTATATTTATTAATATTTATAAATAAATTTTCACAATACGGTATCTTTAGTAATTTCAATTATTTTTAATAAAATATCATTTATTATAAAATAATATTAATGTCAATTTTGACATTATTTATTGAATTTAAATTTTAAAATATCAATACATTGATGGAACTCATAAAAATTAATTTAAAACATTTTTAACATGATATATTCATCTAAAAATTAATTTAATATAACAATTAAATCAATTTATTTCACTTTTAATATATATAGTATCATTTATTTTATTTTATTATTAACTAAATAATTCATACACTAGATTTTGTTAAGAATTTAATGTAACTAGTTCATATCTAAAAATAATAATCAAATTATCATGATAAAAAACTCATTTATCATTCAAAATAATTTTTATAGCCGAAACTATTTATCTTCTTCCATACTCTAAAGTTTTAATAATTTTAAAGGTAAAGGTGGTTCCTTTTTTTATCTTTTACTTTCCTTAATTAAAATATTATATGGGTCACTTTCATGAACATGTGTCCCAATAACTCATAAAATTAGATCCAATAGGATATATATTCAAAACACTCGCATCCAATGGCTTTTGTACAATTATATAGGTTATTTTGGTCGTTAAATTTATGTTTTAATCTCTTTTTGAGCTTAGTTTTACTTTAATTGCTGCAATTAATTTTAATGAATTTCACTAACATATTTGATCAAAAACTAAGTTGATCTTATTATACTATAAATATTATACTTATTACAATTTTTTATGTCCATTTTTCAAATTTAATTCATATAATTGGAAAAATTATACTTGAAGTTAATCCTAGAGACATGGGGGGAAAGAATGTTTTTAAAGTAAAAATTTGAAAAAAAAAATCAATAAGTTTATGTATCTAAATTCCATATAAAAATGATTAAAATTTCCTAAATTTGATTAAAATATGTATAATTGATCTCTTTTTACTTTAAAAACTAATTTATAATTTAATTTTTCATTATTAATTTTTTAAATGAAAATGTAGTTTTTAACTAAAATATTGTTTTTTCACTATTCATAAAAAAATGAAACTTCTCTTAAAAATACCAAAAATGAACCCTATACCAATTTTGATATTATCAATTCAAATATAATTTTAATTTTATCTAATTAAATTTCTAAAAAATCTATTAATTAATTTTATTATTGTTCACAATAGTTTATTTAGGAAAATAGTATTTCCAATCATATAAAGACTTTACCAAAAATATATTTTTTATCATTATAATGTTTTATTTATATAAACCCATTAAAAATACTTTTAAAAATTAGTTATTACTGTTCAAACTAATAATTTTAACATCTATTTTATAACTATATCTTTTAAATAATTATAATAATAAAATTCTCTTTCCTAGAGACTTAGTGTTGCTTGTAACACAAGCCAATTAGGTGTTTCATGTAGCACAAGCCTATCTTGGGGTAGCATAAAAAAGAAATCATAACTTGGTTTAGTTTAAAAATCAATACTAACTTATTTCTTTAAAATAACACAAGTTATATTCATTGTTTCATGAAATACAAAATATCAAAAAGTTTAAATAAATTCAAAAAAATCAAAAAATATATGGTTGTTCCATTTTATCCCCCTTAAAATTAATTTCACCCTCGATATTCATCTGGGTTATTAAATTATCAATAAATTTATGTTACTTTTATACAAATCCCAATTGTAAAGATTAATACCAAAACATCCTTTAAAATTGGATTTCTAGAAACATGACGGTTACCCAAAGTAACTCATAACTAGGTTTCCACATAGGGGAACATCGGTGGGATCTAAAAATATGAACATGGACGAAAAATATAACTATCAAGTTCTTCTGAATAGTGATAGAGATCATGGGTAGGATAAATTACACAATCAAAAATCCATAACCCAAATAGGCTTGAAAAGGGTCATTTATATCATAAAAAATGACGATAACATGACAACATTTTATTTAAAGAACCTATTTCCTAAAGATGAAGATTTTTCATGAAAATATTTACTTACATGATTTTAGTATAACCATACCCTTTATTTTTCCTTGATAAACATCCAATTAATATCTTATTCCAATAAATGAATGTTATTTTTTCATTCCTAAAGCATTAATAGATCATGAGAATGATAGGTCATTCCATTTTTCATTATCAAAAAAAAATGATATCAAAAGTTATAAAACATGCATAATTCTTTATATGGTGAGATAATACACTAATCTCTAAAACTGTATATGATGTTTAACATAAAAAATCCACAAATTTTTAACCTTGTAACCCTTTAAAAATATGAAAATCCAAATATTTAGAAAGAAGGTCAATCAATTAGATTAAAATTGATCCCGCATATATCAGAAAGTAGCTCTTAGTTGTCATATTTTAAACCTATGAGTACCCTCATCATATATTCTCTTAAAACATGGTAATAACAAGAATTACCATATATGATTTTCTAAAACATGCATTAATCCTTATTTCAAAGATTACTTGAAATATTCCTTAAATATAAGAAGTAGTGAACTTCACCCATGAAAACATAGACCACTTTTCCAAACATTTGTAATCATTTTTGAGGTCATAGATACTATTTAGTTTTCTTTATCCATATCATCATCTCTTTATCCCTATATAATATAATTTTCTCATCCTTAATAACATGTTAATGGTTACCTTTCCTTAATGTAACTATGCCATTGGGTCAATTTTATATGTTATTAGAATCATTTAACACG
The DNA here is from genome assembly GCA_963277665.1 of Viscum album. NCBI lineage: Eukaryota > Viridiplantae > Streptophyta > Magnoliopsida > Santalales > Viscaceae > Viscum > Viscum album. Next base: position 376,419,322 of record OY728160.1, on the reverse strand, counting down.
TTCTTAAAAATAATTAAATAAAATCTTATAAAAAGAATCCTTATATACTTCAGGATTCATATAACATAATCTTTGTGTTCTAAAACAAATACACTTCAATCATCTAACTTTATTCTTAAACCATTACTCAAGATTCATAAACATATTTCTTAATACCAATTTCTTATAATATTAAACATGAATCATGTATTGAGGTTCCTCAACCTCAATCTAATCATGCTTTATATGTTTACTATAGACAATAATGGAAGAACATCTCAAACCTTTCACATGTCTCTTGCAGTTTCTTTATGTTCATTAGTATATCCAATACTCATACTACTACAACTAAAGTTATTTTTTATTATTCATGGTTCAATATTCATTAACCTAGAATAAATTAGAGGAAGAAACTATGGGGGCCTAAAATAATGAATCCTGAGGGAATCCCCTCGGGCAAGATCAACACCTTCAAATGGTAATGAACCTATGATAGAAAAAAAGTGACCATCCCTCTTTGAGGATCCCTAGATGCTAATAAGACTACAACTTTATTACCTTCTCTCCAAGTGTGTAGAATATCCATATCATTGAATGTGAGCCTCTTTCACTTACAAATATAGTGCGTGGCATTCTATAGAAAGGTACATTCCTCATGAAGAGAGTCCTAAAGGATTTTTGAATAAGTTCCCACCACTTCTAGAGAGATATTATAATGGATGTAAAGTTCAAGACCCAAAATCATAGGCCTATTTTTTGAAAGAAAATAATATCCATGACCAAAGTATGCTGTGAAGTTAAGAATAACATATCACTTGGTGTCGTGGACCACACCACCACCTCTCATCCTACCCATGAAGAAATAATAGTCCATGTTAATTTTGTTACCAATTCTGTGGGGGTACCAATAGATACACTTACCATGAGGGGTGATCTCAAGATTAGGGGAAAATACACCTTTCATAAATTACCTAAATGATGGAGCTTTTTCCCAGTTACAAATTAAATGGGTCACAAAAATCAATAAGCTACTAGTTATGAACACCAATACTATAATGAAACTTAATACTCTTTTATATCGAGCCTCATTTATGACATCGCAGATGCACCAACATCCAACCACAAGTATTAAAGCTCATTCATTCCTTTTTACCGTTTTTTTCTATGATCCCAATAACCACCTAGTTAGGAATGAGTCACCTAAAGCTGTCTTAGAAAGGATCCTTTTAAGATGAAAAAACGATAGTAACACCTCTCGGGACTAGTCTCACTCTAGGAAAAAGTGTAGAGTAGTTTATTCATTAGGTTTTTCAAAACATGTACACATTGAATCAAGATGTATTCACATGTGTTTCTTTTTTTTTTATCAATTGAAACTACATCATTCTAAATGCACCAAATAAGGAAATTTAGTTTTTTTGGAATTACTTTTCACTCAATACAGTCTCCCCATATGTTTTATATGACATAAGGATATTGAATACATATATACTCCCTCCCAAAAAAGGTTCCAAAGGATTTACCAATAAAAAAACATTTATCAGGATCCAAATATTTCATGATAAGATCAAATAGGGTATATTGATTATCATATAGTACTACCTAATTGAGGATATGGTGATTTTTTTCTTGTTTGAAGAGCTTGTTAAGAGTTGGGAAGCATGGAATACACAGAGTGACACACGACCTGTTGTTATTCCAGAAGGATATATCACTTCTTCAAACAATCCAGCGAGAAAGGTAGTGAAGCTGCTATAGGTGGGGGTGGATCATTGCCCACAAGGGAGAGGAATATTTATTTGGGGCATCATTATTACTCACATATTTTAATAACATGAGTTTACCATACAGTTTGTAGTATTCAATATCTTCACAAGAATTTTTGGTGTACAACAGGAGCATCTCACCCAAGACACTCCTAACATTGATACCTCCCTCACTGAACAGCCTATCCAAGCGAGACCACGGCGTACAGTGGTGTTTACCTTCGAAGTGAGGTCCCATAAGAATCCAACTGTGATGTTTTCAATATCATAAATTCTCTTTTATATCACTTTAAGGTCTAAGATAATGTGATTGTGGATTGAATTGTGGTTGTCGTTAACCAGTTAAATACGGCCCTCTAAAGATAAAAAATTGCTTTTTCCAGTTATTAATATGGCCATATATACTTTAAACCTTGTTATAAAAGTGATGGATGTGGATTATACAATCTGAAATAGGGTCTCAAAGGTATTATATTGATAAAAACATCTAGAAAACCCCAAGGCTATTTTCTATAGTGTTGATTTGTCTCTCTAAGTTCCAAGAGGAGATGTAGAGTCTACGCTTATCGCGATTGATAAGTTTCCCAATCAATTTACAATATTCATCCAAGATAGTATAAATACAACATGTGGTTCTTCTACCACCATTGAGAAAGATAATGGTTTTGTCTACATACATGATATGAAAAACCCCACATAACTATTTCATACACCTAGAAGGAGAAATGATATCTTCATAAAAGATTTTGTTAATATGCCTACTAAAAGTGTTTTTCATGAGAATAAAAAAGTATAGGATAGATTGTGTCTCCTTGGAGCAGGCCCAACACTAGTATTAAGAACCCTCAATTTCTCCCCATGTTGTAAAAGGCCCACAAGGAGGAGCTAGAACATCTATATAAAAGATCGACGGACCAGGAAGAAAAACACATGAATTCTAATATTTTTGGAATGAAATTCTATTCAATCATGTCATATAATTTCTTCATATCAAGTTTAATAATGGATTTATAACCAACAAATTTGATGTCAATTTCTCTAACCATTTTCTATGCCATGAATATATATCCGTGAATCATTCTCCTATGATAAGCCCATTTTTCTCTATGGCATCCCATTTATCAAAGGAAATAGTGAGCTGCCTATTAATGATCTGAGATAAGAAATTTTAAGGAAATTTAATCATTCTTATGGGACTTAAGTGTTTTATAAAATATGGATCCTTAATTTTTTGTATTAAAATTGGTTTCTTGGAACACACCACCCATGGGAGGTAACCACATCTAAAGAAATCCTAAACATCCTAGACTATATCACTCCTAACAAGTTCATATGAGGTACATAAAAGGATCCAAAGAATTCATCTAGACCAGGTGAACTATTAGGGTTGAGATCCTTCACATCCTCAAATATTTCTTGGTCATCCATAATACATTCTAGGAAGGCATTGTCATTAGTACAAACAATACTCAGGATAACCTCAATAATATCGGCACTCCCCCTTGGGCTGCCACCTTGAATTTTTTAGTTTGGGATAGAAAGAAGGGATTTAAATTTCACTTCATTAAAATTCCCTAACACCTCATGATCATCTATATAAGATCCATCATCTGGAAGAAAATTCGGATTACCAAACCTTCTTCTTTCCTTTACAAAAGCTTGGAAAAACATCTTGTTCCAATCACCTTCTCTCAGCTACCTAATTTTTTCTTATTCTCATAACCAACTCTCTTTCTACATGAGCAATTTTGATAGAAATCACTTCATTATGGACATGTCAATAAAAATTGTTTCATTCCCAATTAATCTCCAGTAAGGATTCCAACCTGTTGATCTCAGAGATAAGAGTGTTCGCTGCCTCAAAGAGATAGGGTTTATTGTTCACCTAGGAGAGAAAATAACTTTGGAGATGATTAAACTTTTTGTGAATACTTGTCTAGAGGTGGACTTGTACTGGTTTTATCCATGATGGATTAACCACCTACTGATATCTTGGAGTGTCTACCCATATATTAGAGAAGAATATTCTGTCCCCACTTCTATACTATGAAGAGAGAGATACAATAATTAGAGAGTGATAAGAAAAAACTCTTAGAAGGTGGCTTACCATATCATTAGGAAATTTAGAAATGGAATATAGGTTTTCTGAGTACTAATCTAGGTGGCACCATGTTAAGTTCATTCCTTTCTAATTATTACACCAGGTGAAGTGATCACTAAGAAAACCCAAGTCCGACAGACCTCACTGAGCATAAACATACTAAAATCTTATTTGGCCTTGTGAGATAGTTCTCCCTGAAATTTTTTCTGTTATTATCCAAAACCACATTGTAGTTGTCGCCAATAATCCAAGGGAGGTCACTTGGATCAAATTTACCCAGTTCATCCCATAAAATCTCTCTACCATACATGTGACATCTAATGTAGACAAATGAAATGAGTAGGCACGACAAACCAATAGTCACCTTTATTTTAATAAACTGATATGAAGTTCATACAAGATCTATTGTGATTCTTATATTAAAAAAAATCCAAATTTGGTGTTTTAATGTAGTTGCATGCAGAAAATCATGTGTTTGTATCCATTGTGCATAATTATAAATTTTGGAGAATTGATGCTTGGGTTCCAGAATAGTGACAATGGAGGTGTTGGAATTTCATAACTCAATAGAAATAAATTTTGTCTTTACCCAGGAACATATTATTATATAGATCATATTATCAAAGGAAAATTGGCTTTGGTGCTTTCCATCAAGGGAGAAACAGATTAAGCGTCCAAAGAAGTTTTGGAGCCTTTGTTCCGAGATCTTGTTTTCACACCATTGGGTGAAGGAGTAGGTTTGTCTAAATTCACCACTATAAGAGGCTAGAATAGTGCTTATTGGGAGTGGATAGAGAAGAAAAATAAGTTTAGAGGGGAATTAGTGATTAAACCTAATGTTCTTCTGTGTCTTACAAGGAATGAATAAGGATAACTATGCATGGGTAAGATGGCACAAAGAACTTCACAGGGTGTTCCAAATTAAGAAAGTATGTTCAAGACTAAGGGTTTGAATGGAAAAATATAGCTAGAGTCGAGATAGAAGGGGACCAATCTATAGGGGTGGGAGGATCCAAAATATAGGAAGAGGGAGCAGTGATGTCGAAGGTCACTTGGGTATCAGAAGGTCCATGGGAAGGAGAATCCCCAGATGGATGGGCTAGCATGGTGGGAGGGGAAGTAGGAGGTGGGGATGAGTATGAGGCCATCAAAGGATTCAAGATCATCAAGAAATGACCAATAAATAGGGGATCATTCTAGAGATGGGATTGAGGAGTGTACCTATATTTTCTACACATTTATGAGGAGTGACCGTGAAGATGGAAACCTGCACAAAAGTGTTCTGGGGAAGATGAGTGGATCTTGTGCCACCAAGATAACTCACTCACCCTGATCATTATTCGATCTGGAAGAGGTGACTATAAGTAAACTTTAATGCATATCTTTACCATGTAAATATGAAGCGGTCAATAAATCTAATCATCCATGTACAGGAAATATCCCACTGCATTGCCTATCACTCGTAGGAAAGAAAGGTTTTGGAATGAAAAAGGATGTCATGGGAGGTTCGTCCACACAGATACCTATGGATAATATTTCCTAGAGTGAGCACCAATATACCACCTTAATAGATTAAACTGCCACTTTCCAATGGATCTAGGTAATAAGGCTCATGCTGAGACAAAGTATTCAAAGGAAGAGATCACTATGAGAATTCTTTATGGTTGAGTGTCAAGACCCTAGATAGAGCATCCAATACCAAAGAAAAAATAACCTATATAATAGAGGTTATGGGGAATATCCTAGCCAAATAATTCCACAATAGTCCACTAAAGCTGGGAAGTGGCTGTTAAAAATTATTCTTCTGAAAAAAAAAATATCTTGGGATATATCCACTAATCCTAGAGTGATAATGATCAATAGGATATTTGGTAGGGGGAGGGGTCTAGAGCCGAAGGAGTCAGATTAAGTAGGACCTCCAAAAAATTGTGTGAAGTTCCCAACACAGAAGGAAGCATTGAGACCTCCTCCATCGATGCTGACTAGGGGGTGCCTGAAAACAAAGAAGGCTTTTTCGCGATTGAGGAAATCAGAAAGTCCCCAATAGTTGAAAGATTTTGAAACGCATGAGGCATGAAAAGCACATTTTATATATTTGAATCTATTATCAACACTAAAATAAGAAATAAATTTCCCAATAATACCCAAACCACCATCTTAATTCTATTCACGAGAGTTCCAATTAGGACATCATTTTATATAATGTCTATACATTCCAAATCTAAAACATTCAATGTTATCCCAGTTCCTTCTAGTTCCTTATATAGACTAAGAACAGAAAGCATAGTGCGATAAATAGTTATAATAATAGAAAACCACATAATCCTGAAAATTACTTATAGTATACCACAGTAGTAAATCCTAATTTTAGATCTATGACACCTTAGGCTTATCCTTATAGATGTCCCTATACATATCCTTAGAAATAATACTATGGATATCACTAAAGTTTTATCATCTTAGTTTCCAAAGGTTCACTAATCCTTTCTATTGATACCAACTATAGCGACCTGGGATTAACATATATGGATATTACATCATTTTAGATGAATATTGAACACATTATAAAATTTCATGTCCAAGGATCAAAATAGTTTAGTTTCACTAGAAACATGGAACAAAATATTCTATCTTGGTGAAAGATCTTCAATGTTTCCTATTAAGATCTTCCCCTTTAGTACTTCTAATTAAAACCTTTATTCATAAACTGTGGAAAGAAAACATAATAAATGGGTGACCTTAGATGCTCAGTATGGATAAATAAGTGAGATATATAGGCATAAACGTGAAAATAAGAGTTTGAGGATGTGATCATAACATTAAAATATAATACCCCAAATATCAAAGATCATTAACATGAATCATGGAAAAATATTAGTAGATCACAATATAAGAATCATAATGTAATCAAGAGAATATTCCATGAAAGAATAAAATAGGAACAAGAAATAGAATTTTTGGAAGATATATAAGAATATAAAATGATTTCCAAAGTAGTCAAGTAATCACTACCAAGTAAATCTTAGTAGTATGAGTTCACTCCCCATGCCATCTTGGTGGTCATGGTTTACTCCCATGACCATCTTAGTAGTCTGGCTTCCCAAAAAATATTGTTATAGTAGGTAGTGATGATGGAAACAACGGGAGAGGTGGGCGAAAACCCCAAAACTATGGATCCAGGGGAATCTCTGGTGGCTGTTTGAAATGAAATTTCAAATGCGAATTATCATTTGGGTTTCATTTCGAAATGAATCGGCCATAAGGAGATGTTTTCAGTTGCGTAAAAAACACATGGGGTGCTAGGTTCTTCTCCTCCCAAAGTCACTGACCTGGGGAGGAAGTTTGTGGACGTTGTGAAGGAGGATTCTAGGCCAGATTTCTCCTTTGATGCACCTCTAATTGGTCAAGTGATTAAAAAGGGGGAGCGTTGCTCATTTGTTGGCCAACCAGGAGCCGGTTGAGGAGAAGGATAACTTATGTCGGTACTCAATCATTTCCCGTGTTCTGATCCCCAAGGGCGAGAGCCTCTGGAAATTCAACGATCTGACTAAAAGGATTACAGAGGTGTGGTGTTTTGAGGATTGGAGTAAGACTACAATGGGAAGGGGGTATTATCATATTGTTTTCCCTTCTGATGAATGTAAAAGAAGGGAGTGGAGCAATGGTTCCATTCGCTGAATCTTGGTTTTTTGAATATTCAAAAGTGGGATCGAAATTTTGACCCCATGTCTATTCGGAACAGATATGCTCAAAAATGGATTCGGATCTGTAGGCTAAATTGGTTCTATTGGCTCCCAAGGATTTTATGGGACATTACCTCTACTGTTGGTAATCCAATTTGTCTGGATAGGAAGACAATCAACCTGAGGATTGGGAATTTTTCTCGTGTATTGGTGGAAGTGGATATGTCGGCCACTTTTGTAGAGGAGGTTGTTCTAACAATGCAGGATGATAGTATGAAGCTGGACATTGTCTATGAACGAAAGCCTAAATTTTGCTTGGGTTGCTTGTTGTTTGGTTATCTAATGGCTGAATGAAAAAGTAATAAGTAATTAAGTGTGTGTAAATTGAAGGGGCATGATGATGCCACATGCAGGAGGAGGAAAGGAAAGGAGAAGGCTTCACACGACTCCTAGGCTGAGGAAGCTGTCAACCTGAGGGTGATAGTGGGTACGACCTCACTTGTGCACTCAGACCAGATTGTGAAGGATGGGGATACGTTTGTTCAACCTTATAAACCTCTTAAAGGGAATGAATAGGTGGTTATACAAGTTACAGGTGTGGTGGAAGGGCCTGTATTGGTAGTTGGGGCGTCAAGTGATGTTGCACCTAGTGATACTGTTGCACGGGATGCTTCTGTGGTGAAAAGCACACCTCAAAAAGTAGAGGATGTGGTGAATTCTAATATAGAAGGGCCTATGTCGGAGGATGGGGAGCTTAGTGTTGCGGATGTTTCATAGGATTCTTCTGTGGCACATGATATATCTCCGATTGTTTAGGTTGTCACAATTATGTCACCTCCTATTAACAAGGGTGGTGGGCATGATGAGGCCTTTGCTGCCTCTAATCCGGGGGGAATTTCATTTAGACATTTCCATCCAAAGCTGCTAGGAGGAAATCACAACCGCGTAGTGACCCTTCTCACCTGAAAGATCACAACAAATTCACACCCTTGAATGGTATTTTCTGGTCTGATGATGTTGATGAACCTCAATCTTTTGATTCAGGTGTTACCACTCCTGGTATTACTGCTGATTCTCTTGTGGTTAGTTAACATGTGCAAGTTGTGCCTCATAGAATAGGGGATGCCACTGATCAGGGGCCTCAGCAAGTTGGGGACAATGTTGCCGGATCACAGGGGAAAGCTGACCCTTCCAGTATAGGGTCTAAAACCTCTGTTCAGGTATCTCAACATATTGGGGATATTGGGGATGTTGTCACTACTGTTGTGCAGGGTGGTGGGGATTTGTTCAGCAAGCCTGGAGATGCTTCTAATCTGAAGAGTCCAGGGAAGAAGGGAAAGGGGAGGAAAGGGAAAGGCAGCATACCTTTGGTGATACAGGGTGGCCACCAGACAAGGGGTAGGACTCCTCCTCAATGAAGGTCTTTTTCTAGAATTTTCAAGGGATGGGGAATCCACAAACGGCCAAAGCCCTTAGACACTACATTATGGACCATAAGCCTATGCTGGTTGGAATTGTTGAACCAAAGTTTCTCTTTGACAATTGGAAAGGTTTTAAATGGGTATCCATGGGCTAAAAGTTTTGTCACATGACATGCATGAAATTAGGATGGATCATTTGTGGGTGTTTCGGCATGAACCCATCCGTATTAATTCTTTCTTGGAAAAGTATCAAAGTATTTTTCTTTCTTGAAATGTTGCGGATTAGGTTTTTTCAGTTTCATTTGTGTATGCCTCCAATTCATATATCAAGAGAAGGGAATTATGGGAGGAGCTCAAGGTGACTTTTTTGGTAAATAGTTCATCCATGGCATTCTGTGGGAGACTTTAACATGGTATTGAGGCCTGAGGATAAAATTGGTGGGCACTTCAACAGGATTACTGCTACTGATTTTTCTATTTTCATTGATCAGTGAAATCTTGTTGAGGTCCCGATTTCTGGAGCTCAATTTACATGGTGTAGATACACGTGGAGTGGGAGACAAGCTAGCAAGATTGATAGATTCTTTGTTCAGATGTGAGATCAGGATGCTTCTAATGGGATTTTTGGATTTACACTACCTAAATATCACTTAGATCATAATCTGATTGTGGTTGACATTAACACACAGGTTCCAAGGTTAGGTCCTTTTCCTTTTTGATTTAATAATGGGTGGATCATGGAGCCTGGATTTAGGGAAATGGTTTTGGAAGCTTAGAGGACTCAACCGATTGGATGTCCTCTTCAGAGGTTTGCTGAAAAATTGAAATATCTAAAAGCTAGTCTTAAGGAATAGAGTTGAAAGTCCGTCTCTAAAATTGATTCTGATATCAAGGCTGCTGAGGAGGAGCTTTCAAGTGTTCATAATTGTAACCAGCATCAGGCTAGTTCTGCTCGAGAGGAAGTTCTGGCACCTAACCGACTGGATGATCTTCTAACAATCAAAGAGAGATTGATTAGAAATCAATTGAATGTTAGATGGTTACAGGATGAAGATAAGAACTCTAAATTTATTAATAGGCTGCATCAGGAGAAAAGAGAAAGAACAAGGGATAAAGCAATCCGCATTAATGGTCATTTATATACTTCTAAAAATGAGATTTCTTTGGCAGTTGTGGAGCACTTCAAGGGGCTGTATTTTGATGATGGATAGGTTAATACACATAGAATGGTGGGGAACATCAACTCGTGCATTGGATATTATGAAAATCATTTTCTTTTCACCCCACCTATCAAAGAGTAAATTCTAACACCTCTCTTATCATTAAATATTGTGAGTGCACCTGGTCTAAATAGGTTTACTAATAAAATTTTTGTGTCTTACTAGGATGTCTTGCAGGATGATCTTTCCCTGGCCATCAAGGATTTTTTTTATCTCATTATTACTTTCCATATGAGGTGAATTTTTGCTTCATTTCCCTTTTACCTAAGAAGGGTAATGCTCTTCACATAAAGGATTTTATGCCAGTGGCTCTGGGCAATATTATCCCTAAGCTGATCAGTAAGATCCTTATGAATAAACTGGGTCGGGTGGTTGGTGAGTTGATTTTGGCAAATCAATTTGGTTTTATTCCTGGAAGGAATATTCAGGAGTTTCTTTTCACTGCCTCAGAAAGTGTCAATCTCATGAGAAAGAAGGTGAAATAAGGTAATTTTTCATTTAAAATTGATATCTCAAAGGCCTTTGACACACTTAAATATAGATTTCTTTTGGAGGTCCTTAAGAGATATGGTTTCTCCAATGATTTTATCAAATTGATCAGCACCATCCTTTGCTCATCAAGGCTATCCATTGTGATTAATGGTACACCTAGGGGATTTTTCCCGTGTACCATATGTGTGCGACAAGGGGACCCACTCTTTGGTCTTTTATTTGCTATTGTTGCGGATTATCTTAGCAGATTTATTAATGACCTTGCACACATGGTTATGAATAAGATAATTGAGGCCGGTATGAATGACTTTTCTCCATCTCATTTGTTGTTTGCTGATGACATTCTGTTGTTTGGGTAAGCCTCTATAAAAACTATTTCTTCCATTAAGGACCTTTTTCAGCATTATAAGGAAGTGGATGGTCAAGAGATAAGTGGGGATAAATCTTTCATTGTGTTTTGAAATAGTGTGATGACTCGGAAGTAGAATAGGATAACTAGAGTCCTTGGGGTTAAAAGGGGTCCTTTCCCTTTCAATACTTTGGTGTTCACTTATTTTAGGGAAAGGTGAAGAGGAAATACTTAGAGGGGATTTATTCTGGTATCCTCAATCAACTTTCCGGTTGGAAATGAAAGGTGATCTCCATGGATGAGAGGGTATGCCTTGTAAATTCAGTGATAACATCTAAATTTGTTTACTCTTTCTGTCTCAATCGGTGGACTGGGGGACTCATCAAGGAGCTACAAAGCCTGGTCTGAAACTTTATGTGGACAGGGTCAATCCATGAGCACAAACTCATTACTATTACTTGGAGAGAGTGTATCAAGCTTGTTGAATTTTGGGGTCTTGGGGTCAAGGATCTCAAAAGTTTTAATGATGGGATCATTGAGAAGTTCACTTGGGGTCTGATCTCCAAAGATACTTCTGGTGATTTTATAGTTAACCGATTCAAAGGCAGGTTAATTAATGGTTATAAATATTACCTTACTTCATCTGTATGGGATTCTCTCAAATTTTATTTCATGCAAATCATGAACGAAACAAAGTGGTTGGTTTGTCGTGACTCTAACCTAATTTTTTGGAGCAAGAATTGGATTGATCGACCGCTTCAGGACAGTATGCACATTCCCTCTAGTGTTGGGCAGTTCTCCATTGTAGAGTTTGTAATGCATAAACATCTTTTTGACAGCATGATACCCCCTCAGGTGGAGCTGTAATTTCAATCCTATGTTTTTATGGATTGTGACACTCTAATATAGAATCATAATAGGAATGGTCAATTTACTAGTATGGATCACTATCAGTTGGCTTGTGGGGGTTCTTGTAGTTCACCAGCATGGCTCAAGAAATATAGGTCCTTATTCATTTGGACCTCTCACTATTATTTTATATGGATACATTGGAAGAACTGTGTTCCCACTCATGAACAGATCAAGTGGTCTGGTTTTATGTTTGTATCAGCATTTCATCTTTGTATGCGAGCTGAAGAGGATATCCAGTACCTGTTTGTGGAGTGGTCATATGCCAGGCAGTTGTGGGTGTACGTTGGTCATCTGTTTGGAATGCAGGTAAACCGATTCCTGATTCTGGAGCTGCTCGCAAGGATGTCCAGGTTCTGCTGCAACGAACAGGTGTAGAATTTCTTCCTGGTGGCTACTGTAGTTGTGATTGCATCCATCTGAACTGCTCGGAATGCTGCAGCATTTGAGGACAGGAAGTTGCCCATTCAAGCTGGAATGCTGGCAATTCACTAGGAGTTTTACGCTGCTTCCAAGGTACAATCTATTGTGATGGATAATAGTGTTTCAAACTTGTAGATTTTGCGGTTACTTAGTGTTTCTGGGCAGCCTCGGAATCCGAATATGACAAGGTACATTCGATGGATTCCCCTGATCAGTCCACGACTTAAAGTCAATGTGGATGGAGCTGCTTCCGGTGCACTAGGCCCATTGGGGTGCGGTGGTGTTTTTTGTATGTATCGTGGCTTTGTGAAAGGATTTTTTTCATCAATTCATTGGTGTTGGTGTTGCTTTTTAAGTGGAGCTCTAGGTGATTATTCATGAAATCAAGTATGTTGTTTTGTATAATTGTAACATGCTATGGATTGGATATGATTCTCAACTTTCGGTCCAATACTTACAAACAAGAAGGCGGAATGTGCCTTCGAGGATACTTTCAAAGTGGGTTGAATGCCTCAATTAGGTTCGTCACCTAAACGTGATTGTCTCGCATGTTTTTAGAGAGGTCAATTAGGTGGCAGTTGCTTTTTCCAAGAAGGCAATCATGGAGATGGATATGGCATGGTCCTTTAGGGTCCCTGATTAATACTCCTCACTTGTGGAGGCAGATATGCGTGGGGTTTTTCACTCTTGGTATTGTAATACTCCTTTTGTGGCCTGACTTTCTATTCTTTTTCTTAAAAAAAATTTCTTGGGACCGGTTTTTCACAAATTTCTGGACTTTCTTGGTGGAGTTCACTCCTCGTTCGATCCATGTCTATCTCATGAGATTTAAATCTTTTCCCAATTCATTGGAAGAAGATATAGGTCAAACCCATCTCAAAATGAAATCAAACATATGTGTGCCATAAGATCTTAAAAATCATCATATGAAATGGGTATCATAAACATGTAATCATATCATAACATGTGGAGAAGAGACTGGTTTCATAATCATTTCATCAAATCATAACCCATGAAAAAAAGTGGGTTTTATAAGAATATAACTTGTGAAATGGAAAAGGATTTTATAATCATCATTTAATCGATAAATAAACCATTCATAGAAAGAATATGAATGGAATATTTGGATCATTTCCATTGAAAAGAATGTGTAATACTAATGGATTTAATGTTATAAGGGAAGTAATTCAGAAATTTCTTTTAAAAAAGTTTCATCAGGTAATTATCCTTCCTTCTTTGGAAAAAAAATTTAAAACATAAATCCATTTAAAAACCATTTTCTGGAAGATAATATTGAAAATTAAAAATGGACACTACGAAAAAAAATTGAAAACCTTTTTATTTGAAAACATATAAAAAAAAATTGAAAATGTTTTGAAAAAAAATTTCCTTTAGAACTTATAAAAGAACCATGAAAACATTTTGAAAACCATATATTTGAATGTACTTTGGAAACTTATAAAGAAATCTTGAAAATAATTTCAAAAATTTTTATTTAAATATAGTTTAAAAAGTTATAAATAATAATTAAAAACTTTTTGAAAAACATTTTATTTTAAAATACTTTGGAAACATATAAATAAGTCTTGTAACGATTTGGAAAACCTTTTTATTTTAAAATAGTTTGAATACTTACAAAGAATGATGGAAAGTATTTTGAAAAAAAAATCCTTGAAAATACTTTGAAAACTTACAAAAAAATATTAAAAACGTTTTGTAAACTATTTTCCTTGAAAATAATTTTAAAAAATACAAATAATTCTAGAATAAAAATTCAGTCCTTTTTGAAAGAACGTGGATTTCTAACCAAAGACAGAGGTAAAGTCGGACTTTCTTAAAAAAACATTTTTAATCATCTTTTATACCAAAGAATGAAAAATGGTACCAATACATGAATATATCATTAATAACTAGATTAGAAGAAATTAATTATCATTCCGGAGATATGGATCATAATATTTCATCAATGGAATAAAAATCATAAACAATCTCGATGAACAGTGATATTATTTCAATAAACTCTTACCACTTGGTAAAATTGAATTATATTCCCCATGTAAGAAAATGAGATTAAATGAAGCTTAAAATATCATGAAAGTAATAAGATTGATGATATAAAATTTCAAATTACAGTATATACAACTCCTAAAATAATGTAGGTGCATAACATGGCTAATGTCTCAAAGAAAGAAAATTGAGACCAAATTACTTTATAGATTTGGTAATTTTTGAAACATAAATCCCATGAAAGAAATATCATCAAAATGATATGTAAATACCCATATATTTAATTATAATAACAATATAATACATCAATGTTCTATAAACACACCACATATAAGAAGTAGGTGGTTAACATGGTGTGTGTCTCACAAAAAATAAAAGCGAGAAAAGAAAAGCCATACCTTATGTCTTAACACTCTTCATGATCATACGAAACTCCTGTATAATAAATATAATTTTTTTATAAATATATTACATAACCATATAGTTATATTAAATACCATATATTCTTTTATTATGTCATTATATTACCTATTTAATAACAATTCCATGCTAATGTTACGCTTTGGGTAATATCTGTGTTGTTTTTTCATATATGTTTTGACTTATTATTCTTGATACTCTTACTTGTGTAATGATTTAATTATTTAAATAATGTAACAAATGATATGAATATCATATATATTCATTATATAAATATTTATAATAATATATTAAATATATAATTATGAAATGAAATACACCGTTCATAGAGACGGTAGGCCGTATGTACGTATAAACGTTATTTACGTTTTATTATTGTACTGAAAGAAAGAATGTAATAGAAATATGTGTGTTTATATATATATATATAATTTCATTAAAGTTTCATTATTATTTTATATATATCATATAATTTCACTAAACTCATCCTCAATACATTCCATGTAATTTTTTAATGAATCGCATCGCTTTGAGGAGGTAGTAGTCCACACGTCCACAAATGAAGTTATCTTATTTACAAAAAGTGGATAGATTTTAGGCATGTTCTTTATAATAATTAAATACTGATAGATAAATCATAAATATAATATATATATATATATATATATATCATATAAAAATATATTATCAATCACAATCCCCACTAGTGAGATGTAGTGAATGAAAAATGAACAACATCGTTTCGTGAGGCGGTATTTCACTGTACACAAGAACGATCAGTTCATTGCCTATTAGATGGAAGTTTGAGAAATTTAAGGTAGAACCCTTGGAATAAAAAAATATCAATATATTAAGTATAGTAAAGTTATTATATAATCATGGAATAATAATAATTGAGGAGCTATAGAATGAAAATAAAACAAAGAAGCTTGAGGAAGGATGTTATCTCTTCTTTGGGTAACTCCTTTTGGATTACACCAAAGGGATTCCTTGAACGGATTTATCCTAAAAGGGTTTCTTCTAGGATGAATTTAGGTATTTTGGGAGACTATTTTTGTAGATTTTTGACTAGCCAATGTGTATTTATATTTATGAGGAATGGAAATAGTGAATGACTTTTAATAATGATGGGGGAGTGGAATTCTTGTAAATACCAGAATGAATATACTATTAGGAGGTTTAACATTATTAATGAGTGTAGAAAATTAAAAAAGTATATATTAAATTAAAATATGATTTTATCCAAATATCCAACACACAAAAATAAGTACATTTTTATAATTTTGTTCCTTGGAAATTATGTTCCTTATATTTTTTATTTTTTTCATTTAGGTAACTTGTTTTCTAACCTATGTAATTCATGATTTAATACTAAATTAAAGTGATAATTATTTTAAAATATATACCCAATGAATTATAAATATGATATATAATATTAAAAATAAAAATACCATGTTTTTTGGAAATTAATTTTAGAAAAAGAGCATGTAACGCGCAAAAACACTCCTTTAACCCGAATCGTGCTGACAGTGTTTTTACAATCTATGGGACAATATGTTAATTAAAACATATAAATTGGTCCTTAAATAGAGAATATTTTATATTTATTAACATTTATAAATCAATTTTATGAATATGGGATTCATAGTAATTTTAATTCCTTTTAATAAAATAACATTTATTATAAACTAATATTAATGTCCCTTTTGATATTATTTAATTAATTTAAATTTTAAAATATCCTAACAATTATGGAACTTAAATAAATTAGTTTCACATATTTTTTACATAATATATTCATCTAAAAAATAATTCAATATAATAATTCAATCAATTTAATTCACTTTAAATATTTATTTTTTAATTTATTTTTTAACTAAACAATCCATATGTTGTTTCGGTTAGGTGTTTCATGTGACTAGTTAATCTCTAAAAAATATAATTAAATTATCATGATTTAAAAAACTCATTTTCATTTCAAAATAAATTATATAAATAAAGCTATGTAGCATATTCTATACTCTAAATCCTTACTAAGTTTAAAGGTAATGAAGTTTCCTTTTTTGTCTTTTTTCTTACTTAACTTATTATATGGGTCACTTACAATAACATGTGTCCCAATAAACCATAGAATTAGAAAAAAATAGGGTATATAGTCGAAAAATTATTATAAAATCTATTTTTGACAATTTTATAGTTCATTTTGTCCCTTAAGTTTAAGGTTTAGTCCCTTTTTAATCTAAATTATACTTTAATTGTTGTAATTAATTTAAATGAAATTTGCTAATATATTTCATAAAAAACTAATTTGATATTATTATAATATAAATATTTTACTAATTATAACTTTTTTTGTCCATTTTTTCAAATTCAATTCACAAAAGTGACCAAATTTAATTTAAACCTAATCCTACAGACATAGCGACCAAGCAGGTTTTGAAAGTAAAAATGTTCAAAAGTTCAATAAGTTTTTATATCTAAATTCAACATAAAAATTATTACAATGAACTATTTTGGATTAATATATTTATAATTGATCTATTATTACTTTAAAACACAATTTAAAATATAATTTAATAATTATTATTATTTAAAAAAATAGGCATTTTTAACTAAAATGCATTATTTTTCACAATTAATCCAAAAATGAAACTTCTTAAAAAAATACCAAAAAATAAACCTAAGATAACTTTGAAATTATGAATTAAAATATTATTTTTATTTTATCTAATTAAATTTTTAAAATTTTATAGGATTAATTTTATTACAATTCATAGTTGTTCATTTGATAAAATAGAATTTCAAATCATATAAGAACTTTACCAAAAATTATATGTTTTATCATCATTATGTTTTATTTATATAAAACCATTATAAGACAATTATAAATTAGTTATTACTATTTATATTACTAATTTTAATGTTTATGTTATAACTACCTTATTTTAATAATTATAATAATAAAATAATGTTTCTTAGAGACTCAGTGTTGTGTTTAACGTAATCTAATTCAGCGTTGCTTATAGAACAATATTACATTGGTGTAGAGTATAATACAATATTAACTTGGTTTAATATAAAATTCAAGAATAAATTGGTTCTTTTATATAACACAAGCTATATTCAGTTTTGTGTGAAGTGAAAAATATCAAAAAATTTAAATTAATTCAAAACAAATTTACAAAGTCTCAAGGTGTTACACTACTTCCACATATCAAATATTTTATCACTCTCACACCCCAATGACTACGTACTAGTATCACCACTTCTAATAATATTTATATTCCACATGAAATATTATCACAACCATTATTTCATCATGTGTATCCCAACATCTCAGAGTCTTCGTATCCTAGATTTAACCAAGTATATGCCCAAAATCTATTATTGAAGGTGTATATGAATTATACCTCAACTCATCATAGCCTATATATGTACACCCTGGGGAAGCTAGAGCCAAAATGATGAGATTAAATTATATTTTATAACTTCAATCCATTAAGTCTCACACATAAATATATAGTAAACCTTGAGTCATAATAGACTAAGTAGGATGCATACTATACAATAAGTCATTATAGCTCAGGATACACCTACTTATCTATGTCTATATTTAGAGTAGGGGAGAGGGAGAAGTTTTCCATATATTCCCTAACCATGTTGGATGATGGATATAATAAGCCACCCCTAAACATTTTTCCATTGGTCACCCTATCAATATGGGTGGGGTAGTGTATGAAATTAGAAAATATAGAATATATCATGCACAACAACATTAATGGAAAACACATAGACATTGACCCATGTACATTTAACATTTCCCAATACCCTCTATTTCCACTAATAACTTATAGATATCAAATAATCATACAAGAATCAAGTAAAAATTTAAAATTAATTCATTCATTCTCTATTAATTATTGTTATTAAGTTTTAATTTTCATGTTTAACACTTTAATCATCTAAACTGAGTTTCAATGACACTATTAATTTATTTTATTACAGTTTTAATTATTTCATTTTTATAAGTAATAATAGAGAATAAAAACCATTATTTCTTTATTTCATTATCATTTCATAATTATTTGGGTACTCTATGACTTGGCCTAAGATACCAAAATTAATGATTAACTTGTCCTGGATAAGGTCTGGCAATTTCAAGTAGTTATAAACTATAACCAAATATATCCATACATCCATAAATATAGAAAACATCAAGATATAAATATATTTTATAAGAAATAATCTCTCTAAACCAATATATATTACCCCAATGTCATTCCTACACTATTTCATGTGAGGTTCCATACTGGTTGGGAGTGTGTGTGGTGGTTCGAGGTGGTCTTCTGGTGAGCATGTGAAGGCGGTGACAGGATCTTATCAAGGCCGAGCAGTTACCTTCAGGTTTTCTGTGTTGTTGTTTCGTGGCTTGCAAGTTTGGTTGGGTTGTTCTGTGTTGTTGTGCATTTTGGAGGCTTTGATGTTTGAATTCTGTGAATATTTTTGTGGCACTGTGGGTTTGGTCCATGAGACACTGCATCCAGTTTTCTTGTAAGTGACTGCCCAGATGAGGTTCAGAGCACGTATTGTTTCTTCATATCATTTCTACTCAGAATTGGATGTTTTGATAGGGTATGGCATTTTCCATCGGTACCGGGTCCGTGCATCTTTGCACAGGACAGCTAGTCGTGCAGTGATGGGAAGGTGGATGCTGATCGTATTGATTATTTGCTAAGTTGGGGATTTTTCTTACACTTGAATTGGATTTTATTTTGTCTGGATGAAATTTTCCCATGGAGGCATGGTTGTGTATTACGTCTTTGATGTCACTCTGGTTTCTCACTTTTCCTCAAAAGTTTTTTTGAAATAAAAATTTAATTTTCTGTTTTTCAATCATTGGTTCCATCACTAGCATTGAATTTCATTACATCCCCTAGCTCTCAGCCCATTTATCATCATTCGATCCAATCATAAATATAGGTCATACCCCTATCCCATTTCTCTTAAAATATTACAATCATATCATGTTATCAATTAAAACAACAAGTTTCTAATTCCCTTGATCATATATACATATAAAATTTATTTTTAGGGACATATTTAAATTCAACTAATTCCATCCCATTGAGGTGTACAAGTCTCCCACCAATAAAAATAATTCACATTTATCCCGAAACTATTATATTTAGAAAAAAAATTAATTCCATCTTGAATTAACAAGATTATTAGGAATTGGTTTTACACATAATAAAAGATATAGCTAATAGTATCTATGATCAATGTGACATGCTTCAAGAATTAAATTTTCATTCAGTAACTTCTAAGGAGAGAGGTAATTATTATACTCAAGACCCTTTGACATAATTAGTTAATATTATACTATTTATATTATTTAATTATTTATTATATTATTAATCATGATACAAAATAAGAACATTACAACTAAGAATATAACAAACTATCTAGTACATATCATGTGGCATCATAAAACACATTTGATTAAAATGACCAAATAAATAATTTAATATATGTATTATAAAATAATAAATTAAGTAATTAAAAGATAATTACCATTATAATTATCAATTATTCAAATTTATCTAAACTTTTTTTAACATTCTACACCATGTAATTATTTTAATATCATCAAATAATATTTACACTAAGACATTTGATGTGTCTTTTACAATATTCTTAAAATCTGTGTTGGTAAAATATTACTATCTTCTACAAGTGGTAATATATATTAATAATATATGTAATTTCAAGCTATAAGATAATATACATCAATCCCTATGTGATTTAGAAATAGTTAATATAATTTTAGTAGCATGCAACTATAAATTTTATATATTATGATTTATCTTAGAGTATTATTTAAATGATTATTTATTCTATTTTTCTTTGATAATTATAGAATAATAATAAATAATTATTCATTCTTTATAATGTGAAAATATTACTCTTATTTAAAATCATAAAACAATAATAATTTTATACATTTATTGCATGTGTTTTCACCTTCTAATTAAATTATGCAAGTTCTAGATTATGGTGTTATGCTAGTAGTAACATTCCTAAAATTTCTAAATTCAATAAATGGAAGTGAACCATTACATATAACTTCTAGATTTAAAATAATGATATTAATCTACTATAAACAATGGTTATTCTATCTAAATTTATTAATTTAATAATTTGAATGAGTGAATAACCTCCTCCCCTCAATTTACAAGTTATTAATTAATAATAGGAAAAGTAAATTCCAAATTCATGAAATAAAGATAATATTAGTTTTCATAAAATTTATAGATAATATATAAAATTTAATACACTATTAATATCTTTTTCTTCCTCTTTTTATTTTTCAATTAATGAAATAAAACACAGCATTGTTTGTTAATCAATTTTTATCTCTATTACAGTTAACTATATCTATAAACTTAAAGGAATATTAAGTATTATAAAATCAAATTTACACATATAATAACCATGAAATATATTTATAACTCTTAAAAATCATTGAAAAATATGTATATATCTTGGAATATCAATTATTCATTATTTAATCCCCAGACTATATGATTCACATATCTCTTAAGTGTAATATATAACTATTAAACTTCATCATATATTATTAGTAACTTAAAATTAGTTTACTCCATCACATTTTATAATGAATTGGATAGATATAGCAGACCCACCATTCAGTGGTTTATAACGTAACCACCTGTACATGGTTTAAAATGTTACTACGTAGCCTTGGTTCATAATGTAACCACCCATCCTTAGTTTAAAAAGGAAACACCTATCCTTGGTGTATAATTGAACAACACATAAATAATATATAAATATAAAAAGTAATATAAAGTTAACAAAACATTTAAAATCTTTCAATTTTCAACATAACACACTTTTAAACAACTATTTTTTATTTTTATCTTGAGTAACCCATGGAAAATAAATGAGTTACAAGAAAACCACTTTAAAATAATGATAATTTATCCAAATAAAGAGTACGTATGTTTTCATTAGAACATATCCACCTTAGATCATAGAAAAAAAATAAATTATATTTCAACATATGAAATATACATTTAAAATAACATTTAAGACATTACTTTAAAAACAACAAAAATAATAATTTATTTTGAAAATAATTAAATAAAAAACAAAGAATATTGTGGAAAATATTTTCTTTGGAAATAATAATTGAAACTTGTAAATAAAACATCAAATAAATAAATATTTATGGTGGAGGGAAAATCCATTCATTTGGTAAATGTTAAAACAAATATCCTTTTCACACTTTTAGTAAAAACAAAAAGTAACCTATTTGGAAAATGATAAACATATTACCATGATACCTTAGTAAATAAATAAAATTATAGTTTTAAATGAATTTTAAAAATAATTTCCTCTAATAATATAACATTAGTGAAAATATTTTAATGATCATTAATATGGATGAGAAAATATTCCCAACAAAAAATAGAAATTAGGTCGGTTTTTCCTTAAAAATGTTTTATCTCGTTAAGTAACAAAGATTAAAAATTGAGATAAAATGATTCAACCATAATTAATAACAAGATGGTAGTAATATAGGTTTTTTTAATATATTATTAACATAAAATATCTCCCAAATTAACCTTGAACATAAACAATCATAAAAAGAAATGATATTATAACATAGAGATTTTACCACATTGGTAACTTTTGAATCTAAAGTCATTGAAATAACGAATATGATGTAGATATATAAATATCATGAATTAAATGATATAATATTTAAAAATTCATTCATGGGTAAGTAATTTCACCATAAAAACAAATCCTCATGCATGATATCAATCATTCCTTAAGAAAATGGGATTGAAACAAAGAAAGAACATAAAAAGAACATAACATTTGAAGTGATAATTTATCCCTAGATTTATTATGTGAACATATTTAAATTCCCATAAAACAATTTTAAATAAATAATAAAACAATTTAAAAATCAATTTATGTATATTCATGACTTAACAAAGTCAATGAATAATTTTTATAGCCTATTGAAAATAAATTGAGTTAATAAACCCCTTACCATGAGTCCAACCATGCTATATATTTCCTTTAACTAATGCATAATATATTTATGTTAATTATTTACTTGTTTTAAAAAATTATTGGTTTTTAATTTATCATCATACAATTTATCTTATTTATTTCAATGAATATTTAATTACCTAATCGGTTAAGTCTAAGGATAGGTGTTTCCTTTTATTATGATAATAATGTTTTTAATCTTTACGGGTCAGGAAAGTTACAATACAAATTGACCCATAATTAAATAATGGTTAATATTCTCAACTAAATCCCATTCATATAGCCAAATATATTATTTTCAAGAATTCTAAATCATTTAATAAAATATTAATAAATATTAAATACTATTAAAGTCATTTTTAGAATTATTCACATATTTGATTTTGAAAAAATTATTAGGTTATTAATGCAGCTAGAATATAAATTTTTAACAGATAAATAATAAATTATATTTATGTAAAAGAATGGAATACTATTAATCAATAATAAAATATTAATTAATAATTTTTTAAAATCATTTACTTAAGTTTTATACTTCTTGCATAATCACTAGGTCAGCGTTACGTATGAATTCTGCATAATTAAAAATTTAAATTAAAATTCCGTTAAAAAAAATATTATTAATTATCCAAATAACATTTTATAACAATTTAGTACTTTTTTATCCTTGTGAAAAAATATTATAGATATTAAAATTAAGAAAAAATAATTTTGGAATATTCCTTTACATAAAATAATATAAAGGTATTTATCAAGGAAAAGTGGTACAAAAATCCCATATTTTAAAATATTGGATGGGTACGGTCAAATTCCACACATAAAATATATTAAATTAAAATTTTAGGATGATTTTAAATCATTTTCACATTATTTTTTACCCTAGTTATCCCAATTTTTCCTTTACTATAGTGATTAATATTTACCATAGTTAATGTTCATTATAAAAAAATAAAGTTGACCTATATACTAAATTTCAACATAATGATTCCAAATTTTTAATCCATTTTATAAAATTCAATACTTATTAGTGTAAGGAATTACATTTTAAAACAAACTTGAAAAACACTATAGATTATAGTTTACCAAAAAATATATATTTTTAAGTATAAAAATTTATTTATACCAAAGTTAAGAATAATTTTGATTTCAGTTAAATTAATTAGATTATTTTTAATAAAATTTAAGGGATTAGTTTTTAAAAAAAATTCAAAAAAAAGTTCCCTTCTATGTACTTGAAAATAAAGTATTGTTTTGTATAAAATTTAAGTTTTTTCTCTACTCATTGATAAATTAATCTATTCAAAAAAATCCGAAAATTTCACCATATTCTAATTTTAATATGCTAATTTCAAAAATTATATCCTTTATATAAAATATAATTTCTAAAAGTGTTGGAAATTAATTGTAATATTTTTTTCTTAAAAATTAATAAAAAACCTATTTTTGAACGAAAATTGTTTTTAGAGAGTAAAATGACACCCTAAAAAGTGAGTTTATATTTCCTAAGAATTAATCAATATATTTTTATTATATAAAACATTTATTGATATTTTTTATAATTTGGTTATTACTATTTATACCTTCCCATTTCACAATAATGTTATAACAGACACATATAAATAATAATATTTTGTGGTCATTCAAGATTAGTTTAGTGTATATTTTATGTTCTCAAACATAAAATTATTATATAATCTCAAAGTATTAAATTATAAACCTTTAAATAAATTACCTCCTCGCAATATTATCTTATTCTTGGTATTTAAAGGGTTTAACATTAAAAAATGCATTTCCTTAAAATCATCATCATAAAAGAGTTAATAAAACATCCTATTTTAAAATATGGTAAGGGAAATATGTAGATAATCTATAATAACACATTAATTAGTTTCAAATTAAGATAAAATTAGTGGTAAGTTAAATTATGGACATGTATAATAAAATTAATTTCCAAATATTGATGGAGAGTGAAAAAGAATACTGATCACAAGAAAGTACATGGTCGTGAAGAAATAAATACCCACAAAACCATAAACCAATGTGGTTTAAAAAATGATATCAATTCATCATAAGTGATTGTAATAAAGTAAAGCATTTTGGTTTTTCATTTCATTTATCTAAAGGTGAGGGATCCTTTTACCATTAAGATAGAGAACAAGAGAAAATACACTTACTCGGTTTCTTTTAATCCATAAATTAAATTCAATCCATCGGTTGCATGTTTCAATTATGTTCCTCCTCTATCTCAACCTATAATCTAAATGATGAGTATCTATTATGAATCTATTTTATACTTAAATCATGTACTCTTAATAGATCATATAGTTTAGATAGATATAAAATGATAATCCTCATGAATTTACTAAATCTAAAAATAGTTATCATGTGGAAAGATAATACCCAAATTGAATAATCCCTAATATGAATAAAAAATAAATTTAACTCTAAAATTTCAAAAATATCACCCAACATTCAATATGGATTATTCTATAAATAATTGACCTTATATCTCATTTAACCTCAATAACTTCATTATTAAATAATTTTTTAACCTAAAAGATTATCTCATACATTTCATATTACATGCCTAAAAATTTAATGAAATTATTCCTAGATAATACTTCTTATTAAATCAAATGATACATCTATGGTTTTCTTGTACCTCAGCCCAAAATATCCCAAAATATCATTAATTGCATTAAAATCCCTTTTATTACAACCTCAAAACTAGTGTGTATGGATTTGAGCTTATGATAAACCTTAAACATATAAACACATTATGGTATGCATAAATCTTAAATTAATTGCACTTTAAAAAAAATTAATCTCTAAATTTATCTAATCCTGGTATTGACACCAACAATAAAAACCCCAAACCCCACTATTGGATTCGGTGTTAAAAATATAATATTTATATTTCTATAACTGATTCCAATAAATGTGATCCAATTTTATCCATCCAAAACATAAAACATCAAATTAAAATATTTGATCACTTACACACCTAAGGGCCTTTTAGG
The DNA here is from genome assembly GCA_963277665.1 of Viscum album. NCBI lineage: Eukaryota > Viridiplantae > Streptophyta > Magnoliopsida > Santalales > Viscaceae > Viscum > Viscum album. The sequence continues at coordinate 376,393,444 of OY728160.1, read as the reverse complement.
TATAAAGTTTTAGAAAACTATAACAAACTCTTACATAAAATACTCATTTCTTTATGTGATCATTTTTCCTATTATACCTTGATTTTCTTATTTCCAAATAAGTCATCAACATCTCCAATAAAAACATTTACACATGAAACTTTTATATACACAATTAATTTAAGAACATTATTTATGACCTAAAAATATATAAAACCTAAGAAGGGTGATAAAAAACCTATGTAAGATTAAACATAAGAATTAACATTTAAATGTCCTCAATGATCATATTATGAGTATAAGGGGGTGATGACATAATCACAGTGTATAATAATTAAACTAGATATTTCATACCCTTAAAATAATGGATCATAAATCCCGAAACATGTCATAAATATTTAAAATTAGAGAAGAGTTATATATTTCAACAATAATGTTCCATGTGAAAATAATCCTTGAGAAAAGGATCCATTAGAACAAATAGCAAGTATTAAAAGCTACGTAAGTATCTTGGAATATCAAACATTCATCAATAAATTACCTAAATAGAAAATTACCATATCTTTTAGGTGTAACTTATAGCTAGTAAAATATATTATCTATTTGGAGTAACATACAATCAGTTAACTTCATTACATTACTTAATGTGTTGGAGAGCTATAATGGACCCATTGTTTCTTAGTTTAAAACCTATCCACCCATCCTTATTTTATAAAACAACCACCCATCCTAGGTTTACAATGTAACCATAGTCCCATGATTAATAAAGGAATCCCTTATCATTGGTTTATAATATAACCACCCATCAATCATCCATACATGCATAAAAGTATTATATAATGAATAAAAAATTTAAAGTCTTTCACTTTTCGAAATAACTCCCTTAAAAACAACCATTAATCCATTAAGGTTGATTAACTAGTCGAAAATAAATGGGTTCCATTAAATTTTATTTAAAACAAACTTAATTCATCCAAATAAATAATAAGGATGGTATTATTGAAACATATCCCTATTGTAGTATAGAAAAACATAAACGAAATTACTATAGATAAAAAATACATTTAAAAGAACATTTATTACATTTAATTAAAAATATTGAAAATATAATTTTCATTCTATAATGTTTTAAATAAAAACAAAAATAATATTGATAAAAATATTTTTTTCTAAAATAATCATGGGAACTAGTAATGTAAAATTAAACTAAAACAACAGTAATAATTATTTCATCACTAAAATTTAAAAAAAATTACCATAATAAGAAAATTATTCATTTTATAATTAACCATTTATGACATTTTATTACTTTTTTTATCAATATCAAAAAATATTATAAATATTAAAATAAACAAAGAGACTTTAAATTTTTCATTTTTGTAAATAATATAAAGGTATTTATCTTGGAACAATGGCACAAAAATTACATGTTTTAGATTATTGTATGGGTAAGGTATAATTACACTCATAATATAAATTAAAAGAAACTATTATGGCGATTTTAAATCCTTTTCACTTTATTTTTAACCCTAATTATCCCAACTTACCCTTTACTGTAGTGATAAATATTTAGCATGGTTACTATTAATTATGATGAAAAGTATATTTCAACTATTTCAAAATTTAGACATTATAGTTCCATATATAGAACCCTTTTATCAACTTAAATATTTATTATTGGTAGAAATTAGTTTTAAAATAATCAAGGAAACAATATGAAAAATGGTTTTCTAGAAAAAAATAATTTTATTTATAAAAAAAATCTATAAAATAGTTAAGAATAATGTCAATTATAATGAAATTGATTAAATTTTTTAAATCAAAATTAACTAATTAAATAATAAAACCAATTCAAAATAAAATGGTAATTTTTAAATACGGGTTGTAGTGATGCTAATTATATATGAATTCGCATTTTCACAAGATCCTAAGCCCCTATAATTCCATAATATAAATGAATTTACTTTTAAATGTTATGGTTATACCTATATGAAGTGATTTGTCAGAGATATTGGAGATATTAAAGCTGATATGGATCTATCACTAGTTAACATTACACTAATGGACACACTCAAGGCTCTCCTCTTACAGTGGTGGCCTCTTGTAGATAAGACTATTCAAATGTATTCATTACCATCCTCTCGAACATCATAGGGGTTAGGAAATATAGAGAGTGAGATAATTAGGTTCCCTACTTATAGTAGTTGAGTAGCCTTTGGAAAAGAGTAAGATATTGGATCCTCATCATCCCCATATTGGGGGGAAAATATGAGGTTCTATTTCATTACTAGTGCTTTCCCCTAAACATAGCATTAAACCATTAAAAGGAACTAAACTAATTTCATAATCCCCAACCTAGTAGGGAACCTCTACCTTCATAAGATAAATTGATACCTCAATTATATTATTTGATAGTATATGGGGATTAGGTTTTAGGATAGGGAGAAGTTTTAGCCTTACTTATGAGGAAGAAATTATAAGAGCCTCTTTGTGTTTTAATACCTAGCCCTTGGAAACCAAGGTCAATCCATCTAGATTGGAGACTGGAGTAAATAATAGTGAAATAATATGAAAATATCTCAAGGTAAAAAACTACTATAGTTGACATTATTCCATTTTTTCACTCCACATAGAATCAATTAAGTCATTTATTATACTTAGATAAAGAGTGACCTTAAATATAAAACTCATTGTAGTGCCCCACTATGAAATGAAAGAATATCTTTTCCACTAGAAAATGGTCTCAAATTCATGCATAAGGATACTAGTGTGGAAAGTATTTGATATATCCATTTCAAAACAAAAGATCACTATAGATTTTTTTTCATGTATACGGTGCCTTTGTCTAAGAAATGGGTTATAGAATAACTAATTCCTTTAAGGATGGGGGTTTATAAATAGAAGGGAAAACTTCTCTAACTAAAACAAAAAATTCATTCTAGGATCTCGATAGGAGTAGACACCCATGGATCATCTATATAATATAAATAATTATCTTATTTACACCTAATATTTAAATAAGAAATATCAAATGAAGTCATCCTAAAATAATAGGTGAATTCAAGAGGATTTTTAGTTCAACATTAACACCACATCTAGGGAGAAAATATTCCTTAAGATGATATTTTTTTGGAATAAATTTATCATAAACCTTTCTTTTTATGAAATTGGATACTAGCCTTCATTAATAGTGATCCTCTACTAAATTGAACTCATTTTATTATATGATGAATAAAAATAATCCATATATTGGTTCAAAACACTAGGTACTTATTAGAAAAGCTAGGATACTAGCAGGAGGACACACCAACTAGAGGGATAAGGGCTGGGATAAAGCATCCTTAAAGGATATAGGTCATGGATAATCCCTAGAAATCAATTGAAACTTCATAGTAGAGGGAGACATAGATACTAGAGAACATAGAATAGTCGAGTAGGGGGGAAACTAATACACCTTCTATTATCCTTACTTCCCAGTGGGGTCAACATAAGGCCCTCTTCAGTAGGAAAAGTGTAGGATGCTAGGAAGAAACCCTCTAGGTAGGAAAAATTCTCATAATGGTTTAAATATTTAAAAACTCTAGAGGCATGTGGGGTTTATTATATGGATGCATTTTTTACTCAAAAAAATTAGAAATAAGATAAATATTCAAAGATAGTCATGTATTAAAAATCTCTCAAAAGTTTCAATAGCTTCCAAAATAGGTATTGATTTCAACAATCTCACCTTTTGGATTTATTTTAACTAATGAAAAAAAAATCAAATTCAAATTAATTAAAATTATCAATTAATCATTATACAACAATTCTTATCCTATGTGATAAAACACAGTGTTGAAAAAAATAAAGTTGAAAAATAATAATATTCATCTATAATAATAACTTACATCTCATTCATTTTTCCCATTCATACCACTAATAAAACCACAAGATAATAGTTATTATTGTACATCTTAAAATTGTTTAAATAACTTACTAATAAATAGTTTTTATATTACATGTCACTAAAACAAATAAAACAATTCAAAAATACCAAATACTCACTCACCTAAACATTGACCTCGCAGATTTCCATTGTTAATAAATATATCTAAATACATTATCCCCCTAAATAAGTTATCTTTCACCTATTAGGAGAAGAAAAGTATGGATACTCTTTAAATAGACCCCCCACACCATTGTAAATTAATTTTTAAAATATTTAAATGAATAAACATAAAGAGATTTGTATACTTATTCTTTCCATTTTATAACAAAATCAAAATAAAAAGTGAGATATGGGATAGAAATCACCATTCCTTAACCTTAAAAGTTTTGAATTTTAACTCCCATAATTGTCATCAATCTTTCAAATGTATCTCTTGGCATTGGTTCAGTGATAAAATCTATTATTTTTGTAATTCCCTGACCCTTGAATCCTAGAGTGAGTTCCTTACTTTATTATAATAGCATGAGTACAAGGAAATAAAATCCCTAAGGGATAATCATTTTAAAATTTTTTTAAAACAAAATTACATAAATTAACCCCCTTTTACATTGTGAATAAATAAAAATGTAATTCAGAAAAAAATAAAATGCATATCATCCTTGAAAACCATTCCAAGAATTCATTTTAATACCCTAGGGAAAGAAGAAAAAATAAGGGTGATCTTAGATAATAAATAAGGGTAATTATATAGTGGAATATATCATGACTAAATGTGAATAAAAAATATGGAAAGGTAAATAATTAAACAAGTATTTCATTTAATTAATAAACTGAAAATGAAATGCATCCATAGATTTTGTCTTAGTAAAAATCCCATAGATAACAATGATAAATAAATACTGAATAAAACAGATGGTTTAATATTGGAAATCATATATCAAGATCATGAACCATTAAATGGTAAAGATATATTATCAAGCTAGTTTAAACTTCTCTAATTTGTCCAACTGATTCGTCTATTGAGACTATTGAATGCATCGTGGGGATTGTATTAACAGTTCCTCATACTATAATGAATGCATTAACTAGTCCCTAACTCATAGGTCTTTCATTAAATAGTCACCAACCCGAGTCATTAATGTCCAAATAATAACTCATATATTGAATTATCAATTTAATTCATGAAAAATGTTACTTTTCAGATATCTTTATTGATTAAGAGATACATATTAATAAACATTTCCATAATTAATCAAATAACATTTAAAATAATAACTGTATGTAAAAATGGTATATAGTTTAGGAAATAAACATATAAATTATAAAATAATCTGAATTTTAAATATAAATATAATTTATAATTAAAAATGATCATAAGGAAGTGATTGTTTCTAGAGAAAGTTAATCATCACAATAGAAATGGGATTGTAAAGGTAACTTTTACCGCTTGGTAATTTTCAAGTCAAACCCCCATAGATGAGATAATTCAAAGTTAAATTTAAAAAACCATGAAGTATTAGTGAATCATTATTTAAAATTAAAAAGGATAATTATATACACCACATAATATTTCATTGGTTCATAATAACAAAAAAGTCTTAATGGAATGTAAATTGAGATGAAATCTCTTACCTTACACATATTTTTCGTTACACAATCTTTAACCTCATATATAATTATTTGAATTATGTTATTAACTTATAACAGAACCATAATAAATCTAATTATATCATATAAAATCTTCTAATATAATCTCATTGTCTGTTTTTTAATAATCCTTCATTATTTTTACTATTTCTGGTTTTAATTTCCTTGTTTATTTTAGTATGTTTTGACTTGTTATTCTTTATTCCTATTAATTAGACCATGATTTCATCATATAAATAATATAAATCCTCATTTAAACTTCATATACATTCATTATATATTTATTTTGTTTAATCCATAAAATTTGGAGATAGGAAATGAAATACACCATTCATGGAGATAGTAGGTCGTATATATGCAAGAACATTGTTGTCATTTCCTTATCGGATTAAAAGAATAAAAAGTAAAAGATATATATTTATATTATAATTATATTAAAATATTTATGTCATATAAATCAAATATATTTGTTAAAATCTTTCTTAATACATTCTATTTAACATGTTAATGAATCACATAGCTTTGAGGAGGCGGTAGTCCCCTCGTTTACAGATGATGTTATTATATTCCCAAAAAATGGAAAGCATAATGGTATATATAATATAAAAAAGGAATCATAAATAAATTATAAATATCATATATATCATTTAGAAAATAAAATCCATCATTATTCCAAACCTTTAAATGTGGTAATGGAAGAATGAACGACATCGGTTTGTGAGGTAGTAGTTTTCCATACACATGAATAATGATTGTGTACCCCATTTGATTGAAGTGTGTGTAGGTGTAGGTCATAAAATTAAGATAAAAAAATATCAATATATTTAGCATACATATTTTATTATATAAACAATATATAAGAATAATTTTAGAGGTGTAGAAATAAACAAAACTAAAGTGCTCATTGAAGAATGTTACCTCTTCCATAGGTAACTCTTTTTGGTTTATACCAATATACAAACATCTTTAGATTTATTCCAAAATTAAGGCATATAGGATAATGGGAGGGATGATGGGATCTTATTTTATTAGGGTTTTTATGAGCCAAAAGTATTTATAGGTGTGAATAAGTGAGGGGGTGAGTACCCTTTTATAGCGAAGGAGGATTTCCATTCTTATAAATACCAAAAAGTAAACACTATTGGGATGTATCACACACCTCATGTGATTACAAAATGAAAAACTATTTTCATAAACAGTAATTATTTCAATACAAACTCACATCGCATAAATCTAAAATCATTTTTAACTTTTTGTTCCTTATTCATTAAGTTTCCTTATTTTTTCATTTTGGTTTTTTTCATATCTAGTTTTCTAAAATATATAATTCATCCATTAAGACTAAATTAAATTTACAATTATTTGAAACTTTATACCCACTAATTATAAAATATTATATCTAATTTATTAGATAAAAATCTCATATGTGTTGTAATTTAATTCAATAGAAGTGTATGTAACGCCCAAAAGACATTAATTTAATCTTAACAATAATAGAAAAGATTTTACTATTTAGGTGTCAATATGTTAATTATAAAAGATCATTTGGTCCATTAATAGACCGTATTTTATATTTATTAACACTTAAAAATCACTTGTTATAAGAAATTATTTTTAGTAATTTTGAGTCAATTAATAAAATATCATTTATTATAAAATCACATTAATGTCAATTACAACCTTATTTATTTTATTTAAATTAAAAAATATAAAGAAATATTGGAATTTAAATATATTAATTTCACTACTTTTTTAAAATATATATTAATCTATAAAAATAATGAAAATAATAATTCATTAAATTTACTTTACTTTTAATGTTTTTAGCATCATTTATTTTTTAAATTATTAACTAAATAATCTATATATTATCATTTGTTATGAATTTAAGGTAATTATATAATCTATAATAAAATTATCTTGATCAAAATACTCATTTAAATTTAAAAGTAATATTTATAACTAAAAATATGATGTTTCCCTATCTCAAAGCTTTATAATTATTAAAGTAAAGTAAGGTTCCTATTTTTCTTTTTTCTTACTAAACTTATTATATAGGCCGATTTCATGAAATAGTATCCAAATAAATTTTAAAAATATTACCTAATGTGTTTTAGGTAGAAATATGTCCATCCAATCTGTGTTGGACAAGTTTTGAGTCATTTACATAGATTATATTCTAAGTTTAATCATTAAGTAAGCTCGTTCTTATCTTAATCATTGTAATTAAATTTAAATGCAATCCCTAATCATTATGATAAAAAATTAATTTGACCTTATTAAACTATAAATATTATACTTATTCCAAATATTTAGACCCTTTTTTCAAATTCAATTGACAAAATTGCCTAAAATTAATTTAAATCTAATCCTGCATGTGTGGTGTGAAACAGGTTTTTAAAGTGAAAATTTCCTAAAGTTCACTATGTTTTTATTTCTAAATTCAAAATAAAAATGATTGAAATGACCTAAATTAGAATAATATATGTAAAATATAACTATTTTTAATTTAAAACTAATTCAAAATAAAATTTAACCTTATAATTTATTTATATGAAAACATAGTTTTTAATTGAAATACAATATTTTTAGTATTCATCAAAAATTGAAACTTCATGGAAAATACCCAAAATTTACCTTCAGATAATTTTTAAATTAATATTATAAAATGAATTTTATTTTTTATACAAAAATTATAAGTGTCAAATTTTAGTTTTAAATTAGATTCTCCATTAAAAGGTGGAAACTGTTTTTAGAAAAATACAACTTTTTTATGTAAAATTGGATTTGTTCTTATATTATGACTATCTAACCTATCGTATAAATGTTAAAAATTTTGATTGAATATATTTAAAATATTAAATATATATATCATAATGTTTTTGGATCATATATTCCCATCTACGCTTTGTGTTGTGTGTTTTTCAAGCTAATATCAGTGTTGCGTTTAGTGCAATCTTAACTTGGTCTTTCATATAAAGAAAGATAGAAAAAAATAAGTTTATTATAAATCACTACTGGAAAGATGATCTTTCCCAACACTTCTATACCAACGGTTTGTAAAAACCGTTGGTATAGCTACCCTTTCCCAACGGTTCACCAAAACCGTTGGGAAAGGGTCCCTTTTCCCTCCCCTTTCCCAACGGTTCACTAAAACCGTTGGGAAAGGGTCCTCTTTCCCAACGGTTCACCAAAACCGTTGGGAAAGGGTCCTCTTTCCCTCCCCTTTCCCAACGGTTCATCAAAACCATTGGGAAAGGGTCCTCTTTCCCTCCCCTTTCCCAACGGTTCATCAAAACCGTTGGGAAAGAGTCCTCTTTCCCAACGGTTCACCAAAACCGTTGGGAAAGGGTCCTCTTTCTCTCCCCTTTCCCAACGGTTCATCAAAACCGTTGGGAAAGATTCCTCTTTCCCAACGCTTCACCAAAACCGTTGGGAAAGGGTCCTCTTTCTCTCCCCTTTCCCAACGGTTCATCAAAACCATTGGGAAAGAGTCCTCTTTCCCAACGGTTCACCAAAACCGTTGGGAAAGAGAGGGGATAATTTCAACCTTCGGCAAACAAAAGTTCAACCCACTCAAACCTTTCCCAACAGTTTGGAAAACTGTTGGGAAAGGGCTATCCCAACGGTTTTCCAAACCGTTGGGATAGATTCTTTAATTTTTTTCCAGGCCTTCAAACATGATCTCGGTAATCATGGTTTTGATATTTGAAAACACTATTATTAAAAAAATTCACATCATTAAAGGGTTAATAAAATATCCTCTTAATAAGAGAGATAGGGAATTATATAGGTCAAATAATTAGGATCCCGAGTATGAGAACATACGTGTGGAATGAAAACATGAACATAAAAGAAAATCATAAATAACTATAGTTTTGTTCATAAAAAATTAAGTGATAAATGGAAATTTAAGGGCCTCAAAACCATAAATTTGTGATAATCTAAATAACCATTTGATTCATCAGATATGAACATAGTAGAATAAAATTTTTATTTCAAGATTTCATTCCAAGAGTTTAAGAAATATTTCACTCTCTAATAATATATCCAAATATATATACTTGATACTTTTTTATTTCCTAAGAACAGTTTTATTATTTTATTGTTCCTTGAACTATTTATACCCCATCACTTAGTATAGGTTGCATAATATGGTGAAGTATTACATAAACATCTAAAACATCATCCAAATATAAAATTAAACCATTTCATAAATGGTTAAATTTTCCAAAATATTATGATCCAACACTTTATAAATAAGATCACTAAATTTATAGAATGATCTTATCAAACAACATGAAGTGTATCTTAATCCTCAAATGCCAAACATTTCAATACCTCCAACATGTATTCTCTTAAAATATGGTAATAACTTGAATTACCAGAAAACTTTATTTAAAACATTCATGACTCCTTATTAGTTAAGTAAAACATGGATTAATGGATATATTACTTAAATCCAGAAAATTTGTAAACTCCATCAATGATGGAATAAACCACTTTTTCAAAAAGCCATTAAACAGTTTCAAGGTAGATGGTACAATCCAATTTACTTTATCCAAATCAATCAGATCTTTATTCCAACATCATTATCTCAATATCAAAAAGATATTATGGGTTATCTTTCCCCCAACCATGTGTTTTCTACAATGTTCAAATTTTCAATGAATCATTTCTCTTGATCATTGGTACAATTCATAGTGTGCTTTAAAATTATTAAAAAAGGTAATACAATGAAATCCTTATATATTTCATAATTCTTATAACCTGTACCTCATTGAAAAAAATAATCAAATGACATATTTCTTTAATCTAAACACCAGGAAAATAATCTTTACTCTTTAGTTGTATCAATATCATAATCCTTACATTAATTCCTTATCTTATTTTGAGGTATATTACCTTGTTTCATGGGAAATTAATTTTTGTAGATACCCGTATCTCTATAATTGAAGTATTAGACATTAGAAACATTTTTCTTTCCATTGAAATCAAAATCATGGTGGCATTTTTCTCCAGACTTATAAAATAACTCAAAATAATTTTAATAAAGTACCAGAGTGTTTATTTGTTAAGTTCTTATATACATAACCTCAAAGTATATCTTAGGGTTATTTTCACTAATATATGTTTTTCTAAATCCAGTTTCTATAGTTTCAACTAAAATTCTATTGATATTAACTGTAATTACTTGACCCCAGAATCCCAAAGTTAATGCCATACTTTATTACACTAACATGATTACAAGGAAATCAAATCCTGAAGGGATAATTCGTTTAGTGGTTTCGAAAAACTATATTACATATATCAACCAAATTTTACATTGGTAATAAAAAAACATAATACATAAAAAATGAAAAACACAATATCCTTGAATATCACTCCACCAATTCATCTCCAAACCCTGGGGAAAGGAAACAAAATTATGGTAAGCTAATATGCTTAGTAATTATAATTTTATAGTTGAATATATCTTAAATCCATATGAATAATAAATATGTAATGGTAACTAACTAAACTCATATTGCATTTAATCAATAAACTAAAAATTAAATACATTTATATATTTTTTTCATAGTGAAAATACCATTGATAATAATGACAATTGAATACTAAATTTAGGAAATAATTAAATAGTGTATTTAATGTATATAGAACATAACCCACTATAACACTAATATATATTCTCAAAATTGTTTAAAAAACTCTAATATGGACAACTAATTCATCTCATGAGTATACTGATGAATCGTGGGTATTGAATTAACCAATCCCCAACCCAAAAAGTTTGCTTTAACTAGTTCCCTACCTATAAGGATTGAATTAACCAATACAAAACCCATGTCATTCATGCCTAAATCATTCCTCATGTATCAAATAATCGATTTAATTTATAAAAAAAATATGCGATTTCAAATATACATATTTAGTAAAACATATGGATTTATCTATATTTATAAACTTAATCAAATAACATTCAAAGAAAAAACCCTATGTAAAAACAGTATATGATTTAGGAAATAATAATATCAACTAAAAAATAATATGTATATTTCAGATAAATTTAATTTTCAACAAAAAAAATATCATATGGAATATATTGTTTCAAGAGAAAGTTAACAATCACAAAAGAAAATGGGATTGCAAAGATAACTTTTACCACATTGTAATTTTTAATTAAAACCCCATTTTATGAGATAATTAAAAGTTAAAATTATAATACCATGAATTATTATATAATAATGATATTTATTGAAAAAAATTTAGTATATACTCCACATTAATATGAGTTGGTTCATAATAACAAATATGTCTCAATGGAATGTAAATTGAGACGAAATCCCATACATTATACTCCATTTTGATTAAATGTTTTTTAACCTCTTATATAATGGTTTTAATAATTTTATTAACATATACGATAATAATATTAATATTTGAAATATCATATATAATCTTTTATAACATCTCATTACCCATTTGTTAATAATCATTCATAATTTTTACTATTTTGGGTGTTAATTTCCTTGTTTTTCTAGTATGTTTTAACTTGTTAATTTTCATTCCTATTACATATATCTTTATTTCATCATCTCTATAATGTAAATAATGATTTGACTATCATATATATATATATTATTTATTTGTTGTAATTCATAAAATTTGTATATATGAAATGAAATAAATCGTTCACGGAGACGGTAGGTCGTACGTACATATGAACACTATATTCATTTTATTATTGTTTTAAAAGAATGAAAATTAAATTATATATATATTATAATTATAATATCATATTTATGTCATATAAATCACTTATTTTTATTAAAATCATCTTTAATACATTCTATGTAACATGTGAATGAATCACATCACTTTGAGGATGTGGTAGTCCACAGGTCCAAATATGATGTTATCATATTCCCACAAAATGGAAAGCATAAATTTATGTGTTATATAATAAATATAAAAGAATAAATACATTATAAATATTATATATATCATGTATAAACTAAAATCCATCATTTTTACCAACCATTAAATGTGGTAATGGAAGAACGAACAACATCAGTTCAAAAGGCGATAGTCTGTCGTACACACGAATGATGATTGTGCATCCCATTTGATGGAAGTGTGTGTTAGTGTAGTATATACCCTTAATATAAAAAATATATAAATATATTTAGGATACAAATGTTATTATATAAACAATATATAATAAAAATTGAATAGGTTTAGAAAAATTAAAACTAAAGTGCTCATTGAAGAACATTACCTCTTCTTTTGGTAACTCCTTTCAGTTTATACCAAAATTCTTCCTTTGTTAGATTTATTTTAAATTTTAGGCTTCTATTATGAAGGTATATATGTTGATATATTATTTTTTAAGGTTTTTTATGAGCCAAATTTCTTGATAGGTGTTAATAAGTGAGCAGTGAGTGCCCTATTATAGTGACTGGGGAGTTTAATTCTAGGAAATACTAATAGGTAAACACTTATGAGAGGTTTCCATTTCTTAATGAGTTTAAAAAATATAAAAATAATATATTAAATGTTAATTATTTATATAAACACTAAAAATACACAAAAAAAACATTTTTATCATTTTGTTCCTTAAACTTTAAGATTTTTTATATTTTTCATTTTGGTTTTTCATTTAGGTAACCAGTTTTATAACCTATATAATTCATCCATTAAGAATAAATTAAATTGGTAATTATTAGAAAGTTTTTACGCACTTATTCTAAAATATTACATCAAATTTATAAGATAAAAATACAATATATGTTGTAAATTAATTCAATAGAACCGTACGTAACACGCAAAAGCACTACTTTAACACTAACTATGCTAGTAAAGTTTTTACTATTTAGATGTCAATATGTTAATAATAAAAGAAAAATTGGTTCATAAATGGAAAATATGTGATATTTATAAAAAATTAAAAATAATTTGGAATAATATATTATTTTTAGTAATTATAAATCATTTTATAAAATATCATTTATTGTAAAGTAATATTAATGTCGATTTTGACATTATTTATTTATTTATTATTTAAAAATATCATAAAAATATTTGAATTCAAATATATTGAGTAAAAATTTATGTAACATGATATATTCATATAATAAAATAATTTATCATAATAATTCATTAGATTTAATTTACTTTTAATGTTTTTAGCATCATTTATTTTTTAATTATTAACTAAATAATCCATGTGCTGGAATTTTTTAAGTGTTTAAGGTAATAATATATTATCTAAAAAAGTTAAAATAAATTATCATAATAAAAAACTGATTTAACTTTAAAAATAATATTTATAGCTAAAAATGTTATTTTTTTCTCAATCTCAAAGCTTTATAATTATTAAAGTAATCAAAGGTTCATTTTTTTCTTTTTCCATACTTAACTTATTATAAAGGTCACTTTCAAGGAATAGTATACTAACTCATAAAAATAGAACCTGGTGTGTTTAGGGTATCAATTTTTCCATCCAACGGGTGTTTTAAAGTTTTTTGTTCATTTAAACACTTTATATTCTATGTTTAATCATTAAGTCATCTCATTCTTACCTTAATCATTGTAATTAATTTTAACTTCATTCATTAATAATTATAGTCAAAAATTAATTTGTACATATTAGAAAATAAATATTAAACTGAATTCAAATACTTAAACCCATTTTTTCAAATTTAATTCACAAAATTGGGTCAAATTAATTCAAAACTAATCCTGCATACGTGAAGGGAAATAGGGGTTTTCAAGTCAAAATGTTCAAAAGTTCACTAAGTTTTTATATCTAAATTAAATATAAAAATGATTCGAATGACCTAAATTGTATTAATAGATTTAAAATTGAACAAATTTTACTTTAAAACCAATTCAAATTATTATTTAACTTTATAAATTATTTATAAGAAAAAACAGCTTTCAACTGAATTCCACTACTTACACTATTCATCAAAATTATGAAACTTCACATAAAAAAAATTACCCTAATATAATTTTGATATTTATCTTAAAAATTATGTTTATTTTATTATATAAAAATTATAAAATGCTCAAAATTTATATTTAAAATAGTTTCTCTATTAAAATTTGATAAAACTACCATTTGAAAAATACATCTTTTATGTGTAAAATTGGATTTGTTCTTATCTTATGCCTATAAAATCTATTAGATAAATGAAAAAACATTTGATTGAATGTAGTTTAAGTATAAAATACATATCTTAAAGTCTTGGGATCTTATATTCCCTTAAATTCTTAGTTTTTTGTGTACCTCAATTTAATATTAGGGTTATGTTTAGTGCAAGATTAACTTGGTGTTGCGTGTAAAGAAAGAAAAACTAAATTTATTATAAAAGGAAAATATTGTAAATCTTGGAGGGTTACAATTTTTTCCTTTATTAGAAAAAAATTCCATTTTTATACATTTCTCCTATAATATCTTTGATAAATTGATATTTTATACCCATGTGCTTTGACTGAGAATGTGGAACTTTTTTTCATGATAGATTGATATAACTTTGATTTTCATAACCCACAAGTAGTGAAAATTTCACTTCAACCATGATATTTTCTAACTGAGTCCTTATACACATTAATTGGGTTATATATTTACTAACATCCAAAATTTATGCTTTTATTTTACCCAAGTTTAATTAGTGTTGTTTTTTAATGTTACAAAAAACACAGATTTCAGTAAGAATCAAAACTACACTCGATACTGAACTTTGATCATCAACGTTTCCACCCTTGATTGTATATATAAATATAAAAAATTAAAGTATTAAACTTCTATTATTTTTCATCCATATTCTATTGTGCCTTCTTTATATATATGAATTATGTTTTGTCTATGGTATGAGGATTATTTGGTGAACATTGATACATGTCACATAATTTAACAACATATACAATATCTGGATTTGATGATGTAAAATAACATACCTTTCATTAATCCTATTGAATTCACTTAGGTAAAATTAAATCCATTTTATAACCTTTGAAAATTTGGTTCCCTCTAAAATAGGTGTAAAACCCCATTTGTATCCTCCATTAAAAAATTATTTAGATGTTCCCGAGCATACTTCTTTTGAGAAAGAAAAATGTGATTTTATTATTTATAAATTTTTAAACATAGGAAATATCTATTTTATCTAATGGTATAAATTTATAATATATTATTCATTTTTATAGTGAACTCTTCACAAGAAAATTCTTCATTTATAAATAAAATTATATCATCGACATAAAAAATAACAATAGTTGATTCCTCTTTATCATATTTAATGTAGATATTGTTGTCCATTGTTCCTTCCTTGAACTTAAACTATCTCACAAAATAATCTAACTAAGAATACCATTCTATTGGGTATTTTTTTAAACCATATAAATTCTTTTTTAATTTTAAAAAAAATCATCTTCACCAAGGAATAAATAATTTGTTTTTTATTCTAACAATCTTTTAAGGAAAATATATTTCACATCAATTTGAAAAAATCTTATATCAACATTATGATGAAATAGTGAAATAATATCCTAATGGCCTCTAGTCTTAAAACTAGTGTGAAGGTCTCATCAAAATCGATACCTTAAACTTGAGAATAACATTTCCACACAAGTTTTATCTTTTTCATACAACTTCTCCTTTATCATTTTGTTTTTTTCAGATACTCACTATATACAGAGAACATTTCTTTCAAGATTGGGTATCGACCCCAAGGTTTCATTTTTTATTTATCTAATCTAATTATTTATTCATATCATCAAGGTACTCTTAATATATTAATGATTCATCAACATATCTTCATTAAAACTATTAAAAATGGTTTGTATATTCTTTTTTCCTCCAATTCCATCTATTATGATCATTTTTTCTTTTTCTCAAATGATGATTATGACTTCCACCCATTTTCATATCATTAGAGGATATGATTTAGTTTTATATTCATCACTAGAAATTTTGAAATCATAATTTTATTCTAACCTTCTTCTTAACTCACATTATTTTCATAATCTCCATCCTGATTTTTAACAAAAACGGTTTCAATTTTACTTTTAGAGAATGTTTCTTGATGTTTCTTTTATTTATTTTAGAACTCTATCACATTCATATATATCATTTCTATAATATTAAATTTCTCTTTATTGTGAAAATGGTGTCTTATTACATTTGGAGGATAAACTAGGAAGATACTATCAACTCCTCTCTTCCAAAACTTCCCAATATTATCACCTTTGAATTTGATAATATAAGGGAATAAGACTACTCTTAAATGTTTTATACTCAGATATGTCTTATAATTCATCTCATATGATGAAATATCTAAGAAATTGTGTGAAAATATATACTTTCAATGTAAATTGAGTCTCCAATTTTTTGTCTCTAGAAATACCAAGAAGTATTATGCTCAATAAATATAGTATAATCGATATCAACTAAAATTATATTATATCATTAAATAATACCATTTTTGTGTATATAATTCATTTAATTCATGGTTAATACCAAACATCTAAAGATACACATAAAATATTCCATTAGAAAATATTATACTATTATTTGTAGGTATATTTTTCAAGGAGAAATTACACTTCTTTTCGACACACCTTCTTAACTGTTGAAAATTTTTAGAGCCACTGATATTTTATTCATAAAAATAATTTAAGTGATATGTGTAAATTTACCAATAAAGTTAATAAAATACTTATCTCAATTTATTTATTTCTTCCTCATTATCCAAAAAATCTCCAAATTGATAAATTTAAATGTATAAGATGTTTGAATTTTAACGTTCTTATGTATATAATTTATAATCTTTCTATTTTAACAAGTAGAGAGAATATAGTTTCCATATTCCTTTGATATATTTACATTAGGAACATTCCCTTATTGGGTAATATTTTTGAAGTTATTTTGGTTGAGATTACGAGGCCTTGAATGTGAAAATTGATTTTATTTTTTCATATTTAAGTGGCATGAATTTCAGCATCACTCGCCTAAAATAGGTTTTTCATTATTCATATTACTCTTTTAAAAATACATTCATATTCTATCCTCTTAACCAAGATCCCATATTTCTTAAAAAACACTTTGTTTCCTTTTCCAAATTTTATAAACACTTAACGGATTACGTCTCAAGTTGTATTCAACTTCAATTTATTATTTCAAATAACTACTAATATTAATAATTTGATTTTAAGTGAACTATAATTTCTAAAGTTCCCAGAACATTATATTTTTCTAACATCCTTTAATATAACTAAGTCTCATATCCCCTATTAAGAACATCAACAATTCAAATTTCATGTACATTCATTTTTAAATATATTAAGTGAAAATTTAATAATAAGATCCTCTTAGTTGAATTTTTCTTTGTTTTTCTATGACTCTTGAGTAGTGAAATTCAAAGTAAATTTAAATAATAGGATAGTGAGAAATTCATTAGTAATATGACCCATAAGGTCGCATATTTTAAAAATAACTTCTAATTATCTAAATTGAATTTAAAATTTCATTCTAGAAGATTCGTTCTTCTTTTAAAAATTTCTTATTTGGTTTGGATAAATCCTCATACTCTATCAATAAAAACTTATTGTTTTATAAAAATATTGGAAACTAAACATAAATTTTTTCACCTTCTTCTTAAATCCACCAAAGTGAAAAAATTATCCAAAAAATATATTTATCTCTAAAAATATACTATTTTCAAAAAGTTGATGCCTTACTTTTTTATTTATTTTAATAATAAATTTTGGATCCTTTTGTGAACCAAAATTGTTATAGATTATCAACAATTTCTTATTTTCTATATTCTTTTTTTCAGAGTTTTTAAAATCACCAGTTTTAGTGATTTTTTCTTTAAGATGGTGTTCTAAAAATTTATAGATTTCTGAGAATTACTTTGTTTTGTAATAATATTTGTTTTCTTCAATTGTATCTTCAACTCAATATTTACATAAATACTTCCATAAATATTTTTACCATTTGAGTGCATTATTTGTTGGTATACCTGAGGCTCATTATCTTATGAATCATACATATCTTTCATAACTATCTTATTTGAACTTTCGGTATCTTATTAAACAAAATTAAAAAGGTTAGATTTATACTTGTCTAATTCATTTTCAATATTGATTAAATCCAATTGGTCATACTCATGTTCCTTCCATTTCAATTTTACCCTTTATTCTATTTCATATTTTTTGATATATTCCTTAGATAAAATTTTCTTCAAATAATTAATCTCTTTTAGAAACCTTGATTCTTCTCCAATATGAAAAAACTCTTTGTTTCTTATATAGTGATTATGTTTCATCATTTTTTATCTCTTTTTCTAACGTTGAAATATTTTAAATAAATTCATTGAGTTATTATTTCAACATAAACTATATTTTTGTTTATTTATCCCTCCCAACATTAATACTTTTAACACTTTTGAATCCTTCCTTATTCACATTAGAAATCAGTAACTTTTCTTCATTATGACCAGAAGTAGTAACTTCTTCTTCATTGTCAATTTTCTCTTTATTATCAAGTTTAGATAAAAAGTATTATCATTTTTTGTTTAAATAAATTTTTACCCTTTATTTTTTAATAAAACATTGATTTATCATATTTTTTCCTTTCCTATTAATGGATCTCATTGGCCTTTATTTTTCAATCCCACTAGCTTCTTATTCTTCAAACTATGGAATATTTTCTTTGAAATGTATAATGGATCCACGCATGAATAATTTTAGTGGAGTATTTCCATTAAACATTTTGAGGCCTATTATCACACTTCTATAGAAAAAAGAAAATTTTTATTAACTATTTTATCCATGTCGTCTCCTAAATCTAAATAAAAACCTTCAGATTCATAAAATTATTTCATATTCTTTTATATCCTAAAATATTTTTAGGAAATTTCCATTTCAACAATAGATTTATTCATGAAAAAAAAATACCTTACTTATTTAATATATAATAATTATATTTTTGTGAATAATATAATTAAAGTATATCTATATTAAGTTCTTTAAGATCTAATCATTTTGCATAAAACCTATCCAACAGAATGCATAAAATCTTCTCAAAAACCCTTGTATCATCTAACTTTTCACCAAAATCTATGATAGTGCTCACTATTTCATTAACTAGAGTAGTGAATTTATACACTATTTTATCTTACCTCATTTTTAGGTCATCATATTTCAACCTCCAAACCATTATATTATCTCTTAAATAATTTCTTTCATATATATTAGATAATTTATTCTATATTCCCTTTATTATCTTTATCCCCTTTACATTAAAATTTTAATTTTTTTGAAAGTGATGGAATAATAGAATTACTAGAATGAAAATAATTTCTCATGTTCTTTTTATCAATTGCTGTCATATAAACACCTTTATAATGAAAAAAGTCATCATTTGTAGCCTCTAATACATCTAAACTACTAGATTATAAGTAAAGAAACATAAGATTAAACCATATGTCATAATTTTTCACATAAAAAGTGGTTATATTATTTTCATCAATGAATTAATATTTTCAATTTCATAGTATAAATTTAATGATCAAAACTCTAAAAAAATAGAATAAAATATCTTTAAATTGTTGATTATTTATTGAGGGAACTGTTCCCATGATATATCTTAAATAAATTTAACAAAAATAGTGGTAAATCTATATGCTGTTTTAAATTAGTGATTTTAATTCCTTTTTATATTTTCCATTAAGAAAATATTTGCCAAATTTTTAAGTGATTAATATGATCATTTTAAAACATACTAAAACACACAAAAAATTATCACTATGGGTTTTTTACATCCTTTACATTTCAAAAAAAAGATGTTAATCCTTCATATGATTTGGATTTAATTGAGATCATACAGTATATTACTATAACATCCTGAGAATTTATAAATTATGTTTTTAAAATTAACTTTTTGTTTTTATATAAATTTCATTATATTAAGTAATGAGTTTATCTTGCATTACACATGACAATGAGTTGCATTGATAGCATTCAAGACACATGACACTGAGCTTTGGAAAATGATTAAGTAAGATTATTTTAAATATGATTTTTATAACCTAACCATAAAATTGGTGTGTATAAATAGTATTTACTGCTTTATAAAATATAAATATAAATGTCCTTATTAATATAAACTTATTTATAAATGCTTAAAAATAATCAATCAATTTTTTGTAATGTAATTTTATTCATCAAAAATATGTTTTCAACAAAGTTGATTTTCTTGCATCTTATGACGACATATTATAATTAATTTATAGATATTTTAGAAAATTTATTGGATAATATTATATTAATTTTTTTAACTATCATATCTAAATATACTTATGGTGAACAAAAGTATCTAAAAATATATATTTTTTAGAGAATATTGAAAAATATTGATTTTTTGTAAAACTACAATTTATTTTCAATAAATTAAGTAATTTAAATGACTAATTATGTTTTAAAGTTAAATAATTATTATTTATTAATATTTATTCCACTTAATTAATTTTGAATAAAATTTATATATTTATTTTAGTATACATATATTTTTCGGTTTAAAAAGGGGGTTTTCTAAAAACTTTTTTAAAGTGCATAATGTTTCTCCATGTTCATTAATTAAAATAATACCTAAAGGGAAATGTTTTAAGTGAAATTTAAATTTTATATTTCATTAAATTGTAATTTCTATTAATAAAATTATTATTATAATACATAGAGTTAATATTAAATATTCTTGTTCTTGAAATTTATAAACTTCTCAAAAACCTGTTTTTTCTTCGTGTTTGTGGGTTATTTTTAAATTAATTTTTTCCCAATTTTAGAAAATTAATTTTAAAACATTAAATTAATATTTTAAATAATAATTTAAAAATTACATTATGCTTCCTTTTGATACTTTTTAAAAAAATATTATTTTTTATGAATAGTGAAAAATACTGAATTTTAATTAAAAATTGCCATTTCATTTAAAATATTTATATAGAAAAATTATATTTTAATTTTTTTTAAAGTGAAATTATATATATTATATATATATTAATATTATTTATTTAATTTCAGTCAATTTCATAAAGAAATTTGATATAAAAACTTTGTAAGTATTTGAACATTTTCTCTTTGAAAATAAGTTTTCCCATCGCCTCTACGGGATCAATTTTAAATTAAATTGTTTCAATTATATATATTTAATTTAGAAAAATTGATTTTATATTTTTACTAATAATAATATATATTATCTAATAATTTTTACTTAATCTTGGACTAGAATTAGTAGTGAAAACAATAAAAATTAATTATCACAATTAAGGTGAAAATGTGTTTATCAGGAGGTAATCTAAAAATTTATGGCTTAAAATTACCTAAAAATCAATATAAAAAATATTTTATAGAAATATTTATAACCTAAAATGTATAAATCAAGACACTATTCCATTTTGGAGACATTTTACATGATAAAAATGTGGGTACACCTTTTTCTTTTCAAAATATTCCAAGTGTGTCACTCACCTCACTTATAAATGGCCACCACTTATCCTCTATTATTCACAAATTAATACCATTTTTTAGGAATATTACAATCAAAATACCTTACTAAATTTATTAATCTCATCTTATAGACAATATTTTTTTAATAAATCTAAACTTGGAATTATTTTGGTGCAAACCTAAGGAGATATAAGAATAAGAGGTAATATTTTTTTAAAGAGTATTTTTATTTTATATCTTCCTCCTCTAATTGAACTCTTATTAAAACATGATGATATAAAAAACCTCCTTATATTAAATATACTAATATTCTTTATGTTAAGTCCATTACCTAAAACAATATTCTCTTCCATCAAATGGGTTGTGAAATCATCATTCGTGTGTATGGTGGACTACCGCTTCATGAACTAATGTCATTCATTTTTGAATTACCACCTCTCAATATTGTGTATGATAATGGATAAAAATTATATATATGATATTTATACCATAATTATACCTATTCAATAATTAAATAATATATACCATTTTAATTTCCATTTTGTAGGGGATACGATAACATCGTTCGTGTGTACAGAAGACTACCACCTCGTGAAGCGATGTGATTCATTTTAACTAACTCTTTACATGGAGGATAATAATAAGAAATTAAATATATATATATATGATATAAATGTAATAATTATCATATTAATGAAGTATTTATCATTCTTAAAAGATAATATATCATTTTATTTCTTACCTTATCATTCATTGAAAGATGATAATGTCATTGATGTCCGTGTGGACTACCACCTTCATGAAGCGATGTGACTCTCTTTTCATAACCATACCACATTGAGGATATTTACAAGTATATATAAATAAATAATTTGGTCTTTATTATATTATTAAAATTATTTAAATATAACATATAACTTATCTCTTTTCCATAATGATCATTGAAAAATAGAAATGTTACAAATGCGTACAAATGGCCTACCATCACAATGATAGTGACATACTTAATTTCTAAAAACTATATTTCATGATTAGTATTAAAATTATAATTGATGAAAAAATATTATAATTATTTCATGATTCTTATTATTTATAAAATTTAACCATTATCAAAGTAATAGGTCAGAAAATAAAAAATAAAAACATATAGAAAAAACAAAACAGTTATTACCTAAAATGTGGCCTTAATAAGGAATTATTAATAAATAAATAAAAACATAGATAAGTAAATAATATATGGTATGATATATATAAATATTTTTCAATAATATATGTTTAAAAAACTTATATTTATTATACAAGTATTTTTAATGTGTACTATGGAAGTTGATACTCAATGTAAAGGATTTACAATATCTCTTTTATTTTTAGGAGATATATAAAAATTCACCATACGTTTCTCTTGTGTGGTATATATAATATACCACTGATATGTTATATTATTAATCCCGTTATTTATATGAAATTTATAGCTTCATTTAATGTTATTATTTATTATGGATTATGATTTAAAATATTACTAAAGTTGTATGGTATTTTTGTCTCAATTTTTCATCTTTGAGATATATGTCATGTTATGAACCTATATTTTTTTATGAGGTGTATATACATCCCCTTTTATATATAATATCATGAATTTATTTATCCTAATTATATTTTATGTTTCATTTTATGTTATTCCTTCATGGGGATTGTGATTCAAAGTTACCAAAGTGGTCCAGATTTCATGTCACAATCTTATCATTTATCATGATTGTTTATTATTATGTTTCTGATGATAAAATATTATGATCCATCTCTCAATAAATTCATTATTTTTATTATTTAATGGTTATTGGTGATATTTTTCACTAATAGTACCATTTTTCACTCTTTTGTATTTAAAATAATTGGGAACATGTTTTTAAGAAAATATGACTTTATTTATTTCTTCGGTTAGAAATTCATCTTCTTCAAGAAACATGTTCTCTAAAAAGGATTTCAATAAGGTTTTACTATTATATTAAATTTTTTAAAATACTTTGTTACCCAAGTTTTACTTTTTTCCAACATTTATTTAATGGAATCTTCATGTTATTTTCCAAACAATGCTTGTCTATCTTTTACCGAAAATGTGAAAAGAATCATTTTTTAAAAATGCATGGCATGAATAATATTTCCCAATATCATGAACAATCGTTGATTACAATATTCACATAAATGTTTTAAAATTACTTTTTAAAGATAATTTTTTCCTTAAAATTTGGGAAAATGTTTAGATTTTAAATAAATAATTTCAAAATGAAATGGATTTTGAAAATGTTTTGTGTTTTCAAAAGTGTTTTCTTCTTAAACAACAAAACGAAAATTTTCCTCAATATAGGTTTTAAATGATTTTTAATGGTTCTTTTATATGATTTCAAGGTTACATTAAAATAAAATAATTTTTAAAATTATTTAAAAAGTGTTTTCAATGCGTAATGTATATTTTCCTCATGAAATGATTTAAATGATTTTTAAAGATTTATTTATATGATTTCAAGTATATTATCAAAAAAAATTATTTTCAATATGTTTTTAAAATTTATTTCAAATAAAAAATGATATTTTCATCAAGAAAATTTTAAAATAATTTTTAAATTAATCTTTTATTTTTTTTAAGTTTATTTTCAAAAGAAAGAATTTTTTATAAAAAATATGTTTTATAATGTTTTTTCAAAGTAGAAGGGATATTTTCTTCAAGAAATTTTCTAAATATTTTTTATAAGTATAAAATTTTATTTTTTAACAAAAGGATATCTCAAATTTTTTATGAATTTTCAGTTTTAAAAATTTATTTTCAATTAAACATTATTTTCCTAGAGAATAGTTCCAAGTAATTTAACTTTCAAAATCATTCCCCGTTTAAGATGTAATCCTTTAATATAACTTATGCTTGGCTGGGAATATGAACCAAGGGTACCATTATTATTCATTATCAAAAATTATTTATGATGACAAGATTCTTAATAAACCTATTTCTATTCATTATTTTATACAATGATAAAATTATTAAAAAACTAACTCATTTTTCAATGGGTTCTTCTATGATGAAATGCTGAAATTATTATGAAACATTCCTCTTTTCCATAGGTTATGATATGATAAAATGTTTATGAAACTAATTTCACTTCATGGGTTATGATATGATTAATGTTTTATGATCTTGTGGTAAACATATGTATGATTTTTATTTTGTGACTTGTGGTACCTATATCTCCCTCCAATGCATTGGGTAAATATTTAAATACCATGAGATACATAGGACTGGAATGGGGAGGGAACCTAATTTCGTAATGAAATTTTTTTACTATGATGGTTTTAAGAGTGAACCATGACTATTATGATGGTTTGGGGAGTGAACCCACTACACTATGACAGCTTTGGAAATGATCCTTGATTATTATGGAGATGATTTTAATGATTATTTTTATTCCAAAAAATCCATGTTTTACGATAATGTTATGATCTCATGGCTCGTGTTCTTTGATTTATTTAAGATTATTGTCTTATGAACTACCAATATTTTTTTCATGACTCAAGATTCTAATCTTTGATAGGAATAGTGTGGTTTCCATTTGTTAATATAATCTTTTCATGCACTTATATTCATTTTATTCTTATATATCTCCCTTGTATACCCTTACTGAGTATATGAGCTCACCCTTTCCAATATTTCCTTTCTCTAGGTTATGAATGATGGTTTTAAGTAGGGTATGTTTGTAAATAATTCTAAAGGGGAGATGTTTATGGAATATGTTGAATATCTTTCACCAAATTGTAATATTGTATACCTAGTCTCCAAATACACTAAACTATTCTTATCCTCTCGCAAGTGATTGTGTAATATATATAATTTTCATCTAAAATATGTAATATATATATATATAAGAATAATATATTTTTATAGTTGGTATTAGAGGAAAATTTTAGTTAACCTTTAGTAACTTGGTTAATAAAAATTTAGTGTGATCCCTAGGGATATTTCTAGAGATATGCCTTGGTATGTATTTTAGGATAAGTCTAAGTGTGAGTTAAAGTATAGAAAAATGTTCTAGATTTTTTTAAAGGATAGATCAAGTGGTTTCCAAGAAATTAAATATCTATCTATAAAAAAAAGTGTATATAGATGTTCCACAGATATACCTTGGGGTAATAACTCTAAAAATGGCACATTGAGTTAGACTTGACTGTCACCTGGCGCATGACAATGGGCATTGTTTCACATCTAGTCTGACACTCCTGGGGGATGTGCTTTGGAAATTCACAAACTCTTTGTGAACCTTCATACACACTTAAAATAGATATTGACTATGAATGAACTATGATAAACCTATGGTGACATAGATTGAAAATAAGGTGTCTTGATTTAGACACCCTATAAGTTATTTTTCATGGTAAAGTGGTTCCCCACTGTGATTAGTGTTTATCACACTGTGAATTTTGGTTTTACTAAATGGTGGGAACTAGATGAAACTATGATAACATTTAATGTGATATAAAATTTTCTGATGCACATCTAAATGGGATGATGATTGGATTAAAGGATGTTTTGATCATTCATAATCAGTTATAATGATATATGATTAATAACATGCATTATAACCAACTGTCGCACTCACAAAAGAAGAGAAGGATAGAGTAATTTGGAAATTTTTTAGTGTAGAACATAGAGGAAAAAAGAATCAATTTATTATATGTGTATAATGTGGGAATAAGGAATCAAGGTAATTTATTAGAGGAACATGAAGATGTTATGAGTGTTGAAAAAAAGTACATAAAAAAGTAATTATAGTGTAAAATTGAAAATTTTAGTTAACATAGTGGATGAGAATAATTTCCATCCTATGGTATCATTGAATGTTGAATATTTTTAATATTTAAAGTATGGGAATTATCTAAATATATGTCCTAATGTGAAATATCATAAATTGAATTGGAAAGGTTGTAAAAGTAATGGTTTTTCAATTGACAATAAAGTGACTACAAGGAAATATGAAAGGAAATTGGTATGTAGGAATAACATGATTAATCCATGTTAATGGTTAAAGAAGAAAGTGGTATGGTTGAAGTATTTATGTTTAGGAATTAAATAATTCTGAAATATATAAGTATTTTTTAGTATAATTGTTTTATTAAGGATTTCAAAAAATAGTTTCAATGATGTTAATGACTGAGAAGAGTGATTTAAATGGAAATTTGATATTTTTATTAAAGTAATATAACCATTAGTATGTTTTTAATGTTGAAAAAACATGTGTTTAGTTTGGATAAAGAGATGATTGATATAATTAATGTAAATTTTTTAGTATTTATGGTCTTGGAACAGATTAATGATTTTCGGATAAAGTGGTTTATGTTATCAATGAGGGATTTTATAGTATTATTGGATTTATGGAATATATTCAATAATAAGTGATTTAATTTAAGGAATAAGGATTTGTATAAGTTTTTAATAAACTTTTATACTAATTTTGGTTATTTCCATGTTTCAAGATAATACATGATGAAGCTTTTCACATGTTTGGTATGTGACTATTGAGATCTAAATTGTGTTGTTTGGGGTATTAATTTAAAATTTATTCTAAGAAATTTGGTGACATTATTAAAAAAAATTAATTTTTTAAGGGTTATAAATTTAACCATTTATGGAATGGTTTTTGTTGAATTTTGGATGAGGTTTTAGAGATTAACATATTATTTCACCATATGAATATTTATGCATAACTTGGGTTGAGGATTTTATTTTTTATAATAACTAGAGATAGAAGTAATGAATTATCACTCATTTAATGATCTTAATTAGTAATTAATATGTTGACACATTTATCTATTAGATTAAGATATGAAGAGTAAATTGATCAAGGAATGATGAAAGTATGAAATTGTGCCTATGAAATAGAAAGATATCAAGTAAGTAAATTTTCATGTATTCTTAGTCTAGATTAAAATGAATTCCCAAAAATTATCAAAATGATATTGAAATAAAATTTTGTCTTATTATTATCATATTTTATGATATAAATTACCTTTTTAAAACCTTTTTAGATTTTCATTTTTTGGTTTTTTATTTTCTCATGATCATTCACTATCTTGTGATCAATGATCTATTTCACCCTCTATAATTATTTATGCTTTTATTCCATTTCAAAATATTCACATCCCAACTTTGTTCTCTTATGTGGAAACCTAGCTATGAGTTAATTTATGTAAGCTTTATGATTACAAAATTTCATTTTTAAGAGATGTTTTATTATTCATTTGTATGATGTGCATTACTTAGAAATAATTTTTATATGGTAAACCTTTGAGGACTGAGACTAATTTCAAGGGAGAAATTCATTTCAAGGTGTATTATAATGTAACATCCCACGATTTTAAAAAAAAATAACATAAATTTTTAGATATAATTTTTGACATACAATGCCAATTTTATCTTGTGTTACACACACCAATGTGTTTCTTTGATAGCGTGCATGACACACAACACCAAGCTTTAGTTAACCATGAATTAATATTATATTAAATATGACCATTATATCTTAGTCTTTAAATAAAAGGGTATGAATAATATTAAATACTTAATGAAATATACATATAAATTTCCAAATTAGTATAAATTTATTTATAAATTCTTATTAAATAATCAATTAATTTTATGTAATGTAATTATATTAATAAAAAATATTTTTTCTTCAAAAAATGATTTTTTATTATTTTTATGAGGAAATATTATAATTAATTTATAGATATTTTAGAAAATTTATTTGATAAAAAGAACTTAATTTTTTAAACCATCATATCTAAATTGACTTATGGGTAATTTTTTGTTTTTTTTGGAAAATATTTATTTTTCAGTGAATAGTGAAAAACTAAAGATTTTTGTAAAACTATAATTTATTTTTAATAATTTATTTTATTAAAATTTATAATTTGGATTTAAATTAACATAATTATTATTTATATATATATATTATCTACTTGATTAATTTTAATAAGATTTATATTGGTCTTTAATGTAAGTTTATTTTTTGGTTTAAAAAGGTGTTTTTTATGAAAACTGTTATAAATTACATAATGTTTCTTAATTTTAATTAATTAAAATAAACTATAATGATGAATGTTTCAATTAAATTAAAATATTATATAATAAAAAATTTTAATTTATATTTATACAATTATTATTATTATACATAGAGTTAATATAAAATCATCTTATTCTTGAAAAAAAATAAACTTCTCAAAAACCGCTTTTTTATCATGTCTAAAAGTTTTGTTTTAAATTTAATTTTTGAAACATTTATAAAATTAATTTGTAATAATAATATTATTTTTTGAAATCATCATTTCAAAATTATATTAAGGTGAATTTTTGATAATTTTCTAAAAAGATTAATTTTTCGAAAAACCAGTTCAATATTTATAATCAGAATAAATTATAATAGATAATAATTCCAACTTAATTTTTTAGCAAACTGAATATTGAAAATAATATAAATTAATTACCATGGTCAAGGTAAAAATGGTTTTACCAGGGCCGTTTAAATATAAAGATAAATGCTTAAATGATATAAAACATGGTTTGAAATATATATTGTGGAAATATTTCAACCCTATATTGTATATGTCTCTATAAATTTTGATCCTTTTGACATCATAAAATTGCAGGTACAGCTTTTTATTTTCAAAAAATTAAAAGTGTGCCACTTGCCTCACTTTTAAAAGGCAACCCACTCCTCTCTCTTATTCACACATTAAAAACATTTTAATTCATAGAAGACCTAACAAAATCCCTTAAAACATACATAATTTAATCATATAGGCCTTATTTTGGGCATAAATACAACCAAAGAGTTATTTTTGGTGAAAACCAAAGAAGGATAACAGAAGAAGAGGTAGCATTTTTAAATGAAAGTTATTATTTTATTTCTTCCTCCACCTCCTTAAATTATTATTAAACCTTTCCTATATAACAAAATAATTATATTAAATATAATTATATGTTTTTATTCTATATTTATCACCTACAACCAACTTTTATTCTATAAAATCTTTTACAAAATCATCATTCATATGTACGGTATATTATCACCTCATGAACCAATGTCATTGATTTTTTCATTACCTCATATCACAGTTTTGTATGATGATGGATATAATGTATATTATATATATATATAACATATTTATAACCATATAGTCAATATATCATATATATAAATTTTTAAATTCCATTTTTTTGGGATATAGTAACATCATTCATGTCTACGGCGGACTACCGATTCATGAAGTGATGTGATTCATTTTCACAAACGCTTTACATGGAAGATAATAAGGATAAGGAAAATAAATATATATCATATAAATAAAACATATATGATATTAATTATATATATAATTATGAAAAAAAATTATATCATTTTATTTATTACCTTTTCACTCACTAAAAGATAATAACTTCTTTCTAGTATGTATGGACTATCACCTTCACGAAGCGATGTTACTCTCTTTTCATCAGCACACCACATAGATGATATGTATATTTTTGTTTAAATAAGTATAATGTTATTTATTATATTATGATAATTATTTATATAAATGATATTATATACCTACTTTCCATAATTATCATTGAAAAATGGAAATGTTACTAATGCGTACAAACAGCCTATAATTTCAATGACCATAATAAACATCATTTCTCAAAACCATATTTCATGATTGGTCATAAATGTTCAATTAATGTACAAATATCAAAATTATGTCATTATTATTATGTATATTATGGAACCATCATCAAAATAAGAGGAATGAAAACAAAAAATCAAAATATATATGAAAAACAATACAGTTATTACCCAAAACATGACTTTAACATGGAACTATTAATAAATGGGTAATAAATAGACATAAGTAAAGAATATATGTAATGATATATACATATGGTTATATAATATATTTATAATAAATATATATTTATAATATAGTAGTTTCAAATGTGTACAAAAGAATTAGATAACTAAGGTAAGGGATATCTAGTCTCTCTTATGTTTCTGGGAGGCATGTGAAAATGCAGCACTAATTTATTTTATGCAGTGTATATAATCACAATTTAACATGTTATATAATGAATAAAATTACTTTCATGATATTTAATGTATAATTTTATATTATTCTTTATTAAGTAATATGAATCAAAATTTTACTGAAGCGGTGAGGGATTATTTTTTGAAATTTTTTTTATTTGGGACATATGTCATGTTTATATAGCCCCTAGACTTTTTAACAAAACATTAGATTATTTTAAGCATAATTACACATTAAAGTACAATCCAAGGATCGTAAATTCTAGTGTCTTGGAAGACTAGGTACATAAAACTAAAAATATGGAACTAAATATAACATTACTTTATTTATCCTTCATAACGAGCCCCTAACATCCTTTGTTATCATATATCTTCATAGGATAACCTAGGTATAACATGAACAAAGCGATGAGCTAAAACGTCCAGTAAGGGATTAACCATAAGAACAAATAATTAGTAAAAGGAATATAAGGCATGACATGATGATATAAAAAGGCATGTAACATATATAACCTTAACATATAAACATGGAATCATATAAACACGGAGTCATAAAAATGTGTAATAAAAATAAATTATGACTTTAGTATGAGTCAAGGCCAACTGCCAAGATTCTTTTACATAGTAGCAGAATACAAGGCAAACCACCAAGACGGTTGCACATAACATCTCAAGATACTTAACTTTACCCAATGCATGGGAGAACTATCTAGGGTAACCCATATTTACTTTTCATGAATATGTTTCCCATATAAAGAATCATACAAAATCAATCTTACATAAACATAAGGATTACCCCTCGAAATAATTGGCTACCATGATCATAACTTAAAGCATAGCAGATGGGTGTAACACAAAAGTGTCCACAAAATAAGAGAAATAAAGTATACAAGGAATTTTATAAGTAAAAATAGATATGTATCATCATGATTGGTGTCAAGTATAAGTGACAACATGTAATAAAAGTATTCAAGAAATTTTAGCATAAAAACATTTTTGATCAATTTTATGGAAAATACTATAGAGATTTTAAAATAGAAAAGAGAACAATCCTTTATAAAAAACTATAAGTGAACCAGGAAGGTTTTCAAAATAAAAATACTTATTTTATAAATAAAATTTTGGCTTAAAATAGAATATAGATTACACTTGAAATTGGATAAAAATTTGGTAAGTTCTCTCAAAACAGGTTTGCTTGTCAGGAAGTATTGAGGAAGAAATCACTTAAAAGGATGTATGTCCTAGAAAGAGAATGAGGCACGGATATTGAAACATGATTTTGAAAAAATCACATTGCATTAATAAGATTAACATAAGAATAATAGATAACCTCATTTAGGTAAAAATAAAGATAAATAATCCCAAAAGAATAAAGGAGGTTCGGGATGAATCCCTTATGGAATATCGGCATAGTATCGTGTGTACTTAAGAGTGGTTAATGAGAGATAAATGGGTTTCTGATCAATTAAACATTATGATGAAATTATATGAGAGGTTCATAATAATACTCCATCACTATTAATTTCACCTAAAAAGGGAATAACATATAGGACATTCTTGAATAAAAGTGAAATAGAGAGGATCCCTTACCTTAAGTTTGATGGTGATTTTTTCTTGAACTTAATGACCTGAATAATAAAATTAGGTTTATTAATTAGTAATTATAGAAACTATTATATAATTAAATTATTTATTATAACCTTTTTATGTTCATTCATAATCTTTTTGATTGGTTATGAGGTTTAATTTTATTGTTCGGATCTGTTTGTTTTCTTGGTTTTTATGATCGGTTTACTTATTTTCCTGAACGGATAAACATATAAGTTTAAAGGGGTTACCCAAAATTGAAGTTATATGAAATTATTAAAAATATAGGATATTAAATGGTTTTAAATTTAATTTTTTTACTTTGAGTAAATTCGAATCATTATATAAAACTTTAGTGATAACCTTTTGGGTTAACTGGCAGTTTCTTCCACAATGAACATGTTTTGTTTTATAAATCAAAAACATGTGTGCGAAAGGATTATAGAACCATATATGAGACATAATACATATATTATGGTCTGTTTCAACCATGAAAATATTTTCGTGACCATAATTGAAGATGGTAATGTAAATTGAAAACCCATCGTCCTTGAATGTGGTAATTTAACACATCTCAGATGGTGTCTTTACTACTAAAATAAAATAAGATTAAAGGACAGATAATAATAAATTATTCCATTATCATTACAACATTACATTACATGTAAGGTATTGGAGTTTTTATAATATTTTAATGAGGAAGGGTAAAGATATAAAAGAAAAAAAATGAACTTCATGAGAAAAAGAAAGAAAAGAAAAGAGGAATTTACCTATTGAATTAATCTTCATTGAGAGCCACTTAAAAAAGAGAGGGTTTGGTATTTTGAAGAGACTAAATGCTAAGGGATATAAGGGAGGAGATTTGGGAGTGATTTGGTTAGAACTTAGGTAATTCACATGACTTTAGAGGAGTAGAGTGAAGAGGTAACGAGGGGTGGTATTTATAATGGAGAAGAGGAGAGTTTTCATAATATTTAATTCCTTAGTTTATTATTTTACCTCATGACCAGAAAAAGTGACTCTTCCAAGACCAAAAATTTTAATGTGTGCATGTGAGTTTGAGATAATTTCCTTACATCATCTATACATCATCTAATGATATAATAATTCATGTATTTAGCATTAATCATTAATTATCATATTTTACAATTCACAAAAGTTCAAATATTTCAGAAAAAAATCCAAAAAATTCACCCTAACCTTTTTTCGATGTTTAGAAAGAAAAAATGAAACCTGTTTTTCAAAAATAATTTTATAAATATGATTAACTTAATTTTAATTTAAAATCATAATTTATTCAGAAAAAACCCATTTTAAAACACTTATTTACTTATTCCAAAATATGGGTACATCATACTCTTAATTAAATATTATTTATATACTATCATAGGTAAGTTTACTATTCATTAGGATATATCACTATTCATAAGTGTAACATTACTATTCGTAAGGGAATTTTACTATTCACTAAAATTAAGTTGGTCGTATTATACTCTAAATAACTTACTGATCACAATTGTGTATATCAGATTTTTGAAATTAAAATCACAGAAGTGACAAAATTATGTTTAAAGATCACATAGTACATATTAGTTCATTATGTTGTGATTTCATGTGATTATATGACATATTTATAATAAAGGAATTTCCATTGATAAAAAATTGGGTCGTTACATTCTTCCCCCCTTAATAAATTTGGCCCTCAAAATTTCATTTTACATTCTAGTCCATAAACAGGTCCATGTACTTTTCCTTCATTGCCTCCTCCAGTTCCCACGTTTCTTCTCAATACATATAGTTCCACCAATTTACTTTGACCAGGTGACTAGTATTTTATGTATACCTTTATCTCTATGATTCAAGATCTTCACTGGATTCTCCTCATACGAAAGGTCATCCTCCAACTATATAACCTCGGAAGATAGTACATGTGAAGGGTCTGGTATGTACTTCTTTAATAGGGATACATGAAAGACATCATATACTTTCGAAATGGTAGGTGAAAGTGCAAGTTGATAGTCCACATCTCTAGCATGATCAAGGATCTCGAAGGGGAAAATGTACATAGGACTTAGCTTCCCTTTCTTCCCAAACCTCATCACCTTTTTCCATGGTGATATGTGTAGAAATACCATGTATTCAACTTTGAGCTCAAGGTCTCGTCAATGATTGTTTGCATAACTCTTTTGTCAACTTTGTCCTGACTTGATATACTATTGAATTTTTTTCACCTTTTCCACCATTTCCTCAGCCATTTTTGTTCCTAGCAGCTTACACTCATTGACTTCATCCCATCACACCGTTGTTTTGCACCTTTTCCCATAAAGGGCCTCATATGTTGTCATTCAGATACTCTAGTGGAAAATATTGTTGTAGGAGAATTTTACCTGTGGAATATGTTGGTATCATCCTCCTTTAAAGTACATAAAACATTATCTCAACATATCTTCCAATGTATGAATATTTTGCTCATATTGGCCATCAGTTTGAGGATGATATGTCGTACTGAAGTTTAGTTCAGTTCTTAGAGCATGTTGGAGACTTTTCCAGAACTTCGAGGTGAATATCATATCATGATCAGATACAATAGATTTTGATACTCCATGCGTGATTATCATTTCTTTGATTTATATATATATATATATATATATAATTTTATCCATTGATAAGTCCTCTCAAATATCGATAAAGTGATCTATCTTCATAAGATCATCCATAATGACCCAAATAGCATTGTTTCCTCTATATGTCCTTGAAAGTCTAGTGAAAAAGTCCATGGTGATGTTCTCCCACATCCATGTTGGTATGGGTTGTGGTTTCATCATCTCCTAAGACGTTTTCTTCTCATCCTTCACTTGATAACATACCATGCACTTTGCTATATATTCAGCAATCTCCTTTTTCATATTGTCCCAACAAAAGTTTTCTCAGAGATCTCAATACATCTTTGTGATCCCTGGGTGGATAGAAGAGGTCAATCTATGTACATCGTTCAAAATAACATTCTTTATCTCTAGATTGGATCGTACACATAATTTTGACCCAAATATTACAAATCATTCCTCGTCAATCTTGAATTTCTCATTTATGATAGCTTGCACCCTTTTCTGAATTTCTAAATCTTTTATTTGAGCATCCTTTATTTTCTCTATGAGGTATGGTTTAGCATTCAATTGAGAAAGGATTTATGATGTTCCTACCTTAATGGTTCCCATTCCATCCTCTGAAAATTTAAGAAGATCAAATCCTTTTGAATTCTCATCCTTGATAAAGATGAAGTATTTTTTCTACTTAGAGCATCTTCCACCTTGTTTTCCTTACCAAGATGGAAGTGGATTGATAATTCATAATTCATGATGAGATATATCCATATTTTTTTCCACATATTGAGATCTTTTTGTTTGAATATATATATGAGACTCTTTTGGTCAGTATATATCCCACACTTATCCCCATAAGGATAATTCCACCATATTTTTAACGCAAAGATCATTGTCGCAAACTCCAGATCATGTATAGGATAGTTTTAATCATTTATTTTCAGCTTCCTTGAGAAATATGCTATCACTTTATCATTTTAAATTAGTACATAGCCTAATCCCTTCTTTAAAGCATCACTGTACACCACAAAGATTTCTCCACTTATTGGGAGTGTGAGTAATGGCACGATGATAAGCCTTTTTTTCAACTCCTTGAAATAGTCATCACATTCCTAAGTCCAGACAAACTTTACTCCCTTCTATGTCATCTTGGTTATAGGGTTTCAAAATCATTAAAATTTATTCAAAAAACGTTAATATTACCCATCTAAACTCAAAAAGTTGTGGATCTCTATTACAGATGTTGGTCTGGTCCACTCTTCAATTGCCTTTGTCTTAGAAAGGTCCATAGATATCCCTTTTCTAGTGATAACATTCCCCAATAATGATACTTCTTCAAAACATAACTCACATTTATTGTACATTGCATATAGCTTCTCTATTCTCAAATTCTTTAATACAGTATTCAAATGCTCCTCATGTTCCTCCTTTTTCTTAGAGTATATTAGAATATCATCAATAAAGACTACCACAAATTTGTCGAGGTAATATCTAAAGACTCTATTCATTAAATCCATGAAATTTTCTGGAGCATTAGTGTGTCCTAAGTGAATCACTATGATCTCATAGTGTCCATATGTCATTAAAAAGGCAATCTTTAGAATATATTCCTTCCTCACCTTTAACAAGTCATATACCAACTGAAGGTCCACCTTAGAGATATTACTAACCCCATGAATCTGATCGAACAATTTTTCTATATGTGGTTTGGGATAATTGTTTTTTATTGTGATTTTATTGATCTCATGATAATAAATGAATATCCACATTGATCCATCCTTCTTCTTGAAGATTAGGACTTGCACAACCCATGGTGTAGCACTTGGTAATATAAAACCCTTATCCATATTATCATGTAGCTTCATATTTAGATCTTCCAACTCTGTAGTGTCCATTATATAAAATTTATATGACATAGAAAAATATCTAGGAATAATTTCAATTGAGAACTCAATCTCTTGATCAGGAGGAAGACCAAGAAACACTTTAGGGAATACATTAGTGTAATCCCTCATGATGGGAATGTCTTCAATCATTATTATCTGATTTTTTCCAATCATTTGAGCTATACATTATTTTTAATAAAGAATTAATATCCACACTTGAGACAATGATTCTAAAGTAGATTCATCTTCATCCTTAAACTTTTAAAGAATAATAGGATGCTTTGGGATGTAAAGAGTGATCTCCCTTTCCCAATAGTTGATGGCAGCTCTGTATAAAGATAGTCAATCCATACCTAAGATAGTGTAAAACTCTAGTAAAGGAAGTATGAAGAGATTTTCCGGGAGTTTTTGTACACAAACATTAATTGGGGAGGAGTTATAAACCATGGATGAAATAATTTCCCCATTAACTGTTCTCAATGATAAATTATTCTTCAAATTTTGAGATAGTGTTTGAATAGTTCAACTAAACATGTAAGATATAAAAGAATTCATAGAACTAGAATCAAATAGTACGTTCACTATTCTTGAATGAATAACTAGAATACCTATCAATACATAATTTTCTATCTCCACCTCAATCGTAGTTATATAATAAGCCCTTCCTTGTTTCCTTGGAGGTTATTGTTGATTTTCTCCACCAACCCTTGGCTTAGGGAAATTCTTTTCATAATTATCATGCTTCTTGCAGTTGTAACATTGTATTATAGGCTGATTGTTGATCTGAACCTTCTTTTATTCTTCCACATTAGCGGTATTTCTCATATCCCTCCAGCAGTTCATGGAAATATGTCCCAACATTCCACATTTGAAGAAATTATTGGTTCCATTTAGATAGTTCCCAGGATGCTTCTTCCCATATATTTTACAAGTGGGATATTTGGGATTTTTCCATCATGGGATTTGTTTGTTGAACCACCCATGTTTTTCCCCATCTTTTACTTCTTGTAACCGGGCCCAAGAGACCACTAAGAATATCCAATCTCTATTTCAACCTTGAGGGCACAACAGACAATTTTTAATAACTATCTAAGTCTCGAATCTCCAACATTTTTTGTATACTTGCCTTTAGTCTACTAAATAATTGATCCACCTTACATTCGATGTTCATTACAAAGCATAGGCATACCTTGAAATCCTTGTAAATTTTTCTTCACATGCCCCAATGGAATCATCTTCCTTCTACTTAAGACTGAGGAACTCTCTTTCTATCTTGAGATGAAGGGTTTTAGGAAAATATTTATTGAAAAACATCATCTGGAATTCCTCCCAATCCATTGAATTAATTTCCTCTTGGGACTTTGTATTCTTGATCAGTGCCCACCACTGATCAGCTTCCCCATCAAAACGATATACCTCCACTAAAAATTTCTCTTCTTTCAAGCACAGGAGTATAGAGAATATCTTTTCAATGTAGTTAATACACTGTTCTGTAAGGAGGGGATCATAAAATCCTCTAAAAATGGGAGGACTTTTCTGTATAAAGGATTTTACTATAAATTTCTCTTTTCTTAGAGGATTAGGGTGTTCCACATGATTCAAGTTATTATTAATAACTTGAGATAGCTGAGAAAGTACTGTCATGAATTTTTGAGCACCTGTTCCCATCATACCAAGAATATCATTATGGAAAAATTCACATTCCCTATCACATTTATTATTGACAGATGTTATTCTA
The DNA here is from genome assembly GCA_963277665.1 of Viscum album. Classification (NCBI taxonomy): domain Eukaryota; kingdom Viridiplantae; phylum Streptophyta; class Magnoliopsida; order Santalales; family Viscaceae; genus Viscum; species Viscum album. The sequence continues at coordinate 376,354,460 of OY728160.1, read as the reverse complement.
TTTCCCAACATTAACTAATAAAAATAATATACAATTAGAGGGATTTAATACCTAACTATGGATCATAAAAAGTAAAATTTAAACATAAAAGGATAAACTTTCAAAGGAGAAGTATGTCCTAAATTATGATTCCTTAGGTTTAAATCTAGGTTATCCTTCATCTATTTCTTAACATATAATGTTATGGTATTTTTTATTACCTTAATAATGGTTTATACTAAACTCGTGAATTATCCAAAGTATGTCCCTTGGGAGTGTCAAACCAAGATTGTAATAAGGCATGTTTTTGTGTACCAGGATACCCCGGGTCAGGCCTGAAACTCCTTGTTGGAGTTTCCACTCCTAGGTACATCTAAAACAAATCCACTTATACCTGTTTGTATCCATACAGGGATGTATTTTCTTGATAAACCACTTACTCTATAATTACCAAAATTTATAGATGTTCTCTTACACTTAGTCTCATCCTTAAGTTTCTCACTAAGGTTCTCTATTTCTAATCCCCAAAAATTACTAGACCATCCTATGATACTAACTATAGAAACCCTAGCCTTTTCACATAACATTAAATGATTTTAAGCATAATTATACATTAGAGTACAAGCCAAGGATCGTAAATTCTAGTGTCTTGGAAGACTAGGTACATAAAACTAAAAACATGGAACTAAATATAACATTTATTTATATAGTCTTAATAAAAATACCCTAACTTTCATTGCTCTTATACATATTCATAGGATAACCAGGGTATAACATGAACAAAGGGATGAGCTAAAAAACCCAGTAAGGGAATAACCCTAAGAACAAAGCATTATAACAAGGTATAGAAGGCATGAAATGATGATATAAAGAGACATGTAACATATGGAACCTTAAAATATAAACATGGATCAATTTAAATATGGATTCATATAAATGTTGTAGAAACATAAACCATGACTTTAATATGAGTCAAGGCTAATTTCCAAGACTGTTTCACATTATAGCACAAGCCAAGGCTAACTGCCAAGACTGTCGCACATAAAATTTCATGAGACTTAACTTTGCCCAATGAATTAGAGCGCTATCTGGGTGCATACATCTTAACTTTTCATGAATATCTTTCCCACATAAATAATCAAACAAATTAAATCTTAGATAAACATAAGGATTACCCATGGAAATAATTGGGTACCATAATCATGACTCAAAGCATAACAGATATGCGTAACACAAAAGTGTCCATGAAATAATGGAACTAAAGTATACATGAAAATTCATAGGGGAATATATATATGTATCATGGTTAGTGATGTAAAGTAGAAGTGACAACATGTAAGAAAAGTATTAAAGAAATTTATCATAAAAACATTTTTGAGTGATTTTAAGGAAAATACTATAGATCCTTTAAAATAGAAAAGGAAAAAATCATTTATAAAAAACAGAAGTGAACTAGGAAGGTTTTTAAAATAAAAATACTTATTTTATAAATACAATGGTCTCTTAACACATAAGATATTGTGAAATTAAAATTGGGTAAAAATTTGGGAAGTTCCCTCAAAAACAGGTTTGCTTATCAGGAAATATTGAGGAAGGAATCACTTAAAAGCATTTATATCCCTAAAGATAATGAGGTATGGATATTGAAACATGAGTTCGGAAAAATAAAATATAATTTAGAAGATGAAAATAATAATAACATATTACCTCATTTTGGTAAAATGAACGATAAAGAAACATGAAGTAATAAAAGTGGTTTGGGTTGAATCCCTTACAGAATATTGGCATGGTATCATATGTACTTAAGAGGAATTAATGATAGGGAAAGTGGTTTCTCATCATTTAAAAATCATTAGGAAAGTATGGAGAGTTTTTTAATTATAAACAATCACTAAGAATTACACATAAAAAGGTCATAACAAAGAAAAAAATCTTGAATAAAAGAGAAATAGAGAGGATCCATTACCTAAAATTTGATGGTGATATTATCTTGAACTTAATGACCTGAAAATTAAATTATGATCATTAATTAGTAATTAAATATCCAATTATATATGTAAATGATTTATTATAACCTTTTTAAGTTAATTAAGAATATTTTTTATTGGTTATGAGGTTCAATTTCACTGTTCAGGTCCGTTTGTTTTCTTTGTTTTTATAATCGGTTTAATTATTTTCATGAATAGATAAACATGTAAGTTGAAATTGGTTTTCCAAAATTGAAGTTATATGAAATTAGTGAACATCCAGGATATTACATGGTTTAAAATTTAATTTGGTTACTTGGTGTGAAGTCAAATCATTATATAAAACATTAGTGATACCGTTTTTGGTTAATTGGTAGTTTTTTTCCATAATGAACATGTTTCATTTTATAAATCAAAATAATTGTGTACAAAAGGATTTTAGAACCATTGATGAGACATAATACATATATTATGGTCCTTTTAAACCATGAAAATGGTTTTAAGACCATAATTGAAGATGGTAACAAAAATTGAAAACCTATCATCCTGGAATGTAGCAATTTAACACATCTCGGATGTTGTCTTTACTACTAAAATAAAAGAAGGGTAAATGAGAGATGATAATAACTTATTCCATTATCATAAAAACATTCCATTAAATTTAAGGTACTATAGTTTTAATAAAATTTGAATGATGAGGGGTAAGGATAGAAAATAAAACAAATGAACCTGAACAGAAAAATAAAGAAAAGAAAAGTGGAATTTTCCTCTTGAATCAATCTTCCTTGAGAGCCTCTAAATGGGGAGAGTGTTTGGTATTTTGGGGGGCCCAAAGGCTTATGTACATGGGGGGGATCTTTGGGAGTGATTTTGGGTAGAACGTGGGCAAGGCACAAGGCTTGAGAGGAGTGAAGAGAAGAGGTAGGGAGGGGTGGGATTTATAGTGGAAGAGAGAGAGTTTTCATAATATTTAATTCCTTAGTTTATTATTTTCTCTCAAGGCCAAAAATAGTGATGATTACATGACCAAAAATAGTTTTTTTCATGTTATTTATAGATAATGGACATAAATCATCCATACATCATATGATGACATCATAATTCATGTATTTAGCATTTATCGTAAATTATTGTATTTTATTATACACCAAAAATTCAATTTTTTCAGAAAAATCCCAAACCTTCACCCTATATATTTTTTAACATATAGAAACCAAACATAGAACCCATTTTTCAAAAAAAATCTAAATAATATTAATTTAATTTTTAATAAAAATCATAATTTATTCTAAAAAACCAGTTTTAAAGCATTTATTTACTTATTCCAAAATATAGGTACATCATACTTTCACTAAAATCTTATTTATACACTATCATAGGTAATCTTACTATTTATTAGGTTATATCACTATTAATATGGGTAACATTACCATTCATAATGGTATGTTACAATTCACTAAAAATTAAGTTTGTCATATTAGACTCTAAATAACTTATCGCAACCGTGCATGTCAAATTTTGGAAATTCAAATCACAGAAGTGACAAAATTATATCTAAAGGTCACATTGTAATTATTAGTTCATTGTGTTTTGATTTCATGCAATTAAATAAAATATTTATAAGAAAGGAATTTCTATTGATAAAACACTGGGTCATTACAATGTTATGCACTTATATTCTTTTATGAGTTATATATACAGACCATTTGACATGTAATATCATGAAATTATTTATCATCATGATATTTTATGTTTCATTTTATGTTATAACCTCATAGTCCATATGATTCAAAGTTACCAAATTGGTAAAGTTTTTATTTTACAATCACATTGTTTATCAAGATTGTTTATGATTATGATTCCAATAAAGAAATATTATAATTAATCTCTCAAGAAACATATGAATTTTCTTCTTATATGGTTATTAATCATATTTTAATGTAATAGTATCATTTTACACTATTTTTTACCTAAATAAATTGTGAAAATGGTTTTAATAAAATCCAGATTTATTTCTCTCTTTGATCAAAAATTTGTTTTCTTCATAAAATATGATTTCAAAGAATATTTTCAAAAGAATTTATCTATTATCCTACGATTTTTAAAATTAATTTCTCCACATGTTTTAATTAATTATAAAGTTTTTTAAAAGGAATATTCAAGTTAGTTTTTGAAAAAAAAATTGTTTTGATTTTACAAAAATGTGAAAAAAAATCATTATTATTAACGTATAGGACATGAATAGTATTTATTAATGTCATGACCAATCAATTATTTTTGGATTCCCTTAAATGTTTTCATATATATTTTTAAATTTATTTTATTCCTTAATATTTGTAAAAAAATTATATTTTAAATAAATGATTTCAAAATGAAAATAATTTTAAAAATGTTTTATTTTTTAAAATATTTTTTTCGACAGAAAGTATATTTTTCTCAATGAATGTTTTGAATAATTTTTAAATCTCTATTTATATGTTTTAAATGTAATTGTCAAAGAATTTTATTTTCAAAGTGTTTAAAAAAATTCAATTTGGAAAGTAGATTTTTTTCAAGAACGGTTTTAAATGGATTTTAAAGCTTACATTATATGTTTTCAAAATAATTTGTAAATATAAGGATTTTAAAAATATTTTAAAATGTGTTTTCAAATAGAAAAGGATGTTTTACTCGAGAAATGTTTTAAATGATTTTTCAAAGATTCTTTAATATGTTTTCAAGGTTATTTTCAAAGTAAAGTATTTTTAAAATGTTTTAGGCTTTAAAAAAATTAAATGTCAAAGGATATTTTCCTCAAGAATTGTTTTAAATTATTTTTGAAGATTTATTTATAAGTTTCAAAGTTTATTTTCAAATAAACTTATTTCCAAAATGTTTTATGAATTTTTATTTTCAGAAATATATTTTCAAAAAAATGTTATTTTTCTCAGGAAACGTTCTAAGTAATTTATATTTCAAAATCATTCTCTATCTAGGATAACATCCTTTGATTTAAATTAGGATTTTATAAATATATAAACCATGAATATCATTATTTTTCATTATCTGAATAGTTTATGATAGAAATATGTTTATGAAACCCATTTTTATACCATAATTTATACCATGATAAAATTTTTATGAATCATAATTATTTTTATATGGGTTATACTCTAATGAAATAACAGAACGATTAATAAAAATGTATCTTCACTATAGGTTATGTTATAATGAAATTTTTATGAAACCTATTTCATTTAATGTGTTATGATACGATGAATGTTTTAGGATCTTGTAACATGTATATGTATTATTTTCATTATGTGGTAGGTGGGACCTATATCTTTCTCTGATTCAGTGGTTAAAGATTTATATCTCTTGATATAGATCAGATTAGAATCTGGAAGGAACCCAAATTTATAATGAACTTTTTCTCTATGATGGTCTTGGGATTGAAGCTTGACTACTATGATGGTTTGGGGAGAGATTCCATTAAACTATGATAGTATTGTAAATTATCCTTTAATATTAATGGAATTAATCTAATATGATGATTTGTATGCCATAATTCTATGTCTTATGCTAATTTTATGCTCTCATGGATGATATTATTTTATTTTCTTATGATTAATGTCATAAAAACTGGAAATATTTAGTCCATGGTTCATGATTTTGTTCTTTGATATATAGGGTATTGTTTTCATATTTTATTCTCGTGTTCTAATACCCTTATGTTCATGTTTCTCTTAAATATCTCCCTTATCAACCCTTACTGAGCATCTGAGCTCATCCTCTATTATGTTTCCTTTCCCCAGGTAATGATGAATGGTAATGTATAGGGTATGTTTTTGAAGAGTAATAAAGGGGGAGATCTTTATAGAAGATACTGAATATATTTTACTAAATTTTAAGATTGTGTACCTAGCCCCCAAAGAACACTAAAGTATTATGGTACTCATGAATGTATTCAGTTAATGTATCGAATATTCATCTAAAAAAGATTTAATATCTATGTATGAGAATCTTGGGTCTCTATGGTTGGTATTAAAAGAATGTTTTAGTTAACATTTAGAAACTAAGATGAGAAAACATTATTTATATCCATAGGTATATTTCTAAGAATATGTATAGAGTTGTATCTAAGGATGTGTCTAAGGATGGGTAAAAGTATAGGAAATTTTCTTGGAATTTTTATAAAGGATAGAGAAAGTGTTTTTCAAAAAATTGCATCCCTCTCTGGATATTATGATTTAAAATGGCTCTAGAACAGAGGTACCTAGGGGTAATGAATTTGAAAAGTGGCATATTGAGTTGGACATAATAATTACGTGGTGCATGAAAATTGACCTTACTACACAGTTGGTTTGAAACTCTTGTAGGATATGATTTAGAAGTTCACAAACTCGTTACAAACCATATTGAAGGATTTAAATAGATGGTGACTATTAATAACCTATGATAAACCTAAGGTGACATAGATTGAAAGTAATGTGTCTTATTTTAGACACCCTATAACTGATTTTTTATGATTATGTGGTTCCACACTATTATTAATATTTCTCAAACTATAATTTTTTGCTTTAGTAAATGTAATGAACGAGAAGACACTGGGTTAACATTAAATGTGAGGGGTGATTTTCTGATGATAATCCAAATTGGATGATGAGTGGATTAAAGGATGTTGTGATTATTATTAATATATTATCATGATATATGATTAATAGCATGAACCTCAGCCAACTCTCGGACTCACCAAATAAGTTAATGATAGATTTTATTGGGAGTTTAGGTGGAGAATACCATAGGAGAATTAAAATTAAGTTTTCTATATGTTGAGAATGTGGGAAGAATCACTCAGGGAAGGTATTAGATAAATCGTAATATGTTTTGAGCATAGAAATGAATGACATAAAAAAGTAATTATAGAGGAAAAATGAAAAGTTTGGTTAACACCACTAATGAGAATAATGTTCTTCCTATGGTATCATCAACTATTTAATGTTTTAAATATGAAAAGTATGGAGATTATTCAAATAAATTTCATAAGGGAATATCCCATGAATTGAAATAGCAAGGTTATACAAGTAATGGTTTTTTTATTCATGACGAAGAGACTATGGAAAAAATATAAAAGGAAAGAGGTATTGATGAATAATATGATGAATCCTAGTAAATGGTTCAAGAAATAAGTGGGATGGTTGAATAATTTATGAATTCGAATTCCAGAATTATGAAATATATAAGGATAATTCAATATAACTTTTTCATTGAGGATTTGAAAGAATATGTTGATGTATGTTAATGACTTAGAAAAGTGATTTAAATTTCAAGGTCGTATTTTGATTAAAGTAAGAAAACCCTTGATATATTTCTGATTTTGAAAAAATGGTGTTTAGTTTGGATATAGATATTATTGATATTAATAAGTTAAATTTAATGGTATTGATGGACTTGGAATTTATTAATAATTTTTGGACATGTTGAATTATGTTATAACTGATAGATTTTAGAGAATTATTAGATGTATGGAACATATTCAACAATATTTGGTTTCATTCAAGGAATAAAGAATATTTTGTGTTTTTAATAATTTCTTATGATAATTCAATTTATTATTGGGCTTTAAGAGAATACATGATGAAGGTGTTCAAATGGTTGTGATGTGACAAATGAGATCTACTTTTGGTTGTTTGAGGGATCAATGTTAAGTTGATTTTGAAAATTTTAGAAACCTTTATAAACATTAAATTTTCGACGGGTTATATGTATAATAATTTATGGAATGGTTTAAGTTGAATTTTGGATGAGGTTTTAGATATTAACATATTATTTCACTATATAAAGATTTTGGATAACTTATTCTAAACATATTATTTTTCATAATAACAAGATATGGATGGAATAACTTATCATTATTTTATGTATCTACATTAGTACTTCATATGTGAAACATTTATCTATTAGAGTAAGATATGAAGATGAAATTGATCATGGAATGACTAAAGGATCAAATTATTCCTATGAAATAAAAAGATATCACAAAAGTAAATTTTCATATGTTCTCAGTCAATATAAAAAAGTAATTCCCTAACATTATGAAAATGATACTGAAATTAAATTTTATACTATTATCATAATTTTTTATAATATCAATGACATTTTTCACACCTATTTGGTTTATGGTTTTGTAGTTGTTGATTTTCTCATGATCATTCACTTTTTTATGATCAATGATCTCTATCACTCTCTATAATTATTTACTCTTTTCTTCCATATCTAAATTTTTACTTCCTTCTTCTATATGGAAATCTAGTTTTGATTTACTTTAGGTAACCTTTATGTTTACAACTTTCCATTTTTTAAGGGATGTTTTATTAATTATTTGTACAATTTGGTTTCCTATAAAATAACTTTCAAATGTTAAACCTTCTAAGGCCAAGATGAATTTCAAGGGAGAAATTGTTTTTAACGGGGTAAAATGTAACATCCTAGGATTTCATAAAATATTTTTTTCAAATTAATTTAAATTTTTTGATATCTTTTATTACACATAACATTGATTTTATCTTTCATTAAATTAAATAATGATTTTACTTGATAGTGTGAATGCCACGCATCACTGAGCTTCCAGGAATCATAGAGTAATATTATTTTAAATATGGTCGTACTAATTTATCCATTAAATATACTTTTATGAATAGTATTAATCACTTTATAAAATATACATGAAAATTTATTACTCAATATATAGTTTTATTTCTAAAATCTTAGTAAATAACCAATCAATTTTTAGTAACTTAAATATATTCAAAAAATATATGTCTTATTCAAAAATGATTTTTCTTAATTTTTAAGAGAGAATATTCTTATTAATTTAGAGAGAATTTAGAAAAATAATTTTTTAAGATTAACTTCATTTTTTGAACCATCATATCGAAATTTACTTATAATGAATGTTTTTTATTTTTATTAGAAAATATTGATTTTTCAGTGAATACTGAAAAATACCGAGGTTTGAAAAAATATCATTTATTTTTAATATATTGAGTAATTTAAATTCGAAAATAATTTTTAAAGTAACATTGGTATTATTTATTAATATTTAATACACTTAATAACTTATAAATAAACATTATATTTAATTTTATTATAAATTTAGTTTTGGGTTTAAAAGGGGGTTAGTTCTAAAAACTCTTTTAAAGTGCATAATGTATATTCAATTTAATTAATTAAAATAATCCATAATGATGAATGTTTTAAATGAAATTTATATATTATATATCAATATATTTTATTTTATAATCATAAAATAATTATTATTAGATATATATTTAAAATAAAATCATCTTGTTCCTGAAAAATATACACTCCTCAAAAACCCGCTTTTTCATCGTGTATGTGGGTTTTATTTTAAATTTAATTTTTGACACTATTTTTAAATTTTAATTTAAATAGTAAAATGAATTTATTAAAATCATAAAGTCAATATTATAATAGAAATAATTTATTATATTTTTCTAAAAAGATTAATTTTTTATGAATAATGAAAATAGTGAATTTTAATTGAAAAAATCATTTTATTTTAAATTATTTTTAAAGTTGAATTTCATATTAAATAGGTCTTTAATTAATATTAGTTAAATTATATATATATATATTAATACAATTTATTTCATTTTAATAAATTTCATATAGATATTGAATATAAAACTTTGTAAGCATTTGAACATTTTCTCTTTGAAAACTCGCTTTATCATCGTGTCTATTGGATTAATTTTAAATTAAATTTTTCAACATTGGTGAATTGAATTTCAAAATTTTTGATTTCACATTTTGAATCAGAATAATTTATTATATATAATATTTTCAAGTTAATTTTTTACTAAAATGAATAATTAAAAGAGTAAAAATTAATTATTATTGTTATGGTAAAGATGGGTTTACTGGGGGTTAAACTAAAACGATAAGGAATTAAATAAACAAAAAACATTTATAAAATATATTTATAGAAACATTTAGATCCTATAATGTCTAATTATATATAATGATCTATTTTTGATCCTTGGGACAATATAAACAAGTGTTTACACCTTTTTTCTTTTCAAAATATTACAAGTGTGTTACTCACCTCACTTATAAAAGGTCACCCCCTCTCCTCCCTTATTCACAGATTAAAACCCTTTTGGTTCAGACAATACCTAAAGAAATACCATACCAAATTTCTTAATATCATTAAATAGCAATTATTTTAGTCATAAAATAAATATATTAAGTCTTTTGGTCAAAACCTAAGGAGTATTCCCGAAGAAGAGGTAATGTTCTTCAATGACTGTTTTTATTTTATTTCCTCAAGTGACGTGATTCATTTTCACTAACTCGTTACATGAATTATAATAAGGATAAAGTAAATAAATATATGAGATAAAAATGAAATAATTATGATATTAATAACATATTTATAATTCTTAAAATATAATATATCATTTTATTTCTTACCTTTTCACTCACTGATAGTTGATAATGTCGTTTGTGTGCATGTGGAATTTCTCCTTCATGAAGTGATGTGACTCTCTTTTCATCACCACACCACATTTATGATATTTATAATTATATTTAAATAATAATATATTACTTATTATATTATTATAGTTTTGGAAGGATAATATATTACTTACATCCTTTCCATGATAATCATTAAAAAATGGAAATGTTAATCATGCATTGGAACAGCCTACCATCTCTATGATCGTAATGTACTTCATTTATCAAAACCATATTTTATGATTGGTATTAAAGGTATAATTAATATAAAAATATGTTAATTATTTCATGATTATTATTCTAGAGGTTATATAACCATGATCAATTTTATAAGGTTGAAAATAATAAATCAAAACATATGCGAAAAACAAAGTGGTTATTACCCTAAACGTGACATTAACATAAAATAGTTAATAAATGAGTAATAAAAGGACATAAGTGGATCATATATGGTATGATATATATATGTATGGTTATATGATATATTTATAACAAAATAATATTTATTATACATTAGCATTTAATGTGTACGAAGCAATTAGATACTTAAGGTAAGGGGTTTACAGTATCTCTTTTATTTCTGGGAAACATATGAAAAATCACCAATTGTTTCTTTTTTGTGGTACGTACACTTCCCCATTGACATGTTACATAATGAATCCCATTTTTGAATGATGTTAAAAGTTTTATTTTTTTATTCTTTATTGGAGATTACAATTCAAAATATTACTAAAGCGGTGGTGGATTTTTTTCTCAATTTTCCTTCTTTGGGAAATATATCATGTTATGCATCTATATTCTTCTATGATATGTATATACAAAAGAATTTATATTAAATATAATTATTTTATTTATCCTCATGATATTTTATGTTTCATTTTATGTTATTCCTTCATGAGGATTCAGATTCAATGTTACCAAAGTGGTAAATATTTTATGTTATAATCCCATCATTTATTGGGATTGTTTATTTTTATATTTCCTATGATAAAATATTATGAACCATATCATAAGAAACTCATGAAGTTTTGTATCCAATGGTTATTAATGTTATTTTCTGTCAATAGTTCCATTTTTTCACTCCTAAGTACTTATAATAATAGGAAAATTTTTTAGTAAAATTCGAATTTATTACTCTCTTCAGTCAGAAATACATATTCTTCCAAAAAATGTTTTATAAAAAGGTTTTCAAAAATGTTTTACAATTATCCTATGATTTTTAAAATAAATTTTATCCCATATTTAATTTTTTTTGAAATTTCTTTAAAGGAATATTCATATAATTTTTCAAAGAATTCCCATTTATATTTTAACAAAGTTGTGAAAAGAATATTTATTTTTAGCATGCACAATATGAATAGTATATACTATTATCATGACAACTAAATGATTTCAAGATTACCTTATAAGTTTTCAATTATATTTTAAAATAAAATTTTTTTCTTAATATTTGGTAAATTTTTATATTTCAAAATGAAAAGTATTTTTAAAATAATTTTTTGTTATAAAAAGTGTCTTTTTCAAAAATAAATTATATTTTCATCAAGAAATGTTTTAAATGATTTTTAAATATTCCTTTATATTTTATCAAGTTTATTTTAAAATAAAATATTTTTAAAAATGTTTAAAAAATTATTTTCAATGTAGAAAGTATATTTTCCTCAATAAATGTTTTAATTTTTTTTTAATTCTTTTATATATTTTTAAGGTGATTTTTGAAGAAAATAAATTTAAAAAAATTGAAAAAAGTGTTTTCAAAGAAGAAAGTATATTTTCTTCAAGAAATATTTTAAATTATTTTTTATAGCTTCCTTTATATGGTTTCAAGGTTATTTTCAAAGGAAATGATATAAAAAAATTCATGTTTTATAAAGTGTTTTCAAAGTGGAAAGGATATTTTCCTCAAGAAATGTTTTACATAATTTTTAAAGATTTTTTTATAATTTTCAATGTTAATTTTCAAAGAAAATGAATTCCAAAATTTTATATGAATTTTTAGTTTTAAAATTTTGTTTTCAAATAAAATTTATTTTCCTCAAGAAATGTTCCAAGTGATTTATCTTTGTAAATAATTCTTCATCTAATATTACATCCTTTGATGTAACTTATGATTTTTTAGGGATATGAACCAAGGATACCATTCTTATTTCTTCTATGAATGGTTTCTTTATGAAACATGTTCCTCTTCCATGGGTTATACCATGATAAAATTCTAATTAAACCCTATTCTTTTTCCATGGTTTATGCTATGATGAAATGATGAAATGATTATTAAACCTATGTATTTTACATCAGCTATTATAGGATGAAATGTTTATGAAACCCATAATATTTCATGGGTTATAATATTATAAAAGTTTTATGATCTTGTGGAACACATGTGTGTGATTTTCATTATGTTATTGGTGGAACCTTTATCTCCCTCAAATGAATTGGGTAATGATTTATCTCTCATGAAATTGATAGAAACGGAATGGGGAGTGAACTCAGTTCAGTAAAGAAATTTTTTTTCTATGATGGTCTTGGGAGAGAACTGTAACTACTATGATGGTTTGGGGAGTGAACCGATTCAACTTTTATATCCTTGTAAATGATCCTTGACTACTTTGGAAATTATTATCTATTCTTATGTGTATGACAAAATTACATGTATTATACCAATGTTATGATATCAAGGATCATTTTATTTTATTTCATTAGGATTTATATCTTATGAACTTTTAATATTTATTTTGTGACTCAATATTCTGATATTTTATTTTTAAGGTATGGGTTTAAAATTTTATTCTCATGTTCTCATACCCTTATGTTCATGTTAAGATTACATATCTCCCTTTCTCACCCTTGTTGGGTATATGAGCTCACCCTTTCTTATGTTTCCTTTCCCCGGGTTATGAAGAAATTTTCTAAGTTGGGTATGTTTTTAAAATTTACTAAATGGAGAGATCTTTATAGGATATGTTGAATATATTTCACCAAATTATAATACTGTGTACTTAGATTCCAAATACACAAAACTATTATGGTATTTAGGAATGTGTTTATGTAATGTATTAAATATTCATCTAAAAGATGAAATGTCTATATATGAGAATTATAGGTCTTAATAATTAGTTTCATCATGTGGAATAAAAATTAGTAGGGAATATATATAACTCATGTTACAAATATCTCTCTCAACTATGTAAATTTACCCTAAATAATAATGAAAGATTCATAATTTGTTTCCAATAAAAACGTATTTCTCAATATATTTCAAACATTAATAAATTTATGTTTATATTTATTATTCTCATCCTTTATCTTATTAATATTTCCATTTTTTGTTTTACATGAACATAAAAAATACTCTCAAAAACATCTATTTCTTTTCTAAAAAAAAATATTTGAAGAACATATACTATTAAATTTCAAAATATCAATATTATTCTATAATTTAAAATTAAAATGTCAAAATTGAATTAAAAATTCCAACTTCCTCCAACAACTATTATATTATACTTCTTTATTTTGATCCTTTAGATCATTAAATAACTCTTAACTACCATTTATATGAATAGTTACATTTAAGATCAAGTGTGAGAATCTCTTGAGTCATCAAAGAATCCATATCATTAGATCCACTCAAAATCATATAAATTATTTTAACCATGGCTCTATATTCCATCACCATGATGTGTTATATATTGTTTGAAATTTTTTTAAATGTCCCTAATATTCATCAAGACATGATTTCATCTATTTCAGTTCTATTATTCTTAACCACTTTGAAACTATTTTCAATACACCCAACACCATATAATGTTTTCCACTTTTCATTTCAGACATTAATTTTTTCTTCATATTATAGAATGTGAAATGTTGTTTAGATTATACTTTTGAATCATAGATAATGTGAATTTTAGTTACCTACTTGTAGAAAATCCCCCTTGATAATTTTTGGAATAATCAAAATGGACACCAGAAATAAAATACAGCATAGTCTTCTATATATTTAATCATATAAAACCACTCAACATCAATCATTATGACTTCCTTTAAGTCATGTTCTAGCATTATCATTTTACATAAGGAAACTTCACAAATGAAACACCCACTAAAATATTTATTTTATAAAAACTATATACTTATTTTCTCACTTTGTTGTGTTTTTCATTTCATCATGGAGTGGTTGAATCACTTTCTTAAAACCATGACATGTTAAAATTCTAATGCCTTTGAAAATCAAGTTGTTTCATCTTATTAAACCCTTTCCAGGATTTTTTAATAAATTAATAGGATATGGTTATGTAACCATCAATTATAACCTCCTAAAAATTCCATTTTTTCAATCTCAAAACATCATCTTTGTTCTCCCAATTAGTTAAAAACTTGGAAATAATTTAATCTCCAATGATTTATCATGAAACACCTGAGTTGGAACATGATTTATTTATTGATTACAAAAACTAAACATAATAATCACATCCACTTAATATAATTTAATTTTATCACCATGGGTCTCGAAAATCTCCCCCAAGTATCAAAATATTTCTAATACAACTCTTGGTCCCAAAAATAAGTGTTAGTAATGGGTTAATGTGGTCTAGTGAGAAAAAGAAAGCCTTTATTAAAGGTATGAGTGGATGGTAGAGTGATATTATTGGGTAATATAATCCTTATAAGGCATAGGTTATTTTATAGGAGAGTATTTTCCTAAATATATTAATGGTTTAATGAGGGTTGATGGTAGAGCTTTATGGGAATCATAATTTTATAAGTGGTAAAATGGGATACTTGAGTCATGAGTTCCCTTTAGATGGGATATTTCATCAACCTTAGGTTATGGACATTGACCAGGTGTATGGTATGGATTGGTAGGGATGATTGATGGACCTAACTCAATATGGGTTAAGTTATATAGTTCTTGATGTGTGTCCCCATGGTCATTAGTTTTGGTTTAGCTTGCTATGGATTGGGATTTTCCTATCATTATAGAGGTGGTAGTGGAAGTTCATGATACAACCTATAAGATTTATAAGCACCTCATGTGTTATGGGTTTGATTTGATCCATTGGGATGTGATCCCAGGATAAGTTCTCATGAAAATAATAGGTAATGTGTTTCTTTTAGAATAAAATGGGCTATTCTAGGGAATTAAAACATCTCAAGATTTTCAGTTAGAATAAGGTATGCATAGTAGGCATGAGATACTAAATGAGTGATATTCCTTGGGTTTTTACTATTTTTAATATATTTATTTTCATCCAATCATCGATGTAGTACAACATTATTTTGAGTTGATACTTATATCTTATTGGGATTAGATATATTAGAGACACAACGTAGAACTCAAGGGTTCTTTGAAGTTACCCTCCAGTGGTATTTCATGACCAGATGCAAGTATGTGTTCTTATTTATTTGGTTTATCATGACCCCACCCCAGCACTGATGTGTTATGCTCCATCACCAGGATCTAGAATTATTTATTTATCATCCATGGTCAAACTAATCTGGATTTCTTTATCACACATAGTCATATTGAAAGATGGTTTAGGATGCCATATGAATTTTATTATCTCCTATGGATATACCATAGGATAGTTCAAAATTTTATCTGACTTTAATTATCAAATATGGTTAAACTAATTGATATTCTAGGGCACCGTCTTGTTTTCCAAACACCCATAGTAAGATAGATAGATATGCAAGAATTTATCTAGCATTCATTGTAATCATATATAGTTAGATAAATATTTAGATTAGGACACCAGATAGTATTATTATTAACATTGGTCGGGATGAAAATTAGTTTGGGATTCCATATAACATCCCTCTCTACCTTCAGTGGTATGGTAGTTTCGGTTTACCAAAAATGATCAAACCAGGTTGGTTTCAGTGTTTTGGTGGCCTAGTCAGAACATGGTGACCTGAAATGTTTACTTCAATGTTGTTTATTATTTATTATATTTTTTTATCACACATATACTTATATATAATGGAATATAATAATTACATTGTTAGTGGTTCCAGACTAAAATTTATTTCTCACATCATGTATATTAACTTTGGTGGATATGTATACCATATGACTAATATGTTGTTATAATCACAATTTGGGTGGTGGATCGAGCCAGTATTTCTCAAAGGGTTTTGTGTAGGGATTGAAGAGAGTCTTGGGGTTATGGTAGGGCCTCTTAGTGTTTTTTTCTATTCCATATCTTATATTGTATATAATTAAAATAGTGGTTGATTTATTGATGTGTGTTATAAGACTTGCATGCATCTATTATGGTGTGATCATATCTTTGTTTTTTTATGGTTTTATTTTATTGTAATTCTATATGCATACTCTAATATTCAATATTGGGTGATATTTATATTAAAATTTATTATCAATTTTATGATTTTAATTTTACAATCACCCAAATATTTATTATATATTATCATAACTCACTACTAAAAAATAGGCTTTTAACAACGCTAAAAATGGCCTTTATCAGCACTGGATAAGAATTAACCACTAGAGAGTGGTTAAAATCCCTAGAATTTTATCAATGCTAAAAAATCACTGATAAATGACCCCTTTATCTTCTCTTATAAAAGCACTGACAAAGGATCCCTTTATTAGTTCTTTTAAAAGCGTTGATAAAGGGGCATACTAGAGTGTGCTGTTACAGCACACTATAGCACCAAAAACAACACAAAATCAACCAAATAAAGTATGAATATATAATTTAAATGAAGCAAAAACAGTCGAGGTTCATTTTCTCAGTTTTGTGATATGATTTTTATTTTAAACAAAAATGATACTTATATATTAAAAAACTCACTTTGAGTCATACCAGTAACACAATGAATAAAGTTAAGTTGAGGATGATTCTTACACATATAAAATGACTTTTGGGTCATTTTCCAAAATTTCAAAATAATTATAATGTGTTTCCCGGTTTTGAGTACATCGCTTATCTTTTTTAAAAAAATGTAATTTTAAACTGGAAACACACACTTTGACTGATACCAGTTATATCATGTGTCGGTTTTATGTGATACGAATTCCTACTCCTCCCAAATTACTTATGAATCGTTTTCCTAAATTATAAGGACAATATGAGTGTGTTTGATCAGTTTTGAGTGAGTGACACCTTTTGAACTTAAATATCAATCTTAAACCGATAACAGACACATTGAGTCATACTAGACACACAATGTATCGGATTTAGGTGAAGCTAATTCTTATACATCACAAATGACTTATGGATAACTTTCATAATGTATAAAAATAATTTGAATGTGTTTTCTTGGTTTTGAGTAGGTGAGTTGTCCTTTTTACTAAAATTGATGTCAATTTTATATAAAAAAGACACACTTTGAGTCATATCAGTCATAACATTAATTGGATTGAGTTTCGATAATTCTTAAACATCTCAAATAGATTTTGAATATTTTTCATAAAGTATCAAAACAATCTGAATGCGTTTACTCGGTTTTGAGTATATCACATGTCTTTTTTACTAAAATGTCATTTTAAAATTGAAACACGCACTTTGACTCTTACTGTTCACATCGTGTATCATTTTGACGTGAGACCAATTCCTACATGTCACAAATGACTTATGAAGAACTGTAATAAATTATAAATAAAATTTTATTGTGTTTGATCGATTTTTAGTGAGTGAAATTGTTTGAACTAAACTGTTGATTTTAAAATGATAACGGACACATTGAGTCATCTCAGGCACACCGTGCATCGAAGTGAGGTACAGATGATTATTAAACATCAAAAATGACTTATGAATCATTTCATTAAATTATTAAAATAATATGATTTAATTTTTTTAGTTTTTAGTATGTCATTTTTTCTTTTAATTAAAATTGATGTCATTTTTAAATAAAAAGACACACTTAGAGTTAAACCGGTCACACTATGCGTCCGATTGAGGTGCAGTTAATTTATAAAACTATCAAATGATTTATGTATTTTTTCCCAAAATTTAAAAAAAAATATCATTTTTTGAGTATATCACTTATTTTTTTACTAAAATGTCATTTTAAACAAGAAGCACACACTTTGACCTATACCTATCACATTTTTTATCAGTTTGATGTGAGACTAATTCCTACATGTCATAAAGGACTTATGAATCGATGTATTAAATTATAAATAAAATATGATCATGTTTTATTAGTTTTAAGTGATTGACATTTTTTGAACTAAACTCTCAATTTTAAACCGATAACGGACACATTGAGTCATAGGGATCACACAGTGCATCGAATTAAGGTGTGGATGATTATTGCACATATCAAATGACATATTTATCATTTCACTAAGTGTTAAAGAAGTAAATATATCCATATACCTATTTTTCAATCATATAAAACTCGATCAGTTTTTTAATAAAATAAAACCTATTAAAAACAATGTTTTATCGAAATAAACATTAAAAAAATCCAAAACTAATTTTTTTATTAATGTTTTACTCATATACTTGTATATAATTTCAAGAATAATATTGAAAGTAATTAATCATTAACTATAACTAAAAATCAAGTCAAATTAATTAATTTATGTAACATACACTCATCAGTTGAAATTATATTATGCAACCCATGACCCCTGAGCTACGCAACACTATAGTTGTGTATTATGAATCATCTCTCTCCACCATCTCTATTTATTTCTTGACCATCAGTCTATCATTTATCTGGTTGTGTGGATATTTTCTTTGGGAGGAGTTTCTGGAAATGGAGGTGTCAAGTTAATAACTAGTTTCAGTGGTGTAATTATCAAAAATGAAAGACAATAACCCTTTTGGAGAACACAATGAAGTATAATTGTCATTCACATCATCTCATCTCTTGAATGGTTATCATTACATTTTTTTTGACACGCATTCCCTATATATTGTGGACATGAACCTATGTTGCTTCAAATAATCTATGAAGTAGTCATCCATGGGATGATTAATGATCAGAGTAGTACAAGAAACATAAAAGTGATGAGGGATGAGTCTCAAGGAAACAAACTAAGATAATAAATATTTGGGAGATGAAACTGATGAGAATAATAACTATACTTCATTGTGTTGTTTAAAAGTGTAAATGTCTCCCATTTATGATAATTTCACCATTGAGACTAGTTATTAACTTAATGCATCTATTTCCACTAACTCCTTCAAGAGAAAAGCTCTACAAAACTAGAGAAACAGTAGAGTGAAGGGTGAGAATGAAATGGAGATAGTGTAGATGGAGGAATCATAATATGCAACTATAGTGTTTCACAGCCCGGCGGTCTTGGGTTTCTTTAGTGTAATTTCAGCTGACGAGTGTCTGTTACTCAAACTACTTTATTTGATTTGACATAGAGGAAGAGTTAATGATGAATTACTTTTATTTTTATCCATGAAATTATCCAAAAGGATCTAAATTAAAATTTAATAAAATAATTGGTTGAGGGTTTTTTTATAATGATTTTTTATCAAAATTGGTTTTTTTTAATAAGTTTTATTTTATTAAAAAATGATAGGGTTTTATATGATTGGAAAAAGATGTCAATGGAGGTGTGTAATTCATTCACGCTTACCTCGATAGGCAATAACCCTGAATGGGGTTCGTGCATTTCACCATCAAAAACTATAAAATGGAGGTCACTCCTCATTTGATACATAGATAAATAAAGTGAATCTACATAAATATTTTATATATATGTTATATATTCATATATATATGTTATATATACATATAAATTATATTAGTAACTTTATCTGAATATAATTACATATATATATATATATATTATTTATCATATTAAAATTTATTTAAATATACAATATATAATTCGATATATATATATAATACTATTTTTCTAATAAAACTAAAAAATACTATTAATAATAATTTATAAATTATATTAATTATAAATAATTATTATTATAGGTAATTATATATAAAATATAATTACTTAAGTTTTGGAATGTTTAATCATTTCAAAATAATGTATATATAGTGACCTAATTTTATTATTTGGAAATTAACATGAGTATAAAATATTTTATTGGTCATTTAAGTATAAATTATATTACTATTAATTAAATGTATGTATATACCTAAAAAGTATATATAGAACTAAATTGACGAATACCTAAAAAAATTATAATATATAGAATTTGATAACAACCATTCTATTTTTTTGGAACAAATGATATAGAAACCTAAGGATTATAGGGAGACCATATAATAAACATTGACCCATCCTTGAGATTCTAGGGTGGTCCATAAACAAGTTGGAATAAAGAAATAGTACACAACAAAAATATATTTCAAAAACAAATGATAAAAACACACCATCCTTTACAACATCTATCCCATAAACATCGAAATCAATTTGCTCATTCATTTAAGGTTTTCATATCAAAAACATCCACTTTTAATATAGTGATATAAATATTTATTTAATTTATTTATCTTTGAAAAAGTGGTGATTCAATAATATTTCAAAACAGTGAAAAAATCAAGCTCGCTGAGCAGTTTGGGGTATAGATATAGACAAAAAATCAAATTGATTCAAAAAACAATTTAAAAATACCAAAATAGGATATCTAAAATAGTATTCAAGAAAAAAATGGATCATAAACAAAATCAAAATAGTAAACCCCATCTGGAGAACAAATATAGAAAGAAAATTGAAACCACCAAGGAAAATATAAAACCCTCAGATCGAGATCTCGAAGCAACAAGTACAAAAAGAAAATCAGAAATTATAAAGGAAAACATATACCTACCTCTCTTGGTTGAAGAAAATATAAGACTCTTAGATGTTGATCTCGATGTTTCATTTAAAAACCATAAATGAAACCAGATGCTGGATGTTGGATGATGTTAGAGAAACTGGAGGCAGTGGGTTTGTGTGACTCAAGTGGGTTTATGTGATTTGAGTTTTGATTCACCAACAAGATGCACCCCCATGAGACTCTCATTGAACAACCTTTGCATTTCAAGGGTCAGTGGAAACATCCAAATGACTCTACCCCATTGTCCCTTCACCAACACCAGTCTTAAATCCCTTTCTGTTATCTCTATAAATAACAACCTTTTGTTGTCCATGGTTCTTGTTCCCTTTCCTAAAGGCAGGTGTAAAATGACCTAATTTATTACAGGAACTATATAAATAAACGCATGATTCAAACCACACAACCTTCTTAAATCAAAATTCATCCCAAAATATAATTCAAATAAAATTTGTAGGAACTCTCAAGACATCAACTTCCATGAAAATGTTATGAGAAATAGGGTGAGAAATTTACTAGGTTCTACTATTAGAACATAAATATCTACCAACAAGATTCCCTAGTATGCATATAATTGTTAGATTTTGAAAAGTTAAAGGGGTATTGGGAAAACTGACCCAAATCGTTATTTTTGTAAAACCAAGCTTCATATGGAAGCCATATGACCACCTGAAGAGATAGAAGTACAAATCGTTGTAGCTACAGGGGCATTGGACCAAGCCCTGACCAGATATTCCACTGAAGCAAATCGAATCATGGTGTTCTTTTTTTTAGAAGACCTACCATTGCTCGATCTTACAACCCCCAAAACTCAAAGATTAACCTATCGAAGGTGTCCACTGAAGGAAAAAGCTGCTTAAAACGCACAATCAAGGTGAGATTAAGAATATCCAATGTCGCGTTATGCTTGGAGTCCGTGATCTAAATATTCAGATCACTATTGAAATGATTTGGGGCCTTAGGGTGAAGCGATTGAGGGAAAGGTATGAGAAAATCGGGGTTGGAGAAAGGGGAGAATGAACGAGAAGTGCCCTCAAAGGGTTCACAATAGGTTTTTTATGATATCATGATGAGTTCTCAACATGTTAGGTTTTTTAGATTAGATCGGGAAACTTGTATCAATGTTTATAAAAAAGTAATGATAAAGAGTCCTTTTATCAGTGCTTATTATTTAAGCGCTGATAAAAGGCATATTTATTTGCACTTTTTTAGAAATGAAAAAGATAGGTCTTCATTAGCACTAAAAAATAGCTGATACAATCCACATTTATCAGTGCTAGTGATTAAAAACTATAAAATATTACTTTTATCAGTGCTTTTTTTAGCACTAATAAAGATTTCTTTTATAAGCGCTTATTACTTAAGCGTAGATAAATGATTTATAATTATAATTATAAATAAAAAATGTAAATATATATATATATATATGTTCTTAATCAATAAATATATATATATATAGTGAATATATTATTTATTTGAATATATTTATTATAATTATATAATTATTTAAATATATAATTATTTATTTATAATTATATAAATATTTTTAAAACGTAATATTTATATCATTATATATATTTATATATTTATATATATATATTTATTTATTTAATAAATATATATTAATATAAATATATTAAATATATTCATTATTTAAGTAAATTTATAATAAATTTAATAATTATTTAAATATATATTTTTATTTATTTATAATTATTTAAATATATATAATTATTTACTTATAATTATATAAATACTTTTAAAAATATTTATTTATTTATAATTATAAACATATAATTTTATAAATATAGCATGTTTATTTTTAAATATATTTATTTATAAATATTTATTTATAAATATTTTTTAGCAATATTTTTTTAACAATGCTATTAAATATCTAATTTGAAGTGCATGTGTGTTAAAAATGTGTGAAAATGAATAAATTAATAATAATTACACTTTAATAATGTTGAAAAAAGGGATAAGTTTTGTGTGTATACATTTTATAAAAAAATTCATCAATTATGTATATGTGAAATCAATATAACACGCATTTTATCTATATTAAATTGAAAAATCAAACAATATTCAATTATATGTCCATTACTCTATGCAATTAGTTATTATTTTTAATTATAAACCATTATTCGCTAAATATAGCACATAAATATTTTTTAATATATAAATCATATTTATATACATTATTATATATCAATAAATCTAATATATACTATTTATTAGCATTTTCAAAAATCATCTAATTAAAAAATTGTTTAATATTTTTCTCAATTTACTTATTTTAAATTTTAATTTGTTTAATTTTTATTTTTCATATCTATATATTTAATACATGCTATTTAATAGAATTTATATTTTATCTATAGTATAATTAATTTATTCATTTTTATAAATAATTATTTAATTAATAAATTTTTTAAATTTTTTTTACTAAACTCAGTTTTTATTTTTATTTATTTTATTATTTTATTATATTTATTAGGGCCTTTATCAGCACTAAAAAGGCACTAATAAAAGACTCTTTTATGAGTTTTAAAAATATAGCATTAATAAATGGTATCCTTTATTAGCGCTAAAAATAAAGTGCTGATAAAAGCTACCCTTTATTAGTGATAAAAATAAAATGATGATAAATTGGGTCTTTATCAGTGATAAAAAAGCACTGATAAAGTGTTAAATTTATCAGTGCTTTCTTTAGCGATGATAAAGATGTCATATATTAGTGCTTTTTCTAGCACTAATAATTACAAAAGTTGTTAAATGCCAGTTTTGTAGTAGTGACTAGTTTAAACCCACTACCATATGAGGAGATGTGCATGAGGATATGTGGAATCACTGACTCAGTTGCTCTGTATGAAAATTCAGGTTGAGGAATTACACCATAATGTTGAAATCATCTAAAACCATCATAAATAGAAATATCCCTCCATAAGAACTGACTAAATTCAAATATGATACATTTTTTGGGGTAATTAAATATAAATACATCATCCCATAATTAATTTATTTAATTTCATTGTTTAATTAATTAAAAAATGACTAAAACTTCATGGTAATTTGAATCATGCCAAACATCCAGACTGAGGGAAAAAATTGTGTTTTGAGATCAATTTTATGGTTATAAATATTTATTAAATTTTTATTATATATTAATTAACCATTTTTTAGAAATTGAAAAATGTGCATGTGGTGTTTTAAATAATTATGTTTTAAATATATCAATGTGTCACGATTAAAAATTATTAAAATTAAATACAAAATTCAACACCAAGTTAAACATCCTATTTTGAGATCAATAATACCGTCAAAAAAATTAATGCCTTCTAATAGTTTAAAATTTAATTTTTCGCCCCTTATGTTGTGACCCGTAATTTACACAAGTGAGACTTAGCGAAATATTGAACTAAGGTATCATGATCTTCTAAGGGATAAATAATAATTTTATCCAAGGATAATACTTTAAAAAAATGGTTACATTAGTTTTATATTTTGTTGATGACCCCTAGCTGAGTTGACATGGAAAAGCAACTGTCATGGAGGCTCATAAAATAAATATGATGAAAATATTATATTATTTATAATTAGCATGCATGAATTTATAATGAATTATCATATCACTTAACCAACACATGGAATGGAAAAAATAGAACCATGATTGAGTCTAGAACATGAGGTTTACCATAATCATGATTTAATCTTTATTCACATCCACTTCCATGATAGTTCACAATCGTGGTTGGATTTTTGAGGAATATTAATTAAATAATTTATTAAATTATATAATTAATATTATGTATAAGTTATCTTTGTTTATTTATATCTTACACTAAAACCTAGGTTTGGATTCATAACCTTTGGATTAGAGAGAAACTACTACAGGATAACTCTTGGTGTGAAAATAAAGAGGAAATCCCTCAATACCAAATGAATTCTTTAGATATCGCTAGAATCATTGATGATAAATACATGAGCTTCTTATTCACCAAAAATCGATCTAAATCAAGGTAGGGTTTTTTTAGTCTATACTTTCCCCATTTTAAATGATTTAAAGTTGGGTTTATTTATGTACTTGAACCTTTTTATCATTTTTTCCAAAGTATAGCCATATCAACTAGCATTTTTCCTGAAATTATGATTGGGAGATTATTTCTTCATGGAATATTTAATATTTGATATTCCTATATGAATAATTTAATATGCATGATCATTGATCAGATTAAATATTTATTTTCCCAAACTACACTTAACTACTAAGGCATAGTAAGTGGCAGTCCAGGGTCGAACCCACAAAGATAGCTTGTTTGACATGTAACCTAATGGTCAAAACCTTTTTGGGAGATTCCTTAAATTTATTCTGTTTGGTTTAGTTTGTCTAAAACTAAGTATCTTGGGTATTAAAACAAATTAAATTAAGGGTCCAGGGTCAATTTCAAGGTATAGGTAAATGGTAATATTATATCTAACATGGGATAGAATTATATAGTAGGCTATAAAGTTGTACAAAAGAGACCAATTGATCTTGGTCCAACCTATGATGGAAAATACTCCTTGGTCTAGAGTAAGGGACAAACTATGTTTAGGTAGCTTTGCTTCTAGGCAAAAATAATTAAAGGATATCGGTACTACCATAATATTCTCTAATTAATTCATGATCATTCAACTTTTACCTATAATGATTAGGGATAATGAAAGAGAATGAAATTGGTAGTTGATCTATACCTAATTAATTTCCATAGGGTTGCCCATTTTTTATTTTAGAATTTCATTACATTGAATTCACCTCTACTCTCATCCCCTAACCCTAAACAGGTTATCCATGCATGATGGAATTGAATGAAATAGGGGAAATAGATCGCAACATGACTAGATTAAAAAATTAGAGTCAAAAATCAGAGTATTTTACAATTTAAATCATGAAAAATAAATTAAATTCTAACATGGATTAAGAAACATTGAATAATGTAATTGAAATTGAAGTTTCATGGAAAATGGGGTTAGAAACAAAATGTTCGAATAGAAATTATCAACAAACACATCTTAGAATTGAAAAAAATAACAACAGAATGTCTATAATAATTAAATAAATCAATATAGACAGACAGAATTGAAAATGGACCAAAAATGTAGAATAACAAAATAAAATAAGAAAATATATTCATGTGTCCAATCCCTCCCAACATGTTGATGGTTCTCAAACATTAATAGATCCCAAAAAGTACATGACGTGTAAATTGTTCACATCATGTACTGCTTTAAGTGGATTTTTCTTTGACACTTACATGATGTGTATATTATTTTCATGAAATGTACTTAAAATATGAAAAATCCTCAAAATATTTTGGATCTTTTTGGATTTTTCAACTTTAATATTCAGCAGAAACATAGTTTGAACTTTCTCACATAGTGAAATAAATTCACACTATGTAATCATTATATTAGGAATTTAAATCTTTCCTGATGTGTAATTAGGATTCACATTGTTTATTTGGTTCACACCTAGTATTTGAGATTCATGGCTTGTAATTCATATGGAATATGGTCTATTTTAGGATTAAACGTCATGTAATTATGATTCATGTTGTGTAAGGATGATTTCTACCATTCATCCAACATTCCTTATTTGAGCCTTGAATTCTTAATTCTTGAAAAAAAACATATTAAAACCAAGTGTATTATCAAGAAAATAATGATTAAATATTAATTAAATGAATCCAAAATGTATATATAAAATTAACTAATTAAATTCCCCCACAAATTAACAATTACTTATCCTAAAGAAAAAATCATCTCAATAAGGATTAAAATCAAAAAATTATTAAAAAACATGAATTACAACCCGGAAAATAAAACTAAGTGAAAGTAAAAAAAGTAATTTATCCAGAATCAATCATATATATTAAATCAGTCATGCCACATATTCAAGTTCAAGGTTCATAATCTTTCTTCCTTTAATTACAATTTCATAACTCTTCCTCAAAATCTATACCCATTTTTCAATTTACCTCATAATGAATATTCTATCATCACTCAAGGTAAAATATAACTATAGTTTTGATCATACCCTAAATACATGTTCTTAACCAAAGGTTTTCATTGGTTCTAATATCTATACTTTATAAATAAAAATATAAAATTAATCATGATGGATTAAAAAATAAGGTTAAAATGACGTTGATGTAGAGTGTGGGTTGGAAAGTGATAAAAATATTTCTCAAATAAGTGGGTAAGCTCTAAAGTAAAATGCATGATAATCATGAACAGTGTAATGAATTAAATCCACCAAAAAATATGTGACCATTCCCCAAACATTTAAAAGTGGTCCATGAATATATCAACTAAGTATCAATAATTTATTGTGTTCCTTTATTTTTTTTCCTGTTTATTTTTTTCAAAAAACATCTTTAGTCCATATCTTACATCTCTCACCTAACCACATATGATTCACTATAAGATTCATTATTCTGGAAATGTTGTTTTTTGACCTTCCTTATACACAACCCAAAATATTTTTCTTTTTTTTCTTTTTTTATATTTATTTTCTCAAAGTAATAGGCTGATCATTAAAAATGAAAAAAGTAATCATTGACCACATCATCTAAATCTACTAAAATTTTCACCATACATCTCTTTAATATCACATATCATGTCCATAAATAATGAAAATTTCCCCATACATGTTCAGAACATAATCATTCATCACACCAAGTGTAGGATAAGAAGGGATAATTAGATTAAAATAGCTCCATCCTAATAAGGTAATTCAAGGATACAATGGGCTAAGAAAGAAAGGATGTACATGTGGGTCTCAAGAAAGAGGAGCACAAAAAAACTATATCAATCATTTTAAAAGTGTATTTGTTCAATTATATCCTCAAAAAGATCTCAATGCAAGTTCTAATAGGTTTAAATGTCCCAAGTATATCTCAAGAAATATGCTTAGAAAATAATATAATAGGGTAAGTATAGAATACTCTATGTAATGGGAGTAAAAAATTAACTAGAAAACACTAAATGTATATCATCTAGAAATAATTGAATCAAAATAAATTTATAGAGTAAAAAATTAGAACAAAAATACTCAACTTGATAATCATGCTAAAAATATAAACAGAAACAAAATAATATTTAATAAATCTTTAGCATAACTTTGTCTTTTATCTAAATGGGTGTAATGATATTTCAATTTTATAGAATTATTTCATTGAAAAATTTCTTCTTGAATAATAAAGATAGAAAATAATCTAAGTTTATTGACAATAAATTTCCATAAAGACACCCCCACACATAAAATGGGATAGTGTACACATTGTTATTTAATTTTTCCTGTGATATATAGAAAGTATAGAATAGATAAAAGTGAAACGAAATTTTAGGAATTGAAAATAAGGAATTGAGATCCCCCTATGGTGAAATTCATTCCCGGGATAAACTTTTTGGATGTTGATTGAAAATTATGCTACCTACAATTTTTTTTAAAAAAAAATACATTCACTAGATAAACTATTAGTTAACAGTGATTAACCAGCTTGGTAGAAAAAAAATGATTTTGTTCATATAGTCAAAATCCAAATAAATCATCTAAAATAAATTCAGTAATGGAGTAAAGTTAAGTTTGAATATACCTAAGGATATTAGATGGAAGAAAAAGGAAAAACAACGATCTGAAGCACCCAACTAAAAAAATAAAATAGTAAAATTATGAGTTTTCACCCTTAAAGAGATAACAATGATATCATCCTTTAAATAGATGAACAAAATAATCATATGAACTCAAGATAAATAGAATAACCTTTATGAAATGGATCTTGATAAATTTTTAGTCTCTATCTATTAACCTTGAAGGGTGGTTTTCACCTTATTTAATTTTCATTTCCCCATAGGAAAGTACTATGATAACTGTAAAGGGAACTAACCATCGGGATTAAAGCTTCCTAGGGAATAGTTTCAATAAAGAATTAAAAATTAAAACATTATCCTCTAGTGTGAAAATTCATCATGCAATTCTTTTTTCATTCTATTTCATCATTTTTTTCCATAGAAATGTGATTATTTTCATGATCATCACTTTTGGTCTCTTTAATCTCATTAATTTTTATCATTCTAAGTTCCCCATATTTTTGAGCATCCATATTTATTTTCTTGATTTCCAAATAAGAAAAATACTCTAATTCAAATAGAAAGTGACATGTATTTTCATAAAGAGGATGAAATAGAGGAGTTTCAATGGGTGTTTTATCTTTTTTGTGATACACCCAAAGTGGGTCATCCAATTTGAGGCTCCAACCCTTTCTATTTATAGCCACTATATTTTATAGAATTTGTTTAATATCCCTATTATACTAGTCAAATTTCTATTTTTTCATTGGGTGGTAGGGAGTTCCAGTGTTAAAATGGATTCCATGCTTTTTGATAAAATATTTCATAGTATTATTTGAAAAGTGATTTCCTCAATCACTAATGAAAAATCAGGGAAATCCAAATATCAATAAAAAAATCTTAATAATTTCATGTCATGGGTGGTGGTCTCATCTTCCACCAACATTGAAATGTAATCCATGCTAACCAGGATATAAAATTTCCCATAAGAATTTGGCAATGGAACAATAAAATTGATTCCCCATATATTTAATATTTCGACTTCAATATTGATATTATGGGGAATTTTCTTCCTTTTTATCATGGTGATTTTTCATTGGAACTGGTCAAATATTTGAATAAAGATCATTATATCCCAATGTAGCGTGGGTCATAAAATACCACTACATAGGATTTTAGATATAGTGTGTTCAATCCCATAATTTCCACTAGTGTGATATGTATGACACATATCTAGCATGCTTTATATTTCATCCTTTTTGATGCAGCGTCCCATTAATTCATATGTACAGTGCTTAAATAATAGCATCTCATCCTAGTAATATTTTGTGACCTCATCCATAAATTAATTATTCTATTGGTAAGATAACTATAGGTAATGTGATCCCATGGAAATATGGTGTACAATATTAGAAAACCATGGTTGTGCTTGTGAATTGATGTTATAAAGTGTTTCATTATGAAAATACTCCTTAATATCTAGATTATCATCATACTTAATGTTAGGTAGTGGGGGTATGATTAGGTGATAAAAATGATGCTTAGATTTCATTTTGTATCCTAGGTTATTATATCAAATTTCAATAGTAGTAGGATCCATTATATCATCTATGGTTTGACATGATTTTTACTCAACAGATATTTTAGTGTTGCATGATCTGTGTAGGCCACAACTTTGAATAGTATGAGGTAAGAGTGAAACTTTTAAAAAACATGACTACCAGAATTTCATTTTTTATAGTCTTATAATTTACCTGAGCATCATTTAATGTGTGACTAGAATAGTATATGGGAAAAATATATTTATGGCTTTTTTTCCTAAGATAGTTCCAAAAGAGAAGTCACATGTGTTTCTCATTAACATGAATTCATTATCCAAATATGATGAAATGAGGATAGGAGAGGCCATAGATATTTTATTTATAGTATTGAATGAACATCAAAACTCTTCAGTGAACTCAAAAAGAGTTTCTTTCAATAATAAGTGTGTCAATCGGCAGTCCACCTTCCCAAATTCTTTTATGAAGCGGTGGTATAATCCTATGTGGACTAGAAATATCTTTATTACATTTACTGTTTTTGGCTCGGGTAAGTCTTTTATTACTTTTATTTTTGCAAGATATAGTTTCATTCCTTGCTTTGATATTTTATGTCTGAGTATGGTTCCTGCTTGAACCATGAAGTGAAATTTTTACCAATTTAATACCAGGCACTATTCCTCATATTATTGTAATACTATGTCCAAATTACTTAGTCACACCTCAAATGATCTTCCATTAACCAAGAAATAATTTATAAGGATTTCAAATAATTCATATGCCATATCACAGAATATATGTGTCATGAACCACTGAAAATTCACCGGTGAATTACACATACCAAATGAAATAAATCTATAAGAGAGGGTTCTATAAGGAAAAGTGAACATAGTATTTGAGTAGTCATCTGGATTGACTAGAATTTGATTATATCTAGAATATCCATCTAGGAAATAATAGAATTTTTTCTCTACCATTCTTTCCAAAATTTGATCCATAAAAGGTTATTGTAAATTATTGTTTTGGGTTTTTGGGTATATTTTTCTATAATCAACATTGATTCTTCATCCAATGATGGCTCGAGTTGATATTACCACATCCTCAATGTTTTTCACAATGTTTAGTTTTACCTTCTTCAAAATGACTTCCATTAGACTCACCCATTCACTATTGAGGATTTAAAAAAAACATCTAGGAGTTTCATCACATATTTATTAACCACATCTTTCATTGGTGGGGTTATTCACCTTTGGGGTTAGTATTTAGGTTTAATACCTTACTCTAACAATATCTTGTGGGTACATATTATGGGTTGGTCCCTTTAATGTTATCCAGTCACTGGGAAATTAAATATTTGTTTGTTTTAAGGACTTCAATGATTTTTTCCTCTTATTATTGGCTCATTTCCACATTGATAATGATGGGAAGTGCAGCCACATTCTCTAAAAATAGGTACTTTATGGTTTTCAGTAGAGGTTTTAATTCTATAATTGGCAGTTTGATGATTATGGGTATAAATGGTGGGATAGTATCCCTTGTTATATTTTTAGTGTAATTCATTCCATCATAATCACTAAATTCATATTAATCTGGATACTTGGTCTCTTTTTAATCCTTAATGGTCATAAAATTATTCTTCTCATTAGTAAGAAATATGGATGGAAAATCAAATGAGTTGTCGCATTTCATGGTAGCCTTTTTTAAGTCTAACATAACTTATTCTTTATCAATTATTAATATCATTTATACTTGTTTCACATCAATAAATTTATTTATAGTGGTGAGAAATGGTCTCCCTATGATGATTGGAACGTATCCCTCTTCATCCATATTTAAGATAAGAAAAATCATAGGGAAGATAAATTTTCCAACATTCAATAATATATCCTTGAGAAGTCTTCAAGGGTTCCTAACTGATCGGTCATCTAGTTGAAGTGATACTCTTATTGGTTTCAACTCTCAAATCCATGGTTTATTTAATACACTCAAATATATTAGACTAATTCTTGTTTTGATATCACACAAGTATCTTCTAAAATTACATGTCCCTATGGTTCATGGAATAGAGAAACTTCTAGTGTCTTTTATCTTGGGGGGTAGCTTTCACTAACCAAAAATGGAGAGTTAATCATTTAATGAGATAAATCATAATTCCTCTATTTTCCTATTAATTGAGAGAAATTCTATAAAAAAGTTGACATAAAAATTCATTTCAACAATCACTTTTTTAAGGGGATTTTTATGTGAAATTATTTAAACATTTCCAATAAAAATGTATTAATCCTCTCTTTTTGATTGTGTCATCCTATCTAGAAAGAGTATAGAGGGATTATACTTTAGAGGTGCCACATGGCCTTCTTATTTTTTAGTATTCTCTTGAAAAAGTGATTTCGTAGTAGGTTCTAATTCTAATTCTTTCTCCTAACATATATTAATTATGTGATCATAGTTATTCTTATAGATGATGGTTTTATGTTTTTGAGGTCCTTCAAGCTTCCTTTATTCACCTAATCATCGATGCTGGAAATCCATAATTTTTCCACTCTTATGGAACATATATTTTTCATCCTTTATTAGATTTATATTAGTGTTATTGGGCAACGTACTTGTGAATTGATCTAAAAAGGTTTTGGAGATATACCCAATTTGGTTCTCAAGTTTTTGCAGGGAACCTATTTGGTTTTTCATTTCATTTTATTGGGATTCCATTCTCTGATAATCTATCTAAACAAAAGAATTAATTAGGTTTTCAAGATTATATTGTAAAGTTAGAGCTTGTTGTGGTGGTCTTAGTGAAGACTGCTTGAATTTATGTTGTTGACCTAGTAGGAATTATTGATATCTAGAAATGGATTATTGGAATTATTGATGTGGTCATGGGGATGGACCTTATAGAGGGAACCCAAGTGGTCCCTAATTCCTTCATGGAATTTTTTCACTCCATTTTTTATAATAATATTGGTTTTGTTTCTGTGGCTATTGACCTAGTCCCTGCTAATAGTTTTTTAGTTTATATTTCTATGTTTCTTATTATAATTGAAAAATTTTGAATTGGTGTTCCTATATCCCTTCCCTACATTTTTGTTATGGGTTTGATCTTACATAAATCTCATAACATTATATCTCTATCGTAGGAGTAGGAGGGAGTGATGGTAATGTAGGTAGATAAAAGGACTCAAGATTATTAGTTAAGGCTTCAACTTGGGCTACCAAGAGGGTAGTCTCATCCACCTAATGCATTCTGTAAACGGAAGGTCCTCTATCACTTTTCAATAGTTAGATATTATGGAAAACTTCATCAAAAATGGATATGTTGACATTTAGTGTCTTTAAAATGAGTTTTCCATCAATGGAGGCATCTATAACAGTATGGGAGGTGGGTTGGAGTCCCTAGTATAAATTTTCAATTGAATTCATACATATAGTTTGTAATGTGTAAAATTTCAGGTTATCTCCTCGAATCTATCCCAACCACCCTAGACTGATTCTCCATCTTCCTAGTTGAAGTTATGAATTTCATTTTTCAAATTCCAGGTTCAGATAGTTAGGAAATATTTTTCAAGGAATTTATTATCTAGATCATCTTAATTTATGATGGAATCTGGCTCTTGAATTTTCATCCAATCCTTTTCTCCATCGTATAAGGAGAAGGAGAAGACTCTCAGTTGAATTGTATCAGAGGAAACACCCTAGATGTGGAAGGTATCACAAACCTCTAATAAATTTGAAATGTTTTCATGGGGGTCTTCACATTGAATCCCATGAAATTTTCCCATATTTTGGATCATATTAATGATTCTAGGACTAATTTTTAATGTGTGGTCTTAAATAGGTGGACACACAATGCTGGGTATGACACCATATATGGATGAAAAACTATAATCTATTATGTTATTCTCTTCCAACATTGGTCTCTCATCCTGATTTTTAGGTGGCACATATTGGGGGTTCTAAAGCTGTGTTTATAAAAGATCATTGCGCTCATCCATTGAAAAACATCGGTGTATATATATGGTTCTATTGATCTATTGATCAAAAAGAAGAATTTCTTGTTTTTTCAGTCTCCTTGAGTGAGTCAGGGTACCCTAGACCATTAACTATGCCAAAAATAATCAAACATAGGTTCTTGTTCGAAATAAAAAAATTTCAAAATGAGAAAAGAAGAAAGGGGGTAAAGGGTGAGGTAATCTGAGTTTCATTATGTTGGACACTACGCCTAATCACAACAGTCCCTAGGAACATTGTAAAATATTAATATTATCAAACACAATGTTTAATACACATGAGCATTGATCATATTAAATATTTATTTTCCCAAACTACTCTCAACTACTAAGGAATAGTAATAGATAGTCTGGGGTTGAACCCCCAGAGATAACTTTTTATACAAGCAACCTGACAGTCAGAACATTATTTGGGATTCCTCGTATTTACTCTCTTTGATTTGGTTTAGATAAAAAAAATATTAGGTCTTAAAACAAATTAATGGAAGGTTTCAAGGTCGATTTCAATGTATAGGTAAAGGATATTCTTATATCTAACCTAGGATATATCTCTGCAGTAGGCTTCAAAGTAGTGTAAAAAGAAACCAATTGATATTTTTCAAACAAATTAGGTCAAACAAATATGGAAAAGACTCACTGATCTATAGTAATTGATAAAATAATCACAAGAAGCTTGGCGTCTTGGTAGAAAGAATTACAGGATATTGGTCCTACCATTATCTTCTCCAACTAGGTCATCATCATCTAACTTCAACCTCCTATGGTCTGGTATTTATAAGATAATTATATTGAAAATTGTTTTAAACCTAGTTTCTATCCATATGGTTATCCAATTTTGATTTTAGATAATAATTAGGTTCAATCCACCTCTACTCTCGACCCATAACACTAATCGGATTAGTCGTTCATGATGGAATTGAATGAAAGTAGGTAAATAGAATAAAACATGATTGGAATAACAAATAAACAACAGAAATAAAATTATTCCATAATTTAAATCATAAAAATTAATTAAATACAAACTTTGATGAATATATAATGAACAACACAATGAAAATTGAATTTTAATAGCACACGGGATTGGAAACAAAACATTGGAACAACAATGATCAAAATATGCATCTTAGAATTGAAAACCAAAACAACAGAATGTGTAGAATAATAAATGAAAGAAATAAAGACAGAAAAAAATAAAAATGGAAGAAAATAGATAATATTGAAAGAAAATAAGAAGAAAGTTTTTTGGTCCTGATCCCTCACTTCACATCGAGTGTTCTCAAATATTTATAGAGCCTAAGAAATACATGATGTGTGAATTTTTTATTTTGTGTGCTTCTTTATGTGGGTTCTTATTTAACACTTACACAATCTGTAAATACTTTTCACATCATGTACTTCATGTCTGCTAAATTCTCCAAATATTTTAGATCTTTGTAGATTTTTCATCTTGAATCTTTATCAGAAACTAGGTTTGAAATTTCTCAAATCGTGTAATGAGTTCATTCCTTGTAATATTCATATTTATACTTTGACTATTTCATAACGTGTAATCCGGATACACATTGTGCACTTGGTTCATTCCTTGTATTTGGGATTCATGGCTTGTAATTTAGCTAGTATATAGTATGTTTGAAGAGTAAACGTCATGATCATAAGATTCACGATGTGTAAAGATGATTCATACCATTCTTCCAAAATTAATCCTTTGAACCTCAAATTCATAATTCCTATAAAAATCCACCAAAACACGGTGTATTGTCAATTGAAGCATGATTTAACTTAAATGAAATGTATCTAAAATGTATATAAAAAATTATCTTATAAATATCTCATTGCTTATTTTATTTTATTTTTCAATGGTTTATGGTTGTGTAATAAATTTCCATATCTAATTATCCCCTTTTTAGATTAAAGGATTTATCCCATTGTTCTTCCTGTGTTCATCTCTTAATTTTGTTTTGGCTGGCGATTCAA
Source organism: Viscum album (assembly GCA_963277665.1). Classification (NCBI taxonomy): domain Eukaryota; kingdom Viridiplantae; phylum Streptophyta; class Magnoliopsida; order Santalales; family Viscaceae; genus Viscum; species Viscum album. The sequence goes on along the minus strand of OY728160.1, from coordinate 376,318,095 downwards.
ACAATATGCATATCGTTTCACTACACAATTTTTATTACATCTATAGTTCATTGTTTTATGTTCAAATTTGATGTCTATGGTTCAGTGGAGGATCAATGTAATGACCCGTGTTTCGAACCAGGTTAAAAAGTGGGGGAAATTGAACCTTTTCAATTTCTGAGCGTGTCAAATCTAATATCGTGATTCAGAACTAAAGATGGCTAGTTTTTAAGTTACAATAGAAGGCACACGGTTGGCGCACGGTTTCCCAAACCGTGCGGCCCAAACCGTGCATCTTAAAATAGGGAGGTAAAAGAGTCTACATGGAATGCGCATGGTTTCCCCAAACCATGTGACTCGCCCATGCGGGGTGCATGGGGTGTCTAGTAGAGGCCACACGGCTTGCGCATAGTTTGGTAAACCGTGCGGGTCAAGTCATGTGCGGCCCTCCTATTTGGGTTTTTGGGATATTTTAAATGGTTTTAAAATTAATAAAAAACAAAATAAATTAAAAACCTAAAACCTAATTTACTCTCACTCACCCCTCTCTTCGACGTAGCCCCTCTCTTCTCATGTGATCCATGCACGACACCCCCTTCCAGCCTCCTCTCGGTCAAGGTTACTCCTCCGATTTCTGGCTGATTCTTCGTCGAATCTCCATGGTAAGATCCCCTCTTGCTTCTCCTGCCTTCCTCTGGCTTGTTTTGGACATAATTGGTGTCCGGTGAGGTGCGGCCGAACGCTCGAGGGATTAGGGTGATCCATTTTTCAGTTTTTTCTTATTCTAGTTCGGCGCGGAAGGTATGTTGGGACTCCATGGTGCGTGTTCTGGAAAACTCCGTCAAAGGCGAAGCGGTTCTGGTGGTTTTGGACCGTTGGTATGGTTTCAGGATAATAATTTCACCTCTTTATTTATTTCACACTTGTTAAATATGGGTTTTTTGGTATTTATGAGTTCCCTACATGTTTCTTGTAGTGCGTTGAGGTTCGCTATGTGGTTCCGCCTTGTTTTGGTTTTCCAGATTTGGTTTGAGGTGAGGTTTTTGTTACACTTTTGGTTTTTCATCACCTAAAATGGTTCCTTTAAGTTTTTTAAGGTTCCTTGTATTTATCTATTAGTTTGTTGATTGTTTTGGTGTGGTTTCGAGTCACCAAATTCTCGACGACTCGCCTACGTAGGCATAGGTATGCCTATGCTCAGTGGGGGAGCAGCAGCGGCTGTTAGTTATAAAGTTCCAAGATCTGGAGTGGACGGATGGATCCACCTTGAGGTAGGGTCCCTCTCCTTTCCCTTTAATTTAAAGTGAATAATTTAAAGATTTTAATACTGCATTGTTTTAGTATTTTAATTATGCAAGTTTATTCAATTAAATGCTTCTGTAAAAATCGTGTGAATTTCAGGAATAAGATAAAATAGGTTTTCTAATCACTAAACTAACGATTTAATAATAAAACCCCTTGATCAGAGGTGCGTTGTCTTCAAGAAAAAAGTAAGATGTAGACTTACATGATTTCCTGCTCTATTTGTCTTGGTTCCATGCCCATACATTGACATCATGTTTGGTGTGTAGCTTTTCTTGATATGGCCTTCAGAAAAGTTCTTAAATGTCTTGCCCTTAGTGATCTGACACTTGTTGCCCAAAGCACCTAACTAGTTTCGGAATAACGTGTAATTGTAATTTCCCTTAAGATAAGGGGGTTAAATGAATTTTATTAGAATGGATTAAATGAGATGGTGGAAACTAAGTGAAATAACTATGACGCTTGTATTACTAATCGTCCTTCCAGGTTTAGGAAACTAGATGGAATGATTATTTGAAATGAATAGGAGGTACTACCTTATGCATTGTGATAGAAAACTGATGATGAATGTGTAGATTATGAATGTGTTATTTCTGTTTGAAATGCATAAGAGGTACTACCTTATGCATTCTAATGCAACGGTGATAATGATTATGACTGATTATGGATGTGAGGCATTCATACCCCATGCCATCTACTTTGAACGATTATGGATGGGAGGCATTCATACCCCATTCCATCTACTTTGAAAGATTATGGATGGGAGGCATGCATACCCCATGCCAGCTTATTTTGATTATGGGTGGGAGAAATGTCTACCCCGCGCCAGATGTGATCTATATACGTGTATGGAAGCGAGGCATTCTTACCCCTAGCCAGTTGACCAATAGGTACGGGAAGCATTCTTACCTCGTGCCCACTAATCTCAATACGTGTATGGAAGGGAGACATTCTTACCCCTTGCTAGTTGACCTATAGGTACGGGAATCATTCTTACCTCGTGCCTACTTATCTCGATTAATGGGTGGGAGGAATTCTTACCCCACACCATCTATGATCTAAATGCATTTATATTTATATATATATATATGGTGACATTATTAGGTTACTTTACCGGCAATGAGGTGAAGCTGGTATAACCGTCAGGTGTCCCTTGGGAAACTAGACAGGTGTCATTTACTTAGGTAATTATGCTTACTTATTTCTCCAAACCTGCTCACTGTTTCATTATTATACACTATCTAGAATGGGTTTGACACCGGTGGTGCCAGCCTACTGAGATTTATATTTCACACCCTACTCGGGCCGCCATTGCACTGGGGTACCCGATTAGACCTTCTTGCTTGCAGGAAATAGGTTGTGTGATGTGTTGTTTGTACCTGAGGAGTTAGGAGAAAAGGACCAAACAGGAGCTTGGGATGCTCAGGAGATCGCCCGTCAGGCCTTGCTATCTTTTCTTTATTCTTTTTCATTGTATTTTATGCCTACTATATTGTTTCTTGTTTTCACCATGTATCATTCATCATCCTTGTACCGTGTAACTGGATTTGGACACCTTTTATGAAATGGACATTTACTTTCCTTCACTGTTGTTTTTCAATTGGTTACTGCTTTCGCTATTGAATATTATTTACTCTGATAATATCGTTGTGTTACTCTGATATGAGGGTATAGTCTCCCCACTATCACCTCCCAAGACCCTCGTTGTTAGGCGGCAGCCTCTGGCATATGGGGAGATGCGCATGAGGCCATGTGGCAACCGGTCCGGCCACCAGGTTGATGGTGGGCCGGGTCGGGATTTTACAATCAATGAAAATTTTGAAATAATTTGGGAGATGATCATAATCTATTTTGTGTGTCAGGATATGCAAAAAACATTAGGATACGACAACAATGGATTTTTCCAATGGGTGGTGGTTGAAATTTGGCCTCTATTGAAGAATTGGTATTGGTTAACATTTTTGTGAGTATCCATTTGATATTTTTTGGGAAACGGGGTTAAATTATTACACTTTAATAAGAAGATAAATTATACTGAAAAATCCCATCTAGGCAACATGTACTTAAAAATAAAACAAGTAGTGTATCTCAAGAGATGTGGTGGATAGGTTTTCAATGGGAATTAAATATCAAATGGGATGTGGTTGACCCACATCATCTTATAATGTATAGGTATTATACACCCGTGGAACATAAGTGATGTACACACCATGTTGACCCAGGATACACACCATATACCCTCAGTGATACATGAATCGGGTAGCTAAGGTGTATGTTTATTAACTCTTCTAGTCAAACATGGATTTTTATCTTACACACATCATGTAGTATGAATTATATAATTCTATTTAGGGGATCATTATAGGGTCCAATAATAGATTTTTTCTAGAAACCATGTACCCAAGGTACCTGACATGTACTTTTACAATATATATCTATCATCCTTGACACCTTGTTCAAGACTGGATATGGAATTATGAGTAATCCTTGTAAAGTATATTTTTTATGGAGCATGATAGTGTCTATATCATATATTTTAGAGACTAATTCATGAAATATGAATTATTTTAGGAGATTTTAACCTTTCCCCCAGTCAAGTAGTTCATCCAGATTCAAGTTTCTCTCATTATTCATTAGTGGGTTTGGTATTTTAGGGGGTGGGGCTAGGATCCTCAACTGACATATAGTGGTCATTTCTAAACTCTCAAAATTTACCTTATTTATATCATCCACATTTTCTCAAATATTTATGGATTCTTACTATTGAAAGAAGAGTGATACCTATTAAAAGATATCTTATATGTGATGGTAAGTTCATGATGATCATGTTCCTATAGTTGGGACACACACCACCATTTAGTGAGTGATGAGTCTTTTTTCTAAGACTCTATTGAGATATTGACTTACCTGGTGATTTGAGGTAATTTATCATCATTATGACAAAGCAGATGGTACTTAATATTGAGTTGGATGATAATAACCATAAAACATATATGATGCATTTTTCAATGATAGAGGCCTTGAGATTTTGTGAGTAAAACCAAATCCTTGAAATACATAGGCTCAGCTAGAGTTTTGAGACTTGTGATTCCATTTTTTTAGGACTTTATAGACTAGATGTCTCTTATTACATCATGATTATTATATGATAAGATGAGACATTGGTAGAAGGTGTGTTTATATAACCCATGATATGATTTCTCTATCATGGATTTAGTTTGATTGTTGGTCTATGATGACAGTTTTATCAAAGAATTTCAATCCCTCTATAGGGCATCGTGACCATGACCGGGTTCATATTAAGGAGTATGGATTTCATGAGGTATTCCCTAGACATGCTTCATAGTGTAATTGTTCAAAATTTTAATGTTGTGCTGATAATCCAAAAAAATTATCAATGTTTGGATGTTTTTACCGTTAAAAACTACCTAGGATGGAGTTTCACAAATGATAATTTTTAGAATTTCACCTTAGTTGTAGGATAAGGTTATATTTTCATCCAAAGTCAGTTGGAGTAGTGTTAAGGATGTACCTCCTCAATTTAGGTTTTTTATGGGATTAGAAACTCTGTTGTAGTATATTTTTTGACTACATAAAAGTTTTTGATAGAGATCCAGTGGTGTGAGAGAAGTTTTAATTGGGAAATTAATAAATACACTTCCATGAACACTACCATAGGATTCTCATTATCATTCATGCAGTGCTGAAAATAGGAACATTGGGATTATGTGTGCACTAGGTGGATGTGGTTGGGAATTAATAGGTACTGATTTGGGTGTTGTTCATGTATGTTATTCCCATACCCACATACTGGTTGATGCCTATGTGAGATGTTTAACCTGTACAATATATTTGGATCTAGAAATTATAGTGTAACTCCCTAACTAGAACTTGGTTAGCAAGAAAATTATCCTATAATGATAAATTTAATTCTCTCACACCTCTATATGGAGTGGGAAAATCCTTTTTAAAGAATGATATCTTTTTAGAGATCCCCTATAATAGAAGAGGTACAAAAATAACCTCCTTAAACATGGATTGTTTATATAATATTATTTCTTTAGAGGGATTTCTCTTTAGTAATGAGGGAAACCCCCTCTCATGGAGGATAGTAAGGTCTTCCCTTCAATGTTGAAGATCAACTAACCTATCAGGGGTTAGTATGTATTTGTATGCTATGTGTGTGGGAATGAATTTTCTTTCCATGCACTAGGTGAATTATATAGGTGAATTCAAAGGGTAATCCATGGTTGAACGTTGTAGAAGGTTTATATACTTATTATATATTTTTTTAAGGTTGAATAGTATAAAATCGAGATAATGATCCCCATGTGGTAGTGTTGTAGAGGATAAACTATGTTTTATATGGTATCATTTCAAGGAGGACCATGTTAGGCGATTAAGATATTATCCCCATCCTATCATGAGAGTATAAATGGTAAGATTAAATCTCATCATGTGGGGTCTTGATTCATGGGATAATGATGGCCCACATGATTTTAAACACAATTTGGATGATGAGATTAGAGTATTTCAGTACGGGTGTGGTGGCTGTCACTTCTAGTAGAGGACTCAATGTCCAGATGTTATAGAAAGTTCTTGAGTATCTAGTTTTGGGGTTTTTTTATTTATTATGGATAGGATAATTTTTTCACATTTTAGTAAATGATGGTGGCCTCTCAATCTTCCTTAATATGATAAAGGCTCATATGGATGATGTATACTTAGTGAACTAGTGTGACAAGATGATTCTTAAGCGGTGAACCTAAAGGGTTTCCCATAAGGTAGTGATCATGAAAATACATTCCCCTCTAGGATGGTGGTTCTACCCCATGGTGGTTATTCTCTGTATTGTGAAAAAAATACTGAGTGGATAAAACTTTTTCCATGTTTTTCCCTTAGTGCGGAGCATCTGATGAATCTTTGTGGGTGTTCCCATCTCATGGAAACCCTTTATATATAGTGAATTAAGTGGTTTATATCAAGATGTTATGAATTTTAGTTGCTCGTATAGGTTTTATATTGGGATTTGGGGATGAAAGAGATGGAACATATGAAAATTTTGGAACATCTACTTTAGATTATGGTAGATTAGGCCACTTGATGGGAAGTGATGAGATGTCAAGAAGTTAAAGAAGGTTTGGGTCATTCCTGATGTGATAATTGGTATATTTTTTGAAGGATCAATGATAATGCAACCAATTTATCATAAATAATGGTTGAGATCCTATTGGAGGTTGTAAATATATAAGGTTATTTCTCATAGTTTCTCATATTAAGGTTTAATAGGAATTCTCATGTTGTTTTAGTTCCAAAATCTAGTGATAGTGGTGTTGGTTACCTCACGGGTAAAATATCATCGAGAAACTCATGTGAGTCTGGGAATTCATGATACTTAGAAACTCTTTATGTATCAGTGTGGGATCTTTGTGAAGAATTAATTTTTGTAGTGAAACATTTATGATTTTATCTCATGTGAAAACTATAAATAACACTCATTAAAGGTGGGGGTTAGGTCACCCCAATTATTGGTAACCTTGTAAAAAAATAATTTTAGTAAATTTTCAATGGATCATGGATTCATTATTTTTTATTTGGTAAAGGAAATTTTAATTAGTTTGGTTTTATTATTAGTTCATGAAAATAATTTTTCATATTGGTTTTATATTTCTACTTAATTCTTACTTTGATACGACTATAACATGTATCTTCGGGAGTAAAGGGGGATGTTTCCTTTCCTGGAAATTGTGTACTATGTTTTCATATATCTCAAAACTTCATAGATGAATGTACTATATTACATGGTTTTGTGGCTCCACACAAGTATTCCACTTGAGTTTCTTTTGAATGTGGATTTGGTGTATTCCTTTTTGAGGATGAAATGAGTTTTGGTGTGGAGGATGTAGTGAACCATATTTTAACCAAGTGAGACTTAACTAAATTTTTAGATGAGTAAAGTATCAGGTTGTCCCAAGGTATAAAACAATAATTTCAAAAGGGATACAACTTTAGAAAAAAAAATACAATGGTTTTTTTGTTTGTTTCTAATTAGGGTGTTTACCCCCAATCTATGTCTGTGTGGAAAGGAGAGTGTCATAGAGACTTAGAAATAATATGATAAAATTATTATATTATTTATATTCCATGTACATTAATTTCTAATGAATGTTTTTATATATTAAATGGGACCTAAAAGTTTAATATAGGGACTAAAATTAAGTTTATAATGTATGTTTTATCCTAGTAATGGTGTAAAATTCATTTGAATTTGGTTCTGTAGAATTTCTTAATCTCTATAGAATTTAGAGAAATATTAATCAAATAATTTATTAAATTTTTTAATCAATGTTTAGCCCTAAATGACCTATGTTTAATAATATATTATGAAAATACCTAAGGTTTAATACAAAACCATGGGATTATAGAGGAACCACCATAGGGGAACTCTTCCTACAGATATCGGTAGGAAATCCATCAGCATCAAATGAATTCTTTTGAGATCAATAAGACTATTAATGGAAAAAAACCACATTTATTCTTCACTAAATAATGATACTAATCATGGTTGGACTTGTTATATATGTATTACTTACCCATTTAATATGATTTAAATCATAGATTATTTATCTACTTGAACTTTTCTTTTCTTTTATTTAAATGGAAGCCCTTTCAACTTACATTTTTTAAAATGGTATTAGGGATTATTTATTCATGGAATTACTGATATCCCATTTATTATTTGATTTATCATTCAATTTAGGGTGGTTTTATCTTTATAAACCATTATATATTATTCACCTTTGTGGTTTTATGAATTTATCCCTCTGTTCTTCATGCATTCATCACCAGATTTCATTTTCCCTATAGATTTGACCAATCCACGAACTATTTTTTATGTGTTTGTTTATAAACTCTTTGGATTGTAATTTTGTGTTCAGTATTGAGTTATATGGTTTATAAAAGGAGGAATATAGTTTTTAAATTATAGGGGGGGTAGTGACAACCATTTCATGAGTTGGGATGTATAGGCAATATGAGAAGGCAAAAATGATCAATCTTTCGATAAAAGGGAGATAGAATCTAGAATTTTGTGAAGATTTGATATTGGAAAACTTGTTTTTCAAGTATCTAGGTGATATTTTAAATTAAACTAGAGGAAACAGTGGATATTTAGGAGGAAGATATATTTTGTGGAAAATCCGGACTATAGGGTGTTTAGTTTGGAAGAACACACACCGTGTATCTTGAGCGATGAAATGGCTAGTGTTTCAGTGGGAGTTAAATATAAAATACCATATAGTTAAAACATATTTCATTTGACCCATATCCATCTAGATCAGTGTGTAGGAGGATTACATGCCTAGGGAATTCAATTGGAGTACGCACATGTCCACATTTTGTGTACCATCATTGAAATGTGAATTAGGTAACCAAGTACCTCATCTAGTCCAATATATTAGGTTGGTATGTGACTGAGTATGATATACTCTATAATACCAAATGTAGGATTTAAATAAGAATGAGATTCTCATATACAATAGGGGGGTGAATTGTACCTTTTAAAAATTCCCTTAGGAAATTTTTAGGATGGTTATGTTTAATAAGGTTAAACAGAATAATTCACAAGACCTATATGAGTTCTGAAGACTTGTTAGATTCCAAAAAAGTGATTCCGAAAATGGAACTTAACTAAAGTTATAAAGATTAATATTCTACCTTAAAGCGTATAGAATCTAACTATATCAAATTACAAGTAAGGAAGTATAAGAAAATTATAATTTCCTTAACAATACAAAATACACAGTGGAAAACAAAGTAGTAACACTACAAGTAACAAACAATAACTCTTTTAACCCAAAGAGAAGGGTATCCAACAACCCTGGATAAAAGGTCCCTTGATTTATACTTTCAAGAAATTCTGTCTTACCCACACCAGGGTAAGCCCTCAATACGAAGATCGAAGTCTCTCTTGCTATCCCCGCAAGCCCTCAACTATCAGGTAGTCAGCACCTCTGTCTTCCTCAACAAGGAAGCCCTCAACTTCAAGGTGTTGGAACCTATGTCTTCCTATCCCCAGAATTCCTCAATTATACACAACAACAATAGGATTCGCACGAATAAAATCTTCACAAGTCAAAGTTTGAACAAGTTGTTCAAACTTTCTGCGAAAAGCTTGAGAGATGATAAGAGCATCTCTCTCTATAAATCACTTCAACAGCATATAAGAACAGTTGTCAAAATTTTAGAATCTTTTAAAATGAGCTTCTATTTATAGGCTAAGCTCCAATGGTCATCTCCCTCCTCCAATGGTTATATTTCTCCTTGAATTTTGGAGGGACCTGTACACGTGTCACTCAACCAACGGTTAATCAGTAACTGAAAGCACGACATCATTTTGTAATAGAACATGTATAAGCATAACTAAGATGATATTCAGAATGAATGTAAATAAAATTTCAGAATGTAAGCAAAGTATGAAAGTTCGTAGTCTAACAAAAAAAATCGGAGTCTATAAAAAGAGATATTTGGATTCTGTTTTGTAAGAATTCGGAACCTGGATTCTATAGAAATCTGGAGTCTGAATTTCACTAGAATTCGAAACCAGAAGTTATGAAGTTCGGAGTCTAAGTTCATGAGAATTCGGAGCCAGACCTCATCAGAGTTCAGAGTCTGAATTCAGAGAACTCGGAGTCAGAACTTAAATAATTTTGTAATTAGAATTTAGAGTGGAACTTTATGAGAGTTCGTATCCAGAATTCATAGTGGAACTTCATAAGAGTTCATATCCATAATTTGGAGTGGAACTTCATGAGAGTTCGTATCCAGAATTCGGAGTTGAACTTCATTAGAGTTTGTATCTAGAATTCGGAGTTGAACTTCATTAGAGTTCGTATCTAGAATTCAGAGTTGAACATCATTAGAGTTTGTATCCAGAATTCAGAGTTGAGCTTCATTAGAGTTCGTATCCAGAATTCGGATCCTAAAATAGAATTCTTCATGTCTAAGTATTATACGATTCTGAGGTTTTAGATATGAATCTGATTTTTACACTTAAGAAAAATATTGATATGAACAATGAAAACAAGGTAGGGGTAAATTTCATTTGGGAAGGAAATTTTCCTTATGGAAGTGAAACAGGGGTAAAATGAAATTTTCCTTAAGAAAAGGTGTTTGTGATTTTCAAAACAAGAGGAATGGTAAATTCATAAGGAAACCTTGAGGACTTATCAATCTCCCCCATGAATGAAGGAATGGAAAAATTCATAAGGAAAACCTTATTGACTCAACAATCTCCCCCTTTTTGGAAAGCACTAACATCCTTACGAAAAAGAATGTGATGACTTAGAATAAATATCTAGACTTGTAATTAAAGATTATCTTCCTTTGTTTATGATCAATGGTGAATACGACTAACTCCCCCTTAGGCTTTAAAACTCTAAGGATCGTATTCTAGATTTCCGGAATGGGATTTTCATTATGAATATGGAAGTCTTCGTAATGAGCACTCCCCCTTACTTAGGGATAGTTCTTCTTATACTTAGAAATTTTTCTTCTCCCTTTTAGATTTTTCCTTCTCCCTTTTGAGTTCTTTTTCCTTCTCCCCCTTTGTGATTTTCAAAAAAAAATTGAGGGAATGGAAAAACAATAAACTACCTGAAACATTAGTAAGACATACAAACAATACAAACAACCAAATTTTTCATTAATATTGAAAGGATTTTTACAAGGAAAAATACAAAAAAAGATTGGATTGGTCTATTTGTATTATGTTTCGTTGGGGATTATCTTCTTTAGAAGGATTTTCAGATTCTTTAACTCGTTGTGGTCCTCCTTAGATTGCTTTTCTAAGGATTTAATCCTATAATCTTGAGCCTTCAGATCCTCGGACTGAGCCTTAAGAACTTCATCCTTCTTTACAAGCTTTTCTTTGATCTCAATTTGGAGATCTCTTTCCCATTTCCATATTTGAGCAACAGAGTTATGATTTCCATTCAGATCCTTCACTTGTTGATTCTGAGTATTTTAGTCAAGGTTCAGCTTTTCCTAAAGATTCTTCATCTTGTCATCCTCGGTATCAAAAGCTTCATTCATATCATTCTGAAAGGTATCAAGCTCTATCAAATAATCATTGATTTTCTTTGACCATAAAGTCATTTTGCTGTAATATTTTCTATGGACCTCATAATTGATAAGTAAATTTTTGTGTTCATCCTCAATATTCACACATTTATCCATCAAAATGGATACGGATTTTGACTTCTGATTTAATTTGTGCTAAAGAATCTGGAACCTGGAGTGTATTTTAGGAAATATCATAATTGTGTCCACCAATTTCTTCAGAGATTCAACAAAAAAATCATGTCCTAGTGCAGATGACTCTTAATCCGACATCTTGATAGGTGAATTTTCTTCTTTAATTTCCACAAGATTTCTTTTAGAAGATCCTCCAACTTGATTTTTCCTTATGATATCTTTCTTTGGGGTGTCCATAGGCACTTTCTTACCCTTATCAACTTTTGGAATGGGTTCCTCATCAGGATATTCTTCCTCACTTTCAGATAGTTGAACTATCTTTTCTTCATCAGGTTTTTCCTTCTCTTCTCCTTCATCAAGAAAGTTCTTTTCATAGCTTTCTTCCTCAGATAATTCATTCTATTTCTCTTCCTCCTTGTCTTCATCTTTCTTACCATCTTTCTCGTCTTCCTTTCCCTGAGTGACTAGATTTTAGGACTCATCCCCAGATGTTCGGAGTGGTAATCTTTCTGATGGATTTGCCTTTTCTTGGTAATCTTCAACTTGTTTAATCAGATCATCTAAATCACCGCTTTCTTCTTCTAATTCTTCTTCTTCTTCTACTTCCTCTTCTTCTTATACTTTTTCAATAACTTCTGTATCTTTAGATTTTTCCAGAGTGACGAAATTATTCCCTGGAGTCTCAGGTAAAGTTTCAACTAAAAAGGACTTCGGAATGGGAATATTCTCGGAGGCTATTTCTATGGCTTTCAAGAGATATTGTACAACTTCAGCCTCAGACAATTTCTTCTTCATCTTCTTCTCTTTTTCTATATTCTCAATATATTCACTAGTCTTCTCTATTAAAGACTTGGATTCAGCAAGGTATAATCTGAATTTTGGCTCCCATTCATTCCTCTTTTCCTCATTTTCCATCCACTTTGAAACCACTTCATCTGGATACGCTATCTGGTTCTTCGGTTTGGGAGGTGCGGATTGAGCTTCCTTAGCTTTAGGGGTTTTATCTGTCTCCTCCACTTCCTTCAGCTTCCTTTTCTTGCCAACCTTATTTGATGGTTCATCTTTATCTACATTTTTTAGAATAGATTTTTTGGCCTCTTGTGGCAGATCATAGAACTCACCTCTCTGTTTTGAAAAACCAACTTTCATCCTCTTTAACGTGTCATCACTAATCAGCATCACCTTACAATTTCTCGGTTTGGAGGTGCAAGAAACCATGAAATAATCAAGACACCAAATAATAATCTTGGAGAGAATAGCATGATACATAATAATTTGAGCTTTCAAATTCCCATTCTTGATGTTCTGAACCGTAATAAGTATGTGCCTCATCAGATTGATATTTCTTATATTTACCAAGAAATCCAAGATGTAAATATCACTTTTCATTAAGTTATCCTTGTCACCTCTTCTTGGTATGAAAAACCCTTGAACCCACAACTGTAAAATCTAGTTGTTGGTAGATAGTTGGGAATTATTTGCTGTTTTTTCATCTTTGAGACCAAGGCATTCCATAGCCTTCACCTTGCTGAAACTTCCTTGCACATCTGGTAACTTATGGGAGAAAATTTCGGCTTCTCCATCACATGAGAGCCCCACCAAGCTCACAACCTTGGTGTAAGAAAGCTTGTAAGTCTTTCCATATCTCTTAAAGGAGAACTTTTCTCTGCCATATTCTTCATAGAAGGAAATAGAGTCATAAAATTATACAAGAAAATTCTTATAAACAACATCCTGATCCCCTGGCTTCGATACGCAGAAATATTCTCGACTATTGAGCATGATATTCTTATAAATAAGACGATCATACTTACTAAAAAAGTTCAGATAGACCATCCTTTCCCTGTAGACTAACCAACATGATATTGGCTTCATAGTAGACATTGCTTGAGAAGTGTCTTCTACAGACATTCGGAATGGAGGAGCACTGAAAGATTCGGAATGGTCTTAAGAAGGAAGGGCATAATTTCAACACGCGAGAGCTTGAAATCTATGTGGGACAACCATCGGGGGTCCCCTTTATATAGGTGATGGCGATGACCTTTCAACTTCCAAAACCAATCTAACGGATTAAAAACTCTCTTATCTAATCTAACGGTTTAAAACATACCTGTAAGGAAATCTTGAATCTGAACATTTGAGGTTTTAAAAACATTCGGATTTAAGAAGAAATGCATCCGAAAATTTTTAAAAACAAAGGAAACTACCAGGAAGTAAAAGTGAAAATGAAAACTTAATTAATGAATTCATACCTTTCAGATTGTCTAGGAAGATTATTCGTAATAGGTGATATTCTTCTTGAAGAAAATGTGACTAATAAAAACTCACTATGAAAAACTTTTATTGCAAAAGCTTTGAGTACCAAAACTCAATTACGAAAATTATGAGTACGGAAATTCCCATTACAAAAATTCTCATTAAGAAAATTTCCATTACGAAAATTTCTAGTACAAAAATTTCCATTACGAAAATTTCCAGTACGAAAATTTCCAGTACGAAAATTTCCAGTACAAAGATTTCCATTATGAAAATTTTCATTACAAAGATTTCCATTACGAAAATTTTCATTATGAAGATTTCAATTCCGAAAATTTTCATTATGAAAAATTTGAAAAACTTCATAACAGATGTACCCCCCTATGAAAAATAATTTATTACTGTAAGAAGATTGGTTCAACAAGAAGTTAATTAAGGAAGATTACCTTACAGTTATCATTCCTATATTCTATTTAATGTATTCAAATCTATCAGAGGGTAAGGATTTTTTGAAAATGTCAGCAATTTGATCTTGTGTTCTGATAAACTAAAGAATGGTATCTCCTTTTAGTGTGTGATCCCTAATAAATTGATGCCTAATATCTTTGTGTTTTTTACGAGAGTGATGTGCAGGGTTTTTACTAAGGGAAATGGCACTTGTGTTATCACACAAAATTTGAGTCTTAGTAATACTCAAGCCATAGTCTGTGAGTGTGTGTTGAATCCACAACACTTGAGCACAACAACTTCTAGCTGCTACATATTCAGCTTCAGCAGTGGATAATGCTACAGAATGTTCCTTCTTGCAAGACCAAAAAACTAATGAATCTCTTACAAAATGAAAAGTTCCCGATGTACCCTTTCTATCCATTCTACATCCACCAAAGTCAGAATCTAAAAAACTTTTTAAGATAAAACAATTTCCAGAAGTATAAAATAGTCCAAGATCCATGGTTCCCTTTAACATGAAAAAAATTCTCTTCACTTCATTTAAATGAGATTCCTTGGTATTGGATTGATTTCCTTTACATAAGCATACTGAAAACATTAAGTCTGGACAACTGGTTATCAAGTATAGTAAGCTTCCTATAATACCTCTAAAAGATGTTTGATCTACTGGTTTCCCAGCTTCATCAAGATCAAGTGTGTTTGAGGTACTAATAGGAGTACTTATACTCTTCGTATTGTCATATCTATACTTTTTAAGAAGATCTTTAATATACTTGTGTTGGGATATGTATATTTCTTCTGGTTTTTGAAAAATTTGAAAACCAAGGAAAAATTTTAACTCACCTATCATACTCATTTCAAAATCATATTTCATTAGATCTACAAAGGAATCAGTTAAAGATTGCTGAGTTGAACCAATTATAATTTCATCAACATAAATTTGAAAAATCAAAACATTTTTCTTATCTTTCTTTATAAAAAGGGTTGGATCTGCATTTCGCTTAACATAGTTATTTTGAAGCAAATATTATGTAAGTCTATCATACTAAGCTCAAGGGTCTTGTTTAAGGCCATACAAAGCTTTTGTAAGTCTAAAAACATGATCAGGATGTTTTGTGTCTTCAAATCCAGGAGGTTGTTCAACAAAAACTTCCTCTTGAACATAACCATTAAAGAAAGCACATTTTACATCCATTTGAAAAAGCTTGAAATTGAAGAATGCTGCAAAGGCAAGTAAAATATGAATAGATTCAAGTCTAGATATTGGAGCATAGGTTTCTTCATAGTTTATTCCTTCTTGTTGATTATATCCTTTAGCAACCAATCTAGATTTATTTCTGACGATGATTCCATTTTCATCAAACTTATTTATGAAGACCCATTTTACTCCAATAACAGATGTTTCCTTAGGTCTTTCAACCAAGGTCCAAACTTTATTCCTTTCGAATTCATTTAGTTCATCTTGCATGGATTTAATCCAATCATCATCACCTAAAGCTTCATCAGTGCTTTTTGGTTCTAATTGGGAAAGGAATGCTAGATGCTCTACTTCATTTCATAAGGAACATCTATTCCTTATAGGTTGATTTACATTTCCAATGATACTATCACTGGGATGGTTCTTAAGAAATGACTAGTTTGGGTTTTGTAAAACTCATTCATCAACATAGGGTAGGAAATCTTTTGGGGTAAATGTTTCAGAAGTATCTTCTTGAAAATTTTCCTTATCAAAAGGATTTTCTATCATAGGTTGATAATCAGTTTTTGATAACACATTTGAGGATGGAGGATGGGGTTGTTTGAAAACAAAAGGATCAATTTCATCAAATTTGACATGTATTATCTCTTCAATAGTACAAGTGTTTTTGTTAAAAACTATATAAGCCTTAGAAGTTGTGGACTAGCCTAAGAAAATTCCTTTATCATATTTTGCTGAAAATTTGTGTAAATTAACTTTAGTATTCAGAATGAACACCTTGCAACCAAAAACCTTAAAGTAGGAAAGTCTAGGTTTTCTACCATTCCATAACTCATAATGAGTTTTATTAAGAAAAGTTCTAATCAAAACTCAATTTATAGTATAACAAGTATTACTTACAGCTTCAGCCAAAAAATGTTTGGCTACAGAATACTCACTCAACATGGTTCTAGTTATCTCTTGAAGAATTTTATTTCTTCTTTCAAAAACACCATTTTGTTGAGGTGTTCTGGGTGCTGAGAAGTTGTAAGTAATACCTTATCTACTAAAAAAAATTTCAAAATCAGAATTTTGAAATTCTCCTCCATGATCACTATGAATAGTTTTCAATGGAAGGTTTTTCTCATTTTGGACTTGGGCTCTAAAACCTTTGAAATAATAAAAAGCTTCAGAATTCATTTCTATAAAATAGACCCACGTAAATCTAGTGTAATCATCAACCAAAACAAATACATAGTACTTGCCCCCAATGATTCCAGTTTATGTTGGACTAAAAATATCCATATGCACTAGCTGTAATGCGTCAGTGGTTGGGACTTCACCGACTGATTTAAAACTTTATTTGTGTTTCTTTCCATATTGACAAGGTTCACATACTTTTGAAGAATAAAATATAAGATTCAATAGATCCTTAACTAAACCTTTATTAGAAAGTTTACATAAGTTCCTAAGGTTACAGTGTCCTAAACTTCTATGTCATAACCAAGAATGATCTTCCATTGCACTAATCCAAGGTAAGTATTGGCTCCTAAGGACTTATAAATTTAGTGTGTAAACATTCTCTTGCCTATGGGCAGAAAGAATAAACTCTTCCTTTGAATTCTGTACTAGGCACTTATCATTCCTAAAATTAAAAAGGTAGCCTTCATCACATAATTGACTTATGCTGATGAGGTTGTGCTTAAGACCCTTAACAAATAAAACATTTTAAATTAAAGTTTTTCCAAGAAGAACGATGTTACCTATACCAATAATTTCCCCATGAGAATTATCTCCGAAATTTACTTTTCCTCCTTTCATTTTGATAATATTTTAGAAATAGATTTTGTTACCAGTCATATGCTAAGAATATCCACTATCCGTGTACCATGTATTGTTGTTGGTACTTTCCCTATTTTCCTAAAAATAATAAAAAATTTAGGTTTTCAGAATCCAGACATTCTTGGATCTGGAAATCTCAGAAAGCAAAATTTTGGGTACCCACATCTTCTTAGAAAAATAATCCTTATGAAATCCTAGAGATTTGGTTTTGTTTAAGAAAAAATTCTTTGCCCAATGACCACCATATTGACACTTTGTGTAGAATGGGGCACTTTGAGGAACAAAGTAGTTGTTATTATAAATCGGTTTAGAACATGTGTAACCAAAACCAGAAGTATTCCTTCGAGGTCGAATTTGTGAATACATTTTATCAAAATTTTCCTTACCTAGGGTAAAGTTTGACAAACACTTCCTCAATGAAAATATTTCGGATTTGAGTTTTATAACAAGGATCTTGTTTTCAAAAACATCTGATTTTGGGATAGATCTAGGCTCGAAAACATTTTTCTTAGAAATTACATTTTCAAGATATTTTGAAAGTTTATTCTTCTCAGAACTTAATTCCTCAAGATTTTTTGAAATACTTTCAAAATAAACATTTTTCTTATCAAGATCTTTAGAAAGATCTGATATTTCTTTAGTAAGAATAATATTCCTAGAATTTTCCTTATCAAGTTTCTTCATGAGTTTTGAATTCTCATTTTCAAGAATTTTGGAAAACCTAAAATATTTTTCATAGGTAGGTAATGTATTGTCTTTATCAGAAAAGGATTCTTCATCCAAAGAGTTATAATATTTACTATCATTATCATTTAAATCAAAATTAGTCATTGATTCAATATTGTGTACCTTATCCATCAAGTAGTGATTATCAATAGGTATCCTAGATAAAAGACCAAGATTCTTCTATCCATAAGATTCATAATCCGATGATTCATCTGAAGAGTCTCCACCACTAGCACTCCATGTGTCATTGGCTTTAAACACTTTCTTAGCTTTGTACTTGTAATATTTATTTCTATTCCTTTCAGAATTCCTCTCCTTTCTTTCTTTTCTCTTGAGCATAGGGCAATCAGGTCTTATGTGTTCAGCTGTCTTGCATTCATAGTATGTGACTTCTGAATCTTTCTTATCTTTACTTTCCTTATTCTTCTATTTGGATTGGAAATTTCTCTGTCCATCTATCTTGTTCACCCTTTAAGAAAGATTAGCTTACTCATTTTCTGAGACTTCACTCTCACTAGATTCGGATTGGATAATAACCTTCTTAGATCTGGATCTAGTAACTCTCTCAGGAGTCTTGGCTTTCATATGATTGGAATTAGTAGTAAAATCTACACTTCCATTTCCATTATTCTTCTTTATGTTGTCAGCATCTCTCTTCATTCTTTTCTCATGTTGAAGAAGAGTTCCAAACAGTTCATCAAGACAAATTTGAGTAACCTTTATGTTTTCATCGATATCAGTTCTCTTTTATTCCCAATAATTAGACATAATATCTATGATCTTGTCAATAAGGTCTTAATCATCTAGACCTTTCTCTCCCATTGATTGTAAACTATTCACGATAGTCATGAATCTATGTTGTACTTTGCATATGGGTTCACCATACGGAAAACTAAAACCACGATATTCGGCTCTGATCATGGCTCTCCAAGTCTTAATCACTTTAGATGTGCCAAAATGTGTAACTACAAGTTTCTTCCATATACAATTAGCTATTTCACAAGAATAAATTTGGATATATATGTTCCTAGTCATTTAACAAAGTAAAGTATTGTGTACCTTATAGTTGAGTTGATATTCATGTTTTTCTTGATTTGTAAAGGCACTTACTTCTTTATCAGAAATTTTTTATCCTCTGGTAATCATAACAAAATTTTCAACCCCAGTATTGATAATGAAAGTATTCATGAGATATTTCCAATATTTGTAATCATTACCATCAAATATTGGTGGTCTAGTAGGATTAATATTGTCTATGGAACCAACATTGATTCCTGCCATCTTTAATAAAAGTCTTTCCACAAAAAACTTGTTAGTAGAAAAAGTTTGAAAACAAGGAAAATATTCTAAGCAAGAAAATATAGAATAAAATTATCTCTACGAAAAAGTGAATCCTAACTATGAGTCCAAAAAAACATATTCTGAAAAATATGAATTTGGAAATATGAATCTGAATGTTCAATTCCGAGAAATATGAAAAAACCTTATTAATCTAATCGTGGGATTAATTTAGATGGAACCAATCCTCTGATACAAATTCTTAGGATGGTATGTGGCTGAGTATGATATAATCTATAATACCAAACGTAGGATCGAAATAAGAATGAGATTCTCATATACAAGAGGGGGTGAATTGTACCTTTTAAAAATTCCTTTAGGAAATTTTTAGGATGGTTATGTTTAACAAGTTTAAACAGGATAATTCAGAAGACCTCTATGAGTTCTAAAGACTTTCTAGATTCTAGAAAAGTGATTCTGAAAATGGAACTTAACTAAAGTTACAAAGATTAAGATTCTACCTTAAAGCATATAGAATCTTACTATATCAGAGTACAAGTAAGGAAGTATAAGAAAATTATAATTTCCTTAACAATATAAAATGCACAATGGAAAAAAAAGTAGTAAAACTAGAAGTAACAAACAATAACTCTTATAACCCAAAGAGAATGGTATCCAACAACCCGGGATAAGAGGTCCCTTGATTTATACTTTAAAGAAAGTCTGTATTACCCACACCAAGGTAATCCCTCAATACGAAGATCGGAGTCTATCTTTCTATCCCTGCAAGCCCTCAACTAACAGGTAGTCGGCACCTCTGTCTTCCTCAGCAAGGAAGCCCTCAACTTCAAGGTGTTGGAACCTCTGTCTTCCTATCCTTGGAAGCCCTCTATTGTACACTGAAAATATTGGAGTTTCATGAAGAAAATCTTCACAATGCAAAGTTTGAACAAGTTGTTCAAACTCTCTTCACGAAGCTTGAGAGTTGATAAGAGACTATCTCTCTAGAAATCACTTCAACAGCATGTAAGCACAGTTGCCAAATTGTAGCTTATTTTCAAATGAGATCCTATTTATAGGTGAAGCTCCAACGGTCGGCTACCTCCTCCAACAGTCATATTTATCCTTGAATTTTGAAGGGACCTTTACACGTGTCACTCAACCAATGTTTAATCAGTAACTGAAAACATGACATCATTTTTTAATAGAACAAGTATAAGCATAACTAAACTGATATTCAGAATGAATGTAAATAAAAATTCAGAATTTAAGTAAAGTATGAAAGTTCGTAGTCTAACCAAAAAATAGAATTTGGAGTCTATAATAAAGAGATATTCAGATTCTATTTTGTAGGAATTCGGAACGTGAATTCTATAGAAATCCATAGTCTGAATTTAACTATAATTCGGAACCAGAACTTATGAAGTTCGGAGTCTAAGTTCATGAGAATTCGGAGTCAGACCTCATCAGATTTCGGAGTCCTAATTCAGAGAACTCTGAGTCAGAACTTAGAGAAGTTTGTAATTAGATTTCGAAGTGGAACTTTATGAGAGTTTATATCCCGAATTCATAGTTCGGAGTGTAACTTCATGAGAGTTCGTATCCAGAATTTGGAGTTGAAATTCATTAAAGTTCGTATACAGAATTCGGAGTTGATCTTCATTAGAGTTTGTATACAGAATTCGGAGTTAAATTTCATTAGAGTTCGTATCCAAAATTTGGAGTTTTACTTCATTAGAGTTCGTATCCAAAATTCGGAGTTGAACTTCATTAGAGTTCGTATCCAGAATTTGGATCCTAAAACAGGATGCTTCATGTATAAGTATTATACGATTCCAAGGTTTTAGATATGAATCCAATTTTTACACTTAAGAAAAATATTTATATGAACAATGAAAACAAGGTAGGGGTAAATTTCCTTTGGGAAGGAAATTTTCCTTATGGAAGTAAAACAGGGATAAAATGAAATTTTCTTTAATAAAAGGTATTTGTAATTTTCAAAACAAGAGCAATGGTAAAGTCATAAGGAAACCTTGATGACTTATCAATCTCCCCCATGAATGAAGGAATGGAAAAAGTCATAAGGAAAACCTTATTGACTCAACAAAATATGCCATGTTCTCTAATACATTCCATTTATTCTTAACTTTACACACCATAAAGGATGTAATTACATAAGGAAGAAATGGATTGTGGTTTATGCACCATGTACCAAAGGTACACACTATGTTCTTATAAAATATCTATCTTTCATCTTTGAATCATTGTTTTGGCTTGGATTTAGACCCACGAGCAGTCCTTTCTAAGTATATTTACACACTGTGTTCTTGTAAAATATCTATCTTTCATCATTGAATCTCTACTATAGATATTAGAGACTAATTCATGATATGAAAATTTTTTATTAGGGAAGAAAACCATTCCCCTAGTCAACCAGTGTGG
The DNA here is from genome assembly GCA_963277665.1 of Viscum album. NCBI lineage: Eukaryota > Viridiplantae > Streptophyta > Magnoliopsida > Santalales > Viscaceae > Viscum > Viscum album. Next base: position 376,296,389 of record OY728160.1, on the reverse strand, counting down.
TCAGACTCATGTTTCTCTCATCATTCCCCTATGGGGTTGGTATTTAACATGATGGGATAAGGATTTTCCACTAATGAAGGTATTTTTCTCATGTAGGTATGGGGTTGGGATCCTCTACTTTTTGAATCAGATAGAGTTGGTATTTCACCAACATTACCTAGGAAATAGAAGAGTTATCTATAGAGATGGTATTTCTCCCATATAAAGAGCTCATATAGTATTAGGATTCCCAACTATAATCAGTATTTTATATGTTATATTGGTTTAGGGATCCTCTATAATGGATTCAGAAAGACTTCATAGGTTCCTATATTTTAGTGTTTCATGTGTTTGATTGATTATGCAGTATGATGGGAAGATGTGTCTTTCTATTAACTAGAGATAATGCATCAAATATGATCAATATTTCCATTGAGTTTTATAATTATGGTGTGGTTGTTGGAAGTCTATTTAGTTAATAATTTTATAGTACTTTTGATTCTTCGGTACCCTAGGGGTTACTTTTGAGATGTGGTGTGTATCTGTATATCTACTTCAGGCTTCATAGACTCTTATATATTCTAAAAAACTCGTGTTTTCCATGGAATGTGGGTCTAAAGTATTAGGGATGAGATAAATGAGACTTCTATGTGTCCCTAATACATTAGGTTGTAGAGAATATCATTATTATTCTCTCATGACATTCTTCTGGTTTCTCTTTAGTATTAGAGCTTTGAGATAAATTGGTGTTCTATTTTTCCTCTTTGACTTCTTCCTTATTACATCACATGCATATAGTTGATTTGACATATTGAATTGTTCTTTAATTATGGTTTTTGTGGTTTCATACTAAGTATTTTTATACTCACCCTTGTATGGGACATGTGCCCACATGTGTTATGTCTATGTAGAAGGTTAATAGATTCATAGATATTATGGGGAGTGTAAATTTAGTACGAATTATTCTAGTTTGATTCCTTCTGATGATTTTTTGGATCATGGTGATTCATGTTGGTGACGGTCACCGATGTATCTATAGTACTATCCATTAATACATAAAACATAGAGTATTTTCTCAGTTCTTTGTATTTCAGAGGCCTATTGGGTGTACCGTTTACCTGGTTTTTACCTTGGGGTGCCACTCTTTGTTTACCTCCAGCATGGGAAAAGCCCTAGTTGGAAGGTTTATATCATTATAAACTTAAAATTACTAAAATAATCTTGATATTTAAAAAACTCCAAACTAAATTTTAATTCCCTAACACCTAGAATGATTCAATGTGTATTTTTAGAATTATAACTATTTTATGAGTTTCAAATGTTAGTTAAATTATCAAATTTTCTAAAATTCGTTTTTGTTTTCATAAAAAAACAAATACAATTATCCTTAATTACATATCAACTTTCAAGTACAAATTATATGTAATTTTTTTATGCGACCAAAATTATTGAAAGTGAATTTTTAATATTATAACTCTTTTAAATGTTCCAAACTTGCATCAAATGTTAAAACCCCAAAAAATGATCTTATATTGACATGAAAATTTACTAAAACAATCATTTATTAATTTATTGAATTTAAAAATAATCTAAATTTCATTCTAATGGATGGATTGTTTGGAAGGATCCAAAAATAAATTTTTATAAATATAACAAATTTTTAAGTTCTAAACATGTGTGCTCTGATTATCATGGAAATTTAAGAAAATGATATCAAATTAACTTAATACCTAAAGTAACAACTTGTATGTCAATATAATGTACAATGTGTATGAAATAATTCAAAAATATATATATAATTATAACACTTTTATAAGTTCTTAACATGTGGTACATGATATAAACTTATAAAATGATCTTGGATTCACATTAAAATTTATTAAAGTGATTTATAATTAATTATTGACCAATATAAACAATTAATACATAAATTTGATGTTCAATGTGATATAAATGGTCTAAAATTATTTTTTATAAGCTTTAAACTCGTTTTAAATAATAAAAAAATTAGTAAACCTTCTCAGATTGACATAAAAATATTGGGAAATGATATTTTATTAATTGGTGACTGATAAGAATAAATTTAACATCAATCCAAAGAATATTTTTATAAATATAACTATTTTATAAATTATAAATGATTTTTGAATGATAAAAAATGAGCCAACAAGAATAAATTATCGTGGAAATTAAAGAAAACAATTTTTTATTTGTTTATGATATATAGGAACAAACTAAACATAAATCCTATATTCAATTTTTTTGGAATTATTCAAAATATATTTCTAGAATTATAATTCTTTTCAAAGTTCTAAACATGTATAAAATAGTCTAAACTAAGAAAAAAAATTATTTTGTTATGGAAATTTTGGAAAATGATAATATACTGATGTAGGATTTCTAGGAATATGCCACACATTAATTTGAAATGTGATTTTCCTGGAATGGTTCAAAGTTATATTGACAATTATAACTAATTTAGAGTACCATGCACATGAAAAATGATCAAAACTGTGAAAAATACATTGATTTTCATGAAAATTTTGTATAATTATTTTTGATTAAATTTTAAAATATATGAATAAAAAATATTCCAATATCACATAAGATGTAACTAGAATGATTTAGAGTAATTTTTTTGATTATATATCTTTATTAGTTCTAAACACAATTCAAATGACCTAAATAAAAAAATGGTCCTCTATTATTAAAAAAATTAATTATAATTATTTCTTCCTAATTAATAACCTATTATGAAAAATCACATATCAATCTAATGTGCTATTATTGCGACCCCAAATTTTCCTCAATTGGTACTTAGTTTGTTTTTTACTTCAAACATCTTGAGTCCTCAAAATGGATTTTAATGGAAAATTTACTCTAAAAATTTGCCTTAGAAAATTTTTCCATTGGTTCTATTGTTCTTAGAGTATAGTGGTTACCCCCAGGTTGAGTTTTGGTGAAATTCCATGATTGTTGATTTTTTGTAGATATTTAATATTTATTGAATAAATAACAAAACATCTCATGAAAAAGGATAGCATTATCTTCTAAATGGATTCTCAAATATAAATTTAGACACCTTAGGTGTGTCTGTAATTAGGGGTTGTCCCTAATAGATGCAAATTTTTGTGCATGTTTCATGATCTAGGTCGGTTGTGTATCAGGTTTTAATTAGTTAATTAATTAAAGGCCTAGTTGACCTATTTTAATAATATATATTCTCCCTTAATACCCTTTCTTTTTTTATATACATAAAATCATTTAAATTAACCATAAATAGAGAGAGATAATATAGGAAAGATTTAATTCCAGGTGGAAAAGGAACTAGGATTAGATCAAATAACGCCAATGAATATAACCACAACATCGATGAACTTTTAAAGTGATGGAGAATCTCCATGAGTTAAGTATTTGTTCTTTATTTTATAGAATTTTCCATTTTGGAATCAATTTATTTTTTCCTTTGGATTTAAATTTTTATTATTTTAATCCCCTTTAACTTAATCATGCATCATTATTAATTCATTAAAAATTTTTATGCTAACACATTTAGGGTAGTCTGTAGAAGATCATTTGTTGGGAGATTTCATCCAAAATCTTGGAAATTCTTTGATACAATTGCTCCCCATGGTGTTTTCCATAGATTATTTATATATTTCAACTTTGAATATTTATTGTTTCTCTACATTCCTTATGGTGTGCATTGTGTATGGAAATTTAGGTTGTTGGTATTTGCATCAACCATAATTTATTAATTTCCCCTATTCTCCTACATCATAGAAGATAATTGTTAACCTTTGTATTGGATAATGTTTTAACTTTGGAGATTCATAATGGATAGGTAGAATGTGTCTAGTTGTGATAGATTCCTCTAAGGTATGGTAGTGGAAATTAGGACACTTCATTGAGTCTCAATGGTGATTTGGTGTGATTGATTGAGCCAAGTTTATGTGTGAAAGGAACACGATGACTGGTGGGTTATGTCGGTGAGTGGTGATAGATGTAGGTATTGATATAGGCATAAAGGGTACTGAAAACTATATCATTTGAATAGAAAATATGGGATTTCTTGATTTCTAGACAAGGAATATGACTACACAACATGTATTTTATTACATCCCATGTCATGTAGGGTCATGGGTTGTGACACTAGGGTTTTTATAGTTTATAAACATCATATGGAATGTGAATTAGGTATAAACTTAGTGTAGTGATAGGTTATGTCACTTAAGCTGTATAGAAGTACTCAACCAGGATACGCCATTCATTCACACACATTAAGTGGGTCTGAGATAAAAATCATGTAATAGTAGGCCACACAGCCTAGGGTATGGTAGAGTACGTACTCATCCACCCTAATTCACATACATGGTGTGTAATTGGAGTACATCCCATATAGAAACTACAGAACACATAATGGTCTATAGTTAATTCCAAGAGTGACCTCCATGGACCACGCATCATATAACCATCAAGGCATGTTGTATAATATGGGAATACATAACTCATGAAACTGTTGAGTCAATAAGGTCTTCCTTATGACTTTTCCATTCCTTCTTGTTTTGAAAATCACAAACACCTTATCTTTAGGAAAATTGATTTTATAAGGAAAATTTCTTTTATAAGGAAATTCGCTTTTGTAAGAAAAATTATCCTTATCATATTTTCATCCATATTTTTCCTAAGTATAAAATTCGGATTCATTTCTGTTTTCTCGTATTTGTTAGAAACATTGATATAAAGTATTCTGTTTTAGGATCCGAATTCTGGATAAGATTTGTAAGGAAGTTTCACTCCGGATTCCAGATGAGAACTGTAATAAAGTATCATTCTGAATTCCGGTTACAAACTCTGACTAAGTCCTATTCCAGATTCCGGATACGAATCCTTATGAAGTTCGACATGGAATTCTCATTACGAATTCTAATGACGAATTCTCATTACGAATTCTGATAATGAATTTTCATTAAGATTTATGATGACGAATTCTCATTACGAATTCTGATGATGAATTCTCATTACGAATTCTGATGAGGAATTCTCACTACAAATTCTTAAGATGAAATCTCATTACGAATTCTGATGATGAATTCTTATTACGAATTATGATGAGGAATTCTCACTAAGAATTCTAATGAAAAATTCTCATTCCGAATTCTCATTCTGAATTCATCTATTAAACAGAATCTTATCATCTCTGTTTTGTACACTCTGATTTATTCAGACTCCGAATTTTTCACTTTGAACTTTCATTTTGCTTATGCCTTTATATTTTGACTACTCTTTATTATTTTCCTTACACTCTGAACTTTCACTCCAAAAATTCACTCTGAATATTTTGAGTTAGATTTTAAACGGTGTCGTACATTCTGTTACACTTGTTTTGTTATAAAACGATGTCGGCTATTCTGTTATAAAACTAATCGTTGGCTAAGTGACACGTGTACAAGTCCCTCCGATTTTTAAGGAAAATATGACCGTTGGGAAGGAGGCCGACCTTACCTATAAATAGGATCTCATTTGAAAGAGCTCGGTGCTGAAAGGCTGACTGATCTTTGACTCTTGTGATTACATGCTTGAAGTGATTTCTAGAGAGAGAGGCTCTTATTAACTCTCAAAGCTTCGTGTGACTCTGAATGTTGGTGATTACATTCGAGGACTTCCGGGGATAGGAAGACAGAGGTGTCGACTACCTTGAAGTTCGAGGGCTTCCTTGCTAAAGAAGACAGAGGTTTCCAACTACCTTGAAGTTGAGGGCTTGCGGGGATATCAAGACAGAGACACTCTGATCTTCGTATCGAGGGCTTACCCTGGTGTGGGTAAGACAGACTTGCTTGAAAGTATAAATCAAGGGACCTTTATCCAAGGTTTTTGGATACCCTTCTCTTTGGGTTAAAAGACTATTATCTTGTTACTTGTAGTTCTACTACTTGTTTATTTCCACTACATTTTGTATTATAAGGAAAGTATAACTTTCTTATACTTCCTTACTTATACTCTGTTTCATTTAGATTCTATACTCTTTAAGGTATAATCTCATATTGTAACTTCTTTTAAGTTTCAATTTCCGGAACCATATTTCTGGAACCTACTTTTGGAATCTCTTTCCAAGTTTGCATTCAGTGTTAGAGGTGTTGTGAATTTGCTTAGTTTAACTTTTTTAAACTTAGCCCTCTCCTTTGCTTAAGGAAAACATAGTTATTTGTAACTAACTTTAAAGGTTCCAAAGGAATTTTTAAATTATACAATTCACCCCCCCCCCTCTTGTATATTGAGCATCTACATCACTATTTCGATCCTACAATTGGTATCAGAGGAGGTATCTGAAATACTTATACTTACGAATAAGTTTTTCTTGCTCACTTTATCATTCTGAACTTTTTCATTCCGAACTTTTCCATTCCGAACTTTGTTTTTACGAATCTGTTCTACTAACAAGTTTGTGTGCCGAAGGTTATTATAAGTATGGAAGGAATTAATGTTGGTTCAATTAATAATCTAAATCCTACAAGACCACCAATATTTGACGGTAATGATTATGAGTACTGGAGACATCGAATGAAGAATTGTTTTATCAACACTGGAGTAGACAATTTTGTTATGCTTACTGGTGATTATAAAATTCCTGACAAGGAAGTTAGAACTTTTACAAACCAGGAAAAGCAAGAATATCAACTCACCTATAAGGTACGCAATACTCTACTTTGTTCAATGACCAGAAATATATATAGCCAAATTTATTCTTGTGAAGCAGCTAACTGTATCTGGAAGAAGTTAGAGGTTACACACTTTGGAACTTCTAAGGTGATTGAGACTAGGAGAGCTATGCTTAGAGATGAATATCATGGCTTCAACTTTCCTTATGGTGAACCAATCTATAAAGTTCAATAGAGATTTATGACTATCGTAAACAGCCTACGGTCTATGGGAGAGAAAGGTTTAGATGATGAAGCTCTTGTGGATAAGATAATTGATATCATGCCTAATGAGTGGGAGTCAAAAAGAACTGCTATAGATGAAAACAGGAAAGTGACTCAGATTTCTCTTGATGAGCTTTTTGGAACTCTTCTCCAACATGAAACCAGAATGAAGAGAGATGCTGACAACATCAAAAAGAAAAATGGAAATGGTATTGTTGCTTTCACAACAACATCAAATCATATGAAAGCTAAGACTCCTGAGAGAGTAACCAGATCTAAGTCTAAGAAGATGGTATTTCAATCATATTCTAGTGAGAGTGAAATATCAGAAAGTGAATTAGCAAATCTTGCATGAAGGATGAACAAGATAGCTGGCCAGAGAAATTTCCAATCCAAGTATAAGAAAAAGGAAAGGAAAGATAAGAAAGATGGAGAATTTACTTGTTATTAATGCAAGAGAGCTGGACATATAAGACCAGATTGCCCTATGCTCAAAAAGAAAGAAAGGAAAGAAATACATTCAGACAGGAACAGAAAGAAGTATTGTAAAGAAAAAGCTAAGAAAGTTCTGAAAGCTAGTGACACCTGGAGTGCCAGTGGTGGTGACTCTTCAGATGAATCTTCTAATTATGAATCTTCAGGATAGAAGAATCTTGGTCTTATAGCCAGATTACCTATTGATAATCATTGTTTTATGGATAAGGTACGAAATGCTGAATCATTGACCAATGTTTCTTTAAATTCTAATGATAGTAATTATTATAACTCTTCTGATGAAGAATCATCTTCTGATGAAGAAAATACTTTACCTACTTATGAAGAAGTCTCTAGGTTTGCTGAACTTCTTGAGATTGAGAATACTAAACTCAATAAAAAACTTGATAAGGCAAACTCTATGAATTCTATTCTTACAAAAGAGATATCAGATCTTTCTAAAGATCTTGATAAGAAAAATGCATATTTTGAAAGTATCTCAAAAAATCTTGAGGAAGTGAGTTCTTTGAAGAACAAACTTTCCAAAGAATTAGAAAAAGTAATTTCTAATAAAAATGTTTTTGAGGAAAGATCTAGTTCTAAAACTAATGATTTTGAGGATAAAAACTTGGTTATAAAACTCAAGTCTGAAATTTTTTCCTTAAAGAAGTGTTTATCAAACTTTACCCATGGTAAGGAAAATTTTGATAAAATGTATTCCCAAATACGACCTTTAAGAAATAAATCCAGATTTGGTTATACCCATGCAAAACCAATCTTCAGTAACAATTATTTTGTTCCTCAAAGTGCCCCATTTTGTACCAAGTGTCAATGTGGTGGTCACTGGGCAAAGAATTGTTCCTTAAAGAAAACCCAATCTCTAGGATTTCACAAAGCTTACTTTTCTAAGAAGATGTGGGTACCTAAAATTTTATTGTCTGTAAATCTCAGATCCAAACAAGTTTGGATTCCAAAAGTCTAATTTTCTTCTTGATTTCAGGAAAATAAAGAGAGTACCAACAACAATACATAGTATATGGATAGTGGATGTTCCCGGCACATGACTGGTAACAAAATCTATTTTGAAAATATTATCAAAACGAAAGGAGGAAAGGTAACTTTCGGAGATAATGCTAAGGGTGAGATTGTTGGTATTGGTAATATTGTTTTTCTTGGTAAAACTTTGATTTCAAATGTTATTTTTGTTAAGGGTATTAATAACAACCTTATTATCATAAGTCAGTTATGTGATGAAGGTTACCTTGTAAATTTTTGGAATGATAAGTGCTTAGTTCACAATTCCAAGGAAGAATTTATTCTCTCAGCCAACAGGAAAGAGAATGTTTACACCTTAAATTTAGAAGACCTCAAGAGCCAAGATTTACCTTGCCTTAGTATAATGGAAGATCATTCCTGGTTATGGCATAGAAAACTAGGTCACTGTAACCTTAGGAACCTATGTAAACTCTCTAAGAAGAAACTAGATAAGGATCTACTGGAGCTTAGATTTGATTCTTCTAAAGTTTGTGATCCTTGTCAATATGGTAAGAAACATAAATCTAGTTTTAAATCAATTGGTGAAGTCTCAACAACTGATGCATTACAATTAGTGCACATGGATCTTTTTGGTCCAACACAAACTGGAAGTATTGGAGGCAAATGCTATGTGTTTCTACTAGTTGATGATTACACTATATTTACTTGGGTTTATTTTCTAGCAAAGAAATCTGAAGATTTTTCTTATTTCAAAAGTTTTAGAGCTCAAGTTAAAAATGAGAAAAACCTTCTATTGAAAACTATTCATAGTGATCATGGAGGAGAATTTCAAAATTCTGATTTTGAAACTATTTGTAGTAAAAAAGGTATTACTCACAATTTTTCAGCACCTAGAACTCCTCAACAAAATGGTGTAGTTGAAAGAAGAAATAGAATTATTCAAGAGATAACTAGAACCATGTTGAGTGAATATTCTATAGCTAGACATTTCTAGGCTGAAGCTGTAAGTACTGCTTGTTATACTATAAATCGAGTTTTGATTAGACCTTTTCTTAATAAAACTCCTTATGAGTTATGGAATGGTAGAAAACCAAGACTATCCTACTTCAATGTTTTTGGTTGCAAAGTATTCATTTTGAATACTAAAGATAACTTCCATAAATTTGCACCAAAATCTGATGAAGGAATTTTCTTAGGTTATTCCACAACATCTAAGGCTTATAGAGTTTTTAATAAAAACACTTGTACTGTTGAAGAAACAGTACATGTAAAATTTGATGAGTCAGATCCTTTTGTTTTTAAAACACCTCAGCCTACATCCTCGGATGTGTTTTCAAAAACTGATTATCAACCTTTGATAGAAGAACCTTCTGATAAGGATAATGTTCAAGAAGATATTCTTGAAACATTTACCCCAGAAGACTTTCTACCCTATGTTGATGAAAAGGATTTTCAAAATCCAAATCAGGTGTTTCTTAAGAATCATCTCAGTGATAGTATCATTGGTGATGTAAATAAACCTGTAAGGACTAGAAGTTCCTTAAGAAATGAAGTAGAACATCTAGCATTTCTTTCCCAATTAGAACCTAAAAGCACTGATGAAGCTTTAGGTGATGATGATTGGATTAAATCCATGCAAGATGAACTAAATGAATTTGAAAGGAATAAAGTCTGGACGTTGGTTGAAAGACCTAAGGAAACTTCTGTAATTGGAGTCAAATGGGTTTTCAGAAATAAATGTGATGAAAATGGAGTCATAGTAAGAAATAAAGATAGACTTTTTGCTAAAGGCTATAATCAACAAGAGGGAATAGACTATGAAGAAACCTATGCTCCAGTAGCTAGACTTTAATCTATCCGTATTTTACTTTCCTTTGCAGCATTCTTTAATTTCAAACTTTTCCAAATGGATGTGAAATGTTCTTTTCTTAATGGTTATGTTCAAGAGGAAGTTTTTTTTGAACAACCTCCTGGCTTTGAAGATACAAAACATCCTGATTATTTTTTTAGACTTACCAAATCTCTGTATGGCCTTAAACAAGCCCCACGAGCATGATATGATAGACTTACTGGATTTTTGCTTCAAAATAACTATGTTAAGGGAAATGCAGATCCAACCCTTTTTATAAAGAAAGATAATAAAAATGTTTTGATTGTTCAAATTTGTGTTGATGACATCATATTTGGTTCAACTCACCAATCTTTGACCGACTCTTTTGCAAGTCTAATGAAATCTGAGTTTGAAATAAGTATGATGGGTGAGTTAACATTTTTCCTTGGTTTTCAAATTTCTCAAGAACCAGAAGGAACCTACATATCTCAACATAAGTATATTTAAGATCTTCTTAAAAAGTATGGTTATGACAACACTAAAAGTATTAGTACTCCCATTGGTACCTCAAACTCTCTAGACCTTGATGAAGCTGGGAAACCAGTAGATCAAACATCTTTTAGAGGTATGATAGGAAGTCTACTATACTTAACAGCTAGTTGACCAGACTTAATGTTTTTAGTATTCTTATGTGCAAGATATCAATCCAATCCTAAGGAATCTCACTTAAAGGCAGTAAAAAGAATTTTTTTCTACCTTAAGGGAACCATGGATCTAGGATTATTTTATACTTATGGAAATGATTTTATCCTAAAAATATTTTCTGTTGCTGACTTTGGTGGATGTAGAATGGTTAGAAAAAGTACATCTAGAACTTGTCATTTCTTAAGAGATTCATTAGTTTCTTGGTCCTGCAAGAAGCAACATTTTGTAGCACTCTCCACTGCTGAAGCTGAATATGAAGCAGCTGGAAGTTGTTGTGCTCAAGTGTTGTGGATGCAACACACACTCACAGACAATGGCTTGAGTTTTACTAAAACTCAAATTTTGTGTGATAACACTAGTGCCATTGCTCTTAGTAAGAACCCTGCACATCACTCCTGTGCAAAACACATAGATATTAGGCATCAATTTCTTAGGGATCACACACTTAAAGGAGATATTATTTTTCAGTTTATCGGAACGCAAGATCAACTTGTTGATATTTTCACAAAATCTTTGCCTTCTGATAGATTTGAATACATTAAACAGAAGTTAGGAATAATAACTATAAGGTAATCATTCTTCATTAACTTTATGTTGAAAAATTCTCCTTACAGCAATAAACTCCTTTTCATAGGGGGAGTACATTTTATTGTTAGTTTAACAAAAAATTTCAAAAACTGTTTTTAAACTTTTCAGAATTAAAATTCCGGAATGGAATTTCCGTAACTAAAACTTTCTAGAATGGATATTTTCGTATAGAATACTTCTGGAATGGAAGTGTTCGTATTGAAAACATCCGGAATGGAAAATTTTTGTACTGATATTTTCATAACGGGATTTTCGTATCGAATCTTCCATAATAAGTTTTTCGTTTTCAAAATTTTGTAATGAAATTTTCGTACCGAGTTTTCCGTACTGAGTCTGTTTTTCGTAGTGAGTTTTCTGAATTTTGTCTTTTCGTAATAAAGTTGTTTTTCGAAGTTTTTGTAAGAATATTACCCATTACGAATAATCCTCCTAAGCTAATCCTAAAGGTATGATTTCCTTACCCAGGTTTTCGTAGTCATATTTTACTTGTTGGCATTTTCTTATATTTTGTTTTCGGATTATAATTTTCTTAATTTTTTGTTTTAATAAAAACCTCAAAAGATCGGATTCAAGAGAATTGGTTTTCGACCGTCAGATCTGATATCAGCTTATCACAACCATTCAATCAACCATGGAAGTTGAACCGTTTTCTCGTTTCCTATATAATGGGGACCCCAAATGGTTGTCCCACATCGGTTTTCAAGCTCTCGCGTCCCGAAGCTCTGCCTATCTATTTTAAGGACGTTCTGAACTTCAGTTTTCTCAGTTCCGAACTTATCAGAGGTATTCAGATCCGAATGTCTGTGGAAGTAGTCTCGCAAGACATGTCTTCATCTAAGCCGATCTCGAATTGGTTAGTATATAGAGAGAGGTTGGTTCATCTGGATTTCCTCAACAAGTATGATTCTCTTATTTCTAAGAATATCAAGCTTAATGGTTGGGAAGATGTTGCGGCGTCAAAACCCGGGAACCAAGATGAACTGTATTCAGACTTGTTGAATTCTATGAGACAGTTTCTTTTCTTCAGGAAGATGGAAAGGACAAATTGTCTTTTAAGTCTTATGGGAAGACTTATAAACTTTCATATGCCAAGGCAGCCAGCTTCGTAGGGATAAAGAATGAAGGTGAAGCTGAGTTTGTTTCTCGTGTGTTGCCAGATTCTAAGGGTAGCTTCATCAAGGAAAAAGCCTTAGAAACTCTCGGACTGGCAGATGACAAGGCTCCGAAGATTGCAAGCTTATCTACAAATTTCAGGATTCTGGAGTTATGGGTACAGGGTCTTATTGTACCAAGGAAATGTGACAAAGATAGCTTGAAGAAGAGTGATATCTACATCCTAGATTTTCTGATAAATTTGAGGAAGTTTAATTTGATGAAGCACATTCTCATTACTCTTGAGAATTTGAAGAAAGGAAATCTGAGAGCTCAGATTATTATGTATCCAGCAATCCTCTCCAATTTGATAGTTCGGTGCCTTGAGTCTTTCAAGGAGGCTTGCAAATCTAAGCCAAGAGTTTTCCAGATCATGCTGGTGAGTGATGGTACACTCAAAAGAATGGATGTAGCCTTTGACAAGGAGTCTGGACAGTTTATTGATCTACCTGCTAAAAAAGAATCAGTTCCGAAAGCTGCTGATCCGGAATCTTCTAATCCGGTAAGGAAGAGAAAGCTGAAGGAAGTGGAAGTAGAAGCTCAGGATCCTAAGTCTAAGGAAGTTCATTCCGCACCTCCAAAACCAAAGAAGAATAAATCTTACCCAGATGAGGTTGTTTCTAAATGGAGGGAGATGAAAGAAAAGAGAGTACAAGGGGAGCCTCAGTTTGTCTTGGACCCTACGGAGGCTAAGGCCTTGAAGGAAAGAACTGCGGATGAGCTAGAAAAACAAGCAAAAGAAAAGAAGCTCAAGAAGAAGATGTATGAGGCTGAGGTAGCTCAGTATTTGTTAAAATTCAATGAGATGGTTTCTGCGAACATTCCTGTTCCGAGATCCTTTTCATTGGAATCTCTACCTGAGACTCCAGGAAGAGAATTTTTTGCTCCGGAAGAGGCAGTGGCTAAGCCAGTTGAACAAGGTGATCAAGTTGAGCAAGTGTAAGAAGAAGAAGATTTTGCTGAAGGAAGTGGTGAAACCGGAGATGTGTTGAAACAAGTAGATGATTATAAGGGGACACCTTCAGAACACTTATCACTCCGAACTTCAGAAGCTGAATCTTCGAAGCTAGTTACTCCAGAAATGGAAGAAGAGAAAGGAGAAGAAGAAGTAGCTTATCATAGAGAAGAAGAACAACTTTTACATGATATTGCTCAGATGGAAAACGTAGAGGTTTGTGTTCAGGAATTTGCTGATGAGGAATATAATGTTGTCCAAGTCTCTGATAGTGAAAAGAAAACTCCGGAACAGGATTCTATTCCGAAAAAAGACAAGGGAAAGAAAATTCTTGCTGATACTCCGAGTTCAGTAGTGGTGAAGAGAAAAGAAGTTGGTAGTTATTCAAAGAGAAATCTTGAACTTGTTGAAGAAGAAAATTCTCCAAGAAAAGTTTTGGATTCAGAGTCATCTTTGGTGGGGCATTACTTTGTTGTTCAGTCTTTAAAGAAGTTGGTGGGAACTATTTCGACCTTCTCAAGTATTGAATCAAGATGTCAGATGCTCCAACATGCTTTAAATCAGAAATCAGACTCTATATCTATGGTCATGGACAAGTGTGTTGAGATTTAGGCTCAGTTCAAAACATTTTTTGTTGGCTACGAAGCCCATAGAAAATCTTGCAAGAGGATGAAAAACTGGTCGAGAAAGACTGTGGAAGAAATGAGGTTATTTGATGAATTCCAAGACAATGTTGAAGATGCTTTTGAGACTGAGGACAGGAAGATAAATGAGCTGACTTCTTCCTTTGAAGAAAAGCTGACAGATGAAAAGAACTTTCAGATTCAAGAAGTCAGAGATCTGAATGGGAAGCTAAATTCTTTCTCTCAAAACTGGAAGTTTGAAAGGGATCATCGGATTGAGTTTCAAGAAAAGATGAAGGCTCGGGAAGAAAATATCAAAGCTCAGGAAGAAAATATCCAAGTCTAGGAATAAAAGATTGAAGCTCAATCTGCAAAGATAGTGGTCTTAGAAAAGCAAGCTGAAGAAGATCATAAAGACTTAAAGAAGATAAAGACCATTCTAAAGGGTCTCATGGCGAAGTAGAAAGATCCCAAATAGACATATCCGATCTTTTGTTATACTTTAACTCTTTTGTTGTTGAAATTTTCAATCTTAATGAAAATTTGTGCTTGCTTGTTGTTTCTAATAATCTTTCAGGTACTTTGTTATATTTTCTATTCCCTTGTATTCTTTTTAAAAATAACAAAGGGGGAGAAGGAAAAGATCTCTAATGAAAGGGAAAAATAATCCTAACAAAGGGAGAGAAAGAAAACAAACTCTAATAAGAGTTTATCTAAGGGGGGGGTTTTCATTAAAGAATACTTTCTTATTCGTAATGAAATGTCACTCCGGAAATCTAGAATACGATCCATAAAGTTTCAAAGCCTAAGGGGGAGTTAGTCGTATTCATCAATATCCTTAAAGAAAAGGGAGATAAGCCTTAATGTTTTTCTTTCTTCTTAGAATTTCTTTTTCAAGGATGTTTGTGCTTTCCAAAAGGGGGGTGATTGTTGAGTCAATAAGGTTTTCCTTATGACTTTTCTATTCCTTCTTGTTTTGAAAATCACAAACACCTTATCTTTAATAAAATTGCTTTTATAAGGAAAATTGATTTTATAAGGAAATTCGCTTTTGTAAGAAAAATTATCCTTATCATATTTTCATCCATATTTTTCCTATGTATAAAATTCGGATTCTTTTCTGTTTTCTCGGATTTGTTTGAAACTTTGATATAAATTATTCTGTTTTAGGATCCGAATTTTGGATAAGATTTGTAAGGAAGTTTCACTCCGGATTCCAGATGAGAACTGTAATAAAGTATCATTCTGAATTCTGGTTATAAACTCTGACTAAGTCATATTCCAGATTCAGGATACGAATCCTTATGAAGTTCGACATGGAATTCTCATTAAGAATTATAATGACGAATTCTCATTACGAATTCTGATAATGAATTTTCATTAAGATTTATGATGACAAATTCTCATTACGAATTCTGATGATGAATTCTCATTACGAATTCTGCTGAGGAATTCTCACTACAAATTCTTAAGATGAAATATCATTACGAATTCTGATGATGAATTCTCATTACGAATTCTGATGAGGAATTCTCATTATGAATTATAATGACGAATTCTCATTCCGAATTCTCATTCTGAATTCATCTATTAAACAGAATCTTATCATCTCTGTTTTTTACACTCTGATTTATTTAGACTCCGAATTTTTCACTCTGAACTTTCATTTTTCTTATGCATTTATATTTTGACTACTCTTTATTATTTTCCTTACACTCCGAACTTTCACTCCGAACCTTCACTCCGAATCTTTTGAGTTAGATTTTAAACGGTGTCGTACATTCTGTTACACTTGTTTTTGTTATAAAATGATGTCGTTTATTCTGTTATAAAACTAACCGTTGGCTAAGTGACACGTGTACAGGTCCCTCCAATTTTTAAAGAAAATATGACCCCTGGGAAGGAGGCTGACCTTACCTATAAATAGGAGCTCATTTGAAAGAGCACGGTGCTGAAAGGCTGACTGATCTTCGACTCATGTGATTACATGCTTGAAGTGATTTCTAGAGAGAGAGGCTCTTATTAACTCTCAATGCTTCGTGCGACTCCGAATGTTGGTGATTACATTCAAGGACTTCCGGGGATAGGAAGACAGAGGTGCCGACTACCTTGAAGTTCGAGGGCTTCCTTGCTGAGGAAGACAGAGGTTGCCAACTACCTTGAAGTTGAGGGCTTGCGGGGATAGCAAGACAGAGACACTCCGATCTTCGTATCGAGGGATTACCCTGGTGTGGGTAAGACAGACTTGCTTGAAAGTATAAATCAAGTGACCTTTATCCAAGGTTGTTGGATACCCTTCTCTTTGGGTTAAAAGACTATTATCTTGTTACTTGTAGTTCTACTACTTGTTTATTTCTGCTGCATTTTGTATTATAAGGAAAGTATAACTTTCTTATACTTCCTTAATTGTACTCTGTTTCATTTAGATTCTATACGCTTTAAGGTATAATCTCATATTGTAACTTTTGTTAAGTTTCAATTTTCGGAACCATATTTCTGGAACCTACTTTCGGAATCTCTTTCCAAGTTTGCATTCAGTGTTAGAGGTGTTGTGAATTTTCTTAGTTTAACTTTGTTAAACTTAGCCCTTTCCTTTTTTTAAGGAAAACATAGTTATTTGTAACTAACTTTAAAGTTTCCAAAGTAATTTTTAAAGTATACAATTCACCCCCCCCCCCCCCTCTTGTATATTGAGCATCTACATCACTATTTCGATCCTACAGAAACTAGAAATATATTTTTATTATTTTATATATATCACACACCATGTCTATATCGGAAATTCTATGTATATCAACTACACGTGATAGGACCAACGATAGTACACAACATGGATATTGTTGTTGTGCCACACACTATGTCCCTTTTTGTACATGTCGTATATTGTATAACCTTTGGTGTTAAAATGATTTATTACCCAGGAACCAGATTTGGTAATGTAAATATCTAATTGTATGTATTTTTTATATATAGTGCAATATTATATTTATCTTCGATGCTAAAGGTTAGATTCTTGGTGTTTCATTAAGATTTTGTCTCTTAAGCTCTTTGGAGCTGATGATTGAGCTCGATCGAGAGGATTGGAGTAGATTCAAGGTTGGGTACTCCCCTTATGATGTGTTGATGACAAGGTATGAGTCCCCCACATTATTTTATGTGTTTATTAATCCCCCACATACTTGAGGTATGGTTCCTCCACATTTGGGTGTGGATTTGGTATTCCCTTTTTCTTAATGTGGAACGGGTCCTTATGTTAATAATAGAGTATAAAACTCCCTCAAAATTAGGGAATAGGTCCCCTTTCTATATATTTTGTTACTCCCTCATTTAATATTCCCTTCTCAATGAAATGAAGGTCCTTAATTATGGTTTATAACTCCCTCATCCAAATCACATACTTGAATAAGGAACAACTCCCACACAATGGAATCTACAAAGTGCATGGGTTTTCCCAAGGCTGGGTGGTTATAAAAGTAGGTTTCAGTACTTAATTTATAAATAACTATTATTGGATATGGTTTAAGTTACCCAAAATGTTTCTAGAATGGTAAAATGGTAATTTTAGGTGTTAATGTGTGGCAATCCCATGGATTATTCACAATAAGGTATGGGTTTCCCCATTATGATTTAGGATAATAGTATTCATAATTCATCATTATAATTTTATTATTAGTCCAAAATTCTACAAGAAAAGAGAATAGCTAAGACCTATGGAGGTTGAAAGTAATATAAGCTAAGGGCATCAGCCCGAATCAATTTCACCCCCTCGGGTTTAAGTAAGAAATCATTAGAAAGGCAACTAAACAGGGTACCAGGAGTAGCCAGGGAGGCCAAATAGTCTGCCACTTTGTTCCCCTCTCGCCAAGTGTGGGTGACCAAAATGTTGTCGCTTAGGAGGGACTTACATTGCTGAATGATGTAAGATATTGACCAGGGGACGGAGCCTTTACCAAGTAAAGCATCATGGATAATCATAGAATCAGTCTCCACCTGGGAAATAGAAATTTCATGTTCCTTGCAGATGGACAGACCTGAGAGAACAGCTCTAGCCTCCACCTGAACAAAATTTCCACTCCCAAAGTGAGTTGTGAATGCCCAAACGACACTTCCCCTAGCATCACGAACCACCCCACCGCCATGCATGTCCCCCAGGACACAGAACTCATTCGTGTTAAGCTTGAGGCCGAAATCAGGAGGAACCCATCGAACTCAAAGCCCCCTGGAAATAAAGGGAAGAACTGCAGCCACAGGGACACCCAACACGAAAATGGATGAAGCCTCCTTCCAGTTACCAGAATGGAAAATCAGTTCAACCATCATTTACCGAACTCTTCCCACGATGGACCTACTAGTGGAACTAATCCCCTCGAACCTAGATCGGTTCCTGGATTTCCATAAGCACCAGAATCCCACGTTAAAGATTAAGGAGCATGCCATATTTTCCACGTCTGAACCCTTGGACCCCTGAAACCAGCGCTCCAAGAACACATCAATGCTGGCCACCTACGGAGAGTAATCTGTAAACACCCCAATGGTACTACAAACCATGTGTGCCCAAACCCCTTCAAAAAATATATGTCTCATGTTCTATTCTTTTCTATCCAAACAACCTTGACAACAGGAGGCCATGGAGATACCTAGGAGTTTGACATTGGAATCAGATGCTACAGCATTCTTCCAAATTCTCCAGTAGAGAAATTTGAGTTTAGCGGGGATTTTTTTGCACCATATGATCTCATTCCATCTATTATACTGATTCTGGGAGACGGTCATCCTACGATAGTCCTTAGAGTTAAATTTCCCTGAGACAGATGGAGTAAAAACGCACATATTCTGATCTAAGGTAATGAGAAGGGATTCAAACAGTTCCTACTGAGACATATTCAAAACTGATCTAAAAAACGCTGGATAGTGGATCAATTCCTTGAAGGAGATCATAGGAGCAAGACACCCGGTAAAGGCAAGCGTGTTACCCGACCAGTTATGAAACCAGTAAAGTATGTTTCCTTCACCAATGATATATTGTGAATGAGGAAGGAGGTTTGAAATGATACTACACATAGAGGACCATAAGGAAAACCCATTTGCAGAAGGAGAAGCAGAACCGGTTCAGTGCTTTTGGGACATAAGTTTCCCCCAAAAGGTATGCTCCTCAATAATCTCCTAGGCGAGCCTCGCATGCATGAATTGTATTGTGACCGCCAAGCTATTGACATTGATCCCTCCCTCATGAACTAGCCTCACCATCTTCCTCTATGAGACCCAATGTATCTTCCCCTACGAATGTGTGTCCCATATGAAATGAGCAAGGATCCTATCAATGGATTGTATGACACCCTTCGGCATAGTAGAGGAGGTAAGAGAATGCACTGGAATTGCCGAAAGAACGTTGTTGACAAGAGATATACAGTCGCCAAAAGATAGGAAGTGATTTTTCCAGTTGAGAATACGGCCAGTGATTTTGTGCTTCACTTTGTCTAAGTCCCTGATAGATAGTCTTCCTAGAGAAACAAGGGTGATGAGATACTCCATGTGGAAGACTCCACACTACATGTTCAAACTGATACCCAGGTCACGTACTTCTCTTTCATAGCATGAATCAGAAACATAAAGGATGCTCTTCTCTCTATTGAGGATTTGGCCATTCCAAGAGAAATATTCCTCTAATAATTTGTTAATGCCTTGGATAGAGATCTTCCCCACATTCATGAAGATAACTGTATCATCAGCAAATATCAAGTGTGACGTGTAATGGAGCCTAAACTTCCTGCGAAAGAGAAGGATGACCCCATCAGAAATACCCTTATCGATTGCCTTACTAAGGATATATTTCATGATAATAAAGATACTCGAAGACAGAGGGTCACCTTGCCATAGACCTCGGATGGCCTTAAAAAATCTGTGAGTACACCCCATGAACAAAACAGCCATCCATGAGGAGCTAACACATCTGAAGATGAGGTCGGAGGCCCAAGAAGAAAAACCCATCATTGTAAGGACCTTGTTGATAAAACCCCACTCCATTCATAGTTTCTCTTGATATACGATCCTTTTTGGAATATATTGGAGATAACCATTACTTTCCTATGACCCTAAACTTCTTGTTATAGAGAATATCTGAATTCTTGCCTTATTTTTGGTTCCTCTCTTATTCCAAGGTCTAAATGGAAATTTTTATTTTCTTTCCTTTTTGTTTTCAAGGTATCCTATTAAGTATGTTTATACTCACCCTTTCATGGGATAATTTTTCACACATGTTTTTTATATAAAAACAATACATTATTTGATGATAGTCTTGGTGAGGATAGAGATGGTATGGATTTTTTGGATATAATACTTGGTAATTCTTAGTGGTTCTTGTTGGTCCATGATAATTGTGATGATCATTGTAGTTGAAAATCATTTTATGATTACTTATATTAAGGAGGATATTTCCCTTATTTCATGTTTATTAGGTTTAGATAAATTTTAAATATGTAGTTACTTTATTTTTTACCATAGTAGATATGTACTTAACATGTGATGTTTCATCAATGTATTGTATAAAATTTATTTTTTATGAATATACAACTAGTTTTTTTTGTTATTTTATATATTGGGAATTTATGTCTATTTAAAGTTGATATATGATAATTCCTACCATATATTTTTATACATTTTTAGTGATAATTTCCATCACTTGGATGATTGGAGGTGGTATTGGGGTGCACACTCATCTTTTTATTGGATCGATAGGGTCTTAGTTGGGTTGAGTCATCTCAAAGTGGTATCATAATATTTGAGCCTTAGGGATAGAGTTAGGAGTTGGAAGTCATGTGAGGATTGGTTTAGTAATTTAAAATAGCAACGTTAAAGGGGTTTTGGTTTATATATCATACTAGGTAACCCAATTTTAGTGTTGTAACCAATATATCCATTCATCTAGACATTGATAATCTTTTGATTAACCTGAAAGTCGAAGGAACTTGTTGTAGGGTACAATAAAGATGATACATTCATTATATAATGTATGGTTTTGATCTTTCATATTCTTACATTTTCAACTCAACTAAATATTCTCAACTCCTTGGGGGTTAATGTTATATAATAAAATATTCCGCCTATGGATATATATTTCATATACAAAGGTAGCTTCATGATGATCTCATGCTAGTGATTGAGCTTCTTTTTACTAGTCATTTGAGTGATGATGTATTGATTTAGAGAATCGGTCAAGAGATATTTTTCCTCATAAGAATAGGTTGATTCTTTTCTTTTTAATATTTAGTGAAGAAATTATTATTTTTAGATTGGTAGTTCCCAAAAATTTAATTGAGACTTCCCATAGGCTGAGTGTGTTTTATGAGTTTAGTAGCATAGGATTAACATATTATGTGGTAACCCTAATCATCATGAAATTATGATTAGATAGAGTTATTAACTCATGTGAATTCATTTGGTTTGAACTCCTACTGACTAGATGGTTATTATTACATTCATCTCTCTATAATATGCAATTATCTGTTAGTGGGTGATTTTATTCTCAAACTCATGTCAATACTTCTCATCCATGGTTCGAGTTTTTTATTTTATTCTAGATGGAATTATATATAATGATGTTAATTCTAGTATGATTTATAGAGATTTTTGACCATCTATAGGGTAGAATGACTATATGTAAATATGAAATTAGGACTATGGACCTCACAAGATATTCCATAGACATGATTTGTAATGGTATCATTACAGAACACTAGTTCGAGAATATCATCTAATGAGTGATTTTGAGTTGGGGTTATGCTCTCATGAAACACCACCCACTTATTTTAGATCCCATGAGAGACCATTGGAGATTTAGTAATCTGGGTAGAGATGAAACTTGATTCTGGTATTTGGTTAGTGTTTTTTCAGAGAACAACTAAATCAAGGTCATGGATGGACCTCTATATTGAGTATTTTACAGGGATTAGATACCTTCTAGTTATAGGCACGGTTTTCTGTTGGGGAGTGGTTTCAATTTAGGAAATAGTAGTTTATTAGTGGTTAGATTTAGATGATGCATCGATCTAATACCATTATCACCATATCCAAATAATTTTTTTAGGATAATTCATGAACTATTCTTTCTAAAATGTATATTTAGGGCTTTTATTTTCCAATGAAATCCTCTATCTAAGACTTATCGGTTAGAAACTTTCCACTAATAGTGATATTATTTCACTCAAACCTCATGGTGAAGTGAGAGTATCCATGGTGGAGAAATATTTCCTTCATCAAAATTCCATTATGAAAGAGATGAGGCAAAAGTTATCATCTTTGGTATGGATGTGATTCCCATTACTAGTGTTTAAAAGTGATATGTAGTTGAGAAAATGATGTGAGGTCTACCTTCAGTGGTGAGTGAATCCCCATTAGGTATAGAGATCAATTTCACCACTGAATAAGTTTAACATAGGTACCCATCGGATAGAAATAATTTTTTTGTGAACTATGGGTTTATTTTTGGATTCACTTCTTGTAATTATAAAGAAATACGTGAAGGCTTCCCAAATAGAGACCCATGGCTATCCCTTAATTGGAAAGTAATGTTCACATAGGTTTTATTATATAGATGGAATTATGGTATTTCTTATTATAATGATGAATTTCCTTATTGAATTTATATAATACATAGACCAAATATTTTCTAGTATATGTTAATATAGGGTCCTATTAGGAATTCAAGGATTTCATTAACCTTACCATGAGAGTTCCAAGTGTATGGTAAACTCTCGTAATGTGATTTATAGATTCATAGAGTAGTAGTTGTCCATAATAAAGGTGAATCCATATAATTTAATGAGATAATATTTTCATACAATGGTTTGGTAGTTTTCAACTCTTGTAAGGAATTTTCAATGAAGTTGAGGGAGGAAGAACTTGAATAGATTACCTCAAAATGGTAGAATCTGGTTGGGATAGGGAGACCATTGTAACCTTAAATTGATGTCGGTTAAAGTATAACCATTCATTATATGATATAATCCCATAATAGTTATATATATTGTGTTATATTTCATGAAAAAATATTTAAGTTAATGTACATAATGATTTATTCAGAAGTTGGGGAGCACTTCATCCACTTCCCCTAAGTTGATAGTGTTTTTTCATAGATGATTATGTTAAATATCATGATTGATGTTCTAAGAAATAATCACCTGATTGATGTTTAATCCTAATTGGTTTATTTATAGTAAATATTTTATTCATTCTCATCAAGTGAATTCTCTTGCAACACGGTGGAGGAAGCTCTATAATTTTTTTTTTTGGCCGCTCAAAAAATACGCTTTTATCATATGGTTTAAAGTCGATAGAGAAAGGTTATTAGAGAAATTGGAACCATTCTAATTATTTTTTAGTGGAATTGGTCACTGATGAGTAGTGGTGTACTTAGAGGTAATTTTAAGTGAAATATGTTGTTTCTTAATGTTCTCATAGGTAATTTTCATGAATCATAGATAACAAAAAAAACTAGGTTTTTTTCAAAGAAGGATTCAAGCATGTTTAGATATCAAGTTGTTTATATGAGCTTCCTTATATTTATTGAGAAAATAATTTAGCAAGAAATTATATATTGTCTTTGTTTCATAGAGAGTAAAATCTATTCCTTATCAAAGGAGATGATGAAATTTTGAATCAGACCTTAAATAACATGATTTCTGGTAGTTCTTTAGGATTTGGTGTATAATATTCAATATTGAACTTAGTGAAGTAGTTTGGTGAAGATGTATTTTTCACATTTAATAGTCATCTAGAACACTCTTTAAAGGTAGGGAGAATAGCGCTCTTATAGGAGGTATCCTTAGATATAAACTATTTTACGGTGGATGTTAGTGGTTCATTTTTTCACATAGTCTATGTAGTTTAATGACTTTTGAGTGTATAAGCTTGATGAGGCTCGCATAATGAAAGATTAGGCTTCTAATAAGGTTTTTTTGGATTAATTTTAGTTGATATATATTGTTTTGAAGTAGAATCATTGGGAAAATATCAAATGAGTATGATGGCAGTGGATGTTTATTTCTTTGGTGGTTGTATAACCATTTCACATAGTTCTTGGACCTACAGAGGATAGTGAAGTTTGTATAAGGGTAGATTACCTTTCCATATGATGTTTTTTTGTGAGATTACTTTTTTATAATTTATATTTGTTTCCAATTATTAAATAAAAGTTTTTAAATGTTGGGTGGATGTAGTGACCTAAATTTTCCTCAATTGTGACATAAGATCATTTTTTAGTTTTGAAGTATCAGGTCCTTTAAAGGCGGTAAAATTTTAGATTTAGACTAGAATATGAAATAATTAAATTTTTTCAATGGTTTTGTTAATCTCAAGGTGTGGAATTTTACCCCAATATAGATTATTATAAAAATTTGATCTATTTTAATTTTTAATGATATTAAATATTTATTAAATAAATAAATGACTATCCTGCTAGTGAAAAAAGTAATATCTTCTAAATAGAATCTCAAATGGAAATTATAACACTATTCTTATGTCTGGATTTAGGTTTAAACATAGGATATTCATTTTTCTTATGTAGGTTTTGGGCCCTATTACAATATTGTCTCAGGTGTTAATTGGTTAACTAATTATAGGCTCATTTGACCCATGCTCACTATATAAGTTCTCACATAACCCCATTTATCTAGTGTTAGGCGTCAAAGCTTTAACTTGAAACATAGATGTAGAAGGAAAAGATAAGGAATATAAGATTCTACGTGAAGGAGGAATCAATGATTAGATCACATGGTGATGATGACCCGAACTCTAGCATCAAAAAACATTTGAAGTGATTCCAATTCACCCTAAGATACGGATTTATTATTGACTTTTTAGACTCTTACTTCATGTTATGTCAATTTATTCTTCCTTTATATTTAAATATTATATTATCAATATCTCATTTAACTTATCCATACATATTACAACTAGGAGGTTGTGTGTTGGATTTATTGAAAATAGATATTGAATTTGTTAAGTTAATTAAGAGTGACATTAGAAGACATTTAAGACTTATAAATGTTGATATAGATGGCTAAATAGTAAATAAACATGGTGAAGGCTATATAAAATTGATAAAAATAGAAGTTAAGGATGTGGATGGCCATGATATATATGTTTATAAAGTACTGAATATGATACAACGGTTATATGGAGCTATAACAGATGAGGAACCTTAGTATATTTATATATCATTGTCATGGAATAAAGAGATTGAGACATCAATTTCAATAAAATGTTTGGAATTAAATAGTGTAATTTAAGGAATATTATGTCTATTTTTTCCTATTAATGAGTTGGAAGAAGTAGGATCTTTCAAGAGGCATTTAGAGAGGAACATAAGTGTTTTTATAAATAAAGTTAATCATATTGAAATTTTTCTATCATGTTTCATTGTATGTCACATAAGATTAAAAAAATAATATGTAATATTAATTCATGAGAAATTGGTGATATCATGACTCAAGTTTATACTTCACACCACAATATTGATTACAAATGAATAATTGAACATGGAGATAAAATAGTGGTATGACATGAATGAAGTAACTACCAAAATCCATGAATCATGTGATTTAATATATTTTATGTGAGATAAAAGTATGAATTTTTATGATGTTTTGAACCACAAAAGGAAAATACCACACTTCCATGGATTTCATGTAAGAATAATTTTCAAATTTTGAAATCAATCTAGTATTAACCAATGAAGAAACAATGAGCTATTATAGAGAAATTCATGTTATATAAGAATGAATTATATAGTTTCAAGACACAAAAAAAATTAATCGCGTTGATATTTTTGATGATGTATGGAATGTGTGATAATTTCATTCCATAGTGATAATTTGGGATAAATTAGTGTGGCCCTAGAATTTTATGAATTTGATGAATCATTTCACAGTGAAAGAATCAAACTACTATAGTTCTAGAGCTAAGAAAGACTATTCTATGACATAGAAATTGTATCTTGTTGTGTTTGATTTTTTCCAAAAGGAAGAAATTAATGTTGTAAAAGGAAGTAGGTAATTATTCCCTAAATAAAAGGGTTAAAATGTAATGAGATAAATTTAAAATAATATTCTAAGAGATATGTAGGATCATGGAACAATCCTCAGAGGAAATTTAAATAATATATTCTCTATATTTTGTTTATATAGCTATTTACTAGAGATAATTCCATAGAAAAATATATCATGCCACAACTTGGCTAAATTCAAAGAGGGACACACAACATTTAAGTGTAACAATATGTGATTATGATATTTCAAGTATATATTGAAGATTAATTTTTAATTTAAAAATGAGAATATATAAAATTAATTTAATGATATTTTCTTAGAAAATTCAGAATACTTTGACTACATTTAACTTTGTGTGTACATGGTACAATCATATAGGATTATAGGAAGTAAATTTGATCCCAACCATTGATCATAGGGTTAGATTATTAAATAGATATATAAAATTTCTTTTATAAATTCTATAAAAAGTAATGGATAGAATGAACATATTGATATATTTTGTTTTATAAGAAAATTAAAGTAGGAGGGATATAGAGGGAACTCAATGATTATATCTAGTCCATTAAATAAATAAGGATTGAAGGATAATATTTATTTTAATTTCAATATTTTAATATTAAATGAAAGTACATGATTAGATAAGATTATTATAGTGTGGGATAATGCTCATTTGGAAGAGGTTAGTCACTGATGTGATTATTTAGGAGGCAAATAGTTATTCCTCACAATATGAACAAACTCTCATCTATGATTAGATGTTGAGGAAATAGTTTTAACTATTTATAAGGATTTGTTATCATCCTTACATGGATAAGAAGTGAAATGAAGGGAATTTCAATGGATCATAAATTATAGAGTTTTTATTCAAAGAGTTTTACTTCTACATACTTATTATGGAGAGACCCCCAAGTTTATAAATTGAGTAATCTATTTCTAAAGTATTATGTAGAGGATAAAAATAGGTAGTGAACCTTGGATTCATAGTGAATATTTTATAAAATATGTATTGGTAGTGTACTATTGCATATAGTAACCACAACATAAAACTTATATCCACAAAACTAGTAGATTATTGAATTTGGTGCATCGACGCACCATTATTTCTTACTCTTTATATGTATCCCTTTGTGATGAACCAAGATAAATCCTCATATCCTATGCATAATTTATATTTATATATCTGTGTATATTTATATGGGAGCTCTATTAAGATAAATATAGATTAAATGTGTTAATTAAAATGACATAACAACATATTTATAGGTATTGGAATTCGAAAAAGAAATTTATTTAATCTAGTAAGAACCTTTATTCACACCCCCTATTAGGGTAATTTAATTCAAATTGGTTCTAGAAAGTGGTATCAGAGTTGTAGGTTTTAATTTGATGTTCCATCTCTAAATATGTTATTAGAATCACTATTCATATTTATTTAGTGATAAATTATATCATTTTCATTGTAATTAACTTTTATATATGGAAAAAGGATACGTATTGGTTTTAAAAGTCTTGTCGTAAAGATATCATGGAATGTATCTAATGATATATATAATTGATAAATCATAAGGAATAAGTTCATTATATGGTGAAATAAAAAATTATAAACAAATTTATCACTGATGTGTTATTCAAGAAGACCATTCATTGTTCTTATGCTTTTTATATTTGGATATTATTATAAGAAATTTATAGATTATTAATTTAATAAAATAAGGTTGTAAATCCTACTAAAATAGATAAATGTAAATATATTTGTGCTGAGAAATGAGTGAAAAAATATACTGTATAGTTCCTTATTTAAAATGGGAAAAATTGGAGGAATGTGAAGAAGACTCCTGGAAACAAGAACGCACCTAATAAGGTAATTCATATTAATATAAATGTTAAATATCTTTCTAAAATTATTTTAAAAGAGTCTTGAAAATATTAAAATTCAAATTATATCATGGATTTATAAATAAGTGGTGACTTTGGTAAAGAAATAATAGTGGAAACTAATCATCAATTGGGAAGATGTTCATTCAGAAATAAAGATGATATTCATTCCATACATGAGAATGAGGATCATTAAGATATTTTCTATAAAGTGTAATATTATTTTATAGAAGATATATACATAGATATTAGAAAATTAATAGAATTATAGGTGTCCTTGAATGATGAAATTATTAAAATTGAAGAAAATATGAAGGGTCGTGAGATCTATTTATAGATTTTTCACATAAGTTGAGAGAAAATGGTTATAAATAAATAACTAAAATAAAGAATTATTCCTAACAAAATATATCTTTAATAGATAATAAAATATGGATAGTATTTTGGTTCAAGGTTGAAGGGAATATAGGACCAATTAAAAGAGATGTATTATAATTTCAAATAGCATGAAGAGAGAATAAAAATATCTAATTAAAGAAAGAATATCCCTCCGATGGTAGCATCAACAAGTGAAGTCCAAAAATTTGGAACTATAGAATCAATATGAAAACAAAAGATCCCTTTATCAATTTTAAAGAGAATTATCTTGAAATAAGGTGTCAATAATGATCTATTATATTGTAATAACATGATACGCCATAGATTTATGTATATATTCCAAAGGAATCAATGATGGAAGAAAATATACTACTACAATCTCACAATAAAGAAAGGGTAACAAGAGGTATGATTTTATCGAGAGATGATTTATTTATGCTAAAAAATCATATGATAATAAATTATATAAATATAAAAGATAAATTCATTATAATTAAATCCTAAATTCCTATAAAAAATGGGATGATAGGTTTCACCAAATGAAAAAAAAATTGTGCAAGAATATAAATTTATTTCATTAGAAGAAATTAAGGAATAATCTTAAACAATGTTGTACTAAAAACCAATGATATTATATTTACATCATTCATAATGGAGAGAACCAACAAAAATATATAATATAAATAAATAAGTTTCTTGAGGTGGGATAAAAAAAATATGTTCACATGAAGAAATAATCACCAAGTATAAAAAATATGAGGTAGTTTTAATGATTATAAATGAGGTTAAAAACAAATCATTCCTAAGTGGTCACACAAATTATTCAAGGAATGATAATAATTTTAGTGTGACATCACTCTTATAAAAAAGGAATAATTATAAATAATTTCGTGATGAAGCATCAAGGAAAGAAACATGCACTAGTGGGAATTATTTCACAATAGTGGTGAATCACAAGTTGAAGAATATTGATAACTCTAAATCAAATATTTGTAATAATTTTTGAATAAGTGGTTTTATAAAAAGTACCACGAATACAAAATCTTATAAGTGATTTGGAAGTAAAGCATTGGTTCAACAAATTCGACCACACTTCTTGACTTGAGGATACATAGAATGTACCCCTCTCCCCATGTTTTTAAATATTTTTAACTATTTTTTATAATTTATTCATATTTAAGGAGGATATATGATCTATTGGGTGTAATTATATTGAATAGTGAAACATTCAAAAATGTGGTTCAGAGTTATTGGATTCCTCAATTGGTATTTGACTTGAAAGAAAATTCAAATAGTATCAAAGCCTTATCTAAATAATTAATATGCACTAATAAACCACATTTCATATCAAATTTAAAACAATAATTACTTAGTGTGATGAATAAGTACAAAATATATTAATATTGATCAGGAGTAAAATCATTATCTAAAATATCTAGTGTTATAAATTCAAATTTAGTAAAAACATTATTGGTATATTGTCACATTTCATTAGTAATCAAAACACAAAAAGAAAGAATAAAATTCCAAAGTAGAAGCAAAATTGTTATGAAATTCAGGTTTATTTGTTTTTTGTTCTAATAATGTGGTATAAGTTGATGGTTTTTCAGTATACTAAAAGTTTCTAAAAAGCTAGTCTCATGGTTTTTATTAATAAATGGTTTTAGATATTATAATTAATATCCAAAGATAAAGGAGTTAAACATGATTGTGATGGTGAAGCTAAAATGGTATTTTACCGAATCTATAATAGAAATATTACTCTATATTTAATTAATATCATATATATTAAGTTTCATCACAAGTTTATCAAAAAAATATTTTATTAATTGACCTAAAATTTTTTATGACTCATAAACTTGTAACTTTTTTGTTTTTTCATTTATGATCATATGTCAGTGTGATTGAGATCACATATAGAATTTTTGGAGGAAAGTGAAAGATAAATTTTCAAGTTTTTATATAAGTGAATTAAATGGTATATTTTGATGTTA
Source organism: Viscum album (assembly GCA_963277665.1). Taxonomy (NCBI): domain Eukaryota; kingdom Viridiplantae; phylum Streptophyta; class Magnoliopsida; order Santalales; family Viscaceae; genus Viscum; species Viscum album. The sequence continues at coordinate 376,265,869 of OY728160.1, read as the reverse complement.
TTGATTTAGAATACTATTTTCTAGACTTTTTTTTAACTCAATAGGCTCATAGGATAAGTTAATAACTCATTTAAAATTGTTAAATCCACTCTCTAAATTTTTTTAGGAAACATATCTAAGAGTGAAAGTAGTTTGGATATTGAAAATGAAAAGGTTTAGAATTTTGGAATAGGTGGTTGGGAGAGATCATAATGGTTTGAATGTAGAATATGAATACAAATGTTCAAGATCTAAAAAAATATTTGGAAATAGTATTAAGAGTGAAAAGGTTTTTAATATAACCTCTAAATGGTTGATAGAACCTATAATTTTGAATTTCAATAACTGGTGTGAATAAATATATGAAAAGGTTTAAATTCAAAGGGATAGGTAAAAATCTTTATATTCATATTATAGAACATGGTGTTTTATCTGAAAACAATTGGATTCTTATATTATATGATAAAGGAGGATCTTATTCTCCAAAAATTTGTTTTTTTTTCTAGTAAGGGAGTTGGTTATAAGAAGAGTTAGAAATAATTATTCATGGAAATTTTGGTTTAAAAAAGGGATTTAATTTGATAAAGATTCCACTATGAAATTATTAGATAAAGGGAGAGTGTGTATGAAATAATAATAAGTATATATTGATGTTAAATATTTAGGAAAAAAATAAAAACACTTAATGGTGTAGCCTTATTTTCTTTATATGGACCAAGGGAAAGAAAATAAAAGGAAAAATATAGACTACTAAGACTCCTTATATAGACAAAGGGTGATAAAATTAAAATATTAATATAGAGAAAGTAAATCCTTTTGAATTTTATTAAAAAATTTGGGTTGGGTAAAAATAACCATATATATTACTTTGGTGAATTTGGAGTTAAATGGAGGAGTATGATTTATGGTATTATTTTCAAAAAAATCAAAATATGTGAGGGTATTTAAATCAGGAGGTTATGTGTTATATTTTTTTAATAATAATGGTTGGATTTATTTATGTGAATAATGGTTTATAGTTAGAAAAAAAATTGAAGACTTGGAAATGTGGATAAGGATGGATACATAGGAATTAAACTTGGTGAAGCCGATATGACATTGATAAATAAGTAATTGTTGGATGTGGATAATCATAAAAATTCATGTCAATAAGTATTGAAGTCAATAAAATGTATATATAGAGTTTTGATAAATGATAAACCTTGATATATTTATATATAAATGTCATGTAATAAGTATCTCAAGACTTATATTGTGAAGGAATAACTATAATTTATTGGTGATAGCTGAGGAAAACTAGGTATATTATTATCTAATAAGGTTTTGTAATAATGAAGATCTTGCATGATGTTATTTGGAGAAGAATTAATGTGTTTTTTAGAAGAAATATAATGATATCTCAATTCCATTTACCACACCGTAATTTATATCAAGTAAGATTAATCATAATTCTATATAATATTAATTCACAAGAAGCTGGTGGGATCAGGCCATAAGGTTATATGACACACCATAATGGTGGTTATAAAGGAATAAGTGAACCATTATCTAAAATAGTATTATGTCATAAAGAAAGAAACCACACCAAAATTCATGTATCATGAGATTTAATATATTTTTTGTAACATAAAACTGTAAAGTCAGATGAGGTGCCACACTATATATGTAATAGAGAATACTATAAGGTATCTCACAAAAGAATAATTTTCAAAACTTGAATATCTTAGATTAACCAATGAGGAATGATAGATCTATGATATAGAAATTCAAGTTGTGTAAGAATGATTCATAGAGTACCATGTCGCAATAGGAATAATCACACCATAATTTGGGATGAATTAAGAATTATGGGATGAATCCATATCATAGTGAGGATCTAAGAGAAAAATTAAAGGACATGGAATATGATGAATTAGAGAATCATATCACAATTCATGAATCATGTCATTAATCCTCAAGATCTGAGAAAAAATGTGTCATGTCAAAGAAGATACGTCGTGTGAAGTTAAATTTAGGAAGAAAGGTATAAATATATGTTGCACAATGAAATAGGTCCTTGAATCATAAAGAAAAGGTTCATGCTCCATCGTTCTCAAGATCAGATATTATTCAGAGAGATATAAAGGATCATGATGTGATCCTTAGAGGAATTTTAAATGAGATACTATAAATATTTTATAGATATAGATATTAAATAAAGATCGCATATCAAAATAGAAGATCAATCCCCATCCTAACTGAATTCATTGGGGATCATGTTGTAATGAAGGGTATAATTTCATGATTGGGATATTTCCAAAATTTCATTATGATTCAGTTTTAATTTGAAAAAAAGAACATATACCATGAATAGAATATTTTCTCAACTCATTTGGAATAATTTGAATTTATTTAATTATGTGGGGAACATGGAATAATAATGAAAGATCTGAGGTAGAATGATTGATCCCAACAATTGATCAGAGGTTTTTATTCTTGAAGAGATTCATTAAAACTTTTAATAGAATTCTTATAAAGAATAAGGTAGATCCTAATCATATTGATATATTCATTTTTTATAAATGAAGAAAAGCAATATATCCAAATAGTATATTCAATGATCATATCGGTCCTATTTATGAAAGATATATCAGAGTAGAAGATTTATTTTAATTTTTATATCCAGATATTGAAGAATAATAAATAACATCACATGATTATTCTAGTATAGTATAATATTAATCTAAAAGTTATATTTTTTTATCAAATCATTCAAAAGAAAAATAATTGTCCCTAAAACTAAGAGGGAACTCTCATATGACATTAGAAAATAGAGAAAAAAATTAAAATATTTATGAAACTTTTATCTCATCTATCCTTTTATAAGAAACACAATTAAGTGTATATCAATATAGTATCAATTATAAAGTTATTATATAAGGATTTTTAATTTTATATACCAATTGTGGAAAGAACCTGAAGTCTATAAACTGAGAAATCCTTCCTTAAAGTAGTGCATAGTGGAAAAGATTGATATTTTCTAAAACATGGAAATGTAGTATTATTTGGCATTGAGTTACCACAACATAAAACTTATATCCAATGAACTAGTTCGGTAGTGTATTTTTCTGCAACAAAACATTACAATTTCAAACTCCTTAGACATAGTCCTGTTTGGTAAAACAAGTAAAATCTTCATGTATCATGAATGATTTGTATTCTTTTATTTTTATATGTTTTGGTGAGAGTGTTTTCAATAAAAATAGTTTTAATGTGTTTCTTACAATGAGTAAACAAAATTCATACATATAAGGGAATTTAAAGAAGAAATTTTTTTAATTTGGTGAGAAACCAAATTCACAGCCCCCTCCTATCAAGGTAGTTTCTTTCAACATGGTACCAATAATGAATCATTGGGATTTAATTATAATTTTTTGTGCTCAAAAATAAGGGTAGTATTTATAAAATCATTCAAAAATAGTTTTCGCCCTTAATCTTAGAAATTATTTTTCATAATGAAACCTTATGGAATTTTTCTCAACCATGATTAAGTTTATCTTTATAATATTTATCATTATCCCACATTCAATGAAGTGTAAATTTCATATGGATATTCAGGTGGAATATATTTATAATGACCACCATTTTTTATTCTCCCTCTTACCACATGTGTGAATGACTTATTTCAGCATTAACACTAAATGATGGAGAATAAGTGGGTGTAAAAAGTGATAGAGTTTTTCTGGACACAGAAATGACATGGAGGTGACTCCAAATTGACACGATTGTGATTTAGCTCACTAGATAAAGATAGAATCATAGGGTGTGGAAAACAAAAATGGATAAGTATCATTGGTTACTAGAGACATTGGTAGGCTCATTGATGGGAATGTATGGTTCCATAAATTATATCACTTCCAAATAAAATGGAGGAGATCTCAATTTTGGATGAGTAACATTACTAAATCACATGTATTTTATGAAAAAAACATTTTATTTAGGGTCATGAGATATGTGTTAGGGTTTTAGTAGTTTATAAATATCTCATAGTGTGTCACTTCGGTATACACACTATGAAGTCTTAGGTTACATGGCTCAGGGTGTACAAAAGAATATGAACTACATACCTTATTTAGCTACAAACGTCATTTGGGTCCATGGTAAAAATAATTTAATATTATTACATGTGAACTAGGGTATGTTTTACAAAATTTATAACCACCTTGATTGGAATAAATATCATGTATTGAGAGTACATTCCATGTACAGACCACACAGCACATATTGGGTCACGATACATACCCAAACTGACCTCCATAGACCACACACCATGTGTTCATCAAGGTATATAGTGTATTCTAAGATAAAAATACTTGGGAAACTATAATTCAACACTAAGTATCTTGTAATTTTCACACATTGTGTACTAATTTGTATATATTGTGTATATTGACCCACGCATGATAGGGTTGGTGGTAGTACACTACTTGGCAACTAATTTGGTGAAACTTATTGTTTCTTATCTGTACATGATGTGTAATTCCTAATAATTTGTGTTTCTAGTAATTTATTCTATAATAAATTGGATAAAAAATATAGATATATCATTTTTATCATTCTTCCATATAAAACATGTTAGGTTGTTGTTAAAAAATTGGAAAAATTAATGATTCTTCTAGAATATCTATTTCCAAAAGCTCCACACCTAAAACTGATGAATAAATTTTCTATGGAAATAGGGAAGTCTCAAATAGATATGGGAGATAGTATTATAGATACTTCTTCTAGATTATGGAAGTGTGTAATAATCTTTATAAACATATAATAATAACTATATTTTAATTTCATAAAAGATAAACAGTGGTTCCCCTATGGAGTGTTATTAGGTTCTGAATAATGAAATTTCTTTTTTTCATGTCATGCATGTGATTTATTTTGTGATTCTATTTTTTAGTATTCTAAAATGTACTTATGAGAACAATTTTATTTGTAATGAGACTTTATCATAGCACCTTCATCTAGAAGTTGACATTTTTTTCTACCAGTTCTATAATGTTCGAGCTTTGTTTTGTATGTGAGGTTATGGAGATATTTCTAGAACATAGAGAATTTGGAATAAGAAGTTATATCAGATCTTGTAAAAATAAATCAAGTGAGGTTAATATCCTTTTAAGTTTTTTATTTTAATGGGTGTTCATTGAATTATAAGAAAACTTTTTGGAATAATTCAAGATCTGAATTGCAAAGTTTGATGGGTCCGACTTTGGGTTTTAGATAATGTGAATTAAAGATTATATCTATTATAAGAGGTATGACGTTCTAATAAGAATAATTTAATCATAAGTAATTAAAGAAGTGTTATTATAATTACCCAACAAAAATCTATTAGGGTACTTCATATGATAGTATTCTATAGTATGTCCTTTAATATCTGTGATGTAAAGATAACTGTTAAATTGATGGAAAATATTGTGACCGTGTATGAAAATCCTTCCATAATGAACAAGGATTTCATGATGGGAATAATTTTTGGTATAATAATTTTATAATTAAAATTGATGTTTAATAATATAAATTATTTTAACATGATACATATTCAGTTGAATTATATTAGTGTGATGTTCATCAAAGGCATGTAGTCCGTAATTATTCTATCCTCATTTTTAGAATCTTAAGATGTGATGGATACTATTGTAAGTAATTCCAGTATAAAACTAAACTTAGTGTTCATTTGAAATATGTGGTTTGGTCCTAAATGAGTATATTTAAAAGAATTAAGTCAATAGTGAAACTATAATAACATATAATGTGGATGGTAGGGGATGTTAAACTCAAAGGGAGAACCAATATTAGATGAATGGAAAAGAGAAGGGGGTAAGAGGTGATAGAAATTTATATGGATTAGATTTATATTTTGACATTACAATAAAAATCGGTTATTAGATAATGACTACACAGGGAAAAGGGAAAATTTTGGAAGGTTCACATCAAAAAAGTCTTCTATAAATACCACAAATGAGTATAACATAACATTATTTCTAAGTGCGACCAGTTCATTGAAATCATAGATCATTGATTTCAGGATTTTATTTAACTCAACATCTAGGAGGTTGATCTTGTGTAATTATATATCTAAAATAATTTTCAAGTTATATATTCTGAATAATGAAACTATTGAGATATTTGGAAAGGATAATGTGAATTTTGGACTAGGATCATATTTGTTCTGAAGTTACAAGGGGTACGACACATACTAGGGTTAAGGAATGATTTGATTTTAGCTGGCCAGCTAGATAGTATAGAAATATGTATGAGTTTTTTTGAATGAGAACCGAATATAATTGATAGTTTCATATTGTTGGCCAAATTAGTAAATAAATAAATTTTTTATCTTACAAAGAGTTTAGAAGATGAAACACTTACTATAAAATAAATTTTTTGGAATTTCAAAGTTATGAAATCATCATTTAGGAAACTTTGGTGAGAAAGGAATGAAATTAATTCTATAAATGAAATTTTGAATCTCAGTCATGTTGAATAAAATACATATATAGAGTAAATCCTTAGGAATATTTGGAATGTTACATTCAATATATAAGTAAAAACACCAAATAATTAGAAGTTAGAGGTATTACACATGGATATATGGGGGTTATCTTTGGTTTCATCTCAAGAAGGGTAAATTTGTTTTTCTACAATAATAAAAGATGTATAATAGAAGGAATGTATGTTCATTATACTCCATAATACTAAAGTTTTTATAATATTCATTCAATGGTACAAATAGTGGTTGATTTAAAGATTAAGTGATTATGATTTGATAATAGTGGGAAATACAGAATAGGGGAGTTTTAGTGGTTTTATTAGAATAAAGGAATATGTTTTTAGAATGAATTTCTTAGAACATAAAAAAATATGGTTAATCAATTATATCAAACACTATATAAGAGATCTAGAAGCATGATAATTGATTCTAGATTTCCCAAGGAGTTTTGGGTGAAAGTAGTGAATTGTGTGTCATACTTTATAAATAAAATTCTTTTTCACCACTAAGGATAGATATTCTAGAAGTATTGTGGAATAGAATATAGGTTGATGTGCCCCATATCAAAGTATTGGATTTATTTTTGAATGTCCATTTTTATACTAGGGAAAGGGATAAACTAGATGAAAAGTATGAATATTATTTCGTTATGGATTATAGAAATGAAGACTTTGGATTTTGGATATAGGATAATGATCATTAGAAGGTTATAAAAATCCAAAAATTATACTTAAATGAATGGATATTATATAAGTATTAGAATCTAGTGTAAGAAGAAACTAATAATAAGGAATCAATAGATCATTCCAAACTAGATTTGAATTATATTTTGGTAAATCTAGAAAGTATAAGAAGCACTCAAGTTATAGAGGAACCAAATAGTAAATAAGGTGGAGTTTAAGATGGATGTTTTATTTAAATGTCTTATCCAAGGCCATATGTTCTATAAATATTTGGGACAGTGGAATATCCGGAAAGATTTTGAAGGACCATAACCTTAGGAGTTGAGTAGGTCGACTAGAATCCGAAGAATAGTACAAAGTTATGAATTGATTCACATTATGTACTTCTTATAGATGGTGTAGAACCCAAAATCCTAGAAAAAGTTGAAAATATTAGTGACTCAAAACATTTATAGTTAGTGATCAAAGAGTTGATACATTCCTTGTATGTTTCTGGAACATGGGGTCTTTTAAAGGCTTCACTAGGAAAGAAAGAACCGTAGAATTGGGTATATTGTTTGAAGGAAGAATTAGATAATAGAAATAGGTACAAGGAATTTTTATTTATGAAATAATTTTAATAAAAAAAGAAATGGATTTCAGTGTAATTTTTTTCTAGTTGTTAATCACACAAAAATTGAAAAGGTTCTTGGAATGGATGTGGAAGAAGGTTTTCATATTGAACAATTAGATATTAAAATATATTTTCTTCATGGAGATCTAGAGAACGAAAATAGCATGGATTAATCAGAAGGATTTAAGGAATCCATAATTATCCTGGTGTGTAAGGTTAAGTGGAGTCTATATGGGATGAAGTAGGAACCCAAGAAATTGAACCATATGTTTGATGATTTTATAGAATAACATAAGTTCATCTAGTGTAATTCAGATAATTTTTAATACCATAAGGTGATTTATTATGTTAGTTCCATCATCATTCTCTTGTACATGGTTAATATTCTCTTGTAAGTTACGAACATGAAACGGATTGAAGAGTTAAAGTATGAGTTATCCTAATGGTTTGTGGTAAAGTATCTCATGGTATCTAAATGGATTTTTGGGATGATGGTCGAAAGGGATTGAAATAATAGAACATTTAATTGGTATTAGTTATAGTACATCCTAAAGATTGTGGAGAGATTCAGAATTTTTATATTGAAATTAGTCTTTTCCCTATTAGTTTGACATTTAAAACTATCCAAAAAAAGTCACTATGAATGAATGGTAAGATTAAGTACATAGAAAAGGTTCATTATGAATCAGTTATTCGAATTTTTTTGTATTCCATGATTTATACATGCAAAAAAATTTCTCAAGTAATGGGATTAGTTAATAGATTCATGGAAAATTTAGAAAATCATAATTAAGAAGAGCTAAATTGGATAATTTGGTATCTTTAAAGTTCACAAGAACTATCCTTATGTTTCATAATAGATGATCCATTAGAAATTTATTATGATATAAACTTTGAAGGAGATTCAATAACTAATAGAAGTACCACATGTATTGTGTTTCCTATGAATGAACTCTCATCAGTTGGATATCATGACTACTATTGTTAGTTTCACTATCAACATTACAAACTGAGAACATTTCCATAATTGAAGTAGGTAAAGAAATAACTTTTTTTAAGGATTTTTTGGTAGAACTTGGAAGGAATTTAATGAACAAAATGTTATATTGTGATAGTCATAATGTGATAAATCCTATAAAGAATGTGTTGTTTCACTCAATAAAAAAAACATATTTAGTTGAAGTATCACTTCATATGGTATATTATGTAAGATGAAGTGTTTTATATATAAAATAAAAATAGAAGTTAGTATCTTGATGATATGATAAGAAAGGTTATAGTCTAGAAAATAATGAGGTAGAGTTATGCCTCAGTGGTACATGGGTGACCATGATGAAAGGTTAGATATTAACTAATTATTTCTATGGGAGGAGAAAAGGATAAAATTCTGAAGTTATTCATAGGAATTTTTTGAAACTAATAAAGAAATTATAAAATGATATATTGTTAGGTTTTTGTAAAAAATGGGTTTTAGAGAAAATTAGGAATATTATGAAATGTATATTTCTATAAGTTTTATAATATAACCAGAATAAATCATGTTCAATAGATCTAAGAAAGTCTAAATAGAGGCATAAGAAAGAATTAGTTCTACTGAATTTGGATTATAGATGTGTAGAAGAATATTTGGACACACATAGGTGTAACTCTATCAGTCTCCTGTAATAGTAAATCAATTTTTTTCAATGGTTCTGTGAAATCTTGGCCGATGGTCACCTATCTACCATTCAAAGTTCTGATGCTTTGCTAATGTGTATAGCAGCACTAGGGTCTAATCCTCAGCAATGATACTTTTTAATAGTCAATTGTCTTTAGTGGATTGTATTTTCATTGGGTGGGGTTGTTTGTAGATCTTAAATTAAGTGATTAATGATTGGTGTTTGATTTAAAAATTTGATAAAGATTGGGGTGAGTTCATTTTTAGGGAGTTAAGCTTGTGATATCCTTGAGATTTGCTTTATATTTTAATAAAATTAACACCCACTTCACACGATAACGTTGATTAGAATTACTAAGTGTTAAGGATTTAATCCAAGCCTTAAATTAACTTAGGGTTCTAATATCAAGGAAATCTTATTTATGGTAGTGTATTTATGGTTCCAATTGTCATGAATCGTCCCCCAGGGCCTGTATCGTGACTACCCCAAGCCCACCTTCCATAGGCCAGGGGATGGAGACTAGGACTAAAGGCGTAATTCCCTAAAACTGGGTAGGCATTGCCTTTATAAATTGTAAACACACACAACCAGAGTACAAGAAGAAGTAAACACTAAGCAAAAACTCTATAACAAGAGTACTGAAAGTAAAGGGGGCCATAATACAAGCCCAACATTAAAGTACAAATACAACTAAAAACAAGTACAACTGAAAAAGGGACAAACAGTTGAAAGGTGGAAGCAGCTCCTAGATCATCCTCTAGGGTTCCTACCTGAAGGGTAGGTACAAATGGCCTCCTCAGCATTCCACATCTGTCAGACTCCACCATGTACCGAAACTTCGTAAGGTCCACCTCCAGGTACCGTCCTGTCCTGGCGCTCTCGGCCTCCACCATCATTGACTGTCGTCTGCATCCAACACAACGAGGTGCAGGAATAGCCCGTGCAGGGGTGAGAATAACGATACTCAGTAGGGACCCCGAGACCCTCAAGGTCTCACAAAATCCAACAAGGATAAACCACAAATTATGATTTCAACAGATAACCATTACTTAGGTATATTCCCATACATATACCTAAGTTATCAAGTAACCCATCTCAATCATGAGGAAAACACAAAGGTCATTAACTCAGCTCAAACCAGGATTTTCATTAACGAAACCACGGCAGCAGGAGATGTAATGCCCCGACCTCAATTACCTAGAGTCGGTGAATTATTACATATCATTGGCATGATCACAAGAAATATCAATTCTCAAAAGACCGATTAGTTTAGTATCCTTGGAATAACTAGATACATTCATAAAGTTTACATTACATAATAAAGTGAAAACTACTACAAAAACATCTTGTCTTCATATCCCCTTATATTATCCCTGCAGGTCATTCATAAATTACTTCTTCACATCCTGAGAAAAATAAAACATTGAAAGAGGTGAGATCAGATGCTCAGTAAGGATAACAATATAGCGTAAAAATTCATAAATAAACATAAACAATTAAGGCAATGTATAGCTAAAACAAAAGCCTTTTAAACTTGAACTTCAGCATAATATGGCAAAGATAAAATGAAATAATTCAATTTACTTATTCACATGGATATTCTACTAGTCTAATAATCACATGCAATATCAATAACCACTTTCATAATGATGGAATGCATAATGGCAGACTATCATAACCACATATTCAAGGCCTCATGCCAAGAATACAAATAATATTTTGTCAAGTCCTTGTTCCAAGACACTAGTTTGTCTCATGAGACCTACTGATGCATCTAGGAGCTATATCGGGCTCCACCCATCACTTATTAAGTCCAATGCATTCCTCATATGAACAGGTTTAAACATAACATAAACATTCGTATTAAAACTAGCATATGAAATGTAAATACTTTCTCCATAAACCATGAATGGTATAAAAATAACACATCTATAGTCAAAAATGTCACAAAACCTTCAATACAATATGGAAGTTTTTTATCATAATAAAAAAACTTCAAATAATCTTAAAATCCATCAAAGGATGTTGACATAGATGAAATCAAAACTATTTGAGAGAAATATCTTTTTTTTAAATCATTTAAAAGTAACATAATTATAAAATAAAACATTTACTTTGAAAATATTCTTATAATATTGTAAGGTAAGATTCGACGATTTTATAACGGCGGAAAATAGCCGCACCCGCCATATAAGTTAAAAAATATATTCTTACCTTAATTCTGTCGAAAAGGTTGAAAAGGACCTTGTTTGGAAAACAACAGAAAGATTACTTTATAAACTTCTTATAAAAAGTCAACAAGGGTATAAATGACTTTATCCCATAGTATTTAAAATATTAAGAATTATTTGAAGTACATTTTTAAGAAACATGGATGTGGATGATAAAGAGGTCCCAGTAGATAATTACGTATAAACAACCTCGAATAATGAAGAGATTGTGAGATAACCCTTACCTTGTAATTTTCCTTAGTCGATGGTATGTTAACCTCTTTTATATTAGTTAAAAAATTGTTATTGAATTATACAAGAACCATATATATAATTATTATATCATATATGATCTTTTAACAATGATTTGTTAATAATATTCTTAGTATTATCATTGTTTTGGGTGTTAACTTACTCGTTTTCTTTTATATGTTTTGTTACATAAGTTGCGTTTGTTATGGATAGTTTGTACCTTATTCATATTTATAATGATATAAAGTTCTTAAACATTACCTTTAATCATCAAATGAGAATTATTCTTGAATGGATACGTTGGGGAATGAATCTCATCACGTTCGTGGAGATGGTAGTCCGTACGTACGCACGAGTGACAATATCATCCTTTTGATATTAAAATAATATATAATTGGATGGTATATCATATATACAGAATCATTATCATGTTATATTTATTATTTACATGAATTACACATCATTATTATACCCATCCAAATAATAATATATTGAATAACAATTACACCACGACGTGGAGACGGTAAGCCATACGTACGCACGTATGGTGACATGTCATTCAAAGTATGGATAGAATACTGAATATTGTTGTATCATATTTATAATAATATCACAGTATATAGGATATACTAGATTTATTATTTTATAATAACAAAGAAATAAGAAGTTTGAAGAAGAAAGGAACTTGAAAGAGGGTGGTGAAAACATTTCCTCTTCTTCAGGTTCTTCTTTTTGATTTGATCAAAAGGGAACCTTAGGTTGGCTTTATGATCAAACTAAGGCCTCTAGGTTGAAGTGAGGAATGTTTAGAGAGTATTTGGGCAGGTTCTGGCCGATCCAAAAGGCTTTGAATGTGTGATTTAGTGAGAAGGGGGAGTTCCCTTTAAAAAGAGGGGTAAGGGGAACCTTTGGAAAAGCTAGAAATATTATTTTATAATAAATTCATATTAGGTTTATAATGGTTCAAAAGTGGATTATTTAAAGTTTAAGGTGGGTATGGGTCTAAAACCACTCAACCAATAGGTTTTAGACAGGTTTGTGTCACTATATTAACCTTATCATTTAGTTTTAACTCTTAGTTAATTAGTTTGACACTTACCATGTCACTTTGTATTTTTATATTATATAGTTAATAAAATTACTATATACCTCCAATATACCCCCAAGTGGTCCATTAATGATACACCTATCATTATATAAGTCTCTTGGACGAACCTTAGATTTTTAGGAATTGAATATAAATTAATAATATAATATTTGTTTTAAAAACTCTTTTATGTCAATTTTGACACTATTGGGTATTTTGTTTTTGATAAATTCATAACAACATTATTACTTCTAACTAAATTTATATAAACAATACTAATATTTCATATTAACTTAGAAAATTAGTTTAATTCATAAAAAGTCTCAAATTACATTCATTTTGATATTTATAATATCAATTATTTTAATATTTCATTAATTAGGTAATTACTGCATCACCATTGTGTCATAAATAAATTAAATTATTTAATGTCTAAAAATTATAAATAAAATACCATTATGTATTAAATCTCTTTATATTTCTAATTAATATTTAAAATAGAATTTATCTTATGTATAACCCTATATTAAAAATGTTTTAGCAAATAAACATTGATTTTAACTCTTTTAACTCTTCTTTGAATTAAATAATAATAAATGTCCTAATCTAATCCAAGTGGACCTAAATGATAATATTTTATTTCTAAGGTTTTTTTTGGTCGAGATACACTTATCCAATAGAATTAGGACATGTTTTAGGGTAATATTAATATCATTTTTACCCTTAATTGCCCTATTTACTTTTAACCGTGGTAAATAAAAGTAAAAAGTTATTATTAACGAAAAATTATTTTCATCTCATTGAACCAAATTTTACTCCTTGATATTAACCATGTTTCTCGGATTTTTGAAATTCCACTCACATAAGCGGTAAAATTAAGTTTTATGTGAATTTCCAAATTCTCCTAGGAGGTGGGTAAAATACAGTGAAAAAGTTCAATAAAATTTTTATATATCTAAAATTATTCTAAACTAACTCCAATGAATTACATTGAGATTATATAGGTATTATGTATCTATTTTGACCTTAATTAAATTTAAATAAAATAAATAATTATTTAAATAAAAATTCGGTTTTAAACTATAACTCAGTGTTTTTTCACTATTCATCAAAAATTGAAAGTTTTCAGAAAAATACCAAAATTTCACCCTAGGCTAATTTCGATATTCCGAATCCAAAAATGAAGTCCATTTTGAAAGATAAGATTTATAAAATTTCAAAAAGTTGGTATTACTATTCATAACGGCTATTTTGATTGGTTGTGGTGTGTGTTAGAACTTGAAGTTGCGTACAACACACGCTACTGTATTATTCAAAAGGAAGCGTATCATGGAATCTTGGGGTGTTACAGGAGAACTCCTCCTATATCAAGTACAGTGGTCATGTCGTGACTCTGAGATTATACTCACTAACCTTAGACTGCTGAGGTACTCCTCCTGTCGAGTACCGTGGGTCTGCTGTCTCACACAGTAGTGCTCCCCGCCATGGGTATGCCACCTCACACAATAGTGCTCCCCCTAATAGCCTACAGAGGTACTCCTCCTATCGAGTACCACAGGTCTGTTGCCTCACACAGCAGCGCTCCTCTTCCATGGGTTTTTCGCCTCACACAGTAGCGTCCCCCACTGGGCTAGTCAAGTCACTCCGAAATAAATCGGACAAGCAGTCATCAGGTCTCAGCCAGCTACTAGGTCTCCGCAGTCTGCTCGCTCATTTCCGGGAGGGTCTGCTCCACGAGCTGCAAGCCGATACTCCAAGTGTAATGAAGTCCCATGAATAAATATCTCAAAGGTTTTCCACGTCATATGGGTCTCAACGCAACAGACAGAGCGTCAATCGGACACTCGGTCTGTGAGTTATTAGCCTTTTAGTCCCGGGGGCTCGGTTGGTTTTGTGTATGAACCAACATGACCATAACTCAACTATACCCTGAACTCTCATTGGGTATTTTCAAAGGTATTGTTTCTCAATGAGATTACCAGAGCCGCTAACGGTTCGTCAAACGGACGTCTGGTGCCAAAGATATGGCCAAAGTAAGAAATGGTTCATTACTGGGCCCGGGTCCAGTCCAACCCAGTCAGACCGACTCAGCCCAACCCAGCCTGGGTCGACCTAGTCAGACTTGTTGGGTCTGACTCAGCCAGTTGGGTAGGTCATCCCGCTATGTTTGGCCCAATCTGTCGGGCCCGGCCCAGCGGACTGCGGGGAAAATCGGGTCAAAGTCTCCACATGGGAGACTCTGCTCGAAGGCTAGTGGTAGGTTCGGTTGGCACCGTGAGGGGTGTGCCTCGTTCGTATCAGCCCGAGAGGCCAACGGTGGGCCGTGCAGGGTGAGAGTAGGCCGCGGGTTTGCCGGGAAGGGTGCGGGGAGCACTGGGAAGCCGACCAGGGCGCCGGGGGCGCCGGGCAGGAGACTTGGGTGCCGGGAGGGGGGCATGCGCGCCGGGTAGACGGGCTGGGCGCCGGTGGGCACTGTTCAGGCATGGGGCGCGCAGGAAGGGTGCCAGCGGCTGGGCTGGCCGCTGCTTCTGCCAGGGTGTGCGCTGGGCAGCGCGCGGGTAGGTTGCTCGGGCGTCGTGCGGTCGGGAGTCGTGCGGTCGGCGGCGCAGTTCAGAAAGTCCACAGGTAGCGCGATCTTTATTCTCCGTCTTCATCGCCATTGCCACGTTGCCATGACGCTTCTACTTCGCCATCAATCCAAGGTTACGAAACCGTAAAGGTTGCGGAGGCGTCGGGCCATGTTCGTTCGTCCCAAACCCTCCACGTTAGAACGATAGCATGTGGCTCATGAAGTTGATTTAACGAGAGAGGATTAAGCGTTAAACAATTTAAAACACACCCCTAACATTTTAATTGACGGGCGTCCGTTCATCACGGGGGAAGATAATGTTGACTTCATTCATCGTATGCTTCCACTTCCGAGTTCGTGTGTCGGTCCGTTGACGACGAAGAGGAAAGATGAAGGGTCGTCTAAGAAATCCCATGTCGGAAGGTGGTCCCGAGGAAGAAGCCGAGGAAGAATTTGTCGTCATCGGCATCTTTGAGTTCTTCGTTGGAGAAATCTATTCTCCCAAGCTCTCCACAAAAGAGAGAACAAACATGCCAAAATAATATATTTTAATCTATTATGTCTGATGGTGTGAATTAATTAAGTGGACCCCACTTAATTAAGTTCACGTTGGCAGAAATATTCGAAATTCAAAAGTGGAGAGGCTCCACAAAATTAATTGGACAATATTGGTATAATTAAATTGGGGAGTTTTGAGGAGGTTGGAGGCCCGGGTGGTCCCCACCTAATTAACAAGAAGGGGGTCAAGGGGTTTTCTTCCATTAATTGGGGGTTTTTTGGAGGTTTTATTCTCCTCTATTAAGAGAGGAGTGAGAGACCGAGAGGCTCTCTCTCATTAATGAGGGAGAGTTGAGAGGTTTCATCCCCTCTCATTAAATGGGGGGTTAATCCCCTTTTGGACCCCACGTCATAACCTCTCGCGGGAGGTTATGCTGCTCGGGTGGTCCCCACCCCAATCATCCTCCCATGGGAGGTTAGGATGTGGCGGTCCCACCACCAACCCCCATGTGGAGATTTTAACTAACATTACCACATGGTGTGGGTTCAAATAAAATAAAATAAGTTGTTACTTATTTTATTTTATTAATCCACATGAAACCTAAAAACCAAATCTCATACCTGATCAACCGTCATCAAGTTGAAAGCGTTATTAAGTGAAAACTAGTGCTACAAGTTCAATGGTGCCCTCGGATTTCAATTCCAAGCATCTATTCAAAAGATAGAAAAACTCATGTGTACGTTAACTGAACTTACCGAACAAAACTTCAGAAATTGATTTCGGGCACACCGGGCCTTGGAATCTGGTGTCTTTAGAAACTAAAGACTCGTAAAATTCCAAATAATTTAAGAAAAAACAATTCCTTGAAATTTTTTGGGTCTTTACATTACCCCCACTTTAGGGATTTACATACCTGTAAAGCTACAACACACACTAGGGAAACAAAAAGGGGTATTGAGCATGCATCTAAGCTTCCCGATCCCATGTGCCCTCCTAGAGGTTCTCATGATTCCAGCAAACGCGCACCAGAGGAATCAACCATCCACACAGGACCTGCTCCTTTCGATCCTCAATCTCTACTGGGACCTCTGTGAAATTCACCCCATCATCGAGTCCAGCTCCCCATGGTCGATGATGTGGGACGGGTCATGCACGTATCTCCTCAGCTAAGATACATGGAATACGTTGTGCACCCGATGCTACTGAGGTGGAAGGGTCAGGCGGTAAGCCACCTCGCCTACTCTGCTGAGGACCTGGAACAACCCGATAAAACACGAAGATAACTTGCCACCTCAGCCAACTCTTTGCAGACCTCATCGAGGTGAGACCCGTAGGAAGACGTGGTCTCCATCCTCGAACTCCAGAGGTCTCTGTCTCCTATCAGCATAAAACTTCCGTCTGCTTTGTTCAGTCTTCATCTGCTCCAGGATGATCTGCACCTTCTCCATGGTAGCTTGTACCATCTATGATCCCACTAGTGCTGACTCCTCTGGGTCTATCCATCACAGTGGCGATCTGCAAGGTCGGTCGTACAGTGCCTTGTAAGGGTCCATCCCGATGGTGGATTGGTAGCTGTTGTTGTACGCAAACTCCACCAAGGGTAAATGATCCTCCTAGCTACGACCAAAGTTGAGGACACAAGCACAGAGCATGTCCTCATGGGTCTGTATGGTCCTCTCGGTCTGACCATCAGTCTGCGGATGGAAGGCGGTGCTCAAGTGAAGTTGCATCCCGAAAGCCTCATGTAACCCCTTCCATAGTCGGTAAGTGAAACGAGCATCTCGATTAGAGACGATATTTGATGTAACACCATGAAACTATACGATCTTATGAACATAGAGGCGTCCCAAGCTCTCTACTGATTCTTACTCTCTAATCTGTAGGAAGTGGGCCAACTTGGTGAGTCGTTCTATGATCACCCAGATAGAGTCGTGTCCTCTAGATGTACGTGGAAGTCCCATCACAAAATCCATGGATATCCCATCCCACTTACACTTCGGTACCTCTAAGGGATGCACCAAGCCTACTGGTACCTAGTGCTCTGTCTTCACTTGCTGACAAGTGAGGCTCCGTGAGACAAACTTTGTTATCGCCTTCTTCATACCTGGCCACCAATGCTGTCATCGAAGGTCCCAGTACATCTTTTCCACTCCTAGATGTACCGCTACAGGGGAAGTGTGGAACTCCCTCAACACCTCCTCCTGAAGTGCAACTAGTACCATGGTACATCCTCTGAAGAGGATGACGTGCTCCCCACCTTCAGAAAATCTATCAGGTGCATGCCATGTGGATATCTGAGCACATTGCATCTTGCAGTCAGCGTCCCCAAGATGCACCTCCCTGACTCGCTGAAGAAGTGGGGTAGAGACTCTTGTGATTAGATTAAACTATAAAAACTTTCTCCCAACGAACTATGGGTGAGACTATCCAATTGAAAAGAACTCGACTACACCCTTATTCGCCTATGTTCTTCAAAAGTTGCTATGATTTCTCTTTTTCCGATAAGAAAAATCTGGTCTCATCCCATGGATGAACCAAATCCTTTGCCTAATACATTCAATACTGACATGAACGGTACTAATTCATGCCATGGACGATGTCGTAATGCCTCGACGCTACTACCAAGAGATCCAACCGTTACTCTCACCTCCAAGGGTCGAGTCACACTGTCGGCATCAGTGTGTGGTCACTAGATCTCCTCCAATAGGAAACTCTAAAGTGAGGGTCAAGTAAATGGTTTTAACTGAAACCTCTTAGTATTAACCACACAAAAAGGAAGAGAAGCAAACTTCACAAGGAAAAGTGTCTTTTAATACTACAGCTCAAAATACAAAGACACAAAGCAACCACAAACAACGACATCAACGAAGCTAAAAGCACCATGAACAAAGGCCCCTCTGCCTTGAACAAGTCCTACTCTTATACACCTACTTCTAGACCTCCAGGGTTGTATGCTTTAGCTGCCTGAAGTTGTGCACCGCCCTGTACACCCGCTCTTTATAGTCGGGGTGGACCTCCAGGTGGTGGTGGTGTCAACACCTCGAAGCGTCATCCACCACCCAATGCACGGCCACTTCCTCTGCCATGTCTGCCTTCACCCTATGGACTATCTTGATCAAACCTATGCCTCTGTCTTGGAGGTCCCTCAACTGACTGTTGATTGTCCGTGCGGCGGTTTGGACAGTCATGAGCCATGTCACCATGTCCGCCGCATGAGTAACACTGCCTGACAGGTATGGCTCTGTCTCCACTCTAGGTGCCCCACACTACCGATCCTGAGTCGTGCGGTTGACCACCTATAGGTCTGGTCCTCTTGGACCTCTACATCATCTATCTATTGCAAGTTGTAGAAGACTCCGATGTATGTCGGTTAGTGGTGGGTCTCGCTGCTGGAGTCTTCTCAGCAAGGAAACTCTCCACTATGAGGGCTCTCTCCAACACCCCCGTCTGCATCAGGATGTTTTGAGAGATAAATGAAGCTCTGATCTCTCTCCTGAGTCCCTGCTCAAAGGTTTGGGCCCTAAAGAACGGGTCTCGTACCATATCAGTGGAGTATCACAAGAGGCCGGTGAACCTCACTGAGTACTGCGCCACCATCATGCTACCATACTATAGATGCAGTAGCTCCTGTATCTGCACCTCTTGAAGGTTGGCTGGGACAAACTCCACCTGAAACAGGATCTCGAAGTCTTCCCATAGAAGAATCACCTCGTCATTCAACTAGAGCATCAGGCTCCACCATCTGCCTGTTGTTTCCTGAAGGAGGCTGGCAGTAAGGATCACCATGAAGTCTGCTGGAGTCCCTGCTAGCCTAAAGACTCTCACCACAGCCTCCAGCCAATCCTCAGCCGCCTGTGGGTTTGTCTCTCCCCGGAACCTGGGTGGCCTCTGGCGCTGGAACTCATGCAACGTGCTCAAGTGGTATGCATCGTCTTCTTCTAGGGATAGTGGCATCGGTGGACCAATGGGAAGTAGTACCGCTGGTGCCTCTACTAGAAGAGGGCCTTGTACTGAGGCCTCATCACTCAGCGGGTTGTCAGTACATAAAACTCTCGGGGCTCTAGCTAGTCGTTCGCAGGGAGGAATCCTAAAAGAAAACAGATGCGACACGGTCAAAAGTCTATACCTGGTGAGCTGACCTGGTTTGATCTGACTTAAAGAAAACTTTTCAAAACACACACACAAATAGTTTTTTCGTGAATTGAGTTGGAAATCAGAATTCAGGGTCCTGGTGTATGGATACGTCGGTCGTCCGCACCAACACTGGACTCCCTGAACTGAAAACCACACTTAATACCCTTAACACTATTGCTTCACATAAAAGAAATATTAGAGTCCAAAGTCTTGCGGTAGAACCGACTTCCTCTTATACCAATTTTTCATGACCCGTCCCCCGAGGCCCGTATCGTGACTACCCCAAGCCCTCCCTCTGTAGGCTAGGGGCTGGAGACTAGCACCAAAGGCATAATTCCCTAAAACTGGGAAGGAATTGCCTTTATAAATCATAAACACACACAACCAGAGTACAACCGGAAGTAAACACTAAGAAAAACCTATATAAAAAGAGTACTGAAATTAAAAGGGGGAAGAATACAAGACCAACATTAAATTACAAATACAACTGAAAACAAGTACAACTAAAAAAGGGACAAATAGCTGAAAGGTCGAAGCATCTCTTGGATCATACTCCGGGGTTCCTACCTAAAGGGTAGGTACAGATTGCCTCATCATCACTCCATGTCTGTCAGACTCCACCATGTACCAAAACTTCATAAGGTCCACCTCCAGGTATCGTCCTGTCCTGGTGCTCTCGGCCTCCGTCAGTTCTGTCTGTCGTCTGCATCCAACACAATGAAGTTCGGGCATATCCTGTGTAGGGGTGAGTATAATGATACTTAGTAGGGACCCTGAGAATTGCTTATGGGAATAATTTTCATGTTTGGAAGGATTCTTGGTTTCCCAATGGCGTTAACCATAAGGTCTCCTCAGTTTTTGTTCCTCGGTTTGAAGATGCAAGGGTACGGGATCGGATCAATGACTAGCTCGAGGACTGGGATCGGGGGAAGCTTCTCAGCTAGTTTAGTGAGGTTGATCATCAACTCATCCTAAGTATTCCTCTCGCACCAGGGATGGGCATTGACCAGCTTTACTAAACTGGGGAATCTCATGGAAAATATTTGGTCCGCTCGGTTTACAAATTGTGGGTCCAAGTTGTGGCCCAGGCCTTTCCTGATAATCAATGGAAGAGAATTTGGTTGCTCTATTCTCCCCCTAAGGTGAAATTTTTTTTGTGTCAGGTCTGTTCTGGGATTCTCCCAACCCGTGACTTTTTGGTACGGTGACATTTGATAGAGGATGACACTTATCTGTTGTGCCTCCAAGAGGTGGAATCCCCTCTGCATGCAATTATTTCTTATCGTGAGGTGGAAGGGGTTTGGAAGGCATGGAAACCAGAATTTGGTTTGTTCTTTGATCTTTCATCGGGGATGGTCTAAAATTTGTTAAAATTGGTGTCCTCTCTTGAACCGAGAGTGGTGGGGTTGATTTTCACAATTACTTGGTTGGTGTGGACTCGACTTAATGATTGTATTTTCCAAATTAAGGTGACCCATGATTGTTTTTGGGTGTACAGGGCTAGATAATGGATGAACGGTTGGAAGAATAATGATACAATGCCTTCTTTGGGCAACACTCATTAGACGGTCCTTTGCTGGTTCCCCCCACCCGAGGGTTTTCTCGAGATCAATACTGATGTTGTGGTCTCTGCTAATTCTAGGGTCGGTATTGCACTCATTTTTCATAACAGTTGTAGCCAGATTGTGGAAGTTCAGTGTCGGGCAGTGCCTTGTTCATGGAGTCATGTGGTTGCGGAGGCCTCTGCCATCCTTCATGGGATCCTTTTAGCCTGTTCAAAAAATTGGCCCAAGGTTTTGGTGGAATCTGACTGCCTCGATGTGGTGAACGCTCTATCATCGAAGGACGATGACTCTCAACTGTAAGGGCTTATCTTGAAGAAGATTTGGTCTTTAACCGAGGGCTTCATTGCATGAAATTTTTCTTTTATCAAGCGAGGAGGGAATATGAAGGCTCGGTGTTTGGCTCGTTTTGGGAAATATTGGGGTGATCATTGTTGGGTGGACTCGTTTCCTGCTTGGCGTTATTGGCCTGGTTTTCTTGATCAGTAATATACCTTATCTTTTCTCAAAAAAAACTCATCTCAATCATGAGGAAAACACAAAAGTCATTGACTGAGCTCAAACTAGGATTTTCATTAACGAAACCACGGTTGTTGGAGAACTCCTCCTCTGTCGAGTACAGTGGTCCTGTCGCGACTCCGAGGTGCTACTCACTAACCTTAGACTGCTGAGGTACTCCTCCTGTCGAGTACTATGGGTTTGCTTCCACACACAGTAGTGCACCCCGCCATGGGTCTTCCGCCTCACGCAGTAGCGCTCCCCCTAATAGCCTACAGAGGTACTCCTCCTGTCGAGTACCGTGGGTTTTCCGCCTCACACAGTAGCACTCCTCCACCATGGGTTGTCCGCCTCACATAGTAGCGCGCCCCACTGGGCAGTCAATTCACTCTGAAACGAATCGGACAAGCAGTCATCAGGTCTCAGCTAGTTACTAGGTCTCTGCAGTCTGCTTGCTCGTCTCCGGGAGGGTCCGCTCCACAAGCTACAAGCCAATAATTCAAGTGTCATGAAGTCCCACAAAGAAATATCTCAAAGGTCCTCCACGTCATATGGGTCTCAATGCAATAGACGGCGCGTCAATCGGACGCCCGGTCTGTGAGTTATGAGCCTTTTAGTCCCGGGGGCCCGGTTGGTTTTGTGTACGAACCAACCCAACCATAACTCAAATATACCCCAAACTCCTATGGGGTATTTTAAAAGGTAATGTTTCTCAATGATATTTCCAGCGCCACTGACAGTTCATCAAACGGACGTACGGTGCCAAAGATATGGCCAAAGTAAGCAATGGGTCATTAGTGGGCCCGGGTCTGAGTCCATGATTGAGTCTGGAACATGCCATCTACACGTGATTTTTTTAAAAAGGTTCTCTTACAATGTTCATGACTATACCCTTAGTTTATTGTGGTTGATATACCACACACACACACACACTAAATTCATTTTCTTATCATGAAAAAGAATAAAAAAGGGTATATCATTAAACCTATTACCCTGACACCAACTAGGTTACAAGAAACCACCAACTTTTTGTTTTTTTAGACTCTATTACTAACCATTTCATCCTATACAAAGACCATATTAATATGGATCCTCATTGAAGTGTGATCAATAGATAAATCATAGGTTGGTATTCTCATTTTTTTATGGTGTACATGTTTGGTAGAAACATCATCGACTTCTATCTCTTCTCATCTTCTTATTTAGTGCAAATGATTCTCTTCACAGATAAAACATTGGAAATCAACTTTCCTTAACTCAAAATATTCCATCCATGATAGAAATTTAAGTTATCTATATATCCCCTTTTCTTCAACACCTTATTTTACACTTTATATTCCCACAATATTCATGATGATGTTACTAAAATATTTTAGTATTGAAATCTTCCTCTAATTTTTCCCTTGTGAACTCTCATTCAGTATTCAATAATTATCAGTCTTATCCATCGAATATTATTCTCAATATTTAATTCATAAATAATTGACCAAGATACGCCCATGGTATCTCCTTTTTAATCATCCTTTAAATATTCATACCAAGCTATATAATAATATTCAATAGTATTAACAGCTTCTATCTTTGAATTCTAATAAGTTCAGCCTTTCCTCCCTTGAAATATCTTTTAACTACTGTAGTATATTATAATTTTACTTTGGATTTAAATACTTCTCCAAATAGCATCATGAAATTTTTTACTTGAATAATATCTTAGCATTATCACATTTATTTCTTCATTAAAATTCTCCTTCTAGAAGTCATTCTTCCAAAACTCCTTGATAACCTTTAAAAAACAGTTATGAATGTGCTGGAAAATCAAATTAAATATTATATGTCTCCCTTAAAACTCTTACATATCCTTATAAAGTCATATTAAATTTTACATTCTTGGGGTATTTTTAAAATCACTTGTACTTATTGATTAATTTTTTAGATCTCAAAAAATCTACAACCTATAATTTATCCATCATTCTACAACCTTCTTCAAACTCTTCAAATTTATTTAAAATACCTTTAAATAAATTTCAAGTAAAATAAGTACAATTAAAAATATTATATAGTATAGAAATACTTATTAGAGTATTTAAATGGATATTTTACTACCTCAATAACTTTAGCTCCTCCTCAAACATAATCAACTTATATTCTTTCTGTAACATCTTTCTTTACCAAATGATAACACTTAGGATGTAACTCTAAAAGTAAATTTCTAAAATTATCTAGAGATATATAGTATTAATAAATCACTATAAGTAATGGAAATAAACATCCAAAAATTCCCCAAATATTTTTAATATGATTCTTCAAATGAACCTCCAAGAAGCTTCCTGATCCTTTCAACTATCTTTGATAACAAATAGTCTGTATGTAATTTTTTATCAGTTTAGTTCCTTTTTCATGTGTGAATAGATCTTTGATATTATAATAGATGCATATCATTTTTATCTTCCCCCTTATTAAAATAAATCCTTTAGTATAATCAAACATTATAGATATTCAAATTTCAAGGTATTCTTATCTACTCAATATCAATATATAGTGACACCTTTCTTGGAAAGATCAACTTTCTTCTCGTCAAATTTATTAGGTGCTAAAAAATACTTCCAATATTCTCTTATCAACACATATTAACATCATTCTTATATAATATATTCTTATTAAAAATAAATAAAACTCAACACTAATTGGGTCCATTAATACCCCCTTTTGATTTATTGTCAATACTCATACAAAAAATTTATGTCAATATGTTTTAAACAATTTTATTTTTTATCACCTTTATTGAAAATAAATACAAAGAATATTAAGATAGGGTGGTATCAATTCACATTAAACTATTTTCAATAAATTATTTGACTCTAATTTTATATGATAAATGATAGATGTAGAAAACAAGATAGGGTAATTTAGACAACAAAGTTTTCCATAAACAAATAAAAATTTGATACCAAATTATAATTCCTTTCACATGTTTTATTCAAATAGTTTTTTATGATGGAATTATTATTTAATATATTATCATGATATTTGAAACTATAATTCTTACAATTTTCTCATTAACATTTTAAAAACAGTCAAAATAATTGGTAGGTTTATCTTAAGAGATAATCCATTAAATTTATGAAATTATTATTTTCTCTCATAGCATTGATAAATCTATATCTCCCCCCCCCCTTAAAATTAGAATTTATTCTTTAAAAACAAGGATGATAAAATATTAAATAATTCATTTTCAATGAACAATTCCTTTAACTTTTTATAAAATTGAATATTTCTATGTAATGATATATTCTAGAATCTTTCTAAATATTATCCCCATAAAGGGATAAACTCTAATTAAATTCACCAAGTTTGATCACTTATTAAAATAATATTTATGATACCAAATGTTAGATCACTTCCAAGATGGTAACTTCTAATCTGATGTTAATATTTGACAACATTCTTATCTCCCTCGGTTCTCCCCATTGGCACTTACATCACCTTAAGTTCCCAAGATAGAAAGAACAAACACAATATATATGATAATAATGTTGTTCTCAAAATATTACTAGTTAGAGACACATTGTGCAGTTTGGTTTCTCAACCTAGAAAATATATTATTTACACTGACATGAATCTTCATAGACAATATGGAATTTATACTTTTTCTAATAATTTCCTTGTGTTAAATTTTCTCATTTATAATAGACATAGAATGACATGAGTCTCTTGATACTAGAGTTATATTTTTAATAATAACCATTTGATCTAGAAACATGATTAAAAATTCTTTTAAAATGTGTACAGAATGCTTTTACCTTCCACATTGTTCTTCATAAACTCTTAAAGAATAATTTTTTGAAAACCACTCATAAAATTACATTCTTCATGTGGAATTACTTATTTCCCTTTATCACTTTCTTTATCTTATGATTATTTTATTTTTTACACTACTAATTGGGATGGAAAAATGATCATACATTATTTGTGATTATAATCAGCTTACTTGGATCTTATATATAGTTTCTTAGAAATGAATTCCACTAAACCAATCGCCTAATTCATTTCTTGGATGTAATATTTCTTTTTATTTATATTTCATCCATTAAAACCATAAATCATGGTCTTATTACAATGATGTATGATATGTTCTCTTCTTTAATAATAAAATAAACTTCTTTTTATTGAATCATTCTTATTGAACATCATATCTATGCTTAATTTTTTATTATTATTTTTCTTATTTCCTAAGGATAACTCATATTCACTTCTATTTATCTTATAATATTTTGTTCATATTTATTTTTGTGATTTTGATATAAGATTCATTGATTTATATAAGAATTCATCTTTATTTTGAACACTCTCGATGTATCTTCCATATAATTTTTCAATAGTTTCAAATCTATTTGAGGTAAACATATTCTTGTCACTATTATGAGGACTTTTCTTCAGCTTAACTTTTATCCAATTTCAGGTATACATTCTATTAATTCTATAGTTTGACATATTTTTTCAATAATCAAGTGAATTATGTCCAAATCATCCACAAAACTGGTAGTATCTAACAAACATTGGTTTTCTTATTTTAAAATAAAGTTCTTATACATGAATAGATTTCTATTTTTGGATAATTTATCCTAAAATTGGGATTCTTTTGAAGGGAAAATTCATAAAAAAATTATAGCATCCACCATAGTTATAGTGGTGGGTTTCTCACCAATCTTCATTATTCTTCTTTATATATATTTATATTTGAAACCTACAATGTGCATGAAAATAGAATTAACACAATCATAATTTTCTATAATGGAAGGTGCCTTTTTTGGAGTTATAGTAGGTTTTCCATTGGATGTTCCAAAGCTCTTCTTTCCACATAATAATGGACTTTTATCATAGTAATATTACTTAGAATATTGTGTGCTAGTATCTCTTATATAATTATATTTAAAGACTCAATATCTATCATTTATAGATTTATCAGTTTCACCATAAGCTCAATACACTTTATATTAAGAGAGTTTTTATAATATTTAATAGCCTTGACCCATTATTCACAGTCACTTCTCATATTTTAAACTTCATCTCAATGCATTTGATTATTCTCTATAAATAAATTACTAATAAACTAAATTTTTTAAAAATATTTTTTTTTGAAAATAAATGATATATTTTTCTCACATTGTGATAAATATGTTTATTTTTGGAAAACATGGGATTAGATCATGCATTTGAAAATTTATTGAAAATTATTATTTCAAATTTTTAAAGTAAACTTGTATCTTTTATATAGGTAATTTATATACCTTATTTGTAATTGAAATCTACTAAAATTTTCCTCCACTATATAGAACACAATTTTAATTCAGACTATCCTTGTTAGGTCTCGCATTTGATGAGATAAAATTGGTTATTAATTAAAATATTGACTTCACCTTTCAACTTTGACACCAATTCACCTTTTGGTCCATATATTATTTATTTGTGATTTTATTAATATTAAATTTGGATATTAGATAGAGAATATTATTCCAAAAAAATAATTTTTCTGGAAGGGTAGTTGATTCATGCGTTTTCGAGGTCAACAAGTTAGTTCAAGTTGGATTAAAATATTGTTTTTAATTTCCCATTTACACTTGTAACCTATTGTAACACTAGCCTCTAATCCACTATATAAATGTTTATATTTCTCATTTGAAGGGGTTTTTTCATGTATTAGGATATTGAGATAGTAGAATAAGTTTTTAACTCTATTTCTTTAAGAATTTTAAGTTGAATAACTCTTGAAGTAATGGATCCATTCTATAAAACCTTCTTCTTCATCATGTTGTAACTTTCATTTATTATTATAAAATTATCTATTTATATTCTATTTTATCTATTATTTTAAGTTTTATTCTTCTTAATTAGATTATTTAGGAATGAAATTAGGGGTAGAAACAATATTTGTTTATACCCTTTCTAGACCATTCCATGTGCAATTCATTTCAAAAATTACTACTCCACCAATAGAAGGGTAGATTTTATTAGATATCTATCTAATTATATCCTCCTTTATTTATTTGTTTTCAATCAGTGAGACTAGTATAATTCATATTAACATGATCCAAAAATTGAGTTTTTAATTTAAAAAACACTCAAGTGATAAACATTTTACACATGAGTTCAAGAATGTGATAATTATAAGAGAGTAATTTTAATTTTACAAACCACACAATGAGTGATTATTTATAGAGTTAAAATATAATCACTAATAAATTCATACTCATTTAAAATATATATATTGAAATTAAATCACCACTTAGTATAATCTTGACTTGTAATGATAATCTAAGTAGAGTGATATGATTTCATGTTCTAGAGCTAGCCTAGTGTTCAATTTATTACATTTTTTGGTTGAGGTAACATCCCATAGGGTTTGAGGTTGAAAAAATAGGGAATAAAAATTAAGTTTATTATAATTTGAATGATAAAGGTTAATAAGTAAGTTAATAGGTAGAGTTGTATTGATTATACCTTCTAAAAATATTTTCTAAAAAATATCTTCTCATTAAATTTTATTAAATTAAATTTTAAAAAAAATAAAAAAAGTATTCTTCCAACATGATTCTTCTTATATTATAAACATCACCCCCCCTCCCCAATACTTTTTAATATTTTATTTATTTTAATATATTTTCATAATACTTTTAATAATTTATTTTGGTACTTACTTATTCTAAGAACAGTCTTGGTCAACCACTCTGTTTCACATAAATTCCAAAAACTACACATCATTTGAGGGAACCCTAGACAACGGTCTTTAAATCGGCACCACTATCTTGAAAGAAATTATTTTATTAAAATAATTAGATGTATTTATTTATTTTTGAATATTTTAAACAATTTTTGTTCTTATTTATTCTTCTTTTTTCAATTATTGTTTTTTTGGACCATCAATTGAAGAAACATTTAATGATATTATGATCTACTTTTTTATTTTATTTTCCTTCTCTAATTGATGAAATAATCCAACCATATGTTCATTTTTAACTATATCCTAAGGTCGAGTAAATCATTAGTTCTTGAATCAAATAATCTTAAAATTCATAAAGTGTCTCAATTCAACCATTACATTATTTTTATAATTCCGATAGTAGTGATCCTGGTAGCTCATCTCAAAAAAAATATGAATCTCACAAAATGGTTTCAAAAAACAATGAACTTAATATAACTATTTAAGAATTGGTTTTACTTGATGTTAATTATCTACCAACATGAAGTTAATATAGAACACTAAAATTGGTCTTTGAGCTAACATTTGGGATAATTAACCTTCTTACAAAATATCATGGCCTCTCTAGTGAGGATCTAAATAAAATTATTAAATAAATTAATGTGGTATTTTCAACAATGAAACCAATTAATGTTTATAAAGAAAAAATGAAACTAATAGTATTCACATTCTAACTTTATGGAGCTACAAAATATTGGATGTATTATTTATAATCTCAATACATTACATGTTAGAGTGATTTGAAACACATTTTATTATAGATATTTTTTCCAGTATAGAGAACCATTTCCATTCAGAAGAAGATTTTAGTGATTGAGAAACTATAGGGGGGCCAACTTATGCGTACTAGGATAATTTTAAGAAGTTGTGTGAAAGACAGACACATCACCAAACTAGTGATAAAATTCTCATTCAATACTTCTACGAGGTCCACACACCTACATAAAGGATCATGATGGATATCATGATAGTAGGACCATTCATAAACAAAACATTGGTAGTTTCATGTTCATTGATTGAAAATATGGAACATGAATCTAAAAAATTTAGTGATGAAGTCACACCATATATAAGGAGAGTAAACTAGGTAACACTACTATAAATTTAGGCTATATCCACAGTTCTAAACAGTGGATATAGGCCCAAAAACCGTGGCTATAGGTTATAGACATGGTTTTATAAACTGTGGTTGGTATTGGCATGGATATAGGGTAGATCCTATATCCATAGTTGCAAACCAAGGCCAAATCCTTATACCCAGGGTTCCAACCATGGTTATAGACCTATATCCACGGCTCTAACTATGGCTATAGGGCTATACCCACGGTTTCAAATCATGGCTATAGGTTCTTCCCTATATCCACGCAAATACCAACCACGGTTCATAAAATCATGGATATAGGCATGTAGCCATGGTTTAAATCACGGATATAGGGATTTATCCACGGTTTGAAACTGTGGCTATAGGTCTTTCCATTGCATAAAAAACCAACACGGTTCATCGTGATGGCTGTTCAGAGTACACTACTAGCACCCCCCACCCCCAGCTTCTGCACACCTTCCCTTCCCTCCCCCTTGAACCCCCTGCACCTTACACCCCCTGCCCCCTCCTCACTATACACCCCCTCCCCCTAGACAGCCCCCCCCCCCTTACCTTCACCCTAGACACCCCCCCCCCACCTGCATCCCCGCTCCTTCCCCCTGGACAACCCCCCTCCCACCCCCCGAACAACCCCCTCCTCATTGCACACCCCCCTCACCCGAGATAGCCCCCCCTAGACACCCCCCCCCCCTCCACCACCACTCCACCTGCTTCCCCCCTCCCACCTAGACACCCCCTACAGCCCCTCCCTTTCCCTGGATAGCCCCCCCCCCACAACTCCCCCTACATCCCCCCTCTCCCCCACCCCCTGGACAGCCCTGCCCCACCACTCTGCTTGCATCCCCTCCCCCTCCCTCCCCCTACAGCCTCCTCCCTTTCCCTGGACAGCCCCCTATCCCCTTGGATAGTACCCCCCCCCCCCCCCACTCCCCTACAACCCCCCTCCCTCCCCATAGACACCCCCTCCCCCTGGGCACCCCCCACTCCCCCTACACCCCCTCCCCCCCTCCCCCTGGACACCCCCACCCACCCACCCACCACTTCCCCTGAACCCCCCCCCCCTCCCTCCCTTTCCATAGACAACCCCCACTCCCCTGCAGTCCCTTGACCTCCCCCTGGACACCCCCCTCCTCCCACCACCACTCCCCCTACATCCCTCCTTTCCCTAGACAACACCACCCCCACTCCCCCAGAAACCCCCCTTCCCCCTTCCTGGAAAACCCCCCATTCTTGTATCGACCCCCCCCCCCACCTTACACACCCCATCCTGAACATCCCCCCCCATGGATAGGCCTCCCACCCTACACACCACTCAATTGAATTTCGAAAACCAAAAACATGCTAATATATGTATATTATATAAAAAATCCAGTCAAATGAAATACACTAATAAAAAACATGCTAATATGACTAGGACTAAATCAAATATCATCAATCCAAATTGAGTAGAGTGAAACCAAACCAAATGGTTTTGAAGAAGATGAAACTGAACCAAACTGAAAATAATGTAACCAAACTGACTCAAACAAATCAAAACTAACTTCAATAGCATAATTGAGAAAGAAAAAAAAGAAACTAATGAAAAATACCTGATTTAATCTAAAATTAATTTAGTTTAACTGAATAGCCCCAAATCGAACAAAATAAACCTGTTAAAATTGACATAAACCAAAAAAAATGAACCCAATAAAAATAACTTAGAAAACCTAACCGAGCCCAAACTGAACCAAGGAGCTAGGCCTTATGATGAACTTTTAGAAGGCCTCTTGCCCATAGGTTGATAGGATATCCTAGTCATGTGATTCTTCACTGTCCTCAATGAGATCCAAAACGCACTTCAAAAATATAGGGAACCCAAAAATAAAAAAAAACACTAATTAAAATTAAGACAAAGAATAAAAATAAAATAAACCTTACCTGAATCCAATTTTGAACTCACTACCTTATATGGTGGTAGGTAGAATCAACCTCATCATAAGTAACCACCTGTAAGTAAATAATAGAAAAAAAGTGAGATATAACAACTTATTATATATATGTGATCAGTATGTCAATTGTACATGATAAATGATAAATAACTCCATAACCAAAAATGAACAAAGAATATTTATATTGATATGTAAATCCCAATAATAAATAACATGATCATTAGTAAAGGCGTTTTGTTTAAATGAAATCCAATTTCATTCAATACATAACAACATAAGAATTTGAGTAATATTATTCTATATCTGTTCAGTATTTCATAATGGAGTATGTTGCGCCATTATCGATGGGAAACATGAAAGATATGAGGGGATAGTGATCCAGTTTGACACCCCTTAGGTTGTGTTGTATTTTTTGACAAAATGTGTTGACTTTTCCCAAGATGATTTGTTGAAAAGATGGGGAGATTAATGGACACCCCTAAAGTGAGTTTGAGTTAGACATGTTGACAATGTTGTTTTTAAGGAGTTTGAAGTTGTGAGAAAATAGATCTGATGGATATATATATATTATATATTTTTTGACAATGAGATGTGGTGGATGAAGAGTGGTGATGGAGCATGGCCATGTGAGGGAGTTCATATATTTAAAACTATAAATGTAGGTGTTTTAAAGTCTAGCATGTAAGCATACACAATATCAGGATGCTTTATGTAAGAAATCCTCTAAGGTGTGGAAATTTCTTAATACCCATTCAGAATGATTTCTTTCTCCTGAAGGAAACTTCAGATCCCATTAATAGGTAGATAATTCCTCCATGTTTCCAACTCCCTCTAAAATAGGGTATATATGAAATCTATGTGGATGAAAAACTAGGAATATAGCTCGGTAGCTTGTGTCATGGTGATGTAACTGAAATTTTAATGGTTCATGCCCAAAATCATCAATATTTTCCTCCACATTTCAGAAGTGAGATAATTATTTGGTGAAATACCATTTACCGGCCTTATTACCTCATTTTCTGAATCTTTATCCCCCTGTAGCCCCCCTTCCACACTAGACAGACCCCCCCCCCACTCATTCCAGACAGACCCCCTACCCTGGACAGACCCCCCACCCCCTCCCCCACTGCAGACCCACCTACTAGACCCCCCCCCCACCCTGCACCCCCGGGACAGCCGCCCCTAGACATGTGTCTAGGCTAGTGCATTTTTTCCCTTGATATTTACTAGACACAAAATAACAAAAAAAACAAAAAAAATCTACCACCTAGAATTTACATTCCCAAAAACATGAACCCACTAATCATGATAGAACCATATCCAACCAATAAACCAACAGCTCATTTGTCATATGCTACATCTCTTAATACAGATAACATACCTACAAACTAAAGGATTAATCATTCTTGAAACAAATATTCCCAATATAATAATTCAATCAAATAAGAAAACATTCATTAAAGAACCCCCCCCCCCCAGCTTGATGCACAGCTTTTTCAAAATTTGTGCCATAATACTGCATTCCATTAATCCCAAAAGAGGAGGGAATAGTTTCTATTTACTACGACTATAACCATAAAAATCTAACCAAATTCCCTTGAAATGTAATGAGGATTTGGTGAACACCCAGTTTTCAACTGGGAGACTACTAGTTTCCATTTTAATTTCTTATATATATGTCTCTAAATATATTTTTGTGGAAGGGGACCCATACCAGCTTCATTGCAGCACAGGGCTAGACATTGGAACTTCCAAAAATAAGAAGCCGAAGTTGTTCGGTTAGAAGATCCAAGTTCTTAGAATTATATTTTGAACAAACCCCCCACATCCTCCCCCACTGCAGACCCCCCTACTAGACATACCCCCCCCCCCAGACCCCCTACCCTGCACCCCTTGGACATCCCCCACCCCCTCCCTAGACACCCCCCCCCCACTCCTTCCTAAAAAGACCCCCCCTCCCCCACTGCAGACCCCCCCCCCCTTTCTGGACATACCCCCCACCATGCCCCCTGGACAGACCCCCCCTCCCCCAATCTGGACACACCCCCTGGACACCCCACCCCCCTTAATGGCTCATGCCCAGAATCATCAATATTTTCCTCTACATTTCAGAAATGAGAGGATTCCTTGGTGAAATACCACTCCTTATAGACAGACCCCCCCCCCCCCCACTCCTTCTTGGACAGACCACCACCCCCCCCCCCACCTCCTCCCCCACTACAACCCCCCCCCCCCCCTTACTGGACATACCCCCCACCCTGCATCCCCCTGGACACCCCCCCCCCCCACTGCAGACGCCCACCCACACCCCATATCCCACTGTAGACCCCCCCCCCCTCCTACTGAACATACAACCCCACCCTCCATCCCCCTGGACAGCCCCCCCAGACACCACCCCCCACTACAGACACCCCCCCCCCCCTCTTGGTCTCCCTGTTGGACAGACACCCCCCCCCCACTCCTTCCTGGATAGACCCCCACCCCCTCATTTTCTGAATCTTTATCCCCATGAATCCACCCTTTCCCCCTGAAACCCCCCCCCCCATCCAATCCCCCTACATAGCCCCCCTGGACACACCCCCTCCCCCTAGACTTCCCCCCTCTTAGTTTGCACAGATTTCCATTGAATTCTAAAGCCATTATCTGGACTCTATCCAATTCTACATCTGAATCAAGAATTAGGCATTCATCATTTAACCGGATATTCATAAGTTTATTGAACGTTGTTCTTATGGAGTCATCAATATAATCCAAGGGTCATTCTTATGAAATACCATGACCCTTCCCACAAGAGAGGTCATTTAAAATGAAACCAGGTTGATAATCCCCACCATAATAGTATCATTATTGTTACCTCATAGCACTTGCATCATTCTACCTAGACCATGACTAGTCTTACGCTGAACGCAATGACTAAAAATGATTTTCAATTCACACTTTATTTCCAAGATACTACCAAGTATTGTATACACCGAGATTAACCAGAACAAAACTTACTGCATTCAATGATTGACATGAGTTCTGAATTTTAGTAACCTAGGTGTGGGATATGAATTTTGACCTAGATAGTTTTTATCCCCCATGCATTCTACTACTTCAATCTATAGTATTTATAATAAATAACAAACTCTGGTCAATCTCACAATGGTACCTAGATCTATCATTGATGTTGTCTTACACCATGGAGACATCTCCACACACACACTCCTTTGGGATACCAAGCGCTATCATATTCACATTGAACATGTTGGTTTCAAACTATATGAGTGAACCTAAACTAAATTCATTAGTGACCTACTATCACCACCTCCATGGATATCATCCACATAAATAGAAAAATTCTCAAT
This sequence comes from Viscum album, assembly GCA_963277665.1. NCBI lineage: Eukaryota > Viridiplantae > Streptophyta > Magnoliopsida > Santalales > Viscaceae > Viscum > Viscum album. The sequence continues at coordinate 376,230,468 of OY728160.1, read as the reverse complement.
AGTCAGATCACCACCTCACTCTATCATTTCAATGGACCCCACATGTAACCACAACGTGAATTCTCATTCACCAATTCATTCCCATCAAGTCATGATTACACTACTCTTTACTATAACATAGTGATTACCCCATGAGTAAAGGACCTCCAAGCTTGGACACACATTCCATCACATTTTTTCCCATTCTTGCAGCCTTCAAAACACCCTCAACTATCTCAGATTCCTATATCTAATATTGATATTTTTTCTATCATATTCATCTTCTTCAACATCATAATAAGAATATTTTTCTTTCTCCTAAATCTATTTAATCTTTAGAGCTTCAATAACTTCTAGTTCCAACATAAATGGCCTTACCTCTTCCATAGATTGCTTTGTTTTACCAGAATCTCTAGTAGCCAAGAGAATCTATAAATTTGAATAATACTTATGATGCATTATTCTTTTACCTTTACTAAAAGGATAATTTCATGACTCACAGATTTCTTTCTTCCAATTCCTTATTCCAACCCCAAATGGAACTATCACATGATGATCCTACTCATAGTCTAAGGAAAATTTGGAATCTACTTATTTATCACTCGGATCTGGTTCTGCTTAGATATTTGAACCAACCTTATTCATTTTTCACCTAGGAATGACTATCTTCCACCCTTAAGGATCATTATCACCCTCGACATTTTCATCCAAATCTTTGAAATGGTTTTTAATATGAATTGAGTTATGGGGATCACATCTCAGAAGACAACTACATTTCAGAATCACTAGTATCTGGACCATAAAATGTCTGAGGATTCAGTTCTACCACATTTTTTTCCAAAAAAATATAATAATACTAGAAACACCAACCTATAATGTTGAAATATGAACTTAATCGAATGGAATCGGACTACAGTAATTCCAAATTCTGAAATTAGTGATAAGAACAACACCATCATCAAGCTCATTCCCTTTGCACCCATTTATAGAAGTTGCGGGTTGGGAATAGGTGGATATAGAAGTGTAATAACTTGGCTCTACCTCTCCCATGACTTGCATATCCCACTTGGATCTTTCCAATTCTTTCTTCAAACTAATGAAGATATATGTGACCCTTAGTTCTAGTTGCAGTGACCTCACCCTCTTCTAGTGAAATCATTTATTATGCATCCTTTGATTTATGAGTTACCTATTGAGAGTCCTACATGATGTTAAACTTTCTCCCCATGATTTAATTTGGATAGATCATGTACCATGTGTCTAAATGATGAACAGAAGTCATCCCAAGATTCATAGAAAACTTGTTGCTTCCAACAAAGATCCCCTTCAATATCAATGGAGATAAAATCCATCGGTACCATTGATACTTCTATCTCAACACATATTTTAGGAGAAACAAGGTGGAATAAATTTATGGTGTGATTATTAGTACATAAGAAGTTTCCAACATATTACCAATCAATTTAAGAATCACTAAATTCTGAAATGGGGGATGTAGGATAAGGATGGAAATCCAAATCACCATGGAGGGAAGATCCTATTTTAGGTGGAACATGAAAAACCAATAGAAAATAGAGAAGTTTAAGCTAGTGAAAGCATGTAAAGAATTCAATTAGGTAGATATAAGGGCATCTTCAGTTGAAAAATGAATCAAAAATTTCCATAGATCCATAATCCCTATAATCACCCATTTAAGAAAACCTCATGAATCAAAAATAAACCTATCAAAGGTTTCCATCAAGGGGAGACTCTTGCCGAAGTGATCCACTAATGTGAGATGAAATAGCTAAGAAGCATTTAAAAATTTTAGGTGGAAACTACAGTCTTAATAATTTCATCATCTTATGAAAGAATTTTAGGGCTAATTTCAATTTTAGGAAGCTGGGTAAAAGGCTAGGGTTGATGAAGGGGGATAATGGTTAAAACTATGAATTCGGAGTAGTCGGGGTGAATCCCTCCCCCAACCCAAGAGAGGGGGTACCAGAGGGGCATCCATGTAGCCTATAACATTATAAAAGGAAGCCACATTATCGGAATAGGTCTAGCCTTATAAGTAGACACACATAAGAGTTCAGTCAAAATAATTTCATCAAACACTCATATTAGTGCTTTCTCCCCAATAAGCCTAACATATCAACTGTTCCAAGTCTAATCACACAACCACCCATAAAATAAAATCTTATTGAACCCTAAGTATATACTTGTACTCTATCAATCCAATATCATACCATTTAGAATCATAATCATCTACCTCATCGGGATTCATACCCAAAAACATTCTGGCCAAGTATCCTACCAATCCTTCCCTTTGAAATCCAAACCACAATACTGAAATGCCTAAAGTTCTTTTCATCATGGAATCATAAATAATCCTCATGCCTATACCCCATAATTGATAGTACCTATAAAGCACAAATATCATAATTTAAATCATCTTTCTTTGATTTTGTATCTAAAGAAACTAACAATCCTAGCCTAACACCTCTATTAGGTTACTATCATATACCATATCTCATCTCAATCATAATACTCGAATAACCAATATCTTGAGTCATATTTCAAGGGACTTAGGCCCTCTCACCTACCTCAGTAACCAAATCTCACATAGCTCAAATCTCATAGGGAAACATCTATTTTTTACCATTTAAAATATCTTAATGCAACTAATGTGATAACACCCACTCTAAATTTCTCAAATATATGCATATCATGCACTACATGAAAATCACCATCCTACTAGGGAACTGATCCAAAACTAAGGTTATGCTGTCATCCCCAATCCTTACCTCATCCCAGTTTTCAATATCATCCAAGATATCTCAATCAATCTTGAAAATATAGGCTTCTTCCCAATTTGAACCTAATATTAGTGAATTATTCTCAGGTTCCCAAGTATGATGGACACCCAAGAAGTGTTTGAGTACAATAAAGTAGAGAACCACCAATGGGGTACTATGCATAACCAGCAAATATAGTGTATGGTTAGATGATATGCTCAGTTGAATAAATAAATAAACTGTGGAAGCATAAATAAATACCCATCATTCATCCTTGGGGTATAACGTGACACTAGGTCTTTGTTATACCTACTTTGGTTAGTGATGGAGTTTTTTTTAGAATGTCACATGATCATTACCACTAGTATGGAGCCCAATAGAAATGTATTATAAGGTGAAAGCATCGATTCCTTGGAGGTAATTCTAGTAAATATAATTTTATCAATCCCATGCCTAATTCCAAGGAATGTGTTCTAGGAAATCTTGTAGTATCGAGCATATAATAGATTCCTAGGGGATAATCTTAGGAAATCCAATAGTATCATCAATATAATTGGTTCGTTGGGGGATGACCCTAGATAATCATATTGACCCAAATATGGAATCCCAGTATCCTGGTAATTCTATATAACCAAAATAATGAATATAAGGGGATTTCACAAGGCATTCATATTGTATCAGGACCAATATCCAGAGCCTAGGAGCACATCCCAGGCATCCTATTTTGACCATACAGCTGAATCCTAGCTAACCTCTTGGGTATTCCACTTAAATCCTTGAGGGTAGTGTGTCCCTCCCATAATATCTCATATAACACATTATATAAAAGTTGTCAATCTTCTCAAACTCATCTCATAAAACAAGGTTTTACCTCTCAAGTGCATGACATATCATCGTCGCTAATGCCATATATGGCTCACACACAATTGATTTGGGTTCCAAAGTGACACCTACAATCATCTATAATTATTATTTCATGAACCCTCACAAGGGTCAAAATCACTGAGGCACTCTCATGGGTTCCCTAGGTTACATTATAGCATGAACACCCTATGTGTATTTCTTTATCAAATTCACATCTATCATGTCAACACCCACCACTGAGAATCACCTCCCTAGAAATAGTAATAAACATCTCACAACCTCATTATACTCATAAGAAAAGACTCACTTTCATAGGTCTAAAGATCCGGGCCATGGAGACTTGGTTATTTTGGTTCTGGTCTGTCGATAGTGGTGACGACAGACGTTGGTGAAGCTCACCCTCATTCTGGTTGATGTCGTTTAACCTGTTTTTGCTATTTGTGATGGTTTCTAGAGTTGGATGTGAAGTTTTTTATTGTTGTTTTTATCGTGGAGGTTTTGCGATTGATTTTGGTTCAGTCAGTGAAGGATTTCAGTTTTGCGAGACAGTGTGTCGGGATTTTTCTCCGACAGTGCTGGTAATGACAGTCGCCAGTGTAGCTCACTCGCGTCCTTGTTTGAAGTATAATGGTATGAAGTCGCGCCTGGTGTCGAGACTCAAGGTGACGCAGCAATCAAGAGGATCCATTTTTCGAGGATGGTGTGTGATGTCTCGATGGGTTCGCATGTCGGGGCTCGTGGCTCAAGGTGATGATGGCGGTGGAGTTGAAATTTGAATGTTTAAGTTTGAATTTTTTATTTTGAATTTTCACGGTTCCCACTTTCCAAAAAGTGGATTTTTATAAAATACCAAAAAAAAGGTATGCAGGCATAGGTCTAAAGAGATGGAAACCTTCCCATACCACTTTCCAAGTCACACTATGTTGGCCCTCTCTCCAAACCTATCATCAATTTAGCTAAATTATACCCACCAAGGTATCTAAGCCTCATTATGGGAGGAACACCTTCCCACACTCATCTCTACTAGCATGAAGGTTTTAAGGCATATTAAGGATCTTTCATGGCCTACTAGGTATTATAACTATAACTCATCACATCCCTCCACTTGAAGGTCACCAAGGAACCTACACTAAGGTTTACTATGCCTATATTATTTAATTTATTTTATATACACCCCATATGGGGTTCATGTTTCTCAAGGAATACAATTATACTTATAATCTTAGACATATTCGGTTGAGATATATATCCAGTTCACAATGGTCCATCATGGACCTTGTCACTTTCCACATTTAATTAAAATGAATTCCCTTATAATTAAACTAATTAATTAATTTATAAAGGTTAATCTCTTGAGGTGGTGAGACTGCACATATCACATTTCACATAAATCCTGTATAAACTAAAGGGTTATGCCAAAGAAACCACTAACCTTAATTGAAGTTATTTTCATTAAAGAAGATTGACCAACTTCTAAGCTTGTATAAGATATAGCATCAACTAAGGCTCCAAACCTAGCCCCAAAATTACAAATAATCAATTATAACATTTTATAATTAATTATCTTGTCCAATTAAATTAATTATATTTATTATAATTAATTTCATAATTTAAAAACTAAAAGACATAAATGATTAATCAATCACTATGCTGCCTCAATGCACTAAAACCATGAACAAACACACATAGAGGTTCCATGGAATACACCCGATATTATCATGGGAAAATACAAAAAAATGGTATCTATTTAATAGGTTATTTTAGTAAATTTAGCTGAAAACCGTAAATAAAATCATCAAGTGACGTTCCTTTGATGAAACAGCATGAAATAACATACAGAATTTATCTCAAGACATCCTTTATATACACCAGGAAAAATCCCAATCATGTGGGAAAATTTCCACCATCCTTTGGTGGAAATTTCCAATAAACCCCAACATAAATCTTCTAAAGTTATATAATATGGATGGAAACCAAAACAAAAGGAAAGGGATGGAATAACTCACTTGAAATAATCGTTTAATAATACCAGAAATTGATCCCCTCTCAAGGTGGATCAAAGGAGGGACAAAGTGAGGTATAACCGTCAAGAACTGGCCTTCTCCTAATATCCAAAACCATTTAATCCCAAATCACCCTAATTAAAAATATACAAGACTACCCCCACGTAAAAAAAGAAAATTTGGCTTCATTTATGGCATGAACAGGGGGTTCATGGAATGATTTCCCGTTCACCTAAGTAGCTTTCATGAAGGAGTAACTGCGGCAATCTTCGCAGAAAGTGTAAAGGTTGGCTCACGCAGATACCACTCACGGAAGATCTTGGTTCGGTCAATTGACTAATTGGAGGAGTAACGTGTGACAAAGGAGTGGAGGAGAAGACGAGTGCGCAAAGAAGGGAATAGGAGGGATCGCACAAGGGAGGGGTGAACCAAGTGGAGAATCCGGCGAGGATCGGCCGAGGGAGAATTGACCAGTTGGCGATGAGGGAGAAAGGTTTCATGGGTGGGAGATGAGTCCCGACGAGGGAGAGATGCTGGTGGGAGATGAGACATGATAGAGTTAAAATAATTGAGGAACTATTACCACGAGACTTATTTTATCCATAGGTTTATCTATTCTAATGCCATGGTTTTCAAATAATCATGGCTATATTTTAATCTATAGCCACAGACCGATTAAACCGTGGTTATAGGTCTATTGCTATAGATCATTTTTCTAGTAGTGTAAGTCCTTAAACTATGAACAATAATTTAATTTAAAATAATTTGGATGATTTTACTACTATATAAGGATATATTGACTTGTCTCAAAATTTATCACAATCCAATCCAATGAGTCCTTATGGAATTTTCAATGAACCATAGCATCCACCTATTTTTTCATAATTACAAGAGAAATATGATTATGCATTTTTATTCATAGGGATACTATATTGGGAGTAACAAAAACTATCCCCAGAAGAATTGTGATCCCCCCATACCAACATATAACCTAGGAAAGAAATATCATAAATAATTGAGGTGTGGATTGAGAAAATAATAAAAGACCTTTTTCAATAAAACTTTCAATGGTCTCTACCTTACCAACATGTATTTTAACATCCCTAAAATAGACTCAAATTCCAATCATAAAAAAGTCAAAAAAACAAGATAATTCACAACCAAAATTAGATTCTAATAATGTAGTTCTTTTGAAACAAATTGTTCTTAATCAACAGAATGATCTGAAGAGTCAAGGTATTTAGTTGAGGGATATGAAGAGAAAAATGAGACAAATTGCCACATCCCTCCATGAACTTTTAATAAGGAACTATAAAAATATTTAATTTTATCCTAATTTAAATTCAATGGGTACTTTTAGCACCATCACATAAATAATTGGTAAGAAAATTTATAAGACTTATGCTCTTATCTATCTACTAGGATTCATATAAACTCTTTAGAATCCCAATTTAATTCCAACTGATGAGCATCCAAAGGAGAAATAAAAATGTATGAATAATATTTATGGTTTTCCTCTTAAAACCATTTCATTTTTTTGATATATTTTTTAAAACAAATATAATAGTTAAATGGGAAATGAAAAGAGAAGTTTTTTGATACAATAAAGTGTGTTGAGATCAGTATCTCTCTATATGTATCAATCAATAAAATTGTAATTTATACCATGTTTCTTAAAGAATTATACATTAATAGAAGAGATATAAAGATAAATGAGTAGATAAACTTGGTAGAAATTTATATGTTCTCATTAAACCATCCTTTTCAATTCCTATAAAAATGAATGGATCTCGGAACATTCATCATTCTAAGAACTATAGGGAAGTTACATTTCTATAATTCTTTCTATGATTTGGGTTCCACTATTTATGTCATGACTCGATCTATTATCACTTCCTTCCAAATTAGAGTGTTGAAGCTGATGGGTGTGGTAGTGTAATTGAGAAATAGGGCCATGATATACCCAATAGGATTACCCAAGGATGTACTAGTTTGAGTGATAGATATGATATTTCCAATTGATTTTTATTAGCTAAATATTGAGGATGACTAGGTAGGTTATCATGATCCCATCATTCATGTAATACTCTTCCTCAAAACTTCCTGTAAAATAATAATTCTCCATGAGAGTATACTTTCTTTGGAGTTTATATATTAGATCATAATATTTAATAATTTAGAATCCATGAATTACCCCCACAAAATAACATTTTGGTATCATCATCTCCCATTATGACCCATCTTATAGTGATTCTATAAATATTTATTTTTTATCTTTCTTAAATGGGTATAATTCCAAGCTTATGGAAATTATGAGTATTATGTAAGTCTTGATGTCTTAGAACATTTTAAAACATATTTCTCATGATCAAGACACACTTGGTTAACATTCTTTGGTGGATTCTTATTCTCATTCTAGGCATGTCGTTTTTTATTATGACATTTCTATTGATTTTTTAGATGAATTTGTTGAATTATTCACATATGTTTATAATTCATATTCATATTCCAACATACATTGTTCACATATCTTGATTCTTGTTATATTTCCATTAATAAAAAACCCACCCAAAATGTAACTCAATCCATTTCCCCCAAATTTAAAATATTCATAGTTATTAAATGATGAAAAAATTTCTATAATAATTTCTAATATCCTTCTTAAACAAGAAACACACCTTTTGAATATATTCAGGGATAATATTAGGTAAATTTGGTAGATATCATTACACATACTATGTATTTTCCTCTTCATTTTCATTCATATGATTCATTTAAAGGATGGGGATAAACGGGTAAGGTAGACACAAAATAAAATTAACCACAAACTATTATTTGTTTCTAAATTTATGGTTGAAATTTTTATTGAATAAGGTATCATTTATTTCAGACTCGGATAACATCTCTAGTTTTGATGGATTTTTTCTTTGAATATGTCTATATATATATCTGGATTTATCCTTAGAGTCGGCACGGTGTTTGGGTGTCTTGGGACCCCAAAATCAATATATTAAAAATATTAATATATTTTAACACACATGTGAACATAATTTTAGTGTTTGTTATTTTCACTTTTTTTGGAACCTCATATGGAAAATTCAAGACCATTTTTGACTCCAGAGTGTGGGGTTTACCCTATACACAACCTAAGGTTAGTTGGCATCAAATATTCCAAGGAAAACATTCATTTGTAGGTATTCTTAATTAAAATAAATAAATAATTTATTTATTTATTTTAAATTTCTTAAATATAATCCTCTATAAATAAATAATTATAAAAAATCTTCAAGGTTAGATACATAACCCTAGGAGGATTTTAGAGGAGTAAAATGGGTGTTCTTCATTAGTGGATTGGATCGAAGAATGACGGATGATTGGATTGAGGTGGATCAAAAGGCAGTGACCTTAGTAGGTCATCTGCATCACTATAAAATGTTTTCTTCTCTATTTATCAATCCTTTTCAAGGTAGGTATTTTTGTTTATGGTTTCCAACCCATTATTTTAAAGTTTGAGTATATATTCTTATATGCCTTTATTGATCTTGAATTTCACACACTTTTCTTGAGCCTATTAGTATAAATTAAATTGTTAAATCAATTTATATTTGTTTTACTTTTCTAACACCCATATATTCCATAATTATGTGATAATTGGATAAGAAATATTGCACAAAAATGGTTATACCATTGCTTGTGTGCATTTCTCCCCACCATTCTCCACATTCTTCATCGTTGTCCCATGAGTTCAGAGTTCGACATTTCTAGGAAGGTTAGAGCATAATCAAACCCTTTAATTCATATTGGAATGGAAAATAATGATTAGAATGGTGATTGGAAAATGGATTGAGATGATTTGATGATAATGATTTGTGGGTCTTGGATTCGTAGAGGCAACGATAATAGGAGGTGCTACGAGCATCGTGTGGACATCCATATTCCAATTCTTAACCACTAGAAGCCTAAAATCATTGTCTAAATATGAATCTCCAATGATTTAGGGTGTTAAACATGTGTGGGAGGATGTGTAAATAGATGATCATATATCTGTGTGAAAAACAAGTTTTTTGTATGGAAAACACGACTACATTTCGTGTAGTGCAGAAGAACACTTGTCAAGCACATCATTTTTTATGGAGGATAGTGTTTTAAGTAGAGTTAAGGATCACACACCATGTGGCTAGGCCCACATTCTATGTAACCCTACCTGGGTATCTATCCATGTTCTAGATGTATAATATATGAAGCACATGTGGTAACACACATAATTTACTATGAGGAAACATCATGTGGCTAGGCTTGGTTGGATGAGCTATGTGCCAAGTGTACATTCCCAGGACTCTGGGTGGACATACATGACATTTACCATCTGTACAGGTTGTGTGGAATGACATGGATTGTAAAATCATGTTTATGGATGAACACAATCAGGCAGAGAGGTAGGTTCACATGCCAAGTGGACCCCCATACACATCATGTACTCCCATAGAACATTCCTCCTCTCATATATCCTTCTTCAAGACTAAGATTTTATCTTAAAAATAGACTATCCTGATCATTTTTTCAAATAGAATGTGATAGTATCTTTTGTAGTGGATTTCAAGATATGGCCTGAGGTGTTGCAAGTATAATGATTCTTTAGGCGATGCTTGACCAAAAATGGTGATCGGGTGAGATCATCTGAGAGATGTCATGGTTGGTAACCCCTATCACACTAGGGAGCAGGTCCCCTATATTCCTCTATTATTACTTATTAGTACCCCAATAAATCACTAGGGTAAAGGTATTCTATTTACTGAGTGGTACCCCTATCATACTAAGGTACAAGTTCTCTACCTATTTAGTGGAACCCCCTATCATACTAGGGAACAGGTCCTCCATTCACTGAGTTTCACCCCTAATGGAACTGGGTGTGGTTTTTCTATCTATCTATCTATCTACTGATTGGTACCCCCTATCATATTAAGGTATAGGTCCTATGTTCACTGATTGGTATCCCTATTTCATAGTAGGGAATGATTCCTCTATCTATTTAGTGGCACCCCCTTATAGTACTAAGGCGTGGGTACTCTATTTGAGAGTGTTCCCCCTAGGTCTATGGAGTAGTGGTTAAGTGTGGGTCCTACACATGTATTTCATGGACATACATGTGATATTCTGGGCATCAATTATGGACCCTTAGAGATTCAAGAAGATTCCTCATCCTAGTCAAGTCTATAGAGATATAGATCCACTTTCTCTCTCTTCTGGGTTTCTTTTTGAGCACATATCTATGATAGGTTTCATTCCCCTATTGTTATGGGTGGATATAATAATCATTTTCTCTTTCCATTAATCCCTTTATGGTTTTTTGGTTGTCCTACAGGGTTTGTATATACTCATCCACATATATACTTTTCTAGTACATGTCATGTATTATGCAGACGATGGCTAGTTTGGCGGTGACATTGATGGAACATAGATATAATTGGGTGTATTAACCACGTAAGCTGGTCAGACATGTAGATCAAGAGCTAGTCTCCCTTAGTTTCTATTTGTTCTATTTGTTTTTTTTTTTTGTATGTATGTTTGTTTATTTGTTTGTTTGTTTGTTTGTTTGTATACTTATCTAACAATGTTACATATTGATCACTTTCAGGATGCCTCTACAAAGACTTATAGCTAGGTTACTAAAATAGGATTATAAAGGTGATCCATTAAGTGATGAGGACTTAGTTTAGGGGATATATCATGATACGTTTCCTCCATGTGGTCCAAGAGAAGTCCCCCTACCTATTGAGTATTAGATAAAACCATCAGTTCACATTAATGATGTGTGTAGTCTTTTCATGCTATGCAAGTTATTTCTTTATAGGCCTATGAGGTTCCACAGAGAGCCAGATCTATAGGCAATAGAGGATTAGATTGATTCAGTGATCTAGGTATTCAAGATCATGCAAACCCCAACTAATCATATGGTTATGCTGGAAGCTAGTCCTTTCCATGGAGAAGTAGGGAACTTGAGGAGTCTAATCCTGCATGATCATGATGAGATGATGCTCTCATGGTCCAACTTCAAACAACTATTTCATGATGAGTATTACCCCTCATGCTTTTGCTTAGTTTGGATCCAGGATCTTCTTGATCTGCATTAGGGTAGTATGATGGTTGATGAGTATTCAATGATTTTCACTGACCAAGCACATTACCCCCTCAATATGGAGTGTAATGGTTACTTCCAAGCATGGAATTTTGAGTAGGTCCTCAATAGAGGTGTCTATGTTAGTGTAGTCCCCTTTTTAAATCCTATTATTTAGTGTTAGATAGGGATCTAGTAATGGATATAATCCTATAAAAGGGATTCCAAGTAGATAGATATGGAATTAGAAATCATGGGGATGAGTCATTTTTAGTATCTAGTAGGCACCATGCATTTGGGCCTTGGAATAATAGACCTTCTTTTAGATATACTCAGCCACATAGACATGTAGCACAGGGTTTGTGTAGAGGTTCTGATCATCTTGGAGAGGGGATATGATATGCTTGTGGCATGAAAGTCCATGTGGATCACAATTTCCCAAATCATCAAGATGATAAGGGGAGGAATGCAGGAGATGTACCACCACAAAAGAGGCAGCATCATGAATAGGGATCACCCAGGAATAGCTAAGGAAACCCCCAAGGAGGAAATGATATAAGAATAGAATGTGTAGCACTATATGGAAAATATATTAGTGGGGGGTAAATGATATAATCTACTTGCACCTCCACCACCAGGTGACCCATGTCAGTCTTAGGGAGATGGAGATCGGGGACATGGTCAGTTTCTATCTTTGGAGGTTTGTGAACTAGTAGCTCATGAGATGATATGAGGTATGATATGTGCCTTTTATACACTTACTCCAGTACTTGTAGACACGTATGAGATTTAATACATTTCTTTCTAGATTTTTTAGAGTTTGAGATACTTTTTGAGACCTTAGTTCATCATCTTTTGTTAAAGGTTCTGATTGGGTGTTATTCGATGACATCATTTATCTTCTAAAAGTGAGAGCTAGAACTCAATGGATAGAGTTTCTCATGGACATCTTATTCATTATGTTAAAACAAAATAATCTTGTGTTTGGACTAGTTTCCCATGGTTTTGGCCTAGATTTACTATAATTTCATGTGAGTTAGATGACTTTGGAAAAATGAGATGAGATTATCCTTTACAGAAAACAAAGACCTCATTGCTAAGTGCATGAGTCTTGTGAGAAAGATGTTATAATACATCACCCATTAGTTGGAAATATTTTCTCTTGGTGAAATAGGATCTTCATGAATCTATATTCCTTTAGAAGTGGATTAATTTATTTATGTCTACCCTGAGGATGTTCTAGGACTGCCTCCATGGTAGGATATGGACTTTTTCATTAACTTGTACACTAGGAATACACTGATATCTTCTAAGTAATATTTTATGGCCCCAAATGAGCTCTAGAAGTTGAGGTTGCATTGGAGGAACTTTATGGGAAGGGATTTGTCATGTCTAGTGTGTTCCCTTAGGTATCCCTGGTTTTGTTCGTGAAAAGAGAAGATGGGATATTAAGGATTTGTGTTGATTATTGTCACCTAAACCATGTAAAAATAAATAAAAAGTTCCCATTATTGATGATTGGCAGCCTATTAGATCATTTGAGAGGTGTGAGATGTTTCTCAAAGATTGATATTGGGTCTAGCTACCACCAGTTGAGGGTTATCAAGGATGATTTTCCAAAGAAGACATTCTGATGTCTCTATGGACAATATGAGTTTTTAGATATGCCTTTTGGTGTGATTAATTCCCCCATAGTGTTTATGGTTCTGATGAACTAGATATTTCATCTATACATGGACTGATTTGAGTTTTTCTTCATTGATAACATACTCATTTGCTTTGTGTTTGAGGAGGATCACACAGAGTATTTGAGATTGGTCCTATACTTAATTCGAGAGAACCAGCTTTATGGTAAGATCTCAAAGTTCTAGTTTTAGATCTTCAAGGTTCACTTTATATGGAATTTCATCTATGATAATGGATTTTCCATAGAATCTGTGAACATTTATATAGTGATTTCATGGAATCCACCCAAGAGTGTGTCAAAGGTGAGGAGTTTCCTTGATTTAGTAGGGTACTGCAAGAGGTTCATAGAGTAATTATCTAGGATTTCATCCCCTTTGACCACCCTAACATGAAAAGGAAAACCTTTTACCTAGACCAAGTAGTTTTAGAAATATTTCATGGATTTGAGGCTAAGATTAAATAGTGGTCCTGTATTGAGACTACTAGATGAGGGTGTGGAATAAATAGTGTTTTAAAATGCTTCTAGGGTTGGGATAAGCTATGTTTTGATGCATATGTTGGAAGTTATCGCATATGTGTTGAAGAATTTGATACCACATGAGAACAACTATGCTACGCATGACCTATATTTGGTAGTGTTAGTTAAATATTTGAAGTATTTGTCTTTTGGGAGAGTTCTTTTTTGTATAATCAGACCACCAGAGCCTCAGGTATATCTTTAATCAGGGATATATGAACCTAAAATAAGGGAATTGGTTGGAATTCTAATTGTAATATGACTTAAATGTATTATATACTTCTAGGAAGGTAAATATGGTGTAATATTCCCTTAGTATGAATTATGTTTCTCACTTGGTGGAGGTGGTTTTTGATTTGTTGGTTTCATTGAAGTTAAACCTAGTGGAGGATAGGGGTGTAGTTTTTATTTAGTTGATGCAGTTGTCTCCTCCACATCTTCAATGTGTGAGAGAGACTCATTTGGGAGACATCGACTTTGAGCTTCGAAATGACCAGTTATCCTTAAAAGATGTGTCAGATGGATTTTATGTGGGAGGGGAGCACATCATCCCTTTTTAGGGAAATATGGTTGTTTGAGTCATGTTATGATAGGAGGTGATGATGGAGTTTCACACTTCCCCCTTATTTGTACATCTAAGTGTGTCAAAGATGTATAAGGACATTCAATGGTAGTTTTGTGGGTTGTAATAAGGTGGATCATAGTTGAGTTTATCTCTCAATGTATCACATGTTAATATGTAAAGGTTGATCACCAGTCTCTAGTAGGTTTAACAAAGGCTCTTGGGATCCCATAGTGCAAATGGGATGGAATATCCATGGGCATCATGATTGAGATTCTGTGGATATTGAGAGTTTATGATGCCATCTGGGTGATTGTTGACTGACTTATCAAGTTTTCATACTTCCTTTACATTAGGGAGAAGAGTTTAGTTGAGAGTTTTGGGAAACTGTACAAAAAAGAGATTGTCCAGATTCATGGGGTACCCAGGATGATCATCTATGACTGTGATACTTAGTTCACGTCATTGTTTTGGAGAGGCCTACATGACCCATTTGGGTCTCAACTGAGGATATTTATAACCTTTCACCCCCATATAGATGTTTAGACTAATCATACTATCTATGTGTTGGAGTATATACTGAGGGAATTGTGTTGGACTTCATTTGGAGTTGGGAGGATGAATTTCCATTGGTAGAGTTTTCTTATAATAGTTTTTATCACTCGATTATGGGAATATAAAATTTTTAACACCTATATAAGAGACCTTTTAGGTCACCCTTATACTAAAATGAGATTGAAAATACATCTCTAGTTGGTCCATATATGATGATGGAGACAATGGAGATGGTTCAGGTGAATCACAAGCATATGAGGACATCTCATAAAAGACAAAAATCTTATGCAAATCGACATCATAGGCCCTTGGAGTTCAATAAGGGAGACCATATTTTCTTGATATTATCCTCATGATGAGCATTATTGATTTTGTTTTAGAAAGGTATGTAATCCTTGAGGTTCATTTAAAAAAACAAGATCCTAGGAAGGTTTGGTGAGGTTTGTTACCCATTATTCATGTCCTCACATTTGGACTAGGTGCATTAAGTCTTCCATGTATCACAGTTGAGTAGATATATGTACAACCTTATACACATGATTAACTGGAGAGATATGGACATCGGTGATGGATACATCTTCATAGATTACCCAGTGGTGATCTAGGGTTGACAGGAGAGGATGCTACATGGATAAATCATTCCTTTATTTCATGTGCTTTGGAAGCAAAGGAGCAAACAGGAGTGCTTCAGGGATCATGAGATTTAGATACAGACTTGGTATCCTCACCTTTTTTTAAATTATGCTTTTCAGATTGAAATTACTTGGTGTAGGGTAGAATGTAATGAATCTAGTTTATATGGATTTATCCTTTGAATACTTCTATGTATATATCTGAATTTATCCTCAGAGTCTGCACATTATTTGTGTGTCTCAGGATCCCATAATCAATATATTAAAATTATTAATATATTTTAATGTATATGTGAATGCACTCTTATCATAGGGCATGGAAAAAAGCAAATTTTTAAGTTTTCCAAGTGCATCAAAGAGGATGAACTGGTTTATTTCACTTTTGGAGCTTTCTTAGTTGTTCACTTACTTAATTTAAGTCACATAAACTACTTATTTTTGGTTGTTTTAATTTATTCTATTAAAGTAATGAAATTTAAGTGAATGAAAATATTACATAAATTAAACTAACATGAAATTAAAAAATGTGTTTAACAAATAAATAACTTAGAATTTATGGTTTGGCATATGGGTTTCATCACTATCCTTATTGGTTTTTTAATTTATTTTGATAGTTTGATCATAAAATATCACTCTTAAACTATTTTTCTTTTATTTAGTGGTGTGAAATATTGACTGTATTTAGTAATATCAATTCTGTCTACCACTGTAATCAAGTTTTATAGAATATCTAAATTGGGATTGTGACATATTCCAAGACCTGACTCCATCATATTTCGCTTCATCCACTAAATGGATCAACATCATTGTATGAAGATCTTATGTTTAGTGGAAGGGAGGTAAAAGATTTAAACAAATAATAGCTATGATTTTGAGTTCAAATTTCATCATAGAAAATATCTACACTCATGCAATTCACTCTTGATCACCAAAAACATAATTAAAATATATTAATTTACATATATAATGAATGAAAACGCCACTTAACTCCCCCAAGACAATCCTTGGGTTAGCCCATCATTTTTTAGGATGATATTTCACTGTAGAAAATAAAATAAATAAGAGAAGAATAAAATAATAAAAATAATAGAAGATAAAGAGGGATAGAATAAAATAATAAAAAATAAAATATATATATATAATAATTTTAAAAGAAGAAGAAAAAAAGAATATAAGAAACCGAAGAAGAAGAGGAAGAATCGTAAAATTAGGTGAAACGCTTATTGATAAATATACATGAATGAATTTATTTAATGAAATATAATGGATATTATAATTAAAATAAAATTAAAATAAAATTAAAATGAAAATGAAAAATGAAAAATAGAAGGGAAGCAATAGCAATGTTGGCCTCAGCAACAACTCCTCCCATCGATCGAACTCCTTTCAAGTGGATGAGACCTCTTTAATTTATAGAGTTGTATTTCCTTCAGTGGATAAATAATGTATCTTCAAAATAAAATATTTATATACTAGTTTAAACTATTTCAATGATCCTTTGCGTATCATAGGTGTTTCCCATTTTTTAGTGAACCAAGTCCATTGGGGCAGCCTCAAACTTCATTCTTCATGTGAATGGTTATGGGGACATGGATTGCATGGTATGTGGGGCTTGGTGATGTGTTAATGGAAAGAAGTGTAGATTCTCCTCTATGGCTTCACAAATAACATTCAGCCTTCGGAGTGGCCAGATGGATCTCAATGGTGATCTCCCCAAGGTTTGGTAGTGATATGAGGTGGTCTTGGGTGGTGATAGTGGAGGAAGAACTCAGGTTTTTTATTTACTAGTGGTATCCATGGTGTTTCTTGGTGTTGTAGGGGTGTTTGATGATGTCAAAAGGTGGATCCACGGTAATGTGCGGTGGTGTGTTCCATCCGAGGGAGGTGAGGTGGGATTTTAAAATGTAAACAGTAACACAAAAGATGCGTTCTGCATCAGAATAAAATAGGGAGGATGTACTCACTTATAGGGAAAGGCATGGGAAAAATATGAAAATAATAAGTAGTGTGGTGGGACCCTATGATGCACATAGTGACATATGGGCTATGACACACGTGGACCATGTAAGTCTTCAGGCCCACTATGATTTCCCACAGGTTTGACTCCCCATGGTCCACTGCATAGTTATGATAGTCATGTTCTATATTATTACTGAGACGGACTTACCTCAGGATGGCTCAGCCGACCAGGCCTCCTTTAGCCTGGCTAAGTGGCTCTCCAACCTTTGAGGTTGATGTCCAGCTCAGCTGGACGAATTTTTTATAACCTGAAAAATATGATAAAAATTTTGAAAATTTCACAACAATATGTTCAAATAAATATAAAACTTATAATTCTTAATAATTATATTCATTTTTATTCATTTTAATTACCCATTCATATTTTTCCACAATTTGATAAAAAAAATGGAATACATGGAAATTATTCATTAAAATTCATTTATAATCATTGAAAATTTATTAAAAATATGACTAGAAAATGAGTGTGTAAAATACCCCCACACTTAAACCATGATTTTCTTCAAACATAAAATCTAAAAATTTAATTTAGAGGGAACTATTTTTACCATTATCCAAATTTCAAAGAAATAAAGTCAAAAAAATTCAATGTTAAATCAAATTTTCAAAAATCCACATAAAATAAAAATTTAATTTCTCTATTTTAAAAGAAAAAAAATCAACTCAAGTATTTTGGAAATGATCTTGTACCCAAGTGGTAAAGGCTCCTTCTTGGAATCTAAAAGACCAAAGATCAATTTTGATTAGGGATGAATTTCTGGGTACTGTAGGAGTATTGTAGTAGTACTATAGTAATAGTGGACTATACTGGTGGTGATACTATTGTGGTAGAGGTATTGTAGTGGGAACTATAGCAGAGGCGGTACTATAGCAGGCACTATAGCAGCCGAGTACTGTAGCAGTATTATTCACTAGAGGGCCCTTTATGCTAAAAAATAGGGCTTTCATTTCCTTGGGCCTTCGGGATATGTAATGGGTATCTTTCTACCCTGTGAAAAGAGGTATTTGATTTAATTTAATAATAAAATAAATCTTTGGCCCCAACCTTTTAAAAAAATCAACTCAACTATTTTACTTTTCCCTTTTTGAAAATTATGGAACCTTTTATTTCATATATTTCATATCCTTATTTCATTATCATTAAACATTCAAAATCATGATCTACCTCTCTTTTGAATCTTTTCACTCATCACTCATGATATAATTCAAGTATATTTATGCTCATATCATGAGAACATGCTCTTTATCCATAAACTTGTAAAGAAACTTCTTTATCTACTTTGTAAATAAAAAAGGAACATAAAATCACAAGGACTCACAATAAAGGTTCAAATGAATCAGAGGCCTAAGGTTGTTTGGATTTGATATTTTAAAAATTAAGGCTCAAATATGAGGTTTCTCTCTTAAATTATAAATAATTATATCAGAAGAAAAAGTTTAATGAAATTATCCCCTTCAAATTGTATCAACTCTCACTTCCCCTAAAACTCAAAGTAAAGGTTATGATGAAAATAAACTACAATGAATGATTTGTTATCATTCTTGAATTTTTCTCTTCTTTTATACACTTTTTTTCTTTTTCAAAGTACTTTTTTATTATTTTTATTTTTTGGAAGTTATTATTAGAATAAACCTCACATACACCACCAAACCACATAGGATAAAAATCATCAGTCTAATGATGGTGATTTTTTGTTCTTCTAAGTCACAACCCATTCCTATTTTCCTTTTTTTCTTCAAGAATGGAAAAAGTGAAAGTATAATGAATGAATTACCAAATATTTCTCAATTACCATATGTATCATCCCCATAATCGTCCCTTACAATGTAAATAATTCCTTTATTCATGATTTCATCCACCCCCACACTTAATGTTTAAAATATCATTAAAATACTAAGAGGATGGTAGGAATGGATAAAAATATTTCTGAAACATGGATCATTCCTAACAAGTTCATTCATGATATCTATGGGATAAAAAAGGATTAATATAAATGTGGTTTTCAATGATAATGGATTTTTAAAATATTCCTCAATCATTTTAAATGTGTTTTTTCATAGTCATATATTTGAAAAGTTCAAATGTAAGTTCTAGCAGGTGGCATGTCCCAAGATCACTCAAGAAATATGCTCAAGAATAAATAGTAATTACTTGTCCTACAAATCCTCTCAGGAATTGGATATATGATTTTGGAAAACCACTATTGTCATAATTTATAATAACAAATCCATTCACATGAATTTCATAAATTCAAAGCATGAAAATGTTCAAGAAATTTTATTTACCTGAATCAACTAATTACATCAAATCTTGAGGCCTCAGTTTAACATCCATGTTTCACTTAAATCATAAAAGTTTCAATTTTACTCATTCAATATCATTAACATTGAAATATAAAACATGGGATCATATGATTCTTAACAACACCTTATCTCCTAGATAAGTCAAGTAGGCCATTAATTCAAATGTTGCGAGGAAATTTATAGTTTAAAACTAAAAACATGTTGTTAGACAAAAATGTATAGAGATTAAAAGATAAAAATTTAAAATGAAATCACATTCCCATAAAGTTTTTAATCTTATTCCTCCACTATTTGGGTGGTCTTCCATGTGCCATCATGAACCTATAAAGATAATTAGTCTATTAATCACAAGGATCATGTCATTAAAGCTAAAAATGCTAAAGGTCATGGTATGTATGATAAAATAATCCAAAAAATGAAATTAAAATCTTAGAAATAAAGTAAATGTATAAACCTTGGTATGATCTGCCAAGTGGGACCTGAATTTTTATTGCGTCTAAAGAGAAGTACCAGCTGTTATCCAAAGTCTGATGGTGGATGGAGTTTCTTATATTTGAACCACCACATGTGGCTTTTCCCATATTATGTTTCTTCTTTATTAGTGAAGAATGATCCATGGATAGATTATATTATATTTATTCCCTTCACAATTGAGTATAGCTTTCATGGTGGGGGTAGGATAAAGTATAGATCATCTACTTCCTTGGTTGCTACTTGTGCAACCTCCTCTTCATTTTTTCAATGCTAGATTAATGTGGGATTTATGAATTTTAATTTCAAAAGTAGGGTTAGAATGTATTTTTAATTATATATAATTTAAACATGAAGAATAGAAATCATAATTCCCCCATTCAATTTGAGCGACCTCTATCTTGATTTCCTTAGGATTAGCTACTTAGACTCCCTCATGGGATTCCTCACATGTATGTTCATAAAAATCAGGGAGCTCCATGTGTTCCTAACAGGTGAATGTTTAGTTTCTTCATCTTCTTCTAAGGCATATAAAATATTATCTAAATCAAAAAATTAAAATAATTGGTAATTAATACTCAATTAAGATTAAATAAAATCAAATTAAATATAGTTTGAGATAAGATCAACTCCCATAATTGGTTCATCTTCAATATCTCCTTCAGTGGTAAGTGACTCTTTGAGTTGGATGGTGGAAGGTGTAGATAGATATTTCAACTCCTCCATATTTTCTTAAAATTAAACCATTTAGTTAGTGTCTTCTTCTTCCATGGATAGAAATATATAGTTAGGTGTTGATTATTTAATCTCATACATGGAAATATTTCGTTTCATTTCATCTTCTACCTAGTTACTCTAAAATTCATCTGAATCATTTCATATATTCTTATTAGTATGTGAGTATTCATATTCACTCTCTATCTCTTCATGTTATTTTTTAATCTAGTTCTTAAAATAGTTGTATTGTTGATATTTATTGAGTTTGGACTCAAATTCATGGATGTATTTGATGAAATTAAGGAAAATTAGTGGCACTTCCTTCATTGGTGATGGTTATTCTTCTATAGGGAGATCAAGTTTTTATTTACACTCATTCCAGAAGTCATCCAAATCTTATTGATCTCCCAAATTTATCTCAAGTTTTGGTTACTCCACCAATGTATGAACATATTCAAATTACCTATCTATTTTTCCCTATAGTAGTTATATGTATTTTTGATGTTTTTTCACCAGATCTTTATCATAGTCAGTCTCTTTTTCTTATTTTTCTTTCACATTTGATTAATTTTTATATGAATTGAAAAAATAATCATTTTAAAACATCTTGGAAAAATACTTTTTATGGTTTTTTTAAACAATGAAAACTATCTAAAATGTGAAAAATAATAAAAAAAATAAGCAAACACTAATTATCTCCCTGGAAAGAAAGCTATTTTTGACACATGCCTATCATAGGGTATAGAAAAAGGAAATTTCAATGTTTTCCTAGTGTGGCATAGAGGCTGACCAGGGTTGTCTCACTTGAGTAGCTTTCTAATTTGTTCCTTTACTTAATCTAATTAACTTAAACTACTTATTTTTTGTTTTTTATTTATTCTATGAAATTAATGGTATTTAAATGAAATAAAATATTGAAAAAAATAAACTAACATGCAATAAAAAAATGTGGTTGAAAAATAAATGACTTGGTATTTTTGGTTTAGTTTATGGGTTTCATCACTCTTCTTGTTGGTTTTTAAATTTATTTTGATAGTTTAATAATAAAATATCACTCTTAAACTACTATTATTTAATTTAGTGGTGTGAAATCTTGAATTCCTTTAGAAATATTAATTTTTCCTCCTCCTATAATAAATGTTAATGGCACACCTTAGTTGACAGTGTGACATATTCCAAGACCTGACTCCATCATATGTCGTTTCTTCCACTAAACATATCAACATCATCACATGAATGGATTATGTTTAGTGTAAGGGAGAGAACATATTTAAATAAGTAATATAAATTATTTTATGTTCAGTGTCGTTGGTTAAAATCTCCAAACTCATGTACTTTACTCTTTCTTACCACGAACATAAATAAAAAATATAAATTTACTTGAATAATAAATGAAAACACCACTTACCTCCCTCAGTCCAAACCATGGTTTATCCCTTAATTTTTTAGGGTAAGAGGTTATTGTGAAAAATAAAATAAATAAGAGAAGAAGAAAATAATAAAAAATAATAGAAGAGAGAGGTGGGGTGAGAGATATAAAATAAAATAAAATAAAATAAATAAAATAAAATAAATATATATATATAACTATGTTAAATGAAGAAGAAAATAAAATAAAATAAGAAGAATAAGAAGGTTGAAATTGGGGGAAACACTTGTTGAGAAACATGCATGAATGAATTTTTTTAATAAAATAAATTGAAATTTTAATTAAAATAACACTAAAACAAAAATAAAAATAAAACAAAAAAATAAAAAATGAAATGGGGGAAGAAGGAATGTAGGCCTCGGCATCCTCCCCTCCCATCAGTTGATACCTCTTCTATTTGTAGAAGAGTATTTACTTAAGTGGATGGAAAATGTATCTTCAAAATAAAATATTTGGATATACATTTAAATTATTACAAATGTCCTCTAAGTATCATGTGTATTTCCCATTATTCCGTGCACCAAGCCCAGAGGGGCAGCCTTGGCCTTGTTTCTTCGCATGTAAGGTTGTGTGGATGTGGATTTCATGGGATCTGGGGCTTTGTGATATGGAAGCGGAAAGCAGTAAACTTATTCTTGGTGGAAACATGAATCACATATAGCCTTCATAGTAGCTAGTTGGATCTCCATGGAAATCGACTAAAGGTTCAGGAGTGATCATAGGTTTTTTGGGTTGGTGATAGTAGAGGTAGAGCTCAGGTTTTTGGTTTTATAGCGGTGTCCATGGTGTTTCCTAGTATTGTTAGGTCAGTCTACAATATCAAGTGGTTGAGTCGCGGCAATGCAAGGTGACATGTTCTATCTGAGCTAGGTGAGGAAGGAATTTAAAATGTGAATAGTAACACATAATACATTCCCATCATTGGAAAAAAAATAGGGAGGATATAATTGCTTATAATTAAAGGCATGGGAGAACCATGAAAATTGACTACAGTGGGGTGGGATCCCACACTCACATGTACACACTGACATGCGGGTCATGACACACGTAGCTCGTTCTGGCCATCAGGCCAACTATGCTTCCCCTCGAGCTTGAATTCCCACAGGCCACTGCACAGTCTTGATTCCCTCATGTTATATTGTCATCGAGAAGGCCTTCCCTCAGGCTGGCATGGCCATTCAGGCCTCCTTTGGCCTAGCTATATGGATTTCTAGACTTTGAGGTTAAGGTCCATCTTAGCTGGATGAATTTTTTGTAAATTGAAAAATATAATAAACACTTTGAAAATTTCACAAAAAAAATATTCAAATAAATATCAAACTTCTAATTCTTAACAATTTTATTCATTTTGATTCATTTTAATTCCACATTCATATTTTTCAATAATTTGATAAAACAATGTAATATAAGATAATTATTCATTGAAATTCATTAAAAATAATTAAAAAATGATTAAAAATATACATGGAAAATGAGTGTATCAATGTGAATGCATAATTTTAGTGTTTCTTGTTTTCCCATTGTTTGGGGCCTAATATGTAAAATTTGAGACCGCAACTATTTTTGGAGAATGGGGCTTACCCTATGCATGACCTAATGTTGGTCGGCAGCAGATTTTCTTAAGAATTTGGTCATTGGAAGGTGTGTTTAGTTAAAATAAATTATTTATTTATTTATTTATTTTAAATTACCAAAAATTAATCATTTATAAATATCCAATTATAACCAATGCATAGGGTTATCTGCATAACCCTTGAAGGGTTTGATAGGAGGAAAACAGACACTCTTCATTTGAGGATCGGATCGGAGAACAACAAATTATCAAATCGAATTTGATCAAGAAGCAGTGAACATAGTGGGTATTATGCATCACTATAAAATGTGTTCTTCACCGATGATCTATTCTTTTTGAGGTAGGGCTCGTCATTTGTGATTTCTTCCCCTTTGATTAAAATATTGATAATGTATTATTGTTTATTTTTCTTGATCAATTATTTTTCAAACTTCACATGACCCTGTTCATATAAATTAAATTATTAAATAAAATTATATTTTTTCCTTTCTAATACCCATAGTTTCTCTGATTTTGTGATTTTTGGCCTATAACTCTAGGACGATGATGGTTATACATTTCTTTGTGTACATTTCTCCCAATTGTTACTTGAATTCTTCATTATTGGACCATGAAGTTGTGGTTCGACATTATTGAGTGAGTTCAATCATGATCAAATCCGAAAATTCATGGTGTAATAGAGAACAATGATCATGATAGTGATTTAAAAATTTATTAGGATGATTTGTAGGTAATTCTTTGTGGATCTGGAATCTAAAGAGGCAACAGTAATGGGTAGTGCTACAGGATTCATTCGAATACTTATATTTTTATTCTTGACCAGTAGAGGCCCAGAATTGATGGTTGGAGACAACCCCCACTGATTTTGGGTGGTAAAAATGTGTTTAATGTGGAAAAAATGGTGGATATGATATCTATATCAAAAAAATAGTTTTTCTATGGAAAATGTGATACACATCGTGTAGGGAAGAAAAACACACACTATTTAATTCATTTTCTATGGTGGCTATGGTTTTTAGCAGAGTTAAGGATCACAAACTATGTGGTCAGGACCACATGCCATGTGACCCTACATTGGTAGCTAGTCATGTGACGATTGTACATAATGAGGACCCAGGGTAGTAACACACATTGTGTACCATGAGGATACGCCATGTGGTTATAATTGGATGGTCAAGCCATGTTCCAGGTGAACATGCCTAGGACCACTAGTGGGAAAATACATAGTGTACCATATGTATGTTTTGTGTGGTATAAAATCGATTTCCAATCCATGTCTAGGGAAGAACACATCTAGGTAGTGAGGTGGGGTCATATGCTATGTGGACCCCCATGCACGCCATTTAGTCCCCTATAAACTTCTTCATCTCATATATCCTCCTTCAGGACTCCGATTTTGTCCCATGAGTAGCCTATACTAAGAATTTTTCAATATAGGACATAATCTTATCCTTAATAGTGGCTTCTGAGATATGAATTAAGGTTTTGTGAGTATGATTATTCTTCAGGAAAGTCTTGAGTAATAGCAGTGATTGGGTGGGATCATCTGAGATATGTCTGGTTTGGAAGCCACCATGTTTCATTAGGATTTTAGTCCCCCATATTCCTCTCTATCTAATAAGTATTACCCCCCCCCCCCCCTGATGCACTGGGACATGGATTCTTTATTTATTGAGTGGTACCCCTTATCATAAAAGGGTAAAATTCCTCTACCTACCAAGTGGAACCCTCTATCATACTAGGGAACAATACCTCCATTCACTAAGTCCCCCCCTGACAAACTAGGGTGTAGGTCCTTAATATATTTATCTACTTAGTGGTACCCCCCTATCAAGTTAGGGAATGACTCCTCTATTCATTAAGTGGTACCCCATATTTCACCAAGGAATAGGGCCTCTATTTATTGAGTGTAACCCCCTTATCATACTAATTCATGGGTCATCTATTGGATATTTGTTCCTCGAGATATGAAGAAGTGGTGAGATGGGTGTCCTCCACATGGATTTATTGAATAGATATGTGAGATGATGGGAATCGGTAATTGACCATTGGAGCTATAGGAAGACTCATCATCCTTGGATATGTTCTGGATATGAAGATCCCCTTTCTCTCCCATCTGGGTTTCTTTTTTATCATATATTTATGATGGGTTTAGTTTCCATCTTGTTATGGGTTGAGCTGACCATTGTTGTATCTTTATATTTCTCCCTTTTTGGTTTTTGAGGTGTCCTACTGGATATTCATATACTCACCACTACATGAGATTTTCCCACACGTTTCATGTCTTATGAAGATTATGGATAGTTCGATGGTAACATCAAAAGAGAATAGATCTACCTATGTGTATTGACTGTGTATAATGGTCAGACGTGGATATAAGGAGTTGGTCTCTGTCAGTTTTACTTTATTCTAGTTTCTTTCAATTTGGGACTTCATTTATGGTTGTGAGTGTATTTTACCCCTTTTTACTTTGT
Organism: Viscum album; assembly: GCA_963277665.1. Lineage (NCBI taxonomy): Eukaryota > Viridiplantae > Streptophyta > Magnoliopsida > Santalales > Viscaceae > Viscum > Viscum album. The sequence continues at coordinate 376,203,791 of OY728160.1, read as the reverse complement.
CTTACCTTGTTATAATATGAGGTATTCCCTAGAGTTTATTTCATTCATGGTTTTACTCTAGATGTTATAGTATTCATATTATTCCTATGAAAATTTTCATGGAAACAGTCGGGTTCATGTGTATAGGTGCATTAAGAAAATGATTCAAATTTCATTTATTCCTTATTGGTACTTGTTTCTAGAACCTATCCTATTAAAGGTGGACTTGGGGTTGTAATAGTTCATCTTTAATTTGGTAAATAAGGTCCTGGTGGGTCAGGTTGTTATAACCCCAAACTTTTTTTACCACATTTCTTTGTTTATTTTATGGTATTTTATACTTTCCTTGAGATTTCAATCAAACCATGGTGAAATTTGAAATTTTTAGAGTATCTTCATAATAAACGGTTAGTACATGGTTAGTAGTAACCATGTGGATAACCATACAAGGTCCTCTAATTATTAACAAACATTTTTTACATGAATGGAACATGATTTCACAAATTTTATAGCCATCTAGATGACTCCAGTCTGAGTCTTATGGTTGGAACATAGTTTGTTAAACCATGAAACATATATAGGTGGAAAAAAGAAGGAAATTACCATTCCTCAATCACCTAATTTTAACCCTATTGGGTTCTGTAAATTCTACATGTGATAAGAGGAGGATCCCACGAACTTGGAAAAGGAAAAAGATGAATCTGAATAAGTGCCTGAAGAAAATATTAAAAGGGGAAAAGTCTTGAAGGATCGATTAATTCTACCAAGAAAAAATCGATTTTATCAACGATGCTCTACATGGAATTCAAATTCTTTGTGAAACCCCCTGAACAAAATAGTTCATGTGATGAGATGGAAGAACGATGCCTGCACATGAAACCAAGTTAGTTTTTGGGGTTAGATAGTGATTTTCACCCCTACGAACATCCATCCCTGTGAATATAATTATTCTTGGGACAAGGCGATGTCTCCAGTCCAAGAAAATGAAACAAAGTTTTTTACAGGGTCAGGCGGTGATTCCCACCACCACAAATGATGGCCCCCTCCACAAATTAATTCTCTCTACTGAATAATTCATTTGTAGGTTTGGGCATTCTTCTAGAGCTCCAAAAAAAGAATCTCCACATCTCTCCATAGAAAAACATCCATGTTGTTATCTAGTCCCTCTAATATTCTATAAAAAATTCCTGAGGAGGCTAAAAAAGAACCATGGGACCGAATTGAAGTTATCCAAAAGAGACAAGCAATTAGGAAATGAAAAAACCAGAGCCTCTCCATTGATTCTCAGTAGGTAAAACATCCTACAAATAGTAGTAAGGAGGAAATAAAAAATCGTACATCCATCTGCAAACTCAAAACCCCTTTGCAAAAACCCTTTTGTGGGGCATAAAATAGATGGCCCCTTTGCAAACAAGCAACCCACATAGTAAAATTCTATGTGGGTAGAACCCTACACTATGCAGAAAAATTCTACATCGGAGGAAATCTTCCCCACGTAGAAACATGCTATGTGGTCATAACCTGGTCTTGTGAAGCAATGCGTTATGCAGGCCGAACCTAGGTCCGCATAGCACAATGCTATGTGGATGATACCCTCACCCACATAGAAACATACTATGCAGAGGAAACCTTATCCAACCTAATAACATGCTACATTGAATGTGGCATCCTATGTCATTTTACTCTCCACCTCCCATCACTCCCTTCATCGTGTCATCAGCCCCCATTCTAGCCCCTTTGTGAACCAGTCCAACAGCATCATGCTAAGGACTCTTCCAAAGCCTCAGGATATGTATGATCTAATCATCAAGCATGTAATGGACCAGACCTCTTTGGTCCATTCCTTTTCAAAAATATGGTGTCTAAGGTGTTCAGGTAGGTCAAGGTGACTTATTCCCAACACTTTGACAAAATTCTAGTTCTATGAACAGTGCATCGGTAGCCTCAAGTGAACAGTGTAATCGGTAGCCTTAGGTGAATAGTCCATCAGTAGCCTTAGGTGAACAGTTTAATGGTAACCTTAGGAGAATAGTGCAACAGTGCCTTATGTGAACAGTTTCATCATTAGCTTTAGGTGAACAGTGCAATGGTGACCTTATGTGAACAGTGTAATCGGTGGCCTTATATGAACAGTGCAATGGTGAAGTTTATGAACAGTGTTTCCAGAACGGTGAGGTTTATGAACAGTGTTTCTAGAATGGTGAGGTTAATGTATAGTGTTTCCAGAATAGTGAGGTTCCAACTACAGCCTCTATTTCCTTTTCCAAATTTTGAGTTCATGAACAGTGTTTCCAGCTTCCTACATTTTCACCCCTTTGACATTTCCTTTGACGTAAAATGAATTTAAAGCCTTTTTTAAGGAATCTAAGGTAGATTCAAAGGGAATAACTCCTATATTAATTTTCCTAAGGCTCGGGGTGATTTTACTTGGTCAAACCATGTGGTTTAATGTGATCCACTTTTAATGGAAAATTCAGCGTATCTTAAACCACTCCTCCGTAAAATCTTCTAAAGGGATGATATATCTTCTTCCTTATTCTTGATCCTTGTTCTCGGGTGTGAGATGATCGAACCTTTCATTCCATCCCATAGGATTTTTTCATTCAAACTTTCCTCCTTGGATTGGTTCCCCTCTGTTTGTGGGGCAACCAAGTAGTATCGATCGATATCCTATATAAGGTATGTTATATCGTCATTCTTTTGGGTTCATCTCCTTCTCTTTCTCCTTTCCCTTTTTTGGAATTCTATCTCTATGTTCCTAATTAATTTTTCTTGGGTGTTGACTGGTGCAGTGGTGCCTTTGCATCCTTGGGTGGATATAGTTGTCAAGGGGGGGGAGATCGTAACCCGTTTTATGGCTCATTCTCATATAAAGAACCTCAAGAACCGTTTGAGGTAGGGGGTCTATTGCTTCTCTTTTCTTTTACATGTAACTATATAGTTAGCATGTTTCATCCCACTGAATCACAATGAAATTGACTTAATAAATATTTGAACCAGATAAATAAATTGAAATTGATCATATGTTATTGCATATTTTTTTTCTAGATATTGTGATATCTATGCTTTCTTTGTTTATCTTTTCATTATTGATGGAAATTGGTAAAGAACATAAAGCCGGAATCAATTGATAATTGTTTGGATAAAGATAAAGAGTCATGTAAATGAATCTGGTTCTTCTTGTTGCAATTTGATGTTAATCAAATTGGTGCAGTAAGCATGTTTAATTATTTGTGATAGCTTACTGGTTAGAGTTCCTGAATTTGGAACCTACAAATAATAAATTGGTTAATACAAGGTGGATTAAAGAATAGGTTTTTTGATAAAAGATAATTCCTTTTATGGTTTTGAGTTACCCTCTTGCTTGTTTAAGGTCCAAGATCCCAATTGATATGATGTTTTTTTTTCTACTGCTTGTGTTGTGATGTGAGACTGGATGGCTATTGTGATATGTGGGGGCATAGAGGCCTACTGGTTGTAGTAGCAGTTGATTCCTAGAGTGGTGAGATTCATTATTTTATTCATGTGGGTGTTAGGGAGGACACTAGGGATGATGAAATGGGTTGGATGTGAATGTTTGGATGCTTGTTTATTCTTGGGTTGTTTATCTGCTTTACTTTCCCCACTACTCAAGGAAGCTGCTCTTACTTACCCTTCTTCTGAAAGGGGCGAAGACGCATGAGGTATGCCACGTGCTTTCTATGTTTATATTCTCAAGGGATAATGGGTCTACACTCTTGCTATAGGTGGAAAAGACTCGACGGGTAGTTCATCTACTCACCGTGTTGATCCCCCTTGTGTTTATTATCATAGAATGTTTTTCTATAATTCCTGGGAATATGGGAAAGTAATGATATAAATAAATAATTGAATAAATGATGTTAACCCATGGGGTTGGACCTTGTTGGGACGCAATGATGAGGTTGCAATTTAAATGGATAGTGTACTTTGGGTGTGATGCCAATGAAATATAATGTAAAAATTGATAATGGTTAATTAGTGTTTACAGAATTAATTAATGTACATTGAAACTGATAAAAAGGAAATGAAGTAATGTAATAAATCTCTTTAAATGGTTGTGTGTTTATAGGATACATAGTCTTAGAAGTGGTAGCTGGGAGTTCGAGAGATGTTAGTTGTAGTTGAGTCTAAGACTAGGTTATTCCCATAGTGTGGTTGTGAGCTATAGTATATTTTGTACCTTTTGTGTTTCTATACACTACTCCACCCTGTCAGTTAGGGCAACAAACACCCCAAGGATTATAAGTCATGGGGGGTCCCCAACATTCTGGCGGGAGGATAGATGGTTGACTACCCCCTTTGGCCCCGCTCTCTTCTCTTGGTAGTTACTTTTTCTTGTAGGCACAGCGGTTAGTTTTCCCATTATATGTGTGTAGAGGGCTATAATGGCTTGTGATTATTCAAACACATATATTCTGGATATAGTATCCTATAGACTATTATAGGCATAATTTGTATAGGTTGTGACGACATGAGGATTCTTACACGGTGTGTGGGTTATAATGGATTGAGGTATAATGCCAGACATATGATAGAAATTATACGAGCTGTGGTGTCTCCTGGAAACTACCTAGTTACTTTCTTGTGTGGATTTGGTGGTTTTGTTACATGAGGTACATGTTGTGGTGTTTCTCCGAGGTGTCTGTGGGAAAGCCTTTTTGAATAGAGATGCTTAAGACGTGCGACATTGGGGAAAAGCGGCAAACCAGTAGGGAAGTAGTAGCGGGGTACCCTTGATATTCTTTATTATATTATATACTCTTGTATGCGTTACTTGGTGATAGTAGCCATGGTTAGGCTGGGAACATAGTATACTTGTTTTGGTGATGAGTTATTTTCACTTGTTGTTCATTGTGCTTTTTCAAGCTTTCTTTACTTTTGCATGAGAGGATTCAGGGAGGGTCCTACTGAGTATACTATTATACTCACCCTATGTATATATAAACTATTTTTCAAGTCACTTATAGTAGGTTGGAGATCAATCTGGTTTCTACTATTTTGGGTTTAGGAGCTGTTCAGGCTTGTGGTTGCTGTTGTTTTTACTTTCTTTTGGGTAATTACAGTTTTCCCCTTTCAGTTGTAGTATCTTTGTATGAAATTACATCTGTGTACTTGTGATTTTGTTTATTTTGTTGTCTGAGTTAGATTTGGTCGGTGTCTATCTTATCTCTCTCTTTTTCATGTGTTCTCATAGAGGGTAATGCCTCCCATTTGTGTGTTTACTATACCCTCGGTGCTAGTCGCCAACCTGGGGCCTACTAGATGTATGACTTGGGGTTCATTATCTCTCTTCTCACATTTCCGACCCAAAAGAGATACACCTTGTGTGGAGGGGATCATGAAAGAGTGGTATCAGAGGTAGGTTGAGAGATAGGATGGAGTTTGGAGTTAGGCACAGGTGAGGTTGCATGGGTTGGTAGGGAAATGGTGTCATTCATTTTTAGAAAGTGATGTAAACACTGGAGACCATCTGAGACATAGGCATTTAGGTCCCCCTATGATATTATGTACGCACCTTTAAGTTTACAATGGCTAGAAAACTAGGTGATACTAGTTACAGGGTAGATACCTAGCAAAGGATCATGCATCATTCTTATTTGTTCCTATGTTTGAATGGGTAGACCTTGGGATAGTTTAACATAAAATTAATAAAAGAAATAAATTAATTAATTAATGTCAAGTCTTCCATATTCTAGGTTTAGGAGCTCTAACTGTTTTTTATTTTACAGGTATGTATCTAGGTTTACATCCTCATCTGGATCGCATAGAAGATGTCTAATAGTTTGTGTCAGCAGATCACCATAGGGTTGAGGTTGATGACGATGACACTTGGAGGAGGACACTCTGAGAGTTTAAGCACTAGAGTCTACAGAAGTATGAGGGCTATGTTTCAGATGCAGTCACGGAAAACTGGTTGGAGGAGGTCAAGATAGGCTTTAGTTTGATCTGTGCTCAGAAGGAGCACTGGGTGTCCTTGGTTGTGACAATGCTGTGTGGAGCAGCGAGACAGTGGTGGTTCCTGTTCCTCAGGGATCGTGAGGAGTCATCGATCTCATGGGAGGAGTTCCAAGACAAGTTTAGAGTCGAGTTTCCTTCTTCAACAGTTAAGGCGTCCAATCGACAGGAGATTCTTACCCTTCAACAAGGGAGATCCATTTTACGAGAGTTTGGAATCCATTTCAGGAACCTTTTACGATATACTTTGGAATTGTTTCTAGATGATGAGGCTAGGGCAAGGCATTTCAAGGAGGCTTTGCATCCAGAGATCCATCACCAGGTCACCCCATTTATGCTGAATACATATCTTGAGGTGCTGGATAAGGTAGATTTCATCGAGAGGACATTATATAGAACCGGATCATCACGATAGGGGAGTCATTGTGATTCCTCACGAAGTAGAGTTGTGGTCTAGGGTTCCCAGTTTTCAGGGCAGAAGAGTTTTTTTTTTGGACGAGGGTAGGTCCTGGCCCTCAGCATGTCATTTATCTAGGGGTGGTAGCTCTCATGACTATGCCAAGGGATCAGACACTTGTTTTTCTTATGGTGGTTGAGGTCATCAGTAGCAAGAGTGCATGGCCTTTCAGAGCAGTCATCGTGCACCAAGTTTTCTGCTCCAGGTTCCTCCATTTAGGCAGTTCCAGCCAAGGCAACAGAAGCAGGTTGCACCAACCTTAGATCAGCATAGGGTAGATGGGGCAGGTAGAGGACAGCCCTGTGATTCTCCCCATCCTCAGAGAGCATAGAATGGTCATGGTGGTGGTCATCATCAGGGTCATAGAGTTCGTGGAGGTGTTTGTGGTCATCTTCATGCTTTAGCATTACTAGTTCCAGGTGATCCAAACATCATTCAAGGTACCCTTTTCTTGTTTTCTACCTTTGTGTATACCTTGTTTGATTCAAGAGCGACACACTCCTTAATATCACCTACCCTTTTCCATGCATTGGGACTTGAGGTAAAGAGGCTTCCAGTGCCCTTGGCATTGACTACGCTAGTTGAAGGTTGAGCTAACTTTTTTGAAGTATGTAGAGATTGTGAGCTAGTGTTGGGGCAACACTTCTATTGGGGATATTTCCTATGTTTAAGAATAAAACCATATGATGTTATCCTTGTCATGGATTGGTTGTATTCGGTGCAGGCTATCGTGGATTGCTTCAGGAGGCACGTTGTGCTCTTTAATGCGAATGGAGAGATAGTGGTTTTTGTTGGCAAGAGAGACCCTCAAATGGGTCATAGGCGTGTTACATCCTTATCATCCATGATGGCTGATCTGATGATGAGTTCTTCATAGGTTCAATAGTTCGCATTTCCTAGGGTTGTAGAAGAGTACCCTGATGTCTTTCCAGAAGAGGTTGCAGCATTACCCCCTCGATGAGAGGTTGAGTTTAGGATCGAGATATAAACAGGAGCGTATCTTTTATCTATGTCTCCATATAGGATGGCCCCTTCTGAGTTATGAGAGCTACGTATACATCTTGATGGTCTTTTACAGTGCGGTTTTTTTCAGCCGAGTGAGTCACTGTGGGGTGCACCAGTATTGTTCTTAAAGAAGGCTGGTGGTAGTTTTTGGTTGTGTTTAGATTATTTTCGCTTAAACAAAGTGAAAGTGAAGAATCACTATCCTCTTCCATGTATTGATGATTTATTCAATCAACTGAAGGGTGAAATTTGGTTCTCAAATATTGAATTACAGTCAGGATATCATCAGATGTGTGTGAAAGATGAGGATATCCTGAAGAATGCTTTCTGTTGTCATCATGGGCATTATGAGTTCATTGTAATTTCATTCGGCGTGAAAAATTCTCTAGATGTGTTCATGGGATTGATGAATGTTGTGTTGTGTGAGTTCCTAGACATGTTTGTGGTGGTTTTCATCGACGACATCCTTGTGTAATCCACATCTGAGGAGGAGCATGCAGAGCATCTACATGCTGTTTTGGGAGTTCTTCGTCAACATTATCTATTTGGTAAGTTTTCAAAGTGTGAGTTTTTGGATTGAGAAGTCTGTTTCTTGGGGAATTTTGTGTCCCAATAGGGAGTATTTGTGGATCTATAAAAGATAGAAGCAGTTGTGTCTTGGGAATTCCCCAAGACTGTGCCATAGGTGCGAAGTTTCCTTGGTCTCACGGGCTACTACAGGAGGTTCGTATCCAATTTCTCTCGAGTTGTGACTCCTCTAACATCTTTGACCAAGAAGGATTAGGAATTCATGTGGACTGATCAGTGTCAAGTAGCATTAATGTATCTAAATTAAAAGTTAGTAAGTGCTCCAATTCTCTGTCTTCTAGCTGAGGGAGTTCAGTTTGATGTTTTCTACGATGCTTCACATCTGGGGTTAGGTTTTGTTCTGATGCAGCAAATATCAGTTGTTTCCTATGGGTCTCAATAGTTTCACCCCCATGAACGTAACTATTCCACCCATGATCTTTATTTTCTAGCTGTGGTGTTTGCTCTGAAGTTGTGGAGACATTACCTTATTGGTGAGCGATTTGTGGTTTTCACTAATCAAAATATCCTAAGGTATGTATTCTCCAAGAATGAATTAAACCTATGACAGCGTCGGTGGATGGAGTTCTTATAGAAATACAACGTCTAAATATAGTATACACCTGTAAAGGGGAATTTTGTAGCTGATGCGCTGAGTTGGAAGTCGCGTAGTGATGAAGTACATGAATCTGGTGACTCCTGGAGAGTAATAGAAGAAATACCAGCATTATATATTGATATATGAGAAGTTGGGTGAAGAGGTTTTATTTTTCAGATGACAGTGTAGTTATATCTGGTGTAGCAGGTGGAAGAGTCCCAGTAGGGGGATCTAAAGGTGGAGGTCTAGAGAGATAGAGTTGTTTGTGGAGAGGCCCCTGATGGTTGGTCTGAGGATGAACAACACCGAGTGTTGTATCATGGAATGATATTTGTTCCTTTGACGATGCACGAGACGATTCTCAAGGAGTTCTATAGTTCTCCTTTAGCAGTGCATCCTAGCGTGAAAAGATGTACCGAGGCTTGAGCAGCCAGTTTTGATGGCCTGGGCTGAAGCATGTGGTTGTGGAGTTTGTGTCTCGATGTTTGGTCTTCCAGAAGGTGAAGGTTGAACACCGTGTTCTTGTTGGTTTGCTCGAACCATTATATGTTCCTCATTGTAAGTGGGAGGACATCTCAATGGACTTTATTACTAGTTTACCTCAAACTCAGGGAGGACATGATAATATTTGGGTGGTAGTGGACCATTTGATGAAATCATCCCACTTTATAGAAATCAAGGATTCAAGCTCATTGGAAGTTTTTTCGAGGCAGTGTCTGGAGGAGGTGGTGAGACTTCATGGAGTCCCAAAGATGATCATTTATGATCGAGATCCTCATTTTACTTCTAGGGTGTGGAGAGGTCTCCAGCATTCTTTCAGTTCTCAGCTATTCCATAACACTTCTTTTCATTCTCAAATGGATGGTCAGACAAAGAAAATCATCCAGACTCTTGAAGACATGTTATTCTCTTGTGTCTTGGATTTTGGAGGTTCGTGGATGAGGCACTTACCCTTGGTAGAGTTCAATTATAATAATAGTTTTCACTCCACCATCGGTATGGAACCATTTGAAGCCTTGTATGGACGACCTTTTCATTATCCGTTGTGCTAGATTGGGGTTGGAGAGTCAGTAATTCTCAGACTGGAACTAGTACAGAATACAGCAGAGATGGTTCAGGTGATTCATGATAGGATGAAGACAGTGCAAGATCATCAAAAATCATATGTCGATCAAATGAGGAGACCCTTAGAATTTGATGTTGGGGATAACGTGTTTCTAAAGGTGACTCCCTCATGGGAAACGAAGGTTTGGTCATGGGAGTAAGTTTTCTCCTTGGTTTTTTGGGCCTTTCAAGATGTTATCTCATGTTGGAGCAGTGGTGTATTGAGTATCAATTCCCCCGTAGATGAGCCAGATACATGATATTTTCCATGTATCACAGCTCCATCGTTATCTTTACGATGACTCTAACGTCATCGATTGAGGATAGATCAATGTTGATGATGATGCGACCTTTGAGGAGTGAACTATGGAGATCCAAGACCATAAAGAGAAGGTGTTTAACAGGCGTTCTATTCTCTTGGATCATGTCTTGTGGTGACATGGTGGCATGGAGGAGAGTAATTGGGAACATGAGTCACAAATACGTGCTCAGTACCTAGAGTTGTTTTATGTTTAACTCTTTTCATGTAACGATGTCCCCTTTGTGGTTATAAACCTTTCGTGTTTATGAGATGAATTTCTTTGGTTGATTCTTGTGGCTTCATCTCTTTTGAGAGGTATCTCAATGGGTGGTTGTTCAGAGATTTTTTTTGTTCACTTTTAGGCTAGTTTTGAATTCTCTAGGATGAGAATGTTTTGAGAGGTATCTGATGTAATGTCATGGACCTCTCTGGTCCATTACTTTGTGAAAATCTGGTGTCTAAGGTGTTCCAGGATGTAAAGGTGACTTATTCCCAACACTTTTCCAAATTTTCAATTCTGTGAACACTGCATCGGTAGCCTTAGGTGAACAATGTCATCAGTAGCCTTAGGTGAATAGTGTATCGGTAGCCTTAGGTGAACAGTGTAATGGTAACCTTAGGTGAATAGTGAAATGGTACCTTATGTGAACAGTGTCATCAGTAGCCTTAGGTTAACAGTTCAATAGTGAGATTTATGAACAGTGTTTCCAGAACGGTGAGGTTTATGCACATTGTTTCCAGATCGGTGAGGTTCCAACTAAAGCCTTTATTTCCTTTTCCAAATTTCATGTTCATGAACAGTGTTTCCAACTTCCTACATTTTCACCCCTTTGATGTTTACTTTAACATAAAATGATTTTAAAGCATTGTTTTAAGAAATATAAGGCCGATTCAAAGGCCATAAACCCCTATATTAATTTTCCTAAGGCTCAGAATGCTTTTACTTGGTCAAACCACCTGGTTTAATGTGACCCGCTTTTAATGGAAAATTCAGCGTATCTTAAACCGCTCCTCTATTAAATCTTCTAAAGGCATGAGATATCTTCCTCCCTGATTCTTACTCTTTTTTCATGGGTGTGAGATGCTCGAACCTTTCATTCCATCCCATAGGAGTTGTGCAATCAAACTTCCCTTCTTGGATTGGTTCCCCTCTATTTTGGGTGCAACCAAGCAGTATCGATCGATCTCTGATATAAGGTATGTTCAATCGTCATTATTTTGGGTACATCTCCTTCTGTTTCTCCTTACCCTTTTATGGAATTCTATCTCCGTGTTCTTAATTGACTTTTCTTGGGTGTTGACTGGTTTGGTGGTGTCTCTGCATCCTCGGGTGGATACAGTTATCAAGGGGGGAGGAGATCGTAACCTGTTGTGTGGCTTGTTCTCATATACAGAACATCAATAACCGTTTGAGGTAGGGGATTCATTTATTCTCTTTTCTTTTATGTGAAAATATATAGTTAGCATGTTTTATCCCACTAGATAAAAATGGAATTGACTTAATAAATATTTGAACTAGATAAATAAATTAATATTGATCATATGTTATTGCCTCTTGTTTTTCTAGATAGTGTGATATCTATGATTGATTTGTTTAGATTTTAATTATTTATGGAAATTTCTAAAGAATGTAAATCCAGAATCAATCAATAATTGTTTGAATAAAGATAAAGAGGCATGTAAATTAATCAGGTTCTTCTTGTTGCAATTTGATGTTAATCAAATTGGTGCAGTAAGAATGTTTAATTATTTGTGTTATCTTACTGGTTAGGGTTCCCAAATTTGGAACCTACGAATAATAAATCAGTTAATCCAAGGTGGATTAAATAAATGTTTGTTTGATAAAAGATAATTCCTTGTAGGGTTATGAGTTACCCTCTTTCTTGTTTAAGGGCCAAGAGCCAAATTGATATGATATTTGTTTTCCGGCTACTTGTGTTGTGATATGAGCCTAGATGGTTGTTGTGATATGTGGGGGCATGGAGGACTACTGGTTGTGGAATCATTTGATGCCTAGAGTGGTGAGATGCATCAGTTTATGAATGTGGGTGTCAAGGAGGACACCAGGGATGATGAAATGAGTTGGATGTGAATGTTTGGATGCTTGTGGATTCATGGGTTTTTTATCTACATTACTTTCCCCACTGCTCAAGGGAGCTGGTCTTGCTTACCCTTATTCTGAAATGGGAGAATACGCATGGGGTATGCCATGTGATTTCCATTTTTAGCTTCTCAAGGGAGGATGGTTCTACGCTCATGCTCTAGGCAGCAAAGACTCGTCGGTTAGTTCATCTACTCACCATGTTGAGCCCCCTTGTGTTTAGTAGCATAGAATGTTTTTCTAAAATTCCTGGGAATATGGGAAAGTAATGTTTTAAAGAAATAATTGAATAAATGATATTAACCCATGGGGTTAGAGATTGCTGGGATGCTATGTTGAGGTTACAATTTAAAGGGACAGTGGACTTTGGGTGTGATGCCAATGAAAAATAATGTGGAAATTGATAATGGTTAATTAGTGTTTAAATAATTAATTAGTGTAAAGTGAAACTGATAAAAAGAGAATGAAGTAATGTAATAAATCTATTTAAATGGTTGTGTTCTTATAAGATACCCAGTCTTAGAAGTGTCAGCTGGGAGTCCGAGAGAAGTTAGATGTAGTTGAGTCTAAGACTATCTTATGCCCATAGTGTCGTTGTGAGCTATAGTATATTCTGTAATTTTTGTGTTTCTATACGCTAATCCACCCTATCAGTTAGGGAATATGACATCCTAGGGATTCTAATCCCTAGGGGGTGTTTTCCCCAACATTCTGGTGGGAGGATGGATGGATAACTACCCCCTTTGGCCCCGCTCTCTTCTCTTGGTAGTTACTTATGCTGGTAGGAACAACGGATAGTTTTCCCCATATATGTGTGTAGAGGGTTGTAATGTCTTGTGGTTATTCACATACATATATTCTGGATATAGTATTCTATAGACTACTATAGGCGTAACATGTATAGGTTGTGATGGATTGAGGATTCATACTTGGTGTGTGGGTTGTAATGGCTTGAGGTATAATGTCTGATGTATGATACACATTATGCAAGCTGTGGAGGCTCCAAGAAACTACCTGGTTACTTTATTGTATGGATGTGGTGGTTTTTTTGCACGAGGTGCATGTATTGATGCTTTTCCTAGGTGTCTGTGGGAAATCCTTTTGGGAGAGAGATGCTTAGGATGTGCAATATTGGGGAAAAGAGGAAAACCAGTGGGGAAGTAGTAGTAGGGTACCCTTGATATTATTTATTATTTTATATACTCTTGTATGCATTACTTGGTGAGAGTATCCATGGTGAGGCTGGGGACATATTATACCTGTTTAGGTGGCGAGTTAGCTTCACTTGTTGTTCACTTTGCTTTAGCATTCTTTCTTTACTTTTTCACAAGAGGCTTCAGGGAGTATCCTACTGAGTATACTTTTATACTCACCCTATGTATATATAAACTGTTTTTTAGGTCACTTAAAGTAGGTTGGAGATCAAGCGGATTTCTACTAGCTTGGGGTTGCGGGAGCTGTTCAGGCTTGCGGTTGCTGCTGTTTTTACTTTCTTTTGGGTACTTATAGTTTTCCCCTTTCAGTTGTACTAGCTTTGCATGAAATTACATCTATGTACTTGGTATTTCATTTATTTTGTTGTCTGAGTTGGATTTGGTTGGTTTCTATCTTATCTCTCTCTTTCGCATATGTTCTCTTAGAGGTCAATGCCTCCCATTTGTGTATTTACTATACCCTCAGTGCTAGTCTCCAACCCAGGGCCTACTGGAGGTGGGACCCATGGGTCATTATCTCCCTTTTCACATTGTCAGCCTAGGAGGGGTACACCTTATGCGGAGGAAGTCTTGAAAAATCACATTAGAGTCTCCTTTCAGGTTTACATACTCTTGGTAAGCAGAGTCACATTTGTAACATCCACAGTAAGGTAGACCCTCATAATTTCCTTGGGTTTATATTCCCATGGTAACGCGGGTTCTGACCTTAGGTTTCTCATGTGAAACTCCCCATTCTAGAAATCCTTGACACATGACATTAAACTATAAAATTTTTTCCTCATCACATGACCTTAAAAAGTGATCTTTCCTAATAAGTGGAAACAAATTACATGGGTTCTGGTTCCTTTTATGAGTATTACTGGGAAGCTCGTATAATGGGTTCGATCCCAACATCAAAACAACTTTCATCTCCCTAGATGAAAAAAACACTATAGTGCCTCACCCAGTATCTTAAAACTAGTTTTTTACTAATAAATGACTAAGTAACTAATTATCTTTCTATAAAAGGGTATCATTAATGGATAAAATTTGAAACATATAGATATCCCCATCAATGGTGAACCTTGAATACATACAGATGATTCTGAAACCATGCATATTAATGATCGATCGTTACCTTAGGGTAATCTGTATTATATAGACTTGGGAATGAAAAAAGTATTCAAGAACATATCTTAAATATATAATAGAGTCCTGAAATGGTAAATAATTCCCCCCCCCAAAAAAAAGGTTTTATGAGAAAGACTTATCATCCTCTTGATCAATGTTAGTTATTAAGTGTCTTTGTCCAAGTTCATCATTGAACGTATGCCTTTGGAAAGTAGTTCCATGGGTCATCATGGATATAAGAGTCATTGAGAATTTATGAATCCATGAACCAAACCTATTAGACACCATTTTAAGGGGTTGTAACTGATGTCAGTGATAGGAAACAATTCAACCCCTTACAATCAACCGTCAGGCTCAAATGATTTTCATCAGAAACAAAATGGTGAACCCAACATGAATCCTTAACAAAGGTGGTAGGGTTATCCTGCATCAAGCCCATTTTGCATAAAAATAAAACATGGAAAAAAGAGGCCATCAATTACACATGTGTTCATGAGATGCAACTTTGAATAGGTTTTTTTGTCTTCATTTGTCACATTTATTGCAATCACTCTTCATATCTCACTTAAATCCAATGGAATCTCACCAACTTTTGAAAACACGCACAACATCCACGGCCCTAGTCAAATCATCAACTAAATAGAGGAAACCATCGCCCACCCAGTATCTTCAACATTGGGTTTAAAATTCATTGGTTAGGTAGTACCACTATAATAGTACTCCTCCCACCCTAGAGGCAACTAAGCAGGCCCTCCAGTCCATGAATTCCTATCAACCATCCGCCCAGTGATGGTTAGTGGTCTAGAACCAAACGGCTCCACTAGACATCCCCAACTATTTCGGGAGCCTATCCTCAGAACGTGATAATGGTTTCCTTCCTTAACTTAGGGAGGATGATTAATCTGTCACCAATGACTTCATCCTAGAAGAATAGGGGTCCCACCCAAGGGCCCATACTGATAATCATTGGTTCCAATGTCGTAAAGCCCAGTATCCTCATCTTGAAGGGGATATCACTCTGTGGTCCCATCCAAAGTCAAATAGACCTAGGTACCTAGGTTTTCTCATGGGGTTAGAAGTACAAAAAATCAAGAATTGGTCATCATCCTCATTCCTACTGAATAATCCCACTAAGTAAATTCGGTGGAAACCCACTGGCAGATACATATCTCTACCAACACATGTGAATCCTGTCATCCAAATAGGGTAGAAACTAACTATGAGTAGATGAAAATTTTTTCTAATAAACACCAAGCCCATTAGTCAAATGCAACATAGAATTATGAGATATTGAAAATTCCTATTACTTATCTCCAAGAATGTCATGAAAATAGGGTGGAAAACTATAGGAAAATGTATATATCCTCTAACACATGTGAATCCAATAAACCAAATTGGGTGGGAACCAACTATGAGAAAATGAAAATTCCTGCTAATATATACCAAGACCATCATCCAAATAGGGCATTAAACTACAGGAAAACACATATCCCTTCAAAAGCACATAAATATCATCAGTCAAATACGGTAGTGAATTAGAGACAGATGAAAATCCCTTCCCACCAACATGAATCCCTCCAGAAAAATATGGTGGAAACAAAATACCAGGAGAGGAAAATTCTTTCAGATTCATATAAATCTCATCATTCAAATATGATGGAAACCAATGAGTATATTCAAATTCTTTATCATTCATATCAATACCACCGTTTATATACGGTGGCAATTAGAGAAAGCAGATGGTGTATCCCAGTTGTAAATCAAGGGAAAACTCATATCTATAACCCCATATAGAAGAAATTATAGTACTTACTAGCAGGAAATGGAGGAGGGAGCAGGAACATATTCCTACTTTGATGCCAAAATGGGCATTTATTCATGTTCCTAGTAAAGACATATCTCAACACATCTTGGAAATGATATAGGATCATAAATCAATTCTTAACCATATCCTATAGACTTTCCAAGGATTAATCACATACATAGAGAAGGAGTTGAGCCCATAACACCACATCCCCAATTGGGGAGACTCATCCACATAAGTATGTGGTCGCTTATTATCATACATGCATCCCTGCTCCCATCCAAGAGGGTCATCGGCAATATTCCGTGATAAATGTACAATAAGATAAAGAAAAAATACCTATTCCAACTAGGGGACATCAGTCCACTTTGGTGGCTACTCCAAGGTAGTAATATATACATACCATAACTAAAGAATCTCAACATCATATTCTATAAGAACCACTGGAGCCACTCAAATACGAACCCATATATAAAGGTTGTCACCTACAACAAACAACCCTAGTTTCCCACAAGAGATCACCTAAAATGAAATCATGCCAAAGAAAACTAGAAAATGAAGAGTAAATTCAGGACCCTAATCTGCTAGAATCTAGAGTTCTTGAGGAAATCAAACATCAATCAATGGTGGCTCAAGATCTTACTTATCCATTACCAAATTATGAAATTGGTAGCAGCATTTGTTAAGGTCCTCATAGTAACATTGTTACCAGAAAATCTGGAGGTCCTCCCCAGAGATACCATGAAGTCCTCCTTCATGGAAACCAGTTGATTGATCATTATATATTATATTCTGATGAGATTTATGGTATCCATCCTCATGGAAAGAAGATCAAATAGCAATAAGGTCCTCCCCTTACTTTTTTCCACCCTGAAAGACCTACCCAGGGTATACAGTGTAGGAATTCTACCTATAGTCAAAAATCAATCTATGATGGTATTCCTCTCCATGACAGCACCCACAATGAAGGTCCTCCCCATAGTTACACCTTATTCTAGAAAGAAGGTCCTCCCCTTATTTTCATCCATCCTTAAGGTCCTCCCCAGGGTATACGCTATAGAAATTTTCCCTGCAGTCAGATATTGAGTTGTGATGGTAGTCCTCTCCATGATAGAACCCATTGTGAAGGTCCTCCCTGCATTAATTATTCATGTTGGCGGGAAGTTCCTTCCCTTTCCAATTCAAATACAAGAAATCCCTCATATTCTAAGGTTCTTATAAATATGGGTACAAACATGTTAGAGACTATAAAAAACAAGATACATCATTTCTCAAGTAGAAGATAGCCTGGGACAATGATCATCCTCCAAGACACCCATGGACAGCTCACATACTAATGAGACCCCTGCTATACTTTTTACTTGCAAAAAATAGTCAATAATCACCCAAGTTAGGTAGATCAAGTAGAGGATTCTATGGTAGAAGAACAAAATGATATGTTGTTCATGAGGAGAAAATTGGCCAAGGAAGACATACCCATTGTTTTTTGTCCCTCAAACACTTCTTATTACTACTTACCAAGGGCATTGTCAAAATAATTCACACATAACATTCATCTCAAATTCTGGACAACTATATATCACCTAAAAGAAAAATTATTTCCTTACAGCGGATATCTAGACCATGTCAAAATATTTGGAGATCTTTGTTATCAAATCAACTAGGAATACCTTCCATCTGTGTAATGAAAACAATAAAAGAGGTGTAAAAAAGATCTCCAATTGACCTACTTCAATACACTATATAAGTTGTGACATCTAATTTCCAACACCTCACCTATTGTTCACATCAAGGGATAGGGGATCATGGATATTTTCATTTCACCCCATGCCCTATTTAGTATAACCCACTATAAATGAAATCCTATAATTTCATTATCCTAAGGATATCATTAAAAAAATCCCCACTCAAGAAAGTTCGAAAACTCAATAAGAATCATCCATGAGTAAGTCTCGAAAGCATCAGGCCTGATGAGAGCGAGCCATCAAAAAACTCTTGAACTAGGAAATTGATAACATACAATAGGCTTCTCACATAAGGTAATCCAATCATCAAGCACTACTAATTTTCTTAAAAAAATAGTTCACATGAAAACTCAACATCATATCTGACTCATGATTGAATAGAGATTCGTGAGATCAAGAGATCAGAGACACCAACAACATTTGTTGTAGTATGGGATCAACACCAACCCATAGGGATGGGGGAATTTTTAACACAAAATACCCTCGTAAGACTGGAAAAACCAAGTCGGGGCACAACAACAAGAGAATGGGAGAAACCCCATCCCATGGGGCTGGGGGATGTTTTGCCTCAACCACCCCCTCGATAGAAATTAGTCTTTTCCCATCTATGAAGGATACCGAGAAGTAAGGTCTCCAAGTTTTCCCTATATCATGACCCATTTCCCCCCAAAGGGGAGGTGTATGACCAGGATTCATAGAGGTTCCCTCTGAGTTAATCTTCATCAATAATCCTAAATATGGTCCTATAAAGGTAGGGAGAGGTTCATCGAAGTGCGCAAAAAGACCTCTTATCACTCAACATCTAGTATGAAACCCGCAGTGCATTATGCATCGGTGAACATTGTGAACATAAATCCTACGGATGACACTGAAAATGATGAAAATTTAAAATAATGAGGAGCGGGTGGTTTCACACAGAATGTGGTCTATACTTAGAATGAATGTGTGTGTACCTAGAACCAGATAATCTCCCTAAATTTGGGTTCTCTCTCAATCAATCCCCCACTACCTCCTCAGTAAATCTCTACTAGAGAGAAGAATAAAAGCAAGGTCGTATACGGCCTACCTCCTCTTCCCAAGGAGGATGATATTTTTACACTAGAAGAAATATTCACTTGGTAGGAGGAATAAATGAATGAGTTGAGTTGAATCAATGTTGAGTTGCTCTGAGGCAGCATTCTTATTGAATATGCTCCCTGTGAAGAGCCTCAAAATACACTTTTTCTAGGTATACCTTAACCACAAGGATTAATATTAGGGACTAAATAAATACTAGGATATCCACCAAACCTAGTTCCAAGACCATCAGTTTTCCTAGACACGATCATAGATGGATATCAAGATTTTTTCCACCATTAATTAGGCAACCATACCGAGTTCAAGAAATCCTTGAAAAGATGTCCCCGATCATATATTCGCCTCATATAATGAAAAAATCAGTGTGAGATCCAACCCATTGTTTCACCTACACAATATCATGTTCAACAGAACACTCATCAAGGGATAATTGACACCATTGAGTCATTGTAATCTCGATTGGAAGTTATGGAGGAGCGGTGGGCACTAGTGTAGCTAGGACGAAAACCTTATCCCAACTGGGTGAGCGACACACCACTGCCTCCAAACTTTGGGAGTCTTATGTTTCTAGTATTTAATAACTTAGGTTACTTGGTACTCATCCCATTGTGATCCCAAGATGGGAACCCTAGATCACCAAGAACCAATGAAACTCAGATACTCCATGTAAACTTTCAAAGGTCCAGCCTTTGTATGGTACACAAGTTTTCCAGATAAGTCGATAATAGGATGGACAGATCTATATCAACAATTACTATTTCTATTCATTTTGACACTACAAAATACAAAAATTAGTGACCTCTCGAACTATAAACAGTGAGAAAATTAGAGAGTCTTAGATTTCATTTCCAGATGGAAAGGGACGACCTACTCCCTGAACTGAACACTTCCCCAAGAAGATATTCTTTCTTTCTATATTTATAACATCCAAGATGAGCTATAAACACCACTCATCCAAGTGAAATATGAAGGTGTTTTTTAGGATTTATCTTATATTTCCCAAATAATGGAAGAATTAATACAACAGACTAATCTCAAGTCCTAGTTAACTCCACCAGTCTCAGGGAAAATAGCACGAAAGGTGGAGGCGATGTCTGTCACACTTAAACCAACCTCCGTGCCTGCTCCAACTTCTAAGCATGTGTCATATTTTGAAGCACTCCCAGGGTGTCAACAGAATCCGTCACCTCTCCAAGAAAAGTGGAGGGGACCTAGGTGGAATCAATTTGAGGAGAGACAAAATAATGTTTACTCATTCCTATATGAACACGTATATGTCTATTTTATAGCTGGTATGGACAATAACACACTCTGCCTTCCAAAGATGAAGATGCTTGACTCGTTAGGTCTTGATGACCATATAGATTATTTCCCCTTTCTCCTGATACTAGGAAACACCATCCAAAAATGCTTCATCTTAAAATACCACTTGTATAAAATAGTATATTTCATGCAAGTAAATCTGGGAAGGCCACCAGCACAAGTGGTGTGTGTCTCATCCAATGCCCCTAAGGATAGAGGTGAGTGGAAGGAAGTTTTTAATATAAGGGAACAAAAGTTCTATGGTTGGATGACCCTAAAAAATCAATTGAGCTCATGGTATTCTCTAAACATAGTTGAAAAAACCAAACATGACCCCTACCGTTTATGCTGCAACATAGCTGACGTCATCAGACCCACAAAACACCAAAGGCTAACTATTCAAAAAAGTCCTGGCTAGAAAGACAAGGAGTAAGTATGGGAGTATGAAACTGCATCAAGGACAACATTGGAATTGACACTCTTAGATTTTATGCTCTTATATCTGAAACAACAGGCACCACCCATCTAAATAGAACCACTAGAAACAGTCAGTCAAACAAATGCCTCATCATATGAGGACTTGATCATTAGATTCATTAATTTCATTCACTTAATGGACCCCTTCTTTGACGATGAGTATTACTATGAACCTTATTTCCCTACACACGATTAGGGATCCGAAGGAAGAGATCATAGGGTTCAGGGATACTGGGGAATATGCAGTCATAAAAGGAAGTCAAATTCTAGTCACACCCCTACTCGGACTATCAATGTCTCAGAAACTCATGGAAGATCCCTTTAAAGGGTCCAATAGAAATAGGGAAATCCTTAATCATCAGCCAAAATCCACTATGACCTCATCACTCTAGAATATCAGTCAAAGGAGGAACAAGTGTTAGATTTCCCTCAGTGAGTAGGAAGACCTTCTTGACCCAACCCACCGAAGACAGGAGTGCCTCCAAATCCTATCTTGTGGTCCAATCCATATATATCAGATACTCAAGACCATAAAGCACCTATAAAATATAATCCCCGTTCTTGGAGGCACTGACCTTTAAACCAGAATTATGACATCCTAAAATATTTTTCCTTGATACTATCCAAACATTTGATCCTATATTCCATCGTCTTGTTAAAATACCTCTGGGAAGCACTCATAGAGGCTTTGCTAAGACCCTAAGAGTTTTAAGATGAAGTGTTGTTTACCGAGTTCTATCTAATAGAGACTGATTCTATGGAATTATATACATTTATATCCTTCAAAAATAATGATGAATATGTCATTATATAGGGTAAAATCAGTCCCATGCATGTTTTTGGAAGGATAAATGGTGTTGATGACTTAAAAGTCTTCATTAACAATGGTTCTAGAGTTAATTTAATTCTAGTATGAATACTTTTTCATCTGGGTTGTGATGAGGATAACCTATAACCTTCCTATATAACACTACAAGACTATGAAAATAGTGATAAGAAGTAGTTGGGAAAAATCAATCTCAATACTCAGTTTGGAGACCTCAAAGCCGACATAGAATTTATGGTGGTTTTATAGAACACTGCCTTCAACATCTTTCTTGAAAGTCCCTGGTTTCCCCAACATGTGTAAATCCCATCATCATATCATCAATTGATAAAATACTTCATTAATGAGAAAATTGGTATTTTTCATGTAGATAAGGCCCCGTTCAAATACTATGAGTCGCATTATATCGATGTTGGATTCTATCAAGGGAAGGGAAACAACCCCTAGTTGATGGTGTTGATTGGTTCACCACCTCGAATAGTCTGTAAATGATCTCATCCAACCAATTTAAATATCTTGTTGAATAATGTATGTTACCCATCAATCATATTGGGTATATAATCCAAAATTCAGGTGTGTATTCAGCAATTTCCATGATTTTAGTCATGGACACTGATTCTAGTAGTGTTGAAAAGACTTTTATCTCCCTAAAAAGTGGTGAAATCTCAGATGAAAGTAAACTCAGTTTATCCCCATATATCCAAAAAATAACTTCCTCATAAATTGATTCAAATGAGGTTGTCTTATCACTCAAAAAGGATGAATACACTCCTTCTCCATTTGTTACTCTGTCCCCTCCAGAGTGTCAAGGAAATCATACGCTATCAATAGGTTTAGAGTAAGTCCCCTCATCTTTTGAATATCAAGATATTAAATACTATCCTAAATATATATAAATTATCCCAAGACATTAATACCCAAAATAACAAGATAAATAATATTAAGAAGAGGGAAAAAAAGAGGATGAACTTATGGATGCCCCTACAACATTTGAGGAGGGTGTCTCTACCACTATTGATAAACTCAGAGAAATAAATTTAGGCACAAAATAAGTCTTGTGACCTACCTTGATTATTGTGGTCATGAATTCTAAAGATAAATATGTATATACCTCCTTCTTGAATCAGTATCGATACAAGTTCACATAGAACAAAGCCAAAATTTCAGGCCTCGACCCCGAGGTGGCCACTCATCACTGTGGCCTTCCAAAGGGCCATTGTGGCTATAAATAGGTAGCGAGAAGGACACACATGACGCATACTGCCACAATTGAGGATGAAGTTAACAAGATCATCAAATCCAAATTCATTTGGGAAGTCCAATACCTTAAATTTATGGTCGTTATTGTCCCCTTCAAGAATAAGAATGGGAAAATCAAAGTCTTCATCGATTTGAGGGCTCTCAATCAGAACTGCCTAAAGGATGACTTCCTAGTCCCAATCATAGAACTACTAATCAATGAAATGGTCAGATAATAAGATCTCTCCTTCATGGATGAAAATTTAGGATACAATAAAATCCTAATGTCCTAGGAAGATGAAGAATTCACCAACTTCATGGCCCCTTAGGGAGTGTTTTTTTATCAAGTAATACCCTTTGGCTTGAAGAGTTTCGATTCTATATACCAACATTCCATGAATCACATCTTCAAACCCTTTCTGTAAAAGTTTATAAAATTTTACATTGATGACCTAGTGGTTAAATCTCAACAATTCTTTGACCACCTAGAATACCTTGAAATCGTCTTCAATGAATTGTGGTAGTACAACCTGAAAATGAACCCCTTGAAATGTACTTTTAGAATTACCTTATGGAAGTTTCTTGGGTTCTTCGTATGCTATCATGGAATCAAAGTCAACCCAAAGAAGAAAAAGGTTATCCTTGGAATTTCACCACCTCTCAACCCTATAGATTTGATAGGGATTCAAGGACACTTAGCCTATTTTTGGTGCTTCATAGCCAACCTTGCTAGAAAATTTTATCCCTTTACTAGGTTGATGAAAAGATGGTTACATATTATTAGACTAATGATTGTCTGAAAGAATTTGATAATCTCAAGAAATATATCTTAATCTCACTTGTGATTATGTCTCCTATTGAAGTAAGTCCACTTATTTTGTATGTGATAGCCTTAGATCAATACTTGGGTGTCTTCCTTACACAAAATAATGATTCCAGTAGTGAAAAAAACCTCTATTATCTTATTCAACCCATGATTGATATTGATACTCGTTATTCAGATGTTGAGAAGAGTTGTATAGTGTTAATATTTTCAGTTCAGAAGCTGAGGAACTACCTATAGAATCATGAGGCCAGTTTGGTCTCTTATAGAAGCCCACTCAAATACATCCCCAACTATATGATGTTGACCAGATGTATCTCATGGTGGAAGGTCATCCTGCAATAGTTTAACATTTAGTTCATTCCTTAAAAAGCAATCAAAGTCTAGGAATTGGAATATTTTCTTGTAGAGCATCCCTCAGTAAAAATGACTTCATTAGACACTAAACTACCTGATGAAGAGGTTTTATCTATTCAAGAGGGACCTCTGCTATGGGATATGTATTTTTATGGTGCATCTAGAAGCCTGATCAGAAAAAGGATGGAGGACACCAAGCTCAACAAAGTGGTACTGGGATTCATGATCATATCTTCATCAAAAATTGTCACGAACCATTCCCTAGGGCATGTGTCATGACTACCCCAAGTCCACCTCCCAAAGGCCAGGGGTTGGCGACTTGTGTCGAAGGCATTATTCCACAAGTGGGAGGCATTTTCCTGAGTACCTATACACATGCACACAACTCCCAACCAAAGGTACTAGAAATTAAAATCCAAGGAAACCATGCATGAAATACACTAAGTAAAATAAAACCAGAGTAAAATAGAAAGTAAAATACATAGTGGAAGCCTGAGCTAGTATACAAGCCCACCAAAAGAAAAATATAACAAAAGTAAAAGTCTAAGTCCCTAAAGCTCATCAACCGAGAAGCCTATCTGAAGGTTAGGTGAAGGGTAGCTATCTGAAGTTGTAGAAGTGCACCTCGTCTGTCTGATTTCAATAAACACCACCAGGACCTGGTCCTCCCTGGACTCCTTTAAAGTGTTGGTTGTCTCCACAAGACACGAAATATGCGGGAAAATCCTGTGTAGGGGTGATTAAAACAATACTCAGTAGGGTACCCCAAAACTAAAAAGGTAAAACACAAGAGAAAACCCAAAAAGGAATTCATAATCATATTTACTCAGGTATATGCACATAAATATACCATGAACATACAGATATAATTGTCTCATCCACTAAGAAAACAAGTGGTCCTAACCACCCATCCAGTCTCAGGATTCTTATTAAAGGATCAAGTCAGAACACAGAAACCAATAGATCACACTCCATGAGCTCATCCATCCTTGATGTCACCCTTCTGATAGATACACTCCATTGGGTACAATCCTACCATTCCAAATTCTATGTCCAAGAGAACATGCTCCATTGGGAACACTCTACTATGTCTGAATCTAGTGCTTGACACTAGAGGTCTAGTCATCACAACCTTGCTCCTAATGTAAGACTGAAGGAAACCAAGTGAAGAGTCTCTCCCTCACCACTTACACATAAGAGGGATCCATGATTTTAACTATCTTGTAAAACCTTAGTCACTCCTATAATGGTTGGACCACACCTCAGTCCTTCGAGGGAGAACTAGCTCTTATTTGAGAATCGCTTTTATAAAGTGGATGGGATCACTCCTTGCTACTATGTTCGACAGCCAAGGGAGCTCCATCTCCAATCGAGGACCCACACCCTACTTGATAGGGGAGTACTACTCAGTGACAAGAGGAACCATGAGCTAGTATGATAGGGGAGTACTGACTCTTCCAGTTCATGTGTGGAGAACATGCTCCCTCGTAGGATAGGGGAGTACTGACTCCTATAATAGAGGACCCTCACCCAACCTAGTAGGGGAGTACTGACTCTATTAGTTCATGTGTAGAGGACCCGCTTCCTAAAATAGAAGGAGAGTACCGACTCCATTATTTTTTTCCCTACGGGGGACCCGCACCCTAGTATGTTAGAGGAGTACCGACCCCAGGCTAGAGGACCCGCTTCCTGGCACAGCAGGGGATTACTGACTCTTCTGTAGAACTATGTAAGGAGGACCTGCACCCTAGGACAATAGGAGAGTATTGAATCCTACAATAGAGTACCCACTCCCAACTCTGTAGGGGAGTACCGACTCTATATGTGTTAGGTATTGAGGACCCACACCCTAGTTTAATAAGGGAGTACCGACTCCAAGGATAGAGGACCCAATCCCTGGCATGGTAGGGGAGTACCAAATCTTCCATTATGAATTTCTCTGAGAACCTATTCCCTAAAACATGGGGAGTCCCATCTCTACCAAAGTATAGGGATAAGGACTACTCATGCCTTGAGTCATCAAGGTAGTAACCATCCTAACATCTCATCATAAGAATCACCCTGATTCTACCCAACATCTACTCATACCGGGAGGTACTACTCTTGAAATCGAAGATTTCATACTCCAACTTTATCAAAAACTCACTTAGATTATTTCAAAAGGATATTCTTGTCACAAGGGTCCCAACATCGTAGACAGCTCATCAATCGGACACTCTGATTGAAAGTTATGGGAATTTTAGAAAAACAGGGGCCAGTTGGGTTTGGGTCTAGTCTGACCCAGGTCCGACCCAGCCAAATGGGCCTGGACCAGATCGGCGAGGCCCATCCCGATCCGATAGGCTCGGACCACTACCTTCCCGGCCCTCTAGAACCCGCTCGACCCTCTACGGTAGGCCGGTTTCTCCAACTCGGATGGGGAAAAGGCCACATCCATTATTCTCAGGTAGCGCCAGTTGGTGCCGCCACTTCCATTAACTGGTACACTCACATAGATTGGGATGTCCGACGCGACCCGCAGCTTTCCAATGGTCCGGGTTACACCGCGTTCAGAGTAGTGGTTTCTCCACACGGGTACCCGCGCTGTGCGACTTCCATTGCAACCACCACCATGATGGGCCGCCGCCGCACTGCCGTCTGACACACGGCCACCGCCGCCATGTTTCATCGCCACTACCTCCATAGTAGGATGCTCTGAGGACCACCAGACGTGCTTCAGTGGTCTGTTCTTCGAACCGGAAGAAGTCATGTGATCCCCATGATGTTTTATTCATTGCCAAGGGTTTAAATATTCACCACGACCCTTTACACTATAAAATCTTTGATCGAAGGTATTTCTCACACCACCACAATCCATTCATCATCAACATCATCCACCTCTTTCATCATTGTGCTAAGAATGTTGCGAATGAACTGGTTGTTCATCGACCTATGAAGAACATGAATAATGAAAAGCAAGGGGAGAGGAAAACCAAACAATCAAATTTGAGGAATGAACCTCCACCATCATTTGTCACTGTGTAAATCCACTTCCGTAAGAAGGGTTAAGCAGAAAAAACATCCAGAACTCAAATCCCCCAAAACATCCCATAGTCAAACCTCCAGTAAGAATGATTGAATCACGGGTCAACCTATTCATGGGTTGATCCAAATTTTTCATTTAAAACCAAGAACAAGGAAAATAATGTAATTTAAATAACAACCACTACCTCAAAAAAGTTCTTTTGCTGATAAATAAAATCTTTGTGTTGTCTTTATTTGTGATCGTTGAACTCTGGTATTATTTCTAATCTCTTAAGGAATCATCGGCACTTCTTGGTTCTCCAGCATTCATCATTAGAGAGAATTCCTTCAACGTTCGTTAGAGGAATTATAACCTGATTCTCCAAACTGATATCTCATTAAAAGAAAACGTGTCACAATGTTTTTGTTATGCCGCTATTGCAAAGTCATGACGTTGTTTCATTTAATAAAACAACATATTCAGTTTATCTTGGTTTCCAGACCATTGGGCTAAAACAATTATAAAATTCAAAAAAACAAGTTTATTTTGTTTTTAAGTATTTCTTTAAAAGCCCAAAAAATAACTTTACCAGTCAACCCGCACCGATCAATTTTAATTCTATTCTTAGGTAATGTCACCATTTTTGGATGCAATGGTGCCCTCCAATTTTCAATCTAGGTACCCGTTTAAAAGTTTCCAAAACCACGAACACGCTCCATTTTAATCTGCTTAAAATAAGCTCAAAAATTGACTTTCACCCTCGACCCATGTTGTTCGAGATTAAGCTCCACTTAAGGGAAACATACCCTCATGAGCTCAACGGTACTCTCGAATTTAAAATACGAGTTACCATTTATGATTTATAAGGATTTGAAAATAAAATAATTGTTAATTATTTTATTTATGGCCAAAAACTAACTTATACTATTGGCCTGCGCTGGCCAACATTGGGCCCTTCCTAGGAGAATCTCGACATTCTGAGTTCAATGGTGCCCTTAGATTTTTGATCTATGAACTTGTTCAAAAGATAGAAAAACCCTCTCGCACATTTAATTAATAAACCTTAAAAAAGTTTGAAAATCCATTATAGCCACTCTGGGTCTCATAATTACGTGTCGTCTTAGAGTCGCGTCTCATAAAATCCCATTTAAACAATCATCGAATTCAAGGCCATTACATTCTCCCCGCCTTAAGTCTTTTTTCCCCAAAAAGAAAAATTCTAAACTCAAGGGAAGAAAATTGAGTTCATCAAGGGTCCCTACACTACTTAGAAGAATGCACCTTGAGGAACCCAATATAGACCACTTTTCATGTCCAGTTCTTACTAGGTCAACATCATGCAATGACGAGCACATGTTTCTTTAGCTGTGAAAAGTGGGAAAAAACAACAAGCACTACGATCCATCTGTAATCATGGGGTCTAACTCTACCACTATGGAACAATCTGAAACAGGACTCTTTGCGAGAGTCCACCATATACTGCATGGGTTTCCCTTTCACCGTAAGGGAAAACCCTTCTTTACTATCACGGGAATACCACATCCTTTTCCTAATATAGTCAATTCATGTGTGAACAATAGTTTCACATACCAAGAATGAAGTCATAAGGCCGAGATGCCATGAAGAAGAGATCAAAACCACAACTCTTGCCTCTAAGCGTCAGGTCACACTATCAGTGCCGGTGTGTGATCAATGGGTCTCCTCTAGCAGGTGTCTATAAGCATGATGGTCAAGTCTATAGTCCAACTGGAATATCGAAGTCTTAAACATAACTCACATAAAAAGGAGAATGTACAACACCTGTGTCTATTTAAAAGGGCATCCAAAATAAAATATGTGGATCATAACTCAAATCTATCCTAAATATTCTTGTTCATAATCCATGATTGCATACAGTTATCCTTTCCTTCTCCCTCCAGCCCCCAGAGCCTAGCACATACCACCTCTTGTTGCTCATCCAGCTCTTATGCCTTATCCGTCGACCTACAGAACTCCTTGCTCCAAGCATTGTCTCTGCTAAGGAGGCTCATCTACTAGATCTATATTAGCAGAACAATGGGTTGGAAAATCTATAGTGATATTTCCCTGGCCGTTTCAAGCATAACACCACCTCTCCTACGGGCTAATCTTCTCCTTGGTGCTTCTCCTATGCCACATAACCACATGCCTATGTTTGGGCATGGGTATGCCTCCTACATCACAATCCTATCGCATATCATTTGCAGGCTCCAGAAGATGTCTCTACCTCATGACCTCTATTTTAGGTCACATTTATATGCTCCTCCACCAGGTAGCTTTAAACTGCCAGGGCTCGCTTCAGCACACCATCACATGTCGGAATGCTAAGGGGTATCACCGAAGCCCTGATCTTCTGGTGTAGTCCCTACTCTAAGGCCCAGGCCCTTAATTAAGGGTTCTACACTATATATGTATAGTATAGAGAAGGATCCATGAATATCGTTGAGTACTCTGCTACCATCATGTTTCCTTGCAATAGGTTTAGCAGTTCATGTATACGCACAGAGCGTAAGGTCACCGAAAAGAAATCCTCCCTCAAGAGGCACTCAAAGTAAATCTAGGTGAGGGTCACCTCATTGTTCATTTGGATCACTAATCTCCACCATAATTTTTCTAATCCTTGTAGAAGGCTCGCAGATAGTACTTCCATCTAGTTGAGAGGCGTCCTCACTAGGTGGAAGACTCACATAACTACATCAAGCCAATCCTCATCTACCTAAGGGTATGTCTCATCTCATAACCTAGTATTTAACTGCCTCTAGAACCACTACTACAACCTGGCCCTTTATCAGTGCTTAAAACTGGCATTAACAGTGCTAGAAAAGCACTGTTAATGCCAGTGTAGATAAAGGGGGGTCCCCTTTATCAGCGCTTCTCAGAGCGCTGATAAAGGACCCCTTTATCAGAGCTTATTTTAGCGCTGATAAAGGTCTCCTATATCGTCACTTGATGGAGAGATGATAAAGGGTTCCTTTATCAGTGCTCCTCTAGCGCTGTTAAAGGTGTCCTTTATTAGTGCTAAAAAAGCGCTGATAAAGGCCCCATCGCCTGCACCTACAAAATAGTACATGCACACCTGCACACCAGAATACCTGCACAAATTAGCACATGCACACCTGCACACCATAGCACCCTCACCCAATATTTTGACCAACAATGGTATATACATTTACTTAACATCATGAATAAAAAAAACGCATTGCTATATACATTTCAAACATTGTTTTACATGGTTACATTTACAATTATTCAACAACAGTTATAAACATTCAAGTTTCATCCTTTGATATCTGTGATCCGCTCTCGATGGTATTTGTTGCCGAACAAAGCATCTGAACTCATGTAAAATCAATATGTTTTTGATTGATTTATCTCATTTAATAAATACTAATTCTTTATCTAATGAAAAGATTTACCGGTCACACCGTGCATCGGTCGGATTGAGGTTCGGTCGATTCGTACACATCACAAATGACTCGTGGATCGTTTTCCTAAAGTATCAAAACAATCCGAATGCATTTGCTCAGTTTTCCGTATGTCATTGGTGTTGTTTTCCAAAGTTTATCTCAATTTGAAACTGATATCAGACACTTTTAGCCATACCGGTCACACCGTGCGTCGGATTGAGGTGTGGTCGATTCGTACATGTCACAAATGACTCGTGGATCATTTTTCGAAAGTATCAAAACAATCCGAACGCGTTTGCTCGGTTTTCCGTATGTCATTGGTGTTGTTTTCCAAAGTTTATCTCAATTTGAAACTGATATCAGACACTTTTAGCAATACCGGTCACACCGTGAGTCGGATTGAGGTGCGGTCGATTCGTACACGTCAGAAATGACTCGTGGATCGTTTTTCTAAAGTTTCAAAACAATCCGAATGCGTTTTCTCAGTTTTCCGTATGTCATTGGTGTTGTTTTCCAAAGTTTATCTCAATTTGAAACTGATATCAGACACTTTTAGCCATACCGGTCACACCGTGCGTCGGATTGAGGTGAGGTCGATTCGTACACGTCACAAATGACTCGTGGATCGTTTTCCTAAAGTATCAAAACAATCCGAATGCGTTTGCTCGGTTTGGCGAATGTCATTGGTGTTGTTTTCCAATGTTTATCTCAATTTGAAACTGATATCAGACACTTTTAGCCATACCGGTCACACTGTGCATCGGATTGAGGTGCGGTCGATTCGTACACGTCACAAATGACTCGTGGATCGTTTTCCTAAAGTATCAAAACAATACAAATGTGTTTTCTCGGTTTGGTGTATGTCATTGGTGTTGTTTTCCAAAGTTTATCTCAATTTGAAACTGATATCAGACACTTTTAGCCATACCGGTCACACCGTGCAGTCAATTGAGGTGTGGTCAATTCGTAAACGTCACAAATGACTCATAGATCATTTTCCTAAAGTATCAAAACAATCCGAACGTGTTTTCTCGGTTTGGCGTATGTCATTGGTGTTGTTTTCCAAAGTTTATCTCAATTTGAAACTGATATCAGACACTTTTAGCCATACCGGTCACACCGTGCATCGGATTGAGGTTCGGTCGATTTAAACACGTCACAAATGACTCGTGGATCGTTTTCCTAACGTATCAAAACAATCTGAACGTGTTTCCTCGGTTTGGTGTATGTCATTGGTGTTGTTTTCCAAAGTTTATCTCAATTTGAAACTAATATCATACACTTTTAGCCATACCGGTCACAACGTGCGTCGGATTGAGGTGTGGTCGATTCGTACACGTCACAAATGACTCATGGATAGTTGTCCTAAAGTATCAAAACAATCTGAACGCTTTTTCTTGGTTTGTCGTATGTCATTGGTGTTGTTTTCCAAAGTTTATCTCAATTTGAAACTGATATCAGACACTTTTAGCCATACCGGTCACACCGTGCGTCGGATTGAGGTGTGGTTGATTTTTACACGTCACAAATAACTCGTGGATCGTTTCCCTAAAGTATCAAAACAATCCTAACACGTTTGCTCGGTTTGGCGTATGTCCTTGGTGTCGTTTTCCAAAGTTTATCTCAATTTGAAACTGATATCAGACACTTTTAGCCATACTGGTCACACCATGCGTCGGATTGAGGTGCGGTCAATTTGTACACATCAAAAATGACTCGTTCATAGTTTTCCTAAATTATCAAAACAATCTGAACGTGTTTCCTCGGTTTGGTGTATGTCATTGATGTTGTTTTCCAAAGTTTATCTCAATTTTAAACTGATATCAGACACTTTTAGACATACCGGTCACACCGTGCGTCGGATTGAGGTGCGGTCGATTTGTACACGTCACAAATGACTCGTGGATCGTTTTCCTAAAGTATAAAAACAATCCAAATGCGTTTTCTCAGTTTGGAGTATGTCATTGGTGTTGTTTTCCAAAGTTTATCTAAATTTGAAACTGATATCAGACACTTTTGGCCATACCGGTCACACCGTGCATCGGATTGAGGTGCGGTCGATTCGTACACGTCACAAATGACTCGTGGATCATTTTCCTAAAGTATCAAAACAATCCGAACGCGTTTCCTTGGTTTGACATATGTCATTGGTGTTGTTTTCCAAAGTTTATCTCAATTTGAAACTGATATCAGACACTTTTAGACATACCGGTCACACCGTGCCTTGGATTGAGGTGAGGTCGATTCGTACACGTCACAAATGACTCGTGGATCATTTTCCTAAAGTATCAAAACAATCCTAACGTGTTTTCTCGGTTTTCCGTATGTCATTGGTGTTGTTTTCCAAAGTTTATCTGAATTTGAAACTGATATCAGACACTTTTAGCCATACCGGTCACACCGTGCATCGGATTGAGGTGAGGTCAATTCTTACACGTCACAAATGACTCGTGGATCGTTTTCCTAAAGTATCAAAACAATCCGAATGTGTTTCCTCAGTTTGGCGTATGTCATTGGTGTTTTTTTCCAAAGTTTATCTCAATTTGAAAATGATATCAGACACTTTTAGCCATACCGGTCACACCGTGTGGTCGATTGAGGTTCGATCGATTCGTACACGTCACAAATGACTCGTGTATCGTTTTCCTAAAGTATCAAAACAATCCGAACGTGTTTTCTCGGTTTGGAGTAAGTCATTGGTGTTGTTTTCCAAAGTTTATCTCAATTTGAAACTGATATCAGACACTTTTAGCCATATCGGTCACACCGTGCGTCGGATTGAGGTGCGGTCAATTCGTACACATCAAAAATGACTCGTGGATCGTTTTCCTAAAGTATAAAAACAATCCGAACGTGTTTCCTCTGTTTGGAATATGTCATTGGTGTTTTTTTCCAAAGTTTATCTCAATTTGAAACTGATATCAGACACTTTTAGCCATACCGGTCACACCGTGCGTCGGATTGAGGTGCGGTCGATTCGTACACGTCAAAAATGACTCTTGGATCATTTTCCAAAAGTATAAAAACAATCATAACGCGTTTTCTCAGTTTTATGTATGTCATTGGTGTTGTTTTCCAAAGTTTATCTCAATTTGAAACTGATATCAGACACTTTTAGCCATATCGGTCACACCGTGCGTCGGATTGAGGTGCGGTTGATTCGTACACATCACAAATGACTATTGGATCATTTTCCTAAAGTATCAAAACAATTTGAACATGTTTTCTCGGTTTGGCGTATGTCATTGGTGTTGTTTTCCAAAGTTTATCTCAATTTGAAACTGATATCAGACACTTTTAGCCATACCGGTCACGTCGTGCGTCGGATTGAGGTGAGGTCAATTTTTACATGTCAAAAATGTCTCGTGGATCATTTTCCTAAAGTATTAAAAAAATACAAACGTGTTTTCTTGGTTTGGCGTATGTCATTGTTGTTGTTTTCCAAAGTTTATCTCAATTTGAAACTGATATCAGACACTTTTAGCCATACTGGTCACACCGTGCGGTCGATTGAGGTGCGGTCGATTCATACATGTCACAAATGACTCATAGATCGTTTTCCAAAAGTATCAAAACAATACGAATGCGTTTGCTTGGTTTGGCGTATGTCATTGGTGTTGTTTTCCAAAGTTTATCTCAATTTGAAACTCATCTCAGACACTTTTAGCCATACCGGTCACACCATGCGTCGGATTGAGGTGTGGTCGATTCGTACACGTCACAAATGACTTGTGCATCATTTTCCTAAATTATAAAAACAATCTGAACACTTTTCCTTGGTTTTGATTATGTCATTGGTGTTGTTTTCCAAAGTTTATCTCAATTTGAAACTGATATCAGACACTTTTAGCCATACCGGTCACACTGTGCATCGGATTGAGGTGTGGTCGATTAGTACACGTCAAAAATGACTCGTGGATCATTTTACTAAAGTATAAAAAGAATCCGAACATGTTTTCTTAGTTTGGCGTATGTCATTGGTGTTGTTTTCCAAAGTTTATCTCAATTTGAAACTGATATCAAACACTTTTAGCCACACCGGTCACACCGTGCGTCGGATTGAGGTGTGGTCGATTTTTACACGTCACAAATGACTCGTGGATCGTTTTCATAAAGTATCAAAACAATCCGAACACGTTTGCTGAGTTTGGCATATGTTAGTGGTGTTATTTTCCAAAGTTTATCTCAATTTGAAACTGATATCAGACACTTTTAGCCATACCGGTCACACCGTGCGTCGGATTGAGGTGCGATCGATTCATACACATCACAAATGACTCGTGGATCATTCTCCTAAAGTATCAAAACAATCCGAACGCGTTTCCTCGGTTTGGCTTATGTCATTGGTGTTGTTTTCCATATTTTATCTCAATTTGAAACTGATATCAGACACTTTTAGCCATACTGGTCACACCGTGCGTCGGATTGAGGTGCGGTCAATTTTTACACGTCACAAATGACTCGTGGATCGTTTTCCTAAAGTATCAAAACAATCCGAACGCATTTTCTCGGTTTGGCATATGTCATTGGTGTTGTTTTCCAAAGTTTATCTCAATTTGAAACTGATATCAGACACTTTTAGCCATACCGGTCACACCGTGCGTCGGATTGAGGTGCGGTCGATTCGTACACGTCACAAATGACTCGTGGATCATTTTCCTAAAGTATCAAAATAATCTGAACGTGTTTCCTCGGTTTGGTGTATGTCATTGGTGTTGTTTTCCAAAGTTTATCTCAATTTGAAACTGATATCAAACACTTTTAGCCATACCTGTCACACTGTGCGTCGGATTGAGGTGTAGTCGATTCGTACACGTCACAAATGGCTCGTGGGTCATTTTCCTAAAGTATCAAAACAATCCAAACGTATTTTCTTGGTTTGGCGTATGTCATTGGTGTTGTTTTCCAAAGTTTATCTCAATTTGAAACTGATATCAGACACTTTTATCCATACCGGTCACACCGTGTGTCGGATTGAGGTGTAGTCAATTCTAACACGTAACAAATGACTCATGGATCGTTGTACTAAAGTATAAAAACAATCCACACGCGTTTCCTCGGTTTGGCGTATGTCATTGGTGTTGTTTTCCAAAGTTTATCTCAATTTGAAACTGATATCAGACACTTTTATCCATACCGGTCATACCGTGCGGTCGATTGAGGTGCGGTCAATTCGTACATGTCACAAATGACTTGTGGATCGTTGTACTAAAGTATAAAAACAATTCGAACACTTTTTCTTGGTTTGGCGTATGTCATTGGTGTTGTTTTCCAAAGTTTATCTCAATTTGAAACTAATATCAGACACTTTTAGCCATACCGGTCACACCGTGCGTTGGATTGAGGTGCCGTCAATTCGTACACGTCACAAATGACTCTTGGATCGTTTTCCTAAAGTATAAAAACAATCCGAACGTGTTTCCTTGGTTTGGAATATGTCATTGGTGTTGTTTTCTAAAGTTTATCTCAATTTGAAACTGATATCAGACACTTTTAGCCATACCGGTCACACCGTGCGTCGGATTGAGGTGCGGTCAATTCGTACACGTCACAAATGACTCATGGATCATTTTCCTAAAGTATAAAAACAATCCGAATGCGTTTTCTCAGTTTGGAATATGTCATTGGTGTGGTTTTCCAAAGTTTATCTCAATTTGAAACTGATATCAGACACTTTTAGTCTTACCGATCACACCGTGCGTCGGATTGAGGTGAGGTTGATTCGTACACGTCAAAAATGACTAGTGGATCATTTTCCTAAAGTATCAAAACAATCCGAATGTGTTTTCTTGGTTTGGAGTATGTCATTGGTGTTGTTTTCCAAAGTTTATCTCAATTTGAAACTGATATCAGACACTTTTAGCCATACCGGTCACATCGTGTGTCGGATTGAGGTTCAGTCAATTCATACACGTCACAAATGACTCATGGATCGTTTTACTAAAGTATCAAAACAATCCGAATGTGTTTACTCGGTTTGGCGTATGTCATTGGTGTTGTTTTCCAAAGTTTATCTCAATTTGAAACTGATATCAGACACTTTTATCCATACCGGTCACACCGTGCGTCGTATTGAGGTGCGGTCAATTCTTCCACGTCACAAATGACTCGTGGATCATTTTCCTAAAGTATCAAAACAATCCGAATGCGTTTTATTGGTTTGGCGTATGTCATTGGTGTTGTTTTCCAAACTTTATCTCAATTTGAAACTGATATCAGAAAATTTTAGCCATACCGGTCACACCGTGTGTCATATTGAGGTGTGGTCAATTCGTACACGTCACAAATGACTCGTGGATCGTTGTCCTAAAGTATCAAAACAATCCGAACACGTTTCCTTGGTTTGGCGTATGTCATTGCTGTTGTTTTCCAAAGTTTATCTCAATTTGAAACTGATATCAGACACTTTTAGCCATACCGGTCACACCGTGTGTCTAATTGAGGTGCAGTCGATTCATACATGTCACAAATGACTCATGTATCGTTTTACTAAATTATCAAAACAATCCGAACGTGTTTTCTCAGTTTTCCGTATGTCATTGTTGTTTTTTTCCAAAGTTTATCTCAATTTGAAACTGATATCAGACACTTTTAGCCACACCTGTCACATCGTGCATCGGATTGAGGTACGGTTAATTCGTACACGTCACAAATGACTCGTGGATCATTGTGCTAAAGTATCAAAACAATCCGAATGTGTTTCCTCAGTTTGGCGTATGTCATTGGTGTTGTTTTCGAAAGTTTATATCATTTTCAAACTAAGTAGTAGGAATTCACTAATCTAAGGATATGAAACATAAGAAAGGGAGATCATAGATTCTCGATAAGTGTAAAGGGAGATATAAATGACCATATAAAGATAACATAAGTATTAGTAATTCACCTTCATTGTCCTATTTGTTTACATTCTTCCATCAGGTATGATGCCCATTCGTTTCTAAAGACATTTGTATCATCTTCTGAATAGGAGTTTTTGCGACAGTCATAGTAGTACTGAAAAAATATAAATACACATAGGATTAATAATTATTTTAAATAAAGTAGTAATTATTTTCAAAAATACCTCTTCAGGGATGCTAGTTTGTTCATGAAATATGATCTCTTTCATAAATTTACAAACATAATAACCGTAGTCCTTGTCATTTGTTTGTTTCGGACACTGCAGAAACATTGAGAAAAATAAGTAATTTGTTTTGATATGTATTTGGATAGTGAAATATAATTATATATACCCAGATACTTCTCCATTTGTAGATCTTGTGGGCATTTTCATCCTTATTCCCTGGATTCATTCCAGCCTTTAGACGATATTCATACACCGCCCTATCATAACAAAATCCTCATTAAAAGATAATATAAATTATATAACTAGATATTTATTTCTAAACTGTTGGATCTAGTGTATAAAAAATTGACAATCGCCATCATCTATGGTCGGTTAGTTGGATATCCATGTAGTGAATCTGGAAAATAAATATTTGGAGTATCCAAATTGACTGTAATGAGCATCCAATGTTCCCTAAAACACAAAAAGAAATAAGTACTGATAGAAATGAAAATATAATTGATATGATTAAAATGTAGAGTTTTACCCTTGCATCGTTGGTATTAAAAAGATCCTATCAGTCGTAATTCTTCTTTGAAACGTTCTGAGCAGATTTGACATCAATTCATCCTGAAAATTAGAATCTATTTCTGTTCGTTGTGTAGAAATGGTGTGAGGACTAACAAGTCCAAATTTGTATTCATGGGAAAATCCCTTCAATTGTTTTTCATATATACGCCTATGAAAAATATGAGATGTATTTATCCATAATTATCAAAGTATATCAGATTCTGTAAAATCAAATCATGAAAACATACCTCATGTATACATTTATAACTGAGGCGCCTAGCCAGTCGTATGTGATGATCTCAGAAACAGCGTCTGCACTAACAAAATCTATTGTTTCCTCTCTGTACATATCTTTTTCACAAACAATTGTATGACTCTCCGAAGCACTAGCATCGGCACTGACACCAGCTGCAACAGGTTGAGAGACCTGTTGTACGTCAGCAGTGGGACCAGCTGCAACAGGTTGAGAGACCTGTTGTCTCTCAGCAGTGGGACCAGCTGCAACAGGTTGAGAGACCTGTTGTCTCTCAGCAGTGGGACCAGCTGCAACAGGTTGAGAGACGTGTTGTGTCTCGGGATTGGGTGCATCAGCAGGTGAAGAAGTCATTATCTGCAGAACTGGTTTAAAATTTAATTTAGATCACATAAAAGCAGCAGCGAACAGATAATAACATAATGTAACAGAATCTATATTACAATAAAAATCAATAAACTGATTATTGAACTCCATTTTTTTTAAAAGACTTAAGGGATTTGACCCCTCTATCAACTATCCATATCCCTTCATTGTGGTCTCCTCTGACATACAAAACGTCGTCTACATTGGGACCACTACAAAATGATTACGAAGTCCCAATGAAAGGGTCATCTTCCGTTGAATTTTCATCTGACCCTTCAGCTGTTTTGGTTGATAATAGAACAATTGACCAGTTTCGGTTTGCGGGATCTGGAACATAGAATACTTGCACTGCCTGTGATGCCATTATAAATGGTTCGTCTTTCTCCCCTTGCTTACTAAAATCAATTTTCACGAATCCCAAATCATCTATTTTAACAGCACTCCTGTTATCAACCCACATGCATTGAAATATCGGAACTTGAAATTCCTTATAATCCAACTCCCATATTTTTTTGATGATGCCAAAGTATGACATATTCTCATAAATTGGATTTCTGTCCTTAGCACTAGAAACATGCATCGCTTCAGCCACAAGTGTAACCCCACTATTCTGCATGGTACTGTCTTCATCATGTTCATTAGTATAAAATGTATAACCATTAACTACATAATCATTGTAAGATAATGCATACACACTTGGTCCTCTGGCTAGCCATCGAAGTCATTCCGAAATTGAATTTGGATTTTCATATTACTTCTTAAAAATATGACCTTGAAACCATCCTATAAACTGTCAATTATGTGTATCTGATATCCATTTTTCATCCCCTGATGGATTCAAATGCCTAAGAATTTCTTTTTGGATTTCAACATATGGGTCAACGTTGAAACTGTTATGCAAAACATAAAGGTGGGCCTGCTCCCGATCTGTAATATTGATTGTGACAACCTTTCTTCCAGAAATTCCTTCACCCTCAAGCCGCCCAGTGTGACAAGATTTCGGTAAGCCAATGCTTTCCACACCAGAAAAGTATTCGGTACAGAATTCAACGGCTTCCTCAACAATATATCGCTCTACAATAAAACCCTCTGGCCGACTTCGATTTTTGACATACCCTTTCAAAATCTTCATATACCGTTTAATGGGGTACATCCATATGTAATGTATAGGACCACATAGTCGAATCTCTCTCACCAAGTGGATCCTCAAATGAACCATCATATCAAAAAATGAAGGCGGGAAGAACATTTCTAATTCACATAATAGGACGAAAATTTCTTTTTCCATAGCTGGCAATTTCGCCGGGTCTATAACTTTGCTGCATATAGCTTTGAAGAAGAAACACAGTTTCGTTAATGTATGGTAGACATTCTTAGGAAAAATTCAATGTAAAGCAATTGGAATGATATTTTGCATCAAAACATGATAGTCATGTGATTTCAGACCTTTTAACTTCAAGTCGCTCATTGACACAAGGTTACTGATATTTGACGAATACCCCTATGGATCCTTTACGTCATTCAAGAAGTTTCAAAACTGATATGTCTCCTACCTGGAAAGAGTGTAAGCAGCAGGAGGAAGAAATGTTCGTTTTTCACCCTTCACTGGTGCCAACTCTTCTCGTATTCCCATCTCAACCATGTCCAACCTAGCCTTAATTCCATCTTTTGTTTTTCCAGATGTATTTAGCAACGTGCCGATAACACTATCAAATACATTTTTTCTACATGCATAACATCAATAAAATTTCTTACATACAGACAATTCCAGTATTGTAATTCAGAAAAAATTGATCTCTTTTTTCAACTGATTTTCGTAAGGTTTTTCGAAGCTGTTTTACCAAAAGTAATGTCCACATTTTTAACTTTCTCAAACAATTGATCACCTGTTAGTGGAGACAGTGTTGTACGTTCTTATGAACTTCCATTGAATGATGTCTTCCAATAACGGTACTTATGTCGTCGCGGTAGAAATCTGTGATGTCCTAGAAACACGGTTTTCGATGAATGTTTCAACCAAATTGATTGTGTACCTTCTTCGCAAACGGGATATCCTTGAGTTCCTTTAATGCTATATCCTGAAAAATTTCTATAAGCAGGGAAGTCATTTATCGTCCCATACAACATGACTCTCAAAGTGAAATCTTCCTTTCTGTAAGCATCATACAATGTAACACCTGAATCCCACAATAATTTCAAATCTTCGATCAATGGAGCTAAATAAACATCAATATCATTACCCGGTTGTTTTGGTCCTGATATAAGCATAGATAACATGATGTATTTTCATTTCATGCATAACCACGGTGGTAAGTTAAAATTTATCAACATAACCGGCCATGTACTGTGACTGTTGCTTTGAAAACCAAAAGGATTCACTCCATCTGTAGATAACGCAAGACGAAGGTTTCTCGACTCGTTTCCAAATTCAGGATACTCGTGATCGATTCTCTTCCACTGAGGAGAGTCTGCCGGGTGACGTAGTATCCCATCTTTAATTCTTGTATCTGCATACCATTTTAATTGTTCAGCAGTCTCCTCACTTCCATATAGGTGTCTAAACCTTGGAATGATTGGAAAGTACCATACAACTTTAGTAGGACTGGATTCATCTTTCTTGTATCGAGAAGCACCACACTTTGGGCATTCTTTAAGTGATTTGTGGTCCTTGAGAAATAGTATACAGTCATTAGGGAAAGCGTGTATTCTTTCAGAGATCATACCCATAGATTGTAGCATTCGTTTGGCATCGTATGTTCGGCTCGGGAGCTCATTGTCTTCTGGGAGCATGTCATTCAAGAGGGCAAGTAGTTTCGTAAAACTGTTGTCACTCCACCCGTTATCTGCTTTCAAATTATATAGCTTTAGTATGGCTGACAATGTTGTATATTTAGTGCAACCAGTATACAATGGTGTCTTTTCACAACTTTTTAACTTCTCAAACAATTTTGGGCAATCACGAAGTTCATCTTCGAAGGTCCTTGTCATTTTCTCAATACGATCTTCATCATCATTCACATCTGTAATCACATCCTCCATACAGTCATCTTCATTGTTCATGTTTGTAATCATATCATATGATCCATAAAACGCAGTGTCATCCCAGTCACTACCTACATTCGTTGTTTCCTCGTGTTTATTCCAACATGTAGAACTTTGATCTATTTCGTGACAGATCAAGTGTACTTCCAACTCATCTGGACTAATTTTTTTTGAATTACAACAGCGTAAACACAGACAAAGGATTTGAGAAGAGTCACATGCATGATCTTTTGCAAACTTGATAAATTCTTTCACGCCTTCTTCATACTCTTTTGTCAACCGATTGGAATTCATCCATTCTTTATTTATATTCATCCTATTTTAAATCCATAGGATGAGTATATAGGTTATAGGAGAAGGAATATGAGTATAATTTGGATAAAAAACAAGATACTTCAAGGAAATAATGTGACCATGAAATGACTAAGTCTAGAATGTTGTGGATCTTGAATACATTCTTTGAATGATTTGGAGAAATGACTTCTCGAACCTTTTTTGGATAACCTAGAACTCCTTCCAAGGAAATAATGTGACCATGAAACAATACTTCTTAAACAAAATATGGGGAATTTATAATATTGTAATAAAGACAAAGCTCTCTAAAAACACCCAAAACAACCTCCAGATTATCGGATTACTCCTATTATATATTGTAATACACCAAGAAGTATTCTAAAAAAACGAAAATGGAGGTGTCTAGAAAGATATTAAAGATATAGTTCATCAGTTCCATGAAATAGATAGAGCATTGGTGATCCCAAATGGAATTCATAAATACTTTAAATTTCCATATCGACTTTAAAAATCTATCTTTTGAGAATCCTCTTCCCAAACCCTCAACTGTTGGTACCCTGATCTCTAGAAAATTTTCAAAAACCAATAGAACCTTATAAGATAGTCAAACAAATCATCAATTATAGGCAATATGTAATTATTCATTACTGTCACCTGGATATGACTACGGTAGACTGTTAAAATTAATAGGCTATGATATGAATTCATTGAAAATAGAATTGGAAAATCCCATAGTGACATGATCATATAGATAGAACCATTTCCCTAAAGATCTTCTAGCTGATCTTTTAGCTCCTCTAAATCAGCCAGAGCCTTATGATGTGATGGAATAGAAAATGGGATCATCCTGTGAAGCAAATAGATAGAAAACGCAAACACTCGTTGGGGAGGTTATCCCATGAAGTCATCTAGAAATGATTTTGTGTACTTTTCCATGACCACTGGAATTACACATGAAGAACACTTCTCAACAACCCCAAGGAAAAACTTGGAAAAATGACATGATATGAACCATAACATAGAAGCAACTTTTCATACCCTCCATGGTTATAGATCACAATCTCCATAAAAGACATGGAATCTTCTATTAAGAGTAAGTAACTAAACCCAATGGTGATAATAGTCATCTAGTGCACTAAATCCAATAAAAAAAATCCAAGACGATAATGAGGTCGGAAAAGACCAGGTCCAAAACATGGAATTCCGAAATTTCCTCCATGTCAAGTACCACAACACAACTCTCAAAGAACATGAAACCATGACCATTTTTCCTACCCAAAAGGGTTAGGAAATACATGAAATAATTCATAAACTCTACCGTCATACCCAAGTAATAAAAAAATATGTGAAATTAATGACTAGGATTCACCATTTTGAAATGAAACCAATACTATAGAAGAATTAAAAAAAAATCACCTCGAATTGTGGTTGGCCAAGATTATGAGTCCTCATGAATGACCTCTACTACATTGATTTTTTCGGGATTATACTCGTCTATGTATTATTTCCCTATTAATAATCCCCCTTTCTTTTAGGATGTGATCCTCCACCATTTGAAGCCTCTTATTTTAACTAAGAGCCCTTAAAAAAGTGGAGCCTACACCACTCCCATTAGGAGCCAATTGAAAAAATCACAAGATATTCCCCGGCTACCCAAATAGGTGGAACGCCCTCAGAGTCTCTGGTAAAATCGTCCAGATGTTTCCCACATTTCTAATCTGATAAAAAAATAGTTCCATTATCCATAGAATCCACATAATCTATTCATAAAGACTACTCAAATCCCTTTCCACTACTTCTCTAAGACTCATCATGCTTTAGATTTTATCCTCAAAAATAACTATGGATACCACCCATTAATGGAACACCATTGAGACCAATATTTCAATTAAAATATTCCTCTCACATCAATACCTTGGGAAACACCTAAAAATAGGTTGGTAGACTTAGAACAATAAGAATAAATCTGATATATTTCCACAAACCCATCTCAAAATTAACATCCATAAGATAATCGTTCGTGGGGAGATAAAGAGATACATGAACCAAATTATGGAATCTAGTGGCATAATCCATGACTAAATTACCACCATACTCTAGCTTTAAAAACACATAGTCATTCATCAATCTCAAGGTATCTGGGTAGAACCTCTGAAGAAATACCACTTGGAAAGTGGTAAAAGTGAGATCCTCTCTATTCCTCGAAAGAATCATTGAATCACACCACATTCAAATAAATTCTTTTAA
The DNA here is from genome assembly GCA_963277665.1 of Viscum album. Classification (NCBI taxonomy): domain Eukaryota; kingdom Viridiplantae; phylum Streptophyta; class Magnoliopsida; order Santalales; family Viscaceae; genus Viscum; species Viscum album. The sequence goes on along the minus strand of OY728160.1, from coordinate 376,159,483 downwards.
AAATGAACCAAAAAATAAAACTTTAGATGTCTTAGGGGTTTTAAAAAACTCTAAGATCTACTTGATACAGTCCAACTACTCCTTAAATTACTTGGTTTTCTTTTCAGTAAGGAAAAACTCTGAATTATTCTTTGAAAATTCTTGAGTGTGGTCCATAGTTCATGTCTTATCATGGATACCAATTTAACCCACGTTTTTGAAATTATAAATCATTGAATCCAAAAAAAATTGTATCAATGGGATGGTTCCTCTTTGGGGTACTCTGGTTCACACTCTCTATGCTTCTACATGGTCCTTCTAGGAGGTATTGTCTACAAGAAACATAAACAACCTCCATCAAGGAAAACCCAACATCAAATCACAACAAAAGAACTAAATGAAAACACCAAAACATAATAATAACTAAATAAATCTAATGAAGTAGTGGGAAATCATAAAAACAACCCATAGTCAGGATCAAAACATAACCACAATCCCAAACCACCCATTGAAACTGAAGATTCAACATGAAGAATAGTTGTCCAAACACTTACCCATTCCAAAAATAATTAATTCATGAAAATTCAATTTGAATAACCTTAAGGAGGATGACCCGGTGGTGGAGGAGAAGGAGGTGTCGACAGCAGAGGCACCGGAGGCAGCGCGGAGGCAGGGCGGAGGCAGGGCGGAGGCAACAGAGGCAGCGGAGGAGGAGGAGGAGGATGAGGAGGCCGCGGTGGACGAGGAGGCAATGGAGTAGGCAGAGGAGGAGGAGGAGGAGGCGCCGGTGGAGGAGGAGGAGGATGAGGCCGCTAACTAGGAGGAGGAGGAGGAAGCGCCGGTGGAGGAGGAGGAGGACGAGGCCGCGGTGGAGGAGGAGGAGGACGAGGTCGCGGTAGAGGAGGAGGAGGAGGAGGAGCAGAGGAGGAGGAGGAGGTGGAGGCCAGAGGAGGAGGAGGTGGCGATCGGAGGACGAGGAGAAGGAGTAGGCAGCGGTCGCGGTAAAGGAGGAGGAGGCAGCGGCATCGGCATAGAGGAGGGCTTCCGCGAGATCTTGACCGGGTGCAGGGAGGAGGAAGAGGACCCGCGGGTTTTTAACAAATCCGTGTGAGCCTTTATCAGCGCTAGTAAAAAGTGCTAATAAAGGGTGTATTTATCAGCACTAAAATGAAAAGCACTGATAAATACAACCTTTATCAGCGTTTTTTTAGAGCTGATAAATAAGACCTTTATCAGCGCTTGCTTTAGCACTGATAAAGGCCCGGCCCTTTATCAGTGCTTTACTGTTAGCGCTGATAAAGGCAGGCACATTCCTTGACCATTTTTGTGGTAGTGAACTCATGTAGTTCACTTAGCCTGTACAAATCCTCCACTAGTATCACTGGTAGAAACTACTGATTGATGGGTGTCTGCATCACTAGTGCACCGCCCGGAAGTAACACCACATATTCACTGCCCTGCACTGAAGCCTCCACTCCGGGTGGATCATCATCGTGATCACATTGTAGAATACTATATAGCTATCATCATAGTGGTATCATAAAATATATCAAGATTAACCATAGTTAATTTGTATATCTGGAGATCTGACTCAATAAGAACATGGAAAGTACAACCATTCCTACATGATGCATGTACCCTTTATTTCCCCGCAACCTATGTTTCCATGTACTGATTCAGAAAAAAGGTGTCTAGAGTCCTTGTATATAGATACATCAGTTGTCTCACCAACACTGGAGTCCCTGTCCATAAAGACGAACTCGAAACACTTAAAACTATTCCCCAAAACTAAAAACAATAGACCCCCGATCTTTGAGGTAGAACCGACCACCTCTAATACCAATCTGTCATGACCCATCCCCAAGGTCTCGTGTTATGACTACCCCAAGCCCACCTCCCAAAGTAAAGGGGCTGGTGACTAGTTCTGAAAGCATTATTCCATAAGTGGAAGGTATTTTCTTGAGTACATATACACATGAACACAACTCCCAGCCAAAAATACTAGAAAGTAAAATCCAAGGAAACCATGCATTCAATCTACTATGTAAAACACAACCAGAGTACAATAGAAAGTAAAGTATAGGAGGGAAACCTGGGCTAGTATAAAATCCCTCTAAAATAAAAACAGAACAACAGTAAAACTCCAAGTCCCTAAATCTTGTCCTCTGAGAAGCCTACCTGAAGGGTAGGTGAAGGGTAGTTTTCTGAAGCTATAGAAGTGCACCTTTTCTGTCTGATCTCACTAAACACCACCAATCCCTAGTCCTACCTAGACTTTGTCAAAGTGTAGGTCATCTTTACAAGACACAACACGTGTGGGAAAAACCCGTGCATGGGTGAGTAAAACAATACTCAATAGGGGACCCCAAAACCACAAAGGTAAAGCACAAGAGAAAATCCCAAAAAAGAATGCATAGTCAGCTCTACTCGGTTATATTCCCATACATATACCATTAACATACATATATACTCGTCTGAGCCACTAAGAAAACATGTGGTCCCAACCACCCATACAGTATCAAGATTCTCATTAAAGGCTCAAGTCATAACACACAAACCAATAGATTAATCTCCACGACCTCATCCATACCTAATGGAACCTATCCGAGAGATTCACTCCATCTAGTAAAATCCTACCATTCTGAATGGTACGTCTAAGATAATTTGATCCATCAGGAACATTCTACTAGGTTCGACTCTAGTTCTTGTCACTGGAGGTCTAGTCATCACAGCCTTTCGCTCGATGCAAGACTAAGGAAACCCAAGTGAAGAGGCCTACCCTTACCACTATACACGTAAGAGGGATCCATGCTTCAAACCATCTCATGAAACCTCTATTTCTCCTATAAGGAGTGTCCCACACCTCAGTCTGTCAAGGGATCACTAGATCCTATCTAGGCATCACTTTCATCAAGTGGATGAGCTCTCTCCTTGATATTGTGTCTGAAAACCTAGGGAGCTCCATCTCAAATCCAGTACCCACACCCTACCTGGTAGGGGAGTACTACTCAGTGACTAGAGGACCCATGACTTGGTACGATAGGGGATTAATTACTCTTCCAGTTCATGTGTGGAGGACCCGCACCCTAGTATGATTAGGGAGTACCAAGTCCTAAAATAGAGGACCTGCGCCCTATCTGGTAAGGGAGTACCGACTCTATCCAATCACGTGTGCAGGACCTGTGCCCTGAAACAGTAGGGGAGTACTGAATACATTATTTTATTATGTATGGGGGACCCACACCCTAGTATGTTAGGGTAGTACCTACCCTAGGATAGAGGACCCTCTCACTGGCATGGTAGGGGAGTATCGACTCTTCCATAACACTGTGTAAGGAGGACCCACACCCTGGAATGGAAGGTGAGTACTAACTCGTAAAATAAAGGACTATATCCCTGCCCTGTAGGGGAGTAATGACTCTATATGCGTTAGGTATGGAGGACTCGTTCCCTAGTCCAATAGGGTAGTACTAACTCCATGGATAGAGGACCCTCTCCCAAGCACGGAAGGGGAGTACCAACTCTTCCTTTACGAAATTCTCTGAGAACCCGCACCCTAAAACATGGGGATTCCTATATATACCAAAGCATAGGGATAAAGAGTACCCACACCTTGAGTCATCACGGGAGTAACCATCCTAACATCTCAACATAAGATTCAAACAAATGCCTCATCATATGAGGACTTGACCTTTGGATTCATTAATTTCATTCACTTAATGGATCCCTTCTTTGATGATGAGTATTACTATGAACCTAATTTCCCCACACTTGATTAGGGATATGAAGGAAGTGGTCATAGGGTTCAAGGATACTGGGGAAGATGCAGTCATAAAAGGGACCTGACTTCTAGTCATGCCCCTACTCGGACTATTAATGCCTTATAAACTCATGGAAGATCCCTTCAGAGGGTCCAACAGGGACATGAAAATCATCCTTCATCATCCAAAATCCACCTTGGCCCCATTACTATAGAATATTATTCAAAGGAGGAACAGGTTTCAGATCACCCTCAGTGAGTAGGAAGACCTTCCTAACCCAACCCACCGAAGACAAGAGTGCCTCCAAATCCAGTCTTGAGGGCCAATCCATCTATATCAGATACTCAAGACCCTAAAGAACCTATAAAATAGAATCCCCATTATTGGAAGCACTGACCTTTAAACCAGAAGTATGAAATCCTAAAATAGTTATCCTTGATACCATCCAGAGATTTGATCCTATATTCCCTCGACTTATTAAAATACCTCTCGGAAGCACTCATAGAGGCTTTGGTAAGACCTTGAGAGTATAAAGATGAAGTGTTCATTACCAAGTCCTATCTAATAGTGACTGATTCTATGGAATTATACATAGTTATATCCTTAAAAAATAAAGACGAATATGTCATTATATAGGGGAACATCAGACCCTTGTATGTGTCTGGAAGGATAAATGGTGTCGATGACCGAAAATTTTTCATTGGCAATGGTTCTAGAGTTAATTTAATTATAGTATGAATACTTTTTCATCTGGGTTGTGATGAGGATAACCTAGTACCTTCCTCCATAACACTACAAGACTATGAAAATAGTGATAAGAAGTATTTGGGCCAAATCAATTTCAAGATCAGTTTGGAGACCTCATAACTGACATAGAATTTATGGTGGTTTTAAAGAACACAACCTTTAACATATTTCTAGGAAGTCCCTGGTTTCACCAACATGCGTAAATCCCCACATCATACCATTAATTGATCAAATAACTCATTAATGAGAAAATTGATATTTTTCATGTAGATAAGGCCTCATTCAAAAACTATGAGTCCCATTATACCAATGCATGATTCTATAAAGGGAAAGGGAAATAACCCCTGGTTGATGGTGTTGATTGGGTCACCACCTTGAATAGTCTATAAATGATAACATCCAAACTATTTAAATATATTGGAGAATAATGTATGTTACCCATTAATCATATTGGGTATATGATCCCAAATTAAAGTGTGTATTTAGTAATATCCATGATTTTAGTCATGGATATTGATTCTAGTAGTGTTGAAAAGGCTTCTAACTCCAAAAAAATTAGTGAAATATCAGATGAAAGTAAACTCAGTTCATCCCCATAGATCCAAAAAATCCCTTCCTTGTCAATTGAGGCAAAATAGGTTGTCTCCTCACTCAAAAAGGATGAAGACACTCCTTCTCCATTCGTTACTCCATCCCCTCCAAAGTGTCAAGGAAATCCTATGGTGTTAATAGAGTTAGAGTAAGTCTCTTCATCATTCATATATCAAGATATAAAATCATATCCTAACTATATAGAACTTATCCCAAGACATTATTCCCCAATATAACAAGAGAAATAAGATTAAGAAGAGGAAAAAATAAGAGGATGAACTTAAGGATTCCCCTATAGCATTTGAGGAGGGCGTCTCTACCACTATTAATAAACTCATAGAAATAAATTTGGGCACAAAATAAGTCTTGTGACCTACCTTGATTAGTTTTTTCATGACTTATAAAGAGAAGTATGTATATACCTCCATCTTGAATCAGTATTGGTACATGTTCACATGTAACTACACCGAAATTTCAGGTCTCAACCCTAGGGTGGCCACTCATCACCTTGGCCTACCAAAGTAACATTGTGTCTATAAATAGGTAGTGAGAAGGACACACCCTAAACATAATGCCACAATTGAGGATGAATTTGAAAATATCATCATATTCAACTTCATTTGGGAATTCCAATACCCTAAATTTCTGGTCGATATTGTCCCCTTCAAGAATAAGAATGGGAAAATCAGAGTCTGCATCGATTTCAGGGATCTCAACTAGAACTGTCTAAAGGATGAATTCCTAGTCCCAATATTAGAACTACTAATCAATGAAATGGTCAAATAACAAGATCTCTCCTTCATGGATGACTATTCAAGATACAATAAAATCTTTATGGCCTAAGAAGATGAATAATTCACCAACTTCAGGTCCCCTTAGGGAGAGTTTTGTTATCAAGTAATACCCTTTGTCCTGAAAAATATAAATTCTACATACCATCATGACATGCATCACATATTCATACCCTTTCTGGAAAAGTTTATAAAATTCTACGTTGATGACTTGGTGGTCAAATCTCAACAACACTCTAACCACCTCGCAGACCTTGAAACCGTCTTCAAAAAATTGTGGCAGTACAAACTAAAAATTAACCCCTTGAAATGTACTTCCAGAATTACCAAATGGAAGTTTATTGGATTCTTCATATGTTATCATGGAATCAAAGTCATCCCTAAGAAGAAAAATTCTATCCTTGGAATGTCACCTCCTCGCAACCTTACAGAGTTGATAGGGCTTCAAGGACACTTAGCATATTTTTGGTGCTTCATAGCCAACCTTGTTGGAAAATGTTCTCCCTTTAATAGTTTGATGGAAAAGGGGTTATATATTGTTAGAATAATGATTTTCCAGAAGCATTTGATAATATCAAGAAATATATCTTAATCTCACCATTGATTATGCATCATATTGAAGGAAGGCCACTTATTTTGTATGTGACAGCCTTAGATTAATCCATGGGTGTCTTCCTCACACAAAAGAATGATGCCAGTAGTGAAAACAACCTCTATTATCTTAGTCAACCCATGATTGATACTGAGACTCGTTATTCAGATATTAAGAAGATATGTCCGGTATTAATTTTTGTAGTCCAGAAGCTGAGGCACTACCTATAGAATCATGAGGTATGTTTGGTATCTTATAGAATCCTGATCAAATACACCCTCAACTATCTGATTTTCACCATATTTTTCTCATGGTGTATGGTCATTCTGTAGTACTTTGACATTTATTTCTTTCCTTAGAAAGCAATCAAATTCCAGGAATTGGTAGATTTTGTTGCAAAGCATACCTCGGTAGAAATGACTTCATTAGACACTAAAATACCTGATGAAGAGGTTTTATATATTCAATAGGGCCCTTAGATATGAGATATGTATTTTGATGGTGTATCCAGAAGCCTGACCAGAAAAAGGATGGAGACACCAAGCTCAAAAAAGTGGTACTGGGAGTCATGATCACATCTCCATCAAAAATTGTCACAACCCATCCCCTGGGGCCCATGTCGTGACTACCCCAATCCTACCTCCTAAATGCCAGGGGCTGGTGACTACCACTGAAGGCATTATTTCACAAGTGGGAGGAATTTTCCTAAGTACTTTTACACACACACAACTCCCAGCCAAAGGTACTAGAAAGTAAAAGCCTAGGAAACCATGCATGCAATCCACTATGTAAAACAAAACCAGAGTACAATGGAATGTAAAGTACAGGGTGGAAACCCAAGCCAGTATACAAGCCACCAAAAGAAAAATATAAAAAAAAGTAAAAATCTAAGTACCTGAATCTCATCCTCCAGGAAGCCTACCTGAAGGGTAGGTGAAGAGTAGTTGTCTGAAGCCGTAAAAGTGCACCTCATCTGTCTGATCTCACTGAACACCACCAGGCCGTGGTCCTCCCTAGGCTCCATAAAATCATCAGTTTTCTCTACAATACATGACACGTTTGGGAAAATACCATTTATGGGTGAGTAAAACAACACTCAGTAGGGGACCCAAAACCATAAAGGTAAAGCACAAGAGAAAAACCCCAAAAATAATTCACAGTCATCTCTAATTGGGTATATTCCCATAAATATACCATGAACATCCAGATATACTTTTCTCATCCACTAATCAAACATGTGGTCACAACCAACCATTCAGTATCAGAATTCTGATCGAAGTCTCAAGTCATAACACACAAACCCAGAGTTCATACTCCATGAGCTCAGCCATCCCTGATGGCACCCGTCTGAGTGATGCACTCCATCGGGTACAATCCTACCATTCTGAATGGTATGTCCAAGATAACATGCTCCATTGGGAACATTCTACTAGGTCTGAATCTAGTCCCTATCACTAGAGGCCTAGTCGTCATAGTCTTTCACCTGATGCAATACTGAGGAAACCCAAGTGAAGAGGCCATCCCTCACCACTATACACATAAGAGGGAACCATGCTCCTAACCATCTTATGAAACCTTAATTGCTCCTATAATTATTGGCCCACACCTAAGTCCTTCAATGGATCACTAGCTCTTATCTAGGCATCGCTTTCATCAAGTGGATGGGCCATCTTCTTGCTACTGTGTCTGACAGCCGAGGGAGCTCCATCTCCAATCGAGGAACCACACCCTACTCGGTAATGGAGTACTACTCAGTGACAAGAGGACATATTCTCTAGTACGATATGAGAGTACCGACTCTTCAAGTTCATGTGTGGAGGACATGATCCCTGGTATGATAGGGGAGTACTGACTCCTACAATAGAGGACCCGCACCCTACCCAGTAGGGGATTACCAACTCTATCTGATCACGTGTAGAGGACTCGCACCCTGAAACAGCAGGGGAGTACTGACTCTATTATTTTTTTCTCTACAGGGGACCCTCACCCTAGTACATTAGGGGAGTACCGACCCCAGGCTAGAGGACCTGCTCCCTGGCACGGTAGGGGAGTACCGACTCTTCTGTAGCACTATGTAAGGAGGACCCACACCTTGGAACGGCAGGGGAGTACAGAATCCTATAATAGAGTACCCTCTCTCTACTTGTTAGGGTATTACTAACTCTATATGAGTTAGGTGTGGAGTACCCATGCTCTATTCTAATAAGGGAGTACCGACTCCAAGGATAGAGGACATGCTCCTTGGCATGGTAGGGGAGTACCGAATCTTCCTTTACGAATTTCTCCGAGAACCCATGCCCTAAAACGTTGGGAGTACCATATCTACCAAAGTAGAGGGATAACGAGTAAATCTGCCTTGATTCATCAAGGGAGTAACCATCCTAACATCTCATCATAAGAATCACCCTAATTCTACCAAACGTCTACCCGTTCCGAGAGGGACTACTCTCCAAATCAAATCATTCATCCTCCAAATTTCTCAAAAACTCACATAGATTATCTCAAAAAGATTGTATTGTCACAAGGGTCCCAACGCCGCAGACGTCTCATCAATCAAACGCTCCGATTGAATGTTATGGGCATTTTAGCCAATTATGGGCTAGTTGGGTCCGGGTCTAGTCTGACCCTAGTCTGACCCAGCCAAATGGACCCTGCCCGAACTTTTTGTGCCCATACCGGCCCGATGGTCTCAGCTCGCTACTAGCCCGGCCTGCTAGAACCCACTCGGCCCTCTATGGAAGGTTGGTTTCCCTGGTTCAGATGCGGAAAAGGTCACGTCCGTTTTTCCCAGGCGGTGCTAGTTGGCACCGCCACTTCCATTGACCGTTCCACTCACGCAGATCGGGATGTCCAGCATAACCCATATCTTTCCAATGGTACAGGTGACACAATTTCCAGAGCTGTGGTTTCTCTATGCATATAGATGTGCTACGCGACTGCCGTCACAACCACCATCGCGATGAGCCGCTGCTGCCCTACCGTCCGACATGTGGCCACTACGGCCACATGCCACTGCTGCCACTATGACAGGATGCTCCACAGACCACCAAACATGATCTGGTGGTCTATTATTCAAATAGTAATAAGTTCTATGATCCTCATGTTGTGTTCTTCATGGCCAAGTGTTCAAATCTTCAATATGACCCCTTCCATCGGAAAACGTTCTATCGAAGGTATCTCTCGCACTGCCTTGATCTATCTGTCGTCAATGTCATCCACCTTCGTCATTGTTGTGCCAAGAAGGATTCATAATTAATGGTCATTCTTCTACTCGTGAAGAATGTGAATAATGCACAAAAAGGGGAGAGGAAAAACCAAACAATCAAAATCGAGGAAGGAACCTCCACCGTCGTTCGTCACTACGTTAATCCACTCCCATTAGAAGGGTTAAGCAGAACAAACATCCAGAACTCAAATCCCCCAAAACATCCCATAGTCAAACCTCCTTCAAGAATGATCGAATCTTGGGTCAATATGTTTTTTAGTTAATCCATGTTTTTCATTTAAAACCAAGAACATGGAAAAGAACATAATTTAAATAACAAATCCTATCTCAAAAAGGTTCTTTCGCTAACGAAGAACGTCTCCGTGTTGTTGTTGTTTGTGATCATTGATCTCTGATCTTAGTTCGGATCTTCAAAGGCATCCTTGCCACTTCTCGGTTCTCTGGTGTTCATCATTGTAGAGAATCCCTTCAAGGTTTGTCAGAGGAATTCAATCCTGATTCTCCAAACTAACATCTCATTAAAAGAAAATGTGTTGCAGTGTTTTTGTTACGATTCCAATATAAAGTCATGATGTTGTTTCATTTAATGAAACATAATATTCAATTTTTCTTGGTTGGTAGACTATTGGGCTGAAACGATTTGAAAATTCAAAAAAAATAAAATAAAACAAGTTTATTTTATTTTTAACTTTTTCTTTAAAATCCTGAAAAATAACTTTTCCAGTTGACCCATGCCAGTCAATATTAAGTCTATTCTTAGGTAATGTTTCCATTTTGGACACAACAATGCCCTCTGATTTTTAATTTGGGAACCCATTTGTACGTTTCCTAAATCACATATGCGTGCCATTTTAATCTACTTAGAAAAGCTCAAAAACTGACTTTCACCCTTGACCCGTGTCATTCGAGGTTAAGATCCACTTAATGGAAATATGCCATCACGATCTCAACAATACTATAAGATTTTAAATCCGAGTTAATATTTAGGAGTTATAATGATTTTAAGATAAAATAATTGTTTATTATTTTATTTATGACCAAACACTAACTTCCACTATTGGCCCACGCTGGCCAACATTAGGCCCTTTCTAGGAAAATCCTGACTTTCTGAGTTCAACGGTGCCCTCAGATTTTTGATCTGAGCACCTGTTCAAAAGATAAAAAAACCTTCTCTCACATTTAATTAATAAACCTTAAAAAAATTTGAAAATTCATTTCGGCCACTCTGGGTCTCATTATTGCATGTCGTCTCAGATCCTGGTCTCATAAAATCTCATTTAAAAAATCATGGAATTCGGGATCATTACATTCTCCCCAACTTAAGGATTTTCATCCCCAAAAAGAAAAAGGCTAAACTCAAGGGAAGAAAACTGATTTCATCAAGGTTCTATGTGCTTCTTATAAGCACGTACATTGAGGAACCTGAGATTAACCACTTTGTATGTCCAGGTCTTGCTAGGTCAACATCATGAAATGACAAGCACATGTTTATTTATATATGACAAGGGGGAAAATACCAAGCACTATGATCTATGTGCAATCATGGGGTTTAACTATGCCACCACGAAATGATCCAAAACAGGACTCTTTGTGAGAGTCCACCATATGTTGCATGGGTTTCCCTTTCACTTCAATAGAAAACCCTCCTTTACTATCGTGGAAACACTGCATCCTTTGCCTAATACAGTCAATCCGGGTATGAATGATAATATCCCATACTAAGAATGATGTCATAAGGCCTCGACGCCACAACTAAGAGATCCCAACCACAACTCTCACCTCTAACAGTCAGGTCACACTATCAGCTCCAGTGTGTGATCAGCAGGTCTCCTCTAGAAGGTGTCTCTAAGTGTGAGGTTCAAGTCCACGGTCCAACCGGAACCTCAAATTCGCAAACAGAACTCATGGAAAAAGGAGAACGTCTAGCACCTGTGTCTATTTAAAAAGGAAACCAAAAGAAAAGACACAGATCATACCTTAAATCTCTACTAGATATTCTTGGTCATAATCCATGACCGCATGTAGTTTTCCTTTCCCTCGCCCTCCAGCTTCATGAGCCTAGCACAAACCACCTCCTGATGCTCGTCCAGCTCCTCTACCTCATCTTCCAACCTGCGGAACTACTTGTTCCAAGTTCTATATCTACCAAGGAGGATCTTCTACCAGATTCATCTTAGCAGCATAGTGGTTCAAAAAATCTCTAGCAATATTCCCTCATTCATTGCATGAGTAACACCACCTATCCTACAGCTAATATTCTCCTTGGCACTACTCCTACGCCATAGAACCACGTGTCTGTGTTCAGGCATGGGTATGCCTTCTACACCACGATCCTATCGCCTATCATCTACTGGCTCCAGTAGACGTCTCTACCTTTTGACCTCTATTGTAGGTTACATCTATCTGCTCCTCCACCAAGTAGCTTTCAACCACCAGGGATCGCTTCATCACCCCAGCACATTTCCAAATGATAAAAAGTTTCACTGAAGCCATGATATTCCAGTGTAGTCCCTAATCGAAGGTCTGGGCCCTTATATAAGGGTCCTACACCATATCTATAGAGTAGCGAGAAAGATCCCTGAATCTCACCATGTAATTTTCTACCATTATGTTTCCCTGCCATAGATTCAACAGTTCATGTATACACATAGAATGTAAGGTATTTGGAAATAACTCCTCCTTAAAGAGGTTCTAAAATTCAATCTAGGTGATGGTCGCCTCATTGTTCATTTGAATCACTAAGCTCCACCATCATCCTGTTGATCCCTGTAGAAGGCTCACAGCTAGTACTACCATCCGGTCGAGAGGTGTCCTCACTAGGAGAAAGACTCACATAACCACCTCAAGCCAATCCTCAACTACATGAGGATCTATATCACCTCATAACTTGGGATTTATATACCTATGGAACTCATGTAGCACACTCATCCTGCGCACATCCTCCACTAGTATCACTGATAGCAACTTCTAATCGACAGGTGGCTGCATCACTGGTGCACCGCCCAGAGGTAACGCCACAGATTTAGTGCCCTGCACTGAAGACTCCACTCAGGGTGAATCATCATCACAATCACATTGTAGAATCCTATTTGGTTGTCATCATGGTGGAATACTGAAATATATCAAGATGAACCACAGTTAATTAGTATATCTCGAGAGCTAACTCAAGAAGGAAATGGAAAGAACAGCAATTCCTACATGATGCATGTACCCTTTATTTCCCCATAGCCAGTGTTTCCATGTAATGAGTCGGAAAGCAGGTGTTTAGAGTCCCTGTGTATGGATATGTCGATTGTTGCACCAACACTGGAGTCCGTGTCTTGAAATACGAACTCCAAACACTTAAAATTGTTGCCCAAAACCAAAAACAACATACCCCCAGTCTTTGAGGTAGAACTGACCACCCCTGATACTAGTCTATCACGACCCGTCCCCCAGGTCCCATGTTGTGACTGCCCCATGCCTGCCACTCAAAGGACAGGGGCTAGTGACTAGTGTCGAAGGAATTATTCCACAAGTGGGAGGCATTTTCCTGAATACCTGTACACACACACACAACTCCCAACCAAAGGTACTAGAATGTAAAACCCAAGGAAACCATGCATGCAATCCACTAAGAAAAATACAACCAGAGTACAATAGGAAGTAAAGTACAGGGTGGAAACCTAGGATTGTATAAAATCCCACCAAAAGAAAAATAGAACAAAAGTAAAAATCCAAGTCCCTAAAGCTCGTCCTCTGGGAAGCCTACCTAAAGGGTAGGTGAAGGGTAGCTACCTAAAGCTATAGAAGTGCACCTTGTCTGTCTGATCTCACTAAACACCACCAAGCCCTGGTCCTCCCTAGACTCCTTCAAAGTGTCAGTCATCTTCACAAGACACAACACGTGTAGGAAAATCTCGTGCAGGGGTGAGTAAAACAATACTCAATAGGGGACCCCAAAACCACAAAGGTAAAGCACAATAGTAAAAAACCACAAAGGAATGAATAGTCAGATATACTCGCATATATGCTCATACATATACCATGAACATCAAGATATACTCATCTGATCCACTAAGAAAACATGTGGTCCCAACCACCCATCCAGTCTAATGATTCTCATCGAAGGCTTAAATCATAACACACAAACCAAGAGATCACACTCCACGAGCTCATCCATCCCTGATGGAACCTATCTGAGAGATTCACTTCATCAGGTACAATGTTATCATTCTAAATGGTATGTCTAAGAGAACATGATCCATCAGAAAAATTCTACTAGGTACAAATCTAGTGTCCGGTACTAGAGTTCTAGTTATCACATCCTTGCACCTGATGAAAGTCTGAGGAAACCCAAGTGAATAGTCCCTCCCTCACCACTGTACACGTAAGAGGGAGCCATGCTCTTAACCATCTCACTAAACCTCCATTTCTATTATTAGGAGTGTCCCACACATCAGTCCATCAAGGGAGAACTAGATTCTATCTAGGCATCTCTTTCATCAAGTGGATGGGCTCGCTCCTCACTACTATGTCTAACAGCCGAGGGAGCTCCATCTCTAATCGAGGACCCACACCCTACCTGGTAGGGGAGTACTACTCAGTGACTAGAGGACCCATTCCCTGGTACGATAGGGGAGTACTGACTCTACCAGTTCTTGTGTGTAGGACCCACACCCTGGTATGATTGGGGAGTACCAACTCCTATAATAGAGAACCTTCACCTTATCCGGTAGGGGAGTACTGACTCTATTTGATCACGTGTGGATGACCCACGCTCGAAAACAGTAGGGGAGTACTAACTCCATTATTTTGTTCTCTACGGGGTACATTCACTCTAGTGCGTTAGGGGAGTACCGACCCCAGGCTAGAGGACCCACTCCTTGGCATGGTAGGGGGTATCGACTCTCCCATAGCACTGTATAAGGAGGACCCGCGCCCTGGTATGGTAGGTGAGTACTGAATCCTATAATATAGGGCCATCTCCCTACCTGGTAGGGGAGTAATGAATATATATAAATTAGGTATGGAGGACCCACACCCTAGTCTGATAGGGGAGTACCGACTCCAAGGATAGAGGACCCACTCCCTAGAACAGCAAGGGAGTACCGACTCTTCCATTACAAACTTCTACGAGAAAACACACCCCAAAACTTGGTGTGTCTTGTATCTACCAAAACAAAGGGATAAAGAGTACCCGTGCCTTGATTCATCAAGGGAGTAACTATCCTAACATCTCAATACAAGAATCACCCCGATTCTACCCAATGTCTACCCATACCGGGAGATCCTACTCTTCAAATCAAAGTGATCATCCTCCAAATTTCTCCAAAACTCACTTAGAGTATCTCAAAAGGACTGTCTTATCGTATGGGTCCCAATGTCATAGATGGGTTGTCAATCGGATGTTTTGATTGAAATTTATGGGCATTTTTGCGAAACAGGGGTTCATTGGGTCCGGGTTCGATTTGACCCAGTCAGACCGACCAGAAATGGGTCCACCGACCTGACCCCAGTCCATTGACCTAACCCCAGTCCACTGACCTAATCCCTACCCACTAACTCGACCCGAGTCCACCGACTCAACCAGGGTTTGACTCAGTTGGGCCCGACCTGGCCCACTTGGCTCAACCCTCTAGGTCGCGGTTCCGGATCGTCTTGTCTGGCTGGGCGTGGCCCGCTAGAACCCATATGATCCACTACGATAGGATGGTTTCTCTAGCTCAGAAATGAAAAAGTTCATGCCCATTATTCCTAGGTGACGCTAGCTAGTGCCGCCACTTCCGTTGACCGGTCTGTTCATGTGAATCGGGTTTTCTGGTACGACCCACAGCTTGTCATGGGTCCAGGATACACTGCGGTTAGAGTCGTAGTTTCTCCATAGAGGTAGCCACGGTGCACGGCTTCCATCGCCTCCACTTCCACGGTGCACCGCCCTACCATCTGACACGTGTTCGCTACCTCCACCAGTGTCAGCACGATGCCAAGATGTTCAACGAACTACCTGACGCACTCTGGTGGTCTGTTCTTCGAACTGGAGGAATTCTTGTGATCCCCGTGTTGTGTTTTTCACCGCCAGAGGTTCAAATCTTTTCTATGACCCCTTTTTCTAGAAAACAATCGATCTGTGGTATCTCCCACACCACCTTGATCCGTCCATTGTCAATGTCGTCCACCTCTATCGACGTTTCACATAGAAGTTTTCTCAATGACTGATCGTTCTTCAGCCCATGAAGAACGTGAAGAATGCATAGCAAGGGGAGAGGAAAACCAAACAATCAAATTCGAGTAACAAACCTACTTCATCGTTCATTATGGAATTAATCCACTCCCGTTATAAGGGTTAAGTAGAATAGACATCCAAAACTCAAATCCCCCAAAACATCCCACAGTCAAACCTCCCACAAGAACGATAAAACCATGGGTCAACCTGTTCGTGGTTTGATCTGTGTTCATCATTTAAAACCAAGAACGGGGAAAATAATGGAATTTAAATAACAACCCCTACCTAAAAAGGTTATTTTGCTGATGAATAACGTCTCTGCATTGTTGTCGTTTGAGATCTTTGATCTTCGGTCTTAGTTATGATCTCTAAAGGTGTCATCATTGCTTCTCAGTTTACTGGTGTTTGTTATTGGAGATAATCCCTTCAACATTTATTAGATGAATTCTAGCCTGATTCTCCAACCCGACATCTCATTAAAATAAAATGCATTGCAGCGTCTCTGTTACGTTGTTGTTACGAAGTCATTATGCTATTTAATTTAATGAAACAACGTATTTAGTTTCACTTGGTTAGAAGACCGTTGGAATGAAATGATTTGAAAAATCAGAAAAATAAAATAAAATAAGTTTATTTTATTTTTAACTTTTTATTTAAAATCCTAAAAAAATATCTTTTCTGGTTGACCTGTGTCGGTCAATGTTAAGTCCATTCTTAGGTAATTTCGTCATTCTGGATGCAACGGTGCCCTCATATTTTCAATCTGGTCACCCATTTAGAATTTTTCAAGACCACACATGTGTTCCATTTTAATCCACTTAAAAAAAGCTCAAAAACTAACTTTCACCCTCAACCCGTGTCGGTCGAGGTTAAGCTCTGCTTAAGGGAAACACGCTCTCACAAGCTCAATGGTACTCTCATATTTCCAATACCAGTAACCATTTACAAGTTATAAGGACTTGAAAATAAAATATTTTTTACTTAATTATTTTATTTATGGACAAAAACTAACTTTCACTGTTGGCCTACGTCAGCCAGTATTAGTCCCTTTCTAGGTGAATCCCGACATTTTGAGTTTGACGGTGCCCTCATATTCTTGATTTGATCACCGATTCAAAAGATAGAAAAACTTTCTTACAAGTTTAATTAATAAACCTTAAAAAGGTTCAAAAATTCATTCCGGCCACTCTGGGTCTCATAATTACATGTCATCTCAGAGCCTGGTCTCATAAAAATCCCATTTAAAAAAATCATGAAGTTCAGGTCCATTAAAAAAATAGTTATACCTTACTCATTTCTATTTTCGGAGGGGTTCATGAAAAATGAAGCAGAATATTAATCTATTATTGTAGGGAAAGATATGTCACTTCAAGTTCAAGTGATTCACTTGAAAATAAAGGGAAATTCTGAGCTGTTCATCAAGAAGGTTAACAACATTTATTTTATCAAAAAGGAAGTGATAATACCCTTAATAAGACATGTATGAGGACTAATGGTGGAGTCCCTTTGGGACTGACATTGAATCATGTCTCTTGATCTCAAAATTCCTAAGAATACACCCTGTAAAATGTATCCACAGGTCTAGATAATCTAAACTGGGATGAAACAATCATCAACATTATGCACTACCAAATGGTCTCATCTTTCATTCAAGACTATATGGAAGAGATCGATGAGATTAGTCCCATCCATGAACCATACATCCCTAACACTGATTGGATGACATCGATTGTGGACTAGATTCAAAATGAGGAACTCCCACCAGATAGATCTAGGAGAGAGAAGATCCTAAGAAGATCAATTAATTTTGTTCTATATGAAATAATGAATCACCAAAATTTCTTCTATAAGTGGAGCCTCGATGGGGTCCTTCTCAAGTGAATTGATGGAGAAGATATTGTTGTTTTCATGAAAGAATTGCACACTGAATAATGTGGCACACACCAGTCAGGAATCAAGCTTTCCCACCATATCTAAAGTCTTGGGTACTACTATCCCACTCTAACACAGGATTGCACTAAATTCACCAAAAAGAGTCATTCCTTCTAGGTTCATGGAAACTTCATTCACCAGCCCTTGGAGTTGTTGAACATAGCCAAGTAATCCTATCCATTTTCTAGATGGAGAATATACATCATATGTCCATATCCTCCTACCATGTCCAAGTAGTTTAAGTAAATTCTTAATGTGACCGACTTCTTCTCCAAGTGGGATGAATATATACCCCTCAAAGAATTTGGGGAAAGGAACTTTTTCAGATTCATGAAACCAACATCATCACCAGATTTGGTGTCCCTCACACAGTACTGGTGGAAAATGGAACCAATTTCTGTTCTTCTAAATTAAAGAATCTATATTATGAGTACAACATCAAGTCCGACCATTCAACCAACTACCACGTAGTAGCTAATGGACAGATAGAGGCCTTTAATAAAACCCTATAAAATATACTCCAAAAGATGGTTGATAGGGATAAAAATTATTGGTTATATAAGCTTCTACATTCCATGTGGGATTAATATACCATGACCTACACTACCACATAGGTTACCCCATACTCATTACTATATGGGAACGAAGCGGTCCTACCCATCAAGGTTCAATTTCCCTCACTCTACATTTCCACCTGTGATCAATTATCAATGGATGAGCTATCCAAAAATGGATAAATGAATTGGAGTGATTGGTTGAGAAAATATTACACACCTAGAATAATTTGGAAGTCTACCAAAACCAAATCATGTGAGCCTTTAAAAAAATGTTCTCTGTCAATCTTTCCTCAAAGGAGAGATGGTGTTGGTCCTCAGGACTTCGATGATACCCAAAAAGAAACCTTTGAAGTTGGAATCAAAATGGGAGGGACATTATGTTTCACATATGGTCTACTAAAATGGATATTATTCCATAATTTCAATGGATGGAAAACTCACCACAGCTCCCACCAACAAAAGGTTACTGAATATGTATTTAGTGTAATTACACATTTCATCATCCCGATCACATGATGTTAAACTGCTTGATAAGTCATCCTAGATTCATGAGGTTAAAATGAATGACAATTCTTATTGATAACTTGATGTTAAACTCTATAATAATTCATCCTGATCACATGATGTTAAACTGTATGATAGGTCGTTATGAACACATGATGTCAAAATACATGATAATTCATCCTAATCGAATGACATTAAACTACATGATAATTTATACTAATTGCCTAATGTTAAATTACATAATAATTCATCTTGAACATATGACATTAAACTACATGATAAGTTATCCTGATTGCATGATGTTAAATTGCATGATAATTCATCCTGATAGCATGAAGTTAAATTGTATGATAAGTTATCTTGAATGAATGACGTTAAACATTATGATAATTCATCTTGATCACATAACATTAAAATGAATGATAAGTTATCGTGATCACATGACATTAAACTTCATGATAAGTATTCCTAATCGAATGAAATTAAACTTCATGATAATTCATCCAGATTGCATGATGTTAAATTGCATGATAAGTCGTATTAATAGCATGATGTTAAACTGCATGACAAGCCATCCAAATCACATGATGTTAAACTACATGATAATTCATCCTGATCACATGACATTAAACTGTATGATAAGTCATCTTGATCACATGATGTTAAACTATATGATAAGTTGTCCTGATTGTATGAAGTTAAATTTCATGATAATTCATCCTGATCACATGATGCTTAATTACATGATAATTCATCTTAATCACATGAGATTAAACTACATGATAATTCGTTCTAAATGCATGATATTAAACTACATGATAATTCATCCTGATCTCATGACATTAAACTACATGATAATTTATCATGGTCGCATGATGTTAAACTACATGATAATTCATCCTGATCACATGACGTTAAACTGCATGACAATTTTTCCTAGATAAATAATGTTAAAATGTGTGTTTGGTCTTTATTTCACAACCCTAAAACAACATGAAACCATTATCCATGTCACAAGATAATAAGATATAGGATATCAACTTTCCCAATACATGATGTTAAACTGCATAGGAATTGTCATTTCAATCAATGATTTACTACACATGAGATAGATCTATGTGGGAGAAATATGAAATTCCCATTTTTTTCCACATGATAGTAAGATCTAGGTAAGGATACTATTTCTCAAGAACTACATACAACTTGATTCCTATCCACATAGGATACATAGAGATTCTTGGATTTTTTTCATCCTAGTCTGGACACCCAAAAAAAATTCCCACTCCCTGTGCATAGGTCAAACCTACATATGGATCTTTCATATAGAATTATGTGTGTCTTGATTGTTGTCATCACAGTATGTGTATTGATTCTTGTATCTCTATTCATGGGCCTAATCACAATGATACTTATTTCATGTTTAGTGACCCTTTTCCTTACCGCAAGATGCTAAACTATGTGATTCATTAAGAACTATGTGTGGCTTGATTCTTGTTCTATGGGATATGTAGTGATCCTCATATCTCATGTCCCAGGACCAGCTATGAAATACAAAAAAATACCCCTTACCCTACATACCAATAAAATAGATGAAGGGGGCTCCAAAGTGGGTCTTATTTATAGGTCCATTAAAGTAAAGCACCACCTCCATACACATGATTCATATCCATGAAGGGGCGTGTGCTTAGAACTATGTGTGTCTTGATTCCTATCATTGCGGGATACATAGTGAAACCCATATATATTATTCCAGGTACAACCACAACATTTCCCCTCTTCCACGTTAGGCCACCCTCATCCTGACTACATGTTGTTAAACTGCATGGGGACCCAGAACTAAGTATGTCTTGATTATTTCCCATGAAGGATGCATAGTGACACTCAGATTTTACACCCTAGGTCCAGCCACAACAATCAATCATTCAACGGAAAAAATCCCCCCCCCCCTTCCATCTACGTACAGATCAGACCTTCAAAGAGAGTTCCCGCCCAAAAATATATATGGATTGATTCCTTCCCACACAGGATATATAGTGATGCCCAGATCTCTAATCCTTGTTCCATCCATAATGAAGAATAAAAAACAAATTCCCTCCCTCCTATGTGTGGGTTATATTTGTACATGTATTTTTCTGATAACAATGTATGTATTGATTTCCATTTTAATGACATATATAGTGATTCCTAAATTTTTCATCCTAGACCCGCTATCACAAATGAAATATTCTCTTATCCTTTATGATGACACCTTTTTGTGGAGGAATAAACCTTTTCCAATCCTTTTTTTCTCACATCTAGCACATCCCACGTGGGTTTAGGGGTTTCAGTAGGAGATTCCCCACATTATCAAGGCATATCAATCAACACTAAGGTTTCTATGTTCCTGGTAGAAAGACCTTAAAAGGCACACCAATTTTCCTTAACGTAGCATATAAAACTGCACAGATCCACGACAACCATCTTCATTCACGACAGTTGATCTAATGTCCTTACCACATGATGTTAAATTGCATGGTTCCTCAAGAACTATGGGTGGATTGATTCTCATTTTGATGAGATATGTAGGGATTCCTAGACCTTGCGTCCTAGTATCATCCATGGGGAAAAAGTGACCCTATATCCTGTGTACAAACAAAGATCTATGAAGTAGATCTCAAGTTTGGGTTCCTTATTTAGGGATCTATCAAGGAAAAAATAAATGAACCCCTTGTATATGAATCGTATCTATGTAGTGGATCTCATGCTCCATGGATAATCATGTTCTAGATGTTTCTTATATAGCAAGACATGTTTATTCTATTCATCACAATCTATGCTCCAGAAAATTTTGGGTCTCCATAAACCTCAATGGCCATTGAAAATGGAGGTCCAGTGTCCTTAGGTCACCTTTGTTTGACTATGCACAATATTCCCCAGTTGTATCTTCATAAGTTTCCCACAAAAAGGCCTATCAACCAAAGGAAAATTTTTCTTTGAGAGAGGATTTTCCTACCTTTGTATGCCCCAATGGAATCTATTCCCCATATCATTTCTCTTGATTTGAGAACCCCTAGAATCATGGTTTACACTTTCTTTCCCCATAACTTCTGAGGCATGTCAGAAGAACCCAGCCTAATAAGCCTCCTATTACTCATTGTTTCTATGACATATGGTCTTATCCCTACAAGCTAAAACTAAAAGACCCCATGTCACCCAGGTCGCATAAATTTAAACTGCATGAAGGATATTCTAGTCACATGAAACTAAACTGTATAGTGTTCATAACTACATTTGGCTTGATTCCTTCTATCATAGGATACATTTTGACACTCAAATATTCAATCTAGGGTCCAGCCACAACAAAATTCAAAAACTATTTTTCCTTGTTCACAACTTAGACTTACACGGGGAACCATATAAGATCTATACATGGACTGATTCTTACATTAATGAGATATGGAGTGAAACCCATATCCTATATACCAGTTTGACCACAACAACAACAAATACCCCACTCTCCTATACATGAGCTAGATCTATATAGGATAGTCCAATATGAGCCTTACCCCATTCATGTGATCTCATATTCAAAAGAAAATGACTTTTTCCTATGTAAGAGTTCAATTGATACATGGGGAAACCTTATAAGAACTACATCAGGCTTGGTTTCTATTTCCATAGGATATGTAGTGATGCCTGAGTCCTCAATATCGGGTCCAGTCCTGAGCTAAAAAATTCCTCCCCATTTCTTTCTATGTATGGGTCAGACCTACCCAGGAAGTTTCTTATCCAGAACTTTATATGTATTGATTCTCATTCTAATGAGATATGTGGTGATGTTTGGACCTCAAATATTAGACCTAACCATATCAAAAAAATATCCTTCTTATGTACAGGTCAGACCTGTGTAAGGAAAACATTTCTACACATTTCTAGAAAATCTCAACATAAAATGATCGTTTCATATTTATTCAATCTTCTTTTACAAAACAATCTCTATATTTGGAGAGGTATGAATCTCCATAAACCTCTCCTACCATAAAAATGTAGGTTCATTTCCCTAAGGACACCTTTTTTTAACTATGCACAATATTCCCTGGTAGGCTTTGTATAAGTTTCCCACAAAAAAGGGTGTGTCAACCAAAGATAATTTCATCTTCAAAAAAGTATTATCTAATCTATGTATTCCCTGGTGAAATTTACATCCCACATCACTCCTCATATTTATAAAACCCTAGATTATGTCTTACAACTTTCCCCCATCATGCCTGGATATGATAGAACATTCTTGGATAGATTACCATAAAAATGGTGAATTTTTTATCCCTCGGTCAAAGTTATGTGAACTTAAACTATATCCCTCAAATTTCCTCTCTGTAAGAAATTAAACTACAAGGTCCATGTAATAGTTTCATGTTGTTAAACTACACCATGATTTAACCCTCATTTACATAATCCAATCATGTGTAGTATTGGTTTCTCATTCATGGCGAAAGCCGATACTATAAGATCCCAGACTTCATGGAGGTATCTCCCTGTTTAAATTTCAACTTAAATCCTTTAAATTTGGTTAATGGAATGTTTTATGATCATATAAGGAGTCTTGGGGTTGTCCTAGGGGTTTGGTTCATAGAATAAATGATACGTTGTCCATCCTATTCATGTTGCACATTTGGATTATGGTTATGAGTAACTGTGCATCCAAACCATGCTATCCAGAAGGAGGGGTTCATAGTTATGTAAACCATGCAAGGGAGTAAATCAAAACCATACAGATTTGGATAGAGGAATTCCAAATGGTTGGTTCATGGTTTGTAAAACCATGTGGAATCCCCAGGTAACCGTGCAACTTGGACCCCTCTTGGATAGAGGAAAGTGTATAGTTGGAACATGGTTTGGAAAACCGTGCAGCCAAATAATGTTCCCCATTAAAAGTTGGTTTTTACAATTTTTTCCCTCAATATTTTAAGTGTTTCACCTGATTTTCCTCCCCATTATACTTCCTCCAGTCCTAGTGATGATACAAAATGACCAAGGGTTCCCAAGAATCAATCTCCTTCGATTTTAGGCCGTTTGGAGTGCTGATGGGTGTGGATCAAAGCTTTGGGTAATTCTAATGCTTCCCTTACTTCTCTTTTCTAGATTAATGATTTTAGTTTATTTATTATTCTTCTAAAACCCCAAAAACCCCTCTTTTCAGTGGATCTTAGGTTGGGACTTCAAAGGGTTATTGAATTAGGATCTAAGGCTAAGGTTAAGCAAGAATTCATTTATGGATTCTAGGTAAGTGGTATATAATTTATATCTCATAGTCTTGAAGTTTATTTTTTCATGTGTGGTTGGGTTAATGGTTATATCTTATTTTGAATTCGATGCCTTTAAATGGATTTGGTAAAATACCTAGATAAATGATTAATTGAACCCATCGTGATCCCCATGGGATACATTGAGGTTTACTAGACTACTTTAGGGACACCCATGGGATGTGCCAACATTCCTGAACATGGAAAAATTATAATGTTAAGCATGGAATTGACTTTTGATAAAGTAGATCCCATGATGAACATGTTGATATGTTATTTGAACTAATAAGGTAATATTAATTGTTGTATCTATACTATGATAATGGCTTAAGGGATTGTTTGTCTTAATATGGAATAGGTTGGATGAAATGTGGTGATTGTGCTAAATGACTTATGAATTGTACTTGAATTTTATAAGTGGGTTAATGCATGTGAAATGATAAACATGTTAAATGGGTAAATACTTGAAATTTTTTAAATGTGTTAAATGGGTTAATTCATGGGAATTTATGAATATGTTAAATGGGGAAATGAATGGGAATTATTGATTATGCTAAATGGGTTAAATTATAGAAAGGTAAATGGGTTAAATAGACCATGATAAGTAAATGGTAAATGACCTAATGGGTTAAGGATTAATGATGATTCATATGTTGTATCAAATGTAAATTTTATATGTTATGTGTATTTGTTATTTATGTTTTGTGACATAGTATATGTGGTAAATGGATAAATAAGAATATGAACATGGATTGGTAGTTCTAGGGTATTGGACTTTAGGATCTACTCCCATGGGTTAGGTTAGACTGAGGCTCTAAACCCCACCCCTATAATGAATGGGTTAAAGAAGGGGACTAAGCCTCTATGTCCTTAAAAGTTCCATTTAATGGGACTACCTAGATCGAGGATCCAAGGTAAGTGTAATGTAATGATTTGTGAAATGTTTATCCCTAGTGAGATAAGGAAATTGACTTATTTCCTTATGCATAGTAATCAACCAATTTGGGTCGTTGTGTAAATGATGTAAATACCTAACCCATGGAACAAGTAAAGAATATGGATTAAGTGATTAAAATGGTTAAAGTGAATATTGTTAACTAATGGAACCTAGGTTTTCTTTTTTTTACCTTGTCATTTATTTATTTTTTGAATGTAATATCTATTTAGACTGGATATTTTGTAGACACCATTGGCGGTGTCCTACTGAGTTGTACTCATGCCCTGTTTGGGCTACCATTGGGTACCCGAGCATATTTCTTAGTTTTAGGTCAGTATAAGGGAAAAGTCCCTATGATAGGGAGTTGATTTGGGATAGGGTTGTGTATGGATGAGGATCCGAACATGGATTCCATACCTATTTTCAGTTATTTGTCTTATTTTGGGTTTTCTTCACTTTTGGAACTATTAGAATGACATGGTATAATTATTGTTGGTTCTGTTTTGTACCCTATTTTGGAATGGTTGGTAATGGATGTTTCTGCTTTATTTTTTATTTTTTCCTTTATTTCATATATTTTTTGTTGTGTCTTAATTTATTAAAGAGGTTATAGTCTCCCCACATGATCTATTAGACCCTCGCTACTAGTCAGAAATCTCTGGCATATGGGGT
This sequence comes from Viscum album, assembly GCA_963277665.1. NCBI lineage: Eukaryota > Viridiplantae > Streptophyta > Magnoliopsida > Santalales > Viscaceae > Viscum > Viscum album. Next base: position 376,133,707 of record OY728160.1, on the reverse strand, counting down.
GGTGTTCTTGAGGTCATGTAGTAACCCATATCGGGGAACCAGTTAGTGGATTCTATGTCAAGGATAATAAAAAGTGGTATCATAGTGGGTTTTTTATATGCCTTACTATTTGGGGATGGTAGACATAATATTAGGAGGTGTCGGGCCCTAGAAATGAGCTCATGGATAGGATTATCTAACCCATGTACAAGGGAAAACCCAAGTACCCAGGGTAGGAATTTTTGTTCTTGATATGTTTTGCTAAAGTTGAATGATATTTCACCATTGGGTGATGCGCTTTTTATGTGATGAGATTGTTTTATGATATTTTTCTCATGGCCGGAATGACATGAGGTTGTGTATTCATGCATCATTATATGCCCCTAGGGATATAGGTGGCATACATCATGATAGGCACACATGGGATGGGTGTGGGCGACATAAAGGGTATGATGAATTTTACTTTCTTTAAAAGTTGAAGAAAATAGTGTTTAAAAAAGATTATGAAAATGGGTAAATGGAAAGAATGTTAAATAATTGTTAAATAATTTTACTTAATGAAGTTTGTAAATGATTTAACATATTGATTGTAACAAGTTGTGAAATGGGAAATGTGCCTAAGAGGAAAGATTTACATTGTAGTGTTCTGTATGTGACGATGTTTATGGGGATAGTGTGTATGAAATGGGTTATTTATGTCTACTGAAGAGCCTTCTCCTATGTAAGCTGTGGGAGTTTTATGTTTTGCGTGCTAAGACTTGTGTTTGTCATTATAGAATAATGCCACCAAAAAGACGTGTGTTAGTTGGGAGACTAGAGGACATCACCAAGAATGATCCTCTAGAAATGGATTAAGGGAACCTAGTGATCTATGGTAACCAAGGATAGGATAATTTCTATGATAATTTTTTTCTTTTTATGTAGATGATTAAATGGGACCTAGGGTGGGTTGTGCCTAGTATGTTTGATCTGACCAGAGAGTTTCAGTTGAAACACCGTCCAAAGTTTTTCATAGAGGTTGGACCCAAGGCTACAGAGTTCTGGATAGTGTCCATAAAAGATATTTTGGATCACTTATAGACTCATGGAGAGAAGAGAGTCAATTTGGAAGCATATATGTTGTGGGGACCGGTGAAGCACTGGTGGTATATCTTGGTCCAGACTTCACAGGCTGATGGTATGCTATGGAAGTGCTTCCAGGAAAAGTTTCTAGAACACTTCTATCCTAAGATTTTGATATGAGAGTGGGATGAAATGTTTATGAGGTTGATGTGGGAAACTATGTCAGTGATGGGTTATGAGGGCCACTTAATGGACTTGTAATACTTTTTCCTAGCATTGGAAGGGGATACGTCCACTACGGAAAGTCATTTTCATAAATGAATTATACATGAGGTTAAGTCCAAGGTGAAAATCTTCCATTTAAATAGGTTTTCAGAAGTGGTGGATCATGCCCATATTTTAGAAGGGAAATTGAAGGAGGGTTTAGGTGGTGGAAATGTGGTTCCAGTTGGAAATACCAGTGGTGTGAATTCCAAGGGTAGGAAGCGTTGTTTCATAAATTTTCACCAGGGTGGTAGTGTGTAGAGTAGTCATAAGAGAGAATCATCCTCTCAGGGTGGTGAATAGGTGTTTTTATATCAGTGTGGAAGGAAAAGAAACATGTGGGGTCAGTTCCCCCATCCACCAGTTGAGTATAGAGCATGTGGAAGAATGGGTCATGTGAAGAGGTTCTTTAGGAACACTAAATAGCTGGGAAAATATGGAGGATCGAGGTCATTGCCAAGTACAGAAAGGGGAAAGTTTACCCCATACCAAGTAGTAAGTTAGAGCTCTACTAGTCGCATTGGTATAGGTGGTAGGTGTAGTACTCTAGGATGAGAGAGTCCATACTAACAGGGTAGTGTAACACTGGGGATTCAAACTAGGGGCCATGGTAGAAGGGTAGGTCATCTCCATGTAGTTCAGTCTACACCCAAAGGTGGTGAGGTTATACCATCAATAGTTAGAGGTGTGATTATTGTGGATTCCACATTTTCTAGTGCTTTATTTGAAATAGTTTCCATTTACTCTTTTATAACTTCTCATTTTGTGGTTGTGTTGGGTCTAGTGGTGGAATGTATGTCTGAGGTCATGTCAATCGATACACCATTAGGGGTGTGAACAGAAAATATCAGTAAATGTAAGGGTTTTGTGCTCAAGGTTGGTGGGTACCATTTCCTATGAAATTGTTTATGCTTGAGATTTCGGGTTTTGATCTAATTTTTGGTATGGACTAGCTAGTGTTATACCAATCCTATATTTACTTTGAACATTGTAGGGTAACATTCACGTATCTTGAGGGAGACGCGTATGTCCATCATGGTGAAGTGGGTTAATCATTTGTGTTTGGATTGTGTTGATTAAATATTGATGTGTTTTATGTAAACGATACCTCAACTTCCACCCTTATAACCATCATGGGATTCTATAAATCCTTGTTATGGATTAGATAAATTTATATCAAGTTCATATGGGATGGAATAAATCTAATATGGTATAGAAAGTCTATAGAAAAGTGCCACTTCCAAGGCTAGTTGAGTGAATCTAGTTGGTTATAGACTTTAGAATGCATTGATAGACCTATAGATGATTATGAACTAAGTAAGTCTTGGGTATTATCATGGGATTTTTAGGAATTGTATAAGATTATATATATAATATTTTTTCTTACTTACTTCATTTGGTTTTAGTATTTCTCTGCTATGTTATGGTTCTTTTATAATATTCTTTGTTGGTTTTATTTTGTTCACTTTTAGCTTCTTCAGTGTGAGTTGGGTATTTTTTTAGAATATGGTTTTAAAATATCACTACATAAAATTCATTATTTAGCAGTGGTTTCATAAATTTTCACTAAAAATTCAAAAAAAATCTAGCAGTGCTTTCTGAAAAACCATTGTTAAGTCTTTTTCATTTCATAGAAAAAAGACACTTCTCTCCTACCCCCACCCCCTAATTCCTGGAGCCCAAACCCTCATCATCAACCCCCCTTCTCCTCCAATCCATTGCCACCCCCTCCCCTAATCTGTCATCATTATCCCCCCTTCTCCCCCTTCTCCCATAATCATGATCCATCTCCAACTACTCCCCATTCTCCCCCCATGCCCAAGCCCTCACCCCTCCCCCCCTCCCCTAAACCCTTACTGACACCCCATCGATGCTCCCACTTTTCGCTGCCCCTTAACACTAAAATAGATCCCTCTCTCTCCCCTCACCCTCTCACACTCAACACCCATCCCATAGGACCACCAATAACTTTATGGTTTCAATTTATAGGGTGTGTGATATCCTCTCAGGACCCTATTTTTTGTGTATTTAAGGGTTTCACATCATCTTCTTGGTTCTAGGTAGGTGTTTCCAATATTTATCTTTGATTTAGAATAACTCACATGAATAGGTTTTATAAATTGGTTTTTATTCAAATTAATTATGTTAATGAGTTTAATGAATTTAAATATATTTATTGAACAAGGTTCTTAAGAAATTATAGTTGATTCCTAAGTCGGTTTTTATATATTTTCCCCTATTGTGTGTCTAAACCTAATTAATAACTATATTTTTTCCCATAAAATATTTATGGTGGATTATGTATGTGAGTAGATCATTTTATTATGGTTTGAAATTATTTATGTGATTATATGTATTAACAAATATAAGTTTAAGAGTTTGATTTGGTTGGGTTTTCTTTGTTTGAGCTATTTTATTGAGTTTAATTATTTTATCCTTATGTTATTCACCTATGATTTATGTGTGATTGTTTCATGTTTTTTTTGTGTTATACAAATATATACAAGTGTGTGTATATTTATATGTATATATGTACATATTCACTTGATAATATGTGAATATGTGCATTGGGAGATGTATATTTATATATATATATATTCATATGTGTATAATGATAAAGAGAAGCTTGATATTTAAATTTGATTTTTGAAATTGGTTTTACAAACAAATTTTTAAAGGGACTTTTAAAATGAATTATAAAGTCTTGCTAGGTATTTTAGAAAGGGACTTACAAATTATTTTATTTTAAAAAAAATCAATAGAGTTTTATGGATTGTTTAATTTTCTAGCCATGGATTTTTTTTAAAGTAATTTATTTCTCATTAAATTATTTGAGTGGGATAGTGGAAATATATTTAAATTTGTTTTGTAAAGGGACATGTTTATTTAATTCTTAATGAAATATTTTTTGTTATCAGTTGTTCTTGTTTGTTAAACCATATGAGAAACCTAGGATAATTAGGTAGGCTAACCTAGGCAGGAAGAGGTCCTCCACCACTAGCAATACTAGTGAAGTATTATGTGACACCCCATATTTCTAGAGTTGTGTTAGAACTCTAAATCCATTTCTAGGGTGACATAAAATTACTAGGTGCACCTAGAATTAGTGACCCTAGGATGTTTCTCCCATGATTTTTGTTTTAAATAATGATTGTATGGTTTTTCGCTTGCTTCTATTTTAAGTTATACTATCCATGATTGATTTCTCTGTTTTACTTTTACCTTTTTAGTACTTGTATGAATATTATTATAAAAAATTGGGTTGTGCTTTTTCACTTCTATTTATCTCTTTTCCTACTTAGTAATACTTATAAATGCTAGATATTGAAGAAATTACCTGCTCAATAATTGTGTTGGATTTGGAATAGAGAATCAAACTTTATATAAAGTTTAGCACTAAAGTTAGTCAATAGAATGAGATCCCAACTTATTTTAAAATTAACAATGAAATGAAAAACCTTATAAATGATGTTTTTGGCATTGTAAGAAAATATCATCAACATCAAAACATATCAAAACAACCAATTGATGGTTCTGTAAATAGTAACTTGAAAACTGATGTTTTCATAACTATAGAAAAACCATATCAAGATTGTAACATATCATTGGATCCTCCTATTGATTATTAAAAGACTAGTTTAAGATATAAATTCACTGAGAAGACAGATGTGTTTCATGATTTATTTGAGGATTGAAATCAAGAGCTATATGGAAGATTTATGAAATATTCAAAACTTTATTTTCTGCTGAAGTTGTACCATATCAAATTCCTACAAGGGATTAAAAATTAGGTGATGTATATGATATTGTAATTTTTGTGTGACACATTTACTGAAGCTAATATCCTTGTGTATTTTTATGATATGAAAATTTTATTAACAATATTGGTCTGAATTATAAAAAAATACATGATTTTTCCAATGATTGTATGATTTATCGGGGAGAGGATTCAAGTAGACAGGATTTTAAAAAATGTTTGAATTATAAATAGAAGGTAATGGGTGATATTGAAAGTTTGAATCAACATACTATTATGAAGAAGAAGAAAAATAACACACCCACAAAGGTTTTTTGTTACTTCCCTTTAAAACCTTGATTGAAAATATTATTCATGTCATTGAAAACTGCTGATCACATAAAGTGGAATTTTACAGATAATAACAATTATAGGATGATGTGATATACAAGATATTAAAAATTTTGGAAGGTATTTGATTCATTACATCCAGATTTTTCATCTGATCCTAGTAATGTGCAATTGGGATTGGTTGTCAATGGATTCAACCCATTTGGGACTTTGAATACTAGTTATATCATTTTTCCAGTTGTTTTGATACCTTATAATCTACCTTCATAGATGTATATGAAAAAAATGTCTTTTATTATTTAGATAATTATTCCTAGAATAAAAATTCCTAAAAATGATATTTATGTATAGTTGCATCCTCTAATTGAATAATTGCAGGAGTTATAAAGTAACAGTGTTGAAACATATGATTCATCTCCTAGAAGAATATTCAAAATGCATGTTTCTATAATGTGGATTTTAGTGACTTTTATAGACTTGGAAACTTATCTGGATTGAACACTTACACGGGTTTGTCTTATCCTATTTGTAACTTTGATTTTGAGCCTAAAAGACTACCTTATAGTAAAAAAATGGTGCTTCTTATGTCATCACAGATTTCTCAATGCATCTCATAGACTCCAGTTGAACAAGTAAAAATTCAATGGTTCTATTGATCATAGACCACCACCAATGTTATTGAAAATTTATAAAAAATTAGAACAACTAGTAAATATTGAAATAGAATTTGTGAAGGTGCATTGTTTGAATGGTAATGGGAAATGAGTTCTAATTGCATCATCAATTGAAATTAGAAGACAATAATAGAAGAAAATATATATATTCTTAGAACATATGTATTGGAAATTTAATTTTTTGTGTCATAATCTTGATGTTATTCATATTGAGAATAATGTTTGTGAAGATTTGATCTTCACATTACTTAATGAACATGGAAAATGGAAGGTCCATCTCAATGCTCATAAGGACTTACAAACAATGAATATAAAGCATGATTTATGGCCAGATGAGAATGGAAGGTATGCTCTGGAAATTTTTGAAATGAAAAATAGAAATAAAGATAAATTCCTTAAAATTTTAAAACATGTGGAAGTATTTGATGGGTATTCAAGTAACATATCAAGGTGTGTCGACTTAAATAATCATAGGTTACATAGATTGAAAATTCATGATTCATATATTTTTTAATAGTATAAACTACAATTGGCATTGCGTATGTTGTTACCTATAAATGTTACTGTAGTTTTGCTCCAATTTTTCACATTCTTCAGAAAACTATGTGATAAAACTCTACAACCATCCAATCTTGATAACTTTTAGGATATATTTTTATTGAAACTTTTTGAAATGGAGATGATATTTCCTCCATCATTTTTTAATTTCATGATGAATTTAACAGTGAATTTGGTCAAGGAAACTAAATTAGGAGGTCTCGTACATTATCGATGGATGTATCCAATTGAGAGGTACTTTATTTATATGTTTTCACATTGTGTAAAAAAATATTAGAACTTAATTAAATACATAATTATGTTTTATTTATTTTATTTTATAGATGTCTTGGTCATTTGAAATTGTAAATGAAATATAAAGCTAAACCTGAAGGATCTATTTCTAAAGTCTATTTAGAAGAGGAGTGTCCTAAATTTTGTTCTAGATACTTGGATGATATTGACATAATATTTAATCGAGTTGGACATTTTGACGATATATCAACTCAATATCAACTATATGGAAAATAAAAAATATTTCCTACTATTGGCCGATCAGTTAAGAGGATCATAGATATTACACTGATAGAGATGGAATTATTATAGGCACATAGATATGTACTATTAAATAGTGAAATTGAAGATCCATTTATTGAATAAATCATGATACAAATAGAGATATTACTGAGAATTCAAACATGAAATGAGAATTATATAACAGAATCTATTAATAAAGAGCTCATAAAATGATTTTCACATTGTGTAAGTTCATAAATGTTACAATCAATATGGATATTAGGTTGAAACATATATTTTATAAATATAATAATGTATATTATTTTTTATAGATCATGAATATTAATACTCGGGTTGAGTTTTTAGAGTATTTAAAGTTTCAAGCTCAAGATCCACTAAAAAAGGCTAGAAATTTCGATGCCTACAATGTGAATGGATTCAAATTTTGTAAAACCAATTGGGAATATAATTTATTAACACAAAAAAGTGGTATATTTAAAGTTTTTCAATTGGGATTATATGGAATATTGGATGATATTATTGAATTAGACTACCATGTTCATCTTTAGTTTTTTTACTCATATCCAAGTGGGTCGCTATTACTAGGGGTATTAAAAGTGATTCCTTAAAATTTACTTCTATGAACTTATCTAACTTGATGGATGTTAGTGACTGTGAATTACATGATGCGTATATCTTCTCATCATAATAGAAAATGGTATATTATGTGGAAGATGTCATGGATTAAAGTTGGATTGTAGTTGTTCACATAAAACAAAGAGACTTGTATAATATGGGTGATGAAGTGGAAGATTTGACATTTGATATTGAATCTCATCAATATTAAGAAACTAAATTATTTTTCCATTATGATATTGAAAATTTTTGTCTTGCAAGGGTGATTGAAGTAGATGATATAACGATGGAGCGGTACAATGACATGATTGAAGGATAGAATGATTGTATGTGCAGTCAATCATTTATTAACTTCCCAACCACCTATGTTAAATGTTATTTATTTCCAATACTATTGATCTGTTAGCATATTTAAATTGATTTTTATGCATGAGTTGTTTAATTTTTAAAAATTAAGTGTTATATTTGATTTTATGTGAAATCATTCATTATCATACTTATGTATATTATGTTTTTCATTACTATGCATCTCTTATCATTTCTAAATTTCTTTTTATACATGATTTTTTCTAAATATATGTTTAAAAACTATTTTTATTTGTTTAAATTATAGGAATTCCAAGGAAGAATCATTCCAATTATCACATTTGACTCCTAGTTGACATTCTATCAGCCACACTAACACTTGATGATCTATCAAGCTCCCTCCCTATAGCATATAGGACACCCTTCTTCTACCCCATATAAGTGTTTTCCACACCCTTCATCTCCCTCTCATCAGTTTCTAGAACACCCACTTCTACCTCATCAGCATCTGAAGCATTGCCTCCAAATTTGGAAGGTTCATCATGTGGAAAATCAACAGTGAGGAAATAGGTGGTTGCTCCTATTTCATCATGATGATATTGGAGAGTGACGATTATAGGTACAAATTTAAATGTGAATAAAGTTATCAAACTTTTTATACTATTAACTATTTTTTCATAAAATACGGAAATAATGTTACTACCAATACAAATATTAATAGTTTAGATGTCTATAATTTGAACGAATTCAAGATAGTTGTCCCATTTGATTGTTATGGGGTGCCCATACATGATGTTGTGGGATTATTTGGCTATATTCTAAGCTAGTTGGTGGAGGAACTAGTTAGCCTTCCAATTACATATTCAGACTAGAGGCATATGCCTCAATCTTGGAAGAATGAAGTATTTGATTCCCAAATAAAGGAAATTTTAATACATTATGATTCAATTGAATTCCATTAGTTAATTAAATTATAATATTTTAAAAATTCATCTCTTTGTACATATGTTATTCCACTTTACCATTGCTGATCTTATTGCACGAAAGTGGATGTTCAAAATTTTGGGAAAGAAATAGAAAGATTTTAAATGGAGACTATGGAATGAATTCAATGATACATCATAGACCACTCAACAGTAGTATGATAAGGTACTAGACAGGGTGCCTAGAGAATAGTTGAAGGTGTTTGTTGATATCCATCACCATGAGAACCACATGGTATTGAAAAATATATAATTATATCAATCTCATTTTATGTATATACATGTATATGAAAAGAAGATGAAATTGAATACATTAATATTAAATTATATGTTATTTATTTTAGGATGTTTTGAGAAAAAATGTATCAAGTCGAGCTAAAAAAATTATCCCCCACACAGCTGATTCAAAGATTTTTTCAAAAAAAAGATCGATTATGGTAATATTTTCATTAGTTTAAATATTTATAAGATAACATTATATATTTCATATATTAAATTGTTTATTTATATTTTTCTAATATATAAAAACAATTTAGGGCACCAATCCTCCCAAATGAAAATTTGGTTTGATGTTCATATGAAATCTGATGGGAGTTACATAAATGATCCCCTACCAATGAAGTTTAGGTATGAATTCCTTTATCATTTTAGTAACTTATTTTCATTTTTCAATTTGAAAATATGTATTCCTTTAAATATTAATGATGTTTTATTTATAGGGAAAAATTAAATAACTATAGTAATCCAATCCCATGCAGTTCTTCCCATTCTCCCATGATGATCTAATAGGTCAAGTCCTTGGGAAGAAGCATCCTGATCACCTATATAGGATGGGTTTGGGACCACTACCATTTCAAGTCTTTGGTGGGTCATCGAGGATTGTAGCTGCATCTATTACTGGTTGTAGTTACTCCATGCCCCAATATTATCAAAGGTAGTTTATGGAAATGAAAAGAAACATTTAGGAATTGGGGATCATAATCCAGCAACAGGGGGCTCATATACAGATGAAAGATGTGAAGTTCATTGCTCTGTAAAAATCATTAGTTGATTTATATCAGAAGATGACTGGATGTTTCCCTAATGATATTACATCAATGGATAGTTTTAGTGATTAGGTAAATCACATAACATCACATTCATTTATTACACAAACATTTATTGGTTTTAAATTTAAATTTAAATATACATCTTTCTTTAATTTTCAAGAAAATTTTCATACATATGTCAGTAGTAGGGAGTAGATATGGAGATAGAGATATTGTCAATATTAGTTTTCTAGGTAGTTATGATGGTTGAATTTAGATTCAGTGATGGTGATATGTAACAAAACTCATGATAGACTAACACAATGATATGGTTATTGAGAAACCTCATTGTGGTTTGAGGTAGGGGATATCATAATTTCTCCTCTCTTTGAATTTTTTATGATAGTTAGTAGTTCATTTTATTTTCTAGTATGATTTAATCATAATTATATAATATTTTCAACTTCTCTATGTTTTTAATTTTATATTTAATGTTGGAGTTTTTTATTTATAAAGTTGATTTGTAAAATATTAATAATGGCTTTAAAAATCATTAAAATGAATTATAAAAGCTAGTTCGATTGTAATTTTCAAATTTCAGTCTTTATTTTTGTTTTAATTAAAACATTTGATTAAGGATTTATCAATTTTATAATATTATTTTGGTTTTATTTGTTTGATTTTGATTTTTATCATGTTTTAATTGAAGCTCCATTTACAGTTGGTCTGTTATGGTCCATTTATAAGTAGGTGTCCATTATATTACTGTCTCTTGGTATTATAGTGATTTTATATTAATGTGACTTTATAATTATTGTTGTATATATATTTCATGCCTTATGTGAGTTTCCCCATAAGATTGGTATTTGATCATGTTGGCCTAATAGTAAACATGGACCTCCTAGCTTTCTAAACAATTTGATTATGGTGCCTTGGTCGAATGAGTTTCAATGTCCCTTTTATGGATTTTTTGGAGGCATGTATTAGATCTTAAAATTAAAATGGTTTTTCTTTTTAAAATATGATTTTTTTAATGGTTAATTGTTTCTAAGTGAAATTTAAAAGGTAAATGGTTATCTATAAAATGTGTTTTGAAATGGTACATCGAAACAAAAAAAAAGTTTTTTAAATAAATTTTGATAGGATTTTGCTAAGGGTCTAACATGAGTAAGATGAAACATGGTGAATTTTTGAAATGACTTATAAAATTTATTTGACTTGGCTGCCAAAGTAAATCCAAAGAGACTTGATTGATCTAGTTTTGGTATATTTGACCTCTTATGGGTGATTCCTTAGATTTTTAAATTCTTGTGTGCTTCTTGATTATGGTTCACTAGTGTGTATGTTGGTGAATGATGATGCATGTTGTGTATATATCCTTATGATACATTTTATTATGTTTATAATATTGTTTTTGTTAGTAGTTTGATTTAGATTTATATTATGTTTTAATTGAAACTCCATTTATATTTTGTTTTTTATGGTTTATTCACAGTTGGTTTGATGTTTTGAATATGTATGATTCTATATTGTTTTATGGGGCTACAACTTCAGTGGTTTTTTTATTTTATTTTTTATATAAATATATAGTGGTGGTTTAAACTGCCTCTATATATGGTAAAAAAAATTGCAGTAGTTTAAACCACCACTATATATGGTAAGAAAAAATTTAGTGGTGTTTTAAACCGTTGTGAAATACACAAAAGTTCTAAGAAGAAATATGCCACTAAAAGACAAAATAACCATTATTAAAACATTTCATGAAACTTCATAAAAACCATCACTAAATGACCAAAACCAACTCAAGTTTGATGTTGACACCAAATTTAGTGGTGTTTTTAAAAAACCATAATGGAATTATTTGGAAATGGTTTAAACCACCACCAAATGAAAAAATAACTGCTACTTGAACCCTATTCTAGTTGTAGTGTATGTGTTTTAAAAACTAATAGTTAAGAAAGGTTTTAAAATGATTATTTAAAAAAATGTTTTTAGTTTTAAATATTGGTTTCTGAGAAAAGTCATAGTTGTTTTCTTTAAAATATAAAAACTTATTTTCTACTTGTATTTTCAAAATAGTGTTTATATATTACATGGTTAAAATAAATTCATGGACTTTGTGGTGATTACATAATTAATTTATGATCACACTCTACTTATGACTCTCATAATCTATAAACCTAATCTGTTTTTTTAGGTTATGGTTCTTACTCGCTCTTATAGCTGGTTAGTCTTAAGGATAGATGGTGACCAAGAGGTGACACAGAGGTTTTATTAAGTGTTTTGGATTTATTTTTTTATATGAGGTTGTAGTAGTCAAGTAGGATGTCTTTATATGGATGTTTTATTTTTATATTATTTTATTTTTTATTTCTATATTTTTTATTAATTGTATGTTTATTTTTTTATTCTCTATTTTGTTTTGTTTTAAATTTTCTTCTTATTTTTATGGCATATTGGTCTAATTTATAGATGTCTCGTACAAAATTTTCATAGAATTATATTACTCAATTAATGTTATTTATTAGGTGAAATTATTCCCAATAACTGAATTTGATACCCTTACAATTTTTGGCAGCCTATGGGGATCACGTATGCCCCTTGGGTATGTCTTAGACCACTTAGAGTGCCTGATTAATGGATGAATTGGAGCTTGTTCATAAAAATTTACCCCATTTCTGATACTAAGTGGGTTATCCCTATCCAGGTTTTACTAAAGAAAACTTGTTTCACTATTGTAAAAAATAAAAATGATGAGTTAGTTCCCATAGGAGTGAAAAACAGATGTTGAGTGTGCATACATTATATGGACCATTTCCCCATTCCCTTCATTGACTATATGATTAAGAGACTTGTGGGTAGGACACACTATTGTTTCTTGGATAGTTTATCTGGTTATTTTCATATTCCCATTATAGTAGAGGTCCATGATAATACGCCATTCACCTACTCGTTTGGTGCATTTTCTTATCGAAGGATTCCATTTTGACATTTTAATAACTTAGGTACCTTTCAGAGATGCATGGTGAGTATTTTTTTTATTTACTTAAGACTTTCATAGAGGTATTTATTGGTGAATTTACTATATATGGATATTTATTTTATCAGTGTCTCTCTTTCTTGGGAAATTTGTTTCATTGATGCATTGAGAAAAATATAGTTTTAAACTTTAAAAAATGTTATTTCACGGTAGGTAAGATCATTTTATTAGGTTATGTAGTGTTACAACATAGAATCAGGGTTCATAGATCTAACATAGATATTATTTCTTTCTTTTCATATCCTATGTGTGTGTGTGTGACATTGGACCATTCCTTGTATATGCTAGTTTTTATCGACACTTCATCATATATTTTAGTAAGATCACTCTACCCTTATCCTAATTGCTTCAAAATGATGTTAAATTTGTCTTTAATTATTCTTATAGGGTGTCATTAGATGAGCTAGATAAGTTTCTCAAATCTCCATCTATCATATATCCCCCCATGATGGGATCTTTCATTTGAGATTATGTGTAGTGCTTTAAACTTTGTAGTTGGAGAAGTCTTATTATAGAGGGTAGAGGGACATTCATACGCGATCTTCTATTATTTAAGGACATTGGAATCAACTCAAAAAACTAGAAAAAAATGGGAAAAGAATTTCTTTCTATAATATTTTCTCTAGATAAATTTATTTCTTATTTACCGTTCTCTAACGTAGTCGTTTTCTCTAATCATGTAGCTTTGAGGTGAGGGTTCTGGGCGCAGTGGAAGCATGGTTGGGAAGACACCCAATTTTGATTTTTACCATGATCAATGATTATTCTAGGATCAATATGATGATGAATTCCAATCTCCACGGAATATAATTCAAGATTTAGATAAAGAAGAAAGAGGCCCGAAACATTTAGAGAGGATCTTGCACATCATGTTTATAATTAATTTAATTAATTTCATAAATAAAAATAATACCTGAATAATTGGTATTTTTCTTCATTGATGATCTTGATCGTCCAGAATGACCCTTCATGGATTATCTCACTTCACTTGTAAGGATTTAAACAAGAATCCCTCTAGCGGTGATCCACACGTGCTCCGATGGCCTCTGATTGAAACCGCTCGTTCTCCGAGTGTTAGCATAGAGAATTGAGTGTCTTGTGTCGGTTGTTCTTGATCATCAGTTATTCATCCTTGAAGAATGTATCTTGTTCTTGATAGGGGAGAGAAGAGGACTCGATAGAGAAATTGTTTGGCTCAACAATTCTCAATTCACCAGGTGTGTGGTGTGGTGTATGGCACAATAGGCGTACTTCCCAATTTATATACATGTAATTTCAGTTACAATATTTAATTTCAAAGCAATAATTAAATACATTCATGAACTTAGAGAAAACCCATTCATTTAATAATAATATTGAGTCATTATTTATGGTGCGCCAACTTGTGAAAAACGGAATTATAAATAAAATTTCACGTCACAAAATAATAGCAGTGTTATTTTAATTTGTGACAACTAGTTAAATAATTATTTATCGTCTTTCAAATAATTATTTTACTACCGGACTGACCTTGGTCCACTCGAATTCCACTTCCATTTATTGAACACCCGAATAAATAAATAAATAATTTATTTTCTTAAATAAATATTTTATTTACAAGCTAGTAAATAAATATTTATTAAATGTTCAATAAAATAAATAAATATATTTTATTTAATCTATGAGATCATTTTAACTTGAATAAAATTATTCCACTATCTTGAGAATAATATTTATTTTATTAATTAAATTCAAATATAATTTAACCGAGACCATCAAAAACACTTAGTGTGTGACCCTCTAGGATTCTTTCTTATTGGAATTAGGTGGGCTTACCTAAAGTCCAAGAGTACTATCTTGCAACGGGTCAAGGAACCCAAGAGAATGAACATAAAGTCACAACAATGACATCCATATATGAACGCTCATTGTGTAATATAATCCCTTTGTTGCAATATCTCATCAATCAAGTTTCATGACTGTGTCATCAACTTTTATGCTTGATACGTCATTCTTTGACTACCTGAAATAAACTCGTCGTTACACCATGGCCATGGAATTTCACGTGATGGTTCTATTTCAATCAAAGGTATGAGATATCAACTTCCATAAATGTAAGGGACAAATCCTTCCTCGACTTATCCATTAATAACATGTCAGTCCTGATGCACCCAACGTACCCTACTTCCAGCCAACTGTATGCGTAACGGTTTTTCTCAGTAAATCAAATTGCGTAAGTCATGAAATGTATTAATGATAATCTTAAAGTCTAAGGATCATTACACATGCTCACAGATAGAAATATCTGATGACACCAAAACATGCAGAAATCCTACTTGCGGGTCTGTTCTCAAAATATCCTATCTTGAATATTACCAAGTGAGAACTTCATGAGAGGAAGTCTCATCTTCTTATGAGTGCTCACACCTGACAGTTTGCATGCTATGTGTCCCATCATAGAATTTCATTCAACCGCAGAAATATATTTAAGAATATTGGTATAGCATTTAAAGTTTCTCATCACAGCGAGGAACTATCGTGACCTTATCAATGCAGCAAATACTCTAGGACATTATTATGTCATAATCATGCAGAACAATGAACAATATGTAATAATAAATTAAATATCCATGTAATAAAAGTAAAACTAGTTGGTTATAGGACACCAACTCTTAAAAACTCTCACTTGGACTAGATCCAACTGCCTACAACTTTCAGTCCGCTAGACCTCACATGATGATCATATTTCTGCTCAGTCAAGGATTTAGTCAAGGGGTCTTCCATGTTGTATTCCATGGAAATATTTCTCACTGCAACTTCACCTCTTTGAGAAAAATCCCTCAAGAGATGATACTTCCAAAGTATATGCTTCATCCGCTGATGTGACCTTGGCTCTTTTGTGAGAGCCACCGCTATAGTATTATCACAGTACAGTGTGATGGGATCTTTACTACTAGGTATCACATCTAGCTCCTGGATGAATCTTTGCATCCAAACTTCTTCTTTAGAAGCCTTAGAATCTACAATATACTCGGACTCAGCTATATAATTTTCGACCACACTCTTCTTTGAGATCTTTCATCTCACTGCACCTCCATTAAAAGTGAAGATATATCCCATTTGTGACTTCATGTCATCTTGATCAGTCTGGAAACTAGCATCTACATATCCTTTAATGAATAGTTCCCCATCTCCTCTATAAACTAGGAACATATCCTTAGTATACCTCAGATACTTTAGGATAGTCTTGACTTCCATCCAATAGTGGTCACCTAGGTCATCTTGATATCCGCCTACCGCACTCAATGCGTAGGTGACATCTAGACTAGTACATATCATGGCATACATGACTGGCCCAATTGCTAATGAGTATGGAGTCCTTTCCATTTTCTTTCTTTCCTCATGTGTATGAGGACACATTTTCTTGGAAATATGAATGCCATGTGACACTAGCAACAATCCCCTCTTTGATTGATCCATACTGAATCTCTTCATTATCTTATCAATGTATGTACTTTGACTTAGGCCCATCAATATCTTAGATCTATCATGATGTATCTTGATCCCAAGAATATATGTTTCCTCTCCCAAGTCTTTTATGGAGAAGCGTTGATTCAACCATGCCTTAACAGAATGTAAGACTGGTATCTCATTTCCAATAAGTAATATGTAATCAACATATACTATTAGGAAAACGACTACACTACCACTAAACTGTTTGTAGACACAAGGCTCACATTCATTCTTGATAAAACCAAATTCTTTTATGGCTTCATCAAAACAAATTTTCCATAACCTAGATGCTTTCTTTAATCTATAAATATATTTCTTAAACTTGCATACCTTATTGGAATCTTTGGAGTCACAAACCCTTCAGGTTTTGTCATGTAGACATCTTCCTAAAGGTTCCCATTAAGGAATTATATTTTGAAATCCATTTGTCAAATCTCATAGTTATGGTAAGCCGCAATGGAAATTAGAATTCTGATGGATTTCAGCATTGGAACCGGTGAGAAGGTTTCATCGTAGTCAATTCCTTAACACTGTTTAAAACATTTTGCAACCATTCATGTCTTATAGGTACTGACTTTTCCTTCCATGTCCAGTATCTTCTTGAATACCCATTTGCAACCAACAGGCTTTACATCAACTAGAGGATCTACCAAAATCCAGACTTGGTTTTGGTACATGGAATCTATTTCAGAATTCATGGCTTCTTTCCACTTGGCAATGTTTGTTCCACTTACTACTTCCTTATAGGTTGGAGTATAATTATTATCAACTAATAATGAGTCGCCATCCTTGGTAACTAGAAAATTGTATCGTTCTGTTCTCTAACCTCTCTTGTACTCCTATGCAGTACTTGTGTCTCTGAAACAGATTCTTCTTCCATGGGGCTTTATGGAATCTATTCTTGTACCAACTCTTGTGTACCTTTATCCTCAACTTCACCGAAGTCTATTTCTCTCCCACTATCTATTTTGGATATGTGCTTCCTCTCAAGGAATATGGCATGTCTTTCCACTATAACCTTTTTGTCTAAGGGGTTGTATAGGTAATATCCCCTTGTTTTCTTAGGGTATCCTATAAAGGTACACTTTGTGCCTTGGGGTGCGAGTTTGTTACCTGAAGAGGCCTTAACAAACGCTTTGCTACCCCACACATGTAAATTCGATAACATAGCTTTTCTTCCACTCCAAAACTCATATGGAATACCATTTATCGATTTAGTTGGTACTTGGTTTAGTATGTGTACTGCTATTTGTAACGCATGTCCCCAAAAGGATAATGGAAGAATTGCATGAAACATCATTGATATCACCATGTCCAACAGGGTGTGGTTCCTCATTTCTCTCACACCATTCCACTGGGGCGTATTTGGTAAAGTGAGTTGGGATAGGATCCCAAACTCCCATAAGTAATCAATGAAGTTTGGATTAAGATATTCTCCACCTTGTTCTGAGTGGAGTTTCTTAATATTCTTACCAAGATGGTTCTCAACTTCATTCTTATATTCTTTTAACTTATCAAAATAATCTGACTTATACCTCATTAAGTAGATATATCCATATCTACTAAAATCATCAGTAAAAGTTATGAAGTATGAGTACCCTCCCCTTGCTTCAAATGGAAATGGTCCACACACATCGGTATGAACTAATTCAAGAAGTTTTTATCCCTTTCACCTTTCCCACTAAATGGGGATTTGGTTATTTTTCCTTGTAAACATGAATGACATACGCCAAGTGGTTTTAGTTCGAAAGAATCTAAATATCCATCTTGATGTAACTTTGTCAAGTGTTTCTCATTTACATGACCTAGCCGATGATGCCAAAGTTGGGTGTGGTATGAGTCATGTGAAGTATCTTTGTTATCGATTGTCATTACTTGGTTTGTGTAATCTAAAATGTAAGGTCCGTTTTATAAATGTGCCCTACCATAACAAATTATATCTTTGTAAAAGAAGAAACATTCATTTCCAAACTTGAAAACAAATCCATCTATATCTAATATGGATACATAAATGATGTTTTTAGTAATAGAAGGCACATAATAACAACCCTTTAACACCAAGATCATCCTAGTTGGAAACATGAGGTGGTAGTCCCCAACAGCTACTGCAGCAAGTCTGACTCTGTTGGCTACTCATAGATTTACCTCCCCTCGATCAATCTTCCTGAATCTACTTGGTTCATGTATTTGGATACATATGTGAGCACCACAAGCTGTATCTAATACCCAATTTGTAGAAACGTGTAGATTTCATTCAATAACAAACGCACCTGAAGATTCTTCTTGCTTCTTAGGTTGGGTGTAGTTCTTCTTCCACTGGCCCTTCTTGCCACATGTAAAACAAACAGCCTCATATTCCCTTGCCTCCCCTTTAATCTTCATTTTCTTGGAAGGCCGTGAAGAATATTTGGGATTAAATATTTTCGCCTTCCCTTTCTACTTATTCACCATAAGGATATAAGGCTTTTCACGCTTCATATCTTTGTACACTTGGAGAATAATGATAAGAAGATCAGATAGAGACTTCTCAATGTTGTTCATATTTAAATTGACAACAAAGTTAGAGAAGCTCTGAGGGAGTGATGCAATAATGAGATCAGTGACCAGTTCTTCGGGGAGTTTAAACCCTATATTCTCTAGGCGTTCAATGTAGCCAATGAGCTTGACTACATGAGGCCCAGTTGGGGAACCTTCTCTAAGCTTACTCTGAAAGAGTGCCTTAGGGATCTCAAACCTTTCCTATCTTGCTCTCTCCTGGTAAAGACCACGGAGGTGCTCGATCATGCTATAAGCATCCATGTTTTCATGAGACTTCATGAGCTTAATAGACATTGATGATAGCATCAAACATTGAATGTCAACCGCATCGTTCATATGTTTCTCATAGACCAGGAATTCCTCACCACTCTCCTCTTTGGTAGGCGGATTAGGTAATGCCGACTCCAGCACGTAAGACTTATGTTCATGGAATAGGATAACCCAAAGGCATCTAAACCATTACTGGAAGTTACTCTTGGTGAGGATGTTGTGTTTATCCAGAATTGATTATAGGGATAGTGTGGTTGATGAGTTTTTCATTTTTATTCTACAATTAAAAGAGAAAATCATTATTACTTTCTTGATTACATTTTATTAGAAATAATAAAATTTATTAAGTCTCCCACTATTTTATCAAGTCACAATAGCTCTCACCATTGAACTTGGAATGTTTATTTTCCATGACATTCTAGTGGCAAGGATCCATATTCCCCTTATCATAACCACAACAAGTGTTGGTCAATCTATTAGAAGGAATTTAGGTAGGCAGGTATTTTCCAACTGCGAGCTTGCAGCTCCTTGATATGTTGAGTGGACTCCCCAATCCTGAAATCATGACTTTGGATTTTCTCAACTATTGCCTCCAATATTACACCAAGTCTAGCAAGGTCTACTCCTCTTGATGTAATATGGTTAATTCAACCCAAAACCTTTCATAAGGGATTCCTGTATAAAAGCAAGTGTCTCAATAATGGTTGGTAAAACACATAGTTTTATTGATTTTTACCCTTAATCAAGTAATTGAAGGCTTGTTCTGACTTAATATTTTATTTGAGGGATTTTTATCTCTTATGAATGAATTTATTATTATCATTATCACATTCTTGTTAATATTAAGTGGAACTTACTTAAGTGATTAACCATGTCTTGATAATATTTACGCATAAGTCTGGTTTATTTTAGTTCCATCTTGAATTCTTGTTTAATTCATTAATTATGTGATCGTGACAACACATCCATAATGATAAACCATGAAACTGACAGAAATAAAATAAAGTAAATGGCATGATCATGAGATTTTATAATGGTTAGTTTATCTAGCGGTTGATAAAATAACCCTAACCTAGGGGATAAACACCTTGAACCTTTTGGGTTCATGTTTACAGCTTCTACCTGTCCACCTCTATATCTCTTGGGATTGGTTTCGTCTCGGCTTCAGCTTGAACCGCCTCCAATAGCTTGGTAGTTACATCCATTACATATGACTTTTTTAACTCACATGTAGGTGAGGAGTAAAAAGGGGTTTTATATAAAAGAAACCTTGGGAATACAGGCCCTACATATTAATGAGGAGAAGGTTCGTAGACCAACAAATTTAATTCAAATAAATAAATTAAAAGAAACCATCCACATACAAAGGTCTTGGTCTAGCTCATGATCATACATACATGAAACGATATTTACGCATAAATAAAATTAGCAATCAATTCATTAATTGTTCTTATTTAAGATGAATCACACTCGAATCAATTAATTATCATCTTTAATTAATCAATACTTATATCTTAAACCCTTTTCTAAATTTCCTTGAGATTCTCATCATATTTTTAAACAAATAAATTCATTTAAAATTATCTTTGTATGTAACTTGTACCTTGGAGGCAACCCAATGAATTCCTATTCATAGCTACCCAATGAGTATAAATGAACATTATGCAGATGTTAAATTAAACACATATATATAAAACACCTATCACATGTTGTGCCTCAGCTTTACGCCTGCATGATGGTACACGTCGCAAGGGTTTGTATAATATAATAATAAATTTTAATAAATCTGCGTAATTTGGATGAGTACACGATGTATAGTTCCAACTACACGGCGTATACTATTTTTTACCATCTATCTGAAGTACACGCTTGGGGAAATGGCGTGTGAGTATACTTTAGAAATATTTAGAGTACACGGTGTGTCCAGTGGTCCACACGCCGTGTAGTTCCTTATTACACGGTCTCCAGTCGAGCGAGCCATGTACGGGGTACACGGTCCAACCCTAACCTGAAGAGACTACACGCCATGTCCATTGGGCCACATGGCGTGTAATCTGGAAACCACATGTCACCTATTCCTAGTCAACACACAGAGTCATTTAAGACTTATAAAGACTCCAACACGTGGCTTGTTTTGGAGGACCGGTCTGATGCATCGAATCTTGACTACACAGCATGTACTGCAGAATACACGTCGTGTGTTCTGGTGTTGTATGGATAGGAAGCTTTGGCACCTCCGGATGAGATCCTCTATTTATTTTAATCAAAATTAAAAGAAAAAGATCATTTTTTTAAGGTGAACGAGAAACAAAAGAGGAGGAATAGATCATGAGATTCAGATTTGTAGAACGATTAACTTGAATTGAAATAACTAAATTATTAAATGTGTAAGTCATCAATGAAATATTTAAATAATTATAAACTATGATGTAACCCCTCTGATACCACTTTAAGGTTCTGGGCGCAGCGGAAGTGTAGTTGGGATGACACCCAATTTTGATTTTTACCATGATAAATGATTATTCTGGGATCAATACGATGATGAACGCCAGTCTCCACAGAATATAATCAAAGATTTAGATAAATAATAAAGAGGCCCAAAACTTTTAGAGAGGATCTTGCACATCATGTTTATAATTAATTTAATTAATTTTATAAAGAAAAATAATACCTGGATATTTGGTATTTTTCTTCATTGATGATGTTGATCGTCCGGAATAACCCTTTTGGATTATCTCCTTGCATTTGTAAAGATCCAAACTAGAATCCCTCTAGCGGTGATTCACACGTGCTCCGATGGCCTTCGATCGACACCGCTCGTTCTCCAGGTGCTAGTGTGGAGAATTGAGTGCCTTGTGTTGGTCATTCTAGATTTCTTGTTCTTCAGCCTTGAAGAACGTATCTCATCCTTAAGAGGGGAGAGAATAGGATTTGAGAGAGAAATTTTTTGGCTCAATAATTCTCAATTCACCAGGCATGTGGTGTGGTGTATGGCACAATAGGCATACTTGCCTATTTATATACATGGAATTTCAGTTACAATATTTAATTGCATAGAAACAATTAAATACATTCATGAAATTAGAAAAAAAATCCATGAATTTAATAATAATACCACATCATTATTTATGGTGTGCCAACTTGTGAAAAATAGAATTATAAAATAAAATTCTGCGTCACAAAATAATAGCAGTGTTATTTTAATTTGTGACAACTAGTTAAATAATTATTTACCGTCTTTCAAATAATTATTTTACTACCGAACCAACCTTGGTCTACTATAACTCCACTTCCATTTATTGAACACCCGAATAAATAAATAAATAATTTATTCTCTTAAATAAATATTTTATTTACAAACTAGTAAATAAATATTTATTAAATGTTCAATAAAATAAATAAATATATTTAATTTAATTTATATGATTATTTTAACTTGAATAAAATTATTCCACAATCTTGAGAATAATATTTATTTCATTAATTAAATTCAAATAGAATTTAACCGAGACCACCAAAAACACTTAGTGTGTGACCCTCTAGGATTATTCTTTCTCATTGGCATTAGGAGGGCTTGCCTAAAGTCCAAGAGTACTGTCTAGAAACGGGTCAAGGAACCCAAGAGAAAGAATGTAAAGTCGGAACAATGACATCCACATACGAACGCTCACTGTGTAATATAATCCTTTTTTCGCAATATCTCATCAAGAAAGTTTCATGACTGTGTCATCAACTTTTATGCTTGATACGTTGTTCTTTGACTACCTGAAATAAACTCATTGTTACATCATGGCCATGTAATTTTTCGTGATTGTTATTTTTCAATCAAAGGACCGAGATATCAACTTCCATAAATGGAAGGGACAAATCCTTCCTCAAATTATCCATTAATAACATGCCACTCGTGACGCACCCAACGTAACCTACTTCCCGCCAACTGTCTGTGTGAAGTTTTTCATCAGTAAATCAAAGTGCATTAGTCGTGACACATATTAATGATAATCTTAAAGTCTAAGGATCATTACACGTGCTCACAGATAGAAATATCTGATGACACCAAAACATGTGGAATTCCTATTAGCAGGTTTGTTCTCGTAATCTTTTATCTTGTAGATTACCAAGTGTGAACTTCATGAGAGGAAGTCTCATA
Organism: Viscum album; assembly: GCA_963277665.1. Classification (NCBI taxonomy): domain Eukaryota; kingdom Viridiplantae; phylum Streptophyta; class Magnoliopsida; order Santalales; family Viscaceae; genus Viscum; species Viscum album. Next base: position 376,110,145 of record OY728160.1, on the reverse strand, counting down.
TGCTTATGAGTACTCGCACCTAATGGTCTACATGCTATGTGTCCCATCATATCACGTCATCAAACCACAAAACTATATTTAAGAATATTGTTATAGCATTTCAATCTTCTCATCATAGTGGGGAACTGTCATGACCTTATCAATGCAACAAATACTCTAGGACATTATTAATTAATAATCCTGCAGAACAATGAACAATATGTAATAATAAATTAAATATCCATGTAATCAAATTAAAACCAGTTGGTTCTAGGACACCAACTCTTACATGAGGTACCTCTTAAAGAATTTTGATACAAATCACAGACTTATCCACTGGATGCTCCTTCTTCAAGAGTTTGACATTAAGATAAATTATAATAAGGGTTTAGTGAATTGGGTGGCTATCTCCATGAGTAGGATCACTCACACAATAGAGGAAGATACATTGGTCTAGGTACCACTTTAGGATACATTTCATGATGACAATCATTATGCACTCTTAGGTATTCATTATTGGTATCCTCATTTAGATAACTATATTTTCACCTCTAAAATATCTTAAAATCTAAAGAAACACCAAGTTGAAAAATTAAAGAGTGGTTATTGGTTTTATTGTGGGATGATTCCTACCTTTAGCACATGTGTAGTGATCAAGTGATTGAGAGGTGTGTTCCTTTTCATGATTTTGAGTCTATTTTTTATTTTTTTCATTCATATTCTTATGGAGGACATTTTAGGATCCAAAGGAAAATTAGGAAAATATTATACTCTAGATAATATTGGTCTATTTTGTTTCATTATGCCCGTGTTTTTTGTAAGTTATGCTCACATTGACAACACAATAGTGTCATTTCTAAGATACATTAGATTCTTTAAAAACCAATATTATTCTATGAGATTCTTGATGTATGGGGAATTGATTTTATAAGTACATTTCCTATCTCATTTAGTTTCTTGTATATTATAGTTATTATTGATTATGTTATCAAGTGGGTGGAGGCTAAGACCACCAAAACTAAAAATTCTCATTTTTTAGTGGACTTTTATAGTGCTCATATTTTTTAAATGTTTAGAATAAAAAAGGAAATAAATAGTGACCAAGGGCCACACTTTTTCAACTAAATTTTTTTCCATACTTTAGAAATATGGGGTGACACCCAAAACGTCTACTCCATATCCCCCCCCCCCACAAGAAATAGTCAAGATGATATTTCAAATTAGGAGTTGAAGTAGATTTTAGAGAAAATGGTGCAGCCAAATAGAAAGGATTGGAGCAATATCTTGGATGATGTTCTTTAGGATTATAGAATGGATAAAAGAATGCCATATATATGTCCCGGTTTCATATTTTCATTGTGAAATCCTATCATCTCACTATAGAGTTCGAGCATCATGAATTTTGGGTGATAAAGAAATACAACATAGATTTTCCCTAGAAGGAGATCAATATAATCTGTGACTTCAAGAGCTTGAGCAGATCCTATTATAATCATATGAGAACTTAAAGCTCTATAAAGAGTAATATAAAGAATATAATAATGGGATGACCTAAAAAAGGAGTTTCATGAGGGATATAAAGTCCTTATCTATAGTTCATGACTGATTTTGATTCCCAATAAGTTACCTTTTAGATGGTCTGGCACTTATATTATATTGCATATTTTTACTTATGGTGAAATAATCACACAAGAGGAAATGGAAAGAAGATTTACAGTTAATGGGTAGTGGTTGAAGTAGTACATTAAGGTACCTCCCATATAATTAGTTAATTTAATCACTCTATTTAACCTCATTATCACTTAATACCATTAGGTTATCCCTAACCCTTTAAATTTTATGTTATTTCCCCTATTTAAAATCCATTATTTAATGAACATATATAATTTTATATGGTCAAATTGAGGAAAATGTAACATTTTAAGTGTGGTGGAGAGGATAACAATTTGGGTAGCTTCTATAGTTTTTTTATTTTATTTTTTTTATTATTTTCCAAAAAAAATACAAAATAAAGAAAAACAAAAGAAACAAAAGAAAAAAAATAGAATCATGCCACATTCTCATTTCTATATAGAACTTATAGAAAATGAATGTTTGATTTTTCCAATCTCATTGTTATCATATTAATAATGAGAAGGATCTCTTCATTAATGGTTACTTTTTATAAAATAAATGGAAGTTTTCAAAGATATTATCAGTTTTATCATTATAAAACCATTTAATTTTGACACCATTATTTGTGATATTGGTTTATGTTAAATAATTTCATTTTATTTATTTACACAATATCACACATGACCATGACTTTTTAAATTTTTCTTATTTAATTAAAGGTATAATAAATTAAGGTAAATTTTTTAGCTTATAACAATAGTCTCTCCATTCAGTTGTTTCTCTTCTTATAAATTCCATCACTATATTGAATTGACCTATGCATGTATAACTGATAATTTATTTTTATACACCCTAAAAAATAAAATAAAAAAAAGGAAAAAAATAGATAGGGGTGATGAAATTTACAACATATTGGGATATTTAGTTCATGATATTAAGGTTTAACTTTTGGGAAATGCTTGAGTGAGTGGGTTTTGAAGTTTTATTGCAAAGTATGTAAAACAATTCTGGTGGAAAATAAACAGGAAAGTAGAAAAGTTTTGCTTTTCCTAAATATACAGAATAAATTATGGAATGAAAAGATTAAAATGGTTTGTACTCACACATGAAGAATTAATGACATAGTGGATCCAAAACCAATTTCTCTAAGAATTGTTTCATTAATCTCATTATAATTTTTTTATAAAACTTATAAGACAATGAATTTCAAAATTATTGAGATTTATTTTTGTATATGATTCTTGATTTTCTTATATTATTATCATCTACTAATAAATGTCAACAAGTATATCTTATCATAATTCTTTTGGAATACATGATATGTGAATGTTCCTAGGAGTGAAAAACTATAAGTATGGGGGAGTAGATAAAGCACATTTTATTGAATATTTTATTTATAATAAATAATATATTTTCCCCTCATTATTAAAAACATGTGATTAGATCATTCATTGAAACATTTGATAATTTTTTTTGTTTTAAACCTGTAAAGTACACTATTATTTTTTATATAAATATTTTTATATGAATTATATGGAATTGAAATTTCATGAAATAATTCTTTACTCAATGGGACATAATGTTACTATTTACCATCCTCACTTTATCTCACATTTGATGGGAGAAAATGGGCTATGATGTCAAATAAGGACTAGACTCATCGGCATGGAAATCACTTCACCTTTTTGGATATATATTATTTATTCATTATTGTATTCAGCTAAAATTTAAAAAATAGATATAGAATAAAATTTCTCCCAAATAATCATTTTAAAAGGATTTTTGGTTTGTGTATTTTAGATGTAAACATGTTATTATAAGTTATATTAAATTATTTGTTTGAATTTCCTATTCACACTTATATATTCTTGTAACCATATACTCCCCTCCAATGTATAAAAGTATATTTTTCTAATTTGGAGGGATTTTAACATAAATTAAGATATTTATGGAAAAATATAATCATTTTAACTCCATTTTTTATGCATTTGAAGAAGGATATCTCTTGAAGGAAGTATCCCTTCTTTGACACCTTCTTATTCTTCATGTTGTAAATTTCATTTCTTATAGTAAAACTATCTATTTTTTCATTTATTCTATTATTTGAAATTTTATTCTTTATATTTCACTTATTTTGGAAGTAAATAAAGAGTAGAAATGATATTGGATTATACCCTTTCTATAATTTTTCATATGAAAGTCATTTATACAATGACTACTCCACCCATGGAAGGGTGGATTTTCATAGTAATGGATCTAATTCTAACCTTCATCATTTATTTGTTTCAAATCAATGATATTACTATAATTCATATTAATATAATACATGAATTTATTTATTAATTTAAAAAACACTCATATGATAGGAATTTTATACTCTAGGTCAATAATTTGTGAATTGTAAGAGAATAAACATAATCATTAAAACCAAACCATGATTTATTATTTTGTAGAGTTCAAATATAATCATTGCTCTATTCATACTCATTTTCCATATGAATAAAAAACCAAAATCAATACTTACCATTATATTTTCCTGGAATGAAAATGAAATTAGGGTGCTAGGATTTCACGTTATGGAGCAAGCCTAGAATTTAATTCTTTTCATCTTTATGGTTGAGGTAAATCCCCATAGGGTTCGGGGCTTAAAAATTTAAGGGATAATAATTAAGTGGATTTTAATTTGAATGATAATGATTAATAAGTAAGTTAATAGGTAGAGTTGTATTGATTACACCTTCTAAAAATATTTTCTAAAAAAACATTTTATCATTACATTTTATCAAATAAATTTAAAAAATAAAAAGAAAATAATATTTTTTCAACATACTTATTGTGATATAAACATAAAACAAACCCATGGCTTTTTTATTAGTTTATATATTTTATTATATTTTCATAATACATTTAATAAACTATTTTTAGTACTTACTCCTTGTGAGAACGGCCTCGTCCAACCACTCTATTGAACCAAAATTATAAAAATTACACACCATTTGTGAGCACCCACAAAAATACTCTTCAATTATCAAAATCTTCATCTTGTTGGATTAGATTTAAAATTGATCCTTTTTTGAATCGATTATAACCATTTTTTTCTTCCAATGCATGGAACTTTTATTCATGTTTTTATATGGAATCATATTTCTTCAAGACTACATTGAGCCATTCTTTTCTAATTTTGGATAACTTTTCTTCAAGATCCATAATTCTAACACTATTAGATTTACATTACTTGGTGATATCTATTCTCATCATTACCTTTTGTGCATGTCATTTCTTCCTCTTCTTATATACTTCTTCAAAGTGGGTTATCTCCTTCTAAAATTATTTGAAAGATACATAAATGGAAATAGAAATTTCTTCTGTAACATTGTACAAGGTCTTCCTCAAAACAATATATAAAACATCATTCAATTATTATGAGATATGATCTTCTATAATTTTATATGAATCATCTAGAAGACAATTCTGAGAATTGATTTCAGTTACCTCTTAATCAAATTAATTCTCTAAAAATTCTAATGTGGAAGTGTTTTACATTTTTTAAATAGTGGGTTTATCCACCAAGTCCTCTTCATTCATTCTTGATATGATATCTTTATGATTTCAGTATATGGAAACTGATTTATCTTCCTATTTTCATAAGAGTTATTCCTTATATATCTTTTTCATCAATTTCTTATTCATATTCTTTAGAGTCTTAGTAGAGATATAATTATGATTAGTAGTTTATAAATCTTATTTAAGTTCGCACTTCAACATGAATTTATAAAGATTAACTCAAAAAAATCATTCAATATTTATTTTTTTTAGAATCAAATCAGAGGTTTAACCATAACTCTAATACCAATTTTTGTTCCACTGGGATTGGTGTGACCATGTTGTGAGTTGGGTTGAATTAGTGTGGTGACTTTTACTAATTTAAACCTTTTTTTACCTTTTTACTTATTCAATGAATATGTCTTGCTCTATCAAAACTCATCCTTGGTTTGCATAAAAGAAATATAAGAAGTAAAGTATCAACAAGGAACACAAAATTTTTTTAACATGGTGCACCTATAATGTGGGTGGCTAATTCCCTAGTGTATGGTGGTGGTTATCTCAAACACACACTCCTTCCCTTTTATTATCATGAAAAAACATATTTAAGGATATATACTTGAACATATTGTCTCGAAATCAACTAGGTTAGATGTAAGAACCAATTTTTTTTAAACTCTAAAACCAATAAGATTATGCTAAAAAATAATATATTTATGTGTCTCCTCCTTGAAGTGTGATTAGTAGGTAAGCATAGTTCTTCTCCTAATAATAGTGTTCTAATCTCTTTCCTCAATATTCAACATTCAATAATTTGTTGCCTCTACTTAACATAAATCACTAGGTTGACTCGTAATTATTTGATCCTTATGATATAGATAAATTGTAGGTCAATCTCCTCATTGTTCTTCGATGCTTGATATGTTTAGTAGCAACAACATCAGATTATCCCTCTTCTATTATTCTTCTTCTTCAATGCGCAAGATGCTCTTCTCATTTACAATATTGAACATCTTCTTTTTTTGACTTAAAATATCTCTTCAACAATAGAAGTTCTAGGTATCTCTCTATCTCTATTTCTTCTTTACATTCTTTTACTCTTTATATTCTCTTAATATTTATGAGGATATTATTCAAATATTCAAGTATGGAAACCTTCCTCCAATTTCAACCTCATGATCTCTCATCTGGTCTTATATAATTCTTAATCCAGTTTTTCCTATATCATTCTCAATATTTAATGCATGAGTACATGGCCAATATTTTTCCATGATATATCCTTATCAACCAATCTTTAAATATTCAAACATAACTATAGAATAATATTCAATAATATGAAAAACTTCCATCTTTGAATTTCTATAAGTATCGAACTTTTTCCCATACAATCTCGTTTAACTATCATGAAATATTCTTATTTTTCTTTGACATGAATCATGGCTCCAAATAGCCTCATGATATTTTTGACTTAAAGAAAAGCTCGACATCATCACATTTATTTCTTCTTCCAAATTCTCATTTTAGAAATAATTCTTCTGAAACTCCCTATTAACTTCAGAAACATATCTTGCATAAGTACTATAAAATCTCATTAACTCTTACGTATCTCCCTCATGACTCATTTTTATCCTTCAAAAATCAAAGTAACTCTAACATACTCAAAGTATTTTCAGAATCACTTTGACGTGTTGAGTACTTTGTCGGATCTCCAACAACCTACAACCCATAATTTCACCAGTGTTATTTGACCTTATTTAAACTCTTTAAATTACTTTAGAATATATTCAAATCATCTTCGGTCAATATAGGAATAATAACAAAGCTTGTTTGATATAAAAGAACTCCTTAGAGTATTTCAATGGATCTTCCACTACCTTAACCAACTTCAGCTCCTCCTCAAACATTATTTAAGTATATTCTTCATGTAACATATGTATTCACCATATGATAATAATTAGGATGGAACTTCACAGCTATATTTCTCAATGTATTCATTGAGATATAATATTCAGAAATCCTAACACTCTATTCAACACAACTTCCTTAACTTCCAAAAATATGCTTAAACTGATTCTACACATGAACATTCTAGAAACTTTCTCATCCTTTCAACCTACTTTGCCAAAAAAAATTCTCCATGAAATATTGGAAGTATCTCAATTACTTTTCTAGTGAATAGATCTAAAATATTTCAATGGAAACATATCAGTTTATTTTCCCCCTTGTTTACATACTTCCGTTAGCATAATCAAACATGAGGGATCATGAAACTTCAAGGTGTTCTCTATTCTACTCAATATCAACATATAGTGACACCTTTCTTGTGAACATCAACATCCCTCTTATCAACATGCTTTGGGACTCTAACCACCTTCCAAGATTCTATTATCAACACATATTGACATCATGTTTATTAACAACAAATACAACTCAAAACTATGTGGGTTCAACATGTTTATTGCAAGTCAATATAGTCCAAGGCCTCAAAAGTATGTTTATGTAATCATAGTGTTATTCTTCAACCCCAGACCTATTGATGGTGGGATTAGGGTGGCACACTCATCTTATTTCTAGTTAGGAGGGGGCCTATTAGGCTGGGTCATGTAAGCTATGTTCTGAAAATGATCTAAAATTCATTTTTAGAATTTTTACTCTTTTATAATTTTTTAATGTGCATCGACTAATCTAATTTTTTGCAAACTAGCCTCGATTATTGTGAAAATTTAAGAAATTGATCGTCGATCAATTTAAGTCCTATAGGGAAAATACCACATACTAATTTTACATGTGATGTGTTTGGAATGATTCAAAAAATAATAATTATAACTCTAATAAATTTAAACATGCACCGACCAATCAAAATGGGATAAATGAGTTTTAATTGTCATGAAAATTTTTGAAAACAATTGTTGATTAATTTAAGATATATAGAAATAAGATGCATGTCATCCAATGTATGATCTTCTCAAAATGATTTAAACAGTACTTCATATCTAGTATTTATTAGTGCTCAAAAATGGATTTATTAGTGCTTTAAAAGTGTTAATTTTTCTAACATTGATAAAGGTCAGACGTTTTTATCAGTGTTGAAAAAGCACCAATAAAAGAGGAATTTTATCAGTGTCAAGTTGTCATTTGATAAAGATAATACATTTTTAATGCTTTTATTTTCACTGATAAAACCAATTATTTATTATCACTAATTTCTATAATTGATAAGGTGTCTATTTTTTAAAAAAATGCGCAGAGAAATTTATACTAAAGGCCATCTTATATCCATTAGAAGCCTTCAACTCACCCATATTCCAACAACCACCAAAACATCTCACTTTAATTATGAATTCATTTGAGGTGGGGGTGAGATTCGTACTTCCACCCAATACTTTGTGGAGAAACATTATTACTTATAGATATGAACTCCATCGAGAACAACTCTACCATTCCAAATGGTATGTCTGAGAGAACATGATCCATCGGGAACATTTTACTAGGTACCACTCTAGTGCCCAGCACCAGAGTTCTTTTCATCACTACTTTACGCCCAACACAAGCTAAAAAACCCAAGTGAAGTGGCCCACCCCTCACCACTACAAACATTTGAGGGAGAACCGCTCCATATTATGCACCTTGTGAATCCTCTATAACAAGAAAGAACATAGGGACTCACACATCACCACTACCCCGTAGTCGAGGGAGTACTAACCCCTATCTAGGTATTGTTCACATCAAATGGAAGGGCCTGATCCTCGTAACTATATCCAACAATTGAGGGAGCTCCAACTCCAATGGAGGACCCACCCCATGTGGCTACTCAGAGATAGAGGAGTACTACTCCGAAATAGAGGACCCACACCCTAATCTAATAGTGGAGTAATACTCATGAAGGACCAGCACCCTAATATGATAGGGGAGTACCACTTCGTAAATTGAGGATAGACACCCTAACCCGATAGGAGAGTACTACTCAGTAGCTAGAGGACCTGCACCCTAGAACGATAGGGGAGTACCGACTCTACCAACTCATTCACTATGGGAGACATGCACCCTAACATGGTAGGGTAGTACCGACCTCATACTTAAGGACCCACTCCATGACACGGCAGGGGAGTACTGACTCTATCGTAACAACATGTATGGAGGACCCGCACCTTGGAACGACAGGGGAGTACCGACTCATATAATAGAGGACCCTCACCCTACCTAGTAGGGGTGTACCCACTCTATCTTTATGTCATTTATGGAGGACCTATGACCTGATCCAATAGGGGAGTACTAACTCCTTGGATAGTGGACCCACTCCCTGGTCCAACAGGGGAGTACTTGCTCTACCTTTATGAAATTCATGGGGAAACCCACACCCTATTCCATCAGGGGAGTAACACGCCCAGAGGAAACAACCCAAAGGTAATGATCCCATGACCATGATGTGGGGAGTCTCATATCTACCTAAGCATAGAGGTAAGTAAAAGTCATGCCCTAGTCTAATAGGGGAGTAACAGTCCTAGTGTCTCTATATAGGAACTATACCGATCTCCAACATCGTCTCAGTACCGTTCCACGAGTGTATTTCTCAATTTAAACCACCTCGTATCTCATAAGATATAACAGAGGACACCATTACATCCTACATGGAAAACCACTCAGGATAGACTACTCTTGAGCCTGAATATGAGTCCCATAGAAGGAGATATAGAAGGCGGAAGATCCTCAGAGGATCTCCTAGTAGTACACGGCATGCACGGGGGCACACATGGTGTGTGAGCCCTCCAGAGCACCTGCCCATGTATCTGGTCTACACGGGTTCCAACCCATGTAGGGGTATACAGCATGTAGAATAGGTACATGTCATGCCTCTCATCTCTCGACCCCTGGTTGTGTTATTCTTCTACATGGACTATCCAACCATGTCCCTCACAATCCGTGTATCCCATACTACATGGCATGTTTGAATAAACAGCCACCTGCCCGCATTGTTTTCTTGTTTCCATGTACCGGACCTGGTGTCCATGTATCTTGGTCGTGTGTTAGTACATGACCATGTTTTTTCACATGGCTATCCCAAGTTATGTCCCATGGTCACACAGTTTAGGGAAATACATGGCATGTAACACCCATACACAGTGTTTAGTCACAAAATTTCATCTTTCTCTAACAAGAAGAGCTACATGAAGTGTGTCACTGAACTACATGTCGTTTAGATGGTGATTCCAGTTAAGAATCACCTGAAAACTCCCCTATTTACCCTGATTTATCCCAAAACCTTCATATCTACCTAGAATGGATCTCTAGAAATTGAAAAACTCAAATCCACCTACCTCGATGGTGAAAATCTGAATATTCTTTTGAGGAATGGTGATCAGATCACTCTGGTTGTTGATTTGATGATGATATGTGTCAAAAACGGGGATAAACAACACCTTGCTTCAATGATTTAGTAGTGGTTCGTCATCACTAAAGGGATAGGAGTAGAGGCATGACTCTCCTTAGTTATGGTGATGTGTGTATGAGGGTTAGAGGGGGAGTAATTAGGTTTAATAAAATTAAACCAATTAATTATCCTCTCAATGCCAAGTCACCCAAAACAGTTTCTAAATGAAACTCCTAGCGCGGACAACCTTAGGTCACGCTTAGGGTAAAAACGATGTTCCGGAATCAGTCATGGTCTCAGAAATCCAATATGAGACTTTGAATGGGATTTATTTATGTTTCAAATGAAACTGTGTGTGTGCAACAAAATATTTTTAATATTTTTAATATAACCGCATCGAGGCACCTCGGGCCTCAGATTCCTATACTGACTCAGCACCCAGCTCTGAGATTATTTTTCAAAATATTCCAAAACATTACGACTCAAAACTCAAGTCATTACATTATCCCCACCTTAAGTCTTTTCATCCCCAAAAAGAGAAAGGTTAAGCATAAGGGAAGAAACTGAGCTCCCCGTTGTACATTCACACCAGCGATCTCATCAAGGGTTTTTGTGCTTCTTAGAAGCACACACATAGAGGAACTACCAAGATCAACCCACTATTATGTCTAGATTCTACCAGGACAACATCATGCAGTAATGGGAACATGTCTCCTTAGCTACGACAGGTGGGAAAACACCAAACCCCACAGTACATCTACAGTCATGGGGTCTAGTGGTAAACCACCTCGCTAACCTAATGCAGACCCTGAAGAAACTCCACATTTCTCTTGCACCCATGGATGGACTATACAATAGCCTCCTCAGGTGTTTTGCGTTCATGGTCAACGCCGAACACGTGAGGGTATTTACAAAAAAAATAGGGTTGCCCAAGAGAAACACTGGGTCTTACTAGGACATTCATCTACAAACCTCTAGTTATAGCACAACTCATCAAAACAAAAACACTTCCACACCCACTAGTGGCATCCCAGCTGAGTATAGATGGTAGAAACCAATCCATAATGCAGAAACATCATAGGGTCTAACTCTTCCACTGCGGAATGATTCTAATAAATACTCTCTCTCTTTTAGGGTTGCCAAGATAAAGGGGGTCGAGCAGGAAAACTCCGCTGGAAGGGCCAAAACCTGCTCTGACAATTCATCGCATAACCTCACCCTAGACACACAAGCCTAAGGAACTTTTCCACTGAAACTTAATACTATCTGCTTTGGGTGGCACTGACTCGCCTGCATGGTTCTAATCACATCACAAAAATGCGTCTCGGTGGGGAAAGCATCCCCCATCACTCATGAGTTGAAATCTATGTCAAACCGCACCACTTCCTCCTCGATCATGTTTTATAGAAATCCAACACCACACACACAATGGTACCCACAAAAATAAAGGGTTTCCAGAACACTCATTGGGTCTTACTGGGCCCTCTATTGCAACTATCAACACTGGGTTCTATCGATGCCCCATGTCACCATGGTTAAACCTTGAGCATGAGTAGAAAGAAAATAGCATCCACTATAGTGTCTAACAATTGATACTATAGAAAGTAGAAAGGACACAAGGCGTAACTCTATTCATCCTCAGAGCTTCTGGGTCAAAGGACTTTATGGCCTACAGTTATCCTCGCCCACGTCCTCTAGCTCCCTGAGCCTATTGCGAACCACCTAGGGGTGGTGGTGGCAACACCTTGAACTGTCTTCCACCTCTATCCACTCTTCCAACTCATTTTCCTCATTCGCTTCCTCACTAAACTCCTAGCTCCAAGAATTGTCTCTACTAAGGTGGCTCATCAGTTGGCTCCCTCTCAGTAGCACGGTGGGTTGGACAGTTTGTAGAGAGATGTCCCCAGCAATTTCAATAATATAACTACCTATCCTATGGTTGATCTGATCCTCAGAACTTCTCCTACACTATAGAACCACACGTCTAAGTCTGGGCATGGGTATTTATCATGCGCTGCAACCTTGTTACATGTTGTCTTCTAACTCCTATAGATGCATCAGCCTCATGACCACTGTTATGGGCCACGTCCACCTATTCCTCAACTAGGAAACTTTCCACCACTAGAGCCTACTCCAGCACTCCAACATAGGTGGGAATGAATAGTGGAATCACAAACGCCCTGATCTCCTAACGCAAGCCCTGCTTGAAGGTCTGTGCTCTGAAGAACAGATATTGAACCATATTCAAGGATCATAGCTACATGTCTATGAACCTCATTGAAAAATATTCCACTATCATGCTACCCTGACGAAGCTGTAGAATCTCCTGGATACACACTGATCTCGACATAGCTGGGTAAAAGTATTCCCTAAATAGTTGCTCAAAATTTTCCCAAGTGATCGTCACCTCTTCATGAATCTGTATCACTAGACTCCACCATCATCCGGTTAAAACCTATAGAATTATCTCCGCTTGGATCACCATCTGATTAGAAGGTGTCCTCACTAAGTGAAAAACTTGTGTGACTATCTTGAGCTGGTCATTTACCACCTAGGGGTCTTAATCACCCCTGGTACCTCAAAGGTAGCTACCTTTGGAACTCATGTAGCACACTTAGCCTACACACATTCTTAGCCTGAATTATTGGTAAAACCTACTACTCTATGGGAAGTGGCACCACCAGTAGACCACCTAGAGGTAACACCTCGGAATCAGTGCCCTTCCCTGAAGCCTTATCATAGGGTGGATCATTTTCACGATCACGCTGTAGATTCTTATCTGGTTGTCTTCACAAATGCATCCTGAAATAGAATCAAGACGTGCCACGTTCAAAGGGTGTATCTGGGGATATGACTCAAGAAGGATATAAAAAGCAAAACTCAATCTTATATGATGCATGTACCATTTTCCCAGTGACCGGTATCCTAATGTACCAAGTCAAAAGGCAATTTATTAAAGTCTTGGTGAATGGATGTGTCGGCCACTGCACCAATACTAGAACCTCTGGCCTTAGAGATGAACTCGAGACATCATAACATTTTTGCTATGCAACCCAAACCAATCTCAGGACACTACAATCCCAATGGGGAACCGACCGGCTCTGAAACCACTCTATCACAACCCGATCCGATGGGGTCTAGGCCACAACTCCCCAATCACACCTCTAATAGGCCAAGGGCTACCGACTAGCACTGAGAAGGAATATCACTAACATGGGAGTCATTGCCTATGTACCTGTACGCACGCACACATCTCCAAGATCAAAAAATGCTAAAATGTAAAAACCCAAGGAAACCAATGCAAGCATACATCTATATCCCACAACCAGAGTACAAAAAAAGTACTGAAAGCGTAAAAGGGAAAAACAATTACCACTAATGAAAATTGTAAAAGCGTTCAACCTGCTCAGAAGGATGGGATCGTTGTCAACTACAATTGCCGAAAAGATCCTCGGACAAGCTCTAGTAAACACCTCAGTCTGTCTAGTTCACTAAGCTTTCCTCATCTCAAGTCCATTGTAGACTCCGTCGAAAGGCTTGTAGTCTGAACAAGACACAAAATATGTGCGGTCAAAGCACGTGTATGGGTGAGTATAAAAATACGCTGTAGGCGCCCCAAAAATCCCAAAAGAAAAATGGAGCAACTGAAAGACAACAGTCATCTTGAACTATCTAGAGGGAAACCCAATCAAGATTGAAACTCCATCTCAAACCATCCTCGGTTATACATGAAAAGTTAGCTCGGTCTATAAGGGGTGTCAACCCCGGCATGTGAAAATGCCACAAGAACTCTCAGAAAATCACCCACATATACTCATCTCATACACTAAGTCTCATGAGGTTCCAACCTCGTAGCTAGCAAAAGGATTCTTTTCATAGGCTCTAAAAATAATACAAAACTAGGAGAACACACTCCACGAGCTCATCCATCCCAGATGACACCCGTCTAAGAGATTCACTCCATCGAGAACAACTTTACCATTCCAAATGGTATGTCTAAGAGAACATTCTCTATCAGGAACATCCTACTGGGTCCCTCTCTAGTTTCCAACACCATAGGTTCTTTCATTGCTAATTCTCATCCAGCACAAGCTAAAAAACTCCAATTAAAGAGGTCCACCCCTATTCACTGCACACATTTGAGGGAGCACTGCTCTAGACTATGCATTATGTGCATCATCTCTAACAACAGAGAACATAGGGACTCACACATCAACACTTCCCCACAATCAAGGGAGTACTAACCCCTATCTAGGTATCTTTCACATCAAGTGGAAGGGAATGCTCCTCGTAACTATATCTAACAGCCGAGGGAGCTCCAACTCCAATGGAGGACCCTGCTCCCCACTTCTACTCGGAGAGAAGGGAGTACTACTCTGTAAGAGAGGACGCAAACTCTGATCTAATAGGGGAGTACTACTCGTGAAGGACCCACACCCTAATATGACATGAGAGCACCACTTCGTAAATCGAGGACCCTCACCCTAACTCGGTATGGGAGTAATACTCAATAGCTAGAGGACCCACACCTTAGAACGACAGGAGAGTACCAACTCGGCCAACTTGTTCACTATGGGAGATCTTCACCCTAACACGGTAGGGGAGTAATGACCCCAAGCTTAAGGACCCGCTCCTTGACACGGTATGGTAGTACCGACTCTACTGGAATAATATGTATGGAGGACCCATGCCTTGTAAAGTTAGAGGGTACCAAATCCTATAATAGAGGACCCACACCATACCCAGTAGGGGAGTACCCACTCTATCTATATGTCATTTATGGAGGACCCATGACCTGATACAACAGGGGAGTACTGACTCCATGGATAGAGGACCTGCTTCCTCATCCAACAAGGGAGTACCTACTCTACCTTTACGAACATCATGGGGAAACCCGCACCCTAGTCCATCAGGGGAGTAACAACCCTAGAGGAAACTACCCAAAGGTAAAAAAACTCATGCCCGTGACGTGGGGACTCTCATCTCCACCTAAGAAGAGAGGTAAGGAAAACATGTGTCATAGTCCAACAGGGGAGTAACAGTCCTAGAATCTCTATATGTACCATACTGATCTCCAACACCGGCTCAATACCACTCTACAAATGTATTGCTAGATTTACACCACCTCGTATCTCGTAAGCCATAAAGGAGGCCACCATCATGTCCTACGTGGAAAACTGCTCAGGATATAAAACTCACAATACAGAATCTGAGCCCCATATAAGGAGATACAGAAGGCAGAAGATCCTTGAAGGGTCTCCTAGTAGTACACGGCCTGCATCGGGGCACACATGACGTGTGAGACCGCCCGAGAACCTACCCATGTATCTGGTCTACACGGGTTCCAACCCATGTAGTGGGTACATGGCATGTAGAGGAGGTGCATGTTGTGTCTCTCATCTCTCGGCCCTTGGCCATGTTCCTCTTCGACATGGACTGATCAATCGTGTCCCGCACATGCCGTGTATCCCATACTACACAGAGTGTTCGAATAAATGGCCACCAACCCGTGTAGTTTTCCCGTGTCTTGTATCAGACCCCATGTCCATGTACCGGATCTCATGTCCGTGTATCTTGGTCGCGTGTTAGTACAGGGCCATGTGTTTTCACACGGCTATCCCAAGCCATGTCCCATGGTCACACGGTTTAGGGCACTACACGGCTTGTAACACTCATACATGGTGTGTAATCCCAAAAGTTCATCTTCCCAAAACAGAAAGAGCTACATGGCATGTGTCGCTGAACTACACACCATGTAGACAGTGATTCCAATCAGGAATCCCCGGTAAAACGCCCTGATTCACTACAGTTTACCCCGAATCCTGCAGATCTACCTAGAAGGGATCTCTAGAAATTGTAATAGGGCTCTAGAACCATAGAATAATGCAAAATGAAAGGGATCAAGACCAAAACTCAAATCCACCTACCTCTATGGAAAAAATCTGAAGCTTCGGTTGAAGAACGGTGTCCGGATTACTCTGGTTCTTGATTTGATGATGATCTGCATCAAAAACAGGGATCAATGGCACCTTGCTTCGATGATTCGGCGGTGGTTCGTCATCGCCAAAGGCATAGAAGGAGAGGCGTGACTATCCTTGGTTGAGGTGATGCATGTATGAGGGTTAGAGGGGTGGGAATTTGGTTTAATAAAATTGAACCAATTAATTCCCCTCTCAGTGCCACATCACCCAAAATGACATCTGAACGAAACTCCCAGTGTGGACAACCTTAGGTCATACTTAGGGTAAACACGATGTTCCAGACTCAACCGTGGTCTCAAAAATCTAATTCGAGACTCTGAACGGGAGTTATTTAAATTTCAAATAAAACTACGCATGCGTGACAAAATATATTTTATATTTTTAATATCGTCGCGCCGAGTCACCCCAAGCCTTGGATTCTCGTGTCGACTCAGCACCCAGCTTTGGGAATATTGTCTAAAATATCCTGAAGCCTTATGGGTCAAAACCCAAGTCATTACATGATCCCTAAGATATAGATGAATTGTAGGTTGATCTCCTCATTATTCTGCGATGCTTGAGATGTTTAGAAGCAACAACATTAGCTTCTCTCTCTTCTCATATTCTTCTTCCTTAACACACAAGATTCTCTTCTAACTTACAATATAGAAACTCTTCTTTCTTTGACTTAAAGGATCTCTTCAATGTTAGTAGTTTTAGGTATCTCTCTATCTCTCTTTTTTCTCTACCTTCTTCTACTATTTATATTCTCATAATATTCATGAGAATATTATGAGAAAATTCAAGTATGGAAATATTCCACCAATCTCAACCTCATGATCTCTCATTTAGTCTTCTATAATTCTTAATTCGATTTTTTCAATATCATTCTCAATATTGAATGCATGAGTACATGGCCATGTGTGTCCATGGTATCTCCTTGTCAACAGATCTTTAAATATTCAAGCACAACTATAGAATAATATTCAATAATATGAACAACTTCTATATTTGACTTCCCATAAGTATATACCTTTTCTCCCTACAATATCATTTAACTATCATGACATCTTCTCCTTTTTCTTTGGCTTGAATCATGATTCCAAATGGCATCATGATATTTGTGACTTAAAGAATAACTCGACATCGTCACATTTATTTCTTCTTCTAAATTCTCATTTCAAAAATCATTCTTCTATAACTCTCTGTTAACTTCTGAAACATCTTGTACATAGGTACTATAAAATCCTGTTAACTCTTACGTATCTCCCATGTGACTTGTTTGTGTCCTTCAAAAATTAAATTAAATCTTACATTCTCAAATTATTTTCAAAATCACCGTTACATATTGAGTACTTTGTCGGATCTCCAACAACATGCAACCCATAATTTCACCGGTCTTCTCCAACCTTATTCAAACTCTTAAAATTACTTTAGAATATCTTCAAGTCAACTTCAATCAACATATGAATAATAGTAAAGGTTGTGAAACATAAAATCACTCCTTAGAGTAGTTCAACGGATCTTCCACTACCTCAACCAACTTCAACTCCTCCTCAGACATTATGCAAGTATATTCTTCATGTAACATTTGTCTTCACCATATGGTAATACTTAGGATGGAACTTCACAGTTATTTTTCTCAACATCTTCATAGAGATGTAAAATTTAGAAACCCCCATACTCTATCGAATGCAACTTCCTCAACATCAAGAAATATGATTAAACTGATTCTGCACATGCACCTTCAAACAACTTCCTCATCCTTTCAACCAGCTTTGCCAACAAGTTTTCTTCATGAAATATTGGTAGTATCTCAATTCATTTTCTAGTGAATAGATCTCAAATATTTCAATGGACACATATTTGTTTCCCCCCTTATTGACATCCTCCCTTTAGCATAATCAAACACGAGGGATCTTGAAATTTCAAGGTGTTCTCTATTCTACTTAATATCAATATATATTGACACCTTGATTGTGAATATCAACATCCCTCTCATCAACATGCTTGGGGACTCTAAACACCTTTCAAGATTCTCTTCTCAACACATTTTGACATCATGTTTGTTGATAAAAAATACAACTCAACACAAAGTGGGTTCAACATGCCTGTTGTGGGTCAATATAGTCTAAGGTCTCAAAAGCATGTTTATGCCTTCTTAGTACTAGTTGTCATCCCCAAACCTATTAGTGATGGGCTTGGGGTGACACACTCACCTTATCGCCGTCTTAGGAGGGGCCTTGGTGGGTTGGGTCATGTCAGCTATATTCTCAAAATGATCTGAAATTCATTTTTAGAAACGTAACTCTCATACTTTTTTAATGTTTGTCAACTAATCAAAATTGTGCAAACTAGCCTCGACTATCGTGAAAATTTAAGAAATTGATCGTCGATCAATTTATGGCCCTCTATGAAAAAAGAACATAAATTTGACATGTGATATGTTGAGAATGATCCAAAAAAATTGAATTATAACTAATAAATTTAAATGTGCACCGACCAATCAAAATGGAATAAATGAGTTTGAATTGTCATTAAAATATAAGACAACAATTATTGATTAATTTAAGATATATATAAACAAATTGCATGTCATCCAATGTACAATGTGTTTTGAAATTTTCAAACACTACTACCTATCTAGTTTTTATTGGCGCTCTAAAAGAGGTGATGTTTTCAATATTGATAAAGGTGGAAGGTTTTTATCGATGTTAAAAAGACACCAATAAAAGAGGTCTTTTTTCGGTGTCAAGTAGGTATTGATAAAGGTCAACATTTTCAATGATAAAATCTAATATTTATGAGAATATCTATGAAACATATAACATGGCATTTCTGGAAAACAGTACAATGTGTATGAAACATATAACATGGCATTTCAGATGGATGAAGTTGACAGGCAGGACTCTATTTTGTCCAAATCATTTTGGGTGGTCAGCATCCTTCTCATGTGATCCTCCTGGATATATAAATCCTTTTATAAAGTCCTTTTTTGACACCATTTTCCCACTCCACCGGCCCCACAAGATTCACCAACTAACCCTCATTTTGATAGATTTGATTGATTTGGTGCCGATGCACTGGCCCCATTAATAACACATCTATTTTTTTTGGACCACCCAATATTGAATATATTCATTAGTAACGGAGGTCCTTGGTTAATTTTTGGGTATTTTTCTATGTTAAATATAATCAAAATTTTAACAGTTGTGTGAACAAGATCATCCCTTAATTGTGTTTTTATTTGACAAGGTTCAAGAATAAAGAGTATCAGCCCTGGTTCTCTGCTCTTCCTCCCATCATCACCACATCCCCTGTTTGCTTTGTCAGAGAAACTCTCCCCGCGGCCTTTCCGAGCCTTCATTTTCCAGGTAAGTTCCACTTCTCCAGTCTGTGTCAGTTCGCACTCTTCTCATTTGACGCTCCATGCACGAGACGTGCCAGGGACGATGGTCACGCCAGAGAAGGGCAGCAGCAGCAGTCCCTCCAATGGCGGATCTCCTCATCCTTGCCCGGCCGGCGACGACGGAGACGCCAACCCGATCCGAACCAGCCGGATCTCCGCCAACGCCAGGGCGCAGCGCCGCCTGGGCGGCGGTGACAAAATGGGCGACGGCGAGCTCGGCATATTCGGGGCAGAGAGATACTTCAACGGAGGATTCGACGAGGCGTTCCGACGCCCCGCCAATGGCGCCCCGAGATGCCGGCACGGGAAGGACCCCGGAATTCTCCCCGGAACTCCCAGCATTCGGTCCAGCTCCAGCTGCAACAGCCAGAACACTTTGCTGAAGAAGAAGGCGCCGAGCGGCCCGTCCCGGAGACCGTCCGGTAGGGAACAGGGGAGGCGGTTTCTTCCAAATCTCGGCTGCAACTGCAACTGCTCCGACAAGAAGTCCGTCACCGTCAGTATAATCGAGGAACAGAGGAATGAGAGAGAAGCGAGAATCCGGAAAGGAGATATGAGAGTCGACGATTTGGGGGTATTTGGATCTCCCGTCCTGGAGCAGGGCGCCGGAGCCCTGCGGCTGAACAATTTCAGTTGGCGTGCGGCCGCTGCACAGAAAGGCGGGGAAGGCGCAGAGATCATGGAGGCCTCGAATGGTAACGAGAGCGACGCGAGTTCGGACCTGTTCGAGATAGAGAGCCTCGCCGGTAAGCACAACCCATTTCCGGCGGCGACCGACGGCTGCGCCACCCCCCCGACGGGTTACGCCCCGAGCGAAGCCAGCGTCCAATGGAGCGTGGCGACGGCCAGCGCCGGCGAGTGCGAGGAGGCGCAGCCTCCAGCGGCGGCAACCCCTGACGATCCGCGGAAAACACCCTCCGCCGCTCCGGGTCTTCAGGGCGGCGAGGCCCAGCGGAGGCACGGCGGCGGCCTGCTGGGTTGCCGGAGCTACAAGGCGGTGGAAGTGGCGGGGAGCGAGCAGCGAGCGGTGGGAAGGACCAACTCCATGCCCACGAGTTATCGCAGCATGGAGGCGTTCGGGACAGGGAAATGGGTTCCGGCGGAGAACAGGGCAGCGGGCTTTTTAGGTCTTCCACAGGGGCCGCACGCGCTCTCGTATGCGGGCATGAAAGGAGGAGTTTGAGACACAAGATCAGCCTACCTATCAATGGTGAGTGTCATGGAGTAGATTCTACAATTCACTTCCACTTTGCACATGTGTTGAATATTCATACCCCTCAACTACATCTATCCACCTTTACATCATCTCATTTTCTAAGATTGTTTGGCCAATGATTGTTGCACTTTTGTTTCTTATGCATTTCTCTGACATTGTTGGGTGCGATCGAGCACGATCGAATCCCCAGATTCACGACAAATTCACGTGCGACGAACGGATCGACGATTATAAGATGGATTAGAGTGTTGTGGGATGCGGGTGATTCCACCGTGGATTTGGAGATTCGATGAGGCAACGAGAGTCGCCCACAAGCGACGATGGTGTGTACGGGCTTCAAACGACGGATACTAATCTAATTTTCGACAACTGGAGGGCCAAAATCAACGGTTGAAGGTGGTTTCCACCGTTTTCGGGTGGTCAAACAGCAGGATTCGCAGCGGAGAGGGCATATCTGGAACGCGTGGAGCAGATCTAGAGTTTCTGCGAAAAACCAAACTACACACCATGTAGTATAAAGAACACATGGTGTGTAGGCCCCTGGCTGCGACGACTAGGGTTTCTAGGAAAGAAAAATATCACACGCCGTGTGGGACCCCCACACATCGTGCGACTCAATGATGGTGACCTGGCGTGTACTCCAGGATTACACAGACACAGGCATGGCCAAACACATGTCGTGTACTGGGGCAAGGCTAGGGTACACAGACACAGCCAGACACATGTCGTGTACTGGGGCATGACAGGTTTACACGAACACGACAAGACACATGTCGTGTACTAGCCCATTGCCAGGGTACGCAAACACGACCAGACAGATGCAATGTGCTGGCCCATGGCCAGGGTACACAGACACAACCATGGTACACGAACAAGGCCCAAAGGACACTGACACAACTAAGAGAACACGGCCTGACCTCGGGTGGCTGAGACACGCCTTGTAGTCCCCTTACATGCCAAGTAGGGATGTATGGGTAGTTAGTCGTGTAGTAGAAAAGACACAGCCAGACAGTAGAGCAGGACCCACACATCGTGTGGGTCTCTTACACGCTATACTTTTGAGGAATCTTTTACCTCTCTTATTTTCTTCATTTAGACTTGAATTTTAGATTGCGAGTAGCCCATCTTGAGTGTTTTTCCGCATAGAATGCGATGATGGCCTTAATAGTGGATTTTGAGATACAATGTGAGATATTCCAAGTGTGACGCTTCTTTAGGCAGTGCTCGACGACGACAATGATCAAACAAGATCATCAGAGTGGAACCCTCCTAACGGGACAAGACATGTGTCCTCTACCTATAGAGTGGAACCCTATTGCCGGGACAGGGCATGAATCCTCTATCTATCCATCTTCAAAGTGGAACCCTCCTTTTGGGACATGACATGGGTCCTCTGCGTATAGAGTGGAACCCCCCAACGGATTATGGAGAGGGTTCTCTATCTATTTATTTTCATAATGGAACCCTCCTGTTGGTATAGAGCACACATCATCTATACCTAGAGTGGAAACCCCTTGACGGAACAGGGCGTGAGTCCTCTATTTATCATCAGAGTGGAACCCTCCTACTGGAGTAGAGCACGAGTCCTCTATCCATAGAGTGGAACCCCCTAACGGATTGAGTGAGAAGACGAAAAATATGATGATGCAGATAAAGGAGGAAGACGAGGGGTGCCAGAAATCATTGGGGGGGGGGGTGTTCAGATCTCCCGTCCTTGAACATGATGACAGAGCCCCGAGCTTCGAGTGGAGGCTAAAAAATTTCAGTTGGCATGCGTCCGCTGCACAGAAAGGCGTGGAAGGAACAGAAATCTGGGAGGTGTTGAATGATAACGAGAGCGACACAAGTTGAGATCTATTCAAGATAGAGAGCCTCACTGGTAAGCACAATCTGTTTTTTGTAGCGCAACGGACGGTGACTGATAACACCTCCAGTGGTATGCCACCCACCGATGGGTTACACATCGAGCGGGGCCAGCATCCAATGGAGCGTGGTGAGATCCAACACTGACGAGTGCGAGGAGGTGCAACATCCAGCTGCAGTAACCCATGACGATTCTTAGAAAACAACCTCCACTGCTATTGGAATTCAGGGTAGCAAGCCTCAGCATAGGAATAACGATGGATCGATGGGTTTCTAGAGCTACAAGGTCATGGAAGTGGCGGGGAGTGAGTAGAGCAGTGGGAAGGACCAACTCCATACCCATGATTTATCATAGCATGGAGGCGTTTAGGGCAGGGAAATGGGTTCGTGTGGAGAACAGGTCGCCAAGATTTTTAGATACAAGATGAACCTATCATGTATCCAACATGTTGTGTAGGGGCTATCAATGCTGATAGTCTTAGAGTAAATTCTACAATTCAATTGGAACATGTGTTGGATATTCATACATAGGTGACAAGGCCAATTGTTATGAGCATGTGTGAGGTGATATTCAATTCCAAATATAAGTGATTATGGTAGTGGCGGTTTGTGACATGGTTGTATTGTGATGATAGGTGATGATACATGTTGGTTACACAACATGTCAAGTGGACACTACTATTGTGAAAATTGAGTGGATTTTCACTATAAAAAGGGAGAGTTTAGTGATGGTTTTTTTTCTATACGTGACAGTTTAAATTTCCACTACATAATTTTGCGGCAATTACAAAAATTGTCGTGTATTTCACAGTTGAAAATCATTTAGTGGCACTTTTTATATGTGTCGTATTTGAAGCATTTAGCGATGATTATCAATTAATTTCGCGGTGATTTTTTTTTAAAATTAATCTAAAAATAAAATATAGGAAATGAACATAATCGTCACTATATACTATATCGGCAATTATGTTTAGCGATAGTTTATGATAATTGCCACTAAATAGATTTTCATGTATCTATTTAATGGTGGTTATCATAAACTACCACTAAATAGTTTACAAAAAAATTATTTTTTTAAAATATTTAATAATAATATATAAATATATATAATCAGACATAATAAACTAAAACATAAATTCATAATAAACTCATTATACATACACCATCATACATTCATAGTCATATTTATACAACCTCAGTCACCATAACTTCAGTCAACTCATACACCAGTCATCAATATATATATATATATATAATATGTCTAAAAACAACAAACCATGTCCAATATACATCCATCCCATGATCTACACTACATCCATCCACCTTCACATCGTCTCATCAATTGGAAGTGACCATATTATCTCATCAATTAGAACAAAAAAAGAAGACATAAATTAGAACTGAACATAATAAATCATAATTAGAGTAGAATCATTGATAATATTTAAACATACCAAAAAACAAGAACCATCATGACTGCCTTTTGAAGAATTGAATGGATCATAACGGTCAACCTCCTACCTACTGTATGCATCTGTCACCCATAATAAAAACCAGCACATTTAATAAAAGAAATGTGAAAGAGAATATACATGAAATATATTCAGAATGTTGCACATAAAATTTGTTATTTTGTTAATAAAAAAATACATTTTAACATAAAACAAATAATATATCATGAATAACACTTTCAAAACATAAAGTTACCTATTTAAGATATTATTCAACACTTGAAATTAAAAATAGATAAATATATAACATTCTAATAAATTTTTAAAATGACATGTGATGTGCTTGAAATTTACTTCATAAACAAATTTAAATATTTTGATATGGAATCATTTCCTATATTTCAAAAATAATTCAACGGTCACTACGTTATGATTTCACATCAATTTGAGGTTGTTTTCTATGGTTTTGACCGTTATATGAACGTTTTAGCGTTTTAAAACACTACAAACATGTTTACAGGAATTCTGGGAAAACCATTACTCGGAATGACATGTCGTCTATTCCTACATTTTATAAATCAATATATGGTTATCATCCTCCGATTTAATGTCCATCCGACATCATTTTCTCGACTTTGAACCCAACACACATTTTTAAAGACCTTTTTATCTTTAAAAATGGTTTATTAAGTCATTTCAAGAACACCGTATGTCATATTGATGTTTTGTCTGTGCGTAAACATAAAAAATAATTGAACAATGATTTTCCCAATATTTATTGTCAATATGAGGTCCATTTATGGCTTTAACCATCACACACACATTTTTGTGTTTTAAAACACTAAAAATGTGTTTACGGACATCCTAGGAAAACTGTTACTTAGAATGATGTGTCGTTGGTTCCTATATTTCAAAAATCAATCTAAATTTCTATCTCTCTGATTTTATGGTCATCAAATGTCATTTTCCTAGTTTGACCCCCTGACACATATTTTTAAAGACTTGTATTTTTAAAAACTGTTTTTTGAGTCATTTCGAGCATAAAAGACATTGGATGGATGTGTTTTCTACATGTACATGTAAAAAATAATTCAATGGTGGTTTTCCCATGATTTCAATTCTATGTGATGTCATTTTCTATGGTTTTGACTGTTACATGCATGTTTTAGTGTTTTAAAACATTAAAAATGTGTTTACGAGCATTCTAGGAAAACTGTTACTCAGAATGATGTTTTATTGGTTCCAAAATTTTAAAAATAAATCTACAGTCATTTTATTCTAATTTTATGTCCATCTGATATCATTTTCCTAGTTTTGATCCCCTAACACATGTTTTTAAAGACTTTGGTATCTTTGAAAACTATTTATTGAGTCATTCTGAGCACACCGCACATCAGATCAACATGATGTCTTTGCGTACATGTCAAAAACAATTAAATGGTGGTTTTCTCATGATTTCACATCAATATGAGGTCTTTTATGGTTTTGAACATTACACATAGGTTTTAGTGTTTTATAACTCTAAAAACGCGTTTAAGGGCATCCCAGAAAGACTGTTACTCGTAATGACATGTCGTCTATTAATATATTTTACAAATCAATCTAAGACCATTTATCTCTGATTTCATGACCATTTAACATAATTTCTTAGTTAGACCTCCTGAAACATGTTTTCAAAGACTTTGGTATCTTCAAAAACTGTTTATTGTTTCATTATGAGCACACCACACATCAGATGGACATGTTTTCTATGTGTACATATAAAAAATAATTCAACGGTGGTTTTCCCATGATTTCATGTCATTTGGAGTTTTTTTTCTATGGTTTCTACCACTACATGCACATTTTAGTGTTTTAAAGCACTAAAAATGTGTTTACATGAATCCTAAGAAAATTATTACTCAGAATGATGTGTTGTCTATTCCTAAATTTCAAAAACCACTCTATGATCACTGTTCTATGATTTCATGGCCATCCGACATCATTTTCTTGATTTTGACCCATAGACACATGTTTTTAAAGATTTTGATATCTTTAAAAACTTCTTATTGAGTCATTTCAAGCATAACACACGTTGGATTGACGTGAAATCTGTGCATACAGATTAAAAATAATTCAATGGCGGTTTTCCCATGATTTCATGTCAATATGAGGTCGTTTCTTGTGGTTTTGGATGTTACATGCATGTTTTAGTGTTTTAAAACACTAAAAACGTGTTTATGAGCATGCCAAGAAAACCATTACTCAGGATAATGTGCCATCATTTCCTACATTTCAAAAATAAATCTATAATCATTTTCTTATGATTTCATGGCTATCCAACAATGTTTTCCCAGTTTTGACCCCTTGACACATGTTTTTAAAGAATTTGGTATCTTTTAAAACTATTTATTGAGTCATTTTGAGCACACCACACATCATATTGGCGTGATGAATACATGTATACATCATAAATAATTCAAAAGTGAGTTTTTCATGATTTTACATCAATCTAAGGTCATTTTATATGGTTTTGATTGTTACATGCACATTTTACTGTTTTAAAACACTAAAAAAGTGTTTATGGGAATCCTAGGAAAACCTTTAGTCAAAATGATGTGTTTTCAGTTCTTAAATTTAAAAAATCAATCTACGGTCATTGTATTATGATTTCATTTCCATATGAAATTGTTTTTTTGGGTTTTTACCACCTAACACATATTTTTAAAGACTTTGGTATCTTTAAAAACCATTTATTAAGTCATTACAAGCACACCACACGTCAAATTATTGTGATGTCTTCACATACACATCATAAATAATTCAATGGTGGGTTTCCTATGATTTCATGTCAATATGAGGTTGTTTTCTATGCTTTTGACCATTAAACCCATGTTTTAGTGTTTTAAACTACAAAAAACACATTTACATGCATCTTGGGAAAACTGTTACTTGGAATGACGTGTTTGGTTTATACATTTCAAAAATAAATTTATGGTCTTTGTCATATGATTTCATGGCCATATGACATCATTTTTCTAGATTTGACCCTATGACAAACTTTTTTAAAGACTTTGGTATATTTAAAAACAATTGTCAGATAGCCAAAACCAAGACAACGAGCTTGGATTGTTTTTAAAATTTAAAACAATGATATATAATTCATTTTTAACATGTATGAATCAACCACATGCAAATTAGACACATGATGTGGTCAGTATGACTTAAATAGCATGTTTTCAATACAAAAGCATCATTTTAGTTTAAAACTATTGGAACCTCCTTATTTTAATGTTCCAAAATCATGATTATTATGTTTATAATGATATTACTATTTTATAGTAGTATATCTTTTGTGAAGAAATTTGGATAAGTGCAGATTTATCATTAGTTATGGAGATCTACTTCTAGTTCAAGGAATCTATCGTTGGCAGTGATGACCCACTATTAGTTTAAAATTATCTAACATTGGCTCTGCTGGTCTACCATTAAGTTAAAAAATATACCAATGAATACATCTACTAATGAATACATCTACCGATGACTTCATCTACTAATGATATATGATACCACCAGTCATGTGCTACCGCTAGACACATACTACCACCAGACATGTGCTACCGCCAAACATGTGATACTGCCATACATGTGCTACCTCCATATGTGTTACTGCCAGATGTGATACCACCAGATGTGTTTCCACCAGATGTGTTATCGTTGGACCAGACTACAATTAATCTAATCTACCATTGGTCTATACTACTGTAAACCTACTAGCGTTTCCGTTATGAGTTTCATTTTAATTTAATTCCTCTAATGACTTGTTTAAGGAATTAAATGTAGATAATATTGCATGGATTTATTAATGATTATTCCTAAACCAATATATGAATGAAATGAAGACAAATTCATAGATTTCATAATTTATTGCTCAGTATGAGGATTCATGATATATTTATTATTATTATTCAACGAATAATTAGACCTGAAGAGCTATATATTCTAGATAACTCCCTCGTGCGCATATTCTAGAGAGATGATAGTCTCTTATACAATGAATACACATGAGAGTGTGAAATCATAGAACATACAAAAGATTAAGAACCTTTAATGCACCAAATTAGGAGATCTATGTAGACATTTCAGATAATATATAGATAGAAAATTGAACTTTACAACACTATTTTTCCTACACCTTTAGAGAAACTTGATCAAACTCCTCACTAAGCCAAATACAAGGACCCTTAAGATTTTGAATCTATTCAGACCGAGAAACATTATCTTTTCTCATCTCTTCTCACTTTCTCTCTCTATATTATGCTTTACATTTGAGAAGTGTGTTGTATTGCTGTGTTTATTTTTACACACTATCTCTTGTGATTTAAATTAAGTGCGCTTGACACAATCTCTCTACTTTATTTATTTTTATACCCACAACAAGTATGGAAGATATTCTGCATGTCTTGTATTGTTTTTATTCACACGTATAACTGTAGAAGAGGATTTGATCCTAGACATCATGTGTGATGTTGTTTGTAAAAAACTGATCTAGATTATTGATAAAATTATTGTTATAATAATATGATTGGAAACAAGTGATTTACAAGTGAAGGGGATTAAGTCTCGACTTAACACTTAACCCATTTTTTATTCCACTGTGTGTTTTAGTTTTATTTTTCTTTATTTTATATTCCAAAGGTAGAGATGATTTTTTTTATATTTGTAAACAAAACTTATAATTTGATAGTTAGTATTAACCTGTGTTTATATAAAGTCTTTGATCAAGTAATTTAGTTTCAAAAGTTAATTTAATTTCAAATATTGTTTTAAATAATCCCTAATCCCACTTTGATAAATTTTATGAAAGATGAAACTTATATAATTCTACCATTTTGATTAAATGGACTTTTTTAATTAACTAGGGGGATTTAATTTTAAATTGTTTTTAACAAAAATTTCTATTGGGAACTCAATTCACCAACCTCTTGAGTTACTCACTCTGACCAACATTTGGTATCAAACGATTTTTCAAATAGCTTTTCAACTACGATTTAGTTATCTTTTAAAGATCATAAATTTCTGTTATTTCTAAATTTATTTATTTAAGGATAATAATATATAAGATTGATCTGCTACAAATAGACCTAATTATTATAATGGAATAAACTATGATCAGTGGAAGATTAAAATGATGATTCATATTGAAAGCATGGTTTTTGAAATCTAGACTATCATTGAAGACAAATATGTATTACCCAAAACCACTAGAGATGAATAGAGTGATGCTACTAAAGAATCTTATAATAAAAACTATAAATCCATGAATGATTTATAATGTGCTTTAGTAGATTAATAATTTAATAGAATTTTTGTATGTATAACTAATTTCGAAATTTGGGATACTTTAGCTATTTCTCATGAGAGAGAATCTAATGTCAAATAAATGTGTTTAAATACTTAAACTATTAAATATGGTACTTGATGAACTTATTTTGGATATGTATCTCGGATTTAATGAGATCATGGTCACAATGAACTAAATGATAAAACCTATTTTTGACAAAGATTAAGTGATGCACTTATTGAGGTGTTTACCAGAAAGATGGAGAGAAACCTCATTGTCAATCGGAGAGTCGTGTGATGTTAGAAAGTTGCCTATGAAGGAGCTAATAATAAAGATTATGGTGTATGAATAGAAACTCAAGGTGAATAGAGAGGAAGATGATGAACCAAATATAAAATCAATATCCTTCAAAACTATTACCAGTTCAAAACAAAAAGATAAAATAATAGCGACAACTCAAGTGATGAAGAGTCACCCACTGATAGTGATGAAGAGATGGACCACTTGGCTAGAATATTCAAGAAGTTTTACAATAGGAAGAAGTTATTTATAAAAAAAAATATAAAGGAAAATATGAAAATATTGGTAACCAGAGAAAGGATTGGAATAAGGATGATGCTACAAATGAAATAATCTATTATGAAAGTAAGATAACTGGTCATGTCAAAGATAACTTACCTAAGTTAAAATTTAAGAAAAAAATATGATGATAAGGATAAGAGATATAATAAATCCATGAAAGAAACTTGGAGTGATTCTAAATATAGTTCGAGTGATTCAGAATCAACCTAAGAGGATAAGCATACTGGAGCCAACATGTGTTTTATGAAAAACAAATATGAGGTATCTAATGTATTTCCAACAACTCTTGTTCATATTTATGACATTTATACAGATGAAAAAAATGATGAAAACATGTATAATGAACATATTTTTGAATAATGTAATATTATGGAAGATAATTTTAATTAACTTAAGGATAAATATATGATTTCAAATAAGCATCATGCTCTAACTACTAGTTTTAAAACCAATATCATTATTGATAAGGATGAAAATACTCAACTATTAAAAGAGAATAATGAGTTAAAATTGTCTAATGAGAAAATAAATAAAGATATGGAAAGGTTTAAAAATTGTATAAATACACTTACATAGATTCATGTAAAGTAAAATACTCCTAGATACACTAATGGCCCGTTGTCATGTACCAAGATACCCTAGGTCAAGCCCAAAACTCCTTATCGGAGTTTTCACTTCTAGGTACATCTGCGCCAAAGCCGCCTCTACCTGCTCGTATCCAGATAGGGATGTATTGCTTGGAAAATACACAAAATATCTACATTAACAAAATTCTAGGAAGTTCTTCTATACTAATACTCAGAGTCTATCTTAGGGTAATGTTCTATAATCAGAATTTATCTAAATATTTATTAGAAAGGGAATCCCTGAGAGTGGCATTTTCAAACCCTCCACACTCGAGAACCCCCTCCCCACGAAGGGATCATAAGAAGATGCCCCAGCCAGGAAAGAGCCATTTCCAGCTGAGATGATAGTGTGTCCCACAAGGTAACACCTCGATCGGTGATGGTTCGTCACAGAAATCCGTCAGCCAGGTGAAGTGCGCCCATTCTGCCCACCCGATGAGAGACCGGGTGACCCGGCAAGACGAGTGGTACATGGGAGGCGGACCAAAGTTTATCTAAATATATTTCTAAGGTTGTTGCTAAAATTCCTGTGATACCAACTGTAATGCCCTAACCCCAGTTACCCAAAGTCGATATTATTATTTTAATACATTGGCATGATTAAAAGGAATCAAGTTCCAAAGGACCGATAAGTTTAGCAGTCTTGGAAAATAGATTACATACATGAACGTTAAATTAAATTATGAAATGAAAAAAAAACATTGTCTCCATTGACCATATTCATATCCCTTAGAATATACCTGCAGGTCATTCATAATATACTTCTTCGCATCCTGGAAAAAATAAAACATAGAAAGGGGTGATCTCAGATGCTCAGTAAGGATAGCAATATAACGGAAACTTTCATAAATAATCATAAACATTTAAGGCGATGTATAAAACAAAAACAAAATCCTTTTAAACTCAAACTTCTGCATAATATGGAAAAGATAAATTAAATAATTCAATTTACTTATTCACATGGATATTCTACTAGTTGAATAATCACACGTAATATCAATAGCTAATTTCATAATGATGGAATGCATAATGCTAGACTTTATAACCACATAGTCAATGCCTTGTGCCAAGAATACAAATAATATTTTTTAAAGGCCTTATTACAAGACACTAGTTTGTCTCATGAGACCTACCGATGCATCGAGAAGCTATAGCGGGCTCTACCTGTCTCTTACTAAGTCCAATGCATTCCTCATATGAAAAGGTTTAAACATAACAAAAACATTTGTATTAAAACTAGCATATGAAATGTCAATACTTTATCCATAAACCATGAATGGTATAAAAATGACACATCCATAGTCAAACATATCACAAAACCTTCAATAAAATATGGAAGATTTGTATCATAATAAATCAACCTCGATCAAGAATAATATTCCGTAAAGGATGTTGATATAGTTAAAAATGATCAGTAAAAATCTTTGAGAGAAATATCCCTTTTTCATGAAATCATTTAAAATTCATATAAAGGAATTCATTTAAAAAATAGTTTCGAATCAAAGTGTCCCATAACACTTTTAAACTTTTTAAAGGAATTAAAATTTTAAAACATTCATGTCCATATAAATAAATCCTTAAAATCATTTTGAAAACATGGACATTAATGAGAAAGGTTTAAAAGAATAAATATTTAAAACATTTAAAATGATGTTTTAGTAAAAAGTCCCTTAAAAATAATCCATTTGAAAACTATTTTATGAAACATGGACATGGATAATAAATATTTCACAGTAGATACTTACGTAAAAACAACCTCAGATAATAAAGAGATTGTGAAATTAACCCTTACCTTGCACTTTCCTTTGGTCGAGGGTACGTTTAACCTTCTGTATAATGACCATAGTCTGTTATTAAATTATACCAGAACTATATTAATATTTATTATATCATAAATTATTCCTTTATGACTTTATACTACCCATTTAATAATGATTTCCATGTTAAATTAACATTTTGGGTAATAATCACTTTCTTTATCATACATGTTTTAACTTGTTATTCTTAATCGTACCATTTAGATCATGATTTAAATACTTATAGAATATAAAAATTGATTTATATATCATACATATTTAGAATATAAATATTTATAATAGATATATATATGAAATGGAATGCACCGTTTATAAAGACGATAGGCCGTACGTATGCATAAACGCTATTTCCGTTTTCAAAGTGTATTGAATGGAAGTAAGTGAATAATATATATGTAAGTACAGAAACACACACACACACACACACATATATGTCAAGTAGAATTATTATGTCATATATTATATACTTATTAATAATATATATATTTATAATCATCGTTGAATGGTGAACTTGGGAATGAATCTCATCGCGTCGTGGAGACGGTAATCCGTACGTACGCACGGGCGACAATATCATTATATTGATAGTGAAATTGTATATAATTGGATGATATATCATATATAAAGAATAATTAACATGTTATATTTATTATTTACATTAGTTATAATCATTATTATACCCATCCAAATAATGAAGTGTTTTAATAACACACTACACCACGACGTGGAGACGGTAAGTTGTATGTACGCACGTATGATGACTTTGTCATTTATATGATGGATAAAATAAAGAATATGGTTGTAATGTATTTATAATAACATCATAGTATTTAGGAGGTACTAAAGTTATTATTTTCGTATGGAAACAATAAATAAAGAGGAAGTGGAAGAATAAAAGAACTTGAAAGAGGATGGTGAAATTATTACCTCTACTTCGGGTGTTTCATTTCGAGTTGATCAAAAGGGATCATTAGGTTGGATTTATGATCAAATTAAGGCCTCTAGGATGAAGGGAGAAAATTTGGGAGGATATTTTGGTAGTATTTGGTAGAGACAAATGGCTTTAGAGGTGTGAAAATAAGAGAAGGGGAGGTACCCTTTTATAAGAGAGGTGAGAGTCACTTTAAGAAAATCATGAAATATTATTTTATAATAAAATCATTTTCCATTTATAATGGCTCCAAAATGATTTATTTAGAGGATAAGGTGGGTATGAGTCGAAAAAATTTCAACCAATAGGTTTTATACAGGTTTAGGTCACCATATTATCCATATATTTTAGATTTAACTCATAGTTAAATAGTTTGACATTTACCATGTCTCTTTGTATTTTTATATTATATAGTTAATAAAATTACTATAACAAGACAATAGAACCCCAAGTGGTTCATTATTAATATATATAATCTTATCTAAGTCCTTTGGCTGAATATTATATTTTTAGAAATATTATTTCAGTTAATAATATAGTATTTGTTTTAAAAACTAAATTATGTCAATTTTAACACTATTTAGTATTTGGTTTTTGTGAAAATCATAACAACCTGATTACTTCGAAAAAAATATATTTAATCAACCCTAAAATTTCATATTAACCTATAGAATTAGTTTAATTCATCAAAAGTATCAAATTACATTTATTTGGATATTTATAATATCAATTATTTTAATCTTTCATTAATAAGGTAATTACTGCATCATCATTGTGTCATAAATAAATTAAATTATTTAATGCCTAAAAATTATAAATAAAAAACCATTATGTATTAAATATTTTTGGATTTCTAATGAATATTTATATTCAAATTTATCTTATGTATAACCCTATATTAAAAATGGTTTAGTTATTAAACTTTGAATTTAACTCTTTTAACTCTTCTTTAAATAAAATAATAATAAATATCCTAGTTTAATCCAAGTGGACCAAAGGGGTTCATATTTTATTCCTAAGTTTGTTTTTTGTCGAATTACACTTATCTAATAGAATTAGGATATGTGTTAGGGTAATTATAATATCATTTTTACCCTTAATTACCCTATTTACTTTTAGTCGTGGTAAATAAAAGTCAAAAGTTACTATTCACCAAAAATTATTTTCAACTTATTGAACCAAATTTTAATTACTGATATCAACCATATCTCTCATATTTCTGAAATTCAACTCACAAAAGTGGTAAAATTATGTTTTATGCAAATTTTAAATGCTCCTAGAAGGTGGGTAAAAGACGGTAAAAAGTTTAATAAAAATTTATATATCTAATTTTATTATAAAATGACTCCAATGAATTAAATTGAACTTATATAGGTATTATATATCTATTTTGACTTAAAATAAATTTAAATAAAATAAATAATTATTTAAATAAAAAGTCAGTTTTAAACAATAACGCAATGTTTTCACTATTCATAAAAAATTGAATGTTTTTAGAAAAATACCAAAAATTAATCTAAGCTAATTTTGATGTCCTTATTCTAATGAATAATTTAATTTTATTAAATTAAATATATAAAAGTGTCAAATATTGGTTTTAAAAAGGGTTCACCATTAAAAGGCTAAAAAATTTCATTTTTTGAAAAATACTTTCTTTTATCTGATAAAAATGAATTTGTTCTTATATTATGTCTAAGAAACACATAATATGGATGTTAATATTATATATAGTATATAAGATTCAAAATGTAGTTAATACTATTCATAACTGATTTTTGAACGGTTAGTTTGGTAAGTTGTGGTGCGCTCGAACTCGGTGTTGCGTGTATCGTAAGCTATTGAATTACTTTAATGAGATAATGTACTATGAAATATTGAATTGTTACAACAGATGTTGAATTTTTTCCTATTTTACCAAGTATGATAAATATGTATATAATCTTAGTTTAATAATAATTAATACCTTAAGAAGTGATCATGTCTATGAGTTTGAAAATCAATATTTTGAATCATTTTTATTACAAAATAGATATAACCATAAATTTTTTACTTATAGGACCCCACATCAGAATGGTGTAG
Organism: Viscum album; assembly: GCA_963277665.1. Lineage (NCBI taxonomy): Eukaryota > Viridiplantae > Streptophyta > Magnoliopsida > Santalales > Viscaceae > Viscum > Viscum album. The sequence goes on along the minus strand of OY728160.1, from coordinate 376,074,384 downwards.
TGGAAATGAGAAATAGAACCCTTTAAGAAATTACCTAGACCATTATCAATGAGTGTGATTTACCTGTTTATTTTTGGGCAGAATCTATGAATGCAAATTGTTATATAATCAAAATATTTTTAATTAGACCTCTCATTAAGAAAACTCCCTATGAATTATATAATGGTAGAAAATAAAAGTTTAATTACTTTTGAGTTTTTGGTTGTAAATTATTTATTCTTAATACTAAGGAAAATCTTGAAAAATTTTATTCTAAGAGTGATGGATGATTTTTACTTGGTTATTCAACATCTAGTAAATCATATAGGGTTTTTAATAAAAGAACCAAGATTCTAGAAGAATCTTTTCATATGAAATTTGATGAAACATATTCACACAATCCTAAGACCCCTTTAGAGAACCTTGAATATGTTTTTTAAAATTTGAATATCAATGCCAAACCCTCTTGAAAATTATATGAAACAAGCAAAAAAATCATCAAATTACGAGGAACAATCCAAACCTGAATCTATAGAAAACAATGATATTTCCAGCCCTTATTTTCCTAGAACCATTAGGACCGATAGATACCATTATCTATATATTGTAATTGGAGATTTATATAGAGGTACACAAACTATATCTTCTCTTAGAAATCAAGTTGAACATCAATCATTCTTATCACTATCTAAATCTAAAAACATCAATGATTTAATTAATGATAAATTATGGGAGATGGAAATTCAAGAATAAATTAATCAATTTTAAAGGAATAGAGTTTGGGAATTAGTTGATAGACCTAAAGACACTATAAATGTCGACACTAATTGGGTGTTTAGAAACAAAGTTGATGATTCAAGAACTATATTTAGAAATAAATCTAGATTGGTTTCACAAGATATAGTTAAGAATATAGTATTGACTATGAGAAAACCTTTCCACTAGTGTCTATAATTGAAGCCATTAGAATTATGCTTTCCTACATTTGGATTTAAAACTATATTAAATGTATGCCAAGAGTACATTATTAAATGGTAATATAGTTGAGGATGTTTTTTTGAACAACCCATAAATTTTAAAATCCCCATTTTTCAAATAATGTTTTAAAATTAACTAAATATTTTATAGTTTAAAACAAACTCTTAGATATTGGTCTGATATGATCATCTTTTTATAATTTCTAAAGGTTTTTCAAAAGTCATAGTTTATTCTACTTTATTTATAAAAGTAAATTGAAAGGATGTTTTAGTAGTTTAAATTTTTTGTTGATGATATTATTTTTGGATCTTCTAAAAATTCTTTGAGTATTGATTTTTCAATAATGATGTAAAGTGAATTTGAAATGAGTTTAATGGGCAAGTTAAAATTATTTTTTAGTTTTCAATTTTTTCAAAATAAGTATGAAATTATTTTAAGTCAAAGTACATACATAAAAGAACTTATAAATCATTTTGGTTAGGATAACACTAATGGTAGTGAGACTCTTATGAGTACAACTTGTAATACATGTCTTGATGAAACTGGAAAGATAGTAGATCAAACTAGTTACATAGGAATGATTGTACATTTTATACACTTAACTTCTATCTGACCATATATTATTTCTAGTGTGTGTATGTGTGTACATTTTCAAAAAAATCCTAAAGAATCAAATTTAGCTTTTGTTAAAATAATTTTCAAATACCCCAAGTATACTACCAATTTAGGACTATTATATCCTAGGGGAAAACATTTTATTTAGTAAGTTATTCATATAAAGACTTTTATGGATTTAAGTTATAAAAATAACCTATGGAACATGTCACCTTTTTGAGAAGTTAATTTTGCATTTGGTGTCCCAGAACCAACTATTTGTACATTGATTACATGAATATTTAATGTATTTAAATATTAAATATCTTATTACATATTTTTTTATTATTCTACATGACTATAATGTAATAATTTCCTAGAGTATATGTCACATCAATAAGGTCATAGCAGTTCCCCGCTATGATGAGAACCTTGAAGTGCTATAACAATACTCTTAAATATAGTTCTACAGTTGGATGACATACTATAATGGGACACATAGTATACAAAGTATCAGGTGTGAGTACTCATAAGCAGATGATACTTCTTCTCATGAATTTCGCACTTGTTAATCTTCAATATGAGATATTATGAGAACATACCTGCTAGTAGGAATTCTTCATGTTTTGGTGTCATTGGATATTCCTATCTGTGAGCATGTGTAATGGTCATTAGACTTTAAGATTATCATTAATGTATGTAATGACTCACAAACTTTTATTTACTAACGAAAACCTTCATGCCATATGTTGGTGGGAAGTAGGGTACATTGGGTGCATCACGAATGACATGTTATTAATGGATAAGTTTTGGAAGGATTTTTCCCTTCCATTTTTGGAAATTGATATCTCATAACTTTTATTTGAATAGAACCATCTCCCTAAATTTCATGGCCATGGTGTATCAATGAGTTTATTTTAGGTAGTAAAATAAATACATATCAAGCAAACAAGTCGATGACACTATCATAAAACCTTCTGGATGAGATATTGAGACAAATGGATCATATTACACAATGATAATTTGTATGTGTATGTCATCATTGTGAATTTAATTTCTTTCTCTTGGGTGCCTTGAACCATTGCTAGATATTACTCTTGTACTTTAGGCAATCCCGCCTAATGATAAAGAGAAAGAATTCTAATGGGTCACACACTAAGTGTTTCTTGTGGTCTCGATTAAATTCTATTTGAATTTAATTAATGGAATAAATATTATTCTCAAGACCATGGAATAATTTTATTCAAGTCAAAATGATCTCATAAATTAAATAAAATATATTTATTTTATTAAACATTTAATAAATATTTATTTACTAGTTTGTAAATTAAATATTCATTTAAGAGAATAAATTATTTATTTATTCGGGTGTTCAATAAATGGAATTGGAGTTAGAGAGGACCAAGTCTGGTCTGGTAGTAAAATAATTATTTACAATATGTTAAATAATTATTTGACTCGTTGGCACAAGAAAAAATAATAATAACACTGTTATCATTATGTGGCATGAGATTTCATTTATGATTCCATTTTGCACAAGTTGGAACACCACAAATAATGGTGCTGTTATTGTTATTATGTAGTATGGGTTTTCTCTAATGTTATGAATGTATTTAAATTCTGTTACGTAATTAAATATTAGAACCAAAACCCCATGTCGTTAAATAGACAAGTATGTTTATTGTTATATTATGTCTGGTGAACAAAATTGATGGTGGTGAGAGAATTGTTGAGCCAAAAAAATTTATATATCTAATCCTCTCCTCTCCCCTCTCAAGAACAAGAGACTCTCTTCAAGACTGAAGAACAACCAATCAAGAATGACCGACGCAAGACACTCACTTCACCGCCCTATCACCCAGAGAATGAGTGGTGTTGATCAGAGGACATCAGAGCACGTGTGGATCACCGCTAGAGGTATTCTGGTTTGGATCCTCGCAAGTGTAATGAGACAATCTAGAAGGGTTATTTCAGACGATCAAAATCATCAAAAAATAAAGTACCGAAGATCTAGGTATTTAATTTCTTCAGAAATTATTTAAATTAATTATAAACATGATGCACAAGATAATCTCTCTAGGATTTAGTGCCTTTTTCTTCTTTTTTTCTAGATCTTTGATCTTAATCTGTGGATAATGGAATTTATCATCATATTGATTATAGATTGGTCATCGATTACAGTGAAGGGAAAGTTGGGACCTCCCAACCTCTATGCTTCTTCTCTGTCCGTAACTTACAAGTGGTATCAAAGGGGTCACATCATCATTTATAATTATTTAAATAATTCGTTGAAAATTTACACTTTAATAATTTAGTTTTTCAATTCATGTTTAATCATCATTGTAATATGCATTTCTAGATTTATTCTTACTCTTATAATTTCTAGAAAATCTAACAGAAATGAATACTTTTTTATTTATAATTAAATCAAGGATCTCATTAGGAGGTGCCGACAATTCTGTCTAGGTAACATGATAGTACACGCTGTGTATTCGGATTTACAAGTCGTGTAATCTTCCATACATGCCATGTAATCTGGATTACACACTGTGTTGTTGTGTTCAATTCATCGGGAGTAATTAGACAATTACTTAATCCATGTGCATTAATGAAACACTGTGTAGTTAATTCTTACACCACATGTTGACCAAGACAGAATGACACATGGTCAGCTAAATTACACACTGTGTGTCCCACTGGACACAGCATGTAATCCCTTCGGGTCAAGGTCCAAACCATGTATCCCATACATAGATAAGCTGACCGGTAACCATGTAACCCAAAGAAAACACGACATGTGTCCCAATGGACACACTGTATACTCTAAGATTTCTGAAGTATGCCTCACATGTCGAGTACCTTATCGTGTACTTTGGATAAGACAGTGAATGCAGTACATGCTGTGTAGTCAAAAATACACGTCATATAGTTTTCCAAATTACACATAATTAAAACTTTAATGTTTGTGTAATGTTCAGAATTACATATCATGTAGATTTGAATAGGTGTTCACCGTGTTACCTCCAAGGTTATGGATGAGAATATTAGGGAAATACAAAAAAGGATTAAGATAAAGGGATTGATTAATTAAAGATAATAATTAATCTATTCAAGCATGATTTATATTAATATAAATCATTAAATAATTGAATGATAGTTTTATTAAATTCATAATTCATTGCATGTATATGGATAATCATGAGCTAGACCAGACCTTTGTATGTGATAGGTTTCCTTTTATTTTATTTTAAATTAAATTTTCGGTATGCATGCCATCTCTTCTCATTAATATATAGGACCTGCATTCGCATGGTTTCTTTTATGTAAACCCCATTTTTACCCCTCACCTGCAAGGGAGTTAAAAAAATATGTAATGGATGGAGCTCCCAAGCTAGTGGAGGCAGTTCAAGCTGGATCCGAGATGAAACCAATCACAAGAGATACAAAGGTGGAAAGATGAAAAGCTATAAACACGAACCCAATATGTTCAAGTTGTTTTTCCCCTAGTCCAGGGTTAGTTTATCAACCAATAGATAAACTAACCATTAGAAAATATCATGATCATTCCCTTTACTTTCTTTTATTTCTGTCAGTTTCATGGTTTATCATTATAGATGTGTTGTCATGATCATATAATTAATGACTTAAACAAGTATGCATGATGAAACTAAAATAAACTGGGATTATGAGTAAATATTATCAAGACATAGTTAATCACTTAAGTAATTTTCACTTAATATCAACAATCATGTGATAAAGATAATAATAAATTTATGCATAATATATAAAAATCCCTTAATAAAATATTAATTCAGACCAAGCCTTCCATTACTTGATTAAGGGAAATACTCAATAAAAATATGTGTTTGACCAACCCTTGTTGGGACACTTACTTTTATATAGGAAGACCTTATAAAAGTTTCAGGTAGACTTAACCATATTACATCAAGAGGAGCACCCTTTCTATACTTGGTGTAATATTAGAGGCAAGCGTTGAGGAAGTCCAAGTCAGGATTTCAGGATTGGGGTGTCCAATCAACATATCAAGAAGCTACAATACCATAGTTGTAAAAGACTTTCCCACCTAAATACCTTCAAATAGCATGACCAACCCTTTTCGGGGTTATGCGAAGGGGAGTATGGATCCTTTCCACTAGAATGTCCAAGAAACTAGACATTTTGAGTTCAATGGTGAGGGCCATTGAGACTTGATAAAATATTGAGAGACTTAATAAAATTAATATATTATTTCTCATAAAATGTAATAAAGAAATTACTAATTATCTACAATTTTTATTATAGAATAAAAATGAAAAAATTTTCAACCACACTATCCCTGTGATCAATACTAGATAAAGACAACATTCTCACCAGCAGTAACTTCCAAGAATAGTTTAGATGACTTTGGGTCATTCTACGCCATGAACGGAAATCTTACATGCTAGAGTCCTTATTACCTGATCCACCTACCCAAGAGGAAAATGATGAAGAGTTCCTGGTCTACGAGAAACATATGAACTACACAGTCGATGTTCAATGTTTGATTTTATCACCAATGTCTAGTGAACTCATGAAGTCTCACAAAAAAATGGATGCCTATAGCATTATTGAGCACCTCAATGGTCCTTACTAGGAGAGAGAAAGATAGGAAAAATTTGAGATCTCCAAGGAACTCTTTTAGATTAAGCATGGAGAGGGTTCCCCAACTGTGCCACACATAGTCAAGATCATTGGCTATATTGAGCATCTAGAGGTTCTAGGGTTTAAACTCCATGAAGAACTAGGTACCGATATCACTCTTGCATCACTCCCTCAGAGCTTCTTTAGTTTTGTTGTGAATTTAAATATAAACAACATTGAGAAGTCTATACCAGATCTTTTTATCCTCCTTCACCATGTGGACAAATACATGAAGTGAAAAAAGCCTTCTGTCCTTTTGGTGAATAAGAGGAAAGGGAAGACGAAGAGATTTAAGACTAAAGATTCTTTAAGCACTTCCAATAAAAGGAAGATCAAGGGGTATGGAAGGGAATAAGAAGTTGTTTGTTTTTTATGTGGAAAGAAGGCCCATTGGAAGAAAAACTGCACCCAGCTAAAGAAGCAAGGGGAAGATTCAGGTGCATTTTTTATTGAGTAAAATTTATCTATTTCTACAAATTGGGTATTATATACAGTCAGTGGTGCTCACATATGTATCCAAACATAGGAACCAATTAGATTCAAGAAAATTGACTGAGGGGAGGTAAATATATGAGAAGCCAACATAGATAGACTTGATGCAATAGCTGTCGGGGAATACCACCTCACGTTGCTGACTAGGATGATCTTGGTATTAAAAGGTTGTTATTATGTGACTTCTGTAACCAAAAACATTATTTATATATCCAGACTAGATACAGATGGATTTATTTTCAAGTTTCAAAATAAATGTTGCTTCTTTTATAAAGATAGAATTTTTTTGGTAAGACACATTTATATAACGGTATTTACGCATTGGATTAAATAAACTAAGTAATGTAAATTGATAATGAAACTACTTCACACGACTCATACCACACCCAAATTTGGAATCACTAGTTAGGTCATATAAATGAGAAATTATTGACAAAGTTACATCAATATGGATATTTAGATTATTTCAAACTAAAACCACTTGATGTATGTCACACATGTTTACAAGGAAAAATGACCAAAGCCCCATTTATTGGGAAAGGTGAAAGAGACAAAGAGATTCTTGAATTGATTTATACCGATGTGTGTGGACCATTTTTAGTTGAAGCAAGGGGTGGGTACTCATACTTTATAACTTTTAATAATGATTTTAGTAGATATGGATATATCAAATTAATGAGGTATAAATTGGATTATTTTGATAAGTTCAAGGAATACAAGAATAAAGTTGAGAACCATCTTGGTAAGAATATTAAGAAACTATGCTCAGACTGAGATGGAGAATATCTTAATTAAGACTTCATTGATTACTTATAAGATTTTGGGATACTATCCCAACTCACTCCTCCTTACACACCCCAGTGGAATGGTGTAAGATAAATGTGGAAACACACCTTATTGGACATGGTGAGATCAATGATGAGTCATGCAAGTCTTCCATTATCTTTTTGGGGATATACGTTACAAACAGCTGCACACATACTAAACCAAGTACCAACTAAATCGATAAATGGTATTCCATATGAGTTTTGGAGTGGAAGAAAATCAATGTTATCAAATTTACATGTGTGGGGGTAGAAAAGCATTTGTTAAGGCCTCTTCAGGTAACAAATTTGCACCCCGAGCACAAGATGTACCTTTATAGGATACCCTAAGGAAATAAGGGTATATTACCTATAAAAACCCTCATAAAATTTTTTATAGTGGTAAGACATGCCATATTACTTAAGAAGGAGAACATATCCAAAAGAGATAGTGGGATCAAGATATACTTTGATGAAGTCAAGGCTCAAGGTACACAAGAGTTGGTATAGGAGAAGATTCCACAAAGCCCTATGAAAGAAATATCTATTATAGAGACACAAGTACTGCGTAGGAGTACACGAGAGGTTAGAGAACCGAAATGGTACAGTTTTCTAGTTATCGAGGATGGTGACTCATTATTAGTTGATAATAATGATCCTCTAACCTACAAGGAAGTAGTAAATGGCACATACGTTGCCAAGTGTAAAGAATCCATGAATTCTGAAATGGATTCCATGCACCAAAACCAACTATGGATTTTGGTAGATACTTTAGTAGATGTAAACCTTGTTGGTTGTAAAAGGGTATTCAAGAAGAAACTGGACATGTAAGGACAAGTTAGTACCTATAAGGCACGACTGGTTGAAAAAGGGTTTAAACAACATCAAGGCATTGACTAAGATAAAAACTTTTCCCCAGTTGCAATGCTGAAATCCATAAAAATTCTATTGTCCATTTCCACTTACCATGACTATGAGATTTAGAAAATGGATTTCAAAATAGCCTTACTTAATAATAACCTTTAATAATATGTCTATATGACACAACCTGAATGGTTTTTGACTCCAAAGGATGCCAATAAGATATGAAAGTTTCAAAAATCTATTTATAGATTAAAGAAAGAATCCAGGCCATGGAACATCTGTTTTGATGAATCCATAATAGAATTTGGTTTTATAAAGAATGAATTTGAGCCTTGTATCTACAAATGGTTTAGTGGGAGCATAGTAATTTTCCTAATAGTACATTTTTATGACATATTACTTATTGGAAGCAAAATACCAGTATTATAGTCTGTTAAGGCATGGTTGAATAAATTATTCTCCATGAAGGACTTGGGAAAAGCAACATATATTCTTGGGATCAAGATCCGTTGTGATATATCCAAGAGATTTATGGGCCTAAGTCAACTTACATACATTAACAATATATTTAAGAGATTTAGTATGGAACAATCCAAGAGGGGATTATTTCCAGTGTCACATGGAATTCATCTTTCTAAGAAAATGCTCCCTTAGACACATGAGGAAATAAAGAGAATGAAAGGGATTATATATGAATCACTGATTGGGTTATTCATGTATGCCATGCTATATACTAGGATAGATGTTGCCTACACATTAAGTGGGGTAGAAATATATCAAGCTGATCTAGGTGACCACCATTGGATGGCAGTCAATACTATTCTTAAGTATCTAAGGTGTACTAAGGATATGTTCCTGGTTTATAGAGGAGATGTGGAACTAGTCATCATAGGATATGCAGATGATAGTTTATAGACTCATCAAGATGACATGAAGTCACAAATGAGATGCATCTTCACTTTGAATGGAGGTGTTGTGAGCTGGAAGAGCTCAAAGAAAGGCATGGTCATAGATTCTATAGAATATTAGAAGTATATCGAATATTTTGAGATAGATAAAGAAGAAGTTTGGATGTGGAGATTCATCCAAGAGTTGGATGTGGTATCTATCAGTAAAGATCCCATCACACTTTATTGTGATAATAGTGTAGTGGTGGCTCTCACAAAAGAGCTAAGGTCACATCAGTGGAAGAAGCACATACTACAGAAGTATCATCTCTTGAGTGATTTTTCTTAGAGAGGTTAAGTTGTAGTGAATTATATTTCCATGGAAGACAACATGGTGGAACCCTTGACTAAAACCTTGACTCAGTAGAAACATGATTATCATGTGAGGTCTAGCGGAATGAAAGATGTAGGCAGTTGGCTCTAGTCCAAGTGAGAGTTTGTTGGAGTTGGTGTCCTATAACAAACTATTTTTACATTGATTAAATGAATATTTAATGTATTTAAATATTAAACACATTATTACATATTTTTCATTATTCTTCAAGACTATAATATAATAATGTACTAGAGTATTTTTTCATATCAATAAGGTCATAACAGTTCCCCTCTATGATGAGGACCTTGAAGTGATTTGAAAATACTCTTAGATATAGTTCTGTGGTTGGATGAAATACTATGATGTGACATATAGTATACATAAATTCAGGTTCAAGTACTCATAAGAAGATGAAACTTTTTCTCAAGAAGTTTATACTTAGTAATCTCTAAGCTGAGAGATTATGGGAACATACCCGCCAGTAGGAATTCCACATGTTTTGGTGTCATAGTATATTCCTATATGAGAGCATGTATAATGGTCCTTAGACTTTAATATTATCATTAATGCATTTCATGACTCATGTAATTTTATTTACTGATGAAAACCATCACACCATATGTTGGCGGGAAGTAGGGTACGTTGGGTGCATCACGAATGACATGTTATTAATGGATAAGTCGAGGAAGGATTTATCCCTTCCATTTATAGAAGTTGATATCTCGGTCCTTTTATTTAAATAGAACCATATCCCTAAATTACAATTCCATGGTGTATCAATGAGTTTATTTCAAGTAGTCAGAGAAAGATATATCAAGCAAATAGGTTGATGAAACTATCATGAAACCTGCTTGATGAGATATTGAGACAAAGGGATCATATTACAGAGTGAGAATTAATATACGGATGTCATCATTATTAATTTAAGTTCTTTCTATTGGGTTCCTTAAAAAATTTCTAGACAGTACTCTTGGACTTTAGGCAAGCTTGCCTAATGCCAACGAGAAAGAATCCTAGAGGATCACACACTAAGTGTTTCTTGTGGTCTCAATTAAATTCTATTTGAATTTAATTAATGGAATAAATATTATTATCAATACCATTGAATAATTTTATTCAAGTTAAAATGATCTCATAAATTAAATAAAATATATTTATTTTATCAAAAAAATTTAACAAATATTTATTTACTAGTTTGTAAATAAAATATTTATTTAAGAGAATAAATTATTTATTTATTCAGGTGTTCAGTAAATGGAAGTGGAGTTTTAGTGGACCAAGGCCGGTCTGGTAGTAAAATAATTATTTTCAAGATGGTAAATAATTATTTGACTAGTTGACATAGGAAAAAATAATAATAATGTTGTTATCATTATGTGGAACATGATTTTATTTATGATTCCGTTTTGCGCAAGTTGGCACACCACAAATAATGGTGCTGTTATTTTTATTATGTAGCATGGGTTTTCTCTAATGTTATGAATGTATTTAATTTTTGTTACACAATTAAATATTGTAACCGAAACCTCATGTCATTAAATAGACATGTACATCTATTGTGCCATTATGCCTGGTGAACCAAATTGCTGGTGGTGAGAGAATTGTTAAGCCAAAAAAAATGTCTCTCTCAAATCCTCTCATCTCCTATCTCAATAATGAGAGATATTATTAAAGACTAAAGAATAGGAGATCAAGAACGATCGATGAAAAACACTTGCTTCACCGTGCTAGCACCCAAAAAATGAGTGTTGTCGATTGGAGGCCATCAGAGAACATGTGGATCACTGCTAGAGGGATTCTGGTTTGGATCCTCGCAAGCACAAAGAGACAATCTAGAAGGGTCATTCCAAATTATATACACCATCAATGAAGAAATTACTGAAGATACAAGTATTTAATTTCTATAGAAATTATTTAAATTAATTATAAACATGATATGAAAGATCATCTATCTAGGATATGACGCCCTTTTATTCTTTTGTCTAGATCTTTGATCTTAATCCATGTATACTAGTTTTTTATCATCATATTGATCCCATATTGGTCATCAATTAAATAAAATGAAAATTTGGGCCCTCTAACCACCACACTTCCACTGCGTTCAGATCCCTCAGTTAATAGTATCTTGGTGTAGTAAAAAAGATTTTTTCCCCTATCCACTCATGAGACTGAATACATATCTTCTATAAGTTTTTGTGCACAAATTTTGTGTATGAAACATACTTCTCTAGATTATGGATATCAACTCATACATGTACCTATAAATTGTGACAACAAAAGTGTGATAAAATTTTCCAAGAATCACATTTCTCATTATAGGAAAAAGCATATTGATGTAAGTCATCACTTTTTGAGAGATCATTTACAAAAAAGGTTATATAACTATTGAATTCATAGGAACTAAACATCATCTTGATGATATTTTTAGAAATCCCTTGAATTATGATAGATTTAACTGTATCAAACATAAACTAGAAATGATAAATTTTAGTTAATCCTTTATCTTTGAATATCCACTGTTAGAAGATACACTGATGGAAGATCCATCATTATTGCTCCACTGTTGGAATATCCCCTATTGTAAATCCACCTTTGGAGAGACCCACCATTGGCAATCAACCAGTCGAGTCTATGTTACTATTTTTCTACCGGACCTATTTTCTATGTTAAATTTTTTTATTTGTTTAGTATTTTATTATATTTTAAAATCTAAAATCCCTAAATGATAAAATTGAACTTAAATCTGATTTGGAATAGTCTTTCTCGCTCCTACCCTTTAAACCATTTCATCTTCCATTCTCTCTTGAACTTCAACCTTCCTCACACCCTTCCTTCACCTTTTGATTCAGCAAAATGGTGACAGTGAAGTGACCCTTAGTGTTGTATCTTGAAGTATCATGACCTGTAAAAAAATATTAAGGAGAATCGAGATATAATGTAGTCAATCCAAAACCCCCCATTTTCGAACTATGTAGGTTGTTGCATAGAAAAAAGTAGATACATAATTATAGAGACCCTACTTTCCTTACATATATCATTACATAATTTTAAAGACAAACAACATAAATTCATTACACAATGAGGATAAAAAGTTTTAGTGACTTGGGAAAATTAGGAACATATATAACATTTAAAAAATAAAACATAAACATTTATTTAATTCCTTCTTATCTAGCTTCTTATTTTCCATTAAATTCTTCTTAGTAAATGTAATCACCTAAGGATATACATAAAAAGGGGTGATATAAAAGCCTAGTAAGAGGATAGATAAGAAAATGAAACAATATAACATGGGGTGAGAATAATCATTATCATCATAACATAGTCACAAGATCATAATCATGAGAGTAAACCTTAAGAAAAGACTTGGAATGTGGCAATGCATAAAAATGAAACATCATGTCTTAGTGGTCAACTCCCACACATAGTTTTGAAAAAAGACAGCATCATGTTCACGCACATTTTACTTTGTATAATGAGGTTATTCACATTACCCAATGAATTGGAGCACTATATAATTCTGGGCTCACCCGTCACATCATAACATTTACATTGCACTATATAATTTCGGGCGCATCCGTCACATTACAACATTTAAATTATCATGCATGCCACATAAAACATATATCAATATTGAACATATAATAACCCATGGAAAAGAATGGGTTTAATTTCATAATCATACATTCATAAAATTTGGGTTCTCAAAAGAAAGAGGGAATAACATAATTGATATAATAATCATCAACTTTGAGTGAAGGAAATAATCTTGAGAAGTAAAAGGTGTGTTTTTTTGAAAGAAGAGTTATTTTGGAAAAAATTTTGTTTCCCATAAACTAAATTAGAAAATATGTATATCCAAAAATAGGTAATATAATTATGAATAAATTATTTTTTAAGGAATAACCATATTGGAAGTGTGGTGAAAGATGGAAAACCCAAAGAAAGAGAGTTGGGTTCGAGAAATCCCCTTACATTTTGTTCAAAATATTCCTTCACGTTAATATCCTATATAATCACACTAGATTCATTAATTAACAATTCAAAGAAATATTATAAATTAATATGATTCATTATGGTTTTACTGTATTCATTTATGGGACTTTTAATGAGTTATAGAGTTTAATTTCATTGTTCAGGAGCATTCATTTTCATGGTTTTTATGATCGGTTCACTTATATTCATGAATGGAAGTTTGTGTAAAATGTGAATAAATATAAATAATTGTTATTGGATTTTATTAATGATATTCCATAATTTTAAATGATATTATAAATAATTTTTTATATACCATGAGGATGAATCATTAGATAAAAATTAATGATGATCGTTTTAGGTTAATTTTGGCAGTTTTTCGATCACAACAGACTCATTTTGTTTTATCATTTAGTATTATATGTATAAGTTAGTTACAGAACATAAAGAGGGTTGTATCATAAATATTAAAATATATTTTAAATCATTTAATGGTTTTATTAACAGCCTTGAAGGTGCTTAAGTAAAATGAAAGTGCATCACCCACAATGTCGGTAAATTGACACATCACGAGTGATGATTTCATTTTTAAGATATAAGTGAGAGTGGGAGGAGTTTAATGTTATATATTCCATTAAAATGAGATAATTGAATTATATATAAATTAATAGAGTTATAATTACATTTATATGAATGTAGATGAGGATAGAATAAGAAAATAAATTGAAATTGAAAGGAAATTAAAAGAAAAAGAGAGGATTTACCTCTTGAATTATCCTATTGAGATCCTCCTCAAGGCACCTAGTCTTGGTATTTTGATGAGACCAATAGCTCCTAGATGTGGGATATGGGATAGGGAAGAGTATTAGGTAGAATTTAGTCAAGTTTAAAATCTTGAGAGGTGTGAGAAGAAGAGGGTGTGAGGGGTGGTATTTATAGTGGAGGAGTGGGGCGTTTTCTTATTATTTTAATCATTAGTTTATTATTTTTCTCAAGACAAGAAATAGTGAGAATTATTGTGACTAATTATAGTAATTATTGCATGTGAGTTCAAACCATTTCTCACTTACATCATCCAGGATTCAACCATGACTCAAAAATTCAGGTTTTTAGCATTTATCATAAATTATTCTATTTTACTATTCACCAAAAATTCAAGTATTTCAAAAAAAATCCCAAAAATTCACCATAATTTTTTTTGATGTGTATAATTAAAAAATAAACTCAAATATATGAATATAATTTTCTAAATATTATTAATTAAATATTTAATTAAAATCATGATTTACTTGGAAAATACATATTTTAAAATTATTATTGATTTTGTAACACTTTGGAAAATTAATTAAGGACTCATAAAATTATATTAAAATCATAAGGCATAAAAAAATTAATTTATGAATACATTTTATGAAAATAATTTTTCTTTTAAATTATTAAATTAATCATAAATTTTAATTAAATATTTAGGACTTATAAAATATACCAACACTTATTTAATAATTTTTAAAATATTTACTTACTTATACTATCATATAATTATATCATATTTTCAGTTATAAGATGCCAAAATTTTATTTATACTTTCATGTGTATGTTTACTATTCATTTGGCTGGTTTATTATTCATAAGGGTCATATTACTATTCCTAAGGTCAAGTTACTATTTCATCAGTATTGGTTCCTTAACTTCTAGAAATACTTATTATTTAATTAATTCTTCATTTATAAAGTTTTTATTATAGTCTATAAGTGATTTTCTAGGATTTATACTATAATACATTACTATAATAAAAGAGAAATTCACTTGATAAAAATCTGGGTCCTTACATTCTTCCCCCCTTTTGAAATTTCACCCTCGAAATTTCATTTTACATTAATAGGTGAGGGTAATTCTCTTTCATTGCCTCCTCTAGTTCCTAAGTTTATTCTTCATATTTATGGTTCATCCAAAACACTTTGAAAAGGTGGGTTGTCTTGTTATGTAGAACCTTATCTCTCCGGTCCAGAATCTTTACTAGCAGCTCCTCACAAGAGATATCATCTTCTTGTTGTACCACCTTTAAGTTGAATACATGTGAGGGATATGATATTTACTTCATCATGAGTGATACATGGAACACATCATGAACTTGAGCCATATTCGGTGGAAGTTCAAGCTAATAATCCACTACTCCTATGTAATCAGGGATCTCAAAGGGGCCAATATACCTTTGGATTAACTTCCCTTTATTTCCAAACTACATGAATCTCTTCCATGGTGATATTTGAAGGAAGAATTTATCTCCAACATCAGTCTCCAAGTCCCTTTGATGGTTGTTAGTATAGATATTTTTTCGAATCTGAGCAGCTTTGGTATGCTGTTAGATGGATTGAACCTTCTCAATCATTTCTTGTACAAGATCATGTCCAAGTAGATTTTTTTCACCAACTTCATCACAAAAGATTGGAGTTCTACATCACTTTCCATACAGAGCTTCATATAGATCCATTTGAATACTCGAGTGGAAGCTATTGTTGTATGAGAACTCAAACAATGAGATATGCTGATCCAATCAACCTTTGAATTCTAAAGAGTAGGCTCTTAGCATATATTTGAGCATATGAATATTCCTTTCATATTGGCCATAAATTTGGGGGTGATAGACCATGATGAAATTTAATTAAATACTCAAATCATGTTGAAGACTCCTCCAGAATTTAGAATTGAACCTTGGATCACAATCAGAGACAATCGAGAGTGGAAGCCCCTACAGTCTCACTACTTCCTTCACGTATATCTTTAAAAGTTTTTCAAGCGAGAGATATTTATGAATAGTGATAAAGTGGGAAGACTTGGTGATTCAGTCCACCAAAACTCATATCACATTATTTCATTTAGATGTCTTTAGGAGACCCATGACAAAGCCCATAATGACATTATCCCATTTCCACATGTGTATAGAACATGTTTGCATCATCCCTTTGTACTTTTTCCCCCTACTTTAACTTGATAACATATTAATCACCTCGATATATATTACACAATATCCTTCTTCATGTCGTCCCACCAGAAGTGTTCTCGGAGATCATGATACATCTTGGTACTCCCGGGAGGGATAGAAAATGTTGAGCTATGTGCATTGTCCAATAGCTTGTTCTTTGTCTCAGGTGATAAAAGTTCACAAATACTCTTTCCAAACCTAATCACACCACCATCATTGATATAGAACTCTAGCATCTTCCCTTCCATTACTACATTCAACCTCTTTTGTAACTCTGTATCATCCATTTGTCCCTCCTTAATCTTTTATTGGATAGATAGTTGGAAAATAATTTGGGAAAGGTAGGATGTATTATAAACCATTATGATTTCCAAATCCATCCTTTTCATATCTATGAATATAGGGTCTTTATCAATCCACAACATGGATAGAGTATTAGGTTCTTTTCTGCTAAGAGAATCAACTAATTTGTTGGCCTTTCCGGTCTAATAGTGAATAGATAAATCATAGTCTTTGATTAGCTCTAACCATATCCTCTAATTCATGTTGATCTCTTTTTGCATGAATATATAATTTAGGCTCTTTTGATTAGTATACATGTCACACTTCTCACCATATAGGTATTACCGCCAAATTTTCAAGGAAAAAATCACAACTACTAGCTCTAGATCATGCGTAGGGTAGTTTTTCTCATGGATCTTCAACTATCATGAGGTTTAGGCTATCACATTATCATTTTTCATGAGTACACAACCCAATAATTTCTTAGAATCATCATTGTATATCAAAAAACTTTCTCCACTCTTCGGTAATGTGAGTACAGGTGCAGTGATTTGTGTTCTCTTTATCTCTTGGAAGCTTTCCTCACATTCTTCCATCCAAACATACTTTAACCATATACTTATTAACTTAGTTAATGGGCTTGAAAATCATGAGAAATTTATCACAAAATTTCTATAGTACCTTGATAATCCAAGAAAACTGTGGATTTCTGTTACACAAGAGTGTCTGGTCCATTCCTCAATTGCCTTTGTTTTTGAAGGGTCCATAGAAACTCCATCAGTTGTGATCACATGTCCCAAGGATGTGACTTGCTACATCAAAAAGTCACACTTTATGGACCTGTCATACAAATTCTCCTTTCTTAATGTTTCCAACACAAGCCTTATATTTTCTTCATGTTCCTCATTTCTCTTGGAGTAGATGATAATGTCATCAATAAACACCACCACAAATTTGTAGAGGTAATGTCCAAAGACTATATTTATCAAATACATGAAGATCAATGGGGCATTAGAAAGTCCAAAGGACATCACCAAAAACTCATAGTTCCCATAACTTGTACGAAATGCAGTCTTCTGAATATCTTCCTTCTTCACCTTTAGTTGATGATATCCAAAACGGAGATCCACCTTTTAGAAGTACCGATATCCTCTCAACTAATCAAACAAGTCATCAATCCATGGAAGATAATACTTGTTATTTATGGTGATCTTATTTATTTCTTGATAATAAATACACAACCAAATCAATCCATCCTTCTTCTTAACAAAGATAATTGGAGCACCCCAAGGTGATGCACTAAGGCGTATGAAACCTTTTTCCAAATGATCTTACAACTACTTCTTTAACTTCTATAGTCTGATCAGAGCCATCCTATATAGACACTTGGAGATAGTATTAGATCTGGGTATCAGTTATATTGAGAACTCTACCTCATGATATTGGGGGAGTCTGGGTAACTCTTTAAGAAATACATCACTATATTCTCTCATGATGGGAATTTTCCCTAGGTTGATAACTTCCTTTGACTCAACCATTTTAGCGAGGTATGATTCTATATTGGGAATCAACACCCAAACCATTAAAGTATATTCAAAAAGAGATTAATGATCTTCCTTTAATTTATAGAGGATCATGGGATGGTTCATAATATGAAAAGAGATTTCTGTTTCCAAATAGTTTATATGTGCTCTATATAAAAATAGCCAATCTATCCTTATTATGTCATCGAATTCAACCAAGGAAAGTATTATGAGATTAAATGGAATAATCTTTCCACATACTCCAATATTAGAAGATTCAAACACTTAAGTTGCAATGATTTCACCACATTTTGTTTTTATAAATATCTCTACTTCAAGGTTTCGGGGATTCAATTCAATATTTTTAGAAAACTTGCATGATATAAAGGAATGTGTAGAACTAAAATCAAATAATAAATTTTCCATTCTTGAGTGAATAAGTAGTGTACCTTGTACAAATTCATTCTATTGATCCACTTTTATAGTAGTGATAGCATAGGACTTCCCTTTCTCATTTTGACTTGGTGGATGATGATGCTAATTACCCTTGATAAATCTAGGTTTAGTGCACTGGCTTGCATAGTGACCTTTCTCCCTACAGTTGTAGCATTGGACCATGGGTGGTTCTCTTCTTTCCTCCATCACATTTTCCTACTTTCTCATGTCTTTTCATTATTCATGAGATTGGAGGAATTATCTCCCACATTTGAAGCATTTTCCTATCCCTTTGAGGAAATTCCCATGATGCTTTTTCCCACATTTTTGACATGTGGGTGGTTGAGTTTTCTTTCCACCTTTATCATTAGATCTCTAGACTTTAAACTCTATCTTTCGTTTCCTATCACCATTGACATTGAACCATTCTCCAAACTCCATATCCACTTTGAGAGCACATAGAAAAACTTCTTTATAACTTCAAAAGTCTCAAATTTCAATATCCTTTTGAATGTATGGTTTTAAGACACTAAAGAATCTACAAATTTTCCTATAATTATTGATAACAAAACCTGAAGCATACCTTTCAAGCCTTGTGAAATTTTCTTCATAGGCTGTGACAGATTTTCCATCCTTTTGCTTCAGCTTTATTAATTCTCTCTCTATATTTATATGAAGAGTTTGAGGGAAATACTTATTAAGAAACATTATCTTAACGAATTCCCAATCCATATATTCAATTTCATCCCTTAGCTTGGTGTTCTTAATAAAGGCCCACAATTGATCAACCTCTCCATCTAGAAAATAAACATTGAGATTCACCTTATCCATCTTAGAATATAAAATAGCAGAAAATATCTTATCCATTGAGTTGACCCACTGTTCCACAACTAGTTTATTAGAATATCCACTAAACATTGGTGGTCTTTGTTGCATGAAACAATCGATATCCAGTTTGTCCCTCTTTGGTGAAGGAGGACATTCCAAATTATTTAGGTTATTATTAATAACCTAAGATACCTGAGTAAGTATCACCATAAAATTTTTAACTCCACCTCCCAAAGCATTGGGGATGTCATTCGGGTAATCAGTGCATTGTCCCTCGCACGGTTTGTTGGCCTGGTTTCTCATGGTTCCCACCATTTTCTAAAATCAAAAAGGTTAGAACAAAATATAATTAAACAAGTCCTGGATAATATATTCCATTGTGCATTTAAGTCTAAAGGAATATCTTATTATATCCCTATGTTTATAATCTTCTAAATAAAATCTTCTTAGGTGCTCACTTATACTTAGTCTCATACTAAGTTTTTCACTAAGGTTCTCTAATCCTAATTCCCAAATTAATTAAAATGTCCTCTGATACCAACTATAGTGACCTCGCTTTCCTTACATATCTTATTACACAATTTTAAAGAAAAATACCATAAAATCATTACACAACAAGGATATAAATGTTTAGTGGATTTGGAAAATTAGTACCATACATAACATTTACAAAATAAAACATAAAACTTTATTTAATTCTTTCTTCTCTAGATTCTTATTGGACCTCAAATTCTTCTTGGTACATGTAATCACCTTAGGATATACATAAAAAATGTGTGAGATAAAATCCTAGTAAGAGGATAAATAATAACATGAAAAAATATAACATGGGTTAAACATAATCATTATCATCATAACATAGTCATATGATCATAACCATGAGACGAAGCATTAATAAAAGACTTGAAATGTGGCAATGCATAAAAATGAAACATCATGTCTTAGTGGTCAACTACCACACATAGTTGTGAACAAATATAGAATCATGTTCATGAATATTTCACTTTGTATAATGAGGTTATTCGCATTACCCAATGAATTGGAGGGATATATAATTCTAGACGCACCCATCACATCATAACATTTACATTGAGCGATATAATTCTAGGCACACCCATTACATCACGACATTTACATTATCATGCATGCCACATAGAACATATATTAATCTTAAACATATAATAAATCATGTAAATGAATGGGTTTAATTTAATAATCATACATTAATAAAATTTGGGTTCCCAAATGAAATAGGGAATAACATACTTGATATAAGAATCATCAACCTTGAGTGAAGGAAACAGTCTTAAGAAGTAAAAGGTGTGTTTTTTTGAAAGAAGAGTTCTTTTGGAAAGAATTTTGTTTTTAATAAACTCAAGTAGAAAATATGTATATCCCAAAAAATCAAAATAATGATTAATACATTATTTTTTAAGGAATAACCATACTGAAAATGTAGTGAAAGAGGGAAAACCTAAAGAAAGAGAGTTGGGTTTGAGAAATTCCCTTACCTTTTTTTTGAAAGCTTCCTTCACATTAATATCCCATATAATCAAATTAGATTAATTAATTAACAAATAAATAACATTTTATACATTAATATTATTCATTATTGTTGTACTATGTTCTTTTATGGTCCTTTAGATTATTTATAGAGTTTAATTTCATCGTTTGGGAGCATTCATTTTCATGGTTTTCATGATCGGTTCACTTGTATTCATGAATGGAAGTTCGTGTAAAATGTGAATAAATATACAGAATTGTTATTATATTTTATTAATGATATTATAGAGGTTTAAATTATCTGATAAATAACTTGGTTATATACCATGATGATGAATCATTAGATAAAAATTAATGATGATCGTTTTAGGTTAATTTTGATGGTTTTTCAATCACAACGAACTCGTTTTGTTTTATCATTTAGTATTATGTGTATAAGTTAGTTCCAGAACATAAATAGAGTTGCATTATACACACTAAAATCTATTTTAAACCATTCAATGGTTTTATTAATATCCTTGAAGTCGTTTAAGGAAAATGAAAGTGCATCGACCGCGATGTCGGTAAGTCGACACATTACAGAAAATGATTTCTTTTTTAAGATATAAGAGAGAGAGGGAAGAGTTTAATGTTGGATATTCCATTAGAATGATAAAATTCTAGTATATGTAAGTTACTGGAGTTATCATTCCATTTTTATTAAAGGATGTGAGGAGATAATAAGAAAATAAATTAAAATTGAAAGGAAATTAAAAGAAAAAGGGAGAGGATTTACCTCTTGAATTCTCCTATTGAGATCCTCCTCAAGGAACCTGAGCTTGGTCTTTTGATGAGACCAATAGATCCTGGACATGGGGGAGGGGATAGGGAAGAGTATTGGGTATAATTTAGACAAGTATTAAATCTTGAGAGGTGTGAGGAGAATAGGGTGTGAGGGGTGGTATTTATAGTAGAGGATAGAGGTGTTTTCTTATTATTTTAATCATAAATTTATTAATTTTCTCAAGAAAAGAAATATTGAGGATTATTGTGACTAAATATAGTAATTAGTGCATTTTAGTTTGAAACAATGGTCACTTACATCATACATTACTCAAGCATGACTCAAAAATTTAGGTTTTTAGCATTTATCGTAAATTATCGTATTTTACTATTAAAAAAATTCAAGTATTTCAGAAAAATCCCAAAAATTCATCATAACAATGTTTTGACATGTAGAATTCAAAAAAAAACTATATTTTATGAAAATAATTTTCTAAATATGATTAATTTAATTTTTAATTAAAATCATTATTTACTTGGAAAATACAGATTTTAAAATTATAACTGATTTTGTAACACTATAAAAATACTTAAGGCCTCATAAAATTATCTTAAAATAATAATCCATGAAAATATTAATTAATGA
Organism: Viscum album; assembly: GCA_963277665.1. Taxonomy (NCBI): domain Eukaryota; kingdom Viridiplantae; phylum Streptophyta; class Magnoliopsida; order Santalales; family Viscaceae; genus Viscum; species Viscum album. The sequence continues at coordinate 376,051,794 of OY728160.1, read as the reverse complement.
ATACATTTTATGAAAATAATTTTTCTTTTAAATTATTAAATTAATCATAAAATTGTAATTAAATATTTATGATTATAAAAAATACCCACACTTAATTAATAATTTTTAAAACATTTTATTACTTATAAAATGATATAATTATATCATATTTTCACTTATAAGATGCAAAATTTTTATTTATACTTTCCTGGGTATGGTTACTATTCATTTGGCCGATTTACTATTAATAAGAGTCATATTACTATACCTAAGGTCAAGATACTATTTCATCGGTATTGGTTCTATAACTTCTAGAAATAATTATTATTTAATCAATTATTCATTTATAAAGTTTTTATTATGGTCTCTAAGTGATTTTATATGATTTATACTATCAAACATTACTATAGTAAGGGAGAAATTCCTTTGATAAAAATTTGGGTTGTTACAAGAATTGATGATGTCTAGAAAGTCATTAGTGCTCAATGTGATTCAAGACTAGGTGTAACGACCCAAAGTTTTTCAATAGAAATTACCTTCTTATAATTATGTCATAAAATCACATGAAAACACAACATAATAAACTAATAAGTTCTAAGTGACCTTTAAACATAATTTTGTCACTTCTGTGTTTGGAATTTTGAAAATCTGACATACACGGTTGTGTTCAAGATTATTTTTGGAGTCTAATAAAACAAAAATAATTTTTAGGTGAATAGTAACCTACCCTTATGAATAGTAACATACCCTTATGAATAGTTATATACCCTAATTAATAGTAACATTACCTATTATAGTATAAAAACAATATTCAAGTTAAAGTATGATGTACCTATATTTTAGAATAAGTAAATGAATGTTTTAAAACTATTTTTTAGTAATAAACCATGATTTTAATTAAATATTAAATTAATAATATGTAGAAAATTATTTTTAAAAAATGGACTTAATTTTTGGATTCTACACATCAAAAAATGGTTGGGGTGAAATTTTGGGATTTTTCTAAAATACTTGAATTTTTGATGAATAGTGAAATACTATAATTTACAAAATAAGCTAAATAAGCTAATTATAGAGTCATGTATGATGTTATGCTGATTTAATCCCACTTGGTTCGGGATCACATGATTAAATTACTATTCTTGGTCATGTAAGACTCACTATTCCTTGTCTTAGGGGAAATTAATAAACTAATGATTTTTATATTAAGAAAACCCCTCTCCCCTCCACTATAAATACCACTCTTCACACCTTCATTTCCTCACACCTCTTAAGCTTTAAACATTGTCTAAAATCTACCCAAACATCTTCCTTATCCCCTCCCCCATGTCCAAGATCTACTACTCTCATCAAAAGATCAGGATTAGGCCCGTTAAGGAGGATCTCAAGAGGAGGATTCAAGAGGTAATTTCTCTCCCTCTTCTTCTTTAATTCCCTTTCAATTTCAAGTTCTTTTATTATTTTCTACCCTCCTATCTTTGTAAAAATGGTATGGAAACTCCAGTGTTATGAATATACTGGAATTCTATGATTCTAATGGGATATTATATCATCCAACCCATTTCCCTATTCCTTTTATTTTATTATAGAGAGCGTTGTTCATGAGGTGTTAATTTATCACCTTCAAGAACGACATGTTTACTTCTTCCATTTATACCTTTAGATATGGTCATGAAACCATTTTTATGGTTGCAACAGAATATTTTATATTTATTATGTCCTATTTAAAGTTCTAGAACTAAATTATGTACATATTACTATGTGATAAATTAAAACAAGGTCGTTGTGATAAAAAAACCGCCCAAATTAACCCAAACAATCATCATTTAATTTTATCTAATGATTCATTCACAAGGTATATAATACAACTCATTATAATATCATTTTAAATTGTAAAATGTCATTAATGAAATTTAATATCAGTTCTGTATTTTTACCCATGTTCTACCTGAACTTCAATTTATGAATACAAGTGAACCACTCAAGAAAAACCATAAAAATGAACATTTCCGAACAATGTTTTTAAACTATATAACTTATAAAAAGGACCATAAAATAACATAATGAAACCAAAATGACCCCTATTCATGTATAAAATGTTATGTAATTCTAATTAATGAATATAATGTTATTATACAGGACATTAAAGCGAAGGAAGCATACATATATAAGGTAAGAGGAAAATCTCGAACCCAATTTTCATCCTTCAGGTTCTCCATATTTCACTCTATTTCTGATATGGTTACACCTTAAAAATCATTTTTTCATCATTGTCTTTCCTTTTTTGGGATATACATGTTCACCGCTATTGTTTATGTCAAACAAAATGTTTTCCAAAAGAACTCTTCTTCTAAGAAATCACCTTTTACTTCTCATTCAAGGTTAATGGTTCTTGTATCAAGTATGTTATTCCCTCTTTGTTTTGGGAACCCAAAGTTTATGAATGTGTTCTTATGAGATGAAACCCATTCCTTTCCATGGGTTAGTTATGTTCATCATTGATTTGTGTTCTATGTGGAATGCATGATAATGATAATATTATGATGTGACAGGTGCGCCCGGAATTATATAGCGCAATATGAATGTTTGAATGTGACAGGTGCACCCAGAATTATACAGTGCTCCAATGCATTGGGTAAAGTGATGAATCTCATGAGTAAATGTGAAATGATGTGGAAAAGATGATATCTTTGTTCACAAGTATGTGTGTTAGTTAACCACCAAGACATGATGTTTCATTTTTATGCATTGCCACATTTCAAGTCCCTTATTAATGCTTCCTCTCATGTTCATGATTCTTTGCCTATGTTATGAATATGCTCAACCCATGATATATTGTTCTTGTATCTCCCCTTACTAGGCTTTTAGCTCACCCCTTTTGATGTATATCCTCAGGTGGCTACATGTAATAAGGATAGGTCAGGTGCCAATAAGAAGATAGTGAAGAAGAAATTAAATAAATATTTATTCTTGATGATGTAATTGCTATGTATGGTCCTAGTTTTACCAAGACACTAAACCTTTGGATCCTCTATTTGTAATATTATTATTTTGTTTATCTTAAAATAATTTAATATTAATGTAAGAAAATGTTGGGTCGCTATAGTTGGTATAAGAGGAAAGGTTTAGTTAATTTGGGAATTAGGATTAGTGAGCCCTAAAGAAAACCTCTAGCATGAGACTAAGTAAAAATAAGCACACAAGAATATTTACATAAGGATCCCATATATTATACTTTTAGTATAAATTGTGAAAATGAATAATTTATTTATTCATGAATTGTTTACTTATGTTTTTTTTCTAACCTTTTCTATTATAGAAAATGGTGGAATCCAGGAGAAATCATTCCAACAACTCGTGCGAGGGCCAATGCAACGATTGCCCAAACAACATCCCCAATGATTTTGGAGGTGGAGTTTAGAAATTCATGTCAATGCTTACTCAATTATCTCAGGTTATGAACAATAACCATAATAATGGGGAACATCCTCCTTCACCAAAGAGGGAGAAACTTGCCATCAAATGTTTTATGCGACAACAACCACCGATGTTTAATGGATCTTCTGATCCACTAGCTGCAGAATAGTGGGTCAACTCCATGGAGAAGATCTTTTCTGTTATTCACTGTTCTGAGATGGAGAAGGTGACCCTAGCCGTTTATAGTCTAGATAGAGAAGCCAATCAATGGTGGGATTTGATTAAGAACACCAAGCCAAGGGAGGAAATTTAAGAGATTGAATGGGAAGACTTTAAGATATTGTTTCTTAATAAGTATTTCCCATGAAATCTTTTTACGGAGATAGAGATAGAATTCATAGGGATAAAGAAAAAATAAGGAGAATCTGTCACAACCTATGAAGTGAATTTCAAAAGGCTTGAAAGGTACGCTTTGGGTTTTGTTATCAACAATGATAAAAAATTTTATAGATTCATTAGTGGACTAAAACCACACCTTCGAAAGGATCTTGCAATTAGATACTTTGGGAGTTATGAATAAGTTGTTCAGTGTGCTCTCAAAGTGGAGATGGAGTTTGGAGAATTGTCTCACGAATATGGTGATAAGAAACGAAAGATGGAGTTTCAAGCCGGTGGATCTAATGATAAAGGTGTGAAGAAAACTCAACAACCCACATGCCAAAAATGTGGGAAGTTGAACAATGGGAACTGCCTCAAAGGGACAAGGAAATTATTCAAGTGTGAGAAAGAAGGACATCATGCTCAAGAGTGTCGAAAAGGCACGAAAATGAAGGAGAATTTAGCCGATGAAAGGAGAGAACCACTCATGGTTCAATGCTACAACTGTAGGAATCTAGGAAACTATTAAACCCAGTGCACTAAACCTCGAGTTCTCAAGGGTAATCAGCGTCAGCAGCCACCAAAGCCAAAGGAACAATGGAAGGATTATGCCATCACTACTGCGGAAGTGGAGAAAGATAATGAAGTCGTACAGGGTACACTTCCTATTCACTCAACAATGGAAAAAGTCTTATTTGATTTTGGTTCTACGCATTCCTTTATATCTTGAAAGTTTTCTATAACTATAGAATCAAAGCCCCGAAACCTTGAAGTAGAGATATCTGTAAAAACACCAAGTGGAACAATCATTGCAACCCAAGTGTTTGACTCTTCTCCTATTGGCGTATATGGGAAGATTCTTCCGGGAAATCTCATAATAATTCCCTTGGTGGAATTAGACACTATAATGGGAATGGATTGACTCTTGTTATATAGAGCACATATAAACTATCGGGAAAAGTAAATATTTTTCATATTCCAAACCATCCCATGATCCTCTACAAATGCAAGGAAAGACATAAATCTCCTTTGAAAAGTCCTTCATCTATATGGATGTTGATTTCCTATGAAGAATCATAACTCTCCCAAATGGTTGGGTTGAAGGATAGTTCTAACCTTGCAGAAATTCCCATAGTGAGGGAATACGAAGATGTATTTCCCGAAGAGTTACCTGGAATTCCCCCGGATAGTGAGGTAGATTTCTCAATTGAACTCATACCCGGATCTACTCCTATCTCAAAGTGTCCCAATAGGATGGCTCCTATCGAACTGGAGGAGTTAAATAAGCAGCTGCAAGAGCATCTGGAAAAAGGGTTCATATGCCCTAGTGCATCACCTTGGGATGGACCAGTGCTCTTTGTGAAAAAGAAGGATGGAACAGTGCGACTATGTATCAATTATCAAGAACTCAACAATATCACCATAAAGAACAAGTATCCTCTCCCTAGGAATATTGACTTGTTCGATCAGTTAAGAGGATATCAATACTTCTCAAAGGTGGATCTTTGTTCTGGATATCATCAGGTAAAGGTGAAGAAGGAAGATATTCAGAAGACTGCCTTCCGTACAAGGTATGGGCACTATGAGTTTTTGGTGATGCCATTAGGACTTACTAATGCCCCTACAATATTCATGGACTTGATGAATAGAGTCTTTAGACATTACCTTGAAAAAATTGTGGTAGTGTTCATTGATGATATTCTTATCTACTCCAAGAGAAAGGAGGAACATGAAAAACATCTAAGTCTTGTGTTGGAGACATTGAGGAAGGAGAAGTTGTACACTAAGTTTAGAAAGTGTGACTTTTGGATGAAGAAATTCACATTATTGGGACATGTGATCACAAGTGAGGGAATTTCTGTGGATCCTTAAAAGACAAAGGTGATTGAGGAATGGCCTAGTCCCTCTAGTGTCATAGAAATCATAGTTTTCTTCGATTAGCTGGGTACTACCGACGTTTTATGAGAAACTTCTCACGATTGTCAATCCCACTAACTAAGTTAACAAGTAAAGGGGTAAATTATGTTTGGACGGAAGAATATGAGGGAAGCTTCAAGGAGATAAAGAGAAATCTGATCACTGCACCTATACTCACACTACTGAAAAGTGGAGAAAGTTTTGTGATATACAGTGATGCTTCAAAGAAAGGCTTGGGTTGCGTACTCATGAAAAATGATAATGTGATAGCCTACACCTCACAACAGTTGAAGATCCATGAGAAGAACTACCCGACGCATGATCTAGAGCTGGCAGCCGTGATTTTTTCCTTGAAAATCTAGTGGCACTACTTTTATGGTGAGAAGTGTGACATATACACCGACCATAAGAGCCTAAAGTACATATTCACACAAAAGGAGCTCAAAATGCGTTAAAGGAGATGGTTAGAGCTAATCAAGGATTATGATTTCTCTATTCACTACCATCATGGAAAGGTGAACAAGGTAGTTGATTCTCTACGAAGAAAAGAACCCACTAATCTATCCATGTTATGGATTGAGAAAGACCCTATCTTATTAGATATGCAAAGGATGGATTTGGAAATCATAAGGGTAGGGGATACATCCTACCTTTCCCAAATGATTGCGCAACCATCCATCCAAGAGAAGATTAAGGAAGCACCAAGGGATGATGTATATATACAAAAGAGGGTGAATACGGTAAAAGAAGGGAAACTGCAAGAGTTACATATCGACGATGATGGTGTGATTTGGTTTAGAACACCGCTTTGTGTGCCTTCATCACCTGGGATAAAGAAGGAGCTATTGGACAATGCACATATCTCAACTTTCTCTGTCCATCCTGGGAGTACCAAGATGTACCATGATCTCCAAGAACACTTCTTGAGGGATAACATAAAGATGGAGATTGCGGAATATATATCATGGTGCATGGTATGTCAGCAAGTTAAAACAGAGTGACAAAAGTCCAAAGGGATGATGCATCCATTGCCTATACCCATGTGAAAATGGGAAAATGTTACTATGGAATTTGTCATGGGTCTCCCAAAGAATCAAAGGGAAATAATGCGATATGGGTTGTGGTTGACCGACTCACCAAGACTTACAATTTTATCACTATTTGGGAAGATCTCTCTCTTGAAAAACTTTCAAAGATATATATGAAGGAAGTGTCGAGACTGCATGGTGTTCCACTCTCAATTGTTTTTGACCGTGATCCAAGGTTCACATCTAAATTCTGGATAAGCCTTCAACATGATTTGAGTATCGAATTAAATTTCAGCATGACCTATCACCCCCCAAACTGATGGCCAGTCTGAAAGGACTATTCAGAAAATTGAAGATATTCTAAGAGCCTTCTCTCTAGAATTCAAAGGTGGATTAGATTATCATCTACCATTTTTTGAGTTCTCATACAACAATAGCTTCCAATCGAGTATTCAGATGGCTCCATATGAAGCTTTGTATGGAAAGCGATGTAGAACTCCAACCTGTTGGGATGAAGTTGGAGAAAGAAAGCTACTTGGACCCAATCTTGTTCAAGAGATAATAGAGAAGGTTCAAGTCATCCAGAAACACATCAAAGATGCTCAGAGTCAGCAAAAGATCTATGCTGACAACCATCAAAGGGACCTGGAGTTCGATGTTGGAGATAAAGTCTTCCTTCGAATATCTCCATGGAAGAGAGTCATGCGATTTGGGAAGAAAGGGAAGCTAAGACCAAGGTACATTGGCCCCTTTGAGATCCTTGAACGCATAGGAGCTGTGGCCAATCGACATGCACTTCCACAAAATATGGCTCAAGTTCATGATGTGTTTCACATATCACTCTTGAGGAAGTACATACCGGACCCCTCACATTTACTAAACTCAGAGGTGGTACAGCTGGAAGATGATCTCTCTTATGAGGAACATCAAATAGAGATTTTGGATCAGAGAGATACGGTTCTATGAAACAAGACAACTCATATTGTTAAAGTTTTGTGGAGGAACCATAAGTTTGTTGAAGCAACTTGGAAACCGGAAGGGGAAATGAAGTAGAAGTACCCTCACCTGTTTGTGTAAAGTGAAATTTCAGGGGAGAAATTTCTTAAGGGGGGAAGAATGTAATGATCCAAAGTTTTTCAATAGAAATTACCTTCTTATAATTATGTCATAAAATCACATGAAAACACAACATAATAAACTAATAAGTTCTAAGTGACCTTTAAACATAAGTTTGTCACTTCTGTGTTTGGAATTTTGAAAATCTGACTTACACAGTTGTGTTCAAGATTATTTTTGGAGTCTAATAAAACAAAAATAATTTTTTGGTGAATAGTAACCTGCCCTTATAAATAGTAACATACCCTTATGAATAGTGATATACCCTAATGAATAGTAACCTTACCTATTATAGTATAAAAATAATATTCAAGTGAAAGTATGCTGTACCTAATTTTAGAATAAGTAAATGAATGTTTTAAAACTATTTTTTAGTAATAAACCATGATTTTAATTAAATATTAAATTAATCATATGTAGAAAATTATTTTTAAAAAATGGACTTCATTTTTGGATTCTACACATCAAAAAATGGTTGGGGTGAAATTTTGGGATTTTTCTAAAATACTTAAATTTTTGATGAATAGTGAAATATGATAATTTACAAAATAAGCTAAATAAGCCAATTATAGAGTCATGTATGATGTTCCGCTGATGTAATACCACTTGGTTTTGGATCACATGATTAAATTACTATTCTTGGTCATGTAAGACTCACTATTCCTTGTCTTAGGGGAAATTAATAAACTAATGAATTTTATATTAAGAAAACCCCTCTCCCCTCCACTATAAATACCACTCTTCACACCCTCATTTCCTCACACCTCTTAAGCTTGAAGCCTTGTCTAAACTCTACCCAAACATCTTCCATATCCCCTCTCCCATGTTCAAGATCTACCGCTCTCATCAAAAGATCAGGCTTAGGCCCCTTAAGGAGGATCTCAAGAGGAGGATTCAAGAGGTAATTTCTCTCCCTCTTCTTCTTTAATTCCCTTTCAATTTCAGGTTCTTTTCTTATTCTATCACCTTTTATCCTTGTCCAAATGGTATGATAACTCTGGTATCATGAATATACTGGAATGTTATGATACTAATGGGATATTATATCATCCAACCCATTTCCCTCTTCCTTTTATTTTATTATATAGAGTGTTGTTCGTGAGGTGTTAATTTATCACCTTCAAGAACAACATGTTTACTTCTTCCATTTATACCTTCAGATCTAGTCATGAAACCATTTTTATGGTTGAAATAGAATATGTTATATGTATTATGTCCTATTTAAAGTTCTGTAACTGACTTATGTACATATTACTATGTGATAAATTAAAAAAAGTTTGTTGTGATCGAAAAACCACCCAAATTAACCCAAACAATCATCATTTAATTTTATCTAATGATTCATCCACATGGTATATAATATAACTCATTATAAGATCATTTTAAATGTTGAAATTTCATTAATCACGTGTAATATTAGTTGTGGATGTTTACCCATATTCTACATAAACTTCAATTTATGAATACAAGTGAACCACTCAAGAAAAACCATAAAAACAAACATTTCCAAACAACGTTTTTAAACTCTATAACTTATCAAAAGGCCCATAAAATAACATAATGAAACCAAAATGGCCCCTATTAATGTATAAAAGGTTCTGTAATTATAATTGATGAATATAATGTGATTATTTAGGACATTAAAGTGAAGGAAGCGTTCAGATATAAGGTAAGAGGAAAATTTCGAACCCAATTTTCATCCTTCGGGTACTCCCTCTTTCACTCTTTTTTTGATATGTTTACTCCTTAAAAATCATTTGTTCATAATTGTCTTTTTTTTTCTGGGATATACATGTTCACCACTATTGTTTATGTCAAATAAAATGTTTTCCAAAAGAACTCTTCTTCTAAGAACTCACCTTTTACTTCTCATTCAGGGTTGATGGTTCTTGTATCAAGTATGTTATCCCCTCTTTGTTTTTGGAACCCAAAGTTTATGAATGTGTTCTTATGAGATGAAACCCATTACTTTACATGGGTTAGTTATTTTCATCATTGATTTATGTTCTATGTGGAATGAATGATAATGATAATATTATGATGCGACAGGTGCGCCCAGAATTATATAGCGCAATATGAATGTTTGAATGTGACGGGTGTGCCTGGAATTATACAGCGCTCCAATGCATTAGGTAAAGTAATGAATCTCATTAATAAATGTGAAATTATGTGGAAAAGATGCTAGATTTTTTCACAAGTATGTGTGGTAGTTAACCACCAAGACATGATGTTTCATTTTTATGCATTGCCACATTTCAAGTCTCTTATTAATGCTTTCTCTCATGTTCATGATTCTTTGCCTATGTTATGAATATGCTCACCACATGATATATTGTTCTTTTCTCTCCTCTTACTAGGATTTTAGCTCACCCCTTTTGATGTATATCCTCATGTGGCTACATGTACTAAGGAGAGGTCATGTGCCAATAAGAAGCTAGAGAAGAAGAAATTAAATAAATGTTTATGCTTGATGATGTAATTGCTACGTATGGACTTAGTTTTCCCAAGACACTAAACCTTTAGATCCTTTATTTTTAATATTATTATGTTGTTTATCTTAAAACAATTTAATATTAATGTAAGAAAAGGTTGGGTCTCTATACTAGGGATGATTATAAGGTTTTCAAGGAATGAAATTCCATTTTATCCGAGGTTGGTTCATCACATGACATTTTATCTAAGGTTGGCTCATCAGTTCTACCAATATAAAAAGTTCATCTTTGGTGAGAAGAAAGATATTATTCAAAGTATTATTGATGGAAAACATGTTATCTTTTCTTCAAATAAATGGGATAGGTATATTAATGTTCCTCACCGAGGTGTCTCTGATGACTATCAAGGTTTTATACCAAGTGATGGTGAGTTGTTTGTGTATGAGGATGCACTACTGGAGATAAATAAAAATGGTTCAGTGATAAGACCCACTACTATAGAACTCAATGGAGAGTCTAGACTCCTGTTCAAGTTTATTCAGAATATTCAATGTCCCAGGAAAGGGAATTTTATCATAATGAGGTATCATGATGTCTATCTTTTATTCCTTATGAAAAGAGGGGATAAAATTAATCTTTGTAGATATTATAGGATCAAATATGTAGAATGAGATGCTCAAATACAAGGGGGGGGGGGTGAATTGTATACTTTAGAAATTCCATTGGAACCTTTAAAGTTGATATAAAACTTTCTTAAGGAAAGTTTATTAACCTTAAAGAAATCTATTTCTTATGGTTAGATTTTAACTTTAAGAAAACTTATTTTAACAAAGTTAAAAAAACATTCACAAAACCTCTCAAAGAAACCTTTTTATAAGCTTTACAAACTTAAGATAAAAACTTAAGAAATATTTTCTTAAGATAAAGATTCTACCTTAGAGTGTATAGAATATTTAATATAATCAGAGTTACTAAATTAGAAATTATAAGAAAGTTATACTTTCTAACTTTAGAAAAGTTAAAATAGCAGTGGAATAAAAATAATTTGAAATAGAAAACAAGTAACAATAAGATTATTTTAACCTAAAAAGAAGGGTATCCAACAACCTTGGATAAAGGTTCCTTGATTTATACTTTCAAGAAAGTCTGTCTTACCCAAACCCAGGTAAGCCCTCAATATGAAGATTAGTATATGTCTTTCTATCCTTGCAAGCCCACGATTTAGAAAGAAATCAGAAGATATGTCTTCTAAATCCATAATCCCACGATCAACACGATCAGAGTCTGCACAAAGAAAGTCTGAACAAGTTGTTCACTCCCGAACAAGTTGTTCACGAAATCTGCATGAAGCACTGATAGTTGTAAGAGCCTCTCTCTCTAGAATTTACTTCACAATATTTGATCTATTTTGTATTAACTATTCATTATCGAAGTTTTTTAGTTGCTTTGATTGTTCAAATTAACTTGTATTTATAGGAAAAATTTCTCAACAGTTAGCTCCACTCCAACGGTCATATTTTCCTTAAATTTCGGAGGTACCTGGACATGTGTCAAACATACAGCGGTTAATTTATAAAAGATTGTAAAACATCGTTTCATATAAGAAAATGATGTTAAGTTAAATTTAAGTATAATAAAAAAACTTATAATCTGATAATATTGGAATGATACATTAAAAAGCTCTAACATTATCAAGAAAACATATTTTAAGAGAATACAATAATCAGATTGAAAAAAATGCTATCAAAGTTTTTGGGTAATGGTATTATAAAAAACAGTATCACATTTGTACCAGATTTGGTATCATAAAAACAACATGATAGTTGTGCCATAATTGGTATCATGAAAACAACATGACATTTGTATCAGAATCAGTATCGTAAAAACAACATGACATTTATACCGGAATCAGTATCATGAAAAGAACATGACATTTGTACCAGAATCAGTATCCTGAAAAAAGAATGTCAAAATTATAGGTAAACGTAATGAAAGATTTGTAAGTATAACAGAATGATAATTCTATAAGTATAACAGAATGATATTTCTGTAAGAAAACGTAATGAGAATTCTGTAAGTATAACAGAATGAAAAAAATATAAGTAAAATGGAATTAAAAATTTGGAACTTAAGAAGAATGTGTTTGTGATTTTCAAAACATAAAACCATAAGGAATGGATAAGTCATAAGATAACCTTATTGAATCAACAATATCCCCCTTTTTGGAAAGAATAAACAACTTTGATAAGGAAGAATATATTTACTTTGATAAAAAAGTACAGTAAAAATTATCTCCCTTTTTGAAAGAAATTTAGGATGAATATGACTAACTCCCCATTATGTTATGTTTCCCAAGGATCATATTCAAGATCTTTAGCATCTAGTTTTATTTCTTAAGAATATACACCCCCCTTAGATAAAAATTCCTTCTTAAAAGAAACCCCCCTTACTTAGGCATTATTATTTCTTACCATACCCCCCCTTAATAGATTCTCCCTCTTTGGAGTCTTCATTAAATTCTTCCTTCAAAATAAATTATCCGCCTTTGTGATTTTCCAAAAGGAATAGAGAATTATAAGATGTACCTGTAAGATTAAGAAAACATACATTCGAAAAAAAAGCAGGATATGCAAGAAACTTCTTAAATTTTTTTTGGAAATAAAGTTTATATTACAAAAAAACATTGTAATGTAAAAAATCATCCATCATTCTTTTGCTCAGACAACATTTTATTTATCAAAGCTTTAAGTTTTTTCACTTCCTTATGATCTTCTTGAAGCTTATTCAATAAGATCTCATGATCCTGGTTCTTCTTTTATAAGTAAAGGATCCTTTCTTCTTGAGCAACCACATTTTTCACTAATTCGGCTCTAACTTCCTTCTCACTGCTTACAGACCGGGTAACAAAATTGAGTTGGCTAACTTTCTTAGAAATTGTTACTTTGAATTTTTTGAACTTGGATTCACATGTATTGAAAGCTCCATTTTTTTAATCCATGAAGTCACTGAACTCTCTAAGCTCTTAATTGATGGATTTGGTGCGGTTAAAGACTTTTTTTCAAGTAACCTTTTGGGATTTATAATCAATCAAAAGATTATTGAAGTCCGCTTCTTGCTTAACCACCATGTCTATAAGCATATTGTTAGATTTATTCTTTTTATTCAGGGTCTCTTGCATTATTTTACTCTGGGAATCTATATTTGCAAGAGCTGGAATAGTGATGACCAACTTCCTTAAAGATATATTGACAAAGTCATGATCAACAGAGGATAAGGATTCAGAGCCTGAAACATATTTTCCTTTCTTAGTTCTTCTTGGAGTTGGGGAATCAAGTTTCTCAGTCCTTTTTGAATACTTCTAAGGTGTTTCTTTTTCGGATGAGTCAACCAAAGAACTCTTTACTTTGATAGGATTTTAGTCTGGGGTTTGTTCATCAGATAATTAGATAACATTAAGATCTACCTATTCATATTCTTCCCCTTGAAGCTCTTCTTCTTGTGTTTCTTCTTGTATTTATTCTTCATGGATCTCTTCCTCTTCATCACTTTGTTGTTCCAACTCATCTTTCTCTTCTTCTTCCACTTCAACCTCAACTTATTCTTCAACTTCAACTTCAAATTCTTCTTCAATCTCTTGATCTTCACAATTGAAATTAAAATTTTAACTTTGAGGAGTTCCAATGTAATCTTACACTTCCCTTAAAACATCATCATTGTCTTCTTTAATGATATGATCTTACATTTATTTAAGAGGTTCTGATAAAGTTAGGACTTTCTTGGATTTTTGGGTTTCTAGAGTGGTAGTCGGTTTCTTATGAACAACTTGAGGTTCTTATACTTGTTTAGACTTCTTCTCTACAGCTTTCAGTAAAGACTGACACACTTGAGATTTCGATGATTTCTTCTTCAAGATATTCTCCCTATTTTCTTTCTATTGAATTTCAGCTTGCTTGATTTTTAAGGCCTTAGACTCTGAAGGATTTATGCCAAAGGAAGGATCACTTTCCTTTCTGGAAGCTTCCATCTCTCTCCGTTTTGCAACCGTTTCATTGGAATAGGCTTTTGGTATCTTTGAAGGATGAGGTGATGATACTGGAACATCAGGAACCGGTGTTGGTAAGATTGGTTCTTTAGTTTTTCTTTTCTTAAGTATCGATTTTGAAGATTCTGAAATATCAACCTTGTTCTAGACACCCAATTCTTCAAAAGTTTTGGATTCAGGTATAAACTCCACCTTCATCCTCCTTAGAGTATCATCACTGAGCAAAAAAATATTAAACGGATTAGAAATTTAAAGACAAGGGACATTAATATCTTGAAGGCACATAACAATTATCCTGGAGATAATTACCGGATATATAAGAATCTAAGATCTGATGGTTCTGCCTTTTACTGCCTGGATAGTGAGAAATATGTACTTTATCAAGTTGATCTTCCTTACATTGACCAGAAAGTCTAAAAGAAAGATATCACATATCTTTATAGAGTTATTATCTCCTTTCCTTGGAATAAAGAAACCTTGAAACCATAGAACTACCGGTTTGTGATTTATTGTAAGATTTGTAATATTCAGATTCATAACATACTTAAGACCAGGGTAATCCAAAGCCTTGTCTTTTTCAAAAGAACCTTCCTTCATGGGAAGTTTGTGAGAGCATAAAATAGCCTCTCCTTCATATAGTATGTTGAGAACATTTTATGACTTCTTATAAGGAACTATATAATACTTTTCATAACATTTGAACTTAAATATATCCTTGCCATCCTTTTGGAAGAATGAAACAGATTCATAGAATTGAATAACTAGATCAGGGTAAACCAGATCCTGATATTTCTCCTTATCCCCATAAACAATTTCCCATATGTTAGTTCTTATTACCTTAGAGATAAGAGAGTCATACTTTGCAAAGAAGTTAGGGAATACCAGTCTTTCCCTAAATATCTACCAATCCTTTATTTCCTTTTTAATTGGCATGTGATCTGTTGAGGATTCAAGAGTTATTCGAAGTGAAAGAGACAATGGAAATGGAATGAAGGATTTTATAGCAACAAAACTTTGGTTCAGAGATCAGTGAGGATGGTGCATCACTCATAAACAAAGCAACCCTTATATAGACACAACTATGAATTTTCATCTTCCATAAGATAATCAAACGGATGAAAATAATCTGATCATATCTAACAGTTAAGAATGGATGTAGAAAAAATATGAATTCAGATATTTTGAAGTAAGGTAAACTAGCAATTGAAAAGTTTGAAATACCAAAAATTTAAACTTAAAATTAGAAGATGAAGAGTAAGAAAGTGTATTTTTTGGAATACTCTAAAGAATTTATCGGTATTATAAGAATTCTCTTGGAAGATTTAGATTTTGGGATTTCAATTCCGAGAATGTCTATTTCGAGAATTTCAATTCCAAAATTTCAATTCTGAAAAAAATGATAAACTAGATTTTCTTAAAGAACAATATAATTTCTTAATGAAAGAATATTTTCTTATAAAAAGAGAAATAATGAAAATAAATAGGCATATGTACTCCCCCTGAAATAAAGAGAAACTTAATGTTAAGAGACGATTTAAACAATAAGTAGATATGAATGATTAACTCACAGAGATCATTCCAAGATTTTGTTTAATGTATTAAAATATATCAGAAGGTAATGGTTTTGTAAAAATATCAGCAAGTTGTTCTTGCGTTCCGATGAATTGAAGATTAATATCTTCTTTAAGTGTGTGGTACCTAAGAAAGTGATGTATAATATCTATGTGCTTTTCATGAGAGTGATGTGCATGGTTTTTTTAGGGAAATGACACTTGTTTTATCACAC
This sequence comes from Viscum album, assembly GCA_963277665.1. NCBI lineage: Eukaryota > Viridiplantae > Streptophyta > Magnoliopsida > Santalales > Viscaceae > Viscum > Viscum album. The sequence goes on along the minus strand of OY728160.1, from coordinate 376,035,699 downwards.
ATTATTTGAGTTTTAGTAAAACTCATACCATAGTCTGTGAGTGTGTGTTGCATCCACAACACTTGAGCACAACAACATCCAACTGCTGCATATTCAGCTTCAGCAGTGGAAAGTGCTGCAAAATGTTGTTTATTACAAGACCAAGAAACTAAAGAATATCATAAGAAATAAAAAGTTCTATAAGTACTTTTCCTATCCATTTTACAACCACCAAAATCAGTATCCGAAAAACTTTTAAGTTCAAAAGAATTTCCAGAAAAATAAAATAGTCCCAAATCTAAAGTTCCCTTTAAATACCAAAAAATTATTTTTACAGCCTTTAAATGGGATTATTTAGGGTTTTATTGGTATCTTTCACATAAGCATACTGAGAACATTAAGTTAGGTTGACTATCTATTAATTAAAGTAAACTTACTTTCATCCCTCTATAAGATATTTGATCCACAGGTTTTCCTACTCCATCAATATCAAGAGTATTAGAGGTTCCGATAGGAGTGCTTATACTCTTAGTATTGTCATACCCAAACTTTTTAAAGCGATATTTGGTATAATTATGTTCATATATGTACGTTTCCTTTGGTTTTTCAGATATTTTAAAACCAAGGAAAAAATTTAACTCACTCATCATACTCATCTCAAACTCATATTTCATAAGATTCACAAAGGAATCAGTTAAGGATTGTTGAGTTGATCTGAAGATGATGTCATCAATATAAATTTGAACAATCAAAACATATTTATTATTTTTCATAATATAAAAGGTTTGGATTAGCGGTTCCCTTAACATAGCTATTTTGAAGCAAAATTCCTAAAAGACTGTCATACCAAGCTCTAGGGGTTTGTTTAAGACCATATAAAGCTTTGGTAAGTTTGTAAAAATGATTAGGATATTTTGTATCTTTAAAACTAGGGGGTTGATCTAAATAAAACTCCTACTATACATAACCATTAAGGAAATCACACTTCACATCCATTTGATAAAGTTTGAAATTAAAGAATGCTGCAAAGGATAAAAGAATACAGATAGATCCAAGTCTTGCTATAGGAGTATAGGTTTCTTCATAGTCTATGCCTTCTTGTTGATTATAGCCTTTAACAACTAATCTTTCCTTATTTCTAATAATGATTCAATTTTCATCGCATTTATTTCTAAAAACCCATTTTACTTCAATAATAGAAGTTTCCATAGGTTTTTCAACCAAGGTCCAAACTTGATTCCTTACGAATTCATTGAGTTTATCTTGCATTGACTTTATCCAATCTTCATCACCCAAGGATTCTGCAGAAGTATTTGGTTCAAATTGGGAAAATAAAAGCAACATGTTCAACTTTATTCCTTAAATAACTTATAGTTCTTACTAGTTGATTAATATTACCAATGATATTATCACTGAGATGATTCCTAAGTAATAATTGACTTAGGTTTTTAAAAACTTGTTCATCAACATAGGGTAGAAAATATTCAAGAGTAAATGTTTCAGAAGCATTTTCCTAAACAATTTCCTTATCTGAAAGATTTTCTATCAAATTTGGTGATCTGTTTTAGAAAAAATACCAGAAATAAGTTCAGGTTATTTGAAAACAAAAGGATCAGTTTCATCTAATTTAACATGTACTATTTCTTACATAGTACAAGTGTTTTTATTGAAAACTCTATGTTCCTTAGAGTTAGTGGAGTAGCCTAAGAAAATTCCTTCATCGGATTTGGGTGAAAATTTATGTAAGTTATCTTTAGTATTTAAGATGAATACTTTTCAACCAAAAACTTTAAATTAAGAAACTTTTGGTTTTCAGCCAGTCCATAACTCATAAGGTGTTTTATTAAGGAATGGTCTTATTAAAACTCGATTTATAGTATAAAAAGTAGTACTTACAGCTTCAGCCCAAAATTTTTTAGCTATATAATATTCACTCAACATGGTTCTAGTTATCTCTTTAAGAATACAATTTCTTCTTTCAACAACACTATTTTTTTGAGGAGTTCTTGGAGATGAAAAGTTGTGAGTAATACCTTTATTACTACGAATTTTTTTAAAATATGAATTTTTAAATTCTCCACCATGATCACTATAAATAGTTATCAACATTAGATTTTTTCATTTTTAAATTGAGATCTAAAAGTTTTGAAATAAGAAAAGGATTCAGATTTTTTTTCAAGAAAATAGACACAAGTAAATCTAGTGTAGTCATCAACTAAAACAAACACATAGTATTTTCCTCCAATACTTATAGTTTGTGTTGGACCAAATAAGTCCATGTGCCTAAATATAAGGCATTAGAAGTTGTAACTTCACTTATAGTTTTAAAGCTAGATTTATATTGCTTGCCAAAATGACAAGGATCACAGATTTTTGAAGAATCAATCCTAATTTCTGGTATATCCTTAACAAGTTCTTTATTAGAAAGTTTACTAAGATTATTTAAGTTATAGTGTCCTAGTATTCTATTCCAAAGACAAGATTTATCTTCAAATTCACTAAGGAAAGGTAGATCTTGACTTCTAAGGTCTTCTAGGTTTAAGGTGTACACATTCTCATGCCGAAGGGCAGAGAGAATAAACACATCCTTGGAATTGTGAACTAAACATTTTTCATTTCTAAAATTCACAAGGTAAACTTCATCTTATAATTGTCTTATACTAATGAGGTTGTTCTTAAATCCTTTTACAAAAAGAATATTTGAAATAATAGCTTTACCAAGAAGAATAATATAACCTATACCGATAATTTCTCCTTGAGAGTTATCCCCAAAAGTTACTTTTCCACCTTTAGTATTTAAAATATTTTTGAAATAGTCTTTTTTACCAGTCATGTGCCGGGAATATCCACTATCCATATACCATATGTTATTGTTACTTCCTTCATTATCCTGAAAAAGAAATAGTTAGGTTTTTGGAATCCAAACTTGCTTGGATATGGAATTATTAGATAATAAAATCTTGGGTATCCACATTTGTTTAGAAAAGTAAGCTTTATGAAACCCAAGGGATTGAAATTTATTTGAAGACCAGTTCTTCTTCCAATGCCCACCACTTTGACATTTAGTGAAAAAGGGATATCTTGGAGGAACAAAATAATTGTTTCTGAAAATTGTTTTTTTATGAGAATATCCTAATCCTTGATTATTATCATGAGGTTAGATTTGAGAATACATCTTATCAATATTTTCCTTACCAGAAGTAAAATTTCCAAGAATTTTCTTTAAGGAAAACATTTTATATTTAAGTTTCAAAAATAAATTATTATCCTCTAGAATAATATCTTTAGATTTATGTTTATCCTCTAAAACATCTTTTTCTAAAAACAGGTTTTTAAGATCCTTAGAAAGTTTATCTTTCTTAGAATTAACTTCCTCAAGTTTCTTAGAAATATTTTCTAAAACAACATTTTTATTATCAAGATCTTTGGTAAGATCCGAAATTTATTTTGTTAAAATAAATTCTCTAGAATTTTCTTTTTCAAGTTTCTTAGAGACTTTACAGTTTTCATTTGAAGCAACTTAGAAAATTTAGAAACTTCTTTATAGGAAGGAAAATCATTATCAATGTCTGATGAAATGGATTCTTCATCTGAATAAAAATCTTTATCAAGAAAATTTTCACTTAAAGACATATTGGTTAAGGATTTAGCAGTTCATACCTTATTCATAAGACAATTATTTTGAAATGGAGATCTGGATATTAGACCAATACTCTTTTTCTCATATGATTCATATTCTGAAGAATCATCAGAAGAATCTCTACAAATTTCACTTCAAGTGTCATTGGATTTCAAGAATTTATTATTCTTTGACCTATAGAACTTCTTCTTGTTCCTTTCAGAATTCATGTCCTTCTTTTCTCTCTTCTCAAGCAAGGTAAAATCAGGTCTAATATGACCAGTTCTTCTACATTCATAGCATGTCACTTCTCCATCTTTCTTTTCATTTCTATCTTTATTCTTGTATCTATATTGAAAGTTCTTCTGTCCAACAATATTGTTCATTCTCCGATCTAGATTTGCTAACTCATTTTCTGAAGCTTCACTTTCACTAAATTTAGATTGAATAACATCCTTCTTAGATTTAGATCTTTTAACTCTCCCAGGAATCTTGGATTTTATATGATTCAAATTAGTTGTAAAATAAACACTTATATTTCCATTATTCTTCTTAATTTTATCAACATATCTATTCATTCTGGTTTCATGTTGAAGAAGAGTTCCAAACAGCCCATCAAGAGACATATAAGTAACTTTTCTATTCTCATATATAGTTGTACTCTTGGATTCCCATTTATTAAGCATGATGTCTATAATCTTGTCTACAAGAATATCATCATCTAAAACTTTCTCACCCAATGATTGTAAGATTTTGATGATAGTCATGAATATTTGTTGTATCTTATATATGGGTTCTCCATAAGGAAAACAGAAACCATTATATTCAGCTCTGAGCATGGCTCTTCTAGTTTCAATGACTTTAGAAGTTCCAAAGTTAGTTACTCCAAGATTCTTCTAAATACTATTAGAAACTTCACAAGATAAAATTTGACTATACATATTTATAGTCATGGAACAAAGAAAAGTATTTCGTACCTTAAATTTCAGCTGGCATTCCACCTTTTCTGGATTAGTAAAGGCTCTAAGTTACTTACTAGGAATCTTATAATCTCTATTTAACATAATGTAGTTGAATAAACCTATGTTTATTACAAAGGTCTTTATTCTGTGTCTCCAGTAATCATAGTCATTTCGATAAAAAAATTGGTGGTCTAATAGGATTGAGATTATCTAGAGATCCAACATGAATGCCTACCATACTTAAAAGAAGATTTATTTTCCATAAAACTTGTTATAAGTAAAAGTTTTTAAATAAGAAAATATGAAGAAGTTTAGAACAATGAAATCTTGATCAAGACAACTTATATATGAATATATGTATTTCATAGACCTCCTTTGATACCAATTGTAGGATCAAATATGCAGAATGAGATGCTCAAATACAAGATGGGGGGGGGGGGGTGAATTGTATACTTTAAAAATTCCTTTGAAACCTATAAAGCTATATAAAACATTCTTAAGGAAATTTTCTTAACCTTAAGAAAATATGTTTCTTAAGGTTAGATTTTAACTTTAAAAAAACTTATTTTAACAAAGTTAAACAAACATTCAAAAAACCACTCAAAAAAACCTTTGATTAAACTTTACAACCTTATGATAAAAACTTAAGAAAGATTTTCTTAAAAGAAAGTTTATACCTTATAGCGTATAGAATCTTTAATATAATAAGAGTAATGGAATTAGAATGTATAAGAAAGTTATACTTTCAAACTTTAACAAAGTTAAAATAGCAGCGGAATAAAAACAACTTGAAATAGAAAAAAATTAATAATAATATTATTTTAGAGAAGGGTATCCAACAACCTTGGATAAAGGTTCCTTGATTTATACTTTCAAGAAAGTATGTCTTACCCAAACCTAGGAAAGAACTCCATCCAAATATCAGTATCTGTCTTGCTATCCCTGCAAGCCCACGATTTAGAAGGAAATAGGAACCTCTGTCTTCCAAATTCGGAACCCCACAATCATTATGATCTAAGTCTGCTGATAAAGCGTTTTCATGCACGCTCTCAAAAATATTTATACTAAGTGCAACATAGTGGATGACCTAGGTCGTTCTCTTGAGGAGCCTTTTATAGTAAATAACTCACTAATTATAATTAAATATGTATATATATATATGAAATAAAATGACCAGCAATGAGATTTTGGAATTAAAAATGAAAAACTAAAATTAAACATGAAAATGCAATGCAAACAGAATGAATGCAAACAGAATGATGTTAGACAGAAAGGAGATATTCCCGAGAGAATCACCCAGATTGAACCTTCATCGTCTCATTATTAGTTTAAAATTTAATTAGTAGATATACTTTATCATATGTGTAAATATCCTCTTCTATATGTGGTTGTGAATATAAAATGCTCTCAACGATCGCCGAGAGATTGCACATCCACCTCCTCGATCGAGGGAAAATATTATAGAAGAGAAAGTTAAGCCTCGGGTGGCAAGTGGAGACACAAAGAAGCCTTACCCACTAAGATCACCCTTGAAATAACTCTAATAAAATAATAAACAATGAACTTTAATATGCAATGACTTGGGTTCAACACTGGATTGAACCCTCAGGAAGTTCCTCGGGTTAGTTACTCATGATCACGAGTATAAGAGATAACGGTGGAGAAGAATGGGGTGGAAGAACAAAAGATAAAAAATGAGAATGAGATGAATAAGAGAAAAATATATTAAATATTAATAATACTATTACAATGTAAAGAAACTAAAAAACAATGGAAAATGGCCACACAGAAGTGCCAATGCTTTGAGAAGATGTGAGGATACATATTTATATGAAGATGAGGTGAAATAATTTTCTCCAAAATCATCCTTTAAATTATTCTGCGTGGATTTCCCATTAAATGGCAGAATTTGTAACATGTTTCTTCATAAAAGATGTTCCATAATGTCTCATAATTTCACCCTCCAAATACAATATTTATTTTCCCTCGGATGTAGGAGTTATGGCCGATTGAATCTGAGACATTTAATCTATCCATTTGACTAGGCAAATTCAAATGCTTCAAAATCCCTGGTCATTATGACCCTCCAAAATGTAGGTTCATGCGTTGTAACCTTAATAAAAGTTGTTCCCCACTTGATTTCTCATCTCTCCACAAAATATGGTCCATTTTTTATGAAGTTTCACGATGTTATGAATTTATTACCCAATGGAACCATTTCTTCCTGGTGAGACGTTTCATCTTCCACATATTTTGAGCATTCCAATAATGACTTAATTAGGGTATTTTGACTTCAAATTCATCATGGACGCACCTCATTGAATCATCTTTCCTTTCTAGATAGAATAAATTAATTTGGATGTGTGTGCGACGTGTTATGCTTTCGTTACGTCGGTGGGTCCCATTCTGTCTGCCCGAAAACCTTCCAAATTAAATGATTTTTTGGACTCCAAATGATCGAATAATACTTTGATAATGAAGAAAAATATGTATAAATTAAATCATAGATTTTAAAAAAAATAATCACACAATTTGGAATTATAATGTAAATTTTATGGTGAAAATACCCTTATCATAAAAATCTGTCAAATTTCCAGATTTAACCATTTTTTGCATTTGAGCTCAAAATACCACTAAAATCTAAAAACATGACAATTACTCATACAATAACACTATGGTGGGATTATAAACAATGATTTATAGTACAAAATTTATGAAAATGTGAGCTTCATCACTCTCCCACACTTAAACATTACACTCCTGGGCAATCATCTTACATCCAAATCAAATTCCACACAACAATCAAAAATGAGAAAATATCAATGATCTTATCCATAATAGAAGTCCATCATGTATAATATATGAAAAAATCCTCTATAATTTTAATTTAAATCATTAATTTTTTTTCAAACTCATAAATCAATCTATGTATCAATCACAACCTACCTCACATTGAATTTTATGTCACTCTTCACTCAAGAGAAATTCAATCTAGAGTTATAATCATACTTGAAAATCGCATGTATCACCCTAGGTTTGTGAAAATTATAATTTCTCCATAGTGTGAAACATAAAAATGAATTTAATCATGAAGTATTTAATTAAAGGTTCAAATTATTCTATGGCTTAGGGTTGGTGGGAAAATGATTGAAAAAGTTTTCAGGATAGAAAGAGGAGGTTGGATTTTTAAGTACAATGCATGATGAAATCAAGTGAAAACACAGGAAATTTATCTCTCAATACCACTTTAAAATGTGAGAAAAACACCACACCCTTTTATGAAATGGTATATGAGCCAAGAAGTGATTATAATGAATGATATCATCTAAGTTCTCTTTTTTTTTTCAAAGCTCCAGAAAGGCACAACTTTTTTTTTTCATTTTTTATGGAGGATGAGCTGAAAATTGAATAAAATGAATGAATAAAAATTCATAACCTTGATTTTTGAGAGGTACATGAGTCATAAAATAATTTACAATGATTAATTCAATCTCATCTCCATTTTTTTTTGAAGGATAAAATGATGAAACAAATAAAGCACAATGAAATGACGACACATGCCCAATTCTCTTATTATCCACTACCCAAAGTATTTAAACACACATAACACCACACATAAATGATACAAATCCCAATGAACGTGCATGAAATGACCTTCTCCCTCACTAAAACTTGAAATAACCATGCAAAAATACTAAAAGTGTGGGTAGGTAAGGAAAAATTGGCTTGTAATGTGGATTAAACCTATATGGAAATTAATGGCATCTAAGGGTTTAAGAAGGATATATGTAAAGGTGGGTCTAAAGATAAAATGTGGCTAGACAAATAGATTCCTCAATCATTTCAAATACATTTCATGAAATCCAAAGCTTCGAAATAGAATATTCAAAAATTCTGGTTCTCACACAAAATTCAAGTTTCCCTCAATAAAGTGTGGGTATTAAGAAGAATATGTAAAAGTGGTTTAGAATACCTCACAGGATTGGAAAATTATTTTTAGTTAGTGTTTCATTGTCATGAATTTCAAAAATTAGTCAAACTCATAAAAATGTTTGACAATCCAATTCAAGAAAAATGTTTTCACATCAACAATCATTTAAAATCCATTATTTCAAAAATCATTTCAACTCTTTCAAAATCAATTGATGTGCGAAAAATGATAAGAATATTCATTAATGCTCAAAAATCCTAAAAATATGATAAATAAAAATGAAAAGAACACAAGAATAACTAATAAGGTTGACACTCCCCCACACTTAAATTTTACTACCCCTCATTTCAACTCAACAAAATATAAATATAAAGGTAGAAAAGCCAAGGGAAGGAAAGATACAACTTGACATTATTTTAGAAGTGGATGATTTGAGTTAAGCTCCTAGAAGCTACCACTTTAAGACTACAAGAAAGTAATGAAAATACATAAGAAAGATAAATAAAAGAATGATAAAGGGAAAATAAAAGAGATAATTCTTGTTTTAGACCCCAAGCGGGTGCTAGGTTTTTACTCCCCCTAGTCAGGCAGTTTCAGTGGATTATCCCCAATCAGATGGTGGGTGTGGTTTCTTTGAGATGAACTACCACATGTGAGTTTTCCCGATGTCCATGATTAAACACTGAAAGTAGAGAACCCCAAAGAAGATAAGAAAGTTACCAACCCCCAAGAAAGAATAAATAAGAAATTTGAGGTTCAAATTGGGAGGGAATAAAAGATAAGGGTGCTCCCTGTTAACTTCGGTGGTGTCCTCCTCCATATGGTATGGAATTTTTTGTTGAGGAGGTAGTCGCACCACCATATTCTCTAGATCTTCTTCTTCAATCACTACCACTTGAGTGGTCTCTTCTTTAATACCCATAGTATGCTCTATTTGTGCTGTATCAAAAATTTCAATGAAAGAGAAGTCAGAAAACAATTCAGTTTTAATAAGGTTAAAACACAATGAATCAATAAAGAAATATTCCATTTCAAGTAAGTCAGCTTGGAAATTGATCTCTTCTGGCATGAACATTGGAAACTCAATCTCAGCAGGTTCATCTTCTTCATTATCTTCCAAAAAATGATTGGTGAAATATCTTCCACCACTCGTTCTGGTTCAGGTTCCAGCTCAGGTTCTGGATCAGGTTCGGGTTACTCCTGGGATGTGCGTATATATTCTGAAATCAATTCTATTTGGATCTCCAGGTTTTTCACTTTATCACTAATCCTATGAAATTGAGCATCAAGTTCATTGTAAACATTTTCTTGCACTTGAGATTGGTCATTCCATGCATAATAATCATAATTTGAATACACAATGAATGAAGAATATTTTTTTTAATTTTTGAAATTTATGATTTTTGTTGTTGTTTGTATTAAATGAGAAAAACTTATTTACAAAATGTGAATAAAAATAGTGAATGAAAGTCACTTGGATCCCCGGAAATGACGCCAATTTGATGAAGCGTTGTCGTTCATGCTCTCAAAAATATTTATACTAAGTGCAGCACAGTGGATCACCTAGGTCATTATCTTGAGGAGCCTTTTGCAGTCAATCAATCACTACTTATAATTCACTATTTATATATATATGAAATAAAATGACCAACAATTATATTTTTGAATTGAAAATGAAAAACTAAAATTAGACATGAAAATGCAATGCAAACAGAATGAATGCAAACAGAATGATATTAGACAGAAAGAATATATTCCCGAGAGAATCACCCCGATTGAACCTTAATCGTCTCATTATTAGTTTAAAATTTATTTAATAGACACACTCAATCATATTTGTGAATATCCTATTATATATGTGGTTGTTAATATACAATTCTCTCAATGATCGTCGAGAGATTTCACATCCACCTCCTCGATCGAGGGAAAATATTATAGAAGAGAAAGTTATGCCTCGGGTGGCAAGTGGAGACACAAAGGTGCCTTACCCACTAAGATCCCCCTTGAACTAACTATAATAAAATAATAAAAAATGAACTTTAATATGCAATGACTTGGGTTCAACACTGGATTGAACCCCTGGGAAGTTCCTCGGGTTAGTTACTCATTATCACGAGTATAAGAGATAACGGTGGAGAAAAATGGGGTGAAAGAAAAAAAGATAAAAAATGAGAATGATATTAATAAGAGAAAAATATATTAAAAATTAATAATACTATTAAAATGGAAAGAAACTAAAAAAAAATTGAAAATGGCCACACAGAAGTGCCAATGATTTGAGAAGAGGCGAGGATACATATTTATAGGGAGATGAGGTGAAATAATTCTCTCTAAAATCATCCTCTAAATGATTCCGCGTGGATGTCCCATTAAATGGAAAATTTTTTAATATGTTTTTTCATAAAATATGTTACACAATTTCTCCTCCGTTCACCCTAAAAATATAATATTTATTGGCCCACAGATGCAGGAGTTATGACCGATTGAATCTGAGACATTTAATCTGTCCATTTGACTAGGAAAATTCAAATGCTTCAAAATCCCAGGTCATTATGACCCTCCAAAATGCTGGTTCACACGTTGTAACCTTAAAAAAAAGTTATTCCCCACTTTATTTCGCATATCTCCACAAAATATGGTCCATTTTGGATGAATTTTCATGATGTTATGAATTTATTACCCAATGGAACCATTTCTTCCTGGTGAGATGTTTCATATTCCACATGTTTTGAGCATTCCAATAATGCCTTAATGAGGGTATTTTGACTTAAAATTAATTATGGACGCGCCTAATTTAATTCTTTTTCCTTTCAAGCTATAATTAATTCATTTGGAGGTGTGTGCGTTGTGTTATGCTTATGTTACGTCGGTGGGTCCCATTCTGTCAGCCCAGAAACTTTCCAAATTAAATGATTTTTTGTGCTTTCAAATGATCAAATTATACTTTTCTTATTAATAAAAATATGTAGAAATTAAATCATATAGTTTAATAAAAAAATAATCACACAATTTGGAATTATAATTTAAATGTTATAATGAAAATACCCCTATCATAAAAATCTGTCAAATTTCTAGATTTAACCATTTTTTGCATTTGAGCTCAAAATACCACTAAAATTTAAAAATGTGACAATTTCTCATACAATAACACTATTGTGGGATTATAAAAAATTATTTATAGTACAAAATTTATGAAAATGTGAGCTTCATCATCTGCATAAATAAAGTCTGAACAAGTTGTTCACGCCCTGAACAAGTTGTTCACGACATCTGCACGAAGCACTGGGAGTTGTAAGAGCCTATCTCTCTAGAATTCACTTCACAATCTTTGATTGATTTTCTATTCACTGTTCATCATCAAATTTTTTTAGTTTCTTTACTCATTCAAATGAACTTGTATTTATAGGAAAAATTTCCCAATGGTTGGCTCCACTCTAACGGTCCTATTTTCCTTAAATTTCAGAGGGACCTGGACACATTTAAAACATACAATGGTTAGTTTATAATAGATTGTATGACATCGTTTCATATAAGAAAATGATGTTAAGTTAAAGTTAAGTATAAGAAAAAAACTTAGAATATGATAATATTGGAATGATACATTAAACAACTTTAACATTATCAAGAAAATGTATTTTAAGAGAATACAACAATCGGATTGAGAAAAACAGTATTACGATTTTTGGGTACCGGTATTATGAAAAATAGTATCACATTTGTACCAGATTCAGTATCGTAAAAACAATATAATAGATGTACCAAAATCGGTATCATGAAAACAACATGAAATTTGTACTTGAATCAGTATCATGAAAACAATATGACATTTGTACCAGAATCGGTATCATGAAAACAACATGATATTTGTACCAGAATCGGTATCATGAAAACAGAATGCCAAAACTGTAGGTAAACATAATGAAAGATTTTTAAGTATTACAGAATGATAATTATATAAGTATAATAGAATGATATTTCTATAATCAAACACAATGATAATTATTTAAGTATAATGGAATGAAAAAACTATAAGTAAAATGGAATGAAAAATTCAGAACTTAAAAAAAAAGTGTTTGTGATTTTCAAAACATAAAACCATAAGAAATGAAGAAGTCATAAGATAACCTTATTGACTCAACAGATATCTTATGGTGAAAATGATGGAGATGTGTATGTCCTCATCTAGGTCAAACTCTCTAATTTATCATAAGTTTATCTCAGCTATGCTGGAAGACAAGGGCTTGGTTGATGAGGAAGATGAAGTAGAGGTAAAATGTGGTGGTTTTTATTTTATCAAAATAACCTATAAAAGAATGAAGGTCAACTGTAATACATGGATGATGAAATGGGTGGAAGATAATGACATGATTTATGAGGATTTTAATCTCGTGTAACACCTTACAAGTCCTAATAATATTTTTAACCCTATATTAGATCTAGATGAGATTATGACTTATTCTTTTAAAGAGTAAGTAGAAGAGGAAACAACTAAGGTTAAAGAGAAAGAAGATGTCTCTTTTAAAGATGTTAGTGATCCAGATATTTCTAAAATACTTATTATATGTTATGGATTTGAAAGTCCTCATGTTTCACTCCCTGATATAGATATAATCTTAAGTTATGGAGAAGAAGAAGATACTGAAGTCTCAACAGAATAACAAGTTCAAAGTTCTTTTGAAACATCAAGGGAAGTAGTGGAAGTGTCAGATGGTTCTGAGGATGGAAATGGTGATGAAATTCATGAATTATAATTTCATGGTGATAATTATGATGGTGTTGAGAGGGATTAGTCATATTCATCTTCTATTGGTTCAGTTTTAGGTAGGTCTTTAAGTATGGTGAGACCACTTACTGTTTATCCATTTGATGATGTTGTCTCTGTTAGAGGTGATCCAAGGGAATCTGTTGAGGGGGAGGAATCTCTAGGTTCTTCCATCCAGAGATTAGTTTATAGAGTTAAAACTTCTTCTAAAACTAAGGATGGAGTTGCATACAAGGTGGGATCTATCTCCTAGTTCCAGGTTACTTGGCATCTCTTACCCTGAGTCAGATGAAGATAGTGATAGTGATGATGATCATAAAATTCCACCAAAGCATAGTGGAAATAATATCTCAGTTGATGGAATATATACTAAGGGACCTCATATTGAAATAATTGATAAAGAAGGTAAGTTGTAATGCTTCACGTCTGATGAATATTTAGTTGATCCAGAGCATGAATAAGTTTCTCAGTTTTTTCAGATAAGGTTTCTTTTCCCATTACTGCACCTTATGTACCTTCAAATTATGTGTCTAAGGAATATTTTGAATCCTTCAGAGTGAGGTTGTTTTTTGATTTTAGTGAGGTTATGATATCTCAAAATCCTAGAGTTACTCAGATCAGTGAAGTTGATATGAGACATATCTTTGAGCTTTCAATTTTCCATATTCATACCAAAATGATTTTGAAGATTCAAGAAGTTCAAATTAAAAATATAATATTGGAAAATTAAATGGAATTTTTGAAGTCTATTTTGAAGGATATGAGAGTCATCTTTTCTTCTAGTCAGACATCTCTTTTGGAGAGGCTTGATACCTTACCACCAAATGTTACCTCTATATCCACTTATCCACATCCTATATCTTTTGTTGATGGTGAGATGACCATATCCATAGCCATATATGAGTTTCATTTCATTATGGGTGATTTGAAAGCATCTCATCAGAAGGAATTTAGGAAAATATGATAGTATGGTGAGAATATATATAAATTGGGAAGGTATTTTTCGAATGAATCCCAAAGTGATAGAGAAACTATCACTAAGGATATAAAATACTACCTTTATAGATTTTATACAAATAATGAGTTGAATTATCATTTTAAGTTTCTATATGAGAACTTGAGGATGCCTCATATGACTAGGGACTTCATGGAATAAGTAAACCAGCTTAAATTATTGTCCCCTATTCTCAAACTATTTATAGAAGAGAATAAAGAATTATTTACTATGATGGAGAGAGGTGGGAATATAATCATAGACTTTGTGAATATGATGAATCCATTTCATTATGTATTTGTAACAATAGTTGTGGTACCTCAAACCATTCCTATATCTTCCCTCACTTTTGTACAATCTTTTTCTCTTCTTCCACCTTAGGTTCAGCCTTTTAGTATGTCTCCAATTGAGACTTTTCAACATCATAGATCATTGGTGATTCAAGATCTATCTTAGACTACATCTTCACCCTCATCCTCTACATATGTTCCTCCTATCTCTAGTAAAGGAAAAGAATCTGTTGATCCTACCTACTAAAGAGATAAGAGTGATTCTATCTAGGATTAGTCTTTGATAATGATTATATTTTTTTTACCTTTTATTACTTTTGAGATGAAATCAAATGAATTCAGTATTTTAATGAAGTTTATATATTATTCTTATCGAGTTATTTATTTATATTTTCTATTCATAGTCTTATCTTTTTTTATAATCCCAAAATTGAGATAAATTATTTTTACGGGAATTTACATTTTATTTTTAAAATTTTTATTCTTTACATTCTATTTCATAATTTAAACTTTAGTTTCTCATATAAAAACTTTTAAATGTTAAGCATACCATTACTATTCTTGTTCATCTATAGTGGTTTTAATATATATGGTTATAAAATACCATGATTTATGATCATAAAAAATTGGGAGATTATTGGAACCTCCTTATTTTAATGATCACAAATCATGATTTTTATGTTTTTAATGAGTTTACTGTTTTATGATAGTACATATTTTGTGAAGAAATTTTTCTTAAGTAAAGATATACTGTTAGTTATGGAGATATACCATCATTTAAAGGAATCTATCATTGATAGTGATGATCCACCTTTAGTTCAAAATGATCTACCGCTGGCTCTACTGGTCTACTGTTTGGTCAAACAATATATCAGTGACTATATCTACCGATGACTAGATTTACCAGTGAAATCATCTACCAGTGATATATGATGCCATAAAATATGTGCTATCACTAGAAAGTTTCTATTTCCAAAAATGTTCAACTACTAAATTTTTATCACCAGACACATGCTACCCCTAGACACGTGATACCTCTAGACACGTGCTACCGCCATCCACATGCTACCGCCAGAAATGTGCTACCTTCAGATGTTCTACTACCACATGTGATACCATTTACTTATGCTACCATTGGACCATGATTCTTTTAGTCTAATATAATATTATTCTATGCTACCATTATCCTTATACCATTATTTTTTCGATTTTCATTCAATATTTAATTCTTTAAATGACTATTTTAAGGAATTAAATATAGATAACATCACATGGATTTATTAAATATTATTCCTAAACAACTCTATGAATTTATTGAACACAAAGTCAGTGGTTTATGAATTTAATGCTTAGTATGAGGATCTATGATATCTTTATAATTATTATTCAATATATAATTGGATTTGAAGAGCTATATATTCTAGATAACTCCCTCATGTGTGTATGATGGAGAGCTAATAATTGCTTATATGTTGAATACACATGTGAGTTTGAAGGCGTAGAAAATATATAAGACCAAAAAACTTTTATACACTAAATCAAGGGATCTATGTAGAAGTTTTAGAGTATATAAAGATATAAAATCGAACATTATGACACTATTTTTCCTTCCATTTCATATAAACTTGTTCAAGATCCTCACCAATCCAAATACGAAGAACCTTGAGATTTTGAAGCTATTCATACCAATAAAAACATCATTTCTAATATCTAATTACTTTATCTTTATATTTTATGTGTTATATTTGAGTATTGTGATGTATTACTTTGTTTATTTTTACACACTTTCTGCTATGCGTTAACTAGAGTGTTTTTGACACTCTCTCTCTCCTTTCTTCATTTGTGTACCCACAACAACTATGGAATAGGTCCTACATGGCCTGTATTGTTTTTCTTCCCACATATAACTATGGGAGATTCATTGATCCTAGATAGCCTATGTGATGTTATTTTTGAAAATCCAATCCAGGTTATGGATCAGATTGTTTTTATAATAATATACTTGATAGCTGGAGATTTCCAAGTGGAGGGGATTAAGTCATAGCTTGAGACTGAACCCATTATTTATTCTACTGTGTGTTTTAGTTTTGTTTTTATATATTTTATATTTTAAATTTAAAGATAATTTTTTTTGAAATCTATAAAAAAAACTTTTACTTTGATATTTAGTCTTCACCTATGCTTATATAAAGGCTTTGAGGAAGTAATTTAGTTTTAAAATTTAATGTAATTTCAAATATTGTTTTAACTAATCCCTAATCCCACTTTAAGAAATATTATGAAAGATAAAACTTATATAATTCTATTATTTTGATTAGCTGGTAATTTTTAATTAAATTGAAAGATTCATTTTGATTTTTTAATAGATTTTTCTATTAGTAACTCAATTTACCCCCCTATTGAGTTACTCACTCTAACAAAAAAAAAACATCTATCACATTGTAAAAGTTGAGAAAATGATCTCATATATTTTTCAAACTTTAGGAAAAGAATTCATAATTTATTTTTGATGTGTGGGAATCAAATTCACCTTAATCAGACACTTTAAGTGAGTGGTATAACTCAATGTGCATGTTTCCAATATAAGTGTCATTTTACTTTAAAATGCTTTTTACATTTTTAAAACCAAGAAAACAATATTAGATTGTTTTTAAACTTTAGGAAAACGATACATAATTCATTTTTGACATATTAGAATTTTCCATATATCAATCTGATGCATGATGTGGTTGATATGACTTAAAGTGCGTGTTTTCAATATAAAAGTGTCTATTTTGTTTTATTTATGGAAGTTGTATGTGTTCTTTGCAAATGTGAGAATGATTTATAGAGTTTAGAATTTATCTCAGAAGGATGAGCTATAAGGATGGATATTTCCTAGAGGATCTTGCCCATCTTACTCTAAAATATAGAAATAAAGCATTTTCTATTTCTAACTACCAAAAATCTTGTGTTTTCCTATAAGATTCATGTTCTTTCACCTTTTCTTTCAACCTTGAAATTTTTTTATGCCACCCGATCAATGGAACTGCCCAAACCCCCAATAGGTTCAATAATAAATAATGATAATTCTCTAATAAGTATATTTGATTGAGTAAGCTAAGAACCAATCCCCCATACACACATGAGATGCTCTTTTCCTAAAATGATTGCAACTACATCGTTTTAGGAAACCAATGATGATTGTGAAGGGTTTGCATCCAAGGATTCTTGAATTTTAACCTATTAATATAATAATATTAACAATGAATTTTTAAATTATCTAAAATTCATATTATTATCTAATTAATTAATTTTTCATTACTATTTAATGTTATTTCATTACTATAAAAACATAACAATGGAAAATAAACTATAAAAATAAACAAGACTTATTGTCAATTTGTTGAGCCTGGATACATGGGTCAAATGGCACCAAATTGGAATAATTTTATCCACGTAGATAGACCCATTTAATTGGGTTTAAGGAGTGTTTGTTATTATAATTTATTTTTTAATAGTATTTTTATAGTAATTAAATAACATGAAATAGTAATGAAAAGTACTTACCCCAACATCTCTGGTAGGTTTATTCAAAAAACTATCACGAGGATTCCTATGAACTTTAAGCCACATCTCTATCCAATAAATAGAGCAACCCAATTCATTATCCTTTATAAAAAAAATACACAAGTTAGAAGAAAACCACGACTTATAATAATATAATATAAATAATAGTGGATAAAATACTACGAAGATTGATCTTTTTCTCAAAAAACTCTAAGACCCAGCGATATGAGGTTTTAATTGTTTCTCATGATTAAATGTATTTTTTATATAATTACTAAAAAATAAAAAAATTAATAAAAATTATAATTTTGTTTTTTTATGTTATTAAGATACTATAAAATATGCAATTACTTCATGAGATGCATCTCTATTAATATAGAAAAACATCTTCCACTACTCATGAGAATAGAATTCAAGAAAATTATCATACATTTGTCGTGAGCTTAGAGACGTGTCATTAAATTCATGCCATAATATCCATTTTAATTCTTTTCACTTCTTGCCCAAATTTTTCAGTTTCTATGGGCATGAAATGGAGTCATGGGAATAAAAATGAAAAAACATCTAGAAAAAAACATAACACTTTATAAGTATATTTATAATTTTACTCATTTATTTTAAATTAGTCATCAATGAATATTAAATTAATATTACCTTTACTTGGTTATAAAAGACATAATTTTTCTATGCTATGGAAATATGCCTCCAATCTTTATAATTAATGAGAAAACTCACTGTCTCACAAGAAAGATGCCCAAGAATCTGTCCATAGATTCTGACAATATCACTAGTAGGCACCCCAAACCCATCAAATAAAATGATAATATTGAAGTCTTTTAGGTTCCATAATATACTGTATCCATGTTTTTATCTATTCTATTATTATCATTATGTGTTACCCAAATTCATTAAACAATTAATAAAATATATAATTTTTTGTACAATAATATAAATACCAGTAATGGTAACTCGTCAATATACCCTAGATAAATGGGTGACCAACTGCTCTATCACTAGAGGTGCATTGGATGGTGGGATACCAACAACATTAAGGGAAATTGTTGGCTCTCTAGAAGTCTCTATTATAATATAATCACTCATATCCACTGAATATGACAACAATGGCGGTGTTCCCTGAGATGTTGATCACCTAGGATCTTGATTTTTTTCTCATTAATCCTACGTTTAAAATGGTTCAAAATATATGAAATTTATAAAAAATGCATAAGTAAATAATTTTTACAAAAAATGAAAAAAATGAAATATATATATATATATATATATGCATGAAACACCTATAATTGAGAAATTTTAATATATATTTATTACCAATTTATACATTAAATTATCTTTATATTCACTGTCTTCATTGTTATTAACATCCATTATGACAGGATCTTCATTTTCACCCTCTCTTTCAAGTTCTATTATTTCAATATTGTTAGAAAAAAACTATTCAATGTTTTTTGGTTGATGAGGTTCACTTTCACAAAGTACCAATTAATCTTCATTGTATATATTATACAAGTATATCTTCTTTAAGTGTACAATAACACTATAACCTTCATGTATTTCATCATCCACATAATAAACCATCTTTGATTATAAAGGCAAGATAAATAGATTATGCTCTACACGCTCACTAGTATGGATCAAGCGAAATAAGTTAACAAAATTAAAATATTAAAAATATTTCTTTATACCCATATCAATGTTGACCCACCTACATTTGAATAAGACAAATAAAAATTGACCATGATAATTTAATTTGATCATGTCAATCAACTTTACATAGTATTCCATCAGTTCAAGTGTAAATACCATTATTTTGAGTTTTCAACTATTCTTCACGATAAATTATACAAAACCTGAAGCCATGAAAATGTAATCACTGAATATCTTATCCTACCTTAGAGTAACTTGATCCAAAAACTTCAAATCATTTGATGTTTTAGCTCGATTCTCAATATTCATTATCTATATAATAAGATATAAGGTTTTAATTTTAATATTGACAAAATAAATACACATAAATAATTTGAATATTGGTATACAATTACATGATGGGTGAACCATTTGATAATATCCTTATTAAAATATTTTGTTAATTACAACACATTTAGAGCTCGAACCCTTAGTTTCCTCATTGTTTTCAATTGAAATTATTTAATAAATAGATCTGTAATAAGACTATTGAGTACCACATATCTATGTGCTTGTAGTAACTTCAATGTAGTCAGTGTAAAATTTGACCGCTTTCAAATTGGTCATACAATATTTTGAAACACCTATGAATGGTTTTTAGAATGAGAATTAGTGAAGATGTTGTCAACACATCCAAAATGATTGAATCTAGTCTGAATCCCATATAAATACCTAGAATAGAAGATCTAGAACTCTTTAACTATGTAACCTTCAAAAAATAGAGCCTTCTAGTTGACATTTATTACTCACATATGATTTCCAAAAATATTAAAAAAATTTACAAAATTATTTTATAAAATATAATTCACCAAGGAAAATAAAAATAATATCAACACACCTATAAATTTGATACTTCCATTAGTAGCGTATTGGTTCACCAAGTTTAGATTATTCAACCAAATTAATAGTCAAATGAGTTACGACTATGAAGAATGAAGGGGGAAATAACAACTCCAAATGAAAAAGTGTCAAAACAATTATTTCTTGAAGTTTATCAAGCTCATTTGGATTTAAATTTTTTCTAAAAAACTATCTGTAAAAGGTATACAACTCAAACAGAATTGTAGTTACTTTTTGATGCAACTTATTATGTAATGTCAACACAAAAATTGTTCCATCATAATATGTGATTTACGACTTTTCAATCCATGTAAATTTTTATATTTTAAGTCAACACACCATGAAATTTTAGTTTAATTTCCATCATACACTTTTACATTCTTTAAAGTTTGAAGGAATACATCTTTCCCATGATTTTCATTGTAAAAATAGCATAAGGATACTTTCCATTCTCATTTTACTACAAACCATGATTTATATCCATTGATTCTAAATCCTTATGAGCATTAAAGTGATCCTTTGATTTACCCCACTCATTAAGAAATGTAAAAATTATATTATCACATACGTTCTTCTCAATCTATATTAAAAAAATATTTTGACATATCAAATTAAACTCTCAATAAATGATTTTGAAAAATATACTCATTTTATTCCACTTTTTTGTTCCAACTAATTTAGATACTGTACCTAACACCCTTTTCCCACCTTGTTTAAACTGATTACATTTTCCAAAATTCTAGAGTGACATTCATTAAATGTAAAAATATTTTTGAACTAGATAATAACTTTGGTGTCCTTCTTAATTCAATATCTATATTGAATTATGTCTTGTTAAACCTGAATTTAGGAGAAGTATCAAGAAATCGATGATGAAACATAAAACACCATTTTATACTATAAGGTAATCATTATGGTTCAAAATAAAAATTAAAAACTAGACAATAAAAACCAATATGAGTGTTCCAAATATAAAAGTTTCTTAGACTAATAAATTCAATAATTTTACATATTAAAGTAGAATGATTTTTAATAGTTTTCTCATTGAATCTTAAAATTTTTCCACATCATAATACCATAATTCTCACAATTATTTGATTAAAGGTTGAAGGTATACATCAATATCATTTCTAGGAATTTTATTTCTAAGAATAATCCTTGAAATAATGAAAAAGTCTTATTCATCCACATTCATGGAGGTATATTATAGGGGATCAAAATAATAGGCCAATTGTGATAATTAGTACTTATTATAGAAAAAGGGTTAAAACCATCAGAAGATAATCCTAAATGTATATTCCTAGGATCCAAAGAAAAATATGGATATAATGAATCAAACACCTTCCATGTTGTTGAATCATTTGGATGTCTCATCAATTAATAATTGTTAGTATCCTGAGAATTCCACTTTATGTTGAATGCAGTCTTAGATGACATAAATAATCTTTAAAAGCGTGGTTTTCGAAAAAAGTAACATAATACCTTTTCATGATTTCTATTTTTTATGTATCTTCCTGGTGTTGCATTGATTTGTACTATAATTTTTGTTTATTTAATTCCATATTCTTGTATGAAATATTATGCATTATTCTTTATCATGATCTTCTACCCAGTAATTCATGAAATCATTAGGGAATTCATGTACCTTTGTATAATCAAGTTCAAGTTTGTTGATGATTTTATTCATCTCATAGAATGTTGTATGGATCTTAGCTTCACTAAAAACATCCCAAAGAAACTATAAAATCATAGATTTTTTTAAGTAACTCTATAGAGACACTTGATATGATATAACTTAAGTATAAAAGATAACTTTAAATACTTGGAAAACCCTTCATAAAATTATTGTTTTCCATATTCAGCTAATTCATAAAACTCATTTTTTGATCATTGAAGTTATGAGAAATATTAACCTAATCATGAAAAATTGAAGGTTCTTTTGATATATTAAAATCTTGGACATTATATCCTACAAATCCAAATACTTCATTTATCAAGTTTCAAATGGAATTATCCTATGGAGGGTCACTTTGTGTTTTGTTGTTAGGATAATCATTATTTTGAATTTTCATAACTTTTGATTCACTATATCAAATCAAACATACATATCAAGTATGAAACTATTTCAATATCAAGTGCTCATATACTTCATTTATATTCAACCATCACTTGAATTTACAATTAGGACAAAAAAATTTTATTCTACCATCCACTGACCAGTTTGCAATTACATTATATAAAAATTCTTCGAAAAACCTAGCATACCAAGGCATTTTTTTAGGAAAATTAATCCAAAATTTACCCATATATATATATTTAATTTCCACTATTCTCCTTTTATATTCATATATAAAGATATAAATGTCTAATCAAAAAATTACAATCAATTTTTAACATCACCCAATTTTATCATTGACCAGGGTTGGGTCTTGATTTAAAATAACAAAAATTTATCAAGAAAATGATTTAATTAAACATGAAAAATAAACATAAATGAATAAATATTACCACTCAAAATGAAAAAATCAAATGTATTGGAATAATAAAACTGAGGCAAGGAGAGGGGAAGAAACAACGTGGAGGTTGAGGATACAATCCCATAAATTCCTGACTTGGATAGAATTAGGAGAAATCATAGAGGGAGGTCAAATTACAAGCTGAGAGGTAAAGGGTTACAGATCAACAAACATTAAGGGTGATGGTTTCCAAGAAATAGGGAAGAGGGGAGTCTATATCTAGTAAAGACCCATCATGGGAAGTTTCCATAATTGGTATCGAGGGAGGGAGGGTTATGCGTTGGAGGGGGTTAGCTATCATCAATGTGGGAAGGGGGTTGGGGGTTGGTATTGAGGGGGGGGGGGGTGGTGGAAGATAGTGTTTGGAATTAATGTAGAGGGGTCTTTATCGAGGGATTTGGAGTTGTTGGTCGATGTTTTATGGAGGGGGGATTGACATTGAGGTAAGGGGAGTTAGCGGTTGCTCATGTAGGGGGGGGGGGAGTCGTGGTGTCAGGGCTATTAGGGTCGGGGTGAGGTGGATGAGGGGGTAGGTTAAATTAGGTTTTTTAAATGTATTTAGTTGTGGTTTTAATAAAAACACTAGTAAATATAATTATTAGCATCATTTTTATGAAACCAACACTATATTTTAAATAATATACAAAAAATAATTAGTGTTCATTTCTAGAACCACCACTAAGACCTAGTTTTTTTGTAGTGTTTATATGTAAACCTGACATGACATATGTTATACCATTGAAGTGATAGAAATCCACTTCTTGACATAGTTCTTGATATATGAGGGATTTATATGTTCAATAATTGTATCATAACTTATTTAATTCTAAAATTAAAATATCACTATTATAAAATTTCATTTCGACCCAAGGGGAAGTGGGAGACCACCATTTGGAAGTTTCTAAAGTAGGTATTAGTGAAAATCAAAAAATGACCCTTAATACTAAAACACAAAAATGAGAAATTATCCACCTTCACCTCCACTAAAACCACAACATATCGACATCTATAATTTTAATACAGTAGTCTCCCCCATAGTTTCTCGCCCCTAGATACCCCCATCACCTCAGAAACCCCAGACACCCTACTAGCCCACATTCGACACCCAACAAGCACAATCGACAATCCCCTCATCCACCTTTGACACTACCAATGCCGAACAACCATAGTGGTCCTTCTAACTGATGGTTTTAGATGTAGAGGAAACATATTTTAGGCCTATTACCAACTCTACTTTTTTTTGGATTCAATGAATAATTTTCAATATACATTAAATGAATAATACAACCAATGCATTTTTTCCAAATAATACCGAAAAATGATTTTTCTAAAACAAAGAGAGTGGATATTTTCATGTTAATTTATAATTAATTTAAAACATAAGAATAAATATTACCTCAATCTTGAGGTATTTATTTATTAATGGTGTTTATTGTTCCACCACAACCAGATCTTCAAATAACACTGATGAAATTTTGGGTTCTAGTGTGACCAATTGATCATCATGCATTGTTTTCTTTGATCACTTCACGATCCTTTGGTCTTGAAGGAATTTTTATTATTCTTCTAAGACATTAGAGTATGATAAGTAGAGGGATATATTGAGAGAAAATTTCGCACACAATGATTAACTTTTTATCCAATTGATATAACAGTCTATAAATAGACCCATGGTTATGGTTTAAGTCAAATTATTTTCCCAAAGACCCTAAAATATGAATTAATCCTCAATAAACCCCATGAAATGTAATAAATAACAATGTTATTATTTTACTTGTGATGTGTGAAAACCTATGAAATAATAAATTTTTATTTTTTAGTATACTAAATAAATATTTTTTACCCGAAAAAATATGACCAGCACTTCCTCCTCAACATTTATTAAATTCTCAAATAAATATTATTTATTAAATAAATAAATAAATATTTTATTCACATTGAGGTGAATAAATAAATATTTAATATTCATGTAACTAAATAAATTATTTATTTGACAAATAAATAATTGTTTTTTACCATGTGAACAACAAGAGATGAATAAATATTATATATTATGATAATTAAATAATCACCTTGTGAATAAATATTTATTTAATATTTATGATCTATTAATAAAAATAGAATAAATATTTCTACTCAATCTATAGAATAATATTTATTCCCATTTCTAAATATAAACAATATTTAACTCATATAAAAAGAAACACTTTGTGTGTGACCCTTTAGGCCTCTTCTTCAGTGAAATTAGGAATGTCACACACCCATAGAGGAAGAAGACATGTCATAATTAAAAAAATAAATAGAAACACTCACTTTGTAATATAGTATATTATTCATGTTATCTTAATAAGAAGGTCACACACTTATTTTACCAACCTATATTCTTGATGCATCTTTTATTGACTATTTGAAATGAACATTTCTATACAACACGACCATTGAATTTAATACGATGGTTCCATTTAATTCAAAGTGATATGATATATACTTCTATAAATATGGAAGTGATAAATACTTCCCTTAATTATTCATTAATAACATATAATTCATGACACACCCAACCTACCCAACTTATTCAAGATCATATATTGTCATGGTTTATGAAAATACATCAAAGTTCATGAGTCATAGAACATATTAATAAAAATATTAAAGTCTAAAGATCATTACACATGCTTGTGGACAGAAATATCCAATGAAACACAAATATGTGGAACTCCTACTGGCATGTATTTTCTCATAATCTCCCCATATTGGATATTACTAAGCGTGAACTTCATGAGATGAAATTTCATCCACTTATGAGTAGTCACACTTGACTGTCAATATACTATGTGTCCTTTCATATAATGTTAACTGAACATAGAAAAAGTTTTAAGAATATCATAATGGTATTTCAATGTTATCATCATAGTAGGCAACTAATAAGTCCTTTTTAGTGTGATAAATATTCTAGGACATTATTATGATAAAATCATACAGAACAACAAACAATATGTAATAATGCATTTAATTAATATTAATTTTTTTAATATACATGAAATCTAAAATAGAAAATAGTTGGTTATATGATACCAATGCGAATAGAATCTCACATGGACTAGAGCCAACTACTAACAACTTTTAGTGCACTATCTCTCACATGAAGATCATGATTTTGTTGAGTTAAGGATTTATTTAATGGGTATTCCATGTTTTCTTACATGGAAACTCTACTCACTATAACATCACCTCTCATAGAAAAAACCCTAAAGAGATAATATTTATGAAGCATGTGATTTGTCTGTTTATGTTACCTTAAATCCTTTTCAAGAGACACCACTGTAGTATTATTATAATAGAGTGTCATAAGGTCTTTAATACTAGGAACCACATCAAGATATTCGATGAAGTTTTGAATCAAAACTACTTATTTAGCTATATCAGAAGATTAAATGTACTCAAAATCAACTAAGAAATTAGCTAACATAACTTTCTTTGAGATCTTCTAGCTCACAAAACCTCCATTGAGAGTGAATATGTACCTCAAATTTGATTTTATATCATCTTAATCTGTTTGGAAACTAGAATATTCATATCCCCTAATGAAAAGTTACACATCACCTCCATGGACAAGGAAATCATCCTTAATATACCTCATATACTTAAGGGTAGTCTTGACTGAAATCTAATGGTGATCACCTGGGTCCATTTGATATCTGTCTACCATGCTTAATGTGCAAGAGACATATATCCTTATACATTACATAATATACATAATTAACCTAATAACTGATGCATATGGAATATTTTCCATCCTATTTATTTCCTCATGTGTTTGAGGATACATTTTTATGGAAAGATAAATGATAAGTGACACTGGTAATATTCCCCTCTTTTATTATTCCATACTGAATCTCTCTGGCATATTGTCAATGTACATACTTTGACCTAGTCGAAGAAGCCTCTTGAATTTATCATGATGGATATTGATCCCAAGAATATACATTGCTTTTCCTAAGTCCTTCAAGGAGAAGTAGTTGTCTAATCAAGCCTTAATATATTATAAGATAGTTATTTCATTTATAATAAGTAACATGTCATCAACATAGACTATTAAGAAAATAACCACACTCTCACTAAAATTCTTATAGACACAAGACTCACATTCATTATTTATGAAAAAAAATTTAGTTATGGATTCATTAAACTGAATGTTCCATAACCTAGATGCTTTATTTAATCCATAAATTGATATATATAACTTTTATACCATGTTATCACCTTTTTTATTCAAAAACCTTATATTTGTGTTATAAATACATATTCCTAAAGTTTCACATTAAGGAAATCTATTTTGATATACATATAC
Source organism: Viscum album (assembly GCA_963277665.1). Classification (NCBI taxonomy): domain Eukaryota; kingdom Viridiplantae; phylum Streptophyta; class Magnoliopsida; order Santalales; family Viscaceae; genus Viscum; species Viscum album. Next base: position 376,008,202 of record OY728160.1, on the reverse strand, counting down.
CAAATCTATTAGTCTTGATAAGTTGTTATAGAAAGTAGAGTTTTAATCAATTTTATCATATCAATAGTCCAAAAGGTTTAATCATAGTCTACACCTTGATTATTTTTGAACCATTTTACAACTAGTCATGCCTTATAGGTACAAACTTTTCCATATATGTCTAGTTTCTTATTTAATACCAATTTAAAACCAAAGATAATTATATCCACTAGAGGATCTATGAAAATCAATACATGATTTTTGTACATGGAATCCCTTTTATAAATCGTACCTTCTTTCCATGTGGAAACTTCTATCCCCTTTACTAATTACTTACAGGTTACAAGATCATTATTATCAACTAATAATGAGTCACCATACTTGATGACTAAAAAACCATATTATTTTGGTTCTCTAAAAAATATCAAAATCTTATGTATTACTAATGTCTCCAGAGTATCCTCTTCCACAATGATTTTTAGAATCTATTTCTATTCCAACTCTTGTGAATCTTGAGCATAGACTTCATCAAAGTATATCTCTTTCCCACTGTCTCATTTAGATATGTGATCCCTTTCAATAAATTCAGGACAACGATTAACCATAATTTTCTTATTTGAAGGATAATATAAGTAATATACTTTAGTTTCCTAAGAATAACCTATAAATAAACACTTAGTTACCCAAGATTCAAGATTGTTTCCAAAAATAACCTTAAAAAACTCTTCATATCCCTACACTCATACATGTGAAAACATGGGTTTATTTCCACACAAAAGATGATAAGGAATAGTGGTTACTAAATTAGTTGGAATTTTTTTAGCATATATTCTTTTTTCGATAATTCATATCCCCAAATGGATAATAGAAGACTTGAATGAATCATAATTAATCATAACATGTCTAATAGGGTGTGGTTAATCCTTTCACTCACACCATTCCATTATGGTGTGTAAATATGAGTAGATGAGATAAAATACCAAAATCTCATAAATAATCAATGAAATATTGATTAAGATATTCTCTTCTATGGTCTTATAAATGTTTCTAAGTATTCTAATCAAACTGGTTCTTAACTTGACTATTAAATTCCTTGAATCTGTCAAAGGAATATGAATTATACCACATTATGTAGACATATCCATATATACAATAAAAGTTATGAATTATGAATACCCAACCCTATATTCAACTGGAAATGGTACACACACATCTATATAAACCAACTCAGGATGCTTAATGGCCATTTCATCTTTTCCGCTAAATAGAAAATTTGTTATTTTTCTGTACAAACATTCATCAGTTGCACTAGAATATTTTAGTTCAAATGAATCCAAATATCAATCTTGGTTTAAAATAGTTAGACATTTTTTGTTTACATGACACAGTTATTGATTCAATAGTTGGGTGTGGTATTATTCATGCGAACTATTTTCATTATTAATTTCTATTACTTAGTTTGTGTAATCCAAAATATAAAAACTCTTATTTAAATATTCCTTACCATAAAAAATGATTTATTTGTAAAATAAGAAACAATTATTTTCAAATTTGAAAATAAATCCATATGTATCATGCATGGACATAAATATAATGTTTTTGGTAACTGAAAACACATAATAAGGATCATTCACAACCAAGATCATTCTCATTGGAAATGTGAGGTGGTAATCTCTAATAGTCACAAAAACAAGTCTAGATATATTGGATGATCATATATCCACATCACCACATGAAATATTTTGGAATGTACTTGGTTCCTATATTTGAATACATATATGATAACATACCCAATTTATAAAAATAGATAAATTGAACTCAATAAAAATCACACATAAAGATTCCTGTTTCTCTTTCTTCTAGGTGTAGTTTTTATTATGGTGAACCTTATTACCACATGAAAACTGACAACATCTTTTTATTTTTTATTTTCACTTGATAATCCTCTTCTTGTAAGGGTGTTGTGAAGAATCTTTAGACTTGTATTTAGTCATGTAACTCTTCACCTATAATTTCCTTTTATTAACCATAAGAACTAAAGGCCTTTAATGATTCATATCCTTGTCAAATTGGTAAATTAGAGTGAGAAGATTTGGTAGATATTTTTCATATTGAAATTTATAATAAAATTATAGATTCTATGAGGGGTTGATGAAAGAATGAGACAAGAGCACAAATTTTGGGAATCTTAAACCCTAGAACCTCTAGACGCTCAATGTAGCCAATGAGTTTGAATATGTGAGACCTAGTTAGCACACACCATAAATGTTTTTTCATGAATATATCAGACCATTTATATCTATATATCTACTAATAAAGATCATATTGATGTTAGATCATACTATAAGCATAAATGTTTTCATGCGATTTCATAAGTTCACTAAACATGGATGACAACATTAAACACTAAACATATAATACAACATTTAGATTTTTTTCATAGAAAATGAACTCCTCATCACTCTATTCCTTAGTAGGTGGATTATGGATTGTGAATTATAGAGCATAAAACTTTCATTAATGATGTAACACTACTTGAAATCATCTAAATCATTCCTAGAAGTCACTGCCAGTTAGAAGATGATATTTATCTGTAATTGAGTGCAGGAATAATGTGGTTGATAAAATTTTAATTATTACAATATAGTAAGAGATTATATTATTGGTTATATTATTGATTAAAAATTATTCTAGATATAATAGGTTTAATTTTATTATGTATCCTATTATTTTATCAATTATTGTCGACTCTCTCCATTCAAATCAGAATATCCCATCACATTAGAAATTCTAGTGGCAGGGATCTATATTTTCCTCTTTATAATCCAAAATATGGAGATGAAAACCAAAATAAGGTGTTTAGGTAGGCATTATTTACAAATATGGGCTTGTATTTCATTATTTCATTGAGTTGACTCCCCAATCCTGAAATCTTGACTCATATTTCCTCAACACTTACCTCTAAATTTGAATTGAAAAGACTATATACATTTAATTCAATACAAGTTTATCTACGTTGACCCATAATCTTAGTTAAGACTCCATGATAATTAAAATTTTCTCTTATTATGGTCAGAACCGACACATTAACTATGGTTTTTCTTAATTCAGATAATGGAAGGTATAATGAATTAATATTAACTTGAGGAATTTTATTTATTATGCATAAATTTTCTTATTTTTTTATATGACTTGTTTATATTAAGTGGATTTTACTTAAGTGATTAACTATCAACTGATAAAATATTTAAACACAATCCTTTTATTTTATTTTCATCTTTCTATATTAATCTGTTTATTTATGTGATAATGGTTTCATCTATAAAACAAGTCATGCATTAGACAGAAATAAAATAAATAAAACATGGAATGACCATGAGATTTAACTAGTGGTTTTTTGATTGAGTGGAAAATAAACAAACCCTTTACCCTAGGGTAAATAAATCCTTGAGCTGGTCTGGGATCTAGTGGCATCATTAGACCTTTTTCCAATGTATCTCCTTGGCTTGGTTTCACCTTGCCACCATCTTAAAATAAATCCATGCACCTGATATCTCTATAAAAACCCATAATTTTCATATAAAGATATCAAATATTAGTATATGAGTATACATTACATAAAATAATGATCCATGTTAGAATCCTATAGATCTAGTGCATTTGGAAACATGAATATATAAACAACTGGTTCATAAATGAACTAAATCATCTCCCACTTAGTATTTAATAACTAAAACCCTTCTTAAACATATCATACAAAATAAATTTCTTTATAACTTGGGAAAAGGAAATATAATAAAGGGTGATATATGATGCTTAGTAAGGGAAATCAAGGGAGATATATATGGTCATAGAAGCATAAAATGAGAATAAGGGTATGAGGACTTGATTATAATATTTGAAAACAATACCCTTATTATCATAAATCATAATCTTTATTCATGTTTTAAATATTGTCCCATAAAAAGACATGAATCATAATGGAATCAAATTACATGATTTTGGGACCAAGATGGATGGATAAAGACGTAAGATGAGTTTGTTTTTGAAGAGTGTCGTATTTTTATTTTCAAAAAGGATAAATCAATTCACTTATTAAAAGACTTGGTAAATTTGATGTTTCTTTTATGATTTTTATTTCATAAATATCATATGTTTTTTGGAAAACTTTTGATTCAAGCCTTATAAAAGAAGGGGGGGAGAAGATGTTTCCAATCATTTTCAGTTTTTATTGAATGAATGATGTTTCTGGAATATAGGGAAGTTTCAATACTGTAACACCCCAGGTAAATATAGAATATGACATTTTCATATTTATCCATATTTGTGGATAAAAAATTAATATGACTTTAAAGGGGACGCTATGCTCTATGGTGTACCCAACACGCAACAACGAGTTTCTTGGGAATCTTACGCTGCACTCTAATAATAAAATAATATTATTTTAAATGGTAGTTAACATGTATCCATTGTATTAGAGGGAATGGATAGAAATAACTAAAATATGATTATATATGTTTTTTAAATGTTTTTACATTTATCCAATAAAAGATAAAGTCTTAAAATACGGAAAGAATTCAATTTTAGGCGTATATGCCCTAGTTTTCACTAAAGGTTCACTTATCGCCTTTTGATGGCGAACCGTCATTAAATATAGTTTTGTTCACTCTTATACATTCTTTTGGACCAAATAAAACTCTTATTAAGAATTGGGACATCAAAATTTACTTTGTGTAAATTTTTGGTATCTTTCCGATAAAGTTCATTTTTTAATGAATAGTGTAAAATGATGTATTTTAATTCAAAACCTCTTTTTAATCTAATTTATTTATATGATTAGATTATCTTTTGAATTGGTTTTAAAGTGAAATTAGAATATATTTTTACCATTAAATCCAATAGTGGTCGTTGGAATTAATTTCACTTTGAAATCAGGCTTAAACTAGTGTCAATCTTTTGATACTTATTGTTTCATAAAAACATGCTATTTGCTCTGACAGCGGGAATTAATTATTAAATTAATTAATGTGACTTATATGTTTTGAATTTTGTAAAATAGACTTCATTTTTTAATTCAGAATATCAAATATAGCTTAGGGTGAATTTTTGAGATTTTTCTAAAAAACTTCAATTTTTGATGAATAGTGAAACCGCTAAGTGGTACTTATAAAAAACTGATTTTTCCGTTTAAATGAAAATTTTCCATCTTTGTGTTTTAAATTTCAAAAAATATGACATACATGGTTTTCATTAAGAAGTAAAATGTGGTTCAATGGGATAAAAATAATTTTTTGGTGAATAGTAACTTATTAAGTTTTTAATCGCAATTAGAGGTAATTAGTGTAGTTTATGGTAAGAATAATGTTTTAATAAAATAAAATGACCTAGAAACATGTCCTACCATAATTGGATGTGTCATGGCCGACCCAGAAAATCCACGGGACAACTTGGGGACCCCATGGAGCCACTTTGGTTGGGAAATGACATAAATATCGTTTTATTTAATGTTAAAGTAAAAATGACACAAACATGAGATGTTTTACTAAAACAATATTTACATGGGGTTATACAAATAATATTTTTGACTATAAATAGTAATTGGAAAGCTAAAAAGATTTCATACATCATAGTATTTTGTTTATAATTTTTAGACATTAAATAAATTAAATTATTTATGACATCATGATGATGTAGCGATGACCTCATTATTTAACGATTTAAATAAAATGGAATGATAATGTAATATCTAAGACCTACACATGTCCAAAACCTATTGTATGAGTGGATTTTGAACCCTTATCACCTTATCCTAGAAATACATCAATGTGGGACCTTTAAAATCCGAAACTCTTTTGAAAATAAAGTAACATTTTGTAACTTTACAAGAGTGCCCCTCCTCTCCTCTTATAAAAGGCCCCCACCTCTACCTCCTTAACCACACTACCAAAGCCTTTGGCTCGGACAAACCCTTACCATTTTGTCTCTCCACTTCCCTCTCTTACTCCTTGAAGCCTCACTTTGGGCATAATTCTTCCCAAGGAAGCCTTTGAGCTCAAACCAAAGGGAGTTACCCGATTTTAAGGTAATGTCTTCACTTGTGTCCTTTGTTTTATTTTTCTTCTCCAACCCCTAAAATATTTTTATTCATTTATTTTGTAACAAATACAGTATCTTCAATATACTAGGATGTTTTTATAATAAGTATTCGAGCTACACATATGCACACCTACATCTAATGGTTAAAGAACATACTGTTTCTGTGGATGGTGAATTTCTGGCTCACGAAACGATGATTGTTCAACATTCTTCTAACACCTTCAAAGGTGGCCATTAAGATGACACTATATTTATATATGATATATAATATGTTTATGTTTTACTTAAGCTTCTGTATTTTTCATTTATTTCATACCTTTATGGGTTCCATTATGGGTAAACGCGATATCTTCATTTAAGGAAGTGCGGACTACCGCCCCCTCAAAGTGATTTGATTCGTTATTACCATATGTGGTACGTATAAAGGGTATATTTAATGATATTATATATGATACAATACTGTAATTAAAATACTATTATGTATCATTTTGTTTTAATTCCATTAAATATGAAATAGAAATGGAAGTAGCGTTCATGCGTACGTACGGCTTACCGTCTCCATGAACGGTACATTTCATTTCTTATCTCGAAATGTTATGTACTATTATAAGTACATATATATAATGGATATATTTGTAATATATTACATCTAAATTATGGATATCATTCTGGAATTATAACATATATATATATGTATCTCTCATTTTGTTTTAATTCCATTAATATGTCAAAAAATGAAAGTAGCGTTCATGCGTACGTACGGCCTACTGTCTCCATGAATGGTGCTTTTAATTTTTATCTCAAAATTCTAAGGAATAGTATAAAATGAATATATAATTGATATATATGATATTTAAAACATCGATACTATTCGGGATATTATGTACCTATAACTACATGGAAAATTATTTTCCAACAGGTTCAATTTTTGACTCATGTACCAAACATCGACAAAAACGTCTGATATGAACTCATATTATTAAACAATTATTATAACATTAAAATATGTTATATGAACTGAATAATAATATTTATAGGAGGTCTTTAATCAATTATAAATTGACCAAAGTTTATTATTCAGGAATATAAAGAAACGAATAAGACAAGTTGGACTTGAGGTAAGGGATCCCACTCCTCTCTTTCTTTTTAAGTACACCCTTTTATGTTATTCCTTTTAAGCTCATATTTCTTGTGATTGGGATGTTCATTTATATTAATCTTACAGTAATTTTTATGTTCATATGATGAGAGACCCTATTCTCTCTCATCAATCCATTTTTGGAAGTTTTAAGTGGCGCCGTTAGGCTGCCGAGTTTTCGTAAGGGATTTTTCATCTCACTTTTATTCCTGTGAGATTTATGCTACATTTACCACAATTTCCTTTGAGTGGTGTATGTAATGCACATTATTTTACTCATTGTGTAATATACTTTATTTTATGAGTATTTACATAAATGTTGTATTGTCCTTCTTTCACGAGGTGTATGTTTCAAAAGATACCCATGTCGGTAAGGGAACCTTTCACCCTCCTCTTTTTAAAAGACTTCTTTTGTTGGGTCTTTTAATTTACATATTTTTATGTTGGGATATATTCTCATATATCCTTATTGATGTAAATTTTATGTCCAAGTGATGAGATACCCTTTTTTTTATCTCTCATCAACTCATTTTTATGTGACGCTGTTAGGCTGTCAAGGGAACTTCTTAACCCAATTTCGATTTCTTTGGGTTCAACATGTAGTTATTGAATATGTCATCCTTTGAATATGTGTGAATTACCTTTGATTATTTTAAACTTAATATCCACTTATATTTGGTGTATTAGTCTGTCACACATAATTATGTAATTGATTTATCCTTAAACCAAGGATACCGTCTTTGTAAGGGACTTCGTCTCAATCTCCTTTCATTGAGGAATATTTTGTTTTATACACAACCTTCTTTTATATGGTGTATAAACCCCTTTGACTTTTACGTTTATCCAAAAGGAATCTTTTTTATATGAAACATTTTACTAAATGACAAAAAGGGAATGTTTTTGTCGTACGTATGCGGTGACAACGACTTCTCCGCCGCCGTGACCATTATTTGAGTTTCAGCTTCCTCTACAAGCCATACCTTCTTTTTAAAAGAAAAATAAATACCATTTTTTACTTTTCTTTTATTTTGGTATTGAAAATGGTTTTCATAATGTTTTTATTATATCAATGTGTTGTATTGATATCTTGTGATTGAAATGTGTAAATGTTATGTTTCCTTTATGCATGTTTTATGTGATACGATTATGTTATGGTTCTTGGGCATTATTATGAAGACGGGTGGTTCTGTGATAAAATAAGGGCGGGTGAGCCCGATATAGCTCTCCAATGCATTGGGTAACGCAAAGGAGTGAAACATTAAGGTTTCTCCAAATATATTTAGGGAATATACTGTGATGGGTATTCCAAAACGTAACCAAGAGGGTTACTCCCTACGTAAGAATGTTATGAATGCCTCAAGTTACATTTTATGTCTTATGATTTCTATGATTTATTCATGATTTGATGAGGTATGTTAAAGTGCCTATGTTTTATGGGTAAATTATGATTTCATTCTTATGTATATATGAACTCATGTTTTTATATCCCTTACTGAGCTTTTTATGCTCATCCCATGTTTTTGAAATGTTTTTCACAGGTCAAGGGAAAGGTACGTGATGTGATGATAGTGTCAAGGATGTGTCAAGAAAGAATCCATGTTTTATTTTAAATATGTTTCTGTTGATGGGAAGAATGAATCCTGTCTTTTATGTAACCACTTTGTTTAAATGTGGAATGTAATGCAAGTTTTATGATCTAATTCTCTAAAACTCTAAACCTGAAAAGATCCTCAATGTGTAATCTTGTATTAACTCAAGATTAAGTAAGGTTTAAGGCCGGGGCCTTATAAATACATTCCTTGGAAAAAATGACAATGCTAAAGGTGATCGATAAAAGGTTAAAAATTATTATAGAAAAGGTTTTTGATAAAAATATATGACCAAAAATAAGCATGGTTTGTTTTTCGAAAGAAAATTTTTAAATTCGCGCCATTTCCTAGTGTTTGCCAAATTTTTGGGCCTCAGAATAGAGAATTTGGTTTTTGGAAAAGGTATTTTTTTCCACAAAGGATTTCATGAAGGATTGTTCATGGAACTCAAAGGATAGTTCACAGACTGCATAAGAGGTACACGAATCAATGAAAGAAAATCGTAAAAGGAATTATTATGTATAATAGTGTTATGTGGACTGCGAAGCATGGTATGGAGAATGCATATGAGAAATGGTTCGCAATAGGACCATAGTTCACATAAGGCATAAAGTTCGCGGTGAAGGATGTCATTCAAGGAATGTATGCAACAATATATTCATGGAGGGAATCAACCATCATGAAGGAAGAAATAAGGTTCATGGATTGTGAAGGGAAAAACTGTTTGTAGGAGGAGCGTAGTACGTAGTGAAGGATGTACCGCATCGAAACTTTGGGAAAATAGGATTAGAGATTTTTGAGGAGTTATTTGCCTATATAAAGGAACCTACTCTCATATTTAAGGTATAAAATTTTATAATAAGATATCATCACTGCGGGAAGAAATTTAGATAATTCCGAAGTATGTTATGAAGGAGAATTACGTGATGGGAAGTAATTCACGGAGGATAGTTTCCACGTAGAAAGAAGCAGTTTGTGGGGGGAACATTTCCATGATTGAGATGGTTTGTGGGGACAGTATGTAGAATAAGTATTTAGGGAACTATATCCCACAAATGAAAGAAGACCACGTAAGAGAGGTGGTACACGGAGGAACCATCCATTCATGAAGCAGAGCTGGTCTGTAGAAGAATTCAACGTTCGCAAAGCTGGGGCGATACACAAAAGTGAAAGGCTATTTACGAAGTACTCATGTCATGCGGTGTAATTGAGTTTTCAGAGGATACAAGAAGTTAATGGAGGAACCAATACCGTTTCCATTGGACTAAAAAAAGTTCCTACAAGCTTCTGGGTAGGAAAGAGAAGAATTGTTTTGAAAGATCAAAATTTTGAAAGCTGTTCAAGAAGCACTAAAACATTGAATTTCATAATTTTGTGCTAGAATAAGCACACACACTGTTGTATTGTTTTCAAAATTATACATGTGTTAAAGGGTATATCCTACTCATTTTATTCAACCCCAAAGGATTGTTTTCTAGTGGATTGTGTGTTATTGGATTGTTTCCAAACCATACTAAGGACGTAGCTACTCTTTTTGAGTAGCAAACCTTATAAATTATTATGTTTCTATGAATGTGTTTTTAGGTTATTTTTAGTAGCTAAAGAAATATTTAAAAGGAGTCAAAGGTTGTTTCATAAGTAAGGAAATGTAAAATTAAAAGATATCACTGATTCACCCCTCCCCCTCTCAGGGATACTTGAATCCTAAATGGGAAACTTAACATGAGACATTATAGAATAACAATGGTATAAGACATGGATTTTTTGAATACACAAAATAATAGAGAACCTTATATCAAGGATACCCATAAAGATATTAAAAACATATTAATATTGTTATAACCACCTATGTAACTACTTTGGTCTTGGGATAACCTCCCATGTACCATCTGTTGGAATTGGGATAACCTCCCGTGTACCCTTTGAGTTCATAGAATATTAATCATTACCCAATATATTAGAGGGATATAGAGGTCACCCCCATCACATAATGAAAATCATACATATGAATTCTATAAGAATATATCATGTCAGAACCCATGAAATAAAATGAGTTTTATAAACATTTTATTATTTCATCATAACCCTTAGAAAAGGAATGGGTTTCATAAACACTATGTCATCATAAACCATCCATAAGATGAGTGAGGATGGTATCCTTGTATCATATTCACATTAAAAAAATTAAGGCTTTTTTTCATTTATTAATCAAAATATGATTAAAATATTCTTCAGAAAAATAAGGCATGTGTTCCATATAAATAAAAGTGAGATAGAAATCCCTTATCATGAGTTCAATTTGATTCAAAAGCTCTCTAAAGTCCTATATAATAAATTTAAATTTATTATAATATTATAATATAATTATATAAATTATTATTATATCACATATTCATTATATACATATATTTATAGTAGTTCATAATGGTAGATATAGAAAATGAATTACACCATTCATGGAGATGGTAGGTTGTACATACGCATTAACGATATATTCAGTTTTTGATGGATGAAATAAAGAAAATTAAATAATAATTCACTATATAGAATCATTATTATATAATATAAATCATATATATTCATCAGATCCATCCTCCTCACCATCTTAGTAAAATAGAAAAAAACTCACATCGCTTTATGGAGGTGGTAGTCCACATGTACGCACAAATGACGTTATTTGTTTCCCATGGTTTGAAAGGTAAGAAGGTATATATCATATTATAATTATAAAAGAATAATTATTTCATAAATATCATATATAAACTTTAAAACCATCATGATAACCATCAATGAAATACAGTGATGTAAAATGAATTGTATCACTATGTGGGTATGGAAAGCCATACAGACACATGAGCAATACTTTCACTTCCCATTTGATGTAAAGAGGGTGGATAATGGTAGATTCATAATCATATTAAAATTTAATAATATTTAGGACAATTAATTTATTATGTTTTTGATAAATACCATATATTTATAGCAAGAAGATGAAGAAATAAATTGGGCACGACAACTACCTCTCTTTTGGGAGACCTCCTTTAGATCCTTTCTTAAGGAACATTGGGTTGGAATTTTGGGGATATTAAAACATCCAAATATTTCATAAGTATGTTTAGAAGAAAAAATATTAGGGTATAATCAAGCTATATGAATTAAATTGGTGTGAAGAATATAAAGAACGGGTGTCCTTTTATAAGGGAGGGAGAGGACACACTTGGAATTTTTTAAAAGATTAAATTATATTAAAGTCATTCTCAATCCAAATGGTTCCAAATGGACTATAAATGGGAATGTTATGATATTTTATACAATATATTATCACTTTTTTCCTATTTTAATATTTTTATGATTTTTAGTAATTTAATATAATATTATTTTGATAAAATATCATTAATGTTAATTTTTGACACTATTCATTTAATTTGACTTAAAAGACATAAAGGAAAAGTTTTAATTAGAATATAATTATTTAACATAATAATAATATGTCATATTAATCTAAAAAATTATAATGTCACATTAAATCACTGAAATTATATTACTTTTAATATTATTAAAATAAATTATTATATTTTTTAATTAATTGAAGAAATACTGTATCAGTATTGCATAAGAATTTAATGACATTATATAATTACTACAAATCATAAATAAATTTATATCATGAAAATAATTTTATTAATCTCAAAATATATACTTATATTTATTCATAAAATTCTATTTTCCTATGTGGACACCTAAAAGCTATTTTAAGCTAAGAGAGTGACACTTTGTAACATTATTGTTTTAAATATTATAAATGTCATTTTCAGGGAAAAGTGTCCATTAAACATATAAATTTCAACAATAAGGTGATAAGGTTCGAATTATATTCATCTAATAAGAATTAAGATGAAAAAATATGGCCTTATCACTTAGTTTTAACCAATATTAACTCAATTTACCCTTAATCATTGTGATAGTTTTTACCACCGTTACTATTCATAATGCCTAAAAATAGAAGATAAATAATTACTAAATTTGTAAATCCTAATTTCAAATATGGAATCCATTTTATCAAATTTATTTTATATTAATTTCCAAAATACTTTTTAAAATAAGCATGCAAGATGAATTGAAAACTAGTTTTTTAGAAAAAAGAAAAAAATACATTTTAAGCATAAAAATTGATTCATTATCATCACATGCCTAGAAAAATATCAAATGAATGTTAAAAAATTGTATTAAATATAATTTTAAATAAAATAATTCAAAAATAGGGATAAACTTAATTTATTAGGATAAAAATACATTTCACGCATAAAAATAGGTTTTTGGAAAAACACCTCCTTTATTTTCAAATGATTTTTATTTTTATTTATAATTAATTCATAACCAATGAATTTATTTTATAAATATGTAAACCATAAATTTTTATAATTTAGTTTGTCTTATTCATACTCACCAATTTAATTAATATGTGATAATAATATTTTAATAGTATATCATAGTTTATCTAACCTCGCTATTGTGTGTAACACATGTTATCTAAGAAAATAAATTTATTTGAAAAAAGATATATTTAATAAAATTTCATGGTTTTACATTATAACCCCTTTAAAATTAATTTATACCTTAAAATTCATCACTTGGATATAAAAATGAGGTTATCCTTGTTTCATTATATCCTCAGGTTCCCACTTAGATTCAAAAAATTTGTGGTTTCACTATAAAACATTGATGATGTGAGTGGTCTTATTTTGTATAACCTTTTCTCTACAATCCAGAATCTCCACCATCTTTTCCTCATAAGAGAGATATTTATCCAGTGGTATGGCCTATAATTTTAGTATATGTGAAGGATCAAGTATGTACTTCTTCAGAAGAGATACATGGAACACATCATGAACTTGTGAAAGATTCATTGGAACCAACAATTAATAAATTACCATCCTAAAATGATGAATAATTTTTAATGGAGTGATATAACTAATGTATAAACCCCAAGATTTCATGGTACGTTATCTTTAATATCTTGTGTTGCAGGCAACACCGAGTCCAAATGCACTACGATCTATTATAACCTAGCCGTTAAAATAGAAAGAGTGAGTAATATTAACCAAATTATATAAAATATAAATTTTAACATTCATTTTGTGTGTTTTATAGATATGATATATGAACAAATCCTATAAAACAAATATTTTTCAAAAACGCAGTTTTATCACCTTTTGATGGCGCACCCATTTTAAATATAGTTTTGACACATTTATAAGTTATATTTTAATTTTTTCTTCTTCTTTGGAATTGGGACATCAATATTTTTTTTTTGAATTTTTGGTATTTTTTGATAAATTTCTTATTTTAGTGAATAGTGAAAATACTGCAATTTAATTCAAAACTTATTTTTCATCTAATTTATTTATATTGTTATACTATCATTTTAATTGATTTTAAAGTATAATTAGATTAATTTTTTTATAAAAAAAATCAATATAGGTCATTGGAATCAATTTCAAATTAAAATCAGATATAAAACCATTTCAAACTTTTGAGCGTTTCACTTTAAAAACTCACTTTTATGTTTTGTTTGTGAAATTAATGTTAAATATAATTTTCCCAATTATGTGAATTGAATTAGGTAAAATGTATTCCATATTTAGAATAAAAAGTTCCAAAATATGTTATAAGTTTAATTTTATTTTTAGGTATAAAAAGTTTACCATGCTAAAAAAATTATTTACTGTTGTATAGTTAGAATTGTGACAAGGGTTAAAGTGAAAAGTTAAAAGTTTAACATACCTAAAAATTGAAAAATTTAATGGTTATTTGAGGTGTTTCTCAACCATAACTATCCTAAACAACATTAATTGAAATTATAATTTTTTGAAATTAATTCCTCCTCTACGTGGTTAGCTTTAAATATAAAATAATCAATAATTTAATCATTTTAACCCACCTCTCATCAAGAATAAATACCACCCCTCACCTCCCCATTTAGACCCAAAGATACTTTTAGATCCTAAAATATCTTTAAAAACCTCTCCCCCACACTCTTCCCATGTCCAAGTGCTTCTATTCTCATAGAAAGACCAAATCCAAGGTCCTCAAGGGTCTTTCAAGGTGGTGATATTCAAGGGGTAATTTTCTCAAAGTATATATTTTAATTTATTTTATTTTTTATGATTTATAATAACCCCATTCATACATAAATTAATGATAACTATATAATAATGTATATATTAGAGTTTTATTTTTCTAATGTAATATCTCATATCCATATCATTTTTCACATCCTCTTATTCAAAGAAACGAACTTGTTGTCAAAGTTAGGCCGGTTAATTGACTCTGTGAATACTATTTTTTATTTTTCTATTACTGAATTAATGGATGGTCTTAAAAATATTTTTATGGTCAAATAATATTAAAATTTGGACATTATAAAATATTTCATATTTTTGAAATTTTATATTAAACATACCTTCATTATTTCCATATTTTGGATATATGATAACATCATTTTGGAATTGTGGACTACCACCCTCTCAAAGCGATGCGATTCGTTCTCTCTATAAAGGGAAAATATTAAGGATAATTTTAATAAAAATATGTAAAATATATGACATATATATTATACTGGAATTATAATATACATATTCATCATTAACTTTTTAATATTTTAATACGATAAAGAAATTAAAGTAGCGTTCATGTGTACGTACGACCTACCGTCTCCATGAACAATGTGTTTCATTTCTTATATCTAAACATTATAGATTATTATAAATCAATATGTAATAAATATTTAATATAATTAAGTTATGTTTTAAATTCTTTAGATAATGAAATCATGATCAAAGTAATGGAAGAAGCAAATAACAAGGGAAAACATACTTGAGAAAACTAGGAAATTAACACCTGAAATAGTGAAATAATGAAAGATTGTTAACAAATGGGTAATAAGATATTATCAATATATGATATATAATATTATAAAAATTATTATATTTATATAATAAGTTATTAACACTCTTCAATCCATTATACAGGAGTTTAGAGGATGATCACCCAAAAAAAAAAATACAAGGTAAGGCTTAATTTTACAATTTCTTTATTATCCGAGATTGTTTATACATAAGTATTTACTGGGAAATATTTACCATCCATGTCTATGTTTCATAAAAATGTATTAAAAAACATTATTACTATTATTTTTAAAATTTTTCAAGACATTTTTACCCATGTTCAATTTTATAAAAAATGAATCTTTTTGTATTTTTCCTTACGAGGTACTTTGTTTGAATTTTTCAACAAAGTATAAGAAGAATATTTTTTAACTTATATGACATGAGAGGCTATTTCTTCCATCACTAAAACATATAATTTTGAAGATTCCTTTAAAATATTATAAGATTATTTTTAATTAAAATATTTTCTTTTTATATTGTATGAAATTTTAAAAAATTATTTTCAGCAAAAGGGGTATTTCTCTGAAAACGTTTTTAATGATTTTATAAGATTATTTTTATCTATGTCAACATCCTTTGCTAGATTTTATGTTTAATTGAGGTTTATTTGTTATGATAAAATCTAATATATTTTATTTAAGGGTTTATTATATGTTTTACTGTGGATGTGTTATCTTGATACCATTCATGGTTTATAGTTAAAGTATTAACATTTTGTATGATAGTTTTAATATGAATGTTTATATTGGTTGCATTTGTCCCTTGTCATATGAGGAATTTAGTGGAATTAGTAAGTGATAGGAGAGGCCTGCTATAGCCCCTCGATGCATCGATAGGTCTCATGAGAAAAAATTAGTTGGTGAAAAGACCTTCATGTTTATTTTCTAAGAAGTTTGACATTGTCATGTGGATAGATATTGACACAAATCAGACGAGTTTATACACATAGAGTTAAAATATAATGAGGATAGATATTGACAGTAGCTATATTGAGGATATATCATGATATTGAATACATCTGGAAATATTTATTCCCTCATTATGATATTAGTTATGGATATTACATGTGATTATTTGATTAGTATAATATACATGTGAATATTCAAATGGAATTATTTGATTTATTATTTCTATATTATGATGAATATTATGTTTAAAAGGCTTGTGTTTCATTTTTATACCTATTCTTAAAGGTTTATGCTTATTTATGATAGCTTACACTATATTATTTAACCTTACTAAGCATATGAGCTCACCCCTTTCTTATATTTTACTTTCATAGGCTTACAAGATGTATATTATGTTTGATATGTAGGGTTGAGCTAGGAGAATAATGGAATTATCAAAGGATTATATATGTTGTATTTTATGTTTTTAAATGAAATGTAAGGTTCATATATGTAATATATTTTCCAAGACTGCTAAACTGATCGATCTTTTGAGATTTGATTCTTGTAATCATGGCAGTGTATTAAAATAATTCACCGGGTCTAGGATTATTAGGTTGGGGAATTATAAATAAGTCTTATCTTGCCCTATATTCCAAATATCATCACCCCCTTTGAGGGTGATATTCATAGGAACACCTTTTCACAAACTTTAAACTCTAAATGTTTCCAATTATTATCATTATAACTATTTTCTAACTCCGAGCTGCCCTTATGTGCTGTTGAATGGACCTAAACTTATCTATCATTTCCTTATCTAGGTCAGGCCCCAATAGATTTATTTCTCCAACTTCATTCTACCACATTAGAGTTATTAACTTTCTACAATAGAGGGATTCATACTTATCTATCTTAATGTTGGAGTGAATGATATTATTTTACGATAATTCCACCAAAGGAAGGTGTTGATCGAAACCACGTTTGAATTCCTTTGAAAATATATCAACATTCCTTCCTGTGTTTGAATAGTTCTCTCAGATTAACCATTTTTCTAGAGATGAAATGTCGTACTAAAAGTTAATTATATATCCAGAACCTACTGAAGTCTTCACCTAAATTCTATGGTAAAACTTAGATCCCAATCAGATAAAATAGAATATGGTACTCCATGTAACCATAACACTTCATTAATATATATTCTGGTAAGCTAACCTAGAGAGAAATATTCTCTAATTTCAATTATGTGTGATGACTTTGTAAGGTGATTAACTATAACCCATATGTAATTATTCCCTTTTTTCATTTTGGGGAGTCTGATGAAAAAAATCAATAGTGATGCTTTTTCATTTCTACTTTGGTATGGGTAATGGTTGTAACATCCCTTTTAGATTTTTGTCTCTCAGACTTAAATTGTTTACATACTAAACACTAAGATACATACTCTATAATGTCTCCCTTTATACTATCCCACTAGAAATACTCCTTTAAATATATATAAATCATTGTACTTCTAGGATGACTAAAGAATGAATAATTATGAGATTCATCCAATAGATCCTTCTTCAAAACTAGTATTGGGGGGACATAAAAATAGTTCTTTAACCTTATCACTCTATCACTATCAAGGTTGAAATTAGGAAAATTTCTCACCTTCTTCTTCATATCTATATCTTAATTCCACGCCACTTTAATCCTTACATGGATAGATGGTTGAATAATCATTTAGGTTAGAGAGGATTTATCCCCTTTAATATTTATAGATCTATCCTTTTAAAATCTTGTATTATTGGATCTTTTGTGATCCCAATCATAAATAATATAGACCAATCCTTTTGACTCAAAGCATCAACCACCTTATTTTCTTTCCCAGGCTGGTAATTTATTGAGAAATAATAATCATTAATCTACTCCAACCATATTCTCTATCCCATATTTAATTCTTTCTTAAGGAAAAATATACTTTAAAATTTTGTGATCAATATATATATCACACCTTTCTCCATAAATATATTTCTTTTATATCATTAATTAAAAAATTACCATAGCTAACTCTAAAATCATGAGTTGGGTAATTTTATTCATGAACATTCAATTGTTGAGCGTCATAATCTATAACCACATAATTTTTCATGAGGAAACATCCCAATAAATTTTTTGATGTATCATTATAGATTAAAAACCCTTCTCCACTGCAGGCTAATGTAAGAATAGGTGCATTGACTAACCTTATCTTAAATTCCTTGAAATTTTCTTAACATCAATCTATACAAAGAAAATTAGCTCTCTTACAAGTTAAATTGGAGAGTGTATTAGATAGTTGTGATAAATTCTCTTAAAATCATTGATAATATCCATCAAAACAAATAAAAATATGGATCTTAGTCATAGTGGTTGGTCTAAGCCAATGTTCAATATTTTTTTCTTTGAAGGGTCTACTAATATACCCTCACTTGAGATCATATGACCCAATAATGAAACTTTCCTAAGATAGAATTCAAACTTGGTAAATTTTTTATAAAGATTATCCTTTTCCAGGGTCTTTAGTACAATTCTCAAGTCATATTTATACTATTCCTTTCACTTTGAATATATAAGAATATAATCTATAAAGACTACCCAAAATAGATCAAGGAAATATAAAAAATACTATATTAATTAAATCCATGAGTATAATGGAATAATTAGTAGTAGCAAATGACATAACTATAAATTCATAGTATCCATACCTTGTATGGAATGTTGTCTTGGTAATATTCTCATTATTGATCCTCAATTGATGATATCCCGAATGAAGGTCAATCTTATAAAAGTATTGAGCTCCATAAAATTGATCTAAAAAGTCTTCAATATTAGGTAGATGAAATTTTTTCTTGGTAGTGATTTTGTTAAGTTCTCAATAATCAATGGAAATCTGCATTGATTCGTATTTAATTTTAAAAAAAATAATTGGTGCACCCCATGGTTATGTAGTTGGATGAATGAATACCTTATCAAGATTCTCTTGGATTTTATTCTTCAGTTCTTAAAATTCAATCTTGGCCATTCAATATGGAGTCTTTGAAATAGGAGTAGAACAAGACGTGTTTTATATTGAAAACTCAACTTAATGATTCAGTGGAAGACTAGGAAACTCTTCCAGAAATACATTGAAAAACTCTTGCACAATATTAATATCTTCTCTGTTTATTTTATCCCCAATAATATGAAATAAACACCCATTTTTAATAGGAATCAAGACCCATACAATAGATATTATTTCCATTAAAATTTCATATTCATCCTCACCCCAAAATAAAATCAAATGTTAATGAAAGTCATTCTTATGATTTCATAAATTATGACACCTTCTTTTCAATATATAACACCTTAGGTTTAACCTAGTTCATTCATGGCCATTACCAAAACTTTATGATTTTATCCTATACTTAAAACCATACCCATGGTTCTCACTAAATATTTCTCATCCTAGTTTCCAAAATTTAACTAAACCCTTCTCTGGTACCGACAACATCAACCTAGAATTTTCACACATAGATATCATATCTTTTTATATTAATATGTATTACATAACATAAAAATCCATTCTAGAATCGTATAGGTCCAGTGCCATTAGAAACATTGATATATAAAAAAATGGTTCATAAATTAACTACCTAATACTACACTTAGTTATTCATGACTAGAACTCTTCTTAAACATATCATACATAATACCTTTCTTCATAAACTGGGAAAAGGAAAAATAAGAAATGGTGAGCTATAATGATTGAAAAGGGTAAAAAATGGATATATTTATGATCACATAATCATAAAACGAGAATAAGGGTATGAGAACTTGAAAATAATATTTGAAAACAATACCCAATATATCATATATTATAATCTTTAGTCATGATAAAAATACTGTCACATCATCAAACATGAATCATAAAGGAATCAAAGAACATGATCTATGATAGAATAAAAATAATATAAGACATGGATTTGTGAAATAGACATAAGAATAAAAAATATTATGTCAAGGATACTCAAAAATACATCCATAACATATTAAGATTGGGATAACCACTACTATACCTACTTTGGGATTGGGATAACCTCCAATGTACCCTCTTTTAGGATCTTGATAACCTCCCATATACCCTTTGAGCTAATAGAACAATAATTATTACCCAATTAATTGTATGTAGATATAGGTCCCACCCACCACATAATGAAAATCATACATATTTGTTCCAAAATATCATATTATATCATAACCCATGAAAATAAATGGTTTTAAAAAAAATTTCATCATTTCATCATAACCCATGGAAAAGTAATGAGTTTCATAAACATCATGTCATCATAAACCATCTATAGAAAGAGTAAGGATGGTATAATTAGATCATATTTCTAGTAAATAATAAGGAAATTTTAATTTTGTTTTAGTTGATGAATAAAAATATCATTCAATCATTCTTGAGGAAAATATTTCTTTGTTCATACATAAATAAAAGTGAGATGAAAATCCCTTACCTTGATTTTGAGTTGCTTCAAAATCTCTCTATACTAATGTATAATAAATTTTAATTTATTAAAATTTAATAAAAGAATAATATAAAAGATTATTATATCATATATATTCATAATAAATATATATTTATAGTAATTCATAATGGTAGAGATATAAAATGAATTACATCATTCATGGACACAATATATCGTACGTACGCATAAATCCTGTCTTCATTTTTCAATCGTTGGAACTAAAAAAGTAAATAATAATTCACCTTTAAAGAATAATTATTAGAAAATATAAATTATATATATTCATCAGATCAATCTTGCTTTCCATATAATTAAAATTTAAATGAAAAATTAATCACATTGCTTCTTGGAGGTGGTAGTCCACATGTACGCACAAGCAATGTTATCATTAGCCAACTGTTTGAAAGGTAAGAAGGTCGATATGATATTATCATTAAATAAATAAATAAATAAATATCATAAATATAATATATAAACTTTAAACCCATCATAATAACCATACATGAAATATGGTGATGGAAAATGAATTGTACTGCTACATGGAGATGATAAGCTATACATACGCACAATCGATACTTTCACTTCAAATTTGATGGAAATAGGGTGGATAATGGTAGATTCATAATAATAATAATATTTAATCATATATTTGATACTGAATTTATTATTTTATTATAAATACCATATATTTATAGGAAGTATAAGATGAAATAAATTGGGTAAAACAACTACCTCTCTTTCGGGAGACCTCCTTTAGATCCCTTCTTAAGGAACTTAGGGTTGGTATTTTGGGAAAATAATCACATAAAAACCTGGATAAGTATTTTGAGAATAAATTTTTTCATGGTATGGTTAATATACATTTCTCAAAGTGGTGTGAAGAATAGAAATAATGGGTTTCCTTTTATAAGGGATGGAGAGGTCACGCATGAAATTTCTTAAAATATTAAATTATATTTAAGTCATTCTTAATAAAAATGGATAAAAATAGATTATAAATGTTAAAGGGATGAAATTATCAACCATGTATTATCCCCTTTTTCCTATTTTAATATTTTTATGTTTTTTTATTAATTTAATAAAATATCATTAATGATAATTTTGAAACAATTCATTTAATTTGACTTAAAATACTTAAAGACAAAGTTGGAATTAGAATATAATTATTTAACATGAAAAATAATTATCATATTAATATTAAATTTTTTTTGGAACACATTAAATAACTCAACTTATATTACTTTAAATATTTTTAAAAACATTCATTATATTTTTTATTAATTAGAGAAATAATGCATCAATGTTTCATAATAATTTAAGTGTATTATATAATAAATAGAAATTAGAAATAAATTTATCTAAGAAAAATAATTTCATTAAGCTCAAAATATTTACTTATATTCATTCATTTTTTTCTTACATGGACACATAAAATATATTTAAAACTAAGAGAGTGACACTTTGTAACATTATTTATTTTAAACATTATAAAGGTCATTATCATGGAAAAGTTTCCATTAAACATATAAATTTTGATACTAAGGTGATAATTTTATAATTAAATTCATCAAATAATAATTAATATAAAAATTTATGTCCTTATAACATAGTTTTAACCTAGATTAACCTGATTTAACCTTTACTGTGGTGATAAATTTTTCCACAATTACTATTCAAAATGCCTAAAAATAAGAGTCCTATATACTAAATTTGTATCTCTGGATTCAAAATATAGAATAAATTTTATCAAATTAAATTTATATTAGTGGTAAAAATTAATTTTAAAATAAGTGCACAAATTATGATGAAAACCACTTGTTTAGAAAAAAATAAAAAAAATACATTTTAAACATAAAACTTGATTTATCCTTATATAATACCTAGAAAAATATTAAATGAATGTTAAGAAATTTTATAGAATAAATTTTTTCTTAAAATCATTAACCAATAGTGATAAATTGAATTTATTAGGATATAAATATATTTTTCAATAAAAATATTTTTTTCAGAAAAGTACCTCCTTCATTTTCAAATGTTTTTTATTTTATTTAAAATTAATTAACAACCAATTAATTAATTTTATAAATGTGTAAGCCATGAATTTTAATAATTTAGTTATTCTTATTCATTCATTATAATCTATTGGCTTTGAGATAACAATATTTTAATAGTATATAATAGTTCTTCTAAACCGACTATTGCGTGTAACACATACTATCAAAGAAAATAAATTTATTTAAAAAAAATATATTTCATAAAATCTCATGGTTTTTCATTATACCCCCATTAAAATGAATTTCACCCTTGAAATTTTTCACTTTGATACAAAAAAGTAGGATATATTTGTTTCATTATATCCTCAGATTCCCACTTATCCTTTTAAAATTGGTGGTTTTTCCACAAAACTTTTTCTACGTGAGTGGTATTTCTTTATAGAAATTTTTCTCTAAAATCTAGAATCTCTACCATTTATTACTCATAAGTGAATTATTTATCTAGTGGTATGGACTATGAGTGTATGGCATATTAAGGATCAAGCATGTGCTCTATTAGGATTGATATATGAAATACATCTTGAATGTGAGATAAATTTGGTGGAATCACTAATTGATAAGCTACCATTTTGAAACAATCAAGAATTTTCAAGGGAGAGATATACCTAGGTCTCATATTTACCTTATTTCTAAATATTATCACCCTATTCTTGGGAGATATAGTTAGGAACATCTTTTCACCAACTTCAAACACCAAATGTTTCCAATGACTATTAGCATAACTCTTCTACCTACTTCGATATGCCCTATATGATGTTGAATGGACATAATATTCTATGCCATTTACTTGGATTGGTCAAGTCCCAATATATTCATTTTTACATATTCATTCTATCACATTAGTATTCATCCCTTTTTACTATAGAGGGCTTCATAAATATCCATCTGAATGTTGGAGTGAAATATATTATTGTACAAGAATTCCACCAAAGGAAGGTTTTGATCCCAATAACCTTTTAATTACATAGAGAAACATATCAACATGTATTCTAGATTTTGAATAGTTCTCTTGGACTGAAAATCTATCTGAATATTATATAACATACTAAAAATCAATTATGCATCCAAAACCTATAGAATAATTTTCTAGAAATTTTAGGTAAACCTTAGTTCCTGATCAGATACAATGGAATGTGGTACTCCATAAAACCTTAACACTTCTTAAATATATACCTTAGAATGATGATCTAGATATAAATATTCTCAAATAGAAATGAAGTGTTTATACTTTGTAAGGTGATTAACTATAACCCATATAGAATTGTTCCCTTTAGTTGTTTTGGGGAGTCTAATGAAAAAATCCATGATGATGTTTTCCCATTTTCACTATAGTATGGGTAATGGTTGTAACATACCCTTGGTGTTTTTTAACCTTAACCTTCTGAAATATGACATAAAAAATCTATAATATCTCTTTTCATACCATCTCATAAGAAACACTCTTTAAAATATATATATGTCTTTGTACTTCCAGAATGAATAGAGAATGAAGAAATGTGAGCTTCATCCAATAGACCCTTATTCAAAACTAGAATGGAGGGGATACAAACATGGTTCCTAAACCTTATCACTCTATCATAATCAAGATTTAACTTAGGAACATTTATCACCTTCTTCTAAAGCTCTACATCTTTATTTTACACCTATTTAATCCTTACATGGATAGATGGTTTAATACTCATTTGATCTAGGGATGATTTATCCCCTTCCTTTATTATTTATATCTATATCCTTTTAAAATATATGAATATTGGATATTTTTTGTTCCTAATCATAAATAATATATCATGATCCTTTTTAATTAAATCATCTTCCAATGTATTTTATTTCCTAGGGAGGTAATGTATTGGGAAGTAATAATATTTAATCATATACTACCATATTTTCTGGATTATATTCATATATTTTTAAGTGAATATATACATTAAAATTTTGTGATCAGTATATATATCACACCTTTATCCATAAAGATAATTCCTCTATATATTTAATGAAAAAATTACCATAGCTAAGTCTAAATCATGAGTTTGGTAATTTTGTTCATGAACATTCAATTGTTATGGGGAATAAGTTGTAACCATATAATTTTTAATGAGGAAAAATCCCAATCCCCTCTTTGATGCATCAATATATATTACAAACCATTCTCCACTATTGGGTAATGTAAGCATAATTTCACTGAATATCCTTATTTTCAGTTACTTGATTTTTTTTTTCACATTCACTTGTCTAAAGAAACTTTGCTCCCTTTTGAGTTAACATTGTGAGTTTGTTATATAGTCATGATAAATTATCCAAAAAAAATCAATAATATCCATCCAAACAAAAAAAAAACTATATATATTAGTCATAGTGGTTGGTCTTGGCCAATGTTCAATAAATTCCATCTTTTAAGAGTTCACTGATATACCCTTACTTGAGATTATATGACCCAAGAATGAAAATTTCAAAATCCATAATTTAAACTTGGTAAATTTTTTCATAAATATTATCCTTTCTTAGGGTCTTCAGTACAATTATTAAGTGATTTTCTTGCTATTACTTGATCTTTGAATATATAAGAATATCATCTATAAAGATCACCAGAAACTGATCATGGTAATATCTGAATACTCTATTAATTAAATCTATGAAGACATTTGGGGAATTAGTAAGAAAAAATGTCATCAATATAAATTCACAGTGTACATACCTTATAAAAAATTTTGTCTAGGAAATTTCCCCCTTCTTGATGCTCAATTAATGATATCCAGAATAAAGTTAAATATTATAAAAGTATTGATATCCACACATTTGATCAAACAAGTCATCATTATGGGGTAAATGGTACTTTTTCATGATAGTGATTTTATTAAGTTGTAGAAAATCAATAAAAAGTCACCTTGATCCATATTTATTCTTAATAAAAAGAATTAGTGAACTCCATGGTGATGCACTTGGCTGAATGAATCCATTTTTTATATTCTCTTGGTGTTTCTTCATCAATTCTTGAAACTCAATTGTGGGTATTCTATATGGAGTCTTTGAAATACGAGTAGAACCTAACATGAGTTCTATTGAAAATTCAAATTCATGATTTAGTGGAAGACTAGAAAAATATTCTAGAAATATATCAAAAAAATCCCATACAATAATCATATGTTAGATATTGAGTTTCACCCCAACCATTTGAGGTAAACACCCATTTTGAATAGGAATCAAGACCCATAAAATGGATGTGATTTCCATATAAAGTTTATATTCATCCTCACACTAAAACATGATCATATGATTATGAAATTAAATCTTATGATGTCATAAATCATGATACCTTTTAAATATATAATACCTTATATTTAACCTAGGAAATTTATAGTCATTAATTTTTTTTTATGATTTTATCATTTAATTATATTTATCCCTAGGTTTCTCACTAAATTATTCTCATCCTAGTTTCAAAAATTTAACTAAACCTTTCTCTGATACCAGCTATAGAGACTCATAATTTTTATACATAGATAAGACATATTGTTAGAATAATACACATTACATGACATAACTATCCATGACATAATCATATAGGTTTAGTGCCTTTGGAAACATAGATACATAAACAACTAGTAAATAAATGAACTACATCAACTCCCCCTTAGTTATTCATGACTATAAACCTTCTTAAACATATCATACATAATACCTTTGTTTATAACATGGGAAAACATAACATAGTATAGGGTGAGATATGATGCTCAGTAATGGTAAAAAAGGGATATATCTATGATTATAGAAGTATAACATGATAATTAGGGTAAGAGAACTTGAGAAAAATATTTGAAAACCATAACTTACATATCATAGATCATAATCTTAAGTCACAACATAAATCATAGAACATCATAAGATATAAACCATAAAGGAATAACAAACATGAGCCATTAGAGAATAACAGTGGTATGAGACATGGATTTTTTGAATACACATATTGACAGAAAACCTTATGTCAAATCTACCCAACAATCCATTCATAACATGTTAGGATTGGGCTAACCACCTGTATACCTGCTTTGGGATTAGGGTAACCTCTCGTGTACCCTCTTTTGGGATTGGGATAACCACTTATATACCCTCTGATCTCATAGAAAATTAATCATTACCTAATTCATTATATGGAGATATAATTCCTACCCACCACATAATGACAATAAACATATGTGTTCCATAATATCATATCATATCAGAACCCATGAAAAGAAATGGTTTTAATAAACATTTCATAATAGCCCATGGAAAATGAAATTTTTTCAAAACACCATATAATCATAATAAATCTATAGGATGTGTAAGTATGGTAACCTTGGATCATATTACTAGTAAATCATAAGATACATTAATGTTTTTTTGTTGATGAATTAAAAATCATTAACACATTCTTGAGGAAAATAATTTTTCCATTTTGAAGTTGATTCTCTAAAATATAAAAATATCCAAAATATTATAAAAAAATATCATATTTTAAAATAACCATGGAAACTTATAAAGTATGTTTCAAAACATTGAGTGAACATGACAACAAGAAACCCTATTCATTCTATATAAGTTAAAAAACATTCCTTCTATTATTTTTTTTGGGAAAGCCACAAAGTACCCCATTTGAAAAAAATAAGATTCCTTTCAAATAATTTTGTAAAAAGTCAAGCATGGAAAAAAATGACTTTAAAAAATCATAGTATAATAGTAAAAATATTTTTTAAATCTTTTTTAGAAAACATGGATGCGGAAGAAAAGGTTTTTTTCACTAAAGATAGAATTGAAGTCGATTTTTCTTAAAAATAAAATTTTAATATATTTAGTACTTAAGGTGAAGAAAATGAAAGGGAAAAAATTTATTTTCAATAAATCACTAGAGTTTTAGAGAATTCATGAGTTTAGTGAAATGCATATCATACGTTTTCATCATTGGAAACTTAATCATTAACAATCCTGATAAACAATGAGATAATAACATAAAAGCCTTACCACTTTGGTATCATTTGAATCATAAGACCCATGAAATAAAGAACCGTAAATGGATATATAAATAAAATAATTTTCATGATGATAATAATAAAATACATTCATGGGTAGAATATACACTATATAAAAGAAACATGTGGTACATAAGGAATGTGTCCCACATAAATAAAAGTGAGACAGAAATCCCTTCCCTTGAGTTTGACTTGCTTAGAAAGCATTTTAAAATCCTATATAATAAATTTAAATTTATCATAATTTTATACTAGAATAATATTCATGATTATTATATAATATATATTCATTATATATATATATTTAGAGTCATTCATAAAGGTAATGATATAAAATGAACTACACTCTTCATGGAGATGGTAGACAATACATATGCACAAATGCTATCTTCATTTTTCAATGCATGGAATGAAAAAAGAGTAAATAATAGTTAAAATTTAAAGAATAATTATTATCACATATAAATCATATATATTTATCAGATCTATCCTCCTTAACATCCAGGTAAAATTGAAATGAAAAATTAATCACATCACTTCATGGAGGTGGTAGTCCACACGTACACACAAGCGATATTATCATTATCCAAAAATTTGAAAGGTAAGAAGGAATATATGATATTATCATTAAAAAAGAATAATTATCTCAAAAAAATAATATATAAACTTTAAACACATCATAATAACCATCCATGAAATATGGTGATGGAAAATAAATTGTACCGCTATGTGGAGACAGTAAGATGTACATACGCAAGAGCAATACTTTCACTTCCAATTTGATGAAAAAAGGGTAAATAATGGAATATTAATAATCATAATAAAATTTAAAAAAACATAGGATTATTAAGTTATTATTTCATTATAAATACCATATATTTATGGGATGTATATGAATAAATAAATTGGGTAAGACAACTACCTCTCTTTTGAGAGACCTCCTTTAGGTCATTTCTTAAGGAACTTAGGGTTAGTATTTTGGGGATATAAAAAACTAAAAAACATGGATAAGGATTTTTATAAGGCATTTTTTCAAGGTATGGTCTATATATATGGATCAAAGTGGTATAAATAATATAATTAAGGGGTTTTGTTTTATAATTGAGGGAGAGGGCACACTTGAAATTTCTTAAAAGATTAAATTATAATAAAGTCATTTTCAATCCAAATGGTTCCAAATAGAATATAAATGGATAGGGGATGAAATTTTAGACTATATATTATCCCATTTTTACTATTTTAATATTTTTATGATTTTTTAGTAATTTAATAAAATATTATGTTTATAAAATATCATTAAATCAATTTTTAAACTATTCATTTAATTTGACTTAAAAGACATAAAGAAAAATTTGGAATTATAATATAATTATTTAACATAATAATAATATGTAATATTAATCTAAATAAATATTATAACACATTAAATCACTCAAATTATATTACTTTTAATATTGTTTAAATCATTGATTATATTTTTTTTATTAATTGGATAAATACTGCATTGGTGTTGTGTAAGAATATATGGTCATTATATAATTAATAACAATTAGAAATAAATATATATCATAAATATAATTTCATTAATCTCAAAATAGATACTTATATTTATTCATAAAATTATTTTTTCTCTATTTGGACACATTAAATATATTTAATACTATGAGGGTAACACTTTCTAACTTTCTTTGTTTTAAATATTATAGGTAATTTTCATAGAAAAATTTCCATTAAACATATCAATTTCAATAATAATGTGATAATAGTTGACTTAACTTCATCTTATAATAACTAAGATTAAATATTATATTCTTATCACATAGTTTTAACATAGATTAACCTAATTTACCCTTTATCGTGGTGATAAATTTTACCACATTTACTATTTATAATGAATAAAAACAAAAAGGACCTATTTATGAAATTTGGAAATATTGATTCTAAATATGGAATATATTTTATCAAATTAAATTTTTATTAGTAGAAAAAATTATTTTTAAATAAGATCATAAAATGCGATGAAAACCACATTTTTTTTGTAAAATAAGGAAATAAATGCATTTTAAGCATAAAAATTGATTTATTATTATATCATGAATTTAAAAATATTAAATAAATGTTAAAAAATTTAATTTAATATAAATTTAATCAATATCATTCAAAAATAGTGATAAATTTAATTTATTAGGATAAAAATACATTGCACACATAAGAATAATTTTTCAGAAAAGACCTCCTTTATTTTGAAATGATTTTGATTTGTTATTAATTAATAACCAATGAATTAATTTTATAAAAGTAAAATCCATACATTTTTGTAATTTAGTTAGTTCTATTCATACCCTTCAATCTAATGGTTCAAAAACAATAATATTTTTTATAGTATATCATGGTTTGTCTAAACTCGATATTGTGCATAACGAACGCCATTGAAGAAAATAAATTTATTTTTAAAAAGATACATTTCATAAAATATCCAAGTGTTAAAACTCTATCATTATAATTATTCTAATTTACTCATAGGTGAATGGAACCAAAAAGAGGGTTTATATAAAAGAAACCATGGGCACACATGTTCGTATATGATGAGGGAGTGAATACTTAGAGACCATCAATTTAATTTAATAAAATAATTAAAAAAACTTGGAGTAATTAAATTAATTGAAATATATACATGAATAAGTTAGAATGTTCTCATAAGCATTGATTGGTTCAATGAATTATGATTTAAAATAACTGGCTAACATTTATTTCAATACATTATTTCATTAAGATAAACATGTTTGAGTTAAATCATGTTGGGACCAAGTTAGATGATGAAGTTTTTGGATGCATGAAGTATTGTATTTTATTGTCAAGGATGTTTGAGTAGAAAGTATATCACTTCACTTTGTATAAGTGGGTGAGAAAATATATGAATGGGAATGTTACAATTCTTTCCATGGTTAATATAATGATGATTTTATGATATGTAGTTCACAAAGATCATAAGTTGGTTGAAGAACTTGTGATGAAAGATTTATGAAGGAAAGGGGGAGAAAACATGCGGCCAATCAGTATGGTTGGTATTGTAGAAGCAAGTGTATAAGGTGGCACAGTTTCCTAGTGTTTTCCAAATTTTTGGGGTCTAAAATTTGGAGTTGGGATACCATTGTGAAAATTGGATTTCCTTGAAGATATCATAAAAACATAGAAAAGGTATGAATTTTGTGAAGATAAGATTACTGAAGTAGATTTTGCGAATACATGAAGAATGTTGACGGTGTACTTTTCTATTATGACGAGTAGGGGTGTCCATGGGTCGGGTTGGGTCAGGTTGGGGGTTT
Source organism: Viscum album (assembly GCA_963277665.1). Taxonomy (NCBI): domain Eukaryota; kingdom Viridiplantae; phylum Streptophyta; class Magnoliopsida; order Santalales; family Viscaceae; genus Viscum; species Viscum album. Next base: position 375,976,651 of record OY728160.1, on the reverse strand, counting down.
TTTTGGACCCGACCCGATCAAAAAAAGTCAGGTCGGGTCGGGTCAGGTCGAAGAGGTTTTTAAGTTTAGACCCAACCCGACCCAACCCATCACAGATCGGGTTGGGTCGGGTCCGCTGATTGGGTTCCTGAAAAAAAAAATTTCTCACCGCTACTGCTTTTAAACCTAACAGAACCAGCAAAACTTCACTCACCACTGCTGCCCCTACGCCAGCGCCGATTGGGTTGACTCCAACCCGTTGGAGTCGGACGAAGATGAGGCCCCGCATGTGGTGTCCACCATCCCCCGGAAGGCAGCGTTTTCATACCTGAGGAAGCAGCCGTCGAGCTCGAGCACGACGTCACTGGCCACGTAGGGCCAGAGGGCGGGGAAGCGACGAAGGGAGGCGATGACGCAGCAGCCGTAATCTGGGCTGGCGGTGAGGTTGCCGCGGGCGGGGGCGTTGGTGCGAGGGGGGGGGCATCTTTTTGTTACGGTGGAGGCCGAAAAAGCTTCATACAACAAACAAAAGCAAAAATGGAAAGGCAAATCGGTGGCTACAGTGGAGTAGCATGTGGGTGAGGCGATGATGGTCTTCAAATGATGTCGGCTGGTTCGGTTCCTGGAAATTTATGACGGGGCTTGGTGCTGGGACCTAACGACGACCGACAGGAACACCAGCTTGAATTGAAAGGGATTTTTTTTTGAAAAAAAGGTCAATGGGGGTGGGGGTCGTCGGAGAAGAGACAAGGGGTGGGGGTCGTTGGAGAAGCGAAGTGGGTGGGGTGGGGATCAGAGGAGAGGTGAAGGGGGTGGGGATAATGTAGAGGCGACGCGACGGGGGTGGGGATCGCAGCTGGAGAGGTGATGGGGGTGGTGCAGATCGTGGCATTGTGGGTGGAGTCAGTGGAGAGACAACATAGATGAGGGGGCTCGCTTCACTTCCCATGACGAACGAACCATACCAGAGGCGATGACGGTGGGGAACGCGGGAAGGGATCATGGGCAGCGCACGCTGGAGAGAAGAATTTTACTCTGTCGGGTTCCTTGGGTCGGGTTGGGTCATTTTTTCCCCAACCTGTGACCCGACCCAACTCGACCATGACCCAACCCGACCAACCCGACCCGACCCAACCCAGTCGGTTCGGGTCGGGTCCATTGGGTTGGGTCGGGTTTGGACACCCCTAATGACGAGCTTCACGAATGGGAGAGGTGAGGAGCTTTGTAAGAGAGAATTGTAGTGGAGAAGAGAATTGCGAGTGAAGTATTGTAACAGCACCAAGGAAGAAGGAGAATCATGTCAACACAAAGTATTTGACTAAATGATTCACAATTATTATAAGATTTGTAAAAATGGAAAATAATCATGGTGATTCGCGAAATAGAGTGAATTTCGGCGGAAATTTCAGAGCTCTGTGATTTGGTGCTGATGTGGCGCTAGGTGACTGAAGGTTCTAGAGTCAGTGGGAAATTCCTCTAAATAGGCCCCTACCCATATAGAAAATTAGAGAGGCTTTACAAGAACTTTAGATCTCTCGAATTGCGAAGAAGGTTCACAGAGAAAACGAGATCTGCGAAGGTAGTGAGCTCTGCTAAGGAAAGGAGCTTTGCGGAATGTCTTTGAGTTTTTCGAATGAAGTGAACTTCATAAAAACCAATATGTGCTCTGAAAAATAGTGATCTCTATGATCTATTATGCTTTGAGAACTAGAGAGATTTGCAAACTAGAGTGATCTACGAAGCTGGGAGCTTTGTGAAGGAGATATACAAAGGAGCTCTGCAAGTTGAAGTTTTGAGTACCCAAATTAAGTAAGAAGTGATTTCAAGTGAATCAAGATATGACTCAGATATAAGAAAAAGTATTATTATGAAGTCCAGGTAGTTCTTATCAACTTCTGATAGGAAAGTGAATAATTTTTTTGAGATATTTGATTTGTGAAATATCATTAAGAAGCACATAAACAATGCATTACCCTATTTTTGCTAAGAGGAAGAACACCCACTATTGGATTGTTTTCAAAGTGATATATGAGTGTATGGTCATATCCTACTTATTATATTCCACATAAAAGTACTGTTTTCTAGTGTATTTTGTGGTACTGGATTATTTTCATACCATACCAAGGACGTAGCTACTCTTTTTGAGTAGCGATCCTTGTAAATATTATGTTCCTATGGTTGTGTGTGTTCAGTAAGGAAAGAACTCTTTAATAGGGGGAGAAGGTTTTTTCAAAAAGAAAGGAAACATAAAAGAAAAAGATATCACTAATTCAACCCTCCCCCTCTTAGTGATACTTGGATCCTGACTGGGTAAATATAATTAGAATCAGAGGGATAGGTTCCCTTAATTTGTTCTTTGTTGAAGTTTTGAAGAGAAGTTTTGATGATGAATCTGAATTGCGTGAACAGTAAAGGGATTCCAATATTTTATGGGAAGAATTATCATATCTGTAAATATATAATGATTCCTTATCTTATGTCTCTTGGATATGAAGTTATTTAAACTACAACTCATGGATTTCCTGCTATTGGTGACAATGTTCCTCTTACTCCTACTAATAAGAAGAATACTGAGAATGATGGAAGGGCTAAAAATGAACTACTCTCATCTCTTTATGAGAGTGAATTTTTAAGAGTGAAAGGTGTTTCTATAGCCAAAGGAATTTGGGAAAAACTAAAAAACATCTATGAATGAAATAAAACATTGAAGAAGTCAAAACTATAAATATGGAGGCTGAAGTATGAAAAATTAAGGATGGGTGAGCATGAATCAGTTTGGGACTTCTTTACCAGGATAAATGACATTGTCCGTACAATCAGATGTCTTGGTGAAAATTTTGAGTATTCTATAGTTTTTGAAAAGATATTGATAATTATTCTCGACAAATTTGATGCTAAAGTTTCATCACTGGAAGACAGAGACCTTGAAACGTTATCTCTGGATAACTTTCATAGCACTCTCATCACTTATGAAATGAGAAGGGAGAAGACTATAAAGATCAAAGAAAAAGATGATAGAGAAATGTCTTTCAAAGTTGCAAAGAAAGAGAAGTAGAAGAGAATTATTATATAATATGAAGCTAGTGAATCTGAATATGAAAACAAGGTATGTCAAATTTTTGATGAAATTTTATTCTTCTTTTCTAAAAATGTGAAAAGAGGCACATGGAAATACAAAGGGAAAATCCCTTTGAAATGTTTTGAATGTGGAGCTGTTGGCCACTTTGCAGCTAATTGCCCTAAAACATGGAAAGATGAAGACAATGATGAAGAAGTTAGAAGACCCTAAAGGTCATGGAAGAAACAGAGTGATAAAAGATAAATATTATGGGAGAGGTAAGGATAAAATGTTCTTCAAATAAAAAAGAATAATCTTTTTTTCAAAAAATGAAGAAGATAATTATAACAATACTGAATATAAAAAATCTGTTGTTGAGAAATCTAGAGAGAGTACCTTTTTTTTTCAAAAGTGAATAATGAAGATTATGAGAGAAGTAGTACTAAAGAATAGGAAACTCAACTTGAACAGTATCTGAAAGAAGAGCTGAAGGAATGTTTGAGAAAGATCAGAAGGCTTGAGAAGTAAAATAGGAAATTGACACATGAAAACTCTTTATCAAATGACCAAGAATGTTTTTCTGATAATAATGAATAATTTGAAAGGGATACTTGTGATATAAAAAAATATCTTGAGAGTGAAATGAATTTTAGTGATCATTTAGAAGTAAATATGAAGGCAAAAGAAGATGAGTTGGAACTTGTCCAACATAAAATTTCAAAATTTTAGGGAAGGAACATAAGGCCCAAAAACTATGTTACGGAAGTTAGTGAAAATTATGCTAAGAATAAACCTAATAAGGATAAAAGAAAGTTAAATTAAAAGGTTGAAAAGAAAAATAGAACTGATTTTGATAAGAATAATACTAGAAAGTCTACGTATGTGGTAAAAGTTAGCAATACTGAAAAATTAGAAGCATCTAAAAATTCCGAGTCTAGAAAAATTTCTACTACTTCTGGTTCGGGTAAGTCTGAACAAAAATATGATCTGAAGGAGAAAGTTACAATTAAAAATACGAAGTTCAATGGTCATCAAAGTTCGGGCAATAATATTGTTGAGAAGCATGTTCACAACTCCAGTCAGTATGGAAGTTTTAGAGGGAAATATTCATTTTATGGATACTGCAGGTATTATGGTGGATTCAGACACATGGAAAATATGTGTTGTTTTAACCAATAACATTATTACTATTCCATAGGATTTTAATGATAAGTATTTAGGGGTTGTCAATATTTTCAAAAGAAAAAACCTCAAAATAAAGTCCAGAAGATATCTAATAAGGTTGATTTGAAAGTTAAGAATAAGTTACAACCACTGGAAACTATCTGCGAAAGATGTGATCGACATGGACATCTTTCTAAGGGTTTCTTGATTGTGTTACCAAAAGAAGAAAAGTTTTTTTAAAAATTATTAGAAGACGGATATTTTAAATTCTAAGAAAGATAGATATGCTAGATCTGAAAATAAAGAGTGCTTGGTTGTCTGGACAGAACACATTGACTTGGATATGAGATTGGAGGAAGCACAAAAAAAAGTGGAAGAAAAGGATGAACAAAAAGCTCTTGTTGTTGAAACCACTTTGAAAGCTATAAAGAGAGAACAACCATGGATCCTTGATAGTGTATTTTCATATCATATGACAGGAGACTTAAAGATGTTAAATAATTTTGAAGATTTCAAAGAAAGAACAATTAAATTTGGAAACGATGAATCTATAAGGATTAAAGGTGTTGGATCAGCCGTTATTGGAAAAGAAAAGATAAAATCCAAGAAAACACTATATGTTGATGGTATGAAACAAAACCTACTAAGTGTGTCGCAACTCTATGATGATGGTAACAAATTTATCTTCAAAAAAGATGTATTTTTTGTGAAAAGTGAAAATAATGGAAATGTAGTTACTAGAGGCCAACGCAAAAAAGGGAATTTGTTCCAAGTTGGTGAAGTAAAAAACTCTTGTTACATGGTTGTGGTAAATGAAAATAAATTATGGCATAAAAGGATGAGAAAAATGTATTAGAGAAACATTTTCAAGTTATCAATGCGATACAATGTCCGAGATATGCCTGATTTATCCAGAAGTAGAGATTGATGTTGCACTATTTGTGAGAAAGGGAATATTACAAACTCCATGAATACGAGAGTTGAAATTTTCTCAAAATGACCATTGGAACTTATAAATTCTGATATCTATGGACCCATGAGAAATAAATATACAAATGGAATAATTACTTCAATAATTTCTTTAATGACTTAACTGGAATTACTTGTGTTATGTACATGACACATAAGTTAGATGATATGAAAATGTTTAAGAGTTTCAGGAGGAAAGCAGAGAAAGAATGAAAGTATTTAGTAAATAAGTTGAGAACTGATAATGGTGGTGAGTATAAGAATGAAGAGTTTTAAAGTTATCTTGAGAAGCACGGAATTCATCTTGAGTTCAGTTTACCATACACACCTCAACAAAATGGGGTTTCTTAATGAAAGAATATAAGTCTAATGGAAATGGGGAGGACTATGTTACTTGAACATAGTTTTTCACATTATTATTAGAGGCAATCCATGAGCACTGTTGTGTACATTTAGAATCGATGTTTCTATAAGAAAAAAATCAGGTATGAATCCATAAATAATGTTCTATGAAAAAACTATAAGTCTGAATCACTTAAGAATTTTTGAGAGCCCATGCATTATAAAGAAGATAGGTGGAAAGCTTGGAAAGTTTGAGAAAATAGAAGATAATGTTATTTTTCTTGGATATGATCTAGAAGGAAGTGTATATAGATGTCTCAACAAAGAAATATGAATAATTATGGATTCATCACATGTGAAAGTTGTAGAAAAATTTTGAGAAAGAAAAGCAGTCATATACTAATGTGAAAGTTGAGAAGGATAAAAAAGTTTTTGTTAACAATTATGATAATGCTGTAGAATATGTTAATCCTACTCAAGAAGAGAATTCAGACTCAGCAATCTCAAGTGATGATGATGAAATTATAATATCTCATCATAGGATGAGGAAAAAAGTGGCGTCTTAAAACAGTATTGGAGATCAATATCAGAGGGTTCAAAGAAGAAGAACAACGAATGCTATTACACACACTTCTCTCTATTCTAAAGTTTAACCAAATGATGTAAATAAAGCATTTGAGCATCCGGAATAGGTTTAGGATATGAATGAAGCACTTGATCGGATAAAGAAGAATTATACTTGGGAACTTTTACCCAAGCCGGGAAATAAGAACATTATTGGTGCAAAGTGGGTTTTCCGAAATAAGCTGAATGAAGAAGGTGAAGTCATAAGAAACAAAGAAAGATTGGTTTTCAAAGGTTATTCATAAATTGAAGGAAATTATTTTGATGAAACCTTTTCTTTGGTAGAAAGGTTAGAAACAATCATAATTTTTCTTGCTATTTCTGCACAACAAGGTTATAAAATATTTCAAATGGATGTAAAATCCACATTCTTAAATGGTTATCTTGACGAGGAAGTTTACATTGATCAAACTTGTGGATTTTTTATTGAGAAGGAATAAGGTTATATGTGCTGGTTTAAGAAGGATTTGTATGGGATTAAACATGCTCCGAGGGAATAGTATTCTAAATTTGATACTTTCTTGAGGAAGATGAATTTTAGGAAAGGTAGAGTTGAAAACAATCTTTACATCAAGGAATGTCAGGAGTTTTCAATCATTGTAATTGTTTATGTCAATGACATTATCTATACTGGAAATGATGAAAGATCATGCGAAAGATTTGATGAGAAGATGAAGAAGTCATTTGATATGTCCATGTTGGGATAAATGAAATACTTTATTGGGTTACAAATTTCATAGAATAAGAATAACATTTTTCTGTCTCATGAAAAGTATGCCAAGGAAGTTTTGAAGACATTTGGAATGAAAAATTCAAAACTAGTGTCCAAAATGATTTCAGTGGGAACCAAGTTTTCTAAAGATAGATAAGTCAAGGAAATAGAAAGAGTTTTGAAATCTGATTAGAAGTATATTATATTTGACTACCTCAGGACTCAACATCATCTATGCTGTTACCTTATGTTAAAGATTTTGGAGCGCTCCTAAAGAATCACATTTGATTACTAGAAAAATAATTCTCAGATATATCAAATGCACAATTTTTTTTTGGAATCAGGTATGACAGCTCAAAAATTATTGTTCTATTTGGGTATTCAGATGCTGATTGGTTAGGAAATATTGATGATAGAAGATCCACATCTGGAAGAGTTTTCATTTTGGGGAAAATTTTCATTAGTTGGCATACAAAGAAATAGAATTCAATAACTATTAGGACATCTTAATCTGAGTATATTGTTTCTACTCAAGTTACTACCCATCTCATGTGGATGAAGACTCATTTGGAAGATCTACTTATTGAAGTAAATCTACCCTTGCTCTTAGGATGTGATAATCAAAGTGAAATCAATCTTACAAGGAATCTAGTACTAAATTCTCATTCAAAACACATTGACTTAAAGTACCAATTCATCAATGAACAGGTAGAGAAGAATGAATTGAGGCTGGAGTATATTGCTACATCGGAACAAGTTGCTGATATATTCACAAAATCTTTACTGAAGGAACCATTTTCTAAACTGAGGTTGAACATGGGCATCCAAGATCTTTCTCATCAAGGTTGAGGTACATGTATCTGTCCCCTATCTCATATTACCTTTTGATAGTGTTTTCAAGGGGGATAATTTTCATAAATCTATCCTTATGGAGGCATGCATAAAGGGGGAGTTATGGGTAAGCTGTGAATTTTTCATGTAAGAATGTTGATGAAGTGAAGAAGGACGAGGAGGAAAGCTGATGCGATATGGTTTCATAGTCACTACTTTTGGACAACATGGTATTTCTGTGAATAATTATTGTTTCCCACAATGAGTTAGCTCACATAGGCTTAGAATTGTTGATAAGTGACCCATTTATTGGGGTTTTAAAGTTTAGTGATTTATAAATATTAGTTGATAACAAAATCCAAAGGGGATATTGTTGGGACCAAGTAGGATGATGAAGTTTTTTGGATGCACAAAGTATTTTATTTTTTTGTCAAGGAAGTTTGAGAAGAAAGGAAATCACTTCACTTTGTATAAGTTGGTGAGAAAAGATAGAAAAGTTACAATACTTCCCACGGTTAATCTGAAAATGATTTACTGATCTATAGTTCACAAAGATCATGAGTTGGTTGGAGAACTTTTAGTGAAAACTTTATGAAGGAAATGGGGATACAACATGTAGTCAATCAGTATAGTTAGTGTTACAGAAGCAGGTGTCTAAGGTGGCATAGTTTCCTAGGATTTTCCAAATTTTGGGGTCCAAAATTTGGAGTTGGGATACCATTATGAAAAGTGGATTTTCTTGATGATATCATCAAAACATGGAAAAGGCATGAATTTATTAAAGATGAGATTTATGAAGTAGATTTAGCATAGACATGAAGAATGTTAACGGTGTGCTTCGCGATTATGACGAGCTTTACGGATGGGAGAGGTAAAGAGCTTTGATAGAGAGCATTATAGAGGCGAAGAGAATTGTGAGTGAAGTATTGTGAAAATTCAAAGGAAGAAGGATAATAACAGCTTAGAAAAGGATTTGATGGAATTATTTGAGATTTCAAAGAGCTTTGAAAATCTAGAAAATAGTCATAGTGATTTACAAAATAGAGTGAATTTTGGAAGATATTTCGGAGCTCTGCAATTTGATGCTGACATGGCGCTGAGGTGGGTAGAAGGTTTTGGAGTCAGTTAGAAATGCCTATAAATAGGTACCTACCCTTAGATAAAAGTAGAGAGGATTAAAAATAATTTTATAGCTCTTGAATTGTGACGAAGGTTCATGGAGAAAGTGAGCTCTTCGAAGGCAGTAAGCTCCGTGAAGGAAAGGATCTTTGCGGTGTGCCTTTGAGTTTTGTGAAAGAAGTGAACTTCGCAAAGACCAATATGTGATCTATGAAATATTGATCTCTATGATATAGTAAGCTCTGAAAACAAAATATCTTTATGAACTAGAGTGCTCTGTGAAGCTGGGAGCTTCGCGAAGGTGCTCTGCGAAGGAGCTCTATGAGCTGAAGATTTGAGTACCCAAAGTAAGTGAGAAGTGATTTCAAGTGAATCAAGATATGATTGGGATATAGGACTAAGTGTTATTACAAATTCCATGTAGTTCCTATCATATTCTGGATAGAAAATTTAATAATTGTTTTGAGAGATTTGATTTGTGAAAGCCCGTCAAGAAGCACAAAAACAATTCATTACCCTATTTGTTCTAAGAGGGAGTACACAAACTATTGGATTGTTTTCAAAGTGCTACATGAGTGTAAGGGCATATCCAACTCATTGTATTCCACATAAAAGGATTGTTTTATATTGGATTGTGTGGTACTAGAATATTTTCATACCATACCATGGACATAACTACTCATTTTGGGTAGTGAACCTTATAAATCTTGTATTATTGTGGTTGTGTGTGTTTAGCAGGGAGAGAACTCTTTAACAAGAGGTGAAGGTTGTTTCAAAAATAAAAGAAACATAAAAGAAAAATATATAACTAGTCCACCCCTTCCCCTCTCAGTGATATTTGGATCCTGACTGGGTAACTACAATTTAATTAATTATCTAATTAATCAATTAATTCAGTTTATCTTAATATTTATCCATTATATCCTGGAGATACCTATCCTATTTTATTTAAAATAAATTAAATAAATTACTTTTTTTTAAATTTAATATAATAATTATACATCTTGTAATTGGAAGAAACTTGGAGAGTACCTATTCGATAAACTTAGCATGTATTAAGATCGTATATAGTATAATCATGAAAAATTTAGCATATATGTTTTATCACATAACAACATGGTATGCATGAGTAAATTAAATAACACAAGGAACAAATGTTAATTAACATTTCAGTTAATTCTTTTAATTCATATGTTGTAGTTGACATATTGTGACTATACATTGTATGTAGTACAAATTTTATAAATAAATTAATCAAGAATTAAATTTAATATAAAACCTATTATATGGAATGTACGAGTCAAATAAAATATACGTAGAATACATGATAATGAGGTTCATGGAGTAATAAATTAATTGTGATTTTCTACATATATAGGTTGGGTACAGAAAATGTACATCTAGATATATATATCTTGTATATCACTTGTCGTTTTTCCATGATAAATGTCTAGGGATACATGTGTATATCTACATAGATATTTATGAGGTACAAGACATTTACATCTAGTTCATTCTAGGAAATATCCTTGTTATATAGTTTCTATTCCTCATGTCATTTATTAAATGCATGACACAACTTAGACCTCATGTTTTCTGCCATGGAAACACATGGACTACACAATATATAGTTCAAATATTCATGTGACAACTGGGATTAGTCAACATATGTTTTGGATTTAATGCATGATGCATGTATTTAATATATAGTTCTTCAAAATAATTTGATATCTATCATGGTTTATTAAACATGAATACATGATGTATACCTTCAAGCTACACATTGTGTGCTCTTGTGTTCTCTTGCCAGAATCAACAACACCACCAGATGAGTTCTTCATATGTTCTTTGTTAATATTTAATCAAATATAGATTATATAAGTGAAAAATGAATAGAGGAATAATAAATATCAACGATCACATTCAATAAAAAATTGCATGAAATGAAAAATAACCTTAAATTCTTATAACAATCAATAAAAATTAAAAAATTATAAATTTAAAGTGACCACTCAGATACCACTTGATGATTCTGGACATAGTGGAATCCCCTAATAAGACTATGGCCAAAATGTATTTTTTTAGATTCAAAAGATCATTCATAATGTAAATGACATGAACACTGTGACCAATGATTTTTTTTAAAGAATACTAAAAAATTATTTTTCTGGAACCAAGAGAGACGATCTTTTTCATGTCAATTTATAATTAAATTTTAACATAAGAAGAAATATTACCTTGGTCTTGAGATCATTATTCATCGATTATTTTGATCATTCTAACCTAATCGGTGTATCATTGTTTTGTAGCAAGGACCCAAACCAGAGCCCCTCTAGTAGTGATCTACACATCCACCTATAATATCCAAATAATTATAATGAATCACTAGGTGATAGAAAAACCAATTGATCTTATTGCATTGTTTTCATTGATCACTTCATGTTACTTCTATATTGAATGATTTTATATTTTTCATCTTTACCTTGATAGGAAAAAAGAAGGAGGAAGATTCTGAAAGGATATTGTTGTACACAATGATTAACTGTTTCTCCGATTGACATAGCAGTCTATAAATACACCTAGGGTTAGGGTTTAATTCCAATTAATTTACCAAATTCCTTAAACTTTGAATTAATCCTTAATAATCCCCATAATATATAAATAATAATAATAATAATAATAATAATAATATTTTACTAGTGTTGTTCCCAAACCTTCACAATAATATTTTTTTACAATTTTTTAAATACATATTTATCACTAGAAAAAATATGGTTTACTCATTCTCCTAAACATTTATTTAATTTCAAAATAAATTTTTAAATAAATTGTATTTATTCAATAAATAAATAAATATTACTTTCACAATATAGAGAATAATTATTTATTTAATATTCATATAAATAAATAAATTATTAATTTAAAAAATAACTAATTATTTATTACAGTGTGAACAACAATAGATAAATAAATATTATATATTTACAAAATTAAATAATTAATTTATTAATAAATATTTTTTAATACTTGTTATTAATTAATAAAACCCGAATAAATATTACTTCTATTTCTAGAGAATAATATTTATTCCAATTGATAAATATAAATAATTTTTAATTGAGATTAATGAAAATAATTTATGGGTGACCCTCTAGGCCATTTCCTCTATGTAATTAGGTGGGATTGCATAAATTCTAATATTACTATCTAGAAATGAGTCATGAAACCCATATTAGAAGAATATATTTCAGAATTACAATAACCATATATGAAATCTCACTATGAAATATAATCCCTTTATCATGATATCTCATCAAGCAGGTTACACACTTGTGTTATCAACCTATATACTTGATATATCTTTCTTTTACTATCTAAAGTGAAAATTTTTATACCCCCTGACCATGGAGTTTAATGTGACAATTCTATTTCACTCAAAGTAACAAGATATTAAATTACATAAATATAAAAGAGATAAATCCTTCCTCAACCTATTCATTAATAATATATTATTCGTGACACACCTAATATACCCAACATCGTCTCGATTATATGTTGTCACATTTTATGAAAATACATAAATTTTCATGAGTCATGACATTAATTAATAATAATATTAAAGTTTAATGATTGTGACACATGCTCATAGACAATAATATTTAATGACATGAAAACATGAAGATTTCCTACTAATGGATTTGTTCATATAATATCCCATATTGTAGATTACCAAGTGTAAAATTCATGATATGAAGTCTCGTCCACCTTTGAGTACTCACACCTGAAATTCAAAATATCATGTGCCCTAAAAAATAATGTTAACTGTTCATATAATAAGGTTCAAGAATATCATCATGAAATTTCAGGGTTCTCTTCTTATTGAGGAACTGTTATTCCATTTTAAATGAGATTGATATTTTATATTACATAATTACTTTAAAGTCACATAGAAAAATGGAAAATATATAATATGGTTTTTAATTAATATCAAACTCTTTTAATATATATTTAATATGAGGCACAAATAGTTGGTTCTAGGATACCAGCCACCACCCATTGAAGCTCACTACCGAAACCAACATAATATAGACACCTGTGATATCCTGCACTAGAAGTGGTATTCGTGCACTTGTAATTTAGGATATCTTTTACAAACCACCCCAAAATCTACCATTTGGAGGTTATATGGTAGTTTCTAAAAGGCTTTAGTGATTATTTTCGGTTATCTCTAAACCTATTTATTCTAGTAATGTATATTACATTTTTTTGATTATGATGATGAAATCTATACTGACATTGAGTGACATGAATCCAACCCATTAGAATACAATGATATTATATGATAGGGATTGGTAATTTTTACCCTAATAGAATCAATGATATGATTAATATTTTATGATACAAGTTTTTAATATAGGAAATCACATTAATAACGATAGTTTATCATTATTTTGCACCATCATCCTCCCTCTAAACTGATACCAAACTCACTCTCCCCTTGAATCCCTCACCCTAAAAAATTTACACTTCCATAGATATCCCCTTCACACATAACATCAAACCTAACTCCCATACCACTTTACGAAACCCCTACCCATAAAAGGTGATTCACCCTCTCAACTACTAAAAAAGGATTATGTTATCACTAAAAAATGTCTTTATAAACACTTAAAAAGTAATGAGAAATCTGATGATAGGAAAAAGCATAGAAACACCTTTTTAGTTTTGAGAAAATATACCTTTCTCAATGATTTTTTAAATCTTAGAAAGATATCCTTTACCATTTCTTTTTTAGTACTAAGAAATACTCTAATAGACCGTTCTATCCTCTCAAATACAATAAAAGGAAAAATTTATAGAAAAATTATCTCCAAAGTCAACATAATTCATAAAAGAATCCACAAAATATAAATAAAAAAATATTTTATAATTTAACAACATATTTATAAATTAAAACTACAAGTTATTATTTCAATAATTATAAATAAATCATTTTATAATCAAATATGTGAAAAGATATTGTCATTGATTCAACAATATTTTCCCTTTCAACCAACCTAATAAATATACCTATAATTGGAACTAATTATATATAAGTGATAAAAAACATTATATATTTTTTATTTATAGTTAACAAACTTAAAACTAATTACATATGAAAAAACACATTTTAGGCTATTCTTATCAAACCATGCATCATAATGACATGAGGTTCATTAATACATATGAAAAATGATTTCAAAATGATTTTTTTGTATTTTCATGAAAATATAATCCCATTTTATCAGATTTCAGAATGAAATGTACTTTTTTAAATAAAATATTAATTTTAAATGGAAAATAAGACCTTTTATTTATATCGACACACTGCATGTCAAAATGATGTTAATTTCATTCGTATAGATCATAAATAAATCCACAATTGATATAACCTAGGGGTTAGAATGATGAAGAATTGTTTTTTTAGTTAAAGGATTTTAGTGAAGTCAATTAGTTTGGATATTAAATAAAACAATTGAATCTTCCTATAGATGTTTCAAAAGTTCAAACACCAAAAGGTGAAACCATCAGAAAAAGGAACACCAACAGATTCACTATAACTGACCTACCTAGGTTTCCACATGAACCAACACACAAACCTATCTTTAAATATCCTAAGGGGTGTTCTTAATCCCCATAGGTTAGAAAAAAGTGGAAGGGCATCTGAAATAACCAATGTGAATGGTTTCTCCCTTAAATTTGAGTTAATGCACAAAATATATTTCACTATAAATATAGCATAACCCATCCATAGGCAAGACATCCATGCCAAACCAAATATGAAAAAAGGAAGTAGTATAAAATAACTAAATAATTAAAGAAATGTAATCCCATGGATCACCTCTAGCCCCCTCACACATAATAACCCCTTTTAAATAATCAAAAATCCACATATATAATACACCACCATTAAATAATGAAAAAATAAAAGCGATGTCTAATTTTGTAGTGAAACAAGGTAACTGAATAAAATAAAATAAATAATAACCTACTTATGATCCCCAAGGATTAAAAAATCCTAAAAAAATTAATGTTCTATGGTAGACTAAGATTTGAACAAAAAACCTAAAATTGAAATAGGATATTGGAATGAGAAAAAATGCTTAGTAGACCACCACCCGCCATGCCTCAAGACTAAAATTTAATTAAAACCTATTTCAATATAGTTTTAATTACATTGATGGAATATAGTTTTATTATTTAAAGGTACCAAAAAATATTATATTCCATAATAGATTTTCAAATCTTACCTTTTTATTTTTTATAAAAGAAAACAATCACTATGAATACTTTCCTTTAAAAACATTCACAACTTGGAGAACTTTCCCTTTTCATTTAATATCCATTTTCTAAAAACCCATTTCACAAATTGCTTTACAAAACTAAAACACACCACTTGAATAAAAATATCAATAAACAAAATGCACCAGGTCATAGATAAAAAAAATTAATAAAAGATTCCAATCTATGATGCCACACATAGAAAACAAATAGGGGATATAAATAAGATCTAGAGAACCCCTTATATAAATCCTCTGACCAGGGAAATAATGTCAATGGATATTGAAAATTTATAACTGGAATGATGTTGGACTTGGTTCTTGAATACAATATGCCCATATATGTCACATAATAAGATATCCTATCTAAAATCTCCCTTATGCAGTGTAAGGGACTTCCCAATACCAATTTTTATGAGGGAACAACTCTCATAGGGAACTAGTCATCTTGAACTAACTGGACTAACACAGCATGCATCTCGACATCTATTATTTACCCAAAGTGTACGTAAAATCAATAAAAAATAGAGGTGAGGTAGGAATCATATAATGATCAAAGAAGGAATCAAAATTAGAATCCATATATAACCCTCACATATTTCTTCCTCTGAAGAAACAACCCCTAAGATCTATCTCCCAATCTCAACATACATCAAATACTACCCATAAAATGGAAACATGAATAGGGGATCAAAGTGGGTTTCACAAACTCATGCCCTTTTAAAAAATTTAATGTTCTAAATGGGACTTTCTAAAATTCACTCAAGATACCAAATATTCAATAGTAATTCAATACATTTATAAAACCCATATAAAAATAGCAAACTTTAAAATCACCCTTTTGAAATAAATTTATAAATAAACTCATATTTTATTATAAAACCTATTTCAAGGATTTAAACATAATTAATTAATTTAAAATATGACCCAAATAGGGTATAAACATTTATGACGAACTTATATCACTTAAAAAAATTTATTAAAACACTTAGTTAATACTTGAAACTTAAAGTATCACTTAAGATTCCATGTAAAAGTTTTGATATAAATTGGGAATTCACTCTGAAGGTCAAAAAACTTTTAAATCTTAGAATTCATTCACAAGGAACATTTGGGAAATTTATCAAATACATGGTGTGCTCAGTTGAGTAAAAATAGATTTAAACCATTATTTAAAATGGGGAAACTCATCACTTTCTATGGAAGGACAAATATAATTATATTTTCTTGTTAGAAATTCGATAAACATAATTATACTATCATTAAATAAATAAAACATAAATTTAGTATTAAATCCATTTATGGTTATAAAATCAAAAGTTATTGGAAGGGAAAACGAACTCCAAATTGAAGGCAAATGGTTTAAATATTTGAATATGGGATAAACAGGACCTGAAGAAGGCATCAAACACCCTAAAAGTAAGCAAATATCAATGACCAATAAATCCCAAAACCCGAGGGTTTATTTGAATCATAAAAAAGATATGGATAAGAAGAAATTAATAGGAGAAGAATATGAGAGGGAAGAGGAGTTCCTACATTACAGATTAAGTCTCAAATCATGAAAAACACATTTGGAATCACCATAGAAGCGGGAATATCAGAGGAGGGAAGGCACGCCAAGGGGTTTTCCTCAGTTAGGGTTGTGTGATGTGTGAGGAATTAGAAGAATAATGGATTTAGAGTTTTTTATTTTAGGAGGGGCATAAACAGAATTTTTCAAAATTTTAAAAACTGGGTGACCCGCATGAATTAAATGTATAGATTAGTAAATTGTCTGATAACCATGAAGAGGCTACCAAAAACCCCTAAACATATCATATGGTTTCCTCTAGTATCTTAAATAGTTTGAAAAACCTTTTAGAGACTATGAAAAATCACTTTATATAACTGCATACCCAAATTCATGGTTAATCCTACAATGAGTGATAAATGTGAAACACCAAATAAGTTTCTAGTAATTTAAATTCCATACCCAAAATTTATCAAAACACATGAAACTCACTGTAATATAAAATAACATATAAAATAACCACTAAAGTGACACATAAGTGTCATAATTCTACCCCACCATGATACTTTTTGCCCCCATAAATTTGTTAGTCAAAGATAATGGTTAAAAAATAATCATAAGTAAGACTCATAAGAATTCAATATAAGGAAGACAACTAAGAAAAACTAGTCTTTTACTCTAATGTAATAAAACCATGACATTTCTGATTGATATAAAACACTAATTATCCACCAATATACTATAACCACAAGGATGAAATCTAAAGAAAATGGATACCAAACATCAGTCTCCCCACCATTTTAGAATTAATACAAATTTTTGATAACCTATTACAAGACATGCCTCAAAAATAAACACCAAAAAGACCTCATTTCCACAAAAAACCCAAGAATAAATGAACTATCACAAATCTCAACATCCATGAAAGCACAAAAATCAAAACCGAAAAATAAAATTACCCCAAAAGAGAACCTTACAAAAAAACATGGGTCTTAGGCCTGGGTAACAATGCTTAAAACATTGAAACTAAGAAATCAAACAAATGGGAACTATATCACATAAACCCACAAAATAGTCAACTAATACCTTCAGGTGATCACCAAAAAGTAATATACATTATAGTTACCAACACATGGATATATAGGTATCTTATGTTCAACCTAATAAGAATACAAATTTCATAATTCTGAACCACAAAAAAAACCACAAGCTCCCCCAAATAACTATAAACACACCCAACCTCAACAAGGTTAAACCAAAAGCACACACAAACCCAAAGAGGAAGAAAAAAAAAATCAATAAGGCACGTTAAAAACCAATACTCACATCAACCGAAAAAATGATAATCAAGAATATCTAAGAAAACACAACCACAAGAGGAAAATATGGATCTCATAGATGAATAATGCCACAAACCATAATAAATCATCAATAAAACTCCCTTAACAACCATCAAAGTTCTCAAAAGTTCAACTGACCTCAAATATACCAAACAAAATGTCCCAAAATAAAAAAGATCACCCAAAAAACATAAAAATACTCAAATTCAAGATGAACTGGATATAGTCTAAGTATTGAAAGGATTTTGGACCCACCACTCATCCTAGAGTTTTTGTGGAGTCGACACACAAAGAAAACTACTTGTAAACACAATAGAGAGATATCCTAAGGGTCATCCCAAATAATGGAATTCCTATAATTTTTTAGGGCTCACTAAGTGGCCTAATATAAATAGCATCAAACCCAAACCTAATAATATTACACTCTAAAAATAAATCAAATAATTTTACAAAAATAAATTCTCAAAATGGACCACCTTTCTAAAAATTCCTTAAACCCTTCCATTTAAATCACAACCTCTGATTAAATCCCCTAATAAATTTATTTAAAACATCATACTAGATTAAATGAAAAAATAAAAATCATTTCATAATTTTATTAGTTTTTTAAATAATTTTAAATTAAAAAATTCATTTTAAATAAATTCTATAAAACCTAATTTCATTCAATTTTTTTTCCAGAACCACATAATGAAAGAATACACATTATAAAACATATTTTATGAAACAATACGACTCCTTTAAAACCACCCACTATTTTTTTAAACCCAATATTTTTTAAAATACAAGAAAACCCTTTTTTTCACCCAAAAAATAATTTTTAATTTCTTATCAAAACAAATACATAACAAAAAAACCTTCATCAAATTAAATATAATAACATAAAAAATTAACAAAATCATTTTTATTTTTCCTTCAATAATAGAGAATACACTTTTTGAAAGATTTAGGAATTAAAAGAGGTAAATAAGAAGTCTAAAATGAAATATAATACCACTCACAGGTTTAGTGGAATCCCTAGAACCTTCAACATAGACTACACATGGTTTTCCAAACTATGTGATCTAGCCATGTAGCTCTGGATCTTCCTACACTATCACCCCAATCTCAAGAAAACCCCGAATGACTTGAGACTCATTGTGAAATAAAACATTGTTTCCATATCAAATATATAAAATTGATTAAGAATAAAATATAAATCCCATAATTGATCCCATAATACCCCTAGAAACTTGAGGATTTAAATGGAAAAGATCTACCTAGAATTTTCCCCAAACTAACTTCTTGAGTTTTGAACACCTAACCACTATACTACAATTACTTAACAAATAATAAGAGGTATACCTAATAAATTAGTTCCCTATTAAAGAACCTAGGATAGTGATACCATTTGTAATGTTTTGACCCAGGCAACCACATGAATCGAAACTTTTCCCGATCTACCACTTGCCCAAGGGGAATTATTAATTCCCATAGGATATAGATAAGATCAAGGAATCATAAAAAATAGAAATTGTTACTCACTTAAATAAGAGTTAATGAAAAAAATATCATTCACTCAAAAATATAACATGATATATTTGTAAGTTAAACATCCATGATAAAATAAATACATATAAATGAAGTGGTATAAAAAAGTTAACGAATTAAAGAAATGGAATCCCAAAAATCACCTCCAACTCCCTCACATACAAAACCTCTTTTAAATCATCAAAAATCAAAATATATAATGAACCACCCTTAAATAAATAAAAATAAATATGGGTGGTTGATTTGGTTAGTGAATCAAGTTCTGTCATATGATCCTAAGAGACTAAAAAAACAGTCAACCCTCCATGAGTATCCAAGGGATGAAAAAAAGATCTAAAACTGTAATATGATTTAGGTGTGAGAATAAAAATGCTCATTAGACCACCACCTACCTTTCCTTAAGCCTAAAATTTAATTATAAACCCATTTCAAGATTTTTTGGAAAATATTACTAATATATATTTTTTATATTTAAAGGAACCAAAACAAATAACATTCCATAATAAGTCTAAAAACTATCTCATTTTCTTCTTCCCATAAAAGAAAAAAATAATTATAAAGAATTTCATTTAAAAACATTCACAACTCATAGAACATTCCCTTTTCATTTAATAAATAATTTTAAAAAAACCATTTCCCCAAAATCTTTATAAAAACAATACATACTATATGAATAAAAATATCAATAAAATAAATGCACAAAATAATAGATAAAACAATACAGGAAATAATTCAATCTTCTGTTCCAAATATAAAAAATGGGGATCTAAATAATATAAAGAGGATTACAGTATGCCAATCCACCAACAAAGATAATAGTTTCAAGGGATACCCCTAAGTTATAAGTATAAAAGTGCTAAAAAAATGATCTTGGATACACTGATATCGTATGTGTCTTTTAACAAGATTTACTATATGATATATCCATTTGAAAGTTTTGGAGACCTGCCAATACCCTATCAAAGGAGTGAGAAACACCCATAGGGTACTATTCATTTTTCACATACTAGTCTATCACAACATACATTCTAACCTCTATTAGTTACCCATGGTGCCCGTGATGTCAATAAAAAAATATAGGTGAGTGAGAAAGCATATAATGATCAAATTAGGCATCAAAATCATAATTAATATCTCACCCAAACCTTGATCTCCCTATCATGAAATATCCCATAAGATCCATAAGTCTCTATCTCTCTATATACATCAAACACTACCCATAAAAAGGAAACAAGCATAGGGGCTTAAAGTGGGTTCCCCACACTCATGCCCTTTTAAAACAATTTAAAGTTCCAAATGAGCCATTCCAAAATTCACTCTAGATTATGATATCTTTATTTAAATTACATCCATTTATAAAACCACTCTTAAAACCTCACAATTCAAAGCTTCCCATTTGAAATCGATTTAGAAAATAACTCTACTTTTATTATAAAACTTCTTACAAAGATTTAATAATAATTCCTTAATTTAACACATGAATCAAACGAGGTGATTTTTTTAACCACATATTTTACTTAAAAAATATTCTTGAAACAATTTATTAATAATGGGTGTAATACCATAATATTTTATATTTATTTACTTTGAAATAAACTTTAGGTACTCGATACCTTGATTTACATGCAATCTCAAGTCAAAATGAACCGTGGTACATTAATCATTTATAATATAGAAATTAAATTAGAATGTATAGATAATAATAATAATATCATGAAAAATATTTATAAATTATTTTAAAAATAAAAATTTATTGAAAAATTCATAATAAATAATTAATTAATTTTCAGTAAAATAATTTTAGGCTTCAAAAATACGTTTTCTTCAAAAATGTTTTTTATTGTATTTTACTTATGAAAATTATAATTAATTTATAAATTTTTTTATAAATTTTATTTTAGGGAATATATATTAATTTTTAAATCATAATTTAAATATTATGTTAGGGTGAATTTTTATAATTTTTCTAAAAAGATTTATTTTTTAGCAAATTGTTAAAATACAGTTTTTTTGTAAAACTATTATTTATATTCATTAAATAAAGTAATTTAAAATTACCATTATGTTTTAAAGTAAAATAATTATATATTAATTATAATAATCTAATTAATTACATTGTAATTTAAATTATACTTAACTATGTTAAAAGCATATTTTGGACTTAAGAACACATTTTTCTAAAAACTGTTTTAATGCACACAATGTGTTTTTATATTAATTAATTAAATTAATATCTATTGACTGGTTTGAATAAAATGTATAGATTATATATTAAATAAAATATTTTAATATTCAATTTAGGGTTTTTAATAATCAAGGAATGGAAGTAAAATCTAGTTTCTATTAAAAAAATCATTTATCTAAAAATGGGATTTTTTTAGTTTTACGTGCTTATTTAAAATTAAATTCTTCCACTTTTTGAAATTGAATATAGTAAAATTGTTTAAATATCTATAATAATAATTAATTTAATAATATAGGTTCAATTTTTTTTTCATAATGAATTGTAAAAATTATAAAATTTTGTTACCATAGTTAGGGTTAAAACAAGTTTACTGGGGGGGGGGAGGTTAAACTAAGATAAAAGGGTATTAATGAAACATAAAAATTTTAAATTATTATTGTTTGAATATATTTCAACATTATATTGTATTATATTTTAATAATTGGACATTTTCTACTTTCTTATGAAATTGAACTTATATTATTGAAATATTTTAAGTAATTATGTGTGTGTCCCTCTCCACACTCATAAAAGGGAATATATTCTCCTCATTATTCAAAAAATTATATCCTTATATATCAGCTAATACCTATTGTAAAACCTTACTATATTAATTCCATTCATCTTTGATCCCATTTTCATATTTTAACACCAACCATTCAAGTCTTAAGGTGTATGCCAAAGGAGGTCTTTGAAAGAAGAGGTATAAATCTTAAAAAAGAACCTTCAATTCTATTTCATGTCCTAACTTATATAAAACTGTTGTATCTATAAAAAATGATTACTCAAATATAGTAAATATATTTATATTTTTTTATGATTATGGTATAATATTTTCCCACCT
Organism: Viscum album; assembly: GCA_963277665.1. Lineage (NCBI taxonomy): Eukaryota > Viridiplantae > Streptophyta > Magnoliopsida > Santalales > Viscaceae > Viscum > Viscum album. The sequence continues at coordinate 375,954,082 of OY728160.1, read as the reverse complement.
CTTTTCCGTCAAATGAGAAGTGAAAGTATTAGTCATGCGTATGTGTGGACTATCACCTCCACAGAGTGATATGATTCATTTTTCATAACCATATTTCATGGTTTTAATTATGATTAATTTAATGTATAAATATTATATTTATTTTATTTTAATGATTATATAAACATGAATTTTTTATTTACGTTTCTTTTGTTCCATCCATCGAAAAGTGGAAAACATCACTCATGCGTACATACAAACTACCGTCTCCTTGAATTGATGTAATTAATTTTTAATCACTTATTTATATGAATGGTTATAAAAGTTTATATAATGATTAAATACTATAATAATTTAAAATTTATGATTATTTATGCTATTTAACCATGATCAAATTAAAATAACCAAAATTTCCAAATCAAAAGATACATGAAAAACAAAACTGTTAACACCAGGAAATGATGATTTTAATAAATAATTATTAATAAATGGATGTTTAAATATTTTAAGTAGAAAGTATATGTTAGAGAACTTATTAATCAAGATAAGCTTGAGGTAAAGGTTTTACATTACAATCTCACTTTTTACTAGGATTAGTTATTTTGAAATTTTTGATGATGAAGTTATATTATCTATATCTCTCAAATATTTATTATTTTCTTATACTCTATTTATTTATGTATATCACATTTTTTACTTTCATTTTCATCTATTTATGTGCTTAATATACGAAAATAATATTTTTAAGGAAAAAAGAATTTATTTTTCCCTTTATCCTGGAATATTTTTCTTCCACATCCATATATTATTTAAAATGTTTTCAAGAATGTTTTTTCATTAACTAATGATTGTAAAAATTCATTTATACCCATTATATAGTTTCTATAATTTTTTAAGGAATATTATTATCTATTTATGAAATGAGGTAATTTTTACTTATTATCATAAATGTGAAAGCATTTTTTAATATACGTCACATGAAAACCTTTTATCCACTATCATGACTTATCATTAATTTAAATATTAATTTAAAATTTTACATGTTTATTTTTAAATGAAATGATTTCCTTAATATTTTAGAACTTTTTATATTTTAAATAAGTGATTTTGAAATTAAAAGGGTATTTTTCACCATGAAATATTCTAGTTATATTTTAAAGGTATTTTCATCTATAACAACTTCCATTGATGTTTCTTATGAATTACTAAGAATATGATACAATGTCACCATATTTATTATTTATTTTGATGTTTTATGACTATAATGATGAAATATTGATAAAACCCATTTTCTTTTCCATAGGTTATGTTTTGATGTAATGATAAATGTTTTAATTATCTTGTGTAATACATATGAATGGATTATGATCACATAAATGATGGATCCATTATATCCATCAAATGCATTAGATAAATATTAATGTTTCATGAGCTCAAAGGGTACATGGTAGGTTATACCAATCCCAAAATTGGGTACACAAGAGGTTATCCTAATTCAAAAAGTGGTTAGACATGAGGTTATCCAAATCCCAAAATAAGTACATGGGTGGTTATCCCAAGGTTTATATATGATGAATGTCTTTGTGGGTATACGTTATATAGGATTATATAATTGTGATTATTCCAAAATTTATTCCACTCTTTTATAATAGGATATTTTTCCAATGTTATGATCTCAAAGCTCATGTTCTTTGATTCATTTATGATTCATGTCTTATGAACTAACAAGATTTATTCAATGAATCATAATTATGATATATGAATTGGTGGGTATGAATTTCAAAATTATAATATCATGGTCTCATACCCTTATGATCATGATATGATTACATATGGTCATTGATGGATATATCCCTTAGTTACCCTTATCTATCATATGATCCCACCCTTTATTATGTTTCCCTATCCCCAAGACTTTAAGAAAAACTTTATATATCATTCGATTAGGAAGGTTTATATTTGTGAAGAAATTAATGGTATATGATGTTGATATTTTATATATCAGTTGTTTATGTATCCAAGTTTCCAAATACACCAAACCTTTGCAGTTCTAACATGGATCATAATGATATATAATTTATATTCATCTAATATGATGTAATATATATATATATATATATATATAATACTTTGGTATCCTTATATAATATCATAGCAAGGTTTTTTGTTTTCAGAAAGCAGGATGGGAAACATGTAGCGAGAACCCTTAGGATAAGCATAAGTATAGGAGAAAATCCTAAGTTATGATAAACAAAGGAGCTTTGTTTTTTGAGAAAATACGTATCTATATAGATACTATAAAGTGTATGCAGCTATGACATAGATCCACATTGGGGAAAAAACTCTAAATGAGGAATATTGGGTATTAAACAGATCATTACTGATACATGATGAGTGGGACTAAGATAAAAAACCTTGATCGAATCTCTCGAGAGATATTATTGGGTTAAATTAAATTTTATTTACAAGCCGTTATGAAGGATTTGAATAGATAATGACAATTGATGACCTAGTGTATCATAGATTAAAGAGAAGGTGTCAAGATTTTGGTATCTTAAAAATTAATTTCATGATTATATGATCTCCCACTATGATTATTGTTTCTCAGACAATGATTTTTGGTTTCACTATATGACCAAAACCATAATAAACCGTGTTAACATTGAATGTGATGGATAATGAAATTATTATCCTCTTGAGTAATCAAATATTATGGTAGATATAATGAAAAATATTGTTGCTATGATTACACAACATTATTAAGCCACAAACCATGAGGAGCTTCCAAAAAAGAAAAGGATGGAACAATATACCATTGATCCCTCATTAGGAAAAATCCATATTCTTTTAGTGGGTCCATTGATTCACTAATTTTTGAGAAATGGATCCATACCACTAAAAATATATTTCCTTTTATCAAGTTATTTGAGAATGAAAATGTTATTTTAGATATTTATCATTTGGAAGGAGAAGTGTATTAGTGGTAGAATCTTATCAAGAATACAAGGTAATAAGAAGAAATTTACTCCATGGAGTGGGATGAGTTTACAAGGTTATTTTTCAATAAGTACATTCCCTATATTATTCATACAAAAATAGAGAAGGATTTCCTTGATCTAAATAATAAGGATGATGAATCCATTAGTACCTATGAGAAATGTTTTATAGGAATTAGAAGTATGCTTATGGTATTATCATTAAACTAAGAATAAATTTATCCAATTATTTAGTGGAATAAAACCAAGTCATCAAAGGGTGTTATCCATAACATACTTCTATAGCTGTGAAGAGATCACTCAATCTAATATTAATATATAAATGGAGATTGGATTCACCTATCAGTATAATGGTTTTCATAATAAAATAAAGATGTAATTCAAAGAAAATTATAGTAAAAAAACCATTGAGGAAAGAATATGAGTCTTCCTTTATACAGAAAGTGTGGATAGAAACTTGGAGTAAATGTTCCTAAGGGGACAAGTATATTAATTATGTGTGTAAAGGGGGATTATCAGGTAATCTAAATATAAATTAATGGGAAGAACTTATCTAATGATACGAATTGAGATAAATCTCCATATCTTTCACCTCTCACACTCCAGTGTTTTAAATTCAAGGAGTTTTAGAATTATTCTAACCAATTCTCAAATCTGAGGGTTAATGATGATGATCGAAGTTAGAAACCTCTTAATGCTCATAGACATAGGTAAATCTCATGCGATCACTATTTACAATATGGAGTATGATACCAAAGTGAGTTTGGGGGATTACCCAAGTGGTAAAGTCTCCCTATAATTATGCATCATACATGAGTTCAAATATGGGTAGGCGCATGTACTATTATAGTACTATACAGGCAGTGATGCAGACAATGACGTAGGTAGGCAATGATGTAGGCATGATTTTAGCAAGCATGATATAGTCCTGGTGATGCATGAGGTATGATACAAGTCTAACACTAAACTGGGATTTCATACCATGTTATGGGCTTCATGCCCACTGGGCCTATGGGTCATGTAATAAATAAATAAGGGTTTATGGGTGGGCTCTCCCATGGGGGGGGGGGGGGGTATGGCCTTATTTTATAGCCTCTATGTTTGTGTGTGTGTTTTAATATAATTTTACCCCCAAAAACCTAATATATATATATATACATGATACCAAAGTGTCGAAAGGTACACTTACCATCCAATGTAGAGCTGCTAATGTCATATTTAATTCTTTTTATACCATCTATTTTATATCTGAATATTTTTCTAAGGGTATAAAATTACCACCTCAATTATTTGATATTTAATTATCAATAAAAACTTATAATTTTATGATAATAGTATCTAAAGTATATGATTCTACTCTAATTGAAGTTTTTGAGAATGTGCTTCTTGTAAATATTATTATTCTCTCTCTAGTTGAATTTGATGTTATTTTGGGTGTGGATTGGCTCTATTTATATAGATCTCGTATTAATTTATGATGAAAGGAAGTCACATGTGATATTTCAGACTAACCTATAATCATTTATTGGTGTGAGTATAAATATGAACTTCCATTAGAAATCACATCTGTTTTATGGTTCTTTATTCTTATTCAAAGGGGGTATTTATCTCATATGTTTGGGGATAAACTTAACATCGAATATATTCCTTTTGTAAGAGATTTTTTTGATGTATATTTCAGAATATTTTTCTAGTCCTCCTCTAAATAATGAAGTTGAGTTTTCAATATAACTCATACCTGGTGCTACACCTATTTCAAATAATCCACATAGAATATACCTAATTAATTTTAAAGTATTTAAGAAGAAACTATAGGAAAATCTTGATAAGGGAATCATTCATCCATGTGAGTCACCATGAGGTTAAAATGTTCTTTTTCTTAATAAAAAATATAGATCAATGAGACTTTTCATTTTTATCAGGAACTTAAGAATATCATGATCAAGAATAAGTAACCAATACTCTGTATTGATTATTTTTTCAATTAATTATGAAGAGGTCATTATTTTTCCAAGATTGATATTCAATATGAAAAATATCAATTGAGGGTCAAAAAGTAAAGACATACCCATGATAGCCTTCCATTCATGGTATGGACACAATTAATTTATAGTGATTTAATTTTCTCTTACTAATGACTTCACTATCTTTATGGATTTAATGTATAGAGTGTTCAAAGATGACCGTTATTAGTTTATGATATTGTTTATAGAAGATATTCATAAATATTTTTTGACTAAGGAAGATAATGAATATAACTTTAGGATTTAATGAATACCCTGAAGAAATATAATATGTATTAATAATTTACCAAGTGTGAATTTTTTCTTATGAAAGTTTCATTTATGGGCCATATAATATCAATAGAGGGTAAATTGGTGGATCCATAAAGAAAAAAGTTATTGAACATTGTCATAACCAAACACTATGATTGAGATATATATTTTTCTTATAATAGAAAGATATTATTGAAACTTTATGAAGGATTTATCATGAATATCTAATTCACTCGCCAGGTTAAACTGGAAGGGAGTCAAGTTCCATTATATAGATGAATATGAAGAAAATTTCAAGGAACTAAAGAGACCATTGGTCAGTGCATCGGTTATCACACTACCCTAAAACATATAAGGATTTTTGATTTATAGCGATACATCAATATGGGTCTGAAATGCGTTCTTATGAAGAATTATATGGTGATAGCTTATGCCTCACTCTAATTGAAGGTTCACAAGAAAAATTGCCCAAATCAAGATTTTGAGTTAGCAATAGTAATATTTGCATTAAATATTTGGATACATTATATTTATGGAGAAATGTATAACATATATAATAATCATAAAATTTTAATATATATATTTTCCTATAAATAGTTGAATATTAACTAGGGAATATTATTAGAGTAGATTAAAGATTATGAATGCTCAATACATTATTACCCTGAAAATGTGATCAAGGTAGATAATTATTTGAGTTAAAAGGATAATGATAGCTAATATATAATGAGGATAAAAAATGGTGTAATATTTATGGATTTTAAAATTATGGACCTTGAAATATCAAATAAAGGGGGTGAAATATTATATTTCTCAAGTGAGTGTTGAACCATATATCCACGTGAAGATTAAATTGAAACAAAATGAGGATGTAGAGATATATAAGAAAGTAAAAAATGTTCCTAAGTTTAACCATGATTATAAAGTAATGATATGGTTTATTGAATGAGTATGTGTCCCATAAAAATGATACTTGAAGATTAAGTTTTTGGAATACACTCATATCTCATCATTCACTATTCATCCTAGAAGTATGAAGATATATAAAGTTCCAACAGAGTATTTATGGTGTGGAAACAAGAATAGAGATTACAAAGCATGTATCTTTGTGATTTTTATATCAGTAAGTTAAGGTTTAGGGATAGAAGTATAAGGGTATGTTACAACCCTTAATTATACCAAAATGAAAGTGGGGAAATATCACATTGGAATTTGTCATAGGACTCCCTAAAACATCTGAAAGTCATAATTTTATTTGGGATGTAGTCGATCACATTATGAATTCAAAACTCTTAATTGATATCAGAGAATATTTCTATCTTAATAAAATTTATAGGATTTATATTAAGGAATTGGTAAGGTTGTATGGAGTACCACATTCTACTATATCTGACTGATATATGAGGTTTACTATGAAGTTATGGAAACGTCTTCAATAATCACTACATATGGAGTTGTGTTTTAGTGATACCTATCATCCTAATATAGATGGTCAGTATAGAAGAACCATTCAATCCTTGGAATATATATTGAGATTATTTACTTATTGAGATCTCATTATTTGGATTTCAAATGTGGTTGAGATCAACACCTTTCTCTTATTAAATTCTTTTATCACAATAAATTTAAATTGAGAATTCATATAGATCCTTATGAAGTTATTAATTGAAAAAAGTGATAAAATTAAATATATTGGGATTAATTTTTGGATAGAAATGAACTGGGACCTGAGATATCTTAGAAAATAGTACAAAAGGTTAGATACATTCAGTAGTACATCAAGGTAGATCAGATTTGATAAAGGATTTATGCTGCCAATCATTGGTGAGATCAAGAAATTTAATTTTTTGAGAAGTTATTCCTATGAATTTATACATGGAATAATTTTATGAGATTAAAAAATAAAAAAAAAACATGATCCCTTTTTATATTTTTCCTTTAAGATTCTTTATTGAGTAGTGATTATAGCTTATCTCTTGGTGCTTCCACCAAACTTCTCTTAAGATCACGATGTGTTTCATGTATCTCATTTGAGGAAGTAAATAAATGATCCTTTATTTGTACTAAACTAATATGTTGTATCAATGGATTATGATATTTCTTATAAATAATAATTGGTATAAATCATAGATCATTTAGATAATTTTCTATGGAATAATACTTCTCACCTAGTTAAAGTTCATCGGAGGAATCCAAAATTTTGGGAAGCTATATGAGAAACTTACGATATGATGAATTAAAGATATAATCATTTTTTTGAATTAGTGAAACAATATTTTGAGGGGGAAATTCATTTTATTGGGGTATAATGTAACAAACCAAGATTTTACATGTATTATAAGCTTTAGGTATTCCATATCTCGCTTTATAAGAAAACTAGAGTCTAAATGAATCATGATATAATAATTATTTATAACCTAGCTGTTAAATTGGTAGATATGAATAAAAATAAACAAATTATAATAAAATATGTATGAGGGTTTTAAATAATGAAAAGTTAATGATTAATTCAAAATAAATAAGTACACATTTTTTAGTAAAGTCATTTTAAGCTTCAAAAATATGTTTTTTTTTTCAAAAATGGGTTTTATTTCATTTTGTGTGTTGATATTATAATTAATTTATAAAATTTCATAAATTTTATTTCAGGTAATGAATATAATTTTTGAAATCCATATTTAAATATTCTTATAGGGTGAATTTTTAGGTTTTTTCTAAGAAGATTTATTTTTCAGCAAATAGGGAAAAATGACGATTTTTGTAAAAAAACATTTATTTTCATTAAATCAAGTAATTTAAAAGTCAGATTGTATTTTAAAGTAACATAATTCACTCTTAGTTATAAATAATCCAATTAATTACGTAGGATTCAACATTATACTCGATTTAGGTATCAACTCATTTGGTGCTTAAACACACATTTTTCTAAAAACTATTTTATGTGCACAACATGTTATTATCTTAATAAATTAAATAAACATATATTTATTAATGATTTTAAGTGGATTTATATATTATATATTCAAAAAAATATTTTAACATTCATTTTACAGTTTTTATCTGGTAAGGATTGAAGGTAAATTCAGTTTTATGCTTAAAAATGCATTTTCCTAAAAATGGGGTTTTGTTGAGTTTTCCACACTTGTTTAAAATTAAATTTTGAAACTTAGAGAAATTGAATCAATTAAAATGGGTTCAATATTTTTAATCAGTTTAATTAAAATAATTTAATAGTTTTAGCTTAATTTTTTTCATAATTAATAGAAAAACATTATTTTTTTATGATGGTTAAGGATAAACATTTTTATTGGGGAGGGGGGGGGGGGGGGGGGGTTAAACTAAGAGATAAGGGTTTGAATTAAAAATAAACATGTAAATTATTATTTTTTAAAGTTATTTAAACCTTATATTATTTTATATTTGAATAATTTTCTATTTTGTTTCACTTTCTCATGAAAATGACCGTATATTATTTAAATATTTTAAGTAATTCCTTATATGTCCCCCCCTCACTAATAAAAGGGAACCTCTTCTCCTAACTTATTAAAAAAATTAGAACCTTATATATTATTCAATAAATACCCTAAAATCCTAATATTCATTCCATTTATCTTTGATCCTCTAGTGTTTAACTAAGACCAATCTTTCAAGGCTTAAGGTGTAAGGCAAAGTAGGTCTCTGAAAGAAGAGGTAAAATCTTAACCAAGATCTTTCAATTTTATTTTTTCTTCTACATTATATAAAACTATTTTATACATAAAAATATAAAAAATATAGTATTATAATTATACTTATATTTTTTTTATGATTATGTAAAAACCATTTTCCATATATTCTTCATCAAATGGGAAATGAAAGTATAACTCATGCACATGTTTGGACTGCCGCCTCTACGTAGCGATATGATTAATTTTCCATCACCATATTTCATGGTTGGTTGTTATGATGTATGTAATATATATATATATATATATTTTATATTTATTATATAATAATGATTATGTAAAGGTGAATTATTATTTACCTTTCTTTTTTCCATCCATCAAAAAGCGAAAAGACCACTTGTGCGTACATACGGACCACCATCTCCAAGAAATGATGTAATTATTTTTTCATCACCAATTTATCTAAATGTTTATAAAACTATATATAATGATTAAATATTATACTTATGAAATGATTAATATTATGAATATTATAGAACTAGTATTAAAGTGTAAGGACTAAAACTATCGAACTAAAACAAACATGAAAAAAACATTTAACACATAGAAAAGATTATTTCAATAAATAAATATTAATAAATTAGTGAATAAATTTTATAAGTGGGATATATCTAGTATTATAAGTATTAATACGTTTTTGGTATAGAATTATAATAAATTTAAATTTATTATATAGGATATTATAGCACTTACAAATCAAAACAGACTTGAGGTAAGGATTTTATGTTACAATATTAATTTTCACAAGGATTACTTATGCTTAAATTTATAATGATTAAATTATTGGATTTAAATAAAATGAGTATTATTTATTTTCTTTTAATATATTTATTTCTATATATTACATTTTTTGACTCAAATTTTCCTCCATTTAAGTACTCAAGATACCAGAAGAATATTTTTAAGGAATACAAAATTTATTTCTCTATTTGGTTGAGAATATTTTTCTTACATATCCATATTTTATTTAAAATGCTTTCAATAATTTTTTTACACTTCTATAATGAAATTATAAAGTCATTTTTGCCTATTTATTACTTTTTATAAACAATTTATAACGAAATATTATGGTCATTTTCTGAGTGAGGTATTTTTTTTATTTTTACTACAATTGTGAAAGGAATTTTTATTTTAATATACACCACATGAATGAATTTTACCACCATAATTACTTATATTTTCTTAGAATATTAATTTAAAAGTTTCCATGTTTTTTTAAAATAATTTTTTTTCTTTATATTTAACAAAGTTTTAGATTTTAAATAAGAGATTTCAAAATGAAAATGGTATTTTTTCTCAAGAAATGTTATAGTGATATTTTAAAGGTATTTTCATCTATAACAACATCCTTTTAAATTTATTATTATTTATAGGGAATATGATCAAGTCTTACCATATTTATTGTTTCTCAAGATAGTTTATGATTATGATGATATAATATTGATGAAACCTATTTTCTTTTCCATTGGTTAGGATTTTATGTAATCATAAATGTTTTCACAATATTTTGAAATAAATTTAAATGGATTATTATTATGTGATGGGTGGGTCTATTATAGTATTATAATTAATTGGTTAAAGATTAATGTTTTACGATCTCAAAGGGTACATGCGAGGTTATCCCAAGATTAATATATGGTACATATCTGGTTATCCCAAGAAAAAAAATATGGTACACAAGAGGTTATCCCATGCCCAAAACAGGTATAATGGTGGTTATATCAAGCCTATAATGTGTTGAATGTCTTGGTGGGTATCCTTGACATCCTATTTCTATGATTATTTTTATACCACACTTTATTCCACTATTTTTTATGCCATGAATCCTAATTATGATCTATGAATTGTTGGGATTGAATTTAAAATGTTAAGATCATGTTCTCATACCCAAATTCTCATGATATACTTATATATGATCATTGATTTATATCTCTATTGTTTACCCTTAACAAGAATCTGAGCACACCGTTTATTATGTTTTCTTTTCCCAAGAATATGAAGAAATTATTTAATTAGGATAAGTTAAGGATTCTAGTTGTGAAGACTTAATGGGAGATGGTGTAGATATTTTATGTACTATTTGTTCATGCATCAAAGTTTCTAAAGACACTAAAAATTTATGATTTTAGTATAGATTATAATGATAAGTAATAAATATTCATATAATAAGATGTAATATTTATGTATTTAATGATTTTGTTGCCTCACATGGAATTTCAAGTATCTCTTCAAATGAAAAGTAAATCTTTTTAGACAAATTAAGAATCCACTTTGATAACCAAAACACCTATTAAAATATAATAATTCATTCACAAGGGATAAATTAAATTTCTCAAACACATGGTGGGAATGGTTTAGTAAAAATAGATTTAAAATATTATCTAAAATAGGTAAAGTCATCTTTATCTACAAAAAACAAGAAAGAATCAGATTTTTCTCTTTATAAATTCATTAAAAATAATTAATAATATCATTAAATAATTAAAACATGAATTTAAGAGGAAATTAATTAATGTTACTACAATTATAAGTTTTCAAATGGTAAAACCTACCTCAAATTAGAGGAATATGGTTTGAATATTTGAATACAGGATAAACAAGACATGAAGGAGGGATCAAACGCCATAGAAGCAAGAAAATACCAAATGGTGATCAAGACCAACACACTAGAATTTCACCAAATCAGAATGAAATAATGGGTAATAAAATACATATAGGAGAGGAACAAGTTAGGGAAGAGGAGTTCCTTCCTTGGAGATCAAATCTCAAATCATGGAGAACACAATTGGAATCACAAGAGAAGAGCAGAGATCAAAGGATTGTGGGTATTCCAAGGGGGATGCCTCAACTGGGGTTGTATGATGCATGGGGGAGTAGATGAATGATAGGTTTAAGGGTTTTTAAATTTTATTTGGATATAAAAGTAACTTTGAAAATTTTAAAAACTACGTGACCCATATGGTTTGAACGCACTATTTAGTAAAATATGTGCTATCCTTATAGAGGCTATTGAAACCTACTGAATATATCACATAGTTTCCTTTGGGACCCAAAAATATTTTAAATAACCTAAGGTGGCCATGTAAAACCCCAATATTTAAATGTATACACAAATTCAAGATTTCTACACAATTAACCCTACTGTGCGAGTTAAATATGTGTCTCCCAAAAAGTGTAGAATCATTTATATTCCAATCCCAAAATTTATCAAAACTTAAAAAACAAAAAATAATATAAAATAACACAAAAATAACCACTACAGTGACATAAGGGTTTCAAATACTCATTCTATTATCAGAAGATACCTAATGAGGAAATTCGGAAAATTTAGCCAAATGATAAGAAAAAATAGGTTACTCGATGTAATGAAGAATAAGAGAGGTAATTCTACTGAAGGATAATGATGAATGTACTTTGATAACTCTATTTGGAAGAATATTGTATATCATAAATTTTTTGAACTATGATCAAGTACATTATTCATGATGTATTTAAGGATGAAGATGAAATATTGACTATATGAGTAGCCAAAGAAGAAGTAATACATCAGAAGGTGTTGAATAATAATTAGAGTCTAAGAATTTATATAAAAAGTCAAACATGAAAAGGTCTAACTACTAGATGTTTTTTTTCAAGGAATATATTCATAGGTTAAGGATATTTTGATGTGGTCTTTGTATTTCACCAAAATATATAGAATAAACATTTTAAATATGACTGATCTAGAAAATAGACATAGGATAGATATATTTATAGAAGATATGTTTTTTGGAAGATGGAATCATGAAAGTTATATGATGAACTTCCAAATGGGGAGCTACAAAGGTGAGATATTGGTCATCAAAAAGACACATAGAATAGTTTTTATCAACTATCTAGATGTCTGGGAGTCCAAAAGATAAAGAAATTGAGGAAATTATGTTGGAATATGATAATGGTAAGTGAGAAAAAAATTGTATAAGAGAAAAATAATCACTATAGTTTGTGAGAGTAACTAACTCTCACAAAGAGAGTATCAAAGAAACATAAGATTCATTGGATAGACACATTTAATAGTTGAGAGATAAAAAAGTTATACTATAAAATAATTTGTTACAAACGTTATGTTATAATGTTATCAAGTAACAAGGTAGTTATAAAAAGTATACATACTAAACTATTTAACTTGTTCAGACATCAATATTGGTGACATATGGGTTTTTTTAATTGTAAATTCATCACAATTACTTTTGAATATTCTGATTCAAGATGATAATATCAAAAGTTAAGTTGATCATTCAATAAAATAAGGAAGGATGATACTGAAGACTCTAGAAGAATTTAAAATGATGGATAAGTGATCAGAAATATCAGTAGAATATATAGTAGTGGAAGATTATTTATAAGTGTAAGAATTATATGATAAGTTGGTTTTAGAGAAGATTAAAACCATGGTTAGTTGGAAGACAAATGACTAATGTTGAGTGAGATTTAAAGTTAAAGGCACAGAAATTTATAATATTTAATCATATTATTGGATTTAGCTATCAAAAAATATAACGTGTAATAATCCTGATTGATTGATCAAGTAATGAAGACTTTTAATAACATAAGTGAAGTTAAAAATATTCACTAATTCTAAATAAGAACTCCAAAAAACTCATATTTATGGAAGATCAAGTTTTGAGTTGATCATAAGATCAATTTATTGGGTGTTAGATGAAATCATAAAATTTATTACTCCAAATGATCAGAGTAAAATGAAATTAGAAGTTATATTGAGTTATTTATATTCTATAAGATGAAGTTTGAACATATGATAGATCAACATATGGAGACCATTGGATGCTAAAAAGCTATGTCAGAGTTTATTCAAAGTTTTAAATTACATAGAAAGAGTAAGTGATATTGTTGCTGTGATAAAGAAAACCGTGGAAGAAAAATATACTGAGTAAAGTATATAGAAGTTATATCTATAAAAAATGACCAATTTTATTCAATTAAATTTTTTAATTCAAAAAAATTATGATGATACTGAGCTAGAAGTTCAAATATCCAAAATTTATGAAGTAAATTTTCTGAATCTAGTTTAGATTTTTGGCAGAGTTGAAGGTTTTTGAAGAGAAGTTTTATAGAGAATTTGATAAAGTAAATCATTAATATCCTCAGAAGCATTGAATGCAGTCGACTAAATAATTTGAATCAAAGGGAGTTTTAAATTCAGAGTCCATTCTCCCCAAATTAATTAGTGATAGATTTATTTTAAAGTGTTGGAACATTATTTAAGTGATATAGAGAGAGACAAAAATATAGAAGTTACTACTGGTATTTTTCTGAAGTATTGAAGAGAGGGAGTAACTAACCAAGTACATTCCATAGGATCTATCAGGATGAATTTTTTAGAAGATTTGAAATTATATTTCTAAATAAGCGGTGATAATATTTTTGAATTGAGTAAAATAGAAATTAAATTGTTGATAATGTCTAATGAAATCTTTAAAGGATATAGAGGTTAAAGTTATTGATGTCGAGAGGTCTAGAAATTATATTTATGGAAGTTAGAGAACAATGTTGATGTGCATGTTGTACAAAAAGATAAAGTTACCTATCACAGACTAATTCACAAGGTTATATAAATTATTACAATATTATAAGAGTCATATAATTTAGAATAATGTTGTACGTGTGTGGGTTATATTCTGGGTTTTATATGATAACATCCCCACATAACTTGTAATTGATAATTATACTATCAGTAGAAAATATATGGCTCAGGATAATAACCATAAGTATCAAGGAGTTGGTTTACCACATTAGGATAAAACTATGTAAAAGTAATTTTATGCTATTGTTTATTTCATTATCTATATTTCATATGAGAGTAAGTTGTGATTCTATATAATCAAGATTAATGCATATTAATTGAGATATATGTTCAAACATCTTAAAATAAGGTAAATCTTTATATTGGATTTATTCAATAAAAATATGTCTACACCAATTATCCCTTATCTTAGTATAGTTTCACTTCCCACTAGGACTAACAAGTGGTATTAGAGTATAGGTTCCCACTGATTGGATCTGCATGAATTTATACTAATTGTTTTCATTAATTAATAGGAATGAAAATTTTCAAGAAGTTATAGAGATGCCTCCTCTATAATTTAATAATATTGGGCCTATGTTAATGTCAAATAAATTTACCTCTACTTGTGGTAATATGGAATTTTAGGAAGAATAATTGATGAATTGAAATAAGAAAACTCTCAAGTTTAGAAGGAGGATTAATTATTATTAGAAGGTAACCAGAGTGGAATATGTTATGATAAACCTATTAATATTGATCCTTTAAAATAAGTAACTTAATTCTATGAATAAAATGAATATTATTGAGTCTATTTAAGATTTTTTACACGAATAATATTCATATTGAGGTTGTCATATACATAATCATATTTATCAAGGGACTCCAGGATGAAATGTAATAATTGGAAATAGAAGTTGATGAAATGGAAAAAGCATCGTCGATAAAGTTACATATGTGTGGACCATTCAAAAAATAATTAAGGGAAAAGAAAAATTCATATTAATTAATTTTGAAAGAAAATATTTCCTTAGTTAAAGTGGAATTTCAAAGGAGTATTTGTAAGAAAGTAGTGTTTATGAATTTTTTTAAAGAAACAATTCATGCATTAGAAGTTACTATTAATGTAAATAATTCTATGTTAAATGTTAAAGGTAAATTAATAATAGATCCTGAGAAAAATCTACTTAAATTAAATTATTTGAATGAAGGTTAGGTTCTGAAGATAAAAGTGGAATGTGAAGAAAATTTTATAACTATTGAAGATTAGAAAAACTCATTAATTATACAATTTATTGAGTTGGGAGTAAAATTTTAAAATATAGAAGTTACTCAATTTGAATCTTCACATGAAGTGGAGAAAATATCCACTGCTATAATTTCTAAGTAAAGTCACACTTCAAGAAATATTAATTCTATCATAAAAAGTATCTTAAAATAATTAGATAATGCATCATCTGCAGAAATGAAGAAGAAGGTAACCCCAATTCCCAGTAAAACTGTTCGCACCAATTATAATTCACTGAATAGTGTAAGATACAATTTATATTCTAGAAAAATATGGGTGGAGAAAAATTTATAGAAACCCACCACAACTTTAAAGGTGGAAGAAGGAAAGAATGAAAAATGTGGCCCCCTTGAGGCATTAAGAAGGAAAGAGTTCATCTTCATGAAATGGAAGATACTTCCACTAACTATATTAATGATGAAAGGAAGAAAATAATATTTTTTTGGCTACTGTTGGTTCTATGGAAATTTTTGAAACTAGAATGTTAAAATTTGATATAATTTTTCAACTACCAGAAGAAAAATGGGGCATCCATTAAGAGGGATTCAATGGAAGTTAAGAAGAGTTTAGTTGAGTAAAACCATAAAAAACTGAAGATATAAAATATTTTTACATAGAATATATTTTAATATCTTGATGACTTATGTGAATAGTGAAATGAAGGCATCTATGGTGATGATGGGTGCTGGTATACTTCTACAAATAACAACTCATTTTTAATAAATAAAAGGGGCCCTAAATTTTCAAGTTAAATGAAAGGTAGATTGTTTTTCAACCATGGGTTGTAATGGAAAAAGTGATATAATTTAGAATATACATAATAAGAAAGTAATATAAGATGTTGAAGTTCTCTTGGGATTTCAAAGGTGTTTTATTTATTGTCAACTATGTTTAGAAGAATTTTTTTAGAGTTGATCAGTAAATTTTGTATGCCCAATAAACATAGTCCAAAGGCTTTCATAAATTCACCATATAATAAGGGTTAAATTTAAATATTTTTTAGAGTGGAAGATGTTCCGATGGATGAATTTGAGGTTATTATAAGATTCTGTCAAAAGAATACCAAAATTCAGGATGAACATAATATTTTGAAGGCATGAAGAGTTAGAATTTTACAAAAGAGTTCTCTAGAAGTTCATCCAGGTTATGCATGTGTTATTATTTAAAAGTTATAAACATAACTTTGGTGGAAGAATGATAGTAATTAAATATTATTTAGTCAAATATTAAGTTGACTAGGAGAAATTTTTAATTCAAATATCTAAAATAAGGAAAGAAAGACAATCTATGAAATCACTAGAAATTGGAGCAATGAGAAGCCAAAGAATGATTCATCCTCAACAAAAGAACATGAAACTACGGGATTTGTCTAATTTTGAAAATAAAAAGGATATATAATCAAGTTATAAGACAATGTTTGAATAAGGTGACTAAAAAAATGGTTAAAAATCACATAATTCTCAGAGTTAAACTTTTCATTTTTTGAAAGAGAAAAGACAATCAAAGTTTAAGTGGTGGAAGAATCAATAGATTATAAGTGAAGTCTATAGAAGTAAGATCACTAAAAGATTCCCAATGACTTCACATAAATTTTGTGAAGTCAAAATAATTATGATGATGTTAAGTTGGATGTTCAAAGTGAAAACATCTGTAAGTGAAGTGCATTATTCAAGATGATATTTTTGGATGAGTTGAATATCATTGTCACAATTTTTCAGAAGTTTTTAACATAGTCAAAACCAGATACCATTGAGAGATATTAAAGGTGGTTTATTGAAGTATCTTTAGAGAGGGAATTTAAAATTTAATCCTACACCCCTAGGTTTATTAGTGTATTTCTAGTTATATAAAGGGTAATAACTCATTCATCAAGGGGTTTCTGATGATGTATATCAATTTGAGTGAAGAAGTTTATTGATATCCATACGTACATTCTCTAGAGGATACACTGGGCTTAAGAAGGATATAATTGAGTTTAAGAGGATAGAAGTTTCAGAACTAGTAAACATAATATTTAGATGTTTAAGTTATAGGGATTAAAGTTTGTGAGTAGAATCAATTTTTAGATTTATAAGTCTCATAAGAAAATCTATATCTTATTAGTGGTGGGAAATAATATAATCATATTATCATGAGACATAATTGTGAGAAGAAACTTTTGGGTTAAAGTTCATCTCTTCCAAAACATTGTAATTTATAATTTATTATATTGTAAAATATATGACTTGGGATGAAAACTGAACATAATAAGTAGTGGGTTCCCAAATTAGGGATAAAACATATTAAAATATAACTGCATTAATTTATTTTTTATTTAATATGAGTGATAATAGGTTTTATTACATGAGTATATTGAGACTATAACAAGTCATGAAGGATAACTTAAATTTAAATGATGTTGTAAAAGGAACCACTGATTTAACCCCCTCACCTTAATTTTTTACCCATTACTGGGTATCACATGTGGTATCTGAGTAGGTTCACATTGTTGGATACATATTTTGAATATGGAGAACATAAATTTGGTAAAAAAACATGGTATCCCTACCTATGATAACAAAAAATTCATGGATGAAAGAATTAGATGATACCATATCTCATATCTATTAGATTAAAAGTGGTGGATGTAGCTATAATTAATTTTCCACCAATAAAAATAGACACACCTATTTATTTTATTGAAAAAAGGAACATGGAATTTGATGTTAAGGATCATAATTCAATTATCATGTATTTTTTTGAAAAAGTTTACTCTAGGGTGATGAGTCTTCAACCAGATATATAAACTTGAGATAAGTTGGAATATATCATTGAAGGTAATGTTAAATTAAAATAAGAAAGAAATTAAAATATATGTTAGTGAATTTTTGGAATTTAAGATGGATGATAAAGAAACCATAAATTATTATTTCACAAGAGTAAATTAAAACATCAGTAACATCAGTGGGTTTTTAGATTCTATGATTGACTCAACTTTTTTGAAGAATTTAATGATAAATTTCTCAAATAGATAAAATACTAAAGTTTTAAACTTCAAGGATAAAGATGATCTACCTCTAGATGAACTTTTAAATATCCTAGTGAAAAATTAAACTTGGAAGGATCATAAATTTAAGAAGGTTAAAGAAGAAATGGCTTGTAAAGATTTGAATAAACTTAAGATTAGTGTATCAGAGGGTAACTTTTGTGATGAATCAGAAGATGAAAATCATATGGATAAGGAGAATAAGAGAACAATTATTCTTATCTATCAAAACATCAAGAAATTTAAATATAAGTACAAGTTAAATATTCCATTTAAATTCTTCAAGTGTGGAGGATTTGGGATAATTTCCATTAGTGCCACCAAAAGGAAACTAATTGAATATGAAGATGATGAGCTCAATAAAAATCATTAATAGAAAAATTGTTATAAAAATGTATAAGAAGTTAAAATAATAACTAAAGACAAATATAAATCCACTAAAAATAAGTGAAAGAGTTTTCTAGGTAAGGATATTGAGGATGAATTATTAGAATTTGTATATTCCAAAAAATAAATTACATAGAAATTCATAAACTTCATAGATTAAGTGAAACAAGCGAAAACCTTAAGTTAAGAAAAATAAGAATGTAAAGTAACTTATATAAGGCATATACTAAAAACATAAGTTTAATCCTATATTTGGAAAAATAATAATCTTAAGAAGAAAATTCACTCATTGAAAAGAGAGAGAATAATATAGAAAGTGAGGAATATTTCATCAAAAAGAGGAGTGTATAAATTTATGAAATCAATAACCAAAAGTTTAAGGTGTCCAAGAATAAAAATTTTAAAGGATAAAGGTGAAAAAATAGTGTCAACTGATGATGATATAAGAAAGAAACAATCTAAATTCCTTGAGTTTAAAAAGCTCTAAAGAACTTGATTGATTATTTTAAAAAGGATATATAAGTTAAAGATAAACCTTTATGTATTATTGAAAAAGTGGGTTTATAAAAATAGGTGAAAATATTTCCTTCTAAATATGGAAATAAATTTATTTTCAATAACCATTAAAGTGTGTCAACAAAAAACAGACTAGCTTGGGTAGAACAGAGTTGAGATAAATTCTCCATAGCTACAAAATATGTTACATAAGATTTCATAACACATGAATAAAAATTTCTAAGATAGAAGGATGCCGTATCATCTTATGAACTAAAATATTCATTTTATAATAAGATTTATTTTTTCAATTTGAAATATAGAGGTTTAATGACTATTATGTCTGTTGTAGAATCATTGGACATAAAAATTATAATCTTCAACACAACATGTATCACCTATAGAAAAATAATGAGTTTATGGGGGGTAATCCATCACATAAAAAGAAAAAATATCAAGCATGAGAGAAAATATTTGAGGGGGAAGATATTGGAAGTTAAAAGGCCTGAATATAGAATCAATTTAGCTGCATTGAAAAAACCTATGGGATGTATGACCAACCATGTCATTTTATGGAGAAGTGTATCACTACAATACTAGGAAAAATATCATGCACTGATAAAGAAATAAAATTAGAAAAAATAAAATTGTAATATAATTCATTACTTATTGAAGCATCCTTGAAAGTTATCTGAATAGGTATGTCATTGATTCCTGATAGAAAATTATCCTAACATTTGATAGGAGATGAAATGTTTTGAGAAACATAAAATATGGTGAATTATCAATTACCTTAGTAAATGATAGTTCCCTAAAAATAAAAGTAAGTGAGAAAACTTTTATAGACAACTAGATATTAAAGTCCAATGATGTTATATTTTTGGATAAACTTAAACATAAATTATTCAGTGTATGTTAGACATGTGATGACGGGGAAAATGGTTTTTTAGATTAATTTATATATCACCCTATGCTTAAAGAATTAAAAAACTATTTATGAATGAGTAGGAAACAATGTAAACTTATTTCAGATTCAATATCGTAGTAAATCATGTTACCTAAGTGAGAATGATAAAAATAAATTATGAAATATAATACTTGGCTATAGTGTCTAGTATAATATGATAAACATATCAAATGAATAATCTTTAATGTATTTATATTTATTGAAAATATAAATAACCATCATTTATGAAGCTTTTCAGGAAGGGAAGATAACTGAAGGAAGACATAAAATGGTAAAATTTTAGTATGCTAGACCTAATGAACTTATAAATTACAATATAAATGGACCTATGAGGTATCAATCTACAAAGGATGATTTACACTTTGTCACTTTTATTTATGACTTCACCCATATGACTTGTGTTATGTTTATAAATCATAAATCTAATACTATGGTAATGTTTATGTTTAATAGAAGTGATTTTTCGAATGAAATTTGTGAATATATATAGAAGTAAAAAAATGGATAATGATAAAGGGATTACATGTAAATCTTTAAAACCTATCCATTAAATAATCTAATAATACATCAGTATAATTTTTCCTACAACCCTCATCAAGATGGGTCCACATAAAGGGAAAAAATTTGGTTGAGATGGTAAGGATTATGATTGCAGAGTATAAACTCTATAAATTCTTCTAGAAGGATGCTATATATGCTGATGTACATTTTTAGAATATATGTTTACAAATACTAGAATCTAAAATTACCCCCTATGATATGTGGTACAAGATGAACCCTATAATGAAATATTTTAAAATGTTTATAAGTCATTTCCTAATTAAAATAAAAAATAAAAAATAAATAAATTTGATGAAAAAATTAAAGAAGGATTTTTATGGGGTGATTCAACCAATGAAAGAAGATGAAAGTTATGGAATGAATGATTACAGATAAGTGTGGAATCATGTGATTTTGAAGTTATTGAAAATAAGTTAAATCTGAATAATGAAAATAAAATTAAATCTGATGAACTAATATATGAAAAAAGAGATAATTCTAGAATAACTATTATAGAGGATGGAAGTCATGAGTCTAATATGAAACAGACACGTTATGATGTATTTAGTGATGATTAATGTTCCATAATAAATAAAAAATTAAAGTTTATAACATTTAAGAGTCAAGTTAAACCAAATAATATCAACATAAGTTGTGGAGATTTAATTTAAACAAGGAGGAAGCTGAGAAAAGAGTAACAAATAACACTTATCTCTTAGCTTTAAGTTTTGTTAGTATTAAAAGAAGTTGAGAATAGAGAAAGGCTAAATTCAATGAATGTGGTGTTAGATAAAATAGAGAAGAATAACATTTGGGAACTAGTTCTAAGGATATAATGAAATAATATTATAGTGACTAATTTGGTGATTAGGAATAAGATAAATGAAAAAGGATAAGTTTCATGAAATAAACCAAGGTTGGTTTGTAATGGATAATCATAAGTGGAAGGTGTTGATTTAGAAAAACGATTTCCATTATTTTAAGGCTTGGGAATGTCTGAATGTTTTTGGTTGTTACTACTCATAAAAAATAAAATGTTCTTTTGATGGATGTAAAGTCATGATTCTTGAATGGTAAAGTTGATGAAGATGCTTATATTGAATAACCTGATAGATTCATACTTGATGAGGATGAAAATATGGTCTGTATGATGAAGGAAGATTTATATATTTTGAATTATTTATCTTGTGCATATTTATATTAACATGGTAGTTTCTTGAATATATTGAACATTTATAAAGGAAAAATTGATAGAAAATTATATGTAAAGGAATAAAGTTATAAAAAAACTAAAAATTATTGTTTATTTTGATGATATAATATTGACAGAGACAATTAACATGAATGTAATGAGTTCCCAAAGTAAATAAAATATTATTTTTGAAATAGAAATACTTTGAGAGATAAATTTCTTTATCAGGCTACATGATATACAAAATGAAAGTTACATATTTTTTTCATAAGAAAAGTATATCAAGGAGTTATAGAGAATATTTGATATATAATATTAAAATGAAGTTTCTACAACCATATTTATGGAATTAAATATGATCAAATATGAATCTAATAAAAGTGTTAATCAAAGTGAATTCTAAAAGTTAATTAGAGGTTTACTCTGTCTAACTGCATATCAGATATACATTGTTTATGTAGTCACTTTGTGTGCCTAATATTAGAGTGATCCAATGGAATCAAACATCAAGACCACTAAAAAAATATTTTGGTATGTTAATGTTTAATAAAATTTTGTCTTGATGTATGAAATAATTAATTAGTTAAACTTACTTCAATTTACATATGTTAATTAGGATGGTGATTATGATGAACAAAAATCAATGTTCAGGGAACATTATTATTTTTAGGTATTTGTGTTTGTTTCCATAGAAAGAAACAAAAATCAGTAATAGTGAGTGAAATAGAATTAGAATATATTTTTCCACTCATTATTATATTCAAATTATGTAGATGAATGTTTATTTAGAACACATGAATGGGAATATCTAAAATAATTTGTTTTTTTGGTAATCAAAGTAAAATTGATCTTTTAAAGAACTTTGTTCTACACTTAACAAAAAATATTTATATAAAGATTAATTTCATCAAAGGTAATTTTTTTCCAGAAAAATAAAATTAGACTATATTTACAAAATGGATCAAATTAATGATATTTTCAATAATGTGATACAAAGGGAAATGTTTGTGTAATTAATGTTGTATCTTCATATTTAACCGTCCCCTACCACTTAATGGAATTTATTAAAACTTCCCCCACTATTCCTTGGATTATTCTATAAAAGGGGAGTGTTTTCTGATTATTTATTAAAGGGAGGAGTATAGATTTTTCCATTATATAATAATCTGAAGTTGGATTTTTTTATAAAGGGGGAGGGATAATAAAGTCGATTAATTTATGAAGACTACAACAATATTACTTGTCCAAAATTACTTGTCACCAAGAGATTAAATTATTTAAAATTTTTATTTTTCTAGAAGTCTGGTGTCATAACTTTTTTCATTGATAAAGGTTATGTTTTAATAAAAAGTGAAAATATTTACTGAAGAAAAGAGTTATGATTTGAATAAATCCAAATGGTGAGATTGAAGTTCCTATGATATTTAATGTTTTTTATTATTTATAAACTTTATTTGGAAGAATAATTTTCAGTTTAGAAGTAATGTTTGTTTTTTTGGTAAACTATGACCAGAGGTTTTTTGTAAATTCACCTAATGGTAGTGGATAATTTGAACTAATTAGATGATTAAATGATGTTTTAGTTTATAAATATGAGGTTTTCAAAAATCACTCACAAAAATAAGACCATAAGTCCATATGACTAGAATATTTTGAATTCATGGAGATTTATAATTTTACCAGAGGGTGCTTCAAAAGTTCAACCAGGTGATGCATATGCTATTATTTAAATGTCATAAACATAAATTTTGGTTAAATTAAACTAATGATTCAAGCTAAAATAATAATATATTTATTATACAAAAATTGTAAAGACCCGGAAATTTCTAGGAAATTTTTTTCTTAATTTTCTTTAGAATTTTACAGGAATGCAGTTTCTGACGACGCCTGATTTCGAGGCCCGGTGTGCCCGGAATCATTTTCCAAAGTTTGGCTCGGGTACGTTCAGTGAAAGGACGAGCGGGTTTTTCTAACTTTTGAACCGTTGCTCAGATTCGAATTCCGAGAGCACAGATGAAACCGCAGTGCCGGTAATTGCTTAAGAAGACCCTTTCTGGAGTTGCGTTTTCTAGGGAGGTGTTGTTTTAAGAAAAGTGAGGGATAAAATATAATCGTTACAAATGTATTTTATTCTCTTTTTAAGTAGATTGAGTGTTGTGTTACAACACTTGATCCTCTTTTAAGTAGTTTAAATCTATGTAAGGGAGTTAGGGGTAGGACCCACTTGGAGTAAACCACCCATGGGAGGATTTAAGGTGAGGTGGGGCCCACACGAACCCCACCCCTTCAAATTCCTAACTCCCTCAACTCACCCTTTAATGTTGACAACTTGGCTTGAATTAATTAAGTAGGATTAATTCAAACTTTTGAAATTCAACTTTTTCTTATCTTGTGTTAATAAAATAAGACTTGGGATTATTTTATTTTTGGTTAGAGTCTTGTCGTATTGGGATGATTTGGGAGGCTTGAAGAACATCTTCTTCAACGACGAAGAACGTGAAGAACGAATCGGTCTCCGACAAAGAACACCATCCTTCCACGAAGAATGACGACGTTCCTTCCTTCCTCTTCACCGCAACATGTGAGGAGACACCACTTCCTCCTCAGACGCAACTCGACGTCTTCTTTAAATCCTCTCTCCGCGACTCTGCTCTTGAAACCGAGGTAGGGGGTTTATGTGTTTTTCCTTACGTGATTCTCTTCCGCGATATTTGGACCGCATGATATCAGTTAACGGGAGGAGGCCGGACTGCCCAAACACGGCCGCCCCCCTCCCTGGCCTATGGAAGGTGGGCTTGGGGTAGTCATGACACGGGCCCTGAGGACGGGTCGTGACAAATTGGTATCATAGGAGTCGGTTCTACCACAGAACATATAACTTTGATATTTTATTTCTGTGAAGCAATAGTGTTAAGATTACCGAGTGTGGTTTTCAGTTCAGGGAGTCCAGTGTTGGTGCGGGTGGCCGACGTATCCATACACCAGCACCCTGACAACTGATTTACGACTTTGTGCACGAAAACACTGATTGCGTGTCTGTTTCCAGAAGTTTATAAATGTCAGCTCAAACCAGGTCAGCTCACCAGGTATAAGTCTTTTGATCGTGTCATGTTTGTTTCTTTCAGGATGCCTCCCCGCGGACGACCAGCTAGATCCCCGAGAGTTGTTCGTACTGACAGCCCACTGAGCAACGTGGCCTCAGTAAAGGGATCTATTCCAGTTGAGGCAGCAGCGGAGGCACCAGCGGTACTACTACCCATTGGGCCATCGATGCCACCAGCCCCAGCAGCAGAGGGTGCACGTCGCTTGAGCGCACTGCACGAGTTCCAGCGCTAGAGGCCACCTAGGTTCCGGGGAGAGACGGACCCGCAGGCAGCTGAGGATTGGCTGGAGGCTGTGGTGAGAGTCTTGAGGCTAGTGGGGACGCTGGCAGACTTCATGGCGATCCTTGCTGCCAGCCTTCTTCAGGCAGCAACAGGCAGATGGTGGATCCTGATGCTCCAGATGCATGACGAGGCAATACTTCTTTGGGCAGACTTTGAGAGCCTGTTCCAGGTAGAGTTTGTACCAGCCACCCTTCGAGCGTTGCATATACAGGAGCTACTTCAGCTGTGGCAGGGCAACATGTAAATGGAATAGTATTCAGCGAGGTTCACAGACCTCTCGCGCTACTCCACAAATATGGTACGAGACCTGTTCTTCAGGGCCCGAACCTTTGAGCAGGGGCTCAGGTGAGAGATTAGAGCTTCTGTTGTTTCTCACAGCATTCCGACGTAGACAGGGGTGTTGGAGAGAGCCCTCTTAGTGGAGAGTTTCCTTGCTGAGCAGTCTCCAGCAGCATGACCCACCACTAGCCGGCGTGCAGCAGAGTCTTCTGCAGCAGGCAGTATACAGATGACGCAGAGGTCCAAAAGGACCAGACCTACCGGTGGCCAACTGCACGACTCAGGTTCAGTTGTGCGGGGAAATCGGGGTGGAGTCAGAGCCAGACGTGCCGAGAGTGGACAATGTTACTCCTGTGGCGGAATTGGTCACATGGCACGTGACTGTCTGACCCGCCATGCAGATGACCAGCAGTTAAATGAAGAACCTCCCAGTCAGAGGCAGAGGTTCGATCAGGGAAGAATGCAAGGAGCAGGCGGCCATGGAAGAGGAGCTGGTCCTGTAGCTGGAGGTGGACGACGCTTCGGGGTGTTGCCACCCCCACCACCAGGAGGCCCACCCCGACCGCAGGGGATAGGAGGACATGGGAGAGCTCAGCTTCAGGCACCTGAGGCATATGGTCATGGAGCTCTGGAATCAGATGGACAGGAGCGGGACTAGCTCCCCACCTGAAGGCTATTGATCCTGTTGCTTCTAGTTTTTTTTAATGTTTGTCTGTAGTTGCTTCGTGTCCTTGTATTATGAGCTGCTATAATAAAAAGACACTTATCTTTGTGATGTTTGCTTTCCTGTCCTTTTTTTGGTTGATACTGAGTGGTCCTGGTTAAAACTGTTGACTTGACCCTCACTTTCGAGATTTCTACTGGGGGAGACCAAGTGACCTCACACTGATGCCGACAGTGTGACTCGACCCCTGGAGGTGAGAGTGACAGTTGGATCTCTTGGTAGTTACGTCGAGGCCTTACGACGTCATCCATGGCATGAATGCATCATTCATGTCAGGATTGACTGTATTAGGCAATGATTGTGGTTCGTCCAGGGGATGAGACCGGATTTCTCTTATCGGCAAAGAAGAAATCATAGCAGCTCTTGTGAGACTAGAGAAGTTCCAGGTCATCCAAGGGCAGATGAGGACAGCACAGGGCCAACAGAAGCCTTATGCTGACAGGACTTGGAGGCCTCTAGAGTTCGAGGATGACGATCATGTCCTTATACGGCTCTCACCTCGACGAGGATAATGAAGATGTGGCCAAGGCGGGAAGTTATCTCTGAGGTTCAACGGACCTTTCTAGGTCCTCATCTGGGTAGGCGGGGTGGTTTACCGCTTGACCCATTCACCGCAGTTACACCAGGTGCATGGAGACTTCCACGTATCTCAACTGAGGAGATACGTGCTCGACCGTTCGCATATCATCGACCATGAGGAGATGGACGATGGTGATGGGGTGTCTTTCACGGAGGTTCCAGTGGGGATTGAGGATCGACAGGAGCAGATCCTACGAGGACGATCGATTCCTCGGGTGCACTTTCTCTGGCAGTACGGGAACCTCTAGGTGAGCACATGAGAGCGGAAGGCTCAGGTGCGTGCTCAATACCACTTTTTTAAACCTAGTTTGTGTTGAAGCTTTACAGGGACGTAAAGCCCTAAGGTGAGAGTAATGTAAAGACCCGGAAATTTCAAGATTTTTTTTTCTTAATTTGCTTTGGAATTTTACATGTAACGACTCGAAATTTTGAATAAATCTTGTTTCCTAATTTTATGTGTTATTTTATTTATTTTTATACTCAACAAAAATGTTTCATTTGATAACATGATTATAATTAAAATGAGACCAGTGGGTTTAGACAGTTATATGACCATTGGTCAATATGACCGCTGGAAACTAAACGTTTTGATTATTGTCTCTAAATACAAGTAATCTTGGTTAATTATTATAGAAAGAAGATTCAATGGCCTCACCCAATAGTCTTGGACCGATCGAAGCCCATCTAACAGAACTTGGAAAGGAGGTAGCACCACCAGGCTTTGCTCTGGACCAAACCCAACCGAACTTCATCGTGTGAAGCTAGAACGGAATCGCCTCTGCGAGAAGTTCAAACTGATAGAAATTACTACTCGTGCGATGTTGGTCGAGCCTCCCTCAGATTCTCTCACCTTAGCACACCTTACACTTAGGTACTATGCTGGTGTGATAAGGGGCTATGTAAGGAGACCGTAATTGTCTTGTGTAATCCTTTGTTTTAAATAAAAATTTCGATTTCTTTTATGAATTTTTAAATGACCGGATAAATATAGTATGCATATTTTTGATGAATTTTAGAAAAAGAATATTTTAAATATGTTTATGTATACCCTAAATAATTAAAAATTTGTAATGATTATCAAAAAATGGTCTTCTACAATTATGTTCAGTAAGAAATTTAGAGTATAATAAGATCAACTTGATTTTTGATGAATAGTAAATTATGAATAGTGATTTTATGATTAGGATTAGTAATGTGTCCAAATGGATTAGTAATCTCACTTAAAGAAAGTATTAATATAATCTAGGCACCTTGATTAAGTAATGTGATTCAATAAAATGGTTAAATAACGGTTTCATAAATTATTATTCAAGTATTAGTTTTTTCGGGTGAATAGTGTTTTTTAATTAAAAATTTAATTAAAAATATTTAGAAAATTATTTTTATAAAACGGATTTCATTTTTGAACTCAGAGCATCGATATTATGCTATGGTAATTTTTGGGGTTTTTTCTGAAAAAATGAATTTTTGGTGAATAGTGATTTTATTTAAAAATTAAATTAAAAATATTTAGAAAATTATTTTTATAAAATGGAGTTCATATTTGTAATCAGAGCGTTGATATTTGGTTAAGGTGAAATTTTGGGATTATTCTAAGAAAGTTGAATTTTCGATGAATAGTGAAAATACAGTTTTTATGTTACGAGTGATTAATGACATCATTAAATGATGTATTAAGTTTTTAATCAATATGTTCGAATTATGAATAGTGAGATAAGGTATGAGGTGTCCCAAGTGGCCAATACCATGGGAAAATACCATGGGCAAGCCCATGGTTTTGCCAAAACCACTAATGAGGTGTCCCTTTGCCATTAATGCCTTGTCCTCTCACTTTCCCTATAAATACCAAGCCATCCTCTCATCCATTAGACTCCCAACTCTCCCCCAACGAATTTATGGTCTCCTTACCTCCCAAGGAGTCCTCCCATGGTTCCTCCAAGCCCTCAAGGTCCCAACCATTGAGTTTTAAGAGTTATGTTTTAAGGTAAGGGATCCGACCTCTCTCTTTCATTTCAAGTAATCTCTTTTATGTCATTCCTTTTATGCTCCATGTTATTATGTTGGAGGATGTTATTTTATACTCCTCTTACTACCCTTTTCATGTTCATATATTGAGATATCCCCTCTTACTCTCATTATTTCGTTTTATGATGTTTTAAGTGGCGCCGTTAGGGTGCCGAAATTTTTGTAACGGATTCTTTCTCCCTTCTCATTTTTCAAGATCTATTTTCATGTAAAGTATTTCATGTTCCTTTTTATTATGTTGGGGTATGATCTCTAAATTTATCATACTGATCTTTTATGATCATATGATGAGATACCCCATTTTATCTCTTCAATTCAGTATTTTGAAGTTTTAAGTGGTGCCGTTAGGCTGCCGAATTTTTAAGTGGTTCTTCACCCTTCTCATTTTGAAGTTCTACTTTCATGTCAATTATTTCAAGTTCCTTTTTGTTATGTTGTGGTATGATATCTATATCTATCATACTGGAATCTTATGTTCATATGATGAGAGACCCCATTTGATCTCTTCAATTCAGTATTTTGATGTTTTAAGTGGCGTCGTTAGGCTGCCGAATTTTTAAGTGGTTCTTCACCCTTCTCGTTTTGAAGTTCTACTTTCACGTCAATTATTTCAAGTTCCTTTTTTTTATGTTGGGGTATGATCTCTATATCTATCATACTAAAATATTATGTTCATATGATGAGAGACCCCATTTGATCTCTTCAATTCAGTATTTTGAATTTTTAAGTGGCGTCGTTTGGCTGCCGAATTTTTAAGTGGTTCTTCACCCTTCTCGTTTTGAAGTTCTACTTTCACGTCAATTATTTCAAGTTCATTTTTGTTATGTTGGGGTATGATCTCTATATATATATCATACTGTAATCTTATGTTCATATGATGAGAGACCCCATTTGATCTCTTCAATTCAGTATTTTGAAGTTTTAAGTGGTGTCGTTAGGATGCCGAATTTTTAAGTGGTTCTTCACCCTTCTCGTTTCGAAGTTCTACTTTCACGTCAATTATTTCAAGTTCATTTTTGTTATGTTGGGGTATGATCTCTATATATATCATACTGTAATCTTATGTTCATATTATGAGATACCCCATTTGATCTCTTCAATTCAGTATTTTGAAGTTTTAAGTGGCGTCGTTAGGCTGCCGAATTTTTAAGTGGTTCTTCACCCTTCTCGTTTTGAAGTTCTACTTTCATGTCAATTAATTCAAGTTCCTGTTTGTTATGTTGGGGAATTATCTCTATATCTATCATACTGACCTCTTATGTTCACATGATGAGAGCCCCTATTTGATCTTTTCAAACCATTTTTGCTGAAGTTTAAGTAACGCCGTTAGGCTGCCGAACTTTCATAAGAGAAATCTAATTTTTTTTCTTCCTTCCATGTTTTTTCATTTCAAATGGTATGTCCTTTAAATTTCATTACCATGATCATGTATCCTTCTTATTCTATCCATATACTGTTTTAGGGGTTATTTATGAATGTTTGACCCATTTCCCTCTCTTTTTAATGTCTTCTAAAACCTTGTAACATAGCCGTTATGCTGTAGAATTTCCGTCTCAAAATGTCTCTCTCTTTTTCTAAAGTTATTTTGTATTATTAAGTGAATACTCAAAGCTCTTTATTGTAAATGGGTATTCACATATATACCAAAATGTTCTATTTTAAATTCTGGGATTTACATACATGAGACCCACCTTCCTTTTCTGTGGGTTTTAAAGTGACGTAAAGATCATGTCTTTAAACCAGTTTTTAAAACGTTGTGATTATGAAATGAAACCCATTTATTTTATGATATATGGGTTATTTATGAAATGTTTGATGATGATATATGTGGCTCACATGATAATAAAGGCAAATTTAAGGGTGCGCCCTGATAGCGCTCCAATGCATTGGGTAATGATGTAACCACCAGAGATTACAATTTTCACGATACCTTGGTGAATAACCTTGGTAATTTTCAAATGACACCTTGGGGATGGACCTTGGTGATATGTTCATGATTGTCAATATTAAATGTTGTAGCCACATCTTCAAGTTATGAAAAAGTTTTATTTTTATTATGATATGCCTCATGATTTCATTTTCATGCATTAAAGTTCTTTTCATGACTTTATTGATGTATCTCAAGTTCATATGTAAAATGTTTCACTTGTTTCCCTTGCTGGGCCTTCTGCTCACCCTTTCTTTTGATGTATGTCCCCAGGTTATGAGATGCAGTAATGAGCCTAGGGTGAACATGAGGAGAATCCTTTAAAGTGTTTAAGAAGAATGTTTTTTTGTTTCATGTTTTATGTTCCTTGTTTCCAAGACACTAAACCTTAAAGATCCTCAGTTCTGTGTAATGGAATGAAAGTTATGTTATAAAAAGATGGGATGCTATATTACAAGAATGCAGTTTCTGACGGCGCCTGATTCTGAGGCCTGGTGTGCCCGGAATCATTTTCCGAAGTTTGGCTCGGGTACGTTCAGTGAACGGACGAGCGAGTTTTTCTAACTTTTGAACCGTTGCTCAGATTCGAATTCTGAGAGCACCGATGAAACCGCAACGCCGTTAATTGCTTAATAAGACCCTTTCTGGAGTTGCGTTTTCTAGGGAGGTGTTGTTTTAAGAAAAGTGAGGGATAAAATATAATTGTTACAAATGTATTTTATTCTCTTGTTAAGTAGATTGAGTGTTGTGTTACAACACTTGATCCTCTTTTAAGTAGTTTAAATCTATGTAAGGGAGTTAGGGGTAGGACCCACTTGGAGTTAACCACCCATGGGAGTATTTAAGGTGAGGTGGGGCCCACACGAACCCCACCCCTTCAAATTCCTAACTCCCTCAACTCACCCTTTAATGTTGACAACTTGGCTTGAATTAATTAAGTAGGATTAATTCAAACTTTTGAAATTAAAGTTTTTCTTATCTTGTGTTAATAAAATAAGACTTGGGATTATTTTATTTTTGGTTAGAGTCTTGTCGTATTGGGAGGATTTGGGATGCTTGAAGAACATCTTCTTCAACGACGAAGAACGTGAAGAACGAATTGGTCTCCGACAAAGAACACCATCCTTCCACGAAGAACGACGGCGTGCCTTCCTTCCTCTTCACTGCAACATGTGAGGAGATGCCGCTTCCACCTCAGATGCACCCCGATGTCGTCTTCAAATCCTTTTTCCGCGACTCCGCTCTTGAAACCGAGGTAGGGGGTTTATGTGTTTTTCCTTACGTGATTCTCTTCTGCGATATTTGGACCACATGATATCAGTTAACGGGAAGAGGCCGGACCGCCCAAACACGGTCGCCCCCTCCCTTATTGTATTTCTTGTTGTTGAGGATCGAATGAAATTGATGTGGTGCCGTCGCACAATGCGGGATCGAGCGGCAAGAATGCGCGACGTCGTCACACCGCGCATTCAAATTTCAAACTCTCGTGTGTGGGTATTTGATTGCAAGGTGTTTGTATAATTTATTTTGGATAAATTATACCCTTATCATGTTTAAAATCATGTGCTATTATTTTTCCAATTGAAAACACCTAACGCGGAGGGCGCGGGCCGAACAAACACGGCCCG
The DNA here is from genome assembly GCA_963277665.1 of Viscum album. Taxonomy (NCBI): domain Eukaryota; kingdom Viridiplantae; phylum Streptophyta; class Magnoliopsida; order Santalales; family Viscaceae; genus Viscum; species Viscum album. The sequence continues at coordinate 375,921,101 of OY728160.1, read as the reverse complement.
ACAACCCTCCGCAGCTTGTTTATCGATGTGCGGATCGATGAACGATGACGAAGCAAACCGCTATGGCGTTTGAATCCCTTCGCAGTGAAGGTCGGGTCTCGGGAGGATCGTAGGGGAAGACGACAGGAGAAACGGACCACCGGAGTGCGTCCGGTGGTCCGCGGAAGGCGGCGGCAGCGCTCCACCGGAAGACCGGCGCCGGCAGTCGCCGCCGGCTTCAATTAGCGGCGAGGGCGGGCCACACACACCCCCGACCGAGCCGGCCGCGCCGTTTGGGCCGGGCCGGGCCCATCCGGGTCGGACCCGGTTCGGGACGGGTTGACCCGGTTCGGGCCGACCCAGGGGGGGTCGGGCCGGGTCGGTCCGGGCCCAGACCCCCCGTTTCGGACCCTCTTTGGTATTTTGCTTATATCTTGAGATTTATATCTCCGATCGACGCACCGTCTGCGGAGATGCGATCCTTGGATCGAGACGGTCGTTTTAGTATATTGAAATCAGGGTTTCGGAATACTTTAGGTTCAGCCGGGTTGGTTCGGATACGAAACCAACCGGGCCCTCGGAGCGGAAACACTCGTAAATTGAGCTCCAGACGTCCGATTGACGTGCCATCGACTTTGTTGGATTAATCTTAGTGAGATGGATCTTTTGGCTTACTCCGATAGAGGTTTGGATGCCGTCGGAGTGCGGTCGGGTTGGTTCGCACACAAAACCAACCGGGCCCCGGGTACGAAAAAGCTAGTAACTCACAGACCGGGCGTCCGATTGACGCGCTGACTGTTGCATTGAGACCCCTATGACGAGGCGGTCCTTTGAGATACTTCTTCATGGGACTTTTTGATACTTGGAGTATCGACCTGTAGCTCCTGGAGCGGACCCTCCTGGAGACGAGCGTATGGATTACGAAGACCGTGTAGGCGGCTAAAACCTGACGACTGCTTGACCAACTCGACTTGGAGTGAGTCGACTAGCCTAGTGGATGGAGAGCCCGATATTTGGCGACAGACCCACGGTGGACGGAGCGCCCGGTAGTTGGCCGCAGACCCACGGTACTCGACAGGAGGAGTACCTCTGTAGGCTATTAGGGGGGAGCGCCTGGTATTTGGCGACAGACCCACAGCAGATGGAGCGCCCGGTAGAAGGCCGCAGAACCGCGGTACTCGATAGGAGGAGTACCTCAGCAGTCTTAGGTTAGTGAGCAGTACCTCAGAGTCGTGACAGGACCACTGTACACTTCAGATATGGAGCTCTTCAGCAGTTACGTTTTCGTTAATGAAAATCCTGGTTTGAGCTGAGACTTTTGACCTTTGTGTTTACCTCTTGATTGAGATGGGTCACTTGATAACTTAGGTATATGTATGAGAATATACCTGAGTAGTGGTTATCCGTCGATTTCATGATCTTTGTGTTTCCCTCATGACTGAGATGGGTTACTTGATAAATTAGATATATGTATGGGCATATACCTAAGTAGAGGTTATCTGTTGAGATCTTCTTTGTGGATAACCATGTTGGTTTTAGTGAGACCTTGAGGGTCTCGGGGTCCCTACTGAGTATCGTTATACTCACCCCTGCACGAGCTATGCCCGCACCTCGTCATATTGGTTACAGACGACGGGCAGTGCTGACAGAGGCCGAGTGTTCGAGGACTGGACGGTACCCAAAGGTGGACTACACGATGAGTCAGTATCTGGAGGTGGAATTCACGGCGAGACGACACACGGAGGAGGTTGACAGGCTAGAGCGTTGTGGAAGCTATCTATACCTACCCTTCAGGTAGGATCCATGGTGGACGATCCAGGAGCTGCGTCATCTGTACCTACCCTTTAGGTAGGATCCGAGGAGGACGACCCAAGAGCTGCTTCCTTTCTTCTAGCTGTTGTCTTTTCCTGTTGTACTTGTTCAGTTGTAGTTGTACTTTCATTTGGGTTTGTATTCTGTCCCATTTACTTTTCATCAATTTCCTTTGTACTTAGTGTTTTGCTTCCGCTTATACTCTGTGGTGTTTTGTTTACTTTTATAAAGGCAATGCCTTCCCTGTTATAGGGATTTATGCCTTTGGTGCTAGTCGCCAGCCCCTGGCCTATGGAAGGCGGTCTTGGGGTAGTCACAGCACGGGCCCCGAGGACGGGTCGTGACAAAAATAAATGTTGATGTTAGAGTTTTTGAAGATTAAAGAAAAAATTATATAATATATCAAAAACATATTGAGAAATAAGAAGCCAAAGAAACATTTAGCCTCTTTAGAAGAAGAAAAAAATCATAGGATTTTTTAAGTCTTAAAAAGAAAAAAGTGAGATGATCAAGCTACAATCCAAGTAATGAACAAGGTGATTGAACCACTTTATAAAAATCACTGGAAGCTTACGAGTCATACTATAGGTTGTTCAAAGGAACAAAGGTTAAAAATGTTCAAATAGTGATTAAATAAAGGAAAAACCATAATATTTTGGGTGAATTATACTAATGTTAGACCATTGAAATATTCTTAGTTACTTCACATAATCATTATAAAGTCCCAATAATTATGGAAATTATGAGATGGATGTTTAAAGTGAGAAATTCAAGTAGGGAAGTTCATGATTTAAGATGATATTTACAGATGAGTTGAAGATCATAAACACTAAGTTTTGTGGGATTTTTTACTGATTCAAAAACAAATATCCTAAAAATATATTAAATGTAGTTTAATAATGTTTTTAGTGGTAATTTCAAATTAAATCTCGTTCTCCTTGGGTTTGTTAGAGTAATTCCATTAATATAAAGGGGAAGAGATCGTTCATCATGAGGATAATGATTATATTAAGAAATTTTAGTGAATAGGAATATCGGGATCCTAAAATATATTCTCTAGGAGACACAATGGTTCAAAGAATAAGACCAATTAGTTGATGAGGAAAAAATTTTTATAACTAGAAGATAAAATCTCTAAACACGTATGTTTGATATATTGAAGTATGTGAGTAGAATTTATTTTTCTATTCAGATGGAACCAATGATAATATATATCTTATAACTGGTGGGAAATAATATAATAATTTTTTAAGGAGATAGAAGTGTGGGATAAATTTTTTGGTTAAGGTTTTTTCCTTACCAAACCTTTATAATTGATAATTTATTATAAGGGAAAATATGTGGCTTAAGATGAAAACCAAATAGAACAAGGAGTTGGTTGCCTCATTTGGGATGAACCTGGTAAAAATATATGTTCGTTGATTTATTGTTCATATTATTTTATATAAGTGGGAGTGGATTTTATTACATGATTTGATCAATACCTTAGAATTTCACAATGTCTAGCTTAAATTTAAAGGAAGTTATATAAGGAAGCATAGATTCTACACCCCTATCAATGGTTCATTCATTCTTGGGTATCACATATGTCACACCAAAGAGACGATATTTCTATAATAGAAGAAAATTACACTTCATGGATAGTTTAAAACTTTCCACAAACTTTCATAATAATAGAATAAATATAGAACAATGATATAAATCAATCCATGAATGAAATGAATGGATTGTTTTGGTGGAATACATCTCTAATGAAGAAGTAAAATTTCACTAGAAGTTACCACTAAAGAGTAACATATCAAAAGAAAAGAATCTATGTGGAATATATAAGTGTATTGGATACTCTCCTAAAAATACTTGAAAATGTTTCTTGAGTATGATTTTTTTTTGAATAAAAGGAATAAATATTTTGAAGATATAAGAGGTTCTTAACAAAAAAGAAAATTGGAACATGTTCCATAGGTGTGTAATATAATTTGGCTAGATCAGTTAGAAACAATTAGAAAATTATAAGAAAAGTAATTTAAACATTTATCTACCTCGGTAAATAAATTAAAGAAGAAACATACACATAATGTGAAAATGGAAAGTAATTGAAAGAGACCCTCGTTTCCTCAGTTGTCCATTTCCTAGAAAATCAAGGATGATAAAATGATGAAAAGTAAATCTAAAATTAAGGGGTTTTCATGATTTACAAATACTTCATAGTATCATTTATCTAATTAATGTGAAAAGGAAAATCCAACTTATTCATTAATAAGCTCTGATTATCTTACATTGATAAGGGAATTGAAGGTGATGTAATTTAGGGGGAGGCCTAAAGTATAGATTGTTGTGAAATTAAGAAAATATTCTAAAAGATATCCATCATGGAGCACTCTATTTGGATATGAATAATATTTATCCAATGGAACACTTCAATTAATATCACCTATGATGAAAAAGGAAAATTGATTACACACATTTAATGGGAGTGAAGCTATATGTGGCGATTCTAGATGTTTTCTATATTATAGTGAAGGATAATTTTTTTTGATAATTTTAAGAACTAAAGTTTCAGTAATTATAGTTTCAATTGATGGAGTACCATGAAATATGGTACTAGTAGTTTAAGATGATCAAAATAATAATATATTTATGATGTTGATGTGGTTATAGATATTGAAATTATCAAGTTTAAATCCATTATTAAGGATATTTTTGTGAAATGAATTTTGATTAAACCCTTAGAGAAGAAGTTTTAGTTGGTATCACTTGATGAATTTATTATGGAATTCTTTGTTTTCAAAGTTATCCACTCATATTTTATGAATTAATAATGAACCATGTAGGATTAGATTTAATATGGAACATTTTTCAAAGAAAGTGATGATATACATATCTTAAGAAATTTAAAGTTTTATTTGAGTTTAATATAAATTTTGGAGAGAATAAGAAAAGTTGTGAAGTTTGAGATGAGTTTTCACTCCCAAGTTAAATCTTTGAATATATTATCAATAATGTATAGAAGATATCATTGAATCAAGAATAAATTTTCAGTTGAAAAAAATACAAGGGGGTATATTAAATTATATATGGGATTATGATGATAAGGTTTTGTACATTTTTAATGGATTATGTAGAAATTAATGAGTATATAGATTGAATAGATAATTTTGCTATGGGTGTTCATGAAGTTCATACACTAGAAGGTGAAACCATAAAATTAAGGAACACCAATATAGGCCCATTATACTACAAGAAGATATCTATTAAGGAAGTCTATAAGATCTATCTAGAGGATAGGGAGGACTGGGTCATCAAAAGTAATGAAGAAAAAGGTAGTTAATGCTACTAAATGATGAAGACTAATGTGCTAAGTTGAAAATATCTATAAGTATCCTGTATATCATAATTTTTTTAACTAATCTCAAATTTAGATTTCATGAAATGTGTTGAATGTTGTATAAGAATTGTAGACTGAATGAGTAGCTTTATAAGGTGTAACATATAAAAAGGCATTTACTGGTAATTAGAGTATGTGCTTGTGGATGAAAAGTTAAAGACGACTAAGTTTGAATTATAGAAGTTAATTGTATAGAAGGTGAAAATCTGGTGGTTGAGAGGTAGTCTATATATTTAACCAAAATATATCAAATTAACCTCTTTAAGATGAGTGATATGGTAAATAGTCACATTATAGTTATATTTCTAAAATATAAGTTTTCCGACAAATGAAATCAGGGAATTAAAATGATGAAATTCCAAAAGTTAAGATGAAAATGTGAGCTATTTGGAATCCTGAAGTTCTATAGAGAAATAAAGATCATGAGACTAGACTTCAAAGAGTATAGTAGATAAAGTAATTGATGTAATATATAGGAAAGTAATGAAGGCATGTGTGGTTAAAAGTTTATAAGGGAATAAGACTCCCAATAGTTCCTGAGAGTAACTTAATATTATGAAATGGAAATAAAAGAAACATAAGAGTCATTGGTTATCCAAAATAACGAGTTAATAGATCTATAAAATTTAATATAAGATTATTTCCTATATAAAATGTGTTATGATGTTATAAAACAATAAGGTAGATATGATGTTTTTGAATATTAGACTTTTTAAGTAATTTATCCATCAATTCTGGTGATTCTTTTGTTGTTATTTCAATAGTAAATACATCATAATTACCTATGAATATTGTGATTTAAGATGATAAAATCAAAATTTAAGTTATTTTGTAGATATAAAACAGAATGATGATGACGAATAATTAAAAATAAGGTAAATTTAAGGATAAGTAATCAATAATATCATCAGAAGAAACCAAAAGAGATTTAAACCAAGGTTAGTAAAAATATAGATAAATGATATTGAGTAAGATTGAATGTTGAAGGAACCAGATGTTATAACAGTCGATTATGATAATAAATTTGGTTGATGAAATTTTAATGTGTAGAGATTTTTATTAAATTATCAAGTGTTAAATATTTTAAGGAGTATAAATAAAGGTTAAAGGATTAACTAAGTTTAAATAAGAACTATAGAAAACTCCAAGTCAATAAAAAGAAAGTGTTGAGTTTATTGGAATATAAATTCATTAGATGTTATGAGAGATCATAAAATTCACAAGTCTAGATAAACATAAGACAAGGAGATCAAAAAAATTATCTATTCACTATGATAATGTGTGGAAAAATTCTAAAATATAATGGGGTAATGAGTGAAGAACAAAGAATTCTCAAAATCTATGATAGAGTTTATTTTATGTTTTAAAGTCTTTAGAAAGAGTATGTGATATTTTTTCTTATAAAAAGATGGATATGAAATTTAAAGATACTGAGTGATGTTTATGAAAGTTATATTATCAATATATGATTGAGTGACTTCACATTAACTTTATGAAATCAAACAAATTATGACAATACTGTGATGGAAATTCAAAGATCTAAAATTATTAATGTAATGTTCATGATTATAGTTGAGATTTACAGAATAACAAAATATCATTGATTCTGAGTTTTGAATAGGTTTTGGTGAATTAAATCTATGATATATTTGGAATAATTTAAGATGATTCACCAGATACTTTTAATTAGAATGTGTTTTAAATTTAGATCCCCTGTTCCCCACATTTATCGAAGGTAAATTGGTTATAAAAATGGGGAACACTATTCAAGTGACTTAGAGAGAAATATAGAAGTTTCTACTAATATTATTGATAAATCACAAAAGAGAGGGATAAGTTACCTAAGTACTTTCTAGAATATCTGTTTGTTCAATGTTTTGAGAAGAACAGAACTTTCAGTTCTGAAGAAGTAATGAGAGGTTTTCCAAATTTAATAAATTAAAATATAGATTAATACAACCATCAAGTTAAACCTACATAAGATCTATATATTCAATAAATTGAAGTTGGGAGCTATATAAATTATTTTTCTTAAATTTTGAGAATGATGTTGACATACATATTATTGTACTAGAAGATAAATTTTCATGTAGAATACCTACTCACAAGGTTAGAGAAATTAATAAAAACTGATGATATTTAGAATAATTAAGTGGGATATTCTACTTGTTCAAGACACGCTATGAGTTTTAGATGATAATCACCCCACACCACTAGAATTTTAGTTCTTAAAACTAATATATAATTTGTTTCTAATTCTTAAAATAATTTATAAAATTATCCTATGTTGCATATAATTTGATCTTAGTCTATGGTGTTTCTTGTAAAAAATAATTATGAGGACTTAAGAATCCAAGAAAGATGAACACATTTTCTTATTACATTATAATTGTAAGGGAATAAATCATAGTATACCTTCCTTTATGTGTTTTGGGTGTTGTAGGGACTTGAAGAATCTTCCAGTGTTTTTGGAGAGTGTTTAGAGGAACAATGGGTTAATTGATCCAATTATTTTCCATGGAGACCTATGCTGAACCATAATCTAGTACACTAATACGTAGTTGTTATGGATGCAACATAGGATTGATGGATTCAAAGTAATGGAGATCTGTATGGGGAGAAGGGGATCTCAAGGATGAGTTTTGAGGCTAGCACCTTCGTGGGGGGGGGGGGGGGTAGCTGTGCTATGGTGATTGAATGCGGCGGATGCCCTTCTTTAGTTTGGAGCACTGTGGCATGGATCAAGGTGGTTGTGGAATAAGGGTTTTGTGCAGTTATACAATATTGGGGGTGGGTGTTCCCTGGGCTCTTGGATACACCATATTCCCTCTCCATAAGAAAATATGATCTAGATTTATCAGTGATGTGTTCCTCAGACATACGATTTGATGAAGGGGGATGCAGTTTGGTCACTGGGGTTTCACAATAGTATAACTTGTGTTAGATAGATATTAAGTTTTTTCTAAGGGGGAATTCTATGGTCATGTAAAAAGAAGTCTTCCTATGAATACTCCCAATCTCATCCAAACTTGGTTTTCTCCCAATCCTTCCTATAAAACCCTAGGCACCCCAAAGTTCTTTTAAAATGACTTTGAATCCCCTTTAAATTAGTATTAATCTCCAACTTATAGATATTAATCTGTGTAAATCCGAGGTAGGTCATTCTACCTTTCTAAAGGTTTATCCTCTATTTTATCTAGTTTTCCCCACATTTTTCTTTACATGCTATTGTGTTTGATCTCCATCATTATAATCATGTTTTATTTTTTATTTTAGGTGAGTTCATGGATTGAGTTCCTTGATAGATCATAGTTTACTTGAGGGAGAAGTGATCAAAGATCCATATTGGTGTTCCATCTATATTTCAAGAATGTCAAATGTTTGACACAAGTGATTTTTTTCTTGTCCTATTTATTTACATTTAATCCAAAATTGATCATGGTTTATTCATTTGAATGAAAGTGGAATTAACCTACTAAATATTTAAACCTAATTAATGAATTGGTTTTTATTTAGCAATCACATGTTTATTCCTTCCACCATGGTAAGGGGTTGCCTCTTTATTTTCTAGATAGTGTTATATATATGTTATTCTTGTTACCATATTTTTTATGATTGGATTATGATGATGAAATTGATGAATTTTTTTAAGAACTTAAAGGAAAAATTAATTATTTTCTTAAGAACTTAATAAAGAGTAATGCTTAATAAAGTAGGTGTTTCATTCCATTTTATAGTAATCAAATTGATGAAAAATTATTGTTTAATTGAATATTATATTCCATATGTTAATGTAATTGAATAATTAACTTGAAGTTGGAATAATTTTTTATAATATTAATCATTAAAGTAATGATAAAAAAATTGTTTTATTTAAAGTGCGTTAAAGATGGAAAATGATAGAGAACCTATTTAATAAGTTTAATATATTATTATAATTGATTCCTTAGGTTACCCATAGTTGTAACCTATGATAAATGAATCAATTAATTCATAGTGGAATAAAATATGGTTGTTTAATAATGATAATTATTTGGGACCAAGTGTGTCTATTTTCTAATGAAGGATGAATGCCTTATATTTAGGGTTGAGTGAGCCCGTTTTCATATAAAGGATAAATGACTTATTTTATAGCCATGTTTTCCTATTTAACTTGTTAGTTGTGTTTTTACTTTTTACTTCTATAAATGTGAGCCTTGTTATACAATACGATGTGAGCCTATGTTGATCGATGAGATATGGGTGGGGAAACCTAAGGATGGGACAAATGCTGACTCTTATGATAGTGAGATGCAAGATGGTGTCAGGGATGGAATTGGGATGGTGGAATAGGTTGAATATGGAATTACCCATTATAATGTTAAAAGTTTTGATTCTTTGTTGATAAATCAATTTAAATGATGGATGGTTTAGTTTCTTGTAATTTTCATTCCTATCCCCATTGTTTGAGTTAGTTGGATGTGCTTGGTTATGCATGTCTTTGACTGTAGATTAGGATGTTTTCTTTGAGTACCTATAATTATTGATAGATAAAAATGTTTAAGAAATTTTATACCCCATGGGGTTGGTTCTTATTTGAATAAAAAATTTAATATTAATCCTAATAAATCATGGACTTAGTTTGTTTTTGCCGAGAGTGTATGAACTTATCTCGAGGATAATAAAGTGTGGTTTAATTAATAGTAATTGATGGTAAACAAAATTTAATTTTTAATAATGTTAATTAATGGATAATTAATCAATTAAAGAAGGTAAATGATAAAAAGTAAAGTACTAATTTAATTCAAGTATCCTTTAAATGTTTTTGCACTTTTATGATATCTAGTCTCTGGTAGTGGTAGTCGAGTGTCCAATTAACGATAGATGTAGTTGATCCTAGGGAAAGGTTGTCCCATAGTGTTGTTATGAGATATATTATATCCTATATGTTTTGTGATTTCATATGATACTCCACCCATGTTGGTTAGGGTAACTGACACCTAGTAGACTCTAGGAGGGTGTTTCCTCCAACATATTAGTGGTGAGGATGGATGGATGAATTCCCCCTCTAGTACTGATCTATTTTATTGTTAGCATTATGTGATAGTATTAATGATGGTTAGTTTTCCCCATATATGTGTTTATAGAGATATAAGTTCTTGTGGTTATGTCCCACACTTGTATCTACAAATATAGTATCAAAACAGTTATTATTGGTATCATGGGTATAGGTTGTGATGGATTGAGGTACCTTACTCAGAGTATGAACTATAATGGATCGAGGGATAATACCTGATGTATTATACATGTCATGTGGGCTATGTTCGCTTCTATAAACCACTCAATTACTATACAAAGATGTGGTATGATATGATGAGATTATGTGATTGAAAAGTTTTATGTTTTGATACTTGGCATAAGTTTTTTCAGGATTTCTTCATGGGATGCATGTTTTGATACTTATCATAAGTGTTTTCGGGATAACTTCTTCTGTAGATAGATGGATCAGGATGCGTGATGTTGGGGCAGAGAAACAAACTATTGGGAATGTGGTATCCGGACACCCTTGTTGTTTCATTAATATGATCTATTTTATGTGATACATTGTGAGTTAAAGTTATGGTGTGGTTGGGAACTTAGTATACCTATTTAGTTGATGAGTAAGTTTCACTTTCTGTTAACTAGGATTTAGTATGACTTATTCATATTTTGAAAGATAATCACCATATAATATCCTTTGAAGTATACTTTTCTTCTCATCCCACATATAAATAAACTATTTTTCAGGTCATCAGGAGAAGGATGGATATAAGGAAAGATTTTCCGGGCTAATGGTTTTTTCAAGAGATTTTTAGGATTCATGGTCCTCGCTGCATTTACCTTTTGGTACTTTCATTTTTTCTTTCTAGTTTTTTTTAGTTTTTTATTAAATTACATGTATTCACTTTGGATTTATTTTATCTTCAGGATTATGAGTTGATTGGTGTTATATCTTAATTCTATCTTCCACATATTTCTCTTAAATGGTAATGCCTCCCATTTGTATGTTTACTATAAACTCAATGCATGTCAACAACCCATGGAATATTAGAGGTAGGATTTAGAAAATCACCATATACCTTATCTCATTTCTAGCCTATTAGGGATACCTTTGGGGGGAGGGGGTTGTGATAGAGTGGTATCAAATATTCAAATTGAGGTATAAGATATAGTCTAGAGTTATGCATAGGTAATCGGATTGATAAGGAAACAATGTTAGGTATGTTTAGTAATTGATTTAAAAATAGATAATAGCTAATTCGTGGATATTTAAGCCCCCCAGTGATCTAATACAATTTTTTTTATCAATCCTACTAAGTGAATTGAATCTAGTTTTGGGGTATAAACCTAGGAAGGGATCATGCATAATTATTCTTTGAACCCATTATTGAAATGGGTAAACTATGGGATTAAGTTAAAATTAAATAATAAAAATAATAAAATAAATAAATAATTAATATTATGCATTCCATGTTTTAGGTTTTTGAGTCTAACTATTTTTTATTTTATAGGTTTGGATTTAGGTCGACATCCCAAATAGTTTTTATAGAGGATGTTTAAAAGGATGTTCCAGTTGATCACCATAGAGAAAAAGTCAATGACGATGACACTTAGAGGATGAAAATATATGAGTTTAAATTATAGCACCTATATAAGTATAAGGGATCCATTTTGGACTTATTTATATAGGCATGGTTGGATGAATTTTAGATAGAGTTTAGTTTTATCCATTCTCTAAAGGAGAAATGAGTTTCATTGGCTATGATGATGCTGTGGAGAAGCAAGGTAATGGTGGATCTTATTCAATGGAGATCACAAGGAGTTAGAGGTCTCATGGGATAAGTTTAGAGACTAGTTTTGAGAAGATTTTATTTATTCAATTGTGAAAGAGGCTAGTGTCCAGAAGCTTCTTACCCTTTGATAGGGGGAATCCAGTGTGAAAAAGATCAGGATCAGTTTCATGACCCTTTTATGATATGCTTCAGTATTGTTGTAAAAATAGGAGGCCAAGGTGAGAAAATTTGAGGAGGTATTTCATTCAAATATCCCATTCCAAATCAACACATTTAGGATTTCAAAATATCTCAAGGTTTTGTTGAGATGATAGGTTTTTGAGAGAATGCTAGACTTAACCAAGTTGTCATTAGAGGAGAGTCATCAGGATTCCTCACAAAGTAGATCTATGGTATGGTGTTCCTATTTTCTTAGAAGGAATAGTTATTAGATAGATGATGGTAGGTACCATACCTCATCAATGTATTTCTATAGGTATGGAAGCTCTGATACCTTTTCTATGGGATCATAAATTTATTTTTCATGTGTAGGATGAGGTCATCAGTGATGATATTTCCTAATATTTTGATCAGATAGCGTGTTCCAGGTGTTTTAGATCAGGTTCCTCTATTGATTCAGTTTTAGCCGAGGTAGTAGAATATGGATAATTAAACTTGGGATAAGTATATATGGTATATGGATGGAAATGGTAACTATGAGATTCTACTCATCCTCAGAGTGCAGAGAATAGCTACAGAGGTGTTCACCATCAGGGTTAGAGAGGCCATAAAGTAGGTTGTGGTCAGATTCCTTCTCTAGAGTTTCTAATACCGAGAAATCCGAACATCGTTCGAGGTAATATTTTATTGTTTTTTACTTCGGTTAATATTTTGTTTTATTTAAGAGCTACACATTCCTTTGTATCACCTCCTTATTCCATGATTTAGGACTTGAGGTGAAGAGACTTCTTCTTCCCTTAGTAATGACTATGCTAATTAGAGGCTGAGATTATCTATATAAAGAATGTTTAGTTTATGATCTAGTTATAGTGAAACATATATCATTGGGAGACTTTATATATTTAAGAATATATCCATACAACATCATATTTGGTATGGAATGGCTTTATTTGGTGAAATATATTTTGGATCACTCCAAGTGGTGGGTTGTGTTCTCAAATTCCAACAGATATTTTTCCATTTTCTTTGGAAGGAGAGACCCTCAGATGGGTCAGAGACATGTTCTTCCCTTGTCATCCTTAATGGCCGAGATAATGTTGAGTTATTCATAAGTTTATATTATGGGTTTTCCTAGGGTTTTAAGGTTATAGAGTTACCTCCTTGATGGGATATCAAGTTTTTTATTGAGCTACAATCAGGTGTTTCTCTTATCTCAATGTATCTATATAGGATGGTGACTTTTGAGGTGCGAGAGCTGTGGGCACATCTAGATGATTTTTTGTAATGAGGGAGTTTTTGGATGAGTGTGTCAACTTTGGGTGTACCAATTTTTTTCCTCAATAAGGTCGATGAAAGTTTTATTCTCTATGTTTATTATCATCACTTGAACCATGTGATAGTATAGGATCACTATTCTCTTACTTAGATTGAAGATTTATTTGAACAGCTAAAAGGAGAAAGTTTGTTCTCAAATATTGATTTGTGGTTAGGGTATCATCAATTGAGGGTAAAAGATGAGGATATTCTGAGGATCACTTTTTTATGTCATCATGGGAATTATGAATTCATTATAATGTAGTTCGGTGTGAAGAAAGTTTCATCCATGTTCATGGGTTTGGTGAATGAAGTGTTTAGATAGTTCTTGGATAGGTTCATTGTGTCTTTCATTGATGGCATCATTGTGTAATATGCATATAAGGAAGAGAAAATAGATAATTTGTATTCCATTTTGTGAGTTCATCATCATCATCATATTTTTGAGAAGTTGTCAAAGTGTGAGTCATGGTCTTGTGAAGTTCATTTCTTGGGAAATTTCATAACCCATTAGGGAGTAACTATGGATCCATCAAATATCAGGATATTCATTTTTTTGGGAATCCCCCAAGACTATTAGAGGTTTGGAGTTTCTTTGGTCTTTCATTCTATTAAAATAAGATCATAACCAATTTCCATCAAGTTTTAAATCCTCTAACTGATTTGACTAGAAAGGTTCAGGAATTATTGTGCATTGACCAGTGTTTGGTAGCTTTCAAGAACTCAAAGGAGAAGTTTTATAACACTCCAGTCCTCTGTTTTCCAATAGTGGGGGTTTAGTTTTAGATTTTCTATGATGCTTTGAATCTTGTGTTGGGATATGTTTTGAAGTTGTAGAGATTAGTTGTTTCTTATGCATCTCATCAGTTGAATATTTCTGAGAATAACTATTCCACCCCTGATCCTAAGTTGTAAGTAGTCATGTTTTCCTTGAAGTTTTTTTTCACATTAACTCAATGAGAATTTTATAGTTTTCACCAATCATAAAATTGTGAGGTGTGTTTTCTCTTATATTGACATGAATTTGTGAAAAAATGGACGAAATTATTAAAGGATCATGACTTTTAGATTTCATATACACCTGGAAAGGTTAATTTTATGGTATATGCACTGAGAAAGAAGTCATGTAGTGATAAATTGTGTAAATTCGAAGACTCATATAGAGTAATGGAAGATATCTGAGTGATGCATCTAAATATGTGAGAGGTTGGTGGAATAATTTTTATTTTTTTCAAATGAAATTGTATTCATATTCAGTGTATAAATTGGATGATTACCAATTGGGGGAATTAGAGGTGTGGGTTTGGGGAGACCAAGTTGTCTTTGGTGATGCCCCTGACGGTTAGTTTGAGGATGAACAATGACAAGTGTTGTTTTATGATGGGATTTTCATCCCTTTTTCTATGTTTTAGATGGTTCTCCTTGAGTTCTATAGGTCACCCATCATGGTATATCCTTGCATGATAAAGATGTGTCAAAATATGAGAGGTTAGTTTTCGTGGTATTTGTTTAAGTGTGTAGTTTTTTAGTTTGTGTATTGATGTTTGGTGTGAAAAAATGTGAAGGATGAGTACCGTGTTGCTAGTGGTTTTATCCAGCCATTATATGTTCCTCAGTGGAAGTTGGAGAATATTTCGACGGGAATCGTTACTAGTATACCTTAATCTCAGGGAGGTTATAATGCTATATGGATGATAATGAATAATTTTATCAAATCAAACCACTTTATAGTGACCAGATATTTGATCTCAGTGGATATTTTGTTGAGGAAGTATTTAGAGGAGGTGGTGAGACACCATAGAGTCCCAAGGATGATCATCTATGATCATGATCCTCATTTTACCTCCAATGTTGTAGATAGGTATTCAACATGATTTTGGTTCTCAGTTATACCTAAACACTACTTTTCATCTAAAGATGGATGGACAGACCAAGAAGACCATCCACTATCTTCAAGAAAAGTTTCATTATCATATCTTATATTTTAGAGGTGTATTTATGATGAAACTATATTTAGTTCAATTTTCTTACAATAATAGTTTCAACAATACCATTGGTTTGGAACGTTTGAATATTGGCATGGACAATCGTTATATTCTCTATTCTGCTGGATTGGGGTCAGAGAGTTAGAAATTATCAAGTTGAAGGTAGTATAGAATATAGAAGAGATTACTTAAGTAATTAACAAAAGGATGAAAAGTGAATAGGATCATCAAAAATCCTATCCTGAGTATATTAGGTGACCACTATAGTTCAATCGGTTTTTTGGGACTTTTGAGGTGTTAGATCTAGTTGGAGCTATGGTATATCAGATAAAACTTCCCCTAAAGATGACCCAGATACATGATTTCTTTCATGTTTCGTAGACTCATTGTTATATTCATGATGAATCTCACATCATCTATTGGGGTCAGATCAATGTTGATGATGACGTGACCTTTGAACAGTGGCATGTAGAGATCTAAGACCACAAGGAGAAGGTGTTGAACAGGTGTGTTCCTTATTTGGTTCGTTTCTTGTGGTGATACAGTGGTATGGATGAGAGTATCTAGGAATGTGAACCATAGATAGATTCTTAGTAAAAAAATATGTTTTTTATTTATCTCTTATCTTGTAAAATTTATCATTATGGTTTTAGAAACTTTTTTTGTTCTTTAACATGATTTTATATCTTTTTTCTTATTGTGGCCTTTATCTAATTTGATTGGTATATCACTAGAGAGTGTTTAAGATCTATTTATTACGGTTTAATGGTTTTACGACTATTTCCTCAGAGTGAGGTGGTTGAGCTCCTGTGATGGTGGGATTATTGAGAGGTATCTTTTTGGGTGTTTTTTGGGGAACCATTTTCTTATTACCTATCAATGTTTGGTTTTTAATTCTCATGGATGTGAATGGTTTGAGAGGTATCTGATGTGATTACCAAATCTCAGTAGCCCTTATTTTTTGTGTTTATGCATTTAAAGAACCTGAAGGAGGTTCCAAGGAGTTTAGTGAGTGTTTGGAGGAAAATGGGGTAGTTGAGAAAATTATATGTCATGAAGCCCTAGGTTGCACCATAAGCCAGTCTGTTACAACGTACTGGTTATGGATTTGACAAAGTCTAGTTTTATTTTGTGAGAATCAATATCATGATATGACATAAAAATAGATTAGGAGGAGTTTTGAGGCCACTCCATTTTTCGAGGGAGCTACTCCATGGTGGTTAGATGTGGCATAAGCCCTTCCCCATTGTCGATCTCTATAGCGTAGAGTGATGAGGCTATAAAATAGGGGGTTTGGGAATTTTTTCAAAATAGTTGTGGATGAACCATGGGTTTTAGGCTATGAAATATTCCCTCATACTGGGAAAATAGTATCTTGATGGATCCGTTCCATGTTCCTTATACATGCGGTTTCACCAAGGGGAAATCGTATAGTCACTCGAGCTACACCGTAGTATACACCTGTGTTGGGTATATCTATGAAATAGTACTAGGGCCTATGATGTGGTCTTGTAAAAACTTTTCTTCCTAAAAATTACCCAAATCCCAACCGAACTTTATTTTATTCCACTCCTTATATTGAACCCTAGGAACCCCTGAGTTCTTATCAAATAACTTTTAATCCCCTTTCAATCAGGATTAATCCCTAGATTCTATAGATTTAACTATCATTATCCAAAGAAAGTTTTTCTCTCATTCTAATGAATTATTCTCAATTTAATATCATTTCCTCCCATTAATCTTTTCATACTCGGGTGTTTAATCACTATCTTTCTAATGGAGTTTTTTTATTTTCTAGTGAGTTTGTGGAATGACATCCTTAGAATATTTTAGTTTCCTTACAGGAGAGAGAACCAAAGATCTTTATTGGAGTTTTATTTTCATTTCATGAATGTCAAAATATTGAGGTAGGGGATTTTTTTATTACCCTATTTAGTTTTGTGAAATATTAAATTGAACATGGTTTATCCATTTGTATGCCAATGGAATTAACCTAATAAATATTTAAACCAGATTAATGAATTGTTTTATGTTTAATGACAACATGTTGTTGCTTTCCATAATGATAACAAGTTGCCTCTTGATTTTCTAAATAGGGTGCTATTGATGTTATTCTTGTTATCATGTCTATTTATGATTAGATTAACATGATGAAATTGGTTAATAAAATAAATTTGGAATTATTTAATTATATTAATAACATAAAAAAGAGGCATGTTTAATAAATTCAGTGTTTCCTATAATTTGATGGTAATCAAATTGTTTCCAAATTCATGTTTAATTGAATATATTATTACTTGTGTTACTGTAATTGAATAACAAACTTGAATTTTGAATTATTTTTTATTAGATTAATGATTAAATGCATTATAATGGTAATTTTATATTTAAAGATTTCTAAATCAAAAAAATACTAGAGAGCCTCTTTAATAAGTTTAATAGATTATTATAGATTATGACTTATATTACATGTAGTAGTAAACTTTTATAAATTAATCAGTTAATTCAAGATGGAATAAAAATTGGTAGTTTGATAAAGATAATTGTTTGGGGCCAAGAGTGACCATTTGATCATGAAGGATGGATGCTTTTTAGTTTGGGCCATGTGAGTTTGGTTTCATATAGAGGCTAAATGCCTTATTTTTTTCCAAGTTTCCATGTGGAAATTTTAAGATGTTTGTTTCCTTTTTTTCTCTGGATGTGAGCCTTTCTATGTGATGTGATGGGATCCAGGCATCAAGGTCCTCATGTGATCTCCTGTGCAGAAGGGGGCCCCTCTTGGAGGGCTTAGATGAGGGTTTCAAGAAGGTTGTGCAGACCCCAGTTAGGGACACCAACGCTACGGGGGCATCTGGGCCACTCCCCCGATCCAAATCTAAGGAAGAAGGTTTGTTATCGTCCTCATATCTCTCGCTTTCTCCGAACCGTAAGGTTCAGAAGGAACTTTTTTAATGCTTTCTGTTATTATCTGGAATTCACGGGGCTTGGGGGCCCAAGCCAAGCATGCTTTTATTGCCTCTGATGCCAGGCAAAGAAACTCCTCTATAGGGGTAATACTCGAACCTAAGAAAGATTCGAGCAAAGCACCTTGGTTGGCCAAGAAAATGGGATTCAATAATGCTTTCCACGGAGGTCTGTATAATTTGAAAATTCGGGTATGCTAGAAGAATAACGTCGTAGTGGAGGTTGTGAGCCTCATGTCACAATGCGTTAACACAAAAATTTCTTTCAGGGGGCGCGAGGTCCTCTTCTCCTTCATCTATGCTAGCACAGTTTCGAATGGGCGGACTGAGTTATGGAGACATCTGGAATCACTCCAAACAGGTACCACTCCATGGTTCGTTGGTGGGGATTTCAATACAATATCGGAGTTCTCAGAGAAGAAAGGAGGATCCAACTTCAACCTTGGAAGAACCAAGAGTTTTGGAGTTTTATGACGGCAATAGGGCTCCTAGAATTGGGTTTCTCAGGCTTCGGGTTTACATGGTGCAACAATCGGAAAGGGACGAGTCACATCTGGAGCTGGTTGGATATATGCATGGAGAAAGTGAAGGGATTGGATGCCTTCTGAAAGATGTCAGTCCCTCATCTCTCCCGTGTGCTTTTGGATCATGCACTGCTTCATGTGGAAATCAAGAGCTGCCCAACGGTTGGCTATGCCTTTTTCTATTCTAACACATGGCATCAGAATGAATCCTTTATGAAACTTCTAAAAGAGTCCTGGTAGGAGGAGGACAGTGGAAGGTCGTGGGGAGGATTAGTGAATTACCTCCAAAGGCTCAAGCAAGACATTCGAGAATGGCTTGGGAATAGACCTGACGAGCAGGGTGGGGTGTCCAGGATCCAGGATGAGGTGGATAGGCTGGAGGGCTCTCTAAAAAATGCATGGGATGATAACATCTTTGTTTCCCTCTATAATAAGCAGGCTGCACTAGCTGAAAATATCCTCGAAGTTGAGAGAATATACAAGAAGCGAGCACAGATCAGATGGCTTAGGGAAGGAGACCGCAATACATCCTTCTTCCATGCATGCATGAAAGAAAAACGGAGTTCGAAGATCAACCTGAGCCTTGGAAACGGGGTATTCACGTTAGATGTGGACATCACTGGGAAAGTGGACTTGGATCATTTTGAAGGCATCCTGTCGGGGGAGGCCTCGTCTAAGTTCCAGCGAGATGTAATAGATGGGGACATTTTCTTGAGCAGGACTCCACGGCTTGTGAGGGAGGTGGATAACGACTTCCTTATCGATATTCCATAAGAGAGAGAAGTGAAAGAGGCGGTCACGATCATGCATCAGGACAGTGCACCCAGGCCGAACGACTTCCCATCTTTATTTTATGTGGCTTATTGGGATCTGGTTGGTCCGCTGGTGGTTGAGGCAGTGCAGGATTTCTTCGGAGGGGGTGCTCTCAATAGAGGCGTGTGTTCCTCAAGAATTGTTCTCACTACAAAGATCAAGAACCCAACCCTTATTATCCAATACCATCCGATCTTCCTTTGTAATGTTTCATACAAGATTCTCGCTACGATCATAGCTAGAATGACCAACAGTATTATTCCAAAGCTGGTGTCCAAGGAACAACATGGGTTCATACAAGGTCGAAGTATTCAAAGGGAGATTGAAATTTCTAGTGATCTTGTGAACGATCTCCACTGGTGGATGGTGGGTTCCAATGTCATTTTTCAAGTTGATATAAATAAGGCCTATGACAATGTTGAATGGAGTTTCATTATTTGGGTTATGAGGAGGTTCAGGTTCTAGGAGGAGTTCTATGATCTGTGTTTTAGGTGTTATTCTTCACCATGGATTTCGGTCTCCCTTATGGGGAAGTGATTCAGTTATTTCAAATCAGCCTGGGGGTTCTCCAAGAAGATCCTTTGTCACCTACTCTCTTCATTTTGGCATAGGATGCACTATCATGGAATCTGAACTACGGTTTGGAGGAGGGAAGGATGAAACCTTTTTGTGGAAAATGGGGTATGGAGAGCATTTACCATCTTATGTTTGCTGATGATGTTATTATTTTCATGAATGGCAGGCGTAGGTCTCTCCTCCAATTCTTGGAGATTCTTTATTGTTACGGCCGCCTAATCGGGAAAAGTATCAACGCCTCAAAGTTCCACATGTTCATTTCAAATCAATGTTCAGATAGAATATGTAGAGTTATTCAAGATATTCTTGGGTGCCAGCAGAGGTAGTTGCCAATCCTGTGTCTTGGCACACCAATTTCTTGTGGCCGCATCAAGAAGCAATACTTCGATGGAATTTTGGATTGGCTTTTAGGACGAATCTTCAGCTGGAATAACAGACTGCTTTCAATTAGAGGACGGGTCACACTAATCAATAGTGTACTCACATCCATCCTAATGCATATTTTCTCCATTGTTAATCCTCCCAAAACTGTGGTTGAGAAAATTTAAGAAACGATGAATGCATTCTTGTGGGATGAGACACAGGTTGGGTGAAGCAACTGGGCTTCTTGGCAGCGTTTAGCGAAGCTAGTGACCGATGGGGGGGGGGGGGGGGGGGGGTTGGCCTTCGTGATATCAAGGAGACTATCACCGGTATACAGGGTCGACTAGCATGGGAAGTGATTACTTGGGAATCATTGTGGGAAAGGTTATTCAAGAAGCGGTATGACCTCCATTGGGAAGAGGGTGAGCGGCGCGGTATGTCCGCGCTGGCGCGCTGCATGGCGTTACTCATTGAGGTGCTACAGGGACACACACGGTGGGTCATTGGAAGGGGGAACATCAATTTCTGGGAAACCGACTAGGCTAGGGATAGACTGGCTTTTCCAGGCTGTCCGTATCCAGATGTATATTTCAGAGAAGCTACGACACAATATTATCTCATTCAGGTGACACTCAACCCTCAACAAATGCACATATTCGAAAACATTGTCATGAGTGACGATCCAGATATCTGCTACTTCACCAGATCAGGTTCAGGCAGATTTAACATTAAGGATTATCGGGGAATTCTCCAGGATGAAGATGTTACGACCACGTGGGCTCCTATAATTTGGTGCAAGGAGATTCCGATGAAACTGAATTTCCTTGTCTGGCGAATCAGAAATAAAGACATTACAATGGAAGATAACAATTAGAAGAAGGGTATTTCCATGGCATCCCATTGCTATTGCTGTGTGAGCCCAAGAACGGAGTCGATGATTCATCTTTTCTTCCAGAGTCAGTGGGATTCTTTTATGTGGTCTCTGGTTAGTCCGCATTTTGACATGGATCCAGACTCTTTTTCCATGAAAAGATTTCTGTGTCCATGATTTCATGGGACAGAGAACAATGCCTTAGAGCACGCCGCTCGGACGATTATCTTGGCGGCTATTTGCCGGACCATTTGGGAAGCTCTTAATAGTGTGCGGCTGGGATCCAGTCGATCTATTTTGTTCATGTAGAAGTGGTTTAAATCTCTTGTTGCCGATCTGGCATCACTTTTTAAGTGAGGGCTGGCTTCAGTGTCCATTTTCAATATTATCAATCAGTCATACAATCCGAGCAGAGGGAACGGTCTTTGGACTTGTTGGAAGCCTCCTACCAGTGGGTTGAATTGAATGTGGATGGTTCCCTTATAGAAGGGGTCATGAGGGGAGGGGGGGTGCTATGGGACCTATGGGGTTCGGATCATATCGGCTTCAATGCCTATTATGGCTCAGGAAACTCATTGGGAGCGGAAGTGCGAGCCCTTCTTTCCAGACTGATGGTTTGTAGGAGAAGGGGTTTACGGGTGGACAAGATCAAATCCGATTCTGAAGTCCTTGTGAGGGACCTACAGGGACGCCATGCGGTCCCTTGGGACTTGACATACCTCATTCTACGATGCAAAGAAGAGACCAAGCAGGGGTGTATTGTCCACCACAGTTAGTGGGAAACTAATTTTGCAGCAGACTCACTAGCTAGGCTGGGTAGACAGGAGGAGGAGCTTCTGATTTATGATAGTTTAGATTCTCTTCCCGTTGAATGAAAAAACATTTTCCAAGGTAATGCATTGGGTCTCCATCACATTCACCATCGTTGAAGGGCTGGTGTGGTTCCCCTTCCTGTATTTTCAATAAATAAAAAATAACTTTCAGCAGCAATGGGTCAGGAGGCTTGAGGTTGTGCCAACAACTAACGTTTGTAACAGTGAGATGCATGATGATATACAAGATGATGTTGAGGATAATGCTTGGATGACGGAACGAGTTGAATATGGGATTACTTGTTATGATTATTAATGTTGGTATTATTTCTTATTAAATATATTTACAGTACATATGTCCTAGTTTATTGTTATCTTTATTCCTATTCCCATCGCTTGAGGAAGCTGGATGTGCTTAGTTATGAATCTATTTGATGGAAGATTAATATGTTTTCCTAAAGTAACTGGAATTATGGAATGATAATAATATTTAATAATTTTTCAACCCATGAGGTTGGTTGTTTCTAGAATTCAAAATATAAAATAAATCTTGAGAATCCATGGACTTAGTTGGTTTATTCCTAGAGGTAATGCACATCACTTGTGAATAATAAAGTGCAGTTTAATCAATGTTAATTTATGGTTTATTAAATTTATTTTATAATAATTTTAATTAATGGATAATGAATTATTTAGTTAATGGAAATTATAAAAATTAAAGAAATAATTTAATATAAGTATCCTTTAAATGCTTGTTTTCTTATATGAAATTTAGTCCCTTATAGTGGTAGCTAGGAGTCTGAGTGATGATAGATATATTTGATCTTAGGATTAGGTTATAACTATAGTGTGGTTTTAAGATATATTATATCATATATTTTTTATGATTTCAAATTATATCCCATCAATGTTGGTTAGGGAGACTGACACCCATTGGACTCTGGGAGGGTGTTTTCCCCAACATCCCAGTAGTGAGGATGGATAGTTGACTACCCCCACTAGCCTTGCTCTCTTACCTTGATAGTATTATGTGATCATATTAATGGTGATTAGTTTTTACCATATATGTGTATCAAAGTTTATAATTTATTATGATTAATTCACACACATTTATCTATCGATATAGTATCCAAATGGTTATTATAGGTACGATGGGTATAAGCTGTGATGGATTGATGTACATTACTCAGTGTATGGACTATGATGGCTTGAGTTATAATAATAGATTTATGATAAACGTCATGCAGGCTATGGTAGCTATTGAAAACTACATGGTTACTATACAAATATGTGCTTCAAAATTATGAGATGATGCTATGAATGAGATGAAAATTGCGATACATAGACCATGTGTTTTTGGGTTTGATTATTTTGGAGAGAGATGGTTCCAGATGTACGAGATTTGGGGAAGAGCTGCAAAACAATGGAGAAGTGGTAGTAGGGTACCCTCATTTTTTTATTACAATAATATATGTTCTCATGTATGTGATACTTGGTGATATATAGTCATAGTAAGGATGATAACTTAATATACTTGTTTAGGAGATGAGTTAGTTTCACTTATTATTCATTGATATTTAGTATGGTTTCTTTATCTTTGGTAGGAGACGATATATGGATTATCCTACTGAGTATAATTTTATTCTCACCCAACGTATAAATAAACTATTTTCATGTCAAATGATTATGTTGGTTACTCGGATGTATTTAGTAGCTCATGGTTTTTTCATGATCTATTTGGGATTTTTGGTCCCTGCCACATTTACATTTTGGTACTTATAGTTTTCCATTCTAGTTTTATCAGTTTTGTATAACCTTACATTTTTTTCATTTGTTATTTCTTTTATCTTTATGAGTAGGAGTTGATTTTTTTCTATCTTATCTCTATCTTCCACATGTTTCTCTTAGAGGGTAATGCCTCCCATTTGTATGTTTACTATATCCCCAGTGCTTTTTTTCCAACCCATGGCCTATTGGAGGTGTGATTCAGGTGGTCACCATACCACTTCTCTTATTATCATTCTAGGAGGGTTACCTTTGGGGGGAGGGTCATGAAAAACTTTTAATATAAATATCTATAATAAAAAAATTATAATGTTTATATAAATAATACTAAATTAATTAAAAACAAGTTTTTTTACCACATACCTTATATATAAAATTACTATATAGGATCATATCCAACAATGCTGCACGATTTTATTTATATTAGGAAGAACAATAAATTAAAAAATATATTATATTGTCTATGTTTTCTACAAACACAAATTTACAAGTATTTTACTCTTTGAAATCTAAATTTAAAAATGATTTTAAAGTCATTGACTTTTTCTAGGTCTGTAGTGGAGAAGAATTAGAATCCTTAGTCCACTTTCATGATAAAATAAATGATCCATTTTATTTCATTAATCTAGTTGTTTTCCCCTTTAATAATTACATACATTAGTTAATTTTTTATTTATCAAAAAAGATATTGAATATAATATAAGATGGAATTAAAATACCCCTTTTTTATCGTGTAGCTTTATAAGATTCATTGAATATGATATAAAATTTCGAATAGATTATAAAAACATTTGAATATCATAATTTTTAATTGGAACATGTAGAATTAATCTTGGATCATGAGTTATATGAATTCATACTCTCATATGATATTCCAATAATGGTTTATTATGATGGGTATCACCTAAAATATTATACACAATACATTTTTAAATGATTCATCATGTGGGTAAATATATATATAATTACTAATCAATTTCACCCTAAAATATTTCAAAACAACTAAATATTAAATAACTATTTACTATAAAGATGTTATAAAATTCTATGGAAAAAATATTTCCTCTGGTATGTTGGACATTTTTAGTGAAAAAATACACTAAAAACATAATTTTTTATGAATTTTCATATGGTTTATGGAATTATCATCTCATTATATTTCATGAAGAATTTATTTTGTGTAAATTTTACTGCATTGTATTTCTTATATTTTTCATTAAATGTTTTAAGATTATTTTTAACTCTTCAAATGCCTACTCAAAATGCTTTCATGGTCATCCTTTTCTTAAAGTGGTCTCTTGGTGAGACTCCAAACCCACCCATATAACACATCCATGCTATTATAGATGATGTAAAACCTTCAAAATTAGTTCTCAATCATTTATGATAAATGAATCATCTTGTGTCTGAACTAGATAAATAAATATTTTGTACACATTATTATCTTTTAAGAGATAAAATAATAACAAATTTTACTTTTTTATTACTTATTCATTCCTCTAATACTTTTTATGTTTTTTCATATAAAAGCTAACCCTTCTTATTCACATAAGCATCCTTCTATACCATATAACATGGGATTGAAGTAGTAAGAGCCTATAATTAATCAATATAGATCTCAATTAGATTACATCTTTCATTGTTTGTATTAATAATATTATTATAAATAAAAATTATGTACTACTTATTTTTCAAGTGAAGTATACCCCATCCTTGTTTTTTAGTATGGATATGGTTACATTTATACATGTTGATTATTATCTAAAATCCTTTTATTTTTTTATAAAGTAACATATACGAAATTATCTACTTCAAACATTTTATGTTAATTAAATTAAAATCACATAAAGTTTACCTTAATTATTTCCTCTTCACATTGAGAAATTAATAAATTCCAAGTTTATTAAGAGACGACGATGATATAAAATGATGGTGGGTGAGGATTGTTTTTCTCATCAACATCTCTCAAATATTTATTGGACAGTGTTTTATAGAAATCTATACGTACCCTTCTATCAAAATTCTAAACAAAATACATTCTAAACCCTTCTAGTATAAATTTACTCTTAAAACACAAATCAATATTTATGGACTTTATCTAAAGGGAAGAGAATAGAATGTAAAAATGAAAGTTACCATAATATATTCCCAAACAGTCAACTACATTGCATGTATGAAATTATGAAAAATATATATTATCATAGTTATTATATCAAATAACACAATATGGGTGTGAATTTAGTTCCAAAATTTTATAAATTTAACCTCCCTTTTAATTATTTAATTGTGGCTTATGTTTCTTAAATTAAAATAACATTTAATATTAACAAGAAATAAATATAAATCATTAAGATATTTTTATAGTAGTTTATATATTTTTTCATCAATCTCCCACTCCATTAGACCAACACCCAATATAGGCTTAGGTATTTTATTCAATATCCTTTTTTTGAGGGATCTTCATAGTTAAGTGAAAACAACCAACTCATAAATTTCAAAAAAATACACGATCTTTTAACTTGTCTCATTTTACAATATGACCTCCCATGTTATTTCCGCAACACTTAGTGCCTGAAATTTATACATTAAAGAAAATAAATAAGAGTAATTTTGATTATAAGTTTTACCATACAATTATTATAAAACAAAGATGACAGAATTGAATCCACTGAGAGAAATAAATTCATAAAAATATAAGTATCTCTTGATCTTGATGAATAATCTGTAATAAAAAAAAAATTATTTGAGTATAACTTTTTCTTATCAACAGATTCAAAAATGAAATAATTAATTTTTTATTGCAATATTTTTTAGATTTATGAAATTAAATTCACACACATAGATTAATGAGAATAAAATTTCTATAAATTTTATGCTTATTTCTTTAATAGAATTATTATAAAATATCCATTAGAAAATATATTCATGAACTTTAATATTATTTTAAATTACTAAAAACGTGGAAAATAATTCATTAAAAATGATAAATACTTAGCTTTTTTCTTTCTTCAAAAATAGCTCTAATAACTTAGAAAAAAAAAAGATTATATATTAGCATTCAAGTGAATAAACATTGATTTAAATAAAAAAATATCTCTGATAAATTAGCAACTAAAATATTCATGTAATTGTAATATTTTTAATTTTTTTTATAAATTATTAACTTAGAAACATATTAGATTTATTTATTATCATAATAGAGATATGTTGGAAAAAATTAGAACAAGTAACTCACAAATAATAATGTGATTCAATAACCCCAGATGGCCTCAAAATTATAAAAAAACATCCATTAATAATGTGAAGAAGAATATTTTGAAGGATTAAAGTTTGAGGGATTGGTTTTATTCTCTATTGGAGAATAATCCCACTACTTTTCTTTCTATTGAATTATTTGATTTAGATTCATATATGGTAGATAATCTGAATCTTGTTTCACTTATCATACAATATCCATTTTATATCGAACCAATGAATATGGGTGAACCTTTCATGATAAGATAGTATTAAGGATATAATAAAATTTTATTTTGAATAGATTATACCAGTCATATTTATTACATTATTATTGAATAATATGTGTGCTAAAGCACATGTATATTTGATATGCAACAAACTCTATCATTTTGTATGATAAGTGAAAGTAATATGGTATGAATTTCATGAAACCTTAACATTTCATATGTATTGATGATTTGTATATATTAAAGGTTTGTTATATGATAACATGACACAACCTTGAGTGTTTATATGTAAACACTCAAAATTATTCAACTATTAAACTTTCTTTATTAAAGATGTTATATAAAATAAAAATTTTAGGAGACCTGATGCATTCATGAAAAGGATGCATGGTTTCTAGTCCCATTAACTCATATATTATAACATATGAGTTAATTAATGGGAGAATCCCTATGGCTATATATGGTAATAAAAACCATCCAGATAGTGTGGTTCATTCCTTCCCAAATAACTGCAGATACTCTCTCAATCCTATAGCTCTTCATTTCCCTCACCCTTTTCCTGAGTTAGGAACCAAAATGTTATGAGTGAAAAGTGGGTCTTGTATAAGAATCGTAAGATTTTACCAACCCATGGATACAAAATGGATATGGGATATAATTTTTTTCCTCTTGTTATATCTATCATGAATATTTAATAGTTTGGAAATATCTTGAATAGAGTAAAGGTAAACATCTCAAAAATATATTTATTTTATAGTTTACTTGATTTCAACTCTATATATATATTATTCTCCAGTTTTTGGTTTCTTTATGCTTACAATGATCTATTTAATTAATAAAAAAACCATAAGTGGTATCAGAGCCTTACCATGCTATTTGGTTCTCCAAATCATCTTTAAAATGTTGTTTTGAACCCTGCTATGAAAATTAATTAGTGAATCATCATCTACGATTCAGTGCATATCATTTAAAACGACTGGAATCTTGGATTAAGATTGATATTATGTTATGAGATAAGATAAATTTTGTTTTGGGGGTGTCAAAATATATTTTTTGATTATGTGTTCTATGTAATAATCATAGCACATAATACCTTGATATTTCAGTGTATATATTTTCTTTAAATAATTCTGAGTGTGATATCTTTCCTCATATGCACTAAAACTAAGGTCACAATACAATAATAATTAAATTAATCATATTTATAATATCATTATAATAACATAAAATATCTATATATGATATAAATATTAATTTTTTTAAATTAGAGAATTTGTATGAAATTATATTAGAAACAATTAATGTTTAAGAATATCTTTTTTGTAAATAAAAGCAATTTATCCGTATGTTTGGTATTTTCAATTAAAATTTGAATATATAATTTTTAGAAATAGAATTACCTAAAAATAACTTTATATAATTTAAAATACCAAAATCTACATAGTATTTTTTTAATTTTTATGAAATATTTAATTTTTAGGTGAATAGTGAAAATATTTATTTTAGATAATTTTATCGCTAGTTATGATATTATTGAAATATAATAACGAATAAATTATTTATGAGACCAATTTTCTCTAAATTTATAAATATATATGGTATATTTAATATATCATATTTAAAAACCCATGATTAACATTTTTGAACATAAGAAATACTTTATTATAAATGTTTTTTTCAATATATTATATATTTTAATTTAAAGTAAATTTTATATTAATTAGAAATTAAATTATATTAAATGTATTCTAAATTTTGATTCAATGTGTTGAATTTTTTTGGGAAGGGTCCTCTAATATATTTTTGTAATAAATTAATTACCATGATTAATATTTAATTAAAACTAATTATTGCTTAAGAGAGTAATCTAATGTGGTACAAATTTTCCTAAGTTTACATGACCTATAGACCTGATAAAGTAATTTTTAGGTTATAGAGTCTTATGTAAATTTATTACAAACCTTCTATCACCTACCTCACCTAAATTTTATTCCATTTAATTATTTCCCCTTATGTAACATTCATTTCCATGAAAAGTTCCCTTTTATTCACTTATAGAAGGGTCCAATGACACACATTATTTATACACCCTTTCCCTTTAATTACTTGGGTAAGGTATACCCAATTTTTCATCCTATAATACTCTCCCATGATACTAAGACTCTGGACATCATTTGTTATCAAAATCCCTTCATTTACAAGGATAATTCCAAGGAAAATCAATGTTCCTGATGTTAGTATTACTCTCCTCTTAATCATTATTTTTCATTTTACTATTCCTAATATTCTCTAAATTTTTTAATATAATTAATTAAATATCATATATATGCTAAAATTTTGTTTTTTATTGCCCAAAAATTATTTATTCATTTCATATAATCCTTTAATAAAAACAAACACATCAATCGAGCACATGTGAGGACTACCACATCCATGACACGATGCAGTTAGTTTTTCATCAATATGTTTTATGGATGGTATCAAGGATGGGTTTTATGAATAATTATATTTTTAATTTAACTTATACAATCATTAAATGATCATATTTTACATTTACCATCATTATATCCATTTATTAATGAATGAGATCGTTAGTCATGTGTATGTGCGGACTACCGCCTCTATAAATGACACATAACATTTCTCTTAAATAACTAATTTTAATGGACCTACAATTTTAGTTATAAAACTAATATAATTTTGATAAAATTATTTTAATTAGTTATTAATAAATTTTTATATACCATCACTCCATACATTCATTATGAAATGAGTTCATTAATCATGCATACATACAGACTACTGTTTTAATGAATATGGAATTTAATTTTTCACCACCACCCATAATTAATGGTTATAATAACGGATTTTATTGATATATATGATATATATCACATATTTAATCTTATTTAAATTTATTATTAATATTATTTAATAATAATGTTTTATTCGTTCGATCATTACGATACACTTGTTTTGGTCAGTTTATCATCTACTTAAGTGATATTATAACATTTTTATAGTAAATATTTATGTAATGTTATATAACATTAAGGAAATATTATAATAATTTATAAAACTATCATTGAATGAAAGTGAAACATTATAATTGATCACTGGATATATATTATAGAATCATAGGTAATATAGGAATAAATAACATGGTTTGAAGATCAAGGATCTACATTAACATTACATATCACGTGAAAGACAATTAAAAGTATTAACACTCAATGTAAAAAATAAGATATATTGAACCACTATATTCATATTAAATAATTATGAATGAATTATAAAAAAGGTTTATATATATGAATAAGGTTTTAAAATAGGTGATTATGATAGTTATATTTTTTTATTGGAATATAGACTGTGTTCAACTAAGAAAGGAAATAAGGTAAGGGATTTTTGTCTCAAACTCCCTTCATTGAGATGTGTTTTACTTTATACACCAAATTACTTTTATAGGGTTTATTTTTTGATTAAAATATATATGTAAATATATATTAGATTCAAAAATATAGGAGGGATGGGGGGGGTGAATTTTAGGTTTAAAAACTTTGTATTTAAACACTTAAGAGGAATATTAGTTTAAGAGATCTTAAACTAATACAATTCAAAAACAATACAAATGATCTAACTGGTAATGGATCCATTGGATATGATATGATATGATACCAAAATTAATAAAAAACAATTTTATTTTAATTTAATAACATGATCAGAGTATAAAAAATGTAAATGATTCTACCATACAATGTATATAATCTCTTAATTCAATTTGTAATGAATGTATCATAATTAAAATAATTACAATAAAAAAGAATATGAATAGAAAGTGGAAATGAAATGATTCCATTTCTACTAAAAATATAAGTGAAAAAATAAAAGGTATTAAAATTATTTTATCCCAAAGAGTAGGGTATCCTTTCACCTAGGATAAAAGGTCCGTCTTACCATAACCCAAGTAAGCCCTCGATACGATAATCGACACGTCTATCTTCATATCCACAGAATCCCTCGATTAAGAAGGTAATCAACACCTCTATATTTCAAATACTTGAAATCCCTAGACAAAATTATTGGCGGAACCATCTTCCTATACCCGGAGTCCATCGATCATTATCACAACGATCAGTCGCACAACGAAAAACAAAGCACTTATTAAAATACAAGAACTAGGAACAAGCCGTTCACGTCTTGTATCTTAAAGGATTTTTTCACGAAGTAAGAGGGATATCACATAGTTTCTCTATAGAACTTTGAAGATACAAGAGTTAATTTTTGTGGTTATAATGAACACTTATTTATAGGCCTCAGGTTCTAATGGTCACATTGTTTCCAACGGTCATATTTCTTCAGAAAAATGATAGGGACTTGGAAACCCAGAATTATAATGGTAAAAAAATAGAATAAATTACATCCATTTTATTAGTATATAAATAACTAAAAAACATAATTTTTGTTAGAAAACAATAAGTACATAAGTATGAAATAATGAGTAAGATGAATTATAATGAAGAACATGTATGCGGTATTGGAGTAAGACATGAGTACAATGCTTTACATGAGTACGATACATAACTTGGTTATAATTCATATCATGGATACAATACATGATTATGATGCATAACATGAATATGATGCATATCAATATCATGATGCATAACAGGGTTACAATGCATGGTTGTGATGCATAATATAAATACGATGCGTATCATGATTATGATTCATAATGTGATTACGATGCTTAACATGATTATGATGTATATTAGGGATAAGATACATGGTTACAATGTATAACATGAATAAGATGACTATGATGTGTAACATTATTACAATACATAACATGGATACGATGCTTAACGTGATCATGATGCATAATTTGGTTACAATGAGAAACATCATATGTGAATATTATAAGAAACAACATATGTGATTACGATGAGAAACAAAATATTTGGTTAAGATGGAAAATAATAATATATTGTTATGATGGAAAAAAATCATACATGGTTTAGATGGAAAACAACATATATGGAGAATAAGAAGTAATTTTTAATTTACAAAAAAAATATTAATGGGAAATTCAAAACACATTTTGAATAAATTTTTTTCCCCTTTCTGGAAAGCACAAAACAATAAAAACAATAAAGACTAATCTCCCCCTGTGTTTAGTAACTCTTCTGAAAGTAATAGTTAATATGACTAATTCCAACTTATGATGAAAATATCACGAAGTATTATATTATATTTACTTTTACTTGTGATTTCTCCCCATTAATAAGGTATTCACCATTTTTTAGTTTTATGAAAAAAACTTCTATATAAATAAATTTCTTCTTTTCCAAATTATTACCCCCCATTGAGATTTTCAAAACGAATATGGGAAAACATTATTTTCCTACAAGAAGTAAGATAAACAATATACAAAACAATTGAAATTAATTGGAATGAAGTAATTTGTTATTTAAAAAATAGTTCAAAAAATTCATTCTTTCTTCTTTTTTTTCCAAGAGGTTTAACACAGAGAGGTTTTCCTTCTTTAACACTTTTCTATCATCCATAAACTTTTTAAGAGATTCTTGATGAGACTTCAGCTTCACATCCTGTTCTGTAATAATCTTTTTTATTTTTAGAGCCTTTATTTATGAAGCCGATTGATTGCTTCCTGTTCTTTGAGCCTTACTTCCAAGGAATTTTAATCCTCCATTATAACTCTGTAGGAGTTCTCTAAAATTACAACTCTATTTGAGAGAAAAAAATCTCATTACATCCATTCTCTAATTTTTCCATTAGATTTTCAAGATCTTTAGAGGATAATCCTTTTGAGGTACTCAATATTTAAAGGCCTGAACATTTTCATTCAAATCAGTGACCAAATTTTGGTAGACTGAATTGAAATCATTTACATGTTTCACCAATTCATCAAGTATGTCCACATTATACTTGAGATTATCATAAATGTTTAACAACCACTTAACAATTTTTTTACAAGACTTTCTTTGCTCAGTAACACGTTCTTTCAATAATTTGAATTCAACTTCAAGATTCAAAAACCTATCCATCAATGTTTTGATAGAATCCGTTATTTCATTATGACTATAAACTATTATTTCTAGCCTGTCTTTAATTTTTGGAAAGAATGGGATACTATTTTCAAATCTATTCAAGGCTTGTTCAATGTATTAAATTCCCTTCACTGTGACCATCCTTTCTAAATATATATCTTTAATGTATTCTATGAGATCTCTAAAATGGGTTTTAGTGCTAACAAAAGTAGTTGTTTGATTTAAATTCTTATCAGATTCTTCTTCTTCTTCTTTATCTGATATTTGTATGACTTTATTTGAATAATTTTTTTTGAGAAACTTCTTTAGATGGCTAAGGATTAGGATATGGAAACATAAAAGATAGAACTTATGACGATTTTGATGAATGGTTTCTCTAGTTTTAAACTTCATTATCTTCTACTTATTCTTATTATTGTCCTTATTCTTCTTAACCTTATTATTCTTCTTTATCTTCTTTAGTTTCTTGATTGAGACTTTGTGTAGCCGATTGTTTAGATGCCTATTTCTCTTTCCCTTTCACTGCTGGATGCAGTTGAGTTTGAATTGTTGGTTTCATTATGACAATTGTGGTTCTGGATTCCTAAGCTATCTTAGGAAGACTATCCATATAAATATCTTGGGCCTTTCTATTATTCATTCTCTTCTTCTTTTCTTCTTCATTTACGGCCTCTTTGGTTCTTAGTTTTTCTGCTAGAGCCTCAACGGGGTCCAAACCAAATTGAGGACCACCTTATTTACTTTCTTCCTTCTTCTTTCTCCACTCTACTGTATCCTCATCCAATAATGATTTTTTCTTTGATTTCTTGAGGATTGTATCCTTAGATATCTTTCTTTTTCTTGATGTTGATTTGGATGGATTTGAAGAGTTTTCACTCCCTTCAGCTATTTATTTTTCTTTCTTAGCTTCTGGATCTTTCTCAAAAAATTTTGGATTCAGGATTGAATCATAACATGAGTCTCATGATCACATAATTACTTATGAGAGGCTCCTTGAAAGTTGTAGGATCCGAATTAATTAATACATTGCACAATCTTAAGTACTCTTTCAAAAAATTGCTAAGGATGGTGGGAAACAAGATCATCTAAGATTTTATTTCAGCAGACTTAAGTTTCTTGATGGTCAAGAAAATGAAACCCATAAGATTGAACTTCCTCATATTCACTAGGTAATCAAGCACATATAAATCATAAACTTTTGGAGTTTCCTTATCACCCTTTCTCGGTATTAGGAAACCTTACATCTATAGGGAAATGTGATGATTGTCTACTGATATATTATTTAAATTTCTATTATCATCATGAATCTCAAAAAGAGATTCCTCTAATTTCCTTTTATCAAAATTCCAATCAAGTTCTAGTAATTTGTGGGAAGGACAAAGGGAATCTCCCTCAGAATAAACTTTTTGGAAAGAAGCTGCTTGTTTTATTGAGGTTGTGTATTTCTTATCATACATCATAAATGAGATTTTGAGTCCATTTTCTATCTCCATTGTTTTATAAAATTGTAAAACTTCTTCATAAAACAAAAAAACTTGATCTGATTACGGTATTTCAATACAGAGAGATTCCCACCCTTGGATATTTATTATCCTTTTCAATAAAGAATCAAAAGTCTCATAAAAATATCGAGAGACTAACCTTTCACCTCCAAAGGTCATAGAAGAGAAATATTTTAGAGACATTTTTTTAGAGGTGATGTAGTTGACTTAGACATGAAATACTTGAAAAAAAATTTTGAACACTGATGTTTTTCCTAGTTATGAAAGACGAGGAATTATTTGATTACAAAAATAGAGGTAAACTATGATTAAAAACCGTGCTGGGTATTTATAGAGCAACATAACTTTGGATAAATTTAGAAGGATTTCGATGTGAGATGGGTAGGGAGGAGTTCTTTTTTAAAAACTAATTTTATGGTCAAAATTATATCTAAAATATCCAATGGTTGAGAATGAATTTGAACTCTTGAGGTTTTCCTTAAAAGAAAATCGTATTAAGAATGAATCTGTTTAGGGGTTAAAAGAAATAATTTAAATATAAATAATCTAAAATATAATGGAAAAAATATGGTTTTAGAATTTTTATCTGCTGGAGTATTAGGATAGATAAATTGGTTTCAATATTTTGTTTTTTTTGATAATAATACAAAAAAAAAATGTAATACCAAAATGAATATGAAACCAATAAGAATTATAAAACTGAAAAAATATTCTAATACAAAAAAATATTCTAATACAAATAAAATATTTTAATACCAAAAATATAATCTAATACTGAGAAAACATGAAACCAATAACCATGAAACTGAAAAACATGAAATCAATAATCATGAAACCAATAAACTATAAAACTAATAAGACATAAAACTGATAAAATGTAAAACTGATAAAATGTAAAACCAATAAAATGTAAAACTGATAAAATGACTGATAAATTGTAAACCGTTAAAATATAAAACTGATAAAATGTAAAACTGATGAAAAAATATTTTCTCCCCCTCTGAAAATGGGTAACTTAATGTAAGGATATGGCTTAAACAAGAAGTAGATGTGAATGATTACTTTACAGTGATCATTCATTGCTTCAATTTAATTTATTAAAATCTATCAGAAGATAATGGTTTTGTAAAAATTTCAGCAAGTTGATCTTGAGTTCCGATGAATTGTAAAATAATATCTTCATTTTTGTGTGTAATATCTAATAAAGTGATTCCTAATATCTATGTTTTTTTCACATGAGTGACGTGTCGGGTTTTTTCAAAGAGAAAGGACACTAGTATTATCACGTAGTATTTGAGTTTTTGAAAAACTCATGCCATAGTCAGTGAGTGTGTGTTGCATCCATAACACTTGGGCACAACAACTTCTTGCTTATAAATATTCATCTTCAGTAGTGGAAAGTACTACTGAATGTTGTTTTTTTCATGACCAAGAAACTAATGAATTTTTTATGAAATGAAAATTTATGGAGGTACTTTTTCTATCCATTTTAAAACCACCAAATTCAGCATCTAAATTTTTTTTCAAAACAAAATCATTTCTAGAAGAATAAAGTAGTCCTAGATTCATGATTTACTTTAAGTAGATATAATTTATTTTTAATTATTTTAAATGATATTCCTTTAGTTTATATTGATATCTTGTACATAAGAATACTAAAAACATTAAGTATGGACGACTAGATGTTAAGTATAACAATATTTCTATCATACCTCTAAAATATTTTTGATCCACTGGTTTCCCATCTTCATCAAGATCAAGTGTATTTGAGGTACCGATTAGAGTTCTTATACTTTTAGTGTTTTCATTTCCATAATTTTTAAGAAGCTTTTTTATATACTTATGTTGAGATATATAGGTTTCTTCTAGTTTTTGAGAGATTTTAAAATCTAAAAATAATGTTAACTCACCCATAATACTAATTTCAAACTCAAATTTCATGAGATTCACAAAATAATAAGTTAGATATTTCTGAGTTGTTCTGAATATAATTTCATCAATATTGATTTGAATAATAAAAATATTTTTGTTTTCCATATTCATAAAAATAGTTGTATCTGTAGTTCCTTTAGCATAATTATTTTGTAAAATAAATCCTATAAGTCTATTATACCAATCTCTAGGGGCTTGTTTAAGACTATATAAAGCTTTAGTAAGTTTAAAAACATGGTCAGGATGTTTTGAGTCTACAAAACCTATAGGCTATTCTACAAAAACTTATTCTTGTACATATCCATTAGGAAAAGCACATTTTACGTCCATTTGAAAAAGTTTAAAATTAAATAATGCTGTAAAGGCTAAAAGAATATGAATAGATTCAAGTATAGATACCAGAGCATAGGTTTATTTATATTCTATTCCCTCTTGTTGATTATTACCTTTAGCAACAAGACTTGTTTTATTTCTTATAATGTCTCCATTTTCATCACATTTGTTTCTGATAACTTATTTTACTCCAATTACAGTTGTTTCTTTAGGTCTTTCAACCAAGGTCCATACTTTATTCCTTTAAAATTAATTTAGTTCATATTGCATTGAATTAATCCAATACTCAACACCTAATGCATCATTAGAAGTTTTAGGTTCAAGTTAGGATAGAAAAGCAAGATGTTCTATTTAATTTCTCAAGGAATTTCTAGTCCTTACGGGTTGATTTACATCACCAATGATATTATCACTAGAATTATTCATAAGAAAAAATGATTTGGGTTTTGTAAAACCTATTCATCAATATAAGGTATAAAATATTTTGGGGTAAATATTTGAGAAACATTTTCTTGAGTATTTCCCTTTATAGAATATTTTTCAATCAATGGTTGATAATTTGTTTGTGAAAACACATTCGTTGATGTAGGTAGGGGTTGGTTAAAAACAAAAGGATCAGTTTCATCAAATTTAACATACACTGTTTCCTCAATAATACAATTGTTTTTATTAGAAACTCTCTAAGCCTTATAAGTAGTGGAATAACCTAGAAATATTCTTTCATTAGATTTGAGGGAAAATTTAGGTAGGTTATATTTAGTATTCAATATGAATAATTTGCATCCAAATAATATAATGTAATAAAATATCATTTTTTAGTCAGTCCATAATTCATAAGGTGTATTATTAAGAAAAGGTATAGTTAAAACTCAATTTATAGTATAACATGCAGTACTTATAGCTTTATCCCAGAAATTATTAGCAATTGAGTATTAACTTAACATAGTTCTTTTAATTTCCTAAATAATATGATTTCTTATTTAAACAACACCATTTTTCTGAGGGGTTCTTGGAGCATAAAAGTTATGAGTAATAACTTTCTTACAACAAAAAGTTTCAAAATCCAAATTATGAAATTCTACACCATGTTCACTTTGAATAGTTATCAGTGATAGATTTTATCATTTTTAACTTGGGATCTAAAAGTTTTAAAATAGAAAAAGGCTTTAGATTTCTTTTCTAGAAAATAGACACATATAAATCTAGTTTAGTCATTAACTAAAACAAATACATAGTATTTTCCTCTAATACTTCCAGTTGGTGTATGACCAAAAAGACCAATGTGTACTAACTGTAATGCATTATTATTTTGAAACTTCACTAATTGATTTAAATATAGTTTTATGTTTATTCCCATATTCATAAGGACCATAGACTTTTGAAGAATCAAAATTGAGATCTGGTATATCCTTAACAAGTCTTTTTTTAGATTAAAAAGGTTCCTAAGGTTACAATGTCCTAACTTTCTATGACATAACCAAGATTGGTATTCCATTGAACTTAATCAAGGTAATTATAGGATCCTTAGGTCTTATAAGTTAAATGTGTATGAATTTTCATGCCTATAGCAAGAAATAATGAATTCATCCTTGGAATTGTGAACTAAAAATTTATCATTCCTAAAATTCACACGGTAAACTTAATTACATAATTAACTTATACTTATAAGGTTGTGCTTATGAATTTTAACAAACAAAAAATTTGAAATTAAAACTTTTCCTAAAAGATAAATATTACCTATAATAATGATATTTCTTTGAGAATTATCTTCAATGGTCACTATTACACCATTTATTTCAATGATATTTTCAAAGAATTATTTATTTTTATTCATATGTCAAGAGAATCCTCTATACATGTACAAAATATTCTTGTTGTTGGTACACTTTTTGTTTTCCAAAAAAATGAATCAGTTAGTTTTTTAGAACCAAAACTTGTTTGAATCTAGAAATGTAAGATAAAAGAACTTTAAGAATACACATTTTTTTACAAAGTGAGCTTTATGAAATCCTAAAGATTGGGTTTTATTAAGAGAACAATTTATTTCCTAATTTCTACCACATTGACCCTTGGTTCAAAAAAAAACTTTAGGGAACAAAATAATTATGATTAAAAATAGATTTTGAATGAGTATAACCAATTACAGAACTATTCCTTAGAGAAATAATTTTCAATACATTTTATTAAATTATTTTCTTCTAAAGGTAAAATTTGATAAAATTTTTGTAAGAGAAAAAATTTTAGATTTTATTCAAATGACCAAATTTTCATTCTCACAAGATTTTTTTTTGAATTTTTTTGTTTGAAAATAATTTTTCTCTAACACAAGTTTTTCAAATCTTTAGAAATTTTATTCTTCTTAGAATTTACTTCCATAATGTTTTTAAAAATATTTCCTAAATTAAGAGTTTTCTGATCAAGATCTTTTGAAAGATATTATACTTCTTTTATAAGGATAGATATTCTAGAATTTTCTTTATCTATATTTTTCTTGAGTTTGAAATTATCATTCTCAAGTAGTTTGGAAAATCTAAAAACTTCTTCAAAAGAAAGTAAATAATCCTTTACTAAGGAAGATTATTCATTCAAAGAGTAAAAATTATTATAATCAGGATAATTAGAATTTTAAGATACATTTGTAAGAGATTCTTAATTGTGTAACTTAGCCATGAGACAATGATTTTCAATAGGCAGTTTGGATATAAGTCCAATATTATTCTGACTAGAAGATTCGTATTCAGAATATTCATCTGAAGAACCACCACCAATTTCTCTCCAAGTATTATTTTCTTTCAATAATTTATTACTCTTATAATTTTAATAATTTTTTATATTTCTTTTAGAATGTTTTTTCTTTATATCTTTCTTTTTAAGAAAAAGAAAATTTGGTCTAATATGACCTGTTCTTTTATATTCATAACAATTTACTTCTGAGTCTTTATTTTCCTTTCTATATTTCTTTTTAAATATATAATGAAAATATTTCTTTCCCACAATCTTGTTCGTTCTTCGAGAAATATTGGCCAGTTCATTTTATGAATGATCACTTTCACTAGATTCTAATATAATAATAGCTTTCTTAGTTTTGGATCTTGTTACTCTTTCTGGTGTCTTGGCTTTAGATTTAGTAGAAAAAGATACACTTCCATTACCATTATTCTTCTTATTAAAATCTATATCTCTTTTCATTCTTGTCTAGTGCTATAAGAGAGTATAAAATAATTAATCAAGAGTGATTTGAGTAAATTTATTGTTCTCATTAATAAATTTACTTTTTGATTCCCACTCATTGGTAATTATATCATTTATCTTGTCTAAAAAATCTTAATAATAAAGACATTTTTCTCCCATAGATTGAAGACTGTTGACTATTGGTATAAATATTTGTTGAATTTTGCATACTAGTTATCCATAGAAAAAAACCATGATATTTTTCCCGAATCATGGATCTTCTTGTTTCCATAACTTTAGATGTACCAAAATGTGTGACTTCTAGTTTCTTCTAGATAAAGTTGGCTACTTCTCATGATGATATCTGAATATATATATTCATGGTCATAGAATATAATAGAGAATTAAGTACCTTATAATTTAGTTGATATTCTAGTTTCTCTTGGTTTGTGAAGGTTCTGACTTCCTTTTCTAGATTTTTGTAATCTCTAGTGAGCATCACAAAATTATCTACTCCAGTATTAATAACAAACGTCTTCATTCAGTCTCTCCAGTACTCATAATAATTGTTATCAAAAATAGGTGGTCTAGTTGGGTTTAGATTATCATTTGATCCAAAATTCATTCATACCATCTTAAAATAATTTTTTTTCTCTCCACACGTTTTTTTAGTAAGTAAATATAAACAAGTGGTTTATAATAAAAATATAACTATATTATAGAAATAAATAAAAAAAGTAAAAAAATCACTAGAAAATTCCTCTAATACCAATTGTTGGATCAAATTATAGATGTAAATGTATATAATATGGCACAATATGGAAGGGGGAGGGGGTGAATTGTAAGTTTAAAAACATTTCATTTAAACACTTAAAAAGGATATTAGTTTTTGATATCTTAAACTAATATAATCCAAAAACAATATAAATGATCTAACTAGTTCTGGATCCGATGGATTTTATATGATATGACACCATAAGTAATAAAAAAATTGTATTTGAATTTAATACAATGATCAGAGTATAAAAAATGTAAATGATTCTATCATAAAATGTATACAATCTCTTAATACAATATTTAATTAATGTATCATAATTAAAACAATTATAGTAGATAAGAATTTGAATAGAAAGTGGAAATTAAATTATTAATTTTCTATTACAAATAGAAGTAGAAAAATAAAAGGTATTACAATTATTTTATCCCAAATAGTAGAGTATCCTTTCACCTAGGATAAAAGGTCTATCTTACCACCACCTGAGTAAGCCCTCGATATAATGATCGACACGTCTATCTTCTTATCCACAGAATCCCTTGATTAAGATGGTAATCGAAACCTCTGTCTTTCAAATACTTGAAATATCTTGATACAATGATCGGAAACACCATATTCCTATCCCCGAAAGCCCTCAATCGTTATTACAATGATGGGTCACACAAAGAAAAACAAAGAACTTATTGAAATAGAAGAACTAGGAACAAGCTGTTCATATCTTGCATCTTCAAGGATTTTCACCCAAAGCAAGAGAGACATCAAAAAGTCTCTCTATAGAACTTAGAAGATACAAAAGTTAATTTCTCTGATTCGAGTGACATCCTATTTATAGGCCTTAGGTTCCAACAGTCACATTGTTTCCAACGGTCATATTTCTATAGAAAACTTGGAGGGACTTGGATACCTATAAGTATTATGGTAAAAAAATAGAATACATGAAATAGTTTTTATTAGTATATAACTATCTCAATGACATCGTTTTGGTTAGAAAACAATAAGTAAAGAAGTATGAAAGAATGAGTAAGATGAATTATAATGAAGAACATGTTTGTGGAATTGGAGTAAAACTTGAGTACAATGCATTACATGAGTACGATACATAAATTGTTTATGATTCATATCAAGGATACAATACATGATTTCAATTTCTAACATGAATACGGTGCATATCATGATCACGATGCATAACATGGTTACAATGCCTGGTTAGGATGCATAATATGAATACAATGCATATCATGATTACAATGCATAATGTGATTATGATATAAAACATTATTATGAAGTATATCATGGATACGATACACTGTTACAATGCCTAACATGAATATGATGATTATGATGCATAACATGATTATGATACATAACATGGATAAGATGCTTAATGTGATCACGATGCATAATTTGGTTATGATGAGAAACATCATATGTGATTACAATGAGAAACAACATATGCAATTACAATGAGAAATAACATATGTGATTACAATGAGAAACAATATATGTGTTTATGATGAAAAAAAATCATATATGGTTATGATGGAAAAAAATAATATATGGTTACGATGGAAGACAACATATATGAAAAAAAAAGTAATTTGTGATTTCCAAAACAAAAAGATCAATGGAAAAGTTGAAACAAAATTTGAATTAGCATGTATATGATGACCAATTGATATGTTATCATGAAATATATTTTATTCATGGTATTTGAAGTTTATTTTAAATATCTTTATCCTTCAAGTGTTTTTATTAAAATATTAGGCCATTCATAATTATTTTCACGACTCAAGTCCCCTTTCTTATTAGTTGTAAAATATCTTCTTTATTTTATCTTCCAAGTCTCCTTTTCCTACCATTACCTTTTAAAATAATATATTTCCATATTCTCTGAGGATATTCATTTTCTTCATTAATATCCTACACTTTGATAAAAAACATCCTCAAATAAAAGAATGATGTTGATAAGAATAAATCAAATGTTTTTCAATGGATATTTTTCTTCTATATCTATTTGTCACCTATCAAAATTATTTTCTATATTTTTTCAAGTGACCTTAATAATTTTACTCAAATATTGTCAATTAACAGTTTTATCATCCTTGTTATTATGTGGGTTTCACTAAATTATTTTGATGGACTTTAAAATTTTTATTCATGATTAGTTTTCAAAAATATTTTATCCTAAAATAATGTTTTAAATGTTCCAAAATGACTTATTTATATTAAAAAAAATATATTTTCAACTACCCTAAATTTATAACAAATTATTTTAAAATTAAATCTTTTAAATGTTTATTTATGGGCTATTTTTGACAAAAAGTAATCTAATTTACATGTTTCTGTGTGAACTTATCCTTCCACTACCTCTATCATTTTCTAAGAGACTTCCTCTGTATACTTTAAAGTTTAAAAAAAGGAAATTATCATACTGATGGTTCAATAAAATCTTCCCTTTTAAATGTTTTAATTGGAAAATGGAGATTATTATTTTCAACTAAAATTTCCAAATTCTTATCAGAGTTTTATTTATCT
Source organism: Viscum album (assembly GCA_963277665.1). Classification (NCBI taxonomy): domain Eukaryota; kingdom Viridiplantae; phylum Streptophyta; class Magnoliopsida; order Santalales; family Viscaceae; genus Viscum; species Viscum album. Next base: position 375,877,165 of record OY728160.1, on the reverse strand, counting down.
ATGCCATATTATTGAGCAACGGTTTTATTCTAATAATACCATCAAAATTATTTATCTGGATATATTAAGAACTTCTATTTTATATATATAGTATAATATATCAATTATTTTATCTTTTATAATCATCTATTTATAAAGGAATGATTTACTTAAAATTATTTTCCTCTTTGAATGCATAATGATCCATTATTTAGTTAAAGGGTGTCCACCTAGATACCTAATACATCGATTGATTAGGAAAATTATTATCTAAAAATTATATCTATTTTCTATATTCTATAAATACCATATATGTAATCATATTTATTGAGTGGTATTTACATATAATGATTATTAATTTCATTAGATACCCATTTATTTTTCATGGGTTTATCATGTCATGTTTATTGATTAAGTCTGGAATGATTCCTTAGGGAACCACTTGAAAAGGATATAAAACCAATATTATTTCCATGGGTTTTTATAATATGTTGATTTAAAATATGTGGCGCACATATGTATGATTTTAATTATGTGATTTGTGGGGCCAAAATTATATAGACCTATAATTCATTGGGTAATGTATATATCTCAAGTTATATCATGGTGTGTGGGCATGGATCCTAGCTAACTATGATGTGTGGGAAGTAACCCTATCCAAATATGTAATGTTAATGAGGTAGGGTGCCTTGAATTTTTCTTATGATGTCATTTTTATGTTTTCCACACATCACTATTATGCCAAGATCTTTTGTTATGATCATTATTTAATTCATGTATATATGATATCATATCTTTATTCCATGCTTCCATGCTTAGGATCATTCTCATTATGATATCATGTTATGCCACATGTCTCTCATGTTTTGATTTATTATCATGATTACCCTTACTGAACATTTGATCTCACCCATATATTATTATTTTATTTCTCCTGGTTATAAAATACTGTTTTAAGTATGATAAACCTAAAATAGTTTCTTTTATAGAGAATTTTTGGGTGATGTTGAAGACTCATTATTGATTTATTATCTTCTCATATAGTGGAGAAACAATTGTCCATTTTATGGAAATAATTGAAATTTATTAGTTTTTGATTTTTCATAGTTCTCTAAAACAATAAAATAATAGTTATTTGGATTGTAAAGGTTTAAAATATATTATAATCATAGATTCACATCAAATCAAATGTTCTAAGTCAAATGTTTTTTGAACCAGATTTGGGAACATGGGTCTGGGGTTATAAAATTGGTATCAGATTAGTTTTTATATAACTTTATTGGTTAAGATGTTATTGGTCAAGAATGAATTAAGATTTAGGAACGAAATTAATGGTTTATTAGTTAAGGATAATTTTAGTTTAAATGGTATAGATAAATTTTTTTGTTGAAAGTGCTGAATATTTTATGTTGTTTAAGTATTAGGATAATAAAACAATAGTGAAAAACCATTGTATAAATTTAAGTATAGGAGAACCTAATTAATTTTGAAAATACATAGATTTTGTGGTTTTAATTGAAATTAAATTACTCTCTACATTCTAGAAAGTGGATGCAGTATTTGTATAGATTCATATAAGGGTAACAATAATGAAAAGAGTTGGTCAGGTATATGTCTGTCATCATTTTGGTGCATGGTGAATGTGACCTAACTGTGGACCCAACCAGAAACATTGAAGAGATATTCTTGGGTTAATTTACATTCTCAATACAAACCATCCTGAAGTATTTTAACAAATGATTTTATGGAATTTAACTAGATGAGGGAACATAATAGTAAAATTACCATGGATAACCTAGATTAAAGTTAAAGAATTATAAATTTGGGTATTCGCATAATTTATGAATTATTTATTCAAATATCATAGTTTTACCTTTATAAATTTACTAATTTAAGTATTTTCATCCATAAACATACTTTTAATGTAATGTTTGTAGAAAGAAGTAACCAAAATAACAATGTATGCAATGGAAAATATGGTAATTACCATGAATAGTAATCTATTGTGACAAGAATTGGGGTTAGAAATACTATTATTATTCAAAATAAACTATCATGAATAATTATTAATAATGTGAACACAATTTAATTACCTATCACACAAAAAAAGATAAGGATGGAGTCTCATGAAAATTTGAGTGATGGAGATGATAAAGAAAAAATGTACAATTTTCTTCATTCAAAAAATATAGGAATAAGAAAAATGTGAAATGAATTAAGGTAATTGGGAAATTATTTATGTGTGTAAAATTATATAAATAATCAATATTTTGAAGGAAAATGAAGCATTAAGTTAACTCGATAGAGGAAAAAGATTTGTCTTCTAGTTATACTTAAGTTATTAATGAAGAAATTTAATTTGAAAATTTATCCCAGTTCAGGTCTATATTTTTTACATCCTTAATTAATTTATTTGTAAATTTTTTTTATCACACAGTTTATTTAAGGGGTAATAATATTAAATCCCAAGATTTTGGTAAATATATTTCCCTTTAAATAGTATTGAGTGTGATATATTTCTTTATGTGCACAAAAATGATGGTTATGATACACTAGTTAATTAAATTAATCATATTTAAAATATCATTATGGCACACATAAGATATCTATAAATTATATAAAATATTAAAGTTATTTAAATTATACACTAGGTATTAAATAATATTAGAAACAATTAATGTTTAAGAAGGTATTCTTTTAAATAAAATAAGTTTATCAATATATTTTTTATTTTATATTAAAATATAAGCATATAATATTTAGAAATAGAATTAGATAAAATTAAATTTATATTTTAATTTAAAATACAAAAATTAGCTTAGTATGTTTTTTAAATATTTTTATGAAAATTTTAATTTTAACATGAATAGTGAAAAATACCGGTTTGGATAATTTTACCAATAATTACAATATTATCATTACATAATATTGAGTTAAATATTTATCAATTTTTTTAAAATTAAATATATTAATTTATTATATTCAATATATTATGTTTACAAACCCATGATACAAATTTTTGAACATAAGAAATATTTAATTATAAAAGAAGTTTTTTGATATTTTATATGTCACAATTTAAAAGTAAATTTTAATTTATTTATAAATTTAATTATTTTAAATGGAGGCTAAATTTGGATTATTCATATTGATATTTTTTGGAAGTTACCTCTTATATTTTTAGTAATAATTAAATTACCAGGATTAATATTTAATTTAGACTAATTAGTGTTTAAGAGGGTAATTTAATGTAGCATGAATTTTCAAAAGTTTACATGATATATAAACCTTATATAAATAATTTATTACCTTTTAAACTTTTACCTACATTAATTTAAAACCTTATCTCAAATACCTCACAAAGCATTCATTCCCTTCCATTGTTACCCCTTACTTGACATTTGTTTTCATGGAAAGTACCCATTTATTCTTCAATAAAAGGGACCACTTACGCCCATTATTTACAAAAAAAATCGTTTGAATAAATTAATTAATATCTAAGTTTTTTTTTTCAATCTATAACCTTACCCCACAAACCAAATCCTTTTCCTTTATTAGTTAGCCTAATACCTTAATTTCCAAGGATAATTGCAAACAAAATCAATATTCTCGATGCGAGTATTACTTTCATCTTAATCAATAATTTTAATTTTAATCCTCCTAATATACCATAAAATTGTTAATATAATGAGTTTTATATCATATTTATTATTAAATTTAATTATATTAATTGAGAAAAATTATTCATTTATTCTACAACATCCGCTAAGAAAAACAAACACATCTACCATGCATATCTGCGGACTACCACCTCCATGACATGATGTAATTCTTTCTTCATAGCCAACTATTATAAATGGTATCAAGGATGGTTTTAAGGGAAAATTATGTTTTTATATCACTTATAAAAATATTAAATGATCACCTATTACATTTAACATCATTCAATCCATTCATTAAGGAATGAGATCGTTAATCATGTGTATGTGGGGAATATCACCTCCATGAAAGACGTCTCATTTATGTTAACCATATAACATGGATACACCTAAAAATTTAATTAATAAACTAATATAATGTTTATAACATTATTATAATTATTAAGTGATTAATTTTCATATACCATAATTCTATTCATTCACTGTGAAATGGGTTTATTAGTCATGCGTACGTGCGGACCACTGTCTCCAGGAATGAAAAATTTCATTTTCCATAACCACCAATGATTAATGGTTAAAATAATGTATTTTATGGATAGATATGACATTTATTACATGTATAATATTTTTTTAAATTTTATATTAACAATTGTAATAGATCTATCTTACTTATTCAATCATTATGAAACACATTTTTTTGGTCAGTTTGCCATTTACTTAAGAGATGTTGTAATATTTATATAGTAATTGATTAAGGAATGTTACATACTATTAATAAAATTTAATAATGAGGTATTAAATATTTTTCAAAGGTTATGGTGTTATAATATTAATATTTAAACCTGTTAATAATATATCTTCTCTGTTCATTGAAAATTACCAAAACTAGTTTGCCTCCAACATCATCTTCAAGAGTCATAATTAAAAGTCTCATGGGATGAAATTGGAAAACTTTAAATTATCAAGGTATATATTAGATAAAAATAGTTAATCTATTAATAATTAACTTGGTATCAAATATTATGGATTGATATTGACATTTCAAATCATGTGTAAGGCTATTAAAAGTGTTAAAACAAGATGTTAAAAATTAGCTATAATGAACCAATATATTCATAGTAAATAATTATAAATGATGTATAGAAAAGGGTTATAAAGATTAATAAGGTTAGAAAATATAGGATTAATATATTTATGGTTTTTTAAATTAATTTATACTGTGATAAAATAAGCTGGAAAATAAGTTAAGGTTTTTTCTCAAACTCCCTTATAGAGACATGTTTTAATTTATTCACCAATTTAATTTTATCTAATGTATATGCTTTGAAATTGATATTTTATAATGACATATATTTTTACATGGAATTCTAGTTTCATTTCCATGATCTCACTATTTCAAGTTTTTCTTTATTAAAAAGTTACTCAAGTTATAATTTTTTTCCGACTCAAGTCCTTTTTCATGCGAGTCAAGAAATATCTTCTTGATTTGATCTTCCAATTCTCTTTTTCTTACCATTGAATTTTCAAATGGTAAATTTAATTTTTATAAAGGGATATTAATTATATTCATTAATATACTCCCATTTTATGTAACACTTCCTCAAATAAAATCAATATCTTGATAAGAATAACTTCTATACTTTCCATTGAATATTTTTCTTCTATATTCATGTTCTACTAATAGAAGTTTTTTAATAATGTTTCTACTGACGTTAATTATTGTCTTAAAATATCATGAATGAATAGTTTTATCATCATTATTATTATTTGGGTTTCACTTAAGGGATTTAATGTACTTTAAATGTTTTCTTCATGATTCTTTTTCAAAAATGTTTTCTTATAAAGTAGTGTTTCATAATGTTACAAAATTCCTTCTTTAAAAATTGTTTTAAAAAGGTAATTTTAAACTAGATCTAATTTCTTAAAAATGTTTTTAAAAGGAAATATTTAAAATTTTTATGTACATGATGTTTTTAACCGAAATTAATCTATTTTATATGTTTTTGTGTGAATGTATCCTCCTATCACCTTTTTGGTTTTCTAAGATACTTTCTCTCTATGATTTCATGTTTTAAAAAAAGTAACTTATTATTTTCACAGTTTAATAATATATTCACTTTTAAATGTTTTCAAAAGACTAGTGAAATTATTAATTTGAAATAAATTTTACTAAAAATTCTAAGGGTGTTCTTTATCTATGTCATATGCTTAATTATAGGTATTCTTTAGATGATAAAATCCAACTTATTTTTCTGAATGTGATATGAAATATTATTTTAGATATATACTATGATCCACCACTATCTTTTTCCTTCTTAATAATCAAATTTTATAGGAATTATTTTCTTCCAATTATTTTACTCTGGGAATTCTCTACGGTCAATTACATAGTTGAAGTGTGTTCACATAGATTCCCAATACATTGATTGATTTTGGAAATTGTTGTCCAAACCATATATCCATTTCCTTTATAGTGTAAATACCATATACATAATCATATTTATTGAGTGGTATTTACATATAAGAATTCTTAAATTCATTAGTTACCCATTTATTTTCCATGGGTTTTTCATGTCATGTTTATTGATGAAATCATAAATGATTCCCTTGGGGACCACATGAAAATGATTTAAAACCTAGTTTATTTCTCTGGATTTTTCTGATTTTTTGATGGAAACCATTTGGTACCCATATGTATGATTTTAATTACATGATTGCTGGACCCAAACTTATATATGCCTTTAATACATTAGGAAATTTTTCCATCTCATGAGATACCATGGTGTGTGGGAAGTGATCCTATCCAACTATGATTCATGGGTGGTTAGCCTATCCAATTATGTTATGTTAACGAGACATGCATCCTTAATTTATGCTTATGATGTTATGTTTATATTTTCACCACGTTTATATGATGCCATGATCATATGTTATGGTCATTGTTTAATCTATGTATATGTGATATCACATATTTATTCCATAATTCCATTCTTATGATCATACTTATTATGATATCATGTTATGAAACATGTATCTCTATTATTATTAATTATTTTGTTTACCCTTACTATTCCTTTGATCTCACAACTTTCTTATATTATAATTATTATAGTTTATAAAATAAAGCATTAAGTATGCTAATCCTAGAATAATATCTTGAGTGGAGAATTTATGGGTGATGTTGAAGACTAATTATGGATTTATTAGCTTCTTATATAGTGGAGAAAAAATTGAATATTTGATGAGAAGACTTTAGATCTATTAGTTAGTGATTTTTCAAAATTATATAAAAATATAACGTAAAATGTCCTTGGATTGTAAAGTTTTGAAAGATATTGTAATCATATATGTGAATCAAATCCAGTGTTGTACATTATTTATTTTTAGTACTAGATCTATGTGTGCGGGTTTTTTGGCACTACATAACATATGACTTCTAATATCATAGACTAGGACACAACATAATCCATAGGTTTATTAATACATCATAGGTTTTGATATGGGGACATATTAGGGTACGACACACCATGCACTGATGGTATAACCTTACAGAATACCTATATCATAATCCACATACACTCTAGACTTACATAGACTATTGTAACACTATGTCAAACTCATAAAATTGCTGGGTTGTCCAGGTGCACAATTTTAATCCTGTAAAATATCATTTGAATATTACACAAATATCTATGCATCACCATTAATATTACACGTGATATGCTTTTATTAATAAATTGTTACAAAACATGTGTTTTATTCCTATGCAACATGCATATCGCACTACAATATACACTGCATTTAGTGGCGGTTTTGTGGCAGCGGTTCACAAAACTGCCGCCAAACGTATTTCTAAAATGGTTTCACGACAGTTTTTAATAAACCGCAGAAAAACCCATATTTTTTTAAAAACTTTCAACCCTTCCCTACCCCGACCCCTGTTCTTCCCCCAACCCCCCGTGACCCCACGCCCCTCCATTCTTCCCCCAACCCCCGACGACCCCACGACCAACGTCTCCAGTGACCCCGTGACTTGCGTCTCTGTTAGACCCCGTGACCGGTGACCCCACAACCTGCGACCCTGGTGAACCAGTGACTCCTGACCCCCCTTCTCCCGATGACCACTTCTCACGGCGACCCGAGGTTCTTCCCCCACGACCCTAACTTCTCCCCCGATCCCCACAACCCTAGCTTCTACCCCAGACTCCGGTGATCCAGAACCCTAGATTCGGCTCCCCACTCGTGCTTCCACTGACTGGTTTCTTTGTTTGTGTTTATTTGCAGAGGTAGTCACTTGCATTGATTGATTTTTTTTTGAATTCACTTGAATTGTTGTTTATGTTGTGAAAGGGGAGTCCCATAGCATATGGGTGTAGCATAAGCACAATTCACATTGTTACCTAAGTATCATTTTGTGAACTATCTCCCTATGTTTTTAAATTTTTTTGCATATCCAGTTTCACCCCTCCTTAAATTAAAAGATTTTTGTGATCCTTCCACTTCCCTTTGCATCACATGTCCAAACTATTGGATATGTTAAGAAGAGAACCTCTTTACCTTCATTTTCTTCCAAGCTCCCCTCTTTTAGTTTTCATGTGGTTTTCATGGCTGATTTACCCATTATCTCTTCCTTCTCCACTCACTATACCATCCCCTAAATTTTCACTTTTCCCTAGAAACCTAACTCCATTGATGGAAAACTTTAGTGTTTGGTTAGGTTATAATCTTTTTTTTATGATTTCTACGGATTTTAGAGCTTTTTCTTTTTAGGGTTCATTATTTTTCTTTCAAAGATGATTGGTGGTGACTTTTTTTCATAATTTATTTTGGTGTTTTTGTGTGATTCATTAATTTTACATATCATTACAAGATTACTATTTATAATTGAATTAATTATTATGTAAAAAATATAAATAATACTAATGTGGGGTTATAAATTTTTTTCAATCACTTATATAAATGGAATAAAAGTGTTTTTTATAATTTATTAGTTCTTGTTTTCTTAATTAAAGGTTTATACATTCCATGTAATTAAATCAATTATTAAGAGTCTCTTTTAAATTAATTTAACTGTTAAGAGAGGTGAGTGATATTTATTGTGTCCCAAAATTTGTATTCTATATTATCATGAACTCTAGAAACATAGATTTTATAGTTATATTTCATTATTGGGGAAGAATATAAAAGTTACTACATGATAAAACCTTTTAGTTGTCTTGGAAGACTAGATAAATACACAAATAACATTTTAAAATGTAAGATAAAAAATGAACACATTTCAATAAAATTATTATATCTTACTTTATATCATTTCAAATTATATATTGTTCTCCCGTAGATATAATGGGGAATGGAAAAGAGGTAATGTTGATCTCATATTCTTAGAAATATTTATCATACACTGGACGTTTATAAAAAATAAGCATATCATAAGTGATACAGTTGGAATAAATGAAAAATATGAATTCATAATCAACTAAAACTAGGAGAATGCTATATGATTGACAATGAATCTCTTTCTCTATTTAGTAGTAACTATGTGTTTTAATTTTTTTATTATTGTGTAGGCACATTATGATATACATGGCTAAAAGTTGGATCAAATTACTGAGGAACACACCTTAGTATGTTAAGGGTTTTAATGAGTTTTTAGATTTTTCAATTTATAATCGATCTGTTAAAGGGAGAATAAGATTTCCATGTCCTAAATGTAAATTTAGAACATGGTTGAAGAGAGATGAAGTTTATGAACATTTAATACTGAAGCAATTCCCTGGTCAATATTTTTGTTGGATTTGGCATGGAGAATCGAACAATACAGAAATATTGAGAACTGATGTTAATCCATAGAATAAGGTCCCAAGTTCATCGAAAATGGAAAATGAAATGAAAAACCTCATAAATAATGCATTCGACACTACAAGACACCACTATCAGCATAAAAAAATATCAGAACATCCAGAAGAGGGTGCTAAAAATTATAATATGACAAGTGATGTTTTTGAGACTGTAACACAAGCAGATCAAGGTTGTAACTTATCATTGGATCCTCCTCTTGATTCTATGGTGACAAATTTAAGAGAAAAACTTCACTGGGGAGAACTCGTTTCATGATTTAGTTGATGATTAAAATCAAGAGTTGTATAGTGGGTGTTTGAAATATTCAAAGCATTCATTTATGCTGCAGTTTTACCATATCAAATGTCTATGTGGAATTAAAAATAAGGCAATGTCCATGATATTGGAATTGATTCATGATGCATTTCTTGAAGTAAAAATCCAAGAATATTTTTATGATATGAAAAAATTTGTTAACAATCTTGGTCTGAATTATACAAAAATACATTCATGTCCCAATGATTGTATGCTTTATTAGGGAGAGGATTCAAGTAGGCAGAATTCCAAGAAATGTTCTTCTTCTAGATGGCAGTCAAAGGGTGATATTGGAAGTCTGAATGAACATAATTTCATGTAGAAGAAGAAAAGGAACACACCTACAAAGGTTTTGCGTTACTTTCATTTGAATCCTCGATTGCAAAGATTATTCATGTCATCAAAAACCGCCAAACACATAAAGTGGCATTTTGTTAAGATAATAATAATGATGGGTTAATGATACATCCAAGAGATTCCCAATCATGGAATACATTTGATTCATTACATCCATATTTCTCAGCTTATCCAAGGAATGTTCGATTGAGATTGGCTACTGGTAGAGCGCTGTCGTGGGCGCCCTCAAATGATTAGTGTGATTTTGGGGTACTTAGGTGCAGCAGAGTGGCTGACCAAGGTCGTCTCTCAAAGGAGGAAGTGAATTAAAACAATTTTTAGAGGTATTCTAGAAATAAAATAAAAGAGAATAAAAACACTACTTGAAAGGATGGGGGTGGTTTTTTATAGTTTATTAATCTAGAAGAAGTTTGCTGGAAGAAGATTGTATTTTTTGTTTGTTTTTAGTTTTGAAATGAAGTTTGATTAAAATGACACAACAAAAAGATGTTTGTTTAGACAATATTTAAAAGACGTAATCGATCTAACTCTACCTCTTCAATCATTTATTAATAATTATCATTTAAATTAATATTCACTTAATTATGATCCCTTAATTTGTTAAATCCCGAACCCTACGAGAATTAACTTTACCACGAAGATTGAAGTGAATTTAACCTTAGGCTAACTTCGGAACATGCAATCGCAACACCCTTCTTTGATTGATGTTCTAAAATTAGCTTATGGTCAGTGGTAAATTAAGCCACATAACCACTCTGTAAATGAGTATTAATTGAGTTTAGGGATTATATTTGAACTCTACAAATTGATCCCGTGTGGTTTTGAATTACCGGTTAAGGTTGCACTCTCACAGTTCACACAATTCCCGACCTCGCGTGTTTTGTGTTAACTATTCAATTGCTTGCTTAGTTTAATTTAAATTAAAAACTCAATTAATAGAACATAATATGTGAATTACAGTATCTCATTTATTCAAAATAAATTAATGAATAAGGATAGAGGTCGATCGATTACTAAAAAGAACTACTCTTCCATGGGTGGTGTAGTCATCGTGGAGACGTTTTGCATAAGCAAAGAATTGAAAGGGTAGAACCCAATCTTGTCTCCACTCTTGATTCCAACCCAATTAATAAGATTAAGAGAAGAAGAATAGGGATGAACACAGAATATTATTTGAAGAAAAATTCAATAAACAAACATGAAAGAAAAGAAATACAAAGAAGAGGTGGGAGAGGAGAGCCTTTTTGGAAGAGAGGTTTGCACAAATGCTTACTTCTTCCAAGAGTTTTAAGGGGCTCCCAAGAGACACCCTTTCGGCCACACCTTCCCAAAGCATAGAACAGCCCTCTAAAATAGTTAAAACCCCCTTTAAATAGAGTTTGTGAGGGCTAGGGATACATAACTTTTTAAGTGTGAAATGAAAAACTCAGCCAAATATTTTATTATAAGTTTCACCGCCTAGTTGACCTCCAAAACGCATGAATTGACCAGCCTTCCAGAAGGATGATTTGTGCCAAATCATGTCCCAGAGCTTTCCTCAAACTGTGGGCTCAATTAAAGCCCGGATGTAGAATAAATGAACCAAATACAGAACCGATGTCCATTCTGCCGAGTCCAGCCCACCATTGGATTAATGGCCCATTTACTCCATCCAAATTCACTCTTTATCTCTAGTGTCCTGAATGTAAGTTGTATAAAATTAAGCTAGTAACACTGTTACAAAATTTCAAATTCAAATAATAAATATAAAAATATTTATCTTCGAAATACAACAGTGCACTATTAAGGGTAAAACTGGAATTTTCACCAAATTTTCAAATGAATGATCAAATCCCAAATATTTTATAAATAAACATATTTAACACAATGTGAGGAAATTATATCATTCATTATCAATAAAATATTCAACAAAATAGTGTTTTATCAACTCCCCCACACTTACCCTTTTGCACTCCTGAGCAAAACCTCTTATCAAGTAATCATCAATATCAAATCAAAACCAATTTTAAAACACATATCCTTGAGATCAATCAATTTCACATCAAGAATCAAAAGATATCATGCCTCATAAAAAACCTTATTTCAAGTTCTCCATTTATATCATTCAATATATTTCCACTTCATTTATCCTCCCATGCACAAAACACATACCTCGCTTGAATTTTCTCTCATCACTCAAATATCAATTTTTTTGCAATGTCTTTCTCATCCAAACTCATACAAGGGTCACCATAGGCTTGATAGATTCCTACATCGCTACCCGATGTGAGTCAAGGACATATGTTTATCATGAGGACTTTTCAGGGTTGTTCTGTGGCTTTCGGTTGGTAGGATTAAGATGTGAAAAACTCTGAGGCTGAGTGAGGAGGGCTTGACTCTTTTGAAGCAAAATTGCATTAATCTAATTTTCACTTAAATATGGTCTTCTCCTCAATCCCCATAGTATCAATTCAGCTCCACCATCATGAAAAGTCATGAAAAGTTTACACCATTCATCATTTCAGCATAAAAAAATTCAATCTTCTCAAACATGATTTTCTTGAAAGCTCCAGATGGGCACAACTTTCCACCTCAATTAGAATCTCCAGAAAAGGCTCAACTTCACTTCTCATGAAAGCTCCATAAAAGGCACATATTTCAATATAATGTCTTTATTCAGCAACAAAAACATCTCTTAAGAATTTAATTTTCCACCCAAAGTATCACAGAATGTGGTGGCACAACACAAGATAGATTCCCCCACACTTAATCTCAACTAGATTATGCAATTTCACTTCAAGAGTTGGCTGGATAGGGAAAATTGGCTTGTAATGTGGCTGAACTAACAGGATGTGCATGGATTCTAAGGGCTACAAGGATTAAATATTCAAGGTAGGCCATCATAAAAAAGTATTCTTTGAAATAGGGGCTTTAACACCAAACAAATGCCTCAATCATTTGAACATATGTACCTCAAACCCTCAAGTTTTGATTGGAATAGATCAAATTCTGGTTAAATAAAGCATGGTTTGGTTCGCTCAAGAAGTGAGGTGAATGTAAAGAATATGAAAATAATGGTTCAGAAGCCTCACAGGAAAATGATTTCAAATATAAAGACAGTGAGATGTGGCATGGGATTCAAAATTCAGTGTACTTTTCATGAAATTACTAAATATTTGAACTTGAAAAAAAGTCATTTCAGTATTCATTTAAGCTTAGTTTCAAGGGATAAATCGTTTCAGTCGTTGATATGGATTTAAAAATTGTGATGAGAATCATTTCAGCTCAAAATTTTCAAGAAAAAAACACAAAAAATTGTAAAATAAACACACAAAATTTGAAAAACACACAATTTTTTTTGGTTTTTTTTCTTTAAAATAGGAAAATAGGAAAACAATTGAAATTACTAAACTAAAAGGTTCCCTACCCCACACTTAAAATATTGCATTGTCCTCAATGTGAACCCATGAGATCATATATGCACACGAAATGCAGAATTTTTAAATAGGACAAATAATATAAAAGTGAAAGGGTTAGGAATAGCCTGATGTGCTCAAGTGATGATGGGGTCATGCAGTGTGATAAAATCCACTGCATCAGTAGGAAGTCCCTCAATGTATCTCTTCAAACGTTGCCCATTGACTGTAAAGCTCCTTCCAGTGTCCTCTTGTGTGATCTCCACTGCACCATAAGGAAAAACATTAGATACAATATAAGGACCTAACCATATGGAACACAACTTACCGGGCATCAGCTTCAGTCGTGAACTGTAGAGAATGACTTTCTCTCCAACATGAAACTCCCTTTGTTGGATCATTTTGTCATGAGCTGCTTTTGATCTTTCCTTGTAGAGCCTCGAGTTCTCATATGATGACAGTTGAATCTCCTCAAGCTCTTGAATTTGTAACTTTCTTTGAATTCCAGCTTGGGCCAAATCCATGTTGCATTTCTTTATAGCCCAATATGCCCGATGCTTGACTTCCACTGGGAGGTGACATGCTTTCCCAAAAACAATCCGAATTGGGGACATACCAATGGGGGTCTTGTAAGATATCCTATAAGTCCACAATTCATCATCCAAGTGCTTGCTCCAATCCTTCCTATTTGGCTGCACGGTTTTCTCTAATATTTGTTTCATCTCACGATTTGAAATCTCAGCCTGGCCATTTGTTTGGGGCTGGTATGGTGTTGATGTTTTGTGTGTCACCCCATACTTTCGAAGGAGGTAAGCAAAATTATTATTGCAAAAGTGTGTCCCTTGGTCACTGATGATGACCTTTGGTACACCAAACCTACAAAAAATCTGTGCTTTGACAAAGTCCACAACAACATGAGAATCGTCAGTCCTGGTGGCCTTGGCCTCCACCCATTTTCTCACATAATAAACAACAACCAAAATATACAATAAACCATATGAACTTGAAAAAGGAACCATGAAATCAATGCCCCATACATCAAAAATCTCACCGAATAGTATGGGTTGTTGGGGCATCTCATGTCTCCTAGAAATGTTCCCAGTGTGTTGGCAATGAGAGCATGACTTACAAAACACATGGGCATCATGGAATAAGATAGGCCAATATAATCCAGAGTCCAAAACCTTCCTAGCTCTCCGTTGGGGTCCAAAGTGTCCACCACAAGCAAGTGTATGACAGAAATGCAAAACAAAATCAAACTCATGATCAGGAACACACCCCCTAATGACTTGGTCACTACACATGCGCCAGAGGTAAGGATCATCCCACACATAAAACCTAGACTCACTTTTTAATTTTTGGGCTTGATGTTTCTTTAAATTTACAGGGATTTCAGAGGCAACAATGTAGTTAAATAAATCTGCATACCAAGGATGCGTACCTGAGATGGAATACAGATGCTCATCGGGGAAAGTGTCCCGAAGTGGTACCTGGTCCAAGGTGTCTTCCTCTAGTGTGTGAGTAAGCCTACTCATGTAGTCTACCACCAAATTCTCTGATCCCTTCTTGTCCTTTATCTCAATATCAAATTCCTGAAGAAGGAGCATCCAACGGATATGTCGTGGATTTGCATCTGGCTTCTTTATTAGGTACCTCAAAGCTTCATCGTCAGAAAAAACAACTAATTTAGAGCCCAATAAATATGAATGGAATTTATCTAAAGTAAATAGGACAGCAAGAAACTCCTTTTCTATGGTTGTGTAATTTAATTGGGCTGAATCCAGTGTCCTTGATGCATAGGCGATCACATGTGAACGTCCCTCCACCCTCTGAGATAAGACAACTCCAAATGCGATGTTGGAGGCGTCACACATAAGATCAAAAGGAATCTCCCACCGTGCGGGCTGTATGATAGGTGGAGTGGTCAGACGTTGTTTTAGCTCATCGAATGAATTCCTGCAAGAAACATCAAGCACAAAATCAGTATCCTTTTGAAGTAATATTGACATAGGAAGAGCAATCTTACTAAAATCATTGATGAAGCGCCGATAAAATCCTGCATGACCTAGGAAAGATCTAACATCACACACACATGAAGGATATGGTAAGGATGAAATAATATCTACTTTTGATCTATCAAACTCTATCCCACGTTTTGACACTACATGACCTAAGACAATTCCATGCTCTACCATGAAATGACACTTTTCAAAGTTCAGGACCAAATTCTTCTCAATACAACGATTCAACACCTTTCGCAAACTAATTAGACATTAATCAAATGAAGACCCATACACTGTAAAATCATCCATAAATACCTCCATGCAGGTCTCAATAAAATTAGAAAAAATACTCACCATTCATCTCTGGAAGGTACCTGGGGAATTGAAAAGTCCAAATGGCATCCTTCGGTAGGCAAATGTGCCAAAGGGACAGGTGAATGTAGTCTTCTCCTGATCCTCCGGAGCTATAGGAACCTGAAAATATCCAGAAAATCCATCCAAGAAACAATAGTGTGTTTTCCCAGCTAGTCTCTCAATCATCTGATCAATAAATGGGAGGGGGAAATGGTCTTTGCAAGGGGAATGATTTAGTTTCCTATAATCAATACACACACGCCAAATGTTTTTCACCCGCATTGGTATTAACTCATCTTTCTCATTTTTAACAACAGTAACACCACTCTTCTTAGGCACAACCTGAATTGGAATTACCCACTGAGAATATGAAATGGGATAGATTATACCTGCCTCGAGCAATTTTTCAACTTCTTTTTTAACAACCTCCAAAAGTGTTGGATTGAGTCCCCTTTGTGGTTGCCTCAACGGTTTAGACCCATCCTCCAAGAGAATCCTCTGCATGAAAATGGAGGGGCTAATACCTGATATGTCAGCCAAGGTCCACCCAATCGCCCTGATGTTCTACCTCAAAATATTTAAAATCTTTTCATCATGTTCAAAAGGGAGATTGTTAGAAATGATAACATGTAATCTCTCACCACTCAACAAGTATGAGTATTTCAGATTTGGTGGAAATGGCTTGAGTTCTAATGAAGGAGGGTGTAGTATGGATGGAGACATTGAAGGAACCAAAATATGTGCACAAAGAGCATCGGTATCAGAATATACATCATCAAAATCATAGAATAAAGCATCAAATCCATCAGCATACTCTATAGCCATGTCATAATCAGAGTTCACATGATCAAAATCAGAATATGATTCCATTTCAAAATCAAATCTTAGAGAGTCTTGTTCATTAGAAACAGGTGTTGAAGTTCTCTTAGACATTAAACCAGAACCAATACTCATAATCTCCCTAATCATAGGACAATCAAGATCCATGGAGTTTTTACTTGGTGGTTCAAAATGGGAGATAACAAAATCAGAATAGTCCTCAGAGGGGTACTTCATGGAATCCATAACATTAAATATCACAACTTCATCGCCAAATTCCATGGAAAGTGTACCCTCATTGACATTTATGTTAGTTTTTGCAGTTTTGAGGAAGGGTATACCTAATATTATGGGGGCATGAGAACTTACCTGATCATCCTCTATGTTAAGCACATAGAAGTCCTCTGGAAAGATCATGTCTCTTACCCGGACAAGTACATCCTCAAGGACTCCCGCTGGATATGCCGTAGCTCTATTTGCCAATTGCACCACTACTCTTGTTGGCTTCAACTCACCAACCTACAAGGAAGAGGATACAGAGTGAGGCATCACATTTATTGAAGCTCCTAAATCACAAAGAGCATCAGAGAAGTGAAACTCCCTTATGGTACATGGGATGGTGAATGTCCCGGGATCCTTGAACTTTGTTGGCATTGCTAGAGTTGGTGTAATGAGTGCTGAGACATTCCTTCCAAGGTTGATCCTCTCATTTCCCTTGAGCCATCTTCGATTGGTGCAGAGTTCTTTTAAGAATTTGGAATACCTTGGGATTTGCTTAATGGCTTCAAGTAGAGGAATGTTGATCTCCACACGCTTGAATGTATCCAAAACCTCCTTTTGTATTGCTTCTTCAGCCATCTTCTTGGTTTGAACAACCCTGCTGGGAAAAGGAAGGGGTTTAGAAGGAACATCATCAATCTTTTTCTTACCTTTATCTGTCTCCTTGGATTGCTCGTCAGTTGGTTTGGAATGCGGCTGCTCCGGAGTTGAGGTGAATCCCGGTGGAATGGTAGGTACAGATGTATCATTCATTTGCTTCCCACTTCTCAATGTGATGGCACTAACATTGCCCTTTGTATTTTGAGTGGGTTGGGAAGGTAGATTTCCGGAATTCTTACTTACAAGTTCAGGGAGGGAGGTGGCAATCGGGTTCATTTGAGTCTTTAAATCCCACAGCTCCAAACTTTGACTCTTCAGCTCATTCTGTTGATTAAGAACAATTTGATTCAAAATATAATCAGTATTAGAATCTACCTTTGGTGGAGGATTCCCTTGTTGCTGACTTGTTGATGGTTGAGCTTCAAATCTCCTTTGGGGTTGTTGGAAACCCTGTTGGTAAGGTGGAGGCTGATGGAAGTTTGGTTGAAAAGGGGGAATTTGTTGTTGTCCAGAGCCATACCTCATGTTCGGTTGATCTTTCCACCCTTGGTTGTATGTTGGAGCAAATGAATCAAACTTCTTTTGGGGATATGGTTGTTGTTACTCCTGAAATGGTCTCCCTGGGAATACTGCTGCACAATCCTCTTTGTCTTGTAGTTGTGGGCAACAGTCAGTTGGGTGGCTTGTGTCAGTGCAAATTCCACAAGGCCTTGAAGGAGGGGGTATCGATGTCTTTTGTGCCAAAGAAATTTGCCTCACCATAGTTGTAAATTATTCTAACTTGGTATCAATGAAATGACTCTCAAGAGAAGAAGGACTTACCTGATGTACTCCCCTGATATGTGGTGTAACTCGATCACCAAATTGTTGGGAGTTTTGGGCCATCTTGTCGATCAACGCATGTGCAGCTACTGGTGTCTTGTCCACCAATGCTCCTCCAGCTGCAGCATCAACCATGCTCCTCTCCATGGGTGTGAGTCCTTCATAGAAGTACTGTATGAGTAATTGCTCACTAATTTGGTGATGTGGGCAGCTTGCACACAACTTCTTGAATTGCTCCCAGTACTCATACATTGACTCCCCTTGGGCTTGCTTGATCCCCGATATCTCCTTTCGAATGGATGTCGTCCTTGATGCTGGAAAAAATCTTTGCAAGAAAATACGTTTCAAATCATTCCAACATGTTACATCTTTAGGTTGCAAATAATACATCCAATATTTTGCAGCTCCATCAAGTGAGAATGGGAATTCTCTTAATTTAATTTGATCTTCAGAAACATTTCTTGGTTTTAAAGTTGATTAAACCACATTAAATTCCTTAAGGTGTTTGTTGGGATCCTCACCAGATAAACCATGAAACTTTGGAAGAAGGTGAATTAATCCAGATTTCAATTCGAAGTCCGATTTGAGATTTGGTTATGCAATACAATTTGGTTGATAGTTAATAACAAGTGCATCCAATTCTTGAATGGTTCTATTAAGTTCATTTCCATTATTTCTATCCATTGGTTCCTCTTTTATGTTTGAATTGTAATAACTTCCAATTCCAATGTTTCAAGAAGGGAGGAATTCACCAACTGGTTGAATATTGAAACTTCCCGTAGACTGAGAGTGTCTGATCCGTGCCCTAAGGTTGTGTTCAATCTTAGGGTCAATATCTAAGAGATCTTCGGGATTAGTTCGTGTCATAAATCAAATAAAAATGAAAAGAAAGAAAGTGGACCATAGTAAAATAAAAATGAGAAGTTTGAGTTTATGGTCCAAAAAGAAGTAGAATAAATTAAAAGAAGAAGAAGAAAAATCAGATTGGGTAAAGAAGGAAGAAAGAAGAGAGGAAGAGAATAAGATGTAAAAGAAAATAAATACCTCTAATTGGTTTAAATAATTACTTGCCTCCCCGACAATGACGCCAATTTGGTAGAGCGCTTTCATGGGAGCCCTCAAATGATTAGTGTGATTTTGGGGTACTTAGGTGCAGCAGAGTGGCTGACCAAGGTTGTCTCTTAAAGGAGGAAGTGAATTAAAAAAATTTTTAGAGGTATTCTAGAAATAAAATAAAAGATAATAAAAACACTACTTGAAAGGATGGGAGTGATTTTTAATAGTTTATGAATCTAGAAGAAGTTTGCTGGAAGAAGATTGTATTTTTTTTTGTTTTTAGTTTTGAAATGAAGTTTGATTAAAATGACACAACAAAAAGATGTTTGTTTAGACAATATTTAAAAGATGTAATCGATCTACCTCTACCTCTTAAATCATTTATTAATAATTATAATTTAAATTAATATTCACTTAATTATGATCCCTTAATTTGTTAAATCCCGAACCCTACAAGAATTAACTTTACCACGAAGATTGAAGTGAATTTAACCTTAGGCTAACTTCGGATCATGCAATCGCAACACCCTGCTTTGATTGATGTTCTAAAATTAGATTATGGTTAGTGTTAAATTAAGTCACATAACCACTCTGGAAATTAGATTAATTGAGTTTAGGGATTATATTTGAACTCTATAAATTGATCCTGCGTGGTTTTGAATTACCGGTTAAGGTTTCACTCTCACAGTTCACACAATTCCCGATCTCGCGTGTTTTGTGTTAACTATTAAATTGCTTGCTTAGTTTCATTTAAATTAAAGACTCAATTAATAGATCATAATATGTGAATTACATTAGCTCATTGATTCAAAATAAATTAATGAAGAAGGATAGAGGTCGATCGATTACTAAAAAGAACTACTCTTCCATGGGTGGTGTAGTCCTCGTGGAGACGTTTTGCATAAGCAAAGGATTGAAAGGGTAAAACCCAATCTTGTCTTCACTCTTGATTCCAACCCAATTAATAATATTAAGATAAGAAGAAGAGGGATGAACACATAAGATTATTTGAAGAAAAATTCAATAAACAAACATGAATGAAAAGAAATACAAAGAAGAGGTGGGAGAGGAGAGCCTTTTTGGAAGAGAGGTTTCCACAAATTCTTACTTATTCCAAGAGTTGTAAGGGGCTCCCCAGAGACACCCATTCGTCCACACCTTCCCAAAGCCTCTACAATCCCCCTCAAAGAGTTAAAACCCCATTTAAATAGAGTTTGTGAGGTCTAGGGATACATAACTTTTTAAGTGTGAAATGAAAAACTCGGCCAAATATTTTATTCCAAGTTGCACCGCCTAGTTGACCTCCAAAACGCATGAATTGACCGGCCTTCCAGAAGGATTATTTGTTCCAAATCATGTCCTAGAGCTTTTCTCAAAATTTGGGCTCAAATAAATCCTGGATGTAGAAGATATGACCCAAATACAGAACCCTTGTCCATTCTTCCGAGTCCAGCCCACCATTGGATTAATGGCCCATTAACTCTATACAAATGCACTCTTTAGATCTAGTGTCCTGAATTAAAGTTGTATAAAATTAATCTAGGAACACTTTAACAAAATTTAAAATTCAAATAGTGAATATAAAAATATTTATCTTCGAAATACTACAGTGCACTATTAAGGGTAAAACTGGAATTTTCACTAAAATTTTCAAATGAATGATCAAATCCCAAATATTTTATAAATAAACATATTTAACACAATGTGAGGAAATTATATCATTCATTATCAATAAAATATTCAATAAAATCGTGTTTTATCAACTCCCACACACTTACCCTTTTGCACTCTTGAGCAAAACCTCATATCAAGTAAACATCAATATCAAATCAAAACCAATTTTAAAACACATATCCTTGAGATCAATCAATTTCACACCAAGAATCAAAATATATCATGCCTCATAAAAAACCTTATTTCATGTTCTCCATTTATATCATTCAATATATTTCCACTTCATTTATCCTCCCATGCACAAAACGCTTACCTCGCTTGAATTTTCTCTCATCACTCAAATATCACTTTTTTTGCAATGTCTTTCTCATCCAAACTCATACAAGGGTCACCATAGGCTTGATAGATTCATACATCGCTACCCGATGTGAGTCAAGGACATATGTTTATCATGAGGACTTTTCAGGGTTGTTCTGTGGCTTTTGGTTGGCAGGATTAAGATGTGAAAAACTCTGAGGCTGAATGAGGAGGGCCTGACTCTTTTGAAGAAAAATTGCATTAATCTAATTTTCACTTAAATATGGTCTTCTCCTCAATCCCCATAGTATCAATTCAGCTCCATCATCATGAAAATTCATGAAAAGTTTACACCATTCATCATTTCAGCATCAAAAAATTCAATCTTCTCAAACATGATTTTCTTGAAAGCTCCAGATGGGAACAACTTTCCACCTCAATTAGAAGCTCCAGAAAAGGCACAACTTTACTTGTCATGAAAGCTCCATAAAAGGAACATCTTTCAATATAATGTCTTTATTCAGCAGCAAAAACATCTCTTAAGAATTTAATTTTCCACCCAAAGTATCACAGAATGTGGTGCCACAACACAAGATAGATTCCCCCACACTTAAGATCAACTAGATTATGTAATTTCACTTCAAGAGTTGGTTGGATAGGGAAAATTGGATTGTAATGTGGCTGACCTAACAGAATGTGCATGGATTCTAAGGGATACAAGGATTAAATATTCAAGGTAGGCCATTATAAAAAAGGATTCTTTGAAATAGGGGCTTTAATACCAAACAAATGCCTCAATCATTTAAACATATATACCTCAAACCCTCAAGTTTTGATTGGAATAGATCAAATTATGGTTAAATCAAGCATGGTTTGGTTCGCTCAAGAAGTGAGGTGAATGTAAAGAATATGAAAATAATGGTTCAGAAGCCTCAGAGGAAAGTGATTTCAAATATAAAGACAGTGAGATGTGGCATGGAATTCAAAATTCAGTGTACTTTTCATGAAATTACTAAATATTTGAACTTGAAACAAAGTCATTTCAGTATTCATTTAAGCTTAGTTTCAAGGGATAAATCGTTTCACTCATTGTTATGGATTTAAAAATTGTGATGAGAATCATTTCAGCTCAAAAGTTTCAAAAAAAAAACACAAAAAATTGTAAAATAAACACACAAAATTTGAAAAACACACAGTTTTTTTGGGTTTTTTGTTTAAAATAGGAAAATAAGAAAACAATTGAAATTACTAAACTAAAAGGTTCCCTCCCCCACACTTAAAATATTGCATTGTCCTCAATGTGAACCCATGAGATGATATATGCACACGAAATGCAGAATTTTTAAATAGGACAAATAATATAAAAGTGAAAAGGTTAGGAATAGCCTGATGTGCTCAAGTGATGATGGGGTCATGCAGTGTAATAAAATCCACTGCATCAATTGGAAGTCCCTCAATGTATCTCTTCAAACACTGCCCATTGACTGTAAAGCTCCTTCCAGTATCCTCTTGTGTGATCTCCACTGCACCATAAGGAAAATCATTAGATACAATATAAGGACCTAACCATCTGGAACACAACTTACCAGGCATCAGCTTCAATCGTGAACTTTAGAGAAGGACTTTCTCTCCAACATGAAACTCCGTTTGTTGGATCATTTTGTCATGAGCTACTTTTGATCATTCCTTGTAGAGCCTTGAGTTCTCATATGATGACAGTCGAATCTCCTCAAGCTCTTGAATTTGTAACTTTCTTTGAATTCCAGCTTGGGCCAAATCCATGTTGCATTTCTTTATAGCCCAATATGCCCAATGCTCGACTTCCACTGGGAGATGACATGCTTTCCCAAAAAAAATCTGAAATGGGGACATACCAATGGGGGTCTTGTAAGCTGTCCTATAAGCCCACAATGCATCATCCAAGCGCTTTCTCCAATCCTTCCTATTTGGCTGCACGGTTTTCTCTAATATTTGTTTCATCTCACGATTTGAAACCTCAGCCTGGCCATTTGTTTGGGGGTGGTTTGGTGTTGATGTTTTGTGTGTCACCCCATACTTCCGAAGGAGGGAAGCAAAATTCCTATTGCAAAAGTGTGTCCCTTGGTCACTGATGATGGCTTTTGGTACTCCAAACCTGCAAAAAATCTATGATTTGACAAAGTCCACAACAACATGAGAATCGTCAGTCCTGGTGGCCTTGGCCTCCACCCATTTGCTACCATAATAAACAACAACCAAAATATACAAGAAACCATATGAAATTGGAAAAGGAACCATAAAATCAATGCCCCATACATCAAAAATCTCACAGAATAGTATGGGTTGTTGGGGCATCTCATGTCTCCTAGAAATGTTCCCAGTGTGTTGGCAACGAGAGCATGACTTACAAAACACATGGGCATCATGGAATAAGATAGGACAATATAATCCAGAGTCCAAAACCTTACTAGCTGTCCGTTGGGGTCCAAAGTGTCCACCACAAGCAAGTGTATGACAGAAATGCAAAACAGAATCAAACTCATGATCGGGAACACACCGCCTAATGACTTGGTCACTACACATGCGCCAGAGGTAAGGATCATCCCACACATAAAACCTAGACTCACTTTTTAATTTTTGGACTTGATGTTTCTTTAAATTTGCAGGGATTTCAGAGGAAACAATGTAGTTAACTAAATCTGCATACCAAGGATGCGTACCTGAGATGGAATAAAGATGCTCATCGGGGAAAGTGTCCCGATGTGGTACCTGGTCCAAGGTGTCTTCCTCTAGTGTGTGAGTAAGCCTAATCATGTGGTCTGCCACCAAATTCTCTGATCCCTTCTTGTCCTTTATCTCAATATCAAATTCCTGAAGAAGGAGCATCCAATGGATAAGTCGTGGCTTTGCATCTGGCTTCTTTAGGAGGTACCTTAAAGCTGCATGGTCAGAAAAACCAACTACTTTAGAGGCCAATAAATTTGAATGGAATTTATCTAAAGCAAATATGATAGAAAGAAAATACTTTTCTGTGGTTGTGTAATTTGATTGGGCTGAATCCAGTGTCCTTGATGCATAGGCGATCACATGTGAACGTCCCTCCACCCTCTGAGATAAGACAGCTCCAACCGCGAAGTTGGAGGCGTCACACATAAGATCAAAAGGAATCTCCCACCATGGAGGCTGTATGATAGGTGGAGTGGTCAAACGTTGTTTTAGCTCATCGAATGAATTCCTGCAAGAAACATCAAACACAAAATCAGAATCCTTTTGAAGTAATCTTGACATAGGAAGAGTAATCTTACTAAAATCTTTGATGAAGCGCCGATAAAATCCTGCATGACCTAGGAAAGATCTAACATCACGCACAATGAAGGATATGGTAAGGATGAAATAATATCTACCTTTGATCTATCAACCTCTATCCCAAGTTTTGACACTACATGACCTAAGACAATGCCATGCTCTACCATGAAATGACACTTTTCAAAGTTCAGGACCAGATTCTTCTCAATAAAACGATTCAACACCTTTCCCAAACTAATTAGACATTCATCAAATGAAGACCCATACACTGTAAAATCACCCATAAATACCTCCATGCAGGTCTCAATAAAATCAGAAAAAATACTCACCATTCATCTCTAGAAGGTACCTGGGGCATTGAAAAGTCCAAATGGCATCCTTCGGTAGGAAAATGTGCCAAAGGGACAGGTGAATGTAGTCTTCTCCTGATCCTCCGGAGCTATAGTAACCTGAAAATATCCAGAAAATCCATCCAAGAAACAATAGTGTGTTTTCCCAGCTAGTCTCTCAAGCATCTAATCAATAAATGGTAGGGGGAAATGGTCTTTGCAAGGGGAATGATTTAGTTTCCTATAATAAATACACACACGCCAAATGTTTTTCACCCTCATTGGTATTAACTCATCTTTCTCATTTTTAACAACAGTAACACCACTCTTCTTAGGCACAACCTGAATTGGACTTACCCACTGAGAATATGAAATGGGATAGATTATACCTGCCTCGAGCAATTTTTCAACTTCTTTTTTAACAACCTCCAAAAGTGTTGGATTGAATATCCTTTGTGGTTGCCTCACCGGTTTATACCCATCCTCCAAGAGAATCATAGGCATGCAAATGGAGGGGCTAATACCTGATATGTCATCCAAGGTCCACCCAATCGCCCTGATGTTCTCCGTCAAAATATTCAAAATCTTTTCTTCATGTTCAAAAGGGAGATTGTTAGCAAGGATAACATGTAATCTCTCACCACTCAACAAGTATGAGTATTTCAGATTTGGTGGCAATGGCTTGAGTTCTAATGAAGGATGGTGTAGTATGGATCAAGACATTGAAGGAACCAAAATATGTGCACAAAGAGCATCGGTATCAGAATATACATCATGAAAATCAGAGAATAAATCTTCAAATCCATCAGCATACTCTATAGCCATGTCATAATCAGAGTTCACATGATCGAAATCAGAATATGATTCCATTTCAAAATCAAATCTTAGAGAGTCTTGTTCATTAGAAACAGGTGTGGAAGTTCTCTTAGACATTAAACCAGAACCAATACTCATAATCTCCCTAAGCATAGGACAATCAAAATCCATGGAGTTTTTACTTGGTGGTTCAAAATGGGAGATAACAAAATCAGAATGGTCCTCATAGGGGTACTTCATGGAATCCATAACATTAAATATCACAACTTCATCCCCAAATTACATGGAAAGTGTACCCTCATTGACATTTATGATAGTTTTTGCAGTTTTGAGGAAGGGTCTACCTAAGATTATGGGGGCATGAGAACTTACCTGATCATCCTCTATGTTAAGCACATAGAAGTCTGCTGGAAAGATCATGTCTCTTACTCAGACAAGTACATCCTCAAGGACTCCCACTGGATATGCCATAGCTCTATTCGCCAATTGCACCACTACTCTTGTTGGCTTCAACTCACCAACCTGCAAGGAAGAGGATACAGAGTGAGGCATCACATTTATTGAATCTCCTAAATCACAAAGAGCATCAGAGACGTGAAAATCCCCTATGGTACATGGGATGGTGAATGTCCCGGGATCCTTGCACTTTTTTGGCATTGCTAGAGTTGGTGTAATGAGTGCTGAGACATTCCTTCCAAGGTTGATCCTCTCATTTCCCTTGAGCCCTCTTCGATTGGTGCAGAGTTCTTTTAAGAATTTGGCATACCTTCGGATTTGCTTAATGGCTTCAAGTAGAGGAATGTTGATCTCCACATGCTTGAATGTATCCAAAACCTCCTTTTGTATTGCTTATTCAGCCATCTTCTTGGTTTGAACAACCCTGTTGGGAAAAGGAAGGGGTTTAGAAGGAACATCATCAATCTTTTTCTTACCTTTATCTTTCTCCTTGGATTGCTCGTCAGTTGGTTTGGAATGCGGCTGCTCCGGAGTTGAGGTAAATCCCGGTGGAATGGTAGGTACATATGTATCGTTCATTTGCTTCCCACTTCTCAATGTGATGGCACTAACATTCCCCT
Organism: Viscum album; assembly: GCA_963277665.1. Lineage (NCBI taxonomy): Eukaryota > Viridiplantae > Streptophyta > Magnoliopsida > Santalales > Viscaceae > Viscum > Viscum album. The sequence goes on along the minus strand of OY728160.1, from coordinate 375,850,212 downwards.
TTGGATTTGGAGTGGGTTGGGAAGGTAGATTTCCGGAATTCTTACTTACAAGTTCATGGAGGGCGGTGGCAATCTGGCTCATTTGAGTCTTTAACTCCCTCAGCTCCGAACTTTGACTCTTCAGCTCATTCTGTTGATTAAGAACAATTTGCTTCAAAAGATCATCAGTATTAAAATCTACCTTTGGTGGAGGATTCCCTTATTGCTGACTTGTTGATGGTTGAGCTTCAAATCTCCTTTGGGGTTGTTGGAAACCCTGTTGGTAAGGTGGAGGCTGCTGGAAGTTTGGTTGAAAAGGGGGCATTTGTTGTTTTCCAGAGCCATACCTCAAGTCCGGTTGATCTTTACACCCTTGGTTGTATGTTGGAGAAAATGAATCAAACTTCTTTTGGGGATATGGTTTTTGTTGCTCCTGAAATGGTCTCCCTGGGAATACTGCTGCACAATTCTCTTTCTCTTGTAGTTGTGGGCAACAGTCAGTTGGGTGGCTTGTCTCAGTGCAAATGCCACAAGGCCTTGAAGGAGGGGGTAGAGATGTCTTTTATGCCAAAGAAATTTGCCTCACCATAGTTGTCAATTCTTCTAACTTGGTATCAATCAAATGACTCTCAAGAGAAGACGGACTTACTTGATGTACTCCCCTGATATGTGGTGTACCTCGATCACCAAATTGTTGGGAGTTTTGGGCCATCTTGTCGATCAACGCACGTGAAGCTACTGGTGTCTTTTCCACCAATGCTCCTCCAGCTGCAGCATCAACCATGCTCCTCTCTATGGGTGTGAGTCCTTCATAGAAGTACTGGATGGGTAATTGATCACTGATTTAGTGATGTGGACAGCTTGCACACAACTTCTTGAATCGCTCCCAGTACTCATACATTGACTCCCCTTGGGCTTGCTTGATCCCCGATATCTCCTTTCGAATGAATGTTGTCTTTGATGCTGGAAAAAATCCTTTCAAGAAAATACGTTTCAAATCATTCCAACATGTTACATCTTCAGTTTGCAAATAATACATCCAATCTTTTGCAGCTCCATCAAGTGATAATGGGAATGCTCTTAATTTAATTTGATCTTCAGAAAAATTTCTTGGTTTTAAAGATGAGAAAACCACATTAAATTCCTTAATGTGTTTGTTGGGATCCTCACCAGATAAGCCATGAAACTTTGGAAGAAGGTGAATTAATCCAGATTTCAATTCAAAGTCCGATTCGAGATTTGGGTATGCAATACAATTTGGTTGATAGTTAATATCAGGTGCAACCAATTCTAGAATGGTTCTATTAAGTTCATTTCCATTATTTATATCCATTGGTTCCTCTTTTATGTTTTAATTTGAATAACTTCCAATTCCAATGTTTCCAGAAGGGAGGAATTCACCAACTGGTTGAATATTGAAACTTCCCATAGACTGAGAGTTTCTGATCCGTGCCGTAAGGCTGCGTTCAATCTCAGGGTCAAGATCTAAGAGATCTTCGGGATTAGTTCGTGTCATAAATAAAATAAAAATGAAAAGAAGGAAAGTGGACCATAGTAAAATAAAAATGAGAAGTTTGAGTTGATGGTCCAAAAAGAAGTAGAAGAAAATAAAAGAAGAAGAAGAAAAATCAGATTGGGTAAAGAAGTAAGAAAGAAGAGAGGAAGAGAATAAAATGTAAAAGAAAATAAATACCTCTAATTCGTTGAAATAATTACTTTCCTCCCCGGAAACGGCGCCGATTTTGTAGAGCGCTTTCATGGGCGCCCTCAAATGAATAGTGTGATTTTGGGGTACTTAGGTGCAGCAGAGTGGCTGACCATGGTCGTCTCTCAAAGGAGGAAGTGAATTAAAACAATTTTTAGAGGTATTATAGAAATAAAATAAAAGAGAATAAAAACACTACTTTAAAGGATGGGGGTGGTTGTTTATAGTTTATGAATCTATAAGAAGTTTGCTGGAAGAAGATTGTATTTTTTTGTTTTTAGTTTTGAAATGAAGTTTGATTAAAATGACACAACAAAAAGATGTTTGGTTAGACAATATTTAAAAGGCGTAATCGATATAACTCTACCTCTTCAATAATTTATTAATCATTATCATTTAAATTAATATTCACTTAATTATGATCCCTTAATTTGTTAAATCTCGAACCCTACGAGAATTAACTTTACCACGAAGATTGAAGTGAATTTAACCTTAGGCTAACTTCGGAACATGCAATCGCAACACCGTGCTTTGATTGATGTTCTAAAATTAGATTATGGTCAGTGTTAAACTAAGGCACATAACCACTCTGGAAATGAGGATTAATTGAGTTTAGGGATTATATTTGAACTCTACAAATTGATCCCGTGTGGTTTTGAATTACCAGTTAAGGTTGTGCTCTCACAGTTCACACAATTCCCGACCTCCCGTGTTTTGTGTTAACTATTCAATTTCTTGCTTAGTTTCATTTAAGTTAAAAAATCAATTAATAGATCATAATATGTGAATTACAGTATCTCATTGATTCAAAATAAATGAATGAAGAAGGATAGAGGTCGATCGATTACTAAAAAGAACTACTCTTCCATGGATGGTGTAGTCATCGTGGAGACATTTTGCATAAGCAAAGGATTGAAAGGGTAGAACCCAATCTTGTCTCCACTCTTGATTCCAACCAAATTAATAAGATTAAGAGAAGAATAAGAGGTATGAATACAGAAGATTATTTGAAGAAAAATTCAAGAAACAAACATGAATGAAAAGAAATACAAAGAAGAGGTGGGAGAGGAGAGCCTTTTTGGAAGAGAGGTTTTCACAAATGATTACTTCTTCCAAGAGTTGTAAGGGGCCCCCAAGAGACACCCTTTCGGACACACCTTCCCAAAGCCTCTACCAGCCCTCTCAAAGAGTTAAAACCCCCTTTAAATAGAGTTTGTGAGGGCTAGGGATACGTAACTTTTTAAGTGTGAAATGAAAAACTCGGAAAAATATTTTATTCCACGTTTCACCGCCTAGTTGACCTCCAAAACGCGTGAATTGACCGGCCTTCCAGAAGGAGGATTTGTTCCAAATCATTTCCCCGATCTTTCCTAAAAATTTGGGCTCAATTAAAGCCTTTATGTAGAATATATGACCCAAATACAGAACTCCTGTCCATTCTTCCGAGTCCAGCCCACCATTGGCTTAATGACCCATTTACTCCATCTAAATGCACTATTTAGCTCTAGTGTCCTGAATGAAATTTGTAGAAAATTAATCTAGTAACACTGTTACAAAATTTAAAATTCAAATAATAAATATAAAAATATATATCTTCGAAATACTACAGTGCACTATTAAGGGTAAAACTGGAATTTTCACCAAATTTTCAAATGAATGATCAAATCTCAAATATTTTATAAATAAACATATTTAACACAATGTGAGGAAATTATATCATTAATTATCAATAAAATATTCAACAAAATAGTGTTTTATCAGCTACCGATGGATTCAACCCATTTGGTACTTTGTGTACGGGTTATAACATTTGGCCAGTTGTTTTGATCCCTTATAATCTGCCTCTGTGGATGTGTATGATACAAACATATTTTATAATTTCAATGATTATTCCTGGAAAAGAAATTCTTGGAAATGATATTTATGTATACTTACAGCCTTTGATTGAATAATTTCAAAAGTTATGGAGCAACGATGTTGAGATATTTGATGCTTCTTTTAAAACAATGTTCAAAATGCATACTGCTTTAATGTGGACCATTAATGACTTACCTGGGCTTGGGAATTTATCTGGTTGGAACACTTACATGGGTTTGGCTTATCCCATTTGTAACTTTGATTTTGAGCCCAAACGGATACCTCACAGTATAAAATGGTTTTTCTTGTGCCATCAAATATTTCTCGATGCATCTCATAGATTTTGGTTGAACAAGTCAAAATTTAATGGTTCCATTAATCGTAGACCAACTCCAAAGTTGTTAAATGGTTCTAAAATATTGACACAGCTTGAAAATGTTGAAATAGAATTTGGTAAGGTTCATCATTTTAATGATAGCAAAAAACGGGTCCAAAGTGCATCGTCAAGTGAAATCAGAACGCAACAATGGAAGAAAAAAGTATATTATTCAAACTTCTGTATTGGGAATTTAATTTGTTGCGTCACGATCCTGATGTGATACATATTGGGAATAATGTCTGTGATAATTTGATTTTCACATTACTTAATTATCATGGAAAGTCGAAGGATCATCTCAATGCTCGCAAAGACTTACAAGTAATGAACATAAAATGTGATCTCTGGCCAGATGAGAATGAAAAGTATGCTTCGACCATTTTTGCAATGATAAATAGGAATAAAGATAAATTCCCTTGAATTTTAAAGAATGTGAAGTTATCTGATGGGTATTCGAGTAACATCTCAAGGTGTGTTGAATTGAATAATCGTAAGTTACATGTATTGAAAATTCACGATTCACATATTTTGTTACAATAGTTACTACCATTGGCATTGCGTACATTATTACTTGAAAAATTTACTGCTGTTGTAATCTAATTTTGCAAATTTTTCAGCCAATTATGTTAGAAATCTCTACATCCATTTCATATTTACAACCTCCAGGAGAGGTTTTTATTGACCCTTTGTGTAATGGAGATGATCTTTCCTCCATCGTTTTTTACTGTCATGATTTATTTAACTGTGCATTTGGTTGAGGAAGCTAAATTAGGAGGCACCATTCAATGTCGATGGATGTATCCAATTGAGAGTTATTTTATTTATATGTTTTTCAGTTAAGTAAAAAAAATTTGGCATTTAAATAAATGTATAATATTATTATTTTATTTCACAGATCTCTTGGGCATTTGAAAGAATACGTGAGAAATAAAGCTCAACCAGAAGGCTCTATTGCTGAAGGCTATTTGGCTAAGGATTGTCTTAAATTTTGTTCCAGATATTTGGATGATATTGAGACAAGATTTAATTGAGTTGGACATGTTGAAGACACATAAACTCAATCTCAAATGCATCCAAAATCAAAAATATTTCTTGATATTGGCCGATCAGTTGGAAGGACCTCAAACATGACACTGATAGAATTGGAATTATTACAGGAACATAGATATGTGCTGCTGAATAGTGAAATTGCAGATCCATTTATTGAAGAGTTGATGATACAAACAAAGAGACGAATGAGAGGACGAACATGAAATGAGAAAGATATAATGAAAGGTGTGAATACAGAGCTTATAAAATGGTTTGCATGATGTGTAAGTTCATAAATATTGCAATAAATATGAATATTAGTTTGACACATACATTTTGTAAATCTATTAAATTATATTTCTTTTTTCGGATCATTAATACTGATACTCAAGCAGACTTGTTAGAAGATTTGTGTTTTCTTGTTATAGGTCCTATAAAACAAGTTAGAAAGTTCAACGCTTATAATGTAAATGGATTTAGATTTCATACAGTTGATCGAGAAGTGGGTTTGAAAACACAGAATAGTGGTATATTTACATTTTCTAAAGTGGGATACTATGGAAAGATGCATGATATTATTGAATTAAACTACCACATACATTTTTCTGTTGTTTTATTCAAATTCAAATGGGTCGATATTATCATAGGTGTTAAAATAGATACCTTGAAATTTAATTCTGTGAACTTCTACGACTTGATGAATGTTGGTGATTGTGAATTGCATGATCTATATATCTTAGCATTGAAAGAAAAAATGTTATATTATGTTAATTATGTTGTGGATGAAGGTTGGTGTGTAGTTGTTCACGTAATACAAAGAGATTTGTAGGATATGGGTGATGAAGTGGAAGATTTGACCTCTGAAATTTAATTTCATCAACAACAGGAAGCAAAATTATTTTCCCATCATGATATTGAAAATATTAGTCTAGTAGGGACGAATGGAGTGGATGAAGCAATGGAGCAGAAAACCAACATGATTTAGGGGAAAATGATTGTATGTACAATTATTTATTCATTTAGCAACCACTTGTTTCATTTCTACAGTCATTCATTATCATTGTTATACATATTTTTTCTCTTAGTATTGGTCATCTATTATCATTTTTAATTTTTTTTATGCATAATTTTTTGAAATATATATTCTGAACTTTATTTTATTTGATTAAATGATAGGAATGCCAAGGATAAAGTGATACACTATTTCATCTAGTTCTGTGACAGATGAAGATTCATCTGGCTCCCTCCCCATGGCATCTGAGGCACCAGCTGCCTACACCCCTACACCATATCACTCTGCACCATCTCTCACACCATCTGTGGGTGTCCCATTAGAGGTTTAGTCGTCAATTCCCCCTTCAGGAGCCTCAGCAGTGGGGAGGCGACACACCCCTTCCAGTTCATCACAGACATACTGAAGTTTCACTATCATAGGTAAAAATTTTAATTAAATAAATTTATTGAATTTTGTTTATACTAATTGTTTGCTCATTGAAGATGAAAAAAATGCAACCGTGGAGAAAAACATAAAAAGTTCAGATGTTTGGAATATTAATGGAGAGAAGATAGTTATTCCATTTGATTCTTATGGGGTCCCTATGGATGGTGCCACGGGGTTACTTGGACAGATTCTAGGAAAGCTGGTAGCGAATCCCATTTCCCTTCCTATTTCTTCTGATTATTGGATACATATGCCTCCAACCTGGAAAAATGAAGTTTTTGATTCCCAAATAAAGGTAATTTTATTACATTATGGTTTAATTGAATTTCATGTTACTAATATGTTCAAAATAAATTTCTGTATACAGATGTTCTTCCACTTTACAGTTGTTGATGTGATAGCATAGAAGTGGACGTTTGAAAATCTTTGTAAGAAATGGAAGGATTTCAAATAGAGATTGTGGTGTGATGTCAATAATACTTTGTTGACCTTGAAACAAATGTATGAGAAGATACCCAATGGGGTACTGAAAGAACAGTGGAAAGTTTTTGTTGACAAACATCATGATGAGAAGCAGATGGTATTGAAATATATATTATTATATTATCCTCATTTTAATTTTTATACATGTATATGAAGAGGATATGACATTGAAAACATTACAGTTAAATTTCATTTTATTTATTTCAGGATCTCTCAAGACAGAATGCATCAAACCGGGCTAAGCAAGTCATCCCTCACACAGCGGGTTCAAAAATATTTTCTAGAAGCCGAACTACATTGGTAATATTTTAATTAGTTTAAATATTTATAAGAAAATATTATCTGTTAAATAAATTGAATTTTTGATTTATCTTTGCTTAATGAAGTCACAGAGTTTAGGGAACGAATCATCCTGAACTAAACTGTGGTTGGATGTTCAAAAAAATCAGATGGAATTTTTGTTAATGAGCGTTCCAAAGAAGTTGGGGTATGAAATCAGTTTTTTATTATAATAACTTATTATCAGTTTTTACTATGTTAATATATATTGATATTTGATTTATAAAAAACAATTAAAGAACTATGGGATGACAATCCTGGGCAGTCCTACTCAGTCTCCCAGGATGACCTAGTTGTTAAAGTCCTTGGGAAGGAGCATCTTGGTAGAGTGCACAGGATGGGTTTTAGACCCGTACCATCTGAGGTCTTTGGCATACCACCAGGGATTACAGATGCATCTACTTCTGGTTATAGTTAGTCCATACCCGAAGATGCTCAGAGGGAGATTTCTTTTCTACAAACCACAGTTCATGACCAGGGGGCTTAGATATCCACTTTGCAGAAAGCGATGACTGATATACATCAGCAGATGAGCAGATATGCCCCTGGTGGTAGTGTATCTACGGGTGGTAAGCAGGTAAATCACAAAAAATAAAAATCATTTAGTTTTCAAACTTTCATTGGTTTTAAGTTTTAATATAAATATGAAAAAATATTTAATTTTCAAAATAACGTTCTTACAGGTGACAACAGAAAGTGTAGATGAAGTTGGAGAGGGTAACAATGCATCATCAAACCCCGAGTAGTTTTATTGTTGATGTGTTGAAAAAATATGGGAACAGTTGGTTTGTATATGTAACATGTGTGGAAAATAGTTTTCACCAAACATTTTCATGTCCTAACATTTTCTTGATTTCTCATGTTTCCTTTTATTCCTTTTATTTATTAATGATGTTTCCTTTTATGTCTTGATTTCTTTAGCGTGGTATACATCATTCCATTTAGGCCTGTGTTTGAATTGGTAGTCGAGATTTTGGACGACTAGGAGTTAAACCCATTGTTGATGTGTTGAAAAAATTGGGTCATTTTATAGTGATCAAGGGTATAGTGTTGTGGAAACTTTGGTGAGGCAGAATGTGTAGATAGTGAATCTTCATGCATTGTTAATGGTTATCATATTCTGTTCATGATGATAAAATGTGGTCATACCCCATATAAAACCTTGGTTTCTATTAATGGGATATGGTATTAAACCGTACAAAACCGGGATTCATTATACGATGGGTATTGGATGATCTAAAAGTCTTACACTATATAAAATTTGGATTCCTCTTATGATAATTATGATATGTTCAAAAAAATTTCCTCATATAAAACATGTAATAATCACATTATGTGAGATTAAAAAAATCATTTTCTTTAATACATGACATTAAACTTTATCCTTATCTCATTCCTTCGAAATGTGATGCCTCATGATAATCATTATATTCCAAAATTCCCTCTATATATAGGATTACTCTTAGTTCCAATGTTGATCTTATACTATACCATATTCTAGAACAAAATGTTTCTTGATTCACACTCTCATGGGATACATAATGATTCTTAGACGTCCTTTTTTTTGGTCTAGATTTAAATTTATTAAGCCTTTGGCCCCATTGCTCCATTTACGGTCCACGGATTATAACCTTAAATATTGCTCAGTTCATATCAAAATGTTCATGTGGTACCTGGGACTACATTAACCCCTTATACATTGGTTTTTACCCATACCATGACACATAGATACCATGTAGAGAATCTTCATCCTAGTCCATGAATCATGACATTAACATTTTTATCATGGTCTTGGTTGTATGATCTTACACTATGTGCAATCATATTCAGGATTTTTTCATGGGTTGAAGGGAATATTTTATCCTATAACCCTAGGTTTTATTCACCACAAAAATATTCTTGATTCCTCCACCTCACCAATCTATACTATAACAGTTTATATCAAGAGATCACTAGTCCAAGAATTATGACAATAAAATATTCTCATACATCCATCACATGGGTTTATTCATCCCTGGAGTTTCATCAAATATCTATTTCCTCAAAATTATAGAACTATGGGTGGATTTATTCCCATTTCCATGGGATACACATTGATGTATATATCTTCTATCATTGATCCTAGATGATGATTCACCATATAATAATCCATTACAAAGGTGTCATTTGCCCAAAACACTCACATGAGCCTCTTTTTTCGCAATAATCTCCTTTCATTTATGTTGACACATTAGTGGGCCAAGATGCTCTCATTTCCTGATATGAGGAAGTAAATAATGGGTATATAGATGCAAAACATCTTCTAAAATCCTAATAAGATGAATTTAAACTATATCATTACCCCATGTAAAATATATATAACTATTAAGGATAGATTATTTAACCCCATAAAAAATTGATATGTCTCTTAAAGAGAGATAATCTCACCTCTTATAAATTCTCGATGCCTAATATTATAATATGTAATTATTCAATATCATCATCCAAGAAGGTAAACCATTTTGGAATTGGTATCCTATGACACCGTGAATCATAAAAACATGTGTATTGATTCCAATAATCATGATATAAGTAGTTACATATAAATATTTAATCCAGGGAACAACCCTATCACCGACTCATTATAGGTTTCTCCCTTTCCTATCTACTTTGGTCAAAGCTTGGAGACCTTTAACTCAAACCTATTCCTATATTTGGAGCTATAGGAATTTATACTAGTTGTAGTCAGAGTCCTTGTTCTATGATTTTAAACATCAAAGCCTAATGTCCTCAACAAACAATGTTAATTAACAACCATACCCTATTAAATGAAATAAGGATGCCTCATCGGATAAGTGTGGGATGATTATAAAAATAATCACCACATATAAAACTGAGATTCCTCATATGATAAGTATGAAATGAACCACACATTACCTGTATAAAACTTTTATTTCTCCAAATATGAGATGATATGATATCCTTGCTAGAGATGAAATCACTCCACCGACAATAGTCTCTTACCATGTCACGCATCAAAACTATGTTTGTCTTGATTCCCATTATGAGGAGACACATATTGATGCATGTATATTTCATCTCAGTCCCATCCCTACCTGCAACTCATCATGGGGATGTTTCCCTCTAGGCTAGGCTTGAATCTTGTCAACCCAAATGCTTAAATAGAACATTTGAGCACATGAGGAAATATCTCCCATGAAACCTAATATTCTATATGGTACATTCCCACATACACTTGTGCAGTTCAAACATTATACTATTTGGATAATCCTCACTCTACCAATCTGAAAGGGATCTCTAGTGAAATGATTCATGGACATAGTGTCTTACATACCATCTCAGGATCATTCAATGAAGTACATTTACTGATAAAAATAGGATCTCATGCTTTAATCTCCATGAATAGTAGATCATGATATTTTTCATCCTATCCTTAACCAGCTTAGGTATCCTATGTTTCCAACATGGTCAATAATAAATCTATTTCTGTCGATTACTCCTATTTCACTTACCAGTTCTCAAAATTTGTAATTGTAATCATGACATTTTTTAGGTCACTTATTCCCCTCATTAGGGTCACCATTATAATAAATTATAACTATATAAATATCCTTGATTAAAGAATCAATCCTGGCTCAGCAGGGCTTAGTGGTTAGAAGGAAGTACACCTCAAGCGTGGTTGAGTTTCATGATCACCACATGGTCCTAATTATATAACCTTAAATGAGTATTCCATGTCCATGAATCACTAATATAAACTAATTTTAAATCAACCTTTGAATGTGTTGTGTGGTGTTTTACCCATTATCTATCAATTCAGGTCATGTTTTTTACTCCTCCTCACTACACATATCCATTTATGATGTTCCACTATATTTTCTAGGCTTCACGAACATAATTTTTTTACTAGTTGTTTCTATTCTTTTTTAAAATTTGTATGCACTAATCTGTTAGGATATTGGTATTTCTGGTTTGATTTGTTTTTCAGGGCAGTGGTGCAGTGGAAGCAGAAAAACTATTTTTTTGGTCATATTTTCACGGCGGTTTTAACCACTGCTAAAGTATACTGGTAAGACATTAGTGGTGGTTAAAACCGCTGCTAAACGTAAGTATTTATTACTTAGTGGCGGTTTTAACCACTGTTATTGGCTTAAATTTAGTGATGGTTTTAACCACCGCTATAGAGTCACATCACCCACGTGCATTTCATAGCGGTTTTACTAATTTTAGTGGTGTTTTTTATGAGCCCTGGACTTTATTTATTAACTGCTGTGAATAAAATAAAATCCAGAGCTCATAAAAACCACCACTAAAATCATTAAAACCGCCGTGAAATGAGGCAGCTACGACGCTTCCCTTAAACCGCCATGAAATGGAAATAACCGTCGATAATAGATTTTCGACACCCAATTTAGTGGCGATTTCTGTAAACCGCTGCCAAATCATATAGAGGTGGTTTAAACTGCCTCTATATGGAAAAATAACCGCCGCTAATAGGTGGTATTCTTGTAGTGTCGTAAGCCCAATCGATCTTGCTCACCATACATAGTGTTGTTTTTTTATCTAATGTAGATTAGGTGGGGGGTGTCATTAAACACTTATTAAATGTAAAAATATTGTCCCTTATATATTAATTATGAAATTAATTTGATAATTCATATATTATTTATAAATTATGGAAAAATGAAAAATAAAATATTTCTTTTTAAATGTGTTTATAATTTTTTTAATTTTAAATTGTTTATAATTAATTAATTAATGTTTAAAAAAATTATTAAATAAATAATCTATACATATTAATTGTTAATATTTAAATTTTTTTCATAATATATCACATGCCTTATAATTTATAAATAAAGTGTTTATTTAGAAATTATAAGGGTAATCTATACAACAATTCATCCTCTAAATTCTTTTTTTTTATTTTTAAAATAAAACCACTTTTACGGTTGAGTAGAAACCTCACAAATTCCCCCATACCAAAATAACTTACGCCATAAAAAAATAAAACAAGCATAAAAAATCACCTATAAACAACCATCCCATTCAAATTAAAAAAAATCAAAATCATCGCACATCGTCATCACCACAGACTACGAGCCACCTCGAGCTGTACACCCTATACACCAGTCAAAATCATCATCATTTACACCTCATCGCTGGAGAGGAACCGACATAAGATCGACAATATCACTATAAATAATCAAAAACACACTAAAACATGTCCATAAAAAGCCACCACCATCATCATAAACAAAAAAAACCCACATCAGATAACCCCTTCCATCATGAATCACCATTAGAAGGCATTTACCATGAAAACGAGAACTGATTGAATCATCAAGGGTGAAAACTAGATTCACCAAACCAGGACTATCATGAAAACCATATTCAATGTTTCACCTCCTAAAACACCAACCACCACCCAAAAAACACCATCCCAAAACCTAAACAAGAACCATTGCACCATGATGACTAGACTTGGCAAGAAAGAACAAGAGGAAAGAGCATAGTTTGGAGTGGTAAGGCCTTAACAGGGAGTGAAGACCGTTGATTGGACCAAAAAACACTTTATTAGGAACCAATAATAGTAAGATCGAGACTATAGGGACTAAAAAAAATAAAAAATCAAGAAGGATTAAAGAACCATCGAGAAAGGCCACTAACTAGTAGAAAAAGTCATCAATGAAGATATAACACCATACCGCCATCAGAAAATTCAATTCAACCAGAAACTATAGTGATGGATGAAAATAGCTGAAATGAACCCTTGACACTAAACTAATCCCCAAAAACAATCCCAATCCATTACAAAACCTTCATACCAACCCGAGAAGTGGTCTAGCACAATGACATGGGTAGAAAAAGTAGAGGAGCTCGAACAATCCTACAAGGAAGAGCTTCTAGGAAAATCTACAAAAAAATAAAAACCACTAGAGATTATTTATGAAAAACTAATACGGGGTTTTATTGCAAATATATAGGTGATAAGAGAAGTGGTAGTAGTGTTCTTGGGACATGAAATGGCTGGGAACATTCAGGTGAAAGGGAACCAGCAAAACCAACTAGCCACAAGAACAATCGTGAGAGACAAACAGAGAGGAAAAGTATAAGTGCCTCATATAGAGGTGAAGGAAACTACATGAAGGATAGAACTTAAACATTCCTGAGAGATTTCAATATAGAGGATCGTCAAGGGAGATGAATATGGAAAATAAAAAGATGATGAGAGGGAAGAAACCCTAGAGGACAAGAGAGAGAGGGTTCCGTTAGAAAAGTCATTCATTAATAATTTATCTATAATTTTTCGATATTTATACAATACTTATAAATTAAAAATAAGACCAAATATAAAAGGGTTTATATTTCAAAATAAAATATTCATAATTTTTTAATTTAAATTATTCAAAATTTTTTTTTGTTAAATAATTATTTTAAAATACATCAAAATGAGTTTATAGGATTGATTTGATCATGATTTAAATAAAATTTAATATGTAATATTTATATTTTTTTGATAATTTTATAATTAAAATATTTTTTTTTATTTAATGTAATATTATATTAATGTAAATTCCATCTAATGAATAATATGAAATAGTTCATATTGGGAATAAATATAAAGTCTTTATATTTATTTAATTGTGGATCGTCCATAATGAATTGTTAAATTATAAATTGTATATAATTAGATTTATTTATGAATTATACAAAAATGTTAATAAAATGTTTAAATATATGAATTATTATTTTATATAAAACATTTTACCATATTTATTCATGAATATGAATTATTTATATTATGAATTTTTATATTCTTTAGTTTAATTGTTAAAATTATTCTATGTTTTCATACATGTATCTATATAGTTACATTCTAGGTATTATAATTGATTTGGTTTCCTTCTACCTCGAACTTGGTTTTTATTGATTTATGTTCTTAGATTAAGTAAATAATTATGATTATTATATCTTAGGTGTTAGAATATTTATGGAATTGAGATCTCCCTTGAGTAAAGTATCTTTGGAATGAAGGAATTTGGGTCAGGTTACTCATTGGATTAAAGGATCTCACCTTGTATAGAAAAGTAAGGGTAGACTATCTATGGTTCTAGGCTTGCTCATGTGGGGATTATTGATTTCACATAATTATAAAACTTTGCATGAAAGGTTTCCATATATATTATTCATAGGATGTCTTTGGATATGTATAAATGTTTTGGGATTTTAATTTGTGTTGGTAATAGAAGTTGTGAGTTGTGTAAAGTGTTCCATAGAAATTCTGTTTTGAGATAATTATTAAGAGTAATGAATAATATTCAAAACTAAATTATTAAAAGTATGAATACATATAAAGGCAATAACATGAGATGATATTGTGATATTATCTTCCATTTTAAAAATACTAATTGTTAGATTCCCTCTAAAGAAAGAACATGTCAATATCTTAATCATTTAACCTGGTAGGTTCGACCAAAGTAGGGTTCCCATGGATTACCTTGTATAAGGAATGGTTGAAATGGATTACCCTAAAAATTTAAGAAACCAAATCCCAATGTGAGTATTGGGATACAATCAGGTCGTAAACCCTTTGTAGAAGTATACTATATAAATGGTGTTGAGTTTTTCATTATGATAGATTGTAAAAAGAGTTCTCCCCCCAACCATCCAAGATTTATATATGATATGATTAAGTTGGTTCCTTACCTAAATAAATAAGTGGTGAGAGTAATTACAAAGTGTACTCATTCCATACTAAAATATTGACCCTGGAACACTAATGAATATGATGAGTTCAAAAAGGGTAATCATTTTAGTGAGATAAAATTTAATAAAAGTCATTATTAAATTTATATAAAATATGATATTCATTTGATAAAATTAACTATTGTATATGAATTCCATCATTATCATTAAAATAGTCTTTGAAATTAATCAATAAAAAAGAGAATCATAATGTAAGATACCTCTATGATTTGTATGTAATGAACTTTTTTAAGCTGTGTTATGAGTTAATTCTATCCAATAATCATGTGTTTGTAAACTATGAATTGTTTAGGATTTTTTTTTTTAGAGTTTATGGTTATTTTAAAATATTTGTATAATAATTCTTGAAGGATAATGGTTGGTTCACATTTTGTATAAACTATACTTATCTTATAATAAACTATGTGGATAGAGGCATACGAACCTTGGGTAGCACATGGTTAAGGCAAAAAATTTATCAAACCATGTGGCCTCCCCCAGAAAACTGTGTAACATGATCTAAACTCCAAAATCATGGTTGGAACTTGTTTGTCAAATTGTGTGATCGAACCATGTAGGTTTCTAAGGAGATAAAAAAACCTCACACAATTGGCATACAGTTTTGGAAAATCATGATCAAACCTTGTGCATGTGAATTTATGATCTGGAAATACCATTTAATATCCATTTGTTACCTATCCTGTCACTTTATTATTCTTGCTGATAGCCCCCTCAAACCTATAGACTCCACAACCCTTCCTTGGTGAATTCTTACACTTTAAATCTCAAATATGATAGATCCAAGTATTTTGATGACAATAAGTTATGGTATGTGATCCATAAACATCTTTTTTTAGTTTCTTCTCAATATAACCTTATTCCCTTATGAATAATCATAGATTTTATATGTTGTTTCCTGATCTATAGATTCTAATGCCATATAATGATGAATTATTGGATCTTTTCAGGAAAGGTTGTAGATATTGAGCAATCAGAGCCTCTATTTTATAAATCTTATATCTAATATTATTATTAGATTCTAAGAGGTATGATAATTTTGATTTTATCCATTTGGATTAGAATATTACTTAATCTCATTCTAGAACCATGATGTATTTGAGTTGGGATTAGTTCTAAGGATTATTGGTGTGTAGGATCAATCTAGTTTGAGCTTGGGTGTGAATTTAATATTATTCCTCAATGGTTTTTTGGAGTTTAACATCAATAAGATTGAGTTAGTAAGTTCTTTACCATTTGTGGACCTTGTATACCCTTGTTGGTTATTGTGATACTAGTGTTAGATTTTCTTGATTGACCATTCTTGATAGTGATCACATGTGTGTGTGTATAGCCTATGAGTCCCATAGACTAATAAAAAAATATCCTATAAAAATGGTTTGGAGGACTGTTGGATGATTTGGCGTTGGGATAGGTCTATACCAATGGTTCTGGGAAAACCGTTGGTATAGACCTATACCAATGGTGTTGGTCGGAGTGGATACCCAAGAGGGGGGTGAATTGAGTTCCAATTAAAATTTCTATTAAAAACTTTGAGGATTAAAATCCCCTAAATTAAAACAGCCCAGTCAATTAAGGTAGTAGAGAAATAAGTGAGTTATTTTTCAAAAGGTTTCTCAAAGGTTGATTACTCCTCAGTTGAATCAGTATGGGAACTAATTTGACTTTTCAAACAAGTTTACTAAATGAATCACATATAAACACTAACCAGAACTAACTATCAGAGTGAATGTAAAAACATATTTCTATCTTTGCTAATATAAGCACAATGGATATGTATAAAATAGAGTAAGTGAAAGATGAACACAAAAAATTAAACAAGAGGTTCAGTCTTAAGCCAAGACCTATTCCTCTCCACTTGGTGATCACCTACCACCAAGAAAATATATTATGAAGTGATACATAGCCTGTATCAGGCTTTACAGTAGTTTTCACAAACTGTCCAGGTTTTGCAACCTCTACCACAGTTATACGTGGGAAAAATAAACTACCAAGACACACTAGGCTTCTTCCACAGTTATGCATGGGAAACATATTTAAAGAGAGTTTGGTATGGGTATTTTAAGTATCCCTCAGTTCAAGAACAAGAGTCAGTGTGTGTAACACAAATACACTACTCACAAATGTAAAATACTAAAACACAATAGAGCTAAAGATATTTGAAATAAGTTTAGAAAGCTCTATATATTGTCAGATCAGCTCTGGACTCGTTGGAATAAAGGAAATGATGTTTTGGTCTTTCTATTCAAGTTGCCTCCAAAACAGAGTGTCACAACTTCCAGGTTCTGACTTTTAGATAGAGATAATTATCTTGTTGGGTCAGAAGCTCTTTTTCTCATAGAATGTTCAGGTTCTTCGAATTCACTATGTAGCCTTCCTTATTCTTTTTATGCATGTAATTATTTTGTATCATCATGTTGGTTCATGTATGTATGGACATACTTCTCTCTTTTCCACTAATTTTTTCATCTTTGAGGTTTCCCTTTATACATGTTCATATCCGGTCAATAGGAATGATTACCTTTTTACAGGTACTAGGTACAATTTCTGAAAAGCCATCAACATCATTAATTACTAGCACGTGCATTAAAAGCATAAAAAATAACTGTTATCATTATATTAATAATATTAATAATATTTACAAGGTATAGAGTTTAAGTAGTAGTGACTAGTTAACAATCATCTTCCATTGGCAACTCTCTATTCGGAGGCTTGTAACGGTGGACGTTGTGTCAGTTGATGTCTTGTATCGGTAGGTGTTACTCTGTGTAAAAGTAGCTCCTCATCAGTGGACTTCATCGGTAGGCTGAACAGTAGACCTTTAACTGTAGGCTTCAGTTAGTAGGCTTGATCAGCGGTAGACTTCAAAAATAAGCTTATAATGGTAGCTCTGTAACATCAGAATATTGCAACAGTGACCTTTCCAACGGAAGACTTATCTCAACAGGTAATTTCATTAACGGTGGAGTATGTCCATCAGTAGACTTTGAAAAACAGTTTACTATCTCGATAGTAGGAGTTGTCTAGAGGTAGCCTTCTACTAATGGTATACATGTCCAACTATAGACTTGAACAGTGAAGATCTCAGCAGAATACTTAAGAAAGAGTATGAAAGTGAACTTCTAACAAAATCCTTGTCACAGAAGTGACCTTGTGACGATGACTCTTTGTTTGTGAGTTTTGATAAGCAGATCAATGGTAGACTTGCGATAGTGACCTTGTACCGGTAGCTTATATCAGTGACAATAGTTATTCAACAGTAACCTTCTAGGATCAGTGACAGAGTAACAGTGAGCTATAACGGTGACCTTGAACAGAAGGATCTTACCAATAGCCTTTAACAATGAACTTATATTTAGATAAATGTAAACTGTAAGATTATGCAACAAAGTAATGAGACTAAGAATATAAATTGTTCAGGATAAACAATATAAATACAAATTATAAAAGGGTTAGAAAATAGCTTAATATATTATGATAAATATTTAAACATGATTTGGGATTATCAAAACAAGTGAGTCCAACAATCTCCCCCTTTTTGAAAATCACAAATTATGCCAGTATGTATTAAATATAGATATCACATATAATACAGTTACTAAACCGAGATAAAAAATGTCTCAAGTATCAGAGATTAATATGAGTGTAAAACCAGAAAATATTGGTACATGGTATTAGAGAGAAAGGAAGAAAATATTCAACATATGATCATATTAGTATATTAGCACATTTCTCCCCAATCACATGATTAGTCTAGAATTAGCACAGTATTTCTCCCTCGTTGTGATTAGCAAAAAGAAACACAAATAGAGAGAACAGAGAAAGCCTGTATTAATGAAATGACATTACATGATCCAACAAAAATATAAACCCCCTATAAAAAAGACACACACAAACTCAATCCACATCAGACTCAGGAAAGTGGTCTTTCCGTTTGGAAGAAGAAGAGGGAGAATGAGCAGGTGGATCAGCAGATTTGGGAATTGCTGCAGCAATGACTGGAGGGGCAGCAACAAAAGCTCATGTGGGTCTGTAGTGGGTAGCTCACTGAGGTATCAGTGGAGTAAGGCTTATGATGGATTTATAAGGAGACATCGTGAAATAACTACTGGGTTGAGATATAGGTAAGGCAGGAGGGATGATGACAGGGGTGCAGTCCACATAAAGAAAGGGTAGAAGAAGGTTTCTAAAGTCCATAATAATGCTTCCTCCTCTTTCCATAGCTGATATGAAATCATCATTGTTCTCCATAAATATTTCCAATGTTGGAGTCAACTGGCCCAACTGAGTAACTTGTTCCTTGAAGTCTCTGGTGACTGGTGGAATCTTGAGGTTTTCCAACAGAATCTTGAAATGAGCATCCATATGACAACCCTGCTTTTATTACAAACTTAAACATGATTTATTACATAAAACTTCACTTGATACAACAAATAATATTGAGATGTTTAGTGTCTTTGGGGATTAGGATCATTACATAAAAACTTGAAACATGAAATACAACATCATTATTGAAAACTTCCTTTACATGACCACTCCATTCCTTCGTACTTAGCATTGCATGGGATAACATGAGGACATGCATAAGAAAAGGGTGAGCTATAAAGCCCAGTAAGGGAGTACACATGGAATAAAATGAGGAGTACAATACATGTTATACAATAGTAATATCAATAGGGTATAAGAAAAACATGAACATAAAGGCATGATAAAGCATGATAATCATAACATGGAAATGTGGCAACAACACTTAACATGGAATTAGCATGAGCCAAGGATCATTGCACATTGAACATGAGTAAATCCTCATTGCACATAAATCACGAGTAAGCCCTAGTTGAAATTGAATTAGCATGAGTCAACACTCATTCCACATGACGTATCATGATACTATACTTTACCCAATGCATTGGAGCGCTATAAGGGCGCACCCTTCTTAAACATTTCATTTCATACATAAGTGTGCCACATGGATCATAAAACATGGATTCATAAAACATAATAATTTATTCCACGATAAAGAAATGTGGAATTCATACATGAAACTTTATAATAAATAAATAAATGTGCATAAAGGTGAATACCCTTGATGGAGAAATGGGCATGGTATTCACTACACAATGACATTGGCTTAGAAAATCGGTGCGATTTCGGCAGCGTAACGCCGTGACATAAGAATTCATAAAAAAGGTTGATGAGAGAGAAAGGGGTTCCTAATAATATTTACATTTAATGGACAATAATTAGGTCATATAGATACATGTACCAACAATTTTAATGGAATTTAGATTAATGATACAAAATTATTTGCTTGAATGTAAAAGAAGAGAGAGAAGTTCCTTTCGGAATTTCGGTATAGTAACGGGTGTACATGGGAGAAATTTAATGAGAGAGAAAGGGGTCTCCCATCATTCAAAGAACAATATGGATGTATGGGTGAGGTTCAAAACCATACCCCAACATTGATAATTGAAATTAAAAGGGCAAAACAGCTTAAAGAAAATTGACAAAAATGAGAAAGGAAGAAAAAACCCTTACTTGGAAGTGTGCTTCCAAAGGCTAGAGAGAGGCTTGTGAGAGGCTTCTTGGGAGCTTGGGGCACCTTGGGAGGATTCTAGAGAGAGTAGGGAAGAGTTTGGACGAACTCCAAAGGATTTTAGTGAGGAGGAAGTGGGATCTTGGGTGGGTTTATATAGGAAAGGTGAGAGAATTCTTTATTATTTAGGTTTGGGACCCCTTATATTAAACTAATCCAAACCAGAAACCATCCCATGGTTTTTGCCAATGGTTTCTGAAAAAAAAAGAGGAAAAAAATATTTTACAAGGCCGAGGTCCGAAATTATTAAAATAATAAGGTTGCTTATGTGGAGGTGAGTCACACTCCCATGGAAATTAATTTAAGAAGGAAAAGTGTTGAATAAGTATTGAGGGGTTCATTAATGCTTTGAAAAGATAGTCAAACAAACCCAAAATCACTTTATTTTAATGGTAAAACATATATTGGCCGAACATAAGGAATATAGTATTTTATTACATCACCATTGGGTCATTATGATGTCATAAAACACATTATATATTTAAATGGTATTTAATTTTTACCCAAAAATTTGACTGTCTCATAAAATTATGAAAAATTCAACATTGGATAATTTCTACATCCTGATTCCAGAAATGACATTTATTTTATCTAAAAGAATTTCTAAATATGTTAATTTTCACTTTTATAATAAAAACCAACATTTATCGAAAATTCACGGGTTTTGACAGAAATGACTTTTAAACCTTAATATAACATTTTAATTGCATTCATAAATTTATAAGATCATTTATATTTAATTAATTTAATAAAAATATTATTATTTTATTAAAATATTATTTAATTCAAAAATCCCTTAATTTAATAAAATAGATTTCTTAATTAAATAATAACTAAAAACACCATTTGTAATTTAAAAACTATTTACAATGTATCAAAAATGACTAGAAATTATATTCATTATTATATACAAAAATAATGTACATGAACATAGTACTACTTATTTGTTACATAACCCCTTAAAACAACTGCATAAGACATAAGGGTAAGGTGTGCGATGGTTCAGACTCTTGGGGTGGCTCGGATAACATCGCTCGAGTAGTAATTTCAATCAACTTCCACTTTTCCCATAGGCGGTCACGTTCGAGCTTGAAATAATGAAGCTCAACTTGGGCTTGGTCAAGGGCGAAGCCCAAGGATACCACCTCTTTTCCGAGCTCCGACAAATGGGCTTCGTATGGGGAAATTCTACTAGATGAGGCCATGACTTCCTTTGTCTGAGTAAAAATTGGGTTCGTTAAAGCCTTATATTTATACTAATCATGTGATCACTGTTCAATGACTATAAAAGTAACGATCACAACTCTTATCATAAAACCAAAGAAGTTGACATCTTATAAAAAAATATTTTTCATAAAGAGACATTTAACTGGATCAAGAGGGGTTTTCCATTAATGAAACTTTGGGTCATTACAATATTCCCCCCTTAAGAAATTTTACCCTCGAAATTTTCCTTTTCCCACACTAAAACAGATGTGGGTAATTCAGCTTCATCTTTTACTCCGATTCCCATGTCGCTTCTTTAAACTTGTGGTTTCTCCACAACACCTTGATGAGGGGCATTTTCTTATTTCGCAGAACTTTTTCTCTATGATCTAAGATCTTCACTGGTTTCTCCTCATAAGAAAGATCATCTTCCAATTGTACCACCTTGGAAGAGAGTACATGTTAAGGGTCCAGTATTTACTTCCTTAAGAGGGATACATGAAATACATCATGTACTTTGGCAATGGTAGGTGGAAGTGCTAGTCGATAGGCCACAACCCCGACACGATCAAGAATCTCGAAGGGGCCGATGTACCTTGGACTTAACTTCCCTTTATTTACAAACCTCATGACCTTCTTCCATGGAGATATGCGTAGAAAAACCATGTCTCCAACTTTAAACTCAAGGTCTCGTCGACGATTATCTGCATAACTCTTGTATCGACTCTGAGCTGCCTTGATATGCTGCTGAATGGTTTCTACCTTCTCCACCATTTCCTCGACCATTTCTGGTCCAAGAAGCTTACGTTCACCGACCTCATCCCAACATGTCGGTGTTCTGCACCTTTTCCCATACAGGGCTTCATATGGTGCCATTTGGATGCTCGAGTGGAAACTGTTATTATAAGAGAACTCAACCAGAGGAAGATGTTGATCCCATCCTCCTTTAAAGTCCATTGAGCACACTCTCAACATATCCTCAAGTGTTTGGATAGTCCGCTCGGATTGGCCATCAGTTTGAGGATGATAGGCCGTACTAAAGTTTAGTTCAGTATTCAGAGCATGTTGAAGACTCTACCAAAACTTAGAGGTGAATCTTGGATCTCGATCAGACACAATAGATAGTGGTACTCCATTAAACCTTACCACTTCCCTAATATATATCCGTTCTAGTTGATCCAATGAGAAATACTCCCGAATAGCAATGAAGTGTGCAGTCTTTGTAAGACGATCCACAACAACCCAGATTGCATTGTTGCCTTTGGATGTCCTCGGAAGTCCGGTGACAAAGTTCATAGTGATGTTCTCCCATTTCCATTCTGGTATGGGAAATGGTTGCATCATCCCCTTAGAATTCTTCCTCTCTTCCTTCACTTGCTGACACACCAGGCACTTTGATGTATGTTCGACGATCTCCTTCTTCATATTATCCCACCAAAGGTTTTCTCAGAGATCTCGATACATCTTTGTACTACATGGGTGAATAGAGATATTTGAACTATGTGCATCATCCAAAAGTTCCTTCTTCAGCTCCGGACTTGATGGAACACATAGTCTTTTCCCAAACTGCACAATTCCTTCTTCATTAACATTAAACTCCGAGGATTTCCCCTTTTTGATAGCTTCCACTATTTCTTGAATTCCCACATCATCATTTTGAGCATCCTTTAACCTTTCCAAAAGAGATGGTTGAGCAATAATTTGTGAAAGGATTGATGATTTTCCCTTCTTTATGATTCCCACGTCCATCTTAATCAAGTCTTAGAAGATTGGATCCTTCTCAATTCTCAACATTGATAGAATTGATGGATCCTTTCTACTTAGGGCATCTGCCACCTTGTTCTCTTTCCCAGGGTGGTAATGTATTGAATAGTCATAATCCTTGATGAGATTTATCCATATTCTCTGGCGCATATTATGCTCTTTCTGTGTGAATATATATTTAAGACTCTTGTGGTCAGTATATATCTCACATTTCTCTCCATAGAGACAATGACGCCAGATTTTCAAGGAAAAGATCACCGCCACCAACTCCAGATCATGCGTTGGATAGTTTCACTCATGGATTTTCAACTTCCTTGAGGCATAGGATATCACTTTATAATTTTGCATCAGCACACATCCTAAGACCTTCTTCAAAGCATCGCTGAATACCATAAAAAGCTCCCCACTTATGGGTAAAGTGAGCAGAGGTGTAGTGATAAGCCTCCTTTTCAACTCCTTGAAGCTTTCTTCAAATTCATCACTCCAATAAAACTTTACTCCCTTTAGAGTTATCTTGGTAAGAGGGTTGGACAATCATGAGAAATTTCTCACAAATCGTCGATAATATCCAGCTAACCCCAAGAAGCTACAGATATCGGTTACTGATGTTGGCCTCGACCATCCCTCAATTGCATCTGTTTTGGAGGGATCCATAGATATCCCATTGCTTGTGATGATATGGCCCAAGAATGACACCTCCTTCAACCAGAACTCACACTTGATGTACTTTGCATAGAGCTTCTCCTTACGCAAAGTCTCCAGTACAGTTCTTAAATGCTCCTCATGGTCCTACTTGGTTTTGGAGTATATTATAATATCATCTATAAAGACTACCACAAATTTTTCAAGGTAATATCTAAAGACTCTATTCATCAAGTCCATGAATATTTTTGGAGCATTGGTGAGTTCGAAAGGCATTACTATGAATTCATAGTGCCCGTACCTTGTACGAAAAGCAGTCTTGGGTATATCTTCCTTCTTCACCCTTACTTGATAATATCATGACCGCAAGTCCACCTTGGAGAAGTATTGTGCTCCATGAAACTAATCGAACAAGTCATCAATTCATGGGAGTGAATACTTGTTCTTTATTGTGATTTTTTTTAAGTTCACGATAATCAATGCAAAGCCGCATTGACCCATCCTTCTTCTTGAAGAAGAGGACTGGTGCACCCCATGGTGAAGCACTTGGGCGTATAAACCCTTTATCCAGATTCTCCTATAGTTGTTTCATCAGATCTTCAAGATCAACAATAACCATTCTATATAGAGTCTTGGATATTGGTAGCGCCCCATGTATAAGTTCAATTGAGAACTCAAAATCTCTTCTTAGAGGAAGACCAAGCAGTTCCTCGGGAAACACTTCAGCGAATTCCCTCACAATAGGCATTTCTTCAAGGATGGTTTCCTCCTTGGACTCAATCATCTGAGCTAGATACGTGTGCTCATAGGGCAGTAATATCCATTCTTGAGATGATGGAGCTAAAGGAGATTCATCTTCCTCCTGACACTTGTAAAGAATCAGGGGCCGATTCTCCATATGGAGTGTGATTTCCCTCTCCCGAAAATTTTTGTTGGCTATATATAAGGAAATCCAATCCATGCCAAGAATTGCATCAAATTCCACCAAAGGGAGTATGATGAGGTTCGCTGAGAAATTCAATCCACAGATTATATCAGTGGAGGACTTATATTCACGAGATGCAATGATTGCCCCATTTTCTGTACTCACCGACATCTTTACTTCCATGATTTGTGGTGGTGCTGAGATTGTTCTACTAAAATTTCAAGATATAAAATAATGCATAGAACCTGAATCAAAAAGTACGTTCGCTATTCTTGAATGAATAACTAGCGTACCTATCACCACTTCGTTGTCGGGGTTCACTTCGGCAGAAGTGATGGAAAAAGCTCTTCCTTGCTGTCTTGGAGGTTGTTGGTTGGCTCCGATAACCCTTGGATTAGGGCACTGATTTGCAAAATGACCTGGTTCTTTGCATTTTCAGCATTGAACAACGCGTTGAGGTTCGAACAGAGAATTCCTCTCCTCTTTCGTAGCCGCAGGTCCTTCTTGCCGACAGTTAATAGGTAGGTGCTCTTCTCTTCCACACCTGAAGCATATTCTCGTCCCCTTAAGGAAATTTCCAAGGTGCTTCTTTATGCACTTTTGGTAAGTGGGGTGCTGGAACTTCTTAGAGCCACATGATTTATCCATCGGACCACCAGCATTGAAGTCCACCTTACGCTTCTTGTCCCCATGATACCCCTGTGATTCTCCGATCTCCATTTTGACCTTGAGGGCACATCAGACAATTTCCTCATAGCTGTCGAAGTCACAGATCGCTAATACTTTCCGCAAGCTAGGCTTCAGCCCACCAAAGAAGCGGTCAACCTTGCATTCAGGGGTAACGACAAAGGCGGAAGCATATCGTGCAAGCCTTGTGAAGTTTACCTCGTATGCTCCCACATATTCTTCATCTTTTTTCTTGAGGGAAAGGAAGTCCCTTTCCATCTTAAGACGGAGGGTGCGTGGAAAATATTTATCGAAAAACATCTTCCGGAATTCCTTCCATTCCAAAGCTTCAATCTCCTCCTCAGGCTTCGTATTTTTGATCAACGTCCACCATTGATCAGCTTCACCCTCCATATGATAAGCCACCAGGAGAACCTTCTCTTGTTCAGAACATTGGAGGATATAGAATATCTTTTCAATGGAGTTGATCCATTTTTCAGCGATCGTGGGATCAGATGATCCACTAAAATTAGGAGGCCTTTGTCTCATGAAGCTCTCGATAGCGACTTTTTCTTTATTAGGGGGGGTTGAACATTCCTCTTGACCCATGTTTCTATTCAAAACTTGAGTTAGCTGAGAGAGAAGCGTGACAAAGTTCGCGATTCCTGCTCCCATTGGATTGGGCATCTCATTAGTATAATCATCACACTGATCTTCACAACGGTTGTTAGCCCGAGTCCTCCTATTACCGGCCATTGGCTAGAATAAAAGGAATGTTAGGGGTAACACATAAAGGGTAATCCAAAGAAAAAAGTTGATGACCTATAAATAAACTTTAATTTCTTTAACTCATGAGCCTATAAGATTCAATCTGGGCTTTTCATGATCTAATTTCTAACATATATTCTTAGGGGCATTTTTCACTTAATAAGGGTTCATACCAAGATTGTGAATTTATAAAAACATATCCCCCAGGAGTGTCATAACCAAGAGTGCAGCAAGGCCCGTTGTCGTGCACCAGTTCCCGTTTGAGTTTAGCTCAAAGTGGTGTTTTCGGGTTCTACCCCTAGGATACATCTCTGCCAGAGCTGCCTCTACCTGCTCATATCCAGACAAGGATGTATTTGTTTGATAAACCACTTAATTAGTATTTACCAAATCTTAGGGATGTTTTTATTATACTTAGTCTTGTATCTAAGGCTTTACTAGGGTTTTCCTAATCCAAAAAATAACTAAACCAATCCTCTGATACCAACTATGACAACTCTGCTTTTATTAAAAACTAAAACATGATTTATTACATAAAACTTCACTTGATACAACAAATAAGATCAAGAGGTTTAGTGTCTTTGGGGCATAGGATCATTACATAAAAACTTGAAACATGAAATACAACATCTTTATTGAAAACTTCTTTTACATGACCACTGCATTCCTTCGTGCTTAGCATTGCATGGGATAACCTGAGGACATGCATAAGAAAAGGGTGAGCTATAAATCCCAGTAAGGGAGTACACATGGAATAACATGAGGAGTAAAATACATGTTAGAAAATAGGAATATCAATAGGTCATAAGAAAAACATGAACATAAAGGCATGATAAAGCATGATAATCATAACATGGAAATGTGGTAACAACACTTAACATAGAATTAGCATGAGCCAAGGATCATTGCACATGGAGCATGAGTAAATCCTCATTGCACAAAAAGCACAAGTAAACCCTCGTTTCACTTGAATTATCATGATTCAACACTCATTGCACATGACGTATCATGATACTATACTTTACCCAATGCATTGGAGCGCTATAAGGGTGCACCCTTCTTAAACATTTCATTTCATGCATAAGTGTGCCACATGGATCATAAAATAAGGATTCATAAAAAATAATCATTTATTCCACGATAAAGGAATGTGGAATTAATACATGAAAATTTATAATAAATAAGTAAATGTGCATAAAGGTGAATACCCTTGATGGATAAATGGGCATGATATTCACTACACAATGACATTGGCTTAGAAAATCGGTGCGATTTCGGCAGCGTAACGCCGTGACATAAGAATTCATAAAAAAGGTTGATGAGAGAGAAAGGGGTTAATAATCATATTTACATGTAATGGAAAGTAATGAGGTCATATAGATACATGTCCCAACAATTTTAATGGAATTTAGATTCATGATACAAAATTATTTGCTTGAATGTAAAAGAAGAGAGAGAAGTTCCTTTCGGAATTTCGGTATAGTAACGGGTGTACATGGGAGACATTTAATGAGAGAGAAAGGGGTCTCCCATCATTAAAAAAATAAGAGGTCAGTATGGGGGAGGTTCTAAACCATATTCCAACATTCCTAATTGAAATTAAAAGGGCAAAACAACTTCAAGAAAATTGACAAAAATGAGAAAGGAAGAAAAAACCCTTACTTGAAAGCCTTTTCCCAAAGGCTAGAGAGAGGCTTGTGAGAGGCTTCTTGGGAGCTTGGGGAACCTTGGGAGGATTATAGAGAGAGTAGGTCAGAGGTTGGATGAACTCCAAAGGATTTTAGTGAGGAGGAAGTGGGAGATTGGATGGGTTTATATAGGAAAGGTGAGGGAATTCTTTATTATTTAGGTTTGGGACCCCTTATATTAAACTAATCCAAACCACAAACAATCCTATGGTTTTTGCCCATGGTTTCTGGAAAAGGAAATAGGAAACCAATATTTTACAAGGCCAAGGTCAGAACTTATTAAAATAATAAGGTTGCTTATGTGGAGGTGAGTCACACTCCCATGGAAATTAATTTAAAAAGGAAAAGTGTTGAATAAGTCTTGAGGGGTTCATTAATGCTTTGAAAAGTAAGTCAAACAAACCCAAAATCACATTATTTTAATGGTAAAACATATATTGTCAGAACATAAGGATTATAGTATTTTATTACATCACCATTGGGTCATTATGATGTCATAAAACACATTATATATTTAAACGATATTTAATTTTTACCCAAAAATTTGACTGTCTCAGAAAATTATGAAAAATTCACCGTTGGATAATTTCGACATCCTGATTCCAGAAATGAAATTTATTTTATCTAATTTTTTTTTCTAAATATGTTAATTTTCACTTTTAAAATAAAAACCAACATTTATAAAAAATTCACGGGTTTTGACAGAAATGGATTTCAAACTTTAATATAACATTTTAATTGCATTCATAAATTTATAAGATCATTTATATTTAATTAATTTAATAAAAATATTATTATTTTATTGAAATATTATTTAATTCAAAAGTCCCTTAATTTAATAAAATATATTTCTTAATTAAATAATAACTAAAAACACCATTTGTACTTTAAAAACTATTTACAATGTATCAAAAATGACTAGAAATTATAATCATTATTATATAAAAAAATAATGTACATGAACATAGTACTACTTTTTTGTTACATAAACCTTTAAAATAGCTGCATAAGACCTAAGGGTAAGGTGTGCGATGGTGACAGACTCTTGGGGTGGCTCAGATAACATCGCTCGAGTAGTAATTTCAATCAACTTCCACTTTTCCCGTAGGCGGTCACGTTCTAGCTTGACATAATAAAGCTCAGATTGGGCTTGGTCAAGGGTGAAGCCCAAGGATGCCACCTCTTTTCCGAGCTCTGACAAATGGGCTTCGTATGGGGAAATTCTACTGGATGAGGCTATCACTTCCTTTGTCTGAGTAAAAATTGGATTCGTTAAAGCCTTATATTTATACTAATCATGTGATCACTGTTCAACGGCTATAAAAGTAACGGTCACAACTCTTATCATAAAACCAAAGAAGTTGACATCTTATAAAAAAATATTTTTCATAAAGAGACATTTAACTGGATCAAGAGGGATTTTCCATTAATGAAACTTTGGGTCGTTACAATCCATCTGATGCTTGGAGTAAATACTTTTATAATAAAAATTAATTTGTTCCTTTATACTCTTCTGGTCTTGGGAAGACTCTCGCATGAAGTCACTTAATACCTTCTGAAATTATTTGTTAGTGGAGAGAATCTGAGTCACATATTGAGGATCAGGTGCACTGACACCAGAAATCTTGGCTAACTCTTCAGTGACCACAGTCCTAAAAGCTGACAGGTCCATAGGTGGTGCACTGGAGGTTGAAGCAGAGGCAGAGGCAGACAAAGGATTTATAGAGAAAGCAACGGTTTTATTAAAATACTTGGTCAACACACTGATAAGCTTCTTCACATCTTCATCCTGGCCCTTCACATGAGCTTTCATGGATTCCTTAAAACTTTCAAACACTGTAACCATCTGTTGCACCACAACTTTGATGTAGTGAATGTCTTTGTCTGTTTGGCCCTTAGAAGCCATAACAGCAATCAGGCTTACCACTGACTGTCTGAGAAGTTCCACAGACTGAGAAACACCCTTGAGTTAATTCTGGCATTGAGATATTTTTTTGGATAAACTGTCTTGAATGGAATACTAAACTTTAGCCATCTTAGAGACAGTCATCTCTTGAATCAAGCACATTGCCTTTTCCATTTTAGAAGCCCTGTTATCAAACATCTCGTGAAGATAGGTTTTCAGATTTTCCAGATCATATTTAGTGGCAAGGTTCTCATGAAGGGGAACCACTGGAGGTACTACGACAGGGTCCAAAACAGCAGATACATGATGTCTTTTTCTTGTCATATCACAATATGAATCATCATAATTCAGACCAAGTACCAGATATCCAAGATCTTCTGACCATTCTTCAATGTCATGAAGGACAAATACAAAACCAAAATGCTCCCCCTCACTTAGAGCTCTCTCATGATAATTCTCCTCTATCTATTTTTCTCCATGTAATTCCACAACCTCCCCTACAACTCTAGCAGATTCAATAACTGTTTGCTCTGTTGGTTCACCAGTGGGGTGAGTCTCAACCTCCACTGAGTCATCAATGAATTCCATATCAATGGTAGTATATGCCAATTCTTCTTCCTTATTAGACACTGTTGTGTCTGTATTTTCTATCAGAGGGCTCAAACTGAGCTCCTCTCCTTCATTGTCCTCATCATCAGATTCAGAAACAGCCTCCTTTCCTTTATCCTTATCACAACCCTCCTCTGCCTCATGAGGAGAATGATCTGACTCGGTAGCCTCATCCACTTCAAAGGTGTCTTTAAAAATATTCTAAGATGCTTCTTCTTCTTCAGTGGTCTCAATATCAATGTCCTTCAGAACAGTCTCTCTTCTTGGCAGTTCTTTTGGAGGGCTAGCTGTTTCAAAAACTACTGTCCTTACAGGAATGTTAGGCAAATCAGGATCACTCCCATAATGAATGGGGGTGTTCTCTCTTTCAGGTTCCACAACTCCTTCAGCTTCCTCCTCATCATCTGAATATGATGGTTCTGGATCATTAGGATTCAGGACTGGATATCTCTTGTCTTTCGGACTAGATGGGTGAGTAGTAGGGTCAAGCTTTTCGTATACCTTTCCTTCATCATTCACCCATGCCTTCTTCCAGGGATTCCAACTAATTTTCATGAATTTGAAAATAGCCTTGGAGATATAAACACTGTTCTTATCCACTATCATCTCTTCTTGATTTCTAGCCACACTCTTTACCTTTAGAATTACTAAAATTACCTTGGCATGGAATAGGGCATTAGACTTTGAGCTTTCCTTAGTCATATCCTCCAATTGTTCCATGAGTAACCTACATAGGTTAATCTACTTTCCATGATTTAGTAAGTACATCAGGAATATATCCTGATACTTCAGCACTGGAAAATCCCCTCTCCTGGGACTAATCACACGCTGAACAAACTTAAACAAAAGCATGTCTTCTCCATTCATCTCAGCTGCAATGATCTTCCTTGATTTTCCATTTACTGTCAATTCTTACAGAGATTTTTCATACTCAAAAACATCACTGTATGGAGGAGCCACTCCAGAATAGTATGCATACACTCCTTCATGGGGAACTCTCAAACAAGCATCCCACTCAGCAGACGAAAAACCGATTTCGTTGCCATTAACTTGAGATACCAGCCTATGCACATCATATTCCTCTTCTAACTTCAGATATTCATATAATTCCTTCACAAGCTTTGGGTAGTATGGCCCATTGTTATTGGAAAAACATTCGGTCCATCCTTGGGCATCTAGTACTTCCAGCACTAATGACTTGCTCGACAACAACCATTCTTCACTTACCTCCTTCTCAACAAATATTTCTCTCTTTGTCAGATGGGGGTTGACAGGTCCCGTCGGGGTATTACTGATGCCACTAGATTTGGATTGAGTTCTCTTTGGACTTGGAGCATCTTCATTGACAGTCAGGGGTCGCTTGGTTCTAGACATGGAGATTGAGAGAGTTTTGAGGGCTCAAATGAAGAGTTAGTGTTTAGAGATTTCGAGAACAAGATTCGTGATTGAGAAATGAAGGTGGATTGAGATATGTTCGTAGCCTTTAGTTGTATCATTTTGGGATTAAAACAATATAAAATAGAAATAGGAATAAAATCAGTTCGGATTTCCAAATAAAATAAAAAGAAACAGCGAGGTATCAAACAGTAAGATGTACCAGTGAGGTATACCAGTGAGTTGCAATGGTGAGGTGTAACTGTTTGGTTTATTAGTGTGGTACAACTATGATGTCTAATAGTGAGGTTTAACAGCGAGGTCTGACTTTGAGGTCTAACGATGAGGTCTAACAGGGAGTTCTAACGGTGAGTTCTAACAGTGAGGTCTGACTGTGAGGTTTCCTATAATGAAATTAATCATTCCTAAATCATGTTTGATGTAATTTAACCTCTAATAATTCAAAGGCTTTGTGAATATATCAGCCAATTGATGTTCAGTGCCACTGAATTCATGAGTGATATCACCCTTTTGATCATGATCCCTTAAAAAGTGATGTCTCACATCAATATGCTTTGTCCAAGAATGAGATACTAGATTTTTGGAAATGTTAATTGCACTTGTATTGTCACACTTTATAGAGACATGTTTGAATTGATATCCATAGTCTAGTAAAGTGTGTTTCATCCACAGAATTTGAGCACAACAACTACCAGTAGCTATGTATTCAGCTTCAGTAGTGGATAATGCAACCAAATTCTGCTTCTTACTACACCAAGATACTAGTGACTTTCCTAAAATGTGACATTTCCCAGAGGTGCTTTTTCTATCTAACTTGCAACTGAAAAAATTAGCATTAGAATAACTCAACAGATCAAATGATTTTCCTTTTGGATAAAATAGTATTAAGTTGGGAGTATGTTTGAGATATTTAAAAATCCTTTTAACAGCAGTTAAATGAGATTCTTTTGGATTGGATTGAAAGCAAGCACACATACATACAGTAAACATAATGTCAAGTCTTCTATATGTAAGATAGATCAGACTCCCTATCATACCTCTATCGTTGGTTTGATCCACTGGTTCTTCAGCTTCTTCAGTATCCAACTTATAGGTGGTACTCATAGGTGTGTCATTGCCTTTACTACCATACAAAGAAAAACGTTTTAGAAGATCCATAATATATTTAATTTGATTCAAAACAATTCCATTTTTATTTTGAAAGATCTAAAATCCAAGGAAAAATTTGAGTTCTCCCATTAAACTCTTTTCAAACTCATTTTGCATCATTTTTGAAAAATGAACACATAAAGAGTTTTTAGAAGATCCAAAAATAATATCATCCACATAAATTTGTACTATCAAAACATATTTAGAAATCCTTTTAATAAAAAGTGTAGGATCAACTATCCATTTGGTAAAATCTTTTGAAATAAGAAAAGAGCTGAGCCTATCATACCATGATCTTGGAGCTTGTTTTAAACCATATAAAGCTTTAGAATGTTTAAAAACATGATTTGAAATATGGGGATTTGTAAAAATAGGGGGTTGTTCAACAAACAAATCCTTAACTATATACCCATTTAGAAAATCACTTTTGACATCCATTTGATAAAGTTTAAAATTCAGATGATATGTATAAGCAAGTTGTATCCTAATGGATTCTAGTCTAGCTATAAGTGAAAAAGTATCCTCATAGTCTATTCCTTCTTCTTGGATATATCCTTGTGCAACTAACCTGGCCTTATTTCTAACTATATTCCGAGACTCATCAACGTTGTTCCTAAACACCCATTTAGTGCCTATTGTCAACATGTCCTTAGGTATTTCCACTAATTCCCAAACTTTGTTTCTTTCAAACTGATTTAGTTCTTCTTGAATAGCCATTACCCAAAATTCATCATTGATAGCATCATTAATATTTTTGGGTTCAAGCTGTGAAAGAAAGGCTTGATGTTCAACCTGGTTTCTTAGAGAAGCTCTAGTTTGTGTTCCTATATTTAAATCACCTACAAAAACATATAGATGATGATTCTTAAGATTCCTAATGCCTTTAGGAAGGGTTGAACTAGATTCTTCATTGTTGTCTGTTGGTTCAGAATCAACAGGTGCAGATTTTGGAAAATTTCAAGAATTGGATACTTTTACAGGGGATTCACTATCTTTATCATTAAGGTTCATAGTTGACAAATCTTCTTTAAGATGTTCAAGAGAGGTTTTAGGCTCATGTGGATCAGTCTCATCAAATTTTACATGAACTAATTCTTCCACACATTTGGTTTTCTTATTGAACACTCTATAGACTTTACTTGAGATAGAATAACCCAAGAAAATTCCTTCATCACTTTTGGAAGAAATTTTTTCAAGATTATCTTTAGTATTAAGAATAAAGACTTTTCAACCTAAAACTCTAAAGTACTTAACCTTAGGATTCATATTATTCTAAATCTCATAAGGGGTCCTTTTTAGAATAGGTCTAATTAAAACTCTATTGATAATATAACAGGCTATATTTATAGCTTTAGACCAAAAATAAACAGGTAAGTCATACTCATTAAGCATTGTTCTAGTAATTACTTGAAGGGTCCTATTTCTTCTTTCTACAACTCCATTTTGTTGAGGTTTCCAAGGGGTAAAAAAGTTGTGACTATAGACATTATGTGAGCAGTAAGATTCAAACTCATGATTTTCAAACTCACGACCATGATCACTTCTCAAGGTCTTAATTCTAAGTCCACTAAGATTTTCTACATATTTGGAATATTTAATAAAGTAAAAACATGCTTCACTTTTGTGAGCTAAAAAGTATACCCAAGTATATATATAAAATTAAGCTACTAAGACATAGACATAGTGCTTCCCATTTAGACTTGAAACTCTTGATGGTCCAAACAAATCCATGTGAACCAACTCAAGTGGTTGAGAAGTTGAAACTTGTTTCTTTGGTTTAAAAGAAAATTTGTGTTGTTTTCCCTTTTGACAGGGATTACACACTTTATCAATTGGGAATTATAATTTAGGTAAGTCTCTAACTAAACATTTCTTATATAGCTTCCTAAGTGAGTGCACATTACAGTATCCTAACCTTCTGTTCCACAACCAAGACTCTTTATGAAAAGCATTTAAGCAGGAAACATTTTGTTTTGGCTAAGGAATTTAAATCGACAGCATATACATTCTCATT
This sequence comes from Viscum album, assembly GCA_963277665.1. Classification (NCBI taxonomy): domain Eukaryota; kingdom Viridiplantae; phylum Streptophyta; class Magnoliopsida; order Santalales; family Viscaceae; genus Viscum; species Viscum album. Next base: position 375,814,911 of record OY728160.1, on the reverse strand, counting down.
TATACATGCAGTGAAAACTAAATCATTTTTTGAATTAAAAACATGGAATGAATCATTTTTAAACTTAACATTAAAGCCATCATCACATAACTGAGATATGATAAGTAAATTTTATTTTAATCAATAAAAAAAGTACTTTTGAGATTAATATTGTATCAGGGTTACCAATCTGGCCTAAGCCGACAATTTTTCCTTTTTCATTATCACCAAAGTTGACATGCCCACCAACAACTTTAATTAGACTCTTGAAGAAAGAATAGCCTCCTATCATATGTCTTGAACATTCACTGTCCAAGTACCATAGGGTCTTAGAGGAGCTCTTTAAATAACTTTCCTCAGATGTATCTATCATAAAACATAGATTGGCATGTTTGTTCTGTTCTGAGTCTAAAGAATCAGATTCACTCGAACTATCTTCCAAAGCACTCCAAGTTGCTTTCATATCCTTTTTTATAACATTTTCCCTTATCCTCATATTTTCTCTTGAATTTCAACTTGGGGCAGTCTGCTTTCACATGACCTTTTTTTTACATTGATAGAATACTATTTCACTTTCATTATCATTCCACTTCCTATCTTTATTTCATTGTCCTTTATGATCATACTTTTCTTTGAAGTTTGAATTCTTAAAGAATTTCTTATTTCAGTAGAATCTTTTGAATCTTCTGGAAAGTTGTGCCATTTCATCATCACTGTCTGAGTTTGACTCTTCACTTATAGAACTGTCTACAGGTACTTGAACTTTTTCTTTTTCTTTGCTTTTTGAGGCAGAAGTCTTGAATGCTACTGACTTCTTTCTTGATTATTCTTAAATTTCTTGATTTACCTAGATCTCTTCTTCATAAACCATAAGTTTTCCAATTAACTCCTTTACAAGTAGGTTGCTGATGTCACATGATTCTTGTATTGATACAGACGTGCCTCTCCATATGTCAAGTAGGCATCTAATTAGCCTCATGATTTGGTATTTGCTATCCACTGGTTTCCCAAGCAGATTCATGGTGTTCACTATCTCATTGAACCTGAGATAAATTTCAGAGATAGATTCATCAGGCTTCATATTAAATTTGTCAAATTTAACAGTATAGGTATTTAATATCATTTCTTTGACATTGGTTCTTCCTTCATGAGAAACAACCAAATTATCCCAAATTTCAAAAGCAGTCTTACATGCAGATATTATATTGAATTCTTCATTACCCAAAGCACAATATAAGGAATTCATTGCTTTACAATTGTTATTATAAATAGTTTTAGTTACTTGAGACCATGTGTCCATAATAGTAGCGGGTAATACATGTTGTTCTTCAATTGTGTCCCAGATTTCAGGTCCTAAGCTTTCAAGATACATTTTCATTTTCATTTTCCACTGAACATAATTATTACCATTAAAGACATGTGGTCTGTTAGTAGTAGAACCCTCAACTTGGTTATCCATAGAATGTTAAAGTATTAAAGAACTGAAAATTTAGATATAATAAAAATTTTGAGGTCTTTAAGATAGTACTAAAATCACAGTTGAAAAGAAATTGAAAATCTTGAAAAAATGGTTTGATGGTATTAATAAAGAACCATTTGATACAAAATGTTGTTCGGAGTGGATACTCAAGATGGGGGTGAATTGAGTTCTAATTAAAATTTCTGTTAAAAAATTTTAGGATTAAAATCCCCCAAATTAAAATAGCCCAGTCAATTAAGGCAGTAGAGATATAAGTGACTTATTGTTCAATAGGTTTCTCAAAAGTTGATTACTCCTCATTTGAATCAGTATGAGAACTAATTTGACTTTTGAAACAAGTTTACTAAATGAATCACATATACGCACTAACCAGAACTAACTATCAGAGTGAATGTAAAAACAGATTTCTGTCTTTGCTAATATAAGCACAAAAGTTAACTATAAAACAGAGTAAGTGAAAGATGAACACAACAAATTAAACAAGAGGTTTGGTCTTAAGCCAAGAGCTAGTCCTCTCCACTTGGTGATCACCTGCCACCAAACAATTATATTAAGAAGTGATACACAACCAGTATCAGGATTTACATTATTTTTCACAAACTGTACAGGTTTTGCAACCTCTGCAACATTTATATGTGGTAAAAATAAACTACCAAGCCACAATAGGCTTATTCTACAGTTATTCATGGTAAAAACATGTAAAGAGAGTTTGGTATGTGGATTTTCAGTATCCCTCAGTTCAAACACAAGATTCAGTGTGTGTAACAGAGACACACTGCTCAAAAATGTAAAATACTAAAACACAATAGAGCTAATGATATTTGAAAGAAGTTTAGAAAGATCTATATGTTGGAAGATTAGCTGTAGACTCGTTGGAATGAAGGAAATGAAGTTTTGGTCCTTCTCTGCAAGTTTCCTCCAAAATAGAGTGTCGTAACTTCCATGTTCTGACTTTTAGATAGAGATAATCATCTTGTTGGGTTAGAAGCTCTTTTTCTCATGGAATGTTCAGGTTCTTCGAATTTTGTATGTAGACTTCCTTCTTATTTTTATGCATGTAAGTCTTTTATATCATTAGGTTGGTTCATGTATGTATGGAAATACTTCTATCTTCTCCACTTCTTTGTTAATCTTCGAGGTTTCATTTTATACATGTTCATCTATAGTCAATAGGAATGATTAACTTTTTATAGGTACTAGGTACGGTTCCTGAAAATCCAACAAAATCATTAATTACTAGCATGTGCATTAAAAGCATAAAAAATAACCGTTATCATTATATTAATAATATTAATAATATTGACAAGGTATAGAGTTTGAGTAGTAGTGACTATTTAATAGTCATCTTCCATCGTTAGCTCTCTGGTTGGAGGCTTGTAGTGATGGACTTTGTGTCAGTGGATGTCTTGTATCGGTAGCTGTTACTCTATGTAACCGTATCTCCTCATCAGTTGGCTTCATCGGTAGGTTCAATAGTAGAACTTTAACTGTAGGCTTCAGTTAGTAGTCTTGATCAGCGGTAGAATTCAACAGTAAGATTCTAATGGTAGCTCTGTAACATCATACTATTGCAACAGTGGCCTTTCCAATGGTAGACTTATATCAACAGGTAATTTCATTAATGGTGGAATATGTACATCAATAGACTTTGAACAACAGTCGACTATCTCGACAGTAGGAGTTGTCTAGTGGTATCCTTCTACTAACGATAGACATGTCCAACTGTAGACTTGAATAGTGAAGCTCTCAACCGAAGACTTAAGAAAGAGTCTGACAGTGAACTTCTAACAGAAGCCTTGTCACAGCAGTGACCTTGTGACGGTGACTCTTTGTCTGTGATCTTTGATAAGTAGATCAATAGTATACTTGTGGCAGTGACCTTGTACAAGTAGCTTATATCAGCGACAATAAATCTTCTATAGTAACCTTCTAGGATCAGTGACAGAGTAACAGTGAGCTATAATGGTGACCTTGAACAGAAGGCTCTTACCAGTAGCCTTTAAAAGTGAACTTATATTTAGATAAATGTAAACTGTAAGCTGATGCAACAAAGTCATGAGACTAAGAATATAAACTGTTTAGGATAAACAATATAAATAAAGATTAAAAAAGGGTTATCAAATGTATTAATATATCATGATCAATATTTAAACATGATTTGGGATTATCAAAATAGGTGAGTCCAACAAATGGTTTTGTTAAACCATTGGTATAGGTTACATGAAAAACCTATACCAAACGGTTTCATAAAACCATTGATGTAGGTAATTAAAAAAAAACCTATCTTGGTTTTGATCCCAGAACCTCCCGTTTATAATTCAATGACCTATCGACTAACATAACATGACTTTTGTGAACATAATTTCATAAATACATATATGTATATTCATAAGTATTTTAAATTTTTATTTATTTAATTATATTTGACAAAATATTCCCTACAAAATATGTGTACCTATAAAAATGTTTCTAAAAACCGTCGGTATATACCAACGATTTTGGCCAAAATATTTGTATAGGTCCATATAAGTGACCTATACCAAAGGTTTTGGCCAAACAGTTGGTATAGTTCCAAATTAGTGACCTGTACCAATGGTTTTGGGAAAACTGTTGGTATAGTTCATGTTTATATTTTTGATATATGATGATTTTTTACATGATTATGCTTATGTATCTTGTTAGTGTTATTTTATTATGATGACATGTACTTGTATGTTGGTAGTGATTCTCATGATGACATGATATGTCATTCCCTTGTATGCTCCACCCATTTTTTTGTTATTACCTATCCTTTTGGAGGCATAAATTTGGTACTTGGGACAGGTGTACCATCATTATATGGTTATCCCTTAGGGGGGGGGGGTGTGCATGATATGTAACGAAGGCTATGTTAGACCTAAAGATAAGGTAGGTTCATGATGACACTGAGGCCTGTCCCATGGTTATGATAGTAGGGGGAATGCTAGCCTTGTGGTTCAACCTGAGACACAGTGTCATGATAGGACGACCTTATGGTCTGATATGAGGTAGTGTTGGGATATTACAACCATGTAGGCTAACCCATGATAGAGACTAGATGCCATGAACTTGTGTCCTGATCTGAATAGATTCCTTGAAATTGATGAGAGACATGTTTAATGACCTTTCACATAGCTATTGATCAATTTTAATAAAATTTTAGATTATACTTTTAGAAAAGAGCTGTGTAAGGCACAATCAGGGATCATTATTGCTTAGTTAGAACACGAGTTCTTAGATTATGTTTTTATTATTACTTGTGAATTTGTTGTTATCAATGAATAACACCGTTATACCTATGAAAACATGTTGTTGATGCATTTGAGGTGTCATACTGGGTTTTATTTCTTACAAACTACATGATCATCTCTATTCATGTTCAAACTTCATGATTAGGGATCTAGGTAATGGAATGTGACCCATGAAAGATATCTGATTGTGGAGCATGGATCTAGTAGTGGTATTGAGACCGAGTCATGATATTTTCCACAATTGTTTCTTATTTATTTTCTAATACCTTTATAATCTAGTTTGGAAGGACACATTGGGGGCCTAGTTAATTTATATGTGTGACATGGGTGACTTTTTTTATTTTATTATGCTTAATTTTTATTCTTCCTTGATACCCTGAGTTGTTATATATTGTTTATTATTATAGAGTATGACTATGATTAACAAGGGTATAATATCCTCACTAATAGCATTCAGATCCTCACCGCTTTTCAACCTCTTGCATACAAGTAGGCACACATGCGGTCTTGTGGCTTCTCCACTAGGGTGATTTTAAGAAAAACCGAAGTTGGGGAATTACAAAATGATATCATATATTTGTTTCCTTTATTTTATTCTTATTTATTCTTGAACATTGTAGAAATAAGATAGACTATATGGATCTCGATTAAGGTAGTTTCCATGTTCCTAGATAAGTCATGTTTAACGTACTTCTGAGTTACCATTGACAGGGTTACTGTTACAGTTTATAGGATTTGGGTGTTTTCATATACCATGGTTAGGAATGCATCACATTCCACATATATACCTATTGAGTGTTTCATAGTAGTTCTTTAATCAAATTCCTTGATTTTTTCTATCTGTATGGGATAGACCCATGTTCTTGTGGAGTGATATATCTGTGTGCCTATTGTTGTGGTATATCTATTTGAAATTAATTAATTGAATATGATAATGTTTTTTTATTTTGTATATATATTATTATGAATAATATGAAATCATGGATCACTAGTATTTATCCTTGGGTAAAACTAGGAGGGATATCACTTGTATTTGTGTATCAACTAGGATAGGTTTTCTCATATAAATCCCTTAAGATTACATTTTTATTTATTATGTTATTTTCATAAGCATGTTGTTTTTAATACTATAAATTTTTATTTATAGTTTTTGAAAAATTACAGCTTAGAGACTTTTGAATGATTCTACTAGGGAAGATGCACTGGTGAAGATCCCACTTTGTTTATTGGTTGTATTTATTGTCAACTTATTGTCAACTAGTGTTTAATAGTGTTCAATGAGATAAGAAGATATCATTGTGGTAAATATGATGAATTATTTCCAATTATAATGGTAATTGGATGAAGTCCTCATGTCTTGATATTCCATGAAATATGTGAATGGTTTGAAGACTTTGATTTTTAAGGTGATGCCCTTAGAATTGTTATTGATTCATTATATTACATTGGAGAATTGTTATGGTTTCATTAAATGACATTGTATGTACTATCATGGATGAATAATTCTCCTAGTTAAATATGATGATGATTTGATGGTGTTTATTTCACAAATATCATAATTCATTTAGAGAACTTGTGATGAAAGCCTTATAAAGGAAATGGAGATAAAATGTGATGCCAATCTTATTCTGGTTTGATTAGAAAGAAAGATGTTAATGGAAGATAGGGAAGTTAAAATAATTTCCAAGATAAACATGACAATGCTAAAGGTGATCGATCAAAGACTATTTATCATGACTGATAAGGTTCACGATGAAATTATCTGATTTTTGAATAATCTAGATGATAGAAAAGTAGTATGGGTGTTCTTTCTGAAGAAAATATTTTAGGTGGCACTATTTTCCAGTGTTCGCTAATTTTTTTGGGATTAAAAATTCGAGAGTTTGTTTTTTGTAAAAGGAAGGATTTATATGAAGCATAGTTTGCAGACTGTGAAGGAAAGTTTGAAGAACACATAGGTGCTACATAGAGAAAATAAGTAAAATTAGGAAATATAGGATTACGCACAGCACCGCTATGCGGGCCGTGAAGCACAATATGAGGACCAAGTAAATAAAATGGTTTGTGGGAGGATTGAGGTATGCTGATGGCACATTTTTCTTCAATGAGAGGTCGTCATCTATTTGTGGATGGAATTATCCGCTGAGAAAGAATAAAGGCTATATTATGACCATGTAGGAAAAAAGCTTCGCTGAAAGAGTACAATCTGCGATGAAGACTACACCACATTGAAAATTTGGGTAAATTATATTAATGGGTTTTTTGGATTTATTTACCTATATAAAGGACCCCAATCCCATCAATAAGGTAGATAAAATTTTATTATAAGTGATCATCAGTAGTGGAATAATTTGGAAAAGTTCAGAAGAGTTCTCGGTGAATAAATTCCATGAAAGATAAAGGAGTCTTCCAGGGTGTTATTTCTCACAAAAGAAAAGGATTTGCAGAGGAGAGTTAGTCTATAGAGAGAGGGGATTCCATAGAATGAAGTTAATTCATTGAGCAAAGAGGTTTTCCATAAAGCATTAGTAGTCCACATAAGAGAAGATAATCAACAAAAGAGATGATATACCAAGAAAGAGGAAAAGGTCCAAAGAAGAGGCATCAAAGGTCTGTAGAAGAAGAAGAAGTCCATGGAGGAGAGGACAATCTGTAGAAGTGGAGGTAGTTTTCTGAGGAAGAAAAGGTCCACAAAAGTATTGGCTGCCAATGAAGAAAGGGTCTTTTGTAGAGTATGGGTGGTATGTGGAGCATCTACAGTATGTGGGGCATTTGTTATTCGCAAATCAGAGGTAGTTTGTGTAAGGTAAGGCTGTCCATGAAGAACTTGCGCCATGTGGTGCAAAGTAATTTGCTGTGATTGTTCACTGCCAAAGTTCATGAGAACAGTTCACAAGAAAAATTTTCTAATACAATTTTCAAAGGTAATACAGTTTTCAAACGATATAAGACGGTTTGCAGTGGGTACAAGGATGTTCTCAAAAGGAATAAACAGTTTGTGAAATAAATTTTTGCAAACTAATAGTATGAAGAATAGAACAGATATTACACTCATTGTTGATATTGTTTATCAAATTAGAAGAATATAATTCTAATGATGATAATATGATATGATCTTTATTGATATAATAAACACAAATGAATTTCATGATTCCAACAAGAAGAAATATAGATCTTAGTGCAATTGGTTTTGCACAGAAGAATAAAGAGGAAAGAAGAGTAGAAGATCTAGTGACCAAATTGATATCAACTGGTTATAATTTTGGTTAGAGAAGATTTAGTGTTCATCATTCCACAATACATTCATATTATTGTGATTGATTGAAGAATAATAAGGTGCATCTATCAAGTTTTCTGATGGGAATAATTAATAAAATTTATTTTCATGATGCTAAGCAAGTAACAAGTGAAGAGAGAAAGAAAAAAGTTGTACTATGAAATCCAAAAGGTATTAATAGGTTGAATACATTCTTGGTGTTACAAATCCTTATCAAAAAAGAGAATACTATCTTGAGAGGTAGTATAAAGATCTATCTATGTTCTGTAAAAAGGACTATCTTGGTAGGGAGTATAAAGATCCATCCAAGAGCTATAAAAATTGAAATATTGGATTGTTTTCAACGTACTACTTGTGTGTAAGTTTATATCATACTCATTGTATTATACATTAAATGATTATTTTCTAGTGGATTGTGTGGTATTGGATTGTTTCTAAACCATACCAAGGACATAACTGCTCTTGTTGTTTAGTGAATCTTGTAAAAATATCATGTACTATCTCTACTGCTTTCATATACTTTCATATGACAGGAAAATAGAATTACAAAATAATGATCCTAACAGGTATAAGAGGTATATGGATAAAAAGTTGAAATTGGATTTAAAAGTTCCCAACACTGATTCACCCCCTCTCAGTGTTAGGTTTATCCCAAATTGGTCCTCTCAATTGGTATTAGAGCCAAAGTTCACCTCTATAAGATTCTCTACAGTGAAGCTATTCTATTTTAAAGACTTCAATTTCTTTCCCGAGTCAATAATGAAGTGTATTTTTGGTACATAGTCAATTATCTCTAAGTATAATTTTATATATACCAATACCATGATAAACAAGAAAAATAAACAGAAGATAAAGTTGAAGAAGTCCTTCGAATCTAAATATGAGTAAGTATCTGTTTCTCTATGACTTGATGAAAATGAAGATATATCAGGCTTGGAAATTAATTAGAAGGTGGATCAAGTTTCCACCAATAATATTTATAACCTTCTTACCTCTAGTGATCTATAGTTATGTGTTATTACATTTGAAAACATTCCACAAGATGAAAATTTTAGTATAAGTGGTGATGATGATCAATATAAAACTTCTCAATAATTATCAGTTAATATATTAAGAGTTATTTTGTGTCTTATTCATAAATAAAGTGTATCCATTTTTGTGGATTATTTAAATGTATACAAGAGGAGATCACCTTGATTGAAGAAGAAACTGATGTTTTGGAGAAGGCCTTGCAAGAAAAAATTGTTGAATGTTTAAAGCTCTCAAGTAAGGTTGGGAAATTTAAAGTAACAAATAGGAAAATTTAAATGAGTTCCTAAAAATGGCTCAAAGAAATTTAATATAAAGAGGGAGTCAATAAGAATCTAAAAGAGAAGATCCATGAACTGGAATATAGGCCTTATAATAGCACAGAATTCAAGGGTTTATATTTGAAAGAAAATTCCATGAAGATCAAATAACATGAATCTTGGATACAAAACAAAGTTAAGTAGCATGAAGATGAATTTTAAAGAATTAATAAGTATTGTGAAGAGAATATGATTATGATTGAATGTCAAAAAATCATACTCAATGTGAAATTTATTGATTTTGAAACTCAGTTGGCCAATCTTGAGAAGACACATATTGAATCTTCACAAAATAAGGTAAAAGTTTCTACCGGTAATCAATGGTCATTGTAAGATTCTATAGTCTAAATAAATCCAATATTTGATAAGAATATCATGAATTCACTCAATAATTTATCACAAGCAGTTGAGAAGAATAAAGTACCATCTATACCATCTTATATCAATGCTTCTAAAAATGCTACCATGAAATGTGTAGGTTGTAAAACACAATCTGAACAAGTATGGATGAAGAAAGGTGAGAATAATCCTACCACTATGACTAGGTCGGAAAGGAAAAAATAATGTGGATATCTATTCCCCACATAAATAAAAACAAATCATGAAAAATGCCTAATAATATGATATAAAAAATATCAAGGAATCAAGATTTGCGGGCCAATGTTGGTGCTGCAACAAATTTGGTCATTGTGCATTAAATTATTGGTACAATACTCAAAACTTATAATAAAAAGGAATCCCATCTCAAGGAGTATAAATACAGAAAATAATAAGCAACATCCAAAGGTCCAGAAGAAACCGTATAATTCTAAAAAAATTTGGAATTCTTGAAAACATCTGTGATGTATGCAATGGTAGTGGTCATAAGTTTGGTACATGCTTATCTCAATATGTATATGAATCTAATAGGAAAATAATATCACAAAATCTAACTTAGAATGGAGATGAAAAATTAGGAAGATATCATAATAATGTTGTAAAAACAAATTCTCCCAAGAATATTTTAAAGAACAATGGTGAGAAAACCATGGATTTTAAATCTAAGAAGGTGAAGGGTAGTGGATCCAAAATAACTAATAAAAGATATGACACTGAAAAGAACCCATAAGGACGATATAACCTTACTTACATAGTTCCTAAGGACATGTTAGTTATCTGGCCTGAAGATTTGTAAATAATGAAAAAAATGGGAGATGCACAAGCTAAAGTTGGTGAAAAATGGGAAGAAAATATTACACATGATTAAGAGAATCTACATGAGGGTTTGTCAAGAAAAATAAGATCTTGTGTTAAAGAATTTCCGTGTGAGAGATACAGAAAATATGGTCACATTGAAAAAGGTTTTTTAACATTATTACCAGAACTAGAATAAGTTTTATAGAGGAGTAATGATATATCATCCATGAAGGATATTAAGAGGAAGAGTTCTCTACACAAAGATGAAGAGTATGTTAAGAGATCCATGAAAACTCCAAATAAATCATAATAGAGGTTTAGATTTGAAAACATAAATACTTGTTAAAATAAAGAAACTTGGTTGAGAAAAAAATATCAAACTTACTGTTCATATTAATGAAGCATTAAGTATCCACCTTATCCCCTTAAATCTTTGTGTATTTTATTTGTGTTTATAATATATGTAATTGAAGGTGATGAATGTTCTCAAGGGAAGAACCTAAGAAGTAGTGAATGCTGTCAATTCTTGATTGAAAATATGAAGAAGTTACTATATTTGAATGATTTCTCAATTGATACTCAAATATTAATATGATAAAAGATCATATTTGATGAAGATGAGGAATGTGATGTTATATTCCCAAAAGCAAGGATAAAGAATATTTCATATTGGTTTTATCTTATCTTTTAGTATTATAAAGAATTTTTTTATAAGATCATCCTTAGTGATGTTTTGAAATTTGTACCATATGGACTTTCAGAAGTTAAAGATCCATTTTTGTGTATTCTCCATACTAGACTTTCATGAAATCTATTCATGATGAGATGCACCATTATGAAGATGATGAGAAGTGTTTCTATTGAGGGGGAGAAAAATGGATAAGTTGATTGAATTATTATTTCAATTAGTATAAAATATGATTATTCTAGAAATTACATGAGTTTCATGTAATTGGAAATGGTATGTATCTTAAATCTCTAATCCTTGGTTATTAAAAATAACAAATTATCTAGAAAGGAAGAGTAATTTAATTATTCCGTGAAATAAGAAGAATGTTTTTTATCTACTTTTTGAAGTGAGTACAATAGTTTTTGGTTGATTTTTCTTAAGGAGATTCATCTCACATTTAGTAATTTCATCCTAGAATGAAACATAATAATCCTTGAAGACAATTATATGAGTTCTCATTTCTTAAGGTATCATGATCAGTTGGTAATGGATAGAATTATTGTTTAAATAACATCTTCTTGTTTCTACACCAAGCACAACTCAAGTATAATTATAGTGAAATGATGGATGACACATTGCTTAATTATGGACTGATACCCTTTTTCCAATGAACTTTGTATCTCTTGTCAAAAAGGCGGATTGAAAGTGAAATGTATGTTTGAAAAGTAAAGGAGATAGAGAGAGGATAATTGTTCCATATATTGAAAAATTCACTTTAAAATAACTTTTAAGGTATTTACAACAAATAAAAAAGTATAGATTTAATAACCCACTTTTTATATTGATTGTATTTATTGTCAACTAATTGTCAACTAGTGGTCAATAGTGTTCAATGAGATAAGAATATTTAATTTTGGTTAATATGATGAAGTAATTATATTGGTAATAGAGATTAGATGAAGTCCTAAAGTCTTTATATTCCAAGAAACATGTAAATTGTTTTAAGACTTTGAGTTTCAAGGTTATTATTGGATAATTTTTTTGTATTAATTAGATGACATTGGAGAATTCTATGGATTCATTAGATGACATTATATGTACTGTCATGGTTGCATAATTATCCTAGTTAAATATGATGATGCTTTGCAAGTATTTATTTCAAAAATATCTGACGTTTTTTGGAGAACTTGTGATGCAAGCCTTATAAAGGAATGGGAGAGAAAATATGATTCCAATCCTATTCATGTTTTATTGGAAAGAAAGATGTTGATGGAAGACATAGAAGTTACAAAATAATTTCATTGATAAATATGATGATGCTAAAGGTGATAGATCAAAGTCTATTTATCATGAAAGATAGGGTTCATGATGAAAGTAGGTGATTTTCAAAAAATCCAGATGATAGCGAAGAAGCATGGGTGTTTTTGTGGAATAAAATATTTTAGGTGGTTCCGTTTTATAGTGTTTGCCAATTTTTTGGGCCTAAAAATTGGGAGTTTGTTGTTTGGAAAGGAAATGATTTTTGACAAGCACAGTTTGTAGAATAAAAAGGATTGTTCACAGACCATGAATTATAATTGGCGAACCACATAGGATTTACAAAGAGTAGCGAAGGAAAATCGGAAAAGGAAGGATTCCGCATAACAGTGCTATACAGACCGTGAAGTGCAGTACGCGAACTAGGTAAAGAAAATGGTTCGTGGGAGGATCACAATTTTTGAAAGGCATACATTATGCTAAAGATACATCATTCACATCTAAGCGGTAACGAATTATTTTAAAATGGAATTGAACATCATGAAGGAAGAAAGATAGTATACATACAACATAGGGAAAATAGTTTGCGGAAGGAGCACAATCCGCGGTGAAGACTATACCACATTTAAAATTTGGTTAAGTTAGATTAGCATATTTTGAGGATTTATTTATCTATATAAAGGACCCTAATCCCATCATTATGGTAGTGTAAATTTTATTTGAAGAGATCATAGATGTTGGAAGAATTTTCCTATGTTTGGGAGAGTTCTCATGGAATAATTTCCATGAAAGATAATGAGTCTTTCAGGGTGCTGTAGCTCGCAAAAGAAAAGGATTCACGAAGGAGAGTAAGTCTGTAGAGTGAGGGGAGTTTGTGGAATGATGGAAGTTCATGGAGTAAAGAGGTTGTTCGTAAAGCCTCAATAGTCTATGTAAGAAAAGATAGTCTGCAGAAGATAAGACAATCCATGGAAGAGGAAAAAGGTCCGCGGAAGAGGCATCAGTGGTCCATGGAAGAAGAGGAAATCCGTAGAGAAGAGGATGATCCATGGAAGTGGAGGTAGTCTAAGGAGGAAGAAGCTGTCCATGAAATTATTGGTGGCTTGTGAATCAAAGGTCATCTGCAAAGAAGAGGCGGTCTCCAGAGCATCAATAGTACATGAGGCATTGGTTGTTCATGAAGAAGAGAAATTTCACGAAAGGGAAGGCTATCCAGGAATAACTCGTTCCAGGTGGTGCAAGGAAATTCACGATGATAGTTCACCACCATAATTCATGAGACTACTCACATGAATAGTTTTCTAAGATAGTTCAGAAAGGGAAGATGGTTCGTTGAGGATACATGATAGTTTGCAGTGGGTACAAGGAAGTTCTCAAAAGGACTAAATAGTTTGTGAAAGAAATTTCTGAAAAATAACAATATGTAAAAGACAACTGATAATACACTCACTACTGATATTGTGTATCATATTAGAAGAATATAATTCTGATGATGCTAAGAGGAGTTTATCTTTATTGATTTTATAATCACAAAATAATATTTTGATTCCATCAATATTAATAAGAGATCTCCATGTAGTTGTTTTTTCATAGAAGAATAAAGAGGAAAGAAGAGTAGAATATCTGGTGACCAAATTGAAATTAGTTGATTATAATTTCATTCAGAGAATATTCAGGGTTCATTAATCCACAACACATTAATATTATTGTGATTTAATGAAGAAGAAAAAGGTGTATCTACGAAGTTTTCTTCTTGGATAAAGTAAGAAGAGTTACTTGCTTGCTTCTAAGTTAGTAACAAGCGAAGAGAATAAGAACAAATAAGTATGGTGACATAAAACAGGTCTCAATAGGTGTAATTCTTTCTTGGTGTTATAAATCCTTATCAACAAGGAGAAGATTTTATTGGGAGTAAGTATATAGATCCAATCATGTGCTGTAAAAAGGATTGTCTTGGGAGGCAGTATAAAGATCCATCCAAGAGCTGTAAAACTCACACTATTGAATTTTTTTTCAAAGTTCTACATGAGTGTAAGAGTATATCCTACTAATTTTATTTCACATCAAATAATTATTTTCTAGTGTATTATGTTGCATTATATTGTTTCCAAACCATACCAAGGATGTAAATTCTCTTTTTGGGTAGTGAACCTTGTAAAAATATCATGTGATATATTTACTACATTCATATACATTCAGGCAACATGAAAAGAGAATAAATGAATTAAGATCTTAATAGTTTTAAGAGTCACAGGGATAAAAATTTGAAATTGGATTAAAAACTTCCCAACACTGATTCACCCCCTCTAAATGTTATGTTTATTCCAAAATGGTCCTCTCACATGGTTCCACCCCAGACTATAAATAAGGATATACTTGAGTATGCTCCCACACATACTCTAATGGTTCAGGTGTTGGTGACACTATTGTATAGATTCTTTTTGATAGTACCTACTCAACGAAGAGGTGTAAAAAGAACCATGTATGACTACACCCATTACTTCCAACCCCAATATCTTCCATCATTTTCAGGCACTAGAGGGTTACTAGATGTTGAGAACTAGCTAGGCATAATTGAAGGAATATTCTACTTGATTGAGAAACTAGAGTATTTATGGGTCAATCTAGAGTTTTTTATGCTTCAGGGACCCACTGTGAGATGGTGGGGTGTGACAGTACAAGAAGGAAAACATGATGGTATTTATTGGGAGGTGTTTAAGAACCTATTTTTTTGGGAATAATTCCTGACATGGTGAAGCTTAACCTTACCTATAAATTCATGGAGCTCTAATAGAGATCCATGATGATATATACATACTCTTATTATTTCACCAAAATTCTTTTGTAACCCCATTATTGTTAGAAATTAGGAACAGGAGGCTAGGAATTTTGTAATTGGTATTTATAATAATATCAAATGGAAGGTTAGGAGTTTTAACCTAATGACATACCTAGGGGTTCTGAACTACACATGGACTTGACTATTGATAAGGTCTAAATGGAGTAGAAAGAAATTTATCTTCTTCCATACTTTAGTATTAAGGAGGGAAGACTTCCTACTTATAAGGTGAATTTATCTTATAGTATTAGGAAGGAGATTGGGGATGTACAATAGGGTGGTGACATGAAGGTTAAGGAGAGTATGTATTCTTTATCCCCCTTGGGGAGGATTTTCATAGTGTTTTAACTATGGAAAGGCCATAAGTTACTATTGATTCTAGAAAATACCTTAGAAAAAGTATATAAAGTGTGTAAATATGGGAATTTTATAGAATTTATTCTCTAGAACATTGAGGTTAGGTTTCTATAGGACTATAAGAAAAAAGTGATCAATGGACCGGGGATCTGATCGGGGTCCTCACCAGTAGGTTCATACTCCATAGATAACATATAGTAAGGCGATTCATATAGCTCGGGGTCATGGATGTGGAGCTAATGCATGCGTAGTGTATGTTATAGACTATGATATATCTAATTATAGAGAGGGACCATTGACCATTTAAGGAAAGATCTTGACCACCTATTATCTTTCCATAGATCTTTTCGATTATGATGTTTCCCATTCTTTTATATCTTCTCAAATTTTTTCTAGACTCTACATACTAATTAAGTTATCTTCTGATATGATTTATTTTAGCACACCATCAAGTAGGAAATTTTATCATCTCTAAAGATATACATAGTGTACTATTTTTATTTCTAGATATATAAATCTGTGGGATCTCATGATACTTCAGATGACTAGGTTTTATGTGATCCTTGGAATGAATGGGATGTCCAACTTTCATGTTAACATTTAATGTTATTAGAGGTATTTGTATTTTATTTCATCTAATACGGAGAATTTTGAAATGAATAGTGAGTGGGATATCAAACCTAGTAGAGTGGGACTGGATTTACAACATATAAGATGTATGATGGATCTGTTGGAATGCCTAACTCTCATTGTGAAACTAGATGATAGGTCCTATTATTTTCCTCATATTGTCAATGTCTACTAGGATGTCATTATATATGAATTATAAGGTCTCCCCCCCTGAATGGGGAATATATTTTAAGATATAACTCATTATAGGAGAGTTTTCCATTTCAATTTCTCCTTATTATATGATACCGATTGAGTTGAGAGGGTTTAGGATTATGCTTGAGGACCTGAATATAAAGGGCTTTATCATACCGATAACATCTCTCTGGGGAGCTATAGTTTTATTCTATAAGAAGGTGGATGATAGTACATGGATCGATATCAACTACAGTAAATGAAATTAGGTGATAGTAAAGAACATGTATCCTTTACCTTGGATCTGTGATCTCTTCAATCAGTTATAGGGAGCCCAATGGTTCTCCAGTATTTATCTTTTTTCAGGCTACCATCATTAGTGGGTCATATATAATGATATTATTAATACAGAATTCAAGAGTAGATATGGCTTGTATGAGTATCTCATGTTGACTTTCAGTTTGATGAATGTTCTACTAGTGTTTATGGATTTCATGAATAAGATATTCCACCCATATCTTGACTCATTCATTGTGGTATTTTTTATGATATAATTATATTTTAATAGACTTTTGAGTTAAATTCTGACACATTGATACCATGTTGAGTAAACTCTGAGCACATTATAAATACTCCAAGATTTCAAAGTGTAATTTATTGATCCTAGAGGTGAATTTTATTAGACATGTGCTCTCTAAGATAAGAATTTCTGTGGACATGGAGAAGTTAGAAGTTGTGATGTATTGGATTCTCCCTCAAGAATGTTTCCAAGATCCAGAATTTATTCAGGTTACCTAGATACTTTCTAAAGTTCATTGGGGAATTATCCCTCTTAGTAGCACTGATGATGTGGTTTACTAAGATGCGGTTGAAATTTGAATGGATTGGTCAGTGTTAGGAGGTTTTTCTTGAGTTGAAAAATAGATTGGTGATAGATCCTATTTTATTATTCTAGAGCCTGGGATTAGTTACACTGTTTACTGTGAAGACTTAGTTATTTAGTTAGGAGCATTGTTGATGAATTTGGATCATGTAGTTTCTTATAGTTTATGTAAACTATGACCCCATGTGTGGAACTACTAGATTCATGAATTATAGTTGACATATGTGTTTCAAGCTCTAAAATGATAGTGACATTATCTCTTTAGTAAGAGGTTTTTTGTTTACGTGGACCAAAAGAGCCTCTGTTATATATTCTCTTAGTGGTATCTCAATTTGAGGAAATGGTTTTGGGTAGAGTATTTTCATACAATCAAATTTGAGATATATTGTGCTCCAAGAAAATATAATTTCATTAAATATTCTCTTAGTAGGAAAACACCCGAGTAATATGATACTGGTTAGTATAAATTACTGGAGGGATGTCATATTATGAGTTTTATAGATGAATGGACAGAGGGGTAATTTTGAAAATGGTTTTAAAAATAATTATTTGAGAAGGAGGTCATTTCATGTTTGTTAAATATATTAGTTACTTAATTGTTCTAAAAATTAAACATGGTTTAATGGAATCCTTTTTTAGGGTAATCAAGATCTTGATTCCCATCATGCATTTTTGAAATGATGCATAAAGAACCAATCCTTGACTGGAAAATTGTTTTGTAAAGGTTTTGACCTCAATAATTGAATGAGGGATTACAAATCACACAAAAATCTCATTCATGTGAAATTTTAAAAGGATGGTTTAATTGTCCAATCAAAACAACGCAAGATTACCAAATGAAATCTTAACCCAATCGGTGTTTAAATGAAAGGTGTTTCAATTAATTATACAAAAACAGTGAATTAAAAAGATAATCATGGTAATATAAAAGATTAATAAAATTTTCTACACACAAATTAAACCAAATGATCAGAATAAAATGTTTTGGAACTCCCTCTCAATGTGTGTGTGTCTCCCTCAAAATTTCCTTCTACTATTTATCTTTCCATCAAGATTCGGAGGAGGATTAGGTGGAGCTTTTCCTTCATCCTTTATCTCACTATGCGGATAGGGGACTCTAAAAATTCTTGGATGGAGATAGGAATCCTTTGGGTCTTGAAAATTATAGATATTTTATCCTTGGTATAACTTACAAATGGGGAGACTAAGTGATAATTTATAGGCAAAGTCGTAGGTGGTGTTGGGAACCCATATTTTTGAGATGCCACTTGGCCCATGGTTTTGGGTTAGTAAACTACATTATATCAATTTTGAAAAAATACATGATTTTTTTTGACTTCTAAAATATATCCTTATCAAATTTGGAATCCAATTAATATATAAAATGAGATATATTTATAAAATAAAATAAACAAAATTTTGACTCTGAGTAGATTCAGTTTACTGGACATATTAGTTTGGTTGGTTCACTTTTTCGATGAATTGGGACCCTTTTTGGATGAATTGGTCTTGTGTATCTTTATAAGAGTTGTATCCCCCTAAATTAAATATCACCCAAAAAAATTTCTTCTCAATGTTTTGCACATATTAGCAGTATTGTGCATTTGAGTCCAAATATGTGGTCGGGACTTGCATAGATTGGAACATTTTTATTCAACTTTATCCCTGGTCCTCCAAATCAACTCCTAATACAATGTTATAATCGAAACAAGTAAAATTTACGGATTTAATATTGATAAATATTAAATTATTGAATCAAATGTGATGTGAAATTTATTATTATATTTGGAATTTATAATAAAAAATTACTTTAACACAGTGGTATAATAGTGGAAATGAATAGTTAATTTCTATGCTCTCACATCATTGAGAGAGGAGATAATGAGAGACTATAATGTTTAAATATGGGTAGTTCTTATAGGGAAAAAATATTTACCATGACATTCAATATTAGTTCTGGTGGCCTAATATAAATAGGTAAATAATTGGGTTTATTTCAAGATGCCATACTTTTGATAGGGTAAAGGCCGAGCATCCGTGTCCTAGTGAAATTCTTAAAAAAAAATTCAATGGTGACGTTGAAGTGGTATTACATAAAAATATACTTATTAATGGGGTTACCATGTACCCCATGAAGTTGTGACGTGGTTTGGGGGATAGTAGATCAATTGATGAAAGTTTCTCATTTCTTATTGATTAGCGTGACTCAATTAGTAGATGAGTAAGGAAGGCTGTATATATGTGAGATTTCATGATTTAATAGAGTTCACTACAATATTTTATCTAATATAGTTGTGAATTTCACATAATAGTTTTTGAAGGGTTTATATAAGGATTTAGGCACTCAACTAAAATTGAGTACAACACATCATCTACATACCAATGGTCAATCAGAGAGGATGATCCAAATTATGGAGGATATGTTGAGGGCATGCAACTTATATTTTTATGAAGCTTGGGATGACCATCTAGAATTTTCTGAATTCACATAAAATAATATATTTTTGGTATTCTATTCATATTTAACCTTTTAATACTCTCTATGATTCCCGTGTCATTCATCACTATATTGGCATGATTCAAGTGATGCTACTCTGGTGGGAAAAGCACATTAAAGGAGACCTCTAAGAGAGTACAACTGATCAGAATTTAATTGACTACCTCTTAGAGTAAGCAGTGATAGTATGATAATTTATGGAGACAAATCTTGGAGTTTTTGTTGGTGATAAATTTATCTTATCGCTAACACCTTGGCTAGTGTATCAATGTTAGTGTAAATAGGTAAAGCCAGCTTCATGATTTGTTAGACCATTTCTGATTTATGAAAGTATAATTACTATAAATACCATCTAGAACTTCATCCCAATCACCGAGGTATGTATGATGTGTTTTAGGTTTCTCATCTCTAGAGGTACAAGACCAAGCCTTCACTTCTAATAGATAGCAAGAATTTTTGAGTTTGATCCCAATGCATCAAGTGTGGAACACTAGGTTTGGATTGTAGAACAGAGTGATAATGTGCTGTATGGGAAGAAAATTCCAATTTTCTGGATCCTATGGTAGCATGGATAGATATATAGGGGATCATGGGAGTGGTAGTATGATATTTAGGCCTAGGGGCCTTTGTTTTTTATCAAGATTCCTAGAGACACTTCCTTAGGAAGAGAAGTCTTTAGAATATGATATTTTAACAACAATGGATTTTTCAGCTTCCTTATGAGTAAATTTTATCAATTAATCATGTGTTTCTGAATGTTTAATTTTTTGGGATGATATTAAGAAGTTTATTCCTCATTTTATAGTGTTTTAAGGGCCATTTTGAAGGTGCATAGTTAGAGCATGGTTTGTATAAACCATGCTTATCCTTGAGGAAACCATGTGGTTGGAGGAAGGAGCACCTAGGGTGGTGTACGATTAAGGCACATGATTTGTTAAACTATGAATACTCCCCTGAAAAAACATTCAACACGATTCGTATGGTAAAATAATGGCTGACACACTATTTTTCAAACTATGAAACCAAACATTGTAGTTTTCCCAAGATAGGTAGAAATCCTCATAAGGTTAGTGCACTGTTTTAGAAAAATGTTCTCAAACCATGTGCACGTGATTTTATATGATCCAAAAATTACCTATAATGGATGTTTATTTCCTATTTTGACTATTTATTCTTCCTATTTATAACCCTCTCAAACATAGTGAATCTACATCCCTTCCTTGATTAATTCATTCTCTTCTAAGATCAAATCCTGTATATCCAAGTGCATTGATGATCAAGAATTAAGGTATTTGAACTAAAAACCTCATTTCATTGAGTTTCTTTCTTATCTAACCTTATTAACTTGATACAGATCATAAATATAGCATTCCATTTCCCAGTTTTTTTATTATGAAGAAATTTAATAATGAATTATTGGATCATTGTGAGAATTGTAGTGGATATTGATTATTAGTGGCCTCTCATGGATAAATCCTAGATCTAGTGTCATCTGTAAAGACCCAAAAATTCCATGGAAATGTTTTTCTTAAATCCTTGGGAATTTTAGGAGTCCACAGTTTCTAATGGCGCCTGATTCCAAGGCCCGATGTGCTCAGAATCAATTTCTGAAGTTTTGTTTGGGTACGTTCAATAAACATACGAGCGAGATTTTATATCTTTTGAATCGGTGCTCATAATTGAAATCCAAGGGCACCGTTGAACTCGCAGCACCAATAATCTCTTAAGGATACCTTTACCGCAGTTGCGTTCTGACATGAGTGGAAGATGGTTTTTGAGGTTTTTATTTAAATTGAATAAAAATAAAGTTTTAACTTTATTTTTATGTGTGGTAGTTAAAACCTCCAAGGGGAGGTTAGTGGTGGGGCCACCCGCACATAACCTCCCTTGGGAGGAAGTTATAAGGTGGGGCCCACACGAGCATCAAACCCCCTTAACCCCCCTTTTACCCATGGAACTCCCAATTTATTGCGGAGCCTATTAATGACATAATTAATTAATTTGAAGTGATTTGAATTATTTTGAATTATTTTTGGAATGCATGGAAAAAATAAAATAATAGAGAATCTATTATTTTAAATTGGTTGGGGATTCTCTTTGGTGGAGCTTTGAAGAACTTTTGGAAGAACTTCATCCTCTTTAGACGAAGAACGCTCCTACCATCGTAAAATTGACACATTCTTCTTCCTTCCTCAATCGAGGCAAGGAAAGGGAAGCGATGCCCATGAGGAATGCCGACATCATCTTCGACTTTGTCACCTTTGAATGCCGTCTGCTAACTACGAGTTCCTCTCTTCCCATTCCAATGTTGACGGAACGACGCCGCCTTCTGCGACTCCGTCAAACGACACCGACAAACAAGGTAGGGGTTTGTTTTGAATAAATTAAATCTTTGTTCCTCATAGTTCATTATGGTTCGATGTTTTCCAATTCTTATCACCTTATGCAGAGGGTGCGGGCCGAACAAACTTGGCCCAAAGTCCCTCCGCTGGTTCTTATTTGGTTGACGACGGAGACAGAGATGGAAGGGCGCGGTGCCATCAAACCGCACCGGAGAAGAACCGCGACCAGGAGGGCCATGGCAGAAAGAAGAGGTGCGATGCCGTCACATTGCGTTGCGCTGGAGGTGTGGAACCGTGGCCAGGGTGGATCCCGATGAAGGGGTGCGACGCCATCACGCTGTACTGGAGAGGGACCATGGACAAAGGCCGCAACGGTCGATGGAGGGCGTCCGGCTGAGCCGGCCGCCGGAGGCGCTCCATAAGGAGGGACCTAAAGGGTCCCATGTTTTTTTTTGAGGCTTGGGGGGGGGGGGCGACCTCCCCCCCCCCCCCCCCCCCCCGTGGCATGGCTAGACGGGCCACGCAGTGAGGCCAGATGAGACATGCGGCAAGCCAGCCGCGACCAACCAGCCAGGCCAGACAACCAACCGCTGGGCCATGCGACCAGCTGGACCGGGCCACACGCACAGCCGGGCTAGGCCACACTGCCAGTCGGGCCATGCCACGCGGCCAGTCGGGCCGGACCACACGATGAGTGGGGCGGGGCCACACAACCAGCGGGGTGAGGCCACACGGCCAGCCGGGCTGGGCCACGCGTCCAGCTGGGCTGGGCCACACGGCCAGAGGGCCGGACTGCCATCGGGCCGGGCCCTCCATCAGATCGGGTCGGACCCGCAGACCAAGTCGGACCCCTGTCCGGACCCTTTTCACCCGAAATCACCATTTCATCTGTATTTTGGGATACAGGTGTCCGAACGACGAACCGTCTATGAAGACAGAAGGATTAGAGCAGGACATATCTTTTGAAATACCCCGATTGAGGTTTGGAGGCAGTTGGGGTACATTCGGGTTGTTTTGAACCTAAAAACGAACCGGACCCCTAAAACGGAAATGTCAATATCTCACAGACCGGGGGTCCGATTGATGTGCCGTCTATCGCATTGGGTTCCTTATGATGAGACAGAACTACGAGATACATCAACTCGAGACTTCATGGTAGTTTATGTATCGACACTTGTCTTGAGGAGCAGACCCTCCCAGAATCGAGCGTACTGTGTGCGAGAACCCTATGGATTGATGCGACCGAGATGTCAGGATCCTCCGTGGGTTCGACAAAGATGATACTATACCAGGATCCTCTGTGGGTTCGACAGGGATGACTTCTATACCAGGATCCTCCGTGGGTTCGACAACGGTGACTTCTTGTATAGGGATCCTCCGTGGGTTTGACTGCGGTGACTTATATACCAGGATCCTCCATGGGTTCGACTGCGGTGACTTCTGTACGAGGATCCTCCATGGGTTTGACTCTAATGAATTCTATACTAGGGTCCTCCATGGGTTCGACAACGCTGATATAGTTCCACGATCCTATGTGGGTTCGACAGAGGAGATGATTCAGAGGCTACATCTAATCATCTCTACCCCTCTTCATGTGTTTTATAGCTATGTGAGATGAGTCTTGTCTTTCAATCATTATCATCAAGGTGATTGACTTTACTTCCTTTGTGGAATGGGTTGTGCTTAGGCTCAAGAGTTGGAGCTGGACAATGATTGGTAACTTAGGTATATATATGGGCATATATCTGAGTAAGGTTGGTTGATACTTTGTGATTGTATCTTAATTCTGTGGTTTATCCTTAGTGGATTATGGGAGACCTTCAGGGGTATTGGGGTCCCCTACTGAGTATTTTTATAGTCACCCCTGAACGTACTTCGCCCGCACCTTGTTGTGTTCTGTGTAGATGATGGTCAGTAGTGATTGATGTTGAGGGTGATGGACATGAGGCTACTCAGAGCTGGACTAGACGAGATGTACCTCAGGGACAAGTTGTTCAAGTTCTGTACCAACCCTTCAGGTATGATTCTTCGGTGGACGATCCAGGAGATGTTTTCATTTTTTACTTGTACTTGTACTTATTTTTCATTTGGGTTTATATAATGGCCCACTTACTTTCAACACACTTTTCTTTTCTATTTTAGTACTTGTTGATTCTACACCTTGTGTTTAGACTATGAGAGTTACAGGTTTAAAGGAAATGCCTTCCATTTTTATCAGGGATCGGCCTTTGGTGCTAGTCGCCAGCCCCTGGACTTTAGAAGGCAGGCTTGGGGTAGTCACGGCAAGGGCCTCGAGGGCGGGTCGTGACAAATTGGTATCAGAGGAGATGGTTCTACCGTAGAACTTGGAATTTGATTATTTTAATAAAAATAGTGTTAATTGTTTTGGGTGTGGTTATCAGTTTGGGGATACCGGTGTTGGTGCGGCGACCAATGTATCCATACACTAGGACTCTGACTTCTGATTTCTGACTGAGTGCACAAAAACACTGATTGCTTGTGTGTTTCCTTTGAAAAAGTTTGCTTCATGATTAGTTTGTGTCAGCTCATTAGGTATATTGTTTTGATCATGGAACACCTGTTTATTTTCATGATGGCGCCCCGAAGGCAGCCAACTAGGGTTCTGAGTTTCGTATGAGATGGTTGCCCACAGAGCGATGAGGCCTCGATGCAGGGCCCCATCACAGCAGAGGTACCAGCAGTACCACTACCCGCTGGGCCACCGATACCACCACTCCAGTAGTGGAGAGTGCACGCCATCTGAGTGATTTGCATGAGTACCAGCGCGAGAGGCCGCCCAAGTTCCAGGGAGAGATGGACCCACAAGCAGCTGAGGTTTGGATGGAGGCTGTTGTGAGAGTTTTCAAATTGGTAGGGACACTAGCTGACCTCATGGTGATCCTTTCCGCGAGTCTCCTGCATGCAGCAACAGAAAGATGGTGGAGCCTGATGCTCTAGGTGCATGATGAGGCATCACTACTATGGGAATACTTAGAGAGTCTCTCCTAATCAGAGTTTGTTCCAGATAACCTTCGTGCGGTGCGGATTTAGGAGATACTTCATCTGCAGCAGGGCAGCATGACAGTAGCTCAGTACTCAGCGAGGTTCACCGACCTCTCGCGCTACTCCACGGATATGGTGCGAGATCCATTATTCAGGGCCCGGACCTTTGAGCATGGAATCAGGCATGAGATCAGGGATTTTAGGATCTCCCTAAACATTCTGACAGAGGCGTGGGTGATGGAGAGAGCCCTTCTAGTGGAGAGTTTTCTCACTGGGCAGTCACCAGCAGCGAGACCCACCACAAGGTGACAGATAGCGGAGTATTCTGCAGCCAACAGTAGACATATGTCGTAGAGGTCTTAGAAGACCAGGTCGTCAGGTTAGTGACCCCAGGATACAGGTTCGGTTGTGCAGGGAACACGAGACAGAGCCAGCCATACGAGGAGCAGGCAGTGCTATGCATGCGGCGGGCAGGGTCACGTGGCTCATGACTGCCCGACCCTCCATGAAGATGAGAATAAAACAGTAGAGGGACCTCCCAGGAAGAGGCATAGGTTTGAATGTGGTTGTCCGCTGGGAGCAGGTGGACGTGGCAGAGGAGTTGGCCGAGCAGCAGGTGGTGGATGACGTTTCAAGGCCCTACCACCACCACCACTACTAGGAGGTCCACCCCAACCACAGAGAGCTGGCGGAAAGAGGCGGGCTCAAATCTAGGTAGTCAAGGCCTATGACCATGGTGCACCTGAGATGATTCAAGGTACTATCTGTGTCTACTCCACCCTTGCTGCAGTACTTATAGACACAGGTTTGAGTCATTATTTTATTGCCGTTGGCCTCATTCGGAGCTTGGAGATTCCGACGGAGTCGTTGGCTCGATCCTTACGGCTAGAGACTCCTACAGGAGTAGACTCGATGATTAAGCACTAGTTCCGGCAGTGTGAGCTTACTCTAAGAGGTGAGAGATTCGATTGGGATCTACTCATAGCAGCATCGATGCCTTATGATGTCATCTTGGGTATGGAATGGTTATCCACTGTTCATGCTCAGATTGACTGTATTAGGTGGAAAGTGCGGTGTGTCCATGAGGATGGGATGAGGTTTACCTTCAACAGAGAGAAGGGAGCCTTTGCAAAATAGGATGGACTTACCCAGAGGAGGGGGCAACCGATCATACATCAGTTGGATAGTCTCATCCTCAGAGCGGTTGATGTGTGGAGTCCGAGTTTTCCTGTTGTTGTGGATCAATACACGGATGTTTTCCCTGACGATGTTCCAGGACTACCTCCTCTCAGAGAGGTGGATTTCAACATTGACTTATACCCTAGGACGACACTAATATCTACTCTATAATATCATATGGATCCCGCCGAGCTTTGTGAGCTGCAAGTACAGCTGGTGGACTTGCAGGGGAAGGGATTTATCCGACTCAGTGTTTCACCCTAGGCATCTCTGATTTTGTTCACCAAGAAGGAAAATGAGAGCTTGAGACTGTGTGTTGACTATCGTTCCCTGAACCAGGTGACCATGAAGAACAAGTACACACTCCCGAGGATTGAAGACCTATTCGATCAGCTCAGGGGAGCATGATGGTTTTCGAAGATAGACCTTAGGTCAGGCTATCACCAACTCGGATTTCGAGACGAGAACGTGCAGAGGACGGCCTTCAGGTGTCGGTATGGACACTATGAGTTCTTGGTTATTCCCTTCGGTGTAACCAACACTCCATCAGTGTTCATTAGTCTCATGAATAGGATCTTCCATCCTGACCTCGATCGCTTTGTCGTAGTCTTCATCGATGACATACTGATCTACTTTACTACTGAGGAGGAGCATGCCTACCATTTGTGGGTAGTACTGGACACACTCCGAGACCACCAGCTTTATGGTAAGATCTCAAAGTTATAATTATGGATCCAAGAGGTACACTTTCTGAGACACATCATCTCAGAGGATGGAGTTGCAGTGGATCCAGTGAAAATTGAGGCAGTGCTTGCTTGGGAGCCACCCAGGAGTGTGACGGAGGTGCTGAGTCTTCTGGGGATGGCTGGGTACTATCGGAGATTTGTGTCATACTTCTCTGAAGTTGCAACACTTCTTTTAGCATCAATGAAGAAGGGGAAACCCTTTGTTTGGACAGAGATATGCCAGCATAGATTTCAGGAGTTGAGGTAGAGGTTGACTAGTGCACCCATATTGAGGCTACCAGAGGAGGGCGTTGGGTACGTAGTTTACTGCGACGCATCAGGGACCGAACTCGGGTGTGTCCTGATGCAGAAGCGAGAAGTGATCCCGTATGGTTCTCAGCAGTTGAGACAACATGAGCAGAACTACGCTACCCATGATATGGAGTTAGTAGTAGTGGTCTTCACCTTGAAGATGTGGCGTCACTATCTGTTGGGCGAGCATTTTACTATCTACTCTGACCACTAGAGTCTCAGGTACATCTTCTCACAGAAGGACCTGAACCTGAGACAACAACGATGCCTTGAGTTCTTCCAGGACTATGACTTCGAGATAGTATATAATTCTGGGAATGTGAATGTTATAGAAGGTTCTCTCAGCAAGAGATCAGGCATTCAACTTCTAGGAGAGGCGACAGAGCAACTGGTCGCATTGCAGATATCCTTTGTGGATAGAGATGGAGTAGCCTTTCTACAGTCACTCATAGTCACTCCTCCACTTCTTCAGCGAGTCAGGGAGGCACCACATGGGGACATTGACTGTGAGACACGACGTGCTCAGATATCCATAGGGAAGGAACCTGATGTATTTTATGAAGGTGGAGAGCACGTCATTCTCTTAAGAGGACGTGTCATGGAACCAGTTGCACTTCATGAGGAAGTGTTGAGGGAGTTCCACACATATCCTTTAGCGGTACATCCAGGAGTGGCGAAGATGTATCAGGACCTCCGATGATAGCACTAGTGTCCAGGTATGAAGAAGGTTTTAGCCGAGTTTGTCTCACAATGCCTCACTTGTTAGTAAGTGAAGGTGGAGCACCAGGTTCCAGCAGAATTATTTCATCCCTTAGAGGTCCCAAAGAGGAAGTGGGATGGGATATCAATGGATTCTGTGATGGGAATTCCACGTACATTCAGAGGACATGACTCTATCTAGGTGATTGTTGACCAAATCACCAAGTCGGCCCACTTCCTACCAATCATAGAGAAGGGTTCAGTAGAGAGCATATGACGCCTCTATGTATGGGAGATCATACGGCTTCATGGTGTTCCATCGATTATCGTCTCCGATGGAGATGCTAGTTTCACTTTCCGGCGATGAAAGGGGTTGCAAGAGGCTTTCAGGATGCAGCTTCGCTTGAGCACCACCTTCCATCCTCAGATAGATGGTCAGACTGAGAAAACCATTCAGACTCTCTAGGACATGCTCCGTGCATGCGTCCTCGACTTTGGCCACATCTGGGAGGATCACATAACCTTGGTTGAGTTTGCGTATAACAACAAATACCACTCCACCATCGGGATGGAACCTTACGAGGCACTTTATGGCTGACCTTGAAGATCGCCTCTGTGCTGGATTGACCCTGGGGAGTAAGCACTTATCAGACCAGATTTGGTTCAAGCTATGAAGGAGAAGGTGCAGATCATCCAGGAGTGGATGAAGACTGCACAGAGTAGGTAGATGTTTTATGAATATAGAAGATAGAGACCAAGTGGAGTTCGAGGATGGTGACCACGTCTTTCTACGAGACTCACCTCGATGAGGTCTACGGAGATTTGGACGAGGCAGAAAGTTATCTCCACGATTCATCAGACCTTTTGAGGTCCTCAGTAGGGTAGGCGAGGTGGCTTACCACTTGGCTCTTCCACCTCAGTTGCACTGAGTGCACGACGTCTTCCACATATCTCAGCTGAGGAGATACGTTCACGACCCATCCCAAATCATCAACAATAGGGAGCTAGATATCGCTGATGGGATGAACTTCATAGAGGTTCCAGGGGAGATTGAGGATCGACAAGAGCAGGTCCTGCATGGATGGTCGATACCTCTAGTGTGCGTTCACTGTCAGCATGGGAACCTCCAATAGAGCACGTGGGAGCGGGAGGCTCAGATGCGTGCTACGTACCCTCTTTTGTTTCCTTAGTGTGAGTTATAGATTATGAGGACGTAAAGACCTGAGGTCAGGAGAATTTAAAGACCAAAAAATTGCATGGATTTTTTTTCTTAAATTCATGGGAACCTTACGAGTCCACAGTTTCTGACGGCGCCTAATTCCGAGGCCCGGTGTGCTCGGAATCAAATTTTGAAGTTTTGTTCGGGTACGTTCAGTAAACGTACGAGAAAGATTTTATATCTTTTGAACTGGTGCTCAGAATTGAAATCTGAGGGCACCGTTGAACTCGTAGCACCGGTAATCACTTAAGGAGACCTTTGTCATAGTTGCGTTCTGAAATGAGTGGAAGATGGTTTTTGAGGTTTTTATTTAAATTGAATAAAAATAAAGTGTTAAATTTATTTTTATGTGTGGTAGTTAAAACCTCCAAGGGATGGTCAGTGGTGGGGCCGCCCGCACATAACCTCCCTTGGGAGGATGTTATAATGTGGGGCCCACATGAGCATCAAACCCCCTTAACCCACCTTTAACCCTTGGAACTCCCAATTTATTGCGGATCCTCTTCACCTTCCTTCATAAGTGTGCCAAACCACAAATTAATTAGTGGCTTAATTAATTAATTTGAAGTGATTTGAATTATTTTGAATTATTTTTGGAATTCATGACAATAATAAAATAATAGATAATTGATTATATTAATTTGGTTGGTGATTTTATTTGGTGGTACTTTGGAGAACTCTTGGAAGAACTTCATCCTCTCCAGACGAAGAACGCTCCTACCATGAAAATTGACGCCGTATTCTTCTTTCTTCAACTGAGACATGGAAAGAGAAGTGACACCCACGAGGAACGTCGATGTCATCTTCCACTTCATCACCTTTGAACACCATCTGCCAATGAAAAGTTCCTCTCTTCCTCTTTTGACATTGACAGTACGACGTCACCTTCCGCGACTTCGTCAAACGACACCGACAAGCAAGGTAGGGGTTTGTTTGGATTAAATTAAATCCTTGTTCCTCGCCATTCATTATGGTTCAATGTTGGACAATTGTTATCACCTTATGCAGAGGGCGCGGTCTGAAAAAACACGGCCCGAGGTCCCTTGGTTGGTTCTTGTTTGGTTGACGATGAAGACGGAGCCGGAAGGGCGCGGTGGCGTCGCACCGCGCTGGAGAAGAATTGTGGCCAGGAGGGCCACGATGGACGGAAGAGGCGCGGATCCGTAGCGCCGCGCTGCGCCGGAGGTGCAGAATTGCGGCAAGGGTAGGCCACGATGAAGGGGTGTGGAACCGTCACACCGTACTGGAGAGGGACCGTGGCCAAATGCTACAGCAGTCGAAGGAGGGCGGTCGGCCGACGGAGCTCTGCAAGGCAGGACCCAAAGGCTCCCGCGGTTTCTTCAGAAGCCGGGGGTCCCCCCCTTGCGGCGTGTCTAGCCAGCCATGGCCAGCCAGGTCGGGCCACCCGGCCAGTTGGGCTGGGCCACACGGCCATCTAGGCCGCTCCATCAGACCGGGTCGGACCCGTGGACCGGGTCAGACCCCTGTCCGGACCCGTTTAACCCAAAATCACCATTTAATCTATATTTTGGGCTACGGGTGTCTGAACGACGAACCGTCTATGGTGAAGGAATGATTAGAGGAGTATAGATCTTTTGGCATACCCCGCTTGAGGTTTGGACGCAGTTGGGGTATGGCCAGGTTGGTTTGAACCTAAAAATCAACAGGGCCCCTGAAACAGAAATGCCAATAACTCACAGACCGGGCGTCCGATTGACACGCCGTCTATCATGTTGGGTTCTTTATGATGAGACAGAACTACATGATGCATAAACTCGATACTTCGTGGTATTTTATGTATCACCACTTGGATCGAGGAGCGGACCCTCCTAGAATCGAGCATGTTGTGTGCGAGAACCCTATGGCTGGCTGTGACCGAGATGACAAGATCATCTGTGGGTTCGACAACGATGATACTGTACCAGGATCCTTTGTGGGTTCGACAACGATGACTTCTGTACTGAGATCCTCCGTGGGTTTAACAGAGGTGACTTCTGTACTGGGATCCTCCATGGGTTCGACAGCAGTGACTTCTATACCGGAATCCTCTGTGGGTTCGATAGTGATGACTTCTATTCCAGGATCCTCCGTGGGTTCGACAACACTGATATTGTTCCAGGATCCTATGTGGGTTCGATAGAGGAGATGATTCAGAGGCTACATATAATCATCTCTATCTATATTCATGTGTTATATACTTGTGTGAGATGAGTCTTGTCTTTCAATAAATATCATCGAGGTGATTGACTTTACTTTCTTTGTGGACTGGGTTGTGCTTGGGCTCGATAGTTGGAGCCAGACTGTGATTGGTAACTTAGGTATATGTATGGACTTATACCTAAGTAAGGTTGGTTGATACTTCATGATTGTATCTTACTTATGTGGTTTATCCTTAGTGGATTCTGGGGGACCTTCGGGGGTCTCTAGGTCCCCTACTGAGTATTGTTATACTCACCCCTGCTCGGGCTTCACCCATACCTTATTGTGTTCTGTGTAGACGATGGTCAGCAGTGACTGAGGCCGAGGGTAAAGGACGGGAGGCCGCTCGGAGCTAGACTAGACAGGACGTACCTCATGGATGAGTTGTTCGAGTTATGTACCTACCCTTCAATTAGGATTCTCTGGTGGACGATCCAAGAGCTGTTTTCCTTTTTTACTTGTACTTGTACTTATTGTTTAGTTGAGTTTGTATACTGGCCCACTTACTTTCAGCACAATTTTCTTTTCTATTTTATTACTTTTTTGCTTATTCTTATTATGTTCATACTATGTGAGTTACATGTTTAAAGGCAATTCCTTCCCTTTTTATCAGGGATTCTTCTTTGCTGCTAGTCTCCATCCCCTGACCTATGGAAGGCGGGTTTGGGGTAGCCACGACACGGGCCCCGAGGATGGGTCGTGACATCATCAGTGGATTCAAAGAGGTATGTTGATATTTATCCAATCCCCTTGGCTTAAAATATTCCCAAATTTAATTTTATAACCCCGATGTGTTTGATTTGGTATTGGTTATAGGGGTTCTTGGTGTGAAGGATCAATCTGGTTAGAGATCGGGTGTAACTCAGGTATTGTTACTTGATGGGTTTTAGAGTTTAAAATCAACAATCTTTAAGTAGGTAGTTCCTTAATATTTTGATATCTTTTTACACTTTTTTCCTTTATGTGATACTTGTGTTATATTTTCTTGATTGACCATGCTTGATAGTGATCACATGTGTGTGTGTGTCCTATTAGAACCGTATATGACTCTTTATTCAATGTGTATGCTTATGTATCTTGTTATTGTAACGCCCCGACCCCAGCTACCCAGATTCGGTTCATTACTTCATAACATTGTCATGATCACAAAAGATCAAGTCTCGAAAGACCGATTAGTTTAGTAGCCTTGGAAACACTAGATACATTCATAAACATTACATTACATCATAAAAATGAAAACTACAATAACATGGTCTCCCTAGTCCACACTCATATCCTCACTGACTATTCTTGCAAGTTAGTCATGATACACTTCTTCACATCCTGGGAAAAATAAAACATTGAAAGGGGTGAGCTCAAATGCTCCGTAAGGATAACAATATAGCGGAAACTTTCATAAGAAAACATAAGCATTTAAGGCAATGTATAACTAAAACAAAAGCCTTATTGAACTTGAACTTCAGAATAATATGGCAAAAGTAAAATAAAATAATGCCATTACTTACTCACATGGATATTATACTAGACGAATAATCACATGAAATATCAATAACCACTTTCATAATGAGGGAATGTATAATGCCAGACATTCTGAAACATTTTGTCAAGGCCTCAGCCAAGACGTCTAAAATGATTAAGGCCTAGGCCAAAACCATAAATCAAATTGGGAAAGGGCCTCGGCCAATTCCATGTCTAGTTGTCTCATGAGACCTATCGATGCATCGAGGAGCTATAGCGGGCTCCACCCGTCACTTATTAAGTCCAATACATTCCTCATATGAATAGGTTTAAACATAACATAAATATTCGTATTAAAACTAGCATACAAAATGTCAACAGTTTCTCCATAAACTATGGATGGTATAAAAATAACACATCCACAGTCAAATGTTTCACAAAATGCTCAATGTAAGTTTTGTATCATAAATCATTTTCAAATAAACTTAAAACCCATCAAAGGATGTTGACATGGATGAAATAAAAGCTATTTAAGAGAAATATCTCTCTTTTTTGAAATCATTTAAATGTCCCATAATTATAAAATAATACATTTACTTTGAAAATATTATTATAATCTTTTAAGGGAAGCTTCGACGAAGTTATAATGGTGGAAAATAGCTGCACCCGCCGTATAAGTTAAAAAAACATTCTTACCTTAAATTTGTCAAAAAGGTCAAAAAGTACATTGTTTGGAAAACGACGGTAAGATTCCTTTCAAAAACGTATAAGGTTATAAATGACTTTAACCCATTTTCCATTTAATAGTAAAAATGTTTTGAAAGACATTTTTAAGAAACATGGATGTGGATGATAACGAGGTCCCAGTAGATAATTATGTATAAACAACCTTTGATAATGAAGAGGTTGTGAAGTAAACCCTTACCTTGTACTTTTCCTTGGTTGGGGTAGGTTAACCTCCTGTATAATGGTGAAATAATTGTTATTAAATTATACAAGAATCATATACATTCATATGATATCATATATGATCTTTTAACATTGCTTTGTAAACAATATCTTAGATTTATCGTTGTTTCGTGTGTTAACTTACTCGTTTTCTTTTATATGTTTTGTTACGTAAGTCTTGTTTTTCATGGATAGGTTGTATCTTATTCATATCTAGAATGATATCATGTCCTTAAACATTATTTTTAAATCATCAAATGATAATTATACTTGAATGGATACGATGGAGAATGAATCTCATCGCGTTCGTGGAGACGGTAGTCCGTACGTACGCACGAGCGACAATATCATTATTTTGATGTTAAAATAATATATAATTGGATAGTATATCATATATAAAGAATCATTATCATGTTATATTTATTATTTACATGAATTACATATCATTATTATACCCATCTAAATAATAATATATTGAATAACAATTACACCACGACGTGGAGACGGTAAGCCGTACGTACGCACGTATGGTGACATGTCATTCAAATGATGGGTAGAATACTGAATATGGTTGTTCCATATTTATAATAACATCACAGTATATATAAGATACTGGAGTTATAATTTTATAATTGAAATAATAAACAAAGAGGTAGTGGAAGAAGAAAGAAACTTGAAAGAGGGTGATGAAAATGTTACCTCTTCTTCGGGTTCTTCCTTTTTATTTGATCAAAAGGACTCCTTAGGATGAATTTCTGACTAAAGTAAAGCTTCTAGGATGAAGGGAGAGAAGTTGGGAGAGTATTTGGGCAGAGGTTGGCCGAACCAAAAGGCTTGGAAGTGTGAATAAGGTGGTAGAGGTGGGGGCCTTTTATAAGAGGAGAGGAGGGGCTCTTTTGGAAAGATTGAAATGTTACATTATTATACAATGATTTACGGATTCTAAAGGTCCCACACTTATATAATTCGTGGATAAGGTGATAAGGGTTCGAAATCTACCCATACAATAGTCTTTGGACAAGTGTAAGCCTTGGATTTTACATTATCTTTTCATTTTATTAAAATCGTTAAATAATGAGGTCATCGCTGCATCATAATGATGTCATCAATAATTTAATTTATTTAATGTCTAAAAATTATAAAAAAACTACTATGATGTAGGAAATAGTTTTATATTTCTAATGAATATTTATAGTCAAAATTTGGACTTGTGTAACCCCACTTAAAAACTATTTTAGTAAAACAACTCATGTTTGTGTCAATTTAATTTTAACATTAAATAAATATATATTAATGTCATTTTCCAACCAAAGTGGCTCCATGGGGTCCCCAAGTTGACCCATGGGTTGTCTTGGTCGTCCATGACTCATACAATAGGAGTAGGACAAGTGTCAAACTCATCTCATATTATTAAAACATTATTTTTACCTTAAACTACACTAATTACCTCTAATCGCGATTAAGAATTTAAAAGTTACTATTCACCAAAAAATTATTTTAATCTCATTGAACCACATTTTACTTCTTAATGACAACCATGTATTTCGGATTTTTGAAAATCAAATCACAGAAGTGGTAATATTTCATTTTAACGAAAAATCAGTTTTTAACAACCACTTAGTGGTTTCACTATTCATCAAAAATTGAAGTTTTTCAGAATAAGGCCAAAATTTCACCCTAAGCTATAATTGATATTCCGAATTCAAA
This sequence comes from Viscum album, assembly GCA_963277665.1. NCBI lineage: Eukaryota > Viridiplantae > Streptophyta > Magnoliopsida > Santalales > Viscaceae > Viscum > Viscum album. The sequence continues at coordinate 375,779,283 of OY728160.1, read as the reverse complement.
AATGATGTCTATTTTCCAAAATTCCAAACATATAAGTTGCATTAATTAATTTTATAATTAATTCCCGCTGTTACAACAAATAGCGTGTTTTTAAGAAACAATTTATATCAAAAGATTGTCAATTGTTTATGTCCAATTTCAATGTTAAATTAATTCTAACGGCCACCATTGGATAAAATGATAAAAATATATTCTAATTATACTTTAAAACCACTAAATAGTATAATTTATTACTATAAATTATTTTGATTAAAAAAGTTGTTTTTAAGTATTTTTCACTATTCATAAAAAATTAGAAGTTCTCAAAAAAATACCAAAAATTCAACATAGGCTAATTTCGATATTCTGAATCCAAAAATGAAGTCCATTTTGATAAATAAAATTTATAAAATTTCAAAAAGTAGGTATTACTATTCACAACGGCTAGTTTAATTAGTTGTGGTGTGTGTTAGAGCTCGAGGTTGCGTACAACACACGCTATTGCATTATTCGAAGGGAAACGTACCGTGGAAGCTTGGGGTGTTACATTCTCCCCTCCTTCATATAATTGCGTCCTCGCAATTTCTAGGGTATTACTGCATAAAAAGACTCGGGTGTTTCTTCATCATAAGTTCCTCAGGTTCCCACGTTGCCTCTTCCATTTTATGATTTCTCCACAAAACCTTTACCAGACGAGTCGTCCGGTTTCTCAGCACCTACTCCCTCACATCAAGAATTCTTATGGGCTCTTCGCAATAAGATAGATCGGGTTCTAGTTCTAATTCCTCATAGGTAAGTACATGTGTTGAGTCGGGCATGTATTTTCTCAATAGCGATATGTGGAAAACATCGTGAACTTTGGAGAGATTTGGCGGCATCGCCAAACGATAAGCTACAGCCCCAATACGATCTAGAATTTCGAAAGGTCCGATGTACCTGGGACTCAACTTACCCTTCTTACCAAAACGTATAACTCCCTTCCATGGAGATACCTTTAGCAAAACATGATCTCCCACCTGAAATTCCAAAACCTTTCTTCTGTTATCGGCATAGCTCTTGTGCCTACTTTGAGCTGATTTGATGTGGTTTTGGATTACCTTCACCTTTTCTATTGTTTCGTCCACCAGTTATGGTCCCACAAGTTTTCTTTCACCAACGTCATCCCAACAGGTTGGTGTACGACATCTCTTTCCGTATACCGCTTCATAAGGTTCCATCTGAATGCTTGAATGGAAGCTATTGTTATAGGAAAATTCTACCAGTGGTAAATATTGATCCCACATACCCTGAAAGTCAAGAGAGCATGATCTCAACATGTCTTCTAAGGTTTGAATAGTCATTTCTGATTGTCCATCTGTTTGAGGGTGATAGGAAGTACTCAAACGAAGTTCAGTATCCAAGGCCTTTTGAAGACTTTTCCAAAATATTGAAGTAAAACGAGGATCACGATCAGAAACAATCGACAGGGGTACTCCATGAAGTCTTACAACTTCATTAATATATAGTCTTGCTAGACGTTCAAGTGGTAGATCCTCCCGTATAGCCAGAAAATGTGCTGACTTAGTAAGACGGTCAACAATGACCCATATTGCATCATTCCTTCTAGGAGTCTTTGGTAGTCCCATGACAAAGTCCATCTTAATATTATCCCATTTCCACTCAGGTATGGGAAGAGGTTGCAATACTCCACCAGGATGTTGCCTTCCAGCTTTCACTTGTTGAAAAACCATACACCTCGACACAAAATCAGCAATCTCCCTCTTCATATTGTCCCACCAAAAATGTTCCTTCAAATCTCTATACATTTTGGTGCTCCCAGTGTGTATAGAGAAATTGGAACTATGAGCATCATCCAACAATTCCATTTTTAGATCAGGTATATCGGGAACACAAAGTCTCTTCCTGAATTTCAAAATTCCATCCTTATACACAAAGTCTTTCAATCTTCCATCATTCACATCATTAATCTTCTTCTGAAATTCTTCATCATTGGTCTGAGAACTCTTAATCCTTTCTAGTAATGATGGTTTGGCAACCATTTTAAAAATCATTGATGTTTCACCTTCCCTAGTTATTCCCATGTCCATCTTCACTAGATCCATGAAAATTGGATCCCTTTCAATTCTCATCACATTCAAAACTCCATGGTCTTTTCTACTCAAAGCATCAGCCACTTTGTTTACCTTCCCTGGGTGGTAATGTATCGTGCAATCATAATCCTTGAGTAGTTCAAGCCATCGCCTTTGCCTCATGTTGAGTTCTTTTTGTGAGAAAATATACTTCAAACTCTTGTGATCAGTATAAATATCACATTTTTCACTATAGAGGTAATGTCTCCATATATTTAAAGCAAAGATCCCAGCTGCTAACTAAAGATCATGAGTAGGATAGTTTTTCTCATGAATTTTTACCTATCATGATGCATAGGCAATAACCTTATCATTCTGCATAAGTACACAACCAAGTCCTTTCTTCGATGCATCACTATAAATAACAAACCCATCATTCCCCGATGGTAGAGTCAATACAGGGGCGTTGACTAATCTTCTCTTCAGTTCTTCAAAACATTCTTCACACTCTTTTATCCAGAAAAATTTAATCCCTTTACGTGTGAGCTTTGTCAATGGGTTAGCCAATCTAGAAAAATTCTGGATGAAACATCGATAATAACCTGCTAAACCAATAAAACTGCGTACCTCAGTTATACTTGTCGGTGCTGGCCATTCTTGGATTGCCTTGGTTTTATAAGGATCAATGGAAATTACATCCTTAGAGACAATATGGCCAAGAAAAGAAATCTTTTGAAGCCAGAATTCACACTTTCTAAATTTCCCATATAATTCATGTCTTCTAAGAGTCTTCAGGATAATGAGTAAGTGATTTTCATGATCTTCGTGGCTTTTGGAGTATACCAAGATATCATCAATAAATACCACTACAAAGTCATCAAGACATTCCTTGAAAATTCTATTCATTAGATCCATGAAAACAGAGGGTGCATTAGTCAATCCAAAAGGCATTACTGTAAACTCGTAATGCCCGTACCTTGTTCGAAATGCTGTCTTTGGAACATCTTCCTTCTTCACACACAACTGATGGTATCCAGACCGAAGGTAAATCTTTTAAAAGTATTGAGCTCCATGCAGTTGGTCAAACAAATCATCAATGCGAGGTAGGGGATACTTGTTCTTTATTGTTATAGCATTGATCTCCCTATAGTCGATGCACAACCTCATAGATCCATCTTTCTTCTTAACAAAAATAACAGGGGCTCCCCAAGGATAAACACTTGGGCGAATAAATCCCTTATTACTCAATTCCTCTAGTTGTTTCTTTAGTTCAACTAATTCCACAGTGGCCATTCTATAAGGGGTCTTCGATATGGGCCTTGATCCAGGAATTAAATCAATGGAAAACTCAACTTCTCGTTCTGGAGGATGTCAAGGTAAATCTTCCGGAAACACATCAACATATTCTCTCACAATAGGTGCATCCTCTATTTGAATATTCCTTTCCTCACCCTCAGTAATTTCCTTCTCTTCCTCCCCAATAATTGAATTTAGTTGAGCTACTGGGGGTGGATCTAGATAAGAATTATGTGGCGACGATTCTGCTCTAAAGATAAGATGTTCCTTATCATCATCATCATCAAGAATCGTAACCTCTTTCCTCTTACAATAAATTTTTGCATCATGGTCCAAAATCCAATCCATACCGAGGATTATATAAAATTCAATCATGGGTATGACGATGAGATCAGCAGGTAAAGAACATTTAGGTACTCTAATGGGAACTAATCGACAAAACTTTGTTGCAATAATACTTCCCTTAGGGGTTTTGACCGACAACTCTCTTGTTAAATCAAATTGGAAATATCTAATTTTCGTAGCAAACTGGGAAGATATGAAACAATGCGATGATCCAGAATCAAATAATGCATTTTCTAAACTTGAGGAAACCATTAAATTACCTGCCACCACGTCTTTCGGAGCTTCCACATCAGCAGTAGTGATAGCATAAGCCTGCCCCTGATCCCTTGGCCTCTTCTGAGGTAAGTTCCCCTGACACTTAGGACATTCATTTGCATAATGTCCCTTCTCTCTACAATTATAGCATTCCACGTTGACAGCTGCTTTCTTTCCCTTGCATTCATGAGCTTGGTGGCCTTTTTCACCACACTTGTAACATACTCCATTTCCTTTTAGACAGGCACCAGCGTGCTTCTTACCACAATTATCACAGGGTGGAAATTCATTTCTACCCTTCTTCCCTGTTTCCATATTTCCTTTCCCAGAGTTTTCAGCGGATCTCTTCTTATCTTGCTTTGATTTAAAGTCATAAGACTTAGAGAATTCCTTTTCTGTCTTGATAGCGCACAAGACAATACCTTCGTATGAAGAAAAGGTTTGTGATACTAAAGCTCTACGGAGAAATGGTTTTAACCCATCAAAGAAATGATCAGTCTTACTTCTTGGGTTACGTATGTAATCTGCAGCATACCTTGCTAACCTTGTAAAGTTAGCCTCATACTTTGCGACATTCTCATCCTCCTTCTGCCTCAGACTCAGAAATTGCCTTTCCATATCCGCTCGATGGTCTCAAGGAAAGTATTTTTCTAAGAACAGCTCTTTGAAGTCCTGCCATTCCATGTTTGTTAATTCATCATCTTCCTTTGTGTTTTGAATTAGTGACCACCAGTGATCGGCATCTCGAGTGAGGCGGTAAACTGCCATGACAACTTTCTCCCTTTCACTAATCCCCAAGGCATGGAATATTTTCTCTAAGGAATTTATCCATTGCTCAGCTACTATAGGATTTTTACTCCCATTGAAGGTTGGTGGTTGTTGCCTCATGAAACGGTCTAGCATTGATCCTCCACATTGCGGATCAGGGTGCTCCATACGAGTAAGGTTGTTATTCATAACCTGTGTGAGTTGTCCCAGTATGGTGAGAAGCTGATCAGCACCAGTTTTATCACTAGCTCCACCATAATTATCTTGAGCAGGAGGGCAGTCCCTACACGGAGTGCGTGCATTGATACAGTTTCCATTCCTTCCACTAGGCGCCATTTCTAAATAATGGCATAAACTAGATTAGTTTATGAATCAAAATACATAATTCCATACTTGTAAAACACTTAACATAAATTGAACTAATTATGGATATAATCCATAATTATAAAAATGTTTTCTTTGAGGAAGTATATACTTGTAACCCTTCATAGTGGTTTGTAAGGAAAATGGGAATTATCCTAAGCATATCCCCCGGGAGTGTCGTAACCAAGAGTGCAGCAAGGCCCATTGTCGTGCACAAGTTCCTGTTCGAGTCTAGCTCAAAGCGGTGTTTTCGGGTTTTACCCTTAGGTACATCTGTGCCAGAGCCAACTCTACCTGCTCGTATCCAGACAGGGATGTATTACTCAGAAAACTCACAAAATCTCTACAATACCAAAATTTTAGGAAGTTCTTCTATACTAATCCTCAAAGTTCATCTTAGGTCTACGTGCTCTAATCAGAGTTTGTCTAAATCTAGCTCCAAAGGTTTGTACTAAACTTCCTATGATACCAACTATAACGCCATGACCCCAGCTACCCAGAGTCGGTGCATTACTTCGTAACATTTCCATGATTACAAAAGATCAAGTCTCAAAAGACCGATTAGTTTAGTAGCCTTGAAAACACTAGATACATTCATAAACATTACATTACATCATAAAAATGAAAACTACAATAACATGGTCTCCCTAGTCCACACTCATATCCTCACTGACTATTCTTGCAAGTCAGTCATGATACACTTCTTCACATCCTGGGAAAAATAGAACATTGAAAGGGGTGAGCTCAAATGCTCTGTAAGGATAACAATATAGCAGAAACTTTCATAAGAAAACATAAGCATTTAAGGAAATGTATAACTAAAACAAAAGACTTATTGAACTTGAACTTCTGCATAATATGGAAAAAGTAAAATACAATAATGCCATTACTTACTCACATTGATATTCTTCTAGACGAATAATCACATGAAATATCAATAACCACTTTCATAATGAGGGAATGTATAATGCCAGACATTCTGAAACATTTTGTCAAGGCCTCGGCCAAGACGTCTAAAATGATTAAGGCCTCGGCCAAAACCATAAATCAAATTGGGAAAGGGACTCGGCCAATTCCACGTCTAGTTGTCTCATGAGACCTACCGATGCATCGAGGAGCTATAGCGAGCTCCACCCGTCACTTATTAAGTCCAATACATTCCTCATATGAATAGGTTTAAACATAACATAAATATTCGTATTAAAACTAGCATACGAAATGTCAACAGTTTCTCCATAAACTATGGATGGTATAAAAATAACACATCCACAGTCAAATGTTTCACAAAATGCTCAATGGAAGTTTTGTATCATAAATCAATTTCAAATAAACATAAAACCCATCAAAGGATGTTGACATGGATGAAATCAAAGCTATTTGAGAGAAATATCTCTCTTTTTTGAAATCATTTAAATGTCCCATAATTATAAAATAATACATTTACTTTGAAAATATTATTATAAGATTTTAAGGGAAGCTTAGACGAAGTTATAATGGTGGAAAATAGCCGCACCCACCGTATAAGTTAAAAAAACATTCTTACCTTAAATTTGTCAAAAAGGTCAAAAAGTACATTGTTTGGAAAATGACGGTAAGATTCCTTTCAAAAACGTATAAGGGTATAAATGAATTTAACCCATTTTCCATTTAATAGTAAAAATGTTTTGAAAGACATTTTTAAGAAACAAGGATGTGGATGATAATGAGGTCCCAGTAGATAATTATGTATAAACAACCTTTGATAATGAAGAGGTTGTGATGTAAACCCTTAACTTGTACTTTTCCTTGGTTGGGGTAGGTTAACCTCCTGTATAATGGTGAAATAATTGTTATTAAATTATACAAGAATCATATACATTCATATGATATCATATATGATCTTTTAACATTGCTTTGTTAACAATATCTTAGATTTATCGTTGTTTCGGGTGTTAACTTACTCGTTTTCTTTTATATGTTTTGTTACGTAAGTCTTGTTTTTCATGGATAGGTTGTATCTTATTCATATCCAGAATTATATCATTTACTTAAACATTATTTTTAAATCATCAAATGATAATTATACTTGAATGGATACGACGGAGAATGAATCTCATCGCGTTCGTGGAGACGGTAGTCCGTACGTACGCACAAGCGACAATATCATTATTTTGATATTAAAATAATATATAATTGGATAGTATATCATATATGCAGAATAATTATCATGTTATATTTATTATTTACATGAATTACATATCATTATTATACCCATCTAAATAATAATATATTGAATAACAATTACACCACGACGTGGAGACGGTAAGCCGTACGTACGCACGTATGGTGACATGTCATTCAAATGATGGGTAGAATACTGAATATGGTTGTTACATATTTATAATAACATCAAAGTATATAGAAGATACTGGAGTTATAATTTTATAATTGAAATAATAAACAAAGAGGGAGTGGAAGAAGAAAGAAACTTGAAAGAGGGTGATGAAAATGTTACCTCTTCTTCGGGTTCATCCTTTTGATTTGATCAAAAGTAATCCTTAGGATGGCTTTATGACTAAAGTAAAGCTTCTAGGATGAAGGGAAAGAAGTTGGGAGAGTATTTGGGCAGAGGTCGGCCGAACCAAAAGGCTTGAAAGTGTGAATAATGTGGTAGAGGTGGGGGCCTTTTATAAGTGGAGAGGAGGGGCTCTTTTGGAAAGATTGAAATGTTACATTATTATACAATTATTTTCGGATTATAAAGGTCCCACACTTATATAATTCGTGGATAAGGTGATAAGGGTTAGAAATATACCCATACAATAGTCTCTGGACAAGTGTAAGCCTTGGATTTTACATTATCTTTTCATTTTATTAAAATCGTTAAATAATGAGGTCATCGCTGCATCACAATTATGTCATCAATAATTTAATTTATTTAATGTCTAAAAATTTTAAAAAAAATACTATGATGTAGGAAATATTTTTAGCTTTCTAATGAATATTTATAGTCAAAATTTGGACTTGTTTAACCCCACATAAAAACTGTTTTAGTAAAACAACTCATGTTTGTGTCAATTTAATTTTAACATTAAATAAATATATATTAATGTCATTTTCCAACCAAAGTGGCTCCATGGGGTCACCAAGTTGACCCATGGGTTGTCTTGGTCGGCCATGAATCATACAATAGGATTAGGACAAGTGTCAATCTCATATCATATTATTAAAACATTATTTTTACCTTAAACTACACTAATTACCTCTAATCGCGATTAAGAATTTAAAAGTTACTATTCACCAAAAAATTATTTTAATCTCATTGAACCACATTTTACTTCTTAATGACAACCATGTATGTAGGATTTTTGAAAATCAAATCACAGAAGTTGTAATATTTCATTTTAACGAAAAATCAGTTTTTAACAACCACTTAGTGGTTTCACTATTCATCAAAAATTGAAGTTTTTCAGAATAAGGCCAAAATTTCACCCTAAGATATAATTGATATTCCGAATTCAAAAATGATGTCTATTTTACAAAATTCCAAACATATAAGTTGCATTAATTAATTTTATAATTAATTCCCACTGTTACAACAAATAGCGTGTTTTTAAGAAACAATTTATATCTAAAGATTGACAATTGTTTATGTCCAATTTCAATGTTAAATTAATTCTAATGAACACCATTGGATAAAATGGTAAAAATATATTCTAATTATAATTTAAAACCACAAAATAGTATAATTTATCACTATAAATTATTTTTATTAAAAAAGTTGTTTTTAAGTATTTTTCACTATTCATAAAAAATTAGAAGTTCTCAGAAAAATACCAAAAATTCAACATAGGCTAATTTCGATATTTCGAATCCAAAAATGAAGTCCATTTTGATAAATAAAATTTAAAAAATTTAAAAAAGTAGGTATTACTATTCACAATGGCTAATTTAATTAGTTGTGGTGTGTGTTAGAGCTCGAGGTTGCGTACAACACACGTTATTGCATTATTCGAAGGGAAACGTACCGTGGAAGCTTGGGGTGTTACAGTTATCCATGTTTGATTATAGTCACATGTACTTTTATAATGATATTAATTATCATGATGAAATGATATGATATTTAATTTTATTCACTACCCTGTTATGGGTTATTACCTTGCCTTTGGAGGCATTACTTTTGTACTTGAGACTCGTGGACTATCATGATATGGTTATCCCTTATAAGGAGAGTGTGTATGATATGGGATGATGATGATGACAATGGACTATATCATAGGGTAAGGTAATGATGGCCTTGAGGATATACTTATGGCAAAAACAACAGGAGTAATGATGACCTCATGGCCTGACCCTAAACACAATACCTGGATATGACAACCTTTTTTCCTAAACTAAGGTATTGCTAGGATATGAAGAACTTATGACCTAACCCATGATAGATCTAGGATGTGAAAACCATGTGTCCCAATCTAACTCGATGCATTGGGGTTGTTGAGAGGCATTTTTTGTCTACCTCTTGATCACTACCAAGATATTTTTCAACTATCTTTCTAACATGGATTTGAGGTAGGTAAGGAAGGGGATCATGAAATCTCTATTAGAACACGAGGGCTCAATTTATAATTTTTTATGAATTCTTGAAAATTTATTGTAATAATAAAATACAACTCTTATAACTATGAACACATGATAAAGATAAATTTTTGGTTTCCTCCTGGGCCTTATTAATCATAACCTACATGGGAATATCAATGCACAAGAAGACTTCATGATTAGGGATCCAGGTAAGGGAAAGGGATATTCGACTAATATCTGATCAAAGATCAATGAGTTGGTAGCAGTATGGGGATTTACTAAAAAATATTTCCACAGTGTTTTCTTATTTATATATTTCCACCTTTATACTCTTATTTGGGTTTCCCCATTAGGAGCCCGATTTTCTTATATGTGTGACATGGGTGGATTTTTTTATTTCTTTTTGTTTACTTCATCTTCCACCTTTATCAATCTGATTTGTTTCATGTTTTTATTATTATTGTGTATAGCTATGATTAATGGGGGTATAGTCTTCCCATTGATGAAATTTAGACTATAACTGCTAGTCAAAAACCTCTTACATATAGGGAGGTATGCATGAGGTATTATGGTGTCTCTACTCATGTAACATCCCAAGTAAGTAATGAGTAATAGATATTTTTATCTATGTCTATTAATGAATTAGATAGTGTTTTTGAGGCTTAAAATGAAAATAAATCCAATCTTAAACATGGAATACACTAATATTTTTTAAAGGATTGTTTTACTACCTTTTGATGGAAAACCATTTTTAAATATATCTTTTGACAATTTTATAAGCTATGTTTTTCAAAATAAATATATTCTTTATGATTGGGACATCAAAATTTACTTTGTGTGAATTTTTGGTATTTTTCTGACAATGTTCATTTTTTAATGAATATTGTAAAATGTTTTATTTTAATTCAAAAACTCTTTTTAATTTAATTTATTAATATTATTAGATTATCTTTTGAATTAGTTTTAAAGTGAAATTACAATATATTTTTACCATTTAATCCAATGGTGGTCATTGTAATCAATTTCACTTTGAAATTGGACTTAAACTAGTGTCAATCTTTTCATAGATATTGTTTCAAAAAAACCCGCTATTTGTCATGACAACGGGAATTAATTATTAAATTAATTAATGTGACTTATATGTTTTGAATTTTGTAAAATAGACTTCATTTTTGAATTCGGAGTATCAAATATAGCTTAGGGTGAATTTTTGGTAACTTTCTGAAAAACTTCAATGTTTGATGAATAGTGAAACCACTAAGTGGTACTTATAAAAACTGATTTTTCCGTTTAAATGAAATTTTTCCAGCATTGTGTTTTGAATTTCAAATATCCTACATTCATGGTTTTCATTAAGAAGTAAAATGTGGTTCAATGAGATTAAAATAATTTTTTGCTGAATAGTAACTCTGAAGTTCTTAATCGCGATTAGAGGTAATTAGTGTAGTTTAAGGTAAGAATAATGTTTTAATAAAATGAAATGACCTAGACACATGTCCTAACCTTATTGGATGTGTCATGGCCGACCAATACAAGCCATGGGTCAACTTGGGGACCCCTTGGAGCCACTTTGGTTGGGAAATGACATAAATAACTTTTTATTAAATGTTAAAGTAAAAATGACACACACATAAGGTGTTTTAGTAAAACAATTTTTACATGTTGTTATACAAGTCAGATTTTTGACTATAAATATTTATTAGAAAGATAAAAATATTTCCTACATAATAGTATTTGTTTATAATTTTTAGACATTAAATAAATTAAATTATTTATGACATCATGATGATGCAGCGATGACCTCATTATTTAACGATTTAAATAAAATGGAAAGATAATGTAATATCTAAGCCCTACACATGTCCAAAACCTATTAGATGAGTGGATTTAGAACCCTTATCACCTTATACTCGAATTATATCAATGTGGGTCCTTTTGAATCCGAAAATCTTTTTAAAATAAAGTAACTTATCTTTACTTTCCAAGAGTGCCCCTCCTCTCCTCTTATAAAAGGCCCCCACCTCTACCATCTTACCCAAACTTCCAAAGCCTTTGGCTCGGCCAAAACCTGCCCATTTTGTCTCTCCACTTCCCTATATTACTCCTTGAAGCCTCACTTTGGGCAGAAGTCTTCCCAAGGAATCCTTTGAGCTCAAACCAAATGGAGTTACCCGATTTTAAGGTAATGTCTTCTTTTAAGTCCTTTTGTTTTATTTTGCTTCTCCAACCCCCTAAAATCTTTTTATTCTTTTCTTTTGTAACAAATACAGTATCCTCAATATAATAGGATGTTGTTATAATATGTATTAGAGCTACACTTACACACACCAACATCTAATGGTTAACGAACATACTGTTTCCGTGGATGGTGAATTTATGCCTCCCGAAACGATGATTGTTCAACATTCTTTTAACACCTTCAAAGGTGGCCATTAAGATGTCACTATATTTATATATGATATATAATATGTTTATGTTTTCCTTATGCTTCTGTATTTTCCTTTTTGGTTATACCTTTATGGTTTCCATTATGGGTGAACGCGATATCTTCATTTAAGGAAGTGCGGACTACCGCCCCCTCAAAGTGATTTGATTCGTTAAATACCATATGTGGGACGTATAAAGGATAAAACTATGATATTATATATGATATTATACTAGAATTATAATATACCTTTATATCATTATTATTCCATTCTATAAAATACGAAATAGAAATGAAAGTAGCGTTCATGCGTACGTACGGCTTACCGTCTCCATAAACGGTGCATTTCATTTATTACCTCTAAATGATTATGTAATATTATAAATGCATGAATGTACTGGATATATATGACATATATGATATCTACATCATGAATACCATTATGGATATAATGGATACATGAACAACTTGTAATTATAAAGGGTTTATTTTTGACTCAAGTACCAATGATCGTTAAAATGACCGTTATTAACTTAAATAATTACATAGTGTTACTGACATGGTAATAAGTGATATAAAAGGAATAATGAACTTGAAAAAGGTTCTTAAGAAAGTAGAAATTAACTCAAGTTTATTATTCAGGACGTTAAAGAACGATCGAGTCAAGTCGGACCCGAGGTATGGGACTTCGTCTCAATCTCCTTTCATTGAGGCATATTTTGTTTTATACACGACCTTCTTTTATACGGTGTATAAACCCCTTTGACTTTTATGCTTATTCAAAAGGAATCTTTTTTATACGAAGCGTTTACTAAATGACAAAAGGGAATGTTTTTGTCGTACGTATGCGGCGACAACGACTTCTCCACCGCCGTGACCATTATTTGAGTTTCAGCTTCCTCTACAAGCCATACCTTTTTTTAAAAGAAAAATAAATACCATATTTTTCTTTTATTTTGGTATTGAAAATTGTTTTCATAATGTTTTTATATCAATGTGTTGTATTAATATCTTGTGATTGAAAGGTGGAAATGTTATGTTTCCTTTATGCATGTTTTATGTGATACAATTATGTTGAGGTTCTTGGGAATTATTATGAAGATGGGTGGTTCCGTGATAAGATAAGGGCGGGTGATCCCGATATAGCTCTCCAATGCATTGGGTAACGCGAAGGAGTGAAACATTAAGGTTTCTCTGAAGAGATTTAGGGAATATACTGTGATGGGTATTTCAAACGTAACCAAGAGGGTTACTCCGTACGTAAGAATGTTATGAATGCCTCAAGTTACCTTTATGTCTTATAATTTCTATGATTTATTCATGATTTGATGAGGTATGTTAAAGTGCTTATGTTTTATGGGTAAAGTATGATTTCATTCTTATGTATATATGTACCCATGTTTCCTTTCCATATTTTTATATCCTTTACTGAGCTTATTATGCTCATCCCTAGTTTTTTTGAAATGTTTTTCACAGGTCAAGGGAAAGGTACATGATATGATGATAGTGTCAAGGAAGTGTCAAGAAAAAATCCATGTTTTATTTTAAATATGTTTCCATTGATGGGAAAGAATAATACTATCTTTTTTGTTTACATGTGGAATGTAATGCAAGATTTATGATCTAATTCTCTAAAACTCTAAACCCGAAAAGATCCTCAATGTGTAATCTTGTAATAACTCAAGATTAAGTAAGGTTTAAGGCTGGGGCCTTATAGTTGGTATCAAAGGTCGGTTTAGATAACTTTAGGAGTTATAATAATATTAAATGATTATCCAAAAATATTTTTTTGTGGTCAAATTTAAGTGATATAGCATTTGAAGATTACCATGTTGCTTCATCTAAGACATGTTTGTTCAGAATGGTTTTCCGCAGAAGAAACAGGGAAGCAGTGCTAGGAAGGCATACCAAAGGAAATAACCTTCCGAATCAGCATCCTGAGATGGTCGAAATTGGAACTGAATAGTTTGTTGCAGTGATGGCACAGTTGAATCAAGCGATAAATGGCGGTGGTATCCATACACGAGATTAGCCAGATCAACCGCAGAGGAACATGTCAGTGGTGGAACATTTCATGAAGCAACATCCCCCATCATTCAGAGGATCATCTGACCCTGTGCTAGATGAAGGGTGGATTAAAGCACTGGAGAAGATTTTTGATGTCATGGGGTGTTCAGACAATCAAAAGGCTAGTCTTGCTATTTACCGTTTGGAGGGTGAGGCAGATCAGTGGTGGTCTATGGTTAAAAATATCAGGGACGCTGATGAGATTGATGCTCTTGACTGGGATGAATTCAAAGGTATGTTTCTTGAGAAGTATTTTCCTAAGGCTGTTCGACTTAGGATGGAAAAACAATTCTTGGAATTGAGGCAAGAGGAAGACTCAGTGGCTACCTATGAAGAAAGGTTCACTCGATTGGCAAGGTATGCCCCAAATTTTATCCGAGACCTTAATAGTAAAATAAATCGTTTTTACTCAGGATTAAAGCCAAAATATCGAAGGGAATTAGCTTATCGTGAGTTTAAAAGTTATGAAAAGCTTGTTTGATGTGCTGAGAAGGTGGAAATGGAGTTTGCCGATGATCAAGTGTTCTATAACAACCAGCAGAAGAAGAGACCAAGGTGGCAGGAGAAAGGGAAGAATTCTTCAAAAAAGCCTGATGGTAAGAAATCTAAGTTTCCAGTTTGTGATAAATGTGGAAAAAGGCATGATGGGGAATGTCTTATGAATTCTAGAAAGTGCTACCGATGTGGTAAGATGGGACATAAGGCTCGTGATTGCACTGAAAAGGATCAAGGTGAAGGTAAGACCAAATTTGATTTACAGTTAGTGAAATGTTATAAGTGCAATGAGATGGGTCACTATGCAAACGAGTGTCCAACAAAGAGCTTGAGTGATGGGAAGCAGTTAGACTACAAGCAGAAAGGGGTGGTGAAATCCTTTGCAACTACTTCAGCAGATGTCGGGCCATCAAATGAAGTTGTATCAGGTACTTTGTTTGTTTTTTCAGATTATGCCAGTGTGTTGTTTGATTCAGGGTCTACACATTATTTCATCTCTGAAAACTTTTCTAGTAAAATGGGAATACCATCTCAAGAAATGACTCTTGAACTTTTGGTAAAAACACCTGGGGGGAATGTTGAGGCAAAAAGAATTTATAATAATCTTCCTATCCTTATCTGTGGAAATAACCTACTTGCAAACCTTATTTTTCTACCTCTAGTAGAGTTTAATGTTATCCTTGGTATGGATTGGATCTCTATTTACCATGCTAAGATTGACTGTAGAGCTAAAGAAGTTTCTTTTCAGAAAGACTTTCAGTTTGTGTACAAGAATGAACCCTTACTGTTGATAACTTATCAAGAGGCCAAGAAACTTGTAAAAGATGGAAATGAATGTTACCTTGCACACATCGTTGAAAATAAAGGAACTGTTCAGATTAATGATGTTCCAGTGGTAAATGAGTATCCCGATGTTTTTCCTGATGAGTTGCCTGGAATAATACCAGATCGGGAAGTTGAATTTACTGTTGACTTAGTTCTTGATGCTAAGCCAATTTCAAAACCCCCTTATCGAATGGCTCAAATTGAACTTTTAGAGTTGAAGGAGAAATTGCAAGATTTATTAGAGAAAGGTTTCATTCTACCTAACACATCACCATGGGGTGCTCCTGTCTTGTTTGTTAAAAAGAAAGATGGTTCAATGAGACTTTGCATTGATTATAGAGCCTTGAATAACATCACTGTTAAGAACAAATATCCTTTTCCTCATATCGATGATTTGTTTGATCAGCTCCAGGGAGCACAGTATTTTTCAAAGATTGACTTGAGATCGGGGTACCATCAGCTGAAGGTAAAGGAAGCAGACGTTCCGAAGACCGCGTTCCGTACAAGATATGGCCATTATGAATTTGTAATAATGCCTTTTGGGCTAACCAATGCACCTGCTGTATTCATGGACTTAATGAATAGAATTTTCCATGAGTTCTTGGATAAGTTTGTGGTGGTTTTTATTGATGATATTTTGGTGTTTTCTAAAAGTAAAGAATATCATGAAAGACATTTAAGGGTTATCTTTCAAACCTTAAAAGAAAAGAAATTGTATGGGAAATTCAGCAAGTGTGAGTTTTGGTTGCAAAAACAAAAGTTGTGGAATACTGGCCAAGACCCACAAATGTAACTGAGATTCGTAGCTTCCTTGGTTTGGCAGGCTGTTACCAAAGGTTTGTTAGAAATTTTTCACGTTTATCTAGTCCAATGAGTAAGCTAACTCGGAAGGGTGTTAAGTTTATCTGGACAAAAGAATGTGATGATTTTTTTCAGGAATTGAAAAGAAGATTGGTGAATGCTCCAGTTTTGGCACTACCTTCCAGGAATGGTGAGTTTTTTATATACAGTGATGCTTTATTGAAATGACTTGGTTGCGTCCTAATGCAGAATGATCAGGTAATTTCTTATGCTTCACGACAGTTGAAAACTAATGAGGTAAATTACCCTACACATGATTTGGAATTAGCTGTTGTTGTTTTTGCTTTAAAAATTTGGAGGCATCATTTGTATGGTATAAAGTGTGAAATATATACTGATCACAAAAGTTTAAAGTATATATTCACTCAGAAAGAGTTGAACATGAGATAAAGGAGATGGCTAGAATTAATCAAGGATTATGATTGTACAATTCATTACCATCCGGGAAAAGCAAATAAATTGGCTGATTCTTTGAGTCGAAAAAGTAATGCTTCATTAGCAATGTTGCGTTTGGAACGTGATCCTTTGGTTAAGGATTTGATAAAATTTGGCATAGAAGTTGTTGGTGCAGGAAGTTCTTCTGTTTTGTTTCAGGTATCAGTGAGATTATCTCTATTAGATAGAATCAAGCAAGCACAGAAGCAAGACAGTGAGTTGCAGAAAAAGGTAGAGCTGGTTCAGAAAGGTAAGTTGCCTGAATTAAACATTGATAATGATTGTGTTTTGAGATTTGGGAAGAGATTGTGTGTGCCTTGTGATTCACAGTTGAAGAGAGAGTTGTTATGTGAAGCTCATAGTTCTCCATTTTTAGTTTATCCTGGCAGTACTAAGATGTATAGAGATATACGAGAGTATTACTGGTGGGATGGAATGAAAAGAGATATTACTGATTTTACTGTGAAGTGTTTGACTTGTCAGAAGGTTAAAGCAGAGCGGTAGTTACCGAAAGGGATGCTTCCGCCTTTACCAGTGCCAGAGTGGAAATGGGAGAATATCTCCATGGACTTTGTTGTGGGATTACCGAAGACATCTCGAGGTAATAATGCAATCTGGGTTATTGTTGATCGCTTGACTAAATCTGCTCATTTCCTTGCTATACGAGATACTTTTTCCCTAGATCAACTTTCCCGTTTGTATCTTAAAGAGATAGTCAGGTTACATGGAGTTCCTCTCTCCATTGTATCTGATCGTGATCCCAGGTTCACTTCTAACTTTTGGAAAGGCCTTCAGAAGTCGTTGGGTACTGAATTAAATTTTAGTACAGATTTTCATCCTCAATCAGATGGGCAGTCAGAACGAACAATTCAGGCATTGGAGGAAATGCTACTTTCTTGCTCTATGGATTATCATGGAAGTTGGGACCAACATCTTTCTTTGGTTGAATTTTCATATAATAATAGTTTTTATTCTAGTATATAGATGGCACCATTTTAGGCATTATATGGGAAGCGGTGTCGAACTCCATATTTCTGGGATAAAGTGGGTGAAAGGAAGTTGATGGGACCAAAATTGGTAGAAGAGATGGCCGAAAAAGTTCAGCTGATTCAGAAACACATGAGAATAGCTCAGAGTCGGCAGAAGAGTTATGCGGACAACAAGAGGAAGGATCTCTCTTTTGAGGTAGGTGATCATGTTTTTCTCAAAGGATCACCATGGAAAAGTGTGATGCGATTTGGTAAGAAAGGAAAGCTGAGTCCAAGGTTCATTGGACCATATGAAATTCTGGAGAGAGTTGGATCAGTTGCATACAGAGTGGATTTACCTCCGAGTTTATCTCAGGTACACAATGTTTTTCATGTTTCGATGTTGAGGAAGTATATGCCAGATCCATATCATGTTTTGAGTCCAGAGGTAGTTCAGCTGGAAGAGAACCTATCTTATGAGGAACAAACAATCCAGATTCTTGACCACAGGGAGAAAGTGTTACGGAATAAGGTGATTAATCAGGTAAAGGTTTTGTAAAAAAACCACATTATGGAAGAGACAACATGGAAATCTGAAAATGCAATGAGGGATAAGTACCCCCATTTATTCGATAAGTAAATAAATTGTGGGGATGAAATTTTCAAAAGGGGGAAGGATGTAACATACCAAGTAAGTAATGAGTAATATATATTTTTATCTATGTCTATTAATGAATTAGATAGTGTTTTAGAGGCTTAAAATGAAAATAAATCCAATCTTAAGCATGGAATACACTAATATTTTTTAAAGGATTGTTTTACTGCCTTTTGATGGCAAAGAATTTTTAAATATATCTTTTGAAAATTTTATAAGCTATGTTTGTCAAAATAAACTTATTATTTATGATTGGGACATCAAAATTTACTTTGTGTGAATTTTTTGGTATTTTTCTGACAATGTTCATTTTTTAATGAATATTGTAAAATGTTGTATTTTAATTCAAAAAATCTTTTTAATATAATTTATTAATATGATTAGATTATCTTTTTAATTGGTTTTAAAGTGAAATTACAATATATTTTTACCATTTAATCCAATGGTGGTCATTCGAATCAATTTCACTTTGAAATTGGACTTAAACTAGTGTCAATCTTTTCATAGATATTGTTTCAAAAAAACCCGCTATTTGTCATGACAAAGGGAATTAATTATTAAATTTAATAATGTGACTTATATGTTTTGAATTTTGTAAAATAGACTTAATTTTTGAATTCTGATTATCAAATATAGCTTAGGGTGAATTTTTGGTAATTTTCTGAAAAACTTCAATTTTTGATGAATAGTGAAACCACTAAGTGGTACTTATAAAAACTGATTTTTCCGTTTAAATGAAATTTTTCCATCATTGTGTTTTGAATTTCAAAAATCCTACACACATGGTTGTCATTAAGAAGTAAAATGTGGTTCAATGAGATTAAAATAATTTTTTGGAGAATAGTAACTCTTAAGTTGTTAATCGCGATTAGAGGTAATTAGTGTAGTTTAAGGTAAGAATAATGTTTTAATAAAATGAAATGACCTAGACACATGTAATACCCTTATTGGATGTGTCATGGCCGATCAAGACAAGCCATGGGTCAACTTGGGGACCCCATGGAGCCACTTTGGTTGGGAAATGTCATAAATAACTTTTTATTAAATGTTAAAGTAAAAATGACACACACATAAGGTGTTTTACTAAAACAATTTTTACATGGGGTTATACAAGTAAGATTTTTGACTATAAATATTCATTAGAAAGTTAAAAATATTTAATACATCATAGTATTTTTTTTATAATTTTTATACATTAAATAATTTAAATTATTTATGACATCATGATGATGCAGCGATGACCTCATTATTTAACGATTTAAATAAAATGGAAAGATAATGTAATATCTAAGACCTACACATGTCCAAAACCTATTGGATGAGTGGATTTAGAACCCTTATCACCTTATCCTCTAATTATATCAATGTGGGACCTTTTTAATCCTAAAATCTTTTTAAAATAAAGTAACTTATCTTTACTTTCCATGAGTGCCCCTCCTCTCCTCTTATAAAAGGCTCCCAACTCTACCTCCTTACCCACACTTCCAAAGCCTTTGGCTCAGCCAAACCCTGACCATTTTTTCTCTCCACTTCCCTCTATTACTCCTTGAAGCCTCACTTTGGGAATAAGTCTTCCCAAGGAAGACTTTGAGCTCAAACCAAAGGGAGTTACCCGATTTTAAGGTAATGTATTCTTTTAAGTCCTTTGGTTTTATTTTGCTTCTCCAACCCCCTAAAATCTTTTCATTATTTTCTTTTGTAACAACTCCAGTATCCTAAATATACTAGGATGTTGTTATAAAATGGATTCAAGATACACTTACACACACATATATCTAATGGTTAATGAACATACTGTTTCCGTGGATGGTGAATTTATGACTCCCGAAACGATGATTGTTCAACATTCTTTTAACATATTCAAAGGTGGCCATTAATATGTCACTATATTTATATATGATATATAATATGTTTATGTTTTCCTTAAGCTTCTCTATTTTCCTTTTTGGTCATACCTTTATGGTTTCCATTATGGGTGAACGTGATATCTTCATTTAAGGAAGTGCGGACTACCGCCCCCTCAAAGTGATTTGATTCGTTAAATACCATATGTGGGAAGTATAAAGGATGGAACTATGATATTATATATGATATTATACTGGAATTATAATATACCTTTATATCATTATGATTCCATTCTATAAAATACGAAATAGAAATGAAAGTAGCGTTCATGCGTACGTACGGCTTACCGTCTCCATGAACGGTGCATTTCATTTCTTACCTCTAAATGATTATGTAATATTATAAATGCATGCATGTACTGGATATATATGAAATATATGATTTCTACATCATGAATACCATTCTGGATATAATGGATACATGAACAACTTGTAATTATAAAGGGTTTATTTTTGACTCAAGTACCAATGATCGTTAAAATGACCTTTATTTACTTAAATAATTACATAGTGTTCATGACATGGTAATAAGTGATATAAAAGGAATAATGAACTTGAAAAAGGTTCTTAAGCAAGTAGAAATTAACTCAAGTTTATTATTCAGGACATTAAAGAACGATCGAGTCAAGTCGGACCCGAGGTATGGGACTTCGTCTCAATCTCCTTTCATTGAGGCATATTTTGTTTTATACACGACCTTCTTTTATACAGTGTATAAACCCCTTTGACTTTTACGCTTATTCAAAAGGAATATTTTTTATATGAAGCATTTACTAAACTAAAAAAGTAAATGTTTTTTTCGTACGTATGCGGCGACAACGACTTCTCCGCCGCCGTGACCATTATTTGAGTTTCGGCTTCCTCTACAAGCCATACCATTTTTTTAAAAGAAAAATAAATACCATGTTTTTCTTTTATTTTGGTATTGAAAATTGTTTTCATAATGTTTTTATATCAATGTTTTGTATTGATATATTGTGATTGAAAGGTGTAAATGTTATGTTTCCTTGATACATGTTTTATGTGATACGATTATGTTGAGGTTCTTGGGCATTATTATGAAGAAGAGTGGTTCCGTGATAAGCTAAGGGCGGGTGAACCCGATATAGCTCTCCAATGCATTAGGTAACACGAAGGAGTGAAACGTTAAGGTTTCTCTGAAGAGATTTAGGGAATATATTGTGATGGGTATTCCAAACTTAACCAAGAGGGTTACTCCCTACGTGAGAATGTTATGAATGCCTCAAGTTACCTTTATGTCTTATGATTTCTATGATTTATTCATGATTTGATGAGGTATGTTAAAGTGATTATGTTTTATGGGTAAAGTATTATTTCATTATTATGTATATATGTACCCATGTTTCCTTTCCATATTTTTATATCCCTTACTGAGCTTTTTATGCTCATCCCAAGTTTTTTTTGAAATGTTTTTCACAGGTCAAGGGAAAGGTACATGATATGATGACAGTGTAAAGGAAGTGTCAAGAAAGAATCCATGTTTTATTTTAAATATGTTTCCATTGATGGGAAAGAAGAATACTATCTTTTTTGTTTACATGTGGAATGTAATGAAAGTTTTATGATCTAATTCTCTAAAACTCTAAACCCAAAAAGATCCTCAATGTGTAATCTTGTAATAACTCAAGATTAAGTAAGGTTTAAGGCTGGGGCCTTATAACTCAGGTGTTGTTCAGGAAAATCCTGGTTGGGGCATTACATGTTAACATAAGAAAATTTATTAAGTAAGACAGAAATTTTATGTGTTAGATAAAGATATTACTCAGTAAATTAAATTTCAATGTTTGTTTAATAAGAGAATATATATGTTTATGTTAATAATAGAATGTTTTAATTGAATTTTCAGAGTTATTAGATGAAAAATTACCTAAGTAACTTTTGTATCCACTCATATAATCAATATTTTTGAGTGTGATAATGTAGTAGTGAGGCTAAACATTTTCTATAAGGATTGTTCTATTTAATAAATTCATTATGGTGTCATTTATGGAAATGTTATGAAAATCTGAACGAATCTATGAAATTATTATCATATTTTCTCAAATGGTTTATTATAGATGATTTGGGAATGTAATGTCTAGATTTTGGTGAAGTTTTGACAATACAAGTTGTTAAAAGTTCAAACCAAAAGAAAAAAAGTTATTTTTAAAGTCCAAAAATACGTCTTCTAATATCAAGTCAAGGTTAACAAAACATAAAGATGGGAATAAAGGAAATAGTTTCCATATGTTTATATTTTCTAAGATACTTAAAGGAATTTCTGAAACACTATAGAATACCCATGTCATGTATCATTGTAATATAAATAAATTATTTGGGTTTAAATGGTTTGTGATACCAAATTTATAATTTAAATATTTTTAGAGTATACAAGAGTTTTAAAATAATGTTTATAATTAATAGAGATTATAATTTTCATTCAATTAATGAAGCAAATAGTTGATATATTAAAGATTTCAATGTAAGGGAATATATCAATGATGAGAATAATTATCTCACCTCTCTTATATGATTATAGAATTTGTATGTAATAAAATATATTTATGAATAATTTGAGATGATAGACATGGTTTATGATTCATTATATTATATAACATACAGGATACGAAGATAAGAATAAAAATGGTTTATCAAGGATAATAGTGATTATCTTGAGGATTGTGAAAATATAAAGGATTTAATATTCCACCACAATTATGGGATATTTAAAATCATAAATTATTATAAAAATTCTCTAAATATATAGAATAACTTATAATATGTCATTAATTTCTCCTATAGATACCCCTCCTATGATGGTAGTAAAGATGGGTGTGAACCTCAAAGCTCACCTCTAACTGGCAATGAGTTAATGATGAGAATTTATTGTATAAGCATAAAAAAAGAGAATAATTACTCTCAATATATACTAGGAATAACAAATGAACCAACAAAAAAATTTATATATAAAACATACCAATACCATACATGAAATTTCATACAATGTGGAAAAAAAGGAAAACTATAAATACAACATGAAACACTCCCATAATAGTGGCCTAGAACTCTTAAAACTCATGAAAAAACCTCTATGATCTAGAAATATCTTGATTAATAACTGAATCACACATAGAATCCTAAAAAAAGATTTTTATATTTAGGGGTTATAATAAAAATATACTTATTAGGATCCTCTTTAATACCTCTCATGAAAATGTGGAAGAAGCATAATAAAGTCCCAGTGGATAAATAGAGAAACCAACTCATCACCTAAAAAGGTAAACTGTATTCCCAAACACATCAAGGATCAATCACTATGAAATGAACTAAATAGGTAACATAATGAATAATCATATATATAATAAGGGTACCATGATAGCACATTCCCATTGAAATATTTGAACCAAACCCCAATGAACCACATAATTTTTCTCCCATTACCTCTATAAATCATACTACAAATCTATGCCAACATATCACACCCACATCATGATCTCATACTACCTCTTATGCAACTCATCACAACCAAATCATCATCACATCCCTATACATATAGAAAACTATACATCATATCCTTGCGAAAATATACATGATACCTCAAACAATTCCAACACATTCATAAATACAAATGTAATAAAAGAAAGCACTATAACATTAAGTTTTCACAAATAAAAAATATGAGTATGAAATAATCGAGATACATTATAGACCATACATACACATATCCTATAATGAAAGACACGTTATCCAAAAATTGTTCACATAATTATTCCTAGTATGAAGGAGATAGTATGGTTGAAGAAGTTATCCATCTATTCCCTCAAAAAACTTATATGTTGAGAATCACTTAAATACCAGTGAAAAATATGGGCATCGCCCCCCCCCCCCCCCCAACAGACTTAGGTAGTGAAGAATAATAAATCATAGAACATAATGATATATATAGCACACAAATAGTCTAGGGAAAATATTCTACCTTAGACTTGAACCATTGCTGACATCTCACAAGAAATCTCGATTTCCATCTCTAAGAGTAGAAATCTAAAACTATGCTAAGTATACAAGCATCAAATTTAATCATTAACAATTTATTATTTTAGTAATTGAAAATTTATAATCACCTTATAATCCCCATCATAAATTCTTATTTAATAATTTCATATCTATCAAAATCCAAGGTTATTTTATATATAACATTTCATTTCTAGATTTCACATCCTTTCTATTCGACCAATTACTCTATCCAATATATAGTTTCCATTTAATATATCACATAATTATCATTTACCAAAACCAATTCTTGATTTAAAATTATTATATATTTATTAATTCATAACTATTCTGTAATATCATGTATTTTAAGACTCAACCAAATCCATATTGAAGAGACATATACATGAATGAATTTAAGGAAGCTATAAAAATAAGAATTAAACATAATGGTAATGGAAAAAAATGAAATACTAAATCTATACCCATACCAATTCTCTAGAAATAAACCTCAACAAAACAAATAAGAGAATAAGTGAGCCTAGATTGAAACCTATGATATCCATCCCTTCCACACCAACATCAAGCCACTACCATAACCAAGGAAAAATAGTCCAACCCTAACCTAATAACCCAAACTTACTAGGTTTTAAAATATAAATCATTAAAAAGATATATATGTGGTTGAAATAATATTTTATAAAAAAAATCAAAGTTAAATGAAAAAATAACAATAAAAAATAAAATCTTCAACAAATAAGTATAGGTTTTTAATACATACCCAAACATTTATTCAATTTGATAATAGTTTCTATTTAAATATTTAAATTAAATAGTTCACTATGAGATGGTTTTGATAACAATAAACTTAAATAAATAGCATCTAATAGAATCTATAATCAATAATATTCATGTTAATTGAAATTATATATCATCCTAAATTTTTTTAAGGAATAATGAAAACTTAATTCACAGGCCTCATCCATTATCTTTATTTAATTTACTATCTTAACATTGTTATTGAGATTTTAAACATTTCAAATATGCTATGTTACAATAATAATCACAAAAAATCTCACAATATCTTGAAAATCATGAGATAAAACATCATAAATAAATAATAATCATATGTATTCACAACACCCCTCAATTGTTTTATTCAGAATTCCTTAATTCCATCTATTATCTTTATAAGTTAATCACACGTATTTACCCACTTGAAACCAAGGCATGGTCTCTAAAAATTTAAACATTAATAAAATATATATTTATATATCTACTAACTTAATTTGAATCCACACATGAGAAGGAAGGATAAGTGATAATAGAGCATAGAAATGAATCATGATGCAGTTTACTATACACGTTCATGGGGGAAGGATCACGTTTGTACAACCAATAACTCACAATGATCTAATAAATTTGAGGGCCTGATATTATTGAAGGTTTTCAGGATTAACTCTACCTATATTTTATGATGGAATGTGAAAGAACAAATATAGGTGATACATCCCAAATAAGAACGCATATGTAAAAAAACTCACTAAATCTACACACTTTGATACACACAATGGAAAGGATTTAGTGTTTTAACACTCCATGCCATAGAATTTAATCAAAAATAGTTATGGTACCTAGAATCATGGGATAAATAAAAAAATAAAAAAAATAAAACCCCCCAAAATCAATAATAATATATCGATTTAGATCACAACCATGGTGTGTTGGTACCTAACATGTTTGTGGTCACCTTGACCATAACTATCCATGGTGAGACTGCTATAGAGTGGTGAATTTCCCCTAACCGTTTATATCCAACCATTACTTAGTCCATAGAGTGTGAAATAATACCTTACTATTTTTGTCCCTTTTATTACTTAAACTCACCACATATCAGCACCACACCCTCAAACATGAGTATTTCAACCTATTTGTTTTCCGTAGGGAATCACTCAAAAAATCACTCCCAAAAAATGCGTATTTCTCCCCACCCTATGTTATATGGGGATATCACCAAGCTCATCTAGATACTTCACCCTCCAAAACAATATGGAACATAGTGTGGATCTTCACTAAAATATGAAAACTCCACAAAATGGGTGTTTCAAGCTCTGAAGATTCCAAGCACTTAAAACAACCAAGCTCTATGGACACAACTCAAAAACATCCTCCACCCTGGTAAAAACCATAAGTATTTCACACACCGAGTTCAACAAGCACAAAAATAGATATCCTATATATCCACAACCCAAAATGAATTTCTCACCTCACTCATAGATCCAACACGAGATCTACCATGGTGTGGTGAACCACCAGATATCATAAACTCTCTTATGTAAATCTAGAATACCTAAACTCCCTCCCAAAACCTACAAATCTTTAAAAACACAATGTAAAGGTACTGGAGAATATATTCCATTAAATTAGATACCTATTAAATTATTCTCATCCTGAAGAATAAAAAAACCCATAAATAAAGGAAGCAGGAAAAGCAACATAACATCCACCCCATTAGATACCCATCAAACAAGGATATTTTTATAATATTAAAAAATACAACACATCATAGTAAGCAAGGGACATAACATGGAACATCATAAATCATATCATAAATCAATAAATATCATAAATATCATCCCATAAACATTTATAATCAAATAACTTGGGATATTTAGTGTAAATATGTGACACAAGTTTCCAAGTACTCTCCTCCAAGACATAATGTCTATACAATACACAAATCAAATGGATAACATGTTTAATCAACATATTTTCTTAATGATATTAAAGCTCAACATGAAATTTTGAAAATAAAATTATCTTCAACTTCTCTCTCACCCCATTTAATTATTTGGAAATTATCCTAAAGGTACTAATAAAGCTTATATATGTGGAAAATTTCATGGATTTGGTTTATCTATGGTGGTAGTGATAACTAATACACAATAAAACTAAATAACTTTAAATCCTTGAAATACCCAACAAACCAGTGAGAATGATTACAACTATAAGAAATAATTCTCTATTTATGATGAGGATATACCTTTAAGAATAAATTATGTTCAATTTAAAAATATAGAGGTCTCCTCCTATGATCAATATAGTTGTTTTTATGATCTTGATTCAGCTTTATCCACTCAAGAATCACCTATACTTTATCTATCAAGATCTTTACAAATTCTGATCCAAGAATAGATATCTATATAACCTTGATCTAGAAAATTAGAGACCAAAATGTTTATACATATATTTATTATAAGATAAATCAACCATGTTTATGTTCTTGATTAATGATAATCCAAAATGCATGTCATATGCATAAACATGTCTTCCAAAGTTGAGATTGAGCATTATTATAGACTATCCTTCTATGGATAAAAAGATTTTCTAAGTCATAAGTAAGATCCAAAATCGTATTTGGTACTAATCCAAACTCTATAGGTGAACCATAGATCATAATCAATTTTTATCATATTTAAAACCCTATGAAGCCTCACTACCCACTCCAGATATTGGATCGCCTAGGAATCAGTTGATGTTGACTCCTTAATGGTCGGGAAATGATCCAACTTCATGAAATGTTATAAAATAACCAATGTAGAATAAAAAATTACCTTGTATTGAGGTAAACTAGTGATTAATTCATCGATATGTCCTACCACTTCAACTAGGGAACACCCAAATATCGAATCAATTTAATGGGAACACGATGATATTCCTTCACTTTCTTTTTGACTGAACATTGAGGCACAAAATCCACAATAAATATATTAATACTAAACCACAAACAAAAAATTCTCAAATAATGATACATATTATCTGCACTTGTATGTACCACTAAAGGAAAACCATGTATGTCACATAGAACCACATCACACACTGTCAAAAGAATAGAGAGCCTCCTTAGGAACAACACTTTGTTTTTATCATCCTCAGATCATTGTTTAGGGGAATCGCCACAAAAAATATCCTATGAAACTTCTAATTAGAATACCTTATCTAGGATACCTCTTATAACACTTAAATATTTTATGGTATATTTATTTTAAATAAATTTAATCTCTTTGATAGCTTGTGATACATGCAACTCCAAGTCTAAATGAACTGTAATATAGTATAACATTATAACCAAGTTGTTAAATTGGAAGGTATAAAATTAGAATAACTAAATTATGAAAATTATATATTTTTACACATGTATGAAGTAAATTAATTATTTATCAATTGATTAAAATTAAACAATAAAAATCATTTGAAATTAAAAGAAATATTTTTTTGATTTCTTTAAGCGCATAATGTGTTTTTATATCAATATATTAAATTAGATACTATTGGTGAATTATTATAATGAAATTTATCTATTATATATTCAATAAAAAGTTTTATAATTCATATAATATTTTTTCAAATCATGATATAATTGTAAACTTATTTTTAATCATAAAAATTATGTTTTTTCTAAAAATCAATTTATTTGAATTTTGCGTACTTATTTTAAAATTATCTTTTACCAAATTTTGAAAATGTATTGGATAAAATGAAATAAAATTTTAAAATCTTCATGTAAAAATTTCTATAGAGTTATTTTTTGAGAATTTTCTCAAAAGATTATTTTTTCAATGAATAGTGAACAATATTGATTTTTGGTGAAAACTACATATTTATTTAAATTATTTACAAAGTTTCATTTTATTAAATATTTTTAAAAGAAAAATTAGACCAATTATATTAAAATTAATCAAATTTAATTAATTATTTTCAATTTTATGTTTATTTTTGATATAATAACATTATATACTTAGGAAAACGTTTCTTTAGAGAACTCCTTTTTCGATGCGTTAGCAAGTTTAATTTTAAAATAAAATTTTCCACTAATTAAATTTTTTTAAAACTTTATTAGATATTTTTAATAATCATAATAAATATTATTTTATATGGTAAAATTATTATTTTTTAGAATGAATATTGATAACAATAAACTTTAATTACCATGATAAATGTTAAAAAGATTTTATTAGGGGTGGGGGGTTTGACCAAAATATAATGGTTGTTTCCCAATTAAACATTTCAAAAATAAAATTTTATTGTAATATTTATACCTTATCCTATACTGAATTTTAATATGAGGTCATTTAGAAGTATTTTTCTTGGGAATGGATATACAATTTATTATTCTTTTAGGAACGTTCTATGTAATTTCCATGAAGGTCCCCTCCTCCACCCCTAAAAGGACACCCCATATCATCTCATATACAAAATTAAATTTTCCTTGGGATTGGAAAATAATTGAAAAATCCTTTCCTTAAATATACATTCATTACCTATAGTCCTTTTTTGATTAAAAAAAATATAAGAAGGCTTTAGGTATAAACATAAAAAGTTTATTGGAAGAAGATGTATAGTTTTTAATTATGTATCTTCATTTTATTTCTTTACACACCTCTAAAAATATTATAAAAATATTATTAAATAATTTAAAAATTATCTTAACTATACTTAGTTTTTATCATGTTAAATTAATAATATATATCCACCCCTCTTCCATCAGATGGGAAATGAAACAGTAAATTGTGTGTATGGAGGACTACCGTGTCATGAACTGTTGTAATTCATATTCCATCAACTCCTCTCTCAGTTAGATATAATGATAGAATTAATGTATATATATGATATTTATGAAATAATTATACCTATTTAATTTTAATATCACATATACCATCTTATCTTACAAACTGTTGGAAAACAATAACGTTGCTCATGTGTACGTGTGGACTACCGCCCCCACAAGGCAATGCAATACATTTTTTCATTTTATTTTTAAATGAATGGTAATAAGTATACATTTAATTAAAAAATGTGATATAATAATTATTATTTATGGGTGTATTATTATTTCCCTTTATATTGTTCCATCCATTGAAAAAAATGAAACAATGTTGATGCGTATGTACAACCCACCGTCTCCATGAGTGATGTAATTCATTTTTGTATCTCTAAAATCATTGGATGAATATAAATATATATATAATTAATATATATTATATTTAAATAATGAATAAAATTATTGATATGATGGAACTATGATCAACTTAATTATAAGGTCCGAAACTACCAAACCAAAACAGAAATGAAAAATGAAGTAGTTCATACCCAAAACTTTGATTTTAACAAAGAATTGTTAATAAATGAGTGATAAAATATTATAAAAACATAATATAAGGTGTAATAAATGTTATTATGGTTATATAATATGTGTATAATAAATATATATTTATTATAAAAGAGGTTCAAACACATACAGAGGAAGTCATACTTGAGGTAAGGGTTTCTCGTCTCACTTTCACTTCCACAAGACATATGTCACATTCACCAATTATTTATTTTGTGTGCCATATATATTAACACATTTATATTTTATATCATTACTATATTTATCTTCATGGTATTTAAAGCTTAATTTGAATTTACTTCTTTCACAGGGTTTATGATAAGAAAGTTACCAAAGTGGATATGGTTAACTTCACAATCTCATGATTTTTGGGGATTGTTTACATTTAAGTCTCCTTTGGAAGAATTATTTGATATTTATTTTTTAATAAAAATATATTTTATTGTACTATGTTTATTTTAAAAAATTATAAGTTTTCCTTTTATTTTTCTCTCTTTATGTTCTAAATATTCTAAAAGAATGTTTTAATGAAAAAAACTAACTTTATTTCTCTCTTCAATAAAAAAACCCTTAATCTTCCATGTACATGTTTTCTATAAATATTTTCAAGAATGTACTTAATATTATCTATTTAATCTATAAATTATTTTTACCCATGTTTATATTTTTAAAAATTGGTTTAAAATTAATATTAT
Source organism: Viscum album (assembly GCA_963277665.1). Classification (NCBI taxonomy): domain Eukaryota; kingdom Viridiplantae; phylum Streptophyta; class Magnoliopsida; order Santalales; family Viscaceae; genus Viscum; species Viscum album. The sequence goes on along the minus strand of OY728160.1, from coordinate 375,748,162 downwards.
TTTCATTTTTCAAGTGAGGTACTTTTGACTTTTTACTAAAAATTGGAAAGGAATATTTTGTTTAATATGCACAGCATGAACAAAATATCCCCCCATAATGTCCACCCACTAATTTAATGACTATTTTAATATATTACAAGGTTATTTTAAAATAAAATATTTTGGATTTTTTTAATATGATTTTCATTGTGAAAATCATATTTTCCTCAAAAATGATTTTAATGATCTTTTTATGAAATTTCTATTCATTAATGATCACAAACATTATTTTAATATTTTCTACTAGGGATATAGTGTAATGGTAAAATCAATATTCTATATATTGATAGTTTATGATATGTTTTAATTTGAAATGTATTAAAATTTATATACTAGTCTTCCAATATGAATGTTTATATAGATCATGATTATTGATTAGGAAAATTATTAACATTTCATATTTTATTTTTTCAATAATTTTTTTTCAATTAATTATATTTCTCCCCTTTATTATGAGAAATGAATTGGACTTAGTAAGTGATAGATATGGCCCTATATAGCCCCTTGATTCATCAGTATGTCTCATGAGACAAACTAGTTTGGGTATCTGGTTAAGAGCATACCTATTTATGTAATATGTCTTGGAATGAGGCCTTGGTGGTATGTTTATGATGTCAAACATTATGAATTCCATCATTATAATATTAGGTATTGATATACATGTGATTATTTTATTAGTTATGATACCCATTGATAAGTTTCAAGATCATGTAATTATTTTTACGCAATTATTTGACAATCATTTATACCTATAATATTATTCTTCTTGATCATGTTATCAATCAAAAGAAACGGGTCTTCGAATATTTACCTTTACATATAGATTATGCCTTATATATTCATGATAGATTCCACTATACACATATATAATTACTGAAAATATGAGCTCACAACTTTCTTAAGTTTCATCTCTTTAGGATGATAAGAAGTGTATTATTACTGATATATAGGGATATGATAAAGGTAATAATGGTGTTGTCAAATAAGACAATATTTTTTATTTTACATTTTCAATTGTAATTTTAAATTTATGTATGTATCAAATTTACAAATATTACTAAAATATTCAGTCCTTTGTGATGGGATCACTTTTATTTAGCACTAATATAATAAAGTGACCACCATATCTAGGCTATTAGGGTTGGGGTATTTGTTTTGGTATTAGAGAATGTTTTGTAGAAACCATGGGAACTAAATTTAAGAAAACATAGATAAGGGAATATATCCCTATGATTGAATTTTAGGATAAGTATAAGTGTAATAAGGTATGTTAAAGGTTTTTAAGGTATATACCATGTAGATTTATTGTAATAAATCATTATCTGGATACTATAAGTGGATGTGGCTCTGGAATAGTTGTACCTAGGTGTAATAAATCTAAAAAGGGAATTATTGGATTTGACTAAATATTCACCTCGTGCATGATAATGGGCCTTGATTCACACCTATTTTGATACTACCATGGGATATTCTTGGGCTAATTCACTTTTGTATATACAAACCACAATAAATGATCTGAAATCATTCTTATGATTTGATAACTTTCCCAAAGAAACCAAGTTTATGATTATGAGATTATCTATGCATAAAATTTTCAAATAATGTTAAATTTTTTACTATTTATATAATGATATATTATGTTTAATTATGTTATTATATAATCTAGTGTATTAAGTTATTTAGAAATTGTGCATAGTGGAAGGAATGAGAACAATATCAATGCATGTAATCCATATAGATATTTCCCCCCTCACAAATAAAATGAAGTTATATATGGATCTATAGTTGTAACTAAACAACTTATAACTATATTGGGGTTGTTGACTTAGGTTATGACTAATAACCATGATCGTATGGATCATTCTGTTGATCCAAAATGTGGTGTAACAATGTTAGACTACTTCATGTATCAAAAAAACTCCATCATTTAATGGGAATATGAATCCATTTTAATGTGATAAATGGATAAGTTCATTAGAGAGTATATTTATCTATTTGAAAAGTAATGAATGGGATAAAGTTTTCATGGTCATTTTTCATCTCCTAGAAGATGGAGACCAAAAATGGTCATTTATTAAAAAACATGAAGGATGAGGAGGAAGTAACAAGCATTGAATGGAAGCATTTTAATAATATTTTCACATAAAAATATTTTCCTCATGGAAAATGAGTAGATATGGGGCGAAAATTACTATATATAATAAAATATGAATATGAAAATGTTTCTAAATATGAAGAAAACTTTACAAGGTTATCAAGTCATACTATAGACTATGTATATAATCCAAAGAGAAAGATTAATAATTTCTTTTATGGGATCAATCTAATATTTCTAAGGATTCTAGTTTCTAAAAAACTATCATAAAATTAGAATATAATATCACATGAGATCAAGATATAGAAAAAAATATTTGAGTCTTTTGAATTTAATGAAAAAGAGAGAAGAAGATTAAAAAATATAAAAAACTGATACGGGGAAGAAGAGGAAGAAATAATTTTCCACAAGTGATAATTATGGAAAGAAACACCCTAGTACTTGATTTAAGGGGATGTGAGTTTTCATCAAGTGTGGAGATAAAGTCCATCAGGTGTGAGAATGAAAGGGTAAGAAAGAATTATTTAATTTTTATTTTTTCAACTATAATAATATGATAAACTACGCAAATGAATACCCTAATCATCAAGGGAATATTCCTCAAAAGAATCTAAGTCATCAAGATCAAGCTTATGTTAAAACTATAGCTAAAGTGGGATGAATTAAGTACTTGTGTATTTGGATTCAAGAATCATGTTATAGAAGTACTTTATAAATGATATTTTGGTTATAAGAATCATGAAATGTATAATTATTGTATTATAGTAGTTTTTAATTAATTATTTGAAAGCATATATTTAATGGTATTGATAACCATGAAAAGTGATTTTTTAGTACGGTGATATTTTTTTATAACACATGATTAAGAGAAATATAACCCTTAATATTTTACTAATGTTAAGTTAATTATATTTAGTTGGGATAAATAGATGATTAACATTAATGGAGTAAATGTGATAATATTTATGACCTTGTAACTAATCAGTGGTTTAATGACAAAGTGGTTTATATGATAATTGATAGAGTTTAAAATTTATTTAGATTAATGGAATATATTAATAACATGTTATTCCATTATAATGTAGCTGTTAAATTAGTGGATATGATTAAGAAAAACAAAATTATGAAAGTAATATGGGTTACCCAAGTATAAATTAAATTCATTAGTTATCAATCGATTGTAAATATAAACTAAAAACATTTGAAAGTAAAAGAAACATTTTTTAAACTACTGATTTTATGTATACAATGTGTTTTTATCTTAAAAAATTAAATTATTCTCTATTGATGAATTATTTTAATTAAAATTATATATTATATATTCAATAATTTTTTTTATCATTCATATAATATTTTTTTCTAAGAATGATACAAGAATAGCTTAGTTTTATGCTAAAAAACTGTGTTTTATTTTCTAAAAAGTGGTTTCATCTCATTTTGTAAACTTATTTTAAAATTATTTTTTCAAAATTTATAAAACTTATTTTATAAAATGAGTTTTATTTTTTAAATAATAATTTAAATATTATCATAGATTTAATTTTTATATTTTTGTGACAAAATTAATTTTTCGATGAATAGTAAAAAATACTGATTTTTGTTAAAAATTACCTTTTCATTTAAATTGTTTACAAAGATATTTTTTAAAAATAAAAACTGAACAATTATATTATAATAAATCCAATTTAGGTCATTGGAATCAATTTCATGTGGCTTTTTGGTAAAAAAACTTTTTATTCTTAGCTAAACGTTTCTTTAGAAAATGACTTTTTCGACGTGTCTGCTGGTTTAATTTTAAATTAAATCACACTACTTATATGAATTTTATTTTTTAAAATTGGTTTAATATTTTGAATCGAAATAATTAATGTTATTTAATAATTTCATATTAATTTTTTTTCATAATTAATAGTGAAAATAAAAGAAATCAGTTACCACAGTTATAGTTAATACAAGTTTACCAGGGGGAACCAAAATATAAGGGTGATTATGATAATTAAACTTGTAATAATAAAATTTTATGGAAATATATCAGCATAAGAATATCCAAAATTATAATAAAATATAAATTTTAAGCATTTGGATTATGAATTACTTTATCATTTTTTATTCTGTTGGGAAATTTCCTTGTAATTTCTAAGATGGTCTCCTCACCACTTACAAAAGGAAACCCCCTATCCACTCATTTACACACTTAAAGAGCCCTTTAGATCATAAAATAATTGATAAAATCCATTTATTATGTCCCTCTATATGAACTGGAGTCATTTTTTATCAGAAAACTAATCTAGGGAGGATTTAGGTATAAACATAAAGAGGTTCTCCAAAGAAGTGGTATAGTTCTTAACCACGTGTCATCATTTTATTTCTTCCTATACCCCCTAAAAATACTCTAAAACTATGATATAATAAAAAAAATTAATATAAATATACTAAAATGTTAACATGTAAAATTAATAACCAATTTCTATTCTATCTTCAATCAAATTGGGAACAAAACCGTCAATTGTGTGTACGGCGGTCTACCGCCTTGTGAAATGATGTAATTCATTTTCCATAACCACATATCATGGATGGATATAGTGATGTATTTAAAGTATATATATATATATATATGTTATTTATGACATAATTATAATTTTATAATTAAAATATCACATTTACCTTCTTACCTTCTGAACCGTTCGAAAATGATAACGTTGGTCGAGCGTACGTGTTGACTATCACATCCATGAAATGATGTGATATGTGTTTTCATTTTATTTTAAAATTTATGGTAATAAAGAAATACTTAATGACTATATATTATATAATAATTATTCTTTAATTATTAATTATTATTTACCTTCCTTTCTTTCCATTTTTCAAAAAATAGAAACAACATTCATGCGTACGTACAACCTTCAGTCTCCAAGAATGGTGTAATTAATTTTTCCATATACAACTTTTATTTATGACTATAAATATGATTATATTGAATAAATATTATATTTAAATCATGTTTGACATTAAAGATATGATATAACCATAATCTAAGTACGAGTACTGAAACCACCAAACCAAAACATACATGAAAAATAAAGTTGTTATTACCCGAAACCATGATTTTAACAAAGCATTTTGTTTAAATAGGTGATAAAAGGTTACAATAAAATCATATATAGTGAGATAAATTTATTTAGGGTTATTTAATATATTTATAATAAATATATATTTATTATATATGAATTTTGAACATGTATGAAGGAAGTCAAACCTCAAGTAAGGGTTTCTCGTCTCACTTTTACTTCCATGAGACACATGACATATTCAACACTTATTTAATTTGAGTGGTGTACATATTTATCCATTTATCTATTATATAATTAATATACTTATATTAATGTTATTTAATGTTTCATTTTGAGTTATTTATTTCATGGTGGTTATGATTCAAAAGTTACCAACGTGATAAGGATTTATTCCAAAATTTTATCATTATTCAGGATTACTTATGTTTAAGTATATATTGATGGAATTATTTTACATTTATATCTTATACACCATATAATTTATTATCCTTTAGTTAAATAATTATATTATTAATTTTATATTAAATTTAGTATCTTTATGTACTGAAGAGTCCAAAATAATGTTTTTAAGGGAAAACCGACTCTATTTATATCTTTGATTAAAAACCATTTCTATTACATGTATATATTTTATAAAACAATATTTACCATAATGTTTCTAATTTTATAAAAATATTGTTTAAATTAATTTTTTTTCCCAATTTTGACTTTTTAAAAAATGGTTTATAAGTAATATTCATTTTTTTTGAATAAGATTATTTTGGATTTTTACTGAAAATGTGAATGAAATATTTTATTTAACATACTAGGAATGAATATAATTTACTACCATAATGACCAATCAATTCTTTGATAATAATTTTAAATTTTATATGGTTATTTTTTACGAAATTATTTTTCCTAATATTCTATACTTTTTTGAAAATTTAAAGTGATCTTTAAAGGTAATAGTTTACATTCCTTAAGAATTATTTTAATGATCATTTAATGCAATTTCCATTCAACAATGGAAAAAATATTATTTTACTTATTCTACACTAGGGATATGGTTTAATGATACCATCATTATTATTTCTTTGGGCAGTTTATGATAAATTTGACTGGGTAATTTATTATCATATGTATTCTAGTTTTCTAATACAAATTTTTATATTGATTTTGTTTATTGATTGAAAAAAATTAATAAAAAAAATTATGCTAGTTTTTCAATATAAATGTTTATATTGATTAGGTTTCTCCCCTTTCATATTAGGAAAAAATTTGAGTTAGTATGTGACAGGTGTGCCCCGCTACATTCCCAAGAAGAATCTATATGTCTCATGTGACAAACTAGTTCGGGTATTTTCTTGAGACCTCACCCATTTATCTAAGATTTCATAGAAATAGGTCTTGATGATATGTTTATGTTGTCTAACCTTATGAATTCACTACTTATGAGATTATTTATTGATTCCCATGTAATTATTTTACTAGTTATAATTTTCATTGGTATGTTTAAATCTTATGTGTTTATTTATATGGAATTATTTGACCATGAATTTTACCTTCCATATTATTATTCATGAAAAAATTATTGATTAAATGGAATTTTTTATATTTACCTTACTGTATTGATTATGAATTATGTATTATTGATATCATCCACTATACACTTACCCTTACCAATCTTCTAAGCTAACCTCATTCTTATATTTCCTTTCCCTAGGATTCTCATAATTACATTACAACCAATATGTAAAGATATTCTAGAGAATAATGTTATTCTCAAAGAAAATACTATTTTTTATTTTATATTTTCAATAGCGTTGTGATATTTAATTATGTATATAGTTTAACAAGACTACTAAACTATTCAGTCTTTTTTGATGTAATCACTTGTATTTAGAACCATTATAATAAAGTAACCACTGATATTAGTATACTAGGGTCCGTGTCTTTACAACTCTACTCACTACACAAAATTAGACTGCATGGTTATCTAATAGAGATATACTCTACCATCAAGTACTCTCATATAAATTTATATTACAAAAAGTTCCTCTATCACTCTCAAAGAATCTATAGAATCATGCAAAACATGAACACTTGATTTACCACTTAGTGTAAAACCATAAAATTTACTTTCCCATAGTGTATAAGAAATATTGATGTCATAATATTGTAATAATTCGACCCACATTTTCATTTTTATGTTCAAACCATGATCATAGAATATATAACTCAAGATCATGTTATCTATGAATACCAAAAAGGGTTAAGCATTGAGTTTAAGCTTCTAAAACATTATCAAAACACCATTATAGAAAGATAAATATCAATGGCGGTGTAGTTAAATTCATAAGGCCATAAAACTTGATACCCATAAAAGATAATGACTTTCTAGTGTCTCAAAATGAAACCAAATCCAAGGAAAAAAGTATAAAAATTAACCTCAAACATAATTACCTTCTCTTGTAATAAAACAAAAGAATCATTGAATAAATTATCCTTAAAATATTCAAAATAATTCTTGCACTGGTTAGTCTAGAAAACATCCCAATTCTTTATAGCCACGTCCGTTATAGGATTTTTAATCTGAGATAAGATGGAAATTAATCTTATATTAAATCCTATAAGACCAAGGAAACTTTTAAGGCCCAAAACATTATTGGGGGGATACCTAAGAAACAATACCCTTAGTCATTAAAGGATCCATGACTACTTCTCATTGACACATTAAATTTCCTAAGAAATAAATATCATTTGCCAAAAAATACACTTTTACATCTTACCAAATATACGATGAAGTCAAAGAACCACTGGAATCACTTAAAAATGATTCACATGATCCTTATGGATTCCATATACATAAAGATGTTTTCTATGAATTCGACAGAAAACTAGTATAGGAACTCATGATAGATGGAGCTTATGAGCCCCATGAACATCACTAGTGTGTTTGTGACACTAAAATAAATTAACATGAACTTATATCATTTATAGAGAAATATAAAGGTAGTATTTAGAGTATCACCACCTTAAACCAACAACTGATTGTGTCTTGAATGAAAATCAATAATCAAGAACCAACTATATAACTTTTTCTAATAAGGTAAATCTACAATCCATGGAAGAGGATAATAGTTCTTCACTATCACATGATTCAAGAAATTAAAATTGATACACAATCACAGACTATCATACAACTTCTTCATGAAAAAAATAGCATCCTAAGGTGATAAACTATGCCAAATAAAACCACACTACAAGAGATGGTCAATCTAGATCTTTAGTTCCCATAAACTAGAAGGATTCATCAAATATAGAATCATTATGATTTTAGAAGAACCTGAATATAACTATATCTAAAACTTGATATCATGTTGATTGGTATAATCATAACCTACTTAATATTGAAATTAGGGTATTATAAAATTGACTTGAGAATCAAAACTAACTTGACCATCAAAGAAGACAGTGACCCAACAATCCTCTAAGTTAGCTGAGGATTTAACTCACCAATAAACATGACATGCCCACTATAATCATCATATAATATAACCCCTCATAAGGAAATCAACAATATCCTACACCAAATACACCAATCCATGTTGAGGTTGACGTCTTATAGCTATATTTTAAAATATAAAAAATTTATCAATGAGTGATACTACCCTAAAATTATCTCAAAATATATAAAAACATTTCATAAGAAAGATCAACCTCTAATAGGACTCATCAATTCTATGGGAAATAAAATCCTCTACACCTTAAAGTCTAAGGTCATAGACTGGGGTGGGAGAAATAGAGTGTGTATCTCATTAATAAAAAGGTATACACCTAGGTAAAATAAAAATAGATGATAACTCACATGATTTCTGGCTCTCTTGTCCCTAGAAACTATAAGGCATGCATATGAACACATAAAACTCCATGGTATCTATTGGCTTGATGGAGAAAAACTCCATGTTCATGAAATACTCACTACCACAAAGGAATATGGGAATAATGAGGATATCCTATTCATTCCCCATCCCCTATCTATTGATCATAATCTAGTATACCAAGTTACTTCCATTTTCCTAGAGAATAATACTATAATATATGAACCTAAAGATGGATTCCATCTCCACATATCCCACTGAGTAAATTTGTACACATGAGATGTTTATTGCTATGAACATAAAATTTAAATATAACCATGTACAATCTTCTGGAGGGGGTATGAGAATTACCAGCCTCATTGAAATGAGATAAACATGGTTAAATCCTATTCCATGTAGCTTGAAACTTATATTTACCATGAAACTAAGAAATTCTATACATAGTTCTACTCTATTTAAATCCATGAAGATACCACTCCCGTAATGGTTTGATCCTAATCATTATCCACTTGATAACCTATACCATCACCACCACCATGAGATATTTGGACAACATGAATGGTGTGACTTACTGATAGATATATATATTTAAATCCTCATATGAATTCCTATCAATAGAATAATAATCTAAAATAATTAATGATTCATAACATAAGAGATTATTATACTAAATACCAAAATCTATCACACTATAAATATTATGGAGAAGAGTAATATTCTCCCAGAGATAAGTCTCCCTTACACTCAAAGAAATAAACTTAATTTGAAACTTATCATGAAACATCTCCCATGAAATTTACATCCCATTAAAATATCCATGGAATAAGAACTACCACCATTTAATTTCTCCATACAAAATATTAATAGCTAATGGAATTTAGTACTCCCTCCATGCATGGATCAAACTAAAGAAAATCTTATCCTCCTCTAACCAAGACTCAATATTATGATCTAAAATGGATCCCTCATTCTTATATAGAATATAAAATATAAAACTTTCAGTGTTTATTCCACCAAGAGTCATCATCATTGTCTTTATCTATGTGGTGATATACTGTCACCTCCTATTAAACATCATTAACACAGAACTGATGGGGACATGGACTTGGACATATACTCTTACAACAATATTTTTAAAGGGAATATCTAGACTAGGATTATGGAATAATTATGAATAATTAATTAATATTAATTATAATTCCCATTAACTACATTATTTAAAAATAAGAACAACCAATCATGATGCATGATCCTTACTTAATGTCTCTACATTACAGGAAACATCACTTCACTTATCACATTCAATAAAATTAAGGTCCATTACTTAAATTATAAGGTGGGGGGGGGCAAAAATCACATATCCTAGTTGGTCTCCTTTTTCTTACATCTCATACTAAGTTTAATTTAAGTGATTTACCTCAAACCCATGAAATACCCACCATTTATTAACCATAAGCTTCATCATATCTATCAACCAAAATCTTAGATACCAAATTTTCATGACCCGCCCCCACTGGTACCCCTCGTGGTTCAAAAATAAAGATGTATGTCTCCCTAAAATCCAAATTATAATAGGACATGAGTTAGTGAATAAAAATAGGGGTATAAAATATACACAAATGAGAGGAATTACCCTCAATATATCCCAATAATAATAAAATAATTGAATTTTTTACAGGTATATATATAAGATTTAAATAAAATAAGAAATAAACCAGGAACCTTTACTAGGGAAGTGACCTCAAATTCTAGTGACTAAAAAATAATCTCTATGAGTTTGCAACATCTAAATCAATTTCCATCACACTCCAAGGGTCATCAAACACACACACATAGAGGTGAACAAAAAGATATACTTAGTAGGATCAAACTAGATATATCTCATGAAAATTTGGAAGAAGAATACAAAATCCATAATGAATTAAAAGAGATACCAACTCATCACCTAAATAGGAAAACTATATTATCGACCCCACCATGGCTCACTCACCAAGTAATGCACTGAATAAGTAGAATAATAAAGAATTTTATATAGTTGAAGGGAACCTCACTACTATGTTCCCACTAAACCATTATTCCTAAAACCCAACATATCATAAACTAGCACTCCCATTCTCTCTATAAATCATTCTATACATCTGTGATAGCATATCAAAGACACATGATCATATTATACCATATCCAATGAAACTCATCACAACCACATCTTCACCACATCCCCACATGTTTAAATTTAAATCCATCATATCCTAGTTAAAATATACACTATACATCAATTCATTATATCTTACACATAATTACACATTTAATACAAGTATGTGATATAACCATAATTCACCAAGACCATTATAAACAAGTATTAAATAATTGATAACCATTATATCCTATATTGTTTAACATCACAAACCATAAGCCACCATATCATGGATATGTCAACACACTCAATCTATGTTTGGAAGAGAGATTGTTGTATGGGGAGTAGTCATCCATATGTTCCATTGACAAACTATATATTAGGAAACAAATGGAATCCAAGGAAAAATATGGGTTTCAGATGACCTAGATGAGTCAGGTGGTAGATAATAATAATTTATAGAACATAATGATATTTATAACACATAACTAGTCTAGGAAAAATAATTCTAACTTAGACTAGAGGTATAGTCAATGTTCTACATGATGTCCTGATTACCATCACTAAGAATAGAAAGATAAAAAAACATATAAGCATACAAGCATCAATGTTCACCATGAATTAGTTTTTCTTTTAGTAATTAAGAATTACTAGTGACCTTATAAGACTCATAATTAATTCTAGTTTATGCATTTCATAACCATCACAATAAAAAGTTCTTTTATGTCTTACATTTCGTTTCTATATTTCACATACATTCTCTTTGAGCATTTACCCAAACCAATCTATGTTTTTATTTAATATAACATGTCATTATAATTTACCCAAACCAATTCATGGTTTTATATTATCATATCATTAGTTTTTTAATAATCATTCCATAAAACTAGGTATTCTAAGACCCGATGAAATCTATATTTAGGAGAGATATACCTAAATGAATTTAATAAATATTTAATAAATAAAATTAGACAAAGTAGAAAAAAATTAATAAAATGATAAATCTAATATCTCAAAACATACCAATTATAATAAAATCATATTTAAAACCAAAAATAGACTAACAAAAAATCCCAAATATCAACTTATTCCTTCTAACCTTGCTTCACCAACATAATTACATTACCATAACCGATGAAAAATAGTCCAACCCTCAATTAATAACCCAACCATATAAGGTTTTATATTATCGAATTAACTGATAAATCATTCAAAAAGATACATTTTTGGTAGAAAAAATATTTTAAAATATAAAACTCAAGTGTAAACCAAGGCCATAACAAAAAACCATGAAAACATTATCAAATAGGGATATGATTTTAATATAGCCACCAACATTAAGCCTAAAAAAATAGTTTCAGTTAACATATTTAAATTAGAAATTTCATTATGAAAAGGTTTGAAAAATAAAAAAACTAGATAATCAAAATTTAATAGTAATTATGATCAATAATAAACACGATCACATGAATTGGTTATCATCCTAAACCAATTTCAAGGATGAATTCCAAATTAATTCATGGGCCTCATCCATTATATTATTTTAGTTTACCATATATGCATTTTTATATGTATTTTAATATTTTAAAATATTTTATATGATAATAATAATTATATAAACACTATCAGACTACCAATATAATATTGATAGGAAACATCATTCATAAATCATAACCGCATACATTCACATCAACCCTATCAATTTCTTATAAATAACTTTATTCTATTTATTATTTTCATACGTTAATGTCATATATTTATAAATTTCAAACCATGGTATGATTCCCCAAATTTACACATAAATAAAATAGATATTTATGGATCCCCTACCTTAATTTGAAACCATAACAGAGATGCTAATAGGGCTTGGAATCAAAGCTTTCTATGTGTCATTTCATACATGAAGAGTGGAAGAAGGGAGTTCACATAGACTAGAACTCAAAAGGGATTTCTAGAGTCGAGGGATTAGTATGATTAAATTTCCATATGATTCTATTTACTTTAGAAAATTTATAGGAATGTGAAAGAGAGAGTGGGAGAGAGGCACACCAAATGAAAATGTTGAAGTGGATGAACTCACCAAACCTAACCACATTGAAAAAAATAAGGCAAAGGATGTTGTGTTTTAACACCCCACATAAAATAATTCAATAAATGGTTGGAAGGGAACCAAAAAACATGGGTGAAGGAATAAAATAGTAATAAAAAAACACCTAAATCTAGAAGAAATGACTGATTCAGACTACCACAATGGCGTGTTGGTACCCAAACACCTATGTTATCCCCCACCATGGATTACCATAAGGATCCCACCAAAAAATGGTGGGTTTAACCTCTCAATTTACAACCCATTATTTCATGGAAAAAATATGGTAAATCCCTACTCTCCATTTTGAAACTCTTTACTACTCAGGCTCACCATGACTTACCTCCATTCCCACCAACATAGGTGTTCAGCCTCCCCATTTCCCCATAGGGAAATTCTCTAAGAACCACTCACAAAAAATGAGAATTTATTCTCTCCCTGTGTTAAGTAAAGATATCACTAAGATTATCTAGGAACCACACACTCTAAAAAATGATGAATAATGATATAGATCTTAACCATGACATGTTAACTCTCTCAAAGGAGTGTTTCACACCCCATATGTCACTACCCAACCCATTGGATCCCGCCTAACCGGTGAAGAGATGAGGCTCAACTACCCCAATACCACATCCATAGGATAGGTTCTAGAAACAAGCACCTAAAGGAATAAAAAAACATGAGATGAATTTACCTAATGTACCTATATTCATGCATCTAACCATATTCATACAAAAGTGAATAGGAATAGGTTTAAAAGATAGTAACATCTAGAGTAACAACCACGCATGTAAAAACCTCTAGGGAATACAAGAGTAAGACAATGTAATCTGAAAAGAAGAGGGAAAAAATAAAAACCCAATCAAAAATAGGTACCAACATAAAAATTACTAGAAAAGATAATTATAAGAGTTTCCAAATCTGAATAACCAAGTTGTTACCACTGTATACGGTCAAATGAACCTGGGGATCCTCTATGATATTCTATAATCACTACCGATTTATACTTAATATTTATGAGACATGAAATGTATGGGAAAATTACTTGTAGGACTGAGTATATACATACCCAGTTGGATTCCCCAAAAGTTTGGGGAGAATGATAGGTGACATGATATAAGTATACAACTCAACCCAAATTAAGAGAGAAAAAAAATCCAACAACAAGGATACACACACACATATATGCTCATATTAGAAACCCAAATGAGACAGGAAGTGGATATCCATCTCATAGATGAACCGATGATGAAGAGTCTTCCATTAATTCAAAAATTTCAATAAATGATGCCCAACATCTCACATTTATGTATATATAAGTAATCATGTTGATGGAATAAACCTCTCCACCATACTGCATAGTCAAGCGCGCAAAATCTCTAAGTGGAGGACCCACTCCCTAGTGTGTTAGGGGGTTCCAATCAGTGTATGGAGGACCTATTCCCTTGTATGATAGGGGTGTGGGTGGGAGGGGGGGGGGTACACTAAGTTGGTTGAGGACCCACACCCTATTCTTTTGGGGTGGGGGTACCAATTAGTGTATGGTGGACCCGTACTGTACTCTATCAGGGGGGGGGGTACCACTTAGTAGATAGAGTAACCATGCCCTATTCCATTAGGGGGAGGGGTAATACTAATCAATTTATGGAGGATCCACTCCCTCATATGATAGGGGGTTCTACTCTATAGCGAGAGGACATACACCCTATATTTACAAAAGGTACCACTTAGTAGATAGAGGACTCGCGACCCAATATAATAGAGGGTACCAATTATTATATATAGGATTAATTACCTAGTATTTTAGGGGAATAACACTAAATATAAAAGGTAACTTTACCCTAGTATGATATAGGGTACTGCTTAGTAGATATAGAACCCACTCCCTAGTACGTTAGGGGGTACCACTCTAATGATTATGTCTAATTGCTGCCATCGTCAAGCACCATCTAAAGAAGTTTCACACTAAAATAACCATTAATAATATCTAAAAATCCACTGAAAATTCCACCATCACATTTTATATAAAAAACACTCATGATAGACTACTCAAGATTCAAAATATGATTCCAAATGAAAGAGATACAAGAGATAGAAGTTTCCTAAAAAATATGGTACACAGCTTGTAAGGGACCCATATAGTGTATGGTCCCACTCTTCTTCCTTTCCGTGTCCTCTCTAGTTTACATCAGTCTATCCATGAATACATACGTGGAATTTATGGGGACTACATGATATATCTCATTCACTTGGGGTCGTGTCCATGTACCATGGCCATGTTCGTATACCCTGGTCATGTCTGTATACCCTTGCCATGTCCATGTACCCTAGTCATGTCCATGTACACTGCTCATGCTCCTATAAATGGTATGTTAGTAGATGTGTCCGTGTCCTTGAACTCTCAAATTACACACCAGGTAACCAAGATAGATTCACATTACCTGTAGTCAGTTTTTTTATATAATTCAAGATTTTTAATTTGGATCCTAGTTCTTATGCTCCCCATATATACCCCCTAAAATTCACCTGAAATTGAAGGGAAAAGACTTTGTTTATCAATTTAGGAACTCTAGTGGCTGGAAAATAGACCCCTTTCAAATTGGTCAAATCCTTCATATGCCTTGTGCACCTCCCATTCCGCATCCAAGTCACCATCAGATTCCAGATCCATGAATCCATCACTATTTCCTGCAATCCACAATTATTCATCCTTGAAACTCCAATCTGGTCATTTTTCGCACATCCACCTTGAATTTTTTAGTTAGATAACACTCAGACTCACCCAAAAATAGTAAAATTGTGACCCCATGATCAAATGATGAAGAATGTGAAGAATTGGTGGGGGAAAGATGCAATAAATAAAATGATAACATCTTTTTCTAAGAACTATTGTCCAATAATAATCGAATCGAGGATTGTAAAGGGTGATTTCATGGAAAAATGGGAAGAGAAATCAAATTAACAAATTTATTTGACATGGGGATCATGTGAAGGTTCAAATTTATCATAGATTAATAAGATGATTGATAATCGATGCTTAAAAAGTTTAATAAAGAGTTTAAAAAAAAATTAAGAGTCCCACCTCAATTCAGATCGATCATTGCTGAATAATGTAGCTACCAAAGAAAGGGAACATCCATTGCATTCCATTCACCTTGATTGACATGGATTTGGAAGTTTTTCATTGTCTGATCTCAATTTCACAAAAAAGGTGGTAAAATTATCCTCTCAAAGGACCTGGGGTTATGTGGATAATCCTAAGAATTAAACATAATGGGATATTTATTAAGGTAATTAGGATTAATTTAATTTATTAAAACAATTAATTAATTCACTTCACATACCCTCCAATGGCCACCCTATCCTTATGTCTTGTGCTGACCAATTTTAGGTTGTTCCTAGGGTGAAACCCACACTCCGAATTCATCCATGGTATATAATTTTTGATTTGAGAATAAATTTAAGATATATTACATTATTTATGAAAAAGTATGCACACATGATATAAAATATAATTAATATTTTTTTAAAGTTGATTCTGGGAACCCCAAGCCTCAAAATCATGCACCGTCTCTGTGGATGGATCCAAAAATATTTCTCGATATATATTGAAGTATTAAAAAGAAAAAAAATAGAGTCTCTATATTATTCCCTACTCCAATATTTTTATCCCTAAAAAGTAAAAACTAAACCCAAAGGGTGGGATATTGATCCTACATTTGGTTGTCCCACTCCTAGGAGATCTCTTGCAAGCTCCCATTCTGCCACAAGACACGAACCAAGGGAGTGGTCCGTCTATGCAGGATTATCTCCCATTGACCCTTAATCACTACTTGGTCCTCCTATAAAGTGGATACATCCATGATTTCCAACTCTCCCTAGTCAATAACATGCATGGGATCATGCATATATCTCCTTAGCTATGAAGCATGGAAGATGTCGTGCACCCACTCCCACTATGTTGGTATGGAGAGGTAGTAAGTAACCTCACCTATACTCTTCAAGATCATGAATATCCTGATAAACCTAAAGGATAACTTTTTAGCCCAAAAATATATCCACAATACTCATCATAGGGAGACTCTCAGGAAAACATGGTCTTCATACTCGAACTACAAGGGTCTACGATGTCGATATGCATAATATTTATTCTTGATATATGTTTTCCTCATCTGCTCACGGATCACATAGACCTTCTCCATCATTGCCATCACCACCTACAACCTATCAAGAGATGGCTCAATGACCCGAATCAATAATAAGGGCAACCTATAGGGTGACCTATACAAGTACTCAAAAGGTTCCATGCTGATAGAAGAGTGATGGATGTCACCTCTGGCCAAATTCTAACATAAAATACCTTAACATATCCTCTAGAACCTAGATAGTGAGCTCGTTATACCCATATTTATGGAGGTGAGAGGCTATAAATATCCTCATCTAGGTCCCGTATTCATCCAAAAGGCCTCTCTATAATTGTGATGTGAATCATGAATTATAGTAGGATACAATCATCTAGAAAAATCCATGACAGTAGATGATATCTCACACATAATACTTCCCCAAAATCTCCATTGAACTCTACTCCATGACAGTAAGGAAGTGTACCAACTTCTTAAGTTAGTACAATATCACCCAAATGGTGTCATGGACCCTATCTATATATGGAAGACCTGTCACAAAGTCCATGGACATTCTATCCCATTTCCACTTCAGGATCTCAAGAGGCTTCAACAAACCTACTATAACCTAATGCTCAACCCCTACCTACTGACACTTAAGGCACAAAGAGATGAACTCGTCCATGATAAACCTCATGCCAACCAAAAAAATCTGCTGTTGAAGTTATCTACACATATTTCCTACACCAGTATGCACAACTAGAGGATATGAGTGAAACTCTCTCATCACCTCCTACCACATTGTTACCATGACCACTGTCCATCACTGAAAAAGGATGACATGATTCCCCCCTTCATAAAATCCATATGATGAATCTCCTAAGGATATTTAGTTAGGTAAGATATCAATGTCAATGTCTCCCAACTAAGCCTCTCTCACATTCTAGATAAGTAGAGGAGTAAACACTATCAACTGAAGAAAAGATACAACCTTCTCTTCAACAAGGGATAGTTGCAAGGAAGACAACTACTCTGACACATACAACACACAATGAGCCTCATAATTCCTACTAAGTGAATATTACACCACATTTACTTTCTTAGGAGTATAGAATATCTCAAATTCTTTGTCCTGCAAGAACCCCAACCAGTGTATCTATATCAGGTTCAAGTCTCTTTGCATGAATACAAACCCAAGACTCTAATGGTCTAAATAAATAATAATGTGATCTCCTAGAATATAGTGCCCCCACATACTTAATAAAAATACTACCACTTCTAACTCTAGGGTGTGAGTTATATATTTCTTCTATTAGGGTTTCAAATACCTCAAACCATATGTGATCACTGTCTACCTATGCATCAAAACATAGTCAATCCCAGTTGTAGAGGAATTGAAATACACTACATACTCCACACCCTATTCTAGTAGTCACAAAACATGATCAATCATCAGTTTAATCCTCAACTCCTCTAAGTAACTCTAGAAATAATTAATCCTGGTAAATGGAAAGGGCTATAATTCTAGAGAATTTTTCCAAAAACCTCATGTAGTCCCTACAAAGCCAAGAAAACTCCACACCTTTGACATTCTCTTGGGTTTCACCCAATAATAAATACATCAATATTCACAAGTTCCATAAATAATCCATTATAAAAAATGAAATTCCTTAGAAAATGAATCATCTGGATCCCTAAATAGCACTCTAAGAGATTTCCATAAATCCGGTACTCCCGAAGCAAGTTTAGGACCATCCTAAAGTTCGTTGCATGCTCCTCCTCTAATGCAGAGTATATAAGTATGTCATCAATGAATACAAAAAAAATACAGTTAAAGTATGGCTTAAATATCTAGTTCATGAAATCCATAAACTTAGTTTAGGCATTCGTTAAATCAAAATGCATCACCAGGAACTCATAATGTTCACAGATACATTAGAATGCCAAATTTAGAATTTAGCCTCATGAACTATCAACTGAAGGTAGCTGGACCTTAGATCAATATTTGAGAACAATCACACACCTATGAATTGATAAAATATGTATTTAATACTTAGAAAGTGGTAATTTTTCTTTGTTGTTTCTAGGTTAATGTGATTATATTCTATATAGAGATGCATGATCTCTTTTGTCTTTTTCATGAACAACACTGAAGCTTCCTAGGGGTACACATTGGGTCTAATAAAAGAATTCTCTCAAATGTCCTTCAACTGAAACCATAGATCCCAAATCTTGGTAGGGCCATCTGATATTCCACATAAGATATCACAGTGGTCTCTGGGTGAAAATCGATCCAAAACTGCATCTCCCACCTTAATGTTAGTCCTAGAAAATACTAGAGGGAAATTTCCATAAAATCCTCTATGAGTGATAGAATTCAAATTCCTGTAGAGACTAATAAACCAAGGGATACACTCAAAAACCAATCTGTGATGGGATGTGGATTCCTTCTTGTAAGACCCACTCGCTCCACCATGAGATCTCTTTCACCCTCAAAGGATAATATCATCCCATGAGTGCGAAGACTTATAGATCATCTTCAATGATAATAAACCTTGGATCAGACCATGAACAACCAATCCATACCAATATGAAATTATAAGGTTTCATCATAATGAAAAAACGTCAAATGATAAACTCCCTTCACCAAGTGATAGCTTACAATGCTGAAAGATAAACAATAATGAAGAAGAGTTCCCTGTTGAAACCTCCAGGAAAACATTCTCAGAAAAAGACCCAACTAGGAGATCTATCTCTCACACCAGGAGTAAAGAGATGAAGTAATGAATCACACCCATGTCTACTAGTACTAAATAAAGTGTGGCATAAACACAGATCATACCTATAATCATATCATGAGCACCCAGGTCATAAGATTATATAGCTTGTATATGACCATGAACTCAAATGCTAGCTCCCTAAGCCTAATGTGGGATGACTGGTGGGGGTGGTGGAAGTATCTCATAACATCATCGACCCTATAGTTCCTCCTCTTGGAGACCCAAATACTACTCTTCTGGATCCACCTCCCTGAGGGTCGCCCTGCCCTTGCCTGGGATATCCATTATCTTGACGCTTCCTTTGGCATTGTGGTACACCTGCTATATACCTTCCATCCTTATCACATTAGGTTAGAAAATCACATTCCATTTGAACTCAACTATCACATGAATAACACCGCCCCTATATGGGATACCCTATTCCTTTGTGCGATCCCTATTTCGCATGACCACTTGTTTGGTTCTGGTTATAAGGAGGTATCCTACACTGAGACCCTACCGAATGGCACCTTCTAGATTATATAGATGTCTCATCCCCTTGATTCCCATTTACAACTCCAATTGATTGGTTTCCCTATAATAGGAATATCTCCATAACCAGTTCCCACTCTAACACTCCAGCAAAAGTGTGAATGCATAGGGGTACCACACTGGCATTTATGACTCTGTGGATACCCTACTCCAACTTTTATCCCTATAATTATCCATAATAAATCGTGTCATGTGAGTACCATGTGATATCAATGAACCTCGAAGAATATTTAGAAACTGTCATACCTCACTATTGCAGCTCTAGAATATTCTGAATCATAACTAAGTATAAGCATGAGGGGTAATACTCATCATGAAACAACTTATAGAATTTTGTCCATGAGAGTGTTGACTCATCATGAATCTGAATGAGTAGACTCCACAAGTTCCCAACTACTCCATGGAAAAGACTGGGTTCCTGTGTAACCACCTAATCAGTAAGTGTTCAGATAAGTATGAAAACCCATATCACCAACTCATGACAATCCTTCACCAGCTGGGGATTTGTCTAACTGTAGAACCTAAAAATACTATGGTGTTGGAACACACATAGTGTGTTAATCCTGTGCGTATCCTCAACCTACTATGTTGGTACAATTTTCATTTCAACGTACCAGGGATCTGCTACCTGTCCTCTTAGAGGAAGGATATCCTGTGATATTCCCTAAACTAAGTCCTAACCATTCATTAGATTGTTGTCATGATCCTAAATTGATAACCAGTATAGCTATCTTTACAGAGGCTTCCTAAAAATTAAATTAAGATATACCACAATCAGATGAGAATATATGTACATATATGCTTAGTTGAATAAAAATGGAAATTCAATGACATAATTCTACACGATTCATGTACCAATGTTCCCTACAACCAATGTCACTGTATGAAATGTTGATAAGTAAGTAGTTAGAGTCCAAATGTATGGATACATCAGACACCACACTGAAACTCGGTTCCCTGGTTGAAAATTTTCCCTCAAGAAACTTTGACACCATTGATCTGGGTTTCCAACCAAAACTCGTTAGGGGGAAAACTATTATCATGATTTCCGATTAACTTTTATACCAATGTTTCATGACATAACCCACCAGAGCCCACTTGGATAGTAGAGATCCAATCAACAACTACCCCAAGCAGACAACCATATGCCAGGGGCTGGCGACAAGTGCCAAAAGGAATAAATAACATGGGAGGACATTATATAATTCACCTATATTCATGAATCTAATCATCTCAACACAGAAGTTAATAAGAATAAATTTAAAAGATAATAACATCTAGAGTAACAACCATACATATAACTAACTCTATGGAATATAAGAGTATGAAAGTGTAATCTGAATAATATGACCCAACCAGACAATAACTGGGAAAATAAATTTTGAGAGATCCCATATCGAAATATCTATTTCTTGACCATCATACACAGTAAAATGAACCTAGGTATCCCATATGATTATTTGTAATCACCTCTTTCAATATCTTCATAAGACACAACACATGTGGTAACATCCCATGCATGGGTGAGTACATTCATACCCAGTGGGACACCTTGAAAGGTGATGGAAAGAGATAAGAGACATGGGAGAAGTAGACAGATCAACCCATAATATTAGAGAAATTAAATAAAACAACAAGGATACACACACATATATATATATGATCATATCAGAAACCCAAACAAGAGAGAATGGGGTTCTCAATCTCACAGCCTAGCCCAGGATGATAAGTCTACCATCATTTCCAAATTCCCCATCAGTGATGCCCAACATATAACATGTATTTCCATAAAAGTAACTGTGCAGAGGGACCACACCTCACCATCATGATTTACAGTCTATGGGGTTCACCCTCCATACAGAGGAACCAAACCCAAGTGTGTTATGTGGTTACACTCAACATATAGAGGACCTACAACCAAGTATGATATGGGATTCCACTCAGCTATAGAGGACCTATTCACTAGCACATTAGGGGGTACCACTTAGTAGATAGGAAAAATACACCCTATTCCATCAGGGGGTACCACTTAGCCTATTGAGGACTCACTCCCAAGTACGATGGGGGAGGGGGGTGGGAGAACTCAGTAGATAGAGGACTTGTACCCTATTATGATATAGGTTACCACTTAGTATATAGAGTACATGTTCCCTAGTATGATAGGGGTACCACTCAGTAGATATAGGACCCACACCCTAGTCTACCAGGGGTACCACTCATTAGATAGAGGGAAAAATTCAATGTATGATTGGGGTACGACTTAGTAGATAGTGAAACCACACTCTAGTATTATAAGGGTCACTATTCTAATGATCATGTCCGATCAATGCCATCATCGAGAGCCACCTAAAGTCATTTCACACTTGAAACACCTTGAATCATATCTCAAAAGCCACTATAGAGGCCACTATCCTGTTCTATGTGAAATAAACTTTGGATAGGATACATGTGATAAAAAATATGAGTCCAAAAAAGGAGATATGAGAGGTAGAAGATTTATAAAAAAGAAGGTACACAATATGTAAGGGACCCACATAGTGTGTGGTCCTGCTCTGATACCTAGACGCGTCCTTTCTAGTACATGTATCTCTATCCATGTATCTATATATGATGTTTATGGGGAAAACGCGACATTTCTAATCGACCTAGAGCCATGTCCATATACCATGTCCATGTCTATATACCCTGATTGTGTCTGTGTACCCTGGCTGTGTCTGTGTACACTACTCTTGTGAATGTACACCATGCATTCCTAGACGTTTCTATGTCCCTATAATTCTATAGAACACACTAGATCACTAGTAATAAGTCACATGATTTGTGGGGGTCCCACATGGATTGTGATATTTAACTCTCCCAAAAATCGTATCCATTGTTGCTGGGTCACTACACACTGTGTGTTCATCAGACTACATTCCATGTAGTCAGGTTATTCCTAGATTTCCATATCTGATGCATAGATCTTAGATATGCTGCTCTCTCTTCCTATTATGCCTGATGTTCTCCCAAAATTGAAGGGAAAAGCCTATATTCATCAATTTTGGCACTCAAGTGGGGGGAAAATGGGTCTCCGTTAGTTTGTTCAAATCCCACACATGCCTCACGTGCCTCCTTTACCACAAACTACTCTAATTCAGATCCTGGATCTATAAATCCATCACTATTACCAAAAATCCAAACTAATTCATCCTTGGAATACCAATACAGTCAATGTACACACATCCACTATGAATCTAGGGGTTTGATCATGCTCATACCCTCCTAGAAATATTCGAATCAGGACCTCATGGTCTAATAATGAAAAAAACGAGGAACGGGTGGGGGGAAATCAAAAGAACAAATGTATATCATCTTTGTCTAAGAATTTTTATCCCTATATCACCTAAATATAGATTGGAAGGGGTGTTTTTGTGAAAAAATGGGGAGATAGTTAAGGTAAAAATTGATTTGACATGGGGTACATGTGAAGTTTCCAATTAATCATAGATCAATAAGTAAACTGATAATACATGCTTAATAGTTTAATAAATAGGGAACAAACCACAAATGAATAATATTACCTCGATTTAGATCAATTTTTGGTGTAGAACACTACTTAAAATAAAGGGGAATATGTGTGTTGCATTCTCTATGCCTTGATTCACCTGGATCCGAATGTTTATCATCAATCGATTTCAATTTTCCAATGATGGGTGGTGGAATTATCCTCTCAAAGTTCCAAGGGTAATGAAAATAACCATTTTTATTCTTTATAATATAATATTATAGAGGGAATTAGGTTTAAAATAATTAATTAAAATAAATAATTAATTCACTTAATTTACCCGCCAATGATCACCTTTTCCGAACGTCCCACACTAACCAATGTTAGGTCACACTTAGGGTAAAACCCATAATTTGGATTCAAAATTGGACTCTAATATTTGATTAGAGTCTCTATTTATGATATATTCTATTATTTATGAAAAAACATGAGTGAGTGATATAAAATATATTTAATATTTTTATAAAATTAATTTTAGGCACACAGGGCCTCATAATCTTGCTCCATCTCAGCACCTGGCTCCAAATATATTCCTCTATAAATGTCAAATTTTTATAAAAAAATAGGCTGTCTTCAATAGATACACCAAGAATCAAAAAACAATCAAGAATCATAACCATAAATCTAAAACTACCACCACTATAGCCCATCCAATAGATTTTTTCACACCCATGTTCACTAAGCACCGCAATGACCAACTTCTATGGCCATAGCCCCACAAAGACTGACTCACCTCACTCACAATACCACAAAATACTCTACCATGGGATCCTCCAAGGCATTGTAAAATTATATAGTTCCAAAATTCAACTCCGCACATTTATAAAACCTCTAAAATCCCTCTCAACACCTATAATTCTTGAAAAATATTAATGAAACTACTCATAGAATCTAGGACCTTATATAGGATACAATGAAAAATAGTTTCTTTGTATACATTATTATAAAAAGTAAATAATAGTTATTTCCTAGACACAAAAGTTTTTTATTTCATAGCATGATATTATTAATAGAATATAGTGTCTAAGAGGTCAGTAGTAAATATTATTAGAATATTTGGAGTTCAACGTAAAATATATATAAGATCATGCTAGTTAATATTCAAAGAAAATTTCACTTAATATCCTTTAATATTTTAGGGTATTATGGTCAACATAAATGTAAAGAGTTAATTTTACTTACCATAATATAGTTAATTTCACTTTACCCTAAATTATTTTAGGATGTATTCGTAAATTATTAATATAAATAGCTACAATAAAAACCAAAATATTTCAGGGAAAAAGTTTGAGGGAAAGGGTTCCAAGGAAGATGATGATAAACCAGGAAAGAGTTTTAAGTAGAAAAAAAATTATTAACATTATATCATTATGTGTTTTAGAGTTAATGAGTTTGAATATTTTCAAAGAGTAAAAAATTATAAATATGAATACTAAATATCACAATTATTCAAACAAGATTTCTTCATAGATGTTACCCACTAAAAAGTTTTAATGGGATATTTGATAAGATGGTCACATAGTGATGTCTAAGAAATTACATAGAGATATAATTAGTTTATCAGAACTCTTGAAAGTGGATCAAACTTAATGATGATATGGGAGTATATTATATATGATTTTTAATAAATAAGATTATATATAGTTTTGTTAATTATTTTTAAAAGAGTTTAAGTAAATAGAATTTATCATGTTATATTAAAAGGTAATCTCAACTTTATCATTCTGTCACATTGGCTTGACACACACACACACACACACTGATATACATGTCTTAATGAGAAATGACAATTGACCCCATAAAATGAGAATTTGAGTTATCTTAAATGATTTTCATCATGGATCCATATAGGTTATGAAAAAATGTTAAGGTTAGTGTGTGTAT
The DNA here is from genome assembly GCA_963277665.1 of Viscum album. Lineage (NCBI taxonomy): Eukaryota > Viridiplantae > Streptophyta > Magnoliopsida > Santalales > Viscaceae > Viscum > Viscum album. The sequence continues at coordinate 375,722,014 of OY728160.1, read as the reverse complement.
GATTCTTTTAATGAGATAAAAAATATTATCATGAGGCATAAAATGGATTTTTTTTCACTGGATAACTCATGAAGTATTCCACATAGTGTTTCATAGACTATATATCTGGTATAATTGGTATGAATGGATAATTTTTAGAGTACCCACTACTTTAGGTTGGAAATATAATTAGAATGATAACCTTCATACTTTAATAAATTTCTTATGAAATAATTTAGTCTTATCTAATTAGGGGGTCGTTGGGTGCACTATTGATCATGTAATTAGTTGGAGATCAACTAAGATGTGATTTCTTCTCTCATATAGTGATTATTAAATTTTATCCATAGATTGAGATAGAATAAGGAATTGTATGACCACACTTATATAGTACATATGATGTAGTTATCTATTTGGGTGAGGGTAGTGTGATTTTCTCTTCCATAATGGTGAATAGAATATGATATATTCATCAACCTGGTCAGTATGTACATTGGGAATACATAATATATGAGTAATCTATATGAGATTGAAATAATCTTCATCCCATATTTACTAAATTTCATAGAAAAATAGATGATATATAAATTCATTATTTTATATGATTTAGTTAGTGGAAATAGGTTTAGGGATACATAGTTTTGATGGATATCACTCTAGATCCCTTTGTAGGTTGAGTAGAATTGATTCTTTGATAGTGGTCACTATTTGATAACATTTATAGATCATGTGATCCATGTTTTTTTCAATTATAAAAAAATATCATGAGTTAAAACTTTGGGTTTTACTGAATATATATTGAGTGTGGATCAAGGAGTTACTCAAAATATTTTTTTAGAGTTTTATCCAAAAGGTTTTGGGTGGGCATTGAAAAGGTATTTCATTTGACGTGACATAATGTGAATTTTGATGATTGGTTTTCAAAGAAATTTCATAAGATATATAAAATTTGTTTTATATATGGCATAAAAATTTATTTCATATAATATAATATCAGGTCAAATGGATCAAAGTCTACGAGTCTTTAGTGCTTGTGGGATATTTAAGGAGATATGCCCTAAATCTCAGGCATATTTGAAATGAATTGGAAATTATTATATTTTAAAATAGGTGGTAGTCACATGGAATTAATTTAATGAAACATAAAAATTTTCTAAGTATTTATGATTGGAATATCATGAAGGATAATTATAGGATAACATGCCACTACCTTTTCATGATATTCATGTTTTTATTTTCTAAAACTCAAATATCTTCCACAAATAACATATCATTATTAAAGATGCTTTATAAGATGAAACATTTGAGATAGGTGTTACATTATTGTGATGTATTCATGTTTTTATGTGGAATGAACTCATATGTTATATTGTATAAGTTAATGTACATGAGAGTCCCCATGTATATATACATGAGTAAACACCATCGAGATGGTGTGGTTCATTCATACCTAAACACTTGGTGATGTTCCCTCGACCCCATGACACTCTATATCTCTCACCCTTTTACAAATAATAGAACTAGAATCCTATAGGTGAAAAGTTTATCCTTTATGAGAATTGTGTGATTTGGCCAACTGCTAGATACACCATAGAAAAAGGATGTCATTTGGCTAGCTAATTTGATAATTATTAAGCATGATGAAGAATGTTTTTGTGGATCGATTAGGGTAAATTTAAGAATCTCAAAAATTTATTCACTTTATATTTTACACATGATTTTAGTTATTATCTCATGTCCAATTTATGGGTTTTTTTATATTTCATTGATAGTGTTTAATGACTGCCAGAATATCCTAAGAAATCACCAATTATTTCCCTACATCATGATTATGAGTTTTTCTGAATTATAAAATATTGAAGTAAACAATGGTTTATCTCTATTCCCATAATTTAACTCATATATGGTTAATACATAATAATCCATCCTCTTGAAAAATATTTTTTTAAATAACCTAGAGTAATATTATAAAAATATCTAATAGTAAAAAATAAATTATCTTTTATTTCATCAATTTTATCTTTATCTACAAAAATCTAGTGATTTATCATAAAGTATATTTTCACAGTTTTTACCATTACTGTATTATATATCATTAAAGTTTTTCTTTTATTTTTTGACCCTTATATCAAGCACACTATATAATATTTTTTTGTTCTTAAAAACTAACTTTGAAATTTTCTTAATGATATTTAATCACTCTTATAGTATCCTTGATACTATGACATATTTCACTAAATTTTTTAACGACTCTACCTTAAAAATATTTTTTAATTTTGATTAGTAATATGAATCATTATATTCTAGATCAATTTAAATATTGTGAGAAATAATATGATTGAATTTATTAGGGTCTCTAATTAATAAAATTTACTATTAATAATAAAAATATCCGAGTTTGTATAATATGTGAAGACCCAAAAACTGATATTGATATTTATAAAACATATATCAATGAAGTTAATTGATTTAAAAATTTTTATACACCTTATAAAAAAACATAAATTAGTGTATATTTATTCTATGTTGACTTTAGGCACCATACATTTCTAAATTTTTAGCTTCAAAGATTGTATATTTTTAAGTAATTCATATTATAAAGAACTAACTAACATCAAATTTAGTTAAAAATTCATGTGTAATATAATAATAAAAATATTTACTTGGATATACATAAAACACTTATCTATGATTGTTTAAATCATCAAAATAATATTTTTTAACCATAACATTTTTAAAATTTTTCATTTTTTTTATAGAAGTAACTTTTTTATTAAACATATTGAAATCATTAAATATATTCATCTTGAAATGTTCAAAGTATTCATCAAAATAAATTTTGAATCATCCCATAATTTTAATTTATTTCATTTTCCGAAACATCCAAATAAACTTCTTTACCATGAATATCAGTTATATTTGTTTAATTATTGAGAATCAAAATTTAAAATATCTTTCTAAACCTAAGTATTATATAAAAATATTTAACAATCATATTTTTATTCATCTTCATTGTTACAAAATTTTTCAAATGATTACACCTTAGAGAGGATTACAATATTTTATTCAAAAAACATTAATTATTTTGGTAAATTTTATAACAGTTGGATTTTTTTACTTTAACATATTAAAAAATATTTACAACATCACCACCTATAACCCCAATTTATAGAATAAAACTACCAAATATATCATCAACCACATCATCAATTTATTATAAAATATATTGATCATATTTAAGATTTTAATTTTCATCAATTAAAAATTTAATTTTAGTTTCTTTGGAAATTCACACATCCTTTTGAGTAAGTGTATTTTCATTAGATTTTAATCTCACTTCTTTAGTACTAAATTTTTTATAATATATTCATCATTAATATATCCACTACAAATATGAATGATACACTCATATAGTTCAAATTTTTCATTATTATGATCATAAAAATGTTTTGGTTGATTAAACATACTTGACTCAACAAGTAAATCCCACTAAATACTACCTTCTTGAAGTAAAGTGTCAATAATAATAGGTTTTTTATTAAATTAGAGATATATCTTTTTGATCTTTAACTTGTCTTTCAATTGAATCATTAGTTATTCAATGTTTATCTCCCTTATAGAAATATATTTATTTTCTTCATAATTATCATCATCACTTATATCATTATTATTATTAAAATCAACATTATAGATAGAAACCATAATTTTCAAAAGCGAATCCCATCTGTAACCCATATTTATGAGAATTCTACGAAAAAGGAATCATAGAGATGAAGTTTATATACATCCTAATACTTAATTTATAGTTAATTACCTTAAACAAATGTGTCTATATCATTTTATAAGGATAAAAGTTTAATTATTCTATTTGATGATCACAATTATTTGTTAATATAAAAAAATATTTACAGAAATTAATCTATATCTCATAAAACATCACATATAGAAAGATGTAGAAATATATGTTTTATTATCCTTTCCCATTTATGTAAAAAGTTTTAAACAATTGAAAGGTCAAAGGATTTATGTTTCAACATTGATAAGTTTTATATTACAATATATTTGAAATAGATATGGTGAATAAAATTCAAGAGATTAAACATATATAAAAGGAATACAAATAATTTCATGAATAAATCACCTCACTAAAAAATGAATAAAATAAATAAATAAATATTATGTGAAATAAAATAGAAAATATAAAATTTATATAACAAAAATATATCCCATATACATAAAGGGTTGATATTTTTTTAATCATATAAGAGAATTGAAAAGTTAAATTTAATATTACATATATAATAAATTTCACTTATTTTATAACCTATATAAAATTAAAATATATTTATCATACCTTGTGTATGATTTAAAAACATTGTGTAATACTTTAATCCTTTTTGAACTAAATTATATAATTAAAAATAAAAAAATCAGTGGATACATAGGTCATAATACTTAGCCACATAAACTCAAAAATAATCCAAAATAAATACAATTAAAAGAAAATAAAATCATCTAAAATCAAATAAAAAAACCTACTCTTCATAAAATAAAAATGATTAGAAGAAATAATATTTTGAATATATATTTTAATAAATGTTTATTATATATTAATTCAAGATATATTTTAACTTTTTTAGAATAATATTTTAAGAAATCATGCTTTATATCAATGCACATGGTACTAGACTATAATATATAATTTTTCAAAGGCTCATAACAATAGTGTTATTATATTTTATAGTTACATGTTAAAAACTAAAACTAATATCCTTTAAATCATTTTTCATTCACAACACATGAAAAAAATTTCTAGTTTCAATATATTTTACTTTATCTATTTAAAGTGTAGTAAAATAACATTTCATAGTTGTATAAGAAACTAAATACCATCCTAATAAATAGAAGGTTTCTTAGTTATTCTTATTTTTAACCTATAGCCTCTAATATTTTCATCTGAATATGAAATGAAATACAATCTATATGTTTTTGGAAACAAAAATATGTTGTTCATTGTTCCTTTTTGATACACAAAAATTCATTTAGAAGAATTCAAATGATATTATTTAGGATTATTTTTAGGTTTGGTATAAATTTACACAACAGAAATGATATATATTCTATGAAATAAATAAATCAAAATCATTTATCATTATAAATTTATACCAATAGGTTTTCAAGGTAAATTCATATCATTATTAATATTGGAACTCATAGGTGTGGTATATGGTTAACTATTTTATGTGCAAAAATTCTCAATAAAACATATTAATATTTTATTTTATTTAATAAGTTACCAAAATATATTTTAATGATTTAAAATCAAAACTAAAATTAAACTCACCCATTTTACTTCTTTCAATCCCCATCAGTAATAGCTTGTCAAATTCATAATAATATTTTTATTTTACTGAACTAAAAATAATTTCATCAATATATATTGAAATAAGAAAAACATATTTTAAAAATATTTTCTTAAACAAACTAGGATCTTAAATCCGAATAATAAAATAATTAATAAATTAAATGAAATGAGACTTTAATACCAAGATTAAAGTTATTATTTAAGATTATATAAAGATTTAATATGTTTATATACAAAATTAGGAAAACATGTATTGTGAAAATCTAGTGGTTCTTCAATATACATTTCTTCCAAAATAAACCATTTAATAAATTACTTTTAACAAACATATAGAAAGTTTTAAATTCATATTAGATGAATAAATAAGGATGATTTTAGTGGATTCTAACTTATCAACAGCTACATAGTTCTCTTTAAAGTTTATAACTTTCTCTTGATTATAACATTTTGTGACTATCCTAGAATTATTATTTATAATCACACCATGATCATGATCCTAATTCCTAAAAACCCATTGCATTCCTATAACTAGTTTTTTAGAGGGTATCTCAACTAATTAAAGAAATATAATTATTTAAATCTCAATTATCTAATATTTTATGGATAAATCCAAAATAGAATCTATCAAGGAATTATCTATCAATTTTGGTTCCTATTGAGAAATAAAAACATAAATTTTGGAAGTATTTTAATTCTATTATTAGTTATAGAACCTTAATATAAACCACTAATCATAGATTACAATTGATGTTGTATCACAATTTTAGGTTTTCTATGTATTATATAATTATATTATTTAGTTTATAACTCTTCAATATTAAGTTATACAAGAATATGTTCCCCCTCCTCATCTATTATAGTATTGATATGAATATCAATCCTTACGTTTTTTAAAAAATAATCATTAATATCAATAGAAGTATTTCTTATTATAAAAATTATTTTTTATCAGATGTAGTGTGATCATATTCCTCAAATATCCTTAAATTATTATTGAAAAATCTACATGATTTAAAAGAAATAGAATAAATTTGGAAGATTTATTTATTATTGTTTGGATAAAATTTACAAGGATTATCCATATTGTTAAAAATATAAACATTACAACTAATTTTTTTTGGTAAAAACTTTTGGTTTGTTTCCATTCCATAACCCCGTATGAGTTTTATTTAAAATAGGCATTATTTGTCCTCTACTTATGAAATATCATGCCATATTAATATCTTATATAAAAAAAATAAGTTTTTAAGATATATTCACACAACATTTTTCAATAAACATATTCCAAATTAATACCCCCTTTCAATAAAAATATTCCTTTGAGGTTTTCTAGGTGTATAAAATATTCATTTAATATGATGATTGGAGTGAAAATATTTAAAATCATGATTTGAAAATTATTTTCACTAGGACCAGGATGAATATAAGAACCCTTGGGGGGAGGGTGGTGAATCAAGATGTTTCTTTAATAAATCATTTCCATTTAATAAATGTTTTCCCTTTATCAAATATTTTTTTTCCATTTAAAGTAACATGTTCAATCTCACAAACTCTTATTGGAATTCTCCCTGAATAATACATGAATCTATAATAAATTAAAACACAATATACACATGTAATGTTTTTGGTTCACCAACATTGGGATACATCCAAGGATCACACAACATTGATGTATCTATGTGAAAAAATATATTATACACACATTCAATGGATACATGTTTCACTAATGGTCACTCTATGATAAGGTACACTGCCTTCATAATGGTTTATGAATCCTTAATTAGTTACCCAGTATGAACTACCTATTATTAGAATCCATTAAGTACTTCAAGTAAGTATTGGTAATAATATATAAGCTTTAATATTTTAGCATCTTTGATTTATTTCACATATATTATGATCGAACTACGTACCTCATTCTTTAAGTGTTCCTCACCATAGGATAGAATGTTTTTATGAATGATGGGGGTTAAATTAAGAAGTGGGATGAATATAAAATATCTGGTATAAATATTAATAAAAAATGATGAAATCAATATAACCAATAGTCATTACAAAATGAATGAAAAATATCACCCATCACAACTACATGCCACCATTAATGAATAAAAATCCAATTATATAACAAAATGAGTAGTAGTATATCACATAGTCATACATATATGAAAAGGAAATAATAGGATTAACATGTATAAGATAACTAAAAAAATAAACAAGGTAATAAGACTATAACTAAAACAAGGCATTGAGTTCCTTTATGGTATCACCACCAGAATCTAGTTGAACTTTAAAGCATAACCATCCAATGTAGAGATATTTCCCTTACTTGTTCTTGCAACCAATAAGTCTTCTTGGTTATCATGAAACTTGAGTAGGGTTTGCATATAACTTAGTAATAAAACTCAAATAATGTTTGAAAATAATTATAGTATAAGAAGTTGCATGTATAATGTTATATTATCATAAATAATGTAAGCATAAAATTACAATAATAATAAAAAACTATCAACCATTTGTACTATACAAACACCCAGGTGTAACCCAACCTAAAATTATATAAATAATTCCTAATGTTACATCCCATAATATAGAAAACCATAGTAGGTAGTTATATTAAATTATTGGACCAGAATTTAAGACATGTGAAAGGAACCAATAACATAATAGCCTTGGTGGGATTGATACATACATAAATTTAATTTCAAAAAATTGGATAAAATATGAACATATTGTGAGAAAATTATTATCCATTCCATAATATACCAAAAAATTACACATATTCCTCTTCTAGGTTTCAGGGGGAAAGGGAAAAAATAAGGATCTATAACCGAAACTATTATAACATAAAAATGTAATAAGTCATATAGTAGGAATACATAAACAAAATTAATCCATAATCAACGGAAAATTTGGGTATTAGATATCCATGACAATAATTGAAATATGGATAACAATAATCATTGATCTCATACTAATGGAAGAAATAATTACAGACATCAAAACATACTGTCAAGGCCTTATGGAAAGACACTATCTTGTTATGGGAAGAGGTATACACCAAAACCCAACCTATTTTTCTCATGATACATATCAATGCATAAATGGGATATATAATTTTTTCCCTATAATCACCTAATTAAGTCCAATTTATTCACCATAAGAGTCAAAAATACTTTTTATACAATTACCTAAGGAACCCCTTAGTAAATAAAAACATGGATATACATATAATGGTAAATATATAAATCAAACCCTACCCCAATCAATAAAATTATATTGATGTCTAGGATGACAAACCTTAATAAACTTGGGATATATTTGGTATTCTTAAAAGTAATAGGAAGTACCATTATCAAAGAAATATATTGGCAAGGGTAATCTTAATTTATTTGGTTATCCATGTATTATAGTAATTGGGTATAATAGTTTTAATTGGTAGGATACCAAAGAAATGGTAGGAAAAATCATTCATCATGGTTTATAAAGATAATGTGATTATTCTAAATCATATCCACTTATTGTTCCTTTCTAGGTGTGCAGTATTAGTCCCATTAATCATGAATTGAAGTAAGGATTGAGTCATTTATTAACTAAACATTTTTTTGGATGATTACACCATGGTGAATTTGATCCCAAACCATATCAACTTTTCAATATCATTATAGGATTAAATTTTCTAGGAAACAATAAAAACATTCACTTTAATAAAACTTAGGATGAGTTTTCTACCATGGAAATGATTGAGTTTTACAACAGATGTGGTTACTATTGAATAAAAAGAATATGTATAATGGATAACAAATAAAGAATTTTTAATTCCTTAAATTTCATAAGAAACATGGTAAATTTTTTTTCTATTTAAATTTATTCACACCACTAAATGAAATAGTTTTTTAATATAACATGAGTCCCAAAGAATGAAAATTGAGATAGAAATACCTAATTTTGGATTGAGAAAAAATTCAATCACAAAATCTTAAAATAGATTGATTAAAGTTGATCTTAAAATACCATCAATAAATGTATTATATGATATAAAATCTAAAATAATTAGTATATATACACCGCATAAATTAAATTAGGTGCACAATACTTCACATGTCTCAAAGAGAGGAATTTGAAATGGAAAACCTTACATCTTGTCCTGACTTCCACAAACGTACTTTAATCTCTTACATCACAGAAAAATATATCTTCTTCACTTAATTTAGAACCTTATTCATATCTATTTTTCAATCGTACTGTTTATAAATAGTCATTATCTATATAAGTTATTATTATTTTCCACATCAATTGTTTATTATTTTGATCATTTGTACCAGTTTCATTACACTATTGGATTTATTCATTATTCACCCAAAGTTATTTAGGAATAGGTCAGTATAATTACTTTTAGGTATGATTTTTGATAATTTAAGATGCATAAAATTTATTACATTAGTGTTTTAGTATTTATCAATGAGAATGAAATGTATAACAAGTATATATTAACGATTCTTGATGATTAAAGGTTATTTTATTAATTAATGAATTAAATATTAAAATAACATATCTAGAATAAAAAAATTACGATTTAAAAATTTATATTATATTATAGTATTAATTATGTTCCCATATTAATTCTTGATTTTGATTCATATTATTGTTGAAGTAGGTGTTTAAAATAATCCAAAAATAAACATGCCCTAATTTAATGAATGATCACATGGTGTTTTTAGTAATATAATTATAATAGATGGATAATTATTATAATTAGTTTTTATTAGTGTGATATATAAAAACTATAATTTATATATAAGAGAAATTACTGAATATGAAAATATTTTAAAATTTTAATGAAATATTTCCCCTTTTCATGCTTGTTTCAAATGATTGAATTAATGATGATCATTTATTGATCATATCATTAATATATTCAACAATGTTTCATAAAATAACCTTAATGATATCATAAATACCATTTTTTCTCATTTAATAAATTTTAGGAACCATGAATACTGGGTTGTGATGAAAAATGAATTTCATTTTCTCATGGGGGTAGTATTCTACATGTACATATGAACAATTATTTCATGTTTTTTAATGGATTTAATAAATCAATGTATATTTATAATACCCTTAATAAAATACAATTATAATATATATGAAAAGTCCTCATGATTGGTTTATGAGTGTGGTTTTAGTTTTTGTCAATATATAATAAGAAATCTAAGTAAATGTATGATGAAGTCCTCAGTGATTAGTGACTAATCATAGAAATATAAAGACGAAAATAATTAAAGAAAATATGAATAATGTTAGTGGTTATGATTATAGAATTATTATGGATGCATTAGATATTAGTTAGTAAGAAAAATCTAAATGTTGTTGGTGTTTCTTGGAGAGTTGTTTTTTATTCATTGGATGTTAGTTGGTATGAAAATTCTATATGTTGGTAATGATACTCAGAGAATTTTTATGGATTCAGTATATATGAGTTGGTAAGAAAATTCTCCATGTTTAATGTGTTGATTACAGATCTATTATTAATTTCCATGATATGTGCCAATTTCACGAGGATATGTGCACATTATTTACCAATTTTTGAAGGTGAAGATTATTTGAGTATGAAGAAGTTTGTAATTTATAATTTAATTTGAAAATAAAATAATTAAGATATCCCAAGAATTTATTCCATTCCTATCATATATATTTCAATATTTAGGGATTAGTTTTTGAAAATAATACAATGCAATAATAATTTATTTTTTATAAGGAGAAGTGAAATTATTTTTGAAATAATCTTAAATCCACAGACTTGTTTAAGTAAAATTAATAGAATTTACATTTTATACTATAATTAAGAATGAAGATGATCTATAAAATTTTGGTTCATGATTGGATAAATTCTTAAGAATATTGAAGTTCATGAAAACATTTCTTTACAAAAAAAAATTTGAAGACCATGTAAAAAGATAGAATACATATACTTTTAATGATGGATATTTTGAGGAAGGTATTTGATTTTGAATATTTGTAATGATTTTATATTTATGATTTGAAACATTTTATTTATATGAGTTAGACAAAAAAACTATCCATCTAGGGGACCCCTACTACCACTGCTAATGTGGGTATATAGGTCAACCTCATATAGTGGCTATGGTGGCATATAAGGAACACATAGATACCACCAATGAGTTCATGGGATAGAAAATGATCTATGGGTGCACTTAGCTATCTAGGAGAGCACATGATGCATATCAGGTGCCTGGGTGGACTATGAATGTGAGGCACAACCTATGAGCAGCATGAGTGTTATGTTTTGGGTGATGAAACCCACTGATGGATTTAGGATTTGGAAGGATAATTTTTTATACAAATTTAAGATCCAAAAAAGCAAAAATTTTTGTTTTACAGGAGTGGATCGAGTACTGTTCACATATTAAAAAACATATGCAAATAACAGAATCCACCCGATAAAATGCATCTTGACCATATAATCATATCCTTTCATATTTAACCTCTAAATCCTAAACTTTTACAATTCAACGTGTCTTAGAAACTAACTACTACACTATAGGAAAGGTGACCTCATATTTATTCTAAAATTAGCCTCTTCTAAGAAACTAGCACATGTGGAATTTTTTAATGAGAAATATTAAGTAATGTGATTCATGTTTAATGTGAAAGAATAAGATCCTACTTGATGAGATTAATTATTTATTGTAATGAATATATGTGAATAAGAAATATATCCGTAGTTTTTTAGGAATTTAAATGAGAATAAAATGTTTGTTGGTTAACACAGAATTTACCAGATCAATATGGTGCATGTATATCTTTATATCCAAATGAATAATTTTGTGATCCTAAGTCCCTTGGATATTTATAATGAGGTTCATAGATAAATAATATCAATAGGTATTCATATCTAAAAGGTATAAGAATAAATGTGTTTTTAATTACACATTTAATTAAGGAATTAATTGTGATTTTATTAATTAAACCGCGAGTCAATATATTTTTTGAAAACTTTGAATGAGTCAATATATGACATGAATAGTGAATCATTTGTGGAAAGTGGTAGTTTTATAATACATTAAAATATTTTTATTTATGTGGATACAAATATTGATTATAATATTCAATGAAAACAATATTTTCATGTAGTGAATATAAATAAAAGGAGAATGAAAATGAGAAAAGACTATTCAAAACTGTGATAAAAGAGAGAAAAATTTCTTATTTCAATAAGGAGATTTAATATATTACATCTACTATATATTCTGATATATCCATGAATGAAAGAGATTTAGTAAGGTAACTCCTTTGATATATAGATTAGATGGCCGCGCATTTTACAATTGAGGAAAAAGAAAACTTGTATTATTTTGAGGGATTATTCAGTTGATCATTCTGATAAATAAGTAAGTTGTAGTGGATGTTTCATCTTCCACTTAATGATGTGTACTATGATGAAATTCTAATTATCTATATTGTTGATATCGAATCATTCAAATACCTTCAGTTGTGGAATATGGTTATTCAATTGATGAAAAAACATCTAGTGTAGTAGAGATATCTTGTTTAGTAATTTTTTGAAAGAAAAATATTTATACAATTAGTCGTCCCAATATAAAAAATTCCACTGAAGAACATGTGGTACTCTTATAAAAAGTTCCACTCACTCTGGAAAACTAACTAGTTCCTTCCAAAATATTTTTTTTGTCAATTATAGGAATTTGTAATCACTAAAAAATTAATGTGATTAAAAAATCCATGAAACAACCATAGGTTGATCATGGTAAGGAGTATGTTCCCACAATAGGACTAAACTTTGAAAAAATTGATATGTGCTGCTATTTATTTTTTTAACTACATTAAATTTGTATGATATTTTTGATATCACATAATAAATCAATTCCTATTAACTATGGAAGAGGTTTGAGAGTAATAGGGATTAGGTTAAAAGAAAATAAAGCTTGGTAATGTTGGGTACATTGATTCAATCCCCCTCTCATTGTCCCTACATGATCCATCTAGGTTGTAAAAGTGGAATCAGTGGATAGAACTTCTTATGATTGGTTCAAAGGTAGTTTTAAAAATTTTATATGAAGTTTATATTTGATGTTAATTATATTGTGCCTTAGGTGGAATAATTAGTCTCAACTCTTGTTGAATAAGACATGAAGGTCTATTCTAATACTCTAAACAATTGGAAGAAGAGGTAAGAAAAGAGAATGCAGAAAATATCAAAGAAATAAGAGAAGGATATATTCCCTTCTATGAAATTATCTTCCAATTATCATTTTAAATATACTATATCATGTTGTGGAGTGTATAATGAGATGAATCAATTAAAAATATTTAAGAATTTTACTCTCAATTGTAAAGATATATGAATAATTTTCAAATAATTTTTTTACATATATACTTATTTTTTAAAGAATATTCTTGATGAAAAATTATTGCTTAAAGTGGAAATTAAAAAAAAATAGAATCGCGTGTTATAAAATTAAAAAGGTTCAATGATTTTATAAAACTAGTTGAAGAAACGGAATAATCTGTGATACTATTCAATGAAAAAAAATAATTGTAGAAGAATTGAAATGGAATTTTTATGAGAGAATCATGAGTAATCATGTGTTTGGTGAATTAATCCATGCACTTGAAGCATTGTTCAATGATTCTATGAATGTTATATATTCTCTTCTTAAAGAGAAAACTTGTAAGGTCAAAGTAATTGACAATTTGGTGGAAGAAAATTTCATGTTTCATTAAGAGTGTATTCAAAAGATCCATTATCTAGAAGAAACACATAAAGATACTATCAGTGTTAAGGAATCCCAATTTAAAGTTAAATCCAAAATAATCAAAGACCTTGGAAACTATCTGAGTGAAGGTAGTAGACAACTTGAAGATAATATTAACAAAATTAAATGTTAATGGGATGTTAGACTGTCATTAGTTAAAAATTATAAGTTTTCACTCATAAATAAATTTATTAATGTATACGTAAAATTGTAAAATTTAAAGGGGGAACATGTTTAAAGTTCTTTGGATATTGATAATAATAATATTTCCACCCAAACATGTAAAGAGAGTCAATCCATATAAAGATATGATTCTATATTCATGTTGACGAGGTTCATGTCTCTAAAGAGATTTATATTTATTGAAATAAGTTCTAAAAATTATCTATTCATCAACCTTCTACAATAAAATGGAAAAAGCCAACTCATAACCCAACTACTTATATTTTCACTAATGTACTCTCATCTACTAGTGAGGGTTTAAAGAAAAATTCTAGGAATATGTGGGTAGAAAAAATGATGATAAATCCACTAGAAAACGAAAGGTGGATTCTAGTAATATCAAGAAAAATAACACCAAAAACTATTATTCTAATAAGGAAAGTAAAATATATAAATATTAAGTCACTAAATCTTGTTATACTTTTACGATAAAAAACAACGAGATACATTGGAAACTATTGGAGCTGCTAGAAGTTCGAACATTAAGATTTTGTGTGTTGGAATAACATAGAAATGTATGAAGATTATAAAAGTTATACATTTAGGGGAAGTAGATATCAATAAATGAATAAACTTTATCAATTTCCGCATATTCCATAGAAGAGAATGAATATGTACACTAGAAATAGATTTTAATATCTTAAATAATTATTTTGCTAATACAAGATAAGTGGTCACATTAAAGAATAGTTTTGGTATACAATATCCTGGTACAAATCCAATGATAAAGTTAATAGAAGACCATGACTTAGATATAATCAAGTAAGAAATAAAACCTAAAAAGCTATATTGGGAGATAAAAATGTGAATTAATATGATCAATAGATAAAAAGAAATAAAAAAACACTCCCAAGATGATTTTGAATATGAATGTCTATAATTTCATCTCAACCAAGAAAATATTCTTTTACTATGGAAATAGAAGTCATACCATTGATCACTCAAAATTTCCAAGGAAATTAAAATGAATATGAGCATGCCAAAATTAAGAATAGAATTAATCTTAGAGAGAAACAATAATATAATATTGATTGAATACATTTCTAAATAATATTTTGATAAGTTGCCTAGGAAAGGTAACTTGAAAACATTGAAGAATCCATTTGGAAGAACCAAAGAAAAATATTTTATAAATTAATGACTAATCGTTTTTCCCAATCGATTATAATATACTAGATAAATGAAAAAAGATAAAGATAAACCATAATATAAAGTAAATGAAAAAGGAAAAGAGGTTCTTCCACATGAATAAGATCTCAAATTTTACAAGTGGTTCTTAGTAAATTACCAATCAAGTGTTTCATAATTATTGTGTGGAAGGTTTAGGATGTCTGGACATAATGCGAAAAATAATATGACTCTTTTTCCTTCTTAAAGGGAGATGTTTACGATATGAAAAGAAACACCAGGGGGATCTATTTCACTACTGGAAGATGTTAAGATTAATAATCGACAAAAACATAAAGGTGAATGAAAGATAAAAGTACATGATTTAAAAAATATTATAATGTGAAATTTAAAGGAGACAAAATCATGAAGAGTACATGACACTTTATAGGTACAATGAAAAGAGTCTTTAGGTTAAGAAAAAAGTCATATTCCATGTGCACTTACTAAGAAGATCATAATTATTACACCTTATTCCCTTAATTTATGTGTGGTATTTGTGTGCTTACATTATAGTTAATTGAAGGCGAAGTTCATTCCAAAGAGGAGAATATAGTGAACAAAGCATAAAACAATAATTTGGAATTATTATTCAAGAGATGATAAATACTTGAATTTTTACACAATGGATGATCATTAATATGAACATCTTGAAGACTATATGATGAAACTATCCACTAGATAAGATTATGTGAATCCCTTGAGGGGTATAATACATAAAAAAGATTTTATCAAATACTATTCCTTGAATATAAATATGTTTAGGTCATATCTACATATATTGAAAATTTTGGTAACCTAATTACACTATTTACCCATTCCCTGATTATATAAAAGTATGCGCATAAAGGGTGATTGTTGGTTGATGAGTAAGATCCTAGAAATGGGGAGTAAATTATTCTTTCACTTGATATTTATGATGTGTTTGCTGAAGTTTTGAAGAACGTTTGTTTCTTAATAAATATATTTTATATATCCCCCTATTTGAGAAATAAGTATGTTCTGAGCATGATATCACATGCATGGTTTATAATGGATAATATATACAACCTTGTTATTATCTTTATTGTTTTCCACACTAGGTTATCCCATATAAAATTAGATTAGTCTAATTAAAGGATCTTTTATAAGATATCTATGTGGTATAATACTTCTTTAAAAAAAGGAATAAAAATATTTGAGAAAAAACCTACATTAATCCTTTTCATTTATTGTTAATAAGGGAAAAATACACTGACTTTATTTAAGTAAATGGTGTATTTAAGGAAATAATATTTAAAATAAATAAAAATGGGGAGATTCAAAATCCCATGTGGTTTGTTGATGTTTATGGTTGTATTTGTTTTCATTATATAATAAGGAATAAAAGTTAATGTATGAAGAATTTATCTATGATTATTTATTAATAATGGAAAGAGAAATATGAAAATAATTTAAGAATTATAAATAAGGTTGGTGATGACTCATGGATAATTGTTATGGTTTCATTGGCTGCCAGTTGGTAACAAAATTATGCACGTTGGTGATGATACTTGGAGAATTGTTATGGATTCATTGGATGTTAGTTATTAAGACAATTATATATGTTAATAATGATTATTGTATAATTATTATGGATTAATTTCATTCCATTTTGTAATATAATTATCTTTGATTAATAATATGATTCGAAATTAATTCTTAATTTCAATGTCATGTTGAAATTTCACTTGGAGATGTGAGCATTGTTGACCACATTTCAAAGTTGATGATGACTTGAGGATGAATATGTTTGGAATTTATAATTGAATTCCAAAATAAAATAATGAAGAGATACCGATAAGTTTTTCCATGCATATCATATATTTATGGAATATTATTGAGTAGTTTTTCAAAATAAGGCCTTGAAAAGTTAAATTATTTTTACCTAAGGAAATGTGTGATAATTGTTAAACCACTATTATTTTCAAATAAATGTGCAAGTGAAATTACAAGAATGCACAATTTATACCACAATGAAGAATGAATATGATACATCCAATGTTGGATTGTAATTGAATAGAGATGTCCTTATTGAATGAAGTCTTAATAAGGTTTATGTTAACAAAGAAAATTATTTATATAATGGAATTTGAAGTGCATATAAAAATAGAAAATTAATATAATTTTAATTATGGAAATGTTAAGTAATGGATTTTATGATGAATATTTGGAATGATTTTATTTTGAAGATTTGATAAATTTTCATAAGATTTATCCAAAAATAGGCTAAGTGTAGGCTAGCCAAGGGACCCATGAAAGCATTCATTTAGTGGGAGTAGATCAACCTCATCTTATTTCTAGGGAACCATAGAGGTATGGAATAATTCCCACTATGCAGTGCATAAGATAGGAAATGATCTATGGGTTCACAACAATGGAATAGAGAGTTGTGGGTTCTCAGATGGACCTCATTGGTGAGATGAAACCCATGAGTTGAGTGTATGTTGTGTTGGGGGTGCCGAACCTCACCTCCATCTTGATTATTTGGTGGGAGAGTATTACCTATAATGTAGATCTTGATAAAATTAAACATCTATGTGTGATAGAAGAAAAGAGAGTACTTATCACCCCTTTAAAAAATATGTACATAATAGAAGTCATCCGATCAAATTCATCCCGAAAATATGATCATATCTGGTTTTCATTAAACTCCGAACCCTCAATGGTTTCTTCTTTTGGTGTCTTCAAAATTGGCTGATATGTTATGGGAAAGGTGACCTCACCGTAATTCCAAAATAAGCCTCATCTGAGAAACCAGTACACATGACATATATGCATGATAAATGTTAACTAATGTGATTCATACATAACATGAATGACTAAGAGCATGTGTGATGATATTTAGTATTTACAGTAATTAAGATGAGTGAAAAACAAAGAGAGTCCAATTATATCAATAATTTAATGAGAATAAAATAAAGTTTGTTTGGCACTGCATTTATATATGAAATAAGGTGCATGTGTATTTGTTTATCTATGTGAATAATTGAGTGATCCTATGTTCCTCAAGTATTTAAAATGAGGAGCATAAATATACAATTCCATTTGGTCTTCACATTTGAAATTATGGAGAATAAAAGTGTAATTCATAATATGTTTAATTTATAAATTATATGAGATCTTAGTTTTTGAAACATGAATCAATATATTTTGTGAATATTCCAAATGAGTGGAGAGATATAATGAATTATTTATCAAATAAGGAAAGTTGAAGTTATAGACTACATTAAAATATGGTGATTTTTGTGGATCCAAATGTAATGTATAATATTCATTGTAAATAATATTTTCTTGTAGTGAATAAAAATAAAATGAGATTGATAATGAGAAAAGTTTGTTAAAAATTGTGATAAAATAGAGAAAGATATCTTGTTTCAAGAAATAGATATTATATAATAATTGTAATAAAAATTATTATATACCAAATAAATATGGATATTAATGTTGGGAACTTATTTGATATAAGGATTTGCTTCCAGAGCATTTTATAATTGAGGAAGAATAAAACTTTCAGTGTGTTTATAGATTATTAAGTTGATCATTCAAAGGAAGATGTGAGTTGGAGTAGAATTTCCATATTACACTTATTTAATAGTACTGTGCCAACTCACATATTATATATATTGTTGATACAATAGTATATGAAGTCCTATAATTGAGGAACATGGTTATTTAGTTGATGCAAAGACATCCATTACAATAGAGAGAGTTTGTTTCAAAATTTATTGAATGAAAATATTTGAAGAACTATTGGTTCTAGTATAAATAATTACATTGAAGAACTGGTGGTAAAATTATAAATATATCCACTCACTTATGTTTGTTTATTGGTTTATACCCAAACATTTTTCATAAATTCTTGGCATTTTCAATCACTAGAAAGTTATTGTGATAATAAAATCAATGAAACAACTACTAGATGATCACAGAATAGAGTAGGTTCTCACATTGATACAAAACATTGTAAAAATATCTATGTGTTTGTATTTATTTTTTTATCTTTATTTCATGTATAGGATATTTTTGTTAACACACAATAGATCTATTCTACTTAACTGTGGCTGAGCTTTGAGAGTAAGAGCAGATAATTGAAAAGAAATAAAAACTCAGTAAAAGTTGGGTACACTGATTAATCCCCCCTCTAAGTGTCCCTCTATGATCCATATAGTCTATAAAATATAAATTAATCCAAAATCATTATATTAAGGTGGCTAGAATAAAATTTGATATATAAAAATTAAGATTAAAAGCGAAGTAGTTGAAAATAATCACGTCCAGGAGTTGAAATTTCTTTACAAATATCCTTATAAATGAATGCCTTATTCTACCTAATGGTTACCATAATCTTTTTATCTAGGAGATGGTTATAGGAGGAGAAGATTTAAAGTATTTTAAGAGAGAATTTTAAGGAAATTTGAGTCTCTTAATTTGTGGATATGTTACTCTTTTATAAGTGAGGGAAAGACTAGATTTAGGATTAACCCTTATATTTTCAATAATTCAAGGTTAATATACAAGGGTTGATAGCCACAAAATGACTAAATATGAGGATATAGTGGTTTTGGGATGAAAATCACCTAACAAAATTAATTTTTAGAAAAATTTTAGTGTTTAAGGGGGTTTTCTATTAACTTTTTTACTTTTACCCAAATCCAATTTTACTTTAGTAATTAATATCTAAATTTAATAATTAATTTTATTCATAAATATTAAGATTAAAAATTTTACCTAATATTATAATTCTTATTTTAAATTTTAAAATCATTTTATAAAATAAAATTTCTAAAGTTGTAAAAAATTAATTTTAAAATGAACACACTTAATCAAATAAAAATAGTTTGTAAAAAAAATAACATTTTTATAATTGAAATTATATATAAGATAACATTATTATTGTTAATTAGTTTAGAGACATAAATTGATATATTATAAAATAAATAAATGATATTATTATTTTAAATAACGTAAAATCATAATCTCATCCAGAAAATACTTGATTCCAAAAAAAATTTGAAAATAAATTTTATATTGATACAACATTTTAATAAGTTCTAAAAAAGTTTCCCTTAGGTTTTCTAAGTTAAAATAATATTTTAAATGAATAATTTAATTCCTTAAATTCATATTTTATTACTTAAATGGGTTTTTAATCTTCAAGGTCATCCTTATATAACAAAAAAGTTATACAAGTTATAAATTTTATAATAGTTGTATTTTTTTATTAAAAACCAACCTTGTCAAAAAAAGCTCAAAAATTCATACTAAGATAATTTTCATATGTTTAATTTAAAAATTATGTTATTTTAGAAAATTTAAAATTTTTAATTTTAACATTTAAAAAAATTCATTAATAATGGCTCTTTGAATTGTGCATTATTCTATAGTTTTGGGATGTTTCATTCACCTAATATTGTAGCATCTCATGTATAACTTTCTCCTCCCTAAATAATTTCCCTAAAAATTGTGTTATATATCAGCTATTTAAAAATTTAGATGTTTCTTCTTCATAACTTCTTTAGGATCACATGTTGAATCTTATAGTTTTTTATTTCTGCAATGTTCTTTCACCAATTGAGTTTTCCGATTTCGCAACACTTTATTTATGGTGTTATGAATCTAGAAATGTTATTCATTATAATACAAGTTACTATCAATGAATATTACCTTATATGTGAGAATTTTTATTGGACGCATCATATATTTCATTAATAATGAAACAAAAAAGACATTTTGTACTTTAAAAAGGTTTTGTTACAAAAAAATCAGTAATCTACAACTCTCATTATTTATTGTTTATAAATTAGACCAATATACCTAGGGATTAAATTCCCATTTTTACCAAATCTCATAACTTCCTTCCATAGTGAAACCGTGAGGAATATATGATCTCTAAATCAGAATTAAAAATATTTATTTTGATTATCATCCTAGATATTTTTTCTATAATAGGTATTTTTAATATAGTCCTAAATAATATGTACTTTAATAGTCATATCCTCCACAAGATTTGTGTCAACTAAATTTCATTCTATAACTTATTCCCAATTGGTTGGATTATGAAATATCTTACCATATAATTCTTTGTATTGTTACCTATAAAATCTATCTTGGAGGATATTATTTTTTGAATATTATACCAAAGGAAGATACTGATTCCACATACCTTTAAATCCAAGATAACATGATCTAAATATGCATTATAAAGTCTGGATAGTCCGTTCAGACTACCAATCAATATAGTTATGACAATAAGACCTTAAAATTAATCTCAGTGTTGATATATCTTTGAATGAACTTCTAGAATTTTTATATGAACTGAGGGTCATGATCAGAAATAATCGATAGGGGTTCCCTCTAAATCCTTTTGATTTCATTAGTATAGAGTAAGGAATGGCACTAAAGGGGTATATCTTATCATATTTTTAAGGGATGAGAATAATTTTAAGATGGTATATTATAAAACTTATAAAATCGTTATTCCTTGAAGTTTTTGGGAATCTAATAAAAAATTTCAATGGTAGTTTGTCCGATTTCCATACAGGTATAGATACAGGTTTCATGACTCCCTTATAATGTTATATTTTAGAATTTACCTACTTGAATACTAAGTATCTAGACACATAGTCTACAATTTATTGCTTTATACTATCAAAAAAAAGTTTAATTAAATACATATACATCTCTATGATACCAGGGTGTATATAGAAATTTGAGATATGCACTTCATATAGCGGTTCCCTCTTGAACTCTGGTATGAATGGAACACATAACCGCTTCCCAAACTTCAACAGTCCATCTCTGAAGATAATGTTTATTAATTTTCTATAATTTACAGCATTAATATTCCTGTTAACGTTATCAACCTCCTATTATGAATTCTATATATTTTCTAGTAATGGTGTTTTAACAATTTCTTGATAAAAGAATGATGGATCCCCTTGCCAAAAAATCACCATATCCATCTTTAATAGATCTATGTATATAAGATCATTTTAATCCTCAACAAGGGTATATATCCATGGTCCCTCTCAATCAATACATTATCTTCCTTGTATTCCTTCATAGGGTGGTAGTGTATCAAGAAATCACAGTCCTTCAATAGTTGTAATAATCTTCTTTTCCCCATGTCAGGATATTTCTAAGATATGATATAAATAAATCTCTTATGGTTTGTGTATATATATATATCACATATTTCTCCATAGACATAAAATCTACAAATTTTAAAATAAAATATTATAGATTCTCGATCAAGTTCATGAGTTGTG
Organism: Viscum album; assembly: GCA_963277665.1. Lineage (NCBI taxonomy): Eukaryota > Viridiplantae > Streptophyta > Magnoliopsida > Santalales > Viscaceae > Viscum > Viscum album. The sequence continues at coordinate 375,699,197 of OY728160.1, read as the reverse complement.
TACTTTTATTCATCGATTTTCAATTGCCTTGATACATTGGCAATCAACATATCATTCTACATAAAGAAACAACCAAGTCCTTTCTTTGATGAATCACTATATATTAAAAACATATCCATAACTAGTGATAATGTTGATACTTATTCATTAATAATTATCTTATTCAGATATTTAAATATTTTCTCACATTAGCTTGACCAAATGATTTTACCCCTTTAAGTGTTAACATGGTTAACAGGGTTGCCAACCTAGAAAAATATTAAACAAACCACATATTATAAAATGCTAATCCCATGGTTCTTCATATCTCAGTTATGTTTATCATTGTAGTATATTATTTTAATATAATTTTATTTAAAGGTTATATATATATATATATATTACATCCTTAGATACAAATTTCCATGAATGGAAACTTCCTTGAGCCAAAATTCACACCTAGAATAATTCCCATATCATTCTTTTTTTAAGGGTATCTATAATTATTTTTAGAGGAATATCATACTATTCATATCTCTTAGATTATATCATTATATCATCAATAAGAAGCAATAAAATGTTATCAAGATAATCCTTGGATAATCTATTAATATAATCCATAAATACATAATGTGTATGAGTTAATCCAAAAGGAATTATCATAAACTCATAATGTATATTCTTTGTTTGAAATGACATATTCAGTATATCATCAATATTCACCCATAGATGACGATAACTAGTGTGAGGATTGATCTTTGAAAAGAATTTGGATCCTTTAAATAAGTAATAAATTCATGGTAAATAATAATTTTTTATTCATGGTAATGGAATTGATCACTCTATAATCAGTGCACAATATCATAAACCCATCATTATTTTTTCATGAATAAAATAGGGGCTCACTATGTTGAAAAACTTGGGTGTATAATAACTTATCACAAAAATTTTGCAACTGTTTCTTTAACTCCACCAACATAACTATTTTCCTTCTATATGGAGTTTTAGATATTTTAATTTCATCAGTAATGAGTTAAATGGAAAACTCAACTTCATGATCATGTAAATGACTAGGTAATTCCTTTATAAATACATCAATGATTTTTTTTACCTTGGGTATATGCTCTATTATTTGGATACCTTCCTTATCCATATGCTACAATCGATCTTCCCTTATTCCCAAATTTTTTTTGGGGAGAGTTATTAGGTGAGGATCCATACATGATTTAGATAATGGCGTTTCCCCACTAAATATAGGGGATTACACCACACCTTTATGAATCAAAATCTAATTCCATTAGAAATATTATTTCTACATTATAATTTAAAAGGAAATAAATAACAAGGATCATATAAAATTAATATATATATATGTTAATCAAGTTCTAAAATAGGTAATTCCCATGGATCATAATTATAATTTCCTCATAAATATTTGTTACAAATAATATTTTCACTTGGTGTCTCAATTGATATCCCCCTTACTAGGTTTCTAGGTAAACATCTAATGTTTTTGGAAAAAATATAAAATATAAAAGCATGCAAATATATGGAATAAAATAAAAATTTATCTTAATTTTATGATATGATCCAAGTACTTTATATCACATAATTTGGAACATTGACTTCATATGTGGTAATCTCATAATCTTTTCCTTTATCTCATGTAATTTTATGAGGAAAATTCCCTTGAAGTTTGTGGAACTAGTTCACATTATATCCCTATTTATTATAGATAAATAATTGAACATCAATAGCTTCTGCCTTTCCCTTGCATTCATGTTTTTGATGACCTTTTTCCATGCACATGTAAAAACTCCCAATCCCTTCTTTAAAAACCTACAGAGTTTCTTCCAATAGTCATTACCTATGGGAATTACCACCCATCCATTCATATCCTTTATTGCACTGTTCTTACCATGATTCTCAACTAACCTCTTCTTCTTATGATTTTCAATGAATATATACATCATAAAAACTCCTTTTATATCTTAATATCACTTTAGACTATATACTCATATGAAGAAAAGGTACGAGAGACCAATTCACTTCAAAAGATCAATTATAATCCATCAATGAAACAATCAATATTGATTTTTGGTTTGCGTACATAGTTCACAACATGCCTAGATAACCTTGTAAAGTTATCCTCTTAATCAACAATATTTTTTTCTTTATTTTGTTTAATATTGAGGGACTATATTCATATTTATTCTATTTTCTCTTGAGTAGTTTTTTTCCATAAAATACCTTCACTGAATGATGGGGGTTGATATAGTTCACTTTCCTCCCATTAGTCACTATATTTTTATAGTGTCATACACATAATTATCTGGTGATATTGAATTGTGAAAAAAATTATTATTATGTTTTCAAGAGTGTTACTTAGATATCTAGTGTGGTGTTTTCGTAGTATTTATGATATCTAACTAGATTCCCCTAAATCTATTCCCCATGATTTCTTCTAAAATTATTTTAATTCTGACTATAATATCCTAGAAACCAAAATCCTAGAGCTATTAGTTATATTACATTATTGGTATAGAATAAAAGAGTTCATGAAGAATCCTATAGCTTAGTAGTCTTAGAATAATATATACATACATACATTACATTTCAAAAAATAATATAAAACATGAACATATTGCAGGAACTTTATTATACCTTTTATTATATCCCTAAAAATTACACACATTCCTCCTCTAGGTATCCTTTTGAAAGGAAAAAAATAAGTGTTTGCTTAGATTCCCAGTAAGAAGTAGCATAAAATAGAATCTTTCATAACATAAGCATGGTATATGTTAAATAAAAGGAATAAATAAACATCATAAAGCCATTGTAAAATAAAACTGTGGGAAAGCAATAGTCCTAACAATAAATGAAATGTGGATAATAATAATAATTGATCTCATAATATTGGAATGAATAATTTCAGATAATAAAAAATATTGTCAAAGAATTTACCTAAGATGATATCCTATTATGGGAAGAGGTATACAAAAAAATAAACCTATTTTGTAAAACCTATCGTTGCATCAAGAGGATATATAATTTTGGCCCACATGTTGCTTTATTATGTCCAATGCATTCACTATAAGAGTAAACACGAATTTTCATTCCATTTCCTGTGTAAACCCTTAATGAATAAAAACATAGCTACCTAAATAATGGGAACTATGGAAATAAAATACTTCCTCATTAAATTGAACAATTTGAATGCATTGGAGAACATCCCTTAATCACCTTAGAATCTATTGGGTATTTTTCAAAGTAACAACAAGTACCACTATCAAATAAATATAGTGTTGATGGTACATTCAATATTCCAGGTTATCGATGGATAATATTAATTGGGTTTAATAGTTTTAATTATAAGTAGACCAAGGTAATGGTAGAAAAAATCCTTCATCATGGTTCACAAATATATGGTTAATATTACAAATCATATCCTCAAGGAGTGTGTAGTATGGTAAAAAGTCATAGGCCCATTCATCATGCACTAGAGTGATGATTGAGTCAATGATCAACCAACCCATTTTAGGATGATTACCCAAAGGTGAATCTATTCCACAACCACATCCAATTTATAGTATATATATATGGATTTATTTTCTAGGTAACTGCACACACATTAACTTTAGTAAAACCTAGAATGGTCTTTCCACTATATAAATTATTGAGTTTTACAATGGTTTTGGTAACTGATGAATCAAAGTAATATGTGAGAGGGATAACAATATATACTTTTAAATCCCATAAATTTCATTAATAACATGATAAAATGTATTTCATGGAAATGTATGCACCTCATAAAAGGAAATAGGTGGTGAATATAACAAGAAACCCAAATAATGAAAATTGATATGGAAATACACACTTATCACTTTGTTAGTAACTCAATTCAAACATATTAAAATAGATGGATTCAAATTTATCTTTAAATTTATCTACTAATGGAATTTCATGATATAAAATCTCAAATAGGAAGTATATATACACCATTTTAGGAAACTTTTGTTCATAATACAAAACACGTCTCAAAGAGAAGAATTTGAATCAGAAAACACATAACTCATATAATAACTTCAATGAACATAATTTATATTTTAGTATCAAAGACATAGATATCATAATCACTTAATTTATAACCTTAATTGTATCCATTCTTATTTATACTTTTCAAAAATAATCATTCTCCACATGAAATTTTCTAATTTTCCACATAGGGTGTTTAGAATTTTTATCATTTATACTAGTTTGATAATAATAAGGACCAAATTAATTATTTTTAATAAGTTAATTATTAATAGGTTATTAATGTTACTATTATTTAATATTTATAATATTTTTTATTTTTTTAAATTCCTTTCATGAGTGTTTTAGTCTTTATCGTTGAAGATAAAATAGACAACAAGCATGTTTCATCTATTCTTGATGATCAAAGGGTGTTTTATTAATTATTGAATTAAATATTGATATAATATATCACTAATAAAAAATAATTATTTATACATTACTATTATATTATACTATAAATTATGTTACCATATTCAATCATTATATAGATTGATGGTATTGTTCAAGTAGGTGGTTCAATCGACCCAAACATGACTATACCTTAATTTAATAAATGATTATGAGGTGGTTTGTTTGTAATATAATTATACCAGACACATAATAACAATATTAAGTGTTTATTAGTGTGATATATAACAATTAGGGATTAATTATAATAATAATTATGGATATGAAAATATTTTGTTATTTGAATAAATGAATTTCCCCTTAGCATGTTTGTTTTAAACAATTGAATTAACGATGATCATTTATTGATCATATCCTTAATAAGTTCTCCAATTTTTCATATTAGAACCTTAATTATAATATAAAAATAATATTTCCTCATTAAATCCATTTTAGTAACCATAAATGATGTGTGGTAATGAAAAATGAATTTTCCTGCTCGTGGTGGTGGTAGTACACACGTACCGAAGAACAAAAATTTTGTTTTTCATAATGGATAGAATTGATGAATGGATATTGATAATTTTATTACTACATTAAAATTAAAATATATAAATTATACTAATATAATTAAATTATTTTGATTATAATAAATTTGATAGAGGATAATTAAGAAGAAAATCTATCTAGTTGATAATACTCACGTTAGGGACATTAATTTTCTTTTGAAATATCCTTGGAAATGAAGGAATTATTCTATCTAATGGTGAATATAATATTTTTAATGTTATATAATGTTCTAGGTGGATAAATGTTTTATATTTTTTAATATAGAATTTATAGTAAAGGTGATTTTTGATGTGGTGGAGATGTTACTCTTTTATAAGTGTGGATACGTACATTTAACCTAATTCACATTTATCTTGGTAATTAATTTCAAAAAATAGTAATTATATTTAATGAAAAATATTAAGTTTGAACATTTTTCCAAATTTCATATTTATAATTGAAAATTTTATATCCATTTTATAAAATAAAATTTGTAAAGTTTTCATAAGTTAATTTTAAAATAAACAAACCTAATCACATAAAAACAATTTTTAGAAAAATATCATTTTTAGGATTTATATATATATATATATATTATAAAATTTTATTGGATAATAATTTTAATGGAATAGATTTTTTAATTATAAAACAAATAAATTATATGATTCCTTTAAGGTTTTACAAAATAGAATATCAACTTTAAAACACTTTATTTAAAGAAAATGATGAAAATAGTATTTATATTGAAGCAACATTTTAATTAGTTATAAAAATGTTTTCCATAGGTGTTCTAGGTTTAAATAAAATATTAAAATGGATGAAATTTATTCCTTAAATTCATATTTGATTACCTATTTTTTAACCTAATTTTTCATTCTTATATATTGATAACGTCATTCAAGTTACATGTATTGTGAAAACTGTGTTTTTGACAAAAAACATACCTTTTTATAAAAAAGAAAAAAATTTGACAATAATTTAATTTTGATATTTTAAATTCAAAAATGAATTTATTTTGGTCAATTTGAAATTATAAAATTAAACTTTTAAATAAATTAATGAATAATGGCTCTTTAGATTGCGCATTATGCTATAGTTTTGACATGTAAAATTTACCAGTTATAGTAGAACCTATGGTATTACACATAATGTAGATGGGGGTATAAATTACCATTAAAATAGGGTCTCAAATATTGTTTTCAACTATCACATAATGATATATAGATAAAATGGAAAACAAACCTGCCTATTTGATCTCATCCCAAGGCATCTTGATCAGACACAACATAATATACATGTAATTGGGATAGTATCCCATGGGTATAATGATATAAAAACATAATATATTTATCAATTACAGTCAATATCAGTAAAAAATTAGAATGTATACTCTTGTTTATATGGTTTCACCTCATAGGAATCTTTACCTATGATATATCAATATTGAGACAAAGGGGAAAGTGAACACTATATGTATAGTCTCACCCCAAGAGAATATCAACCCTTGATTGAGAAAACAAATTTAACTATGGAAAAAAATTCTAGGTTTACAATGATATCATATATCTCATCTCAATCTGAGCTCAAATCAGTGTAATACTAATAGAAAATAAGTTCATGGCTATATGATTCTCAACCCAATGGTGACTCAATTACAACATCACAAAAAATTTCATGGGGAGGAGATACCCCTGTCTATATATATTCTAATCTCAAGGGAATATTGAACATATAATGGTATCATTAGATATAGTGTCGATACAACCCCTATTGTTGACAATTATGACCATTGGGAAGACATTTTGGGTCTAGAATGTTCTAAGACTTTATACCAAGCATATCAATAAAACGAAAATTGGGAAATGTATACCTTTCCCATATTTATCTCATATCAAAACAATATTGATCCATTAAACAATATCTATAATCCCATGGTATAGTTATCCTTGGTTTATATCTGTATCAACTCTTAGGTTTCTCTACCCCTTATATTTACTCATCTAGGTTTACTATACAAAATGATTAAATAGAGTATTTAAGGTTGATAATAACATCAATAAATATATAATAAAATGAAGTGTCATTACTCAATAACTAAAAACATGTTTATAATACAAAACCGATGTATGAACTCCTCAGTCAGTTTCGACAAAGTAGGAGACACCAACCCCTCACATCTAACATTATACTAAAGTGGTTGGAATAAATCAAAATATCACTTATGGTCAAACTAAGTAAACCTCTTTGATAAATATCTAAATAAACACTGAAGGAGGCTAAAGAAACCTAAATAATTATATCATACCAAAATAATGCTCAATAAACCCATCGTTTGACTGTGAATATAAGGCTCAATCCACTCCTATGAAGCGCATGACCCTCAAAATTTATGATGCTAAGTAATAATGATAAATGGGTATACCTAGTCTCTAACAAACCTTACACTACTCACTGGAAGATAAGGGAACCTATTATTGGCATAGTATGTCATGATATACCAAAGAGACATCCCTCTAGATTTTAAGTCCATCCTTTAAAATACATCAATTTCCACCCCATTGACCATAATGGATATGGTGTTAAGATACACTAGAATAATGGAAAAACATAGAATTTACAACATGAACTCCCTAATAATTCATTATAATAACATTACAAGTAATATATTACACTATAACCTCTCTTCCACATATCTATCTTTTTTATAAGGAGGATAAAGCACATAATTAAGGTCTTATGCATTATAACATAACTCAAGAGAACACACAAGGGGTACTAAGTATTAAGTTATACACAATTTCATATAACCCTATGACTATAAATGATTAATATATAATTTAATAAAACTTTTAGGGTCTCTCATAGACCTATATGTACTTACCCATCTCATACGGGTCTAAGGAAAATAAGTTAATATAATTAAGGTCAATTAAACATGGTGAGTGATATTACATATCACATGTCACATGAAAAAATGTGAAACCACTGGGAGAGTTAGGGACCACCTACCTAAAAATGGTGTAAACCCTTGACCAATACTAGTCCATAGTAACCAAAGATATTTCAATACCATACTTTCTATTGACTACATATTTAAGGCCCTAACTCCATCAAACTTCCATTTAATTAATTATCCAAAAATTAAAATTATGTAAAAAAATAATTTCAAAAATAATTCAATTATAAATAATTATGGAATAGTATACAAGGTAGAGTAATGGCTCTGAAACAACATCCAACAGAGTGCCGTCCTTATCCCGTACATTTTCAACACTAAAAACAACCAAAGACCTAACGTCTAACATCAATTAATCAATCAATTACATTATAATTTAATGGAAATCCAAAAAATAATTAGGGAATGGAATTATCAATAATGAAATGATCAGATTCCATTCTTGATCACCTCTCTAAAGAATACTCTAGATATTTTTATTGAATACCCATTAAACAACAACATTCTTCCATTATCTAATAGAATCAACCCTAAAAATACCTAAGGAATTAGGAATCTAAATTTTCTTTATTTGATAATTTTTTTAAACCCTACTATATAAAATTATTTATAATATATTAATTCTTAGCACCACATAATTAATGTGATCTCATAATATAAATATTAGAAATTTTAACAACAATTCATTAAAAAAATTAATGCTAGAAATATTTTTTTATTGTAGAAAATAGAAAAAATAATTCCATTATATATTTGGAGTATGTATAATAAAGGTAATACCTTATTGACCATTAACACACTTTTTCTGAGTACCATGAATTTTTTTGAGGTATTCCTCCATAATAAATAATAACAAAAACTGGCTACAAAGTATCCATTTTAGAAAAAATTAATTATTTTTACTATCATGATAAATAGAATATAAATCATCTTTAATATATTGAGATTTAAAATTATAAAACCATCTAACCAAATAATATTTCTCAAAAACCACACAATCAAAATATTTTCTATGATATTTTTTATCTTTCTTTAAAGAATGATATTTATCATCAATTAAATAATAATAATAATTATTTTCATTAGAATAATAATCATTATTTTTAGGAATTCATAAACAAAATGAATGTACCTATGTTATTTTATATATAAAAGGTATGTTAGTATATTGATTATCTTTTTATTGTTTGAATAATAAATATATAAATCACTTTATTTTTCCGAAAAACTTCATATAGATTTATATATTTCATTTATTACATGTTATAATCATTCCTTATATTTTAATTGCCATTATATTTAACTTTTAATATTAAGTAGAGGAATTTCCAAATTAATATTCCAATGTTTTATATATTAATAACATAAATATTATTCATAAGTTACTTCATTATTCATGAAAGTATTTAAATAAATTCTGAACACCTTTCTTATCCTATAATGTTTGTTAAATATTCTTACTAATTGAGCATGCTCATCACCAGAATTTGAACTATAATAGTTTTTTATTAGATGTGTCATAAAATGTTTATTTATATATTATTATATTTAAAATAAGTAACCTTGAAATCCCCATTTTATTTATTAATGAGTTCATAATGATAGGCTTATTCATGTATTTCAAATTCATACGTTATTTCATAATTATTATATTTTTAATTTTCATCCCTTTAATAGATTTAAACTATTTGATAGTGGATGAGATACCACTTCATCAACTAGTAAAACCCTTGAATGTTTTAATTATTGATCAAATTTTGAAGTTGAATTTATCATAAAAACAATATTGATAATGATCTTAGTGATACTTCTATCCATTTGTGTGATCATTTTTCCACAAACATCTAAAAACTTACAAATTTCAACTTACATGTATTATAACTTAGCTTCCTGACATTTTTTATGTCAAATACATAGATTATTTTAAATTTATTTTTATTTAAATTTCCATTCATGCTTTGTTTTTAGGGTTTCCCGAGCATTTATGGAGGAATGGGTGAGTTTTTATGAGTTGGGCTGAACCGTGAGCGCAATTCCAGATTTAAAAAGAAATTTTGATTCCTTTATAACTTCTTCATTTTTCAACATTTTTCACCCATTCCGATTCATAATTGTCATCCCATGATATATTAACACCAAAATATTAATTTGGATCATTTAGGAATCCATAATCATGGTGGATATGGGTTTTTATTTAAGATATTGGGCATGCCCAAAAGCCCATTTCCTGCATTAAAAATAAATTTTAAATTTTAATATCTCCTTCACTATTAGTGTTTTTTTGGTGATTCCAACTCTCCCTAGAGACGACATACCTAAGGCGCGCCCCCAAATTCTCCTCCCCCTATTTTGAGATCGGTTGAAATGCGAAATTGGGATATATTGCTCTGGATTACACAAATCGCCCAGATTTGAGGAGGTAAATTGATCCTTTCATAACTCCTTCAATTTTTATTATTTTCTCCCCATTCATGTTCCTACATGACCTCATAATTATTGTTAAAAACTACATAAAATTTTTATCTGTTTTAAAAATCAGATTCTGGTCGATTTTGGGTCGTTTTCTTCAGGATTGTTTTGGGTAAGTGATTCATTCTTGGTTTCTTCCATTTCCATAGGGTTTTATCCCTCTTTCTTGATGTTACAAATTGTACAGAACCTAGGGTTCGTACCTAGGGTTTAACCATGGGTCTTTTTGGTGAAAATTTGTGGTCTAGGGATGGATTTATCATCCTTGTGGTGCCGGGGTGGTGCGGTTGATGTTTCACACCATGCTTTGAGGGATTCGACAATTTCGGTAGGTGATTCCGTGGGTAACCATTTAATGATGAGTTAGTTTGCTTGATTAAATAATTTTACATGTTACTTATGTGTTTTGAATTATGAGAAAACCATATTTGGTAGCAATAGTAAAGCATTTGTTTTTAAAGTTACATTTTTGCTTGAAGTGTGTATTTTTCAAATGTATTTCATGTGTTATCTTTTGTGGTAGTTTTGTAAAATGTGGAATTGATTTATTAGTTGTTGAAAGGGGCTGCCAATTATGGTTGGGTAATGATATAGTTCCATGTGGGCATAAAAATGGGGTGTATTTGAATGGTTTTATGTGTATAACCTTGTTATACCCCTTGAAAGTGTTTTATGGATTTGTGTGCTCTCATGGGTATATTTTGTGATATTATTCAAGGTGATTATATAACATTTGAAAGTGGATTATTACATGTTGATTAGGCTGCCAATTCTGTTTTGGTAGGGTCTTGGTGTGATTTTGGCTTAAAAAGTGGTTTTTAAAATGGGTTTTATGTGCAAAGTTTGGGTATACTCTTTATAATTGTTTTATGAAAGTTTTGAATGTTTTATTGAGTTGTGTAATAGGTGAAACTATATCAGCAAACTGTTTTGGTAGGAGTATATTTTTAAAACGTCCATTTCATTTGTGAAAATGCTCTTATTTGATATGTATCATCTTGGAAATATTTTATTAAATTGATTGAAGGAGATATTGAGGAGTGAAAGTGATGTGAAAGTGATGTGGAATGTTTTGTGTGAATGTGATGTGAAAAATTGAATTTTTTATTATGAAAGAAGTGTTATTTTCCATGTGTGTGGGCTTTTATATGAGTTGAAATATCTTATGATTGTTTTATAAAATTGTTTAATGGTTTTGTGGAAGTGTTGAAGAAATGTGAAATGTGTTGTGGGCTATTTTGGTGTGAGTCGGATTTCAAAATCATTTTGAATGAAAAATGGATTTTTGTGACTTGTGTGGTATACATATGGGCTGTTTGGTGAATTTGTGATGTGGAAATGATATTCCCATGTTCAATGTATATTTATTGACTTGTTGAACTGATTTGAGCACAAGGGGAAAACCTGGGTGTCTAGGTGGGAGGACGTGTACTAGTATGCTAGTGAATCCTTGGGGTTTGGCCTCAGTTTCACTTAGCATGATTGACGCTTACAACTCTAACTAAACTATGATTATGATTATTGGGGACCACTAGGTTATGGGTATGTTCCCTAATAGTGGCTCGTGCACGAGAATGGATATTTTTGATGGTTACTCTCACCGAGATACGAGGTACCTGGGACCCACAGCTAGCTAGTGCCTAGGGGTTATTTCCTATTGCTTGTGATCATTAGTTACTTTATACTTACCGTCGACATACGGTACATTTGTCTGGAAAAATCAGTATCTTTGTTGTTTATTTTAAAGGGTTAACCCGTTAAAATAGCCCACTTGAAAACTGTTTTTATTCAAAGTCGCATCTTTTAGAAATTGTAACTAGTTTTTTTTAGGTTTTTGAAAACTTGCATGCTTTTAGTCTTTAAATGTTTATCACATGGAATATCTTAGTGGTGGTATACTACTGGGAATTGGGTCACAGCCTACTTACACCCTTGGGTGTAAGTAGACTTGGTTATTTTTGTTGCCGCAGATTGGGTACAGTTTTTAGTACCATTGGTTCGGGTTTCTAGCAGGTCCATGGTGGTGAAGTCTTGTGGGGATGGATTGAGGGAGGTGCCTCTTGCCATGTGGAGGTTCTTGGGCTATTTCATTTTGGTTTTGTACCTTTGTTATAGTCTTTTTTAGGTTTTTTACACTATGTAATTCAGTTCTGAATTTTTGTAAAAGATTGCTAGGTTTGAAAAATCCAGATTCGTTTTATTGGATTCTTTTGTTGTTTTAAGATTATAAACTCGGGTAAATCGTTCCCAATTCTCATTTTATTATACCCGGGCACTTGTGCCAGCCCGTGGGGATCGGGAATGCCCTTCGGGTCTTTCCATGGACTGGGTCGGGTGCCGATTTTGAAGGCGACCAGATTTGGTTCGTGACAAAATGATATCAAAGGAGGTTCAGGTTAACTCTTTGGGTCATGTTATTTGGGGTACAGTCGATATAGTCTGGATTTAGGATTTTTGGGACATGGAATTACAGTTATGGGTAGTGTGCCTGATCACCACACCTCATAATGGGACTCATGTTTCCAAATGAAGTCGGGATTTATCTAAGTCCTTTGGTTTTCTAGGTTCGATGATGATTAAGGGAAATGAAAAGAGTATTGGGTTAATGGTCCTAGTGAGCTCGCAGGGCCTGGAAAGCCATGTGGAGCCAAGGATATTCCCTAGAAAACTCTCTGTGATAGTGAAGTGATTGGAATATGGCCGCCAACCATATTTCTAAGTCACCCACTGAAACTAGTTTCCTCTCGCATTGTTTTGTGCTTAGGTTTTGAAATCTTGGAACTTTGGATTTAAGAAGTGTAAAGTTTTTGTGAAATTATTTTAAAATAAAGAGGGAATGGTTTGATTTATGAAATGGTGGAAGTGAATTTTTAGAATTGTTTTGAAACGTAAAATGGTGTTCTTACACCTCTTTTGAAAGAAGGAACTATATTGAAGTTGGTTTTTGAAAAGTGTTTCCAATAGAGTTTTCTAATCAATCAAAGGGTGTTTTAATGGGATGAGATGTTTTGAAATTGATATTCATTACTTGAAATTGAGTTATTTTCCAAATGTTTGTGTCCTTATGAAAAGTTTTGTAAGATGTGAATTGGGATTTTATTCTCATTGTTAGCAGTTTTGAGAAAAAGGTTGGGTTGGTTGACCATTTTGTTTTTGAAAAGTGGAAAGAATTTTTGTTTTAACCATTGGTATTTCCATGAGTGACCACATGCATGGGGTTATATGGGATGATGGATGGTTGATGGCATGACTTGATGAGTGCTGGGATGGATATGAGGAGGGTTCCCGGTGTGACACAAAAACATGCATGTGTGAGGCCCATGGGGTACCATTGGTGGATACGCTTACTGTTAAACCGTTTGTTTTCAAATAATTGGTTTTAAAGAAAAACATGATGTATTGATGAATAGTTTGGTATGGTTTGTATTATGGGTTTTTGGAAATGTTGATATTGTGGGATGTTTTGAGTTCAAGAGCCCCTTCTGTTTGAACCGTGTTTTGGGTTTGTGTTTGGTCGGTAAGCTGTGTTGTAGGGACGATTAGTGGTATCTTTTCAAAAAAAAATTGGGATGCCTTTAAGGTGGTTCCATTCATGTGTTTGGATCTGGTTTTTAGAATGTTTTGACCAATGGACTAGCTTGGTTGGGTCCTTGGGTTCTCTCATTGGATAAGGTACGCCCCCATTAAGGGTTAATGCACAACTGAAGTGCAACCCGTATTGTTTCGCCATTGGAGAATCCTCCAGTTGATCAATATAAGGAATATTTTATCGATCATTGTTGATTGAGTCTACACCCATTCATTTCATTGATTTGTGTATCCTCTTGTAGTGGTATTGTGCTTGTGGAAGGTTGAAAGAGACCTTAGTTTCTTAAGTTTCCTGATTCATCGAAGGTGGAAGTGTTCTTTCGTTGTTAGTGTGGATGAGTATCTTGATGGTGTCTAAGAGGGCCTCTGGGTTCTTTATAGTTTCTTTGAAGAAAGAGTTATTATTAAACCACCAATTTTGATATTTTGGTCATGATATGATATTGTGTCCACTTTTTGGACTTGTCTGTTGTTTAGGGACTTTGAATATGGTCTCGTTCCATGTATTGTTTCTATCAATCTCAAGGGTCATGTTCAGTGACGAATTGTGATGTTGTGTGCTCTTTTGACTATAATGGTGAAGGTCACACAATCCTCTGAGGTTCTATGTTTTGTTGGGAGTATGTATCCCTTGGAAAAAACATCAAATCCTCTATCTTTGAGGAAGGTGTTTATACGTGTCCTTCCCTTCTGTTGTTTCTCACCCAAAGAAACAAGGTGCGATGTGTGTGCATCTTCTGATCCCTTGTTTCAGTGAAATGTCTGGTTTTGGTAAAGTGGGTTATGGTGTGTGTTATGTCTTGATGAACCCATCGGGGTATGCAGTGTAGTTGTTAGTGGAACCGAAAGAAGAAGTTCCATATAGGGGTTTCAACAGCCTAACTGTGTGGCCGAAGAGGCTTCAATATTTTGAGCTCCAGCCATAGGTCCCGGAGAGAAGCTGGCGCGTAGTCAGGGGAAACTTCAGTGTTGTTTAAACCCTTGTACAAAGTCCTATCCTCAGTATGAAAGATAGGAAGAATTTAAACCTATGGTGTCATCATATTTCTTCTGTTATTCCCATTTGGTGGAAATAGGTGGAGGGTCTTGTTCATCATAAAATGTTATTCCCTCCCCCTTTGGTTTCCATTGAGTCTTATATAAGTTCTTTTGTAAATTTATGATGGATGTATACCCTTTCTACTGGGGAGTCCATTCAGGCCTCCCCCTGTTAGTGTCCTGATTCTTTCTCGAGAAAAAAATATAGGTTGTCTCTTATGGTGGGGAGGTAATTTTTGTTCCCCCATACCAGTAACTAAGACTTATCCATGGTCGTGGCTTGGCGGTAGGTAGTCTCGCTCAGAGCTATCAAGCTACCTACATCTTCCTTTAGTAAAAATTGGGATTGGGGAGTACCCAATGGTCTAGTTAAAGTAAGGTAATTGTAACCTTCTTCGATGTTGTTGTTCATTTGGGTGAATTGCTTGAGTCTTGTTCGGATAGTGTTTAATGAGTTTTATTTTGGGATCAATTATGAATGTGATTGATCATTTCAGGAAATTGGTGTAATTTTTGTGTGTGAGAGTAATCCTTTATTAATTGTTCATTGGAGGTGTTTTGGCCTTTAGGGTAGAAACCTGACAAAGGAGTACATCTTGGTTTCTCAGTTGGGTTTGGTTGTTGCTTTGGCCTTGCTGTGACTTTCCGGGGCGGAAAGTTTTCATGGTGGGGAGAATTTTCACATACATAGATTATTTTAAATTTCTTTTTATTTAAATTTCCATTCATGCTTTGTTTTTAGGGTTTCCCAAGCATTTATGGAGGAATGGGTGAGTTTTTATGAATTGGGCTAAACTGTGAGCCCAATTCCAGATTTAAAAATAAATTTTTATTCCTTTATAACTTCTTCATTTTTCAACATTTTTCATCCATTCCAATTCCTAATTGTCATCCCCTGACATAGTAACACCACAATATTAATTTGGATCATTTAGGAATCCATAATCATGGTGGATATGAGTTTTTATTTAAGATATTGGGCATGCCCGAAAGCCCATTTCCTGCAATAAAAATAATTTTTAAAATTTTAATATGTACTTCACTATTTACGTTTTTTTCGGTCATTCCAACTCTCCCTCGAGCCCACATACCTAAGGCGCGCCCCCAAATTCTCCTCCCCCTATTTTAAGATCGGTTGAAACACGAAATTGGGATATATTTCTCTGGATTACACAAATTGCCCAGATTTGAGGAGGTAAATTGATCCTTTCATAACTCCTTCAATTTTTATTATTTTCTCCCCATTCAAGTTCCTAAATGACCTCATCATTATTGTTCGAAACGCCATTAAATTTTTATCTGTTTTAAAAATCAGATTCTGGTAGATTTTGGGTCGTTTTCTTCAGGATTGTTTTGGGTAAGTGATTTCTTCTTGGTTTCTTCCATTTCCATAGGATTTTATCCCTCTTTCTTGATGTTACAAATTGTCCAGAACCTAGGGTTCGTACCTAGGGTTTAACAATGGGTCTTTTTGGTGAAAATTTGTGGTCTAGGGCTGGATTTATCATCTTTGTGGTGCCGGGGTGGTGCGGTTGATGTTTCACAACATGTTTTGAGGGATTCGACAATTTCGGTAGGTGATTCCGTGGGTAACCATTTAATGATGAGTTAGTTTGATTGATTAAATAATTTTACATGTTCCTTATGTGTTTTGAATTATGATAAAACCATTTTTGGTAGCAATAGTAAAGCATTTGTTTTTAAAGTTACATTTTTGCTTGAAGTGTGCATTTTTCAAATGTATTTCATGTGTTATCTTTTGTGGTAGTTTTGTAAAATGTGGAAGTGATTTATTAGTTGTTGAAAGGGGCTGCCAATTATGGTTGGGTAATGATATAGTTCCATGTGGGCATAAAAATGGGGTGTATTTGAATGGTTTTATGTGTATAACCTTGTTATACCCCTTGAAAGTGTTTTATGGATTTGTGTGTTCTCATGGGTATCTTTTGTGATATTATTCAAGGTGATTATATAACATTTGAAAGTGGATTATTACATTTTGATTGGGCTGAAAATTCTGTTTTGGTAGGGTCTTGGTGTGATTTTGTCTTAAAAAGAGGTTTTTGAAATGGGTTTTATGCGCAAAGTTTGGGTATACTCTTTATAATTGTTTTATGAAAGTTTTGAATGTTTTATTGAGTTGTGTAATAGGTGAAACTATATCAGCAAACTGTTTTGGTAGGATTATATTTTTAAAACGTCCATTTCATTTGTGAAAATTCTATTATGTGATATGTATCATCTTGGAAATATTTTATTAAATTGTTTGAAGGAGATATTGAGGTGTGAAAGTGATGTGGAGTGTTTTGTGTGAATGTGATGTGGAAAATAGAATTTTTTATTATGAAATAAGTGTTATTTTCCATGTGTGTGGGATTTTATATGAGTTGAAATATCTTATGATTGTTTTATAAAATTGTTTAATGGTTTTGTGGAAGTGTTGAAGAAATGTGAAATGTGTTGTGGGCTATTTTGGTGTGAGTCGGATTTCAAAACCATTTTGAATGAAAAATCGATTTTGTGACATGTGTGGTATACATATGGGCTGTTTGGTGAATTTGTGATGTGGAAATGATATTCCAATTTTCAATGTATATTTATTGACTTGTTGAACTTGTTTGAGAACAAGGGGAAAACCTGGGTGTCTAGGTGGGTGGACGTGTACTAGTATGCTAGTGAATCCGTGGGGTTTGGCCTCAGTTTCACTTAGCAAGATTGACGCTTACAAATCTAACTAAACTATGATGATGATGATTGGGGACCACTAGGTTATGGGTATGTTCCCTACTAGTGGATCGTGCACGAGAATGGATATTTTTGATGGTTACTCTCACCGAGATACGAGGTACCTGGGTCCCACAGCTAGCTAGTGCCTAGGGGTTATTTCCTATTGCTTGTGCTCATTAGTTACTTTATAATTACCGTCAGCATAGGGTACATTTGGCTGGAAAAATCAGTATCTTTGTTGTTTATTTTAAAAGGTTAACCCGTTAAAATAGCCCACTTGAAAACTGTTTTTATTCAAAGTCGCATCTTTTAGAAATTGTAACTAGTTTTTTTTATGTTTTTGAAAACTTGAATGCTTTTCGTCTTTAAATGTTTATCACATGGAATCTCTTAGTGGTGGTATCCTACTGGGAATTGGCTCACAGCCTACTTACACCCTTGGGTGTAAGTAGACTTGGTTATTTTTGTTGTCGCAGGTTGGGTACAGTTTTTAGTACCATTGGTTCGGGTTTCTAGCAGGTCCATGGTGGTGAAGTCTTGTGGGGATGGCTTGAGGGAGGTGCCTCTTACCATGTGGAGGTTCTTGGGCTATTTCATTTTGGTTTTGTACCTTTTTTATAGTCTTTTTGTGGTTTTTTACACTATGTAATTCAGTTCTGAATTTTTGTAAAAGATTGCTAGGTTTGAAAAATCCAGATTCGTTTTATTGGATTCTTTTGTTGTTTTAAGATTATAAACTCGGGTAAATCGTTCCCAATTCTCATTTTATGATACCCGGGCACTTGTGCCTGCCCGTGGGGATCGGGGACGCCCTTTGGGTATTTCCATGGACTGGGTCGGGTGCCGATTTTGAAGGCGACCAGATTTGGTTCGTGACAAAATGGTATCAAAGGAGGTTCAGGTTAACTCTTTGGGTCATGTTATTTGGGGTACAGTCGATATAGTCTGGATTTAGGATTTTTGGGACATGGAATTACAGTTATGGGTAGTGTTTCTGATCACCACATCTCATAATGGGATTCATGTTTCCAAATGAAGTCGGGATTTATCTAAGTCCTTTGGTTTTCTAGGTTCGATGATGATTAAGGGAAATGGAAAGAGTGTTGGGTTAATGGTCCTAGTGAGCTCGCAGGGCCTGGAAAGCCATGTAGAGCCATGGATATTCCCTAGAACACTCTCTGTGATAGTGAAGGGATTGGAATATGGCCTTCAACCATATTTCTAAGTCACCCACTGAAACTAGTTTCCCATCGCATTGTTTTGTGCTTAGGTTTTGAAATCTTGGCACTTTGGTTTTAAGAAGTGTAAAGTTTTTGTAAAATGATTTTCAAATAAAGAGGGAATGGTTTGATTTATGAAATGGTGGAAGTGAATTTTTATAATTGTTTTGAAATGTAAAATGGTGTGCTTATACCTCTTTTGAAAGAAGGAACTATATTGAAGTTGGTTTTTGAAAAGTGTTTCCAATAGAGTTTTCTAAACAATCAAAGGGTGTTTTAATGGGATGAGATGTTTTGAAATTGATATTAATATCCTGAAATTGAGTTCTTTTCCAAATGTTTGTGTCCTTATGAAAAGTTTTGTAAGATGTGAATTGTGATTTTATTCTCATTGTTAGCAGTTTTGAGAAAAAGGTTGGGTTGGTTGACCATTTTGTTTTTGAAAAGTGGAAAGAATTTTTGTTTTAACCATTGGTATTTCCGTGAGTGAACACATTCATGGGGTTATATGGGATGTTGGATGGTTGATGGGATGACTGGATGAGTGCTGGGATTGATATGAGGAGGGTTCCCGGTGTGGCACAAAAACATGCATGCGTGAGGCCCATGGGGTACCATTGGTGGATACGCTTACTGTTAAACCGTTTGTTTTGAAATAATTGGTTTTAAAGAAAAACATGATGTCTTGATGAATTGTTTGGTATGGTTTTTATTATGGGTTTTTGAAAATGTTGATATTGTGGGATGTTTTGAGTTCAAGAGCCCCTTCTGTTTGAACTGTGTTTTGGGTTTGTGTTTGGTCGGTAAGCTGTGTTGTAGGGACGGTTAGTGGTCTCTTTTGAAAAAAAAATTGGGATGCCTTTACAATGGTTCCATTCATGTGTTTGGATCTAGTTTGTAGCATGTTTTGACCAACGGACCAGCTTGGTTGGGTCCTTGGGTTCTCTCATTGGATAAGGTACGCCCCCATTAAGGGTTAATGCACAACTGAAGTGCAACCCGTATTGTTTCGCCATTGGAAAATCCTCCAGTTGATCAATATAAGGAATATTTTATTGATCATTGTTGATTGAGTCTACGCCCATTCATTTCATTGATTTGTGTATCCTCTTTTAGTGGTATTGTGCTTGTGGAAGGTTGAAAGAGACCTTAGTTTCTTAAGTTTCCTGATTCATCGAAGGTGTAAGTGTTCTTTCGTTGTTAGTGTGGATGAGTATCTTGATGGTGTCTAAGAGGGCCTCTGGGTTCTTTATATTTTCTTTGAAGAAAGAGTTATTATTAAACCACCAATTTTGAGATTTTGTTAATGATATGATATTGTGTCCACTTTTTGGACTTGTCTATTGTTTAGGTACTTTGAATATGGTCTCGTTCTATGTATTGTTTCTATCAATCTCAAGGGTCATGTTCAGTGACGCATTGTGATGTTGTGTGCTCTTTTGACTATAAAGGTGAAGATCACACAATCCACTAAGGTTCTATGTTTTGTTGGGAGTATGTATCCCTTGGGAAAAACATCAAATCCTCTATCTTTGAGGAAGGTGTTTATACGTGTCCTTCCCTTCTGTAGTTTCTCACCCAAAGAAACAAGGTGCGATGTGTGTGCATCTTCTGATCCCTTGTTTCAGTGAAATGTCTGGTTTTGGTAAAGTGGGTTATGGTGTGTGTTATGTCTTGATGAACCCATCGGGTTATGCAGTGTAGTTGTTTGTGGCATCGAAAGAAGAAGTTCCATATAGGGGTTTCAACAGCCTAACTACGTGGCCAAAGAGGCTTCAATATTTTGAGCTCCTGCCATAGGTCCCGTAGAGAAGCTGGCGCGTAGTCAGGGGAAACTTCAGTGTCGTTTAAACCCTTGTACAAAGTCCTATCCTCAGTATGAAAGATAGGAAGAATTTAAACCTATGGTGTCATCATATTTCTTCTGTTGTTCCCATTCGGTGGAAATAGGTGGAGGGTCTTGTTCATCACAAAATGTTATTCCCTCCCCCTTTGGTTTCCATTGAGTCTTATATAAGTTCTTTTGTAAATTTATGATGGATGTATACCCTTTCTAATGGGGAGTCCATTCAGGCCTCCCTCTGTTAGTGTCCTGATTCTTTCACGAGAAAAAAAATATAGGTTGTCTCTTATGGTGGGGAGGTAATTTTTGTTCCCCCATACCAGTTACTAAGACTTATCCATGGTCGTGGCTTGGCGGTAGGTAGTCTTGTTCAGAGCTATCAAGCTACCTACATCTTTCTTTAGTAAAAATTGGGATTGGGGAGTAACCAATGGTCTAGTTAAAGTAAGGTAAGTGTAACCTTCTTCGATGTTGTTGTTCATTTGGGTGAATTGCTTGAGTCTTGTTCGGATAGTGTTTAATGAGTTTTATTTTGGGATAAATTATGAATGGGATTGATCATTTCAGGATATTGGTGTAAGTTTTTTTTGTGTGAGTAATCCTTTATTAATTGTTCATTGGAGGTGTTTTGGCCTTTAGGGGAGAAACCTGACAAAGGAGTACCTCTTGGTTTCTCAGTTGGGTTTGGTTGTTGCTTTGGCCTTGCTGTGACTTTCCGGGGTGGAAAGTTTTCATGGTGGGGAGAATTGTCACATACATAGTTTATTTTAAATTTATTTTTATTTAAATTTCCATTCATGCTTTGTTTTTAGGGTTTCCCAAGCATTTATGGAGGAATGGGTGAGTTTTTATGAATTGGGCTAAACCGTGAGTCTAATTCCAGATTTAAAAATAAATTTTTATTCCTTTATAACTTCTTCATTTTTCAACATTTTTCATCCATTCCAATTCCTAATTGTAATCCCCTGACAAATTAACCCCACAATATTAATTTGGATCATTTAGGAATCCATAATCATGGTGGATATGAGTTTTTATTTAAGATATTGGGCATGCCCGAAAGCCCATTTCCTGCATTAAAAATATTTTTTAAAATTTTAATATCTCCTTCACTATTTGCGTTTTGTTCGGTGATTCCAACTCTCCCTCGAGCCCACATACCTAAGGCGCCCCCCCAAATTCTCCTCCCTCTATTTTGAGATCGGTTGAAACACGAAATTGGGTTATATTTCTCTGGATTACACAAATCGCCCAGATTTGAGGAGGTAAATTGATCCTTTCATAACACCTTCAATTTTTATTATTTTATCCCCATTCTAGTTCCTACATGACCTCATAATTATTTTTAGAAAATCCATTAAATTTTTATCTGTTTTAAAAATCAGATTCTGGTCGATTTTGGGTCGTTTTATTCAGGATAGTTTTGGGTAAGTGATTCCTTCTTGGTTTCTTCCATTTCCATAGGGTTTTATCCCTCTTTCTTGATGTTAAAAATTGTCCAGAACCTAGGGTTCGTACCTAGGGTTTAACCATGGGTCTTTTTGGTGAAAATTTGTGGTCTAGGGCTGGATTTATCATCCTTGTGGTGCTGGGTTGTGCGGTTGATGTTTCACACCATGTTTTGAGGGATTCGACAATTTCGGTAGATGATTCCGTGGGTAACCATTTAATGATGAGTTAGTTTGCTTGATTAAATAATTTTACATGTTCCTTATGTGTTGTGTATTATGAGAAAACCATTTTTGGTAGCAATAGTAAAGCATTTATTTTTAAAGTTACATTTTTGCTTGAAGTGTGTATTTTTCAAATGTATTTCATGTGTTATCTTTTGTGGTAGTTTTGTAAAATGTGGAAGTGATTTATTAGTTGTTGAAAGGGGCTGACAATTATGGTTGGGTAATGATATAGTTCCATGTGGGCATAAAAATGGGGTGTATTTGAATGGTTTTATGTGTATAACCTTGTTATACCCCTTGAAAGTGTTTTATGGATTTGTGTGTTCTCATGGGTATCATTTGTGATATTATTCAAGGTGATTATATAACATTTGAAAGTGGATTATTACATGTTGATTGGGCTTCCAATTCTGTTTTGGTAGGGTCTTGGTGTGAGTTTGGCTTAAAAATAGGTTTTTGAAATGGGATTTACGTGCAAAGTTTGGGTATACTCTTTATAATTGTTTTATGAAAGTTTTGAATGTTTTATTGAGTTGTGTAATAGGTGAAACTATATCAGAAAAATATTTTGGTAGGAGTATATTTCTAAAACGTCCAATTAATTTGTGGAAATTCTGTTATGTGATATGTATCATCTTGGAAATATTTTATTAAATTGTTTGAAGGAGATATTGAGGAGTGAAAGTGATGTGAAAGTGATGTGGAGTGTTTTGTGTGAATGTGATGTGAAAAATTGAATTTTTTATTATGAAAAAAGTGTTATTTTCCATGTGTGTGGGATTTTATATGATTTGAAATATCTTATGATTGTTTTATAAAATTGTTTAATGGTTTTGTGGAAGTGTTGAAGAAATGTGAAATGTGTTGTGGGCTATTTTGGTGTGAGTCGGATTTCAAAATCATTTTGAATGAAAAATGGATTTTTGTGACTTGTGTGGTATACATATGGGCTGTTTGGTGAATTTGTGATGTGGAAATGATATTCCCAAGTTCAATGTATATTTATTGACTTGTTGAACTTTTTTGAGCACAAGGGGAAAACTTGGGTGTCTAGGTGGGTGGACGTGTACTAGTATGCTAGTGAATCCCTGGGGTTTGGCCTCAGTTTCACTTAGCAAGATTGACGCTTACAACTCTAACTAAACTGTGATGATGATGATTGGGGACCACTAGGTTATGGGTATGTTTCCTACTAGTGGCTCGTGCACGAGAATGGATATTTTTGATGGTTACTCTCACCGAGATACGAGGTACCTGAGACCCACAGCTAGCTAGTGCCTAGGGGTTCTTTCCTATTTCTTGTGCTCATTAGTTACTTTATACTTACCGTTGGCATACGGTACATTTGGCTGGAAAAATAAGTATCTTTGTTGTTTATTTTAAAAGGTTAACCCGTTAAAATAGCCCACTTGAAAACTGTTTTTATTCAAAGTCGCATCTTTTAGAAATTGTAACTAGTTTTTTTTATGTTTTTGAAAACTTGCATGCTTTTCGTCTTTAAATGTTTATCACATGGAATCTCTTAGTGGTGGTATCCTACTGGGAATTGGATCACAGCCTACTTACACCCTTGGGTGTAAGTAGACTTGGTTATTTTTGTTGTCGCAGGTTGGGTACAGTTTTTAGTACCATTGGTTCGGGTTTCTAGCAGGTCCATGGTGGTGAAGTATTGTGGGGATGGCTTGAGGGAGGTGCCTCTTGCCATGTGGAGGTTCTTGGGCTATTTAATTTTGGTTTTGTACCTTTTTTATAGTCTTTTTGAGGTTTTTTACACTATGAAATTCAGTTCTGAATTTTTGTAAATGATTTCTAGGTTTGAAAAATCCAGATTCGTTTTATTGGATTCTTTTGTTGTTTTAAGATTATAAACTCGGGTAAATCGTTCCCAATTCTCATTTTATGATACCCGGGCACTTGTGCCAGCCCGTGGGGATCGAGAACGCCCTTCGATTCTTGCCATGGACTAGGTCGGGTGCCGATTTTGAAGGCGACCGGATTTGGTTCGTGACAATTTATACCATTATAAGAAACATAAAAAGTTTCGAACATTTAATAATAAATAAAAAATTAATAAACTATATTAAAATCATTTAAACTAAGAACATAAATAATTTCCTTAATATATGTAGAGACCCAAAGCTTGACGTACATGTACATTACATTACTTTTGAGGAATACTTAGTACATAACAAAAACACACACACAAGGACCGTAATAGTTTAGTGTCTTTGGAAACTCGGAATATAATCTTCTAATCATGGTGAAAGATCTTCAATATCTCCCATAAAGATCTTTTTTTTACCTAAAACCTTTCTTTATATCCTGGGGAAAATAAAACATAAAAGTGAAAGATCAAATTCTCATTAAGGGTAAAAAAAATAAATATCAATCACATCATATTCATAAGAACATAACATTTTGGAAATCTTAACCTGCAAAAGAGATCATAATATCATTACATAGGATAAATCATAGTAGTGAAATGTAATCCCAATAATCATAACATAAAACATGAAAATTTGTGGCATACACACATAATAATAGAGAATAATTTCTTCTTAGTCAAGACTCATTGCCAAGACTATCTTAGTGTACAAAGTCCATTTCTGAAAAGAGTTCACTCCTCGTTTCAGTCCTGTTTCACTGAACCGGTTTAACCTGCCGTTCCAGCCATGTATATCTCATGAGATATAAAATCTTTACCCTATGCATTGGAGGGAGATATAGGTCCCAACCATATCATAATGATACCATTCTTATGTGTGCCACAAAATCCTAAACCATACATCATAGCATAATGCATGTAATAAAAATGGGAATCTTAAACATCGTGACATCATAAAACAATTAATATAAGATAAAAGAATTCATAAAAATAATTCCATCCCAACATAATCAAATCAATTTAATAATAGGGATAGAAATAGAACCCTTTATTATCTTATATGGAAAATAATTTTGATAAATCACTTGAACCCCATTCTTGAGGAAAATATCCTTTCTACTTCAAAAAAACTTTTCCTTTCTTAACATGTCATACAATTCTAAACTAAAAGAAGTTGATTAAAAATAAACTTGAAAACTTGTAAAGGAAGATTCTTGTAAATAATGTTTAAAAAATCCATTCATGCCGTATAAGTTAAAAAAAACATTCTTCTCGTACTTTTGTCGGAAAAGTAAAAAAAGTACCTCGTATGAAAAACGACAAAAGATTCCTTTCATATCTTTTACTAAAAACTCACTGAAGGGTAAAATAGGTTTTACACAATTGTAGGTGGATGGAAATAACATTACATATTGTGAAAACATGGATGTGGATGATAAAATAAACTGCAGTAAATACCAAAGTATAAGCAATCTCGGATAAAAATGAGATTGTGATATTTCCCTTACCTTAGGTCCGATTTGCTTCGTAAGTGTCCGAAACTACTGTATAATGATTTAAATAATGTAATTGACTTATTCCATAATCATAATCATTGTTATGATATCATATATGGTTCACTTATGGCTTTATATTACCCGTTCTTTTGTAAATTCCATGTTAAAGAGCGTTTTGGGTAAAATCGTTTCATTTTTCGTCCGTGTTTTGACTTGTAATTATTCATATGATTACATAGATCATGATTACTTAATTCAAGAATATAAAACATGATTTATATATAATATATATTCAATATATATATATATATATATATTTAATAGATCAATAAATGGAAAGAAATACACCGTTCATGGAGACGGTAGACCGTACAAACGCATGAATGCTGTTTTCTTTTCCTTATTGAGTAAAATGGAATTAAGTAGATGACATACATATATATAAACATAAATCTAGTATCATTATTATGTCATATATTTCATGATTACTTATTATATATACTTTATAATCATTCATTAATGGTTAATGTGGAGAATGAATCTCATCGCGTCGTTGAGACGGTAGTCCATACGTACGCACGAGCGATGATATCATTCTCATGATCGTGGAATTGTATTTGAGTGTATGTATACTATTTAAGAATAAATATCACTTTACAATAATCATATATAGTTATTATGTACACCATTATACCCATCCAAGTAAGGTGGTGGTGGAAAATAGATTACACCACGGCGTGGAGATGGTATTCCGTACGTACGCACGCACGGTGATTTTGTTTTCTGTAGGATGGATAGATGGTGAAATAAGGTTGTTTAATACTTATAATAACATATCAGTATATGATTTATACTGATGTTATTACTTCATAATTAAACAACCTAAGAAGAAGAAGTGGAAGAAGAAATAAAGTTGAAAGAATTGGTAACGGACATTACCTCTTCTTTGAAGTGCCTCTTTGAGATCTCCTTTTATGGCACTAAAATTAGTCTTTGAGGAAGACAAGAACCTCTAGGATGTTTCTAGGGAAGTGGATAATAGAATTTGGTTGGGGTTGGCCGATCTTGAAGGCACAAAGTGGTGTGAGGAAGAGAGGGAGGAGTTGTCCTTTTATAAGGGAGGAGAGGGGCTCCTTTGGAAAAACTAAAAATATTATTTTATTATAAAGTGAAGTTCGGGTTTAAATAGCTCCAAATTGATTTATTCCGAAGCTAAGGTGGGGAGGTGTCGAAATCCGCTAATCCAATAGAATTTAGACAAGTTTAGGTTCCTATTTAAACCTTATCACTTATATTTAACTTTAAGTTAGATAATTTTACTTTTACCGTGTCTTTTTGTGTTCTTACACTATAAGGTTAATAAACTTACTATAAGAAGCCAAACGAACCCAAAGTTGTTTATTATTAATATATATAACCTTATCTCATTAATTTGGCCGAACCTTAGATTTTTAGGAATAAAATAACAATTAATAATATAATATTTGTTTTAAAAACTATTTTATGTCAATTCTGAAACTATTTTGTAATTAATTTTTGTGAAAATCATAACAGAATGATTAGTTCGAAAAACGTTAATTAAATCAATACTAACATGTAATATTAACCTATAAAATTAGTGGAATTCATAAAAAGTCTCAAATTACATTTATTTCGGTATTTATAACATCAATTATGTCAATATTTTATTAATAAGATAATTACTGCATCATCTTTGTGTCATAAATAAATTAAATTATTTAATGTCTAAAAATTACAAATAAAATACCATTATGTAGGAAATATTTTTATATTTCTAATGAATATTTATAGTCGAATTTATCTTATGTATAACCCTATATTAAAAATGATTTACTTATTAAACATTGATTTTAACTATTTTAACCCTTCTTTAAATAAATTAATAATAAATGTCCTAATCTAATCCAAGTGGGACTAAATGGTCATATTTTATTCCTAAGGTTGTTTTTCGTCGAATTACAATTATACAATAGAATTAGGACATGTGTTAGGGTAATAATAATATTATTTTTACCCTTAATTACCCTATTAACTTTTAACCGTGGTAAAAAAAAGGAAAAAGTTACTATTCACCAAAAATTATTTTCATCTCATTGAACAAAATTTTACTTACTGAAATCAACCATGTCTCTCGGATTTTTGAAATTCCACTCACAGAAGCGGTAAAATTAAGTTTTATGAAAAATTAATTTTTTTAACTACCACTTAGTGGTTTAACTATTCATCAAAAAAATGAAAGTTTCCAGAAAAATACCAAAAATTAGGCCTAAGATATATTTGATATTATGAACTCAAAAATGATGTCTATTTTACCAAATTCAAAACATATCAGTTGCATTAATTAATTTAAAAATTAATTTCTGTCGTCAAAACAAATAGCGTGTTCTTAAGAGATAATAACTATCAAAAGACTGACACTTGTTTATGTCTGGTTTAAATGTGAAATTACATCCAATGACCAACATTGTATTAAATTGTAAAAATATATTCTAAATATACTTTAAAACCAATCAAATTAATAATTTATCAATATTAATTATTTCGATTAAAAAAGTTGTTTTTAATTAAAATTTAGTAATTTTCAGTATTCATCAGAATATGAAAGTTATCCGAAAAGTACCAAAATTTCACCCTAAGCTAATTTCGATATTCCTAATCCAATAATGAAGTCCATTTTGAAAAATAAAATTTACAAAATTTCAAAAAGTGGTTATTACTATTCATAACGGCTAGTTTTAATAATATTTTAATAGCATATCATTGTTTAGCAAAACTCGATATTGCGTACAACACACGCTATCACGGAAGGTCATGCTTGTGTGTAATGCAAGCCAAGTCAGGGTTGCATGTTGTGCAGGAATCCTTCATTTTTTCGTATAACATAATCCAACCATATTTCATTTATACATTTAATATATATATATATATATACTCAATGTTGCGTAGAATAACTATTATCAAAATTGTGTGTAACACGATCCAAGAATATTGTTGCGTATACTACAAGCTAATACGGTGTTGTGTATAGCGCAAGGTAATCTTGGTGTAGCATACAACACCAGACATTAATGAAATTAAAAGAATATTTTTCATAAAATATCGGGGTGTTACATTCTACCCCCCTTAAAATGAATTTCGCCCTCGAAATTCATCGGGGTTATAAATGGTTTACTACTAGAAAGTTTGTTTAATAGAAACCCACATCTTAAAAAGGAATACCCAAACTTGGGTTTAAAAACTAAATTATGAAATGTTACGGTTACCCAAATTAATTCATCAGTGGGTTTCCACATAGGAGAACATAGGTGAAAATTTGGATATGGAAGAAAAATCTAACCATCAAGTTCTGATGGAGAGTGGTAGAGAACATGGATATGAAATAGCCAACAATCACAATGACATAGATTTGCGATGATCTAAGGTACCATCTGATTCATCATATATAAGGGCACTGGGACAACATTTTTGGTTTTCAAGATCATTTCCCTAAAGTTGGTGAATTAAAAGAAATACTTACATGATTTTGGTACAATCTCATTGTTGTTCGTGCTTTGAACAATTTCCACTTAATATTTTAAAGAAATGAAGTTGAATTTGTTATTCATGAAGTGTTAATAGATCATGTGATAGAATGTTGGGTCATTCCATCCATTTCAAACAAAAGGTTAGCAAAAGTTATCAAATATACATAAGTCCATCTATGGTGAGGTTAATCGTATACGATTCCAAAAATGAACTTATACTTCATATATCATACCGCGTAATAAAATAAAACTAGTTTCTCCTAACCAGGGACTTCCTGTAGGCCAGTGGTAGGCGATAAAGGCTAGTCGCACTTCGGTTGTGGGTTCGATTCCCACAGCCTTGTCTGACGCGATGGGTTGTCGCCCGTCCTGCAGGTTTTCCTTTTTCTAAATCTATATTAATATAACATCCCATCAATAATATCGAAAAAAGTTCTATCCTAACTTATGTCTAACATAATCCATTCCAATCTTTAGGCTTATCTAAAATACTTCTGTCCAAGCTCATAGTATAAAGAAAATGATTACTTGAAATGTAACATAACAATCACGTGAATGCCATCATTTATCCCCCATATATCATAAGATATATCTTGTTGGTCAAATTACAAATATGTGAATACCTTAATCATGTATTTTCTTGAAGAATGAATACCCATTAATTGAACCATAGTGAAAACATGAATGCAGTCAAAAGTTAACTTTTCCACATACCAAAATCCAAATATTCTATATACTCAAACCATGATATAACCTTCTCCTTATATTAGTCATGAGCTCATGAATACGGTCAAACATTTCATTTTCTCGTTTTCCTTTCATTATGCGCATATCATATTTTTTTCCAAAAATACCTCAATCACATTCTATGGTTACCGGTACCATTGAAAACCACAATAGACCAATACATAAATATTCCAATATTCCACGATACTATATACAACATTATTTTGGAATCCCATTAAATAAACACTTAATCATTCCACCACATCGTTGTCATATTCAACATCGCCAATAGTGATCGCATGTGACTTCCCTTTGTCCTTTGCCTTATGTGGTTACTCATTTCGATCATCACTAACCCTTGGATTAGGTAATTTATTAGCATAATGCCCCATTTCCTTGCACTTGAAGCATTGAAGTGTTGGTGGTGCGTTCTCTGCAGTCTTTTCTTTATTCGCATCATTAGAAACCCTTTTTCCATTACTTCGACACTCATCTGCTTGATGAGCTTCTTTTCCATACTTAAAACATTTTCTAGTCCCTTTAAGAAAATCTCCAACATGCTTATTTCCACAATTTGAGACTAAGGAAACATTCATCTTCTTTTCACCATTATTCTGAGATTTCTCCTTGAACTCCATCTTTCGTTTCTTGTCAAAACTATGAGATGTATAAGTAACACCAACTTCCATTTCTGCCTTCATAGCACAACGCACAATTTCTTCATAGCTACTGAAGTCTCTTATAGATAATTCCCTTCTAAGATTTGGTTTAAAGCCACTGAAGAATTGATCAACTTTACTTTCAGGTTGGATGATAAATCCAGATGCATACCTGGCAAGCCTTGTAAAATTCGCTTCGTATATACCAACAGATTCATCATCCTTTTTCTTTAGTTCAAGAAACTCATTCTCCATCTTTGTTCAAAGAATACGAGGGAAGTACTTATTGAAAAATAAGTTCTTGAAACCATCCCATTCCATGGACTCAATTTCATCTCTTGGCCTTGTATTCTTGATAAGATTCCACCATTGATCAGCTTCACCTTCCAACTGATATACTGCTAAGATGACTTTATCATGTTCAGAACATTGAAGAACTGAAAATATCTTTTCAGTAGTACTGATCCATTGTTCAGCAACAAGTGGATCAGAAGACCCACTGAATGAAGGTGCACGTTTCCTCATGAAAGACTCAATAGAATATGGTTCCCTTTTCGGCTCATTTGGAAGTATAGAATAATTCATAGATTGTGTAAGTATAGCAATAAGATTTTTCACTCCATCTCCCATAACATTTGTTTGTTCAGGAGGAAAATCATTGCATTGTCCATTACATTGATCAACACGGTTCCTTCGGGTTCCAACCATCGTCTAAAACCCAAAAAGAATAGTGTGAGAGGCAAAAATAACCCTAGGGAAAACAACATAATAAAGGGGGAGTACCATCAATATCAAACATCTTGGGTTACCGTAATTCTAGTACTATAACCTATACATAACCTTAGGTACATCCCTAGACATACCTTATAAATATCTCTAGGGATCTTACTAAAGTTCTCGCATACTAGTTTCCAAAGGTTGACTAAACCTTTCCTCTGATACCAACTGTAGAGACCCAAAGCTTGACGTACATGGACATTACATTACTTTTGCGGAATACTTAGTACATAACAAAAACACACACACAAGGACCGTAATAGTTTAGTGTCTTTGGAAACTTGGAATATAATCTTCTAATCGTGGTGAAAGATCTTCAACATCTCCCATAAGGATATTTTTTTTTACCTAAAACCTTTCTTTATATCCTGGGGAAAAGAAAACATAAAAGGGTGAGATCAAATTCTCAGTAAGGGTAAACAAAAGAAATATGAATCACATCATATTCATAAGGACATAACATTTTGGAAATATTAACCTACAAAAGAGATCATAATATCATAACATGGGATAAATCATGGTAGTGAAATGTAATCCCAATAATCATAAATTAAAACATGAAACTTTGTGGAATACACACATAATCATATAGAATCATTTCTTATTAGTCAAGACTCATTTCCAAGACTATCTTAGTGGACAAAGTCCATTTCTGAACTGAGTTAACTCCTCGTTTCAGTCCTGTTTCACTGAACCAGTTTAACCTACCGTTCTAGCCATGTCTATCTCATGAGATATAAATTCTTTACCCAATGCATTGGAGGGAGATATAGGACCCACCCATCTCATAATGATACCATTCTTATGTGTGCCACAAAATCAGAAACAATACATCATAGCATAATGCATGTAATAAAAATGGGAATCTTAAACATCGTGACATAATAAAACAATTCATATAAGATAAAAGATTTCATAAAAATAATTCCATCACAACATAATCAAATCAATGTAATAATAGGGATAGAAATAGAACCCTTTATTATCTTATATGGAAAATAATTTTGATAAAACACTTGAACTCCATTCTTGAGGAAAATATCCTTTCTACTTCAAAAAAACATTTCCTTTATTAACATGTCATATAATTATAAACTAAAAGAATTTGATTAAAAATAAACTTGAAAACTTGTAAAGGAAGATTCTTGGAAATAATGTTTTAAAAATCCATTCATGCCGTATAAGTTAAAAAAAACATTCTTCTCGTACTTTTGTCGAAAAAGTAAAAAAAGTAACTCGTATGAAAAACGACAAAAGATTCTTTTCATATCTTTTACTAAAAACTCACTGAAGGGTAAAATAGGTTCTAAAAAATTGTAGGGGGATGGAAATAATATTATATATTGTGAAAACATGGATGTGGATTATAAAATACACCCCAGTAAATACCAAAGTATAAGCAATCTCAGATAAAAATGAGATTGTGATATTTCCCTTACCTTAGGTCCGATTTGCTTCGTAAGTGTCCGAACCTCCTATATAATGATTTATATAATGTCATTGACTTATTACAGAATCATACTCATTGTTATGATGTCATATATGGTTCACTTATGGCTTTATATTACCCTTTCTTTTGTAAATTCCATGTTAAAGAGCATTTTGGGTAAAATCGTTTCATTTTTCGTCTGTGTTTTGACTTGTAATTATTCATATGATTACTTAGATCATGATTAATTAATTCCAGAATATAAAACATGATTTATATATAATATATATTCAGAATATATATATATATATATAATAGATCAGTAAATGGAAAGAAATACACCGTTCATGGAGACGGTAGACCGTACGTACGCATGAACGCTGTTTTCTTTTCCTTATTGAGTTGAACGGAATTAAGTAGATGACATAAATATATATACACATAAATCCAGTATCATTATTATGTCATATATTTCATCATTACTAATTATATATACTTTATAATCATTCATGAATGGTTAACGTGGAGAATGAATCTCATCGCGTCGTGGAGACGGTAGTCCGTACATACGCACGAGAGATGATATCGTTCTCATAATCATGGAATTGTATTGGAGTGTATGTATACTATTTCAGAATCAATATAACTTTACAATAATCATATATAGTTATTATGTACACCATTATACCCATCCAAGTAAGGTGGTTGTGGAAAATTGATTAAACCACGGCGTGGAGACGGTATCCTGTACGTAAGCAGGCGCGGTGATTTTGTTTTCCGTAGGATGGATAAATGGTAAAATAAGGTTGTTTTATACTTATAATTACATATAATTATATTATTTATACTGATGTTATTACTTCATAATGAAACAACCTAAGAAGAATAAGTGGAAGAAGAAATAAAGTTGAAAGAATATGTAATGGACATTACCTCTTCTTTGAAGCGCCTCTTTGAGATATTCTTTTAGGGCACTAAAATTGGTCTTTGAGGAATACCATAACCTCTAGGATGTTTCTAGGGAAGTGGAGAAGAGAATTTGGCAGGGGTTGGCCGAGCTTGAAGGCTCAAAGTGGTGTGAGGAAGAGAGGGAGGAGGTGTCCTTTTATAAGGGAGGAGAGGGGCTCCTTTGGAAAAACTAAAAATATTATTTTATTATAAAGTCAAGTTCGGTTTTAAATAGCTCAAAATTGATTTATTTATAAGCTAAGGTGGGGAGGGGTCGAAATCCTCTCATCAAATATAATTTATACAAGTTTAGATTCCTATTTTAACCTTATCATTTATATTTAACATTCAGTTAGATAATTTTACTTTTACCGTGTCTTTTTGTGTTCTTACACTATAAGGTTAATAAACTTACTATAAGAAGCCAAACGAACCCCAAGTTGTTTATTATTAATATATATAACCTTATCTAAGTAATTATTCCGAACCTTAGATTTTTAGGAATAAAATAACAATTAATAATATAATATTTGTTTTAAAAAATATTTTATGTCAATTTTGACACTATTTTGTAATTGATTTTTGTGAAACTCATAACAGAATGATTAGTTCTAAAAAAGTTAATTAAATCAATAATAACATGTCATATTAACCTATAAAAGTAGTTTAATTCATAAAAAGTCTCAAATTACATTTATTTTGGTATTTATAACATCAATTATGTCAATATTTCATTAATAAGATAATTACTGTATCATCATTGTGTCATAAATAAATTAACTTATTTAATATCTAAAAATTAAAAATAAAATACCATTATGTAGGAAATATTTTTATCTTTCAAATGAATATTTATATTCGAATTTATCTTATGTATAACCCTATATTAAAAATGATTTACTTATTAAACTTTGATTTTAACTATTTTAACCCTTCTTTAAATAAATTAATAATAAATGAACTAATCTAATCCATGTGGGCCTAAATGGTCATATGTTATTCCTAAGGTTGTTTTTGGTCGAATTAAACTTATCCAATAAAATTAGGACATGCGTTAGGGTAATAATAATATCATTTTCATCCTTAATTAACCTATTTACTTTTAACCGTGGTAAAAAAAAGTAAAAAGTTACTATTCACCAAAAATTATTTTCATCTCATTGAACCACATTTTACTTACTGACATCAACCGTGTCTCTCGGATTTTTGAAATTCCACTCACAGAAGCGGTAAAATTATGTTTTATGAAAAATTCATTTTTTATAACTACCACTTAGTGGTTTCACTATTCATCAAGAAAATGAAAGTTTCCAGAAAAATACCAAAAATTAGGCCTAAGCTATATTTGATATTATGAACTCAAAAATTATGTCTATTTTCCCAAATTCAAAATATATCAGTTGCATTAATTAATTTAAAAATTTATTCCCGTCGTCAAAACAAATAGCGTGTTCTTAAGAGAAAATAACTATCAAAAGACTGACAATTGTTTATGTCTGGTTTAAATGTGAAATTACATCAATGACCAAAATTGTATTAAATTGTAAAAATAGATTCTAAATATACTTTAAAACCACTCAAATTAATAATTTATCACTATTAATTATTTTGATTAAAAAAGTTGTTTTTAATTAAAATTTAGTAATTTTTACTATTCATCAGAATATGAAAGTTATCTGAAAAGTACCAAAATTTCTCCCTAAGCTAATTTCGATATTCCAAATCCAATAATGAAGTCCATTTTGAAAAATAAAATTTACAAAATTTCAAAAAGTGGTTATTACTATTCATAATGGCTAGTTCTAATAATATTTTAATAGCATATCATTGTTTAGCGAAACTCATTATTGCGTACAACACACGCTATCACGGAAGGTCGCGCTTGCGTGTGATGCAAGCCAAGTCAGGGTTGCGTGTTGTGCAAGAATCATTCGTTGTTTCGTATAACATAATCC
The DNA here is from genome assembly GCA_963277665.1 of Viscum album. Classification (NCBI taxonomy): domain Eukaryota; kingdom Viridiplantae; phylum Streptophyta; class Magnoliopsida; order Santalales; family Viscaceae; genus Viscum; species Viscum album. The sequence continues at coordinate 375,663,268 of OY728160.1, read as the reverse complement.
AACCATATTTCATTTATACATTGAATATATATATATATATACTCAATGTTGCGTAGAATAACTATTATCAAAATTGTGTGTAACACGATCCAAGAATAGTGTTGCGTATACTGCAAGCTAATACAATGTTTCATATAGCGCAAGGTAATCATGGTGTAGCATAAAATACAAGGCATTAATGAAATTAAAATAATATTTTTCATAAAATCTCGGGGTGTTACATTCTACCCCCCTTAAAATGAATTTCACCCTTGAAATTCATTGGGGTTATAAATGGTTTACTACTTGAAAGTTTGTCTAATAGAAACCCACATCGTAAAAAGGAATACCCAAACATGTGTTTAAAAACTAAAGTATGAAATGTAACTATTACCCAAATTAACTCATCACTAGGTTTTCACGTAGGAGAACATAGGTGAAAATATGGATATGGAAGAAAAATCTAACCATCAAGTTCTGATGGAGAGTCGTAGAGAACATGGCTATGAAATAGCCAACAATCACAAAGCCATAGATTTGCGATGATCTAAGGTACCATCTGATTCATCAGATATAAGGGCACTAAGACAACATTTTTGGTTTTCAAGATCATTTCCCTAATGTTGGTGAATTAAAAGAAATACTTACATGATTTTGGTACAATTTCACTGTTGTTCGTGCTTTGAACAATTTCCACTTAATCTCTTAAAGAAATAAAGTTGAATTTGTTATTCATGAAGTGTTAATAGATCATGTGATAGAATGATGGGTCATTCCATCTGTTTCAAACAAAAGGTTAGCAAAAGTTATCAAATATACATAAGTCCATCTATGGTGAGGTTAATCGTATACGATTCCAAAAATGAACTTATACTTTATATATCATACCGCGTAATAAAATAAAACTAGTTTCTACTAACCAGGGACTTCTTGTAGGCCAGTGGTAGGCGATAAAGCCCAGTAACACTTCGGTTGTAGATTCGATTCCCACAGCCTTGTCCGACGCGATGGGCTGTTGCTCATCCTACAGGTTGTCATTTTTCTAAAGCTATATTACTATAACATCCCATCAATAATATCGAAAAAAGTTCTATCCTAACTTATGTCCAACATAATCCATTTCAATCTTTAGGCTTATCTAAAATACTTCGGTCCAAGATCATAGTATAAAGAAAATGATTACTTGAAATGTCACATAACAATCACATGAATTCCATCATTTATCCCCCATATATCATAAGATATATCTTGTTGGTCAAATTACAAACATGTGAATACATTAATCATGTATTATCTTGAAGAATGAATACCCATTAATTGTACCATAGTGAAAACATAAATGCAGTCAAAAGTTAACTCTTTCCACATACCAAAATCCAAAAATTCTATATACTCAAACCATGATATAACCTCCTCCTTATATCAGTCATGAGCTCATGAATACGGTCAAACATTTCATTTTCTCATTTTCCTTTCATTATGCGCATATCATATTTGTTTCCAAAAATATCTCAATCACATTCTATGGTTACCGATACCATTGAAAACTACAATAGACCAATACATAAATATTCCAATATTCCACGATACTATATACAACATTATTTTTTAATCCCATTACATAAACACTTAATCATTCCACTACATCGTTGTCATATTCAATATCTCCAATAGTGATCGCATGTGACTTCCCTTTGTCCTTTGTCTTAAGTGGTTTCTCATTTTGATCATCACTAACCCTTGGATTAGGGCATTTATTAGCATAATTCCCCATTTCCTTTCACTTGAAGCATTGAAGTGTTGGTGGTGCGTTCTCTACAATATTTTCTTTATTCACATCATTAGAAACCATTTTTCCATTACTTCGACACTCAGCTACTCGATGACCTTCTTTTCCACACTCAAAACATTTTCTAGTCCTTTTAAGACAATCTCCACCATGCTTCTTTCCACACTTTCAGCATAAGGAAACATTCATCTTATTTTCACCATTATTTTGAGATTTCTCCTTGAACTCCATCTTTCGTTTCTTATCAAAACTATGATATGGATAAGTAACACCAACTTCCATTTCTACCTTGATAGCACAACACACAATTTCTTCATAGCTACTGAAGTCTCTTATAGCTAATGCCCTTCGAAGATTTGGTTTTAAGCCACTGAAGAATCGATCAACTTTACTTTCAGGTTGGATGATAAATCCAGATGCATACTTGGGAAGCCTTATAAAATTTACTTAGTATATACCAACAGTTTCATCATCCTTTTGCTTTAGTTCAATAAACTCTTTCTCCATCTTTGTTCGAAGAATACGAGGGAAGTACTTATTGAAAAATAAGTTCTTGAACTCGTCCCATTCCATGGACTCAATTTCATCTCTTGGCCTTGTATTCTTGATAAGATTCCACCATTGATCAGCTTCACCTTCCAAATGATATACTGCTAAGATGACTTTATCATGTTCAGAACATTGAAGAACTGAAAATATCTTTTCAGTAGTACTGATCCATTGTTCAGCAACAAGTGGATCAGAAGACCCACTGAAATAAGGTGGACGTTTCCTCATGAAGGACTCAATAGAATATTGTTCCCTTTTCTAATAATTTGGATGTCTAGAATAATTCATAGCTTGTGTAAGTATAGCAATAGGATTTTTCACTCCATCTCACATAACATTTGTATGTTCAGGAGGTCAATCATTACATTGTCCATTACATTGATCAACACGGTTCCATCAGGTTCCAACCATCGTCTAAAACCCAAGAAGAATAGTGTGAGAGGAAAAAATCACCCTAGGGAAAACAACATAATAAAGGGGGAGTACCATCAATATCTAACATCTTGGGTTACCGTAATTCTAGTACTATAAACTATACTTAACCTTAGGGACATCCCTAGACATACCTTAGAAATATCTCTAGGGATCTTACTAAAGTTCTCGCATCGTAGTTTCCAAAGGTTGACCAAACCTTTCCTCTGATACCAACTGTAGAGACCCAAAGCTTGACGTACATGGACATTACATTACTTTTGAGGAATACTTAGTATACAAAAAAAATACACACACAAGAATCGTAATAGTTTAGTGTCTTTGGAAACTCGGAATATAATCTTCTAATCATGGTGAAAGATCTACAACATCTCCCATGAAGATCTTCTTTTTTTACCTAAAACCTTTCTTTATATCCTGGGGAAAAGAAAACAAAAAAGGGTGAGCTCAAATGCTCAGTAAGGGTAAACAAAAGAAATATCAATCACATCATATTCATAAGAACATAACATTTTGGAAATCTTAACCTGCAAAAGAGATCATAATATCATAACATGTGATAAATCATAGTAGTGAAATGTAATCCCAATAATCATAACTTAAAACATGAAAATTTGTGGCATACACACATAATCATAGAGAATCATTTCTTATTAGTCAAGACTCATTTCCAAGACTATCTTAGTGGACAAAGTCCATTTCTGAACAGAGTTCACTCCTCGTTTCAGTCCCATTCCAATGAACCGGTTTAACCTGCCGTTCCAGCCATGTCTATATCATGAGATATAAAATCTTTACCCAATTCATTGGAGGTAGATATAGGTCCCACCCATCTCATAATGATACCATTCTTATGTGTTCCACAAAATCATAAACCATACATCATAGCATAATGCATGTAATAAAAATGGGAATCTTAAACATCGTGACATCATAAAGCAATTCATATAAGATAAAGGAATTCATAAAAATAATTGCATCACAACATAATCAAATAAATGTAATAATAGGTATAGAAATAGAACCCTTTATTATCTTAGATGGAAATTAATTTTGATAAAACACTTGAACTCCATTTTTGAGGAAAATATCCTTTCTACTTCATGAACACTTTTCCTTTCTTAACATGTCATAAAATTCTAAACTAAAATAAGTTGATTAAAAATAAACTTGAAAACTTGTAAAGGAAGCTTCTTGGAAATAATGTTTTAAAAATCCATTCATGCCGTATAAGTTAAAAAAAAATTCTTCTCGTACTTTTGTCGGAAAAGTAAAAAAATTACCTCGTACGAAAAATGACAAAAGATTCCTTTCATATCATTTACTAATAACTCACCGAAGGGTAAAATAGGTTTTAAAAAATTTTAGGTGGATGGAAATAATATTACATATTGTGAAAACATGGATGTGGATGATAAAATACACCCCAGTAAATACCAAAGTATAAGCAATCTCGGATAAAAATGAGATTGTGATATTTCCCTTACCTTAGGTCCGATTTGCTTCGTAAGTGTCCGAACCTCCTGTATAATCATTGAAATAATGTCATTGACTTATTCCAGAATCATACTCATTGTTATGATATCATATATGGTTCACTTATGGCTTTATATTACCTATTCCTTTGTAAATTATATGTTAAAGAGCGTTTTGGGTAAAATCATTTCATTTTTCGTCCGTGTTTTGACTTGTAATTATTCATATGATTACTTAGATCATGATTACTTAATTCCAGAATATAAAACATGATTTATATATAATATATATTCAGAATATATATATATATATAATAGATCAGTAAATGGAAAGAAATACACCATTCATGGAGACGGTAGACCGTACGTACGCATGAACGCTGTTTTCTTTTCCTTATTGAGTTGAATGGAATTAAGTAGATGAAATAAATATATATACACATAAATCCAGTATCATTATTATGTCATATATTTCATGATTACTTATTATATATAATTTATAATCATTCATGAATGGTTGACGTGGAGAATGAATCTCATCGCGTCGTGGAGACGGTAGTCCGTACGTACGCACGAGCGATGATATCATTCTCATGATCGTGGAATTGTATTGGAGTGTATGTATACTATTTCAAAATAAATATCACTTTACAATAATCATATATAGTTATTATGTACACCATTATACCCATCTAAGTAAGGTGGTGGTGGAAAATAGATTACACCACGGCGTGAAGACGGTATTCCGTACGTACGCACGCACGGTGATTTTGTTTTCCGTAGGATGGATAGATGGTGAAATAAGGTTGTTTAATACTTATAATAACATATAAGTATATGATTGATACTGATGTAATTACTTCATAATGAAACAACCTTAGAATAAGAAGTGGAAGAAGAAATAAAGTTCAAAGAATCGGTAACGGACATTACCTCTTCTTTGAAGCGCCTCTTTGAGATCTCCTTTTAGGGAACTAAAATTGGTCTTTGAGGAAGACCAAAACCTCTAGGATGTTTCTAGGGAATTGGAGAAGAGAATTTGGTAGGGGTTGGCCGAGCTTGAAGGCTCAAAGTGGTGTGAGGAAGAGTGGGAGGAGTTGTCCTTTTATAAGGGAGGAGAGGGGCTCCTTTGGAAAAACTAAAAATATTATTTTATTATAAAGTCAAGTTCGGCTTCAAATAGCTCCAAATTGATTTATTTCGAAGATAAGGTGGGGAGGGGTCGAAATATGCTAATCCAGTAGAATTTAGACAAGTTTAGGTTCCTATTTTAACCTTATCACTATTATTTAACTTTAAGTTAGATAATTTTACTTTTACCGTGTCTTTTTGTGTTCTTACACTATAAGGTTAATAAAATTACTATAAGAAGACAAACAAACCCCAAGTTGTTTATTATTAATATATATAACCTTATCTCAGTCATTTGACCGAACCTTATATTTTTAGGAATAAAATAACAATTAATAATATAATATTTGTTTTAAAAACTATTTTATGTTAATTTGACACTATTTTGTAATTGATTTTTGTGAAAATAATAACAGAATTATTAGTTAGAAAAAAGATAATTAAATCAATAATAACATTCATATTAACCTATAAAAGTAGTTTAATTCATAAAAAGTCTCAAATTACATTTATTTTGGTATTTATAACATCAATTATGTCAATATTTCATTAATAAGATAATTGCTGCATCATCATTGTATCATGAATAAATTAAATTATTTAATGTCTAAAAATTACAAATAAAATACCATTATGTAGGAAATCTTTTTATCTTTCTAATGAATATTTATAGTTGAATTTATCTTATGTATGACCCTATATTAAAAATTATTTACTTATTAAACTTTGATTTTAACATCTTAACCCTTCTTTAAATAAATTAATAATAAATGTCCTAATCTAATCCAAGTGGGTCTAAATGGTCATATTTTATTCCTAAGGTTGTTTTTGGTCGAATTACACATATCCAATAGAATTATGACATGTGTTAGGGTAATAATAATATCATTTTTACCCTTAATTACCCTATTTACTTTTAACTGTGGTAAAAAAAGTAAAAAGTTACTATTCACCAAAAATTATTTTCATCTCATTGAACCACATTTTACTTACTAAAATCAACTGTGACTCTCAGATTTTTTGAAATTCCACTCACCAAAGCGGTAAAATTATGTTTTATGAAAAATTCATTTTTTTTAACTACAACTTAGTGGTTTCATTATTCATCAAAAGAATGAAAGTTTCTAGAAAAATACCAAAAATTAGGCCTAAGCTATATTTGATATTATGAACTCAAAAATGATGTCTATTTTACCAAATTCAAAAAATATTAGTTGCATTAATTAATTTAAAAATTAGTTCCCGTCGTCAAAACAAATAGCGTGTTCTTAAGAGATAATAACTATCAAATGACTGACACTTGTTTATGTCTGGTTTAAATGTGAAATTACATACAATGACCAACATTGTATTAAATTTTAAAAATATATTCTAAATATACTTTAAAACCACTCAAATTAATAATTTATCAATATTAATTATTTCGATTAAAAAAGTTGTTTTTAATTAAAATTTAGTAATTTTCACCATTAATCAGAATATGAAAGTTATCCGAAAAGTACCAAAATTTCACCCTAAGATAATTTCGATATTCCGAATCCAATAATGAAGACCATTTTGAAAAATAAAATTTACAAAATTTCAAAAAGTGGTTATTACTATTCATAATGGCTAGTTTTAATAATATTTTAATAGCATATCATTGTTTAGCGAAACTCGGTATTGCGTACAACACACGCTATCGCGGAAGGTCGCGTTTGCGTGTAATGCAATCCAAGTCAGGGTTGCGTGTTGTGAAAGAATCCTTCATTGTTTCGTATAACATAATCCAACCATATTTCATTTATACATTGAATATATATATATATACTCAATGTTGCGTAGAATAACTATTATCAAAATTGTGTGTAACATGATCTAAGAATAGTGTTGCGTATACTGCAAGCTAATACGGTGTTGCATATAGCGCAAGGTAATATTGGTGTAGCATACAACACAAGACACTAATGAAATTAAAAGAATATTTTTCATAAAATCTCGGGGTGTTACAATATGTCTATATTTATACTAATATTATCACCTATATTCACTCCAAAACTCTACTTTTCAAGTAGTTATTTTATATGTTTTTAATTTTTTTATAAATATTTAAAACCCAAATTATTGATATAAATAGTAATCCTTATTTTCTAATACCCATAATTTTATCCAATAAAATAGGGTACTATAACACCAAACATTCCTTCTTTAATATTAGGAAATATATTATTGAAATCTTAAACCTTCAACTAATTGAATTAAGAACTCAATGATTAAGTTTTGATACAAAATTTTTTCCCATTTATTTTGTTAAATAAAATAAGAGGGAGTGGGTAAAATGGGTTTTAAAATTCACACTTTATAAATTAAACTTCCCCATTAAAATATTTATTTTCATCTTATTATTATTAAAATATAATTATAATAAATATTAACATAAAATAATAATCAAGACAACTAAGATTTTTATAGTGATTCTAGCTTCCAAGTCAATACCTTACTCTACTCCACCAATAACCAATGTCTTATTGGTGATTTATTCAAAATTATTTTATATTAGGATGTTTACAACTAATTGAAAGAAACTAAAATTTAATGTTTTAAAAATATAATAGATTTTAACTAAGATATATTTACTATAATACCTCCCAAGGTTATTCCCTATACTTATTACAAGATGAGTATACTTAAAATAAAAAAGAATATTTTTTAATATAGGTTTATTCATACAATTATGCTAAAATATAATTGATTGAATAAAACATTTCAATAATAAAGTATTCATAAAAATTTAATAATCACTTGAAATCGATTAAGAATCAATAGTATAGAAAAATTTCAATTGGGAAAAACATCATCTTAATAAGGATAACAACAAAATAACTGAATTTTTCTTAAATTTTTCTAAAAATTTTCAAGAGGTTGTTCATATAAATATCAACGAGAATAAAATTTCAATAACATTTACTCTTATAATTCAAATAAAAATGTTGTTCAATATCCTTTTAAAAATACATTTTAAAAAATAACTCTTAATTTCAACATCAAAAAACTGAAATATAGTTCTTTAAAAATGATAAAAAATCAAATTATTTTTTCCTTGAAAATATGTCACACAAAGTAGTCAAAAATCACTTTCAAATTAACATATAATTAAAATAAAAAAATAATGATTCAAATAAAATAGATAAATATAATATTTTTAACATAAATCTACATATAGAAGTAATTATTATATATGAAATTCAATAAATATTAAAGTAGTAATGTATACACTTGTTTAATATTGAAATCAAAATTCCTTAATGCATTTAATATTTTATTTCAAATCCTTTACCACATGTATGATTACATTGGAACTAATTCATTTCATGTATGATTAAATATTTATCAATCATAGTAATTATGTTAACTATCTCACATAATAGTATAAGTCTCTCATATAATAATGAATTTAGAGTTGAATATCTCATATAATATCTAGAAGATACTTAAAATATCACAGAAAACTGTGAATAATAAACATTTTAAACACTATAAATATAAGCCTATATCATATAAAGTAAAACATTCGAAAAAATATAACATGATACTTTTTTTTCATAAAAACTATGATATTTTGGAAATAGTTATATCATAATAAACTCACTAAAACAATCTACGTTGATTGAGACAATTTATTTGTTACCAAATAGATTTCTACTAATAAATATCAATTTTATAGGATCAATTGGTTGACTATATTCATTCTATCTATAATGACCTAATCATTTATGAATAAAATTCTCTTTATTTTAATGTCTTATGGATATAGAAAACACATGAACTCTTTTTTTATTATTTTTTTAAATACCATTATGTATTATTACCGTTGATAATATAGCCGTTGAAAAATGACCACACTACTGATATAAATATAATTGTTTTTAAAAAAAAATCATTTCGACACTAATAAAGAAGATGATGGTCTCATCCAGTAGACTTAGGTCATACGAAGCTCATTTTTTGGATCTTGTAAAGGAGGTAGTGTCACTGGGATTTTCTCTTGAACAATCCCAAGCCTAGCTTCAACATGTTAAGCTTGAACGAAATCGCCTACTGGAGAAGTTCTGGTTAATAGAGATTACCACCCGGGTGATGTTTTCCATGCCACCCCAAGAGTCTATGACCATTGCACACCTTACCCTTAGGTCTTATGGGGGTGTTAAAAGAGGTTATTTAATAAGGTATTAGTTAATTATTTTTTAATACATTTTTATAAATAAAAGTCTTATTCCATAAATTCTTTTATTAGAATTGTCTTTCTTAAAAAAAGATGAATTTCATAAATTAATTATTTAGGTAAAAGTGATAATTTTGAGAAATATATACATTATTATGTTGAATGTAGGATTTAATTAATTATAATATAGAAAAATTGCTTATAAATGATGGTTATATCAGTTACTAATCTATAAATTATTAGGTAATCAGTTTGATAAGAGTTATATTTTTTGATGATAAAACTGAAAGTGCATTTTTGTAAAGAATCTATCCTAAGGAATTAATGAATTTTTAAAATAAGTAATATTTTAATAAAATTTTATTATCAATCAAATTTTATTAATAATAAAAGATTATATAATTTTTATGATATCAAATTTAATTTTTATTAAGGTATGAAAACTATTTTTGTCAAAACCCGTGAATTTTTAATAAATGCCATCTTTTATTTTAAAAGTGAAAATTCACATTTGTAAAAAATTATTTAGATAAAATGGTTATTGTTTTTTTAATTAGGATTTTGAAATTATTCAATGGTGAATTTTTCATAATTTTATTAGACAGTTTATTTTTTGGGTAAAAATTAAATAGTATATAAATAAAATTTTCGTTTTATAACTTCATAATGACACAAAAATTATGTAATAAATACTAAAATGGGTATTATAGGCCCAATATATGTTTTCCTATTAAAATAATCTGTTTTCCTATTTTTAAAATTATTTTTTATAGCCTTAGTGAATCCTCCAAAATGTTTACTATATTTTATGAGTTTAAATTCATTTATTTAATAATGTGAATCACCTCTACATAATAAAGGTTAATATTTTAATATGTTAGGGAATTGGAATTATAAAATAATTTTTTTTGTCTTATTTAGAAAAAAAGATGGGAAAAAACCATGGTAAGGATTGTGTTTTTGAATATTTAATTATATATATTCAAAAACCTAATGTGAAATAATAAAGAATTCCCCCTCCTTTCCTATATAAACCCACCCAATCTCACATTACTATTAACTAAAACCATTTTTAGACCAAACTATACCCTATACTGCCTAGAGTCCTCCTAATTCACCCAAATCTCCCCATAATCCTCTCCCAAGCCTTTGCGATCACACATCAAAGTAAGGGATCCTCACTTTCCATCCTTTCTCATTTTTATCCAAGTTTCCTTATATTGTAACACCATTTTATTTTAAATTAGTAATGATGGGGTATGTTTTATAACCTCACCCACTTATCCCTTATTATGTTTATATGACGGGATACCTCTTTCTATCTCATTAATCCCTCACATGTACATCCGTTACCATACTGAAATTTTGTAAGAGTTATTCCCTTTCTCCCCTTTCTTCATGTTTCTTTATTTTGTTACGCCTTCTAATTCCAAATTCCTTGTGTTGGGACATGTATTTATATGAACCCCTTCACTTTACATTTCATTTATTTATTTTGTGATACACCTTTCTCTCTCATCAACCAGTTTTATGAATTTTTATGTCAATCCGTTAGTCTTCTGTAATTGCATTGCGATTTTCTATGGCCAAATCATCCCGTAGTGAATACCATATCGATTTCTATATAAAGGGTATTCAACTTTATGTACATATACTTATTTATTATAGAATTTAATTTATTTATTACACATTACTTTATCTTATAATAAATGATTATGTTAAATGGATCTATTTTATATGATCGATGTGGCACATTTAAGCATTAGATTAAAATGTTCATGAAGGGTGCGCCCTGATAGTACTCTAATGAATTGGGTAATGTTTTGCATCATGATACATCATGAAGAGACATTGGTTTACCTAATTACTTTTAGGACATTTTCCCACCATGTTGGGTCATGGTTTTTCCAGATTACATTATGTTTATGATGTATTGTTTTAAGTTGTTGCTACATTTCAATGTTATAATAGACATGCTATGTCATGCCTTTTTATTCATGTTTCTATTACGATCCATTGATATGTCTATTTATTAAAATTTATTTTATTCTAAATGTTATTCTTTTTTTACTCCCTTACTGGGCTTTATATCCTACCTTTTACATTTGTATGTCCTCAGGTTATCCCATGCAATTCTAAGTATGAAGGAATATTGTGGTCATGTAAAAGAAGTTTTCAATAAAGATGTTGTATTTTATGTCTTAAGTTTTCATGTAATGTTACTAATACCCAAATACACTAGACCTATCAATCTTCTGGGTTGTATTAAGTTATATTTTTTTTAATAAATAATGTTTAAATGGGTAATAAAGACTAGGGTCATTATAGTTGGTATCAGAGGATAGGTTTAGTTATTTTTGGGATTAGGGTTATACAACTCTAGTGAATGCCTTAGGGATAAGAATAAGTATATAAAAAAAATCTATAAATTTTTGTGAGTATATAATAAATGGTTTATTAAGAAAATACCTACCTTTCTTGATACGAACAAGTAGAGGTGGATCTAGAAAAGATGTATCTTAGGGTAAAACATGAAAACAACAAATTGAGCTAGAGTCAAATAGGAACTGGTGCATGATAACTGGACTTGTTTCACTCTTGGTTCGACAATCCGGGGGGATATTATTTTCTAAATTAATAATCTTAGTATGAGCCATTATTAAGGGAACAAAAAATTCCCCTAGTAATATATTCTAGTAAATAGATCATGGATAACTTATACTGATGCCTACAAATTCATAAGTTAAGGAAATAAATTTAATTTATAAGTTATCCATTTTTTTCATTGGATTACCCTTTATGTGTTTAATAGTTTAAAATACTTACCCCTAATTTTCATTTTATTCTAGATAATGTTCGGTAATAAGAGGTCTTAGGCTAACAACCATTGTGAAGATCAATGTGATGACTATTCTAATGCGATTCCCAATCCAATAGGAGTAGGAATCACAAACTTTATCATGATACACTCTCAGTTAAATCAAGTTTTGAATAGAAACATGCATCAAGAGGAACTTCCAACCCCCTCCCCCCCCTAAGAAAGAACAATTCCCAATCTATAGCTTCATGAGACCAAGACCTCCTATATTCTAATGGATCATCTGATACCTTAATCACTAAACATTGGATCCAATCCATTGAGAAGATATTCTCCATCCTTCAATGTTAAAAACAAGAGAATGTTCTTCTTGATGCTTATCGTATGGAGGGTGAAGATGATCAAGGGTGAAAATTAATAAAAAATTCAAAGCCTGAGGAAGATATTAAGGCATTGGAATGGAAGGATTTCTGGAAATTGTTTTTCTATAAATATTTTCCTCGCACCCTCCAACTTAAGATAGAAGGGACTTCCTTGCCTTCAAGAAAAAAGATGAAGAATCCATCGGAGCGTATGAGACAAACTTCACAAGGCTTGTATGATACACCTATCACATTTTCATTACCCATGATTTCAAGTTTTACCACTTGTTTGGTAGGATAAAACCTAGAATATGGAAATTCCTAGAAATTTGTGACTTTGATAGCTATAAAGAAATTATGTGATGTTCCCTCAATGTTGAAATAGAGATCGAAAAATTTTAGGTTATCATGGGGATAAGAAGCAGAAAATGGACTCTAATTCTAGAGGTATGATGGATATATCTAATGGTACTATGAAATTCCATCACCCAACTTTCCAAAGGTATTGAAATAAGCACCCTGAAAATTGGTTGAAGCAGATGATGAAATTATTTAGGTGTAAAAGATAAGGGAACCTGGCCAATGATTGCTGACAAGAAAAACCCGTTGTTGCGATAGGGGAGAGGAATTCTCAATGTATTGTTCATTTGTACAACTACAAAGAACCTTGGAACTGTAAAAATATATTCCATAAGATAATGTATTCTAGAGGGAACCAAAAACCTCCACGGTAGCAAGAGAGAACGTTTTTCCACCACCATCGCCGAAGTGAATCCCAACGACGAAGTGGTGATATGTATGCTAGTTATTCATTTAATAACAGTGACAATACTTTTTGATTTTGGTTCTACACATTCTTTTATATCCCAAAAGTTTATTAGAACAATCCAAACACCACCAAAAATCATGGAAGTTGAGAATTCAATGAAAACGGATAATGGGGAAATTATTTTATCCCATGAATATAGCTCCTCCCCTATCATGATTTTTGTATTGAACTTCTCAGAGAACCTCATCATACTTCCCTTGGTGGAATTTTATGAAATTCTTGACCTGGATTGGATTTCACAATATAGATCCAACAAAAATTATTGTGAGAGGGAAATCACTCTCCATATGGTGAATTGACCCTCGATTATATACAAGTTCAAAGAAGAGGATGAATCTTCTTTAATACCATCATCTCAATCATGGATATTACTTCCCTATGTGAACATGTATCTTTATATGATGATTGAGTCTAAGGAAGGAACCATCCTCGAAGAAATTTCTATTGTGAGGGAATTCACTGATGTGTTTCCCAATGAATTGACTAGTCTTCCTCTTAGAAGGGATGTTGCATTATCGATTGATCTTATACCTAAAGAATTTCCAATATGAAAGAATCCATATATAATGGCTATTGTGGATCTTGAGTAGCTAAAGAAACAAATATAGGAGAATCTAGATTAAGGGTTTATATACCCAAGTGCTTCACCTTGGGGTGCAACAGCCCTCTTCGTCAAGAAGAATGATGGGTTAATGCGCCTTTGCATTGATTATCACGAGCTTAAAAAAATCATGATAAAGAACAAGTATCCTTTTTCAAAAATTGATGAATTTTCATATTAGATATGTGGATCACACTAATTATTCAAGGTGGATCTGCGGTCAAGATATTACCAAGTAAGGGAGAAGTAGGAGGATATCCCCAGGAATACTTTTCATATAAGTTACAAGCACTATGAATTTATAGTAATTCCTTTAGAACTCACTAATTCTCTAGAAATATTTACAAACATTATGAATAGAGTATTTAGATATTATCTCTACAAATTTATGGTAGTATTTATAGATGATATTTTAATATACTCCATAACCAAGGAAGATCATGATGATCAAATAATAACTGTACTATAGACATTGCGAAAGGATAAGCTCTATGAAAAGTACAACAAGTGTGAGTTATGGTTTAAGGAAGTATCATTATTTTGGTATATTATCACAATAAATGGGACATCTATGGATCCTTCCAAAACAAATGCAATTGAGGGATGTATGAGGCCAACATCTGTGAAAGATATTCATAGCTTCCTTGGGTTATCTAGATACAATCGTCGATTTGTGAGAAATTTCTCACAATTGTCAAACCCTCGTACTAAGATAACGTAGAAGGGAGTCAAGTTTTCTTGGAATGATGAATGCAAAGAGAGCTTCCATGAGTTGAAGAGGAGGATTATCACTGCACCCATACTCACACTACCCAAAAGTGGAGAACTTTTCATAGTATTCAGTGATGCTTCGAAGAAGGGGTTGGGCTGTGTGTCAATTAAAAATGAAAAAGTCATTGCCTATGCTTCATGGAAATATAAAGTTCATGAGAATAATTTTCCAACACATGAGTTAGAGTTGGTTTCATTGTTCATCGCTTTGAAAATTTTGTGACATTACCTATTTGGGGAAAAGTTTAAAATATATATGGATTTCAAAATACTCAAGTATATATTCACACATAAAGAGTTTAATATGTGCCAATGAAGATAGTTAGAGCTAATCAAAGACTATTACTTCTCAATTCACTACCATCCAGGGAAAGAGAATAAAGTGAAAGATGCTATAAGTAGAAAGGATCCATTAAATAATTCATTGATGAGAATTGAAATGGATCGAATCTTCTTATATTTAATGATGATGGACATGGGAATCATAAAGAAGGGAACTTCATAAATCATTTCACAAATGATTTCATAACTGTTTATTTTGGAATGGTTAAAGAATGCTCAAAAGGATCATGTGGGAATTCAGAAGAAAGTGGAAACCATCAGAAAAGGGAAATCCTCAGAGTTTAATGTCAATAAAGAAGGAATTGTGACATTTGGGTCAAGACTATGTATTCTATAAAATCTAGAGTTAAATAAATAACTTTTAGATGGTGATAATAGTTATAATTTCTCCATTCACCTAGGAAACACAATGATTTATGGAGATTTCTAAGAGAATTGTTGGTGGGATAAAATGAATAAAGAGATTACTGAGTATACATAAAAGTTCCTAGTATGTAAGCAAGTGAAGGATGATAGGAATAAGTCTAAGGGGATGATGAAACCATTACCCATACCAACATGGAAATGAGAAATCATCACCATGAACATTGTCACCAGACTTCCGAAGACATCCAATGGATTTAATTCTCTCTGGGTTATTGTAGATCGCCTTAAAAAGACTACCCGTTTCATTGAAGTTCTGGAGGATTTATCATTAAATCAACTAAAAAGAATATACATCAGAGAAGTGGTAAGGCTGAATGGTGTACCACTACACATTGTATACAATCGAGATCCAAGATTCACTTCTATGTTCTAGAAGATCCTCTAACACACTCTGAATACTAAGCTGAAATTTAGGATGACTTATCATCCTCAAACTAATGGACAATATGAGTGAACTATACAAACACTTGAAGACATGTTGAGAGAATTCTCAATGGACTTCAAAGGAATATGGTATCAATACCCTCCTTTGGTTGAGTTCTCTTATAAAAAAAGTTTCCACTCAAGCAACCAAATGTCTCATTATGAAGACCTTTTTGAGAAGTGGTGAAGAACACTATCATGTTGGGATGAATTTGTGGAGAGAATACTTTTAGGTCGAGATATGGTCAAAGAAATGGTGGAGAAGGTTAATACCATCCTACAACACATTAATGCTGCTCAGAGTCGATAGAAGAGCTATACTGACAATCGTCGACAAGGCCTAGAGTTTGATGTTGGAGACATGGTATTCCTCCACATATCACCATGGAAGAGAGTTATGAGATTTGAGAAGAATGAAAAGCTTAGATCAAGGTACTTCAGCCCTTTTGAGATACTTGATCACATTGGAGAAGTGGCCTATCAATTAGTACTCTCACCTAACCAGTCTCAAGTAAATGATATATTCCACGTATCACCCTAGAGGAAGTACATACCAGACCCATAACATGTACTCAACCTAGAGGTGGTACCATTGTACAATAATCTCTCCTATGAATAGAATTCGATGAAGATCTTAGATCGTAGATAAAAAGTTCTACAAAATAAGATGATGCCCCTCATCAAGGTGTTGTGTAGAAATGACAAGTTTGAAGAAGCAACGTGGGAACCAGAGGAAGTGATGAGGCAGAGTCACCCTATCTATTTTAGTATGGGAGAAGGAAATTTTGAGGGAAAATTTTCTTAAGGGGGGAATTTTGTAATGACCTGACCATTTATAAATACAATTCCCATTTATTTAATGTCTTATTGATATAGAAAACACATGCACTTTTTTATTTTTGGGTATAAATGACCATTAGGTATCATTACCGTCGATAATATGTCCATTGAACAATGACCACATGAATGATATAAATATAATGTTTTAAAAAATCATTTCGACATAGAAAAAGGAGAGGATGACCTCTTCCAGTAGACTTAGGCAGTATGGAGCTTATTAATCGGAGCTCAAAAAGGAGGTAGAATCACAGAGATTTTCTCTTGACTAAGCCCTAGCCTATATTGAACACATTAATATTTAATGGAATAACCTATAAGATAAGTTCAAGTTAATAGAGATTACCACCCATGTGATGTTATTCGAGCCACCGAAATAGTCCATCACCATCAAATACCTTATCCTTGGGTCTTATACTGGTGTTATACGGGGTTATGTAATAAGGTATTAGTTACTTATTTTTTAATCTCTTTTTATAAAAAAAGTCTTATTCCATCAATTCCTTTACGAGAATAGTCTTTCTTAAAAAAAGATGGATTTGATAAATGGATTCTTCGGGTAATAGTGGTACTTTTGGGAAATATATACATTATTATATTAAACTATGGTTTTTATTAATTATATTATTAAAAAATTCTTATAAATGTTAATTATATCAGTTCCTTTTCTATAAATTATTTAGTAATCAGTTTCATAAGAGTTGTATTTTCATATGATAAAACAAAAAGTGCATTTTTTAAGGAATCTGTCCTAAGGAATTAATGAATTTTTGAAATAATTAATATTTTAATAAAATATTATTATCAAAATACCTTTATTAATAATAAATTATTAAATAATTTTTAGGAAGTCAAATGTAATTTTTATTAAGGTTTGAAAACTGTTTTTGTTAAAACCCATAATTTGTTATAAATATCGGTTTTCATTTTAAATGGAAAAATTAACATATTTTGAAAATTATTTAGATAAAAATAATATATTTTTTGGAATTAGGACATCAAAATTATCCAATAGTGAATTTAATTTTTTTAAAGACATTCTAATTTAAGGGTAAAAATTAAATGTCGTATAAATAAAATATGTGTTTCATGACATCATAATGGCCCCCAAATGATTTAATAAATAATTTAATGGGTATTATTGGCACAAAATACGTTTTAAAATTAAAATAATTTGGTTTTATATTTGTTTTAGTTATTTTAGAAATCCATAGTGAATCGTCCAAAATGTATAATATATTTTATGATTTTAAATTCATTTCCTTAATAATGTTACAAACCTCCAGATAAGAAAAGATAATATTTTAATATTTTTGGCCATTAGATTTATAGAAAAAAATTTCCACTCTTATTTGGAAAAAACATGGGAAAAACAATGGGAATGTTTGTGGTTTTGAATATTTAATTATATAGATTCTAAAACCAAAGTTTGTGAAATAATAAATAATTACCCCTCATTTCCTATATAAACCCACCAAATCTCCCATTCCTCATCACTAAAACCATTTTTAACTCTAAAAAACTTTAAAAAATACTCCCTATAGTCCTCCAAAGGTGCCCCCAAGCTCCCAAGAAGCCTCTACCAAGCCTTTGGGATCACACATCCAAGTAAGAGATCCTCACTTTCATTCCTTTTTCATTTTATCAAGGTTTACTTTTATTGTCATACCCTTTTATTTTAAATTAAAAATGATGGGTTATGTTTTAGAAACTCCCCCATACTTCCCTTACTATGTATTTATGATGGGATACATCTTTCCCTCTCATTAGTCCCTCTCATATACACCTGTTACCATGCCAAAATTTCTCAAGAGTTATTCTATTTTTCATCCTTGTCAAGTTTCTTTATTTTGATACACCTTTTATTTATAAATTAATTATGTTGGGACATGTTTCTATATGACCCACTTACTATCAATTTCATGTATATATTATGGGATACCCCTTTATCTCTCATCAACCATTTTTATGAATTTTTATGTCACGTTGTTAGGCAGTCGAAATTGCACCGCGATTTTCTATGCCAAAATCATCATGTATTGAATACCTTTCCCATTTATCTATAAAGGGTATTCAAATTTATGAAAATATACTTATTTATTATTAGTTTTCAGGTATTTATTCCACATTCCTCTATCATGTAGTAAATTATGTTTTGTATGAATCTATGTTACATGATCTAGGTGGAACACTTAAGAACGAGATTAAACTGTTCATGAAGGGTGCACCCTGATAACACTCCAATGAATTGGGTAATGTTTAGTATCATGATACATCATATTGGGATTGGGGTTCTCCTGATTCCATTTAGAAAAATTTTCACCATGTTGGGAAAGGGGTTTACATGATTCCTTTATGTTTATGATGCAATATTTTAAGTTGTTTCCGCATTTCCATGTTATGATAATCATGAAATATCATGCCTTTATGTTTGTGTTTCTCTTATAATCCATTGAAATACTTATTTCCTAACATGTATTGTATTCTTCATGTTATGCCTTTTTTAATCCCTTACTAGGATTTATATATCATTTTTTTCTTATATATGTCCTCAGGTTATCCCATGGAATGCTAAGTACGATGGAATGTTGTGGTCATGTAAAATTATTTTTCAATAAAGATGTATTATTTTTTGTCTTAAGTTTTCATGTAATATTCATATGACCCAAATACACTATAAATATCGATATTCTAGGTTATATTAAGTGCAATGTTATGTAATAAACCATGTTTAAATGTGTAATAAAGAGTAGGGTTGTTATACCCTCAAACCATAAATTTTTTTCTACTTATTGATTTAATTAATTTTAATAAAACTTTCATATATTAAAGCTCTTGATTTTTCACTTTCTAAAAAAGAATAATTAATTTCACCATTGGAATTCTCAAAATGTTGATTATCAGGGTGAGTAATATCATGAAGTGGAGAAGATGTCATCTACAACACAAGTTAGAAAAATAATTTTAAATTCACAAGAAATAATTTAAATACAAATCATATATATAGAGAACATATTATATATTAAAAACCATAGTGATAATAAAACAAAATTTTATAATCCTTTTTATTATTTTATGGTTAAATTGTTTTTTACTCTCTATCAATCATCAAAATTCTCTCTCTATGGTCAACTCTAACATATATTACATCATCTCCATTAGGCCGAACCTGAAATGTTTTTGGAATCGTAAGGAAATTATCACCTTATAATAAATTTACACTTGATTGTATATTAATTTTCATTTCAAAAATAATAATTGACTAATTATTATTTTCAAGACCATATGCATAAAAAATCTAAACTCTTTTTGATAAAATTATAAAGGGCCTATCTTTGTATCCTTCCTTAATAAAATTAAATTTAACAAATTATAAGTCATAATATTTTAATACAATAGTATTATCAAACCATACACATGTGAAGTATAGCATGTTGAAATGTGTCATATTACGACACCTATATGTTTTCAGTGATCCCAAAGTACGAAAATTCTAAAAAAAAACAAGATTTCTCTCCTTAACACCAAACACATGAATTATTTTTTCTCTAATAGGGTCACTATAATTTTCTCACTATAATATATTCATCATGTTAATTTATATAGAATATATAATAATTAGTTATATATACATTTAAAAATAATAGATGTACACTTTTTTATTTTAACGGATAATCATAGTGTTTCAGGGATAGATTTAGGGTTTTCAAATAAATCTTTCTACATGTGGTCATGAAAAATATTTATAAAATATATTTTATGTTTATTTAATATATAAACTTCAACCCTTATTGTATTAAAAAACCTAATAATATCCTCACGGGTTTTAACATAAGGTAAAACTAATCTACTACTATGTATAATATATAGAGGAGCTAGTTCCCAATTTATGATAGTTATTTCAATTTCATCTCTTCCAAAATTTCCTTCACATTCAATGCACTTATTATGGAGAGATTTTGGAAGACCAACTCTATATATATTAGATAGGAATTTATTAAGAAATTTAATAGATTATTCTATAACATAATACTATATAATAAAATCATCAAATTAAATTTTATTTTTGATTTACTCTTTTAATTTTTTTATAAAGAATTCAATATAGTATATACATTTAATTTTTTTGGGACCATAAAGTTCCATCTCTATCAAAAAATTACCATCAAGTGAAAAATAATATCAAAGAAAAATTGTGGTAAAAATATATAAAGTTGACATAAAGTGATATTAATTTATTTTTTAAATTGATTAAAACTTCTTCAGATCAAAAAAATTAATAGATATTAATCAAAAAAAGAAATTTTTCTTAGTTATTATGTTTAAATTATGTTTTGAAAATCTATATCATATTTCTACTAGTATAAATTCTTGAAAAAAGACATAAAAGTCATATTGTTCTAAAAATTATAACTTTAGCTCATTCATGAATAAGAAATTCATGATAATTTATGAATACCAATATAAGACTATTACACAATTTGAAAAGTTTTAAAAATTAAATCTACCTACCTAGAAAGTCTATAACACACTTGAAAATAATCTTTATATGATATTTAAAAACAACTAGAAATGTACCTTCTTCATATACATGACACCATAAAATTCATTTATTTCAATACCCTAACAAATTAGAATATGTAGTAAAGTAATTTATTATATCAAATAGTAGGGATCTCAATTACAATTATTTTTTTATCATTAAACACCATAACACTAGTATCCCAGAAAATTTACAATCTTTAATAAGTGGTTCCAAATAAATTTAAATATCATTACTTAGATGATTCGATCCTAAAATAAGATGTTATAAAATAATATAATTA
The DNA here is from genome assembly GCA_963277665.1 of Viscum album. NCBI lineage: Eukaryota > Viridiplantae > Streptophyta > Magnoliopsida > Santalales > Viscaceae > Viscum > Viscum album. Next base: position 375,641,477 of record OY728160.1, on the reverse strand, counting down.
TTCTTTATACATATCCACAATATTAAATTATAATTTTAAAAAATAATTGTCCTTATAACTTCCTCAATTTTAAATGATAAAAAAACCCTTTTTTGTTAATAAATTCCATGTCTTTTTGTGTCTGAAATTTTTTATTTTTTAATACCTATGTTTATTATAGCTTTATGAAATGGTAAAATCTCTATTAATACTTTTGAATATTCTCTAGAATATTTTCAGAGTTAGGTACTGATTTGGTGCGGGATTCCAGGGTCCGTAGAACCTTGATATTGATAAAATAAATTTTTTAAATATATTATATTATGCATGCGTGATTTTTCCAAAAAAAAAAAAATCCCAAATGGAATATCATATGACAAATTTTTTACCACCATTTAGTCCATGAAGTAGTTTTTATCCTAGTAATGACATAACACTTGTTTGTGGTAGACGTTTAGTTATATTGTTTGTAAGGGTAATTTATTTAATATTTTTATTATTATTTTTAAGTAATAGAATTTTTCCAAAATGGTATTTTCTCTGAAAAATCTAAGATCATATTTAGGTATAGAATGTGGGTTTTACTCTAGGTGTGACATAAGTTTTGTTCTTGTCGGGCGTTTGGTAACGTCACACGTAAGTCTAATAATAATTGATAAATAAATACTTCATTGGGCACCTAAAAATAATAAGAATAATTTTATTGTTACTTTTTTTATTTTTGATAAATACATAAATGAAAATATACTTCTCTAATTAATGTTTGTGTTGTAGTGGAAATAATGAGCGACCAATGTAAGAAATGTGATATTATTAATTGTGTCAATTAAATGAAAAAATGGGGTTAATATTAATTTATTAAAAATTATCGGCATCTAGTAGTTATTGTTTTTAAAATGTTAAAGGTTGAAATAACGTGGGATATTTAATACTAATAATAATATACTATTTTCTAATTATTATTAATATTTTGGGAAAATAAAATTGGTACGTATATATATATATATAAAATAAATATATATTCATATATATATACATGTGCAGGTGTATATATGTATATACATATGTGTTATATATATATATAAGATACATATATATGGGATCAATATATAGGTAAATATGTATACATGTGTGGTAGTATAAATGTATATACGATTGTTTATATACATATATTGTGTATATATATAGGTTAAATATATATGAGTGTATATATATGTGAAGGATTATATATATATATATGACGGTTTACATATATGTGTGTACATATATATATTGATGACTTTTAATATATATTTTTATATATATTGTGAATGATTAAATAGATTTAAGATAAATAAATAATGTGAAATAAATGAGATATAAGAAATATAATGGTTATAGAAGATTAACTAAAATGGGATAAAGAAATACCAAAATAAAGTGGGTGTTAAATGAAATAATGGTATAAAACTATATAAAAGGGGAAATTTGGAAGTGTGTAGTGTTCAGGGGGTTTCAACCCATTCCCATGCCTCTTCCCTCTCTTTATTATCTCCTTCTCCAATCTTATACTTTTTCTTCAAAAATTCTCTCTTAAATACCTTCTTTGATATTGATTGGATTGATACAACATCAGTTCCATTGGGTTTTTCTTGATGACAATAATTTTAAACTTAATTTTATTTCCTAATGTGGCGATGATTCAGTAGTACAATTAAACATATACATAAAAAATTATCATCCGTCATCACTGTAAATAAGGTTTTAATTCATTAACATCACCATATTTTTTATATAGGTAATTATCATTATTGTTGAAATGAGTGTGTATTATAGTGTGAAAACTATTTGTTTAAAACCTTTTAATTCAGCACATATTTTATTACGGGTTATTAGAATGGTTTCTTGGTGTGCCTATGTATCCCATGAGACCTATGTTTATTGATTGACCACATGAGGTGTGTGTGTAGCCTTTTCCTTATATTTCTGTTGCTTGGATATGGATTGTAATGAGTATGTTTACTAGTTGAATTGACATGATATTAATCTTTCGTTTTCATTATGTATCATATATTCCTTTTTTTGTCTATTACAATTGAGAGTGCATGTTTGGGATATTAGGAATACATGTGGAATGTGACACATGCATGCGACTATCCTATGAGATAGATGATCCAAACATGGGTTGGTATATAATTACATTATTTTATTCGGTAGGATGTGTTACATTATTGGGTTTGTACATACAGGAGGGATGTTATAGACTTGGGTCAACATGTGATATTTGATGCATGTTTGGGATATCCACTTGAGACTTACGTACCAGACATGGGTCAAATTGTACTTGGAATATACCTACTAGAGGATTGTGTCACATTATGGTGGATATACAATTGAGGAGGATGTGTATGTATGGTTACCGATGTTCCATCAAGAATTGTGCTAAAAGAAGTATGTTTCTATCACCATGGTTTCGAAGTAGATAGATCTAGACCCCGTGGACCTGACATCTACTTAGTACCTGTTTGATATATTATTATTATATCTATACCTTGTTTACATTCATGGAACGCAATTTTATATTTTATGTGCTAATGTTAAGGGAAGTTTGTGGCCTCATACTGAGTCTTGTATGCACACCCCACTCAGACAGTTGTTATGCTTATAAATTACATGCTTAGGGATCCAGTTGATGAGAAATGGATCTGTGGTGGATGGTTGAGTAGGTAGAGAAGAGTGATACTGATGTTTTTGGATGGAGTTTGATTAGAATATTAGTTTCTATTTTTATTTTATTGGCTTACCCTATACCCTAGATCCCTATTTAGACTTGTTATTTTATCATGGATGCCATCTTTCAGTTTCTACATGTATTACACTAAATATTTATTCAATTTATTATAATTGTTTATTATTTATTCTATGTATTATGATTGAGGTTATATTCTCACCATGGTTCCACTTTAGAACCTTTCTACTAGTCAAAAACCTCTGGCACACAAATAGGTGCACATGAGTTCATGTGGAATTCTAGATCGAACCTGGTGGTTTAGGTCTGGATGTTACAAAATTGTATCATAGGGGGGTTATTTAGTAACTTTTATTTTTTATTTACCATGATTGAGGAAATAATGGATATGAGATAGGATGGTTGGGACTTAAGAATGAGAACTATTGCATTTTCTGATAAGAAATGTGTAGTGGACATTCGAGTTTCTATAATGTGAGAATTTTTGTTTTGGTTGTTTGATGTAACCCTTGATTAAACTCAACCTGGTTGGAACTTATAATGTTGATATGATGATTTATAATTTTTTTGTTAATTAATGAATTTTTAAGGAACCTAAGTTCATTTTTCAAATATAGATGTTGCTTGCACTAGATAGATCCAAAATAATTAGATTCCTATTAAAATTGTGATATGTTCCTCAGTGCATTATTTATTGAATTCCTTATTTGAGATTTTTATTATTAATGATTAAGTGTATATATGTAGCTATGACTAATTTTTAGATGTTGGCAACATGTAATTAAGTCTCGAATATGTGTAAATTGTTTTGTGTGACCCTTTCAATAAAATTGAATTGAGTCAGAATGCGTTGATTGTAAACACCTTTTGTGGAATTAATTTTTTTAATTAAAAATATTTTAACTTTAAGATGAAAAATTACATTGTGGGGAGAATTTATTCCATCAGTTGAGGCGCTTTTAGAGGATGAGAAGAATTATGGTTGGGAGAATCATAATATACTCAATTTTAAATGTTAACAAAACCCTATTTTATTAATAAATTCCAAGTATTTTTTAGTGTGAAAAATTTAATTTTTTAATAATTGTATTTATTATAGATTTATTAAATGGTAATGCCTTTTTCATACTTTGTGATGTTCTATGGATTATTTCCATAGTTAGGCACTAAATTAGCACATGATTTCAGGGTTTGTAGAGTCTCAATATTGTCAAAATAAAAATATTAAATATATTATATCATGCATGCATGATTTTTCCAAAAAATGAAATAACTCCAAAATAGTGTCTCAGATGGGAAATCTGATACAAGTGTTAGGTCCAGGATATGGGGTTTACCCTTGGTGCGACATAACATTTGTGTGCATCATGAGTTTAGTTATATCTCACGTAATGTCAATTGAATTAATATTTTTATTATATATTTTCTTAAAATAATAGAATATATCTCAAATTGTGTTTTTGATGGAAAATATGAGACAATCATTAGGAATGTAATGAAGGTTTTACCCTAGGCACAAAATGTTTTTGTGTGCATTGGGCGTTTGGTAACATCACATGCAAGGGAAATAATAATTAATATATAAATATTTTGTTGCACTGCTAAATATAATAATAATTATTTTATTGTTATTTTTATTTTTATTAAATATGGAAATGAAAATATAAATCCATAATTTATGATTTTACTATGGGGGAAATAATGAAGGTCCAAAGTAGTTAATGCAATATTATTAATTGTGCCGATTAAATGCTAAAGTGTAGTTAATATTAATTTATTAAGTATTATTGATATCAAATTTTTGTTGTTTTTAAAATGTTAATGGTGTAAATAAGATGAGAAATTTGATAATAATAATAAAAATATTGTTGTTTTCAATATTATTACTATTTTGGGATAATAATATTGGTATATATATAATATATATATATATAGAATAAATAAATATATATATATACGTGGGAGAGTGTATATACGTATGTAAAGATGTGTGTTTGGGTTTATATATATATACCATGTCTATATATATGGGTTAATGATATATGTATATATATATACATGTGCAGGAGTATATATGTAAAATTCGTATATATATGGTTTATATATATATATGTGTGTGTGTGTATGTCTATGTGTGTGTGTATATATATATGTGTGGGTGTAAACAAACACACACAAACAGTCACACATATATATGTGGGTATATATATATATAAATGTGTGTGTGTGTATGTAAGGATGACTTTATATATATATATATATATATATATATATATATATATATATAAATATTTAATGAAAGATTAAATGGATTTAAGTGAAATAAATTTTTTTAAGTAAATGAGATATAATAAATATAATGGGTAAAGAACATGGACTTAAATGGGAGATAGAAATATCAAAATAAATTGGTTTTTAAATGAAATAGTGGGACAAAAAAAATATAAAAGGGGAAATTGGAGAGTGTGTAGCATGTGGGGGTTTTCAACCCCCATTACATGCCTCCTCCCCCTCTTTATTCTCACTATCTCTCAACTCATATTAAATTTCTTATATTTTCAAAACTTATCTCTCAAATATATTATATTATATTGATTATTTTGACATGCTTTCATTTCCATTGGGTTTATCTCAACAAGAATAATTATGAAGTTAATTTTGTTTCCAAAGGTAGTCAGGATTTAGTGGTTCCGTTAAACTCAAACATCAATAGTCATCATCAGTTGTCATTATAAATAAGGTAGGTATTAGTTGACTTTATCAATAGATTTGTATAGGTTACTAGCCTAATTGTTGGAATGTGTATGTATCCCAGTGCGAAACCTTTGTGTATAGATCTCTTAACTTTAGAACATATTTTATTATGGGTCATCGGCATGGTTTATTACCGTGCGTGTGTAGCCCACGAGACCAATGTTTTATGCTTGAACACATGAAGTGTGGGTGTTTCCTTTGACCTAGGCTTATGTTTCTTGTATATATATTGTGATGATTACGTTTACTACTTTAATTGACTTGATATTTATCTATAATTTTCATTATGTATCGTCTATACTGTATTTTTGTCTACAACATTTGAGCATCTAGGTTTGGCATATTTTATTTGGCATGTGAGATGTGACACATACATGAGACTATCCTCTAAGATGGATGTGACATAAATTTATTAGTATGTACTTGTACTATTCTAGTCAGTGGGATGCGTCACATGATTAAGACTGTCCATATAAGAGGGATGTACAAGAATTGGGTCGACATGTGAGATTTAAATCATTTTTGGGCCATCCACTCCTGATTGATGTTCCATACTTTGGTCAGCATTTAGTTAGACTATCATTACTGGTGAAATGTGTCACATGCTTGGGGTTATCCACTAAAGTAAGATGCACTTGGCTGGTTATCAATGTTCTATTAAACACTGCACCAAAGAAAGTATATTTTTCTCTGTATAGAGACAATGTAGGTAGATCCCGTACCTGAGGACACAACTTTTTCTTGCTACTTGTGTGATATATTATTATTATATACGTTCCATGTCTACATTCCCAGAATAAACTTATATATTTTATGCACTATCATTAAGGGCCATTGGTGGTATCCTAACGAGTCTTGTACTCACACCCTACTCAGGAATTTTGGTGCACTTGTATATGACATTCATAGGGATCCAAAAAATGGAAGTTTTCTATGGTGGATGGTTGAGCAGGTAGAGTGGGATGATGCTAATGTTTCTGGATGTATTTTGAGGAGGATATCATCTGTTATTTTTATTTTACTAGGTTACCCAGTACTTAGATAATTTTTTAAAATTGTTATTGTATAATGCCTGAAATATTTTTATTTCAGCTTGCATTTATAGTATTTTCTATTATATTGGTTATTTGTTTTTTTCTAGGAACTCTAATTGAGTGTATAGTCTCACCATGGTACCAGTCACAACCATTGTTTCTATTCCGATACATCTGGTGTATGAGGAGGAGCGGTTGAAGTCATGTGGAATTCCATCTTAGACTCTGTGGTTCTCTTTGGGATGTTACAGTTCAAGTGTTATGAGTCCGACCCTATACCCCATAAGAATTAATGAGATCCCTAGAAAATTCAATACAAACATCTCATAAATCATTAAAAAACTTAAGGATACCTGGTGTTAATTTTCTCTCACTGAAGATAATGTTTTATTTCATGAAGTTTACTATCATTACTTTTCTACCCATGTTACATTATAACTATCTTTAATCCTCTAAAATTTTATGTATACTTTGAAATCAAATAATTATTGTAAAGTACCACATAACATTTAATAAACATGATTTTTTGGTATATGATATATAAAAAATTGTATATTTATACATATATTCATAACCGTTTAAAAATATTTTGTAGGTATTAAGAATATATATATATATATATATATATATATTAATAGATCATACCCATGGATCATAATGTTTTTTTAGTTTCAAATGTTTGATAGGGAAGAACATTGTTATCTAGAGGTATTACCTTTAATAGAAAAAGAAACTATGTGAAACTGGTGCACCTCCATCTATTGAACACTTTTAATTTATATAGTCTTAGTACTACTGAAAATGTTATATGTTTCACACAACCATTATACAATGAAATATCAGCTTATTTTTTCAGTCTCTCAACCATTTTCAAATAATCTCTAAGTTAATATTCAATGAAAATTGTCTTTTCATTAATATGATCTATAATATCATATAGACATTTATCAACATCATTTGATCTATAAAACGTATTATCATTACACTCACTATAGACAACTAATATTATCCATGTTACATCCAATGTTAGTATCACAGATAAATTCTATAATATATCAAGTGTTCATTTAATTCTGCTAAAAAAAGTCACATTGAATAACAACAATGTAGACATAAACACATCATTCGAGAAGGTTCATTCACATGGTCTGTTACAATTTGATTAAAAATTTGACATCATCCTCTAATTTTCTCATCATGCAATTAACAACAATCCATTTTCAATTCATATTCATCCGATTTCATTAAAAAAGTATAAAACTCATATATATATAACATACATTTATTAATATAACTATACATAATAAAAACACAAACACACACACACACATATATATAATAAAAATTCTTTATAATATAAATATAAATATAAATATAAATATAAATATAAATATAAATATAAATATAAATATAAATATAAATATAAATATAAATAAAAAAATAAAAAAAAAATAAAAAATAAAAATAAAAATAAAAATAAAAATAAAAATAAAAATAAAAAATAAAAATAAAAATAAAAATAAAAATAAAAATAAAAATAAAAATAAAAATAAAAATAAAAATAAAAATAAAAATAAAAATAAAAATAAAAAGAAAAAAATAATAAAAAAATAATAATAAAAATAAATAAAAAAAAACTAAAAAAAATAAAAATAGAAAAAAAATAAAAAATAAAAAAATAAAAAATAAAAATAAAAATAAAAATAAAAATAAAAATAAAAATAAAAATAAAAATCTATATGTATATGTATGTATGTATAACTATTATGTAACACATATTTTTTATTATATATATATATAATAACATATATATGTAATTGAAATTTGAAATAATTATAATAAAGATTAAAAAAATTAAATTTCAAACGAAATTAAACCATTTTGAATGAAATAGAAAATCATAAATTCAAATTAAAATTAACAATAAAAATGAAACAAAAAATTAAAATTATAGTTGAAGTTGAAATTGAAATTAGAATAAAATTTTTAAAATTTAAAATTGATTATATATAATGTGTGTTTGTATGTATATGTAATATATATATATATATAATATAAATATAATATGATTTTTTCAAAAATAATATATCCATGCACTCACACATTTATAGAAATGAATGATAATTTATATAATTATATGAATATTTACATATAAAAACAAACACACACACCTATATATATATATATATATATATATATATATATATATATATATATATTTATAACCACATTGTAAAGACCCCAACCCTAGTAGCATAGATCCAATAGATACTTTATTACATTGGAATAAGATACAAAAGTTCACATCCTAAAGGATTTAATAGTTTAGTAGTATTGGTAAACATGATACATAATTGAATCTCACCTTTCATTTGAAAACATAAAAATACAATACAATGAATGAAAATATTCTACATCCTTGAACTCATTTAATGATTTTATCTTTATATCATGTGGAAAGGAATGAAAATAATGGTGATCTAAAATGATCAGAAATGGTTATGTACATGAGAATTTATCACGAGTAATTAAGAAATAATAAATATGTAAATGAAAATAAATGAAAACAAATTCCATTTAGTTATCAACTTGAGAACAATTAATATTATGGCAAGAACAAATGATGATCAAATAATACCATATAAATAATCACCTGAGTTTAAAACTTATACATGGATATCATAACTATTCAAATAATCACATGTAAATTAATAACTAATCTCATAATGATGGAATTATTAATTCTAGATATTATAAACATACCTCTAAGGCCTCATTCCAGGAGATGTTACATAAATTTCTATGACCTTATCCAAATACCCAAACTATTTTTTCTCAAGAGACCCATTGATTCGTTGAGGTGATACAATGTGGCCATTATGTCACTTACAAAGTATTATGAATTCATTATCTAAACAAACAATACATGTTAATCTTTAATCCTTTATAATCAATAACTCTTCATATTGGAGGTACTAGAATATGGAATGTCAGCACTTTCCCTAGTCAAACTGATCATAAACCATCCAGAGAAATTATACGGACCATATCATTACAACATATCCCCTATGGAGAATAATAAAAATAATGGGGTTTTTATCTTTGTTTAATATAAATACCTAAAAAATATCTTTAAAAAACATTATTGAGGAATATATCCTTTACTCTTTGAAATTCACTTTTTTTTTAAAATAAAAATTTCTATAATAATAAAAAAAAAATTATTTAAAAATATTCATGGAAAATTTAATTAGAAACTTAAAATAATTAATTAGTCATGCTAGTGGGAAATTGCATTCTTGCCGTGTATTTCAAAATAAAGGATCCCTCCATTTTTTTGGTAAAAATAAAAAATTACCTCATTTGTAAAATGATAAATTGATTTTATTTAAACCATTTTATGAAAAGTAAAATGTGGGTAAAAATGTCTATAAAAAATCTTTTATTATAGGATATTCATTTTTTTAAATTTTTTTATGGAAAATATATACATGGAAGAAAAATATTTCTGACTTAATAAAAAAAATGGTTGTTTTCATTAAAAAAATTTTATCGATCACTTGATTAATTAAAAGACAAAAATAGAAAGAAACATTATAATTTAAAAAAATAACCAATACAGAAGAAAATATAATGGGTTTATGATATAATGGTCATATAATTTATCTGGAGTTTACTTAAACAAAATTAATCTAGAACAATGGTGAGACTGTGAAATAAACCTCCACTGCTTTGGTAACTTTTGAATAATTATCCCATGAAAGATATAAAATCAAATGAATCATTAAATACCATTAATAAAATTGGAATCATGATATATAATACCAAAGTGGTATTATAAACACCATATTATTTAATAAAGTGGTGAATATGACACATGTCTTATAGAAGCAAAGTGTGATTAGAAACCCAAACCTTAGGTCAAACTCATCCCTTTCATTATTTATCATCATGAATAATAAGCTTATGATAATTATTTAAATTCTTGAGAGAATTTTTTCAAGTTTATTACTCTTTTTATTCTAGTTATAAAAATTTTACATTTATTTAATTTATCAATTATGTTCATATTAGACATTTTGATGATATTCAGTTCATATGCACAAAATAAACCCTGCAGGTTGACTATGGTAAAAGTGCTAATTGAAAAATCATTTGTAGAATAATAATCATAAAACAATTAATAATTTTTATATATAATTTATACTTTTAAAACCAATCATGAGATATGGTTATGAAAAATGAACCCTATTAAAATCAATGAGAGGGTAAGTCATACACACAAATAAGTAACATTTCCATTTTTCAACTATCTTGATGGAAAAATATAAGAATTATTTTATTTTTAAAAAATACAAACTATATCATAAATACCATATTATTTATTTTAAATAAACTTATATATATCATTCATGTGATGTGGTGGTAGAAAACAAATCACATCATTTCATGGAGGTTGTAGTCCACACGTACACACAAACAACATTTTTATTTTTAATGGATTGAAAGGTAAGAAATTCGATAATATATTGTAGTGTTAAAATGATTAGTACTTAATTAATACCATATATAAATATTAAATCCATCATAATGGCCATTATTAATAGGTGGCGATAGAGAACTAAATACATTGGTTCATGATGCGGTAGTCCTCCGTTTAAACAAACGATGAATTTGTTTGTCATTTAATGAAAGATGATATGGATTAAGGGTATTTAATTTAGATTAAAACATTTATTTATATTTAATATACAAATATTAATATTTTACAATTTTTTAATAATATTTTTGGGTTGTTGGAGAAGAAATAAAACAAAAACATTTGGTTAAAAGTTATACATATTCTTCCAAAAGACTCTATTTATTTACAACTTAAGACCTATAGGGTTGATATTATGCCGAAAATATGACCTATAAAATGTAAGGAGGTATATTAAGAAGGTATTAGGGTAGATATTTGATGAAACATATGGCTCTTTATGTGTTGATAATATAATAGAGGGGCCCCTTTTATATAATTGAGGTAATGTCATTCATGTAATTTTTTAATGTATGAAATTAATATAAATTAATTTTCATGTTAAAATGGATAAAAAATGATAAAAATATAATATAATTTGTGGATAATTATAAATACTCTAATAAAATAAAATTTGGAATAGTTTAGGCGATTTTTTTCAGGCTTATAATTTTGATTTACCCCCTTAATCCTTTTGAAAATTACCGTGATAACATAGTTTTTTACTACTTAGCGGTAATGTAAGTTACTATTAAAGGAAAATTTAAAAATAAATGGAACATGGTTGGTATTTAAAAACATATCCCATTCAATTGGATGAATTTATAATATTTATGATTTTTAAATTATCTAATAAAATATCATTTATTATAAAATATCATTTATTATAAAATATCATTTATTATAAAATATCATTAATGTCATTTATGGAAATATATGAAATTGTATAATATAATATGTTTCCAACTCATGTAAAATAGTTCCAAGATGGAATAGATTCTAAGATAAGTATCAAATGGCCCTAAGATAATCTCATAATAAATTTTAAATGGATTTAGATATCGTTTTAAATGATATCTTTTGTTTTAACCCCTTGATCAACAAATTTTATCTTTAACTATGGAAATGCCTTTATTCAATATTAAAGGTTTATAATTTTCCTTATATGGTGAAAATTATTTCATAAATGGACAAATGATAAAATTTAAGACCATTAATCATCCTAATTATACTCATTAAATATTTTCATAATATTTAAATAATTCTATAAAATATATTTAACATAAAATATAATTTATTCCATTTTGGAGAGTATTCACATAATTTGACTTTGAAAAAAACATTACTATAATTTAATTTTAATTTAAATTGTTTTAAAATGTCTAAGTTTTTAGTTTTTTATTTTTTTAGAAACTTTAACTTAGAAAAATAAAATTAATTTTCGTGTTTTTAAAATCATTAGCTTGATTTTTCTACTGCTTTCACATGCGCTGTGTCAGTGTTTCTTAAGAATTTAAGGTAATTATTTAATCACTAAAAAATAAAAACAAATTAAAAAAGTTAAAATTAATAATTAATATTTCAAATAACAATTTATAACTGAACATAAGTTGTTTTATATGTATTAAAAAAATTTATTTATGTTAAAAGCAAGAAAGTGACATTCTTGACTTTATCTTTTAATTAGATCTTATAAAGGTACAAATCAAAGAAATATGGAACCAATTTTTCTAATTTTCAAAAAATGTACACATATAGACTATCATAATTCATCACATATGTAAAATTCAACTGTTATTTTCATTTTTAGTCATTATATTATTTTTGATCATAATTACTCGATTTACCATTACCGTGTTGATTATTATTTACTACAATTACTATTCACAATGGCTAAAAATAAAAGTTTCATGTTAATTTTTTTGGTGATTCCAAATATCTAATCCATTTTTATAGATTCAATTTCTTAAATTGTTATAAAATAATTTAACATAAAAACACAAACCCAAATAATGTTTTTCTTCAAAAAATGAATTTTTATGTATAAAAATATTTTTATATCATATTGAATAATAAAATTGATTAAAATTAACTTATTTGGATTTTAATAATATATTATATATAATTTTTTTAGAAAACATTTATAAATAAAATTTAACTTTTTAAATGGTTGAAACAAAATTACTATTTTCAATAAAAAGTATTATTTTTCATTATTCACTGGAAACTCAATATTTTAAAATAAATCCCTAAAAATCACCATAATTTTTTTTCATATTCTTAAGTAAAAAATTATATTATTTATATTAAATAAAACTTGAAAAAGTTGTTGAAATTTGTTATAATATTTTATAATGAAAAAACAATAATAACTATTTTTGAAGAAAACACATTTTTAAAGAATAAAATGATTTTTTTTAAATTAATTGCTTATTACTTAAGAATTAATAGAGCAATTTTTTTGATTAGGAATTTATTTATTTTTTCATAATTTGGTAAATAATATTCATGTCCACCAATTAAATAGATATATTATAACTTTTACATTTAAATAATAATATTTTGTGGTTCATTTAGGCTCAGTTTTTCATGTCACTATGCTATCGAACACATCATTCCTTTAAAATTTCAGGGTGTTACACAAGTAAAAAATTCATATTTATATTAAAATTAAACAAATACACATAAAAACATGAAGAAAACTTTAAAATATTAAACTTTATTGAAAATAATCATGTCTAATTATTGAAAAATGACGATAGATGATAGGTTATCCACATATATATGATTTGATTCTGATTTGATGAAGGAAAAAAGAAGTTCTATAAAGGAAAATAGTAGTTCAATAATACCAGTTTCATAGTAGAAATAAGATATGGGTATGAGGAAGAGAATTAGTTTTAAATTAAAAACCCCTTTGCCAATTATATAAGTTAAGGGCTTGAGAAAAAGTACGTTTCTTATTGTTAAATTTTCAATAAGAAAATTATAATTTTTCGGGGTTACTTAAAAGTGTGGAGAATGGGTATTATTTCTTTTTATTATTTTTATCATAGTTCTCCCTCGAATTATCCTCTTTCTCCCCCAACTTATTATCCCTCTCTCTTATTAAGCAGACATTGAAGACCCCCCCCTTAACCCATACTACTGGTCAAATGGCTTATTCTACTCTTTTTGTAAAATGAAATATTTATAACCCTTTGCAGATGAGACTCAAGGTATTTTAAAAGTTTAAATCATCAGATTGTGGGGGTCATAATTTCAATTATAAATTTATCTTAAAACAATAATGAATTTAGTGATTATTTCTAGTCTAATGTATTTTGGAAAGTTAATAACTCAAATATTCGGATCATGTACTATTTCCTTTATTAAAAATTTTTAAATATTTTTTTCAATGAATAATTTTGGATAAAATAAACTGTGATTTATTGATTTGTGATTTTCATTTCATTAATTTTTATGTTTAATTAATAAATATTATATAATTTTTTTTATTTTGATAAAATAGTTGACTTTTTTAAAATATAATTTTAAATTAATGTTCTAAATGAGGCAAGTTATTAATTAGTAAGTTTAAACTATCAGAATGATATATTTTTATATAATTGTTTAATTAATCATGTTTAACTACATTTTTTTTGTAATTAATGGTCTATTTGAAACTATATTTTATATTTTAGATTAGAATATTTTCAATGAAAAATGCTTTAGATATTTTTTTAAAGTAGTTTATAAAGTTTTAAGTTTTTTAATACTAAATGTTGTGTTTTGATGAATAAATATGTTATAAAAGTGGTTTTATGAAATTAAGTATATTATTGGATAAAGTTTGGATCAATAATTTATAAATTTTTTGAAAAAAAATAATTTGATTAGTTAGTGTTACCGAATCTTTGGAGTTATACTTTAGATTAAACAATTATATTTTTATTTTCAAGGTATAGGGTTAAGAGTGGTAATATATAATTTATGGAAATAAAGTAAATTAATTTCCATGGAATTCACCTTGGTATGATAAGGGTTTAAATGAATTTTTCAATTTTACAATTACAAATTGATTAGTGGATGGTTGAATATAGTGTCAATGTATGAGTTGTAAATTTATAAAAGGTTGGATTATAAATGAGGTATATGAGAAATGGGTATTGAAACAATTTCTTACTCTATATATATCCCCGATTCAACATTAATTATTTAATTTTATAGAAATTACAAGTAGTGACCACCATATCAATGAACCAAATCGTGAATTTCGAGAGGATAATTCAATTTAAAACAAGATAGATGATCATAGTATATGTAAAGGAAAATATGGCTAAAAATTTAAAAAACTACTATATTTTTATGTTCATCCTAAACAGGTTAATGTAGTGCAAAAATATTAGTGATCAATGTAATAATATTTATGAATTAGTTAATAAAAGAAATTCAGAATTATATAAGAAAATTTTCAAATAGTCAAAGTTTTATTGTCTAATCAATTTATACCATGCCATGTGTCTCAATCAAATTATTGAAGAAGATATTATCATGATATTAATGTTTCTTCATGATTAATTTTTTGAAACTAAGATCCCAATATTATTTTTCAATATTAATAAAATTATTGACAAATACAAACGTGATTGCACAATAGTACATAAATCTACTAATCATTGTATTATTTATTATGGATAACATTCCAATAATGAGTAATGAAAAAGTTTTCATACAATCATACTTCAGTCAATGAGAATAAGTGAAATTATAAATGAAAATAATTCATGGTGATTTTTTTAAAAACACTAACAAAGGTATCATGTTAGAGGCATTTAAAACTACGATTTAATAGATAATTCATGTCATTCGAAACTAAAAATCTCATAAATTTGAATGATTTGGAAAGTAACAAAGATAGATTTGTGGGATATCCTAAAGATTAAAAATCATTTAATATGTTTGAAACTAAAAATCTCAAGACTTTAGATACAAATCTAAGCCTAAAACAGCTGTTTTAGTCCTTAATAATTTTTCTCTATAGATGAATACAAAGAAGACATATATCAACTATTCAATGATTAACATTGGTGAGAAAATAACATGAATTGAACTTGATTTATACCCTCAACCTCTAATTAATAAGTTGAATGAATTATTAGTGATGGTGTAACAAAATCATATGCATTAAAGAGAAAAATTTTCAAAATTTTAGTTTCCCTAATAAAAACCATTAGTGACTTCCATGGGCTTAGAAATTATATTATAGGAATACTCACATTAGTTTGGATCTTCCATTTTGCAATTTACGTTTTGATCCCTGATGATTACCTAATATAAAATTTTTATTCATATTCCATCATCAATTCCTTGATAAATATCATAGATTTAGGTTTGAAAATGAACTATTAAATAGAAAATTTTCATTGATAATTATACTAAATATGTTATTTGGTTAAAAAATCGTGGAAAAATTAATAAATTTTGATGAAAAATTTGGAATATTTCATTTTTTGACAAAAAGTGGTAAAATGGATATAGGCACATCTTTAAAAAAATTAGAACACAATAGTGGAATAATATGAGTATATATTCCAAACATCCATATTTGGAGTTTAATTTTTTTCTTAATAATATTGAAAATATATATAATGAGATAAAAATTTAAAGAAATTTGTTTTTCCAAATTTGATTAATGAGTAATAAAAATAAAAGGGCTATATTTTTCTCATAGGGACTTAAAAAAATAAATATAAAACATGGTTAATGGGAAAATAATAATAAAAAGTACATTATAGGAATTTTTTACAATAATTTTTTTTGTAATAGATATATTCCATGAAAAAATAATTAATGGAAATGTGACTAATGGATATTCATGATACGTTTCATGATGTTTTGACTTAAATAATTATACATTACTTGCCTTTAAAATTCATGATTCATATATTTTTATGGAGTAGTTTATACCCTTATTATTGTGAAAATTGGTATTTGAAAATGTATTTGAAATTATAGTTAAATTTTATACCTATATAGATAACTTTATTTCAAAACACTAAATATAACCAAGATAGGACCATACTATTAAATAATTGTAATGGAACTCCTCCATTCATATATATTATTTATCTAATAGTTTATTCTATAATGATTCATTTGATTATTCATTTGTCTGAATATGAAAAACTTAGAGGACGTATACATTATAATGAATATATATAAATGATAGGTATATTAATTAATTTCTCAACCAGATGGATATATTAATGAATTTTACCTAAACGAAGAGTTCCTTACATTATATTTTTGGTATTTTGATATAATTGAGACATAATTGAATCATTTTTATGTGTTTTTGATATATAAAATAAACATCTTTAAAAAAAATCTTCAATCATTTCAATGTATGTTAAATAGTTAGAATGGTCTCAAATTTTCCATTAACCAAATTGGAGTTTCTATAAGCACATAGATAATTCATACTCAATAATCATACTGTATAACTATTTTAAAAATATTTTTTATTTCAAAAAACGATATAACTAAGTATTTAACCAGGAAATGGGAGTAATTTTTTATATAAAGATCTTAAAATAGTTTGGATATCATGTAAGAGAATACTTGAATTCATATCAATAATACGATGTTATTTAATTTATGTATATAATAGTATTTTATATCCTCTTCTGTATATCATGAATTTTGATAGTGATATTAAGTGTAAAATGATTTTATATTTTTAGATCACGGTCCTCTAAGCTATACCATGAGATTAAATATCACAATACTAGTGGATTTATTTTTCATATAGATTATCATGAAGAAATATTAAAAACAAAAAATAATAGCATATTTACAATCATAGATATGGGATTGTGTGGAATTTTGTTTGATATAATCAAATTAAACTATCATAAATGATTTTATATTTTGTGATTCAAATGAAAGTGGCTCAACATTCACAAGGGTATAAAGAAATATTTATTACCTTTTAATTATATCAAATTCTCTCACATGATCCATACAATTGAATATGAATAATGTGGTCCATATATATTTGATTCAAAAGTGAAAATGGCATATTTTATAGATAATAATTTATATTATGGTTGGAGTTTTCCTATTCATATTAAACATATAAATTTATATGATATGAGTTATGAAGTTGATTAAGTATTTTTTTATAGTAAAACCAATCAATAATAATATATTTAATTATTTTTCATTGATGATATTAAAAATCTATAACTCATAACATAGGGTAAATATGAATAAGTTATGTAAAAAAGGGAGTTTCATAACAATATGGAAAATTAAGATGAAAATATCCGGATGTAAAAACAAGAAATATCTAAAATAAAACCGTTAGTTTATAAAAAGATAATGATTATAAAAACCAATTGGATAGATCCAAGGATTATATAAACTACCACTCAAATGAAAAACCAACAATTGTTTTTCTAAAATATAAGAATAACAAAATTTATTAAATATTTTAATCATTAATAAAAATAATAATTCTTTCCAAAATCACTTTTATAAATTCTAGGTAAGAAAATCATTTTTCTAACTAAAGAAAAGTCGAAAATAGTAACACCATTTAAAATAATGAAATAATTAACTATAATTATGGTATTTTGTCTATTAATACCTAATCTCTAATTCATATTAATATGTCTAATCTAATTTTATTGATTTTATCATATCCACTCACTCAACATTCACTATTTAGGTGTGATTATATGTTCTAAATTTGTGTGGAAATTTTAGTCCCAACCAGTGTAGTACATATTTATAATTATCTAAACATTATGACCTATTATCCCATAAAATTTTAAAACCTTTCATAAGAACTGTTTATTTTAAAAACACAAATATTGCATCACCAGAACTAAATTAATCCCAAAAAACCAAATTTCAATAATAAATGATCAATTTTTGTATCTAATAATAGATTCATTTACATGAATTTACAAATTACACAAGGGTAAGTAATTTGAAACTGAAAATCAATATAATCCATTTATTATAAACAGAAAAATTCCCTATTTTAATAAAAATAATTTACAGATCCTTGAAGTTACTTTAAAAATACCTTAAAATCCAATATAACGTTTTAGGATCCTTATATAGAAAAACTAATTCCAATTAATTATTCTTAAAAAATTTGAATTAAAAAATCATAAGTTAACAATTTTTAAATTTTGTAAAGTTATAAAATTATAAAATTAAATTTTTATTTCAAAAACCATTTGTATTTATTCTTCAAAGATAATGTAATATGCATATAGGGATACCAAATTATACCATAAAGGTATTAAAAAACATCAATAATGGATATTTATATCAAAAGAGTTCATAAAAAATAGAATTTCTAATATTGTTTGTATTCGAAAATATTTTATGACATTCGACTAGAATCATCAATGTAATACCCCTAAAAAACATATAGATTTACAATAAATAAATTATCTAAACTAAAATACTAAATATAGATAAATTGTAAAGATTTATAATTAATAATACCAACCCATATAGATATTAGTTTAATATATGACATCTATTGAGGTGAAAATATCACATAGAGGGACATTATAAACATCACTAAAAAAAACTATCTTAACTTTTTTCCTTCACATGGGGAGACTGCTAAGTTGTATGAACCCTAAATATATAAATATGTATATGGAATATTAAATAGAATAATTTAAGGAATTAGAAGATAGATAATAATAAATGATAATTTAATAGAGGGATGAACATAATACAATCTCCTTGGGCTCAATCTTCCATGATAAATGTTGGAGGAAAGATAACTCCCTTAGACTCCATTTGTGTCATTCACAGATGTGAGGAAGATAAATGAGGGACCCATTTACAAACTCAACTCCTCTATTTATAATTAAAACATAGAGTAATTAAAAGTATAACTATAATAATTAAAATAAACTCCTAATATGTCATAATAATAAAATAATAATTATAATAATCTATAAAAAACAAGAACCACAATAATAGTAACAACATATATTTATATTAGGTATGAGGGGTTACAAGGAAGACACAGAGAAAAATACACCTAAAGACTAGGATGAATTGATACATACCCCATTAAGAGTTTATCCACCCCCAAATGGTCCATAAGATTAGTTAACATAGTTCCTCGTGGTTTTGTAGTGACATCTAGAGATGGATGGGTGAATATGTGTACCCAAAATTTACCAAGTTTTACTTTATTTACAAATTCTTCCCACATAAAACTTGAATTTAGGTCTTTGTTAAGATGTATGGATCAATGAATGTACCCTCAAAAATTATTTCTTAATGATATGTAGAGTAGATTATGAGAAACAATAAAAAATATTTACAGGGTTCAACCTCGAAATCTGAGTCCCTTCCATGTTTAAGTTGAGTTTTGAGACTTAGTATAATCACTAAATATAGAGATTTATAATGAAAGAAAGAGGGTAATACTCATCCTCATATTTTAAGATGATTACTACACTATATTACACAATAGGTATGAAATATAATGGAATTATTCTTCTTTGATTCTTATAGAAGGAACTACTTCCCTAATATTGTTTCGCCTCCCACCAGTAATGATAGAATTGTTTATTCCATAACTAAATGTTATTCAATGATACTTTCATGAACCAATTAATAGGTATCCAACCTATGAAAATTTAATAGTAATTATCAATATAGATTTTTCTTTTTTGTTTAAATAAGATACAATATTTTTTTTTGATCTTATTGGATTATCAATATTTCATTTTTTGAGAATAAAGACGGATAGAGAAAACACTATCAACTCTTCCTATCCTCAATTTTTCCCACAATATATTTATATCATGGAAATTATCTTATTTATCTTTAACACATAGGTGCACTCATTAATGTGTTTATTCTATCTTTATATATATAATATATTATTCAATGATATAATATTATCAAAATACTACAAGTTCTTTTTATTCTTTTTTATTATATATATATATATTCAAAAAATATTATAGAGAATATTAGTTTACAAAGTGAAATTTTGGAAAATAAATTAATCTATCTAGTAAATTATTCTTCTATTTAAAAATATATGATATTTTATTATTTTTACTTATCTTTTAAATAATTTTAAATCTCATTTAATCTTAGTCTCGTCTTATTTTTAAATTTTTTTAAAGACTCAAGGCAGTTTCCTTCAATAGAATATTTAAATATCAAAACATTGAAATCTTGAAAAATTATAGTACTAAAATATTTTGAAATATATCCACGTATTCATATAAGAATTCAACATTGAAATGTGTCAATTACCACCCATTATATTGAACTCTTATCTAGATTTTTCTCTTGGCTAATCCCCCTTCAATCTTGATTAGAATCACAAGTAATTTTTTGACATTTAATTCATGAAAAAAAATTATAAAAAAATCCATTGATTCCATCCTAAAATTTCCAAAAAAATTAATTCATAAGTTATTTAGATAACTATTATTTCCCCATCTAAAATATTAATTTCATAAGGTTTTGTGTATCATAATTTTTTCATAAGTTTAATAGAACCTTTAAAAGTCTATCTTATGAACTTCATTTCTTAAATGGGAAATATTTCTTACATGGATCCTGTATCTTACGAGAATCACTTATTCTATGAATATAATACCCATTTCAAATGTCTTATATATTATCATATATAAAGATATCATCATATCATATGATATTCATATCTTATGCAGTGGCCATCTTCCATGAGTATTCTTTTATTTAAAATGATATATCCTATATAAGCATGATTTCTTAAACATGATTTATTTCTTTTTAAAGTTACCCATATATGTTTATTCCCTTATATTGATGACATAGTTATAGATCCATATGCATGAGAACTCATCTATGGATCTATCGACATAAGTACTCCAAGATTGACCACTTCAGTTGTGAATCCGATTATATGGTGGTTCAAATGTGCATCTCCTTACCTGGTGGCTCATCTATGGATCCTCTAATGTGGTGGATCCTCTTACATGAATCTAGACTTAACTAATTTTCTATATTTTACTAAATAATTTACTATTATTTTTTAATTTATCTCTAATCCATTGAAATCAACTCAATTGAACTTAAAACATAATCTAATGGACCTTCCTTGAATTTGTGGATCATCTTCACATCAAATAACATCTTCATTCAGAAATATTAGTCTTAATCTCTCTATCTAGGTAGAAACATTCAATATGTTTCAAAAATATTATAGAATATAATGAATAATATATATTTTTTTAAGAGAAGCTCATCAATCACCACATATTGGATCTTCAACATGAATTTATACCACCATGATATTCAAGTAATAACATATTTTCCATTTTCTATTTTAATGTGGGAGGAATATTCTATATCTTCATTTACATGTACAAGGGAAATATTACTTATAATAACTTATTAGACACAACAAAATTATTATAAGTTTTATTCTCATAACAAAATCCTTACTAATTGACAAAAAATACAATCAAATTCTAGGGAATTTTAATTATAAATCACCCAAAATATGTATTGATATTTTTCCTATATCCCTTAGATGATGGTGTTTATAGGACCTTTGAATAGGAACTATAGGAATTTTTAGTTGAATTTTCTATAAATTCTATAGAACCATTTTATAGTGTCATCATGATAGTTTCACCATAAGTAAGCATCCTCTTCAAATAAATTATCACCATACATTTTTTTCCATGTGTATGAAGAAAAAATTATGCCTCTATGTATGATGGCCAATAAACCAACCATAATGTAATTTAATATCCATCCCATACTCTATTTTTAATAAATAAAAATACCAATCCATGTTATTGGAATTACGAACCTTTCATTCCATTAAAATCAATTCCCCTAATTAGGATAAAATATTATCCTAAAAAATAAGAAGCTAAAATATATTGAGTCCCAAACCATCTGGATGCTGATCAACAAACCATAATGATGAACCAAAGTTTATTAGTGAAGGATAAATTAGTATTTTTTGTCAATAATATTTGTAAATTAAAAATTAAATGTAAAATGGAAATATTTTAATGTTTTCCTTAATGATTATGACATGTTATATTGGTGTTTTGAATGAGAACATTATTTACAACTTTAAAAAAGTGAGTTGTGAAAGGATCAATTGCAGATATCTATTAATAATTATTAAAATGAATCATTTTTTGATTATCCTACATGAATATCATCAAGTGTAAATGTTTTTAGATTCTCATAGTAATACTAGTTAATATTTATATTATGGTAATTTATATCTAAATAATATGGATTCAGAGATGGTATATAGTATTTGAGAAGGTCCTAGAATTTATTTGTGGATTATAATTTTGTGACAAGAATTTGGATAACTATTTTTATAATGGTTTATTAAAACATTGGATATCACTAGACTAAGGTAGAGTTTTAGAAATCATATTAAGAGCTTCCACATGTCTTGCAGATTGATGTGGTATATCATTCACCTAGGAAATGGGGTGTGCATATGTGACATGAAAGAAGAGCATGGTGTACATGGGGTGGCACACATTTGTGTGGAATGTGTGTGTGTGTTTGTATCTAGATCTAACTAAGGTATTAGGGATGAGTGGTCTCATTTTTATTTTTTTATTAAGTCTCATCATACTATAAATAAATTTGATGTGGGATGGAATTAAAAATAGCATCCACAGTTCCTATACTTGAAACTATGAACATAATATAGGTTGCTAAATGTTGGTTCATCTAAAAATTTTTAAAGAGGGTTATACATGTGTCGAAGAATGTTTCAGAGATACTTTGATCATATAAATCCCATGTTTGTGATTAGATTGATCATATGAGATCATGATCATCTTAGAAATGATTATATGAGTTAATAGAAATGTTATGAAATGAATTATTAACTTCTAGATGAAGTAACAATTATATGATCATGAATATGACTATATGATGCTTTAAGGGATCACATTCATGTTTTGGGACTACGTAGTAGAAGAGAATGGATTAGCATGCAATGTTATTAAAATATGTTATCTGAATAGATGATAGTGGATTACTTAAACCACACAGTCTATGGATTATTCTATATGGAGTATGGTGGTAGATTAAGGTTAGTGTTTATTTTTTATGACGTAATGGATAATGTTGGTGTAACTCATCTAACAATACCTAGAGAAACACTATTTTTACAATATCAAGAGCACCAAGAGAAGTAGATATACAGAAAGGTTGTAGATAATTATCAAATGAAGATAAATGTTTCTATATGACTAGAGATATATCAACTGATATATGCTCTGATGCTATGTAGACTCTATGAAAGAGAGGAAACATATTCCATGATAAACCTCACTTTCTAGGAAGTTTCTATCACATATAGAGTTCACCATAAATATAAAATGAAGATTTTATGTTTAAATTGATTTTATGCAGAAAGAATAAGGAATTACATTTCTGTGTAATAACATAAAAGAAGAATAGAATTCAAATACATTGTTTAACTATGTAAAGAATATGACATGGAAGACTATTAAAATATTTATGTGCCCATGATATCATCTCTATGCGTTGAATGTTTTTGCAAGTAAGTTATATAAATAAGTATAAGAATCATATGATATACTTGTGTAATGACGTTAGAGAATAGGGATTCTATAATTATTTGTGTTGTTTCAAAAAAAGAAATAAAATATTGTGATTTTTCATGTATATTTATTGGTGTATAAAGAAGTATGATATTTCCATGCATGTTGAATGTAAGAGTTTTTTATGAGAAGTTGAATACACATAAAGCAGAATACTTTGTTTTATTGACAGTGTCAATAAGAATATCATCCAATGTTATAAGAATTGGTTTTTTCATAAGTTTATGCACCATAAAATAGGTTTTTATATAGTTATAGTGAGATATTAGAAGATATAAAAATATGATAATTTAAGGTGAGCAAGGAAAAAATTATTCTAAAGAAGATTTTATTGTGTATAAAATAGTGGAACATGTCTAATGTGCACAATGCATTAATAGGATTATAAGATGTTTAGGACCTATTTAGAGTATTTTGGTAAGACCATTAAATAATAGGTGGTATTCCACTATAAAAAACAAGATATTTTAAATAGATATCTCAATTGGTGGGGTTACTATATAAAGATCCTTTCAATAGATAGAAGTGGATGTTCCAGATAGATACCTCCAATGTAATCTTTAGTGATATGAAATTATAAGAGTTTGTTTTTAAATAATTTCAAGAGATTTTCAATAATTGAAATTAATTTTATTTACTAGTATAAATATAAATATTAAAATTAACCTAACCACAATAAATATTTAGTCACCCACCATGGGGGAAAACCATGTAAAAATTCCACATGTGATTTTTTTGTGATTTCATTTGTTTTCCTCTAGGAGATTTGAGATAATAAATAATGATATATCAAGATCTTAACCGATAATAATGGTTGATTCTAAAAGAATAAATTTTAAAAAGGACATCATTAATTTACCCCTTCCCCTCCAAGTGATATAAGAAAACCTGAAAACTTTAAGTGGTATTATAGCTTACCAGGTTCCCTATGAAATATTCAAATTAGATTGTTGATAAAGATAGAGAGCTTGAATTTAGTAAATAATAGAGGTGTTCCTATATTTGATGGTAATAATTTTCATAGATGGAATAATATGATGATTTAATATCTCCTATCACATGGCATCAATGTTAGTGATGTTGTAAGAATGGGTTTTATCCCACCTTGAAGATATATTCTAATGACACATGATGATAAGTGAAATATAAATTTTTTTGATAAGTTTATAAATTCTAGTATATCATCATTATTTGATATAGTGTTCATTATGATTTTTGGACTAAGGTCCACCAATGAGATGTGGTATAAACATGAGAATTTTTTTGAAGGGATAATAAAGATAAAATAATATAAAATATAATATATATAGATAAGTTTTAATATATCTAGATGACTAATTAAGAGACTTTCAATGAATACTTTACTAGGTTAAATGAGATATCATGTCATATAATATGTTTTGTTGATACTTTAGAAGATTTGAAATTTGTAAAGAAACTAATGAGGAATTTCTTTGAAATATTTTTTCTAAATATTTATACCTTCTAAGAAATTGAAAACTTATTTTAACACCTTGAGTTTTTATGATTTTTTTCGAATAAATTAAATTTCTTTGATAGCTTGCATTAAATGTAAAATTGAGTTTTAACAAAACCTGATATAATATCAACATTATTATTTAAACATGTCCATTATGACCTAGACATTAATCTTAGTGATATGAATATAAATAAAGATATTTTTAAAATTAATTATAAAGCCTTGAGATAATGAAAATATATTTATAAATATGTAATTAATTTATAATAAACCCTATATATTTTGAAAATACTATTTTCTAATAATATATTTATTTTTATATTTTGAAAAAAAAAAAAAATTAATTTTTCCACATTGTGAAAATTTATTTGAAGAAAAACTTTATTTTTTAAATATAAATGTTAAAATTATCTTTTAGTGATTTATTAAGAATTGTTTGTAGAGATGATTTTTTTATGAATAGTAAAAAATACTGATTTTTATTTAAAACTTTATTTTTTAAAGGATTTACAATATCCAATTTATTTTAATGTGGATTTAAAAGAAAAATTAGTTCAATTATATATTTATTAATAAAATTTCATTCAGTTGTTTTAATTTCATATTGATTTTTGATGTTAAAACTTTCTCTACTTATGAAAAATGTCTCTTTAGAAAACTGATTTTTTATCTTGTTTTTTGGTTTAATTTTGAATCAAATGTTTCAACTTAAATAAATTAAATTTGGAGAAATATATTCCATATTTATAATAATAATAATTCATATTATATAATAGGGTTATATTATTTTTTTCAAAATGAATATTAAAAATAGTAGAAATTAATTACCATTATTATGGTTAAAACAGGTTTAGCAGGGGGGCGGGGAGAATAAAGGGATAAGTGGTAAAATAACCAATAAACCTTTAAAAATACCATTTTATAGCAATATTTCTTCCTTATATAATCTAAGGTTTTGTAATGATCTATTTTTGATCCTTGTGCAATATTTAAAACATGGGTTCACCTTTTTATTTTAAAAAATTCAATGTGTGTTTTCTCCCCCATTTATAAAAGTGCACCCACTATCCTCTCATATACACACTAAAAAAACCCTATGTTTCTTAAAATACCTACATAATTACATTCCTCACCTCACCATATATTATATTTCTTATATTTATTATAAAACCCTCTTTCAAAGGCTTTAGGTGTAAACCAAAAGGAGTTCTTCGAATAAGAGGTATTATACTTTACTATGAATTTCCATTTTACTTATTGCTAAAATTACTAAAAAATATTATTCAAACATGAAGATATAATAGAATAATTATCTCCCATATAATCATATGTTATTACATTAATGTCATGACTAGAATCCGTCTTCTATTCTATCAAGTGTAAAATAAAATTCTTGATCCTTTGTATCGTTTTCTGTCACCATCTCTCATATATAAAGAAAATGGTGGATTTAATATTTATAATTTTTTTTTTATTTTTTTTTATAATTTTGGAATTATAATATCCCATCTACCTTATTACTTTCCATTCCATGGGAATTCGATAATGTCTCTCATATGTATGGTGGAATACCACCCCATGAAGCGATGTGATTCCTTTTTAACTTATGTTTTAAATGAAAGTTAATGAGGATAAATATAATGAATACATGTGATATATATGACATCATAAATACTACAGAAGTTTAATATACTATTTACCTTCATTTTTTCCATACATTGAGAAAATGGAAACAACATTCATTCAAACATAAGGGAAACCATCCCCATGAATAGTGTAATTCATTTTATATGTAAAAATTTTATGGATTACTCTAAATAAATATATAATGACTATATATGGAATTTATATCATTTTTAACATTTTATATATTATGGTAAAATGATCAAAAAAATTAAAAAAATACCAAACCAAAACATACATGAAAAATGAAATAGTTATAACATAAAGCATAATTTTAATAATAAATTATAAATAGATGGGTAATAAAAGACCATAAGTTAAAAATATATGGTATTATATATATTATTATGGTTATGTAATAAATATATAATAAACCTATATTTATTATACATGATTTTCAAATGAGTACGAAGAATATCAAAACATAAGGTAAGGGATTTCTCAAATCACTTTTATTTTCTAGGAGACTTATGATATATTCACCACGTCATTTCTTTTGTTGTGGATAAAATGCACCTTTGATGTGTTAAATATTGAATATACTTATTTTAATGGTAATTTAACTTTTATTTTATGTTATTATTTAATGGGTATTATGATGAAAGGGTAACTAATGTGGTAAGTGTTTTATGTCAAAATCTGATCATTTATCTGGATTATTTTGATTAAAATATTAATATAAAAATATTATGATCTTACTCTCAAGAAAATCATCAATTTTATTATAATTTATATATTTCTTTATAATAAATTTTTTAATTCAATTTTCCTCTCTTTAATTATAGAAGAGATCAAAAACATGTTTTAAGGAAAAATATACTTTGTTTTTCTGTTTTTTCAAAAATGTATTTTCTTCCTTATATATGTTTTCTAAAAATATTATAAAAATATTTTTAAAAATATCCAGAAATTTTAGAAAATCATTTTTACCCTTTTTTTATTTTTTTTAAAAATATTTTAAATAAATAATTTTTCCTTTTTCTAAATGAAGTGATTTGGAATTTTTACCAAAAATGTGGAAAGAATCTTTGTTTTAACATATACGACATACGTTAATTTTTTTACAACCATGAACACTCCATGTTTTCAAGATTATTTTACAATTTTCCAATGTTATCCTTAAATAACATATTATTCAATTTTATTTGAAATATTTGCATTTTTAAAATTATTTTAATAGAATAAATGTTATTTTCCCCAAGAAATGTTCCAAGTGATCTTACAAAATAGTTTTCGATTCAAGATGAAATCATTTGATGTTAATATTTCTTTTATAGGGATATGAACCAAGGATACCATTATTATTATTTATATAATTGTTTTATGATTATGTTAACAATATTTTAATGAAACCCATTCCATTACCCATAGGTTATGTTATTATGGAATGATAAAATTTTTATGAAACTTGTTTATTTTCCACAGATTATTATATAATGAAATGTTTTTGAAACCCATGGGTTTTGATATGATGAATGTTTTATGATCTCATGGTAAAAAATGTATGATATTAATTATGTGATGGGTGGGACCTATATCTCCCTCTTATGAACTGGTCAACTATTGGTATCTTATAAGATAAATAAGACTAGAAAATAGAGTGAACCCAGTTATGTAAGGGAATTTTCCCACTATGATAGTTTTTGGAGTGATCCTTAATTAACCTGATATTTTAGTTAGTGAACCCATTATACCATGATCTCCTTGATAATGAGATATGAATACTATGGAAATTATTTTCTATGCATATGTGTATTCCACAATTCCATGTCTTATAAGAATGTTATGATTCCATGGATTATGTTCTTTGATTAATTTAGGATTCATGTCTTTTTAAATTCCATGATTTCTTCCATGACTCAAGATTATGATATATGATATGTTGGGTATGGTTTCCAAATTTTATTACTATGTTCTCATATCCTTATGCACATGTTATGTTGATATCTCCCCTGTTTACCATTATATAGCACATGATCTCACCCTTTATTATGTTTAATTTCACCATGTTATGAATTAATGTATTATATATGATGTGTATTATATGGGAGATAGTTATAGTTGGAGAACATTTAGTTCACTTATGAAAACATTTTTTTGTATCCATGTTTCCAATGACACTTGACCGAAATTATTTCTGGTCTCGGTCACTATGTTATGTAATGAATATTAATATATATAAATGTGATATATATGAGATGTTTTTGTCTCTAAACTTATCACTTAGTGAGTTTCATAATTCACTCATCAATTTTTAGATTAGAAAATAATTTGTGTTCAGAAAGAATGCGTAAAAATGGATTTCAGAGTAACAAAAGGTTTGAATCTAAAGAAACCAAATAATAAAACATTATCAAATTTTGATGAGTATGTTGTCAGTGATGAGAATAATAAAATATTCATGTCTTTTACTTACAAAACTGTTATAAGAGAAAGAGGAAAATATAAATGTTTTCTTCCTTTGATGATATTTGATTGTGGAAAAATTGGACATTTTGTAATTAATTATCTATATAAGAAATTTAATGATTCAGAGGGTGATGAAGAAGTGGAATAAATTTCAAAATTAATATTTTGAAAAACTAAAAAGGTAACTGTTAGAAATAAATAAAAAATTTCAAGAAATTTTTAGAAAAATATAATGAGTGGGGAATTAAATAAGGATTATTAAACATGGAGTTAATCAGAAGATAATGGTAAAACTCAAATCATAAAACCATCATGGATCAGGTTAATAACCATGAAGATCCTTCAAAAACTAATGGGAATGAAAAAGACAGATATAATGGGTAAACATTGAGATTTGAACTTATATCATGTATTTTTCAAAATAATAAATTCAATAAAAGAATTAAATTTCTAGATAAATAGAAAATAAATAAATATAATAAGGATAATGATCTTATTGGGGAGGTTAAAAAATCCATTGTAATGTTTTTAGAATTGGACAAGATGCTGAAAGATCTTGATACAAAATTGGATAAGAAATATGAATAACTGATTGAGGCACAATCTTGTTGTCTTAAAGATAACAAACCGTCAATATGATAAGATAAAGATTAAAAAAAATCTTTTTAAGCTTAGTTTTTATCATAAAAAAAATACATGAAACACATTTTAAAGAACAAGGTATAGTTCATTTCATATTATTCAAGTGATGGTAAATATTTTCCTTCTAGTAGTGAATGTTATATCACAAAAAACTAAAGTATTTTGATGGACAATGATGATAATGGGAACATAAATGAGTTTACCAATAAAAGTTTCCCAATAATGACAAAAAATAATGACAGGAGTGTATCAAGACAACTGGAATTTTTTCACCAATATATTAGTGAGAATTATAAATGCTAGAGTTACAAAGGTTATTACTGTAGTTTTATATTTAGGAATAATGCCTATAAATTATGGTATAATATTTCATTTATTTATAATTTATATAAATTAATGGGGTGAAATTTGAAAAGAAAATATATAGCTCTGTGAGAAGGATGAATAGTCTCAGAATACATAAGTATATTGCTAAAAAATTAATAAGGCTATTTACTCAAAATAAAGTTAAATATATATTTTTTTTTTAAAAATACTATCAATAATGCCAATGTGCTGAAGACAAAATGAAAATGATTTAAGGATATACATCACACACTACTGATGTTATTAAAAATCAATGATGAGGAATAAATCCTGACTATTTTGGTCCTCTTAGTTTTTATCATAATATAATGATGAAGAAATAAAAAAATGTTTGTGTTCAAGGTAGATAAAAAATACACAAAAAGTGGATTAATTTTATACGAGGCTTCCAAAAGATCTCAACATGCAATATAATGAGATTTTATTTATAAGATATAGAAAAACTATCTGTATTGAAAATAAGTTTATTGTAATTCTACTAAAACACGATAAAAAACCAAATAAAGGGAAGAAACAAGCATATAATGATGCATGTGCTTTCATTAATCATTATGAGAAGAATATTACACACATTGAGGTATTGGGGTAAAATAATATAGCTATCATAATCATAAATTTTTAAAATTGGGAATTTAATGAAGTGTCTTGCATGAAGATATCTTCTTCTAAATTGAAGAAAGTTTCTATGCTTAGAAAATATCAATCCCGTTTCTCTAACTAAAAATCATTAAGAAACTACATTATTCTCATGTATATATTATGATTATTTTTTCAATGTATTGAAGTAAATGTGGTATATTTGTTCAGGGGGAGACCTAAAATTGATAAAGGCTATGAATATCATACCACTAGAATGATATCAATAATGAATTACTATATTTTAAATGGTATTATGTCACCACCTTGAAAAAAATTAATTAATATTGAGATATGCTAAGAGTTCATTCTTGATTAAATTCAACCAATATTAATATGTATAGAGTGAATACCTTAATTATATTTTAAAAATAACATCTACTAGATATCTATATCTCAATTTTTGTCTCATGAATATTCTAAGTACTGTTAATGGATGTATATAGAGATTTTAGATGTTTAAAGTTTCAAAATTGAAGTTTTTCATCATTAAATTATAGTGATTATATTCTCATATCCTTATTCAAAAAATTATAATATGAAACAAAAGACATGGGGGACTTATTATATAATAAAAAATAATAAAATGAATTGGAAATGGAAAAGATACTCTTACATTTGAATGTTTTTAATCTGTTTTTTGAGTCGGATATTGAGAATTTTCATGAAAATTTTATAATTTCCTCCCAAATAATTTAAATAATGGAATCACATGTTAGATAGTTATGGATAAATTAATTTCTTATATTGATCATATTTTCTTATATACTAGGTTCTCCGAAGTAGACTTAGAGTTGGTTAATTTTGACTCACTTATCTAAAGGGAGTAATAACATCCTTAACTCAAAATATTTGGATAAAATTTCAAAAGAGAAGAATCTATAATTTCAAGTCATGAAAATTTGGATGATGGATATGAGAAAAACATCCATTATTATATCTTTACATTTATTATGAATTAGGGGTATGTATTTATATTTAATATAGTACTTAATTTGTTATTGATATAAAATCCCAAGGGAGATATTAAAGAAAAAAAATGAATTAATAAAGAATGGAGTTGTATTTATTTTCAATAAGGCGTGAAAAGAGAAAAATCAATGTTACAAGGGATGATTTTAAAGTTTCTATTAATTATCATGAAATATTCTAACATTGTTTCAAAGTTTCACATTATTTAGAAAAGGAAAAAAGTGAATTTTTGAAAGGCAATCGATGAAAATTTATTGATAATTATGAAAAACTATCATTTTTGGATGATCATACATGAATATCATCAAGTGGAGAAGTTTTTAGAAGAATAGAATCATAATTTTGGATTGATATTTAAAGTTTATTTTAGATTTTTAGAATATGTATATTGATGAAACATTGAGCATTTGGTAAGGGATATAAATTTATATATGGCCTTACATTTTATGATGATAATTTGGATGCCTTTGTTAAAAATTTGGATAGACCTAGATCAAAACAACATTTGAGGAGGCATAGTAAGAGAAATCATATGGCCAGAGGATAGTAGTTAAAAAGCCTATGCATAGGAAAGAAGGTTTACACTGGTGGTACACAAGAGGATTATGGTGCATGTTGGGTGGTGCACAATGGTGTTATTTTTGTGTACATGTAGCCAAAGATGATTTAAATGTCATGTCCTAGTGGTATCTACCACAAAATTATTTTCTAATAATTTTAATACCACAATTAAGATTGATGTATAAAGGAATTAAAATTATATAGTATTATTCTTACCTTAGAAATTATAGACATAACACATGCTGCTCGATATTGGTTTATCTTCAACCTCTTGATTTGTGGTTTTTCATGAGTTGATGAAAATCACCAAGACACTATGATCTTGTATATATCATTTATGGGACTATATCAACCATATAAAATCATTATAAACTCATAAATTTGTTTAAGATTTTTGAATAATTATATTTTAATAATTATGAGCTTTATGATGAAGTAATAGTGAGATGATCAAGTGTTCAATTTCATGTTGCTCTGAAGGTTCACATTCATGGTTTGAGATCACATTTTGGAGGAAGATGGATGATCTTGAAAATATCTTAATACATTCTTTGCGAAATAAATATCTTTATTTACTCAAGTTTCATATGTGATGAACTATGATAAGGGAATCATGAAGGTAGAGTAATATCAGTGTGTATAGTGTTATGAGGTGGTCGAGTATGTTGCTGGAACTCATTTATAAATACCCCAAGATACACCATTTGAAATGTATCGATAATTGAGAGAGAATTAGAGTGACTTAAAGGGTGAAGTTTGCTATCAAAGGATGATTTCTATTTTCATAAGAATAAAAAGATATTAAGTGATATACTATCTTGTGCTATCTGGACTCTATGAAACATAACATAGAGAATATATGAATGAATTTACATCTCTATGAAGATTTTTTCATATACAGAGTTAAATACAGAGATAGAAGGAAGTGGTTATGTGAACAATTATTTTTTATACAAATAAGAAAGGATTTTATGACTTTTTAGTAGTGTGGGGGAGGAATAGAATCTACTTACACTGTTTGACTAGTTAAATAAGAAGACAAGGAAGAACCTATAAATATTTCTATATGAATGGAAGTTATTTTGTGCTTTAATGGTTACATTTATTGAATTATATGAAAAATTTAAACAATAAGATGATATAATTTCATGAGAAAGTTTGGGAATAGTAAATTTTTGCATATTTGTGTTGTGAAAAAAGGGAAAAATAGTGTGATGTATCCATGCATTTGTGATAGTGAATTATGAAATTTTAGATACCCATGCATGATACATGCATGAGTTTGTGATGAGTAGTTTAATATAATAGAAGAAGAATATTTTGTTTATCAGACACTATTAGTGGGAAGATCAACCATAATTCTGTGAAGAAGTGGTTTCAGAAGATAATGCACCACAAAGATAGTGTTATGCAAAATGAAAGTATGATATCTGAAGTTAAAACATTATAATAATTAAAGATATACAGTGCTAATAGTTATTATTAATAAGGTCTAATGATGTGTACTTGAAGAGGAACTAGTATATTTTTCTTGCTGCATCAATAGGAAGAATAAATTAAAGGCCTATTAAAGAGTGGGTTGGGAAGACAACTATAGAATAGGTGGGATGGTAGTATAAGAAACCAGATATTTTTGGGAGATATCTCAATAGGTGTTATTCAAGTATAAATACCATGTTAATAGATAATAAGTGATTTTTGAGAGACAACCCTCCACTATAATCATTTGTGACCAAGTATTATAGGGATTGTTTTTGTAATTTCCTCATATTTTCTATATTTGTAATGAATTTTCTTTACTAGTGTAAATATATGGACCGGTCTTAATATGTCAATAGAATGAATGTAGTCACCCACCTTAGTGGTAAAACTTGTAATGATCTTCATGTGTTTTTATTTTCATCCATTTCATTGAATTCAGGATATTTGAGATATTAATGAAGGAGGTATTGAGATATTAACTCATAATATAGGTTAATTTAGAAATAATAAATTGTAAATAGAATATCCATGATTCATCGACCTTCTATATGATATAACAAAACCCGAGAATCTCAAAAACTAACAAAATAATAATAATAATTTCATTTAATAGTGACGACACAAAAATTTTGTTAAATAAAATTAAATAACAATAAAAACAACAATAACAATAGAAATAAAAACAATAAAAATACAAATTAAAATAAAAATACATTTTTAGTAAAATAATTTCAAAAATACCATAACCTTAATTAATAAATAAAATTCTCAAATTTAAAGTTCCATAAAATCCAAATTTTTATCCATTAAATAATTATATAATGTATAGTTAATATTTTACGTGATAAATAATGTTTTAGATGACTTTTTTAGGATGAAAAATTTCTATTTATAGTCTTTAGACCATGCACTACACAGTCTACCCATCATCAGAAGGGTTCTCACATTAAACAATTGAGATACAAAATTCCAAAATCATAAAGGTTCTATAAATTCAAAAAAAAAATCCAATTTTTTACTAAATTACTTAAGAAATTAATTATATTGACTATTTATTAAAAGAGGGGTATTTAAAGTCTCCCCAATATAACTTTTTAGAACTAAAAAAATTAAACTTAATTTTTTTATTTACAAAAAATCATATTTTTTTAAAAAAACACTTGAGAAATTTTATAAATATTTATAAAGTAAAAGTACAAAAAATATATTAGTTTACTTCTCATTGTTGTAAAATGAACCATTTTGAAATATAATCTTCAAAAATTTCAATCTCATGTCCATACTTCGACCCACAATAATTTCCCTTGTGATTTGTAGAATCTTAAAGCAATCATTAATTTATCAATTCTCATTGAATTCAAATATTTTAAAAAACCATATATAATAAAACACTTGTGTAAAAAAAATTTATTAACAAACAAAACATACTAAAAAAAATTCTCCATGAGTCATTAAAGATAACTTATTTTATCTTAAGATGAAAGAATCCATTCATTTTCAGAAATAGTGATAAAACATAGATATTAAATCACATTGATTATAAAATTTATTAGATCAAGTCTAAAATGATTTCCTTTGAGATTAACTACTCCCCAGTATAAGGGTTCTATTCAGAAAAAAAACCTTTTTATAATCATTAATCAATTAACTTATTGATTTTTTTGAGAAATAGTTATTTAAAAACATTATTCTGAAAAACCTAAAAACCATCCGTTAAAAAGGGTAAATATACTACAAAAAATAAATTCGTCATAATATTTTTTTTAAATTTTTTTTATTGTTTTATCTTTTTAAAAAGGTTTATATACACAGGTTTGTAATTAAAATTTCAAAACAATTGAATGAAAAAAAGTATTAAAATACATTTTTCATTCAATTAAATATGTAAAATATAATATTATATTTTGAGACACATTTTTAAAGATCTTTTAGATCTCTTTAATCATTGAAAATATCATTTATGGGTAAAACTTTTATCTAGGATGTAGTTTGTATCATTAGATTATATTTGACTTCTTATAAATCTAAAATACACTTCTATATAAAAAGTTATTATAGTTTAAGAGAATATATTTATTTAAAATAGTTTTTGAAACGAACATTTGGGTTGTATAGACTTATTGATTTTTTATCTATTTATGAATTTTGATATGGATAAACATTTGAGTGTTTCATAATCTAAGATATTATGTGTCCAATATATATATTTTCCTAGTAAACTATTAATTTTCTATATTATCCTATTTGATGTATGTTTTTAAATATTTTCAACTATAAATTTTTATATGAAACATGATAAATTAAAAAACCCAAATTGAAGGAATGATTTAACTTCTAAAGTAAATTACATCAATATTAACTCTCATCCAATCAATAATTCTACTACTTACTTTCATAACATAAATTTTTACTTCATAATTTTGTACCTATATTCCATAATTTACTATCAATTCTATAATTACAATAATTTAATAAATTTATCCTACTATAATATATATGGTTTAAGAATCTAAATTATGTTTTGAATCAACAAAACTACTAAAAAAGACCCAAAATTTAAAAAATATATAAACATCATTCATAAGGAAATTCATGACAATTTACTCAAACCAAACACACTATAAAATCTAAATTAAAAAATTCAGACATCGAACGGACAAATAAAATCAAATGGCTTATGAGGTTTGACAACCATTTGATATATATATATATATTTTAATACATAATAAATAACAAAAAAACCATAATTAATCTTCTATAAATGTTAAAAAATTAAAAAATTAATTAAACTAATAAAAAACAATTTTAATTTAACATAATAAGTGACAACTCAAAAATATAAATTTTTGATAAAAAGAATTTAAAGTAAAATAATTACAAAAGTACATTTTATTAAAATTTATATTCAAAAAATAAGTTATAATGGTATAAAAGTGTTTAAGTGATATAGAAAACTTATAAATACACCCGCATTACAAAAAAGTTAATATTAAAGAGAATAATAAAGATAATAACTATTCCAGATGAATCCCTACCAAAAAAAATTATTTTAAAATATATCTGAATCTATTTAAATCCACCACTATGAATTATATACCAATTTTCCACAAAAATAAATTCTCAACATTACCAAATAAGTATTTGTTCATTAAAAACTTCATTATATCCTTATTAGTCATCCTTAAAAACTCTATATCATTTTTGGGTCAAACTTCTTTGAAACATTAAATTATCTAATTATATAAATAAATTGATATATTTTGTAAATTATTTAATCAGAATGGAAATATATTTTTTGAAAAGTTTATAGGAAAAAAAAAAATTTTAAATTTATCATTGAAAACATCAATCAAGAATCTGTCAAAGCACTTGTAAGGATAGAAATTGATCCCTATTACCCATGAAATAAAAATTTATTTTTGGAAGATAATATTAAAAATCACAAAATAAAAGGTTTAAAAGATGACCTAAATTCATTAAATGTACAACATTTTTAAAGAAAACCAATTTAAACACCTAAAAAACAATTGGAGATAAAATTTTAAAAGCATTAATGAAATTTTTTGAAAGGTGAATTATGATATATCAGTCATATTTCCAAATTATTATAGAAGAAAACATGTTTTTAGCCTATAAATTGCAAACTTATATTTCCAATAATACCTTAAAAAATAATCACAAAATGAAAATACAGCTTATTTAGATTAAATTTTCGATCCCCAATCCCAAACTCCAAAATATTATGCTAAAAATACATACATTTTACACATAATCTAACAACAAATTTTGATGGGCCATGGATTTTATATAATTTTATATAATTATACATTATAACTCATGATTAATAATATACTCTTAGAATTAAAAGGGTTAGTTTTTTGTATATTAGCTATATGTGAATCCTATTGAAAAATATTACATTAATTTTCCACAAAAATTATCAACACATGAATCACTCCTATACATATTATTGCATAGAAAAATCTTAGGGAAATAGGTAAACAGAAGAAAGGAATGATCTTAGATAATTTATAAGGATTAAAATACAGAATAATCATTACCACAACATAAAAAATATGGTGTGATTAAATAATCAAAAAAAATCCATATAAAATAGTACATGAGTGTAAAATAAGTTATAATTGATCATGTATTTTATTATGAATAAATATCATAATAATGGAAATTTATAATATAAGAAATTTTAAACATATCACGGATGCCTATTGCTAATAAATCTAACGTACAAGTGAATGAATATACCCAATCCCATAAATAATTATCTCATAAGGCTAGTAGTGAATATTATAGATAT
Source organism: Viscum album (assembly GCA_963277665.1). Lineage (NCBI taxonomy): Eukaryota > Viridiplantae > Streptophyta > Magnoliopsida > Santalales > Viscaceae > Viscum > Viscum album. Next base: position 375,602,268 of record OY728160.1, on the reverse strand, counting down.
ATACTGGGATTTAACCATCACTTAACATGTTCTATACTATATAATAATCATAAGATGATATGTACACACTAAATACCCTATCTGGCTATCTTGTTAGACCTACCCTTGAATTGGGGGTTATATCTGAGGCTCTACCAATCATGTAACTCATCCAATGAATTACATCATATGAAAAATGGTGAAAAAATACATACCATAAAGTATAAAAAAGACAAAAATCATTAATCGACTTAATAATCAATGACCGGGTTACACAATTTCTTATATTGAATAAAATAATACACAATCATGAAAAATATTTTTCCCCATTCAATTAAATGGTAAGACTATATAAGAGAAGAAAATTTTATAAAAATAATAAATTATAGGGATTTTCCAATGGAATGGTATTGAAATATATATTTTCTAATAAATGGTTGATGATAAAGAAAAAAATAAGTAATGGATAAATCCTATTATAGTTATTTCATTTCCATAACACTAAGGATACATATGAATTTATATAATCAATAAATTAATTATTTTGATATAGTAGTGACTAATGAAATAGGTATAATGATAAATATTATAAAATAATAATTGATAATGGTTTGAGAAATAAAATACTATTTATACAGATGAAATATCATACAGATAAGGATAAAAAATTATAGAATATTGAAGAAAGCAGTTACTTGTTCATTATGTGATGTCAAAATAATTATAAATAAATTGAAATCTATTTTCAAGAAAATATCAAAAAAAAATTTTATAATAAAATATTCCTTATATATTTCCAAGGATTGTACATATAATAAAACAAATTTCATTGAAAATTTGAATCTTGATAATTAAGGCAGAACATTATATAAATGTTTAGGGAGTTCTATTTTATATTTTCAGAGTATATCTAAAATTTATGAAGTAAAAAAATGTATTTTAAAGTATGTAAGTGAAGGTTATATTTGAAAACTAGATAAATTAGATTAATAATTTTATAAATAAATATACAAAGAAATAAAATAATAAGAATCTATTTGGACGAGATATATCATGTGAAGAGATATGAAGAAATTTTCTCTTAACAAATATTAGTCTAGGTTAAATATGAACCAATCTGAAGAGATTGATAAAAATACATTTAAATTCATAAAATGAATAGAAGTGACATAATATGTGTATTTACTTATGAAGTGAAGAAAAATTCTTTAAAATAATATTATATATATAGAATCTCAAATTGGAAGAGTAACCATGATAAATTTTTTTATTAATATCATACATTGTGTGATATTTTCGATTAACAGAAGAAAAAAATAAGATGATGAAAGGTAAATATAAAATTTAAATGGTAAATATATTAATATAATATCATAGGGAAGAAAATAATACATAAATTAATAATGGGTCAAAAGAATTAATTCAAACCTAGAATAGAGAAAATCGATGGAAAATACCCCTTACATCTTACACCCTGAGATTTTATGAAAACTTTTCTTTTAATTTCATTGATGTATTGTGTTATATGCTACACCAATGTTAGCTTGTGCTATACACAACACCGTATTAGCTTATATTATACGCAAACACAATTCTTGTCTTGTGTTGTATGCAAGAGCAACCTTCCTCAATAGCATGTGTTGTACGCAATACTGAGTTTCACTAAACAACGATATATTGTTATAATATTATTATGAACTATTCGTTATGAATATTAGTAACTACTTTTTTAATTTTAAGAAATTATAATTCATCTTACACATTTTATAGAACATGGTATGAGAACAAAATAGATTTTTTCAGGTAAAATTAGTATTTTAAAAAAAATGCAGTTTTGCCGCCTTTTGATGGCGCACCCAAAATAAATTTCGTTTTTGACATGTTTATAAGTTCAATATGAAAAAATAAAATTCTTCTTTTTAATCAGGATATAAACATTTACTTCGGATAATTTTTTGATATTTTTTTGATAAGTTTATTATTTTGATGAATAGTAAAAATACACTAAATGTTAATTAAAAACAACTTTTTCATAGAAATAATTTATATGGTTAAATTATAATATTTAATAGGTTTAAATTATAAATAGATTATATTTTTACCATTTAATATAATTTAAGTCATTAACATTAATTTTACACTGAATTCATAAGTAAAAACATTTCAATCTTTTGTAACATTTTAAATTTTAAAATCCGTTTTCTCAATAGCGGGATTAATTTTAAATTAAATATTGAAACTTTTGTGTTTTGAATTTGGAAAAATGGATTCTATATTTGGAATCATTAGGTCTAAATTATGTTAATAAGATACTTTTTATTTTTAAGCATTATGAATAGTAACTACGGTAAATTTTATTTACCATTGTTAATGGTAAATCGGGTAATTAAGGGTAAATATAATATTATAAAATTACTCTAACATTTTTATTAATATAATTTAATGATTATATTTTTCCATAAATCATATTTGGGTCAATATGGAATCTAATGGTACCCACTTTTATTTGATTAAGACCTTTTATTTATTTTATTTAAAGGAAAGTGAAATATGTCTCACTCAAACATTAATAATTAGATTATTTTTAATATAAGGTTATAGAAAATATAAATTCGATTGTAAATAATAAATTGAAATATAAAATATTTTTCTTTATCATAGTAATTTATTTGTAATTTTTAAGAAATATTTAATTTCCTTAATAGCTTATACATTAATGATGTGGAAATTATTTATTTAGTGAAAATAATAATATAGTTTTTATTAAAATAACAATACAAATCAAAAGGACCATAAACTTGGCCAAACATTATTGGTCGAGTTTATATATATCGTAAACATCCAAGGGTAGATTTTTGGACTATTTGGAGCCTTATAAATCCGATTAGTAAATTTATATTATTTTATTTTAAATAGTGTCAAAGATGTCACCTTTATAATTTAATAAATATAATAATTTAAATTTTGTGATTTTAAGGTGATAAATTGGAGTAAAAATATTATTATAAAAGTTATTACATTTATATTCATCATAGGATTTTATTTGTAATTTTTATGCAATAAATGAGTATATTAAATAAATATACAAAAATGTTGTAGTAATTATTTTATTAAGAGATATACCAAATAAATGGTTTTAAAAATAATAATATAAATAATATATGAACAAATTAATGTTCCCCATGATTTTTTTTGATGAATATGACATGGTAGGAATATATTATATATTTTATTTCTAACATATCTACTCTGTGGTTTTTATTTAAATTCAAATAATGAATAGTGTCAAAATTGAAACTATTGATTTTTCATAAAAATAACATATTATTAAATTATTTTAAAATCACAAAAATATTTAAAAACTATTAATTTAAAATTATATGGTCTTAAAGGTTATAAAGAATCCAATTATGGGAAATTGACAACATTTAAGTACGTATTTATGACAATTTAAAATTTAGAATTTTATTATCACAAGTAAAATTAAATAGATTAAATAATGTAAAATCAAGTTGATAAGGTTTAAAATAAACTTAAAACATGTATATTTTTTTTGTTGATAATACTAAAAACCTATATCATCTCATCTTCAAATTGAGTACTTTTTTTTTGTGTTTTTTAAGTGGGGTTTTATTTTATTATTAATTAATAATTTTATGGTTTCCAAAAAGTGCCCCTCTCCTCTCCCATATAAGGGCACCTCCTTCCCACTCCTATTCACTCAATTTTGAGCCTTCAAGGTTGGCCAAAACCTGACCATTTATCTTATAAACATCTCTAGTTATATCATAGAGGTTATGGTCTTCTCAAAAGACCAACTCTAGTGCCCTAAGAGGAAGTTTAAAAGAGGCACGTCGAGGAAGAGGTAATCTCTTCTACCGATTCTTTCAAGTTTATTTATTCTTCTAATTACTATTATTTAGTTCTTTAATTATAAAGTAATAACATAAGTATAAATAATATACTGATATATTATTATCAAAATGAAACAACCTCATTTCACCTTCTATCCATCCTACGGAAAAATGAAATCACAGCACGTGCGTACGTACGGAATACCGTCTCCACGCCGTGGTGTAATCTGTTTTTCCACAACCACATTACTTGGATGGGTATAATGGTGTAAATAGTAACTATATATGGTTACTATAACATCATACAGATTCTGAGATATTATATCATCCACTCCAATTCCATTGAATAATTACGGGAACGATATCATCACTCGTGCGTACGTACAAATTACCTTCTCCACGACGCGATGAGATTCATTCTCCAAGAATGATTATAAAATATATATAATAAATAATAATAAAAGATATGAAATAATAATGATACTGGATTTATGTACATATATGTTTCATTTACATAATTCCATTCAATTCAATAAGGAAACGAATACGCCGTTCATGCGTACGTACGACCTACCATCTCCATGAACGGTGTATTTCATTAAATTTATTAATCTACCATATATATTTAAATACTGAATATATATTTTATATATAAATCATGTTTTACATTCTTGAATTAATTAAATCAGGATAAAAGTAATAATATCAAGAACAACAAGTCCAAACGCGTATGATAAATGAAACTATTTTACCCAAAATGATGCTTTAACATGGAATTGCAAAAGAATGGGTAATATAAAGTCATAAGTGAATCATATATGATATCATAAATATTATTATGGTTCTTTTACAAGTTAATAATTTTATTAAAATCCCTATACAAGAGTTTTGGACACGTACAAAAGAAATTGAAACTAAGGTAATGGATAATTTTGCAATGTCATTTTTATCTGAGATTTCACGGATGTAAGTATTTACTAGTGTCATATTTTTCATTCATGTCCATAAAAATGTTTATCATAAAGTGTTCAATATTATTCCATGTATATTTAAAGTCATTTTTACCCCTCTTTGAATTTTACATTGTGTTATGGAATGTATCTTTCTTTTGTTTACCAAACGAGGAATTTTTTGACTTTTCAGGAAAAAGTATGAGAAGAATGTTTTTTAACTTATACGACATGAATGGATTTATACGGTTTCATAACGACTTATTTTCATGAAGCATACCCTGCAATATTTCATGAGTATTTTCAACAAAATCCTTTTCTTTTAAAATTTCATGGCATTTTGTGAAAAGAAAATGATTTTGAAGTAGAAATGATATTTTCATGAAGAATCCATTTCAAGTGTTTTATCAAAACCATTTATCATCTAAGATGACATTATTTTGTATGATTATGTTTCAAGTATAATGTCTCTATTATTTCCAATGTTCGATTCTTCTTATGATGAAATGATATCCATTTGTTTTATATGAATTATTTTATGATGGGATGATGTTTATGAAACCCATTTTATTATTTGGGTTATGATGAATGAATTATGTTTATTTTGTGGAACAAGTAAGAATGATTTCATTATGATATGGGTGGGACCTATATCTATCTACAATGCATTGGGTAAAGATTTATATCTCATGAGATAGACATGGTTGGAATGGAAAGTTAATCTGGTTCAGTGATACAAGACTGGAATGAGGAGTGAACTCGATTCAGTATGGGACTTTGTCCACTAAGATGGTCTTGGTAGCAATGCCTTGGCTACTTTGGAAATCATATCATGTGCTTAATGGTTTTCATCAATTACATAATTTATTCCCATAATATTTTATCATGATTAATGTGCCTTTGTGATCTATGCCTTTTGTGCTGCCAAGATTTATTTCTCAAGATATTTATCTTTAAACTTTATGTTCATGTTTTTTATGTTAAAATGTATATGATTTGTTTTATTTTCTCCATGCTTACCCTTAATGAGCATTTTAGCTCACCCTTTATTTGTTTTCTTTTACCCAGGATTTAATGTAACACCCCAGGTAAATAAAGAATATGAAATTTTCACATTTATCCATTTTTTTGAATAAAATATTAATATTACTTTTAAGTGGATGCTATGCGCGATGGCATACCCAATACGCAACAATGAGTTTCTTGGGAACCTTACGTTGCACTCTAATAATAAAATAATATTATTTTAAATGGTAGTTAAAGCCTAGCCGTTGTAATGGCGGGAATGAACATAACTAACTACAAAATGATTATATATGTCTGTCAAATATTTTTACTCTTTATAACAAATGTTAGAGGATTAAAAATGCGAATGAATCCAATTTTAAGCGTAAACATTCTAATATTCTTTAAAATGTCGATTAACCGCCTTTTTATGGTGAACCTCTTTTAAATCCACTTTTTGAAAATTTTATATGTTATATTTGACAAAATAATATTCTTGTTTGGAATCAGGACATCAAAATTTACATTGTGTAAATTTTTGGTATTTTTCCGATAAAGTTCATTTTTTAATGAATAGTGAAAAATGTTGTATTTAATTCAAAACCACTTTTTAATCTAATTTATTTATATGATTATATTATCTTTTGAATTGGGATTAAAGTGAAATTATAATATATTTTTACCATTTAATCCAATAGTGGTCATTGGAATTAATTTCACTTTGAAATTGGACTTAAACTAGTGTCAATCTTTTGATATATATTGTTTCATAAAAACACGCTATTTGTCATGACAGTGAGAATTAATTATTAAATTAATTAGTGTAACTTATACAATGTGAATTTTTTAAAATAGACAAAATTTTTGAATTCGGAATATCAAATATAGCTTAGGGTGAAGTTTTGGTATTATTCTAAAAAACTTCAATTTTTGATGAATAGTGAAACCACTAAGTGGTACTTAAAAAACTGATCTTTCGTTTAAATGAAACATTACCGCATCTGTGTTTTGAATTTAAAAAATCCGACATACATGGTTTTCATTAGGAAGTAAAATTTGGTTCAATGGGATTAAAATAATTTTTTGGTGAATAGTAACTTTTATGTTTTTAATCGCGATTAGAGGTAATTAGTGTAATTTAAGGTAAAAATAATGTTTTAATAATATGAAATGAACGTGAAACATGTCCTACCCTCATTGTATGTGTCATGTCCGACCAAGACAATCCATGGGTCAAATTGGGGACCCCATGGAGCCACTTTGGTTGGAAAATGACATAAATACCTTTTTATTTAAAGTTAAAATTAAAATGTCACAAACATGAGATGTTTTACTAAAACAATTTATAAATGGGGTTATAAAAGTCATATTTTTTACTATAAATATTCATTAGAAAGATAAAAAGATTTCATACATCATGATATTGGATTTATAATTTTTAGACATTAAATAATTTAAATTATTTATGACATCATGATGATGCAGTAATTACCTTATTAATAAGGGATTTAAATAAAATGAAATGATAATGTTAAAAATATAACTTACACTTGTCACAAACCTATTGTATGGGTGGATTTAGAACCCTTACCACCGTATCCTCGAAATAAATCAATGTTGGACCTTTAAAATCCGAAACTCATTTGAAAATAAAGTAACATTTTGTAACTTACCAAGAGTGCCCCTCCTCTCCTCTTATAAAAGGCCCCCAACTCAACCACCTTAAAAAAACATCTCAAGCTTTTGGATCGGCCAAACCCTGCCCATTTCATCTCTAAACATCCATCTCTTCATCATTGAAGACTCACTTTGGGCAGAATCCTTTCTAAGAATGCCTTTGATCTCAAATTAAAGAAAGTTACCCGATTTAAAGGTAATGTCTTCCCTTGTGTTCTTTTGTTTTATTTTGCTTCTCCAACCACCTAAAATCTTTTTATTCTTTTATTTTGTAACAACAAAAGTATCTTCAATATACTAGGATGTTTTTATGTGAAGGATTCGAGCTATACTTACACACACCTTCATCTAATGGTTAAAGAACATACTGTTTCTGTGGATGGAGAATTACTGCCTCACAAAATGATGATTGTTCAATATTCTTTTAACACCTTCAAAGGTGGCCATTAAGATGTCACTATATTTATATATGATATATAATATGTTCATGTTTGCCTTAAGCTTATGTATTTTTCATTTATGGCATACCTTTATGGCTTCCATTATGGGTAAACGTGATATCTTCATTTTAGGAAGTGCGGACTACCGCCCCCTAAAAGTGATTTGATTCGTTAATGCCATATGTGGGACGTATAAAGGATGGAATTAATGGTATTACATATTTTATCCTAATATAACTACAATATACCTTTATATCATTATTATTTCATTCCATTAAATACAAAAAAAATGAAAGTAGCGTTCATGCGTACGTACGGCTTACCGTCTCCATGAACGGTACATTTCATTTCTTATCTCCAAATGTTATGAACTATTATAAGTACATATATATAATGGATATATATGTAATATATTGCATCAAAATTATGGATATAATTCTGTAATTATAATATATATATATCTCATTTTGTTTTAATTCCATTAATATGTCAAAAAATGAAAGTAGGGTTCATGCGTACGTACGGCCTACCATCTCCATGAACGATGCATTTAATTTTTTCATCTCCAAATTCTATGGAATAGTATAAAATGAATATATACTCGATATATATGATATTTAAAACATAAATACTATTCTGGAGATGATTTACCTATAAGTACATGGAAATTCATTTCCAACAAGTTCAATTTTTACCCATGTATTGAACATCGACAAAAACGGCTGATATGAACTCACTTTATTAACCAATTTTATAACATTATAATATGTGATATTAACTGAATAATAATATTTAAATGAGTTCCTTAAGAAATTATAAATTGACCAAATTTTATTATTCAGGAGATTAAAGAACGATCGAGTCATGTCGGACACGAGGTAAGGGATCCGACCCCTCTTTTTCTTTTAAATACACTCTTTTATGTCATTCATTTTAAGCTCATATTTCTTATGATTGGGATGTTCTTTTATATTAATCTTACTGTAATTTTTATGTTCATATGATGAGAGACCCTATTTTTTTTCATCAATCCATTTTGGAGGTTTTGATTGGCGCCGTTAGGCTGCCGAATTTTCGTAAGAGATCCAACCTCTCTCTTTCTTTTTAAGTACTCTCCTTTATGTAATTTCTTTTTAGCTCCTATATGTTATGTTGGGAGATGTTATTTTATATTCCTCTTGCTGTACATTTTATGTTAATATGGTGAGAGACTGTAACACCCCAGGTAAATAAAGAATATGAAATCTTTATATTTATCCATATTTGTGAATAAAATATTAATATTACTTCAAAGGGGATTCTATGCTTGATGGCGTACCCAATACACAACAACGAGTTTCTTGGGAATCTTACGTTGCACTCTAATAATAAAATAATATTTTTTTAAATGGTAGTTAACGCCTAGCCATTGTAATGGCGGGAATGAACAGAACTAACTACAAAATGATTATATATGTGTGTCAAATATTTTTACTCTTTATAATAAATGTTAGAGGATTAAAAATGCAAATGAATCCAGTTTATAAGCGTAAACATTCTAATATTCTTTAAAAGGTCGATTGACCGCCTTTTGATGGAGAACCCCTTTTAAATCCACTTTTTGAAAATTTTATAAGATCTATTTTTCAAAATAAACATATTATTTATGATTGGGACATTGAAATTTACGTTGGGTTAATTTTTGGTATTTTTATGACAATGTTCATTTTTCAATGAATAATGAAAAATACCGCATTTTACATCAAAACTGCTTTTTCATATAATTTAATTATATGGTTATATTATATTTTTAATTTGTTTTAAAGTCTAATTAGAATATATTTTTACCATGTAATTCAATTATGGTCATTGGGATTAATTTCACTTTGGAATTAGGCATAAACAAGTGCCAAACTTTTCATAAATATTGTTTCCAAAAACCCGCTATTTGTTTTGACAACGGGAAGTTTTTTTAAATTAATTATTTCAATTTATGTGTTTGGAATTTGGTAAAATTAATTACATATTTGGAATCATAAGGTCCAAATTATTTAATTAAGACTCTTTTGTTTTTGGACATTATGAATAGTAACGACGGTAATTGTCTTTAATTATCTTGTTTAATGAGTAATCAGGTAGTTAAAGATAATAAAATAATATCATAATAATAAAAAATGACCACAACATGTGTCATAAGGATACTGGTTGTCTCATGTCCGACCATGGGATGCCTTGTACTAAAGTTGGGGGCCCCATGAAATCACTTTTGTGAGAAAGTGACTTTTTATCTTTTTATTTTTAAAGAATGTTAAATGTAACAAAGAATGTATCACCTAAGTAAAATATTTTTAATTTTGTCTACATAAATGGTATTTTGGACTATAAATATTCATTAGAAATCTAAAACGATTTCCTACATCATAGTAGTTTTTTTATAATTTTTAGACATTAAATAAATTAAATTATTTATGACATCATGATGATGCAGCGATGACCTCATTATTTAATGATTTAAATAAAATGGAATGATAATGTAAAATCTAAGACCTACACATGTCCAAAACCTATTGTATGTATGGATTTAGAACCCTTATCACCTTATCCTCGAAACACATCAATGTGGGACCATTAAAATCCAAAACTCATTTGCAAATAAAGTTACATTTTATACCTTTCCAAGAGTGCCCCTCCTCTCCTCTTATAAAAGGCCCCCACATCTACCTCCTTACCCACACATCAAAAGCCTTTGTCTCGACCAAACCCTAACCATTTTGTCTATAACAATCCCTCTCTTACTCCTTGAAACCTCACTTTGGGCGGAAGTCTTCCCAAGGAATCCTTTGAGCTCAAATTTAAGAGAGTTACCCGATTTTAAGGTAATGTATTCACTTGATTCCTTTTGTTTTATTTTGCTTCTCCCACCACATAAACTCTTTTTATTCATTTATTTTGTAACAACTCTAGTATATTAAATATACTATGATGTTGTTATAAGAATTATTCGAGATACACTTACACACACCTACATCTAATGGTTAAAGATCATACTGTTTCCGTGGATGGTGAATTTCTGCCTCCCAAAACGATGATTGTTCAACATTCTTTTAACACCATAAAAGGTGGCCATTAATATGAAACTATACTTATATATGATATATAATATGTTTATGTTTTACTTAATCTTCTGTATTTTTAATTTATGCCATACCATTATGGTTTCCATTATGTGTAAATGCGATATCTTCATTTATGGAAGTGCGGACTACCGCACCCTCAAAGTGATGTGATTCGTTAATGCCATATGTGGGACGTATAAAAGATGGATTTAATGTTATTATATATTATTTTATACTAGAATTATAATATAACTTTATATCATTATTATTTTCTTTCCATTAAAGTATGAGATAGAAATGAAAGTAGCATTCATGCGTACGTACGGCTAACCGTCTCCATGAATGGTGCATTTCATTTCTTATCCCCAAATGTAATGTATTATTATGAGTACATATATATAATGGATATATATGATGTATGTTACATCTAAATTATTAATATAATTCTGGAATTAAAATATACATACCTCTCATATAGTTTTAATTCCATTAATATGACATAGAAATGAAAGTAGCGTTCATGTGTACTTACGACTTACCGCCTACATGAACGGTGCATTTCATTTATTTCCTCTAAATGATTATGTAATATTATAAATACATGTATATTCTGGATATATATGATATATATGATATCCAAATCAGGAATGTCATTCTGGATATATAGAATCTTTGACCACACGAACAACATGTAATTGTAGGAAGTCCACTTTCGACTTAAGAACCAAATATCGACAAAACAAACATTATTAACTTAAATGATTACATAATGTTTATGAAATGGTAATAAGTGATATAAAAGGAATAATGAACTTGAAAAAGGTTTGTAAGGTTGTATAAATTACCTCACGTTTATTATTCAGGAGATTAAAGAACGATCGAGTCAAGTCGGACCCGAGGTAAGGGATCATACTCCTCTCTTTCTTTTTAAGTACACTCTTTTATGTCGCTCCTTTTAAAGATCATCTTGCTTGTTATTGGGATGTTATTTTATATTACTCTTACTGTAATTTTTATTTTCATATTATGAGAGAACCTATTCTCTCTCATCAATCCATTTTGGAAGTTTTGAGTGGCGCTGTTAGGCTGCTGAATTTTCGTAAGAGATCCAACCTCTCTCTTTCTTTTTAAGTACCTTCTTTTATGTCATTTATTTTAAGATCATATTTCATATGTTTGGGGATGTTATTTTATATTCTTAATTCTTTAACTTTATGTTCATATAATGAGAGACCCTATTTGATCTCATCAATCCATTTTTGGAAGATTTATGTGGCGCCGTTAGGCTGCCGAGTTTTCGTAAGGGATTTTCCATCCCACTTTTATTCTCGTGACATTTATGATACGTTTGACACTATTTCCTTTGAGTGTTGTATGTACTTCCCATTATTATACACTTTTTGTAGTATAATTTCATTTATGGGTATTTACATCTTCATTGTATGACCCTTATTCCATGGGGTGTACGTTTCGAAAGTTACCCAACTCGGTAAGGGGACCTTTCACCCTCCTCTTCATAAAAGACTTGTTTTGTCAAGTCTTTTAATTTACATCTTATTATGTTGGGATATGTTCTTATATATAATTATTGATGTAAAGTTTATGTCCAAGTAATGAGATACCATTCACTCTCTCATCGACTAATTTTCTGAATTTTGAAGTGACGCCGTTAGGCTGTCAAATTTTTACAAGGGAACATCTTAACCCAATTTCGATTTCTTTGGGTTCAACTTTTACTTCTTGAAAATGTAATCCTATGAATATGTGTGAATGAACTTAGATTGTTTCACACTTAATATCCACTTATATTCGGTGTATTTTTATTTCTCACTCATAATTATGTGATAGATTTATCCTTAGTTTAAGGATACCCTCTTTATAATGGATTTCATCTCAATTTACATTTCCATTGAGACTTCATTTTTGTTATGAACCAATTCACTCTTATTTGGTGTGTGTACTATCCTTTGACATATTATATCATGAATACCTTTATTCTCATGATATTATAATTCTCGGATTAAATGTTATTCCGTGATTATTTGTATTCAAGAGTCTCTCATTTTGTTAAAAATTCTTTAACAAAATTATCGTTTTAAATGTTTCAAAGATTCATTATTCTAAATATTTATCTTTAATGTCCATGTTTTCAAAATGGTTTTAAGTATTTATTTATATGGACATTAATGTTTTAAAATTATAATTCCATTAAAAGCTTCAAAGTGGTATGGGACACTTTGATTCAAAAATCTCTTTTAAATGGTTTTTGAAAGTAGATTGATTAATTCAATATCTTGGAATTAATTATTGTGATTGAAAATGAAATTTTGTTATTTAAATGTTTATATTTTCAATATTTTATGTGTAATGATGGTACTTGGACATTTTACGGGTGGTTACATGATAAACCATAAGACGGGTGGTGCCGTGAATACCAGGACGGGTGGTTACGTTATAACATCCAATGCATTGGGTATGGAAGTCAGCCGTATGGCTATTCCATTAAGTATGTATGGAAGTTGGCCAAATGGCTATTCCATTAAGTGATATGTGTGGAAGTCGACCTTATGGTTATTCCACTTAAGTATGTTTATGTCCCAAGTTACCTTTATATGTTATGTGATCATTATATGGGTTTTATTGTAATCTTTTGGTTACAGAAGGGTAAGTAATGAACTTTTATTCAGCAAAGAGTTTTTACTACTTCGAAAAGGTGAAAAGTATTACTTTGATAAAGTATACATGGTTTACTTGTTATTTTGAAAAACTGACAATTTTCATTCTTTGTGTATCCCTTACTGAGCTTTTTATGCTCACCCCAAGTTTTTTTTGAAATGTTTTTCACAGGACTTAATGTGGAATTGGGTCAAGGATGGAATCAAGGGAAAGTCATGCTATATAAAACATGGAACTAGACATGTTTCTTTTTAAGAGTTTTTATTTTATGGAAACTTAGTCTACTTTGTAATCTTTTGAGATGTAATAGTTATGTCCTAATTCTCTAAAACTGTAAACCTGAAAAGATCCTCAATGTGAATTATTCATTTAATTCAATATTAAGAGATGTTTAAGGCTGTGGCCTTATAGTTGGTATCAATGGTCGGTTTAGATAACTTTAGTGGTTATGGTATTCTTTAAGCATAACTGACATTACCATAATGGTTAGGATTTCAGAAAGAGTCCTAGTTTTAGATGAAGTGAATGAGTAAGTATATCTTAGTGTTTATCTTCCTCATTAGTACATGATGGTTTTGTTTATATACTCACACTTACCTTTTTGATTTTAGTAAATGGATGGATCTAGCATGCACCAAAGTAACAGTGTATGTGAAGGAAACTGTAACTGTTTTTGAGCAAGCAACTGAATGATATGGGAGCTGCAATGAGAAATCTTGTGATTATCCTCAACCAACTATCTGGTGTCATCATTGACCACCTAAACCTTGGTTATTTATCTAAGGCATCATATATGTGAGAAACAAATCCCTATGGAACTACAGGTAATAATCATAAAGGTAAGTGTGTTCAAAAACCTATGTGTCAAAAATGTGGAAAGAAACACCTAGGAAAACGTTTCAAAGGGACAGAAATATGCTATAGATGTGGAAATGAAGGTCATAAAGCAAGAACCTGCCATGGAAAAGGAAGCATCTAGTTGACTCGGGGAAAGCGAAAGAAGTTCTTTCTGAGGGATCAATTGAATGTTTTAAATGTGGTGTGCATGGTCCTTATGAAAACACATGTCCTATGAAGAAGTTTCGTGAATGGGATCACCAAGATCGTACAAATATTCATTTACCAATACCTAATGCCATTCCAATTGAGGATTAAGAAACTGAAAATGACCAATCAACGGTATGGATTATTTCATAACTATTGTTTTCCTATTTTGGAATCTTAGGATATGATTCATGATTTTGTTTGTAGGAAATAAGTATTTCAGAATAAGTTGGAAAGGAATGGTTAATGGATCATGAAGAATGTTGAATGAGTAAGATGTCAACATATAAGGGCTTCAAGAGTTATGGTGAAATTCGTAAGAGTATTAGGTCTCTTTTGATGACGGGGTTACATTAGAAGAATTTTTATAGTATGTGTAACCCTGATGTTTAATATATGAAAATTTTATTCAAGGAATAGTTATATGTCCTTTTGTGGACATAGTTATAAAGAACCATTTGGATTTATATGATCCTTAATTTTGAGGTAATTATGGGTTACGATATGTTATGATGGAAGTGAAAGGCTTGATATAAAATTGAGGTTATATTATGTTATGGTTATTTTTGATGATTTTATCTCATTTTGGGGAATGATTTGAGAATTATATAGTTTTGGAAAAAGGACAACACGCAGACCGTGTGACAACCCGTCGCGTCGGACAAAGCTGCGAGAATCGAACCCACAACCAAAGTGCAACTGGTATTTATCGCCTACCACTCGACTACGTGAAGTACCTGGTTAGTTTGACTGATTTTTTTTAGTTAGATGATTTTATGAATTAAGATTAAGTTGATTTTGGGTTATCTATGGATATTTATTTACCTATCATAGAGGATATGTGGTTAGGTTAGTTACTTTTCAATACGAGACATTAAGAGCAACTGATGTTGTTTGGAGATAAATGTTAGGATTTAACTTGGAAGACTATGTGACTAAATCCTTCAAATATTTGGGTTTCAATCTTAGTTTGGTTTAATTTGAAGAATTTTATGGACAAATTGATTATCGAATGGTCCTCATTGAACTTTGGGTTTTGTTGGACAAATTTTGGAGATTAAGAATAGATTTTCTTTTTTATAAAGGGTTATCCTTTTCTGGATTATCTGATCTTGTAATAACCTTTTTGGTTTTGGTTTTGGTTAAAGTCTAAAGACATGGGAAGTATATATTTATCTTTTGTGGATTAGGTGATTATTTAGAAGTTGATTATAGTACTCTTAATGTGAACAACTCTTCCTAAATACTCACCTTTTGGAGAAAATATGAGTTTGTGTAAGGAATCTAATAAAAGTTGAAAGTCAACATGATAAGTGATTATGTTTCCTTATGAATAAATTCCTCAATAAAAAGTAACTTAAGACAAAAATGTTGTCTATTAACTTTTCCTACTGGGGAATCGAATACCGTTTAACCCATCACAAGTTTGTGACTTTCTTGTGGTTAACTTTCTCCTAAACATGTTTTCTATCACTCTCCACCAGAACATGACCCTTTGTTTTTTCCTCCATGTCCATATTTTCATACTTGGAATCCTAGTATGGGTTAACTCAGGTGACCTTTGTACTTATATTTCTTTATTTTAAAGTGATTTTTTTTACCGACTCTTGTTCCGATGTGGGACTTTCAAGGATGTTTCCAAGCCCAATTTTAAAATTGCGAGGACGCAATTCCCAAAAGGGGGGAAGGATGTAACACCCGAGGTAAATAAAGAACATGACATATGTATATTTATCCATATTTGTGAATAAAATATTAATATTACTTTAAAGGGGATTCTATGCTCGATGGAATACCCAATACACAACAACGAGTTTCTTGGGAATCTTACGTTGCACTCTAATAATAAAATAATATTATTTTAAATGGTAGTTAACGCCTAGCCGTTGTAATGGAAGGAATGAATAGAACTAACTACAAAATGATTATATATGTTTTTAAAATATTTTTACTCTTTACAATAAATGTTAGAGGATTAAAAATGCAAATGAATCCAGTTTTTATGCGTAAGCATTCTAATATTCTTTAAAAGGTCCATTAACCGCCTTTTGATGGCGAACCCCTTTTAAATCTACTTTTTGAAAATTTTATAAGATCTATTTTTCAAAATAAACATATTATTTATGATTGGGACATTGAAATTTACCTTGGGTTAATTTTTGGTATTTTTCTGACAATGTTCATTTTTCAATGAATAGTGAAAAATACCGCATTTTACATCAAAATTGTTTTTTCATATAATTTAATTATATGTTTATATTATCTTTTTAATTTGTTTTAAAGTCTAATTAGAATATATTTTTACCATGTAATTCAATGATGGTCATTGGGATTAATTTCACTTTGGAATTAGGCATAAACAAGTGCCAAAATTTTCATAAATATTGTTTCTAAAAAACCCGCTATTTGTTTTGACAACGGGAAGTTTTTTTTAAATTAATTATTTCAATTTATGTGTTTCGAATTTGGTAAAATGAATTACATATTTTTAATCAGAAGGTCCAAATTATTTAATTAAGACTCTTTTGTTTTTGGACATTATGAATAGTAACGACGTTAATTATCTTTAATTATCTTGATTAATGAGTAATTTGGTAGTTAAAGATAATAAAATAATATCATAATAATAAAAAATGACCACAACATGTGTCCTAAGGCTACCGGTTGTCTCATGGACGACCATGGGATGCCTTTTCCCAATCATGGGGGCCCCATGGAATCACTTTTGTGAGAAAGTGTCTTTTTATCTTTTTATTTTTAAAGAATGTTAAATGTAACAAAGAATGTATCACCTAAGTAAAATATTTCTAATTTTTTCTACATAAATTATATTTGGGACTATAAATATTCATTGGAAATATAAAACGATTTCCTACATCATAGTATTTTTTTTATAATTTTTAGACATTAAATAAATTAAATTATTTATGACATCATGATGATGCAGCGATGACCTCATTATTTAACGATTTAAATAAAATGGAAAGATAATGTAAAATCTAAGACATACACATGTCCAAAACCTATTGGATGGGTGGATTTAGAACCCTTATCACATTATCCTTGAAAAACATCAATGTGGGACCATTAAAATCCGAAACTCATTTGCAAATAAAGTTACATTTTATATCTTTCCAAGAGTGCCCCTCCTCTCCTCTTAAAAAAGGCCCCCACCTCTACCTCTTTACCCACACTTCAAAAGCCTTTGGCTCGGCCAAATCCTGCCTATTTTGTCTCTCCACATCCCTATATTACTCTTTGAAGCCTCACTTTGGGCAGAAGTCTTCCCAAGGAAGCCTTTGAGCTCAAATCTAAGAGAGTTACTCGATTTTAAGGTAATGTCTTCACTTGAGTCCTTTTGTTTTATTTTTCTTCTCCAACCCCATAAACTCTTTTTATTCATTAATTTTGTAACAACTCTATTATCTTTAATATACTAGTATGTTTTTATAAGATTTATTCGAGCTACACTTACACAAACCTACATCTAGTGGTTAAAGAACATACTATTTCCGTGGATGGCGAATTTCTGCCTCCCGAAACGATGATTGTTCATCATTCTTTTAACACCTTCAAAGGTGGACATTAAGATCCAACTATACTTATATATGATATATAATATGTTTATGTTTTACTTAATCTTCTGTATTTCTCATTTATGGCATACCTTTATGGTTTCCATTATGGGTAAACGCGATATCTTCATTTAAGGAAGTGCGGACTACCGCCCCCTCAAAGTGATGTGATTCGTTAATGCCATATGTGGGATGTATAAAGGATGGATTTAAAGTTATTATATATTATGTTATACGGGAATTATAATATCCCTTTATATCATTATTATTTTCTTTCCATTAAAGTATGAGATAGAAATGAAAGTAGCGTTCATGCGTACGTACGGCTTACCGTCTACATGAACGGTGCATTTCATTTCTTATCCCCAAATGTAATGTATTATTATGAGTACATATATATAATGGATATATATGATTTATGTTACATATAAATGATTAATATAATTCTATAATTAAAATATACATACCTCTCATATAGTTTTAATTCCATTAATATGACATAGAAATGAAAGTAGCGTTCATGCGTACGTACGACTTACCGTCTCCATGAACGGTGCATTTAATTTCTTTCCTCTAAATGATTATGTGATATTATAAATACATGTATATGATGGATATATATGATATATATGATATCCAAATCAGGAATGTCATTCTGGATATAAAGAACCTTTGACCACACGAACAACATGTAATTGTAGGAAGTCCACTTTCGACTTAAGAACCAAATATCGAAAAATAAAAAATTATTAACATAAATGATTACATAATGTTTATGAAATGGTAATAAGCGATATAAAAGGAATAATGAACTTGAAAAAGGTCCTTAAGGAAGTATAAATTAACTCAATTTTATTATTCAGGATATTAAAGAACGATCGAGTCAAGTCGGACCCGAGGTAAGGGATCCTACTCCTCTCTTTCTTTTTATGTACACTCTTTTAGGTCGCTCCTTTTAAAGCTCATATTTCTTGTTATTGGGATGTTATTTTATATTACACTTACTATAATTTTTATTTTCATATTATGAGACACACTATTCTCTCTCATAAATCCATTTTGGAAGTTTTGAGTGGCGCTGTTAGGCTGCTGAATTTTCGTAAGAGATCCAACCTCTCTCTTTCTTTTTAAGTACTCTCTTTTATGTCATTTCTTTTAAGCTCATATTTCATATGTTTGGGGATGTTATTTTATATTCCTAATTCTGTAATTTTATGTTCATATAATGAGAGACCCTATTTGATCTCATCAATCCATTTTTGGAAGATTTATGTGGCGCCGTTAGGCTGTCGAGTTTTCGTAAGGGATTTTCCATCCCACTTTTATTTCCGTGACATCTATGCTAAGTTTGCCACTATTTCCTTTGAGTGGTGTATGTACTGCCCATTATTATAAACTTTTTGTAGTATAATTTCATTTATGGGTATTTACATCTTCATTGTATGACCCTTCTTCCATGGGGTGTATGTTTCGAAAGTTACCCAACTCGGTAAGGGGACCTTTCACCCTCCTCTTCTTAAAAGACTTCTTTTGTAAAGTCTTTTAATTCAAATATTATTATGTTGGTATATGTTCTTATATATACTTATTGATTTAAAGTTTATGTCCAAGTAATGAGATACCATTCACTCTCTCATCGACTAATTTTCTGAATATTGAAGTGACGCCGTTAGGCTGTCAAATTTTTACAAGGGAACATCTTAACCCAATTTCGATTTCTTTGGGTTCAACTTGTACTTCTTGAAATTGTAATCCTATGAATATGTGTGAATTAACTTAGATTGTTTCACACTTAATATCCACTTATATTGGGTGTATTTGTATTTCTCACACATAATTATGTGATAGATTTATCCTTAGTTTAAGGATACCCTCTTTATAATGGATTTCATCTCAATCTACATTTCCATTGAGACTTCATTGTTGTTATGCACCAATTCACTCTTATTTGGTCTGTGTACTTTCCTTTGACATATTATATCATGAATCCATTTATTCTCATGATATTATAAATCACAGATTAAATGTTATTCCGCGATTATTTGTATTCAAGAGTCTCTCATTTTGTTAAAAACTTTTTAACAAAAATATCATTTTAAATGTTTTAAAGATTCATTATTCTAAATATTTATCTTTAATTTCCATGTGTTAAAAATGGTTTTCAGTATTTATTTATATGTAAATTAATCTTTTAAAATTATAATTCCATTAAAAGCTTCAAAGTGGTATGAGACACTTTGATTAAAAAATCTCTTTTAAATGGTTTTTGAAAGTAGATTGATTAATTCAATATCTTCGAATTACTTATTGTGATTGAAAATGAAATGTTGTTATTGAAATGTTTATATTTTCAATATTTTATGTGTAATGATGGTACTTGGACATTTTACAGGTGGTTACGTGATAAACCATATGACGGGTGGTGCCGTGAATACCAGGACAGGTGGTTACATTATAACCTCCAATGCATTGGGTATGGAAGTCGGCCGTATGGCTATTCCATTAAGTATGTATAGAAGATGGATGAATGGATATTCCATTAAGTGATATGTGTGGAAGTCAAACTTATGGTTATTCCACTTAAGTATGTTTATGTCCCAAGTTACCTTTATATGTTATGTCATCTTTATATGGGTTTTATGGTAGTATTTTTGTTACAGAAGGGTAAGTAATGAACTTTTATTCAGTAAAGAGTTTTTACTACTTCGAAAAGGTGAAAAGTATTACTTTGATAAAGTATACATGGTTTACTTGTTTTTTTGAAAAACTGACAGTTTTCATTCTTTGTGTATCCCTTACTGAGATTTTTATGCTCACCCCAAGTTTTTTTGAAATGTTTTTCACAGGACTTAATGTGGAATAGGGTCAAGGATGGAATCAAGGTAAATTCATGCTATATAAAACATGTAACTAGACATGTTTCTTTTTAAGAGTTTTTATTTTATGGAAACTTAGTCTACTTTGTAATCTTTTGAGATGTAATAGTTATGTCCTAATTCTCTAAAACTCTAAACCTGAAAAGATCCTCAATGTGAATTATTCATTTAATTCAATATTAAGAGATGTTTAAGGCTGTGGCTTTAATAGACCCTATTTGATCTCATCAATCCATTTTTGGAAGTTTTATGTGGCGTCGTTAGGCTGCCAAGTTTTCGTAAGGGAGTTTCCATCTCACTTTTGTTCCCATGAGATTCATGCTACATTTGCCAATATTTCATTTTGAGTGGTGTATGTAATCTCCATTATTCTACTCTTTGTGTAACATAATTTCATTTATGAGTATTTTCATTAATGTTGTATAGTCCTTCTTTCATGGGGTGTACGTTTCGAAAGTTACCCAAATCGGTACGGGAACCTTTCACCCTCCTCTTTTTAAAAGACTTATTTTTTTATGTCTTTTAATTTTCATCTTATTATGTGGGGATATGTTATTATATATCCTTATTTCCGTAAATTTTATGTCCAAGTGATGAGATACCCTTTATCTCTCTCATCAACTCTTTTTCCAAAATTTGATGTGACACCGTTAGGCTGTCAAGGGAACTTCTTAACCCAATTTCGATTTCTTCGGGTTCAACATGTAGTTATTGAATATGTAATCCTTTGAATATGTGTGAATGACATTTGATTGTTTTACACTTAATATCCACTTATATTGGGTGTATTTATATTTTTGACACATAATTATGATATTGAATTATCCTTAATTTAAGGATACCTTCTTTACAATGGATTTCATCTAATTTTACATTTCTATTGAGACTTCATTGTTTTTATGCACCAATTCACTCTTATATGGTGTATATACTGTCCTTTGGAATATTATATCATGAACTCTTTTATTCTCATGATATTATAAATTACTGATTAAATGTTATTCCTCAATTATTGTATTCAAGTGTCTCTCATTTTGTTAAAAACCCTTTAACTAATATATAGTTTTAAATGTTTTAATGATTTATTCTTATAAATATTTATCGTTAAATGTTTTCAAAATGGTTTTAAGGATTTATTTATATGGATATTAATGGTTTAAAATTTTAAAACCATCAAACTGGTATGGGACACTTTGATTCAAAGATCTCTTTATTAAATGTTTTAAATGGTTTCGAAAATGGTTTTTAGAATGGATTTATTATTTCAATATCTTAAAATGTTATATTGTTATTGAAATATGGGAATGTTATATTTCCTTTATGCCTAAGTTATGTGCTATGATTATGTTATGTTTCTTGGGAATTGTTTATGAAGACAGGTGGTTCCATGATAAACTAAGGGCGGGTGAGCCCGATATAGCTCTCCAATGCATTGGGTAACACGAAGGGGTTAAACGTTAAGGTTTATCTGAAGATATTTAGGGAATATACTGTGATGGGTATTCCAAATGTAACCCAGAGGGTTACTCCCTACCTAATAATGTTATGAATGCCTCAAGTTACCTTATATCTTATGATTTCTATGATTTATTCAGGATTTTATAAGGTATGTTAAAGTGCTTATGCTTTATGGGTAAAGTATGATTTCATTCTTATGTATATATGTACTCATGTTTCTTTTACATACTTTTTATAACCCTTACTGAGCTTTTTATGCTCATCCCAAGTTTTTTGAAATGTTTTCACAGGTCAAGATATTGGTACATCATATGATGATAGTGTCAAGGAAGTGTCAAGAAAGAATCCATGTTTTATTTTAAATATTTTTCCGTTGATGGGAAAATGAATACTATCTCTTATGTAACCACTTTGTTTAAATGTGGAATGTAATGAAATTTTTATGATCTAATTCTCTAAAATTCTAAACTTGAAAAGATCCTCAATGTGTAATCTTATAATAACTCAAGATTAAATAAGGTTTAAGGCTGGGGCCTTATAGTTGGTATCAGAGGTCAGTTTAGATTACTTTAGAGGTTAGGGTATTCTTTAAGCATATGTGACATTACTATAATGGTTAGGATTTTGGAAAGAGTCATAGTTTTTAGATAAGGTGAATGAGTAATTATATATTCCTCATTAGTACATGATGGTTTTGTTGATATACTCACACGGACATTTCTATTTTTAGTGAATGGATGGATCTAGCAGGCACCAAAGTGACAATAGGTTTGAAGGAAACTGTGGTGGTTCTCTGATTAAGAGACTGGATGAAATGGGGGATTCAATGAGGAAACTTGTGGTTGTTATAAACCAACTATCAAGGATTCATGATCAACCACTTGAACCTTGGTATGTTCGGTAATGAATCATGTACAAGATGACCAATTGATGTGGAAGTTTAGGTAATAATTATAAAGGTAACCATTAGGGTTTATATGATCCTTAATTTTGAGGTAATTATGGGTTATTATATGTTATGCTGGAAAATGAAAGGAATGCGATAAAATTGTTGTTAAAATATGTTATGATTATTTTTGAATGTTTTATCTTGTTTTGGGGAATGTTTTATGAATTATATAGTTTTGGAAAAAGAACAACACACAGACCGTGTGACAACCCCTCGCGTCGGAAAAAGCTGCGGGAATCGAACCCACAACCAAAGTGCGACCGGTATTTATCACATACCACTGGACTACGTGAAGTCCCTAGTTAGTTTGACTAATTATTTTTAGTTAGATGATTTTAGGAATCAAGAGTAAGTTTATTTTGGGTTATCTGTGGAAATTATTAACCTATCATGGAGGATATGTGATTAGGTTAATTACTTTTCAATATGAGAATTTAAGAGCAACTGATGTTATTTGGAGATAAAAGTTAATTTGTACCTTGGAAGACTATGTGATTAAATCCTTCAAATATTTGGGTTTCAATATTAGTTTGGTTTACTTTGAATAATTTTATGGACAATTGTTTATCTAATGGTCTTCGTTGAACTTTGGGTTGTTTTGGACAAATTTTGGAGATTAAGAATATATTTTCTTTTTATAAAGGATTATACTTTTGTGGATTCTCTGACCTCATACTAACAATTTTGGTTTTGGATTTTGTCTAATGGCATGGGAAATATATAGTTCTCTTTTGTGGATTAGGTGATTCTCAAGAAGTTGATTATAGTACTCTTAATGCGAACAAGTCTTCCTAAATACTCGTCTTTTAGAGAAAATATGAGTTTGATTAAGGAATCTAGTAAAAGTTGAAAGTCTACATGACAAGTAAGTATGTTTCATTATGATTTAGTTAAGCTCAAAAATAAATTCCTCAATTAAGAGTAACTTAAAACAAAAATGTTGTCTAATAACTTTTCCTACTGGGGAATCGAATACCGTTTAACCCATCACAAGTTTGTGATTTTATTATGGTTAAATTTCTCATAGACATCTTTACTATCACTCTCCATCATAACATGACCCTTTTTTTCTCCTCCATATCCATATTTTCTTACATGGAATCCTAGTAGGGGTTAACTCGGGTGACCTTTGTACTTTTCTTTCTTTATTTTAAGGTGATTGTTTTACTGACTATTGTTCTGATGTGGGATTTTCAATGAAGTTTCCAAGCCCAATTTTAAAATTGCGAGGACGCGATTCCCAAAAGGGGGGGAAGGATGTAACACCCCAGGTAAATAAACAATATGAAATTTTCACATTTATCCATTTTTTTGAATAAAATATTAATATTACTTTAAAGGGGACGCTATGCGCGATGGCGTACCCAATACGCAACAACGAGTTTCTTGGGAATCTTACGTTGCACTCTAATAATAAAATAATATTATTTTAAATGGTAGTTAATGCATAGCCATTGTAATGGCGGGAATGAACAGAACTAACTTCAAAATGATTATATATGTTTGTCAAATAGTTTTACTCTTTACAATAAATGTTAGAGGATTAAAAATGCGGCTGAATCCAATTTTAAGCGTAAATAATCTAATATTCTTTAAAAGGTCGATTAACCGCCTTTTTATGGAGAACCTCTTTTAAATCAACTTTTTGAAAATTTTATATGTTATATTTGAAAAAATAAAATTCTTCTTTGGAATCGGTACATCAAAATTTACTTTGTGTAAATTTTTGTATTTTTTCGAAAAAGTTCATTTTTCATGAATAGTGAAAAATGTTGTATTTTAATTCAAAACCACTTTTTAATCTAATTTATTTATATGATTAGATTATCTTTTAATTGATTTTAAAGTGAAATTAGAATATATTTTTACCATTTAATCCAATAGTGGTCGTTGGAATTAATTTCACTTTGAAATTAGACTTAAACTAGTGTCAATCTTTTGATATATATTGTTTCATAAAAACACGCTATTTGTCATGACAGCAGGAATTAATTATAAAATTAATTAATGTAACTTATACGATTTGAATTTTTTAAAATTGATATCATTTTTGAATACAGAATATCGAATATAGCTTAGGGTGAAGTTTTCGTATTATTGTGAAAAACTTCAATTTTTGATGAATAGTGAAACCACTAAGTGGTACTTAAAAAACTGATCTTTCATTTAAATGAAACCTTACCACTTATGTGTTTTGAATTTAAAAAATCCAACAAACATAGTTTTAATTAGGAAGTAAAATGTGGTTCAATGGGATTAAAATAATTTTTTGGTGAATAGTAACTTTTATGTTTTTAATTGCGATTAGAGGTAATTAGTGTAATTTAAGGTAAAAATAATATTTTAATGATATGAAATGAACTTAAAACATATCCTACCCTCCTGTTATGTGTCATGGCCGACCAAGACAATACATGGGTCAACTTGGGGACCCAATGGGACCACTTTGGTGGGACAATGACATAAATACCTTTTTATTTAAAGTTAAAATTAAAATGTCACAAAAATGAGATGTTTTACTAAACAAATTTTTAAATGGGTTTATACAAGTTATAATTTTGACTATAAATATTCATTAGAAAGGTAAAAAGATTTCCTACATCATGATATTTTTTCTATAATTTTCAGACATTAAATAAATTAAATTATTCATGACATCATGATGATGCATCAATTACCTCATTAATAAGGGATTTAAATAAAATGAAACGATAATGTTAAAAATATAACTTACACCTGTCACAAACCTATTTTCTAGGAGTATTTATAAACCTTACCACCTTATCCTAGAAATAAATAAATGTGGGACCTTTAAAATCCTAAAATCATTTGAAAATAAAGTAGCATTTTGTAACTTACCAAGAGTGCCCCTCCTCTCCTCTTATAAAAGGCCCCCACATCTACCACATTACACACACCTCTCAAGCCTTTGGCTCGGAAATACCCTGCCCATTTCATCTCTACACATCCATCTATTCATCATTTAAGCCTCACTTTAGGCATAATCCTTTCTAAGGAAGACTTTGAGCTCAAATCAAAGGAAGTTACCCGATTTAAAGGTAATGTCATCCCTTGTGTTCTTTTGTTTTATTTGGATTATCCAACCCCCTAAACTCTTTTTATTATTTTCTTTTGTAACAAAACAAGTATCTTAAATATAATAGGATGTTTTTATGTGAAGTATTCGAGATACACTTACACAAACCTTCGTCTAATGGTTAAAGAACATACTGTTTCTGTGGATGTCGAATTTCTTCCTCACGAAACGATGATTGTTCAATATTATTTTAACACATTCAAAGGTGGCCATTAAGATGTAACTATATTTATATATGATATATGATATGTTTATGTTTTCCCTAAGATTCTGTATTTTTCATTTATGGCATACCTTTATGGTTTCCACTATGGGTAAACGCGATATCTTCATTTTAGGAAGTGCGGACTACCGCCCCCTCAAAGTGATTTGATTCGTTAATGCCATATGTGGGACGTATAAAGGATGGAATTAATGGTATTACATATGTTATCCTAATTTAATTATAATATAACTTTATATAATTATTATTTCATTCCATTAAATGAAAAAAAGAAATGAAAGTAGCGTTCATGCGTACGTACGGCTTACCGACTCCATGAACGGTACATTTCATTTCTTATCTCCAAATGTTATGAAATATTATAAGTACATATATATAATAGATATATATGTAATATATTACATCTAAATTATGGATATCATTCAGGAATTATAATATATATATCTCTCATTTTGTTTTAATTCCATTAATATGAAAAAAATGAAAGTAGCGTTCATGCCTACGTACGACCTACCATCTCCATGAACGGTGCTTTTAATTTTTTATCTCCAAATGATATGGAATAGTATAAAATGAATATATAATGGATATATATGATATTTAAAACATAATTACTATTCTGGAGATTATGTACCTATAACTACATGGAAAATTCTTTTCCAACAAGTTCAAGTTTTACTCATGTACTGAACATCGACAAAAACGTCTGATATGAACTTACTTTATTAACCAATTATTATAACATTATAATATGTGATTTGACCTGAATAATAATATTTAAAGGAGGTACTTATGAAATTATAGATTGAACAAATTTTATTATTCAGGAGATTAAAGAACGATTGAGTCATGTTGGACACGAGGTAAGGGATCCGACCCCACTCTTTCTTTTAAAGTACACTCTTTTATGTCATTCCTTTTAAGCTCATATTTCTTATGATTGGGATGTTATTTTATATTAATATTACAGTACTTTATATTTTCATATGATGAGAGACCCTATTTTCTCTCATCAATCCATTTTGGAAGTTTTGATTGGTGCTGTTAGGCTGCCGAATTTTCATAAGAGATCCAACCTCTCTCTTTCTTTTTAAGTACTCTCCTTTATGTCACTTCATTTAAGTTACTCTTTGTTGTGTTGGGAGATGTTATTTTATATTCCTCTTTCTGTGCATTTTATTTTAATATGGTGAGAGATACTATTTGATCTCAACATTCCATTTTTGGAAGTTTTAAGTGGCGCTGTTAGGCTGCCGAGTATTCGTACGGGAGATTTCATCTCACTTTTATTCCCGTGAGATTCATGCTACATTTGACAATATTTCCTTTTGAGTGGTGTATGTAATATCCATTATTCTACTCTTTGTGTAACATACTTTCTTTTATGAGTATTTACATCAATGTTGTATAGTTCTTCTTTCATGGGGTGTACCTTTCGAAAGTTACCCAAATTGGTAAGGGAACCTTTCACCCTCCTCTTTTTAAAAGACTTCTTTTGTTATGTATTTTAATTTTTATCTTATTATGTGTGTATATGTTATTATATACCCTTATTGCTGTAAATTTTATGTCCAAGTGATGGGATACCTTTTATCTCTCTCATCAACTCTTTTTCTAAAATTTGATGTGACGCCATTAGGCTATCAAGGGAACTTCTTAACCCAATTTCGATTTCTTTGGGTTCAACATGTAGTTATTGAAAATGTCATCCTTTGAATATGTGTGAGTGAACTTTTATTATTTTAAACTTAATATCCGCTTATATTGGG
Source organism: Viscum album (assembly GCA_963277665.1). NCBI lineage: Eukaryota > Viridiplantae > Streptophyta > Magnoliopsida > Santalales > Viscaceae > Viscum > Viscum album. Next base: position 375,573,601 of record OY728160.1, on the reverse strand, counting down.
TGTATTTATATTTTTCACACATAATTATGAGATTGATTTATCCTTAATTTAAGGATACCTTCTTTATAGGGGATTTCATCTAATTTTACATTTCTATTGAGACTTCATTGTTGTTATGAAACAATTCACTCTTATATGGTGTATATACAGTCCTTTGGAATATTATATCATGAATTACTTTATTCTCATGATATTATAAAGTTCAGATTAGATGTTATTCCTCAATTATTGTATTCAAGTGTCTCTCATTTTGTTAAAAACCCTTTAACTAAAATATGATTTTAAATGTTTTAATGATTTATTCTTATAAATATTTCTCATTAAATGTTTTCAAAATGGTTTTAATGATTTATTTATGTGGATATTAATGGTTTAAAATGTTAAAACCTTCAAAGTGGTATGGGACACTTTGATTTAAAGATCTCTTTATTAAATGTTTTAAATCATTTTGAAAATGTTTTTTAGAATGGATTTATTATTTCAATATCTTAAAATGTTATATTGTTATTACAATATGGTAATGTTATATTTCCTTTATGGTTAAGTTATGTGCTATGATTATGTTATGGTTCTTGGGAATTGTTTATGAAGACGGGTGGTTCCGTGATAAACTAAGGGCGGGTGAGACCGATATAGCTCTCCAATGCATTGGCTAACGCGAAGGGGTTAAACGTTAAGGTTTCTCTGAAGAGATTTAGGGAATATATTGTGATGGGTATTCCAAACGTAACCAAGAGGGTTACTCCCTACATAAGAATGTTATGAATGCCTCAAGTTACCTTTATGTCTTATGATTTCTATGATTTATTCATGATTTTGTGAGGTATGTTAAAGTGCTTATGCTTTACGGGTAAATTATGATTTCATTCTTATGTATATATGTACTCATGTTTCCTTTCCATACTTTTTATAACCCTTACTGAGCTTTTTATGCTCATCCCATGTTTTTTGAAATGTTTTCACAGGTCAAGGGATTGGTAAATGATATGATGATAGTGTCAAGGAAGTTTCAAGAAAGAATCCATGTATTATTTTAAATATGTTTCCGCTGATGGGAAAATGAATACTATCTCTTATGTAACCACTTTCTTTAAATGTGGAATGTAATGCAAGTTTTATGACCTAATTCTCTAAAACTCTAAACCTGAAAAGATCCTCAATGTGTAATCTTGTAATAACTCAAGATTAGGTAAGGTTTAAGGCTGGGGCAATATATTTAAATAAAGGTTTTAGGTAAGAAAACAAAAGGGGAAGATCTTTATGGGAGATGTTGAAGATCTTTCACCATGATTGGAATATTATGTTCCGAATTTCCAAATACACTAAACTATTACAGACCTTGAGTGTTGTTTCTTGTTACATATTAATTTTTCCGCAAATGTAATGTAATGTCCATGTACGTCAAGCTTGGTTATCTACATTTGGTATCATAGAAAATGTTTAGTTAACCTTTGGAAACTAGAATGCAAAAACTTTAGTGAAATCCCTAGAGATATTTCTAAGGAATGTATTGGTATGTCTCTAAGGTTTAGTATACGTATAGGTTATATTCCTAGAATTATCATAACGATCTTAGAATTAAACCTAAGATGTTATATATTGAAGGTAATCCCCCTTTATTATGTTATTTTCCCTACATAATTTTTGCCTCTCACACTATTATTTTTGGGTTTTAGAAAATGGCTGGAAACAGGAAGATTCACAATAATGAAGGATATGATGGACAATGGAATGATATTCTTCATGAGCAACCAAATGAAATGGCATTTGGAAGTCCAAACATCGTTATTATTCCTAATCATAAATCTCATAATATGATTAATAATATCAACTCTAGTAAGTTTCCTGACTCGGCTAATAAGGGAATGATGGAGTTTCATGATGATCATAGAGGAAATAATGTTCAATTTTCCTCATGTAAATCATGTGGGAAGAGGCATCAAGGAGAATGTTTCAAAGGAACTGGAAGATGCTTTGGGTGTGAAAAATATGGACACAAATCCAGTAAGTGCAAAGGAAAAGGTTCAGTTAACACCATGGACAAGGATAATGGTATTGCTACGACATCAAAAACGATTATTTTTTTTAAATGTGGAATGTATGGGCATTATACAAACCAATAACCTAAGGGAAAGTCTCATGAAGAGGATAAAAATGGTCATATGGGTAGTATTTTCATTGATGACGATGAAGAGACTACAAATGATATGTGAGATAAAAGATTTGTTGAAGCTCGGTCAATGGTTTAAGAAGGTAGTGGAATGATTTATGTTTATCAAGAGTTATGTTGTATATGTAATGGTAATATGGAATAAAGACACATCTAAGGATTGTTACACTATTTTTTTCCTAAAGTATTTGAAAGGATATGTTGAATGGTACCAGTAACCATGAAAGGTTATTTAGATATTTCTGGAAAGTAGATGATATGTGCATAATGAAGGGAAAAAGAGATAATGAGATGTTTGATAGTGTTATTGATCTCATGACTGATGTAATGACAATGAGATATAATGGTTTGAGTATATAGAATATTTTGGATTTTGGTATGTGGAAAGAGTTAAATTTTGATTGCACTCATGTTTTCACTAAGGTTCTATAGTAATTTATGTTTCAAGAGAATACACGATTAAGGTATTCACATGTTTAGAATGCGATCAACAAGATATATCTTATGATATATGGGGGATAAATGATGGTATTAACGTTCCTATTATGCGACCTTTCTAGTATTCATTTTCTTTATTCTATGAGATTGGACATATTCATTATGGATAAGTCTAAAGATTGGAATGCATTAAGTTGGACATCAGATAGTATTGTTTAAGGCTAGAAATTTTTGATATTATTTCTAGAATGTTGTAATAGTATAGTTTTAGAAAAAGGAAAACCCATAAGATGGGTGACAACCCGTCACCTCAGACAAGGATGCGGGAATCGAACCCACAACCGATGTACGACATGCCTTTATCACTTACCACAAGCCTACAAGAAGTCTTTGGTTAGTAGAAACAAGTTTTATTTTATTAAGTGGTATGATAGATGAAGTACAAGTCCATTTTTGGAACCATATACGATTAATCTCACCATAGATGGACTTATGAATATTTAATAACTTTTGGTATCCTTTTGTTTGAGACAGATGGAATGTTCTATAAATCTATCGCATGATCTGCTAACACTTCACGAAAGACAAATTCAACTTCATTTCTTTAAGAGATGAAGTGGATATTTTTCAAAGTTCTACCAACAATGAGATTGTACCAAAATCAAGTAAGTATTTCTTTTAATTTGGGAAATGATATTGAAAAAAAAATGTTGTCCCAGTGCCCTCATATCTGATGAATCAGATGGTACCTTAGATCATCACCAATTTATGGATTTTTGATTGTTGGATTTTTTATAGCCATGTTCTCTACCACTCTCAATCAGAACATGATGGTTAGATTTCTCTTCCATATCCACATTTTCACCTATGTTCTCCTATGTGGAAACCCAGTGATTAGTTAATTTGGGTAATCCTTACGTTTCATAATTTAGTTTTTAAAGTTAAGTTTTGTTATTCCTTTTTACGATGTGGGTTTCTATTAAATAAACTTTCAATTAGTAAACCATTTATAATCCCGAGGAATTTCGAGGGAGAAATTCATTTCAAGGGGGGTAGAATGTAACACCCTGAGATTATATGAGAAATATTTATTTAATTTCATTGATATCTTGTGTTGTATGATACACCAAAGTTAACTTTTTCTATACGCAACATTGTATTAGCTTATATTATATGTAAACACTATTCTTGGCTTGTGTTGCATGCAAGATCAACCTTCCTCAATAGCGTGTGTTGTACGCAATACTGAGTTTCACTAAACAATGATATATTGTTATAATATTATTATGAACTGGCCTTTATAAATAATAGTAAATACATTTTAAATTTTATGACATTATAATTCATCTTACACATTTTATAGAATATGGTATGAGAACAAAATAAATTCTTTGAGTAAAATACGTATTTTTTAAAAAAATGCAGTTTTACAGCATTTTGATGGCACACCCACATTAAATTCAGTTTTTGACAGGTTTATTAGTTCAATTTTACAAAATAAAATTATTCTTTTGAATCATGATATAAAAATTTTCTTTGGATAAATTTTTAATATTTTTCTGATAAGTTTCTTATTTTGATGAATAGTAAAAATACGCTAAATTTTAATTAAAAACAAATTTTTTCATCGAGATAATTTATATGGTTAAATTATAATATTGAATGGTTTTAAAGTAAAAATATAATCTATTTTTACTATTTAATACAATGTAAATCATTATAATTAATGTTACTCTGAATTCATAAGAAAAACATTTCAATCTTTTGCAACGTTTTAACTTTTTAAACTCGTTTTCTCAACAGCGGGATTAATTTTAAATTAAATACTGAAAATTTTTGTATTTTGAATTTGGAAAAATGGATTCAATATTTGTAATTATTAGGTCTAAATTATGTTAATAAGCTACTTTTTATTTTTAGGCATTATGAATAGTAACTATAGTAAATTTTATTACCATAGTTAAAGGTAGATCAGGTAATTAAGGGTAAATATAATATTATAAAATTACCCTAACAGTTGTATTAATATAATTAGATGATTATATTTTTCCCTAAATCATAATTGGGTGGAAATAGAATCTGATGGAACCCACTTGTATTTGATTAAGACCTTTTATTTGTTTTATTTGAAGGAAAGTGAAATATGTCTTACTCAAACTTTAATAATTAGAATATTTTTAATATAAGTTTATACTGAATATAAATTCGATTATAAATACTAATTTGAAAGATTAAATACTTTTCGTCATCTTGGTAATTTATTTTTAATTTTTAAGAAATATTTAATTACCATAATAGCTTATACATTAATGATGTAGAAATTATTCATTTAGTGAAAAATCAATAATATAGTTTTAATTAAAATAAAAATACCTATAAAAAGGACCAAAAACTTGACAAAAAAATTAGTGGTCAAGTATATATGTAACCTAATAATTCAATGGTCTATTTTTTGACAATTTGGAGCCTCATAAAACTGATTAGGACATTTATATTAGTTTATTTTAAATGATGTCAAAGATGTCACCTTCATAATTTAATAAATACAACAATTTAAATGTTGTGATTTTAAGATTATAAATTTGAGTAAAAGTATTATTATAAAATTTATTATATTTATCGTCATCATAGTATTTTTTTTTAATTTTTATGTAACAAATAAGTATGTTAAATAATTATACAAAAATGATGTAGTAATTATTTTATTAAGAGATATACCTAATAAATTGTTTTATAAATATTAAAATAAATAATATATGAACAAATTAATGTGCCCCATGTATTGTTCTGATGAATATTACATGTTAGGAATATATTATATATTATTTTTCGGACAAATCATTTGTGTGATTTTTATTTAAATTCAAATAATGAATAGTGTCAAAATTGACACAATTGATATTTTATAAAAATACAATATTATTAAATTATTTTAAAATCACAGAAATATTTAAAAATTTAAAATTTAAAATTATATGGTCTAAAATGTTATAAATTATCCAATCTTTGGAAATTTAAAACATTTAAGTATGTATTTATAAGAATTTAAAATGTAGAATTTTATTACCACAAATAAAATTAAATAGATTAAATAATGATAAATCAAGTTGATAAGGTTTCAAATAAACATAAAACATGTCTAAATTTTATTGGTTGATGATATTACAACAGTATATCATCTTATATTATAATTGAGTCATTTTTGGAGGTTTTTATGTGGGGTTTTATTTTATTATTAATTAATATTTTTTAGGTTTCCAAAAGTGCCCCTCTCGTCTCCTATATAAGGGCACCTCCTTCCCTCTCCTCTTCACTCAATTTTGAGCCTTCAATATCGGCCAAAACCTGCCCATTTATCTTCTCAAAATCTTTAGTTATATAATAGTGGTTATGGTCTTCTCAAAAGACCAAATCTAGTGCCCTAAGAGGAAGTTTAAAAGAGGCACGTCGAGGAAGAGGTAACCTCTTCTACCGATTCTTTCAAGTTTCTTTATTCTTCTACTTCTTATTCTTTAGTTATTTAATTATAAAGTAATAACATAAGTATAAATAATATACTGATATATTATTATAAAAATGAAACAACCTCATTTCACATTCTATCCATCCTACGGAAAACGAAATCGTCGCGCGTGCGTACATATGGAATACTGTCTCCACACCGTGGTATAATCTGTTTTTCCACCACCACCTTACTTGGATGGGTATAATGGTGTAAAGAATAACTATATATGGTTATTATAACATCATAATGATTAAGAGATATTATATCATCTACTACAATTCCATTTAATAATTATGGGAACGATATCATCACTGGTGTTTACGTACGGATTACCGTCTCCACGACGCGATGAGATTCATTCTCCATGTTAACCATTCAAGAATTATTATTAAATATATATAATAAATAATCATGAAATATATGAAATAATAATGATTCTGGATTTATGTACATATATTTTTCATTTACTTAATTCCATTCAGTTCAATAAGGAAACGAAAACAGCGTTCATGCATACGTATGACCTACTGTCTCCATGAACAGTGTATTTCATTCCATTTATTTATCTACTATATATATTTATATTCTAAATATATATGTTATATATAAATCATGTTTTACATTCTGGAATTATGTAAATTAGGATATAATTAATAATATCAAGAACATCAAGTCCAAACACGTACGATAAATTAAACGATTTTAACCAAAATGCTACTTTAACATGGAATTGACAAAAGAACGGGTAATATAAAGTCATAAGTGAATCATATATTATATCATAAATATTATTATGTTTCTGTGACAAGTTAATAATATGTTTAATACCACTATACAGGAGTTTTGGACAGGTACGTAAGAAATTGGACCTAAGGTAAGAGATAATTTTTCAATCCCATTTTTATCCAAGATTTCTTATACGTAAGTATTTACTGGGGTTATATTTTTCATTCATTTCCATAAAAATGTGTTTCATAAAGTGTTTAATATTCTTCCATGTATGTTTAAAGTAATGTTTTCCCCTCTTTGACTTTTATATTGTGTTATGTAATGAATCTTTCTTTTGTTTACCAAACGAGGAATTTTTTGACTTTTCCAGTAAAATTATGAGAAGAATATTTTTTTAACTTATACGGCATGAATGGATTTTTACGGTTTCATAACGCCTTATTTTAATGAAGCTTAATCTGCAAGATTTCATGACTATTTTCAACAAAATACTTTCCTTTTAAAATTACATGGAATTTTGTGAAAGGAAAATGATTTTGAAGTAGAAAGGATATTTTCTTCAAGAATCCATTTCAAGTGTTTTATGAAAACCATTTTCCATGTAAGATGACATTATATTGTATGATTATGTTTCAAGTATAATGTCTCTATTATTTCCATGGTTTGATTCTTCTTATGATGAAATGATATCCATTTGTTTTATATGAATTATGTTATTATGAGATGATGTTTATGAAACCCATTTTATTCTTTGGGTTATGATGAATGATTTATGTTTATTTTGTGGCACAAGTAAGAATGATTTCATTATTAGATGGGTGGGACCTATATGTACTTAAAATTCATTGGGTAAAGATTAATATTTCATGAGATAGACATGGATGAAACGGTAAGTTAATCCGGTTCAGTGATACCGGACTGGAACATGGAGTGAACTCGATTCAGTAAGGGACTTTGTCCACTAAGATGGTCTTGGCAGCAATGCCTTGGCTACCATTGAAATCATTTTATGTGCTTAATTGTTTTCCACAACTATATGTTTTATTCGCATGCTATTTTATCACGATTAATGTTCCTTTATGATCAATGTCTTATGTACTGCCAAGATTTATTTCTGAAGATTTTGATGTTTAAACATTATGTTCATGTTTTTTTAAGTTCAAATGTTTATGATTTGTTTTATTTTCTCCATTTTTACCCTTACTGAGCATTTGATCTCACCCTTTATATGTTTTATTTTCCTCAGGATTCAAAGAAAGGGTTTAGGTAAGAAATCAAAAGGGGAATATCTTTGTGGGAGATGTAGAAGATCTTTCACCATGATTAGAAGATTATCTTTCGAGTTTCCAAAGACACTAAACTATTATAGTCCTTGAGTTTTGGTTCTTATTATGTATTAATTATTCCGCAAAAGTAATGTTATGTCCATGTACGTCAAGCTTGGGTCTCTACATTACCATTACTCCCAACTTAGTTATACAAAAATTAAAACTCATTATAATCTAAAAAGTATTATTAATCATATATTTAAGAATCTAATTTATATTTATTCCACTTAAAGTTAATAATTTTTTTAATTTACTACTTTTTTATTAGTTTGATAAGTTTATATCAATTATCAAAAGTTCATATTTCATGTAATTCTATGATTATTTTGGTATTATGGTCTCATTCATCATTCCCTATTCACAAGTTATGAACCCATTTTTTCTCAAAATAAAGAAATCATTATTTTATAATATGTTATAAAATTCCATGTTAATTTCATGATTTTTACAAGTGCAGTTCACAAGGAAGAAATCTATAACTTTATCATTTCATAAAATATTAAAATCCATGAGGAGTTACTGAATAAGGAGTGTTAATTTGAGAATCACCATTCCAAAAAAACAATAATAAGTTACATTTATATTAAGTACCAGAAATTTTAATTATCAATGATTTTTTACCCTATATATTTATAATTATGAAAATATAGTTACATTTCTCATGTATTTGGTCTAACCAAAGAAAACTTGAACATATTAAAAAGAATAGATGTTTATAAACACATTAATATTTTATTATTATTCCATTATTAAATAATTATTGGATTTTAATTTTATATTATATAGTCATAAAATATAATTAATAATTTTATGATGAGGAAGATAAATGAAATGGAAAATAAAGAAGACATTACATACTTTAATGTGATTAATTCCTCTATTAAAAGTCTTTTTTATTTTGATCACTATAGGGATTCTTCTTGTGATTAGGGACTAAAAAATGTTAGGTTATTCTTGGTGAGTTTCATATATTGAAATCACTGACTGATGTTTCTCTCATGGTGTATGCCATAGTAGCTCCTCCTCCTCCCCTCCTCAGCCCGCTCCAGCTTGGGAGGGGGTATACATTGCTCCATTGATTTCATTCTACCCTTGGGAACTTTCTCTTCCCCCTTCAATGAACCATCTTGTCTTACTATATTTCCTCTTATCGAAGTTATCCCTAAAGTCCATTCTTGTATGAATAAAGTTCCATAGGTTTCTATTTCTCCCTTGGAGTTCACGAATTCTTTAGCAATGCTGGATCTTACCCTAGTTGCTTGTTTTGGGAAGAAGCAACCCTCAGTAGATGCCTTTGACACATTTGTTTTCTTTTATTGGAAGCTTTTGGATCGGGTGGTTATTGGTATTTTAGATTCCAAGAACATTCAAATATGTTTTTCTTCTGAGGAAGTTCTGATCTACACTTTAGTGACTGCTCAACTGGATATGGATGGATTTTGGTTTACTCTATTCTGATGGTCCTTCTATTTTCATCTGATGCGTGACTCCCCATTTATGGTTCTCTAAATATCACTTCCCAGAATTTTGTAACCTTTCCAAAATCTGAAAATTCTCCAGTTAATCAAAACTATGATAAGTTTTCACCTGTATTAGGATGCCTACACCAACATTGTTTTCTATCCAGTCTCCCTGAGAATTTGTGTTGAATTTAATGTTTCAAAGGGACATCTGGACCACATAATCATTGATATTAAAGGAGAGATACATTTGAATAATATTGTTTGTTATGATTCTTAGGTTCCATTTTTATTTAGTTTTTATTATTTGGGTCATGATATTTACAAATTCCATAAAAGAACCTCTAATCATTCTCGAAATGCTATCCCTCAGGGTAGCCTTGAATTTGGCATGACTAATGTAGGCTAGGTAATTATGGAGGATAATCAGGGTACCAGTGGGGATGTAATCTCTTTCATAGTTCTGAATGAGGTTAACATGTTAAATATAGAATCCAGAGTGGTGGAAGAGCCCGACGATTTGGGTTTTAGTAAGTCTATTCTAGAAGAGGGATAGGGGATATTTTTGGATCTGGGAAGAAGCTCAAGTATTTCTTCTTCATTTGCAGAGGCTGTGAAACCCATTTATCTTCCTCCATAAGAGAATATAGAAGCAGAAAAAGGGGCTCATTTGGGGACTAATATTATTTGGAAGATGGTGGACATTGACTCTTTGAAGGAAAATGATGACATATCTAACAATAACTATAAATCTGATAGACTCTCTACCAACAACATGAAGGTCACCGATATTCCCAAGTGTCTGAGGATTGATTTAGAAGGTCCAATCATGATTGTAATTGCAGATATTTTTATTGAAGAGATATGATCTGGTCAATATCCTTCTCATGTTATCAATTATGATACTAAAAGGATGACATCTTCAGCGTCATGTTCACTAGTTAAAGAATCAGTGTATTCTGGAAATTAGGATGTAACAAGACCTCTTAAGAAATATAATTGATTTCTATCCTTGGTTGGAAGCGAGAAAGAAGATTCATAAAATAATGTGTGGAATAAATTCATTTCCAAAAAGACAAATAAATGGGTTGAACAAAATTTGTTGAAGACATTAAGATAGTTGGTGGAGGTAGTGACTCTCAAAAAATGACAGGATATGAGCATGAGCAATATGGGGATATGAATACTGGAGCCAAACTGAGCAAGGAGAAATATGGTAATATTCAATCTAATAATTTTCAGATTCAAAAGGGAGGGAATAAGACGATACCCTTCAAATATCATTCAAACATCCCAAATTTTTTTACTCGATCCTTAGTTATTTCCAAGAAAGGTATTTTAGAAGTAGGTGTAGCTGAATCACTAAATACCAAAGCAGTGAGTTTGGAACCTATTGTGACAGGAGAATAATTAGTTTTTGGTAATCCTGTAGGTAAATAATGAAGTGGGAAAGAAAGAATAGTGGAAGAAGACCAATGGTATTTTTAGATATCATCCTGAATTCTATGGAAGATATTAATGAAAAAGTTGTCTGAGTAAATTCTTCAAAAGAGGAGGTTTAATGAATCTATGAAATAATGTTGTGAGTTGATACCAATGAGAAGCAAGAGGATTAGATAAATAAGAACGAACAAATACTGGTACAATGTTTCAACCAACATAAAATCAGCATGAAGGAATTTATATAGACAATGGACAGAATGTATACTCACTTTGAAGAACTCATCAGTGTGGAACTAGAACTTTATGTTAGTAAACTTCACTAGGAATAATATAGAGTGTCTAACTCGGATAATATCATTCCTATTTTCAATAATTTTGTGCGTTACTTAAGTATATAGTGGTATATTGTTAAGTTTATTGTGGTTTCCTATATATCCTTATAGTGGATTTGAAATAAAATATTATATTTGAAAAAAATGTGGGGAATTTTTATATAGGAATATATTTTATAATAGTAAATGTATAAAAACTCATGAATTATAATTGGAAGATGGAGGTCACTTTTATAAATGAAAAAATAGGTACAATTCTTTAGAAATTTGATGCAGGTAAAGGGAAAACATGGAATCAGAAGGGTTCAAGGTGAGTTAGATGTGATTATTGTTTATAATATTAAAATTTATATACTCATCCAAAAAATAAGTTATATAATATATAAATACCAAATACTTTATTTAGAAGTCATTCTATTCCATATTTAACATGTTTTAATATATTTACCTCATTAGGCTTTTTACCTTAGTAATTACATTTTTATATGGAATACAATATATAAATTATTACCCAATTTCAATTTATTGTTTCAAAATTTAGAATCCATTTTTCCAAATTCAAAAACTAAATATTATAAATTTAACATTTAAATTAAAAACATAATAAATAGAATAAAATATTTTTTTAGAAATAGACTAGTTAATTGAAAATTTATGATTATATTTTTTAGTTATTATGATTCCATAATTATTTCATGGATATTATTTATATACTTTTTAAATTTTAAATTTTATATTTCTAATACATTTTTCACTTATAAATAAGGATTAAATTAAAATTATATCAAATTTAATATACCCATCCATTATATATGTACTCAAAAAATATATATATACTAAATGACTATATAATATTTACATTATAGTTTAAATATATTATATATAAAATTACATAAATTTGTAAAAACCTAATTCCAATCCACTCATTTCTTCTTCAAAATTTTGATCTTATTTAATCATTTTTCATTCTTAATGAAATTATACTCACTGATATGATTCTCATGGGATATAGTGAATAATGTTGGTATTCTCTTTATTTAGTTATGTTTATATTCCACTTGTAATTTTAATAATTATGTTTATTTTAATTTTAATAATTTTCTTTCTCGTAATGTTATAATATTTATTTAATTTTTTATAATATTATGCATTAATAAAATATAATATATTTCCATTTAGATGCATATTGTATACAAAAATAGTTATTCAGTTTCAAATCATATGGATTTTATAAAAGAAAAATATATATTAAAATATCGGATGTAACATAAACACCTATAACTAGTGTATAAAAACCATTCTAAAAAACAACCTTATAAAATCCATTGAATGATAACCCTAAAATAACATCATATTCCATTTTAATTCTAAAAATTTGATATTTTGTCTTTTAAAACCACACTAAATTTGTTAAAAATAATTATGTCAAAAATAAAAAAATCTAACATTTTAAATTTTGGTTCAAGTGGCATAGTTAAGATAATTTGTAAAGTAAACCTAATATATTTTAAATTCCAATAATGAATTAAAATCACTTCCCAATATTGCACATTTTTAATAAGATTATTTCATAAAATTTTAATGAAATATATTTTTAAAAAACTAGGATTATAAATGTAAAGAAGAACTGATTAAATCTAAAAAAATAAAGTTATCAATTTTTTATGAGACATATCATACAAAAAAAATTTATTACCCAAATAAAAAAACTTATAGATACATGTAGATGTGTGTATGTTTTTGTATTTTAAATAAACACACTAGCTATGACATGCATCAAAAACCCCTCACCAATTAGTTAACCATCATAGAAATTTAGTTATTATTAGATATATTGTTCATTTCAAGAATTTTAAATTTTATTAGGGATTTATCTATTTTACAACATAGCTATATCTAAAATAAAGGAGTTATAATATCCATAAAATCTGTAGACAATATGAAACTATCCATAAAAATAAATTTCATAGAATGAACTATAAAAAAACATGGAATATTGAAATCAATTTTTTTCTAAAAATTTATATAAAAACAGAAAAATAAAATATTTCATTTCTCATATTGAAAAATATATAACAAAACAGTTCTAGAAAAAAATAATGTCTGAAAAATAAAAATTCTCTATAAAATCCTTCAAAAAAATATTTTTTTAGAACATAATATCCCTGTAAAAAATGATAAAAAAATTCATTAAATTTAGTATCATAAAAATCTATTTTATCCATAGATCATTTAAATATTAAGTTCAAATAACATTTAAAATTTAAACATTCAAAAATATTATAATAGAAACTACCTATTTATTTCTAAATTAATAAATCATGAAAAAACCTTCAACCCATAAGATAATTAATTAACCAATTAATTAAAAAACATATTAAACATGAGAACGGAAAATAATTTGAATTTAGAACTTGTGTGTGTGTGTTGGTATATATATATTAGTGAATTATATAAAAATAGTTAACCATAAAATCACAAAACAATAATTATTTTTTGGTATTAAATTAACTAAAATATTTTATAATATAAGTATCTCAAAATAAAATATATTTACTTGTACTTTAATATAAAATTATCCACCCTGAAATAAATATAAAAAAATAAAAAAAAAACCTATTAAAGGGTTGGTTAACCTCTCATAGCCCTAGACTTCCTTGGTAACTCATGTATCAATACTAAAAGTGTTAGAAAAATTTGATTTTCAATATACCTCAATAGTTTTGATGCTCTAATATCTATTCCAATGAATGACCCAGCTAACCAATGACAATTTAATACCAATTTGTAATATATTGAATAGGTATTAGGAATTGATACCTGAATTTTTATTCCATATGACCTAAAGTACGTACTTCATCATAATTGGCTTGAAAAAACTTCCAATGGTATCAATTATAACAGTGATAAAATTTTTTCTAAATTTTATTTCCGCAACTTGATTTTACATGAGAGGTAAAATTCCATATGAGCACAATTATAATCATTGATCACCTAAGGCTGGTGACTACTTGTAACATTTTGACACATTTTGACCACTCAATCCCGACCTTGAGTCAAGTTATAATGTTTAAAAAATTTGGTGCTTTTTCATAGCTTCCAAATGAGACATATATAAATGAAACCACTAATATAAAACATGGGCATTGGAATGAAATATACAACTAACATGTAAACAAAATCCCTATAAAATAATGTTCCCAGTCAGGATCCAAGTTTCACTGAGAGGGGGAGGGTGTGAATGAATGATATCTTTTTCTTTTTATGTTTCCTTCCTTTTGAAACAACCTTAGCCTCCTGTTAAAGAGTTTATACCCTTCTGAACACACAGAACTACATGAACACAAGATGTACAAGGTTCCCCACTCAACAAGAGTAGCTAAGTCCTTGGTATGGTAAAGAAACAATCCAATACCACAAAATATTCTAGAAAACAATCATTTGATGTAGAATAGAACAAGTAGGATATACCAATAAACTCGTGTAGTACTTGCAAAAAAATACTCCAGTGTGTGTGCACCCTCTTAGCACCAATAGGGAATTATATTATTTCAATGCTTCTTTACAATTGAACAGGTGTATTCTTTGATGTACAAATCTTCACTTTCTTACCTAAAAGCTGATAAGAATAATCTTACACACAACCGAATACGTGTGAAGGCCCCAAATCTTTCGTTCACCATTTTAGGTGTCTTGCATGCAAATTTTATGCCACACACAAAAGATTTAACTTTTATTGTGAAACACCTCTTGAGCGTACTTCAATCTTGCGCACAACTCCCTTCTTGCATGCAAATTATCTTTCTTGCATGCAACTCTATTTCTTTCTTTCACTCTCCTTTTATTAATATTTTTCCGTACCTATGAGCTCGAAATTTATCTAAGTGTCAATCATTTTAAATGTGATGGGGTCACCTCTTATTTATAGACCTTGTCGACCCCTACACGCAAAAACCACAATGTGTAATGCAAGATCCTAATGCATCGCACAAAACCCCATTTGACATCGCATTGGGCACGTAAGTCACACCTCGCACAAAACCACATTTAACGTCGCATTGGGTGCATAAGTATCTTTCACACCAACAACATATTTTTCACACTACTTTGAATATTTAGAGAATTTCATGCCTTTTACATTTTTCTATGTTGGGACCTCAACTCATGCCTTGTGCGCAAGATTCCAAACTCCCTTCAATCTCGAACGCAAAAACCAAACTTGGGCGCAAAACCCAATCTTACACACAAAAATCTACTTTGATAGATTTTCAAGTTCAGATCATTGATCTCCACTTGTGTAAAACATACCAAGCCATCATTGAATTTGAACGCAACATCTTTTTCCAAAAACACATTTATTCGTCTCTTGATTTTAAGGCCCTAAAATTTATTAAACACTGGAAAATGGGTCCACCTTAAAAACGTTCTTTTGTGATACCTCCAGATCGTCCATTCCTTTGTCATGTTCTCTTTTCATGGAATCCCATAACCACTCTTCAGAACTACATATGACTGGCATCAACTTTACTCCCCCTTTCCTTCATAAGGCTTGCATCACAAGTTCTCTTAACTTATGATATTGTGAAATAAAAATCAGTAAGGCATCATCTGATTTTCATGTCCTTTACAAAGTGAATTGATTTATCTTCTTTGATAACATAAGACAACACTCTGTAATAACAAACTTTTCTTACTTTCTTATCTATCCAACTTGATCCTATCATAAAATAGTACCGAATTTAAAAAATAAGAATATTTTTCATATATTTTACCCTAAATAAAATCATAATACTATAAAAATTATTATATATAGTACCGAATACATAAGATTCAACCCCCACATTCGACCCATCCCCAACTAGTATCCATTAGGTGACCATCCCTACTCTATCCAATCCAGTGAAGCAATTTCCATTAATGATTCAACTCAAGTCAATACTAACTTTATGGTAAGTAAGATGCCAATGCAGTGGGTGGGTACATGACAAATTACAATATCCCCAAGACTCTCCATCCACTCTATCTATGTGAATATAAAATAATCCATAATGCATTTCATAAAACTTTCCCCAATCCGATGATAGTATATAAAAAAATTCTGTAAATAATTTTACATGAAACAATCATAAATACAAACCATATTTTTCCAAATATCGATGTCACATTTTTAACATAAACACCGCATGACCATTTTCCCCATCCAAAACAATAGGGAACCCTTAAACATTTAGTAATAACAAAAATGAATATCATTAACTTGTGAGTGGACCGAATACCCTGAAACCCCACCTTTCACTCACTGACAAGGTCCCCACACTTAATTAGTCTTTTAATACTACCTCACATTATCATTACTGATAAGGCCTTCACATCCAAGTGGGATGTTTTTAAAATAAACCCAAGAACTCACAAAATAAATTTCAACATCATCAATCAATTACAAATAATAACTACTAAATCCATGGGAAACTCAATGACATAATTGAACATTTAATCCAACCGTGAAAATCAATTAAAAATATAAATAATATTAATGAAGAAACATAACGAAGAAATTAATTAACATCTAATGATATAAGTAAATTAAAAAAATTAAAAATAACTACCCAATAAATAGTAACCATTCAATCAACCATAATATTTAAACCATTTTTAAATGAGACTCTATAGTTTCCAAAATTATATTGAAGTGAAAGATGCATATGAAAATCCAATCACATTATTTATATTAAATCAAACCATGAAATGTAATATTTTTATTATAAAATAACAACCACAATTAGATTATTTTAATTCAATAAACTAACATAATTAAATCATGTGATTCATTTCCATAATATTTTGAACACAATAGTTTGTATGATAATCCACCCACCTAAAATTTTAGATGAATCCAAACTGTGAAACCAAACCTAAGATCCTATTTTATCATAGCCTCTAAATACCCCTAAAAAAATTACCCCCCTTAATAAAAAATGTTTCTCTATGTCTCAGTGAATCCCACAAAGTCAAAATCATAAATAGAAAGAGAACTGGACAAGAAAGGGGATGGAAAGAAATATACATTTGATTTGATGCCAAAATGAAACAATGTTTAATGGAGTATAAATATATAGCTTGAGATAAAAAAATCAACCTAAAATCAAATTAGAAAGGGGTATTTCATATTATGGTCGAAACTGAGGGAGATTTGTTGCTTTTCAAAAAATAAAATTTCAATGTTATATTTAAAGGATAAGAAACCTAACTGGATGGTCTCAGGGACTATGAACTAGCTGTGAAACTAATATTGTCCATTCTCTCCAACTAGATTGTCTAACTGAATAGTCCAAGGGACTAAGTGCTAACCATATACCCCATTATATAAAAAACTACGTTTCACAACCTTTTTGCACAGTCCCAAAGATCATGCACCAACCATGTATTCAATTATGGACACACAAAATACCCCCAAAGCCTACCAAAACACCTATGAAAACATCCCATTCAATGAGACATCCCCAAATTTCCCAAAATACCACCCCCAACTATCTAATATAAATAAAAAGTATTTTTAATCTTTATGAAAAACCCTTATAGTTTCACCCTCTTAAAATTATTTTTACCCAAAAAAATTAACCATAAGAGAATATAGTAAATAATAACTAAAAAAATGGCATGAAAACTCTCCCCAAAATTAATATTTTCACCTAAAAAAGGTTGAATTAATTATAGAGCCACCCAATTCTTTATATGAAACTAAAATACTAAAAATGCTTCCCACTAACAAGGATACCAATTTACTACAAAAATCCATCAAATTTTGGAAAATCACCACCCTGTTGCATAATATTACTATATAATAGTCTTGATTCATACCATGTTATAAAACCTCCCCACAATATTAACTTCAAACCATGCTTGGGCCCACCAAGACCGACACACTTTAGGTTACTACATAAATTCCCAAACAAAATTAATGTTTAATTAAGACTTTTACATCAACCCAATGATTAATTATAATAGTGAAATATCCCAAAAAATTAAAAGATAAATTCACCAACTATGATATTGATAGTTTTGGGGTGCAACAAATTTTTTTTGGACCCATAAAAAAAAAGTTTCCATTACTTTATTTATATATATACCTATAAATTAATGAAAATAACCCAAGAATATTTACAAAATAAATATTTTCCCATATAATATATCATAATAATTACCTAAACTTAATAATTCTTACATCATTGATGATTAATTCTATAACTTCTCTGAGGTTTTTTTTTGTAGAGAATAATACAATGTAGAATTACTTTAGTGGAATCCACACATTCTCTAAAAAACTCATAATGTTTTCATTGGTACTCTTGGTGGTAGATTGATGGAAAAAAATTTCATAGTTTACTATTAATCACAACCATAATTCTTTTTGATCTTGAAATAGTTATTTTTATTGTTATCTCAATATTGAGATGGAGGAGTATGACCATTTCTCATTTTTCAATGATTTCTTGAGAGGTTTTCTCGTTTTAGTGACAATTCTCTTCCGAGAAAATTATTGTGTACAATTATTCACCATACCTTATAAATGATATAAGTTGGGTAATATATTTTGGGTTATTCAATAAGTAATTTCACACAGTCCCTTTACTTAATTACTTATCCTATGTAAACCAAAAATTAAATAGTACTAGTAATAATAATAATAATATATTATCATGGTGTTATTTAACTCAAATATATTTAAATATTATTTATTAAATAAAAAATAAGTATTTATTTTAATTATATTAAATATAATATTTCATTTATATTAGGCCCTTAACTCAACCCGTCAATCCTTCATAACATTTATCAAACCACAAACCATAAAAATTTACTACGAATCGATGTCTTCATATTATTTTTTAATAAATAAATAAATATTATATTTACTAACTTGTGAATAAATATTTCTCTAATATTTGAGTAACTAAATAAATATATTTATTAACTACCCATTTAATTGTAAATAATATATAAGTAAATTATTTATATTTTCTTGTTGAAATATAAAATTTATTTAACATTTAAATCACACACATATTTTTTCTAAACTATAATATAAATGGTTGTTGAAAATTTTCAATCAAAAAATTCAGAATAATTATTATTTCTAGACCTAAAGAATATATTTTATTTTAACTATTAAATTAAAATATAATTTAACTAATATTTTCGATACAATTAGTCTGTGGCCTTTTGGGAATCATTGTTGTAGAAATAGGTGATTTGGCCTAAAGTTTAATATTAGAATATATAATATGTTAATTTTATAATGAAAGTAGTCTCCTGTAGACACATACAATATAATATATTTTCTTTGTCTCTATATATCATGAAGTAGGATTCATACTTGTGTCTTTTACCTATATTCTTAATATTTCATTGTTTACATACATAAAATAAACTTATACACAAATAATAAAGGCTATGGAATTAATAAGATATAACTATTTCAATTAAATGGATATAGATATCAAATTTTAATAATATATAAGATAAAAACCCTTTCATTTCTTATTGATTGATGTTATATCACTTATAACACACCCAAAGTATTCTACATTATCAAGATAATCTATTTTCACTGTTTTCATTGATACATGTAAGTACACAATTCATGATATACATTAATAAGAATCTTAATTCTAATGGCCAATACACACTTCAGTAGATAGGAATATACAATAATAAATAGATTTTAAAATTCATACTAGCGAGTCTTCCTTATAAACTCATCTATTATATATTTCCATGTGAAAAACTTTATGAGAATAAGCTTAATCCTCTTACAAGAATCCGACACCTAATAGTATAAAAATAAAAACCATCACTTCAAATAGATTTTATGTAGACCATATAACATATGTTTAAGAATACCTTAACAACACTTTAAGGATCTCATTATAGTAGGTAACTACTATATTTTTTCAACATGTAAAATACACCTAGGATATTATCACATTAATGTTACATTGAAGAGAAATCATCATGATATAAGATATTTATAAATATTCTGCTATGTGAATATTCTATTAATAAAAAGTATAATGTTATTTAGTTATAGGGAACCAACTCCACCAGAACCCAACTTCCACTTGATCCACTATAAACCGACATTTTAGCTCTCACATGTTAAACATCCTTATATGAAGTATGTACATAGATTCTTGTCCTCCCATATTATAGTGTATGTTCTTCTTATATTGACTTCACCCCTTTAATAAAATACTTCAAGAGGTGATCACACTAATTATTCACATTATTTCCTCTATCAAAACATGACATCATCGATAAAACCATAACCTAAAAAGATTTTTTCTAAACTAGTTCTTAAGACACATCAAAAGATATAATGTAATTAGTTAATTTAGATATATAATCCCATGTATTTAAAGAGTTTTTAATGATTATTACCTTATAATAATTGTGAAACTAGATTAGGATGATCTGAAGGAAGGTTAGATTTGTACCCCCTTGACCACTATTATTCCCACATCTCCAAATACACGAGACACATCCATTTTTTTACTTTCTAAGTACTATTATATGGATCCAATTACATGTATATGTAGTCATTTAGGTTCTATTAATCATTTTCCTTCTATTCTCTATATATAAGTAGTATCAAGACTTAGTTGATAGCATAGAATGTGTGATAGATTATGAAGCACTCTTTAGGAATATGTAGCCAATTCATTAAAATAATTCCCTCTAATGTTGTCACACATCAACCATGATGGATTTAATTTGATGCGACATAGGAATAATTTCCATCTTGAATCATTCCTATTTATTTTTTTCAATACCTTATAATTGTTTTCATTATGAAATAATATATGAAATACCATATATCTATGTCTATAGATCTTATTTCCTACATCTTGGATCATTACATAATTTAATTCATAGAGAAATTATAATTAGTCTTAAATAACCACAAGACTAATCATATTTGTTTTCCATATTATATCAACATATTTATCTTAGAGAAAAATAAAAATCCCACTAACAACTTGTATAGACATTTCAAAAATTCATTATAAAGGAATATTATATGTTCATTATGTTTGATTTATCATGTAAATAGAGATTTGAAATATATAGACTTAATTGGTGATCACTAACATCATGAAAACTTCTTGTTGTGTCATAGAGAAATATTTCTGAAGTTTTATTCTAAGAAAGTGGGATTTAAAATGTATCGTACAATATAATGATTATAGAATGTGCCTGTGAAATGTAAAATTCTAATAGATTTATGCACAAATATTGGTGTATGGTTTTGTTATTATCTATTTATAGTAGTTTCTTTAAACCTTCAGTAAGCAGTCCAGTTATATTAGTACCATATTTTACCAACCATATCCATTTTATGTTGCATACCCACCAATGGATTTATGTAAACTAGAGAAATTACCAAAATACAGGACTGGTATTTGGTTTATGGAATCCATACATAAATTCATATAAACATTCTAATCTTATACTATTTCTATTTACTACTTCTTTATAGTATTAAATAATCTTATTAAATAATATATGACATGTCATGGTGAATCTAAAACCACCAATTTTGTTTGAACTATCCTATATAGTATGTGTCTCTTAAAAAATTCTTGCACTATGTTTGGTGGAGTTCAATATTTCTATGAAAACTCATGCACATTCAAATCCTTATTCTTATTGATGTTAATTATGATCCCAAAATCTAAAAATATTATTTCTTACAACTTATAAAAACATAGTTAGTATAGTTTAATTCATTTCTTCCTTAGGAATCTAAATATATTGAGTAGCTATATGATAATTAAATGATATTCATTTAGTGTTTTCCTTGATTTACATTTGTAGATAAAGTCATATTTTAACAAATAATTTTCATCAAAACACATCCTGTCATGACATAATGGATTTTGTTTTTCATATAATGGATTATATGATAATTTTTTTTAATAAATTTGAAAAATGGTTAACTATTATAGAACTATTTTTAAAACATATCTTGAGATTAATAATGGATGACTTCCAATAAATATAATACTAATCATGAATAATCCTTTACTACCACCATAACATTGATTTTTATAAGGTAAGTTGATTTTTGGAGTAGATCCACTAAACATTTATATTATAGAAGAATAATTGGATAAGATACTTGTTAAAAATTACACTCAAAAGATCTTATATAATTTACCAAGTGTATTTATTTCTCAACTAAAAACTCCTTAAATTTTTTAAGAGAATATTAGAGAGTGTATTAATTTACATAATTATTCTCCATAGAAAATTTCACATTACCAAGATGAACTAATTGTATAATATTGTTTCTCTTGCCTTTATTTGTAAATGTTTTTTGTCTATAATATAATAAGTATATCAAGATATATATGAGTTTTAGCAGATAAGAATCTAAAAATTTTTCTTGATAAATACTCAAAATATATCTTTAATTTTACTCCACTAAGAATAATATTTTCCCAAATGAGTAAGAGTATTATATTTTATAATCATAATTCATTGATGATATTGTATATTTTGATTCATGTCATAAAAAAATATTATTTATTTATGAAATACCATAAACCCATTCATTCCAAATATAAAATAATATCCTATTTTGTTTATTTTAACACTATGATAATTGTATTGGAAATTTTCAGTATAAAAATAACTGTCTAATTAGAATGAATCCATTATGTTATTTGAAGTTGTGTGTATCTATTTGATGACTGTGCAATCACCATTTCCCTCATTTAAAAGAGTTTAAATTCAATTTTTAATGATTTTAAACATCCTTGGTACCTATATTCGAATAAAATTATATGATTTCTAAATTTTATTTAATACCTGAGAAGTAAAATGGAAATACTTCATAAAATGATAAATATTATAAAGGCTTAGATTTTTCTCAATACGTTTACCATATTCTATATTTGATGTCGGTGAGTCTGGGTGTGTTTCATAGTGATTCTAATGTTCAAGTGGTTTTTATTTTTTTAGATGATATTTTAGATTCTTTTATGATTTATAGAAGTAATGTTTAAATTTTTGAAAAAATCTATAGTTTTCAAGAAAAATCTATATTTGTAATTTTAGAATAATTTCAATCTAAGTAAGGGTGATTTTTGAAACGAAGCAGTCATTATTATTTAATTTATTTACACATATAGAGATCCCCCTTGTTCTATGTTTGGAAAATCATGATGTGTATAAGGATAGTCTGTTTTCATATAAGGGTAAACCCTATACTGATTCACTGCGAAAAGTTAAATCATGATTTATGTAAGGATAACCTATCTCACATATGGATACCAAGATCTCACATATGTGTAACCCGATCTATGTAAGGGTCACCTTGATATAATCAAGGCATTTTCTAGATTTATATGATGATATTTACATAAGGGTAGAGATCACATAAAGGTAAAACCATCTTCATGTAAGGCTAATTTGAGATTCCCATATGGGTCACTTTGCTTCCCCTGGATTTCGTAATGGTATTTTATTGATCATGTAAGGGTAGATACCTACTCTTATAAGTTTCATTCTATTTAAACATCATGCCCTTATAGAATTCTTTATTCCTAAATAACTAGAAATACTTTCTTAAAAAATAAATGGAAATCTTAATTAAAATTGAGAGTTTTTAATTCCAGTTATAAAAAAATACCCAAAAAATTTTTAATTCAATAATTCATTCATTCATTGTATAAAATTTATATTTTTTGTGTGAATAAATTATTCCATAACTAATTTTGTATAAAGGTATGGTTTGATCAATTATTTAGGCAGTGCCCAGGGAAATCACTTTCAGTTATTTCAAAAATAGAATGTTCTTCAATCAATTTTAATTTTTTTAGTTCTCAAAATTGGGTGAAAAGAGTGTTTTCTATGATGTCTATTGAGTCTTTATGATACTCTTGATCCCCTTTATCATGATTTTTCGATCCAAGATCATCATTTATCATTCCGTATTCTTTTGAAACAAATCATGAATCTTTTTATAAGGTACATTCATTATAATGTTTTTCTTTATTCTGAAATAACTTATGATTGATTAGATATTTGTTATTCCTATAAAGATGATGGTGGTAAATAATGATAATAATTAGGTAAAAAGAAGATGTATTTCACATGTATTTTTCTATTGGCCCCAACATTTTTTATGAGATGTTACTGCTATTATTTATCTGAAATAAAAATATTATGAGTCCCAAAAGATTAATATGACAGTAAAAGGAATGGAATAACTAAGTGGGGGATATTGTGGGTTATGAATATTTTTATTTTTGGTTATATAAAACCTTCATGATTTAATGAACGTTTTTATGTGTCTTATTTGAGAGATATAATGTCGTGATTTTCTTCTATTTAAAGACTTGATTGACCACTATGAATTCCTTCAATTAAATGTTTCAAAATTAAATTAAAAAATATGATTATTTTATTTGTGACTAAATTTATGAATATATAATTATAAAATAATGATTACATAAAAATGGTAATGACAATAATGTTTGGAAGGTCATGAAATGGTTATGGTATTTATAATGGCTTCAAATAATTTACCTGGAATGAACAATGGAAAGGTGGTTCTAATAAGGAGTATAATATTATTATTGTTATATATATATATATATGTGTAGATTGATTTTGGAGTGTGGATATGATAGTATTAGAATATTCTCTTGGTATGACCTCCACCTTTATAACAGGTTAATTCATCTAAAATTTGTAACATATTAGTTATGTGTTAAAATTGCAATTATGGTGAACATGAATGAAATTTTATTTTTACAAATAATCTGAAACTAGAAGAAAGGTTTGAAGGAATCGTTGATGAGTTAATTTAAAATTCTTGTAACTAGACTATATGGGCAGTGGTTTGGGATAATAAAGAAACAATGAATATGAGAACAAGAAAACTGGGAATAGGATGAATTTGTTAATGAAGATAAATGTTTAATGGCTCATGAAACATGTCTAATAAAGAATAGGTGGTTGATGCGTAATTAATATGGGTGAAATGAGTAATATGTGGATGGATTGATTAAAATGTGAAGGATTAGTGGGTTGTGATAGAGAATTTAAAAATTAAATGTGAATTGATATTAGTGTTAAAGATATGTTTAATAATGAATGTATGGCCCATAATGGGTAATTGATGGATGAAATATTTTCCATTGAGAATGAGTATAAATATGGAATGAATATGAATATTGTTTTGGATGAGATATAATGAATGAAAGAAATAATTAAAATGAATCATGTTCATTTTAATGATATTTAATGAGTTTAGATTTATTTAATGAATAATAAATCACATTAGGTTAGGAATCAGAAATGACATGGAGATGTGAATTATTTGTTAGAGATTTTTTTCTTTCAAGAGACTTTGATTGTGTTATTTTTGATAATTCATTGTTTTAAAACATATTTCTTTATATATTAAATACAATTGTGGAAATAATTGTGTGGTTTTAATGATATTACATGGTGGGGCTCATTCAGGTTGGGTGGTGGGGACGAAGATGATTCTATAAATGTTTACAAAACCTAAATTTGTTTGTTATTATATAGTAATGATATATTTATATTAGAGCAATGATTTCTTCTTATGAAAATGTGGTGATT
Source organism: Viscum album (assembly GCA_963277665.1). Classification (NCBI taxonomy): domain Eukaryota; kingdom Viridiplantae; phylum Streptophyta; class Magnoliopsida; order Santalales; family Viscaceae; genus Viscum; species Viscum album. The sequence goes on along the minus strand of OY728160.1, from coordinate 375,547,538 downwards.
AGCATATATTGAGAACATGGCTATCCCTTTATGGTGGGGTTTTACAGTTAGTGGTGGTATGTAGAGGTGATGGTGCATAGGTGGGGTATGTTCACTGAATAACAAGGGTACAAGGTTTATATCCTTCTTATTTACATTATCTTATTGACTTATGATTGTGAAAAAGTAATTGTGGATATGAATATAAAATAGTGGTATGAATATGTATATTGTGTGGTGTAGTAACACGAGACATAATTAGTTGTGTAAAAGATTGACATTCTTGATATTTTTCTCATTTTGTCTCCTTACATATCTAATCAGTTAGTGAGGGGTATTCTATCGACTCACTAATGGTTTGAGTGATAAAAACCGTGAATTAATTTCCTGGATAAAAAAAGTGATGTCTAGTCATAGAGAGATAAGTGTTGTGATAATTTTGGTATAATTTTGTTTATCTTTGGTTAATGAAGATTGATTTTTTTTGGATTCACATGATGTGGGTAGATTAGTATAGGATGTTATGTAAGTGGAAAGAGGGTTGTTTCTTCTAAAATTTTATTGTTATATTACTTTATTGTTATATTCCTTCTTGTCTTAGCATAGTTTTTTATTGATAGATTCAATATTTCCTAGACATAAATATTTCTTACATGTGGGTATTGAATTTTTATAGGGTTGATCCCTAAAAAGTACTACCAACTTCTCACCCCACCATAGTGTTCTATGATTTTAGCATAATTATATAGATTTTGGATCTTATTTTTAGGTAGCTAGTATAAATTTGTTAGATGAGTTTGAGTTTAGGGTTCCTATTGTTTATATCTATTTGATATTTGACATATCAGTCACATTTAGATTCAGAAAAATTATTTTATGGAATATAAATTATTTTTGGTTTATTTCTAGACCTCATATTATCACTTTTTCTTATATTATTTATTGAGGGTAATGCCTCCCACTATGTACGTCATACACTCGATGATAGTCACTAAACTATATCCTATTAGAGATGGGTTACGTGGGTGATACCTTCCCTTCATTATCTCCCCATAAGGGTTACTATTGGGGGGTAGGGATCATGATAAGGTGGTATCCAAGAAATTTGGTTAGGATTCTAGGTAGATATTTTAGTTAGGGATAGGTGAGGATTTCATTGGATTGGCAGGGTAGTAGTGAAACTCATTCCTACCCTATGATGTGAACCAATGAGACAGGCTATGACTTTGTTATTTGGGCCCCCCTATAATCTAACATAAGGAATTTCAAATCCTAATGAATCATTTTGTTGAATGTGTAGCCCTATTAGGGTAGATATCATCGTGACATAAATGCATCATTTTTATTAGATGCATTGACATTTTTAAGCAATATGGTATGTCTGTTCTATAATTAAACCACAATTCTACAGTTACTGATTTTTTTATTTCACTTATAAAATTAATTAAATGAAATGGAATGGTAGATAAAAATGATAAATAATAGTAATATGTTGATTAATAAGTTCCTTCTTGTAACATTATGTGTTTTCCCTATTCCTGATAAAAACATAATTTCCATAAATTCGTTTCTCCCTTCCAATGTTAAAGTGTGTAACAATTTCATCTATTTTCATGATGGCCAGAGATGATAGTTAAAAATGATTTAAATGACTTTTTTTATGAAATTAATAATTTTTAGAACCTTTAGAAACCATATTTATCCTTAATAGATTACATTTTTATAGGGAGAGATGAATATTTTTGGAGTTATGGATAGAAGTGTTTTAAATTTTGTAAAAGTTATTATACCACGTCATAACTTCCACTCATGATATGTAACATGAATGTGAATGTAATTTATTATAAGGATATATATTTATTATCAAATTTTTAGTTTTATACAGAGGAAAATAATTCATAGTGATAACCCATTTAAAAATTGAGAACTTTTACATCAATAAAACAAATATATTCTCATTCATGTCGGACTTAAGTTTTATAATGATGAATTATTTAGTTATGATTTGTCAAATCATGTTTCCATGAAATTTGTAGTTAGATAAATATAAATGATCTTGTTTAAGAGTAAAATTTTGGTTTATTAATTTAGAAAATCATTTATAAGATTGAATTATGTTACCTAATTAAACCTAGAAACCTCAATACTTATTTACTTATGTATGTTGTATTTTGACCATGTTGTACTGAAATGTTTATGTAATTGAATTTCATCCCTTCTCTACCCTGAATGCATGTTTCATTGATAGTAAAATGAGTAATTAATTTTAATTTTATCATGAAAAAGAAGAAGAATTTAAGTAATTAATGTATTGTTTCATTTTTCAATTTATAAAAATATTACATATGTGTAATAATGTTTAAATAAATATTATTTAAGAATTTAAAATATAACACACGGGAGCACAAAATGTGATGTTTTCATCCATAATTTTAGGGCATAACAATGTTATTTAACCAAAGGTATGATTGTCATAAAAAATTTATGTGTTTTTATAATGTAATGAATTATTATTTGTTCCATTATAAGGGGATGTGTTTTGTTAGTAACTTTTTTTTTGAAAATGAAACATAAAAATCTAAAGATAGGATCACATGAAAATTCATAATAAAAAATATATAACTATGGGTACTATTTTTCTTTTATAAAATTAGTGTGAAGTAATTATTTATGATAAATAAAATTAATTTTTTTGTGTTATTGTTATTATTAGATTAATGAATCACCTTCTATAAAAGGTTAAACACTTAAATCTAATAGTAAAAAGGGGTTTTTAAACAAACATGAGTTTGGTGATGGGGTTTTACTTACCACACTTAATTATTATAAATTAATTATGATAAATAATTACCTTTTGTGATTTATTATTTGATTAACTGAGGTAGTATTTTTTTTCTTGTTGTGAATAATGTCGAAGGTTTGGATGTTGAACATTGTAGTCATCGTCTTGTTTTTCTATTAGGGGTTAATTACTTCCCATTTCTATATAAAAGTGTGAGATTAATGTACTATAATAATTTGAGGAATTAGTTAATAAACTTAATGAAGATAATAATATAATAAGTAATGTTATAATGTAATGTGTTTTAGGATATCACAATTTCGTGTGATTTATGTTGTGTTGATCTTTCCTATAAACTTTATAGATAGTGTGCAATATATATATATTATTTTTTTTCTATTTATTTTCAAGGTTGAGATACTGAAAAATTGGATGAATAATGAAAATATATAATTATGAAATGGTTAAGGATGTATTAAAGTAATCTTATTACCAATATTCATTATATATAACAAATCATGATAGTGATTCTTGAAGAATGTTAATTGATGATTTAAATATGATGATAAATTTTCAATTTTATGATTATTGATTAATTACATATTCTGAATTAATTGGTTAATTAAAGATATTTAATAAATGGTTATTTGATGAAGAAAAAATTCTTGTGGATGTGCAGGCCCATCCTTTTCATGAAAGGAATTAATTCTTTGATGTCATGGTCATGTTTTCCCATTCATATTTTTTACTAAAATATTTATTTTCCATGTGTGTATTCTATAAGATGGTATATCTACGATTTGATTTAATATAAAAAATGGATGGTTATTTTATATGGTTATTAATGAGATTCATTTCCTAGGTTATAGAAGTGGTTGGATACTAGTGATAGTATAATGAAATATATATTTTAGTAAGTTTTTCAGGGATGATACTAAACTAGTTCGAATGAGTTGAGAGAAAGAATTTGTCATTGGTTGTTTTTTAGTGGATGATTTTTCTAATGGTTTTGTTTCTTCTATGTTCATATCTTTCTATTGAAACGAGTTTTAATTCATTGTGGTTGCATCTTACTTATGGTAGATTTAGGTGAGTTCTAATGTTCCTGGAATTATTGAATGGTAAATGAATTAATAATGATCTAATGGGATCAAGTTTCATTGATTATATAAATGATAAATGATTAAATAATTATATATTAATGATAACCAGGGTATGTTTGAGATAAATTATTGGAGTTTCAGGACTTAGATATCATATAAGAGGAGAGCGGGGCAACCATCCAAATATAGATCATAGATTATCACTCTGGGGTAGAGTGGCTTAATGTGTCGTTGGTCGGGTGAGGTGATTTTTTCATTATAATCATGTGGCCAATATTCATTATCCTCATGGATCTTCCATGAATATATATTTTAGAGTATTTTAACCTTAATAGAAGAAAATATATCAGAAGAATCCATTAATAGATATGTCTCAAGAAAGGAATCATGAGAGGAGCCATGGAAAGTTGGCTAGTCCTGGTAAAACCAACTAGAAATTTGGTAAGAAAGGAAAAATTATTAAGTATTTGAAATGAGATAATTATAATACTATAAATGCATCAATGATTAGTATTTCAGAGTTTTCAAATAAAGAATGATAAAAATACTTACATACTAAGAATTTCTACTTTGGTGGAAACTTGGGTGATTGAAACTGGAGCCTCCTATCACTAAACTGGTGATAAAAAATGCATAAGTAATTATTTATCAATAATGTTTTGGGAAGACCATCTAGAATATAGTGAATCCATATATGATGTTGAAAAATGAGATTTTTATATCCGAAGGAAGAACAAAGGATTCAGGAAGATAATGGAAGTTCGTGACATCTCTGGACTTAGATGAAATCAAGTTTCTATTAGAAAACATGATGTAGGATATGTGACTAGATTTTCTAATGGGGTATGAAATTGTATCCTAGGATCAATAATAGTTTCCCGTGGAGTAATGAATGATTCCCTTTACCTAAACAAAAAATTAAATTGAATAATGGTTGTCGAAAGTACAATTTTTTATAATATGAAAGAATGAAAATACCAATTATATCATCATAGTGACTAGAACATAAATATTTTTAAGGATGAGTGAATACAAAATAATTATAATAAGTAAATAGTAAATTATGAATGTTATGATATGGGAAATAAAAAAAGAGTGTCTTTTAACCAATATGGATGAAATATCAAGGACCAAATGTTCTAGATTATACACTCAAATGTTTGGGGCCTACCACTATTTAGTCCTATGGTGGTTATATTTAATTTATTAATCTCATTGATGATGTTATAAGGAATTTATGGATTTAATTCTTCAACCATAATTATTATGTATTTCAGGTTTTCATTTAGTGTAAAATAATGGAAGAAAGGGAATGCATCTGGATGTTTAAGTACATATGAATAGACCATGGTGGTGAGTATACTAGAAACAAATTCAAAAATTTTTGCAAGAAGAAAGGGATAAGGAAAGAGATTATAGTGCCGATAACTCCACAATAGATTAGAGTAGCTAAAATAATGATCAAGACACTATCATAGGTATCTAGGACTATATTCTTACACTTGGGAATGCCTAAGGTGATTTGGGTGGTGGAAATCAACTTGGAAACTTATCATAATAATAAAATTATATCATTAGTTGTTGGGAAAGAACTTCTAGAGGGTATTTGGTTTATAAAATGAATGGAAGTTAACCATATCAAATTCTTATATAGTTTATAATGTGTATTTGTAAATTCTAAGGATAGAAACAAGTTTGATTCAAAAACAAAAATGTGTTTTTCATTAGTTATGGAGGTGAAAATTTTGGATATATCTTGTGGGATGGTGAAGTAAAAAAATAATCATAAGCTAAGGTGTTATATTTGATTAAAAGGTTCTATTGAAGGACTAGAAACTAGTTGATTATAATGTTAAAGGAGGACCAATAATCAATGTCTAGGTTGATCAATGTATCAATTTTTAATAAAAAAAGAATATAGACCATCACATTCGACGCATCCCCAACTAGTATCCATTAGGTGACCATCACGACTCTATCCAATCCAGTGAAGCAATTTACATTAATGATTCAACTCAAGTCAACACTACCTTGATGATAAGTAAGATTCCCATGCAGTGGGTGGGTACATGACTAATTACAATATCCCAAAGACTCTCAATCCACCCCATCTATGTGAATATAAAATAATCCATAATGCATTTCATAAAACATTCCCCAATCTGATGATAGTATATAAAACAATTATGTAAACAATTTTACATGAAACAAGCTTAAGGACGAACCATATTATGGCAAATATCGATGTCACATTTTAACATAAACACCACATGACCATTTTCCCCATCCAAAACTATAGTTAACCCTTAAACATTGAGTAATAACAAAATAGAATATAATTAACTTGTGAGTGGACCGAATACCCTGAAACCCCACCTTTCACTCACTAACAAGGTCCCCACACCTAAATAGTCTTTTACCACTACCTCACATTATCATTACTGATAATGCCTTCACATCCTAGTGGGATTTTTTTAAAATAATCCCAAGAACTCACAAAATAAATTTCAACATCATCAATTAATTACAAATAATAACTACTAAATCCATGGGAAAATCAATGACATAATTGAACATTTACTCCAATCATGAAACTCAATTCAAAATAAAAATAAAATTAATAATGAAACATAATGAAGATATTAATTAACATCTAATGATATAAGTAAATTAAAAAATTAAAAATAACTTCCCAAGAAATAGTAACCATTCAATCAACCATAATATTTCAATAATTTTTAAATAAGATTCTATAGTTTCAAAAATTTTATAGAAGTGAAAGATGCATATGAAAATCCAATAACATTATTTATATTAAATAAAACCATGAAAAATAAAATTCTTATTATAAAATCAAAACCATAATTAGATTATTTTAATACAATGAACTAACTTAATTAAATCATGGGATTCATTTCCAAAATATTTGGAACACAATAGTTTGTAAGATAATCAACCCACCTAAACTTTTCTATGAATCTAAATCGTGAATCCAAACCTAAGATCCTATATTATCATAGCATATACATACCCCTAAAAAAATTACCCCCTTAATCAAAAATGTTTCTTTATGTCTTAGTGAATCCCACTAAGTCAAAATCATAAATAGAAATTGAACTGGACAAGAAAGCGGATGAAAATAAATATACATTTGATTTGATGCCCAAATGAAACAATGTTTAAAGGGGTAGAAATATATAGTTCGAGATAAAAAAAAATAACCTAAAATCAAATTAGAAGGGGGTATTTCATATTATGGTAGAAACTGAGGGAGATTTTTTTCTTTAAAAAAACATTTCAATGTTATAATTAAAGGATAAAAAACCTAACTGGATGGTCTCAGGGACTATGAACTAGCCGTGAAACTGAAATTGTCCAATCTATCCAGCTACATTGTCTAACTGAACAGTCCTAGGGACTATGTCCTAACCATTTCCCCCATTATATAAAAAACTAGATTTAACAACCTTTTTGCACAATCCCAAGGATCGTTCCCCAACCATGTATTCAATTATGGACACTCAAAATTCACCCAAAGCCTACCCAAACACCTATAAAAACATCTTATTCAATGAGACATCCCCAAATTTCCCAAAATACCACCCCAAATATCTAATATAAATAAAAAAATATTTTTAATCTTTATAAAAACCCTTATAATTTTACCCTCTTAAAATTATTTTTATCCAAAAAATCAATCACAAGACAATATAGTAAATAATAAATAAAAGAATGGCATGAAAACTCTCCCCAAAATTAATATTTTCACCTTAAAAATGTTGAATTAAATATAGAGCCACCCAATTCTTTATATGAAACTAAAATACTAAATGTGCTTCCCACCACCAAGGATACTAATTTACTACAAAAATCCATCCAATTTTTGACAATCACCACCGTCTTGCATACTATTACTATATAATAGTCTTGATTCATACCATGTTATAAAACCTCCCCACAATATTAACTTCAAACCATGCTTGGGCCCACCACGACCGACTCACTAAAGGTTACAACATAAATTCACATACAAAATTAATGTTTAATTATGACTTTAACATCAACCCAATGATTAATTATCATAGTGAAATATCCCAAAAAAATAAAATAGAAATTCACCAACTATGATATTGATAGTTTTCAGGTACAAAAAAATTCGTTGGACCCATAAAAAATAAAATTTTCCATTAATTTATTTATATATATACCTATACATCAATGAAAATAACCCAAGAATATTTACAAAATCAATATTTCCCATATAATTTATAATAATAATTTCCTAAACTTAATAATTCTTCCATCATTGATGATTAATTCAGTAACTTCTCTTAGATATTTTTTTTGTAGAGAATAATACAATGTATAATTACTTTAGTCGAATCCACACATTCTCTAAAAAACTCATAATGTTTTCATTGGTACTCTTGGTGGTAGATTAATGGAAATAAAAAATATCATAGTTTACTATTAATCACAACTATAATTATTTTTGATCTTGAAATAGTTATTTTTATTGTTATCTCAATCCTGGGATAGAGGAGTATGACCATTTCTCATTTTTCAAAGATTTCTTGAGAGATTTTCTCGTTTTAGTGGTAATTCTCTTCTGAGAAAATTATTGTGTACAATTATTCACCATACCTTAAAAATGAAATAAGTTGGGTTATATATTTAGGGTTATTTAATAAGTAATTTCACAAAGTCCCTTTAATTAATTCCTTACCCTATGTAAACCCAAAATTAAGTAGTAATAGTAATAATAATAACAATATATTCTCATGGTGTCATTTAACTCAAATATATTTAAATATTATTTATTAAATAAGAAATTAGTATTTATTTGAATTATATTATATATAATATTTTATTTCTATCAGGCCCTTAACTCATCCCGTCAATCCTTCATAACATTTATCAAACCACGAACAATAAATATTTTCTATGAATTGACGTCTTCATATTATTTTTTAATAAATAAATAAATATTATATTTATTAACTGGTGAATAAATATTTATCTAATATTGGAATAACTAAATAAATATATTTATTAACTACCCTTTTAATATTAAATAATATATAAATAAATTATTTATATTTTCTTATTCGAATATAAAATTTATTTAATATTTAAATCACACTCATATTTTTTCTAAACTATAATATAAATGGTGGTTTAAATTTTTCCATCCAAAAAATCAGAATAATTATTATTTCTCAACCCAAAGAATATATTTTATATTAACTATTAAATTAAAATATAATTTAACAAATATTTTCGATACAATTAGTGTGTGGCCCTCTGGAAATTTTTGTTGTAGACTTTGGTGAGTTGGCCTAAAGTCTAATATTAGAATATAAAATATGTTAATTTTATAATGAATGTTGTCTCATGTAGACCCATACAATACAATATATTTCCTTTGTTTCTATATCTCATCAAGTATGATTCATACTTGTGTCATCTACCTCTATTATTAATTTTTCATTTTTTACATACATAAAATAAACTCATACACAAAGAATAAAGGCTATGGAATTAATAATATAGTACTATTTCAATTAAAGGGATATATATCAAATTTTATTAATATATAAGATAACAATCCTTTCATGTCTTATTGATTGATGTTATATCACTTATGAAACACCCAAATTACTCTACATTATCAAGAGAATATATTGTCACTTTTTCATTGATACATCAAAGTACACAATTCATGATATACATTAATAATAATATTAATTATAAGGGCAAATACACACTTCAATAGATAGGAATATACAATATTAAATAGATTTTAAAATTCATTCTAGCGAGTTTTCTTTATTACCCCATCTATTATATATTACCATGTGAAAAAATTTATGAGAATAAGATGAATCCTCTTATAAGAATCCAACACCTAATAGTATAAAAATATAAAGCATCACTTCAAATAGATTTTATCTAGACCATATGACATATGTTTAAGAATATTTTAATAACACTTTAAGGATCTTATTATAGTAGGTAACTACTATATTTTTTTAATATGGAAAATACACCTAGGATATTATCACATTAATATTACATAGAAGAGAAATCATAATGATATAAGATATTTATAAATATTCTACTATGGGAATATTCTATTAATCTAAAGTATAATCTTATTTGGTTATACGGAACCAACTCCACTAGAACCCTACTTTCACTTGATCCACTATAAACTGACTTTTTAGGTCTCACATGTTAAATATCCTTATATAAAGTATGTACATAGATTCATGTTCTTCGATATTCTAGTGCGTGTTCTTCATATATTGACTTCAGCCCTTTAATAAAATTATTCAAGAGGCCATCACACTAAATATTCACCTTTTTTCCTCTATCAAAACTTGACATCTTTGATAAAACCATAACCCAAAAGGATTTTTTTCTTAACTAGTTCTTAAGATACATCAAAAGATACAATGTAATTAGTTTATTTAGATATTTAATCCAATGTATTTAGAAAGTTTTTATTGATTATTAACTTATAATTACTGTGAAACTAGATTAGGATGATCTTAAGGAAGGTTAGTTTTGTACCCCTTTGGCCACTATAATTCCCACATCTCCAAATACACGAGACTCATCCATTTTTTACTTTTCCAAGTACTATTATATGGTTCCAATTACATTTATATGTAGTCATTTAGGTTATATTCAACATTTTCCTTCTATTATCAGTATATATGAAGTATCAAGACTTAGTTGATATCATGGAATGTGTGATTTATTTTGAAGTACTCTTTAGGCATATGTAGTCAATTCATTAAAATAATTCCCTCTAATCTGGTCATACATCAACCAAGATGGATTTCATTTGATGCGACATAGGAATAATTTTCATCTTGAATCATTCCTCTTTATTTTTTTTGAATACCTTATAAATGTTTTCATTATGAAACAATCTACGAAATCCCATATATCTATGTATATATATCTTATTTCTTATATCTTGGATCATTACATAATGTAATTCACAGATAAATTATCATTAGTCTTAAATAAACAGACGGCTAATCATATTTTTTCCATATTATATCAATATATTTATCTTGGAGAAAAACAAAAATCCCACTAACAACTTGTATAGAAATTTCAAAAATTCATTATAAAGGAATATTACATACTCATTATATTTTATTTATCATGTAAATATAGATTTGAAATATATAGACCTAATTGGTGTTCACTAACATCATCAAAACTTGTTGTTGTGTCCTAAATAAATATTTCATAAGGTTTATTCCAAGAAAGGTGTCCTTTATGATGAATCTTCCAATATAATGATTATATAATGTGCCTATGACAAGTAAAATTATTATAGACTTATGCACAGAGATTGGTGTATGGTTTTGTTATTAACTATTTATAGTAATTTCTTCAAACCATTATTAACCAGTCCAACTTTATTAGTACCATATTTTACCATCCATATATGTTTTATGTTGGAAACCCACCAATGGGTTTATGTAAATTAGAGAAATTACCGAAATATTGGAATGGTATCTGGTTTATGGAATCCACAAATAAATTCATATAAGCATTCTAATCTTATCCTATTTCCATTTAATACTTCCTTATAGTATTAAATAATCTTATTAAATAATATATGACATGTCTTGGTGAATATAAAACCACCAATTTGGTTTGAACTATCCTATATGGTATGTGTCTCTTAAAAAAATCTTTCACTATGTTTGGTGGAGTTAAATATTTCTATGAAAACTCATGCACATTCAAATCCTTATTCTCAATGATGTTAAGTATGATCCCAACATCTGAAAATATTATTTCTTACAACTTATAAAAACATAGTTTGTATAGTATAATTCATTTCTAACTTATGAATCTCAATATATTGAGTAGCTATATGATAATTAAATGATATTTACTTAGTGTTTTCCTTTATGTACATTTGTGGATAAAGTCATATTTTAACAAATAATTGTCATCAAAACACATCCAGTCATGACATAATGGATTTTTTCATATAATGGATTATATGAAAAAATCTTTCAATAAATTTGAAAAATGGTTGACTATTATAGAACTATTTTTAAAACATTTCTTGAGAGTAATAATGGATGAATTTCAATACATATAATACTATTCATGAATAATCCTTGTACTACCACCATGACGTTGATTTTTATAAGGTAAGGTGAGTCTAGGAGTAGATCCACTATACGTTTATATTATAGAATAATAATTGGATAAGATACTCGTTAAAAATTACACTCAAAAGATCTTATATAATTTACCAAGTGTATTTATTTGTCAACTAAAAAATCCTTAAATTTCTTAAGCGAATATCATAGAGTGTATTAATTTACATCATTATTCTCCATAGAAAATTTCACATGATCTAGATGAACTATATGTATAATCTTGTTTCTCTTCCCTTTATTTGTAAATGTTTTTTTTCTAGAATATAATAATTATATCAAGATATATATGAGTTTTAGCAGATAAGAATCTAAACATTCTACTTGATAAATACTAGAAATATACCTTTAATTTTACTCCACTAAGAATAATATTTCCCCAAATGAGTAAGAGTATTATATTTTATAATCATCATTCATTCATGATATTGTATATTTTTTTTTCATGTAATAAAAAATTATTATTTATTTTTGAAATACCATAACACCATTCATTCCAAATATAAAATAATATCATATTGTGTTTATTTTAACACTACGATAAGTGTATTAGAAATTTTCAGTATAAAACTAATAGTCTAATTTTAATGAATTCATTATGTTATTTTAAGTTGTCTGTACCTATTTGATGACTTAGGAATCACCATTTCTCAACTTTAAAAGAGTTTAAATAACATTTTTATTGATTTTAAACTTCCTTGGTACCTATATTTGAATAAAATTATATGATTTGTAAATTTTATTTAATACCTGAGAAGAAAAATGGAAATACTACAAGAAATGATAAATATTATAAAGGCCTAGATTTTTCCTCTGACGTTTCCCATATTCTGTATTTCATGTCAGTGAGTCTGGGGGTGTTTCATAGTGATTCTAAGGTTCAAGTGGTTTTTATTTTTTAGATGATATTTTAGAATTTTTTATTATTTATAGAAGTAATTTTTATATTTTCGAAAAAATCTAATGTTTTGAAGCAAAATATACATTTTTTATTTTATAATAATTTCAATCTACGTAGGGTGATTTTTGAAATGAAAGGGTCATTATTATTTCATTTATTTACCCTTATAGATATCCCCCTTCTTGTATGTTTGGAAAATCATGATGTGTATAAGGATCCTCTATTTTAATGCAAGGTTAAATCCTATACTAATTCACTGTGAAAAGTTAAATCATGATTTTGTAAGGATAACCTAGCTCACATATGGATATTGAGATCTCACATATGTGTAACCCGATCTATGTAAGGGTCACCTGGATCTAATCAAGGAGTTTTCTAGATTTATAAGATTATATTTATATAAAGGTAGATGTCACATAAAGGTAAACCCATCTTTATGTAAAGATAATTTGAGATTCCCCTATGGGTCACTTTTCTTCCCCTGGATTTCGTAATGGTAGTTTCTAGCTCATGTAAGGGTTGATACCTACTCTTATAAGTTTCATTCTATTTAAACATAATTACCTTCTATATTTTTTTATTCCTAAATAACTAGAAATTATATCTTAAAAAATAAAAGGAAGTCTTAATTAATATTTAGGTTTTTTAATTCTAGTTATAAAAAAATACAAAAAAATATTTTACTTCCATAATTCAGGCATTCATTATATAAAATTTATATTTTTTGTTTGAATAAATTATTCCATAACTAATTTTATATAAAGTTATGGTTTGATCAATTATTTTGGATGTTCCCATGGAAATCACCATCAGTTATTTTAGAAATTGGATGTTCTTAATTCAATTTTAATTTTTTTAGTTCTCAAAATTGTGTAAAAATAGTATTTTCTTTGATGTCTATTGAGTCTTTATGATACTATTGATCCCCTTTATCATGATTTTTCAAACCAAGATCATCATTTATCATTCCATATTCTTTCGAAACAAATCATGAATCTTTTTATAAGGTATATTCGTTATAATGTTTTTCTTTATTCTGAAATAACTTATGATTGATTAGATATTTGTGAAACCTATCAAGATGATGGTGGTAAATAATGATAATAATTGGGTAAAAAGAAGACGTATTTCACATGTATCTTTCTATTGGCCCAATTTTTTTTATGAGATGTTACTGCTATTATTTATCTGAAATAAAAATATTATGAGTCCCAAAATATTAATATGATAATAAAAGGTATAGAATAAATAAGTGGGTGATGTTGTGGGTTATGAATCTTTGTATTTTTTGTTATATAAAACCTTCATGAATTAATAAACGTTTTTATGTGTCTTATTTGAGAGATATAATGTTGTGATTTTTTTCTATTTAAATACTTGATTGACCACTATGAATTCCTTCAATTAAATGTTTCAAAATTAAATTTAAAAATATGATTAAGTTTTTTGTAACTAAATTTAGGCATATAGAATCCTAAAATAATGATTACGTAAAAATGGTAATGAAAATAATGTTTGGAAGGTCATGAAATTGTTATGGTTTTTATAATGGATTCAAATAATTTACATGGAATGAATAATGGAATGGTGGTTCCAAGAAAGAGTACAATATTTTTCTTGTTATATATATATATATATGTGTGTGTGTGTGTGTTGGTGTGTATATTGATTTTGGTGTGTGGATATGATATTATTAGAATATTATCTTGGTATGACATCTACCTTTATAACAGGTTAATTCATCTAAAATTTGTATCATATTAGTTATGGGTTAAACTAGTTATTATGGTGTACATGAATGAAATTTTATTTTTACAAATAATCTGAAACTAGAAGGAAGGTCTGAAAGAAATGTTGATGAGTTAGTTTAAAATTCTTATAACTATACTAGATAGGCAATCATTTGGGATAATAAAGAAACAATGAATACAAGAATAGGAAAACTAGGAACTGGATGAATTTATTAATAATGATAAATGTTTAGTGGCTCATGAAACTTGTTTAATAAATAATAGGTGGTTGATGAGTAATGAAAAAGGGTGGAATGAGTAATTCGTGGATGGGTTGATTAAAATGTGAAGTATTAGTGGGTTGTGATAGAGAATTTAAAATTTAAATGTGAATTGATATTAGTGTGAAAGATATGTTTAATAATGAATTTATGGCCCATAATGGGTAATTGATGGATGGAATATTTTCCATTGGGAATGAGTATAAATATGGAATGAATATGAATATTATTTGTGGATGAAATATAATGAATGAAAGAGAGAATTAAAATGAATCATGTTCTTTTAATGATATTTAATGAGTTTAGATTTAATTAATGAATAATAAATCATATTAGGTTTGGAATTAGAAATGATGTGGATATTTTAATTTTCTGTTAGTGATTTTTTTCTTTCAAGAAACATTGATTGTGATATTTTTGATAATTCATTGTTTTAAAACATATTTCTTGATATATTAAAAAATCGCTATTATTGTGTGTTTATAATGATGTTAAATGGTGGGGCACATTCAAGGTGGGTGGTGGAGACAAAGATGATGCTATAAATGTTTACAATACCCTAATTTGATTATTACTATATAGTAATGATATATTTATATTAGAGAAAAGATTTATTATTATGAAAAATTGATGATTATAATATATTGAGAACTTGGATATCCCTTTATGGTGAGGTTGTACAGTTAGTGGTGGTATCTGGAGGTGTTGGTGCATAGGTGGGGGATTTTCACTGAATAACAAGGGTACAAGGTTTATATCCTTCTTATTTACATTATCTTATTGACTTATGATTGTGAAAGAGTAATTGTGGATATGAATATAAAATAGTGGTATGAATATGTATATTGTAGGGTGTGGTAACACGAGAAATAATTAGTTGTGTAAAAGATTTAAATTCTTGATATTTTTCTCATTTGGTCTCCTTACATATCTCATCAGTTAGTGAGGGGGTATTCTATCGACTCACTAACGGTTTGAGTGATAAAAAAGCATGAATTAATTTCCAGGAACAAAAAAGTGATGTCTAGTCATAGAGAGATAAGTGTTGTGATAATTTTGGTAGAATTTTGTTTTTTTTGGTTAATGAAGATTTATTTTTTTGGATTCACATGATGTGGGTAGATTAGTATAGGATGTTATGTAAGTGGAAAGAGGGTTGTGTCTTCAAAAATATTATTGTTATATTACTTTATTGTTATATTCTTGCCTGTCTTAGCATTGTTTGTTCTTATTGATAGATTCAATATTTTCTAGACATACATTTTTCTTACATGTGGGTATTGATTTTTTATAGGGTTGATCCCTAAAAAGTACTACCAACTTCTCACCCCACCATAGTTTTCTATGTTTTTAGCAAAATCAGAAAGATGCTGCATCTTATTTTCATGTAGCCTGTATAAATTCGTTAGATGGGTTTGAGTTTACGGTTCTTATTGTTTATATCTATTTTATATTTGACATATCAGTAACATTCATATTTAGTAAGATTATTTATGGAATATAAAATTATTTTTTGTTTATTTCTAGACCTCATATTATCACTTTTTCTTATATTATTATTTGAGGGTAATACATCCCACTATGTACATCATACACTGGATGATAGTCACTAAACTATATCCTATTAGATATGGGTTTTGTAGGTGATACCTTCCCCTCATTATCTACCCATAAGGGTTATTAGTGGGGGGTAGGGGTCATGATAAGGTGGTATTAGAGAAATTTGGTTGGGAGTCTGGGTAGATATTTTAGTTAGGGATATGTGAGGATTTTATTGGATTTGAAGGGTAGTAGTGAAACTCATTCCTACCCTATGATGTGAACCAATGATACTGGCTATGACTTTGATATTTGGCCCCCCCTATAATCTAACATAAGGAATTTCAAAGCCTAATGAAACATTTTAGTGAATGTGTAGCCATATTAGGGTAGAAATTATAGTGACCTGAATGCATCATTTTTATTAGATTCATTGACATTTTCAAGCTATAGATTATGTATTTTCTATAATTATACCACAATTATACAGTTACAGATTGTTGAATTTCACTTTTCAAATTAATTACATGAAATGAAATGGTAGATAAAATGATAAATAATAATAATATGTTTATTAATAAGTTCCTTCTTGTAACATTATGTTTTTCCCTATTCTTGATAAAAACTTAATTTCCATAAATGGGTTTCTCCCTTATAATGTTAAAGTGTGTAAAAATTTCATCTATTTTCATGATGGCCAGAGATGACAGTTAAGAATGAATAAAATGACCTTTTTTATGAAATTAATAATTTTAAGAACCTTTAGAAACCATATTTATCCTTCATAGATTGAATGTTTATAGGGTGAAATGAATATTTTTGGAGTTATGCATAGAAGTGTTTTAAATTTTGTACAAGTTATTATACCATATCTTACCTTCCACTTATGATATGTAGCATGAATGTGAAAGTAATATATTATAAGGATATATTTTTATTATCAAATTTTCGATTTTAAACAGATGAAAATAATTCTTAGTAATAACCGATTTAAAAATTGAGAACTTTTACATTAAAAAAACAAATATATTCTCATTCAAGTAGGACTTATGTTTTATAATGATGAATTATTTAGGTATGATTTTTCAAATCATGTTTCCATGAAATTTGTATTTAGATAAATATAAATGATAATTTTTAAGAGTAAAATTTTGGTTTATTAATTTGGAAAATCATTTATAAGATTGAATTATGTTACAAAATTAAACCTAGAGACCTCAGTACATATTTACTTATGTATGTTGTATGTTGACCATGTTGGTATGAAATATTTATGTAAAAGAATTTCATCCCTTTTCTACCCTGAATGCATGTTTCATTGATAGTAAAATGAGTAATTAATTTTAATTTTATCATGAAAAAGAGAAAGAATGTAAGTAATTCATGTATTGTTTCATTTTTCAATTTAAAAGAATATTACATATCTGTAATAATGTTTAAAGAAATATTGTTTACAAATTTAAAATATAACACACTGGAGCACAAAATGTGATGTTTTTGACCATAATGTTAGGGAATAATAATGATATTTAACCAAAGGTATGATTATTATAAAAACTTTAGGTGTTCTTATAATACAATTAATGACTATTCCTTCCATTGTAAGGGGAAGTGTTTTATTAGTAACTTTTTTTTTGAAAATGAAACATAAAAATCTAAAGTTAGGATAACATGAAAATTCATAATAAAAAATATATAACTATGAGTACTATGTTTCTTTGCAAAAATTAGCGTGAAGTAATTATTTATGATAAATAACATTAATTTTTTTTATGTTATTGTCATTATTAGATTAATGAATCACCTTCTATAAAAGGTTAAACACTTAAATCTGATAGTAAAAAGGGTTTTTCAAACAAACATGAGTTTGGTGATGGGGCTTTACTATCCAAACGTAATTATTATAAATTAATTATAATAAATGATTTCCTTTTGTGCTTTATTATTTGATTCACCAAGGTATTTTTTCTTCTTGTTGTGAATAATGTCAAAGGTTTGGGTGTTGAACATTGTATACATTTTCTTGGTTTCTAATAGGGGTTAATTACTTCCCCTTTATATGTAAAACTTATAGATTAATGTACTATAATCATTTGAGGAATTATTAAATCAACGTAATTAAGATAATAATATATGAAATAATGTTATAATGTAATGTGTGTTAGGATATCACAATTTCATGTGAATTATATTGTGTTGATATTTCCTCTAAATTTTATTGATAGTGTGCTATATATCTATTATGTTTTTTCTATTTATTTTCAAGGTTGAGATACAAAAAAATTGGATGAATAATGAAAATATATAATTATGAAATGGTTAAGGATAAATGAAAGTAATTTTATTACCAATATTCCTTATATATAACAAATCATGATAGTGATTATTGAACAATGTTAATTCATTATTTAAATATGATGATAAATTTTCAATTTTATGATTATTGATTTATGACATATTCTTAATTAATTGGTTAATTAAATATATTTAATAAATGGTTTTTTGCTGAACAAAAAATTCTTGGGGATGTGCAGGCCCATCCTTTTCACGAAAGGATTGAATTCTTTAATGTCATGGCTATGGTTTTCCATTCATATTTTTTACTAAAATATTTATTTTCCATGTGTGTATTATATAAGATGGTATATCAATGATGTGATTTATTATGAACAATGGATGGTTATTTTATTTGGTTATTAATGAGATTCATTTCCCATGTTATATAAGTGGTTGGATACCAGTGATTGTATAATGAAATATATTTTGAGGAATATTTTCAAGGATGGTACTAAGCTAGTTGGAATGAGTTGAGAGAAATAATTTTTCATTGGATGTTTTTTAATGGATGATTTATATAATGGTTTTGTTCCTTATATGTTAATATCTTTCTATTGCAACGGGTTTTAATTCATTGTGGTTTCATCTTCCTTGCGGTAGCTTTGGGTGAGTTCTAATGTTCCTGGAATTATGGAATGGTAAATGAATTAATAATGAACTAATGGGATAAATTTTCATTGATTATAGAGATGATAAATGATTAAATAATTATATATTAATGATAACTATGGTATGTTTGAGATAAAGTATTAGAGTTTTAGGATGTAGATATCACATAATAGGAGAGTGGGAAAACCATCCAAATTTAGATCATAGATTATCACTCTTGGGTAGGGTGGCTTAAGGTGTCGTTGGTCGGGTGAGATGATTTTTTCATTATAATAATCTAGACTATCTTCATTAACTTTATGGATCTTCCCTTAATATAGATTTAAGAGTATTTTAACCTCAATAGAAGAAAATATATCAAAAGAATCCATCAATAGATATCTCTCAAGAAATGAATCATGAGAGGAGCCATGGAAAGTCGGCTAGTCCTGGTAAAACCAACTAGAAATGTTGTAAGAAAGGAAAAATTATGAAGGACTTGAAATGTGATAATTAGATACTATAAAAACAACAATGATTAGTATTTCAGAGTTTTAAAATAAAGAATGATAAAAATACTTACATACTAAGAATTTCTACTTTGGTGGAATCTTGGGTGATTTAAACTAGATCCTCCTATCACTCAACTGGTGGTCAACATTGAATAAGTAATTATGTTTCAAGAATGTTTTGGGAAGACCATATAGAAGATGGTGAATCCATAGATGATGTTGAAAAATGAGATTTTTATATCCGAATTAAGAACAAAGGATTCATGAAGATAATAGAAGTTCGTGACATCTCTGGACTTAGATGAAATCATGTTTCTATTAGAAAATATGATGTAGGATATGGGACTAGATTTTATAATGGGGTATGAAATTTTATCCTAGGATAAATAATAGTTTACCATTGACTAATGGATGATACCCATTACCTAAACAAAAAATTAGATGGAATAATGGTTGTCAAAAGTACATTTTTTGATAATATGGAAGAATGGAACTACAAGTTCTATCACCATACTGACTAGAACATAAATGTTTTTAAGGATAAGGGCATACAAACGAATGATAATAAGTAAATAGTAAATTATGAATGTTATGCTATGGGAAATAAAAAAAGAGTGTCTTTTTACCTATATGGATGAAATCTCAAGGACCAAAAGTTCAATATTATACACTCAAATGTTTGGGACCTACCACTATTTAGTCCTATGATGGTTATATTTAATTTATTAATCTCATTGATGATGTTATAAGGAATTTATGAATTTAATTCTTCAACCATAATTATTATATATTTCAGGTGTTCATTTAGTTTAAAATAATGGAATAAAAGGAGTGCAGCTGGATGTTTAAGTACATATAAATGGACCATGGTGGTGAGTACACTAAACACAAATTCGAAAAATTTTTCAAGAAGAAAGGGATAAAGAAATATATCATAGTTACTAGAACTCCACAATAGAGTAGAGTATCTAAAATAATGATCAGGACACTATCATAGGTAGCAAGGAGTATATTCTTACACTTGGGAATGCTTAAGGTGATTTGGATGGTGGAAATCAACTTGGAAACTTATCCGAATAATAAAATTATATCATCAGTTGTTAGGAAAGAAGTTCTAGAGAAGATTTGGTGTATAAAATTAATGGAAGTTAACCATATCAAATTCTTATGTAGTTTATAATGTGTATATTTAAATTCTATCGATAGAAACAAGTTTGATTCAAAAACAAAAATGTGTTTTTCATTAGTGATGGAGGTGAAAATTTTGGATATCTCTAGTGGGATGGTGAAGTAAAAAAATAATCAGAAGCTAGGGTGTTATATTTGATTTAAATATTCTATTGAAGGAATATAAACTAGTTGATTATAATTTTAAAGTATGATCAATAATCAAAGTCTAGGTTGATCAAAGTATCAATTTTTAATGAAAAAAAGAATATATATAAGTGCTGAATGCTTCGAAAGTAAAAATTATAGATTGTAAAAAAGACAAGAAAATCCAAGGAAAATTAATTCTTGAGTGGGAGAAACATATTTATAGAATTATGAGTATCAAATGTTTAGGAACAAACAGAAAGAGAAGAAAAAAATAACATAGTTTATCTAATACATTTGAGGAGATTAACCAAAATCTAGAGACGAGTTCAGAGGTATGAAAAAAATATTAGTTTTATTCTCTTAATGGATGTAAGAGAAACTGGAATATGGTGAAATTATATTTTCATAGTGACACTAAGTAGTGAGAGTTATCCACGAGTGTGGAGACATATTCATTAATACTCAGTACATCTTGCGATATGGATGAACATCCAGTGTGTAAAATGGAAGTTGTGAATAAGTGGGTTAACCTTATTAAGAAATAATCTAATGGTATGAAGATATAAACGGAATGAATGGTTAAGAAGGAGTTTCAATATATTTAAATAGTATATTTATTAAAAATATTTTTGGCAGTAGTTATACATTCTTCCACCTGAACAATCCTGATCATGGTTGCATCAAAATATTTTTATTTTTTTCATATAGATGTGTTGATTTATTTATTTCATGATAATTTAGAGGAGTATATTTATATATGTTTAAAATTACAGGTTTAACTATCATAGGAAACTATAATTTTGATTGTATATTGAAGAAAATCCTTAATGTGTTAAATGAAGCCCCTCGAAAGTGGAATCAGAATTTCGATTCATTCCTGAAAGAATAAGGGTTTAATAAGTGAGATATATATCATTTCTATTATTGGATACATTGAGAATATGTTACATTCATCATATTGAATTCTTATATATATTATCTACTAATTACTTAACCATATTCTAAGAAATATTAAATTTAAAGTGTGATTTTTCTAGAAAATTTGAGATAAAATATCTCATACATAGAAGGATGATTTCTTTGGATGGAGTTTGTGATAGATAAAAAACCTTATACATTGGTTTTATCTCAAAAATATTATACATATAATAATAATTAATGATTTTTAATGGATATATGTAAGCCAGGATCAACCATTTCAGAGGTTCACATTTTTTTTTCTATGTCAAAGGTGATGAAAATGATTGTTGACTCCAAATAGATGGGGAAAGTACCATACACATCAGCGGTTAAAAGTTTGATGTATTCAATTATTTTCACTTAGACAGATAGTTCACATGCATCAAGAGTTATAAGTCTATATGTATTAAATATAGGGAAATTACATTGGGAGAATAGAAATTGGATTCTATGATACTTTAAATGATCAAAATATGAATCCTTGTGTCAAAAAATGGACGAACCATTACAAGGATATATAGACTTAGGATTTTGTGGTGACATGGATTTAATTAAAATTGCTATTGTTTTTGTGTTTAATTTTAAGGGAGTGGCTACTATATTGTCACACAAGTTGAAAAACATATAATCTAAGTTTAATGGAAGTATAGTATGCAGTTTCAATAGATGATGGGAAAAATGGTATACATTAATCATTTTCTGAAGGATCTTGGAAGGGTTCAATAAAAACAATACTTTACTATTTTTAGAAAAGTGATGTTTACTTGGATAAAAATATAGTGTTCAATCATCAGATAAATTATATTAACATGAAGAATCACTTCATCACAAATTGTATGGAGGAAAAGGATTTAGTGATATGAAATATATCAGTAAGCCAAAATCCATCAGACTTATTCACTATGGTGGATATTCTGGAAATCCTATAGTAGAATTAAGCCTTAGTTGGATTTTGTTGAATGAAGTATATAAAAAAGGGTAATATTGTTTATTGATAAGTGTTGGAGAGTTTCTAAGGTTCCCTTGAATCTAACTTCAAGTGGGATATTGTTGGGAGGTGAATTGTTTATTAATTATTTACAATTTTAGTCATTTTAATTATGATTACCTGAATTTTGTATGATGGATGAAGGGTTGAACATGATGTGAAAAAAATAATCAACAGATATTATCCAATAGGAGTAGGTCCATTTGAATTTTTCATCTATTAATGGTTCTACAATAGAGAGTTGGGTGGTCCAACATTTTATCAAAGCTGATGGGTCCTTAGGTTGGTAACACAACCCAAGCAGTTATGAATCTTGATTTGTATTTTTTGAGGAAAGGTTTGACTTAGTCAAATGGTTGTGATTATTATTTAGTAATGTGGGAACCTTAGTGAAGTGTGTGAAAAACATTCTTTTAACAAATCCTTTATTAGATAGGTGATATTTTGGTGAGGATTATAAGTCTTTGTGACCTATTTTTATTCTCCTTTAATCTTTTTGTTTCAATATAGAATTAAATAGTGTTCTTTATTTATGCACATTGGACATAGTACAATGAATGTTAAATACCTTTCATTCTTATTCACTTTCTACATTCCCATTTCTCATTTTACCATTAAATTTATTTTTGGTACTTTGTTTATAATGAGGTGTGTTTTAGAGGATAAACTTGTGTTATGATTTGGGTGAATTTACAACCTACTCTCGATACAATCATTCGATGGGAAGGGATGTTCCAAAGCTTTAGTATTCTACTGCACTGATCTGGGTATGAAATTATGGTGGTTTATCAATCATTATTCCAATGGTTTTATCAATATTACATGTGATATATTTTTTAGTGTTAACTCCCCAATGATATCTTTATCATGTGTGTGATTCTAGGTGTTGATATTAGATATTTTAAGCAAACATTCCTATTGTGTTGTACCCATGTTTAAGTCAAAGTGAGATATCTGAGAGGTATCTCATAGGGTGGTTGTTCGCACGACCACTTTTATATTTTAATGGTTTTTTATTATCTAGGATTAGAATCATCTAAGTGGAATCTAATGTAAAGACCTAATTTTACCTAACCCCTTTCCCTTTTTTATTCTTTGATGCTGGGCGTGCCCATGGGTGTTTCCCTAGTGATTTTAAGGTTAGCGGAGGGGGGGGGGTGATTTTAAATTTTGTTTTTAAATTGTATACAATTTTTAAAATTATCTTTTAAATTTTAAAAATAATATCTTATTTCAATGAAAATGATAATTTTATGATTATTTAAATTTCTGGAAACATAAGGGTGATTTTGGAAATTTAAGATTCATTTTTATGTCAATTTTTTACCCTTATGTAGAGAATCTTTATTTTACATAAGTCCAATCTATTTTATCATAAGGTCTTCTATGTTCTCAAAAGGGTAAGCTTAATTTTGATATACTGCATAAAGGTAAATCCCAATTCATGTAAGTGTAACCTGACTCACTTATGGGTATTCTGATCTCATGTATGGGTAATCCTGATCTATGCAAGGGCTACTAGGCATGTGTCACGTTAATTTTTAGTTGTGTGTGTGGTTTTTCACATAATGGTAGAGCTCATGTGAAATTAAAACCATATTCACCTAAGTGTTAGTTGTTCTCTACATAAGTTTCACTTGGCTTCACTTAGCTTACATAAGGGAAGTTTAACCTAAGGTGAGGGTCCTCACATTCTTATATAAAGGTCATCCCATGTTGAAAAGTTTTATTCAAGATTAATGTGAAATGAATTTTTATTAAATAATTCGATGTTTTAATTAATATTGAGGGAGTTAATAGTTTTTATGAATATGGTGATTGTAATCATTGAATTTTATGATTCATTCCTTTATTATATAAGATTTAAAAGTGTTGTGTGAAGAAATTTTTCCATATATTATTTTATATAAATTAAAATCGATGGTTTGACTGATTTAGTGAGTGCCCTGGGAAATAAATATATTTTATTTTAAAAATAATAATTTATATCATGGAATTAAACATATTTCTTCTTGATCTAGGGAAACTAGAGACATGCCTATCAAGTCTAGCGAGTCCCTATGATCAACTCAATCCCTTTATCATAGTTTACATACCCATGTGCATCCTTTATATCTCAATTCGATTATAAAAAATCATAAATTATCACATGGGTAGGGGATTTTTAAACATTTATTAAATCTTATAAAATAATATATTCTTGTTTTTGTTGTTGTGAAATCTTTCAAGAAGGAACAATTAAAATATATAACAACTGGGTAAAAGGGTATGCATTTTTCATGTATTTTTCTAAGTTTCCATGTATTATTTTATGTGATGTTACTACTATTATTTTTCTAAAATAACAATAGTATGAATCACTAATGAGTAATATGATAGTAAACAGGATGGAATAATTATGTGATATATAATTAGGTATGAATATGTATATTTTTTTTGTGATATGAAAGGCTTATTGATTTAATGATCTTTCGTCAAGTGTTTTATTTGAACCCTATCATGATATTATTTTTTATCTTTTAAATAATTTATTAAAATCGATGAATTTCTTTACTAATATGTTTTCAAATGAAATTGAAAACATTACTTTACCCTTGTGACAAAATTAAGTAATATTTACTCATAAAATAATACTTCTTGGAAAATGGTAATGAATATACTCTTCATAATATCTTAAAATTCTAATACAATTTATACTAGATTTTTATAATTGACATGGAGTATTGAAAATTTGATTCCCATTATGGTATATAATTTTGTTTTTTTCTGTTATATATAAATATTGATTTGGGTGTGTTGTTTTTATTGCATTAGATGCCTCTATTGATGTGCTACCCACCATTATAATTGGTTAAATCACACAAAATTGATAATGAATGTGTTATTTTCAAAACTAGAAATTATGGTGAACATTAACCAAATATAACTGGAAAAGAAAATATGAAACTAGAAGGTATGTGGGAATGAAATTACGATGAACTACTTTAAACTACTAACAAATTGACTATAATAATGATGGTTAGTCATACAAATTAAAAAAAAAATATGAATATGGGAAAGCTATGAACTAGTTACATTTTTTGAAAACATAAGAGTTTAATGTCTCATAAACTAAGTACGGGAAAGATTATATTGTTGATGAATAATGTAAATGGGTGGAATGACTAATACAAGGATGAATTTATTAATATGTGATGGTTTAGTGGTATTTGATATACCAGTGATAATTTAAACATGAATTGATTATAGTATTAAAGATATAATAATTAGTGAATATATGAAGAATAATGGCGAATAAATGAATGAATAGGTTTCCTATATCTATGAGTTTAAATATAGGTTGAATATATATACTATGTATAGCTATAATGTAATGATTTAAGTATAGAATTAAAATGAACCTTGATTTATTAATGATTATTAAATTAGTTTAACATGAATAGATAAAAAATAAATTCCATTAATCTTGGAATTGAAAATGATATTGAAATTTGAATGTGTTGTTTTTTTTAATTCATGAAACATTGGTTTCACCATTGTTACTATTTAAATATTATGAAATGCGCTTCTTAATATATAAATATTAAATTGTGACTAGAATGATGGAAGTTGTTATGATGTGATATTGATAATTAATGGTGAGGCTCATGAATAGTATAGGGAGGGCCTGAGGTTTATTATCTACATGTTCATGATATCCTACTATGATGGCTATGATTTGTGGATGATGTAATATATTGATACTTTTGAATTTAGTGTCATGATAATGTGATGATTGATATGGGTTGAGAGTAGTGATTTCTCATTATTATTTTGATGTATTGTTAGTGGTAGTATTCGATAGTGATAATGCATAAGAAGGTGATATATATATATATAAGTATAAGTTCACCAAGCTGATATCCTTCTGGATTTCATTATAATTCGGAAAGATTAATTATGTATATGGATGTAAAATTGTGGAATTAACTTGTATTTTTAAATGCGTGGAAAAAATATTCTTGATTGGTTGTGGAATAGATAGAATTTGATGTTATATTTATAGTTTTTTCACATTCTTGGATCCTTGGTCAATTAATAAGGATAGATTCTATTTGAACGCTACCAGTTTGAGTGAGATAAGAAATTGAATTGATAGTTTGGATATACAAAGAGATATATAAACCCAAGGAATTGTTTTAGTAATGGTTGTATAATTTTGGTCTATCTTGGATTATAATGATACATTTGGTTAGATTACCTTGATATTGGGCTCTTGGTAGAGGAAACTTTAGATATGGAAGAAGATTTTTGTGTTCTTAAATTTTATTGTTGTATTGTTATGTTTTCAATTTGAAAATACCTTGGTAGTTTTACTTTATGGTTTTAATATTACATAAACTTTCATTTTTATTTCTCATAAATATTTTTTTTGTTTTAGAGGGATGATCCTATTTATTACCCGCAAGTGGTCACCAAGATAGAGATAAATAATGATATTTAGGTATAATGGATAAAATTAGTAGGTAAATTGGAGTTTATAATTGTTTATATATATATATTTGATTCAATTTATATTACATATAATTATCATCTAGGTTGTGGGAAAATTATTTGTCGAATATAAATTCATTGGTGTTCATTGGTGTATATCATATTATCTATTTTCCTTAAAATTATTATTGATGGAAATCACTCTCATTTTGTGTTTTCATACCACCAGTTCTAGTCTCCAAACATTGGAATATTGGAGGTAGTTTTTGGGAGTCATTAAAAATATTTTTTCTAGCATAGAAGGGGTTATAGTGTTTGAGTTAGTATAAATTTACCTATAGTAGAATCTTATACTCACTTATTCTTCGAATCATGGTAGTTCCCCTTTTAATAAACTTTCTTTTCATATGAGAAAAATATGTATTTATATTCACCATACTTCCTTGGAATCTTTTTTTCCTCTTTGGATGATGTTATAAAAGAACCATTGACTCTAAACTAGTCAATGCATTTTTAAACCAATAATCAACATGATTCACTATAAAGGATGATAACCCCTGATCCCACTTTTTCTGATCAACATGGAGAAGCACTGTAAAAATATTACTGAAAAGATTATATATAAAATAAATCAATTAAAAATTGATAAATATAGAGTATCTGGTTTGTAAAGATGATAAAACTTAATTAATTGATAATTTAATATCAAAATTAAAGACTATATTTTTTAATTGAAAAATAAAATTTATCATTTGGAAGTCTATATCAGTAGCTAATTACCCGAATTCTAGTTTACACATGTATAGTTTTGTGATAATCCCACTTATCTTAAGACTGCCCTTTTTTTCAGTTTACAAATAAGATTTTTCTTGTTATAACAATTCATATCCTAATGTTACATCATTTACTACCATGAAATAGATGATAAAATATTGTAATAGATATAAGAATAATCATCTATGAGTCTCTTTTGGGCATACTTTTTACCTCCACTAGCTTAGTGAGGTGGATGATTGGAAATAGGGGATTCTAAGACATATAATTCTAATTTCATTTAGTAGTGTAGTATAGAAATGACTATATCACTTTGGGAAATTTTTACTAGTTATAACATGGATTATGTCCATAAAATATCATAGCATTTATATGGGATTTTATTCTATTTAATACATTAAGTAAAAGCATATTATATTAATTTTAATTGATTACAAAGTGTGACATAATAAATTAGTTTTTATTAGTATCCCAATATTTTGTCAAATACTAATTAAAACACATCATTGGTTTCAGAACATCACATCACATGGATATTATTGTAGAATGAATCAATATTATTTACTTATAACCTAGACTATGACCTTTGAAATTACACAAATATATTTAGTTAATTGGTATTTACAACTATATTAACTAGTAATTCATTAATATGTTGGGTGGACTCCCTAATCACAAAATACAAAACTTATATTTCCTCTAAAAATACCTCCAAATTATATTTAATATATATTTTACATTACACTTAACAAATTTTTAATTAAGTTAACCCATTCTATTTGTTAAAATTTATTGATGATTTAAATTTCCCCCCAAATTTTCCTAATAGAAACATTAACAGTTAGGGCATCTAAATTGGAAAGATGGGTGATTTTTTATTAATATTTTTTAATGGAATATTTCTATATTATGTGTAAATATCCATTATTTTATCTTCTTAAATTATTATCATAATTATTTTTATTTTACATAATTTATTAACTGTTTCTTAATAAAATAAATTATACATAATCCACTTATTTTATTTTATCTTAGCATGAAAGTTACCTAAGTTATTTTATATGACCATGTTTAAAAATTAAATAAACATTTCGTCACATAAGAAAACAAATAAGAATACCCTGGAAAGAAAAAAATAAACATATGGTATGAATAATATCTTTTACTACTGGTTGGTTTTCGATCGAATGATAAACCAATCCTTGACTATTGGGGAATGACTCTTTCTGCCGTGTTTGGCTTGAGTTGCTGCATTCCAGTTTTAAAAATTGTATCTCCTTGGTAGGTTTTGTAGTGGATAACTCTATAACTATGACCTCTCTTTTACATAACTTTTATTTACACACATGTACTGACTCATAGGTGAAGGGAACCATGGGTTTAGGTTTACATAAAGAAAACTATGGTCACAAAATCCCATAGATAATGAGGAGTAAGGGATAATAAAAATATAATAATATTTAACATAATTAAAAATTTATCTGAAAACCCAATGCAATAAGGAAATAAATTAAATAATAATATAACACATACATAGGATGGTAATGCTCATAATCATCAACACATGTGATGAGAATTAAATTAAACTAGATAAAATTCATTTAAATTATCTCTTTATTAAGATAAATATCTATAATTAAAAAATAGATTATCTTAGTTATTAATTATATACATTTGTCATATGTATCCATCAAAATATAACTTTATATTATATTAAAAATAATCATATTTAAATAAAAGGAATCAATTTAATTAAAAATTATTTAAAAACATGACATTTATCATAGGCGACATAGGGAGAACCATTTTGATTCTATATAAAACCATTTATATATTTTAATTGGTACACGAAATATATCATCACATGACATGACATGTGAATAATGTTGTGTGTTATCCTTTTCATGTATTATGTACTTAAATGACATGTATGTCTATACAGTGAGTCATGAAAAAGAAAATATACTGCTCTATGATCCATGCTGCATATTGTGTGCAGTGTGTACAACTATTGATACCACCTTGAATATTTGTAGCATATATAGTTGGTGATTCCCAATAAGTAAATGATATATACTCTAATAATACATGTCATGTATCTAAAGAATAATGGGAATAATTAATTTATTCATAAATTTATTTTGTACAAGACTTGACAAAATTACTCAACATATAATTCATACATAAAACCATTTCACATGGAATTATATCCAAATACATTACAGGTATGTTAGTTTTGATTTCATTAATTAATTCTCTCAGTATGTTGACTCACAATACATGATTGTCTCAACTTATTACGGATGTAACATGAAATTATATATATATATATTTAATTCACTATGGAAATCCCCTAAAACCATTCTAAAATCCTGGTATTAACCACATTTTTACACTTTGGTGTGTTTAGGTAAATAAATGAAATTGGGATTATATTTTAAGTTTAGTGATAAAAATGATTTTGGAATTTAATGTTGAATTAATAATCTTTAATATTTCTCCTCAAATAAGTCATTTTTGAAATTAATTTTAATATTTATATGGAATGTTAATGTTTAACATTGAAAATAAATTTTTTCTTCATAAAATTTTTATGTTTTAATACTTAATCTACCAAATTATGTTTTCAATGAAAAATAAAATTTGTGTGAAGGCCGCACTATGTTGGATATTTAATGTTTTAAGTTAATTGGTTATAAGGGAATCAAAAAAATGAACCATGCAACGGGGATATAATTCAAGATTCCAGGTGACCATGTGCCTCTTAAGTGAATAAACCTATCATGGTAAATATGAATTCAATTCAACAACCCCCTACCCCAGCCCATTTCATTTAGATAGATTGATCCTAGCACATGATCTGTGCACCGATCAAAGGAAATAAGTGCATATATGATAAGTGAAACTTCATAGTTATTGTATATACCAGGTGATCATCCATAAACATCATGACTTACCTTATTAATGATTATCTCTAACTAGTATGTGAATCCAACCGATACACCATTCCATATGATCAATTTCAATGAGACACAATGGATTTCTAGAGACTGTGATCCAATCGACCACATGACAGATAATAATTTCAGAATTTATAATCTTAACCTAAACTCATTAAATTAAAATAATTACCCCTCCATCACATCATGATTCCTAATTAGAGTGAAAACACCCAATCCAAGAAATTCGATGGAAATATCTCTACACCTTCGATAAAATAGATTACATAGATACATAGATCAAGTTCCAACTCATATAGATAAAACTAAATACTATTCCAAAACATACCTAGGATAACTAAAAGAAGATTTTAACCTTCAATGATGTAATAAAATTGTAGAAATATTGAAAATAAACTTACAACATAATAGGGATTCAACAAAAAATATGGATTCTTGAGCATGAATGAATCAAAAAGTTAATTAAGCTATTGTGTTTGTTTCATATACAAGATAAAAGATATATGAAACCTTGGAATTTCCCAATTCACCATCTATGAGTGGGAAGGTGGACACAAATAACGTGTTCAATAATTTTACAAAAATAATCCACACCACTTAAATAATTATTCCTCTAGGAAGAGTCTACTCAAGACCTTCCACACCAGTAACCATGATCACAAATCACATGATAAAAAAATTTAACTCTTTACCATGAATCATGAGAGGATTGAGACTCTAGGCCCATTACTTTATCATTCTACTATTCAAATCTCAAACCACTTCATGCTAGTGCCATGCCAAACTGATTTTCCAAGATAGATATAGTGAACTCAACCCTAATAGAACATAGCATAATTATACTAAAATTATATTGGAATGAGATACAAGGAATCACATGCCTAAGGACCACATAGTTTAGTAGTCTTGGTAAACTCGTTACATACTTGAGTTTTATTTTACATTTGAATACACAAAATATATCATAATAGTTTTAAATAAAAACCTTATTCCCTCTATCATATCATTTCATATCAAACATAGTAAACATCTTGGATTCTTGATAAATGAAACAAAATAGGGGTGTGCACAAATAATCATTAAGAATTAAGTACAATAGAAACAATTATAAATAAGTAAAAAATAATAAATATGGAAAGGTAAATAATTGAACACACATTCCATTTAAATAACATAAATTTCATGGAGAGAAAAGGAATGTTCAATATGGAATGGTAAATAATTGAAAACAGATGACATATAATTAATAAACTGAAAATGAAAAGTATCAATAGAGAATATCATAACAAAAATATCCTGGATAATAAAAATAGAATTATGAATGAAGGAAATGCTTAATTATTAGAAGTCATGTTTCCTAGGAACATGGTACTTTTACCATCAATACAATAAGAATGATGTTTTATAGCGTACTAATATCAATACCCTTCACAAGAATGCTTAAAACATATTGGTTACAGATGTGTAGGGTTTGTCCAACTGATTTTCTACCCTTATACTATAGAATCAGTGATGTGATTTCATTAAATGGTCCCCAAAAAATTTATTTCATGTCCAAATCATTCCTAATATATCAAATAATCGATTTAATTAAAGAAAAATGTTCCTTATCAAATATTCTAATTGAGTAAAGGATACAAATTTATCAATATTTCTCTAGACAATAAAATAACTTTCAAAGTAAACACCATATGAAAATATCATATAAAACTTTGGAAATAATTATATCGATAAGAAAAGAATATGGATATTTATGATAAATTTAATTTTTATTGAGAAATTATTATAATAAATTTATTATTTCAAGAGAAATTTATTAATCACAAAATAATGTGATATCAAAAAATAAGTTTTAACATTTTTAAATTTTCAAGTCAAATAGCCTTGTATAAAATAATTAAAAATGAAACTTAATATACCATAAATAATTAAGTATTCATGATATTAAATTTAAAAGGGGAAGTATATACACCACATAAAAGTGAATTGGTTCATAATAAAAAATAAGTCTTAATGAAATATAAATTGAGATAAATTCCCTTACCTCCATCTTTCTTTTGGTAAAACAAGATTTAACCTATCATATTGTGGTTTTAAATAAGTTATTAAATTATTACAAAACCGTATTTATATTTACAATATCTTATATTTTTTATATTATTTTATCACCGGTTTATTAAGAATCCTTTATTAGTTTTACTATTTTGGGAGTTAATTGCTTGGTTTTTTCATTCATGTTTTATCATGATTCATCTGGTACTTGAACATATTATCGAGTTTCATAATATATAGAAAAAAAATAATTAGATAATCATAATATTTATAAATTAATTATAGTTTAGAGAGTAATCCTAAAATATGGTTAGGAAAAATGAATTACTTTACAATCATAGAGACGGTATGCCGTACATACACATGAGTAACATTTTCTGTTATTCAATGATCATTATGGAAAGGATTTAGGTAATATTTTATATTTATAGAATGATCCTAATGTCATATATACCATATTATTTATTTAAATATATATATATATATATATCATATATGTGGTGTGGTTATGAGAGGAGAGTCACAACGCTTCATGAAGGCGGTTGTCCACACATACACGAATGATGTTACCATATTTTATTGCAAAAACTTATATATTATATTTCCAGATGATGATTATTTAATGAATATAACAATTATGTTATTTATATAAGATATAATTTTATTCATTATTCTGTATCACCTTCCATGTAGAGCGTTAGTGAAAGACGAATAACATCGGTTTGTGAGGCGGTAGTCCGTCGTAGGCACGAGCGATGTTATCATGTCTCATAAAGAATGGAAATTAATAATGAATATATTATATAAATCATCTATATGAATTATTATTTTATAAATAATATCCAATATAACAACCAACATTGAAAGTTGGTAATGGAAAAACCAATGACATCGGTTTTCAAGGTGGTAGTCCGATGAACACACGAATGATGATTTCATAACCCATTTTTTGGAAGTGTTTATGGTTTTAGGTAGTAACCTTAACATAAAAACATCTCAGTATATAGAATATTATTAGGTTTTTATATTATCATGGTATAATATAATTTGAAGGATGTGGAGAAGGAAATAAAATAAAGAGGCTTTTGGAAGAACATTACCTCTTCTTCAGCTATCCTCATTAGGTTTTCACTAAATACTTAAAAGGATGAATTTAGGAAAAAAAGTCTTTAATAATTATGGTAGGGGTGTTTTAAAGTGATTTGGTAAGGTATTTCTCAAACCAATTTTTTTAATATATGAAGAAGGGGGCATAGTAAGTGCACCTTTATAATTGAGGAGGAGTGGCGTTCTTCTAAGTACTCAAACGTATTTACTATTGGGAGGTCTCCCTGAACTCATGTGCATCAAAAATAGATCAATCATGGAGGATAGGGTTTATATGATCTATAAAAACCTACATCGTAGAAAAATTGTTACATTTTTTTCCTATCATTCCTTTGTCTTTAAGTTTACTCAATTATACTCTTTTAGTTTTTACCTTGGTAACTTGTATCTTTTTCATTAACTTAGTAATTCATCCAGTAAGACTAAAAATAAAATTATATTTATTAGACAACTTTTAATTAGTGATTATAAATATGAAATCCAAATAAAAATCTAATGTGTGAGTAAAATTAATTTTAATATTAACATATGTTATGGGAAAAAACATCGTTTTAACCATTACTGAGCTTACAATGTTTTTTTCTATTTAAGGGTCAATATAGTCATTATAAAAGACAAATTGTCCCATTAATGGAAAGTATTTCATTTTTATTTTAATTTATAAATAAAATTTCATAATATATGATTTTTATTAGTTCTAAATCATTTAATAAATTATCATTTATTATAATATGAAATTAATTTCAATTTTGACATTATTCATTTATTTCAAATTAGAAAATATAAATAAAATGATAGAATTAAAATATTTTATTTTGACATCAGTGTAAAATGATATCATCTTCTTAAAAATTAATTTAACTAAATAATTCCTTTAATTTATATCACTGTAAATAAATTTATTTTCATTTATTCAATTTAATTATTAACTAAATAATTCATGTGTTGGAATTTGTTAATAATTTAAAGTAATTATATAATATCTAAATAATTAAAATAAAAAAATGATACAAAAACTAAATTATATGTAGAAATAATATCTATAACCTAATCTATGTTGTGTTTTACCTCTCCCAAAACATTATAGATATTAAAGGCATGAAAGGTTCTTTTTTTGTCTTTTTCTTTACAAAACATATTCTAAAGGTCACATTGATGGAATAGTATCCCAATAACTCATAAAAATAGATCCTAAGGTTATAAATGAATAAATAGCTCTATAACATTGGTTTTTACAAGTTATTAGGTCATTTTACCCCTTATATAATAAATTTAATCCCTCGATAAACTCATTTTTACATCATTCAGGTTATTTAATTTTAAATGTTTTCACTAATTGTTTTAGTAAATAATCAAGTAGAACTTATTAGATAATATAAATTATGATTATTCAAAATAAATAATAATTTTTTACTAGTATCAACAAAAATAAATAAAAGAATTTAATTTAAATTTAATTCCACAGGCATGATAAGAAAGTGGGGTTTCAAAGTGAAACTATTCAATAGTTTACAATGTTTTTATAATGAAATTAAAAATAAAAAATATTAAATTAATATTAAATTTATTAATTTATAGAATCTTTAACTAAATTTACCTAAAAAATAATTCAAAAAATAATTTAACATTATAAATTATTTTAAAAAAAGCCGTGTTTCAATTAAAATTCAATATTGTTTACTATTAATGAAAAATAGAACATCTTAGAAAAATCCAAAAAATATACCCTACGATAATTTTGGTATTATGAATTAAAAAATTAAGGTTATTTTTTCATATAAATTTTCAAAATATGGTGAAGAAAACTTTTAAATTATGTGCACCAATCATGATTAAACAATATTTTAGAAAAAATAAAACATTTTGAAAAACTTTTTTTTCATTCAAATGATTCTTATTTTAGTAATATTAAATATATAATTAATAAAAAATGTTTAAGTTAAATATTTTCATAAGTTAGTTAATACTATTAATACCTTCCTTTTCAATGGCTATGCGATAACTATCACATTAAATAATAATAATAATATTACATTGTTTTTTGTTAAACTCATACATGTGGGTAACTTGAGATTTCAAAGAAACTGAATATTTCATCTAATAAAAGATAAATATGTAATTAAATATTATTAAATATAAAATAATTTTTTTTTCATGTATTATATTGAATATAATGTTATTGTTTTCTAATTTTAGGGTGTTACATTATCCCCACCTTAAATGAAGTTCTGCCTCATAATTTAAAATTGATCTCGGAACACAAGGGTTATACATTTGAATTTTTAACCACTCATAATAAAAATAGTTTATACAACATCATCTCAAGAAGAGTGAAATGGAAGTAAAAAATCATCAAGAATAATCACATAACTAGGTTTCCACATAGGATAAAATATGTGGAAAACGAAAAAGTGGACATGGAAGAGAAATATAAAATAAAAATATCATGGTAGAGTGATAGAGAAAATGTTTAGGAGTAAGATAATGAAAAAAATACATAATACCAAAGGTGTGAAAATGTCATTGATATTATCCAAAATTATTATAATAGGAAAAAAATTTTGTTTAGAGGCCCCTCTCTTGGAGTTGAGGAATTATTTTACTATCTAAGAATATAAGAAAATATACCTATTTGATATGTTTCTGATTATTAAGCACAATTTTATCCTTTGGTTTTGCTTATATTTGTTTTCGATTCATCATTAACTCCAAGAAATGAATATCCAAAAATGATCTTTTTTATAATGTGCTAAAATTCTATTTTTAACTGATTGTAAGACCCATAAAAGCATGGAAATTATTTCTATATGTCTCAAAATATTTTTCAACACCAACATTGTAAGCATAAGTTATCAAATATGAATAAATATATATGGTTATATATAAATTAATCTCTAAAATCTCATCTAAAATTTAGGTTAAACCATTTCATAAATGGTTTACCTTATGACCCTTCTAAAATTTTAAGATCAAAAAGTTTTGAAAGAAGGTCATTGAAATTCTAAAATTACATAAACACATGTAAATACATTTATCATGTCATCTATTGAATCATATTAATAATATGAATTTCTATAACACCTTTTTGAAAAAATGAATTTTTTCTTATTCATTAAATAAAACATATATTATTGGATATATTATTTAAATCCTAAAATATTATAAATTTAATTGATGATTGAATAACCAATTTGTCAAAAAATAATTAATTAGTTCCAAGTTAGTGAACATGATCAAATTTAATTTATCATAATCAAGTGTCTCATTATCCCAACATCATTATCTCAACATTAATTAAATATAAAGGGTCCTCAATCAAGTGTTTTACAATAATTTAAACTTATAATTTAATCACTTTTCTTTTTTATTAGTACCGTTCAAAAAATTATTTTATATAATTGATGGAAATGTACTACTTAAAAACCCTTATATATTTTATAATTATTATAACTAGTATATGAGATACTCAAATGACATAATTATTGAATCCAAACACAAGAAAATTAATCATTCCTAGTTTTCTATGGTAATAACATAACAATGATCATGATCTATAAGATACTTCTTTGGTATATTCCCTAACACATAGGGCATTAATTTTCATAATTCCCCATCTCCTTATAGTTGTGGCATTGAACATTGGAAATTTCTTTATTCCCCTTAAAAAATGAGCTTGGTGGACTTTATCTCTATACTTATAACAAAATTTTATTCCCTTCAAGCAAGTACCCTGGTGTTTATTTCTAAAATTGTCACATGTTTGAAAATAATTTTTTACTTGTTATGCTTATTTATTTTCTATATTCTATAATTTTCTTCGTTGAACACACTTTGAAGCTATAATAATTATATAATTATTTATCTTTATTGATAGCATACAAAATTATTTAATCATATGATGAATTTTTTTGAAAGACCAATGACCTTCAATGAATTTTCCTAATCCCTTCAATTAAATGGTCAATATTCCACTTCGTGTTGTGTATGTAATTAATAATATACCAAGATAACCTTATAAAGGTATCCCCATACACAAAAACACATTCTTCTACTTGTTGATTTATGCTAAGGAAATTTCTCATAAATTTAGATTATTTCTCACAAGGAAAATATTTTGTTAAGAATGTCTCCTTAAAATATTTCCATTCCCTGAGTTATATTTCCACTCCCTCTATAGTATTCGGGATCAACAACCCCAATTAACCAAAATCACCAATGAGAAAACACACCACATCAATAAAATTTTCCTTTTCACCACATCCTTCTTCCATAAATATCTTCCACAAATACTCAATCTATTTCTCATCTACCATTATATTAGTAGTCCCACTAAATAACGGGGGCCTCTAACACATAAAGGGATCCAATATTGACGAGTCTCACTGTGGATATATGTTTCTCTATCTAGGTAAGGTTATTTTTTATAACCTAATTAAGCCTCCCTAATATATAATTAAATTTCCATATTCCAATACTAGTCGTATTGTCTTCCTTAGTAGGGAAATATCTACGATGGAAATATTTATTGATACCCTTATTAATTCAAGGTTCCTTTTCTAAACAATGGAATATTCTAGATTAGCTCAAAAAATATGAATTTTAGATCAGAATGTATGATCCCACAACTAGTAAAATACATAACATAATCTAATATCATAATCATAAACACAGATTCTTTGTGGATATATATATTTCAAATCCTTAAAACTGGTATGTAAATAAAATGAAAATTATCATATGAATATCCCCTAAAGAGTGTCAAACTAGGTGTGCATTAATTCCCATTTTTGTGTTTTAGATAATTCTCATGTCCAGATCGATGCACCCTTTCCAATTTTATTACCCCTAGGTATGTCAGTGAAAGAATCATATATAATTTTTGTATCCATACATGGATTTATTTTAAGTAAAACCACATAATATCTACCTTTATAAAACTTTAGGATGTTATTCTATATGTATCCTCAAAGTTTATCTTTGGGTTATGCTCCCCAGTATTTGTTTTGGTAAATATAGTTCCCAAGGTTTCTATTAAACATAATTTGATAACAAATTTATGGACCCCAAACCTAGTTTTATAGAGTTAGTTCTCAATATAATTACATTGGTGTGAGATACAAAGAATTACATCCCAAACGACCGAATAATTTAGTAGTCTTGGAAAACTAGATAATTACTTGAGTGTTACGTTTCATTTTAATACAAAAATCACAAAAAAAAATTAGAATAACATTATTCCCTATAGAATGTCATTTCATATCTAACATAGTATATTTATAGTATTCATGGGAATGGAAAAACAATAGGGGTGAGCTCAAATTGTCCGTAAGGGTAAAAAAAGTGGAATATATAATGAATTAAAAAATAATAATCAATGTGGAAAGGTAAATTACTGTGCACACATTCCATTTTGACAACTTTAATATCATAGTGAGACAAAAAAATAATTATTATGGAAAAGTAAATAATTTAAAACACAAGTTAATCAATAAAATGAGAATGAAATGAAACCATAGATAATATCATAGAGAAAATATCATGGATAATAAAAATTGAATTCTGAATGAAGGAAATGATTAATTATCAAACATCATACTTCCAAATGACATCATAACATTACTTTTAACACGTCACACATGATTCTTTCAAATATACTATGATTAATAACATTAAGAAGGAAATTTAAATCATTCTGTTTATAAATATAGAGGGTTTGGCCAACTGATTTTTCTCATGATCCTACCTATGAATAGAATGGGTTTCATTAAATGGTCCCAAACCCATGTCTTTCATATCTAAATAACTACTTATATATATCATACAATTGATTTAATTCATAAAAAAGGCACCTTGTCAAATATTTTTATTTATTAAAGGATACATATTTATCAATTTTTCTCTTATTAATCAAATAACTTTCAAAGTAAGAATCATATGTAAAAATGGTATACAGTTTTGTAAATAATCATATCCATCACACAAGAATATAGATATTTAATAGAAATTTAATTTTCAATGAAAATTTATTTCAATAGAGTGATTGGTTCAAGATAAGGTTAATAATCATAAAAGAAAGTTATATTGCACAATAACTTTTAACATTTAGAAATTTTCAAGTCACATCCCCTTGGATTAAATAATTCAAATTGAAACATAAATTACCATAAAGATTTAAGTATTAGTGATATTACTTGTCAAAGGGTAATTATGTACACTACATAATAGTTAATTGGTGTATAATAACAAACAAGCCTCACAAGATTATAAATTAAGAAGAAAGACCTTACTTTAAAATTCATTCAGGTCGAATGTGATTGTATATCCCTTATAATTATTTTAAACATGCCATTAACTTATTATAGAACCATATTGAAATTTATAATATCATATATAATCATTTTATGACATGTTATAACATTATATTAATAATAATTCATTATTTTCAATATTTCAGGTATTAATGGCCTCATTTTTTCATTCATGTTTTGTCATGAAAGATTTGTTTCATGAAGCAATTACAAATTTTCATCGACTACAAGAATAATAATCAATAAATAACCATCATATTTATAAATCAATTATAATTTTAAGACCAATCATGAAATAATTTTATTAAAAACAAAGTACGTTATAAACATAGAGATGGTCAACAATTTGTACACATGAATAAAATGATATAATCTTATAAAAAAAATAATTTTACTCAATAATTCATTCAATTTACATAACTTTTAATATTTTTTGTTTTAATTATTCAATTAAATTTTTAACAAAATAATTCATATGTCGACATTTCTTAAGCATTGAAAGTAATGAATTTATCTCTAAAAAACAAAAATAAATTATCATGAAAAATAACCTCATTTATATTTTAAAATATTATCTATAACCAAAACTATTTCAATTTTCTCCTTATCCAAAATATTTATAGATATTAAAGATATGTAAGGTTCCTTTTTGTTATTTTTTGTACTTAACTTATTTCATAGGTCACTTTCTTGGAATAATATCTCAATAATTGTAACACCCAGGTAAATAAAGAATATGACATTTTCATATTTATCCATATTTGTGAATAAAATATTAATATGACTTTAAAGGGGATGCTATGCTCGATGGCGTACCCAACACGCAACAACGAGTTTCTTGGGAATCTTACGTTTCACTCTAATAATAAAATAATATTATTTTAAATCGTAGTTAACATGTAGCCGTTGTATTGGCGGGAATGGATATAAATAACTATAATATGATTATATATGTTTTTAAATGTTTTTATATTTATCCAATAAAGGATAAAGGCATAAAATATGGAAATAATTCAATTTTAGGCGTTTATGCCCTAGTTTTCACTAAAGGTTCACTTATCGCCTTTTGATGGAGAACCATCATTAAATATAGTTTTGTTCACTCTTATACATCCTTTTGGACCAAATAAAACTCTTCTTAATAATTGGGACATCAAAATTTACTTTGTGTAAATTTTTGGTATCTTTCTGATAAAGTTCATTTTTTAATGAATAGTGTAAAATGTTGTATTTTAATTCGAAACCTCTTTATAGTCTAATTTATTTATATGATTAGATTATCTTTTGAATTGGTGTTAAATTGAAATTAGAATATATTTTTACCATGAAATCCAATAGTGGTCGTTGGAATTAATTTCACTTTGAAATCAGACTTAAACTAGTGTCAATCTTTTGATACTTATTGTTTCATAAAAACACGCCATTTGCTCTGACAGCGGGAATTAATTATTAAATAAATTAATGTGACTTATATTATTTGAATTTTTTAAAATAGACTTCATTTTTGAATTCGGAATATCAAATATAGCTTAGGGTGAATTTTTGGGAACTTTCTGAAAAACTTCAATTTTTGATGAATAGTGAAACCACTAAGTTGTACTTATAAAAACTGATTTTTCCATTGAAATGAAATTTTTCCATCTTTTTGTTTTGAATTTCAAAAACCCGACATACATGGTTGTCATTAAGAAGTAAAATGTGGTTCAATGGGATAAAAATAATTTTTTGGTGAATAGTAACTTATTAAGTTTATAATCGCGGTTAGAGGTAATTAGTGTAGTTTAAGGTAAAAATAATGTTTTAATAATATTAAATGAACTTGAAACATGTCCTAAACTCATTGGATGTGTTATCGACGACCAAGAAAACCCATGGGTCAACTTGGGAACCCAATGAAGCCACTTTGGTTG
The DNA here is from genome assembly GCA_963277665.1 of Viscum album. Taxonomy (NCBI): domain Eukaryota; kingdom Viridiplantae; phylum Streptophyta; class Magnoliopsida; order Santalales; family Viscaceae; genus Viscum; species Viscum album. The sequence continues at coordinate 375,504,736 of OY728160.1, read as the reverse complement.
GAAAATGACATTAATAACTTTTTATTTAAAGTTAAAGTAAAAATGAGACAAACATGAAATGTTTTATTAAAACAAATTTTACATGGGGTTATAAAAATCAGAATTTTGACTATAAATATTCATTGGAAAGATAAAAATATTTCCTACGTCATAGTATTTTTTTTATAATTTTTAGACTTTAAATAAATTAAATTATTTATGACATCATGATGATGCAGCGATGACCTCATTATTTAACGATTTAAATAAAATGGAAAGATAATGTAATATCTAAGGCCAAAACATGTCCAAAACCTATTGGATGAGTGTATTTAGAACCCTTATCACATTATCCTCGAAAAAAATCAATGTGGGACCTCTTAAATCCTAATACCATTTTCAAATAAAGTAACATTTGCTTACTTTCCAAGAGTGCCCCTCCTCTCCTCTTATAAAAGGCCCCCACCTCTACCTCCTTACCCACACTCCCAAAGCCTTTGGCTCGGCCAAACTCTGCCAATTTTGTCTCTCCACATCTCTATATTACTCATTGAAGCCTCACGTTGGGCAGAAGTCTTTCCAATGAACCCTTTGAGCTCAAACCAAAGGGAGTTACCTGATTTTAAGGTAATGTCTTCACTTGAGTCCTTTTGTTTTATTTTGCTTCTCCAACCCCCTAAACTCTTTTTATTCATTTATTTTGTAACAACTCCAGTATTAAAAATATACTAGGATGTTTTTATAAGAATAATTCGAGATAAAATTTCACACACCTACATCTAATGGTTAATGAACATACTGTTTCTGTGGATGGCGAATTTCGGCCTCCCAAAACGATGATTATTCAACATCCTTTTAACACCTTCGAAGGTGGACATTAAGATGAAACTATATTTATATATGATATATTATATGTTTATTTTTTCATTAATATTCTGTATTTTTCATTTTGGACATACCTTTATGGTTTCCATTACGGGTAAATGCGATATCTTCATTTAAGGAAGTGCGGACTACCGCCCCCTCAAAGTGATGTGATTCGTTAATGCCATATGTGGGATGTATAAAGGATGGATTTAAAGTTATTATATATGATGTTACACTGGAATTATAATATACCTCTATATCATTATTATTCCATTCCGTAAAAATATGAAATAGAAATGAAAGTAGCGTTCATGCGTACGTACGACTTACCGTCTCCATGAATGGTGCATTTCATTTCTTATCCCCAAATGTATTGTACTATTATAAGTACATGTATATAATGGATATATATGATTAATTATACATCTAAATGATGAATATAATTCTGGAATTAAAATATACATACCTCTCATTAAGTTTTAATTCCATTAATATGACATATAAATGAAAGTAGCGTTCATGCGTACGTACGACTTACCATCTCCATGAACGGTGCATTTCATTTATTACCTCTAAATGATCATGTAATATTATAAATACATGTATATTATGGATATATATGATATATATTATATCCAAATCATGAATATAATTCTGTATTTAATGAAAATTTTACCACACGAACAATATGTAATTGTAAGAAGTCCACTTTCGACTTAAGAACCAAATATCGACAAAACAAACATTATTAACATAAATGATTACATAGTGTTTATAACATGGAAATAAGTGATCTAAAAGGAATAATGAAATAGAAAAAGGTTTTTAATAAAGTGGAAATTAACTCAAGTTTACTATTCAGGAGGTTAAAGAACGATCGAGTCAAGTCGGACCCGAGGTAAGGGATCCTACACCTCTCTTTCTTTTTTAAGTACATTCTTTTATGTCATTCCTTTTAAAGATCATATTTCTTGTTATTGGGATATTATTTTATATTAACCTTACTGTAATTTTTATGTTCATATGATGAGAGACCCTATTCTCTCTCATCAATCCATTTTGGAAGTTTTGAGTGGTGCCGTTAGGCTGCCGAATTTTTCGTAAGGAATCCTACTCCAATGTTTCTTTTTAAGTACACTCTTTTATGTCATTCTTTTTAAAGCTCATATTTCTTTTTATTGGGATGTTCTTTTATTTTAATCTTACTCTAATTTTTATGTTCATGTGATGAGAGACCCTATTCTCTCTCATCAATCCATTTTGGAAGTTTTATGTGGCGTCATTAGGCTATTGAGTTTTCGTAAAGGATTTTTCATCTCACTTTTATTCCCGTGAGATTTATGCTACATTTGCCACAATTTCCTTTGAGTGGTGTATGTACTGCCCACTATTTTACTCATTGTGTAATATAATTTCTTTTATGAGTATTTACATCAATGTTGTATTGTCCTTCTTTCACGAGGTGTATGTTTCGAAAGATACCCATGTCGGTAAGGGAACCATTCACCCTCCTCTTTTTAAAAGACTTCTGTTGTTGGGTCTTCTAATTTACATATTGGTATGATGGGATATGTTCTCATATATCCTTATTGATGTAAATTTTATGTCCAAGTGATGAGATACCCTTTTTTTATCTCTCATCAACTCATTTTGATGTGACACTGTCAGGCTGTCAAGGGAACTTCTTAACCCAATTTCGATTTCTTTACGTTCAACATATAGTTATTGAATATGTCATCCTTTGAATATGTGTGAATGACCTTTGATTATTTTACACTTAATATCCACTTATATTTAGTGTATTCGTTTGTCACACATAATTATGTAATTGATTTATCCTTAAACCAAGGATACTGTCTTTGTATGGGACTTCGTCTCAATCTCCTTTCAGTGAGGCATATTTTGTATTTTACACAACCTTATTTTATACGGTGTATAAAACCCTTTGACTTTTACGTTTATCCAAACAGAATCTTTTTTATACAAATCGTTTTACTAAACGACAAAAGGGAATGTTTTTGTCATACCTATGCGGGGACAACGACTTCTCCGCCGCCGTGACCGTTATTTGAGTTTCGGCTTCCTCTACAAGCCATACCTTCTTTTTAAAAGAAAAATAAATACCATGTTCTAATTTTCTTTTATTTTGGTATTGAAAATGGTTTTCATAATGTTTTTATATCAACGTGTTGTATTGATATCTTGTGATTGAAAGGTGGAAATGTTATGTTTCCTTTATGCATGTTTTATGTGATACGATTATGTTGAGGTTCTTGGGCATTATTATTAAGATGGGTGAATCTGTGATAAACTTAGGGCGGGTGAGCCCGATATAGCTCTCCAATGCATTGGGTAACACGAAAGAGTGAAACGTTAATGTTTCTCCAAAGATATTTAGGGAATATACTGTGATGGGTATTCCAAACGTAACCAAGAGGGTTACTCCCTACGTAAGAATGTTATGAATGCCTTAAGTTACCCTTATGTCTTATGATTTCTATGATTTATTCATGGTTTGATGAGGTATGTTAAAGTGCCTAAGTTTTATGGGTAAAGTATGATTTCATTCTTATGTATATATGAACTCCTGTTTCCTTTCCATATTTTTATATCCCTTACTAAGCTTTTTTATGCTCATCCCAAGTTTTTAAAATGTTTTTCACAGGTCAAGCGAAATGTACATGATGTGACGATAGTGTCAAGGATGTGTCAAGAAAGAATCCATGTTTTATTTTAAATATGTTTCCTTTGATGGGAAGAATGAATCCTATCTTTTATGTAACAACTTTGTTTAAATGTGGAATGTAATGCCAGTTTTATGAACTAATTCTCTAAAACTCTAAACCTAAAAAGATACTCAATGTGTAATCTTGTATTAACTCAAGATTAAGTAAGGTTTAAGGCTGGGGCCTTATAGTTGGTATCAGAGGTCAGTTTAGAAAACTTTAGAGGTTAGGGTATTCTTTAAGCATAAGTGACATTACCATAATGGTTAGGATTTTTAGAAAGAGTCCTAGTTTTAGATAAAGTGAATGAGTAAGTATATCTTAGTGTTTACCCTCCTCATTAGTACATGATGGTTTTGTTGATATACTCCCACTGACATTTCTGTTTTTAGTGAATGGATGGATCTTTCAGGCACCAAAGAGACAACAGGTTTGAAGGAAACTATGGTGGTTCTCTGATTAAGATACTAGATAAAATGGAGGATTCAATGAGGAAACTCGTGGTTGTTCTAAACCAAATATCAAGGAGTCGTGATCAACCACTTGAACCTTGGTATGTTATGTAATGCATCATGTACGAGATGACTAATTGATGTGGAAGTTCAGGTAATAATTATAAAGGTAACCATTAGAGGTTATATGATCCTTACTTTTGAGGTAATTATGGGTTATTATATGATATGCTGGAAAATGAAAGGCATGAGATAAACTTGAGGTTAAAATATGTTATGATCATTTTTGATTATTTTATCTCTTTTTGGGGAATGATTTAAGAATTATATAGTTTTGGAAAAAGGAAAACACACAGACCGTGTGACAACCCATCACGTCGGACAAAGCTGCGAGAATCGAACCCACAACCAAAGTGCGACTGGTATTTATCGCCTACCACTGGACTACGTGAAGTCCCTGGTTAGTTTGATTGATTATTTTTAGTTAGATGATTTTATGAATTAATAGTAAGTTTATTTTGGGTTATCTATGGAAATATATTAACCCATCATGGAGGATATGTGATTAGGCTAACTACTTTTCAATCTGAGACTTTAAGAGTAACTGATGTTGCTTGGATATAAATGTTGCGATTTAACTTGGAAGACTATGTGACTAAATCCTTCAAAATATTTTGGTTTCAATCTTAGTTTGGTTTTCTTTGAAGAATTTTATGGACAAATTGTTTATCGAATGGTCTTCGTGAACTTTGGGTTTTGTTGGAAAATTTTTGGATATTAAGAATAGATTTTCTTTTTATAAAGGGTTATCCTTTTCTGGATTATCTGATCATGTACTAACCTTTTTGGTTTTGGTTTTGGTTAGAGTCTAAATACATGGGAAGTATATAGTTCTCTATTGTGGATTAGGTGATTCTCTAGAAGTTGATTATAGTACTCTTATTGTGAACAAGTCTCCCTAAATACTCGTCTTTTGGAAAAAAAATGAGTTTGATTAAGGAATCTTGTAAAAGTTGAAAGTAAACATGATAAGTGATTATGTTTCATTATGAATAAATTCCTCAATAAAAAGTAACTTAAAACAAAAATGTTTTATATTAACTTTTCCTACTGGGGAATCAAATACCGTTTAACCCATCATAAGTTTGTGAATTTCTTATGGTTAACTTTCTCCTAGACATGTTTACTATCACTCTCCATCAGAATATGAACCTTTGTTTTCTTCTCCATATCCATATTTTCATACTTGGAATCCTAGTATGGGTTAACTCAGGTGACATTTGTACTTCTCTCCCATTCTTTTAAAGTTATTGTTTTACCGACTCTTGTTCCGATGTGGTACTTTCAAGGATGTTTCCAAGCTCAATTTTAAAAATTACGAGGACGCAATTCCCAAAAGGGGGGAAAGATGTAACACCCCAGGTAAATAAAGAATATGAAATTTTCATCTTTATCCATATTTGTGAATAAAATATTAATATGACTTTAAAGGGGACGCTATGCTCGATGGCGTACGCAACACGTAACAACGAGTTTCTTGTGAATCTTACGTTGCACTCTAATAATAAAATAATATTATTTTAAATCGTAGTTAACATGTAGTCGTTGTATTGGTGGGAATGGATATAAATAAATAAAATATGATTATATATGTTTTTAAATGTTTTTACATTTATCCAATAAATGATAAAGGCATAAAATACGGAAATAATTCAATTTTAGGTGTATATGCCCTAGTTTTCACTAAAGGTTCACTTATCACCTTTTGATGGAGAACCGTCATTAAATATAGTTTTTTTTACTCTTATACATCATTTTTGACCAAATAAAACTCTTCTTAAGAATTGGGACATCAAAATTTACTTTGTGTAAATTTTTGGTATCTTTCTGATAAAGTTCATTTTTTAATGAATAGTGTAAAATGTTGTATTTTAATTCGAAACCTCTTTTTAATATAATTTACTTATATGATTATAATATCTTTTGAATTGGTGTTAAAGTGAAATTAGAATATATTTTTACCATGAAATCCAATAGTGGTCATTGGAATTAATTTCACTTTGAAATCAGACTTAAACTAGTGTCAGTCTTTTGATACTTATTGTTTCATAAAAACACGCTATTTGCTCTGACATTGGGAATTAATTATTAAATAAATTATTGTGACTTATATTATTTGAATTTTGTAAAATAGACTTCATTTTTGAATTCGGAATATCAAATATAGCTTAGGGTGAATTTTTGTGAACTTTCTGAAAAACTTCAATTTTTTATGAATAGTGAAACCACTAAGTGGTACTTATAAAAACTGATTTTCCGTTTAAATGAAATTTTTCCATCTTTTTGTTTTGAATTTCAAAAATCCGACATACATGGTTTTCATTAAGAAGTAAAATGTGGTTCAATGGGATAAAAATAATTTTTTGGTGATTAGTAACTAATTAAGTTTATAATCGCGGTTAGAGGTAATTAGTATAGTTTAAGGTAAAAATAATGTTTTAATTATATGAAATGAACTTGAAACATGTCCTAAACTCATTGGATGTGTCATGGCCGCCCAAGACAACCCATGGGTCAACTTGGGGACCCAATGAAGCCACTTTGTTTGGAAAATGACATTAATATCTTTTTATTTAATGTTAAAGTAAAAATGAGACAAACATGAAATGTTTTACTAAAACAATTTTTACATGGGGTTATAAAAATCCGGATTTTGACTATAAATATTCATTGGAAAGATAAAAATATTTCCTACATCATAGTATTTTTTTTATAATTTTTAGACTTTAAATAAATTAAATTATTTATGACATCATGATGATGCAGCGATGACCTCATTATTTAACGATTTAAATAAAATGGAAAAATAATGTAATATCTAAGACCTAAACATGTACAAAACCAATTGGATGAGTATATTTAGAACCCTTATCACCTTATCCTCTAAACACATCAATGTGGGACCTCTAAAATCCAAATACCATTTTCAAATAAAGTAACATTTGCTTACTTTCCAAGAGTGCCCCTCCTCTCATCTTATAAAAGGCCCCCACCTCTACCTCCTTACCCACACTCCGAAAGCCTTTGGCTCGGCCAAAATCTTCCCATTTTCTCTCTCCACATCCCTCTCTTGCTCACTGAAGCCTCACTTTGGTCATAAGTCTTCCCAAGGAAGCCTTTGAGCTCAAACCAAAGGGAGTTACCCGATTTTAAGGTAATGTCTTCACTTGAGTCCTTTTGTTTTATTTTTCTTCTCCAACCCCCTAAACTATTTTTATTCATTTATTTTGTAACAAATACAGTATTATAAATATACTAGGATGTTTTTATAAGAAGGATTCGAGCTACAATTTCACACACCTACATCTAATGGTTAAAGAACAGACAGTTTCCGTGGATGGCGAATTTCAGCCTCCCGAAACGATGATTGTTCAACATCCTTTTAACACCTTCAAAGGTGGCCATTAAGATGAAACTATATTTATATATGATATATGATATGTTTATGTTTTCCTTAAGCTTCTGTATTTTTCATTTTGGGCATACCTTTATGGTTTCCATTATGGGTAAATGCGATATCTTCATTTAAGGAAGTGCGGACTACCGCCCCCCTCAAAGTGATGTGATTCGTTAATGCCATATGTGGGACGTATAAAGGATGGATTTAAAGTTATTATATATGATGTTATACTGGAATTATAATATACCTCTATATAATTATTATTCCATTCCATAAAAATATGAAATTGAAATGAAAGTAGCGTTCATGCATACGTACGGCTTACCATCTCCATGAATGGTGCATTTCATTTTTTTATCCCCAAATGTATTGTACTATTATAATTACATGTATATAATGGATATATATGATTAATGATACATATAAATGATGAATATAATTCTGGAATTAAAATATACATACCTCTCATTAAGTTTTAATTCCATTAATATGACATAGAAATGAAAGTAGCGTTCATGCGTACGTACGACTTACCATCTCCATGAACGGTGCATTTCATTTCTTACCTATAAATGATCATGTAATATTATAAATAAATGTATATTATGGATATATATGATATATATTATATCCAAATCATGAATATAATTCTGGATTTAATGAACATTTTACCACATGAACAATATGTAATTGTAAGAAGTCCACTTTCGACTTAAGAACCAAATATCGACAAAACAAACATTATTAACTTAAATGATTACATAATGTTTATAACATGGAAATAAGTGATCTAAAAGGAATAATTAACTAGAAAAAGGTTCTTAATATAGTGGAAATTAACTCATGTTTACTATTCAAGATGTTAAAGAACGATCGATACAAGTCGGACCCGAGGTAAGGGATCCTACACCTCTCTTTATTTTTTAAGTACATTCTTTTATGTAATTCCTTTTAAAGATCATATTTCTTGTTATTGGGATATTATTTTATATTACCCTTACTGTAATTTTTATGTTCATATGATGAGAGACCCTATTCTCTCTCATCAATCCATTTTGGATGTTTTGAGTGGTGCTGTTAGGCTGCCGAATTTTTCGTAAGGGATCCTACTCCACTGTTTCTTTTTAAGTACACTCATTTATGTCATTCATTTTAAAGATCATATTTATTTTTATTGGGATGTTCTTTTATATTAATCTTACTGTTATTTTTATGTTCATGTGATGAGAGACCCTATTCTCTACCATCAATCCATTTTGGATGTTTTATGTGGCGTCGTTAGGCTGCTGAGTTTTTGTAAAGGATTTTTCATCTCACTTTTATTCCCGTGAGATTTATGCTACATTTTCCACAATTTCCTTTGAGTGGTGTATGTACTGGACACTATTTTTCTCACTGTGTAATATACTTTCTTTTATGAGTATTTACATCAATGTTGTATTATCCTTCTTTCACGAGGTGTATGTTTCGAAAGATACCCATGTCGGTAAGGGAACTTTTCACCCTCATCTTTTTAAAAGACTTCTGTTGTTGGATCTTTTAATTTACATATTGGTATGATGGGATATGTTCTCATATATCCTTATTGATGTAAATTTTATGTCCAAGTGATGAGATACCCTTTTTTATCTCTCATCAACTCATTTTGATGTGACGTCGTTAGGCTGTCAAGGGAACTTCATAACCCAATTTCGATTTCTTTAGGTTCAACATGTAGTTATTGAATATGTCATCCTTTGAATATGTGTGAATGACATTTGATTATTTTACACTTAATATCCACTTATATTTGGTTTATTCGTTTTTCACACATAATTATGTAATTGATTTATCCTTAAACCAAGGATACCGTCTTTGTATGGGACTTCGTCTCAATCTTCTTTCATTGAGGCATATTCTGATTTTACACAACCTTATTTTATACGGTGTATAAACCCCTTTGAATTTTACATTTATCCAAACAGAATCTTTTTTATACAAAGCGTTTTACTAAAAGACAAATGAGAATGTTTTTGTCATACATATGCAGCGACAACGAATTCTCCGCCACTGTGACCATTATTTGAGTTTCGGCTTCCTCTACAAGCCATACATTCTTTTTAAAAGAAAAATAAATACCATGTTTTAATTTTCTTTTATTTTGGTATTGAAAATGGTTTTCATAATGTTTTTGTATCAATGTGTTGTATTGATATCTTGTGATTGAAAGGTGGAAATGTTATGTTTCCTTTATGCATGTTTTATGTGATACGATTATGTTGAGGTTCTTGGGAATTATTATGAAGACAGGTGGTTACGTGATAAACTAAGGGCGGGTGAGCCCGATATAGCTCTCCAATGCATTGGGTAACATGAAGGAGTGAAACGTTAAGGTTTCTCCAAAGAGATTTAGGGAATATACTGTGATGGGTATTCCAAACGTAACCAAGAGGGTTACTCCCTACGTAAGAATGTTATGAATGCCTAAAGTTACCTTTATGTATTATGATTTCTATGATTTATTCATGGTTTGATGAGGTATGTTAAAGTGCCTAAGTTTTATGGGTAAAGTATGATTTCATTCTTCTGTATATATGAACTCATGTTTCCTTTCCATATTTTTATATCCCTTACTAAGATTTTTTATGCTCATCCCATGTTTTTAAAATGTTTTTCACAGGTCAAGGGAAATGTACGTGATTGGACGATAGTGTCAAGGATGTGTAAAGAAAGAATCCAAGTTTTATTTTAAATATGTTTTCGTTGATGGGAAGAATGAATCCTGTCTTTTATGTAACCACTTTGTTTAAATGTGGAATGTAATGCAAGTTTTATGATCTAATTCTCTAAAACTCTAAACCTGAAAAGATCCTCAATGTGTAATATTGTATTAACTCAAGATTAAGTAAGGTTTAAGGCTGGGGCCTTATAGTCGGTATCAGAGGTCGGTTTTGATAACTTTAGAGGTTAGGGTATTCTTTAAGCATAAGTGACATTACCATAATGGTTAGGATTTCAGAAAGAGTCCTAGTTTTAGATAAATTGAATGAGTAAGTATATCTTAGTGTTTACCTTCATCATTAGTACATGATGGTTTTGTTGATATACTCACACTGACATTTCTGTTTTTAGTGAATAGATGGATCTAGCAGGCACTAAAGAGACAACAGGTTTGAAGGAAACTGTGGTGGTTCTCTGATTAAGATACTAGATAAAATGGAGGATTCAATGAGGAAACTCGTGGTTGTTCTAAACCAAATATCAAGGAGTCGTGATCAACCACTTGAACCTTGGTATGTTATGTAATGCATCATGTACGAGATGACCAATCGATGTGGAAGTTCAGATAATAATTATAAAGGTAACCATTAGAGTTTATATGATCCTTACTTTTGAGGTAATTATGGGTTATTATATGATATGATGGAAAATGAAAGGCATGAGATAAACTTGAGGTTAAAATATGTTATGATCATTTTTGATGATTTTATCTCTTTTTGGGGAATGATTTAAGAATTATATAGTTTTGGAAAAAGGACAACACACAGACTGTGTGACAACCCATCGCGTCGGACAAAGCTGCGGGAATCGAACCCACAACCAAAGTGCGACTGGTATTTATCTCCTACCACTAGACTACGTGAATTCCCTGGTTAGTTTGATTGATTCTTTTTAGTTAGATGATTTTATTAATTAAGAGTAAGTTGATTTTGGGTTATCTATGGAAATATATTAAACCATCATGGAGGATATGTGATTAGGCTAATTACTTTTCAATACGAGACTTTAGGAGAAACTGATGTTGCTTGGATATAAATTTTGCGATTTAACTTGGAAGACTATGTGACTAAATCCTTCAAAATATTTGGGTTTCAATCTTAGTTTGGTTTACTTTGAAGAATTTTATGGAAAAATTGTTTATCGAATGGTCTTTGTTGAACTTTAGGTTTTGTTGGTCAAATTTTGGATATTAAGAATAGATTTTCTTTTTATAAAGGGTTATCGTTTTCTGGATTATCTGATCATATACTAACCTTTTTGGTTTTGGTTTTGGTTAGAGTCTAAATACATAGGAATTATATAGTTCTCTATTGTGGATTAGGTGATTCTCTAGAAGTTGATTATAGTACTGTTAATGTGAACAAGTCTCCCTAAATACTCGTCTTTTGGAAAAAAATATGAGGTTGATTAAGGAATCTAGTAAAATTTGAAAGTAAACATGATAAGTGATTATGTTTCCTTATGAATAAATTCCTCAATAAAAAGTAACTTAAAACAAAAATGTTGTCTATTAACTTTTCCTACTGGGGAATCAAATACCGTTTAACCCATCACAAGTTTGTGATTTTCTTATGGTTAACTTTATCCTAGACATGTTTACTATCACTCTCCATCAGAACATGACCCTTTGGTTTCTTCTCCATATCCATATTTTCATAGTTGGAATCCTAGTATGGGCTAACTCAGGTGACATTTGTACTTCTCTCCCATTCTTTTAAAGTGATTGTTTTACCGACTCTTGTTCCGATGTGGGACTTTCAAGGATGTTTCCAAGATCAATTTTAAAAATTGCGAGGATGCAATTCCCAAAAGGGGGGAAGGATGTGACACCCCATGTAAATAAAGAATATGAAATTTTCATATTTATCCATATTTTTGAATAAAATATTAATATGACTTTAAAGGGGACGCTATGCTCAATGGCGTACCCAACACACAACAACGAGTTTCTTGTGAATCTTACGTTGCACTCTAATAATAAAATAATATTATTTTAAATCGTAGTTAACATGTAGCTGTTGTATTGGCGGGAATTGATAGAAATAACTAAAATATGATTATATATGTTTTTAAATGTTTTTACATTTATCCAATAAAGGATAAAGGCATAAACTACAGAAATAATTCAATTTTAGGCATATATGCTCTAATTTTAACTAAAGGATCACTTATCGCCTTTTGATGGAGAAATGTCATTAAATATAGTTTTGTTCACTCTTATACATCCTTTTGGACCAAATAAAACTCTTCTTAAGAATTGGGACATCAAAATTTACTTTCTGTAAATTTTTGGTATCTTTCTGATAAAGTTCATTTTTTTAATGAATAGTGTAAAATGTTGTATTTTAATTCAAAACCTCTTTTTAATCTAATTTATTTATATGATTAGATTATATTTTGAATTGGTGTTAAAGTGAAATTAGAATATATTTTTACCATGAAATATAATAGTGGTCGTTGGAATTAATTTCACTTTGAAATCAGACTTAAACTAGTGTCAATCTTTTGGTACTTATTGTTTCATAAAAACACGCTATTTGCTCTGACAACGGGAATTAATTATTAAATAAATTAATGTGACTTATATTATTTGAATTTTTTAAAATAGACTTCATTTTTGAATTTGTAATATCAAATATAGCTTAGGGTGAATTTTTGGGAACTTTCTGAAAAACTTCAATTTTTTATGAATAGTGAAACCACTAAGTGGTACTTATAAAAACTAATTTTTCCGTTTAAATGAAATTTTTCCATCTTTTTGTTTTAAATTTCAAAAATCTGACATAAATGGTTGTCATTAAGATGTAAAATGTGGTTCAATGGGATAAAACTAATATTTTGGTGAATAGTAACTTATTAAGTTTATAATCGCAGTTAGAGATAATTAGTGTAGTTTAAGGTAAAAATAGTGTTTTAATAATATGAAATGAACTTTACACATGTCATAACCCCATTTTATGTGTCATGTCCAACCCAGAAAACCCATGGGTCAACTTGGGGACCCCATGAAGCCACTTTGGTTGGAAAATGACATTAATATCTTTTTATTTAAAGTTAAAGTAAAAATGAGACAAACATGAAATGTCTTACTAAAACAATTTTTACATAGGGTAATACAAATCCGAATTTTGACTATAAATATTCATTGGAAAGCTAAAAATAGTTCCTACATCATAGTATTTTTTTTATAATTTTTAGACTTTAAATAAATTAAATTATTTATGACATCATGATGATGCAGCGATGACCTCATTATTTAACGATTTAAATAAAATGGAAAGATAATGTAATATCTAAGACCAACACATGTCCAAAACCTATTGGATGAGTGTAATTAGAACCCTTATCACCTTATACTCGAAAAAAATCAATGTGGGACCTCTTAAATCCGAATAACATTTTCAAATAATGTAACATTTGCTTACTTTCCAAGAGTGCCCCTCCTCTCCTCTTATAAAAGGCCCTCACCTCTACCTCCTTACCCACACTCCCAAAGCCATTGGCTCGGCCAAACTCTGACCATTTTGTCTCTCAAATTCCCTCTATTACTCATTGAAGCCTCAATTTGGGAATAAGTCTTCCCAAGGAAGCCTTTGAGCTCAAACCAAAGGGAGTTACCCGATTTTAAGGTAATGTCTTCACTTGAGTCCTTTTGTTTTATTTTGCTTCTCCAACCCCCTAAACTCTTTTTATTCAAATATTCTGAAACAACTAAAGTATCATCAATATACTAGGATGTTTTTATAATACGGATTCTTGCTACACTTTCACACACCTACATTTAATGGTTAAAGAACATACTGTTTCCGTGGATGGCGAATTTCGGCCTCCCGAAACGATGATTATTCAACATCCTTTTAACACCTTCAAAGGTGGCCATTAAGATGAAAATATATTTATATATGATATATGATATGTTTATGTTTTCCTTAAGCTTCTTTATTTTTCATATTTGGCATACCTTTATGGTTTCCATTATGGGTAAATGCGATATCTTCATTTAAGGAAGTGCGGACTACCGCCCCCTCAAAGTGATGTGATTCGTTAATTCCATATGTGGGACGTATAAAGGATGGGTTTAAAGTTATTATATATGATGTTATACTGGAATTATAATATACCTCTATATCATTATTATTCAATTCCATAAAAATATGAAATATAAATGAAAGTAGCGTTCATGCGTACGTACGGCTTACTATCTCCATGAACGGTGCATTTCATTTCTTATCCCCAAATGTATTGTACTATTATAAGTACATGTATATAATGGATATATATGATTAATGATACATCTAAATGATGAATATAATTCTGGAATTAAAATATAAATACCTCTCATTATGTTTTAATTCCATTAATATGACATAGAAATGAAAGTAGCGTTCATGTGTACGTACGGCTTACCGTCTCCATGAACGGTGCATTTCATTTATTACCTCTAAATGATCATGTAATATTATAAATACATTTATATTATGGATATATATGATATATATTATATCCAAATCATGAATATAATTATGGATTTAATGAACATTTTACCACACAAACAATATGTAATTGTAAGAAGTCCACTTTCGACTTAAGAACCAAATATCGACAAAACAAACATTATTAACTTAAATGATTACATAATGTTTATAACATGGAAATAAGTGATCTAAAAGGAATAATGAACTAGAAAAAGGTTTTTAATAAAGTTGAAATTAACTCAAGTTTATTATTAAGGACGTTAAAGAACGATTGAGTCAAGTCGGACCCGAGGTAAGGGATCCTACACCTCTCTTTCTTTTTTAAGTATATTATTTTATGTCATTCCATTTAAAGATCATATTTCTTGTTATTGGGATATTATTTTATATTACCCTTACTGTAATTTTTATGTTTATATGATGAGAGACCCTATTCTCTCTCATCAATCCATTTTGGATGTTTTGAGTGGTGCTGTTAGGCTGCCGAATTTTTCGTAAGGGATCCCACTCCACTCTTTCTTTTTAAGTACACTCTTTTATGTCATTCCTTTTAAAGCTCATATTTCTTTTTATTGGGATTTTCTTTTATATTAATCTTACTGCAATTTTTATGTTCATGTGATGAGAGAACCTATTCTCTCTCATAAATCCATTTTGGATGTTTTATGTGGCGTCGTTAGGCTGCTGAGTTTTCATAAAGGATTTTTTATCTCACTTTTATTCCCGTGAGATTTATGCTACATTTTCCAAAATTTCCTTTGAGTGGTGTAGGTACTGCCCACTATTTTACTCATTGTGTAATATACTTTCTTTTATGAGTATTTACATTAATTTTGTATTGTCCTTCTTTCACGAGGTGTATGTTTCGAAAGATACCCATGAAGGTAAGGGAACCTTTCACCCTCCTCTTTTTAAAAGACTTCTGTTGTTGGGTCTTTTAATTTACATGTTGGTATGATGGGATATGTTCTCATATATCCTTATTGATGTAAATTTTATGTCCAAGTGATGGGATACCCTTTTTTTATCTCTCATCAACTCATTTTGATGTGACGCCGTTAGGCTGTCAAGGGAACTTCTTAACCCAATTTCGATTTCTTTAGGTTAAACATGTTGTTATTGAATATGTCATCCTTTGAATATGTGTGAATGACCTTTGATTATTTTACACTTAATATCCACTTATATTTGGTGTATTCGTTTGTCACACATAATTATGTAATTCATTTATCCTTAAACCAAGGATACCGTCTTTGTATGGGACTTCGTCTCAATCTCCTTTCATTGAGGCATATTTTGTTTTTTACACAACCTTCTTTTATACGGTGTATAAACCCCTTTGACTTTTACGTTTATCCAAACAGAATCTTTTTTATACGAATCATTTTACTAAACGACAAAAGGGAATGTTTTTGTCGTACGTATGCGGCGACAACGACTTCTCCGCCGCCGTGACCGTTATTTGAGTTTCAGTTTCCTCTACAAGCCATACCTTCTTTTTAAAAGAAAAATAAATACCATGTTTTAATTTTCTTTTATTTTGGTATTGAAAATGGTTTTCATAATGTTTTTATATCAATGTGTTGTATTGATATCTTGTGATTGAAAGCTGGAAATGTTATGTTTCCTTTATGGATGTTTTATATGATACAATTATGTTGAGGTTCTTGGGCATTATTATGAAGACGGGTGGTTCCGTGATAAACTAAGGGCGGGTGAGCTCGATATATCTCTCCAATGCATTGGGTAACACAAAGGAGTGAAATGTTAAGGTTTCTCCGAAGAGATTTAGGGAATATACTATGATGGGTAATCCAAACGTAACAAAGAGGGTTACTCCCTGCGTAAGAATGTTATGAATGCCTCAAGTTACCTTTATGTCTTATGATTTCTATGATTTATTCATGGTTTGATGAGGTATGTTAAAGTGCCTAAGTTTAATGGGTAAAGTATGATTTCATTCTTATGTATATATGAACTCATGTTTCCTTTCCATATTTTTATATCCCTTACTGAGCTTTTTTATGCTCATCCTAAGTTTTTAAATTTTTTTTCACAGGTCAAGGGAAAGGTACGTGATGTGACGATAGTGTCAAGGATGTGTCAAGAAAGAATCCAAATTTTATTTTAAATATGATTCCGTTGATGGGAAGAATTAATCCTGTCTTTTATGTAACCACTTTGTTTAAATGTGGAATGTAATGCAAGTTTTATGATCTAATTCTCTAAAACTCTAAACCTGAAAAGATCCTCAATGTGTAATCTTGTATTAACTAAATATTAAGTAAGGTTTAAGGCTGGGGCCTTATAATAATTCATAACAATAATGACTGAGGTGATAAGGGTAGATATTTTTCCAACCAATGGGCTTTAGATAAGTGTGTAGGCTATTTTACCCCTTATATAAAAAGTTTAATCCCCTAATAAACTCATTTTTACCTTAATCATGGAAATTAATTTTAACTGTTATCACTAATCATTATGGAAGAAGATTAAGTTGAAATTATTAGATAATATAAATTATTATTATTCCAAATACAGAATAAGTTTTTATAAATTCAGCTAAAAAATTAGAAGAATGTAATTTAAAATTAATCCCATCTATGCAACGAGAAAGTTGGTTTTTAAATTGAGAATGTTCAAAAGAGTATAATGTTTTTATATAAAAATTAAATATGAAAATGATAAAAATTAAATATGAAAATGATAAAAATTACCTAAATTGTATTAATAGATATAAATCTCAACTAATATTAATTTAAAACGATTTCAAAATATTATTTACCATTATCAATTATTTTAATGAAAATGTATATTTTAATTAAAATTCAGTATTTTTCACTATTGATCAAAAAATGAAACTTCTCATAAAAATACAAAAAAATCATTCAAATATTACTATTGTATTCCACTTTCTAAAATGAAGTTTATTTTCCATATAAATTATTTAAAATTGGTAAAAATTAATTTTATATTATGTACGATAGGTAAGATTTAAAGGCCTTTTGGAAAAAGTAAATTTTTTCGGAAAACATTTTTTTTATTTTACTACTAATCAATAGATAATTAATAAAAATGTGTAAAATATATATTTTCAAAATTTTTTACTTATATTCATACCATCCATTCAAATTCATATGCAATAACTATAATGTTAAATAATAATATTTTTATTATATTAATATTCGATAAAACTCGGTCTTGCATATAACGTAAGATTTCCGAGAAACTCATTGATTCATATAACATAAGATAAAATTAGCCTTTAATGTAATAGAATATAAACTCAATATTTCATATTTCAAACACTTTTTAATAAAATGTTGTTATTTTTTGAATTTTGGGGTGTTACACAAGAGTTCACCATCTCAGCTAAAAAACAACAGGCCTGATGTAGAATCCCATCACTCAAGCATTACTTCACTTAATACCACTATGTAATGCAGTCCCATTGCAATTCCATAGAATATTTAATTCTACCTCCATCCTGTATATCAATTATTCACAACTTCTCCCCATACAAGGCTTCCACATCTAATTTCTATTGAACCATGATCTATTGAAGTGATTCAGCGCCAATAATTTCATAAGTAGTATGGGCCCTGATCTTGGTATACGAGTTATGTATGTTAAAAAGATTTATATTCTAACATAGTTATGTCTAGACCCTCTAGATATACATGTGGTTAGAATAAATGGAGATGAAGTTGGGTATATAATATGAGTACTTGTTTTAAAACACTAAAATTATTAGATATGTAAATGAATCTTTGCTACTCAAGATAGGGAATCTGTTGTGCCTAATAGAACTTTTATCATTC
Organism: Viscum album; assembly: GCA_963277665.1. Taxonomy (NCBI): domain Eukaryota; kingdom Viridiplantae; phylum Streptophyta; class Magnoliopsida; order Santalales; family Viscaceae; genus Viscum; species Viscum album. Next base: position 375,486,196 of record OY728160.1, on the reverse strand, counting down.
ATCAATAAATAGGGATTTATTCTATAGGAGAGGGATAAAAACAATAGTTCGAGTGATCTTTAATTTTTAGAGTTTATTTTTTATTCATTTTCAATTACGGAAATTCCCTATTGATGGAACATCAAGACCTTAATGGATGAGTGGGGGATAATCCTTGTAGAACTTATTAAATAATTCAATGTTTTAATTTTTAATATCATATATTCAGCTATCTAGAATTATTCAATCTATTATGAAATTTGGATATTTCATTATTTATATGCCTCTTGAATTCTTATCTTATTCATTAGTTTGTAAATATATCCCCCATAAAGTTATCTCTACTACTTGATATTGTGAGAAGTGGGTTGATATGAGGATAATCAGGGATATCTATCCAATAGGCTTCATGAGATTATAAATTACAAGGTTTACTAAAATCATTTGATTAAGCCGAAACTTCCAAGAGAGGGTTATTGTTGAGATTTCATCTGATCTGATAGAGGAAAAGATGGTTAAAAAGAATAATGATCTAATTGGAAAAGGTGAGAGGATATATAAGGTTATTCCATCTTCATTAAAACTAAATTTAATAACAATATAATTCAATAATTTTTTCACATGCCAAACTGATTAAAAAAAATAAGAAAACTCCCCAAACACTCTCATCTCTATAGAAAACACAAGGTACACTATCAACACATTATTTTGGGTTGAAAAATTTGTTTTATTGAGGGCCCAGTGACACACTCATATTAATTCCACAGTTGAGTTAGCCTGTGTTACACAATGTGTAAAAATATCACAAAAAGTTTGATTTGTTACCGGAAACTTGTTCTACCCACCTGTAGAGTTAGAGTGTTATTCAAATGGGGTTTTAAATCTTAAATGATATATACATCATTCTTCACACCATGTACTACACATAATAACATTTTTATGATATTTAATTTAACATATTTTTTGTATTAATTAGATACTGCGCACTTTTAACACACTTCTTCTACAATTTACATTAGGATAAACCATTCGGGATTTACACAAAATGTACACCAACTATACGATGTGTACCCTATTCATACCACATTTCAATTGGAGGTCCATAAAAGGGAAGTTATGATGCCATACACTAAAATCCTTAATAATATGTCATGATATGTGTATCTCATCATAGTGGGTTGACTATGGGTACATAGAATGCACATTTATATTAATTTTCATGTAGGTTTTTTATCTAGTTAGAATCTTCATCATCTCTAAATAGGATTTTTGGGAATTCTACATTTGTTACTAGATTATTCCTAGTCATATGAAGCCAAATTATTATATTGCATTTAATTTCATATTAATAGTGAAAAAAATTAAATGAAAAAATAATATAAAAATGTTGAATTTATGTATATATAATAAATAATTAAAAATTAATATTTTGCCACATTGACATCACTTTAATGTTTCAAGTTGTATCATATGTTTTTATACCCATGTAAAATGATTTTTTTCATTGATACTTTTGATAAATCATTAAAAAAATAGAATATAAACTCAAAATAGTGTTAGAATTGTTTTTTCACATATAATTTATAAAAATAATTACCTAGAATTTATGATTCTTCCATCATTGATGATCAATTAAGTAGATGATCTAGGATCATTATTATAGAGAATTACTTGAAGTTAAATTCTTCTAGGGGTTCCTATAAGTGACCAATAACACTTGGAACATCACTATTTGAATTATGAGTTCCAGTTTAGAGGAATTAGGTATCTTTTGTCATTCATCATTAATTGTACTAAGAATTTGTAGTCTCAAAATAATTTTATGTTTTTTTATCCCATTATGGAGAGGGAGGATGAGGCTCATTTCATATTCTTGAGATATTTCTTAAGAGATTCAATTTCTCTAGTGATAATTCTCTTGAGATAATATAGTTTCCTATATCTACCCACCATACCGTATATATTATAAATGATAGTTTATATACATTGGGTTAGACAATAATTTACTACACATATTCTCTTTACCTAATTTATTATCCCAAGTAATCCTCACATCAAATAATAATAATAATATATTATTATTATATTTTCATGACAAGTACTACCAAATAGATTTTTAAAATTCATCAATTCAATAAATAAATTAATATTTATCGAATTTTTTAAAATAAAATATATAATTTACAATGGTCCCTTAACTCATCTCATCAATCCTTATCATTAATTATTTAACCCTGAATGATAAATATTTACTCTACATAAATAATATCATATAATGCATTCAATAAATAAATAAATTTTATATTCACTAATTAGAAAATAAATATTTATTTAATAATTATATAAATAATTAAATATATTTATGTATTATATCATTAATAATATATAAGATATAAATAAATATTATATATTTTCTATTTAAAAAATAATATTTAGTTAACATTAAAATCACACACCCACAAATACATATATAGTGTAAAATAAAATATCACTATTAATTGAATTTATGGTATACCAAAACTGAAATAATTATTATTACATGGTTTAGAGAGTAATATTTATTCTATTTTTTAAATTCAAATATTATTTTATAGTGATTTTGGGTACACTTAGGGTATGACCCTATACACCTCTTTCTTTGGGGCATTTGGTGAGAATGCCTAAATTATAAGATTAGAATCTTAAAACCCATCTAAAAACCCATGGAGAAAGAATATATTATCACATTAATAACAACATAATAGAGAAAATTAATATATAATGTAATCTATTTTTTTGATATCTCATTAATAAGGATTCATATCCATGTCATCAATCTATATGGTTAATATATCATTATTTGGATACATAAAATTAACTCATTGACAATATTCTATGGATATGGACTTAGTCAAATAGTCCTATTTCACTCAAGGGGCTCAGGATATCAACTTCTATTTATATCATGGGGAAAATTTCCTTTTAAACTTATTAATTAACATCATATCACTTATGATGAACCCTATATATGTAACTTTTCCATGATCAACTATCATTATAGTTTTCACTGATACATTAAAGTAAAAAATTCATCTTATAAAATTACAAAAATATCAACTATAGGGACTAATACAAACATCTGTAGATAGAAATATCCAACGATATACATCACTTGAAATTACTATTGGAGGGTCCATGATCATACCCTCTTATCTTAGAGATAATAAGTGTGAAACATCATGTGAAAAAGCCTCATCATCTCTTGAGTATCCTTCACATGAGAGTCTAAACATCATTTGTTTCCTTTCAAAAAAAAGTTTTTCGATTCATATAAATTTTTTTTAGGATACTGTGAGAATAATTAAATGTTTTTATTATAATAGGGGACTGCTATAAAATTTTTATATAGAAAACACTCTTATGAATTTATCACATTAATGTTATACATAAGACCAATCATCCTTTGATAATATTATTTTAAATTTATAGGTATTTGAATATTTTTGAAATCAATATTATAAAGGTAGTTGGTTCTTGGGAACAAAACACAACATATATTACCAAACTATGAAATATTACTCAACATAACTCCCCAAGTCATCATGAATAATTTATTAAGAACTCATTCCAAATCAATTCCATGATCCACAATAACCACATATCCTAACATAAAAATATTTTTTCCATTTATCCACTGACCAAAAGTCATTATTTTAATTTCTAATCATAATAAATCACATAAATAATTGATTTCAATACTCTTTTACTAAAACTATACCTTTTTTTATTTCAAAATCAACTATTTCCACTAAAATATTTCTGTATATTTCTCAAATTGAAATGTTACTTAAAGTGAAGAAGCATCCATCTAATTGACCAACTAGTATTTTAATAATCTAAGGAATAATAAAACCATACTATAAATACTCACCCAAAATTCAATCAATACTACAGATCCATACTTTCTATATTTAGATCTCTAGTTCACTTTACACAACCAATGTATTTCAAATTCCAATACATAACATAGACACGATTCATTAATTCTAGAATCATTTTTATATTCAATAAATCTTTCAATTTAGTATGAAAATATTTGAATACAATATATCCTCAAATATTTTCATGTAAATCATTAAAATACCACTATAGTGGTTATATAAACCATGAATATAAAACATCATCACACCCATAATGACCATTTTCAGTTTTCTCAAAATTATTACTAACATAATGTTTATTCATTTTCTATTCACTCATACCCAAAACATAAAATCAAAACCCATACATGCATCCTCATACATATAAGAATATATTGGTTTCCAAATTTCAATCCCATTATTACAACCATAAATTACACCTATTTCAATGATATCCCATAACTATACTACCACCACTACACAACATCCCCAAATATTAAATTCAACCCTTATACAATATGTTTTGAACAAAAAGAGAACTTAAACAAAAAAACAAGGAGACTTAAAATGTTCCTTTAGTAGTAAAATTATTGGAATGACATTAAGTTATAAAATAATGAACCAAAATATCAAAACTAATATAGACATAAAATAGTCAACAAAAAAATCGAGACCTCATATCTTGTACAATCAATAATCTAGTCACTCATCACAGCCCAATGTACAAATACTTTCCATAAAAATATGAAATTAGACATGGTTAGGTCAACCCCATTAATAAATCCCATGACATTATTACATCTATCATAAATTATCCAAGCTCAGGTTGTTATCCCATAATTAGAGGTAATCTATATCATTTGAAGTATCTATAAAAGTAAAACTGATAATAAATTTGATAAAACAACTCACATAACCTTAGTTTAACCCTACCACTACCTATATCCTATACAAAGAGAAATCTCACTCCACCCCAGGCCAAAGTTCCAACTACCAAAGAATAATAACATTCCAAAGTAGTAAATATCACTAAAAATAAACTTCTATGGTGGAATGTTTATCAATACTAAATTATAAAACCATAATAAACTTAATTTTCAAAAAATAACATTTATCCCACAATAATTTAATCAAAATTATTTTCACCTCAGTTTAAATGATTCCTAAAGAATCAAATATACTATATATGAAATCCCCACAGTAATTTATACTTGTCTAAATCCACCACTGTAAAGACAAGATTGTTGGGAAACAAATTTAAATTTTGATCCACCATTCTCATGGTTTGAAAAAAAACTTCCTGATTTAAAATTCACAATTGAATGTTAAAACGTGCTTATTATATTGAAACCCTTTAAACCCACCATAATCTAATAATTTTTGTTTAAGTAACATTTTTATACCCCTAATAAAAATTATCTTTTTGAATATTTTTGAAATGAAGACTTTATGAATGATTTGGAAGAAAGATACACCACTATTAATACCCCTTATTTACCCAAAACTAATCACAATGTTCAAATATTTTTTGATATCACACCACCCATTTTATTTTACATACCTATATCTAACAAAATGGTTTCAACACCAAATTCGGTGTGATGCCCTAAACCCAGACTCTTGGTTTCTGTGCAATAAACAAATTCCTTATATATTCAATTTGATACTAGTTGTAAAATCCAGAAAAATACCATCCATTATTATTAAAAAAATTATTATTGATTTTCTTATATACCGAGGATCATTTTATGTTTATAACATTAGATAATTAAGATATAAATAAATTACAATTTCCATGTTCTTTGTATCAAACCAACCATATTTTTCTATTATATTTGAAAATAATTATTCTATAATGAATCTTCATAATAACAAAAAATATTATTTCACACATTTTATCCTACTAAACATGTCACATGTACAAATTTTCATTATATCCTAGATAAATTTAAAATAATATGTGGTGATCTCAAACAATAAGTAAGGTAAACATATAAATATAGCTTCCAAAAACATAATCACGATACATATAATATGGAAAAATTAATAATTTTAATAATTATAAATTCAACTGAAATTAAGATCATTCTATATACATAAATAGAAATGACATCATATATATCATAAATACTAATATCATAATGAAGGAATATATAGTATAGGACATAAAAAACTCATTATCAAGGCCTTGTTTTATGAAATTTACTTGTCGTTGAGACCACATTAAAAAAATATTGCTAAATTAGGAAGGCATACACCGAATATATAAACATGTTAATCCATGAGACCTATCAATTCATCGAAAGGATGTTTAATTATAGACCCCACCCATCAACTGATTAGGTCCAATGTCTTATTTATAGGAGTCAACAATATCTTCCATTCCATTCCCTAAGGATCCTATGGAAGAATAAAAACATGGATATCTATGTAATGAAAAATAGAAAATATATATAAATGGTCAGATGATGTTAGTCATCAATAATCTTATAGAATTTCTACATTTTTTCCAAATCAATAATGTGAAAAAAATATCATGACCCATCATGAGAAAGAAGTTAGATGGTTAAACAATACATAGTCAACTTGAAAAGAATTGTCTTTATTAGAATAAAAATATACAGTACTATAGTAATTTTACTTATGATAACAAATGGGATAATATGATCAGAACCCATCTAGAGAAAGATAGTGGATGGTCAAAAAAAAATATAGTCAACTACTCAACAACCAACCTTATTGGAATTAATATATGTGAAACTCCAATAATTTACCCCCATGTCAATAGAATATCATATAATCTAGGAGAACATCATCCAATATGAAATATGTAAAATGTGAAGTTAACACTATATAGAGAAATGAGTATACGACTAATTCAATACTAGAATAACATGATAAAAAGTGATCTATAGAAATAAATTAGACTGTTTTAAAAGAATATATCCAAAGAAGTGAGAAATAGTTTTCAATGGGTTTATGTGGTAGGAATGTACATAACTAGAAGAGAGAGAGAGAATACTATGTAATAAAGAAAATTTAATATTGTACCAAACTAATAGTAAATATAGTTAAGAGAATTATTATTACATGGTGAAAGGAAGTCGAGTCCCAAAAAAAATGAGTATTTGGGAACAAAAAAATTAATAGCTAGTTGAATAGAGAAATATGATTTGGATTGTAAATCCCATGAAATAAAATTAAATAAAGTATATAAAAACATTGATATATTAAATTAATGGAAAACTATAAAAATTTAATATGGTTCATAACATGTAACATGTCTTAAAGAACCAGAATTGAGGCCAAGAAAATCTTTATGACTTGAGTAACACTATTAAAAACCCCCTTGAAAGAGAAGAATTTTAAATAATCATAAAATGACCTGATAAAAAGATACTTCATAATATGATATTTCTAATATTATTTATATAAACCATATAAATAAAATTTGGTGTGTAATACCAACATGTATCAAATAATGAAATTTGGGATGAAAAACCATTACCTGTTATCCTAACATCAATGAACTTAATTTAACCTCTTTTATCAAAAAAATATGTATCTTAATAATTTAATTAATAACCTTACTCATTTCTATTTTCATTTATAATCTTCCTAAATAATCATTATCTACATGATTTTTTGTAATTTTCCACATCAAGTGTTTATAGGCTTGATCGTTTATAATAGTTTTATAATAGATGTGTCATTTTTCATTACTCTTATAATGTTAATAATTATAAGGTCAATAAAGATACATCTTAGGATTTATTAAAATAATTTAATTTTTTTTCGAATTCCTTTTATGAGTGTTTTAGTATTTATCATAGAATATAAAATCAGTTATTATCATATTTCAATGATTCTTAATGATCATAAGTTATTTTTTTATTTAATGAGTTAAATGTTGATATAAACTTTCTAGAACCAAAAAAAATTATATACTTATTTATATCATATTATACTATTATGTATAATTTCTCATATTCATCCATGACATAAGTGTACAATAATTTTCAAAGAGGTAGTTAAACTGACACAAACACGAACCTACTAAGATTAATTGATTATTTTGAGATAGTTTAGTTGAAATATCATTAAACTAGAATAATAATGATATAATTTTGTGTCTATTACTGTGATATATTTTTTTAAATAATTATAAAAATAATTAATGTATATGAAAATATTACATAATTTAAATAAAATATTTCCCTCTTAGCACACCTACTTTAAATAATTGAATAAAGAATGATTATTTATTGAACATATCATTAATAGGTTCTCAAAGTTTTCAAAATATAAAATTAATGATATCATAAAAATTATATTTTATAATTAAACCATTATAGGAACCATAAACTATGGTTGGTTATATAAAATGAATTTCATTTCGCATGGTGGCGGTAGTCCGCACATACACACAAATGATAATTTTTTCTTTATTAATAGATGGAATAGATGTATAAAAAATTATAGTACACCCAATATAGTAATATTAAAGTATAAAAATTACAATAATATAATTATATTAGTCTGTATATAATAAATTTTAATGAATATAACTAAGAAGAAGAGCTAAGTAGATTATAAAACTCATATCGGGGGTTTGAATTATCTTTGGAAGTATACTTGGAAATGAAATCCTTACACTAACTATTATTGAAAATAAGATTTTGAAAATTGGATAGGGTTATCTTAAGAGAAATGTGAGAGATACTCAAAAGAAAATGAGAAGTTTAGCTGAGTCTTGAATTTCCGGAGATGTTACACTTTTATAAGTTATTATAAGGGTAGTTTTGGGAGTAACCCTTACATTTTAAATAATGTATTGTTACAATTCTACTGTTAATAACCAAAAAATAGAAAAAAGTGGTGGGGATAGTTATTTTGGGTCAAAAATCAACTCAAAAACTCTTTTTTAGATAACTTTAGATGTTTTATTCCTTTTTAATTCTTTAACGTTTACCCTAATTTACTTTCACCAAATTAATTAATTTTTTACCTTAGTATTAATATTATTGATATAGATTAATATTGATAATTTTAACTAATTTGATACTTATTATTGAAAATTTAAAATAATTTTTTTAAATAAAATCTAGAAAGGGTTGAGAAGTTAATTTTAAATAAACAAACTTAATCAATCAAAAAACAGTGTTTATAATAATAGTGATTTGAGATTTAAATTTAAAAATAGTATAAAATTATATTAAATACTGATTTTAATGAAATAAATTGATCATATATAAAAAAGGGTACTAGGATTTAAATTAGATCTCATACTTAATCTCCCTCTAAAATAATTAATTCAATAAAGAGATTAAAATGTAATTTTTTTATTAATTTAAAATTTCAATTAGTTAAGAAAACTTTTGAAATAGGATTTATAAGCTTAAATAATATTTTAGAATTCATAATTTTATTTCATAGATTCATATTTAATGAATTAGTTTTTTAAAAAAAATTATACATCATTGTAATATAATGATAAATTCATAAAAATTACATGTTTCGTGAAAATCAATATTTTTGACTAAAAAACAACCATTTCAAGAAAAGATATAAAATTCATAGTAAGTCAATTTTGATATGTGGAATTCAAAAATGAAGCTCATTTTTATTTATTTAAAATCCCAAAATTTATAAATTTAGTTTTTGAATAAAATCATAAAATATAATTCCAAAACTTATTAATTGGTATATGAATTTTTCAAATGTTAAATAATATTATTTTTATTTCATATCATTTACTTAAAAAATTTTAGTTATCCAATTTTTAATATCAAACATAATTTATCATATGTTTCATGAAAAATTATTATTTATCATATGGAAGGATTTTTTTAGAAAAATACTTTTCTAAACAATAAATAATATTATTTTTGATTTTATGTAGACTAAATGAATTTAATTCATAATAAAATTAGACTTTATTTTACATATAAAAATAATTCATAAAGTGGTTACAACTATTTGTTCTCATAAATTTAATGGCTATTATTTTTAATGTGTAATCATATCACTATTTCATTATTTCAGTGTTGCATGTGGACCAAGATATCCCTCACATTGAATTATTTAAAGGTTATCATATATTAGAATTTCAGAGTGTCGAATTCTCCCATCTTAGAGAAATTTCATCCCTATAATTTAACTCATAATATGAGAGCAATTTATATAAAAAATCATAATTGACCATACTATATTAGATGATATGAGTTTATTTAGGATGTGGAATGAGATTTATCTATATGAAAAAATATTATAATATCTTTTATATAGAGAAATAACCTATTCATAATTTCACATTGAATTCTTACAAGGGATGTAGATCAACAAACACAAGGAATAACTTCTCCCAAACGTTTAAAATGTTTTAAGTGATAATAAATACACTAGGGGTTATTATTTATGACTGAATATCGAGGAGTTGTTGTTAAATTACATGACAAAGGACAAAAAAATATCTAGAGTAAAAACTCTGTGTCTAATTCATTAATAGTAGTGTCAAAAGCTTTTCTTTATTTCTATGGTTGTTGGTGACTATCTAAATAATTGGCCCATGGATTAGGAAATTGAATAACATAATCCACAACTATCTTGTAAAATAAGAAACCTATTTTTTAGATTCTCTAATTCCTTTACACCTGTGAGTTTGATGACGTCCATCTCCATACTTATGGCATTTAGGTATTGCATTAATGAAATTTCAAACTTACTTCTTCCACATATTTTTACATATAGTTAATTGAATCTTATTTTATTTACCATCTTCATCAGTGGATATTTCATGAGAATCCATCTTTATATTTATTTGTGTGTTTGTAAATTCAACTATGTTCACATTATTAATCTACTTTAATAATATATTTTTTGACACAATCACAAGCACTCTCACTCCATCTACCATTATGATGTATTTTTAATCTATTTAATCTCCAAATAGTCCCCCACACTCATGGGTCTATCTAGTTCCAACCATTAATAAAATAAGAATAGATAAAATGAGGGATAATGGGTATAAGATAATTATCCTAAATAACCATAGAAAAATTTATCCACAAAATTTATTACTTTATAACACTATCATGTTCACCTATAGCTCATAAAAATTCACTTGTATTAAGATCATTTCAACCTATAACACTATAATTTTAACTTATATCATTCTTGGTTCAACCTAGTTTACATTGAAATGGTCTCCCTCATACTTATTAACCTAATAGTTAAAATAAATATCCCAAATTATAATGAAATTTCTTAAAATAATCTATACCCAATAATAATTGAAATCTATATTCTCAAAATAAAACTTATCCATCCAAACCTAATATTAGTCATTCTTACAATCATATACCAAATTATTTATATATCCTAATCATATAATCTCAAGGACATACCTTTATCAAAACCTTTTTGAATCTCCAAGACATTAAAACATAAATAGATTATATATTCCACCAAAAATTAACTCTCTATTTAAACCTCAAATGGTATTAACCACTAGTTAATAAGGTCACACACTTCTCACTCTATAAAATAATCCCAAATATGAGATAAAATTATCTAAAAATATCAATATTAAATTCTCAATCCCAAGGTTACCAATTACTATCTAACTTAATTATGCAAAATCAAACCACCCTTTATTATCTCAACATCATGTTTATATTATACTTAATAGTCATCCATACATTAATCATGTTTTCTAAAATATTATCACCAAAAATATAACCATTCCATAAAATCAAATTTCAAGGTTATTTATTCCATTTAATATATGTTTCCAAACTTTTAAATCATAGCTACTAAAGTAAAATCTGTACATGTTTCACGTAATCCTCATAACTTTTAAAATATTATAGAATATCATAGATAACTATCACTTCACTAATTAAAATATATAATATTATTAATAAATAATTTATATTATGATATCAATATCACTACCATAGGTTATAATATGATACTCACCTTCTTCATCAAAATGGGTATATACTAAAATTTTAATCTATTTACATATTCTCCCTTATTCAGTTATAACACATAGATGTTTCTAGACACATTCCTTTGATAGATTCATCTTTGAGATCCTATTTCAACTGAATACTTAAAAAATGGTTGTGGTAATATCCAAAAATAAAAATATGAAAACGTCTATATTAATATCTATTCCCTTATGAATCCTTTATTTTTTACATATGTTAATTTCAGATCAACCCATGAATCTCTTTTTCCATCACTGATTGATGATGGTCATTCCTATAATAGGTTCTCTGACCTAATTAGTTAAAATCCTTCTAAAATACATCATAATGGTTTGTAAGGAGAATGTTATTAACCAGACCATATACTCTTAGAGTGTCTTGATAGGTCTAAATTTATTCCTTTTTATTGTAAAATAGGTTACAGTGGAGTTAATACCCAAAATAGCATCTTTACGGTTATTACCGCATAGTACATCTATTTTAGAACCTCATACACTTTCCTGTATCTATATAGGGATCTAATTAATATTAAAACCATATACTCAAGACTTTACCAAAACATCATGATTTCATCATGTACATAGAATTTTTATTAGGATTTTTAATAATATTCCCTAATCCCAAGACATAAATAAAAATTGAATTATTAAGTTAATATTAAATCATATACGATCTAAAAATATCATCTATAACTTTGAAATTTTGATCAAACTTATATTTTAAACCCTTAAATTATCCACAATAAATATCTGAATCTCAAAGTTATCTAAACCTTTATTTTGATACCAACTATGATACCCAGAACCACACACCTAGATTCTATGCCATAAACACATACAATACATAATCCCTTTTATACCAGCTATAAAATCCTATACATAACCTTCCTTATCTATAAATTAAAAAATGATTATTTCAACTCATACCTACTGAGGAAACTTTTTTGTTTTCATCTTTAATTAATTAATAAAAAACATTCAAATACCCTGTTCTTAATATCAAAAGAATAATTATTTTCCATTATATATGAAACTACGCAATACATAATGAATATTAAACCTCTAATATAAATACTATAATATATTTTATCCTTATAAACATGTCGCATATACTGAGATCAAACCCTCAGTAAGGGAATCATATATATGAATTTATAAAAAAAAAACCATGGTTGACATAATATGACAAGAGAAAAAAATCTAAAAAATTCAAAATTTTACTAAAATTGAGAACCTGATATATCCATGATAATAAATAAAAACATGGATATCAATAATATTAATCTCATACCAATATAATGCATAATTCCAAACATAAAAAACTAGCCAGCTAGTCCTTGTGATAAGAAATATACTTTTCATCAGACCATAGTGAAGACATATTATAGAATTGGGTATGCATACCCCAAATATCCAAAAATGTTTGTCTCATGAGACCTGTCAATCAATTAAGAGGATATATAATTATTGACCCACCTTTCACCCCATTAAGTATAATTCATTGACCATTAGAGGAAACAATACATTTCATAACAATCCCTAAGGAACCTTTAGCCGAGTAAAACATGGATATCTATATAATGAAGAATAAAAAATATCAATGCATGATAAAATTGTGTTAGTAATTAATAATAATCAATAATATCAATGCTTTTCCATATTCTAAAAAAGGGATAACAATATCATAACCCATCCGTAGAAAAAAGGTGTTTGATCAAACAATACACAGTCAACTTATAAACGATCATCCATATTGTAATTACATTATTTTTCATGCAATCAACTTTCTCCTTTTTAATAAAAGGGTTACCATGATCATAACCCAACCATAGAAAGAAGGTAGATATTCATACCATACATAGTCAACATTCCAATAATCATCCATATTGGAATAAAAAATATATGGAATGGTAATTACTTTACCCATGTAAATATAACATTATAATGTCTTGGTGATCATCATCTAATCTAATTTTTTTAGAATGTGATTCTAAAATTGTATAGTGTAATGATTAGAGGACTAAGTCAATTATGGAATGACATGATTGGAAGCCATATGAAGAAAGACAATAGAAAGTTTCAAAAGAACATATCCTAATATGTAAGAAATATTTTTCAATGGTTTATGTGGAAGGGATGTATATCCAACAAAAAATGTATATAATAACACATAATACAATAAAATGGCAGGACGTACCAAACTTATATGAAATAATTTCAAGATAATGATTACAAGTCATTTTACGATAGATAATTTACCAAAAATATTTACTATTGGGGGAACAAATAAATCATTATTCACTTGAATACAAGAACATTATTTGGATAGTAAATCCTATTAAATACATGGAAATAAATTACATAACATTATTGGGATATTAGTTCAATTAAAACCCATATAAAGGAAACATGTTGTATAACATGTAACATGTCTAAAAGAATTCAAATTGAGACAATGAAAACTATTTTGGATGGTCTAACACTTTAATAAAAATACCTTGAAATAGGGGACATTTAATTAAACATAAAATTCTATGATTAATAGAAAATATACTATATGATATCTCAAATAGGAATTTTATGACCACATAAATAAAATTAGGTTTATAATTACGAACATGTACCAAAGAGAGGCATTTGAGATGAAAAACTCTTATCTCTTTTCCTAAAATCAACAAAAATGCTTAAAAGTCCAAAATCAGAAACATATATATCTTAATAAAATAATTAAGTATCTCTATAATATCTATTTGTATACATAGTTTTCACGAATAGTCATTCTTTACAAGAATTCATTCATTTTTCTACTTTTGGTGTTTATAATTTTCATTGTTTGTACCAGTTTCATAAAAATGATCTATGTATTCATTATTATTATAAATTTGATAAATAATAGTAAATTATGTTCACATATATGGAAGTTTTATCAATATTTACGATATTTAAAATTCTATTTAAGTGTATTTTAGTCTTTATCCACAAAAATTTAATCAGTTATGATCATGTTTTAGTGATTCTTAATGATCAAAATCTATTTTATTAAATATGAATTAAATGTTGATATAAACATAACATAAAAATTTATTTTTATATTTTTATCATATAATTCCATTAATTATGTTCTCATAGTGATCCTTGACATAAATTTATAGTATTATTCAAGTAGGTGGTCAAAACTAAACCAAACATGAACCTACCATGACTAATGGATAATTATGAGATGGTTTAGTTGTAATATAATTATATATAAACAATAATTCCCTTAATTAGTGTTTATTAGTGTGATATATCATAATTTAAAATAATTACAAGTTGAATTATTGAATATGAAAGTAATACATAATTTGAATAAAATGTTTTTCGTTTTACAATGCTTACATTAAATAAATGAATTAACAATGATTATTTATTGAAAATATCATTAATAGGTTTTCCAATTTTTCATAAAATAACCTTAAAAATATCATAAAATTAATATTTCCTCATTAAACTCCTATAAAAACCAAAAATTATTGGTGGTGATGTAAAATTAATTTCATTTCTAATGGTTACTCTAGTTCGTACTTACACACGAATATCAAATTTATTTTTATAAATAGATGGGATATATGAATCTTAAATGATGATAACAATAATATAGCGATATTAAATTATATAAATTATATTCATATCATTATATTAGTGTTCCTATAATAAATATTAATGAATATAATTCAGAAAAAAAAAATATTTAGTTGATAATACACATGCTGGAAACTTGAATTTTCCTTAGAAGTCTTATTGGATATAAAACCTTCTTCTTAATAATGGAGACTATAGTATTACTAATACTTACTAGGGGTAGATATATTATATATATTCAGGAGGAAATTGAATGGATTTATGAGACTTGAAGTGGTGAAAATGTTACAATTTTACATATATGTAGAAGGGTAGTTTTAGGATAAACCCATACATTTTCAGTAATGAAAGTGTATTATTCAAGGGTAAATGGACAAATAATATAAATAATAGGTGGATATAGAGAGTTTTGGTAGAAATTAACCTCAAACACTTCTTTTTGATATAAAATTTAGTTTTATTTGTTCGTTTTGTTTTTAACTTGTATATTTTTTCCCAAATTTAATTTTACCTTGGTAATTAATTTCTATCCATAGTAATTAATTTTAAAGACAATTATTAAGATTGAACCTATTTAAAAATATGATACAAATAATATTAAATTTGAAAATAATTTTATCAAATAAAATTTATAAATTTCTTAAAATTTAATTTTAAAATAAACACATTTAATCATGCAAAAAAAGTTTTAAAAAAAATTAATTTTTAAGATTTAAATTTATATATCAGATAAAATTGTATTGGATAATGATGTTAATGGACTAAATTGATTTATTATAAAAAAAATTATAATACTTTTAATGAAAAAAACTGAATAACCCTAGAAAATTAATGATTCTATGGAAAATAAGAAAATTATTTTTTGATAAAAGTAAATTTTAATTAGTTCTAAAAATGTTGGACATATGATTTAATAGCTCAAGTAATTTTTTTGAATATATATTTTTCATTTTTTAGATTCATATTTTATCACAAATAATCTTTTTATGTTAAATATTATTCATATTAAATGATAAATTCATAAAAATTAAAAGTTTCACGAAATCCATATTTCTTAGCTAAAAAAAATCTTTTCCGAAAAATCTATATAATTCATACTATGTTAATTATAATTCAAGGAATTCAAAAATGTATTTAATTTTTATTAATTTAAAATTCCAAAATTATAAATTTAGTTTTTAATAAAATCCTAAAAGATAATGAAAACATGTTTTATTAGAAAATTATTTTTTAAGATATTAAATATTATTATTCATACTTCATAGTGTTTATAAATAAATTTTTGTTCGAATATTATTAATATCAAACATAAATTCACACATGATTTTTGAAATAAAAATTTCTATCACATAAAAGGTAATTTTTTAGAAAAATATTTTTTAAAACAATATATTATATTATTATTCATTTGGGGTAGAATAATTGAATTTCATTCATATTAAAAGTATAATTTATTTTATATATACATAAAATTCACAAATTTGTTAATTCTATTCATTCTTTCTAATTAAATGACTAGGTTTTTAACTCTCTGAAAATAGTGTGTTTTTATAATAGTTCAGTGTTTTGTGTATGGAATACTATCAAATATATTAAATTAATTAAAGTTAATCATATATTAAAATTTCATGGTGTTACATTAAGGTTTTTAATTATAAATTCTAACATAGCACAATTTAAAATAACACTTTAAAAAAACTAAATTTATAATAATATAGAGAAACAAATAATTTTTCATCTCTAAAAGAAAAAGTAATAAATCAAAAAAAAAATAATTCATAGAAACAAAAACTATTATCCTCTAAATTATGCAACCAAAAATGATAAAATTATGGTATTTCCAAATAAACCATTTAGACATATCTATGAAATTATTTATAAACTATTAAATTATTCAAATACATTTTATATATTTTTTTAAATCTTGACATCAACCAAGAGATTTAATACCATTGATAAAAAAACCAAATATGAAATATAAACTCATATGAAATATAATAACTAAACATTCATATAGGTATAATGAATAAATAAAAAGTATTAAATAAACATCATAGAAATATTCTTTCACTAAGAATAATTTTCTTGAAATTATCATAGAATAATGTAAAAAAATATACCAAATTAATGTATTTTTATTTCTAAAAATAATTATAATAATGAAATATAATTTTCGTTTTACAAATTTATCACAAATTTATATGAAAAACATCAAAATTTATATTAATTAAAAAAATGTTGATGTGACCCTATGGTACTATGGGTGCCCTATACCTAATATTACCTTCAATCATGTATGGACTTTCCCATCCATTACCTATGAGATCCTCAATCATACCAAAAAATGGGATTTTCTCAAAATTCACATAGAAGACTCTAATGACCGATGTGTCATTATAGGATCCTTCAGAAAGTTTACCGCCAAGGTTTAAAAAAAAAGTTAATCATCATGAATCTTGCAAGTGATCTGTGGGGTAGTTGTCTCTAGTGAAAACCCATTCCACCTAAATTTAATATATTGGTATAGAGGATTGAGTACCAAGATCTTCTAATGGATGACAGAGCGATGGGTACTGGTGTCTATTAAGTTTAAAAATGTTTATGTTTCTCTTTCTCTAAGGTGGAAACCACACCTCACCTTTCCTTCCAAAGTGAATGGGTGGTTGTGCTTTGGATGGAGATGGGAAAACTCATAGGTGATACCAGAAGGATGGTATCCTTCAGGGATTTTAATATACTACGGTTTGAGGGTGTAAATAGAAATAAAGTTGAGATGGATTCCCACTGTTTCATCCTTGTACTATGATATTGGGATCTTTGGTAGGCCTAAAACGAGACACACCACTCAGGTTCTCCTTCGTTGAGTTTTTAAGTAATGAAAAGAGCCTGGTATCTTATTCCAAAACATTATGGCCTTCTGAAACACCAGAGAGGGGACCCTATCTATCTTCTTGGAAGATGACCTATGAACTTACCCATAATATATCAAGTGGGGTACTGGGTGTGGTGGACCCATCATCCTATGGTATTAATCTAAACACTGATGAAGTATGCAATCACGGGGATATTAGTGGGGGTAGGCGTAGTACGTGATCATTTAGGTTTACTTTTTCTCACCTTCATTTCCTATTATGTGATTGGGGACTCCTTAAAGGTGGAGACTATGGATTTTATTCATGGTCTAGATATTTTAAATAAATGAAATATCCATCTATCTTCAGTTGAAATGGGCTGAAAAATCATATGTAACTATCATGATAGAACCTCTTCTATTCTCTTTCTAATCACTTACCTAATTCAAAAATTTAAGGAACCCCTCTCCAACGACATCAGAAACTCCCACACTTAGTAGGAATCGAATTTTGTGGAATATTTCTTGGAATCTTCGTATACTTAGGATTTTTTAAGAGCGTTTTCATATTTAGGTTCCCTTACCCTCGGAGGAGCGGGTATTGTTTTTGGGAATTATTTCCGTCTCCATTTTGTTAGGCCACTATAATGTTTTTCCCACTTTTCTGTACTATTCTTTCTATTTTAATAAAAAAATAATTTAGTGTTAAAAAGGTTTTCTAATTAATAAGACAATAAATTTTTTTATAAGAATAATGAGTCACATGATTGAAACATTAAGACATATGGATCAAAACATAGTGAATCATTATTGACTATTTATTCATATAAACAGAATTAAAAAATAAGATTCAAGAAATATCCTTGATTAAGGATAGAACCAGGGAATAAATCAATCATCGACTTATTAAAACCTCATATGATTTATTAATTGTAAAGGTTGATTCCTAAATGATAATGGTTTATTAAGATTGTGAATAAGAAATTATGACTAACTATAAAAATTGTAGAAATAACAAATTTAATTGGTTAGTGAAAACATTAACTACCCATTTCATTTTGATTCATATGGTGATATTAATCTTGAAACACATGGAATCATAATGTTATATCATATATAAAATGAAAAATTATGGTCTTTTATTTCTCTCCCATCATCTTCTATCAAATTGGTGTTTTTTCTGTTCACTATCAGTCTCACTTGGTGACTATGGGATAAGATTTAATTTTTCACAATGTGATATTAATCTAACACAAGTGATTCAAAAAAATTTATAATTTATGTTTAATGGTATTGATACTACTGTCAATCCATTATCCCTTATATTAATACTCACACATGGTAGATTATTCATACACCATGGATAAAATATCACCCTTGAGGGATGGAAGGAACATACTCCAAGGATGATAATGTAAAGAAGTCATAGAAATAAACAAATAAAACACCACTCACATAGAAAATTTAATCATTGGTAAAAAATGAATCAAAACATTAGTGTATCCAACTTAATTATTAATTCACACTCTATTTGTTTTCCATCCACATTACTTTTTTCCTTTGTTCATTCTTATATCTAAATGAGTTCCAATATCTATATCCACTGACAATTTGATATTTTATAGAATTATTTATTTAAACACTACAACTATATTTCCCTGGTGATTGTGGTGTGGGGATATAAAATCTAGATTTACTGTTGAGTGTTGACTAGATTCAAAGAACAACTGGGTCATAATGATGTGAATAGAAAATATATTCTTTTGAATCTCAATTATCTCAGAGATAATGACTCATTAAATCCAATATTTTCATCCACATATTGACCATCAATAAAACCCATAAAAACTGGTCATGATGTTAAATATATGTCTTGGTCGTAGTAGAGTACTCAAGAGGGTGGTGAATTGAGTATCTATAAATATTTCAGTTGAAACGTTTTCTTAAAAAGGTTCCGTAATAAAATGAATACAGCCAAGTTAATCATGGTAAAACAGTTATAAAGGGTTGGGTGTTCAAATAAGCTCTCATTAGATTGATTAATTCTCAGTAATATCAATATGAGTTATTGATAGTACTTTTGAAGGTATTTTAATAAGGTAAAAACAATTATTACTTCTATCCAAGAATAACTATCAGTGTGAAATCTAGTGTTTTCTGAAATATATAGTAAACCACAAAAAACCAAATTCAAATACATAGAAGATACAAAAGTGGTTCAATATCAAACCGAGACCCAATCCACTCCACTTGTTGATCACCTACCACCACAAAGTTTTTATCAATAATATATGATCCACACCCTGAATCGAGGTAAACAATAGTGAATGGGACTGTCCAGGTCACACTACCTCTTCAAATGTTCTGAGGGGGTATAATCTACTAGGTCAAAAAATTACCTCTTCTACAATAATCCATTGGAGTAAACAAATGTAAAAAGGTATGAGAGGAATGATATCTTGTATCATTCAGTTTTGTGCGGGAGATAGTGTGTGTTTCAATACACACACACAAACACTGCTCGAAAGATGAAACAGTACAAAATAGAGAAAAAATGATAAGAAAAGGTTATAAGTGATCTGAGTGTTATTCTATGCAAATCTGGGCTTGCAGGATGAAGCACATGAAAGTATCAAGTCCTCTTGTGAAAAAAGAGTGTCGTATGTTTGGTGCTCTTGCTTCTAGTTATATTATAACTTGTTTTCTTCATGGATTTGGTGCTTTGAAGATGTTATTGGATTTGATCTATGGTAGTTAATCGTTTTGAATCGATAATGATTCATGTGTTCTTCAGTTTTATCTTTTTTCATGTATCATCTCTCTTGTAAAAATGCTCGCGCGTCTGCTGCTCTACTACTATGTGTATACTTATAGCTTGTCTTAACTTCCTTTTTATTTGCGAGTGCACACGTTGGATCCGACATGATGCATGTATTTTGCATCTCTTACCTCATACTATCCAGTTACATGTATACATGGAAATATTAATTATGTCAGTGCATTTAAATGACTCAAATATGAACATTATAAATTAAATTGAAAATAACAAAAAAGAGTAAAGAAAGCTGTCACAGTCTATCTAGATATGGTATCACCTGGAAATAGTGTCACTAGGAAATGATGTCTTCTTATTTTCCATTGAGCGGTGAGACAATCATGATGACATAGTTTCATTGACGTTAAGAACCGGTAGCTCAAATGTGGTGTTAGAATCATGGTGTCTGGTCCTTTTCCAAACATAAAATGGTGTGTTAGTGAGGGTAGTAAGGAACTAGAGTCACAGAATTCATGAGATCTCAAATAGGTTAGAATTCCTAGTCAGGGTGTCTGGGTCACGGTGTCTGGGTCATGGTGTCTAGGTCACTATGTCTGGGTCATAGTGTCTAGGTCACGGTGTATAGGTCCTTTTCCAGAAAACCAGAACCGGTGGTAGACTCACAGTTTCTCAAACTTATCCAAATATATGTATACAAACTTAAACAATAATATTTAGATAATGAATTAGACTTGATCATTCATAAAAGAAATTCATTATAGATCAAATTAAATATAATTTAAAATAATCAAACATGATTTATAAGAATTAAGATATTGGGTATGTTTATTTAACTTATATTGAAACCAACCATATATACACATGATTTGAGATAGATTAAACCAAACTAACAATATTTACAGGATTTATATGATTTATGATCATTAAAACTTGATTAGAACCAGAAGAGTCCAACAATCTCTCCCTTTATGATGATCACAATTCATATGAATTAGATATATGGTCTTAGTGTGTTGTATATCCATAGGGAACTTTTATAGCACTTTTGGGATTATCAAAAAGAGTACAAGAAAAAGAAATAATGGAATTAAAGATGAGAATAGACAATAATAGTCCAAATTGCATTATATAGAAAAAGATGAGTCATTACAAATAGTGGGAAACAATACAAAATATCGCTACAAAAATACAATTTTCACTTTTCTTCAACACCATCTGTCTTCTCATTTCCCATTGAAATAGGATCAGAAGGAGCCACAAGAGAAGAAGTTGAAGTTGAATAATGGAGTGAGTGAACTATCAGAGAAGGAAAATGGATTTTTTCAGAAATGGAAGGTTTAAATGTAGGCTTGGTGGAAGACCGAGACAATATTTGGTCAATGATAACAGGTTTGATCTGGATTAGAGCCTGATGTACAGACATTGAGGTAGATGCAGAGGTAGTGGATGAGGAAAGAGGTAAAACAGGCTATAAAGGTGCAGCTGCAGGATCCACAATAGTAGTGCTCTGCACATGAATATTAAGCTTCAACAACTGAATAAAGTCTGTAATAATCTCTCCACCATACTTCATTGATTTCTCAAAATCATCTTTGTTCTCAATGAACTTGTCCAATAGAGGAGTGATATCTTTCAGCTTTTGAACATGAGTCTTGAAGTCTTAAGTGACATGAGGTATTTTCAAATTCTCTATAAGATAATTGAAATGATTGGTCACATCATGCTTAAATAAAATCATATTAAAGTAGAAATCCACTTTCTTAGTAATTTCTATCTAGGAATCATTTGGAATCTTTGAATAAATACTTACCAAATCATGTACTATGTCACTATTCTCGAAATAATTAGATATAGTCTATTTATCAAATCCACTTAAAAATGATTGAAGTTCCTATTTAAAAATAGTTCTAAGAAGATCACTCTCAAATGTTTGAGATGACTGTCTAGAAGCACTACAGGTTGTAACAGCTGAAGTGAGGGACTTTAGTTGATTTAAAACATTTTGTAGTCACCCCTTGTACTCATCAGTAAGGTTTTTCAGACCAATAACAAGCTCACTCACCCATTGGATAATATTCTTGTTTCTTTTAGCCACATTGTCAGCTAATGAAGTCAAGTTAGATTGAATCAGAGAGTCAACTTCTGGTATAATCTGACTACTAACATCCTCAATAGGATGAGAAATAAGATATTGTCCTTATTTCAATCATTTTTTCATATGTTCAACTATAACTCTGAGAGACATCATTTTTTCAATCAACCATTTGTTCTCGGTTTTGAACTCTTGAATTTCATGAAGCATTTTTGGTTGAATCGACCATATGATATTTTCTAAAAAAAAGGTATCAACTCTTTCACTTAGGTTTGTTACATGAGCAGGTTGTGTGTTTATGATATTTTCAACTCTAGCCAATAAAGTAGCTCCAAAGGATTTCAAATCACTCTGACTCATGAAAGCAAGAGGTTCTTGTGAATGTTCAAGAATAGGAGATGAGATAGGATCAGGTTCCTTGGATAAGATAACATCTAAAGTAGAGACTGGTTTCAATTAAAATACAATAGATAGGTCTATGCCTTTAACTAAGGATTCTTAGGCATCATCCATAACATTGTATCTTGGGAAATTATACCAAGTATGCACAATGCGTTGTTCAATAGGATTAGAAACTTCAACACTTTCAAGACTAGGGTCCTGCTTCCCCTAAACAAGTGCATATCTCATGGGACTAAGAGATTCTATTCCTCAATCCAGTTCTAAAATATCCTCTCCCATACTCTCACCCATTTTTTTCTAGCTATCTGGAAGGATTTTTCTAATCTTTCTTCAGTAGAAAGGATACCATTAAAATTATTTGTGCTTCCAAAGTTCATCAATTTCAACATCTTTCTCAAGAGAAAATTATTATTCTAAAGGATCCTTATGAACAACTTCTTATCTTACATTAAAAACAGATTCTTTTCCAAAAGTAGGGTCTTCTTCCAAATCAACACTTCTTTTAGAAACATGATCTTCCTTACAAACTTTATCTTTTGGAACAGGTGCACTGTCTTCCTTATCCAATTAATTTTATTCTATAGGTGAAATAATTACTCTTCTTCCTCTTCAATAGGATAGTTAACAATTTCATCTGGTTCTAAACCAGTATCAGATATTTTCTTAGGTTTTAAAGGATGCTCAACTAGATTAAAATTTTCATAGATCCTTTCGTTATCAACCAACCAATAATTATTCCATGATTTCCAAATAATTTTCATTCTTTTGACTGTAACCTTTGAGATACAAAATTCACATTTCTTGATGAATTCTTCATTTGGTCCAACCATTCCTTTGGCATAAAACATAGAAAATATTAAGCTTGAGTAGACAAAAAATTTGACTTTGAGGTTGTCTTTATCAACTCACACATATGTAGTATAACATAATTTCATAAGTTAATATTGTTCCCATTCTTCATAAGATGTATAAAAAATACATCCCCATATTTAAGAGAATACAAATATCATTCCCTTTACCAATCATATTCTAAATAAAGTTAAACAACAATCTTGATTCACCATTTAACTGAGCAGTAATAACTCTTCTTTTATTTTTATTTCTAGTCAATCTTCCCAAGGCCTCTTCTAAAACAAAAATATCCCTAGGAGGAGGAGGACCTCTCTAGAAGTCCTCAAAAATCCCTTCATGATGTATCCCTAGGTAAGAATCCCATAACCTTGAGGAAAAGGTGCATCTTTTTATATTAATCTAACTCCTCACAACAAAATCATCTTCAATATCAAATGAGAACCGGACAAATTGATAAAACATAGTAATAAGATTAGGATAAATTGACCTTTTCTCCTTTGTGGACCAATCCAAACATCCCTAAAATTTCAGTACTTTCTACCCCGAATACTTACATGGAAGAAACCATTTATGGAAGATTTCCTTTTCTGGTACCACTATTCTATCAACAAGGTTTGGGTTCAGTGGTCATTCGGGCCCTACCTTAGGTTCTCTTTCCACATTCTTCTTAGATCTGCACTTCTCAGGAGTTGAGGAATATGGGAGATTCATTTTGGGCATTCAAAGAGGGGTTCTAGATATATATATATATATATATATATATATATATATATATATATATATGAAAGAGGTTATATAGTTTGAGAGAGAAAGGTTTCAGTTTTGATAAAACAGAGCTCGATTGAATAAAAGAGTGAAACCTATATAGTTTTTATCATTTAGGGATATCAAGAATCACAAATTTAGAAGCACGAGAAAAATAATCAACACATCGATATGGGTAATAAAATAAAAAAAATGGAAAAATTTTATTATGATGAGACCGAAATAGGTTTTCATAGTTAGACCGAAACAGATTCTCACGATGTCATATTTACAGTGTGTCTCCACACGGTGCAATAGTAATACTTGAGACAGTAAGTGAAAAATAGTAACTGAGAGACAGTAACTGTGACACCGTAAACATGAATCAAGATACCTTAAGACAATAAACCATAGAATTGTGAGAGTTAGACTATAATCTTATGACATTAATTTGTGAAACCGTAAACTGTGAGACAATAAGTTGTGAAACAATACACTTTTTACATAATATGTATCATTCCCAATTCATGGATGATGTAATATATCCTTTCAGAATTTATTGATTTATTGAATATATCAACACACAGATATTCAGTTTCAATGAATTCCAAAGTGATATCACCTTTTTGATAATATCCTATCAAAAAGTGATGTCTTGCATCCATATGTTTTGTCCTAGAGTGTGAAACTTGACTTTTTGAGATTTTAATAGCACTTTTATTGGAACAATTTATAGGAACATGCTTTAATTGGTATCCATAATCTAGTAATGTGTTCTTCATGCATAAAATTTGTGCACAACAACTACCAGCAGCTATGTATTCATCTTTGGTTATAGATAATTAAAAAAAAAATTGTTTCATACTACACCATGATACTAGACACTTTCCCAAAAGGTGACATTTTCCAGAGGTGCTTTTTCTATCATACTTTCAACCACAAAAATTAGTATCTGAATAACTAACTAACTTGAATGATTTTCACTTGATATAGAATAATCCTAGATTGGGTCTATTCTTGAGGTATTTAAAAATAATTTTAACAACATTTAAATGAGATTAGTTAGGATTTTATTGAAAATGAGCACACATACATACACTAAACATAATATCAGGTCAAATAGAAGTTAAGTAGAGTAAGCTTCCAATCATTCCTCTATAAGTGGTTTGATCGACATATTTTCTATCTTCATCAAGATCCAGCATAAAATAGTAATAATTAGAGTATCACAACTTTTAGTTCTATCCAATCCAAAACATTTTAGAAGATCTTTAGAATATTTTATTTGATTTAAGATAATATCATCTTTATTTTTAAACATTTGAAATCCAAGAAATAATTTTAGTTCACCCATTAAACTCATTTCAAATTCATTTTTCATCATTTTTAAAAAATCAATATGTAAATAAATTTTTGATGATTCAAATATGATATCATCTACATAAATTTGAACTACTAAAACATCATTTAAAGTTTTTATATAAAAAGGGTAGGATCAGCTTTACCTTTTTTAAAAACTTTGAAAGTAATAAAATTACTTAATCTACCATACCAAGCTCATGGATCTTGTTTTAAACCATAAAAAGGTTTTGATAATTTGAAAACAAATTTCGAAAGTGGGTATTTTTGAAACCAAGACGTTTTTTAACAAATACATCCTCAACTATACACCCATTTAGGAATTCACTCTTGACAACCATTTGATATAGTTTTAAATTTAGATGAGCAGCATAATCATGCTGAAATTTGATGGATTCAAGTCTAGATACAGGTTCAAATATCTCATCATAGTCAATTTCTTCTTCTTGACTATAGCCTTGTGCAACTAATGAATCCTTATTTCTATCTATATTAAAAACTTCATCTACCTTATTTATAAACACCCACTTATTGCCTATGGTAAATGTGTCTTTGGGTCTGTCAAAAAGTTTCAAACTTTTTTCCTTTCAAACTAATTTAGTTCTTTTTGCATAGACATCATTCAAAATTAATCATTTATAGCATCATTAATGGTATTAGGATCATTTTTTGACAAGAAAACTTGATGTTCAATCTAATTTCTAGGAGAATCTCTAGTATGTGTTCCTTTATCTAAATATCCTACAAAAACATCTAAAGGATGGTTTTTAAGAGTTATAATAGCTCAAGAAAAGAGGGGATAGTGATTTCAGAATCTTCAACTGATTCAGGTTCATTATGACTTGAATCTGGAGAATTTCCAGAACAGGAAGTTTTCAGTGATTTCATTTTAGGATGGTTAAAGGATTTAACATTAATGTCCATATATGACATATCATCCTCCTGGTTCTCTAGAGAGGTCTGAGGCTCATGCGGATCTATCTCATCAAACTTGATATGGACATATTCTTCCACATATTTAGTTCTTTGTTAGAAACATTATAGTCTTTACTAGAGATTGAATATACTAGAAAAATTTCTTCATCACTCTTGGATGCAAACTTTTCATGATTTTCCTTAGTGTTAAGTATATATATTTTTTAGCCAAAAAAATTGAAGTAGATTAATTTCTGTTTTCTATTATTCCATAACTCATATGGAGTTCTTTTAAGAATGGGTTTAATCAACAATTTTCTAATAATATAGCATGTTGTATTTATAGCTTCAGTACAAAAATAAACGGGCAAGTCATATTCATTAAGGATGGTTCTAGAAATCTATTACAAAGTACTATTTCTCTTTTCTAAAACTCCATTTTTTGAGGTGTTATAGGGGTAGGAAATTATGAATACATACATTTTGTGAGAAAAAGGATTCAAAATATAGACTTTAAAACTCTCTAACAAGATCAACTGTTAAGGATTTAATTGTAAGTCCACAATGGATTTCTACAGTTTTAGCATATTTGATGAAATGATACCAGGATTCACTTTTGTGAGCCAGAAAGAAAGTCTATGTATGTCTAGAGAAGTAAACTACAAGAACATAAACATAGTGCTTCCCATTTAAACTAGAAAATATATTTGGTCTAAACAAATCTATGTAAACCAAATTGAGAGGTTGATAAGTTAAAACTTCTTTCTTTGGTTTAAAAGAAAATTTTTTGTTGCTTTCCATTTTTATAAGGATTGAACACTTTATCATTTGGAAACTATTGTTTGGGTAGGTCTTTGAGTAAACTTATTCTAGTTATCTTTCTAATGGAGTGAATATTATAGTGTCTTAGTCTTATATTTCAAATCCAAGACTCTTTGTAAAATACATTTAAAAATGAAGCATGTTAAGAAACTAAAGAATCTAAGTTAACAAAGTATAAATTTTTATTTATCAATGCAGAAAATACTAATTCATTTTTAGAATTAAAAACATTGAAAGCATAATTTTCAAATTTAACATAAAATCCATCATCACATAATTGTGAAATACAAAGAATATTAAAATTCAATCTACCAACAAAAAGTATATTGGAAATTAAGACTGAGTTAGAGTAACTGATTTGGAAAAGGATAATGATTTTCCTTTGGTATTGTCCCCAAAGGTGACATGTCCACCATCAATTTTTATTAAATTCCTGAAGCATGAATAGTACCCTATCATGTGTATGGAACACCCAGTTATCATAGACCATAAGATTTTACAGGAGTTATTTAAACAATTTTCCTATAATATAGTCAAATAAAAACAGACATTGGTACCCATATTTATCTGGGTCCAATAATATTAGTGACAAGTGATTTAGGAACCCACATATGCCTCATAGGTTTCTTATAAGCATTATAAAAAGTATTTGAAAATGAAACTCTTTTGGGTCTAGAAAAGAACAAAACAATATATAGTTTATCTTACTTTGAACTAGAAGAATGTATTCCAAAACTATGAGTAAAGCAGTGCATTCTATATTTAGCAACAAAGTTGGTTTTTCCAATGTTTCTTTCACTAGGTTGATAACCAATAACAGTAGTGTATTTAGGGGAAATATTTTTAACTATAATTTATACCAAGGTATCTTTTCCATTAGTAAAAATTTAAAGGCCATTTTTTAATTGCTCATTTGATATATTTATTTCATTTCTTTCTCTGAGTAATTGACCATTTTTCTCTCTTTCTATAGTAAGTACATATTAAATAGTTGGGGTAAGAGTGTGATATTTCATTAAAGACTTGTATTTATCTTTTAGTTCATTACATTTCTCTTCAAGAATATTACAATACTCAAACATTTCTTCATTAGACATATTTTTCGAATCAATTTCATCTCTTGAATAATAGAAATTTTTTACAAGATATTCCAGTGTTACCTCAGACGTGTTTTTCATAAAACACATATTGGATTTGTTAGCCCATTCACCATGTGAAGATTCTAAGTCACTTGAAGTGTCCTCATAAGCACTTCACGTTTCATTCATTTCCTTTTTATAATTTTTATATTTTTTATCATATTTCTTTGTATACTTGATCTTGGGAAAGTCAGTCATTACATATCCCTTTATCTTACATTCATAGAATACTATCTCATTAGAATTTTCACTTCCTTTTCAATGTTTCCTCTAGGTTCCCTTTTCATCGTATCTTCCTTTGAAGTCAGGCTTTCTGAAATTTTTTGTGTTTTTGTAAATTTATTTAAACCATCTGGCTAATTGTGACATCTCCTTATCAATGTTAGATGATGATTGTTCACTTCTAGAACTTTTTTCAAAGACTTGAGGTTTTTATTTTTCTTTGTGGTTAGAGGTCGTAGTATTGAATGCAATATATTTTCTTTTGGGTTTATCCTTCTCTTCCTTGTTGACTTTAAGCTCCTCTTCATACACCATTATTTTCCCAATTATTTCTTTGACAGACAATTTTATGATGTCACATGACTCGCTAATAGAGATAGAGGTTCCTTTCCATCTATTAGGTAGGAATATGAGAATCCTCATGATTTGTTCTTTGTAATTTACTTCTCTTCCAAGAGAAATCATTATGTTGAAAATTTCATTGAACTTGAGATACATATCAAAAATAGGCTCATCAGGATTCATTCTAAAGTTATCATATTTAATAGTATAAGTATTGAGTCTCATTTATTTCTCACTAGAAGTTCCTTCATGTGAAACATACAAGGTATCCCAAATTTGATGTGTAGTTTCACATGCAAATTTTCTGCTAAATTTTTCATCTCTTAAAAATAAATATAAAGCATTCACAGATTTGAAATTGTTGTTGTAAGAAGTCTTGGTTTGGTCATCCCAAGTAATTCTATCCATAGAAGGAATATTATAGTCATCTATAATTAAAGAACAAATTTCAAAGTCCATACTTTCAAAATGCATTTTCATTTTAATTTTCCATTGGGAATAATTAGTTCCATTAAATAATGGTGGTCTATTTGTTGTATCACTTTCCAGTCTTTTATTCATAATAATGAAATACTTTTAAAGGGATATAAATTTTGAATTAACAGAAATTTATTGATCTTTCAGGTACAACTAAAATCACAGTTTAATAGATTTAAAAAGATTCTTAATTTGAATAAAAAATCATCTAATACCAAATGTTGTTCAGAATAGAGTACTCAAGAGTTGGGTGAATTAAGTATCTATAAAAATTTATGTCAAAATTTTTCTTAAAAAGGTTCACTTATAAAATGAATATAACCCAGTTAAGCAAGGTAATATGGTTATAAAGGTTTGGCTACTCAAATAACCTCTCAGAAGATTGATTAATTCACAGTAATATCAATTTGAGTTATTGATACTACTTTTGAAGCTATTCTAATAAGTAAAAACATTTTAAATTCTATCCAAGACTAAATATCAATGTAAAATCTAGTGTTTCTTGACATATACAATTTTGTAGAGAAAAATTAAATTCAAAGACATAGTGGATAAATCAAGTGGTTCAGTCTGAAGTCGAGACCGAATCCACTCAACATGGTGATCACCATCCACCAAGAAGTTTATATCAATAAAATTTTATTCACAACCCGAATCAGGGTAAAGAATGGTGCACATGACTGTCCATGTTACATGACCTCTTCCATAGTTCTTTGTGGGTATAAACAATCAGGTCACACAAGGTACTCTTCCAATATTATCCATGGGAGTGAAAAAAATGTAAAAGGGTATGAGAGGAAGGATATCTAGAATCCTACTGTTTAGTGTAAAATATCATGTGTGTTTTAATACAAACACACACACACTACTTGGAAGCTAAAATAGTACACAAAAGAGGAAAGATGATGGGAAAAGATAGATGTGCTTTGAGTGTTATTCTGTGAATCTCTAGGCTTGTAGGATGAAGTAAATGGAAGTATTGAGTCTTATTTTAAAAAATAGAGTATCTCAAGTCTGGTACTCTGGATTCTAGTTAGATACTAGATGGTGTTCTTTATAGAGCTGGTACTGTGAAGATTTTATTGTCTTTGATCTACGGTAGTGTAACCTTTTGAATCGAGAATGATTCGTGTTTTCTTCAGTTGTATCTTGTTGCATGTATTGGATCTCTTCTAAAAATGCTTGCATGTCTACTGCTCTACTTCCACTACTAGAATTATAGGTATTTGTGATAGGATATTTGCGACGGGATCCCATTGCAAATAGGATTTAGCGACGGGGCCCCGTCCCAAATAACTTGTTGCAGAAAACGGTGTCGTAAAAAATATTTTTTGTGATCGGAATGTTTCCCATCCAAAATAAGCCTCTGATTATATATATTATCTATAAATAAACCTTTTGTGATAGGCCGATCACAAATATTAGTTGTGATGGGGATTTTAACCATTGCAAATAAGTCTATGATTATGTAAAATATATATAAAAAATATTTTGTGACGGGCCCATCACAAATACTTTTTTTAAAAATACATATTTAAACTATTTGTGACGAGCTCCCACTGCAACAATTCCCACCGTAAATACTAAAAAATCTAAAAATATATATTTTAAAAAATTATGATTAATGAAAATAT
Source organism: Viscum album (assembly GCA_963277665.1). Classification (NCBI taxonomy): domain Eukaryota; kingdom Viridiplantae; phylum Streptophyta; class Magnoliopsida; order Santalales; family Viscaceae; genus Viscum; species Viscum album. The sequence goes on along the minus strand of OY728160.1, from coordinate 375,454,077 downwards.
AATATTAATATTATTAAAATAATAAAAATAATAAAAATAATAAAATTCTACATATTCTCAAAAAATATAAAAAAATTATCAAATATTATTATAAATATTACTATTAAAATAAAAAAACATTAAAATATTTAATTCAAAAAAATTATATTTAATAAAATTATGATTAATGAAAAAATAATATTAATATTATTAAAATAAAAAAAATGAAAATTTTCAATATTAAGAACAAATATAAAAAAATCCAAAATTATTATAATTATTATTAGTAAAATAAAAAAATATTAAAAAATAAAATACTAATAATAAATCATAAAATATTAAATATAAAAAAAAATTTAAATTCTGAAATATTCGCACACGGAAACTGTAAATAGTTCATATTACAACAAATCGTGAATTCAAATGTTTTGAACATAAAAAAATTAATGGGGGTCGTCTTATGGAGGAGGTGGAGGAGCTATAGAAGATGGTGGAGGAAACTTCATCCCTAAACTATGAGTCAAATGTCTCATGTACTCAATCTTCTCGTGTTATTGCTGCTGCTGCCATCGATGCATATCCTCCTCGTGCTACTACTGCTGTTGCTACTAATGCAACTGTTCATGTTTCTTCAGGAAACTCTTTATAAACTCCGTTTGAGTTTGCAACTACACCTGATACTGTGAGGCAGAAGATGATACCTATCCACAAGAAAAATGAGTGTCGCCAATCCACTAGAAATTATACAAAGTTATTACAAGTTATTGCTATTTATTCATATTTATTCTGATTTCTATTTATTTCTATTTATTATGATTTTTATTGATTCTTATTTATTCTAATTTTTATTTATTTATATTTATTCCGATTGATATTTATTCCTATTTATTCTAATTTCTATTTATTCCTATTTATTCCAAAAGCTATTTATTAATATTTATTAACAATTATTACTAATTATTACAAATTATTACAAATTATTACAAATTATTAATATTTATTACCATTTATTATTAATTATTACTAATTATTACTAATTATTACTAATTATTTCTAATTGTTACTAATTATTATTGATTATTACTAATTATTATTAATTATTTCTAATTATTATTATTTATTACTATTTATTACTAATTAATACTAATTATTACTATTTATTACTAATTATTACTATTTACTACTATTTAGTACTATTTATTAATATTTATTACTAATTATTACTAATTATTACTAATTATTACAATTTATTAGTATTTATTACTGTTTATTACTATTTTTTACTAATTGTTAGTATATATTAGTATTTATTACTAGTTATTAATAATTATTATAATTTATTACTATCTATTATTAATTATTACTATTTATTAGTATTTATTACTAATTATTACAAACTATTACTAATTATTATTATTTATTAGTATTTATTAATAATTATCACTAATTATTACTAATTTTTGGTAATTATTACTAATTATTAGTATTTACTACTAATTATTAGCATTTTTTTACTAATTATAAGTATTTATTACTAATTATTAGTAATTATTAGTAATTATTAGTAATTATTTCTAGTTATTACTAATATTCACTAATTATTAATAATTATTAGTATTTATCAACAATTATTACTAATTATTCCTAATTATTACTATTTATTACTATTTATTTCTAATTATTACTAATTATTCCTATTTATTTCTATTTATTCTTATTTATTCCTATTTATTTCTATTTATTCTTATTTATTACTATTTATTCCTATTTATTCCTATTTATTACTATTTATTCCTATTTATAACTATTTATTCCCAGTTATTCCTTTTTATTCCTATTTATTCCTATTTATTATTACTTATTCCTATATATTACAACTTATTACTATTTATTACTATTTACCCTTAATTATTACTAATTACCCCTAATTATTACTAATTACCCCTAATTACTAATAATTACCCCTAATTTTTACTAATTACCCCTAATTATTACCAATTACCCCTAATTATTACTAATTACCTCTAATTATTACTAATTACACGTAATTATTACTAATTAACTGTAATTATTAGTAATTAGCGTTAATTGTTATTAATAACTACAATTTACAACAACAAATTACTAATTATCACTAATTATTTATATACAACACTAATATTCAATAATAATTATTAATTATAACTATATATTAATTATAACTAATTATTAAGAATTAGTACTAATAATTTCAAGTTATTACCACAAATAAATACCGCAAACAAAACAATTTAAATCTAATTTAATTACAACTAATCAACAATATTTAGAATTCACATAAAAAACTAAATAAATACATAATTAAATAAAATATAAATACCTTTAAACTTGATCTCCTATTGATGTGGATGAATTCACAACTTCTTCTTTAAAAACCAACCTAGAGAAAATTTCACTCTAAAAATAGAGTTTAGAGAGAGAGAGTAAGTGAGAATTGAGATGTAGAGGAAGAAAAAATTAAGGGTGGTATATATAGGTTAGATTTGTTGCGACGATACTATTTGCGACGGGTACTATCGCAAATAACTTTGCCCGCATTAATTACTCACGACAGTTAAAAAGGTATTTGCGATGGGTCCCGTCACAAATAGTTTCCTGCCGACACACTTTTTGCGACTGGAAAACATCCCATCGCAAAAACCAATTTACCGTCACCGATACTTGCGACGAGACCCATCACAAATACCCTCTGACTGACAGACTATTTGCGACGGGGGGATTCCCCTATTGCAAATAACTCTCCTACACTTTAGCGCGCCAAACCGCTCCTTACTTTTTGCGACGAGAACCCAAATCCCGTCACAAATAACCAGTTATTCGCAACGGGTCGAACCCCCCATCGCAAATAACCTATGGGAATGATTATTAGTGACGAAAATTAATCTCATCGCCAATAGCCTGTCATAAAAATCTATTTTTCCCATAGTGTACTATGAGTATATTTGATGCTTGACATATATTCCTTGTTAATTACCGGTGCACTGGTTGGGGATGATATGATGCATGTATTTTACACCTCGAACCTCATACTATCAGGTGACATGTATGTAAGGAAATATTAATTATCTCAGTGAATTTAAATGACTCAAATATGATCATTTAAAATTAAATTGAAAATGACAAAACAGATTAAAGAACGGTGTTACAATCTGTCTAGAAATGGTATCACTTGGAAATGGTGTCACCAGGAAACAATGTCTTCTTCTTTCCCTTTGAGAGTTGATACAGTCATGATGGCATAATCGCGTTGAGATTAGGAATCAGTAGCTCAGATGTGCTGTTTGAATCACGATGTCTGATTCTTTTCCGAACATCAAACTGTGTCTTAGTGTTGGTAGCAAGGAACCGCTGTCACAGAATTCTTGAGATTTGAAATTGGTTATACTATCAGGTCATGGTGACTGGGTCACAGTGTCTCAATCACCATGTCTGGGTCACGGTGTCTAGGTCATGGTGTTTGGGTCACGGTGTTTGGGTCACGGTGTCTAGGTCACAGTGTCTAGGTTATTTTCCAGAAAACCAGAACTGTTGGCAGAATCACGATTTCTTAGACTTAGCCAAATATCTTTTTACAAACATAAGCAATAATATTCAGATAATGAATTATAATTGATCATTCATAAAATAAATTCATTATTAAACAAATTAAATATAATATACAATAATCACACATGATTTATAGGAATTAAGATCTTGGGTAAGTTTATTTAAATAATAAAAGAAACCAACCATCTCTACACATTATTTGAGATAGAATAAATAGTAGTAATATGATTTATAGGATGTAAAAGTTTTGTGATCATTAAAACATGATTAAAAAATTATGAGTCCAACATTTATAGGATGTACATGATTTGTGATCACTAAAACACGATTAAAACATTAGGAGTCCAACAATGTGTATTAGTGTGGGGGTCTGGTAGCCTGAGTTCCATAGTTCAACCATTTTATTTCCATCCACACAATTGTATATACATTATAGTTTGAAGGATTGGTAGCTCAATTCTAATGGTTCCATGTTTTAATCACCCACAATGTCATTCTGTATTATCTATGTCATGAACCATGTTGACCACATCAAATGGAAATGAGATTAAATTTTCAAATATCTATTCGCTCACTTGTACTCTCTAGTAACATCATTTCATCATGACACCTTTTTAAATTTTACACATATAAAATACCTCATGGCATGAAGCTCTAGTTGAGGAAAAAACTAGAGGAGAAATTGTCATTTTTCAAATGAAATGTCATTTAAATACCCACCATGCCACTTTCAGAACACTATTTTCAATATTGGGTACAATGACACCAAATGTTTACAAATTGAAAATAATAGATAAAAAAATTACGTATTAGAAAAGTTACATTTATGTATATAGCTCTCTATGTGATAATTTACAAAATTAATATTCACTACTCTAGAGAAATTTTATGTATGGGCTTGGGATCCTTACATATGAAGTATTCATTTGTAAAAATTAATATCTTTAAATATATTTCTATTAAAATTTACCAAAATCAATCATAATATAACAAGATCAAAATAATAAAAATTACTACCAAAAATAAATATAACCAGTAAAATGTTGGGAAATAATTACAATTAATAAATAAAATAATTATTGAAAATATTTTCATAAGTTAGAATAAAAAAATTTCCACAAACATAAACTTTTTCTCATCCCTAAGAAAAACATCAACATAAAATAAATAATAATTCATAATCACATAAGAGATGATTTCAAATTAATATACTCATAAATATAAATTCATAAGTGATAATTATAAAATCACACAACTCATCTAATAATAAAGTGATTTAATAATTTTTTGTGTATAGTTCCAATTAAATACACACATCCACTTCCATTCACATTATTAAAATTTTCATTAACATATATAAAGATTATGATATACCTTCATATAAATTCATTTCACTCATAACTCTAGATAATTTAATTAGAATAATGATCAATATTAACATCAAACAATATGTTTATAATCTTGTAAGATATCTACAAATCCACTTAGAAATCAAACCACAGAAATCAATTGGAATGTTCATTAAGTTTCTAATGAACATACGGTTAAAGGTAGATAGGTAATAATGTAAAAATTTGATTAAATGGTTAAAAATTAGTCTAATATCATAAATTAAAATGTATAATATTTAATTTAACTCAATGAAGTAAACTTCCCCATCCAACTTGCCTTCAAATGACATCGACTACACTTCATCAATGGTTTATAATATGAAAATGTAAAATATCGGAGAATTATTTTTTTATATTTTTCTAAAATTTACCCTCTCTTATTTTTCTAATGGTATTTGATAAAGTATCAGTCTCACACCCTTGAAAGTCATAGACACATGCACATGTATCCAAACAATCAATATCCTAGTAAATTTATTCATAATAGTGAATACAAGAAGGTGGAATGTCTGTCTAGTAAAAGGTATAAATTTTTTCTATATTTTTACATTCTTTCATTTTAATTTATTTATTTTCAAAACTTATAGTACTCAATAAATTATATTTATGAATAGTTGTGAACCTTTTTCCAAAATAATTCATAAACAAACCCACTTTCTTAATTTTAGGACCAAAATTTTAGAAACTCTATAAAACTACCAAACTCTCTTGTTGAAGTCAAATTAAAACCATGGAATTGTACTAATGAAATTGGGTAAGAAGGAAAAAATGGCCCATAATTTGGAATCTTATCATGTGAATTTATGGTCTATAAGGATTTTAAAATAGTCAAAATGTGAATATGTATCAAGACCAAGTGGGTTTGTTATATTCTATTTATGGACTCAATCATCTTAAATTTTTTCAAAATAATCATATTTTTAAAAATGTAACATGAAATTTCTAGTTATTATTCATATCCCAGGAATATCTCAAGAAATAGGTTACAAGAAATAATATTTAAAAAATTATCTTAGTACCACTTGATCATGGAAATTTTAAAATTACCAATCAATCATTTAATTTCATTAACACTAACAATCATTCCACTAAATACAAAATTTAAAGAATATGAATGAATAATTTGTAATGATATAAAAATAATTTCAAAATTTGAATGAGAATTATACTTTCAAAATATACACCTATTTGACTATTATTTGTTATCAAGATTATGAAAAATATTCTAATATGTGAAAATATATATTCTAATTAATGGTTTTTATTTTACTATTCAAGGGGAAACATTTATATGAGGGATCAGGATACCTCCCCCACAAATATTATTCACATTATCCTATATCTAAAAAAGATGAAAGAGATATAGATAAATATAAATTGAGGTGAAGAAAAGTAAAGTCCCAAAATAAGGGAAAAAGAAAATATTCTCTAAAAATGTATCATATATTATTGGATCCTAAGATGGTGTTTGTGTAATAATGTATTTTAAAGGGTCTATGATTCATTGAAAAGAATATAAATCCTCCACTCAAAGAATTTTGATCTCTAGAATGATCTATGAAATGATGTATCAGAAAAGGAGTTTTGTTTAATAGATATTACATTTATACTAGTCAATGAATGTTAAGAAAGATACAAAATAAATTAATCAAGCACATGAAAAATTAGACACACAGGATAATATAAATCTAGGAATCAACAAGACCAAAATGTGGGAGGTGAATGTCCTAAGGTTCTTGAGTGGTCACCATGGGCTCCCCACCAAGATTCTCCTGAACTGATTTGAAGGCTGTTTTAACCGAAATATATATTTATCATGGATATTTAGTCATATATGGTGATCCAAACGGAATATGAATAAACTTTTAAATAGTGGTTATGGTCTCAATATCTGGGGAATATGGAAGGTCCATGATTGAGAGGGAGTCCACTTAGAGAGTATTTTGGTTTCTAAAGAAGATCATAGGGTGTGCATCAGGGATATTACCCTGTGAAATCTTTTAGGTATCAATCCCTAAAAGGTTATGGGAACATGTTCAATGATAAACAATTTTACCAATGGAGGAGGTTCTAGATTATAATTACAGTGATATATATATGCTAAAATAAAGTATATAGGGAAATTCTATTGATAGAAAATGAATAGGTTGGGAAGGTTCAAAGCCTATAGTAAGAATAAATGTTGATAAAGGTGATAAGGTGGGCGGAGATGGGTGAGGTACTAAGTAGGAGGTATAGATAGAAATTGGTGGATCCTAAAAATGTTGTCACATTCAATCATAGATGTAGTGTAGGATGGTGAATAGAAACTAAAATGGTGTACAAAAATAGTTGTTTCACTTCTCCTATGGAACAAATCCGAAAGAAGGATTAATTTTGTCTTGAATTGAGTATATTCAAAAAGTGAAATATAAAATAGGTAGCCCAAGATATGTTTTCATCACCCTCATCGGTAACATAATCAAGGGAATACAGATCAAAAAACTGTGAAACAACTTTTTACTAACATTCATATTTATCAACAAAAGGAAATTAATCCACCATCTTGTCTATTGAAATCAACAATTCCAACATAACACATTGCATATCTATAGATTGAGTTTATGTAGAATTTAAAACCTATAATAAATAAAAAATTAATTTTCTATAATAGAAAAAAGAGAAAATTTTATATTATTCAGCGAAAATAATTCTCACCAGAACAAGTGTATATTAAAATTAATAAAAAATATATATCATATCATCATATAAAAATGTGTAATTTTTTATATCTATAATTTTGTTAAAAATAAATAAAATTTATAAGTAAAAAGTAATTTTATATAATAGGAATAAAATTAGAAATCCTTTTTTGAATTAAATTGGGTACGTGAAAATATAGAACATAAGGAAAATAATCCCAAAACAATGAAGAATGAAACTTGTTTAAAAATGGATATTTAAATCTTATATATATAAAAATTATTAAAAAAATGTTTTGAATTTTATAAATCTATAATTATAAATATCAACAATAAAAAATAATGTTTTTAACATTGTCGGTTTCACAAAACAATTACTTAATTAATTAGGAGAGTAAAGGTTTGTTTTCACATATACCTTATAATTGATCATTTAATGTTTCATAGATAATTTCCACATCATATTCATTATTTTCATTAGGTAATCATATAATATATGGATAAATTTCAGATAAGTTTTAAGAATCATCAATATTCTCATCAAAAAAATGATTTTTTTCCTAGAAAAACAACAGAACACAGATCAATTGATGGGTCAATGATATAAAATATATTTTTTTCATTTGTTTCTATAATAAATGATATATATTTGAAACTAAATATTTTCAAATCAATATGTTTAAATATATAATCATCATGTTTCATACCCATTTTATTGTCAACCCAGTAACACATAAATATTATCACCAAAAAATTAGTATAATAAATATCACATATATCCACATGAACTACCAAATATAATGTATTTGAAGAATTTATTTTATCTTTGGTTCTCAAAATGTGTAGTACTTAAGAAAAAAAATTAATCCAATATTTTTAGTAGTACTATTTTCATACAAGTTTTTGTGTGTGTTAAATATATAACTATTAATATAAAAACTAGACCATGTGACCTTATTAACACTTTGTCCCCCTGATAACCATATTAATGCTTTTGGTGTGGACAAAGAAATGTTCATTTTTTTCTTTAATCCCTGAAAAGAAATTGTTTCTATGTTCATTCATCAACTAATTTTCATTTCCTTTATGATATCATACCTTAAATGTAAAAATATTTGATGATATATATAGTTAATCTTCGTTTATGTCATTAAAAATATATAGATGTGCCTAAATCAGTTCATCATGTGTAATTAAGATTACATTTAAGACATAAATCCATTTACCTTCACTATCAATTTTCATATTTCATGGTATAAGGAGAAAAATGTGAACCACTTCAAAAAAATAATCCATATATAATTAAATTACCTCTTCTGATATATATTTTTATGTAAAAGAGGCTTCAAGTTGATGTTGATTCTAAACATGTCCCTTTAAAATTTTCATATATCTTTTAAAATGATCAATACAAAATAAACAAGTAATCCGACATATTCTTATCTCTCACACCCAATGAATCAATAGATCAACCACTACATCAATAATTTATGGTGGGAAATACATTTCTAGTTGAAGAAGTATGAGAATGACTTTATTTTCTACCACATATAAGAAATATAAATTTATCAATTTACTAAAAAATGAATATAAAAAGTAAAAAAAAATTTATATGCTTTTTGATAGGTCTTTTCAATATTCCATGCAGTGATACCAGTAGAAAATATTTCATCAATATATAGTAGTCATGATATTTGCTGATTGTTATCACTAAATCCTTAAATGAAACCAACTTTTCACATTCAATGAAAACCCACTAGGTATATTAATATTATTAATGGATTGAATTTTCTTATTTTAACTCTTTATTAATGTTTGAATCGTTGGGGGAAAATATATTCTATTTCCTTTCATTGTGGGAACTAACACAAAACATATTCCCATAGTCATTAAGACTAGACATTATTTCAAAACATATTTTTTATTTTATTTTATGCTTATCAATGTTATGAATAGTCTATCCAAAATGTTTTTCTTGGCATATATAATATTAATGTTATTTTTTAGGTTTAAAAATTTTAAATAAGGTATCTCGATCAAATGGATCATTTCTTCCATGTATTTCTTTGATGTATAGAAATTCCTTTCTTTCTATATGCGACATTTATTTTTCCCACGTTTTTGTGACATTAATTACATATAAATGGTTGTGAGGAATAATCATACTCTGGAAACTATTAAATTACATTTTTAGTCTTTGATAAGGATTACTGATTCCAAAAAAATTATAATGTCCACTCTTCAAAAATTGGTCATGATTTATACCATTTAACATTGTATCCATATAAGTTTTCATATATATAAAAGTAGTTTATATTGAATATATTTATATAAGGAAAACAAAATACTCATCCTTTTATGCATCAATAACTATAACACACATCTCCTATAAAAATTTAAAATCAAAAAATCAATATTGATAGATAAACACCAATATCATTTCTGGACCATTTCTATCTAGAAATCAAGAATTAAAAAATTAAAAAAATTACTCTTTATACATATACATGGGGAAATGTTTTCGACAACAAAAAATAGTCCATAAATTATTTTGGATACCAAGACTCTTATATAGATTCATTTCATCTATACAGAGACACATTCTATGATTTCTATCATCATTTCTAAAATTAGAAAATTTCTTATCAAATATCTTCCATTGCGGTGAATCAGGATAATGATGTATGTTTCCATCAGAGACACTCATATATTTACCATATTACCCTATATTCATCATTTTATTTTACAAATATATTCTTCAAATGAGAAATTATTGGAAGATTCAAGATTTAATTAGTGGAATTCTTGGTGTATGTTCTTAATAAATCACAACTGTATTGTTCATCCATTTTATATCATTATTTTCTAAAGATCTAAAATAATAATAAATTTTCATATTGATTCTTATATAGAACACATTTTTATGGATACATGTATCTTTTTATGCCCAATTCTTATTATATATAACATTATTTTCCCCTCATAATTAGAATACGGAAGCCTACCTCCTTATGGAAGTATCTTTTTTAAAATTTAAAGAAATTGTTTAAAACATTTATCACTCATAACTTGGAATTATTCAAAGTTATATAATCTCAACAAGTCCGATAACATTATAAATATATAATAACTTTATAATATTAGCTTCTCTACATCTCCATACAGTTGGTTTTTCAATGGTTTGATCCCTTATATAATGAATTAATTCTTCAAGATGATTCTCTGTCTCTTGTTGAACATCATATTCATAATTATATTATTAATTAATTATTATTTCAACATTCTAGATTCATTGTGCATAATTATGTATAAAAACATAGAAAATAAAAATGTCTTTGACTTATATATGCCCTAATTTACTTATATTCAATCAGTCCACACATGGATGGAGAATAAAATTTTTTTTTCTTCAAGATTTCATTTAGATAAATTTATGAAACTACCAACCCATTTCTCATATTCAACTATAGATATTAATGCATTTATCCAATTAAGATCTAATAATTTCCAATAAAGTCACAATATAGTAGATGAATAAATTTCAACATATATAAATTCAAACATATAAATAAATAAATATAATTAGACATATACACATTTAAATCTACAAAAATTCATAAAATATTAAAAGAAAAAAATTAGAGTAATTTTTTGTGAATAAAAAATTAGTTATAATGATTTTTTGTTATAAATTATATAAATTAATGAAAAAATTATTTCAACCATAAAAAAATATAACAATATTTTTTAAAATAAAAACAATTATAAATACAAAATGTTACAACCAAAATAATATTAATGTCATAAACAATTTATCATCACAAGAAATTTATAGCAATAATTTTTTTGATTTTTTTTTATAATTGATAATAGGATGCATACAAATTAATTAATAGATGAATGAAATTTTTAATAACAACAATATATTTTAAAATTCAAAAATAAAAAATAACTTTAAAAATTAGGAGGTTTAAAAGATAAAATAGTTCTTATATTCTGATGAACTAAGTCAAATGTGGCAGTAACAGGGTGAACACTCTAATACCTAAGAGAAATATTTAAAAAAAAATTAAAAAATGCAATGAAAATAACCTTGGAACATGGTTGTGGGTCGAGTGAATTTTGGTTTTTGTTGAAAAAATAATGATTACTGTCATTGAAGAAGAATGATAGTTGTAATATTGTGAATAAAAAAAGAGAAAGAAGTTTAAAATTAAATTAAAGTGAAGATTGATCATGTTTGGTTGATTTTTATAGTCAAATGGATGTGGGATTCAGAAATATCACATTGAATAAATTGGGTATTTGTTTGGTAATTTATTTCTAAAAATTATTTTAATGTCGAATTATATAAAACTAACTTTAAATGGTTATTTCTCCATATTTAACGACCATTTTTTGAGAAATAGTAATTAAAACTATAATGAAAAAGTGTCTTTTTCTACTATTGACATAATGATCAGTATCCCTTATTTTCAGGTCAATATTAAAAAAAATGTGGATCAATCAACTCAATCTAACTATGAATGGTAAGTGCCCATATTCTAATAAAAAAAATCAAATCTATGGCCAAATGGGTTTCAAAGTTACTACACATGGTTATTCCTTTATTATTTTTTCGATGACCCTAAAAATACAACACTAACTACAAATAAAAATTATGATTTTTACTTCAAAAAATGGATCACATAATTATTATTTGAATATTTCTCAATGAGCCCTCGTAAACACCCTTTATTGGATAGGAAAGGGTGACATATCAATGCAATATCCAACACAGATCCAATTTAAGTTGTGTTCTATTTATGTTAGAGAAATCTCGAAAGCAAGTAGGATCAATGGAAAAAAGTAAACCTTTCCTAAAGATGAAAAAATTTAGCATCATGATCCAATGATTCATATTCTATTTTTCCAAAAAATCATAACTATATATTCCAGGGTGAATTATAATCTTCACAAGTCTCACCTTTCACTTTTTTGAGCTCAAAATGATTGTGATTGATTTTATTCATTGATAAAAAGTAGTTAGAAAATATAGCTATAATTATATAAATCCCCACCCCTTACCCAAATTTTGTGTATATATATATGTTCCTCTATAATGTTATACCCCATAACAAATTTTCACTGCACTTCTAAATCCATTATCACATTTTTTCAGAGGGGTTACTATAATAATTGTGAAAATCTGGCCACCCTTCACATTGGGGTCAAGTTATTACCACTAAATTACAAATATAGCATCATTTAATATTCTAAGTCACCAATTGATAAAGAAGTTAAAATTTTCAGGGACAATAACCACATAAAAATTCACACTATGTAATTTAGTCTCTTTGTCTCAATATCTATAGGTTTCAAATTAATGCTATCAACATATGGTCTTTATGTATCTTTATTTGAATTTTTTGTAGTGGTATTTCTAATATAATTCCATTGATATAAATTTAAACAATTAGTTATATTTACGTAAAAGGGAATGGCATACCAACTAGCACTAAATAATGGAAGGAAAAATTCCTTTCTCACACTATTCGTTAATTAAATACCCCTCATAATGCACCCAATGTATCCTACCTCATTATGAGCATATGTCATCACCATTTTTATTAGTACATAAATGTATACGACTCAAAATATTCATAAAAAATAATCATAATATCTATGGACCATTACACATATCAACATATAGGAACACACAAATGAAACATATAAATATGGATTTACCTTGAACATAAAATGTTCTCATTATCTTATGCTCTAAAAATTAATAAGGGAACACACCATGAGAATTTGTCTCAAAGTCCTAAAAATATCCACCACTGATAAATGATATAATTTTTTTCCTATCAAATGAAATTTATTTACTATAGAAAATGTATTTAATAATACCATCATAAAAATTCTAGGTTATCATCATAATGGGGAACAGATTTGGCATTTCAACATGACTCAAATCCTTAGGAAAATATGAAAAATGATTCACATAGATAAATGATAATCATATGATATTGTATTTAGTAGTATTCAATACCATGAATATTTTGTAAATCTAATGTGTATAATAGTCAGTTTTAGGAAACCAACTCCAATAGAACACTACTTTCACTAGATCTATGTAATAAAAACTATATTGGTTATCCCCAAATTAAAAAAAATTATCTGTTGAGATACAGAAATAGCCATTGAGGAAACTATTATACATATGGATAATATGCTTGCTCCAACCTCATCTCTTTAATAAAATTCCTCTTAAGAAAATATCATTAAGTAGAGCCCTTTTATTAGCTATTATCCCTGATATATTGGATAAAATGATAGTTATAATTTATAATGATAGGATTTGGTTTTACTATATGAAGAAAATTCTAATATATAGAAAAATGTTTCCAAACATGATATTTAAGTAGCATCAAAAGCCATAACATACTCAATATAATGTAAATATGGAAAATAATAGCTGTAACATTCATAAACCTTTCATATTACATATTCCTTCCTATTATAATATATCAATTAATTTAAATAAAACTAGTTTTATATAACCTGAAATATAATTATTCATATATCTCTAATTTCTAGGAACTCATTGGGTTTTTCTTCATCAATGCAGTTGTCCCTGTCTCATTTGATATTTTCATTCTATACTTTATTCATTAGCAGGGTCAAACATATTTATATATCATGGCATCCAAGATATATTTCCATAGTATTATTAGGAATATATAGTTTATACATCACAAGAATACTATATGAAACTGGAATATTTTTGGATGTATTATTACATACTGTATTTTTCAATTACTCTTTTTCTATGTATGATGACTTGGATTATAAAAACTCATTGATATTTGGTTGTAGATCATGTTCTTAGGAACATGCATTTATAATTATATAATATTAGACAAATAAAATTTAGTTTTGATTCATCATAAAACAAATCACTCATTTTTCATATATTCTCAAACATATATATCTTATAAATCATTAGTTCTCCCAATATTATCATATAAACACTTGTGAAAATGATCATTACAAATCAATATCCCTTGATAATTATGATTATTTTGATCTATAAATGGATCCTTGAATATTATATATCATATTTTAATTTCATAATATCACTAGGCTTTTTGGACTTGTGATATATACATCTCCCATAATGTTTCCTATAAGGATCTTGGTATTGATATCCAATACAAAATTAAATCATTATATAAAATACATGAAAATTTAAATTGGAATGTAATTTCTCTTAATTATTAGTGATAAGGTACTATCATAGACCATTTCAATATATTTTAATCCTTTAATTGATAATTTATGCTTTTTTGGTCATAAAATCACTATCCATGTATAGTTTATCTTGAATTCATACCAAAGTATATATATCAACTAGAGAAACTACCCAAATACTGAAGTTATGTTTGGTTTATGGAATCCATCAGTAATATCAATTGTACCTTTTAATAATTGTTTGTTTTACACTTATTACTTCTTTATGAATTATTAATATTACTTAATAATATATATCACCCACCCTATTGAATATAAAACCACTATGATGGGTTTTATATTTCCTATATTTTTTTATCCAACACAATTCCACCAACAAAAACATGTGGAGTTAACCGTTCTTAAGAAAACATGTGCATCTGATGCCATGAATCAACCAAACCCTTTCTTTCTCCAACTATCTCAAAATATATTCCATTACTATATATAAATATTGTTGTTATTATTATAAAGTTATATCTTAGGAATGTTAATATCCTTAGTAGCAATAGAATTACTAACAGAGATCCACTTTTTGTTTCATTTGATGTCCATTTTAAGTTGATTACTACTCAATAAATGTTTTTTATTATAAAACCATAGGATATGATACAATGAGATCTCAACATATCATAACTTATATGATACCTACTAGTTAATAGAGTAAGGACATGGTATTTAGTATGCTGCAATATTGCAGGACATTTCAAGTATGGATTCATAGAGCAATTTTATTATATATAAGACTCATCGTCAATGTACCTTCATCTATCACCATATTTATGATGTGAATATTGTAATTTTAGTTTAGTTAAAACCTTTACTCTATCTTTTAATGATATATGAATACTTGGTTAATATATTCTAGGAAAAATTTCCCCAGAGGATCTTTTATATTTTACCAAGTGCATTCATTAATTTTATCTATCATGCATAAAATTTCTTAAAGGAGTTCAATGGTGTATAAATATTTTCATGTATATTCACCTTAGAATAGTTCATATTTATCTAGATAAAATAAATCCAAAATCATTATGGAATTACTTTATTTATAAATGTTTCTTCATTTAAAATATTATTAGTATGTTTGTCTGTAAACATATTTTTGTAGATCAAAGAGATAAATTTCTCTTTAGGGTTTAAAATTGATGACTATTATGAGTTATAATTGATAATGAATTATTTTTCTGAAATAGAGTTTGAGTCATAAATTTCATATTCCATCATTTATTTCTGTTTTTTATATTAGGGATTCAAGTATTACTAAACAATTAGTTAATTAAAAAAATGACAATAAATTTTTTTCCACCATTGAAATAATGTACTGTTTCATAAAAAACATAGAGATAAATGTATAGGTATTATTTAATGAAAAATAATTGTTTAAATTTAATAAATCCTATTATAAGTAAGACGTATTAAAATTCTCACTTCCGACATAGTTTTCACTATTTACTGACACCCTGAGTATTGAAATTTACTTCTTAAAGTCATATGCTTCTCATGGGTGACATATGAATCACCCTTTTTTCACCTGAGATAACACAAATTAATTTCCTAAGGTTATTTTTATTTTTATTATTTTAATAGAAGTTAGTATTTAATTCCCATTATGTGAAATGAAAGAATTACATATATGATGAATTCATATTTGAAGTAGATTCCACCACTTGCGTATTCTTTAAATTATTGCAATTATTTTTAAAATATATATTTTTTTCACATGAGAAGAAATTGAATTCTTATTCTTCCAACAGTCTATAAATATTTTTATATTGAAATAATTTTTATAGACACCATTCATTATAATATGGTCATGGTATTTTCAACCTTTCCTTTGATGCTCTTCACTGTAAATGTCTTTTTGAACTGAGTTCAACACAACCCTTATATTATGAGTGAACTTAGTCAAAAGATTATTGAGTTGTTAATCAATACTATCCATATAATAATAAAGACAAAAAGGATAAAATAAAAGTTAAGGACAAAACCATGAGTTTAAATGACAATTTATTATCCATATAAAAGTAAAAACATTACCAACCGATTCATGTACTTCATTATATTATAGAAAAGATCAATAGCTAAGTACACTCTTCTAGTATTAAATAGTATGGTTTAGTGGAATTGTCACTTATCTAAAGCATATATTTTACCTTTTGAAGGGATATGATATGAGATATCATTATAGATAAATCCATAGACATAGGTTTCATTATAATTTCTCAATAAATAATAGATATCTTGGCACAACAGAAAGTAGGATCACACCCATGCACCTCATATTGGAATCCTTATAACTTTTTCTTTCTTGGTGAGGTGGAAGAATGAGAATAGAGGATTCCAACACTCGGTCAAAATTTACTTGCATATAGTTCAATGTATAAACAACTATACTACACTTGTAACTATGTATTGGTTTGGTCACCATCATTTTCTAAATGATAGTTTTTTGTTAATTTATCTTTTTATAATATACATTATCTATAATCATATTTCAGTTTTTATCATGATTTACCCAAAGATATAATGTAATAAATTAATCTCCCACTATTTTACTAAATACCCAATATCCGTAACCCGTGGTTTCAGAGTATCTAAACATAATGGATATTATAGTGGAAAGGACCCATATTTCCCTTATCATAACTTAGAACTGGATTTGAAAAGATATTCAAAGGTATTTAGGCAGATGGGTCTTTCCAACTACATTAACTCAAATATCCTTTATCTATTGAGTGGACTCTATAATCCTAAAGTCCCATACATGGATTTCCTCAATACTTTGCTACTAGTTACACCATATCCTACATAGGTATTAAACCATTGATGTAAACTAGGTTAAGTTAACCCAAAATTCCAGTTTAAATTTAATGATAATTGGAAGCATCCTAAATTAGGATAGTCATTATCTTGGAAATATGGTCAGATATTAATTCATTTAGTGTAAGGAATTAATGAAATAATATTTTTATTTTAGTGTTACATATCATTATATGTAATTTCCATGGTTATCTTATTATATGACATGTTAATATTAAGTGATTTTTCCTTAAGTGATTAACTATATCTTAGAAAAAATTACATATAGTATAATTTATTTTAATTCCATCTTGTATGATTATTGATTCATATATTATGATATTTGAATAAAGAATCCATAAATGCTTAACCATGAATTTAATAGAAATAAAATAATAAAATACCATGATCATGATATTTTCTAATGGTCATTTTATATAGTGGATGATAAACTATCCCTCCACCATAGAGGAGTAACACCTTGAAACCATAACTGAGTTTATGTTTTAATATTCTACATATTTACCAAATTATCTCCGTGATTGGTTTCATATTGGATCTAAACATTAATAATATCTACTCACATAGGACTTCATTCAATACATAATAATTACACACACATAGGTGAGGGGAACCAAAGGATTGGTTATGAGGTTGACATAAAAGTAACCACGGAAATGTAGGCTAAAATATAATGACAAGATGTGATTACAAGATATCCAATATTTAAATTAATAATAATAAATTAAAGAAACCATCAACATAGATAGGTTTTTTCTAATATCATGATCATCCACACATATTCAATAGATATTTTTTTTTATATTTATAGTATTTACTTCAATTAGTTATTTAATTTTGATAAAACACATGGAATTCATTCAAATAATTATTTGATTTATAATTTAATTAAATTAACCTTTATTAAATTCAAACGATCTAAAAATTTCCATCATCCATAATTTTAATCAAATTAAACAAATTATATTTATTTAAAATTAAGAAAGTAAAGATCTGTACTTGGAGAAATTTTTTTGTACCCTGTAAAACTATCCAGCAAGGTCCTTGTACTTTGTATTCACATGGAATCTCATATATATGCAATTAAACATAATTAAATGGTTTATATTGATAACAAATGAAAAACCAACAAATGTAATTAACGCAACATGTAATTTTTTAAAACATGGGTAGTACAGTACTAGTAAACACCATACACTTATTTCACTTCATAATTAATCATAGAAATTGAGTTAATATATAATTAACATTCATGTCACATGGAGTTTAATATCAATAAATAAAACACAAATAATTTACAATTAGGTTTTATTTTATCATTAATTGTTATTCTGTTTCAAATTAATCACACAATGTACAACGGGTTACACAAAATGTACACGGGATTTACATAATCTAATGTCTTCTTTACATGTCTAAAACACATGCCTAGGAGTTGGGAATAATTTTTATCTATGGGAATTTATGAAATAAATGATGTGTACACTAGCTACACATTGGGTTACTTTTATGTTACACATTTTTGTTGTCCTAGTATTGTGTAATAAATGGAAGACAGAAATTTGATCATGTTTCTGAGTATAAAAATGTGTGGTATATATGGAATGAAATATATTTACAGAGAGTGTAGTATTAAAAACCATATTCCAACCTATAATTATTAACATGTGGTGGGTATTTAACACACTCAGGACATATTAACTTCACGAATTCAAGCATTTCTCACGATTTTATCAGTGGTAGTGCACACAAGTTAATGATGTGTACCAATGGGATAAATTTCGCATTATCTTATGTTATCCATCCAAAAACATTACCACCTCTTGATGTAGTTATTAAATTTTATGTATGTATTTTTAACATGTTAGTTATTGTATGAGTGAGAACTAATAATGAGAAGATAATATTTCAATGTTTAGTTTTAATGAAAAATTTATATATAAATAAAAACTAAAAGAAACTTCATATCATTTGTTAATGAATAAAGAATAATTATAAATTATTATGTGACCATTTTTCTACCATGAGGAAAAAAATACTCCAATTTGGTAGTATCAAAATTGATCTTTTTTTAACAATCAACCAACAATTTGAAATAGAAATGATGAATAATTTTATGACCAATGGTATTAATTCAAAGATTAATTTATCTAAATGTACTGAATAGGAAGGAAGGATCATCACCTATAATTTATAATTAATTTTTTTCATTAGGAAATACAGTACACATAATTTTATTCTTCATTGATGAGTTTTTTGACCATTTAATGTTGTAACATCATTACATCTATGGGATTTAAGGGTATAATGCCTTTAGAAAATTTCCATATATTCTATACGATCCTATAAATGTCACTATATAAATTATTGGGTGCTAGTGAGATTGACACTACCACTTTAATTTTTCATTATTAATCAAAAAAATAATATCTTCATGTATATATAGTCTTAAGAGGTTAGTAGAAGATAGTGTCTATTCATTTTTAATAGATATCTAGGAGAAAATATGTCAAGGGATTGGGAAAATTATCTATAGACATTCATTGTGAACATATAAGATTATGCTTATAAATGAATTAATTGGGTTTATATAAATGAAGGGCTGGATAAATAATAACTACAACCAGAACCATATCATTTACAAATCCTAGGCGAACCCCATGTATATAAAAATAATAATAATAATATTATTTACTTTACATTCACTAACATCATTGATAAATTAAATATTATTTTTAATTAATAAATAAACAAATATATATTCAAATAATTTTTATTTTATCATTTCTCATATGGCCCATAACTCGACCTATATCCTCCTCAGTATTTATCAAACCCTAAATAAGGACTAATTAATTAATTAAATAAATGTCACTGTATTATTCATCGATTAATAAATAAATAGTATATTAAGTAAAATAGTGAACAAATATATTTTTAATATTTACATAAAAAAATAAATAATTTTTTATTACCTTGTGAATAAACAATAATAAATAAATATAAAATTTATGTATTTAAATAAATAATTACCTTGAAAATAATTTTTTAATAATCAAATCACAAAAAATTCTCTAAAAAAATTGGTAATTAAATATTTCTGATCAACTCAACATGTATAGTTACGAGATCATTTAAAATAATAATATTTACTCAATAAGATAATTCATAGCGAATGCAATTGAGGATACAAATATACTTAATGCATGATTCCCTAGGACCCTTTGTCAATAGAATTGGTTTGTTATACTTAATTTCCAAGATTAACATTTAGAAACTTTCCATGACACCCACATGAAAAGAATATATATTCTGTAATGAAAATAACCACATATGAACACCTACTATATAATATAATACCTTTATCTCGATATCTCTAATCTCTGGGGTTATATAACTATTTTTTCAAACTATGTTCTTAATGTATCCTTCTTTGAATTTTCAAAAATGAATTGGTGATAAAAGGTCATGGCCATGGATTTAACCTAGTAGTTACATTTCCATCGAAGGGACTTATATATCAAATTCCATTAAAGAACAAAAGGGACAAATCCTTTTATGCATTATTTATTAATGCAATATTACTTGTGACATAACAAACCCATCCTACATCACCATGAGAATATGTCATCAATGTTTTCATCAATACATAAAAGTTCATACCTCATGATATTCATTAATAATAATTATATAGTCTACGGACCATTATACTTGTCTATATATTGGAACAACCAATGACACATATAAAGGTAGATTTTCTACTGTAAGGTCATATTCTCCTAATATATTTCCTTGAAAATAAAAAAGGGAACACAAAATTTGAATATGACTCAATGTCCTATGATTCCCTACCCCTGATATCCTGTATAATTTACATCCCATAAAATGATATCGTTCAACTATAATTTAGATATTTAAGAATATTGTCATAGCTCTTCAAGATTCTTATCCAATTGGGGAACTATTAAAACCATTCAGTGTGATGGGTATCATTACAACATTATCAAAGTGATTTCACATAGAAGAATGATAATTATATGATAAAATATTTAGTAATAATCACACTACATGAAAACAATGTTTTATTGATGGTTTTTTCATAGCAACTTTCAAAAATGCCGCTAATATTTTTTGATCAAAAATTTAATGGCGGTTTTGAAAACCACAATGAAAAAACCGCTACAAAATGTTTTTCAAATATTTTTCATAAATTTTTTAATATTTCTTGAAAAAAAATAAAAAACAATTATTTATGAGCAGTTTTTTCAAAACCCCTGCAAAATTGAAGAAAAAAGTTTAGTTTATTTATTTATTATTTATTAATTTTTTTTATTTAATATAAAATAAATTTTATTATTTATAATTTTAATTATTTATAATGTTTTAATTAGTAAATATTTATAATTATTTGTTCATCATATTTTTAAAGAGAAAATTAATCTTCAATAAGTTGACAAATAGGCTTCAAAATCAAATAAAAGTAACTTCTCATCTGGGAATCCTTTTCTGCTCCACAACTAGTCAAATCGATTCATATCAAATGATCTAAAACCAAATGAGATTCTAATGATGTGACAATGATAAGAAGAAAATATATTCAAATTTTAAAAGATAAATATCAAACTTGATCTTCAAATGGTTATAACTTTTAATTCAGGTGTCTGTTTTGGGTCTACCAGATATCAAATGAAATCCTACCATGATATCTATGCCATTTAGGTCTGGGACCAACAATTTAAGTATTATACCCATTTATATTCCACCAAAAGGACCAATGGTCCCCTGAAATAAAGGTTTTAGTTGTAGACCCCGATTTTTTAAAATTCTAATGGTTATAACCTTAGATCCAGGTGTCAGTCCTGCATGTACCACAAATCATATCGAATCACATTTCATGATCTTCGATTTGACTTGTTGTGGTGCAGAAAAAGGAGCCCCAGATCAGAATTTATGGTCATTTTAGTGTTTTTTAGGTTTTTAGAGGTTCTTAACGTTTTATGATTTTTATAATTAGTTAATTAATTAACTTGTTATTTATTTATTTATTAATTAATTTTTAATAAATAAATAAATAAATAAATTATTTATTTTTCTATTATTTATTATTTATTTATCAATTTACCTATTGATAAATTTACTTATTTATTTATTTAATATTTAATATGTATTTGTGTATTTATTTAATATTTCGTTATTATGTATACAATAATTATTAATTTATTTTTAATGTAATAATTAATTGTTAATTAAATAATAATTATTAGTTTATTATTAATTTATTATTCAATAATTAATTATTAATTAATTATTAATTAGTTTATAATTAATTATTAATTAATTATTCATTAATTATAATTATTAATTATTTATTGAATATTAAATATTGACTATTGAATATTAAATATTAAATATTAATATTAATTAATAGTTTTTAAATATTAATTATAATTTATGAATGATTAGTGATTATATATATATATATTATTTATTCTTTATTCTTTATCCTTTATTCATTATTCTTTATCCTTTATTCTTTATTCTGTAAAATTTAAAATTTAATATTATTATTACTTATTAATTATTAATTATTAATTATTAATGATAAATTATTAATGATTAGTTATTATTTATTATTAATTATAAATTATTAATGATTAATGACGGATGATTAATTATTAATTAATTATTATTTATTATTCACTATTTAATATTTAATATTTAATATTTAATATTTATTTATTTTTCTATTATTTATTAATTTATTATTAATTTATCATATATTAAATTATTTTTTAATTAATTTGTTATTTATACATTACTTATATATTATATGATATATATTATATATTACATATTACATATTACATATTACATATTATAAATTATAAATTATAAATTATAAATTATAAATTATATATTATATATTATAAATTATAAATTATAAATTATATATTATATATTATATATTATACATTATACATTATATATTATACATTATACATTATATATTATATATTATATATTATATATTATATTTCACGAACAAACCCCTACCAACCCAGAACCCATAACTCAAGCCGGTCTCCGACATGTTCCGAGGGGCGTTCCTGATACCAATGGGGTAGAAACCAATGATGGGAAAAAAATTAACCATTGGGAATGATTTATCCTAAGAACATAAGATAACATACAAATAAATAAACAATAATAACTGAACAATAAAACACAATTCTAGAAGCAGAAAAAGAAATAAACAAAACTTGTCAACATACCTCCATGTGACCTTCTAGGTCACCACCCAACTCAGAACTATGTTCGCTTCAAAAGCGATCCATTACTAATGAAACCAGAATATGAAAGATAACCTAGGGGTGAGCACTAAAATTCTTAGTTGAAAAACACCACAGAATCCACACCTTTCCTTCCACAAAATATTTCATTAATGATAGTTTTAAATTCAGATAAAAAATAGGGTTTCACATTTAAATAAAACAAAGGTCATTTCTCAATTTTAAATTCCGACACAAAGAAAATTCATTTTCCAGAAAAAAATTCCATTTGAAAATGAAATCCAAATAGGTGATACCAATGTTGTGCTAAGATAATACTAGTAGACAATTCACCTTGAAAATAAACTAGTGCAATAGAAAGTAAACAAGAAAAGTAAATAATTAAGTATCCATGGGTGATCCTAAACATCCCTAGAAGCCCCCTAGACGTACTCGGTTAGTAACCACCTTCCAGTGTATAGGGAATCTCTTAATTCTATAACCTAATGGCCGCCCTCATGGAAAAAGAAACCAATAATACTCTAAATCTAGACTCTATACCTACCAGTGGGTACCAACCCATCTAATCAGTACTGATAAGAAACCATCACTCTATCAACTAAAAGACGCCCAGGATCCCATAGCGGTTATAATAATTCTGTGTAAGTAGGAGGCCCATGCACGCGTGACTGATCTCACTACACTTGCCTACCCCAAACATGGAAGCTTTCTATGCATTCACCCATAAAGGGTTGACCTATACATGAGCGCCCCCAAATACACATTCAATCATTTCACATTAACAAAGTTCCAACTAAGTCGTTACTTCACTACCATTTCAAAACAATTTTCTTAAAAAACATTTAAAACTACAACAAGAAACAAACAATTTCAAAACAAAAACCATTCTAAAAGTTAACACAACATCACCTATAAGTTGAACGATCCAAATGGGCCTTTAACTCCAAATCCTCGATTAAATTTCTCGTAAAATATTTCAAACCCTTAAAAACACAAAGTCTTATGAAACAGCCAAACAACCCATTGAACACAACATTCATCGAAACACATACTAAAAGCCTAACGAGGACACCCATTGAGAATAAATTTCAAAGAATTCATAAAATCCACACAAATGACCAAACCAAAATACATTTGTCAATAATATTTTAAATTTCCCAATTTCCTAAAAACAAGCAACTAGTAAAACCTACTAAACAATTTATCACAAGTCCACAAATATTCCAAAATATTTATAACCAATTATATTATCAACACAACCATTTTAATAGAAATTTTATAAACCAATAAAATATTTTATAAACAATTCCGTAAACAGCTCCAACAAATTGTACAAACTAAAAAAAACCATGATATACTATTAAATAGTATCACAAAGGTGCGTGTCATGTTTAATACATTACTAGTACAACTTTGGACATCTAAATAACACAATTTCCAAAACCCATAAAACATTATCAGGGAGAATACTTAAAAACTTTTTTTAACAAAATTAATTAGTTGGGAAATACTATAAAAGATTAACTAAATCTATTGTGAAAGTGGGAATCACATTAAAATTTTAATTAAAACACTCAGTAATTAAATGGGCTTAATCAGAAAAGAAAAAGTGGATTCACCTACCTCATGCAGGCTAAGAAAATGCTTGGTATTTAGCACTTTATAACTCATGTAGTTATTCGCTCATGCACACATACCTCCATATAGATCTTTGTATACCCTTACCCAATACTAGTATTCCCCGCACCATGAGGGAATACACACATTTACCATATACACATCTATATGTATACATACCATATTATATGTGAAAATGTCTTCCAATGGAACCAGAAGCACTACACATAATTTAATAAATTGTTTAAGAAATTTATAAATTACTTATAGTAGAACAATAAGGATTTCCACAAAAAACACCCGTAAAAACCACTTGAAATCAAAATCACTCAATGTGCCTTTCAATAATAATAATAATAATAATAATAATAATAATAATAATAATAAGTTTCTCATCACATGAAAAATTTAGTAAAACAATTTCACAAATTAACTATAGCCAACCATTTCAAGAAAAGCACCATTTTCCACAAAACAACCCATTTCTTTTTTACACACACACCAAAACCACTTAAAAACACATTTCTCACCACTTATGAATGTGAAACCACTGAAAGATCTATTTTTAAAAAATTATAAAAATTTATAAACACTATAATAGACTGATTAGATATATTATAATGCCACAAAACACGTAAAAATTATAATTGAAGAAACACAAGAATCAATTAATTGCTCTATTATTGAATGGGTTGATACCTCCTATCTCAATGAAGTGAAGATGTGACCAAAATATGACAGAAGGTAGAACACTCCCTCGCGTACCAACCGCACACATAAAATGATGAGATAAATGCTCAAATTAAAACTAACGCGATTAGTGTTTTTCTAAAACAGAAAAAAACACCTATAAATTAA
Source organism: Viscum album (assembly GCA_963277665.1). NCBI lineage: Eukaryota > Viridiplantae > Streptophyta > Magnoliopsida > Santalales > Viscaceae > Viscum > Viscum album. The sequence continues at coordinate 375,427,578 of OY728160.1, read as the reverse complement.
TAGCCAAACCCACGTGGAGGGGGGGGGTATGCTCACCAGAAAGGGAGATGGCTAGAGATGGTGTCGGGTTCATTGGAGATGGCCTTGATGATGTGTGGGGTGCTGAAGACATCCAGGTCAGAGTTTGGAATGCCAGAGATGGGGGGAGGGAGTCCGAGAGTGTTGGGAGCGGGCATGCGCCATGGAGCAAGGTAGGGGATATGTATGCTGCTGGCTAGGAGTACGACAAGGGGAGAGGACCAGAAGGGCGAGGCGGTGCCTGATGATGTGGGAGGGGCGAGTGGCCTCTTTCGGTGCCTCGTCCTGAATCAGAGATAATGTGTAACACCCCATGCTTCCACGGTACATTTCCCTTTTAATAATGCAATAGTTTGCATTGTACGCAACTTGGGATTTTAACACACCAAGACCAATCAAACTAGCCGTTATGAATAATAATACCTAATTTTTGAAATTTAATAAATTTTATTTTTTAAAATGGACTTCATTTTTGGATTTGGAATATCAAAATTAGATCATAGTGACTTTTTTTAAATTTTCTGAAAACATTCAATTTTATATGAATAGAGAAAAACAGAGTGTTATTGTTTAAAACCAACTTTTTATTTAAATAACTTTTTATTTTATTTAAATTTATATTAGGTAATTATAGATACCTAATACCAATATATCTTAAATGTAATTAATTGGAGTCATTTTATAATAATATTAGATATATAAAATTAAATTGAACTTTTTACCTTCTTTTACGCACCTTCTAGGCGCATTTGCAAATTTGCATAAAATGTAATTTTAATATTTCTGTGAATTGAATTTCCGAAATCCGAGAGACAAGGTTGACATCAGTAAGTAAAATACGATTCAATAAGATGAAAACAATTTGTGGTGAATAGTAGCTTTTGACTTTTACTTACCACAGTTAAAAGTGAATTTGGCAATTGAAGGTAAAAATGCCAATATAATTATCCTAACACATGTCCTAATTCTATTGGATAAGTTTTTTTAAAAAAAAATCAAACTTTGAAATAAAATATGATCCTTTTGGTCTACTTGGATTATGTTTGGATATTTATTATTATTTTATTTAAAGAAGAGTTAAAAGTGTTAAATTAAAAGTTTTATAACTAAACCATTTTTAATATAGGGTTCTACATAATATAGATTCGACTATGAATATTCATTAAAAAGATAAAAATATTTCCTATGTAATCGTATTTTATTTAATATATTTAGACATTAAATAATTAATTTTATTTATGACACAATGATGATACAGTAATTACCTTTATTAAAGAAAGATTAAAATAATTGATATTATAAATATCCAAATAAATATAAATTAACAATTTGGATAAATTAAACTAATTTAATAGGTTAATATGTAATTTTAGGGTTGATTAAATATTTTTTTTTCAAATTTATAATGTTGTTATGACTTTCAGAAAAAAATACAAATTAGTGTCAAAATTCACAAAAATGAGTTTGTAAAACAAGTACTATATTATTAATTGACATAATATTATTAAAAATCTAAAATTCAGCCAAAGGACTTAAATATGGTTATATATATTAATATTTAATCACTTTGGGTTTACATGGCTTTTTATGGTATGTTTATTAACCATTTATTATAATGATACAAGAATACATGGTTAAAGTCAAATTATTAAAATAAGAGTTGAATCTAAAAGATAAGGTTAATATAGTGACCAAAACCTATCTAAAACCTATTGGTTGAGAGGTTTTAGACCTATACCCACCTTAGACCCTAAATAAATCATTTTGGAGCCATTATAAACCGACTATTATTGCATAAAAAAAATAATATTTCAAGATTTTCCTAAAGTGACCATCACCTCTCTTTTAAAAGGGTACTACCCCTTATCTTAATTTCGCACCTCCAAATCCATTTTCTCAGACAAAACCTGCTCAAATACCCACCCAAATAACATCACTTAGACCTAGATGCCATTATTTGACTAGAAAGACAACCTAATGAGACCTTTTGATCAACTCAAAAGGAAACACCTGAAGAAGAGGTAATAGTTTTACCACCTCTTTCAAAGTTCTTTTCTTCTTCCACTTCATCAGTCCTTGTTGTTTCCATACCAAAATAATAACTCTAGTACCTTATACATAATGTGATGCTATTATAAATACGACACAACCATATTCATTATTCTATCCAACCAATCAATGACAAGTCACCATACATGTGTACATTCAACTTTCCGTCTCCACGTCGTGGTGTAGTTTGTTATTCAAACACTTCATTATTGGTATGGACATAATAATGAGTATAATTGATATAAATAATAAATATAAGTTGTTAAAGATATTTTATATAGGATATTACATCCAATTAAATATTATTCCATCATCAATACAATGGTATTGTTGCTCGTGCGTACGTACAGATTACTGTCTCCACAAACGCGATGAGATTCATTCCCCAACGTAACCATTAATGAGTAAATATCATTGTATGATTGAAATATAATGTTTATTAACATTATATAATTCTAGTTATGAAGTAAATACATATAATCTATAACAAACATTACTTACATAACAAAACATATAACGGAAAATGAATCAGTTAACACCCAAAATGATGATACTACTGAAATATTAATAACCAAGCAATATTAGAAGATCATATATGATACCATATTTATGTATGTGGTTATTTTATACTTTAATAACAATTATTTAACTATTATACAAGAGGTTAACATACCCTCAATCAAGGAAAATTATAAGGTAAGGGTTAACAATACAATCTCTTCATTATTCGTGGTTGTTTATGCGTGAGTATCTATTAGGACGTCTTTATCATCCACATCTATGTTTCTTAAAAATATATATCAAAATATTTTTATTATTTCCTAGACTATGGGTTTAAGTCATTTATACCCTTGTTTGAATTATTATGAGATTTTTGTGAAAGAATCATTAAGTCATTTTCCAAACAAGGTCATTTACGATCTTTTCGACAAAATTAAGGAAAGAATGTTTTTTTAACTTATACGGAAGGTGCAAATATTTTCTTTCATTGTGAAATCTTTGAATCTTCCCTTACAAGGTTATAAGAATATTTTCAAAATAAATGTTTTCTTTTAAAATTACAGTACTTTTAAATTATTCCAAAATATAAAGTGATATTTCTCTCTAACAGTTTTGATTTCATCCATGTCTACATCCTTTGTTGGATTTTATGCTTGTTTGAGGTTGATTTATTATTATACAATCATACATATTGTATTGAAGGTTTTGTGACATGTTGGACTATGGATGTCATATTTTTATACCATTCATGGTTTATGGTTAATGTATTTACATTTCATATGGTAGTTTTAATACGAATGTTTATATTATGTTTCATGCTTTTTATATAAGGAATGCATTGGATTTAGTAAGTGACGGGTGGAGCCTCCTCTAATTTCTTTACGCAGTGGTATGTTTCATGAGAAAAACTAGTGTCTTGGCACAAGTCCTTGAAAAAATATTATTTGTAGTATTGGCATAAGGACTTGACTATATAGTTATGAAGTTTGGCATTATGCATTACATCAATATGAAATTGGATATTGATATTTCATTTGATTATTCGACTAGTAGAATATCTATGTGAATAAGTAAATGGAATTATTTGATTTATATTTTCCATATTATTATGAAGTTTATTGTTATAAGGCTTAAATTTTAGTTTTATACATTGCCTTAAATGTTTATTCTATATTATTATCCTTACTGAGAATCTAAGATCACCCCTTTCTATGTTTTATTTTTACCAGGATGTGAAGAAGTATTTTATAACTGACCTAAAGGGATAGTCTGTGTGAGATGAATGTGTTCAAAGGAGACATAATGTTGTTGTTTTTTATTTCATAATGTAATGTAAAAATTATGTTTGTATCTAGTACTTCCATGTCTACTAAACTGATCGGTCTTTATGGATTTGATTACTTGTGATCATTCCAATGTTATGCAATAATACACCGACTATGGGTAAAAAAGGATGGAGTGTTATAGTTGGTATCATAGGATGTTTAATACGAATAATAGAAGTTTTATTTAGAAAAACTCTGATTAGAGAAAATTACCCTAAGAGAGACTTTTAGGATTAGTATAGAAGAACTTACTAGAATTTTGGTAATGTTGAGATTTTTTATATTTTCCAAGAAATACGTCCCTATATAGATATGAGAAGGTAGATGTGGCTCGAGCAAAAATGTACCTTGGAGTGAAAACTCCAACAAGGAGTTTTGGGCTTGACCCAAGGTATCATGGTATATGACAATGAGCTTTACTACACTCTTGGTTACGACACTCTCGGGGGATATGATTATGATAATTCAAATTTTCATTAAAAACAATTATTATTAATTTATGATTATATAACTCTTCAAATAAAACATTTGAATGATTATGGAATATATCCATAAACTGTTCAATTTATGTTAAGTGTTATTCAAGTTTGGAATTATGTATTGTGATTCTTAAACTAATCCAATGTATTCCATTGTTTAGAAATGACTCATAGTTGAAGGAATATAAACTGTATCAACCCATGTAATCCAATTAGGGATTTCCTTCCTACTCAAGATAATTATAGTGGAGCTAGTGATATAACTAGTGCTGATCAGCTTATAACCATACTAGGACAACTCATTCAGGTTATGAAAAATAACCTTACCCGTATCGAGCAACTTGATCCCTAATGCGAAGGATCAATGTTAGAGTACTTCATGAGGCAAAAACCAGAAACATTCAATGGTAATACAAATCCATTTGTTGTAGACCAATAAATAAGTTTATTAGAGAAAATATTTCATCCTTTGGGGAGTAGACAAAGGGGAAAGTTGTCATGAAAGTTTATCCCCTCACGAGAGATGTAGATTAATGGTGGTCATTAATTCAAAATATAAAGGAAGATAATGGAATATAAAATATGGAATGGAGGGAGTTTAAAGAGATTTTATTAAAAAAATAATTTCCTTGTGACCATCGACCGAATATGGAATGAAAATTTCAGAGTATGAGGCAAAAGGAGGATGAAAATGTCACAAAGCTTGAGGCTAAAATTAAATGGTTAGCAAGACATGCAACAGATTATATACGTAACCCAATATGTAAGATTGATCAAATCATTGATGGGTTAAAACCATTTCTCCATCGAGCAATAGTCTCACAATATTTCTCATCTTACAAAGATATTGTCTCATGTGCTATCAATAGAAAAAAAGAATCCTCTATGTATTATAACATTAAAGAAAAACAAGAGAAGAAGTGATCTTCTGAATATTCTATAAATAGAAATAGGGGGAACAAAGGAAATTTTGAATCTCCATCTTTTAGTAAATGTGGAAATGAAAACCCTAGTACTTTCTTAAATAAAATGAGATTCCATTACAAGTGTGGTGAAAAAGGCCATGAAGCTCATGATTTCAAGGAAAGAAAGAGGTTTTCAATGTTGAATGATACATTGAAGGGAAATGGGGCATTATGCAAATGAATGTCCTCAGGTCAAAGGAAACTTACCTAAAAAAATCCAAGGGAGTAAGTCCAAGATTATGAAATCAGTACTACTAAGGTTGAAGCTCCAAAAGACGTGGTGGCAGCTAATTTAATGTTTTCCTCAACATTATCCATTTTTTATTTGATTCTTGATCATCACATTGTTTCATATCTTCCCAATTTTCTAAGAAAATTAGATATTTACCTGATTTAACAATGATGTTGTCAGTCAAAACTCTAAAGGGAAGTATCACTGCAACAAATTTTTATGGACATGTTCCCATTAGGGAATAAAAATGTTTTTTATCTGCTGATCTAATAATCATAACTATGATTTAATTCGATAGAATCCTAAGTATGGATTGGATTTCAGACCATGATGTGAAAATTTACTATAATAAGAAGGTAGTTAAAATTTTATATGATGATAATGAATACCTTATCTTTAGAGAAGAAACGTCACCATATGATTCTTATCTAGATCCACCCCCAATAGACAAACTAAATTTAATTATTGGAGAGGAAGATAATGATAAAAGTATGGGTGAAAAAAATTGTGTTCAAAAAGAGGATGTACCTATTGTACATGAATATGTTGATGTGTTTCCATAGGATTTACCTGTACATCCTATAGAATGATAAATATAGTTTCCATTAATTTAATTCTTAGTTCAACGCCCATATCGAAGACCCCTTATAGAATGGCCACTGTGGAATTAGTTGAACTAAAGAAACAACTAGATGAATTGAGTGAGAAAGGATTTATTCTCCCCAGTGTTTCTCCATGGGGAGCCCCTTTTTTTAAGAATAAACACAGATCTATGAAGTTGTGCATTGACTATAGGGAGATAAATGCTATAACAATAAAAAAACAAGTATCTCATACCTATCATTGATGATTTATTTGATAAACTTAATGCAGATCAATATTTTACAAAGATTGACCTTCAATCTAGATATCATCAGTTGTGTGTGAAGAAGTAATACATTCCAAAAACAGCATTTCAAACTAGGTATGATAATTACGTGTTTACAGTAATGCCTTTTGGACTGAAAAATGCACCCTCTGTCTTCATGGATCCAATGAATTGATTTTTCAAGGAATATTTTGATGACTTTTTAGTGGTATTTATTGATGATATCTTAGTATAATAAAAAAGCTATGAAGATCATCAAAATCACTTGTTCACTATTCTAAAAACCCTCAAGAGAAATGAATTATATGGTAAGTTTATCATGTGTGAATTATGGCTTCAGAAGATTTCTCTTCTTGGAAATATTGTCTTCTAGGATGGAATCTCTGTCGATCCTTCAAAGACCATGTAAATTCAAGAATGGCCAGCACCGACGAGTGTAACTGAGGTACGTAATTTTATTTGTCTAACATGTTATTATCGAAGTTTTGTCTAGAATTTTTCCTAATTGTCTAACCCATTAACCAAGCTCACACATAAAGGGTTTAAATTTGTTTGGACAGAAGATTTTGAAGAATTTTATGAATAACTAAAGAGAAGATTAGTCAATGCTTCTATCTTGACTCTACTATCGGGGAATGATGGTTTTTTATTTATAGTGATGATTAAAAAAAGGACTTGGTTGTGTCTTTATGAAGAATGATAGAGTTATTGCATATGAATCAAAATAGCTAAAAAGTCATGAAAAAAACATTGTCACTCATGATCTTGAGTTAACATCTGTAATATTTGCATTGAAGATATGGAGACACTATATCTATGGTTAAAAATGTGAGATATGTACTGATGAAAGGAGTTTGAATTATATTTTATAACAAAAAGAACTCAACATGAGGAAACGATGATGGCTTGAACTACTCAAGGATTATGATTTCACTATACACTGCCACCTGGGGAAGGCAAATTAGGTGGAAGATTCTTTGAGAAAAAAGTATCATGTAGTTTTGAACAAGATGATAGTTGAAAGGGATCCTATATTCATGGATATAATAAAGATGGATATGGGAATAACCATGGAAGGTGAAACATCAATACATTTTCTAATGGTTTCTAAACCATCTTTATTAGAAAAGATAACAAGTGCTCATACTGATGATGAGGAGTTTCAAAAAAAAAATAATGCTGTGAATGATGGGATATTGATCGAATTAATATATGAAGATGGGATTTTGAAATTTGCGAAGAGATATTGTGTTCCTGATATACCTAATCTAAAAATTGAATTTTTGGATGACTCTCATAGCTCCAATTTCTCTATACACCCTAGTAGCACAAAGATGTATAGATATTTGAAGGAACGTTTTTTGTGGGACAACATGAAGAGGGTGATTTCTGATTATGTGTCAATATGTATGGTTTTTCAACAGGTTATGTCTGGAAGACAACATCCTTGAGGTTTCATGAAGCCTCTTCCCATACCTAAGTGTAAATGGGATGATATTAGTATGGACTTTTTCATGGGGCTACCAAAGACTCCTAGAAGGAATGATATAATATGGGTCATTGTTGACCGTTTTTCAAGTTAGCACATTTTGTTGCTATAAGAGAAGATTTACCACTTGAAATTTTAGCAATATTATTTATTAATGAAGTTGTAAGATTCATAGAGTACCCATATTGACTGTTTTTTATTGTGATCCCCATTATACAACAAGATTCTGGAAAATTCTTCAGAAGGCCGGGGATACTGAACTTCATTTGAGTACTACCTACCACCCTCAAACTAATGGACAATTAGAACAGACTATTAAAGCCATGTAATACATGTTGAAATCTCTCTCACTTGACATTCAAGGTATGTTGGATCAATATCCACCTCTGTTTGAATTATCCTATAACAATAGTTTCCAATAAAGTATTTATATGGCACCCTATGAAGCGTTATATGGAAAAATAGGCCGCACACCAACTTTTTGGGTTGATGTTGGTGAAAGAAAAATCATAGGCCTAGAAAATATTGATGAATCAATGTTAAAGGTGAAGGTTATCCAAACCCACATCAAATCTTCTCAAAGTAGGTGAAATAGCTATGCTGAAAACTGATAGAAAGATTTGGATTTTCAAGTAGGAGATCATTATTTCTTGAAGGTTTCTCCATGGAAGGGTGTTAGAAGATTCGGTAAGAAAGGAAAATTAAGTCCTACATAAATAAGATCTTTCGAAATGCTAGAATGAATATGAGTTGTAGCTTATTGTTTGGAAATGCCGCCAAGTGTCTCTAATGTTCATGATGTGTTCCACGTATCATAGTTGAGAAAATACATCCTTGACCCGACACATGTACTCAGCTATGATGAAATAGAACTAGAACCAGAACTATCTTATTGTGAAGGGCCTATCAAAATTCTTGATACCAGAGAACAAGTGTTGAGAGACTGGACGAATCGTCTGATGAAATTTCTATGGAGAAATTATAAGATGGAAGAGGCATTGTGGGAACCCAAGGAACTTTTGATGAAGAACCACCTAAATCATTTTATATAGTAATATTCTAGAAATTTTGAGGGTGAAATTATTTGATGGATGAGAGAATGTAATACCCCAAGCTTCTATGGTACATTTCTCTTTGAAAAATGAAATAGTTGTGTTGTACACAACTTGGAATTTTAACACACCATGACCAATCAAACTAGCTATTATGAATAGTAATACCCACTTTTTGATATTTAATAAATTTTATTTGTCAAAATAGATTTCATTTTTGGATTCCATCTATAAAAATTACCTTACAGGGATTTTCTGGAATTTTTCTGAAAACTTCCAATTTTTTTATGAATAGTGAAAAGCACGACGTTACTGTTTAAAACTGACTTTTTATTTAAATTATTGGTTATTTTATTGAAATTTTTATTAGGTAAAAATTTATACCAAATACCTATATATGTTCAATTCATTCCATTGGAGTCATTATATAATATATATATATATATAATTTTATTGAACTTTTTACTGTCTTTTACCCACCTTTTTGGCACATTTGCAAATTTGCATAAAACGTAATTTTACCAATTTTTTGAATTGAATTTTAAAAATCAGAGATACATGATTGACATAAATAATAAAAATGTGATTCAATAAGATGAAAAGAATTTTTGGTGAATAGTAGCTTTTGATTTTTATTTACCACGGTTAAAAGTAAACAGGCTAATTAAAAGTAAAAATGATATTATAATTACCATAAAACATGTAATAATTCTATTTAATAAGTTATTTTATACCAAAATCTACCTTATGAATAAAATATGATCCCTTTGGTCCACTTGGATTTGATTAGGACATTTATTATTATTTTATTTTAAGAAGAGTTAAAAGTGTTAAATTCAATGTTTAATAACTAAACCATTTTTAATATAATTTTAAACATGAGATAAATTTGACTATAAATATTCATTAGAAATATAAAAATATTTCCTACATAATTGTATTTTATTTATAATTTTTAGAAATTAGATAATTAATACTTTTTATGACACAATGATGATGCAGTAATTTCCTTATTAATGAAATATTAAAATAATTGATATTATAAATATCCAAATAAATATAAATTGTGACTTTGGATGATTTAAACTAATTATATAGGTTAATATGACATTTTTGGGTTGATAAAATAAATTTTTTGATGTCATAATGATGTTATGACTTTTACCAAAACAAAATACAAAATAGTGTCAAAATTGACAAAAATGAGTTTTAAAAATAAATATATTATTAGTTGATATAATATTACAAAAAATCTAAGGATCATCCAAAAGAATTATACAAGGTTAAATATATTAATAATTAACCAATTTTGGTTCTCTTTTCTTTTTATAGAATGTTTATTAACCATTTATTTTAATAATTCAAGAATACATGGTAAAAGGTAAACTATTTAACTAAGAGTGAAATCTAAAAGATAAGGTTAATATAGTGACCTAATCCTATCTGAAACCAATTGGTTGAGAGGTTTAAGACCCATATCTACCATATCATAGAATGAAATTTTTTAACCATTATAAATCGAATAGGATTGTATAATAAAATAATATTTCAATCAATTCATAAAGTGACCCTCACCTCTCTTATAAAAGGGTACTTCATATTCTCTTAATTTCACACCTTCAAAGACTTTTTTCTCAGCCAAAACCTAATCAAATATCCTCCCAACTACCCTAACTTTGACCTAGAGTCCTTAATTTTATCATAAAGTCAACCTAAGGAGCCCTTTTGATCAATTCAAGAGGAAACACCCAAAGAAGAGGTAATAATTTCACCACCTCTTTCAATGTTATTTTCTTCTTCCACTTCTTATTTAATTATGGTTTCCATATAAAAATAATAACTCTAGTACCTTATGCATACATTGATGTTATTATAAATATGGTACAACCATATTCATTATTCTATCCATCCTATGAATTACAAGTCATCATATGTGCGTATGTACGACTTACCGTCTCCACGTCGCGGTGAAGTTTGTTATTCAAAAACATCATTATTTGGATGGGTATAATAATGAGTGTAATTTATTTAAATAATAAATATAACAATTTAATGATTCTATATATCTGATATACCATCCAATTACATACGACTCCATCATCAATAAAATGGCATTGTCACTCGTGAAAACGTACGGATTACCATCTCCATGAACGTGATGAGATTCATTCCCCATCATAACCATTCCAGAATAAATATCATTTTATGATAAAAAAATAATGGTTAAGAACTTAAAATAATTATTTATATGAATTGAATACATCTTATCCAAAAAAAACATGACTTACATAACAAAACATATAAAGGAATACGAATCATTTAACATCCAAAACGATGATACTACATAAATATTACTAACAAAGAAATATTAGAAGATCATATATGATATAATATTTATGGATGTGGTTCTAGAATAATTTAATAAAAATTATTTAATAGTTATCTAGGAGGTTAATGTACCCTCAATCAAGTAAAAGTACAAGGTAAGGGTTAATTCTACAATCTCTTCATTATCTGAGGTTTTTTATACGTGAGTGTCTAATGGGACCTCTTTATCATTCAGAATAGTGTTTCTTAAAAATGTATTCCAAAAAACTTTTACTATTTCCTATACTATGGGTTAAAGTCATTTATACCTTTTTTACTTTTTATGAGATGTTTATAAAGGAATCTTTCCGTTGTTCTTTGAACAAGGTCCTTTACGACCTTTTCAACAAAATTTAGGAATTTTTTTTACATATACAGAAGGTGTGGTTATTTTTCACCATTGTAACTCATTCGAAGCATCCCTTACATGATTATAAGAATATTTTCAAAATAAATTTTTTCTTTTAATATTACAGTACTTTTAAATGATTTCAAAATAGAAAGTGATATTTTTTTCAATAGTTTTGATTTCATCTAGGTCAACATCCTTTATTGGATTTTACGCTTGTTTGAAGTTGATTTATTATGATACAATATTCCATATTTTATTGAAGGTTTTGTGATATGTTTAACTATGGATGTGATATTTCTATACCATTCATGACTTATGGTTAAAGTATTGACATTTTGTATGCTTGTTTTAATACAAATGTTTATGTTATGATTCAAAATTTTAATATGAGGAATGCATTGGACTTAGTAAGTGATGGGTGGAGCCCATTATAGCTCCTCGATGAATCTATTGGTATCATGAAACAAACTAGTATCTTGGCACAAGGCCTTGAAAAAATCTTATTTGTAGTCCTAGTACTAGGCCTTCACTATGTGGTTATAAAGTCCGACATTATGCATTCTATAAATATAAAATTGGCTATTGATATTGCATGTGATTATTAGACAAGTATAATATCTATGTGAATAAGAAAATATATTATTTGATTTATATTTTCAGTATTATGATGATGTTTAAGTTTAAAAGGCTTAGGTTTTAGTCTTATACATAAACTTAAATGTTTATTCTTATTTATAAAAGTTTCCACTATATTGTAATCCTTAGTGAGTATCTGAGCTCACCCATTTCTATGTTTTATTTTTCCCAGGATATGAAGAATTTTATTATAAATGACCTGCAAGTATAGTCTAAGGGAGATGAATGTTTTCAAAGGAGACACAATCTTTCTGTTTTTCATTTCATAATGTAATGCAAAACTTATGTATGTATCTGGTACTTCCAAGGCTACAAAATTGATATGTCTTTTAGGATTTGATCCCTTGTGGTCATGAAAATGTTATGTAATAATGAAACGACTCAGGGTAAATAGGGTCGGGGCATTATCGTTGGTATCATATGAAGTATTTTAAAAGGCTTGAAATCAAGATTTAGAAAATCTCTGATTTGAAAAAATTACCCTAAGATAGAATTTGAAGATTAGTATAGAAGAACGTCCTAGAATTTTGGTAATGTAAAGGTTTTATGTATTTTACAAGAAATACATCCATTTCTGTATAGGAGAAGGTAGAGGCAGCTCTGGCACAGATGTACCTAGGAGTGAAAACTCTGACAAGGAGTTTTGTGCTTGAACCGAGGTATCCTGGTACTTGACAATGGGCCTTTCTGCACTCTTGGTTACGAAACTCCCAAGGTATATGATTAGGATAATTCACATTTTCTCTACAAACCATTATGAAGTATTTATGAGTATATATACCTCCTCATTGAAAAACTTTTTATTACTATGGATTATATCCATAAATTGTTAAATTTATGTAAAGTGTTTTAAAATTTTGGAATTATGTATTGTGATTCATAAACTAATCTAGTGTATGCCATTTTTTAGAAATGGTGCATAGTGGAAGGAATGAAAACCGTATCAATGCACATAATCCATGAAGGTATTTTCCTCCTAATCAAGATAATTAAAATGGAGATAGTGATGCAACTGGTGTTGATCAGCTTATCAACATACTAGGACAAATCACTCAGGTTATGAATAGTGAACTTACTCGTATGAAGCACCCTAATCCACAATACAATTGATCAATGTTAGGCCACTTCATGAGGCAACAACCACCAACAATCAATGTGACTAAAAATACATTTTTATCTGAGGAATGGATAAGTTCTTTAGAGAATATATTTCATGATTTGGGGAGTAGTGAAAGGGAAAAAGTTTTTATGGTAGTTTATGACCTCATGGGAGATACAGATCAATGGTGGTCATTTATTAAAAACACAAAGGTAGATGAAGAAGTACAAAATTTGGAATGGAGGTAGTTTAAAGAATTTTTTTTTCATAAATTACATTCCATATGACTATCAAGTGGATATGGAAAGCCAATTTCTGAATCAGAGGAAAAATTAGGATGAGAATATTGAAATGTATGATTATAAATTTACAAGGTTATCAAGGCATGCAGCAGATTATATGTGTAACCCAAAGAGTAAGATTGATCGATTCCTTGATGGGTTAAAATAATTTCTCCATCGGGTATTAGTCTTATAATACTTCTCACAGTACGAAGATATTCTCCCATGTGCTATCAAGACAGAAAAATAAATCCTTAAGACTTACGACTTTAAAGAAAAGCATGAGAAGAAGAGATTTTCAGAACACTCTAGAAATGGAAATAAGGGGAAGAAGGGAAAATTTTAATTTCAATCCTGCAGTAAATCTGGGAAGAAACACCATAGTAATTTTTTTGAATGGAATTATATTCTATTACAAATGTGGTGAAAAAGGCCATCAAGCTCGTGATTACAAGGGAAATAAAGAGTTTGTCAGTGTTTAATGCTATAATTGTAGAGAAAGGGGGAATTATGCAAATGAATTTCCTAAGAGCCAAAGAAACTTACCTCAGAAATGTCCAAGGCAGAAAAGCCATGATTACACGATCACTACTGGTAAGGTTGATGCTCCGAAAGACGTGGTGGAATCTAATTTAATGGTTTAGTCATGTTTATCGAAAGTTTTATTTAATTCTGGATCACCGCATTGTTTTATATCTTTCCAGTTTTCTAATAAAAGTTGATATTTCCAAAAAATTTTAACAAGGATGTTGATAGAAAAAACTTCTAAGGGAAGTATCATTGCAACAAAATTTTGTTAATCAGTTCCTATTAAGGCATATAAATGTTCTTTATCTACTGATCTCATCATTGTACCCATGACTAAGTATGATATAATCCTAGGTATATATTGGCTTTCAGACCATTATGAGAAAATTTATTATAAGAAGAAAGAGGTTATAATTTTCTATGATGATAAGGTATACCTTATCTTTATAGCTGAAACAACACCATCTGATTATTATTTAGATCCAACCCTAGTATCCCTAGAAAATTCAATTATTGGGGAGGAAGAGAATGAAACAACTATAGGTGATTAAAATAATTTTTTAATAGAGGATGTACCTAATGTACAAGAATTTGTTTTCGTTTTTCCAAAGGATTTACCTAGATATACTCTAGAATGAGAAATTGAGTTTTCCATTGATTTAATTTCTTTTTCAAGTCCCATATCGAAGACCCCTTACAGAATGGACAATGTGGAATTACTGTAACTAAAGAAAAAACTAGGGGAATTGAGGAATAAAGTATTTATTCTCCATAGCCTTTTTCCATGGGGATCCCATGTTCTTTTTGTTAAGAAGAAAGATGGAACTATGAGGTGGTGCATTGACTACAGGGAGCTCAATGCTATAACAATAAAAAAATTATCCCCAACCTAGCATTGATTATTTATTCCATCAAATTCATGGATCTCAATTTTTTTCAAAGATTTAACTTTGATCTAGCTATCATCAGTTATGTGTGAAGAAGGAAGACATTCCGAAAACAACATTTCAAACCAGGTACGAGCATGATGAGTTTACAGTAATGCCTTTTGGGGTGACTAATTCACCCTACGTCTTCATGGATATAATGAATATAGTTTTCAAGGAATATCTTGATGACTTTTTCATGGTATTTATTGATGATATCTTGTTATACTAAAAATTATATGAAGATCATGAAAATCACTTGTGAACTATTCTGAAAACCCTCAGAAGAAATGAATTATATAGGAAGTTTAGAAAGTGTGAATTCTGGATTCTGGTGATTTATTTTCGTGGCCATATTGTCTCTAAGGATGTAATCTCGGCCGATCCTTCAAAGACCAAGTCAATCCAAGAATAGCCAACATCGATGAGTATAACTGAGGTACACAGTTTTATTGGTTTAGTAGGTTATTATCAATGTTTTTTCTAGAATTTTTCTCGATTGGCTAACCCATTAACCAAGATCACATGCAAGGGGTAAATTTTTTTTGGAAAAAATAGTTTGAAGAATGTTTTTAATAACTAAAGAGAATATTATTCAATGATTTTATCTTGACTCTACCATCGAGGAATGATGAGTTTGTTATTTATAATGACGCTTCAAGAAAAGAACTTGGTTGTTTCCTTATTAAAAATGATAGAGTTTTTTCATATGCATCACAATAGTTAAAAAATTAATGAACAAAACTATCCCACTCATGGTCGTGAGTTAGAGGCTGTAATATTTTCATTAAAGATATGGAGACACTATCTCTATGGGGAAAATGTGAGATATATACTGATCGCAAGAGTTTTATGTATATTTTCTCACAAAAAAACTCAACATGAGGAAAAGACGATGTCTTGAACTACTCAAGGATTATGATTTCACTATACACTACCACCCAGGGATGGAAAATAAGGTGGGACATTCTTTGAGAAGAAAAAATCATGGAGTTTTTAACAAGATGAGAGTTGAAAGGCATTATATGTTAATTGATCTAGTAAAGATGGATATGGTTATAATCATGGAAGGTGAAACATAAAAACATTTCCAAATGGTTACTAAACTATCTTTACTAGAAAGGATAAAATGTTCTTAAACTGATGATGATGAGTTTCAAAAGAAAATTAAAGCTATGAATGATGGGATATTGATCGACTTTGTATATGAAGATGACATTTTGAAATTTGGGAAGAGTCATTGTGTTCCTGATAAACCTAATCTAAAAGGGAATTGTTGGATGATGCACATAGCTCCAATTTCTCTATACACTTTGGTAGCACTAAGATGTATAGATATTTGAAGGAACTATTTTTTGGGACAACATGAAGATGGAAATTTCTGATTATGTGTAAAGATGTATGGTTTTTCAACAGGTTATGTCTGGAAGACAACATCTTGGAGGAGTCATGAAACCTATTCCCATACCTAAGTGGAAATGGGATGATATTATGATGGAAATTTTCATGGGGCTACCAATGTCTCCTAGAAGTAATGATGCAATATGGGTCATTGTTGATCCTCTTACAATATAGGAAAATATTCATACTATAAGAGAAGATTTACCACTTGAACTTTTAGCATGAATATATATTAATGAAGCTGTAAGGCTTCAAAGAGTACCCCTATCGATTGTTTTTGATCTTGATCCCCATTTTACATCGTGATTCTGGAAAAGTCTTCAGAAGGCCTTGGATATTGAACTTCGTTTGAGGACTGCCTACCACCCTCAAACTGATGGACAATCAGAACAGACTATTTAAACCTTAGAAGACATGTTGAGTTCTTTATCACTTGACTTGGAAGGTATGTGGGATCAATATTTACCTTTGGTTGAATTCTTCTATAACAATAGTTTCCATTCAAGTATTAAAATGGCACCATATGAGGCGTTATATGGAACAAGATTTCGCACACCAACTTTTTGGGTTGATATTGGTAAATGAAAACTCATAGGCCTAGAACTTTTTGAGGAAAAAATGGAAAAGGTGAAGGTTATCCAATCTAACATCAAATTATCTCAAATTAGGAAAACAGATATGTCAATAACCGAAGGAAATATTTGTAATTTCAAGTACGAGATCATGTTTTTGAAGGTATCTCCATAGAAGGGTGTTATACGATTCGATAATAAAAAAAATTAAATCATGGGTACATCGGACCTTTTGAAATTCTAGAACAAATTCGAGTTGTAGCTTATCACTTGGAAATGCCGCCAAGTCTATCCAAAGTTTATGATTTGTTCCACATATCAATTTTGAGAAAATAAATGTTTGACCCAACACATGTACTCACCTATGATGAAATAGAATTATAAATCGACCTATCTTATTGTGAAGAGCCTATCAAAATTCTTGAACCAGAGAACATGTGTTGGGAAACTGGATGACTCGTCTGATTAATGTTCTATGGAGAAATCATAAGATGGAAGATGCAACATGGGAACATGTGAAACTTATGATGAAGAACCACCAATATCTTTTTATGCAGTAATATTCTAGAAATTATGAGGAATTTTTTTTCCTATGAGGGTAGAATGTAACGCCCCAATCTTCCATGAGACGTTTCCCTTTGAATAATGCATTAGTTTTCATTGAACACAACGTGGAATTTTAACACACCACGACCAATCAAACTAGCTGTTATGAATTGTAATACCCACTTTTAGAAATTTAATAAATATTATTTTTCAAAATGGACTTCAATTTTGGATTTGGAATATCAAGATTAGCTTAGGGTGAATTTTTGGTATTTTTCAAAAAACATTCCATTTTTGATGAATAGTGAAAAACAATATGTTATTGTTAAAACCTGACTATTTATTTAAATAATTAGAAATTTTATTTAAATTTATATTAAGTTAAAATAGATACTTAAAACCTATATATGTTCAATGTAATTAATTGGAGTTATTTTATTATAATATTTGATATATAAAATTTTATTGATCCTTTTACCCACCTTCTAGGTTCATTTTCAAATTTACATAAAACGTAATTTTACCACTTCTGTGAATTGAATTTGAAAAATCCAAGAAACATGGTTAAAATTATTAAGACAAATGTGATTGAATAAAATGAAACTAATTTTTTCTGAATAGTAACTTTTGACTTTTATTTATCACAGTTAAAAGTAAATAGGGTAATTAAAGGTAAAAATGATATCATAATTATCCTAAAATATGTCATAATTATATTGGATAACTTTTTTTTCGACCAAAACCAACCTTAGGAATAGAATATTATCCTTTTGGTCTACTTGGATTAGATTAGGACATTTATTATTATTTTATTTAAAGAAGAGTTAAAAGTGTTAAGTTCAATGTTTAATATCTAAACCATTTTTAATATATGGTTATAAAAAACATAAATTATAATATATATATTAATTAGAAAGAAAAAAATATTTCCTACATAATTTTATTTTATTCATAATTTTTAGACATTAAATAATTTAATGTATTTATGTCACAATAATGATGCATTAATTACCATATTAATGAAAGATTAAAAAAATTGATATTCTAAATATCCAAATAAATATAAATTGAGGCTTTTGATGTATTAAGATTATTTTATAAGTTAATATGACTATTTAGGTTTTATTAAATAATTTTTTTCGAAGTTATAAAGTTTTTATGTCTTTCAGAATAAAAATATACAAAATAGTGTCAAAATCGACATAAATTGGTTTAAAAAAATACTATATTATTAATTGATATAATATTCCTAAAAATTTAAGGTTTTTCCAAAGGACTTATATAAGGTTATATATATTAAAAATTATCCACTTGGGGTTCTCTTAGATATTTATAGTAAGTTTATTAACGGTTTATTATAATAATACAAGAATATATGGTAAAAGTTAAACTATTTAACTAAGAGTTCAATCTAAAAGATATGGTAAATTTGGTTACTTCAACCTATCTAAAACCTATTGGTTGAGAGATTTTCGACGAATCCTTACCTTATCCTAGAAATAAATAATTTTGTAGCCATTATAAACCGAATATTATTGTATAATAAAATAATATTTTAGGCTTTTCCTAAAGTGACCCTCACCTCTCTTATAAAAGGGTACATACCCTTCTCTTAATTTCACAACTCCAAATCCATTTTCCTTGGATAAAACCTACTAAAATATCCTCCCAACTACCTCACTTAGACCTAGAGTCCTTACTTTGACCAGAAGGCTAACCTAAGGATCCATTTTGATCAACTCAAAAGGAAACACCCTAAGAAGGGGTAATAATTTCACAACCTCTTTCAAAGTTATTTTCTTCTTCCACTTACTCTTTCTTTGTTGTTTACATACCAAAATAATAAATATGGAACCTTATACATACTGTGATGTTATTATAAATATGTTATAACCATATTAATTATTCTATCCATCCTATGAATGAAAAGTCACCATACGTGCATACTTGCAGACCGTCATTACATCGTGGTGTGGTTTGTTATACAAACATTTCATTATTTGGATGGGAATAATAATGAGTCTAATTGATGTAAATAAAAAATATAACATGTTAATAATTAATTATATATGATATACATCCAATTACATATGATTCAACCATCAATAGAATGGTATTGTCGCTCATGTGTACGTACGGATTACCGTCTCCACGAACGCGATGAGATTCACTCCCCATAGTAACCATTCAAGCATAAATATCATTTTATTATTAATAAAATAATGTTTAAAAACTTAATATAATTATTGATACAAATAAAATACATCTTATCCATAATAAACATGACTTAAATAACAAAACATATAAAGGAAAACGAATCAATTAACACCCGAAATGATGATACTACAGAAATATTACTAATAAAAAAATATTAGAAGATCATATATGATATCATATTTATGTATGTGGATTTTGAATATTTTAATAACAATTATTTAACTACTATACAGGAGGTTAACGTACCATCAATAAAGGAAAAGTACAACGTAAGGAATAATTCTACAATCTCTTCATTATCCGATGTTGTTTATACGTGAGTATCTACTAGGACCTCTTTATCATCCACATTCGTGTTTCATAA
Source organism: Viscum album (assembly GCA_963277665.1). Classification (NCBI taxonomy): domain Eukaryota; kingdom Viridiplantae; phylum Streptophyta; class Magnoliopsida; order Santalales; family Viscaceae; genus Viscum; species Viscum album. The sequence goes on along the minus strand of OY728160.1, from coordinate 375,407,311 downwards.
AAATGTATTTCAAAACAGTTTTACTATTTCGTAGACTACGGGTTAAAGTAATTTATACCCTTAATTTCATTTTTATGATATTTTTATAAAGGAATCATTCTGCTATTTTCCAAAAAAGGTGTTTTATGACCTTTTCGACAAAATTCCAGAAAGAATGTTTTTTAACTTATACGGTAGGTGATACTATTTTCTACCATTATAAGACATTAGAAGCATCCCTTACAATCTTATAAGAATATTTTAAAAATAAATGTTTTATTTTAAAACTACACGACTTTTAAATGATTCCAAAATAGAAATATATATTTCTCTCAAATAGTTTTGATTTAATCTATGTTAACATTCTTATTTTTGGTTTTACACTTGTTTGAAGATGATTTATTATGATACAATATTCCATATTATATTGAAGGTTTTGTGATATGTTTGAATATGGCTGTGATATTTTTATACAATTCATGGTTTATGGTTATATTATTTACATTTCATATGCTAGTTTTAATACAAATGTTTATGTTATGTTTCAACCATTTCATATGAGGAATTTATTGGACTTAGTAAGTGACGGGTGGAGCCCTATATAGATCCTTGAGGCATCGGAAGGTCTCATAAGAAAAAATAGTGTCCTGACTGTAACACCCCAAGATTTCCTAGTATGTTATTTCTTCAATGTAATTCAATAAATTGCATTACACGCAACACCGAGTTCAAGCGCACTACGACTTACCAAAGTAGCTGTTCAACAGCGGTTATGAATAGTATTAACTGAATTATAAACATTATATAATCCTTATAATTTTAGAATCAATATTATGGGTTTCTTAGACATAATTTAAGAACAAATTCAGTTTTTTTAAGATAAAAGAAGTATTTTTTTTAAAAAAATGCAGTTTTACCGCATTTTAATGGAGAACTATTTTTAAATTAAATATTTGAAAATTATATATATTCCATTTGACTAAATAAATTTATTTTTTATAATGGGGACAACAAAATTTACTTTGTGTAAATTTTCTGAATTTTTCCGATAAAGTTCATTTTTAATGAATTGTGAAAAATATTGTATTTTAATTCAAAAGTGCCTTTTAATATAATTGATTTATATGGTTATATTATCTTTTTAATTGATTTTAAAGTGTAATTAGAATATATTTTTACCATTTAATACAATGTTGTTCATTGGATTTAATTTCACTTCGATGTTAGACATAAACAAGCATCAAATTTTTGATAGATATCGTTTCTTAAAAATACGCCTTTTGGTTTTGACAACGGGAATTAATTTTAAATTAATAAATGCAACTTCTATGTTTTGAATTTTTTAAAATATACTTCATTTTTTTCGGAATATCTAAATTTTCCTAGGGTGAATTTTTGATATTTTTCTGAAAACATTCAATTTTTGATGAATAGTGGAAAACACTAAGATATTGTTTAAAACCGACTTTTTATCTAAATAATTATTTATATTTTTTAAATTTATTTTATGCCAGAATAGATACACAATACCTATATATGTTCAATGCAATTAATTGGAGTCATTTTGTAATAATATTAGATATATAAAATTTTATTGAACTATTCATCGTCTTTTACACACCTCCTAGGAGAATTTTCAAATTCACATAAAACATAATTTTAGCACTTCTATGAGTTTATTTTTGAAAATACAAGATACATGGTTAATATCAGGGAGTAAAATGTGGTTCAATAAGATAAGAATAATTTTTGGTGAATAGTAACCTTTTACTTTTATTTACCACGGTTAAAGGTAAATAGGGTAATTCATGTTTAAAATAATATTGTAATAATTTAAAATTACCTTAACACATGTTCTAACCTTATTGGATGATTAATAGCCGACCATGGGCATCTTTGGGTCTATTTTGGGACCCCATGGAGCCACTTATGAACGATAATGACACTTTAGATTAATTAATTTAATGTAAAGGAAAAATTAACATAAACAAAAAACCTTTTAGTAGTTAATTTTTATGTGGCGTTATATATGTAATATTTTTGTCTATAAATATTCATTAAAAATATAAAACGATTTCCTACATCATGGCATTTTTGTATAATATTTAGACATTGAATAAATTAAATTATTTATGACACAATAATGATGCAGTATTTACCTCATTAATAAATAATTTAAATAAATTAGATTATATATATTAAAATAAAATCCAAACCATGTCCAATTCTCATTGTCGGATTTTATTTCGACCATGAGTCATCTTATCTTCGACTCTAATGATTTTTGGATCTTTAGAAACCTAATATCATTATATAATAAAATAATATTTTCACACTTCCCTAAAGAGCCCCTTCGCCCCTTATAAAAGGAGACCACTTATAACCAATTACTCAAACCACTAAAGCCTTTAGGCTTATCCAAAATTGGCCAAATTAAGCTCCATACATTCCTATACTCTTTCTAGAAGCCTTAACTTAGGTAGAAGGCACTTCAAGAAGTCATTTTGGTTAAAACCAAAGGAAGTTACCAAAATTAAAGGTAACAGTTTCTCTCAACTTCTTTTCTATTATTTTACTTCTCCAACCCCCAAACTCTTTTTATTAATTTCTTTTACAACAACACCGGTATCCAAAATATACTAGGATGTTGTTATGAGAATAATTCCAATTACACTTACACACACCTCCATCTAATGGGTGAAGAACATAATGTATCTGTGGATGAAAAACTAACACCTCACGAAACGATGATTGTTCAATTACCATATACCACCTCTCATGCTGGCCATTATGATGGAACTTTATTTATATATGATATATATTATGTTTATGTTTTCTTCATGCTTCTGTATTTTTATTTTATACCATACCTTAATGGTTTCCATTATGGGTAAACACAATAATTTCATTTGAGGAAGTGCGGACTACCGCCCCCTCAAAGTGATATGACTCATTAATACCATATGTGGGACATATAATGTATGAAGTTAATGATATTATATTTTATATTTTACTGGAATTATAATATACCTATGTATAATTATGTTTTAAGTCCATTAATATAAGAAATAGAAATGAAAGTAGCGTTCATGCATACGTACAACTTACCGTCTCCATGACCGGTGCATTTCATTATTTCCCTAAAATGATATGTACTATTATAAATACAAGTATATACTAGATATATATTATATATATGATATCTAAATCATGAATATCATTCTTTATATAATGATATTTGACCATGTGAACAACTTGTAACTATAATGTGTTCATTTTTATCTCAAGTGCCAAATATCAACAATACAAACGTTATTAAATTAAATGATTACATAATGTTTATAACATGGTAATAAGTGATATAAAATGAATAATAAACTTGAAAAAGGTTCTTAAGAAAGTAAAAATTAACTTTAGTTTATTATTCAAGATATTAAAGAACGAAGGGGTCAAGTCGGACACGAGGTAAGGGGATTCGTATATCACTTTTAATTCTGTGAGATTTCCATTGTTCACCACTTATTTATTGCATGTGGTGTATTTTGTACTGACATTTGATATATATTATCCTTATTCTCATTATATTCATGATATTATGTGATTCATTTGGTGGTTATTGACTATTTTTCATATGACTTGATTGATTACAACCAGGTAAGGGTTAATTTCAAAATTTCTTTATTATCCAAGGTTGTTTTTACGTAAGTATCTACTGGGACACCCTTTATCATCCACATCCATGATTCTTAAAAATATATTTCAAAACATTTTTACTATTTACTAAAAAATAGGTTAAGGTCATTTATACCATTATGTGGTTTGAAAGGTATATTTCTGTCATTTTCCAATCAAGGTACTTTTGACCTTTTCGACAAATCTAAGGTAAGAATGATTTTTTAACTTATACGGTGGGTGAGGATATTTTCCGCCATTATAAAATCATCCAATGTTCCCTTACAAGATTATAAAAATATTTTAAAAACAATTGTTTTTCATTATAATTGTGTTACTCTTAAATGATTTCAAAATAGAAAGAGATATTTCTCGAAAAAGGGTTTTGATTACAACTATGTCAACATCCTTTAATGGATTTTAAGTTTATTTGAAGTTGATTTACTATGATACAAAACTTTCATATTGTATTGAAGGTTTTGTGATATGTTTGACTGTGGATGTGCTATTTTTATACCATTCATGGTTTGTGGTTAAAGTTTTGAAATTTCGTACGCAAGTTTTAATATTAATGTTCATGATATGTTTAATCCTTTTCATATGAGGAATGTATTAGACTTAGTAAGTGATGGGTGGAGCCTGCTATAGATCCTCGATGCATTAGTATGTCTCATGAGACAACTAGACGTGGAATTAGATGAGGTCCTTTCCCAATTTGATATATGGTTTTGGCTGAGGCCTTAATCATTTTTAGTTGTCTTGGCCGAGGCCTTGACAAAATGTGTTAGAATGTCTGCCATTATACATTCCCTCATTATGAAAATAATATTGATGGTTCATGTGGTCATTCGATTAGAAGAATACCCATGATTATGTTTTATCATGGAATTATTTAATCAACTCATATTCCTTCCATAAAAGTATTCATGTTTGTTATTGGTAAATACATGTGGTTTCAATTATTCACCATGATTAAATTTTTTGTTATCTTCCACTGTATTGCTTACCCTTATTGAGCATTTGATCTCACCCCTTTCTATGTTTTATTTTTCCCAGGATTCCAAGAAGTGTATTTTGATAGATATGCAGGGTTAAGCTAAGGTAATAATGGCATTAATAAATGATTATTAATGTTGTGTTGTATGTTATAAAGTGTAATGTAACATTCGTGTATGTAATCTATTTTCTAAGACTGATAAACAGATTGGTCCTTCGGGACTTGATTCCTTGTAATCATGCCAATATTATGTAATAATGCATCGACTCTGGGTAACTAGGGTCGAGACGTTACAGTTTGTATCAGCTGATGTTTAGCAAAAACCTTGGAAACTAGATTTAGATAAAATATGATTAGATCACATTACCCTAAGATAGACTTTGAGGATTAGTATAGATGTATATCCTAGAATTCAGGTACTGTAGAGATTTTGTGAGTTTTCTAAGCAATAAATCTCTGTCTAGATACGAGCAGGTAGAGGTGGATCTAGCAAAGATGTACCTAGGTGTAAAACCCAAAAACACCACTTTGAGCTAGACTCGAATGGGAAATTTGGCACAACAATGGTCCTTGCTGCACTCTTGGTTACGACACTCCTGGGGGATATGCTTAGGATAATTCTATTTTTCTTTACAAATAATTATAAAGGGTTTTTGAGTATATACTTCCTCAAAAGAATTTTTTTTATGATTATGGATTATATCCATAAACTGGCCAATTTATTTTATGTTTTTTACAAAATTGGAATTCTGTATTTTGATTCATAATCTCATCTAGTTTATGACACAGTTTAGAATTGTTTCCCAGTAGAAGGAATGTGAACTCCAGCAATACGTATGATCCAAAGAGTAAGAAGGATCATATCTTTCATAGTATTAATAAAACATTTAGAAGGGAAATAGTCTCCCATGTATTCTCCACATATGAAGAAATAGTATCATGTGTTAATAAGATAATTAAAGAATTCTCTGAGTCCAGTGGATTTGAAGGGAAGCAAGAGAAGAAAAGGATGGAAGAGAGAAAGATGGATAAAGGGAAGAGGGAAAAGAAGGATTTTTCCATATGTGATAACTGTGGAAAGAATCACCTTGGTAAATGATTGAAGGGAATGTGAGTTTTTTATAAGTGTGGAGAAAATGGACACCAAGTACGTGATTGAAAAGGTAAGAAAAAAAGTTTCCAATGTGTAATGCTTCATCTTCCAAGAGTTGGAACACTATGAGAATCAATGTCCAAATCACCAAAGTATACCCCAAATACTGCTATTGGATAATAATAAAGGTATGATACTACCAAATATGAAGTGGAATGATTAGATTTATTATGTTTTTATTATAGTATTGTGTCATTTGAGAATTGTATTAATGATGTACATGTTATAAGAATTATAGAGTATATAAGGGTTGTACTGTAGTACTGTTTCATTAAGGACTTGAGATTGTGTGGAACTAAGAAAAGTGACTCAATTGTAGGTTAATTTTTTTTGAAAATATATGGTTGAGAAAAGGATAAACTGTAATATGGTTAGGATACTGAGGTAGTTGATTTGGATAAATTATATTGGATATTCTTTAATTCCTTGGAACTGATTAATAGTTTGTTTATTTCATCATTGTTGGAATATTAAATATTTTTTAATATAAGGAATATATCTAGTATTATATAAAGAACTAGGGAGAATGAATGCAATCAATAAGGTTTTATGGGAATTTCGGGTGTTACCTATTTTAAAATAATACACGATGAAGGTGTTCACATGTTATTACGTGGAAAAAAGGATCTTCATTGTGTTTGACATCCTTATAAATTTTGGACTGTGAGTTTGGATATATTTATTTTGGATAAATCTAAAAGTTGGAATGGATTAAGATATTATTGTTATGGTTATTTTTGGATTTTTATAAAAAGGAAAACATGTAGACCGTGTGATAACCTGTCGCATCAGACAAAGCTTTTGGAATCAAACCCACAACCATAGTGCGTTTGGGATTTACCACCTACCACTAAACTATGTGAAGTCCCTGGATTGTATACTGTAGTTTATTTTTTTAATGGTCTGATAGGCGAATTATAAATTCATTTTTTTTGGAACCTTATACGAATCAGATAAATTGAATATATTTTAGTTCTACTCTCTTTTAGAGTGAAAGATGGGTTTATGGTAGAAACTAGTTAAAGGATGGTACTTTACTTGTGAACTATATTTTTTTCTTCTCTTATTCTATGAAGAAATTAATTCTTAAACATTAGGTTAGGTATCTTAAAACAAAAAATTTGTAATCCTAATACCTTATGTTTTATTGAACGAATGATATTTTAAATCATCATAGATTGATGGTTTTGAGGCCCTCAATTCTACAATTGTTTGTGACTGATTACCTCAATCACTACCTATAAATATTTACATTTTCCCAACAATTATGTGTCTCTAACTGCCACCAATTTTCTTTTAATCAAGATCATAATTTGGTGGTGACTTTTTCATTCATATTTTCCTCTTATTGAGACTAAATCTTATTAACCCAATTTTCGATGTGGGTTTTCCCACAAAGGTATTTTCTATTTTGAACTTTTTATTTTCAAAAAATAGTTTCAAATTGCAAGGACGCAATTTATTGAAGGAGGGAAGAATGTAACACCCCATGATTTCTTAGTACGTTATTTCTTCAAAGTAATTCAATAACTTGCAATACACGCAACACCAAGTTCAAGCTCACCACGAATAACCAAACTAGCCGTTCTAAAGCGGTTATGAATAGTATTAACTGAATTTTGAACTTTATATAATCTTATAAATTTTAGAATCTATATTATGGGTTTCGTAGACATAATGTAAGAACAAATTCAATTTTTTTCATATAAAAGAAGTATTTTTTAAAAAAATGAAATTTTACCGCCTTTTAATATAGAGCCCTTTTTAAATAAAATATTTGAAACTTATATATATTATATTTGACTAAATAAATTTATTATTTAGAATGGGGACATAAAAATTTACTTTGTATAACTTTTTTGAATTTTTTTGATACAGTTCATTTTTAATGAATAATGAAAAATATTATATTTTAATTCAAAAGTGCCTTTTAATCTAATTTATTTATATGGATAGATTATCTTTTTAATTGATTTTAAAGTGTAATTAGAATATATTTTTACCATTTAATCCAATTTTGTTGATTGGAATTAATTTCACTTTGAAGTTGGACATAAACAAATATCAATCTTTTGATAGATATTGTTTCTTAAAAATACGCCTTTTGGTTTTGACAACAGATATCAATTTTAAATTAATAAATGTAACTTATATGTTTTGAATTTGGTAAAATATACCTCATTTTTGAATTCTGATTTTCAAAATTATCTTAGGGTAAATTTTTGATATTTTTATGAAAACTTTCAATTTTTGATGAATAGTGAAAAACACTGAATTATTGTTTAAAACCAAATTTTTATTTAAATAAATATTTATATTATTTAAATTTATTTCAGGTCCAAAGAGATAAATAATACCTATATAGGTTCAATTTACTTTATTGGAGTCATTTTGTAAAAATATTAGATATATATAATTTTATTGAACTATTCAGCGTCTTTTACCCACCTCCTAGGGGAATTTGAAAATTAATGTAAAACATAATTTTACCACTTCTGTGAGTTGAATTTTGAAAATCCAAGAGACATGGTTAATATCATGGAGTAAAATGTGGTTCAATAATATAAAAATCATTTTTGGTGAATTGTAATTTTTTACTTTCATTTACCGCAGTTAATGGTAAATAGGGCAATTCAAGGTAAAAATAATATTGTAATAATTTAAAATTACCTCAATACATCTCATAACCCTATTGGATGAGTAATGGACGAACTTGGACATCTTTGGGTCGATTTTGGGACCCCATGGAGCCACTTATGAATGATAATGAAACTTTAGATTAAATAATTTAATGTAAAGGAAAAATTAACATAAACAAAAAAACCTTTTAGTAGTTAATTGGTATATGGTGTTATATAAGTAATATTTTTGACTATAAATATTAATTGTAAAGATAAAAATATTTCCTACAGCATGGTATTTTTTTATAATTTTTAGACATTGAATAAATTAAAATATTTTTGACACAATACTGATAGAGTATTTACCTCATTAATAAATGATTTAAATAAATTAGATTATAAATATTAAAGTAATATCCAAAAATTGTCCAATTCTTATTGAATGATTTTATTTCTACCATGAGTCATCTTATCTTTGACTCTAATGATTTTTGGACCTTTAGAAACTGAATATAATTATAAAATAAAATAATATTTTGAGACTTTCATAAAGAGCCCATCCACCCCCTTATAAAAGGAGACCACTTCTAACCAATTTCTCACACCTCTCAAGCCTTTAATCTCGTCCAAAATCTAAAAAATTAATCTCCATACATCCCTATCCTCCTTTTAAAATCCTTACCTTAGGAAAAATACAATTCAATAAGTCCTTCTGGTTCAAACGAAAGGAAGTTACCCAAATTAAAGGTAACAATTTCTCTTAACTATTTTTCTTTTATTTTACTTCTCCAACCCCTAAAATCTCTTTATTCATTTATTTTATAAAAACACCAGTATCATTAATATACTATGATTTTTTTATGAGAAGGATTCAAATTAAACATACACACACCTCCATCTAATGGGTGATGAACATAATGTTCCTGTGGTTGACAAACTAATGCCTCATGAAACGATGATTGTTCAATTACCTCTTACCACCTCTCATGGTGGCCATTATGATAGAACTGTATTTATATATGATATATATTATATTTATGTTTTCTTCATGATTCAGTATTTTTCTTTTATAGCATACCTTAATGGTTTCCATTATGTTTAAACGCGATAATTTTATTGGAGAAAGTGCGGACTACTGCCCCCTCAAAGTGATATGACTTGTTAATAACATATGTGGGATTTATAAATGACGGAGTTAATGATATTATATATGATATTATACTGTAATTATAATATACCTATGTATCATTATGTTTTAAGTCCATTAATATAAGAAATATAAATGAAATTAGCATTCATGCGTATGTATGTCTTACTGTCTCCATGAACGGTGCATTTCATTCTTACCTTAAAATGGTATGTACTGTTATAAATAAATGTATATACTAGATATATATGATATATATGATATCTAAATCATGAATATCATTTTGGATATAATGATATTTTCACCATGTGAACAACTTGTAACTATAAGGTGTTCATTTTTGTCTCAAGTGCCAAATATTGACAAAACGAACATTATTAACTTAAATGATTACATAATGTTTATAACATGGTAATAAGTGATATAAAAGGAATAATAAACTTGAAAAATGTTCTTAAGCAAGTATATATTAACTTTAGTTTATTATTCATAATATTAAAGAACGAACAAGTCAAGTCGGACATGAGGTAAGGGGTTTCTTATCTGACATTTAATTTCATGAGATTTCCAATGTTCACCACTTATTTATTGCATGTGCTGTATTTTGTACTTCCATTTGATTTATATTATCATGATTCTATTTATATTTATGATATTATGTGATTCATTTGGTGGTTATTGACTATCTTTCATATGACTTGATTGATTACAAAGAGGTAAGGGTTAATTTCACAATCTCTTTATTATCCGAGGTTGTTCTTACGTAAGTATCTACTAGGACCCCCCTTATCATCCACATCCATGTTTCTTAAAAAAATATTTCAAATTTTTTTTAATATTTACTAGAAAACAGGTTAAAGTCATTTATACCTTATGTGTTCTGAAAGGAATCTTTTTATCTTTTTCCAAACAAGGTACTTTTGACCTTTTCAATAAATCTAATGTAAAAATGGTTTTTTAACATATAAAGAGGGTGTGGATATTTTCCACCGTTATAACATCATCAAAGATTCCCTTACAATCTTATAAGAATATTTTACAAATTAATGTTTTCATTATAATTGTGTGACTCTTAAATGATTTCAAAATAGTAAGAAATATTTCTCAAAAAAGGGTTTTGATTTCAACTATGTCAACATCCTTTGATGGATTTAATGTTTATTTGATGTTGATTTATTATAATACAAAAATTCCATATTGTATTGAAGGTTTTTTGATATGTTTGACTATGGATGTGATATTTTTATACCATTCATGGTATATGGTTAAAGTATTGACATGTCGTATGCTATTTTTAATACGAATGTTTATAATATGTTTAAACCTTTTCATATGAGGAATGTATTGGACTTAGTAAGTAACGGGTTGGGCACACTATATCTCCTCGATGCAACGGTAGGTCACATGAGACAACTAGACATGGAATTGGCCAAGGCACTTTCCCAATATGATATATGGTTTTGGCTGAGGCCTTAATCATTTTTAGACGTCTTGGCCAAGGCCTTGACAAAATGTTTCAGAATGACCGGCATTATACATTACCTCATTATGAAAATAATATCGATGATTCATGGGGTCATTCAACTAATAGAATACCCATGATTATGTTTTATTATGGAATTATTTACTCAGATCATATTTCTTCCATAAAATTATTCATGTTTATTATTGGTAAAGGCATGTGGTTTCAATTATTATCCATGCTTATTATTTATGTTATCTTCCATTGTATTTATTACCCTTAATGAGCATTTGAGCTCACCCCTTTCTATGTTTTATTTTTCCCGAGATTCCAAGAAGTGTATTGTGATAGATATGTAGGGTTAAGCTAAGGGAATAATGATGTTCATAAAAGATTATTAATGTTGTGTTGTATGTAATAAAGTGTAATGTAACATTCATGTGTGTAATATATATTTTAAGACTACTAAACTGATCGGTCCTTCAGGACTTGATTCCTTGTAATCATGCCGATGTTATGTAATAATTCATTGACTCTGGGAAACTAGGGTCAGGGCGTTACACTAACACAAGGCGTTGAAAAATTTTTATTTGCACTCTTGGAACGAGGCCTTGACTATGTGGTTATGAAGTCTGTCATTATGAATTCCATCAATATAAAATTGGCTATTGATATTTCACGTGATTATTTGACTAGTAGAATATCCATGTAAATAAGTAAATGGAATTCTTTGATTTATATTTTCCATATTATGCTGAAGTTTAATTTTAAAAGGATTATGTTTTATTTTTATACATTTCCTTAAATGTTTATGATTATTTATGAAAGTTCCTCTATATTGTTATCCTTACTGAGAATATGAGCTCACCCCTTTCTATGTTTTATTTTTCCTAGGATGCGAAGATGTATATTATGATAATGTGTAGGGATAGTCTAAGAGATATGAATTTTTTAAAAGGATACAAAATGTTTTTTTTAATTTCATAATATAATATAATACTAATGTTTGTATCTAGTACGTCCAAGGCTGCTAAACTGATCGGTCTTTTGGGATTTCATCCCTTGTAATAATGCCAATGTTGTGTAATAATGCACCGAATCTGACCAACTGAGGGTGGGGTGTTACAGAAGGGGTGGGGATGCCCCCTAGGGTTTGCCCATATTTTTTTTCAATTTGTTATAATAATAATAATAATAATAATTATCAAATAATAACAATCAAATAATAATAATAATTTAACAACCTTAATAATAATATAATGGTAATATTAATAATAATACTTTCATTCATTCCATATTAACATATTAATAATATTAATGCTTTTTTAATAATAATATCATTAATAACAACTTTAATAACATTAGTTTTTTTAACAAATTTAATAATAATAATAATATCATCTTTGAATAATAATATTACTATTATGGTTGAAATAATAACCCTTTTTATTTATTTAATATTTTTATTTATTTTAAACATCATTAAACTGCAGGAATCACATTCCATTGAGCGCACCTTTGAGTGAATCATGCTCGAAACATGCCACCCGTCACTAACTATGTACATGGATAAGATGCATGCTTGCCACTCAGCATTATAAATCACGTGTAAGTTGCACATAAACTAGGCCGTGGTGTGAAAATTCTCCGCACCACAAAAAGATCTTCCCTCATAAAGTCACCTAGCCAAATGTTGGTCAAGAATTGAGCCCATTCCCAAATATGACTAGAAGAACTGAAGAAAAATGAGTGTCGTGGGAAGACCTTACTCTCCACAGGTCACACCCAACCGATTCAAGATAAAACATAAGCTCGAGGTTGAAAGGAGAACCCAAAGGGGTTCTCCTCACCACAAGGAATCAACTAGCACGAAAACCTTGAAATCTATACCCACCACCTCGGGACAGGGGGGATGAGAGAAGTTACAATCGATCTAAATTAACTTCTATACATGATTGAAAAAACACCTCTACTGAAACTTTGGACTCTCAACTTAGACCAAAATCCCCCAACATTAGATAAAACTCTAAGCAGAACTTAACCCAAACAGTGAATCTCAACACCATCACAAAAATCAATTCTTCTATATGCACTGAAATCTATAAATGAACACAACTAAACCGAGATCAACCCACACAAAGGTCAAACACACTTTGAATAAGAACACACAATTCAAAAAACCACATCCACACAAACAGGACTACCTGAATTATAATAGAACGATTCCATCATAACTTCACAACAAAAATAATTAACTTACAAAAAATTCAAAAAATTAACATCAGAAAACAAGAGTGAGAAGATTTTAAATGTTCTACTATCAACATGAAACCCAAAACCTAGACCAGGTCTTAACACAACCAGCAACTCCTGACTGTCTGCGAGCTTCAACCTAAGACTTGTGGTTGGGGATCCGATGGATGAAACAACTCCTTTTTCACAGTCAGACACTAGAATCCCCCAATAACAACTCCTTCCTCTAATGACTCTTACCATAGAACTTCCCTTGATGACCTGAATGACCACAACGATGAAATGAATTCGATGGGATGTGACTTGACAGCTTGGAATTCCAAAACCATCCATACTGATGGCACACCCGAAGTCATAATGATGAAACAGGTACCGAGATCAATGATAATAACCCCTTAGGGAAGGTTCCTCTTACATGCACTCCTTGATAGATAGAGAACCATAAAAAAAACCAAATATCACCAAATACTCCCCAAACTCCAACTGCGATTAGACAACCAACATCCATTGGTCAGGAACTGTACCATTAAACAAACACGAATTGGCACAAACCTTAACAGCCTAGGGAGTTCCCAACCACCCAAAGACACACTCCACTTACATAATTCCATTCCACCACCACTAAAATACCTCAAACACCCAAAATGGAAATGAAACTTAAAAAAACTGAAATGTGGGCATGACTCATCGACAACACTAGTGACCTTTCTAGGTGACATTTTCTGAACAACATATAAAAAACAGATCCAAAACCAATATCAAGATGAACCAACATCATTGAACGTTCCTCCATAAAAAATAACCAGCTAAAAAAGCCAAACAAATACAAACAAAACAAATAATTCATTTTTTCATTTGTGATTTCAAAACCACCTTCTTTCAAAGACACATTCCAAATACCAAACCCACTTTTCAAACCAAATTCAATTTCCAAAATCATTTCCATTTTTTGAAATCACTTTATAAAAACAATTTCAAGCCTTTAATTCCAAGTACACACCCCAGTAATCCCATGAACTATTGCACATGTCTTCATCTAATCCATCCACACACACCAACACACACATCCCATGCATTCCCTCACATGTGAAAACATTCATCAAGAGTACCCGATGTTGGAACCAAACCTTTTCACTACCAGTTTCAAGAAAATTTTGTATTTTTAGACCAATAGCTTTAAGTTTTAAAGACCATTTCATGAATTTAAAGCAACTTAAAAGAAATAATTCTAATTTCAAAACCCCTTTTTTATTTTCAAAAGATAACTCACACCAACCATAACCAAGATTACACTCAACTTGAATCAAACTACCAGGGTGAGGGACTAGTAATCATGCTCAACCTATAGACATGGTAGTGTGCCATGCCCCAAGTAAGAATCAACAACTAGGAGGGACATAAACCATGTATTTAGACTCCACATGGGTCACTACTCCATGTTAAATGACGATGTGACATCAGTGTCTATCTGTTGTCATCCCTCAATCCAAAACAAACCAAAATGAGACAAAGACTCAATTCCCAGAATACCCCAAGAGACTCGAGGTTCAGAACAGTAAAGGGTTCATGAAATTTTTCTTGTACCTACCTCTCGGGTCCCAATAGTCCTAATATCCATCTATCGGCCACCCCAAAAAACATGGGCCTCCTATGATACAATTGTTTCATGATCAAACCTAGGTCTACCCTGAACCGCTCACATGAGTTGGTCCGTGACAAGTCCCGAGGGGCATTCCCAATCCCCATGGGATGAAAAGTAGTTTCGGGCATCAAAAATTAACCGTTGGGAATGAATTTACATAAGAACATAAGATAAATAGATCGATAAACAAAAAAGATCAACAGAATAATAAATCTAAATTCTTACAATGTAAAAAAATAATCAGAACAAGTCAACATACCTCCATGTGACCTTCTAGGTCACCACCCAACTTGGAACTATGTTTCCTCTGAGATAAATCCCAAACTAATGAAACCTAAAACTGAAAGAAAACATAGTGGAGAGAACTAAAATTAGTAGTAAGAAAACACCATAGAATTCACACCTTTTATTCCCTAAAACAATCAATTAATTATATTTTTAAATATAGATATAATAATAGGGGTTTTTACATTTCAATAAAACAAAAGTCATTTCTCCATTTAAAATTCTGACACAAAGAAAAATCAGTTTCCAAAACCATTTTCCATTTGTAAACGAAAACAAAATAGGTGATAGTGGTACCAAATCTGTGCTAAGATAATACTAGTAGACAGTGAAGACTGAAAATAATGTAGTGCAATGGAAGGTAAATAAGAAAATTAAATAATAATGTAACCATGGGTGATCTTAAACATCCATAAAATACCCCTAGACATACTCGGTTCAGAACCACCTACTGGTGTATGGTGAAGCATCTAAGTCTATGACCAACTAGTCACCCTCGCGGAAAAAGAAACCATAAGCACTCCCCATACAGACTCTATACCTACCAATGGGTACCAAACTGTCTAATCGAGGCTCATAAGAATCCATCACTCAATCAATTAAAAGGCGGTAAAGAACCCATGGTGGTTATAATAATACTGTGTAAGTAGGAGGCCCTCACACTTGTGACTCATCTCACCACACTTGCTTACCCCAAATACATACTGTTCATGTGAATTTATCCATAAAGGGTTATCCAAGACATGATTTCCTCCAAATACCCATTCAATCATTTCACATTAACAAAGATCCAACCAGGCCATCACATCACATCCATGTCGAAACCATTTTCTTAAAAAAACATTTAAAACTCCAACTAGAGATAGAAAATTTCCTAACACAAACCATTTTAAAAGATAACACAACATCACCCATGAGTTAGAAGAGAAAAATTGGCCTTTAACTCCAAAGACACCATTTCATTTTTAGTAAAATATTTCAAACTCTTAAAGAAAAATGCACAGTCTTATAAAATGGACCAATGACCTCGTGAGCACACCATTCATCTAAACACACACTAAAGGCCAAATGGGCACACCCTTTGAGAGTAAATTTCAAACCTTTTGTAAAAACCACAAAAGGACTAATCCAAAATACATTGTTCAAGAATATTCCAAATTTCCCCATTTCTAAAAATCAAGAAACAAGTAAACCTTACTAAAAAATTTATCAGAATTCCATAAATATTCCAAACAATTTATAAACAATTATATAATCAACACAACCAATTTTTTTATCAATTTCATAAGCTAATAAAATAGTTTATAAATAATCCCATAAATAGCTCAAAAAAATTGTACAAACCCAAAAAAGCACCGTGATAGAATATTTAAGAGTATCACAAAGGTTTGTGTAATGTTTAATACATTACCAGTATAAATTTTGACATCTAAAGAACATAATTTCCACAAACACTTAAAACATAATTAGGGAGAATACTTCAAAATTATTTTTATCAAAACCAATTTTCTTGGAAACACTATAGTAGATTAACATAATATATTACGAAGGTGAGAATCACATTAAATATTTAACTAAAACACTCAGTCATTAAATGGGATTAATCATAAAGGAAAATGTGGATTCGCCTACCTCAAGAAGTCCAAGACAACACTTAACATTCATCACTATCTAACTCAAGCAGTCATCTTCTCTCACACACATACCTCTATATATATCTATGTATAACCTTACCCAATACTCTTATTCCCTATTCCATGAGGGAATACACATATAAAAGATACACACACACACATATATATATTCATACCTTCATATATGTGGGTATATACTCCAATGGAACATGAATCACTACACATAATTTAGTAAATTGTTTAATAAATTTATAAAGTACTTCAAAGTAGCACAACAAGGATTTCAACAAAAATAGACATAAAAACCTCTTGAAATCAAAAGCACATGAAGTCTCTTCCAATAATAATAATAATAATAAGTTTCGCATCATATGAACAATTTAGTAAACCACTTGCACAAATTAGCCATACCCAACCATTTCAAGAAAACCACTATTTCCATAGAACAACCCATTTCCATTTTACACACACACGAAAACCACTTGAGAACACTTTTCCCACCACCTAGGCATGTCAAACCACCACAAGATATATTTTTAACAAATTCTAAAAATTTATAAACACCATAATAGACTAATTGGATATATTATAATGTTGAGAAAAAATTAAAAATGATAATTGAAGAAACACAAGAATCAATTAATTTCTTCAAAATGGAATGGGTTGAAAATGCCTACTTTAAATCAAGCGCGGACGTGACCAAACTCCAAAGGAATGTAGAACACTCCCTTGTGGACCAACCGCACACCTAAAACAACATGATAAATGTGAAAATTATGGAGGAGTATTATACCCACCAGAGAGAGAGAGATGACTGAAGATAGTGTGGGGTTCATCTGAGATGGCCTGGATGGAGTTTGGAATTCCAGAGATGGGGGGGTGGGGCTACATTGAAGGCCTAGTGCACCGGGGGCGGGCACACACCATGGAGCCAGGATGGGGGTGGGTGTGATATTGGAAGGGAGTGTGGTGAAGGGAGATGACCGGGAGGGCAAGTGTGGTGGGGACCGACAAGGGCGAGGTGGCGCCTGCTGATGCAGGAGGGGCGAGTGGCCCCCTTCGGTGCCTCAGCTTGGAGCAAAGAGAAAAGAGGGGGGGGGGGTGACACCCCCTAGGGTTCGCCTATCATTTTTTTTCAATTAGATATAATAATAATAATAATAATAAAATTATTAATAATAATAATGATCATCAAAAAAATGAAAATCAAATAATAATAATAATTTAACAAACAAAATAATAATATAATGGTAATATTAATAATAACACTTTCATTCATACTGTTTTAACTTATTAATAATTTAAAAGTAATTTAACAATAACATAATTTATAAAAAACTATAGTAATGATAGTTTTATTAAAAAATTTAATAATAATAATATTTTCATCATTCAATAACAATATTACTGTTATTGTATAAATTTTAACCTTGTTTTATTTACTTAAATTTTTTAATTATTTTAAACACCATTCAACTGCATGGATCGTGTGTCAAAAAGTGTGATTTTGAGTGAACCACACTCCAAACATGCCACCCAACACTAACCGTGTATAGGGATAAGATGTGTTCTTGTTACACAACATTATAACTCATGTAAAATTATCACATCAACTAGGCCGGAGTATGACATTATATGTTATATATCATGTATTATATATTATCTATTATCTATTATATGTATCATGTTATATATTATGTATATTTTATTAAATATTAAATATTAAATATTAAATATTAAATATTATATATTATATATTACATATTACATATTAAATATTAAATATTATATATTTTGTATTATTTATTATATATTATAAATTATAAATTATGTATTATATATGATATATAATATATATTTAGAATTTAGTATTTAGTATTTATTATTTATTATTTAAAAGTAACTATTTAATATTCACTATTTATTATTTATTATTTAATATTTTTTATTTACCATTTATTTCAATATTATATATTTCATTATTTATTATGAATTTAAATTATATTTATTAATTAGTAGTTTGTAATTAGTAGTTATTAATTTTAAACTGTTAATTATTAATTAGTGATTGTTGATTTATCACTATTGATTAACAATTATAGATTAATAATTATTTAGGTTGTATATATTTTTTATGTATTATTTGTTTTTCCAATATATATATATATATATATATATATATGTATATTAAATTTGATTTATTGGCCACATGAAGTGCCTGATGGAGTGGTAAAGTATTTGAAGAATAAGCATGATGTAAGAGGTTTAAATCTCACCCAACACAAAAATTTCTATATATGGCATGGGCATGTGCATGGACATGGTCTTGTGCATGTAGATGGGAATGGGAATGGTATAAATAAATAAATAAATAAATAAATAAATAATGATAATAAATAAATTACGAAAATAAATAAATTAATAAATAGATTATGAAAATAAATAAATTACGAAAAAAGCTAAATAAATAAAATAAAATAAAATTAAATAAAAAATAAATAATTTATGAAATAATTTATGAAATAAATAAATAAATAAATAAATAATAAAAATAAATAAACAAATAAATAAAATAAAATAAAATAAAATAGAAGTAAAAAAAAGATTTAGCGATGGTTTAAACCACCACTAAAATTATGCTAAATCATTCTATGATGGTTTTAAGAACCACTGCTAATTTTTTCCTGACAAAAGATTTAGCTATAGTTTTCTAAATCCACCGTAGAATGATTTAGAGGCGGTTCAAACCGCCACTAAATACAAATTTTGGCATAGTTTCAACACCATGATTTTTTTGTAATATAGTGCTTTTAGTTCTTAGTTATATAAATTATGTAGATATATGGTTTGGTTTTGGATTTGGGAGGAGTATATTTTTAGGTTGAGGATGTCGATAGAGATGTAACAAGGGTAGAGGAGGTGGGTCCATTTACTCTCATTATAATAGAAAGTTGGGAATTGGTTTAAATGATGGATAATAGATGTTTATGAAGGTTATATCGTCGAAATTAAATAGTGAGGGTGATAGTTAGGAAACAAGGAGTTGGGAAATGGTTTCGAGAGATGATAATGTAATGGGAGATGAAACCTCTTATATGCAGGGGGAAGGATCAACACGGAAGATTGAAGATTATCTTACTAGGCCCAAATGAATCTAAAAGAGGTTTTAAATAGTCTTAAAATGGTGGGTGATGATATTTATGGAGAAGGGTATTTGAGTGATTTTGGTGCAAAATTAGTATTTGAGAACAAATTTATATTGAGAAAATGTGTTGCGAGTGGCCTCAAATGTCAAGATATGAACTATGAGTTTTGATTTTAGAATAATAACTATCTAAAGTATAATTACATGTAACAATTTATCTAAAATAACTTATATTCCCAACTCCTCTGAAAAATAAACCTTATAGCATTACCCATTGGCAATAGTTTGGATGTGCCAAATATTCCATAGGACACAATTCCTTAATTCATTACCGGAATGAATACTTGGGTGTGTAATAAATCATTTCATTATGAGAAAATCAAAATTAACATTAATAAAAATAATAATAAATATTATATAATATAATATTTAAGATTCTTTAGGGAACCCATAAAGGATTATACTTTTCATTTTTTCAATTATGTAGAGGTTTGTAGTGATGCACACATGCTATAATATGATTATGCTGAAATATTTAGAGCATCTAATTTTTTTTATTTTTATATGAATTAGGGCACTATGTATGATTGATTTTAATATTCTATTATCACTATATAATTCTTATAATTAAATATTTTCATTTCATTCTTCTTCCACCCCTTTATGGAGTAATTTTACTAGATTATGTAGATTCTTTTCAAACCATCGACCATTCTTTTCCACTTATTCAATATTCTTCCTACCATCTCTCATCAGTCAGTTGAGAAGGTTTAATATTCTCAAGTGAGAGTTAGTATAGAAAGATTCATAGCCTCAATGATATAATTTATGAACTTAAATAAAACAACTCGATAACCTAAAAATAAAAGGTACACAAATGAAATAGAAAACGTACATTGTTTAGCTTCTAGTTAACACATTATTTAATGTTATAATCTCAACATAACTTAGATACTAATTTTAAATTTATTGAGAGGAAACTTACAACATTAGTTTTTATAGATTTAAAAGATATGTATTCACTTTAAAATATGTCTCCTCATTCTAATTAATCTCAATAGCTCCACGTAGAAACACTTGTGTAATCATGAATGGACCCCACCATCCTGACCTTGAATTTGTTTGATAAAATGAAACTTTATAGAATGTAAGAGTACCTTCTCTTGAAAGTTAAGTGATTTATACCTTATTTGTTGTTTATTCCATACTATTTCATTTTATTATTAATATCACAATTATAATATAAATTCCTTTAGATCTATTAATGTAAATCTTGTTCAAGAAATAGTAATTTTCTAGCTCCATCTTCTTTCTATTTTACTTCCATGACCACCACATTTTTTGTGTGTGATAGATACACTAAATTGTTTCATTTTTTCTATAAACAATTTATAATTAAAACAACCTCAACTATATCTTATTGGATTTTATATAATCTTTTAAAAAATCTTCTAGTTTTCTTAACAAATCCCATTTAATCAAGCTTATATCCTTCTCTACAATCTATTTCCTCTCTCTATTTTATAGATCTAATTTTCTTAAAGTTTTTTAATGATACAAAGTTATTATATAATGGTAGACATCATATTTAATCAAAAATTCTTTAAAGAGATGATTATCAAAATGGGTCCCCATATCACTAATCAGTAGCTTCAGAACCCCAAATCTAGACAATATATTTTACATTAAAAACATTATGACTACTCTTTTAGTTTTTTTGAAGTGGATTTAGAAGGAAAAAAATTTTAAACATAGTCAACAAAAATAACCATGTTTGTGTGGATGTATGAATTTTTTAAAGGGACCTTGAATTCAATCTAACGCACATAAAAAAATTTAATTTCATGATTTATTACTGTATAACATAATAAAATATTTATGATGTTCCATGTCTATTGAAAATAGTCACACACATCAACATAAATCATTGAATATTTATGTAGTTATGGATAAAAACATACATTCCTTGAAATTTTATACATATTTCAGTTGTGTTTTTGGTGTCCTATAGTTATTGAAAAATGGAATAATTCCATGAAAATTTCATTTTTACTTTTAGGATTACATCTCTAGATCACCCCATCAATACCTTTATTAATTAGTAGTGGATCATCTTAGAAGTAGTAACTAAAATCAATATTTTTTTTCATTCTTTTTGTAGGAGAACTTTGGGTAGATGGTTTCGGTGGAAAATTAGATTGTGATATTAGTGAACCATGGTTTTATTACGAGGTTCAATAGAAAAAAGACTCATCCAAGTAGTAATCCCAAATCTACAGTTCTTGTTATTTAGATAGATTGAGAAAAACTTTCATTTAAATTTAGTTAGAAAAAAAACTATTTGACACATTTCTATCTTTAACATCAATAGAAAAC
The DNA here is from genome assembly GCA_963277665.1 of Viscum album. Classification (NCBI taxonomy): domain Eukaryota; kingdom Viridiplantae; phylum Streptophyta; class Magnoliopsida; order Santalales; family Viscaceae; genus Viscum; species Viscum album. The sequence continues at coordinate 375,384,945 of OY728160.1, read as the reverse complement.
TATTTCAGTAAAAAAATACTACTAACTATGAAAGGTTTTTCATCCTTTATTATGGGAAAATATTAGTTCTACCTGATCAATGTATACTACCACTATTGAGAACGAGTGGTATGGTGTAAACTTGTGAAAATTAAGTACCAACCTATGTAATGTTTTATATATAGTGGTGTGATTTTCTTGAGATTCTATGTAAAATTTTAATGCATTGTAGATTTTTTGAAAAAATCTTGCCTCTATTTTTCTAAGAAATTATCCCACTACATAATCTTTATAATTGTATATAAATTGATATTATTCCATCCAATTTAGTGGTAGAATAATGTTATAAGAAATAAAAAACGTCTTTAATTTTTTTAAGTCCTTATTTCATTTTTATTAAATCTAAACACTAATTATTGGGATAAGAGGTGAGTCAATGGTTAAGATATTTGTGTGCAATTTTTTCAAATCTTTTTTAGAAACATGAATAATAAAGAAAACCAAATATCTCTCACACTATCTTTTGATCATGTATCTCATTTAAATATTTATTTTAGAGTATTCAAACTCCATTACTTCTTATAAGATACAGTTTTGAAGGAAAATTCCATTTGTTACCATGAAATGAAATTTCACCCAATTTAGTACAAGGAATATCTACTCAAATATCTAAATAGATAAATGTATAATATTTTCACATTCCTCAAATGAAATAACACCAATGTTTTATTATTATTTGTTTATGATAAGTTCTTTTAGGAATTTTTCGTATAAAGACATCTATGAGATCTCCTTAGTAGATGAAATGTTAATATATAACATCCTGAAGATCTACCAGCATTTATTATACTTCTATTACATATTCCCATGGACATTTCTCTATAGAAAATTTATTGGTTGATGGTATGTGTATGCATACTTATTTTTTAATTCTCTCTTTGTCGAATTATCATCCTCATTTTCTTGTGTTGGATTTCCATCTTTTACTAATTTTCTCAAATCATTTTATTCTCTTACTTTTTTTATCTATCTAAACATCCATTGGAATGGAATAATTATTATAACACTTCATTATTCCCCTCTATAAGGTGACATCACTTTCCTTCTCTTTGGGAACCTCCATATTTTATGCTTATACTTATACTTAATAATTAATTAGCACTTTGAAATGTTTTCCTAGCTATTTCACTATGTTCCAAAGAATCTATTGATTGTTCACTGAATAAATTTCATATTTACATAGGGTTAATTTAGATTTTACTATTTTTTTTATTATTTGTTACATACTTTGTTTCTATATCCTAAAAAGGGGTTTATTCCACTTTAATTTTTAGTTGAAATTGGTACTCTTACAGTTGAACATGTTCTGGTTAGGTGGGTTGAAATTGTTGAATATTTTTTCTAAGTTATTTTTATTATTGGGGAAAAATAGGAGGACTTTGTATATGAATAAAATTATAACCTAATTCTATTATCCATACTTGATTTTGTGCAACCAACTTTAGCACTTGTCTGAAATGGTTTTAAAAATATTTTTGAGGATGGTTATAGTACACAGTGTTATCCTCACCCAATGAGGTGTCTTATTATCCTACATGGATATCATGAAAGATATGGGTATCTCTATAAATATCATATGAAGGAATTTTAGGAGGATCATAATATTCTCTTTCATATTGAATGACCAATAAAAAGATAAAGAATCTATCAATTTTACTATCCTCTCAGCCATTAACAGTTCCATTTAACCAAGTGAATTTACAATATTCCAATCCTATTTTATTAAATGGAATCTTTCAATGAACTTATTGAATTAATTTTAAGGTTAAAATATTAAGAGACACAAAATATTTTCACTTGTATTAAGAATTTGTTTATGTGACCCCAATGAACCAATTATTCCTCGTCATCGATGAAATCACACACAACACTTCCCATAGGTCCCTTATTTTAATATAAAAATTGGAAACATCAGTGATATATTCTTGAAATTTCATTCAATTGTGATTTAGACATGATGAGATATGTTGGTAACAAATATTTATAAAATTGGCTCTAGATTTCGTTCTTTTGAGAACCCAAAGGGTCTCTACTTCCATATGCTTGATGTTATGACAAAAAAAATGATACCCCACTTTTATCCAATTTAAAAACATTAATTACTGAAATATAAACATTAGTTTAATAAAATCAAAAAGTATTGTATTTGTTTTTAATATGGATCACCATAGTTTTTAAGGTTTCTCTATTGTTTTTCCATTGGATGAACTATAAGAAAATGTTCATTTTGGTTAATAATTTACCCTTGTTTGGGATTATTATGATTTCTCATAGGTATAACCTTTTTCCATATTACTGCCACCATTACTTTAAACTAAAAACTTCATCATCGTTGAATTTTTCCTCTTAATCAACATCATCTACTAAGATCCTCCCCTGAAAACTGAATTTATCATTTGAACCAATTATTTATGATTTATATTGTTTTGGAAAATTCTTACTCACTGCCTTCTCAAAAAACACATTGTCAAAGCTATAATTAGGTTCATATGAAATGTTATGTACTTTTTTATCATGAGTACACACACATGACATGTATTTAGGAACAATAGTATTTATTTTGTATTCATTCTCAAGTGTTACCATGTAGGGGTAGATTCAGGTTCATCTAAAATATTTTTTAATTTTTCTTCTTGAGTATATTTAGGTTTCATATATTTAAGGATAACAATTTTAATATTACTACTGATTCCACATTTATAAATATTTATTAGTGGGTGAGGAAAAGCTTATAATATTTTGGTGAGGCTTCTATATCAAATTCTACCATTCTTTAACAATAAAAGGTGATATATTCTTACATACTATCAGTTTTTATTTCCAATCATAAGTAGTTAATCCTTATATTATTCAACTAGGGGGAGACAATGTCTTCAAATAATGACTACATTATATAGATGGATATAATTGGTATTTTTTATTGAATAATTTATTTACATAGAAATGGATGATGCAAGACCATCATCTACCCTAAATTTAGAATCATTATTCCTTTAAACCACCCATTTAGAGTTAGAATATATTTTAGTACTTATTTAGCCTTCCATTTGATCATCATGAATACAAATTCATCACGTCTTTTTGTGTTATAGTTCTCATATATTTGATCTATCCTATAATCACAAGTGAAATAACCAATAATTTTGCAGATAATACAAAGTATAAATAGATTATAACATTAAATACGTATCTTTATACTATCCTATAATGTTATATATAGAACCTCCACCACAAGAATGAACAACTTGTCCACCGTAAAAAAGTTTCAAAAAAAGTATCCAAATATACCCCTTTCAGTATCCAAGTCCATTGCGATGGGTTCTCTAGATATAAAGGTAATGTTCAATAAGATAATTTGATGCCAAATAAATTTATTTTTAAACATAAAATCAAAACCAAACATGGAATGATATTTACACACTATGAAACAATCAAAATCTCTCTCATCTTTCAAAATATAGAAATTTCTTGTACTGGGAAAAATCAAACAAAATCACCAGGCTTGAAATTTTAATTCATTAAAAAGGATGAGGCTATGATTGTATACAATACTAATTATCATCATCTTACAACATGAGAATCCCCATATTTTTATTATTTAATGATTTAAATCATTAAAATTATATAGATCCTCCCCTCATTATATAATTAATCTAGAAACAATTGAAATTTTTCAAAGATTAATCCTTTCTAGTATCATATCTCTATTATAGAATACAAAAAGAATTCTCAATTTTTTGATGTTTATACCAATTATAGTGTTTCTCATGTATTGGAATGAGTTACCCACCCATATCAAGTAGAATTTAAAAAATTCATCCCTTTATTAGTCCTCATAGAAGCATCATTTTATTTTCAATATAAAAAATTAAGGAGCACAAAGGTAAAAGAGATCCTTATCCGTAAAATAAATAGAATATTCCAATTCCAATTTTTAATTAGATTCAAAATCATATTTATTACATGAATTTCCATTAATAATACCAGAATATCCTCCATATCCTCCCAAAATCTTTAATAATGATGATTATATTATTATTAATATTAATAATAATTCCAGATAATAATAATAACCCACATATTTTTAAAATCATTAGATAATTTATTTAATATATTAAAATTATAATAATAATACCTAAAAAATAACAAATTTTTAATGAAATAAATACTAAAACATTATAACCTTAATTCAAAGATAAAAAAAATACCATAACATCTAAATTTAACTCCAATATATAATTTTGAACAATCATTAATGAATAAACAAATGTATAACATAGCACCTAGATCATGTTCCAGACTATTCAACCATAATTGTATGAAATATCAAGTTTTATGGTTGAGATGAATTATTTCTATACCACAAAAATACATTAAATTGAAAAAAATCAATTTTTATATAAAATAATAAAATATTAAGGTATATTAATTATTTATTAAAAGAGGAGTGTCATATAATGTATAACTATTTTACTTATATTATTATATATATATTAAAATGTTTTTAATATTTAAATATTTAAGATAAAAACGTTATATGAATAAATATATCATTATGGTTGTATTGATTAATTCATTACAATGATATCAATTTGTAGTTTATTATAAATTCACTTTATTTAGTATTCTGTTATACTGATCTTGAAAAAATTTAACTAAATTCATAATTATCAATGTTATTATAATTTTAATATATATATATAATATCCTATTTTTTCTATTTTTAAAATTTATTGTTCTTTTAATTTTGTTTTTTATGAAAATTTAATGTGTTCTATATATTTAGTATTATAGGAATGTTGGGGAATGAATTTAGGGAATATGAAAATTCATGTTTTAGAGAACACCAATACTACCATCATATCTTATGGACTAGTAAGATTATATAATAATATAGACCAATTCCTATCTATTTGTTAGCCATGATGATGTTCCAACCCCACCATTTTATGCACATGTGATAGGTGAACAATTTTCCACTCAAACTTCTGAGGGATATTGGAGGGTAAGCATAATTTTAATAAATGTTATTGTAAAAAAAATTATATATTTTTTATTAAATTCAGTATTCTAGAAGTTATAAATAATAATGGAAAAAATATAAAATTTTCTTTTTATAAAACTTTTATAGTTCATTAATGTATTTTTTCCAATTTCATGACACTAGGGTACCTTATCATGATGATATGTGAATTAATGTAGAGATTTGTTGGCATATTCCTTATGAGATAGTTAACTATATCATAAATTACAAAGATAACTGGTGTTTTTCAAAGCATAGAATAATATGTTTTATAATAACTATGTAAAGGTTACACTAGTTTATTTTTCCATGATCATTAATTTAAATTTTATAAGTACATTTATTAATATGCTAATATTTTTCTCAGTTTATTATTTTTCGATGTTATTTTATTTTAGTTTTCCATACTGAAAATCACACCTATAGAGAATGAACAATTTGATTAATAAATGTAGATACTTTAAAAGGTGGTTATGTGATTGGTTTAATGCAACATTTTTACGAAATCAAAAGATATTTTAAATTTTTTTATGATGGTATATCTCTACAGTAGTGGAAGTTGATTTTTTTATTTGAAAATTTGCATCACATTTGGTATTAACGTGTTTTATAGTATCTTAATTGAATAAACACATCAAAAATAGTCTTTTTATTAATATTTCTTTTTATAGAAAATATTAAACATGTTATTAAGAGGATTTAAATTAATTAGGGTTTAAATGATTGGATATAGTATATAGTAGACATTGGGTCATCTCTAAATGAGTTCAAATGAAAAATGGTGTGGATTTTAAATATTATTAGTGATGGAAATATAAAATAGGTTGTTTTAGAATTGTTAAAAGAAAAATAAAACCAACAAAAACATGAATTAAAGTATTGAATTTTTTAAAATTAATTGGGGTAAAAGAAATGTGGGATAAGGTAGTCATTTAATGTTTAATAAAAATCATGACAAGTTAGTTTTTAGATGTTAATTTAATTTTATATTAGTTTTTTGGTTGAAGTTAACCACAATAACAATTACCCATTATCCCTATAAAGTAATTCACTTAAAAAAATAATCTTATTGTAACTATAATTTAACCATGTTTCAACATTTTCGTACAATGATGGGAATTCAAATAAAAAATTTGTTTTCCAATATGAACTATTTGATTCATTGGGGGTTAGTGATTTTATTTATTCTATGAAAATTACTCAATATAATATTCCAATAGAAGAAATAAATTAAGTGTTAAAAAAATTAAATGATTATAAACCAAACTATACCAATTCAACATGATTATTATTTTTCAAAACTCCCTTGAATGGTATGTATATCTATAAGATAGGGAACTCTACAACCTATAGAGTTCTGAGAAAAAAACCATTTGACTCTAACAAATGAAATAACCTCCTCCATTTTTTGAGAAATCAATAGATAATGAAAATGTACAAATTTATATCCATTGTGGAAAGAGTTTCTGAAACATATGTTTTATAAATCTATTTATTTTTAAATTTTGTTCAAGTATAAAACCATATATTTCATTATAAAAACAATACAACATTTTGACCATACCTATTGGATACAAACACACAATATAAGGTTGGAATTGATGTTAATGGTGGGATATATTAACAAATTATAAAATTATACTATTAACTATAAAAAAAATAACTTTTTACCCATTAATTTAAAACTTTGGGACTATTAGTGAATGAATTGGGATTTATAACCACTCATAGAGTTCTATCCCACATAATTATGAATCCACCAAGAAAGTATCTACCTAACTAGAATGGAATATTTTGAAGGACATTAAGACTAATTATATTGAGGTCCCATATGAGTATTTATCTGGGGGGGGGGGGTGAATCATAGAATAATGACCATTTATAATGATTGAGTGAGAAAAATTCATCACCAGTTAAGATGATAATGAGGTTGTTACTTCTGAAATTTGTTTATTAACACATATCTTAATGAAGAAAATTACTTAAGAAAAAAATATTTCATTTAAAAATATAAACAAAAAAAGATCAAAAATTGATATATAAGGTTTAAAATTACAAATAAATGGTTATATCATTATTATATAATTGTATAAACTATTTTCAGATGTTCCTCTATAATTAGGAAATGGATTATAATGAGAAGGATTTAACCTTTAGCTAATGTTTATAAATATGTATTTTAAAAAGTATAATGTTCTCCAAAAAATGAAGAATTTTTATTATATGTGCACAATAATATGGATCTTCCATCATCAATAATAATATCAAAATCTATTATCAATAATTCATCAACTATTCTTCTTATATTCAATCACTAATAATCAATTATAATGTAACAAAAAAATTATCAAGACAACACAAAATATTCATTCTTCTTATAATAAGATGTTATAAAGAAAAAATAAATACTTTATCCTCAAACAACAAAAACTAACTTAGCAATAGACTAAATAATCAATAAAATACCTCCTCATAAAATTATTCCATAAATGTTTACATATATAATGATTCATCCTTCCTAAATATTGTGTTGATGAATTTTAGAACATATTTATTTATTCATATGGGTTTATATTTTTTTATCTCCAATGAACTTATCTAACTACCATTACATTCATGGAACCACAATAATACACCAACAACATACTTCCATAACATTCAAGGATTTTTGAAATTCAAATTCAAAATTTCATTTATAATTAAACTATCAAATTATCATAGATTTCACTCCATTTTTAAGTGAATATTAAGATCAATGTAACCTTTATTATATCAAATCTAAAGAAAGGATTAATAAATAATGAAAACATGTGGCACAACCCATGATATAACATCAAAAAGAAGAAAAATAAGATTTAATAAAAATAATGATATAATCATGAACATTATAATGTATAAAAAATAGTAACTAGGTGGTTACATTGAAATATTATTGAAAGGAAAATATACTTAAAAATCATTCATATATAATAAAACAAACTTACAGTATAGTATCCTCATATCCTAAATTATGTCTTTTAATCTTAGTGAAACACCCATCCCGTAATGGATAATAAATCATCACTTTTGTTACAATATCAAAATGTAGAATAATTATGAGATTGATGAAGAAAAATCATCCTTTACTATACAATTATTTTCCTACAATATTCATATTGAACAATGAAAATCATGGATTTATAATTATAACCTGAAATATATTTCATGATGATCAGTATAAGAATTTTCTCTTCTAAAAATGAAATCATGATATAATCTCTTACTATTGTTGTGTGATTTCATAATATTTAGTAAAATATTACCTAAAACTTTTTCAACTTATAGAAAAAGTCCTAAACATCTTTAGCATAATCATAAAAAGTTTATTCAATTATTAATAATACTACAATAGATCTAAGTCACTAGATTTATGGTTTCAAGGGTTTATAAAAAACCAACTCAGAAATTCAACATCCATGTTCCTTAATATATTTTAATCAATAATCTCCATTGTTTAAAAAAATCTATATGGGAACATGAATCCCCTACAAATATATTATTGGACACAAAAATATCACCCTTTGTTTTTTCAATAAATGAGCATAAGTCACTCTCAAACATAGAAATGAATCATTATTCATTCATTATAAGACTATATTTGTGAACTAATTTTTTTGGAAAATATATATAAAATAAAAATATCTAAGCTATATATAATATAAAATAACATTAACTTTCTCATAGAAAATTTCAATTTCAATATAATCCCATATTCTAAAAAATATACTTGTACATGTGATAAGATTTTCATGGTAATATACTCAATAAAATAGTTATAACCATTAACACACCAATCCCTACACACACATACACACACAAACAATAAAAATTCCACTTCAAACACACACACACAAACACTACATTAGTATGATAAAGTCAAAAAAAACTTTTTTGAAAACTCCACTGAAATATATACTTCCCCTTAATAAGAAAACTCTTCTATATTATGAATATATATATATATATGTATTTATGTCTCTATATTTTTACCTCACTGATAATAATAACCAAAAAATAAATAATAGATGTGATGAAATTTCTATACCATATCCTTTAGAATATAAATCTTAAATTCCCATATTAATCCTCATATTCTATAATGAATCATTATAATGTGGATTGGTAAACATATATATTGATTTTTATATTATAAGAACATATCCTATCATTAAGAATCATTCTTTTATCATTTAAATTATAAAAATATGGTTTATATCAACGTTTCTTGAGCTAAAATTATTAATTGAATTTATTCAAAGAGTTTTCAAATAATAGTATTCATATGTAACCAATAAGGGTGAATTCACTTCCACACTCAAATATACTAGTTGTGAATTCATATTAAAATTATTTAGTTGTTTCTTGGGTGGTAAAAATATATTCTTCATAAAATATGTTCATGTAAATATAATTATAGTTTTTTTGTACAATGTATGACAAATTTCACCCATGATAAAAACTCCTCTAGATGTGTTATTTAGATCATTAAAACTTCTATATCAATTCATATAAACATAACCACATAGATAATATTTTAATTTATTGTTATATAATAATTCATAATACACAACACCTTTGATGTATCTTATAATCATATTTGGTTCAATAAAATTTTAATCATTAGGTTAAATTTGATAAATTTTATATAATATTACAAGTTGAAAAATATATGGTTTATCACTTATGAAATAGAAAAAGATATTAATAAGTTTTGTAGACTCCTTTTGAACAAAATCAAACCAATATTCATCCATTGAAATATTTAGTCACATTAAAATTGGTAAAGTACTTAGTTTCCTCTATTCCAAATATCTTAAAAAATTATTGGGAATACTTTTCTTAAAAAAGAATTATTTTATCATTATCCTATAATATTTAATGTCCATTGATGTAATTAATCTATCATTAAATATACATATCAAATATCTCCTTTATTTTTGTGGAAATGAATCTGAAAGAATTTACATCATTTTTATAAAATATAATTTAATCCACCAAGGAGATAATAATGATATATCCCCCTTACATTCTTTTATGTAGAGGTTGTTTTCCACTCTCCTTTTCCTAAAATTCATTACCTTCAATAATGAGTAATGATTCAATCATTTTCCCCTAAAATATATTTTTTTACTAATACTAAAATTTATTGAATATAAAAACACATATTTATTTAGACATATATATATTAATCCATAACATTGATGATATATAGGATTTAAAACACTCATCCATACTTCCACTATGTGTCCATATTGTAAACCATAAAATAAATATACATATTGGATTTATGATTAGATATATATAAAATTGAATGTGTATCACGTTTTTTTCAGTGAATACCCATACCCATTTACATTCAGTGGTGTTAAACATTATGAAATTATACTTATTTTATTGTGCACTTGTATTTATTTAATACTCTTCTATCATGGAATAAAATGAGATGATAAATGATTCTATTTTTTATGATATATGTAACAACCTTATTAATTTGAATGAAATAAAAGTGATAGGTGTACCCATAATTATATAGTGTTCCAATGAATTGATAATGTTTTAGTATTATGAGATGTCATGCAAGGGATTAGGGTTTGGACCTAATATATCACATGAGTTTTTCCATCATTATTCCTTATTAGTTAGCCTTATCATATGGTTATACTTCCTTATTTTAAGTTGTTACCATATTTCATTGGTTGCATTTATGTTATTACGTTACATAATTCTTTATTGTTCATGTTTATTGTCATCACCCCTATTATGTATCATTGATATTTGAATTTCCAAAAATTTATTAATTTACTTATTTTATTATATTTTTTATTCTCTTAATGGGTTATATAGCTCCCCCATTTCTTATGTATGTCCCATGTTATCCTTCGATGTTTTAAATATGAAGGAATAGTATCAGAATGTTAAGGATATTTTTAATGAAGTTGACGTATTCCTTGTTTTATGATTGTATGTAATATACCAAATTCCCAAAGACAATAGACTTACCAGTTTTCTGGGTTGTATTATGTGCAATCTTATGTATTAAATTATGAAATAAAGTGTAATAAAGAGCATGGTTATTATATTTAATCTCCCTTGGGATTACACCCAACACCCATTAATGTTGTGAAAAGAGCATTCACACCATGTAATATTCAAGTAGGGGTCTCAAAACCTCAGATAAAATCTATTAATGTCATGATCCCCATGGTTCATAGTGTGATTGGATTTAAAAACTAAAAATTCACCACTTAGCCCATCCTTGTTTACTCTGAAGAACACCTGATCACCCATACCACTAAAACATTATCCAACCATTCCTCAAAAATTTATTTTATATTTGATTACCACTCTGAAATTCCAATACATATCTCCATTGTGAAAATGGACCTCTCAAGAAATGAAAAATTTGAATTACTATGAAATTTAAAAAACTATATTGGAATGGTGTTTTATAACTATGGCGGGTGAGAAAAGAGGATAATAATAAAGATGAATAATTATTAAGGAATAACTTTTAGTGTAATCCTCATGAAATAATCATCAATAAATAATCCATGGGGAATGTATGATTTAATCCTTTAATTTAATAAAAAATTTATGAGGAAAGGTATAATAAAAATAATAAATCCCTACCTTGTTTTTAGACTTGTTTATGTTAATAATCACATAGTTTATCACTTTTTGTTAACTCCCATCAAGGAACGTGATCATAAAATTCTCTAGTCACTATCTTAATTCCACTTTATCTCTCTATAGTATTTCATTTAATTACCCCATGAATGAAATTTTAAAATGACTATAAAGTGAGGTGTTGGGTTTTTCCTTGAAAAAGACTAATAAATAAATAAATACATAAATAATTGATTATTTAATTAATATTTATGGTGACTAATCAAACATTGTAACCATGATGAGAACAAATATTATACCAAAATATGGGTGAAACTACTATTTTAGACTTAAAAAAGACTCTTACTTCCAATACAAGAATAAGTGTAGAAGGGAAGATTTTTTTTTCTAAAATGCAAATTTATGGGCCAAAAATAATATTTTGATACATAATATATTTTTATTGAGGCCACTCAATTCTCAAAATTATAAAATAAATAATCTTAGGGGTAGAAACCAAAACATGAAATTAATATTACTATCCTATATATTTTAACTAGTCATTGACTAAGGTATATCTACCTTTATCTCCTAGAAAGGTCCTTATAACCTGAAACAAAAATTAGGAAAAGTTTCATATTGGAAAAACAAAATTCCCTATAAAATATTCCCATTTACTTTACTGTTGATAATCTTCCAAGGTAATTTACCATTACTATTACCATTAATTTTTATAATATTTATTTATAATAATGACATAATATTTTAAAATTCTATATCAATAAGTTCACTTAAATATGAATCTTCACCATATTTCATGACCACTTTTGAATTTTTCGTAGTATTTAACGATTTGAAAGGGATTTACCCAATTAATTTATGTATAAAATTAAAAAAATCAACCTTTACTATTATCATTCAAATCCAATTCACTATGAACACTATCCAATTGAAATGTATTCAAACCATGATCTTAAATAAATGAATATTTGGTACAAAATTTGTTCTGTAAGATACAAACAAACTTCTTAGATATCATTAAAACCTATAAATATTCTCTAAAACCACTGAAGAAGATCAAAATATCATTAAATATTCTGACAGTTTTTGGCAATTATGCACGAGAAAAAATATTAATATCTTTTATTTCAGTATTCGAAATATAAATTTATTACATCCTTTACTCTAACATTCAGTTTAGGGACATTCTTTATCTTTCTCCAATTTTTTCCCATTTTCATATCTATTGACCATTTGAAATAATTATTTTAAGGTAAATATAAAATATATAAATTTTTTTACACTTACATCAATCTCAATATTCTTACATTCAGATGGAGTCATCATTACAAATTTAATGGCTAGATTAAGGCCATCATTTACAATTCCAAATACTTCCATCCAAGGAGAGTATGTATAAAAACAATATTTCCCTCTAAACATTAAAATTTTACATAAATTTTATGAAATCCATTGAAATTTATGGAATTAATATAATCTATGAGGGAAATAGAAACTAAGAACCAATAAAATAACAAATATAGGGAACACCACACTTTCAACTTCAGACACCCTTGATGTCTTTTAAGGAAACCTACAAATATATAACCTATTATGTAAGACATTACAAATAATAGTAGTGAGCTTCAATATAATTATTAATTTGAGTTTTAGAGACATATTTTATTACATGTAAGACTTTGAAATATTTCCATATATATTCCCAGAGCTAGGAACAAAGATGGTGAGTGATTTTGAGGCCTAGTGTGCAGAAAATTTATATTATAAAATTATTCAATATATTTTATATTATACCCACATAGTTTCTTAAATAAAATGAGATAAAACATAAACTAAATCTAAAATTGGGAATTTGAGACCATGTTTGAGTCTGAAATGTGTTTTTTACCCTAGTCATAACAATAAATTGGTCGGTGTAGGGTGTTAAAATATTTCTCCCATTGGTGGTGCATTCATATAATGGTCCATACATTTCAAAAATAGATATTACTACTAAATAGAAGAATATTAATTACACAACATATCAAAATCATTCTTGGACCATATAGGTTTAGTGTATTTAGAATCTAGGTAACATAAACAACTGGTTCATAAAACATCTACATTGTCTCCCATTTATTCCTTCGTTTTGTAAACCCCTTTTATAACATCCTACATAATACCCTTCTTCATATATTGGGGAAAATAAACATTAGAAATGGTGACCTACGTTTTTTATGAAGGGTAAAAAAGAGAGATATCAATCATATCATAATCATAAGACATAATAACATAAACATAATATTTGAAAATTATATCCTGTATATCAAAGATCATGATATCATGTCATGGGATAAATCATAGAAGTTCATCAAAGAACATATTCCTATAGAGACTAACATAAGACATTAAATTTGTTTCATAAATATAATAATAGGAAATCATTTCTATATTAGTCAAGGCTCATTGGAATGATCATCACAGTGGAATTTTTTTACTAAAATAAGTTCACTCCTCATTCCTTCCCCATGTTACTGAACTTGGTTTACTTCCTATTAAAACCTTATATTACTGAACCTACACCAATTCCCATTCTAGTCATGTACATCTCATGATATATAAATAATTTCTTAATGAATTTTATGGAAATATAGGTCCCATAAATCACATAATGAAAACCAAATATATGTGTTCTATAAGAAAATAAATCATTAATCATATCATAACCTATGGAATTAAATGGATTCAATAAACACCATTTAATCACAACATAACCCAAGGTAAACAAATGGGTTTAATAGATATCATTACATCATAGAAATAAACCAACCATATGAATAATAATTATCATATCATTGAAAAAATATACCCATTAAAGTATTAGTATTATCAAAGATTGTTACTATAGATGGAAAATAAATTTTATATAATAATTGAAAATAATTTTTGGGGAAAATAACCTTTATATTTTCAAGATATTTTCCTTTATTAAAATTCTGCACAATTTTAAAACAAAAATGAATTCTTTGAAAATAAATATTTAAATTTTTAAAGGAATATCCAATTCATTAATGTTTCATGAAATTATAAAAATCTATTTAGGATATATAAGTTAAAGTAAAACATTTTCCTCATACTTTGACAAAAAAATCACAAAGTGCCTCATTAGGAATATGATAAAAAGATTCCTTTTATAAAATTTAGTAAAAATTCATACATGGTTAAAAATAAATTTTAAAAATTGTATAACAATATTAAAAATATTCTATAAAACTATTTTAAGAAACATGGAAATTGTTGATAAATGTTCCCTAGTAAATACTAACATATAAATAAACATGGAAAATAATGAGATTGTTAAATTAACCCTTACCTTAGGTTTGATTTAATTTATACATATCAAAAAATCCTATATAATGGATTAAATGATTTTATTAACTTATTAAAGAACCATATTCATGTTTATGATATCATATATTATCATATTATCACCAAAGTTTTAATAATATTTCATTAATACTCTTCTTTTAGGTGTTAGATGTTTTATTTTATAGTTCATTTTTTTCATAAAAGTCCCAATTATTCTTCATATGTTATATATCCGTAATTTAAAGAATAATATTATGGTAATATATATTATATTTATTCATTATATATACTTATATTATCATTATTTAGTGGTTATCTTGGAGAATGAATCACATCGTGTCGTCAGGATGGTAGGCTGTATGTATGCATGGGTGGTGATATCATTCCCTTAATATTGAAATGACATGTAAGTGGATGGTATGTATTTTTTTCCAAAATTAATATCATGTCACAATTATCATATATATTTACTATTTCCATCATTATATACATCCATGTAAAGTGGTGGTGAAAAATAGATTACACCACATGGTGGAGATGATAAGCCGTATGTACGCATGCATGTCACTTTTGTTTTCTATAGGACGGATAAAATATGTAATTTTATTGTTAGATAATCATAATAAAATCTCATAATATATGTTATACTATATTTATTTATTTATAATGGAAGAAACACATGAAGGGGATGCAGAAAGATAAATAATCATGAAAGAGTCAGTAAAGGAGATTATCTCTTCTCCGACAAGCTCCTAATAGATCTCCTATTAGCGACACTGGAATTGGTATTTTGAGAAGAAAATAATCACTATAATGTTAATAGGGAATTTTATAATGAAAATATTATTGTTATGGTTTATATTTAGGCTCAAATGATGTGAATAAGTGATGGAGGTGGTACCCTTTTATAATTGAAGTGAGGGGCACCTTTGGAATTTCTGAAAAATATTAATTTATAATAAATTAAATATCAATATAAAGTCCCATAGAAGGACATGTATTATAATATAAGATGATATAATATTCTAATATCATTAAATAATATATTTTTTTTAATTTTTTTTAAATCCTTATAATTTTGATTAACCCATAATTATCCAATTTTAATTTTAACTGAGTTAACACATTTTTAAATATTAAAATGTTGTCAATTTTACTTATGCGATGTCAATTTGACCATAAATGCACAATTTATAACAATTTATACTATTTTAGAATAATTGGGGTTTTTTTAATGATTTTTTATGAGTCTTAAATAATTTAATAAAACATTATTTTGATAGATTATCAGTAGTGTCAATTTTGAAACTATTTATTTCTTGGATTTTTAAAAATATCAAGATAACAAGTTTAATTTGAACCAAAAGTTTTATTGTATCCCTAAAAATCCATGTTCATCTATAAAATTTGTTTTATTCATTATTTATCTCAAATTATATTTATTTTAATATTTTTAATAATATTTTCTTGATATTTCCATGAATAAAATAATTATGACATTAGTGTTGTTTAATTATTTATTATAATATTTTTCACTAAAAAATAAAAAATTACTATGATGAATATATATCTTTTATAAATTAGAATAATATTTATAGTTGAATCTATATGTTATGTATACATATATTAAAGTGATATATTATTTAAAAGATGAATGTAACATCTTCAAATTTTTATTAAATAAAATATTATAAAGATCATAATTTCCTTGAAGTGAATCAAAACATCAAAAATGAAATTATATCATGAAATTATATTTATTATGTTAAATATTTACGTTGATACTCATTCATAACATTCATTTTCTCCATATAGACACATAATATATTTAAAAGACAAAGAAAATGATATTTTGTGTCTTTCAATGATTTAAATATTATATAAGTCATTTTCATGGAAAAGTGTCCACTATTTGACTTAATTTTTATTCTATATATTACAGGTATAATTTCCTTCATACAATTTTATTTTCATTTTTTATTTTCATTTTATAGTCTTCATAATTTTATTTATAACCTAAATTACCTAATTTACATTTAACCACGATAACGAAATTTCCCTTGGTTACTATTAATATTGTCCAAAAAATAAAGGGAATAACTTACTAAATATATATCTTAGGAATTAAAATTATAAATCCATTTTTTAAAAATTCCGAACAAATAAGTTACAGAATTAAATTTAATATAAAGCCTATAAGTTCCCATAAAAAATAGTTTTTCTGAAAGATTCCATTTTGAAACATAAAATTTTATTATAAGAAGTTCATGTATAAAATAATTTTCAAAGAACATAATTGGTTTGTTTTAAATTATAATATACAAATTAAAATTTAAAAGTAATCCAAAACATAAATTTCCATTATAAATACTTTTAAAAAATATGGATTTCAATAAAAATCAGTATTTTTACTATTTCTTAATAACAAAATGTTTTCATAAAGAAATAATTTTAAGATAATTTGAATTGATGAATTCATAAATTTAATTATTTTTATCAAATCCAATTTCTATAACTATAAAATATCATTTTTTAAGAATACATATAATGTTATTTTAGTAAAAAATGTTTGATTATATTCTACGAACTTACTAATAAATTCATATTTGGTTGGAGCATTATATTTCATAAGTTAGTTATTTTTATTCATTCATACCAATTTAATAGCTTGGTTACAATGGTAATTTTATAAGAATATAATATCATAGTTTTTTTAAACTCATCGTTTCATGAAACAGAACCTATTGTTGTTTTAAAATAATTTAAATAGAAATATTTCATAAAAATATTCAAGTGTTACATTCTAAACCCCTTGAAAATTTTCAGTTATATAGAAATAGATAAAGATAACACTTCCTCATCACATCCTCAGGTTCCCATGTAGCATCCTCAAATTGGTTCTTCTTCCATATAACTTTAACCAAGTGAGTGGTCTTGTTTCATAGATCTTTCTCTCTACGATACAGAATCTCTATCGGTTTTTATTTATAAGAAATGTATTTCTCCTATGGAATGATTTATGAGTTTACTATATGTGGATGATATAGTATGTAATTTCTATGGAGAGATAAATTGAACACATCATGAACATGAAAGTGATTCATTTGAATAACCAATCAGTAAGAAAACTTCCCATGACGATCCAAATTTTCAAAGGGACTGATATACTTAGGGCTTAACTTTCCCTTCATTCCAAATATAATCACTCTATTCCCATGATATAATCACAAAAATACCTTATCACCCACTTCAAATTATAGATATTTTCATCTACTATCAATATAACTTTTTTGTTAATTCTAATATGCACTTATGTACTAATTAATAGACATAACCTTATCTATAATTTTCTCAACAAGATTAGGTCCTAAAATATTTATTTCTTGAACTTCATTCTAGCATGTTGGAGTCTTTCACTTCTTATGATAGAGTTATTAATAAAGATCCATTTAAATAATGATGTGAAACATATTTTTTAAAAAAATTATACCAAAGTTATGTGATGATCCAACTACCTTTAAAATTCATAGATAAAGTTCTCAACATGTCTTATATAGTTTGAGTTTCCCTATCAAACAGACCATAATTCTGAGGATGATAAGTAGTGCTAAAACTGAACTCACTATCGAGATCCTACTATATACTTCTCTATAAATTCAAGGTGAACCTAAAATATGATCAAATATAATGGGAAGTGGAAATAAATTACAAATTACCACTTTCTATATATATATCCTAGAAATCTGATCAAGATAGAAATATTTCTAATAGTAATTAAGTGTATTAACTTTGTAGGGTGTTCAATTATGACAAATGTAGAATTATAAACCATTATATTTTTTAAGAAGTCCAATAGAAAAGGCCATGGTTATTTTTTCACATTTCTATTATGTTATGGGTAATGGTTATAACATCCCCTAAGACTTTTATCTCCTAGCTATAACTTGTTGAAAAAACAAGAATAGAGAAACATATTTTGTATTACCTTTTATCATTCCATCCCACTAGAAACACACTTTCAGGTATCTATACATATTTTTACATCTAGTATGAAAATATAATGATAAACTATGGGCCTCATACAATAGATCCTAATTCAATTTTGGTATGGAATGAATAGAAACACAGTTGTTAAACCTTATTATTCCATCATAATCAAAGATCAATCAAGAACATTTTACACCTTCTTTTTTTTCTATACATATTTCTTTTGCACCTATTTAATATTCACATGTTTAGATGGTTGAACATTCATTTTATAATGTTATTATTTTTTCCCTTTTTTATGATATTTTGATCCATCAATTTTAAATCCCTAAATATTGGATCTTTTATGACCCTCATCATAGATAGGTTAACATGGTCCTTTCGACTCAATGCATCTTTCACTATGTTTTCTTTCCCATGGTGGTATTGTATTGAGAAGTCAAAATCATTATTCAACTCCAAAAATCTACATTGGTGCATAATCAGATCATTTTTAGTGAAAATATACTTTAATCCTTTAGTATTAGAATATGTATTACACCTTTCTCCCTATAGATAGTGCCTCCATATCCTTAATGTAAAGATTACCACAGCTAACTCCATATCATGAGTTTGTTAATTTAACTCATTTATTTTGAATTTATACAAGGAATAAGCTATCACCATATAATTTTTTATTATAACACATCCTATCCCCTTATTGGATGCATCAGTATATCACAAACTGTCATCCACTACATGGTATTGTGAGGACGGATGCACTAAATAACCTTTTTTTCAACTCCTTGAAATTTTCTTCACATTATTCCATCCATATGAACTTAACTCTATTATGATTAAACATGGTGATATGATTACATAATCATTAGAAATAATTCACAAAATATTGACAATATCCATCCAAAATTAGAAAACATCAGATCCCAGTTACCATTGTTGGTCTAGGACAACATTAAATTAATATATTTTTTTAGGATTCATAGTTATCCCGTCCAATGATATTATGGAACCAACAAATTAATATTTATGCAGAAAAATTCATACATGGAAAAGTTTTCTTAAACCATTTCCTTTTTGAAGTCCATTAATACAATGCTCAAGTGATCTTTACGTTCTTCCTTACTCTTTAAATATAAAATAATATAACCAATAAAGACAAACAAAAAATGATTAAGATAGTATCTAGAGACTATATTCATTAAATCAATGAAGATAAAATGGGAATTAGTAAGACCAAAAGGCATCACTATAAATTCATAATGTCCATACCTTGTATGGAATGATACATTGGGTATAGCCTCCTCCTCGACCCATAATTGATTATTTCTTGAATGAATATTAATTTTGAAAATGTATTCAGCTCCGTGTATTTGGTAAAATTACTCATCAATACTGCGGATAATATATTTTTTCATGATAGTGATCATTTTATGTTCTAGATAATCAATGCAAAGTCTCATTGATACAACTTTCTTCTTAACAAACAGAACATGTGCACTCCAAGGTGAAACACTAGGGAATATGAATCCCTTATTAAGATAATCTTGGAGTATCTACTTAAATTACTGCAAATCAATTGGGGTAAATATATAATGAGCATTTGAAATAGGCATAACACCCTATTTGAGTCTCTTGGAATCTCAAATTCATGAGTAGGTGGAAGACCTCTAAATTATTCTATAAAAACATAAAACTACTCCCATATAATAAGTGTATATTTATTTTTGAGTTTATCCCCAACTATATTAGTGAGATAACCTTCCGTAATCGGAATTAAGACCCATAAGATGGAATTAATTTACACTATAAATCAATATTCATCCTTGCATCAATAAATTACCATATATTCTTTTAGAATTTGAAATGTGACATTACTTCCTTAAAAATTGATATGAGCTCCATATGGGGAATGAAAATCCATTCCAAGAATCACATCGAATTCAATTAAATAAAGGATCACAAGATTTTTAGGAATCAATTTCCTAAAAACATAAACTAGAGAATAATTATAAACTTGTGATGTGATCATCGTGCCATTATATGTTTTCATAGCTAACATAACATATGATTGTTGAGTTAATATTGTAATAATCATAGAAAATTATTTAGTAATAAAAGAGTGGGTGGATCCAGAATCAAATAAAACATTTTATAATTTAGAGTGGATGATAAGTTTACATTTCACCAATCTATTCTCATACTGAACATATAAAATAGCGATCACATATTATTTTCCTTTGTATTTTCCATTAAGAAGGTTCTAACATCAACCATCATCAACAACACTTTGATTAGGGAATTGGTAAGAACAATTCCCCATTTTCTCACTTGTTTCATTGAAGTGTAGGAGGTTAAATATGTTTAACATTTTCTCTATTAGCATCATTAGATTTTTTCCCATCAATTCAAAATTAAACTAACCAATGAGTTTTTTTCCCACACTTCAAAAATTAACATGTCCCTTTATGATAATCTCACCCGTATTTATTTCTACATATTGAGTAAAAAAGTTTATCTTTTTTTCAATATAGTTATATATTTTACCTTTATTTTCATTTTCCTCTTATTATAAACCCCAAAATATTTGTTAGTGAATACGATATTTCTCTCAAGATTGAGAGCTCATCAAAAAAATTCTTCATAGGTAATGATACCCCTTAGGGATAATGCCCTTCCGAGACATAGAGTTAAGGCACTAAATAATCGATCATCCTTAATCTCAGGTTGGATGATAATTCTAGAAGAATACCTTGTAGGTATTGTAAAAGTTTCTTTGAAGGTACCAATAGATTCATCACCATTTTTCTTAAGCTCAAGGAAATCCTTCTCTATTTTTGTTTGAAGAATATAAGGAAATTACTTATTAAAAAATATGTTATTAAGCTTTTCCCATTCAATGGATTCAATTTTATATTATTTAATCATATTCTTGATGAGATTACACCATTGATTAACTTCACATTCAAATTGATATACATCAAATATGACTTTCTCATGTTCGGAACATTGGAGAACTGAGATATCTTTTCGATGGCACTGGTCCATTTTTAACCAAAAGTAGATCAGAAAACCCTCTAAAAGAAGGTGAACACTGCATCATGAAGGTTGAAATAGTATTATATTAACTCCATTTATATTTTGTATGTTTTTAAAGATTCATTGATTGATAAAGTTGTTTGAGAATAAGAAAAATATTTTTTATTCCATTGCCCACAACATTCAGTTGCTCAAGAGAAAAATGATAGAATTTCCCTTCACATTAAACATTAATATGGGACCTTCGAGATCCATCCATTGACAAAAACCAAGAATCATAGTGAGATAAACACTAATCATATTGGGAAAATGACATAATCAAGGAAAATAAAATTTTCATTTATGACATCTTATGTTTTATCCTAGGTTACTCATGATCTACACCAAAACTGTAGAATTGTAACCTATACATGGAATTATCCTTAGGGTTATTACTATGGTTTTCTCATCATAGTTTCCAAAGGTTAACTAAAACTTTGATATGAAATCAACTATAACAACCCATAAATTTCATACATGGATTTTACATCTAAATAAAATAATATTAGTAAAACAACATAATTGAACCACACTAGTACCATATAGGTTTAGTGTCTCTAAGAATTATGTACCATAAAAAATTTGTTCATAAAACATCTATGTCTTCTCACACTTATTCCTTGATATCTATAACCTGTTTTGACACATATTACTTTATACCCCTCTTCATATCCTAGGGAAAAGAATCATTATAGAAGGTGGGATCAATTTCTCAATAAGGGTGAAATAAGAAAGATATCAATCATATTATAATAATTCATAATAACATAAAAATAAAATTTGAAAATTAAATCTTGTATATCAAAGATCATGATATCATTTCATGAGATAAATCATAAAATTTCATCAAAGAACATATTCTTAGAGAGAATACACTAAGAAATGGAATTTGTGGCATACACATAAGAATATAAAATCATTTACATATTAGACAAGGCTTATTAACACGACCATTATAATAGAAAAAGTCTTCTATTGAACTGAGTTACCTCTTTTTCCATCCCTATGTTATTAAAATGGGGTTACGTCCCATTCTAACCATGTATTACTAAACCAAGATCATTTCCCATCATAATATTGTTTATCTCGTGATATATAACTCTTTACCCAATGCATTGGAGGGAGATATAGGTAATATTCATCACATATAAAAAACTATATATATGACTTCTATAAGAAAACAAATCATTCATCATATAAGAACCCATGGAATGAAATTGGATTCATAAACAATAATCAATCAGAACATTACACCTAAAAAAATGGGTTTCATAAATGTCCTTCCACTATAAACATATACCAATGATAGGAATAATAAGGATAATAAACATGAAAAAATATCCCAATTAAAGTATAAGTAACATAAAATAATGTTATTTTATATGGAATTTTTTTAATGAACACTTGAAAATAATTCTTGAGGGAAATATCCTTTCTATTTTGAAGACATTTTCTTTTCTTAAAATTATGCATAATTTTAAAAGAAAACAATTTCTTTGAAAATAAACTTGAAATCATGTAAAGGATTCTTTAAGTAATCAAGATGTCATGAAAGTGTAAAAATATATTCATGTCATATATGTTAAAATAAATCATTCTCCTCAATTTTTTGATGGAAAATTTACTACGTTCCTCCTTAAGAACACATAAAAAAGGACACTTTTATGCCATTTAGTAAAAATTCATACATGGTTAAAAATGAATTTAATTTTTTTTATAATAATAGAAGACATATTTGGGAATTTTTTAATGAAAAATGGACATAGATTATAAATGATACCCAAAAAATAATCATTTATAAACAATATAGTAAAATAACAAGATTTTTAAATTAACTCGTAACATGGGTTTTATTTCCTTCATACGTCTCAAAAAATACTTTATAATGGATTTTATTAACATATTCTAGAACCATTATTATATTTATGGTATCATATATGAGCATATTATCAACATTTTTATTAAAAATATTTCATTATTACTCTTCTTTCCGGTGTTTAGTGATTCATTTTCTTATGCATGTTTAGTCAAGTAAGTCCCAATTCTTGTTCACATGATATAGACCTATAATTTCCAGAATGATATTAAGGTAATTATAATCATATTTATTCATTATATACATTTATATAGTCTTTATTTAATAGAGATCTTGGATAATGAGTTGCATTATGTCGTGGAGATGGTAGACCGTACGTAGACACGAGCGATGATATAATTTCCTTAATGGTGAAATGATATGGAAGTGGATGGTATATATTTTGTTCCAGATTTGATATCATGTTATAATTATCATATATATATTTACTATTTCCATCAGTATACCCATAACAGTAAATTGGTGATGATAAATAGATTATACCATGGCATGGATATAGTAATTCATATTTACACACAGGTGCTACATTATATTTTTGTAGTATGTATAAAATATGGCATTTCTTTGTTCCATAATCAAAATAACATATAATAATATAATTTATATTTGATTTATTAATTTATATTGGAAACAACACATGAATAAGAATTAGAAGAATAAATACTCTTGAAAGAGTCAAAAAAAGGGATTACTTCTTCTTCGGTGATCTCCCTCTAGATATCCTCTAAGGGACACTAGCGATGGTATTTTTAGAATAAAATAACCTCTATAATATTATTAGGGATGTTTATAATGGAAATAGTAAGGGTATGGTAAATATTTAAGGCTCAAAGTGACGTGAAGATGTGATGGAGGAGGTGCCCATTTATAATGGAGGTGAGGGACACTTTTTGAATTTACAAAAATATTAATTTATAATAAATTAAATATCCATTAAAATACCTCCAAAAGGCCATGAATTCGAATCTCATATGTGATAATGATGTAATATCATGAACCAATATATTTTTGACATGTTTTTTAAACCTTATCATATTGATTAACCCTCACTAAACAAATCTTAATTTTAACTAATGTAACAAATGTTACAATGTTAAAAGGTTTTAAATTTTACTTATATGATGCAATTTAGATGAAAAATGAAAAATATAATTTTTTTTAACATTTTATAATTATTTGGTAGTTTTAGATATGTTGTATTATTTTTAAATAATTTTAAGATAAAAATTTAACCTTGAAAAAAATATTTTATTATATCCCTTAAAGGTTCAGGTCATATAAAAAATAATTTTTCTATATTAATAATATCAAATTATATATATTTTAATATTTTTAAAAATATTTCTTTGATATTTCCATGAATAAAATAATTATTACATTAGTGTTGTGTAATTATTTTAAATACTTATTTTAACTAAAAATAAAAATAAATTACTATGAAGAATATATATATTTTTTATTTAATAATAATATTTATAGTTGAATATATATATTGTGATTACATATATTAAAAATGATATATGCTTTAAATAATGTATGCGACTTCTATAAATTTTTATTAAATAAAATTTTATAAATATCATATAACTACCCATACTTTACATACATTGTTAATACTTCAAAATTGAAGCATACTTATTACAAAATATAACAAAACCACGAAAGGACCGTATAGGTATAGTGTCTTTAGAAACTGGGAAACATAAACAACTAGTTCATAAAGCGTCTACACTGTCTCCCATTTATTTCATCATATCTATAGTCCATTTTGGCATATCTTACTTAATAACCTTCTTCCTGACCTGGGGAAAGAAAACATACAAAAGGGTGAGCTCAAATGCTCAGTAAGGGTAAACAAAAGAAATATCAATCACATCGTATACACAAGCACATAACTTTTGGAAATCCTAACCTGCAAAAGAGATCATAATTTCATAACATTGGATAAATCATGGCAGTGAAATGTAATCACAATAATCAAAACATAAAACATGAAACTTTCTGGCATACACACATAATCATAGAGAATCATGTTTTGTTAGTCAAGACTCATTGCCAAGACTATCTTAGTGGACAAAGTCCCTTTCTGATCCGAGTCACCCTCGTTTCAGTCCTGTTTCACTAAACCGGTATAACCTACCGTTCCAGCCATGTCTATCTCATGAGATATAAAATCTTTACCCAATTAATTGGAGGGAGATATAGGTCCCACCCATCTCATAATGATACCATTCTTATGTGTGCTGCAAAATCATAAATCATACATCATTGCATAACCCATATAGTAAAAATGGGAATCTTAAACATCGTGACATCATAAAAAAACTCATATAAGATAAAGGAATTCATAAAAATAATTCCATCACAACAAAATCAAATCAATGTTATAATAGGGATAGAAAAATAACCCTTTATTTTCTTAGATGGAAAATAATATTGATAACACACTTGAACTCTATTCTTGAGGAAAATATCCTTTCCACTTCAAAAAAAATTTCCTTTCTTAACATGTCTTACAATTTTAAACTAAAAGAAGTTGATTAAAAATAAACTTGAAAAGTTGTAAAGGAAGCTTCTTGGAAATAATGTTCTAAAAATCCATTCATGTTTCATATGTTAAAAAAACATTCTTCGTACTTTTTTTCGGAAAAGTCAAAAAGTACCTCGTACGAAAAACGACAAAAGATTCCTTTCATATTATTTACTAAAAACTCACCGAAAAGTAAAATTGGATTTAAACAATTTTAGGTGGATGGAAATAATATTACATATTGATGAAACATGGATGTGGATGATAAAATACAGCCCAGTAAATTCCAAAGTATAAACAATCTCAGAAAGAATGAGATTGTGATATTTTCCCTTACCTTAGGTCCGACTTGATTTGTATGTGTCCGAACCTACTGTATAATGATTTAAATAATGTTATTGACTTAATCCAGAATCATACTTATTTTTATGATATCATATATGGTCATATTCTTAGCTTCATAGTAGTAATATTTCATTGCTACTTGTTATTCGGGTGTTTATAACTTTTTGTTCTTATGCGTGTTTTGTCGAACAAATTATTATTCATTTCTTTAGGTTATAGATACCTCATTTCCAGAATGTTATTAGTGTAATATATATCATATTAATTCATTCAATTCATCTATATAATCATTATGAAATGAAGATCATGTAGAACGAGTCGCATCACATCGTGGGGGCGGTATTCCGTACGTACGCACGAGTGATGATATCGTTCCTATGATCGTGGAATTGTATTGTAGTATATGTATACTATTTCAAAATCAATATAACTTAATAATAGTCATATATACTCATTATTTACACCATTATACCCATCCAAGTAAGGTGGTGGTGGAAAATAGATTACACCACGGCGTGGAGACGGTATTCCGTATGTACGCACGCACGGTGAATTCTTTTTCCGTAGGATGGATAGATGGTGAAATATGGTTGTTTCATACTTATAATAACATATCAGTATATTAGTGATACTTATGTTATTACTTCATAATGAAACAACTAAATAAGAAGAAGTGGAAGAAGAAATAAAGATGAAAGAACCAGTAACGGACATTACCTCTTCTTTGAAGTGCTTCTTTGAGACCTTCTTTTAGGGCACTAAAATTGGTCTTTGAAGAAGACCAGAAACTCTAGGATGTCTCTAGAAAAGTGTATAGGAGAAATTGGCAGGGTTTGTCCGAGCTTGAATGCTCCAAGTGGCGTGAGGAAGATGGGGAGGAGGTGTCCTTTTATAAGGGAGGAGAGAGGAACCTTTGGAATAACTAAAACTATTATTTTATTATAAAGTCAAGTTCGGTTTTAAATAGCTCCAAATTGATATATTTAGAAGCTAAGGTGGGTATGGGTCGAAATAATCTCATCCAATAGAATTTAGACATGTTTAGGTTCCTATTTTAACCTTATCATTTAGATTTAACATTAAGTTAAATAATTTTACTTTTACCATGTCTTCTTGTGTTCTTATACTATAATGTTAATAAACATACTATAAGCAACCAAACGAACCCCAAGTTGTTTATTATTAATATATATAACCTTATATAAGTAATTTTGCCTAACCTTAGATTTTTAGGAATAAAATAACAAGTAATAATATAATATTTGTTTTAAAAACTATTTTATGTCAATTTGACACTATTTAGTAATTTATTTTTTGTGAAAATCATAATAGAATAATTAGTTCGAACCAAGTTAATTAAATCAATAATAACATGTAATATTAACCTTGAAAATTAGTGGGATTCATAAAAAGTCTCAAATTACATTTATTTTGGTGTTTATAACATCAATTATGTCAATATTGCATTAATAAGATAATTACTGCATCATCATTGTGTCATAAATAAATTAAATTATTTAATGTCTAAAAATTACAAATAAAATACCATTATGTAGGAAATCTTTTTATATTTCTAATGAATATTTATAGTCGAATTTATCTTATGCATAACCCCATATTAAAAATTATTTACTTATTAAACTTTGATTTTAACTATTTTAACCCTTCTTTAAATAAATTAATAACCAATGTCCTAATCTAATCCAAGTGGGCCTAAATGGTCATATTTTATTCCTAAGTTTGTTTTTGGTCGAATTACACTTGTCCAATAGAATTAGGACATGTTTTAGGGTAATAATAATATCATCTTTACCCTTAATTACCGTATTTACTTTTAACCGTGAAAAAAAAAAGTAAAAAGTTACTATTCACCAAAAAATTATTTTTATCTCATTAAACCACATTTTACTTACTGATATCAACCGTGTCTGTCGGATTTTCGAAACTCCATTCACAGAAGCTGTAAAATTAAGTTTTATGCAAAATTCAGTTTTTAACCTACCACTTAGTGGTTTCAATATTCATCAAAAATTGAAAGTTTTCAGAAAAATACCAAAATTTCACCCTAGGCTAATTTCGGTATTCCGAATCCAAAAATGAATTCCATTTTGAAAAATAAAATTCACAAAATTTTAAAAAGTGGTTATTACTATTCATAACGGCTAGTTTTAATAATATTTTAATAGCATATCATTGTTTAGTGAAACTCGGTATTGCGTACGACGCAAGCTATCGAGGAAGGTCGCGATTTCGTGTAAAGAAAGCCAAGAAAGTTTTGTGTAGAAAAAGATTCGTTTGATGATTTATATAACATAAAAGTCTAGGGTGTTACATTCTACCCCCCTTAAAATGAATTTCTCCCTCGAAATTTGTCACTTTGTAACAAACAGATGAGGATACCTCTCCCTCATCATATCCTCAAGCTCCCATGTAGCTTCCATTCGGGTATGGGTAATGGTTGTAACATCCCCTTAGACTTCTGTCTCTCAACTTTAACTTGTTGAAAAACCAAGCATTGAGAGACATATTCAACAACATATCTTTTCATGCCATCCCACCAGAAGTACTCTTTCAGATCCCTATACATCTTCATGCTTCCAGGATGAATTGGGAATGAAGAACTATGAGCCTCATCCAGCAGCTCCTTCTTTAATTCGGGGATGGGAGGAACACAAACCCGATTCCTGAACTTTATTATCCCATCACAATCAAGGTTGAACTCAGGAACATTTCTCACCTTCTTTTGTAACTCGACATCTTCTTTTTGTGCCTCTTTAATCATCACATGTATAGATGGTTGAACATTTATTTGAGAAAGATAAGTTTTTTCCCCTTCCATTATAATTCCAAGATCCATCCATTGTAAATCCATAAATATTGGATCTTTTGTGATCCTCATCATGGATAAACTAGCATGGTCTTGTTGACTTAATGCATCTGCCACCTTGTTTGCTTTCCCAGGGTGGTAATGGATTGAGCAGTCGTAATCCTTAATCAGCTCCAACCATCTTCTTTGACGCATATTCAGCTCCTTTTTTGTGAAAATATACTTTAAAATTTTATGATCAGTATAAATATCACACCTTTCACCATAAAGGTAATGCCTCTAAATCTTTAATGCAAAGATTACTGCAGCTAACTCCAAATCATGTGTTGGGTAATTTTTCTCATGGATTTTCAACTGTCGTGGGGCATAAGCTATCACCATATCAATTTGCATAATAACACACCCCAATCCCTTCTTGGATGCATCACTATAGATCACAAACCTTTCTCCACTACAAGGAAGTGTGAGCACAGGTGCACTGGATAACCTTCTTTTCAACTCCTTGAAATTCTCTTCACATTCATCCGTCCAGACAAACTTAACTCCTTTCTGAGTCAACTTGGTGAGTGGATTAGATAATTGTGAAAAATATTTCACAAAACGTCGATAATATCCAGCCAAACCAAGAAAACATCGGATCTCAGTTACTGTTGTTGGTCTCGACCATCTTTCGATAACCTCTGTTTTTGCTGGATCCACGGATATCCCCTCTTTTGAGATTATGTGACCCAAAAAATGAAACTTTTTGAAGCCAAAATTCACACTTGGTAAATTTGGCATAAAGCTTCTCCTTTCTCAGGGTCTTCAATATAATTCTCAAGTGATCTTCATGTTCTTCCTTGCTCTTTGAATAGACAAGAATATCATCTATAAAGACTACCAAAAATTGATCAAGATAGTCTCTAAAGACTCTATTAATCAGATCCATGAAGATAGCAGGGGAATTAGTAAGACCAAATGGCATCACCATAAATTCATAGTGTCCATACCTTGTACAGAAAGCCGTCTTTGGTATATCCTCCCTTTTGACCCTTAATTGATGATACCCTGAACGAAGATCAATCTTGGAAAAGTATTGAGCTCCGCGTAGTTGGTCAAATAGGTCATCAATGTGAGGGAGAGGATATTTGTTCTTGATAGTGATCTTGTTAAGTTCTCGATAATCAATGCAGAGTCTCATTGATCCATATTTCTTCTTAACAAGTAGAACAGGTGCTCCCTAAGGTGACACACTAGGGCGTATGAATCCTTTATCCAGATTCTCTTGGAGTTGCTTCTTCAATTCCTGCAACTCAATTGGGGCCATTCTATAAGGTGTCTTTGAAATAGGCAAAGCACCCGGTACGAGTTCTATTGAGAACTCAACTTCACGATTTGGTGGAAGTCCTGGTAATTCCTCCGGAAAGACATCATCAAACTCCCGTACAATGGGAATATTCTTAATCGTGAGTTTCTCACCAACCATTTGAGATAAATAACCTTCATTTAGTGGAATCACGACCCATAAGATAGAAGAAATTTCCACTGGAAGGTTATGTTCATCCTTGCATTGATAGACGATCATAGATTGATCTGGAATATGAAATGTGACTTCCCTTATTTGGAAATTGATATGAGCTCCATATAAACAAAGCCAATCCATGCCAAGAATCACATCAAATTCCACTATAGGAAGGATCACAAGATTTGCAGGAAGCACTTTCCCACAAACTTCCATTGGTGAAGAATTATAAACTTTTGATGCGACTGTTGTGCCATTAGGTGTTGTCACAACTAACTCAACATCTAGTTGTTGAGGTAATACGGTGATACCCTTAGAAAATTATTCAGAAACAAAAGAGTGGGTGGATCCAAAATCAAATAAAACATTTTCTACTTTAGAGTGGATGGTAAGTGTACCTTTCACCACATCGTTATCGTACTCCACATCGCTGATAGAAATTGCATGTGAGTTTCCTTTGTCTTTAGCCTTGGGAGTTTGTTGACGTCGACCATCATCATCAACCCTTGGATTAGGGCATTTATTGGCATAATTCCCCATCTCCTTTCACTTGAAACATTGAAGTGTAGTAGGTTCATTCTGTGTATCCCTTCCTTTTTTTGCATCATTAGACATCTTCTTCCCATCATCGTGGCATTCAAATGCCCGATGACCTTCCTTTCCACATTTGAAACATTTACTTGTCCCTTTAAGACAACTCCCTCCATGTTTCTTTCCACACTTTGAGTATAAGGGAAAGCTCATCTTCTTTTCAGTGTGCTCTTTAGATTTTCCTTTGAATTCCATTATCCTCTTCTTATCGAACCCATATGACTGATGGGTTACACCAATCTCCATCTCAACTTTGAGAGCACATCGAACGATTTCCTCGTAGCTATTTAAGTCTCTTATAGCTAACGCCCTTCGAAGACTTGGTTTTATGCCACTAAATAATCGATCGACCTTACTCTCAGGTTGGATAATAATACCAGAAGCGTACCTTAAAAGTCTTGTAAAATTTTCTTCCTAGGTACCAACAGATTCATCATCCTTTTTCTTTAGTTCAAGAAACTCTTTCTCCATCTTTGTTCGGAGAATACGAGGGAAGTACTTATTGAAAAATAAGTTCTTGAACTCGTCCCATTCCATGGACTCAATTTCATCCCTTTGACTCCTATTCTTAATAATATTCCACCATTGATCAGCATCTACTTCCAAACGATACACTGCTAAGATGACTTTATCATGCTCAGAACATTGAAGAACTGAAAATATCTTTTCAGTAGTACTAATCCATTGTTCAGCAACTAATGGATCAGTAGACCCGCTGAATGAAGGTGGACGTTGTCTCATGAAGGATTCAACAGAATGTTGCTCCTTCCTTTGTTCGTTTGGAAGTCCTGCATGATTCATAGCTTGAGAAAGTTGTGTGAGCATGTCTACAAGATTTTTCATTCCATCTCCCATAACGTTTGGTTGCTCAGGGGGACAATCATTGCATTGCCCGTCGCATTCCGCATTAACACGATTCCTTCGGGTTCCAGCCATTGACTAAAACCAAGAAGAATAGTGTGAGCAACACTAATTATAATATGAAAACCACATAATCAAGAATAAAATTTCACTCTTAAGGTCTTATCCTTGGTTATTCATGGCCATTTCTAAAACACTAAGATTGTGTTCTATGCTTAGACTTATCCTTAGGGTTCTTACTAAGGCTTTCACATCCTAGTTTCCAAAGGATGACTATACCTTTCCTCTGATTCCAACTATAACGACCCATACTTTACATACATTTTTAATACTTCAAAATTGAAGCATACTTATTACAACATATAACAAAACCACGAAATCACCGTATTGGTATATTTTCTTTAGAAACTGGGAAACATAAACAACTGGTTCATAAAGCGTCTACACTGTCTCCCATTTATTTCATCATATCTATAGACCCTTTTGGCATATATTACTTAATAACCTTCTTCCTGACCCGGGGAAAGAAAACATACAAAAGGGTGAGCTCAAATGCTCAGTAAGGGTAAACAAAATAAATATCAATCACATCGTATACACAAGCACATAACTTTTGGAAATCTTAACTTGCAAAATAGATCATAATTTCATAACATGGGATAAATCATGGCAGTGAAATGTAATCACAATAATCATAAATTAAAACATGAAACTTTGTGGCATACACACATAATCATAGAGAATCATTTCTTGTTAGTCAAGACTCATTTCCAAGACAATCTTAGTGGACAAAGTCCCTTTCTGAACCGAGTCACCCTCATTTCAGTCCTGTTTCACTGAACCGGTATAACCTACCGTTCCAGCCATGTCTATCTCATGAGATATAAAATCTTTACCCAATGAATTGGAGGGAGATATAGGTCCCACCCATCTCATAATGATACCATTCTTATGTGTTCCACAAAATCATAAATCATACATCATTGCATAACCCATATAGTAAAAATGGGAATCTTAAACATCGTGACATCATAAAACAACTCATATAAGATAATGGAATTCATAAAAATAATTCCATCACAACAAAATAAAATCAATTTAATAATAGGGATAGAAAGAGAACCCTTTATTTTCATAGATGGAAAATAATTTTGATAAAACACTTGAACTCCATTCTTGAGGAAAATATCCTTTCTACTTCAAAAAAAAATTTCATTTCTTAACATGTATTACAATTTTAAACTAAAAGAAGTTGATTAAAAATAAACTTGAAAACTTGTAAAGGAAGATTCTTGGAAATAATGTTCTAAAAATCCATTCATGGCGTATAAGTTAAAAAAACAATCTTCGTAATTTTGTCGGAAAAGTCAAAAAGTACCTCGTACGAAAAACGACAAAAGATTTCTTTCATATTCTTTACTAAAAACTCACCGAAAAGTAAAATTGGATTTAAACAATTTTAGGTGGATGGAAATAATATTACATATTGATGAAACATGGTTGTGGATGATAAAATACACCCTAGTAAATACGAAAGTATAAACAATCTCGGATAAAATGAGATTGCGATATTTTCCCTTACCTTAGGTCCGACTTGCTTTGTAAGTTTCCGAACCTCCTGTATAATGATTTAAATAATGTTATTGACTTAATCCAGAATCATACTTATTTTTATGATATCATATATGGTCATATTCTTAGCTTCTTAGTAGTAATATTTCATTGCTACTTGTTATTCGGGTGTTTATAACTTTTTGTTCTTATGCGTGTTTTGTCAAATAAATTCTTATTCTTTTCTTTATGTTATAGATACCTCATTTCCAGAATGGTATTAGTGTAATATATATCATATTCATTCATTCAATTCATTTATATAATCATTATGGAATGAAGATCATGTAGAACGAGTCGCATCACATTGTGGAGACGGTATTCCGTACGTACGCACGAGGGATGATATCGTTCCTATGATCGTGGAATTGTATTGGAGTATATGTATACTATTTCAGAATCAATATCACTTAATAATATTCATATATAGTCATTATTTACACCATTATACCCATCCAAGTAAGGTGGTGGTGGAAAATAGATTACACCACGGCGTGGAGACGGTATTCCGTACGTACGCACGCGCGATGATTTCTTTTTCCGTAGGATGGATAGATGGTGAAATAGGGTTGTTTCATACTTATAATAACTTATCAGTATATGAGTGATACTGATGTTATTACTTCATAATGAAACAACTAAAGAAGAAGAAGTGGAAGAAGAGATAAAGATGAAAGAATCGGTAACGGACATTACCTCTTCTTTGAAGTGCTTCTTTGAGACCTTATTTTAGGGAAATAAAATTGGTCTTTGAAGAAGACCAGAACCTCTAGGATGTCTCTAGAAAAGTGGAGAGGATAAAGTGGCAGGGTTTGGACGAGCTTGAAGGCTCCATGTGGTGTGAGGAAGAGGGAGAGGAGGTGTCCTTTTATAAGGGAGGAGAGGGGCACCTTTGGAATAACTAAAACTATTATTTTATTATAAAGTCAAGTTCGGTTTTAAATAGCTCCAAATTGATATATTTCGAAGCTAAGGTGGGTATGGGTCTAAATACTCTCATCCAATAGAATTTAGACAAGTTTAGTTTCCTATTTTAACCTTATAATTTAGATTTAACATTAAGTTAAATAATTTTACTTTTACCATGTCTTCTTGTGTTCTTATACTATAATGTTAATAAACTTACTATAAGCAGCCAAAAGAACCCCAAGTTGTTTATTATTAATATATATAACCTTATATAAGTCATTTGGCCGAACATTAGATTTTTAGGAATAAAATAACAATTAATAATATAATATTTGTTTTAAAAACTATTTTATGTCAATTTGACACTATTTTGTAATTGATTTTTGTGAAAATCATAAAAGAATTATTAGTTCGAACCAAGTTAATTAAATCAATACTAACATGTCATATTAACCTATAAAATTATCGGTATTCATAAAAAGTCTCAAATTACATTTATTTTGGTGTTTATAACATCAATTATGTCAATATTTCATTAATAAGATAATTACTGCATCATCGTTGTGTCATAAATAAATTAAATTATTTAATGTCTAAAAATTACAAATAAAATACCATTATATAGGAAATCTTTTTATATTTCTAATGAATATTTATAGTCGAATTTATCTTATGTATAACCCCATATTAAAAATTATTTACTTATTAAACTTTGATTTTAACTATTTTAACCCTTCTTTAAATAAATTAATAATCAATGTCCTAATCTAATCCAAGTGGGCCTAAATGGTCATATTTTATTCCTAAGTTTTTTTTGGTCGAATTACACTTGTAAAATAGAATTAGGACATGTTTTAGGGTAATAATAATATCATCTTTACCATTAATTACCCTATTTACTTTTAACCGTGGTAAAAAAAGTAAAAAGTTACTATTCACCAAAAAATTATTTTTATGTCATTGAACCACATTTTACTTAATGATATCAACCGTGTCTGTCGAATTTTTGAAATTACATTCACAGAAGCGGTAAAATTAAGTTTTATGCAAAATTCAGTTTTTAACCTACCACTTAGTGGTTTCACTATTCATCAAAAATTGAAAGTTTTCAGAAAAATACCAAAATTTCACCCTAGGCAAATTTCGGTATTCCGAATCCAAAAATGAATTCCATTTTGAAAAATAAAATTCACAAAATTTCAAAAAGTGGTTATTACTATTCATAAGGGCTAGTTTTAATAATATTTTAATAGCATATCGTTGTTTAGTGAAACTCGGTATTGCGTACGACACAAGCTATCGAGGAAGGTCACGATTTCGTGTAAAGAAAGCCAAGCAAGTGTTGTGTAGAAAAATATTCCTTTGATGATTTATATAACATAAAAGTCTCGGGTTTTACATATCATAATTTCATCCAAGTGAAAAAAACGTCAAAAATAAATTTATAGTATGAAAATATATTTATTAAGTTAAAAATTGACATTGATATTCATTCATAACATTCATTTTTTCCATTGTAAACACATAATAAATTTTAAAGAAAAATAAAATTATATTTTTTGTTTTTCTTGGATTTAAATATGCTATTATTAATTTTCATAGAGAAGTGTCTATTAAATTTATAAATATAGATCCTCATGTTTTATGGATATAATTTAATTACTCTAATAAAATTGTAACATTTTATTGGGTTATTCTATAGTCTATATAATTTTATTTTTAAACTAATTTTTGTATTTTATCATTTACCGTGGTAAAAAAAATTACAATGATTAAAATTCATTTTGGTCAAAAATAAAAGGGTCCTACTTACTAAATCTTCACATTATGAATCAAAATTTTACATACATTTTTAAAAAATATATAAAATATGTTTGATAATTTTATTTAATATAAATCCAGTAAGTTTCCATGATTTTTTTTCGAAAAAATAATATTTTAAAACATAAAATGTTTTAATAATAAGGTAATTTTTAAAATAATTTTTTAAAAATACAATTGTTTTATTTAAAATAAAATTAAACTAATAAAAATTTAAAAATAATCGAAAAACATAATTTCATTTTGTTATGACTTAAAATAACATTTTTCAATAAAAAACACTATTTTTACTATTCTTTAAAAAAATAATATTTTCATAAATAAATATTTTGAAGATAATTTTGATACAATGAATTCAAAAATTAAATTCTTTTCGTCAAACCCATTTTCTATAATAAGAAGAACTCATTTTTTAATAAGATGTATAAAGTGATTATACTAAAAATTTTGTGATTATTTTCTATGCACTTACAAATAAGTTCATTTTGAGTTGGATCATTATATTTCATAAGTTGGTTAATACTTTTTATTCCCTAAAATTTTACAGCTTATATATGATGGTAAATTTATAGTAATAGTATCTCACAATTCTCTAAAACTCATATTTGTGTGCAACACAAGATATTGAAGAATTAAAATTATTTAAAGAGAAATATTTCATAATAATATTTGGGTGTTACCGTTTAGTTGGTTAATTAATTAAATTTATTAAATTTATTAAATTTATTAAATTTATATATTTATTTTACCTAATTAGAATCCTATAATAATACATCTATGGATATTTTCCCTTGTTTAGCCTCATAACCCTTGTAACATCATGAGATTCCTCTTCCTCTCATTTTTTCAGCGAATTGACCTCCAAAAACAACAAATCTATGGATCAAGTCATATTATTGAACAATGAATGTAAAGACTTATTATATTAATTGGTAGGTGTTTTATTTTATGATGAGCGGTCCAATATCTCATTATTACTCATCAAACTATGGATTACACATTTTTGGGTTAAATTTATTGAGAAAGATCATCTATTTTTCCATTTATTCCAATTGTTAAACCTTTCATGTGCCCATGTACTAGAATTTTATTGATTATTCAGGTTTCTCACCCCAGATTATCCTTGTTATTTATCAATGGACAATAATGGTTGATAACTATCTATAAAACCCTTGTTTTTATGCCTTTATCCCTTTTTTATTAGCATTCTTCACTGATTGGACCCCGTGGTTTCGGTTCGACATTGTTGGGTGTTACCGATCCCAATCAGATCTCGATATTTGTGATAGAATCACGTACTATAATAGGAACACCAAATTAGCGATGGAGATAGAGGCTATTCAAGTTGTGGGAGATATTTTTGATGATTCTGATTCCAAATTAATGATGGAAGAAGATGAATGTATGTGGTTTGAGTGACAAACCACCATGGTAGATAGATGTCAATTTTCAGCCACTGGATAGACAAAAACAACCAACAGTGACTTGATCCACCATTTTAGGAAAAATAAAAGGCTGAAATCATACAAAAAAAGACCAAATCTAGCATGTAAAGATCTGATATAAGTTTCTAAAAAAACCCCAACTACACACCATATAGGTCGAAGAACACACAGTGTGTCAGGTAATATGCTACAGAAACTAGGGTTTGGGGAATTTATAAGGATGAAACAGTGTGTAGTCCTCCTACACACCATGTAACACATCACCTGGTGGAAAATCAATTTAGAAGAAAACACGAGCATGCCCCCATGTGGGAAGACAGGATCTAAGACACACTATATACTAGAGTAAATTGAAATGGCTAAGTACACACCATGCACAAATTATAGAAACACATCTTGAGTTCATAAACTTGGGAATCATACCGGGACAAAACCAAGAAAATGAGAAGTACCCCATGTGTTCAGGTCACACTGTCTAGATCCACTACACACCGTGTATCATTTCATGGTTGGTGGTCCATCTACTTAAATTGACACAAGTAGGTGATGTAGTGTAACCACATTCCATGTCGGTCCCCTCACATATAGTGTACCCCCTTCCTCCTTCTGAGAAAACATTAATCTCTCATATATCCTTCTTTTGATGTCAAATTTTGGATCCTGAGTAGCCTATACTAAGGATTTTTTTCATGTAAAATGTGATGGTTTCCTTCTATGGAGACTCTTGAGATATGATGTGAAATGTTTCGAGAATGAAGCTTATTGAGGCAATTATTAACGATGAAAGTGATTTAAAATAGGATTAGCATTTTCCTATAGAATGGAGCACCCAATCATCCTGGGCATGAGACCTCTACTTATTATGTGGAACCCCCTATCCAATAAGGTGAGGGTCCTTGACGACCAGAGTAGAACCCCCTTGTCTCACCTAGGTGCTGGTCCTCGACCTATTGAGTAGAACCCCCCCCCCCCCAAAGCTTGGGCATGGGCCATCTATCTACCTAGTGAAACCCCATATTGGATAGGGAGTGGGTTCTCATGACACTAGGGTTTAACCCTCCGTAATATTTACTATGGTTCCTTTATATACTTAGTGGACCCCCCCCCCCCCCCTCTAGGATATAGTTCTAGTACTCATGATACTTGAGCGGAACCCACTTGTTGCATCAAGGTATGGGTCCTCAACCTTTAGAGTGGAACATTCCAAACTCATCTATATTCATGTCCTCTATATATACATATAGAGTGTAACAACCTGAATCACTGGGGTGTGAGTCCTTTACTTGGATTTTGTGCCTCTCAATCGTCCGTCATACTGGAAGGGTATATGCCTTCACATGTTTACTTCTAAGAAGATGTGTGAGATGTTGGGAATAATTGATGAAATTTTGGGACTGTTGGAGAATCAATTATTGAGATGTGAGATGGTTATCCCTTTAATCTATTATTTATCATTCTTTTTGTATGAATTTAAATATATTTTTGTATCTATACCTTTGGATTTGGTGACACTCCTACCATGGCTTGCAAAGAAGTGTAGGGAATTTCATCTTCTTTATATGTTAATGCACATTAATTCATGATTTATTACATAATATTTCACATAATACAACATTTTAGTTTAATAAGTCTTGTTTTTTTAGTAATTAGAAACATAACATTACAATTTAAAATAAGAAAAAGATCATCTTTATTAAAAAAATTCTCAACATTTTCATACATAAAACTACATGGGATAACCTCGGGACATACATAAGAAAGGGTTCATCTATAATGTCTAGTAAGGTAATAAAAATGTTATAATAGGAAGAAAGTAATATATGGTAAAAATTATGCATATCAATGGTGCGTAAAAGGAGTTAGAATCATAATCATAGACAATGTGGCCTGATATAACATGATAATCATTAAAACAACATAGGAAATGTGGAAACAACTTAAAAAATGACATCATAAACATAGGTGAGGTATACATTTCAGAAAATCATGATGGAAAAAGTCCCATAAACGAATAAGGTATACTCCATATCCCAACATGATGTCTCATGAGACTAAACATTACCCAATGCATAGGGGCGATATATAATTTTAGGAACATTAGACTCTTTCACTTTATTATCATACTTATGTTTTCCACATAGATCAAACAAAATTGATTCATTCATTTTCATATTTTATTCTGTGATAAAGGAGTATGGAAGACATACATGTAAGTCCCCAAAAAACAAGGTAAAAGTGCAGAAAGGTAAACACCCTTTATAAAAAATGGGTATGGGTATTCACTACGCATTTTTTTTGAATGGAAAATCATATAGGTATTTTAGAATCATAATGATTCAACTTGAAGATTCATAAAATTGGTTGATGATAGTGAAAGGGTTACCTAATCATTTGGAATGAAAATAGACCGTAATATGTACATGGGGAAATAAATCCCAACAAAAGGAATGGGAAATAGACTGAAAATGATAATGATGAAACTTGAATAAAAAGGAGAAATAAAGGAACCCATACGTTGAGTTTGTGACTTCAAATGATTGTGAAGAAATTCTTAAAAGAATGGGTGAACCCTGGGTGGACTCTAAAGAGGGGATAGAAGAGTATGGATGTGATATAATGAATTTTAGTGAAGGGAAATGAGTGATTGAGTTGGTTTTTATATGAAATGATTGGGGAGTTCTTTATTATTGATCAAACATAAGTTTTGGACTATTTATAATAAAATAACAAAAAAAAAACATTTATATTATTTCTTTAAAATAGTGGTGGATTCAACTATCTTATTTTTCCCAGGACCTAACTAAATAAAATAATAACATTATAGATGTATTAGTGAGTCAAACTCTTGATGAAATTATTTAAAAACATTAAAATATTTTAATGTATTTGGAGTAGTCATAAAGTCATTATGATATTAACAAAAAAACCTAAAATCACGCTATTTTAAAGGTAAAACATATATTTAGTCACATATACCCTTTTTATTTTTCTTACATAACATTTAGGACATTTTGATTCCATAATACATGTTGTATACATATACCTTATTTAATTTTAACCAAAACATAAACTACCTCAAAAACTATGAAAAATTCACCATTGGATAATGTTTACATTCTTATTCCAAAAATAATATTCATTTTATCAAACTGATTTTCTAAACATGTGTATTTTCAATTTTAAAATAAGAA
The DNA here is from genome assembly GCA_963277665.1 of Viscum album. Lineage (NCBI taxonomy): Eukaryota > Viridiplantae > Streptophyta > Magnoliopsida > Santalales > Viscaceae > Viscum > Viscum album. The sequence goes on along the minus strand of OY728160.1, from coordinate 375,343,299 downwards.
TTGACATTTATTGAGAAATGATGGGTTTGTTAACAATAAAATTTTTAAAACCTTTATTAAAATTACATTTGACTTCATAGAAATTATATGATAATTTATATTTAATAAAAATTATTAAATAATAATATTTTTAAGACATATTATTTTTTTCAAAAATCCATTAATTCATAAAATAAATTTCATTATTAAAATCCAAATATTAATTCGGATTATAATTTTTGTTTTATTATATCAAAATGAATATAATTTATAATGTATCAAGGAAAAGTAAATAATGAAATTATTTTATTTAAAGTACAATATACATATTTATATTATTATGGTATTAATACATATCCTTTTAATACACTAGAAAATACCCACTGGGTAAGGTGTGCGATGGTGGGACTTTCATGTGGTGGTTTAGCATAAATGGTTTTGGTCATTGATCTTGACGTGATTGTACTTATCCCATATATGGTTTCACCTGTGTTTAAGTTGTTGGATTAGAGCTTAGGCTTGGTCATGGAAAAATCCAAGTGATTCTATCTCCCCTGAACCCTCCAATAATTTGGCTTCATATGGTATGATCATAAAGATCGATGATCTACCTTTATTTGTTTTTGTCAATTGGATTTGTTAAAACTATATAATAACTATATGATCACTATTCAATAATTATATTATCCATGGTAATGATTCTTAGCAGTCTTCTAAATTCGATAGGATATAGTAAAATCAAATAAGTGCATGTCGTTTCTATAGTAATAATATATAATAAAAAATTAAATTAAATCATTGGGGATTTTTTTAACAGTTTTAAAGATTACAATCTTCCCCCTTAAGAAATTTAAACCTCAAAATTTTCATTTACCAAACTAAAAAATATGTGGGTAATTCTATTTCATTAATTTCCCCAGCTTCCAAATTTATTCCTGAAACATTTTGTTTCTCCACAACACTTTTACTCTGTGTATTATCTTATTTCATAGAACTGTGTCTCAATGCTGTAAGATCTTCAATGAATGCTCCTCATATAAGAGATCATTCTACAATGGTCCCATGTCTAGATTTAGTATAATTTAGGGGTTATTATGTATTTTGTAAAGTGGGATACGTTGAGTACATCATGTATTTGGGATAAGTTAGGTGGGAGTACTGGTGAATAGGCCACAACACCATTGAAATCAACTAACTTTTAAAGGGTTTCATAGGGATCTTTTTGGATTCTTGAGTGTAAACTATTATTGTATGAGAACTAAACTAGAGGAATATGTTGATCCCATCCTCCTTTGAAGTAAATTTTCAATTCTCTCAACCTGTACTCAAGTTTATGGATTGTTCTTTCAGATTTTCCATCAGTGTGGGTTCGATAATCCATGATGAAGTCAAACGTTTTATTTTGATAATCTTGGTGACTCTTATAGAACTTGGAGGTAAATCTTGGGTCTCAATCAGATATAGTCAATAGTTTCGTCCCATATACCCTCACCACTTCTATAATTTATATAATATTAATTTGATTGAGTGAGAGGTCCTATCGAATAGTAATGAAGTGTTCAGTATTTTTTAGACAGTCCACCACAACCTACATATAATTATTTCCTCTTGATATCTTCAAAAGACTATTGAAAATTTATATGGTGATTTTTCCCCATTTACAAGTAGGTATGGGTAATGGTTTCATCATCCCCTTGGATTTATTCCTTTATTCACTAACATTCTGACAGACAAGACATGTTGATTTATATTCTATAATCTTTTTATTTATATCGTCCCTCCTATAGTTATCTAAAGGATCTTGATACATATTTGGGCTTCATCTAAGGATGGATAAATTCTAACTATGTGAATCTTAAAAAAACTCCTTCTTTTACTCACGATTTAATGATATATATAGTAATTGTCAAATTTTATAACTCCTTCATTAACATTGAAATATGAGGATTTCCATCTTCTTATAGATTCTATTTTTTTCCAAATTCCCACAGCATCTCTTGGACCATCCTTTAACCTCTCCAGAATAGATGGTTGAACAACAATTTTTAAAGGATTGATTATTTTCCTCACATTATGATTCCCATGTCCAAACATTTTATGTCTATAAATATTAGTTTCTTTTAAATTCTAATATATGATAAAATTGATGGATCCTTTATACATAGATCATATTAAACTTTATTTACTTTCCCAGGATAGTAGTAAATTGAGAAATTATAGTCCTTAATTAGATCTAACTATATTAATTGGAATATATTCATCTGTTTCTATGTGAATATATATTTTAGAATTTTTAACTCCATATATATATTGAAATTCCTCCCAAAGAGATAATTATTACCATATTTGCAACACAAATATCACTGCAACCAACTCCAGATCATGCGTTGGGTAGTTCTGTTTAGGAAATTTCAACTACCTTGAAGAATAGACTATCAAAATTCCATTAGGTAATAAAACATATCCAAATAATTTCTTTGAAGAATCAATGAATACCGTGAATTTTTTTTCACTTGTTGGTAGGGTGAGTACAGTTGAAGTGAAAGACACCTTTTCAAATCCTTAAATACCTCTTCACATTCATTATTCCAGTAAAACATGACTACCTTCTGAGTTATCTTGGTCAGAGGTTTTGGAAATCATGAGAAATTTTTCAAAATTGATGATGGAACACATCAAATCCAAGGAAATAATAGATATATGAATCTGATGTTAACCTCACCCATTATTCAATTTATTCTTTATTTGAGGGTCTTTTGATGCACCATTTTCTATGTTAATATGACCCCAGAATGAGATTTACTTCAACCAGAAATCCCATTTTCTGTACTTCTCATAAATATTCTATTTACATATGATAATCATCTAGTATTAATTTCTCTTTTTTAGAATATTGAAGGATAAAGTGGATCTTCTCAGTGGAGTTGATCTATTGTTTCGTGATTATGGGATCAGATGAACGATTTGAAATTGGAGAACTTCATCATATAAAGTACTCAATTCTATCATTTTAATTATTAGGTTGATTTGGAAACTCCTATTTATCTATTTTTCTATTTAGAATAAGAGTCAACTGAGACAATATCATCATAATTTCCGCGATTCCTACTCCCACTTGGTTGGAAATCTCATTGGTATAGTCATAACATTTCTCTTAACATTGGGTTTTCACTTGATTCATCCTATTTTAAAACTTTTTATAGAACAAATAGAAAATTAGGGAAGAGTATTTTTAAACAATTTGACATATAAATAGAAATCCAATGAAATTAAGGGAATAACATTTAAATTAAATTTATTTCCTTAACTTATGAATTTATAGGATTAAATCTATGTTATATATGATCTATTTTATAAAATATATTCTTAAGGGTAATTTTTATTCCCTTAACAATTTTTTTAATGAGATTATGAATTTACCAAAGCTTATCCCCCTGAGAGTGTCAAGCCAGGTGTTCAACAAGGCCCATTGTACCACACTAGTTCCCTCTCAAGTTTGGATTAATGTGGTTTTTCAGGTTTTACACCTATGTACATATATTCTAGATCCACATCAACCTAAAATATAGACACATAGATGTATTTTCATGATAACCCACTAAATCTATAATTAATAAAATTTATGTATGTTTTCTTATACTTTGTCTTATCCCTATGTATATAATTATTGTTTTTAATCCTAATCCCAAAATAATGAATATTTTCTTTTGATAAAAACTATGAAAACCCTTCTCTTTATTACAAATTAATTCATAATTTATTAAATAACATCAGATATAATAGAATCTAAAAGATCAGTAATTATAGTTTCTTTTGGAATTAGCTACATTACATAACAATTTTGTGACATCCTGGACTTGGATTCCACTTAGAAGGTACCCCAATAATGGTGGGAAACTTGGCCACAAGAGCATCATCTCGAATATCAGAGGGTGATGGCCAATAGCGAGGGCCTAGGGTGGGTCTCTGGGGAGATAGTTCCATCATTACCATAGTATATTATAGTGGATCAATATAATATCAGGTGAATAGTAGTGTAATAAATATTACGAAATATTAGAAGAAATGTAATAATAATCAACATAGTAGTGGTATATAAGAGTAAAACAACTATATAAACTATAATAACTGATAAAAAGATAAAAAATATGATAATGGCATGTAATGTATCATAAAATATGGAAAATAGGTACATAAGACGTAGATGACCATGTTATAAAAATATAGTAAAAAGGAATAAACACAATCCCAAGCATCCCAAGATCCATCTTGGTCATCTTTTACTATGTCCATTTTAAGCAAAGAAATCAATCAAGTGTCTGAAGCATTACACTTACCTTCATCAAAACCTTTATTCATACATTCTTCCTAGGTAATAATAGAACCCAAATAGGGTGTGATATGAATCTTATTAGGCCACCACGAATGATGTCTACAACATCCTATCTGTGTAATACAATGTAAAGGTGCACAATCATTCATTTATATAAAAATTAATCAGTACATTGATGTAAATACCCATGTAATTACATTAACCCTTTGCTAGTGTCTAAACATAGAACAAGCTAATTAATTAATTAATTTACTATTAATATAAATATGTCACTTGATGAAAATCCATCACTAACATCACCTTGTGATAATAATAATAATAGTGGTTCCACGATTTAATAAGAAATACATGATAGTTATAATATAAAAAAGATTCCAAGTTAATAACCTAGGAAACATAGGACTAAAGGGTCACTAAATCACTAATAATTGTAGCCTATCTAATGGTAAGAGTGTAATTCAAGGATAATCATGAAAGTTATTCCAACATAGTGTATTTTAATCACATACAATGAGTATATCAAAGGTAAAACATGATAAGAAATGGTCAAGACCATGGATATAACCAAAGAACCTCATGTGTGTAGAAACCATACAGGATCCAAGCACTGTATCCAAGGAATCATATTATAGTAAATGATAGATCCTACAGTGTCATACTAGTCATCGACTAATAGAAAAATATCACGTTCCATGCTGGGTGTCAACCAAGGAAACCAACCTCAATGAATCAGAATGGTTTCCTTGATTTCTTATGGAATTCCATCAGGAATCCAAAGGCTAACTCAATTTAAGACCTTCTTATATGAGTGTCAAGGTCTATATATATTATTAGGAACCTTACATTAAATTCATTTGATTCAATTAGGAAATTTTTAATAATGACAATTAAAATAACAATGGTTCAATGCATTCCATTCATAAAAGTGTCAAGGCACCTAAAAAATGGCATCATTTGATTAGTCTATTTAATTCATAATCATTTAATCAATGTCATCGGGGGTCAAGACATGCCTTTAATTTGTGTGACATGGCCAAAGGGACCTGAAAACATTTCAGTACTTCATAGAATCCATGTTCATATAACTTGGTACGATCCCCTACCTTCCACCATGAGTGAAAATATGCGATATGAAATTCAACCAACCATTGGGATTGATCAATTAGGCCATGTAATTCCTATAAAATATATTTTATGTTTACATTTCAATTCCATTAATTAAATTGAACACTTACCTTATGCGTGTCAAGTAGAAGTAAACCAAAGTACATTCCATGATCAATTCCCAATTGAATAGCCATTTAACGTAAGGAGGCTTACCATTAGAGTGGTCAATATTGAACACATCCAAATGATGGCGCAAAGTTTTCAAAGCACTAAAAACAATAATATAGAATATCACCATAGAAAAGGTGGTTGGAGTTATGGACGTAATGACCATGAAATTATTACATATATGAAAAGGGTCATAGTACATGGTCCTAATTGTTATAATCATGACACGTAAATTCAATAAATGATGCATGATGAAATCAGCATGATGATCTGAAAATTTCCAAAATGATGGAAACTAATATATGAGTTATAGACCACCTACCCTAGGCTTGTATAAATCTCCTTATATAGTAGAATCCTTCAGTTTGACCTGGATTGGAGTAAATTCAAAGAACAAATCAATGCCACGAAATTAGGGAATATGATCCTGAATATAAATAGTGTCATTGATAGAAATAATAAAAAAATATGTTTAAAAAGGAATTAAGAACGTAGTGGTGAAGATCTAATTAGAGGAACAACGATTGATTTAGACTCCTAATGGATGGTAGATCTAAAATAATATTAAAGATGAGTTTCAGGCTCATAATTGAGAAAAGGTAGGGTCTATACTATGGATAACAAAACAGAAAAAAAGGGTTTTGAGAGATATTTTTTTTAAGGAAAAACATAGTTTTTCTCAAATTTATACTATTCATGTTTAGTTCGTATGGTTAGGTAAACCTTGTTCCAACCATGATATAAAGATCCATTATAATTGCAGAACTTCTTACAAGACCTTACATCCCAGCATACATCATTAGATCAAATAGTGCTCCCTATTATATCCCACTATCTGGCCTCACACAATTTTAAAAAATTGTATATCCTTCTCTGCACATTTTAAACTATCCATGCGACACACCGCCCCCACACCAATGATAGGTTTGGAGATCTGAAAAATCCCTGGACACTCCCAATACCATTACTGACTCATTAAGAATCCACATTATGTTTATAAAATAAAAATCGACCAAAATTTAAAGGATCCATACTTGAGTTAAAAACTCAGCTCATACAATCTTCCCCTTAAAAGAACTCATCCCAGATTTCACCTTCTAGGTGAGTAAAAACAAAATTAGGGAAAAAACATTGACCAAAAGGAACATACACCAACATACCACTCCCATGTATCATCATGCACATGGTTTTGTTTCCATAAAACCCATACCAGAGGGACATGCTGGCCCCACAGAGCCTTCGTTCTTTTCTCAATGATGCATATATGATACTACTCAAAGGGTGAATCAACACTAAGATCATCATACATAGGAACAAACATATGATATGGGTTGGAAATATAGTGGAAAATCTATGAAACATGGAAGACGTCGTGCATGAAATGATACCTCTGTGGTAGTAGCAACCGATAGGCTACCAGCCTGACTCTCTCTGTATTTTCAAACTTCCTTTCAAAGCATGACAACAACTTCTATTTCCTTTGTAAATGTATATGCCCCTACCTAAGTGATATCAAAAATAAAACACAATCCCCAAACACAAAATACATAGGTCATCAATGGTGATGAACATGATATTTATATCGAGATTGAGTAGTATACATATGCTTCCTAATTAGATGAACCTACTATAAGGTATCTTGCACAAGATGAGGAACTAGTACGACTACATCACTAGCCTATATCCCACATAGGGGTGAATAGAATGACATTACATATAATGAATTTAAAGGATATATCAAATTTTATTTCCTTGAAGCTTTTATTATAGATGAATTTGATGATAGGGATATGCTTTTCCCACGAATTGTTGAAATCAACGATGCATGATCGAAGTATGTCCTCAAAAACCTGTATCATCTGTTTCGAATATCCCTTGGTCTGAGGGTGAAATTCTATGCATGGAAGAACCTATGTACTAATAGTATTATACAAACACTTTCAAAACCTTAATGTGAAATGTGAGTCCCCTTCTATAATGATTTTATGCGGGGCCACAAGTAGTAATATAATATCACAGACATATAGTATTACCATCTCATCAATAAAGAAAGTCTCCTGAATGAAAAATAAGTGGGGATCCTTTATCATACAATTAAAAACTACCCATAAAAAGTCACTACCTATAGGCGACCTGGTTAATCCAACCATGACATCCATAAAAATATCTTCCCATTTTAATTATAGGACTAGAAGTGGCAGTAGAAAGAGTAGAGGTCTCTACTGATCTGTCTTCACCTGTAGAAATTTTAAACACCTATTAATAAATCTTGTTATGTGACATTTCATTTGATAACACAAATACTGGCATCACATGTCTTGATACATCTTGGATATTCTTCGATGAACTACTCAATGTGAAGCATGGGACTCTGACATTAAATCCTCTCTAATATCTGTAGAAACTCAGACACGTCCAAGCATACGTAGGATGTTGCCTCTATACACAAACCAATCTAGAGGTGGGTCAGATCCTAAAATAATCTGACAGTGAACCATGTCGTTGATATCTGGAAATTGAATAATCCACACCTTATAAAGGAGGGAAAAGGTAATTGTAAAGTCTGATTAGAAAGACTACTCATGGCTCTCATGAAACTCAATATGTATCTTAGAGAAGAGGTCCACCATTTCATATTCATCACTGGATTTTTATATGGACTATACCTTAGTTTTCTGGCTCAACACATCCGCAACCAGATTGGATTTTTCTAGCATATAAGAAATATTAGAATAAAAGGACTTTAGATATTAAACCCATATGTGCTATCTTAGATTCATGTAATAGTGTGAAAAGTTATATTTTAGGCTCTTGTGGTCCGTATACACCAAAAATTTCTCACCCAACAGATAGTGTCTCCAGCAGCCTAGGGCATGGAAAACTGCTACTAGCTCAAGGACATGTGTCGAGTAGTTTATCTCAAGAGGCCTCAACTACTGAGATCCATACACAAATACTCTATCCTTTTTCATCAAAATTTCCCCTTGGCTGATTTTTGATGCATCTAATAAGATAGTATGACATTTTCAGGTGTTTGGAAAAGACAAAATAGGTGCTCAGACAAGCCTCCCTTTCAGCACCATAAAGTATTTCCCGCACTTTTCTATCCACATGAACTTAACACCCTTATTTCTATGAAAAGTAAGAGGTTAATCAAGGCATCATAAGTCCTATATAAAATTCCTATAATATCTATCCATCACCAAGAAAGTTATTATATCAAACCCATTACTGGTTTTCTCCCAAGAAACCACACCACCCACCTTCCCTAAGTTAATAAGGACTCCTGATTCAGATATAATATTACCCATGAAGATAAAATTTTCAATCTAAAGTTGAACATAGAATTAATTTCCTAAATATTAAGATCTCTTAGTGTACATAGAACAATATCAAGATGCATGGAATGGTCTTTATGAGTGTGAGAGTACACAAAGATGTCGTCCAAAAATACCAGGACAAATGAATCTAGATAGGGGTGGAACACCCTATTCGTCAGATCCATGAAGATGGTAGGCATGTCTGTGATACCGAACAACATAATAGGGATCTAATATAGACCATACTTTCTATGGAAATATTAACAAGTTATGTCTGATAGTCTAACTCACACCTTATGATAGACCAATCTCAAGTTGATCTTAGAGAAGACCCTATATCCTTGGAGTTGGTTAAATAGATCATCAATACGAGGTAGTGGATACCATTTCGTGTGTATTAAATGGTTCAATCATCTATAATCCATTCATAGATGAAGGGACTCATCCGTCTTCTCAGAGAAAATCTTGGGAGAACCCCCATAGAAAGTGTTAGGCTAAATAAAACCTTTGGCCTCTAAATCCTCTATATGTTGCTTGAGATCATAGAGAGTAGTAGGTTCTATCCTATAACAAGGAATGGGAACTAGATATTCTCGTAGAATAGGTTAAATCATCAACTCCACATTTCTATCAGGAAGAAATATAGAAAAATAGTTGAGATAGACATCCCTGAAAGGATCTACTACTAGAAGGAAATTAGCCTAATGTAACCTCTGATACTTCATGAAGAGATTAGAAATATGGGTAGACACTCTATCTTTCCCATGATTCTTAGGTCCATCTCTGTTATCCTAGTAATCCCACTCACCCTTTTATAGATAACTTCTACCCTCAAGTGATGTAGATGACCCCCCTACGACGATAGAATTCTAAAAATGTTTGATATTGAACCAACCAATACATATAAATAATGATGTTGAAGCATGTCATATTGATAAAAATGAGGTCACATAGAAATGGATAACATATTAACTCAAGGAGGAAGTCCCTGCACTGGTGTATGCCCTCTGACCGTACTCCCAACATTGTATCAAGGGTCATTACACTGGAGTAAAACTCTATTTCCAGCCTAATACTTTCTACTATAAATAAAGATATGAATGACTGTAAAGAACCTGTATTAAATAAAGAAGACATTATAGTGGAGGATACTGTAATAGTACCTCTTAATATTGAAGATCATATAGACTAATCTTCAGGTATTGACTGTAATTTATGCAACAGACTTGATCCATGTCCCTATGCAATAGATGAACTACCATGATCAAAACTAATATTCTAGAATTGTTGGTGATCACAATTATGCATACTATGACCCAGAATTATTCCTATTTTAGTCTTTCTAGTGATACTCCAACTCCCCAACTAACATGGTATTAAAGAACCTTTCTCTGAAGTAGAATATAGTGAGGAACCTCTTCCACTAGAAACTGATGGAAAGTTTTGACATAACCTATGAAGACACCCCATATGAACTCAATACGAACACTATATAGGGTCTCAATCACACGAAATCTTTAGGTTTTTCCATCTCCCAGATGGTGAAACACCACAGAGCTATCGTTAGGGGTTATTTGGCTACCTCTACCAGGATGAGAAACCTCAAGAGATAACTCCCGGCTATTGGATAAACTAATGACCTATCATGGCACTTGTCAATTATGCCTAAAATTATTGAATTATATTTGGATTCACTCCGTGATAATATTATGATTATCTATTTTGGAAAAATTAGGTAGGTGAAATACATTCACATGAGTACATATAGAATACATAAGCCCATCCTCGAAACTTCTAGATCGTGTAAGGTCATTACCAGCTAAAAGTTGTGAAAATCATTGTAACTAAGGGAAGTGCTCTGAATAATCCATAAATGACATAGAAGCCTTCTAAAGATGAATGAAATCTATGTAGTTTTTTGCAATCAAAGTCTGAGTAATGAACTAATTGTAAAAGGAGGTTTGGAAATCAGTCCATACCATAACCTGATGACAACCATCCTAGGTAACTACATCCCACGAATTCTTGGTTGAATCATGCGACATTTAAGAATAAATCATGACCCTTTTTTCAAGAGGAATCTTAAAATGCTATAATATTATCAAGGTGGCCTCTACCCATGATTCAGTAACATGTAGAATACCGTCCCCTGGGAATGTGGGGGATACTGCAGCTGGAACTCATGTGTTAGATCAACCATCATAGGTGCATCTTGTGGAGAACCATCCATGGAATAAATTAGATGTAGAAAACTATTTTGAACTTGAGCTTCAGTTACCAAATTAGGTACAGTAGGAAGTTCCTCAAGTTGTAATATTGGAAGTAAGGCTGGCCAATCAGGGCCCACCATATCTAGAGCATGGTCATCACCACCTTCCTAGAGCATGACATGAGGGCTTTATAGTGGAACTAGACTTAAAATTTTAATCAGACACCATAGAACAATATTAAAATCATATAGATAACAACACTAAAAAAATCCGAACGAAATTAAGGGATCCATACCCATTAAATAATACCCTAATAACACACTTATAAGTATCGGTATATGTATATGCTCAATTTTAAGTTACACGGATTCCTATAGAAGAGGTTCAACAGTATATTTCCCCATCATTTACTGGTAACCATTTCACTTAATTTAAAATTTAATTTCAGGTTCAGTCCTTTACATTTCATAAACAAGAAGGCAAGATAATGACATGAAACCGTTACATTTTAGAAGTCAAGATTCATTATAAAGTTAAATTTTAATATATCTATATAGCAATGTTCATTCAAAATGAGATGTATGTCCCAATGAATCAGGGCCCATACTCCTTATCATTGATATTAACACCCATTTGAATTTCTAATTAAATATTAATTTGGTAAATTACTCATCCTAATCCATGATTCCCCATAAAAACTCACTCATTAAAGCTGTAAATCAATTAATCACATCCCAAAAGAAGCCCAAGAATATATATAAAGTAAGACTCACTCAACAATCACAGTCATATCAAGAAATTCAATTAGTGAAATTCAAAAATATGGAATGAAAATATGTACGAAATAAAAATTTTAGGCTCCTATGTTGATTTGTATAATAATTCTCCTTTTAATGATATCATCAGGACAAGGACAAAATAGAGTCTCAATCAGAATAATAATCAACCACACCACATAACATGTGAGTCACCCAATAGTGAAATGATATAAACTATAATTAATAAATGCCGAAAAATAATTGCAATTCAGGCATCTAGACCATTACCCAAAACAAGGGTTCACGACACTGAAGAATGACTTAAAACAACATTTAAAGATTTACCAATCTCGATTCTATTGTCTCAAAATAGTGAAGTATGAAATTAATGACTCTTATACCAATTTGTGACGTCCTCGGACCCAAATTCCTCTTAGGAGGTGCTTCATGGCTGGTGGGCCACATGGCCTCTAGTGAATCTCCCCTGATGCTAGAGGCTACCGACTAGTAGTGAGGGAACATGGTGTGTCTATGGGGATACTATGCCCTTATTAACAGAGTGTATCACATTGAATCAATATAATATTAGGAGAATAATAATAGAAGAAATATGAATAAATTGAAGAAGTAGAGTAATAGTAAATAACAAAGTAAGTGTATATAATAGTAAAAACAACTAAATCAACAAGAATAACTAAAATCAGTATTCAAAATATGATGATTATATTTTATGTATCTAAAAATATGGAAAATATTTAAGTAATAAGAAGATAATCATGCTATTATAAATTAGAATAAACGAATAAAAAACTATCCCAAGAATCCCAAGCTCTATCTCGGTCATCTGCTTATTGCTCTATCATAAAAAAGGATGAAATATTGCTTTTGAATCCTTATGCTTCCCCTTTTCAACACCTCCATATATATTGTCTCTCATATACCAATGGAAACCATATAGGGTGTGAGATAAATCTCACTAGGTCACCACCAATGATGTCCACAACACCCTGTCTATGTAATATATACGGAAGGTTCACAAGAATGAATTTATATAAAAGTAAAGTAGTACTATAAATTAAATACCCATACAACTGCTTCACCCATTCTTTAGTGACAAAACATATAACTAGTTAATTAATTAATTAATTTATATTTTATATAAATAGATCACATGAGTCATAACCATCATTGATATAACCTCATGATTATAAAAGTAGTGGTTCAAAGATGTAACAAGGTAAAAACAATAGTTATAATATAAAAGGATTCCAAGGTAATATCAAAAGAACCTAGACCTCAGGTGTAGCTAACTTAGTAATAACTACATATTGGTTAAGGGTAAGTGTGTAATCATTGGAGGATCATCCAAGGAATTATATAATAGTGTAATCAAACCAAGTCCAATGAGTTTATCTAAGGTAAAATGGTATAAGAAAGGGCCATTATGAAGGATATAACCATGGTACCTTATATTTTTAGAGACTATGATGGATCCAAGGAGTTTATCCATGGAATCCTATAGTAATAATGGTAGGATCCTATGGTGTCTTACCGAGCATCCACTGATAGACAATGATCAGGTTCTAATGTGGGTCTCAACCATGGAAACTATCACCCTTGAATCAGAATGGATTCCTTGAGTGGATATATAATTATAACAAGAATTCAAAGGATAACTCAACTTAGACACTTCCAATAAGAATTTCATAGTCCTTATATAAAATTTGGAAACTTCCATTTAATTCATTTGAATCAATTAGTCTATTTTTCAATTTTTCCAATTAAAATTTCAAATGTTCAATCCATTCCTTTCATAAGAGTGAAAAGGAATTTAAAGACATGAAACTATTTGATTAATCCATTTAAGGCATAATCATTTAATCCACGTTATTGGGTTTAAGCCTTTCCTTTCATTAGTTCTACAAGGATAAAGGGACATGAATCCATTTCATTACATCATATAATCCATGATAATTTAACTTAGTTCAATCAGCTACCATCCACCATGACTATCATGGGGCTCTATGGCATTCAACCAACCACTGAAATTAATTAATTGGGCCAAGTCATACCTACAAAATACACTTTCTGTTTACATCTAATTTCCATTCATTAAACTGAATAATTACCTTGAGAAGGTAAAGTGGAAGTAAACCATGGTACATTCCATGGTCAATTCACAATTTAATATCCATTTAATGCAAGTAGGATTAATATTGTATTGGTCAAGTTTGAACACATCATAACAACAACTCAAAGGTGTTAAAACACTAAAAACTTAAATATGGAATATCACCAAACATGATTTGGTTGTAGTTTTAGAAATAACTACCAAAAATGATTTAAAAATATGACAAGGGAATGGTACAAGGTCCCAATGACTGTAATCATGATATATTTATTCAATAAACTATGCCTGATGAAATTGGCGTAACGACATGGTAATTTGTAAAATGAATGAAATTAAGAAATGAGTTATAAACCACCCACCTTAGTCTCTTATGAGTATCCTCATCTTGTATCAGCCTTTATTTTGGTCTGGATTGGAGTAGATCTAATGAATGTATCAATTCCTTGAAATTGGGGCATATGAGCCTAAATCCAAATAGTATCGTTGATTGAAATATGAATGAAATATGTTTAAAAAGGAATCAATGACATACATTTACGGATCCAATGAGATTAACATATGTTGATTCTGACTCATGATGGATGATAGATTTTAAAAACTAGAAAATAATAATTTTAGCTCAAAAGGAGCGAAAGAAGAGGGGTTGTATACTGAAGAAAAAAAAGGAATGAAGGGATTTATGAATAGATATTTTTTGGGAAAACTGTAATTTGCCTTAAATTTAAATTGTTCATGATTTGACCACAAAATTTGGAAACAAATACATGAAAAATGTTCACTATCAGCTTTTGGTAGGGGAAAATTCATGGTAATGTCATATAGTTTGGGAAATCATGCGCCAACCATGAAAAACTGCTCTGTTAAAGTTTCAGACATTGTCATAGGGCCATGTAGATCAACTTGCATGGTTAGATCAAATAGTGTGTTCGGTTTCATCCAACATTATATCCACACATTGTTTAAAAACCCATGAATCTATCCTTTCATGGTTTAAACTATCCATACTACAAACCAAATTCCCCCAAAAATATTGGTTCTAGGCTCAGAACAAGCTGCAAAAACATATGAGACCTTTACTAACTCATTAGCATCCATATTAGGTCCTTAAAATAAAATTAGAAAAAATTTAATTGATCCATACCTAAGTGAAAACCAGGTTCTTTCAAATTGAAAATATTATAAAAATAATCTTTATATAAAACTTCATTAATATGCTCAAACATAAAACTACCTGGGATGGCAAGGGGACATACACAAGAAAGGGCTGTTATATGAAGCCTAGTAAGGGAATAAACATGAAATAACAAAAATAAATTAATAAATTATACACATTAGTCATATAAATGGGGTATAAAAGGGGTTATAATAAAAACCATGAATATTGAGACATTTTATAACATGATAATCATAAAGATAAAATGGTAAATGTGAGAACAAAATAAAACACTACTTCATAAACATAAGTTAAGGGTGAATTAAAAGAAATAATGGTAAAAAATTAACATAAAGTATTCAACATTACACCGTATACCAACATGACATATCTTGAGTCTAAAAATTACCCAACGCATTAGAGTACTATATAATTCTGGGCACACCCATCACTTTTATTTTATTCTCATGATTAAGTGTTCCAAATATAAATTATATAACATTGATTCATTAATCAACATATTTTATTACACAATAATGGAGGGTGTAATAAATACATATAATTCACTAATAAAATATGAAAAAGTGAAAAAAATGTGAACACCCTTGATTGGAAATGGGTATGGATATTTACTACATATTTATTTGGAATGGAAACTCATGGTGGAATTTCAGAAGCATACCAACATCAATTAAGGATTCATAAAATGGGTTGATGAAAGAGAAAAGGATTTATAACAATTTTTATAGAAAATTGATAGTAATATGTTCATGGGAAAACATACCCCAACAATAATAATTGGAAATATAAGGTATAAGACCATGAAGAAACTTAAATAAAGAGTAGAAAATAAAGAACCCATACCTTGAGAGTGTGACTTCAAATGCTAGATAAGAGATTATTGAGAGCATTAGGGATACTTTTGGGGACTCTAGAGAAAGAAGGAAGATTATGGTCATTATAAAAGGATTTTTAGTAAAGAAAAATGGGAGCTTGGGTTGGTTTATAAAAAAATGAGTGGCTAATTATTTATTATTTCTCAAACATAGGTTTTAGACTCCATATAATAAAAAAAACCCAAAACCTTACCTTGATTTTTTTCTATGGGGTTTTTCAAATAGGCATGGTATCCATTATTTTATTATGATAATGGCCTAAATTAGTAAAATAATGCCCTTATTGACGTGTAAGTGAGTCATACTCTCAATGAAATGATTTAAAACCTCAAAATATATTAACGGTATTGTAGGATTCATAAAGTATTTATAAAATTATGCAAATAAACATAAAATCACATTATTTTAAAGGTAAAACATATATTTGTTCTTGGATACCATTTATACTATTTATTATATCAATTTTATATTATTTTGATGTCATAATACACCCCATATTCCTATACCATATTTAATTTTTATCCAAATATTTGACTATCTCAAGAAAATTATATAAAATTAGGCATTAGATAATTTCTATTCTATGATTACTAAATTTTTATTCATTTTATCAGAATTATTATCTAAATATTTTTATTTTCACTTTTAAAATAATAATAAATATTTATTGAGAAATTATGGGTTTTTTTAACAATAATAATTTTCAAAACTTTTAAATAATTACATTTGGCTTCAAAAAAATAATATGATCATTTATATTTAACAAAATTTTTTAATAATATTATTATATTAAAATATTATTTATTTCAAAGATCCATTAATTCATAAAAATAAACATCTTAATTTAAAAATGAATATTAACTAAAAATACAATATATATTCTATTATATCAAAATAAAAATCATTTATAAATTAAAGATAAGAAGTAAATATGAAAATTATTCTACTAAAAATAAAATATAAATATTCATATTATCATGGTCTTGATACCTATATCTTTAATACACAAATAAAGGCCCTGGGGGAACGGGGTGAGACAATGAGACATTCATGTGGTGGTTTGGGATACATGGTTTTGGTCATGATCTCAATGAGCTTGAAATTATCTTGTAAATGATTTAGATAATGCTTAGGTTGTTGGATCTCATATTGGGCTTAGTATTTGTAAAATCTTAGTGATCCAATTTACCCATAAATCACCTATAAATGGGATTTATAGTATAGGACCCTACTGGTTGAGCCCATCAATACTTTTTTCTATGTCAATTGGATTTGTCAAAACCCTATATTTGTACTAATCTTGTGATCACTATTAAATGTCTATATTATCAACTGTAATGATGATTAATGATATTTTAAATCTTATAAGATATAATAAAACCAAATAATTTCTTGTTTTTCTATATCCATAATCTATTATAAAGTATTTTATTAAATTATAATAGAATTTTATATATAATAGTTCAGGTCTTTAAACTTGTGATTGGATGAGGTTACTCTCTCTATTGATTTGGGTTGAGCATCATACTATTTACTATCTACTGTATTTCAATTCATATTGTATCTCTTAGTAATACCTTTTAGATATTTTGGTGTCCTAATGGGTATGTATATAACCATTCCTGAAAGGCAATTTCCCAAACGTATCCTGTCATATGAAGATTGAAAATAGGTTAACGATTACTTCAGAGGAGTTTAAGGATACTGGGTTCTTGGGACTTTGTATGGTGTTCGTATCATGGAGATTAGGAGCCAGGCTCTCTTAAAATTTTAATTTTCAGTTTTTCTAGGTTGGGACATCTTTCTAGTTGGGCATGTTTTCCCCCCTTTACTTTTTAGTTTTCAATGTCAAACTCTTACACACCCTAGTGGTTTTGAATGTTTTGTCTACTTTTTTATTTATGTCATCTTTTTTAGTTCATTTCCTCTGAACTAATTCATTTATATAGTTGTGTGTGTTCACATTGGTTTCTTGTTAAAATCCTTCCATTTAGGTTATGTAATTCGACACCTGTCACCACCCCCTGACCTATGGAGGAGAGTTTGGGGTAGTTGTGGCATGAGCCACAGTTTTTGTCTGGTCATGAATGATTTGTATCAAAACATTTCATTCCTTGGGATTTTTTCTAGAGTAGTCCCATTACAAGGTGTTTTCTTAGGATTTAGGTAAATATTTTTATGGTTTTTCAAGTGCAGTTTCCCATCTAGTGAACCTTGGGATAGTAAAAACATCCAATGTATCAATTCACTAGGATATTTACTACGTGATCGTCGACTAATCATACCAAGACATTGGTTATAGTGATCAATGGTAAATTTCCCATAAAGGATTGAGTATTTGACTATAATTATTTATTCAGATCCCCAATTATATATATATATATATATATATTCACATTTTATCATGGTACATCATGATTAAAATTTTAGGATTCCTCCATGATGAAATCTAACCAGGATAGTAGTTTTGGAACATGAAAATTATCCAATGAGCGATGAGGCCACATTTTAGGGTCCATCCCATGATGTTCTTCATGTAGGTGGATATATACCTACACCAACACCTATTGAGAAGTAGATCATCATAGTAGAACAGACTGAGGATGTGCGCAAATGTAGAGTAATCTGCATGATCCAATGTAAGAGGCCGTTGAGGTTCCACAATGATCTAAATCCACAAACAGAATCAGATTGGATAAAGATGGTGGTTTATATCTCAATAATTATCTAAAAACTATTGTATTTTTTGGTTTCATTAGAATATATGATTTTCCTTGGAGCAACTTAGTGCTGGTGGAGTCTTGTTACCTAAATGCATGATGAGTCGACTCTACCATGGCCTAAATTGAAGCAGTTGTTCGGTTAGGAGTACTAACCATACAATATTCACACAGTTCGAAATCAATTGCTTCTGGAGCTAGAATATTGAGGGAAGAAAGTGGAAGAGTAAATAATGAGGTTTAAAGACTAGACCCAATAATCCCTTGAAAAGATCCAAGATGGAAACTTTTGAGCACTAAAGTTTGACAAGGGACTCCATAGAGAGATCCATGCAGGGGGGGGGGTTCCCTTATGCTTCCTTAATATTGACTGGGTATTGGATCAAACACTATTTATTTAGAGATTCCTTTTATAGTGTTTCCAGGAATCTGGACCTAGTAGGTGACATTAAAAGTTTGATTCATCTACAACGGCAAGCACATGTTAGTTGAAAAGATCTTGGCGCATGAGACCTCCACATGATCAGACATAGAAACATGGTCAAGGGAATTTAAGAGGACAAAGGAATACCTAATAAGGGTGGTGATATGTTTTTCATTGGATTTTTTAAAATGGCATGGTGTTTCCAAACCAGACGTATCGAGGGGCTTAGAAATATAGCTGAGGGACTACCAAGATAAAGGCATCGTCGTGACAAAGGATATCCAAGGAGAGGGAAGGGTGGTCCCTAGGGAGGAAGAGATGCTAGAGGAGTAGGAGGATAGATGGTTAGTGCATTATTCTATGAGTTCCATCCTTCCATCCACGACCAAGTGTCCCACATAAAGCTCAGGTATCTAACACTCGGGTCCATAGGCAACTCTCTCCTTTGGAGGCATGTAACCCTGCGAAGAACGATATGACCCGTTGTAAAATCTATTTATTTTATACTATTGAATTTTTTTATTAGAATTTGATACCAGTCATTACTTCAAATATATATTCCTAGTGAGAGAGTTGGAGCTCCTAGTTGAGGTTCTTGCTCAGAAACTTCTTCTTGAGGTTCCTATAAGGAATAGTACTTCTACCTCATTTATTTGCTAGAAATGTTGGATATACCATGGTTGAGAGAGGTTCACGTGGGGCCTTTTCATCATACCGGTGGAGTATTATGAGGAAATATTGGGTATGGATTGGTGTTCAATGTTCCAATACCATATTGACTATCATCGTAGATGAGTTAGATGCATTCCCACTCTTTTTGCGTGAGAGAGATCTCATGGTGGGACGAGTGGATTCTGCGTGTAGGATGTTTTATTCCATCACCCAGATGTTAGTTATTATAAATCACGGTAAAATAATATATTAAAGAATTTGGATTCTTTCACCTATAGATTATTTCATGGATGTATTCCCTAAGGATGTTTCAGGACTACCTCTGAGGTGATAGGTGATGTTTTGTATCAAATTGCATCATGATATCATTGTGATATCTTATGTGAAATATCATATGGACTGCAATGAGATTCAAGTGATACATTTTCAGTTGAAGTAACTTTGATATATGTATTTTATTTGGCCCAGTGTGTCCCCCTGGGAAGCTGTAGTTTTATTAATGAAAAAATCGAAGGAGAGTTTACATGTTTTTATGGATTATCATAACCTGAACCAGCCCAATATAGAGAGTAAGTACCCATTTACAAGGATTAAATACCTCTTTAAATGTTTGTGTAGTGGGATATGGTTCTTGACAATCAATCTCAAGTCCAGATACCACTAGTTGAGGTTTCGCGATGTTGATATCACTATGATGAAATTCCGATGTTGCTACAGGCATTACGTGTTCATGATGATTCCATTTGGTGTGACGAATTACCCTTATATATTTATGGATTTCATGTACTAGATCTTACAGCAATACATGGATTAGTTTGTGGATGTATCCATCAATGAAAAACTGATCTACTATGTGATAGATTTGGAGTATGTATATCACATTTAGGTGGATCTAGATTTACTTCTAGAGAACCAACTTCTTCGAAAGTACTCTATGTTTCTATTTTGGACTATTGAGTTGAAATTTTTAGGGCATTCCATTCTATGAATGGTTTAGATAATGTTCTAGAAAATATTAATGGAGTTCTCTCTTGGGATCCACCTAACAGAGAATTAGTGTTGTGGACATTTCATGGATTGGAAGTGTAATATATGATGTTTTTGATAGAATTTTATGGGATTTCATCCCCTTGACCACCCTTACATAAAAAGGGTATTCATTTAACAAGATTGATTAGTGCCATAGGGACTTTAAGGATTTAATACTGATACAGACAAGTGATCATGTGTTGAGGCTACTGGAGGTGGGCATGGAGTATACAGTGTATTCAATACCTTAGGGGATGGGATTGGTAGTGTGTTGATGTAGAGGTATGTAGTTATCACATATAGGTCAAGGAATTTGAGACCCCATGAGGAGAACTACATGACTCATGACCTAAATATAGCAGTTATTGTCTTTTCCTTGAAGACGTGGATGCAATATCTTCTATGATATCACTTCCTGATTTACTCATACCATCATATTATCAAGAATTTATTCACATAGAGAGACTTGAACTAGAGATAGTGACGTAGGTTGGAGTTCATAAATGATTATCACTTCGGGATAGTCTATACATACATGAAGGGAAATATAGTACAATATTTTTATAGGAGAAAGCCGTAAGATTTCTTGGTGCATGAGGATTTTGAGTAGTTCGATTCCTTACAGCTGACCCTAGTGAAGAAGGTGGGTAAGACTTTTATTAATCAATGGTATTAACTCATGAACCTATTAATCATGCGATAGAGTCATAGTTGAGATACATCGACTATTTTGTCTTCTGTGACTAGATATACCTAGGAGAATCACCAGATGGATTTTCTGAATAAGGTAATCACGTCATCCTTTTCTAGGGATGGATGGCGGTCCCAATCGTGATACAAGATTTGGGGATGTCAGAGTTACAAAATTCTCTACTATCTATACATCTCGATGATGGAAAGATGTATAGAGAAATTAAATGGTATTTATGGTGACCCTACATGAGACAGAGTGTAGTTGAGAACATCTCTCGATGCCACCACTGTCATCAGGTGAAGTCTGAGGAAAAGGTTATTGTAGGTTTGTTGTAGCTCCTTTATATCCCAGAGTGGAAGTGGGATGAAATATCCACATAAATTGTTATAGGTATTGTACAGATAGTGAAAGTCCATGATTCCATAGGGTGACATTTGACCGATTCATGAAGTCGGCACACTTTATTTCTATTAGGGGCCAAAGTTTGGTGTAGAGTTTGGTGATTATGTACGTATGTGATATTATTCGTCTACATGGTGTTCCATCAACAATTTTCTCTAATTGTGACAAACATTTTACATCATGGTAGTAGAGATTCTTATTGGAGGAATTAACGACCCATATGAGGATGAGTACAACCTTTCACCCCCAAATATATGGGAATAATGAGCACCCTATCAAGGTGTTGAAAGATATAATGAGGGCTTGTCTGGTAGACTTCATCTATATCTAGGAGGATCACTTACACTTGGTAGAGTATGTTTAAAACAATAGATACCACTCTACCATCAACATGACACCATTTGGGGCCCTATGTGGGAGAACTTATAGGTCACCCTTGTGATGGAAATTTATTGGTGGGACATATATTATGGGATGATAATTGGTGAAGGTGATAACAGATAAGGTCTAGGTCATCCATGAGCAGATGATCACAAACAAGAATAAACATAAATTTTATGTAGATTGATATCGTAGGACCATGGAGTTTAAGAATGGAGAGAACATTTTCTTGAGTGTCTCCCCATGATAAAGATTTTGGAGGTTTGATCGAGGAGGAAGGCAATCCCAGAGATTCATTAGTCTATTCGAGATAATGTAGAGGGTTAGTGAGGTTTATTACCACCTCACTCTACCCCCATAATTGGAGTGGGTAAACGATATCTTCCATGTTTCTCAGTTGATGAGATATGTGCATTACCCAAAAAAATCAGCAAGTGAGGTGGGATGGACATCTAGGATGAAGACATATTTGTAGAGAACTAGGTTGAAAGTGACCATTGAATGGTTATGACACAATATGGATGTACCATACCCTTGGTTCAAGTGTTGTGGTAGCATATGAACATGATGAATAGATCTTGAGATTGGGAGAGAAAGACACTATCTTAGTATGTTTCGTTTTTTGTTTAGCTGTTGATTTTTTGGGATGAAAAGAATATAGGAGGGAATGATATCGAGACCTAGGTTTCTTCTTGTAAGACATTGAAAAATTTTTATATATATTTACCAAGGTAGGAGATAAGAGAGAGTGCCATTCTGAGGCCATGTGTGCCCACAATTTATTTTATAAAAATATTAAATATATTTTATATTATGCATACACCGATTCTTAAGTAAAATGGGATAACTCATGGAAGATCTAATAAGAAATACGAGACAATAGTTGAGTTTAGAACACATTTTTTACCCATGGTGTGACTTAAAATGGTTTGGAACGTGGCGTTCCAATATCTTACATGTTGGTTATGCATATAGTTGGAAAATTAATTAAACTAATTTATTTATTTATCCTAATAGGACACCTATTAGAATATAAATATGGGTATTTGACAATAGTAAGCCTCATAACCCTAGGTCTATTATGAGATTATTCTTCATATCCTTATATTGGCGTATCAACATCTGATGATGAAAAATATCTTGATCAAAGTATATCAAAGCGTAGTGAATGGAATGACATATTATATTCACTGTCTAGTGCATTATTTGATGAGGAATGATCCAATCTCTAGGTAGGACTCATCAAACAATGTATTATGTACCATTTCATTAATTTTTTTGAACATGAATATCCCTTTTCTGATCTTCACAAATTTCTGAGACTTTCATGCGTCCATGTATTAGAATTTAATTGTTTATATAGTTTTATAACCCCATATTATTCTCATTCAAGATCATTGGACAATAACTCTTGGAAATGATTGATAAAACTATTTTTATTGATCCTTTGTCATTTTTTGTGTTATTCACTGATTGGAACCTGCCGCCCAAATTTGACATTGTCGGGTGGTACCAAGCCTAACCAGACCCCCAAATTTGCAACAGAATCATGTACAATTATTGGAACACCAAATATGGTATGGAGATATGGTATATTTTGGTTGAGAGTGGTCTATTTGATTATTCTATGTTTGAATCAAGGATGGTGGATGATGGGGGAATGCTGGATGAGCGACAAACCACCATGGAAGATAGACGTTGATTTTCTTCCACCCGATTGCTGAAAATGAACAACATTGACTAGATCCACCATTTTCGAGCAAAGACAAGGCCAAAATGGAAGGTGAAATACTGGATCTTGAGTATAGATAGTAGATCATAGTTTAAAAAAAATCCAAACTATACACTATATTGTTGGAAGAAAATAAGGCATGTCTATCACTATGTTGTGGAACAAGGGGATTTGCGATTTTATAAGGATTTCATGCTATGCATCCCTTCTACACTTCATGTACCACTTACCTAAGTGAAAGAGACATGTAGTGGGTCACACGGGAAGGACCCCATGTGGAAATACACTTCTAGATACACTTCTTGTACTAGAGTCACTGACATGGCATAGCCATGTGCCGAGTACACAACATGACTTGAGTACACATACCCGATATGCATACATGGACACATCCAAGCACACAAGTGGGACCTAGAGCGGAATGGGGACACTATTTAGATCCACTATATGACATGTATACTTACACATTTTGAGGTCCTGGTATATTACATGACACAACTAGGTGATGGAGTGAAACCGCATATCATATGGGTCCCCTCACACACCATGCACCACTTGGTTAATTTTGAGGAAAATTCATTCTCTCATATATAATTTCATTAAACTCAGATTTTTTCCTATGAATAACTTATTAGAAATTTCTTTTCTTAATTGAACATGATGGTTCCCTCAATTTTGGATTTTGAGATATGATGTAAAATATTTCATGTTGGGTTCTTATTAGGGAGAAGCCCGACGAAAAAAGTGATTAGTTAGAGGATAACCAGTGACCCATATAGTGAAATCCCACATCATCTTGTGTGTGGTTCCTCTACCTACCAATAAGAACCCCTCTATTATATAGGGAATGGGTCTTTGATCACCAGAGTAGATCCCCCTATCGCACAAGGCCGTGGGTCCTTGAACTATAAATGTGAACCCACCATCATCTTCAGTGATGTTTTCCTATCTTTAGAGTGGAACCCCTTTATTACATTGGACACGGGTCCTTGTGAAACTAGATTTGAACCCCTATCAAACTGGGAATGGGTCATCTATCTACTGAGTCGAACCCCTATCATATAGGGAAATGGTCCCCATTAAACTAGAGTGGAAGCCCTAGTCCAATTAGACAGAAGGTCCTCAACTTTTAGAGTGGAACCCCATTGACACATTAGGGAACAATAAATATATGGATACTTCTTGAGTAGAACCCCCCTAATGAACTGGGGAGATGATATTCTACTTGGAGTTTGTGTACCCTCGACTATGTGGAAAAATGTTGAGGCGTGGGCCTTTATACATTTATTTCTGGCCAGATGTGTGAGATTATAATCATCAATGATAGATATTTTGGTCTATTGGAAACACTTTTTATGATATGTGAGATGGATATCCCAATACTCTAATGTTTAGGATTATTTTTCAGAGCATATAAATATACTTCTATATCAATTCCTTTGAATTTGGTTACTCTCCTTCCATGGGTTGTTAATATTAATTGGGTATTCCATGTACATTCTATGTTTAGCTTCTCTTGGTAGGATGAGGTTACTCTCCTACTATGGGTGGCAATGAATCAACATGTAGTTCATCTACACACCATGTTGAGCGCCATTTTTCATGAATGAGGATAATATTTCTCTTTATTTGGGATGAGATGCATCATACTTACTATATATTGTATTTTTTATTCTATTGTATATCTTAATTCTCCCCTTCCTCTTTTGGGGTTTCCTACTGGGTATCTTTATACTCAACCCTACATGGGTTTTTCCTACACATTTCATGTATTATGTAGAAAAAATAGGTTCACGGTGACATCAAAATATCTTATGGATACTGAGTTTTTGGGAATATGTATAGTGTTCATAACATTAAGATTAGGAGTTGGGATCTCATAGAAGTTTACTTTTATGTTTTTTCAGGTTGGGACATCTTTCTGATTGGGAATTTATATCCCCCCATAATTTTTATCATCAAATGTCATACTCTTGTACACTCTATAGGTTTTTCATTCCTAGTAAAAAAACTAGTTATTTCATCTCTTTTACTTCCTTTTCCTCTTCACATAAACATTGAGATGTCTCTGTGCGTGCATGAATGTTTCTAGGTAAAGGTCTCCCATTTAATTTATTCATTTTAGTGATTGTTTCCACTCCATGGTCTATAGAGGCGGGCTTTGGGTAGTTTTGACTTTATCCCCATTTTGGGTTGGGTCGTGAAACGAAGGGGTGAATTAATGAATACCAATATTCTATGATTCTTTCAAATTCAACCTTTATCACCAGTTATGAGAATACATGAAATTGTATACCCAATATAATTTTTTAACACCAAAATTAATAAATTCAATTAATTTATTTGAGTGATTTAATTTAAACATCCCAATACAATGTAATGCTACAAAATGATAACTATTTAATATAAAATCCTAAATCATCGACATGGAATTTTATCATCCATTATTAAATAATCTACTAGAATAAATAATGAGTATCATTTATCCTTGTAATCATGTGCATATAAACGTATATAAAAAATTACAATATAATCCCAAACATAACAATAAAACTCATTAGGATATATAAAAAACAGGATCCGCTATGATAAAAAAGAATAAAAAAACCATCTATCATTAGAGTATCACCTATACATCTCATTTATCATCGAAACTATTAAATAAATTAACCAAACACATCTTATATCCCATCCAAAAATAAATATTATTATACTAATAAGAGAGAAATAATTATATTTGAATTCATTTTATTCAAAAAATAAATAAAAAATTAAGCATCATGCTATGAAATCATTGTGGTCCATATTCATGGAATAAACCCTTAAATATTCAATTATACAGGGATTATTTTTTAAAAAAATTTGTGATTATTATTTGAAACCCTTATTAACATCTTTTTATTTGGAATTATTTTTATTTTCCCCAATATACTTATATAAAATCCATTCCACAATTCCCACTATGATTGTAAAATAAAAAAACATTTCCTTTATATTCTTTGAATTATGAAATTAAAATTCAAAAATAAAATTAAGAATTTAAACTATAACTTATCTAACAATTTAATTAATTAAATAAATATTTACTTCAATAAAACCTTTACAACATTATATTTCAATATTTTTAGAAAAAATTAATATAAATTTTACAAACAAAGATAAAACATGAAACTAACTCACAAATGAAACTTAATATAAAGCATGAAGTAATTATTATAGTTACCAAGTGGTTACTTTGAACTTATATTGAAATAAAATTATCCTTAAAAATCATTTTAATGTGGTGAAACATCATTAAGATGTCATATTGCCAACATTATTTTTTTTCTTACAATTGTAGTGTAACACCCATGCAATAATGGTTAGTTTATCAGAACTTTTGTTAGACCATGAAAATTGCAAGACTCATGGAAAAACATAATCCTTTATGACTTAATTATTTTATAAAAACACACTTATTATTCATATGTAAATCAAAGACTTGAAATAGGGGCACGAAACTTGTCATAATGAATAGTACGATCACAATATCCTCCAGGAAATATATCATGATGCAATCTCTAACTGCTGGGGTGTTATTTCCATTGATTAACCAAAAAATTATACAAACCCTTCTCAACAATTTCATATAGTCAGGAAAGTACATTTAATTATCTTTACTATGATCTTATATTATTTTAAATACTAGAACTTAATTGAATTACCCAGTTTACAATTTAATGTGATTAAATCAAAATCTTCTACCCAAATTCTACTAAAATATGCACTTTAAAAACATTAAACCTACAATATATCACTTTTTATCAAATTTCTTCATAGAACACAATTTATACGAATTTTTTATTGATAATAAATGACCACATTTCCTGAAATTCTATTAAATATGTTTATTTATAAAATATTTTGTATTAGACCATTCATTTGAAAATTTGATGAGAATTCTAGGTTTTCCCTTTAAAAATGCACTGTATTATTTTGAATATAAATAAATTTAATTTAATTATTTGAGATTAATATTTTTAAATGTGTTTCTAAATTAATTGGATACTACTTTTATTCATGAAACATGAGAAAAATCATGCATTTGGTTGGAGTTAATGGGTTATGAAATCAATGTTTTGATGCACTCTACAAATTGGACATCAGTTCTGTATTTAAGCTATTAAATCTACATCCTTTTTGGTATTAAAACCAAATATGGATATGATACCGAGAAAATATATTCTCAAAAATCATCCTTCAAAAGTAACTACTGGTTCATGCGTTTTTGTGGTCAAACAAGAGGTAAAAGTTGGATTAATTTACTTGTCCGAATTTCCTCATTCAATCTTGAAACCTCTTAAAACCTATCCTCACATAAACTCTATAAATTTGTGTTTTTCTCATTTGGAGGGGTTGGAATGTGAATTAGGATATTGGTAGTATAGGATAAGTGGTTCCATACCATTTTAATTCACAATTGGAGGAGGGAAGCTGCCAAGTTAGTATCTCCTCCAAAATTCCCTTATTTTCTTCTTCTTTGCTGTAATGTTGTTGTAATTTCAGTAAAATCTTTATTTCTCTAAAATTTATTCTATTATTTTAAATTTTATTATTCTATTAATCATTATTTTTGGGTTATAAATCAAATATTCGAAATGAAATTGTGTTATACCATTTCAAAATCTTTGCAAATGCAATTCATTTCTACGATGACTATGCTGCCCATGGAAGATTAGTTTTCGTAGTAAACGATCAACCTCTTACTTTATTAATTAATTTATTCTGAATCATTAAGAAACTATAATTCAAAAAATATGATCGATGAATTTAGTTTAAAAATAAAATAAACTAAGCAAGTAATTGAACAATTTACACAAAAACACATGATGTC
The DNA here is from genome assembly GCA_963277665.1 of Viscum album. Classification (NCBI taxonomy): domain Eukaryota; kingdom Viridiplantae; phylum Streptophyta; class Magnoliopsida; order Santalales; family Viscaceae; genus Viscum; species Viscum album. The sequence continues at coordinate 375,314,317 of OY728160.1, read as the reverse complement.
GAGATTTGTGTAAATTGTGAGAGCGCAAACTTAATCGATAAAACCAAATCACACTGGATAAATTTATAGATTTAAAATATAATACCTAAAATAAATTCACCTGTATTTAAAGAATAAATTTATTCCCTAATTTATCACTGAATGTAATCTAGTCATTGAATGACAATCAAAGCAAGGTGCGGCGATTGCATATTCTGAAGCTGGCTTAAGGTTTAACTCTTTTCATCATGATGGTAATGTTAATTCTCATAGGGTATAGAGATTAATAAATTTGAAGATCATAATTAATTTTATGTTAAGTAAAATTATAATTATCAGTAATAATGTGAAAAGGTAGATTTATATCAATTACCCCTCCTTAAAATATTTTCTAGAAAAACATCTTGTTGTGTTTTATTAATCAAGTTTCATTTCATAAATAGAAAAATACAATCTGTTTCAAATGTTATTCTTCATATAAATGGTAGAATAAAATCCATCATTATTTTAATTAGTGTTTTTAACCTATTTTTAATTTTTTTTAGAAAACTTTAATTTTTTTATTTACTTCCTCCTTTGAGAGACGACCTTGGTCAGCCACTCTACTACACTGAAGTACCGTAAAAATCCCACTTCATTTGAGAGCGCCCACAACAGCACCATTCATATATCTTAGGGAAGAGAAATTTCAATAAAGAATATTCTTGGAAACAACATATATCTAATTGAATATAAATTCTATTCAACATGTATGTTGTTTCTTCCATGAAAATTTTATCATGTTATTCTATCTTTTTGTAGAAAATTCAAGTCACATCTAATGAGGATGAGAACATTTTGGAAAATTGAATGTTCTATTTTATAATTTTTTAACATTAAAAAAATAAGTTATATTTTACTTTAAATTGGTTTTTATAATGTAAATTAAATAAAAAAAGAATTTAAAAAGTGGGGTATAATGCAGGAATGGAATACAGAATCACAATGAAATAACACACCCCAACTAAAAACATTATACTACATAGAAATGTCACATTTCATTATGAATGAACCAGATTTAAAATTCAAAATATTATGCATGGACCTACTTTTATATCCCTATGTTTTTTCATGGAACACCTTTCATTTTCATAAGATTATGAATGGACGTAAATTTATGTCTATAAGTTTATGCAAGGATGCAATTTCATGTGCTCAATTTTATACGTGGACATAATTTAATTTATTTAAGGTTATTAATGGAAATTAATTCATGAACATAAGTTTATATAAAGTCATTATTTCGTGTACTAAACATAATGAGTGAACCTATTCCTATTTATAAATGTAAATTTTTTTATAAGATTATGTGTATGCAATAAATCAATGTATTTTGAAAATGTTATGCTCTGATGTATCATGTTATTGCATTCCTTTACTATTGAAATATTATTATATACCAAAACTTATTCCATGAATCATGTTTGTGATCTATGATATTCAAGGTATGAGTTTACTTGTTATTCCAATATTCCTTTACCATTATGGTTATTTTATGTTTATATCTCCCTTGTTTACCCTTAATGAGCATATGTGATCACCCATTCTATTGTTTCATTTCCCTAGGTTATGAAGAATGGTATTATGTATGATATGTCTAAGAATAGTGATATTTATGAATAACTTAGTAAGAGATGATATAGAAAACATAGGATTTTTTTATATTTCCATGTTTACAAAGGAATTATACCTAAATGATTCTAATGTGGATTATTATGTTATTTAATGAGTATCATCTAATAGGATGTGATATTTATGAATTCTAATTGTGGGTCTTTTCAGTTGGTATAATAGATTGGTTTAGTTAACAATTAGAAAATATGATGATAAAACTTTTGTGATATACCTAGAAATATTTACTAGGATAAATCTACGGGCAATTAAATGTATATGAATATGTTCTTGAATTTTGGTGAATGATTGAGTGTGTGGTTTTCATTAAATTAAATCCCTATTTGGATAATACAAGTGGATGTGGATCAAGAAAAGGTTTACCTAGGGGTAATATCTTTGAAAATGGTGGAATGTGATTTGAATCGATCTTCACCTAGTGTATGATAATTGGTCTTTCTGTACACCTAGTTTGACACTCCTGAGTGATATTTTTTTTTGGAAATTTACAAACTCTCTAAGAACCATCATGAATGATTTTAATTGATGATAACCATATATGATACTTTATATACATAAAGGTTTCATATATTGAAAATAATGTTTCAATATATTCAAATCCTATGATTTATTTTTTCCTAATTAATCACGAAAATTAATTATTCGTTCTTATCATGAAAATTATTTTGGTTTCAATAAGGAAAGAAAGATAGAATGATGATGTTACCATTTTAGTATTTAAAATCCAATATTTATTTACCATATTTAATAATAGTTATATGATTTTCTATATCATGATATTTCTCTAGGAATGTTAATATCTATTGTAACGACCCGAAATTTTTTAAATAAATTTTGTTTCCCAATTTTATGTGTTATTGTTATACTCAACAAATACGTTTTATTTGATAAACATGATTATAATTAAAATGAGATTAGTGGGTTTTGACTATTATATAACCATCGGTCAATATGACCGCTGTGAACAAAATGTTTTGATATAAGTAATCTTGGTTAATTATTATAGAAAGAAGATTCGATGGCCTCACCTAGTAGTCTTGGACCGATCAAAGCCCATCTAACAGAGCTTGGAAAGGAGGTAGAACCACTGGGCTTTGCTCTGGATCAAATCCAAGCCGAACTTCATCATGTGAAGCTGGAACGGAATTGCCTTCGTGAGAAGTTCAAACTGATAGAAATTACTACTCGGGCAATGTTGACTGAGCCGCCCCAAGCTTCTATCACCCTAGCACACCTTACTCTTGGTTCCTATGCTGGTATTATAAGGGGTTATGTAACGAGACCGTAACTACCTTGTGTAATCCTTGTTTTAAATAAAAATTGGGATTTCTTCTTATGATGAAGTTTATGAATTTTGAAATGACCGGATAAATATAGTATGCATATTTTTGATGAATTTTAGAAAAAGGATATTTTAAATATGTTTATGTAAACCCTAAATAATTAAAAATGTGTAATGATTTTCAAAAAATGGTTTTCTGCAATTATGTTCAGTACTAAATTTAGAGTCTAATAAGATCAACTTGATTTTTGATGAATAGTAAATTATGAATAGTGATTTTATGATTAGGATTAGTAATATGACCAAATGGATTAGTAATCTCACTTAAGGAATGTTTTAAAATAATCTAGGCACCTTGATTAAGTAATGTGATTCAATAAAATAGTTAAATAACGGTTTCATTAATTATTATTCAAGTATTAGTTTTTTCGGGTGAATAGGGTTTTTTAATTAAAAATTTAATTAAAAATAATTAGAAAATTATTTTTATAAAAATGACTCTATTTTTGAACTCAGAGCATCGATATTATGTTATGGTAATTTTTGGGGTTTTTTCTGAAAAAATGAATTTTCGATGAATAGTGTTTTCATTTAAAAATTAAATTAAAAATATTTAGAAAATTATTTTTATAAAATGGATTTCATTTTTGAAATCAGAGCATTGATATTTGGTTAATGTGAAATTTTGGGATTTTTCTGAGAAAGTTGAATTTTCAGTGAATAGTAAAAATACAGTTTTAGGGTTTCGGTATGTTTAATGACATCATAACGGTGTCATGATGATGTCATGAGACCTTTTGAGGGTTGGCCGGCCAAGGGTGATGAATTATTGTTTTGGGGGCCCCATGTGGCCTAACTCCATGATAAATGACAAGGGAGAGCACATGGGTTTGAGAAAAGCACATGTGAGGTGTCCCTTGGCCATTAATGCCTTGTCCCCTCACTTTCCCTATAAATACCAAGCCCTCTTCTCATCCATTCGACTCCCCACACATTCCCAACGAATTTATGGTCTCATTACCTCCCAAGGAGTCCTCCCAAGGTGCCCCCAAGCCCTCAAGGTCCCAACCGTTGAGGTTTAAGAGTTACATTTTAAGGTAAGGGATCCGACCTCTCTCATTCTTTTCAAGTAATCTCTTTTATGTCATTTCTTTTATACTCCATGTTCTTATGTTGGAGGATGTTATTTTATATTAATACTACTTCCCATTTCATGTTCATATGATGAGAGACCCCCTTGCTCTTATCAATTCGTTTTAAGAATGTTTAAGTGGCGCCGTTAGGCTGCCGAATTTTTAAGGGATTCTTTCACCTTCCTCGTTTTCAAGTTCTATTTTCATTCAAGTCTTTCATGATCATTTTTATTATGTTGGGGTATGATCTCTAAATTATCATACTGATCTTTTATGATCATATGATGAGAGACCCCATTTGATCGCTTCAATTCAGTATTTTGAAGTTTTAAGTGGCGCCGTTAGGCTGCCGAATTTTTAAGTGGTTCTTCACCCTTCTCGTTTTGAAGTTCTACTTTCATGTCAATTATTTCAAGTTCCTTTTTGTTATATTGGGGTATGATCTCTATATATATCATACTGGACTCTTATGTTCATATGATGAGAGACCCCATTTGATCTCTTCAATTCAGTATTTTGATGTTTTAAGTGGCGCCGTTAGGCTGCCGAATTTTTAAGTGGTTCTTCACCCTTCTCGTTTTGAAGTTCTACTTTCATGTCAATTATTTCAAGTTCCTTTTTGTTATATTGGGGTGTGATCTCTATATATATCATACTGGACTATTATGTTCATATGATGAGAGACCCCATTTGATCTCTTCAATTCAGTATTTTGATGTTTTAAGTGGCGCCGTTAGGCTGCCGAATTTTTAAGTGGTTCTTCACCCTTCTCGTTTTGAAGTTCTACTGTCATGTCAATTCTTTCAAGTTCCTTTTTGTTATGTTGGGGAATTAAATCTATATATATCATAATGAACTCTTATGTTCACATGATGAGAGATCCTATTTGATCTTTTCAAATCATTTTTGTTGATGTTTAAGTAACGCCGTTAGGCTGCCGAACTTTCATAAGAGAAATCTAATTTTTTTTATTCCTTCCATGTTTTTAATTTCAAATGGTATGTCCCTCAAATTTCATTACCATTTCCATATTTCCTTATTATTCTTTCACCCTACTGTTTTATGGATCATTTATGAGTGGGTGACCCATGTCCACTCTCATTTCAATGTTTTCTAAAACCCCGAAACTTAGCCATTATGCTGCAGAATTTTCCCCTCAAAATGCCTCTCTGTTTTCTCAAAAATTATTTTATGTTATAAAGTGAATACTCAAAGATCTTATTTCTACAAGGGTATTCACATATATATCAAAATTTTCCATTTTAAATTCTGGGATTTACATACATGATACCCTCTTTCCCTTTCCGTGGGTTTAAAGTGACGTAAAGATCATGTCTTTAAAGCAGTTTTTAAAACGTTATGATTATGAAATGAAACCCATTTATTTTATGCTATGTGGGTTATTTATGAAATGCTTGATGATGATATATGTGGCTCACATGATAATAAAGGCAAATTTAAGGGTGCTCCCTGATAGCGCTCCAATGCATTGGGTAATGATGTAACCACTAGAGATTACAATTTTCACGATACCTTGGTGAATAACCTTGGTAATTTTAAAATGAAACCTTGGGGATGGACCTTGGTGATATGTTCATGATTGTCTATGTTAAATGATGTAGCCACATCTTCAAGTTATGAAAAAGTTTTATTTTTATTATGATATGCCTCATGATTTCATTTTCATGCCTTAAAGTTCTTTTCATGACTTTATTGATGTATCTCAAGTTCATATGTAAAATGTTTCACTTGTTTCCCTTACTGGGCCTTCTGCTCACCCTTCCTTTTGATGTATGTCCCCATGTTATGAGATGCAGTAATGAGCCTAGGGTGAACATGAGGAGAAGCGTTTCAAGTGTTTAAGAAGAATGTTTTTTTTTGTTTCATGTTTTATGTTCCTTGTTTCCAAGACACTAAACCTTAAAGATCCTCAGTTTCGTGTAATGGAATGAAAGTTATGTTATAAAACTACGGGATGCTATAGTTGGTATCAAAGGATGGTTTAGTTATTTGTGGAAATTAGGATATGAAAACTCTAGGAGGAACCCTATAGAAAAGTTTAATATAGGAAATCTTCCTGGTATTTTGGTGAGTATTGAGTAAGGGGTTTCCAAGCAAATACATCCCTGTCTGGATACGAGCAGGTAGAGGTGGCTCTGGCACAGATGTACATAGGGGTAAAACCCGAAAACACTGCTTTGAGATAGACTCGAACGGGAACTGGTACACGACCACGGGCCTTGCTGCACTCTTGGTTACGACACTCCCGGGGGATATGCTTTGGTAAATTCATAAGCTTAGTATGAACCATTATTAAAGGAACAAGGATAAAACAAAATAAGGATTCACATAAGAATATATGATCATGGATAACCTAGATTGGAACCTAGGGGATCACAAGTTAAGATATACTTTTATTCTAAATGTTTATCATTTTAGGCTTAAAGTTTCCTTTTCATGATTATTAGCAAAGTAAATAAGCCCTTAATTATAGTTTATTTTCTTAGTTAATGGAGGGAAATAGAAGAACATGTCTCAACAACCAATGTGATAGGAAATGCTATGATTGTTGTATTAAGATGGCAGAGATGATTAGGGGATTAAAACATGATTATTATTTTGGAAGACGTTCATTATTTTGGGAACCATATTTGATTGAGGTAAATAGATTACTACGGTATTTTCATTGAGGAGTAAGGTTGACTTATATTTTGAAGAATCGATGAATTTATGGTGAACTTATAGTAATTTAGGTCACTTATGGGAATGACTAACCTATCTTGGGTAAAATATGTTTAGGTTAGATACTTTTTTTTATAAGATGTTAGGAGTGGTTGATGTTGTCTGGAGATGAACAATGAAGTTGTTTTGGAAGACTATGTTATAAAATCCTTCTTGTATTTGGGATTCAATCTTAGTTTGGTTTGTTTTTAGGAATTTTAAGGACCGTTATTTATGGAATGGTCTATGATGAACTTTGGGTAGTACCATGGAACTTTGATGATTTAAAAGTAGTTTCCATTCCTATGGGATTCTTTCTTTTTGAAGAGTTGTTTTACCTTAACCTTTCTGTTTTTGGGATAATGTTTAAAGATAGAAGAAATAGATAGTTAATCTTTTGTAGATTATGTGATTCTATAGAAGATGATTCTTGTGCTTTTATGAGACCAAGTGTTTTTGAATTCTCATCATTTGGAGAAAAGATTAGTGCTGGTAGGGACTTGTTAAAGGATGAAACTCTACTTGAAGGTAGGTATATTTTCTTATGTTTTTGTTCTATGTAGTAAATGAAATCCTCAAAATTATGAAAAGAAACGTAAAAAAAAATGTTGTTGGTTTACGTTTCCTACTAGGTAATCAAAGACCGTTTACACACATCATAAGTTTGGGATTTTCTCATGGTTAACTTTCTCCTAATCATGTTCTCTATCACTCTCCCTCAGAACTTGACCCTTTGTTTTCTCCTCCATGTCCATGTTTTCCTACATGGAACCCTAGTGTGGGTTAACTCGGGTGACCTTTGTAATTCCCTTTCTTTATTTTAAAGTAATAGTTTTACTGACTCCTTTTCCGATGTGGGACTTTTAATGAAATTTCAAAACCCAATTTTAAAATTGCGAGGATGAAATTTCTTAAGGGGGGAAGATTGTAACGACCTGAATTTTTTTAAATAAATTTTGTTTCCCAATTTTATGTGTTATTTTTATACTCAACAAAAATGTTTTATTTGATAAACATGATTATAATTAAAATGAGATCAGTGGGTTTTGACTATTATATAACCATTGGTCAATATGATCGCTGTGAACAAAATGTTTTGATATAAGTAATCTTGGTTAATTATTATAGAAAGAAGATTCGATGGCCTCACCTAGTAGTCTTGGACCGATCGAAGCCCATATAACAGAGCTTGGGAAGGAGGTAGCACCACTGGGCTTCGCTCTGGATCAAATCCAAGCCGAACTTCATCATGTGAAGCTGGAATGGAATCGCCTTCGTGAGAAGTTCAAACTGATAGAAATTACTACTCGGGCAATGTTGACTGAGCCGCCCCAAGCTTCTATCACCCTAGCACACCTTACTCATAGGTCCAATGCTGGTATTATAAGGGGTTATGTAATGAGACCGTAACTACCTTGTGTAATCCTTGTTTTAAATAAAAATTGGGATTTCTTCTTATGATGAAGTTTATGAATTTTGAAATGACCGGATAAATATAGTATGCATATTTTTGATGAATTTTAGAAAAAGGATATTTTAAATATTTTTATGTAAACCCTAAATAATTAAAAATGTGTAATGATTTTCAAAAAATGGTCTTCTGCAATTATGTTCAGTACTAAATTTAGAGTCTAATAAGATCAACTTGATTTTTGATGAATAGTAAATTATGAATAGTGATTTTATGATTAGGATTAGTAATATGACCAAATGGATTAGTAATCTCACTCAAGGAAAGTTTTAAAATAATCTAGGCACCTTGATTAAGTAATGTGATTCAATAAAATAGTTAAATAACGGTTTCATTAATTATTATTCAAGTATTAGTTTTTTCGGGTGAATAGTGTTTTTTAATTAAAAATTTAATTAAAAATAATTAGAAAATTATTTTTATAAAAATGACTCTATTTTTGAACTCATAGCATCGATATTATGTTATGGTAATTTTTGGGGTTTTTTCTGAAAAAATGAATTTTCGATGAATAGTGTTTTTATTTAAAAATTAAATTAAAAATATTTAGAAAATTATTTTTATAAAATGGATTTCATTTTTGAAATCAGAGCATTGATATTTGGTTAATATAAAATTTTGGGATTTTTCTGAGAAAGTTGAATTTTCAGTGAATAGTAAAAATACAGTTTTAGGGTTTCGGTATGTTTAATGACATCATAACGGTGTCATGATGATGTCATGAGATCTTTTGAGGGTTGGGCGGCCAAGGGTGATGAATTATTGTTTTGGGGGCCCCATGTGTCCTAACTCCATGATAAATGACAAGGGAGAGCACATGGGTTTGAGAAAAGCACATGTGAGGTGTCCCTTGGCCATTAATGCCTTGTCCCCTCACTTTCCCTATAAATACCAAGCCCTCCTCTCATCCATTCGACTCCCCACTCATTCCCAACGAATTTCTGGTCTCATTACCTCCCAAGGAGTCCTCCCAAGGTGCCCTCAAGCCCTCAAGGTCCCAACCTTTGAGGTTTAAGAGTTACATTTTAAGGTAAGGGATCCGACCTCTCTCATTCTTTTCAAGTAATCTTTTTTATGTCATTTCTTTTATACTCCATGTTCTTATGTTGGAGGATGTTCTTTTATATTAATCCTACTGCCCATTTCATGTTCATATGATGAGAGACCCCCCTTGCTCTTATCAATTCGTTTTAAGAATGTTTAAGTGGCGCCGTTAGGCTGCCGAATTTTTAAGGGATTCTTTCACCTTCCTCGTTTTCAAGTTCTATTTTCATTCAAGTCTTTCATGTTCCTTTTTATTATGTTGGGGTATGATCTCTAAATTATAATACTGATCTTTTATGATCATATGATGAGATACCCCATTTGATCGCTTCAATTCAGTATTTTGAAGTTTTAAGTGGCGCCGTTAGGCTGCCGAATTTTTAAGTGGTTCTTCACCCTTCCCGTTTTGAAGTTCTACTTTCATGTCAATTATTTCAAGTTCCTTTTTGTTATATTGGGGTATGATCTCTATATATATAATACTGGACTCTTATGTTCAGATGATGAGAGACCCCATTTGATCTCTTCAATTCAGTATTTTGATGTTTTAAGTGGCGCCGTTAGGCTGCCGAATTTTTAAGTGGTTCTTCACCCTTCTCGTTTTGAAGTTCTACTTTCATGTCAATTATTTCTAGTTCCTTTTTGTTATATTGGGGTATGATCTCTATATATATCATACTGGACTCTTATGTTCATTTGATGAGAGTCCCCATTTGATCTCTTCAATTCAGTATTTTGATGTTTTAAGTGGCGCCGTTAGGCTGCCGAATTTTTAAGTGGTTCTTCACCCTTCTCGTTTTGAAGTTCTACTTTCATGTCAATTCTTTCAAGTTCCTTTTTGTTATGTTGGGGAATTATATCTATATATATCATAATTAACTCTTATGTTCACATGATGAGAGATCCTATTTGATCTTTTCAAATCATTTTTGTTGATGTTTAAGTAACGCCGTTAGGCTGCCGAACTTTCATAAGAGAAATCTAATTTTTTTTTTCCTTCCATGTTTTTAATTTCAAATGGTATGTCCCTCAAATTTCATTACCATTTCCATATTTACTTATTATTCTTTCACCCTACTGTTTTATGGATCATTTATGAGTGGGTGACCCATGTCCCCTCTCATTTCAATGTTTTCTAAAACCCCGAAACTTAGCCGTTATGCTGTAGAATTTTCCCCTCAAAATGCCTCTCTCTTTTCTCAAAAATTATTTTATGTTATAAAGTGAATACTCAAAGCTCTTATTTCTAAAAGGGTATTCACATATATATCAAAATTTTCCATTTTAAATTCTGGGATTTACATACATGAGACCCGCTTTCCCTTTCCGTGGGTTTAAAGTGACGTAAAGATCATGTCTTTAAAGCAGTTTTTAAAACGTTATGATTATGAAATGAAACCCATTTATTTTATGCTATGTGGGTTATTTATGAAATGTTTGATGATGATATATGTGGCTCACATGATAATAAAGGCAAATTTAAGGGTGCGCCCAGATAGCGCTCCAATGCATTGGGTAATGATGTAACCACTAGAGATTACAATTTTCACGATACCTTGGTGAATAACCTTGGTAATTTTAAAATGAAACCTTGGGGATGGACCTTGGTGATATGTTCATGATTGTCTATGTTAAATGATGTAGCCACATCTTCAAGTTATGAAAAAGTTTTATTTTTATTATGATATGCCTCATGATTTCATTTTCATGCCTTAAAGTTCTTTTCATGACTTTATTGATGTATCTCAAGTTCATATGTAAAATGTTTCACTTGTTTCCATTACTGGGCCTTCTACTCACCCTTACTTTTGATGTATGTCCCCAGGTTATGAGATGAAGTAATGATCCTAGGATTAACATGAGGAGAAGCCTTTCAAGTGTTTAAGAAGAATGTTTTTTATGTTTCATGTTTTATGTTCCTTGTTTCCAAGACACTAAACCTTAAAGATCCTCAATTTCGTGTAATGGAATGAAAGTTATGTTATAAAAATACGGGATGCTATATATATCCTCTACAATTACGAATTAAATTACTAGTGAACTTTCTTAACGGGGTGATGATTGAATCTCATGCCTATGATTCTTCCTAGGTTATTGTTTATGGGAATTTGCATCCCATAATACTCATTATTCCATTTATAGTTGATTTTATTAATATGAGGAATTTATTGTATATCTATACATAAATACCCTGTCAAATTCCAAGGGAAGCCACATTTTATATTCAAAACCAACCTATGATTGATTTTTAGTGTGATAATAGGTATGAAATTATAATGGTGATCTAATCAATTGTACGGGTCATAAATTCTATTAAAAATGTTTTTTATCCAAGATGGTTTTGGTGAATCTCCACATCATGGTCATCCCTATTATACGAGAGTATATTGATATCTTTCCAAAAGTTTTTTATTGTATTATATGAAATTGTGACATTGATTTATAAATAGAACTCATACATTGTGCTACAACTATTTCATATATTCCATATATTATCGTACTAATTGAGTTTAAGGAATTTAAGAATAAAATAAAATATAATCATAAAATGGGATTCATTCAACCATGTGTTTCCCCATTGAGAGGACTAGTTCTTTTTGTTATGAGGAAAGATAGATCAAATGAAAATTTTAATTAATTATTGAGAACTAAACAAGATCATAGTCAAGAACTTGTATCCCATACCCTATATTGATGACATTTTGATTAATTGGGTGCAGGTAAACACTTTTCCAAGGTCAAAATTTATTCGGGATATCATCAATTAAGGGTTAAGAAGGAATATATAACCAAGATATCTATTAATACAAGGAATGGAAACAATGAATATATATAAATTCCATTTGGTCTTACCAATTACTATGTTATGATAATGGATTTAATAAATATATTATTTTAAAAATACCCTGAGTAGTTTTTGGTAGTATTTATTGAATATATTACTAGCTACCAAAAGAGAAAGTAATAGTATAATTATCACTTAAGAATTACACTTAATTCCATGATGAAGGAGAAATTGTTTGATAATTTTTACGATTTGTGAATTTTGACTATAAAGGGTTTCATTTTGGGGTAATATATTCTTAAGATATGACATATATATAGATTCTTAAAAGAAAAATGTTGTTGAAAATTGGCCCAGGCCAATCCATGTGAATGAGATATGATGTTTTCTTGATTTTTCTATATATTATTGTTGTTTTTGCGGATAATTTCTCATGAACATATAATCTACTGACTGGGATAACTTGTAATGGAGCCACTTTATTTTGAAAAAGTGAATGTAAAGAATGTTTTAAGGAACTGAATAAAATTGTAGAAAGTGCATTGATTATTATGCTAACCTACAATGGTGAAGTGTTTTTAATATATAGAGACACGTTTGGTAAGGGAGTAGAATTTTTCTCTTGTAGAATGACATAGTTATATCTTGCACCTCAAATTAATTGAGGCTTCTAGAGAAAAATTACCCAACTCATGAATTAGAGTTAGCTATGATTTTTTTTTATTAATGATATGGAGGAATTATATTTATGGAGAAATGTTTGATATATACACTGATCAAAATTTTATAATGTATATATTAACATAAAAAAATTGAACATAAACCAAAGAAGATATTGGAGATGATTACAGACTATGAGTGCATAATACATTACTTACTTGCGAAAGAAAAAAAGGTAGACAATTATTGAATTAGAAATTATTATCATTGATTATCTAGGATGAGGTTACAATATATCTAATATTTGTAGATTTTCAAAGGACAGTTCTATAAATTTTGGAGGAAGGGGAAAAATATTATCTTTCTCAAATAAATGTCTAATCATCTATCCAAGTGAATATTAAAGTGATTGAAAAGGAAGACATATATTTGTAGAAGAAGGTATGAAATTTTCATGATTTTAACCATGATTATAAGGGAATGATATAGTTTAAGAACCGTGTATGTGTCCTATACATACAAAATTTGAAGGAGCTATTAGAGGAGGCTCTTAGTTCTTCCTTCATTATTTATCCTAGAAGTATGAAGATGTATAGATATCTAAAATAATATTTTTGGTAGGATTAAATGAATAGAGATATTACATAGTTTGTATATTATTTCATGGTATATGAAAAAGTAAAGGTTGATTGAAAAAATTATAATGGTATTTTACAACCATTACTCATACCAGAATGGAAATGGGAAAACAACACCATGGATTTTATCACTAGAATTCCGAAAATGTCTAAAGGCAACAATTCTATATTGGTTGTAGAAGATCACGATAAAAATTTATCACACTTTGTTTCTATCAGGTAATAGTTATCTCTATATCATCTTTCTAGGATACACATTAAGGAAATGTAAAAGTTTTATAGAGTACCAAATTTTATTGTATCTGATTGGTATTCAAGGTTTACCTCAATATTATATAGAAAACATTAATAGGATCTGGATATGAAGATAATATTCATCATAGATTATCATCCTTAGAAATATGGTTAGTATGAGACAACCATTCAAAACAAAGAGGATATGTTGAGATCTTGCTATCTTAATTTAAATTGTGGTTGGGATCAACACCTCCCCCTAATTGAATTTTCTTAAAATAATAGCCTTCAATAGAGAATTATGATGGCCGTTTATGAAGCCAAATATTGAAACAAGTGTAGAAATACAGTGTGTATGAATTAATTTAGATAAATACAGCTATTGTGGCCTGATATAGCTTAGTAAATGATAGATAATGTTAGATCCATTCAACAATACATCTAGGAATCCTATAGTCGAAATAAAAGTTATGCTAATAATTATTAGCCTGATCTAGAATTTAATGCTAGTGATACGTTAATTATTTAAATTTACCAATGTAATAAGGTTGTTTTATTTGGGGAGAATAAAATGTTGACCTCTAGGTATATTATCCATTTTTATATTCTTGATCAGGTAGGCATGGTTGATTATTTATTGATGCTTCAAACAAACTTCTCTTCAATCCATGATGTGTTCCATGTATCTCTAATGAGGAAGTAAATATGTAAACCCACACATGTACTGAACTCAATGATCATACCATTTGATCATGATATTTATTATGAAGAAAAACATGTGGACATTCTAGATCATAGAGAGAAATTTCTAAGATACCAGACCACTCACCTGGTCATGTTTTAATGGTGAAACCACCAACATGAGGAAGTTACATGGGAACCAGAGGATATGATGAGGTAAAAGTATCTTTAGATGATTGTATTTTAGTTGGCTAATTTAAAGGGTGAAATTATTTATAAAGGTGGTATAATGTAACACCACATGATATTATGATTTTGTTCAAAGATATTTTATTTATTTTATTTCCCGTGTTAAACATAATACTGAGATTAAAAAACCAGGATATACAATTGATATTACTATAACCCAGCCATTAAATTTGTTGTTATGAATATGAATATTTTTTAAATTATGTATACATGTTTTAGACAAATAAAATATATTTATAAATAAGTACATAATTTTTCATAGGGTCTTTATAGGTTTTGAAAATAATTTGTCTCAAAAAACATTTTATTGATTTTTGTGAAAAAATAAAAAAAATTAATTTTCTAAAAATTAAGAAAATTTATTTGAAAAAAATAAATTCATTTTTGTAATAACAATTACCATATTATTTCATGTTTATTTTTTGATAATTTTTTGTAAGAATTAATGTTTTGGGAAATGGTGAAAAATATTATATTTTTATAAAAAATATATTTTCATTTAAAGAATTTACGAAGTTAAATATTATTTAAAAATTTTATAAAATTAAAATTAGTTCAATAATTTTATTATTAAACAAATTTGGGTTATTGGAATAAAATTTATATTGAATTTTTATTTTAAAAAATTATATACATATGAAAAGTTTCTCTTTACAAAAACCATTTTTATCGTATTTGTGTGTATAATTTTAAAGTATTTTTTTGGACTATATGAATGGAAACATAAAAAATGTATTCAATATTTGGAATAGTCTTAATTAATATTATACAATAAATAAAATTAATTTTTGGAAAAATGAATGTTAAAAAAAGTGATAATTAATTAATGTGGTTAATGTTAAAATGGGTTTACCCGGGGGTTAAACTAAAAAGATAAGGGATAAAATGACATAAAAATCATATAAAAATCATAGTATATGTCCATATTTAGACCTTATATAAATATATTTTATATAATTTTCTATCATTATTCCATGTGGAATGATTAAAAGTTGGGTACACCCTTTTCCCCAAAATTCCATGTGTTTCTTATCCCCACTTATGAAAGGTCACCCCCTCTCCTTTCTTCATCACAAATCCTATGCCTTTCAGATTAGCCAATACCAATCCATACAAAATACTTAATACCACCCCCACATCATATATTCCTTATTTATATTAATAAAACCTCTTATTAATCATTTCTGTGAAAACCTATGGAGGTTGTCTGAAGAAGAGTTATCATTCTTACAGAGCGTTTTTGTATTATTTATTCTTCAAAATTATTTTAATATTATTCAAATATGATTATAAAATGAAATATTTACCTAAAATATAATTATATTTTATTCTGTTAATTTAATAACATATATCCATATCCTCTATCAAATGTGTAACAAAACCGTCGAATGTGTGTTCGACGGACTACCACCTTGTTAATAGATGTAATGTGTTTTCCATCACAATTTCTCAAAGCTACAAAAATGAATTATTTGATGATTATATATATTATATTTATGAATTATTTATTTTAATTTTATTTTATTATCATATATTACTTATTACCTTCTAATCCATTGAAAAATGACAATGTCACTCATGCGTACATGTGGACTACCACCTCAATGGGGAGATATTTTTATTTTATTTTAATAAATATGATAATAGAGAAATATTTTATGAATATATATGATACTTATAATATATAAATAATTATATAAAGGTGAATTAATATTTACCATTTTTCATTTTATCATTCAATATAATGGAAGCCACGTTCATGTGCACATACGACCTACCGTCTCCATGAATAGTATTTTTAATTTTCTATCATTAACATTTATGGATTACTATAAAATCATGTATAACGAATATATATTATATTTATATCATGGATAATATTTTTTATATGATGGAACTGTGACCAATATAAAAGAACTGAAAATACCATTCAAAAAATTCATGAATAACGAGGTAATGATTACTTAATACATGATTTTGACAAGAAATTGCTAATAAATAGTTTATAAATAGTCAAATGTAAATAATATATGGTAGGATATATATTATTATGGAACATAAATCTATTTTAAATTAACATATATTTGTAATATATGATGATTAAATGTGTTCAATGAATATTGAGACTTGGGGTAAGAGATGTTCATTTCAATTTTATTTCAGTGAGACACATGCCTTATTAACCACTTGTTCCTTTTATGTGTTGTATAACCTACACATAAATTTATATTATGATTATTATGAATTTTATTGTGATATAAATATACATATATTTATTAACTACTACACATAAATGTTTTCTATTTAGGGTTTATATTATGGAGAAAATTTGTATATGAAACCGATTCTTCTTCCATGGGATGTGTTATGATTAAATGATGAAATGTCTATGACCCCCATTATTTTGTCCCTAAGGAATGATATGAAGAAATTTTTATGAAATTCATTTATTTTTATGGGATATGATATGATTAAGTTATTATTTTTTTCTAAAAAATGTATTAATTATGTGATTGTTGGTACCAATATCTCCCTCTACTATATTGGGGAATGATGGATAACTCGTGAGTTAATTTTTTATGCATGAAATTTATTTCATGTTCATTATGTTACACATATACCTGCTTTCATTTCTATAAGATTATGCATAAACCTGATTCCAAGTCTATATGGTTATTCATGGACCTAATTTCATGTAAATAAGGTTGTTCATAAGACTCAATTTGTGTTCATATGGTTATTTTTGTATCTTGTTTGATGTTTATTAGTTCATTCGAGATCTTGATTTTCATATCCAAAACATAAAGAGTGATCCTCTTCTTATTTATACATGAAAGAAATTTTATATGCTTATGTGTATGTCACAAATTTATGTATTGTAGAAATGTACTTCTCTCACGCATCATGTTATTTTATTCCATTGTGATTCATTTCTTATTAACTACAAATATTCATTCCATCACTCAAGTTTATGTTCTATGATATGCAGTGTACGTTTTTCAAATATTTGTTTCATGCTCTCATTCCCTTGTTCTCATGTTATGTCTATATATCTATTATTTACCCTTATCGAGAATATTATATCACCATTTATTATGTTTACTTTCCCTATAATATGAATAAATTTAGTATGTATGATATGTTTGAGAATTATTCTAGTTATGATGAACATAGTGGTATATATTATAGTTAACTTATGAATAAGTTGTTTATGTTTTTAAATTCCCATAGGCACTAGATCTAAATGATTATAGTGTAAATCATTCTGAAATATAATTAATATTCATCTAATAATATGTGATATCTATGTATGATAATTTTGGGTATTTATAGTTATAATTTTAATCATTTTTTATTCATATAACACATTTTTTATGAAATACCAATGAGAGTTGGTTCGTTGTGGGGACTATTGCCTCCTGAAAGCAACATGTCTCATTTTCTATGATTATCTTACAAGGATAAATCTAATTATGGTACCAAAGTATAAATATTATTTTTTAATTCCATTATGGAAATTTTATGAAAAAAATAGAAAATCTACTAATGATATGACAAACAAAATATTATCATTAATTCAATCATTTAAAATGAATGAACGAATAGAATAATGATATATTTTTATAAGTAATGAATTTATATAATTTATTTTCTCATTAAAATTATTTCCAATTATAATATATCAAACTAATAAACAAAAAATAATATCCTTATTATTCTGGTGTAATGATAATATAATTAAACCATCATATAATCATCCATTACTCATTGTAAGTTCATGTTTTGGTCAATTTAACAACACAATTGAAAAATATTATTCATTTATATCATGAATGACATTGAGAACATGTTTTATAGTGTAATATGATAAAAATATATACATAAGGATATTTTGTTTTTGACATGTTATAATAGTATTTAATTCATTAATTAATAAAACACCCTTTGATCGTTAAGAATCATTGAAACATGCTATTTTTTATTTCAACTTCTAGGATAATGACTAAAACACTCATGAAATGAAGTTTTAAAATATAAAAAACAAAAAAAATTAAATTAAGTAACTTCATTGACCTATTAATGTTAAAATGTTTAAGAAAAATGAATACTTATGTCACTATTATCAAACCAGTAAAAATGATCAAAACTACACACTCGGTGTGGAAAATCGGAAATTTTTTTGAGCCAAATGAATATTTTTTAAACATTTAAAAAAAAATTGAAATGATTATGTATTTAAATTAATTTATTATGACATATTTTGTATTATACACTAGTTTAAAGTATGTTAATGGTGGTGAGGACAAGATTTAAGGATTTTCTTATCAATTTTCTTTCATTGAGATAAGTATTTTTTATGAGACTAATTCCATTTAAAAGGGGAATATACTACCTATTTGATATATAATATCATTAATTATCGTTTAACAATGGTATTTAATGTTCAATTACAGGACCTATATTTCAAGTTGTTTGACTCAAATGTTTCTAAAGGTGTAAGGGGTTTCTTAGTCTAAAAGCTGATTCATTGAGACATAATACATTTTGTGCATAATGATTTGTATGTATGGTGTATTCACTCAAAATGGATATATTTTTTTATCAAAACCATTGTATTTATTGAGGTTTACTATCCAAATAGAGTTACCTTATTCAATTTTATAACAAATCATTTGTTTCCCCCATTGTGAGGGTCTTTAGTAACTCAATATTCGTTCATTGTGTCATATTCGTTCTTTGAACATATTTCATATAATTTTGGTCAATTATGACATGTCATTTTTTATGTGTTATTATACCAATTTTTATATATTCATTAATACCACCTTAATATAATGATAAATATTCATCAAATCATGGGTTATTGTCTTATCAAACCAACCTCTTACTTCCTCCGGATGGGCTATGATCATGTTATACTTTTTCTTGACATGTGGAATAATATTGGAATTATTGGTGATTATTTAATGATAAATTATGTTCATTTTTTATTTTATATCTATATTTATAATTATATATATAACCATGTTTTATTTAATATGAGGTTACATAGGTAATGTTGGGTTTTGTCCTTGTGGTAAGAAATCCAAATAATCCTTCATCAAGTCCATCACCAAATCATAGTGCCCCAATATTTGGGGAATATTATGTTCATGGAGTGGTGGGTGAAAGAAATGAAAATAGGGGGAAGAAGATACCATTGTATTATTGGGGTGGGGGGGGGGGGGTTGTCATCTCCAATGGTGGTATGATGGTGGACTTCGCCAATAGGTGGGGCCTCAGCTGCGATGAATTGGCAGACCGACGGGCCAAAACAGTGGGGTGAGAGGAATTAGAGACAATTTGAAAATACTATGATGACAAGAACCTTAGTTTTGATGGTGGAATGGAATACATGAAACCAAAATAGTATGATTAAGGGATCAAGTCATTAGTTTAGAGGGAGCTATGACAGTGGATACACGAGAGGCAGGTTAGTGTGGGAGTGTTCAGGGAGGCTGTAGTGTGGTAAGATCCACAGGTGTGGGTCCCAAAATAGGACTAGTGGTTGAAGAAACAACCAGCAGAGCTAACCATATCAGGAATGATGAGAGGGTATATCTTTAACCATCGATAGTTGTCACCGTAATGTTATTTAGGGGTAAATTCTAGTGTTGTAGCTATATGTGGAAGAAGCTTTGTTAAGTGTAGTTGAAACAGTTAGAGGGACTATTCAATGTATCCAATCATTGGGTATTTAGTCATGGTATGTGTATTGTGACATTGGGACTCTGGGACATGTAGAGTTCCCAAAAAAACTAATTAAAAATGGGGTATATCACATAAATTATTAAAAATATAAGGTATTCATTCATTATAGGAGGAGGTTCTTCATGCATTAGTATAAAATGTATTAATGTACCTTATAGTGAATTCATTTGACATAATTAGTATAAATGTGTGGTCTATAATATAATCACCCCTAGATTCAATAACTATTGTTATGAGACAAAACTATTTTCGGTATTTATTTTATGCCTTCCCAATTCAGCAATATGTCTTGACTATTGTCCTAAAAATAAGAAATGTGTCTTGAAAGAAGACCTTTATAGTTGGTTTTTGATGTGTGAAATAATAAAGTTTGTCATTATGAGAAAAATATTATTGATATCCATATTTTATACATTAAATATGATATAAAAATCTAATAGTTTCAATTTGATTAATTTTTTTACATGTTCTCGCCACAATATTTCTTCCATGTTTATACCATGATTACATTATTTACATGTTTCCCTTAAAAAGAAATTGATCACGCCTATTATCATATATTTACATTCCACATGTTATTTAGAAAATAAATAAACTTGAAATTTTTATATAGATAACACATGTGGGGAATTTATAGAAAATGTTGAAGACTTATACATGGAATATGTAGTTTTTATATATTGAAAAATTTCCACTAGTTGGGAATGGAATGGGATTTTTTTGGTTTATGATGTGTTAAAAATATCTATATATATAATATTAATAAGATAATAATGATATAACGTGTAAAATAACCATGTTTTATTTTGTAAATAAAGATAGTTATATCTAGGATTTTATAGCTGGTATCAATTTGATTATGAAAAGTTTTTGTATGTGATCACATGATGTTTAAGTGAAAGTCAGGGGAATCACAATTTTCTCAAGGTATAGTGGGTATTCAACCTGCATGAAATTCATGGATATAAAAATTGATCCCACATTTTTTTTTATTTTTTTAAAAATTATTACACATGATATATTTTTTATGGAAAATGATGCCTAAGATGATTGAATTGACCAACATATTAACTCATACGATGTAACATATGATTTAATATAGAAAATTCCCATGGAGAATCCTTAAGGTCTCTATAAAATGAATATTTTTATTTGAAAGTGGTTGTGAGTTATTATTCTTGGATAATATTCCCTGATAAATTTCTTCTCCTCTTTTTCTTCTTCCATAGCATAATGCGGTTCAAGCATAATGTGGGTGAAGTAGAGTGTAATTCGTATGAAAAATGATTCACCCCAACCCATGTAAACACTATATGTAGGGGATGTCATATAAAAGACATATTTTAAAGGTATTTTTCATTTAATTTACATCCTAGCTTTTTTGGGGGTTTCCCAAGGTTTTAGGGAGGAATAGATGAGTATTCATGAATTGGGCCAAATCGTGAGCCCAATTCCATATTAAAAAATAAATATTGTTCTTTTATAACATTTTCATTTTTCAATATTTTTCATCCATTCAAATTCCTACTTTACCTCCCCTAACTTATTAACACCACCAAGTTAATTTGGAGCTTTTAGAAATCCATAACGAGGGTTTATTTGGGTTTTTATCTAAGGGGTTGGGCCTGCCCAAAAGCCCAATTCCTTTTTTAAAAATAAATTTGTATTATGTTATAACATATTCAATTTTTCGGATTTTTCGGTGATTCCAAGTCTCACCCAAGCCCAATTAACCCAGACGCACGTTTGACCTCTCTCCCCACTCTTTGGAGCTCTTGTTAACCGCTATTTGGTGCTGAACTTCATAGGATTCCTCAAATCGCCCAGATTTGAGGAGGTAAAGCATTTCTTTCATAACCCTCTCAATAATCAATATTTTCCTTTCCATTAAATCTCTTAAATTACCTAATAAATATTTTTCGAACGAACCCTAAATTTTGTTTGTTTTAAATTTCAGATACTGGTGTTTTGGAGGATTACTTCAAGATACTTCAAGTAAATGAGCCCTTTTATTTCCTCTTTCAAACTACTTAGGGTTTAATTCATTTTTATTAGGGTTTCTTCGCTTATCATTTAGTTTCCTAATGTCCATAAACTATTTTTTCGAACCTAGGGTTTAACTTTGGGATTTCATGGCCAATTATTTTGGTTTTATGTTTGATCTAGTTCTCTCTTGGTGCGGCGGGGGTGCGATTTGATTTTCGCATGGAGATTCAAGGGTTTTTGTTACTTTGGTAGGTGATTCCATTGTGTGTGAAATTTTTGTGAATTAGATTTCTGTGTTCATGGTACCTTAATGTATATTTCACTTGAATTTTTCTGTAAAAATTCGTTTTAGTTTCATTTATAATGCAAATGAATTTTATGTTCCAATTTTTGGTGAAATTGGAGGGTTTTTTCATTCAAATCTTTTATTGGTTCATTTTGGGCTGACCTATAATTACTTAGTTTATTTTATTGAATTTTATTAGGACTGAAAATCATCTTTTTAATGTTTATTATTTTTTGTTGTTGCTGTGAAAGTTTGTTTAAATGGTGTTTGGGAAGCAAATGGGCTTTAAGTGCCATGTTTGTGTGAAAATGGTGGTTTTTAAAAGATATAACTTCTTGGTTCACATTGGGCTGCCCCATAAATGAATTGTTGGTTTCCTTAAAGGGTGTTGAACTGAAATTTTGTTTTAATGACATACAAGTGTTCACATAGTGTGAAAAGTGGATATCTTAAAGAGCTTTGGGTGCAAAACAATGTGATGTTTTGAGAGGTTGTTTTATTGATTATAAAATTATTTTATTGTGTGTTTTAAATGGTATAAAATGTGTGTAGCTAATTTACTATTTTTTTGTGACCAATAGTGATATTTTATATGCAAAAGGATGTGTTTTGTTTGCGGAAATTGTTTGAGCACAAAAGGGGAACCCCGAGTGCCTAGGTGGGGCGGAATTGTACTAGTACAGCTAGTGGATCAGATGGGTTGTGTCCCTCTTGCACTTAGAATTTGGATAACGAAAACTCTAACTAAACTTCGTGGATGATGATTTGGGACCACTAGGTTATGGGTTTGTTCCCTACTAGTTACTCGTGCACGAGAATGGATTTTTCTATGGTTACTCTACACCGAGGTGTGAGGTACATAGGGCCCGAGACAACCTAGTGCTTAGGGGTGTTCCCAATTTTGTTTCTCGTTGGATTTGTGGTATTTACCCTTGTTGTGGGATGTTTTTGGAAGTACATTATAGTATCTCAAATGTCTATTTAATTTGTTAACATTTTGAAATTCTTGGATTGAAAACTGTTTTCATTTTGAAGTTGCATTTCATTGAATTTTAACATTGTTTCACCTGGTGTATTAAAATTGCTTGTTTTGTTCACATTGTATTGCATGCTATTTGGAATCATCTGGTGGTATCCTATTGGGATTAATATCACACCCTACTTACACCCCTTGGGTGTAAGTAGACCTTCTTATGCTTGACTCAGTTAAAGGGAAGGCCGAGGGTGATGGCAGTTTAGGGTGTTAGTCCACATCGTTGGGGTGGAGTTGCGGAGAAGGCTTGCAGGTGATGACCACCTTGTCATGTGGAGTACATTGGGATGTCTTTATGTTGTAATTATTTGTTTTTAGACCACTTTTAGTGTCTTTAAACATATGTATTCAGATATGGTTTTGTTAAAAAAAACTTATCATGAAAATTTCAGATTCTAATATTTGATTGTTTTTTTATGATTTATGCTTTCATACTCGGGTAAATCGTTCCCAAACCAGATTTATTTGATACCTGGGCACTTGTCCCAGCCCATGAGGATAGGGAACGCCCTTCGTGCCTTTCCACGGTCTAGGTTTGGTGCTGTTAATGGTGGCGACCAGATCCGGTTCAAGACAAAATGATATTAGAGGAGGTTAAAGTTTTTGGGTTATATTGTTATTTTGGGATGAGTCGGGATAGACAAGAGATATGACTGTTGGGGCTCGGGGTATTGGTTGTGAGTAGGGTGCTTGGCCGACACCTCTCATGGTAGACCTTGAGTCACTAGGGGATGTTGGAATTTGTGGATTGACGTCACTTCCAGGTGAGACGTGTGGCCTATAGACCACATGTGGACATCAGGCAGATGTGGAGTAGTTGTTTCTTTTATTACAGGAATGTGTTTAGTTTATTTATAATTGATTTATTTGATTACAATTTTCAGAATTGTGGTATTGACTATTTGTTTTGTGACTCTTTCATTTTGTAGCAACATGCCTCCCCGGAAAGCTCCCACGCTCCCACAAGAGGAAGATGGAGAGAGTTCTCCCACGCCGATTGATCAGAGGCTCATGGAGGCAGTGGTTCAGGCTATCCAAGCTTTGGGGCAGGTACCAACTTATGCTCTTATTACTGTTAGGGCAGAAGAGACAGGTCCTAGAAAAGATAAAGCACAAGAGTTTCTGAAAAACAAGCCTCCTACCATCTGAGGTAGCTCAGAACCCCAGGAAGAATAATAATTGATCGAGAAGATCGAGCGTATGTTTGAGTCCCTGGAAACACCCAAGGAGATCAGGGTGAAGTGTGCCTCCTTTCTGTTGGACGGTCCCAGCCGTAAATGTTGGGAGTCAGTGCTTCAGGCTGGGAAGAATGAGCAGATGCGCTGGTGAGATTTCAAGGTTGTCTTCAATGAACAGTACTACCCTGAGGTGTTGGCTTATTCCAGGTCTAGAGAGTTCATGCATATTGTTCAGTGGAATCTATATGTGATAGAGTATGCCAACAGTTTCGCTGAGTTGGTTCGGTATGCTCCAGAAATTGTGTCTAATGAGAAAGCGAAGGCCCATCGGTTTGAGAAAGGCTTGAGACAAGAGATATACTCCCATGTGTTCTTGTTTAAGGTGAGGACCT
Source organism: Viscum album (assembly GCA_963277665.1). Taxonomy (NCBI): domain Eukaryota; kingdom Viridiplantae; phylum Streptophyta; class Magnoliopsida; order Santalales; family Viscaceae; genus Viscum; species Viscum album. The sequence continues at coordinate 375,289,143 of OY728160.1, read as the reverse complement.
ATTCTAAGGTCATTGATTGGGTGTGCATGGTGGAGATTGATAGGAAAGGCAGGGCTGGTTCCTATGGTTCAGTATCAGCAGTGGGAAGTGGTAGCTCTTCAAAGAAGAAAAGGAAGTGGGAGGATCATGTGAAGAAAAGAGGGGGTAGTTCAGGCCACTCTTCCAGCCAGTTTTCTTCTGCGGCTTCTGATGCAAGATCCTTCATGTGCCACCAATGTTGGAGGCCTGGGCATATTCGACCAGCATGTCCACTTCCTCTGAATCCTTGTTACCAGTGTGAAGGTATAGGGAATTTGTAGCACTTCTGCGGTGTGGTACGTCCACTCCCAATTGGGTCATGGTCAACGGCTTCAAGAGGAGTGCCAACACAGTCCGAGCCATTGAGGCCTGGGGGATCTCGATTTGGTGGTCATGGTGGTAGGGCTAGATCATATTCTTGGAAGATCCAGTTCAGTGCACAGCCAAAGACTTGCGGTCATCCTCAGGCAGATAGTGGACATCTACATGCAGTGGATCAGTCACCAGCCGGATCAGAGGCAGGACCGTTGACAGTTTGAGGTACCGTTGTAATCATATATTCTATATCTATTACTCTTTTTGTTAAGGGTTAATCTATTTCATTCATTTCTTCCCATTTTGTGGACATGATAAATTTTCCATCTGAGTTGATGTCTTTCGCGATGGAGTTGGTGACACCGCTGGGAAAGAAGAAGGATCAGGGCCTCAGGTGCCCCTCGTGTGTGCTTTCCGTGTCAGGAGTTGAGATGGAGTGAGACCTCATGGTTCTAGATATGGAACTGTTTGACATAATACTTGGCATGGATTGGCTAGTACACTTCCAGGAACACATCGATTGCTACAGACGGCTTGTGAGTTTCACGACACCTGATGAGAGTCTTCAGGTTTTTCGTGGAGAATGGGATCCTCGGTCCGGTCGCGCAGGGCCTCCACTCCCAGAGTTGGGAAGTGATATCTTCCAGTTATCTTCGATGGTCCTAGATGATGGTATTTCCATTGAAGGTCAACTACCTCATGTAGTGAATGAGTTTACAGAGGTATTCCCATATGATTTTTCAGGTTTCCCCCTGAAGCGGGATGTGGAGATTTCAATTGATCTGGCGCCGACAACACAACTTATATCTCTTCCCTCTTATTGCATGGCCCCCACTGAGATTATGGAATTAATGATACAGCTAGACGACTTAGAATCCAAAGGATTCATTCTCCCAAGTGTCTCTCCTTTGGTCGCTCCTGTGTTGTTCACAAAAAAGGCTGATGGATCCCTCCTGTTGTGCAGCAGGTATGGCCAATTTGAGTATTTGGTCATGCCCTTCGGATTGACCAATGCTCCAGCATTATTTATGGAAATCATGAATAGGGTGTTACATCATTATCTCTGTTCCTTTGTTGTGGTGTTCATGGATGACATTATGGTATAGTCTTGCTCTGAGGAGGAATATGAACATCACTTGAGGATCGTTTTGGGTACATTACGGGATCACCGCCACTATGAAAAGTTGTCAAAGTGCAGTTTCTGGATCAGAGAGTTGAGATTTCAGGGGTATGTGATTTCATAGAATGGAGTTTTAGTGGACCCTGAGAAAATTACTACAGTCATGTCGTGGGAGAAACAGAAGAATTTGTTCTAGATCAAGAGTTTTCTTGGCTTGGCTAGGTATTTTAGGCGATTCGTTCGGGATTTCTCTCGGCTTGCTTCACCGATGACTTCCCTCACCTAGAAAGGGGTGAAGTTTGTATGGGGTCCAGAATGTCAGGAATCATTCGAGGAGTTAAAGAGGAGGCTGACTATCGCCCCCCGTGCTGATTTTGCCAGAGGCTGGAAAGGGATATGTGGTCTATTGTGATGCTTCAGGTATGGGTCTTGGGTGCGTGCTTATGCAGGATGATCATGTGGTCGTGTATGGATCTCGCCAACTTCAACCACATGAAAAGAACTACCCGACCCATGACTAGGAGTTGGCAGTGGTGATGCATGATTTGAAGACATGGCATCACTACCTCTTTGGGGATAAGTTTATGCTATACTCTGATAAAAAAATCTTGGTTTATATCTTCTCGCAGAAGGAACTCAACTTGAGGTAACGTCGCTGGATTGAGTACTTGCAGGGGTTTGACTTTGACATTGTCTATACCCCAGGAAATGGTAATATAGTGGCCGAAACCTTGAGAAGAAGGGTTCCAGTGCAGGATTTGAGGAAGTCCAGTGATGAGTGGGCTTTGATGGGGTTCTTTTCTCAGATGCATGTGGAGACCAGAGAACACAGTGGAGGGGCATTCTTGGTGAGCGTCTAGTTCACTCCTCTATTGGAGTTGATTCTGCGGGAACAGCCTAGTGATGAGCTTTGTGAGAAGTCGAAGCAATTTCTTCATGTAGGGGAGACATCCTCTGATTAGACGTCGTCTCTCGAAGGCATCTTGTGCTTTAAGGGACGTTCAGTAGTTCCATTATCTATGCGGAAGGTGGTGATGCAGGATAGCCACCAGTCTCATTGGGTTGTCCATCCAGGTTCCACTAAGATGTATTATGATTTCGGTCGGCAGTTTTGGTGGCCTATTATGAGACGGAACATAGCAGACTTTGTTTCGAGATGCTAGACATGCCATCAGGTGAAAGCAGAGCACCAAAGGCCTTCTGGTATGCTCCAAACACTACCCATTCCTACTTGGAAGTGGGACGAGGTCTCCATGTACTTCATTGTTGGCTTACCTTGTACACCTTGGGGTAAGAATGCCATTTGGGTGGTGGTTGATCGTCTGACCAAATCAACGCACTTCATTCCGATAAAAGATACAACTAATGTGGATGAGTTGGGTAATTTGTATCTTAAGGAAGTGGTGAGACTCCATTGTGTACCATCAGCTATTGTCTCAGATAGAGACTCTCACTTCACTTCTCGATTTTGGGAAGGCCTTCAGAAGGCCTTGGGGTCTCACATTAAGATGAGCACGATATACCACCCTCAGACGGATGGTCAGACAGAGTGGGAGAATCAGATTTTGGAGGACATGCTTCATGTATGTGTCCAAGACTTTAGAGGTTCTTGGGATAGAAATTTGGGATTGGTTTAGTTTTTTTATAATAATAGTTACCAATCCACGATTCAAATTTCCCCTTTTGAGGCGCTCTATGGTCGGCCTTGTCGGTCCCCCTATCTTGGGCTGAGGTAGGAGAAACATCACTGTTGGGGATGAGCCTTATGTAGGAGACTTCTAAGAAGGTCAAGTTGACCTGGAAGCGCTTATTGACAGCTCAGAGTCATCGTAAATCTTATGCTGACCAGAGGTGTCGAGACCTAGAGTTTTCTTTGTGTGACAGGGTATTCTTAAAAGTGGCCCCTCGTCTAGGCCATCGTCGATTAGGGAAGCAAGGTAAGCTGATTCCACGGTATGTCGGGCCCTTTGAGATCACCGAGAATATTGGAAATGTGGAATACAGGTTGGACTTACCTTCTCAGTTAAAGTTTATCCATTGTGTCTTCCATGTCTCTCAGTTGAAGAAATACAACCCGGATCCATCCCATGTAGTGAGTTGGGAAGAACTCAAGATAGAGACTAACTTTTCTGTTGTTGAGAGGCCAGTGAAAATAGTGGAATCCCAAGAGAAGATACTTCTAGGGAAGTCTATTCCTTTAGTCTGGGTTCTATGGAAACATGGGAAAGATTCACATGAGACATGGGAGCGAAATTCATGGGTCGAGGAAGAGTACCCATTCTTGTTTTCCAACCAAGATTCATGTTGAATTTCTGGGGCAGAAATTACTTCATGGTGGAGAGAATTTTAATATAAAAGACATATTTTAAATGTAATTTTCATTTAATTTACATCCTTGCTTTGTTTTGTTGGTTTTCCTAGGTTTTATGGAGGAATAGATGAGTATTCATGAATTGGGCCAAACCGTGAGCCCAATTCCAGATTAAAAAATAAATTTTGTATCGTTTATAACTTTTTCATTTTTCAACATTTTTTATCCCTTAAAATTATACTTGACCTCAATTATCCTATTAACACCACCAAGGTAATTTTTTTCTTTTATAAATCCATAACCAGGGTTTATTTGGGTTTTTATCTAAGGGGTTGGGGATGCCCGAACTCCCAATTATTGTTTTAAAAATAATATTTGGGTATTTTATAACTTATTTAAATTTTAGGATTATTTTGTGATTCTAAGTCTCAACTAAGCCCAATTAACCCATCCGCATGTCTGAACTCTCTCCCCACTCTTTGTAGCTCTGGTTAATCACGATTTTGTGCTGAACTTCATAAGATTCTTCAAATCGCCCAGATTTCAAGAGGTAAAGTATTTCTTTCACAACTCTCTCAATTCTCAATATTTTTCCACCATTATAGATCCTAAATTACCTAATAAATATTTTTCGAATGAAACCTAAATTTTGTCTGTTTTAAATTTCAGATACTGGTGTTTTGGAGTTATTACTTCAAGATACTTCAAGTAAATGAGTCATTTTCTTTCCTCTTTCAAACTACTTAGGGTTTCATCCATTGTTATTAGGTTTTAATTGCTTATCATTTAGTTTCCTAATGTCCAGAAACTAGGTTTTCGAACCTATGGTTTAAATTTGGGATTTCATTGCCAATTTGTGTTGTTTTAGGTTTGATCTAGTTCTCTCTTGGTGCGGCGGGGGTGCGATTTGATTTTCGCACGGAGATTCAAGGGTTTTTGTCACTTTGGTAGGTGATTCAACTGTGTGTGTAATTTTTGTGAATTAGCTTGCTGTGTTCATGGTACCTTAATGTTTATTTTACTTGAATGTTTCTGTAAAAATTGGTTTTAGTTTCATTTATAATGCAAATGAATTTTAAGTTCCAATTTTTGGTGAAATTGGGGGGTTTTCATTCAAATCTATTATTGGTTCATTTTGGGATGACCTATAATTACATAGATGATTTTATTGAACTGTATTAGGACATAAAATAATGTTTTTAATGGTTATTATTTTTTGTTTTTTCTGTGAAAGTTTTTTTAAATGGTGTTTGGGAAGCAAATGGGCTTTAAGTGACATTTTTGTGTGAAAATGGTGGTTTTTAAAAGATATAACTTCTTGGTTCACATTGGGTTTCCCCATAATTGAATTGTTTGTTTCATTAAAGGGTATTGAACTGAAATTTTGTTTTAATGACTTACAAGTTTTCCCATAGTGTGCAATGTTGATATCTTAAAGAGCATTGGGTGTAGAACAATGTGATGTTTTGAGAGGTTGTTTTATGGAAAATAAAATTATTTTATTGTGTGTTTTAAATGGTATAAAATGTGTGTAGATACTGTAATATTTGTTTTTTTACCAGTAGTGATATTTTATATGAAAAATGATGTGTGTTGTTTGGTGAAATTGTTTGAGCACAAAAGGGGAAGCCCGAGTACCTAGGTGGGGAAGATTTGTACTAGTACAGCTAGTGGATCGGATGAGTTTTGTCCATGTTCCACATAGCATCTGGATAACGACAACTCTAACTAAACTGTGTGGATGATGATTGGGGACCAATAGGTTATTGGTATGTTCCCTACTAGTGGATCATGCATGAGAAAAGATTTTTCTATGGTTACTCTACACTGAGGTACGCGATACATAGGGCCCGAGACAACCTAGTGCTTAGGGGTGTTCCCGATTTTGTTGCTCATTGGATTTGTGGTATTTACCCTTATTGTGGGGTGATTTTGGCACTAATTTAAAGGGTATAACATTACTATTTAATTTATTATAATTATGAAATTCTCGGATTGAAAACTATTTTCATTTGAAAGTTGCAATTCTTTGAATTTTAACACTGTTTCACCTTGTGTATTAAAATTGCTTATTTTGTTCACATTGTATTGCATGCTCTTTGGAATCATCTGGTGGTAACCTATTGGGCTTTGGATCACACCCTACTTACACCCCTTGGGTGTAAGTAGACCTGCTTATGCATGACTCAGGTAAAGGGAAAGCTAAGGGTGATGGGAGTTCAGGGTGTTAGTCCCCATCGTTGGGGCGGAGTTGCGGAGAAGGCTTGTAGGTGATGATCCCCTTGTCGTGTGGAGTCCATGGGGATGTCTTTATGTTTTCATTATTTGTTTTTAGACCACCTGTAGTGTCTTTAAACATATGCGTTTCAATCTGGGTTTGTTAAGATTTTTTTAGCATGAAAATTTCAGATTCTAATTTTTTTTTATGATTTATGCTTTCATACTCGGGTAAATCGTTCCCAAACTAGATTTCTTCGATACCCAAGAACTTGTTCCAGCCCGTGGGGATAGGGAACACCCTTCAGGCCTTGCCATGGGCCGGTTTTGGTGCCGTTAATGGTGGAGACCAGATCCGATTTGTGACAGGGGATGTATTTTTGATTCACATTAATGTGATATTTATAACCCACATCTGATGAAGATTAATACATGGTAGTTCCATCTTTGGTATATGTTACATACACTTATAAAATAGTTATTTTTTTCTTCTAGTTTTTCATAGTTTAACTTATTCTCATATAGATATTTTTGTAACTGTATCTAAATCAATTAAAAACATAATAATAATCATTATTATAAATTTTTGAATCTTAGATGTTTTATTTGAGAACACCATGTTTTTTTATTTGTGAAATCATGCATGCAATAAAGAATATGTTAAAAATTTGGAAACATGTTTTTTCTATCGACCATCTAAATCTATGAAAAAAACCATGTTGTGAAGTGTCTCTAATAAACCCAAAAGAACAAACAAATTGGACCCACAATAAAAATTCATTATTTTAGTACAATGACTCATTAAGTGTTAACCAATTTAAAATACATTCTACCATGATGTGGTGCCAGAAATTATGGTTCATCATTAAAAATACATTAAGCGCCACAATATGCAGCACATTGAATGGATTAATATTTTCCTCCATGGGGTCTATATGGGAGAAACAACATTTTTTGTATCCACAATGATATGATCCAAACTGTAGTCTAATAAAAATGTCCACTATTTTCAGACCACAATGTTTATAGGTTGAGGATTCCATGTCTGGGTGGGTTTCATTTTGATAGAACCACAACAATCTCCATGCCATAGAGTAGGCCGCGATCACATGAAAATGAGTTTTTCAATATATTCTAAATTATAAATGAATTAAATTATTTCTAAATTCTCTATAAATATTAGAAAAGATAATTTTTAATATTTTTAAATTTGTAAAAAATTTATATAAATTAATTTATCATATTTGTTTGGATTTGACTTTTTAAAAGTTTTCAATGAATTTGTTATAAATATTCCACTAATATTAAATAAATAATTTTAGGAATATATTTTTTAAATTTATATGGTTTATAAAATGTTTTAAAATAATAGTAAATGGTATTTTGGGAATGATTTTATTTTTAGTTTTTATAAATTATGAATAGTACATAAATAATTATATAAATGTTTATAAGAAATTTATTAGTAAAATATTGAAAATAATAAAATGTTAATGTAATGTCCTTGACCTATAATGTACTAAACAGTGTCCCAAGTCAGGTCACCACATAATCTCAGGAGTGACTCCCCGCATCCCCGATGCTGCCTACTTGCGGCAAGGGTATAATAAGACATACGCGGAGACTATACCCTCTCCACCAGAGCAAGTCAGAATAGATAAAAATATAAATAGTTGAAACAATATGAAATAATGATTAAATAAGTTTACCAAACACCCCCCAAAACTAGGAAGAAACTACAAAACAACAATAACCATGTCATTCCATGCTAACCATTATAAAAGTGATGGAAAACCAAAATAAAGATAAATTAAATTATCCAAAAAATGGTCTTGACTCCAAGTCCAAATCCTCATCCATGCCTATCACAAGCCTGACTCAACTCCATAACAGTTTTCCACTTCCCTTATTTAATCCTAAAACAATTATGTCTTATCGAGTACCCAATGTTTTCCCAATCATGGTGTGAGTACAGCTCAATAGACCACCACAAACAGTGTCTATAAAATATATAGTCTAAATAGATAGTGGATCCAATGAATAACTAAATGAAAAGTAAATAAATTATTGTTGGGTTTCACTAGTTAACAAGACTCATTTAAGTCATTCCTATATTTATTCTCAATTTCAATTATTATACCATCTTCATTACATATATCACATTCATTACATATTCAATGGATTAGTTATATTCATCAAATATCAATGCATAAGGGTAGTAAATAATGTTCTCTATATCACTAGGGTAAACACATCATCACATATAAAACACCCTCTTCTTGAATACTCATTCCAGGTGGTCTCGTTGAATGCAATGGTTAGGGGAATAAAAATCTTTCCCCTTATGTAATCCATGATTTCTGGGGTGGTGTTTAGGGCCTTAGTCTAACTCAACCCTTGGGCATAGAACCTCATGTCAACACCCCACTCAAGTAATCCATGTTCACATAATTATTTATCCACTCATCACACATATTCCATATCACGAAAAAACATAACCAACAACAATAAAAAACATAAACCAAAACAATTAATATAGGAATTAACATTATTCCATAACCTGTTAACACACATTCTATTTACATTACATATTAATTTAAACCAATCCCCATTTATCATGCCTACTCACTATGAATATATGCTAGTTCCCATATATTAACCCACTTAATGCATTCCACAATTGTCCTATGTCAATTTACTTAACCCATTAAAAAAATTTCATTACATTACATAACCCATTTACCATTTTCATAAATCCCCATATGTTAACCCATTTAACATTTTCTTTAATTCCCTTATGAAATCCAATTTGACACATTACTCAAGTCACAATACATTACCCATTTAATAGGTTCACGATTTCATATTCACTAACTATCTTAGTAATTCCAAACATAAATAATATTCTATTTAACATAATCTCAATTAACTCAATTGATGAATTTATCATTAATATGCCTTAGAATGTCCCCCAATTAAAATTCACTTTTCATAGCCCAATATACCATTAACAATTATCCAAAAGACCACTTATTCCATTATCTAAGTCCTAAAACATCTATCAATACTCATAATTCAACTCAATTAAACATTTTAACATGCTCTTCATGGGATCTATGCTATCACACGACAAATCTACACCTATACTTAAAATATCAATGTTTGGAAAAGTCGGTACACCCCATGACTGGCCCTAAATTGGTCATATCATCCCCCGTGCATCCCATAGTGTTTATGAGTGGTTTAATTCATCATTTAAACTCCCATTATACTAAATATCACTAAATTAATCAATAACACAACGAGAGATAACAAGATACACAACCAAAAAAGCACAATTCATCTAAAACTATGGGGTATAACTTGTAGACCACCTACCTTGAATATGAAGTTAAACACACTCTAAATCATATCCTTAGATCCATATTCATGAAACCCCTGACGATTAATCCTAGATTCCTCTGGAAAAGAGTGTTTTAGGGATTCATAAGAATACTTCCAAATGTACAATCCCTAATCTGAAAAAGATAAGCAAGATTGAGATTAGACGTACATAGAGCTTCGATCTGCAACCCACAAAACTAAAAACAAAAAATAAACAAGGTGTAACATTATTTGGGAATCCTTGGAGGATTTATTTCATTAATAGGGTTGAGAGGAGGAGAAAGTGGACAGAAATAAGGTGGGGTTCTTAAAATCCCATAAAGGAAAAACTGTAATGATTTCAAATTTTTTAGGGGGAAACAGTTTACCAACATGGTTTTCTAAATTGTGTGCAAGTCACTATCTAAGGGAATTTGGGTCACATGATTATCCAAGGATCCCTGAAAAGTTTGGAAACCATGCACTGATTGTGTGAGATGTCACTATCTCTGGTTCCATGGTTTTCTAGGGAATGTTGGATGATTTTCTTAACCATTCCCCAACTGTATTCCTTGCACAGGTGGGGCCTATTTTTCTTTATTTAATGTAAGGAACCCACATAAAACCCCCAATATCCTTAGTAAACATGGGAAAATTTAATTATACAAATATAAGATACTTAAACTGAAACATAAAAAACACACCTTAAGAAAATATTGTATCTTATAGTTAATATTTTTAAATCCATTTACAAAATTAGGTGTATTTATTTGTTATTTTTTAATAAGATGATTATTTAGAAATATTTATTTTAATTTATAATGTGTTTAAAAATTTAAAAAAAAAGTCACAATATTAATTTTTTATATTTTATATATAAAATTTTCATATTTTTTTAATTAATCGTAAATGTCCAAATTAAAAGTGGTCTTTCTTTCTAAAAAATTTATCCCACAGAAAAAGTAGTTATGATAACTAAGTGTATATATATGATATTTAGATAATGTAAAATTTTTATTTAATCAAATTTAATTACAAAATATTTTTAAAATATAATATATTTAATGTAAATGTCATATAATGAGTAATAATAAAATTTGAAATTAGTGAATGAATATAAAGTGGTCATATTTGAGATTAGGGAATTTCAATAATGATAAGATTTATTAAAAAAGTTTATCGTTTTTTATGAATTATTCTTAAATTTTCATCATAAGTTTTAATATTTGAAATGATTACTCATTTAAAGGTTATTCCATGTTTACTTGTAGATATAAATTTTTTATTTTATACACATGTATTATCTAGTTTAATAAAATTATTTTTACTCTTATGATATTGTCAAGAATTGAATTACGTGCTTGGAACATAAGTATATGTTTTAGTTTTTTTTCCATGACCAATTTTTTTTGGGTTATTAGATCATATTATTTACTCATAATTGTTTGTTTATAATAAGTTATATAATTATAATGAATTGAATTATCTTCTATGTAATGTCTCTTAGGGAATAGTGAATTGGGGATGGACTACCCATCAGTCAATATGATATTGTATTTCTCTAGAATGGCGAGGTATTGGCTATCTATAACCCTAGGCTCACTCCTGTAGATATAATTGATCTCATGTAATAGTAAACCGTTGCGTGAAATATTCAAGTACGTAATTAAGATGACAAATTTTGATATTAAAAATTATGTTTGACTCTTCTTTTTGGTGAGTAACACAATATTCTGAGTTTTGTAAAGAGTTACACATCAATATGGATTCGGAATAATTATTTTTTTGATGGGGTAGGATTTCAAAATTAAGTCCATAGAAATATGAGTTTACAAGGGAATAAATTGGGATAAGATGGTGAGATCAAATCCCCTTTAAATTAATAAGTGTCATATTCCTTCCAAAGTGTAACTCTTCAAAACCCTAATCATCAATCTAGTTAGGTCATGCCAATGATTGGTAACCATGGATTATCTTGTATAATTTAAGAATGTGATGGGTGATAGTAGATCATCCTGGGGTAGTTCATTACATCGATGGGTTGCCCATGATTGTCATTTTTAGGTCTGTTCATGGAAATTTCTTTAGATTACACTATCCAAGAGAGCCTTAAAGAATTAGGATTCCAATGGAATAATGTGGGGTTTATCATTAAGATATATTAGATAATGAGTTTTCCACTTGACTATCTGAAGTCATATATGATATTATTTGGTTGAATCCCTATATAAATAACAAATCAGTGAGATAATTTCTATAATAGACTGACTTTTAGTGAAATTAGATTGTGGTCAACTATTAGTGTTTTGAATACTAAAAGGGATCATCATTTTAGATGGATCCCATTTAGTAAAATCCCTTATCAAATGGTTTATGTAACATAATACTCAAATGAATAATGATCCTGTTATACATAATGAAAATTTCATAATCTAGTCTAAACCTAATACTTGCTTAGGATATATAAAAACCAAATAGATGTATATTCTTTGACTGGTATTGAAACTTATTATTTATTTTCAAGGAAGATGGAAAATTTTTTGTGTTGGAACAATCAATTACAATGATACTAACTAGTAATTTAGTCCCATAGATGGAGTATAATGAGTATGAGTAGGATATAAACGATTCACTAGAGGTCTCCAAACTCATTATTGCCAACACAGAGCCTATGCTGTAAAAAAACATGATTCTATAGATGTATAAAAATGATAGATAGTATGGAAACGTATACTAAGATAAAGATAGACATGAAAGGAATGCGTTTTCAAAGTACCATGTCTGATAAAAAAATGGAGGAATATACCTCAATCTCAACTAATGTACTCAATATTAGTGGGTATTCTAATGATTTAAATAATATTTAATCACATAATAGTGGTTAATTTTTCACGGATTTTATTCTATAATCACTATCATAAAGGTTATGATAATTTTTTTAATTAAAACATGTTTGAATTCTATGAACCCTAACATGATCTACTCAATATATTGATGATATCTGAAAAATAAATAGGTTTTATATCTTCATGTTCCATATTTAAGGTGTATAAAAAGAAGAGTAAAGGAATTATAATGAATTGAAACAAAATAGGTCATGGATAGTCCACACCAACAATATTGTGGCCAGATTTTCAATTAGAGAATTAAATGTTTTGACCATCTAAAAGGTCATAATAAGCTTTATGGGGATCCATATATGATATAAATTTTATGGAGTTCAATTCCAAAATCCAAAATGGTATGTGATATCAACTATATTGTTTAAAAATGTTGTTAATATTCATGTGTTTTGAAGTAAAGAAAATACTGAAGGATGAAGCTTGATGTAATAGAGAAATAGGTCATTCCATTAATGACATGGATGCAATGTACGAATTAATGTTGTTTGATTTTATGGATGTTTATTGTTTTATCTATTTTTTATAACCTATGAGGAGTTTAAAATAATTTATTTTTGAATAAATAACATAATGTTTTTATGCACATATTATTCATCTAAATTCAATAACAATACAAAAAGGGTGATAAGGAAAAATATTATCTTGGAAAAAATTGTTTATCCATATATAAGGGAAGCCTTCTTAATAGGTGAAAATTTCTTAAAAACACATATAATACAATATAATATATGTATTCAATATTTTATTTTTCATGTATATTCCTAATAAATGAAAATACATGTCATTTTCAAGATAAAGAAATTTGTGTTTATTCTTAGAAAAGATTGTCAAAGAAGAATATAATGTCTGCAAAGATAATAGAATTATGCATAAAATTATAGGATCTCAAAGGATAAAAATAATTTTTTTATAGATAAAGTGTAACAAATATAGTTTACACTCAATATAATCAAATGTTAATGACACAATATGATGAATAAAAATGTAAAGAGTTAGATTTAGTAACCGTCACTTCCTTCCGAAATGATCATACTAGTATATTTACAACATGAAATTCACAAAATATTCTAAACTATTTTAGAGTATTTTGGTAAAGATAAATGTAATGGGTTGTATTTATTTACTGTATCAATGTAATTGTCACAATTAGGATGTGTTGGTAAATTAGAATGTAAATAATAAAATTATTATTCATGTAATTTTGTGATGGAATTAGTTTATTGAATGAAAATTATGAAATTAGAAAGTGTTAAAAATAGAAAACATAAGTTGACATCATAATATTTGATGAGTCATATTTTTCAGGTTAGAATATTTTCCCAGAATAGAATGTTTGGAATATAATTCCAAAATTTCAAAATTATTAAATCTTACTTTTTTCATATATGTAACCCACTAAATAGTTAGTGGGATGATTTTATCAAATGATTAGAGATATATGCGTTTGTAATTACTTGACGATATAAAAAAATAACAAACTCCAAAATTTCCAGAAAATATAAGGTTAATTTGATAGTATATCATATATGATATGTTAGATAAGTAGTTTTTATGGTTTATAAATTATTCATAGAATTATTATGAACGTAAAATGAATCATGAAAGTATAAAAAATCCAAATTATTGTTATTTAATGTTATCTACACAAATTTATATATGGATATTCATTTCTTGAAGTGAAATGGTAATTAAACTTATAAAATATGAATTTATGTTATCCCTAACCAAAGTTTGTTATGAAATATTATAGATTGGGATGTAGTTTTAAGGTTATTGTGAGTAGGATTATTTTATTTAGATATATATTATGATCATGAGGCATAAAAATGTGTTTTTGTTTGCTAAACATCCCACTAAGTATATTACATGGAGTGTAAAATAAATTTTTTAGGGTATAATATGGGTTTATGTAACATATGTTTGTTACCACTAATTTTGGATGAAAATATAATCATCACAATTACCTTTATTCATTTATATATTTAAAACAAAAGTAAAAAAATTTAAAAATATAATTAGAGAGAGGTTATGTATGTTTTTCATCATGTATTTGGTTGGAGATCATCCAAGATGGGATTTATCCTCTCAAATAATGTATGAAACTTAGAACCATAATTGAGATATATTTGGGAGATTGAGACTACACATAGATAATATATGTAGTTTTATTATCTATATAGACTAGAGAAATGTGATGTACATATCTCTGAATATAAATTCCATCAAATTTATTTATCATTATGTTTTGTTTATACTCATAGAATGAAAAATTATTGTGTAAAATATATGATATTGACATACTCGATCTTCCCAGTTAACTCAATGTTTTTTACAAAAGAAAAATTTTATAATTCACACTTGGATATGATTAAAACTAGTAGACACAATTATAGTGATATACATGTTTGATGAATATAACACTAGATCTCTTTATATCTTGAGTATCATTAATTCATTTCTAGGGGAATCTCTTTGCATAAATTTATAGATTTGGTGATTCATATTCGTTTTTAATTCTACAAAGTCTCATGGGATTACACTTTGTGGTAGACTAAATGGGGATTTTCTTGACAGAGGTAGTTCCTCTAAAAACATATTATAATTATTCCATTTTTTTGAATAGATATTATCATTTTATTATATATGATGTGATATGTAGTGAAGTTAATGATATATTTCCAAATTTAATTGGAAAATATAAAAAAATTTATTTTGAATATGTATTCATAAATTATTGTATATGGAACAATATAAGTTGAAATGGAATAAAGTATATGAGGATTTAGGTAAATAGAGAGATTTATTGGAATATTCCCATAATACAATATTAAATTTGATACATTTTTTGTTTCTATGGCCTTGAGGTTATGTTTTT
Organism: Viscum album; assembly: GCA_963277665.1. NCBI lineage: Eukaryota > Viridiplantae > Streptophyta > Magnoliopsida > Santalales > Viscaceae > Viscum > Viscum album. The sequence continues at coordinate 375,274,021 of OY728160.1, read as the reverse complement.
ACTCCATTTATCTTTAATAATAACATGAATTTATTTTGGCTCAATGTATTGTGGGTATACGATCTACATGAATGAATGACTATGACACGTGATCATCCAAGATATTTGGTAATTAATGTAGAGTTACATAATATATATAACAGATAGATAGAATGATGAATACGATTCATGAATTGAAAAATTTATTAAATCATACAATATAACCTAAGATCAAATACATAATAATCTATAGTATTTTCATTTATGTACCTATAAAATGAACCATATAATATGATGGTGGGTGTTAGTTACTTATGCTTTTTTAAATATCCTTGATCAATTTTCCCATTTTATTCATCTTCATTATAACAACAAGGTACTAGAACACCATAGGCGATGGGTGTAATCATTCATATGATAAATGATTAAATCCATCTCATGGATACACCATATAGAGGGGATTTATTTTTTCCTTAAATTAAAATAATGTTTGTCAACCACATTATAGGTAGATCAATATTTATTATAGGCTTATTTGGTGTATGGTATGTGCAGTAATACACAAATTCCTCATTTTCTATTTTTAAATGGTTTAAATTATTCTTACATTGAAATATTTGGTAATTGATTTAAATAACTTCATAAAAACTTAATAATATTTATTAGATTCATTTAAATCACATTAATTCTATAATCATACTAAAGGTATGGCCTTCGTCCCATCTCCTTACTAGGAATAATAAGTTAGTGAACTCACACACAACCTTTCCATTATAACTAATAAGGGAATACTTTCTTAGTTACACACTTATCAATGGGAGAGGAACACTCTACCCACTCTTAGGAGAACTAGCTTAAGGGGTAAAAGGTATTCAATATAAATATATGGAATATCCTAGGGATATCAATTCCAAACTGACCATGATCCTCTACATGGAGGTCACTAAGGGAACCCATACCAAACCCACTATGTTATGTTAATTCCAATTATTTTCTTCACATATAGCTTCTACGTATTACTTAAAAGAAAATAATTATTAATCAGTCAAATAAGAGCATTTGAGGTATAATGCTAGTGCTAAAAGGTCTATCATGGCCCTTTCATCATCCATTATAACTATAAGTAGAAGAATGTAATTAACAAATCTAATAGGGTTGATAACTTATAGTGGTGGGACCACATACCATATGCTTAAAAATGAAATTAATTTATCATAGGGTAGGTTTAGAGACCAACTAAAAAATTAAGAGTTATCAACCTTTAATAAAGTCTCGACCACTCTCACCCAAGCTCATCCAAGGCTCATCCTTGCTTATATCAACTATAGAGAACCTATATAACACCATAATATCATATTTAATAAACTATTACATTTTGAAAATTAATTTTCAAATTAATTCAAATTGGCATCACAACACATTAATATTTTAGAATATACTTCTCCTTTTTAAAGTCAATGTGTTTGATAACTTGGGATGTACATAATACTGAACTTAATTGAATAATTTTTAATTAAAATATATAATGAAATTAATTATACTATTTTTAAATGAAAATTAAAAAAATAAATGAATTTGCAATAAGGGCCAAATTCACTTTAGAAAATACAATTAATTCTCATGAAATTGTGTTGAAATGTTTTACTAAAATTTTCATATTTATGAAATATATTTATTTTTAAAAATTAAATTAATAAAATTTATTTATAAAATTGATGAAATAAATTAATAAAATTAATTAATGAAATTGATGAAATTATTGATAATTTATAAGTAATAATAGTTAATACATATTGGTTAAAAGGAAATGTATTGATTACAAATTTTATTTCATTTATATATGTTTTTATTTAAAATATTATAAATTTAACTTATAGTATTAAACTAATGGAATAATATTTTATATATATTTAAAAAAACTTAATTGTTATTCATAAATTTATTATCAATTGGATATAAATAATGATAAAATCAATTGATGGTATAATAATATATTTTTAGAAATGTATTTTTTATTATTTGTATAATGTATTTTTATCGAAATTAATTAAATTAATCATTATTGATGAATAATTTTAGTTATATTTTTTTATAATATATTCAATATAAAAAATTAACATTCATTTTATAGGTTTTAATTGTCATGGAATGAGGATAATATCAATTTTATACTTAAAGATTTTTTTCTTCTATAAATAGATTTTATGCCTCTCTTTTGTGGATATTAGAATTAATTTCAACCCCATATGAAAATTTAATATTTCAAATAAGAATAAATATTTTAATTCATTATAATATCCTAATTGTATGAGGAGGTATACTCAATTTATATTTTTGGTTAAACTCTCTTTATTTTGTTTAATGAAAATTTTCATAAGAGAATGAGGGTTCTCGGGGGTGTTAAGGAGGCTCAGAACATGAAAAATGGGAAATGTTTTCATCCATTTTATATTTAATGGTTAGTACCAACCTCATTCCTCCACCATGAATCCCCATTGAGGCTGGTTAATAGTTATAAGGCCATGCTATGAGTCCCAAGAAAACATGCATCTCGAGCCACCTTGAACAAAGGTGAGAAGAAAATCACCACACTATTTTTCAAAACGTGAAGGTGGCCATATGAAAATGTGTGACATAGTTTCCTCTTTGAAAAAGGTAACCACATGGTTGGCATGTTTTTTGTGCAAACATGTGGCCAAACCCTATTCCTATTAAAATTTTGGAATTTATCATATATAAATATAAGGTTTTATGTGTTCAAATATGATTTTTCTTGCATTTCATCCTCTATCATTATAGTTGATAAACCTATTCCTCCCAAAATTCTGATGGATTATTCTATTTCATTTATTAGATTTTATATTGCTGTTGTCCACGAATCTAAGGTTCCATTAATTATAACACTCACCTTACTTCTATTTTCTAGAAGATACATAGATGAATCAGCTCACTCCTTAGGGATCCCTAAAACCTTGATTCTCTAGTCAATTGTTTATTTTGGATTTGAGGGATATTTAGACACAAATAAATGGTCGTGTTTAAGAGATGGGGTGTTTATATACATGAGTTAGGTGGTATAAACTAGATTCATATAGTCCTTATTCCTTGTTCTTGTGTATGTGGTTGTGAAAATGAACTGTTTTGTAGTGAATTTATTTCCTTGTCCCATAATTGTAAATTAAACTTATAATGGAATTGAAATAACATTAACAAACCTCATTGGGTATGTTTACTATTTTTAGTCCAATCCTATGGACACCGATGGGGTGTGAAAACCCTTTAAATGTATTTTAATTGTTTTTAAATGGTTAATTCGGTGTGGGTGTAGAGGGGGGTACTAAACTGATTATGTTTAGGTTGAATAGATTATATGAAGACTATGGGTAATGTTGATAAATTGTAAAAGTGGGATAAAACATGATGTTGGTTTGTTAAGGGATGCCAAATGGTTATTTTATAAATACTAGTAAAATGTAAATGTTTTAGAAATGGGTTAAATATGACGAATGGAATGAATCATGGAAATGTGAAAAATAATATGGTATAAATATGATGTATTTTCTTATTAAGAAGGTTGATGATGATGATAATTTTATATTTAGAACTAATAGTTGGTGGGATGATGGACTAACACTCCAATCCATTGGGTTATTCTTACTAATACTCTAGGCGCCCCTATAGAAAATATTCTTCTTGATAAAGGACCAATGATCCTCACTCCATGGGTGTTGACATGGTGTTCCATGTTATGGTTGGGATGGTTGTACATGGAGTTCTTTATCGTAGTTATATAATTATAATGATGATATTTGATTTATAAATATTAACCCCAATGATACATAGTTAAAAATAATGACACGATCCAAATTAGGTTTGATAAATATAGGTAAAACATTGAACTATGAATAAATGTTATTGATTTAAATAATTTTATATTATGAAACCTATTTTATTTTCCTATTTTAATTATTATAAGTACTTTTTGGTAAACTGTATTAGACTAGATATCTTGTAGACACTACTAGTGGTTCACTACTATGTTTTACTCACACCCTCTTCAGTTCACCATTGGGTACCCGAGAAAAGATCATAGTTACAGATCTGGAAAAGGGAAAAGACCATATTATAGAGGGTTTATTTGGGTCCTAGAGATTCGCATGGATGAGGGGATTATGATTGATGTCGGGACCCATCTGTGGGTTATTAAATGTATTTATTTTGGGTATTCCTTTGACATTTATCATTGTATGAAATGAAAGTTTATTTTAGTTTTTTTTGTTGTGGGAATATACCTAGTTTTTGGGGAATTAATTTAGTAATGAAGGATTATTATTTATATTAATACATTATTTTATATATTGTGTAATACTCTATTAATTTTTTTATAGTCTTCCTACACATTCTGTTATACCATAGATGATAGTCCACAACATCTGGAATATGTGGAGGCACACCTGTGGTTATGTGGAAAACCTCCCTAGGGTACATGATTAGTGTCACCCAGGTCGGGAAATTAAAAATTGGTATCAATAGAGATTATTTTTCAAATATTTATTTTATTTTGGGAAGCTAGATATCAGAATATTTGGATTAATACCTTGGAAATGATCTCGTTCATGGGATTAGCTTATCCATGTATGCGGGAAAAGATTAGTTCCAAGAGAGGGATTGTTGTTGTTGAAATTGTAGTTAAATTTGGATTTTATTTAACCTTGGGTGATGGAATTTTCATGTGATGTTATTTTTTTATGAAATTTTATTTTTGGATATCATGGAATGAGGTTTTCATATTAATGTATAAATTTTGGAACATAGGGAAATATGTGACATGTATAATTTTAGGCACACATGGGAATACTGGTTATGGTCGGGTATGGGTTTGAATTTTCATTCTGATTTTATTGTTATTTTAAAGAAAATTGGCCTAATAAAGATGTGATAACTATATATATAATTGAACAATGATTGTGGGATTGTTAAACTGAATTCTAATTCAAGGTGAAATTTGGACATTTGGTTTTCCCCATGTTAGAGATGGACTATGTTAGGTTTGGTTGAGAGTAGTTATGGGGTAACAATAATATCTATTCGGATTGTTTTTTTGGAGTGAGATGTTTATGGATAGATACAATCATTTTTTTGTGTAACTGTGATAATCTTATATTTTTTGAATTAGTATGTGGATTTGGTATTATAGAGAGATTCCACCATGACGACGTCTACAAGTTGGGAAATAAGAGGACATCACTGGGAATTCTACTCCAGTATTGGGGAATGAGCCCCTATTGATTCTAGGTAATAGGGGGAAAATAAATTCCATGATAATTTCACATATTTTATGTACTTTATGGAGTGATACCATGGGTGGGCTTCACTGTGTATGTTTGACATGAATAGAGAGTTTCAAATACAGTACCCACAGATGTTTGCAGAAGAAGGTATACCTAAAGTAACCAAGTTCAAGATTGGATCCATCAAGATGATTCTTTATTACCTATATTCCCCACCCAAAAATATATATAAGATGGAAACATAAATATTGAGATGAAAAGAAAAGCGTTATTGGGATATATAGTCTCCGGATTAGCAGATTGAGGGAACGAAATAAAGGGACTTCTAGAAGTCTTTCATGGAACAATTTTACCCTAAGACCTTGAGGTGGAGGAAATTTAAAGAGTTTATAAACTTGAATCAGGGAATATGATGGTGGTGGGTTATATTTTCTTATTAAAATATTTATAGAATTTTTATTCAACATTGATTCAATATGATGTGTCTATTACTAGTCATTTAGGTAGGGAACCTGAATGAACACCTAGTGGTGGATATATTATTTTAGTGGGGGGATCTAGTGGTAATTATTTCAATATTAGGAAATATAATTAGTATAATTTTTACTAGTTAAGTGGTAGACAATGTAGTGAGGGAAGATGTTCTATTTCTTAGTGGTAGTGTAGTTGTATGCTATTAGTGTGGTAGACCATGCCACATTCAATGTCAATGAATATAACAAGAATTGGAATTATGATCGTGTAGATAGATGGCCCATATATAAATATTCTTCAGGAACCCACAATAGGTGGGTAGTGGTGGAGGATCTAAGCCAATGTAGGGCACAGATAGGGGGTCATCTCCCTTCTATCCGACAAGCAGTTTGATTTCCACCAACCGTACCGGCCAGGGAAGAGGTTGTGGTACATTTCGATAAGAGAGTTCTTATCCATATAGTAGTTCATCATCACGAACATAGTCTAAATAAAAGTATATAGGGGAAAGTCAGCTTCATGTAGTTAACCCTTCTCTTAGAAGTGGCAAGGCTAGACCATCGACTATTCGAGGAAAGATATGTGTTCCTTCCATGATTTATTGTGTTTTTCTCAATAGAGTAGCCTCTCATTATTTTATATCTAATTTTTGTAAGTAGTTTAAATCTATTACTGGAGACCATTCTTATGACTATGTTGATAGAAAAACCATTGGGGGTAAAATCAGAGGAAATCTACCATTGTAGGGGACGTTCTCTCAATATTGGTGAGTACTGTACCCTTTGAATTTTTTTACTTGACATGTTAGATTTTTACCTAACATTAGCGATGGATTGGTTGGTGTTGTATCAATCCCATATTGACTATTACCAAAAGGGTAACTTTAACATCTCTTGTGGGTGATAATTATTTTCAATGTGGGGAATGAGATATACAGGTAGGCTGTGTAGTTAGAATTTGTTATTAGTAAAGTGATCTCACAACCCAAATGGAATTTCTTTTGTATGATAGTGGGGGAGTGGTGAATTATTTTTTTATCCTGTTTTGGATCAGTTTTAGGATTTGAATCTTGAGTATTTCTCAGTTTTTCCACCCAAGAGTGATGTTGAGTTCACAATTGAGTTCATTCTTGGAGCTGATCCAACCTCAATTCTACGTTATAGGATGGAACCAACATAGATTTAAGAGCTCTATACTTTGCAAGAACATATATAGAGTAATGTATTTAACCATCCAAGTAAGTCACCTTGGGGTTATACAGTTTTGTTTTCTAAGAATGAAGAAGAGGAATTGCGATTGTGTTTTGATTACCGAAAGTTGAACCTGTATCCCTTCCATACATCAATGATCTTTATGACCTGCTGAGTTGTTATTGTGTATTCTCTAGGATCAATTTATGGTTAGGGTATCCTTAGTAGAGGTTGATACATTTTGATATACCAAAGACTACTTTCTAGATTAGGTATTACATTAGGAGTTCATTGTAATTCCATTTTCATTTAAAAATTTCCAAACTATGTTTATGAACATAATGAACTAAATCTTTTTCACGTACATGGATCAGAGCGGGTTTTTTCGACAATGACATCTTTGTGTACTCTGAGACTCATCATGATCATACCAAACATCTTGACCTCATAATGAGTACACTAAGAGATCATAGGCTATAAACCAAGATATCTAAGTTCCAATTATAGATAAATAAGCTACATGTCATGGGCCTCATCATGTCTAAATAAGGTGTGTTAGTGGACCTAGAGAAATTCTAGGAATTTTACTTTGGGATAATCTTTAGAACATTTTTTGTATTCAAATATTTTTTGGGTTTAGTAGTCTATTATCTTATATTCATCCAAGAATTTTTTTCACATGGAAGTGTTGCATTCAAAATTGTCCAAGAAGGGTATAAACATTGAATGGTTTGGAGAATGTAATAATACCTTTCAGTAGTTATAGATGTGTTTGAACACTACATTGATTTTGATCCTACCTGAGATGGGTGAGGATTATTGCATGTTTTGTGATGCGTCCAAGATTAGGCTTGGGGTAGTGTTGAATTAGAGTGATTGAGTTGTGGAATATGAATCAGGAAATTTAAGGCCACAAAAAAATATTTTATTATGCATGATCTTGAATTAGACATGGTTGTTTATTCCTTAATGTATTAATTGAATTATCTATTTAAAGAATGGATTAATGGGTATACATGCAAAAAAATTATAAATTAAATATTCTCTTAGTGAGATTTAAATATCCTGCAATGGATATGGGTTGAGTATATACATATAATATATTTTTGAGCGAGTCTATACACCCACAAAGGGAAATGTCATTTTTGATTATTTGATCTGAAAGACACAGAGTAAAAATATCTAGGAGTTCTATTTGGAGTGGATGACGATGGCCCTTTTTGCTAAGATGCTTATATATTATCAAGAGTGGCATGACAAAATGTCCCTCATATATTTGTCAGATGATTCCACATGAATTAGTTGAATTAATGAGGAAAATTTTAAGGATCCAGAGTGTCTATACTAGAAGAAAATAATTAATAGAGGGGATTCACCTTCCAAATGGACTAACGATGAAGATGACATCATTCATGTTCGTGGTCAGGTTGTGGTGTCTATGTGCAGAAGAGTGGTGTAGATGTGTGAGTTCCATGACTCATAGTTGGTAGTGTATCCTAGTTATAAAAAATTATAGTCATATTTGTTGGTTTTATTGGTTGAAAGGGATTAAAAAAGTGGTTTCACATTTCTTGATGTGTTTCTACACATGTCAGTAAGAGAGGGATGAGTTTTAGAAACAATGTAGTTTCCTAGAGTTATTTACAATTCTATAATGTAAGTGGGATAATCATCCCATATAAATTTTGGTATTTATATTTTTGTAACCCATAATATAATGACATGATATGTGAGATTTTGGACTAGTTGAAAAAATTATCCAATTTATTTCCAATATGGGAAACCTTCATAGTTGATCAATTAGATCACTTATATGTTTGGGATATAGTGTTTTTGAAAGGTGTAATGGGAAGTATAGTTTTAGATCTTGATCCATATTTCACTTGAAGATTCATGAAAGGATTGTATAATTTTCGTGATACTCAGGTGTTTCTGAGTATGAATTTCTTCCCAAAGACAGTCGAGGAATCAGATCAGCGGGGAAATCATAAGATCATCCATCCTTGATTTTGCTGTAATTTGGGAAAAGAAATTGAATATTTTTGAGTTTTATTATAAACAAATACATATAGAATATTCAGATAACACCATATGGGGTTCTCTAGTGTAGTTCATGTTGATCACCATTGTGTTGGATGGATGAGGGTGAGTTGGAGTTGTTTAAATAGAGTCTCATGAATAAGAAGTCATAGAAGTTTTAGTCAATTCATAAATATATGGATATAGTGTAGAGTAGACATAATTTGATACTAATTTACATAATCAACCTCTTGAGTTTTCAGTGGGTGATCAAGTGTTTCTTCGGGTATCATTGAGATTAGGGCACTATCAGATCCTGAAATAGGGAATGTTGAAATTATGGTACATGTGGAATTTTAAAAATGTAGAGAGGAACATACCTGTGGAATACTGATGGGATATTCTATAGTAGTATGGTCATATTCATGATGTTTTCCATGTGTCATATTTATGATAATATCTCCCCAAAACATCTATTGTGATTTATGTTGATGATGGTGAGTTTAATGATGACACATCATTTTGAGGTGCATTTGGATTGTATCATAGATCATGTTGAAATTTTTTTAGGGGGTTGGACTATGTTGTTGGTCTCAATGTCCCAGTAGCATTGTAATGTTTATGAGGAAACATGGGAGAGGTGAAAACATATTTGGACCCATCAGCCTGATATTTTTACCTTAGAGGCATAATGATTCTTAGGATAGAATCTTGAGGATGATATTTTATAAGGTTGTGAGGTTATATGATCCCAAACATCAAACACCTTATTTTCTCTTTAAATTTTTCATTAAAATCCCTTTATTTTGGATAATCAAACGTTTATTGAGAGTTATTGAGTTCTTGAGGTTGTTTGAGAGTTTTGGAACCTGAAAATCGGTGAAAGGTTCTATCTAGTGTACGTTTCATAGTTGGAACATGATTAGTACCAACCATGTGCCACAATCGTGCATCCCCATGGACAGTTTTTCAATGTTATGAAACCATTAAAGGAGGACCAAGAAACCATATTTCTCAATACCACTTAGACAAAGGTGAGTTCACATCCACCGAATATTTAATCAAACTATTCATGTGGCTAGACCAAACTATGTGTCTCAGTATCCTCTTAGACAGAGGGAACAAAAAGGTTGGTGCATAGTTTGGCCAACCATGCAGCCAAACTGTGCACCTATTAAAATTTTGGTAATTTCCATTTTTATCTATAGGTATTTAAGGGGTTTAGACAAATTTTACATCATTTCATTATCCAGCATCCAAATTGATTAATCGCTTCCACCAAAGTAACCATGGAATGATTCAACATCATTTCATGGATGTTCAAGTTTCCATTTGATTCAAATCAAATCATTGGGTATGTATAAAATCTTATCCTTCTATTTTATAGAATATTCATGGATGAATGATTTCCCTCCTCATGAATCCATTAACCATTTCTTCTCTAGTATATTATTGGTTTGGGCATTGAGGGTTTCTAGACATAAATCATGCGTCTTGTTTTGGGAGTGTTTGTCTTTGAACATGAGGTAGGTAGTGTACACATATTTCCCATAGTCTCAATACATATTTCTTGTGTATGTCAGTGTGAAAATATATTATTTTTCTGTGAATTTAATTCTTTTTTCTGAAATAATAAATTAAACCTCAAATTGAATTGAAAAACCAATCATGAACCCCATTTGGTACATTGTATATTTTTATTCTAAACTAGTGGACAACCATGGGGTGTGAAACAACTTTTATTATGTTGATGTGGTTTGTAAAATGGTTAATTGGGGGGGGGGAGGTATCAAGGTGATTTTTTTTGAGTTTAATAGCATTTTTGAAGACTAAGGGCAATGTTGATAAATAGTTAAAGTTGGATTGACCATGATGTTAGTAGGTTAAATTATGCTAAATGGCCAGTTTATGAATAATGGTAAAATAGGTTTGTTGTGGAAATGGGTTAAATATAATGAATGGAAGGAACTATATAAATTTGATAAATAAGATGGTGCACCTGTTATGTATTTTCTTGTTAGAAAGGTTAATGATGATGAAATTTTGAAATTGTAGCCTAATCATTAGTGTGATGATGGATTGATTCTCCACTCCCTTGGTCACACTATACAAATGCTCTAGGAACCACTATTTATCGTAGTTTATAGAGAAATGAATTATTTTCCTAACCCCAAGGGTATAGACATGGTGTTCCATATCATATTTGGGATGATGTGACATGGTCTTCGAAATAATTATTGGATACTTGGAATAATTTTCATTGTTTTCCAACTAGTTACCCCTTTTATACATGGCTCATACGACCAGTAAGGGATGAAGCAGGTTTGATAACTATGAGTAAATCAAGGAACTATGAAAAAATAGATTGATTTAAATAATGTAAAAGTATAGTAACTAGTTTTTTTCTATTTCTATTATTATCTATTCTTCTACATACACAATATCAAACTAGATATTTTTAGACACCATTGGTGCTATCCAATTTAGTTGAACTCACACTCTACTCAGGCTAAAATTGGGTACATGAGAAGAATTCATGGTTATAGGTTTAGATAATAGAAAAGGCCCTATTATAGAGGGTTGATTTGGGGTGTATGGATGTGCTTGGATGAGGGGGTCGAGTGTAATATTGGGACACATCTTGGGTATTATTCAGCATTCCCTTATTTTGGGTTTTCATTTACACTTGGAATTGTATGAAATGACATGGAATATTTTCTATTTGGTTGTGGGGATTTACCCATTTTTGGTGGCACTTTTTGGGTGATTCATGGTTATTGTTTATGTTGTTACATTATATCATATTTTATTTGATGTGGTTTACTCTCAAAAATAGGGTATAGTATATCCACATATTTTATATGACCCTCACTCTTAGTTGGGAACCCCTTGCATATGGGGAAATGTGGCAGAGGTCATGTGGAAAACATGTCCAAGTCATCAGATTTGTGGAATCCCAATCATTATGTTACAATCACCATAATAGATATTATGTATAATTTGAACACAATTTTTTGGCAAAGATATAAGTTACCATGGTAAAAACAATTCACCATGGTAAGGGTTAAAAGGAAAAAACGAGGGCTAACCTAAGATATATGGCCACCATTATCTAAAAAAAATGTAATAATTAGATTTTTTGACATAATTTAGACCTTAAATTATTTTATTTGTGATAATTCATTATTATTTTTCCAATCTCCCATCAAAATGTCTTTATATTATTCTAAATTTAAGTGTATTTATAATGGTTCCTGTATACTTTCATAAAAAAGGGTACCTATTATCCTCACTTGCAGATGAATTTAGAGAACCTTAGCATGCAAGATATCATTCAAAATAATTTATAATCTCTCCTCAACATGTCTTAGATATTTTTAACACACCTAAAGACCATCCTTTTAATCCATAATTTTCAAGGAAAAAGAGGATACCTAAAGATGAAGTAATTGTCCTAATCAACTTCCTTCAAGTTTATTTCATTTTAAACTCATCCATATCTTATATAAACACATCAAAATAATTATATCAATATCACTATTATAATGAATTATTTTTATATTTATGGAACAATCATTTTATACTTCATTTTCATCTAATGGAAAATGAAAACATCACTTATTTTTATGTATCGATTACCGCCCCTATAAAGAAATGCATTTAATTTGTCATTATCTCCTATCTTGACTAGTTATATAGATGAATTTAATAAATATATATTAAATTTAAAACATAATTATGAATTTCAAAATTTCCATAAACATTTACAGTCCCTTCTTTCCATGTACTAAAAAAATTAAAGTATCAACCATGTGTTCGTGCAGACTACAACCTCCAAAAAGTGATGTAATACATTTTTATCACCTCTGTACATGAATGTTTATAAAAGTGTACATAATGAATAAATATTATATGTATGAAAATATTAATATTTTTTATATTTTTAAACCATGAGTAAGGTGAAGGAACCTTAATTTACAAACCGAATCATATGTGGGAAACATAATAGTGAAGAAAAAATATTAATTTTGTAGAATTTTTTTTAATAAATTAGTAATTAGAAATTATAAAGGAATGATATATGTTAATTTGTGTATTAATATATTTTTTTATATATATAAATATTTAATTTTTTTTAAAATTATAATACAAGTGGTTTGATGAAATTCAAGGTAAGTTAGGACTATTGTTAAGGGTTTATGTTATAATCTCACTATTTATCAAGATTTTTTATAATTCAATTTATATTTTAGGGAATTTTATGTTATATATATTTTTAACAATATATATTTTCTTATACTATTATTATTTCTATAATTTTCACATATTATTTCCAAATTTACCATATTTATTACTAAAAACACAAAGAGAATATTTTTAAGAAAATATAACCATATTTCCCTTTTTTATTTGGGAAGTTTTATATTAAATATAGATTTTTGGAAAAAATTATAAGTACATTTCATATTTTTAATTATTGATAAATTTAATTTTCTACTATATTTTAATTTTTTTACTAATGATTAAAATAAATCTTTTCTAATGTTTTCCATACATTTCACTTTTTTTTTAAAAACAATAAAATACTATTTTTTGAACAATTATGGCTTGAAAAACATTTCCTACTTCAAAAACTTTATTAATTATCAGGATTACATTAAAAGTATTGATGTTTTTACAATAAAAATATTATTCCCCCATTTTTGGTAATTTTTTGTTTTTAAAAGATTCAAAATGAAAAGGATGTTTTCTGTTATTTATCAAAGCTATTTATAATGATTTTATAATAGTATTTTTCATAAATGTAAAAATCCAATAAGGATTTTTATAATTCACCACAGATATGATATTATTATTCCATCAAATTCTTTTCTCTAGATGGATTGTGATGATGCTGTTTTAAGGGATATTTCATGAGACCCATTTCCTTCCTACACGTCAATTAAACTATAATGAAATAATTAATGGTTTTATGAAATTATGGAATGCATACATATTATTTTCATTATGTGATGGGTGGTCTAGGAATTTTATTTTTATCCAAATAATTCAGTAAATATTGATATATCATTTGTTTATATGGAATGAAATTGGGAGTGAATCTAATTTATAATGTGGCTTTTTTCCTCTTGGAAAGTATTTTTAGTGATCAATGGATAATGCAATAATTTCTTATGATAATTTATATGAATGAACTTATGTATTTTTATTATGATGTGATCTCATGGATCATGATTGATTATTTTATAACATGATTCTTTCTTGAGGTACATATACTTTTATTTTAGTAAATGTTTAGTTTAAATGTTTAAATTCGGCCTAATATGAATGTTGTTTTTAGACAGGGAGGTATCATGGGTGTTTGGGGATGGTTCTGAGCATGGAAACCAACTCAGGGGGCGAGAAAGACCTAGTGCATAGTTAGTGAAAACTATGTAGGGTAGGATATATGGTTTTGAAAACCATGCATGACATGGGAAGAGAGTAGAAGGAGCTCACACAATAAGAGAAAACTGTGCGATTTGGTTTTCATGACCATGTGGATATGTCTGCAATATTGAAAATGGGTGTTTTCATGGTTAGGAAAACTGTGTGAGGAAACTATGTGGGGTGCCCTTTCTTATAGCTAACTATTTACAGTTGGGACACATTTTGTCCAGCCTTGCAGAAAAACCCAAAAAACATATAAATTTGGGAAAATTTACAATATTTCCCCCAGTTAATTCTTATTTTTAGTCATATTCTACCATTCTATAATGCATAGAAAAGCAGCCTCATTGAATCCATCTTCAGTGACTATTAATTGAATGTTAGTACCTCCTCCATCTTTTCTCTAGTTAGAGCATCTCTTATCTCATTAGAACCACATTGGTGAGTTGCCAATTCCCTTTTAATCATTCTTCATTGGGTATAGTATCAAATTCACTATTTAAGTGCAAGATATCTTCGTCTACTATTAGGTTCTTCATCTGTTCTTTGATTTTTTATAGATCTGAGTCTAATCAAGATATGATACTAAAGAGTATATTCCCTATGAACCTACAGTATGTAGTCCCATTCCATTCATTTAATGTAGATGTTTTTATATATTCAATTGTGCTACAGACTCAATTCTCAGTGCATCTTCCTTGAAATGAATCTTAATCATCGAAATGAATACATTGGTATATCATTAGAAATTAATTGGGTCTTGTTAACAATTTTTAAGGGGTTTATAACCTGAAAGGGAACCACCCCTTAGGGTGTGCTGTTTATTAAAAATTTTCATTATAGTGGCATATGAAATTATATACTTTTTAGGTGTTCCTTGTAACCATTGTCATGGGATTTTAATATTAAATTATAAAATAGCGAATTGAATTGTAAATTGAATTACAATATGAATTATGAATTTTAATTGAAATGGATTCAAGGAAAGGGGATGGATTTCATGATCCTAGAAACATTTCACGTTTTTGTTAATTAATCATTAAATTCTAGTATTAATGAAATCCCCACATGAGTAAGAATTAATGGAAAAACCTTATTAGCTTATACTTTGTCATGAGTCACATTTTTAGGCAAGTTTGAATAGAAATGAATAAGGTATTGACCATGAAATGATTAATTGAAATTTATTAAATGAAATAGATAATGATAATGATTGATTTAATTCTTATATTCCATGGGTAACACAAGGATTCAATGGTAAAGTCCATGGATGGAATCATGAGGAATATAGCTTTCTAACACTCGAGTGACACTTGGAATCAATATATAGACCACAAGAGATGGACTCATAGGGGATGACTCTTATATGTCATGTGACAATTAGAATCCCTAAGGATTTTAAAGGATGGACTCAAAGGTAATTTGATCATTTATTACATGGGTGATACTTGGGCTCCCTTAGTGGACCACTTTGGATGGACTCGAATGGATGGAATGTAATAAAAAATATAGAGAGATACTTGATTTTTTTGTGAGGATATCCATGGAAATGCTTGTAGGTTTTTGGTTGATCTTATAACTAGAGTGATACTAGGATTATAAATTAGGAATTCCAATTATAGGCTTCTATTCATAAATTAATAAATAATGGAACATGTTATATGATACATCTACCAAGACAAAGCACAATCTATGATTCTGTCTTTGTCTTGCACTCTGTGGATGAACTATTTAAGCATCCTTTGATCATATCTTCATGGGGTACATTGGGATTCTTGTCGGATATTAAGACTTATTTATTAAATATAACTGAATCATTGAATTAATTGTTTATAAATGTGAATCGAGACTTTATTGGATGCTTACATTCATTACTTCCTTTGCATATAGTGTTACTAACCACACACGATGATTGTTATATACTCACTGATTGGATGAAACTAGACCATTGGTGGTTTCCTATATGGATTTTGTCTGACACCTTGTTTGGGCCACCTTTGGTACCTAAGCATACTATATCATTTTATGTATGTATAATGTAACACATACTACTATAGGTTCTTGATTACAGTTTAGGAGTAGAGGAGCATCAGACTGAGGTGAGGCTTGTGATGCTAGAAGAACTCTTTTGGAATGTTTTGTATATTTGACTCATGTGTTGTAATAGTGTTGTGTATACTAGTTTCGATTATTTATTAGACACATAACATGTATCATCATTGTATATAAGAATCCATTTATATTGTGATAAATTCATACTATGTATCTATTGTATGATTATTATAAATGTTTCTTCTATCTATATGTTATTGATATTCCAATATGCTACACTCTGGTGATGAGAGCATAGTTTCCCAATAGGCACACCTCTGTCCTTTCATCAAGATAGAAGCCTCTACAATTTGGGGATATGTGATTGAGGCTATGTAACCAACTATACTCGAGGCACTCTTGAGTGGAATTCAGGTCTGGAATGGTATAATGTGGTATCAGAGGGTAATTATATTTTCTTGGTTTGATTTATTATTTGGTGAGAATATAATGGGATGTTATTGAAAAAAAATTTGGTAATGATCTGTTCCTGGCATAGCTAACTCATGTATGGTAAAATTCCAAAATTTCCTTGAATGAAATTGTTATTTTCTAGATTTTTACTATTATCGTTCATTTGATTAAACCATTGGGTGATGCACTAGGATTATTATATTAATATTAAAAAAGAATGTGGGTTATATTTTATTACAACCTGAGGAGATGAGGGTATACAATCTCATCCATCATTTTAAGAACCTCTTAAATTTCACATGCCATGCATTATGACATTTCATTTGGGATGATTTACTTGTTTCATGTTGTTGTGATAGTTGTCTTGATAAATCTACCAAATGTTGTGATAGGTATTTTGAATGTGATATGGGGTGGATTAGGTGGGATCCAAATTTTGATTCATGAGATATATGGGAATTAATGGATAAGAATTTCAAAAACCATTTGGTTCAACCAATTTTAATTGGATGTGATACGAACATTAAATGAATATAGAAATGAAATAGAAACATCAGTTATTTGTAGCCCAGAACATTACCCACAAATGACCTTAAGAGTGAAAAATATGTAATATTTCTTTATTTTGTTTGATTTTTATGGAACCCATTCAAGACTCATGGAGCAAGAAGAGTAGTGTGTTATTATATAGGAAGACATATATCGATCCTATTTAAAAAACAACACTTTCAGCTATGAACATTGTCAATGATCTTGATATGTGGTGTGATTTTAGAATTTTAGAGGCATGCCACCTTGAAGACCTCCAGTCATATGGAAAGAGGATAATGAAAAATACTCTCCAGAGTTTGTGGGACATGTGATACTAGTAGATACTCTAGTAGTCCCCAATACGATAGAAGTAGTTTCACCAGACACAGGTGATGAGGAATAGTTCTGTGAGTGTTTAATGTGACTCATACAGACTGTTTATGGAGCACCACGACCTTCCTAGACTATTCAAAAGTTGACACACGAGTTATAAAATAAACAACTACCAACTTTTTCAAAGGATGATAGACCACATGCTACAGATTCATGGATAGAGTCCATCCTATATGTCTTCTAGCATCTAGATATACCTCCTGAGAGGAGGATAAATCTCACTATATATATACTATGTGTTTTTTCCAATATATGGTAGGATGTTATTACTCATATGAATTATAATTTCATGGAATTACATGGTTTGTTACTTTATCAAACTCCAGTTTTTGTGGTGATATTGGAGGTAATAATGGATCATTTCAAGAGTTGTCCAATTTTCCAGTTTTTCCACTATTGCATTAGGTTTTGGTGAGTCACATCTATAGCTAAAAATTAGTTAGATGGAATCAGTAGCTCTATATTTGTGACTCGGGGTGTTTAAGACATATGCAATCGTTTACATGGGGAATCTGTGACTCAGGTCATTAGTTTCTTAGGGCATCAGTGACTCAGGGCCTCAATGACTCAAGGCATCGGTAGGTGGAGGCATCGGTTGGTCATACATCTGTGAGTTTCATATGTGAATCAATGTCATTGAGTCACGTTAATGAATCAACATCGGTGGATCATCCATCAGTGAGTTTGGAATCAGTGACTTGAATCGGTGACTCATCAATTTATGAGTAATTTCTATTTTTCCCAGTTTTTCTTCTTTCACCACTTTAACACTTCCTTTGATGATAAATGAGTTAATTATATTTTTAATGTGTTTTTGGACCATTTAAAATGGTATTTATCTTCTCAAAATCAGAAGCTTTTTTGTCTACTAAACCATGTCGTCTTGACTACAATCCAACGTTAATGGCCTTTAAGAAATATTCCCCATATATTTTGGATATGGCCTTTTTAAAGCCATTATTGTCTCTTCATTTGAACCCTTCATATTTCTCTTGTTTTTTCTGAGAACTTTTCTTCCCCAAGGAGTTGTGAACTTGTGTAGTAGCAGCCTGTTCTATTTTTCCCTGGTTCCTTTCCTGCTACTTGCACAACCCCCATGTTTTGGAATCAAGGAAGAGTTGTTTATATTCTATTTTTCCATGTAGGTATTTCCTTTACATCTCATTTAAATTGTGTATCATGAAGGGTGGGTGTACTCATGCACCATTTGGAATACGTTTGAAAACAAATTTAATAATTATAATAATAAGTAATAAATGATGGAAGATGAAGATGATGATTATGATTATGATTTTTCATCTATTATCATTGACCTTTGTTGTGAATGGTATGGAATGTATTCTGATGAAAATCATGACCATTTGTGGTCTCTATTTTATCACCTGTATTTTTTTCGAATCACTACTTTAAGAATTATAATATGGTTAATCACATATATTCGATTAATTATATGAATACCCAAGGATCAATCATATTCCATGATAACCCCTATTTTATCAAGTGGAATTAAAGAACGATGTTTGGTAAACTTGAAGACACCTTTCTATTTACTATAATTGTATCTCTTGTGTGGTTTTGTTCGGCTTTGTGTTTGTAAAGGCTGTATAGTTTTTCGGGTGAGAGTGTGTCTATGTGTATGGGGTGGTATGGGAGGTGTAATAGTATCTCAAGTAGAGAGTTTGGTTGATCATGGAATGGATGAAATTTTTATGCTATGGAACTACAACTGGGAAGTGGTTGGGCAGTAGGGCTGGAGGACAATGTTTTGTCAAGATCATGATTATGGGTGTACTGGGCAAGGTGTTGTTATACATCGGGGCTTCTGAGTGGGGTTGAGATGAGGTGTTTTGTGGGTTTACTTGTTCAGAAGAAGGATATGTCAACATGATATTTTTGAATGATGGTGAATGTGGTTGAACAAGTGTTCAAGAATGGGGATTGTGTAGTGGGACTACAAGCTGGTTTAGTTTTTTTGTTTTGATGGATATGGTTTTTTTTACATCGGGGTTGCCTGTGATGGTTTAGGAGGTATAATTTTTAAGAAGAATATTGTTACCTTGTGTGAGAAATTCTATTGGAGTTTTCAAGTTATTTTTTGAAGTATGAGTGAGTCATGATGCTGCTGGTTTTGTTTGGTATTTTTCTAGGTAGGAATGAAATAATAAATAAATGAATTGGTAATGCAGAATAAAAATTGTTATGTTAATTGGTTTGGGATAGGTTTCAAGCCGTGTATTTAAGTGAAGCGTCGTTCATTTATCGACTTAAAGAAGTTACTGTCATTTGTGGATATAAATGAATGTAGGGTTTGTGGAAATTGATGTTTTGTGTGGGATTTTTGTTTTCTTTGAAAACCCATGGGTCAGGTTGAGTGTCTGGTACATATATATACATGTAGTTCCTTGTGATTTCTATAGGCACCCCAACCGTGTCAAGAGCTACGTGCCGAACACACCCATTGTTATGGGGAAGGGTTTCCTTTCCCAATATCTTGGACGGAGGATGGATGGATTATTATTGGAAATTATATACTACCTCTTATAGGCATTGGTAGCTGCATACTTTCTAGGGAGATTGTGGTGTGGCTGTGAGGCTCAGGTGTATGTTGGTGAGGTATGCTTCCTATGTGTCTTCAAGACGAGATACATTGTGCTTTCCCAAGCGTATTCAGGATTGGGTTGTGGTTTTTGTACTAGGTATTTGTAGGTGATATTTGATGTGGTATGTAGCCTAGGTGGTTGTGTGCTGGTTGTGATAGTGGGGCTTGTGGAAGAGAGTGGTAGCGTCACAACGTTCTTTATTTGGGATGATTAGTTAACTAGTTAGAAGTGGTGCAGGATACCCAAATATTGATGTGATTAATACTTTACTTTACTTTACTTGTGTTATTTGGTGATTGTGGGTTGGCGAGGCTGGGGTTGAAAGTATACCTTGTTAGGTGATTTTGAGTTTCTACTATTTTCACATAGGGAATTAGTATGCTTCTCCCAATTTTGAACGAGTGAATTTGATTTTCTCTACTGAGTATACTTTTATGCTCTCTCTACGTTTATAAAACTATTTTTAGGTTTCCATAGAGAATATGTGGACCATGATGGACCTTAATAGTTCGAACATTGGGAACAGTTTCTGTGTCACTACATAGATTTATTTTGGTACATAATTTTGATTTTCCTTGTATTTTAGGAATTTTTACATTAAACATGCATGTCAAAAGGTTTTTTGTTTCTTTCTATATATACATCTCTTTGTGTGTGTGTGTGTCTTGAAGTTATTTGATGTTGACACATCTTATATCCCGATCATGGTAACTATAAAAAGGGTAATACCTCCCCTTTTTGTGATATTTCTATACCCATGGTGCTGGTAGCCACCCTGGGGCTTAATGGAGGTGGGACTCAGGGAGAATTATGTAAAATCCCAAGTAAATAAAGAATATTTAAAATTTTCGTTTTATTAATATTTTTGAATTAAATATTAATTTTAATCTCAAGGGGTTGCTTTTATTGGTAGGGTACTCGACATTTAACAATGAGTTTCATTGAAATCTTACGTTGCACACAACGTTGAGTTATACTGAAAAATAATATAATAGTATTATTTTAGTCAGTGTATTGATGGGAATGAACTGATCTAACTACAACATGATTACACATGTTTTTTGATTTTCTTAATATTTATCCAATAAAAGATAGAGGCACAATTTGTGAATGAATCCAATCATAAGGAAAAATACTCTAATATTCTATAAAAGGTCGATTTACTGACTTCTAAGGGCGAACCTTTTTTTAAATCTAGTTTTTGTCACTTTTATTTTTTCTATTTCAAACCATAAATTTTTCTTTAGAACTGGGACATCAATATTAATTTGGATAAAATTATTGAATTTTTCTTGAAAAGATAATTTTTAATTAATAGTGAAAAATACAACATTTTAATTGAAAAATGCCTTTTAATCTAATTTATTTATATGGTTAGATTATATTTTTCATTATTTTAAATGGTAATTAGATTATATTTTCAAAATTTAATCCAATTTTGTTCATCAGATGTAATTTAAATTTGAAATTTAACATAAACATGTGTCAATATTTTGATAGTTTTTATTTTATAAAACACGCTTTTTTATTTTGACAAAAAGAATTAATTTTAAATTAATTATGCCACTTTTATGTTCTAAATTTGTAAAAATGGATTCCATATTTGGAATTAGGAGGTCCAAATTTTGTAGATATGTAACTTTTATTTTTAGACATTATGAATAGTAACAGCAGTAAATATTTTATTTACAATGGTAAAAAGGTAAACCTAGTAAATGACGGTAAAAAATAATATTATAATAATATTAAATTACCCTAAAACGTGTCCTTACCCAATTCGATGATACATATCAGACCATGGGAATCCTTTCATCTATTTGGGGACCCCATGGAGCCACTTTTAAGTGAAAATAAAATTTTATAAAAATTAATTTAATGTTAACTAAAACGTAACAAAAAAATATATATTTTATTAAAAAAAATTATATAGGGTTATATAAGTGATATTTTAGATTTTAAATAATAATTATAAATCTTATAAGATTTAATACATAGTGGTATTTTATTTATATTTTTTATACATCGAATAAATAAATTTATTTATGACCCAATGATGATGTAGTGATAACCTTTTTAACGAATGTTTTAAATAAATGAGAATGTAAATTTTAAAATAAATATATTTTGAAACGTTTTATGAAATCCCCAAAATTTAGAGATAACTATGACTTTTTATATTTAATTTAATGATGGTTTTCTGAATTAATAATGTTTTTTGTATTTTTAATGAGTCATGATATAAATAGTATATAAATTGACTTAATGAGTTTTAAAACAAATATTATTTTACTAATTGATATAATAATCCTAAAAATATAATATTCACCCAAAAAACATATATGATATTAAAAATATCATTAATGATCCATTTTGGGTTTATTTTAATTTTATGTAAATATATTAAAAATATAGTTTCAATATATAAGAGGGCATGTTGAAAGTTAAATATGATTAACAAAGGGTTAAATAAAAAATGTACGGATTAAAAAATATCCAAAACCTATCCAATTCTTATTTAATGATTTTATTTATACTTATATTCATCTTATATTATAATTTAATGAGTTTTTTACCTTTTGAAACTGAAAATCAAATTATAATAAAATAATACTTTCAAACATTCCTAAGGATACCCTCCTCCCCCTTATAAAAGGTCATCAACTATAACCCATCACTCACACCTATCAATCAATTTGGCTCATCCAAACTCTGATAAAATAATCTCCCAACATCCCTATCCTCCACCTAGAAACCTTGATTTGGGTAGAAGGAAATTCAATAAATCCTTTTGGTTCAAACCAATGAGAGGTACCTGATTTTAAGGTGACATCTTCTCTTAAGTTATTTTCTTTTATTTTCATTCTCTTACGCCAAAAACTCTTTTTATTCAATTATTTTATAAAAAACAGTATCCTAGATATACTAGGGTTATTTTATGAGAAGTATTATAAATACACTTCCTCACACCTCCATTTAATGGATACGAACATATTGTTTCTATGGACGTCGAACTACTGCATCACGGAACGATGATTGTTCAAATTTCTTATACTGCCTCTCATGGTGGCCATTATGATGGAACTGTATTTATATGTGATATATTTTATATCTATATTGTCTCTATGATTTTGTATTTTTTTATTTATATCATACCTTTATGGTTTCCGTAATGGGTAAATATGATAATTTCATTTGAGGAATTGCATACTACCGCCCCGACAAAGTGATATAACACATTAATGCCATACATGAAACGTATAAAAGATGGGGTTAATGAAATTATATATGTTATTATACTAGAATTATAATATACCTATGTATCATTAATTATTGATTCCATTAAATACAAAATATAAATGAAAATAATGTTCTTGCGTACGTACGGCTTACCATCTCCAAGAACTATCCATTTCATTTCTTATCTCCAAATGTTATGTACAATTAATAATAAATATATATATATGAAGGAAATATAGGAAATATATATTATCTAAATCATGAATATCACTCTAGAGATAATGAAATTTTTACCTCATGGACAACTTGTAATTATAAGAAGTTCATTTTTTACTTAAGTACCAAATATCGACAAAAGGACCATTATTGACCTAAATGATAATATAATTTTTATAAAGTGGTAATAAGTGATATAAAAAGAATATTAAACTTGAAAAATGTTTTGAAGAATGTACAAATTAACTTTAGTTTATTATTCAAGAGATAAAAAAACAAACGAGTCAAGTTGGACACGAGGTAAGGGAACTTCTTAACCCAAGTTTCCATTATTTGGGTTAACTTTCTACTTCTTGATTATGTCGTGCTATAAATATGTGAGAAATGAATTTTGATATCCTATATTTTATTTATACATTATTTATGTGTACTTATAGTTAATACAAATTATCTATCTATTTTATTTACAAAATGATCTTTGTAAGGGACTTCATCTCAATCTCCTTTCATTGAGGCATATTTTGATTTATACACGACATGATTTTACACGGTGTATAAATGTTTTTGAATTTTAATTTCATTCAAAGGGAATATTTTTACACATAGCATTTTTAATAAATGACAAAGGAATTGTTTCATTTTAATGTACACGGTGACAACAACCTTTCTGACATCGTGAGCATTTTTTCATATTTTGCTCCCTTAATAAGATGAAATGTTTTTAAACAGAAAATAAACACCATATACAATTTTTATGTATTTTGGTATTTAAAATTGTTTTGATAAAATATTTATTATTTCAATATCTTGACATTATATATTTTGATTGAAATGTGGAAATATTATCTTTCTTTTATGTTTGTTTTATGGTGTTATTAATATGTTATGGTTCTTGGGAATTGGATATGTATACAAGTGGTTCGATGATAATCCTAGGGCGAGTGTACCCGAGATAGCTGTCCAATGCATTCGTTAATGTAAAGGAGGTAAAAATTATTGCTTCTCCTAAGAGATTTAGGGAATATACCATGATGGGTATTCCAAATGTAACTCCCTAAAATGATGTGAAAGCTAGAACATAAGTATGTTAGGGATGCCACAAGTTACCATTATGATTTTTGATTTCCATGTGTTATTCATAAATATTATGATTTTGTGTAGTATGTTAATGATTCAAATGTATTATTTTATTGATTTTAATGTATTAATGGACTGATGTTTTATTTCTTTTTATATAACCCTTTCTGAGATTTCTAGTCTCATCCCATGTTTTTGAAATGTTTTTCACAGTGTATAAGGAAGGGTAAGAGAAAGTAATAATTTAAGAAGATTTATATCAAGAAAATAACTCTTCTTTTATTTAAAGAGTTTTGTTATTGTGAAAAAAATTTATAGATTAGAAGTGTCTAATTTATTTTTTAGATGTAATGTAATAGTTACGACAAAATTTTCTAAAACTCTATACCTGAAAAGATCCTCAATTTGATTTATTAACATAATTAAATATTGTGTAATGTTTAAGGCTGGGGCCTAACAAATTATATCTCCTTCATCATGAGGAATTTAGGTCTCAATGTGGTTTTATAATTTCCCTCATCTTGAATAAGGCACATCATAAAAGAATGGTATTAGAGTAGGTTGATGGTTGAGAGATAGGATGGAGATTGGAGTTTGGAATAGTCTATATTGCATGGGTTGGTAGGTCCATAATGTTAGGTGATCTTGGTGCGTGATATATATTACGGAAGACCGACTAAGAAAAAAGATTGTAGGGCCCCCCATGATCCAATGCAAAGACTCTGAGCTTATCTAATGACCAACTGAGGATAGAACGATTGTGGGGAAGAGACCCTAGGAAAGGTACATGCAATCTAATGACTTATGTTCTTGTTTGTTTTGAGAATATTCAGAAAATTAAAATAAAAAAGAGTAAGAAATGAATCCAAAATAAATTATATACTACTCGGGCATAGAATTTCTTATTCTACCTTCCAGCTATAGGACCCGGTCATCGTCCATGAGTGGCTCAGGTAGTGGAGGCTCAGCAAGTGAATCTGGCTGATCGGTGGAGGGTTGATCAAGAGGAGGAAGATAATAAGTTGTCGAAGATGCTTCTTTCTTTCCAAAAATAGACACTGGGAATGTATGAGGTTAGTGTCTCATACATAGAGATATAGAGTTGACTTATTGTGATGGATATCACCTTTAGCTTGATCTGGGCTCCGAAGGAGTACTGGGTTCCCATGGCTATTAGCTAGAAGAAGGGAGTAGCGCATTAGTGGGTGATGCTTTAACATGAGGATAGGAAATAGACTGATGTTTTTTTGGATGATTTTGATAAGGATTTCAGGGAAGAATTCCTCTCGTCGATGATGAAGGCTATAAAGCGACAGGAGATACTCTCCCACAAGTATTAGAATATGTCGATACGAGGGTTTGGGATAAATTTTATGGATCTAATTTTCTTTGATCTGAATATATTTTTCGAAGAGGCGTCTTGAACGAGACATTTAGAGGAGGCACTGAATCCTTCCCTCCAGTATGCAGTTACTCCCTTCACCCTACCGATATACTTTGAGGTTAAAAGTAATAATGAGGAAGTGGAAATTATGAACTCTCAATGAGGTCTACCATGATAGGGGACTCATCCATGTTATTTATAGTGGAAGGATGTTAGTAGTAGGTCCTTGGCATTAGGACCTTACATCCTTCGGCCAGAGGGGGGCTAACCCCAGCAGTTTTCGTTTTGAACTTTGGGTCCTCCTTTTACTGAAGTCTTGGGACTGAGGTGTTTTATAGGTGGATTCCATGTCCACCTTCGGAGTTAGTTCATAGTTCATGCTCAGTATAGTGAAGTTGGGAAGGTTAAGCGCCTGACTCATAAATAGTTGTCAGCCAAGATGATTCAGCATAAGGGACAATAAGATTCTACTCCATCGAGGGTAGATAAATCAGGTGGGGGTTGACCCCCGGGCATTCCATAGGGACCTCAACCTGGGTTTTCTTAGGGAGGAAGCCAAAAAATAGAGGGAGATGGGATATGGGCTTGGTCAGTTGCATAAAATAGAGGTTGTAGTTCCAGTGGGGCCATAGATCATCCGAGGTATGGTCTGTTTGTTTAGAAATTTTGTTAGCACCTTGTTTGATTAGGGATCCTCGCATTCAATTATTACAACCTATCTATCCCATGCTCTATGATTATACATAGAGAGACTTTCCATGAACCTAGTGTTGAGTACACAAGTCAGAATTCATACAATCTTGTTTGATTTTTTTGGGGATGTAGACTAATTTTGGGGCCGCATTAGTATGTTGTTTGATTTTCTGCTATAGATTCATCTATATGATGTTAACCTTGGCATCAAATAGTTTTACTCTTTGCGTTTTGATATCAACTACTTCTGGAGAAGAGTCGTGTTTTCTGACGTGGGTGTCCAGGTTGTAGATTTTTTTGGAAATCAAATTTTTTAGATAGATATTTAGAGTGTGAAGCCTTTCTTTAATTGTTGTCCAATCTGTGAGTGGAATCGATGGATGCTGAGTGTAACACCCTGACCCCAGTTACCTAGAGTCGGTGCATTGTTACATAACATTGGAATGATCACAAAATAGCAAGTCTCAAAAGACCGATTAGTTTAGTATCCTTGGAAACACTAGATACATTCATAATGTTTAAATTACATCATAAAATGAAAACTATAACAATATAGTCTCTATAGTCCACACTAATATCCCCTCATACTATCCCTGCAGGTCATTCCTAAAATACTTCTTCAAATCCTGGGAAAAATAAAAAATAGAAAGGGGTGAGCTCAGATGCCCAATAAGGATAACAATATAGAGGAAACTTTCATAAATAAGTATAAACATTTAAGGCAATGTATAATTAAAAAAATCCTTTTAAACTAGAACTTCAGCATAATATGGAAGAAATAAAAATAAATAATTCCATTTACTTAATCCCATGGATATTCTACTAATCTAATAATCACATGAAATATCAATAACCACTTTCATAATGATCGAATGCATAATTACAGACTATCATAACCACATATCCAAGGCCTTCTTCCAAGACTACGAATAAGATTTTGTCAAGGCCTCGTGCCAAGACACTAGTTTGTCTCATGAGACCTACTGATGCATCAAGGAACTATAGTGGTCTCCACCCGTCTCTTACTATGTCCAATGTATTCCTCATATAAAATTTTTTAAACATAACATAAACATTCGTATTAAAACTAGCATACGAAATGTTAATACTTTATCCACAAACCATGAATGGTATAAAAATTTCATATCCATAATCAAAAATAACTCATTAGATAAAATATAGAAGATTGTATGGTATCATATTAACCTCAATTGAGAATAATTACGGATATTTTCATATATTAAAATAATCATCAAACTATTGAGAGAAATATCCCCTTTTTTTCTTGAAAACATTTAAAAGTCACACTATTTGTCAAGAAGCCATTTAAAATAGATTTTTGAATCAAAGTTTCCCATACCACTTTGAAAATTTTAAAAGGAATTTTGATTTGAAAACATTAATGTTCATATAAATAAATCCTTAAAACCAGTTTTAAAACATTGACATTAATGAGAAAGATTTAGAATAATAAATATTTTAAACATTTTAAAATGATATTTTAGTTAGAGTTCCTAAACTATAGAGAGACACTTGAATAAAAATAATTGAGGTAATAAAAACATATTAATATCATGAGAATAAAGGGATTCATGATATATTATATCAATGTACATTATATACACCATATAAAACTGATTTGGTGTATAACAACAAAAGAGTATCAATGGAATGTAAATTGAGATGAACTCTCTCATAAAGGTAATCTCCTTAGGGTAAGGATAAATCAAAGACATAATAATGTGTGAAAAATATAAATACACTCAATATGATTAGATATTCAGTGTAAAAAAATAAAAGGACATTGACATATATTCTTGAAAAAACAACACCAATGAATTGGATGTTTATATCAACAAATGGAGATTGAGTAAAAATTACTCTTATCAAGTTCATACCGATGACTTGAGAATTTATCAATGGATTGATTATGTTTATAAATGTTTTATCCACAGAATGGGGAGTGGAAATTATGACATAATCAAATGAATAGTGATTCCACACATAATCTTGGATTAAAATAATCAATGAAGTATGCGTAAATCCGAATGAGTGAAAATTGAGATTTCAAATTCCCTTATTGATTTGGTAACATACAAAACATACACCAATGAAATAAGGATCATAAAATGATGATGTATATATATATATGAATTAATGTATATTACACAATGAATACAAAGATGGGCAGTACACATATCATATGCAATAAATAAGTGGTGAACAATGGAAATCTCACGGAATTAAAAGTGAGATAAGAAACCACTTACATTGTACTTTTTCCATGGTAGAGGGTAGGTTAACCTCCTTTATAATGGTTAAATAGTTTTTATTAAGTTATTCAAGAATCATATACATTAATATGATATCTTATATGAACTTTTATCATTGCTTTATTAATAATATCTTATTATTATCATCCTTTCGGGTGTTAACTTACTCGTTTTCTTTTATATGTTTTGTTACATAAGTCTTGTTTGTTAAAGATAGGTTGAATATTATTCATATAAATAATGATATCAAGTCTTTAAAATTTATTTTTAACCATCAAATTAAAATTATTCTTGAATGTATATGATGGGGAATGAATCTCATCGCGTTCGTGGAGATGGTAGTCCGTACGTACGCACGAGCGACAATATCATTATTTTGATATTAATATAATATATAATTGGATTGTATATAATATATACAGTATAATAATCATTTTATATTTATTATTTACATCAATTAGACATAATTATCATACCCATCCAAATAATAATGTTTTGAATAACAATTACACCATGACGTGGAGACGGAAAGCCATACGTATGCATGTATGGTGACATGTTATTCAAAGGATGGATAGAATAATGAATATGGTTTTACCATATTTATAATAACATCACAGTATATAAAAGATACATGATTTATTATTTTAGAATAGAAATAACAAAAAAAGAAGAAGTTGAAGAAGAAAGGAACTTGAAAGAGGGTGGTGAAAACATTACATCCTCTTTGGGTTCTTCCATTTTATTTGACCAAAAGGGATCCTTAGGTTGGATTTCTAATAAAACTAAGGACTTTAGGTTGAGGGAAGCTGAGAGAATATTTGGGTAGGGTTTGGAAGAAACAAAAGGCTTTGAAGGTGTGAATAATTGGTTAGAAGTGTTGTCCTTTTATAAGGGGGAGGATGGGCTCTTTAAGAAAAACATAAATTATTATTTTATAATAAATTAATATTCAGTTTCTAATCCCTTAGAAGTTGATTATTAAAATTCTACGGTGGAGATGGGTCTAAATAATTTCAACCAATAGATTTTATACAGGTTTGAGTCATTATATTAATATTATCTTTTAGTTTTAACTCTTAGTTAATTAGATTGACATTTACCATGTCACTTTGTATTTTTATATTATATAGTTAATAAACATACTATATACAACCAAGAAACCCCCAAAGTGGTCCATTAATGATACACCTCTCATGATAAAATTCGTTTTTCCGAACCATAGATTTTTAGGAATAGAATATTAATTAATAATATAATACTTGTTTTAAAATCTCATTTATGTCAATTTTGACTATATTTAATAATTTATTTTTTTAAAGTCTTAACAACTTAATTAATTTTAAAAAAATTCATTTAAGAAATCCTAATATGTCATATTAACCAATAAAATTCTTGTACGGCATAAAAACGTTCAAATTATATTTATTTTATCATTTATAACACCAATTATTTGATTCTTTCATTAACAAGGAAAATACTGAATCGTTATTGTGTCACAAATAAATTTAATTATTCAATGTCTAAAAATTATAAATAAGAAACCATTATGTAGGAAATATTTTTATCTTTCTAATGAATATTTATAGTCAAAAGTATAACATATATAACACTATGTAAAAATTGTATTAATAAAAGATATATGCTTATATCATTTTTGTATTTACTTTAACATTATTAATATAAAGTTACTTATCACCTACAAGTGGCTCAATGGGGTCCCCAAATCGACCCAAAGATGAAGATGGTAAGAACTGTATCAACCAATAATGTTATAACACGTTTTAGGGTAATTTATCATTATTATAATATTATTTTGTACCCATATTTACCATATTTACCCTTTATCCATGGTAAATAAAATATTTACCGAAGTAATTATTCATAATGTCTAAAAATCAAAGGTACCTCTTTAAAAAATTTGGACATCATGATTCCAAATATGGAATCCATTTTTTCAAATTCAAAACACAAAAGTGGCAGAAATTAATTTAAAATTAATTCCTGATATCAAAACAAAAAGCGTGTTTTTAAGAAATAATAACTATCAAAAGATTAACACTTGTTTATGTCTGGTTTAATTGTGAAATTATGTCCAATGACCAAAATTGTATTAAATGGTAAAAATATATTATAAATATTATTTAAATCCACTCAAATTCATTATTTATCACAATTAATTATTTTGATAAAAAATTATGTTTTCAATTAAAATTTAGTAATTTTCACTATAAATCAAAAAAATAAAAGTTATCCTAATGTACCAAAATTTAACCCTAGACTAATTTAAAAATTATGAATCCAAAAATGAAGTCCATTTTGAAAGATAAAATTTATAAATTTTCAAAAAGTGGGTATTACTATTCATAATGGCTAATTTGATTGGTTGTGGTTTGTGTTAGAACTCGTAGTTGCGTACAACAGACGCTACTGTATTGTTCAAAGAGAAGCGTACCGTGGAATCTTGGGGTGTTACATTCTCCCCTCCTTCAACAAATTTCGTCCTCTCAATTTCTAATATTGGGATTGGGAATAGAATGGAAAGTCCCACATTGGAAAAATAGTCAATAAAAATATCACTTTAAAAGAAAGAAAGAGAAGTACAAAGGTCACCCGAGATAAGCTATACATGGATTCCATGTAGAAAAACATGGATATTGATGATAAACTAAGTGTCATGTTCTGATGTAGAGGGATAGAAAACACGATCTGGATAAAGTTAACAAAAAGAAAACCACAAACTTGTGATGAGACAAATGGTCATTAGTATCCTAGTAGGAAAAGTAAACAAACAACATTTTTATAAGTTACATTACATAAATATGAGGAATTAATTTATGATATTTACTATGAACATAAAGAGATATACTTACTTTTTAAGTAAATTTTCATTCGTTAATAAATTTCTACTACTAACTCATTTTTAAACGATGAGTATTCCAGAATACTTGGTCACACTAGAAGATCTCGAATAAACTTCTAGAGAATAACATGATCCACAAAGGATAAACTATATATTTACCTATTCTTTAGAGAATAATACAAACCAAAATGGTTAGTACAAGATCTGATGATCCCCCAAAAGGATATTCCATTAGAGAAAGAAACACTAATCTTAATTTCTAAATTTAAACCAAAAATACCCCAAAGTTTAATTAATACCATTCAATAAACAATTGTACTTAAAATACTTCAAAATAATCCGAACTAACATTGAAACAAAAAACTTAGAAGAATTTGGTTATGTAGTCCTCCACGTTAAATTTTATCTCCAAATGACATCAACTACTCTTAAAGTCACATACTTAAAAGTAGTTAACATAATCAAATATTCTATATTATAGGTTAATAATTTCCATAAATAACCCAAATCACTATAAATCCACAATAAAAACATAGATAAAATCCACCATTACTCCTAAAATTAAATCCAATAGTATTCTATTTTCATTGGGCATATAACATTCCCAACAAAGAGAACGTCTTCTAAAATAACATTTATCACTTAATCACCAAATAATTTTCCAATACTAACGGTATTCATTTGATAAGACATAATATCCCAAATAAACTTATTTTTGATCAATAAAATCATTTAACTAAAAATAATTAGTCACACTAACCAAGGACTTCACGTAGTCTAGTGGTAGGCGATAAATCCCAATCGCTCTTTAGTAGTGGGTTTGATTCCCACAGCTTTGTCCGACACGACAGGTTGTCACACAGTCTGCATGTTGTCGTATTTCAAAAATATATTTTATAACATTACCAAAATGTGATAAATTTCTCAAAATAACCATAACATAATTTAACCACAAATGTTATCTCATACCTTGCTTTTTCATCCCAAAATATAATAACTGGTAATTTCCTCAAATTCAAGGATCATATAAAACTAAATGGTTATTTATAACTATATCCAGAAGAGAAAATATAATTCTTCCTCAAATATCATTTTCACGTGATAAATTTTAGGGTTACACATTTAAGATAAAATTCACCCAAAGTAATCTCAAAAAACAAAGAGCGCTAATACCTTTAAACATTTTTCCATCCATTTATTTCCACATAGGTTCTTCATTGACCAAGAGGTTATCTTAACCAATATGGCATTGACTTGGGTGATGCCAAGGTCCCTTACATTTATGACAAATGACCATAATTATAATCTTAGAATCATTTTTATTTTCTCCCATAGTACTCTTCATTTTTTGTCGGCAATTATTATTTTATGCATTTCTTTACCACAGATAAAGCATTTATTTGTTCCATTGAGACACTTTCCTAGGTGTCTCCTTCCACTTTTCTGGCATGATGGAAATTTAGCTTTATTTTCTCCATAGTCTCTATAGCTGGATCTCTTATCATTCACTATCTTTTTCTTCTTTGTTGAGTCCGGGAGTTAGTTAACATATATGTTGTTGATCTTATTTTTGGACAACTGATTCGGCATGAAGAGAATATCTTTTATGCCTATCCACATTCCATTTCATTGCTCATTTCCACCACCGTTCCCACAATGTACATCATTCTCGAAGTTACTATGACATCATTGGAATCCATCCATTGAATAAAACTAGAAAGCATTGTGTGAGTAATAGTAGTCATAATGTCATTTAGAGAATATCATGACACCATATTCTAAATTTGAAACACCTTAGGAATAACTAAGGTAATTTATTATCATCTTATATTAAAATAATTCAAATTGGTTTGTAAAGATAATGAAAATTATCCTAAGCATATCCCCCAAGAGTGTCGTAACTAAGAGTGCAACAAAGCCTGTTTTCATGCACCAGTTCCCATTTGATTCTAGCTCAATGCAGTGTTTTTGGGTATTACCCCTAGTTACATCTTTCCTAGAGCCGCCTCTACCTGCTCTTATCCAGACAGGGATGTATTTCTTGGAAAACTCACAAAATCAATACAATACCAAAATTCTAGGAAGTTCTTCTATACTAATTCTCAAAGTATATCTTAGGGCTATGTTCTCTAATCAGAGTTTATATAAACTAGTTTCCAAGGTTTGTACTAAACTTCCTCTGATACCAACTGTAATGCCCTGACCCCAGTTACCCAGATTCGGTAAATTATTATATAACATTGGCATGATCACAAAAGATAATGTCTCGAAAGACCGATTCATTTAGTAGCCTTGGAAACACTAGATACATTCACAATGTTTACATTACATCATAAAATGAAAACTAAAACAACATAGTCCCCATAGTCCACACTCATATCCCCTCATACTATCCCTAAATGTCATTCATAAAATACTTCCTCACATCCTGGAAAAAATAAAACATAGAAAGGGTTGAGCTTCGATGCCTAGTAAGGATAACAGTATAGCAGAAACTTTCATAAATAATCATAATCATTTAAGGAAATGTATAATTAAAACAAAATCATTTTAAACATTAACTTCAGCATAATATGGAATAAATAAAATTAAATAATTCCATTTACTTATTTACATGGATATTCTACTAATCGAATAATCACATGCAATATCAAATAACCACTTTCATAATGAGGGAATTCATAATGCCAGACTATCATAACCACGCAGACAAGGCCTCGTGCCAAGACTAGAAATAAGATTTTTTCAAGGCCTTATGCCAATACACTTTTTTGTCTAATGAGACCTACTGATGCATCGAGGAGCTATAGCAGGCTCCACCCATCACTTATTAAGTCCAATTCATTCCTCTTATGAAAATTTTAAAACAAACCATAAACATTTGTATTTAAACTAGCATATGAAATGTCAATAATTTATCCACAACCATGAATGGTATAAAAATATCACATCCACAGTCAAACATAACTCATTAGATACAATATAGAAGATTATATTTTATCATATTACCCTCAATTGTGAATAATAAAAGATATTGACATATATGAAATAATCATCTTACTATTGAGAGAAATATTCCCCTTTTTCTTGAAAACATTTAAAAGTCACACTATTTGTCAAGAAGCCATTTAAAATAAATTTTTGAATCAAAGTGTCCCATACAACATTGAAACTCTTAAAAAGAACTTTGATTTGAAAACTTTAATTTCCATATAAATAAATCCTTAAAACCATTTTTAAAACATGGACATTAATGAGACTGATTTAGAAAAATAAAACTTTAAAGCATTTTAAAATAATATTTTAGTTAGAGTTCCTAACCAAAATAGAGAAACTTGAATAAAAATAATTGAGGTAATAATAAATTTGTAATATCATGAGAATAAAGGGATTCATGATATATTATGTCAAAGTACATTATATACACTATATAAATGTGATTTGGTGTATAACAACAATGGAGTCTCAATGGAATGTAAATTGAGATGAAATCTTTCATAAAGGTCGTATCCTTAGGTTAAGGATAAATTGACGACATAATTATGTGTGAAAAATATAAATACACTAAATATGATTGGATATTCAGTGTAAAACAATAAAAGGACATTCACACATATTCTTGTAAAAACAACACCAATGAATTGGATGTTTATCTCAACAAATGGAGATTGAGTAAAAATTGCTTTTATCAAGTTCATACCGATGACTTGAGAATTTATCAATGGAGTGATTATGCGTATCAAAAGTATATCCATAGAAAGGAGAGTGGAAATTATGACATAATCAAATTAATAGTGATTCAACACATAATCTTAGGGTAAAATAATCAATGAAGTATGTGTGAAACCGAATGAGTGGAAATTGAAATTTCAAATTCCCTTATTGATTTGGTAACTTACGAAACATACAATCATGAAAGAAGGATCATAAAATGATGATTTAAATAAACATTAAGTAAATTATATTACACAATTAATACAAACATGGGAAGTATACACACCACATGCACTAAATAAGCGGTGAACAATGAAAATCTCATGGAATTAAAAGTGATATAAGAAACCCCTTACATTGTACTTTTTCCTTGTTAAAGGGTAGATTAACCTCATTTATAATGGTTAAATAGTTGTTATTAAATTATAAAGAATCATATACATTAATATGATATCCTATATAAACTTCTAACATTGCATTGTTAATAATATCTTATTATTATCGTCATTTTGGGTGTTAACTAACTCATTTTCTTTTATATGGTTTGTTACATAAGTCATTCTTGTTATGGATAAGTTGAATCTTATTCATATGAAGAATTATATCAAGTCTTTAAGCATTATTTTTAACCATCAAATGAAAATCATTTTTGAATGGATATGATGGGGAATGAATCTCATCGCGTTCGTGGAGACGGTAGTCCGTACGTACGGACAAGAGACAATATCATTATTTTGAGATTAAAATAATATATAATTGGATGGTATATCATATATATAGAATAATTATAATGTTATATTTATTATTTACATCAATTACACATCATTATCATACCCATCTAAATAATAATGTTTTGAATAACAATTACACCACGACGTGGAGACTGTAAGCCGTACGTACGCACGTATGGTGACATGTTATTCAAAGGATGGATAGAATACTGAATATGGTTTTACCATATTTATCATAACATCAAATTATATAAAAGATACTGGATTTTTTATTTTATAAGGGAAATAATAGAGAATGAATAAGTTAAGAAGAAAGGAACTTGAAAGAGGGTGGTGAAAACATTACCTCTTATTCGGGTTCTTTCTATTGAATTGATCAAAAGGGCTCCTAAGGTTGGCTTTCTGATCAAACTAAATCCTCTAGGTTGAAGTGAGGGAATTTTGGAGAATATATGGGCAGGGTTTGGCCGAACCAAAAGGCTTTGACGGTGTCGATAATTGGTTAGAAGTGGTGTCCCTTTATAAGGGGGAGGATGGGCTCTTTGGGAAAAACATAAATTATTATTTTATAATAAATTAATATTCGGTTTATAATGGCTCCAAATTGGATAATTAAAAGTATAAGGTGGGGACGGGTCGAAATACTTTCAACCAATAGATTTTATACATGTTTGGGTCATTATATTAACATTATCTTTTAGTTTTAACTCTTAGTTAATTAGATTGACATTTACCATGTCACATTGTATTTTTATATTATATAGTTAATAAACATACTATATACATCAAAGAGACCCCCCAAGTTGTCCATTAATGATAAAACTATCATGATATAAGTTCTTTGGAAGAACCTTAGATTTTTAGGAATAGAATATCAATTAACAATATAATACTTGTTTTAAAAACTCATTTATGTCAATTTTGATAATATTTAATAATTGATTTTTTTTAATGTCTTAATAACTTTATTAATTATAAAGAATTCATTTAAGAAATACTAACATGTCATATTAACCAATAAAATTATTGGATGGCATCAAAACGTTCAAATTATATTTATTTTATCATTTATAATACCAATTATTTGATTCTTTCATTAATAAGGAAAATACTGTATCATTATTGTGTCATAAATAAACATAATTATTTAATGTATAAAATTTATAAATAAAATAAAATTATGTGGTAAATATTTTATCTTCATAATGAACATTTATAGTAAAAAATATAACATATATAACCCTATATAAAAATTGTTTTTCTAAAAGATATATGCTTATGTCATTTTTGTATTTACTTTAACTTAATTAATATAGTGTCCTTATCACCTACAAGTGGCTCCATGGGGTCCCCAAATCGACCCAAAGATGAAAATGGTCAGAAATGTATCGAAAAATAATGTTATAACACGTTTTAGGGTAATTTATTATTAATATAATATTATATTTTTACCCTTATTTACCAGATTTACCCTTTAACCATGGTAAATAAAATATTTACCGAAGTAATT
Source organism: Viscum album (assembly GCA_963277665.1). Taxonomy (NCBI): domain Eukaryota; kingdom Viridiplantae; phylum Streptophyta; class Magnoliopsida; order Santalales; family Viscaceae; genus Viscum; species Viscum album. The sequence continues at coordinate 375,235,911 of OY728160.1, read as the reverse complement.
ATTCAAAATGTCTAAAAATAAAATTTTCCTATTTACATAATTTGGACATCATGATTCCAAATATGGAATCCATTTTTTTAAATTCAAAACACAGAAGTGGCAGAAATTAATTTAAAATTAATTTCCACTGTCAAAACAAAAAGTGTGTTTTTAAGATATAATAACTATCAAAAGATTGAAACTTGTTTATGTTCTGTTTAATTGTAAAATTATGTCCAACGACAATCATTGTAATAAATGGTAAAAATAAATTCTAAATATACTTCAAAACCACTAAAATTCATAATTTATCACTATTAATTATTTTGATTAAAAAATATGTTTTTAATTAAAATTTAGTAATTTTCACTATTCATCAAAAAAATAAAAGTTATCCAAATAGTACCAAAATATCTCCCTAAGATAATTTAAATATTCCAAATCCAAAAATGAAGTCCATTTTGAAATATTAAATGTATAAAATTTCAAAATGTGGGTATTATTATTCATAACGGCTAGTTTGATTGGTTGTCGTTTGTGTTAGATCTCGAAGTTACGTACAACACACACTACTGTATTATTCAAAGAGAAGCGTACCATGGAAGCTTAGGGGGTTACACTGAGATAGTGGAGGTCTCATGAGTTGTTAGGTAGTTCATGGATGTTATTATCGATGTGGTAGTGACTCTACCCCCTCAATGTGATGTTGAGTCTGGGATAGAATTAAAACCCAATGCTTTTCTAATATCGATGGATCCATATAGGATGTCACCTTCTGAGATGCAAGAGTTTTAGATCTAGATTGATGATCTGATGAAGAAAGGATTTATTCTACCCATTGTGTCATCATGGTGTCTTATGGTCTTTTTTTGAATAAGGTAGTTTGTGGTATATGTCTTGGTATGGACTACCATAGGTTAAATTAGGTAATAGTCCGGAACCAAAACCCTCTTCTAAGGATAGATGATCCTTTGGACCAGCTGAGGGGAGAAAATTGGTTTTCCTTGATCAATATGTGGTATGGGTATCACTAGTTGAGGGTGAAGGAGGGTGTCATCCCAAAGAATGCTTTCAAGTGCATGTATGGGAACTTCAAGTTCATAGTTTTTTCATTCAGTTTTATGAATGCACCAGTGGTGTTCATGGGGTTCTGAAATCCATATTTCATGAGTTTGTGGACGGATTCGATAGTGTGTTCAATGATTAAATCCAAACCCACCCGAAGTCATAGGTGGAACATATCGATCATCTCAGGACAGTCCTAGAGGTCCTTTGGTACCACCTACTCAACGAAAAGTTGACCAAGTTCTTTTTTTGGACATTGAAGGTCCAATTACATTGACATGTGACATTTTAAAAGGGTGTAGATGTAGGACCCATCAAAGGTCGAGGTAGGTATTTCTTGTAAAGCACAAAATAAATTGATAGTGGTTTGCAGTTTTCTAATTATAGAAGGATACAAAGGTAGGTTCATACCCAATTTATCTTGAGTAACATCTCTGTGGATAACTATGACTACAAAATTCCATGCATTTTTTGGTGGAGCGAGCATTGCCAGGTAGCACTCAACTATCTGAATTGAATGTTGGTCACGGCCCCAGGGCTCAGGTTTCCATAGGAAGGGGTGATATTCAAGGTGTTTTGGATGCTTCCCATCTAGGCTTGGGGTGTGTGTGGATGCAACAATGAGGAGTGATCTTTTATGGGTCTAGGGAGATACGTTCCCTATAGTGTAACTATTCCACCAATGATCTGGATCTATCAATGGTCATGTTTGCAACAAATTAGTTGTGACATTACCGCATTTGGGAGCATTATGTGGTCCTTGAAGATCACAAGAACTTGAGGTATATTATTTCACAGAAAGATATGAACTTATTGTGGTGGATGTTGATGGAGTTCCTCAAGTATTAAGATTTTTATATCTCCTACACCCTAGGAAAGTTGAATTTTTTGGCTGATACTTTGAGCAGGTAGTCGCAAAAGGAAGTGGTTTGAGAATCTACAAACACTAGGAGAGAAATGGAGGACTTGGTCACCTTGAAAATAAACTAAGGATTGGATGGTGGTAGAGGCTATCTGTTTTAGATAATGGTATAGTCATATCTAATCCAGCAGGTATAGGATACTTAGTGGGGAGTCGTAGAGGTAGAGGTAATGTGTGATTGCTTTGGATAGGGTGCTACTATACTGGGATGGTTAGAGGATGGAAAAAATCAGATGTTGTTCTGTGGGAAGATATTTGTTCTTGTGGCGATGCATATAACATCCCGGCCATTTCACACATTACTATTACATCATTTCAAAGATAAACAACATAATTGTTTTACAAATAGAGGATCCAAAGGTTTAGTGTCTTGGGCAAAATAGGACCACACAAAACATATACAACATCAAGCATAAACATTTATTTAATTTCTTCTTCTCTAGCTTCTTATTAGAACATGTCCTCTCCTTAGTACATGTAGCCACCAGAGGATATACATCAAAAGGGGTGAGCTAGAATCCCAGTAATAAGATATATAAGAACAATATAGCATGGGGTGAGCATAGTCACAACATAGGAAAAAGATCATGAACATGAGAGAAGCATAAATAAAACAATTGAAATGTGTCAATGCATAAAAATGAAACATCATGTCTTAGTGGTTCACTACCACACATACTTTTGAACTAATCTAGAATCTTTTTCACACATTATTTCACATTTACTCATGAGATTCATCACTTTACCTAATGCATTGGGGAGCTATATAATTCCGGGCGCACCCATCACATCATATCATTATCATTTATCATGATCTCCACAATGAACATATAACATAAATTAACATAATGAAGCCATGAAAAGGAATGGTTTTCATCTCATAATAACATATTGATAACCTTTGGGTTCCCAAACGAAAGTGGGAATAACATAAATGTTACAAGAACCGTTCACTTTGAGTGAGAAGTAAAAGGGGTGTTCTTAAAAGAATAGTTCTTTTGGAAAACATTTCGTTGGACATAAAAACCAGTGAAAAACATGTATATCCTAGAAAAGTAAAGGAAATGATGAAAAAATGATCTTTGAGGTGTAACCATATCGGAAATGGAGTGAATGAGGGAGAACCCGAAGGATGAAAATTGGGTTTGAGATTTCCACTTACCTTGTACCTGAATGATTCCTTATATTTAATGTCATATATAATGACATTATATTAATTAATTAGAAATAAAGAACCATGTGTACATTAATAGGGTTAATTCTGGTTTCATTATGTCATATTATGTTCCTTTGGATGACTTATAGATTTTAAAAACACTGTTTGGGGATGTTCATTTTTATGGTTTTTCTTGGGTGGTTCACTTGTAATCTTAAATTGAAGTCCAGAAATGATATTACATGTCATTAATGATATTATAATAGTTTTAATGATCTTATATTGAATTATATTATATCCATGTGGATGAATCATTAGAAAAGAATTAAGTGATGGTTATTTGGGTCAATTTGGGCAGTTTTTGGATCACAACAAACTTTTTTTAACTTATCGCTTAGTAATATGGACATAGGTTATTTCCAGAACTTTAAATAGGAAATAACACATATAACATTTTCTGTTTCAACCATAAAAATGGTGTCATGATCAGATCTGAAGGTAGAAATGGAAGAAGAAAGCATGTCGTTCTTGAACGTGATAAATTAACACCTTAGGAACAACATTCTCTTTAATAAAATAAAATGAAGAGGGAAAGGGGGTTGGATGATACAATATACCATTAAAATAATAAAATTATAGTATATTTATAATAATGTATATACAATACAATTTGGATGAAGATAGGTGGGGAGAGATCAATAAAGGAACTTGAACTTGAAAGGAAATTAAAGGAGAAGAGGGAGGGAAATTACCTCTTGAATCCTTCTCTTGAGAACCTCCTTAAGGGCCTAAGCTTGGTCTTTTGATGAGACCAAAAGCTCTTTGACATGGGGGAGGGGCTAGGGGAGATTATTGGGTAGAGCTTAGTCAGTTATTGAAGCTTGAGAGGTGTGGTTTGGCAAGATGAGGGGGAGGGCTTATTTATACATGAGGAGGGAGGTGTTTTTGGTATAAAATACTAAAATAAAATAATATATCAAAAGTTATACTTGTAATAGTAGTTTTTTGACATCCTAAATCATATATTAATATAATATGATATTTTAGTCTTTAATTCTTCTTTATAATTCGAATTCATTAATTTATTAAAAGGAAAGTGAAAGAAAGGGAAAAAGACACTTTAAGAAATCACCTTTTGAATTTAGGCTTTGGAAAATTCTTTTTAGGTTTGAGAAATAGATTTATTGTATTTTAAGGAACCATATATAAAATTTAATATAATTTTTCCGAAACTAAAGTTCTAGAATGTTTATGTCATCATTACATAACTAAGGATGCAATTTAGTATACACAGATTATGCAAAAAACTGTATTTTTTTACTATTCACCTGAAAATTGAAGTATTTAAGAAAAAACCCAAAACGTTACCCCTACAATTTTTCAACATGTAGAATCCAAAAATTATGTCCATTTTTCAAAAATAACATTCTAAATATTATTAACTTAATATTTAATTAAAATCATAATTTACTTAAAAAAACTGTTTTTAAGATTAAAACTGATTTATAGTGCTTTCAAAAATTACATAGGGTCTTATAATATTATCTAAAAAATATAAGACATTGATTAAATAATTTATGAATAAATTATATGGAAATAAATATTATTTTAAATTAATTAATTAATTATAATTAATTATTTATGACTTAGAAAATACCAAAACGTTTACTAAGGTCAAATTATCACTTTCTAAGATATCTAAATTTTATTTAATTATTCATAGGTAATTTTACTCTTATGTTGGATGATTTACTATTCATAAGGGTCATATTACAATTCATAATGGTATGTTACTATTCATAAGCGTATATTACTATTCACCAAAAATTATTTATGTTTCATTAGACTCCAAAAATAATCTTGAACACAACTGTGTATGTAAAATTTTCAAAATTTCTAACACAGAAGTGACCAACTTATATTTAATGGTCACTTATCACTTAGTAGTTCATTATGTTGTGATTTCATGTTAATTTATGACATATTTATTAGAAGGGAATTTCCATTGAAAACTTTGGGTTGCTACAATGCATGATGGAGTTCTCTATGAGTTTCATAAATCACCCCTAGTGGTACACCGAGTAATTTCCATGTTGTACCGTGTGTTGAGGAAATAGTTATGGTTGCTAGGGATGAGGTAAGAATTGGTAGAGTTTGAGGAAAGTGCCTAGTGTTCTAGTAGTTAAAGGCCGAGAACTGTGTTTATAGTGGTTTGTTGCATCCCTTTGATATCCTCGAGTGGAGGTGGGATGAGAAATTAATGGATTTTTTCACTGGATTACACAGGGAACATGTATGATGCGATGTAATCTGGGAAGTAGTGGATCAGTTGATGAAATTGACTTTGTTCTTAGTTTTCAAGGAGTAAAGCGTAGTAGATTCCTTAGTGAAGAGGTATGTGGATGAGGTGGGGAAGATGCATGGAGTTCCAACATCCATCGTCTGAGATCAGTATACATGTTTTATGTCCTGATTCTGGAGGTTATTTCATCATGCTTTTAACACTCAGTTACACCTTACCACTACATTCCACCCTTAGATAGATGGGAAAATAGAGGACCATCCAGACATTGGAGGACATGCTGCGACCATGCGTCTTAGTCATTGATGGGAATTAGGAGTGACATTTTCCATTGGTATGATTTTCTTACAATAATAGATATCACTCTTACATTGGTATGGCTCTGTTCAAATATTTATTGGAAGGTCCCGTCATTTACCCTTTAGCTCGATGGAATTAAGAGAGGTAGTTATTCGTGGTCTGGATGCAGTGTAGAGTATGATAGAGAATTTTCGGCTTGTTCTTGATAGGATGAAGGTGTCACATGACCAAAAAAAGTTTTATGTCGATCACATGAGAAGGCCATTAGAATTCAAGGTTGGGGACCTCATGTTCGTGAAAGTTTCCCCATGACATGGGCAGCAGAGGTTTGACAATGGGAATAATCTTTCTCAAAGGTTCATCAGATTCTTTGATGTGTTGGGACATGTTGGTGAGGTGACATACCATTTTGTGTTTCCATCATAGTTTAGGAGGATCCATGACATCTTTCAAGTCTCTCAACTTCTTCGGTATCTTCACAATGACTCCCATGTCATTGATTGGAGACAGTTATAAATCAAAGACGATGAAATGATTATAGAGTAGCCAGTGGATACCAAGGATATTCATGAGAAGGTGTTTTGTGGACATAAAATTCCTTTGGTTTGTGTATTGTAGAGGCATGGTGGCATGGTGGATAGTACATGTGAGTGAGAGGTGTAGATGAGTTCCCATTACCCAAGTTTGATTTGAGTTTTTTCTTCTGTGTTTTGATTTTTGGTGTAGTACATGAACCTGATTTGTTATAAGATGAGTTGTTCCCTTATTATCTAATGTGTGATAAAATACTAACATATGAATAAGGGAGGAACTGATCCCTAAGAAATATGGAATAATGCTGATGTGATTAAACTTGTGTAGGTGAGTCAGTTCTACCCAAGGAATATAGTATCTTGACATGGAGAAATTAATTTCCTTGATTCATGTGCTTGGAATGTTTTGTTTTGGTGCTATGAGGTGTGTCTTGTAGTCTGTTGGGGAAGTAGATGTCATAGGATGTGTCCTTGGATGATTAGGTTTCACTCTAGCATTCTAACAACAAGTGGTGTTTTTTTCTTGAGAGGTATCATATGAGGTGGGTTTTTAGACCCCTCTATTAGGGGTTGGTTTTGAATTCTTAGGGGGAAGAATAGTTTGACAAGTATCTGTTATAATGGCATGGAATTCCTTGGTCCATTACCTTTTAAAATGTAGTGTTTGTGGTGATATGGGAGGAATTAGTTTCTCATTTCAAAAGTTTTTCAAATTTCTAGTTTTTCCATCGGTGAGTCAGGGGTTGGTGAGTCGCCTTAGTAGCTCATCATCAGTAGGTTGGCATCAGTCACATAGCATCAGTGTCTTAGTGCATTGACGACTTATGGAATTGGTGACTGAAGGTGTTGGTGACATAGGGTGTCGGTGACTCAGGGCATCAGTAACTCAGGGTGTCGGTGACTTAGAACGTTCATGATTCATGGCGTCGATGACTCAGGTCACCGATAGGTCTAGGCATTAGTAGGTTAGGCATCAATGAGTCAAATTGGTGACTCACTATTGGTGAGTCATATTGGTGGCTTAGTGTCGGTGGCACATTCATCAGTGAGTCAATTGTCGATGACTCGCATTGATGGCTCACCCTTCAGTGAGTCATTTATAGTTTTCCTAGTTTTTATTGTTTCTCCCCATTAACATTTCCTATGATGATAAAAAATTTAAATGCTATTTTTATGAGTTTTGGACCGTTTCTAATGGTATTTATCATCTAAAAACCTGAATCTTCCATTGACACCAAAACCACATGGTCTTGACCATGATTTGGGTTTAATATACTTTAAAATAGTTTCCCCATAGATTTAGGATCTAGCCTTTCTAAATTCGAAATCCTCTCTTCCTTTGAACCCTTCTACTTTCTCTTAGTTCACTGAGAAATTTTCATTCCCAGGGGAGTCCTACAATAATGAATTAATAGCATGTTCAGTTTTTCCCAGGAGCCCTTCCTACTACGTTCACAACCTCCTTTTTGAGCACATGGAAGAGTTGTTGATCATCTATTTTTACATGTAGGTATTTTCCTTCTTCTCTTTTTTTAAATTGTGTATCATGCGGGGTGGGTGTACTCATGTACTCTTGTGAATATGATTGAATCCCAATTTAATAAAGATAATAATAATCAATATATGTGGGAGAATGATGATGATGATGATGATTGTATTGTTTTTATCTATTATCATGGACCTATTTTTCGAATGGTATGTGTTTCATTCTACTAAAAATCATGGTCATTGGTGGTATCTGTTTGTGGACCTATATGTTTTGTAAATCACTGATGTAAAAGTTATAATCTAGTAAATCATGTATATTTGGTTTATTATATGGATACCCCAAGATCGAAATTATTCTATTATCACCCTTATTTTATAGAGTGGAATTTAAGAATAAAGGTTTCTAAATCTAAGAATAGCTTTCTATTTGATGTGGATGTGTGTTTTTCTATTTGGATTTGTGTTTGTGATGGTCGTATAATGTTGTGGGTGAGAGTGAGGATATGTGTATGTGGTGGTACGAGTGGTGTAATGGTATCTCAAGCTGAGAGTTTGGTTGATCATGGAATGGATTAACTTTTTATGTAGTGGAAATAAATTTGGACTGTGATTGGGAAATAGGGTTTCCACACTTGGTTGTGTCATATTCATGTTTATGGGTGTGCTGAGAATGGAGTTGTTATGCATTGGGGATTCCGAGTGGGGTTGTGATGATGGGTGATGGTGGGTTTACTTGTTTAGAAGAAGGATAGGGTGGAATGACTTCAAATATTGATGGTGGAAGAGGTTAAATGTGTGTTCAGGAAAGGGGAGTGTGCACTAAGACTACAATCTAGTTGGGTTTTTTTGTTTTACTGGATATGGTTCTTTTGGTACAGTGAGGATGTTGAGGATGATTTAGGAGGGATAATTTAGATTAAAGATAATGTTACCTTCTGTGGTCCTTTCACCCAGAGTTTCCAAGGACTTTATGAATTATGTGTGGGTCATGATGCTACTTGTTGTGTGATGTGTTTGGTAGTTTATAGGGTAGGAATGATATAAATAAATAAATAAATTGGTAATGTAGAATAAAAATGGGTAAATGGAATAGATGGGGCTATGTTTCAAGTTATGTCTTGTAGTGAAGTGGTTTTCAATTATGGACTTATAAAAGTGACCCTAATTTTTGTGGTATATGTATGTAGGGTTAGCAGCAACAATAGTTTTTTGTGGGATGATTTTTTGTTTAGAAAATCCATTGGTTATGTATAATGTTTGGTACATATATATACATGTAGTTCCTTGTTATTTATATACATACCCCACCCGTGTCGAGCACTACGTTCCGAACACCCCCATTGTTATGGGGGAGGGTGTCATTTAACAACATCTCGTTGGGAGGATGGATGGCTTGTTATTGGATATCATCTGTTCCAAAATCTAGGAATTGGTATCCCTTGACTCTATGAGAAGATTGTGTTGTGGTTGTAATGACCAGGTGTCTGCGGGAGAGGTGTTCTTCCCAGGTTACTTTGAGATGAGATACTTTGTTCTTTACCTAGTGTCTTTAGGATAGGGTTGTGGCTTGTGTATCAAGTGTTTGTGGGAAATATGTGATGTGGTATGTGTCCTAGGTGTGTGTGGTCAGGTTTTGATAGTGGGTCTTGTGGAAGAGTGTGGTATCTTTAGGATGTTCTCCATAAGGGATGAACTGTTAACTTGTGGGAAGTGGTGCGGGGACCCAAATATCAATGTCCTTACTACATTAATTTACTTGACTTCCATTAATTGGTGATAATTCCATCGTGAGGTTGGGGTGTATATTATACCTTGTTAGGTGATTTTAAGTTTCTATTGTTTTCTCATAGGGTAATTAATAAACTTCTTCAACTTGTGAATGGGTTACTTTGGTTTTACCTATTGAGCATACTTATATTCTCACTCAATATATATAAAATTGTTTTTATGTTTTGAGGGATATTATGCAGACTAAGCTGGACCTTAATATCTCAGACATTGGGGACGGTTTCTGTTTCATTGTGTTTTTTAGTTTTGGTAATTACATCAGAGTATTCCTTGTATTGTTGGCAGTTTTTACTTTAAACATGCATGTGGGATGGAATATATATATATATATATATATATATGTCATGTTTATTTTTGAGGTTGATACATCTTATATCCCAATATTGGTTACTATAAAAAGGGTATACCTCCCATTTTTTTTGATATTTCTATACCTTTGACGCTAGTCACCACCCTAGGGCCTATTGGAGGTGGGACTCGAGTGTCATTATCTACCCTACATCTTGAGGAAGGAAGGTCTCGACAACTTGATATCCTTTCCATCATTGTGAAGAAGGATATTTTTGACATGGATCATCATCAAGAGATGTCTTGGGGATATTTTCATATGTCCTTCTATGAATAATTCTATATTGAGATGTTGAGGGCTAATAGAGACTGAGAGTTCATGCACTTGGAGTAGGGCACGCGATATGTTATGGATTAATCTACCTATTTTACTGAGCTCCTGTGTTTCACACATATTTCGATGGGTGAAGAGTTATCTAACTCTAAGAGATTCCAAAATGGTCTTGGGTACAAAATCTGATCAAAGGTAAATTTCTTCTACATGACTACTATTTATTGAAATATGAATCGGGCACTTATCAGTGAGGGTTACCTGGGAAAGGATGGGGGTGAGTTTCAATGAGGTTCGATGTCTTGATTAAATGCTACATCAATCTATAGTAGGAAATTCCATATGGATCTTCCACGGGATGACATTAGTATCTATAGAACACACACAAGTATCCATGTTAGGTGATTCTATTGATCTAGGAATGGTCATTTGAGGCTATAGTGTACAATGGATCCAGTCGAGTTCTAATCTAGGGGAAATATGGGAAATATACAATGAATTTGAAATTTTTTTTCCCTGAAAGCTAGTATGATAGGGTCTTCACTGACTCCACATACAGAAGAAGGGTTAATATATTATCATTAAGCAGGGGGATGGAATATTGTCAACCGATTAGGCTAAGGTGGATGTCGTGGCCATGGTTGTCAGACCCTAGTATTACAATGATAGTTGAGTTGATCTGATCAGGGAAGCTCAGAAGTATTATAAAGAAAGATATACACAGTCAAACAAACCATTTAGAATTAGTATCCCAAACCTTATTATAGGGACCCAGCCTTTAACCTTATATAATATTGAATTAAATGAATAATTCACATTGAGGATCTTTTCAGGTTTCGAGTTTTAGAGAATTAAGACATAACTATTACATCTCAAAATATTACAAAGTAGACACTTCTAACCAGTATCCATTTTTTAAAAAAAACATTAACTCTTGTAAAAATAGTCATTTCTAGTTCCATGTTTAAGACATCATAAATTTTCCTTGATCCCATCCTTGACCCTATTCCACATTATGTCCTGTGAAAAACATTTCAAAAACTTGGGATGTGCATAAAAAGCTCAGTAAGGGATACACAAAGATATAAAACTGTTAGTTTTTCAAAACAACAAGTAAACCATTAATACTTTATCATGATTAATACTTTTCACCTTTATGAAGTAGAAAATACTCTTCACTGAATAAAAGATCATTACTTACCACTTTGTAACCAACGGATTACCAAAAAACCCATATAAAGAACACATAACATATAAAGGTAACTTAGGACATAAACATACAAAAATGAAATAACCATACGGTCAACTTCCACACATATCACTAAATGGAATATCCATACGATCGACTTCTATACCCAATGCATTGGAGGTTATAACATAACCACCCGTCCTAGTATTCACGGCACCACCCGTCATTTGGTTTATCACATAACCACCCGTCAAATGTCCAAGTACCATTATAAAATCACAATACATGAAACAAATATAAAGGAAAGAAAATATTTCCACATTTCAATCAAAATATATCACTTAAATATATTGAAATAAAAAATGCATTATCAAAACCATTTTTAATACCAAAACACATAAAAGATTATAGGGTATTTATTTTCTCTTAAAAAGTAGTATGGATTATTGTGGAAGCCAAAAGGTCATTGTCACCGCTTACATTAAAAAAATATAATTTTGTTGTTTAGTAAAATGCTGCACATAAAAATATTCCCTTTGAAACGTCATGGGTGTTTATACAACGTAAAAAGAAAGTTGTTTATTAAATCAAAATATGATTCAATGAAAGGATATTGAGATGAAGACCTTTACCTCTTATCCGACTTGACTCGTTTGTTATTTAATATCCTGAATAATAAAATAATGTTAAATTATACTTGCTTAAGAACCTTTTTAAAGTTTATTGTTATTTTTATCACTTATTTCCATGTTATAAACATTATGCAATCATTTAAGTTATTAATGTCCGTTTTGTCGATATTTGGTACTTGAGTCAAAAATGGAATTCTTATAATTACAAGTTGATCATGTGGTCAATTGTCCATTATACCCAGAATTATATTAATGATTTAGATATAATATATATCATATATATCCAGTATATACATGTATTTATAATAGTGCATAACATTAAGACTTTAGAAATGAAATGCACCATTCATGGAGACGGTAAGCCGTACGTACGCATGAATGCAACTTCCATTTATATTTCTTATTTAATGGAAATAAAACATAATGATACATAGTAGTATTATAATTCTAGTACTGTATCATATATAATATCATTGATCCTATCCTTTATACAAACCACATATGGTATGAACGAGTCATATCACTTTGAGGGGGCGGTAGTACGCACTTCCTCTAAAGAGATTACCACGTTTACCCATATTGGAAACCATAAAGTCATGATATAAATGGAAAATACAGAAGAATTAAGAAAAAAACATAATAAATATCATATATAAATATAGTTCCATCATAATGTCCACCATTAGAGGCAGTAGGAGATAATCGAACAATCATCGTTTCGTGAGACGTTAGTTTTCCATCCACAGAAACATTATGTTCTTCATCAATTATATGGAGGTGTGTGAAAGTGTAGTTATAATACAACTCATAACAACATCCTAGTATATTGAGGATACTTATTGTGCTAAAAAAAGGAATAAAAATAGATTAGGGGCTGGCGAAGTAAAATAAATGAAAACAATTTAAGAGAAACTGTTACCTTTAATTTGGGTAACTCCATTTGGTTTTAACCAAAGGACTTCTTAAAGTGCCTTATGCTTATGTTAAGGATTTTATGAGGAGAAGAGTGATGTAGGGATCTTAATTGGGAAGATTTTGGACGATCCAAAAGGCTTGATAGGTGTGAGGAATTGGTTAGAAGTGGTCTTCCTTTATAAGGGAGAGGCGGGGCTCTTTATGAAAGTATGAAAACATTATTTTATTATAAATATATTTTTGGTTTAAAAAGGTCGAAAAATAATTATAGTAAAATATAAGATGAATAATATTCGAAATAAAATCAGCTAATCATAATTGGACATGTTTTGGATAATATTTTAATCATTATAATCTTATTTATTTAAATCATTTATTATTGAGGTAAATACTGAATCATTATTGTATCATAAATAATTTAATTTATTTGACATCTAAAAATTATAAAAAAATACCATGATGTAGGAAATATTTTAGCTTTCTAATTCATATTTATAGTTGAAGATATAATTTATATAACCCCTTCTAAATATTAATTTACTAAATGATATTAGCTTTTGTCATTTTTGCCTTTACTTTAAGATAAATAATCTAAATTGTCATTATCACTCCCATGTAGCTTAATGGGGTCCTAAAATCAACCCAAAGATGACTATGGTTTTTAATGACTCAAATAATAAGTTTTTGACATGTGTTATGTTAATTTTGAATTATTATAATATTCTTTTTACCTTGAATTACCCTATTTACCTTTAACTGCCGTAAACGAAAGTCAAAACTTACTATTCACGATTTTTTTTCATCTTAATGAACCAAATTTTACTTCTTTATAACAACCATGTATGTCGGATTTTTTAAATTCAGTTCACAGAATTGGTAAAATTTCATTTAAATGAAAAAGCCAGTTTTTTAACAACAACTAAGTAGTTTCACTATTCATCAAAAATTGAAGTTTTTCAGAAAAATACAAAAAATTCAGCCAAAGATATATTTGATATTCCAAATTCAAATATGATTTTTATTTTTCCAAATTATGAACATAATTGTGTCATTAATTAAATTTAAAATTAATTCCCTGTTGTTAAAACAAATAGTGTTTTTACAAAATAATAACTATCAAAAGATTGACACTTGTTTATGTCCAATTTCAAAGTCAAATTAATTCTAATGACCAAAATTGGGTTAAATGGTAAAAATATATTCTAATTAAACTTTAAAAACAATTAAAAATATAATCTAACCATATAAATAAATTAAATTAAAACATAGTTTTGAATTAAACTACAATATTTTCACTATTCAACAAAAATGAACTTTATCAGAAACATTTAAAAAATTTACAGGAACTAAATTTTGATATACCTGTTATAAGGAAGGATTTTATTTGGTCAAATAGAATGTATTAAAGTGACCAAAACTATATTTAAAGAGGGTTCTCCATTAAAAGGTGGTAAATCGACCATTTAATGTAAATTATGCTTAAAATTAGATTCATTCACATTTTATGCCGATAACTTTTTTTGTATAAATGTAAATAAATTTAACAAACATGTATAATCATATTGTAGTTAGTTTTGTTCATTATCTCCAATACAATGGCTAGAAGTTAACTACAATTTAAAATAATAATATTATATAATTAGTGTGCAACGTAAGATTCCAAATAAATCCGTTGTTGCGTATCAGTTACGCTATCAAACATGGAAACCCCTTTAAAGTAAAATTAATATTTAATTCACAAATATTAATAAATATGAAAAATGTATTATTCTTTTTTTACCTGAGATGTTACATCCTTCCCTATTTTGGAAATTGCGTCCGTGTAATTTTATTCACTTATCAAATAAGTGGGGGTATTTATCTCTCAAAGAATTTTCAGATTCCCACGTTGCCTCTACAATATTACGGTTTTTTCACAAAACCAATATTGGTAAATTACCTTATTCCACAACACTTTCTCTCTATGGTCAAGAATCTGGACTGGTTGTTCTTCATAAGATAGATTCTCTTCCAACTGAACTACATCTGGGCTAAAAACATGAGATGGATCTGGAATATACTTTCTCAACATCAAAACATGAAAAACATTGTATACCTCGGATAAACTTGGAAGTAATTACACTCTGTATGCAACTGATCAAACTTTCTCTAGGATTTCATAAGGTCCAATGAACCTTGGACTCAACTTCCCTTTCATACCAAAACACATCACACTTTTCCATGGAGAATGTCTGAGAAAGACATGATCACATACCTCAAAACAAAGATCCTTCCTCTGGTTATCTACATAACTTTTATGTCTGCTCTGAGCAGTTCTCATGTGCTTCGGAATCAACTGAAATTTCTCTGCCATCTTTTCTACCAATTCTAGTCCCATCATCTTCCTCTCTCATACTTCATCCCAAAAAGATTGTGTTCGACAACACTTTCCATATAATGCCTCAAATGGAGCCATATATATATAAGAATGAAAACTGTTATTATATGAACATTAAACGAAATAAATATGTTGGTCCCAACTTCCCTGATAATCCATCGAACAAGAACTATAATATCTTCTAATATCTGAAATGTTCGTTCTGATTGCCCATCTGACTGAGGGTGAGAAGCTGTACTAAAATTTAATACAATACCCAATGACTTTTGAAGGCCTTTCCGAAAAGTTATAAGTAAACCTGGGATCACGATCAGATACAATCGAGAGGGGAACTCAATGCAACCTGGCCATCTCTTTAACATAAATTCGAGAAAGTTGATCTAGAGATAATGTATCCCGAATAAGAAGGAAATGAGCATATTTAGTCATTCGATCAACAATGACCCAGTTTTCATTATTACCTAGAGATGTCGGCGGTAATCCAACAACAAATTCCATTGATATATTTTACCATTTCCACACCAGCACAGGTAGAGGCTGAAGTATCCCTTTTGTTAACTACCACAATGCTTTAACCTGCAGAAAAGTAAAACACTTTACAGTAAAATCAGTAATATCTCTTTTCATTCCATCCCACCAGTAATACAAACATAGATCTCTGTACATCTTAGTACTGCCAAGATGAACTGAAAATGGAGAACTATGACCTTCACATAACAACTCATTATTCAACTTTTAATCACAAGGCACACATAATATCTTATCAAACCTCAAAACACAATTATTATCAACATTAAAACCATGAAAATTAACCTTCTGAACAAACTCTACCTTTCTCTGCAACTCAATGTCTTCCTTTTGCGCTTTCTTGATTCTGTCTGATAGAGATGATTTCACTGACATCTGAAATCAAAAAGAAGAATTTTTTAAACCAACAACATCTATGTCAAAGTTCATCAAATCAAAAACCAATGGATCTTGTTCCAAACATAACATGGTTAATGAAGTATTACATTTTTGACTCATTGAATCAGCCACTTTATTTTCTTTTCCCGAATGGTGAAGGATCGTGTAGTCATAATCCTTTATTAATTCCAACCATATCCTCTGTCTCATGTTTAATTATTTTTGAGTGAATATATACTTCAAACTTTTGTGATTAGTATATATTTCACACATCACTCCATACAAATGATGCCTCTAAATTTTTAAAGCAAAAAAAAAACAGCAACTAATTCCAAATCATGTGTAGGGTAATTTAACTCATGGGGTTTCAACTGATGTGAATCCTAAGCAATTACCTGATCATTCTGCATTAGAACACTACCTAGTCTTTTCAACAAAGCATCACTGTAGATAACGAACTCACCATTTCTGGATGGCATTACCAAAACTAGAGCATTCACCAATCTTCATTTCAATTCTTGAAAACAATCATCACACTCTTTTATCCAAATAAACTTAACACATTTTTGAGTTAACTTATTCATTGGACTAGATTACCATGAAAAATTGTCAACAAACCTCCTGTAATATCCTACAAAATCAAGAAAATTATGAATCTAAGTTATATTTGTGGGTCTTGGCCATTCTTCAACAACTTTTGTTTTAGCAGGATCAACAGTTATGCCATTTTTTTTAAAATAATTTGACCAAGGAAAAAAAAATTTGTAACCAAAACTCACACTTGTTGAATTTCCCATAAAGTTTATTTTATTTTACGGTTTGAAAGATGACCCTTAAATAACTTCCATGCTCCTATTTACTTTTTTAATAAACCAAAATATCATCAATGAACATAACCACAATCTTATCCAATAACTCACGGAAAATTATATTCATAAGATCCATGAATATAGTAGGTGCATTTGTTAAACAAAAATGCATAACTAAAAATTCATGATGGCCATATATAGTATGAAACACAGTCTTCAAAACATCTACTTTCTTTACATTTAACTAATGGTACCCCGACCTCAAATCAATCTTTGAGAAATACTGAGCTTTATAGAGCTTATACAACTTCCTTTGATGACCCAATATTTTCTGAAGTAGTTGTAAGGGATTTCACCACCTTTTTCTACTTGTATTATGGTTGCTTTCCTTTAGTTGAGTTCTTCTCCGGACACTCATTTACATAATGACCTATTTCATTACACTTAAAACATACTACCATTGGATTTTCATTCCCTGCATGATCATCTTCCTTACAGTTACGAGCTATATGACCAGACTTACCACACTGGAAGCACTTTCCAGACTTTGATAAACATTCTCCGGGATGCTTTTTACCACACTTCTTACAAGATGGATATTTAGTTTTCTTACCTCCAGGAATCTTTGATGATTTCTTCCCCATTGACTACCAACTGGACCTCTTATTCTGTTATTTTTCAAAGAACACCTGATCATCTACAAACACTATTTCAACCTTCTCCGAAAATCGAACAAGTTTTTAATAACCTTTGAACTCATGAGAGGCTAACACTCTTCAATATCAGAGATTTAGTCGAGTGTAAAATCTATTTATCTTACTATCAAGATCTCAGATGAAATTTGGCGCATACCTTGCCAGTCGAGTGAACTTTTCTTCATAAGCAGCCATTGAGTCATGCTCCTGCCTCAATTCTTGGAATTTTGTTTCCATCCTAAGACGAACCACCATAGGAAAATATTTCTTAAGAAACAAACCTTTGAATCCATCCCAATTAAGAGCATCAATCTCCCCACTATCCATGATATTTTTCACCATTTACCACCACTAATCAGCTTCACCTATAAAATGGTAAACATCAAGACTATCCTTTTGATGTTCTGAACACCCCATGACATTGAAAATCTTTTCCACTGCTTTAATCCACCCTTCAGCTATCACATGGTCAGATGATCCTTTGAATTATGGGGGATATTTCCTCATGAAATGCTCCACTACTGACATGTTCCTCTGTTGTTGATCTGGATGATCTCGTACATGGATACCACCACCATTTATAGCCTGTTTCAACTGTGCCATCCCTGCAACAAACTATTCAGTTCCAATTCCGACCATCTTAGGTTGCTGATTTGGAAGGTTGCATTCTCGTGATGTCGTCCCAACATAGATTCCTTGTTTGCTCTGTGGGAAACCATTATGAACACAAAGATATCTTAGGTGAAGAAACATGGTAATCTGGAAATGCTATATGATTTCAATATTAACATAAATTAATTTATGGATATTACCTTAAAAATTGCCTAACACCTAAAGTTATCAAAACCGACCTCTGATACCAACTATAATGACCCGACCTTTAACCTTACATAATATTGAATTAAATGAATAATTCACATTGAAGATATTTTCAGGTTTATAGTTTTACAGAATTAGGACATAACTATTACATCTCAAAAGATCAAAAAGTAGACACTTCTACTCAGTATCCATTTTTTTACAAAACATGAAATCTTGAAAAAAAGAGTTATGTCTAGTTCAATGTTTAAGACAGAATGAATTTTCCTTGATCCCATCCTTGACCCTATTCCACATTATGTCCTGTGAAAAACATTTCAAAAACTTGGGATGAGCATATAAAGCTCAGTAAGGGATACACAAAGAAGTAAAACTGTTCATGTTTCCATACAAACAGTAAACCATGAATACTTTAACAGAAGTAATACATTTCACCTTTATGAAGTAGTAAATACTCTTCACTGAATAAAAAATCATTACATACAATTTTGTAACCGAAGGATTACCAAAAAATCCATACAAAGAACACATAACATATAAAGGTAACTTGGGACATAAACATACATTAATGGAATAACCATATGGTCGACTTCCACACAAATCACTAAATGGAATATTCATATGGCCGACTTCCATACCCAATGAGAAACATCCCAAGTAATTAATGAATAATATGTATTTTTATCTATGCCTATTAATTAATTAGATAGTTTTTTAGAGGATTAAAATGAAAATAAATCCAATCTTTTGCATGGAATACACTAATATTTTCAAAAGATTGTTTTACTGCCTTTTCATGGAAAACCATTTTTAAATCTATATTTTGAAAATTTTATAAGCAATGTCTGTCAAATTAAACTTATTCTTTATGATTGGGACATAAAAATTTACTTTGTGTGAATTGTTGGTATTTTTCCGATAAAGTTCAGTTTTAATGAATAGTGAAAAGTGTTGTATTTTAATTCAAAACCTCTTTTTAATCTAATTTATTTATATGATTATATTATATTTTTAATTGGTTTTGAAGTGAAATTAGAATATATTTTTACCATTTAATCCAATGGTGGTCATTGGAATCAATTTCACTTTGAAATTGGGCTTAAACTAGTGTCAATCTTTTGATACTTATTGTTTCATAAAAACACGCTATTTTTCATGACATCAGGAATTAATTATTAAATTAATTAATGAATTTTATATGTTTTGAATTTTGTAAAATAGACATCATTTTTGAATTCAGAATATCAAATATAGCTTAGGGTGAAGTTTTGGAATTTTTCTAAAAAACATCAATTTTTGATGAATAGTGAAACCACTAAGTGGTAGTTAAAGAAACTGATTTTTTGTTTAAATGAAACTTTTCCAATTCTGTGATTTGATTTTCAAAAATCCGACATACATGTTTTTCATTAAGAATTAAAATGTGGTTCAATGATATTATAATATTTTCTTTGAATAGTAACTTTTAAGTTCTTAATCGCGATTAGATGTAATTAGCGTAGTTTAAGATAAAAATAATGTTTTAATAATATGAGATGATCTTGACACATGTCCTACCCTCATTGGACGTGTCATGTACGACCAAAAAAATCCATGGGTCATCTTGGGGAACCCATGGAGCCACTTTCATTTGGAAATGACATAAATAACCTTTTATTTAATGTTAAAGTAAAAATGACACAAACATGAGATGTTTTACTAAAAAAAAATTTACATGGGGTTATACAAGTCAGATTTTTAATTATAAATAGTCCTCAGAAATATAAATATATTTCTTACATCATAGTATATTTTTTATAATTTTTAGACTTTAAATAAATTTAATTATTTATGAAATCATGATGATGCAACGATTACCTCATTAATAAAGGATTTAAATAAAATGAAATGATAATGTAAAATCTATGACCTAAACAAGTCCAAAACCTATTTTATGGGTGTATTTAGAACCCTTATCACCTTACCCTCGAATTATATCAATGTGGGGCCTTTTGAATCCGAAACTCATTTTAAAATAAAGTAACATTTCATTACTTTCCAAGAGTGCCCCTCCACTCCTCTTATAAAAGGCCCCCACCACTACCTCCTTACCCACACTTCCAAAGCCTTTGGCTCGGCCAACCCCTGCCAATTTTGTCTCTCCACATCCCTCTATTACTCCTTGAAGCCTCACTTTGGACAGAAGTCTTCCCAAGGAAGCCTTTGAGCTCAAACCAAAGGGAGTTACCCGATTTTAAGGTAATGTCTGCACTTTAGTCCGTTTGTTTTATTTTGCTTCTCCGACTCCCTAAAATCTTTTTATTAATTTATTTTTTAAAAAGTACAGTATATTCAATATACTAGGATGTTGTTATAAGAAGTATTCTAGCTACACCTACACACACCCACATCTAATGATTAACGAACATATTGTTTCCATGGATGGCGAATTTCTGCCTCCCAAAACGATGATTGTTCAAAATTATTTTAACACCTTCAAAGGTGGCCATTAAGATGAAAATATATTTATATATGATATATAATATGTTTATTTTTTCCTTAAGCTTCTGTATTTTCATTTTGAGCATACATTTATGGTTTCTATTATGGGTAAACACGTTATCTTCATTTAAGGAAGTGCGGACTACCGCCCCTCAAAGTGATTTGATTCGTTAAATACCATATGTGGGACGTATAAAGGATGGATTTATGATATTATATATGATATTACACTGGAATTATAATATACCTTTATATAATTATGATTTCATTCTATAAAATACGAAATAGAAATGAAAGTAGCGTTCATGCGTACGTATGGCTTACCATCTCCATGAACGGTGCATTTCATTTATTACCTCTAAATGATTATGTAATATTATAAATGCATGTATATAATGGATATATATGATATATATGATATATAAATCATTATTATAATTCTGAATATAATGGATACATGGACAACTTGTAATTAAAAAGGGTTTATTTTTGACTCAAGTACCAATGATCATTAAAACGAACGTTATTAACTTAAATAATTACATAGTGTTCAGGACATGGAAATAAGTGATATAAAAGGAATAATGAACTTTAAAAAGGTTCCTAAACAAGTAGAAATTAAATCAAGTTTATTATTCAGGAGATTAAAGAACGATCGAGTCAAGTCGGACCCGAGGTATGGGACTTCGTCTCAATGTCCTTTCATTGAGGCATATTTTGTATTATACAAAACCTTCTTTTATAAGGTGTATAAACCCCTTTGACTTTTACATTTATTCAAAAGGAATCTTTTTTTATACAAAGTGTTTACTAAATGACAAAAGGGAATGTTTTTGTCATACGTATGCGGTGACAATGACTTCTCCGCCGCTGTGACCATTATTTGAGTTTCGACTTCCTCTACAAGCCATACCTTTTTTTAAAGAAAAATAAATACCATGTTTTAATTTAATTTTATTTTAGTATTGAAAATAGTTTTCATAATGTTTTTATATCAATGTGTAATCTTGAAATAACTCAATATTAATTAAGGTTTAAGGCCGGGGCCTTATAGTTGGTATCAGGGGTCGGTTTAGATAACTTTAGGTGTTAGAATTCTATTAAATGATTATCCAAAAATATATTTTTTTTGAAAAGATATAGCATTTGAAGATTACCATGTTGCTTCATCTAAGACATGTTTGTTCAGAATGGTTTTCCGCATAGGAAACAGGGAAGCAATGCTAGGAAGGAATACAGAAGGAAATAACCTTCTGAATCAGCATCATGAGATAGTCGGATTTGGAACTGAACTCTTTGTTGCAGTAATGGGGCAGTTGACTCAAGCGATAAATGGTGGTTGTATCCATGCACGAGATCATCCAGATCAACCACAGAGGAACATGTCAGTGGTGGAACATTTCATGAGGCAACATCCCCCATCATTCAGTGGATCATCTGACCCTGTGTTAGCTGAAGGGTGGATTAAAGCCCTGGAGAAGATTTTCGATGTCATGGGGTGTTCAGACAATCAAAAGGTTAGTCTTTCTATTTACCGTTTAGAGGGTGAAGCAGATCAGTGGTCGCCGATGGTCAAAAATATCAGGGACGCCGATGAGATTGATGCTCTTGACTGGGATTAATTTAAAGGTATATTTCATGATAAGTATTTTCCTAAGGCTATTCGACTTAGTATGGAAAAAAAATTCTTGGAATTGAGGCAAGAGGAAGACTCAGTGGCTGCCTATGAAGAAAGGTTCAATCGATTGGTAAGGTATGCTCCAAATTTTATCCAAGACCTTGATAGTAAAATCAATCATTTTTTACTCAGGATTAAAGCCAAAATATCGAAGGGAATTAGCTTCTCATGAGTTTAAAAGTTAAGAAAAGCTTGTTTGATGTGCTGAGAAGGTGGAAATGGAGTTTGCCGATGGTCAAGTGTTCTATAACAACCAACAGAAGAAGAGACCGAGGTGGCAGGAGAAAGGGAAAAATTCTTCAAAAAAGACTGATGGTAAGAAAACTAAGTTTCTAGTTTGTGATAAATGTGGAAAAGGGCATACTGGGGAATATCTTATGAATTCTGGAAAGTGCTACCGATGTGGTAAGATGGGACATAAGGCTCGTGATTGCACTGAAAAAGAGTAGGGTGATGGTAAGACCAAATTTGATTTACAGTTAGTGAAATGTTTTAAGTGTAATGAGATGGGTCACTATGCAAACGAGTGTCCGACAAAGAGCTCGAGTGATGGGAATCAGTTAGGCTACAAGCAGAAAGGGGTGGTGAAATCCTTTGCAACTACTTCAGCAGATGTTGGGCCATCAAATGAAGTTGTATCAGGTACTTTGTTTGTTTTTTTAGATTATGCCAGTGTGTTGTTTGATTCGGGGTCTACACATTCTTTCATCTATGAAACCTTTTCTAGTAAAATGGGAATACCATATCAATAAATGACTCCTGAACTTGTGGTAAAAACACCTGGGGGAAATTTTGAGGCAAAAAGAATTTATAAGAATCATCCTATCCTTATCTGTGGAAAGAACCTACTTGAGAACCTTATTGTTTTACCTCTAGTAGAGTTTGATGTTATCCTGGGTACGGATTGGCTCTCTATTTACCATGCTAAGATTGACTGTAGAGATAAAGAATATTCTTTTCAGAAATACTTTCAGTTTGTGTACAAGAATGAACCCTTACTGTTGATAACTTATCAAGAGGCAGAGAAACTTGTAAAATATGGAAATGAATGTTACCTTGCACATATTGTTGAAAACAAGGGAACTGTTTAGATTAATGATGTGCCAATGGTAAATGAGTATCCTGATGTTTTTCCTGATGAGTTGCCTTAAATAATACCAGATCGGGAAGTTGAATTTACTGTTGACTTAGTTCCTGATGCTAAGCCAATTTTGAAACCCCCTTATCGAATGACTCAAATTTAACTTTTAGAGTTGAAGGAGAAATTGCCAGATTTTTTAGAGAAAGGTTTCATTCGACCGAGAATGTAACCATGGGGTGCTCCTGTTTTATTTTTTAAAAAGAAATATGGTTCTATGAGACTTTGCATTGATTATAGAGCCTTGAATAACATCACTGTTACGAACAAATATCCTTTGCCTCATAACGATGATTTGTTTGATCAGCTCCATGGAGCTCAATTTTTTTCAACGATTGACCTGAGATCGGGGTACCATCATATGAAGGTAAAGGAAGAAGATGTTCAGAACACTGCATTTCGTACAAGATATGGCCATTAGGAATTTGTAGTAATGCCTTTTGGGCAAACCAATGCACCTGCTGTATTCATGGACTTAATGAATAGAATTTTCCATGAGTTCTTGGATAAGTTTGTGGTGGTTTTCATTGATGATATTTTGGTGTTTTCTAAAAGTAAAGAGGAGAATGAAAGACATTTAAGGGTTATTTTTCAAACCTTAAAAGAAAAGAAATTGTATGGGAAATTCAGCAAGTGTGAGTTTTGGTTGCAACAAATTTCTTTCCTCGGTCACATTGTTTCTAAAGATGGGATAACTGTTGATTCTGCAAAAATAAAGGTTGTTGAAGAATGGCCAAGACCCACAAATATAACATAGATTCGTAGTTTCCTTGGTTTGGCAGGATATTACCGAAGGTTTGTTAGAAATTTTTCACGATTATCTAGTCCAATGACTAAGCTAACTTGGAAGGGTGTTAAGTTTATCTGGACAGAAGAATGTGATGATTGTTTTTCAGGAGTTGAAAAGATGATTGGTGGACGCTCTAGTTTTGGAACTACCTTCCAGGAATGGTGAGTATGTTATTTACAGTGATGCTTCATTTAAAGGACTTAGTTGCGTCCTAATGCAAAATGATCAGGTAATTTCTTATGCTTCACGACAGTTGAAAACTCATGAGGTAAATTACCCTACACATGATTTGGAATTAGCTTCTGTTGTTTTCGCTTTAAAAATTTGGAGGCATCATTTGTATGGAGTAAAGTGTGAAATATATACTGATCACAAAATTTTAAATTATATATTAACTCAGAAAGAGTTAAACATGAGACATAGGAGATGGATGGAATTAATCAAGGATTATTATTGTACAATTCATTACCATCCGGGAAAAGAAAATAAAGTGGCTGATGCTTTGAGTCAAAAAAGTAATGCTTTATTAGCAATGTTGTGGTTGGAACATGATCCTTTGGTTAAGGAATTGATGAACTTTGGCATAGAAGTTGTTGGTGCAGGAAGATCTTCTATTTTGTTTCAGGTATCAGTGAAATATTATCTATCAGATAGAATCAAGCAAGCATAGAAGCAAGACAGTGAGTTGCAGAAAAAGGTAGTGCTGGTTCAGAAAGGTAAGTTGCCTGAATTCAAAATTGATAATGATTGTGTTTTGAGATTTGGGAAGAGATTGTGTGTGCCTTGTGATTCATAGTTGAAGAGAGAGTTGTTATGTGAAGCTCATAGTTCTCCATTTTTAGTTTATCCTGGCAGTACTAAGATGTACAGAGATCTATGGAAGTATTACTGGTGGGATGTAATGTAAAGAGATATTGTTGATTTTACTGTGAAGTGTTTGGCTTTCAACAGGTTAAAGCATAGAGACAATTACTGAAAGGGATGCTTCATCCTTTTCCAGTGCCAGAGTGGAAATGGGAGAATATATCCGTGGACTTTGTTGTGGGATTACCGAAGACATCTCAAGGTAATAATTAAATCTGGGTTATTGTTGATCGCTTGAATAAATCTACTCATTTCATTGCTATAAGAGATACTTTTTCCCTAGATCAACTTTACCGTTTGTATCTTAAAGAGATAGTCAGGTTACATGGAGTTCCTCTCTCCATTTTATCTGACCGTGATCCCAGGTTCACTTCTTACTTTTGGAAAGGCCTTCAAAAGTCGGTGGGTACTGAATTAAATTTTAGTATAGATTTTCATCCTCAATCAGATGGGTAGTCAGAATGAACAATTCAAACCTTGGAGGATATTCTACGAGCTTGTTCAATGGATTATCAGGGATGTTGGGGGCAACATCTTTCTTTGGTTTAATTTTCATATAATAATAGTTTTCATTCTAGTATACAGATGGCACCATTTGAGGCATTATATGGTAAGCGGTGTCTAACTCCAGCTTTTTGGGATGAAGTGGGTGAAAGGAAGTTGATGGGTCCAGAATTGGTAGAATTGTTGGTAGAAAAGGTTCAGCTGATACAGAAACACATGAGAACAGCTCAGAGCAGGCAGAAGAGTTATGCGGATAACCGGAGGAAGGATCTATCCTTCGAGGTAGGTGATCATGTTTTTCTCAAGGTTTCTCAATGGAAAAGTGTGATGAGATTTGGTAAGAAAGGAAAGCTGAGTCCAAGGTTCATTGGACCATATGAAATTCGGGAGAAAGTTGGATCAGTTTCTTTCCGAGTGGCTTTACCTCTGAGTTTATCTCAGGTACACAATGTTTTTCATGTTTCGATGTTGAGAAAGTACATGCCAGATCCATCTCATGTTTTGAGTCCAGAGGTAGTTCAGCTAGAAGAGAACCTATCATATGAGGAACAACCGGTCCAGATTCTTGACCATAAGGAGCAAGTGTTACAGAATAAGGTGATTAATTAGGTAATGGTTTTGTGGAGAAACCATATGATGGAAGATGCAACATGGGAATCTAAAAATGCAATGAGGGATAAGTACCCCCATTTATTCGATAAGTAAATAAATTACGGGGATGAAATTTTCTAAAGGGGGGAAGGATGTAACATCCCAAGTAAGTAATGACTAATAGGTATTTTTATCTATGCCTATTAATGAATTAGATAGTGTTTTAGAGGCTTAAAATGAAAATAAATCCAATCTGAAGCATGGAATACACTAATATTTTTAAAAGATTATTTTACTGCCTTTTAATGGAAAACCATTTTTAAATCTATCGTTTGACAATTTTATAAGCTATGTTTCAAAAAATAAACTTATTCTTTATTATTGGGACATCAAAATTTACTTTGTGTGAATTTTTTGTATTTTTCCAATAAAGTTCATTTTTTAATGAATAATGAAAATGTTGTATTTTAATTCAAAACCACTTTTTAATCTAATTTATTTATATCATTAGATTATATTTTGAATTGATTTTGAAGTGAAATTAGAATATATTTTTACCATTTAATCCAATGGTGGTCATTGGAATCAATTTCACTTTGAAATTGGGCTTAAGCTAGTGTCAATCTTTTGATACTTATTGTTTCATAAAAACACGCTATTTGTCATGACAGTGGGAATTAATTATTAAATTAATTAATGCATCTTATATGTTTTGAATTTTTTAAAATAGACATCATTTTTGAATTCAGAATATAAAATATATATTTGGGTGAAGTTTTTGAATTTTTTTGAAAAACCTCAATTTTTGATGAATAGTGAAACCAGTAAGTGGTAGTTAAAGAAACTGATTTTTCGTTTAAATGAAACTTTGCCACTTCTGTGATTTTATTTTCAAAAATCCTACATACATGGTTGTAATTAAGAAGTAAAATGTGGTTCAATGAGATTAAAATAATTTTTTGGTTAATAGTAACTTTTATGTTCTTAATCGCGATTAGAGGTAATTAGTGTAGTTTAAGGTAAAAATAATGTTTTAATAATATGAGATGAGCTTGACCTATGTCCTACCATCATTGGATGTGTCATGGCCGACCAAGAAAAAACATGGGTCAACTTGGGGACCCCATGGAGCCACTTTGGTTGGGAAATGACATAAAGAACTTTTTATTTAATGTTAAAGTAAAAATGACACAAAGATGAGATGTTTTACTACAACAATTTTTACATGAGGTTATACAAGTCAGATTTTTGATTATAAATAGTAATTGGAAATCTAAAAAGATATACTATATCATAGTAGTTTTTTATAATATTTTTACATTATATAAATTAAATTATTTATGACATCATGATGATGCAGCGATTACCTCATTAATAAAGTATTTAAATAAAATGAAATGATAATGTAAAATCTATGACCTAAACATGTAAAAAACCTATTGTATGGGTGGATTTAGAACCCTTATCACCTTACCCTCTAATTATATCAATGTGGGACCTTTTGAATCCGAAACCCATTTTAAAATAAAGTAACTTTTCTTTACATTCCAAGAGTGCCCCTCCACTCTTCTTATAGAAGGCCCCCACCTCTACCTCTATACCCACACTTCCAAAGCCTTTGGCTCGGCCAAACCCTGCCAATTTTGTCTCTCCAAATCCTTATCTTACTCCTTGAAGCCTCACTTTGGGCATATGTCTTCCCAAGGAAGCCTTTGAGCTCAAACCAAAGGGAGTTACCCGATTTTAAGGTAATGTCTTCATTTGAGTCTGTTTGTTTTATTTTGCTCTCCAACCCCCTAAACTATTTTTATTAATTTATTTTCTAAAAACTATAGTATATTAAATATACTAGGATGTTTTTATAAGAAGTATTTGAGCTACACCTACTCACACCTACATCTAATGGTTAAAGAACATACTGTTTCCGTGGATGTCGAATTTCTGCCTCCCGAAACGATGATTGTTCAACATTCTTTTAACACCTTCAAAGGTGGCCATTAAGATGAAACTATATTTATATATGATATATGATATGTTTATGTTTTCGTTAAGCTTCTGTATTTTTCATTTTGGGAATACCTTTATGGTTTCCATTATGGGTAAACACGATATCTTCATTTAAGGAAATGCGAACTACCGCCCCCTCAAAGTGATTTGATTCATTAAATACCATATGTGGGACGTGTAAAGGATGGAGTTATGATATTATATATGATATTACAATGGAATTATAATATACCTTTATATTATTATGATTCCATTCTATAATATACGAAATAGAAATGAAAGTTGCGTTCATGCGTACGTACGACTTACCGTCTCCATGAACGGTGCATTTCATTTGTTACCTCTAAATGATTATGTAATATTATAAATGAATGTATATACTATATATATATGATATATATGATATATACATCATGATTATAATTCTTGATATAATGTATACATGGACAACTTGTAATTATAAAGGGTTCATTTTTGACTCAAGTACCAATGATCGTTAAAACAACTGTTATTAACTCAAATAATGACATAGTGTTCATGACATGGAAATAAGTGATATAAAAGGAATAATGAACTTTAAAAAGGTTCACAAAAAAGTATAAATTAACTCAAGTTTATTATTCAGGAGATTAAAGAATGATCGAGTCAAGTCGGACCCGAGGTATGGGACTTCGTCTCAATCTCCTTTCATTGAGGCATATTTTGTTTTATACACAACCTTCTTTTATACGGTGTATAAACCCCTTTGACTTTTACGTTTATTCAAAAGGAATATTATTTTTATACGAAGCATTTACTAAATGACAAAAGGGAATGTTTTTGTCGTATGTAAGCGGCGACAATGACTTCTCCGCCGCTGTGACCATTATTTGAGTTTCTGCTTCCTCTACAAGCCATACCATTTTTAAAGAAAAATAAATACAATGTTTTAATTTTCTATTATTTTGGTATTGAAAATGGTTTCCATAATGGTTTTATATCAATGTGTAATATTGTAATAACTCAAGATTAATTAAGGTTTAAGGATGGGGACTTATACAATGCATTAGAGGTTATAAAATAACCACCTGTCCTAGTATTCACGGAACCACCCGTCATTTGGTTTATCATGTTACCACCTGTCAAATGTCCAAGTACCATTATAAAATCATAAGACATAAAATAAATACAAAGGAAAGAAAAAATTTCCACATTTTAATCACAGTATATCACTTAAATATATTGACATAAAAAACCCATTATCAAAACAATTTTCAATACAAAAATACATAAGAAAGTATATGGTATTTATTTTCTTTTTAAAAATATTATGGCTTGTTGAGGAATCCAAAGATCAAATAATAATCGCGGCGGCGTAAAGGTCAATGTCACCGGTTACATTAAAAGAAACATTATTTTGTCATTTATCAAAACACTTCATAGAAAAAGATTCCCGTTGAAAATTCAAGGGTGTTTATACAGTGTAAAAAGAAATTCGTGTATTAAAACAAAATATGCCTCAATGAAAGGAGATTGAGACGAATTCCCTTACCTTGTGTCTGACTTGACCCGTTGGTTCTTTAATATACTTAATAATAAACTAAAGATAATTTTTTGTTGCATAATAACCTTTTTCATGTTTATTATTCCTTTCAAATTACTTATTATCATGTTATAAACATTATGTAATCATTGAAGTTAATAATGTTCATTTTGTCGATATTTGGTACTTGAGTCAAAAATGGACTTCTTATAATTACATGTTGTTCATGTGGTAAATAGTACATTATATCCAGAATTATATTCATTATTTAGATATCATATATATCATATATATCAATTATATACATTTATTTATAATAGTACATAACATTTTGATGTAAGAAATGAAATGCACCGTTCATGGAGACGGTAAGCCGTACGTACGCAAGAACGCTACGTCCTTTTATATTTCCTATTTAATGGAATTAAAAAATAATGATACATAGTAGTATTATAATTCCAGTATTTTATCATATATAATATCATTAAATCTATCCTTTATACGTTCCACATACCGTATGAACGAGTCATATCACTTTGATGGGGCGGTAGTCCGCACTTCCTCTAATGAGTTTATCGTGTTTACCCATAATGGAAACCATAAAGAAATGATATAAATGGAAAATAAAGAAGCATAAAAAAACAAAAACATAATATATATCATATATAAATACAGTACCATCATAATGGCCACCATGAGTGGCGGTAGGAGATAATCGAACAATCATCGTTTCACGAGGCGTTAGTTTCCCATCCATAGAAACATTAAGTTCTTCATCAATTAGATGGAGGTGTGTGTAATTTTAGTATGAATAGTCCTCATAAAAACATCCTAGTATATTTAGGATATGGAATTTTTTACAAAATAAAGTAATAAAAAGTGTTTAGGGTTTGGAGAAGTAAAATAAAAGAAAACAATTTAAGAGAAACTATTACCTTTAACTTGGGTAACTCCCTTTGGTTTGAACCAGAGGACTTATTGAAATGCCTTATTCCTAAGGTAAGGCTTCTAGGAGGAGGAGAGAGATGTAGTGAGATTAATTTGGTAGAGCTTGGATGAGCCAAAAGTATTGAGAGGTGTGAGGAATTGGTCAGAAGTGGTCTCCTTTAATAAGGGAGAGGAGGGGCTCTTTAGGAAAGTGTGGAAACATTATTTTATTATAATCATATTTCAAAAGGTCCTAAAATAATTATAATAAAAAATAATATGACTCATACTCTAAATAAAATAATCCAATCCTAATTGGACATGTTTTGGATAATATTTTAATCATTATAATCTTTTTTATTTAAATCATTTATTAATGAGGTAAATACTGCATCATTATTGTTTCATAAATAATTTAATTTATTTGATGTCTAAAAGTTATAAAAATAAAATAAAATGATGTATTAAATCCTTTTATATTTCTAATGAATATTTACAATCGAAAATATAATTTATATAACCCATTCTAAAAATTATTTTACTAAAAGATATTTTCTTTTGTCATTTTTGCCTTTACTTAAAGTTTATTAATCTAAATTGTCATTATAACTCCCATGTGGCACAATGGTGTCCCAAAATTGACCCAAAGATACCTGTGGTCGTTAGTGACTCAAACAATAAGATTAGGACAATTTTTAAGGTAATTTCGAATTATTATAATATTCTTTTTACCTTAAATTACTCTATTTACCTTTAACCGCGGTATATAAAAGTCAAAATTTACTATTAATCAAAATTTATTTTCAGCTTAATGAACGAAATTTTACTTCTTGATAACAATAATTTAAGTCAGTCTTTCGAAATTCAATTCACAGAAGTGGTAAAATTTCATTTAAATGAAAAAGTCGGTTTTTAACTACTACTAAGTGGTTTCACTATTCATCAAAAATGGATGTTTTTCAGAAAAATACCAAAAATGTAGCCAAAGATATATTTGATATTCCAAATTCGAAAATGATTTTTATTTTTCCAAATTCAAAACATAAAAGTGTCATTAATTAATTTTAAAATTAATTCCCGTTGTTAAAACAAATAGCGTGTTTTTAAGAAACAATAACTATCCAAAGATTGACACTTGTTTATGTCTAATTTCAAAGTGAAATTAATTCCAATGACCAAAATTGGATTAAATGGTAACAATATCTTCAAATTAATCTTTAAAACCAATTTTATAAATAATTTATCCATAAAAATAAAATATATTAAAACATAGTTTTGAATTAAATTACAATATTTTCACTATTCAATAAAAAAAGAAATTTATCGAAAAAATTCTAAAAATTTACAAAAACTAAATTTTGATGTCCCCATTATAAAGAAGGATTTTATTTTGTCCAATATAATGTATTAAAGTGAGAAAAAATATATTTAAATAGGGTTCTCCATTAAAAGGTGGTAAATCAATTTTTTAATGTAAATTATGCTTAAAATTAGATTCATTCACATTTTAAACCTATAACTTTTATTGGATAAATGTAAATATATTTAACAAACATGTATAATCATATTGTTGTTAGTTTTGTTCGTTCCTTATAATACAACGACTATGAGTTAACTACCATTTAAAATAATAATATTATATTATTAGTGTAAACATAAGATTCCAAATAAACCCGTTGTTGCGTATCGGTTACGCTATCGAACATAGAAACCACTTTAAAGTAAAATTAATATTTAATTCACAAATATTAATAAATATGAAAAATGTCTTATTCTTTATTTACCTGGGATGTTACACTTATAATGTAAACGTTACTATTATAGAAGCCTCTACTTATGATTCCACACTTTTCAACATAGGGGCTTCTCATATCATTATATCTATTCATTATGGAGATATTTGAGATTAGTGTTAAATGATATAATGGTGTTATGATGGTCTATAATCTTTTGGGGATCATAATGGTGATGTACATCAGTGCAGGGTGTCCCCCTTAATATTGGTGGGTTCCACATCATATAAGACCTCTTTTCTGGTAGAAATATGATTTTCTAATCATTCATGGTATGGAATGGTTAATTAAATTTCACGATGTTATTTTATTTCTATCCCCAAAGGGTGTACTTAACAACACCAAGTGATAGATATTTTATTTACAAGGGTGAGTGGGATGTCTAGAGGAGCCGAGTTGGACCTGAGCATTATCGCTTTGATAGGATCACTTCCTTTATTGTGAGTTTACATCTATATTATTAAGGAACACAATAGAAATATTTCCCTCTAATGGTTGATCATTTAAGGGACATTTTCCTAGATGACCTTTCCAGATTACATTGAGCGATATAGGTAGAGTTCTTTGTTGAACTTGTTCCAAGAGCTGAACTAATATCCATTCCACCTTATGGGATGGTTAATTATGAGAGTCAAGTGTTATAGAGTCAGATATAGAATTTAGAGACAAAGGGTTTTATCTAACCCAGTACTTCTACCTGTGTTTTGCCGATAATTATTTTGAAAAGGGAAGATGAAAATCTTAGGCTATGTGTTGATGAATAGATAATTAAAAAAATGATAGTTTAGAACTAGTATTCTCTATCATGGATTTTGGATCTCTTCAACTATCTCCAAGGAGCTCATGTCCCCAAAAAAATTTATTTGAGACATAGTTATCATGAGGGGCGTGTTAGACAATCTGACATACATTTCATAAATTTTATGTAATAGGTATGGTGTGTATGATTATTTGGTTATGTCGTTCAGTTTAAAAAATTCACCATCAATGTTCATGGAACTGATGAATTGAGTATTCCATACTTATCATGAATTATTTATTGTGGTTTTCATTAATGATATCATGGGTTTTTCTAAAAATATAATTCACCACTCCAAACATATTGAGAGCATATTTAACACACTGAGAAAGAATCTTCTATATGATAAGCTCACAATGTTCCATATCTAGATGTATCTGTTTCACTTATTGGGTCACATTATCTTAGAGCTAGGAGTATCAGTTGAACCGGAGAAGGTGAGAGCTATAGTTACCTAGTTCAAGCCCAAATATGTCTTTGAGGTATGTAGATTATTGGGTCCAGAAAAATATTACAAGCATTTGATATAGGACTTCTCACATATAACAGATCCACTAAACGGATTGACTAAGAAGGGTGTGATGTTTTTGTGGTCAGATTCTAAAGAGAAAAAAATTTACATGTTTTAAGGGAGATTGACTTTTGTATCAATACTATTTTTTCATGAACCAGGATATAGTTACTCTATTGGTTATGATACATTAGGTATGGGGATAAAAGATTTTCTTATGCAGGGAGATAGAGTCATGGAATATGGGTCTCAACATTTGAGGCCACATGAAAGGAATTACCTGAAGCACGATCTTGAGTTAGATAAACATCTTCACACATTGTGCTTTTGGATACATTACATACAAGGAGATAATTTTGTGGTGTACATAGATTAAAAAATCCTAAAGAAAAAATTTACAAAGCGTGACCTCAACATGAGGCAGTAAAGGTGGGTTGAGTACCTAAAATATTTGGATTTTGAGATTTCCTATATTCCTGGTAAAAGAAATGAAGTCACTACTAGAATTTATTAAATTTATGATGGTTCATTTGTGATGTCCATGTGACTCATCACAAATAGTTTCATTTATATTACAATTTGCGATGCCTTATTAGTCAGTAAAAAATAATCGTTTATTGCGACAGAATAAATAAAATGTCACAATAATTTTCGGCACGCTATCCAACTGCCTAGCATGAAATGTAATCACAATAGTCATTTTCAACGGATAACAGAATCCTTCATAAATTCCTTTTTCCTATGGGTTTTTTTGTGATGGAACATAGTGTCCATCACAAATAATCCTGGCAAAAAACTATTTGTGATGGCATTAAATCCATTGCCAATAAGCTGTCACAAAAAATCCGTCGACTTTATAGTTGGTGCGACCCTACATTCATTCTTCCCTATAACCCTCTTTTCCTTCTTCCTCTCTTTTTTTTCTTCCTCCACCCTCTCCCACAGAAAATACTACGACTTACCATTTCCCCCCGGATCTATGTGGCTCTGTTCTTCCCTTTTTTTTCAGTTTCCGGATCAAATCTTCAATGTACGAACTCATCATACATTTTCGGTCAAATATTAAGTTTATTTGGGATCAATGTTAAATACAATGATTTGGTCTCTAGATTTAAAAATTTATCTGATTTTCATGCATTATTTGATATTTATGATTGATGTAACTATATAAATTTTAAATTTGATTTTAATCTGGTTCGTATTTTATGCATTTCTGGTTCAATGTCATATATATTGGTATGGTTAAAGCCTAAGATTATAAATTTAACTGATTTTCATGCTCTATATGATATTTAGGTTTGAGATTACTATATTAATATATATTTTTTTAATCTAGTTCATATAATTTATTTGAAATGATTTTTAAGAAATCATGTACATTTTTATTATTCATATTTATATGTTTTTTTATTTATATATATATATATGAGTATGTTTTTTTACCACATTAATTTTGATATATGTTTGTGTATATATATATATTTACTAAAATGGGTATATATATATATAATTTCCAATATATGTGGAGGGTTTGTGATATATATATACACACATATATGTATATCTGTATGTATATTTCTATATATGTATAAATAAATTTGATATATAGTTCTTATAAAAAACTGAAAAAATATATTATATATATTCATATTAATTAATAAATCTGTGTATATAAATTCATATAAATAATACATTGTGATTAATAAATATTTCTTTGATATAAATATATGTAAAAAATATATTCTATTTATAAATCTATAAATGTTTTAAAAATCATTTAATTTTTTAATATATATATATATATAATTATGTACTGTTTTAAATATATATATATATACATACATGTTATGTATTTTAAAATATGAATATATATATATATATATATATAAGTTACAAAAAAATGTGTACAATATTTGATACATATATATATATATAGACAGATGTATATAAACATTTTAAAAAATCTGTAATGTTTTTAATATATATATATATGTGTGTGTGTGTATATATATATATTTATTTTAAATATACATTTTTTTTTAAAAACATGTAAAAATATATTTGATTATAAAATCATGTAATATATATATATATTAATATCTAAATATGTACAAATAAATATTTTAAAAATACTTATGATGTTATATATATATATATATATATATATATATAGATTTCATATGTAAATTTATTTTCAAAAAAGTAATCATATATTTTATTAATTTATAATAATTATGAAATGGTGATATGAGTATGTAAATAAATATTTATTATTAATAATAATTTAAATAATTAATAATTATTATTACATAATTTATAATAATAACTAATTAATTAGTCAATATTATTAATATATATTAAATATTAATATATGTTTATATTTATGTATATATAAATTTATCATATATATTGATTTAAACAAAGTTGATAGAATATTTGTGGTATATTTATATTAATTCTTAAATATTTAAATATAAATATATATAAATATTTATTCACTTAATAATAATAATATATAGTAAATATTAGTGTTAATTAAAGAATATTATTAGTAATTTAAAAAATTAATGAAATATATGAATATTTGTGGGCTTGTGCATGTATATATGTATATAGATTTGATATTATAATTTCATTGAAAAAACATTTAAAAATTAAGTTGATGTAAATAGATTTTATTATGTGTTATATATATATAATGTATGAAATAAATAGAAATAAGTGTTTTGTAAGAATGATGAGAAAATTAATTCAATGAAAACATTTTACCTAAAAATTATTTATAAGAAATTTTTTGATAAAAAATTTAAAAAATAGGATTAATAAAAAAAATAAAAAAATAAAAATTAATTTTTTATTAAAAAATTAGCTAATAATAATTACAGTATTTTTTTGTAATACGTTTTTAAAAAATATAAAAATTAGAAGACTTATTAAAAATTCATAAAAAATATGAATTATAAAAAATATATTATTTATTTAAATAATTTATAATATTTGACAATAAATGGGTCAATGTTATTAATAAATTGTTAATATTAACAATTATTAGAAATTTATAGTACAAATTTTTAAAAATATATAAAAAATATAAAAAATAGCATTTCATAAAAAATGGCGTGTCTCATATGAGAAAAACATCAAGAGATATTATAATATTTTCAAAATATAGTATGTGTCTTATATAAATTTCTAATATCGTTATTTTATCGACTCTAACCCTCTTTATGCCATGTAATCTAGTGCTAATCCTGTGCCTCACTCTGATCTTATTCCATATAGAACATTTCAAGGTGTTAAAATATAATAATAATTTGTAATTATCAAAATGATCTGTAATAATGTATTTATTTATTTTTTGTTTTTAGATAACTATGGATTCGAGAAGTGGACACCAATATCTATTACGTGATCATTATTGGATAAATTATCACAAAAATCCAAAAGGATAGGGTTTAAATCATGTCTACATTGATGCTGTTAAAGCCTTTATATCATTTTCATCCTCAAATTCAAATTTTGATTCTGAAGGAATAATTAAATTTCCCTGTCAGAAATGTAATCTTAAGACATTCAAAACATTTTCCAATGTTGGACTTTACTTATTGAATTCCGGTATTCAAAAAGATAATAATTTTTTGGTATAAATTGGATGAAAAGAGTTCAGTAGAAAATAAAAACTTTTTGGTTCTAAGTACATCATTTTGGAATTTAACACATGAGGCAGCTGGTCCATTTATTCCTGAAACAACAGCTGAGAATGAAATTATAAATCATTGATTTGAACCATCTCAGTTTTAATATTTGTTTCAATCCTCTAAGGATGCCTTATATCCAGGAACCCAGATGTGAAAACATGTATCTATCACAAAATTTATGGCTATTAAATCAGATTTTGGAATGTCTAATAGTTGGTTTGATCAGGTTTTTTCATTAGTTAAGTCATTGTTTCCTGACAGAAAGAAATCATCTTTCATGTTTCTATTAAAGTAAAAGGTGGGTTTATAATTTGGGTCTAAGTTATATGAAGATCCATACATGTTAAAATGATTGCATCTTATATTATGGTGAATATGAATATTTGGTTAATTGTTCAACAAATGGAGAATCGAGGTATAAAGAGGAAAAATAAGGGAAGTCCAGAGTTCCCATTAAACATTTGAGATATTTTCCAATTACATCTCATTTACTGAATTTACTTATGTCTCACAACACAAATAAATTTATGACATTGAATAAATCAAATATTTCCATCTTATAAATTATAAATCATCCATGTGATGGTGAATCATGGAATCATTTTGATCAGACACATCCACTTTTTATGCAAGACCTCATAACATATAGCTAGTCATTCCTACTAATGTTATTTCCATTTGGTTCTTATGATAGTCAATATACTTGTCATCCTATTTTCATTACTCCTTACAACCCGCCTTTTTTATGTTGAAAAACAAACTATATATATATATATATTTGATGTTTTTATTTCTAGGACATCCAAATTAAAATATTGATGTTTATTTGAAATAAATAATTTATGAGTTAATTTCATTATGAAACAATGGTGTTACTAAATTTTATATAACTACAGATAAAAATTTTATATTTATGTTTGCATAATTATGTAAGATCAATGAATTTTAAGTGTATGATATGTTATCTAGATAGAGAACATATGGTTTAAAATCATGTCAGTGCTACATGGCTGAGAAAAAAACATTTTTTTGTAATGGGAGAAAGGTTTTTTATTTTGACTGTCATCAGAAATTTCTTTCTATAGATCACCCTTTTCGAAGAAGGAAAATTAATTTTACAAATTGTAAAATTGAAATAGATTCACCTCATTAGTGCTATGAAGTAATTAGTTATAATCTATTATCTCAGCATTACCTCATGTTACTTTGGGACCGACAATAAATGGGAAAAAGATAAATGGTTTTGGAGGAGATCATAATTGGATAAAGGAGAGTATTTCTTTAAGACCTTCTATTTTGGTATGATTTGTTGGTCTGTCACATGTTATATGTGATTCATGTTGAGAATAATGTTTTCGATATCATATTTTACACCATGTTGGACACACCTGGTAAGACGAAAGATAATGTAAAGACGTAGTTAGATCGTGTGAAGATTTGTAGATGTCCTGAACATGAATTATTTAAAGATGAAATAACACACATATTAATGAATCCAAAAGCAAATTACTCACATAGTAAATAAAACTGTTTATTATTCTATCAATGGATTAGAGATTTGAGGTTACCAGATGGTTATGCTTATAATTTGTATTGTTGCATTAGAAATGAGAATATTACTCGGTCAAAAAATCATTATTGTCATTTTATAATTGAAATATTACTTTATTTTGGTCTCAGAGGGCTATTGAATTCTTCAATCTGAGATGTGTTAACCGAAAATCATTTTTATGAGATATTTGTGTAGTAACCTCGAATTATAAAACATTGAATTTCCTAGAAAAATATATTGATTAAATTTTATGTAAATTGGAGAAAATATTCCCACTGATCTTCTATGATTCCATGGAACATTTAATATTCCATTTTCTATATGAGTATAAATTTGGAGGGCAAGTTGAATTCTGGTGGATTTTTTTTTTGAGATATATATGAAAAAATTAAACGAGAATGTACGTAACAAAGTCTCATTTGAAGGGTAAATTGAAAAATCATACCTGTAGGATGAAATTTCAAATTTATTTTCTCATTATTTTCAGTCAGAATACCCTTTAAAACATAATCGGATGGGTTTTATTGAGAAAAATGTGGATTATGTCACATGCCATTAGTTTTTAGTTTTTAATCAGCATGATCTTGGTTTCGGTGGTTATCGTGAGTGATGTCTTACAGATGATGAACTTTAAAAAGATCATACTTTTGTTCTCTTGAATTGTGAAGGAATAAAACGATTTTTATAGTAAGTAATACTTTTTTATTTAGATAAATATTTATAAAATATCTCTTTATTTACATTATCTTTTTTCTAGACTATATGATCAACATATCTAAAATCAATTTATACAAATTAAATCACAAGGAACATCAGCAAAAAAAATTTCATATTGGTTTCAAACACTGATAAGTAATGTCTCTTTCGATGGAATAATAAATCAAATTTTCAATGAAATCTATTACTAATAATTTTTATTGTTTATGAGTACCACAACATGAAAATAAAATTAACATTTTATTATGTGTGCTCAAAACTCCTCCATCGAAATTTGGAAAACCTTATAATGGCTATGTCATTAATGGATTTTGATTCGATACATGAATATATAGTGACTCAAAAAAATCAATGAATAATAGTGTTCTTTTTGATGGATACTATCATAAAGAATGTGAAGTTTACTTTTATGGTATGATTGATGAAATAATTGAGATATGTTATCTTGGACCAAATTTTGTTATAATGTTTAAATTTCATTGATTTTATACTGAATAGTGGTTGCGAGTTTTTTGATGACATGGAGTCATTGAAATTAAATATAATAGTATTTTTGGATCAAATGAACCATTTATTTTGGTACATCAAGAAAATCAAGTTTACATTGAAAATTACTGTGATGTTTTGATCGATTTTACGGACTAGTGGAGAATGATAAAAATGAAATCATATGACAATCATTTATTCAAAATGAAAATGGTTCAGTGGAAGTAAAAAATATTGAATTTTTTCAAGAATCATCTCAAAATATATCTCCTACCTGAAAAGATATAAACATCGATGATGAATCCCCTCAGTTAAGTGCTATTGATATAGATAATGCTGATGAATTTATAAGAGATTATGATACTAAAATTCATATGGAAGTTGAAAATACTGAATATGACGATGAAGAAAATGAGTTCCATGTAAATACTGATGATGACGATGATTGATGTATTATATTCAAGTATTTAGTTACAGGTAATTATTATATTCTGATATATATTAGTTTTTTAAATTTAATATTTGGAATAATAATTTGTTTGAGGTAACATTTTTTAATTCCAAAATTCATTAGTTTTTTTATATTTAATATCTTTTTTCACAATCTCTTACTTGTAAGAATATTTGATCCAGATGGTTGGAGATGACCCTCATATTGATTTATTATGTTCTCTCACTAATGTCAGACTTCCTAGTGATGAGGCCAATTTATCTTCTCATCCTCAAGCTGGTGTGCCTATTAGGAGGGGGCACAGTCTTGCTAAATTACTAATTAGAGATCCCATTATAGGGAGATGAACATATATTGATTTTGATCCTAATTTATAATGGTATGTTTAATTATCTAATAAGAATTTTATTATATATTAACTAAGTTTATAAATTTTGATTATATATTTGTTTCAACTTGTATAGCTTTTATCACTTATCCATTGGCCAGGATGGTGTGATTCTGAGAAATTATTTTTCCTAGACATTGGTGTCATGGGACATGGTACCCACCACCATGTGTGACCAGATGTTTGATCACTAGATTGTACAATATTAAATAATATATATTATTTAAAAATTTATTTAACTACTACTTTTTCTAACTGTCTTGAAAATTTTATTTTTTCCAATTTTTGATAGTCTGAGAAATTCTAACCGAAATACATGTGGTACTTGTATATGCAATCTTTTTCATCAGTTTCTGCTCAATAATATAAATACAGCAATGGATAATTCTTATTCTACCATATTTAATCAGTCTTGCATCTCCCAAATCCCGACTATATATCAGTTCAGATATAGGATGGGTATTCTTCCTACTGGATACGATAAACTTTTAGGAGGATGTCATCCATTGGACATCAGTGCCAGGGGAGGAAAGAGGTCTCCCATAGGGTTGGGATTCGTGCATTTGATATAAATCGACCACATATGGTAATTGACATTATTTATTAATGTATATTTATTTTAACTATAAAATGCTGGTTTTATTTTACAATCCATTACTCACGCATCAATTATGATGTTGGATGTTTATAATAAGATTTATTCTAATCCTCATATAGGAGATGTCGTGGGAGAAAGATAATTTCGTATTGTGGTTAGTGATGTTTTTGAACAATATCATCAATATTAATTTATTGTTACTCTAATTTTTCATTATATTAAAAGGAAACATATGAGGTTGTGATTTCTCACTCAAGGGAGAGTCACATTGTAACTGAACAAGATGAAAAAATTGATTTGGGTTTCGATGAGGGGGCTTAGATACATGTGACTTTTTAGGGTGTCGAGAATGGTTCAGTTATTAGTATTAATTCTCAACTGACACCTATGAGTTATTATGGTACTTATGCGATGGAATCAATGAGTGAAAAGGGAGCTCATATAGTTTTTTCATCGGTGCCATCACCTTCTACACATTATGAGTATTGGTTGAGAGATAATTATTTCGACGATACAACAGATGCAGAAGCAGCGACGGGAGGATCGTGGGAATCAGTGTCTAAGAGATGAGTAGACGATGAAGTATCTGGAGAGACCTACTTGTGGCGTTATTATAGAGATTCCCCCCTCTGGCCCATTGATATATTCTCCTCTATCTGATGCCAGTTGATTATTTCTGATGATTTTATGATTGTATTGTAATTTGGTATTATAGACAAATTATATTTGAAATTTTGTATTAATTTATTGTGTGTTTTAATTTTTTAATATCCTATTTAATTAATTTTAAATATTTATATATTATTATTTGTTTATAAATAATTTAATTTTTTCTTTTAATTAAAATTTTAATTTTGCCAGATCATCGCAAAAAGATTCTTAATAATATTTCACGTTTTTTTGCGATGGGAAGTATATTGGTCGTAACAAATTTTTTTATGAGGGGCCATCAAAAATAATTATATTTTCCACTCCCTCTTCTACAAAAAAATATTTACGATGGACACCCATTTCCAAAACTAATTTGTAAATATAATTAGTTTCCAATGGACCGTTGAAATTATTAAAAATTCATATTGTGAGGGGTTGGTGATCCGAGTTTGTTGACTAACATATAGGATGTTTAATAGGACGGTAGTAAGTGGAAGCTTATGTATTTGTTCAATCATATGCACTTGGAGGTGCATGTTAGTCAAGTGAATAAATTATTATCATCATTAAGTATTACTTATAACCATCTAGGAAGAGTAAGGATGAGGGATTTATTTTATTTTGAAGGACTACACCTATAATAGATTATAGTAGGGGAGGACCCTCGTCATGGTTGTTTCATGGGAAAGGAGACATTTTGTGAGTTCATGGTTTCATAATGGTTTCAGTATACACATGTGAGGAGATGATGTGATATTTTTATGCTTAATCATGGGAATGCATCCCTGCATCACCAATATGTATCAAGATTTACATGGAAAGTTTATATGGCTAGGTATGAAAAGAGACATGGATGGTTTTTCATGATATGTTTGACCTATCAGAAAGTGAAGGAGGAACAATAGTGACTGACTAGAACTTTATTAAATCTACCCATTCATGAATGGAAATTGAATTATGTAATTGTGAATTTAGTGAGAAGTATACCGAGGTTGTATTAATTTAATGAATCCATTTGGATTGTTGTAGATATGATCATT
Source organism: Viscum album (assembly GCA_963277665.1). Classification (NCBI taxonomy): domain Eukaryota; kingdom Viridiplantae; phylum Streptophyta; class Magnoliopsida; order Santalales; family Viscaceae; genus Viscum; species Viscum album. Next base: position 375,192,231 of record OY728160.1, on the reverse strand, counting down.
TTTTTCACATTTCCTACTAATGATAGAAACCATAAACGAAGATGTTTTGGGATGGTTGTACATCCATGAGATAATACAACTTTACAGGGTCCCACATAATATCATTTCAAATTGGTATTCCCGGTTTACATTTCAATTAAAGGAAGGGTTACAGAGGGAGTTAAGTACATAGGTGATTATGAGAACAACATGCCACCCTTAGACCAATGGACATTCAGAGAACATGATATAGGTTCTTGAGGATATACTATGAGAATACATTTTATATTTTGGGGGATTCTAGGAGAGGCATATAACCCTGTTTGAATTCTCCCACAACGACATATTTAAGGCTACTATAAATATGGAACATTATATGGATTTATATGGTATTCTATTCTGATCAACCCTGTGTTGGTTTGAGGTAAGGTAGGTAGCTATTCTTGGACCTGGTCTTGTTCAGGAGACCACAAAGAAGGATTAGTTTATTCTGGAATGGACGGCTACTGAACAGTCTCATTAGAAATCATACATTGATCGTGGTAGACGAACTCTCGAGTTCAAGGTTGGGGATAATGTCATTTTATGTGTCCCAGTGAGGGTAGTACATATTAGTATTAGGATATAGTGTAATAATTTTCTATGATATTTTAGGTTATTTGAGGTTCTTGTGGGAGTTAGGCTGGTAGCCCGTGAGTTGAAGCAACCTTAGTGGTACTGACCCATGAACAATGTATTCCACCTAACATTGCTATTCCGCTATCATTCAGATCGATATCATGATTTTGAACATGAGGAGGTTGAGTTATATTTTGATGAGTCCTTCGAGGAGAATTATATATGTATTGGGTATCATAACACAAAAGATCTTGGAGGCCTCTTAGTTCCTCTTGTATGAGTACAATTATAGAATGATCACTTTCCAGATGATACCTAGGAGTGGGAGTTTGATTAATGATCTTAGTGGCCTGATTTTTTCTTAAAATATATTGACCACCCTTGATAAGTAAATTCATGGATTAATTTCTTTAGGGGGGAGTTTTCTGGAACCCATATCATTAATCAGGTACATAACCTTTTAGTTCCATCAAATTTGATTTTAGATATTTCCAAAAGGCCTAATGTGAATGAACTTTGAGGTAGAAAAGATTTCTAGGGTTTCTGTGGTTGGTTCAGATCATGGATCTCAACTCTTTGGGTGTAAAGTCCAAGTGCACACTTAGTGAAAACCTTCAGGGCATGATGTACAGTCTGGAAGGCCATTTTAGACATTGAAAAAGAAAATAAAGATCTTACAAGATTATGGAAAACCATCAGATCTTGGTTTTATGACAATGTGGCCCCGTCTTCAATTTTGAGAGTGGTCATTGAATATTTTCCTCATAGTTCGTCAAACCATGCGAGAAAACCGTGCGAGGTGCCATTATCTATTGTTATGCGTGCACCTTTGGTGCATGGTTTGTCCATCTGTGTGGCCAAAGCTGGAAACCCTATAAAATGGTAAAATTTATGAAATATTTCCGACACAAATTTTATTTCTAACCCAATTCCCTAATTCTAAAATGCACAACAAACCCACCCACTTGAAGCTATCTTTAGTGATTATTAATGGAATTAAAGGATCACCTCCATCTGATATCGGATTCAAGTACTACTGATCTCATTAGATCTGTATAAGTGAGTTATTGATATGTTTATTGTCATTTATCATTTGGTGTGGTATTGGATTCACTATTTATGTTCTTGCTAATTTTTTCTTATTATTGGGTGCTTTGTTTGTTCTTATATTTTCACTTAATCTATGTTGAATCAAGAGATGATACTAGAAGAGATATATACTATGATTCTATGATATGTGGTGTTGTGCCTTTTCATTTAATGTGGAAGTGTTTATATATGATATTGTTCCATGCGCCCAATTCTCATCATGTCTCCCTTCATATGAATCTTAATCGGTGAATGGAATTGATAGGTATAACTTAAGAAATTAATTAGTCCAATTGATAAATTTTAAAGGGTTTTGAATAATTAATAGAGCCAACCCTTGTGGTTTTTGTGTATTTAAATGGGTCATTAGGTTTTTTTTGAAATTGGATAACTTTGAGCTGTGACCGTTACCCCTTTTCATGGGAAGTTAATATTGAATTTTCAATTGATGAATTGAATTGTAAAATAAATTTCAATATGAATTATGATTTATAATTTAATGTAAAGTGGAAAATGAAATTATCTTAGAAAAATTTCATGTATTTGTTAATTGGGAATGTGATTCTTGTTTTAATGAAATTCCCATGTGAGGAAAAATTAATGACTAAGCCTTATAAGCTTAGTCGTTGACTTGAGTCACCTTTTTAGTTGAGTTTGAATATAAATGAATAAAGTCATGACCTTGACCTGATTAATAGAAATTGATTAAATGAAATGGATATTGATAATTAATGATTTAATTCTTATATTCCTGTGGGTGAAACATGAATTCATTGACGAATTCCATGGATGGAATCAATTAGATTATACCTTGCTAATGCTAGAGTGACACTAGAACTCCTTATATAGACTACTAAGGAAGGGATCATAAGAAATAAATATTAAATGATGAGTGATATATAAAATAAATATGAATATCTAGTGATGGAATCAATGGTAATTTGACCATTTATACCATGGGTGATACTTGTGATCCCATAGTGGACTGCCAAGGACATAATTGAATGGTAGGGTTTCTATTTCACACCTAGAGTGATACCTATGATCTTATTTAGAACACCATGGATAATACTTTAGGGTGTTTGTTCATGTTATACCTATAGAGATACCTAGATTCAAAATTTGGAATGGCATGGATGAGATCTGGATCATAAATGAATAAAGAATGAAACAAGTTATATGACATGTCTCCCGAGCAATAGAATTTTCCTGGATTCTGTGTTTGTCTAGCACTTTATGGATGTCTGGTTTATGCAGCATTTGATCATATATTTATAGGGGATAGTAAGTTACATTCTAGTTCTCAAGGATTATTAATTAAATGGAATTGAATCATTAAATTAATTTGTCAAAAATGAGAACATGGACTTTATAAGATGTTTAATTTCAGTACTTAATTTTCATATTGGGTTACTTATTGCAAACTATGACTATTATATAATCACTAAATGGATGGAAGTAGACCTTGGGTGGTTTCCTTCTGGGATTATGACCCACACCCTGTTTGGAATTCCTTGGGTACCCAAGTAGACTATATGATTAAAGGTAAGTATAAGGGAGAGCGTCTTACTACAGGTTCTTGATTGCAGATTATGAGAGGAGGAACATGTGACCAAAATTAGGCTTCTGATTCGAGCTAGATTATTATAGTCTTTTTGAACCTTTTAATCACGTGATGTAAAAATACTATGTGTATATGAATTGGATGGTTTATTAGACACATGACATGTATCATCATTGTATATAAGCATCATTTTTTGTTGTTATCTATTCCTACTATGTACCTATTATCTTATTGTTATTAATTTTTATCCTATCAATCTATTATTGATATTCTTTTTTGATACACTATCATGATAATATGATACTCCTCCAAATCATAAATTTTATTTTTCAATAAATATCATACCTAGTGCTATCCCTATTTCAATGAATCATTAAATAATTCCTCTAATTTATTTGCATGAATTGAATAAGAATGTCTATTAAAATCTAGTAAAGTATTTACATACCCTATTTAATCACCATTGGGTGCACCAATTCTTTTTATTTAGATGAAATATGGGTTAATATGGATTTTCACTGATTATAATGAACTTAACAAGATCAATATCTAGAAATAGTATCGTCTATCCCATATTGATAACTTGTTTGATCAGCTGCACCATGATAAATACTTTTCCATGTTTGATAATTGATATATATATCACTATTTAAAGGTCAAAAGAGACTGTATAAACAACACAACATTCTATACAATGTATGGACACTATGAGTTTTTTATTCCATTTCGACTTACAATTATCCTGGTAACATCATGGATATAATGAATTGATTATTTAAATATTAGCTTTATTAGTTTGTGGTAGTATTTATGGAGAATATTCTAACATATTTTGAAAGAAAGGAAGTGAATGGATATCACCTAGAGATTATGGTAAAGACCATATAGAATGAAAAATTGTATAAAAATGTATTAAATGTGAATTTTCACTACAAAAAATATTTATTCTTAGGTTATGTAATCCCCAGTGATAGTATTTCAGTGGATCCTTCAATGATGGAAGTTATTAAACAATGGAATAGACCAAACATGGTGATCAAGAACCATTGTTTTCTTAGACTAGATAGATAATACCAATACATTGTGAGAAATTTGGCATGTCTATAAAATACACTAACTAAGTCGACCCAGAAGGGAGCTAAGATTCTTTGCACCAATGATTCTGATAAAAACTTCAAGAGCCAAAATAATGCTTATAGAAACCCATAATTTTCATACTTTGATAGTACATATTTTTAGATGAGTATCCATTACATAACATTACAATCCACACCAGAATCATATAGGCCTACTATTTTTGGAAACATGGACACATAAAAAACTAGTTCATAAGTATTTCCCATTAATTTATTCATAACTATAACCCATATTAGACTTATCATACTCAACACCATGGTTTATAACTTGGGGAAAGGAAACATAAGAAAGCGTGTTCCCAGCTTCTTAGATTTGATAAACATGGGATATATCGATGATCACTTAAACATAACATGAGAATAATGGTATGAGAACATAATAATAACATTTTAAAAACATATCCTACAAATCAAATATCATAATCTTGATTCATGGAATATATCATGGAATTTCAAAAGATACAAATCATAATGGAATCAATTTCTATGATCCATGAGAGCCTAACATTGGAATAATACATAGAGTTGAGGCATACACATAAACATATAAAATCATTTACTTTGTATTAAAGGATAATTTACAAGACTATAAAAGTAGATTGGTTTCACTTCCCATTCCCTCGTATTAGTCAAGGTTCACTCTATTGATTATCATAGTGGACAATGAACCTTACTAATCTAGGAGCACTGCAAATTTCATTTGTGTTTATCTCATGAGGTAACAATCAATACCAAATTCATTAGAGAGATATATAATTCTTTACCCAGCCATCCTCAGTTATATTGTAACCATTTTCTTTGGTTTATAATGTTACCACCAATTACATAATTAAAACCATCCATCATCTTGACATAATATAATAAATCATTCACCATATCATTACATCATAACCTGTGTATAGAAAACAAGATTCATATACATAAAATCAATTCATAATATCATAACCCAAGTAAAATGACATGGTTTCATAAATATCCCATCATCATAATCCTGAAACATCTATATAATGAATAAAGATGGTACAAGTGGATAATATCCCTAGTAAAACAATTGAAAAACCAAAGGTTGTCATCATTGATGAATATGAATACCATTAGAAATATTTTTGTGGGAAAAATTGTTTTTAGTTTTTAAATAAAATATTTAAAATTTAAAAAAATTATAAATATCATCAAAAATTATAATTGAAATGAATTGTAGGAACCTGTAAATAAATCATCAATGTATTGAATAGTGATGTTGATGAAAAATTCCATTCATTCTGCATTTTTTAAAAGAAGACATTCATTTCACTTTTTTGGTAACAAGTAAAAAGTACCTCATTCATTAAATTTCCATAGGATTCTATTTAAACCATCTTTAAAAATTATGTTGTGGGTAAAAACTACTTTAAATTGTGATAGGAATATATTATGGATTTTTTAATTTTTTTTAAATCATTGATATGGAAGAGAAAATGATTGTCAATTGAAATGATAAATAATGTTGGGTTTCCTTAAAAATAAACTTTTGATCTTTAGATTACATAAATCGTGGAGAATGAAAGTAAAACAAGAATTCTGAAAATATAAAAATAGGGTAATAAAATGAACGTGTTTTATCCAATAATTACTATATAATTTATTCAACAAAAATTCATCTATAAAAAATATTTATTAAAAAATGATTGAAACATAAATCCTTTTGGACCACTTTGTGTATGATGTTTTTATTTGTTGTCAAAAGTTGTCAATGCTAGTTAAAATATATATGGAGATTCAGAAGGACTCTAAAGCTAATGGAAAAGGTGATGTAGAAGGAATCAAAATATAATGGAGATCAGTTGAAGTGAGGATTCCTGGAGAATTGTTGTGCAATCAAAGTATTGAATTTCATGCTTTGCAATTCACCATGAAATAAAAATCAAAAGATTATTGAACTGATCGTAAGATCAAAGAACGTGGATCAAAGGTGAACCATTCTTTACAATAATGAATAATGGCGAGGTATCATCCATCTTAGGATGATTGAAGAAGAATGAGTATTTGAAAATAGATAGTAATTTGTAATCAGGCCATGCAATTCTTCATGATTGCATGAGAACCATGCATGATCTTACTTGATTAATGGAATCATATTATTTGCATGAATTAGAAAATTATTGGTGAAGAAGAAGAGAGAATGTTGAAGGGCATGACATTCTAAGATGCTCACACATTTCACATGCTATCCAAAATCAGACAATGCTTTTTTTATTTTTATTTCACAAATATCATAAGTTTGGAGAACATTTGATGCAAGCCTTATGAAGATAGGGGAGTAAAGGGGATGACAGTCATACAATGTTTTGATTGGAAGGAATGATGTCGTAGGAAGATAATGAAGTTTGATTACTTCCCATTGTAAATCAGACGATGCTAAAGATGTTAGATCAAAGGATACATATCATAATAGTTTATTTCGTTAATAAATATGAAGATTGGTTTTGGGCTATAGTAAAAAGAGAACATGACAAAGGAATATGATGTCTGGGAGCGGAAAAAAAGAATGTTTTAAGGTGGTGTTTTCTTCTTGTGTTTGCCAAATTATGGGGCCTGAAAATTGGGAGATAAGAATTGTGTTTTTCATAAAGGATGTTGCATGGATGTTTGAAGATGGCCTGGTATGTTAGGTGCATGTTGAGTTCCATGATCCAAACATCAAAATTTGTCCAAGGAGAGGCTTCCACGAAATATTGGGTTTTTAGTGAAAAAATGGTTTTTGCACGGAATATTGAAGGGATATTGGAATAATCCATGCAAGGCACAATTCGAGGTATAGTATTAAAAAAATGGAAAAGGAAGGAAGCACATGAAATATTAGATAAGTGCACAAAAGAAGAGGTTGGCGCAAAAGACAATTATGGGTCAAAGGCGACGTTAAATGGGATTTTTCACGCAAGGGATGATTTGAGGTCCAAACTTAAAAAAATGATAAAGGAATGAAGTGTGCGAAAGATTCAAAGAAGTTCATGAATGAATAGGTAGGCACGAAAGAGACTTACACGCACAAGGTGAGGTCAAATGGGATTCTGCACGATGCATCAGGATCTTGCGTGATACATCTGGTTTTTTGCATGCATGGGTCAATGATGTCTACAAATAAGATGTGACCCCCTCACACTTGTAATGCTAAACACTTAGAAGAAATCAGAGCTCTAAAGCGCATATGAAATCTGTGTAATGGAAGTTGTGAAAAATAATTAAGAGTTGCACGCAATAGAGGATAGTTGTGCGCAAGCAGATATTTGAAAACAAGTTTGAAGTTGCAAAATAGAGGACTTCTGCAAAAAAATTATAATGATGTCTGCAAATTATTAATGTTGCACGAAAGACTCCCAAAAGGGGTGCGCAAATAATTGGAGTCTTGCAGGCCTTAGACAGGTTCATATAACTCTCAAAGCATCTTTGTGAAGAAGAAATAACTGTGAATCATTAGGTTTTACAAAGAGAAGTTGAATCGTCCTCACTCGACTAGTGTTTAACACTCTCGTTGTGCTTTGTGAAGTGAAGAAGAACTTGACTCGAAACTAAACTCACATCTACACAACGGAAGAAGGTATTATACCGATACACTCATGTGTTGGTATTTATAATTGAAGAAATATATTAATACACTATTGTACCATTCCATATAATTATGTGGAAAAAAATAATAGAAAAAGAAGAGGAATAGAGTATAGAAAATTGAATGCTGAAAATTATTTTGGGTAGGTAGATTTAGATGATGTCGAGTGAACCGATCTTCATTTCTTGAAAAATCACATTGGTGTAAGTGATACTATCCAAGAATAGTGAATAAGTTTTAGTGCAGTTGGTTTTTTTACTATGAAGTTGAAAGAAGAAGTCTTGTGAATTTGGTATTTCACTAAAGAACAAGAGAAAGAGAGAAGGGAGAATTGTTTGCCTACTACTTTGTATGTAATCAAGCGAAGAGCACTAAAGTAGAGGAAGAGCAGAAACTACCTTTTGAATAAGGAAGAATAATGTCTCCATAGGCTGTATAAAGAACCTTCTAGAAGCTGCACGTTGGACTAGGCCATCACCAGTCCAGGGAAGGGGATTGTTTACCACCCCACTCAAAATTGTAGGGACCCCCGCTGACTGGAGTATTATTTTCATAGTCACTCAATTTTTACAACATATTACATTATATTGGGGAATTCACACACTAGTCATTCCCATGCATGGTAAGGAAATAGCTACTCTTATTGAGCGGTGAACCTTGTAAAAATACAGTGTGTATATTTTTACTACTTTCATATTATTGCATGAAATAGGGAAAAAAGAATAAGATAATCAAGATCTTAATAAGTCATGAGGTATAGGGATAAAAAAATAAATTGGTTTAAAATTCCACAAAACCGATTCACCCCCCTCTCACTATTAGGTATACCCTAAACTGGCCTTCTCAATTGGTATCAGAGGGAGGTTCACCTCTATTTCATTATCTATAGTTAAGTTATTCTCTATTGAAGACTTGGATATCTTTCCTGAGTTTTCAATGAAGTGTAGTTTCATTGAAGATTCAGTTGTCTTTGAGAAAAATATAATTTCTAGAAATAACAGAATGAACATGAAAAAGAATTAGAAGAGAAAGTTTAAGAATAAGTCCAGGTTATCTAAAAAAGTGGATGCATTTGGTTCTTCATATCTGTTCAACATTGAAGACACACCAGAAATAGAATGTAATGAAAAGGTGGCTCAAGTACCCACCAAGAAGATGGACAACATTTTTTACTTCAGTTGATGAAGATGTATGTGTTAGAACATTTGGAAGTTATACTCATGATTAAAATTATAGAACAAGTGGTGATGATCATCTAAGACATCTCATGAAATATCATTTGATTGATTAAGGATAATTCTGCATGGTGTTCCTGAAGAAATTACATCCCGGGTTTGTAGAGTATTTCAATGTATGCCGAAAAATATCACTTAGTAGGAATAATAAACTGATGTTTTGGAAAAAGGCTTACAAGCAACAATTATTTAATGTTTAAAGCTCTTTATACCTTTTTGGATCATTTGAATCAACCAGGAGGGGATTCGAAGAAATTTCTTCAATGTTTATTAAAGATGTGGAGAAATAGGTGGGAGTCAACAAGATTCTAGAACAGAATATCCAAGAACTTGAAGAAGAGTTGGAAAAGAGCAATGTTGTCATGAATTTAAATTTGGAAGAAAAATCCCTGAAGGTCGATGAAATTGAATCTTTTTTATGAAACAAAGTAGAGATTCATGAAGATATAGTTGAAATATTAAAGAATAATTGTGATGAGAAGAAGAAAATGATTGAAAAAAAAATTCATCCTCAATATGAGATGTCTAGAATTGGAAAATCACTTGACCAATCTTGAGAAGACACATATTGAGTCTCCACAAAAGAAGGAAATTGTAGCTGCTGGAACTCAATGTTCTCTGGAGGGTTCTACTATCAAAGGACCTTCAACATGTGATAATAAGATCATGGATTAACTCATTGATCAATCACAAGCAGCTGATAAGAAGGTACCATCCATACCAACATGAACTAATGTTTCGAAAATTGTTTCTACAAAATTTGAAGGTTGGAAGGAAAATTATAAGCAAGTATGGAAGAATAAAAGTTATACGAAATGGACCACATGACTAGGGTGGATAGGGGAAAGAGTGTGGAAGATAAATCTCCACAGGAAGCACCACACACCAAGAAGAGGATTCAACAACATTATAAAGAATATGGAATGAATTCACGGTTTTTTTCATTGATGGGGATGTAATAGATTTAGTCATTGTGCACTAGATTTTTGGTATAATCCCATAAATGAAAAGCACAGTTAAAGCCCATCTCAAGGGGGAGAAGGTAGAGAAGAAAAATCAACATCCACAGATCCAAAATCATTTGTATACTCTAAACAGAATTGGAATGTTAGATATCATCTGTGTATTATACAATATGAGTGGTCACATGAATGGATCATGATCATTTTGAAAGGCACCCAAAGCTGATAAGAAAATATCATCACAGGAGCTGGCTAATAAAGAAGAAGCATCCTTAGGAGAAAATCTGAAGAAAATTTTGAAAACAAACCCTTCCATGAATATTTTCAGAAGTAAATATGATATGTCCTTGGATTTTAAATATAATAAGTTGAAGGGCAGTTCATCCAAAAGAACTAGTAAGAAGGATGAACCTTTTAAGAATCCGTGTAGAAGATCCAATCTTAACGCCTCAATCCCTACTGATATATTGGGTGTTTGGCCTAATGATTGGGACAAAATTAAGAAAATGGAAGATTCATCAGCTAAGGATAGTGTTAAATTCAAAAAGAAGATTCTACATGAAGATGAATAAGTTTTGTGTGTGAAATTCCATAAGGTTGGACATACTGATAGAAATTGATTTGAATTTATTCCATTCCAATAATAATTCCTTAAGAGGATAAATGTTGCACTATGATATTGTAGTGCTTGGAAAGATTATAAAGAAAAAAGATTCACACACATAGATATAGAATAAGTATTGAGATCCACACGGCCTCAGTCAAAATTAATGATCAAATGTTAATGTGTGAGGAGTAGAGAAAATGGAGCATCTTGGTTGATAAAATCATCTCAACCTTTTTGGTCACATTGATGGATCAAGGAGGACCCACCTTATTCCCTTAAAACTTTGTGTATTGTTTTGGTTCATTAAATATAGGTAATTGAAGGTGAATCATGATCTCAAGGGGAGAACCATAGATTCAGTGATGAGAAGTGTTCCCTTGAGAAGGAGACACACGAACAAGCCTCTAGAGCCATCAACTCAATAACTATCAACATTAGTTGGTACTAAATTCCACTACTCAAAATATTTTATGAGGACTATGTCATTGGTAAAGGAATTTCATTTCATAATCTCTCATCCCTAGTTACTCAAAATAAAGATATTTTATAAAGATGGAGTAAGTAAGTCAATCAGTGACATATGAATAATGAAGGTTTTCCAAGGCCACTTATCCTTCCAATTTCACTTGAATGTTCTTGATCCTTTTGTTGAAGTGAGTGCATGAATTTTAGGTTGATTATTTATTATCACATTCAACATCTTTGGAAAGTAATGAAATTGGAAAACCCTGGACGTCAAGTGTATAAGTTCTCATCTCATGAGATATCCTGGCTTAGTGGATAAGGGACAACTCTGTTGTCTAAATCAAATCCTCTGGTTTTCTAGAACGAGCACTGCTCAAGTAGACATAGAGTGAAATGAGTGATGGAACACTACTTATATATGGAATCATACCCTATCTACCATGAACTTTGTATTTCTTGTCAATAACGGGGAGAAAAAGGGAAATGAATGTTTGAATAGTAAGGGGGAGAGAAAAAATTAAAGGGACGAAAGATTCTCATTTTGACATTGACATATTCATTTGAAGAGAACTCTAAGGTTTTGAAAACAAATAAAAATGGGGATATTGTTGGGACCACATTGTGTATGAAGATTTTATTTGTTGTCAAATATTGTCAATGCTGGTTAAAATGTAGAAGGAGATGCAGAAGGACACCAAAGCCAATAAATAAGGATATGTAGAAGGACTCAAAATATAATGGAGATTATTTAATGTGAGGATGCTTGGGGAATTCTTATGCAATCATAACATTTGAGGTCATGCTTTGAAATTCTCCATGATGTAAAAATCATAAGATTATTGAACCAATTCTATGTTCAAAGAACTTGGGTCAATGGTGACACATTTTCTACAACAATGAATAATGACGAGGTATCATCCATATAAGGATGATTTAAGAAGAATAAGGATTTAAAATGAGGCATGGATTTGAAATCAGACTAGGAAATTATTAATGATTTCATGAGAACCAAGTAAGATCTTACGTGAAGTATGGAATCATATGAATCACATGATGTAGAGAATGATTGCTGAAGAAGAATAGAGAATGTGGTTGGGCTTGGAATTTTGAGATGCTCAGGCATTTTACATGGTATCCAAAATCATACGATGATTTTCTGATATTCATTTCAAAAATATCATAATTTTGGAGAACTAGTGATGCAAGCCTTATGAAGAAAGAGGGAGTAAAGGTGATGCTAGTAATATGAAGTTTTGTTTGGGTTTTAGCGCAAGATTGGTTTTTGCGCGCAAGATTGAAGGGAGTTTGGAGCCCTGCGCACAAATCATGTTTCGAGGTCCAAACATCAAAAAATGGAAAAGGAAGGAAGCATGTGAAAGTTTAAATAAGTGAGTGAAAGAAGAGGTTGGAGCGAAAAAGACTTACACGTAAAAGGAGATGTTAAATGGGGTTTTGTGCACGAGGTATGATTTAAGGTTCAGACTAAAAAAAGGTAAAGGCATGAAGTGCGAAAATGATTCAAAGAAGTGCATGAAATGTGGGGATATCATGAAAGAGACTTACATCCCCAAGGAGACGTCAAATGGTATTTTTCCGTGACACGTCAGGATCGTGCATGACGTATTGAGTTTTTTGCACGCATGGGTCAATGAGTTCTATAAATAATAGGTGACCCCCTCACACTTGTAATGCTCAACACTTATAAGAAATCTGAGCTCTGAAGCACATAAGTAATCAATATAAATGCAGTTTCATAAAAGAAGTAAGTGTTGCATGCAAGAACAGATAGTTGTTTTCAAGAAGATATTTTCACGCAAGTTTGAAGTTGTGCGAAAGAGGTCTTCAATGAAAAAAGTATAATGTTGCACGCAATTCAATAACATTGCTACCAATAATCTGAAAAGGGGTTCACATAAGATCGGATTACCAAATGCCTTCAGTAGGAGCATTGAACTCTCTAAATATCTTTTCGAAGAAGAAATAATTTTTCACCATTCGTTTTCACAAAGAGAAGTTCAATCACATTCACATGACCGGTGTTTAACAATCTAGTTGTTATTTCTGAAGTGAAGAGAACATGACGTGCAGTTAAACTCACATATGTACAAACAAATAAGGTAGTATACTGATACACTCATGTGTTGGTATTGATAATTGAAGAAAGATATTAAGACACTGCTGCACCATTCCATATTATTCTATGTCAACGAAAAAGAAGAGAAGATTAAGAGGAACATAGAATGCCCAATTGAATGCTGAAAATTATTCAGGGCAGTTAGATTCAGATGATTTCCAATGAAATGATCTTAATTTCTTTAATAATCACATTGGTGTATGTGATCCTAGCAAAGTAGAGTGAAGACGTTTTTGTGAAGTTGGTTGTTGCACTAAGAAGAAGAAAGAAGAAGTCAAGTGCAATTGGTATTTCACTGAATAAGAAGAGAAAGAAAGAAGGGTCAATTGCTTGCCTACTACATTCCAAGTAATCAAGTGAAGAGAAATAAAGGAGATCAAGATCAGAACCTACCTTTTGAAGAAGGAAGATTAATATCTCTATAGGCAGTATAAAGACCTAGCTAGATGCTGCAAGTTGGACATGGCCATCTCCAGTCCAAGGAAGATGATTGTTTCCCACCCCTCCAAAGTGTAGGGACCCACACTGACTAGAGGGTTGTTTTCCTAGTCACTCCATTGTAACAGCATATTATATTATAGTGGAGAATCCATGCATAGGTCATTCCCATTCATGGAAAGGATATAGCTACTCTTATTGAGTTGTGAACCTTGTAAAAATATCGTGTGCATATTTTTAAGGCTTTCATATTATTGCATGTGGCAGGGAAAATAGAATATGAGAATCAAGATACTAACAGGTCACGAGGTACAAGGATAAAAGGAAGAAATTGGTTTAAAAATTCCCCAACACTGATCCACCCCCTCTTAGTGTTAGGAATATCCCAAGCCAGTCCTATCAATTGGCATCAAAGGGAGGTTCACCTCTATTGGATTCTCTATAGTAAAGTTATTCTCTTTTGAAGACTTGGATATCTTTCCTGTGTTATCAATGAAGTGTATTCTCATTGAAGATTCAATTGTATCTTAGAAAAATATCATATCTAGGAAGAACATGATGAACATGAAAATGAATGAGGAGAGAAAGTTGAAGAAGAAGTCACTCTTATCTAAAGAAGAGGAATCATTTGGGTTATCCACATATAGCTGACATTGAAGACACACGAGACCTAGAATGTAATGAGAAGGTGGATCAAGTCCCCACCAAGAAGATGGAAAACCTTCCTTCCTCAACTGATCAAGAGGTATGTGTTAGAACATTTGGAAATTATCCTCATGATGAAAATGATAACACAATTGGTGATGATCAATCTAAAACATCTCAAGAAATATCAGTTGATAGATTAAGGATAATTCTGTGTGGTATATTTGAAGAAATTATAACCAGTTTTTGGGGGTTATTTCAATGTAGTCTAAAAAATATCACTCAGTTGGAAGAATAAACTGATGTTTTGGAGAAAGTATTAAAAGAATATTTTTTTTGAATGTTTAAATCCCTCTAGAAAAGTTGGAGCTTTTGAAACAACCAAGAAGGTATTTGAAGAAAGTTCTTCAAATTGGCTCAAATAAGTTGAAGAATAGGAGGGAGTCAAAAAGATTATAGAATAGAATATCTATGCACTTGAAGATGATCTAGAAAAGTTAAATGTCGTCAAGAAGTTATATTTGGAAGAAAACTCCAAGAAGATCAACGAACATGACTCTTTGTTATGAAAGAAATAGAGATGCATGAATATGAGTAGAAAGGTTAAATAAGTATTGTGAAGAGAAGATGACTATGATTTAAAAAAAGAAATTCATCTTTAATATGAGATGTCTCGAATTGGAAGCTCAGTTGATCAATCTTGAGAAGACAGATATTGAGTCTCTACAGAAGAAGGAAATAGTAGTTGTTAGAACTCAGTGTTCTCTGGAGGGTTCTACTATCAAAAGACCTCCAACATGGGAAAAGAAGATCAGGTCTTCACTCATTGATCTATCACAAGTATCTGATTAGAAGGAACCATCCATACCCACTTGTACTAATTTTTTGAAAATTGTTTCTACAAAAAGTGTAGGTTTTAAGAAGAATTTTAAGGAAGTATGGATGAATAAAAGTGAGAAAAAACCTACCACTATGGATAGGGTGGATAGGGGAAAGATGTGGAAGATAACTCACCACAGAATGAACAACATACCAAGAAGAAGATTCAACAACCATATAAAGAAGATGGAAAGAAGTCAATTTTTGTTGGTAAATGCAATGATGGTAATAGATTAGGGCATCATCCACTAGATTTATGGTAAAATATCTTAAATGTAAAAGCATAGAGAAAGCCCATCTCAAGGGGGAGAATTCCAGATAAGAATAAGAACCATCCACAGTTCCAAAAGCATATGTATACTGCAAATAGATTGGGAATTTTAAATATCATATGTGATGTATGCAATAATAGTGGTCACATGAATGGTGCATGTTCATCTCAACATGCACCCAAAGCTGATTAGAAAAGAAGATCACAGGAGCTGGCTATGAAAGAAGAAGCATCCATAGGAAGAAATCTGAAGAATAATGTGAAAAAAACCCTCCACAAAAAATTTAATGAAGTAAAGATGAGAAGTTCTTGGATTCTAAATATAATATGTTAAAATGTAGTCCATCCAAAATAACTACTCTGAAGGATGAAACTTTGAAGAATCCATGTTGAATATCCAATCTGAATTCCTGAATCCCTACAGATATATTGGTGGTTTGGCTAGATGATTTGGATAGAATGAGGAAAATGGAAGATGCACCAGCGAAGGTGAGTAATAGTTGAAAAAAAAGATTCTACATGAAGAAGAATATGTTTTTAATGTGAGATAAAATGAGGCACATTATTCTGTTAGAAATTGAATTGAATTTATTCCAACCCAACAAGAATTCCTTAGGAGAATGAATGTTGCACTAGAAGATTATATTTCATGGAAAAATATTACATAAATAAGTTTCACACAAAAAGAGATGGAATAAGTATTGATATCCACATAGCCTCAGTAAAAATTAAAATCAAATGTGAAGGTTTGATTAGTGGACAAAATAGATCATCTTGGTTGATAAAATCATCTCAACCTTGTTGTTCACATTGATGGAGCAATGAGGACCCACATTATTCCCATAAATCATTGTGTACTGTTTTTGTTCTTTAAATATAGTTAATTGATGGTGATGCAAGATCTCAGGGGGAGAACCTGAGATTCAATGATTATAAGTGTTCCCTTGAGAGGAAGACACATGAAGAAGCTTCCAGAGTCATTATCTTAATAGATATCAAATTTAGTTGGTACTAAATTCAATGACTGTAATGACTTTATGAGGACTATGTTCTTGGTAAAGGTATATTATTTCACAATATCTCATCCCAGTTTACTCAAAATAAATGCATTTTATAATCGTGGAGTAAGTAAGTCTATTGGTGACATAAGAATAATGAATGTTCCCCAAGGCCACTTATCTTTCCAATTACACTTGAATGCTTTTGATCTGTTTGTTGAAGTGAGTGCATGAATTTTAGTATGATTATTTCTTATCACATTCAATATCTTCGGCTTGTAATGAATGTAGAAAACCCTTGATGAAAAGTGTATGAGTTCTAATATCAAGAGGTATCTTGATTCAGTGGATAAGGGAATGCTCTATTATCTAAATCAAGTCCTCACGTTTTCTACACCAATCACTCCTCATGTAGACTTAGAGTGAAATGACTGATGGCACACTATTTATGTATGGACTGATACCCTCTCTACCATGAACTTTGTATTTCTTATCAATAAGGGAGAGAGAAAGTGAAATGAAGTTTTGAACATTAAGGGGGAGAGAAACAAGTTAACGGATGAAATATTCTCATTTTGACATTGACACATTCATTTGAGGAGAACATTAAGTTATTGAAAAAAATAAAAAGGGGGAGATTGCTGGTACCACATTGTGTATGAAGATTTTATTTTTTGTCGACAATTGTCTATGCTGGTTAAAATGTAGAAGGAGATGCAGAAGGACTCCAAAGCTAATGGAGAAGGATATGAAAAAGGACTCAAAATCTATTAGAGATCAGTTTAAGTGAGGATGCCCGGAGAATTGTTATGAAATCATAGCATTGGATTTCAGGCTTTGAAATTCTACATTATGTAAAAATCAAAATATTATTGAACATATATTATGTTCAAATAACTTGGGTAAAAGGTGAATTTTTTTTACAACAATGAATAATGGTTAGATATCATCCATCTAAGGAAGATTGAAGAAGAAGGAGGGTTTAAAATTAGGCAGCGATTTGAAATCAGATCATGCGATTCTTCACGACTGCATAAGAACCATGTAAGATATATCTTGAAGAATAGAATCATATGATTTTCATGAATTAGAGAAGGATTGGTGTAAAATAAGAGAGAATGTGGAGAACTTGTGATGCAAGACTTATGAATAAAGGGGGAGTAATGGTGATGCCAGTCATATGATGTTTTGATTGGAATGAATGATGCTGCTCGAAGATAGTGATGCTTTAGTACAACCCATTGAAAATATGATGATTCTAAATATGTTTGATCAAATGATACATATCACAAAATTGGATATCTTGATGAAAGCTAAAGAATAGTTATGGGATGCAGTGTAGATAGAACATGACAAAGGAATGAACGATCTGGGAGCGGCACAAAAGAATGTTTTAAGGTCGCACCATCTTCTAGTGTTTTCCAAAATTTAGGGCCTAAAAATCAAGAGATAGGAATAGTGTTTTTGGAAAATATTGTTGCATGGAAGTTTGAATATGGAATGGTATGTTATGTACACGTGGAGTTCCATGATCTGAACATCAAAATATGGAAAAGGAGAGGCTTGCACGAAAGATTCAGTTTTGCAAGAAAGATTGGTTTTTGCGTGGAATATTGAATAGAGTTTGGAATCCTATGCTAGAGGAATGATTCTAGGTCCAAGCTTCGAAAAATGTAAAATTAAGGAATCAAACGAAAGATAACATTAGTGCATGAAAGAAGATGATGGTGTGAAATAGACTTACTCACCAAAGGTGACATTAAATGGGGTTTTGCACATGAGGCATTATTTGAGGTCCAAACTAAAAAACGGTAAAGGCATGAAGTGCATGAAAGATTCAAAGAAGTGAGCGAAAGATGAGGCTCGCGCGATAGAGACTTACGCACCCAAGGATACGTCAAATAGTATTTTGCGCGACACATTAGGATCTTGCATGACGCATCAGGGGTTTTTCATGCATGGGCTAATGAGTTATATAAATAAGAGTGGAACCCCTCCCACTTGTAATTCTCAACACATAGAAGAAATCAGAGCTCTAAAGTAAATTTAAAATCAATATAAAGGCAGTTGGTTGAAATAATTAAGAGTTTCATACAATAAAGGATAGTTGCGTGAAAGAAGAGATTTGTAAGAAAGTATTAAGTTATGTGCAAGAGGTCTTCTGTGAAAAATGTAGAATGTTGTGCCCAACACTCCAAAAAGGGGTGTACCAAATAGTAGAGTCCCGTAGGCATTCAACATGTGTTTAGCACTCTCTTTGTGCTTTGTGAAGTGAAGAAGAACTTGACGTTCAACTAAACTCAAATCTTCACAAAGGAAGAAGGTTCTATACTGATACACTCATGTGTTGGTATTGAGAATTTATGAAAGAGATTAAGAAACTAATGTACAATTAAATATTATTTTGTATCAATGAAAAAGAAATAAGAAGAGGAGGAACAGAGTATGCTCAATTGAATGCTGAAAATTATTCAGGGTAGTTAGTTTCATATGATACCTAGTGAAATGATCATCATTTCCTGAATAATCATAACGGTGATTGTGATACTAGCCATTAAAATTGAAGAATGTTTATAATAGTTGGTTGGTGCACTAAGAAGAAGAAAGAAGAAGTCCAGTGTAGGTGGTATTTCACTAGAGAATAAGGGAAAGAAAGAAGAGAGAATTTCTTGCATACTACTTTGCAAGTAATCAAGTTAAGAGAACTAAACAAGACCAATAGCAGAACCTACCTTTTGAAGAAAGACGAAGACTGTTTCCAAAGGAAGTATAAAGAACCATATAGAGGCTACAAGTTGGACTAGGCCATCACCAGTCTAGGGAAGATGATTGTTTCCCACCCCCTCCAAATTGTAGGGACCCACAATGATACGAAAATTGTTTTCCTAGTCACTCCCTTATTACAAAATACTACATTATAGGTTATCATCCATGAAGAGGTCATTCCCCTATATGGAAAGAACGTAGCAACACTTATTGAGTGGTGAACCTCCTAAAAATATTGTGCACATATTTTTACTACTTTAATATTATTGCATGAGATAGGGAAAAGAGAATAAGAGAATCAAGATCCTAAGAGGTCAAGAAATACCTGGATATAAGAAAAAAAATGGTTTAAAAATTACTCAACACTAATTCACCCCCCTCTTAGTGTTGGGTATATCCCAAACTAGTCCACTCAATTGATATCAGAGGGATGTTCACCTCTGTTGGATTCTCTATATGGAAGTTATTCTCTTTTGAAGACTTGGATATATTTCTTGAGTTATCAATGAAGTGATGTTTCATTGAAGATTCAATTGTCTCTGAATAAAATATCATTTCTAGAAAGACCATGATGAATAGGAAAAAGAAAGAGAAGAGAAAGTTGAAGAAGAATTCCCTCTTATCTAAAAAAGAGGAAGAATTTGGTTCTCCATATCTGGATGAAAATGAAGACACACTAGACATGGAAAGTAATTAGAAGGTGGATTAAGTCCCCACCATGAAGATGGATAACCTTCCTACCTCAACTGATCAAGAGGTATGTGTTAGAACATTTTGAAATTATTCTCATGATGAAAATAATATTAGATGTGTTTATGATCAATCTAAAACATCTAAAGAAATATCATTTGATAGATTAAGGATAATTCTGCATGGTATTCCTGAAGAAATTACATTTTGGGTTGGTGTAGTATTTCAATTTATGTAGTAGAATATCACTCAGCTGGAAGAAGAAAATGATGTTTTAGAGAAAGGCTTACAAGGAAAATTTATTGAATGTTTAAATCCCTCTAGAAATGTTGGAGCCTTTGAAACAGCCAATAAAGGATTTGAAGAAATTTATTTAAAGTGGATTGATGATTTTGAAGAATAGGTGGGAGTCAACAAGATTCTAGAATGGAAGATCCATGCACTTGAAGATGAGATGGAAAAGATAAATTTTTTCAAGAATTTATATTTGGTATAAAACTCCAAGAAGATCAAGGAAAATGAATCTTTGTTTTGAAATGAAGTACATATGCATAATGATGAAGATGAAAGATTAAAGACGTCTTGTAAATAGAAGATGACTACGATTGAAATCCTGAAATTCATCCTCAATATGGGATGTCTAGAATTGGAAGGCCAGTTCACTAATCTTGAGAAGACTCATATTAATTCTCCACAAAAGAAGGAAATAGTAGATGATGGCACTCAATGTTCTCTGAAGGTTTCTACTATCAAAATACCACCAACATTTGATAAGAAGATCATGACGTCACTCCTTGATCTATCACAATAAACTGATAAGAAGGTACAATCCATACCAACTTGTACTATTATTTCCAAAAAAAATTCTACAAAAAGTGCAGGTTGGAATAAAAATTCTAAGCATGTATGGATGACAAAAAGTGACAAGAAACCTACCACCATGGATAGGGTGAATAGAGGAAAGAGTGTGGATGATAACTCACTACAGAAAGCGCAACATTCTAAGAAGAAGATTCACGACCCTTATAAAGAAGATAGAAAGAATTCATGGTTTATTGATCAATGATGGGACTGTAATAGATTATAGCATTATGAACTAGATTATTGGTACAATCCCTTAAATGTAAAAGTGCAGAGAAATCCCATCTCAAGGGGGAGAAGTCCAGAGAAGAAGAATCATCATCCACATATCCAAAAACATCTATATACTGCAAACAGATTTGGAATGTTAGATATCATCTGTGATGTATGCAATAAGAGTGGTCACATGAATGATGCATGTTCATTTCTACAAGCACCCAAAGTTGATAAGAATATAAGATCAAAGGAGATGGCTAATAAATAAGAAGCATACATAGGAAGAAATCTGAATAATAATGAGAAAAAAACCCTCCCAAGAAGATTTCGGGATGGAAATATGAGAATTCATTGGATTCTAATTCCAATGAGGTGAATGTTAGTTCATCCAAAAGAACTACTAATAAGGATGACATTTTGAAGAATCCATGTAGAAGATCCAATCTTAATGCCTCAATCCCTACTGATTTATTGGTGGTTTGGCCAGAAGATTTGGACAAAATAAGGAAAATGGAAGATGCACCTGCTAAGGATAGTTCTAAATGCCAAAAGAAGATTCTACATGAATACAAAGATGTTTTGTGTGTGAGATTAAATAAGGATGGTCACACTATCAGAAAGTTATTTGAATTTATTCCATCCCAAAAAGAATTCCTTAAGAGGATGAATGTTCCACTATAAGATTCTAGTGCATGGAAAACTCTTAAAAAAAGAAGATTCACACACAAAGAGATAGAATAAGTATTGATATCCACAAAAAACTCAGTAAAAATTAATGATCAAATGTGAATGTGTGAGGAGTGGAGAAAATGGAGCATCGTGGTTGATAAAATTACCTCAACCTTATTGTTCACTTTGATAGAGCAAAGAGGACCCACCTTATTCCCTTAAATATTTGTGTATTGTTTTTGTTCATTAAATACAGTTAATTGACGGTGAAGCAAACATCTCTGGGAGAGAACATGATATTCAGGGATAAGAAGTATTCCCATGAGAGGGAGACGCATGAAGAAGCTTCCAGAGTCATTATCTTAATAACTTTAAACTTCAGTTGGTACTAAATTCAACTACTCTAAAGATTGTCTGAGGACAATATCATTGGTAAAGGTATTTCATTTCTTAATCTCTCATCCCAGTTTACTCAAAGTAAATATATTTTATAAAGGCGAAGTAATTAAGTCAAATTGTGACATAAGAATAATGAATGTGTATCAAGGCCACTTATCCGGCCAATTTCACTTGAATGTTCTTGATCTTTTTATTGAAGAGAGTGCATGAATTACAGGTTTATTATTTATCATCACCTTCATGATCTTTGGTATGGAATGAATGTGGAAATCCATGGAAGACATGTGTATGAGTTCTCATCTCATGAGGTATCCTGATTCAGTGGATAAGGGATAAATCTGTTGTCTAAATCAAATCCTCTTGTTTTCTACACCAAGCACAAATCAAGTAGATTTAGAGTGAAATGATTGATGACACACTGCTTGTGTATGGATTTATACCCTCTCGACCATGAACTTTGTATTTCTTGTCCCTAAGGGTAAGAGAAAGTGAAATAGAAGTTTAAACAGTAAGGGGGAGAGAAAGAAGTTAAAGGGAAGAAATATTCTCATTATGACATTGACACATTCATATATGGAGAACTTTAAGGTATTGAAAAAAAGATTCAAAGGGACAGATTGTTGGGACTACTTTGTGTATGAAGTTTGTATTTGTTTTAAACAATTTAAAGTCCTGTTAAAATGTAAATGGATATGCAGAAGGACTCCAAATCTAGTGGAGATGTATATGTAGAAGGACTCAAAAGCTAGAAGAGATCAGTTGAAGTGAGGATTCCAAGAGAATTGATATGAAATTAGCATTGGATGTCATGCTTTGCAATTCTCCATGAAGTAAAAATCAGATGATTATTTAACTGATCCTAAT
This sequence comes from Viscum album, assembly GCA_963277665.1. NCBI lineage: Eukaryota > Viridiplantae > Streptophyta > Magnoliopsida > Santalales > Viscaceae > Viscum > Viscum album. The sequence goes on along the minus strand of OY728160.1, from coordinate 375,169,160 downwards.
TTCAAAGAACATGGAACAAATATGACACATTGTTTACAATAATGAAGAATGGAGAGGTATCATCTATCTAAGGATGATTGAAGAAGAATGATGATATGAAATCAGATAGTGATTTGAAATCAGACCGGGAAATTCATTATGATTGCATGAGAAACATGTATGATCTTACTTGAATAATGGAATAATATGATTTTAATGAAGTAGAGAATGATTGGTGAAGAAGAATATAAAATGTGGAAGGGCGTGTCATTCTGATATGCTCACGAGTTTCACATGGTATCCAAAACCAGATGATGCTTTGCTGATTTTAATTTCACAAATATCCTATGTTTGGAGAACTTCTGATGCAAGCCTTATGATGAAAGGGTAGTAAAAGTGATTCTAGTCATATGATGTTTTTATTGGAAAGAATTATGCTGCTATAAGATAGTGAAGTTTCAGTACATCCCTTTGGAAATCTGACGATGCTAAAGATGTTCTATCAAAAGAAATATATCACAATAGTGGATTTTGTGATGAAATATAAAGAATGGTATGGGTTACAGTGTAGAGAGAACATGAAAAAGGATATTGCATGCATGTTTAAATATGTCTTGTTATGTTATGCACAATTAGAGTTCCAAGATCCGAACATCAAAATCTGGAAAAGGAGAGGCTTGCGTGAAAGATTGGGTTTTGCGTGCAAGATGGGTTTTTGCGTGCAATATTGAAGGGAGTTTGGAATCATGTGTGCGAGGAATGATTAGAGGTCAAAACATCAAAAAATGGAAAAGTAAGTAAGTAAACAAAATATTAAATAAGAGCGTGAAATAAAAGGTTGGAGCGAAAAAGGAATACATTCAAAAGATGATGTCAAATGGGGTTTTGCGCATGAGGCATTATTTGAGGTCCAAACAAAAAAAATGGTAAGGGCATGAAGTGCACGAAAAATTCAAAAAAGTGCATGAAATATGAGGTTGGAACGAAAGGGACTTACCCGCCCAAGGTGATGTCAAATGGTATTTCATGCGATGAAACATGATCTTGTGCGATGCCTCAGGGTTTTTGCACATTGGGGTCAATGAGTTCTATAAATAAGAGGTGACACCCTCACACTTGTAATGATAAACACTTAGATGAATCAGAGATCTAAAGCACCTACGAAATCAGCGTAAAGGCATTTGTGTGAAATAAAAAAGTGTTGCATTCAGGAAAGGATATTTGCGTGCAAGAAGAGATTTGAACACAAGTTCGAATTTGCGTGCAAGAGGTCTTCTGCGACAAAAGTATATTGTTGAAGGAAATTCATTAATGTTACGCAGAAGACTCCAAAAAGGGGTGCACAAAATATTGGAGACTCACATGCCTTCAATAGGTGCATAGCACTCTCGAAGTCTCTTTGCAAAGAAGAAAAAACTGCGAACCATTCGGTTTCACAAAGAGATGTTGAATCGCACACACACGACTGGTGCTTAACACTCTAGTTGTGCTTTGGGAAGTGAAGAAGAACATGACGTGAAATTAAACTCACAATTGCACAAAGTAAGAAGGTAGTATACCAATACACTGATGTGTTGGTATTGAGAATTGAAGACAGAGATTAAGACACTACTGTACCATTCCACATAATTCTATGTCAAAGAAAAAGAAGAGAAGAAGAAGAGGAAAAGAGTATGCCCAATTGAATGAAGAAGATTATTTAGGGTAGTCAGATTTAGAAGATGGTCAGTGAACCAATCTTCATTTCAAGAATAATCACATTGGTGTATGTGATCCTACCCAAGAAGAGTGAAGAAGTTTTAGTGGAGTTGGTTGTTTCCCTAAGAATAAGAAATAAGAAGTCTAGTGCATATGGTATTCCACTAGAGAAGAAGAGAAATAATGAAGGGAGAATTGATTGCCTACTAATTTGTATGTAATAAAGTGAATAGTACTAAAGGAGACCAAGAGTAGAACCTACCTTTTGAAGAAGGAAGAAGACTGTCTCCATAGGTAGTATAACGAACCAGTTAGAGGCTGCAAGTTGAACTAGGCCGTCACCAGTCCAGGGAAGAGGACTGTTTCCCAACTGCCTCAAAAGTGTAGTGGCCCACACTAACTAGAGTATTGTTTTTCCTAGTCACTCCATTATAACAACATATTTCATTATAGTGGGGAATCTATGCACTGGTCATTCCCATGCATGGAAAGGACGTAGCTACTCATATTGAGTGGTGAACCTTGAAAAATACCAAGTGCATATTTTTACTACTTTCATTTTATTGCATGCGACTGGGGAAATAGAATAAGAGAATCAAGATCCTAACATTTCAAGAGTTATAGGGATAAAAGGAAGATATTGGTTTAAAAATTCCCCAACACTGATTCACCCCCCTCTAAGTGTTAAGCATATCCCAATCTAGTCCTCTTAAATCCCTTAATGCTTTGGTTACATTTTAATCATAATCCCCATGAACGAATAACCTGAAATGAATATTTCAATATTTTTAAAATATCTACATTGATGATATAACACTTCATAGGGTCTATATATACACCTCATAAAAAATATAGGTGTATATCATTACATATATCCCATTGAAGATAATTTGAGATGAGAATCATATACCACAAGATTCACCATTCTTCGTACACATTCAAACCTCCAATATAATAAATATGGATTTATTATAAATATATTCTATAACCATAAAAATATCAATAATACAAAGTATAATTTATTTATATCATTTTATAACCCATTTATTTTTTTTTTAAAATCACTATTTTGGATGATATCTACTTTATTTTTAAAGCATGTTTCAGTTCAGTAGACCTGATCCCTATACATTTATTAGGGTTCCATCATTTACAATATTATTGAAAAATGATTTAAATATCATATATGATCATTACATATATATTTATAGTCATGAATTGATCTTATAGATAGAGAATTGAATTAAAACATTCATAGATATGGTAGGAAGTGCGTATACTTGAACATTGTTTTCACTTTTCAACAGATGGAGAAAAATAATGGTAAATGATAATTAATCATTAAGTAAACATTATTATATCATATATATTATATAAATTCATCAAATAAGTCATTATTACCATCTATTTAAAATAGAGATGTCAACCAAATCACATCAATTCCTGGAGGTATTAGTCCACACGTATGCATGAGCAATGTTATCATTTTACAATGTTTTTGAAGGTAGAATTTTAAATACACTATTATAAATAAAAAATCCTAATTATTTAATTTGTTTCATATATAAAATATAAATCCATATAGACAACCATCCATGAAACATGGTGATGTAAATTGAATCGTATCTCTACGTGGATACGTTAAGCTGTGTATACTAAAGAGAAATACTTCCACCTCACATTTGAAAGAATGTGGGAGAATAAAGGTAATTTATAATTCATAATAACATTTTAAAATATTTAATATACTGAAGCTACTATTTAATGAAGAATATAAATGATTTATAGGAGGTTAAAGATGAATTAAAAAGAAAGTGATCAGTTAAGGTGATTACCTCTTCTTTGAATCATCTCCTATAGATCCCATCTTATGGGATTTATAGGGTTTATTTTGGGAAATATATTACATATATAATGTTTCTAGGGGAGGAGAAAAGATAATTTTATCGATTTTGTAAAATCTAGAAGGATGATGGTGGCGTGAAGAAGAGAAATAAGGTGTTCAATTTTATAATTGTGGGGAGGGGTACTCTTGGAATGTCCTAAAAGATTAAAATATATTATAGTCACTATCAATAAAAATAGTTTCAAAAGGCTTATAAATTTCCCATGGATGAAATTTTAGAACATATATCACCCCTTGTCTTATTTTAATATTTTTATGATTATAATGTAATTCCATTAAATAATACATTCATAAAATATCATTATTATCAATTTAGACACTATTCACATAATTTGACAAAAAATACATAAATAAAAAGTTATAATTATAATAAAATCATTTAAATCTCTATGAAATTTCATAGTTCTCCAAAAAATCCATGTGACACTATAACTTACCAAATTTATATTACTTTTAATTTTTTTAAAATCATTTATTTTATTTTATGTTAATTGAATAAGTACATTATTAGTGTTGCAGAATAATTTAATGTAATTATATAATTAATAAAAATAATAAGTAAATTTGAATCATAAAAATTATATCATTATTCTATGAATAGTCATTTATATTCATTACTAGTTTTTTTTATCCCTCTATGGATACATAAGTGATATTTAATATTAATAGAGTGTCGTTTTGTAACTTTCATTGAATTTAGTATTATATAGGTAGTTTTCATAGATAGGTTCCCCTTATATAATTAAATGTTGAGCATATGGTGATAATGGTCAAATTAATTTTTTCAAATAAGAATTATGATGAAAAATGATTATCTTATTACTTATTTTTAAACATGATTAACCTGATTTACCCTTTACCAAGGTAAATATTATTACCCTAATTACAATTAAAAGTGATTAATAATAAAATGGAATCTATTTGAAAAATTAGGAAATATAGATTCCATATATGGAACTCATTTTTCTATATTTAATTTCTATAAGTTGTATAAATTATTTTTTAAAAAAATAGGTACACAATGTGCGATGAAAACACATTTTTAGAAAAATAAATTGCTAAGCATTGAACTCGAGTTTATTAGTATTCCAGGACTAGATAAAATATTTGATAAATGTTAATTTTTTATTAAATGTATAATATATAAATATCATTAAAATAATTCCCCAAAAGTGATTTATTTAATTTTTTATGATAAGACATGGTTGCATACATGAAAATAGTTTTATAAAAAAACTATTTTACATTCGAATGGTTTTATTTTTATTTCTATTAAATTGGTAACTAATGAATTTATATTATATATGCACACAAAATAATTTTTTTTGAATTTAATTAGTACTATTCATACCCACAAATAGAATTTATAGAAGATAACTGTCACATAACAAAATTTTAATTGTATATCATGGTTCATTTAAGCATAGTGTTTCATGTAACTCAAACCATTGAAGAAATTAAATTAATTTGAAAAAATATATTTCATAAAATCCTGATATTTTAAATTATACCCCTCATTAAAATATTTTTTCCTTGAAATTGATCACCCTTATACAAAAATATGAAGATATCATTATTTTATTAAATCTTCATATTTCCATATAGCTTCATTGAATGTATGAGTTATGTAGATAAATTTATCAAGGTGAGTAATATTATTGTATATAACTTTTTCTCTAAGATTCAATATTTCTTCTAGTTTTTATTCATAAGAAATATCATGTTCTAGTGTTATAACCTTTGAGGTTCATACAAGAGATGGATTGTTCTGGAAAATCCCCAAGTGAGATAAATGGAAAACATCATGATCTTGATTGAGGTTTGGTGGAAGCACCAAGTGATAATATACAATCCATATTAAAAAAATATATTTAAAGGGACAATATAACCATGTCTTATAATTCCCTTCTCTTCAATTCTCATAACCTTGTTCAATTTATAAATTCATAGAAAAACTATCTCACCAACTTTAAATGTCTGGTCAAATCGATAATTGTTAGTATAACATTTTTATCAACTCTAATCCCCCTTTATGTGCTGTTGAATGGGGTTTACATTCTCTATAATTTAAAAATCTATCTAAGGTCCTAATAGCTTTCATAATCCAATATCATCCCAGAATGTTGAAGTTATCCACTTCTTTAAATAGAGGGATTCAAAAGGATCCATTTGAATTTTTTAGTGAAATCAATTATTATATGAAAAATTGACTAGAGGAATGTGTTCATCCCAACAAAATTTAAAATCGATATAACAAGTTCTAATCATATAATATAGGGTTTGAATTTTTCTCTTATACTCAACATATGTATGGGGATGATATGTAGTACTGAAACTCAACTCTAAATCTAGATCCTTCATAATATTCACCAGAGCATTGATGTATGTTTTAGATCCATATTATACAAAATAATGTGCTACTTCATGAAACATTTACACTCCTATAAAATAAATTTTGTAAATTTGATCTAGATAGAAATATACTCTAATGAAAATAATGTATACTAACTTCATAGGGGGATCAAATTAAACCCTTATAGAATTATTCAATATAGATATGTTGGGAATTCTGGAGATAAAATCCATAGTGATGTTTTCACAATTTCATTCTGGTATGGGTAATGGTTGTAACATACCATTATACTTTTATCTCTCATCCTTAACTTTCTGACATTCCAAAGACCGAGATACAAATTATAAAATATCTCAAATAATATTTTCCTACCCAAAATCTATACATATATTTACATCTAGGATGAATAGAGAATGAGTAACTATGAGATTCCTTTAGTATACCATTCTTCAAATTTGATATGTATGGAACACATAGCCATTTCCTCAACCCTATCATTATATCACAATAAATGTTTAACTCAGGAACATTTCTAACAATCTTATGCAGCTCTACATCAACCTTCTCCACATCATTAATCATTATTTGGATATATGGTCGAACAGTTATTTGATATAGATTTTATTTACAACCTTCCTTCCATATTTCAAGATTCATCCTTTAAAATCTAGAAATATTTTGTAACACCCCAATAATTTCATGAGAATGTTTTTTATAACTTCATTGATTTATTGTGTAGTATAAAACACCAAGATAATGTTGCATTACACACAACACAAGATTAACTATCCATATATGAAACACTATTTTTGGCTTGTGTTACAAACAGTTTCATGTTCTTTTGATAGAGTTAATTTCATGCATGACTGTGTATAAGAGAATAACAAATTATTATTATATTACCTTAGAAAATATTCATTATAATGGTGGATATGAATGATATTAATTTAATTAGAAAAATATTATTTTCACATTTATATATTTTTAATTCTTTGCTGAGAAATTAATTATTAAGGAAAATAAAACCCTTTTTAAATAAAATGAAATTTTTTCTAAAAACAAATTAAATTAAAATAACTGAGTTTATTAAAAATTAAATAACTCTTGATGAATTTTATTAATAATATATATATATGATATATTCAATATAGTTTTTAAAATTTACATTATATATTTATGGGATATGTAAGAACAAAATAAATGTTTTGGATAAAAGAAGTATTTTTCGAAATAAAAAATGACTTTCAACATATTGATGAAGCACCCATTTTAAATATATTTGATTACACTTTTTTATATTATATTTTAAAAATTATAATTATTAAATGGAATTGGGGCTTTAAAATTTATTTTTGATAAATATTAGGTATTTTTATAATAACATTTATATTTTAATGAATAGTGAAAAATACTGCATTTTAATACAAAACTAGTTTTAATATAATTTAAAATATTCCTAGATTATCCTTTTAATTTATTTTTATCTATAATTAGATTATTTTTTTATTATTTAATATAATTTTTCTCATTAGAAGTAAATTCACACTGAAATTTTATATAAATTCATATCAATCTTTTGATGGTTTTTACTTCTTAAAAACCCATTTTCTTATTCTCTCAAATAGATTAATATTAATTTAATTATTGAATCTTCTATATTTTAAATTTTTTAAAATGGATTAAATATTTTAAATAAATGGGCCCAAATTGCATTAAAATGTTACCTTTTTTGATATAATTAATAGTAACTATGGAACGTTTTAGTTAACATGGTTAAAGGTAAATTAGTAATTTTTTTAACAAATTAATATGACAAGGAAAATAAAATTATACTAACATAGGAAATATTTTTATTAGATGATTTAAAATCTACCCTTAACACCTACGAATCATAATGGACTCATTTGATGGAATTTTTTATATGAAATGTAAATAAATATTATAAAAATAAAAGAGACTGATATGAAAAGGACAAAATGTCACCCTCTTATTTCATATAAGTATAATAATTTTAATATAGTGATTAACATTATAAAATATATATTATAAATATTATACTTAAATATAATTAAATTATCTACATCATGGTAATTTATTTATAATTTTTAAAGATTAAATAATTACCGTAAAGTCTTATAAAATGATGATGCATAAATTATTTAATTGATGAAAAATCAATAAAATAATTTTAATTAAAATGATGTTAACCATTAAAAGACCAAAAAAATGAAAAAATATTTTTTTTAGAGTATATCTAGAACACAATATACCAGGGGTCAATTCAATGACCATTTGGAGCCATATTAAAATGATTAAGACACGTATAATATTTTTTAATTGATGTTAGAGTTGTCACATTCATATTTTAATAAATATGACATTCTAAATTATTAAGTTTACAAAATATATAATCTAATATAAGTATTATTATGAAATATAGAGGGTTTATCTTCAATATTTTATTTTTTTAATTTTTACATAAAAAATAAGTATATTAATTAATTACACAAAACTGATGTAGTAATTATTTTATTATTAAAAATATTAAATTAATGTTATTAAAAATAAAAAAATAAATATAATTTGAGATAACTAATATATCCATATTTTTTAAAAAAATACATTGACACGCAGCAGATATAATAAATTGTTTTTTAGAGGATAAAATATCATCCTAATATGTTAAAAAGTCAATAAATTTAATTGTGTCCAAATTGACACTATAGATTATTTATCAAAATAATGTATTATTAAATTATTTTCAAATGATAAAATATTTTTAAAAAATATATAATAATTATTACATGGCCTTTAATTTATAAATTATTCATTTATGGTCTTATAGACATTAGATGAAAAATTATACTATTCTAATATTTTATAAATTGTTACCTTAGTTAAAATTAAAATAGAATAACTAAAGGTTAATTGAAATGATAATGTTTATAAAGATATAAAAAATGTCTGAAATTTAATTTTTCATGAGTTTAAAACCATATATCATCTCATAGTTAATAATAGGATATTTTTGAGGTAATTTTCTAGGGTTTTATTTTCTCATAAATTAATATTTTTTGACGATTCAAAAGCTGCCCCTCCGCTCAATTATAAAAGTGAACCACCTTTCACAATTAATCACAACTCATTGAGCCTTAATAATTGGATATACCTTTAAATATTACATTATTAACTTCCCTTGTAATATTATAGAGGTTTTGGTCTTCTCTAAAGACTAAATCTAGTGCGTTAAGATGAGATTTTGAGGGTGCACGTCGAAGAGGAGGTAATCTGTTCTATTGATTCGTTCAAACATCATTTATATTATACATCATATTCATGATTTTTTCATCATAGATTAATAAAATAATTATCACATATATAATAAGATATTATTATTATAATAAAACAACCATATTCCTCATTTTATCCATCCTATGAAAAATGAAATCACCATGCGTGCGCACGTATGGGTTACCATGTCAACACCGCGATGTCATCTATTTTTCACCACAACCACACATGGATTTGTATAATGATGTAAATAATAAGTATATAATATTATTATAACATAATATTAATTATGAAATATTATACACCATCCACTTAAATACCATTAATCAATTATGAGAATGTTATAGTCAGCCATGCGTACGTATGACCTACTATCTCCACGATGCGATAAGATTCATTCTACATGAACTTTATTCAAGAATGATTATATAAACGAATTTAATGATTAAATATGATATATATTATACTAATATCACTAAAAAAATTATATTCATATATCCTAAGATGCGTAATAAGAACTTACCTGAAAAAGCATGCATAAAAAACAAGCTATTTATATCTGAATAACGAGTAACAATGAAATTTTATTTACAAATAGATGATAATATTATTATATATTATTTTATAAAAATTACTATGATAATATAATAATTAAATTTAGTTATTTAAATCATTATACATGTGGTTCAGATAAAAATAAATGATATCAGCCCTAAGGCAAGGGATAATTTTATAATCTCATTATTATGTGAGACTGTTTATACGTAACTATTTATGAAGGTATATTTATCATCCACATCAATTATTCCAAAATATGTATTCAAAATTTTTTTTACATCCTTATAATTTTTTTTAAATTTATATTTACTCATTGGTTAATTTATATTAATGGCTATGAAAGGAATCTTTTTTTTTCTGATACAAGATACATTTTGACATTCCGAAAGAAGTATGAGAAGGATGTTATATGTTAACTTATATAACCGGAATGGATTTTATTTACTTCACAATGAATTGATTCCATAAAACATCCTTTATAATATTTCAAGTTTATTTTCAAATAAATTTTTATATTTTAATATTACATGGCATTTTGAGGGAATTTTTTTTTAAAAGGTGAAGGGATATTTTCCTCATGAATTATTTCAAGTGTTTTATCAATATTATTTTCCATATAAGATTAAATTCTATAAATTGTGTTATGTTTCTATACCTATTACTAAAATTATTATTATTTTTTTATTATGGAATGATATTTATGAAATCCATTTTTTTAAATGTACTATAATCGAATGATGTTTAAGAAACCCCGTTTATTCTATAGGTTATGCAATGATGAATGATTTATGTTTTGGTGGAATATATAAGAATGATTTAATTATGAGATGGGTGGTACCTATATCTACCTCCAATTAATTAGGTAAAGATTTATATCTCATGAGATAGAATAGTTTGGAATGAGAAATGACATCAGTGCAGTAATATATGGATTAAATGAGGAGTGAAATCAGTTTAGTAATGAACACTGTCCACTATGATGGTCTTGTAAATGAGCCTTAACTAATATGAAATGATTTTATATGCTTATTTGTATTCAAAAAATTCCATGTCTTATGTTATTGATATGTTCATATATTATTTATTATTTATCCTAAGACATGATCTCATGAAATTTTATACACATGATATGATTTGAAAATGATACATTCTTATATCATATGATTGTGATATGATTGATATATCCTTTGTTTACCCTTACTAAGAATCTGAGATCACCCTTTCTTATGCTTCTTTTCCCTAGGTTTTGAATAATACTATTAAGTAATTTTTTTCCAAATGGAGTATAGTTACGAAGGAATAAGAAATGGACATTGTAGATGTCTTATGAACTAGGTTTTTATGTTTCCCAGTTTCTAAAGACACTATACCTATATGGTCCTGTCGTGGCATTGTTATATTTTTAATGAAAATTATTCAATTTTTAGGTAATATCTATGTATATAATGTTTAGTTAATTACATATTGGATATTTTATGACACACATTATAGATAATATTGTGTGATCCTTTTAATTAAGTGAGTTATTTAAAATGTTTACTTTACCTAGGTGGTAATTTATTAAGTAGTCAAAATATTTAATCAGTTGCCACCATATACTCTTTCTTACATTCAACTCATTCTTTGTGAAAAAATACTGTAAACTTTTATGACCGTTATATATATCATAAATTTCCTGATAAAAATGATTCTTTAATAACATTAATGCACAAAAATTACCAAAGAAGACTAAAAAAGATGATTTGTGTAATCATTACCATAAACATTCAGTTATCATGTGGAATAATATATATCTATATCATTATTCACTGGAACACATCCCCAAATCTTCATTGATGCATGAATAGAGATTAAAAACCCTTATACACTAGAAGGCATTGTGATCATTGGTGCACTAACCAACCTTTTCTTCTGGTCAATGAAATTATCATTACTTTCATCCATCAAAAGAAACTTGGATCCTTTCCAATTTAACTTTGTGAGTGTACTATAAATCCTTGAGAAATTATCCACAATGATCAAATAATATCTAGTGAAACCAAGAAAAATATATATCCCAATCATAGTGGTTGGTTTAGGAAAACATTTAATAACTTATATCTTTAAATGAACATTTGGTATACCCTAAAATGATTTTATATATCCCATGAAGATACTTTCTAATTCCAAAATTCACAATTGGTAAATTTTTCATAAAGTTCCTTCTTTCTTAGGGTCATCATCATAATCGTTAATTTATCTTCAAGATCGTCCTTTCTCTTTGATTATATAAAATTATCATTCATAAATACCATTAAAAACTAATCAATTTAATCTTTAATGACTCAAATCATTTAATCCATGAATATATAGTGGGAATTAGTATGACCAAGTAGAATAAATCTAAATTCATAATCTCTATACTTTGTACACAATTTTATCATGGGTATATCCTCATTAATAACACTCAATTTATGATATCCATAGTGAAGTTCAATCATGAAATAGTTTTAAAATTATCATAGTTGATGAAATAACTCATTAATAATGTAAAGTGGATAGTTCTTCTTGATTGTGTTATTGTTTAATATCTTCTAATTAAAACAGAGATACATTGATCCAAAATTTATCTTAACAACATTAATAGTTCACCCCAAGGTCACACACTTGAATGAATCAATTAAAATTTTTAGATCATCCTCGAGTTTCTTCTTCAATTCTTATAACTCATTCTGTTCTATTCTATAATTATTATTTGAAATAGGTATTGCACTATATATGATTTTTATTGATAACTCAACTTCGTGATTTAGTGGAACACAAGGAAACTCTTTATGATGTATATAAAAACTATTTAACAATATGCATTTATTTTATTTTTAGTTTCTCACTAAACATATGATACAAATAAAATTCATGGTCATGAATTTTAACCCATCAGGTTGAATTAATTTTCGTCAAATGATTATATTAATCCACACACTAATAAATATGTATGAGTTCATTTTAAATATGAAATTTGACTTACCATCCCTATTAGTTGATATAGACTCTATATAAATAATTCTAATCCATTCCAAAGATAAAAAAATTTGAACTAGAGGGATAACAAAAATAATTTTAGGAAGACTATTTACACAATCATTTAGAGAGTGATAATCAATTTTTTATGTGATCATAATAACATTGAAAATTTTCCTTACTAATTTGTTATATAATAATTGAGTATATGAATTAACATTCAGTGAGACCATTCAGGATATATAGTAATTAATATAACTAAGCTAAAATAAGATACATCAATATATGATCATACTTATCAACACATGAACATTATCATTCTATCATACACTTGTACTAAAACCAAAATGGTTTGTGTGATGATCAATAATACTTGATCAAAGTGACCAATCATTAAAAATAATTCACTGGATGTATAAATTTTGAAACTTTATTTTAAATTTATGAAACCATAAGCTTATCCTAGGTAATTCATTGTAATCCACTCTTAAAATTCATTATGATGTTTAGTAATGATTTTTTGAATTTCCAAAATATATCAATTTGGAGGGTCAATCTTAGAGTTCAGTAAGGACAATTATCATGCACTGAGTGACAATCAAGTTAAAGTACAATGCACTCTTTTCCAATTTATTACAACTAGGTAAAATTGTTCTTGATCCATATCCACTTGTAGTATCGAGACATGGATTAAATTTCATTGAAATCACTTTCTATATCCTTTACAGAAATTCTAGGAAATTATCTTTTACATATAATTTTACTTATATATCACACTCAATGTTTCTCATCACTGTTTTTGTAGGTTTATTAATTTTTTTATACCAAATATAATGAACCATAATTTCCATATAGAGATATTATTTATTTGTATAGAAATATTCATTACATAACATTATGACCCACATGATAATGATATGGTTCTATTATCTTTGGAAACATGGATAAATAAATAATTGGTTCATAAGTGTCTCCCATTAAGTTATTCATAACTAGAACCATTCTTATACATATAATAATTTATATATTTCATTATTTTCAATTGAAAGGAAACATAAGAAAGGGTGTAATCATATACCCAATATAGGTAAATAAGGGATATTTCAATGATAATATAAATATACCATGACTATAACTAAATGATAACATGAGAATGGAATTTATACACCATAACATGCATATCAAAAATTCATAATATTGATTCATGGGAAAAATCATGGTAGTTCATAACATATACATCCTGAAGGAATAAAATATAATGAACTATGAGAGTATAAAATTGATATAAGACATGGAATTTAGGATTATACATAAGAGTCGAAAATAATTTTTATAGTTTCATAGGATCATTTATATGAATATTATAGTCGATTGGGTAACTCCCCATTCCATCATAGTCATCTATGATCACTCCAAAAATATTATAGTGGACAAATTCATTTACTGAATTGGGTGGAATTAACATTCTATTCTTATTTATCATCTTATATATCAATCACTTCCTAATCCATTATAGGGATATATAATTATGCTCCCACCCATCCTTTGTTATAGGGTAACCACCATACATTGTTTGTAACATAACCAATGACCATGATTCATAATTCTTCCACCATCACATAATAAAAATATTAAAAATTTGTTCCATAGGGTCATAAAACATTCATCATATCTTCATATCATAGCCTGTACAATGAAAATTAGTTTCACAAACATTTCATCAAATCATCATAGCATAACCCATAAGAAATGAATGAGAATTATAAAAATATCATCTCAATAATCATAATCTATCTAGATAATGAATATGTATATTACAATTGGATTATATACTCATTAAAATATATGTGACCAAATATTCTCTTAAAAAATACCATTAAAATCATTCTTGAGGAAAATATCCTTTCCATTTTGAAATAAATTCTCTAAAATAATTTCTTTTTTGAAAAATATTATTGAATTGAATTTATTTAAAAAAAATTTAGCAACATATAAATTATTCCTCAAATCATTGAGATTTAATGACTATGGGAAATTATGTTCATTATATATAATTTAAAATAAATCATTCCATTTAACATTTTTTATAAAAAAATAAACAATTAGATCATTCAGACTATGACAAGATGATTACATTTAAACCATTTTTTTAAAAAATAATTTTTTTTAAAAATGATTTAAAATTAAAATAGGAGGATATTAAAACTTTTTTCAATTTTTTTAGAAAAAAATAATATGGAAACAGAAATCATTTTCGACCAAAAAAATTTAGTTTTCATTAAAAATACTATTTTGATTTATTGCCAACATAAAGTGATGAAAATGAAAGGAAAACACATATTCTCATGAAATTAAAAAATTATAAGAAACACAATGTTTTTATCATATATGTAAAAAATAATTTACACAATTTTTATTTAATCATAAATAATCTTAATTAAAATTGGATTTAAACATAATTCTCATACAATTTTGGAAAATTCTGAATCGTAAGCCCGATAAACATATATAATCAAAATAAAATTTAAATAACATGAAAATAAGTATATTAATGATATCAAATGTAAAATGGGTTATATAAACTCATCATAAAATAATATAGGTACATGAAACAACATATGTCTCAAAGAAGATAATTTAAAACGAAAATCCCTTACCTCAAGTCTCACCTTTCGTTATAAGCTTTCGAAAATCCTATATAATAAATATATATTTATTAAATAAATTGTATAAATATATTAATTTATAAAATAACATTTATGATTTATTTAGGACATCTTATCTCTAATTTATTAACTTCTTTTTTTAAAATAACAATTATGGTCAATGTATATTTCATTTTTCATGCATGTTTCGATTCCGTAGTCTCAGTCATAGTACATTGATTATGGTTATATAATTTTTTAAATTATTATCAATGATAAAATTATCATATAAATTAATTATATACAAATTTATATTATTCCATAAATTATATATATATAAATGAATTATATTGTTCATTGAGATTATCGGTTGTACATACACATAAACATAATTTTTCATTTTCCAGCATATGAAAAAAATAATGTTTCATTATAATTCTTCATTAATGAATCATTATTATATAGTATAATACATATATATATATATTTATAAAATCCATCCTTATTACCATTAATCTAAAATTTATATGAAAACAAAATCACTTCATTATGTGGAGGAGGTAGTCCACACATATGTATGAGAAACACTATCATTCCTCAATAGTTTGGGTGGTTATTAGATATATATTATATTATCATTGTATAAGAATAAATATTTTATGAATATAATATATAATCCTTAGACCATTAATTATTACCATCAATTAAATATGGTAATGAAAATTTCATTTTGACGCTATGTGGAGATGGTAAGCCATACAAACACATGAGTGATATTTTCACTTCCAATTCGATGGAAAATAGGGTAAATAAAGGGGGTTTAATAATAATAATAAAATATAATTATATTCAGGATAATAAATTTATTATTTTATGGTGAATATAATATATTTAATTAAGGTTAAAAAATATTTAAAATGAAATTGATTGGTTAAGGGGATTACAACTTCTTTGAAACAACTCCTTCAGATCATCTCTTAAGGGATATAGGATTATAATTTTGGGAAGAAAAAAACCTCTAAAATATTACTAGGGGAGAATAAAAGAGAAATTGGAATGTTTTTTATGATATTTAAGTATCAAAGTTGTGTATAAAATAAAAAGTATGGGTACCCTTTTATAATTGACAGGATGATAACTCTTGTAATTTATTAAAATAATAAATTATATTGAATTCATTACCAAAAAAATTGATAAAAATAGTATATAAATGGGAATGGGATGAAATTTTCTACAATATATTTACCCTTTTTTATTTTAATGAATTTATGATTTATATTCAATTAAATAAAAATATTACATTGATAAAATATCATTATTTTAAATTTAGACACAATTTATTCAATTTGATTTATAAGAAATAAAGACAATGTTTGAATTAGAATCATATCCTTCAACACCTAAAAATTATTTCATACATATACACATAATTATTTGATCTAGTAATCCACCCAATTTATATTACTTTTAATATTTTTTAAGAATCCTTTATTATGTTTTTTTAATTGATAAAATAATCTATTGGAATATCATAATTAATTGAGGTAATAATATTATTAATAGAAATTATAAATAAATTACTAAAATGAAAATAAATTACTTATAATAAATATAGTCATTTAAGTTAATTCGTAAATTTCTTTTCTCCCTTTGTGCACACATAAGATAATTTTAAAACCATCAGAAAGACACTTTTTATGTTTTTTTACATATTATATTGGTCATTTTCATGGAAGAAAGTATCTTAAATTATTAAAGTTCAAGATTAAGGCAACAAGGGTAGAATTAAATTCATTAAATGTGAATTAACATTACAAATTATGACCTTATCATATATTTTTAACCAAGGTTAACCTGATTTACTATCTACCAAGTTGGAAAATAATACCTCAGTTACTATTAATAATGCCTTAAACTAAAAAGAACCTATCAGAAAATTTTGTACCACCTTACTCCATGTCTAGTATCTATTTTTCTAAATTAAATATCTATAATTTGTAAATATTAATTTTTTAAAAATAAATTCACATTACATGATTAAAACTACCATTTCAGAGAAATAATTTATAATCATTTAACGGCATTTTATTCCTTATTCATGATTAGAAATAATATTACATAAATGTTATATTTTTTAATGATTAATATATCAATTTCATTAAAAAAATCAAAAATATTTATTTATTTAATTTATTTAGATAAAATGTTTTTGTACACATGAAAATAATCTCCTCAAAATTTTTTTTCTTTTAAATGTATTTATTTTAATTTCCAATCAATTGATAGCCAAGGAACTTATTTTATACAAGCAGAAATCAATACTTTTTAATAATTAATTTAGTTCTATTCATACTCTCCAAACCAATGGTTCGATGATAACTACCACATTAAATTATTTTAATAGTTTCTTATGGATTTTTTACACTTTGTGTTACATTTAACACAATCCATAAAAGAAATTAAATTTATTTGAAAAACAGTTTAAACAATATCAAGGTGTTAATACATTGGTAAGTGAATCATAAATTACAATATCATATAGTGGAAAAGATTTTTTGATATATAGTTATGAATAAATCAATGTATTGGGATGTGGTATCAGGTAGAATGACAATGTTATATTGTATGCCTCACACAAATTGAGGGTCGATGAATAAAATTATCCGACTCACGATTTGGAAATAGAAGTTTTAATTTTACATTGAAAATATTATAGTATTATTATTTTTTAAATGTGTGATATATATAAATATAGATGATAAATGTTTTATGTATATATTCATATATAAAATGTTTAATATTCACCAAATGAGATGGTTGGAGTTGATTTTATATTATTTCTACAAAATTCATTACCACCCTAGGATGAAAGAAAAGGTGTTTGATGCACTTAGTTGGATGGATTGTGCGAGATTTTCTATGACAAGGATTTATGAAGATCCAATACGTATTGATTTAATGAGTACAGACATTGAAATCATGAGTAAATAAGAGAAATTATAACTTTCTCAAATTATTTTTCAACCATCCATCCATGTGAGTATTAAAGAGGCATAAAAGGAAGATTTTGAGATGAAAAAGAAGGTGAAGAATGTGCTGGATTTAAACTATTACCAAGATGTAATAATACATTTCAAGAACCTTATATATGTCTCTGAAATACATGAATTGAAGATGAAACTTCTATTTGAATATCATATCTTGATATTCCCTATCTATATTGGAATTATGAAGGTGTATATTTATCACAAAGAGAATTTATAATAATATTTATTGAAAAGGGTCATTGTGAAGTATATATCTCAATGCTTAGTATGTATAAAAGTTAATTTTTAATTTCATATGTACATAGGGATGATGAAACACTTACCCATTACTCTGTGGAATGAAAAAAATAACTCTTAATTTCATATTAGGACTCCCCAATACATCTAAAAAACATAAGATGGTTTGGATTTTAGTCGATCTCCTTATGAAGTTAGAGAAATCTATGTCCATTTCAGAACACATCTCACATGGATAGATTTCTTAGATATACATTAAGTGGGTTATAAGTTTTAATGGAATACAAAATTCAATTGTATCAGATCATGATCTATGAGTTTCCTTTAATTTGTGGACAAGTATTCAAAAACTATTGAATACATTGCTTATCTTTAACAATATATAGAATTATTAGGTATATTTTCAACATGGGAGGACTATCTAAACCATTAATGATATGTTGAGTGATTACATTATATATTTAAATGTTGTACTAGAGAAATGTGTTAATTAGTTTTAATTTCCATAAAACAAAATTCATCACTCGAGCTTTCAGATCGATCTTGTAATGAACTGACCTAGGTCAGCCCAACCCTTCACCTCTGTCGGTACACCACAATACCAAAATCAAATTAATGATCACTATAGGCTCGTAAAAATAATTTTTTTTAATAAATAACAACTTAGTAATGGTATGTTACATGGTAATATATAATAACCCATCCATGGTAGGGATCATCCACACCCACATAAGCAGATTTAGGAAATAGTAAATAAACAAAAAGAGAACAATTAAAATGATGAAAAAATACCATAATGGAATGATGTCATCATATATAGACCATGGCATATTATTAAATACACAAAGAATATTTATTCGAAATATCACAACATTAGTAATGGGAAGTAGACCAAAAAATACCAATACAAACATCCCCAAAAGTAAAAATGCCCAAAATTCATTCCTCCCAAACCAACCCAGTGAGCCCGCATGTCCTACAACAAAAGATTACTGAAAAAAATCAAGATGATACACCAATAAAAATAATAACCTTTCCTTTACCAAATTACTATAGAAAAAGATATAGATATTTATAAAAGAATTTTTTTGGTGTGAGGCACAAGTCCTAGTACTATACTACCATAAATCTGTTCATGTATTTTAAACTTAGGAATCTTTAAAACTTGTTTCAAAACTTATTTTGCAAAAATATTCCACATTGAAAACATTTATCTTTAAACCAATACTTTTTAATCCATTTGGGTTTCTTTAAAATAAAGTGGTTTTCCAAAATAATTCTCAATATGGAAAAGGTATATAAATAATGAAATACGACAGAACATTCACAATGCACCCCAACATAAAAAAATGGATAACCACAAACATTATCATTATATGTTTAAATAAATGGAAATGGATATAACATATGATTTGACATCTAATAAGGCATTAACAAAATGTAATAAATCATTTAAATCAATTCAAAATATGTAATGTGAACTAAAGGTTCTAACCATATGGGTCTAATGTGATTGTGTATATAATATGAATTTATATTTGGATAAAAATGGTGAAGATCTCATGCTCATACCAAAGACCAACTCCAATATCCCACATAGAATCTTGGTCAAAATGTGGAACTTCTCTTGGTTTTCCCATAAAAGGGTATCATGGTAATGTGTATATTATACAACAAGTTGATTCATTCTTAGTATTTCACGAATAGGATCTTATAGTCCCTTGAAAAAAAAACATTCTCATACCCCGGTTATCCAATTTACATACAATGAAAAGCATAACCACATCACAAGTTCCCTAATGAACTATTTACCAAAACATTTTAATAAACTAGAAAACATCACCATTTTAATAAAACAACATCATCAAGGTAGAACCATTTATAAACCCTATTTAGAAACCATTTTAAAACTATAAAACCATTTGATAAATTTAATCAAACATGTAGTGTGAACTCAAGTTACCCCCATCTATAAAAATCCATATTAAAAGTCCACATTTACATATCAAACAATATATCACATCAAGAATATAAAAAATAGCAACAATATATTAAATAAATGAATGTTTGATAAAAATGAAATTAAGAATTCAACATTAATATATTGAAAAAACCCATAAATACAAACACCTACCTTGATAATGGTTCTAGTCTGGTCACCTCCAATAAAAACCAACCTATTTAGTGAGAATATGTCTTCACACACTTAAAACATATGATATCAAACCAATAACCCCATTTAAACCCCTAAAATATACCAACCCAATATCTTGGGTTTCACAAATTCATCTAAATGGGAAAAATGATGAGAATTGGTATAAGAAAAAGGAAAGCTCAATGAATAGAACTTATATCGATTAAAACACATTTTACCTAAGGAGAATCCAAAAACAATTCTCAAAGTAGAAGATCCCAATATTGGATAAGGGGATATAAAAAAAGGTGTGGAAAAGTGTCTCAAGGGGTTAGAAACTGACCATTGTAATTTTGATAAAAATCATCATTTTTAATGAGTTAGAAAACTTTCAAGCGTACGCCATAGGGTAAGAAGAACCTTGCAAAAACTGTGAAAGATCCACTTGATCCCCTAAAACTGAGATGTATAGTTTATCATAGAACATTAATGGTTTGAAAATATATTTTCAAACTATTATTAGTAATATTTACCCCCAAACACCCACCCTAGAATTGTTATCCACATGGTTATGGAAGCCATATATCAATCACGTGATTGGGTATGTTTTCCCTCTAAAGGATCTTTATTGACCCCCAACACAAGGGAAAACAAAATTGGAAATAAAAGGTAAATAAAAACAAAAAATAGATGTACCAGTGACCGAGTGGGTGTAAAAACTCTCCATCACATCACTTTTTACCCCCATAATGTTCTCAAGAATCCTCAATATAAAATAGGTGAGGAAACATCTCCCTCATCAAATATTATCAATCCAATGTATCATAGATATCGCCACTGAAAAACCAAAACACCTAGATGAGTGAGATAGAATAACTAGAGAGAACCTTTCTCTGATGATCCATTATATGAATGAGGTGCTCCATGACTACTAGATACGTTTAAATCTCTATGTCATCCAAAAAGAGAAACCTGAGATGGGTTATAATGAGTCCTCTACATTTGGGGAACATTATAGATTTCATGGATCATAGACATCCGAAGTGGAAACATATAATAATAGTCTATTTTCAAATATGTTCCATGACATTAAATTATTTGATATAATATTCTTGAATTTTCCACAAATTCTCCAAGAGATGATGGACTAGTCAATCAAATTTCTGAATAAATACCATGCCACAAACATGAAAATACAACGACCAATGACATTGGTTGAACAATGACTTCTTGTGACTCTGAAATATTACTAAATTCTATTGAATCAACCAAAACTTTCAATCGTCTATTTTTTTGAGACTCTGTACCAATAAGGAAAACTCTCCAACCTCATCCTACCATGACAATGATTGTTATTGATAACCATATAAATTCTAAAATGGGGTCATCCTAATCGAGGACATATAAATTTTATTGTACGAAAACTCCGTAAAAAATCCTCGTTTCCCAGGAATCTCCAAAGTCAATAACACATTCTTATAACATATAATCAAGATTCTGGATTTCTTTATAAGAATGATCATCTATTTGTGAGTGACAAGAGGGGCCCAACATTATCTTGGTTCCCAAATCTCCCTATATTCCTTTCAAAAAACAATAAGTCAAATGAGAATCCTAGTCTAGAACTATCATCGTTGGAATTTTTTGAAACTTATCCATATATTTATTATCAAATTGTATAAGATTTTGTATATTCATTGAATCCCTAATGGGAATAAAATGGGTTTATTCATTAAACCGTTGAAGGTCAACCATATAGAAACCTTCCTAATATGATTATGAGGTTGGTCGAAAACAAGATCCATCAAGATCTCATAACACTACAACACTGGGAAGGGAAGAGGTTATAAGAACCTAGAAATTCTCTAGTGACCAAAATTGATTCATTGGAAGGTCAAACATTTATAATGAAGGTGAACAACTAAATTCCTCATCACAAGCCACCAATTCAGACCATTCATCGTATAAATCTTCATCCCCCCCCTTGGATAGATGACCCAATTAGAATGATACCTCACATAATTTAAATATTACCTCTAGATAAATGGAAATAAAAAATTCTTCATGAAGAGTATAGAACCATCAAGATACTATGACCCACAACTCGAGGTCTCCCCACCATCTTGAACACTAATAATTAATTGAAACACTGGATCATATACCTTCTCACTCCTAACGTAATAGATATGATAGGGTGTTTTCTTCACACTCACCAAGAACACCCACTCTCTCTCATACCACACCTATAGAATTGGAGATGAAAATAGACATTAGGACCCATTTATCCATTGACTCGTGTACAAATTACAGTTGAATATTCCTGCTCAACACGTGAGTGACAATATTTCCCTTCACGGTGTATAAGCAATGTTGAAATCAAAATTCTAAAGATATTCTACCCAGTGTCTCCTTCTATGGTTCAGGGACCTTTAGGTCAAAATATACTTCAACATTTCTTAATCAGAGTAGATTTTAGTATTCTACCAGAATATGTTTTACAACCTCTTATTAAGTTCATGCATCCTGACCACCAACTTCAGGTTATCAGTGGGATAATACCACAAATGTGGGATTAGCTGCTATGAGACAAAGGACACCACATGGTCTTGAAGTATTAACACACATCTCGACCCCATTCCATAGGTAACATAAAAAAATACATATGAATTCATAGGTTTGAGAAGAATCAAGATGTGTATGGATGTTAGAAATACATAAAAATTCCAAAAAGGGTATTGAAACATATTACTTATTATAACTTAACACCTTCCCAAGTAAATCCATAGAGGGACATCCTATCTTGAAGATGTGCCAAAAAGAAATATATAATACCTAACCAAGCCCAAAAACATCATATTTTCAACACATTTATGGCATAATCTCATTAAATAATTTCTCAAACTTTCTTGAGGTCCACTAAGATTCCTCTCTTGGAAATCATGTGGATGGTGAACCTCAGTTCTTAGATAAAAAATTCAAATGGTTAAATCATGAAATATAGATAATTCTCCAATAATAATCCTAAAAACCTCTATATGTTTAGTATCATCCTATACTATATTATAATACACTGAGAAGTCATCAAAAAGTAGGAACATGAAGGAGTCATATATGAAGAAGAAGATAAATTTTATCACAGTAATAAAGAACAAAAAATTATTGGTATAACCAAATGTAAAAGGAAAATACTCAAAATTTCCATATATTCATTGAAATGAGGACTTTAGTATAGCCTCTTCCCATACCCTCAATGAGTGGTAGCCATTCCTCAAATCAATTTTTAAAAAACAACTAGCTAATGTGAGTTGTTAAAAGAGATCATAAATTCTAGGAATTGGGTATTTATTATTTATGGTTACATGGTTATGCTTAAAATATTCTACTCAAAGTAAAAGGATCCCATTTACATTATTTTAAAATATAACTATTGAAGACCACTTTTACACTTTAGGATAGATGAATCCTTTCTCTTCGATATCCATTAGTTGAACATTCAACTCTTTTATCTCAGTTAGATATATTTTATAAGATGTTAAAGAAATGGATTTCATCCATAGTTGAAGATCGATGTTAAAATTGACCTCTCACTGGGGTGGAAACCTAGAAAATTTATTCATTAAAATACATGGGTACTAGTCCAAAACTATTGGGGGAGAAGCCATCGAACCATTCGTCGATAGCATCAAAGAATATCCCAAAAACTGGCCCAGAATCAAATCTATCTCTGATGTAACCAACCATGCCATCGTTGATCTTAAATCCCACTCACATTAGAAGTTATAAATTCTCCCATTAGGAGTATGGAATAAGAACCTATAGTGATAATCATCAAGGTATTCCTTGAGGATTTTCAACCAATCCATACTGATGATAAGGTCCAAAATGATTAAATAAAAAATAATTTCAATATTAGTAACCAAAACATGAAAATCTAGGAAATTAAAACCTTTATCCTTATTCATAACTAACATGTTCAAAATATACATGAAAAAAGGGATTATCTATTTTCATATATCGAAAAAATCAAGAACCATTGTCGAGATAAAATAATGGGCTGCACACGTATAAAAAATAATAGATTTAATGGAATAATCAATAAATGATGTACCTATCAAAGTGGATGGACTATAATTCGCGTCTTCAAGAATGACCATAGTTATAGATATATTCTCTAAATCAGGCTTGCAATGAGCCTTATTCATTTGGTTAGAATACATTTTTCCTAAAGGATGATATCCTGTACCCTTGTAAGTTTTTGATTATACCATAAATTCCTTCAAGATCATGGAGCCTACATATAACGTCCCGATTCCAGAAGCCACCCAGAGGTGCCCCGTAGCCGGTTGGTCACATGGCCTCAAGCACATTTCCCCAAACACCAAATGCTACCGACTAGAAGTGACGGCCTTGGGTGTGATAGTGGGGAAACTATGCCCTTATTGGCAGAGTACACAACAGAAGAAAAAAAACATGCAATAGAGAAAGCAGTAATAACCAAAAATATAACAATGGAAGACTAAATAAACAACTGGAGCCAATATGTATATATAAAATGATGCATGATACATATCTAGGAAAGCAGCCAAACAAGTGACAATGCTGGAAAACACTAAATAACTAAAACAAGTACAAAAGAAAAGTAAACATATCCTCAGCATCGCAAGCCAAAGCTCGATCCCATGCTCTCCTGCTCTAAGAAATCAAGTTCCAGAAGTCGAAGGGTGCTTTCCCTTGTCTATACCTGTAACAAAATAGTCTTCTTAGGCCCAAAAGCATGGCCCAAATAGGGTGTGAGATAAAATACTAGTAGGAATTCACACAAAGATATGTGCCTAACTGTCAGTGAGTATAATAAAGGTAAAAGTACAATAAGTAGTAAATAACAAGAGTAAGCTGTAGAGAGTGAACATTAAACAGTAAAATTGGATGATGCACATCAGTAATCGATCCAAAATAAAAATAACATCAGTGAAACAAACAGATAAAATCTAGAAACCCTATAGGAAGTACTCGCAACCATCCCCTCTGGTCCTATCCAAGATGTACCATAACCCTCTGAGAAAAGCACTCTGCCTAACCCCTCTGGCATGGTCATACGAATTTATGAGACTCTCAGGGGAAGCTCACTCGGTCAATTCCCCTTATAGTCTGGGGTAGTCAGGAACTCTCTTGAGGAAGATAACGGGGTCTAACCCTCTTATCCCCAAGGTCTAGAGACTCTCTAAAGAAGCTATCTCAGTCAATTCATTCTATAGCCTCAGGTATACCATATACTCTCGGAGAAAGCTCACTCGGTCAATTCCTCCTCTAGCCTGGGAAGGTTCTTAAGAGATTAAAACAAGGTAAGACTCTCTGAGGAAGCTCACTCGGTCTACCCTCCTATAGTCTATAAAATCCAAGACCCTCTGTGAGCCCACTCGATCCATCCCCTCTGTAGTCTATAATATCTAAGACTCTCTAAGAAGCTCACTCGGTCTATCCATTATAGTATATAGCACCAGGTTCTCTCAGCCTTGTGCCAGTCAGTGCATAATAATGCTATAAGGCCAAAGTAAACCTATAGAGCTACTTGGATAACCATAGAACACCTATATAGCTACTTAGATAAACAGTCTACAAGGTAACAAGCATGTCATGAATTTCACTTTAACCTATAACTACAAGGCATGAAAACTGGTGTAGCAGCCAAAGGTAAATGAGACCCAAAGGTCGTAAACAGAAAAATGCAAGGGAAAAAACATCCAAGCACAAAAAATTATCCTCTAACATGGTCAAATTACTTCTACAGAAGAATAAAATCAAGGAATGATAATAATGAAGGCAGGAAGGGGTAACACACAATACCCCGTTCACAGGTATCGGTGTAAATTCACACATAAACTCAGAGACATTGAACGGTAAGGAAAAAACCACCTACCTCGATCTTAGGAGATAGATATACTTGAACAACGATGTCTAATTCTATCTAGAATGTTGCAGATCTGAGAAAACGCACAAAAAGATCAACCTTAGATAACTTGAGAAGGAGAAAGTATTGAAAAACAAGGCTCAATCAGAAGGAAGAACTCACCGCTGTGATTCCAACACAATCAACATAGCTTGAATTGGAGAACAGATGGAGTAATGGTGGCTCATCGAAGATCTATGGATTCCCAATGCTCTCGGATGAACATGACCTAGATGAATGCATTTATGATGATGAGGGGTGACCCCGGCCCATTTAGTGAAAAAAAGAAAAGTACACGGTGTGTATTTTTATAGTACATGGCGTGTAGTGGGTTTTTCCGTACTCTACCAAAATCGGCCTCCACGTCACCCCTACACACCGTGTGTGTGGTCCGGACATGGATAGCACACAGTTTCGAGCAGGAAAGGAGTACACGGCGTGTACTTAGAAAGTACAAGAAGTGTATTTCAAAAATTTGTAGAAACTCCAAAAATTATCAAAAACTACAGAAAAAGAAAGATATACCTGAAACGACGATCCGGGTTCTTACAAACTTCCCCCCTTATAGAAATTTGTCCCCCAATTTTCTTAGGTGTGCGTATAAGAAGAAACCTCAAACATCTCCAGCCACTGCGATCGAATCTCAGCCTCCCTCCCCCAAGTCTTGTCTTGTACTCGCCTGTGCTGTCATAACACTCATACCAGAGGAACATACCAACCTCAGAGATCCTTTGTACTGCGATCGACAATCTGGATAGGATGCTCTTCAAATGACGCATCCACTTCGAGATCAACCTCCTCGGGCTGAAAGACATGAGATGGGCCTGAAAAGTAACATCGGAGATGAGAGACATGGAAGACGTCGTGCATATCCCGGTACCTCTGATATGGTTGCAACCGATAAGAAACCGATCCAACTCTCTCTAATACCTCAAATGGACCAATGTACCATCATGAAATCTTACCCTGTCTCTGAATCCTTTTGTGTCCCAAACTCGGTGCGACACGCAGGAAAATCTGATCTCCGACCTTGAACTCCAGAGGTTTTCTCCATTGATCAGCATAATACTTCTATCGATACTGTGCTGTATCCATCCTATTCCGAATCAACTCTATCTACTCTGAGGTCTCCTGAACAAGACGAGGTCCTAGTAATGTTGCCTCTCCTACCTCCAGCTAGTATAAGGGTGATCGACATGGCCTACCATACAGATCCTTGTATGGTTCCATCTGAATGGTTGCCTAAAAACTGTTATTATAGGATAACTCCACACAAGAGGTATATGCTTCTCCTAAGAACCACAGAAGTATAGAATGCAAGCTCGGAGCATATCCTCAAGCACCTGGATAGTGCGCTCAGACTGGCCATCGGTTTGGGGATGGTATGCTGTACTGAAAAGTACATGTGTACCCAAGGCCTTATGAAGTCCCTTCCGAAACCGAGAGGTAAACCGCGCATCCCTATCTGAAACAATGGAGTGTGGAACTCCATGTAGACATACAATATCTCGGATGTACAGTTGTCCCAGATCATCAACACTGAAGTTTCCCTTGATCGGCAAGAAGTGTGCTACCTTCGTAAACCTGTTGACGATGACCCAAACAACATCACTTCCCTGAGGTGACCTTGGTGTCCCAGTCATGAAGTCCATCGCGACATCGTTCCACTTCCACTCTGGAATAGGTAACTGCTGTAAAATCCTTGGTGGTCGCTGATGCTCTGCTTTCACTTGCGGACAAGTAGAACATTTCATGACAAAACCAGAAACATCTCTCTTCATACCTAGCCACCAGTACTGGTGATGAAGATCCTGATACATCTTGGTGACACCAAGATGAACTGCCCAAACTGAGGAATGAATATACCACATCAGTTCCTCACGTATGTCTGTTGGAACTCCTACGCGTCCCTGGAAATGCAAGATCTCATCCTCCCACATTGTCCATCCAGAAAGAGGGTCCCCTCCTAACACACTCTCCTGCAGGACTAAACCCTCTGAATCTGATAACTGCCTCATTCTTACCTGATCAAGAATTGTAGAGGTAACAACCACAGATTAATGAAAGGTTTGTCCCTACATGTCCTGCAGCTCCAGATGCATCTCAGAGAACAGATCCATAACATGCCACTCACTACTGGCCTCCTAAACTGCCTGAATCTGAGTTCTCCTGCTCAAAGAATCAGCCAATGTGTTTCCCTTTCCCGGCATATAGGCGAGCTCGAAGTCAAAGGACTAAAGATACTCGACCCACCTGCGTTTTCTGAGAATCAGATCGTGCTGAGTGAAAATATACTTGAGACTCTTGTGTTTGGTAAAAACCACAAAGTGATCTCCCAGAATATTGTGTCTCCAACAGCGTAAGGCATGAACAACTGCTGCCAACTACAGATCGTATGTCGGTTTGTTTCTCTCATGTGGCCTCAACTGACTAGACCCATAAGCAATGACCCCAGATACCTGCATAAGCGCAAATCCTAGACCGATACTCGAAGCATTATAGTAAATAGTATAGACCATTCCTGACTCTAGTAAGACTAGTATTGATGTTGATGTCAACCTCCCCTTTAGATCTTAAAAGGATGACTCACAAGAATCTGACCATAAATACTTCGTCCCCATCTTGGTCAAACATTTCAATAGTGTTTCTTGGAGCGAGATGTCCTGAATGAAGCGGCTGTAGTACCCAGCCAGCCCCAGAAAACTCCGCACCTCAAAAATGTTCTTCGGTTGCTCCCATGAAAATATAGCGCTCACTTTCTCTGGGTCCATAGATACTCCATCCTATTAAATGACGTGACCTAAGAAGTGAATCTGATCCATCCAAAATTGGCACTTCGATAGTTTAGCATATACCCAATGCTCTCTTGGTGTACTCAGAACGATCTCAAGATGTGTGTCATGGTCGTGTCGAGTGTGAGAGTACACCAAGATATTATCCACGAAGACCACAACAAAAGAGTCCAAGTATGGATGGAAGACTCGGTTTATCAATTCCATGAAAACTACAGGCGCGTTCGTGAGACCGAACTGCATGACTGTATACTCGAAAAGACCATACCTAAACCTGAAAGCTATCAGAGGTATATCTGATAGTCTAATGTGCAACTGATGATAACTGTACATCAAGTCGATCTTCGAGAACACCTGGGATCCTCGAAGATGATCAAAGAGGTCATAGATCCTCGACAAGGGATATCGGTTCTTAACCGTCAAATTGTTCATCTTCCGATAATCCACACAATGCTGAAGGGTACCGTCTACATTCTTTGAAAACCGGATAGGCGTACCCCAAGGAGAGGTACTGGGTTGGATGAAACCCTTTTCCTACAACTCCTCCAATTGCTTCTTGAGATCCTGCAACTCAGGTGCATCCATAATATAAGGAGGAATGGACACTAGTGTCGCTCCTAGCATGAGCCCAATTGAGAAGTTAACCTCAAACTCTGGAGGAAAACCTGATAAGTCCTCTAGAAGGACATCCCTGAAACGATCCAGCACTAGGGGAAAGTCTAACAGTGAAGTCCACTGGTCATCTAGATAAAGACTGGAAATCTGGTCTATAACTTCCCCTAGCCCATGATGCTCTGGTCTTGCTCTACCTGCCTGGGAATCCCACTCGCCTCTATGAAGGAAAGATCCGCCCTATGGTTATACAAAACTCACCCTGCAGTGATAGAAATCGACGAAATCTTGGAAAGGAACCATCCAGTCCATACCGAGAATGACGTCATAACCCGTCATTTCTAAGACATAGAGGTCCCATATGAAATGACACCCCGAAACCTCAAGAGGGAACTCTCTGCACTGACGTATGTTATATTTACTCGTTTCTAAAGGTGTGTCAAGAGTCAACAAGTTGGCAGACGAAAAGATATAGAGCCCATGGCTCTCCACGACAGCAAGAGAGATAAATCTATGGGAAGAACCAGTATCTAAAAGGGATGAAGAAAAAACTGAGGTGACTAAGATCGTACCTCAAACTGTAGAAGGGCCCGGATCCTACTCTTGATAGGTCTGCTCCACGGCGATAGTCTGTCCTGCACCACATCCCTACACCCCTGGTTGACCGCTCTGAGCTGATCCTCTCTGCTGTCGCTGATGACCTGGTTATGACCACCACGACAGAGACCTCTACCTCGGCCTGAATGGCCGAAAGAACTACAATTCCTTGACTGGTGGGATACTAGTGAAGCATCTGCAGAATGCGGGGTCATAGGGGAACCCCAACAACCAGCTGAAGGTGAATAGATGTGACATAAACGCTGAATATAGCCCATCTAGACTCAAGACTGAAACTCCATCGGATCTCTCTGGAATTGAGGCCTAGTATTCCCACTCCTACCGCACTGGTATCACACAACCTGGTAGCCATAAGACGCATCTCACAAACCTCAATCTCCTCAAGAAGACTCTCTGTGACGCTTCCTACTTTCCGTAGGAAGAACACCTGCTCTAGATGACGAACTGCCCTGGCTCATTACTCCAGAATCTCTCAGGTTGTGCTCAGTGATCAGCGCGTAGTTGACAATGGAGAATATAGAAGTAAACTGGAAGATATTCACCTGGGAACGAATCTCCTGCCTGAGACCATCCTCAAACATCCTAGTAAGAAAAAAATCATCACTTGCTGGGATTGGTGTGAAATGGTGAAGCTCAGTGAAATGAGATGAGTACTCGATAACAGAAAGAGTACCCTGCTGGAGACTCATAAACTCCCGGTCTCGATCGGCCCTCAGTGTCTCCAGATAGAAGTAGTCATAGAAGGTGCATTGAAACTCATACCATGACATATCCTGCTGATGCCCTGACTATGAGATCACCTCACAAAACCTCTTGGTGGTGTCCCGGAGCATATAAGTAGCCAGTTTTACCCTTTTCTCTAGAGGGATCTCTAGGTTCTCAAAGATGGTCAGTGTGGCCTCTATCGACGACTCTGCAGCCTGGGGTCCTCCATCCCCCAAAAAAGTAGGAGGATACTGCTGCTGGAAAACCCGCATCAACTAAGCCATCGACGGGGCATGAGGCAGCGCTCCCTGGACGGTCTGCATCATCCTCAAGAATTCCTCCCTGAACTGCGCCTCGGCGCCTGCGATGGGTATAACTGCTGGTGCCAAGGTTGGCACACCAGGAGGATCTGCAGGAGATCCCTGGTCGGCCATATGCAGAGTTTGGTCACCATCTAAAAACTGATGCTTGACTAGAGGACGTCTTAGAGGCATAGCTCTGAAAGATCAAAATCACACCTTAGACTAGAATTAAAAAAGATTGAAAACACAGGAGTGAAAAATGGAAACAAGGGGAATAAACTATCAAGTTTTACAAAACATGACTACACGGCGTATATAAAAACTACACGACGTGTATAATTATTCCCTTAACATGGGTGTGTTGTTCCCACACACTACTGGTCATGTAACACCCCAACTACACGACTTTTGGTTCCCACACACGGTATATACATGAACCTTAAACCCCTGACCGAGTATCCTTACACGGCTAACCCACGCGGTTCTAACTAACCTCAGACTACACGACGTGTTCCCTTGGGACATGGCGTGTACTAGACACTGTCTCAGCGGCCCGTGTTATTAGTTACACGGCCATCTACATGGCGTGTTACGAACAAACACGACATGTATAGGAGAAGGTGACATTGTCCGTGTGGTTCGTGACACGACCGGGTACCTGGGAAAGACTACACAGCATGTTCTGAAAGCAACACGGTGTGTCTTAGGGAAGGTCACACTGACCCGTGTTGTTCATGACACGGCCGGGTACCTGGAAAAAAACTACACAGCATGTTCCTTTACAACACGGCGCGTTCTACTCGAGCTTCCCCGACCCATGTAGTTAGTGACACAGCCCGGTACAAGGCTCTACAATAAATGGCATGTACATACCGTACATGGTGTGTTCCTGAAGTTATTTTCACAACACCGTGTCCCTACACAAATAGTCAGTAACACAGCCTAAAAACTACACGGCGTGTAACCAGAAAGTACACGTCGTGTATTATGGGTTTTTCGGGGCAGTAGCTCAGAAACTGCACATAAGCCCAGAAACACGGAAAAAAAAAAGCAAAGAGGTGAAAA
Source organism: Viscum album (assembly GCA_963277665.1). Classification (NCBI taxonomy): domain Eukaryota; kingdom Viridiplantae; phylum Streptophyta; class Magnoliopsida; order Santalales; family Viscaceae; genus Viscum; species Viscum album. Next base: position 375,136,271 of record OY728160.1, on the reverse strand, counting down.
ATTCTGATCCGTGAGGGCCCATACTCCCCGCGAATTAAATCGTGGAATCCCCTACAGTCATGTACAAGAGAAAACATGATCATGATCCACCAATTTCTGATTCAAGTGGGCCCATAACACCTCAAGAATCAAAACTTGGTGTTCATTTAAACATAGTACAATACAAAAATCCTATAACAAGGCATCAAAGATTCTATCAAGCATCTCTCACAACAGCATGCATAATCTACACAAAGTCTTTCACAACAACATGAAATCACTAATGCACCCTAAATGACATGGTAAGAATGCATGGAATGTGATTTATACAAGTTCCTATATGATGCATGAGATGGAATACCCTCATCTCACCAGGTTACAACAGAAATAGAACCATAATATCAAAAAAATAATAGTACAAAGTATGTGAATCAATATAGGTGAAATCGTATCAACCGTAACATCCCAAGACCAGAAAACTGCAATAAACAAGGTAGTATAGCTTTTCCCTGTACACAGGTTAAATACTCATGGGCACAAATTATTACGAAGTACAGAATCCGTCCTATCCCAAGAAAAGTCTCCAAACAGTAATGCAAGAGAAAAGAATTACTCTGATACCACTTTATAACGTCCCGGTTCCAGAAGCCACCCAAAGGCGCCCCGTACCCGGTTGGTCCCATGGCCTCAAGCGCATTTCCCCAAATTCCAGAGGCCGCTGACTAGCAGCGAGGGCCTTGGGTGTGATAGTGTGGAAACTATGCCCTCATTGGTAGAGTACAAAGCGGAAGAAAAATAAACATGCAATAGTGGAAGCAGTAATAACCAACAATATATCAGCGGAAGACTAAATCAACAACTCGAGCACATATGTATATATGAAATGATGCATGATACATATCTAGGAAAGCAGCCAAACAATTCACAATGATAGAAAACACTATAGAACCAAAAAAAGTACTAAAGAAAAGTAAATAGCTCCTCAGCGTTGCAAGACAAAGCTTGGTCCCATGCTCTCCTGCTCCAAGCAATCAATTTCCAGAAGTCAAAGGGTGCTTGCCCTTGTCTATACCTGCAACAACATAGTCTGCTTAGGCCCAAAAGCATGGCCCAAACAGGGTGTGAGATAAAATCCTAGTAGGCATTCACCCTAAGATCTATTCCTAACAGTCAGTGAGTATATGGTAGGTAAAAGTACAATAAGCAGTAAATAGCAACATCAAGCAGTAGGAAGTAAACAGTAAATAGTAGAACAGGATGATACATAGCATCCCTCGATCCACAACAAATCAATAGTAGTGAAACAAATAGCTAAAAGCCGGAATCCCTATGGGAATTACTCGTAGCCATCCCCTCTTGTCCTATCCAAGAAGTACCACAACCCTCTGGGAAATGCACTCAGCCTAACCCCTTTGGCTTGGTCAACGAAATTTATGAGAATATCTGGGGAAGCTCACTCAGTCAATTTCCTTTATAGTCTGGGGTAGTCAGGGACTCTCTTGAGGAAGGTCACATAGTATAACCCTCTTATCCCCAAGGTCTAGAGACTCTCTAAGGAAGCTATCTCAGTCAATTCTTCCTATAGCCTCTGGTATACCATAGACTCTATGAGGAGGCTCACTCGGTCAATTCCTCTTCTAGCCTGGGAAGGTTCTTAAGAGATTAAAACAAGGTAATACTCTTAGAGGAAGCTCACTCGGTCTACCCTCTTGTAGTCTAAATAATCCAATACTCTCTGGGAGTTCACTCGGTCCATCCCCTCTGTAGTCTGTAAAATCTAAGACTCTCTAGGATGCTCACTCAGTCTATCCCTTATTGTCTATATCACCAGGTTCTCTCGGCCCCATGCTAGTCAGTGCATAATAATGCTATAAGGCCAAATTAAACCTATAGAGATACTTGGAAAACCAATGTACAAAAAAAGAGATACTTTTCTAAATAGTATATAAGGAAACAAGCATGTCATGAGTTTCACTTCAACCTATAACCACGAGGCATGAAAATTGTTGTAGCCACCAAAGGCAAAAGAGACCCAAAGGTCGTAAACAGAACAAATCATGGGAAAAAACTTCCAACCACAACAAATTATCCTCTAACATGGTCAAATTACCTCTACACAAGAATACAAGAAAGGCCAGAGAACAAAGAAGGAAAAAAGGGGTAACACGCAATACCCTGTTCATGGGTATCTGTGGAAATTAACCCATAAACTCAGAGACTTTGAACGGTAAGGCACAAACCACCCACCTCGATCCTAAGAGATCGATCTAATTGAACCACAATGGTTGATTCTCCTTAATACGTTGTAGATCTGAGAAAATGCACAAAACCTTTAACCTTAGATAACTTGAGAAAGAGGAAGAATTGAAAAGAAAGGCTCATGCAGAAGGAAGAAATAACCTCTGCACTTCTAACGCAATCGACATAGAACGAATCAGAGAATAGACAGAGGAATGGTGGATCGTCGAAGATCCACGGATTCCTGGTGCTCTCGGACAAACAAGACCTAGAAGAAGGCATTTATGACAATGAGGCGTGACCCCGATCCGTTTAGTGAAAAAAAGTACATGGCATGTATTTTTAAAGTACACGGCATGTAGTGGGTTTTTCGGTACTCCGCCAAAATTGGCCTCCACGTCACTCCTACACCTGTTGTGTGTGGTCCGGACATGGCCAACACACGGTTTCGAGCAGGAAAGGAGTACACAGAGTGTAGTCAGAAAGTACACGACATGTACTTCAAAAATTTCCAGAAACTCCAAAAATTCTCAAAAACTCCAAAAAAAGAAAGATATACCTAAAGGGAAGATCCTGTAGCCTTTTATGTTTTTTATTATACCCTAGATTCCTTCAAGATCATAGAGCCTACAACACTCCAACATGGAACAGACTATTAGGAGAAATGGTGATGATAAAATTACCATAGTAGTGGAACATCCATAGGGACTCTAGAAAGCTGATCTTTGTATGAATAAAATTCCCACACTGATTGAAGACATCCCAATTACACCTTGTGGAAGCTAATGATACTATACCCAATGACTGTAGATCACTCATTCAATTTCTTTGATGAGGCACTAACCACTTCCACTACTGACAAGATGATATGATATGGCTACCACCCATTGAAGGAACACCCCAAATACATCTTTTCATAGTCAAATATTCATCTTCAATAGCATCCTTTTCCATGAAATTTTAAAGGGTTTGAATATAAATAAAAATTATTGTGTATATGATCACAAGACTCAATCCCATATCAAAACTCCAAGCTTTAAGGTAATCATTTATTGGGAGATTGGGAGAAAAATTGACCAAATTGGTAAACCGAGTAGTGTACTCAATAATAGAATGATCCCCTTGCTCCAACATTAAGGGATTATGGTCCTTGACCACCCTCATGGTCTTTATGTAGAATTACATATTAAAATACACTTTTAACATGGTCCACATGAGATCCTTATACCATATTGATAACACCATATATTCTAAACACTTTCTTACCGGTCCATCCAACACATAAGTTGATAATTAAAAAATTGAGGTATAAGGGGTCTTTAGGAACTCTAATATCCTGAAAATATTATCCAACCATTACTTAGGATCACTAGGTACATGATTTAAGTGGAATACCATGTTTTTTTTCTAGTAAACACTTGATTTATATCCACATAATTTGTAAACTCTCAACCACATACCTAGTGAAAATATTGGATCATACAAATCACCACCTCCACCAGTTCCTGATCATCTGGAGGATTTTACTATATGTCCATTATCCATATCACACTATCTATGACTGGATGAGGTCATTCTAGGAATAGTTGACTATAAAAAAACTAATCTCAATCAATACCCAATTGATTATAAAACATCTTCAATTGAACCAAAATAAACCACTACCATGGGTCAGAACAAGTAGTATTATTATAAAAATATATTCAAATAATAAGTGAATAAGGATAAAATATTTTTATCATTACAAACTATACACATTTTAGAAAACATTTAGCCCAACTATGTACTATCCATGTAGGTGTGACTAGAGGCTGATAGAAAAGGTATCATGGTATGATCATGGTTACTACCAACTCTGTGAGTTAAGAATGTTATTCATTCAGACCTCATTATTTCATCGTAAAAATAAAAGTAACCCATATGCTCAATCCATGATTATATAAATAAAAAATGCCTCAAAATATCATTAGAGAAACAAATAGTTGGGATCAAAACATAAATTCCAGACCACACATGGTAACTCAAGGTTCAACATGATGTAGTGATGTATGTGAACTCCATCAGCCCTACCTTATTAGTTCTATTGGTCCTAGATCAAGTCTACCATAGAAAACAACAAAAAAACATTTGATACCATTTTTTAATGAACCTACCTAGGTCGACCCAAACCGTCACCCGTTTTGGCTTGCCATAAGGCTTGATGAGTGTTCTCAATCTCCACCGGTGGCTGAAAATCAATAGACATAGTAAGTAACTGCTTTGGAATGATTTAGACCGTGGTAAAATGACATGACCCGTCCATGGAAGGAGACTAACATACCAACATCACCATATTCAATATAATATTAAATCATCATCAAGAGAATTGAAAAATGACTAAAGAAGATACCATAATAACATGATAACATCTTATACAAAAAATTACATTATATGAAATACACAAAGAATATCTATTGAAAATATCAACACCTAATGAACATGACCAAGGCCAAATAAGGAAAATACATAAACCCAAAAAAGAAAAAAAATCCAAAAAATGATCCTCATGAGCCAACCAGGTGATACCACATATCCTCCAAGATAACATAGATGAGAGTAATCATGAAGAGACACTAATCTATAAAGTATATTTTCCATTACCTATATATTTTAAAACATTATCTACATATTTCCAAATACATATATTGAGTATATGGAATAAATATCAATAGGATACCATCATGAATATATTTATGGATTTTAAACCATAAAAACCAATAAACTAGTTTGGAAACCCAATTTTTAAAAATATTCTATTTTGAGGAAATTTGTATTTAAACCATTATATTTGAATCCCTTTGGTTTTATTTAAAATTTAACATGATTTCAATAACAATTCACAATATGGATCATGTATATAAATAAGTGCCTGAAACAAAACAAGTTTAAAACACACAAAAATGAAAAAATAAGGGTAATAGCAAACATTTTCATCATATAAATAAATAAATTGAAATGGATATAAGAGAGGATATCAAAGTAAAAAAGTCACTGACACAATATAAAAAATTATTTAAATCAATCAGGAATGATTACTGTGAATTAATATCTCAAATCGTAAGGGTTTAATGTGAGTGAATTTAAAATATATTTTTTTATCAAGATAAATAAAGTTGAAGATATCTTGGTCTTCCCTAGTTCCTACATCGATATATCTCTAACTATATTTGTAAAAATGTGGAAGTGCTTTTTTTATTCATCCCAAAGGCTCTCATGATTCATTGGTAAAAAGTGAAAGATGTCCCAGTCTTCCTTCCAAAGGTTCTCATGGTCCCTTTGACAACAAATGGAATCTCTCTTGATATTCCTCCAAAATGCTCTCAGGTCCCTTGTACAACACACACTCACAAAATAGTGATCCCATGTTCATCTCAATGATAAAATACTACATAACATGTTCCAAACAACAAAATTCATTTCACATGCCTTTTTAACAAATTAACAAACACCCACATTTTAATAAAACACCTTTATTAGGGTAGAACTATTTTAGTAATTTATATATAAGATCATTTAAAACAATAAAACCTCTTTATCCATTTTATAAAACACATTGGGTGAACTCAATACACAACCATGTTTAAAAACCACATTAAATTTCCAAATTCCAATGTCAACCCATGTTCCACATCAACCATGAAACTAAAATCAACCAAAAATACAGTAAATAAAAATTCAATAAACTTAAAAAAAGTTAAATAAGAATTTAAATTTAATCAAAGGAAAACCCAATAAATAGACATATCTACCACAATAGTGGTTCCAAACTCAACATATATGACAACAACCTCTTAGTTTAGGAATAATATGGCATCACATGCCTAAATAACATGAAATCAAAACAAAACCCCGATTAAAAAAAAAATTTGGCAGCCCACATTATAGGGTTTCAAAAATTTCCTAATAATGTATAAAAAAGATTTAAAAGAGAATACGATGAATAAACCATAAAGAATATGACTTAACATGATGGAAACTCCTTAGATACAAGAAAAATCTACCAAAATTCTAGAAGAAGAGGCTCTCCAGATTGGGGAAGGGATTTCATAGGAAATAGAGCATAAAAGGGGATCAAGGTGTCATAAAATAATATTGTGTTTTTTTGGTAAAACCATAATTTAAGGAGATAGAAAACTCACATGGTTATGAAGAAAAATTAGAAAAAATGTGCACCAAATATGAAGAATTTACTTTATCCCCAAAATATGAGCATCACATTTACTCATATGAATTAAAAAATTTGAATAAACATGAAAAAGAGACAAAAAATGTTATTATCCTTGAAATAGCCACCCTATCCTGGTTAGTTAGATGGTTACAAAAACTTGGTTTCAACCATCCACAATAGTTCATTTCCCACAAAACATGAATTACTAACCAGAGACACCCAGTAAACCCAAAAGGAAAATAAAATATTAATAAAATTCAGAAATGGTTGTATAGGTGACCCAGTAGGTGTCAAAGATCCTTATAAATCCCTAATGATAATTATGTGTAGAAATATATAGGTTGAGATGAAGCTAGATAACTAATGTTATTTTGAACAAATATAGCTGAGGAAATGAGAAAGAAAGTTATAAATATTTAAAAGATTATTAAAGTAACTCATAGTCGAAAAAATAGTTATGCCAACTATCATTAGTGATATGTAGATATTATAGTTTATGAACAGTTATACTAATGAAAATCTCCATAGAAAAACTTGATGATATTTTTAATGAATGGGACATTGAGTCCTTTATATATCAGTCATTTCAGATCATATTATAATTGTATCATACCACTTGGTTCTTCAACCAATCATTCCTGAAGTTCATGATGTGTTCCAAATATCAAATTGGAGGTAGAATATACCTCATTGTTTACATTTTCTAAACTAATTGGTTGTCTTACTAGATCATGATATTTAATTTGTTGAACAATATGTAGATATTCTGGATCAAATAGATAATGTGTTTTAGAATAATAAGACACACCTTGTTAATGTTATATTGAAAAAACATAACATTGAGGGATATAAATGGTTATATAATGATGTAATTAACTATCCTTATTTTCCATTACAATATCATAATTTCAAGGTAAAAATTCTTTTAATGTGGTAAATTATAACACCCGAATAATTTATAATATATTCATTTTAATAAACTTGGTGTGTTTGATATCTTATGATGAATACAACATTGATCCTAAATGAATAATAATTGTTTAAGACAAAAAATTTAAAAAAATCACATTTAATAGAAATTAAGAAAATGAATTACAATTAACAAAGTATCAATGTCACTTAAAGAATACCCATTGAATAATAAGAAACTATTTTGAACTATTTTATTGAATTATGAATTTTTGTTAAATTTAATAATTTTGAGGAATAATATAAATAAAATTTAGTAATAAAATTGATTTAATATTTAATATAACTGATTAAGGTAATAAAATATATTCTTATTTCATAATAAGGATAAAAGTCTAATAATTTATAGTTAAAGATAAATGTTTTTGTTTAAATACATTATTTTATTTATACATGTATTATTTAAAAGATAATTTTATTCATTTTGAGTTTTAAACATATGGAATTTTAGTTTTTATATATATAATAAAACTAATTATCATTCATATATTTATTATAAAATATATATTAATAAAAATAATGTAATATAAGGGTAAAAAATATAGTTTTATTCAAATAATTTATTTATGTGTGAAACATATTTTTATCTTAATAAATTAAATTAATCACTATTGTGGAATAATTTAAATTAAATTGTAATATAATATATTCTATTTTAAATAATAACATTAATATAATGGTTTTTACTCTTCATGGAATTAGAATAAAATCATTTTTATGCATAAAGATGTATTTTTTTATAGGAATTGTTATTATGGATTCTGTGTGAAGATATTAGAATTAATTTATAAAAAATATATTAATTGAATATTTTAAAATGTATTACATATTTTTAATCATCATACTCTATATTATTTAATAATTTCATAAAAAATTCGTGGCTTATAAATTGGATTCTATGATAAATTTTTTCACCACTAGAAGGGTTAATAGGGTTAAATGGGTGTTTAACCTATGACATAAGAAGAAAAATATAATTTAAACATGTAATAATAGGATTTTTTTATTATGACCTTAATTTACATCATATTAAATAATTTTGACTTCTCTTTCCACTTTATAATGATAATTAATTCAGATTATTTTAATGTTAAGAGTTTTATGAGGGTTCCACTCTCTTCACTTATAAAAGGGAACCTACTCTCTTTTCTTCTAATCACAAATTGAGAAAATTATCCGATAAAATATCATATACAATCACTTAAAATATATCCTAAAAATTTTCTGTTGGTTATTTTCAAAATAAAATTCTATCCTAATAAGGGTTAATTTGTAATCCAAAAGAGGATACCCAAATAAGATTGAATTGTTTTAACCAATTTCTTTAACATTTATTTATTCATTTACGTCTTATAAATATTCTATAACCACATAAACAAAATATAATAAGTATAATTATTATAATTAAATAGTATTATATTGATATAATAATCCTAAACTAAATCTTTTCTCTCTAATGAAAAAATGAAAACATCACCCATTAATACGTGTACACTACCACCTCCATGAAGCGATGCATATCATTTTAAATTACCACATATCTTGAATTCTAATATATATATATATATTAATTATATAAATTATATGTGTAACATATTTGTTATTATCTAAATATAATTTTTATTCTCATTCCATTATTTCAATTCATTTAATAATGACGGCCTCACTTGAGTGTATATGCTTATAACCACCTACAAAAAAGAGATGCATTTCTTTTTTAACCATTGATTTACATGTATGGTTATAAAAGTTTATAAAAATGAATAAATATTATATTTATGATGTTATTATGATCCAATAAATTACTAAACTATGACCATGGCGTAGGGACTAAAATCTCGGAACTGAAATATTCTATAAAAAAAGAACCGTGAACACCCAAATATTAAATTTAATGAAGTATTTTTAATAAATGGATATTTAGACATTATTAATTAATGATATATAGTAATTTGAGCATGAATGTGGTTCTATTATAGATTTTAATATTTTTATATTTACAATATATTTCTTTGGGTAATGTACAAAGCTGGATATCATTTGTGGTTAGAGATATTGTTACAATCTCACTTTTTATTAGGATTATTAATTTTTGAATTTTCAGTTCATAGAATTATATGTTTTTACCCTTTAATACCCATGTCTAGTTATTAACATATTTTTTATTTATTAATAAAAATTTCCCCTCTTTTTTACTCCACAATAATGAAATAATTTTTTAATTAAAATCCAACATTATTAATCAATTTTGGTGGAGAATATATTAATACCATATCATTATTATTAAAAATAATTTTATTTATGTTATTATCTACTTCTAAATTATTGTAAATAGAAAATATATTATACATTTTACCATCTTTACAAAATATTGAATGAAAACTTTCTAAATTCTTTACATACGAATCACATTCATATTTATAAAAAACAAAGAAATAAAATGTTTTTAACCTATAGTGATAGAATGGATTTTCACACCATCATGATAGTTATCCATTATTAATATTATTTAAAATGTTTATATGGATTTATAATGAAAATTATGTTCCATTTTTCAAGTAATTTTTAATTTATAATTGTTACCAAAATTAAAGGATGCTTTCTATTGTTTTTTATGAATATTTATAATGCATTTAGATTTTTTATCTATGTAATCATTATTTATAGATTGTTATTTTTTATATCCACTCAATTTATCCTAATTTACTATGTTGATTATTTTTATGGTTTTTCTTCATGAACCCCATTTCCTTCTACCTAGTTAATTATGGTTTGATGAAATGATGAATGTTTTTATGATCTTATGGAAAATATGTGTTTGGTATGTGATGAGTGGGTCTGAAAGTATATATCTATCCATTACATCGATTAAATATTTATATATCATGAGATAAAATGGAATTGAATAGGGAGTTCATCCAATCCACACTACAAATCAATTGACTATGTTTAGGGGAATGAGGAGTGAACCTAATCAACAATGGGACTCTATCTACTATGATAGTAATGGGTGTGAAAATTGAATATTCTATTATTATTTCCATAAAAAATATTTCTAATACTTATGATTTGAATTCTTGAATACATATTCACTATTTATGATTTTACTCTCTCACGACTCATACCTTTTATAATAATAAATCCTTATTCCATGAATCATTATTTACATCCCGTCACTCATTGTATATATTTTTTATGTTGTGATTATGTTCTAATACTACTGTATCTTTCATATACTCACTATCAATAATTTATATCCCCAATATTTACTCTTAAAATAGCACAAAATCCTTTTACTTATTTTGGATCCATTTTCACAGGTCATGAAGAAAATTATTAAGTGAGGTATATATAAGAATGATTAAATGAGAGGAGAAAATTATGGGATATAGTGAATATATTTCATATAATATGATCATTATATGTCTATTATATAAATTAATCAAACCTGTATAGTTTTACAGAAATTATTATTATGAACTACATTAAATATTCATATTAAACTAGGAAATATTTACAAAATTAATGCTCGTGATGTGTCATGAATAATTTCCTATTACCTCACTAAGAAATATCATCTTATAGAGACCTCATGCTGTGTGTTACAATCCAATCCATACACACAACATGAACTAATACACTCAAAATCTAAAAAAACATGCTATCGATCTAATATCCAATTCAATAAAATTAAATAAAAAACTATAAATATTTTTTTAGGTAAATATACCTTTATTAAAGTGGTGAGAAATGAAATCTGATCATCACTACCTGAAGTAATATATATACACTAACAAAATAACTATACTAATAATAAAATTTCACCATGTATCCATGGAATTATTATTTGAGAAAAAATAACCAAAATCAAATAAAATTAGTGGTTAGGGATGGAATCAAAAATACACCGAAGATGAAATAGTATTATTCCCATAATAACATCAAAATCCTACTAGATCCTCATAATGACATGAGTAATGAAACATTAAGGACAGATAAGAGAGACCAACCAAAATTGTTTCCTCTTAACTCTCATGTTCCGGAAAATATAATGAACCAAAAGGAAAAATCAAGATGATTAAAACACATTCTAATATACCACAGATTCGGTCATGATTAAACCAAGAGGGTTGTAATGTGATACACCATTCCACCAGCAAGTTAATTTTTCATTTAGTGTTCATCGTGAGATACTCCCAAGGTAGAGGGCCTATAAAAAAATCTCACTATGATGTGGTGAGACCTCAGGGTTATGGCGTGACCTAATTTCCCTATGACAAAATTGAAAAAACTATAATAGTCATCAGATAAATTCATAAGGGTCATCTATATAATGTGACATGATGCTTTATAGTGTGACCACTTATTAAGTTTCCTGACATTATATTAAATATGAAAGAACCCTCAACTATATAAATCACTCAACCAAAAAATTAATTCACACATTATTATAGGACAACATGATGTGACAAGATAGTCATAACATGACCTTATATTGGTTATGAATTTTAGTATGGTCATATTAACTTTCCCCACACCTCACCTATGTATATATTACCCCTTTGGATCCTTGATGCATGTACAATTACAAAAAAAATTATATTTTCTAATAGTTTTATTTTAGAACATAAACTTAATTCTAAAAAATCGTCAACACTATAGTAAAAATAATTTAATTTTCCTTTAAAATAAATTACTCATAATGATGCATGTAATTATAGTCTCTAAAATGAGAAATTGGTTTTCACCATGTATTATTATTTAATAAATAATCAATTTTTTGTTTTTAGATTAGTTGTAATAAAAATATTTAGCAAAAATTAAAATCATAGTACAATAATTAAAACTAGTATTTCAATAAAATTCAAATAGGTTTTAATGCCTTTTATTTATCCGGAATGGTCTTTAAGTTATGGTTTTTTAGAAACACCTATTTTAAAAATCTAATTTTTAAGATCTATTGGTGATTTATTGATAGAACACTCTTGATAAGTTATCAACAAAAATTTTATAGTAGTGATTTTTTGATTTTAAATTTTAATTTAAAATTATAGTGGTTCCTTGGATATATGAGAACCAACTATGTAGATTTTAATAATTTAAAATAGAATAGGGAAGGAATAATAATATAGGGGAAAAAGTAAATAAATAATGAAAGCTATGTTCCAAAAATTCATAAAAGGAGACAGTAACATGGGGTTTAATTAATCTCTAATTTATGAATGTAGTATTATTTATTAACAAAAATATCATTAAATATTGTATTTTATTTTAAAGAGTCAATGATAAAATTATTTATGAATAATAAGTGTTAAATATTAATTATTAAAGGATATATTTAGTTTTCTGTAAATAAGTGTTATTATAGATTCAATAGATGTATCTGAATCATTGAAATGAAGTGAATAGAGTATATTTAAGTGAAATTAAATTTCTATATTTATAAATCATGTATTATTTCTATTTAATGTATATTTTTTAATGATCACATTTATAGAACTTCCCACAAGGATATAAATCCATTTGGTTCTTTAAATTGGGAATCACGAAGAATAAATTAGATAATCTAGTTATAATTTTTAGATGTAATTAATATAAATTCATTGTTAGGATATTGATGTGAACTTCATGTTATTAAATTGAGAAGATACCTACAAGTCTATAAATTTTTATTTGTAAACCTATTAGAAGTAGTGAGTTAATAATGTTACATTTAATAGACCTTAGTGAAATAGTGTGTTATTCATTAATTTATTACCTCATATAAGTGATATATTGTCAAATAGACATATCAACACATAATTGATATTCTCTCCTTGGAGTAGATTTTTAATTTTGAACTATCTAAATTGATGGTGTTCTTGCATGATTAACTTATAGAACATGTTTTTATTTTGAGATTGGATTAAATTATGTAAAATAAATTTTGAAAAATATTTAATCTATCTAAGAAAGAAGATTCTAAATAAGAGAGAATAAAAGAGAAATTTTTTATTCTTCTAACTCCATGATTCACCACCTATCACATTGTCTCAGGTCCTTATGAGTTATATTATATTTAATATGTTATGTTAGGGAGTTTACCCAGAATGTTTTGTTGAATATGTTTTGGTATTGAATACAAAAAATTATATTTTGGTTTTTTAATTTCAGGGTTCATTATCTATTAGTATTTTATCATGGATTCAATTTATCATGAATATAATGAAAGAGGGGGATTTTAAAATCATTAAGTAGATCATAACAGTTCTCTTGAATAATTATATATTTAAAAAATAATAACACGAGTAATATAGGACTCATGAAAGAGTCATATAAATATGTTGATAAAATTAAAGATAAAATGAACTGACATGAACAAGATGTTTAATATCATGTTGAAACACACAAAAATTCATAATCATGTATTATTTTGAATCAAAATAGTGATGAAAATTTCAAGGTTATTGAATTTCTGATTTATTATTTTGGTGATATATATGGTATAATTTGTTATCTTGTAGAATAAATTGTTGTATTAAAAAAAACCATCAATGATACCTCATATAATGATTTACTTGAAACTAAATTCTTATGATAATTTATTTATGAAATGTGTCAGATGAGTATGATGATAGTATTGATGAATAAGATCTTGATAATGATGAAATGATGGGTTGTGGGGAAGATATATATAAAAATATTGGATTTATATAGAACTAATTAAATATAGCTTATGATGTTATTGAAATTCTCGCTAGTGATCTATTTTTGAAATAAGATTGTTCAATATATCTCATTGATCATTTGATTTCTAGTAATAATGGATTTGGAGATAAATTCTAAATCCTAACACTTTATGAAAATTGAAATTAGTATAAGGATTATTGAAAAAATGAATTAATTTCAATAATTATCAAATAGATTTAAAAGGTAAATGGATTAAATAACTTTAGTATTTTTAAAATCATTAGAGAAAGGAAATTAAACAAAAGTGATTCTATATAAAAGGGAATTTTAAGAAAAGGTCAAATAATGGTTAATTAAAAGAAACCCTATTAACATGAAGTTATTCAATATAGAGTTAATGATAAATACAATTAAATAGATGATAGTAAAAAAAATAAAAGTATATATTTTATGAGGCACTAAGAAGGTAAAAGGAATTTCATATAGTTTGGAGATAAACTATTATGGGAATGGTATATTTAATTTTTATAAATCATCATCCAGTGAAATAATTTAATACAAAATAAACTACATAAATGATATAACTGGATTTCACAAAGAAAAAACAAGGAACAAAATAAAAACATTAAATGAATTTATTAAATCAGAAAATTTTATATAAGGATAGAAATATAAACATATCATTTTCTATTGTGTGATTTCTAGTCATACAATATGTTTTTTGTGATGATATTGTTGAGGTAATTTAAAAACATGGAATAATGAAAAGATAAAAGTTCTTCATTCAAAAATAAATAAGGATCAATTTATATTATTATTATTATCATGACTCTAATAGTTATTATTTTTTTTATTTTAGAAGAAAAAAAACTAGAGAAAAAAGAGATTCACAAACTAATTAATTCAACCCATACCTTTGGAAGTATTTTAATGTTGTTTTTGATAATAACAAAACATTATAAGTAAGTAAAAAATATAAATTGAGGTCTAGAATACATAGATGATATAAAAAATATTATTACAATGAAATATGTTATGTAAAACACCACAATATTTCACAACAATAATAATAGGTTTGATAGAGTACTTGAACACCAACACTAAGCTTAAACGAAGAATGAAATAATATTATTTCAATTTGACCATTATAAATTAGCCATTTATTTGATGGGTAATAATACTATTTTCATAATTATGAAATATATATAAATTAATACCCAATAAAAATTCAATGATTAATACTTAGGAAATAACTACTCAATTTTGAGAATTTTTTTTATGAATCAAAAATAGTTTTTATACAAAATTATTTATATTACTCTTTTTTAGAGTGTATTATAATTAATTCATAGAATTTATATAGTATTTTATATAAAATAATATAATTTTTAAACCATCATATAAAAATTATCATGGTGAGGAGTTTTCATACTTTTAAAAAAAAATTGATTTTCCATGTAATAATGAAAATAAATATTTTTATTTAAAACTGTATTTTTGTGTTAATAATTTTAAGAGATAAATTTTATTTTAAAATTATTTAAAGATAAAATTTGATCTATTATATTATGAATAATTTTATTAACATTATGATAATAAATTTTATTATTGAATTTAGTATAAAAATATTTTTATACATGAAAATGCATTTTTTTGAAAAAATGTTTTACATCACATGTTATGAATTAATTTTAATATAAATTTCTTCCAATTATATAAATTTAATTTGATATAATTAATTTTATATTTTTAATGAGGATTTTAGGATTCAGTAAATAAGCACCATTTTTTGGTTAATATGAAAAGTAACATTGGTAACATTTATCATCTTTCTAATGGGAAAATTTGTTTAATCAAGATTAAAACAATGTGATAAGATCATAAAATTTCAACTTAATTATTATTGTAAAAAGGTAAAAAGACCCTTATCACTTTTAGATAAAAAATTTATTCTATAAAGGAATCTTATCCATGAAAATGACCAATATAATATTTAAATAAAATGAAGATTCATAAAGTCACTCTTTTTGTTTTAAGTATTAAAAAAGTGTTCATATAGGGAAAAATCATTTCATTGAAAAATATGAAGGCCTATTTTTATATTAATGAAATTATTTTAGTGATGTAAATTTAATTATAATTTTCATGTATTTAATAATTACCATAAATTCTTACAAAACACCTAAAGAATATTTTTTCAAATTAATGGAAATATAAAATAAATGATATTTAAAATATTAAAGATAATATAATTTAAGAGATTTATATTGTCCCATGAATTTTTTAAGATTAATATGACATATTTGTATTTAGATAAAGTATTATATTCCTATTAAAACATTTTTTATTTATGTCTTTTAATTCATAATAATTGAATAGTGTCAAAAGTGTTATTAATGATATATTTTCAAATTAATATTTTATTAAACTAGTTATAAATCTTAAAAATCTTGAATTAGGAAAATGAGGATAATTTTGCATCTAAAATATAATATATTATCCATTAATTATCCAATTTTCACTTTATATTTAAAATTATAACCTATTAATATTGAAAATCCTATACGAAGGTTAATGGTAAAATATGTTGATTAATGAATTTAACATAATGGTAATGTTCTAAAGGATTCTCAAAAATTTCCAACTTTTATTGGTTGAAGGTATTTAGACCCCATAATAAATTATCTTTAAATATCTATCTATTTGGGATCATTTTTCTAGATACTTAATTTTATATATTTTAATTTATTTTAGAAATTCCAAAATTTCCCCTCACCACAATTATAAAAGGGAACCTCCTCCAACACATCTTTACACCACATTGAGCCTTCTATATCTACCATACCCTGAAAAACAATTCCCTTATAATAATTTTTATCCACATGATATATATTCTCAAAATACCATCACTAGGATCCTTCTATTGAGATACAAAGAAGTTATTTCCAAGAAGAGGTGATTTCTTTAACTGATCACTTTATTTTAAAGTATTCTTTCAGCTCCTATAAATCTAATATAATCATAATTAAATAATAAATTATATATAATATATATAATGAAATTATGTTATGATTATAAAATCAATGTTATCCACCCTCTATCCCATCAAATGGGAAATGAGACTATCACACGTGGATATCTAAAGCATGTTGTCTCTACATAGTGATATAATTCATATTCTACCAATATATTTCACGGATGGTTATTATTATGGGTTTAATTTTTATATATGATAATTATTAAACAATTTTATTTCTATAATAATAATATCACATCTACCTTCTTACCTTCTAATCTATTAGAAAACAATAACGTTGGGCGTCCATATATGTGGACTTCCACCTCCATGCAGCGATGTGTTTTTTATTTATATTTTACTTGTATGGTAATAAGAATAATTTTAAGAAATATAAATTATATATATGATATAATAATGAATTTTTATAATTTATTTGTTATTTACCTTTATTTATTTCTATCTATTAAAAAGTGAAAACATCATCCATGAATACCTACGACCTCCCATCTCCATAAATGGTGTAATTAATTTTCCTATATCTATTTTTTATATATTAATAAAATTAAATATGTAATGAATATAGAGTATATTTAAATCATTATTATCATTACATATATTAAAAAACTATGATCAAATTAAAAGTACCAAAACTACCGAACAAAAACAAACCTTAAGTATAAAGCAGTTACCAATATGAAGAGTGATTTAAATAATGAATTGTTTATAAACATGTGATAAAAGGTTCTATGTAAATAATATATCATATTATATATATATATATTTGAGTATATTAATGTAATATATTTATAATAAATCTATATTTTTCATGCATGAGGTTTGAACATTTATGAAATAATTATGACTTGAGGTAATGGTTTATCATCTCAAATTGTTTTCATTGGGAAATATGTCATGTTTTGACCGTAAATAAATTAATGATGTTTATATAAAATAACTTTTATAATTTATATCATGATTATATTTATATTCATGGTATTGAATGTTTAATTTGTATAAATTTCCATTGGGGGGTTATGATTCCAATTTTACCAATGTGGTTAGAGTTTATTTAAAAATATCATCATTATTGGAGATTATTTATATTTAAGTATCCCATGGTGGAAATGTTTAATATTTATATATTAAAAAAATATATTTTCTAATCGTCTTATGATTCATAGTATTTTCATGTAATTTTTATATTCCCTTTCTTTGGTATTTTAAATGAACGTGAAACGTATTTTATGAAGATCTTTATTTATTTTACTATTTAGTCAAAAAAAATCAATATAATTTTTTTATAAAAATGTTATCAATAATGTTCTCAGAATTATCCAAATTATTATTAAATTAATCATTAAAAAATTTATCTTTTCGAATAATTTTTTGAAAGGAATCTTCATTTCATATTTCAAATGTGACATTTCTATCCTTTTTACAACAGTATTAAATGAATGTTTTGTTAACATATATGAAATTTATAAAATTATGATCCATAGTTACTAATAATTGAATTGAATATTTTTTTTCATTATTAAAGAATTTTTTTTAAAGAATTTATTTTTAAAACCATTTAAATCGTTAGTTTTTTTTTAAATTGATTTTCATAGTGAAAAAAGTATTTTACTCAACAAGGTTTTTAATTAAACTTTTAGGGTATTTCTATTCATTAATGAAAATAATAATTATTTTAATTATGATATATTAGGGTTGTCTTTTAATGATAACCTCCATATGTTTTACTATAATTTTATTAGGTGATGTACTATTTTGATATAATTCCCCGTATTAAATTGGATGGATTATGACTATGTATATTGATTACGGAAAGTATTAACATTTCATTTTATAGATTTTCAATATGAATATTTATTTTTATTATGTTATCCCCATTTTGTACTATTAAGTAATTGTACTTAATATGTGATTTTTGGGTTCACCTATAAGACCGTGACTCCCTGGTAGGTCTCAGGAGACAAATATGCTTTGGTATTTGGCCAAATCCTTACAAACTACTATAAGATATCTAGGCATGCGACCTGAAAAACATGTTAATGATGTAAAAAATTATCCCTAACCTCATTGTTAGACTATTGATTGATTTCCATATTATTATTTGATAAGTAATGACATCTATGAATAAGTTTCAAGATAATCTGATTATGTATATGACATTATTTGATCATCATTTAATTTTTTTTTCATATTATTGTTCATGATCAATTTATTGATTAAATATCATGTGTTTTTAGATATTTACCTTACTATATTGATTATTTCTTATTTATTCATGATATATTTTGCTTTATATACACTTAATGAGAATATGATCTCACACCTTTATTAAATTTCATTTTCCCAGGATTCCATTAAGTGTTTTATGATTGATATGGAGTGATATACCCAAGAGAATAATGGATTACTCAATTAAAATAGTGTTTTACATTTTATGTTTACAAATGAATTTTTGGATTTGAGTATGTATCTAGATTCCAAGACTAATCCACTTTTTTATTTTAGGATTTGATCGCCTGAATATATTTATAATATAATAAAGTAACCATGAGTTCTTGGATATTGGGGTCAGGGTATTTATAGTAAGTATTTTAGAATGTTTAGTAGAATCCTTTGGAACTATATATTGGAAAACATAGATTATGAATCTTTACCCTATGAAGTACCTTGAGAATATTTATAATGAAATGAAGCTTATGATTTCGATATTATTTATTCATAGATTTTCAATTTAGGTTAAGTGTTACATGAGTTTTGAAGTTTTTCATTAGGGTTCATAATGTTATGTTCTAATATAGGGTATTAAATTTTATAAAAATGGAACATATTGGAAGGAATAGAAATTATACCAATTCATGTAATCCATGAAGGTAATTCCCTCCTTAAAAATATAATGAAGCTCGACATGAAGCAAAAATTGAAGATAATGTTATGCCTAAAGATAAAAACATTATAACTATTTTTTGTGTATTTGAATCAGTTTATGTAAAATAATCAGGCTCATATGGATCATTATTCTCATCCAAAACATTGTTTAACAATTTTAGATAACATTATATGTTAATAACCCCTATCATTATCTGGGATTAAAAACACATTTATAGATTAGTAATGGATATTTTCCTTAGAGAATATATTTATCACGTTGGGATGTAATGTAATAAAGAAGTTTGTCCTGGATATTTATCATATTTTAGGGGACACAGATCAAGTGTGTTCACTAAATGAAAACTCTTATTAGGGTTAGGAAATAACTACCATGTAATGAAAGAATTTTAAGAAACATTTCATGGAATAATATTTTCCTCGCAAATAATAAGAATGTATGGAGAGACAATTATTGATTCATAGATAAAAGGAAGGGGAAAATGTTTCTATATATAAATCCCAAATTAAAATTTTTAATACATATTGAGCAATAGGGAGGTAATTCTAAGAGTAACCATTATTGTTTATTTTTTGGGGAAAATATAATCCTTCAAAGGGAACTAGTCTCTAAAACATTCTCATCATACCAGGATATAGTATCATGTGCAATCAAGAGAGAGAAATAATTATCCAAGTCCAATGTGTCAATACGTAAGTAAAATAAGACGATTAAAAATGAAATAAAAATGTTTTTTGTCAAAAATATAAATAAGTATTTACACACATAGGATTATTGTGAACAGAACTCCATAGTACTTTATTGAAGGGAATTGAATTTTGGATAAGGTGTATAGAGAATGTCTATTAAAAATGAAATAAAGGGTAATAAATAATCATCTATGGTTTAGTGTGTCAACTATATGAATACGGAGCAATATTTAAATGAATACCCTGTACATCACATGATTATAATTCCTAAGAATATAAGGGATCATGGACAAATATTATGCTATTATTAATACCAATTTGGAATGATTAAAGTTCTTGTTTATTTGGATTCAAGAAATATGTAGTATAAATATTCTATCAGAAATACTATAGTTATATGAATAATGAAAAATATTAGGATTTTACCACTATATTTTTTATTTATGGATTTTATTTCATATGTTTATTGGTGCCAGAAACTGAGAATTTTGTTTTAATACAAAGGATATATTTTGGAGAATAAATAAATAAAGGATAGATAACCCTTAATATGTTACTAAAGATGAGTTAATAATGATTAATTGGGATAGTATTAGTGACCTTTAAAATGGTCATTGACTTGAGGACAATGTAATTTATAATAGTGTTTACAATATTTTTATATTTATGAAATATATTTTATAATATGAGATTTTAATTATAGAGTTATGGAAGATTTAATTCCTTGAATATTGTATAATTTCATATATATTTATGGTAATTACTATGTACCATGAGAATATGTGATAATTCTATTCACATATTATATATGTGATAATTAAGAGATATTTTCCAGATTAATTTTATTTTTATTTTTAATTTACCCAGACATATTTTTTAAGGGTATTAAGTTTAACCATTTATCTAAATGATTAAAATAAACATTGAGTGTTATTATTGAGGTTTTAGTTATTAATTTAATACTAGATCATTTTTAACCATTTTGGTTTAACAAAATATCTATATATAAGAGGAATTCCTTTTACTTAACTTATGGATCTTTTGATTCATTAGAAGTTGATTTTTCTTCAAAAAACATGATAAATTAATCTCAAATACTCATCGTTCAGAGTGACAGATTAGATTGTGGTGGAAATTTATTAATGGATAAAACTACAATTTTAAAAAAATTATATTTCCTTATGTTCTCAATATAGATGGAAAATAAATTCCATAACTTTGGATATGTATCTTGATACAAAAATGTACTAATATTATGAGTATTTCTGATGAATAAATGGTATTTTCATTCATCATTGATTAATGGGATTGTGGTCGGTAAATATATCATTACTGTGTCTCTATCACCCATCATCAGTCCATGGGAATTAGAATTCTCATCCATGTCCAAACATTTATTTCAAGAAAATTTGCATCAGTTTGGAAACCATTTTTGATGACTTTTACATTTCTCTTTTCCTCTTTTAAGAGGAAGTTTTATTAACCATTTTTATGATCTAGTTTTTCAAAATGAAATTTTTACAAGTCAAATTTTTTTACTGAATATAATATTAAGTTTCAAGGAAAAAATTTGTTGAATGATGGATAATGTTATATCATAGGATTTTAAAATAATTTAATTAGGTTCGATAGTGTACATGACATACAACATTGAGCATAAACGAACTTTGTAATATTATTATTTAATTGTGACCATTATAATCTAATTATTGAATTGATGAATTTAAATTTCTTCCAAATATTATGATTCATATATAAAGTACCTAATCAATAATGATTCATTGATTAATTGTTTTTAAATAATTACCCAAATTTTAGTAATGTTATTTTATTCTTAAAAAATGTGTTTTCTTCAAAACAGATTTATATTAATTTTTGTGAGAAAATATTATAATTAATTTTATAAAATTATATAAAATTTACCTTAAATATAGTATTATTTTTAAAAGCATCATATCGAAATTATATAAGGGTAAAATTTTCAGATTTTTCTAGAATGAATATTTTTAAAACGAATTGTGGAAAATATTGATTTTTATTTCAAGAATTTATAAAAGGTAAATTTTTTATTAAAATTAATAAACACAAAAATTATTTATCTTATATTATTAGTAAACTAATTATGTTCACTGTAATCAATTTTATGACTTAATTTAATATAAAAACATTATTATACAAAAAATAATTTCCCTGAAAAAAATTAATCACCTTTTGTGTATTTATTTAAAATAGATTTATAAAAAAATTAGATATCTAAAATTATAGAATGGATTCCATATTTATAATTATGAGGTTTTATTTTGGTAAATAGAAATATTTTTTAGTCAATATGAATAGTAACCTTTATAACATTTCTCACATTAGAGATTGTTAAGTAGGGTAATACCAGTTTAAAACTAATAGATAAGGCTATAATATTTCATATTAATTATGAATATATGAATATAATTTTACCCTTAATAACATTAGGCTAAAAATTTATTTTCTTAATGCACAATTTTCCATGAAAATAACCATTATAATATTTAAATAAAAGAAAGTTACACAATGTCACTCTATTACATTAAAATATCTCTTAAGTTTTAATATATGTTCAAACTCAGGTTTTAAATGAATATTAATTTATATTTTTAGATTAGTGAAATTATTTTCATTTGGAAAATTTATTTCTAATTTTGAGGCATTATATAATTACTTTAATTTCTTATACAATGCAGAAACAATGTTTATTCAATTAATGGAAAATTAAATGAAATGATATTAAAAATATAAAAAATAAAATAATTAGAGGGAGTTATTGTGTTACAATAATATTTAATATAAATATGACATATTTTAACTTTTTAAAGCATTATATTATATTTTTAATTTTTTCTTTATGTCATTTAAGTCAAAATAAATGAATAGTGTCAAAATTCACATTAATGATATTATGTCAAATTAATATTTTATTAAATTATATAAAATTCATAAAAATAATGAATTAGAATAAATATTATAATATGTGGTATAAAAAATAACATATTTTCTATTTATGAGAAAATATTTACCATATTTTTATAATTATGATACTTTATGAGTGAAAAAGAATATTAATGTAGTTAATTTTAAAATAACTTAATTAAGGGGTCAAACTAAAAGATAATGTTTACAACACCACATTATCCTATAAAAATTATATTTTTTGATTTTATTTTAACCCGAACCTAAGAAATCCTTTAATACCTTGTAATTTTGATGAATTTTCATAGATAATTACTTTATTATATTTTAATTTTTTAGGAAATTCCTAAACTGCCCCTCCCCTCAATTATAAAAGGAAAACACCTAATACATATTTACACCATAATGGGGCTTCATGATCGACCATACCATACAAAATAACTTATAAATTTATTAAAACATTATAGAGATGGTTTTATTCCCAAACGACCATCCCTAAGATCCTAAAGTGTAGATCAGAATGTGTTCTTTCAAAGAAGAGGTAATCACCTTAATCAATAACTATCATTTTCATACTAATTTTATCTCTTATAAATCTGATATATTATTCATAAAAAATTAAATTAAATATTCTAAATATAGTGAAATGTTAATATTATTAGGAAATCAGAGTTATTAACCCTCTTTCCCATCAAATGGGAAGTAGAAACATTGCTCGTGTGTATAAAAGAATTACCACATCCGCATAGAGATACAATTAATTTTCCACCACCATATTTCATTGAGGTTTTTATCATAATATTAATTTTTAAATATAGAAAATATGAAATAATTATACTTTAGTAATTGTAATATCACTTATATATTCATTCCTTCCAATTCGTTGGAAAACAATAATGCTGTTCGTGTGTACATGTAGATTGACACCTCAACGAAGTGATGTGATTTGTTTTTCATTTCCATTTAACATGTATAGTAATAATAATAATATAAATTAATATGAACTATTTATATGAAATAATAATTATTATGTAATTTTGAATTACTAATAACTGTTATTTCATTTTAATATATCAAAAAATAAAAAAAATGATCATGCGTAAGTATGACCTACCGTCTCTATGAACGGTGTAATTCATTTTTATATATCTAATTTTTATATTAATTAATATATATATATATAATGAATATATATTATTTTTAAATAATTATTAAAAATATAGATATTATAGAACAGTGATCAAATTAAAATGACCAAAATTATTGAACCAAAACATAAAAAAATGAAGCAGTTACATCTCTAAACAGTGATAAAGGTTATAAGAAAATAAAATATTGAATGACATATTTGAGAATGGTTTTTCAAATAAATTTATTTTTAATCTATATTTATCATATAGGAGGTTATTATTTGTATGAAGGAAGTAAGACATGATGTATCAGTTTACCAACTCAAATTGTCTTGTTTGAGGCATATGTTATGTTATGCTTGTATATCCATTAATAATGCCTATATATAACCCCATAGATATTTTATATCATTAATATATTTATATGAAAATTATTTAATGTCTTAGTCTTTTTAGTTTCTTTTTATGAGTTATGATTCAAAAGTTAACAAAGTGGTAAGGGGTTTTCCCCAATCTCATCATTATTGGTGATAGTTTATGTTTATGTCTTCATTGAAATTTTTATTTGATATTTATATATTAAACTAAATATATTTACTCATTCTATGGTCAATCATAAAAATTTACAATAATAATATCATTTACTTATATTTTTGTAAAAATTATTGATAAAATGATCTTAAAAATATATAGGATCACTTCTCTATTTGGATAAAAATATTTTTTTTCCATATCCATGTTTTTTAAAAAAAAATTCAAAAATGTTTTCAAAATTATCCCAATTATTTATTACATTTTCTTTACCCATGTTTTTATTTTTATCAAATGGTTTGAAATGGAATTACTTATCTTTTTCATAAAGAAGTAATTTTGGACCTATTTACATTAACGTGAAATTAATGGTTTTAAAACTTATACAATTTCTAAAAAAATTACCCATATTTATAATTGATTATTAAATTGAATATTTAATTAATATGTTCCATTATTATATTTAAAGTAATTTTTTCCTTATTATTATGAAATTTTTTAGTATGAACCGTGATTTTTAAAATCTAAATGGTATTTTCCTAATGAATGATTTTAATGTAATTTTTATGGTATTTATATTGATAAGAAACCCCATATTTTACTTAATATAAACTATGGATATGTTGTGATGAAGACATTATTATTATTATTTATTTGGATGTTTTATAACTAGTTTTTTTTGAGTAAGTACTATTTGATACCATTCTCCATATTAATATATATGGTTTATGGTTTTTTATTAGGGAAAGTATTAATATTTTATAAGACTTTTATTAAATTTGAATATATATATTGATTATCTTTCAACCCATTCATTTAATGAATTTATTAGAAATATTATTTGATATGAGGGGCCAACTACATCTTCTCTATGAATCAGTAGGTCTCATGTGAGAAACTCTCTTGGGTGTTCTGCTGAGGCCAAACCCATTAATATTAGAGGTCCTTACAGAAGGACTTAAAAGTATGTTTTTTATATTAATAGTTATTATTTACCTCATTATGAGATTATGTATTTATGTATATGTGATTATTTTATTAGTTATGATATGCATTTATATGTTTCAAGATCATGTGATTATTTATATAGATTTATTTGATCATTATTTACTTCTAACATATTATTAATCATATTAAAGTTATTAATTAAATGGAATTTGTTATTCATGTTTTCCTATATTCAAATTGGGATGTTCATTTAAATGTTATATTCCTTTATAGTTACTTATAGAAAAATGGAATATCCATTAATTTTAAATAAAATTTAGGATCTTCTAAAATAGTCAAATTTGTAATTATAGGAAAAAATATTATAAGTTTTTTTGTGCATCCTTTCCAAATTATCCATAGAAATTATGGAACAAGTGAATTAAATAGGATTTTAGTTTGGAATTATCTTTTCCCATACGAATGTATATATACACTAGATGTTAATAAAAACTATATTAATTAAATAAATTTTTAAATTGGTTAATATTATCCATAATATATAAATGAATTTATATTATATGTTTATATCTATAAATTGAAGGGTTTATCATAATTTTTGGATCGTGTGTCCTCTTCAAAAGGCTTAGTCCATGTTTAATTAAATTTTTTTTTTTAATAATTGATTTTTTTAGGTTTGTAGTAAAGATATTATCTCAAATGAAAACATATTATAAAAACACCACTACAAAAAAAGTAGCTGAAACATGACTATATATGAAATAATTAATTAAATAAAATAAATATTTAATTAATAAAAGAGTAATAATCAAAAGTACACACTCTAAATGTTTTTTCTTCTCTAAAATGGAACCCTACCATGAATACGTATTTATGACATGTAAAATTAATCATTTATCAAATGATTAAATATAATATACATAATTAAATAGTAAATATATCAAGGAATATTTAATGTTATGAGGATGAATCTTGAATAATGATAATAAATGATAACAAGTTGGAAGTTTTTAGAGTATTTTAATGTAAAAAAAAATAAAACTACTCGAATGATATTTACCAATTTTGAAAAATAAAATTTGTTTCAAGATAGGTTTGTAATGTTGATAATTTATAGCATACTTCAAAAACAAGTAATGTTAATTCTTCTTATAAGTTCATTAGGGTATTAATAAATTTATTGGTTGGGGTTAATTTGAATCCTAATCACCATTAAACCTTTAAATACCTAAACATAGATAAATACCATACCTTACATTTCATTTTATGAAGATACACTTATTTTAAAATGTGTAGGGTTTGAAAAGGAACATGAAGTATTAATGAGTATTTGATATAAATAGAATCTTGTTTTACCTAACTAAAAACACATAAGAAACACATAAAATTTTAGATTCAATCGTTTAATTGAAAATATATTTTTTTTTAAAAACATAATTTATAATTACAATTAGAAACAATATCCAAAATTAAATATGTATTAATATTATATCATAAAAAATAAATAAAAACATTATGACATGTATGTGTCGAAATAACCTTGAAAATTATGGATCTCTATGACAATTTCCATATAAGGATTATCATGGCATGGAGAGGAGGATGATGGTCATGTGAATATACTTATTCAACACATCTCTTTATATGAGGATATAGAACTACATTACATTTATAACATTGATAAGATCCCCTTTTCTTCCCCAGAATTACTGTCCCTTGATTTATTAATTAAGAGTTGAACCAAAAGAATATATTTATATTGATAGTAGAATGTGGGATTGATGTAATTTGTTTCAAAAAATAATTTTTATTAATGTTATGGGAGAAAATACTACATTATAATTATTTTATTAAAACTAATTTTTTATAACTATTTAATAACACTAAATAAAAATTAGATGCAACTAATGATATATGAAAGGATATATGGTTAAATTATAAAATCATCCTCTTAACTATTACCATTCAATAATCTATCTAATTATTTAACAATTTTAAACTTTTATACGATGGATTTGGATTATGGACCAACTTTAAAGTGGTAACCAACATTACCAAGGATCTACAAAACAAATTTTAGACTACATAGTTAGGAATATTTGTTTGATTATGAATTAAATCAACAAGAATATTTTAGAATCCACATATTTTAATCCATTTTTCTTAAAATACCTCATGAAACCTAAATTCACTTCTACCTATTTTGAAAAATTAATTCAAGATAAATTTACCATTAGTAATTATGTTTTCATAGTATAGAAACACATTAATTTAATGATCAAATATCATGACTATCTTATTAATAATCATCATTCTAATGATCAAAAATAATGTTCATCTTATTATTAATGATTATATTCATGATACCAAATCATTTTCATATTATTATTGATTACTATAATATTAATGTTTATTTTAGTGACCCCAAATCATATTCCTCTTATTATTAATCATCTTTATGTTTATTATAAGAAACTAGTTTATTGGAAAAAATTAAAAAATGGATAAGTATATAATTTATTATAGTAAGCAATTTCTTTACTATAAGAAATAATCAACTTACTGTATTAAAGAATCACCATAATGAAAGTAGGAATCACATTCCCATAAGAAGGAATCACATTACCCTAAGAAGGAATCACCTAACCACAAGAAGAAATCATCTTATCACAAGATGGATTTACCTTTTCTTACCAAGGTACATAGATTCTAAAAAAGTGATATACTAATATTATGTTTCTAACAGAGTGACCATACAAAGAAAAACATAACAACATGATGAAATGTGATTAATATATGATATAATAAACCAAAAACATCACCTTACCTCCTCAACTGGTTGGGAGAATTTGATGTGAGCATTACTGACCACACTCTAAGTGAAGACAACCTACTATTTTTAACATAGAATTAGAGTAGATAAAATATACAATGATTAATTTTGATTCATTAATAGATTTTTTAAATCATTTAATGAAGGGTTATTATTTTCAAAATTCTATCTCAAATATAATATCCTTAAATATATTTATTCAATTTTGATAAAGTGGGTAAAGATGTACATCTAATACATTTTGATAACACATATATAAAAACATAGGATTTTCAATGTGGACAATTTCTATGATGATCTATTTCTTATTATTTACATAAAAACACGTTTGAACTCTATTTATTAATAAATTCTATCTCCATTGATAAAATTTTATAATAATAGATATTCTATCAAAATATCTTTTAAATGTATTCCCATGAGTAAATGTTGAAGGAATGCTTCTTGGCATGTATTGATTTTTTCCCAATCATAAATTTTAAATAGTATTTGAGCCTGGATAACACTTGTACCAATGTCTGTAAAATCATATTCTACGATTTGGATATGATTATTGTTAAAATAATCTTATTGGAAAGAGATGATTTTTATGTGGAGGGTATTATGTCTCAGCTTGAGATTTAACCACTTAACGTATTAAATTTTGTTTTGTATTTTATTTTATACATTTCAATGATAATATTATATCAGTTATTTAAATTTAATAAACTATACCTTGATAGTTATTTATAATTTATGTTTATATAAATTATTTGATTAAGTAACTTACATTCAAAAGTAGACGTATTCTAAAGATTTTTTAATTGAGAAACAATCATGATTCTGAGAAACTATTTGAATGATTGATGTTATATATTTCTACATTTATGAAAAATTAAAATTTTAAAAATTTGTTTTGGATTTAGCTAAAAAAAGGTTTTAAGGTACATTTTATTGGGAACTCAACTCAACCCACCTCTTTAGTTACTCACTTAAACAAGCATTTTGTGGCCTATGTTTTTCAAATATAATTTTAAATGTTATTTAATTAACTTTTAATGATCATAAATATAATATTTAAGTATTTTGGATAATTTTTTAACAAATGAATATTTTATGAATAGTCCAACATATTTTAATGGTGCGAACTATGCTCAGTGGAAGATTAAAATGTAGATTCATATTGAAAGAATGTGTTTCGAAGTCTCTAAATTAATTTAGAAAAAATATGAATTAAAAAAATTTATAGTTATTATTGGAGTGATCTATCTAAATAATATTATAATAATGTTTATGACGCTTTTTCTAGGTCGCACAAATCTTTCTGTCGGGGTTGTGCTGATTGTTGCCCCACATTCCCTCTTTCCAAAGGTTGGCGACATTCTTCGCTTATTCAGGGATGTTTGCCCGTTGATCAAAATTGGACGATGGGATGCCAGTTCCACCTTTTGTGGATTCCTCCTCGAAACTTGTTGTAGAGTTTGGGGCTCCCTTATGGACTTATGATGTTGTTTGTGAGACTCTTCATAGTTCCATGTCTTTATGGATACTAGTTAATAAAATCACTTCTGTCCGAACATTCCAAAGGGTCGAGCCAGGGCAGAAACCATCCGTTAGGGGATTAGTCACGTTGGACATCACTGGCATTTTTGGATGCAGGAAAACTATCACGTCTGGGTTTTCCCCTTTATGATAGGTCTTCTTGTGGGTGCGGTAGCCCAAGGAATCCCTCATCAAATGCAAGGAATTTTATGACATAGGCATGTGTCTGAGGTTTTCCATACCATACCATGTTTATCACTGGGTATGACACTGGTTTAACGTCTACCATAAGTGGATCAGACAAATCAGAACACTGGACAGAGTGGATTAGAGGGGTGCAACCTCAAGAGAGAGAGAGAGCCCAAATACTGGGGTTAACACATGGTTAATAACCAGAGTGCCACTAGGGGGAATGGGAAATGAGGTGGCATGATCCCACCATGATGTGGAGGCCCTGGTAAGAATCAGGATGGATGATGGAGGTTTGAGAGTTGATTAATAATGAGATGTAATCGATGTGAGGACGTCAGTGATGTTGATCTTGAGCCTCGTAGAGACTTCCTACATATCCCCGTGACAGGGAATCAATGTCTGCATAGTTTGGTGAGGCAATGGGACACCTAAGGAGGTGACCCTTCTGGAGGGGACCCGAAAGAAGTGGATCCTCCGGGTTGGGGAATAATATTGGGGTGTGTGTGGAGGGAAGCGACCCTATAACATACTGGGTATTAGGTGCGATTATCGGCCCTAGAGTTGGTCTGACAGCCTAGAGGCAGACCAAAAATGTGGGTCCTAATGGAGGGGAATGTAACGACTTACGTCTGGATGGGGTCACAATGGATTACTACTATATGGGGTGACAACGGCTTACCACTGGATGGGGTCACACCAAATTACCATTGGATGGGGTCACAACAGCTTACCAATGGATGGGGTTGAACCTCATAGAGGCTTCCTACGTACCCTATATAGGATACAACGATCAAAGTCCATGTAGTTCAAGTGGGTATCATTTAACGCCATGTGGGTTGAAAATCAGCATGTAGTTTAACATCATGCGTGAAGAAGTTAAACCGAAATGAAGGTGGTCAGAATAAATAGGTGTTGGTCTTGGACCTCAGGGAGGTGTCCTACGCACCTTTCCTTGGAAAGGATTAAAGTATAAATTGTTTGGGGTGTGTGGAACAGACGTGAAGGGGTCGGGACCAATAATTGTTGGGCTTGAACCTCAGGTAAGTGTCCTACGTACCTTGCATTGTCAAGGACCAAATTCTACATAGTTTAGGATGTGTGTATGGGGAATACACTCTATGATACCCAAAGAGGATGTTATGGTCGATTCCTACTATAATCCCGCGTGAGTCATGCTGGGTGGGGGAAACAAGAGTCTGTAAAGACCTGACGATCACATCGCTAAAGGCACGTCTGTGGGAAATAGAATGGGGATAATGCTTTGTTAGAATCTCAAAGGGGAAACGGGGGTTATGCATGGTTAGCAGACCATGGACTTGGAGGCTAGGACTCACTCGAGGATAGAGGCCCGAATGGTGACAAACCCGAGCAGGAGATGGATTTGGCATAGAAGGGAGGAGGCTTCCGGTTCCCACCCCTCCTTCGGTCCTTGGCACGGATGAAGAAGGAGGATTAGAGACACTACCTCTCACAAGAAAGGCTAGGGGCTTACACCAAGGTGGTTTCCCTTTCCCAACGGACAAACACTACTCCAGCAAAGAGCATCTCATTTCATGTTAGGAAGATCTCACTCGTGTGGAGACTAGCGGACGTGGATAATGTCCGAGGTGGGGCATCCCACGTATGATGCATGGGGAGAGGCCACAGTTTAATGAGATGTGTTGAGCACGATGGTTCTTCGTAGTTTTACGTCCTGCATCTCGGATGAGGTGAGTTCACTCTCTCTTCCTAGGGCAAACATAATTGATACTCACCCACCCTTGAGGAAGGGAAGGCATCACCAATGCTGTGGTTTTTGGGTGCCTTTGAGTAATACATTGAGGGCGCACGTTAACGTGGATATGTGAAGAATCAATAGCCGTTAGCGTGCCTGGGTTCCATTAAGGAGAGGCAATGGTGAATGGGGTTTATGCAAGGAAGCTACCCATAATGTATTCCTTATGTATGGCAATGAGGGCATCCCAACTCACTAGTGGGTTGAGGCATATAATTGGGGCCAACAACTATGAGCATGTACACAAGAAGGATAACACCAAAGGAATTGGAATCAATCTAAAAAAGGGATATGTTAAGTGTGAATCACATGCCTGAAATTCCGAATGAGGTGATGGTGGTGTGACAAATGTGGATAATTTTTTACCGTGTTCTAAACACAGCATCCATATAACATTATCCTAAAATAGAAAAAAATGAGGGTTGACTATTGACTATGTTCTAAACACTGGACCTAAATCAATGATTCTTCCAAATTCATTCTGGGAATTGGCCAAGAAAGATAGGTGAGCCGAGGTGGAATGGGACTCGAGCATTAGGGGTCCCTTCATACATGAAAGAGGATGAATATCTGAATGAAGGAAACACGAAGCATGAGGTTGAGTGGTGGAATGCTCAAACGGTTTCCAATGCTCTTGAAATTATTCCACTGTAATCATGACGTGAGGAATCTTATGCTTGGCTCATAAGTAATCTCTTATTTGGAACAAGATTCGTCCTATTATGGAATGATAGGGAGTACTATAGTTTGTAGTCGTGTAGTGAGGAATATTGACATCTTATGCTTAGAGCATAAGGCATCTCATATTTGGAACAAGAGGCATATTATATTTGTCACATAGGAAGTACTATAGTTTTTAGTCATATAGATGTGACTAATGGAATCTTATGATAGGAACATAAGGAATATCATGTTTGGATCAGGAGGCATCTTATGTTTTTGGTATAGGTTTTACTACAGTTTATAGTCTTGAAGATAGGACAATTGAAATCTTATGCTTGAAGCATACGACATCTTTTATTTGGAGTAAGTGGAATCCAATATTAGTGGTATAGGGTGTACTATAGTTGAATGTCATATTGATAGAACTATTAGGCCTAAGGAACAAAGAAATGGTTGGTGTTGGGACATTCTCAAGGGTGGTCCTTTCTAGTGGATCCAGACATAGGAGTCGGGTGATAGGATTTGGATGGGTAACTTGAGTAATATTTCGAATCAAGGCACTTGAGAAATTGATGATGACAATGTCAACTCACGACTCAGGAAACGAACCAAGAGGAATACATCGCCTCAAGGTGCTTCATGGTGTGTGGAGGAGTATCTCAAATCATGGTATTCCATAGGTGGATGGTGGATGTGCATAAGGGAACAATAGAAAATGTCGACACCCCGACCTAAAAAGTTTATAGTGCAACACTCTGATTTTCAAGGGGGCATTGACAGTAGTGAAGGGATTGTCCTAGAGGGCTGGGACCGCAGCATGGAACTAAGCCCGAGCGAGTATATGCCAAGATACTATTATGCATAAAATGAACCACAAGCAGGGTGGGTTGTGCGCTAGAAGGAAGGATTTCATGCAATAGGGAAGGCTTGTGTGCAATAGGGAAAGAGTTCATTCAATATGGGAGATGTGCAGGCAATAAGGGTATTGTGCACACAATAGGAAATGAATTGCCCGCAATAGGGGATGTTTGTGTGCAATAGGGAAGGTGGGCATGCAATTGGGCATCGGCAACAATGGTGCACACGAAATTGGGCATAGTGGCACTATTGGGGGCAAAAAATAATTTTTTGTGCGCAAAACTGGGAAGGGTAGTGATTTTGCACAAAAAATGATGTTTTTTGTGCCAAACAGTGAGTTTTGTGCATAGGCATAGAAAATAAATACTTACGCGCTTTAGAGTGGCGTCCGACCTCTAGGGGACCTTCGGCGAGAATGGTGTGCACTTGTATTTATAGGAAAAACCGTGAATGTTAGGGAACATGAAATTCCATTCCTAATTTCCATGAAAATCCATTTTCCACACAAGATTCCATTTTTAGGTGAAATATTAAATTTTTATGCACAAATCCATACTTTTCGCTGAAACCGTCTTGGAAGGCCATTTCCTACAGCCCAACATTGAATGACCATAACATCTAATCTGCATCTTTGTTCGGGCTCTATGACTAGTTAAATTGAAGCCTACAAAACGAGCTAAGCTCTAGAATCAGGTGTGAAAGAATCAGTTGAATTAAATGGACACCTTTTCTGGTTCCAACAGATTCCCTCCCCAAGAAAGGGGTCTAACGAGAACAAGGAGTCTGAGACGATCCGTGTTCTTAGGGAAAAATATAGAAAACGCCTCCCTTGGAGTCAATTTTATGTCAATCTCATTGAGTAATCTACCAGATAAATCTATAAGCTTGCATGACCCATGGTTGGTGCGAGAATGAGATAATAGAAGGTCATTAACTTATATGAGAGTTCTAAACAATGGAAGATGTGAGGGGATCATAATGAGGATAGATCTCCATTGGGAGAATCCTAATGAGAGAGGGTTTACAAATAGAGAACATGGATCTCTAGACAGCAAACTTACTTCTCCCAACATGCTCTGGTTTACTAGTAGAGTAACGCTAGGGGCATAAGAATAAATCCATACATAGTGGAGTGGAATGTGTGGATCACGATACCCAGAATTCAGAATGCTGTGGGGGGGGGTATGACAATGAAGGATAAATGTTTACCTTGTTTGAAACACAGTACCCCAGTTGCGTTATCCAGAAATGGGGATAACAAATGAGGCCTGACCACTAACTTTGTTCGAATCACAGGGCCTAACTCGAAATGTCATCCATTTTCCTTCCAAAACGTTAGCCTAGGATATTAGGCAAGCCAATGGCTGGGCAACCATACTATTAGGGGGTTCCTTTAAGCATGAAGGAGGAAAAGGGTCCTAATGAAGGGTACAAAAATCTTTTAGGGTGGAGTGATTTGTGGTTCAAATAGAGTCCAATACTCTTGAAATTATGCCGATGTGGCGGAAACACGTTAGGTGAGCGCAACGGCCAGATCAAAGATCATACCTCCTTTCAAATAAGACCTCTTTGGTAAGAAACATGAATTCCTTGTAGGTTTTTTTAGACCAAGGATCATGATGAAAACGTATTTTATCTTCACATGGTGTAGATGACACACACAGTTTTATGGTCACACTACCTGGACCGTAATTGGGGGCAAGGGATGAGAAGGGTTAATGACCCTGAGGCTAGGCCCAAGGAGAAATGCCTGGTCATCACTACATATCTAATCACAATGATAATCAAGAAAAATTTTGTTCTGAGAGCATAGTTTAAAATCATGCATGATGATGAAAGGCATTTGTGACATGGATGCGCTAGTTCACGTCCTACCAAAACTACTAATCCCATGGGAGTCATGATCGATGTGGGACACAAATAGTAGTGATAGGACTTTCTTAGCTCTGGGAGGCATGCATTAGGGGAAGTGGGATGCTAGATTAATGACGTCCCCCTAATGACGACCCTTCTAATTAATGCACCTAGATTCACGAAGGTGTAAAGCTGAGTAGGTTGGAATTCCACTAAATCATAAGGAAGTGGAATAAGTGAATCATGATGCTTGAGATCAGGACCAAAATGATTGTGGAGTGACTATAGGGGATACCTATTGAACATGTTTGAAACATAGAATCCATATCATGTTATCTAGAAATGCAGATAGACAAATGGGTGTCAACCACTGACCATGTTCGAGACACGAGACCTGTCACAAATGTCATCCAGTGTCTTCAGGGATGTATATCCAAGATGGTATGTAAGACAATGTGGCATGAGACCAGGCCATAAAGCGGGTATATTTAGATGTGGAAGAGGATGAGGATCCAAATAATGGACCAAAAATGCTTGGAAATGGAACGAGGGAATTCCCCTATGAGAATTACACACTCCAGGCTCTTTGTCACAACACATCTGAGTACGACAATAATACGTATCAGATAGAGGGAGTCAAGTCCCATTCCAAGGAAAAGGGTCCTGGGGTTGCACGATCCCACATTAACGTCATAGGATGTGCCATTAATGGGGGATTGATATAACAGACTGTGCATAGGGAGACGAAGTAGCCAAACCCAATGTATCGTTCTCATATGCATATCATAGTTTAGGGTTATAGAACTCAGGCTAGATTGGGAAAATATAAATAATCACATGGTGCGACTATTTAAAAACCAGACATGAATGAGAACCCAAGAGGTACTCACCGAACCATATGTTCCCAAAATAGTTCAGGCCATGGGGCTAAAGATAAGGGGAATTATTTTAGATTCTTGGGGTTGGTCCTGAAGACATGATTCTTGGGCGTTCCAACATATCCCCAGAGGATGGGAATTAAGCCATACGTAGTTTTGGAAGATGTCATGCAATTTAATGTCTTGCGTTAAGTATGTAGAATGGTCTTATTTTATGACCATATAGCTCAGAACATAGATGTAAGTGAAGGAGGGAGACATTTGGTGAAGTAATTACTAAACCAGACATGAAAGCGGACAATAAGAGTCTGTATCACCACAATGTGCTCCCCGGGAAACTTCTAGGTCGAGGGACCATTATTGAATGTTAGTCTGAGCCTTCGGAAAAGTGCCTGGGTGTTCCTACGTACCCCATGATAATTGTAATCATTCTATATGTTGTTCTGAATGTGTCATTGTAATGTACAATTGTTAGGGATAATAAGTTCCAGTGGGTAAGGCCACCACACAAAAATAAGTGACATTTGATAGATCTTTTTTCCTTTAGGATGAAGGTGAGTGTGGTTTTGGGAAGCGATGGACCTAGGATGTAGAGTCTAGGAATTTCCAGAAGAATAAATCCATATACAGGCATTGAAAAATGGTATGGTGGGTGACCGATACTAAACATGATGTCCCCTCATGTGAGGATATCACAACGCGAAACAATTTTTCATCATGCAGTCGTGACGATAATGTCACAGTTTTGGGTCATGTGATGGGACCTACCCCTGCACTTTAATGTCGTGTGGTACATACAAAACTATTTAATGTCATGTGGGACTAGGCATATCTATGTGAAATGAGTATCAATAGGGGATTTTCACTGCATGATAAAGCATACCCCACATGAATGAGGACGAGGTCCACATCACACTATTCACGATTCCAGGAAAGAAGCCTCGGATCGAGGGGCCAGAAAAGGTTATGGAATATGGGGAAGGACGGACTATCTCTCAAGAGGGAAGTACGGGTTCCGAATCATGAAAACATATGTGAATGAAGACATAAGTCCATACCACACCACACAATCCTAGTTTAGATCTTTATCAAGGGGCCAAAAAAGGGTTGGGGGATCTTGGGCAAGGGCATCCAGGCTGACTATAGACACATGCCCCTTATGTGGGTAATGTCGTACCAAAGTCCTTAATCCCACGTGATCAATGATCGATGAGGGAAACAAGGAATATTATTATGCTCTCCCTATTGTATAAGAGTATGGACATTAGGGGAGAAGATCAATAAAGGTTTGTCCTCACTAGAAAAATACTCCCATCCAAGGTGGACAGATGTTTGAAGAGGTATCTGGACAAAAAGAAATCATTTCACCCATCATTTGGGACTTATAGGGGTGGGGACAATGATGGAGGATAGCTCTTAACCATATTCAAAATACAACATCCATATCTTATGACCTGAAATGGGAATGACAAGTGACTTTTGATCATAGACCATATTCAAAACACAGGACTTGTATCAATTTGTTGTCCAAAATCCTTGAGAATGTTGGCATGAAATGGAAAGAGAGCCCTTGGGACGAAAATCCATGCCTTTAGGAGGTACTTTTGGACCTAAAGGATGATGGATACCCATTATTGATGGGATGAGAAAAGAATGAATATTCCTATGTAGTTTAACATCATACAGGATGAGACTCAGTGAGAGACCTTGGTGTTTGGGGCTGGGCCAATGGAAAAAATGTTAGAGAGGTCCTATGTATACAATGAAGATGGAATCAAGACATACATATTTATGAAAGGGACATGCTATTTAACACCACACAGTAAAAATTTGGGAGGATAGAAGAATGAGGAGGGGCACACTGTGCGACTTTCGCAATCTTTCTACGAGTGGGGCTGAAGAATATTAGACTACGCCACATGGGTTCCTCTAATATAAATACACCAAAAAGGTGTTTTCAAATGAGAGGAGTGTGGGTCTAGACTCAGGATGAGGCATCCCAGTGTTCCTACATATCCTGTGAGGATGGGAATCAAGCCATACATAGTTCATGAGATGCAGTTTAACATCTTGCAGGACGAGACAATTTAAGGTCTTGTAGGACCATATAGTTTAAGGTCATGTAGGACTAGAAATTTTAGGTTCATTCCACACCATAATTCATTTTAGGGTTGTGCAGAACCATATAGTTTAAATACACGTGGGACCATAAAATTTAGGTAAAGTATTTCTTTAGGAACATCGAATTGGAGGAAGGACTTATACGCTCACCATCCACGGTAACCAGGGAGTATGTTCCATTGGAGTAAACCTTGTGAACGATGTAAGGTTATTCCCATTTGGGCTCCAACATTGGTGGTTTCCTTCCAGGTATCATTGGTATTATTAGGTCCAACACCATGTCGACTAGAAAGAAAGAGAGGAGGCGAACATTATTGTTAAAATCTCTATATATCTTGTTCTCATGCCTTTCAAGATTCTGTAGGGCATGAAGTATGTTCTCCTCAAGAGCTTCGAACTCAGACAAATGGATTTTAGCTACATTATCGGGAACTTTCTGATCCTAGACAATTGTGCGCAATGAGGTCAATGGAATATCAATGGGTAGGATGGCCTCTCTTCCATACACCAGGGAATATGGGGTCACCTTGGTTGAATTAAGAGTCTTCATCCGATAATCCCAGAGGGTGTTGGGGAGCTTGTCTGACCAACTCTTCTTGTTCTATCCAACTATTTTATGTAGGATGTTAGGGAGAGTCTTTTTGAATGCCTTGATATATCAATTTTCTTGTGCATGAAAATGGGAGGTATGGTTAGAATGGAAGTCATACTTAGCATACTATTTATTTAGATCAGCTGCTCAGAAGTTCGTGTCGTTATCGATGAACATGACATGATGGGATCCAAATTGGTAGATGATGTTGGATCTGTCAAAGTCAACGATGTACATGATTTGACCTCCTTGAGTGGGACTACCTCTGCCCACATGGAAAAGAAATCTGTAGCAGTCAGGATAATCCTGCACAAGTGAGCTGTCGCCAGTGGATATAGTCCAACGAAATCGGGTCCCCAGACTACTAAGGTCCTAGAGTACATTCTAGTGTTGAGAGGCTCTGGTGGTCGATTCATAAATTTGGCATGAATTTGGAATGCAAGAATCCTTTTGGAAAACTCGATGAAATGATGGATCATGGAGGGAAAAAAACCCTAGTCTCTGAATCTGGTGAGATGGATTCGGCCCGATATGATGAGCTCTGTAGAAACTAGCGTGATCCTCTTGTTTGACATGAGAAATATCAACTCATTGAATGCAACGAAGGAGAATCCCATCAAACCCATGCTTGTTTATGATCTGATCATAACTAGGACTATCCTGGAGGGTAAAATATAATGCATGGCATCAAAGTCACTCATTCTCAGTCCGATCTATTGGAGATCACCATTTTGGAGGTACATGACTAAGGAGGACCTTTAGTCGGGAGTTGCCTCAATTATTGCATCTGGGGGACTTGCATGTCCTATCGTAAAGTCGTCAGCAGTAAGGTCGATCACTTGCAGGCTGTCATCATCATATGGAGTGATGGGAGTAATTAGTCTCTAGTGTTACATGGAGATAATAAAATCACCATATTTGGGCTCTTCAAGTGATGTAGCTAAGCTGTCCAAGGCATCAGCTCGTCCTTTATGAGATTGAGGAAAATGAGTTACTTCTGGCCGATATGGGAACCATGCCATTTTCTAGAGAGTGAGTTCCAATAATGGTATAAGATCTGGTTTTCTAACGACACATTCACCACTGATCTACATGATGACTAGTTTGTATTCCAATTTTACATGCATGTGGGGAAAATCAATGTCAAGGGCCAGCTCGAGGCTAGTAATGACAGCCTGATAATTTTCCTCATTGTCGGTACAACCTTCTGACAACATGAATGAATATTGTAGAATGGCTTGTACAGGTGTAATGAAGACAAAAACCTAGCCTACTCTATTAATATTGGGGTCATTGATCCTTCTACCAGTAGGGATCTAGGAAGCACCATAAAAGTGCATTTTCTAGAATGGCATGGCTTGTTTTACTGAGACAATCAATTCATTGGGAAAATCAAGGTCTAGGGACAAGTCCGAAGAAGTTGTATGGGTATCAAGGAAGTCTACCAATGCATTACCTATAATACCCATCTGAGGGGAAATCCTGATGTCAAACTTCTTGGAGGATTACTGCCCACATATCTAGACGTCCTATCAACATTGGTTGGTTAAGGATGTACTTCAATAGATCCAATCGGGACACCAACTAAACCTCATAATGCTGTAGGTGATGCCTGAATTTTTTTCTGTGAAAACCAACACAATGAAGTTCTTCTCGATGGAGAAGTATCTAGTCTCTATATTGATGAACATGTGGCTGGGTAATAGGGTCTCTTCTTAGTTCCCTCATTGTTCTTCTGGGTGAGAAGGGAACCGTGAGACCGTTCTAGGGCAGTCACATAAAGGACCAGTGGATTTCCGGAGATAAATGGAATTAAGACCATAGGTTAGAGTAGATACTACTTCATTTCCTCGAAACTCGTCTGAAAATCCTCATCCCACTGATAGGAGGAACCTTTCTTAATGAGCCACAAAAAGGGCTTACACTTTCAGTCCATATTCTCAAAAAATCATCATATGTAGGCCAAGTGGCCTTGGAAACCATGAAACTCCAAGAGTTTTCATAGGAGAGACATGTGGACGATGGCTTTGATCTTCTCTAGGTAGATTTCAATGCTCTGGTATCTATCAACGAAGCTATGAAACTTCCTAGAGGTGACCCCGAAGGCACACTTCAATGGGTTCATCTTCTGGTTGTGGGAACGAAGGAATCCAAACAATTTTTCAAGGTCTTTGAGATGGTCCTAAAAATGGAGAGATTTTATCACCAGATCATCCACATAACATTCCACAAACGTCTTGAGGATTGAATTAAATATTCATTGCATAGCCCATTGGTAGGTTGCACCAGCATTATTTAAGCTGAAGGGCATGACATGGTAACAGAAAGTACCTTGTGATTCCTTGAAGGTTGTAAACTCCTCATACTTGAGGGAAATTTGGACTTGGTTATACCCAGAGAATCTATACATGAAAGAAGGGGCTTGGAACCCTTCTGTAGCATCGATCAATAGTTTCTTCACAGGAAGGGGAAAATCATCCTTTGAACACTAACAGTTGAGATCTGGGATGTTGATGTAGACTCTGATCAGTCAGTTCTTTTTTCTGACTGGAACAGTGCTGGATAGAAATGGGGTACTAGACCTCCTTAATGAAATTTTATATTATGATTCTATCAACTTCATCCTTGAACATGGAATTGTGAGAAGGATGCATCTTTTTAGGAGGCTGATTAATTCTGTGGTGACCTGCCAAGAGACTGAGGTAGTGGATGGTTACATTGGGATCTTGCCCTAGAATCTCATCATAACTCTAGGAAAATTATTCATGGTGCTGTTTCAATAAATCCATGTACTAATATTGCTATTCAATAGGCATAGAAGCACTGATCAATGTGAGCCTCAGATGTTCCTCGCTACTAAGGTTCACCTATACTAGTTCATCGACTGTGGTGGATACACTCTCTTAAAAGGTGGGGGGGAATCATCTATGCCATCTTCTTCACATTGGGAAGAGGGATCATGGGTGGGAGCAGCTTCATCTATGTCGACATATTCTGATTGTAGGATAGTACCAACCTGAGCGGTAGTGGACACTCCATCGACAGACTCCTGTGTTGCCAAAACCATATCGATGAAGGCTGTTGATCTGATCCCATCTCGTCTTCAGCCCATGGGGCCACGCTTGATGATATCAAAGAAATAGGGGAATTTCATATGGATCCAGTTTATCCTAGCACAATGAAATAATAAAGTATGACTAATTGATGTTTCCATGGGGAGGACAACACGATACCTTATGGGAGTTGGAGGCTCTGGGATCATCGGAGCCTGAATCATGTAGGAGTATGAGGTGATATTCTAGAATCAATTAGACATAATAATATGCTATTTCATATGTTCAGAAAAAATGAATTTGTGTCCCATGTATGGGGTCGTAGCCTCCAATCGGGGGCTTGGAAAGATGTAGGCATCATCAAGGTATGTATACAGGCTAGTCGTAGCTGTAGAATGATCAAACTTATTAGCCTGAATCTACTTGTCTTAGCTATGGTAATAGTATGCATTCAGATAACGTCTTTACAAGAGGTAAAGGGATACACGTCACCTTGTAGTACTCCCACTATGCCAATGAGGGAGTACTTAAGGCACTGTTGATACGATGAAAGTATCGTTATTTGTAGGTCGAGCCATGTACTGCTGATTAACGCATTGTAGGTGGTGTCTTGGGAGACAACCATGAACTAGGTACTAGCTACCAGACAACAAAAATGGTTCTTTAGGTTAATTTTTACAACTTTTGTTTGTTTCGTCTTATCACAACCAAGAAACCATTAAACATATAAACCCATTGGGTAATCAATAATATATTTGTCAATCTCAGATACTTTAATAAAAAAATAAAATGAAATTAATCAAATATGAACTAAATTAAAATTAATAATTTAGAAAATATTTCAAGGATTCCAATACAATCAAGTTCAATCATCTCTTTATCCAAACTAAACATTA
Source organism: Viscum album (assembly GCA_963277665.1). Taxonomy (NCBI): domain Eukaryota; kingdom Viridiplantae; phylum Streptophyta; class Magnoliopsida; order Santalales; family Viscaceae; genus Viscum; species Viscum album. The sequence goes on along the minus strand of OY728160.1, from coordinate 375,092,812 downwards.
TTTACTCAACATTAGACACATATTAATGTTTAAATTTTCCCTTAATCATGTGTTATCCAAAAATATAACCTTACTACTAAATAACTTATCTTGGTTATGAGAACAATTTAAAATATTGTTTCATGTCCTTAAAATAAAATCCACTATCGAAAAATCCCTAGATATTTCATACATTCTATTACTAGAATATCATTAGTATAACAAATATAAATATATAATTATTGAATCCAAAAATATAAACACTGTAATAATTCTTATTCTTCCTTAAACCATTAAGAATGATTCATAATATTATTTCCTAATACTTTATTTCTATAACAAAAAATATGAAACATTTATTAATATTTTTCATACTCTATTTAATCATTCATTTTACAATTAACATGATAAATACTATTAATACATCCCATCCCTTTATTAAATCATTTGTAGTGTCTTCGTCATCATTGGTAAAAACAATACATGTACATCTAACATTATTCTATTCCTGAGCATTCACCCATGCACATAAAATTTCATAATTATTATACTATACACATTTAAAACATTCAACCATTGATGATACTGTAGGGAGACCATTATTCTCATCAATTTAGTTAAATTATCATTCCATTTTTTTCAACAATTAAATGGTTTGTATTTTTCTTTACCATAATTAGAACAACTTCATATTCCCCTAAGACATTCATTTGAGTGCTTCTCCCCACATTCTAGATATGTCGGATCTTGAGTCTTCATTCATCCATGGCCTTTATTAAATTTCATATTTATCTAATGTTTTTATAGGAATATCATTAAAGTTAATATTTTTAGTCATATAATGTGAGGAATAATCAAAATGTTTCCCATTCCATATCATTTTTTATTTGGTTTCTCTTGAGAATAATCATACTATTTTCTATCAACATTAACATGAACCCTCATTGTCCCATCAATTGATTAAAAATAGTAATCACAGTGTGAGAAAAAATCATCATTTTAAGAAATCATTAAAAATGATTTATAATATTTATAAATCATGGAACATCCTTTAAAATATATGAAAAATTAGGTTTATCCAAGGTAATCCTATATTTCTACCAAAACAATATGATTTTATACTATATAATCAATTATAACTAGTGTTCTCGCTAATGTTTTCTCATCTGAGTTTCCAAATGTTAACTAAACCCTTCTCTGATTCCCACAATAGTGACCAAAATTTATAATAAATAGATATCACATCTAAATAGATGAACATTCATTATAAATTTTTTTGATCCATGTCAGAATCATATGTTTATATTATATTTGGATAACTAAAAACATAAAATGATAGTCAATAAATTAACTACATAATTACCCACTTAGTACATAATAACTAGAACCCTTCATATACAAAACATATGTAATTCCATTCTTCATATCATGGTGAAGTGTAAAAATAAGAAAGGGTGAGATATTATGCTCAATAAATGGTAAAAAAGGGAGATAAAAAATATAAAATAAGAATAAAAAGAGAAAAATGGTATGATAACATGATATTAATTTTTTTTAAAAATACACTGAATACAATATATCATAATCTCGAGTCATGGAATAATGTGTGGTAGTTTATAAGACATGAATCATAATGATATTTGATAAAATGATCCATGATTGTATAACAAGGGCATAAAATGGAGAATTGTGTAATATAATTAAACATTGAGAATTATTTATCTAGTATTAAATTCCATTTTATAGGACTTCCATAGGAGAATATCTTCACTCCCTAAATCATCATTGTATTCAAGTTTCACTCCAATGAATATCATAAGTGACAATGTCTCCAGTTAACTTGGGTCACTCACTATTATATTATTGTTTTTCTCGTGAGATATCAATTTGTACACAGAGCATCAGAGGGAGATATTCATCCCATTCATCACATAATGAAAATTATAAATATGTGTTATACAAAAGATGAAAACATTTATCATATTAAGAACCATGAAATGAAATGGGATTTAAAAAATTTTAATCAACGTATAAACCATTGAAAGAAAATGTGTATTATAAAAATAATTTCTTCATAATAATTGGATCATAAACCCAATAAATATTAGGTTACATAAATGGTGGTTATCTTATATGGAAAATTATATTTAAAGTTCACTTGGAACATATTCATAGGTAAAACTAACTTTCCACTTTGAAAATCACATTTATTATATAAAAATCCATGCACATTTTAAAATAACTTTTTTATTTGAAAGAAACCCTACAAAACAATAATGTAATATTAAATCATTGTGGTGTCTTGATGGTGTAAAATTCCATTTGTTCCATGCAAGTTAAAAAATGGTCCATTCTTACATATGTATGAAAATTCAAAAAGTACATCATTTGTATAATTTAAAAAAATCCATTTTAATTTTTTTTGTAATAAAATTCAAACATGGTCAAAAATTAAATTAAACAATAATATTTTAATATTAAAATTGTTCTTTTAAAAAAATACTTAACATTGGTATAGATGAGAAAGGTTTTTCGACAGAAGATAGAAATGGAATCTTTTGTACGTAAAGAAATATTACCATTTTATTTATTACCTATGATGAGGAAAATGAAATGGGGAATGTATTATATAAAAACCCAAAAACATAATAATATTTAGGATTATATTTATGGGTAGATCATACAATTTTATTATTGTAGGCATAGTCACAATTAATATTGATAAAAAATGAGATTGCGACAGAAGACCCTTATCACTTTGGTAACATTTGAATCATAATACCCATGAAAGAAAGAAAATTATATAGATATTTATATCCCCATAAATTTAATAATTATTATTATATAAGTAATTTTTGATTTATATAAACCACACAAAATGATGAAGTGCTGAATATGGCATGCATCGTGTAGAAATAAAATTGATATGAAAATCCCTTATATCGAGTTTGACTTGCATCAAATATCCTATAATGAAAGTATATTAAATTTAAATTAATTATATATCTATGATAGATTTGTTTTTATATAGATAATTTTATATATTAACCCTTAATGACATTTCAACAACCCTTTATCAACAAATCATTACTTCTAAGGTTAAAATATTCCTTTTTTAATGAGTATTTCTGGTTAGTAGTTCATGTCCTTATATGTTTATCTTGTTTATATTACATAATAAAAATTAATAAAGAAAGAAATATCATATTTTCATTATATACCAATTTATATTCATATTTGATGTTCAAGACCTAAAATTGAATTACACTATTTAGGGAGACAGTATGTCATACATACATAGAAATGAGTTTTTCATTTTTGGAAAGATAGAAAGAAAAAAGGTAAATAATAATGTACCTTTAATGAATTATTATCATTATATATATATCATATATATTACATAAATATTTCATTAATTCCTTCTATGTAAAATGGAAAAGAAAAAATGACCACATATCTTCATATAGTTGGTAGTCTAAAAGTGTACAGCAATGGGAAAATTATTTTTATTCCATTTTAAAAATCCAGTTAAAGGTTTCTGGTACCCCAACATAAAACCCAACCAAAAACAAATGAAACTTACATATGAAAGTAACCAAGTTCATCTCTGCACCCCATTTAAGATCCATCTTCTTTAGTAGCTGATTTTCAATTCAGAGACCTCCAATAATTTTTACTTCGGACCCGACTCCTATGCAGATCAAGACCGGGTTGATCTAGGGAAGAATTCTTGACCAAAGGGATTAGAATTTAATTATGTAGATGTAATATTATAATAAAAAATGTTTAATGATTTCATAAGTACCATATATATATATATACATTACACCAATCATAACATCAATATATAATATATAGTGATGATAAATGAATTTTATCGCTACTTGGACTTGGTTGGCCATACATACACATGAGTGGTACCTTCACATATCATTTTGTGGAAAGGTGGGTGTATTAGCGTATTTTTATTACCATAATTTTTTTATAATAGTTAGGATAATGAATTTTTTATTTTATTAAAAATAACTTATATTTATAGGAGGTACATACGAGTAGAAAAGTAAGAGACCAATTTAAAATATTACCTCTTCTTGGAAACAACCCATATAGATCTACTCTTAAAGGCCCTAGGGATGGTATTTCTAGAAGACCAGATCCTCTATAATGTGTCTAGGGAATATGAGAAGATAAATAGTTAGATGTTAGTTTATATACATGTCTTAGTTTGGTTTAAACATGTGATAGAAGATTTTTCCTTTTATAATTGATTGTCTGGACACTTTTCTATTTTCTCAAAATATTATATTTGATTAAATTGTTTCTCATTCATAATGTTTCCAAATGGCCTATAAATTGAAGAGGTATGACATTTTATATGATATTTTATCTGTTTTTATCTATTTCAATATTTTTATGTATTTTATGTATTTCAACAAAATATTAATTCATAACATTTCATTATTATCAATTTAGACACTATTCACTTAATTTTGATTAAAAGACATAGAAACAAGGTTTAAATTAAAATATAATCTTTTAAATCAACACTAATTTGTACTATAAAAATATTAAATTCATGCATCACATTAGCTAACTCAAATTATATTTATTTTAATTATTTAAATATATTTTATTATTAATTGAAGAAATACTACATCGATGTTGTATAATAATATATGTTAATAAAATAAGTACTAAAAATTATAAATAAATTTTTAACATGTAAAAAATTTATTTATTTAGAAAAGATTAGTATTAATATTATTTCATAAATTTTTCCCATTTATGAATAGATAAGACATATTTAAAAACAATGTGAGTTACACATTGTTATTTTCATTAATTTAAAGAGAATAATAGTCATTTTTATTGAAAATTTAACATTAAATAACTAATTTTGTGGAATATGTTTATGAGGGTAAGATTATATTAAATAAATAAATATTCTAAATTTTTATAAATATGCCTTTTCCGTTATCATTTAGTTTTAACCCATAGTTAACCCAATTCAAACTTACTGTTAAAATAAGGTTTTTACTCAGTGAGGTTTAATATAGATAATATAAATGTTCAAATGAAAAATAAATCAAAATGGGTGATATTATAATCTATATATTTGTCCCTTGTCTTAATATAATTTTTAAAGAATTTTATATAGTTTAATAAAATATTATTTATTTTAAAATATCATTAATATTAGTTTTTAAAATAATTCAATACATTGAATCTAATAACATCGAGACAAAATTAAAATTAATTTTTTAATAAATCTGAAAAATGTGATATTTATCTATGAAATTCATTTATCTAATTTATTATCTCAAATTATAATACATTTTATATCATAAATATGATTTATTGGAACATTCCATTAATTTAATAATTGCGAGTGTTGTATTAACATTTGATGTATTTATTTAATAAAAAAATTATAAAAAAACTTCCATAATTAAAATTAGATTATTATTAAAAAAAATATCCATTTAGTTTGGATCATGTTATTTGTTGGTCGGAGTGGATACTCAAGAGGGGGGTGAATTGAGTTCCAATTAAAATTTTCTGTTAAAAACAATGTTGATTAAAATCCCCCTATTTCAAAAACAGATTAAACTGTAGTGAATTTATACAGATTATAAAGGTTCAATTAGTTTCTCAAAGATTGAATAGTTCTCAGTAAACTTAATCTTATGATTAAATTAACTTTTGAAACTAACTTACTGGTCTATAATAAATATAAACACTTGTGAGTTTAACTATCAAAGTAGCATTGAAAATAAATTATATTTCAAAGTAATAGCAGCGGAATATGAAATAAATATGTATTATAGATAAAGTATGTAGCTACAAACACAGAGAATTAACCAAGAGGTTCAGTCTCAAGACGAGACATAGTCCTCTCAAAAGTTTATATAAAAATGATCCACACCCTGGATCGGGGTAAACAAGAGTGAACACATTGTCCAAGTCACAAGACATCTACCACAGTTCTGTGTGGGAAAACAAACAACAGCTTAGAGCTGTCCAGGTCTCATACAACCTCTACCACTATCCACAGTGGGAAATGAAGTGTAAAAAGTTTTGCTGAGGATTTACAGATCCTCCAGTGAAAGTACAGGAGTCAGTGTGTGTGTTTAATATAGCAGATAACACACACTGCTCAAAATGTAAAACAAATGTATCACAGAGCTGAGATGTAGAGTTTAGAAATGGCTTTGGTGATTTCAGTGTAGCTCTGGACTCTTTTTTATTTGGTCAGAATTTATTCTGAGTCCTCTTCTCGTTTTTGTTTGAGAGGAAGAGTGTCGTATGCTTCAGGCTCAAAGGCAGTGAGATGTAGTCGATGAAATTCTTCAATGTTCTTTTGTATGCACAGAACTCTTCTTCAGTAGGCTTGATTGTGTATGAGGTTCTGTTCTCCTTGGTTCTTCCTTCTCTTTCTTTTTCTCTGTATCTATCTTGTGTTCTTTTATCAACACTCTATCTTCAGCAGAGTCTTCTTGTATTTATGTCACGTGCTTCGGAAGACAGAAAAGGTTTCCTTTCCGCAGGTACGAGGTACGGTTTCCTGACATCCGACAACCTTTATTAATAATTTGATAGAGCATTAAAATATACCTAATATGACCGTTGGTTAGATTAAATAAAGATAAAGATAAAGAAAGTCAAACAGTTGTTTATGACTATTGGAGAATCAAGTGGTCGGTAGGTCATCAGCATTAGTGAGTAATGATCGGTGACTCAGATAGATCAGCATCGGTGAATCAGACTGATCAGCATCAGTCTGTCATCTGATCGGTGAGTCAGTTTGATCGGTGAGTCATTTGATCGGTGGCTCATTTGATCGGTGGCTCATTTGCATCGGTGATTCATTTGCATCGGTGAGTCATTTGATAGGTGGCTCATTTGATCGGTGGCTCATTTGCATCGGTGAGTCATTTGCATCGGTGAGTCATTTGGTCGGCGGCTCATTTGATCGGTGGCACATTTGCATCGGTGAGTCATTTGCATCGGTGATTCATTTGATCGGTGAGTCAGTTTGATCAGCATCGATCTGTCATCTGATCGGTGAGTCAGTTTGATCAGCATCGGTCTGTCATCTGATTGGTGAGTCAGTTTGATCAGTATCGGTCTGTCATCTGATCGGTGAGTCAGTTTGATCAGTATCGGTCTGTCATCTGATCGGTGAGTCATTTTGATCAGCATCGGTGACTCATTTTGCATCGGATCGGTGAGTCTTTTGCATCGGTGACTCATTTTGCATTGGATCGGTGAGTCATTTGCATCGGTGAGTCATTTGATCGGTGACTCATTTTGCATCGGATCGGTGAGTCCGTTGTCCTTTGAAATGCGATCAGTGCTTCCGATGTCTGTTGATATTGAATCGGTACTTCCAAAATACTTTGTACATCAATAAGCATAGAAAAAAAAGTGATAACCGATTCATTAACAGATTGTAATTATGTTTATGAGAAATCAAACCAGATTAAGCATTAATGGTATGTGATGATTTGTGATTATTAAAACATCAATCATAGACATGAAATCAAAAATCTTCCAGAGGGCTCAACAATCTCCCCCTTTTTGATAATCACAAATCTTTATCATTAAATATAAATAATATGATATATCATTAATAAAAACATAATGAGAATTAAACCATAAGAAGAATAAATATAAAGAGATATATAAATCTCCCCCTTAATTTAGATTACCCATATATATTATACAGATTTCTCCCCCTGAGATATATACATCTTTTCCCCAATAATGTATTCTTTTTCTTCTCCCATAAATTTTCTTCTCCCACATAAAGTATTCTTGTTCTTATCCCCCTTTGGGATAATCAAAAAGGAGGGAAAACAGATAAGAGAAAGTGAAAGTAAAAGCAGTTAGCAGAGAGTATAGATAGAAAAATATTTGAGAAAGTACAGACTATTACAAGTAGCACATTGTTCACCCCATCAAAAACAATACAAAACTATTTGGTGGGATACAAAGGGGCTTTGCCTTTGTCATTGGGATCAATATTGGGTAAGTTTGAAGGCTTGGAGGCAGGCTGGTCTTGGCGAATCTGAAGTGGTGGTAGGACAACTCGGGCAGGTGTAGGAGCAGGTGCCACAGAGGGTTGTTGTTGAGAAACAGGAGCTGATTGAGAAGCTTGTTGAGGGACTGGTCTTAACTAAGAGAGGGCTTGAGCAACAGATAGCTGATTTGGAGCTATAGCAGAGTCACTGAGAGGTTTAGAAGTAGGAAGTACTATTGCAGTGTCCTGTGCATGCAAATAGGGCTTCAAAAGATGAATAAAGTCCCGAATGACTTCTGCTCCATACTTCATAGCTTTTTGAAAATCATCTTTATTCTCCATGAACTGTGCCAAGGAAGGGACAAAATCTGGCAACTGATGAACTTGAGTTTTTAACGCATGAGTGACTGGAGGTAATTTCATATTCTCTGCCAACACCTTGAAGCTTGCAGTCATCTCATGTTTTTTATAAATCTTAGAAGAGTAATTATCAACATTCTCTTTGATCTCTTGCAGAGCTTTCTTAGCATCTTCTAAATACACCAATGCCATCTTATGACTGTTATCACAGAGCTCTTTCATCTTCCTCAAAGATTCTAAATCAAGAATTTGTCTAACAGCAGCTAACTCATCATGCACAACTTCTCTTAGAGCTTCAATCTCACTGGTAGTGATCATGGTTACCTTGCCTGTACTGGCTTGGCTAACTATGTGAGTTAACTCAGCTTTCAACTTCCTCAGGTCAGACTTGTTGAGATGTTCAATCAAATTTCTCAAAACTTCCATCATACCAGAGATGGTTGATCGGAATTCGCTTGATAGAGATACCAGGCCGGTGTGAAGATCCTTCATAGTCTGATTCAAAAAGGCTAGTTGCCTGCCAATAAGTTCACCAGTATTGGCTAGGTCTGGCTTCACAGAATTAGATACTCTCCGTGAGAAGGCTTCTAATGAGTGTTGAAAAACTTGGAGAGACACTTGAGTAAGAGAATTAGAAATTTCTTCTCTAACTGTGGATCTCACAGCGGTTAGCAATTCAATCTTAAACTTGTCAAGATCAGCTGGAGAGATTCCTGAATCAGGTAAATTATTATTTGTAGGATCAACAGACGGAACATACCTTGCTTCTCGTGGGAGGTTCCTCTTCACAGCTGCAGCAGATTCTGGCATTGCTTCTTCCTCTTAAGAATATTCTAAGCCCAACACAGCATAACCAGGGTAGTCATCCCAAAAAGCAGCACACAGGGTGTATTTTGGTTTCTCATAGCTTTTTGTTCCACTGATTTTTGGTGAATCATCCTTGCCACTGATATGTATTTCTTGTACAGATTGATGTGATTCTATTTGATCGTCAGAAAGACCATCCACTGGTCTGTTATCACCATCAGCAACAGCCTCAGCTTCATCAGCACGTCCATCATCACTCTTCTCAGAAGCTTCACTATGATATTGTTCAGTGTCAGAGTCTTCTTCATCACCAAGAATAGGTTCTGATTCTGGTCGGGCTAAGGGTGGACTAGCAGGTCCAAATTCTATTCTTATTTTGGGACTGGTAGTGTTAGGATCACTCCTATCATCAGGAGATGACATACTTCCTTCCTCAGTCGCAGCTTCTTCTTGCTCTTGGGTTTCGGTGGCCTCATCATTTCCTTCTTCTTTCTCATCATCATCAGAATAAACTAGTTCCTCATTTGGTTTCAAGCCAGGGTCTCTCAAATCCTTTGGCCTCTTGCCATGATCTATGGGATTGTAGGCTTCATAGAATTTATCTTCATCTGCAACCCAGCACTTCTTCCTTGGATTCCAATTGATTTTCATCCTCTTGCAGATCTCTTTGTTGAGACAGAAGGTATGATCTGTTTCATTAACTTCATCATCTTTGTCAATACATTCTAGATTCTTGAGCATGGTAGATATCATCTTTGAATAAAAAAAGGCAGTGGCTTTCATGGACGGTTTTATCATTCCAGCTTTGTGTACCATCACATATCTACACAAATTGATCTTCTCATGTGTTTTCAGAAGAAACAACAGGAAAACATCCTGGTACTTTACAGCAGCAAAATCTCCTCTCCTAGGGCAAAGTTGGTGCTGAATAAACTTGAAAAGATGTCTGCATTCACCATCTAATTCTGAAGCTGTGATTTTTCGTGACTCTCTGTTTCCTGTCAGAAGCTCTAGAGCTAATTCATAAGAGAATTAATCATATGTTGGAGGAATATTCCCAGCATAATCCTCATACCGACCTTCATGAGGTACGTTCAAGCACTCATCCCACTGCTTAGATGAGAAGGATATTTTCGTTCCTTTTACCACAGACGACATCCTGGCAGCCTCCACACCATCTAAAGTGATTTCCAGATTCATATAGAACTCATGTACCAGCTTCGGGTAGTCTATTCGAGAGTTGTCAGAAAACCAGTCTATCCATCCTTGCGATTCAAGAACTTGCAGCAACAGTGACTTACTTGACAAAAGCCACGCAGAGCTTACTTCTTTTTCTACAGCAACAATCCGAGTTTCCAGGTTCGGATTTACTGATCGGTGAGAGGTACTACTCGACTCGCCTCGAGCAAGCTTTGAAGGTACAGGGCTATCCGGTCCTTTTCTCAGTCTCTTTTTCTTAGCCATTTGAGGATTTTGGGAAGGCAGGAGTTCGAAGGTTCGAAGTAGAGGGGAAGAGAGGTTGAAAGTTTCAGCGGGAAATGAAAGGTCAAAGGTTTAGGGAGGATAAATAGCCGCGTATCATTTAGTTTATCATTTAGGGTTCCCATAAAAAGTATAAAAGAAATTTACTAATTAATTACAATATAATAATAAAAAAAATATCGGTATGACAGATCGGTTGCACAGATCAGTTTCACAGATCGGTTTCACAGATCAGTTTCACAGATCAGTTTCACAGATCGGTTTCACAGATCGGTTTCACAGATCAGTTTCACAGATCAGCTTCACAGATCCGTTTCACAGATCAGTTTCACAGATCAGTTTCACAGATCCGTTTCAAAGATCAGTTTCACAGATCAGTTTCACATATCAGTTTCACAGATCAGTTTCACAGATCAGTTTCACAGATCAGTTTCACAGATCAATCATACACAACTCTTGTTTAATAAATTTCATTCTTTCAGAGCATAAAGGCTTTGTAAAGATATCAGCTAATTGATGTTCAGAACTAATAAATTTCAAAGAAATATCACCTTTTTGATAATGATCTCTTAGAAAGTGATGTCTGACATCAATGTGATTAGTTCTAGAGTGAGACACAGGGTTCTTAGATATATTTATTGCACTAGTATTGTCACAGTTAATTGAAACATGTTTAAGATCAAATCCATAATCCAATAGAGTGTGTTTCATCCACAGAATTTGTGCACAGCAACTACCAGCAGCTATGTATTCTGCTTCGGCAGTAGACAATGCAACTGAGTTCTTTTTCTTACTACACCATGATACTAGGGATTTTCCAAGCAATTGACATGTTCCAGATGTTCTCTTCCTATCTAACTTACATCCAGCAAAGTCAGCATCTGAATAGCTAGTTAGGTTAAATGATTGTCCTTTTGGATAAAACAAACCTAAATTTATAGTATACTTAAGATACTTAAAAATCCTTTTAACAGCCAGTAAGTGTGATTCTTTAGGATTAGCTTGAAATCTAGCACACATACATACACTGAACAAAATGTCTGGTCGACTAGCAGTAAGATAAAGTAAGCTCCCAATCATTACTCTGTAATTGGTTTGATCCACTGGTTTCCCATCTTCATCTGTATCCAATTTACAGGTAGTACTCATAGGTGTATGATTTTCCTTAATACTATCCAATCCAAAACGTTTTAAAAGATCTTTTGTATATTTACTTTGATTTAAAATAATTCCATCTTTAGTTTGAAGAATTTGAAAACCAAGAAAATACTTAAGCTCTCCCATTAAGCTCATTTCAAATTCATTTTGCATAACCTTTGAAAAATCAGTACATAAGGAATTTTTAAAAGATCCAAAAATAATATCATCAACATAGATTTGTACTATTAATACATCTTTTGAAATCCTTTTTATAAAAAGAGTTTGATTAGCTACTCCTTTTGTAAATCCTTTTGTGATAAGAAAGTTTAAAAGCCTTTCATACCAAGCTCTTGGAGCTTGTTTTAAACCATATAAAGCTTTAGAAAGTTTAAAAACATGATTTGGAAAATGAGGATTTAAAAAACCAGGTGGTTGTTCTACAAAAACATCTTCAACAATAAAACCATTTCGAAAAGTACTTTTGACATCCATTTGATATAGCTTGAAATTCAGATGTGATGCATAGGAAAGTAAGATCCTAATAGCCTCTAATCTAGCTACTGGTGAAAAGGTTTCCTCATAGTCAATTCCTTCTTCTTGATTGTAACCTTGTGCAACTAGCCTAGCTTTATTTCTAATGATGTTTCCAGATTCATCAACTTTGTTTCTAAATACCCATTTTGTGCCAATGGTCAAAATGTCCTTAGATCTTTCTACTAATTTCCAGACTTTGTTTCTTTCAAATTTATTCAGTTCTTCTTGCATAACCATTACCCAAAATTCATCATTGATAGCATCATTGATATTTTTAGGTTCTAACCGTGAAAGAAAATCTTGATGTTCAACTTGATTTCTTAGAGAAGCTCTAGTATGTGTTCCTCTATCTAGATTTCCTACAACAGCATCTAAAGGATGGTTCTTTAGAGTCCTAGATGGTCTTGAAAAGATAGGGCTAGAGATTTCAGATTCATCTACAGATTGAGGTTCAATAGAAGCAGGTTCTGGAGAATTTCCAGAGCTGGATGTTTTAACTATAGGTCCATTGTATTTATCATTGAGATTCAAACCAGAGAGATCATCTTCAAGAGAGATTTTAGGTTCATGTGGATCAGTTTCATCAAATTTGATGTGAACAGATTCTTCCACACATTTGGTTCTTTTATTGAAAACTCTATAGGCTTTACTAGAGATAGAGTAACCTAGGAAAATTCCTTCATCACTCATGGATGAAAATTTGTCAAGATTGTCTCTAGTATTGAGAATGAAGACTTTGCAGCCAAAAACATTGAAGTAGTTAACCTTAGGTTTCCTATGGTTCCACAACTCATAAGGGGTCTTCTTAAGAACTGGTCTGATCAAGACTCTATTAATGACATAAAAAATCTGTTTTTACAGCTTCAACCCAAAAGTAAAAAAGGAAGTTCATATTCATTGAGCATGGTTCTAGCTATTTCTTGCAGGGTTCTATTCCTTCTCTCTACTACACCATTTTGTTGGGGTGTCTCAGGGGCAGAGAAATTGTGACTATAGCCATTGTGTGAGCAGTAAGAATCAAACTCATGATTTTCAAACTCATGACCATGATCACTTCTCAGGGTCTTAATCTTGAGTCCACTACGATTTTCTACAGACTTGGAGTATTTAACTAAGTAAGAACAAGCTTCACTTTTGTGAGCTAGAAAATATACCCAAGCATATCTTGAAAAGTCATCTACAAGAACATAGACATAGTGCTTCCCATTTAAACTAGAAACTCTAGAAGGTCCAAATAAATCCAGGTGAACCAACTTGAGAGGTTGAGAAGTTGACACTTCTTTCTTTGATTTAAAAGAAACTTTATGTTGCTTTCATTTTTGACAGGGATTACAAACTCTGTCTGCTGGAAATTCAAGTTTGGGTAAGTCTCTAACTAAGTTCTTCCTAGAAATTTTTCTAAGTGAGTGTACATTGCAGTGTCCTAATCTTCTATGCCAAAGCCAAGACTCTTTATGAAAAGCATTTAAGCAAGGAATATTCTTCTTAGCTAAGGAATCTAAATCAACAGCATAAAAATTTTCATTTCTTAAAGAATAAAATACTAAAACATTTTTAGAGTTAAAAACATTACAAGAATCATTTTTAAATATCACATAAAAACTCATCATCACACAATTGAGAAATGCTTAACAAGTTATATTTAAGTCCATCGACAAATAAAACTTCAGAAACCAAGATTGAATCAGTGTTACCAATCTGGCCTAAGCCGATGATTTTTCCTTTTGAATTATCACCAAAAGTGACAAAGCCTCCATCAACTTTTACTATTCTATTGAAACATGAAAAGTCTCCTGACATATGTCTTGGACATCCACTGTCTAAGTACCATATCTTCTTGTGACAACTCTTCAAGCAGGTCTCCTACAAAACAGATTTAGATGGAAGATGATTTTGGTACCCAGATCTTCTTGGGTCCAGACATGTTAGCCAATGATACTTTAGGTACCCATAATTGTCTAATGGGTCTCATATAATTTGTAGAATTAACATTCTTTGAATGATAAAACTTATTAGATCCATAACTATGAATATAACTGGTTGAGGCATACGAAGTTCCAGAATTAACTATCTTCTGTCCAGATTTAGGAATGAATCTAGTTTTGGAAACTTTTCTTTGTCCAGGTTGGTATCCTATACCAGTAGTATATCTAGGCGCAACTTTCTTTCCTAGAATTTTTGTTAGAGTATTCTTGCCATTTGTGAACTTCTCTAAGTCTTTTCTGAGTTGTTCATTAGACAATTTTAGTTTAGTATTCTCTTTAAGCAACTGAGCATTCTTTTCTACTTCTATATCTAGATCAGATTTATGCTTAACACATAAAGCATACTATTTCTTTAAACCGTTATATTTATCTTTAAGCACATTACAGGTTTCTTCAAGCATATCACAATATTCAAACAGTTCAGATTTAGACATGTTATCACCTTCAGAATCATCTCCAGAATAATAAGAATTTGAAGCAGGAGTTTCTGATGTTACCTCAGAAGTGTTTTTCGTAAAACACATGTTGGCTCGATTCCTTTCAGAGTCTGAAGATTCAGCTTCACTTGTGCTGTCTTCTGAAGCACTCCAAGTAGCCTTCATGGCTTTCTTGTACTTGTTATCCTTGTATTCATACTTCTTTCTGTATTTCAGCTTTGGACAGTCTGTTTTTATGTGTCCTTTTCTTTTGCATTCATAACAGACAACTTCATCTGATTTATCGGACTTCTTCCAATCCTTTTTCTAGTGTCCTTTGTTATCATACTTGCCTTTGTAGTTTGACTTTCTGAAAAACTTCTTATTCCTATAGAATTTCTTAAATCTTCTAGCAATGTGTGCCATCTCAGCATCACTATCAGAATCATTCTCACTTTCCTCACTACTTAAACTTTCATTGATAGCTTGAGGCTTTTCCTTATCCTTATTCTTTGAGGTTGTAGTCTTGAAGGCAATAGACTTCCTTTTAGGTTCATCATCTTCTTCTTTATTTACTTTAATCTATTCATCATACATCATCATATTACCAATTAATTCCTTGACAGGAAGTGTTCCAATGTCACAGGATTCTCTAATGGAGACAGAGGTTCCTCTCCATCTTTCAGGTAGACATCTCAAAATTCTCATGATTTGCTCCTTTGCTGGAACATCCTTTCCCAGAGAAGTCATTGTGTTGACAATTTCATTGAACCTGAGATACATATCCGAAATGGGTTCATCAGGCTTCATCTTAAAATTATCATACTTAATAGTATAGGTATTCAATCTCATATCCTTAACATTAGTTGTTCCTTCATGAGAAACAGCCAAGGTATCCCAAATTTCATATGCAGTTTTACATGCAGAAATTCTATTAAATTCTTCATCTCCTAGAGCACAGTACAGAGCATTCATAGCTTTATAATTATTATTGTAAGCAGTCTTTGTAGGTTCATCCCAAGTAGATCTATTAGTACTGGGAATTTTATATTCAGCTTCAATGACAGTCCAAATATCAAAGCCCATACTTTCTAATTGAATTTTCATTTTTAGCTTCCACTGAGCATAGTTGTTTCCATTAAAGAAAGGTGGCCGGTTATTAGCAGCACCCTCAAGTCTATTATCCATGATATTACAAAAATAATTTTAAAGAGATAAAAATTTAGAAATAACATAAATTTTAAGAACATTAAAATACAACTAAAATCACAGTTGAAAACAGAGTACGTTTAGAAAATATTAACACCCTTTGATACCATGTGTTGGTCGGAGTGGATACTCAATAGGGGGGTGAATTGAGTTCCAATTAAAATTTTCTGTTAAAAAAAATGTTGATTAAAATCCCCCTATTTCAAAAACAGATTAAACTGTAGTGAATTTATACAGATTATAAAGGTTCAATTAGTTTCTCAAAGATTGATTAGTTCTCAGTTAACTTAATCTTATGATTAAATTAACTTTTGAAACTAATTTACTTGTCTATAATAAATATAAACACTTGCGAGTTTAACTATCAAAGTAGCTTTGAAAATAAATTATATTTCAAAGTAATAGCAGCGGAATATGAAATAAATATGTAGTATGGATAAAGTATGTAGCTACAAACACATAGAATTAACCAAGAGGTTCAGTCTCAAGCTGAGACTTAGTCCTCTCAAAAGTTTATATAAAAATGATCCACACCCTGGATCGGGGTAAACAACAGTGAACACACTGTCCAGGTCACAAGACCTCTACCACAGTTCTGTGTGGGAAAACAAACAACAGCTTAGAGCTGTCCAGGTCTCATACGACCTCTACCACTATCCACAGTGGGAAATGAAGTGTAAAAAGGTATGCTGAGGATTTACAAATCCTCCAGTGAAAGTACAGGAGTCAGTGTGTGTGTTTAATACAGTGGATAACACACACTGCTCAAAATGTAAAACAAATGTATCACAGAGCAGAGATGTAGAGTTTAGAAATGGCTCTGGTGATTTCAGTGTAGCTCTGGACTCTTTTGTATTTGGTCAGAATTTATTCTGAGTCCTCTTCTCGTTTTTGTTTGAGAAGAAGAGTGTCGTATGCTTCAGGCTCAAAGGCAGTGAGATGTAGTCGATGAAGTTCTTCAATGTTCTTTTGTATGCACAGAACTCTTCTTGAGTAGGCTTGATTGTGTATGAGGTTCTGTTCTCCTTGGTTCTTCCTTCTCTTTCTTTTTCTCTGTATCTATATTTTCTTCTTCTGTCAACACTCTATCTTCAGCAGAGTCTTCTTGTATTTATGTCACGTGCTTCGGAAGACAGAAAAAGTTTCCTTTCCACAGGTACGAGGTACGGTTTCCTGACATCCGACAACCTTTATTAATAATTTGACAAAGCATTAAAATATACCTAATATGA
This sequence comes from Viscum album, assembly GCA_963277665.1. Lineage (NCBI taxonomy): Eukaryota > Viridiplantae > Streptophyta > Magnoliopsida > Santalales > Viscaceae > Viscum > Viscum album. The sequence continues at coordinate 375,075,645 of OY728160.1, read as the reverse complement.
CAATTGATTAGATTAAATAAAGATACAGATAAAGAAATTCAAATAGTTGTTTATGACTATTGGAGAATCAAGTGATCGGTAGGTCATCAGCATTAGTGAGTAATGATCAGTGACTCAGATAGATCAGCATCGATGAATCAGACTGATCAGCATCGGTCCGTCATCTGATCGGTGAGTCAGTTTGATCGGTGAGTCATTTGATCGGTGGCTCATTTGATCGGTGGCTCATTTGCATCGGTGATTCATTTGCATCGGTGAGTCATTTGATCGATGGCTCATTTGATCGGTGGCTCATTTGCATCGGTGAGTCATTTGCATCGGTGAGTCATTTGATCGGTGGCTCATTTGATCGGTGTCTCATTTGCATCGGTGAGTCATTTGAATCGGTGAGTCATTTGATCGGTGAGTCAGTTTGATCAGCATCGATCTGTCATCTGATCGGTGAGTCAGTTTGATCAGCATCGGTCTGTCATCTGATCAGTGAGTTAGTTTGATCAGTATCGGTCTGTCATCTGATCGATGAGTCAGTTTGATCAGTATCGGTCTGTCATCTGATCGGTGAGTCAGTTTGATCAGCATCGGTGACTCATTTTTCATCGGATCGGTGAGTCATTTGCATCAGTGACTCATTTGGCATTGGATCGGTGAGTCATTTGCATCGGTGAGTCATTTGATCAGTGACTCATTTTTCATCGGATCGGTGAGTCCGTTGTCCTTTGATATGTGATCAGTGCTTCCGATGTCTGTTGATATTGAATCGGTACTTCCAAAATACTTTGTACGTCAATAAGCATAGACAAAAAAAGTGATAACAGATTCATTAACAGATTGTAATTAAGTTTATGAGAAATCAAACCAGATTAAGCATTAATGGTATGTGATGATTTGTGATTATTAAAACATCAATCATAGACATGAAATCAACAATCTTCCAGAGGGCTCAACAATCTCCCCCTTTTTGATAATCGCAAATCTTTATCATTAAATATAAATAATATGATATATCATTAATAAAAACATAATGAGAATTAAACCATAAGAAGAATAAATATAAAGAGATATATAAATCTCCCCATTAATTTAGATTACCCATATATATTATACAGATTTCTCCCCCTGAGATATATACATCTTTTCCCCCATAAAGTATTCTTTTTCTTCTCCCATAAATTTTCTTCTCCCACATAAAGTATTCTTGTTCTTATCCCCCTTTGGGATAATCAAAAAGGAGGGAAAACAGATAAGAGAAAGTGAAAGTAAAAGCAGTCAGCAGAGAGTATAGATAGAAAAATATTTGAGAAAGTACAGACTATTACAAGTAGCACATTGTTCACCCCATCAAAAACAATACAAAACTATTTGGTGGGATACAAAGGGGATTTGCCTTTGCCTTTGGGATCAATAGTGGGTAAGTTTGAAGGCTTGGAGGCAGGCTGGTCTTGGCGAATCTGAAGTGGTGGTAGGACAACTCGGGCAGGGGTAGGAGCAGGTGCCACAGAGGGTTGTTGTTGAGAAACAGGTGCTGATTGAGAAGCTTGCTGAGGGACTGGTCTTAACTGAGAGAGGGCTTGCGCAACAGATAGCTAATTTGGAGCTATAGCAGAGTCACTGAGAGGTTCAGAAGTAGGAAGTACTATTGCAGTGGCCTGTGCATGCAAATAGGGCTTCAAAAGATGAATAAAGTCCCGAATGACTTCTGCTCCATACTTCATAGCTTTTTCAAAATCATCTTTATTCTCCATGAACTGTGCCAAGGAATGGACAAAATCTTGCAACTGATGAACTTGAGTTTTTAACGCATGAGTGACTGGAGGTAATTTCATATTCTCTTCCAACACCTTGAAGCTTGCAGTCATCTCATGTTTTTTATAAATCTTAGAAAAGTAATTATCAACATTCTCTTTGATCTCTTGCAGAGCTTTCTTAGCATCTTCTAAATACACCAATGCCATCTTATGACTGTTATCACAGAGCTCTTTCATCTTCCTCTAAGATTCTAAATCAAGAATTTGTCTAACAGCAGCTAACTCATCATGCACAACTTCTCTTAGAGCTTCTATCTCACTGGTAGTGATCTTGGTTACCTTGCCTGTACTGGCTTGGCTAACTATGTGAGTTAACTCAGCTTTCAACTTCCTCAGGTCAGACTTGTTGAGATGTTCAATCAAATTTCTCAAAACTTCCATCATACCAGAGATGGTTGATCGGAATTCGCTTGATAGAGATACCAGGCCGGTGTGAAGATCCTTCATAGTCTGATTCAAAAAGGCTAGTTGCCTGCCAATAAGTTCACCAGTATTGGCCAGGTCTGGCTTCACAGAATTAGATACTCTCTGTGAGAAGGCTTCTAATGAGTGTTGAAAAACTTGGAGAGACACTTGAGTAAGAGCATTAGAAATTTATTCTCTAACTGTGGCTCTCACAGCGGTTAGCAATTCAATCTTAAACTTGTCAAGATCAGCTTGAGAGATTCCTGAATCATGTAAATTATAATTTGTAGGATCAACAGAAGGAACATACCTTGCTTCTTGTGGGAGGTTCCTCTTCACAGCTGCAGCAGATTCTGGCATTGCTTCTTCATCTTCAGAATATTCTAAGCCCAACACAGCATAACCAGGGTAGTCATCCCAAAAAGCAGCACACAGGGTGTATTTTGGTTTCTCATAGCTTGCTGTTCCACTGATTTTTGGTGAATCATCCTTGCCACTGATATGTATTTCTTGTACTGATTGAGGTGATTCTATTTGATCATCAAAAAGACCATCCACTGGTCTGTTATCACCATCAGCAACAGCCTCAGCTTCATCAGCACGTCCATCATCACTCTTCTCAGAAGCTTCACTGTGATATTCTTCAGTGTCAGAATCTTCTTCATCACCATGAATAGGTTCTGATTATGGTAGGGCTAAGGGTGGACTAGCAGGTCCAAATTCTATTCTTCTTTTGGGACTAGTAGTGTCAGGATCACTCCTATCATCAGGAGATGACATACTCCCTTCCTCAGTCGTAGCTTTTTCTTGCTCTTGGGTTTCGGTGGCCTCATCATTTCCTTCTTCTTGCTCATCATCATCAGAATAAACTAGTTCCTCATTTGGTTTCAAGCCAGGGTCTCTCAAATCCTTTGGCCTCTTGCCATGATCTATGGGATTGTAGGCTTCATACAATTTATCTTCATTTACAACCCAGCACTTCTTCCATGGATTCCAATTGATTTTCATCCTCTTGCAGATCTCTTTGTTGAGACAGAAGGTATGATCTGTTTCATTAACTTCATCATCTTCATCAATACATTCTAGATTCTTGAGCATGGTAGATATCATCTTTGAATAAAATAAGGCAGTGGCTTTCTTGGACGGTTTTATCATTCCAGCTATGTGTACCATCACATATCTACAAAAATTGATCTTCTCATGTGTTTTCAGAAGATACAACAGGAAAACATCCTGGTACTTTACAGCAGCAAAATCTCCTCTCCTAGGGCAAAGTTGGTGCTGAATAAACTTGAAAAGATGTCTGCATTCACCATCTAATTCTGAAGCTGTGATTCTTCGTGACTCTCTGTTTCCTATCAGAAGCTCTAGAGCTAATTCATAAGAGAATTAATCAGATGTTGGAGGAATATTCCCAGCATAATCCTCATACCGACCTTCATGAGGTACGTTCAAGCACTCATCCCACTGCTTAGATGAGAAGGATATTTTCGTTCCTTTTACCACAGACGACATCCTGGTAGCCTCCACACCATCTAAAGTGATTTCCAGATTCATATAGAACTCATGTACCAGCTTCGGATAGTCTATTCGAGAGTTGTCAGAAAACCAGTCTATCCATCCTTGCGATTCAAGAACTTGCAGCAACAGTGACTTACTTGACAAAAGCCACATAGAGCTTACTTCTTTTTCTACAGCAACAATCCGAGTTTCCAGGTTCGGATTTACTGATCGTTGAGAGGTACTACTCGACTCGCCTCGAGCACTCTTTGAAGGTACAGGGATATCCGGTCCTTTTCTCGGTCTCTTTTTCTTAGCCATTTGAGGATTTTGGGAAGGCAGGAGTTCGAAGGTTCGAAGTAGAGGGGAAGAGAGGTTGAAAGTTTCGGTGGGAAATGAAAGGTCAAAGGTTTAGGGAGGATAAAAAGCCGCGTATCATTTAGTTTATCATTTAGGGTTCCCATAAAAAGTATAAAAGAAATTTACTAATTAATTACAATATAATAATAAAAAAATATCGGTATGACAGATCGGTTGCACAGATCAGTTTCACAGATCGGTTTCACAGATCAGTTTCACAGATCAGTTTCACAGATCGGTTTCACAGATCGGTTTCACAGATCAGTTTCACAGATCAGTTTCACAGATCCGTTTCACAGATCAGTTTCACAGATCAGTTTCACAGATCCATTTCACAGATCCGTTTCACAGATCAGTTTCACAGATCCGTTTCACAGATCAGTTTCACAGATCAGTTTCACATATCAGTTTCACAGATCAGTTTCACAGATCAGTTTCACAGATCAGTTTCACAGATCAGTTTCACATATCAGTTCCACAGATCAATCATACACAACTCTTGTTTAATAAATTTCATTCTTTCAGAGCATAAAGGCTTTGTAAAGATATCAGCTAATTGATGTTCAGAACTAATAAATTTCAAAGAAATATCACCTTTTTGATAATGATCTCTTAGAAAGTGATGTCTGACATCAATTTGCTTAGTTCTAGAGTGAGACACAGGGTTCTTAGATATATTTATTGCACTAGTATTGTCACAGTTAATTGAAACATGTTTAAGATCAAATCCATAATCCAATAGAGTGTGTTTCATCCACAGAATTTGTGCACAGCAACTACCAGCAGCTATGTATTCTGCTTCGGCAGTAGACAATGCAACTGAGTTCTGTTTCTTACTACACCATGATACTAGGGATTTTCCAAGGAAATGACATGTTCCAGATGTTCTCTTCCTTTCTAACTTACATCCAGCAAAGTCAGCATCTGAATAGCTAGTTAGGTTAAATGATTGTCCTTTTGGATAAAACAAACATAAATTTATAGTATACTTAAGATACTTAAAAATCCTTTTAACAGCCAGTAAGTGTGATTCTTTAGGATTATCTTGAAATCTAGCACACATACATACACTGAACAAAATGTCTGGTCGACTAGCAGTAAGATAAAGTAAGCTCCCAATCATACCTCTGTAATTGGTTTGATCCACTGGTTTCCCAGCTTCATCTGTATCCAATTTACAGGTAGTACTCATAGGTGTATCATTTTCCTTAATACTATCCAATCCAAAACGTTTTAAAAGATCTTTTGTATATTTACTTTGATTTAAAATAATTCCATCATTAGTTTGAAGAATTTGAAAACCAAGAAAATACTTAAGCTCTCCCATTAAGCTCATTTCAAATTCATTTTGCATAACCTTTGAAAAATCAGTACATAAGGAATTTTTAGAAGATCCAAAAATAATATCATCAACATAGATTTGTACTATTAACACATCTTTTGAAATCCTTTTTATAAAAAGAGTGTGATCAGCTACTCCTTTTGTAAATCCTTTTGTGATAAGAATGTTTGAAAGCCTTTCATACCAAGCTCTTGGAGCTTGTTTTAAACCATATAAAGATTTAGAAAGTTTAAAAACATGATTTGGAAAATGAGGATTTAAAAAACCAGGTGGTTGTTCTACAAAAACATCTTCAACAATAAAACCATTTCGAAAAGCACTTTTGACATCCATTTGATATAGCTTGAAATTCAGATGTGATGCATAGGAAAGTAAGATCCTAATAGCCTCTAATCTAGCTACTGGTGAAAATGTTTCCTCATAGTCAATTCCTTCTTCTTGATTGTAACCTTGTGCAACTAGCCTAGCTTTATTTCTAATGATGTTTCCAGATTCATCAACTTTGTTTCTAAATACCCATTTTGTGCCAATGGTCAAAATGTCCTTAGATCTTTCTACTAATTTCCTGACTTTGTTTCTTTCAAATTGATTCAGTTCTTATTGCATAACCATTACCCAAAATTCATCATTGATAGCATCATTGATATTTTTAGGTTCTAACTGTGAATGAAAATCTTGATGTTCAACTTGATTTCTTAGAGAAGCTCTAGTATGTGTTCCTCTATCTAGATTTCCTACAACAACATCTAAAGGATGGTTCTTTAGAGTCCTATATGGTCTTGAAAAGATAGGTCTAGAGATTTCAGATTCATATACAGATTGAGGTTCAACAGAAGCAGGTTCTGGAGAATTTACAGAGCTGGATGTTTTAACTATAGGTCCATTGTATTTATCATTGAGATTCAAACTAGAGAGATCATCTTCAAGAGAGATTTTAGGTTCATGTGGATCAGTTTCATCAAATTTGATGTGAACAGATTCTTCCACACATTTGGTTCTTTTATTGAAAACTCTATAGGCTTTACTAGAGATAGAGTAACCTAGGAAAATTCCTTCATCACTCTTGGATGAAAATTTGTCAAGATTGTCTCTAGTATTGAGAATGAAGACTTTGCAGCCAAAAACATTGAAGTAGTTAACCTTAGGTTTCCTATGGTTCCACAACTCATAAGGGGTCTTCTTAAGAACTGGTCTGATCAAGACTCTGTTAATGACATAAAAAGCTGTATTTACAGCTTCAGCCCAAAAGTAAAAAAGGCAGTTCATATTCATTGAGCATGGTTCTAGCTATTTCTTGCAGGGTTCTATTCCTTCTCTCTACTACACCATTTTGTTGGGGTGTCCTAGGGGTAGAGAAATTGTGACTATAGCCATTGTGTGAGCAGTAAGAATCAAACTCATGATTTTCAAACTCATGACCATGATCACTTCTCAGGGTCTTAATCTTGAGTCCACTACGATTTTCTACAGACTTGGAGTATTTAACAAAGTAAGAACAAGCTTCACTTTTGTGAGCTAGAAAATATACCCAAGCATATCTTGAAAAGTCATCTACAAGAACATAGACATAGTGCTTCCCATTTAAACTAGAAACTCTAGAAGGTCCAAATAAATCCATGTGAAACAACTCGAGAGGTTGAGAAGTTGACACTTCTTTCTTTGATTTAAAAGAAACTTTATGTTGCTTTCCTTTTTGACAGGGATTACAAACTCTGTCTGCTGGAAATTCAAGTTTGGGTAAGTCTCTAACTAAGTTCTTCCTAGAAAGTTTTCTAAGTGAGTGTACATTGCAGTGTCCTAATCTTCTGTGCCAAATCCAAGACTCTTTATGAAAAGAATTTAAGCAAGGAATATTCTTCTTAGCTAAGGAATCTAAATCAACATCATAAACATTTTCATTTCTTAAAGTAGAAAATACTAAAACATTTTTAGAGTTAAAAACATTACAAGAATCATTTTTAAATATCACATAAAAACACATCATCACACAATTGAGAAATGCTTAACAAGTTATATTTAAGTCCATCGACAAATAAAACTTCAGAAACCAAGATTGAATCAGTGTTACCAATCTGGCCTAAGCCGATGATTTTTCCTTTTGAATTATCACCAAAAGTGAAAAAGCCTCCATCAACTTTTACTATGCTCTTGAAACATGAAAAGTATCCTGACATATGTCTTGAACATCCACTGTCTAAGTGCCATATCTTCTTGTGACAACTCTTCAAGCAGGTCTCCTACAAAACAGATTTAGATGGAAGATGATTTTGGTACCCAGATCTTCTTGGGTCCAGACATGTTAGCCAATGATACTTTAAGTACCCATAATTGTCTAATGGGTCTCATATAATTTGTAGAATTAACATTCTTTGAAATATAAACCTTATTAGATCCATAACTATGAATATAACTGGTTGAGGCATATGAAGTTCTAGAATTAACTATCTTCTGTCCAGATTTAGGAATGAATCTAGTTTTGGCAACTTTTCTTTGTCCAGGTTCGTATCCTATACCAGTAGTATATCTAGGCGCAACTTGCTTTCCTAGCATTTGTGTTAGAGTATTCTTGCCATTTGTGAACTTCTATAAGTCTTTTCTGAGTTGTTCATTATACAATTTTAGTTTAGTATTCTCTTTAAGCAGCTGAGAATTCTTTTCTACTTCTATATCCTGATCAGATTTATGCTTAACACTTAAAGCATACTGTTTCTTTAAACCATTATATTTATCTTTAAGCTCATTACAGGTTTCTTTAAGCATATCACAATATTCAAACAGTTCAGATTTAGACATGTTATCACCTTCAGAATCATCTCCAGAATAATATGAATTTGAAGCAGGAGTTTCTGATGTTACCTCTGAAGTGTTTTTCGTAAAACACATGTTGGCTCGATTCCTTTCAGAGTCTGAAGATTCAGCTTCACTTGTGCTGTCTTCTGAAGCACTCCAAGTAGCCTTCATGGCTTTCTTGTACTTGTTATCCTTGTATTCATACTTCTTTCTGTATTTCAGCTTTGGACAGTCTGTTTTTATGTGTCCTTTTCTTTTGCATTCATAACAGACAACTTCATCTGATTTATCAGACTTCTTCCAATCCTTTTTCCAGTGTCCTTTGTTATCATACTTGCCTTTGTAGTTTGACTTTCTGAAAAACTTCTTCTTCCTATAGAATTTCTTAAATCTTCTAGCAATGTGTGCCATCTCAGCATCACTATCAGAATCATTCTCACTTTCCTCACTACTTAAACTTTCATTGATAGCTTGAGGCTTTTCCTTATCCTTATTCTTTGATGTTGTAGTCTTGAAGGCAATAGACTTCCTTTTAGGTTCATCATCTTCTTCTTTGTTTACATTAAGCTATTCTTCATACATCATCATCTTACCAATTAATTCCTTGACATGCAGTGTTCCAATGTCACAGGATTCTCTAATGGAGACAGAGGTTCCTCTCCATCTTTCTAGTAGACATCTCAAAATTCTCATGATTTGCTCCTTTGCTGGAACATCCTTTCCCAGAGAAGTAATTGTGTTGACAATTTCATTGAACCTGAGATACATATCAGAAATGGGTTCATCAGGCTTCATCTTAAAATTATCATACTTAATAGTATAGGTATTCAATCTCATCTCCTTAACATTAGTTGTTCCTTCATGAGAAACAGCTAAGGTATCCCAAATTTCATATGCAGTTTTACATGCAGAAATTCTATTAAATTCTTCATCTCCTAGAGAATAGTACAAGGCATTCATAGCTTTACAATTATTATTGTAAGCAGTCTTTGTAGGTTCATCCCAAGTAGATCTATTAGTACTGGGAATTTTATATTCAGCTTCAATGACAGTCCAAATATCAAAGCCCATACTTTCTAATTGAATTTTCATTTTTAGCTTCCACTGAGCATAGTTGTTTCCATTAAAGAAAGGTGGCCGGTTAGTAGCAGCACCCTAAAGTCTATTATCCATGATATTACAAAAATAATTTTAAAGAGATAAAAATTTAGAAATAACAGAAATTTTAAAAACATTAAAATACAACTAAAATCACAGTTGAAAACAGAGTACGTTTAGAAAATATTAACACCCTTTGATACCAAGTGTTGGTCAGAGTGGATACTCAAGAGGGGGGTGAATTGAGTTCCAATTAAAATTTTCTCTTAAAAACAATGTTGATTAAAATCCCCCTATTTCAAAAACAGATTAAACTGTAGTGAATTTATACAGATTATAAAGGTTCAATTAGTTTCTCAAAGATTTATTAGTTCTCAGTTAACATAATCTTATGATTAAATTAACTTTTGAAACTAATTTACTGGTCTATAATAAATATAAACACTTGCGAGTTTAACTATCAAAGTAGCTTTGAAAATAAATTATATTTCAAAGTAATAGCAGCGGAATATGAAATAAATATGTAGTATGGATAAAGTATGTAGCTACAAACACAGAGAATTAACCAAGAGGTTCAGTCTCAAGCCGAGACTTAGTCCTCTCAAAAGTTTATATAAAAATGATCCACACCCTGGATCGGGGTAAACAACAGTGAACACACTGTCCAGGTCACAAGACCTCTACCACAGTTCTGTGTGGGAAAACAAACAACAGCTTAGAGCTGTCCAGGTCTCATTCGACCTCTACCACTATCCACAGTGGGAAATGAAGTGTAAAAACGTTTTCTGAGGATTTACAAATCCTCCAGTGAAAGTACAGGAGTCAGTGTGTGTGTTTAATACAGCGGATAACACACACTGCTCAAAATGTAAAACAAATGTATAACAGAGCAGAGATGTAGAGTTTAGAAATGGCTCTAGTGATTTCAGTGTAGCTCTGGACTCTTTTGTATTTGGTCAGAATTTATTCTGAGTCCTCTTCTCGTTTTTGTTTGAGAGGAAGAGTGTCGTATGCTTCAGGCTCAAAGGCAGTGAGATGTAGTCGATGAAGTTATTCAATGTTCTTTTGTATGCACAGAACTCTTCTTGAGTAGGCTTGATTGTGTATGAGGTTCTGTTCTCCTTGGTTCTTCCTTCTCTTTCTTTTTCTCTGTATCTATCTTTTGTTCTTCTATCAACACTCTATATTCAGCAGAGTCTTCTTGTATTTATGTCACGTGCTTCGGAAGACAGAAAAAGTTTCCTTCCCGCAGGTACGAGGTACGGTTTCCTGACATCCGACAACCTTTATTAATAATTTGACAGAGCATTAAAATATACCTAATATGACCATTGGTTAGATTAAATAAAGATAAAGATAAAGAAATTCAAACAGTTGTTTATGACTATTGGAGAATCAAGTGATCGGTAGGTCATCGGCATTAGTGAGTAATGATCAGTGACTCAGATAGATCAGCATCGGTGAATCAGACTGATCAGCATCGGTCCGTCATCTGATCGGTGAGTCAGTTTGATTGGTGAGTCATTTGATCGGTGGCTCATTTGATCGGTGGCTCATTTGATCGGTGGCTCATTTGCATCGGTGAGTCATTTGCATCGGTGAGTCATTTGATCGATGGCTCATTTGATCGGTGGCTCATTTGCATCGGTGAGTCATTTGCATCGGTGAGTCATTTGATCGGTGGATCATTTGATCGGTGGCTCATTTGCATCCGTGAGTCATTTGCATCGGTGAGTCATTTGATCGGTGAGTCAGTTTGATCAGCATCGATCTGTCATCTGATCGGTTAGTCAGTTTGATCAGCATCGTTCTGTCATCTGATCGGTGAGTTAGTTTGATCAGTATCGGTCTGTCATCTGATCGATGAGTCAGTTTGATCAGTATCGGTCTGTCATCTGATCGGTGAGTCAGTTTGATCAGCATCGGTGACTCATTTTGCATTGGATCGGTGAGTCATTTGCATCGGTGACTCATTTTGCATTGGATTGGTGAGTCATTTGCATCGGTGAGTCATTTGATCAGTGACTCATTTTGCATCGGATCGGTGAGTCCGTTGTCCTTTGATATGCGATCAGTGCTTCCGATGTCTATTGATATTGAATCGGTACTTCCAAAATACTTTTTACGTCAATAAGCATAGACAAAAAAAGTGATAACAGATTCATTAACAGATTGAAATTAAGTTTATGAGAAATCAAACCAGATTAAGCATTAATGGTATGTGATGATTTGTGATTATTAAAACATCAATCATAGACATGAAATCAACAAATATTCCAGAGGGCTCAACATTATTTAAATTCATATCTATGTCATGAAATATTATTTAATATTTTATTTTTTCTTTTCTGGCATTGCATAAGAATTACACGAGAATTTGGATATGTTACATGTAATATGACATCGAAATTCGGTTCTAACCATTAAAATCATCTATAATACTTAACATTTAACAAAAATGGTTATTAAAGACTTATTTGACCTCAAATATTTTCTTCTGTGTACAAAATATGACTTTTCGAGTGCTCACTTGTAACACCCCAGGTAAATAAAGAATATGAAATTTTCATATTTATCCATATTTGTGAATAAAATATTAATATGACTTTAAAGAGGACGCTATGCTCGATGGCGTACCCAACACGCAACAACGAGTTTCTTGGAAATCTTACGCTGCACTCTAATAATAAAATAATATTATTTTAAATGGTAGTTAACATGTAGCCATTGTAATGGCGTGAATGGATAGAAATAACTAAAATATGATTATATATGTTCTTAAATGTTTTTACATTTATACAATAAAAGATAAAGGCTTAAAATACGGAAAGAATTCAATTTTAGGCGCATATGCCCTAGTTTTCACTTAAGGTTCACTTATCACCTTTTGATGGCGAACCATCATTAAATATAGTTTTGATCACTCTTATACATTCTTTTGGACCCAATAAAACTCTTATTAAGAATCAGGTCATCAAATTTTACTTTGTGTAATTTTTTGGTATTTTTCCGATAAAGTTCATTTTTTTAATGAATAGTGTAAGATGTTGTGTTTTAATTCAAAACCTCTTTTTAATCTAATTTATTTTTATTATTAGATAATATTTTTAATTGGTTTTAAAGTGAAATTAGAAAATATTTTTACCAATAAATCCAATAGTGGTCGTTGGAATTAATTTCACTTTAAAATCAGACTTAAACTAGTGTCAATCTTTTGATACTTATTGTTTTATAAAAACATGATATTTGCGCTGACAGCGGGAATTAATTATTAAATTAATTAATGTGACTAATATGTTTTGAATTTTGTAAAACGGACTTCATTTTTGAATTCGGAATATCAAATATATCTTATGGTGAATTTTTGGGATTTTTCTGAAAAACTTTAATTTTTGATAAATAGTGAAACCACTATGTGGTACTTATAAAAACCGATTTTCCGTTTAAATGAAATTTTGCCATCATTGTGTTTTGATTTTCAAAAATCCAACATACATGGTTGTCATTAAGAAGTAAAATGTGGTTCAATGAGATTAAAATAATTTTTTGGTGAATAGTAACTTATTAAGTTTTTAATCGCGATTAGAGGTAATTGGTGTAGTTTAAGGTAAATATAATGTTTTAATAATATGAAATGAACTTGACACATGTCCTAACCTCATTGGATGTGTAATGTCCGACCAATACAAGCCATGGGTCAACTTGGGGACCCCATGGATCCACTTTGGTTGGGAAATGACATAAATAACTTTTTATTTAATGTAAAAGTAAAAATGACACAAACATGATATGTTTTACTAAAACAATTTTTAAGTGGGGTTATAGAAGTCATATTTTGGATTATAAATATTCATTAGAAATATAAAAATATTTCCTACATATTAGTATTTTTTTATAATTTTTATACATTAAATAAATTAAATTATTTATGACATAATAATGATGCAGCGATGACATCATTATTTGACGATTTAAATAAAATGGAAAGATAATGTAAAATATATGAACTACACATGTCCAAAACTTATTGGATGGGTGGATTTAGAACCCTTATCACCTTATCCACTAATTATATCAATGTGGGACCTTTTAAAACCGAAATACATTTTCAAATAAAGTAATATTTCTTTACTTTCCAAAAGTGCCCCTCCTCTCCTCTTATAAAAGGCCCCCACCTCTACCTCATTTCACACACTCCTCAAGCCTTTGGCTCGGCCATCCACTGACCATTTACTCTCTCCACATCCCTCTCATCATCCTAGAGGATTCCCTTTGGGCAGAATCATTTCAAAGGAAGCCCTTAGGCTCAAATCAAAAGGAGTTACACTTTTAAAGGTAATTCATTCTCTCATGTTCATTTGTTTTATTTTGTTTTTCCAACCCCCTAAACTCTTTTTATTTACTTATTTTGTAACAACACCAGTATATTAAATATACTAGGATGTTGTTATAATATTTATTCGAGCTACACTCTCACACAACTACATCAAATGGTTAATGAACATACGGTTTCCGTGTATGGTGAAATTCTGCCTCCCGAAACGATGATTGTTCAATACTCATTTAACACCTTCAAAGGTGGCCATTTTGATGTCACTATTTATATATATGATATATAATATGTTAATGTTTTACTTATGCTTCTGTATTTTTCATTTGTGTCTTACCTTTATGGCTTCCATTTTGGGTATACGCGATATCTTCATTTAAGGAAGTGCGGACTACCGCCCCCTCAAAGTGATTTGATTCGTTAAATACCATATGTGGGACGTACAAAGGATGGAACTATGATATTATATATTATATTATACTGGAATTATAATATACCTTTATATCATTATGATTCCATTCTATAAACAACGAAATAGAAATGGAAGTAGCATTCATGTGTACGTACGGCTTACCGTCTCCATGAACGGTGCATTTCATTTCTTACCTCTAAATGATTATGTAATGTTATAAATGCATGCATTTACAGGATATATATGACATATATGATATCTAAATCATGAATACAATTCTGTTTATAATAAACATTTGGCCACACGAACAACATGTAATTGTAAGAAGTCCACTTTCGACTTAAGAACCAAATACCGACAAAATAAACATTATTAACTTGAATGATTACATAATGTTTATAACATGTCAATAAATGATATAAAAGGAATAATGAACATGGAAAAGGGTCTTAAGGAAGTAGAAATTAACTCAAGTATATTATTCAGGATATTAAAGAACGATCGAGTCAAGTCGGACCCGAGGTAAGGGATCCTACTCCTCTCTTTCTTTTTAAGTACACACTTTTATGTCATTCCTTTTAAAGCTCATATTTCTTGTTATTGGGATGATATTTTATATTAAACTTACTTTAATATTTATGTTCATGTGATGAGAGACCCTATTCTCTCTCATTAATCCATTTTGGAAGTTTTGTGCGGTGTCGTTAGGCTGTCGAACTTTCGTAAGAGATCTAACCTCTCTCTTTCTTTTTAAGTACTCTCCTTTATGTCACTTCTTTTAAGCTTCTCTTTGTAATGTTGGGGGATGTTATTTTATATTCCTCTTGCTTTAAATTTTATTGTAATGTGATGAGATACCCTATTTGATCTCATCAATCCATATTCGGATGTTTTATGTGGCGCCGTTAGGCTGCCGAGTTTTCGTAAGGGATTTTTCATCTCACTTTTATTCTCGTGATATTTATGATACATTTGCCACAAATTCCATTGAGTGGTGTTTGTACTGCCCATTATTCCACTCATTGTGTAATACAATTTTGTTTATGAGTACTTACATCAATGATCTATTGTCCTTCTTTCATGGGGTGTATGTTTTGAAAGATACCCAAGTCGGTAAGGGAACCTTTCACCCTCCGCTTTTTTAAAAGACTTCTTCTGTTGGGTCTTTTAATTTACATATTGTTATGTTGGGATATGTTCTCATATATACTTATTGATGTAAATTTTATGTCCAAGTGATGAGATACACTTTTTATCTCTCATCAACTCATTTTGATGTGATGTCGTTGGGATCTCAAGGGAACTTTTTAACCCAATTTCGATTTCTTTGGGTTCAACATGTAGTCATTGAATATGTCATCCATTGAATATGTGTGAATGACCTTTTATTGTTTTACTCTTAATATCCACTTATATTGGGTGTATTTATATTTGTCACACATATTTTTGAGATTGATTTGTCCTTAATTTAAGGATACCTTTTTTATAAGGGATTTCATCACATTTGACATTTCTATTGAGGGTTCATTGTTGTTATGCACCAATTCACTCTTATATGGTGTATATACTGTCCTTTGGAGTATTATATCATGAATCCATTTATTCTCATGATATTACAATGTTCTGACTAAATGTTATTCCTCAATTATTGTATTAAAGTGTCTCTAATTTTGGTAAAACCCCTTTAACCAAAATATTGCTTTAAATGTTTTAATTATGTGTTACTATTAATATCCATGTTTTCAAAATGGTTTTAAGGATTTATTTATATGGATATTAATGGTTTAACATTTTAAAAGCTTCAAGGTGGTATGAGACACTTTGATTCATATTCTCTTTATTAAATGTTTTAAATGGTTTTGGAAATGGTTTCTTTTTGAACGGATTCATTATTTCAATATAATAAAATGTTATATTGTGATTGAAATGTGGAAATGTTATGTTTCCTTTATGAATGTTTTATGTGATACATTTATGTTATGGTTCTTGGGCATTGTTATGAAAACGGGTTGTTCCGTGATAAACTAAGGGCGGGTGAGCCCGATATAGCTCTCCAATGCATTGGGTAACGCGAAGGAGTGAAACGTTAAGGTTTCTCCGAAGAGATTTAGGGAATATAATGTTATGGGTATTCCAAACATAACCAAGAGGGTTACTCCCTACGTAAGAATGTTATGAATGCCTCAAGTTACCTTTATGTCTTATGTTTTCTATGATTTATTCAAGATTTGATGAGGTATGATAAAGTGCTTATGTTTTATGGGTAAAGTATGAACTCATTCTTATGTATATGTGTACCCATGTTTCCTTTCCTTATTTTTATATCCCTTACCGAGCTTTTGGTGCTCATCCCATGTTTTTGAAATGTTTTTCACAGGTCAAGGGAAAGGTACATGATGTGATGATAGTGTCAAGGATGTGTCAAGAAAGAATCAGTGTTATATTTTAAATATGTTTCCGTTGATGGGAAGAATGAATACTGTCTTTTATGTAACCACTTTGTTTAAATGTGGAATGTAATGCAAGTTTCATGATCTAATTCTCTAAAACTCTAAACCTGAAAATATCCTCAATGTGTAATCCTGTAATAACTCAAGATTAAGTAAGGTTTAATGCTGGGGCCTTATAGTTGGTATCAGAGGTCGGTTTAGATAACTTTAGAGGTTAGGGTATTCTTTAAGCATAAGTGACAATACCATAATGGTTAGGATTTCAGAAAGAGTCCTAGTTTTAGATAAAGTGAATGAGTAAGTATATCTTAGTGTTTATCTTACTCATTAGTACATGATGGTTTTGTTGATATACTCACACTGACATTTCTGTTTTTAGTGAATGGCTGGATCTCGCAGGCACCAAAGTGACAATTGGTTTGAAGGAAACTGTGGTAGATCTATGATTAAGATACTAGATAAAATGGAGGATTCAATGAGGAAACTCATGGTTGTTCTAAACCAACTATCAAGGAGTCATGATCAACCACTTCAACCTTGGTGAGTTATCTAGTGCATCATGTACGAGATGGCCAACTCGATGTGGAAATTCAGGTAATAATTATTAAGGTAACCATTAAGGTTTATATGATCCTTACTTTTGAGGTAATTATGGGTTATTATAAGTTCTGATGGAAAATGAAAGGCATGAGATAAACTTGAGGTTAAAATATGTTATGACCATCTTTGAAGATTTTATCTCATTTTGGGGAATTTTTTAAGAAGTATATAGTTTTGGAAAAAGGACAACACGTAGACCGTGTGACTACCCGTCATGTCGGACAAAGCTGCGGGAATCGAACCCACAACCAAAGTGCGAATTGTATTAATCGCCTACCACTGGACTACGTGAAGTCCCTGGTTAGTTTGACTGATTCTTTTTAGTTATATGTTTTTATGAATTAAGAGTAAGTTGATTTTGGGTTATTTATAAAAATGATTAACCTATCATAGAGGATATGTGACTAGGTTAATTACTTTTCAATATGAGACTTTAGGAGCAACTAATGTTGTTTGGAGATAAATGTTACAATTTAACTTGGAAGACTATGTGACTAAATCCTTCAAATATTTGGGTTTCAATCTTAGATTGGTTTACTTTGAAGAATTTTATGGACAAATTTATTATAGAATGGTCCTCGTTGAACTTTGGGTTTTGTTGGACAAATTTTGGAGATTAAGAATAGATTTTCTTTTTATAAAGGGTTATCCTTTTCTAGATTATCTGAACTTGTACTAACCTTTTTGGTTTTGATTTTCGTTAAAGCCTAAAGACATGGGATGTATATTGTTCTCTTTTGTGGATTATGTGATTCTCTAGAAGTTGATTATAGTACTCTTAATGCGAACAAGTCTCCCTAAATACTCGCCTTTTGGAAAAAAAATATGAGTTTGATTAAGGAATCTAGTAAAAGATGAAATTCAACATGATAAGTGATTATGTTTCCTTATGAATAAATTCCTCAATAAAAAGTAACTTAAAACAAAAATGTTGTCTATTAACTTTTCCTACTGGGGAATCGAATACCGTTTAACCCATCACAAGTTTGTGATTTTCTCATGGTTAACTTTCTCCTAAACATGTTTTCTATCACTCTCCATCAGAACATGACCCTATGTTTTCTCCTCCATGTCCATGTTTTCATACTTGGAATCCTAGTATGGGTTAACTCGGGTAACCTTTGTACTTATCTTTCTTTATTTTAAAGTGATTGTTTTACCGACTCTTGTTCCGATGTGGGACTTTCAAGGATGTTTCCAAGCCAAATTTTAAAAATTGCGAGGACGTAATTCCCAAAAGGGGGGAAGGATGTAACACCCCAGGTAAATAAAGAATATGACATTTTCATATTTATCCATATTTGTGAATAAAATATTAATATGACTTTAAAGGGAACACTATGCTCAATGGCGTACCCAACACGCAACAACGAGTTTTTTGGAAATCTTACGTTGCACTCTAATAATAAAATAATATTATTTTAAATGGTAGTTAACATGTAGCTGTTGTAATGGCTGGAATGGATAGAAATAACTAAACTATGATTATATATGTTCTTAAATGTTTTTACATTTATACAATAAAAGATAAAGGCTTAAAATACGGAAAGAATTCAATTTTAGGCGTATATGCCCTAGTTTTCACTAAAGGTTCACTTATCACATTTTGATGGCGAACCGTCATTAAATATAGTTTTGATCACTCTTATACATTCTTTTGGACCAAATAAAACTCTTATTATGAATCGGGTCATCAAATTTTTCTTTGTGTAATTTTTTGGTATTTTTCCGATAAAGTTCATTTTTTAATGAATAGTGTAAAATGTTGTGTTTTAATTCAAAACCTCTTTTTAATCTAATTTATTTATATGATTAGATAATATTTTGAATTGGTTTTAAAGTGAAATTAGAAAATATTTTTACCATTAAATCCAATAGTGGTCGTTGGAATTAATTTCACTTTGAAATCAGACTTAAACTAGTGTCAATATTTTGATACTTATTGTTTTATAAAAACATGCTATTTGCGCTGACAGAGGGAATTAATTATTAAATTAATTAATGTGACTAATATGTTTTGAATTTTGTAAAACGGACTTCATTTTTTAATTCAGAATATCAGATATATCTTATGGTGAATTTTTGGGATATTTCTGAAAAACTTTAATTTTTGATGAATAGTGAAACCACAAAGTGGTACTTATAAAAACTGATTTTCCGTTTAAATGAAATTTTTCCATCATTGTGTTTTGATTTTCAAAAATCTGACATACATGGTTGTCCTTAAGAAGTAAAATGTGGTTCAATGAGATTAAAATAATTTTTTGGTGAATAGTAACTTATTATGTTTTTAATCGCGATTAGAGGTAATTAGTGTAGTTTAAGGTAAATATAATGTTTTAATAATATGAAATGAACTTGACACATGTCCTAACCTCATTGGATGTGTAATGGCCGATCCATACAAGCCATGGGTCAACTTGGGGACCCCATGGATCCACTTTGGTTGGGAAATGACATAAATAACTTTTTATTTAATCTAAAAGTAAAAATGACACAAACATGATATGTTTTACTAAAACAATTTTAAGTGGGGTTATACAAGTCATATTATTGATTATAAATAGTAATTGGAAATCTATAAAGATTTACTACATCTTAGTATTTTTTTTATAATTTTTAGACATTAAATAAATTAAATTAATTATGACATAATAATGATGCAGCGATGACACCATTATTTGACGATTTAAATAAAATGGAATGATAGTGTAAAATCTATGAACTACACATATCCAAAACTTATTGGATGGGTGGATTTCGAACCCTTATCACCTTATCCACGAATTATATCAATGTGGGACCTTTTAAAACCGAAATACATTTTCGAATAAAGTAATATTTCTTACTTTCCAAAAGTGCCCCTCATCTCCTCTTATAAAAGGCCCCCACCTCTACCTCATTTCACACACTCCTCAAGCCTTTGGCTCGTCCAACCCCTACCCATTTACTCTCTCCACATCCCTCTCCTCATCCTAGAGGATTCTCTTTGGGAATAATCCTTTCAAAGGAAGCCTTTAGGCTCAAATCAAAAAGAATTACACTTTTAAAGGTAATTCATTCTCTCATGTTCATTTGTTTTATTTTGTTTTTCAAACCCCCTAAACTCTTTTTATTTACTTATTTTCTAACAACAGCAGTATCTTAAATATACTAGGATGTTTTTATAATATGTATTCGAGCTACACTCTCACACAACTACATCAAATGGTTAAAGAACATACTGTTTCCGTGGATGGAGAAATTCTGCCTCCCGAAACGATGATTGTTCAATACTCATTTAACACCTTCAAAGGTGGCCATTATGATGTCACTATTTTTATATATGATATATAATATGTTAATGTTTTACTTATGCTTCTGTATTTTTCATTTGTGTCTTACCTTTATGGCTTCCATTATGGGTATACACGATATCTTCATTTAAGGAAGTGCGGACTACCGCCCCCTCAAAGTGATTTGATTCATTAAATACCATATGTGGGACGTATAAAGGATGGAACTATGATATTATATATGATATTATACTGGAATTATAATATACCTTTATATCATTATGATTCCATTCTATAAACAACAAAATAGAAATGGAAGTAGCGTTCATGCATACGTACGACTTACCGTCTCCATGAACGGTGCATTTCATTTCTTACCTCTAAATGATTATGTAATATTATAAATTCATGCATGAACTGGATATATATGACATATATGATATCTAAATCATGAATACAATTCTGTTTATAATAAACATTTGGCCACACGAACAACATTTAATTGTAAGAAGTCCACTTTCGACTTAAGAACCAAATACTGACAAAATGAACAATATTAACATGAATGATTACATAATGTTTATAACATGTCAATAATTGATATAAAAGGAATAATGAACTTGGAAAAGGTTCTTAAGGAAGTATAAATTAACTGAAGTTTATTATTCAGGAGATTAAAGAACGATCGAGTCAAGTCGGACCCGAGGTAAGGGATCCTACTCCTCTCTTTCTTTTTAAGTACACACTTTTATGTCATTCCTTTTAAATATCATATTTCTTGTAATTGGGATGATCTTTTATATTAAACTTACTGTAATATTTATGTTCATGTGATGAGATACCCTATTCTCTCTCATAAATCCATTTTGGAAGTTTTGTGTGGCGTCGTTAGGATGTCGAACTTTCGTAAGAGATCTAACCTCTCTCTTTCTTTTTAAGTACTCTCCTTTATGTCACTTCTTTTAAAATCCTATTTATAATGTTGGGGGATGTTATTTTATATTCCTATTTCTTTACATTTTATTGTAATGTGATGAGATACCCTATTTTATCTCATCAATCCATATTCTAAAGTTTTATGTGTCGCCGTTAGGCTGCCGAGTTTTCGTAAGGGATTTTTCATCTCACTTTTATTCCCGTGAGATTTATGCTACATTTGCCACAAATTCCATTGAGTGGTGTATGTACTGCCCATTATTCTACTCTTTGTGTAATATAATTTCGTTTATGAGTACTTACATCAATGATCTATTTTCCTTCTTTCATGGGGTGTATGTTTTGAAAGATACCCAAGTCGGTAAGGGAACCTTTCACCCTCCTCTTTTTTAAAAGACTTCTTCTGTTGGGTCTTTTAATTTACATATTGTTATGTTGGGATATGTTCTCATATATCCTTATTGATGTAAATTTTATTTCCAAGTGATGAGATACACTTTTTATCTCTCATCAACTCATTTTGATGTGATGTCGTTGGGCTGTCAAGGGAACTTTTTAACCCAATTTCGATTTCTTTGGGTTCAACATGTAGTCATTGAATATGTCATCCATTGAATATGTGTGAATGACCTTTTATTGTTTTACACTTAATATCCACTTATATTGGGTGTATTTATATTTGTCACACATATTTTTGAGATTGATTTGTCCTTAATTTAAGGATACCTTCTTTATAAGGGATTTCATCACATTTGACATTTCTATCGAGGGTTCATTGTTGTTATGCACCAATTCACTCTTATATGGTGTATATACTATCCTTTGGAGTATTATATCATGAATCCATTTATTCTCATGATATTACAAAGTTCGGACTAAATGTTATTCCCCAATTATTGTATTCAAGTGTCTCTAATTTTGGTAAAACCCCTTTAACCAAAATATTGCTTTAAATGTTTTAATTATTTGTTATTATTAATATCCATGTTTTCAAAATGGTTTTAAGGATTTATTTATATGGATATTAATGGTTTAACATTTTAAAAGCTTCAAGGTGGTATGGGACACTTTGATTCATATTCTCTTTATTAAATGTGTTAAATGGTTTTGGAAATGGTTTCTTTTTGAACGGATTCATTATTTCAATATACTAAAATGTTATATTGTGATTGAAATGTGGAAATGTTATGTTTCCTTTATGAATGTTTTATGTGATACGTTTATGTTATGGTTCTTGGGCATTGTTATGAGAACGGGTGGTTCTGTGATAAACTAAGGGTGGGTGAGCCCGATATAGCTCTCCAATGCATTGGGTAACGCGAAGGACTGAAACGTTATGGTTTCTCCGAAGAGATTTAGGGAATATACTGTGATGGGTATTCCAAACGTAACCAAGAGGGTTACTCCCTACGTAAGAATGTTATGAATGCCTCATGTTACCTTTATGTCTTATGTTTTCAATACTTTATTCAAGATTTGATGAGGTATGATAATGTGATTATGTTTTATGGGTAAATTATGAACTCATTCTTATGTATATGTGTACCCATGTTTCCTTTCCATATTTTTATATCCCTTACTGAGCTTTTTGTGCTCATCCCATGTTTTTGAAATGTTTTTCACAGGTCAAGGGAAAGGTACATGATGTGATGATAGTGTCAAGGATGTGTCAAGAAAGAATCCGTGTTATATTTTAAATATGTTTCCGTTGATGGGAAGAATGAATACTGTCTTTTATGTAACCAATTTGTTTAAATGTGGAATGTAATGCAAGTTTCATGATCTAATTCTCTAAAACTCTAAACCTGAAAAGATCCTCAATGTGTAATCATGTAATAACTCAAGATTAAGTAAGGTTTAAGGATGGGGCCTTATATCACTAGTAAAAAATCCTTTTTTATGTTGGGTTTTTTAATTTTTTTAACATCGGTTTTGAGGCGATGTTATTACGAGTGATGTAAAAAATATGATTTTTACATTGTATATTTAATAATCGACATTGAAAATGTCGTTTATGTGTTTTAATGTAATTTTTTAAAAAACCTACGTGAAAGAATATCTCGAAATAATGCCAAAAATCAATTTTTTTACATCCATTTTAAAAAACCCGACATTGAAAGTCATTTTTACATCATTTTTTAAAAAGAAAAGATAAATATCATTCTTAATGTCAGTTTTTTCATAACCATCATAAAAAATGTTTACTATAATGTAGATAGTTTTCTAATCATTGATTTGGCTGGTCGTAGATCTTAAATGGAGTTATGGATCCAATGTTATAACCATCAGATGTTTGGTATATTGTTTTCAATGAATGTTTCAAATAAGAAAACTATAGCTTCGTCTTAGAAGAAATTTTATAATAAAAAGTATTATTTTTAGTTTTACCATTGTATAAATAATTTTTCATCATTATAATAAAATACGAATCATTAAATGGTATATCAATTAAGAAAACTACTCAAAAAATAAAAATCATGGAAAAATAATTACAAATACCGTGATGAGATTGCAGAAAGAAGAAATAGTAGATTAATGTGAAAGATAAAACAATTAGGGTCGGTGTAATGATGATGTTCTAATGAAATGATCATTAAATGGTATATCAATAATGAAAAATATCATTAAAATCATACATCATAGATAAATAATTGCAAATACCTTGATGAGATCACATAAAGAAGAAATAATTTGTTCACATTGAAGATCAAATGATTCGAGTTGGGGGAATGATGATGGTTGAAATAAACGATCATGAAATTAAGATATATTTATAAATAAAACATATAACTACGATGATAAAATAAAATTTCGTATTAAAAATTTCAAGCGTCAATTGGAAATTTCGATGCCGTGAATTAAAAAAATGGAAATTTTTTGTTGGAGGGATATTAAAATTATCTTCCACCTCAGGTTTATAAGAACTGTTGTGAAAATATATTATTTTTTTTTTGATTTTTCACATTATTTATATAAGAACTAACCTTAAAAATCAGTTTTCATCACTTTTTCACGTCATTTATTTAATAACTGAAGTCAAAAGGTATTTTTTACATTTGTTATTTAATAAAAAACATGAAATATGATTACAAAAAAGTATTTCATTTCCCATGCCTTTTTAGATGATCAACTTCTGATGACCATAAATTTTGATCCGTAACTCTATTTGAGCTTTGTGACCTATAAAATCAATGCTTGGGAAATGAACTACATGTTTGGACTAACTTTTCTGGTCTATTATTTAACAAAAAACATGAAAAAACTTTTAAATGTCGGTTATTAAATAATCCACATGAAAAAGTCAATAAAATAGGGTTTTCACATCACTTATTATATAACCAATGTGAAAAATCAAATAAAATGTTTATATCAGGTCAATTCTTATATAACCAACATGAAAAATCAGAAACCTTGGATTTTCACATCGGTTATATTATAACTGATGTGAAAAATCAATTTTTAGATACATTCACATCGATTCTAAAAAATCGACGTGAAAAAAGGTGACATTAAAAATAGTTTTTGTACTAGTGACTGTACAAGCTCTATGTCAAGACTAAAAATGAATTTCATATTTATCATGGATTAAATTTTAATTTATAAATTTTGTTATTTTTTATTTATGATACCTATAATATTTTATTATAATTTATTAAAACAATAAGTTTCATAATATATTATATTATTTTGAAATGATGATGATACCATAAAATATATTGTATTTTGTAAAACTGTATTTATTAGCTATTCATTAAAAAGTTTACTTCTGAAAATAAATGAAAAAAAAATCCTATGATAAATTCAGAGGGGGGGGGCATAAGAATAAAATTTGAGTTCAAAAAGAAAATTTAAAATGGGAATCATGGAATAAAGACACTTGGTGGTTTATGTTTAAGTTCCTGCTTCTCCCATTTCAATCCCTTGTTCTCAATGTCACTATGAGATGCCTCATCAGTGAGTAAAGATTTTGTTTTAAATCTTGTAAGGATGTTGATTTTCCCAAAAATACATCAACCTTAACATCAATTAAATTTTACACACAAATATATTTGTAACAAAATGAAACCCCATTAGGTTACCTTAGATAAAACCAAAAAAATAAAGTAAAAAATTGTACCAAATTATTTTATAACACTAAAGATCAATACAAAGAACCAAAAAAAATAGTTAAAAATTATATATATATATATATATTAGTTTTTTAATATTAGTACACATATAAAAAAATATAACATAAAATAACTATAAGCCATAGGTCAGTGGAAGGTGCACTCCTATGACTCTCATCAGTCAGGGGCATGAGTCCTACAGCTTTATCAATTACAGCGGGGTTATCCCCATGACCTATGTTGTGGCCTACTTCAGAAATATATATATATATATATATATATATATATATATAAAATTTTTATATTCCATATTTTCTCTTTTTATTTTATTTATACATTTAAAAAAACTATATATATAAGCACATTAAATAAAATATATATTACACAAAAGTACACAAAATTGAAAAGAATGAAAATAAAATAAGAAATAAAAATGGTATATTTAGAGAAAGAGTTGAAAATATTATTTTCTAATTCATTATTTATAATAAAAAAATTGACAAAATATAATAAAATATATAAATAAAATCCATTTTGATACTCGGTTGCCTCCCAGAAGTTTCTTAGTTTAACGTTGTTAGCTCATTTTAGACCCCCCAAATAACCCAATACCCACTTTCATGGTTTTAAGGATAATATTTTTCCCGCTTATACTAGATTTAAATTGATTCTTTGTTTATAATTTGATTCATGCACAATCTTATGTTCTACAATAGGATAGGAAATCCAATACATTTCATAAATAGTGGATACAATTGCTTGTGTAGTATTTTATAAAACATCAAAGATCATTCATCTTTTATTTCTATCAAGAGAAGAAAATATGAAAACATGAATGTTTTCAGCATATTTGAAGAATAAGAACATGAGGTAGGATGAAAAAGACATATGTTCATGTTCTGGTAGGATAACTATTTTAGATATATGTTGGGAATTTGATTTGAACTTGGTTTCACATTCAACATTTGTGAATATAATTTGTTCCTTTTGAACAGAATATTTTACCACTAAATTAGACATATCAGTGTTAGGAATGGATATAGACTCGATGTTTTTGTCTCTCCAATGATTCAATTATCATTATTTCTAAGAAATCATCAATAGAGTTACATTTAAAAACCAAAAAATATGATTTCAAATTAACCTCTATTGAATATAGGAAATTAATTTCTTCTTGATTAAAACACTAAAAAGCAGTCCCCTAATGTTTTTTGGGTTGCCTTTAAACATTCCCCAACCAATTCACCTCATTATTCATCTCTAATTTCTCATATTTTAAATTTTTTTCTTTTAACATGTTACTCTAATTTGGATTTCTTTTATGGTTTGGGAATAATTGGATATTATTTTTAATTAGTTTGGACACACATTGAAATAGTTACAAAATTGAGTTAATTATGATATTGTTCTGATTAAAAAGACAATTATGTTAATATTGAGAAAGAGAATGCCTAGTAGGAATAAGATCCACAATCTTTTCTATTATTCGTAGTTATACATTCTATTATGAAACCTCATAATTAATTTTCCCCATTTGATGATTCAATTTTTCATGTAAAAATTGTTGATCATGTTGGAAAAGGGGATGTTCAGATTTTATTTTTTGGGATTGGAATACATTATAGTTTGGAATGTTTTCTGAAGCATAGGAATTAATTTTTTTTGGTTTAATTAGTTTTTTATTTTTCCCACAGTAGAAACTAATATGCTCACTGGACATAGTAATTTGTGTTTGGTACTAAATATAGTGTTAGGTTCCCCATTATTGGGTAGTGTCAAAATAGATTTCCATGATAATGAATTTTGGGGGATATTTAGAATGGATTTTTTTTGGATTGAGACTCATTTTATGTTTTAATGTTTTATGAAACATAGTATTTAAAACATTTTGGTTAAATTATTTGTTTACATTCACTCCAATAGAAACATGGATGGTCATTTCACATCACATTTTGATTGTGGTAGTCAATGTAAGGTTAGGTTCCCTATATTCAGAGTTTATAAAAATATAGTTCCATGAGAACTAAATAATGTGTGAGAAAAGATATGTGGGGTGAGAAGAATATGGGTGTGTCTATTATAACATACCTAGGTCCCCAACATCAGCAGAAAAATTTGGTCTCACTCAAATTTACCCATGATTTTATGGTTATGTGCTCTCCTGCAGTGTAGATTACATTATCAAATCCACAAAGACATAAGAAGAAGCCTAAAACACATTTATTTTATTGATTGTTTTTTTATATAATGTGGAAAATATTGGTTTGATTTTAGATGAATTTAAAAGATAAATAAGAGATCTATGTGAATTCAAATTTTGAGAAAATGAGTTGATCCTATGTTATCTCTTAGGGAGGATTGGATTAATTTCTTTTTAGACTATTTATATTTCTTAAATTTGAGGTGGGTTAATTCAATGAAGGAAAAATACCATAATCACTTGAATCAATGTCTTGAAGGACTTCAATTTTTATTAATTTTTTATAATATCCCTTTAAGGGTTGAAGGGTAACCCTTACATTTATTGTTGGCATCATGAAATTACCAGACCCAATGGTCTTAAATGAATTCATCCCAGACTGTGACTTCTTGAAACTTCTCATCCCTAGCATCTACATCATGATCAACTCTCTATTCATACAACTTTATCAGCTATATATCATCTTCAAATATGATAATGCCTTATACCGATGGGAAATTTCATACCATCTCATTCTTCTAAATCTGACAGCTCTACTTTAGTGAATATGCCTCCTCTGAATCCTCCTCTAGAGCTTGTTCCTTGTAGAATATGTCTAGTTTTTTTTCATTATATTATATGTCCTGAATTCCTTTAGGTTTCCTAAAGTCCTTATAATGGCTTGAAAGACTTATTGACTTGATGGCCTGGGTGTCATGAAAGTCTTAGTGAATCCTAGCCCAAACTGATGGCTGGTAGGTGAATAGTTCCAACTACAACAACAATGAACAATACATTCTATAATAATTAATATAGTTCTTGATACAATAGTATTTATAGTCCCAACTATATTACCTACGATAGTACTAGTATAGTGTACTATATTACCCTAAGAAATATGCCTCCATTCAGATTCAAACCAGGGTCTCATGGATGCACATGAAGTGACCTCACCTACCGGGCTGAGGCTCATGTGCCTACCAACATCACTTATTGGTTTAATATGTATAGAAACTAACACTAATCAACTATAAAGTGGAGTATAATATTTATAAAAACTACTGGTAAAGTTTTATATTATATATTGAATTTTCTACCCCTAAAATACAATAAGGAAGCATAAATTTTATGATTTTCAAATGGAATTATCAACTAAAAGAGGTGATTATAAATTAATAGAGTGAGAAATAAAAACCAATCCAAACCCTTTCAATTATTTTGGATCAAACCCACTAGAGGTTTATACCTCCATTGATGTGATGACTCTAATGGAATCAGTAAGCAGACTCGTGATGGAGGAATTGAATTAGTGAAAAACAATGAAATAATGATCAATCCACCATTATGTGAAGGATTTGCCTCTTCATTGTGTGAATTAATTCACAATTTGATGAAATCGTATCAACATGTTAACAATAAAATAAGAAAACGATTATAATAAGAAGTTTTATTGATACGATAATTTGATTTGAGAAACTTCTAATTGAACGACGAATGTTACTAAGATAAATAGGTAGAATAACATTTCAATGAATCAGAACACCAATCATCCTTAAATACACCAACAACACTAACTTAAATAGGAATTATATAATCCTTTAATAGACACTCAAATAGTGGAAGTCACCCCAATTAATAGTGGTAGGCCTAAGTGGGTTGAATATTAATTTATACAATACGTTTCCACCATTGAAAATATATTTAAACGAGCTTGCATCCACTAAATAAATGTTTCCAAATGAGCATCCAGATAAAAGAATTTTGGTGGTCTATAGAAGATTAAAATAAATCCTCAAATGTCTCTTGATGTCCTATAGTCTTTCATTCCATATTTATTTTGGGTTTTCATGATATGGTAAAACTGGGGGGCTAGTTTCATCGGCCATAAAATCTATCCTAGAATTTCATCTTCAACTTGGGCTTCTTAGAACCACATTCATACATAAAAATCAGATCATGTCACCATTGAATTTAATATTCACCATGATTTAAACTATCTCAAATTCAAATTTTTGAATCATTGGTCATATATCTTCGATGGTAATGTAATTTTATTGTGCTTCTGTCTAGTTCAATTAACCTAGAATGTGTTGTCATGAAATCGCACTTTGTTAATCTTCCAATGATATTATTCATGTGCATTAGGAGAATGTAATATTCCAAAGGGAATTTTAAAATAGAAAAAAATATGATATTCAAATACAAATCAGTGGGGTATTTACAAAATGTTTATAAACATACCATGTAATAGTGCACTATATTCTAGAATTAAAATCATGATGTGAAATAATGTTCAAATTGTAAAATGCACTAAAAAATGTGTTTATGAATAATTAATAGCCTTGATATTTTAATATATTCAATGAATATTGTACTCTTTAAGTGACTAATTTGTATCTAGTTGGGGAAATTAGATAGGAATAAGAAATTAAACTCATTTTATTGGGGACTTTTTAGGATCCATTCTTCATAAAATAACTCTCTTGTGATCAAAAAAATAAGAGGAAGAGGAATTTCCATAGATTAATGTAGAAGGAAGAAGTAAGTATTGAATATTATGAAGCTATTTTTTCTTGGCTATACAGGTATGATATAGATTATATACACAACATCGAATATAAGATTGTCCACTTCTTTGAATGTCTTAATCCAAGTCTCTAAAGGGAAATGGTCTCTAATTTTTTTTCATCATATGAGAAGATATTTTTTTGTGCAATCAAGAATGATAAATAACTCTCATAATATTATGTATTCAAAGGCAAGAAAGAGTATAAAATAAATTTAGAGAAAATGATAGGCAATGGGATGATGGGAAAGAATTATTTTCCCACATGTGGTCAATGTGGAATGAATCACCCTACTGTATTCTTGATAGGAATCATAATATGTTTTAAGTGTAGAGAGAAAGGTCACTAGAAAAAACAATGAAAATGTAAGAATGAAAATGTGATTTCCTAGACCTAGATTCCATTTAAAAGGTTCCTCGAGCTTCATTGGCCACATGGACTCAAGAATATCTCCCCAAATGATTGATGATGCGGACTAGTAGTGAGGGCCTAGGGCGTGTCAGTGGGGACATTGTGCCCTCATTACCATATTGTATCAAAGCGGATAACATATATGATACAACATGAGATAAATATCAAGCTAAATATAAGTAAATAGTATATACATTGGAAGGAGACAATTTAATAATAACTGAAATTACTAGAAGAACATACTACAGTTGATGATGATATGTCATGTATCAAGTAAACTTGAAAACATCGATAAAATTTAGCATAAATACATGAAAAACCCAATGTAAAAAAAGATATTCAAAATCTATCCCATGAATCCTGATCTACATCACTGTCATCTGTTATCGGATCTATCATAGAAAAGCAATCAATAAAGTGTCTGGAGTGTTACACTCTTTATTTTCAACACTTTCATACATGTAATCTTCCTCAGGTACCAAAGTACACCCAGAGAGGGTGAAAGATAAATATCATTGGGCCAACTCCAATGATGATTATAAAATTCAGCCCATGTAATGTAAATTTAGTAGTGTCCAATATTTCATATATAAAGTAATGAAATACAACGTAACTAAATTTTCAAGTACCTACTTCATCCCATGAATGGTTTCTGAACATGTAACCAATTAATAAATTAATTAATTAAAAATTTATATCAATAGGAGATGTGAGGCTTATTGAGTACGTATATCACCTCATAATAATATATTAAGTGAGGTATCTAAGGTTTAATAAGGAAACCATAATTGATAATTAACATGAAGTTGCTCCATGGTAATCACCAAGGAAATATAGAGCTCAGGGAATGGAAATTCAGTAGTAACTGGGTATATCTTAGGGGGAAAGAAGGTAATACAAGGAGAATCATCCAAGTAATTTCCACAATAAATTTCTCTAACCATGTACATTGATTATATCCAATGTAAAATTGTAGATAATAAATGGTTGAGCCAAAGGATGTAACCAAGGCTCCTCAATCCATGCTGGATCCAACACGTTTATCTAAGTAATCCTATAATAATAATTCAGGGATCCTATGGTGTCATACAATGTATCTAGAGGTTGACAAGGATTAGGTTCCCAAGTAGGTCTCACCCAAGGAGACCACAATCCATGAATCAGAATGTTTTCCTCAAGTACCCAAGGCATTCCCTTGAGAATACCAGATAAAACATGAGTAAATAATTCCTATAAAGATGTCAAGGTCCTTGTTCATAAAAAAGAACCATATATTTAATTCATTAAAATTAATTTTCTAATATGATAACTATTCTATTAACAAAATATAATTGGTTAAAGCCTTTACTTTCATTAGTTTGAAAAGGCCAAGTGGCATGGAACCATTCAATTAAAACCATCTAAATAAAGTTCAATTAATAAGGTTCACCTATATTTCATCCATAAACAATATTGGGTGTGCTACATACATTAAACCCAACATTTATTTACAATTAATAAGGCCATGTCATATATTTAAGTACTAATTACATAATATCACATTTATAAATGACTTACATTTTTTCACTTACCTTATTTGGGTGAATTGGAAGTGAAACTATACAATTTATTCCAAATTTTATGATTATAGTGAAATTTGATAAAGGGAGTCTTACCATTACTTGGTCCATGCTTGAACACACCTGAACGATAGATAAAAAGTGTCAAAACACTAAAAAGTAATTTATGGAATTTCACCCTACATGGGATGGTCATGACTGTAGTTGTAACCACAAAAAAATAAGCACATATATGGACATAGTTTATCTATACATTTCTAAGGACTATAAGAATTGAATAAAAATTCAATAAATGGAACATAATGAAATTGATGATCCCCACACATCAATTCCAAATTCAACGAACTTGAGAGATGAGTTATAGACCACCCACCTCATTCTCATATGACTCTCCTCCTCCAGTATCAGCCTCTAACATTGCCTGGATTGAAATAGATCTGAAAAATGGGTATAAAATACTAAACCATGATATCTAGGTCTAGATCAATATAAATGAACAACTACTTATGAATAATTGAGCACTTACTGTTGTGTATCAAAATTGACGAACTAATGC
This sequence comes from Viscum album, assembly GCA_963277665.1. Taxonomy (NCBI): domain Eukaryota; kingdom Viridiplantae; phylum Streptophyta; class Magnoliopsida; order Santalales; family Viscaceae; genus Viscum; species Viscum album. The sequence continues at coordinate 375,042,961 of OY728160.1, read as the reverse complement.
TCGATCAGTTCCCAATTGAAGGACCTCTTTCAATCCCTAATTTAGGCCTTCAAAGAGCGGTAAAATGATAGGAATGGTGGTTTTATCTTCTAGAACTCAGAATTGGGAAGACATGATTAGATATTTATATCATTAAGTGAAAAGGTTAAATATTCATAGAAAATAGGGTGTTTATGGTTCAGCCGCACAATTTTCCAAAAAGTGTGCCAACTATGAAAAGGTAACAAGATAAAGTAGAATACCAAAGGTTTATGCCACATGGTTAGGGGAAATGTGACCCAACCATATTGAATGGATCTTCACATAAATTTATACCATCTTTACGGTTTGAACCAACTGCGTACCCTCCCCTCATAGATTACACAAACCATGATACATGGTAAATTGTCCCAAAAATATGGGATACGGGCTCCGAATAGGCTCCAGACACCCCTAAGACCTTCATTATCTCATTAGGAATCTGGATAAGGTCTATAAATGAGAGTTTGAACAAAATTTAAAGGATTCATACCTAATTCAAATTGCTAGTTTTAATTGTCTTCCCCCCTTAATGGAACTTTTACTCAAGTTCACCATCTATGTGGAGAGAAATACTGTCTGATAAAAATTCTATCCATTGAGATTGTTCATCAGCCTATTGCTCTCATGTATCAACTTGTACATGGTTATGCTACCATATCACTATTACTAGAGGTACATAACTTCTTCAGAGAGACTTATTTATCCCGTCGATGAAGCCAATAAGATACTTATCAATATAAGAATTTTCATCAAGATAAAATTACTTGGGATAAAATGAATGAGTTGGGTCAGCATTACAATGTTGAAGATGTAAAACAAGGAAGACATCATGTATATCATGGTAACTATGAGGTACTAACAACTAATAGGCTATCGGCCTGACCCTTTGATTGATATCAAATGGCCCTACATAATAATTTGACAACTTACCTTGATTTCATAAAAATATATGTCTTATTCAAGGAAATACCCATAGGAAAATATGACCCATGACATCTAACTATTGACTTTACCAATGTAGATCAACACAATATTTCTATCTAGACTGAGTAGTAGTGATTAATTTTTATACCTGCTAAATTTTCTTCGAAGTCTCCAGGATGAGTTAAGGATCTAGTAGGGCAACCACACCTTCCTTTATCCAACACATGGGTGACCAAACCTTTCTACTATACAAGGCCTCAAAAGAGACATCTAAACTATCTTCTAAAAGATATTATTATAGGAAAACTAAATTTTAGGTATATTCTTCTCCCAAGCACTACCAAAATAAAGTAAACATTCTTGGAGCATGTCCTCTAGAACATGTATCATATGTTCTAATGTTGGGTCCACAAGGCTGAATACCCTGAGAGGGGGGGTGAATCAGGGTATGACTAATTTAAAATTGAAGCCCGTTCTGATCTTGTTTCGCTGTTAAGCAAAACACTCTTCTCTCTCTTTCCTGTTGCACAAAGTAGACAGAAATTAAAGCATGCACAGGACAACCCAATTTTACTTGGTTCACCGCAAAGGGCTCCGTCCAAGGAGCATATGCTGACAAGTTGCCGGTTGTACCACTTCCACTAAACTTCACTAGTTGTGGATTACAATGTTCGGGATAGATCACTTCTATGCCCAGGATCACTGCCTTTACAAAGTTTAGGGTCAGCTCACTGCTTTCCCAAGGGTTACTACCTGTTTCTCTCTCTCTGGCTCACTGTCGGTGGAGAGGATCACCTTGTTCCTCTTCCTAAGATCACTGCTCTTGTAAGGGAATTCAATCACAGTTTATAGACCTGTAGGTCTCTTCATTTTCATGAAATAACGCATCTTAAACTGTTGGTAGATGCTCTGTTGAGGTGAAACTTTCATCCACTGATGAATAGCACTTTGCCTCTGACCACTGGGCAACTACTTTTGGAAAGTACCTTCGCAAAGCACCCTACTTCGCAAAGCTCCCAATTTCGCGAAGCTCAAACAAGACTTCGCGAAACTCCTGCCTTTTCACGAAGCTCTCTCGCGAAGATCTATCGCGAAGCTCAACTCGTTGCAAAGAAACTTCTCTCACGAACCTCACTAAGCCAGCGCGGAGCACACACCTTTCGCGGAGCTACAATAGCCACCGAGAAGCTCCCCTTTCGCGAAGCACACTACCTTCGCGAACCACCTCTGCGAACCGAGAGAAATGGATTTTCTCTGAAAATTATCTCTACTTCTCTCGAGGGGGTCGGCCTCTATTTATAGGCGATTCCACCGACCCTCGTCCCTTCCGCCTGAAGTCAATGCCACATCATCTCAAATCACAAAGCTTCAAAGATTCCGCCGGAATTCTGTCCCAATTGGGAAGCACCACGACACTTTGTCGTTCACGAAGCTTGATGTAGTCGCGAAGAATCACCATCAACATACCTTCACAACTTCGCCGCGAAGCTCCCTCGCGAAGCCCAACATTCCTTCGCGCCTTCGCCACAAAGATCCCTCGCAAATACCTTCACCGCCGCGATGCACTTCAGCCTCTGCCGTTCGCAAAGCATGACGTAATCGCGAAGCATCACTGCCTTCATTCTTCCTGTCTTCGCGATTTCCAAACCATGCATCCAATATTCCCGAAATTCATGCCTTTTCCATATTAAATTATGATGTTCATGGAAATCTTATTTTCGCGATGCTCACCAAACTCCAAATTTTGGACCCCAAAAATATGGAAAACACTGGGAAACGGCGCCACCTTGTACTGCTCTTTTGTACCGCCTCCAGATCGTCCTTTCCTTTGTCATCATTGTTTGTCAAAAAGGATTGTCAACAAATTCCCAGGAACTCGACAAATATCCATGAAAACCTTCTTTTTCAACAAACACAATCAACCCGAAAATACTGCAATGTTACCTTGAGGGATTTTTTCCCAACATCCAATTTTCTATCGGACAGAGGGTAAAGGATTTACTCAGAAATATCTATGTGTCCATAAACATTAGTATCCTCTACCATAACCACGACATGAAATGGGTGTACCTATTATAAATGATACTATGAGGGAACTCGTATCATTTTATGATGTCACAAATATACAATCATCCTATCTCTTCCACTAAGAAATTCTCCTAAATAGTAATGTAGTGGGTTTTTTATTTAGACAGTCAATAAATACCCACAGAATATTGCTTCCCCTTTATAACCTAAGTAAGCTGACTATAAAATCCATAGAAAATTAATCCCATATGCATTATGGGAATCGATGTGTCTGTAATAATACATCAAGTATTTGGGGCTCCACCTCCACCTACTAACAGGTTGAACAACCAGTGATAAAGATTTCTATCAAAATTTTCGTGCCATGCTACCAATACTAACGTTGCATATCTGTATACATTTTGGAGAATCTTAGATGAACCTCCCATTGAGAAGCCCAAGACTCAAACATTAAATCTCATCTCGTGTATTTCATAACTAAGACACATACATGTATAATAAGGATACCATTTATATCCATAGACCAATATAGAGGTGGGCCAACTCCTAAGATAACCTCTTGGAGAACCAAGCACTCAATGATTGAAAATTTTCTACTCATCACATTATCAAGGAGGGAGGAGGTAAACATCATGGCTGAGTGTCAATTCTACTTGGGACTATCATGAAACTACAGATGTATCTTTGAAAAGTGTGTCATCAATTTCCATTAATTTATGGCTTCCTGTATGGCATGTTCCTGTGTTTTCCAACTCAGAGAAACAGAAACCACATTACCCATTACAAGAGTATAGGCAAGCTCAAAATTGAAGCAATGAAGATATTAGACCCATATTCATTGTCAAATATTCATGTCACACTGTGAAAAGATTTATCTACGCCTCTTATGGTATGTTTATATCACAATGTTCCCACAAAATAGATAGTGACTCTAGCAATGCATGGCCTGGACAACCCATGGTAGCTCAAGGTCCTGCATTAGGTAATTTTTGTCATGAGGAATCAACTGCTAAGATCCCTACATAATTAATCTTTCCACCTGCATCATCAATTCTCATATCCCAGAGCCTAATGAATTAAAGAAAATGATATATTCCTGTCCACGTTCTGGAAGAGATAATATTGGGGCTGAGAAAAGCAACCATTTTATCTTCTAAAAGGATTTCTCGCACGCTTATGATCATAGTAACTCAACACCCTTCATTTTAAGGCTAGTGAGTGGTGATTTGTGGAATGATAAGTCCTCTTTGAAATTCTTATAATACACAGTCATCCCAACAAAACTCCTTATATCAAACCCCTTCTTGGGTCTCTCCCTAGACACCACAACACTAACCTTCTTTATGTCAACAAATACTCCAAATTAGAGATAATATGACCCAATAAGTGATCTTCTTAGATCTATAAGAGCTAATTAGAATTAATAGTATAATGATTATTATCTCTAAGTGTAATCAGAATGATTTCAAGATTCTTAGCATGGTCACTACATGTGTGAGAATACACCAAGGTTTCATCCACATAGACTACGAAAAAATAACCCAAATAGTGATTATATGGACCCAACCTCAAAAAATTACATATTCTTGAATTAAATGAATAATTAACATCAAGGATCTATTCAAGTTCAAGGATTTATATAATTAGGTCATTAAATATACATAACAACATGAATATTATGTGTAGACACTTGTAATCGGTTTCCATTTTTTTCATAAAAAAAACTCTTGAAAAAAAGAGTCAGGCCTAGTTCCATGGTTTAGACAAAATGACTTTAATTTGATCCAATTATTGACCCTATTTATCTTTATGTCCTGTGAAAAAAATTCAAAACATGGGATGAGCATAAAAAGCTAAGTAAGGGTTATAAAACAAAGAAAGAAAACATTAGTTCATCAATACATACATAAAAAAGATCTTTTAACACATCTCATGAAATAGTAAGATTTATGAATGACACATAGTAATCATAAATCATAAAGGATACTTTTGGCATTCATAACATAATTACTTTGTAGCTTTCACAGCTATGTAGAGTGTTACATTTTGAATACCCATCACCATATATTCCCTAAATCTCCTTGGAGAAATAATCATGTTTACATCCTTCATGTCCTGCAATGTATTTGGGAGCTATCTCGGGCTCACCTACCTTAGGTTTATCACAGAATGACCCATACATTTATAAAATTTACAAGAACCATAACATATAAAACAAGCCTAATGGAATGATAACATTTCCACATTGTAATCACAATATATCATTTCAAGATATTGATATAATAAATGATTTATAAAAACCATTTTAAATACCAAAATACCTAAAAAGGGTATATGGTATTTAATTTACTTTAAAAAACACTACTGTTTGTTAAGGAAGCCAAAGATCAAAGAATACTTGCGACGGATGAAAAGGTCATTATCCCCACTGACGTTAAAAAGAAACATTATTTTGGTCTTTTAGTAAAACTATTCATTGAGAAACGATTCCCTTTGAATGAAATTAAAATTCAAATGGGTTTGTACGCCGTATAAAGTAATTTATTGTATAAAACAAATTGTGACTCAATGAAAGGAGAATGGGACAAAGTCCCTTACATTGGGTATGACTTGACCCATTCATTCATTAATATCCTGATTAATAAGCTAAATTTAATTTAAAAAATATTTAGAACCCTTTTCATGTTTATTATTCCTTTTATATCAATTATTACCATGTCATAAACATTATGTAATCATTTAAGTTAATATTGGTTGTTTTTTCGATATTTGGAACATGAGTAAAAAAATGAACTACTTATAATTTCAAGTTGTTCATGTTGGAAAAATTCCATTATCTCTAGAATGATATTCTTGATTTATATGTTTTATAAATAATATATATCCAGTATATATATATATATATATGTAATTATAATATTACATAACATTTGGATGTAAGAAATGAAGTGCACCATTCATGGAGACGGTAGGCCATAAGTACGAATGAACACTATTTTCATTTCTATATCATATTTAATGGAACGAAAACATAATGATAAACAGGTATATAATAATTATATTGTAATATTATATATAATTTCAATAACTCTATCCTTTATACATTCCACATATGGAATGAACGAGTCATATCACATTGAGGGTGCGGTAGTCCACACTTCCTCAAATGAAATTATTGCGTTTACCCATTATGGAAATCATAATGGTATGCAATAAATGAAATATACAGAATTATAGAGACAATATATATATATATAATATCACATATAAATACAGTTCCAGCATAGTGGTCACTATACGTATAACAACCCTGCTCTTTATTACACACGTAAACATGATTTATTACACAAACATCACTTGATACAACGAAGAAGATCGAGAGGTCTAGTGTATTTGGGGCGTAGGAACATTAAATAATTTATTAAAACATAAAACAGACAACATCATTCTTTAAAACATCATTTACATGACCACTACATTCCCTCCTACTTAGCATTGCATGGGATAACCTGAGGACATGCATAAGAAAAGGGTAAGATATAAATCCCAATAAGGGAATTAAAATGAAATAACACGAGGAATACAAAACATGTTAGAAAATAGGAACATAAATGGAGAACAAGAGAAACATTAACATAATGGCATGATAAAGCATGATAACCATAACATGGAAATAAGGCAAAAACACTTAACATGGAATTCGCATCAGCCAAAGCTCATTGCACATGGAGCATGACTAAACCCTCATTTCACATGAAGCATGAGTAAAACCTTGTTGAACATGAATTATCATGATTCAAAAACAATTGCACAAGACATATCATGATACTATACATTAACCAATTCATTGTAGTGATATCAGGGCGCACCCTTCTTAAATGTGTTATTTCATCCATAAATGTTCCACATGGATCATATAACTTGGAATCAATCATCACCATTTATTACATGATAAAGGGATGTGGAATACATACATTATGATTTATAATCAATAAGTAAATGTTCATAAAGGTGAATACCCTTTACAGAGAAATGGGCATGGTATTCACTACAGAATGACATTGGCTTGGAAAATCGTAGTGCAATTTCGGCAGCATAACGACGTGAAATAAGAACTCGAAAAAAATGGTTGTTGAGAGATAAAGGGGTGTCTCAACATATTTACATCAAATTAACAGTAAGGTGTTCGTATAGAATCATGTACTATAACAAGTAATGTAATTTTGATTCATAATACAAAAGAATTACTTGGATGTAAAAGGGAAGAGAGAAATCCATCGCGGAATTTTGTCAGGGTAATGGGTGTACATGGGAGGATTTAATGAAAAATAAAGGGGTCTACCATCATCCAAAACTAAATAGTAATTTATGGGGGAGGTGTGAAATTATACCCCAACATTTTTAATTGAAATAAATAGGGCCTAACAACTTAATGAAAATTAGACAATAATGAGAAAGGAATAAATCCTTTATTCGGAAGTGTGATTCCAAAGGCTTAGAAGATGCTTGAGAGAGGCTTCATGGGAGCTTCCGACACCTTGGGAGGATTATTAAGAGAGGGGGTAAGGGATTGGTCGAACTCCCAATGATTTGAGTGAATATGAAGTGGGATATTGTGTGGGTTTATATAGGAAAGGAGAGGGAATTCTTTATTATTTAGGTTTGGGAGACTTCACATTAAACTAATCAAAACCACAAGCCAGTCAATTGTTTTTTCCCATGATTTTTTCCAAAGGGTATTGGAAAAAAATATTTTAAAAGAAAAATAGTATAAGATCATTAAATAATAGGGTTTCTTATGTGGAGGTGAGTCACACTCTTACGGAAAACAATTTAAAAAGAACAAATTTTTTATAAGTCTTAGAGGGTCCACAAAATCTTTGTAAAATAAATCAAAAAAAATTTAAAATCCAATTATTGTAATGATAAAACATATATTGGCCGAAAAAATGTTTATAGTATTTTAATACCTCACTATTGGGTCGTTATGATGTTATTAAACAGATTATATATTTAAATTGAGTTTAATTTTTACCCAAAAATTCGACCATCTCAGAAAACTGTAAAAAAATCACCATTGGATAACATCAATGTACTGATTTCAAAAATAATATTCATTTTACCTAAATAGTTTTATAAATTGTTAATTTTTACTTTTAATATAAAAATCGATATTTACCGAAAATTAATGGGTTTTGACAAAAACAGTTTTCAAACCATAATAAAAATTTCAATTACATTCATAAAATTATATGATCATTTAGATTTATTAAAAATTAATTTAATAATAATATTATATTAAAATTTTATTTAATTAAAAAATAAAATAATTCATCAAAATAGATTTCTTTGTTGAATATTAATAAAAAATACTATTTGTGATTTAAAAACTGTTTACAAAGTAACAATAATAAAATGAATGCACATTATTTATACCAAAATAATATCTATATTCAATGTTCTAGGGTCTTATTACATAACCCCTTGTAACACCCGCATAAGACCGAAGGGTAAGGTGTGCAATGGTGACCGAGTCTTAGGGTGGCTCGGATAACATCGTTCGAGTGTTAATCTCTATTAACTTCCACTTCTCCCATAGTTGGATCCGCTTAAGCATAATGTGTTCAAGCTCAGCTTGGGATTGGTCAAGAGATAAGAAAAATGATGCCACCTCCTTTCTGAGCTCCGAAAAATGGTCTTCATATGGGTAAAGTCTACTTGATGAGGCCATCACATCCTTTGGTTGAGTAAATTGGATTTTTTAAAGCCCTGTATTTTAACTAATCATGTGATCGTTGTTCAACGACTATATTAGAAATAATCACAATTCATAACGGTATTTTGAAATCCTGAAACATTAAACCAAGGAACTTTACTATATATAACCATAATAAGGCATTTAATTAGATCATGTGTAGTTTATATTAATGAATGTTTTGGTTGTTACAATATTCCTCTGTTAATAAATTTTTCCCTCAAATTTTCCTTTTCCTACACTAAAATAGATGTGGGTGACTTTGCTTCATTACTTCCTCCAATTTCCGCATTGCTTTTCAGACATGTGGTTTCACCACAATACCATTACGAGGGGAATTGTATTATTTCATAGGACCTTTTTAGTACGATCTAAGATCTTCAGTGGTTTATCCTCGTAAGAAAGATCATCCTCTAGTTTTACTACCTCTGAAGAGAGTACATATGAAGGGTCTGTTATGTACTTACTTAAGAGGGATACATGAATGTAATAATGTACTTTGGCCATGGTATGTGGATGTGCTAGTCGATAGGCCACAACCCCAACATGATCAAGAATCCCGAAGGGGCCATTGTACCTGGGACATAAATTCCATTTCTTTCCAATCCCCATGACCTTCTTCCATGAAGAAATGCGTAGAAATACATTGTCTCCAACATTAAACTCAAGGTCTCATCGATAGTTATAAGCATAAATTTTCGGTCAGCTTTGGGCACCTTGATATGCTACAGAATGGTTTTCACCTTCTCCACCATTTAGTCGTCAATTTCTTGTCCTAAAAACTTATGCTAACCGACTTCACCCCAACACGTTCGGGTTCTTCGCCTTTTCCCATAATGGGATTCATATAGGGACATTTGGATGCTCGAGATGAAACTATTATGATAAGGGAATTCAATAAGTGGATTTTGATGATCCCATCTTCATTTAAAGTCCATTGAGAATGCTCTCAACATGTCCTCATGTGTTTGGATAATCCGCTCAGATTGGCCATCTGTTTGAGGATGATAGGCTATACTAATGTTCAGCTCAGTATCCAAAGCCTGTTGAAGACTCCTCAAATATAACTACCCATACATTACACACAATGTTAATAATTAAAAATTGAAGAATACCTATTACAACATATAACAAATCCATGAAAGGACTGTATAGGTATAGTGTCTTTAGAAACTGGGTAACATAAACAACTGGTTCATAAAGCATCTACACTATCTCCCATTTATTTCATCATATATATAGTCCCTTTTTGGAATATCTTACTTAATAACCTTCTTCCTGACCTGGGGAAAGAAAACATACAAAATGGTGAGCTCAAATTCTCAGTAAGGGTAAACAAAAGAAATATCAATCACATCAAATTTATAAGAACATAACATTTTGGAAATCTTACCCTGTAAAAGAGATCATAATTTCATAACATGGGATAAATCATTGTAGTGAAATGTAATCCCAATAATCATAACATAAAACATGAAACTTTGTGGAATACACACATAATGATAGAGAATCATTTCTTATTAGTCAAGATTCATAGCAAGGACTATCTTAGTGGACAAATTCCATTTCTGAACCGAGTTCACTCCTCGTTTCAGTCTTGTTTCACTGAACCTGTTTAACCTGCCATTCTAGCCCTGTCTATCTCATGAGATATTAAATATTTAACCAATTCATTGGAGGGAGATATGGGTCCCACCCATCTCATAATGATACCATTCTTATGTGTGCCACAAAATCATAAACCATACATCGTAGAATAACCCATGTAATAAAAATAGGAATCTTAAACATCATGACATCATAAAACAATTCATATAAGATAAAGGAATTCATAAAAATATTTCCATCACAACATAATCAAATCAATGTAATAATAGGGATAGAAATAGAACCCTATATTATCTTATATGGAAAATAATTTTGATAAAACACTTGAACTCCATTCTTGAGGAAAATATACTTTCTACTTCAAAAACACTTTTCCTTTTTTAACATGTCATACAATTCTAAACTAAAAGAAATTGATTAGAAATAAATATTAAAACTTGTAAAGGAAGCTTCTTGGAAATATTGTTTTAAAAATACATTCATGCCGTATAAGTTAAAAAACATTATTCTCGTACTTTTTTCGGAAAAGTCAAAATTACCTCGTACGAAAAATGACAAAAGATTCCTTTCATATATTTTACTAGAAGCTCACCGAATGGTAAAATTGGATTTAAAAAATTGTAGGTGGATGGAAATAATATTACATATTGAGGAAACATGGATGTGGATGATAAAATACATCCCAATAAATACCAAAGTATAAACAATCTCGGATAAAAATGAGATTGTGATATTTTCCCTTACCTCCGGTCCGATATGCTTTGTACGTGTCCGAACTTCCTGTATAATGATTTAAATAATTTCATTTACTTATTATAGAATTTAATTCATTGTTATGATACCATATATGGTCATATTCTTAGCTTCTTATTAGTAATATTTCATTACTACTTGTTATTCGGGTGTTTATTACTTTTTGTTCTTATTCGTGTTTTGTCGAATAAATTCTTATTAATTTTTATATGATATAGATACATAATTTACAGAATGGTATTAGTGTAATATATATCATATTCATTCAATCAATTCATTTATATAATCATTATTCAATGAAGATCGTATAGAACGAGTCACATCACATCGTGGAGACGGTAGGCCGTACGTACGCACGAGCGATGATATCATTCGCATGATCGTGGAATTGTATTGAAGTGTAAGTATAATATTTCAGAATCAATATCACTTTACAATAATCATATATAGTTATTCTTTACACCATTATACCCATCCATGTAAGGTGGTGGTGGAAAACAGATTACACCACATCCTGGAGATGGTATTCCGTACGTACGCATGCGCGGTGATTTCGTTTTCCGTAGAATGAATAAGAGGTGAAATAGGGTTGTTTCATATTTATAATAACATATCAGTATATTAGGAATACTGATGTTATTACCTCATAATGAAAAAACTAAAGAAGAGGGAGTAGAAGAAGAATGGAACTTGAAGAAAATGGTAGAAGGTATTACCTCTTTCTCGAAGTGCCTCCTTTAAACATTCTATTAAGGCACTAGAGTTGGTCTTTTTATAAGACCAGTACCTCTAGTAGGTTTCTAAGGAAGTGGGAAAGTGAAATGGGAAGGGGTTGGCCGAGCATGAAGGCTTAAATTTGTGTGAGTAAGAGAGGGAGGAGGTGCCCTTTTATAAGGGAGGAGAGGGGCACCTTTGGAAAGTGTGGAAATATTATTTTATTATAAACTTATCTTCGGTTTCAAAAGGTCCAAAAATCATTAAAGATGAAGATAAGATGACTAATAGTCTAAATAAAATCATCCAATAAGAATTTTACATGTTTTGGAAAATATTTTAATCATTATAATCTTATTTATTTAAATCATTTATTAATGAGGTAAATACTTCATCATTATCGTGTCATAAATAATTTAATTTATTTGGTGTCTAAAAAATATAAAAAAATATCATTATGTAGGAAATAGTTTTAGATTTCCAATTAATATTTATATTCGAAAATATAATTTATATAACCCCTTATAAAAATTAATTACTAAAAGTTTTTTGTTAATGTCAATTTTGTCTTTACATTATATTAATTAATCCAAATTGTCATTGTCAATACCAAGTGGCTCAATGGGGTCCCAGATTCGACCCAGGTATGCCCATGGTCGGACAATACTCATCCAATAAGGTTAGGAAAAGTTTCAAGGTAATTTTGAATTATTATAATATTTTTTTAACCTTGAATTACCCTATTTACCTTTAACCGTAGTAAATAAAAATTACCGTAGTTACTATTCATAATATCAAAAAAATAAAATTAACCTATTAACATAATTTAGACCCACTGATTCCAAATATGGAATCCATTTTTTAAAATTCAAAACACAAAAGTTGCAGTAATTAATTTAAAATTAATCCCGTTGTTAAGAAAATGGTTTTTTAAAAGTTAAAACATTGCCAAAGATTGAAATGTTTTTACCTATGAATTCAATGTAAAATTAATGGTAATGACATAAATTATATTAAATTGTAAAAATATATTCTATTTATAATTTAAAAATATTCAATATTATAATTTAACCATATAAAGTATTGCGATGAAAAAAGTTGTTTTTAATTAAAATATAACGTGTTTTTACTATTCATTAAAATATGAACGTTATCAGAATAATATGAAAAATTTATCCAATGTAAATTTTTATATCTTGATTCTAAAGAAGAATTTTATTTTGTCAAATTGAACTTATAAACTTGTCAAAAACTAGATTTAATGCGGGTGCGCCATCAAAAGGCGGTAAAACTGCATTTTTTGAAAAATACTTTTTTTATCCAAAAAACTGATTTTGTTTTCATACCTCATTCTAGAAAATGTATATGATGAATTAAAATGTTATAAAATTAAAAATTTATTTAATACTATTCATAATGGCTAGTATTATAATATATCGCTGTTTAGTCAAACTCGGTATTGCGTACAACACAAACTATCGAGGAAGGTCGCATTTGCATGTAAAGCAAGCCAAGATAGTGTTGTGTGTAGTGAAAGATTCCATTGATGATTTATATAACATAAAAACAAAATATTTCACATAAAAGTCTTGGGTGTAACATTCTACCCCCCTTAAAATGAATTTCGCCCTCGAAATTCATCACTTCATAACAAACAGATGAGGATACCTCTCCCTCATCACATCCTCAAGTTCCCATGTTGCTTCTTCTAATTGGTGGTTCCTCTATAAAACATTCACCAAGCGAGTGGTCTTGTTCCGTAGGACTTTTTCGCTACGATACAGAACCTCTATCGGCTATTCTTCATAAGAAATATCTTGTTCCAGTGGTACAACTTCTGAGCTGAGTACATGTGAAGGATCAGGTATGTATTTTCCCAAGAGAGATACATGGAACACATTGTGAACTTGGGAGAGATTCGGTGGAAGCGTCAATTGGTAAGCTACCTTCCCAACACGATCCGGAATTTCAAAAGGACCGACATATCTAGGGCTCAACTTTCCCTTCAATCCAAATCTCATTACTCTTTTCGAAGGTGATATTCGTAAGAACACTTTATCACCCACTTCAAACTCTAGGTCTTTTCTTCGGTTGCCGGCATAATATTTTTGCCGACTCTGAGCTGCTCTTATGTGTTGTTGAATAGATCTGACCTTTTCTGCCATCTCATCAACAAGATCGGGTCCTAATAGATTTCTTTCCCCAACATCATCCCAACAAGTTGGAGTCCTGCATTTCTTTCCATAGAGAGCTTCATAAGGAGCCATCTGAATACTGGAGTGAAAGCTATTATTATTAGAAAATCCACCAAATGTAGGTGTTGATCCCAACCACCTTTGAAATCTATAGAGCAAGCTCTCAACATATCTTCTATAGTGTGAACTTTCCACTTAGACTGACCGTCTGTCTATGAATGATAAGCAGTTCTGAAACTCAACTCTGTATCTAGAGTATGCTGAAGACATCGCAAGAGCTTTGAGGTAAACCTCAGATCCCGATCATATATTATAGAAAGTGGTACTCCATGTAATCTTACCACTTCCTTTACATATATCATGTCAAGCTGATCTAGAGAGAAATCCTCTGTAATTGAAATTAAGTGTGCAGACTTTGTAAGATGATCAACTATGACCCAAATAGCATTATTGCCTTTTGATGTTTTAGGAAGTCTAGTGACAATGTCCATAGTGATTTTTTCCCATTTCCATTCAGGTATGGGTAATGGTTGTAACATTCCCTTAGGCTTCTATCTCTCAGCTTTAACATGCTGACAAACCAAGCATCGAGATACATATTCAAAAACATCTCTTTTCATGCCATCCCACCAGAAGTACTCTTTCAGGTCCCTATACATCTTCATGCTTCTAGGATGAATAGAGAATGACGAACTATGAGCCTCATCCAGCAGCTACTTCTTTAATTCGGGGATGGGAGGAACACAAACCCGATTCCTAAACATTATTATCCCATCATAATCAAGGTTGAATTCAGGAACATTTCTCACCTTCTTTTGTAACTCTACATCTTCTTTCTGCACCTCTTTAATCTTTACATGTATAGATGGTTGAGCATTCATTTGAGAAAGACACTATTTTTCCCCTTTCATTATAAATCCATGATCCATACTTTGTAAATCCATAAATATTGGATCTTTTTTGATCCTCATCATGGATAAGATAGCATGGTCTTATCGACATAATGCATCTGCCACCTTGATTGCTTTCCCTGGGTGGTAATGAATGGAGCAGTCGTAATCCTTAATCAGCTCCAACCATCTTCATTGGCACATATTCAGACCCTTTTGTGTGAAAATATACTTTAATCATTTATGATCAGTATAAATCTCACAATTTTCTCCATAAAGATAATGCCTCCAATTCTTTAATGTAAAGAATACCACAGCTAACTCCAAATCATGAATTGGGTAATTTTGCTCATGGATTTTTAAATGTCATGAGGCATAAGCTATAACCATATCATTTTTCATGAGAACACATCCCAGTCCATTCTTGGATGCATCACTGTAGATCAGAAACCTTTCTCCACTGCAAGGTAGTCTGAGCACAGGTGCACTGGCTAACCTTCTTTTTATCTCTTTGAAATTTTCTTCACATTCCTCTGTCCAAACAAACTTAACTCCTTTTTGAGTTAACTTGGTGAGTGGGTTAGATAACCTTGAAAAATCTTTCAAAAAACATCAGTAATATCCAGCCAAACCAATAAAACGTCAGATCTCAGTTACTGTTGTTGGTCTCGACCATCTTTCGATAACCTTTTCTTTTGCTGGATGCACATATATCCCCTCTTTTGAGATTACAAGACCAAAAAATGCATCTTTTTGAAGCCAAAATTCACACTTTGTAAATTTGGAATAAAGCTTCTCCTTTATTAGGGTCTTTAATACAATTATCAAGTGATCTTCATGTTCTTCTTTGCTCTTTGAATAGACAAGAATATCATCTATAAAGACTACCACAAACTGATCAAGATAGTCTCTAAAGACTCTATTCATCAGATCCATGATGATAGCAGGGGAAATATTAAGACCAAATGGCATCACTATAAATTCATAGTGTCCATACTTTATATGGAAAGCCATATTTGGTATATCCTCCCTTTTTACCCTTAATTGATTATACCCTGAACGAAGATCAATCTTGGAAAAGAATTGGCTCTGCGTAGTTGGTAAAATTGGTCATCAATGCATGGGAGAGGATATTTGTTCTTGATAGTGATCTTGTTAAGTTCTTGATAATCAATGCAGAGTCTCATTGATCCATCTTTCTTCCTAACAAACAGAACATGTGCTCCCCAAGGTGATGCACTAGGATGTATGAATCCTTTATCAATATTCTCTTGGAGTTGCTTCTTCAATTCCTGTAATTCAATTGGGGCCATTATATAAGGTGTCTTTGAAATAGGCAAAGCACCCGGTACGAGTTCTATTTAAAACTCAACTTCACGATTTGGTGGAAGACCTGGAAATTACTCCGAAAAGGCATCGTCAAACTCTCGTACAATGGGCATATTCTTAATCGTGATTTTCTCACCAACCATTTGATATAAATAACCTTTATTTAGTGGGATCAAGACCCATAAGATGGAGGGAATTTCTACTGGAAGGTTATGTTCATCATTGCATCGATAGACGATCATATATTGATCTGGAATATGAAATGTGACTTCCCTTCTTTGGAAATTGATATGATCTCCATATAAAGAAAGCCAATCCATGCCAAGAATCACATCAAATTCCACTATAGGAAGGATCACATGATTTTCAGGAAGCATTTTCCCACAAACTTCAATCGGAGAAGAATTATAAACATTTGATGTGGACATTGTGCTATTAGGAGTTGTCACAGCCAACTCAACATCAAATTGTTGAGGTAATACATTGATACCCTTAGAAAATTCTTCAGAAATAAAAGAGTGGGTGGATCCAGAATCAAATAAAAATTTGCTACTTTAGAGTGGATGGTAAGTGTACCACTCACCACTTCGTTGTCATACTCCACATCACCGATAGTAATTGCATGTGACTTTCCTTTGTCTTTGGCCTTATGAGTTTGTTGACGTCGATCATCATCATCAACCCTTGGATTTGGGCATTTATTGTCATAATGCCCCATTACCTGGCACTTGAAACATTGAAGTGTAATAGGTTCATTCTGTGTATCCCTTCCTTTGTTTGCATCATTATACATCTTCTTCCCATTATTTCGACATTCAATTTCCCGATGACCTTATTTTCCACACTTATAACATTTTCTTGTCCCCTTAAGACAATTTCCTCCATGATTCTTTCCACACATTGAGCATAAGGGAAAAATCATCTTCTTTTCAGTGTGGTATTTAGATTTTCCTTTGAATTCCATTTTCCTCTTCTTATTAAACCCATGTGACTGATGGGTTACACCAATCTCCATCTCAACCTTGAGAGAACATCGAAAAATTACCTCATAGATATTGAAGCCCCTTATGGCTAACGCCCTTCGAAGACTTGCTTTTAAACCACTAAAGAATCGATCGATCTTACTCTCAGGTTGGATAATAATTCTGGAAGTGTACCTTCCAAGTCTTGTAAAAGTTGCTTCGTAGGTACCAACGGATTCATCATCCTTTTTCTTTAGTTCAAGAAACTCCTTCGCAGTCTTTGTTCGAAGAATATGAGGGAAATACTTATTGAAAAATAAGTTCTTGAACTCGTCCCATTCCATGGACTCAATTTCATCCCTTTTCCTCGTATTCTTAATAAGATTCCACCATTGATAATCATCACCTTCCAAATGATATACTGCTAAGATGACTTTATCATGTTCAGAACATTGAAGAACTGAAAATATATTTTTAGTGGTACTGATCCATTGTTCATCCACTAATAGAACAGAAGACCCGCTGAATGAAGGTGGACGCTTCCTCATGAAGGATTCGACATAATGTTGCTCCTTTTTTTTCTCATTTGGAAGTCCATCATGGTTCATAGCTTGAGAAAGTTGTGTGAGCATGGCTACAAGATTTTTCATTCCAGCTCCCAAAATGTTTGGTTGCTCAGGGGGACAATCATTGCATTTCCTGTCACATTCCGCATTAAGACGGTTTCTTCGAGTTCCAGCCATTGACTAAAACCAAGAAGAATAGCGTGAGAAACACTAATTATAATAGGAAAACCACCTAATCCAGAATAGAATTTCACACTTAAGGTCTTATCATAGGTTGTTCCTGGCCATTTCTAAAACACTAAGATTGTGTTCTATGCTTAGACATATCCTTAGGTTTCTTACTAAGGATTTCACATCCTAGTTTCCAAAGGTTGACTATACCTTTCCTTTGATACCAAATATAATGACCCATACATTACACACATGGTTAATACATCAAAATTGAAGCATAACTATTACAACATATAACAAAACCATGAAAGAACCGCATATGTATATTGTCTTTAGAAACTGGGAAACATAAACAACTAGTTCATAAAGCATCTACACTGTCTCTCATTTATTTCATCATATATATAGTCTCTTTTTAGAATATCTTACTTAATAACATTCTTCCTAACACGGGGAAAGAAAATATACAAAAGTGTGAGCTCAAATTCTCAGTAAGGGTAAACAAAAGAAATATCAATCACATCAAATTTATAAGAACATTACATTTTGAAAATCATACCCTTCAGAAGAGATCATAATTTCATAACATGGGATAAATCATGGTAGTGAAATGTACCCCAATAATCATAACATAAAACATGAAACTTTGTGGAATACACACATAATCATAGAGAATCTTTTCTTATTAGTCAAGACTCAATGCCAAGACTATCTTAGTGGACAAAGTCCATTTCTGAACCGAGTTCACTCCTCGTTTCAGTCCTGTTTCACTAAACGGGTTTAACCTGCCATTCCAGCCATGTCTATATCATGAGATATAAAATCCTTACCCAATGAATTAGAGGGAGATATAGGTCCCACCCATCTCATAATGATACCATTCTTATGTGTTCCACAAAATCATAAACCATACATCATAGCATAACCCATGCAATAAAATGGGAATCTTAAACATCATGACATCATAAAACAATTCATATAAGATAAATGAATTCATAAAAATATTTCCATCACAACATAATCAAAACAATGTAATAATACGGATAGACATAGAACCCTATATTATCTTATATGGATAATAATTTTGATAAAAAACTTGAACTCCATTCTTGAGGAAAATATCATTTCTACTTAAAAAACACTTTTCCTTTCTTAACACGTCATACAATTCTAAACTAAAAGAAGTTGATTAAAAATAAACTTGAAAACTTGTAAATTAAGCTTCTTTGAAATAATGTTTTAAAAATCCATTCATGCCGTATAAGTTAAAAAAACATTCTTCTCGTACTTTTGTCGGAAAAGTTAAAAAATACCTCGTATGAAAAACGACAAAAGATTACTTTCATATCTTTTACTAAAAACTCACCGAAGGGTAAAATTGGATTTAAAAAATTGTAGGTGGATGGAAATAATATTACATATTGAGGAAACATGGATGATGATGATAAAATACACCCCAGTAAATACCAAAGTATAATCAATCTCGGATAAAAACGAGATTGTGATATTTTCCCTTACCTCAGGTCCGATATGCATTGTACGTGTCCGAACGTCCTATATAATGATTTAACTAATGTCCTTTACTTATTATAGAATCATATTAACTGTTATGATACAATATATGGTCATATTCTTAGCTTCGTATTAGTAATATTTCATTACTACTTGTTATTCGGGTGTTTATTACTTTTTGTTCTTATTCGTGTTTTGTCGAATAAATTCTTATTACTCTTTATAGGATATAGATACATAATTTACACAATGGTATTAGTGTAATATATATCATATTACTTCATTCAATTCATTTATATAATCATTATTCAATGAATATCATATAGAACGAGTTGCATCACATCGTGGAGACGGCAGGCCGTACATACGCACGAGCGATGATATCATTCCCATGATCGTGGAATTGTATTGAAGTGTATGTATAATATTTCAGAATCAATATCACTTTACAATAATCATATATACTTATTCTTTACACCATTATACCCATCCATGTAAGGTGGTGGTGGAAAACAGATTACACCACGGCGTGGAGACGGTATTCCTTACATACGAACGCGCGGTGATTTTGTTTTTCGTAGGATGGATAACAGGTGAAATAGGGTTGTTTCATATTTATAATAACATATCAGTATATGAAGGATACTGATGTTATTACCTCATAATTAAACAACTAATGAAGAGGGAGTAGAAGAAGAATGGAACTTCAAGTAAATGGTAGATGGTATTGCCTCTTTTTCGAAGTGCCTCATTTAAACTTTCACTTAAGGCACTAGAGATGGTCTTTTGATAAGACCAGTACCTCTAGTAGGTTTCTAAGGAAGCGGGGAAGAGAAATAGGTAGGGTTTGGCTGAGCTTGAAGGTTCAAATTGGTGTGAGGAAGAGAGGGAGGAGGTTCCCTTTTATAAGGGAGGAGAGCGGCACCTTTGGAAAGTGTGGAAATATTATTTTATTATAAACATATCGTCAGTTTCAAAAGGTCCAAAAATAATTAAAGATAAAGATAAGATGACGCATAGTCGAAATAAAATCATCCAATCATAATTGGACATGTTTTGGAAAATATTTTAATCATTTTAATCTTATTTATTTAAATCATTTATTAATGAGGTAAATACTTCATCATTATTGTGTCACAAATAATTTAATTTATTTGGTTTCTAAACAAATATAGAAAAAATATCATGATGTAGGAAATAGTTTTATCTTTGTAATTAATATTTATAGTCGAAAATATAATTTATATAACCCCTTATAAAAATTAATTACTAAAAGATTTTTGTTAATGTCAATTTTGTCTTTACATTAAATTAATTAATCCAAATTGACATTGTCACTACCAAGTGGCTCAATGGGGTCCCAAAATAGACCCAAGGATGCCAATGGTCGGCCACTACTCATCAAATAAGGTTGGGACAAGTTTCAAGGTAATTTTGAATTATTAGAATATTCTTTTAACCTTGAATAACATATTTACCTTTAATCGTAGTAAACAAAAATTACCGTAGTTACTATTCATAATATCAAAAAAATTAAAGTAACATAATAACATAATATGGACCCACTGATTCCAAATATGGAATCCATTTTTAAAAATTCAAAACACAAATGTTTCAGTAATGGATTTAAAATTAATCCCATTGTTAAGAAAACGGGTTTTAAGAGTGAAAACATTGCCAAAGATTGAAATGTTTTTACCTATGAATTCAATGTAAAATTAATGCTAATGACATAAATTATATTAAATGGTAAAAATATATTCTATTTATACTTTAAAAACATTCAATATTATAATTTAACTATATAATATATTGTGATGAGAAAAGTTGTTTTTAATTAAAATATAGCATGTTTTTACTAGTCATTAAAATATGAAAGTTATCAGAATAAGATGAAAAAATTATCCAAAGTAAATTTTTATATCTTGATTCAAAAGAAGAATTTTATTTTCTCAAATTTAACTTATAAAATTTTCAAAAACTAGTTTTAATGTGGGTGCGCCATCAAAAGCGGTAAAACTGCATTTTTTGAAAAATATTTCTTTTATCCAAAAAACTGATTTTGTTTTCATACCTCATTCTAGAAAATTTATAAGATGAATTCAAATGTTATAAAATTCATAATTCAGTTAATATTATTCATTACGGCTAGTATTATAATATATCGTTGTTTAGTGAAACTCGGTATTGCGTCCGACGCAAGCTATCGGGGAAGGCTGCAGTTGCGTGTAAAGTAATCCAAGCTAGTGTTGTGTGTAGTGAAAGATTCCTTTGATGATTTATATAACATAAAAAAAATATTTCTAATAAAAGTCTCAGGTGTTACATCCAAAACATAGAGGTGAATCTTTTATCTCAATCAGATATAGTATATAGTGGTACTCCATGTAGCCTTACCACTTCTCTGATATATATATATGTGCTAGTTGATCCAATGAGAAATCCACCCGAACTTCAATAAAGTGTGAAGAATTTGTAAGATGATCCACAAAAACCCTAATTTCATTGTTTCTTTTGGATGTCATTGGATGTCTGGTGACAAATTCCATGGTGATGTTCTCCCATTTCCATGCTGGTATGGGTAATGGTTTCATCATTCCCTTATACTTCTGTCTCTCAGCATTCACTTGCTACACACTGGGAAATTTGATATAAATTCAGAGATCACCTTCTTAATATTATCCCACCAATAATGCTATCTGAGTTCTCTATACATATTTGTGTTTCTTGGGTGAATAGTGAAATTTTAACTATGTGCATCATCCAAAAGTTCCTTCTTCAGCTCTGAACATGATGGAACACATAGCCTTTTCCCAAATATAAAAATTCTTTCTTCATTAACATTGAACTTTAAGGATTTCCCTCTTATGGAAGCTTCCACCTTCTTCTGAATTCCAACATCATCCTTTTGAGAATCCTTTAATCTTTCCAAAAGAGACGACTGAGCAATAATTTTTGAAAGGTTGATGATGTTCCTTTATTTATGATCCCATGTTCATATTCATCAAATCAATAATGATTTTATCCTTCTCAATTCTAATAATTGATAGAATAGCTGGGTCCTTTCTACTAAGATCATTAGCCACCTTGTACTCTTTCCCCATCTGGTAATGTATTGAGTAGTCATAGTCTTTGATCACCTCCCACCATCTTCATTGGTTCATGTTCAACTCTTTCTATGTTAATATATACATAAGGATTTTTTGGTCTATATATATTTCACATTTCTCCGCAAATAGATAATGCCACCATATTTTAAAATCGAAGATCATTGTATCTAACTCCAGATCATGTGATGGATAATTATGCTCATTAAAATTCAATTTCATTAAGCATAGGTAATGAATTTTGTCATTTTTCATGAACACGCATCCTGAAACCTTCTTCGAAGCATAACTGAATACCAGAAATCATTCTCCACTTGTGGGTAAAGTGAGCACGGACGTAACGATAAGCCACCTTTTTATCTCCTTGATTCTTTCTTCACATTCATCACTCCAAGAAAACATTACTCCCTTCTGAGTTAACTTGGTAAGTGGGTTGGACTTGTGAGAAATTTATCACAAATTATAGATAATATCCATATAACCCCAAGAAGCTACCAATATCCATTACCGATGATGGCATCAACCATCCCTCAATTGAATCTGTTCTAGAGGGATTCATCGATATCCCATTGGTTGTGATGATATGGCCTAAGAATGAGACCTCCTTCAACTAGAACTCACACTTATTGTACTTTGAATAGATATTTTTCTTCTGCAAGGTCTCTAGTACAGTTCTTAGATTCTCTTCATGATCCGCCTTGGTTTGGAGTATATCAGAATATCATCTCTAAAGACAACCACAAATTTGTCGAGGTATTCCCTAAAAAATCTATTCATCATGTCCATGAATATTCCTAGAGAACAAGTGAGTCTGAAAGGAATTACTATGAATTAATTGCGCTTCTATCTTGTAAGAAAAGTATTCTTGGGGATATCTTCCTTCTTCACTCTTACTTGATAATATCCTGACCACAAGTCTATATTGGATAAGTATTTTTCTCCACAAAACTGATCAAACAACTCATCAATTCATGGGAGATGATTCTTTTATTTTATTTTGATTTTGTCAAGCTCACGATAATCTATGGAAAGTCGCATTGACCCATCATTCTTCTTGTAGGAAGAGGAATTTTTCAACCCATAGTGAAGTACTTGGGCTTATAAATTCTTTATCTGTATTCTTTTATAGTTGTTTCTTCAGCTTCTAAATCTCCACTACATCCATTCTATATAGATTATTTGATATTGGAAAAACCCCAACTATAATATCAATTGATAATTCAACATCCCTTCTAAGAGGAAGAACAGGATATTCCTCATGAAACAACTCAGCAAATTCCTTCACAATAGGCATGTCTTCAAGGATGGTTTCCTCCTTTGACTCAATCATTTGAACTAGATATTCATGCTCATAGGGTAGGAATATCCATGCTTGAGATGATGGATTTAAATAAGATTCATATTCCTCCTTTCAATTGTATAGAATTGGGGGTCGATTCTCCACATGGAGAGTGATTTCTCTCTCATAGAAATTTATGTTGGCTCTATATAAGGAAAGTCAATCCATGACAAGAATTGTATCAAATTCTACCAGATAGAGTATGATGAGGTTCACTAGGAAATTAAATCCCTAGATTATGATAGGGTAGGAAGTATATTCATGGGATGCAATGATTTCCCCATTTTCTATAATCACTTACATATTCAGTTCCTTGATTTGTGGTGGTGCTGAGATTGTTCTACTAAACATTTGTGATATAAAAGAATGCATAGAACCTGAATCAAAAAAGTACGTTTACTATTCATGAATGAAAAACTAGCGTACCTTTCACTACTTCGTTGTCAGTGTTCACTTTGGCAGTAGTGATGGAAAAATCTCTCCCTTGGTGACTTGGAGGTTATTGGTTGCCTCTGAAATTCCATGGATTAGGGAAATGATGTGAAATATTCCTTGGTTCTTTGTAGTTTTATTAATGAACAATGCGTTGAGGTTCGAATGGAGCGTTCCTTTCCTCTGTTACAGCTGTGGGTTTTTCTGGTTAGTAGTTAATAGCATGTTTCCCTTCTCTTCCACACCTAATGAATTTCCTCATCCACATCAGGAAATTTCTGGGGTGCTTTTTTCTACACATTTGGCAAGTGGGGTGTTGGATCTTCTTAGCACCGTTGGAATAATCCATCAGACCACTATTATTGAGGATCACCTTATATTTCTTATCCACATGATACCCATGAGATTATATGATCTCCATTTTATCCTTTAGGTAACATCGGACAATTTCCTCATAGCTGTCGAAGTCACGGATCGCCAATGATTTCTGTAGGTGAGGTTTCATCCCACCAAAGAAGCAGTAAACCTTGTATTTAGGGGTAAAGAAAAGGCCGAAGGTGTATCGTGAAATCCTTATGAATCTTGCATCATACGCTCTGACAGATTCGACATCTTTTTTTCTTGAGGGAAAGAGAGTCCCTTCCCATCTTAAGTCGGAGGGTGCGTGGAAAATATTTATCAAAAAACATCTTCTGGAAATCCTTCCATTCCAACACCTCGATCAATTCCTCAAGCTTCATATTTTTGTTCAAAGTTCACCATTGAACAGATTAACCTTCCATACGATAAGAATCAAGAAGAGCCATCTCTTTTTTGGAACATTGAAGGATAGAGAAGATCTTTTCAATGGAGTTGTTCCATTGTTCAATGATTGAGGGATTAGACGATCCATTAAAAGTAGGAGGCCTTTTTCTAATAAAGTTCTCGATAGAGACCTATTCATTCATAGGGTGGTTAAAAGATTACCTTGACCCATGTTTATATTCAAATCCTGAGCTAAATGAGATATAAGATTGACAATGTTTGCGATTCCCACTCCCATTAGATTAGGCATCTCATTTGCATAATCATCACATTGATCTCAATATCGGTTGTTAGGCCGAGTCCTCCTATTTTTGACCATTGGCTGGAATAAAATGAATGTTAGGGGTAACAAATAATGGGTAATCGAAGGACTAAAATGATTACTTATAAATAAATTTTATTTTCATAACTTATGAATCCATAGGCTTCAATCTATGCTATCCATGATCTACTTTCTAACATATTTTCGTAGTGGGATTTTTTTAATTCCCTTAATATGGGTTCATATTAAGCTTATGAATTTAACAATGAATATCCCCCAGGAGTGTCAAAACCAAGAGTGTTTCAAGGCCTATTGTTGCGGACCAGTTCCCATTCGAGTCTATCTCAAAGCTGTGTTTTCATGTTTTACCCCTAGGATACATCTATGCCCAAGCCGCCTCTACATGCTCATATCTAGATAGGGATGTATATTCTTGATAAACCTCTTAATCAATACCTAATAATAATTTTTATGTATTCATTAAATTAATTCTTGTCTCTAATTCTTCATTAGGTATTTCTAATCCTAATCCAAATAATTACTAAACACATCTTCTGATACCAACTATAAGACCCATGCTCTTTATTAAAAACATAAAGATCATTTATTACAAAAACATCACTTCATAAAACAAATAATATTGAGATTACTAGTGTCTTTGTGGATTTGGAACATTATGTAACAACTTAGAACATAAATCAAACAACATCTTTATTGAAAACGTCTTTTACATGACCACTAAATTCCCTCGTACTAATCATTGCATGCGATAACCTGAGGACATGCATAAGAAGAGTATGAGCTATAAGGGCCATTAAGGGAATAAACAAGGAATAAAATGCCGAATAAAAGACATGTAAGACAATAGGAATATCAATAGAGCACAATAGAAACATGAACATAAAGCCATAATAAAGCATGATAATCATAACATGGAAATGTATCACAACACTTGACATTGAATTAGAATGAGGTAAGGCTCATTGCACTTGGATCATGAGTAAGACCTCATTGCACATGAAACACGAGTAAAACCCTATTTCACTTGAATTATCATGAGTCAACAACCATTTCAAATTATGTATCATGATACAGTACTTTACCCAATGCATTAGAGCGCTATCAGGGCACACCCTTCTCGAACATTTTATTTCATGCATAAGTGTGACACATGAATCATTTAACATAGAATCAATCATCATCATTTATTAAAAGATAAATGGATGCGTAATTCCCACATGATTCTTTATAATCAATACGTAAATTTTCATTAATTTGAATGCCCTTTAGAGAGAAATGGGCAAGGTATTCACAACACAATGACATTGTCTTGCAAAATCATAGTTCAATTTGAGCAGCATAACAACATGAAATATGAACTAAAAAAATGGTTGATGAGAGATAAAGGGGTTTTTCGTCATATTTACATGAAATTAATATTAACGGGGTCATATAGATACATGTTCCAACAAACGTAATGGAATTTAGATGCATAATACAAATGAATTACTTGGATGTAAAAGAAGAGAGAGAAATCCATCATGGAATTTAGGCATGGTAATAGGTGTACATAGGAGGCTTCAATGAGAGAGAAAGGAGTATACCATCCACCAAACATTAAACGGATAGTATGGGGGAGTTGTGAAATAATATCCTAACATTTTTAATTCAAAAAAAAGGCATAACAGCTTAAATAAAACTGGACAAAAATGATAAAGGAAGAAATTCCTTACTTGAATGTGTGATCCCAAAGGCTTGGGAGAGGCTTGAGAGAGGATTATTGGGATCTTGGGGAACCTTGGTAGGATTCTGGAGTGAGTAGGGAAAGGGTTGTTGAACCCCAAAGGATTTTAGTGAAGAGGAAGTTGGAGCTTGGTTTGGTTTATATAAGAAAGGAGAGGAAATTCTTTATTATTTGGTTAGGGACATCTCACATTAAACTAATCAATAATACAAACCAAACCATGGTTTTTGCCCATGGTTTATACCAAAGTGAAGTTGAAAAAAAATTATATTCCCAATGGCCTAACTTCATAATATAATAGGGTCTCTTATGTGGAGGTGAGTCACACTCCCAAGGAAAACAATTTAAAAAGGAAAAATGTTTTATAACTCTTGGAGGGTCAACAAAAGCTTTGTAAAATAAATCAAACAAATCTAAAATCACATTATTTTAATGATAAAACATATATTGGATGAAAATAATGTTTATATTACTTTATTACCTCACTACTAGGTCATTATTATGTCATTAAACACATTATATATTTAAACGATATTTAATTATTACCCAAAAAATCGACTGTCTCGAAAATTTATGAAAAAATCACCGTTGGAAAATTTCAACATCTTGATTCCAAAAATAATATTAATTTTATCTAAACAATTTATAAATATGTTAATTTTTACTTTAAATATAAAAATCAATTTTTTCCGAAAATTCATGGGTTTTGACAAAAACAGATTTCAAACATTAATAAAATATATAATTTCATTCATAAAATTATATGATCATTGATATTTAATTAAAATTAATTTAATAATAATATTTTAATAAAATATTTTTTAATTAAAAAATCCATTAATTCATCAAAATATATTTCTTAGTTGCATATTAACTGAAAATACTATTTGTACTTTAAAAACAATTATCAAAGTAATAATAATAAAATGATTGTACCTCTTTATACAAAAATAATGTACATAGTCATAGTGCTAGGGACTTTTAACATAACCCATTATAAAACCTTCGTAAGACTGATGGGTAAGGGGTGCGATGTTGATATCCTCTTAGGGTGGCTCGGATAACATCTCTCCAGTGGTAATCTCTATTAACATCCACTTATACTATAGTCGGTTTCACTCAAGCTGAACACGTTCAAGATCAGCATGGGCTTTGTCAAGAGCGAAGCCCAATGACGCCACTTCATCTCCAAGCTTTGAAAAATGGGATTTATTATGGGAAATTATACTGGATAAGGCCATCACTTCCTTTCTCTGTGTAAATTGGATTTGTTAAAGCCCTGTATTTATACAAATTATGTGATCACTATTCAACGGCTATATTAACAACGATCACAATTCATAACGGTATTTTAAAATCCAGAAATATAAAACCATTGAAGTTCAAATTATATAACCATAATAATACATTTAATTAGATCAAGCGTAATTTTTATTAATGAATGTTTGGGTCGTTTCAATAAGAGGTGTTAGGAGAATATTGAATAATCATCATTTTGTGAGGTGTTAGTTCGCCATCCACAGAAACAATATGTTCTTTACCCATTAAATATAGGTTTGTTTAAGTGTATTTCGAATCCTTATCATAACAAAAACCAAATATATAAAGGATAAAGGTGTTGTTATTAAATAAATTAATAAATAGAGTTTAGGGGGTCAGCGAAGTAAAATAAAAGAAAATAATTTAAGAGAAGACATTACCTTTAAATCGGGTAACTTCCTTTGGTTTGAACCAAAAGGATTTCTTGAAGTGCCTTATGACTAAGGTAAGGCTTCTAGTTAGAATAGATGGATTTAGGGATCTTAATTGGGTAGAGTTTGGATGATCCAAGGGGCTTGAGAGATATGAATAATGGGTTATAGATGATGGCTTTTTATATGTGGGAGGTGGGGCTCTTTAGGAATGTTGGAAAAAATTATTTTATTATATAATAATTTTCAGGTTATAAAAGTCCAAGACATATTTAATGATAAGATAAGTTGACTCTTGTTCGAAATAAAATCATCCAATAAGTATTGGTTAGGTTTGGGATAAATTTTAAATTTTATAATCTCATTTATTTAAATCATTTATTAAAAATGTAATCACTATATCATCTTTGTTTTATAAATAATTTTGTTTATTTCATGTCTAAAAATTATAAAAAAAAATACCATGATATAGGAATTTTTTAGAATTAAAATTAACAATTATAGTCCACGTGATAACATATATAACCCCATGTTAAAATTTATTTACTAAAAGATATATGTTTAAGTCATTTTTGTCATTACCTTAAATTAATTAACATAACGTTCCATTATCACTCTTAAGTGGATAAATGGGGTCCCACAATCAACCCAAGGATGACCATGGTCGAAAATGTATCAACCAATAGGATTAACACACCTGATAGGGTAACTTTTATATTATTATAATTTTATTTTTACCATGAGTTACACAATTTACCTTTAACCACAGAAAATAAAAGTTAAAAGATACTATTCACAAAAATTATTTTCACCTTATTAAACCAAAGATTACATACTAATAACAACTACGTGTGCCAGATTTTTAAAATTCAATTCATAGAGGAGGTAAAATTTCATTTAAATGAAGATGTTGGTTTTAATCTACTACTCAGTGCTTTCACTATTCATAAAAAATTACAGGTTTTCAGAAAAATAAAAAAACTTCAGCCTATCTATATTTGATATTCTGAATTAAAAAATGATGTATATTTTATAAAAATTCCAAACATAGATGTTGGATTCATTATTGTAAAACTAATTCCCATTGTCAACACAAAAATCAGGTTTTTAAGAAATAATAACTATCATATGATTGACAATTGTTTATGTCCAATTTGAATGTAAAATTACATAAAATTAAAAAAAGGATTAAATGGTATAATTGGAATGTAATTGAACTTTAAAAACAATTTAAAATATAATCTATCCATATAATTAAATTAGATTAAAAGTATGTTTTGAATTAAAATTTTGAATTTGTCATTAGTAATTAAAAAATTAATTTTATCAGAAAAATACCAAAAATTTCCCAATGAAAATTTTGATATTTCAATTCGAACGAAGAATTTTATGTTGTCAAATAGAACATATAAAATTAACCAAAAAAATAATTAAAGAGGTTTCTCCATAAAAAGGTAGTAAATCGACCATTTAATGAAAATTAGAGTACTTATGCTTAAAATTAGATTCATTCACATTTTAAGCCTCTAACATTTATTGGAAAAATTTAAAAACATTTAAAATACATGTAAAATCATTTTTAGTTAGTTCCATTTATTCCTCCCATTATAATTACAAGGTGTCATCTACACTTTAAAATAATATTATATTATTATCTTTCAGTGTGATTTAGCATTATGTGTAACATTACACTTCAACGAAACCCGTTGTTTCATGTTGGGCATGCCATCGAACATAGCATCCCCTTAAAAATAAAACTAAAATTTAATTGAAAAAATTAATAAATATGAAAAGGTATTATTCTTTATTTATTTGGGATGTTACATCAATCCCCCCTTTTGAAAATTGCATTCTGGGAATTTTTATTCACTTATAAAATAAGTGGGTGTATTTATCTCTCATAGCATTTCCAGATTCCCATATCGCCTCTTCAGCCATAAGATTTTTCCATAAAAAAACTATTTACTGATTGATTACCTTATTCCGCAACACTTTCTGTCTTAGGTCAATAATCTGGATTGTTTGTTCCTCATAATAGATATTATCATCCAACTGAACAACCTCTGAACTCAAAACATGAGATGGATTCGGCATATTCTTTCTCAATATCGAAACATGAACAACTTTTTTGTACAATGGATAAACTTGTAGGTAAAGCCATTCTATAGGAAAATGATCTAAATTTCTCTATAATTTCATAATATTCATTGAACGTTGGACTCAAAATTCCCTTATTACCAAGACATATCACACTTTTCATTAGAAAAACATTGAAAAAGACACATTCACCTATCTCAAATAAACAATCCTTCCTCTCGTTATCCGTATAAAATTTTTACCTGATTTGAGATATTTTAATGTGATTCTGAATCAACTTTACTTTTCATGTCATCCCTTCTAACAATTCGAGTCTAATTAGATTCTCTCCACCTACTTCATCCCAAAAATCCGAATTTTGACACGGTTTCCCATATAATGCCTCAAATGGACCCATCTGTATACTGTAATGAAAACAATTATTATAAGAAAGTTAAAACATAGAAAGTTGTTGGTCCCAACATCCCTGGTAATCCATAGAACAATATCGTATCATATCCTCCACGGTCTGACTTATTGGTTATGACTTACCATCTGATTGAGGATGGAAAGTTCTACTAAAATTTTATTCAATACCCAACAAATTATAAAGGGATTTCATAAAGTTAGAAGTAAACTTGTAACCAAGATCAAATACAATGGAGAGGGTAACTCCATTTAACCTGAATCTCTCTTTAACATACAACCGAGAATGTGGATCTTGAGACAAAGTATCTCGAATAGGAAGGAAATGAGTAGATTTAGTCAGTCGGTCATCAATATCCCAGATTAAATTATTACCTCAATGTGACTTTGGTAATCCAAAAAAGAAGTCCATGGATATGTTTTCCCATTTCCACTCTGGCACCGTTAATGAATGAATCATCCCTTTTGGTAACTACCACTCTACTTTAACATGTTGACAAATCAAACACTTCACAGTAAAGTCAGCAATATCTCTTTTCATTCTATCACACCAGTAATACTCTCGAAGATCTCTGTACATCTTAGTACAACGAGGATGAACTGAAAATGGAGAACTATGAGCCTCACATAATAACTCATTCTTCAACTATGAATCAAAAGGAAAACATAATCTTATTAAAAATCTCAAAACACAATCATTATCAATGTTAAATTCTGGATACTTTCCATTCTGAACAAACTCTACCATTTTTTGCAGCTCACTGTCTTCCTTCATCCCTTGCTTAATTTTGTCTAATAGAGATTATTTCACTAACAACAGAAATAAAGCAGAGGGATTTCTTGCACCAACAAATTCTATGCCAAATTTCATCAAGTATTTAATCAAAGGATCTTGTTCCAAACGTAATAAGGATAATTAAGTATTTCTTTTTCAACTCAAGGCGCCAGCTGCTTTATTTTCCTTCTCTGGATGGGAATGAACTGTGCAATAATAATCCTTGATTAATTCCTACCATCTCCTCTGTCTAATGTTGAATTATTTCTTAGTGAATATATACTTTAAACTTTTCTGGTCAGTATATATTTCACATTTTACACCATACAGATGATGCCTCCATAATTTTAAAGTAAAAACAGCAGCAGCTAATTCTAAATCATGTGTAGGGTAATATAACTCACAAGGTTTCAACTATTGTGAAGCATAAGAAATTACCTGATCATTCTGCATTAGGAAACAACCATGTCCTTTCAATGAATCATTACTATTGATAACAATTTTACCAGTTCTAGAAGGTAGTTCCAGAACAGAAGAATTCACTAATCTTCTTTTCACTTATTGAAAAAAAATATCACATTCTTTTTTCTAAATGAATTTAACACATTTTCAAGTTAATTTAGTTTTTTGGTGTAGATAACAGTGAAAATTTCTCAAAAAACCTCCTAAAATAAGCTGCAATACCAAGAAAACTATGGATCTCGGTTTTATTTGTCGGTGTTGGCCATTCTTCAACTATTTTTTTAGGAGGATCATCAATTTTACTGTTTTTTGAAACAATGTGACCATGAGATTAAATTTTTTGTAACCAAAACTCTCACATTCTGAATTTCCCAAATAGTTTATTTTTATAACGATTACAATGCAACAATTAAATTAATTTCATGGTCTTCTTTAATTTTTGAATAAAACAAAATATCATTAATGAACACAACTAAAAACTTATCCAAGAACTCATATATTATTCTAATAATAAGATCCATGAATACAGCAGGTGCCTTGGTTAATCCAAAGGCATAACCAAAAAATTCATAAGGTCCATATCTAGTATGAAATGCGGTCTTAGGAATGTCAACTTCCATTACATCCAACTGATGGTACCCTGAACTCAAATAAATCTTCAAAAAAACATTTATCTCCCTTGAGCTAATCAAAAAAATCACTGATATGAGGAAAAGGATACATGTTCTTAATAATGATGTTATTAAATGCTCTATTATCAATGAAAAGTCTTATTGATCCATCTTTCTTTTAAAAAACAATATAGGACCACCCCATGATGATGTGCTGGGTCGAATGAAACCTTTAATGAATAACTCCTATAATTGCTTCTTTAAATCTAAAAGCTCAATTGGAGTCATTCGATAATGGGGTTTTGAAATTGGCTTAGCATCAGGAACTTTGTTGATAATAAATTGAACTTCCCGATCAGGTATAATAACATGCAACTCATCAAGAAAAACATCAATGTAATTATTTACCACCAGAACATCTTTAATCATAATGGTTCCTTTATTTTCCAGAATATATGCAAGGTAACATCATTTTCATGTTTTACGAGTTTCTCAACTTCCTGATATGTTATCAAAATTAAGGGTTTATTCTTTTACACAAAATAAAATTATTTCTGAAAAGAAACTTCTTTAGATTTCCAGTCAATCATATCATGATAAACATAAATTCAATCCATACCCAATATAACATCAAACTCTACTAGTGGAAAAAATACGGTTTGTAGGTACATTATTTCCGCACCCATGGACCGGAAGGCTCTTATAATTTTTATTTTGCATAAATATTTCATACCATTTTTTACCATAAGTTCATGATTCATATATTGATATGGAATTCTCAAATTACTAGAAAACATCTTAGAAATGAATTAATGTGTAGACCCTGAATCAAAAAATGCATTTGCATAATCTGAACAAATAAAACAGTTTACTTGATATTAATTAATTTGATGGCCCAATATATGCTGAATTAGTTGAAAAAAATTTCACAACTCCTTTCTGATTGTAGTTTGGCTACTTTCCCTCAGTCTAGTTCTTCATTGGACACTCATTTGCATAATGACCCATTTTATTGCACATAAAATATTTTACTGACAGAAAATAATATTTTTTCTTACCATCAACATTTTCTTTTTTAGTGAAATTACTAGCTTTATATTCCATTTTACCACAACGGTATCACTTACCAGAATTCAAAAGTCCTTCCCCAGTTTGATTTTTACCATAATTTTCACAAACTGTGTACATAAGATTCCTACCATCAGACTTTTTTGAAGATTTCTTCCCATTCATCTTCCACCTTTACCTCTTATTCTGTTGTTTTTTAAAGAACAACTAATCATCTCCAAACTCTAATTCTACCTTCTCTGCAATTCGAAAATGTTTTACAAAACATTTGAATTCAAGAGATTCTAAATCCATTTGATACATTGGAATTAATCCTAAGTAATAATGATTGATTTTATTATCAAGATCTCGAATGAAATTTGGATCATATGCTACCAGTAGAGTGAATTTTATTTCATAATCATCCTCTAAGTCATCCTTTGACCACAATTCGAGGAATTGTATTTCCATTCTATGTTGAACCACCTTAGAATAATATTTCTCAAGAATCATACTTTTGAATTCATCCCAATCAAGTGCAACAATCTCCTCATTATCCTTGCTATTTTTCACTATCGACCACCACTAATCAACATCACTTTCAAAATGGTTAATAGAGAGACTACCCTTTTGATGTTCTGAACACCCCATGAAATCAAAAATCTTTTCCAGTGCTTTAATACACCATTTTTCTAGAACATGGTCAGATGATCCTTTGAATGATGGCTGATGTTTCCTCATGAAACGCTCTACTGCTGATATGTTCTTCTATGGTTGATCTAGATGGTGTCTTGTATGGATACCGTCACCATTTATATCCGGACTCAACAGTTACATTACTGCAACAAACTACTCAGTTCCAATTCCTACAATCTCATGTTTCTTATTTGGATGGTTGTCTTCCTCCTAATGTTGTCCCATTATAGCTTCCCGGTTTCCTCTGTGGAAAATAATTCTAAACACAGAAATATCATAGGCGATGCAACAAGGTATTCTTTAAATTCTATATCATTCCAATAATACCATAATTATTTTAGACATTAATTTAACAATATCATAACTTATAGATTTCTCAAAACTGACCTCAGATACCAACTATAAGGACCCAACCTTAAAAAATTACACAATCTTTAATTAAATTAATAAGTCACATTTGGGATCATTTCAGGTTTAGAGATTTAATGAATTAGGTCCTAACATATTCATAATAACTTGAATATTACTTGTAAAGACTTCTACTCAGTTTCTATTTCTTTGATAAAACAAAATGTTTTGAAAATAATAGTCATGTCTAGTTCCATGTTTTAGACAGCATGACTTTTCCTTGATCCCATCCTTTACCCTATTCATTTTTATGTCTTTTGAAAAACATTTCAAAACATGGGATGTTCATAAAAAGCATAGTAAGGGTTATAAAACAAAGAAAGAAAACATTAGTTCATAAATACATATAAATCATAATCTCTTTAACATACCTCACGAAATCTTAAGATTAATGAATAACACATAGTAATCATAAATCATAAAGGTAACTTGTGGCATCCATATCATACTTACGTTGTTGCTTTCACAGCTACATAGAGTGTTACATTTGGAATTCCCATTACAGTATATTCCCTAAATATCATAGGAGACATATTTACATTTATTTCCACCATAATACCCAATGCATTGGAGATCTTTCTCGGTCTCACCTTACCTCGGTTTATCATGGAACCACCCATATATGTAAACAATTCCCAAGAACCATAACACCTAAAAAAACATAAAGGAATGATAATTTTTCTACATTTCTAACAAATATAGCATTTCTAGATATTGAAATAATCAATGCTTTCTAAAATCCATTTTCAATACCAAAATATTTAAAAAGGTTATATGGTATTTTTTCCATAAAAAACACTATGGATCATTAAGGAATCCAAAGATCAAATAATACTCTCGGGGGAAGAAATTGTCATTATCACCACAAACTTTAAAAAGAATCATTTTGATTGTCATTTAGTAAAAATATATATAGAGAAAATTTTTCCTTTGAATGAAATAATAAGTCAAAGGGGTTTATACACCATATTAAATAAATTTGTGTATAATAAAATGTACCTCAATGAATGGGGATTGAGACGAAGTCCCTTACCTCATGTCCAACTTGACCTGTTCATTCATTAATATTATGAATAATAAACTAAATTTATTTTCTACTTGTTTAAGAACCTTTTTCATGGTTATTATTCATTTTATATCAATTATTACCATGTTATGAACAATATGTAGTCATTTTAGTTAATAATGGTCATTTTGTCGATATTTGGTACTTGAGTCAAAAATAAACTTCTTATAATTACATGTTATTCTTGTGGTAAAAATTCCATTATCTGCAGAATGACATTCCTGATTTAGATATCATATATATCATATATATCTAAAATACATATATATATATATGTATGTGTGTATTTTTAATAATACATATCATTTAGAGGTAATAAATGAAAAGCACCGTTCATGGAGATGGTAAGTCACACGCATGCATGAACACTACTTTAATTTATATTTTGTATTTAATGTAATTAAAAATTAAATATAAATAGTTATATTAGAATTCCTATATAATTATATATATAATTTTAGAAAATCCATACTTTATACATTCCACGTATGGAATGAATGAGTCAGATCACATTGAGGGGGAGGTTGTCCTCACATCCTCAAATGAAACTATCGTATTATCCATTATAGAAATCATAAATGTATGATATAAATGTAAAATAGAGAAGTATAGAAAAAATATAAATATAATATATATCAAATATAAATATAGTACCATCATAATTTCCACCATAAGATGTGGTAGGAGAATATTTAACAATCATCGGTTTGTGATGCATTAACTCACTGTCCACAAAAACAGTATGTTCTTTACCCATTAAATGTAAGTGAGTGTAGATGTAGTTCTAATAATTGTCATAAAAACAACCTATTATATTTTGGATACTAGTTTTATTATAAAATAAATTAATTAAAAGAGTTTAGGGGGATGTATAAGTAAAATAAAAGAAACAAATTTAAGAGAAGGTGTTACCTTTAAATTGGATAACATCCTTTGGTTTGAACGAAAAATGATTTATTGAAGTTCCTTTTGCCTAAGGTAAGTCTTATAAGTGAAAGATAGGGTGGTAGGGATCTTAATTGGGTAGATTTTGGATGATACAAGGGGCTCTAGAGGTATGAGTAATGGGTTTGAGGTGATGGATTTCTATAAGGGGGAGGAGGGGCTCTTTAAGAATGTTTTCGAAATATTATTATATATATATAATGATTTTCTGGTTCTAAAGGTCTAAAACATATTTAATTATAAGATAATACGACTCTTGTTAGAAATAAAATCATCCAGTAAGGATTGAACAACTTTTGGATAGTTTTTAAATTTTATAATCTCATTTATATAAATTATTTATTAATAAGGTAATCACTGCATCGTCATTGTGTCATAAATAATATTATTTATTTGATGTCTTAAAATTATCAAAATCATGATGTATAAAATATATTTATCTTTGATATTAATGTTTAATTTCAAAGATATATCTTATATAACCCCATGATAAATTTTATTTACTAAAAGATATATGTTTAAGTCTTTTTTTCCTTACATTAAATTAATTAATATAAATTGTCATTATCACTCTTATGTGTCTCCATGGGGCCCCAAAATCAACTCAAAGATGACCACGGTATGAAATGTATCAACCACTTGGATTTGGACACATGTTAGGGTAATTTTATATTAATATTATATTATATTTAACTTGAATTACCATATTTACCTTTAATCGTGGTAAATAAAACTCAAAAGATACTAATCACCAAAAATTATTTTCATCTTATTGAACCATAGTTTACATACTAATAACAACCATGTATGGAATAATTTTAATATTCTATTCATAGAATCCGTAAAATTTCATTTAAATGAGGAAGCCAGGGTTTTAACTATTTCAAAGTGTTTTCACTATTCATAAAAAATTGAAGGTTTTCAAAGAAATACCAAAAATTAATCTTATTAATTATTTAATATAATGAGTTAAAAAATTATTACCATTTTACTATTATTAAAAACATAAAAATTGGATTAATTAATATAAAATTAAATCTCCTTGTCAAAACAAAAATCGTGTATTTACGAAATAATCACTATCAAAAGACTGACACTTTTTTATGTCCAATTTCAAAGTAAAATTACATCCAATGATAAAATTTTATTTAAATGGTAAAAATATAATCTATTTAAACTTTAAAACCAATGAAAATTATAATCGAAAAATATAAATAAATTATATTAAAATACTGTTTTGAATTAAAATACAGTATTTTTCACTATTAATTAAAAATGAATTTTATGTGAAAAATACCAAAAATTCACCCAGATTAGTTTTTGATGTTTTGATTATAGAAAATCATTTTATTTTGTCAAATATAACATATAAATTTGACAAAAAATATAGTTAAAAAGGGTTCGACATCAAAAGGTGGTAAATTGAACTTTTATAGAACATTAGAGTATAAATGCTTAAAATTAAATTACATCACATTTTAAGACACTATCTTTTATTGGATAAATGTAAAAAATATTAAAAAAATGAATAAACATTTTTTGGCTAGTTATGTTTATTCCCACCATTATAATGGCTAAGCATTAACTACCATTGAAAATAATATTATATTATTATTTTTCAGTATGACTCAGCATTGTGCTTAACCTTAGACGTCAAAGAAACTCATTGTTGTGAATTAGGTATTCCATCGAACATAGAATCCCCTTTGAAATAAAATTAATATTTAATGCACAAATATTTATAAATAAGAAAATGTATTATTCTATATTTACTTGGGATGTTATAGGGATGGATAACTCTATACATTATAACCATGAAAATTGAGGGCTTCAGACTTCCCTTTCATCCAAGATGATCAGATAGTATATATCTTATTATATGGGTTCCCTGGTTGCTATAACCCTAATGAGAAACCTCGAAGGATCAGTTTTGACCATTAGAAAAACTACTTTCCTATTTGGGAACGAATTATATATGCTTGATACTATCATTTCCCCTCAGAATGTGAACCGTGATTAGAGAATTATTAATGATATGAAAAAATATAGGTAGGTTGAATACATTCACTTAAATACAGATGGAATACTGGATCCCATCCTTGAAGATTCTTGCACGGGAAATCTCATAACTAGCTAGGTGTGGTGAAATTTTATTTAACTTAGTGAACCATGATGAGTAATCCACAAATGGCATATAACCCAACATGATATACCTAAAATATCTATATATTTAATCTCATAACATGTGAGGAATTAAATAATCATAGAATGAATTTATAAAATCAACCCATAACATTCCCTATAGAATACAAGACAAATAATCACATATCACTAGATCTTGGATGAATCACACCACATGGAAGTATCAATTCTAACCCCCCTCATTGGAGGAATATCTATATTATCAAATATAAACTAGGTGGAATCTTCCCGAGACTCACCAGCATGCATACCACTATCCCTCGAAAATGTTGGAAGATGCTGCTGCTGAAACTCACGAGTCATATCATCCCTCATAGGTACAACTTGTGGATAACAATACATTTCCTACATAAGATGTGGGAAATAATCAAATACTTTATCATCTATTCCTAGATCAGTTATAATAGGAATTTCCTCTAGTGTATCTCTTGGTGGTATGACTGGTGTCTTAGAGCCCACCACATCAGTAATATGGTTGTTTCCATCCTCTTGGTGCACACCATGAGGATGTCGTGGAAGAAATTTTATACAATTTATAAGGATATTCCTTAGAAAAAGTTTTTAGGAATATAAATATCATCACTAGTGGATGATGAATCTATGGAAGCCCACTACCCATAGCATACTACCCCAACCAGTCACTTAGATATCCAAGTATTTGTAGGTGCTCAGTTATAAGTTTCAAGGTCTCAAATAGATGGTGTCTCAACAATACATTGCCTCATCATTTATTATGTTTCATTTATTTTTATATTTCATTACAAGGTTTAATCATTTTCTTTACATATGCATGAAATTTCAAGATAGTACTTGAATCTATTTCACATTTATGTTTGCATTTTCATAGAACTACTATCAATGTTCCTTTAAAATGAACCATCGTTCCAAATTTATCATGGACCATACTCCTTATCAATGGTAATGAAACCCATTTGAATTTCTACCTAAGGATTTTTTAGGTAAATTACATATTCAAACCCATGAGGTCCCATAACAAATCATTAATTGGAATAATAAGTTACTCAATCACATTTCAAAAGTTCCGCATGCACAAATACAAGCAATGATCACTCAATAATCATAAGCCCAACATGAAATTTAACAGCTATTAAATTCTCTTATATAGCATTAAAATATGCAGGAAATTCAAATTATAGGTTACTATAACGATTCATGTAACATTTCTCTTTACTATTATATCATTGGCCTAAGGATGAAATGAAATTCTCAATTAGAATAATAATAAACAACTCCACACAACATGTGAGTCACATTATAGTGAAATGATATCAAATCTGTTAGTAAAAATTAGAACAACAATTTTATTTTCAAAAACTAATCCTTTATCTTGATCATGGGTTCATGACACTTAAACATGACCTATCACAATGTTCCATGTGTTCCAAATCACCAATCTACTGTCTCTAAAAAGAATATAATGAAATGATCATGCTCGGATACCACTTTGTGTTATCATGGACTGAGATTCCACTTAATAGGTTCCTTGAGCACGGTTGGCTATATGGGCTTAAGCATATATCCCCATACACCATATGTTTTTGACTAATACCAAGGGCCAAGGGTGTGTTTATGGGGAGACTATACCCTCATTATAAGAGTGTATCCCAAAAGATTACAAATATGATAAATCATGAGAAAAATAATGGAGGAAATATAATTAAATAGAATGTACACCGGATGGAGACAAATCAATAATAAAAAAAACCAGAATAATATATTACAATAGTGGAAGTTATGTCTTGTATCTAGTAAACTAGAAAACGAGGATACAGATTAGTAGACATACATGAAAAACCCAATCTATAAAAAGTAAATACATAAACTATCTCAAGAATCCTGAGCAACAACATGATCCTATGCTACATGCTCTATCCTAGAAGGACAAGAAATCAAGTGTCCAAATCATTGTGCTTCCCATTATCAACACTTGTATTCATGTAATCAGCATAGGGAACCAAATGCCACCCAAAGAGGTTGTGAGATTAATCTCAATGGGACACCACCAGTGGTATCCATAACATCCTTATAGTGTAAAGAAAATGTAACCATATTCATGTATTCATATATAATGTAAATGTATAATATAACTAAATGAACATGTACCTGTTTCACCACTCGACTGGTTTATGAACATTAAACCCGTTCATTAATTAAATAAATACAAATTTATATCAATAGGTCACATAAGGTATAACCGTCATTGAAATAAGCTCATAATAGTATTAACAGTGATGGTTCAAAAGTGTAACAAGGAAAGCATAATTGACAATTAACATGATGTGGTTCCATGGAAACCATGAAAGAAACCTAGACCTTAGGGATTATTACTAAGTATGAACTGAGTCTAACTATTGGGTATGAGTGTAATCTAAAGAGCATCATCCATGGAATTCCCACAAAAATGTTTCTAACTAATTAAAAGGAATAACTCCACATTAAAATAAGAGATAAGTAATAGACAAGCCCAATGATGTATATAATGAATGCCTTGTCATTCGAGATCCATGGACTATATCTGAGGAATTTAATAATAATAATTAATGGATCCTATGGTGTCATATCAAGAATATAGAGGTAGAAACAGATTGGTTTCCCTAGTAGGTATTACCAAGGGAAACCGATATACTTCGATCAGAATTATTTCTTTGAGTACACAAGGCATTCCCTCAAGAACCCAAGAGGTAACCCGAGTTAACACTTCCTATAAGGATTTTCAGGTCAATGTGTATAAATAGACATCTAACATTTAATTCATTGTTATTAATTTGTTTATATGATAAATATTCCATTAACAAAATCCAGTGGGTTTAAGATGTTAATTTCATTAGTTTGAAATGAATAAGTATCTTGAAACATTAAAACTAGGAAAATCAAGTTTAATTAATAAGGTTCACACCACTTCCTTCCATAAACATGTTACGGTGTGATAAATATATGAAACCAAACTTTTATTTACAATTAATAATCCCAATTGAAATACATAAGTATGCATTTTATAGTATCACTTGAAAAAATTACAAACATTTGGGAACATACCTTTGGCGTTTCAAGGGGAGGTGATAATGAGAAATCTATTAATAACATCTAGATGAAAAAGTAATTTCATAAATGGAGTATTACCATTAGAGTGGTCAAGCTTGAGCACACCGAACCGATGAATCAAAAGTGTCGAAAAACTAAAAACTCATTTTTAACATGGAACCCTACATTGGGTGGTTATCTGTGTGGTAGTAAACACATACAACTAATCACATATATAGAAATATTCTATCCATAATGTTCCAATTAATATAATAATGGCATAAAAATTAAATAAATGACACTCAATGAAATTGGCAGGTCCCACACATCAATTCAAAAAATTAATGAACTTGAGGGATGAGTTATATACCACTCACCTTGTACTCACATGACTTGAATACTCTAGTATTAACCTATAAGTTTTATTGGATAAGAGTATATCTGAAAAATGAGTATAAAATCCTAAACATCGATGACTAGGTCAAGGGTACGAGAAATGAAGATTGAATTAAGAAGACTCAAGTACTCACTGTTGTGCATCCAATGAGTAAAATGAAATATTGATCTGTTCCCGAAATAAAAAGAAATCTAAATCCTATTTTAGACCATAAATGAGATCCAAAATGAGATGAGGGAGATTTACTGTTAGATATTGGAATATAGGAGATAGGTTTTAGATATTATGAGCATTAATAGAAAACTGG
This sequence comes from Viscum album, assembly GCA_963277665.1. Taxonomy (NCBI): domain Eukaryota; kingdom Viridiplantae; phylum Streptophyta; class Magnoliopsida; order Santalales; family Viscaceae; genus Viscum; species Viscum album. The sequence goes on along the minus strand of OY728160.1, from coordinate 374,999,694 downwards.
TAAATTTACCAAAACAATCATGTGCATGGTTTGGCCATACGATTTCTAAACAGTGCACCAACAATGCATAGGTACATAGATGAAGGGGAATATCACACAGGTAGGCCCCACAGGTAGGTAAAATGTTCATAAAAAATCAATATTCTATATAATGTAGACTATCCACAATGTTGGATCCATCCATTTACCCACCATGCACAATTTATATAAACCGTGTGATAGGGAAAATTCCCCAAAACAGATGGCTTCTGAGCTCCATACAAGAATCATAAACCATTGAAAACATCTGGAACTCAATCGTCATAAAAAAGGTCCATAAAAGAGACTTTAACTAAAATTTATAATATTCATACCACATTCATAAATATGGTTATTATAGAAAAAACGGATATTCAGTGCTATAATTATAATGATATGGGGAACTACAAAAATGAATTCCCCATTCATCAAGAGAATATGACTCATTAAAATATAAGCGGTCAATATCAAGAATATGTTATTGAAACATATGAAGTAAAATGACTAATTTGATTATATATTTGGATCTAATAAACATGTTTTAAAAGTATATTATTTATGATGTTTTCAACATATAGATTATTGAATATATGAGGATTGTACTATAATATTTTTTTGTTAAGGATTTGAGATCATATGCTTAATGGTACTGGGAAAAATTTTTCATTATAAAATAAAATGACTTAGAAAATACCAGGTTATGGGAAAGAGAATACCTAATATGATTATAATGTTTATATAATACTTTTTGGATAAAAAATGATTGAATTTAATATATGATGACTACCATGGAACTGATTAATTATTTTAAAAAAAAGGTATATATTATGATTGATTGAGTTTACAAAATTGTTGGATATATTGAATAAATCGAATAACATGTTCATTACTTAAGTAATAAGTAATAATGAAAGTTTCCAATAAATTTTTATGGTTATTCGGGTTATTACCATGTTTCTAAAGTATGCATGATGAATTTATTCACATGTTTGGAACATGAAAATTTGGAGTTTCTTAATTTTTATTAAAGGTAAATGATATGGTTCATTCTGTAAATTGAGTGATATTATTTATAAATTGTTGAATCATAATTTTTTGCAATGGTTAATTATTTATGAAATAGTTTATGTTGAAATTTTGATATGGTTTCTAAGATTGATATAATACATCACTATAAAAAGAATCTTGTTCTAAGAGATGAAGTGGAAATAGTCTATGGAAGGACCCAAGGATATGATTGTTCATATAGAAACATACCATGTTTGTATATTTACTTAAATACTTATATAGTTAACGAATTCCTCAACTCTAATAAAAATAACCATGAAAAAAATTATTCTAGTACCTTTTTTTATGATGATTCAAATTGCCCATAGATCATCATAGATTTATGTACTTATTGCTGTTAAATTTATCCAAATCATGTTCACTAGAACTCTCCATCAGAACTTGATTGTTATATTTTTCTTCCTTATCCATGTTTCCATTTCCCGCATATGTTCTCCTAATAGGGACCCTTTTTATGTGACCATTGTACATTCCTTCCTCTCTTATTAAGAAGATGTGTTATTAACCTTATTTATGATGTGGATTTCTCAACAACAATTTATTTCCAAAGATAAATCCATAGATTAATGAGATCATGTTTAAATTATGAGGGATAAATTTAATTAAACTGAAGAGAATATTACACCCTCAAATTATAAAGTAAAAATATTGTATTTAATAGCCTGTATCACATGCATCACTAGGAACGTAAAAAAACAGAACACCCCAAGATATTAAAATATATTTAATATTATAATTAAAAAAAATCTATGATATATCTTGAAATGAACATGATATTGAATCACAATAAGTTGTGGCAAATAATTAGTTTCTTCAAATGGATTGCGTTATACACACAATGCAGTTTTACAAAACATCGATAAATTATTAAAATATTTTTTGTTATAAAATTTTCATTAAATTAGACGTTATGAAAATTTTAACTAAACATTAAAAATATATGGTTTACAGAAAAATAAAATTAACTCATTTTATATAACTAATTAGAAATGAATATGAAAACCTATTTAATATATTGGAAAATATTATTATTTGTATGCTCGCAAATCGATTTTATGCTAATAAATTAAAATAATTAAAATTTTTGAGTTATATTAATGTTATATATTAAATAAAATATATTTTATATTAATTCAATATATTTTATATTCTTTAGATAAAATTAATCAAATTTTTAGATATAAAATACTATAATTTTTTAGGCATTTTCCACCTTTTAATGGTGAAAAAATTTAAAAACCAATTTTCGGAACAGTAATAAATTATATATCTAAAAATAAATTACTATTCTAACCTGAAATAGAATAATTAGTTTAGGGTAAAATTTCCATATTTTTTGGAAATGTTTTATTTTTTAATGAATAGTGAAAAATACTAAATTTTATTTCCAAACTTCTTTTTCATATAGTATATTTATATGGTTTAATTAAATTTTAACTCTATTTAAATGTTCAGTTAGATAAAATTTTTATTATTTAATCCAATTTAGGTCATTATAATATATATAATTTTTAAATTTTATATAAAAGCTCGCCAACTATTGAATGTTTTTCTTTTTAAACCCGCATTTTCATCTATTCTACCAGATTATATTTAAATTAATTTATCCCACTTATTGGATTAGAATTTACAAAAATTGATTGAATATTTGGTATCAGCATAATTTATCATTCCTATAAATCTCAACTTACTTTTTTAACAAAAATATTATTGAAAGAAATTAAAATAAATTATAACGATTAAGGTAATGTTAAGCTTAATAAGGGACTAAACCTTAATCTTAAGGGACCAAATCACCTAGAAACACGAACAAGATCCATTTTATGTCCATATTTTGACCATATAATCCCTTGTATCCAAAATTTTCCATTATTGGATCCACTTTCCAATGGAAAACGTCAATGTAATTTCCATTCCCAAAATTTATAAGAGTGTCACTCCTATGTTATAAAAAGGCTGCCTCTCCCCCACTTACACAATCCTATCATGCCACAATGCCTCTAAAAATGTAACATCCCAAGTAAGTAATGAATAATATATATTTTTATCTATGTTTATTAATGATTAAGATATTCTTATAGAGGCTTAAAATGAAAATAAATACAATCTTATGCATGGAATACACTAATATTCTTAAAAGATTGTTTTACTGCCTTTTGATGGCAAACCATTTTTGAATCTATATTTTGAAAATTTTATAAACTATTTTTGTCAAAATAAACTTATTCTTTATGATTGGGACATCAAAATTTACCTTGTGTGAATTTTTGATATTTTTCTGACAATGTTCATTTTTTAATGAATAGTGAAAAATACTGCATTTTACATCAAAACTGCTTTTTAATCTAATTTATTTATATGATTAGATTATTTTTTGAATTGGTTTTGAAGTAAAATTAGAATATATTTTTACCATATTATCCAATGGTGGTCATTGAAATCAATTTCACTTTGAAATTAGACTTAAACTGGTGTCAATCTTTTGATACTTATTGTTTTGTAAATACACGCTATTTTCTCTGGCAGCGGGAATTAATTATTAAATTAATTAATGTGACTTATATGATTTGAATATTGTAAAATAGACTTCATTTTTGAATTCGGAATATCAAATATATCTTAGGATGAATATTTGGTAATTTTCTGAAAAACTTCAATTTTTTATGAATAGTGAAACCACTAAGTGGTAATCAAGCAAACTGATTTTTCAGTTAAATGAAAGTTTACCACTAATGTGTATTGAATTTTGAAAATCCGACATACATGGTTGTCATTAAGAAGTAAAATGTGGTTCAATGAGATTAAAATATTTTTTTGGTGAATAGTAACATATTAAGTTTTTAATCGCGATTAGTGGTAATTAGTGTAGTTTAAGGTATAAATAATGCTTTAATAATATGAAATGACCTAGACACATGTCCCAACCTTATTGGTTATGTAATGGCCGACCAAGACAAGCCATGGGTCAACTTGGGGACCCCATGGAGACATTTTGGTTGGGAAATGACATAAATAACTTTTTATTTAATGTAAAAGTAAAAATGACACAAACATAATATGTTTTGCGAAAACAATTTTTACATGGGGTTATAAAGATCAGATATTTGTTTATAAATAGTAATTGGAAAGATAAAAAGATTTCCTACATCATAGTATTTTTTTTATGATTTTTAGACATTATATAAATTTAATTATTTATGACATAATAATGATGCAGTGATGACATCATTATTTGACGATTTAAATAAAATGGAAAGATAATGTAAAATCTATGAACTACACATGGCAAAAACCAATTGGATGAGTTTATTTTGAATTCTTATCACCTTACCCACGAATTATATCAATGTGGGTCCTTTTGAAACCGAAACACATTTTCAAATAAAGTAATATTTCTTTACTTTCCAAAAGTGCCCCTCCTCTCCTCTTATAAAAGGCCCCACCTCTACCTCATTTCACACACTTCTCAAGCCTTTGGATTGGCCAACCCCTGCCCATTTACTCTCTCCACCTCCCTCTCCTCATCCTAGAGGATTCCCTTAAGGCAGAATCCTTTCAAAGGAAGTCTTTAGGCTCAAATCAAAAGGAGTTACACTTTTAAAGGTAATTCATTCTCTCATGTTCATTTGTTTTATTTTGCTTCTCCAACCCCCTAAACTCTTTTTATTTACTTATTTTGTAACAACACCAGTATCTTCAATATAAAAGGATGTTGTTATAATATTTATTTTAGCTACACTCTCACACAACTACATCAAATGGTTAAAGAACATACGGTTTCCGTGGATGGCAGAATTCTGCCACCCGAAACGATGATTGTTCAACACTCATTTAACACCTTCAAAGGTGGCCATTATGATGTCACTATTTTTATATATGATATATAATATGTTTATGTATTCCATAAGCTTCTTTTTTTTCATTTTGGGCATACCTTTATGGTTTCCATTATGGGTAAACACGATATCTTCATTTTTGGAAGTGCGGACTACCACCCCCTCAAAGTGATTTGATTCGTCAAATACCATATGTGGGATATATAAAGGATGGAACTATGATATTATATATGATATTATACTAGAATTATAATATACCGTTATATCATTATGATTCCGTTCTATAAAATAAGAAATAGAAATGAAAGTAGCGTTCATGCGTACGTACAGATTACCGTCTCCATGAACGGTGCATTTCATTTCATACCTCTAAATGATTATGTAGAATTATAAATGCATGTATGTACTGGATATATATGACATATATGATATCTACATCATGAATACCATTATGGATATAATGAACCTTTGACCAAATTAACAACATGTAATGTAAGAAGTCTATTTTTGACTTAAGAACCAAATACCGACAAAATGAACATTATTAACTTAACTGATTACATGATGTTCATAACATGGTATAAAAGGAATAATGAACTTGAAAAAGATTCATAAGCAAGTAGATATTAAATCATGTTTATTATTCAGGAGATTAAAGAACGGTCGGGTCATGTCGGATACGAGGTATGGGACTTCGTCTCAATCTCCTTTCGTTGAGGCATATTTTATTTTATACACAACTTTCTTTTATACGGTGTATAAACCCATTTGACTTTTACTTTTATTCAAAAGGAATCTTTTTTATACGAAGCGTTTACTAAACGTCAAAAGGGAATGTTTTTGTCGTACGTATGCGGCGACAACGACTTCTCCGCCGTCGTGACCGTTATTTGAGTTTTGGCTTCCTCTACAAGCCATAACTTCTTTTTAAAAGAAAAATAAATACCATGTTTTACTTTTCTTTTATATTAGTATTGAAAATGGTTTTCATAATGTTTTTATATCAATGTGTTGTATTGATATCTCGGGATTGAAATGTGGAAATTTTATGTTACCTTTATGCATGTTTTATGTGATATGATTTTGTTATGGTTCTTGGGCATTATTATGAAGACAGGTGGTTCCGTGATAAACTAAGGGCGGGTGAGCCCATTATAGCTCTCCAATGCATTGGGTAACGCGAAGGAGTGAAACGTTAAGGTTTCTCCGAAGAGATTTTAGGGAATATATTGGGATGGGTATTCCAAACGTAACCAAGAGGGTTACTCACTACGTAAGAATATTATGAATGCCTCAAGTTACCTTTATGTCTTATGATTCCTATGATTTATTCATGATTTTATGAGGTATGTTAAAGTGCCTATGTTTTATGGGTAAAGTATGATTTCATTCTTATGTATATATGAACTCATGTTTCCTTTCCATGTTTTTTTTATAACCCATACTGAGCTTTTTATGCTCATCCCAAGTTTTTTTTTGAAATGTTTTCACAGGTCAAGGGAAAGGTATATGATATGATGATAGTGTCAAGGAAGTGTCAAGAAATAATCCATGTTTTATTTTAAATATGTTTCCTTTGATGGGAATGAAGAATCCTATCTTTATGTAACCACTTTGTTTATATGTGGAATGTAATGCAAGTTTTATGATCTAATTATCTAAAACTCTAAACCTGAAAAGATCCTCAATGTGTAATCTTGTAATAACTCAAGATTAAGTAAGGTTTAAGGCTGGGGCCTTATAGTTGGTATCAATGGTCGGTTTAGATAACTTTAGGAGTTATAATTCTATTAAATGATTATCCAAAAAATATTTTTTTTAAATGATATAGCATTTAAAGATTACCATGTTGCTTCATCTAAGACATGTTTGTTCAGAATGGTTTTCCGCAGAGGAAACAGGGAAGCAGTGCTAGGAAGGCATACAGAAGGAAATAACCTTCCGAATCAGCATCGTGAGATGGTCGGAATTGGAACTAAACAGTTTGTTTCAGTAATGGCACAGTTGACTCAAGCGATAAATGGAGGTGGTATCCATGCACGAGATCAGCCAGATCAACCACAGAGGAACATGTCAGTGGTGGAACATTTCATGAGGCAACATCCACCATCATTCAGAGGATCATCTGACCCTGTTCTAGCTGAAGGGTGGATTAAAGCACTGGAGAAGATTTTTGTTGTCATGGGGTGTTCAGACAATCAAAAGGTTATTCTTGCTATTTACCGTTTGGAGGGTGAAGCAGATCAGTGGTGGTTTATGGTTAAAAATATTAGGGATTCCGATGAGATTGATGCTCTTGACTGGGATGAATTCAAAGGTATGTTTCTTGAGAAGTATTTTCCTAAGGCTGTTCGACTTAGGATGGAAAATCAATTCTTGGAATTGAGGCAAGAGGAAGACTCAGTGGCTGCCTATGAAGAACGGTTCACTCGATTGGAAAGGTATGCTCCAAATTTTATTCGGGACCTTGATAGTAAAATCAATCGTTTTTACTCAGGATTAAAGCCAAAATATCGAAGGGAATTAGCTTCTCGTGAGTTTAAAAGTTATGAAAAGCTTGTTCGATGTGCTGAGAAGGTGGAAATGGAGTTTGCCGATGACAAAGATTTCTATAACAACCAGCAGAAGAAGAGACCGAGGTGGCAGGAGAAAGGTAAGAATTCTTCAAAAAAGTCTGATGGTAAGAGAACTAAGTTTCCAGTTTGTTATAAATGTGGCAAAAGGCATGCTGGGGAATGTCTTCTGAATTCTGGGAAGTGCTACCGATGTGGTAATATGGGACATAAGGCTCGTGATTGCACTGAAAAGGATCAAGGTGAAGGTAAGAACAAATTTGATTTACAGTTAGTGAAATGTTATAAGTGCAATGAGATGGGTCACTATGCAAATGAGTGTCCGACAAGGAGCTTGAGTGATGGGATGCAGTTAGACTACAAGCAGAAAGGGGTGGTGAAATCCATTGCAACTACTTCAGCAGATGTCAGGCCATCAAATGAAGTTGTATCAGGTACTTTGTTTTTTTTTCAGATTATGCCAGTGTGTTGTTTGATTCGTGGTCTACACATTCTTTCATCTCTGAAACCTTTTCTAGTAAAATGGGAATACCATCTCAAGAAATGACTCCTGAACTTTTGTTAAAAACACATGGGGGAACTGTCGAGGCAAAAAGAATTTATAAGAATCTTCCTATCCTTATCTGTGGAAAGAACCTACTTGCAAACCATATTGTTCTACCTCTAGTAGAGGTTGATGTTATCCTGGGTATGGATTGGCTCTCTATTTACCATGCTAAGATTGACTGTAGAGCTAAAGAAGTTTCTTTTCAGAAAGACTTTTAGTTTGTTTACAAGAATGAACCCTTTATTTTGATAACATATCAAGAGGCTGAGAAACATGTAAAAGATGGAAATGAATGTTACATTGCACACGTCGTTGAAAATAAAGGAACTGTTCAGATTAATGATGTTCCAGTGGTAAATGAGTATCCTGATGTTTTTCCTGATGAGTTTCCTGGAATAATACCAGACCGGGAAGTTGAGTTTACTGTTGACTTAGTTCCTGATGCTAAGCCAATTTCAAAACCCCCTTATCGAATGGCAGAAATTGAACTTTTAGAGTTGAAGGAGCAATTGCAAGATTTAATAGAGAAAGGTTTCATTAGTCCTAGCACATCACCATGGGGTGCTCTTGTTTTATTTGTTAAAAAGAAAGATGGTTCTATGAGACTTTGCATTGATTATAGAGCCTTGAATAATATCACTGTTAAGAACAAATATCCTTTTCCTCATATCGATGATTTGTTTGATCAGCTCCAGGGAGCTTAGTTTTTTTCAAAGATTGACTTGAGATCGGGGTACCATCGGCTGAAGGTAAAGGAGGCAGATATTCCGAAGACCGCGTTCCGTACGAGATATGGCCATTATGAATTTGTAGTAATGCCTTTTGGGCTAACCAATGAACCTGCTGTATTCATGGACTTAATGAATAGAATTTTCCATGAGTTCTTGGATAAGTTTGTGGTGGTCTTCATTGATGATATTTTGGTGTTTTCTAAAAGTAAAGAGGAGCATGAAAAACATTTAAGGGTTATCTTTCAAACCTTAAAAGAAGAGAAACTGTATGGTAAATTCAGCAAGTGTGATTTTTGGTTGCAACAAATTTCTTTCCTTGGTCACATTGTTTCTAAAGATGGAATAACGATTGATCCTGCAAAAACAAAAGTTGTGGAAGAATGGCCAAGACCCACAAATGTAACCGAGATTCGTAGCTTCCTTGGTTTGGCGGGCTATTACCGATGGTTTGTTAGAAATTTTTCACGGTTATCTAGTACAATGACTAAGCTAACTCGGAAGGGTGTTAAGTTTATCTGGACAAATGAATGTGATGATTATTTTCAGGAATTGAAAAGAAGATTGGTGAATGCTCCAGTTTTGGCACTACCTTCCAGGAATGGTGAGTTTGTTATATACAATGATGCTTCATTGAAAGGACTTGGTTGCGTCCTAATGCGGAATGATCAGGTAATTGTTTATGCTTCACGACAGTTGAAAACTGATGAGGTAAATTACCCTACACATGATTTGGAATTAGCTGCTGTTTTTTTTGCTTTAAAAATTTGGAGGCATCATTTGTATGGAGTAAATTGTGAAATATATACTGATCACAAAAGTTTAAAGTATATATTCAATCAGAAAGAGTTAAACATGAGACAAAGGAGATGGCTGGAATTAATCAAGGATTATGATTGTACAATTCATTACCATCCAGGAAAAGAAAATAAAGTGGCTGATGCTTTGAGTCGAAAAAGTAATGCTTCATTAACAATGTTGCGTTTGGAACGTGATCCTTTGGTTAAGGATTTGATGAACTTTGGCATAGAAGTTGTTGGTGCAGGAAGTCCTTCTGTTTTGTTTCAGGTATCAGTGAGATCATCTCTATCAGATAGAATCAAGCAAGCACAGAAGCAAGATAGTGAGTTGCAGAAAAAGGTAGAGCTGGTTCAGAAAGGTAAGTTGCCTGAATTCAACATTGATAATGATTGTGGTTTGAGATTTGGGAAGAGATTGTGTGTGCCTTGTGATTCACAGTTGAAGAGAGAGTTGTTATGTGAAGCTCATAGTTCTCCGTTTTCAGTTCATCTGGGCAGTACTAAGATGTATAGAGATCTGCAGGAGTATTACTGGTGGGATGGAATGAAAAGAGATATTGCTGATTTTACTGTGAAGTGTTTGACTTTTCAGAAGGTTAAAGCAGAGCGGCAGTTACCGAAAGGGATGCTTCAGCCTTTACCAGTGCCGGATTGGAAATGGGAGAATATATCCATGGACTTTGTTGTTGGATTACCGAAGACATCTCGAGGTAATAATGCAATCTGGGTTATTGTTGATCGCTTGACCAAATCTTCTCATTTCCTTGCTATACGAGATACTTTCTCTCCTGATCAACTTTCCCGTTTGTATCTTAAAGAGATAGTCAGGTTACATGGAGTTCCTCTCTCCATTGTATCGGATCGTGATCCCAGGTTTACTTCTAACTTTTGGAAATTCCTTCAGAAGTCGTTGGGTACTGAATTAAATTTTAGTACAGCTTTTCATCCTCAATCAGATGGGCAGTCAGAACGAACAATTCAGACATTGGAGGATATGCTACGAGCTTGTTCTATGGATTATCAGGGAAGTTGGGACCAACATATTTCTTTGGTTGAGTTTTCATATAATAACAGTTTTCATTCCAGTATACAGATGGCACCATTTCAGGCATTATATGGGAAGCGGTGTCGAACTCCAGCTTTCTGGGATGAAGTGGGTGAAAGAAAGTTGATGGGACTAGAATTGGTAGAAGTGATGGCAGAAAAAGTTCAGCTGATTCAGAAACACATGAGAACAGCTCAGAGCAGGCAGAAGAGTTATGCGGATAACCGGAGGAAGGATCTATCTTTCGAGGTAGGTGATCATGTTTTTCTCAAGGTTTCTCCATGGAAAAGTGAGATGAGATTTGGTAAGAAAGGAATGTTGAGTCCAAGGTTCATTGGACCATACAAAATTCTGGAGAGAGTTGGATCAGTTGCATACCGAGTGGCTTTACCTCCGAGTTTATCTCAGGTACACAATGTTTTTCACATTTCGATGATGAGAAAGTATATTCCAGATCCATCTCATGTTTTGAGTCCAGAGGTAGCTCAGCTGGAAGAGAACCTATCTTATGAGGAACAACCGGTCCAGATTCTTGACCACAGGGAGAATGTGTTACGGAATAAGGTGATTCATCAGGTAAAGGTTTTGTGGAAAAACCACATGATTGAAGAGGCAACATGGGAATCTGGAAATGCAATGAGGGATAATTACCCCCATTTATTCGATAAGTAAATAAATTGCGGGGACGCAATTTTCTAAAGGGTGGAAGGATGTAACATCCCAAGTAAGTAATGAATAATAGATATTTTTATCTATGTTTATTAATGATTAAGATAGTGTTATAGAGGCTTAAAATGAAAATAAATACAATCTTATGCATGGAATACACTAATATTCTTAAAAGATTGTTTTACTGCCTTTTGATGGAAAACCATTTTTGAATCTATATTTTGACAATTTTATAAACTATTTTTGTCAAAATAAACTTATTCTTTATGATTGGGACATCAAAATTTACCTTGTGTGAATTTTTGGTATTTTTCTGACAATGTTCATTTTTTAATGAATAGTGAAAAATACTGCATTTTACATCAAAACTGCTTTTTAATCTAATTTATTTATATGATTATATTATGTTTTGAATTGGTTTTGAAGTGAAATTAGAATATATTTTTACCATTTTATCCAATGGTGGTCATTGGAATCAATTTCACTTTGAAATTAGACTTAAACTGGTGTCAATCTTTTGATACTTATTGTTTTGTAAAAACACGCTATTTTCTCTGGCATTGGAAATTAATTATTAAATTAATTAATGTGACTTATATGATTTTAATTTTGTAAAATAGACTTCATTTTTGAATTCTGAATATCAAATATAGCTTAGGGTGATTTTTCGGTAATTTTCTGAAAAACTTCAATTATTGATGAATAGTGAAACCACTAAGTGGTAATCAAGCAAACTGATTTTTCAGATAAATGAAAGTTTACCACTAATGTGTATTGAATTTTAAAAATCTGACATACATGGTTGTCATTAAGAAGTAAAATGTGGTTCAATGAGATTAAAATATTTTTTTGGTGAATAGTAACTTATTAAGTTTTTAATCGCGATTAGTGGTAATTAGTGTAGTTTAAGGTATAAATAATGCTTTAATAATATGAAATGACCAAGACACATGTCCCAAACTTATTGGTTGTGTAATGGCCGACCAAGACAAGCCATGGGTCAACTTGGGAACCCCATGGAGACATTTTGGTTGGGAAATGACATAAATAACTTTTTATTTAATGTAAAAGTAAAAATGACACAAACATAATATGGTTTACGGAAAATTTTTTTACATGGGGTTATAAAGATCAGATATTTGATTATAAATAGTCATTGGAAATATAAAAATATTTCCTACAACATAGTAATTTTTTTTATGATTTTTAGACATTAAATATATTAAATTATTTATGACATAATAATGATGCAGCGATGGCATCATTATTTGACGATTTAAATAAAATGGAAAGATAATGTAAAATATATGAACTACACATGGCCAAAACCAATTGGATGAGTGGATTTCGAACCCGTATCACCTTATCCACGAATTATATCAATGTGGGACCTAATGAAACCGAAACACATTTTCAAATAAAGTAATATTTCTTTACTTTCCAAAAGTGCCCCTCCTCTCCTCTTATAAAAGGCCCCCACCTCTACCTCATTTCACAAACTTCTCAAGCCTTTGGCTCGGCCAAACCCTGCACATTTACTCTCTCCACATCCCTCTCCTCATCCTAGAGGATTCCCTTTGGGCAGAATACTTTCAAAGGAAGCCTTTAGGATCAAATCAAAAGGAGTTACACTTTTAAAGTTAATTCATTCTCTCATGTTCATTTGTTTTATTTTGCTTCTCCAACCCCCTAAACTCTTTTTATTTAATTATTTTGTAACAACACCAGTATCTTAAATATACAAGGATGTTGTCATAATATTTATTTGAGCTACACTCTCACACAACTACATCAAATTGTTAAAGAACATACGGTTTCCATGGATGGTGAAATTCTGCCTCCCGAAACGATGATTGTTCAACACTCATTTAACACCTTCAAAGGTGGCCATTATGATGTCACTGTTTTTATATATGATATATAATATGTTTATGTTTTCCTTAATCTTCTGTTTTTTTCATTTTCGGCATACATTTATGGTTTCCATTATGGGTAAACACGATATCTTCATTTTAGGAAGTGCGGACTACCGCCCCCTCAAAGTGATTTGATTCGTTAAATACCATATGTGGGACATATAAAGGATGGAAGTATGATATTATATATGATATTATACTGGAATTATAATATAACTTTATATAATTATGATTCCGTTATATAAAATACGAAATAGAAATGAATGTAGCGTTCATGTGTACGTACGGATTACCGTCTCCATGAACGGTGCATTTCATTTCTTACCTCTAAATGATTATGTAATATTATAAATGCATGTATGTACTGGAAATATATGACATATATGATATCTAAATCATGAATACCATTCTGTATATAATGAACCTTTGACCAAATTAACAACATGTAATGTAAGAAGTCTATTTTTTATTTAAGAACCAAATACCGACAAAATGACCATTATTAACTTAACTGATTACATGATGTTCATAACATGGTATAAAAGGAATAATGAACTTGAAAAAGATTCATAAGCAAGTAGAGATTAACTCAAGTTTATTATTCATGAGATTAAAGAACGGTCGGGTCAAGTCGGATACGAGGTATGGGACTTCGTCTCAATCTCCTTTCGTTGAGGCATATTTTATTTTATACAGAACTTTCTTTTATACGGTGTATAAACCCCTTTGACTTTTACGTTTATTCAAAAGGAATCTTTTTTATACGAAGCGTTTACTAAACGAAAAAAGGGAATGTTTTTGTCGTACGTATGCGGCGACAATGACTTCTCCGCCGTCGTGACCGTGATTTGAGTTTCGGCTTCCTCTACATGCCATACCTTCTTTTTAAAAGAAAAATAAATACCATGTTTTACTTTTCTTTTATTTTAGTATTGAAAATGGTTTTCATAATGTTTTTATATCAATGTGTTGTATTGATATCTCGTAATTGAAATGTGGAAATTTTATGTTACCTTTATGCATGTTTTATGTGATATGATTATGTTATGGTTCTTGGGAATTATTATGAAGACGGGTGGTTCCGTGATAAACTAAGGGCGGGTGAGCCCGTTATAGCTCTCCAATGCATTGGGTAACGCAAAGGAGTGAAACGTTAAGGTTTCTCCGAGGAGATTTTAGGGAATATACTGTGATGGGTATTCCAAACGTAACCAAGAGGGTTACTCCCTACGTAAGAATGTTATGAATGCCTCAAGTTACCTTTATGTCTTATGATTCCTATGATTTATTCATGATTTTATGAGGTATATTAAAGTGCCTATGTTTTATGGGTAAAGTATGATTTCATTCTTATGTATATATGAACTCATGTTTCCTTTACATGTTTTTTTTATAACCCATACAGAGCTTTTTATGCTTATCCCAAGTTTTTTTGAAATGTTTTTCACAGGTCAAGGGAAAGGTACATGATATGATGATAGTGTCAAGGAAGTGTCAAGAAATAATCCATGTTTTATTTTAAATATGTTTCCTTTTATGGGAATGAAGAATACTATCTTTATGTAACCACTTTGTTCATATGTGGAATGTAATGCAAGTTTTATGATGTAATTCTCTAAAACTCTAAACCTGAAAAGATCCTCAATGTGTAATCTTGTAATAACTCAAGATTATGTAAGGTTTAAGGCTGGGGCCTTATAAAAAATATCAACCCAAATAGGTCCTCAACATCCCTCGCTTCACCCTAGAAGCCTCCCCTTAGGCATAAATCCATCCATGGAAGCCGTTTGGAGCAAACCAAAAGGAGTTTCCAAAAAAAAGATGTAATATCTTTCCTTAAGATCATTAGTTTTATTTCCATTATACACCACCTAAACTCTTCTTATTATAGGATTATATAACAAAAACAGTATGCTAAATATACTATTATGTTTTTATGACAAGTGTTTGACCTACAATTGAAGAAACTCCAATCTAATTGGTAACAGACATATTATTTATTTGAATGACAAACTCCCACATCACAAAACCATGATGGTTATTTATTCCATAATTATATATAAAATTGTTAATTAAGATAGAAAATATAATTAAATATGATATATATGATATTTATAATGACTTTATGCTTCATTAATTAATTGATAAAACATACATATATACATCCCATTTTGTGTAAATACGATAACATTGTTTATGGAACTATGGTCTACTACCTCCGTGAAGAGATATGATTCGTTCACACTATAACTTGTAAGTATTCAGATTGATTTTAACAAAAATTTGTAACATATATGACATAAATATCATAATAGAATAATAATATACATATTTATCAATTAATTTTCATTTTTTTAAGATGAAAAATAAATGAAAGTAGCGTTCATGCGTACATATGGCCTACCGTGTCCTTCAACTGTGCAATAAATTTATTATCACATAATTTTACGGATTTCTATAAATACATATATATATTTAATATATATTATTGATATTCCATGGTTTACATTCTGTATTTTATGAAATCATCAATGTAAGAGGATCAACAAATAACAAGTCAAAGAATACTTCATAAAACTAGGAAATTAACACCAAGAATAGTGAAAATAATGATGGATTATTAACAAATGGGTAATAATATAATATAATAAGATGATATATGATATGATAAACATGAGTATGGTTCTAGTATACTTTATTAACATATTCTTAACCACTTTATAGAATTAAAGATCCTACACAACAAAATCAAGGTGAATGTGAGGGATTATTGTCTCACTTTTTTTTCTTTGAGGTATATTCCAATAACACCGCTTAATTAATTTATATGGTGTTAAAACCACTCATTTTGAAATTATATATCACTAATCATTTTTTCTTAATGGAATTGAAATTTTTCATTTGTTGATAATTACTTATAGTCTTCCAATTATTATGTTACCACAATCTAAATGGATTTCTTATTAATTTATATTCCATTGAGACTTATTTTGGTTGTACACTAATGAAATTTAATATACTGTATATAATTAGCTTTGAAAAGTTGTATCATAAATCTCATAATTCTCATGATATTCTAGGTATCATTTAACTCAAAAGGAATTATGATTTAAATTCTCCAAAGTGGTATAAGAGACATTGAAATGTTTAATTATTTTTTCCCTCAAGAATGTTTTAATTTCAACAACCCTTGTTGTTACTTATCTTACCATAATGTATTATTATTAAATATATATCATTTATTAAATATGATTTTTTTATAATGTAATGTATTTATTCAATATATGAAGAATCCTTCAGATTTACAATACACAAGTTGAGGACTATTTAAAAAAAGGAATTTGGGTTGGGGAATGGTTAATGAAAGCCCTCAGTGTATCGATATTATCGTGTGATGAAATAAATGGACAAATGAGATGGGTTTTTACCTAATATACTAAACTATCTTATGAAAGGACATTAATGAAATTGTTACTTATACCTATGTATCATGGCATCTAATAATTAAGTATTTCCTTCATTAATCTTCAATTATTATTTATCCATGTGGTTTTTCATCAACATATCAATGGATATATTTCATTTTCAGTTAATTGATTAAACGACTTGTTTTTCAGTTTATTAACGTATCACATTAAAATTTCTTTATCTAGGTATTTTAATGGAATGTGTAATCAATTATTTACCTTTTCAGGTTTTCTTTTTCTCATTGATTCATTACATCTTCTACTTTACATACCCTTACTCATAATTTGAGGTTACCCTTATTATTTTCATTCCCCAGGTTTTAAAAAGGATTCCTTTGAATGAGTTTCAAGGATTATATTTACTTAGTTTCAATATATATCATGTTTTTATTACATATTTCCGAATGAATTATTTGTATCATGTATATAATATGGATTTCTAAGACTAAAATACTAATCTTTCCTTTGGGATTTGATTCCACTTAATTATGGTAATGTAATAAAATAATTCACAGACTATAGACATCTAGGGTCTGGGTGTGACAATTTTTATCAATGGAAATTTTTCATAATCGATTTAAACTAGATATATAAAACATAGATTAAGGAACAAACCCCTAATCTAGACATTGAGGATAATTATAAAACAACATATTTTAATTTTGGTAAGATAGATATTATTATTGTATTCCTAGAAATATATCGCTATATGGATTCTTAATGCGGACCAGGCTCTGGCATAGATGTACCTAGGAGTACCAAATCTAACATGTTTTGTTGGCCCAAAATCATTGTAACCTAGTACATGACTGTAACACCCTGATATTTCATGAGAATTATATATTTTTATTTATTATGTTACACACAAAGGAATCGTTCACTGCACACAACACTGATTGGCTTGCATTACATGCAATCACGACCTTCCTCGATAGTGTGTGTAGTATGCAATATTGGGTTCCACTAAACAACGATATATTATTATGTACTAGCTGTTATGAATATTATTAACTAAAATTTGAATTTTATAACATTATTATTCATCTTACACATTTTCTATAACATGGTAAGAGAACAAAATAAATTTTTCGGGTAAAATAAGTATTTTTAAAAAAATGCAGTTTTTCCGCCTTTTGATGGAACACCAACATTAAATATAGTTTTTAACATGATTATAAGTTAAATTTGAAAAAATAAAATTCATCTCTGGAATCAGGATATAAAAATTTACTTTAGATAAATTTTTTATATTTGTCTGATAACTTTCATATTTTGATGAATAGTAAAAATACGCTAATTTTTAATTAATAACAACTTTTTTCATTGAGATAATTTATATGGATAAATTATAATATTGAGTGGGTTTAAAGTATAAATAGAATATTTTCTTACTATTTAATATAATATATGTCATTAGCATTAATTTTACATTGAATTCATAGATAAAAACATTTCAATCTTTGGCAATGTTTTAACTTCTAAAACACGTTTTCTTAACAATGAGATAAATTTTAAATTAATTACTGCAACTTATCTGTTTTGAATTTTGAAAAATGGATTCCATATTTGGAATCATTGGGTCCAAGTTATGTTAATAGACTACTTTTTGTTTTTGGGATTTATGAATAGTAACTACGGAAAATTTTATTTATCCTAGTTAAAGTTAAATCGGGTAATTAAGGGTAAATATAAGATTATAAAAATACCCTAACACCATCCAAAATCCTATTGGATGACTAAAAGAAGACCCATATCACCTAAGGTTCGTATTAGATTCATTTAATGGAATTTGTTCCATGAAAATACTTTAATTATTATTAAAACCAAAGAAAGTGACAACATGTCACTTTCTTAAATCATATAAGAATAATAATTTTAATCTAGTGATAAACTTAATGAAAATTCGAACATGAATAGTCTTCAGAAATCTAATACAATTATATACATCATATGAATTTATTTAGAATTTTTAGGGATTAAATAACTATCATTAATTATGACACAATAGTGATGTTGAAATTATTTTGTTCATTAAAATATCAACTAAATGGTTTTAAAAATAATAGAATAAATATTATATGAACTATTTAATGATATCCAATAATTTTATAGATACATATGACATTTTATTGATCTATTAAAGCTTTTATTTCGAACATATCTTCTGTATATATTTTATTTAAATTCAAATAAATGAATAGTGTCAAAATTGACACTATTGTTATTTTATAAAAATAACATATTATAAAATTGTTCAAAAATCACAAATATATTTACAAATTATAAATTAAAAAATATATGGTCGAAAATTTCATAAATTAATTATTTATAATAATTTAAAATTTAAAATATTATTACCACAAATAAAATTAAATTGATAAATAAGGAGAAATCAAGATGATAATGTCTAAAATAAATTCCTAACATCTCTAAATTTTATTGTTTGATGATATTAAAACCATATCTCATATAATATTCGGATATGAGTCATTTTGGATGTTTTTATGTGGGGTTGGGATTTAATATAAACTAATACTTCTTATATTTCCGAAGGTGCCCCTCTCCTCCCTTATAAAAGGGCACCTCCTCCCTCTCTTCCTCACGACACTTTGAGACTTCAAGCTCGGCAAACACCTACCAAATTCTCTTCTCCACTTCCCTAGAAACATCCTAGTGGTCATGGTCTTCTTCAAATACCAATTTTAGTACCCTATGATGAGGTCACAAAGAGGCACTTCAAAGAAGAGGTAATGTCCGTTACCATTTCTTTCAAATTTATTTCTTCTTCCACTTATTCTTATTTAGTTGTTTAATTATGAATTAATAACATCAGTATCACTCATATACTGATATTTTATTATAATTATGAAACAACCCTATTTCACCATCCATCCATCCTATGGAAAACAAAATCACCATGCGTGCGTACGTAAGGAATACCGTCTCCACGCCGTGGTGTAATCTATTGTCCCCCACCATCTTACTTGGATGGGTATAATGGTGTAAATAATGACTATATATGATTATTGTAAAGTTATATTGATTCTTAAATAGTATACACACACTCCAATACAATTCCACAATCATGGGAACGATATCATCGCTCGTGTGTACGTACGAAATACCGTCTCCACGATGTGATGTGACTCGTTCGACATGATCTTCATTGAATAATGATTATATAAATTATTTTAATGAATAAGTATGATATATATTACACAAATACCATTCTGTAAATGAGGTGTCTATATCCTAAAAATAGGAATAAGAATTTATTCGACAAAACACACATACGAACATAATGCAATAAATACCCGAATAA
Organism: Viscum album; assembly: GCA_963277665.1. NCBI lineage: Eukaryota > Viridiplantae > Streptophyta > Magnoliopsida > Santalales > Viscaceae > Viscum > Viscum album. The sequence goes on along the minus strand of OY728160.1, from coordinate 374,979,705 downwards.
CAAGTAGAAATGAAATATTACTAATAAGAAGATAAGAATATGACCATATATGATATCATAAAAATAATTATGATCCTAGAATATGTCAATGACATTATTTAAATCATTTTATAGGAGGTTCGGACACTTATGAAGCAAATCGGACCTAAGGTAAGGGAAAATCTCACAATCTCATTTTTATCAGAGATTTTTTATACATTAGAATTTACTGGGGAATATTTATCATCCACATCCATGTTTTCTCAATATGTAATATTATTTCTATCCTCCAACAAGTTTTTAAATCCAATTTCACCCTTTGGTTAGTTTTTAGTATAATATATGAAAGGAATCTTTTGTCTTTTTTCATACGAGGTACTTTTTGACTTTCTTGGCCAAAGTACGAGAAGAATGTTTTTTAACTTATACGAAATGAATGGATTTTTAGAACATTATTTCCAGGAATCTTCCTTTACATTATTTCATGTTTATTTTTAATCAACTTCTTTTAGATTAAAATTGTATGACATGTTAAGAAAGGAAAAATGTTTTAGAAGTATAAAGGATATTTTCCTCAAGAATGGAGTTCACACGTTTTATCAAAATTATTTTCCATCTAAGATAATATAGGGATCTGTTTCTATCCCTATTTTTACATTGATTTGATTATGTTATGATGGAATTATGAAGTCCTCTTATCTTATATGATTTATGTTCTGATGGCATGATGTTTAAGAATCCCATTTTTATTACATGGGTTATGGTATGGTGTATGATTTATGATCTTGTGGCACACATAAGAATGGTATCATTATGAGATGGGTGGGACCTATATCTCCCTCCAATGAATTGGGTAAATCATTATATCTCATGAGACATACATGGCTAGAATGGCAGGTTAAACCGGTTCAGTGAAACATGACTGAAAAGAGGAGTGATCTCAGTTCAGAAATGGGATTTGTCCTCTAAGATAGTCTTGGCAATGAGTCTTGACTACTAGAAAATTATTTTCTATGATTATTTGTGTATTCCACAAAGCTTCATGTTTTAAGTTATGATTATTGGAATTACATTTCACTTCTTTGATTTATCCCATGTTATGATATCTTTTGCAGGATAAGATTTTCAAAATGTTATGTTTTTATGAATATGATACATTTGATATTTCTTTTGATTAACCTTACTGAGAATTTGAGTTCACCCTTTTCAATGTTTTCTTTTCCCCATTCCAGGAAGCAGGATATTAAGTAGGATATTCCAAAAAGGAACTCTAGATATGATGAAATAAATGGGAGACAACGTAGATGATTTATGAACTGGTTGTTTATGTTTCATAGTTTCTAAAGACACTATACCTATACGTTCCTTTCATGGTTTTGTTATCTGTTGTAATAAGAGTGCTTTAAATTTTGAATTATTAAAAATGTATGTAATGTATGGGTCATTATAGTTGGTATCAGAGGAAAGGTATAGTCAACCTTTAGATACTAGGATGTGAAATCCTTATTAAGAAACCTAATGATATGTATATGTATAGAACATAATCTTAGTCTTTTAGAAATAGCCATGAACAAACTATGATAAGACCTTAAGTGTGAAATTTTATTCTTGATTATGTGGTTTTTCTATTATAATTAGTGTTTCTCACACAATTCTTCTTTGTTTTAGTCAATGGATGCAACCCGAAGGAACCATGTTAATGTGGAATGAGACGGGCAATGCAATGATTTCCCCCCTGAGCAACCAAACATTATGGGAGCTAGAATGCAGAATCTTGTAGCCATGGTCACACAACTTTCTCAAGCAATGAATCATGCAGGACATCCAAATGAGCAAAGTAAAGAGCAAAATTTTGTTGAATCCTTCATGAGGTAGCGTCTTCCTTCATTTAGTGGGTCTTCTGATCCATTAGTGGCTGAACAATGGATCAGTACGAGTGAAAAGCTATTTTCAGTTCTTCAATGTTCTGAACATGATAAAGTCATCTTAGTAGTTTATCGTTTGGAAGGTGATGCTGATAAATGGTAGAATCTTATTAAGAATACGAGGAAAAGGGATGAAATTGAGTCCATGGAATGGGATGAGTTCAAGAACTTATTTATCAATAAGTATTTCCTCGTATTCTTTGAACAGAGATGGAGAAGGAGTTTCTTGAACTGAAGAAAATGGATGATGAATCTGTTGGTACCTACGAAGCAAATTTTACAAGACTTGCAAGGTACACTTCCTGAATTATTATCCAACCTGAGAGTAAGATCGATCGATTCTTTAGTGGATTAAAACAATGTCTTTGAAGGGCGTTAGCCATAAGGGACATCAATAGCTACGGGGAAATTGTTCGATGTGCTCTCATGGTTGAGATGGAGATTGGTGTAACCCATCAGTCACATGGGTTACATAAGAAGAGGAAAATGGAATTCAAAGGAAAAACTAAAGACCACACTGAAAAGAAGATGAGTTTTCCCTTTTTCTCAAAGTGTCGAAAGAAACATGGAGGAAATTTTCTTAAGGGGACAAGAAAATGTTATAAGTGTGAAAATGAATCTCATCGGGCAATTGAATGTCGAAATAATGGGAAGAAGATGTCTAATGATGAAAATAATGTAAGGGATACACATAATGAACCAACTACACTTCAATGTTTCAAGTGTAAGGAGATGGGGCATTATGCCAAAAAATTCCCAAATCTAAGGGTTGATGATGATGATCAACGTCAACATACTCTTAAGGCCAAAGAAAAAGGAAAGTCACATGAAATTACTATCAGCAATGTGGAGTACGACAACAAAGTGGTGAGAGGTACACATACCATCCACTCTAAAGTAGAAAATATTTATTTTGATTCTATATCCACCCACTCTTTTATTTCTGAAGACTTTTCTAAGGGTATCGCCGTATTACCTCAACAATTAGATGTTGAGTTAGCTGTGAAAACTCTTAATGGAACAACAGTTGCATCAAAATCTTACAATTCTTCTCCGACTGAAGTTTGTGGGAAAGTGATTCCTGCAAATCTTGTGATCCTTCCTATAGTGGAATTTGATATGATTCTTGGCATGGATTGGCTTTATTTATATGGAGCTCATATCAATTTCCAAAGAAGGGAAGTCACATTTCATATTCCCGATCAATCTATGATCGTCTATCGATGCAAGGATGAACATAAACTTCCAGTGGAAATTTCTTCCATCTTATGGGTCTTGATTCCACTAAATGAAGGTTATTTATCTCAAATGGTTGGAGAGAAACTCACGATTAATAATATTCCCATTGTACGGGAATTTTATTATGTCTTTCCAGAGGAATTTCCAGGTCTTCCACCAAATTGTGATGTAGAGTTTTCAATAAAACTCATACCGGGTGCTATGACAATTTCAAAGACACCTTATAGAATGGCCCCAATTGAGTTGTAGGAATTGAAGAAGAAACTACAAGAGAATCTTGATAAAGGATTCATATTCCCTAGTGCATCACATTAGGGTGCACCTGTTCTGTTTTTTAAGATGAAATATGGATCAATGAGACTCTGCATTGATTATCGAGAACTTAACAGGATCACTATCAAGAACAAATATCCTCTCTCACGCACTGATGACCTATTTGACCAACTACACGGACCTCAATACTTTTCCAAGATTGATCTTCATTGAGGGTATCATCAATTACGGGTCAAAAGTGAGGATATACTAAAGACGGATTTCTATACAAGGTAAGGACACTCTGAATTTATAGTGATGCCATTTGGTCTTACTAATGCCCATGCTATTTTCATGGATCTGATGAATAGAGTCTTTAGAGACTATCTAGATCAGTTTGTGGTAGTATTTATAGATGATATTCTTTTCTATTCAAAGAGAAAGGAAGAACATGAAGATCACTTGAGAATTGTATTAAAGACCCTAAGAAAGGAGAATCTTTATTCCAAATTTACCAATTGTGAATTTTGGCTTAAAAAAGTTGTATTTTTGGGTCACATAATCTCATAAGAGGGGATATATGTGGATCCAGAAAAACCAGAGGTTATCAAAAGATGGTCGAGACCAACAATAGTAACTGAGATCCGAAGTTTTCTTGGCCTGGCTGGAAATTACCGACGTTTTGTGAATGATTTTTCAAGGTTATATAACCCACTAACCAAGTTGACTCGGAAAGGAGTTAAGATTATTTGGACGGAGGAATGTGAATATAATTTCAATGAGCTAAACAGAAGGTTAGCCAGTGCACCTGTCCTCACACTACCTTGTAGTGGAGAAAGGTTTGTGATCTACAGTGATGCATCCAAGAAGGGACTGGGGTTTGTTCTCATGGAAAATGATATGGTGATAGCTTATGCCTCACGACTGTTGAAAATAAATGAGAAAAATTACCTAACTCATGATTTGGAGTTAGCTGCGGTAATCTTTGCATTAAAGATTTGGAGGAATTAGCTTTATGGTGAAAGGTGTGATATTTATACTGATCATAAAAGTTTAATGTATATTTTCACACAAAAGGAGCTGAATATGTGTCAAAGAAGATGGTTGGAGCTGATTAAGTATTATGACTTCTCAATTCATTACCACCTTGGGAAAGCAAACAAGGTAGCATATGCATTAAGTAGACAAGACCATGTTAGCTTATCCATGATAAGGATCACAAAAGATCCAATATTTATGGATTTACAAAGGATGGATCTTGGAATTATAATGGAAGGGGAGAAATATTATCTTTCTCAAATGAATTTTCAACCATATATACACGTCAAGATTAAAGAGGCACAAAAGGAAGATGTAGTGTTATAAAAGAATGTGAGAAATGTTCCTGAATTCAACCTTGATTGTGATGGAATAATAAGGTTCAGCAATCGGGTTTGTGTTCTTCCCATCCTAGAATTAAAGAAGGATCTACTGGATGAGGCTCATAGTTATTCATTTTCTATTCATCCTGGATGTACAAAGATGTATAGGGACCTGAAATAGTACATTTGGTGGGATGGCATGAAAAGAGATGTTGCTGAATATGTCTCTCGATGCTTGGTTTGTCATCAAGTTAAAGTTGAGAGTCAAAAGTCTTAGTGGATGTTACAACCATTACCCATACCAGAATGGAAATGCAAAAACATCACTATAGACTTTGTCATTGGACTTCCTAAAACATCAAAAGGAAATAATGCTATCTGGGTTATAGTTGATCATCTTACGAATTCAGCACACTTCATTTCTATTAGAGAAGATTTTTCTCTTGATTAGCTATCCAGGATACATGTAAAAGAAGTAGTAAGATTGTATGGAGTACCACATTCCATTATATCTGATCGGGATCTGAGGTTTACCTCAAAATTATGGCGAAGTATTCAGCATGATCTAGATACAGAATTGAGTTTCAGCACTGCTTACCATCCTCAGTCAGACAGCCAGTCTGAGAGGACAATTCAAACACTTAAGACATGTCGAGGGCTTTCTCTATGGATTTCAACAGTGGTTGGGATCAAAACCTATCTTTAGTGGATTTTTTTATAATAATAGCTTTCACACCAGTATTCAGATGGCTCCTTATGAAGCCCTATATGGAAAGAAATGGAGAACTCCAACTTGCTGGGATGAAGTTGGGAAAAGAAAGATATTAGGACCTGATCTTGTTGACGAGATGGAAAAAAATGTAAGATTAATTCAACAACACATAAGAGCAGCTCAAAGTCAACAAAAAAGCTATGACGATAATTGAAGAAAAGACCTAGAGATTGATGTGGGTGATAATGTGTTCTTACGAATATCTCCCTAGAAGAGGATCATGATATTTGGAATGAAGGGAAAGTTGAGCCCTAGATATATAGGTCATTTTGAAATACTGGTTCGTGTTGGGAAGGTAGCTTACCGATTGGCGCTTCCACCGAATCTCTCTCAAGTTCACAATGTGTTCTATGTATCTCTCCTGAGAAAGTACATACTCGATCCTTCACATGTACTCAGCTCAGATGTTGTACCGCTGAAGCAAGATCTTTCTTATGAAGAACAACTGATGAAGATCTTAGATCGTAGAGAAAAATTCCTAAAGAACAAGACCACTCGATTGGTGAAAGTTTTATGGAGGTACCACCAATTAGAAGAAGCTACAAGGGAACTTGAGGATATGATGAGGGAGATGTATCCTCATCTGTTTGTTACAAAGTGACGAATTTCATGGGCGAAATTCATTTTAAGGGGTGTAGAATGTAACACCCTGATATTTTATGAGAATTATATTTTATTATGTATTGTTTTATACTCAAATGAATCTTTTACTGCACACAACACTATCTTGGCTTTCATTACACACAATCACGACCTTCCTCGATAGCATGTGTAGTACACAATACCGGGTTCCAATAAACAACGATATATTATTATGGACTAGCTGTTATGAATAGTATTACCTACATTTAGAATTTTATAACATTATTATTCATCTTACACATTTTCAAGAACATGGTAAGAAAACAAAATAAATTTTTTGGGTAAAATAAGTATTTATCAAAAAATGCAATTTTTCCGCCTTTTGATGGGGTACACACATTAAATCGAGTTATTGAAATGTTTATAAGCTCAATTTGACAAAATAAAATTCTTCTTTGGAATCAGGATATAAAAAATTACTTTCGATAAATTTTTGATAATTGTCTCATAACTTTCAAATTTTGATGAATAGTAAAAATACACTAATTTTTTATTAAAAACAACTTTTTTCATTGAGATAACTTATATGGTAAAATTATAATATTGAATTGTTTTAAAGTATAAATGGAATATATTTTTAACATTTAATATAATATATGTCCTTATCATTAATTTCACATTGAATTCATAGGTAAAAACATTTCAATCTTTGGCAATGTTTTACCTTCTAAAACCCGTTTTCTTAACAACATGATAAATTTTAAATTAATTATAGCAACTTATGTGTTTTGAATTTTAAAAAATGGATTCCATATTTGGAATAAGTGGGTCCAAATATTTTTAATAGGCTACTTTTTATTTTTGAGTATTATGAATAGTAACTACGGTTAATTTTATTTACCCTAGTTAAAGGTAAATATGGTAATTAAGGGTAAATATAAGATTGTAAAATTTACCTAACACCGAAAAAATCATATTGGATGACTAAAAGTCGACCCATATCACCTAAGGTTCGGATTAGATTAATTTAATGGAATTTTTTCCATGAAAATAATTTAATTATTATTACAACCAAAGAAAGTGAAAACATGTCACTTTCTTAAATCCTATAAGTATAATAATTTTAATTTAGTGATAAACTTAATGAAACTTAAAACATGAATAGTCTCTAGAAAGCTAATACAATTATCAACATCATATGAATTTATTTATAATTTTTAGGTATTAAATATGTATCATTAATTATGACACAATAGTGCTGTTGAAATTATTTTATTAATTAAAATATCAAATAAATGGTTTCAAAAAAAATAAAATAAATATTATATGAACTATTTAATGCTTTCCACTAATTTTATAGATACATATGACATTTTATGAATCTATTAAATATTTTATTTTGAACATATCTTCTGTATATATTTTATTTAAATTCAAATAAATAAATAGTCTCAAAATTGACACTATTGTTATTTTATAAAAATAACATATTATAAAAATGCTTAAAAATCACAAAAATATTTAAAAATTATAAATAAAAATATATTCCTAGGAAAATGTCATAAATTAATTATTTATAATGATTTAAAATTTAGAATATTATTACAACAAATAAAATTAAATTGATAAATAACGATAAATCTAGTTGATAATGTTTGAAATAAATCCATAACATGTCTAAATTTTATTGGTTGATGATATTACAACCCTATCTCATCTACTCTTCGGATACGAGTCATTTTGGAAGTTTTATGTGGGTTGTAATTTAATGTAAACTAATATTTCTTATATTTCCAAAGGTGCCCCTCTCGTCCCTTATAAAAGGGAACCTCCTCCCTCTCTTCCTCACACCACATTGAGCCTTCAAGCTCGGACAAACTCTACCAAATTATCTTCTCAACTTCCCTAGAAACATCCTAGAGGTCCTGGTCTACTTCAAAGGCCAATTGTAGTGCCCTAATATGAGGTCTCAAAGCGGCGCTTCAAGGAAGCGTGAATGTCCGTTACCGATTCTTTCAACTTTATTTCTTCTTCCACTTCTTCTTCTTTAATTGTTTCATTAATAAGTGATAAAATAAGTATCACTCATATAATAATATGTTATTATATGTATGAAAAAACACTATTTCACCTTCTATCCATCATATGGAAAATGAAATCACCGCGCGTGCGTACGTACGGAATACCGTCTCCATGCCGTGGTGTAATCTATTTTCCACCACCATCATACATGGATGGGTGTAATGGTGTAAATAATGACTATATATGATTATTGTAAAGTGATATTGATTCTTAAATAGTATAAATACACTCCAATACAATTCCACAATCATGGGAATGATATAATCGATCGTGTGTACGTAAGGAATACCGTCTCCACGATGTAATGCGACTCGATCTACATGATCTTCATTGAATAATGATTATATAAATTAATTGGATGAATAAATATGATATATATTACAATAATACCATTATGTAAATGAGGTTTATATAACCTAAATAGGGCAATAAGAATTTATTCGACAGAACACAATACGAACATAAAGCAATAAACACCCGAATAACAAGTAGCAATGAAATATTACTAATAACAAGCTAAGAATATGACCATATATGATAACATAAAAATAATTATGATTCTAGAATAAGTCAATGAAATTATTTAAATCATTATACAGGAGGTTCAGACACTTACGAAGCAAATCAGACTTTAGGTAAGAGATAATCTCACAATCTCATTTTTATCAGAGATTGTTTATACTTAATAATTTACTGGGGAATATTTATCATATAAATCCATGTTTCCTCAATATGTAATATTATTTCTATCCTCCTACAATTTTTTAAATCAAATTTTACCCTTTGGTGATTTTTTATTAAAATATATGAACATAATCTTTTGTCTTTTTTCGTACGAGGTACTTTTTTACTTTTTCGGCCAAAGTATGAGAAGAATGTTTTTTAACTTATTCGAAATGAATGGATTTTAAAACACTATTTCCATGATGATTCATTTAAAATCATTCAAGTTTATTTTTAATCAACATATTTTAGTTTAAAATAGTATGACATGTTAAGAAAGGAATATTTTTTGAATTAGAAATGATATTTTCCTAAAGAATGGAGTCCAAGTGTTTTATCAAAATTATTTTCCATCTAAGAATATATAAGGTTCTGTTTCTATCCCTATTTTTACATTGATTTGATTATGTTATGATGTAATTATGATGTTCTTTTATCTTATATGATTTATGTTATGATGGAATAATTTTTAAGAATCCCATTTTTATTACATGGGTTATGCTATGGTGCATGATTTATGATCTTGTGGCACACAAAAGAATGGTATAATTATGAGATGGGCGGGACCTATATCTCCCTCCAATGAATTGGGTAAAGATTTATATCTCATGAGATAGAAATTGATGGAATGACAGGTTAATCCGGTTCAGTGAAACAGGACTGAAACGAGGAGTGAACTCGGTTCAGAAATGGACTTTGTCCGCTATGATTGTCTTGGCAATGAGTCTTGACTACTACGAAATGATTTTCTATGATTATCTATGTATGACACAAAGCTTCATGTTTTAAGTTATGATTATTGGAATTAAATTTCACTTCTATGATTTATCCCATGTTATGATCTCTTTTGCAGGATAAGATTTTCAAAGTGTTATGTTCTTATGAATATGATATGTTTGATATTTCTTTTGTTTACCCTTACTGAGCATTTGAGCTCATACTTTTGTATGTTTTCTTTTCCCCAGTTCAGGAAGAAGGTTATTAAGTAGGATATTCCAAAAAGGAACTCTAGATATGATGAAATAAATGGGAGACATCATAGATGATTTATGAACCAGTTGTTTATGTTTCCCAGTTTCTAAAGACACTATACCTATAAATTCCTTTCATGGTTTTGTTATATGTTTTAATAAGTGTTCTTTAAATTTTGAAGCAATAACAATGTATGTAAAGTTTGGGTCATTATAATGACAATGGGACTTACTATTCACATGGTTTAATAGTCTTGGGGGATAGGCATTGAATAATTTACATTTCATTCAGCTGCCATTATAAAGGATTTGATAGAAATTATTTCTCCAAAGTAACCGATGTTTTTGATTCTATTATTTAATATGTATAAATTTATGTTATGTTCTATAAAAAGTAATGGTTTATAAAATTTTCATAATTTTATGATCGAATCCACTATCGTTGATTTTTTATAAATGGTGCATGGAAAGAAGAATGATATCAGTACTTGTGTCCAATGTAGTGGTTTCCCTACTGATAAAGTCAATGTAGATAATATTATAACTAAGCATGTTATTCATATATTAGGGAAGAATTGTCAGGTTATGAAATACAACCTTGACTAAATCGAGCAACCTATTCCACAGAGAAAATCTTATATCATGGATTACTTTATGCGATAGAGTCCCCCACCATTTAGTGGGAATAAAAATCCAATTGTAGCTATGAAGTTAATGAGAACTATATTATAGAGGTTCATATTATCACTTGAAGTGTATGGTGTTAAAATTCAACAAATTTGATGAATTTTTACGATCATTAAATGACATTCTCAATTAAAAGTTGTTATTAGTAATTAATAGAGTGATAAATAATAACCTATTTAGCCCTTTGATACTCCATTGCATCAAACCACAAGAGGGTTAGAACTACATTGATGTGATGATCTCAATTGATGAGGGAAATAGACTAATGAGGGAGGAATTGATGATGTAAAAAAATAGAAAACGAAAACTCCACCATTGTGTGAATGATATATCTAGTTTCTGTGTGAATAAATTCACACCATGATGAAACAATATCAAACTTTTAATAAAAATAATAGAAAATAAGAAGAATAATGTTTATTAAATAGAAATCTTTGATTTTATAAACATGAAATTGGAAGAATAACCTTACATACTTAAATTGGTAGAGTAACATTATAATGAAACAAAACACAAAAAAATTCCGTAAAATAAGAAAAAAACTACCTTAAATTTTCATTTTTGAAGCCCTAGGTCAAGCCTCGAGTAGTGTAATTCGTCCCAATTATTTGTGTTAGGCCTATGTGGGTGGCAGTCAATGGAGACAAGACTTTCCCACATTTGAAAAAATAAGAGCCAAATTTGATACTCCAAACACATTTTCCAAAAAATAGATTATATATGTCTCATTTTGGGAAGGCCATAGAATAATAAAACAAATCTATGGATGTACCCTGACTTCCTATAAAATTGCATTCTGAATAGAGTTTTAATTTGTGATATATGGTCAAAATTGTGGGCTATCTTTCCAGAAAATAGAATATGGAAAAAATTTCATTTTCAAATTAGGCCACCTAGAAATAAATTCACTTATAAGAATTAGATATTTTCACTATTAGATTGAATATTCCCCAGGATGTCCTCTATCTGTTGTTAAAATTTTAGAATAATTAGGCTTTATCTTGGTTATTATAATCATTTTATTGGGATACTATCTGATTCAGTTTTCATAGTACGTATTTTCATGAAATCCCACATTGGACATCTTCCAATCTAATTCTTCACGTTCGCTGGAATAATGATATATTTCTAATATAATGGTAAATCTAAAAATAAAATATGAAATTAAAATCATGAGTAATAGCGTATTTACAATGTTTCTTATAATATACCAATTAATAGTGTACTATTAGTAAGATTTTCAATAAAGATGTGAAATAATGTTTGAATTGTAAAATTCCCTAAAAATAGTGCTTATGAATAATGAAGAACATGGATATTATAATATAAAAAATTTATATTATCCTCTCTAAGTGGATAATCACACCCCAACATGAATGTTTCTTAACCTAAGATAAAAATATCTCATAAATATGATATTATAATTTTATATTCTAAATTATTTTAATATATAATTCTCACCAAAAGAACAAATACTGAAAAATTATGAAACACATCAAAATAATTTAACAAAATATAGGTTTATAACAATATAACAAGCTCATTACCATTCAATTGTTAAATTTTTTCCCCACATTTAATCCAATTTCAATTAGGTTTACGGATGTGTTTTGAATCACAATAGACATGACGTTATGTTTTATTAAATGGGGGAAAATATAGAAGAACTAGGTGGAATCAAATTTTAACCATTATATGAGTATTCATGATTTTTTTGTTTTTATAAATTTTTTTTTCAATTTTTCCATGGTAATTAAAATTTTACTCAATCATGTCTACCCATATAAAAGGACATTTCTAACAAATCCCACACATACAGACATTAGGGAACTAAGTGAATCTCACATAATCATGCATCATCTCGAGGTGAATCAATCAGAAAAAATAAAAAAAAATAGAGTTAAATTCCACACCATTGGGCCATGAAAATATGGATTCATGGTCCCCATTTGAAAAAATACGTGCATTATGTCAATACATTTATATAAATGAAATTTCATTATTGTTATTATTTTTTTTTGTTTTTTAATACTCATGTTAAAATTATAATGATAACCAAATGTATTCTATTTATTATAGGATCCAAAAAACTATAACTAATACCCCACAATCCAAAGGATAGTCATTATGAATTTTTTTATTAAATGGATTAAAATATAAACACTGAACTATAAAAGTATACACGCACACTTTCTAAAATATATTATCCTTAAATTACACATGGATTAAAAAGATAATTAAGGCATGATTTTTTTGATATTTTGTTTCATAGTTAACAGTTTGAATTATCAGGTTCATGTTTAATTTTTTACTTTCGATCAAATCCCATATTTCATTTCAATTTTTTATGAACAATTTTTTTATGTAATCCTCCTAACATAAAAAACTTTTTCTTCAGCATTTAATAGAGGGAAAATTACAAATGGGGAGAAATTCATAGATGATGAGTTAAAAAGGGAAATTTAAAAATGATAATCTTGGAATAAAGTCACTTGGTGGTTGAATAAGATGTTCTTACAACTCCCATTTAGTCCATTTTTCTCTATGTCACTTTGAGAAACCTCCTTAATGAAAACCGTTTTCAATTGAAATATAATATGAAATTTGATTTTACAAAAAATACCTCAACCATTGCCTCAATCGAATATTACACACCAACAACATTCAAATATAATGAAAACCCATTGATGATTCCTTAAATAAAACCAATAAAATAAAAGGAAACCGAAAAAGTGGACTTATTTTTTAACACTCCAATGATCTATATAAGAAAAAAATATATATATATATATACATATAAACATTCAAATATAAGTACATAAATAATGAAAATAGAAGATAAAATTACAATATTTTGTAGTTCAGGGAAATGTGAATTCCCTGATACCCATTTTGTCACGGGATGAAGTACATCTACCTCGGCAGTTACAACAGGGTTCTCCCCATAACCTATATTTTGGCCTTTTGTGAAAAAATATAAAAATATATATCTTTTCTTATTGTTCATATTTTTATTTTATTTTTGTTTCCTATTTTTAAAAAATATATATACATACATGTATATTATAAAATAATTTATAATTTCTATTTTACAAAAGAATATTAAATTACAAATAATGAAAATAAATGTAAATAAAATGTTAAATGAAGGGAAATAGTTGAAAATATATATTCATTTAAAAAAAATTATCTCAGAAATGAAAAAAACCTTATAGAAAATAAAATAAAATCCATGTTGATATTATGTAGCCTCCCAGAAAGAATATAGTATAAAGTTGTTTGCTCGACTTGGACCCCCAAACTACCCAATACCTACTTTCACTTTTTTACGAAATACATTATCCATCAGTTATAGAAGACTGAGATTGATTCTTTGTATAGAAAATAGATCATACAAAAAACATATGTTATATAATAAGTTGTTAAATCCAAGGAATATAAAAATTTTGTATCCTACTGCTTCTATAGTCATTCATAAGACATTAAGTATCACTCTTATTTTATATTTATCAAGAGAAGAAAAAATTTAATCATAATGGTTTTGGATATCCCTAATGAACGTGAACATGAGGTAGGATGGAAATGAAATGTATTCATGTTTAGGTAGTTTATAACCTCTATAGGTTGGTTGAAAATTTTAATGGAACACGATTTAATTTTATAAATTTATCAAAAGAATTGGATCTTTTTGAATAGTAAAATAAACAAAAAATTAGACATATCATTGTCAAGAATGGATATGGAATTTATGTTTCTGATTTCTCCCAATTATTCAGTTATTGGTAAATTTGAAAAATCATCAATAGAGTTATATTTAGAAACATATTTCCAAGATATCAAATTAACCTTTTTTGAATATATAAAATCAATATCCTCTTGATTTAACCACTCATTAACCATCTCCTAATGTTTATTAGGTTGAATTTTGAAATTTTGTAACCAGTTCACCTCATTATTTATAATTATTTTTTCATATTATAAAGCGTGATCTTTAAAATTTTACTCTAATTATTATTTCTATGATGGTTTGGGAATCATTGGTTTAGGTTTTCATTAATTTTGAATCACATTTAAATATTCACAATTGGAGTTATTTTAGAGATTTTTGGCTGTAAGACGTTTCTTCTATCAATATTGAGGAAGTTAATGCCTGAGTTGAAATGAGATACATAACCATTTTAATTCTATGTAGATATAATCACAAGTATAAAACCTCAAAAGTAATTATATCTATTTTTTGACACAATGTTTCATTAAATATTTGAAAATAATCTTTGAATAAGGGTTGAAAAAAAATTTATATTACAGGTGGATAATTATGTTGTTGGAATTTGATAGGGGTATGTTCAAATTGGATTTATTTGGAATGAAACTCATTATCGGTTGGAATGTCTTGTGAAGAATAGAATTGAAATTATATTTTTTTCTATGTTGTGTTAATTTTCCCACCAATAATAACTATGATAGTCATAGTACATCACAATTAATGTGTGCTAGTCCATGTATGGTAAGGTTCCCCATATTAGGGTTTATTCAAAAAAAAAATACCACAATGAATGAAATCAGTGGTGATAATAGATAAGTAGACCGAGAATAACATTTGAGTGTCAAAGATAACATACATAGGTCCCTAAAAATAGTGCAAAAATTTGGCCTCACTAAAATTTATGTATGTTTTTATGGTTTAGAAGTCATTTTTAGTGTAACTTAGGTTTCTGATTCCTCAAAGACCTAATTATAATCCAACAGACACGTAAATTCTATGGATTATTTTTTGGAAACCAGGTGGCCATTAATAGGATGACTATATATGGGTTTATATAAGAACTAACAGATCTATGTGAATTCCAATTGTGAGAATTTTTTTTTGATAATATGTTATTACTTGGGGCGGATTGGATTAATTCCTTTTCAGTCTATTTCAATTTCGCAAATTCAAGATGTATCTATTCATAGAATTAAAAATATCATCACCAATTGTTGGAATAATACTTATAAAACCTAATACCAATCAACTAAACACATGGATGATCATATGAATGAGCACTCCTAGGTAATGGTTTATTATTACTTTAATTGTGTGTCCTTGAAATTGAACAAGTTTGAATAAGTTTTAAGGTCGTCAAATGAAATACACAATTAAAAGGAGCGATTAGACATTAATAGAGTGAGAAATAAAATCTAATACATCTCCTTGATACTCGATTGGATAAAACTAAAATATGGTTATACCTCCATTGATGTGATTATCATAATGGAAGTGGGAAGTAGTCTAATGGGGACAAAATTTAATAAGTGAAATATAATTGAATAATGAACACTCCACCACTATGTGAATGATTTCTCTCTTCACTATGTGAATAAATTCACAGCATGAAAAAAATTAACAATATGTTATCAAAATGTAATAGAAAATGATAATAATAATATGTTCTATTGATAATATAAAGTGATTTGAGAAACTTACAATTGGAAGAAGAATGTTACAAAAATTAAATCAAAAAAATAACATTATAATGAATCAAAAAACCAAAAATCCATAAATAATCAAACACCACTGCCTTATATGAAATTTTTTGAAGCCCTAGTTGTAGTCTATAATAATGTAAGTCCCCCAAATTAATGGATACATTCCATGTTTGGTAGAATGTAAATAGAGAGAAGACTTTTCCACCACTGAAAAAAATCAGAGCCATTTTTCATCCGTAAAAGAGACATGCAAAATGGTATTCTAGACAAAATAATATGGGAAGTACATAGAAGAATAAAATGAGGATACCATTGTCCCCTTACTTCTTCTAAAATTTTATCTCAAATGGTTTTTGGGTTTTTGATATAAAGTTGAAATGGTGGGCTGTTGTTTTTGGCCCTAGAATATGGCCTAGAATTTCTTCTTCAGCTAGGACCGCTAGAAAATACCTTCAAGAATAAGAATTAGATCATATCACTATTAGATATAATGTTTTTCAATATGTATAATATAACTTGATAAAATTTTGGGATCATTGGGATTGTATCATTTCCACTAAATCTATTTTATTAGGCTATTGTTTCGTTCACTTCACCCAGAATGTGTTGTAATGCTAGCCCACTTCAGTCATCTTCCAATTTGATTCTTCAGGTGCTCTGAAATGATGAAATATTCCCAATGGAATCGTAAATCTGAAAATAATATAAGAAACTCATATCAAGGGTAGTGGGGTATTAAAAATTTTCCTCCAAACATACCTTGTAATAGTGCACTTTATTATAAAATTGTAATCATGATGTGAAATAATGTTCAAATTATAAAATAAAATAAAAATTGTGTCTATGAATAATTAATCATATCAATATTATAACATATAAAATGAATATTTGCATATTTATATAGATAATTATTCTCTGGTCTAGAATCCAAGACATGAAGAAGAAATTGAACTCATCAAATATAGGACTTTGGATACATTTTTCAATAAATATTTATCTAATGGAAAATTAATTGAGATAAATAGGAAGTTCCTTATATTATAATAGAAGGAATAAAAAAGTTTTACTAATTATGAAGTCATATTCACATGGTTATCCTGGTATGCTACAAATTATATACACAACACTGAGTGTAAGATTGGCCACATCATTGAATGTCTTAAGAAAATTCTCTGAAGGGAATTGGTCTCCAAATTTTTTCGTCATATAAGGAAATAGATTTATATGATATCAAGATAGAGGAATAATTATAGAATTACAAATGATTCATTTTTATGTAATAAAATAATAAAATGGAAAAGGAAATGAAATATAAAGGTAAGAAGGGGAAAATTTGATTTTACCACTTGTGATAACATTGGAAATATTCACACATGTAGATGGTTGAAATTATTGGGAGTATGTTATAAGTGTGGAGAAAAAGGAAATAAAGAAAAAAATGAAATCGGAAGAATGAAAATTCTGATATTCATTGCTACAACTATAAGGAGATGGGGTTCTATGAAAATTAATCCCCCAATAATCAAGAGAATATACCTTAGAAAAAACTAAGGGGTTATTATCAAGCGTATTTTTTGACACAATTGAGGTGTAATGACTAACGTTATTAAATATATGGATCCAATAAATATGTTGTGAATTTATTTTATTTATGAAGTTCCTATCATATTAATATTGTAATATATGTGGATTTTATTGGAAAACTTTTTCATTAAGTTTTTGAGATCATATGCTGAATGATACCATGAAAATTTATACTTTTAAAATTAAAACATTTTGTAAAAAACATGTTTTTAGGAAATAGAATCCCTAATATATACCTAATTTTGTGATAATAATTTTTGGATGATGAAATTATTTATTTGGATATATTCTAACTACTTGGGAACTGATTAATGATTTATTGTCAAAATGGTTTTTGCTATTATTGTGTGAGTTAATAAAATTTTTTGATTAATGAAATATATCCAAAATTATGTTTTGTAATTTTGTATTAAAGGATAATTCAGGGTTCCAATAATTTATTATGGTGATTCCAGTAATTACCATACTTCATGGGGATAAATGAAGAAGTTATTCACATGTTAAGAATGTGAAAATTAAGAGATGATTGAGGTTGAATAAAGGAAAATAATGAATTCTTTTGTGAAAATTCTTTGACCATCTATCAAAAGTGTTGGTTCATAATCTTTCGGAATGGTTAACCATTTAGGAGATGGTTTCAGTTGAACTTTGGATCTGGATTTCCAAATTTATATAATACATCACAATATGAAAAATAATGGTTTAATAGATGAAGTTGAAATATTTCAGGGAATGTCCGAAGGGTAATATTTTTTATATATATTATTTTACCATGTAAGTATATATATATATATATTCATAAATAGTAAACTAATTACACAACTCTTTGAAAAATTTTCTTTAAATTAAAAACGTTTTCCAAGTACCTTTATTTTTGATGAATGAAATGGTACCTTAGATAATCACAAATTTATGGCCTTGTGATTATTATCTTTATTTTAACCATGTCTTCTATAACTCTATATCATAACATGATTATTAGAATTTTCTTTTATATCCAGGAGTCAATTTCCCACATAAGTTCTCTTAATAAAGAACCAAGTTATGTAACTATTTTACATTCCTTTATCTATATTTAAGATGATGTTTTGTTAACACACTTTTGGATTTGGGGTTTTAAACAATATTTTATTTTCAATGTTTAATCCATTGATTACAGAGATCATGTCTAAATTGTGAAGATTCAATTTAATTAATTTTGAGGGATTGTAACACCTTGAAATTCAAAAGTAAGAACACTGTATTTGATACCATCTATCACTTTCATTAAAAACCCCAAAAGAATATAATACCCTGAGGCTTTACAATATATTTTCTATTTTAAATCAATTAAATATATTTTATATATTTCAATTAACATTATTCCTAGTTATCATATGTTTCATGTAACAACGAGTTTCTTCAAATGACTTGCATTACATACAAGACTGAGTTTTACTGAATAATTTTATATTATAAAAATATTATTTGATATAACCTAGAAATTAAATTAGTAGTTACGAAAAGGTTTAACTAAATTATTAAAAACAATGGGTTTCACATATATAAAATGAATTCATTGGTTACAATTAAGTAGTAATTAATATGAAAATCTACGGAATATAAAGAATAATTTTATTATTTTTATGATCAAGAAGATATTTTACCCTAATAAATTATATTTATTAAAATCATTGGGTGATATTAAAATAATATATTCAGTCACATAATTTTTTATATTCATCCAATATATTTAATTTGATTAAGATAAAAACAAACCCAATTTGTTTTATAAAATACTATATTTTTATTAAGTAATTTTACAATATTTTGTTCGGGAACCTATTTAAAATACAATTTTAGGAATTTAATAGATTATATATGTCAAATTATGCATTATATTCTAAATTTAAACATAAAAAATAGGTTAGGGTAACTTTATGGCATTTTTCTGTGATGTTTCATATTTTAAGTAATAATGAAAAATACTAAATTGTAATTCAGAACTACTTTTTCATCTAAAATATTTACAAGGAGTAATTACATTATAAATTTTATTTAATGGAAAACTATATAAATTTTTTAAATATTAATCCAAAATATGTAATTGGAATCATTTTTTTTGAAAATGGATATAAAAACTTACAAAACTTTCAAATGTTTTTACTTTTGAAACATTTGTTGTCGTCTCGTCTGCATGATTAAATTTGAATTAATACCTTCCACATAGATGATTGGAATTTAAAAAAATGGATTAATTTTTTTTAATCACAATATTTTATAATGTATAATAACATTACTTTTTTTTGTCAAAAAATATTAGTGAATGTAATTAAATTTAATTACAATGATGAAGGTAAAACTAAGCTTAATAAGAGATTAAACCTTAATATTATGTTCCCAAATGACCTATAAACTTGTCCAAGAGTAAATTTATGGAATTAGATAGACTATATTATCTACTGGATAGAAAATGGACCATTATGGGACCCAATTTCAAAGGAAAAAACGTGGGTGGAATTTCATTTCCCAAAAAATTACAAGAGTGCCACTCTTCCTCCACTATAAAGGCCCCCTACCCCCCACTTCCTCACACCTCTAAAGGAACTTTGGCTCAAAAAATATCATACCAATTAGATACTAAAAATACTTATACTCATTCTATAAGCCTCCCCTAGGGTATAAATTAATCCAAGTAAGACATTTGGTTTAAACAAGAAGGAGTTACCCAAAAAAGAGGTAACATCTATCCTCAATCTCATTAGTTTTATATCAATTTTCCACCCATATAATCTTATAATTAAATTATAATATAGTAAACAAAGTATAATAAATATACTATTATGTTTTTATGATTATCATTATAATTACACTTACACACACTGCAATATAATGGTTAACGAATTAACTGTTTATGTGAACCACAAACTCGCGCTTCACAAAACGATGATTATTCGTTCTTCCTTTACCACCTCTCATAGTGAACATTATGATGGAATATATAATTATATTATATATATATAATTAAATTATTATTTTTAAATTATTTTATAACACATTCCTCTATACATTCTATTTAGTCTAAATACGATAACATTGTTTGAGGAAGTGTGGACTAGGGCCTCCTTAAAGGGATGACGTTCATTAATGATATCAATAAAACAAATTGAAGAACATTTTATTAAAATTATATTAAATAAATGAAAATATATTATAATATAATTATAATATACATATGTATCATTTATTTTTCAATAATTTAATATGAAAAAGAAATTGATGTAGTGTTGATGAGTACGTACGACCTACTATCCCAATCAACTCTGCACTTCATTTCTTATCCCCAAATATTTTATATTATTATAAATAGTTATATACTGAATATAAATGATAATTAATTAATGGTTTACATTATTTATGTGATGAAATAATGATCAATGTAATAGGTAAAACAAATAATAATTCAAAACATACTTGAAAAAACTAGTCAATTAACACCCAAAGTAGTGAAAATAATGATAGATTATTAAAAAATGATTTTTATTATATTATAACAATATGCTATATGATATTATAAACATTATTATGGTTATATTATAATTTACTAACATTTTTAAAATACTATAAATTATGATAAAGTCCACAAAACAAAAGGAAGATAAGGTAATGGATTCTTGTCCAACTTTTCTTTCTGCGGGAAATATTCCATTAACACAACTTAATTATTTTTTGTGGTGTAACTACTTCCCATTTTTATATAATTTATCTTGAATTCCATTATATTTATCATATGTAAATGTTTCATTTGATGATAATTACTTGTGTGTATTCTCATTAACAAGTTACCATAATGACAAGGGATTTCGTCTCAATGTACATTCCATTGAGACTTATTTTTCTATGCACCAATTCAATTTTATATGGTTTATATAATACCCTTTAAAAAGTTATATAATGAATATAATTAATCTCATGATATTATATTTTTTATTTTATTCAATTAGAATTATTATTTAAATGTTTCAATGTGTTATGGGAAACTTTTTAATGTTTAAAATTATTTTTCTTCAAGAATGTTTCAATGTTAACAACCCTTGTGTTTACTAGTCCTCCTATAAGGTTGTACTGAAAAATCCATAATCACTATTCAATATTTTTATTTTATCAGTAAAATCAAATATTTGATATATGTGGAATGTTTTGGAAATACAATAAATGGGTTAGAAACCATTTAGGACAATAACTACGAGTTAGGGATCAGTTAATGAAATCCCATCAATGCATCAAAAGTCTCATGAGAAGAAATAGTTGGAAAAATTATATTTGTTTTAACCAGGCATTGTTTTATATATTACTAATGGTCAAGATGTTAATGGATAAATGTACTTAAGAAAAATTGTGTCCCATAATTACTAATTTACCTCATTTATCTCATGTTATTAGTTATCCACGAGATTTTGTGTCGACATATCTATAGGCATATTTAATTTTCTATTAATTTACTTAATGGAAGGTATTTTTAGTTTCATACCTTAGCATATTGATTTTACCTTATCTAGTTATTTAGATGTTATGCTTTATCATTTATTTAGCATGAAATTTTGATTTATTCTCCGCATTTCATTACTTATTCCTCTTTAAATATCCTTAATGAGAATTTTATTAAACTCTTATGAGGTTTTCATTCACCGATAATAAAGTGTAATCCTTTGAATGAGCTTCATGGATGCTATTTATTTATTATTATTAGGTATCATGTTTGTATTTCCTATTTCCCAACGTATTATGGGTATCATGTTTGTAATCTAGCTTTTCAAGACTACTAAATGAATATGTCCTTCGGGATTTAACTCCCTGTAGTCATTCCAATGTAATAAAATAATTCAAAGACTCTTGTATTCTGGGGTCATAGTGTGCCAAGTTTACCATGTATGATGCCTCTTATTGAAGATGGGAAGAGTTTATAGTTTCAAAAATATGACAATTCATTCTTAATATATGTTTATATTAAATAAAGTCAGAAGAAAAAGTCTCAGATACATAATAGTGGTTTCTTTATTTTCATAGGAAACTTGATTCTATAATCTTGAAAAATATTTAGAAACATTAAGTATGTGTTGTGAAATTTTTGAAGTATTTCTCTTTGAAAAGAAAAGGTACTGACTATTCTTAAATTTAAAATAAATCCTTAAAATATGATGATATTTACTATGTTAAAGGAATAAAGGACAATTAATTTAGTTTTATAATAAATATTTATGATTGGAATGAGGTGATTTTAATGAACGAGTCAATTATTATCAAAATATCAAAAGTTGTAAGAATAATATCTAAAGGAAATAGAAACTGGAGGAAATTTGTTTTTAATTATTGATTAAACAAATAAATGTTAAAAGTACGGAGGTGATAATAAATTTATATACCACTAAATACTTGTTCCCCCTATATGAAGCTGTCAAGATAAGATTGTAAAGTATTTGGTCATGAGTAATCCTGTATATTAGAGAAGAAATTAATAATGTATATGTGAAATATGAAAAAATGGAATTTTTTCCATGAAATAGCATTAGAAAGACGGTATTACATCAACGTGATCATTAAAATTAATTTCTATAGATATTTTTGGTATTATAAGGATTAAGTATAGACATTGTGATTTTAAATCATCAAATTCATGGATTTTTACTATAAAATGATAGTTTTTATTTTAATCAACTATAATTTAGTGGAAATTGATATTTTTAAAATGTATATAAGATAAATTAAAAATTATTTGGAGTTGTGTATTAAAAATGTGAGATATTATAATTCTAATGAATACACATTTGATGAATTTGAGGAGTTCCTTTCCAAACAAGAAATTAAGAATCTATATATCACACTATATTCACCAGAACACAATGTTGTTGAAGAAATAAAGAAACCATTATATTATCCACTAAAAGTTTGTGAGTAATATTGAATTTAGTAATATATATAAGTGATATTTAATACATCATTTTAGAGGGATGTGGTCATTAAAATCACATGGCCAAAAAATAATTTTTATTTATGAATGGAATTATTTTTAAAAAAATATATAATTTTGGTTTACTATGTCATGATACAGCACATAGATAAATTAAATGTTTTTTTGGTTATTGATCTATCTCTATGATAAGTATTTTTGTGAAAGTGTTGACAGGTTGGTTTCCCAAAAATCCAAATGGGGTGATTGATGGACAATATGGATTTTTTGAAGGGTCTAAAAAGTATTAAATTTTTTTTCAACCATTTATTGAAATGAATGAGGGAAAAAAATTATTTGAAATGATGTTATTATGAGGACAAAAAATGATTCACACTCATATTAAAAATTCACAAAACTCATCCTAATAAAATAAAAAACATCACTTGGTCTATACAAATTCCCAACCCCAAACCTCACCATCCAAAACCCCTTGAGAGTACATCATCATTACGGGTTCTAATGTGACACATACTACCATCACTACCCATTCCCATATACTCCATTATTATGGGATTATATCTCATAAGGTAATACTAACAAGGGTTCCTGAAATCTCATTGTGGCCGTCATGGCCTCCTAGGAATGATACAAAAGAATAATGTTCATGATACTTTCACCCTTTCAATGATTCCCATGTCGGTCCGAACACCTAATTTTTCTTCCAATATACATGTGATGAAATCACCCAGTCAATAATGTCATAGTGTGGATTAAATGATCACTCTGTGAACATATTATTGATAAATTGGGTTTATATCTCATGGATAAACCTTTTTCCATGAATCCAGAGCTACTACTCCTATTACATAGTGGTCAATAGATCACCTCCAGTAGGTCTAATACACAAAATCCACTCAAAAATCATATCATTATCCACTGGTGGATGAGATGACTATATGGTCCTTGAGGGTCCATCTAGCATCTCAGAAAAATGATTAATTATATCATATGATTTAATTTTTATAAAATAAATATGACAATTTTAAGAGTCAGACCACCTAATGTTTTTGGTTTTCACATCCCTGATACCTATAAAAATGCAAGAATATAAAACAGTAGATGTATAGGGTCATCCTACATCATACGGAGTTTTAAAATTCCCAATGACTATTAGAAACTCCCAATGAGGATGGCCAAGCTCGTCTGACCATCAGTCTTGTTCATCTCAGCTAAACCGGTCATCTCCCATGACCCTAGATACCTATGTCACACCAAGGTGCACAAAATAATTAATAATAACAAATTTTATGTAATTAAAACTAATTTTAAAAAAATAAAAATTATTCCTAACTTTTCATAAAATGTTCTTATCCCACTAGAACTACACCAAATGTCTCATAATAGGTCTGTCTAATATTTTTGTCTGTAATTCACGAGAAATACCAACACAAAATCATAATTCAAAATTAATTCAATTTTATTATAAGAATAACCCTCAAATAAATTTATGTCACAATGAATATAGGTAAAATTGAAGAGCCACCATGTAAAAAATGGACTCACGGGTCACTTTATTACTAGGAAGAGTGAAATATCAATCACATTTGGATAATTTCTCCTTGCTTTCACAAATGAAATTTTTCCTATACACATAGTTCAAAACCGTTTGTATAGACCAAAAACTTATGGGTATAGGCTATAAACACGGTTATATGAACTGTCGGTACTCGAGTCCTCTTTGTAGACCTATACCCACAATTCCTAAACTATTGGGATAAGAAATTTGTTGTAAATACCTATACCCAAGTTTTGACCAAACTGTAGGTGTAAGTATTTATTCATAAACAAAATCTATAGGGTTTCGATCCCAACACCATCTTCATTGGAATGAAAGGATTTACAACAATATTGCATCACATATTTTTATCTTATATATATATATATATTTATTTATTTATACCAAAACAAATTATATTTTAAAAATTATTATTAGTATTATTATTATTATATAATAGTGGCCCAGCCTATACCCACAGTTTGTCAAAACCAGGGGTATAGGTCCTTAAACAAAATACGCGATGCTTCAATCCTAGAACCTTATGCCTGGGAAAGAAAAACATTACCACTATCCTACATCCCATTTTATGATCTTGTATATACAAATATTTGTAAACATACATAAATTTATTTATATTAAATTATAAATTATTATTATTACTATGAAGTAATAGTGGCCTAACTTATACCCACAGTTTGACCAAACCGTGGGTATTGGTTTTATTGAAAACTTTTCCCCATTAACATTCTATTGAAACAATTTTTAGATACCGTGGGTATTCGGAAGACCTATAACCATTTTTCAATGATTGGTAAAGGTTATACCTATGACTATTTCCCATGTGAATCCTATACACACAGTTCATTGAAAATATTTGGTATTGGTTCATCAATAAATTTCCCATGTGGACCTAAACCCACACTTTTCCAAAATTGTGGGTATATGATCATTTTCATGTACTGTCTGATTGAATGAAAACCAAATCATTAATAGGGAGAAATTAAATTACCATGTAATAGCAGAGAAAAATAGCAGTGGTTTGAAGATAGAAGAGTATACCTAAAATTTCCAAGATAACCCCACCAATGAGAACCCTAGACTAGTTTGAATGATGATGGAAAAGGGGGGATCCTTGCCCTAGCTATCTAATCCAGAACAAGAGGATGGAGGCAGGATACAAGAAATAACCTGATATTTTTGATGAAGTACCTTTGAAATAAACTACTTTTATTTGATAGCTTCCATTATACATAACCCATAGTCCTAAATATCCATTATATAATAATCCTTTAGAACCTAGATATTAGCATGAAAGGTATGAATTCACATAATCACATTAAAAATATGTACTTATGGATTGAAAATTTATGTATTGATTAATTCATAATAACTAAGTACACAATTTTAAATAATGACATTTTATGCTTTATAAAATTTGTTTTATTCAAAAATTCTTTTTATTGGATTTGGCATTTTAAAATTTTAAATAATTTCAAAATTTTATGGAAATTTTATTTTATGTAAAATATTTCATTTATAAATTTTCATGTAAATATAATCATATATTTATTTTTTATAATTTTTATATGGATAATTATTTTTCCATGAATTGTGAAAATACTAATTTTTTATAAAAAACCTATAATTTATTTTTCAATTAAAAGTACCATTATGGAATTAATTTTATCATAATTTAATAGAATCATTTTTTAATAATAAATTATATAATAATTGTATATGAATTATCATTATAATTAATTTTTTATATAAGTTCATTTCAGGTATTAAAACACATTGTTTTTTTGGAAAAAGGTTTTTAATCTCACAATGTGTTTTCATATTTTTAAATTAAATTCATTTCAACTTATTAATGATTTTAAAGAAAGATTTATATTATATATTAAGTCATATATTTTAACATTTATTTTATACAATTTATGGAAATGAATTAAATTTAGTTGTATTCTTGAGAATGAATTTGTCCAAAATATTGTTTTGTTTCTATTTGTAACCATACTTTAAATTAATTTCATACACCTAAAGAAAATGAATATAGAAAAATATTATCCATATGTAAATTAATCATAATTAATATAATGTAATAATTTCCTCTCAACTTTTGGTCGTAATGAATAATAAATGCGTTAAAACTTTTATAACACGATGAAGGTTAAAACAAGATTACCTTGAGAGTTAAAAAAATTTATAAGTGTAGGGTAACTATAAAAATATATCCAGTTCTAACTGGTTGAATTTAGTTCTACCATATCTTATTTAACCTTTTTAATTTGTAAATATGGAGTCACATTCACATGATATAGATCTTATATCATTGACAAATTTTATGAAATTTTATGTGTGTACCTCCCCTCACTTATAAAAATGAATATATTCTCCTCCATTATTGAAATAATTTAATAATTATATCATTTCTAATACCTGATAAAACCATTCATGGATACCATTAATTATTACTATAGATTTTTTCCTTCTTTTATGTCTGATCATTCAATGAATAAGGTCTATTGCAATTGAACTATTTCAAAGATGATTTATAAATATTAACTGATATATTTCAATATAGTTTATTCTTATACCTCAAAATATATATTTTATACCTAAATAAATAAATAATAAATCATCATAAATATACAAACATTTTATTATCTTTATTAAATAACCATTTTTCACCTCCTCTCCATTAAATGTGAGATGAAAGTATCACTCATGAGTATGTCTGGACTACCACCCACACATAGTGATTAGATTCATTTTCCACCACTATATTTTATGATTGATTTGTATGATATATTAAATGATTATAAATGAAATTTATTATATGTTAGTGATTTTATAAGGTGTATTAGTTATTACCTTTTTTCATTCTATCCATCAAAAAATGTAAACATCAATGTTATATATGTACATACCACCATCTCTACATATAGATGTAATTAATATTTCAGCACTTGATTATATAAATGGATGTAAATAAAAAAGGAATATATATGATATTAATATTAAGATTTATATTCAGCTAAACTATAAAAAAATATCAACAAGCAAGTACCATTATCACAGAACAAAAATATACACAAAGAACAAAGTAACCAACAAGAGAAATAATGATGCTAATGAAATATTGTTAATGAATGGGTTAAAAGATGTTATAAAAAACCATATATGGTTTTATTCAAAAAAATGTAGTTTTTAATAAAATTATAATAAATAAAAATTAATTAAACATGAGGTTATCATGATCCCAAATAAAGATAGACATGAGGTAAGAGTTTCTCATCTCACTTTTTTTCATTGTAACACACACTATATTACCCACTTGTTTTTCTAATATGGTGTATATCATTCCCATTTGATAAGTTAGATAAGGAATTTATTTGTATTTATGGTATTTTATATTTCCTTTTATGTTATTACTATCACATGGTTACGATTCAAAACAAACCTAAATGTGAGGGATTTATGTTAGAATCAATTTTTAGAATGTTTGTATATGATTAAATTTCTATTGATGAAATTATATGATCTATCACAAATAAATAATATTTATTTTGTTTTAATTTACATTTAATATTTTTAAGAACTCATGATAATGAAATAATCATTTAAATTAAAACCAACCGTATTTCTTCACTTCAACCAGGAATCTTTTCTTTCATTAACATTATTTATTTAAAATATTGTCAAATTTTTTTTTACTATCATCAAAATATAATTTAAAGTAACTTTTACTATATTTTACTTACTATGAAAGGCTTAATAATGAATCTTATTATCATTTTCCAAAATGGGTATGTCTATATATTTATTGAAAATGTTAAATATATTTTTATTTTAACAAACACCATATAAATGTATTTAAAAAAAGCAATTAATACTAATTTATTTTAATCATAATTTATAATATAACTTAATCATTTTAAATGATACATCTATCAACAATATTTTTTATTAATTTTTATAATTTTAATATTTCATTTCAAAATGATTAGGTAATTTTCCTCCATAAAATGTTTAGTGAACTTTTAAATGTATTTTCCATGATAAAAACACTCTTTCATGATGAATATGATTTATTAGAGATATTTTTCAATGATAAAATCTTTATCATCTCTCCATATGGTTTAATAATATGATGACGAATAGTTTATTACGATCATATGATTTCCACATGTTATGATATGATGATATTATGAATGTATTGTGATCTTCTGGTGCATATATGTATGGTTTTAATTATATGATAGGGATGAAGAAAATTATATAACCAATCATTGAATTTGGTAAAGATTGATATCTCATGGGATAATAATCAATGTAATTTGGAGTAAATCATGTTTAATAAGGAAATTTTTCTAATAATATTGTCTTGGGAGTGAGGCTTGAATATGGAAATAGTGGAATGAGGAGTAAACCTAATCTGTTATGATAGTATTTGTAATGAGGCTTGATAATGGAGATGATTTTATAAGCTTATATGTACGTCAAAAATTATTCCATATTATTATTTTATATTCTCATGATAAATTATTGATTATTGATGATTCTATACTCTTATTGATTATGTTATTTGTTTGAAATAATATGAAAACCTGATTTATCATTAATGATCATTGATGGATTGTGTGTATCTATTTTATGATGTGATCATGTGTTTCATACCCCTATGACCATCATACAATCACTTATAGTCATTGATTTATATCTCTTATGTTTACCCATACTATTCATATAATCCCACCCATTATTATGTTTCCCTTACTCGGGTTATAAAAATTGATTTCAATTATGACATAATTAAGAATGTAGAAAGTTTTGAATATCTTAATTTGGAATGATGTACATATTTTATGTATTATTTGTTTAGGTATCGAAGATCCAAAAGACACTAGATAATTACGGTTAAGGCACGGATCATATTGATATATAATGAATATTCTTTCAATAATATGTAGTACTAATGTATGGAATGTTAGGGTCCTTATAGTTCCCCCATAAACTCAAGGAAGAATAAGGGTTATTTTTACCCTTTAAAACCACCGCCAGAGAGAGGGAGGGTCTTCAATAGTTGTAGATGAATTATAAGCCTACCAACTCTTAGGCATCCTTAATTCCCTCTAATCTGACTTATATGCATCACTTTATCTAAAAAAACCCCACTCTTGTGGAAACCCAAGCCTCAAGAACTGATTTTGAATCATGGTTCTCACATCAACCGAGAGAAAAATTAAAAAATTAATATTCTTCATGAATTTTTAATGCTCATACATACACAAATCCTTACAAACATTAGACTATAACACTTATTACCCCAATGAAGATCTGAGGGATATCATACATAACATTCAGACAAATCTTTATTATGAATTCATGATAAAACTACCACATTCCACCACTGATTTCCTAATTAACTTATAAAGATACAATTAATGAAAAATGAATTAAATTCCGAAACTACGTATAAAATATTCATGAAGACCACTGGAATATATAGAAAAATTTACCCGAGCTCGAGCATCTTGAAACAAAATGACATATCATCATGCAAAAACCATATGTCCTAGGGTAATACCAACAATAGTACATATCTCATAACATCAAATTCTCATGATAATGACCTTTTTAACTCTAAATTTCAAAAAAAATCTCTAACCATTGTAAAATATTGAACCCAATGTGGTTTCCAAATCACCATGCAAGAACATATGAGAGAACATCATCTGAAAATTAGTGTTATCCCTATTATTTTGTTCTCAACTAAAAAATGGGTCTTGGGGGCTATCACGAAATGAAAAAAATAGACAATATCCCCTCATAAAGACTTGGAGTACCCCAAAACCCACAAACCAAACATGGTAATACATATTGACCAAGCAAGAACCAGTCCTATTACATTGATGAATATTCTATTGAAATGATCCTACCCTTAATTACAATGTAATAGTCCATAGAGTACAACTTACAAAACTCCTCCCCTTAATTGGAACCAAAAAATGTTACATTGGTACACATATGTCAATCCTCTCAAGCCACACCCATCACATCCTACAAATAAAAATCTAGTATTTACCATTGACTGGTCACACCATCGCACCTGATCCAGTTCTATTATCCCCTCTACCTGAGAGGTCTATCTATGATTTCACCAAATTCCTAGCTAACAATGACTGAAATCATTCTATCCATCCAAACATTACTTAGAATGAACCCAAACTCTCAATGATTATTTAATAAAATGGGTAATCTATTCCACCAGTATGTATGAATCCTTTTTCCTTAATCATATATAGTGTACCAACATGTACCACCCGAACAAACCACATGACTAATGATCCCATGATTCATACATCGTAATGAATAATTTGTCCATGCCCCAAGAAACATCATTTACATCACATCAGGATATCCTCGTCAAAATTAGGCACCATACCAATACCATTTATACATACATGA
The DNA here is from genome assembly GCA_963277665.1 of Viscum album. Taxonomy (NCBI): domain Eukaryota; kingdom Viridiplantae; phylum Streptophyta; class Magnoliopsida; order Santalales; family Viscaceae; genus Viscum; species Viscum album. The sequence continues at coordinate 374,948,121 of OY728160.1, read as the reverse complement.
CCTCCAATCCCATGGTGTCATTATAGAACTGCGGATTCCAATCCTTGGATTAATGTATTTTTTCCTTATCCATGATATATAAATATTTTTCTAAGATGCATCCCAAAACAGATAAGGAGATGAATCACACTATTCCATCCCTCAATATAAAACCATAACACCTAAGTCTCTGATAATATGTATTCCCATCACAAAACAAACCAAAATCATCACTTTGCTTATGTCCCACACCTAGTATCACCTCACATTTACGGATATTAAATCCTAGGAATCTACATGTGATTCCATATCAATAGAAACCACCAACCTAATGTTAACCATCTCATGGTTTACCCAATAATATAATATCCAATTATTCTTAAAAATGTTGAGTTACAACCTTATAGTCCCTATGGGTATGCTAAAATACCCACTACTCGGTCTCAAAAAAGGTCACAAATAAAAAAATGAAAATCTCTTAGATGACGCATTTAAACAAAACATTAACACAATGATTTGGTAGATATAATTCCATTCCATTCCATTCAATATGAGAAAACACTATGTTGGATGTTACTAGTCCAATAATATAATAAAACTTACTTGCTACATTAATAAAAAATCACCATATAGAAATTTATATCTCGAGAATAACAATCACACGGTTCAATTAAGTACATTGAAATTTAAATATATATGGGAAAACCCATATAGGTTGTAACTATCATTTTAAAATATAAAACATGAATAATAGAAATCCACTAGGGTCAAAAGCTAAGGAAAATCATGCCAACTAACTGTTCACAAGGGTATTGATCCTCACCAGTTATCTGCATACACAGTACTCCCCAATAATCTATAAAATCATACCGATCCTTACTGGGGATCCACCTACAATAGTCACCCTCAAGGATCATACTCTCTATTATCAGAAAACACATAACAAAATCACTCTCATGTGATCCACATAGTGTAACAAAATTTATCTGGATTAGATATTTAAGATTCCCTTCCACGTTATATTAAAAAAACCATATAAGTTTTTATTATATTTTTAAATATACTATCTTATATCTATTTTCAAAACCAGAACCAAAATTAATTTCGTACACTTGTGGTTCACCACTGTGAAATCCAAATCATTTTTTGAATTATTAAGGCTACTATATATCCCTTACATTGAGGATGTACATATTCATCTTAATTGAGTGTTTCACCAAAGATCCACATGACCTTATATTAGAAGTAAAAAAGGAATATAAGTTTTATAATTTGAGTAGAATTACACCAAGTAATTATAGTTGAAATAATTGTATGGGATGTTGATGAAAATTTAATCAACCAATCCTCAATTATCAGTAAAATAATATACTAACAAGTTTATAGTTCTTGTGAATCCAATATGCTTGATTTGATACATGAGATAGCTCTTACCTGGGTAGGAAAAAGTTAAATACATATCCCTTTTCATTTTATAATGGACCACGATCCAAAAACCAATAACGTATTATTATTCTAAAGCACCCATCTCAGTTACTTATGATGAAAATAATATAAAAATGTATCATACAAAGGAAATAATGAAATCTTGAACCCTTGGTAACCTGAAATTAATAATCGAAATCGTGTTAATGTTCACCATCCATGTACCTATCATGGGGTCCAACACATTCCAATAACTCTTGAATATGAAATCTAAAATAGTGAGATAATATAAAATTAATTTTCAAATAATTATTTTTAATTCCTCAACATGGATCAATCTACAAATAGTAATTAAACATGTTCACCAAGAAACATCAGACACCCCTCCCCAAATTCTAGTGGCTACTGAATAGTAGTGGAGGCCCAAGGGGGTACTGTGGATAGGTTATAAACCTTTTATCGGAGTAAAAAATAAAATATTACATAAAAAATTCTCGTAAATAAAAAATAATCAGAAATTTAAGTTAATTAAAAAGATATAATAATAATTAATATAATATTTTATGGCCCAAATAGCTATTTATTAGATACATCAGGGACCACTGACCAGACTACTCACATATATTGTAAAATACTAAAATAAAATTCATTGTATCCTTAGGTAAAATCCAAGGGACTCACCTCATTCCAATCTCCAATCCCATTTTAGCTATCATGCTCTATCATACAATACCGACTATAGTGTGGTTAAAATAATTATTTTCGAATCACCAAAATTTTCTCATACATAACTAGTAGATATAGTGTATATGCATGTTACATAGCCTATTGATGTAAATTAATATAATGTGAAAAAATAAATAACTACCAACTTTCTTCATTGACTATATGATGTAATTTATATTAGAACACCATGATGACAATTACAACCACTATCCTAGATGCTCCAATGGAACACACATAAAACCTATGATAATCCAAAAAACAATAGTCCAACCTATCTTCTATGAATTGATTGACCATACCTCTCTCTAACACCACTAGAATTTCTCCATGCGCGGAAAACACATTACGTTAACCTTTGTTACCTCATGGGGGATCCCATGATAACTCCTCCATTAGTATGAGTTTCAAACCATATGGATTTAGCTTTCCTGCCACATCCTAAAGCCCTAATGTTGAACACCAAGGTCATACCAGGGTATGAAATATGTTAGGAATATGAATAAATCCTATGATGGGTGGGGGTGCTCCTAGGAAATCCTATGCATCTAAGAGTGGTTTATTCCCCTAGGAAACCAAAGGGGAATATCCTCCCTATATCCCACAATTATTTTACTAGAAATCCAATAAGCTATAGATTGTCAAATAAAAAAGGTGGGATGTGTCCCCTCAATCGTAGTGGGATCCTTGACATTGATTAAAGCGATCTTATTATCACCGTTAGGATGTATAAAATACAAACATAGTGATATAAACCCCCCTAAAACCACATTATACTTTTAGATTACTTGGAATCATGGTCATTCATTATCGTTTAATATTATTGTAACTTGAATCCCAACAACAAACCTTCAAATTTATATCACAAGAAATATAAACATATACCATTAAAAGAATTCCTATATATGTGAAATCATTAATCAATGATGATATATCATAAATAACACCTCCATGAATGAACTCCTTCATCAATCGTATCGGTGGATGAAATATGAGCTAGGCATCAAACCCCAATAGACTATGACACTGGATCCCAAACCCACTAAGCATCCTATGTTCACGTCCTTTTCAATATGTGATTTCTATGAATTTTGGATAAGCATGTCAGTTACAGGTCAATGGATTATTCCCATGAATATTAAGAAATCACATACCATATTAAAATAAAATAAAAACAATGTTGGGGGGATAAATTCCCAATATAAAAATACATCATCTAGAACCCCTTGAGATTACAACATCGGTATGTTCTTTATGGTAACATCCATGACTACACAATATGTTCTAATGTCCACCATCACAATAGGTTCCCAAACCACATGGCCACCTAATGGGTTTCCCCAAATCTCAATGAGGCTTCCATGGGTTTATAGACATTTCCTAACAAGGTAATGTCCCTGATACCATCGCCCTGTCTAAGATTCCTTGCTTGATCCAAACACTTGAACCATTCTTAAGTATCCATAGGTTATAAAAACCAAATGATTAATGTTATAGTGGCGAAGGAGCGCTCTCCCCATGGTAGTATTAATTATCCATCAATTATATGGTATCTCATTGTCCAGCCATTTTCCCATATATCATGAGTGACCAATTCTATCACATAGAGGTCACTAAAACACTTTCATTATGTAAACTGCAACATAATCCATTCTATACTCATATCTACAACCATCATGTATTGAAATTTCCAAACAATGCATGATGGTCCATTTAGAACCTCAAAAACCATGATAAAATCAACAATAGGCTTTAGTTTTTATTATACGACATAGGAAATATAAAGAGTCCAACCACATACAATGGTTGGTTCACACATCCCAAAAAACTATAAAAGTGGATAAATACAAAAAAGGTATATTCATAAAGACCAACACCCTCATTTGGAGTTTCCAACTTTCCAAATTATATTAACAACTCTTATCGAGGATCACTAAGGACCTCTGACAATTGACCATGCTATTACCAGCCCAAATATTCATTTCTAAAGATCTCAAACACCTATTACACACTGTGGAATAGTATAAGATTAATTTTAACAAATTATATTTAACTAAAATATTTTATCCAAATAACAATAATTCCAAATTTCTCACCAAAAGTCATTTACACATTGGAAAAACCACCAACCATACCCCACAGGTACTTCTTGACTCCCCAACCTAATACTAAGTGAAATAATGGATAAAAATGATAATTAAATTTTTAACTTAGAAATAAATTTAATATAAAAACTCAAATAATGTAATGTTTTAATGTTTTTCTAGGAAAAATTGATGATCCACCACACATAGAAAGAATCTCGAGTCACCCAAATCCTAGGAAGGGTAAAATCACCAATGAGTTTGTCTATTTCCACCATTATATTGGGGAATCTGAACTAAATCCCTGAACATGAGAAACCAAAATTAATGTAGAATACATAATAAGAATAAACTAGTTTGGTGAGGGGAATAATGTACATGAAATTTATAACAAAAATCTCTAAATGACAACTCTAAAACAACAGATAGAAGGGGATAATGTAGGGGATATTTCCTATAGCAGCATGATGAAAAAACATAGGTTGCAGGGAGGATTACCCCGTTAAACATGAATGATCATAGGAGTCATTTTTCCCTTTAATAACTCTATTATATAGTGTGTGGATCTACAATAGCCTTGGTAGTAGTAGCTACTAGGCCACATGCAAGGCTCCTCTGGGCCCTCGGGATGTCTCTCAAGAATACATTTGTGTAAAAAACACCCATGTTGAGGCATACCAAGAATTAAAACATAATTTTGAATCATATTTGTAAAATTGACTAAATATTTAATCCCAAAACTAAAATTCTTCTTGAATTTTTTATATCTGTACAAAAATGATGCTTTGAAATGCACATAGTAGAAACAAAAGAATATTTTAGTATGTAAATTTGAGTGTGTTTTCATCAGACGAAATATATTTGGATGATTTCATAGAGTTGAGTTTTGATAGAATTAAAATAATTAGTTCAGAATAAAATATTCATGATGTGAAATTCTATTCTTGAACACTTCTGATGGATAAATGAGTAATATCTCATTATATTGTTTCTAAAAAACTGAACATTCTATAGGATATATCATGTCTTGGTTATATATTTTGTATAAAGGCAGTGTAATGATATGTCGTATTATGAGACTCTAAAGAATCTTAGTGTGACACTATTACATCTCTATAAGATTGTAAACATTTGTGATTATAGTGGAAAATTTATTTTTAGTTGAGATACCAAGTACAACATAGAGTATGTTAAATTGGAATTGGAAAAACATGTAAAATTCCTTATGTTCCTTTATTTATTTATTTTCTATATACTCGAGTGAGGTTTATTTTATCCAAATGAGTGAATAAAATCCTAAAAAATTTTAGGAGTTGATTATAAAGAGAATAATATTTAAATAATGTTATCCACTAATTCATCCCCCCACTTTTTATTTGAGTGTTTTTCAATGAGGAACATTAATATTCGTTGATTTTATTCCTCGGGGAATTGGGAAACATAATAATTCGTGATCTCAAACACACATTAAGGGAAGAACCTATCATTGATAAATAAAGGGATGTATCATATACATGTGATAAAATTTTAACATGGGAGCGATATCTTATGATAAAGAACAAGGATTAATATGATTTTTCTATAAGGCAATATAGATTGATATACAACCTCTAAATGATCACCCTGGAAGAATAACATACACCATGATTTTTTAATATAGAAACATGTTGCAATTATCATGAAATATAAAGCATTAACATGGATCACTTTAAAAAATTCAATGTTTAGAAGAAATTTATCAGACCTATTGTAATAAAATACAATAATTTAGTTGCGATTTTCTACAAACTGCCAAAAAATTTTATCCATTTATTAATAAAATAAATTCCCCCCAGATCGACCACCACATCTCCTGGGATAACACCCCACTCTCTCTTGATAACCCCAACCCTAATCCATCACCAACACAGTATTTCAATACTCAAGAGACACTCCCCTCATTTCCCCTATTATCATCGCTAGATGTCACCGGTAATCTATTTTCCCTCAAGCCTCCAGAGCCTGAACCATCGTTGTTGGTTCTTCTTTCCTCTAAGACTCCCAACCCCTCATCCTCTCTAGTTATTCTATTTCTCTTTACCCCCACTGGCCTCTACCCTCACTAGCTATACAGTTTCCCCTAAGCCTCCCTCTCACTTTCCCCCCACAGTTCCACCTATAGGTCTTCTCCCACGATCCTCCCTCATCAGAAATAAATAAGGAATAAATTTTAAACTTTCCTTTTCATAATAGCTAGTGTTTGAAATAATTTTGGGGTTTTATTATTTATGGTGTAATGAATCCCTCTCCAAACTTATATAATTTTATATAATGTAACTTTTTATTTTCATTGATATTGGGTAGTTTATTCTATCCATTTATATTTTATAACCAAACTATTGATTCATGGAAATTTTAAATTGACTTCGGTAGGAGGTAACACTTCTTTAAACTATATCTATAGATTTATATCGGATTTTAACTTTTCTATTTTAAATTTATACCTATCATAAATTGCGGTTTCAATATTAGAAATGTATAATTTATTCACAAAAAATTGTATTTATAATTTCAATGTATTATGTAATGAACTAATTGTTTTTATTATATCAAAATTATAACCAAAATTTATTATATTAATTATTATAGATTTTTGATAATTTTATCAAGGGTTTAAATTATGGTTTTTTATTATTACATGTTTGGAATGATGTAATGGTGATATTATTTGATTCCACCTAATAAATGTTCCAATTTTTATCATATATATAATTTTTGAATCATATTATTTGAGATGGTGATAAATTTGGTATGATATTTTGTTGTTAGGAATTAGAAAAATTCATGGGAGGACTTTGGTGTCAAAGTGGGAGTTCTAGGTATAAGTTTGATAATATTTTGATTTCATTCTACCCACACCCATAGTTATGTCTTTACACTAGATATATGAATTCACGCTCAATGATTCCAATGAAGTGTACAATGGGGGTGTCTCAATATGATTGAATCATACCCTAGCGAGATTTTCATGTGTGAAAAATGTACTAGATTGTCTCATAAAGACCATGAGAGTTATCCACAGATGATTAATGGGATTTTTATTCTTTGATTGATTGGGTTCACCTTGTAAGAAGTTTCATTATTTTAAAAATGAATAATAAATTGTTTTTTATTTCCATTCACATATTTTATAAATATAAATGTATTTCATTATATTTATCAAACTAGAATATATGGTTTATATTATCATCCAAAATTGTTGGTTCCCTCAAGTTAAATTACTTTAATGATTGGTTCATTTCCTTCAAAAGTTGTTAGTGAAAATAGTTAGATTTTGAAGTTGTATTTCGATATGTGGTTTGATAAATTATTTTCAAAGAACACTATAAATGTAATTTACTTTATGATTTTATGATTTTCATCTTGCTTTTATTTAATATAATATTATCCATGATATATTTCCTTCATTTTAAATTGGATATTATAACTTATATGACTTTTTATATAACTAATTGAGTTGTGTCTTTGTTCACATCCATTTATCTATTTTATTAATTAGCAGTACATATGTGTATTAATTTTTATATAATGTGTAGGAAAATTATTATATATATGAAATAAATCTATATTTCATTATAGATGAACACATATCAGTATGATAAGGGATTGGATGAGTTTTTAGATTTTTAAATAGCCAATCGTTCAATTAATGGGGAAATAATATTTCAATGTCCTAAATGTAAATTTAGAAGATGGTTTAAGAGACATGATGTTTATGAGAAAATTATATTTAATCAATTTTATGCACAATATTTTTGTTGGATTTGACATGGATAATCAGATGTTACAGGAATTTTGAGCACAAATTTCAATAAAACAGAATGAGCTCCCATCATTGTCAACACTGAAAAATGAATTGAAAACACGTTTTAATGATTCTTTAATAATTTCAATAAAAAAATTCAACATCAAAACATATCATAACAACCATTTGAGGGTAATAAAATGAGTGACTTGACGAGGGATATTTTGGTACTATAGGACAACTAGATCAATATTGTAACATATAATTGGATCCCCAATTGATTCTATAGAGAATAATATAATAGATAACATCGCTGAGTAGACTAATGTGTATCATGATTTCGGAAAAGACGAAAATCAAGAGTTTTATGGATGATGTTTGGAATATTAAAAACCACCATTTATGATTATGTTTTACCATATAAAATTTTTAGAAGTAGGTATAATTAAGGTGATTTCCATGATATTGGAATAGTTCAGCGATGCATTTATTCAATCTAAGATAGCGAAGTATTTTTATGATATGAAAAAATTTAATAAAAATATTGGTATGAATTATACAAAAAATAATGTTTGTCAAAATTGTTGAATGAATAATTGGGGAGAGGATTCAATAATATGGGATATAAAAATGTTCTTCTTCTAAAAGGAATTAAATGGGTGATGTTATTAATATGAATCAAAATACTTCTATGAATATTATAAAGAATAACAGACATAATATGGTTTTCGTCAATTCTCTTTGAAACCTCGATTGAAAATACTATTATTGTCATAAAAAACTTCTAAGCACATGAAGTGAGAATTTATAGATAATAACAATAATGATTTTATTAATTAAACAATAGATTCACTATAGTGGAAAAAATTTACTCATGACATTTCGATTTCTCATCAAATCCAAGGAATGTGCAATTAGGATCATCTTGTAATGAATTCAAAAAATTTGGTACTTGGATAAACAATTATTGAAATTGGGCGGTTGTTTCTAAATCTTACAATCTACCTCCATGGATGCGTATAAACCAATTGTATTATATTATTTCAATGATTTTTCCTAGAAAAATTTCTTGAAATGGTATTGACATATACTTCAAATCTCTAATTGAATAATTATATATTTTATATAGAAATGTGTTGAGAAATATGATTAATATTATAGAAGGACATTCAAAATTCATGCTTCTCTAAAGTAAACAATTAGATAGATACAAGGATTTTTGAAATTTTCTAGTTGGAACAATTACATGGGTTTGGATTACCCTATTTGTAAATTTTATTTTTAGAATGATCAAATTCCTTACAATAAAAAAAGTTGTTTCTTGTTTCTTTCAATATTTCTCAATGAGCCTTCTAGATTTTGGTTGAAAATGTAAAAAATTAAATGTTATATTAATTATAGAATAACTCCAAAGTTGTTAATATGTTTTGAAATATAAAAAATGGAAATTTTGAAACAAACATTGGGATGGTGCATCAGTTGTATGATAGTGAGAAATGAGTTTGATGTACATGGTCAAGTGAAATTGGGATGCAACAATGGAAGGAAAAATTTTATTCTTCAAACTTATGTATTTATAATTTAATTTTTAATGGAATAATATTGATGTAATGAATATTAAGAAATTTTTTTTGTAAAAAGTAGATCTTAGAATTTTTTAATGAGAATTGAAAATCAAATGAAATTGTTAATGATTGGAAATAATTAAAAACAATGAACATAAAGTGTGATCTCTAGCTAGATGATAATGGAAAGCATGCCCCATCAGTTTTTGAATTGAAAAATAGGTACAAAGACACATTCCTTAAAATTTTAAAACATGTGAAGGTATCTGATGGGTATTCAGGAAACATATCAAGGTGTGCCAAGTTAATGAATCATTGGTTAAATTGATTGAAAAGTCCCGAGTTATATATTTTATGAGAACATTTACTAAAATTGGCATTGTCTACATTATTACCTAAAAAGGTTACTCCTGTTTAAATCCAATTTTTTATATTATTCATACAACTATTTTAGAAAACTCTACAACTAGATGATATTGAAAACACTCATTTGTGATTTTTATTGACAATTTGTGTAATGAAGATAATATTTCCTCTTTCATTTTTTGCTATCACAATGAATTTCACTATACCTTTGTTTGAGGAAACAAAAATAGAAGGGTCCGAACATTCTCTAAGGATGTATCTCATTGGGACGTAATATATTTATATGTTTTTAATCACAAGTAAACAGATTTTGGTACTTCATTTAATATATAATTATTTTTTATTCATTATTTTCTCATATATCTTGGCCATTTTAAATCATACATGAAAAAAAATCCCCACCTGAAGGCTCTATTTCTGAAGGTTATTTACCATAGGATTGTGTTACTTTTTTTTTCTATATACATATATGATATTGAGAAAATATTAAATAGATTTAATTTTTTTGATGACATTTCAAATCAATCTCAACTACATAATAAACCAAAAATAATTTTAAGTCTTATATGATATTTTGTGATTATCTCAAATGTTACACTGAAAAAAAAGAATTATTATAGGAAAATTGATATGTTCTGCTGAATTGTGAAAATGTAAATCCATTTATTGTAGAGATTATGATACAAAAAAATATATGTATGAGAGGATTAATAGAAAATAAGAAAGATATAAAAAAACCTGTTAATAAATATCTTATTGAATGGTTTTCACATCATGTAACTTCATATATATTTCAGTTAGTATAGATATCTAGTTGATAAATATATATTAAAAATAATAATGTATATAAATTTTTGTAGATCATGAATAATGAAACTTGAGTTGAGTTGTTTAAAGATTTAATGTTTCTAACATGATGTCCTCTAAAATAGGATACAAAATTATTTTCTTATAATGTATTTGGATTTAAATTTCATGTATTAAATCGGGAATAGGGTTTGAAAACACATAATAGTGGTATATTTATAGTTTCCCAATTATCATATACGAGAAAACTGATTTATATTATCGAATTAAACTACGATAGAAATTTTTTAGTTGATTTATTTAAATAATGTTGGGTCAATATTACAAGGGGAATAAAAAGTGATTCAATGAAATTAGTTTTATGAACTTCTATCTCTTTATGGGTGTCGATAACCATGAATTAAATTATTTGAAAATTTTATCATCGCAATAGAAAATGGTATATTATGTTGAAATTTTCATGCATGAAGGGTGGAGTGTAGTTGTTTACATGAAAAAAATTTATTTTATGATATGGGTTATGACATTGAAAATTAGTCATATGACATTACATGCCATCAATAGCAATAAAAAAATTATATTTCAAACATTATATTGAAAATATTAGTCGTGCAACTGTTGATGATGTTGGTGAAGTAATGATTGAGCAGATAAATGACATGATTTAAGGAAAAATGATTTTATTTGAAGGCATCCATTAATTTATTGACCAGATAAGTTATATGTTAAGTCATTAATTATCCTTAATATGTATATTTTTTTCAGTATGACTCGTATGTAATCATTTATATTTTTTTCTCCAAGAAGTTTTAGAAATATATGATTTGAAGTTAATATTATTTGATTAAATGATGGTAATTCCAAGGAAGAATAATGTCACTAATTCTAGTTGACTTCTAGTTAACGTTACCTTGACAACACTAAAATTTTATGATATATCTATCTTCCTCCATATAGAATCTATGAAACCCTCAATATTCCCCCCTTTGTAAGTCTTATAACCTCCAGTCCATCAACATCACACACACCCTTCTTCTCTATCCCATCAATATATGAGAAAATTAATCCCTATTCTTTAGGTTTAGTAGCATTGGAAAATGTTCTCACACTTGTTTCTTCATAAGCATATTAGAGGGTGAATTTTATATGTAAAAATTTTCATGTCAATAATGTTATGGATGTTTTTTTACACTATTATAATTTTTTCATCAAATATGAATACTAAGTTACTACATGGCATTATATGAATATTTTATGATTCTATAATATGAACAGAATGAAGATAATTGCCCAATTAGAATCTTATGTTGTCTTAATGTATGATTCTATATGATGATTTTTCCATATTCTAGGACAACTGGGGGTGGGGCTAGATACCCATCCGATTACCAATGCTGATTTGAGGTATGTGCCTCAATATGCGAAAAATGAATTGCTTGATTCCTAGATAAAGGTACTTTAAATACATTATTGTGTGATTGAATGTCATTATGTTTTTAAATTATAATAATTTAAAAATTAAACACTTTGTATAGATGTTATTATACTTTACCACTACAGTTGTTATCACACGAAAGTGGACATTGAAAATTCTTGGTAATAAATGGATTGATTTGAAATGGATATAATGGAATTAATTCAATGATTCTTCATTTACCACTCAATAGCTCATATGATAAAGAACTCTAAAGTGTACCTAGTGAGAAATGGAAGGTTTTTGTTGATAGTCATCATCATCAGTAGAAGGTGGTTTTGTAATTTATATTAGTATATAATCCTCATTATATATATATATACATTAATTTGATAAGGAAATGAAATTTCATACATTACTATTAAATTACTTTATTTTATTTCAGGATGGTTCAAAGAAAAATGCACCAAGTCAAGCTAAATAAATCATCCCCCACACTGACAGATCGATTATATTATCTCGAAATAGATCGACTCTGGTAATATTTTCCATAGTTTAAATATTAATAAGATAACTTTATCGATTTCATTTATTAATTTTCGTATTTATCTTTAAACAATGTAGTAATAAAAGTAGGTCACAATGGATCTCTAACAGAATTTTGGTCAGATATTCATTCAAAATCATATGGGGCTATGTTAATGATCCAATCAAAGTAGTTGGGGTATCAATTCATTTATCAATATTATAACTTATTATATTTGTAATTATATTAATATTTATTACATAAAATATGATTTATATTTCATTTATAAGTAAAAGTAAAAGAATGATTGGATGATAATCCCACACATTCCTTCTTGTTCTCCTAGGATTATCGGGTTTTTCATGTCCTAGGGAAGGAGCATCCACGTCGCTTACATTGGATTGGTTTGGGACCATTACCATCAGAGGTCATTATCAAGATATTCGAGATTATAGCAGCATCTACCCTAGTTTTTAGTTACTCCCTACCATAGGATTCTCAAAGGGAGTTTGTTTCAATGAAAAGCACAATTTAGGATAAACAAGAACATATAAAGATGCATGATGAAAAGGTCGTTGCTCTATAGAAAGCATTGATTGAATTATATTAGAAGAGAATTGGATATGTCCTTGATGATATTTCCTTGATGGATGGTAGTTTTCTGGTTAATAAAAAAACATCAAAATAATTTATTAAACAAAATTTTAGGGGTGTAAAATTTAAATGTATATATACAATGATATTTAATTTCCATCATAAATTGTACTGAAGATGCCAATAGTGGATAGTGGATAGTGGATATTGATGTAGAGAAGGTTTCGATCAAATTTCATTGGGAGTTATTAGTGTTCAATTTAGATTCAAATATGATGTGTAAATAACATATGATTGCATAATAATAATATGGTGATTCATATTATATGTTGCAGTTTTAGTAGGGATATATGTAATTCCATTATATTTCCTGAAAATCTATAAAAATGGTTTATTTTATATGTTGTAATATGAAGATTGCATTATGATTTATTTTACTTGAATATTCTGTAGATAATTAATTGTTTCCCCACATGTTTTGTGTCTTTGTATATGATGTATGTTTTGGATGTGAACATTGTGGGAGGTTGATCCAAGAATTATTATATTGTGCATGCGTCATCCTTTGTCTATAGTTTGTTTTACCTTGTTTTGTGTGTTATGTATATGTTAAATCCCTACATGTTTTCCTATACCACATTATATTTATTATGTGATGTATCATGCATATATTAATTGTTGAGTAGTTATTTATTAATATATATTACTTATATTTCTCGTAATTTTATTTTATTAGATATAAATGTGTATTTTAGTTTTTTGTAAGATAAATCCTCCCAAAAATGTTAAGAGAACTTGGTTCTAGTTTCCAACCCCAATCTTATTAGTGTATATATTATAGTGGAGCACTATATTTACTACTACTCTATATGTGGACACTATGGGTTGATTCATGTAAAAGGGGTATCATAGTGGTTGAGTACTGGGTATGTTGTTTATAATAAATAGACTGTAATGGCCTAGGGTTTTTGGGGTCCATTACATGATTAAAGTCTGATGTGTGGGGTATTCTGGGTGGTCTGGAAGGTCATCCCAGCTTCTCGGTGAAGCTTATGAAACCTAACGGTAGCCTCAGCCTACCGGTAGCCTGGAGATACCGATTGCTCAGCCTACCGGTAGCCTCGGCCTACCGGTGACTCGGCCTACTGGTGGCCTCAGCCTACCGGTCGCCTTGGCTTACCGGTCGCTCGACCTACCAATAGCGTTGGCCTACCGGTATCTCGACCAACTGATAGCCTCGTCCAACTGGTATCTTGGTCTACCGGTAGACCATTCCTATATGTGAACTCTCCACAAGTTTTCTAGTAGCATCTAGCTCGGCCTACCGTTGGCCTCGGCCTAACAGTAACCTCGACCTACCGGTAGCTCGGCCTACCGGTGGCCTCGACCTACCTGTGGCCTCGGCCTACCGGTAGCCTCGACCTATCTGTAGCTCGGCCTACCGGTCGCCTCGGCATACCAGTAGCTCGGGCTACCGGTAGCATCGGCATACTGGTAGCTCAGCCTATCGGTATCCTCGGCCCCCCGGTAGCTTGGTCTACCGTTAGACCTAGCCTACCGGTGACCTCACCACGAGTTTTCTAGTAGTGCCTCTTTCCACGAATTGCTTTGTAAACCATGTTTTGACCCCCTTGAAGCATGTTTTAAAGCCCATTAATGTAATTTAATTAAATTATTGGTGAGGTACCATCCTTAAATGGAAAACCATGCTTATTGGTCATGCCTTTAACCGCATTTTCAGAAATTCTTCTACTGTATCCTATGAGCAGTCCTTCATTGGTTAAGGAGGTGTGCATCAATTTTAACCTTTCATAAGGGTGGTGAAGTTTTAATTTGGATGTGTGGGGTGGCCCAACTACGTGGTCAACCCACAATCCCACTTCTTTCGTTGTTTTTAGTTTATCTCCTTATCTTAACCGTCCCGGGGATGCTGTATGTCAGCCTTTACAACCTAAAGCTTCTCTTCTCCCTTGGTTCATTTTTCTCTATCACCCTGCGCTCGGAATACCCTTCCTCGGGATGAGTCGTACCACCGTGATGTTTTCCTTGATCACGTTGCATGGTGTTCCTGCTACTCCTAATTTCCAGTTTCCACGCGGGGACTTAATGTCGATCCTTGATAAATCAGGTAGGGATTTTCTCCATGGTCTCTCATTTCTGTGCATAATGCAAGGTGGGTATGCTTTTTTGTTTATAGAAATTGATGAATCCAAACTTAATGAAGATAATGAATGGACCTATAAAGAAGGAAGGTGGGATGTGATCGATGTTCTACTGTACTATTTTATGTTGATATGTTTTGTGAATTATACGGGCCTATGCTCACTGAAAATCATGGCTATTGGTAGTCTTTCTCTGTGCACTAATGAACATCAGGGATCCTGGATATTTAAATAAACGTAAAATAGAATTGGTTAATTACGTATAATCAGTTAAATAAATTGAATGCACCAATATCAACATTTTTCTGTGATAACTCCGGTAAAAGCCCAGTGGAATTAAAACCACGGAGTATGTTAACTCTTTTAAATCTAAAAATACGTGCAAGGGTTTTCCTTGTGTTGGTGGTAGTGTCTTAGTTGTTTTATTTCGCGGGTTGTTTTTGGGTGAATTTATGGTTTTCATGGTTGGGGTATTATATTGTTGGGGTATATGGGCGTGGATGGGATCCCCTGTTGTTATACTTTCGCTGGTTCTGAATCTGAGGCTGTATGGTTGCTCTTCTATGACACAAATTCGAGTGGGATCTTCTGTTGTGGAGAAACCATTGGCTTCTAGATTTTGGGGACATGAGGCTGTGTCTCAGGTTTTGTTTTGTTTCCTATATTTTGAGGAATTTCACTTGATCCCTAGTTGTTGTGAATTTACAAGAGAACCGGGTGTGAATGCTTAAATGTTTTCCGATAGTTTTCGTTCCTACTTTAATTGTTGTTTCATATGTGAATGTTCCTGTTTTTTTCTCAGTAGTGAAGGGATTAACTCATAATTAACTGTTATGAAATGATAACTTGAATAGGGAAACTGGGAACTATTTGTTGTGTGCCTGTTTTATGAGGTAGCAGTGCTTGGGCATCTTCTTGTATCGATTGGGGAACCATAGGTTGGGCTGTGTGTTGGAATATATGTGTAACTGTATGTTTTGTGTTTAGTCGCACAACATCCACACTGGTAACTTAGTGTCGGACACCCCATTTCATGGGGAAGGGTGTTTACCCATAGTTACTCACATTCTTTCTCTCTCTTACCTCCTCTGTGATGGATGGAGGCAACCTTACGCCCAAGATTCTTCTGGTAGGTTTTGATAGGTGTGTTGTTATCCCAGGACTCTTCGGGCAGGTTTGTTTTCCCAGGTGTCTTCGGGATGAGGCCGAGGTGTGTGCAGGCTGGGATGGATGGTTGTGAGGCCCAGGTGTGTGCGGGTAGGGATGTGGATGGTTGTGAGGCCCAGGTGTGTGCGGGCAGGAAGAGCGTGGTAGAGTCAGGACGTTTGACGTTAGGGATGAGCAGCTAGCTAGTGGGGGAAATGGTGGTGCGGGGTACCAAAATGTTTTGTTCTTACTATTACCTTACATCTATTGTTATTTGGTAAGAGTGTCCAGTGAGGTGGGATGGATAGATTCCTTGATATATTATGTTTCTTCTGCTTCTCACGGGACTTTAGGACGTCTAACCACTTCTGTACGAGACCTTTAGGTTTTCTTACTGAGTATACTTTGTATGCTCACCGTACGTTTACATTCAGGTTTCCAGGAGGGCTTCATAGGCTTTCCGGGACGTTACTAGTCTGGACGTTGGAGTTGCTATTGGTCACTATTGGATTCTGCTTAGCCTCTTTCCTTTCCTTTTGGGTATTTTACTTTGGAGTCCTTTTTCATTGTTCAGTTTTATTATTAAACATGCATGTAGTTTTTTTCCCTTAAGTTTTATATACTTGGTGGTATTTGGTGTTGACTCATTCTTTCTCCCAATCTTGGTTAACTAAAAAGGGTAATGCTTCCCATATTGTGAGTATGTTATACCCTTGGTTCTAGTCGCCACTCTGGGCCTACTGGAGGAGGGACTCATGGGTCATTATATATCATTCAACATAAAGAAGGAAGGGCTTGGAAATCTGCTATCCCTTCCCTCCTTTCAGTGAAGGCGGGTTGTGACAGAATGATATCAGAGGAATATGTTGAGGGATAGGATGCAGTCTAGAGTTAGGCATAGTGAGGATTGCATGGGATGGTAGGGCAACAATGTTAGGTGATCTTCGTTCATGAAATAGAACAGGGATGACCAGCTAGGACACTGGATTTTAGGGCCCCCCGTGATCCGATACAAGGACACTAAGCCTATAAAATGACCAAGTGGGAATACATTTCTTGTAGGGTAGAGACCCTAGTGAAGGTACATGCATCATAATGATTGTGTTTTAAT
The DNA here is from genome assembly GCA_963277665.1 of Viscum album. Classification (NCBI taxonomy): domain Eukaryota; kingdom Viridiplantae; phylum Streptophyta; class Magnoliopsida; order Santalales; family Viscaceae; genus Viscum; species Viscum album. The sequence continues at coordinate 374,930,435 of OY728160.1, read as the reverse complement.
TGATTTGGGGATCCTTGGGGATAAAAATTTAATAATAATAATAATAATTTCCATTGATACTCGGGCTTAGGAATTCTTTGTTTACCTTGCAGCCATGACACCTGGACGTTATCCACGATCTACTCGACCATTTGAGGACCATTGTATCAAGGCAGTTGACTAGTAGAGGATTGACCGAGATGAGGAGGATGGCTTGTGGAAGAGGACTCTACACTCCTTCCAACGACAAACCCTCGAGAAGTATGAGGGCAACATTTCTGACTCAGTAATGGAGGGATGTCTTGAGGAGCTAGACATCGCCTTCTATTTGATCCATGCTATTAGGGAGTACTGGGTTCCGTTTTCCGTCAGTAAGCTGAGAGAAGCATCACATTAGTTGTGGACGCTTTTCCTAGAAGAGAAGAAAGAGGAAGAGGTTTCTTGGGCTAGTTTCGAGATGGAATTTCATGAGGATTTCCTCTCTTCTAAGATGAAGGCTAAGAAGAGATAGGAGTTTCTCTCTCTTTAGCAGGGAAACATGTTTGTGAGGGAGGTGGGGATCATGTTCAAAGATCTCTTTCACTTTTCCCTGGATCCCTTTTCGGATGAGGAGTATCAGGAAAGACGGTTAGGGGAGTCACTCCGTCCTTCTCTTGAATAAGTTGTCACTCCCTTCATTCTTCTAATGTACGTTGCAGTATATAAGAAGTACGAGATAGTAGATTGGATGCACTCAAAGGGATGCACAACACGAGAAGGGAACTAGGTGAGTTCATCAAAGGGGAAGGAGGTTAGCGGCAAGTCTCGAGGGACAGGGCCTTCCAGGTTTCGACAAGCAGGGTTTAGGCCTCATCAGTTCCAGTACCGTGCTTCTGGCCCTCGCCCCTTTTCCTCAGGTCCTGGACCGAAGTGTTTCTCTTGTGGAGTATTCGGGTACGTCCAGATCAGGTGTCCGACTTGAGCTCCAAATGGTGGAGTTTGGTAGTTTTAGCACCAAACTCATCAGCATCTGTTGTCGGGGAGGCCTTTCCAGCTGCAGCAGTAGTCCCCTGGCCCCCCCGAGGGATGACCTTGCGAGAGGAGACCAAAACCAGGGTGATCCTCAGGGACCTAGACCGGCGCGTGGTCGGGGAGGTGGTCGACAGTTGCGAGGCAGAGAAGCTGGGTGTGGACAGTTGCACGGCACAATGTTTGTAGCTCTGGCAGGATCATAGGTCATTCAAGGTACGATCAGTTTATTCAGAACTCTTGTATCTGCCTTGTTTGATTCGGGAGCTTCACAATCCTTTGTTATTCCCAGATTGGCCCATGCTCTGGGTCTTGATGTTTAGAGTCTTTTTGTGCCCCTATTTTTGAGAACACTAGTTGGGTGTCAGACCAGTGTATCTTAATTTTTCCAGGGATGTAGACTGCTGTTGGGACCGCATTAGTCCAGTGGAGACCTTCTTTCATTACAGATGTAGAAATATGATGTCATTCTAGGCATCGATTGGTTATTCTCCATGCCTTCCATCATCAACTGCTATAAGATAAGGATATAATTCTCCAAAGAGGATGGACAACGTGTGGCTTTTGTTGGGGATCAATGTTATCAGGTGGGGACTCAACACGTGGAGCCACTCCTTTCTATGTTGTAAGGGGTGTTAGTGGAGTTGGAAGACACAAGAATGATGGATGTCCCATAGGTCGTAAGATAATTCCCTGATGTCTTTCTTGATGAGGTTGTGACTCTACCCCCTCAACGTTACGTTGATTTTGGGATAGACTTTCATCCTAGTGCCCGCCCAATCTTGATGGATTTTTATCATATGACGCCTTCTGAGTTGTGGGAGTTGTGGATTTAGATTGACGATCTGATGGAGAAGGGCTTTGTTCGACCCACCATGTCACCGTGGGGTGGTCCATTTTTGTTCGTAAAGAATACAGATGGTAGTCTATGACTATGCATAGACTACCGGAGGTTGAATCAGGTGACGGTCAAGAATTGTTACCCCCTCCTGAGGGTAGAAGATCTTTTCGACCAGCTGATGGGGACTGGTTGGTTCTCTAAGATCAATCTGCAGTTTTGATACCACCAGTGTAGAGTGAAGCAAGGTGATATCCTGAAGACGACTTCCAGATGCAGATATGGCCGCTTTGAGTTCATGGTCATGCCTGTTGGCATTACAAACACATTAGCTATGTTCATGAACCTCATGAACTCTTTCTTCTGAGAATTTCTGGACCAGTTCATTGTGGTGTTTATCGACGACATCCTTATCTAATCAAGATCATAGGAAGATCATGTTGGGAATCATTGGGTATTTTTGAGATTCCTTCAACACCACCATCATTATGGGAAACTATCTAAGTGCAAGTTCTTAAAGCGAGAAGTACATTTCCTTAGACATGTAGTGTCTCAGAAGGGAATAGTCATAGACCCGTCGAAGGTAGAGGAAGTCATTTCATGGGCATCACCTAAGAAAGTGATGGATGTTTTTAGTTTCCAGGGTTTTGAAGGCTATTACTAGAGGTTTGTGCCCGAATTCTCTCGAGTTTCGCCTTCGTTGACAGCATTGACTAGGAAGGACCAAGCCTTCGTGTGGAGCGACCAGTGCTAGAAAACTTTTGGATACCTAACCGAGAAGCTGGTTAGTGCTCCAGTACACAGATTACCTGAGGAAGGGGTGTTTTTTGAAGTGTTCTGTGATGCTTCTAGCATTGGGATGGTATGTGTGCCGATGCAGTAGCTAGGAGTGATCTCTTAAGGGTTGAGGCAGTTACGTCCTCATGAACATAACTATGCCATCCACAATCTGGAACATGCGGTCGTGGTGTTCGAATTGAAGTTATGGTGGCATTATCACATCAGAGAGCACTTTGTGGTCTTCTATGAACGATACATTCAATTATTAAACCATTTATATCCCCGACGAATTTTGAGGAAGAAATTCATTTTAAGGGAGATATAATATAACACATCAATATTTTTATAAAATAGATTTTTTAATTTTTTTATATCTTATGTTGTATGGTACACCAAGTTAATATTTTGATACATGAAACACTATCCAATCTTACTGTATTCACAACACTATTCATGTCTTGTGTTACACATAATTTTGAATTCTTTTAACAAAATTCAGTTAATTCAAGATCGAGTTTAAGTGAAAAATTAAATATTATTATGTTACATTATATCCTAGCCATTATGATGGGAGGATAAACAATTATTAACAGAATTATAAATATATATTTTTCTCATGTATATATAATCCAATTTATTTATGAGGATTAAATTATAAATTAAAATAACACCCTTTTCAAGTAAAATAATTTTTTTTTTCTAAAAAACTATTTAAATGAAAATAAGTGAGTTGTTGAAGAGAAGAATAAAACATTACGAATTTTACGAATGTAATATATATTTAACATATTCAATATTTTTTAAAATTCATCTTATATGTTTTATCGACATAATACTAGAAAAAAATGATTTTTTCAGATAAAAGAAATATTTTTCAAAAAATACAGTTTTTCCACTATTTTATAAAGAACTGATTTTAAATCTAGTTTTTGAATCATTGATATATATTATTTTATTAAAATAATCTTCCTATTATAATTTTTAGTATCAAAATTTACTTTGGTTTTATTTGTGTATTTTTCTGATTGTTTTATTTTTTGAAAAATATTGAAATGTAAATTTTTAATAAAACCATAATATCATGTAAAGGTATTTACAATGTTAAATTATGTTATGGATTATTTTTAAATTTGAATTAGTTCATTTTTATGAAATTATGGTTTTTAGAATGGATTTGATACATTAATTTATTACAAAAATAGTTTCTCTTTTAAAAGGGAATTTTTCTGAAAAAATGGTTTTTAGGACTTTTTAAATATTTTATTTTAAATTTAAATTGATAAATAATTTGTATTGAATTTTGAAAAATGGATATAGAAGTTTGGATTAAGAAGGTATAAATTTGGTATGTATGTAAATTTTATTTTTCTCCAATATAAATAGTAACAATGGTTAATTTTTTTATCACGATAAAGTGTAAGTTTGGTAATTATGTTAAAATAAAATTATAATGGATTTTAAATGATCCTTGTAAATGTTAAAATTTTATTTTAGGAATAACCCTCTACCCTTAAAAATTGAGACTCTAAATTGTGACATTTAATGGAAACTTTTTAATGAATATGAATTAAAAAATATTTAAATCAAAGTAAGACATAAAGTATCATTGTCTTAGTCTTTAATATCTATTATTAGTCCACAAGGGAAACAATTACTATTATGAGTGATTATAATTATTAAAATTGATTATAAGAAAAATATATTATTGTGAAAAATTTATTTTTGACATTTTCGGCCCCTTAGGTTGAATTATGATATTTTTATTGTTTTATTTATTAGGATTTTAATGATGTCACACTCATGATTAAAAAAAATATAATGTCTAATATATGATTATACAGAAGATAAATTTGACTATAAATACTCATTAGAAATCTAATTTTTTATGATGATAATTTATTTTAAATTTTCATGAAATAAATAATTACTATAATGACTTATACAATGATGATATAGAAATTATTTAATTGATGAAAAATCAAAAAAACAGTTTTTTGTAAAATGAATTTAAATATTAAAAAACCAAAAAGCATGACCCAATATTATTGGATGAGTATATATCTACCATTATAATCCATGGGTAAAATTATTTACCATTTAGAGCCACATGGAAAAAATTATAATATTTATAATAATTTATCAAAAGTATTGTTAATGTTGTTATACTCTCGTTTAAATAAATATAACCTTTTTTAATGTGGGATCTCCTAGAAGATATTTTCCTATATAATTTTTTTTTGAAATAAATAGATTTATATTAATCATATTATTTTATTTTTAATTTTTACCTAACAAATTAGTATCATAAATAATTACACAATACTGATGTAATAATAATATTATAAATTGGAATATACAATAAATGATATTAAAAATATTAATATATATTTATAATTCATAGTAAATAATACATAAAATGAATTTTCAAGAATTTAATGATCCTATAGGGATTTAATTAATTTTTTTTTCAAGGATAACATCTCATTTAGATATTTTTAAAAACCCACAATTTAAATAGTGTCAAAATTGACACTATTAATTCTTTATCAAAATATTTTTTGTTAAATTATTTAAAAATAATAAATAAATAATAAAAATATGTAATAATTCTTATATAACTTAAAATGTTTAAATCTATATATTTATTGTATAATTTTTATAAAATAAGCACAAATTAAACTGTTTAAACAATGAATTATTTTTTACATATGATAAAATTAAAATAGAATGACTAAGGGTTAATTGAATTGATAACATTAAAATTGACATATAGACTTTCCCAAAAATTATTGGATGATGAGATTAAAAATTAATCTTATCTAATAAAATAAAATAAGTCGTTTTGGAGGTTTTTGGATGTGTTTGTATTTTATTATGAATAAATATTTTTGGAGTTTCCAAAAGTACAACTCACCGCGATTATAAAAGGGAACTTCCTCCCTTGCCTATTCACTACACATTGAGCCTTCTAGATCAGACATAACCATACCTATTCAAATATAAACTTCCATAATCACATTATAGAGGTTATTATCATCACAGAAAACCAACACTAGGGCCTTTAATATGATATCTAATGTGAGGTCGTTGAAGAAGTGGTATTATCATATATAGATTTGTTCAAATTATTTCCTCTTCAATTTACCTTCATGATTTATTTAAATTATAAATTAATATATATAGTATTAATTATGTAATTAGATGTTATTATAATTAAATAACAACTATATTACACATTCTATCTATCTTATGAAAAATGAAATAACCACACGTTCGTACGTACCTATTACCCTCTCCAAACCATGGTGAAATATGTTTTCACCACCAACTTACTTGTATGGGTATAATGATGAAAATAATAACTATATATAATTATTATAACTTGATATCTATTTTGAAACAGTATATATGCCATCCACTTTAATACCATTTTACAATTATGGGAATAATATTGTTGCTCGTGGGTACGTATGACCTACTATCTTCACGATGTGTTGTGATTCATTGTAAATGATATACACTAAAAAATGATTATATAATGTTATTGAATTAATAAATATGATATATATTAATTTAGTATCATTAGGTAATGTATATAACTGAAATATAATAATAGGTATAATAACTTAACTAAAGAAATATGTGTTACAAAATAAAGAAGTTAATACCCAATGGATGAGAAATAATGTTATTCACAAACAGGTAATAATATGATCACATATGATATTATAAAAAGTGAATGTGATTCTGAAATAAGATAATAAAATTATTTAAACTGTTATATAAGAGTTTATTAAATGTAATAAGGAACTCGTACCTAAGGTAATGGATAATTTTTCATTCTCATTGTTATCAGTGATTGTTGATACGTAAGTTTTTAGTATAGTATATTTATCATCCATGTCCATGATTCCAAAATATAATATATTATTTATATTATTATTCAATTATTTAATGTAAATTTTACCGTTTGGTGAATTTTTATGAAATGATATGAATGCAATCTATTTTCATTATTCAATATGAAGTACATTCTGAAATATTAGAGAAAAAAGAAATAAGAAAATGAGTTTTTAAATTATACTTCATGATTGAATTTTTAGGTCCCTATAACACCTTATTTCAAGGAATCTTCCTATTAATGATCTTCTGTTTTTTTTAAATAATGTTTTTCCATTAAAATTTGCAACATTTTAAGAAAAGTAAAAAAACTAAATAAGAAAGGATATTTTTCATCAAAAATTATTTTCAAGTGTAATATAAAAATTAATTTTGATCTAAGATATAATTTATTAATAGGATTATTTTCCAAGTATGATATTGTTATTGTTCCAATGAATTTAATATTTTTATCATGGAATTATATTTATGAAATCCATTTGTTTTACATTGATTATTTTATGGGGGAATGATGTTTGAAGAAACCCATTTTGTTTCCTCGATTATGATGAATGATTTATATTATTGTGGCATACCAATGAATGATTTAATTTTGATACAGGTGGTAACTATATCGTTCTTCAATTCATTTGGTAAGTATTTATATATAATGAGATAGAAATGAACAGAATGGAATGTTAATGTGGTTTAATACTATGGGATCAGAACGACAGGTAAAACCGGTTCAGTAATACAGGACTAGAATGGCAGGTAAACCTAGTTCAGTAATGGAAATTTTCTTCTACAATGGTCTTGGCATGGAGACTTGGATAATTTGGAAATGATTTTCTATGCTTAATTTTTTTCCACAATTATATGTTTTATGCCAATTCTATTTCTCAATTCCCTTGTTACGTTATGATTTATGCCTTATTAAATAAGATGATTTATTCAATGACTAGTAATTTTGTTTTATGTTATACACGGTATGATTTTAAAAATAGATGTTACTTTTTTACATTCTTCTGTTCATGTTTTGTTTGTTTTCCCTTACTACGCTTCTGAGGTCACCATTCTTATGATTCCATTAATCATGTTATAAATAAAGAATTTAAGTTAGAGTATTAATGTGGAAAATCCATATGGGAGTTGTTGAAGATTTTTAACAAGTTAGAAGAGAGTATTCCAAGGTTACAAAGGCACTAAACCATTAGAGTCATCAGGAATGTTTTTTTAAATGTAATGAATATTATTTTTCAAAGTTGTAATATTCATGTACATCATGCTCTGGTTGTTGTATCATTTCTTCTAGTTTCCATTTTGTGATATTGTGGAACATTATTTTTCTATAGGTGATGGAAGCTTGGTAGGGAAACACAACTGTATCATATTGTATTTTTAGGCTCCGATATCTCTTCAGTTACTCCTAAAAAATGATTTCTGGTGTACTTTAATAAAATTGACAGTATCATTGGGTCATCTAGTGGTAATGGATGTGTTATTAAGAATTACCACATACACAAGACTACCTATCAGATTATTGATATATTAAAAATCAATAGAATATATATAGCCTAGTTTTGGGTGTGAATTAGTATCCTTACTAATGTAAACGAGAGTGGTTTTCCAAACAGACCTCTACATTAGAATAAATTTTAGAATATAGAACCCATTTTCAATTTCAATTTGGAATACTATGTGTCATTTTTCCTTTTGAACATGGGAGGAAGGAGTAGATTGAGTGGTATGATTCCTCAATGTAGTTATACTATTGATAGTATTAGTTATATCATGTTAATAATGAATTAAAAATAGTAACAACTATGAGAATATGATCATAATGGATTTATATAGAAACATGTCACCTTGTGTGGTTTACTGTATGATCCATTTCCTCACTTCATATTCATTAAAATATTTATATTCCTGTGAGGGTTATTCCTCCTTCCACATTTCTTCAAATTTTAGTGTTTATAATGGAACTATTTATCCAGTTATTCAACAAGATATTTATACTAATGATAGATATATTTCACCTGATATTTCGATTAAAATGTGGTTATCTGTGGTTAAAAAAGATTCGTTTGATTGGATTTATTCAAGGTAGATATGAGACAAGTGGTAATATACATATTATGGATTTGATTTCTTATTGAATGAATTTAAATATATTATTATGTTGATGAATCGAATCCTATTAGTATAAAGTGATATTATAATACATTTTAGAGGGAGACTAATGATTATACCTTAATATAAGGCTATCTTATGCCACAAGTTTCATTTTGAAGACAACGTTCATATATTTTGGGCATGTGGATATATTATCATAATTTTTAGTTGAGACAATTACAAGGAACCTATTTCTTGTATTAGAGGTGGATTTTAGTTTTCATCAGGATTTGAGGATTCTTTTCTTAGAGGAACGATTAAACTAGGATTGGACTGGTGGATAGACATTGTAGTGTTAGAGTATATTCCAATTCAAGAAATCAGATTTATATAAAAATGGTGCGGTGGATAGTAGCTTTTATTTTGGTTATTTTCTCTATTTATAGAGGGGGATCCCAAATATCCAGCCTCAAAGAATTTCAAATCATGATAATAGAGGGAGATATTACTCACGTTTGTTCAGTATATGGTAGCACCACTCTTTTCATTTGCATGATAGAGCACTAAAGTGGTGATGTCAATTGAATAATATTATATGAATAAATATTCATAAGATGATATGTAAGGTGTTATTTCTCTATAGATTAGAATATGTCATTCACATCCATAATGTAATAGTGGTACTCCTTATTTATTTTAACCTTGAATATTTCTTTTCATGTTCAAAGTTAAAATCTTTCCAAAATACTATGGTATTTGATGAGAAGAATCTTGTAGAGATTTTTTTTTCATAAATATGTAGAAACTTTATCAATGTAGTGGATGGAAATTCATTATAGGTTGTGTTTTTGTTTATTGGGTTCTTGAAAGCATGTTCTTAAGGTATTGAGAAGAAATATTAGGTTCACACAAGTTGTCCCAATGTCCTACATATAATTTTTGGAGATTAGTTCTATAATGTGCAGTAGTATGATTTATATTAGTTTCAGCAATATAGGGACAATTATTTATGCACTCATCAGAATCATCAACGAAAGTTAATTAATAGAAAATTAAGTTTATTTCATTGATATGATCTTATTTTGTGGCTTTTAGAAATTTTTTTGTTATGTTATTGACTTAGTACTTATTATTTTGTTTTTTATATTTAAATGTATATATATTTTGTTATGATGTTCTAAGGTGTAGGTTCTACAACTATATTTTTCTAGAAATCAATATATAGAGGAAGTTTAAACAATAACTCTATTTGAAAAAGTATTGTTTAGTGTCCATTTAAAACCCCACTACATAAGGTCAAAAAAAAATTAATGGTAGTTTTTTTGGTTTTATAGGTTGTTTCCCTCCCAAAAAATTGTGATTGGATAATGGTGGTTTAAACCACTGCTATTTCCTTGACATATTTTAGAGGGAAGATCGTTTCCAAATAAACATTTTCCAATGGTTCTCTGAATCCATAGTTAAATAGATGGATCCAAAGAGAGTTGGATGTCGACGCCATCCTTAAGGGAAGTTTTTTGGAAATGGTCACAGAACCGTATGTCGGTGGTTTAAACATCCATGAAAACAAACAATCAATCAATTTTTTTGTAGGGTAAAGTAGCATAAACAAAATCTTAGTTAAACCATAACTTTTTGAACATATATAAATAAAATAATATCAATGCATAAGGCTATGAATAATTATATTCACAAAACTTTCTATACATAGAGTTATTTGTATTGTTACATACAATCATGTCCATGAATAGAGTTTCAATCATAGATGAATACTGTCATGTACATATATATAACTATGATGATAGCTCAACAAAATCATTTCGATGTACACTGCTTTAAACATAGCTAAATAATATAATCTATGAACTTTGTTGTGAACATAAATAACAAAAATTATTTGTTTTCTTAATATTTTGAACATACCTAAATGATATAATGTAAATGATAATAGTTTCAAAATATAGATAAATAAAATCATATACCTGCATAGAGTTTTGAACATTTAAAACACAATCATGACCACATGAAGAGTTGTGAGATAAAAAATAAACTATTGGAATTTACATGATATCATTTAGCTATGTTCAAAATATTGAGAAAACAAATAATTTTTATTATTTATGTTCACAATAAAGTTTATAGATTATATTATTTAGCTATGTTTAAGACAGTGTTCATGGAAATGATTTTGTTGAGCTATCGGAATAGTTATATGTCTGTACGTGATAGTATTCATCTTTGTTCGAAACTCTATTCATGGACATGATTGCATGTAAAAATACAAATAACTCTATGTATAGTAATTGTTGTGCATCGAATTATTCATAACCTTTTGCATTGATATTATTTTGTTTATATATGTTCATAATGTAATGGTTTAACTAAGATTTCTGTTGTGAGATAAAAATTTATTCTAATGTAGAGGACTAGAAAAGGAACATTAAATAATTATTTAAATGTGAGATAAAAATGAAACCGTTCCGGATTTTGTAACATTTGAATTAAAATACTTAAAATAGAGGACTATAAAATGAACATTAAATAACATGAATAATGAAATAATTTTGTAAAAATATTTTAAATTTGGATCATATACATGATATAAATGATGATATGACAATAATATAAAACTTATCCCAAGGAAGTATAATTCAATTGAAATTCCATTACAAATAATCCCAACATGTTCAAATGTGCTATAATATCTTTTACAACAAATTTAGTTTTCTTATTAATCAATAAAATAATAATATATATATATATATTAATTTTTATCTTTAATTTATAGTTTCTTTTTGTATATTAAATAATTAATATTACTTATATTAATATTTAGATACTAATTGTTCATTTGTTTTGTGTTAGCATTGGTATCGATGATTAATCCATTGATCCATTATAATGAATTAATCTTCATTATAATGGCCGTATAGGTTTTACAGGTTTATTTGATAACAACAAATTATATTAGGATATGAATTTTTATTTAAAATACTAATTAGTTTATATTGTTAGAATAATTTATTTTAATTTTTAGTGATTCAATAATATGCATAAATGTTGACGCAACATTACAACAATAATTATTCAATTTTAGAAAAATAAAATAAACGACTTTGGGAATATTAAAAGTAATAAATTGGGACTAGTTATTCTATCTAAAAAAATAGATAAATATAAAAAATTTGGGATATTATAAATGTTTATATACAAATTCCTTTTTTCTCAGGTTGTTTTCAAATGTAAAATTAAATTAATAATTCAGAATAATACATTAATGATATTTTAAAAAATATAACATTATATTAAATAATTTTAAATTTATAAAAATATTTTCATAAAGCCTTTAAAAGGGATATGATTATAATTATCATCCATAATCCATTCATGTATCTCTTTTCCTTTAATTTATATATTCTTAACATTTAAAAGATATAAAGTATTTAGTTTTTAGTAGTATCCAAAATGTTTAATAGGTGGTTAAAACTAAGAGATAATGGTGAAAATAAATCCAAAATATGTAAAATTTTTATTATATTATTTTATATAATTTCTTCCTCGTATTGTCGTACATTAATATCAGTTTGGATCCATTTTTTACTTGAAAATTATTTTATATTAATTTTATACTTAAATAAATTTTTACAGTGACCCTCCCTTCACTTATAAAAAACATTCATTCATTCATTAATTTATACAACATCGAGAAACCGAGATTGAGAAAAACATTCCCATTTATCTTCATAATATAGTTATCTATGTAATATAGGATATATAATTTCGAAAAGAACTACAATATTTCCCTTAATAATTGATCTTTAGGAATTATACCAAATAATGGGTAATCATCCTTAACGACACCCTCAAATATATTTGTTCTTCCACATCTTAAAAATATATTGTTACTGTTATAAAATAATAAATCATGTATGATAAATATACTTTGATAATATTATTATTATGGTATAACCACTTCCATCTCTTTTCCATCATATGTCTATTGAGAACATATCTCATGAATACATATGACTTACCATCTCCACGTTGTGGTGTTATTCATTTCTCATTACTATCATAAATGGAAGGTTATAAATATTGATAAAATAAATTATTTATGTTATTTATAGCCTCTTATTGTTTTTGAAATTATAATATCTTATGTACCTCCTTAACTTATAATAATTTGTAAAATTCTAGTGTTTCTCATTTGTATGCATAGAATCTCACCTGAACAAATAGATGTGATTTGTATTTCATTTTCATTTATCTGGATGGTAATAAGGGTAAATATAATCAATATATGGCATATATATGTGAATAAATTATTCTTTAAATTTTATTAATTATTAATCTATCATTCATTCATTCTATAAAAAAGTTAAAATATTGTTCATGTGTACGTATGACCTGCCTTCTATATGAATGGTGCGATTAATATTTATATCCCCTTATTTTAGGGTTGAATATATATATATATATATATATATATATAATGAATATATATGATATATTTAATGAATATATATGATATATGTATTGAATATATATATGATATATATAATTATTAATATTTTTTATATTATGGAATCATGATCCACGGATAAGTATTGGAACATTCGTGACCAAATATGTTTGAGGAATAGAAACAATTCAATACCCAGAATAATGGAAAAAATGACTGATTGTTAAAAAATAGATGATAAGATGTTATAATATGATCATATATGATGATATAAATATGAATATTTTCTTGTTATAAATTATTAATAGGTTTAGAAGTTATATAGGAGTTTAAGGTACATTCAAAAAATTGGAATCATGAGTTATGGTATCTCATCTAAATTTTGACTCCATTGACACATATTTTTTATTATCTTGCTATTTAAATTTATTTGGTGTATATACTATATATTTTAGGTATGTGAGATTAATATATATTTATTCATGTTGATTACTATTTTAATTAAATTTTAATCCTTAATGTTATAAAAATTGAAATGTCACCATTTATATATGAATTTATTTTACAATTTCACTTTTTTTAGGAATTATCTTATTTCCATTGAAGAAATATTATAATATATGAATCATAAACACTATATATTCTCTAAAACTATTAGTATTTAATGTTTTATTTGTTTTAATCCGTCTTTTCCTCTCATTGTAATGTGGATGAATGAAAAATCATTTAATAGAATATATCTTCTTATTTATCTTTTGATTATGTATATTTCTTCTATGTCTATATTTTTCAAATTGATTTACAAAATTCATTTTTATTACTCAAATTATTAATCACTGAAATCTTATGATATTATTTACTTTATAAAAAATATTTTAAATGTACATTTAGAATGTTTTCTAAAAGTTTAATTTTTGTATATTCTATAGAAAGTAAAAAATGAATGTTTTTATTTTAATATGTACAAATTTAACAGAAATTCATACCGCCATAACTATTTTTTAATCATCAACCTATTTTACATCATTTCAAGGATTTTAAAAAGAATATATTAACAATTTTTATAAAATTTCACACTTAAATATTATTAATTTTTTTTAAAATAATGAAATTTATAGAAAATATTTGTTTTTGGTGGTCAACTGTTATATCTTGATTAATTTTAGCATCTTTACATTTCTATTCAAACATTCACATTCGTAGGATAATTATATTTTTTGGAAACCAGACTATTTGAATAGTAATACGACACTTAATAATTTCAAGAAAGTATTTATAATAGTAACCTCACCAATGAATGTATATTTAAAATTTATGCATCTTATAAATGATATTATGATATAATTATAACATTGTATATATAAATAAATTTTAAATAAATGATAGACTATGTGATGGTATTTCTATAGAACATAAATTTTTATTTACAATTTTAAAAGTAATATAATGATTTAAAATAAAATTTATTATCAAAAGAAGATTTATAAATTAATATTACTTTGTATTATATTTATGTAAATATTTAAAGGGACCTTAATTATTTTCTTCAAAGGGTCATAAAATAAATTATAATATATTAATCATTGTTTATCAAATAAATGATAAATTTATTTAAAAAATACTCATATTTTGAACTTATATTCATAAAATTGATTCAATTTAATAAATCTATATTTTGAAATATAATTTGGGTTAATTTTTTTAATTTTTTTAAATAGTTGATTTTTTTGAACAGTGAAATACGTAGTTTATGATATAATATAAATACATGCGTTTTTTGAGGCTTGGATGATATATAGATAATGTAGGAACCCATTATCTTGTATTATATTGAACTATTTAATGTATTTAGTATTATAAATAATATCTATTCATAGTATTACCACCCCTATAAATACCACCCCTCACCACTCGTTCTCCTCAAACATTCAAATAGTGTTACATTTTCAATATTTTACTTAATTACATTCCCAAGCCTACTCAACATGTTTAAAATATTATAATATGAATAAAATTCCAAACCCTAGTGCATTATGAGGGTTTTTATGGAGACAACATTCAAGAGATAAAACCCGCATAAATTATCTTTTAATTTCTTTTCCTTTCTTACATTCTGTTCACCTCCCCTATCCAAAGTAACATGATAAATACGTAGTCATATATAATATATATTAATGTAATTTTGTTAATTTAATACATATCAAAAAATCTATCATCTTCCTATATTATTCTAAAAATTATAGAATTGACTGTGGTATGCCAGTTCACCACCTTCATGGACGACGAGTTTTTATTTTCCATTATCACCTTCATGGATATTCATAAAACCATTATTATTGTTAAAAGGTATTTTAATGTGTATATTATTAATTTTTAATGGTATATAACTAATATATATACATAATATTAAATAAAATTAAACTAGTTAATGATCTTTGAAAATTCGGCCAAAAAAACAAAACATTTATCATTGGTGTTTTATAAAAGGAATCATCATCGTACCAGAAAAAAATGAAAATTTAGAATTTTAAAATTCTATAAGTTCATTAATAAAATATAATTTCTTCTCTATCTAATTTTTTTCATTTGAAAATAACTTCAATAATTATACAATGGTAAACTGACCATGAAACCATGAAAATGAATGCTCCCGGAATGTCGAAATTAAACTCTATAATTCATCAAAATAGAAGTAAATGAACTAAATAAAATTATATGAAATAAAATACATGTTTAAAAGTTAATTAATTTTTATATTAAGGAATATTATTATATTATCATGGAAATAATGAAAAGGTGAAAAACACATTCAGACATAAGGTAACAGGATTCCTGAACCCAACTACGTTTCAATGGGGTATCCCTCCTTCATGGAAAATTTCATTATTGGTATTACCTTAATGATACATAAATATAATTTAAATTTTCATCCAATTTTATTTTTAGGGATATATTTTTTTAACTTGGATTTCTGAAAAATATAATTACTTTCCAGAAGAACTCTTCTTTCCAAAACACATCATCACTTGTCTATAGTTGTTTCTTATTTCAGAATAAATATTATTATAAATATATGTTCTATACCAATTTAATTTAGGATTCCCATGTTTATTAATGAAATAATTCGGAAACCCATTCATTTCAATAGGTTAATTTATAATAATGATTTTAATACATTATATGTGGAAAGCATGATTATGTAAATATTATGATGTAACAAGTGGGACCCGAATTATATACACTCCAATGAATTTGGTAATGTCATGTATCCCATGAGAAAATTTGGTATATGAATCAACATGATGCTATATTTTTTCACAATAATGATTTTATGATTATTCACATATGTTATTTCTGAACATGATGCTAGATTTGTTCACAACTACGCATGGTGCTGAACCACTATGACAAGACGTTTCATTTTTATGCACTTCAACATTCCATTACATAATACAATGATTCCCTCACGAGGTTATGTATGATTCTATAATTTTGATATGATGATTAGGATTATTCTCACTCATTTTATATTGGTTCATTCCCCATATTCTTACTCTTACTTCTATTTTAGCTCTCCCCTTTACATTGACGAATATCCTTAGGTTGATATATATACTATGGAGAACCTGATCATAATAAGAGTAATAAAAAAATATTTTAAATATATTATTTTGTTTTATAAAGTATAAGTGGTGTGTGTTGTCCTAGTTTTACAAATATACCGAACCTTTGGATCCTAGATTGTTAGGCTTGTATGTTCTTTATTTCAAAAATGATGTAATAGTCATGTTTTAAAAAGTAGTGTCCTTATAGTTGGTATTATAGAACTCAGTTGTGGATTACTTATAATGCATAATGAAATTTTGAAAATGAAATTTCATAAGAGGGAATAATTTAATGACCCAAATGGTTTTCAATGGAATTTTCTTTTATTAAGTAATAAAACCCATGCCTCAAATACGGAACCCAATAAAAAAATTTCTCATAAATATAGAATAAAATAACTGTAATTTATAGAATTTAAGGAACCTATACCACTGGAATAGTAACGTAATAAATGGAATAGATATTTGACAATTAGAAATTTTAATCCAACCATTATAATAATAACGTCACCTATGAAATTATAAATAAATGTTGAGTATCTTATAAATGAAATTTTTATATAATTATATCACAATATAAGTAAAAATATGTTTTTAAAAGAGAAATTAATTATTGGTATTTTTCTAAAATGTAAATGTTAATTTATTATTTTATAATTAACATAATCATATTAAATAATTATTTCAAAAAATTAATAAAATAATATTAGGTTGATTTATTGTTATAATATAATTTAACAAGGGCTTAATTTATTTTTCAAAGGATTATAAAATTGATTAAAATATTAAAATATATAATTTTTTTAATAAATAATGATTTTATTTAAAAATTAAGTGTAAAATATATAATTTTTTTCTTCTTAAAATGGATTTATTTTCTGAAATATACACATTTAAAAATGGATATAGTCAATTTTTAGTACTTTTCTATAATTGTTGATTTTTCTGTGACTAATGAAATATAATAATTTATAATATAAGCTAAATACATGAATGTTTTAGTATAAGATAATATATGGATTAATTAGTGACAAATAATCTCAAAATATCCTTGAGTGTTTACTATATTTAGTTATAAGAATCTACATGATTGATAGTTGGGTGCCAAAATAATAATGTAATGAATATATTTATAAAAAATACCTCTCCTATATAAAATTATCCCCTCCCGACCCCATATCATCACACATTATATGCCTTGAATATTTTCAAAATTCACCCCAATTTCATTACCAAGCCTATTATCCACATCCAAAATCTATTGTTATTAATGAATGACCAAATCCTAGTTCCTTAAAGAGGTTCTCAAAGAGACAACATTCAAGAGTTAAAATCCTAAATCCTATTATTTTAATTTCTTTAATTTTATTATCCTCTCCAAACCTTTACAATCTAACGTGGGATGATAACTATTGTATAATATCTGTAAAATAATGTTAGTGTGTTAATGTAATATCCATATTCAAATAACTTCTCTTCTCCTATTATTATAGATATAAAAAAATCATCTGTGATATGTCGCTTCACCGCCTTTGTGGACAATGAGTTATTATTTTCCCTTAACTCATTCATGGATGGACATAAAACCATTATTATGGTTAAAAATATTTTAATATTTATTTTATTACTTTCTTAATGTCCTATAACTAATTTATAGACATAATATTAAATAAAATGAAATTATATTGTGATGTTCGAAAAAAACCCCAGAATAAACTGAACATTTATTATTAATGTTTTATCAAGTGAATAAACCTCATACAAGGAAAAAAGATATATGAGAACATTTATGTTTGTGGATGTTAATTAATATCATATAAATTCACATAAATATAATTATTCATATATTTTATGAACTTACAAAATTATACACAATGAAACCAACCCCAAATCTATGGAAACAAATGCTCCCAAATTTTTTTTTTGAACTCTAAAACAAAACAAATGGCCTTAAATGAACATAAAAATTACATTAATTCAAATAAATGTATAATTTGTTTTATCAATTATGTAATTAATAAATTAAATTTTATTATCTAGGATATTAATTGAATGTTGGGAACACATTCAAGCATAAGGTAAGTGGATTCTCGATCCTAACTCTTTTTCATTGGGTTATCCCTCCTTCATGCTAAATTATAGTGTGTATATTACATTAATGTTATTTAAATATAATTTAAATTTTTTACCTTTTTTCTATGATATACATATTTCCAACATTCATATATGAAAAATATAAATAATTTCCAAAAGGACTCTCTTGTCCAATACACATATTTAATCATGTTGAGTTGTTTCTACATCAATATTAATGATTCTTATTCAATTTTTTTCAATTTTCCCCTGTGTGAAGACAAGTCTATTCTTGAAAACATTATTTTTAAATTCATAATGAATCATATTCCTTTCCATTTCTAAAATCATTACTATTATTGTAACACATTCTTTGAAGAGTACATGATTATTTAAATATTATGATGTGGCTAGTGGGACCAAAATCATATAGCCTTACAATGAATTGGGTAATGTTATGTATCTCATGAGATAATGTGTAATATTAATTAAAAATATGGTTGAATTTTTCTCAATGATGATGTTATAATTACACACATATGTTATTCACGAACATGATGCTTTTTTTTCACAACTGTGTCTCGTATTTGACCACTATGATATGATGATCCATTTTTATACCCTACCACATTCCAATAATGAATCAAATGTTTCCCTAATAATGTTGATAATGGTTATATTCTTTTATTATTATTATTATGGTTATTCTCACTCATTTTATTTTGATTCATTCTTATTATCCATCCTCTAATGAGGCTTTTATCTCACCCACTTTATTTGATGTATATCCTCAGGTGAAAATGTGTACTAAAGAAAAAGATATATTTTGAAAGATAAATATGAATAATTTAAATAAATGGTTACATTCTATTTTGTATAAGTGGTGGTTTTTCAGAATTTTACAACGAAGCAAAACCATTGGGTCACGTATTGTAACAATGTTATGTTTTTTATCTTAAAATGATCTAAAGTCTTGTAATAAAAAGTACGAACACTAAAGAAGTTTAAATTATTTGGGGATATAATTATATATATAAATCTATTAAATCCTATATATATGGGTAGTTGGATATATAATAACTACCAAGACATCATCCACCACGATTCATTTTGTGAGATAAAATGGTTACAACACTCTAGATAATGCTAGGACATTATATTTTGGTGGTGTGTATGATAGAGGAATTAATTCCCTTCACCGATATCATCTATCATGTTATCATATCATAGATTCAATATAAATTACCTATATCAAGATATTATACACTAGTGAGGCAATATGAATTACTTATTTCCACTAATATTATCAAAATATCTTATCTATATCATCTTAGACCAGTTGGTGAATGATAGAAGTTATATGTAATGAGTATCATCTATCTCTACCTAGACTAGAGTGTGAGTCATTTTAATCCCACTTCAATCCAAGATGTAGTTTATTTGTAAACTATATTCACCATTGCATCTTATCCTCATCAATATCCATCCATAATATAATGTATCACATATTATATTATATTATTACACAGAATCAATCACCTCTATCTCAATCATGCATATTTCAAATTTTCTAAAAAGACAATGGTATAAAAATATAGAGATACTATATAATCCTCAATATATTACCATATTAATACAATGATAATTCGATTATAAATTATTGTTATTTATGAAATTTACATTATATTCAAACAACTAAATAATCGATACCATTTCCCCTTATTCATTACTAGAATCCACAACATACCCAACTTATTTCCACATTAATTACTAATCAGATACATGTGATAATAATTCTATAACCAATTTTTTAATTAATTCATCTGCATGAAACATAATAATATGTTTGTTAAAAAAATATACACATAATGTTTCATATGAATAATACCATGTTGTGAAATTTTATTCATTACATTAAAAAATGGTTCTCACGTGTCGTCAAAATAATTTCCAAATTTATTACTCGAACATAACCATATTTTTCAATCAATTTGGTCACTATCATATTTTTTTTTCAATTACCATACATGTAAAAATAAAATATACTTCCTTTGATATTATGTTAGAAGAATTGGTGGGACTCCCAACCTGTCATAAACCAACCCTGTTCGACCCTGAACAGGTCACCCGAGCCATCCTGCGACATGGCACGAGTGGCATTCTCGATCCCCACAAGCTGGAAACTAGTATCGGTCCTCAAAACTAAACAAGTGAAAATGATTTGTACCTTAAATGAACGACAAGAAAATAAATAAAAATTTTCAATAAAAAGAAAACTAGCAGCGGAAGGATAAAAAAAATAAAAATAAAAATAAAAATAAAAAATAAAATAAAAATAAAAATTGTACATAACATCATGTGACAACATAGGTCACCACCGACCTCAAACCAATATCATACTACAACGACCAAATCCAAGCAAGGCACATCACAGAATATAAAAACCAAGATAAAAATATAGCCGTTAGTATTAAATCATAGTAGGTGTGCCAAAATAGTCTATTCTAATATGCATTTCCTTTAAAAAAAGACCCATCAATTTCATGTTTGAAATACATTTTAGAAAACTAGTTTTTCACACATTTTATTTAAAGTAATTCATGGTCTATTTCCATTCATAATTTAAAAATGTGTTCTTATTAATGAAAGATACAGTATCATATTAGAGATAAAGAATTTTTTTTCACTTATAAGGGAAGAAAGAAAGTAAAAAACTATTAAAAGTTATTTTCAGTAAACATTTTCCACAGAAATCATCACTTTCTCAAAGAGGATACAACACAAAAGGAAGCAGGTTCAACAACTACACAATAAGGGAAATGGAAAATAGAGCACATGAATTACAATCCAAACAAGGAACCAAAATCATCCACCACATAAAACTAACTACTAAAATACATGGGAGAACCTACGAGCTTGTGAATAATCTAGAACAAACTATACATGTGAATCATTGTGAAGGCATGCCAACTATTGATGACATCACAACGCCCTATGTCCCGACCATCACCCTACCTTGCTTTTTCTAGGGGCCAAATCCCATATAAATAATTATAACAAAACATCTCTCTACTACGGAATAGTAGGAAGGGCATAATATAAAATAGTGAAGCAACCGTTGCTAGACAATTTTTTTATTATTTATGGTTCCCTTGTCAAAACATGTAACAAATGGGTGAGCCAACTGATGACATCTGATCATCGAATCACACACACACACACAGATATATACACACAAACACACAACATGCATCTCCCTAGTCACCCCAAGGAATACATCCCTCACCATTATACCATATTATTAAAGAGGAGTCCTATACAGTAGAACCCAATAATATGAAATTCCACTAAAGAGAGGGGACCTCATCCATGGACAATTATCTTTAGAAAAATATCTTCAAAAATGTTCCAAATGGGACTCATATTATTTTTTTCATGCAAAAACATTTCATAAAGAATACCATGCACACAATTTTTGAAACTAGGAATGCAATTGGAAACAAATTTGTGAAACCCTATTCATCACTTTAAATCTAAAGCACTTTTATAAGGGAAAATGTGGAATTTTGAGAATCCCTAATAATTGCAATTAATAAAAAAATTTCAGGCAATTCAAATACATAAAGGGTATTAATTTATTTTAGAATAAAAAATTATTCACAAAAAACCATAAATTTCTAACCAACATTAAATAAATATGCAAAATGAAGGAAAACAACAATTATTTAATTTAATTGAAAGGCACATGGAAACCTACCTCAAAGAAAAAAGTAGACCAAGATGAGACACATAGGTTCTTGACGCTTCTAATGAGAAACACCCACTCTAGCACAGACATATATTCTCATATATATATATATATATATATCATTAATACATTGAAAATATTCATAATTCCACGAGGGAATATTCTCAAGGAAGAGATATATATATACAAATATGTACCTATGTATGTGCATGTACTAACGCCGAAGGAGCCACCCATGATTTAATTAATCAACCTAGAAGAACCAAAATCAATTTGAAAACAATAACCATTTTGGAAAATAATTTTTCAAAGAAACGCCAAATTAAAGAATCACCTTCCTTTCATGACACCCCAATGTGGGCACCTAGTGCACCCATGGTTGTGTCAACTTCTAGTGACACACCAAACATTCCAAGAGACATACAAAAACAATTTTTTAAATTCATTAGCCATTAATTAATAAATTCATGAAACCCCTTTGTAAAAACCCACTATCTATGCATTCACATCTCAAGTTCCATTTAGAACTCATTTTGCACATTTTTCATAAACCTAAAAATCCTTTCAAGAAGTACCCTGATGAATAAGACATAAAAACATAACTATATCATTTAGAAAATCCTCTTTCACCATATAATCATATCAAAACAATTTTGAAATATGTTTTTCACCACATGAAACATCTAATATCAATATTCGAAACAAAAATGACATATAACCAAATATTTTTGAAAAATGAACACATAGACATAATTGAATATTCAATTTGAGAGTTATTTTTAACAAATTATGTTAACATAAAATTACTACAATAGGTTAGCAGTAATAATCCTCAAGTTGCAAACCATATACTAAAATTTATTGAGACAAAATTGGGTATAAAATTCAACACAATTAGCATAAACAAATAATTGTTTTGAAAACAATTTTTAATAAATTATAATAAAATTAAAATACAATAATGATCTAACTATGATTATAATCAAGGTGTTCAACACATTTAAAAATAAATAATTTAAGATGTTTGAGCACTAACAGTTTGCACCAGAATGAAAATGGATGAAAATTCTTTCTTCAAAGGCATGCGATTGCGATGAAACTCCCTGTGGAGGTTGAATAAGGCTCTGTGAACAAAATAAAAAACCTATACCTATGGAAAAATTTACCAAACCTTAATTATATCATATATGTTTTAGTAGAAGTGGATAAAACCTCAAATGATTGAAGAAAAAATGCACCAGAGGGAGTTGATACCGCTACAGGCTTCCAAAGTCATGGGCTGGTGAGGTATGGGTGGTCAAGATGTGGATGGGGTGATGGAGTTTGGCTGGATAGAAGAAGCGGTGATCTAGTGCGGTTGGTCGCCAGAGGGAGGGGGTTCACCAGAAAAGGTTTCAAAACCATGGAGGAGTGATGTCGGGTGGGGTCACACCAGATATGCGGGGCCACTAGATTACAGAGTAGGGAAATGTGAAGGGCGCCTCACGCTGTTTTATGGAGGAGAGGGGAGGGGCGCCACGTTCTGTGGGGGAGAATTATGGGGAGGAGACCCCCAAGAGTTTCATCATTTGTTTCCTTTAAAAAAACTATTAGACTAATTAATATTATTATTATTATTATTATTATCACAATTATAATAATTAAAAAAAATTCAATTACAATAAAAAAATAATAAAAAAAATATCAAAAATCATAACAACAATATTAATAATATAATTACGAATTAAAATTTTTTCTTAAATAAATTCTATTAAATTTAATCATTATTATATTTTCTTACCTTTTAATTAATTAATTTGTTTCTATTTGATGTGGGGAAATAGAACAACTCCCATGAAATTAAGCGCACGATTGAATGAACTGTGCTCTAACCATGCCATCCATCACTGACCACTTATAGGGATAAGGTGTGTGCTTCCCTTGTAGTTTTATAACACACATGCAAGTCGTGCATCAACCAAGTCGGGGTGAGACAATTATCCCAACTATAGATAATTTCATCCCCCATAATGTCACCTAGCCAAATGATAACCAGAACTCAATTCCATTCACAATCAAAATAGAGAGAGGCCATGAACCTTATTTTACCTTTCACTCCACTGGTCACACATGACCGATCACGGAAAACCATGAAATAAAACAAGGGGAGGACATGGGAGAGTCCTCCCCACCACAAGAACTCAAATAACACAAAAACATAAAAACCCACACACACCAACCCGGGTGGGATCTAACATGTGAACTCCCTATAAAAACAGTACCATAACTCGGAATTCCACACACTGAGCAAAAACTCCCAAAACATCAAACTCCCTTAGTATGAGAGAGAAAACGTCTCCACTAAAACCTGGAATCCTCATCACATTCCAAAAAACCCCAACACTCACATCTCCAAACGGTCACTAAAAAAACAAAGACCAACCCACTCAACGTTCAAATACACTTACGAAAAAATGATTCAAGAGTCCACATTTAGATGAATGCAACTAATATGATCATGAAATAATAAGCTCATTGTACTCTAACAATAGAAGATGAACCCACAACAACATTAAAACAAGAAAAATGAAACCCTAAATATCTCTATTCCATGAAAAAAAGATAAAGGACCATGAAAAGTTCTCACATGCCTCAAACACCCTAATTGTGCATGAACTTCACCA
Source organism: Viscum album (assembly GCA_963277665.1). Taxonomy (NCBI): domain Eukaryota; kingdom Viridiplantae; phylum Streptophyta; class Magnoliopsida; order Santalales; family Viscaceae; genus Viscum; species Viscum album. The sequence goes on along the minus strand of OY728160.1, from coordinate 374,905,288 downwards.
CGAGACCTGAGGTTGGGGCTCTTATGGTAGAAAAATTATATACCTCATTGTTAAAAATTAGCATCCCCTGATTAGAAATACTTCATCTAATGAATATTCTTACCAAACTCTCCCTGGTGACCTGAATTTCCAAAATACCAGCATGAATTTGGAGGGATGTGACAAGGTGTCTTCGAATTCCCAAACTAGCCATGCCAAAGGTACATCAGAAAGTTTTCCAATGAACTAGAATCCAACACCAACAAAAGTGATTATTCAAAGACAATTTCTTCTTGTACACCTCGCTCGCAAAATGGGGAACCCTTATGAATGACGAGAGGCGCCGGATTTTCCAAGAACTTGTGCTCTAGATACCGACTCCTTAAAGAGGCTTACATTGGCCTTCACCAACCACTGGCAATGTTAACTACGAACGAGCTCTTACCAATTTTTCCCTTCACCTCATTTGTTATGATACATTGGATGAAGATAGACATTAACACCTCCCACAAAATCCTAACACCAAGTATGATGAGACATCCATCTCTAATGGTCCAAGGATGGACCCTCCACTAAACACAAGACAATATGAACTATAAAAAACTCGGGAGTCCCCAACCACCCGAAGACATAATCTACTCCCATCAAACTACTTCACTGCCCCTAATGAACCACAGATTCCTTAAAAGACAACAAAAAGTCAATAGAAACTAGAATTTGGAACAACTAATTATCAAACTATGAAGACATTTCTAAGTGGCATATTCAGAACATGAAAAACGAATTTAAACTGGGATTAAAAAAATAAATCAAAAGAAACCCCCCAAGCTAAGGCAATCGGCCCGGAATCTCGAAAATGCTTAAAATCAATAAAAAACACCCCAAGAGAAGGGTTACATGATCATAAGTCAAATACATAAAAACTTAGAAAATATACAATTTTCCAAACACCAAAACTCACATTTCTTGAAAAACCATGTCCTGAAATATCTTTTGATTCATGTTAATTTTAGAAAAATCATGCCATGTCTAAAATTCGAAAACCCCACCCATGGAATCTTATGAACCACCGCATAAACCATCACCCCCATCCACCCAAATAACCCACACATATACAGAAGTACCTAATGAATACCAAGGGTGGAATTTTCCATTTCATTACCAAATATTGACATAATTCAAATTTTCCATATCAAATCTTTTACTCTTTTAAAAAAATCTGTTTCACCTTTATCAAATTTTTTTTGAATGAAATTCACTTTTTCGAGTTTTAAAACTATTAGATAAAGAGCCTAATTCAATTTAAAACCAACTTCATTTCCAAGAACACTATAATACCAAAAAAATTGTTACAAATCACAAATAACATTGAAAAAAATGAATGAAGAACTGGTGATTATTCCCAACCTAGCGACATGGTAGTGATCCATTCCCTAAGTAAGTCATAACACCAGATGACCTCGAACCGAAAACCTAGGCTCTACATGGGTCACTAGTCCATGTGGGGTCATAGCGTGACACTAAGTCACCTATATTGTCATCCCCCAATATTTAATAAAGTCAAAAGACTAAAATCCCAGACTTCCCCTCGTATCTCAGGCCTTGTTATGAGTTGTGGTGATCAGGAAACAGAACGTAACCAACCTCTTGAGCCCTGACAGTTCTAATATCCATCTACCAAACACCCCAAAAACATGGTCCTGCTTAGTATAATTTTTCACAAACCAACTCAGGTCGACCCAAAAATGGTCAAACAAGCCAGCCCGCTACAAGGCCCTATGGACATTCCTGATCCCCACGACATGACAACTAATGTTGGTAATCAAAACAAAACAAGTAGTAATGATTTGGCCCATAAAAGAAAGTAAAGAAAATATATATAAATTGTTAATAAAATGAAAACTAGCAGTGGAAGGGAAAAAATAAATATAAATCTGAAAACAAAATAAATATAAAAATTTTACTTACCTCCTTGTTACCCATGTATAATCATCTAACTAAAACCAACGTCACACTATAGAGAACGAATATGTCACAACCCAACTTCACCAAAAGGAGGGAAGGGTCAGTAGGTTGCCAAGCCCTTCCTTCTTTATGTTTAAGGATAGATAATGAACCCCAAAACCCGCCTTCTATATGTCCCGGAGTGGCGACTAGCACCAAGGGTTTGAAAATTACACACAAGTAGAAGGCATTACCCTTTTTGTTTTATAGGATCGGGCAATAAGACTATGAAACCCAACAACACAAAAAGTAAAAGAAAAGTAAAGCCAAAATTAAACCACTCCCACATGCATGTTCCAAACGTAAAATCCACAGGGTACAAAAGGTGACTACAAAGGAAACTATCAAAGAAGAAGAATGAAAAAAAAATAAAACAACAACTGCAATGGCCCCAAATGTCTGAGCTAGTATGGTCTTGCATGATCCCCGAAGTCCTCCTGGAAACCTGAATGTAGTTTTATATACATAGGGTGAGCATACAAGTACACTCTGTAGGGAAAAGCAAAGACTCTCGTGCACAAGTGGGGTAACGTACTAAAGTTACGTGATAAGAAGACACCCAACACTATCAAGGAGTTCACCCATACCACTCATCGTCTACACTCACCAAGTAACACAAACCAAGTAATATATACAATAAGAGCACATCGATGTTTGGGTACCCCACTCCACTTTCTCACTTATTATTGAGACATCCTACGCATCAAACCAAACCCGGCATTCTCACCGCAGTCCCACTGCCACACCCGCCCGCACACACCTGGGCCACAACCGCACGCAGTCCCACTACCGAATCCCACCCACAAACACCTGGGCCACAACTGCATGCACATAACCACGCTTGCAAACACCAAGGCTAGAAAAACCACCACCACGCCTGAAGACACCTGGGCTAGAAGATCCACTTCCATGCCCGAAGACACCTGGGACTCATCCCGATGATACTTAGGAAACCACCTTCCCGCACACAATTGGGCCATAACCACCACACTACCCCGCCTGAAGATTCATGGTCTAATATTGGACCTCAGGCCATCACAGCCTGCCTGAAGGTACTTGGGCTATTCGGGAAAGGGAGCAGAAAATGAGCTAATAAATATCCACTAAGAATATTGTTGGGGAAAACACCCTCCCCCATGAAATGTGGGTGTTCGGCACTAACTGCTCAACTTGGGTGGGGTACGAATAAGAAAAAAACAACAACATGTACATACATAGGTAACGAGAACTCGCCCAAAGTTAGGTTTTTCTTCAGACATCCTACAGATCACAACAACACCCAAGTCCGAGTCACGACTCTCTCCAACAAAAATCTTTTGTCCCAATCTTTTTTTCATGTTCAGTAATAAATTTTAAATAAATTCATGCACCTACATGGGAAACTAACACCATAATCATAACCAAGGAAAGGATCCAGAAAACATCAATTTAATCATTCACACCCGGTTCTCTTGTAAAGTCAAAACAAAAAAGGGATAAGTGAGATCCCTCAAAGTACTGGAATCAAAGAAAACCCCGAGAAACTAACCCGTGTCCCCCAAAAGGTCTCTCATCAATTGAGGATCCCACCCCAATTCGCGATATAAACATGGTAATAACCCAGTCTTAAAACTCACAACCACCGAATCCATATTAACAGGGGATCCCATCCCCTACCAAATCTCTAGCAATCGGCCTATAAAGGTGAACAATCAAACCACTACCACCAAGAAAAGCAGGCCCATGCAGGTATTTTCAGATTTAAAAGATTTTACACGCTCCATGATTTCAATTTCATGTGCTTTAACTCGGGGTTATCACATAAGGGTTGATCCTTGTGCTTTCTATTAATTTAGCCATGTGTAGGTGATTAACCAATTTCCCTTTTTACATTAGGAGTTCGCAACCACAAAAAGTCATTTAAAACATCACCAGGGGTTCATTAGTGCACAGAGGACCACCAATGGCCATGATTTTGAGGAGGCGAGAGCCCGCAAAATTCAGAGAGATGATCATAATATAAAACTGCATCAACGATCACAACCCCTCACCCCATTATTCATATAATTAGTTCATTATCATTATTTAGGTCTAGTTTAACCAATTCTATAGAATAAAAATCACGCCCACCCCACATGATACACAAAAGTGAGAGACGAAGAAATTCCTAACTTTTTGATCAATGATCGACGCTTAGGCCATGCGCGAAAATTCACGCATAGCGATGCGGATCGCCTAAATTAAAAGATGCTATTCTGAACGAAGGGTACTCTAGAATTGGGTGAATGAGAAAGGACCCCTATGATGAACCCTTTTTTTATAAAATTCAGGGACGATTGAGATAAGAACTCCAAACCGCATAAGGAGTGGGGGTTGTGGGTTGACCACGCGGCCCCACACGTTATCAAAGGAGTAGGGTTGTTTAAACTGACGCACACACTAGGTTAATTTATTTAATATTTAATTATAACATTTATGGGCGCTACTGGGCTTTAAAACAAGCTTAAAGGGGTCAAAGAAGCGTTTAAAACTCAATTTGCGCACGTCATTAGAAAAAACCCGACAAAGCTGGCTAATGCCGATCTGTCTCACCGATCGGTCTCCCCGATCGGTCTGACTGAATGGTCACACCGAGAAGTCACGCTGATTGGTCTCACCAATCAGTCAGGGTGATCAGTCTCACCGATCGGTTGTCCCGATCAGTCTCCCCGAACGGTTGCTCTGATCGGTCTCACGGATCGGTCGCACCGATTGGTCTCACCGATCAGTCGTGCCGAGACGCTAACCCTTTAGGATCCGGATTTTTGGAAAAGGAAAGGACCAAGAGTGTCTGGGTCATCACATCAGATACCTCTCAAACTATTCTCGCCCTTGAGAATTTAAACAACCCAGAAGGAAAGAGCGGGTCCGAACAACCACCTTGAATGATACCTATCAAGAGTGAACCCCATTATTAACTAAGACCATTTTCCTGTCACGAACCAAGCAACAAATCATGTCAAACTGCCCAGGCATGTGGGGGTTTGAGAGTCTCCTTCCCCATGTCAAGATATTATCCACTTTGGGCGGAACTGACCCGCCCGCACGGGTTTAATCGCATCCACCTTAATGTGTCTTGATTAGGGGTCGAGTTCTCTCCTCCCTCATAGACAAGACATTTCACACACATTCAGAGGAAAGGAAAACTAGCATTTCATATCCAACAAGGTAAAACGTCCTACCACAATAGCTATAACAACAGAACAAAACTCAAAACAACTCTAGGTATAGGGCACACATATATGCTTCCCTCTCTCATGTACTCTCCTCAAGCCTACCATGACTCCACAACACACGAACCAATGGAATGGTTTACCCAAGAATCACCTTTTCTTTGTGATCCTTGATCATCACTGGTCTCTGCACAAAATTCACGTCATCATCGATGTCCAGCTCACCCCAACCGAGGACGTGTGAATCATCGTGCAGATACCGACGGAGCTGGGACATGTAAAAGACATCATGTATCCTCAGTAGAGGTGGTGGTAATGCTAGCTGATAGGCCACCTCGCTGACCCGCCGTAATCGCTTCGAAGGGACCAATGAACCTGGGAGAAAGCTTACTCCTCTTATGGAACCTCCGCTGCCCACGCCGAGGGGAGACCTTCAAGAACACGTAGTCTCAAACCTCAAACTCCAAGGGCCTCCTCCTGGTATCAGCATACGACTTCTGCCAGTTCTAGACCACCTTCATCCTTTCCTATATAAGCTGAACCTTCTCTTTCATGCTCTGCACCACCTCTGAGACAAGGATGCCTACCTCTCCTACTTCGGCCCAACACACTGGTGAACGACATGGCCATCCATACAAGGCTTCAATCGGGTCCATACCGATGGTATAGTGATATATATTATTGTAGGCGAACTATACTAGGGAAAACTATCGCACCCATGATCCCACTGAGTCTAGAAAACATGCCTGCAGCATATCCTCCAAAGTCTGTATGGTGCGCTATGTCTGTCCATCCGTCTGGGGATGGAAAGCAGTGCTAAGGCGTAACTGTGTGCCAAAACCATACTGCAATCCTTTCCAGACCCACAAGGTAAACCGTGCATCCCTATTCGATAATATAGACCTCGGAACTCCATGCAATCGCACCACTACATCCATGTACATTCCTGCCAAAGCATCCACAGTACTCGACTCCCTGATCGCCAGAAAGTAGCCCGATTTTTTCAACCAGTCCACTACCACCCAGATGGCGTCGTATGCCCCTTGGACCTTGGTATGTCCCATGATGAAATCCTACCAGATGTCGTCCCACTTCCACTCGGGGACATCTAGAGACTACAGTAGGGCACCTGGAACTTGGTGTTCAGCCTTCACTTGCTAACACACTAAGCACTTGGCCACAAACTCTACCACTGCTCGCTTCACTCCGGGCCACCAAAAATATCTCTTCATTCCCTGGTACATCTTGGAAACTCCTGGGTGTAACACTAGGGGTGAGTTGTGGAACTCACTGAGAACATTGCCGCACATCACTCCTGGAACAAACAACCTTCCCTATAAAAGCATCCAGTTCTGACCATCCTCTGTCCATCCTTCTAGAGCATTTCCCGGGTCAACTCGGTCATGCATTACTTCACACTCTGGGTCTCCCTACTGAGACTCCTCCACTTGCGGAAACAGAGACGACTACACTGCCATCTGATATAGGAATCCTCTACCACCATCCATTCTTGCATCCAGGTTTAAGGCAGCCAACTCCTCCATCGCCTTCCAAGCGTCTTCCGACTCTCAGACCACATCCTTCTATGTCCTCCTTCTCAAGGAATCAGCCACTACATTGACCTTTACCTCAGTATACGAGATATCTAAGTCGTAATCCTAGAGGAACTCCACCCACCTCCATTGTCGCAAGTTTAGGTCCCGTTGGGAGAAGATATACCACATGATTTTGTGATCTATGAAGACCACAAAGTGTTCTCCGGTGAGGTAGTACCGCCATAACATTAGCGCAAAAACGACCGCTTCACGATCTAGGTCGTGGGTGGCATAATTAAGCTCAAGAGGGCGTAGCTTCTTGGACCCATAAGAGATCACCCCTTGTTGCTTCATAAACACACATCCTAGGCCCTGTCCTGAAGCATCACAGAACACCTCATATGCCACCCCTTATTTTGGAAATCTCAGCACTGGTGCACTGACCATCTTCTCCTTCAGATAGCTGAAGGATGACTCATACTGCTCACTCCACATGAAAACCTGTTCTTTCTCGGTCAAGGATGTCAAAGGGGCTGCTACTCGGGAGAATTTGGGTAGGAACCTCCGATAGTAACCAGCCAACATGAGGAAACTACGGACCTCTGCCACATTCTTGGGTCCTGCCCAAGAAACAAATGCCTCAACCTTTGATGGGTCCACCACTACCCCCTGCTCGGACACCACATGCCTGAAGAACTGTACTTCTCGTGTCTAGAACATGAATTTCGACAGCTTCCCATAGAGCTAATGATATCGGAGGACCTCTAGAACCGTCCTCAGGTGCTCTACATGGTCCTCCTCTAATCTTGAGTAGACTAGGATGTCGTCGATGAACACAACTACTAACCGATCTAGGTACTCTCGAAAGATGGAGTTCATAAGCCCCATGAACACATCTGGGGCGTTCGTAACACCAAAGGGCATGACTATGAACTTGATGTGTCCATATCTGCACCTGAACACTATCTTCAGGTTTTTTCCCTCCTTCACTCTTAGCTGGTGGTACCTAGACCGTAGGTTGATCTTCAAGAACCATCCTGCCCCTTTCAGCTGGTCGAAATGATCTTCTATCCTTGGAAGAGGGTAGCGATTCTTGATCATCACCTGATTCAGCCTTCTGTAGTCTATGCACAACCTGAGACCACTATCTACCTTCTTTGAGAACAAGACTGGAGCACCCCATGGTGACCCACTTGGCCGAACATAACCCCTCTTCATCAGATCGTCAATCTGGATCCGCAACTCCCGTAGCTCTGAAGGTGCCATCCGGTAAGGAGACATCGAGATCAGATGAGCGCCGGGCTGCAGGTTTATCCCGAACTCGATATCCCGTTGAGGGGGTAGAACCGTTACCTCCATAGTAAAGACGTCCATAAACTCACGAATATCCTCTAGAAACTCCACCATCTTAGCATCTACTGATTCCACTGATAGCTCGGCCAACAAGGAGAGGAGGGGTTCCCCTCACCTACTGTATTTCTGACTACTCCACTCGCTGGTGAAGGAAACACGCCGGCCGCCCACGTCCGAGAACACAACCCTTCCTCGGAAACACTCAATGATGGAACACATTGAAAATAGCCATTTGATGCCTAGGATGACATCGTATGGCTGTATCTATAGTAGATGAAGATCCCTAATTGACTGATGTAGACCTTTCATCAGTCTTCATCCCCGACAAACAAACAACATGTCGGTCTGACCTCCGACTAGTGTGCTCAACACCAGGGGCACTGGAAGTATCTCGACATCTAGACCCAAGGCACAGACTAGACTGGGTGTAAGAAAGGAGTTTGAAGCTCCAGTATTGAACAAGGAATAAGAAAGAGTGCTAAACAAACTGATTGTACCTCGAACAACATCCGGCCCTGTTGGAACTGCTACCTCCACGACGTGTAGTTGTCCACGTCCGGCTCCTCTGCCCCTCGGCTGTAGGCCACCTCCCCGACCACGACCCGGTCGAGGTCCCTGAGGAGCGCCCTGAGGTCAGCTTCCTCCTCCTATGAATGTCCTCGGAGGAGCGGGAGCTCGTTGTCCCTACTGCTGTTGTTGGAAAGGCCTGGCTAGAAGCTCCTAGTGGGGAGGGTGCTGGGGTTGTCCGCCACCGCTGTACTGTGTCCTGTCCGAGCACTGACTCCGAAGATGTCCATGACTCCCACAGACGAAGCATCATGGTCCTGGGCCTGAAGAAAAAGGGTGAGGACTGGGGGATTGAAACCGAAACTACTGCGACCTGCTCCTTGCAGGTCTGAACCTGGAGGGTCCTGATGCTGGAGGCCTGGTGCTGACGGCCTTCCCCTTCAATGGTCCCAGCTAAATCCCCTCTCGTGACACACCTCCTAGAGTGTTCATCCTCTCCACCACTTCGGCCTTCTTCTGGACCTCTAAGTATGTCGGCAAGGTAAAGGGGGTAACAACATAATGGAGGGAGGGTTGGAGCGCCTCCTCTAGACGTCTTGCCCGAGACTCCCCGTTGGGAAAGTGGTCCAGAGAAAAACGTAGGAGGTCCTTGAACTTGATTCCTAGCTCCCTCACTGACATACTCCCCTGTTGGAGGGAGATTATCTCATGTCTCTGGGGCCTCGATCGCCTGTACCACACGTGGTCACCTTCCAGGTGTCATAGCTGCAAGGTAAACAAGGAATGCCTAAGCCCAAGTAGTGCAGAATATTGTTCTTAAAATTTCATAAACTTTTCATTTATTCTTAATTTCCAATACATCCCAGAAGTACGAGAACCCAAGTCATTATGATGCATGTACCTTTCCTAGGGTCTCTACCCAACAATCAGTGTGGCCTCACTTGGTCGTTTAGTAGGTCTAGAGTCCCTGAATCGGATCACGGGGCCCCCTAAAATCTCATGTCCTAGCCGGTCTTCCCTGGCCTAATTCACGCACCAAGGACCCAAAACTGTTGCCTTACCATCCCATGCAATCCTCACTGTGCCTAACTCCAGACTCCATCCTATCTTTCAAACCTCAACCTTTGATACCATTCTGTCATGACCCCCCTTCACCAAAAGGAGGGAAGGTCAACAGGTTGCCAAGCCCTTCCTTCTTTAAGTTGAAGGATAGATAATGACCCCCAAAACACGCCTTCTATAGGTCCTGGAGTGGCGACTAGCACCAAGGGTATAAAAATTACACACAAGTGGAAGACATTACCCTTTTTGTTTTATAGGATCAGGAGATAAGATGATGAAACCCAACAACACCAAAAGTAAAATAAAAGTAAAACCAAAAGTAAACCATTCCCACATGCATGTTACAAAAGTAAAAGCTACAGGGTAAAAAATGTGACTACAATGGCAAGTACCAAAGAAGAAGAAAGAAAAAAAAGAAAACAACAACTGCAACGGCCCCAGAGGTCCGAGCTAGTATGGTCCCGCGCGATCCCTAAAGTCCTCCTGGAAACCTGAAAGAAGTTTTATATATGTAGGGTGAGCATACAAGTACACTCAATATGGAAAACCAAAGACTCTCGTGCAGAAGTTGGGGAACGTACTAAAGTTCCGTGAGATGCAGACAACCAACACTATCAAGGAGTTCACCCATCCCACTCACCGGCTACACTCACCAAGTAACACAAACCATGTTATATATATAATAAGAGAACATCGATGTTTGGGTACCACATTCCACTTTCCCACTGGTTATTGAGACATTCTATGCATCAAACCAATCCCGCCATTCACACCGCTGTCCCACCACCACACCCGCCCGCACACACCTGGTCCAAAATCGCACGCAGTCCCACTACCGAATCCCGCCCGCAAACACCTGGGCCTCAACTGCATGCACGCAACCATGCCTGAAAACACCTAGATCAGAAAAACCACCACCACGCCCAAAGACACCTGGGCTAGAAGATCCACTGCCACACCCGAAGACACTTGGGCCTCATCCCGATGATACTTGCGAAACCACCTGCCCGCACACACCTGGGCCATAACCACCATACTACCCCGCCCAAAGATTCTTGGGCTAATAATGGACCTCAGGCCATCACAACCTGCCTGAAGGTACTTGGGCTATCCGGGAAAGGGAGAAGAAAAAGGGGCTAATAACTAGCCACTAAGAATATTGTTGGGAAAAACACCCTCCCCCATGAAATGGGAGTGTTCGGCACTAAGTGATCAACTTAGGTGGGGCATGAATAAGAAACAAAAAACTAAAAGTACATACATAGGTAACAAGCACTCACCCAAAGTTAGGTTTTTCTTCACACAATCTATAGATCACAATAGCACTCAAGTACGAGTCACAACTCTTTCCAAAAAAAAAACTCGTTTGTCCCATTATTGTTTTCATGTTTAGTAATAATGTTTAAAAAAATTTATCCACCTACTTGGGAAACTAACACCATAAGAATAACCAAGGAAAAGATCCAGCCAAACATCAATTTAAACATTCACACCTGGTTCTCTTGTAAAGTCACAACAACAAAGGGAAAAGTGAGATCCCTCGAAGTACTGGAACCAAAGACAACCCCGAGACACTACCCTATGTCCCCCAAAAAGGTTTCTCATCAACAGAGGATCCCACCCCAATTCGTGATATAAACATGGTAACCACCCGGTCATAAAACTCACAACCACTGAATCCATATTAACAGGGGATCACATCCGCTCCCATATCTCCAGTTATCGGCCCATAAAAGAGAACAATCAAACCACTACCACCAAGAAAAGCAGGCCCATGCAGGTATTTTTAGATTTAAAATATTTTACATGCTCCATGATTTCAATTTTGTGTGCTTTAATTGGGGGTTATCACAGAAGGGTTGATCCAGGTGATTTCAATTCATTTAGCCTGGTGTACGTGATTAACCAATTTCCTTTTTTATAGTAGGAGTTCAAAACCACAAAATAGTCATTTAAAACATCCCCAGGGGTTCATTAGTGCAGAGAGAAGGACCACTGATGACCATGAAATTTAGGTGGCGTAAGGCCACACAATTCCGAGAGATGATCATATCATAAAACTGCATCAATGATCACAACTGCCCCTTCTTTCTTCATATAATCAGTTCATTATATTTATTTAGGTCTGGTTTAACCAATTCTATAGAATCATAATCATGCCCACCCCACATGATACACAAAAGCGAGAGACAAAGAAATTCCCAACTTGTTGATCAACGATCGACGCTTAGGCCGGGCGCGGAACTTCACGCATAGCGATGTGGCTCACCTGAACGAAAAGATGCTCGGCTGAACGAAGGGTACTCTAGCGCAGGGTGAACGAGAAAATAACCCTACGGTGAACCCTTTGTTTATAAAAGTTGGGGATGGTTGAGATAAGAACGCCAAACTACATAAGGAGCGGGAGTCATGGGTTGACCACGCAGCCCCACACGTTTTCAAAGGGGTCGGGTGGTTTAATCCGACGCACAAACCAGGTTAATTTATTGAATATTTAATTATAACATTTATAGGCGCTACCAGGCTTTAAAACAAGATTAAAGGGGTCAAAGAAGGGTTTAAAACTCAATATGCGAACATCACTGGAAAAACCACGACAAAGCTGGGTAACACCGATCGGTCATGCCGATCGGTCTCACCGATCGGTCGTGCTGAGACTCTACCCATTTAAGATCCGGATTTTTGGCAATGGAAAGGACCATGATAGTCTGGGTCATCACAGAATACAATAAAGGAGCATCAAAAAATATAAAAACAAAGATAAAACAATGGATGTGTGTATTAAAACTAAGTAGGTGTCCCCAAATAGTATATTCTCATATTCATTTCCTTTAATAAATACTCATCAATTTCATGTTTGAAATAAATTATACAAATATAGGTTTTTACACATTTTATTTAAATTGAATCATGGTCCATTTCCCCTATTCATTTAAAACCATGTCCTTATTCATGAAAGTGATATCAGCATTTTATAGAGAAAGAATGTTTTTTCACTTAAAAATAATGAAAGAAAGTGAATAACATTTTTATGTAATTTTCTGTAATCATTTTCCACACAACTCATCACTTCCTCAAAGAGGATACACAACACAAGGACGAAAGGTCAAAAACTACTCAATAAGGTCTATAGAAAATAGAGAATATGAATAAATACCTAAAAAAGGCAGTACAATCATCCACTACAGACAACTATGTGCCAAAAATCATGGGAGAACCTATGATCTTCTGAATATTTATGAAATTACTTTACATGTGTCTCATACAGAATGCATGACAACTCTGAATGACATCATAACACCCTAACACCCTATTGTCACCCTACCTGGCCTGTCTAAGGGGTCCAATCCCAAAGTAATAATAATAACAAAACATATCTCTGCTATGAGACACAGGACATCGCGTAATCTAAACTAGTGCAACAATCATTAACAAACAATTCACTTATTATGCCCGGTTCCCAGGTCATCCCATATAACAAAAGAGTGCGAAAAATGATGCCATATGAACATCAAATCACATAGACACAAACACACACACACACACAGACACACAAAAATATATATATATATATATAGACACACACAACATGCACCACCTAAGTCATCCCAAGGAATATGTCCCTCAACTTTCTACCATTTGATCATAGAGGAGTCCTACATAGCAAACCCCCATAATATAAAACATAAATAAAGAATGGGGACCTCATCCAATGAGAGTTTTCATGGGAAAAAATAATTTAAAAAAGTGGCAACCGGGCCTCACATGACTTTTCTCATGCCAAACTGCTTCTTATAGAATCAAACACACACAATTTTGGAAACCAAGAATGATCTTGGAAACCCATTTAAGAAACCCAATTCACCACTTTAAATCTGAAGCACTGTTATAAGGGCAATATGGGCATTTCCGGAAACACTATTAAGTGAATTTGATAAATCGTTTTCTTATAACTCAAATACGTATAGGGTGTTACATTATTTTACAATAATAAATTATTCACCAAAACAATAAAATTTTAAATAATACTAAATAATGTTGGGAAATGAATGAAACCAATAATTCCTAAATTTAAATGAAATGAATAGGGAAACCCACCTCAAAGAAAGAAGCAGACCAAACTGAGACACTTTGACTCTTGATTATTTTGAAAAATAACACCCACACTAGCACATACATACATTCTCTTACATATATATATATATATATATCGTTAACCTATTGAACATATTCTCCATGCCATGAGGGAATATCTGCAAGGTAGATATATATATATATACATATAAACTTACATACCTATGTATGTGTGTGCGCGCACCACCCAGGATCGACTATAGCTGTAATTAATTAACCTTGATGAACCAACAACATTTGGAAAACAAGAACCATTTAAGAAAATATGTTTTCAAGGAAAAAAAATTAAATAATAACCTCTCTTTGATGACACCCCATGTGTACAACTAGTGCCCCGATGGGTGTATAAACATCTAGTGAAACACTAATCATTCCTAGAGACAACAAAAATTCAAAATCATTTAACATTAAGTAATTAATTCATGAAACCCCATTGTAAAAACCCACTATTAATGCATTTTCATCTCAAGTTCCTTTGAAAACACATTTCTCTCATTTGGTATAATCCTAAAAATACTCTAGAGAATTACTTCGAGGATGAAAACATGAAAATGTAACCATATCATTTATAAAATCTTATTTTACCATATACGCATGTCAAAACAAATTTAAAATATATTTTGAACAACATAAAACATCTAATCTCACTCTTTGATACCCATATTTCATTTAACTAGAAACATTTGAAACATACACACATACACATAAATCAAGATTCAATTCGAGAGTCATTTTTAACAAATTATGTTAACATAAAAACACAACAATAGGTTATCCATAAGGATCCTCCTGGTGAAAACAGTATATAATAATTTATTGAGACAAAACTGGGCATTAACCCAAACATACTTAACATAAACCAAGAATCATTTTGAAACCCATATTTAATAAATTATAATAAAATGAGAATACCATAGTGATCTATCTATGAGTGTAAGTAAGGTGCTCGACACATTTAAAAAGAAATAATTGGGGATGTTCGATCACCAATTATTTGAACCAGAAATAAATGGGATGGAAATGCTTAACTCAAAGGAATTAAATTGTGATGAAACTCATGAAGGAAGATGAATAAGCAAATAAAAACACACCACAAACCGTAGAAATAAGGAAAATTGGACCAAACATTAATCCTAACATATAGGGTTCAACTAAAGTGAATAAATCCTCAATAGTTGGAAGGAAAAAAGAACCTGGGGGAGTCGCTATCGCTGTAGTCCACTGAAGATGAGGTTTGGTGGGTGTTGAGTGGTTAGAATGTGGAAGGGGTAATTAAGGTTGGATGGATAGAAGACAAGACTGTCATACGAAGGATGTCCCTAGGGGGATATGGTGCACAAGAAAAGGTCAAAAAAACAAGGAGGGGCGCTACCAGGTAGGGTCACGACAAAGAGATGAGGCTGCCAGAGAGAAGATGAGGGGTATTCGGAGGGTGCCTCGCATCGTTGGAAGGAGGAGAGGGGAGGTCCTCCACCCGCCATGGGGGAGAAGTAGATGGGGGGGGGGGGGGGGGGGGGTGGTCGTGACCCTCCAAGGGTTTCATTATTTTCTTCCTTAAAAAATATTACACTAATTATAATAATAATAAATATTACTATCACAATTATATGAAAAAAAAATTCAATTTCCATTAAAATAAATATACTAATAACAGTAATAATAATAATAATATTTATAATCTCAATATAATTATTATTATTATGATTAATCCTTTTTTCAAAAATTAATTTCTGCTAAATTTATTCTTTATTTTGATTCATTTACCCTTTTAATTAGTCAATTTATTTATTTCGGATGTCGGTAGATGGAACGTCTCGTGTTCCGTCATGTAGACGGTTGAGCAAACTGCACTCGAACCATGCCATCCAGCACTGAACACATACATGGATAAGCTGCATGCATGATGCACATATTTATAACTCGCATACAATTCATGCATTAACCAGGTTGGGGTGTGACAATTCTCCCCACCAAAGACACTTTATGCCCCCAGAATGTCACCAAACCAAAGGATAACTGAAAATCAAGTCCATTCCCAATCCAAACCGAGAGAGGCCAAGAACCTAGTGTGATCATTCACTCCACTTGTCATACATTACTGATCATGGAGAAACCATGATATAAAATGAGGGGAGAACATGGGAGAGTCCTCCCCACCACAATAACTCTACTAACCGAGAATCTATGACACCCCCACACACCACCCCGTGGAGGGACTAATGTGGGAACACCCTCTAACAACTCTGCCAGAACTAAGTCTTCCCCACACCGATCTAAAACTCCCAACACATCCAACTCCCTTAGTATGAGCGAGACAATGCCTCAACTAAAAACTTGAACCCTCGACCCAACACAAAAACCACCAACACTAACATATACATATGATCACCAATAAAACTAGGACCAACCCTCACAAGGTAAAAATACACTTACAGAAAAATGATTCTGGAGGCCAAATTTAGAAGAACAGAACTACTATTATCATGAACGAATAATTTTATCATACTCTCACCACAAAAGATGAACATACAAAAACAAGGAAAAAAGAAAAAGGAACAACTTAAATGTACCTATTCTAAGAAAAAGAAAAAGGACCAAGAAGTGGTCTCTCATGACTCTCACACCGTCAGTGTGCGCCAACTTTACTGTGAGACATAAGGTTGGGTCACTAATGGCTAAAGAATGATATGCATCATAGTAAAACATTATCATCCCATGATCAAAACTCATTCGTCTAATGGTGCTTCAGAAAACACTCTCCATAGTGACCCGAATGGCCACAATGCCAGAAAGACATCAGAGGTATGTGATACAGTGGATTCGATTGCCAGAACCGGCCATACCGATGGAACATCAAAAATTAGTCTGTTTAACTAGAATCCGACACCAAAAAAGGCATTCTTCATGTATAGGTTCCTCTCAAACACCCATCATGCAAAATCGAGAACCCTTACGAAGGGAGAGTGGAATCATATTTTCCAAGCACTTGTGATCCAGATACAAAATCCTTAAAGTGTCCTACACATGCCTTTACCAACCACTGGCCTTGTTAACTACATATGAGATCTTACCCCTTTTATCCTTCACCTCCTCAGGTATGATCCATTGGATGAGGAAGAAATTTAACACCTCAAAAATCATCTTATCTCTATGTCTGATGGGTCATCCACCACTACTGGTTCAAGGCTGGACCATCCACTAAACCCAAGTCTATACAAACTCTAACAAACTGAGGAGCCCCCAACCACATGAATACATGCTCTAATACCCTCAAACTACTTCAATACCCCTAATAAACCCCAGATTCCTTGAATGATAGGAAATAGTAGATAAATACCAGAATAAAAAATGACTAATTAACAACTTCTGAGGACATTTCTAGGTGGAATATTCCAAACAGGAAAAAAAAATTGAAACTGACATTAAGAAAAAAATCAATCAAAAGAAACACCCAATGCCGACACAACCGTCCTTGAATCCCGAATAAGCTTCAACCTAACTGAAAGTAAAAACATATGACAAGGGTGCTATACTCATGAGTCAGACACATAAAAACAGATGCCAAATACACGATCAAATATTCAAAACCCACTTTTAAATAATAACCATGTCATGAATTCACTTGACATTCATATAAATACTAGAAAAATCAATCCAAGTGTTTAATTCCAAAATGTCAACCATGGAATCTTATGTACTACCGCATACACCATCACCCCATCCCACTCAAATAATCCATACATATGTGGAAGATCCTAATGAATACCAAGGTTTCACGTTCCATTCCACTACAAAATCCAAACATAAAAAAAATTTCCAAATGGAAATGTTTCATCTTAAAAAACCCCACTTCGCATATTTCCAAACAATTTAAATGAAATACCATTTTTCAATGTTTTAAGACCGTTAGATAAAGATCCCCTTTCCATTAAATATAACCTTAATTTCCAAAAACACTTTAATACTAACAAAAATTGAGGAAAATCAAAACAAACAATGAAAAACTAGAATGAGGAACTAGTTATTTTTCCCAACCTGTCGACATGGTAGTGATCCATGCCCCATGTATAACTTTACACCAGAGGACCTTGAACGAGGCACCTAGGATCCACATGGGTCACTACTAAAGGTGGGGTCACAACGTGACACTAAGTCAACTCTATTATCATCCCTCAATCCAAAACAATGAAAAATGACTGAAAACCCAGACTTCCCCTAGTAACTCATGTATCGTCATGAGTGGCGGCGATTCAGAATCAGGCCGTAACCTACCTCCTGAACCTGGTAATCCCTAATCTCCATCTACGAGACACTACAAATAACAAGGGATTTCTATGATACCATTGTTTCACAAACCAACTAGGTTTGACCTTGAACGAGTCACCCGAGCTAGCCTGCGACATGGTCTGAGGGGAATTCCCGATCCCCACGGGATGGAAAATAGTGTTGGGAATAAAAAATAAAAAAAGTGGGAACAATTTTTTTCATAAATTAACGATAATAAAATAAATAAAAACATCAATAGAAATAAAACTAGCAGAGGAAGGAAAGAAATAAAACAAGGAAAATAAAAATAACAATTTTACATACCTTCATGTGACCCCACGAGTCCCCATCGACCTCAAAACAAGGTCTCACTAGAGTAACTGAATCCATGAAAGTCACACCACCAAATCTATAAACAAAGGTAAAACTATTGGAATGATTATTATATGTAAGTAGGTGTTCCAAAAATATTCTATTCTCATTTAAATTTTCCTTTTAAAAAAGACCCATCAATTTCACGATTGAAATAAATTGTACAAGAATTGGTTTTCACACATATACATTAAAATAAATTATGGTCCAATTAGATTCTTAATATAAAACCCTAATTTAGTTCATAAAAGAGTCATTAACATTATAGAGATAAAAAATGTTTTTTCACATAAAAAGGAAGAATTATTGTGAATTTTTTTTAGGTTATTTCCCATAAAAATTTTCCACACAACTTTTCACATTATCAAATAGGTTACACCACACAAGGAGGTAGGGTCAAAATATTCAGAATAAAGGAAATGGAAAATAGATCATGTGAATAACTATCCAAGAAAGGCATCATAATCATCTCTAATAGACAACTTAGTTCCAAAAAACATGGGAGAACCAAGGATCTCATAAATAGTCTAGAACTTTCTAAAAATGTGACTCATCTTGAAGGTATTCCTCCTCTAGATAGCTTCATAAAGTTCTATCACCTGACCTCCACCCAACCAAGCCAGGTTGAGGGGCCCAATCATATAACAATAATAAAATCAAAACATCTCTCTGATATTGACCACTAGCCAGAGCATAATCTAAACTAGTTCAAAAATAGTTCATGGAAAATTAACTTACTATTCCAAGTTTTCAGGTCAACACATGTAACAAAATGGTGAGCCAACTGATCCCAGTCGAGAATCAAACCACAGACACACACACACACATAGGGATATAAATATATATAGAACATGCATCACCTGATTCAACCCACGGAATATGTTCAACACCTTTATACCATTTGACAACAGAGGAGTCATACAAAGTGGTACCCCATAATATACAACTCAAATAAAGAGAGGGGAACACATCCATGGAGAGTTTTCCTAGGATAAATAGCTTCATAAAAGTGCCAAATGGGCCTCCCATGATTCTTCTCAGGACAAAACATTTATTAAATAATCAAACACACACAATTTTGGAAACTAGGAACACATGTGGAAACCCATTTAAGAAACCCAATTCAATAATTTAAATTTGAATAACATTTATAAGTTCCAAAGGGGAATTTTTGGAAACAAAAATAAGAACATTTAATAAAACAATTTAATGAAATTCAAATACACAAAGGGTATTAATTTATTTCAAAATAATAAATTATTAAAAAAATATAAATTTCTAACTAACATTAAATAAAGGTGTGAAATGGAAGAAACTGATAAGTCTTTAATTTAACAGAAAATGCATTTGGAAACCATCCTCAAAGAAGGAATCATACAATGTCGAGACTCTTCGGCTCTTGAATCTTCTGTTAAAAAATTCCTACACTAGCACAGACATACATTCTCTCTCTCTCTTTCACACACACACACACACACACATATATACCATTAATCAATTGAACATATTCCCTATTCTATGAGGGAATATGTGCAGGGAAGATAGATATATATATATATATACACATACATATACATATACACAAACATACATATGTATGTGTATGTGCGCAACAACAAGAAGTCATCCAAGTTATAATTAATTAACCTAGAGGAACCAACATCATTTGGAAAACATAAGACATTTAGGAAAACGAGTTTTCAAGGAAAGACCAATTTAAAGAATCATCTTCCATTAATGACACCTCCATGTGTACACCTATTGCACCCATGGGGGTGTCAACATCTAGTGACACAAAAAACATTCCATGAGACACAAAAGAACCATTTTCCAAATGTATTGACCATTAGTTAATCAATTCAAGAATCTCCATCATAAAAATCCACTATCAATGCATTCACATATCATGTTCCTTTGAAAACACATTTTTTACATTTTCTATAATCATAAAAACACTTCCAAGAAGTACCATGAAGTGGCACACATGAAAACATAAAAATATCATTGTGAAAATCCTATTTCACCATATACCCATGTCAAAAAAACATTCGAAATATGTTTCACACCACACAAAACATCTAATTTCGCAATTTAAAACCCAAATGACCATTACCAAAAACCATTTGACATATGCACACACAGTCATAATTGAAGATTCACATTTAGATTTATTTTTAACAAATTATGTTAATATAAATACACTACAATAGGGTAGCCCTAAGTATCCTCATGGTGCGAACCATATTCAAATCATTATTGAGACAAAATGGGAATTAAATCAAACAAACGTAGCATAAACCAAGAATAAATTTGAAACTGATTTTTAATAAATTATAATAACATGAAAATACCCTAATTAGATAACTGGAGGTATAAGAAAGGAGTGAAACACATTTAAAATGAAATAATTGAAGACATCTGAGGACCAACGGTTTTCACCGCAATGAAAAGGGTTTGAAATTTATACCTCAAAGGGAAACAATTGAGTTGAAATGCCCAGAGTAGGATGTATAAGCCTATGTAGATAAATCATAAACACTGGACCTATGAAAAACAGGACCAAAAATTAATCATATTGTCTAGGGTTTTTCCAAAGTGAAAGAAATCCTCAGATGATAGAATAAAAAAATGTTCCTAAAAGAGTCACCGCTGATTCTAGCCACTAAAGATGAGGGTCGGTGTGGGTTGGGTGGATGGAATGTGGAAGGGGCGATAGAGGTCAATTAGCCAGAAGAAGGGGTCGTCGTGGGAGGGTGGTCGACGGAGGGAGAGGCTGCACCCGAAAACGTCACACAAGGAGGGAGGGGACTGCCAGATGGGGTGACACGGGATAGCTGGAGGCCGTCGGACCAGAGAGGAGGAAAAGCTAGAGGGATCCTCATACCGTTGGAAGGAGGAGAGCAGAGGGGTGCTACATGCTGTGTGGGATAAGGTGAGGGGGTCGCAACCCCCTAGGGTATCATTATTTTTTTCTTTTAAAAAACTACACTAATAATAATAATAATAATAATAATAATAATAATAATGACAATTATAAAAAATTACCAAAATTCTATTATTATTAATTTTAAAATAACGAAAATAATAAACATAAAATAATAATAATAATAATAATAATATTATTATTATTATTATTAGACACGTTTTTTTCTAAAAATCATTTATATTTAATTTTTTCCTAATTTTGTTTCACTTATCCTTTAATTAATCAATTTACTTATTTTGGATGTCAGGAAACGACATGGATTGCATGAAATTAAGTGTGTGGTTGAGCGAACTATGCTCAAACCATGTCATCCAGTACGGAACACGTACATAGCTAAGTTTATTTCTTGCCGCACAGTTTTATAACTCGTGCTCAAGTCATGCATCAACCAGGTCGGGGTGTGACACATCACTAGTGATACATCATTATGTTATTTCCTTTATATAAATTTAGCATTATCCAGCATTATCAATACTATTAAATTAAAAAATTTCAATAACATATTTTACTAAAATAATTGACATTTTTATTTATTATATAAATGAAATAATTTAGATCATCAAATATATATTAAAATTTTATTTTCATTAAAACACATTTAACGTATGAATCTATCATATAAGAATAATAACCTGTTTTATGTAATAAGATACAACACTTACAATACATTATTTACCATCATGGTAATCGCATAAAATAGTATATAGAAAATACTATTTCCATTCACTATAACATTTTCAATAGACCATCAATTACAATTTATTATTTTATAATTAATTCACTAATACTATATGTGTTTCCAACATATTGATGAGAAATCATTATTATATTAAATGACTCATATTGCATTATGTAACCAATGATCACCTCAACTAATCTCCTAAAATATAATATTCAATACCTCTTATGGTTGGCTAACTCTTCCATTTGATTAATTATTTCCCCTAACAATGTTTTATAAAATAATTATAGTTATATTATTATAAAAAAACAATGATATTATTACCTAGAGGCTTCAAATGAAACTATACAATAATATTATGTTTTTTCATATCAATGTGTCCATTAAATTTGTAACTATTTTCATGGAATTTCGTCTATATCCATCACATAACAAAATATTGTAATGAATCAAAAAAATTTATTACTTGAGAATAATAATTTTTTATATTTATTTATTTATAATTATCCTAAATCTACAAAAATATCGTCTAATAATTTCCCAAACATCGATTGATTTGGTATGGAATTTTACATAGAGTCTAACAAAACCTTCAACATAAAAATTGTTTTCCCCATTTAACCTAACTCATCTCAAATATATCAAACAACATGGGGGTTCCATGTGGAACCCCACAAAACCCATACATCTATCTCTGCTTATTCCTCTCCCTATTCATTCTCGACCTTCCATTTATTGATCTAATATCCTGGACATCATCCTGTGGTGTGACGCCAACATAATTATTTTTCCACCCGAATCAATATAATGTATGGACAATATGGTGAAATAAAATTTACAAGATGTACCAAATGGATCAACAACATTTCACTTGATGCAATTTGAAATAGAAATCTGATGTATGTGGTTGATTCAACCCATTTTTGTGCACCCCACAATACTTGGTCTGCATTTTTTGTAGAGTGACATATAATCTATATACTGATTGATATATGTTACTTCATAGTGGATATTTGATATACCCATTTATAGGTTTATGTGGAAAATTATGAGTTGTCTGATTATTGATTAAAGTGTTGTTGTGCCATGATTTCATCCTTCACTAGTGCTACCACCTATCATCACTGATGACCACTCTCCACCATAGATTACTAGTGGTCCATCACATAAATTCTTCATCAATATTTATTCAATTTTTTTTTAAATCCTTTATTTTTATCGTACCATGATTTCTCAAAATGATTCCTCTAAGAACCTCAAACTATATAGATAAGTTTAAAATAGTAAAAAATTATCCCTAAAAAATATTTAAATTATAAACTATAATTGTATATATTTAAATGGTGTTAGAATCATCTCATCGTATGGATTATAATTATATTTTATTGGTTTTATAAATTATTCAAATGACGACGTTATAAATAGATATTTGATCTTATCCCTAAAATATCATTCCCGCATTTCTAGAAATATTTTTGTATGATTTTGGTGAATCCAAGGATTTTGAATTCATTATGATTGAAAGGAAAACATAATAAAATTTCATAATAAATTACTACATACATCCCTAAAATATGTAGTGTAATAGTTAGCTATAAAACTTGAATAAGATCAAAGAACCATACCACTTTATTTATGATCCATTGATCCTCCTACTAATCTCCCCCAATATCTAGTGCCCCTCTATTGGATTCTAAATAATATATCCTACAGTAAACCATAAATTCGTATTAAATAATGAATTTATATATAAAATATTGAATCCATTAATTTTATAATTTAATATTATTTATTTGTAATAAAAAAACATAAATTTGAATCAATATTATGAACTTACTGAACAAAACTCAATAAATGGGTATATAAATATCCTAGGGTAAAACCCCATTTCAAAACTCAATAGAATATTTTGTTTCAAAATCCAAAATTTAGGTCTATGTTGATATAACATTTCACACTTCTTAAAAAAAATAATTTCCATTGGAACCTACTATAGGGATCAACCAACCAACAAAAACGCATCATTTAAATTATTATAAGTGTATATCAATCCATCAAAACTAAATTGGGTTACATATCTAATAAAATTTAATGTAATTATTGGGAAAAGATTATACTATTACATGTCTATACATAATAATGATTATTATAATATAAGGGAATAAAATCCAATTTTGGGAATATAATAACACGAAGGGAGATCAATAGAATAATTTTTTTTGGTTTATATTAAATATTATGTGATATTGAAATTAATTATTTACAAAAAAATGTTATATAATATACAGTGATAGAAAAAAATACTCTATAACATAATATAATATGAAAAAATTGGTTACAAAATTTAATTTTGACCTAATATAGTGACAGTCAATATAGAGAACCCCTTGTCTTAAATTCAAACATGAGAAAAAAACACATTATCCATTAATAATCAAAACCTATTTATTAACCATAAATTTAATAAATATATTTATACTTA
This sequence comes from Viscum album, assembly GCA_963277665.1. NCBI lineage: Eukaryota > Viridiplantae > Streptophyta > Magnoliopsida > Santalales > Viscaceae > Viscum > Viscum album. The sequence continues at coordinate 374,880,735 of OY728160.1, read as the reverse complement.
TTTTATTTTATATAAATCAATAGTGGTGATTTAATATATATATATATATATACATATATAATTTAGTTGGTTATAATTTGATTTGATCATCAGATGATAGTTTTAAAATTGTTATATGTATGTTTTTATATGGAGGTCTAGGTCATCATTTCTTTATGATGAAGTTATCATCTATGAAATAGTAATGTTACTAAAATTATAATTCCATAGTGATTTTTTATTTTCTATTTTCATTTAGTAGACGTTACATATATGGTTCATCAAGGGTAATTAAATTACTTATTTATATTATATAACATTACATATTATATAAAGAATCTTTATATTAAATTTTCATTTGTTAGTTACAATTAATGAAAAAAATAATTTCATATTAAATAAATATTTTTACTCAAATTTTTAATCTTATATAATTATTATTATTAAAATAAGGAAATATAAATCATGTAGTTGGTTGAAATGGACTAAACATAAACATGCTATAAAAAATAATTATAAGAAAATTGTCAATGTTTTATTATTATAAATAGATAAATTTATTTTATTAATAATATTTACATGTTATTAAATTGTAATGATATATTTTAAAATAGGTACATAAATAATAAATAATAAATAAATTGATAAGAATATGATACATATGATAAAGATTCAAATCTTCCCAAAATAGACTTCAAATATTTATGTCTATGAGACTGATTCTAATGATTTAGGACACTAAATTTTGATAATGGATTATAGGGGAACAAATTTTGGAAAACTAATTTCAGAAAATATAATTATAGGTGTGGTTACTAGTGGGATGAGATGGTATCCTGTTTTGATGGGGTTGAGTGTCATTTTAGAAAATTTCATCTCCTTAATGTAAAAGGAATGAATGTATTCTATTAAAGTGAGTCGAAAAAATAAAAACTAATAAATATAATTCACGAATTACTTTATCCACATATTTATCTGATAATGATATAAACATTTTAATAACTTATTCATTATTTTAACAATTTTCATCATTTTAAACATTACTATAGTAACTAACTTTTTATCTCATTGAATTTATTTTCATATAAATTTATATCAACCATATTACATAATTTTGGAATAATGATTCAATTATAAAATTCATTATTTATTTAAAATGAAAATATATGAAATTCAACCTTTAAATATAAATATAATATAATTATATAAACACTTTTTTGAATGAGACCACTTATATAAACTTGTATAACAACATTTTAATTCATTTTAATTCATTAATTATTCAAAAGATTTTAATTAATTATTTAAAACATATTTGTACTCAATTGTCATTATTTTACACAATTTTAAAAATGATTTTCACAATAACACATATAATAACATATAATTTTTTAGAAATTACTTATCACTATAATAATTATATTGTCATAACATCGAAACATTTATTTACGTAACCCCTAAAAATCTATTCAGTTTACCTATGAATGAGTTAAAAAATTGTGGTAGTTGTAGATGGTGATTAAATGGGAATAAGACCCTTATTTATCTCTATAATATTTAACCTCTCTCATATGTGAATCCACTCATTCAGATAATTAATAATTTTATCTTGTGTTATTCAAGTGTAAACCCGATTTATATTAAGGCTTCTCGAGTAAAAAAAATGCGCCTCATAAAGAATAAGTGTACTACTTGGTTCCACAATATCTTCCATTCAACAAAAAATTTATAAATGTGACTAATTTTAATTATACTCACAATATTAATGTCTATATTATAATTGTCACATTTCTATTTTTCATTATCTGATTTTTCAATACAATTTTACAAACCTCTTCATGAAATAAAATATCCCATTAATTACATTTATTGATCAGAAATATATATACCCATGGAATATATATTCGTAATAAATATATATATAATTAAAATATATCTCAAATGACCATATAATGACAACCTTACCCTTTTATATTCTTATATATATTCTTTCATTGTATTATAAATAAAATCATCCAATTATTTCAAAAAATCATTAATAATTATAAGTTTTTTATTACTTATGATGTTAAACTGAAGGATATAGTTATCATGGGAAACCGTAAATAATAATTAATTAAGAATGGAATCTATTTAATATTTTTTTTATTATACTGTTATTGTTTTTAAAATTTTAATACATATATGTCTGAAATAATAGTTACTTCCATTTCATTTTATTTTATAAAATTATAACACCTTAATATAAATAATTATTCATTTTAGAATATTATTACATTCAAAAAAAATTATTAAAATTAAAAACATATATTTATATATATATATTAAGGAATTAACATATATCTTAGAACAAATAGTGTTTCATAAAAATAAATAATAGTCATTAAAAATATTAAAGAGAAATAGAATTTTAAATTAACTATTGAAAACATAAACCCACACATGAAATTTATAGTTTTATGATGCACAAATTTAAAATATTAAATGAAATACTATTTTGATATACATAAATTATATTTATGTATAATATACAATATTGATCACATAATTTTAGAAATATATTTTTTATGTCATCAATTATACTCATTACATATTAAATATAAATATAATCATTATCAATAAAAATACAAAAACAAAAATAATATAAATAAATAAATAACAACAGTTGGATATTAAAATTTTTTGGGATGTTAACTACTAGAAATACCATAACTGAAAAAAATATAAAAATTAAACAAAAAAAATGAAATATGAATTTCATTTTTTGATGAAATTTAGAAAACATTCTTAATGATGAAAAAAATAGATAAGAAAGGATGTGGGATGTATTTTGATGATGTAAAATAATTATATTAAAATTTCTATCTTGTCATTATAATAATTAACTATCCATTTAAATTCAATCACAATTATTGAATTTAGTAATGTGACGAAAAATAAATATTTATAATGATTAAGATAAGTAATAATAGATTGAAAAACTCTGTAAAATGATTTCTCTAATTATTTTACCTAATAAACAAATAAGTACACATTTAACCCACTGTTTTTTAACATATTTAATAAAATAGTAATTTTATTAGAATTTAAATATTATAATTATTTTATTTTTTAGATTATTTTTCATATAATATATATTCTAAATCCTAAAATAATGAATAAATTATAAAAAACCGAAATTTAGTCACTAATAGCAATAAATATAGTATTTAATTGAGATAATGTTTTTTTATATCTTTTATATAACATTATTTGAAATTTATATTTCTTATAATAATATTTTTAATTATATAAAATGTTATTCATTTTTGGATTAATAATAACAATTTTATATTTTGATGTTTTTTTCCATCTTTCCAAAAATGTTTATTTTAAGGTGAAGAGTAAAATATAATTTTTTTATTAATACTGAATATTTTTTTTGAAACAATCATGATATAAATCTGACTAAAAAATTTATACACCAATTTTCATAAAATTAAAATCTATTTAATAATGAAAATTATTCTCTTATAAATATTTTACATACTTTCTAAAATATTTACCCAATTTTGAAAACATAATTAATGTAATTCGAAAACAAAAAATGCATTTGATTATTTAGATTTTTCAAATTATTTCCAATGAAAAATTATTTTTTGGCTGAATTTTAATGTCAATGGAACTTGTATATTTCAAAAAAACACTAACAATGGTCAGAATAGAAAACACTATTATTATTATTGACACTATAAAATTTCAATATTCAATATTTTATTCTATGATACCCTCAACATTTATGTATAATCAACCCCTATCCCTATCTCATCACATCTAAAATTCCATTACTTTATAAATATATATTATAGTACTACTATGAAATACCCAATCAATGTTTTGAATGCACTTCTGTAGCTAACTATCCCTCCTATGTAGCCTTTAGACTCAATCCAAATGAGGTGACTTAAAGAGAAAATTAATAGATTCAAAACCCAAGGCTTATAATTTAAATTCTTACTATATTAACTGTCCTAATATATGTTTTTATAATAATTAAAAACAATATTTTCAATTACAATCTATTGTTTTTAAAGAAGAAAACAATTATTTATTTTTCCCCTCGGTTTAATTTCACTGAAAACATCATCCTACAATCATGGTTCTATACTACCTATGTGAGAAATGATATTTTATTTTTCACTTATACCATTAAATAATTTTCGTAGAAATTTTTTTTATTAAATATAGCATCAATAAATTAATAAATACTTGTATTCGATTTTTAAATTATAAATTGTGCCTGAAAATAATTATTTTAAAATAAAAAAATTAAAGTAATTTTTGACATTCTAAAAAATATTACTAAGGAGAATTCATTGAATCATAACTATATACTAAAATATTCAACTTTTATACATCTAGAATGAAATGAATAATTGTACATGACATTTTTTGACCTTTTGAATCCATTGGATAGTGGCCTTAAATCATAATTCTAACTTCATGAATGTGTGGTAACTATGACATGAATAACAGAAAGATAATCAATATGAACAATATAAATCAAATTAATGAATAAAACGTGATAAAAATGCCTTAAAATTTAAAAATAAAAATTAATAATGTACAAATATCATAATTAAAAATGTTAACTTGGTTACTTAGGAGGACAAAAGAGAATCTAATAAACTCCTGACCTGGGGAAAGGTGTCTTTCTAAACCATTCTTGCCCTTGAAGTTTTATTATCTCTTAATGTTAATCTCATTCAGTTAATATTTATCTATTTTCTTTGTATTCATTATATATTCTATATAAAAATTTCATTTATTTAATCCATTTCATTATTCACCTATTTTAAAGGATATATATATCTCTCTAGGTCTCTTTTCTATAATTAAATTGAACCTGACAAAGGGAATAGTTCTAATTTTTTATTACATTTCATATCCCACTCCTTAATGATTTCTTTCCTTCCAAATTTTCTAAAAAACATCATTTTTCTATCAAAAATATCATGGTTGATTTATGTTTTTAGGTAATCCTTTGATAATCTCTATCATAAATAATTTTTTACCCTTCTCTTAAATATTTGATAAAGGATTAAAATTTCATAAATATTTCATTATCTAATATTATTATGTTTTCTACAAAAGGACTTATGTCGTCACGTGTAATGAACATATTTTTAATAAGTAATGCACAATATTCATTATCAGTTATATTCCATTGATCCCACATTATGCCGCAATGTATTATGAATTATTTATTTATTATGTCCCTAAACTACGGTTCATTTATTGTTTTCATGTCTGTGATTTACATATGAATTTTATATGTGGAAGATAGTTCACGAAATATTATTACAGTTGATAGGCCTAAAATTCTTAAACCACAATTTATTGTGTAATTTTACACATCTCTTAATATCACTATGGATGGATATAATGCTGTTATCTTTGTCATTAGTGTCATGGATGGGAATGAAAAGGTTATATTATTCCATAATGTTTTGATATATTGTAAGTGGCACTTGACCTCAATTTATACTATAAATATTTTCTTTTTAAAAATTCTGACGGTTATGATTATCATTCTCGGATTGTATTTGGTAGCATATTCCAGGATTCCATGTAATAGTATGTCATTATTTTCTTTTAAGATTACATGTTATTATTATCTATTATTATGATATCATAATGAATTTTTATCATTTTCATAGAATTACTATGATATTTACCTCAACCATTCAATTATTCTTGTTCATAGAGTCGTGAACACCCCATGAATGAACCCCTTTGAGTCTAGTAATAAAGAAAGGGAGAGACTGACCCCTAATGACAACCTTTAATAGGAGAAAGGATTGATACTAACACCTAGTGTATATAAATCACACAAATTTAAGGAATTAACCTCTATAGAATAATTAAATAATATTTAATAAGGGAAACCCCATACAAAAACCAGTGAAAAAAAAAGAATGAATCCCAATACTCACAATGTATTATATAAAAATAAAAATTGAAACTCAAAAATGAATGCTTTGTTGTACCACCAAGGGTAAACTATGGAAATCATAGAGAACCACATCAATAATCTCGAAAATAACTACAATTTTCTCCAATAAAAATAGATGATTTTTTCCATAATTAGATCAACCCCCAAGATAATCTATTCAAACTACTCAATATCACCAAACCTCTACCTTGGAATCCCCTTGCTCGGACTCCTCCACTTTATACATTAAGAAAAATTTCACTAATATCTGATTAAGAATGACTCCACAATCCACCACTACCTTATCATGGTGCAACAAAACTAAATCTTCCATTACTCTTTAATAGTTACATGAATCATTAATATCAACACCATGTGATATCAACCTCATGAAAGATTCCACAACATCCCCTTTACTAGGTCTTTGTAAAATATCTAAATCATAGTCCTATAATAATTCAAAAATGATTAAAATCATAAATTTTTATCACTCTCGGATAAGTCATACATCAATCTCTTGTGATCTATTAATAGTAAAAAATATCAATTATAGGATATTGGATCCACCAATTTAAATAAAACATTATCATAGTATCCTAAATATCATGGGTTGGATAATTAAATTTATGATAATGCAACATCTGTGACACAAAAGAGATAAATACCATCTTCTACATAAATTCAAATCCCCAAAAGGCAAAAACTATCACAATAATCCTTGAAAAAAATAACATGTGATACTAAAAAAAGAACCATATCATTGAACATTTTTTTGTAAAATACTCAAAATTGGACCAACATTGGTCAGTCCAAACGAATTCTTATTCCATTATAGTCAAAGCTACCATAGGAGTCAAAATCCTTGAGAAGTCAATTACAGAAATCCTAAAACCCCAATTCATTTATAGAATACCTTTTACATCCTAAAAATTATTTAGGGATACCCAAGAAATGTCCAACTCAAACATTAAAGAACCTAGGACCACTCCACACCAAGACATGAATTTCCCTATTAATAGGACCTCATGAGCATCTACTAACACTTTTACTATTTCTTGAGCATCTTTTGAAAGTGAAAAAATAACAAAATTTTCCATAAGTAAATTGAATACACCTCATCAGACACTAAAACACAAGGATTTCACAAATAAAGACAACTATAAACCATTATAGGAACTAATGAAACACTAATAAATAGAACATATGTAGTTGAGTATCTTATCATAGAGAATAACCTCACAACACAAATATAAAACCATTAAAAACATATGAATATTCATTTAGAATATCTATATCCTTTAGTCAAATATGATAATACCTAGACCAAAATTTGGTCTTTGAGAACCATCATTATCCTTTCACCTAATGATTTAAAAAATAAATCCATGGATTTGATAATATTTCTTCACCATTATATTATTTAAACCATGATAATTTGTACACAGGTTAAAAACACTAATAAAGGTTTTTTAAAATTGAATAAGAAATCTAATAGAAGACACTCCAGACTGAACAAGTACTTTTTATATGAGATCTTCCACCTGAATCCAATACAACCTAAACAAAAAATAGGTTATTAGATATTGATGTATTGATATTATATATACATGTGGATTTATCTCTATCCCTAACTCAATATCTTTTCAAGGGGTTACCATCACATCATCCTATAGGAAGACATATGGGTACTCTTCTAAAAACCTGTGGAACACCATTGGTTGATCCAATATAATTGATATAATCAACCCAGTCAATATGGAAGATATATACTCAACATGAGGCAACCTCATTTTTTGGTTTTGGTCACTAATTTTTTTTTATTTTTTCTCCATCCACATCATATCATATATTTTATCTACTAAATCATTCAACGATATCATGTAATGAATTTATCGAATACATATTGATTATTATTTCATATGGATATAACTATATAAATATGATGTCATATCTGGAGTTGTGTTATTGTAGAACCAAATCAGAGTATCTATACATGTAAAATAAGACATCTCAACCACCAACTAGCATAGTCAATTCCAGGGGCACTAGAAGCATTGTCACCTAATGTCTCAAATATTAAACTATGGTAGATGAAGAAATGGATTGCATATCTACGACATTAAGGCATAAATATATATATAAAATATGAAGAGAGATACTAGTGTAACAATAGATTTTTTCATACTTTTATGTGTTAAAAAATCTTAATAATTATATCCAATCCCACAGCCACAATTCTTATGATGGAAACCACCTCCATGACCACGATCTTCCCACAGTCTAGTAGGAAAAGGGAAATAATGAGGTTATTCTCTTTATACTTCCTTATATATACTACTCTAAAGTCATAACTCCCATATTTTTTCCCAATTTAAACTATTAAAATGGATGGGCCAAAAATTGTTCATTCACCACATGATGACTACTAAAAAGACCTACACACTCTTGGTTTAGATAGAAGTGACCACTATAAAAAAAAATAAACCATTCACAATCCATTTTGATGGGCCCATGAATAAGTAGATCCAGGGAAGTTGGTTTTAAGGTGATGAAACATAATATTTGTTGAAAAAACATCCTCTAATGGGGAAACTAAGAACCTAAATCAAAGATATAATATGTGAAACACCCTAATGAATCCTATTATGTGATGATATGGTCCTCAGAAACAACCTCTATAGGGAAAATTACAATACCATAACATTTAGATATGATATAACAAAAAATGTGGTGAACTACAGTTGAATCTTTTGGTGAAAATCCTCCTCAAAATTCCTTATCCACCATTATCATCTAAAATGTTCTCAAAGTATAACTAAATAAGATCATGTAGTGAATACTAAACTCTCAATGAGTAAACTTTTAATACACAGCCATTAGTAATGCAGATTCTATGTTTATCTTACTATGATGAAAATTTTTATAATAATCACATTATAAAGGATTAAATAGTTTAGTAGTATTCCAATACTTGATACATATTTAATTCCTACATTACATTTTAAAACATGAAGGAAACATATGATTATTATGGTAAAATTATTATTCATTACATTATATATATGGAATCATTAAAAGACTACATCATTGTATCCTATGGAAAATAGAACATAATAAACGGTGAGAACCAATTTTATTTAAATGTAAAAATAATTGACATCAATCATTAAACATAATTGATAATAATAATATGGCGTTTTGAAAATAATCATAACATGAAAAAGACATACCCAGTCAATGAAATCATTTATATAATGAATCATGGAATTGGGTTTTTTCACTAAAAACATATGAAATAAGACAATGGATTTATTAATAATCAATCATGATACATGATAATATATCTTAATAATAATACATAAGATTTTATAATACATATAATCAATGAAAATAATTTCCCTAGTCATGTATCTCTACCAAACATATCATAGTAGAATGGGATCACTCCCCATTCCATAATTTCTATAGTCAAGGTTTACTCCTAAGACTATCATGTTTTACATAGTCTCTTATTAACCTCACATCAGTCACCATTACCGACCATATTACCTCATGAGATATCCTTCATTACCTAATTCATTGATGGGATAAAATGGACACATCAATCACTGATTTGTAATGTAACCACTTATCCTTGGTATATAATTGAACCAACCATCCTTGGTGTCCAATTTAGTAATCCATCCTTAAAAAAAACCAACCCTCACATAATGTAAACTATAAATAAATGTACCACAATATCATAAAAAATTTCTCATATCACCATAAATAACCTGAGGGAAATAAATGGGTTTCATAAAAATCTCAACATCATAATTATAACCCATATAGATAAAAGATAATTATGGTCTCATTAGATCAAATCCATGATGAAAAAATAAAATTTTAAAATAATTTATCAAATATGATAAATTCTTTTAAAATATCAAAAGAATATTTATTAAAAAAATAGCTATTCATTATGAAATCACTATTTATTTTTATAAAAAAATATAAAATATTAGCGATAATATTTTTTAAAACTACTGATATATAATTTAAATTAATCACCTAATAAAACAACTAACATGAATATAGAAAAAAATTTCAACTCCAATACACTTGAAGAGAATATTTTTTTCACACATTTTTTTGAAAAATGGATATGTTCATACGACCTTTATTTAACGATAATTTATTTAAAAAATTTAATGAAAAGTAAATCTCAAAAAAAATTATTTTTGATACATATAATTCATTATTAATAACTTCAAAAAATAATTATGAAGATAATTAACATCGATGAAAATTTTTGTCGACCAAATTGGTAATAGTGTTAAGTTTATTTTTTTCATGAGAATTTTAAGTACCAAAAAGTAGAAACATTTAATAAAAAATAAAAAATATATTAATAAATAGAGGATAATAAAAAATATTTTTTTATTGAAAATATCCAAATTAGTTTCCATGATGGGAATTTTTCATCGAAAACACCAAAAAATTGATTATCACCTAAATCCATTATTGTTATGGTATTCTATGAATAAAAACAAAATAAAATATATAACATATATGATTTCTAAATACAAATAATAATAATGAGATTCACCATAAAATAAATTCATGTATAGTATATACACCACAAAAATAATCAATTGTTGAATATATCATATGTATCATGGAAATAAAATTTAGACTAGAAACCCTTACCCTAAATTTAGTATTACATCATATGGGTTTAAAATCATTTATAATATGTATGGTTTAAATAATAATATATTTTAAGACTACATTCATGTATATAATAATATATATTATTTTATTTTTACAACCTATCTCCCATTTATTAACAATTTTTTTTTTAAATCACGGTTATGGGTGTTAACTATTTGAGTTTTCAAGCATGTTTAATGCATCAGTTTTGGTCCTTGAATTTTTTTTCATATTTATATATTAATAAAAGGGTTATTTATATCTTAAATATTATCTGAAATAATTATATTCACTTTTATAAATACTTATAGAATTTTTTTAAGAAAAATTAATTATGTCACTTCATGGAGACGATAATCTTTATGTACACACGAGGGAGGTCTCAAATTTTTAATGAATAGGATGATATAAAGGTATATAATAATTATACATTATAGACTCATTATTACATCATTAATATCATATTTATGAAATAAATATATCTTAATTAAATTTTATATAAAGATTATATGAAAAATAATTCACATCTCTTTAAGGATGACGTAGTAGTCTACACATATACACTAGCGATGATAAAATTTTTCAAAAATAGGGAGGTAAATTGTAGATATGATATTGCAATTACATAATAAAAAATATTATATATATATAAAAAATAAACATTGAATTTATAATAATAATCCACAATGAAATATTGTGTTCGAAAATGAATTATTTCACCATGCCAATGCGGTTGTCCACATATAGGCATTAGCGATACTTTCAATTATTATTTGATGAAAATGAGGTCAAAATGGATTCCAAATAATCAATAAAATATCTCAATATATTTATTGTATTTGATTCATCATGTTAGGTTATATAATATATATATATATATGAAGTGGAAGAGAAATAATGTTTGAACAAGTTGGGAAAGATATTTACTTCTTCATTGAGAGATCTCATTTGGCTTAAAAATTAAGCCTTCATTGGATGGTCTTGGTGGAATACCTATAGATCTATAATTATTTTAATGAATACAATAATATATTAATATATTTATTTTTTTGATTTATATGTAACATCTATAGTTTTTAAAATTAAACACTATGTTTGATAGCATATATCATACGCCAGATCAAGCCTAAATGAATAACAAAAAATTATTATTACAATGTTATCGATATAACAGAACCATTAGATTAGAGGGTACGAGAAATATTAAATTAATTATGATAATATTTTTACATATTTATAAATATTTTTTTATCAATTATTTATAAATCAATGTAATACCCTTTTAAAATAAAAAGGAAATGTATTTCTAAAGAACTATTTAAATGTGAAAACGTTTGATTAATACAATTAAAAAAAAACAAATAACACTTTTTGTATTATGTTAATGGATTATATATCTATAATATTCAATATAATATTAAAAATTTATCTTATTTTGTTTCTAGACAAGGTATAATTACAAGTCCAATTTTTGGGATAAACGGAACATTTTTCTAAATGGTATATTTGTCTCCTTTTAATGGCATACAACTTTAAAATCTAGTTTGGGTACTTTAATAAATTATATTTTTAATATTAAACTTATTATTTTAAATCATGATTTATATATTTACTATTTTTGAATTATTTCTTATTTTTATGATAAGTTTTATGATTGGATGAATAGTGAAAAATACTTCATGTTAATTGAAATCTTGTATTTTTTAAAATTTATTTATAGTGGTAAATCATACATTTTAATGGTTTTAAATCATAATTAGGACATTTTTTATCATTTAATCAATTTTAGGTAATTTTTATCAATATCAAAATGAATTTGGATATTAAAACATTTCAATATTGTGAAAAAAAATTCAACAAAGACATGATTTATCGATCTTTCAACAAGATTAATTTTAAATTAATTATATCTATTTCTATTCATTGAATTTTAAAAAATGGATTAAATATTTTCAATAATAAGGTACTATGTTAGTAAATACGTTCCTTTTATTTTTGGATATTATGAACAATAACTTTAGTAATATCATTTTTTATTACCTATATTAATGGAAAATTCAGCTAATAAAGGTCAAAATATTATTTTAAATATCAGTAAATTACCATAAATCTTCTCCTAATATTATTGGATGAGTTATTTTTTACCAAAATAATCCCTGTGACAATTTTATTATCAAATTTATCCACTTGTACGACTTCAATACATTTTTAGTATTTTGTTAAATGAAAAGTCAATTTTGTCTTACTTTTTTTTAACAAGTGATATATTTTTAAATTGGGGGTAATATAAGGGATTTGATAGTATATGAGTATTCTATTGAAATATAAATTTATAATATATATCATGAATATTTATTTTGAAATTTTATAGAATGAATTTTTAAATTAATGGTTCCAAATATAACTATATAGTAATTGTTTTATTAAAGAAAATAACAAATAAATGATATTAAAAAAATTAAAATAAATATTTCTTAAGGGAAATAATGTCATCCTAAAATTATATGGATTTATTTATCATGTTATAAATTAATTAAATTATTTGGTTTGAATATCTAATATTTTGAAGATATTTTAAAAAATTCATGTAATGGATATTGTCCAAATTTAAACAAATAATGTTTTAAAATCAATGATATTTTGTGAAATGTTATAAATTTCATAAAAATATAAAATAATTCCAAATTGTTTGGATAAGTCCTTAAATATTATGAATGAATAATTTATTTGTCTTTTTTCATTTTATTGTAAATTTATTAACCCACAAATTTTAAATTACATGATATCACAATAAGAGTTAAAAGAGAAAAATAATGTTTAAAACAGAAATAAATAGATTAGAAAATATTAAAAACATATCTTGTCTTCATTTAATGAAGTTATTTAAACCCATTAACATTCTATAGTATAAATATGGTGGAATGTTTCAATTGGTAGATAAAGTTGTCTTATATTAATTTAATATTTTGATGAGTTCCAAGAGTTCCTGTCCCCTCTCTAATAAAAGTGTACATATTCCTCTATATTAATCATAGTGAAAAATATATTTGGTTTATCCATTATCTACTAGAATACCTTACATAAATACCTAATCACATTATAGACCTCTTAGTTTAGGAATAAAACTCACCGTTGATGTGTTAAGGTGTTAATCAAAGAAAATTGTTCGAAAAAAGGTAATATTTTTTAATAACCATTTTTTTGTTTCTTATTACAAATTATTAAATTATTATTAAATAGTGATGAAATAATAACTAAAATATAACAAATATTATTATATGTTATTATGTTAATATCATCACCTAAATACATTTCCACTAACAGAAAATGGGAAAAATAATTATTGTTCATGTGTACGATGTACCTCCACTTTATAGACTGATATAATTTATTTTCCATCACCACCTCTCAAGACTATTAATAATGATGGAATTAATGTTTATATATGATATTTAAGAACTTCTTATCATTATAAAAATATATACATCAATAATTTTTTTTCCTTTCCACATATAGAAAGATAACAATGTTGTTCGTGTGTACGTGCGAAATATCACCTTTATAAAGCAAAGCAATTTCTTTTCATCACCACATCACATTTATGATATATATATATTCTAATTTTAATGAACAATATTATATTTTTGATTTTATAATCATTATGTAATGCTAAAATTATACATTCATTCTTTCCATAATGATCATTGAAAAAGTAAAACGTTACAAATGTGTATGTACAAACTACAATATCCATGATTGTAACGTAGTTCGTTTTAATAATCCATATTTATAAAATTTATTTAAAATTATAATTTAAATATAATAATGGTAATTTTTTCTTGAATACAATTCTATAGATTATGGAATAATTACAATTTTGACTATGGACATCATACCAATTACATTTTGAAATCAAGTACCAAATATTATCAAAAAATCTCATATAAACATAAATAATATTGAAATTGTAATAAAATTATAATAATATATTTATTTTGAAAAATTAAAATGAATTTGTCCAAGTGAAATTAAATAATTAAACTATGTTTATTAGTTATATAGAAAAATATTTTATGTGACGAGTCACACACATGGTGATGGATTTCATATAAATATCTTTTTTATTATGGAATTTTTTTTCTAATATGAACCATTATACTTTTATAAGGTTTATATACAATGTAATTCAAATTATCATATCATGAAATTATTTATTCTTTTGTTAATTAATGTTCTTAAATGTTATTCTCTCATGGGTTTTTTGATTTAAATGTTAAATATTGAATGGGACAAATTAAAGATTTGATGATTTAATTTAAAAATATTTATCCCATATCAATATTCAAGCTATTATTTATACGGATAAAAAAGTATTATAAAAAAATTGAAGTATATTGTTATTTTCTTTAGATGTTTTTCAAAATCAAACTTATTACATTTATTATATGGAACATTTTAAAAAATGAAAAAATTATTGTTTTATTCTTATCTTATACAATGAAAAATGCCTTTTTATCTACCATGACTATTATTTTATTTCTATATTCTGTTGAAATACAACATTTTTTCTTAAATTAAAATCATTAATTTTATTTTTGGTTAATTTTTAATTGAATATGGGTTTTTAAGAGTGTTATTTTTAAACCATAGAATTTTTATATATGATTAAAAATGTTTTCAAAGGGTTTTGTGTTCAATGTGTTTAATTCATGAAATTCTACATGATAATTAGATGAAATGGGTGAGAAAAATAGAACTTATATTAAGGGTTTATTCATATTATAGTTACATGGTGTGCTAGATACAACTTATACAGTGGGTTGAAGCCCATTAAAGATCATGGGTTATCTCTATATCGCTTATACGAAGGGATGAGCACCATTATTACGTATGGGTGAGACATATATTTATTATATGAAGGGTTATCCCCACTATATATATATAATTTAATAGGTAATAATAATATTTGAATTCATCAATATAGTTATTACAATTGAAAGGGGATTTAAAGGGTTTTATGAATATGATTCTCCAAGTAACCTAACAGTGTTTTAATTACATTATATTGGTTTTAATGATTCTATTAGAGATAATGTATGTTTGTTTAATCCTTTAATTTTTTTTGTCTCATTCACTCAATGAATATTAAACTAGAATACTAATGGATTCAATTCTTTTTTTTTTCATTAGTTGGATGTTTTGTGCTCACCCAAAGTTTTATAATGTTTTTCAATGGGTTAAATGATGAATATAGAAAAGGATCAGGACAAAATTAAATTTATGATATTATATCTTACAAAGGAAACATGATTTATTTTAAAATGTTTTGATTGGTGAAAAAAATATATAAATAGTATATGTTTCAACTTGTAACGTATGTGTTTACTTTTTAATATTTTTTCCTAATTTTCTAAAACCCTTTACTAAAAAGTTCCAAATATTTAATATTTGATAAATCACTCTAGAATATTTAATTTTTTTATAGGGCCATACAATTGGTATTAACTGATGATTTAGACAACATAATAGGTTAGTATTGTATTAATAGCATCGACATTGAATATTTTACATCAGGAATAATATAAAGTGATTTTACATTTTAGGATTACCTTTTTGATTCATCTAAACTATATTTTTTCACAATAGTTTTTTATAGATTAAATAGAAAAACTATAATGGGAAGTCATTGAGAGGAAAAAATCCATCCAAACCAGCATCCTAATATTGTTGGAATTTTAATTGATTAGTTGTTTGCAGTGATGAATTAGTTGAAACATGATATTAGTAGTGGAATTATCCATATTATATATGATATTTACTAACCATGAAGGAACATGTCTGTTTTGGATTGGTTCATAAACTAACATTGCCCATAATTCAATAGATTATCTGAGCTTGTGGAAGATGAAGGGTAGATCAAGGCTTTGGTAAATACATTTGAAGTCGTGGGAAGTTTGGAACATTAAAAGGAAACACTTTCTATTAACCTTTTTGATGGTGAAGTTTTATTTTGGTATTACATGGTTAAGAATACTTGATTAACTGATTATATTGATTCCATGGGATGTGAAACATTTAAAAATACGATACTTGAGAAATATTTTAGTGAGGTATTTAGATTTATATTGGAAAAACAATTCATTGAATTAAATGAAAATGATGATGAATTTGGGTCCTCTTATAATGAAAAAATCAAAATATTTGTATGTTATGTTCTTAATTTTATTTCGAACATCGATAGTTAAATTAATATATTTCACAAAAGAATAAAACCAGATTAATGATGATCTTTAGAATCAATATAAGTTAAAAGTAATGAAAAATGATTCATTAAGACGAAAAGTATGAGATGTAGGTTGTAGAAACTAGTGTTCCACAATATGAAATGTGTACGAAATAATGGAAGTAGAAGTAAATAGAGAAACAACCAACTAAGAAATATTATGGTAAGCCTAAAAACTATTCCAAGTGAGGTAAAATAAATTTTTTGGGATGTATTTTAGGATCTGGAAATTGTTACCAGTGTGGTAATTTTGTTCACATGGTTCCTGACTATCAGTATAAGATTCATGGACAATACAATAATGAGATTATAAATATCCATTCAACAATAAGATTATATAACTATAATGATTTGGGGAATTATTCTAATATGTTTCTAAAGTTACATACTCTTGTTGGAAATCATCATGATAAAAAATGCTATAGAAAACATGTTTTCCCCTATAACTATGGATTTTGAGACATATGGTGATGTGATGGAAGCTCTCAGGAGTCCAATTTTTTAAAAGGTTATCCCTTAGTTAATGGTTGTATACACTTCTTTTGAGGATATACATGATTTGATTATAAATGATTAAGACCTTTTTATGAGATGCTTTCTTGGGTTTTTTTGTTACGTATGTATTTTTTGTAATGATAATCATGCCTTCACCTTTAGATATTAGTTTCAATGAATTGATGTCCTTTAGTATTCATACGATAGATGATGATTAAGATTACTTTTAGGGATGTACATAACAATAATTTGAATTTTATGAGGATGAAATTTATATTATAAAAATAAAAACATATCATGTAATTATATTACCATATTATTATAGATAGTAATGTGATTTATAAACTATAAGAAAATTATTTTCGATTAAAAATGTTATTCATTTACTTTTCGTAAAGATAAATAAAATACCAATTAGCTAATAACATATTTATGGTTTTGTGATAGTTAACTTTTTTATGACAATGTTTGCTATCACCCGAAATCAAAAATTGATAGTTAATTTTCTATTAGATTTTCATTTTTTTCTATATGGAACCCTATTCAAGTTTATCTTAGGTGATTTTTTACTTCCCTTTTCTTTTTTAATCTTGAAGTTTCATTAAACATTTTTCTGATGTGAGATTTTAATAAAGGTACTTTGAAAATCCAACCCATAGTTAAAGATCAATAATTCAAACTTTTAAGGATTAAACTTCAATAAGTTTGGGGGTAGAATGCAATATCTCTAGTTTTTAATATGAAACAATATGTTCAGTAGCCTATATGATACACCACATCGAGGTCAAACGAAAAAATAAATATTATTATTTAAATATTAATGATATAACCTAGATATTAAAAGAAATGATATCAACATGATTAAATGAATTATCAAAATATTCTTTACACATGAATATATATTTTTTTACCAATAAATTATAAATTAATGTAAAAAAATATTAAAATAAAAAAGAAATATTTTTTCTGAAAAATATTTAAATGTGAATATGTGTGTTTTATAACATTAAATTAAAAAATAATTCTTTTTGGATAATAATAATAAAATATATATATACATATAACATAGTAAAAATATTTTTTAAAATTCCTTTTTAGGCTTTTATAGATGTAATATAAAAATAAATACAATTTTACGTATAAAAATAAAACTTTTATAGAAAGTAAGAATTTTCACCGTTTGATGGAACACTTGTTTTAAATATAGTTATAGAAATTTTTATAAATTATATTTGAAAAAATATAAAAAATATTTTAAATTATAATATCAAAGTTACTTTGGTTAATTTTTGGTATTTTTTATATAAGTTTCATGTATTGATGAATATTGAAAAATACTTCATTTTAATTGAAATCATCATTTACATAAAATTTATTTTTAGTATTATATTATATATTAAAATGGTTGTAATGTATTATTATATTCAATTTTTGTAATTTAATTCAATTTAGGTCTTTCTAATAAATTTCTCATTTAATTTGGATATAAAAACTTTTCTATATTTAGAATGTTTTTACATTATAGACCTCTTTTCTGGACATGATGAATAGTAATAATAATAAATTTTTTATTACCATGGTTAAGGATAAACCGAGTAGTTAAATGTAAAAAAAATATGACAAATATTAAGAAATTACCCTAAAAAATGTACTAATTTTATTTAATGAGTTATTATTTAGAAAAATAATACATTGGCTGATTTTATGATCACTTGGATCCACTTACACAACTTTAATCCATTTATAGTAATTATTTTAATGAAATGTAAATTTTGGTGAACTTTTGTTTTTAACAAGTGGAAAATTTTTAATATGGGGTTATATGAGGGATATTTTTCACTATAAATAGTTTTATAAAATAGAAAATTCTTATCTACATCCTGATATTTAATTTTTAATTTTCACGGAAAAAATAATTAAATTATAGGCTTTCATAATGATGATGCAATAATTGTTTAATTGAAATAAATATCAAATATATGATATTAAAAATATTTTAATAAATAAATTTTTTGATAATTAACACTATACTTAAATTTTATAGATGACTAATACATGTTAAAGATGAATTAAAATATTTTTTTGAAGATACCATTTTGTTATGATATTTTAAAAAAGTCATATAATGAATATTATCAAAATTGACAGTAATTATGTTTTAAAATAAATGATATTTTATTAAATGACAAAAAATTATGAAAATATTAAATTATTCAAAAGTACAGGTATTGGTATGAAAATATAAAAAAGTACTTATATATGGGTATTTTTTAATTTTATTGTAAGTATATTAACCCTCAAATTTGAAATTACATGATATAACAGTTAGAGTTAAAAGGTAAAACAAGGGTTAAAACAAAATGATAAGGATAATAAATTAGTAAAAAGTTATCTAATTTTAATTGGATGAATTTATTGAGACCCACGTTCAATATTTATTATAAATAAATCATTTGGGATCTATTTTTAAAATAAAACTAGTTTATGTTAATTTATTATTTTAATTATTACACGAGTTCCACTTTCCATTCCTATTAAAGGGAACCCATTATTATCTTTTCATTACACCTATAAACCTATTTGGTTCGGCCAATACCTTCCCAAATACCATCCAATTATTTATCCTCATATTATATATCTCTTATTTTAGGCATAACACTCACCTTAGAAGTGTAAAGGGGGTTAATCAAGGGAGATTGTCTCGAGAGCATGCATCATTTTTAATTTGGTGTTTTTGTTTTGTTTCATCATCCACATGATTATAATATTCTTCAACCCTAATAAAATTATATATACATTATCTTATATTCACTAAGAATTTAATAGGTTAACATCATCACCTAAATCCATATCCATTTCCATCAAACATGAAAAATAATTATCATTCGTGTGGACGACAATCTACCTCCTCACTTATCGAAATAATTTTGTTTACATCACCATCTTTATATAATGATTATAATTATGTAATTAATGTTTATATATAGTATTAATGACATATTAATCATTATTAAAATATAATATTTAATTTACATTCATATCTTTACATACACATGAAAACTGATAACGTCATTTATGCGTACATGTGAACTATAATCTCCATGATGAGGTTTGATTCATTTTTCATAACAACATAACATTGATTATACATATATATATGTTTATTTTAATGATTAATATGATATTAACGATATTATTTTATCATTATTTAATGATAAAATGAAACTTATCTTAGTTCTATAATGATCATTGAAAAATTAAAATGTTACTAATGCATACATATGGCCTATCATATTCATGATTCTAACGTAGTTAATTTTGCATATCCAAATGAATTTAATGGAATTTAATATATAATTTATTTATAATAATGTTAACTATTTACTTAGTATTATTCTTTAGATGATGGACTAATGATTACTTGGACTATAGACATCATAGCAATGTCATATTTGACTCGAGTTTTGAATATCGTCATAACATCTGACGTGACCTTAAATAAATAAATAAATTTTAAAGAATTAAAATAAGTGATATAAAAGAAATAATAAACATTAAAAGTTCCTAAAATTTTAAATAATAACCCAAAAATTACTAATTAGGAAGGTTAATATTGAACGTGATGATTCGAACTCATGGTAAGGGATTTCATCTCAATTTCCTATCAATTGAGGCATTTCTTATTGTTATGCACGATTAATTTTTATGAGATTTATATAGTAACATCTTTTACATATCATATAATTATTATTTTTATTATGATTTTAATTAATGTTTTGTTCAATATTATTATTATATGGTGTTATGATTTAAATGTTCAAAGTGGTATGTGACACTTTGAATGTTTAAAGATGTAATTTTAAAATATTTTCCTATAGGTCAATATTATTAAAATTATTTATATGGTTATAAAATTAATATAGAGGGTTTTTATTTCTATTTTGAATTGTATTTATTTTTTTCAAAAGAAATATTTTTACATATTTTATACGAAACATTTTTTAATGTTTCTTGTGAGGATAATAGTACCATTGAGAGGGGGAGTAGGTGAACCATTCATACCTTTTTATTTATATTTATTTTCAAATTAATTATACTTGACATCCTGTTAAATATTCAACTCCCTGTTGAAAAATATTCAAACACACATCCATGTGAACATAATGATTTAGAATGTTCACTATTCAAGAATAATAGAAACGTCATTAGTATGATTTGGAATTGATCCAATACCATACAATCCACTAGAAATAAATTCATGGAATAAAATGAGTTTTATATTTCCTTTCACTCATGCAGTACTTCAATGACAATCCAAAAGTACATGTGCACCATCTTCGAACAAATTAGTTAATCCAATATTTTTGTAACAACTCATGTTTTCTGTGCTTTTTTAAATTTTATAAATGTCTTTACTTGAAATATAATTCATTAATTTCTTACCCATAAGATGGTAAGAAATTCCTAGATTATTATAAATAAAACATAGACAATTTTTTGAGTATTATTCATCTGAGTAAGATTCTTCCCCATACGATTCTTCCAATCCTATTTTATTTTTAGAATTCAACAGAAATTAATCCCCACAACTTCAATTCTTGTGCCCGATATACTCAATATGATTCTTCTTTAGTCTGAGAACCCAAATAATAAAAGTAGGAGGATGATTAATCCAGCCTGATACGATGATTATCCAAATAAAACTGAAAATATGAATTCAGTAATAATATAAAAATTCTAATCTCTTACTATAATTATCAGTGGAAAACAATGTTGCGAACTTGTATCCTATCCCATGCCTTCTTCTGGTCAAAATGTTTTCAACAAATATCAATGTGGTATCTTCTTTAGATCATGAATAAATTAGATATTCTCTCTCTATTGCAGTGAATAACACAATCCATGAAAAAGTACAATGTAATTACCCTTTTATAGGTGACCCTCAAGTGGATTGGGTGGGATTCTCAAAAATATTTCCTATGCAAAAAAATTAAGATAATATTTAAAATTCCCTAAAATATCAGGAAGCATATTGACTTTATCAACAATTCTCAAGGATTCTAAATTCTTTTTCATACATTATATCCTTTATCAGAATTAAATTTAGGTCATCAGTTCAATTTCAATTGATGAGTCCAATTTTCAATTAATGAGTCTAATTGACTTAATCAAAACAATGCTCTGTACCAATTGAAATTGTAAATGATGAAATTAAAATTGATCTTGAATTTCAGACCTCCAGGGCAACATATTCATCTTTTTTAAATAATAAATTATTTTGAACCACATTGAAGTGGACATTTGAGAGAAAATCAGGGTCTATTTGTATCTTCCTTCAGTAATTCCATCAACCATTCAACCCATCCAGAGTATAATTGTGAAGAGGATTACTATTCTGTGATTAATTTGCATGGGTAGGATCAATTTCTAATACTATTATTTTTATGTAATATTTTTTTCCACCTAATCCTAAGTATGATTCTCCTAGGTATGAAATGTTTATGATGAATCTTATGGATGATTAGATGCTACACTACCAGCATCATCTCTTATTATTCTTCTAACTAGATCCAATCATTTTAAAAATAATTGACACCACGTCTTATTCTGTGTTTATATCAACAATAATGTATCACAAGATCTCCAATCATATTATGATTTTCAAGAAATAAGAATTAGAAAAGCATCATCACATTTAATCTTATTGTACTCATTCAGTCTTTGATACATTATCAAAATAATCACTCCTTCCACCCTAGATCCAAATTTTATCTGATTAGTATTTACTTCAAAGTTTTCTCTTTAATACTAGACCCATGTTTAGTCAAATCAAAAACATTTCATTGAAATATATTCTTCTCATTATGATGGATATCGTGAGTGTGACTTTTCATACAACACGAGTCTGATTCTTTTGAAAATATGGATCAACACGATTCTCACCAAATATAAAGTGATGTCATTATCTTTCATCAAACAAACTATCTTGAAAAAAATAACCACATTTGAAAAAAAACATCATTTTCAGCCGGGTCCTAACAATCTCCCCCTTTTTATTTTTTTCAGAAATGTTTTTTCAATAACTGATCTACTAATCCTAATAAAATGGTTTATATATCAATAATTCTATGCCTATGTGAGCTAAATAATTATAAGTAACAAGAATAACTATAAAAAACAATGCTATCCAAAAGTAGAAATTATGAAAACTTTTTTTATTTTTCCTTCCTCATATCATCTTTTTCTTTCCTAGAGTACAAAAGAATTAATTTTCGAACAACCATTACAACAAACAGTTAGAACATTTCACTCACAAAAAAATGCTGAATTCAAAGCTTACAGTCAACTCTATCCCTTTTTAAATAAAATAAATTTAATTTTAAAATAATTCCCTCCCTTGAAAATATAATTCAATGATGAGAGAGGATAATGAACCACATACCTCCACCTTGAAAAGAATGATGTTAGACATGCATGTCGAACCTCAATTTAGAAAATGATTCCTTTGGTAAAGGTTTTGTGAATATTTCGGCAACCTCTTCTAATGTTGGAACATAATCAGACTTAAATTCATTCTTCTCAAAATTATAGCTTTTAAAATTATATTTTATATAAATATATTTTGAATGAAAATGTTAAACAAATATTTTGGTGAGACTGATTGTGCTGTGATTGTCACAAACCAAGAGCAAGGGTAACTTCACTTCAACAAGTAAATCATATAATTGAGTTTTCAACCACATAAGTTGAGTATAAGATGGAGTGAAAGAAAAATACTTAGTTTAAGCCATAATGAGAATTTTTGAATTCTATTTCATTGAATTCCAGCAAACACAAGTATTTTCCAAAAAGAATAATGCACAATATGTGCATCTCGAATCATCGCCATTTATTAACCAAGAAATATATGAACAACCAACTTTAAATAATATTTTTTCTTCCTTACATGATTCCAATTTATATTAATCCTTTGATGTATCTGAGAATTATTTTTCCAGAATTTAAATGTGTTTTTTGGAGGACTCTAAAATATTTCAGATTAGGTATCATCATAAATAATATTTAGTATAGAGGGAATTTTGTATAATATGATTCCAATCATATTTCATTACTCTTTATGATCAATTTTTTTTTTATTTCTCCATTTTTTGAAAAAATTATTTCCAATGATATTAATTTGAAAATATGTTTTTATTCCTCCATACTTAATCTGTTGATAAGTTCTTTATTATAGTTTTATTGAGATTGAAAAATGTATAATTTCTCTTACATGTTTTTTAACCCAGTAACATATTTTATTTCCTTGAACATATAAATTTTAAATACTATCTTCATTTTTTTCGTAAACTTTTCACAAAATCATTCGTTATTCCCATAAAAATAATGTCATCAACATAAATAATTATAATGAGGGAATACTCTTGAATTTATCCAATATAATGGTTTCTATAAAGTCTTTCCTTTATGAATCTTATATTCATTAATAATGTATATAAATTAGAATACCATGACCATGGATATTTTTAGGCCATAAAAATACTTTTTCAATATACATACAAAACATTCATCATTCCCAACAAGAAATCCACATTTTTATTCAATATTAACCTATTATTCAATATCACCATTTAGGAATGTAGAATTATCATCCATTAGAAATTTCTTATAGCCTCGTTGTGAAAAAATAGAAAGAATAATTCAAATTGATTCCAATCTAGCCACTAGAGTAAATATTTCATCAAAATTAATACCTTTAATCTATGAATACCCTTTGCAAACCAACCTTTCTTTATTACATATATATTCACCTTATTTATTCATATTATTCCAGAAAACCAATTTTGTTCCAATGATGTTTCTATTTTTAGGCTTGGGTATGATTGCCCATGTATTTTTATCTTATATCTGATTAAATTATTCATTCATGTCTTGAACCCATTATTAACGATCAAAATTGCCTTTTATATAATTATGTTCCAATTTTGAATACATATAAGTATGTGTGATTGTATTTTTTGTTCTTTTGGTTTGAACCTTTTGATGTCGGTCAACAGTTATATTTTAAGATTCCACTTTTTTTTCAGTCTTGGAAGATATTTTCAAGATTCTTCCTCATCAATAGAAAACTACAAGTCAATTTATTTATATTAAGAAGGACTACAATTGTTTCTGTTCTTATCAATTTTTTTACGTCAACTTAATCAAATTCCTTGTCTCCCCGAGCATGTATCACTTTCTAAAATCCTTTAATCACTTTCACTTCAACTAAATCAAAAATTCTTATAGTTTCTTTTTTGAAGAAGATATATCTATTACTTCTAAAGTATATCCATGAAATATTCCATCTTCACCAATCTAGACAAACATACCATTGTTTTATGCTTTCTTTTTTAAATATCATGGAATCCGAAAAACTATATAGATCTTCAAGAATAGATTTTTTCCATTAAACAATACATATAGATTCATACCTGATTGGGGATTATAGAAATAATGGTTCTGAATATAAATAAAAGTACTCATGGATTGCCTCCAAAAGTAATGAGAGAGGTCATGTTTATGTATCATGGTTCTTTTCATTAACATCTTGATTTTGTTTTTTATTTCAGAAACCCAATTTTTTGGAGAGTGTGTGGTGAACAATACTCATGTTGGATTATATGATTCTGAAGGCTGTATTCAAAATTTTCAATTCTATATTTACTAACATTATCTGATCTCCAATTCTTCTCTAAATACTCTCATTCCTTTTCTTCTTTTCTTATGAAACATTTTAAATATTTAAATTCATATTATTTAGTTACATATACATGGAACAAGTAATGCATATCAAATCACCAATAAAAGTAATGATTTAATATCTCTATTTGTCGATGATTTGATCATTGAACCACATATATCAAGAATATATCTGCTCTAGAATTTTTTTTAATAAATTTAAACTTTATTATGAACATCATTTGTAACTGTTAATTTTTGGTGGATAGTGGAAAACAAAAATGTTATTCTTCGAAAATAAACAATGTATTGTACATTGTCTTTTTGAGATAAATTACTTATGTTTCTCTAAAATCTATGTGCAGGATTTTATGCACAAATGATTATCTTCTACCATACTCATATAAAAAGAGTTTTTATTACACCTACCTAAATGAAATTACCTTTTTTATGTTTGAATACTGTAACAATCATTCCATATTTTTTCTTATTTCACAAGAAACCGATATTTTCTATAGATAAATTTGTAACCCTCATCACACTATTAGGATGCACATAAAAAATTATATTTCATTCCATTATCATAAAATGTTTTCTTGGATGTCATATTTTATTTTCCAATGATGGAGGATCCAAATCCTTTGATTTTCCTGGATTAATATTTTCCAAATTTCACTATTCCTATTAAAAATATTTCATATTCTTCAGTAATTTGAAGTATCATTTAATGTGAGAAGAACACCAACTGTCAAGTATCAAGGGTCATTCTACCCATTAATCTTTATATTCACTTTCAATAACAAGAAATTATTCTACTTTATTTTCATTCATCACATCTCAGTTGTGGGTGTTGTTAAACATTTTTTTTTGTGTTGGTAACAAAACCTGATATCCTTTTCAAAGGTTACCATTTTCTTCACGCCTTTTGCCAATAGTTTATATGATTTGGATCCTGTTTTAAATATTCATCCCACTCTTTTTAGACTTATTCATATCTACATTATCATTCATATTATATTAATGAAATTTAATCCCCCTAATTCTCTTCCTTTCATAACCTGTAGGATAATAGTAATTTTTTTGGTTGAACTAACACATAGTTTTCATGTTTCTGAATCCCACAAAAAATGATAAATATCCATAAAAATTATTTTCTTCCAAAACATCTATAAAATCCTAAACTAAGAATACTTTTTAACAAATTTTTTAATTATAAATGAGATTCTTCTATTTTTATCCTTAATATAATGAGAATTATTTGAATTTTTTTCAAATCCAAGTAATACATTTTTATACTCAGTTGTTTTTTAACTTATAAAATCTTGACATTGGCCACATTCATTCCATTTGAAGAATTTTTTAGAAATAATATCTTCTTTCTTATCTCTATTTGGTGTTAAATTTTTTTGAACCTTCTTTAGATTTTTATTATGAGATGTTTCACTAACTATATTAATAGTATTTTGGAAACATTTTTTTTCAAATTTCTCTTTGTACAGTTTTTAATAGAATTGTTCTAACTCTTCTTGTTTTACTTTTAACTTCACATAGAAATTATCTCTATGATTATTTGATTCTTTAAGATAGTTTTCACATCATTAATATATTTTATAATATTATATTTCTCCTCAGGAAAACATTAATGATTTATTTTTAAAGAACATTTTTCTTCTAGTTTTTTTTCATTACATGACTTCAAATATTTCTCAAAAATTATATAATTTTTATTTCAAATGATGTTAAAGTTGACTTTATAAATATTCATAACTAATTATTCCAAATTTTTTATCAATCACTATTGTAATAATAGTATTATCAATAACATACTCAACTTATTTTTCAGACAATCATCTCTTCTTCTTGTTCTTCATCTTTGGACAAGAAACTTCTTCTTTTGGATTTGGTGAAATTATTTTCTTTCCCTATGGGTTTTTATTTCTATTTTCCTTCATGTTTCCTCCATTATCTTCTTGAATTTTATTCTTCTTCATCACTATCCTATTATTTCATTATTTGAGGAAAGTCACCCCCAATGTGACCGACGCCTCCATATTCAAAACATTTCAGGGGAAGTCTCCCTTTATATTTACCTATTCCTATTTTCACATTTTGAGGAAACATGGATAAAATATTTTGATTATTTTTATATACCTCAACTTTAGAATTAGGTTCTCTAGCTTTAAATTCAATATGAATATTTTCTGACTTTTATTTACAGTATCCTTGAAAGGAATTTCTTAATGAGATTTTATTTTTTCTTTTCATAGATTTTTATCTTCTCATATAATAAGTGATGTGAGTGAAATGATAATAATCATGAGATAATGTTTTATGATCTCTGTCTTCCAATGAAGAAAATTTTGCATCAAACATGTTAAGAATGATTCCCACAAATATTTAAAAAACTAAAAAATCATAAAAAAATTTACCAAGACATCTAATAGTAATCACAATGTCATTCACCTTGGAAAATATATCACAAATTGATTCATACTCACCCATCATCAGGTATTTATAAATAAATCTCTAGATTTCATGTTTTTCCAACTTTAACACTATATTTAAATCGTATATGATTTATAATTTATCACATATACCATTAACCATGGAATCACCATTCACCATTTGTAATTTAATTTCAAAAAATTATGATAATATTGAGTTCTTATAGCTTTCATAATTATCCATATTATTCTTATCAAAATAAGTAAGAGGATTTTTGAAATCAATAATAGTTAACCCATCTGTTGCAGCATTAAGAACAACATAACTAATAGACATAAGATATGGAAACATTATATCCTTTCAGATATGATAATTCATTCCATATACGGAACAAAATAAATTTATTATTCATATAGTTCAAATTCTTTCTTAGTAATGAATAAAAAAGGGAAATTTATTTTAGCCCCACTTGATAGTGACTAGTTAGAATAATTGTATCCCTAGGAGGGGGTGAATTAGGGACACTTTTTATTTTCATTCTTATTTTCAATTAAAATAACTTCTAACTCTAGTAAAGGATTCAATTCCATGATGAAAACAATTCAAACACACATATATGGGACCAAAATAATTTTCAAGGGTCATTATTAATGAATAATATCTACATACTTGGTATGGTTTAGAGATGATCCAATACCATAAAATCAATTAGAAATAAATCCTTATATTATAATGATTTGGGTATTACATTTCACTCATGTTGTTCTTTGTAGAAAATAAAAAAGTACATGTATAATATCAATGCACACATAGGGTAATACCGTGTTTTTTTTAACATCTAATGTTACCCGTGATTTATTTAAATTCTAAAAATGTATTCAAATGAAATAAAATTATTCACTTTTTACCTAGAATATAACGACCCATACTTTACATACATTGGTAATACTTCAAAATTGAAGAACACTTATTACAACATATGGAAAAACCACAAAGGACCATATAGGTATAATGTCTTTAGAAACTGGGAAACATAAACAACTGGTTCATAAATCTTCTATAGTGTCTCCCATTTATTTCATCATATCTAGGGTCCCTTTTAGCATATTCTACTTAATATCCATCTTCCTTACCTGGGGAAAATAAAACATACAAAAAAGGGTGAGCTCAAATGCTCATCAAGGGCAATTAAAGGAAATAAAAGTCATATCATATCTTTTTGAAAATCATAACCTGCAAAAGAGATCATAATATGTTAACATGGAATAGATCATAGAAGTGAAAATGAGATCCCCATAATCATAACATAAAACTTTAATCTTTGTGGCATTCACACATAATCATGGAAAATCATTTCTTATTATTCAGGACTCATTGCCAAGACTATCTTAGCGGACAAAGTCCATTTCTGAACCGAGTTCACTCCTCGTTTCAGTCCTGTATCACTGAACCGAAATAACCTTCAATTCCAGCCATGTCTATCTCATGAGATATAAATATTTACCCAATGAATTGGAGGGAGATATAGGTCCCACCCATCTTATAATGAATCATTTCTTATGTGTTCCACATAATCATAAATCATACATCATCACATAACACATGTAACAAAAATGGGATTCTTGAAACATCATGACATCATAAAACAAATCATATAAGATAAATGACTTCATAAAAATAATTCCCTCACAACATAATCACATCAATGTAATAATAGGGATAAAAATAGAACACTATATTATCTTATATGGAAAATAATATTGATAAAACATTTGAACTCCATTCTTGAGGAAAATATCATTTCTACTTCAAAAACACTTTTATTTTCTTAACATGTCATACAATTATAAACTAAAAGAAGTTGATTAAAAATAAACTTCAAAACTTATAAAGGAAGATTCTTGGAAATAATGTTTTAAAAATCCATTCTTGCCGTATAAGTTAAAAAAACATTCTTCGTACTTTTGTCGGAAAAGTCAAAAAAAGTACCTCGTACGAAAAAACGACAAAAGATTCCTTTCATATTCTTTACTAAAACTCACCGAAGGGTAAAATTGGATTTAAACTATTGTAAGTGGATGGAAAAAATTTTAAATATTGAGGGAACATGTATATGGATTATAAAATACACCCCAGTAAATGCCAAAGTAAAAACAATCTCGGATAAAAATGAGATTGTGATATTTTCCCTTACCTTAGTTCCGATTTGCTTTTTACATGTCTGAAGCTCTAGTATAATGGTTTAAATAATGTTATTGACTTATTCCATAATCATACATATTGATATTATATCATATATGGTCATATTCATAGCTTCTTATTAGTAATATTTCATTGTTACTTGTTACTCGGGTCTTTATTGCCTTTTGTTCTTATGCGTGTTTTGCCGAATAAATTCTTATTCTTCTTTTAAGGTTATAGATAACTTATATCCAGAATAGTATTAGTGTAAAATATATCATATTTATTCATTCAATTCATTTATATAATTACTATGTAATTATGATCATGTAGAACGAGTCGTATCACATCGTGGAGACGGTATTCCGTACGTACGCACGAGCGATGATATTGTTCCCATGATCATTGAATTGTATTTAAGTGTATTTATACTATTTCAGTATCAATATCACTTTATAATAATCATATATAGTTACTTATTACACCATTATACCCATCCTTGTAAGGTGATGGTGGAAAATAGAGTACACCACGACGTGGAGACGGTATTCCGTACGTACTCACGCGCGGTGATTTCATTTTTCCGTAGGATGGATAGAAGATGAATTAGGGTTGTTTCATATATATAATAACATATCAGTATGTAAGTAATACTGATGTTATTACTTTATCACGAAACAACTAAAGAAGAAGAAGTTTAAGAAGAAAGAAATTGAAAATATCGGTAATTGATATTACCTCTTCTTTGAAACACCTCTTTGAATCCTCCACTTAGGGATCTAAGATTGGCCTTTGAAGAAGACCGGGACCTCTAGGATTATTCTAGGGAAGTGTATAAGGGATTTTGGCAGTGTTTGGCCGAGCTTGAGTGCTCAAATTGGTGTGAGGAGGAGGGGGAGGGGTGCCCTTTTATAAGGGAGGAGAGGGGCACCTTAGGAATACCTCAAAATATTATTTTATATTAAAGTCAAAATCGATTTATAATGGTTCCAAAGGGTCTTATTTCGAAGGTAAAGTGGGGATGGGTAGAAATACTATCAAAAAAATAAGATTTCGACAAGTTTAGGTTATTATTTTAACCTTATCAATTAGATTTAACTCTAAGTTAAATTATTTAACTTTTACCGTGACTTTTTGTTTTCTTACACTATATGGTTAATAAACATACTATAACATGCCAAAAGAACCCCAATTTATTTATTATTAATATATATATCCTTATATAAGTCATTTGTTTGAACCTTAGATTTTTAGGAATGAAATAACAATTAATATTATAATATTTTATTTAAAAGCTATTTTGTGTCAATTTTGACACTATTTGATATATGATTTTTGTGAAAGTCATAACAGAATAATATGTTCAAACCAGGTTGATTAAATCAACAATAATATATCATAGTAACCTATAAAATTAGTTTAATTCATAAAAAGTCTCAAATTACATTTATTTTAGCATTTATAACATCAATTATGTTAACATTTCTTTAAAAGGGTAATTACTGCATCATCGTTGTGTCATAAATAAATTAATTTATTTAAAGTCTAAAAATTATAAATAAAATATAATTATGTAGGAAATCCTTTTATCTTTCTAATGAATATTTATAGTCGAATTTATTTTATGTATAACCCCATATTAAAAAATTTTTAGTTATTAAACTTTGATTTTAACTATTTTAACTATTCATTAAATAAAATAATATTAAATGTCATAATCTAATCCAACTGGACCTAAATGGTCATATTATATTCATAAGGTTGTTTTTGGTCGAATTACACTTATCTAATAGAATTATGACATGCGTTAGGGTAATAGTAATATCATATTTACCCTTAGTTACCCTATTTACTCTTAATCGCGGTAAAAAAAAGTAAAAAGTTACTATTCACCAAAAAATTATTTTTATCTCATTGAACCACATTTTACTTACTGATATCAACTGTTTCTGTCGAATTTTCGAAATTCCATTCACAGATGCGGTAAAATTATGTTTTATGAAAAATTCAGTTTTTAACCTACCACTTATTGGTTTCACTATTCATCAAAAATTGAATGTTTTCAGAAAAATACCAAAATTTCACCCTAGGCTAATTTCGGTATTCCGAATCCAAAAATGAGGTCCATTTTGAAAGATAAAATTTCAAAAAGTGGTTATTACTATTCATAACGGCTATTTTAAATAATATTTTAATAGCATATCGTCGTTTAGTGAAACTCGGTATTGCTTACAACGTAAGCTATCGAGGAAGGTCGCGATTGCATGTAAAGTAATCCAAGCTAGTGTGTAGTGAAATATTACTTTGATGATATATATATAACATAAAAACAAAATATTACTCATAGAAATATCGGGTGTTACATAGAAAATGGTTAGAAATTACAAGATTTTGTTATGTAGAACTCATTCTGACTTTCCAAGTCTGATTCATCCTAGTACAATTCATCCCAATACAATTCATCCAGTCCAATTTTCTTTTTAGAATATGATAGAAATGAATCCTCACCACCTCAATTCATGAGCATGATAAAATCAGTACGATTCATCCTCAGTTTGAGAACCCAAAAATGGAAATT
The DNA here is from genome assembly GCA_963277665.1 of Viscum album. Taxonomy (NCBI): domain Eukaryota; kingdom Viridiplantae; phylum Streptophyta; class Magnoliopsida; order Santalales; family Viscaceae; genus Viscum; species Viscum album. Next base: position 374,847,390 of record OY728160.1, on the reverse strand, counting down.
CAAAAGATTATTAATCTTGTAAAAAACAATGATCAACTAAATACAATTGATATGTCAAATCTGTTAATAAGATGAATAAGATAATCACTATGTATGATTATCAAATGAAAACAACATTTTAATATTGTTTCTTCTCCTATGAATTTTTATCATTATAATGTATTAAATAATGACCATTACAGTATCTTCTTTCTCTAGCTTAAAACACAGAGCTTCTATCTCTTCTTCTTTGAACAACACCAACTATAAAAAAGTGAAAAGTAATTCTCCATTTATAGATGACCCTTGATATGTTTGTGCGGGAATCTCAAAAATCATTCCCACTGACACAAATTCACCGAAAATTTAATATCAAATGAAATAATGGGATGCATTTTGACTTCATAAAATCTTTATGATGCTTCATGATTCTTATTCATACTTCATTTTCTTCTTCAGGCTTTTATTTGAGTCTCCAGTTTAATATTAATTACTGAGTACGATTTTCAATTACTGAGATCTATTGATTTTTTAAAAACAAATCTCTATACCAATAGAAATTATAAATGATGAAATTAAAAAATATCTTGAACTTTAGAACACCCCTTGATTACATATTCATGTACTTTTCTTTAGCACTTTTATTTAACCAAATGTAATAGAAAATCATAGAGAAAATCAATTTTAATATGTCTCTTAATTTAGTAATTCAATACACAATTCAACTCATAATGAGTAAAATTAAGAAAATTATGATTTTTAGGAGTATGATAGGCTTAGGTATGGTCATTTTTTGTTAAGAACATTTTTGGGCATGATCATTTCCCACCTAATCCTGAGTATGATCATCTAGGGTATAAAAAGATTATTTTTTCTGATGGATGATCATATGATATAGTAAATTGACACCTTATATCACTCGTATACCACCATGATCCGATCATTTCCTAAATAATCATCACCAAATCTTGTTATGTGTTTAGTTTAACAAACTTTTATCACATGTTATCTAAAAAAATTATGATTTGTATGAATTTTTAATTTTCCAAGCTTCACCACATTTAACTTTTTCGTAGTCATTTGGACTCTGATACTTCATCAAAACAATCACTCCACCTACACCATATCTAAAGTGAATTTTATATAAATTAACATCCATCATGATTTTTTCTATTTCATTCCAGACCCCATGCGAGTCTGATCAAATCATTTTCATCCAAAAAAAATCATCTCATTTCGATGGAAAGAGTGGGTTTAATTTTTCAGAAAACACGAGTCTAATTTTTCTGAATGCATTGATGAATACATTTCTAACTAAATAAAATGTGAGTTGATCCCTTTCTTCAAATAATATTTCCTAGTTATAATGATAGCATTTTAAAATAAACAACTACATTTTAATCTTGGCCTTAATAGTTTTGAAAAATGACTAAAGAAGTGTTCTATTCTCAACATACACTATGAAAATTTCTTTTCCAAAAAAGTGACTATTATATAATTTATATATTGTTTTGAAATCCAAAATTTTATCTTAATTGAATTTCATTTTCATTTTTCAGTATTTTTGATTTGAAAATGGGTTTTTAGAAAAAAAGTGTATTTTTATAGCAAGGTAGTTTTCATATGGGATTAAAATTGGTTTTCAAAGGGTTTTTATTAATGATTCTTTATTCATTAAGTTGCATGTAAACATTATAGGAAATGGGTGATCCTGAGTCAACTTATAAAATTGTATTAACCACATTAACTCTCATGGGATAGCCCAAATATAGGTCAAACTATAGGTTGAGCCCCACTATAGATCACAATTGAGCTTGATATTGCTTATACAAAGGGATGATACCCATTACATATCACAAGTGATCCTGATGTAGCTTATATGATGGGTTATCCACATTATATATCTCTAATAAATTGTGTAAAAAAATATTGTTAGTCTTATATATTGTTATTCAAAATGAAATTATTTTCAAATGGTTTTTTGAATATGATTCTCTAAGACACCTAAAAGAGTTTTAATTTCACTCAATGGGTTGTAATGTTTTCCTTTGAAAAATTTATGTGTGTTTTTTTATTAATTGTTTTTATTTCATTAATTAAATGAAAAATAAACGGGGTTTTAGGTTATTCACTAGATTAAGGGTTTTCAATCTTTTTTTATATCCCTTACTGATCTTTTTGTACTCATTTCATGATTTATACTATTTTTATAAGCTTAAAGGTTTTGTCGGTAGAAGGATGAGAAAAATATTGAAATTGTGATATTATACCATGGAAAGAAACCATATTTTATTTTAAAAGGTTTTATTTGATGAAAAAAATGCACCATATGTAAAAGTGTCCACTTGTAATATATGGTTTTAGTTTGTATGTTTTTGTATTAATTCTAGAAAATTCAAAAATGAAAAGTTCACATAATGTGAATTCTAGATACAAAACACTAGAATTTTTAATGTTAAAGGTTGAGTCCTTACACTACATGTTTCAAACCTTGTGAATAAATTAGTATATCAGGTTCCCTTTTATAGGTGAGGGAAATGACATAAATATAATTACATAAATGACAGAAATATAATATATATCATAATCTAATAAAGTGACACCAAATAGTTTTTTTTAATTTATCACATTTTTATCCCTAATTACTATAGAAAATAAAAGGTAAGCATGTTTATGTTACACTTAAAATCTTATTTTTGGTTTAACCATGTCATTTGGAAAATTTATCCTTAATTAGAGAATCAAATATTTTAATATTTTAACGGTTATAAATATCCTTATAATGTGAATAGAGGGTCACAAAGAGTTTGTGGTCTAAATGTTAGACTATTTACCATCATAATATTCCCCATGAATTTTTTCTGATTTTTATGTCCTTTAACAAAAATTAGTTAATATAAAATATTATTATACTCATTTTTGAGACTATTCATTTAATTTGAAATGAAACACATCAATACAAAAATTTATTTGGAATATGAATATATTTATCATAATTTTTACTCTATAATCATATATTAAATATCGTTCATACCATAATTTAACAAAAATAAATATTTTTATTTTTTTTAAAATAATTTACCTATTTTTTATACCTCTCGAAAGAGCATTGTTTTATCATTGTTTAAGAATTAATGGTAATTATATCCCCAATTAAAAAATAAAAATATATGAATATCATAAAACTAATTATTTCATTTTAATATTTAACTTCTATATACATTTATAAATTATTTTAAACCTTATGGATATAGAAAAGGGGAATTAAAGTCAATAAAGTTGATTTTTTTACTTAACATTTATTAAAATAATATATGTGTTTTAATCAATGTAATTTGGAAACAAAATTCCAAATTTTTAAATATAGGATATATCTTTAATGAAAAAAACTCATCAAATGGTATCAAGGAATGTTCTACTGATGTTGTGAGGCCAAATCTCAATTTTTTTTACTTCAACTGAACTATTTTACCATTATTGAGGTGACAAGTATTTCACACGGTTATAACTAAAAATGCATAAAAATAAAGAAGAAAAATTTTACAAATTTTATCCTAAAAATTCAAAATTTGGTTTCCATTTTATATGATTATATTTCTATAATTGTTTGAAATCAAATTCAATAAAAATCCATAAAATAGAAGATCAAAAAATATTTAAAATTTTTAATTTCAATTCAGAAATTTGAACTTAAACTAAAATAAAATATAATGTCAATTTTCATAAAATTATATAGAAAATATTTTATAAAATATATCTTATTTTAGTTAAAAAATTCATAATAGAATGGGTCATTCAAAATACAATTTTTAAATAAAGTTAATGGTGGTTTTACAAAAATAATTAGTTTTTAATATTAACTAAAAAGTATTTTAAGGAAAAAATCTAAAAAACTATCCAGAATATAATATTGACAATACTGTATCCAAAATCATATTGAATATGTTAAATAAAATTTATAAAACTGCTATAAATTATATTTTGTGCACAAAATGTAATGAAACATTTTTTATTCAAAATATAATATTTGAAACATGAAAATGATTTTAATAAAAGTGGATTACATATTTATACTGAAATAATAAAAATATTTAAATTAGATATAACATTAATATATATATTTTTTTAAATTTTTATTGTTATTCATACCACTAATTTAATGGCTAGTTTACAATCTACTAATTTAAAAAATAATATTTTAATAGTATATCACAATTCATAAAAAATAATGGTGTTGTGTGTTAAGAATTATACTAATTATATGATTCATATAAATGAAATATTTTGAGTGAAACATCCCCCCACCATGAACATATGTTTTATTTTTTATTTTGAACATGGTAATCAGAAGATCAATATTTGAGTATAATTTTATCAAATAACCACATTGTACAATGTAATAATAAAACATACATTGAAATGGTGAAGTGTTAATCAAAATAGTTTCACAGAATGAAACATAATTGGGTTCATGAATAAGGATAAAATTGGAATTAATTTAAAATATGGACATGACGATGAAAAATAAAATCATATAATGAATATAGAGTTATAGAGAATGTGCTAATTAGAATGTTAATGACCACAAAACCATTAATCATTATTGGATAAAGGAGACTATCCATTAAACAAAAATGAATGTGACAAGATAATTTTTTTGTGAAGATTATTTTCCTATATAAGAGGTACCATTTTTTCAAAAAATATTTAAAACATGAGAAAATATTCATAATTTATTTCGTTCAATTTCATTCATTGTGTTTTCATCAATCAATTTTTTTCATCAATCTCATCTCCTACTAGATGAAATGATTATTAAATATGAATTTTTTATGCATGATGGAAAATAATTGAATTTATGTGAATTATAATATCAGACAATGGATAATCTATTATTACTAACCTATCTAAAAAAGAAAAAAATCATAGCACAAGTTTAGATAATATTCAATATGAATAATCATTTGTATGAAGAAATTTTAGACTAATCTCCAAATCATCAAGAATAGAACCCAAGTTTAAAATTAAATCAACACATTAATAACTAATATTAATATTCTTAAAATTATTCTGAGAAAATGAAACTACCTTATTAGAATAATTTTATCACATATTCCATCTATACTGACATATCATTAATCTCCAAACAACATTGATGACTCATATAGAACAAAAAAGAATATTCCATAATCAAATAATCTCCAAATTAATCATTTGTACCCTGAATTGAAATACTTATTGATTATATTCATCCAAATTTGATATTCATTTTTTGATATATTTCTTATAAATATCAATAGATATTCCATTAATAGAGAAATTATTTATAAGAAATAAAAAATCCTAAAATAAGCATTCACACTTTCTAAATTTATCATATAAAAAGAATTCTTATAAATATTTGTAGAATAAATTATCAATTTATTTTCACAGTATTTATAACCCATAGAGTTTCTCAAGTTATCCTAAATAAATACCAAAACCTAATTATCAGTTTACTCCTTGATTTTTGATGATTTGTTTCATAATTTCTCACATCCATACAGTTAAAGAACTTAACATTATTAGATTCTTTTTATCCTCTTAAATTATTTTACTCTTGGAATTTTTATTCACACTTGTGACAAATAGTCATTCCCTTTAAGAATTTACCCATGTTCCCCTTCCCAATTTCATTACATGTGTTATACCAATCATTTTTCCATCGATGATCATTATTACTAGAACTTTCAAGAAACTATATTTTCCGTTTTTTTGTATGTTAGGATGTTTAGTTAGGTTCATATTTTTAGTATTTCCACTATACTGTTTTTTTAATAATAATAACATCATTTACAATATATTATCTATAATTTTATTACTCCATATAGGAAAACATTTTAATTATAATATTTGTAAATTTCTCTAATATGTATATGGCCTTATCTATTCTAAAACCTGTTGTATTGGCATGCTTAATAGGGTAATCTATAATTTTCCCATTCTGTCCACAATGTTCAATTTCAAAATAATTAAGTAAACAAAATTAGAATAAAAATAATGAATTTAAAATCATAGTATAAAATTTCAGATATAGTGAAAAATATTAAAAAATTAAGAATTTATGCATAACTAATCATAGATTCATAAATTTAGTATCATTCATAATATCCTCAAATCATGCTTTCTTAAATATATCCAAATGGTTTATAAGGAATTATTGTATCAACAAAATAATATCTTATAGTAATATATATCCATGGGAGAAATATTAATCCCACTCAATGTGTTCTAGTGAAAATTTATTTAATAACCATTATTCCACTTTTAGAGTTGTAACAAAAATGTGCATATGTGACATTAGCACATCCACTATTAATTGTCTAAAAAGGTTTTATTTTCTAGAAAAAACATAAAATAAATAAATATCCAAATTATTTTTATTTTATCTTATACATGTACATATCATCAACATTTATCATAGGGTTATCTCCCTAAATCTATGATTTTCTAAATCTATTTTGATGATCCATATAAACTTCCTTTAATATAAATGATAACAGCTAGAACTAAGTAACTTATATCGTATGGTTATGTTATTACGTTGGTAAAAGACAAATTTTTTTTTCTAGATATATTTAATGGTTTAATATTATTTGGATATTTGATATATATAGCTTTCTCACTTTTTATTTGAAAAAATCAAATAAAACATAAAATTGTAGTAATAATTTCTTTATTTTATCTAGTATATCAATAGAATAATTTATAGATCACCTCTCTGTATCCAAGTGAATGGGAAACATAATAAATGGTTACCTCAAATTAAATGAAAGGGTAAACAATGGAGATATAAACCAATGATCATAAATGAGAATAAGCCTAAGGGTATGGAAATATGACAACCACTTCAGAAAGTCATACCCAACCAGTAAAGGATATTTAATAATTAATCCTAGAAGAATGTTTTTTCATAAAATAAATAATTCATAATATTTAACAATCATTGATAATAAATCTTGATCCCTGATATCATATGATAATCATAAGCCATAATTTTGTGACATACCCATAATCATGGAAACTTATTTCCTAATTTAAGGATCATTGAAAAAACTATCATAGTTGATTATTTTGAATCCCCATTCCATCATTAAATTAGTAGTTGTTCACTATCAAGAATAAAATAGATGAGATATGCCCTTATTGAACTAGTTTCACATAGAATTATATTTCTTGTTAACTCATGATATATCTATTTTACCCAATGCATTGGAGGGTAATAAATCACCCAAATATCTCTCAATTATAACATAAATATTGTTCCCTGGGTTATAATAGTTCATCATATCCTTGTATCATTATATAACCAAACATCTCTATTTTTTAACATAACCAGTAATAAAAAAATTGTAAAAAAATTATGATATCACTATACCATAACAAGTGGATAATAAATGGGTTTCATAAGCATATCATTGTGTAATAATATAAAATAAAAGGAAATAACAATGATTGTATCTTTTGATCCCATCCACATAAAATATTACACGACATCGAAGATAGATACTATATATAAATAATATTTGAAAGTATCATGAGGATATTTATTGAGGAAAATACCCTATTAATATTAAAATTTATTATTTAAATTTAAAAAAACTATAAAATATTAAATTTTTTTTCTTTGATATAAAACATTTAGCAATTTTAATTGATATTTTATTTAATTAATGGACATGATTAAGGGAAAATATATTCATAGAATATAAGCTAAATGAGAATATTATTTTCATTCTTTTGATAAAAAGAAAAAGTACTTGATCATACTGCATTTAATTAAAAAAATGATTTTAAATGTTCTTGTATAATTATATGTGAAAGAAAATTAAAAATTCAAAGATATTCATTTATAGTTAAAAACATCTATTAAATATTTTTTTATATTACTCACATGGAATAAAAAGTTCATCGACCAATGAGGATATAAAGATGAATTTTATATAAAAACGTTTTCTTGGTCATTTTAAGTAAAAAAGGAGGATAATAGTACAAATATATAAAAGTTCATATAATATAAATAGGATAAAAAATAGAAGGTGTTCTAAGGATACAATATCTATAATTTCCCTCAATGGAAATTTTTTTATAGATAGTCATGAAATCAAATGAGACTATAAAATAAATAACATACCACTTTGGAAATATCTAAATTAAAACCTCATGAAAGATAAATCCATAGATTTATTTCTAAATAATCATAATATTTATGATAATTATCGTAATAGAAATTGATGATCGATATATACATGAATCAATATATAAAGTTCAAAAATGGAATATGTAATAACCCATAATTTCTTATCGGTTTGATAGCACAACCAGTCATTGCCTAGCCTTATGTGGCATCACCACGATGCCAATGGCTGGAAATAAATTCTGAAGGGTTTCAAATACAAGTGGGGGATTATTTAACCTCTTAGAAACAAACCATTTAAAAAAAACCCATAGAAAAACCATTCACTTATTGATGCATGAATAAAATAAAGAAAGAAAAACAACTTCATGTATCTCAAAACCATATCAGAGTGTGCTACATCGGAAGACTAGATAGGTATCAAAGTACACGAGGGATAAACAACTAATGAATCTCAAGATACCACAAAAATACATTCTCTATTATATCCAATCTTCATAATAAAAGAACAAACCAAGTATCCCGATGCAGTTTTAAAAATGTGGGAAATGTTACATTTACCCATATCCAGAAGATAGAATCTGCAAAATAACCAAATTGACAAAGAAGGGGTGAGTATAAAACTCAGTAGGTTTTTTCAAATGACATCCCTACTCATGAAACTATTATAGACAAATTTATCCACATTTATATAAAACTATTCATATAAAAAATTTCCCAAAATAGTTTTAAACCAAATATAAAAAAGTTCAAAAAACCAATTATAATTAAGTGAAAACAAAAATAAATGAAACCGATTTTCCATAAATTTATTTATCCCGAAAAATAACTAATCAAAGAAAAAAAAAATTCATATTCTCATTTTTCATAACCATTCCATAGTTCACAACACACCCACACATGCATGATTCATTTGACAGTTCTATACAAATGAGCGGTTTCTCTTCTAATCACATTGTGTCTCAATGACACACGCCCCTAATCTAGGGTCACGTCTAATATGCCTCAATGGAATTCATACCTTATTAAGGGCTCATTTTTAATGAACTCAAACCAACACCATTTATGCCTAATATTTTGATTTTCCAAATAAACCTCTTTAATAAAACTGAACTTCTATTGGAAACCAATGAATAACCAATTTCAATGAAACACATTATTTCAATAAAATTTCCCCTTTTATTAAATACATCCAATCCAATTCATATTCAAAAAATCTTGAAAAATCCCCCTTTTAAATCACATGAATTAAAACGATAAACCAATGTACTCATTTAAAATCCCCAATTTTCTAGATATCATAACTACAACAGAAGATGGTTTTTAATAAATTTTCAACAACCAAATCACAATCAATTCAAAAAAATAAATTAAATTTTAAATCATTCCAATCAATAATACTACGAGGAGTTGAGAGTGAATCCCTTACCCCATAGGGTTTGACCAAAAACCCAACGAATGAAAAACACACAATATAATTGGGTTAATTCATCAAGAACCCACCTTAGATATCCTCTCCTATAAAAATGAAGACCAAATCTCATCATATATCTCATTAACAGACCTAGAACTACCCATAACAGAGTTAGATCTATGGTACCATAATATAAGAGATGTATATCTATGTAGATCAATGAAACTGGTCAATAACGAAGAAAAATGATCACATACCTCAAGAATACAACTTCAATTTACCATGGGACACGGTCAGATTGCCTTCGGACCAATGGGAGAACCTTCTTTGGCTTTAGAAGAATAAGAATCCCATGTTAGGGAAGATTTTGGTAAAATCAAGGGATCTATGGAAAAATGTGTGATATTCTATTTTGAAGGATCTTATTCCGACTCTTTGCGTATTTTGACCATAGGGTTAGGAAATCCGTGTGCTAACCATGTGGTACCCATTGCCCGAATGGCCTCCCCATTAATAGACTCCAAATCCATGCTTCAACTATTCTAGAGTTACTACCTCATGAGGACCACTATGCACAGTTTGGCTACATGGTTAGAGAAACCGTGCATGACCCGTGTGACTTATAATTGGCCCCAAAACACTTTTTATGTTCTCTAAACTCTCCCATTCATCACCCGTACTCTTTATGACCATAAAAATCATCAATTAAAGGGTTAAATATGAGAAACCAAGGAACCTACATTCTCCCCACCATTATTCTTTCAATCCATAGATGATAGAAAACCCCCACTCATATGAAATAGCTTCAACCATTTCCTTTTCATCTCCTTTTGGCATTCCCAAGTATATTCCCCAATCTGACCATGCGGCCATAAAACCTACAATAAACTGATGTTTTTTTACCATGAAAGGATTTATCTTTCCTATACATAGTCCCTACTGGGATATGTATCAATGAATCATCCATCTCTAGTTCAATGGGATTCCCTCTGATTTCATGGTCAAGATTATGATTATTAATTTTCAACTAAAATACATAGAACACATTATACACCAAACGGATCTGTGGTGGTAATTCCATATGATATACACCTTACCATCCTATTCTAGTATCTCTAATTGGCCACTGTATCTAAGAGATAACATTCCATTAATCCCAAAACAATTATGTCTAAGCCTCAGAGGTATCTCTATGAAGGAATGATCACCCACAATGAATGACAATGGTCATTGAAAGTAAACTACATATGATGTTTGAAAACTCTAATCAATATTTATCCTCTTTTTAATCAACTATATATTCTACATTGTTTCATGGTCACTGAACATTCCAACTAGTGATTTCTCACCCTTTTCCACCCAACACAGTGGAGAATGACAAGGACACCCATACAATGATTCAAATGGATCCATAGGTATCGAGTCCCAATAGCTATTATTATATGAGAAATCCAAAAATGGAATATTATATTCCATTGATCCAAAAAATCTATTACACATGCCCACTAAATGTCATCCATCATTTGTATTGTCTGAAAATTTTTCCATCCATCTGAGGATGATACAACATACTCATATTCACCTGAGTTCCATTCCCTTTTTGTTAAGATTTTCAAAAACAAGTCATGAACCTATGATCTCTATCTGGGACCATAGAAATAAATATTCCTTGTCTCTTTAACAATTCTTGGATATAAATTTTTGATAGATCTTCCACTTTATGAGTTACACGAATTGGAATAAAATGGGAAGACATGGTAAGTTGATCCACCATCACCCAAATCGAATCGTGACTCTGAACCATTCTTGGAAGACCTATAAAAAAATCCATCACTATCTAAGCCCGTTTAAACACTGTGATAGGTATATACTGCAACATTCCTGCTACTCTATAATTATATTCTTTAACTTGCTAACAGGTTAAGCGCCGCAAGATGAACATAGCCACCTTCCTTTTCATGTGGCTCCACCAAAACTATGACATTATCACCATATCCATATTCTGTGTACCTAGATTTAAAAACCATATCAAATAGTGGTAAACATGAAGGAGTTGTTCCTAAAAATCCATAAGTACTATCATATGATCTCTAATAAAGAAAACGGAAATACCATTAATTTTTAAACCTAAATGGTCTCCCAACCTATGAGTTGTGAACTCACAACCAGACATTCGACATCAGGTGTTTATGCATCTTTGACAATTTTTACCAAATCACGAATAAGAGTAGCTGAATAAACCAGAACATCACCTTAGATTCACATTCCACATGCATGCCAGCTAGGACCGACATCAACTGTTAATCATATGAAGCTTCTTTCATTAGTAGAGCATATGGATTTCTTCTCAATGCATCCTTCAACAAATTTACTTTCCCTGGCTTGTACATTAATTCAAAGTCAAACATTTTGAGTTGTTATATCTATCTTCTTTTCGTCATATTTAAATATTTATATGAGGAAATATGTTTCATGATATTTTAGTCCATGAACAAGTGAATTTCCTACTAAAGAGATAGTGTCTCCATGATTTCAAAGAAAGGTTAACTACAACTATCACCACATCTTGTGTTGGGTAATTCTTCTCATGCACCGTAAACGTCCTTGAACCATCAAAAACCACATGGTCTCCTTTAATGAGAACACTTCCCAATCCAGATCCTAAAGCATCATTATACACCACATACCCCAGTAGATATTCCAGAAAAATCATGATATGTTCCGATGTAAGATAGAATTTTTGTTCTTGGAAAGACATCTAGAATTCCATAATATGTTGGAATAGAGAATAATCCATTGTCAAAGCTGTCATTAGTGAAGCTAGTCCTGAGAAATCACACATAAATCATTGGTAGTAACCTATTAGACCAAGAAAAATTTGTATATCGAAGACATTCTTCAGGGGGTTCTAGGAGGTAACAGATTCTATCCTTTAAGGATCAACATAAAAGATTTTTTCATAAATGACATGGCCATGAAGACATACTTCTTATATCCAAAAATCATACTTTGATAATTTGAAATACAAACGATGAACTATCATGATATGTAAAATTGTTTCTGGGTTCTCTTTATTGTTAGATATTGTCATTGAATACACCATGATGTCAACAAAAAACACCACAAAAAAGAATCTATATATCACTAATATTTGTGATTCATCAATACCATGAAGACTGCCAGTGAATTAATTAGACTTAAATGAATGACTACATATTAATAACGGAAATATCTGCTTCTGAATGGTGTCTTTTGAATATCTTCCTTTTGAACTCACAATTGGTGATATCCTGATCACAATTAAATCTTTGAGAACCACTGGTCTCCCCTTGATTGATTGAACATGTCTTCAATTCAGGGATGTGGATAACAATTTTTTTATCTTAACTTGGTTTAGATTATGATAATCAATGCACAACCGAAGAGTTCCATATACTTTATTCATGAAAAAAACTGGTTCTACCCACAGATATGTACATGTCTCAATGAAAACCATGATTTCTAGCTCCTCTAACAACACACTCAATTCTCGTAACTCTGTTGGTTCCATCCTATAAGATGGAAGGGAAATAGGACAGGTCCTAGGAAAGAGATCAATCTTTAACTCCACTTCCCTTATGTGTGGTACCCCTAAGAAGTTATCAGAAACTACATATGGAAATTTACCCACAAATGGTAGAAAAATACTTTAATCCATCTCTTTCATTGATTCCAAGGTCAATGTCGCAAACTGCTAAGAGGTCATTCCCACTATAGGTGCTAACAAGCTCTTTTCCCTTTTCTTTACATACCTCTATCCTTGGAAGAGATGCTCAAATTCATCAACAGTCATGAAAATTAAGATCATCCTATAACAGTCGGTTTGAGCCTTGAACATTATTAACCAATCCATAAACATGATTACATTATAGAACTCTATGTCTAATATCAAGAAGTACTATTTCATCTCAGCTCCATCAATAGTTATAACACATGCTCTAAACACAAAGGCTTGACTTTCCCTTTCACTAAGAGGCATTTGCAATTTTAAAATAGAAGGCATCATTTCCAACATTAAACCTAGAAAATCAACAGTACGAGAATAAATGAATGAATGCGATGCTCTAGTATCAAATATTATTGTACAAGGGTCAAATTCAAAAAAGTGTACCTCTTATCCTAGATAGTAGAAATTGATCATTGACAATCATCTTGTCAACTTCATGTAATTTCTTCATTGTTGCACTTTTTTCCTTGTTTCCTTGATGAGATTTCCTAGATTGAGGAGTCATGGAATTTCTAGAATTACCATGACTAGATATGCTCTGGTAACAAAACAGATTCAATTGTCCTTGCCCTGTCGAAGCATTTGTTGCTTGTGATGCCCAAGAAGTGTCCTGATCACCTGTCCATGGAGCACTGTGACAATAGCGCTGAAGATGAACCATCTATTTGCAGTTATGAAATGCTATAGGTTGTGTCATACAATCTCAACTTATGTGGTGAAGTGAATGCCATTGAAAACAACCAATATTTCTCTTGGGTCATGAAGGAAGGTTCACTGATACAGTCACCTAATTCTGATTTCAAATTCTTCCTTTGAAATAGCTTCCCATCTCCACTTTCTCCCAGTGGATGAGTTCCCACCATTTCCTATAGGTATCATCATACCTCATCACATAGATGCTGAGATATCTCGTTCAACTATAGTTACTCTATTCAACATCTCTATAAAATACATAATACAGAGAACCACAATCATTGATCAACTCTCTTATTGTATCCCTGATTTGAAAATATGGGTCTTAAAGGATGCACTTTCTGAAACATCTGGTGAAAAGAAAACTAAATTCATGAATTTAGCCGCATATTCTATAACCGAGGGAAAATCTTGTTTCATGTTGAAGAAGTTCATCATTTTTTGGATCATGAACGTGTGAGGATAGAATTGTTTGATAAAAAATTCCTAAAAATCCTTCCATGTAAGGCCTTTATCAAATTTATCATGCATAGATAATTCTCACCACTGGGGTGGAAGATCCTCAAGAATATACCTCACCAGATTGACTTTTATCTCTACCGATGTTCCAATTATATAAAAGATATGATTCATCATACTCAAGAACACCTCCACATTCTTGGGTTTAGCATTACCTTAGAAAATATGTTGATTTTGCTTCATGAACTGGATGGTATAATCCACATGTGATGGCTCATTCCTCCGGTACCCCATATCAATAGCTTGAAAATCACGGACAATATTATAATCAATTTCTTGGTTCACCAGTGGTTTTGGTGTAACCACATTCTTCATAGATTCTTTGTGTTCGCTTTGAAGATGCCGAAATGGTTCCATTTTATAAACCAACAACAATCTCTATCAATATCACTCTCTAAAACTGATGTCTTAGCATTTCAAATTATATCATATCTACTGCCAAAAAAATTTTTCCAGAACAATATTTTTCTTTGTTCAACTATTTTTTAAAACACTCAACAAATTTTTTGAAAATTAAACCATTTTCCAAATAAAATAAGCATTCCAATTTTCAAAATATTTTAGTTGAATAGAAATTGAATACATTTATATATATCAACACATTTTCACAACATGAATCATTCCTCAAAATTATGTATGCACTCTTAGTGGGAAGTCATTACATTACAAGGAATTTCATGCTTGTAACATTGGCTAAACCCATGAAAATGAGATTCCAAAACCCCATAAGTTTCTCCAAAACACTTATGTACCCAAATACATGGTTACTTGATGTTAAACCTAAAAGGGTTAGATACGTCCTTTTATGATATACATTTCAAGTTATGATAATACTAATACTTTATAAGATTTCAACCCAAGGAATAGAAAAGAAGGAATTTCAACTACTAGAATAAGAACATTGACGACTACTAGTTAATAAGGGACTAAAAAATAAGATAACATTTGTACTACAATGGAAATAATAAAATCATTCCATTTGTAATGACCCACAATTTCTAAATGCCTTGGGAGAAAAAAGGCTCATTACATGGCATTAAGAGACATCCCAAAGATTCCAATGGCTTGTAATAAATGCTAAATAGTTTCAGATACAAGTGGGGGTGATTTTCAATTTAAGAAATAAACCAATAAACGAATTACCCATAACCAAACCATTCACCGAATGATACATGAACAAAAGAAAGGAAACTAAACAACTTCATGTATCTCAAAACCACATCAGAGTGTGCTACATTGGTAAACCTAAAAAGAATCAAAGTACACAATAGATAAACAATTAAAGAATATTAGGAGACCACCCAAATCTAGGATCTATGATCTCCATGATCAATAATCACTGATCATTCCAAGTAGCACGAGGTAGTTCTAAAACCGTGAGAAACATTACCTTTTCCCCTGTCTCGGAAGATATCACCTGAACAAAAACCAAATTGACAAGTAGGTGTGAGTATAAAACGTAGCAGGTTTTCCTAAATAAAATCCCTACTCACACCCCTAGGATAGAAAATATCGCCACATTTGTATAAAATAGTGTATATATAACAATTTACCAAAACATTTTATAACCAAATATAAAAAAGTTCCCAAAACCAATTATAACCAAGTGAGAATAAAAATAAATGAAACCAATTTTGTAGGATGTTATTTTTCTAGAAAGATAACTAATCAAATATTAAAACATATTCTTATTATAATTTTGAATAACCATTCTATTGTTAACAACACACCCAAAAATTCATGCTTCGTTTGACAATTTTATACTCATGAGCGATCTCTCGTACAATAAACTTGTCTCCCAATGAAACATTCCCCCAATCTAGGGTTACATCCCTCATACCCAAATGTTACTTGTCCCTTATTATGTTCCCATTAAGAATGAACTCATAGAAACCCCATTTATGCCTAATATATTCACTACCAAATTCTACCACTTCTATAAATCTTATCTTTTATTGAAAACCAAAGCATAAAAATTTTTAAAGCAAAACTTAATTTCAATAAATCATTCCAATTTATTGAAAATAATCAATACAATTCATGTGCCAAAAATCCAAAAAAATACCCCTCTTAAAACCCATGTTTTCAAACCACGATCCCAAGAAGTCCTTTTAAATCACCAATTTTACAAATTTCATAACCATCACTCAAGAAGGTTTAAAAAAACTGTTCAACAGCCAAATCCCAATAAATTATGAACAATAAATTATATTTGAAATAATTAAAATCAGTTATACTAATAAGAGTCAAGATTAGAGCCTCTTACCTCGATGGTTTTGACGAAAAACCCAACGAATGAGGAAAAAACAATAGAACTAGGTCGATTCTCCAAGAAACCACCTTAGATATATTTTACTAGCAAGATTAAGAGAAAATATTACAATATTTGGAATCTACACACCTAGATCTACCCATAATGGGCATTTATCTGTGAAACCAATAGAAGAGGAGAAGAAGATCTCAGTAGATCTAAGAAACCGATGAAGAATGAAGAAGACCGATCACATTCCTCAAGAATATTTCTTCTATTCACCAATGAAATGATTTGAATAACCTTATGAGAGATGGGATAACCTTTTTCGGCCTTAGGAGAAGAAAAATACCAATGTTAGGGTCGGTTTGGGTAAAAAATGATTGATTTATGGAAATATCGAGTGATATCCAATTTTTAAGGATCTCAATCTGACTCTGTGAAATGTATGAACACACAATTAGGAAAACCATGCGATAACTATGTGTCAGACCCTACCCACAAGACCTCCCCTTTCATGGTCTCTAGAACCATGCTCCAACTATGATAGATATACCACCTTAAGAGGACCATCATGCACTTTTTGGCTGTAGGGTTAGAGAACTATGAGCTGCCCGTGCGACTTCCAATTTTCCCCAAAACACTTCCAAAGTTATCCCAACTCTACCATTCATCACCCTTAGAAATGAAAACCATAAAAACCATCATGTAAGGGTTACATACCTGTGGTCAGGTGTCCTACATAATGTGACTCAAAAATGTAAATGTGAGTCCAATAATTGATAAATCACGTCTTATGTTGCTTAATATGGGTTAATAAATCATATAATAAATATTTATATGTTATAAATATATTAAAAAACCATGTTCACACATATTATATCATATATTATTTAATTTTAATTATTTTTCACCCATTCTTTTATATTAATTATTTAAATTATTTTCTATGTTATTTTTTTTGTTTTTAATGTATGGTTTGGATTATAAATTCTTCTCCATGTATTTTTATCAACTTTCCTATAACATAAGAAAAATTTCACTTATATAGATGGTTATAAAAACATAAAAATTACATTACTTCCATTGATACTAATAAATATAACCGAACTTTTTCCAACAAACCATACAATGTTGAAAGGAAATATCAGATCACAAACATTCTATAAAATATTTTTAGGTTTAATGTTTTATAATATTAGGAAAAACATTTAATAACATTAGTTCATAAAAAACTATCTAATAAAGGTAAAAATTATATCATACTATACCCAACTTTCACAATAGGTCATCAACATCATCAATGTGACATCCTTCTAGAAAAAATTCATTTAACATATTTTTTTTCTGAAACATGTGAAAAGAAAACAGAAGAAGGGTGAGAGAAGATGATAAGTAATGAAAAACATAAAATTACTCAAACAATGATCATATGGAATGTTATTATGAGTTTATTTATATGTTAACATGAACATGAAATTTCAAAATTATACCTTGTATATCAAAGGTAAAAATAATGATTCATATAATAAAACACGAATGTTCATAGGACACGAGTTATAAATAACAAAAAACAAGATCCATGAATGACTAACATAAATCATGGAATTTTTGAAATAAAATATATCATGACATAGTGATGAGTCCAAGCTATGTTATAAGACTATATCCTATGGTGGAAAAATTCCCATAAAAGAAAATTATTGTTACTCCTTATCCAAACATGAAATCTCATGAGACTAAAACATTACCCATGCATTGGAGAACTATATCGATACACCCATTAGAAATGGATCATGGATATGTGTTCCACATAATGAATCAAACATAATAAATAATCATAAGGGATACTAATGGAATGAAATGGGTACTGTAGTATTTTCATGAAGTATAATAAATGGAAATATAACAATCATATTAAAATAGTACATCCTTAGTCGAACTAATCATAAAACATATAATAATATATATAATATGGTATTATATGTCATTAAATACTTATAAAAATGATATTTAACAAAATATTTTGACCTATATTAAAATACATTATATGTTATTACTGAACAGTTATGTAGAAAATTACTGTTTTCACATTGAGCCTTAAATAGTTTTAAAATGGAAGACAATTATAAAAGAAAAAAATTTATTTTAAAGAAAAATTGTAAAATCTTAAATTATGATTCATGTCATTAAAGCTTCATAACATCAGAAAATTTCCCTCATTCATTAGTATATTAAATAAAAATACATCCATATTTTTGTTACAAAATATTCAAAGAAACATTTTTAAGAAATGATAAAATAATATTTTAATTTTTTTTTGTAAAATGTAAAATATGAGTACAAATGTATTTTAAAAAATATGATATAATAGGAACAAATGTTATAAATATTTTTAGAAAACAGATATATGGAATAAAAATAGTGTTTTTAGACAAATTTTAAAATGATATTTTCAAAAAGAAATACCATTATTAATTGGATTGAGAATTTTAAAAAATGTAATATGAGTATTCTACATAAACACACATAAATATTGTGGATATATGAAATAATATAAATAAATTAATTTCACAAACATTCTTGGTACGACATTTTCAATGAAGTGTAATTTAATCCAAGGAATGAGAATTGGGCTATGAATTTCCATACAATTTTACAGTCAATTGAATCATATAAACTATAGAAGTAATAATTATTAAATGAAACATTTAATACCATTATTAAAATAAAATTCACTATAATAAATATCAATTAGAAATATTTACACACCGCACAAAAGAAATTACGGTAAATATGACATATATCTCATAGAAGAAAAAATTGAGACGAGAAAACCTTAGCTCGTTGTTACCATTAGTTTTATATACATTAAACTCATGTATAATGTTTTAAAGAATTTTATTAATTAATTAAATATCCATATTAATTTTTATAATAACTTATATTATGTTTTTATAATATATTATGACCTTTTTATTAATTATATTTCATGATTTACGTTTTTTGGTGTGTTTGTATGATGGTTTCAGGATCTGTTCTATAGTGTATAGTTATAAATGTTCTTGTAAGATGGAATTAAAAATACAGATGTTGGGTAAAATAGTATTAATGATATTATAAATTTTTTAATTATCCTATATATCATTTTTATTTCTTACACGACGATGATTCATTACATAAAATGCTAATGATAAATTTTTAATTTATTTTGGCTCTATTTTATAAACATCACGAACTAGTTTCATTTTATTTACTATAATGACTTTATATTAGTTAATGTACATGAAATATGATATAATATAACTATTAAATTATTCTTTGACGAGAGTAATTGTTTTATGACCATCCATGAATGTGGTAGTAGAAAATGAACAACATCATTATTCCTAGAGATGATTATTCGACATGATTTGAATAATAGTTTTGTTTATTTATAAAATTGGTGTAAAAAAATATGAATATAATATATTACATTTGAAACATAACCGTACATTATATCCATTTTTCTAGAATTATTATTCCTTGATGTATGAAATTAATGAGTAGAAAATATAAGATAATAATAAATTAGGTGACGTGTTTTGAGAACAGTACCTCTCGAATATCACATATTTAGAGGACAACTTGGGGGCCTTCGATTTTAATTTTGGTGAGAAAAATAGTAGTTAGATATGGGGATAATTATGTGGATCTCTTCTTTATGTATTTTAGGATATTAAATTATTTTTGGTCAAAATTGGGTGTTGAGGGTGGTATTTATACATGAGGAGAGGTTGGTTTAATTGACTAAAATAATTCTTAATTTATTTCAAAATCCAACCACATTAAGGTGGAATTAATTTCCAAAAAATTGGGTTACAATAATCTTTGAATAGAATATTATGGTTTATTAATACCTAAAAAAAATTAATCACTGTAATTATGAGGTATGTTAAGATTTTCCCATTTAATATTAATCATTGTCACTATTTTACCTATACTCTGGTAAATAATTTTTTTACCATGGTACATTTTATATATATATAAATGAAATTTAATATAAAAAATAACATGTAAATTATAATTCAAAATATTTAAATTTTTTTACCATGTTCAATTCAATAATCTGTAAAAATTATATTTAAAATTAATCCCACAGACAAAAAAAGAAGCTGGTTTTTTAATGTGAGAAGTTTAAAAGATTGAAATGCTTTTAAAACGTATTTTAATGTAAATTTGGATCAAATGAACAGAATTGGTTTTATTTATTTGTAATTGAAAAAATTATACCTGAAATAAAATTTAAAATATAATATAACTATTTAAATAAATTAGCTTAAAATGTAGTTTCCAATAAAAATTCTATGTTTTCACTATTTATAAAAAAGTGAAAGTTCTCTAACAAGATAAACAAATCACTCAAAGATAATTAGGATATGACTCATTCAAAAATTAAAGTTATTTTTTAAAATAAAACATTAAAATGTTACATAAATATATATTTAAAATTTGTGCTCTATCAAAATGAAAAAAGTGCCTTTAGAAAAAATAATTTATGCTAAATATTTCATTAATTATTTTATTATGAATATAAATCCAAATAAATGAATATGAAAAATATTTTTTAAATATAAATCATATTAATTTAATTAATATATTTCACTAATAGTTGGTAATTTAATTTATTATTACAAAATGTCATTGTGGGAATAAAAATAGTCTTCTAATAGAAACACTTCCTTCGGTTGGATTTTATTTTCATTTCTAATTTATTGGAAATAAATTAATTTATCATATAAACATGTGAAAAATATATTTTAAAAATTTACTTAATCTCATTTAATACCCCCTTCCATTTTCTAGTTTATAATTAAATTAAAATATTTATTCATTTATTATGTTCGTCGTTCAATATAACGTAAGCTATCAAATAGACAAAATTTATTTAAAAAGTGGCATACCATAAAATATAGTGGTGGTACATTCTAACCCCTTTAAAATTAATTTATCCCCAAAAATTATTTACTCATATGAAAACATATGAGTATACTTATACTTCATCACTTTCATAGGTTCCCACGTAGCTTCCTAAAATTGGTTGTTTTCCACAAAACATTCACCGTGGGAGGGTTATTATTTCATAGAAATTTGTCTTTATGATCTAGAATCTCTACCAATTTCTTATTTATATTAATTTTCTTCTTCCTGTGATTTGAAAGCTATGTTTATTATATATGAAATATAATTTATTTACTTATTTTGGAGATATAAGTGGAACACATCATAAACATGATATAAATTTTGTAGAAAATATAATTGATAGGCTACAATCTTGACACGATCAAAAAATTAAAAAATAAGTCTGTCATCATAAATTTGATAATTAACTTGAAAATAAAATATGGATGTTTAAATAAATTATCTAGGGAAATACCAGATCTGAAAAGGATTTAATAAAACATCCTCTTAAAATGGGGGAAATTAAATGGAGAATATAACAACAATATTGGGATTCAAAACATGATAACATTATTGGAAGGTGAAAACATTGACATAGAGGAGATTTTCAATTTTAATAATATTTTGTAGAGTCATAGAGAACAAAGTCGTTATAATGTCTTCTGTACAAAAACCATAGAAAAATTTGATTGTTTAAAGAGGATATAGAATTTTTGGTATAATAATTAATTGAATAACATTTTAGTTTCAAGATACTTATCATGGAGTTGAGGGTTTAAATTACATCCCTATCTTAGAACATGAGTCAATATAATTACATTACAAGTAGAGTTTTATCCATTAATAAATATCCACCATAAAATCATACTTTCTCCAAATAATGAGTATGCATTTTTTTATCCCTAAAAAACTAGAACTAACATCGACTGATCAACAAATATATAAAAGACAACAATATATTCCACCTATATTTAAGAATTAACCAAAAAAATGGTTAGTGCATTATATAATATTTCAAATATAATAAACCAATATATGACGAAAAATTCTTTAATATCCACTATTCAATAGTAATACCCAAATCTAAACATAGATCTTTCGATAAAAAACAGTCCCTAAAATTCCATAAATCTATTATATAATATAATCAGAACCCAAAAATTAGAAAAATTTCATCCAATAATCTTCCAAGATAAATTTTAATATTTATGCCTAAATAACAACAATCACCCATAATATCTCATAAAAAAATTTAATTTCCAAAATAACATAATCTCTAAGATATGCTATCCATTTCCATAAACAACCTAACTCACTATAATGAGACAAAAAATCATATATTCTTTCAAAATATAAATCACACTTTGTTCCTCAAATAAATTTTTTTAATATTATATTTACCATAATCATATTGGGTTTCGAAAATTATGAACATCTTTTGAAATAACATTAATCAATTATGAATTAAAAAATTTCCAATTTCATGGATATCTATATAACATAATTTTTTCCAAAATGAAAAAAACCATTATCCTTAAAATATTTTAAATAAATAAATAATAGTTTTATACTTACTAGTACATTATGTAAGCCAGCGGTATGTCATTCCGCAATATCACCCATCATTTTGGGGTTCAATTTCTACAGCCCTACAGGGTGCAAGAGGTTGTCACCCATCCAGCGGGTTGTCCTTTTCCTAAAACTATATTATTATAATACTTATAAAATTCAATAAATTTTAAAAAAATCATATAAACTAACTACAATTTGTTTTATCTTACGTGATATTTCACTCCATTCATTTTTCCTCATAATTGACTCAAAATTAAATTTTCTGCAAAAATATATTCAATCCCCTCAAATTTTAATAACATAATGACTAAAAAGGCGTAACAACCCAATCTTTTATTAATGAAAATTACCCTTAATCTAAATAAATGTCTTAATATGTATAAAGGTTATGTAAAACATATTCAATTTCTTGGATTTCTGTTTTTGGATTTTAAAATACCATTGAGAATTGGGACCATTGATAATACTGATATTGAAAAGTGATCACACGATTAGTATATATATAGGGCCTTTGCGAATCCAGTTTAATCAAGCAAAGTAAGTGATGGCAGCATCTAGTAGACATGCCCCGTACGAAGCCCATTTTTAAGATATTTGAAAAGAGTTGGCATCTTTGGGATTTTCTCTTGACCTAGACTAAGCCGAGATTTAACACGTTAAGATCAAATTGAACCACCTACGGGAGAAGTGGTTGTTTATAGAGATTACCACCCGAGCGATGTTTTCGGATCCAAACCATGAGTCTTTCACCATCGCACACCTTACCATTTAGACTTATGCGGGTGTTATAAGGGGTTATGTAACAAGACTATACAACTATGATTATGTGAATTATTTTTGTATATAATATATTATATACATTCATTTTATTATTATTGATTTTTAGATAGTTTTTAAAGAACAACTAATATTTTTAGTTAATTTTAAATTAATAAATCTATTTTTATTAATTAGTGGATTTTTAATTAAATAATATTTTAATAAAATATTATTAATAAGTTACTTTTTATAAATTATCGTATTATTTTTATAAATTCAATTGGAATTTTTTTATGGTTTGAATGCTGTTATTATCAAAACACATGAATTATCAATAAATTCCTTTTTTATTTGAAAAGTAAAAAATTCAAATATTTAGAAAATTATTTATATAAAATGAATATTATTTTGGGAATTAGGGTGTCGAAATTATCTAATGGTGAATTTTTCATCATTTTCTAAGACCGTCGAATTTTTGGCAAAAAATTAAGTACAGTTTAATTATATATTGTGTTTTATGACATCATAAGGACCAAATAGTGATGTTATAAAATACAATAAATGTATTTTTCGGCCAATATATGTTTTACCATTAAAATAATGATATTTTAGGTTTGTTTGATTTTTTAAAAAAATCTGTAGTGGACCCTCCAACACATATAAAATATTGTAACCTTTTAAATTGATTTCATTGAGATTGTAACTCATCTCCACATAAGAAAGCCTAATATTTTAAGCATTACGGTCATTGGACTTATAAAATAATGTTTTCCACTCATCTATGGGCAGAAAATATGGGCTGGTTCATCGTTTTGGTTAGGTTAATGTGTTCTGTCAAAAACCTAATTAATAAATATTTCCATCTATTTTCATATATAAACCAATCCAAACCCCTAGTTCCTTTTCACTATAATTCATTATATCTCTACTAACCTCTTATGTACTCTCTCTAAAATCCTCCCTTGGTGCGCCAAGATCCCAAGAAGCCTATTTAGAGACTCTCACAAGCCTTTGGGATCACACTTCCAAGAAAGGGATTACTTCCTTTCTCATTTTTTCCGAATTTCATTATGTTGTTATTCCATATTATTTTCAATTAAAAATGTTGGGGTTTGATTCAACACCTCCCACCTACTTACCTTTTTATTTTTTAATGATGAGATACTTATTTCTCTACCATTATTTCCTCCCATATACACCTATTACCATGTATAAATTCTGTAATGGATTTATCTCTCTTCATTTTCATTCAAGCAATTTTTTTTTATTGTGAATATATATTCCATTACATATGTTAGGAATTGTATCTATATGATTCAAATACTATACATTTCATGTAAATAATATGAGTCACTCTTTTCTCTCTCATCAACCATTTTTATGAATTCTTATGTCACATCGTTATGCAGCCAAAATTGCACCGTGATTGTCCAAGACAATGTCATTATGCAGTGAATACCATGCCCATTTATCAATCAAGGGTATTAAAATTTATACACTTTTACGTTTTATTATAGTTTTAATAGTATGGATTCCACATTCTGTTATCGTGGAATATATGATGATTTTAAATGAATCCATGTTATATGATCCTTGTGGCACACTAATGCATGAAATGAAACGATTAAGAAGGGTGCACCCTGTTATTGCTCCAATGCATTGGGTAAAGATTAGTGTCACGATAAATCAAATTAAATGCATTTTAACTCATTATAATTCTAGTACAATTTAGTTTTACTCATGCTTAATGTGCAATTAATTAGCCATGGATCATTCGAAAATCAAGGTAAATGTTGTTGCCACATTTCCAGGTTATGATCAATCCTTTTATGTTCATGTTTCTCTTATGCGTCCTTGATATTCATATTGCCTAACATCTATTTCATTCTTTATGTTTTCCCTTTTTACTCCCTTACTAGGCTTTATAGCTTACCCTTTTCTTATTCATGCCCATAGGTTATTCCATTCAATGCTAAGTATGATGGGATGTTGTGGTCATGTAAAAGAAGACTTCAATAAAGATATTGTGTTTTATGTTCTAAGATGTTATGTAATGTTCCTAATCCCTAAAGACACTATACCTTTAATTATTCTTCTTGTATCAGGTTAATAATTTATGTAATAAATCATGTTTAAGTGTACAATAAAGACCAGGGTTGTTATAATTGGTATCAAATGGAAGGTTTTGTTATTTTTGGGATTAGGATTAGAAATCCCTAGTGAATGAATTAGGGATATTTCTAGGAAAAATAAAAACATCCCTAAATTTTGGTGAGTATTGAATAAGTGGTTAATCAAAAAAATACATCATCGTCTAGGAACTAGAAGTTAGAGGCAGCTCTGGAATAGATGTATCATAGGAGTAAAACTTGAAAACAATACATTGAACACATCTCGAATAGGAACTGCTGGATGAAAACAGGCCTTGCTACACTCTTGTTTTTGACACTCTAAGGGGATATGATTTGATAATTTCATAAACCTTTTATGATCCATTATTAAGGGAATAAAAAATCATTTATGGATATATGTTAGGATATAGATCATAGATAACATACATTGAATCGTATAACTTCTTAAGTTATGGAAATAAATGAAATTTATAAGTCATCTTTTTTTTGCCTTTGGATTACCCATTATGTGTTACCCTTAACTATCATTTTATTCAAGCCAATGGCTGGTAATTTAAGTAATCAGGCTAGCATCCAATGCAAAGATCAATGTGATGACTATTCTAATGAGATTCCCAATCTGATGGGAGTGGGAATCGTGAACTTTGTCACGATACAGTCTTAGTTAACTCACGTTCTGTAAAGAATCATGGGTCATGTTAAATGTTCACCCCCCCAAGAACAAGTCATAATCGAGAGCTTT
The DNA here is from genome assembly GCA_963277665.1 of Viscum album. NCBI lineage: Eukaryota > Viridiplantae > Streptophyta > Magnoliopsida > Santalales > Viscaceae > Viscum > Viscum album. The sequence goes on along the minus strand of OY728160.1, from coordinate 374,820,446 downwards.
ATGAGACAGAGTCCTTCTAATTTTAATGGATCGTCTGATCCCCCAATCACCGAACAATGGATCAACTCCAATGAAAATTTATTGTCCATCCTTAAATGTTCTAAACAATATTAGGTACTTTAGGCTACTTATCGTATGGAGGGTGAAGCTGATCAATGTTGGATATTGATAAAAAATACATCGCATGTGCAGGAGAACAAGGGGTTGGAATGTAAGAATTTCTAGAAAATGTTTTTTGAAAAATATTTTCTTCACACCCTCTGACATAAGACTGAAATGGACTTCCTTCCACTCATGAAAAAAGAGGACAAATATATAAGAGAATATGAGGAAAAAATTTCAAGTCTTTCACGATATGTCTCGGGCTTTGTTGTTACCTCTGAATGAAAGGTTATCCACTTTTTCATGAGCCGAAACCTAGCCTACAGAAATCCCTAGCGATCCATGACTTAGAGGGTGATGAGGAAATTATCTGATGTTCCCTCAATGTGGAAATGGAGATTGGAAAATCTCAGGGGTATCATGGGGATATGAAGCATATGGTGGACTTCAATTCTGGAAGCACGATGGATAAATCCAATGGTGCTACGAAAATCGATCACCCCACTTTCAAAAGGTGTGTAAAGAAGCACCCTAGAAATTTCCTGTAGTGGACAAGGAAATGCTTTGGTTGTGGAAGAGAAGGGATCCTAGAAATTAACTATCAGCAAGAAAAACCCAATGCTGTGATAGAGGAGAGGAATGGTCCTTTCAACCCTCAATGCAATGTTCATTTCTTTACCTAGAAAGAAACAGATCAATATAAAAACTAGTTCCCTAAGATATGGGTTTTCAGAGGCAACCAACAACCTCCAAGGAAGGAAGAGTGATATTTTCCTTCACTACGATGGAATTGAACCACAACAATGAAGTGGTAAAAGGTACACTTGTTATTCATTCAAGAAATTTGAGCATTCTTTTTTATTCTAGTTCTATGCATTGTTTTATAACCCATGTTTTTAGTAGAATAATCCCAACAACACAACAAATCATGGAAGTAAAGTTGTCTTCGAGTACATCAAATGGGAAAATCATTGCATATCATGAATATAACTCCTCCCCTATCATAATTTGTGTATTGAGCTTCTCAGTGGACCTCATCATACTCCCTCTAGAAAAATGGGATTCAATTCATGGCATGGACTGGCTTTCTCTATATAGAGCCACAAAAATTTCCATGAGAGAGAAATCACTCTTCATATGGAGAATCGACCCCCGATTCTATACAATTCCTAGACAGAAGATGAATCTTATATAGCACAATCATCCCAAGAATGGATGTTACTTCCCTATAAGGATGAACATATGGCTCAGATGATTGAGTTTTAAGATGAAACCATCCTTGAAGACATTCCTATTGTGAGATAATTCACTGAAGTGTTTCTCGAGGAATTGTCTGGGCTTCCTCCTATAAGAGATTTTGAATTCTCAATCGCTCATAGACAAGGGTTGTTGTCAATATCCAAGACACCATAAAGAATGGTTGTTGTGGAGATTTCGGAGACAAAGAAACAAATACAAGACAATCTAGATAAAGGTATTATACACCTAAGTGATTCACCATGGGGTGAACCAGTTCACATTGTCAAGAAGAAGGATGGGCCAATGAACCTTTTAATTGATTATCGGGAGCTCAAAAAATCATTATAAAGAACATGCATCATTAACCTCGAATTGATGACTTGTTTGATCAGCTATGTGGAGAACACTACTTCTACAACCTGGATTTTCAGTAGGGATATTTAAATTTAATGGTGAAGAAGGAGGAAATCCTCAAGACTGATTTTAGTACAAGGAACGAGCACTATGAATTCATAGTAATGCCTTTTGGACTGACAAATTCTCTATCATGCTTGTTGGACTAGATTAATATTGTCTCTAAATACTACCTAGAAATTTTTTGGTAGTATTTATAGAAAATATTCTAATATACTCCATAACGATGGAGGAGTATGAGGAGAATATAAGCATTGTACTAGATACCTTGCGAAAGGAGAAGCTATATGGAATATACATCAACTATGATTTCTAGTTGAATGAGGTATATTTATTGAGTCATATCATCATAGGAAATGGGATAACTGGGGATCCCTCCAAGACAACTACAAAATATGGATGGTCAAGGCCAACATCCATTACTTATATACCCAGATTCTAGGGGTTAGTAGGATATTACTACCCATTTTTGAGAAATTTATCATGAATCTCTAACCCTTAACCAAGCTAGCTCAGAAGGGATTCATGTTTTCTTGGAGTGATGAATGCGAGGAAAGCTTTATGGAGTTGAAAAAGTGGCTTATCACTATGTCCGTGGTCACACTACCCACTAGTGGAGAAGTTTTTGGAAAATTTAATGATGCTTCAAAGAAGGTACTGGGACTTTTGATGATGAAAAATGACAAAGTAATTGCCTATGGTTCAAGAAATTTAATTTTCATGAGAAAAACTATCCTGCACCAGATCTGGAGTTGGATGCATTGATATTCGCTTAAAAAATTTGGGGACATTACTTTTTTTTGGAGAAGCGTGAGATATATATGGACCACAAAAGCCTCAGGTATATATTAACATAGAAAGAGTTGAATATGGGCCAACAAAGATGGTGATATCTGATCATAGACTATGAATTCTCAATCAATTATCACCCAAGGAATGAAAACAAGGTTGGAGATGCACTATGTAGAAAATACCCAATGATTCAATCATTGAAGAGAATTTAAAAGGATCCAATCATATTAGATTTGATGAATATTGACATGGTAATAATAATGAAGGGAATATCATCAATCATTTCACTAATTATTCATCAACCGTATCTTTTGGAAATGTTAAATGCTTCTCAAATGGATGATATATGAATTTATAAGAATTTGGAAACAATCAGAAATGTGAAATCCTCAATGTTCGATGTCAATGAAAATGGAACTGTGAAATTTGGATGGAGACTAAGTTTTCTATATAATCTAGAGTCAAATAAGATACTTTTGGATGATGCACATAGTTAAGAGTTCTCCATTCACCTAGGAAACAAAAATATGTATTGAGATATCTGAGAGAATTATTGGTGGTATAAAATGAAGAAAAAGATCATTAAGTATAAATTAAAATTCCTGGTACGTCAGTATGTGAAGGCTGAGAGGAGAAATTATAAGGGGATTATGCTATCATTACCCATACCAGCATGGAAATGGGAGAACGTCACCATGGACTTCATCACTGTACTTCTGAAGACATCCAAAGGAAATAATTCTATTGGGGTTGTTGTGGATCGTCATACAATGATTCCACACTTCATTGCAATTTAGGAGGGCTTCTCATTGGATCAACTGGAACAGGTATACATTAGAGATGCGGGAAATCATTATGGAGTACCACTACTTATTTTTTCCGATTGAGATCCAAGATTCACCTCTATGTCTTGGAAGAGTCTTCAACATGCTCTGGATACTAAGCCTAACATCAGTACGACTTATCATCATCATCAAACTGATGGATAATCTAAGAGGACTATCCAAACACCTGAGTGCATGTTGGGAGTGTGATCAATGGACTTAAAAAAAGTATGGGATCAATATATTCCTCTTGTTGAGTTACCTTACAACAAATGTATCTACTCAAGCATCCAAATGGATCCATATGAATCCCTTTGTGGGAAGATGTTCCGAACACTGACATATTGGGATGAAGTTTTGGTGTGATAACACCTAGGTCAAGAAATGGTAGGAGAAATGGCGGAGAAGGTTATTACCATACATGAGCATATTAAAGCTGCTCAGAGTACAAAAAATAGCTATGTTGATAATCATCGACGAGAACTACATTTTGATATTAGATACATTGTATTCCTCTTTATATCACTTTGGAAGAGAGTTTTGAGATTTGGAAAGAAGGGAAAGCTTATTCCATGGTACATCAGACCTTTTGAGATCTATGAATGCATTAGATGAGTTTTATATATACTAGAACTCCCACCAAACATATCTCAAGTACATGAAGTATTTCATGTATCACTCTTGAGGAAATACATACCTGAACCATCACATGTACTCAATCCAGAGGTGGTAGAATTGTAGAATGAAATCTCTTATAAAGAGAATCAGGTAAAGGTCATAGATAATATGGAAAAATTTAAATGATATAAGAAAATACACCTCATTAAAGTGTTTTGTACAAACCAAAAGTTTGAAGAAGCAACGTTGAAGTTAGAGGAATTGATGAAGCAGAGTTACCCACATCTATTTTAGTTTGGGAAAAGGAAATGTCAAGGGTAAAATTTCTTAAGGGGGAAAGACTATAAAAACTCAATCATTTATAAATGAAAATCATTCTTGATCTAATAAAATATCTTATTATATAAAATTGTTATGTAAATCATATTCTATTCCTTAGTTTTATGTTTTTAGATTTTAAAATATCGTTATGAATTGTGACCATTTTTAATATGTCAATTAAACAGTGAGCACATCATTAGTATAAATATACGGCTTTAAAAAATCCAATTTACTAAAATAAAGGATGATATGGGCTCATCAAGTAGAATATCTCCATTTGAAGCCCATTTTTTATAGCTCGGAAATGAGGTGGCATCATTGGGCTTCGCTCTAAACCAATACCAAGTCTATCTTCCTCATGTTAAGATTGAACGAAACCGCCTATGAGATATGTGGATGTTGGTTGAGATTACTACCCGAGTGATGTCATCCAAGCCACCCCAAGAGTCTATCACCATCACACAGATTACCCTTCAGTCATATAAGGGTGTTAAAAGTGGTTAGGTAACAAGACCTAAACAGTAGGATTATGTTCATTATCATTGTATATACTAAATAATATGCATTCATTTTATTATTATTATTTTGTATATAGTTTTTAAAGAACAAATATTATTTTTAGTTAATATTCAATTAAGAAATCTATTTTGATGAATTAATGGATATTGTAATTATATAATATTTTAATAAAATATTATTACTATGATAATTTTTATAAATGATCATATAATTGTTATAAATACAATTAGAATTTTTTTTAATGCTTGAAAGCTGTTTTTATCAAAACCCATTAATTTTTTTTATAAATATCAGTTTTTTTTAAATTAAAAATTGAAATATATAGAAAATTATTTCTATAAAATGAATATTATTTTTTGAATTATAATGTTGAAATAATCCAATGGTTAATTTTTCGTAATTTTCTGAGACAATTGAATAATTGGGTAAAAATTAAATACTGTTTAATTATATAATGTGTTTTATGACATCATAATGACAAAATATTGATGTAATAAAATACTATAAATTGTATGTTTGTCTAATATATGTTTTACGATTAAAATAATGTGATTTTAGGTTTGTTTGATTTATTTTAAATATCTATAGTGGACCCTCCAAGACTAATAAATCATTTTAACTTTTTAAATTGATTTTCATTAGAGTGTGACTCACCTCCACATAAGAAACCCTAATATTTTAAGATGTTCGGACATTGTACTTATAAAATAATGTTTTCCACACAACATTGAAAAAAATTCGTGGAAAAAACTATGGTCTGGTTTGTGATTCTGTTTAGTTTAATGTCTGGCGTCTAAAACATAAATAATTAAAAATTATCTCTCTTTTCTTATATACACCCACCCAAGATCCCACATCCCCTTAAATCAAAAATTTTCTACTCGTCCATCCTATTTTATTTACCTATATAATCCTACCAAGGTTCCCCAATCACCCACGAAGCCTCTCTCAAGCCTCTCACAATCTTTTGGGATCACCATTCCAAGTGACAGATTTATTCCTTTCTCTATTTTGTAAAAATTTCATTATGTTGTTATTCCCAATTATATTCAATTAAAAATGTTGTGGTATGATTTTTACCCTCCCATATACATACCTATTTATTATTTAGTGATTATAGACCTATTTATTTATCATTAATGCCTCACATGTGCACTCTTTACCACGCCGAAATTCTATAAAGGATTTCTCTCTTTTCATTTTCATTCATGCAATTATTTTGTATTATGAATATAAATTACATTACATATGATATGACAAGTATCTATATGAACCTATTACTGTACATTTAATGTAAATATCATAAGACACTCCATTCACTCTCATGATCAATTTTTATGAATTCTTAAGTCACGCTTTTATGCTGGTGAAATTGCACCCTGATTTTCCACGCCAAAGTCATTGTGTAGGGAATACCATACCCATTAGTTATAAATGGTATTATGATTTGTGAACTTTAACGTATTGATTAAAAATATTCATGTATGAAATACACATTAATTAATCAAGGAATTAATGATGATGTTTAATGAATCCATGTTATATGATCAATGTGGCACACTTATGCATGAAATGAAATGATTAAGAAGGGTGTGCCTAGATAGTGGTCTAATGCATTGAGTAATGATTAGTATAATGATACTTCATGTGAAATAAGGGTTCACTCATTATAATTCAAGTGGAATGAGTTTTTACTCATTATACATGTGCAATGATCCTTGGATCATGCTAAAATAATGATAAATATTGTTTCCACATTTCCAGGTTATGACCATGCCTTTATGTTCATGTTTCTCTTTTGGTTGATTGATATTACTAATTACTAAAATATATTGAAATATTAATTTTATACCTTTTTACTCCCATAATGGGCTTCTTTTTCACCCTTTTTTATGTATGTCCTCAGTTTATTCAATGCAATTCTATGTACCAAGCAATGTTCTTGTCATGTAAAAGAATTTTTCAATAATTTTTTTTTGTTTTATGTTTTAAGTTGTTATGTAATGCTAATAATCCCAAAAATACACAAGGCCTATTTATATTATATCTTTTATCAAGTGAATATTTTATGTAAAAAATCATATTTATGTGTGAAATAAAGATTAGGGTTGTTATGAAATGGGTTTCTACGAATTTAAACGTATGATCAACTTGAAAATTTTAAACCCAAAATGATATCCATAACTATTAAGAATACCACAAAATAAATCATCCAAATATTCAAAGTGGATTTCAAACCACCATAATACCAACTTTAACAACCCGGAATCCTGAATTCTAGATCCTGTGCAACAAATGTAAACATTACAATCCTGACATTGATACTGATAAATGTGATCCATCTTATTCCAAGAAAACATTCAACAATAAATGTTTATATAGGATCACTTACATAACCAAAGGCCTATTGAGGTTTGGAGTTTTATAGAATTTGGAAAAGAATTAACAACATGTGACCTTAAACAACTATCTCATAAATAACAAATTATCTCCCACTATACACAAAATTCGCAATAGGTCATCAATAACATTGGTGTGAAATCATTCTAAACACATGTCATTTTACAAATTTTCTCAAAAATGGGGAAAATAAAACATAATAAGTGAGAGATTAGATTCTAAATACATTTCAATATAATATTAATAAAACCATGATACCATTGATTCTTTAGATGAGACTAAAGGTATGTGATCATGAACCCAACTTTTGAATATTATATGATGTATATCAAATGTAAAAATATTGAGTCTTGAAATAAAACATGAATGTTCATAATACATGAGTTATAAAATAATCCATGAAAATGAGTGATGAATGCATACCAAAAAACAATGAGTTTTTGAAATAACATATAATTTGACATAAACATGAATTTGGACTGACATCCAAGACTATATCATGTGGTGGAAAATGACCCTAAAAGGTATTATTTTTTCTCCTCATCACAATATGATGTCTCATGAGACTAAAACATTACCCAATGCATTAGAGTGATATATTGGTGAATAAATTACATCATGATCAAGATTATGTGTGTCATGTAAAGAATAAAACTTAAGGAATAATCATAATCGTTAATCACATGAATGAAATCAATATTTTTATATTATGATGAAGTGTAACTAAATAAGATATAACAATGGTATCAAAATTGTACATCCCCAATCGAACTAATCATAAAAAATATAATAAAATAGAGAAGATGGTATCAAAATAGATCAACTAAATTGATGTGTAATATTGAATAAATGATGTCGACAGAGATGAAATTACATTAAATGATATTACTGGAAAAATATTCTGGAAAATAACCTATTCACATTGAAAAGTACGAAGATTTAACATTCTAAAAAATGAAAAACAAATCTTTAATTTAATATAAAAATTTAATATTATAAATTAACCTTCAAAATAGTATTAAAATTATATATTATTTCATAAGTAAAAACGAAAAAATTCTATATTTATTTCAGAAAAGACTAAAAAAACCTTTTTCAGAAAATGATAATATATGGTTTTCCAAAAAAAACATGAAACAAGTAAAACGTGAGTGAATATTTTATTAAAAAACCATGGATGAATATTATGAATATATAGAATTTTTTTTAGAAAACATGGACATGGAAGAAAAGTCAACATTTAAGGGAAACAATAAAACTATAATTTTTCTAAAGAACGTCCCTTATAGTTTGGAGTGATCATTAAAAAAATAATTAAAATATTTGTATTATCTATAAATCTACATGAAATTAGTTTAAATATTATTTCATATATTTAGAATTTATTTCAAAAAAATTATTTGAATGACATAATCACGAATGTATAAGCTTAACTCAAAGAATGTGAATTTGGTAATGAATTCCCTTACAAAAATGGAGATCAGTTAAATCTTATGCCCAAAAAAGTAATAATTATGAAATGAATAATTAAATAAAATGAGTATAATTAGATTAATTTTATGATATATTAATGGTTATTATATACAAACTAGGCACAATAAATAGTAGCGAATAAGACATATATATCACAGAAGTAAAAAGTGAGATGATAAATCCTTCCTCAAACATTCCTATAGTTGTTTAAAACATAAAACTCTTGTATAATGTTATAAATAATGTTTTTAATTCATAATATAATTTTATTAATGTTTATAATTCCTTATATTATGTCTTTTTAACATATTATGAACATTTTATTTATAATATTTAAAGCTTTTCAATGTTTCGGGTGCATTCGTTTGATGGTTTTGTTGATAGGGTCTCTTCAGTATAGTTATGAATGTTCTTGTAAGATGGAATTAAAACTACATAATTGTAATTGAATATTATTCATTATAATAAATAATTATTAATGTTACCATGTTTCTTTTATATTTCTCACACGATTGTCATTCATTAGATAATATGTTTTTTATTATTGTTTAACTTATTCGGGCGGTTTTTTCTGAACATCACAAACTAGTTTCATTTTGTTAAATATTATTAGTATATATTAGTTATATAACATGATATAGGATATAAACTATGTATTAAAATATTATTTAACAAAAATTATATATTTAGGACCATCCATGATAGTGTTAATGGAAAATGAAGAAAATCCTTATTCACGGAGATGATTAACCAAAATGAATTGATCAAAATTTTGTTTCATTAAATAAAAGGAGGTAATAAAATGATTGGATATAAAATATTTTATTAAAAACATAAAAATAAATTATATAAATTATTATGGAGCTATTATATCTTGATAAATTAAATAGATATGGATAAAGTACTAGAAGAAAAGAATATAAGAGTGGTTTTTTGAGAAAATTAATTCTTTAATGTCCCCTCCTTAGAGGACCCATTGATTCCCTTGAATTTGGTATTTTGATAATACCATCTGATATTTTATGTGGGTATTTTGAGGATGTGATTTTTGGTCAGATATTTTACGATCTTCAAGGATTTTTGGTCGAAATAGGGTGGTCAGTGGTTGTATTTATAATAGAGGAATGAAGGGTTTATATGAATAAAATAATGATAATTTTATATTTAAATACACCCACATTGTTGTCGAATTAATTAACATGACATAGAATGATAATAAATGTTAAAATGGAATTTTAGGGTCTATAAACACCTAAAAAACACATAAATGATTTATTTCATAGGTATGTTATGATTTTACCTTTTAACTTTAACCCTAGTAACTATTTTACCTATACTACGGTGAGTAATTTTATTACCAAGGTAAATATTTTATTCCTAAAATCCAAATTGATATTAAAACCAAATTTTGATCATGGGAGTAAAAATTATGAATCCATTTTAAAACTTCAATTCATATAATTGGAAATATTAGATTTAAAATTAATCTTTGAGACACAATGAAAGAGCAGGTTTCTAAAGTAAAAAGTTCAAAAGATCGAATTGTTTTTAAAACCAATTTCAACCAGAAATTGGTTCCAATGATAGATATTGGTTTTATTTATTTACAATTAAATTGATTATACATTATTAAAAAATTTTAATATAGTTTAATTACATAAATAAATTATATAGATAATTAGTTTTCAATTAAAACTCAATATTCATCAATATTCATATAAAACTTAATCTTCACGATAAATTACCCAAAAAATTACCCTAAGATAATTTTGATATTAAGATTTTAAAAAATAACTAAATTTTCATTATTAATAATTTTAGAATTTTCAATATTGAGTTTAAAATAGCTGCACCATCCAAAGGCAACCAAAGTTCCTTTGGAAAAAAAACCATATAATGAAAAAATAGATTTATTCTTAACTTAATCTTATCCAAAAATATTTAATGAATTAATAAAAATATTTTAAATTATATTAAATATAATTTTAATTATTATATTTTAATAGCAGTGAGTAATTTTTATTATTAAGAAAAATATTAACTGTGGGGAGTAAATAGTTTTTTAAAAAAGCATTTCTTTTTTGTTCAATTTTCTTTTATTTTAATTTATAATTTATAGAATATCAATGAATTTATTTTATAGAAATATGTCAAATATATTTTAATAATTTAATCAATATCATTATATCCCATCAATTCAAATGAATTGGTTACAGTTAAAGAACAATATTTAGTCATTTGTTTATGCTTGGTGTTATGTGCAACATAAGATATCTAAGAAATTACATTTATTTAAAAAGAAACATGCCATAAAATCTTAGGGTGTAAAAGTTCCATAATCTAAAGAATTTTAAGCATGTATAAATAATCATATTTAAAATATATATTCACTTTAATAACTATTTAAAAAAATTAGTGATGAAAAATGAATTACATCATTTTATAGAGAAAACAATTTATATGTAAATGTGAGTGATGATTGAACTTTTCAATTGGTGGAATTAAAAAGGAAAATAACAATTCATCATTATATAATCATTATTATCTAACTAATATCATATATATTACTAAAATATATCATCATTACATTCAATATAAATTTGAAATGACAAAAAATCGCTTCAGTCAATACAGGTGGTATCCCTTACGGGCACATGAGTGACATTATCATTTTACAAAAGATGGGAACATAAGAAGATGTATATGATATTATAATTATATAATAATAATAACATTATAAATGTAGTATAGAAAAATTAAACACATCATAACATCCATTCATAAATTATGGTGATGTGAAATTAATTAAATCACTATATCAAGTCGGTAGTCTACACGTACGCAGGGGTGATAATTTGATTTTCCATTTGATGGATGGGATGTGAAAAATGGGGTTTATATAATAAAAATAGTATTTATGTATATATATGACTTTTTATTCATCATTCTATGAATTATAAAACAAATTAATAGAATGTGTATAAAAAATAAACTTGAAAGAGTCAGGTAAGATGATTAACTCTTCTTTAAAATATCTCTATTTTCTTAATCATTAATCAATATTAAGATGGCCATATTGGAATACTAAAAGCTCAAGGATGAAGTAAATGAAGCTAAAATGGTATTAGGATAGGCATTTTATTATCTATAGTGCTCCATATTTGTGTAGATAAAAGTATAGGATATTATCATGTATAAGATAGGGAAATGAAACACATGGAATTAGATTAAATATTTTACAATAATATATCTAATGATCATGTTAATTGAAAAAAAACTATCAATTTTTTTTATTTTAGATATTATATAGTTGAAATAATTTAAATTAATAAACTTCAAAAATTCTTATATGCATTTAAAATATTTAGGGATTACCCCTATCATTAACATATTTTACCCATAGTCATGATAACTCATTTTTAGACATCGGGGGTCATACATTTACTTCATAGTTGTCTAGTGGGTAAAAATGGACCATTTTTGAAATATTACACAACTTAGCAATAAAATTACCCTCTTTAATGACTTTTTATCTTTATATAATTTAAAAAAATATTATTTAAAAGAAAATATTATTAATGTTATTTTTCAGACAATGTACTTAATTTGACATCAAAGAAAAAAAATTAAATGTAATTATAATATAAATATATTTCTATAAATTTTACAATATATATCCCTATTGAAATCATGGATAACCGCTATTTATCTAACCAATTATTATTTTATTAATTGTAAAATCATTTACCTTGATTTATTTACTACTAACAAAAGATATATATTTGTTTTTTATAATATTTTAAGGTCATTATATGATCAATAAGAATAAGAATAAATTATAATAATGAAAATATATAATAAAAAATATATATGCATTCAAAAAAATATATCCTAATAAACACATATATGATAAATAAAAAGCATGACAGTGTAATTTTTTATTTATCGACATTTTAATAAAAAATATATATGCATTAAAAATCCACTTATAAAATGGTGTTGTGTTCTAAAAAAGAAATGTCGGACAATATTCATTTTGAAAAAAAGTATTGTCATAAAGTAATATACATGATTAAGGGTATGGATTTATTGCTGACTAGATGCCGTAGTGGTCAAAGAGAGAAACTCATCTTGGAAATGATCATTGAATTTGTCCCGCATAACAAGAGACTAATTGTAATACCCCAGGAACAAAATTCACCACTACATAGATTACACACACATCATCTTCATATCTAAATAAACCAAGTACTCCTACTGAGCATATATATTACAGATTTCAATCTCCACCTCCACCATCTGGTCTTATGTATACTAATATAAAATGGATCCCTCATACTTTTATATACCCTAGAATTGAAATTCTTATTGTTTCATCCTTTATCTATCATTGTCTTTATTCTCAACTATACATGGATCCATTTGAACATCCTATTTAATTTTTAATATGTGACCTGTATGGGGAAATTTATTTGGTTTCATGTTTTCAAAAGAATAAATGATAGACACTCTTAAAATGTAGAAAAAAGTACATTCAATGGTTGATGAACATATTCATTAATTCATTTTAGCATATTTTCCATTGTGTTAAGAAATTTATACACATTAATATAAAATAATAATTAATGATCCTTACATAATCATCAAATTAAAAATTTACATTATATATTTTCATGTACAGTAAACACAAATTTCATTTCATTCACTCATTGATGGCCATAACTTTATTTAACCTAGAAAATAGACCTTATTTGTAGTTTTTACAAATCACATCTGATACTATTTTACAATTAACCCTTTAATCATCCCTTGTTTCAAAATCAAAACACTATTTAATCACTCAACCATCAACTTCGATAACATTTTTTCCAACCACGGCCCAACATATACCACTAGAAGAATGCAAATGAAGAAATTGAGGTAATGAATCCAAAAGTACATGTATAAGAGGCCATATATTTTTAACTTGAACAGATAGTGTACCACTCACACATATCGTATGAAATATACTCAATATAATTTAGGAATAAGAGCTATTATGTAATAATAGGAACCCATAATATGAATAAATTATAGATGTTTTCCCAATACATGTAATTTCATACATAAAATGAGAAAACTAGAAACAGGTACTAAATGTAATAAAATTAAAAATAGGTGGAAACCATGAATTTCAAATACTACTGAATTATATTAGGTGACGCTTTTGACCTAGTAAATTCTAGAAAAATCACCAAAATTTTCAAACTAACATGATAAATAGTTTATATATACTCATGGAGAGTACAATAGGTATACAAAGAATGATCATCCAAGCAAACTCTCATGATACTTTTTTATGAAGAATTCTACAAACTAGTGAATAAACAAATGAATCTATCTCATCAATTTAATATGAAATACTAGATTCACCCTCTTAACCATTCTCACTAACTGGGTAACACATATAAGAAAAACATTTTATATCAATCGAAAATATATAATGAATGTTCCATGATTCATCTTCCCCACTAGTTTATGACTCTCAAAGACCAATCACGTATATCATATGCGCATCCCCCAATGAAAATCATTTGTGACATGATTTTAGTCTTAGCCTTACCTACTATATTCATATGTAGTGAACAATATAGCGTGTTTTCATTAGTCTTAAAATTCATCTAGTTATCAACAACATTCCATTTATAACCATGTGTACCTCCAGAACCCATTACTACATATGTAAATTCATTATAAACCATACTGTCACAACCTATACCTATAAAAATGGGATAATATGAAGGCATGAAGAATGAATATAAGTTTCCTCTATTCTAGCCATTATTACATAGTGTAAAAAAATTAGTTATTAAGTCAAGATCCATCATAACCTTGGTAGGAACACACACTATAATGTAATCCATTATAGTTTGGTATAATCCTACATATTTATATAACTAAAGGGAGAAAGGGGGAGAGGGATATTTTATGAATCCATTCCCTAACCATAATATATGTTTTAGATCACATCCATCCCCAATGAATTTGGGGTTCTATTTCCCTACTAATGTTGGCGGTGTAGCAAATGCAATTGAAAAATCTAAATAATATCACACACAAACTGCATGAAGGGAAATAGCCGTGTCTCAGGGCCATATTCAATCATCTTCACAGAAGACCCACAACCCCACTTCCATGGACTAGATATAAAAAATTACAAAATAAGTAGTGTTCCATAATAACTAATTATTCCTTAATTAATTCATGATAATATTTTCAAATATTAAAATTTTAATATTCTTAACTCAAGTTCCAATGAATCTATAAATTTTCATTATTATAATATTGAGAATGAAATCATCATTAAAAACTTAAAAACTCCATATTTAAAATCATTCACCATGGGGAATCCCATTCAAACAACCCATGGTTTCCATTAATTAAAATTAAAAAACATTTAACCGCACTTCAATAAAAAAACTCTACCACTTAGGTTATTTAAATATTCATTTATAATTCAGAAAAAATCTGGGTATTCAAGGAATCCACTTATTATACCACATCACAACTACAAATGTCTTTTAATGATTCTAAATTTATTTTTTACTATTAAAAAGATTTAAAAAATACATCCTTCATTCCATCTAGTAAGAATCAAGAAATATGTAAGTAAAGATATAAAATCCCCACAACAAACTTTCCCCGACCTTCCATGTGTCACACACTATTTAAAAAAATAACATCATTCCACCATTAACATAATTCACCATCAATATATCCCAAATATCCCATCCAATTAATCTTTCAAGGGCCTTAACTAAGTCATAGCAATATTATGTGAAATAGCCTTGGGCTTTGAACGCATAAAACACCCACGGATTTGACCCATTGTACATAAAATATCCTAACAACACATGTTTATCCAAAAACATAAAATTATTATAGAAAAATTACATTTAAACTATATTTACCACATATATGAAAAGACTCCAAATACATACAACCAAAAAATTTGATCATTAAATAATAAATATTGTCTTGCTCAACTGGTAACATTCATTTTTTAAAAAACCGTATAAAATAACCTAAAAAAATTGTTGATTATGAATTGGTTTTCATTAAAATTAAACCTATAAAATTTTAGAAATCAAAAATTTTGATTAAAAATGAATATTTTTTTAAACCGTAATATTCCATACAAATAAATATGAATAGTTATCAATTTACAGGATTCCAACATTAGTCAAATCAAAACATTTATTTCAGAATTATATTGTCAATCATATTTATAATAAATTCACAGTTCTAATAAAAAAATTATCCGCAATATATATATAACACTATCTATCATACAAACTACAATTAATAATATGGATAGATACATAAGTGATACTAAAACCAAAAACCCAATGCAACCTACCTTTAAATTCCTAATTTTGTATTTAAATGACGTTATTTATATTATTACCGAAAGTATTTATGCTTAATAATATGAAAAATTAAAATGAAATCATGAGAGAGGTAACATATCCCCAACCTGAATACTGATATCTCAACGTTCATTGAGAAATAATGGAACTCTATGTGCCAAAATCTTATCACCTATTAAGAGAAGAAATAAATATCACAAAAAATCGACAATAAAATATCCCTTTATAATTCATCAATTAAAACCATATTAAAATAAAATAGATAAAATAGAGAATGTATGTAAATGGAGTAATATAAGATTACATAACCATTAGATAAGGGAAACATAACCTCAGATCAACATAGATTAAACTCTAGATATGAGGGTTGAATCTGGTCAAAGGGTCTTCAAAGGCCTTTGAAAAGGATACCATGTATTCACAGTGTTCATGAGAAATGATTTTCAATAATAGAGGCATTAGCGGTCTGAAAAACATAAAAAATATATGTTATACCATAATTCACGACATGAAATGATAATTCATCTTATAAATTCCTCAAATCCCACATCCATCAAATAAAGAAGTCAGTTATTCTGAAACCATAAAAACCCATTCACTCAATGAATGTCAAATTCTCACCATGAATATTTTTTAGAATAACCACAAAATACCATCTCAAAACCCTTTTCATACAAAATAAAAATCAATTCTTGAATATAAATTCATAATGTAAATACTAGATTCACACTATGAATCCCTCATAAAACTAGTTTTCTATATTCCGATCACTCACTCCTAACATAAATCTATAAATGGATTTATTTTCAAAAAACATACCCTTACATTTTGGATATACCAGGCAGTAATTTTTATATGATCAGCTTTATATTAAAATAATAAATATTTTTATAAAATATAATTTTATTTATAATAATCATTTTATAGTGTATGAAAACATACAAAGACACTAGAAGTATATATATTTTTGGTTTTATTTATATACATATATATAAAAATGGTGTATGATTGTAAGTAATAGATATGTGTCACTATAGTTTGTATAGGTGGGATATTTGGATATTTTGTAGTGTTAGTCTTGTGAAAATTATTGAAAATATAAATTAAAATCAACATTATGTCTTAGGAATTCAGAATTTAATATTTTCAGATGATATATGATTTATTAATTATATAATTTTAATTTCTAATATATAAACATATTAATTCATGTATTCGCAAGCATTTATTTCATTTTTTACTAAATTTCATGAAATATGAGTAATAATTTACATCAATACTCTTCCATAGTACCAATTAACCACCAAGGGGTAGGTGTTAATTAGTGATCTTTGTTCTTGAATACTCCTAACTCAACCACTTGAACTTATAATGGTTATTGATAAATTTATCAAAAATTTATATTCTCACCAACATTATAGAATTAATATAAAATAGAGTAGAACATAGTATTTACAAGGTTTAACCATTATTTCCAACTCCATTCATTGATTGGTAATCCCCTAAATTGTGGTTTCTTCCCAAATGTTAAACAATCTTCTACAACCAAAGACATTCCATCCCTACCAACATATTGCCTACTATATTTTTGAATCTACAATCCACTGTTACGAACATGAAATTCAAAACAAAAATATCCTTGTAACATAATTCAATTAAATTTTTTTGGGGTTATTTATAACCCTTGATGATAGTTCTTCATAATGAGAAGATGAGTCAAAATGACTCCACATATTTAAATTTATATAAATCAGTTAGAAAATAGTAATGGTCATAAATGTTTGTCTCAAAAATTATTTTGGAATATGAATGATCTAATTATTTCTCCTTATGAATACATTGAATACAAGTCTTATTTTTTCCCAAAAGTTCTCTTTGTATTTTGACATGATTTCTCTAATAAAAATTATTTTGTTATGAGATATTAATTCAATAGAATTATTTTTCTCATAATTACATGTTCCATCAATAAATCTCAAAAACCCTTTTCTGTCATGTGCAATATATTTAAAACAAACAATATCATAGAAATTAACATTAATATTAAAAACATCAACACTTATTGATATTTGGATATATGAATTGTTCTCTCAATTAAACCCATCATCGATTTCCCGATTATTTTGTTCCATTAAAATAATGTAGATATCTCCATTTTGATCTCTTTATGACATAGAAATTTATTCATATATGTGGTATTAAAATATTTCAATATAATCATCAAAAAAATATAATGAATTTGAGTTTAATAAATGGATACTTGGAACATATAGTTCCAATAAATGTCCAATGATTTGGGAAAACCCAAACTAGTCCATGTTGATATTCTAATGTCAATATATTCTAAAAATATCCTCCAAAAAATAATGATTTTGTGGTCCTCATCATCAATTATCCTAGGTGTTTTCCTCATATGATAATATAACCACAATTTTCGTAGAAAATACCTTATCACATGATTGGAGTCTTCATAACATTTTAGATGTTCCACAACCCCAACTATGGTGTCTATTTTCACATCATTTCATAAAAATATCATTCATGTTTATCTGGAATCATAGTTTATTGGAATGATTGTGTTTTATTTATCCATGATTATTATCTCACACACATCATATGATTTGAATTCTAATTTATTCAAAATATTTATGTGGAATTAATTCCATAATATCATCATAATTTTCTCTCAAAATTCTCAAAACATAAATTCAAGTGATCTATAAAATTTTCATATGATTCAAAAACCTATAAATTTTCTATGTTTTGACATCATATGAATATCTCATGACATGATATGAAATAAAAGTTCCATTTTGCAGTCTCAACTCAATGTTATAAAAACATTCAAAATATAGATTTCATTAAAATTAATTTTGGAATCTTATGATAATTAATAGGACTCATAAAACATCTTAAATTCACTTCCAAAACCTTTGTAAACTACTTTTCTACATCAAAAAACACTTTTATTGATTTACTTGATGAAAATATATACTGTCATCACTATTTGATTACTTGAATGCCTTAGAATTCATGATATATGATGCCACTCATGAATCCATAATAATACTTTATATATTATTAAGTTTTTCTAAAAAAATATATTTAATACATATAAAAAAAGAAATTACAAGCAAACAAAAAAATCAATTTTCAGAAGTTTACTACAATCTCACCAATTGAACATGTTGTGAATAAAGATACATTTCAATGTAAATATTTATACCTAAATAAATAAATTATTCTCCACCTTTAAAAAAAATATTAGGGTGCTTATTATCATTTCATATATTCCCTTAAAGGTGTTCATAACACTAATATATTACGCCTTTTAATATTTTGAAAAACATCCTTTAGCAACATGAGTTAATGATGATACCACATGGTTTTCATAGAGAATAAATTTTATTTAATCTACTATATTTATACAAGTACAATGTCAATGTATAAAAAACATATATGTAATAAATATCGTCAATGTTCTATACATAGAATTTAATTTTAGGGGTTTCTAAAAGAGGCATATATCAGAAAAAGAAATGATTTAATTTTCTCCAATATAATAATCAATTAAAAAATTTCATTTATAAGGCATATGACTCATATTTATTTTTTCATATTTTCATTAACCAATAATACACCTGAATAAATATATATTATATAATATAATGTTGTGGGAGGTGTGATTGAGCGCCTATTTCATCATGTTTTATGGGGATATTTGTAATTTCCTCATTTTCAAATTCACATGTCATGTAATTTTTTCATAGTTACAAATCATATTTAATAGAGACTATATCCTTTTACACATAACATTACATGATTTTAAGAAGAAATACACATAAGAGTATATATAAAGGATTGTCAATTCTAGTGTCTTGGATTACTAGGTACATAAAACTAAAAACATGCGACTAAAAAAAATTCGTTTTTTAATGTTCATTAAGTGATCCTAACTTTCTTTGAGCCCTTAAATCTACAAAGGGTACCATGTGGATCACACGAATTCATGGATAAGCTAAAATCCCAATAAGGGAAAAACATAAGAATAATTATTTAGAACATGGGATAGAGATGATGACATAATGATGTAAAATGGAATTTAGAATCATAACATATAAACTTGGGATCATATAAAAATTAAATTTTAGAAATGTTGAAGCAACCTAAATCATTACCTTAGTATTTTTCAGGGTTGTTTCATATATTGGCTCACAAGTCATGGTTAACCACTAATACTGTTGCTTATGGTAGCACAAGTCACAGCTAACCAACAAGACCTTTTCATATATTTTCTCACGAGACATAATATTACCCAATGCATTGGAGTTCTATTTGGGTGCTCCCATATTAACATGTTCATGAATATATATTACACATTAATAATCAGTGATACATAAACATAATGGTATCTGTTGAAGGAAATGGGTATCCTAATCATGTCATAATATATAATGAATTGACTTATCACACAAGTTTCCATGAAAAAATATAATTAAAACCTATATGTACATTCATAAGGTAAAATAACCATATTCCATGGTAATTTATGTTAAATATAATTTACAATATTTAAGAAGAGTATTTAAGATATTTTGGTAATAAAAAATTCTACTACGGTTTTATGGAAAACACTAACGAGAATTTAAAATTTGAAATTGAATAATATTTTATATAAAACCAGAAGAAATCAATGAAATTTTTTATAAATAAAAGACTAGTTTTATAAATACAACGGTGGATTAAAAAATATGGTTTAGTGAATATGAAATTGGGTACGAATTCGAGAAGTTCCCTTTAAACGAGTTTTCTTTTTGGGAAGTATTGACGAGGGAACCACTTAAAAGAATGTATATCCCCAGAAAATAATGGAAAATGGAAAATGGAACATGATACATGATTATAGAAATATAAATTGAAATTAAAAGATTTAAATAAACAGAATATAGTATTTCATTTGGGTAAAAATAGAATATGAATAACCCGAAGGAATAGTGGTGGTTCGGGTGGGATCCCTTACTGAATATTGGCATTGTACCAGGTGTACATTAAAGGGATTAAAGAGAGATAATGGGGTTTTTCTTCTTTATTACATAATGATTGAATTAATGGGGATTTTCTAAATCATACACCAATATAAGGTACTAAACATAAAAGGACATAACATCGAAAAGATTCTCTAATAAATGGGAGAAAGAGAGGATCCATTACCTTAAGTCTGATGGTGTTTACCACTTGATATTAATGAACTGAATAATAAAATTCGGTTAATTAATTAAAAATTAAAGAAAATATTCTACATGTAATTTATTTTTTATAAACTTATTACGTTAATTCATAACCTTTTTTGATTGGTTATGAGGTTTAATTTCATTGTTCGGGTATATTTATTTGTTGTTTGGGTTACTTATATAAAAGAACGGACAATCATGTAATATGAGGATTGTTGTCCAGAATAGGAGAAATACTTTATTATTGAGCGTATAGATGTTTAAATGGTTAATAATTTAATTTTATTAATTGGTGTGATTTTAAATCATTGAATAAATTATTTAATGATAACCATTTGGGTTAATTGATTGTTTTTTAATACAACAAATTCATTCTTCATTATAAATAAAAATAGTGTCTAAGAAAATATTCAAAAACCATATATGAGACAAAATACATATATTATAGTCTAGTTCAACAATAATAATTGGTTCATGGATAGAATTGATGATGATAATGGAAATTGAAAACCCATCATTCTTGAATGTGGTAAATCAACACATCTACGGTGGTGTTTTTACTTCTAGTATAACTGATTTGAAAAGGAGAGATGATAATTACATATTACATAATCATAAAAATATCAAAGTAAATGTTTAGTAATAGAGTTCTTAAAAAAAGTTTATGAGGAGAGTTGATGATAGAAAATAAAACAAAGGATGTTGAGAATAAAGTTAAAGAATTGAAAAGATGAATTTACCTCTTGAATTAATCATCTTCTAAAGCCTCTTTATGGGAGGCAATTTGGCCTTTTTATGAGATAAAGGGCTGATAGACATGCGGGAGGATCTTGGAATAGTATTTTCTCATAATGTCAACAAGTCACAAGTCTTGATAGGAGTTGATGAGAAAGGGATAGTGTAGGTGTTTTTTTATAGTGGAGGAGTGGAGGGTTTTCTTAATATTCTAATCATTATTTTATTATTTTTTCATAAGTGAAGAAATAGTTATTATTCCATGAAAAAATAGTAATAAATTCATGTGATATCTAACCAAGGGTGCTTAAATAATTGATTATTCTTGTAATAGTGTATTTAACTCGTAATGTATATATTTGGTAAATTACCATATTTCACTGTTCATAAAAAAATCATGAATTTTAGAGAAATCCCAAAAATTCACATTAAGAATTTTTTGATGCGTAAAATTAGAAAATGAAATACATTTTTTAAATATATATTTCTAAATATTGTGAATCATTTTTTTAATTAAAATCATAATTTTCTTGAATAAATATATATATTAAAACTCTGAATGATTTTATAATGAATTGAAAAATTACATACAGTCTTATAAAATTATATTAAATTCGTATGAAATTAAATTGTTAATTTATGATCACGTTTTAGAAAATAATTTTCCCTTAAATTAACTTATTAATTGTAATTATTTATTTATGGCTTATAAGAATACCAATACATTTACTATGGTCATATTATTACATATAATTTACCAAAATTTTATTTATACATTCATGTGTGAGGTTACTAATATTTTGTAAGATTTACCATTCATAAGGGTAACATTAATATTCATAAGGCTCAGTTACTATTCACCAAAAATTATGTTGGCCTTATCCGACTCCAAACATCTTACTAATCACAACGGTGCATGTTATATTTTCGAAATTCAAATCACTTTTGTGAAAATATTATGTTTAATGGTAAAAAAGACCATTTTAATTCATTGTGTTGTGATTTCATTTATTTATATAAAAAAATTATAAGAATGGAATTTCCATTAATTAATCTTTGGGTCGTTAAATTTTCCCCCTTACGAAATTTCACCATCAAAATTTCATTTTACATTTTATGCTGTAAACACCTGCAGGATTTAATACTTAGATAAAAAGAATAAAGGAATATTTTACATAAAAAGGCTAAACATATTATTGATATGTATATCCAAAATTGTGATTCCATAGGTTTCAATATAGGTTATCCATGATTTGTTATCTAACATATATTCTTATGGGATTATTTATTTTTTGTTCCCTTAATACTGATTCATACTAAGCTTTTCAATTTTCCCAAGCATATCACCTGCTAGTGTCAAACCAAGAGTGCAATAAGACCCAATGCCATATTGTAGTTCCCATTTCAATCTAGATGAAAATAATATTTTCAGGTTTTACCCCTAGATACATTTATGCTACAACCACCTCTATTTGTTGGTATCTAGAGAAGGATTTATTTTTTTGACAAACCACTTACTCTATACATAGCAAAGGTTAGGGGTGTTTTATTATACTTAGTCTCATCCTTAATTTTCTAACTAAAGTGAAATATTCCTAATATTCAAAATAACTAGTCTTTACACTGATACCAACTATATATAACCTTGTTTTTTACATATAACATTACATGACATTAAATAAAATTATAAATCTGGGTAAAAGCCAAGGATCGTGAAGTCAAGTGTCTTGGTAGACTAGGTACATAAAACTAAAAATATGGGACTAAAAACTCTTTATTTAATCTCTATAAAGAGCACCTAACTTACTTTGAGCCCTTACATTTACAAATGGTACCATGTGGATCACATAAACTAAGGGGTGAACTAAAACTCTAAAAAGGGAAAAAAAATAAGAATAATACTTAAACACATGGGTTAAAGAACATGACATTATCTATAAAATGGCATATTGAATAATAACATATAATATTTAGATCATATAAAAAATGAATAATATAATTGAGTCATCAAAAAAAATCATGAATTTCTCTAGACTCAAAGCTTGTTTCACAATGTGGCGTTAATGTTTAGTCACCCAGACCGTTGCACATGGTACCTGAGTCAAGGCTAACCGCCAAGACTATTTCACATAACATCTTGTGAGACTAAAATTTACCCAATTCATTGGATTTATATATAAAAACACATATATTAACATATTCATGGATACATTTACCACCTTAATAATCATGCATAGTCAATCAAACATAAAATAAGGTGATTCATAGAAATAAATTTGTATCATAATCATGTCATAAAGCTTAATGAATGGGTGTATCATACAAGTGACCATGAAGAAAAAGAATTAAAACACGAATGGAAATTAAAAAGGTAAAATAAACATATATCATGGTATGTTATGTCAAAAAGAATTGAAAACATGAAACAATGGTATTTAAGATATATTTTCATTAAAAAATTTTAGAGTGGTTTTATGGAAAATACAAACGAGCATTTATAATAGAAAGTTAATAATAATTTATAAAAAAAATAAGTGATCAAATATGTATTTAATAAATAATATACTATTTTTATAAAAACTATGTTGGCATAAAACATATGGTTGAGTGAAATTGAAATTATGTAAGGATTCTGGTTGTTCCCTTAAAATTCGTTTTCTTATCCGGAAGTATTGATGAGGGAATCCCTTAAAAGAATGTATATCCCCAAAAGTGAATGGATAGTGGATCTTGATAAATGATTTAAGACATGTAAATTGAAATTAGAAGATGTACATGAAAGAAATATAGGATTTCATTTGGGTAAAAATATAAGAAGAATAACATGAAGGAATAACGATGGTTTTGGTAGAATCCCTTACTGAATATCGTCGTGGTACAAGCTGTACTTAGGAGTGATTAATAAAAGATAAAGGGATTTATATTATTTTATACTTCATGAGGGATGTATGGGGGTGGTTAAAATAATACCCCACCCTTAATAACTACACATAATAGGTTATAAAATATAAGATATTCATGAATAAAAGTGAGAAATAGAGGACCCCTTACCTTATGTCTGATGATGTTCTCCAGTTGATATTAATGAACAGAATAATAAAATTTGTTCCATTATTTAATAATTCTAGAACAAATTTTAATTTCAATTTATTTAGTATAAAAAAATTATGTTCATTCATAACATTTTTGTTTGTTTATGAGGTTCAATATCACTGTTCGGGTCCTTTGGTTTCATGTTCGGTTTACTAATATACTAGAATGAATAATAATATAAAATGAGGATGGATGTATAGAATTGTAGATATATATTATTATTGAAAATAGATAATTTTACATGGTTGTAAATTTAACTTTTTTAATTGTAGTGATGTTAAATAATTGTATAAATTATTTAATGACAACCATTTAGGTTAATTGGTGGTTTTTAAATACAAAAAACTCACTTTTCATTATAAATCAAAACCATGTCTAAAAAATATTCCCGAACCATAGATTATACATAATACATATATTATAATCTTTTTCAATAATAATTATGGTTTCATGACATGAATTGATGATGGTAATGGAAATTGATAACCAATCATCTTTGAATGTGGTAAATTAACATATATTTGATTGAGTTTTTATAACTAGTACAGAAGAAGGGTAAATGAGAGATGATAGTAACTTATTCCATAATCATAACATCATTATAGTACATATATAGTACTATAGTTTTCATAACAATTTGATAAAGATTAGTCATTACTTAAAATGAAACAACAAAACATGAGAAAAGAAAAATAATTGAAAAGAGGAATTTACCTCTTGAAATAATCATCCTTGAGAGCCTCTTTAGAGGAGGGTATTTGGTTTTTTAATGAGAACAAGGGACGTTGGACGTGGGGTAGAGCTTTTAAAGAGATTTGAGTAGAATTTAGACAGGGAACATGCCTTGAGAGGAGTAAAGCTAATAGGTTATTGTGGGTGGTTTTATAGTGGAGAGAAGGAGGGTTATCTTAATATTTTATTCATTAGTTTTTTATTTTTCAATAAGGCAAAAAATAGTGGTGATTCGTGGTACCAAATGTTAATAATTTCCTGTGAGTTACAAAAAAGGTGATTACATCATAGATGATTCATGTAATAGTGTATTGAACTCATAATGTTTATATTTGTTCAATTATAGTATTTCATTACATAAAAAATAATGTATTTTAGAAAAATCCCAAAAATTCTGCCCAACCATTTTTTGATTTTTAGAATTAAAAAAAGAAATTAATTTTTCAAAACTAATTTTATAAATATTATTAAATTAATGTCTAATTAATATCATATCTTACTTAAAAAAATACATATTTTAAAATGAAGATTGATATTATAATGCTTTCAAAAATTACAAAAGGTCTTATAAAATTATCTTGAAATGTTAATACATAAAATTATGCATTTACGAACACCTTTTAGGAAAATAAATTTTATTAAAATTATTTAATTATTTGTAATTAATTATTTATCACTTATCAAAATACCAATACATTTACGATGATAATATTATCACTTATAAGATGCTTGAGGTTACTATCCTTTTAGATGATTTACTATTCATAAGGGTCATATTAGTATTCATAAGGGTAACATTACTATTAATATGTGGGAGTTACTATTTATGAAAAATATAGTTTGTCTTATCAGACTCCAGAAATCATATTGATCATAACTGTGTATGTTATATTTTTGAAATTAAAATCCCATATGTGAAAATATTGTGTTTAAAAGTCCTATAAAACTTAGTAGTTCATTGTGTTGTGGTTTCTTATTATTATATTACATAATTATAAGAAAGGAATTTCCATTTATTAAACTTTTGGTTGTTACATATTTTATCCCCCTCAATTGATTCACTTGACACCTCATATCCATGACTGTTAGAAAATATCATCATGATCACTTCCATTATAGTCATGATTGTACAACACTAAACTTACTCATTTAATTCCATACATGTTTTGACTTAAAATTTTATATTTATTAACAAACTATGACATTTTTTCTCAAATGTAAAACTGTTATTGAGAATTTCCTCAAAAAATATCCCACACTTTACTTCCTTCATAAAAAGTATGTTCTTATCCACAATCAATACAGTTTATTTACTCCAATTCTTCTTTTGAGTATTTTCCTTAGGTAGAATAGTCTTATTTCCCTTATAAATCAAATAAAACTTATTACAGTGGGAATGTATTATTATCCTTTAATTTTTTGGATGGTGGAATAGTCATAAAATCCTTTGTGTCATGAAAATTCTATAAACACGTTTCACATAGATTCCCATACATTTTTATATTACCACTTCTTAATAGCTTCATATGATGCTCATCATTATCATCTTCTAATGTAACTTTGATTTCATTAACCTCAACATATATTTCTTATTTTTTAATATGAATTTATATCTCAAACTTGTATGACCCAATTAAAAAGAATTATATTATTTTCTACTGAGATTTAAATATCATTTAGGCTTGATATTTCATGAATTTGTAATTATATACCCTTTTACATCATAAGGAACTTCTATAATAAACATATTAATACACTCCTTACAAACCAACACATCATTTTCCTCAACTTTATTATTCCAAAATTTGGGTATTTTTCTATTTTGATTCATGATCTTATTAATCTTTTCAATATATTTTTCCAATACTTCTGTCATTTTCCACTAATTTTTAGTCATTCCATTTCTATCATCACTACTACATATATCGAAGCAGATTTTAACATAGTTCATAAATTATACTTCATCACCCAAACATATAAATTAGTATTAATTAGTTTTTTCTCATAATTATTTTTATTTTTCTTGTAGAATTTTTCTTCTTATTTTAATTTTTTCGTTATATATATTCTCATAATCTTTATCCAATTCATATCCAATAACCTACTTTAATACGAAAATTTTTTCAATATGAAAAATAAAATGGAAATTATAATATAATAAATAGTTCAAACCTAGGGATTTCCATTTTAAAATTTTAAATATATTTTAAATAAGTGAAATAATCATATTTAAATCATCATATTACTTATATTCATAAGCACTTGATTCAATAATTTCCACTTCTTTGACCATTCCTTTTCTAATGGCCCCAAAATTTATGTCACATTATTCTTACCTCTTGAATGATAGTTCTTTTATCATATTCTATAAAGTGATAAAATTGAGTGGCTCATCGACTTTAAAATCATCTATATATCCCTAGGCTGATATTTTTGGATCAAACTATTACTGTCCACTATTTTTTGAGATTGAAAATATGGGGGAAATTTTAATATTTTATTCTAGAGGCCTATAAGTTGTAAAATTTTCATTCTTCAAAGTAGGTTATCCCATGATAACTATAATATGGATATATTTATTTCATAATTGTATGTTTACCCATGAGAAATAATATGGATGAATTTTTAGTTGGGTGTATTTTTTCGGTCATTTGGATGTGTGTTTAATAGAAATTAAATATTCCATCATGTCTGAATGATCATATATCTTGAAAATATTACTTTATTGAAATGGCCACTAAATGGTTAGTCCTATAAAAGTGTATTTTTCATATGTGAGGTAAAAATACCTTCCAATGTTTTTAGTCTCAGTCGACCATAATCATTTTAGTTTTTTTTAAAAAAATTCCAATATTTGTTACCCTACTACCAGTATACACCATGTTATATGTTAACATTCTCTAGGGTGTCTTACAATAGGTTATATTTATATGTGTTTTTTACTATAGGGTAATATACTAAGAGGAAAATTTATATATGGTATGATATTATAGTGTAACCTACTATATGGTATGTTACTATAGGGTAGTATACTATAATATAAATTAATATAGGGAAACATGCTATATGGTAAGTTACAATGGGGTAAATTTATAGAGGAATAATTACAATACAAAATGTAATTATCGGTTAACTTACAATTGGATATTTTTTATTATTTTATCTTATTATATTGTATGTTAAGATAGAGAATTCTAGTATTTTGAGATTTACTATATATGGGGTTACCTACTAGATGTTATGATACTATAGGGTATATTTCTAAAAGGAATGTTACTATTGGGAAACATGAAACAAGATAAGAGGTATCATGTTAAAATACTACTTGGTGAGTTACTTTAATTTAACTTCTTATATGCTATGTTATTGTAAGGTAACTTAAGATACTATATGTTACTACCAGTTATCCTATTACAATGTATGTTACTCAAAAGTAACATTATATAGGTTAATTGACTAAAGTGTAACTTGAGACACGACATGTTTCTATTTTGAAACTTTTTGTAAAAATATATATAATTTAGTCCATATAATTTAATTCGGGAATTAATTATAGCATAAATTATGAAAATAATAAGAATTAAATTGTGAATAATTAAAGTGAATAAATTAGTTAATTCATTTTTAAATAATTAGTATAATATTATTTAAGGTCATCGACCAATACATTGATAGAAGAAATAATAGACAATAAAGAAAAAATAATATTATAATAAGATACAAATATAATTAGAAATATATAAAATAAATAAAATAAATAAAAACTAATTATAAGTGGTAAAATAACATTTTTAAGAAGACTCAGATCCATTTTAACACAATTTTCACTAAGGGAAATTTGTAAAAAGAGGATATCTCACCGTTATACTATTATTCATGTGGTATCTCCCTTAATTCTTGTCAAAATCGAGTGTTATTTGATATACAAGTAAGTTTGAGGTAAATGTAACACTCTACATATTCTCCTCATTTTAATCCCCTTTATCACTTTCAGTCATGTTTTATTATTAGGTTAGTGTATATGAAATTATATCCTCAAATCATTATAGAATTATCCAGATATCAAGGGGATTTTGCTCGATTCAGATAAAGCATGCCCCAAGAAAAATATCACATGTAATTCTGCACTGAGGTAGTTGTGGTACATCAATATATAATATTATTTATGGTATTTACATGAATTAATATTAATTTCATATTTAACTGATATCTTATATTTGGTATTTTACACCATATAGTGGTAGGAGTGTTCCAAGTAACTTCCTTGATTGGTTAGTAATTATTTCGGTGCATCAGGATGACTTGGTGTGAATTTAAGAAACTGTTCCTATTTGTATCAAATTGACTAACTAGTTGTAAATTGTTCATTATATGTTACATAATTATACTTAATTTATTTTTACATCATGGAATATGTATGGATGTATTCTATTAGTAAACCACGAACTCATTGGTTGTGGGTTAAGTGAGTGGATGTTTCATTGCAATATGATATGAATTATGCCAATTTTAATTAAATTGTAAATAAATCATAAATTATTATAATTAAATTAAGTAATAAATGATATTTTTTTTGTAATTAATCAATTTTTGTGATGGTCTGTGATACGAATGTAAGATTTGAAGTGATGCTTGGATGGTCCTATGATGAGATAATTGACCTATGAATTTGTGGTAAATGGATTCAACTCATTTAGGTTTCATTGAATTTATTTTAGAATTTAAATATTTTTATGAATTTTGGTTTATGTAAAATGATTTTTATATATTTATTCATGTTGTGTGACTTGTGTGAATCCTACAAATATTTCAATGGGAGTGCATCATTCTAATTTTCAACATGAACATGGCATTTTTCTGAACAGTTTGAAAGTCTATCCTCAATTGAATGAGTACCAGTGATACTATTTGTAGTTTCTTTGGTCGAGTGAGTTTCATTTTAGTGGGCATGATGTTTCCATTTTTTTAATAATGTGTTTCAAAAATATGTTTTAATAAAAAGTAATTTTAATGTAAAAATTTTTATTTCGGAAATGTGTTTTGTATTGTTGTTTCAAAACCAAAGTGATATTTTCTACTCATTTGTTTTTGTTTCATTCCTGTTTGATATATATCTATATGACAGTTCCCTATGAAAAAAAATATCTTAAATATAGAATATATTTATTGGAATTTAAAATATGTTTTAGTTAGACATTTTTTTCTTGATAAAATATAGGTGTTTCTTCTTATAGGATCTCGTCCCCCTTGAAACAAGATTTTGTTTTCCCTTTGGAGTTCATGGATTATAAAAAAATATAATTTAATATTCATGAATATATTAAATAAATAAATGAACATTAATCCTTTTTTTCCTTATTTATGATACAATTGTTTTATTTTTTTTAGAAATAGTATCTTGCTATATTTTTTCTATTATATCAACTCTTAGGAATTCATTTGCGGAACACATCCTTATGTACTTTCTTCTACAAACTTTAAATATAGTGTTGGAATCCAATCTATTGATCATCATCTACAATTTTCTGGTTTTACATTTAATAAACTTCTATACATGGAATCAAATTCAGAACACATATTATTTTCAATGGTGGATGATTATATCTCCTTTTCCCTATTATATATTTACCAATTAATGATTCCAGGATATTATTTACCCTATATTTTTGTCTATAAACATAAAATTATGCATTAGTAGTTTGTATGGAAGTAGGTTTCCTTTAAAATTATTATGAATACAACAATTGGGATATATAGATATCTTAATTTTAACCTAAACACTATATCATTTCACATAAAGAATATATTTATCACTCTTAATTATCTCCATCTTGTCTTAATGAGATATCTTGGTTATGTCAAACTCATCATCTAGAAAATTTTTATTATTTTACAATATATTGTCCCACTCATTGGTCCGGTTGGATTTTATCGCAAGTTTATTATATATTTTTAATATTTAATTATTTTGATGATTTTTTATTCTCCTCAACCCCATTCATGGACTTTCAACATTCATTAATTTTTGTGGGATTATAATTTTCATAATTGTTTCCTCTTTCTTTGAGATTCTAATTCCATAAACATGTGAATATAACTTGTTTAGAGAGATTAATATATATTTTTTTTCCTATAATTGGAATTCTTCTCCATATTTGTCATCTCTTCATTATGGTTGGTGATCTTTAACTTCATATTTCTAAAAAATAAAAAATAAAACTATTTCAATTGAGAAGTTATTCATGTTTCCTTTACAACATTACTTTATTCATCTTATAAATATTTAAAATTGTGATCTTCACCACAAATAAATGGTTATTCAATTACAAAAATGTTCTCAAGTGATTTTTCTTACTAATTCGTCCTTTAGAGATGATAAACTACATGATACAAGACTATTTTCTAATATCATGGTTGTCGATTCAGTAACCAGTTATTCACACTTTATGGAATATTTTGTTATCAGGATTTATTCATGGGGAATGATATTATTATTCTTCTCAATATAAGTGTTTCCAATTCCCAATAATATTTTTATGAGATATACTATCATAAAAATTGTTAGGATGATCTTTAATTTAATTAAATTCAATTATTATATATACATTTTTTCATCTTTCATAGATGTGGTCAATCTCAACTTATTTCCAACACATTTATTTATTTCTATCAATATTTTGGTATAGATATATTCAATGGATATATTGATAGTGAATTTGTAATATTCTTCAAAAAATAAAATAACATATCCATAGAAAAGGGAAACAAAATTTGTTAAATAGAAAGTTAAACAAGAGAATCCGAAGAGTGGTTTCACCTACTATGGTACCAATTATTAAGATCACATAGCGATGTGTCCAAATTGAGAGTGTGTTGTGGGGGTAAATTAATGTTGGTATTATATTATTCTAATTTTAATTTTTTTCCTTTACCAAACCTCACAAATTAAGTGAGTCGATCTCTCTTTATCTTTCAATCCTTTGGTAAGTATGAAGATATATAAACATAAATCACAAATGAATAACACCATGAAATTTTAATAAGGTTTGAATACCTAAGAATACCTATATCCTTGGAATATATTGGATACATTACACAGTCAATAACTTCCGTTTTATTATTAAATAATGAAAAATCAAGGGTATGAACTTGAACTCATTATCCTAGAACATACCGGGTAAAATGGAAAGCCACAACATGATGGTTTGTGTCCATACATAATATAGGAATACACCTACACATTTTGAAATAGAGCATTAATTAAAATATAGTGTCCTTCCGGGATAATAAAGATGTGACCTTCTTCCAAACAAAAAACAATACAACGGGATGCTTTAATTTTCATTATACTAGTACACAAATTGTGTGTTGTTGCCTCTAATTTCTTTCCATATTGTCTTGGGTGTATCATAATGAAGCACAACCAAATTTGATTCCTTATTTCCTTATTCATCAATATAATACAAAGATCTAGTGTATATAGCACTAGATCACTTTATCTTCTTCAATTGAAAAATCAATATTCTTCATGAAGAATAGGTTATGTGTCTCTATCATTCTTCAATACCCCATTTATAAAAATGGTGCAATACATGGTCTAATTTTCATCCAATATTTAGACTTAAAATTTGAGAAATGGTTATAGTTTTTCACTCTATCACAATTTCAGGTTAATTCGCAAAAAATGTATACTGAATGATTATATGTATATTATTTTCATTAATATAAAATATTTAATCTCACATAAGTATTGATATATCAATAACCAATATTATAATTGTTTTTAAAAAATAACACACAAATATTGGTAGAAATATTGATCTCTTATAACTCATATTTCATTATTTTATCATTCAAACGATCCTATAAATGAAGAAAAAAACTCAAAATTGCTATATTTGATATCTAAAAAATCATGGAATTCATTCCATTTTTGTTTATTTCAAAAACACCATAAAATATGCATTTAATAATATCTTCATAACAACATGAAATTATAAATAAAAAATATTGATTAGGAATCCATTATTTGTTTCATGATTATCACTAAATCATGTGAAATAATTATGAAATTAAAAAAGGTTTGGAAATTATTCTCTCATTGTTTCCTCAATCCATCATGAAACATTTCTATTTTGTGTTCATCATATGAATTTGAATGAAACATGCTCACTAATTTTCCAATTTTTTTATTATCTCAATGTTATAATAATGAATTCATATTCTTTCAAGTCATGTAATAAAATATTTACACTACACATTGATGTCTCATGCACATTCAAAGACATATAATCATGTCTTACAGTTAGATAAGTTTTATAATGATTTCATGTGATGATGAATTATGTAAGAAAAAATTTATATGACTATATCAAAGGAATTTTGTGAATTAAAATGACAAAAAAAGATGTATGCTGAAAACAGAAATGCTAATTAATGTTATAAATTGATAACAAAATTATACAGTCTTCACGAAATGGCCATTTTAAGCTCCATAACAAAATTAAAATTTATATGTGGATCCTAAAATATGACTTCGGGAGAAAAATATCATGCAAGGGTTCTCAATATAAAATATGGTTAGATAAAAGAAATATTCATATAATAATTACATTTTATAATTATTCAAAAAAAATGTGCCACACTTATGATTTTTGAAATTATAAAAACAACACTTAATTGGTTATTCGATAATTAACTCATATTGTACCCAGACCTATTAAAGTCTTATACATGTAATTTAGACAACATAAATAATACCTTAAAATAAGTTTCTATAATGAATTATTCATCCGATGATTTCTACTAGAATAGAGAACAACTCAATCAATCATCACAATTCATTCTTATTTCCCCAAAATGTATTGACTTCAAAAATTCGTAATCACTTCATTATTTAATATAGCCTGGTTATGTATTAAAATTTATCATAAGTGTTTTTAAATTCAACATAGTGATAACTACTATGTTGTTTCCACCATATAACATTTTTTATACATTGGATTGTATCATATAGTTCATCCTCATGGAATGGTGGCATATCAAATACTAGCATTGTCACTAGATGGGTAACTAGTGGAATTGATGTAGTCTTCATAATCCTAGGGGAACCATTTTATGACTTCTTAAAAATTACACATGACAATTTTACATGTTATTTCATATTGGTATAACCTTTATGTGGTTCCTTGATCACTTTTTTTATACAACTATTTGGTAACCCTTAAACATTTTCTTTCCTCTTAAATTTTACCATGAAAATGTGTGTGACTCCAATACTACCTTGATATAAGTATTAAAATATCATTATATGGGCTTCGATGATAGGGATACATTACACAACTCAATTCATTTCATCATTACATGTACATTGTATATATAAATTAATAGTTACACTTAAATAACTGGTGAGAATTTGTATTTACCTTTATTTTGTTTCATAAAATCATTAAAATAAGTCCATGCACCAAAAATAGGGTCATAATTTCAAAAATTAATAACGAGTTATTCTCAAAAATTTCAATACATCACCTAATATCCTATTGTAATTATGTAATATATAATGGATACTAATGAAAATTTTTCTAGATTCACATTACATCATGTTAAATTTTATTTATTTAATAAATACTAATAATTAACAAATTTTAGCGTCCCCATTCCTTTTTTATATGAGTAATGATAGAATTTATTTTATATCCACCTTTACACACATCCAATGATGGTAGAAACACTTCAGTAATTAATTATATTCATATTGAACACTACTTTATTTGGGAAAAATGATTATTTTCAATAATAATCTTTGGGATTTACATGTACTCCCAATGTAAAAATTGTTGCCCTATAAAAGGACAGAAACCCCACTTTAACATTTTTATTGGGTCTTAGCTCAACATCGACCACCAATTTTACCCAAAAAACATGGTTTTGTCACTCCGGATCATACCCAAATGAACGAATAAATTAAAAAACTAATGAATATCTCCACTTTCAAACACATTTTCTGTTGAATCAAAATATTTCTTATGACTTTTCTCATTTTTTTTTGGAAATCACAAAAATATTATCCAAATAATACTTTTTATACATAAGAAAATTTATATGGATTTCCTTAATAATAATTTCTATCAAAAAGAAACTTTATAAGAATATTCTTTAAACTTTTATATAAAAGTATAACATTATTTTTCTTAAGCTAAAATAGTTACTGGGATAAATCGAATCCTTTATAAAACTCAAAATCCTTCACTTTCTCAATTCTGAATACTCCAAAAAATATAATCTGATTTATGTTTCCCAATTATGATTCTTGAATAATTATGAATCAAATTTTATCTAAATCTATATTCTCATTCCTGTAACATTAATCCAAATCGCGAAAAAAATGAAACCAATTCACTTACTCAATTCTGAATGATCTAGAATAGTGATTATGATTCTTCCAATTTTGTGAATTTGATTTACTCTTATCAATTCTAATAGACTTTAAAATTTTAATCCAATTCAATGTTTCTTAAATTCTGATTCACTAAAAGAATGTGAATCAGATTGATTGTTTCTCAATTCCAAATAGTCTAATTTTTTAAACATGATTCTCACATCATCAATTATGATTCCAAATAACATCCAGATCTGATTTTATATCAAACATATATTTACAATATTTCATTATTATATTGTTTTCGTATCATTCTTAAAGATACTAAATTTTCTTAATATAATGTTTTCATATATTTAGAATCATACATAAATAATGTTTCTTATGATATTTATTATGAAAAATGACTTCATCTAATTTGTAATTATATGACATTTTCGTGTTCCAACTATAAAAGTCCCTTGTAAATTTCATGAAAAATATGAACATTAGAGGAAAAATTGATCATTGGAGATCTGTCTTATAAATTCCCAAATATTTGAACATGTTCAAAGCTATGAACGTTTGTAGAATTGATAATATATTAGAGCACTTCTGGTTTTTTTTTGCAAAATCTGTGATGTGATGAAGTTGTGAAATGATTGTTGCACATACTAAGGATCTTTAATACGACTTGTTTTCATTAGTACGATTATTATTGTTGCTATATACGATCAATGGATTCCATGTTGAAGGTAGATAGAGGTAACAATGACCTTATAGATCGAGGGTAGGAAGGGATAACCAGAATGATACTGATCTTCCTGTCAAGGCCAACCTCAGGGTGGGTAAGACTGACTTTCACAAAAGTATAAATCGAGATAAATTTTCCCAAGGTGTTTTCGGTAGTCTACTCTTTGGGTTAAAAATATTTTTACTCTTTTATATGTACTTTTAATTTCCACTATGATTTGTAACAATAAGAAATTAGTTCATATACTTTCTTGTTTTTTGTAACTCTAATATACGACTCTATACACATTAAGTTAGAATCTTGTTTAAATATTACTGTGTACTTATTTCATTACACTTCATTGTCAAACGAAAGGTTATTTTTTATTAACCCCACAAAACATTGTGTTGGGAATCTATTTTTTTACCTTGTTAAAAAGTGTTTTGTTACGGCTAAAAATGAATGTTTTTAAAAATAATGTTCACCCTTCTTTTACCTGAGCATCTACATAAATATTGTGGTTTTACAATTGGTATCACATAAGGTCTCAGATATATTGACACTTATAATTAGTATCAATGGAATTTTTTTACTCAGTTTAAAAACAATTAGTTTACCTCTACATGTAGTTTATAATTTCATTTATAAATTCTTTCTTTATAAATACATATTACCCTACCATGTCGAGTGGAAAAGTTTTATTTTATTCTGTGTTGGTATGAATGAATGTGACATCCTTAGATAATATAAAACCTACAAGAACACCTATCATTTATGGAAAGGATGGTGAATACTAGAGATAAATAATGTTGAATTCTATTACCAATACTGCTATTGATAAAATTGTCATGCTAACTTGAGATTACAAGATACCTGATAACAAAGGTAGAATTTTTAACAATCAATAGAAGAAAGAATATTTTACAAAATATAAGGTATGAAATAGTTTTCTTTGTTATTTGACTATGAATATATATAGTTTAATATATTTATAATAAAAAGATAATAGAATATTGAAGAAACTAGTTGTTGCACATTTTAGTTCATCTAAAGTTATTGATACCAGAAGATCCATGCTTAGATATAATTATCATGGTTTTGTTTTTCCTTATGTAGAACCTATATTTAATGGTTAACATAGATTCATGGATCTTGTAAATAGCTTACAGTAAATGTGAGATAAAGGCTTAGATAATGATAGGATTTTAAAAAATCTTATTAACATTATGACTAATAAATGATAATTGATGTGAACTATTATTGTTGAATCATGGAAGGTTATAGTGGTTACTCTTGATGAGTTGTTTGGAACTGTCTTACAACATGGGAACATATTAAAGAGATATGATAAGAATATAATGAAGAAGAATTTGAGTGTTTATTTTACCACAACAACAAATCAGATGAAAATCAAAACACTTGAGATTTCTGCTAAGTCAACAAACACTAAGAGTGTTATTTTTCAGCCAGATTCAAGTGATACTAATCACTCCGAGAATAAGTTAGCCATTTTTTCTGGAAAGATGAACATGATTGTTAGAAAAAAATAATTTGAAATACCGATATAACAAAAAGGATAATAAGTATACAAATGATTTTAAACTAACATGTTTTTAATGTAATAAATAAGGACATATCAGACGTGATTTTAATACTATTAAGATAATGGATTGGAAAGATAAACATTTTGAATGGATTCA
This sequence comes from Viscum album, assembly GCA_963277665.1. Classification (NCBI taxonomy): domain Eukaryota; kingdom Viridiplantae; phylum Streptophyta; class Magnoliopsida; order Santalales; family Viscaceae; genus Viscum; species Viscum album. Next base: position 374,781,751 of record OY728160.1, on the reverse strand, counting down.
TAAAATATTTTACAAGCATGATGAAAATAAAGTCTTGAAGGAAAATGATTCTTGAATTACAAGTGGTAGAGACTCATATGATGTATCTTAAGAAAAATAATCTTCTAGGAAAAAGAATATTGGTCTTATTTCTTGAATAACTATTGAGAATAAATGTTCATTTATAATTTACACACTGCAAGATCATTAAATAACATATAATCAAGTGATAATTATACTGATGAAGTAAATTTTATATCCTTGGATGATGACTCATTCTTATTAGAAGTAATTCATGTCCTTCTTTTGAAGAAGTATCAAGAATTCACATATATGTAGAAAATGAAAAAAAAATAAAAGTGGAACAAGAAAAAAAAACCTAGAATCAATATTTTAAAATAAGTGTCAATGTTGTGGAAACTGGGAGAAATGATTTTCTTTAAATAAAATCAAATCTCTAGGTTTTCATAAATCTAACATTTCTTTGAAAATGTTGATTCATATGATTTCACTGTCTAACTTATCCAGTTCCATGAATGATTGGATTTTAATAATATAATTATTTAATTATCAGGAAAAAATGGAAGAACCAACAAAAATACATGTTACATGGATAATTTACATCCAAGGAACATGATTGGTATTGAAAAATTCATTGAAAATAAAATTAAGATGAATGGTGGAAGAGTCACATTCAGAGATAATGCTCAAGGAGTGATTATTGTTATAGTTAAGATTGTTCTTCTTGGAAAATCCTTAATTTTAAATTTTTTCTTTGTCAAAGGTAGAAATAACAACCTTATAAGAATATGTATATTATGTGATGTATGTTACCTTGTGAATTTACGTAATGATAAATTCCAAGTAAACAATTTAATGGATGAATTCATTCTCTCTACCCATTGACATGATAATGTTTATAAACATAATGTTGAAGGCCATAGGAGCCAATAATTACATCATATCAGTTCCATGTAAGCCCAATGTCGGTTATGGAATTGAAATCTAGAAAATTGTATCCTATTGACCTTATATGAATATCTAAGGAAATACTGTTTAAGGATATACGTGATGTTATATTTGATTCTTTAAATGTCCTTGACCCTTTTCAATATGGCATGAAACATAAGTCATGATTTAGGTCTATTTGTGAAGTCTCAAATTCTGATTCATTATTCCTAGTTCACATAGACTTGATTTTTCCTACTAAAATTGGATTTATTAGAGGAAAGTACTATATATTTATTTTAGTTGATGATTACACTAGATTTACATGGGTTTATTTTGTTGCAATGAAATCTGAATCATTCTCTAATTTTAAATCTTTTTCATCCAAAGATAAAGTTGAGAAAACATTTCCATTGATATATATGTGTAGTTTTCCTAGTGGATAATTTTAAAATTCATATTTTGAAACATTTTGTAGTAGGAAAAGAATTTCTCATAACTTCTTAGATATAAGAACTCCTCTGAAAATTGTGTTGTTGAATAAAGAAACTGAATTCTTTAAGAGATAATAAGTACCATATTGACTGCCTACTAAATTTATAAGAATTTTTTAGATGAATCTATGAGAATTTTTTTTATAATATAAATCGAGTTTTAAGAATTTCATTTCGTATCAATACAACTTATGAGTTTGGGATAAGAAAAAAACCCAAAATTTAATACTTTAGTGTATTTGGATGCAAATTATTGGTAGGGAATAAAAATGATAACAGAAAACAATTCCCCCCCAAATGAGATGAAGGAATATTTCTAAGATATTACACTACCTCTACGACTTATAGTGTTTTAAATAAAAATTATTGTACTATTGAGGAAATAATACATGTTAAATTTGATGAAACTGATCCTTTTGTTTTTAAGGAACATTATAATACATCCTACGATGTGTTTTAAAAAACTTATTATCAATCATTGATGGATGATTATACTATGTAAGAGAAAAATTAAGAAAATGTTTCCTAATTTTACACTCCATGATACATTCTACCCAATTTTGATGAACATGTTATATAAAACCTTAGTTAGTCATTTATAAGGAATCATCCTACTGATTGTATCATTGGTGGTGAACATCAACATGTAAAAAGTAGTTGTTATTTACGAAATTAAGTAAATCATATAAAATTTCATTCCAATTGAAAACATAAAAGTACTGATGAATCTTATGGTGAGAAATATTTGATAAAGGAAATATATGATGGACTACATGAATTTGAATGGAATAAAGTGTGTACATTAGTTTAATTCCCTGAAGAATCTTCTGTAAATTGGGTAAAATGGGTCTTTAGAAATAAATGTGGTGAAAATCTAATCATTATTAGAAATAAAAAAATTATAGTTTCTAAATGAAATAATCAACAAGAAGGAATAAATTATGATGAAACATATTCTCCTGTAGGAAGATGTGAATCTGTTCTAATTATACAATCCTTTTCTAAATTATTTAATGTCAATCATTTCAAAATGGATGTGATGTGGTTTTTCATTAACAGATATGTTAAAGATGAATTTTATGTTAAAAAATCATAGTATTAAAGACACAAAACAGTTTGAACCTTTTTTTAAACATACCAAGGATTTATATGGCCTTTAACAATCCCATGGAGCCTGGTATGATAAACTTACAAGATTTTTGTTACAAAAGAATTATGTTAATGGATCATCATATCAAACAATTTTTATAAAGAATGAAAGAAAAATAATTTTTTCAAATTTATATTGTTGACATTATATATGTATCAACCCAGCAATACATAACTAATTGATTTGAATATCTTATGAATTATTAGATTGAAATGAGTATGATGAGTGATTTATCAATTTCCTATAGTTCTTGAATTTCTCAAAAGCTATAAGGAACCTATATATTTCAACATAATTATATTAATGATCTTCTTAAAATGTATGGATATGAAAATACAAATATTATATGTATTTTAATCGGTACCTCAAATACTCTTGATCCTAAATATTCTAGGAAACCAGTCGATCATACACATTTTAGAGTTATGATAGGATGTTTACTATACATAATAGGTTATCATCCAGTCTTGATGTTTTTTATATCCTTATGTGAATTAAATCAATATAATCCAAAAGAATCCCTTTAAAAGCAGTGAAAAAAATTTTATTTATTTAATGGGAACTGTTGATTTAGTACTTTTCTATTCTTCTAGAAATGATTTTGTTTCAAAAACATTTTCGAATGATACACTAAGTTTTTCTAGAATATATATAAAATGATAATTTTGAACTTGTCATTTCCTAGAAGATTCATTATTGTCTTCGTCATGTAAAAAACAACAGTATGTTTCACTTTCCACTACTGAATCTCAATATATGGTAGCTAAAAGTTATTGTGCTCAAGTGTTGTGTATGAAACACACACTCACTTATTATGACATGATTTTTACAAAAAATGATATGTTATGTGACAACAATAGTGTTGTTTCCACATGAAAAAACTATGCACATCACTTTTGTGAAACGATCATAGAAATTAGGTCTCACATTCGTAGGGATCACACACTTAAATTATATATCATTTTACAATTCATCGGAACACAGGAACACCTTGCTGATATTTTTACAAAACCATTACCTTCGATAGATTTGAATATATAATACAAAAATTAATAATGATAACTAGATGTTAATAATATGCATCTACTTTTTTATATAAGTATCTCTTAAAATTGAGATACTACTTTTCATATGAGGAGTACACATTAATATTCTTAATATTTTTTTCGAACCTAATTTTTTTTCAGGACATAACAGAAGTTTTTAGAATCTAAAAAAAGTTTTCCGAACCTAATTAATGTTTTAGGAACATAATAAAACGTTTCAGAATCCAATAATTCAAACTAGAATCTTATCAACCAAACAATCCTTATGATATGTAAGAAAGGTACATATTTTTACTTATGATATCTTAGTTTTTGTTCTGTTTATTAATATTTTAAATATTTTTTTAAAAAATCATCAGCAGATTCATCTTTCCATAAATATATTTTTTTAGTTAAAACCTCAAAATACTGAAATCTATAAAACATTATTCAATTTAATATCATTCGTCAGATCAGATTCAATTTTTACAACCATTGGATTAATCATAGATGTAGAACCATCACCGTAACTCTTATATAATGGAGGGGATCTACCATTTCCCAAATTGATATCCAGAGTTTTTTCCTGAGTTTTAATCTCTCATTAAAGTCTCCATTCCAATTTCTAGTTCACATTTTTTATGATTAGGATGTCTCTGTCAATCTTCTCTCAGACTTCAATTCCCACAAAAAATCAAGTTAAAGACTATTCGATCTTGAAAGAAAGGTTATATGATCAATATTTCTTTCTTATGTATGATTATTTATTAATAAATATCTTAAAATTACAAGGATGGGATTATATTTTCATAGTAAAAAATAAGGGAGAATAATATTCAGTGTTTGCAAACATATTAATTGAATTATATCCAGTGATAAAGTTTTCTAACGAAGGTAGAAAGGCTAAGTTTCAATTTACTAGTCATGGGAAAAGTTATTCCTTATCAAATAAAAAAGCCTCAAATAACCTTGATATACCAAATTACGGTGAAACGTACTATTTATCTCATATGAATTTGGATTCAAAAAATGATATACTTATAACTATTGATCATTTAGGTTGTAAGGGGGTAAATAAACCTAATAATTCAATCCTTTTAACATACAATAGGATTGTGTCATTTAGGATGTAAGTTATTTTAATTACATGAAAGGGAGACAAGGACACCATGAAGATAACTGACATATTCATGGAGGATTTTCTCATTAATCTGAGTATGATTATCCTGAATAAGTATTTCATTCTCACTATTAGTAAGAGTAAATATGATTTGATAAAATCTCAAATCCTCATGTATCCAGCATTCCTTACCATTATTTTTGTTAGTTTTTTGAGATTTTTTAATATCTATTAAACGTCAAATCCCAATAAGTTAAAGATTATTTTTTTCAGTGGAAACAAATAATAAAATAATGAAATATTCTTTCAGTGATACGATATAAGAGTTTTTCAATTTTTATGGAAAACCCAGGGATGTTGGAGATTTCTCTAAGAAAAAGTTAGTTGATCCTAAGAAAAGAACGTCTCAAGCATCTAAACAAATGAAAACAAATCAAGATTCAAAATCTCCAATGTCAAAGAAACATATATTCTATCCATTTGAAGATGTATAAATATGGAGAAATGATAAATATTATTGGATGAATGAGATGTAATGTTTGGATTAAATCTAGTGAAATATAATGCATTGAAAGTTTAAGAAGTCGAAGAATATAAAAAATAAGAAAATTAGAAGAATATTTTAAAAGGCTAACTAAATCAAATATTTTTCATGATTTTTTTAAATATACAAAAATAAAATATAATCTAGTTGATGTTCAAGAATATTTTCTACAAAAAACTAAACATCCTCAACAATCACAACAAGTTGAAGTAGAGACTACCCAACATAAAAATGAAATTATGTTTTTCATGTTCAGTTATGATTATTCAAGAACAATTCAAGAAAAATAATAAGTATAAGAAGATAATAGCCAAAAAAAGAAAGTGATGATGATATACAACAAATTAGAGAATCACATGGTATTATCTAATAAGATAGGTTATCAATATGATCATATCAAGCATCTTCATCAAAACCTGCATCAAAAGTAAAATCATTCCATAAATCCACAGAACAGAAAGGCAATGTTCTAGAATGTGAAGTTCAAAAAATAACTTCTGATCATGCTGTTTTTGAAGATGAAAATGATGATGGTGGAAATATTGAAAATAAATATGATGGTGGTGATTATAGTGATGATAATATTATTCATTATTCTAATAGAAAATATTTGATTTATAGGTAATAGCGATTCAAATCCAAAACATAAAAAGGGATGACGGAAGCTGTTGGAACATACATGAATGATGCATCAGAATATAAAATATCTACCTCCTCTTTTTGTGAAGATTTTATTTTGCAGTCTTTAAAGATGTTGGTCAACTCTATTGCATACGTTCCAAAACATTAATCATGTAGTCATCTTATTCATGGTTCCAAAAATCAGAAATCAGAATCAAGAAACCATTTCATGGAAAAGAACATCAAACATGAAGTTGATTCCAAACCTTTATACATAATTTTGATTCTCACGATAATTCTTACTAAGATGTGAAAATGTGGTGAAATTGGATCAATATTGACCTTAAATCATTCGATGATATGGTTGAGATAGTATAGGGTGACTTCAATGAATCATAAGAAAAAATTGAAACACATTCAAACAACTTCTCAGAATGGATAAAGGAAGAATAATCTACTCATTTACAAAAAGACTAAGATTTATATGGGAAACAAAATTCTCTAGCTTAAGAATTTAAAATAATTATGGATTATATATAATAGGTGTATGAAATAATTTTGTCTCAGAATGAAATGATTAAGTCATTGGAGGAGATGATTCTAATCCAACATCGAAAGATTCAAGTCTATAATAATAAGAGTTAGGATCAAAAAAACTTTTTGAAAAAATTCAATATGATCACAAGGAGATCAAGAAGATGAAGGCTATGGGAAGGGACATATTATCCAATAAATATTGTTCTTTTTTTAATTTATTATTCTTTGTTATAGATATTTTTTTCAATTATATGAAATGTTTATCCATTTTTGTTTCATATAGATTGTTTTATAACTTTATAGGTATATTATATTTCCCACCATTTCTTTTTGTAAATCACAATGTGGGAGAAGAATGTTATAAAATGAATATTAGTCTAAGGAGAAATATGATAATACATGAAATAATAAAAAAGACATCCAAATGTAAGGGGGATATTTCATTTCATATGAAAGGAAGAAAAATACATAAAGTTATCATACCGTGCTATGGGAGATTTCATAACCTAGGGGGGAGTAAATCGTATACATATTAAGTCCAAAATGAAGGGAGATTTAAGTTTTTTTCACATTTAAATAGTAAATCAATCGGTTTTAATAATAATTCATTAAATAAATTGTTTGTACTTTCCAAAAAGGAGGATATTATTGAGTCAAATCTTTCCTTATAACTTTTCTCATTACGTTATGTTTTTGGAAATAACAAACTTATTTTCTTAATAATTCTTTTTATACATAAGAAAATTTATATATATTTCCAGAATAATTCATTTAATCTATTAATAAATTTATATAAATATTAGATAAACTTTTATAAAAATTTATAGCATTATTTTTCTTCAGAAAGTATTGTTTTAAATTCATATTAAATACTTAATAAAATATGGAATCGTTCACATTATAAATTCTGAATCATCTAAAAAATCAAAACTAAATCATATTTCTAAATTATAATTCATTCATAATTATTAATCTAATTATCTCAAAATCATGATTTTTATTCATTTTTCTTAAATTGTAATCACACATAAAAGAAAATCTCATTCACATCCCAAATTCTGAGTCATACAGGATTACGATTAAGATTCTCTTAGTTTTGTTAATCTGATTTACATTTCTCAATTCTGATTCACTCAAAAAAACATATTTGGTTAATATTTTCATAAATTCTAATTCACTCAAATATGTGAATCATATTCACAATTTCTCAATTCCAAATCGTCTAATTTTTTGAATCTGAATCTCACTTTCTCAATTCTGACTATATATAAATTTTGGATCAGATTTTAGATCATTCATAAAGATACTATATTTTATTAAAGTATATTTTTTATAAATTTCATAAAGATAATATATTTAATTAATATAATGTTTTCATATATTTGGTTTCATACATACTGATTATTTCTCATGTGTTTTTATGCTAAATGATGTCATACAATCAATTATTATATGACCATTATAAGTGCCAGCTATACTGGCCATTCCAAAAAAAAAATAAGACCACTGGAGGAAAGGTTGACTATGGAGATATAACCTATAAATACCCAATCATTTGAACATGTTAACTACTATGAGAATTCGAAGAATTGATACTCTATGATAACTCTTCCAAAATTGATTTGTGGGAAATACTGGATGTGATTATGTGGTGAAAAAGTTGATCCACATACTTAAGATCTTCAATAAGATTTTTTTTCTTTGTGAGATTCTGATTTTTTTTGTACACGATTGTGGGAATTGAAGTTGAATGAAGAGTGAGATTCTAATTACCTGCTTATTCGAGGGATTCCTAGTAGAAGTAAGATATAGGTACCAATCACATTACAGATATAGTGCTTGCGGTGATTGAAAGAAATATACTAATATTTATATCTATATCATTCCCTAGTGTGGGTATGATATACTTTCTTGAAAGTATAAATCAAGGGACCTTTTTCCATAGTGTTTTGGATACCCTACATATTATGTTAAAAAAATTATACTATTTTATATGTAATTTTATTTTCCATTGCAATTTTTAACAACTAGAAAGTGTTTCTTATACTATCTATTTTTATGTAACTCTGATTTACGATTCTATATTCTTGTAGGTATAAACATGTAAATGTATTCATGTTTACTCATTTCTTTAAACTTATTTTTCAAACCTATAGTTATATTTTGTTAATGTTACAATAGAGGGTTTAGTAAATATTTTTTTTAAACTTTTTAAAAAATGTTTCATTAAGGATAGAGAAAGTATGTAAAATCCTAATTTATCCTCCACTATATCTAAGAATCTACATATATATTTTTATCCTATTTGTTCTTTGATTATGCTTGGTTCTTATTCACACACACTTTGAGAAGCTTCTCAATATGTCATACATCCCAACAATACTCCATGTCAAGACACAATAAACCATGGAGTTACAATTATATGGGCTCTATAAAAGAAAACTAATCTATGTTAACATTATTAGAAATATTTAGTATTTATCACATTAAATTTATAGATTTCTACACCCACCCACCTACACCCCCCTATGAGCACAAAATTGATGTTTTGGACCCTAAATTTTAGTCTAAGATATTCACTGAAGTCTACATAGAAACCCCTATGATAAAACTCTAAAAACTAAGCCATACATATAGAAAACGAACTATATCATAACATGGTCACCATTTCGTTTCCCACCATAGACCACCTATTTCTCTATAGACACTTGATACCTCCAATTTTGGGCCCTAACATATTCATGAATGGACCATCTTTCGTGTGATTGTCCCAATTGGCCATCACATGATCTTTTCATGTTATTTTTCCCCATTCACAAAATCCTTGTGATGCTTCATAGGATTTCACACATCCCAAAACTTCTCTAAGACACGCCCTAGTTAAATGTGGAGTTCTAATCAAGAAGGATCTCAAAAATAATGGTAAAGAAAATGGACATGTGTAGTAAAATTTATTCTATTAACCCAAAAACATTATAGGGTGTCACATCCAAGAACCTGAAATGGTTATTTCATCATTGATTGAAAATAAACACAGCACACAAAAATTGGGTTCATTAGTTATCAAATCCCATGATGGGTTGAATTGTTATGGTTTACTCCTTATAAGAGAGGCATGGGTCTAAAAGACCCTTGAAAATATTAAGGGACATGATAAATATATTTATTAGTTGGTACAAACTTATAGATATTTTGTCAAGGAACCAATGTAGGTTTTTTTGTAGTGGTTTATCCTTGGGGGATTTGATGAGTTTCTCATTAGTTTATTGACCCAATGGAGGGTGTGTGTGAGATATGAGTGCTGATTATTGTGAGTGACCCCATTGAAAAAAAATCGATGGTGTGAACCTATTATGTAAGAGGTAGTGGTTGTTCATGATCTTTATAGGATGACCTCTATTTAGTGATATGGGTTAGATATATGGATTACCCAATAAAGATGTGTTATTTGAGATGATTTAGGTGAGATCCACTACCCACCATGATATATAAGGATACAAGGTATGCTTGTGATGTTTTCATCATATAATAACATCATTCCAACTATAATGAGATGGACTAGTGTAATTTAAAACCCCATAACGTGAACACTGAGATATACACGAGGGACACACTGCCCCTTGAGATCATGTATATGGTAGATGGTCTGTGAGGGACAAAAACCCCATATGTGATTATTATATTATGATTTGACATGAGATGGATGCAGTAACCCCTATGAAAAGATATGTCTGAGTGGATCTTGGTGGAATGAAATCCCCCAAAGATATCATTATACATGTGAATTGGGTATGGTTATTTTTTAGAGGCGCATCATCACTGGCCAAAGAAGGTGTGTTCAGGGGCCGAGGTGGTCTTGATGAAACATAAAAACCTGATATAAATATTGATGTGATTTTCATGTTATATTTATCAGTTGGAATTTTTCATCATCATAGTTGTACCTTATATATTTATTTCATAATCATTCACCTCATCACACTGACACTCAGAATTGTTGGGGCATTGGGGAATCCTACCGAGTTATTCAACTCATTTTCAACTTACGTAAATGACATGGGTTTAAATATATGTGGGTAGGGAATTATTATTCATAATAATGTACCTGAAATAATTAAATATACATGTGCTAATTTTCATGGAATTTTTTGGTTGATATGGAATTTGGGGGATGATTATTTGTGATTTTACAAAGGCTATTTTACATTCCATTATTGTTCATCATGCACTTTAAAGTGTTTTATTTGTTTATATAAATAATATTTTAGTTTTTATTATCCAATTATACTTTTGTATTTATTTTTAAATAATATTTATGGATTTAATTCCTTTAATTATTTATTTTATGGGTCTATGGGACCCCTTTTTGTCTATAGGTTTTTGGGATGTCTATTATATGGATTTTTCATGCCATGTTTTTGGTAGATTTTGACATGACAATCGAGACTTTATTTTTCAAGGTAATGGTTTTCCCATGATTATTGTAGGAGCCTTCTATTTTTCACAGAATAAATTACATGGAGAGTTATTATTTATTTCCTCTGTAATCATTATCGAGTATTCATTCAAATAATCTGGGCTATTGTAACACCCGAGACTTTTATGAGAAATATTTTATTTTTTTGTTATATAAATCATCAAAGGAATCTTTCACTATAAACAACACTAGCTTGGCTTGATTTACATGCAATCGCGACCTTCCTCGATAGCTTGTGTCATATGCAATACTGAGTTTCACTAAACGATGATATGCTATTAAAAAATTATTAAAACTAGCCGTTATGAAAAGTAATTACCACTTTTTGAAATTTTGTAAATTTTATTTCTCAAAATGGACTTCATTTTTGGATTCTGAATATCGAAATTATCCTAGGGTGAAATTTTTGTAGTTTTCTGAAAACTTTCAATTTTTGATGAATAGTTAATACACTAGGTTACTTTTTAAAAACCGACTTTTTATTTAAATAATTATTTATTTTATTTGAATTTATTTTAAGTCAAAATTGATACATAATACCTTTATAAGTTAAAATTAATTTATTTGAGTCATTTTATAATAATTTTAGATATATAAAAGTTTTATTGAACTTTTCATTGTCTTTTACCCATCTCTTAGGAGAATTTGCAAATTTACATAAAACATAATTTTACCACTTCTATGAGTGGAATTTCAAAAATCCGAGAGACACGGTTAATATCAAGGACTAAAATGTGGTTCAATGAGATGAAAATAATTTTTTTTGAATAGTAACTTTTTACTTTTTTCCCACGGTTAAAAGTAAATAGGAAAATTAAGGGTAAAAATGTTATTATTATTACCCTAACGCATGTATTAATTCTATTGGATACGTGTAATTCGACCGAGAACAAACTTAGGAATAAAATATGACCATTTAGGCCCACTTGGATTAGATTAGGACATTTATTATTAATTTATTTAAATAAGGGTTAAAATAGTTAAAATCAATGTTTAATAAATAAAATATTTTTAATATATGGTTATACATAATATAAATTAGACTATAAATATTCATTTGAAATATAAAAGGATTTCATACATAATTTTATTTTATTTTTAATTTTAGTCATGAAATAATTTAATATATTTATGACACAATGATGATGCAGTAATCATCTTATTAATGAAATATTGACATAATTGATGTTATAAATACTCAAATAAATGTAATTTGAGACTTTTTATAAATTAAAATAATTTTCTATGTTAATATGATATTTTAGTATTTATTTAATTATTGTTTTTTGAACTAATCATTTTGTTATGATTTTCAAATAAATCAATTACCAAATAGTGTCAAAATGGACATAAAATAGGTTTTAAAACAAATATTATATTAATAATTGTTATTATATACCTAAAAATATGAGGATTGGACAAGATACTTATATCATGATATTTGTATCATTAATGGACCACTTTGGGGTCTCTTGGATGTATATGGTAAGTTAATTAACTATATAATATAAAAATACAAAGTGACGCGATAAATGTCAATCTAATTAACTAAGAGTTAAAACTAAACGATAAGGTTTATATAATGACTTAAACTTGTCAAAATTCTATTGTATGATATTATTGCGACCCATACCCACCTTAGCATCGAACTAACTCAATTTGGAGCTATTAAAAATCAAATATGACTTTATAATAAAATAATATTTTTAGTTATTCCAAAGGTGCCCCTCTCCTCCCTTATAAAAGGGCACCTCTTCCCTCTCTTCCTCACACCACATTGAACATTCAAGCTATTCCAAACCATGCCAAATTATCTTCTCCACTTCCCTAGAAACATCCTTGAGGTCCGGGTCTTCTTCAAAGATCAATTTCAGTGCCCTAAACGGAGGTCTCAAAGAGGTGATTCAAAGAAGAGGTAATGTCTGTTACCAATTCTTTCAACTTTATTTCTTATTCCTCTTCTTATTATTTATTTGTTTCATTATGAATTAATATCATCAGTATCACTAATATAATTATATGTTAGTATATTTATGAAACAAACCTATTTCACCATCTATCCATCCTACGGAAAATGAAATCACCGCACGTGCATACGTACGGAATACCGTATCGATACCATGTTGTAATCTATTTTCCATCACCACCTTACTTGGATGTGTATAATGGGGTAAAGAATAACTATATATTATTATTGTAAAGTAATATTGATTCTGAAATAGTATACATACACTCCAATTCAATTCCACGATCGTGGGAACGATATCATCACTCGTGCATACGTATGGAATACCGTCTCCACGATGTGATGTGACCCGTTCTACATGATCTCCATTGCATAATGATTATATAAATGAATTGAATGAACGAATATGATATATATTACACTAATAAATTTCTTTAAATGAGGTATCTATTAACTAAAAATAAGAATAAGAATTTATTCGACAAAACACGCATAAGAACAAAAAGTAATAAACACCCGAGTAACAAGTAGTAATGAAATATTACTAAAAAGAAGCTAATAATATAACCATATATGATATCATAAAAATAATTATTATTCTGAAATAATTCAATAACATTATTTAAATCATTATACCCGAGGTTCAGACACTTACGAAGAAAATCGGACCAAAGTTAAGGGAAATCTCACAATCTCATTTTTATCCGAGATTGTTTATACTTCAGAATTTACTGGGGAATATTTAGCATCCACATCCATGTTTCCTAAATATGTATTATTTATATCCTTCTAAAATTGTTTATATCAAATTATACCCTCTGGTGTGTTTTTAATAAAAGATATGAAATGAATCTTTTGTCGTTTTTTACAAGGTACTTTTTTGACTTTTCCGACAAAAGTACGAGAAGAATGTCTTTTTTTAACTTATGCGGCATGAATGGATTTTTAAAAAAATATTTCCAATAAGATTACTTTAATAGTTTTCAAGTTTATTTTTAATCAAATTCTTTTAGTTTAAAATTGTATGACATGTTAAGAAAGGAAAATGTTTTTGAAGTAGAAAGGATATTTTCCTCAAGAATGGAGTTCAAGTGTTTTATCAAAATTATTTTCCATATAAGATAACATAGGGTTATATTTCTATCCCTATTATAACATTGATTTGATTATGTTGTGATGGAAATATTTTTATGAATTCCTTTATCTTATATGAATTGTTTTACGATGTCACGATGTTTAAGAATCCCATTTTTATTACTGGGTTATGCAATGATGTATGATTTTTGATTTTGTGGAACAGATAATAATGGTATCATTATGAGATGTGTGGGACCTATATCTCCCTCCAATGCATTGGGTAAATATTTATATCTCATGAGATATACATGGCTGGAATGGTAGGTTAAACTAGTTCAGTGAAACAGGACTGAAACGAGGAGTGAACTTGGTTCAAAAATGGACTTTTTCTGCTAAGATAGTCTTGGAAATGAGTCTTGACTACTAAGAAATGATTCCCTGTTATTATGTGTGTATTTTAAAAAGTTTCATGTTTTATGTTATGATTATTTGGATTACATTTCACTACTATGATTTATCCCATTTTATGAAATCATGATTTTTTTGCAGGTTAAGATTTCCAAAATGTTATGTTCTTATGAATATGATGTGAATGGGTTTTCTTTTTTTTACCCTTACTGAGAATTTGTGATCACCCTTTATATGTTTTCTTTCCTCAGGTAAGGAATAAGGTTATTAAGTAGGATATTCCAAAAGGGACTCTAGATATGATGAAATAAATGGGAGACAATATAGATGATTTATGAACTAGTTGTTTATGTTTCCCAGTTTCTAAAGACACTATACCTATATGGTCCTTTAATGGTTTTGTTATATGTTCTAATAAGTGTACTTCAATTTTGAAGTATTAACAATTTATATAAAGTATGGGTCATTATAGTTGGTAACAGAGGAAAGGTATAGTCAAACTTTGGAAACTAGTATATGAAAGCTTTAGTAAGAAACCTAAGGATATGTCTAAGCATAGAACACAATCATAGTGTTTTAAAAATGGCCATGAATAATCTATGAGAAGACCTTAAGGGTAGAATTTTATTATTGGTTATGTGGTTTTCCTATTGTAATTAGTGTTGCTCACACTATTCTTCTTGGTTTTAGTCAATGGATGGAACCTGAAGGAACCGTGTTAATGCGGAATACGATGGGAAATGCAATGATTGTCCCCCTAAGCAACCAAACTTTTTGGGAGTTGGAATGAAAAATCATGTAGCCATGCTCAAAAAACATTCTCAAGCTATGAATCATGCAGGACTTCCAAACGAGCAAGGGAAGGAGAAAAATTCTGTTGAATCCTTCATGAGGCAGCGTCCACCTTCATTCAGCGGGTCTTCTGATCCATTAGTGGCTGAACAATGGATGAGTACCATTGAAAAGATATTTTTAGTTCTTCAATGTTCTGAACATGATAAAGTCATCTTAGCAGTGTATCATTTGGAAGGTGATGATGATCAATGGTGGAATATTATTAAGAATACGAGGCATAGGGATGAAATTGAGTCCATGAAATGGGACGAGTTCAATAACTTATTTTTCAATAAGTACTTACCCCGTATTCTCCAAACAAAGAGGGAGATGGAGTTTCTTGAACTAAAGAGAAATGATGATGAATATATTTGTACCTACGAAGCAAATTTTACAAGACTTTCAAGGTACGCTTCTGGTATTATTATCTAACCTGAAAGTAAGATCGATCGATTCATTAGTGGCTTAAAACCAAGTCTTCGAAGGGTGTTAGCCATGAGGGACTTCAATATCTATGAGGAATTTTTTTGATGTTATCTCAAGGTTGAGATAGAGATTGGTGTAACCCATCAGTCATATGGGTTTTATAAGAAGAGGAAAATAGAATTCAAAGGAAAATCAAAAGGGCACACTGAAAAGAAGATGATTTTTCTCTTATGCTGAAAGTGTGGAAAGAAACATGGAGGAAATTTTCTTAAGGGGACAAGAAAATGTTATTAGTGTGGAAAAGTAGTTCATCGTGAAATTGAATGTCGAAATAATTGGAAGAAAATGTCTAATGATGCAAACAAAGGAAGGGATACATAGAATGAACCTACTAAACTTCAATGTTTCAAGTAAAAGGAGATGGGGCATTCTGCCAATCAATGCCCAAATCCAAGGGTTGATGAAGATGATCGACGTCAACAAACTCTTAAGGATAAAGACAAAGGAAAGTCACATTGAATTACTATTGGCGATGTGGAATATGATAACGAAGTGGTGAGAGGTACACTTACCATCCACTCTAAAGTAGCAAATGTTTTATTTACTCTGGATCCACCCACTCTTTTATTTTTTAAGAATTTTATAAGGTTATCACCGTATTAACTCAACAATTTGATGTTGAGTTAGCTATGACAACTCCCAATGCCACAACAGTCGCATCAAAAGTTTACAATTCTTCTCCGATTGATGTTTGTGGAAAAGTGCTTCCTGAAAATCTTGTGATCCTTCCTATAGTGGAATTTGATGTGATTATTGGCATGGATTGGCTTTCTTTATATGGATTTCATATCAATTGCCAAAGAAGGGAAGTCACATTTCACATTCCAGATCAATCTATGATTGTCTATCGATGCAAGGATGAACATAACCTTCTAATAGAAATATCTTCCATCTTATGGGTCTTGATTCCAATAAATGAAGGTCATTTATCTGAAATGGTTAGTGAGAAACTCACAATTATGAATATTCCCATTGTACGGGAGTTTGACGATGTCTTTTCGGAGGAATTTTCTGGTCTTCCACCAAATCGTGAAGTTGAGTTTTCAATAGAACTCGTACCGGGTGCTTTGCCTATTTCAAAGACACCTTATAGAATGTCCCCAATTGAGTTGCAGGAATTGAAGAAGTAACTCCAAGATAATCTTGATAAAATATTCATAAGCCCTAGTTCGTCACCTTGGGGAGAACCTGTTCTATTTCATAAGAAGAGAGATGGATCAATGGGACTATGCATTGATTATCGAGAACTTAACAAGATATCCATCAAGAAGAAATATCATCTCCCGTGCATTGATGACTTATTTGACCAACTACGCAGAGCTCAATACTTTTCCAAGATTGATCTTCGTTCAGGGTATCATCAATTAAGGGTCAAAAGGGAGGATATACCAATGATGGATTTCCGTACAAGGTATGGAAATTATGAATTTATAGTGATGACATTTGGTCTTACTAATGCCCATGTTATCTTCATGGATCTGTTGAATAGAGTCATTAGATAGTATCTTGATCAGTTTGTGGTAGTTTTATAGATGATATTCTTGTATATTAAAAGAGCAAGGAATAACATGAAGATCATTTGAGAATTATATTGAAGACCCTAATAAAGGAGAAGCTTTATGCCAAATTTACCAAGTGTGAATTTTGGCTTCAAAAAGTTTCATTTTTTGGTCACATAATCTAAATAGAGGGGATATATCTAGATCCAGCAAAAACAGAGGTTATCGAAAGATGGTCGAGACTAACAACAGTAACTGAGATCCGAAGTTTTCTTGGTTTGGCGGGATATTATCGACATTTTGTGAAAGATTTTTCACGATTATCTAATCCACTCACCAGGTTGACTCGAAAAGGAGTTATGTTCATGTGGACGGAGGAATGTGAAGAGAATTTCAAGGAGTTGAAAAGAATGTTATCTAGTGCACCTGTACTCACACTTCCTTGTAGTGGAGAAAGGTTTGTGATTTACAGTGATGCACCCAAAAAGGGGTTGGGGTGTGTTCTTATGAAAAATGATATGGTGATAGCTTATGCCTCACGACAGTTGAAAAGCCATGAGAAAAATTACCCAACTCATGATTTGGAGTTACCTACGTTAATATTTGCATTAAAGATTTGGACGCATTATCTTTTGGGAGAAAGGTGTGATATTTATACTGATCATATAATTTTAAAGAATATTTTCACACAAAAGGAGATGAATATGTGCCAAATAAGATGGTTGGAGCTGATTAACGATTAGGACTGCTCAATTATTTACCACCCTGGGAAAGAAAACAAGGTGGAAGATGCTTTAAGTCAACAAGACCATGCTAGCTTATCCAAGATAAGGATCACAAAAGATCCAATATTTGTGGATTTACAAAGGATGGACCTTGGAATTATAATCAATGGGGAAAAATCATGTCTTTCTCAATTGAATGTTCAACCATCTATACAAGTGAAGATTAAAGAGGCACAGAAAGAAGATGTAGAGTTACAAAAGAAGGTGAGAAATATTCTTGAATTCAACCATGATTATGATGGGATAATAAAGTTCAGTAATTGGGTTTGTGTTCCTCCCATCCCAGAATTAAAGAAGGAGTTGCTGGATGGGGCTCAAAGTTCTTCATTCTCTATTCATCCTGGAAGCACAAAGATGTATTGGGACCTGAAAGAGTACTTCTGGTGGGATGGAATGAAAAGATATGCTGCTGAATATGTCTCTCGATGCTTGGTTTGTCAGCAAGTTAATGCTGAGATACAGAAGTCTAAGGGGATGTTACAACCATTACCCATACCCGAATGGAAATGGGAAAACATCACTATGGACTTTGTCACCGGACTTCCTAAAACATCCAAAGGAAATAATTCTATCTGGGTCATAGTTGATCGTCTTACAAAGTCTGCACACTTCATTGCTATTATAGAGGATTTATCTCTGGATCAGCTTGCCAGGATATATGTGAAGGAAGTTGTAAGATTGAATGGAGTACCACATTCCATTATATCTGATTGGGATCCAAGGCTTACCTAGATGTTCTGGTGAAGTCTTCAGCATACTCTGGATACAGAGTTGAGTTTCAGCACTGCTTATCATCTTCAGACAGATGGTCAGTCTGAGAGAACAATTCAAACTCTAGAAGATATGTTGTGAGATTGCCGGATGGATTTCAAAGGTGGTTGGGATCAACACCTATCTTTGGTGGAATTTTCATATAATAATATCTTTCACTCCAGTATTCAGATGGCTCCTTATGAATCCCTCTATGGAGAGAAATGCCGAACTCCAACTTGCTGGGATGAAGTTGGGAAAAGAAAGATATTAAGACCTGATCTTGTTGATGAGATGGCAGAAAAGGTTAGATCAATTCAACAACACATAAGAGCAGCTCAAAGTCAACAAAAAAGCCATGAAGATAATTGAAGAAAAGACCTAGAGATTGATGTGGGTGATAATTTGTTCTTACTAAGATCTCCCTGGAAGAGGGTCATGAGATTTGGAAAGAAGGGAAAGTTGAGCCCTAGATATATCGGTCCTTTTGAAATTTTGGATCGTGTTGGGAAGGTAGCTTACCGATTGGCGCTTCCACCAAATCTCTCCCAAGTTCACGATGTGTTCCATATATCTCTCCTGAGAAAGTACATACCTGATTCTTCACATGTACTTAGCTCAGAAGTTGTACCGCTGGAGCAAGATCTTTCTTATGAAGAACATCCGATAGAGATTCTAGATCATAGAAAAAAAGTCCTACAGAACAAGACCACTCACTTTGTGAAAGTTTTATGGAGAAACCACCAATTATATGAAGCTAAATGGGAGCTTGAGGAAATGATTAGGGATAGGTATCCTCATGTATTTGTTACAAAGTGATGAATTTCGAGGGCGAAATTCATTATAAGGGGGGTAGAATGTTACACCCGAGACTTTTATGAGAAATATTTTGTTTTTATGTTATATAAAACATCAAATGAATCTTTCACAACACACAACACTAGCTTGGCTTGCTTTACACGCAATCGCAACCTTCCTCGATAGCTTGCGTCGTACGCAATACCGAGTTTCACTAAACAACGATATGCTATTAAAATATTATTAAAACTAGCTATTATGAATAGTAATAACAACTTTTTGAAATTTTGGGAATTATATTTTTCAAAATTGACTTCATTTTTGGATTCAAAATATCTAAATTAGCCTATGGTGAAATTTTGGTATTTTTCTGAAAACATTCAATTTTTGATGAATAGTGAAAACACTGGGGTACTATTTAAAAACTGACTTTTTATTTAAATAATTATTTATTTTATTTAAATTTATTTTAGGTAAAAATTGATACATAATACCTTTATAAGTTAAAATTAATTCATTGGAGTCATTTTATAATAATTTTAGATATATAAAAATTGTATTGAACTTTTCACCGTCTTTTACCCACCTCTTAGGAGAATTTGCAAATTTACATAAAACTCAATTTTACCTCTTCTGTGAGTGGAATTTAGAAAATCCGAGAGACACGGTTAATATCAAGGACTAAAATGTGGTTCAATGAGATGAAAATATATTTTGGTGAATAGTAAATTTTTACTTTTTTTACCACGGTTAAAATTAAATAGGGAAATTAAGGGAAAAAATGTTATTATTATTACCCTATCACATGTCCTAATTCTATTCGATTAGTGTAATTCGACCAAAAAAAAACCTTAGGAATAAAATATGACCATTTAGGCCCAGTTGGATTAGATTAGGACATTTATTATTAATTTATTTAAAGAAGGATTAAAATAGTTATAATCAAAGCTTAATAACTAAATAAATTTTAATATAGGTTTATACATAATATAAATACGTCTATAAATATTCATTAGAATGATAAAAATATATATTACATAATGGTATTTTAGTTGTAATTTTTAGACATTAAATAATTTAATTTATTTATTACACAATGATGATGCAGTAATTATCTTATTAATGAAATATTGACATAATTGACGTTATAAATACCCAAATAAATGTAATTTGAGACATTTTATGAATTAAAATAATTTTATATGTTAATATGAAATGAAAGTATTGATTTAATTAAATTTTTTAGAACTAATCATTCTGTTATAATAAAAAATAATATTATCAAATAGTGTCAAAATTGCCATAAAATAGTTTTTAAAACAAATATTATATTATAAATTTTTATTATATTCCTAAAAACTATGATTCGGCCGAGATACTTATATCATGGTAGGTGTATCAATAATGGACCACTTTGGGGTCTCTTGGATGTATATGGTATGTTTATTAACTATATAATATAAAAATACAAAGTGACATGGTAAATATCGATCAAATTAACTAAGAGATAAAACTAAAAGATAAGGTTAATATAATGACCTAAAATTGCCTAAATTCTATTGGATGATAGGATTTAGATGCATACCCTCCGTAGCTTAAAAATAACTCAATTTGGAGCTATTAAAAACCGAATATGACCTTATAATAAAATAATATTTTTTTGTTATTCCAAAGGTGCCCCTCTCCTCCCTTATAAAAGGGCACCTCCTCCATCTCTTCCTCACACCGCATTGAGCCTTCAAGCTCGTCCAACCCATACCATATTCATATCTCCTCTTCCTTAGAAACATCCTAGAGGTCCTGGTCTTCTTCAAAGTCCAATATTTGTGCCCTAAAAAGAGGTCTCAAAGAGGCACTTCAAAGAATAGGTAATGTCCATTAATGATTCTTTCAACTTTTTTTCTTCTTCCACTTATTCTTATTTAGTTGTTTCATTATGAAGTAATAAAATCAGTATCACTCATATACTGATATGTTATTATAAGTATGAAATAACCCTATCTCACCATCTATCCATCCTACCGAAAACGAAATCATCGTGCGTGCATACGTATGGAATACCGTCTCCACGCCGTGGTGTAATCTATTTTCCACCACCACCTTACGTGGATGGGTATAAGGGTTTAAATAATAAGTGTATGTTATTATTTTAAAGTGATATTGATTCTGAAATAGTATACATACACTCAAATACAATTCCACAATCATGGGAATGATATCTTCGCTCGTGTGTACATACAGAATACCATCTCCACGATGTGATGCGACTCGTTCTACATGATCTTCTTTGCATAATGATTATATAAATGAATTTAATGAATAAATATGATATATATTAAACTAATAACATTATTTAAATGATTTAACTATAACATAAAAAGAATAATAAGAATTTATTCGACAAAACACGCCTAAGAACAAAAAGTAATAAACTTTCGAATAACAAGTAGTAATGAAATATTAATAATAAGAAGCTAAGAATATAACCATATATGATATCATAAAAATAATTATGATTCTGGAATAAGTCCATAACATTATTTAAATCTTTATACAGGAGGATCAGGCACTTACAATGAAAATTGGACCTAAGGTAAGGGAAAATATCACAATCTCATTTTTATCCGAGATTGTTTATACTTTAAAATTTACTGGGGAATATTTATCATCCACATCCATGTTTCCTAAATATGTAATCTTTATATCCTTATACAATTTTTTATATCCAATTTTACCCTTTGGTGAGGTTTTAGTAAAAGATATGAAAGGAATCTTTTGTCATTTTTCGTACGAGGAACATTTTTGACTTTTCTGACAAAAGTACATGAAGAATGTCTTTTTTTGTCTTATACGTCATGAATGGATTTTTAAAACATTATTTCCAATAAGCTTCCTTTACAAGGTTTCATGTTTATTTTTAATAAACTTATTTTAGTTTAAAATTGTATGACATGTTAAGAAAGGAAAATCTTTTTTAAGTAGAAAGGATATTTTCCTCAAGAATGGAGTTCAAGTGTTTTATCAAAATTATTTTTATAAGGCCCCAACCTTAAACCTTAATTAATCTTGAGTTAATACAAGATTACACATTGAGGATCTTTTCAGGTTTTGATTTTTAGAGAATTAGATCATAAAACTTTCATTGCATTCCACATTTAGACAAAGTGGTTACATAAAAGACATGATTCATTCTTCCCATCAACGGAAACATATTTAAAATAAAACATGGATTCATTCTTGACACATCCTTGACACTATCGTCACATTACATACCTTACCCTTGACCAGTGAATTTTTTTTTTAAAACATGGGATGAGCATAAAAAAGATCAGTAAGGGATATAAAAATATGGAAAGGAAACATGAGTTCATATACACATAAGAATGAAATCATACTTTACCCATAAAACTTAGGAACTTTAACATACCTCATCAAACCATGAATAACTCATAGAAATCATAAGACATAAAGGTAACTTGAGGCATTCATAACATTCTTACCCAGGGAGTAACTCTCTTGGTTACTTTTGGAATACCCATCAAATTATATTCCCTAAATCTCTTCGGAGAAACCTCAACGTTTCACTCCTTCGTGTTACCCAATGCATTAGAGAGCTATATCGGGCTCACCCGCCCTTAGTTTATCACGGAACCACCCGTCTTCAGAATAATGCCCAAGAAACTCAACATAATCATATCACATAAAACATGCATAAAGGAAACATAACATTTCCACCTTTCAATCACAAGATATCAATACAACAAATTGATATAAAAACATCATGAAAAACATTTTCAATACCAAAATAAAAGGAAAATCAAACATGGTATTTATTTTTCTTTTAAAAATAAGGTATGGCTTGTAGAGGAAGCCGAAACTCAAATAAAGGTCACGGCGGCAGAGAAGTCGTTGTCGCCGCATACGTACGAAAAAAACATTCCCTTTTGTCGTTTAGTAAAATCTTTCGTATAAAAAATATTTCTTTTTGGATAAACGTAAAATTCAAAGGGGTTTATACACCGTATAAAAGAATGTTGTGTATAAAACAAAATATGACTCAATGAAAGGAGATTGAGACGAAGTCCCATACAAAGACGATATCCTTGTTTTAAGGATAAATAAATTACATAATTATGTGTGACAAACTAATACACCAAATATAAGTGGATATTAAGTGTAAAATAATCAAAGGACATTCACACATATTCAAATGATGACATATTCAATAACTACTTGTTGAACCTAAAGAAATCGAAATTGGGATAAGAAGTTCCCTTGACAGCCTAACGGCGTCACATCAAAATGTGTTGATGAGAGATAAAAAAAGGGTATCTCATCACTTGGACATAAACTTTACATCAATAAGGATATATTAGAACATATCCCATCATACCAATATGTAAATTAAAATACCCAACAACAGAAGTATTTTAAAAAGAGGAGGGTGAAAGGTTCCCTTACCGACATGGGTATCTTTCGAAACATACACCTCGTGAAAGAAGGACAATACAACATTGATGTAAATACACATAAAAGAAAGTATATTAAAAAATGAGTAAAATAGTGGGTAGTACATACACCACTCAAAGGAAATTGTGGCAAATGTAGCATAAATCTCACGGGAATAAAAGTGAGATGAAAAATCCCTTACGAAAACTCGGCATCCTAACGGCGCCACATAAGACTTACAAAAATGGGTTGATGAGATCAAATAGGGTATCTCATCATATTAAGATAAAGTTTATAGAAAGAGTCATATAAAAGAACATCCCCCAACATAACAAAGAGGAGCTTAAAAGAAGTTACATAAAGGAGAGTACTTAAATAGAAAGAGAGAGGTTAGATCTCTTACGAAAATTTGGCAGCTTAACGGCGCGACTCAAAACTTCCAAAATGGATTGATGAGAGAGAATAGGGTCTCTCATCACATGAAAAAAAAATTACATTAAGATTAATATAAAAGAACATCCCAATAACAATAAAGATGAGCTTTAAAAGGAATGACTTAAAAGAGTGTACTTAAAAAGAAAGAGTGGAGTAGGATCCCTTACCTCGGGTCCGACTTGACTCGATCGTTCTTTAACGTCCTGAATAATAAACATGAGTTAATTTACACTTTATTAAGAAACTTTTTCTAGTTCATTATTCCTTTTAGATCACTTACTGCCATGTTATAAACATTATGTAATCATTTAAGTTAATAATGATTGTTTTGTCGATATTTGGTTCTTAAGTTGAAAGTGGACTTCTTACAATTACATATTGTTCGTGTGGTAAAATGTTCATTACATACCGAATTATACTAATGATTTGGATATCATATATATCATATATATCCATAATATACATGTATTTATAATATTACATGATCATTTAGAGGTAAGAAATGAAATGTACCGTTCATGGAGACGGTAAGCCGTACGTACACATGATGCTTAAATGAAGATATCACATTTACCCATAATGGAAACCATAATGGTATGCCCAAAATGAAAAATACAGAAGCTTAAGGAAAACATAAACATATCATATATCATATATAAATATAGTTTCATCTTAATGGCCACCTTTGAAGGTGTTAAAAGGATGTTGAACAATCATCGTTTCGGGAGGCCGAAATTCGCCATCCACAGAAACTGTATGTTCTTTAACCATTAGATGTAGGTGTGTGAATGTGTAGCTAGAATACTTCTTATAAAAACATACTAGTATATTTATTATACTGGAGTTGTTACAAAATAAATGAATAAAAAGAGTTTAGGGGGTTGGAGAAGAAAAATAAAACAAAATGACTGAAGTGAAGACATTACCTTAAAATCGGGTAACTCCCTTTGGTTTGAGCTCAAAGGCTTCCCTGGGAAGACTTCTGCCCAAAGTGAGGTTTCAATGATTAATAGAGGGAAGTGTAGAGACAAAATGGGCAGATTTTGGCCGAGCCAAAGGCTTTGGGTGTGTGGGTAAGGAGGTAGAGGTGGGGGCCATTTATAAGAGGAGAGGATGGGCACTCTTGGAAAGTAAGCAAATGTTACTTTATTTGAAAATGGTATTCGAAGTTAGGAGGTCCAAAATTGATGTGTTTCGAGGATAAGGTGATAAGGGTTCGAAATAAACTCATCCAATAGGTTTTGTACATGTGTAGGTCTTAGATATTATATTATCTTTCCATTTTATTTAAATCGTTAATTAATGAGGTCATCGATGCATCATCATGATGTCAGAAATAATTTAATTTATTTAAAGTCTAAAAATTATAAAAAAAATACTATGATGTAGGAAATATTTTTATCTTTCCAATTAATATTTATAGTCAATATTCGGATTTGTATAACCCCATGTAAAAATTGTTTTAGTAAAACATTTCATGTTTGTCTCATTTTTTCTTTAACTTTAAATAAAAGGATATTAATGACATTTTCCAACCAAAGTGGCTTCATGGGGTCCCCAAGTTTACCCATGGGTTGTATTGGTCGGCCTTGACACATAAAATGAGGTTAGGACATGTGTCAAGTTCATTTCATATTATTAAAAAATTATTTTTACCTTAAACTACACTAATTACCTCTAACCGCGATTATAAACTTAATAAGTTACTATTCACCAAAAAATTATTTTTATCCCATTAAACCACATTTTACTTCTTAATTACAACCATGTATGTCAGATTTTTGAAATTCAAAACAAAAAGATGGAAAAATTTCATTTAAATGGAAAAATCAGTTTTTATATGTACCACTTAGTGGTTTCACTATTCATAAAAAATTGAAGTTTTTCAGAAAGTTCCCAAAAATTCACCCTAATATATATTTGATATTCCAAATTAAAAAATGAAGTCTATTTTACAAAAATCAAATAATATAAGTCACGTTAATTTATTTAATAATTAATTCCCGTTGTCAGAGCAAATAGCGTGTGTTTATGAAAGAATAAGTATCAAAAGATTGACACTAGTTTAAGTCTGATTTCAAAGTGAGATTAATTCCAACGACCACTATTGGATTTCATGGTAAAAATATTTCTAATTTCATGTTAACACCAATTCAAAAGATAATCTAATCATATAAATAAATTAGATTAAAAAGTGGTTTCGAATTAAAATACAACATTTTACACTATTCATTAAAAAATGAACTTTATCAGAAAGATACCAAAAATTTACACAAAGTAAATTTTGATGTCCCAATTCTTAAGAAGAGTTTTATTTGGTTCAAAAGGATGTATAAGAGTGAACAAAACTATATTTAATGATGGTTCTCCACCAAAAGGTGATAAGTGAACCTTTAGTGAAAACTAGGTCATATTCGCCTAAAATTGAATTATTTCCGTATTTTATGCCTTTATCCTTTATTGGATAAATGTAAAAACATTTAAAAACATATATAATCATATTTTTAGTTATTTCTATCCATTCACGCCAATACAACGACTACATGTTAACTACGATTTAAAATAATATTATTTTATTATTAGAGTGCAACGTAAGATTCCCAAGAAACTCGTTGTTGCATGTTGGGTACGCCATTGAGCATAGCGTCCCCTTTAAAGTCATATTAATATTTTATTCACAAATATGGATAAATATGAAAATGACATATTCTTTATTTACCTGGGGTGTTACAATTTTCCATCTAAGATAATATAGGGTTCTGTTTCTATCCCTATTATTACATTGATTTGATTATGTTGTGATGGAATTATTTTTATGAATTCAATTATCTTATATGAATTGTTTTATGATGTAACAATGTTTAAGAATCCCATTTATATTACATGGGTTATGCAATGATGTATGATTTTTGATTTTGTGGCACACATAATATTGGTATCATTATGAGATCGGTGGGACCTATATCTCCCTCTAATGCATTGGGTAAAGATTTATATCTTATGAGATAGGCATGGCTAGAATGGAAAGTGAAACCGATTCAGTGAAACAGGACTGAAACGAGGAGTGAACTTGGTTCAGAAATGGACTTTGTCTGCTAAGATTGTCTTGGAAATGAGTCTTGACTACTAAGAAATGATTCCCTATGATAATGTGTGTATTCCACAAAGTTTCATGTTTTATGTTATGATTATTGGGATTACATTTCATTACTATGATTTATCCCATGTTATGAAATCAGGATTTCTTTTGCAGGTTAAGATTTCCAAAATGTTATGTTCTTATGAATATGATGTGATTGGTTTTTCATTTGTTTACCCTTACTGAGCATTTGAGCTCACCCTTTTATGTTTACATTCCCCAGGTCAGGAAGAAGGTTATTAAGTAGGATATGCCAAAAGGGACACTAGATATGATGAAATAAATGGGAGACAATGTAGATGCTTTATGAACTAGTTTATTATGTTTCATAGTTTCTAAAGACACTATACATGTACAGTCCTTTCTTGGTTTTGTTATATGTTGTAATAAGTGTACATTAATTTTGAAGTATTAATAATGTATGTAAAGTATGGGTAGTTATAGCTATAATATTACAAACAAACATTAGAGGGTGATTTAGGATGGGATCATTCTAGTTGAGGTGGATATATGAGTCAAAGTTGGTAATATAGAACAAATTACTAATCTTATTATTGTACTAAAATATTCATTTTGGTGAATGTTAGTAAATATAAAATCACATGATGATCATTATTCTTTATAAAATCTCTGTAATAATTTTCTATGGTTAACTATTGTATTCAATGGTTATAGAAGTTACACACTATGCTTAGAAACTAGAAATAATATGATAATATTATTAAATATGTGATTTTTATTTTGATGATGTCTTTTTATGGGACAAAAAATATATAGTATTCCATGTTTGAAAAACAATAGGACCATGAGATAATTTTTTAATGGTTATTCCCTTGGTAATTTTTAGAGTAAGAGATTATGAGAACATAACCCACTTGTAGGAAATAAAAATTTATATGTGTTATTATTATTTATGGATTTTTTAATCATAATTATAGTTTATTATTATCATTAGTGAATATCAAGAGTCATATAAATTGATATATTGATGAATTTTATGATGAAAAATTCTTACTTAGAGTTTAGATATGTTGGGTGTGTCTCAAGTGTAGTTGATTTAATGAATATTGCAACGGATAATTTTTCCTTGTGTTCATGAAAATAATTTTATCTGATGAAAATAAATCAAACTAGGGATGAAGAAGTTTTAATGTGTAGAAATTCTAACATGACATGTTTTTTACATGTTTGAAAGTTCATGAGTTTTGAAATATTTATTTAGTGGATGGGCCAAATCATTAAATGATCCTCATAATGTAAATATAATAATTCTAAAACTTAAAAGTGTTTTTCTAATATGTGTTTAAGGTATGACAAGAGTCTCAGGTGTTTTGTTGAGTTTCAGAAGTTTTTTTATTTAAAATCTATTTTAAGGACCCTACTATATGAGTTGCATGGTTGGAACACAATTAGTAACAGCCATGAAGCCCAACTATACAACATCTAAATGGAGGTGCATGGTTTTTGAAAAAATGAAAGGTGGGTTTCATAGTCATGCATTATATCTATATAAATATATATGGGATAACTGAAATATCTACAGCGAATTTGTCTAATAATGGGCTAAATGTGTGAGGTGTGGGTGTCCTTGGATAGTGGAACCACATGATAGTTTCATGGTTTTCCAAACCATGTGGATCATTATTGATATAGAAATTATCATTTCCACAATAAAATTTAACATTACTTCTCCCTTTTTCCTTCCTTGTTTCACTAATTCCATGAGTCTTATCAGGCTCCACATCCCTCCGTTCCTAATCTTCCATTGGTATCCTCATCTATGCTTCTATTTATGTAATTCCAGTTGTGTTGGATCTCTGGTAGAAATTCTATAACTACTCTAACCATTTTTTCTAATTTAACTTCTCTCTTTGGATGTGATATTTACTTATATCATTTCTTTAATTTATGGGAATTTTTTAATTCTTTCTACATTTTATCTCCTCATCTCAAATAGAATCATGAAAATAGTTGAGTGAAGCATCCTATGAATAAGGTAGGTAGTCTATTTATTTTCCCCTAAAGTAAAAATGATTTTATCATGCATCATTATTCCTCATTCCAAAACATCCACGTGACACCTCATAAATGAAGAATTAATTAAATAATATATATTTTTATGCCTAGAGTAGATTTCAAAACCCATCAACCAATATTGGAGGATTTAGACTTCAATAGAAGATTCCCTTTAGTGTGTTCACTTCTTAATTTTCTTTAAGAATTATTCATTAGATTTATGTTAAAACACTTCTTATGTAGTGTAGGATTGTCCTTTTAAAAAAATTAAATTGAATTAAACCAATGGTAAACGACATGACATGTTTATAGGACCTTGATTTTATTTTTGTAACATAAATTACCCTTGTATAATGAAATGGCCAACATGACATATGTTTATTTTTTAAATGGATTTGTTTAAACAATGATTATGACTACTCCATTAAAACATATCAAGGTAAATATAAGATTTTTGATTTAGAAGACCTTAGATTGAATCATCATTCCTAAGGATTAGAATTTATAAATGAAATGAAACATGGGGAGGGTGATACATAGGTTCTTCATAGAACACCTTGGATGGTCTCACTAAGAAGATGCCTTTATATTACCCATGAGTGATACTCGGTTCCCTATTAGACTTCTTTGGATGGGATTATAAGGAAATGCTACTATACAATTACATGAGTGATACCTAATTCAATATTACATAATCCATGGGTTAAATTTTATGGTTATTCCAATATACTATAATGTGAGTGATACATAAGATTCCTATATGGAATCTCTTGGAAAGACTCATATGATGATGTGTCTTTTTAGTGCTCCTAGTGTGATACATGAGATTCTTTTTATAAAAATTATCATATGGTATTAGGATTCCAATTAATTAAAAAATTTATGCATCTACCCGGAAAAGAAACATTATTTTATTTAGTTTACACATTTTCTATATGATAGTATAATTATTCATTTTTTTTCTATGTTCATAAGTCATTAGTAACAATCATCTCTTTATGATTATAGATGGATTCCATAGGATACACCTTAGGCCCTATATGATATTACAAATCAATATATATAAATAATATGTACTAATGTGTATGATGTGAATACGAACATAAATATAGTATATATTTATATACATAAAGTTTGAAATCTATTCAGAGAAATTCTAAGTAAGAATAAAGCATGATTATTCAGTCTAGTTTCCATGAGAAACCAACAACAATAATATTTATTTTATTTACTCTAATGAAATGATTATTACCTATACCGTAAAAATTTTATATGCATGGATTGTATAGTTATACATACATTCGGTGGTGTCCTACAAAGTATAAGTCACAATTTTTTTACCACCTATTGATACCCAAACATACATCATAAATATTGGTAGGGATAAAGGGAATCATCCAGCTTTGTGTGCCTAATATATATAATAGGGTGTTGTATCTGAGAAATGGGTCAATTTTATGATCATGATATATGTGGTGACATCATTTGGATTTTTTTTTCATTTTTTATAGTATGTTTTATATTAATGCTTCTCTAATTCCTTGTCTTTCACCATTGTATAGCATACTAACATCACCTTAATTTGTATTTCATAATAATTATTCTTCTACTCATTTACCATATCTGGATAAATTTTGTTTCTATGGTTTATTTATTATATTTTTCTTCTTATTGATTAATATTTATTCCATTTTTTACAATATGACCATGATGGTATAGTCTCACAACATTACCCTCAGAGACCATTTCATCTATTCGATAACCTTATTCATATGAGGATGTGCACTTGAGGCCATGCATCCAACCTTGTTGGGTTTCATAGGACTGAATTGGGTGTAAGATTCTATACTTTATGGGGATTTTTTTGTTCTGTGAAATTATATAAATGGGTTTAGTAGTTTTTAATGGAATATAAAACTAGTCTTATTAAATTGGCCGAGCTATTATCACATTAAGGATTTCGTAGTATATATTGGTTAAGGAATGTATATACGGTTTTTTCCATTTCTATATTAGATCAACTATTTTTTGGATTATGATACATCTTTAAAAAAAATTAATTAATGTATTTTTTTGGTATTTTTTGGTATAACAATAAAGTAAAATTTAGTCATGTCATATACAATTTTAACTATGGTATTACCCAAAATGTCAATGATGATAGAGGAAAAAGGACTCTACTCTGTAATATTCTCACATAAAGGATTTACATAGAAAGTTATAAGGTCACATTAAATATATTGGTCAAATATATAATGGTGGTCTATTAGTAAAATCCATGTCTTACTAGAATCATACTTTCCATGTGGTGACAACTTGTTGAGTTATTAATATTTTGATTTAGTGAAAGTGGGAGTCAAATGGAGTTTGTTCCTTAGAACCCACTACTATAAATAATATATTGCTGTAATATTTTGGGTGTTGAATATTAATCAATATTTTATCATATTATGATCTATTTTCTATGTGAAATACATGTGATAATCACCTATGTATAATTTTTATGCTAAAAGGTCATTGAAATTCTCCTCTATGATTAGAACTTTCAGGTTCTAGAATAATTATTCTAGATATATATTATATAGATAGAGGATCTAGATTATTTATAGAATAATATATAGTATATTAAAGGTATAGATTCATATTAATTTTTAACAGTGTATCATGGTGTAAGCCCTGGGTAATTTTCAAATAAGGTGATTATGAGATCATGACTCACCATTAAAAAATTAATATTTGTATGTGTCATTCTATGATTTTATATATAGACATGTGTAATGGACCAAAAAAATGTAAGATTACTTTTAATTAATAAAATTATAAATATAATTTTATGTGATGATGAATGTTTTTACGATATATTCATATGGTTAGGTATGATACCTTTCGCATGTCACAAGTAATATTTCATTAGTAAATAACATGTGAAATAATTTATCCCTTATTTTATATAAAATAAGTATATATTTCAAGACCAATGATGTAAATTGAATTTATATATTAATAAAATTCACATGATGTTCTTTAGGGATACTCATTTCTAGAATGTCAATGTAAGTCACATCGAGCACGTTGGTTGATCTAACTGGTTTGAAACTAGCATGATTAGAGATATCATGATAAATTGATTATATAAAAAAGTGAGCATTTAGATGTGGT
Organism: Viscum album; assembly: GCA_963277665.1. Lineage (NCBI taxonomy): Eukaryota > Viridiplantae > Streptophyta > Magnoliopsida > Santalales > Viscaceae > Viscum > Viscum album. The sequence goes on along the minus strand of OY728160.1, from coordinate 374,749,055 downwards.
AATTTTCATTTATTCATTAAAATTATATTTATGGGTTACATGGCATGTTTTCTGTTGATAAACATAAAAATTAGGTGTAACACCCTAAAACCACATATGAAAGTGACCTACTGTTTCACAAAATAAGTGTATTGTAATTCCTTTATTAAATTAAATATTAATATAACATGCTGAAGAAAAACTATTATATTGAATGGTTTATTAATTATTCATGTTGATTTCATTTCACACATTCAATCAATATTTATTTGAGACAATATAATGTGATATGAATATAGAAAAATATTAAGCTACCATGTATTTATTTATTTTTTAAGTTAATATTATATATGCTTATTATAGTTTTACTATATAGGAAAAAATATTTATTAATTTTATTACATGATTATTTAATAAATATATATTCATTAATTTGATTAATATAATATATGTTTATTTAATGTAGGACAATAATGTGATATTTATTTATTTAAATAAATATTAATTCTTCAATGCCTAATAAATACACAAGAGAGTACAAGTTTAGGAAAGGTCCCAATTAGAAATGAAATAATAAATATTATTCAAATAATTATTTTATTATATATTGAGGAAAAATAGTATTTATTTTATTTGAGATTTTCGCCAATGTAATTTAAATATTATTATTGTAAAGATTAGTTTATAAATGTAGTTCCCTATGGATTTATAAAATAGTTTTTCAATCGATGTAATTATTATGAATCTCACCCAAGATTTATATAAAACCAATTATATCAATTTTAAGCCTAATCAACTTTATGACAAATCAATGGCCATGGAGAATTATCATAATACCCATGGATATTTTATCCTAGAATTATATAAATATTGGGTAGTGGACATAATCCACTAAATTCTTAAAACTAGATAGACCAATAAGGTATTATTCTGTCAATCAATAATAAATGATGAAAATACTATCGTCTTGCGTTCTAATACCTAGGGATTTCATTGGATATGGTTATAGTTTTATAGATTTTTGTAGAGCACCCGTATATGTATTCTGCCTTTGAATACTCTCATTTCAATGATGGTACACAATAAATTGGAGAAATATTTCTTAAATGAATATAGAAATTCAATTTAACATATTTATTTATATAAAAAAAATCAATTCCTAATTATATACAATGAATTTTCCTTCTTAGTTACATTTTAACTTTTAGTTAAAATTTTAATTATTTCAAATGGTAATGATTTTATTCATCATGTAAATATATAATTTTCTTTAATTAAAACAAAATGCTATTGTTGGATAAAATTCAATATGTTCTTCCATTTTACCACGAACTTTCAATTGGATTATGGTACCTGGGATCTAAGCCGAGGGAATTATTTTACGACATGAGAATGGTTGAAATTCATGTTTCTAGGGAATTTACATTGTTGTTACTAGTCACCCTAGGTGGAGGGAGATTTTTTTTGGAGTTATAATCCCTATATGGGATTGGTTAGACCTATGATTAGTTATAGTGCTCAACTAGGATATGGTGAGTTTTACATGTGTCATGATTGTGGCATGATTATGGAATGATACACATTCTTATAACCAATGTTATTTGGCACCCCCACCAAATTCTGTTATTAATTAAAAATATTATAAGATAATCAATGGATTATAGAATATATTATAATGGTTGATTTTATTAATTAGTACTTTAGTGTATTGTATGATTGAGTGTGGTAGTGATGGTTTGGACTATATAAAAAACTTGTTTTTGGGATGGATAGTCATTTTTAAAAACCATGTTTTGAAAGTAAAACTCATGTTCTAGTGTCATGAGTTCATAAAATTGTATTGAAAGACGTTTTATTTTAATGGATCATGTGGCATTTGGTATTTAAATGGATTAGATTTTTTTTTGTTTTAAAAATATTAGGAGAATTTTTTTTTGATATTATTTGAAATAGTTTGGAAAAATGATATTTTGATAAATAATAGAAATGGTGTAAGATTTGGATTTAGAAAATAATATTCATTAAAATCCCTTAGATTCTAAGGGGTGATTTAAGATCGTTATTTGCAATAATCATTTGGTAAATATGGAATCTAGATTTATGGTGTTTCTAAATTTTTTTCAATGATGAAAATGGATGAAATAATTGTGTGTCTGGATTATGTTCTATCTTATTTAGAAACAACCCAATGGTATTGAAATGTGTAGACTTGGTCTACATTAATGTTTTGGAAAATTAATTATTTCCCATTTAAAATGTGTTCCTTTCATTATATCGTAAGATAGTGAGGGATCATGGTATTGATCATACATTTTATGGATATGATTAGGTTTTTGATATATTTTCTTATAGTGTGATCATTTAACTGATGTTTAATGTTGGTATTAGGTAGTTAGATCTGATATTTTAGTTCTTCCATTGTATGAATAAGTTTATCTCATGTTTTATTAGGTGATTCATTTGTTGGGGAGAACCATTAATTAGAATTCATTACTGTTAGATGAGTATTTTTAGTGAGAACCATAATCCCCATAAAGAAACAATACATGAGTATTTAGTGATTTAATACAAATCAGTTTCATTGGGAAGAATTTTTTTTTGATGAAGATGTGTATTGGATCAGGTTTATCATGAATATTGTTTCTTACGTTTAGAGTTGTACCACTCCACTCCAATTTTTTTATTAAAACCATTTTTATGGAAAATGTGAAACCAAACATCACAAAAGGAACCATTATATGCTGAAAGAGCTCACAAACTAATTAAACACTAGTCTAATAATGTTTATAGTTATACCAAAATGACAATTTTTAATTTAAATACAAAACATTTTGAGTGAATTATGAATTTTTGATAAGATTAGTTCCTGATTAAGGGTTATGGACTGTTGATTCTTTCATGATAACGAGAGGAGTAATGTTAATGATATCATAAATAACAAATCCTTTTCAGTTTTTAATTTCATCAGGAATTTTATTCTTTTATTCTCAATGATTATAAGTGCGAACTAATAAATTTACCCTAGTGGATTAACCTAGAATAATTTTATGAAGCTTCCACTAATCCCAAATTGGGTGATTACCATTGGGGTGCAATTTGGTTTAATTTTGTGTTTGGGGTATTTTATATGATATTTTAACATGTTTTTAATAATTATTAAATTTTATCACAAATTTTATTATTTATTTCTACAAAACAGAGCCCTTTATTAAAATCTTAATTCCAAATGTTAGTAAAAAATTGGGGATTTTAACTAATCATTGTATAACACTATATGGGTTACGGGTCTCACGCCAACATTAGAATTTTTGAGTTTTATTAAGAAAACATGGAAAAGTGTTTTACCACACCGTAATTGTACCCTATGTTATAGTGAAAATCAATATTAGGTAAGTTAGTATAGGATAAATTTATCTAGGGATTGTTATTATAGGGTAAAATAATATAGGCTATGTTACTCTTGGGTAACATGCTATATGATAACCTACAATATGGTATATTACTATATGGTAACTTAATTTATGATAACCTACAATAAGGTATCTTTTTAAAGGGTAAGGTACTATAGGTTAAGTTACTATAGGGCAATGTACTATAAGGTATGCTATTATAACGTAACCAAATTCATGTCCTGAGCCCCTACCTACAAAATATCCCCTCTAAGGATGGTAGTAATGGAAGTGAGATAGTGACGTTTGTGTCCTACCATATTTATGCTTCGAGATAGATAATAAAAATGAGGTTATAAAACTATCACATAGGTAAATAATTTACCCTAGTAATATAATAATGATCAGGAAAATTGATAAATATAAACAATGAAACTCCATTAGAGAATATAAAAATAGAAACCCAAACACCCTAAAATTAATTAAAAATGACAATAAATATAGATAAAATACTCCGCATGACACAAAAAAGGCATACGACAATAAACCAACTTCATCTATAAAATCTAAGATTTTAATTTATATCCTGGTAAAAACCCCTTAGAAACCTGAAAATCCGTATATATATGAATATGGAGAGCACAAGTTGTCTGATCGGAATGATCATTCCTAAGGAATCTCATGAATATATAGATAGATCATAATACTTAACTAATAAATAAAAAATGAACTAATAATCACCTAAATGGGTCAAATACCCTATCCTAACATCATAATGTATTTCTCATAAAATAACTCAACCAATTTAATAACATAGTATTAAAAGAATATAAAAAAAATAAACCTAGAAACCAATCCACTGTGTGTTTTCTTCTCTCACACCCAAATATAATATTTCTTATGATATCAACCCTTTAAAAAATATCTCATCACATATCAATCCATCTCTAATGTGGGTCTGGGATCATACCTTACTATCCAACCCTCATAAGTTCTAGTATCTAACATTAGCATCTACCACCATAACATTAAAACCACAACCACATAACTATATAAGTATCATGTCATCAATATGATGGACATCATCTTCGTTCTCTACATCTACATTGTATGCCCCCTATATATATAATAACCTCATAATCACAAATACATCTACAACACCATCCTGTCATCACAAAGGTAATCCCCAACAACAACCCTTTAGCACCTCAATAGTATCAAACACCAAATCAACCCATAATATATATTGGTGAATGAATAATAATGAGGAGGTGGTTAATTTCCATCTAATATTACACTAACTTGAATATTGGGGAAAAAATATAGAATATAAAACATTTGGAAGTTGGTTAAGATATCCATCATGGGTGGGATAAATAGAGAATTAACATAAGGTAAATGATATATATATATATATCATGAAAAACCTAACCTATAGGTTAAGATAAAATACAATGGAATAAACCAAAACACCCCCAATAAACCTCACAATATCTTTCAATTAGCCACATCCACCCCTAAATGCATCAGAACTATAATACCACTACACATAAGCATACAAATTCTATTTTCCATTATAATCCAAACTCGTATCATTAATATTAAATTCACTAATTAAATTCATATAATATAAATTTCATTACACACCTCATTGACTTACAAACCCATTATTTTTACCATTATATTTATCTAATATAATTGCCAAAAATATCAAGCATGCTTATTTAAATGCACCCGATGATATTGATGTTCATGATTTCAATTCTTTCAATAGATTACTGGGAAACTAAGAAACACTAATAAAATAAAATCTAATTGTTTCCAAATTTTATTTAAAAACTACAAAAAATATACCAATCCATCATCAAAACTTAATTGTTCAATAATAACAACAAAAAATACAACAACCACACACCAACCTACATCATACCCACTACCAAACAACAATAACATTTCTATTGAAAAAATTATTCATTAAACCTATAAAACAACATCACTAGAAAAAACCTATCTAATTATCCCACAAATCACACATGACAACATAGAAAACACATTGAAACATTGTATAACATAAAATTTTTAAAAAATATACCACAAATTCAGAATCAATAGATGAATTTCATTCCATTACATCATTACATTTCATGTGTACAATAAAAAAAATCCATATTCCATAGGAAAAAAATAATTAACCACATATATGTGATTAATATATTCATTATGGATGAGTTAATATAGTCATAGAAATATTGGTTACATGATTATGACAACTATAATACAAGAGGGGATCCCAACAATCATTATTTTCATTAGTAATAAAAAATCTATAGGAAATATCAACATATGTTGTAAAAATTGTAATTTTCCCCATTCCCATTAATCCTATTTAATTAAATTCATTATATAAATTATATAGTCCCATAATAGCCTAAAATTGGAAGTAAAAATCATGAAATCCCTAAAAATGGGTGTAAATTATTAGAGAATGTGAATCCCCTACCTTAAATATTCTTCCTAAACCACCATATATAATAGGATGAAATAGATAAAACCTCATGAAAAAACCACATAAGGAACCCATGGATATACCTTAGTACTACCACTGAATCATTAAAAATATCAGTCAAAATTTTCTACAAATCAAAACAACATCACAATTGATAATCCCCTGAGAGTGGAATAGGATAAAAGGAAGGGGAATGAAGATTAACTCACCATGCACTGAAAAAAATATTCTAAATCCAAGGATAATGTGTCGAGAAATGGCGTTGTAATATAACCTAATATCACAAAGGGTATTCCCAAAACAAGACAAGAATGATCCAAATTAGTATATCTTCTAAATTTATATATTGTATGTGATTCAACATATTTGTAGTTTTAAAAACTGATTCACTCCATGATTATTCATGATTCCCAACAATATAGGTTGAAAATCATGTTCAAAATGTGAATTACAAAAAATCAAAGACTGAATATTTTCCACATAATACCATGGAACCTCAAGATAAAACCAATCACTTCATGAATAAATATTTTTCAACTGAAACTAATGACGCATAAAATATCATTCTGAAACAATAATATTTGAATAGCCAGCCTCCAATCTAAGAACAACCCTTTTGGTGGTGAAGATAGTTCACCAAATGAACTGCCTATTGAAAAAGAAATTCAGCCCCAAAATTCCATTAAAACCCCCTAGACTGTCCAACAAACACCTCCAACACCCAAACATTAAATTTATTAGTATGTTAAGGCATGAACCATTATATTAGGTAACTCTTAAAATAATCTCTTTTTTGAGAGTTATCAATAGAACTATATCAAGAGAAAAGACCACCAAACCACCATTACACTCTTGGCAAAGTCCAAATAAACTTCTAGTGATATAAATACCTAGTATATAATTATAAATAAATCACAAATACAAATAAATAATTTTTATAAATGGAAAAATATAAATATCATAAATAAGCATCATTTGGAAATTTTATCATGATGGTAATGAAAAAAATCATAAAACAAATAATGGTTTTGTGAATTAATTTAGCTATCATGATCCAATTTACTCTCATAAAACGAACCATGCCTCCACAACATGTTAACTAAAGAAATATGTTATTTTTTAAAACCTTCTCTTTCTGATCATTGATCTCTTATATACACACAATAAACATCATTTAGCCTTTAATATAAATCTCTCACCAAGTAATAGAATTAGATAATTATTGTTTATATGATTAAAACTAGGAAATGAGGATGATATTTTGTATCATTTATAGCTATATTGGAAACTCAAAATGATACACCACCTCAATATTGTGCTATAAAAATTCAAAAGGATAGAAAATAATGGTGAAATAATACTCCCTCTATAAAAAATCTACTACTTCAGTGAGGGAAAACCCTCAACAAAACTTGATATCCAACCTAAAACTCTAGAAAACTCCACCTATGATCAGTATATGCATTATAACGGTTAATTATTTCCTTCACCCCCTATCATACCACCTAAATAATCAATGTTTTACTCTTCACTAAATATGGAAATTAGATAAGTAACTCCAAAACATCAGTCCAATATAGTGGAGAAGAAAGCAGCGAAACATACAACAACTTAAATTGGGATATGCCTATAGATTAGTGATATATTTTATTATCACAATACTAAAATATAGGTATGTTCTAAACCCAATATATTCCAAAATCTAGGATGAAATATTAAAATATATCTTCTGTTATCTAGATGGTTCCCCTTATTAACCCATTTATCAATGGATTAAAATAGGTGATAAAGTTCAATGTAGATCAAAAGTCATGTTTCCATTCATTTTTAATATGAGAGGTAAAAAACTACACTGATATGATAGTATGGTCTTTAAATCCTTGTGAAGACTAGACACATTATCCAAATACCACCTCTCCAAAACAACTGCACCCATCTACTCATAGATCGCTAGAAAATTATAAGAATTTATTAATCAATTCAAAATTACATAAAATACATCATATCCTCCTTGTTACTAGGGTAAGCCTATGAGAAAATCTATTAAAATTTCCTCCCTCCTTCACTTGAGAATATCTTGAGTCATTAACAACCATATTAGAACATGATTGCAATGTTTCACATGCTGATAGATCAAAATTCATTTTATGAACATTCCACTAATAACCTTATCCCAAGAAACAAAATATATCTTTGGAGTCCACTATAAATTTTAGACACATCATTATATACCCCTCTAAGTTATAATTTAAACTCATATCGATATCCCTTGTGCATCGACCCTAGAAAAAAATTCTTTATTAAAACAACATATGTTTCTCACAATCCTCCAAAAATCCCTATGGAGCATTACCATGTCCCACAATGTCAGAAATCACGAAAAATCAATTTCTATTTACTTAAAATTCACAACTTACTATATAAATGGATATTCCACTCCAATATGGTAAATAAAACCATGATAACTTCATTCACTAATATAAAGATGCGTAGCTTAACACTCTTCCATCCCTCTCTAAACATCCTCACACTCCCAAAAAACTTATCTGTAATAAATATAAAAAGGTTAAGTAGAAAAAAAATTAACCTCTCCCAAATTATAGGATAAAAAATCACAATCCTAGAGAAATTACATCCCCCTATACCGACAAATCACTCGACGATGAGGTAATTCCCCCATAATTATAATGAAAACTCAGCCACCACTAACTACATAACATGTGTGGCATAGTCAATCTATTAGTTGGGTAACTAAATGGACCTATATCAGATCAAAAAACTCAAATTCATTAACAAATCCAAATTCCAGATGGGTTACATAAGAGAAAAAAACAACAGTTTCCTTTTTTAGTAGACATAGAAATGTATCACTAATCAACATCTTATTTAGATAAATGAAGTCCATATATCATTGTTTAGTAAAAATGTAGTCATATTCATTCTTGGTCAATGATTTAAATATGGAAACATTATATGTAAAAAATGATACTAGACTATGGTAATAAACTAAAAGGCCAAGGAATCTATGAAAATATACCACATTCATGTGTATTTTCCAAAAAATAACATACTCAATCATTGGTAGTTCAGTGGCCACAACATTTTGAGATACAAACTTCCTAAGGAGACACACCATTAATTTTCAAAACATGGGCATGTATATATTTCCATATATCATATATTTTTAAATAACATTCATGAAAAATCAGATATGATCAACATGGTCCTTCTTTACCATTGAGTAAATCATGATTTAATTGATGAACATGGATACAAAATAGACTATGAAATCATGGAATACATAGTTCTGGATCCATATGAAAAAATTGTGCTTTAATAATACCCAATGAAATAATAAAAATATAAAATTCTTCAAATCTACACCAGAAGGTATTCTTTGAGATATCATAATCTTTCACCCTCATTTGATGATATATAAAAAAAATTTTGTTTAAAAACAATTCTCTCCCATATGTAGTTCATATTAAAAAAAATCTATAAAATGGGGTAACAATTCTTGAACATACCCTGATTAAAGCTCAGCTATTATATGAAATATTATATAACACAATCATACTTCTTATAGAACAATATCAAAAAACACATAGGACATAATCATGGTTAGATTAAAATGCCCTATAATATATTACCAATATATAATCTCAAATTACACATCTTTGTAAACGAAATTCAAAAGGTATCCATCAAAATTTAAGATGGACCGAGTTGTATCACTATCCCGTACTCAACATTTCATCGAGGGGGTCATGTGAGAACCTCATATATTAAGGCACTAATGACCTCTTATATAACCCAGGGAACATCATATGTTTTATCTTCTATATATATATATATATATATTAATTTAGATAAAATAAGACCCACTTCCCTGCCAACCATCATATAACTCAACTCACAAAAGAACGCTAACCATAGGCCATCTGAATAAAAAGAAAAAATAATCCCCATAAAATATTAGATGATGGAAAACACATGATACATACAATAAATTCAAAAGTTAAAAATGTGTAGTTTTATATATATTAAGTATAAATCCCCCACTGATTGGTACTACCCCATAAAAAGTCTACATCCCTAGAAAACATCACAAAAAATAACTCGACCTTAAGCTATTGTCAAAAAAATTATGGAAACTCCAAGACATTACACCTAATGTCACAATGAATATCCTAAATAAAGATAAAAAAGGAATGTTAGGATCTGTAATTAAAAAAATAAGTAACCAGGTCAGATAATAAACTAATAGTTCCTCAGTAAACCTCTAGTTTTTCTACTATTGTTCAATCCATTTCATAAGTATGCACTTGATCATCTCTTATACATCATTTCTTTTGAACTCCATGACCAATATATACTCTAGGTTCATAAATAGAATGAACATCCTGTTGTATACCTTTACCATATCTACCTTCCCTTAACTAAACAAAATTATATTTCCCATTCTACTCATTATATCATATATTAAACTTTTACTACTATTGGAGAGGGAAATGGAAACCCGTTTAATACGAGCCTCCCAAATCTATTATAAAATAATCATGATAGGGAACTGATCATCCATAAACATAACATAAAAATAGAATGCCTTCGGTAGATAAGTTGGATAATCTATCCCTAGAATTGCGTGAAATGTCATGATGTGACAACTGTGTTATTTGTTTAAGGTATTTTACCTTTTAGTTTTTTTGAAATATCATTATTACATGTATTTACAAACTCTTTTGAGAGAAATGGTTCTATTTGTGATATATTGAAAGAGGTGCATGATTGGAACACATTTTGGGGAAACTATGTACCAACATGTTGCAAATCCTATTCCCGGTACAATGGAACTGTCCAGGTTGTACGTCCTAGAACAGGGGAATATAACCTTTTTTGAGAAAAACATCAAACATGGAGGGTTTTACATACCTATATTACTGGCTAGGAACATAGGGATGCAACCTCCTTAGGAAAATCATGAACCAACATTTTTTATTGTAAAGAGGTTTCACATGTTTGTCACACATTTTAGAAAATTATGTTTCCAAACCGTGCATCCATCTAGATCCTTAAGAATCATGAAATTCCAAAACTAATCATCCCAAATTTTAACTATATATCACCCCTCACCCACCCCATTTAACCCTATATCCCTGAGTGAATCCCTTTATTTTTTCACATGAATTGGGATCCAAATCCTTAGTGGATTTGGGTTTGATTCTTCTAGAAACATCATTTATCGTTCTCAATTCTTATTTTATTTCTTTTTATTTGTCTTTTTTTCCTTGAATTTTTCTAAAAGGTTTTCTAGTAGATAATTTGACGATTTATGTGTCTACTATTGTTTACTTGGGTTAAATATTTTTTGTTTTGGCGAGATGTTTCTTCCTTAGGGTCTCCCCTTGTTAAGGTGTTTAGTTTCCACCATGATTTGGAAAGGTTTCAAGAAATTTGTTGGTGATTAAATGATTTTAAATTAATTGATGATTTTATCATGCTTTCTTTTTTTTCAATTTTTTATAATTTGATTAAGTGGTGTAAAAGGTGTTTCCCATATGATTCATTGTGTGTTCATGATTAAATTCTGAATTTAATATTTATCTATGATTGTTTTGTTAAGTGTGATTTTAATTGTTGAGATTATGATTGTGTAATAGTTAACATGATCTAATATAGGGATTGTAATTGAGCGCATGGTAATCCTAGGTATCTTGGTGGAAAAAATTGGTCAATTAATCTAGGAAAGTCAGTAGGGATGAGTCCTAGACTCAGAACTGGATGATGTTGCAACACTACATACCAAATCTGTATTGGTTGGATTAAGTTAAAGATCGGACAATGTGTTTAGGACACAATATCTAAGAGTACATGTATCCTAGGACTCCATTAACCCTATCACCATATGTATTTTCCCTTGTGATAATTATATGTTTACCACTATATTTTATTACTCATTCATTTCCACATTTTTGTTAAAAAAAATTATAATGTAAATTGTATATTTTATTTCATTAAAAATAGAATGTTATTTTTTTTCATCTAATACCATTTGATGTAATATATTTTGGTTGTATCTTAGAATGGATGTTAGACACACCCAACATACACCTTATGGTGTATATATAAATTGTTATGTTTGATATAATTAAGAGAAAGGATTTTTATTGTGGCGATGGTGGTTCTATGTTCTAGTTGATTCTTCCTGGATATGTTTTGGTTAAGGTGGCATGATGGAATTGACAAACATGTTTCATTGAGTGTGGTTTTCTGGTATATTCTCATGCCTTTTTATGTTATTTTTTTATTACAAATATCAAATGTTATGCTCGTGATTTTGGTGTTCCCAAGATCTATTATATTACTTTTTTTCATTATGATGTGAAGTGAATTTTTAAATGAATTTTAGTATATTTTTAGGAGATAGGAACACCCTAAAAGAGGAGGGGTGAATCCCAGTGTCAACATTTTCAATTATAGTGACAGATTTTATTCCCACAATAGTAGGAACATGTTAAACCTATCTAAGGGAATCATATAGTAATTAAACAGTAAAATGATGACAGAAAAAACAATATTTTTAATTCGATCGATGTTAAGGGATTAAATAAAGAGAATATGCCATTAGTGTTTTGGTCATACCATAATCTACTACTCTTCACTATATGTAGAATATGGATGTTCAGAAATAGTCACTATATGCTTGGAACACCACCTTTACCTGATTTTAGTGATACCACATTTTTTCCCTTGGAACTCATCTATCAACTGACCATAGAACAATGCCTTCAGAGATACCTTACTCAGTTTTAATAAAATGATGGTCTCTTTAAATGATTGGAATTTATGTCATTTTCCCTAATTAGCAAAAGACTCTACTTGCACAACAGTTCAGATTTGATGCACAATAAAGCACTGAACAAAAACACAAGATATTAAAAACCCAATAGTCATGCATCACAAGAACTTATTCAAAACAAATGTCCCTCAACAAAACATTTGGATTTTTTGGGAAAGATATCTTTTTTCACCCCTTATCTTTTGTGCAACTGCACCATGAGTTTCAAATTTCAGTAATATACATAAGGAACAGTCTACACCCCTATTTTACTATATGAAACATTATATCACAACAAAGGTACAAGACTCTCATTGGATAAAGTTAATTTAATTGTATGGGGTGGCCACATATTTATAAAACTAGATGAAATTGTGTGAAATTTTCTTTCTCAACATATCCAATGCATGAAAGCCTAATTTTTGATGTCGTATTTTCTTTATATTATCCTTTCAAGCAATTTTATATTTTGCAGGTAGCTCATTCGTTTTCTATCACTTAATGTGATGATCACAAAAATGCACTTGTACGCAACAAATTTCGAGGATGAATTTTACACATAAGATCGATTCACAAAATTTTATATTTTGCGTGATGTTCATGCCTTTAACATATTTTGTTGTGATGATCTAGAAAACCCACTAGCACATTAGATTTCAATTCACCTTCAATCAAGTGTGAAACTTTATTTTCCTAAAAAAACATTCTTCATCCTCCATATGTTGGACCCAACAATATGGAAAATAGTAGGGAACCACACCACCATAAACAACTAATTTTCCTTAGTCATAAAAAATATTTCCTGGAAAAATCGTTCATAATACAATTTTGGATTGAAAAGGAACAAAAACTAGATAAAAATTCTAGATAATGCCTATGACAGGCCTTCATTATAGTAGTTCTAGAGAGAATTCGTTCCCAAAGGCGTTAATCGATGCATATCCCTTTCTTCAAGCTTGTGGGGATTGTGGATACCATTTGGGCCATGCCATAGTATCGGTCAAGTGTCATGTCAGATTAAAACAAAGGATGTTACGAAAGGAATTACTTTAGAGTGGGTTTCTCCTTTTAATGGAGTCATGATATTCCAAAGAGTGTTGGTATATTAAAGCAATGACTACTAGCGCATGAGGATTTTGTTGTGAATCATGTTTCTAGATAACACAAATTGTAATAGGAGTTGGGTCACCATGGGGTGTTAGGGATGTGGTTAAACTCATCCTTCATGTGTGATTCACATGTTGCATACTATTCATAGACACTGAGTTGTAGTGGAGTTGTTTAATTTTTCATGAGGTTTGTGATGGTTACATATTAATTTATGGGAATGTTTAGTTTTTTATTGATAAAATTTTCTATAGGTGATGTATTTTTGGTTCCTTTGTTTTTGAAAATTGAATTAGAATCATGCCTCCACAAAGCCTTCTTATTCTCCCATGGAAAGATGTATTAGAAGAATTATCTCTCACCAATTGATCATAGAATTGTGGAATTAGTGCTTTGGGTTGTCGTTGAATTGGATTATAGAGTCATTCCCAGTCCCAATCATTATAATCATGATGTACCTCTCTAAGAGAAGTTTAAATCTCCAGAGTACCTCAATAAAAAAACCCAGTTCCTTCCATAGTTTCATAGACCTGTAGAAAGCTAATGAGTGCATTGAAAAATTTAATATTATTTTTGAGTTCCTTGGGACTCCTGAGGCTGCTAATGTAAAGCGTGTTTCATTCATGTTGTAAGGTCTTAGTTGAAAATCGTGGAAATAATTATTATATGATAGAAATTATGATATTTTTTTTCTCAAAATGACTATAATGTTGTTTATAATGAGAAGCATTTCCTTGAGATCTTGTCCCTCTTAAAGTCCAAGGAAACTCAAGAACTCTATTTTGGGGATTATACTATGATAGATTAAGCTAAATATTTTGTAGAATTAGTCTATTCCAAAACCATGGTTGTTTATAATTAACATATAAATTCTTTAATTACTAAAATGGGTTTTTATCCATATATTCAATACCAAATATTCTTGTTTAATTTAATTTCAAATGTTGATTTGGTTAACCATGCCCTGATGGTGGATGATTGATCATGCTAGAAAATATTATTTTTGTGGAAGTATCAGAAGTGGTCCAAAGTGGTTGGGGAATATCTGAAAAGAAGATGAAGCGTGATAACCAAGAGAACAAGTGAGGTGGTATCTTATTCCACCATTCACGTACACCATCCTCGGAAACCACTAGTGGTTTGTCAGTTGTGTGATACTGGTGTGGAAGTTTCGGGTACGTGCGGTCATCATGACTAGTTCCACCGAGTCCCTTACATTTGTGTGGGTGATTGGGTCACATATAAAGGTTATATAAAGGTGGTTTTGACTCCATGTTGTGAAAATTTCACAGTGAATATGGAATTTCTATTTTAGTCAAGTGCATCAAGGTTTATGGGTTCTCAGTCTATTAGGAATTATAAAATGACTAGATCCTCTTATGGGATGAGTTAACTCAAAGTTGATCTGCAATTTAGTAACCGAGCTTGTGAATTAGTAGAATCAATGAACCTTCATGATATGGATAAGGTGAGACTCTGAGTGGTGTAGTTTTTTAAGTGCATATGGAATTACCATCTTAGTCAGTTGCTTCATGGGTTATGGGGTCTCAGTTTATTGTGAAAGATGAAATGATTGGAACCTCTTATAGGAAGAGTTAACTCATTGTAGAGATTCATCTTAGTAACCAGCATGATGAGTCAGTAGAAACAATGAAACATTATTCCAAGGATTATGGGGTAGTGGAATATGATGCATGACCTGAAATAGTTCGATGTACTCTTTTATTTCATCAGCCATAACAATTTTTTAATTTAACATGGGTTCTTTCTAATTGTTTTATTTCTTCCCATATCATGGAATTTTTAAATTACCTACATATGTTATTCCTTATTCCATGGATATTATTATTCTACAAGGAAAGAAGAGAGAATGGGGATTTAGATTAATGTCATATGCTCTCACTCTATCTGAAGTCAAGCTAGACCTGGACTTCTTTATTACAAAAAATGGATATTTTTTATGTGATCACTTGTATAGACTGGATTAAACATTTTATGGGTCCAATCAATTTATTATTGTCCATGAGTGTGTTTTTTTGTCACTCGATGGTAGTACTATGGTTTTCTAAGGATAATGGGACTACTGATCATGGTGATATGGACATTAATAAAAAAAATTGGGAACCAATATTTTTTTGTATAATCTATTATAATGGTGGATGATGATATAAGTTCTAAGGATGGGTTTCATCTTATAGTATATGAGTACCCAGATTATTTTTTAGTTTTTTATCTTGAACATGACACAGAGTTCACCCTCATTTGGTGTCAGGAACAAAAGTAATATATATATCCTCATATCATATGACCCCCATCGAGTTGAGGAAATTAAAGATATGTATGGTAAATGTCTAATCCAATGGATTAATCCCTCAAATTCAATCTCCTTGGGCCACCCTAATGAAATTTTGTAAAAAGGATTATGAATCCCTCTAATTTTCAATTTATTATAAGAATTTGAACATGGAAAAAGTCAAGAAAAACATAACTTTCCTTACATTGATAACCTATTTGATCATATCAGGTATTCAATGTGGTTTTTTAGATTGACCTAAACACTAGGCATCACCATTTTAGAATTAAAGAGGTGGATATTCCCAAGGCAACCTTCTAAAATAGGTATAGACACTTTTGGTATTTGGTCATACCATTAAGGTTGAAAAATTATCTAAATGTTTTTTCCTGAGAGTATGAAATAATAATTCCCCTGATAACTAAAATCTATTTCCATTGTATTTGTTGATGGAATCCTGGTATATTACGGGTTGGAGTAGAATCATGGTATGCACCTAAGGATTGTGCTATACACCCATTGGGATCACTATATTTATGTCGAGTACTCCAATTGTATTTTCTAGATTCAGGATTTCAATTTTTTGGTCCATATGATCTTAGAACATAGAGTCTCATTGTATTCAATGAAAATTATAGAAGTAATTTCATGTGATATATAAGGAAATGACTTCGACATTACTATTTTCTTATCATAAGCAGGGTATTACATGCGATTTGTTAGATATTTATATCTGATTGCTTCACCAATGAATTAACATACCCAAATAAGGGTATGGGTTGAATGAACCCCAAAATATTCATAATATTTTGATAATATGAAGAGGTGGTTGACCACTACCCAGGTGTGATCCTACCATAACTTGGGAAGAGATACATTGTATATTGTGATGCTTTAGGTATAGTATTTGGGTGTGTGTTGAGGATGGAGGACCATTTGGATGTATATAGATCTTTGTAGCTCTGACCACATCAAAATAACTGGCAAAGACATGAACTAGAACTGGTAGTCATGATTCATCCCTTGATTATGTGGTGTCACTATATCATTAAGGATAAATTCGTGATTTACTCTCATAATAAATGTATTGACATCATTTTCTCCATAAAACATTTAAATATGAGGAATAGCTGATGGGTTGATTATCTTCAAGAATTTGAATTTGATATTTTTTAAGCCTTATGTAATGGTATTTTTTTAGCTGATCATCTAACAAGTAAGATACTGGTTCAATACTTGATGGAGTCCAGCATCGAATGGACAATGATTAGGTGTTTTTGGATTCACTATGATTATAATAAATATTGTATATGAATTTACATAGATAGTGTTCAATTAAAACCCTCTCTATTTGAGATGTTACAAGAATAAAATCCTAATGTTGATATATTTTATAACTCTAGGAATACTTTGAATTGTGCGTAGGTTCCCAGTGAATTATTCTTATATTCCAAGGGAATCCTTTATTTCAAAGTTCACTTAATGGTATTTTTATCCATGAGGAAGGTGGTTATGATGGATATCCTCCACCCAGAGCGTTCCATTCATACAGGAACCAAAAATATGTTTTACAACATAAGATTCAAGTTCTAATGTCTAGGTATGAGACAAAATATTGCTAAATTGTTACCTAGCTTCTCTGATTTATAAAAAGTTAAATCTGACCAGTTGAGGCCCTCAGATATTAATCATCCCCCCACATTCTAATGAATAAGTGATATGAGTAGTACATAGACATCGCCATTGGGATTCCTCATGCAATCCATGGAAGAACTGTGATTAGGGGTTTTATTGAATATTCGACCTAATCGTCCAATTTCATTCTAATCAAGGATTCGATTAAGGTGGATGAGTTGGTTAGATTTTAAATTAAGGATATTTTGAGAATTCACGGTGTGTCAAAAACTATATTATTATATTTGGATACATTTTTTAGCACTTGGTTATTGAATGGCCTTCAAATGGATATGGGGTTGTTGGTCCAACATAGAATGAAATTCTATTCTCAATTAGACTGTCAGATAGAGCGAGTGAATCATATTTTTGAATACATACACTATCCATGTGTGTAAGATTTCAATGGTTCATGGGATACCCATTTCATATTTGTAAGCATTTATTAAAATAAAAGTTACTAATCATTGATCCAAATGGATCACTCTTAAGAACATTATGGTCATCCATCTTAGTCTCTCTTATGCATAATAAAAGTGTTTTATAATTCTTTACTAGGGATGGGCCTTACGCAAGAGAATTATGAAAAATTTCAGTCATCATAATACATTTTTCGATGGTTAAGAGCCACCATAAATTCAATGTAAATTAGTGGCATCTGGCTTATAATTTTTGGTGGGTGACCTTGGGTTTATAATTGTGAAACGTCTCCTACATCACAATCATTATGGTTAGTAGGGAATATTATCCAATATATGTCAAATAATTTTACAGTAATGATAAAATTGGTAAGGTTCCATACGATTGGATTTTCTATCCTAATTGATGTCGATCGATGAATTGATCCATGTATAAAATTTGAAAAAGTATAACCTGAACCCCTCTCCGATGATGTATTGGGAAAATATGGAAGAGTAATCTAAATTTTAAATATTGAAATAACTAGTGTGGATTTTTTGATTCCTAGGTGAATGTTATTTAAGGGAAATTTATGTAGCTGGTTAAGATCACTTGGAAGCACAACAACGATGAGACTACGAAACGGGATGAATGTATTGGGTATAAGATTTTGATTTGTATTTATTCACTAATCAAACATAGATTTCGTATTCTAGTTGATGGATGATTTCATTGTGGGGAGAATTGTTATATCCATGGTATTATGTCCAGGAATTTCCCCTTTTTATGATCTTATATTTATTACATTTCCTTCCTGAGTGATCTTGAGGAAAATGTTCATTTTCAACCCAGAAATATTGAGTCCCACATTGGGTGTACTTTTTCTGAAACCGAGCGCCATAATAGTTCAAACCAGTACCCTAGATAGTTGAAATGTCTAGGTTATGTGACCTTGAGAACATGTGTCCATGCCTCTCAAAGAAAACCATGTGACTAGGATAATGTATCAGATCATGATGCATGCCTAATATCATGGGTGTGTGGTCTCCCTAGGTAAACTGTATGGCCTCTTTTCATCTTTGATAGATGTGATAAATGGATTTTACATTGTTAGAAAAACTATGAAGCCTTCAAAATCATTAAATTTCATGAAATTAAAATACAATCCCTCCATATTTAAACCCTCAATCACCCTTCATTAGGAAAATTACCACCCCCAATTTTATCCTTTCTTGTTTAAATTCACCCTAATATATTTCAATATATTATTTTAATTCATTTGGTGAAATACTATGAAACTAACATAACAACACCTCATAAAAGTACATACACCCCACAATGAACATTACCACAACAAAATATATTCCAATCCATCAATACAACAAAAAATCTATCCAAATCAACCAATATCAAACCACCACACAATCTCCCACACAAATCTCAAATCAACCAATTATCAGTTCACTACCAAACAAATTATGCATCCAACTTGGTCACTGATATTAGTAGTAAAAAAACCCATAGGGTTTCGACACATAAGACATGATAACATAGAGTGAAATTAAACTACTATAATCACATTCTTTCTTCTATAATATTAAAAAATATAATCTATAAATGTGTTTTGTTGCATTACTTCATTACAAGTCAAGGTTATTATCATTGAAATTATAAGAGTCAATTAGTAATCAATTAATTTATAATATTTAAGTTAGTTGAATTTACATTCAAGGTTATTTAATAAAAAAAATATGGGGTTAAAAATTATAACAAATACAACAATTTCAAGGCTATTCAAAACCTATATTATTAACAAATACAACAAATGAGAATACTTCTATAAGAAGTGTCATAAAATAAAGAAATCACATTCAATTTATCCCTATTCCCATAAATATAAATTAAAATAATTCATTATATTTATTATGTTGACCCTTACTATTGGGAAATAATATGAATAATTCATGAAATTTACAAACATGGATGTAAAGAAAGAGTGAATGAGGACCCATTCTTGAACGATTCATTCAAAGTATTTGTCTGAAATACAAAGAAGAAGAACCAAAGAGAGTAACGTAATCACAAAAGTAAGAATTGAATTATCCTAATTTATACAATTAAATCATCAAAAATAATACCCAACCAAACCTCACATAAAAAAAATCCAAACTCAAATACTAATGCTAAGAAGTTTAAAAACACTTCCAACTATGCATCCCTATAATACCAATATATCATGAACCTAATCGACAGGGCTCAATACAAAACTACCTAATCCTGCCGTCATTAGGCCATTGGTTGGCAACATTGTCTAAGTAGAAATATAACACACATGGGAGGAATTAGCCAAATGTACTAGTACACACACCCATATCTCCAATCCCATAAATCATGAAATGTATTACAATTGTTAGAAATTAATATATACATATATAAAACATGACATGTCTTCTAGGGAATGTACTTGCTATACAAATTTAGTTGTACTCTATTTGTTACATAGACTGTGACTAGGTTCACATGGTGTGTGACAATACATGGACTCTTGGGAGTGTAATGCTTAATAAACAATGAGCTGCTCAGCATTGGGTCACTGTACATGGGACATGATTCACATGGAATGTTATACTTATCTCAAAATGAAAACACTTGTGTCATAGATATGAGACTATATATAATGTGTTCATAAGAATACACTTCTTCTTACTTATTTATTCACATAACCAATGGGATTTTCCTCAAATTTTTATGAAAACGTCCAAAAAAATTGATTTATCCAAAACCTACACTATTCTTCAGAGATTTGGGTTGGACTAAACCGTCTTATTATTTCTGGATAGATTCCAAATCTATCTATTTCTCAGAAAATTCCTTTGTCACGCCTCATTTGTGATGCTTGCACAAATGGATATCGCGAACACCAATAAATACATAGATTTACATCCATCACCATGTACCAAAAATGTGATATAAAACCACCATACCAAACACATTGTTTAGATCCATTAAACAAAATAATAATTTTTAATTGATAGTTCACTGATTATTCATAGAATATTTGGACAAAAGAAAATGACAAAGATAAACTAACCTAGAACCTGGAGTGAAAATTCACAAACAAAAACATTTGTAACTAACCTAAGTTAATGATTATGTTTTCCTAGAATCCTTTTCATAGGGTGATGAAAAATATAAATAATTATATTAAATATTACAATTCATATACTACATAAATATAAAGTGATTACACATCTTGAACAGTCAATCACTGAATTAATTTTTTGTGACTATTTTATTATTTTTATAGGTAAATAAAAATAGGAATAATTTTCAGAACAAACATTCTGACACGACTTGGATTTATCACTGATAATGAATGGTCACAAAACTTTTTTATTGATTATATCCAAAATCAATTATGGGATTAGTTGTATCCATTCTATAATCCCACATTATTCATTCAAGTATCCTCTCAATACATATTACAATATCACCTCCCAAATAGTATTGGTTATGAGGAAAACCATAGGGATTTGACATAACCACATATTTATAATGGTGTAATAGTTTTTTTCTTTAAAATAAACAATAAATCAAGAATTTATTTATTTATTTATTATTTCTCCAATGATGGTGCTTATTTAAAACAGTCGATGCCGACCAAGGTTCTGTCATGCCTAGAGTAAACCTCTTGTTCGAAAATCATTAGTGGTCTTCAATATTCAATAAAAGACTCCATATGGTATTTAGTTAATTTTTAGGAAGCAATCATTTGTTTTATATTAATATATTTAATATTTTTCAAATATCAATTTCCTATTCATAGGGCCTTAGAATCTGACAACGTCTTAGCACATGACTCCATAAATGTTCCAAAAAATATTTCAAAGTCATAAATGAAAGAAAGAGACAATAGATTATTAAAATGAACACAATATGGTTATTTATAAAATAAATTTATTAATTTTAAATTAAAAATAATTCTAAAATATTGTAAAACTTTATAAATTATTTATATAAAAATATATTTTTTCAGTACAAATTATTATTTTTATCTATTAAATGAACAAATATATTCCTGAAATAATAAAAAAATTTAATTTACAAATTTTTACATGATGATTTCAAAAATAGAGAATATTTTTTCAAATATATTGGAAATTTTTTTAAAAAAGTAAATATATTATTATTTTAACAAAATTAATAAAACAGTTTTTTTGAAAAACATGTTCTTTCTAAGAATATAATGAATTTTATAAAAAAATTGGTTCTTATATATTTTTTATTGTAAACATTCATTTTTTTGAAAATGTTTTTATTCATATTCACTCTAATAATTTAATGTCTAATTTTTTAATTTTATACTATTTTAAAGTCGATTTACACTCGTGATTGTGTGTATCATAAGATATTGAAGAAATAAAATTTATTTTCAAGGAAATATATCATAGAATATTAGGGTGTTATACATGAAATGTTATGTATGACCCTATAGAGGAGATGACTAGGAATGTAGGAACATAGTAGCTGGTGAGGGATTCTATAACTAGAATGAATGGTCAGCTCCATGTGATCAAAATTCAATCAGAAATATCATATAGAGTGGCCATAATATGGTTTGACATAGGAGACTCTTGGTTGGTTCTGTGGTCATATGTAGAACCTAGAGAGGGAGAGTTCGATATATGTGTATTGAGGATTGTTTCTTCCACCTTAGAGCATGAATAAATGGTTTAATCCTATTATGGTTGGAGTATTGATAGGTTTTTCACTTAATAGGATAGACTCTTTTATGTGAGTTGGGTTTGGATTGATATTCAACCACTTCAAGATGAGTTATGTGAGATGATTTGGGTGAGATACACTACTGAGTAGTTTTATATAGATATATGGGATGATTTATATGTTTTCCTTATATTGAAAAACGTTTTTTCTCTTATGAGATGTATAGGTGGAATGAAATTACCCTTGATGTGACCCATGACATATGTGGTAAGGATACCCAAACCCCTTAGAGTGATGTATACATGAGATGGTATGGGAGGGATGTAATTCCCATCATGTAATCTGTATACAAAGCAATTATGTAGGTGGGATATACTGATCCCCTATGATATGTATACATGTGATGAATTAGTAGGGTTAAATAACCCTTGAGTGAACAAAATACATTTTTATGGATTGTAGTAATTATTTAGAGAGACTCATGCACTAGTTAAAGTAGGCATTCTTAGTGGCCAAGGAAGTCAGGTTGAAACAAGAATGTCGATGTGTATATTAATGTTCATTTATTTTTATATTTCTTGGTGGGTGTGTTTCATGTGAATTATGACCTATTATATATTTATTAAATGAATATTCACATAATAGTTATAAAAATTATTATTTTTGTGGCATTTTGGATTCCTACAATGTTGTAGGAATCACTCCCTACTCACTTACATGGTAAGGGTTAATATTTATATGAGAAGACAATGATTTTTTATCTCATCGGGCATGTTTTTCATGGACCTAGAAAAATGGTGTTGGTTTTGTGGTTTATAGACAAAAATGATTTAGTTGGATTTTTTGGAGTTTGGAAAGAGTGTAGTGTTTTTATTGATTTATTTGTATGCATTTTTCATTATTTATTTTATTTATATGATTCATGATTAATAATTTATATATTTTTTATTCTATTTTATGTACTAGTGAATCATATAGATATATTTCACTCAATTTTAGAGTAAGGGGAACCATGAAGGTCTCTATTTTATACCTACATATATTTGGGATATTTATTATATAGATGGGTCTTATTGAATTTTAGTTATATGTAAGAATAACAGCTGGGCATTATTTTGGATTTCATATTATCCTTATAATTTTTATGCCCTCAGTACTAGTATTATGTCTCTATTTTATAGGGAGGAACATATTAGCTCCTTTGGAATGCCTATTTTAGTGTCATTTTGTTGATCTGGGTTGGGGTGTTATAAATAAAAAAGAATATTTCTATTATTTTTTCAACAATATTGAAATTAACTAGACTATCACCCAACCCCAATATGTTTATCATTATCTCCAAGACCTCTATAAAGTAGATGTCAATGTTGACATCATTATTTATATTTATATAATCATATTTTAATTCCTATACTTGATGTTATCTTATTTAAATTTTATATTTCTTTCAAAATTTACCTTTACATTATCCTATATTTTTATTATAATTTTAAGGAACCATAAATGTTTTTTTATGATAAATATAAAAAATACATTTTTTTAAATTTATGAAATTTACATAAACTATTATATTCTTATTTTAATAATTGTTGAAAGAGAAAATGTAATTAATAGGAGGGAATACTACTCCAAAAATATCTCCAAGTTATAGTCTAAAGGAATGAAGATAAGAAAAGGTCTTGTTTTTCTATATAATGAAGTTCATTCCATTTATGGTAGCCACTCCTTTATTTTCCATAGAGTTTTCAGTCTCTAAAATCATTTACTTGTTATATATTTAGAGGAAACATATACCTTTTATTTGATATGACTTTTTATTCCCCAATATTGATTGAAAACTGTTGGGGGGATAAATCTGTGTTTTTATTTCATTAATTATATTAAAACATCCTGTTGTTCTTGTTAAGGTTCTCAATGTACTCTTTTAGAAATCATAGCCTCACCTAATGTGAAGATTTTATATTAAAAATGGAATCATACATTATTTACATGTTTTGGCTAGAATAGCCCACTTTTTCTAATGATTGGTTATCCACCCCAATAATTTATTCTTTCACTATATTTTATAATATTCTTTTAAAAAGGATATTCCATTCATATCAAAACACATTCCCCTATGTTTTGACTTCCAAAATCCATTGGAATAAACAATAACTAGTCATAAAAAATGATCCAATAATGAAATAACATCATATTCTTCGTAGTGTCATCTACGCCCAGGGCTGATGATCCCCCTCTATGAGTAGATGCATCAATTGGTCTGAAAGTGTACATGTTACATAAACATCAGTTGAAAATTATAGTGAGAAACACCACTGATCTAAAAAAACTATATATCATGAATGATCTACGTCCTTATCCATCACAATACTCTCGTAGTATTACTTCTTTATTTTTCATATGAAATACCAATATCCAAACTCATATTTTCCCTTTTATACTAAAAATTATCAAGACCTCATTTAATAATAATTATATCTCTTAAAATTATATGTTATCTAATCTGATCAAACACATTATTATTTAGTACCAACAATATATTTACCCACAGAATTGAAGCATGAATATAATATTCAATATAAAAAATATTTAAACTAATTTATCTATATATAAACTATAAAAAATTTCAATTAAATTATTATTCATTTTTTGATTTTATTACTCTACTAAAACTCGATCATCATCCTCATTTAAATATCTTGAAGACTCATATGTTTATTTCTATTTATTATATTCAAATATCATGATATTAGATTTAGTAAAATTCCTACATTTTATTTTAAACAACATCTACATGAATCACAAAGTACCATGGAAAATATGATAATGTGGAACACCCGTGATGATCCTCAGTTATCTTATAATTTCAAGATTTGAACAGAACCATATCCAAAAAATAACAATGGCATTTTCCACCCCATTATATCTAATATGATGACTTATTACCTCAAACACAAATCACAATGTTCAGACAAAATACCAAATAGTGTGTTTTGAGTCATTTTTTCATTTTACATGCACCATGACCCCCAATGTGGGTTTCCACTCTAAGAATCCAATTTATGCATCACATTTTTTCATAGGATGGATCCTTCTTATTTATCCCAAATCATTGTTCATTATACAAACCTTGATTTATTATTCTATAATTAATTGATCATGTTCATCTTCTATGTTGAATACCGATTTTATAGGAATATATATTATAAATGTTTCCCCAAATTTTTTTGTAATTTTCCCTCAAAATTCCCTAAAATATTAACTCTTTATATCCTCAAAATTTTTAAATCAATTATTTTAAAATTAAAATTTATAGGTGATGAATTAATATAAATATCTCATTCATTCATTCAAAAGCCTTTATATATTTCCCTATCATAAATCAAAGACCGAAAAACACATAAATTCCATAATTCAATAAAAATAATTCATTTTCTCTTCTTATCATTTTTCGGACTCCCCGAATATATGAAAAAAATAGTAAATTTTTTATGTTGTGTTTATACATCCACAAACACCACTATTCATTGGTATGATGAAAATATCTATAATAATCACATCTAGATAACTCATATTCCGTAGTAGGGTTGATATTAGCTCCGAATAATGAATCGATAACAATCCTACAATAATTAGTACTTTCCATTATCAAACACATGTTGACTCATGAATCATAATAACATACATACACATTGAAATAAAAAAAACTAATATAAGAACCATAATAACAAATACAATTGTAAATGTAGTGATTTTATAGATGTAATTATTATATGATGTGTGAGAGTGTCTAAAGCCATATGGTGATACACACTAAATTAACTCAATTTAGGAATAACAATATAAACCATGTTTCATTATTGATTCAATGTAACATGGGTGGAATTGTGTTTGGGTATTTTATTTGATAATGAAAACGCGCTATTGAGGTATATTCCAATATTTTAATCATTGCAAAAAAAGATAAACTCTATTCATAAAATATTCGTCGTGCTCTAAAACTCAAATAAATAGTTTGACATAAAACATTTATTACATAGAATGAGTAGTAAATTAGTAGTAGGAACAAATCAAGAATACAACCCCAAGGAATGAAATCACTCAATATAGTGTAAGTAGTTCATGAAAAAAATTTATAATTTTTTGTACACATATTCACCATATTTAAATGAATGTGAAATTCATGGAATCGTATAAAGGTTGGATGAAACTATTGAGATGTATATAGAAAAATTACTTATTTTTTTTAGGTGTGCAATTAACTCTTTTATTTATCCCAATAGAAATGTTGACATCATTTATGTAGTATAAAAGTGTGTCTTAGAAAATATTTAGTTATTGTGATTTTTATAGCTATGTTGAAATAAAATGATTTTACGTTTAGGTAGAGATGAATATTGGAGTATCCCAATTGTGTAGATGTAGTTGAGAAAAGATTATAAAAAATTATTTTCCCTCAATATTTTTTTTGAAATAACTCATGGAGGGAACAAGATTCAACAATCAACCTGCTAGAATTATGGGAAGAAACATATGGGATACAACATCAATTGAATAACGATGTTCACTAGTTGTGAAAAAGGAATCAAGAATTATAATATTGAAAGTAAATTAATTTTAAAATCAATATAATGGAATAATGGGAGATTCTTCTGAACCCACTCCCCAAGGTATAATGTCTCCAAAATTAGTAATATAGTCACCATAAAAATTATTTCACCAACTCAATGGACGTAAGGGATAATTGATGAATGATACCTTAAAATAAAATGGAACATAGAATATATTATGAATTTAATACCAATATAAATGTTTTTGAGATTAATGATGAGAAAACTACACTTTTTCTTAATTAAATAATAGAAAATTTATTATTTCATTCTAATTATATGAAATTTTCATATAATTATTGTTTTCAAGAATTATTCAAACACCACCATAATACATATATGTTAAGATATAAATGATGGAAAAACAATGTGAAATAATTTCCTTTCACCTATATAACTATTATCTAATTAATAGTCGTGGGATGCATCTCCCAAAAAACCTAGTTATTCGATCTTCGATTGAATTTAGTCCAACATTGGGTATGTATTATTTTACATTTTAAATATCCAATATAAATTTGTAGTCATTATAGTATTGTATTACATAAATACTTTCATTTACTTCCCCTAACAAGGAGTAAAATTTCTATAGAAATCTTTTAGTCTGATCTATAACACAATAAAGAGACCCTATATAATATATCCAAAGAACTAGAGAAGTTTTAGAATAAAAAATAATAAAATTTAAAAAATAGTATTTTTTTTCCTAGTTTATTTGATTGTATTTGTTTTCAATATATTGAATTTTTTTAATGAATTTTTAATAAGTTACGTGGATATTTTTGAGAAAAATGATTTTTCTAATATTATGAAAGAATCATTAATTTTGAAACATTTGAATGTTTTTCATACAATGATGGTGATTCTATAAAAATATATTCATTCTTAAAATCATGAATATTATAAATATCCATGAAATGTTCATAAACATTTTTGAAAAGAGAAATGTAAATAGGGGGATATGTACAAAAGTTGAATAAGTGGACATCCTGGTCATAGAGATGATCATATGGAGGATGGATGGTCAATAAAATTAGATATATATGTATATGAATCCAATGATGTGATGTTAAAATAATTGAACAGATGATGATTGATGTATTGAGTATAGAATCTCAATGTTTTTATTTGAATTTTAGATGTATAATTATTATAGTGAGGGGACATAGTTGTTTTGATTAGTCAAGGGAATGTTATGAAGAAACATCAGATGGAGAATGGGAGAGAAAAAATTTCATCATAATAAGTATATATTTTATATGGTATAATTTATAGGAAACACATGTTGAGAAATATAGGGATATATCTATTTTTTAAAGTATAATGTACCATCATTAAATCAAATGAAATACATAACGTGTGATGATTTGTGATGTCATTGGACGAAAAAATGTGATGGTACTACAATAATAGAATAGAATATAAGGTTCTCTATAATGTATAGTGGAATCAAAAGGGTGAAAATTAGAATGAGGTATATCATTTCATCAGATGGATGATCATCAGTTAGAGGTTTCATATGAATAAAACTGGTTATATAGTGGTATAAATATCTAACAAATAGAGATATGAGATATAATCCTTAAACATATGCTGAGTAAATCTAATGATGTTTTCCAAAAAAGGGAAAGCAAACTATGGTCCACTGAATAATGAATGTTTTTTAGTATATCATATAGAATATGAAATATTTTTTCATCATATAGACGAGTTTTATATATTTTTACAAAAATATTATAATTTCATTAAAAATGATGATGCTAAGAAGACCATTTAATGACTATAATCTAGTGAAGTTGAGGATTTTAAAGGAATATTTAAATTTCTTGAATTTTATATAATTATGGAAAAGGATTCATGAAAATCTGAAATGACCAAGAATCATTACAATTAAATATTTAATTGATCTGGAAAATATATTTGTATTCCATATCGAACTTCTACAAGTATGACCAAATAAATAGGGTGTTGGTATGGTGAAAAAAATGTACAACAATTTTCATACATTTAGATGACCGGAATACCTAATGATTTTATGCTATTATATTCTAGGAAAGGTTCCCACGTATTTGATGAATATTCCCATCAAATTTAGTTACATTGGATAAATAATAAGTTGAATTGTATTGAGTTTCACCGAATAGTGAAGATCATTGATTCGACCCTGAATTACCATATGAAGAAAAAGCATTATCTAGGTTTATAATCAATGTTACTACATTATTGAATAAGTTTCATTATATCAATAATTATTTCTTGGAAAATCACTCACAAAAGTGAGAACTTCTGATGGAGGCACATTGGATAGTGACCATCTACTGGATACCCATCATACAATGGAATAATTAATGGATTTTGATAGAATATACCCATATTTGGTGGTTTTCAAGAAATGATTTTGAAAATTTTATATTGGGACTATCATTTCATCTTATGATATGTAGGAATTTATTATACCAATAAACTCTTAAGATAGTTTTTCAACATCCAAATTATTATACACAACTAAAGGTGACACAATATTCATTTGGAGATAGAGAAGACAATTTCATAGTGGACCATAAATGAAGAAAGAAGTATCTTGTACCTCGATGGTATAAAAAATTACATAAATGGGTAGTCAATTGGTGTTGTATAATTCTCTATAGAATATTGACACATTTAGGCTATTTGGGGATATATCCAACTCTATATAATGATCTGATTATTTTGGTGTGAAACCATGAATAGCTGCATGATCAGTTAATGAGGATTAAGTCTAGTTACATCATGTGGATTTTTATTTTGGAATGAAGTTAGTAATAGTTTATGGTTTGGGAGGAATAACCAACATGAGAGGGACTAGGTTTTTATATTGAATCATGTTAATATTATGTGATGATATCAGTTTATATTTTTTCTATAGGAAATGTGAGATTGATATTTATATTTCAGTGTATCTTAAATCTAATTGGGTTTTGAGGATAGGAAATGATACATATTTTATTTGGAAACCACATTGTAAATATAAATGGATCACATATTCACCCATATCCCCTATCATTGATCCTACATGGTCATAAAATATCAATTGGTATCAAAGGAAGGTTCCATTATAAAAGATCCATCTTTAAGAATAGATATTTTTAATATAATTACTAGAAAGGGTGTTCTTGTATTAGAATAAAGAAACCCTCATAGTTGTATGAATACAGTGTTTACCTACATTCTATTACTTGTTATTGAAGTTAGAGATGGTAAATAATTTTATATATTCCCAGTAATAAAGTTTTTATAAAAGATACTGGTCTGATAAATTTTGATGTTAATGTCAATAATGAATATACTATGTTAATGGATCTCAAAAATAATATTTATACAATGATTATAAGGTTCCACAATAATAATAAAACATGGGATAAGTTTAAAATATGTTATGAAAGGGAATTGGATTGTCATTTAAGCTAAGATACAAATCTGTATGAAAATTTTGGAAGATATTTAGATAGATGACAGAGAAAGTACTCATAAATACTTCACAAGAGTCAATCAAATTTTCTACATCATCATAGATTTTTTGGGAGAATGTGGATAATTAAATTATCACTATGAAACTGATGGTAATCATTCTAGATATATTTGATTCCAATTTTTTAGATTGAGTATGTGAATAATAATTTTCTCTAGATGAACATTAAGAATATTCTCATGAAATATGTAATGGAAAATATAGTGTATTTATAAAAAAGGCCAGTGAGAAAATTATTTTTATGCATCATTAAAAAATCACATAGATAAGGAAATTGGTGGATAATAAATTGATTCATAGGAATCGGAAAAAATTATAGGAAATAAATAAATAATCATTTCACTTCAGTATAAAATAAAAAAATTGAAACTATAAGGGAAGATGTAAAATATCTCACAAATATTATAATTATAATGATATAGTCCATCTTTAAAGAAATTTTCTTAAAAATAATAATAATGATTACAAGTTATATGAATAAGATAAGAAGTATTATAGATAGGTTTGGTTAATTCTATAGAATTTTTTAATGAAAAAATGGAATATTTTTTTTGTAAAATATTGTATGATAAATCCCCATAATATAATGAATCTGATTATCACGTCAACTTCATTGTTTTTGTATAAAGAGTAAGTGCATAATTAAATAATTATGAAAATAGTGAATATATAATATATCTTGAATGTACACTTAAATAAAATAATATATACTCTTAAAAAAAACATACAAAACTCAAATAATTAAGGAATAAGTAGAAAATGAATATATGGTAATAACATATTGGAAAATTGAGTGTATAAGAAATTAGGAGACAAATATTAATGTGATAAGATATTATAAAATGAAAGTGGTGTAGAATTATAGTAAACTAAATTTTGGTCAAGAAACAACATTCATAAAGGAGAATCATGAAAAAAATAGAAAGAATACATATTAGTAAATCAAGAATAATATGAAAAAGTTTTTATAAATCTTAGAATATGGTAAATGATATTATGGAATGATTAAAAGAGAAATAATTGTAGTTAATAAAATTATAGTTATTATTTATTACAGAAAATTGTGAGCTAAGTATGTTCATCAAGTATTTCAGTAAATCAGTTGAAGCCAATGTTGAATCTTCTCAGGTTTGAGAAAAGAACGATCCATTGTTGTAGGTTGTTTCTTTAGCCAATCAATCTCAATGTGCATCTGTTTATACTAATAATGAATGCCCCAATGTTTGGATTTTTGAGAAATCAACATCCAATATGAAATATTAGAATCCATCTTGAATGGATCTACATGAATAATGTAACCCACATTATTTAATGAAACAAATACAATAAACTTAATATTAGTATAACAATTTGTCTGAAGGATCCTGATTCGGATTTCACTATTAGTGTTTTGTTAATTTTATGTTATAGGGAATGTTTATAATAGTAAAAAAATTCTATACTAGGATAAATGTATCAATTAAAAAGTGATATAATGTGTAGTGAAGTGTAACATATTATTACTATTTTTTAAGTTATGTTCTTATCCTCATTGTTGGTAACTATTCATTTGAGATTGGGAGGATAAAAATAATGGCTAATTCATAGATTTTTTGTACTTTCACTAATAAAAATTTGTTTCTAAAGGTTTCAGAGAAGTGAGTTTCCATGTGACTATGTTATACACAATTTAATGGTCGCTATATGTAATTTATGAAAGATGACTTCACACTGTGATAGGTTACATTATTCGATTGTGACTTACACAACATGAGTTGTTAAAAGGATAGTTTTTAATCAATGGAGAATAGTTTTTTTGTGTATTTGAATCATGGGGATTCACACATCATCAAATTAGGATACACACATTTCAATTTCACATGTATTATTTTTAAAACAACATGATAATCATTTTTTAAATTCCTTGATTGGTTATTTTTGGATCTTGACCTAAGGCAGTTCATTGGTGTTTTCAGAGACTCAAACCCTTCTAGAAAAATCGAGTCGACACTCGATCTCCATTGTGGTTTTTCACAATATCTCCATTTAGTATCCTTTCAGTTCCAACATTTTCTTTGATAACATTATTATTTTTGGGTGTGGTCTTTCGATTCGTTGGTCTATGATCTGTGTATAATCTTGGTTTATTCATAGATATATCATTTAATCTCATTATGTAGGCCTTTTCATCCATTGGTCATGGTTTGGCGGGTGTCCCTCATTCAGATATGTGGGATTTCTCTCTTATAACAACCTCTTGTATTCTAGATTTAATCAATCTTGATGTGGATTTGATTCTAGGTCTTTCATTGAAGTTGTTGGGTATTATTGATTTTGGGATTCCATTGTGGGAATGTGTGACCTATGTTTTTAGGTAGGTGGTTCCGTGTCTAGCCAATAATATTCGATATTGTTATTTTCTTTTATAAACATATTCATACTGAAATATTGTCATTATTTTTATTTTGTTGGTTGAAAAGTGTTTTTAATGAAAAATGAGTATTCCAATGTCATTGAAAAAATGAATGGAAAAATTTTTATTTTCGAAGCATTGAAATGAATATTGATATGGTTTTCAATGTATGGAGATTAATTGTGAAAAAGAGAACATGGGTTAACATGGGTAGTTAGATGGAAGGTTTAGATTGGGGCCATAATCCAATTTTTTTATGATTATCATGGTTGTTTTTAGGGCTTTCCTATGTTTACAAGGATCATTGTTCTATGGGAACGATATTGAAATTTTGGTGTGTTTAATCATGGGGGTATTTTTATGCCTCCTTGGAAAAATTTCCTAGGATCTAAATTGGAGTACTTGATTATTTTTGTATGATTATTATCCGACCGATAAATATAATTTTCCTTGGATCTATGATACTTGTTCTTTTGTTTTATATTTTTTAGATTTCTAAGTTAACGTCATATGCATGTTTATTCTTATGGAAAATGATATGGAAAATCTGAGTTGAAATTCATAAACATACATTTTTTTATAAATTTGGGAAAATGGGTAATTTTACCATGTTTTCTATTTAAATAATTTACAGCTTATCATGACATGTCTTTATATAAAATGATCGTATATGAATTTTCAAACATGGGATTTTTATGGAACACCTAGGTGGGATACAACTAAGCCTATTAGATTACACCTTGCACACATTTTCATTGGTGCATTGACTATTTTTTGTCTTCTAGTATAGGGGAAGGAAGGGGACCACATCGAGGTAGTGAGGATCATGTCAGCTGGTTTAGTATATAGTGGTGAGGTGGTGTGAAACTGTCCCAAACATCGTTTGTGTAGGTGCTTGTCGCCAGGTCAGGGGATCATGAACTCCCTTCAGGTATGTGACAGATCGGTCTGAGTGTTATATTTGAGGGTAACGCGAGTTTGTTCATTATAATTTGGAATAATATGAGGTCTATCCTCAAGAGTACATGTAATGGGGAACCTATTAGACTAGGGATAGTATTTTCATGACTTGACAGGTATGTTGTGATAAGTGTCTAGATATCTCTATCCATAATGAGACTAATGTTTTCATGGGATGTTGGGATGTGGGTCTCTAATATTGGTTTTTTATTTAAAAATATCAAATTTTATTTATGGTTTTTCTATTTTAATCGGAGTTTTGTAATGTATTTTGGTCATTTTTTTGGTGTGTAATAGTATTCCTTTGAGAGGTCTTCCATGTCTTCCTTAGTAAGGTACATAAGATGATACTTAACAGAACCCCCTATAGATCAGAATCTCATCAAGACTGTCATACATGCAGTCCATGTTCTTTATGAAGGTTTACCAAGAGGTCACAATATAGTGGATGAGGTACGTGAATGAGATACATGAGAGAGAGATATATATCTAGAGTTTTTTTTTAGCGAGGATCCAAAATTATTTAATAGAACGACTAAGTCTCAAGAGCTGGATGACTGGCTAAACAAGATCAATTAAATATTATACTTTCTTGAGACACCTGTGAACATCAAGGTAAAGTGTGAAGCATTCAGAATCAAGGGTTCTAGAATGTGATTGTGTGATTCTATTTTCTCAGAAGATATTCAAGTAGAATTCAATTGAAGGGTATCAAAACCCTGTTATTTTAGTTGTTTTTTCTAGAGTCACTAATAGTGGTGAATTCTATGGAGTTTCTATATTTAAACTAGGGAGAGAAATCAGTGTTGGAATACATCAATCATTTTGATGAGAATGCCATTTTTCCCTAAAGGTGTTGATAAATAAGCATTTTAAGATTCAGAAGTGCCTACAGAGTTTGTGACCAGATATGAGATATCAAGTGCTTATGTTAAATATTTCTACCTATACGGAGGTAGTATACAATGAAACAATGGATTAAATGGATGCATAAAGTATCTTTGGATTTTCCACCTCTTGTCGTTCATTGTATTCCAACATTAGTGGTGCAGATAGGAAGAAGAGGAAGTGCCAAGATTCATCACAAGAGTAGTGTAGGTGGGTCCCCGCAAAGAGCCTCCTCTCTACTATCTATTACAGTGTGTAATGTGCATATATCTTTCTGATAGTCTGGAAATGGAGGAAATACCATTTGTTCTTATCATGGGCTCATGAAGATGTGAAGATGCTTTGGACAAACTGTTCACATATAGTGATTTTGAAAGGCCATGAAAATGCCTCATTGTAGTTAGGGTTCGTCAGATCCAAGGGATACTATGGTGCAGTCAGAAGATTCAAAGACTATAAGTTTCCATCCACTTGCCATAAGATTGAAGTATTTTCATGCATTATATGATTTTATAGTAAATGTTTCTATAATTCCAACAATAGTTAGAGGTAATATACTTATTTAATCTTCTATAGCAATTTAATTATTTATTACTAGTTCCTACCACCCATTTAGATCTAGAAATTATATTAATGTTATTAATCTTTCAATAGAACAGTTATTTACGTTAAAATGGAGGTTGCAATAGCTCTTGGTATGATCAATGAGCAGGGGTTCATGTTTCCTTTTTCATTAATGATATCTGATAATGATTTGGTCTAGTATTTTCTTATTCTTGATTTTTATCAGTTTTATGTCATCATCATTTTGTATTGGCTTGTCACTCCTTGAGTTCAGGTTGATTTTTTTCAGTAGTTTTTTTCTCACTATTGATGGGAGATATCATGTGTTATAGGGGGTGTAGGGCTAGAGGTCAAGCTGTGCAGGGCCTTCCCACCAAGAGAATAATATTTTCTTGGTCATTGTTTCATTTGATCCATATAATTTTTATTCTATTCTTGATATTTCCATTTTAGTTAAAGAATTTATTTATGTTTTCCAAAATTATTTCTCCAGTCTACCACCCAAGAGAGATAAGTAGAGTTTATTATAGATCTGGTACTGGATATACTAAGTATATCGATGCCTTATTATCTAATGGATCCATTAGAGATAAATATTTTCAATATTTAGTTTGATGACCTGTTAGAAAAATGTTTTGTTTCCCTATAGTTTTACATTGGGAATCTTCTATGCTCTTTACCAAGAAAGAAGATTGTTCAATTCATTTATGTGTGGACTATAATATGTTGAACTAGGTAATGCTTCAGAAAAAATATCATTTTATTTTTGTGGATTATTTATTTGATATGTTAAATGGGACAAGTGGGTTTCAAGGATTTATCATTGATTGGGTTATCATTAGCTTAGAGTTCATGAGTTTGATATACTGAAGACATCCTTCAGGATTAGTTCTATTCAGTAAGAATATATTGAAATTCCTTTTGGTATGAATAATTCTCATGTAGGGTTTATAGATTTGATGAATCTGATATTCCATCTATATGTTGGAACCTTCTTGCTAGTTTTAATGGATTTTATTTTGGTTTAAATGAAATCTATGAGTGAGAACAAGCACCATCATAGTTTTGTTTTGGAAATTATGTGAAGCCAACATTTCTATAGATACATTGGAATTTTTTTTCTCAATTCATGAAGTGATGTTCATTGGGCACCAAATTTTTGTGAAAGGCTTATTAGTTGATCCAGATAAATTAAATGATGTTTTTCTTTGTATGGAACCACATAATATCTTCGAGATACGGAAAATATATGGTCTTGATGGATACTACAGACTGTTTTTCAAGGTTTTATCTATGATTGAATCACAATTGACTTCTCATACCAGGAAAGCGGTGAAATTCACCATTGATGTGAATTGTTATACTTCATTCAATGAACTAAAAAGGCTTCTAACATTGGATCCTATTATGTTATTACCTGATCCTGATTAGATATATATGTTGTTTTTCAAGGATTCTGGAGGCAGTTTTGGATTCATGCATATGTAGGATGACCACGTGATAAATAATGACTCTCATCAGTTATGACCGCATGAAAAGAATTACCCCACTCATGATTTATATCTTGTTGTGGTCATGAATGCGCTCAAATTTTTGATGCACTATCTCTTTGGAGATATGTTCATGGTCTTCTCTAATCATAAGATTCATAGTTATATCTTTTCTCATAAATACTGATATATCAAAAAAATATGAAGTCTATAATTCCAACATATGTTTTACATTGATATCTCCCACACCCTATAGAAGTGATACGTTGTTGTAGACACTATTATAAGGAATGTACCATCACATTCTATTTTAGAATCGAAGTAATAATGGAACCTTGTGGGGATTCTCAAAAAGTATCATCTGGATGATTTGTTTGATGTTTTAGGAATGGTTCTGACCAGTGTTTAGTTATCATCACCACTCCTTGAGTTTAATTTTCAGAGTCAGTAGTAGAATGATGAGATTCAAAAACATTGACAATTACTTTATAATGGGGAGAGAAATTCTGTTTTTCCACCCTCTTTAGATGATATGTTTCACTTTGGAAATAGGATTGTTGTCCCAAAAAATGTGAGGAATTTAGTATTACTTGTTTTTCATAGATCTTGATGGTTGAAACATGCAATAACTATGAAGAAATATTATGAAATGTGGAGGCGATTATTCATTCATTGTATGAAGAATGACATCGTGAGGTTTTTGTCTCACAATTACACCTACCAATAGATAATGTCAATGGAGTTGAAACATTATAGGTTTCTTCAACATCTTCCAGTGTTGGTTTTGAAATAGGTTGTGGTGTCTATAGATTTATTTACTGTATTTGCACAACATCCCAGAGGGAAGAATTCTATCTGGGTGGTTGTTTATAGGTTAATGAAATATACTCATTTCATTCTTATCAAAGACCCCACTAAACATGAAATTTTGGGTAAGAAATATTTTTAGGTGATTGGGATGTTACATGGGAGTCCTTCTTACCTTATTTTGAATAGGGATCCTAGTTTTACCTAAATGTTCTAGTGGAGTCTATAATATGTTGTGGGAACTAAATTCATGTTGATCTCAATATACCATCAACATACACATGGTCAAAAAAGTGAGTAATTAAGATTCTATAGGATATGATTTTTTCTAGTGTCTTGGATATTGATTGATCATGGGATAGCCATTTGGGGTGGGTTAAGTTTTTTTACAACCACACTTATCATTCATCTGTAAGAATAGCTAACTTTGATGTGTATTTTGGTTTCCATTGTAGATCACTTCTTTGTTGGGCTATGTTTGGTGACGTATCTTTAATTGGAATATAATTTTGTTTAATAAATGACTGTTAATATTCTAGATGTATATCAACGTCTCATTACAACACATAGTTGATGGAAATAATATGTGGATCAGTAGTGTTGACCATTGGTGTCTTCCTTATGTGAATGGTTTTTCTTAAAATTTTATATTTGGTTGTGTCACCATCGGCATGTAAATTAGGAAAATTTGGATCTAAGATATGTCGATCCATTTGGGGTTACTGAGCAATTCTATTAAGATTCAAATAGGTTTCCATTTCTGGTTCATTTGATTTGTATTCCTAATGTTTTCCATATATATCTGCTTAGTAAATACCAACATGATCCCACTAACATTCTGAGTTGGGAATAAAATAATTCTGATCCGTATGCTTTTATTATGGAGAAACCAGTTAATATTGTTGAATCTCTATTCAAATTCAGTCATGCAATGTTTATTTGGTGTGTTAGAGTTCATTGGAAATATGGATCGTATTCTCATGATATATGGGAACATGAATCATTGATGATAGAGAAGTGGCCTTATCTCTTATTAGGATTAAATCTTCCACAGTACTTCATTGTGAGGGAAAGATTTTATGTTGGGGTGTTTGTAACTTCCCGTTACTGTTTTATCAGGAAAATCCTTATCATCATTGTGGTTTTTTCCTCCTTTGATAATGTGAGGATACCTATAATGGTAAAAGTCATATATTTGTTGCACTTTCATTAATAACCATTTGTTTTTTGAAGGATGATGAGCAGTTACATTTTCTATATCAATTTTACACACTGTGTAATGGTTTCTAGATGTATGTTTTGATATATGACTTCATGCTATGAAATTATACACATTGTGATCAATAATTACACAATGTGAGTTAATAAATGGATAGTTTTTAATATTAGTTGATCGGTATTTCTGTATTTGTAGATTGTGGGTGGTTATAGGTTATGTATCGAGGTTAAAAAGTATTTAATGGTCTGTGCACAATTTTCCAAATAGAATGCATATGTTTTGTTTCTGTTCCATAACCAAATATTTGTGGCTCTTGATATAAGGCTATTCTAGGGAATTTTTTTAGAGACTCAACCCCTTCTAGATCATTCCATTCGACACATGATCTTTCTTTCTGTTGTATTATATATCTTTGGGTGAGTATACTTTCCATTCTCTCATTTCCTTTGATAATAGTATCATCATTAGGAGGCATATTTGGATCCGTTATTCTATAGTTTGTGATTATTATTGGTTTCTTCATAGTGTTTTTTGGGAAATCACATTTCAGAGGAATTTTCATCCATTTTTTCAGTGTGGTGGTCATTTTTCATTGAGGTATGTGGTTTTCCACTCATATTCCAACCCCTTTCATTCTAAAATGAATCAATATTTATGCGGATTTGATTATAGGGCCTTCATCTACATTGTTGGGTTTTGTTGATTTTCGATTCAATTTCGGGTGTGTGAGACTCAATATTGAAGGTAGGTGGGCCCATATCTTTCGTATGATTATGGGTCTTTTTTGTTTAAAAACAAATTCATAATGAAATATTTCCATGATTTTTTTATATATTAAAAAATAGATTTATTTGAAAAATGGAGATTCCATTTTTATTTTCAAATGGAATTGAAAATGGGGAATTTTAAAATCATTGAAATGAATTTTGAAATTGTTTTAAAATGGGTCTTAATGAATTGAAATGAATTTTGAAAAACAGGAAATGGTTACATTGGGTAATTTGGTTGAAACATTAGCTTGGGGCCATCATCCATTGATTTTTTATTATCAAGGAGCGTTTTCCTGGGATTTTCCTTTATTTCCTTATAATATTTTTATAGGCAAATAATATTGAAATTTTGGGGGATTTACTCATGTGGTATTCCTATGAATCCTCGTACCATTGTTCTAGGATCATAATTTGAAGACTTCTGTATTATGGTATGAGAATTCTGTTTCTTGGACCTGTAGTTTTCCATGGTGTTGTTACACATGTACTTTTGTATCATTTTGATTAGATTTATGAGTTAGAAATAATTTTCATGTTTATGATTATGAAAAATGATATGGAGAATATTTTTTAAAATTGATATATCTTATTCTATTTAGAACTATGGAAAAAGAAATGTTCTTAACTTGTTTTCTATGGAACTACATTACTACTTATAATTTCACTTTTTACATTAATTGAACATAACTAAATTTTTCTAAAAATTATTGTTATGGAACACTAGGTTGGGGTCCTAATGAGCCTTTTAGATGAACACATGTTCACCTATTTTGTGGTTCATATACCTTTGTTTTCCTTATAGTGTAGGGGAAGGAAAGGCATTGTAGTGTGGTGGAATGGTTTGTGTCGTCTAGTTGGGTATATTGTGGTGAGATGATGGGTTACCATCCCAACCATAATTTGGGGTAGCTATTTGATTTAATGATATTTTCTATTGGACTTGTCTTTTAGTAATTAACTACCTTTTTAGTTATCTTTTTCTGCTATTTTTCTAAAATTATAGATAATATATCTTATGTTCCTTCTATTTTAACTTCATATTTTACATATATATATATATATGAGTGTCTGTGTCTGTTTTTTTGTGTTCTATGTGGTTGTTTAGGATGACCCAAATTGTTCTCTCTGTTGTATTGTCTGATGAACATGTGATTTTCTCCATACCATAGGGATCGGGAACACCATTCAGGTAACTGAAAACCAGGTTATGTGCCAGATTTGAGGGTAACCTGAGTCATTTTTGTACAATATGTAATAATTTTATTTAATAAAATATGAAAATGAAAAGATAGATTAAAAAATAATGTATGGTAAACCATCATGTGAGGCATGATAGAATGGAATTAATGTTATAAAATAAATAAGTTTAATAATGTTGAGTTAGTTATAAATTATATGAAGGGAAATACAAAGTTTGTATTTATTTATTAGATAAAATTTAATTGTATAAAAATAAATTAGAATCAGATAATTCTATTTTAAGAGGAAATAAATAAATAGGTTTCAAAAAATGGGAATGATGTTGATAATAATATTTCAATATATAAAAAGTAAATTATTCAAAAAGATTGAAATATGTGTGAGAAACATGTGACTATTACAATAGATTTTATAACAAACAATGACGTTCCTCATTCCATATATACCTATTTTTGTTAACATATGTATAATTTAAGGAGAATGATTAAGGAATTTATATTAGGTTTTGAGAAATTTTACAGTAACAGGAAATATCAATTATAAAATATTTCCCAATAATGGTAATGAGTGTAAATTTACCCTAAAGGGGAACAGAAGATGAATATAATGAATCAACATCTCACATTTAAAACAATATAATGTAGGTATGATAATAAAATTGAGCTTATGTGAGAATTTTTTTATACACATGAACTCTTTTGATATTTTGATTACGATGGATTTATGTTTTTTCTTAACCAAATTACATATATTTCCGAAGATATAAATTCATTGTAAGGAACATGTGTAAATTATTACATAAAATAAACTTTATGGAAAAAATAATGAACTTGATTATAAAATCTTTTTTTGAACACTATGTTAACCCATACAGACATAGAGTTGTTTACTTAGATTATTTTTCTTAAGAAACTCATGTGACACAATTTTCTCCCTATAGAAGTTTTCCAGTTCTTATGATGAATAATTTTGAGATGAGATAATAGTTAAGTTACCAATTTCATTTTGTTATCAATATGAGGAAGAAATGACATAAGGGGAAAATAAAAATTCAAACATAAAATGGAGTGAACATATTGAACAGACATATTGAGTTAAAATATGTTTTATGTTTTATGGGGGAATAACAGAAATACATAAGGGGGTACTATTGTTCAAAAGTTATTTTTGTTTCAAATGTTTTCAATATGTCATATTGTGTTTGTAGTGAATATTTTGTAATGAAATGGGGATGTTTGAGAAAATATATTTTTTTGAGGTTGTGTAAGAAACATTCCTTACATAACAATAGAAAATTTCCATTCAATGTCAGAAAATATTTTATCGATATTCAACTTCCAAATATTGTGATTTTTACCATTATCCAAGATATGATTTTAAAATTTTAAATAATAAGAAAATTATAATGGGGTTGTTTTACAATAGTGGACATAGTTGATGTTCGATTTATGGAGATGATCATACATAGGTTGGAAGGTTAATATTATTAAATAGAGATAATTATGAAGCTTGAGCCATGATGTTTGATGAAGTTTTTATATAAATATTGAAACATTTATTAGTGTCTATAAAATTTTTGAGATATAAAGTGTAGATGTAGAATGATCTGATAGAGAAGTTAGAGAATTTTTCATCTGTTGAACAAATTTTTTGATGATTCATTATTTGAAGAATGTCCAAGATCAAGGTTCATCTGATATTGGTTTCCATTTCAATACTATCAGAAAATGGGAACCCATATATAGAATCAGATAATGATATATATAAATTTACAATGGATTAATAAGAAACTTTCATAACCTTTAAGTATCTAATGGATATATATTTTCAAATGCATTAGATGGCGAAATGAGAACGTTCTCTATGATGGGAAGGATTTAAAAAGATTGAGATGATGGTTTGTATCATCGGATAGTGGAACATTACACTATTATCAAGGATTTCATTCAATGGATGATCATATATTAGGTTTATCATGTGAATATCACCAATAAAATAAAATTGTAAAGATCCACTACATATATAATTTAGATGTCTTTAAACTAAATCATTCTGAATAAGTCATATGAAGGTTTTATAGTAATGAGAAACGAATGAAAGGTCTATTATATGAAGAAAATCTGTGAGCCAATAGAGTGGAGGAAGATGAATTTGTTTCATTTAGAATCAGTGTTATGAGGATATTTATAATGAACTTTTAAATCGCCTATCTATGATGATGTATAGTTGAGCATTCTGATTTTTTTCAATCATTTTTAAAGATGTTCAAGGATGTTTTTCAATGTCTCAAATGGTTTTGAATGTTTGATAAGGATTCTAAAAATATAAAATTTTGGGGGAATAATAAAAATTCATGGTTTTATTTAGAGGAAATATTTATTTAACTTCCCTCCCAAACATCAGGGAGAACTCATATATAATGTGGGTTCTGGTTCTATACAAAAAATATAGAACATTTTTCATACATGTGTAAGAATATAAGAGATGATAATTTTAATTTGTGAGATTCTATCCATGATTCCTACATAGATGAATAACAGTACCACTAGATCCTATTTTATTTTATGGAATGCAAATTTCATTATATGAAACATATATTGCATCAAACCAATAATCATTAGATGATGGGGAATCAATGTATGCGTTTTTTATCAGAGATAATATATCCTTGAAGTAGGTTCATCAACTAAATATTTATAA
Source organism: Viscum album (assembly GCA_963277665.1). Lineage (NCBI taxonomy): Eukaryota > Viridiplantae > Streptophyta > Magnoliopsida > Santalales > Viscaceae > Viscum > Viscum album. The sequence continues at coordinate 374,705,037 of OY728160.1, read as the reverse complement.
ATAAAATATAAACGAATTAGAATAATAACATAAGAAAAATATATATTTAATAGATGACATGATACCGAAGAGAATCAGAAAATGACCGATTAGATATAGAATCATCATATAGAGGTAATACTGAATGGAGGTCGATCTGATATATGATACTAAAAAGGTTTTATAGATATGTTTTGGAATGTTTTTAATTGAACATATAGAGGTCTTTCTAATATCAAGGGGAATATTCCATGATGAAAAATGATTAATTAGTCATTATAGATCTTAAATATTGTACACATGAAAAGGTGATCTATCTTTCTTACGGAGAATGTGAATATCATTCTATAGTTGATCAAAAACAAATAACGAAGGATATTTTATTTGGGGGTAGTATACATAGTTACTGAAATGGATTATGGTTTGGGATATAATTATCATTGAATAAATTGTATATAATTATGAAATATGTTGGTGATAACTAATTATAGTAGAAGATCACATTGCTAGGGGTAAACCAGGGCCACTTGGAGTTATAATAAGTAGAGTGTAGAACTTGTTGCTATATGTGCCTTTTTAATCCTGAAAATATTTAGTAAAATAATAGATTCATTAGGGTTATAAAAAACATGGAATGTATTATGAATTTGTGTCAATCCTTATAAAAATCATGTGATAATTTCTCCTTGTAATGACTCAAAGATTTATTAATAAAATACTATTTGTTATTAAATTATATAACATATTATGTAATGATGTTGTAGAAAATAGATTCCATTATTTGGTTTTAATGGAAATATTATATTCTACTATATATGAAATACTATTAATCATTATAACATTTGATAATATGGAATGTGAGCTATCAAATTATTATTATTATATCTAACTGTTTTGAAATATCCAATTGACACAGACAAAGTATATAATGGCCTCGACTGGTAGGATTATACCATATGAAGCCCATTTATCAGAGCTTCCAAGGTTGATTGAATATATTGTATTTTCCCTTAACCAATCCTAGTATGATATAAAATTACTAAAGCTTGTGAGAAACGTTTTTTTGAAAATTTTTAAGCTCATCCCGATCATGACCCAAACCATATTCACCAAACCACTTCAAGAAAAATCAGTATTGCAAACATTTTGCATAGGGAATTGGATAGTGTAATAAGGGTATATGTATCATAAACACAAACAAATGAATATGTATATTTTATATTCTATAAAATAATTATTATATGTATATCATTTTTATTTTATTTATATTAACAATTAAATAGTTATTTTTATTTAATTATATTTCAATATGATAAAACTCGGATTTGTTTTGTTTAATAAAAATTTTCATATATGAAATTAATTTTAAATAAATAATGGATATTCTAAAAAATGATATTTTTATAAAATATGATTATTAATTTATATTTTGTAATTAATATTGATAATAAAATTTTAAAATTTCAAAAATATTATTGTTATGGGTCAGAAGTTATTTTAAAAAACTAGTTCATTTCAATAAAAACAATTTTTAAAAAAATATAAATTCGCTTATTTATAGATATGTTTAGATAAAATAATTATTTATTTTTGAATTAGAACATTCAAATTATCCAACAACTAATTTTTAAAATATCTAGAGACATGAAAATTTTGATTTAAATATTAAATACAGTATAAATATACAATATATATTATGATATCATAATGACCCAATAGTTATTAAACATATTAATTAAAATGTATAAATGAAAAAATATATATTTCACTATTAGAATAATTTGTTTTTATTATATTTTATTAATTTTATAAATATTTTATGAATCCTACAAAAAAAAATATTAAATTACATGGATTTAAAATAAATTCTTCGTAAAGTTGACTCCCTTCCACATCACCAAGGGTAATAATTTAATGATTTATGTTCATTGAATTACAAAATATTATAAACGACTCCACTTTTGTAAAAAAACATTGTAAAAGTACACTGTAATTCATATGGTATTGATTATATTTTTTTATAGAGTCCAAATCCTATGTTTGTGTAATAATAAAGAACTCTCATATCTATTCCAACATAAACACACCAAATATCCAATATACATTAAATCATAAATCATGAATCAAGTAATTAATCTACCCTTACATATATAGAACACTCCCTTTGTTTTCCAAATCTATTAAGAAGCTCCTCCAATCCTTTTGGAAACACCATATCAAAATAATGGACCTATCTGTCTTCTTTTCCATTCATATAGATTCTTTGTATTTACCATATTTTGTATTAATTAGTTATGATTTTGAGAATTTAAAAATTCCAATTAATATATAATTTTTATAATTATTAGTAGATATTATTTATCACTTATTTTTAAAAACATTACCTAAGTCATTACCAAGTGAAAATTTACTAAGTAAATTCTCTCTCTAGATTGTTATTTAAGACCCTCCTTTTTTAAATTTTCCTTTTGAATCACAATTGGTTATATATTCCTGACAATATCAAATATAAATAATTTTAAAATTTATTTTAAAATAATTAGATATTATATATTCCCTCTCATAACAAAATTTAACTTTTTTTTACTATACTAAAATTTAGAATGGGATCCTCTTTGTATCCTACTTATTGAAGAAACTTATTGATTTGATGTCTTCTGATTTCCATTTAATTATTCTGGGACATGTTTTTACATGTCCATAACATATTAATTTATATTTAAAAATGTTTAGAAACCCTTTGTTATTTCATTTATCCATTTATGAATCATTAATTACTTCCGTTATATTGCCGAAATTTTACGGTGATTTTCCATGCCAAATAATTGTGATGTGAATTAAAATACCCATATCCACTCAAGGGTATTCACCAATGTGTACCTATAATTATTTGGTTTTGTAATTCCATGTATGTAACCTAAAAAAAGTATTTTTAGGGTTAATAGTGTATAAATACATTTTTATATTATATGAGATATGTTGAAAACATATGCATATATATGATTATGATTATGATGGGTGCACTAGATAATGCTATAATGCATTGGGAAATGTTTTAATCTATTGATATTCCATTTAAGGGGAACATGAAGTTATCTTAATCTCATTATATTAGGATTTATTGGTGGTTAACCATGACATATGTTTATGATTACATGTTTTATGTTGTTTCCACATTCCTATGTTACCTTTACTATATCATGTTATAACATTTATCATAGTTCATGTTTTTGATTCTCGCCTCTAATGTAACATTTTTATTCCTCTTCGACAACATGTATTTCTTTACCATATTACATGAATTGTTTATTAACATACTATGATTTATATCTAACCCCTTTCTTATGTATGCCACCAATTTATTCGATGAGGTTTTAATAAATATAAACAATTATGAGAATGTTATGGATATTTTCAATGATTATGATGTACCGTTATTTGGATTTGCTATATAATACAACTAATTAACCATATAAACTAGTTTCATTTATCATTTAGTTTGTACTATGAATTATTTTATGTAATAAATAATGAATAAATGTGTAGAAAATACAAGTGTTTTCATAGTTGGTATCGAATGAAAAGTGTTGTTATTTTTGGGATTATGGTTAGAAAACACTATTAAAAGCCTTAGGGATAAGTCTAAACATAGGAAAATGTCCCTAATATTTTGGTAAATTACATATCATATAGTTTCCATGAAAATTCATCCCTATCTAGATAATATGAGTGTACGTGGTTATAGAAAAGTTGTACCTTATGTAAAAAACCTCAAAAACAATATATTAAGCTCGAATTGATAGGAAATTGGTTCTTGGAATTTGGACTTTATATACAACAAATTTAAAAATCATGGGGGATATTCATTGGTATGATAAGAATATTAGTATGAACCTTTATTATGGCAAACATATTTATTTAAAATTTAATTTTAGGAAATAAAACATGGTTAAATTAGATAAAGAATTAATATTTATAAGATATAAAACACAATTCATTTTTTATTTATCCATTTAACATTCATAATTTACCTTATATGTGTTTAATAATTTAAAAATTATCATCCCTAATGACTGATTTTTCATAGTAAATGGATAGAAAAATGAGTATCCAATCCCACAACCAATGTGAGGGGATATGTGATGACTACCCAAAAGGGATTCCAAACGTGATGGGAGCCGGAATCAAAAATATCATGAAATATAATATCTACTATATGATGTTTCGAACAAAAATATGAATAATGAGGAATGCAAAAATCCCCTAATGAATTAGTAGTATTCAATTGAGATCTTTGTGTGAAAATTTCCACCAACATTTAGTGGATCTTCTACTACCTCAATTTTGGAATAATGAATAATCTCTTTTTAAAAGATCATACCCATACAACAATTCATTTAGAAACAAATGTTTAAAATAGTTTTTTTTAATATGAATGTAAAATATGATCAATGGTATATTTTGGTAAAAATACACATCCCGGTTAGTATATTTGAGCATTGGAGTGAAAGGAATAATAGAAAATGTTTCTTGATAAATATTTTCCTAGCTCTCTCTGATTTAAAATGGAGATGGCATTCCATAGACTCTTGAAAACGGATTAAAAATCAATGGGGGTGTATTAGGAAAACAATAAAAGACATGCATGATAAAATTATAGCTTTGTTGTTACCGAAAAATGTAATTTCAATCACTTATTTTTTGGACTCAAGTCGAGTCTATGAAATTCATGGGAAATTTATGTCATTTAAATTTATGATTAATTCATCTGATGTACCCTCAAAGTAGAAATAGAGACCAAAAAATCTCGATGGTCTTATGGGTATTATAAGGGAATTTAGATATCAATTTTTTTAATTGATAAAGAAAAAATAAGGTTGTTGAAAATTCTAACATCTCACATATAAAATGATTGGGAAGAAGAAACATTGAAATTTTCTTACGAGGATGAGTAAATTCTTTAGGTGTGAAAGTAAAGGGAATGAATATATCAATTATATATGGGAGAAACCCAATAATGAGATGGAATAAATGAATTTTATATCCAACCCAAATCCGACTATCTAATTTTTCAACTGGAAGGATCAATGAAACAATGAAACCCACTTCCATAATCAATGGTTTGTTTATGAAAATCAATTTCAACAACCTCCATTGAAATAAAGAGTTAGCATATTCCATCAAAACTATAGAGATGGATAATAAAAATGAAGTGTAAATAGGTATATACTTTATTCAGTCAAAAATAGATAAAATAATTTTTTATTTTGGTTCTATGCATTCTTTTATATTATGCAATTTTGGTAGAACTACACATACACCTCCACAAATAAGTGAATGAAATATATCAGTGAAAATGGAAAATGGGAGAATTATTACATTACAAATATCCAAGTCCTCCCTTTTTCATATATTCTTGATGAGATTCCATGTGAACCTTGTAATATTTCCTTCAATTGAATTCAATTCTAATATGGGCATGGGTTGTATTTAATATATATAAGGAAAAAATTAATTACTGAGACATGAAAATTACCCACTATTTCATGAATCGTCCTCCAATTATACACAAGATCAAAGATGATGATAAAATATATTTGAAACCTTCTTATAATGGATGGATATTATTTACCAATGAGAAATTGTATCTTTCGCAAATTATTGAAGATAGGGAAAAGATCATCCATTAATACATAACTGTTGCGAGGGAATACAATGATGTGTTTCTTGAATAATTCCTAGGTCTTCCACCTATGGGAGAGGATGTAATTTTAATAAAAAACATACATATATCATTAAAAATATTCCATACTTTATATAGAAATGTTTATGTGGAACACGAGTAACTAAATAAAAAACTATAGAAAAATTTAGATAAAGTGTTCATATGCTCAATTCCATCAATATGGGGCTCACCGGTCCTCTTTATCACAAAGAAGGATGGGTCAAACTGCCTAAATGTTGATTATTAAGAGATAAATAAGGTCATGGTAAAGAACAAGTATCCCCGACCTTTGATTGATGACTTTTTCGATTAGCTATATTGATCTAGATATTTCCCTATGATATATCTTTACTTTGGATATTATAAAATTATTTAGAACAAGGAGGATATAATCAAATATATTTTTCAAATAAATTATGCACACTATGAGTTTATATTAATTTCATTGGGAATCACTATTTATCAAAAAATATTTATTTATTTTTTGAATATAACCCTTAGGAATTACCTTAAAAATTTTGTGGTTGTATTTATTGATGGAATTTTTATATACTCTAAAATAAAGGTGGAACATGATAAGAATTTGAATACTGTAATGTGGACATTTCAAAAATATAATATGTTTGAAAATTACAGTAACTGTATGTTCTATTTGGATAATGTAACATTCTTATTAAACATTATCACCAGTAATTATAAATATATATATCTTTCAAAAAAACAATTAAATCGATTCCAAGAGAAACCTCTGTGATGGAATTATGTTGTATAAATTAATTATCTTTGTACCATCCTAAATTTTTTAGAAAAATATCATGATTTTCAATCCCCCTAACCAATATCACTAGGAAATGAGTAATGTGTTTTTGGAATCCTGAATGTGAGTAATGTTATAAAGAGGTTATAAATAGGATAATCACTACATATATGTTAAAATTACCCAATAGTGGGGAATTATTTGTGATATATAGAAATCCATCTAAAAAGTACGTTGGATTTTTACTCATGCATAATGAAAATGTGATATTCTATTCCTCCTACAAACTAATGATCCATCAGAAGAACCACCCAACTCATGATCTATAACTGTTTGTAGTTGTAACACCCCAAGATTTCATAGTGTGTTATTTCTTCAAAATAATTCAATAACTTGCACTACACGCAACACCGAGTTCAATCACAACATGACTTACAAAAAAATCCATTAAAAGAGGTCATGAATAGTATTAACTACATTTTAAACGTTATATAATCCTTATAATTTTAGAATCCATATTATGAGTTTCTTAGTCATAATGCAAGAACAAATTCATTTTCAGTATTGCACTTCTATCAACTTTTAACAGTGAAACCTTCTTAAATACAATATTTTAAACTTTTTGACTAAACGGGGACATCAAAAAATTTAATATGAAACATCCCAAGCTTCCACGGTACACTTTCCTTTGAATAAAACAATAGCGTGTGTTGTACGCAACTTCGAGTTTTAACACACACCACAACCGATCAAACTAGCCGTTATGAATAGTAATACCTAATTCTTGAAATTATATATATTTTATATTTCAAAATGGACTTTATTTTTGGATTCGGAATATCGAATTTAGCCTAAGGTGAAATTTTGGTACTTTTCGGATAACTTTAATATTTTGATGAATAGTGAAAATTACTAAATTTTAATTAAAAACAACTTTTTTAATCAAAATAATTAATAGTGATAAATTATGAATTTGAGTGGTTTTAAAGTATATTTAGAATATATTTTTACAATTTAATATAATGTCGGTCATTGGACATAATTTTACAATTAAACTGAACATAAACAAGTGTCAATCTTTTGATAGTTATTATCTCTTAAAAACACGCTTTTTGTTTTGACAGCGGGAATTAATTTTAAATTAATTTTTGCCACTTCTGTGTTTTGAATTTAGAAAAATGGATCCCATATTTGGAATCAGGATGTCCAAATTGTGTAAATAGGTAACTTTTATTTGTAGACATTTTGAATAATTACTGTTAGAAATATTTTATTTAGCATGGTTAAGGGTAAATCTGGTAAATAAAGGTTAAAAAATAATATTATAATAATAATAAATTACCCTAAAACGTGTCCTAGCCTTATTTGTTGATACCGGTTTGACCATAGGAATCTTTGGGTCGATTTGGGGACCCCATGGTGCCACTTGTAGGTGATAGGGACACTTTATTTTAATTATGTTAAAATGAATAAAAAAATGACACAAGCATATATCTTTTAAAAAAACAATTATTACATAGGGTTATATATGTTGGATTTTAGATTATAAATATTCATTAGAAAGATAAAAAGATTTCCTACATAATGATAGTTTATTTATAATTTTTAGACTATAAATAATATATTTTATTTATGACACAATGGAGATGCAGTAATTACTAAAATAGTGAAAAATTAAATTAATTGATATTATAAATACCCAAATAAATATAATATGAAACTTTTAATGAATTAAAATAATTTTCTAGGATAATATGATATATTAGTATTGCTTTAATTTACGTTTTTCGAAGTAATAAATCTTTTATGAGTTTCAAAAAAATCATCTATTGAATAGTGTCAAAATTAACATAAAAGAGTTCATAAAACAAATATTATATTATTAATTGATATTAAATTCTTAAAAATCTAATGTTCGGTCAATATACTTATATAATGATATTTTTATCATTACTGGACAACTTGGGGGTCTCTTAGATGTATATATTAAGTTTATTAAGCATATTATATAAAAATACAAAGAGACATTGTAAAAGTGAAACTAATTAACTTAGAGTTAATACTTAAAGATAATGTTAATATAAGTACCCAAACCGGTCTAAATTATATTGGTTGAGTTTTTTTCGACCCATCCCCACCTTAAAATTTGAATAGTCAACTTTTGAGCCATTGGAAACGAAATATGAATTTATTATAAACTAATATCTCTAGCTTTTCCAAAGGTGCCCCTCTCCCCTCTTATAAAAGGGCACTCCTCCTTCTCATTTCTTCACACCTTCAAAGCCTTTTGGTTCGGACAAACTATGCCCAAATACTCTCCCAACATCCATAAAAACAACCTAGAGGCCTTATTTTGATCAGAAAGCCAACCTAAGGAGCCCTTTTGATCAAATCAAAAGGAAGAACCCGAAGAAGAGGTAATGATTCCACCACCCTTTTCCAAGTTCATTTCTTCTTCCACTTATTCTTCCTTTGTTTTTACCATTCTAAAATAATAACTCTAGTATCATATATATACTGTGATGTTATTATAAATATTTTACAACCATATTCAGTATTCTATCCACCCTTTGAATAACATGTCACCATACGTGCGTACGTACGGCTTACCGTCTCCACGTCGTGGTGTAATTGTTATTCAATATATTATTATTTGGATGGGTATAATAATGATATGTAACTCATGTAAATAATAAATATAACATGTTAATGATTCTTTATATTTGATATACCATCCATTTATATATTATTTTAATATCAAAAGAAAGATATTGTCGCTCGTGCGTACGTACGGACTACCGTCTCCAAGAACGCGATGAGATTCATTCTCCATCGTATCCATTCAAGTATAATTATCATTTGATGATTTAAAATATGATGTTTAAGGACTTGATATCATTCTGGATATGAATAATATACAACCTATCCTTTACAAACATGTCTTACGTAACAAAACATATAAAAGAAAACAAGTAAGTTAACACCCGAAACAACGATAATACTAAGATATTATTATCAATCAATATTAAAAGATCATATATGATATCATATTAATGTATATGATTCTTTTATAATTTAATAACAATTATTTCACCATTATATAGGAGTTTAACCTACCCCAACCAAGGAAAAGTACATGGTAAGGGGTTTTCATCTCACTCCTTATTTCTGTGAGATTCATGCCATATTGCCACCATCACCTTTTGTGTGGTGTATGTACTGCCCATAATTATATTATTTGTGTAATACACTCTAATTTATGTGTATTTACATATTCATTGTATGATACCTCTTTCATGGGTTTTATGTTTCATAAGATACCAAATTGTTAAGGGTTATTTCACAATCTCTTCATTATCTGAGGTTGTTTATATGTAATAACCTACTAGGATCTCTTTATCATCCACATCCATGGTTCTTCAAAATGTATGTCAAAACATTTTTATTATTTACGAGAATATGGGTTAAAGTCATTTAGACCCTTCTTTGACTTTTTATAAGAGGAATCTTTCTGTCGTTTTCAAAACAAGGTCCTTTTTAACCTTTTCGACAGAATTAAGGTAAGAATGTTTTTATAACTTATACAGCGAGTGCGGTTATTTTCTGCCATTATAAAATCTTAAAAGTTTTCCTTACAAGCTTATAATAATATTTTCAAGAAAATGTTTTTTTTATATGGCTCTTAAATGATTTCAAAAATAGAAAGAGATATTTCTCCAAAAAGTGTTTTGATTTCATCTTTGTCAACATCCTTTGATGGATTTTACGCTTATTTGAAGTTGATTTATTATGATACAAAACTTCTATATTGTATTGAAGGTTTTGTGATATGTTTGACTGTGGATGTGCTATTTTTATACCATTAATAGTTTATGGTGAAATTATTGACATTTCGTATTCTATTGTTAATAAGAATGTTTATGTTATGTTTAAACCTTTTCATATGTGAATACATTGGACTTAATATGTGACGGGTGGATCCCGCTATAGCTCCTCGATGCATCGGTAGGTCTCATGAGACAAAATAGTGTCTTGGCACAAGGCCTTGTCAAAATCTTATTTGTAGTCTTGGCACGAGGCCTTGGCTATGTGGTTATGATAGTCTGGCATTATGCATTCCAACATTATGAAAGTGGTTATTGATATTACATGTGATTATTCGATTAGTAGAATATCCATGTGAACAAGTAAATGGCATTATTTCATTTTACTTTTGCCATACTATGTTGAAGTTCAAGTTTAAAAGGATTTTGTTTTAGTTATACATAGCCTTAAATGTTTATTCTTATTTATGAAAGGTTCCGGTATATTGTTATGCTTACTGGGCATTTGAGCTCACCTCTTTTCTATGTTTTATTTCTCCCAGGAAGTGAAGAAGTAAATTATGAATGACCTGCAGAGATATTATGTGGGGATATGAGTATGGATTATGGAGACATTATGTTTTTGTATTAGTTTTTCATTTTATGATGTAATGTAAAACTTATGAATATATCTAGTGTTTCTAAGGCTACTAAACCAATCTGTCTTTCAAGATTTGATCTTTCTTGTGATCATGCCAATGTTATGTAATAATGCACCGACTCTGGGTAACTAGGGTCGGGGCGTTATAGTTGGTATCAGATAAAGTATAGTACAAACCTTGGAAGCTAGATTTAGATAAACTCTGATTAGAGAACATAGATTTAAGATGAATTTTGAGGATTAGTATAGAAGAACTTCCTAGAATTTTGGTATTGTAGCGATTTTGTGAGTTTTCCGAGAAATACATCCCTGTCTGGATACGAGCAGGTAGAGGCGGCTCTGGCACAGATGTACCTAGGGGTAAAACCCGAAAACACCGCTTTGAGCTAGACTCGAACGGGAACTCGTGCACGACAACGGGCCTTGCTGAACTCTTGGTTACGACACTCCCAGGGGATATGCTTAGGATAACTCTAATTTTCTTTACAAATCATTATGAAGGGTTTATGAGTATACACATCCTCAATGGAGACATTTTTATGATTATTGATTATATCCATAAATAGTTCAATTTATGTTAAGTGTTTTATAAGTATGGGATTATGTATTTTGATTCATAAACTGATCTAGTGTATGCCATTGTTTAGAAATGGCACCCAGTAGAAGGAATGAGAACTCCAGAAATGCACATGATCCAAAGAGAAGGAAGGATCATATCTTTCATGGTCTTAAGCTAGAATTTATAAGATAAATAGTCTCACATGTATTATCATCATATGAAGAAATAATATCATGTGTTGATAAGACAAGTAAAGAGTTTACTGAGTCCTATGGCTTTTAAGGGAAGCAAGAGAAGAAAAGGATGGAAGAGAGAATGATAGATAAAGGGAAGAGGGAAAAGAAGAATTTTCCCATATGTGATAACTGTGGAAAGAAACACCCTGGAACTTTCCTGAAAGGAATGGGAGTTTGTTATAAGTGTGGAGGAAAAGGGCACAAAATACGTGACTGCAAGGGTAAGAAAATGGTTTCAAATGTATAATGCTTCATTTGCAAGGAGTTTGGACACTACGCGAACCTATGTCCCAGTCATCAGACTATGCCGCAAATGATGCTATTGGATAATAATCAAGTTATGATACTACCACAGATGAAGACAAATGATTAGAGTTCTTATGTTGATTATGTCAATTGAGTGTTGTATCAACAATGTACTTGTTATAATAATTATGGAGTATATAAGGATTGTACTGCAGTACTATTTCATTAAGGACTTGAGATTGTGTGGAACAAAGAAAAGTGACCCAATAGCAGGACAAATTTTTGGAAAATATATGGTTGAGAGAATGATAAACCATAATATAGTTCTGATACCGAGGTAGTGATTTTTGAATAATACATGATTGTTTTGGATAAATTATATTAGATATTCTTGACTACCTTGGAACTAATTAATGATTTTTATATTCCATCATTGTTGGGGTTTAAAACATATTTGGATTAATGAAGTATATCCAGCATTCTATATGGAATAAGGGAGCATGAATGTAATCAATAAGGAATATGGTAATTCAGGATGTTTCAGTATATTAAAAGAATACCTGATGAAGGTATTCATATGATATTACGGGGTAAAAAGTATCTACATTAGGTTTACCTTCCTTATAAATGTTGGACTGTGAGTTTGGACAGAAGTATTTTGGATATTTCTAGTTTGGATTATTTTGGATTGTCATAAAAGGACAACCCGGAGGTCGGGCGGCAACCCGTCGCGTCTGGCAAGGCTGCGAGACTTGAACTCGCAACCGAAGGGCGAATAGGGTGTATCACCTACCACTGGCCCATTAGATGTCCTGGATTAAATAATGTAGTTTTTTTAAAAGATCTGGTAGATGAATTATAAATTCATTTATTTTGGAACCCTGTACGAATAATATAAATAAAAAAATTTTACATTGTATTATCTTTTAGAGTGAAAGATGAGTTTGTGGTAGAAATTTATTAATGGATAAAACTCTAATTATAATGTAAGTATATCTCCTTATGATCTTAGCCAATCTCATAAATAAATTCCTCAACCTTAATAAAAGTAACTTAGAACAAAAATGTTGTCCTAGATGGTACCTTAAATCATCACTAATTTATGGCTTTGGGATTTTTGGCCTTTTCATAGCCATGTTCTCTACCACTCTCCATCAGATAATTGATTGTTAGATATCTCTTCCATATCCATTTTTTTAATGTATGGAACCCTAGTATTTGTTATTTTCGGTAATCTTCATACTTTCCACTCTTTATTTTAAATAGAGGCCTCATTAATTCAATTTTCGATGTGGAATTTCAACTAAGATATTTTGAAACGTCAAAAATGTGTTATCCCAATACCCTATGTTTTGTTGAACCGATGGTATTTCAAATCATCATAGATTGATGAGTTTAAGGACCTCAATTTTATACTTGTTTGTGATTGATGACCTCAATCACTACCTATAAATATTTACGTTTTTCCTCCAATTATATGTCTCTAATTTCCACCAATGTTCTCCTAATCGAGATCATAATTTGGTGGTGACCCTTTCATTTCTCTTTTACTCATATTAAGACTAAATTTTAGTAACCCAATTTCCGATGCGGGTTTTCCCACAAATATATTTTCTATTTTCAACCTTTTATTTTCGAAGAACAATTTCAAATTGCGAGGACGCAATTTAATGACGGAGGGGAGAATGTAACACCCCAAGATTTCATAGTGTGTTATTTCTTCAAAATAATTCAATAACTTGCACTACACGCAACACCGAGTTCAATCACAACATGACTTACAAAAAAAGCCATTAAAATAGGTCATGAATAGTATTAACTACATTTTAAACTTTATATAATCCTTATAATTTTAGAATCCATATTATGAGTTTCTTAGTCATAATGCAAGAACAGATTCATTTTCAGTATTGCACTTTTATCAACTTTTAATAGTGAATCCTTCTTAAATACAATATTTTAAACTTTTTGACTAAATGGGGACATCAAAAAATATAAAATGAAACATCCCAAGCTTCCACGGTATGCTTTCCTTTGAATAAAACAATAGCGTGTGTTGTACGCAACTTCGAGTTTTAACACACACCACAACCGATCAAACTAGCCGTTATGAATAGTAATACATAATTTTTTAAATTATATATATTTTATATTTCAAAATGGACTTTATTTTTGGATTCGGAATATCGAATTTAGCCTAAGGTGAAATTTTGGTACTTTTCGGATAACTTTAATATTTTGATGAATAGTGAAAATTACTAAATTTTAATTAAAAACAATTTTTTTAATCAAAATAATTAATAGTGCTAAATTATGAATTTGAGTGGTTTTAAAGTATATTTAGAATATATTTTTACAATTTAATATAATGTTGGTCATTGTACATAATTTTACAATTAAACCGAACATAAACAAGTGTCAATCTTTTGATAGTTATTATCTCTTAAAAACACGCTTTTTGTTTTGACAGTGGGAATTAATTTTAAATTAATTTCTTCCACTTCTGTGTTTTGAATTTAGAAAAATGGATTCCATATTTGGAATCAGGATTTCCAAATTGTGTAAGTAGGTAACTTTTATTTTTAGACATTTTGAATAATCACTGTTAGAAATATTTTATTTAGCATGGTTAAGTGTAAATCTGGTAAAATAAGGGTTAAAAAATAATATTATAATAATACTAAATTACCCTAAAACGTGTCCTAGCCTTATTTTTTGATACATGTTCGACCATAGGCATCTTTGGGTCGATTTGGGGACCCCATGGTGCCACTTGTAGGTGATAGGGACACTTTATTTTAATTATGTTAAAATGAATAAAAAAGGACACAAGCATATATCTTTTAGAAAAACAATTATTACATAGAGTTATATATGTTGGATTTTAGATTATAAATATTCATTAGAAATATAAAAAGATTTCCTACATAATGATATTTTATTAATAATTTTTAGACTATAAATAATTTATTTTATTTATGACACAATGATTATGTAGTAATTACTAAAATAGTGAAAAATTAAATTAATTGATATTATAAATACCCAAATAAATATAATATGAAACTTTTAATGAATTAAACTAATTTTATAGGATAATATCATATATTTTTATTGATTTAATTTACTTTGTTCGAAGTAATATATCTGTTATTTGTTTCAAAAAAATCAACTATTGAATAGTGTCAAAATTGACATAAAAGTGTTCATAAAACAAATATTATATTATTAATTGATATTAAATTCCTAAAAATATAATTTTCGGCCAAGAGACTCATATAATGATATTTTTATCATTAATGGACCACTTGGGGGTCTCTTGGATGTATATAGTATGTTTATTAAGCATATTATATAAAAATACAAAGAGACATTGTAAAAGTGAAACTAATTAACATAGAGTTAATACTTAAAGATAAGGTTAATATAAGTACCCAAACCTATGTAAATTCAATTGTTTGAGTTGTTTTCGACCCATAACCACCTTAACCTTTGAATAGTCAACTTTGGAGCCATTGGAAACCGAATATTAATTTATTATAAACTAATATCTCTAGCTTTTCCAAAGGTGCCCCTCACCCCTCTTATAAAAGGGAACTCCTCCTCATTTCTTCACACCTTCAAAGCCTTTTAGTTCGGAAAAACTCTGCCCAAATACCCTACCAACATACCTCAATAAAACCTAGAGGCCTTAGTTTGATCATAAAGCCAACCTATGGAGCCCTTTTGATCAAATCAAAAGGAATAACCCGAAGAAGAGGTAATGATTTCACCACCCTTTTCCAAGTTCATTTCTTCTTCCACTTCTTCATCCTTTTTTGTTACCATTATAAAATAATAACTCCAGTATCATATATATACTGTGATGTTATTATAAATATGGTACAACCATATTCAGTATTCTATCCACCCATTGAATAACATGTCACCATACGTGCGTACGCACGGCTTACCGTCTCCACGTCGTGGTGTAATTGTTATTCAATATATTATTATTTGGATGGGTATAATAATGATATGTAACTCATGTAAATAATAAATATAACATGTTAATGATTCTTTATATTTGATATACCATCCATTTATATATTATTTTAATATCAAAAGAATGATATTGTCACTCGTGCGTACGTACAGACTACCGTCTCCATGAACGCGATGAGATTCATTCTCCATCGTATCCATTCAAGTATAATTATCATTTGATGATTTAAAAAATGATTTTTAAGGACTCGATATCATTATGGATATGAATAATATACAACCTATCCTTTACAAACATGTCTTACGTTACAAAACATATAAAAGAAAACAAGTAAGTTAACACCCGAAACAACGATAATACTAAGATATTATTATCAATAAATATTAAAAGATCATATATGATATCATATTAATGTATATGATTCTTTTATAATTTAATAACAATTATTTCACCATTATACATGAGTTTAACCTACTCCAACCAAGGAAAAGTACAAGGTAAGGGTTTTTCATCTCACTCCTTATTTCTGTGAGATTCATGCCATATTGCCACCATCACCTTTTGTGTGGTGTATGTACTGCCCATAATTATATTCTTTGTGTAATAAACTCTAATTTATGTGTATTTACATATTCATTGTATGATACCTCTTTCATGGGTTTTATGTTTCATAAGATACCAAATTGGTAAGGGTTATTTCACAATCTCTTCATTATCTGAGGTTGTTTATATGTAATAACCTACTAGGATCGCTTTATCATCCAAATCCATGTTTCTTCAAAAATATATTTCAAAACATTTTTATTATTTACAAGAATATGGGTTAAAGTCATTTATACCCTTGTTTGACTTTTTATAAGAGTAATCTTTCTGTTGTTTTTAAAGCAAGGTCCTTTTTAACCTTTTCGACAGAATTAAGGTAAGAATGTTTTTTTTATCTTATACGGTGAGTGCGGTTATTCTCTGCCTTTATAAAATCTTCAAAGTTTTCCTTACAAGATTATAAGAATATTTTCAAGAAAATGTTTTATTTTATATGGCTCTTAAATGATTTAAAAAATAGAAAGAAATTTTTCTCCAAAAAGTGTTTTGATTTCATCTATGTCAACATCTTTTAATGGATTTTACGCTTATTTCAAGTTGATTTATTATGATACAAAACTTCTATATTGTATTGAAGGTTTTGTGATATGTTTGATGGTGGATGTGCTATTTTTATACCATTCATAGTTTATGGTGAAATTATTGACATTTTATATGCTATTTTTAATACAAATGTTTATGTTATGTTTAAACCTTCTCATATGGGAATACATTGGACTTAATATGTGACGGGTGGAGCCCGCTATAGCTCCTCGATGCATCGGTAGGTCTCATGAGACAAACTAGTGTCTTGGCACAAGGCCTTGGCAAAATCTTATTTGTAGTCTTGGCACGAGGCCTTGGCTATGTGGTTATGATAGTCTGGCATTATGCATTCCAACATTATGAAAGTGGTTATTGATATTGCATGTGATTATTCGATAAGTAAAATATCCATGTGAACAAGTAAATGGAATTATTTCATTTTACTTTTGCCATACTATGTTGAAGTTCAAGTTTAAAAGGATTTTGTTTTAGTTATACATAGCCTTAAATGTTTATTCTTATTTATGAAAGTTTCTGGTATATTGTTATGCTTACTGGGCATTTGAGCTCACCCCTTTTCTATGTTTTATTTCTCCCAGGAAGTGAAGAAGTAAATTATGAATGACCTGCAGTGATATTATGTGGGGATATGAGTTTGGATTATGGAGACATTATGTTGTTGTAGTAGTTTTTCATTTTATGATGTAATGTAAAACTTATGAATATATCTAGTGTTTCCAAGGCTACTAAACCAATCGGTCTTTCGAGATTTGATCTTTCTTGTGATCATGCCAATGTTATGTAATAATGCACCGACTCTGGGTAACTAGGGTCGGGGCGTTACAGTAGTGATCTTTTTTTTAAATTTTGTTGTATTATTTATATAGAAAGATTTTTTACATATAAATATGTCATAAAATCCAAAAGTATATACTCACACAAAATATTGAAAAAATTAATCTATGGAGTGGCTAGATAAAATCAATGGTCGAAATTTTTCAATCCATTGCTATCTTCGGAAATAAATCAATGAGGCTGAGGCTCTGATTACAATGTTTCCCTATACTATATCCATTGTGATGATTTCAATGGATCCAATTTTATTGTACATGAAAAGTTTTGATATAGGAATAATAATAATATATTAGTTCTATGATTCTCAAATTACTACTCATCCATGTATTCCAGAGAGAAGAAATGAGAATAAAAATGTTGATGAGTTTCTACAGAAGAAGGTAGAGAGTATATTGGAGTTTAACATTTCTTTATATAATTTTATAATTTTTGTAATAAAAATATGTGTCGTAACAAATCCATAACAATAGTGGATTCTTGTATATGATTTTTATTTCACATTTTTCTCTATTAATCAAGGAATCATTAATATTTATGAGATTTAATGTAAAATATTTGGTCGAATAACATGAAGTGATAGAATTAAAAATTTGTAACATGATTCTTCTTTTCTAGAAAGTCAAAATTGAATGATACAGGTATAAGGGTGTAATAAAACTATTTCCCATTATAATATAGAAATAGGAAAAAATACCATCGATTTCAAAATAGGAATCCTTATGACACCTAAAGGTAAAAACTCCATTTTTATTCGATCAACATACATTGTCATCACTTTTTATTAATATCACGAATGATTTCACACTATTATAATAATCCATGATATATATTTGTTAATTTTTAATAATTTAGGGAGTTACAATCTATTTTATATTTTCTCATGTTCTGAGGTTTACCTTGAGGTTTTGTAGAATATTTTAGTGAGTATTGAATACAAAACATCACATCAGCACTTCTTATCCCCCTCAAATGAATGGTTAATCTGAAATATAATTTCAAAATCTATAAGATATACTCATATAATATTCTATGTTTTTTAAAGGATGTTGATATTAACACCTTTTTATAATGTTTTCCTCATATAACAAATTTTTTCATTCCAAATATCAGATAACACCTTATGAGGTCATATATACAAAGAGGCATCAGACATGTTAGAATGAATTTGGGGACTTGAAGCTGATGGGGCCTAATCTAATCCAAGAGATGACATAGATTATTCAGAACATTCACGTTCATATGAAATATAAACAAAGACAACATAAAATCTATATATCAAATAATCAATAAGGATTCTATTTTGAGGATGCTGATAATATGTATTCACTATATAACCATGGAAGAAATTATGGTGTTTTGTGAAAAATAAAATAGTTTTTCCAAGATACATTGACCCCTTTGAGATGCTTTATGGTATCGTAGGAGTGGCCTTTCAACTTACACTACCACCCTAAGAGAATCTCATTGTTTCACGCCATACCCTTAGGACATTTTTTTGATTAATAAAAAGATATGTATCTCCACCCTAATATAATGAATATATATTTAATTTCATTATGAAATAATGACTTTATTTATTCCATATTGATTTTACTTTATAACATATTAAATAACCAATGATAAAAATTTGATTTCAAAATGAGAAATCATGAAATGTATTTTCTTATCATAGTAAATTTTAATTAAGATATTCTTTTTGATGGATTCATGAATTTTAATGATAATTTATATTTTAATAAAATATAATTATTAAATATTTTTTTGTATATAAGAGGGCGATTAAATATTCCACCGTAGAACCCAATGTAAGGGAAAAAATTGTAGTATATCATAATCCATGGAACTGGACTCTATGACCATCCAATTAACCTCAAAACATTTACCACCCCAACACCAATTGTGAACAAAATAATGTTTTATGTGTATTTTATAATATAATTTTATAAAGTCCAGAATAATTTTTTTAATGGCCAGAAAACGATTCTTGTTAATAAACCCGTCAATTTAAATATGAATGGATTTAAAAAAAATAAGTGCAATCATATTTAAATATTTATTTTAATAAAATATATATTATATCAGGATTCCTCATTTAATAATTATCCAACAGTTATTCTTTTAGTATTTTCTAAGTAAGTCAAATTTTCTAGGAAAAATTAAATATTGTCTAAATATATGGTATGTGTTATGACATCATAATGACCCAAAAGTGATGTAATATGTTCCATAAATGTTATACATGACTAAATAAGTACATTTATAAAATTAATTTTTTAGCTTATTTGATTTATTTTACAAAACCTTTATGAATCCTGTAAAATCGATATTATTGTTTAAGGACATAAAATCAATTCAGAATAAACATGACACACTTCTACATCACCATAGGTAAAACTTTAATGTGTTTAGTTTCTTGTAATAATAAATAATGAAATCCCCTAATCTTAGGTATAAACCATGTTAAAGATATTGGTTTTTTATACATTTTAGTATAGTGTCCATAACTTATGTTTGGGAAATAATAAATAACTCCCCTCTCTTTTCCTAGATAACAACTCCTATGTTACAATGAATCTTTTATAAGTAACCCTAGAGCACTTAATTACTCTTCAATTACTTCTATAATTGCCTCCCATTCTTTTTCAATCTCTCAATAAGAACAAAACAAGATTTTGGAATCACCCTCTCGTGGAAAGGGATATCTCTATCTTCTTTTCCATTTAATTGACTTCTTTGTATTTATCCTTTCGAATATTAATTGGTTTTGATTTCATGAATTTATAAATGAACCATTACATTCCAATTGATGTTATTTTAATAATATATCATTCATTTTCTCTCTTTATAACCTTTACAAAAGTAATTACTATGTTAAAATTTAATGAGGGCCCCTCTCTCTTCTTTTCCATTCAAGAACATTGTTTGGAATTAAGGCTTTTGAATTGAATTTGACTAGGTTTTAATGACTTTATAAATTGTACATTACATTAAATTTGATTTAATTATAATGATAGGTCATTTATACAATCTAGTTTCAACCTTTACCTAATTCATTACTATACCAAAATTTAGTACGAGATCCTCCACTTCTACTATTCATTCAAGAACCTACAATATTTTATGATTTTTATTTCCAATAAATATTGTTGGGATATGTTTTTTTCAACAACCTCATACTATCCAATTTATTTAAAATTATTATATTCCCATTTTTATCTCATTACACCATATTATTAATATTTACATACTGGTTCCATGCAACTAAAATTTCAATGTGATTTTTATGCCAAACTATTATGATGTGAATTACTATTACAATTTTCAGTAAAATGTATTAAACTATATATACATATTTTTAATTAATTGAATATAACCTACACTCTTCAATAATGGGTTTAATAAATGTGAAATACATTGTTATATATTATGTTTTATGTGGAACACTTATGCATATATGTGATGTTATTATGACGGGTGCCCCCAGATATCTCTCCAATGCATTTGGTAATGATTTATTCTCATGATATTCCATGTATGTTTCAAGGGAGGTCATCCTAATAATATTATGTTATGATATTATGGTTATTACCATTAACTTATTCTTATTATACAATTTTTTATGTTTTTCCACATTCCCATGTTACATTTATGTTATCATGTTATATCATGCCTCATTGATCAAGATTACAATTCTAAAATTTTATGTTACATTGTTATTACTCTTGGATCATATTAATTTCATTAACTTATGCCATGATTTTTTTATTAACATACATGGATTTATAGAACCCCCTTTATTATGTATGTTCCATGGATAAACCATTTAGTTTTAAAAAAAGTTGGAATATGATCATAATGATAAGGAAATTTTAAATAATGATCTTATGCCCCTATTTTATGTTTTTATGTAATGTACACAATTATAAAAATACAATAGTATTATCACTCTTATAAGCTGTAAATTTTTATTTTATGTAATAAATTATTAATTATTTTGTTAAAAATACATGATTTTTCATACACAATATATTTGTTTCATACAAAAGGAGGGGTTGATATTTATATTTTATTATATCCTAAATCTATCGACATTTAGAGGATTCTGAAATATTCAATACCAATTTAGGAAAAATTATTGTAACAGAAAAATGAACATTTATTCACCCATACCCATATATTTGATCCTACAAAATCATGGAATTTCAGTTTTTGTAGACTCTATTATTTTTCCATGGAGATCCCGAACTACATTGGTAAAACATAGGACCTGCTAATGAATAAATTTTTTTTTATATTACCCAAAAAAGGTATTAATATTGAAAATAAAACTAAATATATAATCTAAAAGGTGATTATTAGTTATTAATTGAAAATTATTGATCATTATATTCCCAAATTAATTTGAAAACAATTTATTTTCCCAAGACAACCATTTATATAACTTATAGGAACAATGAGTTCATAGTGATTCCACTGTGAATCACTGATTTTCTAAAAATTGGCATAGACTTGATGAATAGAGTCATTCGAGTCTAAAAAAATAACATAATGTTGGTATTTATAGATAATATATAATGTTAATATTTCTTGTGAATTATTTTTAAATATTTAATGGCATTATTTCAAGAGCAGTTGTTTTCTCGACATACGATTCTGAGGCCTGAAGTGCATGGAATAAATGTTAAAATTAATTTAAACATTAAACAGCATGCGTGGACCGTTTTCCTGATAAAGTGGAATAACATCTAAACTGGTGCCTAGATAAGAGATCTGAGGTAACCAATGCATTCAATGCAATAACTTTACCTTAGGCAGGGCCTAACAATGACCAGCGTGGTTCAGCTACAAAAGATAGTTTTTGGGCGTTTTAGAGGAAACATTTTATGAAAAATAAAATAAATTAATAATTAATTTTACATTAAAATGTTTCCATAATACAACGATGCTTATTTTATTTAAATATGTAAGAGCCCATGGTTAGAATGATAACCCTGGAGTTTATCTCTAGAATCCTATGGAGCTTTGGTGAGGAGCCAACCTTAGAGGATTTTTGACTAACACCGACGAACGTCGAAGCGTGGATCATTGTGAAACAAGATCAAATCCCAACCAATGACTGATCTCCCTCCTCATCGATGACTAAGGTATGGGTTTGTTATTTTTGATTATTTTATTTCCCCATTATTGGATTAAACGATGAACGCAGATCTACCCACCAACTGAGTGATCCACAGATCGTACGTTTTTGGAGGAGGGTTATAATTTTTCTTTACATCAAGTTTCTGATTTAGGAATTTAATCCGTACTAGATTATTTTTAGTTGTTTTGTTTCTACTCCGTCTGATCATCCTAATGGGATAGGATCAACACCATGAAAAATGATGGCAGAGGTTTGTTCCTTGGTATGATTTCGGATTTCATCCCCGTTTTCTTATGATCTTCACATACTTCATGGGGCAATGAACAACAGATTGATGCACATCTGTTCTACAACTCAATGAACTAAAATTAGATATCTGACTTTGTGATTACCTAGATGAGGTGAAAAGGAATTGGCGGCAGACGAATCGACACAGTTCCGGAGTTCTCGTTCGTTTAGCATTCTTCTCACGGGTGGATCAGTATGGGTTTTGAGGCCGATAAGAGGCCTGAAACTGATTGAAACAGCTTCATGATGGTAGGATGACCCTAGATCTTGAGTTTCGAAGTGACTGAGTGGCTGGATCAGGTATCAAAGGAGAAACTATTTTGCGGCGGCGATGATCATCGTTTTCTGAAAACTTCCGAAGAACAAGACATGTATTCTGAAGAACACGCCATGTGGGACAGGCTAAGTGGTTGCTTGGGTTACGCGATGCAAGAAGTGATGAAACGTAATTTTATCGGAAGAAAATGACATGTGGGTCCTTACACGGGACTCAGAATGCATCTCAGGCGATACACAGACATGAGATAGAGTACACGGTTGTGTACTCCACCACACAGCCTAACCAGGCCCGCTGCATGGGTTACCCCATGTACTGGTTACATGGGATGACACACACAGGATAAAGTTGTGTACGGGAACATGGCCACATACACGGAACTGACCCCAGTTACTCGTACACACCGTGTGATATGTACTACATGCCTTGTATTGATCTTTCTACACGTCAAGCCTTGCAACACGATCCATTGTAAATGGTCAGTACCCGGGATCAGAAGACATGGCATGTGACACTTCTACATGCCATGTACTTTTGTATACATGGATTTATCTTCTTTTCCACTGTATCTTGGAAATGTTTCATTTTGGTTAGTTCCCCTTATTATCATTTCCCTAAAGGTCAGTAATCATTTCCTTCTACAAGAGTATGATCCCTTCAGAAAGACATTCTAAGATATAGTTAGACATCCTTTCGATAGTCCTGGAGCGAGAACATTTATCCATTCTTGACCCTAGGTAGAGTCAAGGATCGACATGACTACTTCCATAGGGTGTAGATCCTCTACCTATTAGTTGAATCCATATGAGTTTCAGTATCCACCAAGTCCCTGGTAGTGATCCTCATCTCTATATCGTGATCGTTCCTCACTCAAGAGTGTGTACACCTAGAATTAGTTTATCAATATATAGTGACTTCTAATGAAGGACATCACTTCTCAGATGGATCTCATCAGATCTATCAGACTCGTGGAGTGTGTTCTTAGGGATGAGTGCATTGTGGAATATTCAAACTAAATCCCTAGCAGGAGAATGCAGTTGTGTGACTTGTCTCTAGACTACAGGTCTGGGTTTTGAGTATATCTGATTTGTGTTCATCTATTACATGTTCAGTAGACATACACTATGTAGATATGACTGTAGACCTCCTTTGTGTATTTCTTAGTGGTTTTTGGGGTCTTTTACATAGTATTGTTATACTCAACCCTGCACGGTCTTTTCCCTCACGTGTCGTGTCTTGTGAAGATGAGAATACTTTTGATAGAATCTTGGGCGGATTAGGACATGACCGAGATTTCTGAGTTCCTTACAGGCTAAGGTGTTACTATAGTTATGAGAAATATTCCCAATACCTTTTTGTGTTTACATGTTAGAATTTGAATTTTTTATACTCTTGTTTTTGGTGGGATTCTATTCTAGCCCAGTTTACATTTAGTAATTTACTTCTTGTCATACACGTCTGGTTGGGATTTGATTTATGCATAAATTTTCTTCCATAGTGGTTTATGAATTTCATCATTTGTGGGCTTGGAGATGTGTGTGTGTGTATAGGTACTTAGGAAATTCCTTCCATGTTAGTAATATGCCTACTCGGTGCTTGTCACCAACTCTTGTCCTTCTAGCGAAGGGCTTGGGGAGTCGTGGGACAGGCCCCAATGGGATGGGTCATGATAGAGTGGTATCGGAGGTGGTTAGTTCTACCATTAAACCAATAGACTGTGAGTTTGGTTTGGGGAAACAATGTTATGTGTTTTGAGCTCATCTTTTAGGCCAGAGACTCCAGTGTTGGTGTGGGTTGCTGATGTATCCATGTACCAGGAATTTGATAACCATCTTTTTATATTTCTACATTAATACATTAATTGTGGTGAAATAAGTGAATGGTACCTGCATCATATAGAATTAGGTTGTTTTTTTCATGTCCTTTTTGTCATCTATCCAAATATACTCTTTGACCATGGTACATCTTGTTCTTTAAAGGATGCCTCTGCGATGCATACTCGCTAGGATTCAACAGCGCGATCACGAGGGTGAGCCCCTCAATGATGAGGCTTTGATACATGGACTAGTTCTTAAGACGTTACCTCTAGGTGGTGAACCTATTATACCACCACCAGTTGATCAGTCCATGGTACATGAAGTACCGATAAACGAGGGTCACAGGTTGAGCGCACACCATCAGTTCCAAAGACAGAGACCCCTCAGGTTCCAAGGAGAGCCCAACTATCAGGTATCTTAGGAGTGTCTTAATGTGGTGACAAGTGTTTTCCATCTTGCGAGGACACCGATAGACCAGATGGTAATTCTAGGAGTGAACCTTCATTAGGATTCGACGAGATGATGGTGGTGTCTGAACACAAAGACTTAAAATGAGGAGACTCTTTTTGTGGACAGAGTTTTAGTGACTCTTTAGGGAGGAGTTCTCCCTCATTACGCTAAGGCTAGTGATTTTCCAAGAGATTCTTCAGTTTCAGTAGGGTAGCTTGATGGTGTATGAATATTCATCGAGGTTCACCCACCTCACCAGGTACACGGTGGATATTGTACGAGATCAGTAATTCAGAGCTCGGAACTTCAAGAAAGGTCTATGACTGGACATCCCCACTAGTGTCAGGGCTCCATTCATTTCGACTTATATTGGAGTGCTCGAGAGGTCCTTGGTGATCGAGAGAATCTTGGCAGAGCAAAGATAGCCCTTGGTAGTTAGTAGGAGGCCCACAAGCGAAGAGACTTCGGCAGTAGGGAGTCGACGTCAAGTAAAGGGCTCAAGATATATGAAATGTCATTGGAGGACCCATGACATGGGATCAACATTACATGGATGTCATTTAGGTTCCAATCAGCCTAGGTAGAGGCGATACTACTCGTGCGACAGTAGGGGACATCCCTCTAGAGATTTTCTGACCAGTTGAGCAGCTGATTGGGAGGATGTGGATAGACCACTGAGGCAGATGCATAGAGTGGAGCAGACAGACCCGCTATGCGGTGGATGTGGTAGAGGAGCAGGGAAAGATGTAGGTGGTGGAAAATTCTTCTATCTACTTCTACCAACACCCTAGGAGGTCTGAACCAAGCTTAGGGAGCTGGGGGATAGGGTGAGGAATGATGAATTTGGTCAAGGCGTATGACCCAGGGACTCTAGGGATGATCTGAGGTACTATCTTTGACTTCTCTAGCTTCGTTTCCATACTTCAGGTTCCAGAAATTACTTATTCACCACATGTCTTGTACAAAACCTTGAGATTCTAGTAGAGCCATTTACTCGATCCTTGAGCATGGAGACACCTACGGGAGGAGACTAAATGATCACACACCTTTGTAGACAATATGATCTTACCCATGGAGGTGACTGTTTTGATTGGGGCATCATGGTGGAAGCATCAAGGCCTTTTGATGCCATTCTTGGTATGGGTTGGTTATCCTCAATCCATGCCTGGATTGACTATTTTTTGTGATGAGTGTGGTTAGTCCTCAGCGATGGGACGAGGTTTTCATTTTTCAGGGAAAAGAAGTCCTAGGCCACACTGAATGGGCTCATTCATAGGATGGTGCAGCCGATCACTCATGAATTGGATATCCTTACCCTCAGAGCAGAAGATGTTGTGAGCTTCCAGTTCCTAGAAGGAGTGGTGAAGTAAAAGGACGTCTATCCCGAAGATGTTCCATGACTACCACCATGCTGGGAATTCAACTTCTTCATCGACTTACACCATATGACAGCATTGATTTCTCCACCATAATTTCTAATGGATTCCACAAAGCTTCAGAAGATGAGGGTGCAGTTGGAGGATTTTCAGAGAATGGATTTTGTAAGACCTAGTGTTAAACGTTTTCCAAAAAGGTAGATGGGAGTTTGATGTTGTGCGTGGATTACCAGTGGCAGAACCAGGAAACGGTGAAAAAAAAGTATACACTACTAAGGATCGATGACCTCTTCAATCTGCTGATAGTATAATAGTGTTTCTTAAAGGTTTAACATTGATTAGGTTATCACCAGTTACGAGTACAGAAAAAGGATATATCGAAGAAGACTTTTAGATGCCTCTAAGATTAATATGAGTACTTGGTGATGCCATTCGGTGTGTTGAACACCCCCGCAGTATTCATGGGACTTATGAACCAGATCTTCAAGACATAATTGGACCAGTTCATAATGTTCATCATCGAAGACATCATTGGGTACTTGGCGTCAGAGGAGGATCACGCGAGACACCTACGTATGGTTTTCAATGTACTCCGAGATCACCAAATTTGTGGGATGCTCTCAAAGTACCAGTTCTGAATTAAAGATTTCCACTTTCTATGTCCTTCCATTTTAGAAGATGGAGTAGTTGTGGATCCATCCAATGTGGAGGTAGTGTTATCATGGGAGCCACCTCGGAGCGTGATGGAGGTGCAGAGATTCCTTGGGTAGGAAGGATATTACCGGAGATTCATTAATCCTTTATATTGAATATCAATGTTGATTACAACCTTAACCAGGAAGGGGATACCCTTAATGTGGATGAAGAAGTTCCAACATGCTTTTGATCGGTTGAGGAAGATTTTTATGGGTTCCCCATTATTGAGTTTACCAGAGGAGGGTGTCGAGTAAGTTTTTTTCTATGATGCATTGAGGGATGATCTTGGTTGTATCATGATTTAGAGATAGGTTGTGATTGATTATGGTTCATGCCATATTAGGCTACATGAGAAGAATTATTCAACCCATGATCATGAGTAGGCAGTGTAAGTCTTCGCATTGAAGATGTGGCAATGCTACCTTATGGGTGAGTGGTTCATCCTCTACTCTAACCAAAAGAGCGTCAAGTAAAAATTTTTGTAGAAGGATATGAATCTGAGATAGAGGAATTGGATAGAGTTCCTTCAAGACTATGATTTCAAGATCATCTATAATTTTGGGAAGGGGAACAAGGTGGAAAATGCTCTAAGTATGATATTGATATCGCAGTTGTTTTGTGAGGTAATAGAGCAGTTAGCCACATTATATTTATCCTTCGTGGACATAGAGGACTCAGTTTACCGACTGCAGATTTTTATTAATCCTCTTCTCATACAAAAATTTAGGATGACATAGCTTGGGGATGTCGTCTGTGAAGATTCACAAGCTCTGTTATCCACTAGACATGCTCTTGATGGCTATTTACATGGTAGGGTGAACATAGTTCTTTTCCGAGGGCGCACTGTTGTACATGTGGCATCATGGGAGGAGGACTTGATGGAATTTCATACATCCCCCTTGGTGGTACATACTGGAGTGGCGAAGATGTACCAGGGTTTTCGAAGACATTTATGGTGGTCAGGTATGTAGAAGGCAGTAGCAGAGTTCATATCTTGATGCCTTACATGCCAGCTAGTGAAGGCTGAGCACCAAATTCATGCAGTATTAGCTCACCCTTGTATGTTTCTAGAGTGCAATTGGGATGGAATATCGATGGAATTTGTAATAGGATTACCACGGACGTCCAAGGGGCACGGTTCCATCTGGGTGATCATTGACCGACTCACCAAGTCAACCCACATCTTATTTATTAGAGAGCAGAGTTCTGTAAATAGGTTGGGACACCTCTATATATAGGAGATAGTTCAGCTACATAGAGTCCCTTTGACAAAAGTCTCGTATTGAGAATATTGCTTCACATCCCAGTTGTGGAGGGGTCTGCATGAGGCTTTTGGAACTTAGGTATTCTTGAGAAAAACATTCCATCCCCATACTGATGGTCAGACGGAGAGGACCATTCATGTTCTGGAGGATATGTTGCGGGCATGTATCTTTGAATTTGGTCATAATTAGTGGACCTCCTACCACTGGTGGAGTTTTCATATAATAACAGCTACCACTCCACCATTTGTATGTCTCTGTTCGTGGCCTTGTATCGAATAACCCACCGGTCACTACTTTGTAGGACGGACCCCGGAGAGTCAGTACTCATGGGTCGAGAGTTGGTGTGACCTATCAAAGAGAAGGTGCAGATCGTTTAGGAGCAGATGAAGACTGTACAGTGCTGGCAGAAATCGTATGCTGAAAAACAAAAGAGAACTCTAGAGATCATGGAAGGGGGCCATGTCTTCCTTAGGGTCTCACCTCGCCAGGGGTTATAGAGATTTGGAAGTGGTGGAAATCTATCCCTGAGGTTCATAGGACCTTTCCAAATAATGTGTAGAGTTGGTGAGGTGGAATACCACCTATCTCTATAACCACAGTTGCAAGGGGTACATTATTTCTTCCATGTGTCTCAACTAAGGAGGTACGTGCATGACCCATCACATGTCATCGACTGGTGTGAGCATGACATCATGGATGGAGCAACAATTGCTGAAAACCCAATGGAGGTCAGGGATCAGTAGGAGAGTATTCTTCATGGGTGATTTATTACCATGGTGTGTGTCTGGTGGCAGCACCCGAATCTTTAGGAGAGAACGTGGGAGTGGGAGTCTCACATCCATGCCAAGTACCCACATCCTTTTGGGTGGCCTTTTGTTTTGGCTTTCTAGGACGCAAACCCCCAAGGTGGGGAGAATGTAATGTCTCATATTTTCTGTGTATTGTTTTTTAATTTTATATGGAATTATTTTGAGACCAGACCTATCGAAGGCATGCGATTCCAAGGCCAAGAGTGCCCGAAATAAATGTTTGAATTAATTTAAATATTAAAAAGCGCATTCGAGCTGTTTTTATGAAAAGTGGTGTAACTTTTAATTTTTTTCACATGTTAGAAATCTGAGGGCACTATTGCGTTCAAAGTATCGACTTTACCTTAGGTGGGTCCCAACATTTAACAGAACAGGTCGACTGTAAAATTTAGTTTTTTGGAATTTTAGAGGAAATATTTTAGGAGAAATGAAATTAATTAATAATTTATCTTACATTAAAATGATTCCAAAACTCATCGGAACTTATTTTCAATAAATAACAAGCATAATAGGGTTAGATCGATAACCCTGGAGTTTTCTCCTAGAATATTCTAGAGCTTTGGATAGAAGCCAACCTTGGAGGATTTTTGACGAATGCCAACGAAAAACTCTGTATGGATTCTTGTGTAGTAAGAGTGAATCCCAACAGAAGACTGATCTATCTATTTATTGACAATTGAGGTAGGGGGATGTTATTTTTGATTCTTTTCCCCATTCTTGTAATAAATGATGAACATGGATCAACCCACCAATAGGATAATTTGAAGATCGAATGTTTTTATGTGAGGGTAATTATTTATCTTTTCTTTGGGTTTATGATTCAGGGATTCTGTCCTTGATGGATTATTTTTGGTAGTTTTGTTTCTGATCTGTTTGATCCTCCTAACAAGATCAAATCAATTCCATGACAAATGATGGCTGAGGTTTGCTCCTCAGTTTTCTTTTCGATTTCATCCTGTTTATCTTATGTTTATCATGTCCATTATAGGTAAATAAAACACGTATCGTTTCACATCTATTCTGTGACCCAATGATTCCAAATTGGAGATCCTACATCATGATGACCTAGTGGAGGTGTGAAGGCATTGACGGTAGATGAATCAACACTATTCTGGAGTTCTTTTTCTTTGAGAGTTCTTCACGTCGGTGGATTAGAATGCATTTCTGGGGATGATCAGAGGTCTGAAACATATTGAAATGGATTCGTGATGATAGGGAAACTTCAGATCTTGAGATTTGAGCCAATCGGGTGGCTGGATCGTGGATTGGAGGAGAAAATGGGGTGCTGTTGTGACAGATGTCATTTTATGGAAATTTTCGAAGAACACGACCTGTATTCCGAAGAACACGCAGTGTGGGACCAGATCAGTGGCAGCTTGGGTTCCGCGATGCCCGAAGCTATGACATGGAATGTTATTCGAAGAAAATGTCTTGTAGATCCTTACATAAGAGTCAGTGTGTATCTTGGGTGATAAACAGACACGGGATGGAGTACATAGCCTTGTACTCTACCACCCAGCCTGACCAGGCTAGCTATAGGGGTTACCCCATGTACCAGTTACATGGGATGGAACACAAGGGATGGAGCCATGTATGGGCACATGACCACGTACACATAGACGACCCCAGCTACTTTGACACGACGTGTGATATGTACTACACGCTGTGTACTGACCTTTCTACACGACAAGCCTTGGGTCACGAGCCATTGTACATGGGTAGTACCCGGGGTTAGAAGACACAACTTGTGACACTTCTACATGCCACATACATTTTAGTACATGGCTCGATCTACTTCTCAACCATATCTTGGACACATATCATTTGAGTTAGTTACCGTTTTTATCGTTCCTGTGAGGGTAAGGTATCATTTAATTATACATGAGTATGATCCCATCAGGAGGACATTCTTTGTTAGAGTCAGGTATCCTTCCGAGATTCCCAAGGAAAGATCCTTTATACATTCTTGACCCTAGGTAGAGTCCGGTATCGACATGAATACTTATTCAGGGCATCGATCCTCTACCTAGGAGGTGAATTTAGTTGAGTCATAGTATCCGCCAAGGCCTTGACAGTGATCCTTATCTATGTATCGTGATCTTTCCCCACTCAAGAGTGTGTCTCCTAGAATGTGTGTATCTATCGCTCATGTCTTTTCCCGATGAACAG
Organism: Viscum album; assembly: GCA_963277665.1. Lineage (NCBI taxonomy): Eukaryota > Viridiplantae > Streptophyta > Magnoliopsida > Santalales > Viscaceae > Viscum > Viscum album. The sequence continues at coordinate 374,672,816 of OY728160.1, read as the reverse complement.
TACTTCTCGGACGGGCGTCATCATGGATATCAGACTCGTGGAGTGAGGTCTCCAAGACGATTTTCTTTGTGGAATCTTCAAACTGAATCCCAAGTAGGTGAATGCGGTTGTGTGACTTTCTCTAGACAATGGATCAAGGTTGTGAGTATATCTGGTTTCTGTTCACCTATTATATGTTCAGCAGATATATACTATAAAGATATCACTATAACATTACTTTTTGAATTTTCTTTTGGTTTTTGGGGTCCTCTAATGAGTAATGTTATACTCATCCCTGCATGGTTTTTTCCCACACGTGTTGTTTCTTGTGCAGACAAGCAGCCTTTTAATAGAGTCGAGGGGGACCATGACAGGACCGGGAATTCTGAGTTCCTTAGAGTCTAAGGGGTTTCTATAGATATGGGCATCAACTCTAGTACCTCTTTTTGTTTATATGATGGAAACTGTAGTTTTCAAACTCTTGTTTTTGGTGGCCCTGTCTTATATCCCAGTTTACTTTCAGTACTTTACATTCCATCATACTCTTTTGGATGGGTTTAGTTGTATGAATGCATTTTGTTCCTTAGTGGTTTATGTATTTCAGCATTTGTGGGCTTAGAGATGTGTGCGTGTGTACATGTACTTAGGCAACACCTCTCATGTCAGTTATATGCCAACATGGTGTTATTCACAACCCTGGCCTATTAAAGGTGGGGTTGGGGAGTCGCAGCATAGCCCCCACTGGGTTGGATCATGACATAATATTATAAAAAATTTCAATAGAAAGGAAGAAAATGAAGAGAACGTATAAAATTTATTATAAAACTTAAGGGGGAACCTGGGTGAGAAATTTAGTAAATTTGACTTCATGATTACAAAATAACATTTATGGGTCATGTTATCCAAATCTAAGGGATATATATTTATCCTTAAAATACTAATTACATTGATGAATTCACCAAACCAAAAAAATGTTATAGAATTATATGATTTCTATTGATTTGATGGGTACTATTGATGGTTTATGAAAAACTTCTCTATATTGTATAACATATTCACTAAGATAACTCAAAAATTTGTAATGCTCGTAGACATAGAAGAATATAATGAGTGATTTAATGGGTAAAAAGGCTAATCATGTTATCAATAGTCACAATACAACCACATGGTTGCGTATTTGTCAAATAATTATTTTTCGAATAAAGGATTGATTTGGGCACCTGTGTGAAATGACAATATTTTGGGATATACCACAATAAAGGTGATATAAAATTAGCATATTCACACAAAAATTTACTCTGAGTTGGTGTATAAATTATTTTACTATATGATTTAGAGATTTTATCTCTACATATAAATATATGAAATACATAACGATCATAATATACTAGAGTATATATTCACATAGGCGAATCTCAATTTGTTCCCACTAAGATGGTGAGAGAAGAATAAAAACCATGACTTCTTAATCTATTACCATTAGAGAAATTAATATTAATTGATATATTCTTAAAGAAGAAAATATATAGACACCGTATCCATTATGATATTATTATTGGATTTTATCTTCATTGAAAATAAAATAATGGATACGGGAATGATAAATGAAGTTATTGAATAATGCCATACAAAATTAATTTCTAAATAATAGTTTATACTGATTAATAATGTTGGAGAAACATGTGATACTAATATTCAATATAATTTTGAATAAATTAGGATGTCAAAATGTAATATTCCAACATTGATTATGATAGAGTTGTATGTTATTTAATATGATTTTGTATACCATCATAGTATGAAATTTTTAACCAGATATTATATGATGATCAATGCTAAAAAATATCTAGAATATGGGAAGAAAATGGGGAATAAATTTCTTATACAATACTTTTAATTGTATAACATGATTAAGTGGAATCCTAAATATGAAACTAATTGATTGGCATCACAAAACTTTAATGAAGGATGAAAATAATCCAAGGGTTTGATGAAACTAGAACATATATAAACATGGGAATACAATAAAATAATATAGTAATTTGACATAGTTATTTGAAATAAATCCAATGGAATAAGTGTAATATGCGTTATAGTGTATAATCTTAAAAATACTATGTACATTATCTTTTTATTATGATTTCCCACTAAATCAACATGAAAAAGTATATATTATGGAAGTGGTGTGTCTACATGGAACACCATTATCAGTTTTCAATTTTCATTATCATAAGGTCAATTAAAAAATAAAAAGGATCCATTACGAATCCTTGTAAACTAATTTAATCATTATAATAACATATCTTCATTTGTTATCTGATCAGACTAAATTCACTATTCATTCCTAGAGGACATTATTAGAGTTATTTCAATGGATATCAAATGATTTTGGGATAAATAAAATCACTTGATTGTGTTCATATAAAATAGATTCGTATACTCTATCATTTTTAAGTATCTATATAAATACTATTATGGGATGAAATATAGAACATCATATTGTAAAAATTATGTTGGAGATAGAAATCTAATTTGACCAGAATTGGTCAAAGAGATGATAAATAATGTCCATCTAATTCAACATCAAAATATAGTAACCCTTAGTTAATAGAAGCTCTGTATTGGGAACCATTATTGTGATCTTGAGTTTATGGTGGGAGATAATGTATACCAAAAAATATCTCCATAGAAGAGACTTATGATATTTTTTTATGAATGGAATTTTATTTCTTAGGTACATAGTCCCCTGTGATATTGTATACCTTGTTCGAGAAATAGTACATTAAATTTACCATCCACAAAACATGTGTTAAGTTAATAATTTTATCCACATATTTCCTTTAAGGAAGTGCATAGAAGATCCCATACTTGTACTAAATCGAATTGCGTAGTCATTCGACCATGATCTATCTTCTATAGTGAATAATTTCGATTTTTTTAAACACAATGTTCTAAGAAACTAGACAAATAATATTCATAATGTACTATTTTAAAAACATAATTTTTAAGAGGTAACATGGGATCCTGATTATGGAATCAAACAAAAATACCCAAATAAATATATTTTTAGATTTTGAGTTGAAATTTCATGGACAAAATTTCTGAACGGGGGAAGAATGTAATGACCAAAAATTTTCAAATAAGAAAAGTGTCCTTCTCCAAATATATGTGGGTTATATTTTACAATTACGAAAAATTCATATCATTTACATGAAAAAAAACAAAATATCATTTTTATGAAAGAAATATAAAAAAATTAGAAACGAATTATTAATATAATCTACAGATTTAAACGTATTATAACAAAAATAACATAGTTATATTTTAGAAATCTATAAATTATTAATCAATAATATATTTAATTATTGTGAATAAAACCATACAGAATAGAAAAAATTTTCGAATTATTTTAATAAAATGTATATGGTTTGGATAAATATTGGGTGAATGAACAATTATTGAAATATAAGCTATTTATTTGATGTATAATAAATACCTATATTCTATAATAAAAATTTATTATATAAATTATTTTAGACTATTGAAAAAGTATCTTAACCATGAATGGTATAAAAATTAACAAAAACATAATACCTAAAATGATTGAAATAGTTAATTTTAAATATTCTAACTCTTTAAAATAATTTCATAAATTATGTTACTTTAAGCAGAAATAAGCATAGATTTTAAAAAGGCATGTTTTAACCTTATTAATCAAAGATTAATTATTATGTAAAAATTTTAAATATCACAATTATCAAATTTTAAAAAGTATTTTGTTTAGATTATATATTATCAACAATATAAAAATTATTTAATAATTGTTAATGAAAATGTAATCAATAATAAAAAATAATATTTAACTATGATTAATGAATTTTTAGATGTATTATATTATTGGTTTATGAAAGTTAAATATATACCATTTATAATTTGAAATTTATATAATATATTCTATTTTTTGAATCAATTTATCTATGTTTTTTAAGCGTGACTTTTATTATAGAATATTTTTGGAATAGTTTTATTAAATATTTTTATATATAATATATTTTTTATTGAATTATGAATATATTGATGTGACTTCAAAAATTTATAAAATATTTTTAAGGAATGAAATTATATATAATTTGTAATGGAATTCACTGAAAAATAATATACATAATTTTCAAAAATTAATTGTTTTTCTAAACCTATTCTATTTTTAATTTGAATTAAAAACTATATATGGTTTTTTTAGTTTATATTATTTATTTCTATAGTTCCATTAATTTTTTGATATGATTAAATGAAAGATAAACTTCAATTTTCAATCAATAAATAATAAAATTCCTTTGAATAGATACTACTCATTTTCTTGTTACTAAAGAAAAAAAATATTCCAAGATACCCCTCCCCCAAAGTGATATAAATAGACCGAATCCACCACTATATCATCAAATTTTAACTATATTCTATTTGAAATTGTCTATCCAAATTCATTCCTAAATTCCTTTTGATAAATTTATATGTCTCTATTATATCCAAAAGTCAAACCTTCAAATGATTTAGACTCCATATGAATGTGGTGACTCACTATAGAATGAAAGGCCTTCAAAAACCATCTAATATTATTTTAATTATCCCAATACCCTTTAGAATTAAATATATTTATTATTTTTATGATTTAGAAAATAATTCATTTATCATCTAAAATTTTAATATAATTCAAATATTTTTAATTTTACCTCTTCTTATTAAAAATTTAACTATTTTACCAAGGGTGGTTTTATGAACCCAAGGAAAAATATTATAAATTTTCATCTTATTCAATTAATTCTTATTCAATTAATTATTATTAATAAAAATTTTTGCATGATTTAATAAGAAATTAATAATCAAATAAAATTAGAACTATGGTTACAAAATGAGAAAATAATCATGAATATAATTATTTTTAATGTAAAAAATAATAGCCATTTTTAATAGTCTATGAACATGTTACCGAGGAATATTTAATGAATTTTAACTATATACTAAACTATTTAACATTCTTACATTTAAAATAATATGAAAATTATAGGCTGATATTTTAGTTTCTATTGTAATCAATTTATAGTTTCTTTCCACTATTGCTATTACACTGAGGTATTTTTTGAATTGTTAACAATAAAAACTCAAAATTTTCAATGTGAACATTATTAATTTGAAAAAATAAACTCAAAATATTAATATTGAATTTTAAGTGATAAAATTAATGTGAAAAGTGTTATATATAATGTAAGTTATAAAATTAACTTGAATATTTCTTAGGTAATTAGAGTTTATGAAGCAATTCAAGACTCAATGTTAAGGGCCTTTCCCACTCTTTTTCATTCTTGAGGTTATGTTCTATATGACTCTCTATATCACTATCTTAATATTCATAACATTTTTTTATGTACTATATATAATCCTAATTCATATTTCAATTGTAATATTTATTTTATATGAAATAAATGTTATTCTAGTTCCCTTACCAATCATTAAATATGACGTTGTAAATAGAATAATTATTTTTGTTCATCCATTCCAAGTTCAACTATTATAAGCATTATGTTTCTTCTATTATATCCAAATTTACCCTTTTTTAGGAAAAAAATATTATTTTACCTCTTTTATAAGGAAATACTATAATATTATTTAATTAGAATATTTTTTACCATTTATTAAATGTTAGAGAAAGGTGTATAATTTTACAAATACTTCATAAATTGTCATCATGTACTGTTATTCACATTTGGATATATTTTTATTAAATCATGATTATATTATTATAATTAACGACCTAGATGCCTTAAAACCATTTTCATGGGATATTACATGATTCATCCACTACGGGAAAAATGGGTATTTGCGACGGGTTAGCTTTCCCCGTCGCAAAAGGACTGGCGCGCTTTGCGCGCCAAATCGCGGGAAAGTTATTTGCAACGGGCGGTTACCGCCCGTCGCAAATAACTGGCGGCGGCAAAATATATTTGCGACGGGATTCTATCCCCGTCGCAAATAACCAGCGGTGGTAAAAGCTATTTGCGACAGGAGTCTACCCCCATCACAAATAGTATGTCGGCAGGTTATTATTTGCGACGTGTCCCATCGCGAATAACTATTTAACCGTTGACCGTAATAAATGAGCGCTAAGGTATTTCCGAAGGGTACCGTCGCACCTAATACTATTTGCGACAGGATACCCATCGCAAATAGACCCGTCACAAATGATCTAACCTATAAATACCCCCATCCGTTTTTTTCATTCATTCTCAAACTCAATCTTCTCCTTCTCTCAAAACTCTCTTTTTAGATTTCATCGTTTCTTAAGTTTAATTTTTTTTCCGGAGTTGATATTGAAGTTTTCAACGACGATCAGAGATCAACCTCAGATCAATTTTAAAGGTATTTATGTTCATTTTAATTTAATATTTATTTTAAATTTTTTATTAGTTTCAAGTATTCTTAATTAGTTGTAATTTAATTATGTTTACATTGTTTTGTTACTTAATAAATTTAAATTATTTGTATTCACTGTTCATAGTTAATGGTACTTAGGAATAATTCGTAATAATTACAAATAATTAAGAATAAATGCTAATAATTAGTAATAATTAAAAATAATTCGTAATAATTACCAATAATTAGTAATAATTTCCAATAATTACCAATAATTAGTAATAATTTCCAATAATTACCAATAATTCGTAATAATTAGTAATAATTACCAATAATTAGTAATAATTAGTAATAATTCGTAATAATTAGTAATAATTACTAATAATTAACAATAATTAGTAATAATTCTTAATAATTACCAATAATTAGTAATAATTAATAATAATTACCAATAATTAGCAATAATTAGTAATAATTACAAATAATTAGTAATAATTACAAATAATTATCAATAATTAGTAATAATTACAAATAATTATCAATAATTAGTAATAATTACAAATAATTATCAATAATTAGTAATAATTACAAATAATTATCCATAATTATTAATAGTTACCAATAATTATCCATAATTAGTAATAATTGCCAATAATTACCAAGAATTACCAAGAATTAGTAATAATTAATAATAATTACCAATAATTAGCAATAAATACCAATAATTAATAATAATTAATAATAATTACCAATAATTAGAAATAATTAGTAATAATTACCAATAATTAGTAATAATTACAAATAATTACCAATAATTACCAATAATTAGTAATAATTAGTAATAATTACCAATAATTAGCAATAATTAGTAATAATTACAAATAATTAGTAATAATTACAAATAATTATCAATAATTAGTAATAATTACAAAAAATTATCAATAATTATTAATAATTAAAAATAATTATCAATAATTAGTAATAATTACCGATAATTACGAATAATTAGTCATAATTTACGGAGTACGACATATATCAGAGGATGTATAGTGATCCTGCTACTGGGGAGCTCAGAGGTTATCGTCAGCATCACATCGTGGTCAGTATTATTTGTTTTCAAGTTTAAAAATTAACTACATATAATATATTCACAATTTTAATTTTAAATTGCAACTACAGGAGTCATATGAGGCCGCATCGTCACAGACCCGGCCTGAGAGTCCGGCCGAGTCATCAGATCAGACCACTGGCAGTCAGTTTGATGAGGCGGCATGGATGCAGACCACCCAGTATGCCTTCGAGAAGGGCCAGGTAGTTGGTATTAGCTCTTGACTGACTCCCGGAGATTATTATGGCAGTGCTGCGATGTCAGCGTCCAGCTCAACAGGAGCTCGTGCATCTTCTTCTACTACACAGTATGAGGATCAATTGTGATCTCAGACTGCACTAATAGAGAGTTTCCGACAGGAGAAGGAGCAGATGCGTCAGCAGCAGCAGCAGCATGAGGAGGAGCGTCGACGCCAACAGCAGCTATACGAGGAGCAGATGAGTCGGTGGCAGCAGCAGCACCAGGAGCAGGTGGAGTAAATGCGTCGACTCATTAATGCTTTAGGGATGGAGTTTCCTCCACCAGCATCTGCAGATCCCCCCCTCCCCCCTCCTTTAGATTAGAGTTTTTTTTATGTTATAAAGTTTGTTAAATCAAAATATGAATTTATTTCTATTCGTAGTTTCTGTCTCATTATAAAATATTAATAATATTATATTTTAAAATAACAATATTAATATGAATAATAATATTATTTATAATTTATAATATTAAATTTTATATATATATTAAAATTTTATAATATTATAATATAATTATATATTTTTCTAATATTTGAATTATTTTAATATTTTAATGTAAAATAATTCTATTATTTTTATATTAGTTAAAATAACTTATTAATATTTTTTTTATTTATGAATTATAATTATAATATTATTATATTAATTAAATCATTTATTAATATTCTATTATTTATTATTTTTGAATTATAATTCTATTATTATTATATAAATTAAAATAATTTATTAATAATTTATTATTTTTATTTGTGAATTATAATTATATTATTATATTAATTAAAATCATTTATTAATATTTTATTATTTTTTATTTTTGAATTATTATTGGATTATTATTATATTAATTAAAATAATTTATTAATAATTTTTTTTATTTTTTTTATAGTATTTGCGACGGGATACTATGCCCGTCACAAATAGTATTATTATTATATCCATTAAAATAATTTAATTATAGTTTTTAATTTTTTTTAAAAAGTAATTGCGACGGGCCCCTTCGCAAATAGTAATTGCGATGGGCCCGTCGCAAATACCGGTTGCGACGGGGCCCGTCGCAATTACTATTTTAAAAGTTTTTACAAATATACAGAGTATTATTTGCGACGGGAAGGAACCCCATTGCAAATAATATCTTTAGCGATGGGCTTGTCGCAAATAATTGTTGTTGCGACGGCGTTTTCTGCAACAGGCGATTTGCGACGGGCCCCCGTCGCAAAAGGCCATTTGCGACAGGATCCCGTTCCAAATGACCCGTCGCAAATACCTATTTTTATAGTAGTGATCATTGATTAACGATTTATGTTTTATTATGATATAAATTTTGTAATGTGTTTATTTCCTATTTATTGTTTATGTATATTTTTTTCAATATGGTAAAAATATGAATAAAATATACTGGTAATTTTTAGGACTAATTTTATAAATCCAATTAATTGATTGGTTAAAAATTTATACCTTATGAGATCATTAAACATGAGAATTATGCAGTTATATTTGTCCAAAAGATTATAGATGATTATAATCTATTTATTTGTTCCTATAATGTTGTGATGTATTATGGTGATTCTCATCCAATGATTATTAGGCAATTAATTATAGTTGCACCAAATTTAATGACTCTCAATATTATAATTATCTAATGAATTTTTTCTTATATAATGTCATATTTGATTGTTTATTATTCTTTTAATTTACGATTCCATTATATAATTATTGAATCTTATAATATCCTAGCCCATATTTATATCATTTAATCCCCATTTTTTATTGTTATTGACCTTCTTCTTTTATTTATGTACCGTGGATATTGCATAAAATGATAGGAGTAAGGCTATAGAAAAAAATAATGATAATGTAAATAAAATATAATGTAGTTCTTTGTAAAATATTTCATGAATTATTCACTATAACATAGACATTAAATTTGTAAATTTTGGGGTTTTGTTTATATTTTTTATTTTGAAAATAATTTAATACTATATGTAAGACATTAAACATACCCATGATTATTATACATGGATATTACATAATTTTAGAAGAATATTTATCACTTTAATAAAACACATGCACAAGGATCGTAATAGTTTAGTTTTTATGGAAGCATTGAAGAGGATCCCCGAACATACAATAAGATCATTAATGTTTCCCATATATATATTAAACATAAATACTTATACATATTAAAATTATTCATAAACTAGTAAAATGAAACCTAAGAATGTGGCGAGATTAGATGCTCATAAAGGTTAAAGAAATAGCTATGTAACCATAATCGTGAACAGAAGGGTATGAGAACATGAACTTAACATTCGGAGATCATTTCCTACATATCTAAGATCATAAAAATAAGTCATGAAATAAAAATTAGATGTTCATAAAATATTAATAATAATATAATAGGGAGTATAATCCATGAAAACATAACATAGTAATGAGAAAAAGAATCTATGGAAAACTCATAAGAATATAAAAATGATTTCTAGAGTAGTAAATGAATTGCTGGAAAGTCCATATATATATTATGCTTATATTCCCCATACCATCATGGATTTCATATATCTCTCCCACATCTATTATAGTAATCAAGGATCACTACCAAGACAATTAAATAGGATGAAGTCTTTTACTGAACCATGTCCACCCCCTGTTTCAGCTATGTATATCTCATGATATATAAATAATTATCTAATGCATTAGATGTTGATATAAGTCCCACCCACTTCATAATGAAATCATACCTACATGTGATATTTGATCATCAGAAATCATATCATAACCCATGTAATGAAATGGGAAGCATAAAAATGTAATCATATCATAACTGGTGGAAAATAGATAAATTTAATAATCATTTCATAAAAGCATAACCTATGAAATGTATTGGGTTTCATAAAAATTTAATCAATGAATGTGAAGCGTATTTATTAGACATTTAACTCATGTAAGAAAAAAATGTTTCATAAATATTATACCATCAAAATGTTAAGCATTCATAAAAAAATCTGAATTTATCTTTTGTATCAGTTCCATAAAGGTATGAGTAACATAAACAAATGTCATCTTAGATGGTAATTAATTTTGAGGTAACTTTTGTAAACCTTTCACAAGGAAAATATATATTCTTCCTTGAAAATGATTCTTAAAATATAAAAACAATTCCAAAAAAATTTCATTGAAAATAATTTGAGATCATAGAAAGAAGACTAAAAATTAATTTAAAAAATGTTTCCCTTACAAATGTATAAAATAAGATATAAAATATTTTTATAATAATTTTACTTGAGAAATTATAAAATAATCATGATTTTTTTTATTTTTTTACGTATAATATTATAAATGAATCTTGAAATAATTTTTAATCTCTCTTTCATTGATAATAATTTAAAAGCATATAAAATAGGTTTTTAGATAATTGAAGTCATTTTATTTGAAATTAACCTTTTCAAAAAATATAAATGATTCCTTGAAAATCAGTTTAAACAAATTTTAAATGTAAACTCTTATTTAGAACCATTTTTATTTAAAAAATATTTTAAAATAAAAAAATAATGAGAATTTTCGGAAAATATTTTTATTTATAAAATAACAGTGTAAACATACAATGGAATCATCTAGGAAATGACAGTAATGATCGTGGGTATGTTCATACATGCTGAACATTCCTTTTCCTCATTAAATGTTTAGAAAATATCATTGATCAGAAAAAAAATAGAATAATTATTTTAAAAACATTTCTTAAGAAGATAATAAATGGGTAAATTCTTATTTTAATGATAATATTAAAACATTTTTGAAATAATTTTTAGAAAACATTGTTTCTAAAAGACATTTATTTGTGACTAAAATGAGACTTTGTGTTAGATTTTCATAAATACTTTTTATTTAATATCTTAAGTAACATTGAGTGGAAACAAATCCTACGATTTATTGAATATAATCTGAATAAATAGAGGTTAAAAAAATTCATGGGTGTTATTTGGAGATATATCCTAATATTTCAATAATAAAGGCTAATCATTAACAATCTTTATAAATGATGAGATTTTAGAAAATAAACCATTACCACTTTAGTAACATTAAATCCTATTAAAATGGAATTAATAGAATTAAATTAGTCATAAAATATTGTGTAAATAAGGATAATACTGATATAACATGTTAAATTAATTATATACACCTCATAGAAAAATCTAGGTGCATAACATGTCTTGTGTCTAGAAGAAGGAAAATGGAGAAAAATTACTTTCCCTTTTTGTAACTTATAAAACATAAAAAATGAAAAAAATGAAAAAAAATATGGTATGTAAATACTCATTAATTTTATTATAATAATTACATAATACATTCATGGATATTATACACACCAAATATATGAAATATGAGGTGAGCATTATTTGTCTCTTATAGAAAAAAAGAAAGCAAAGAAAACTAGTACACTAACTCTTGAAATTATTTATACACGTTCGAAACTAATGTATGATAAATATAATTTGATTAAAAATCAATTATAAAACCATATTATTTTATCTAATACCATATATGATTTGGTTTTGGCTTTATATACCTTTTTATTAACAACTCCATGTTAATGCTATGTTTTGGGTAATGTCTGCTTTGTTTTTTGTATATGTCTTGACTTGTTATTATTGATACTCTTATTTTAATGATGATTTAATTATTTAAATAATGTAAAAAATGATACTAGTATTAAATATATTCAGTATATAAATATTTATTATAATATATAAATGATATTATTGTGAAATGGAATACACCATTAATGGAGACGGGTTGTTGTACATACGCATGAATGTTGTTTCTATCTTATTGCTGTATTGAATGATATAATGAAAATGATATATATATAATTAAAATATAATAATAATTATATATATATAATATAATTTAACTACACCCATTCATCATACACACAATTTAATTGTTAACGAATCACATCACATTGAAGAAGATGTATTCCACACTTCCACAAACAATGATATAATATTTACCGAAAATATAATTAACGAATTAACATTTTATATAATAATTATTGCGTTAAAATTAAATAATAAATAACTTATAAATCATATATAAATATAGTTTCAGTCATAATTTCCAAACATTAGAGGTGGTTTAGGAGAAATGAACAACATCATTTCGTTGGGTTGTAGTTTTCTATACACAATAACATTATGTTTGTTACCCATTAGATTGAAGCGTGAGTATGTTTCGGTCTAACAATTAAAAAAATATATCATAGTATATTTATTATACATATTTTATTCTATAAACATTGAATATGATGATTATAACGTGAGGATAATGAAAATAAATTGAAGGATCATGAATAATGATGTCACCTCTTCTTTGGGTGACTCCTATTGGATTTCACTCAAGGGATTACTCGGATGGATTTATGCCAAAAGAGAGGATTTTAATATAATGGTAGGTATTTTTTTTAGTTTAATGAGTCATATTTTATCAGATAGAAATGTACTGGTAGGTGAGAATAAGTGAGAGTGGTGAGTGACTTTTTCTATTGGAGGAGGAGTGTCATTCCTGTAAATTTTTGAAAAGGGAATTCCTGCCAGGTTTTCCCATGAAAAGTCAATAAATATTTTTTAAAAACAAAAAAAAAATTATTATAGGGTATATATATATTTATAAATTGGATTTTGGACTTGTTTATAGGTCATTTTGGGCCTTAAGATTAGGGTTTATTCCTTTTATACTGTAATTTTTCTCTTAAAAGCTGTAATTAATTTCAATTACATTCAGTAATATTGATGGACAAAAACTAAGTTGACCTAATGAGAAATTATGAATTATTATGACTTAAAATATAAAATCCAATTATTTATAAATTTCAATTATATAATTGGAATAAATTAATTTAAATTTCATTCGATTGATTGGATGATAAAGAGTGTTTTTAAAGTTAAAAAGGATCAAAAGATTGGAGTGTTTTAATGTCGAATATCATTGTTAAATTATATATAAATTAATAAATTGGATTAATTTTTGTATATATTATCTAATTAAACCTTTTTACTTAATTAAAATATAATTTAACAATATAAAAAAAGGCCCAAAATCATCTTGGAATTAAAATTCAGTATCTTTCACTATTCGTAAAAAATTGATGTTTCTCATAAAAAACAAAAAATTCAGCCAAATTATATTATGATATTTTTATTTCAAATATAAATTTTATTTTTAGAATAAAAATCATTAGTTTCAAAAATAATATTTGAAATATGTTCTTTATTAAAATAAGTTAAATTTAACTTTTATTGAAAAGCATTTTTAATTCTATAAATTTGATATATAATTATATAACGCCAATAAAATTTAGTGGATGGTTATAAATATAATATATAATATATAATATTTAAATTTTATTTAAAAATAATAATTAAATATGCTTCATTTAATTTAGTGATATAAGTTTTTTTTGTACATAGAAAAATACTATCCATAGAAAATGAATTTTATTTATTTAGATTATTTATTACATTCAATTAAACTAATAGATATCCAATGGATGTATTTTATATACATGTGTAAATAATATTTTCACAATTTAGTTAACATTATTCATAACATCCATTTTAATGGATATGTGGAAGCTATAATGATAATTTAATAACAATCTTAATAGTATATTGTAGTTCAATAAAAATTCAGTCTTATATGATAGGAATGCTTTTGTAGGAACTCATCACGATGTGTAACACAAAAAAAACAAAGTCTTGTGTGTACCACAAGATAATCTAAGTGTTTCATGTGGTCTAATATTATATTTGTTTTATGTATAACAAATAAAAAACATTTTTCTTAAAAAAATAATATTCAATATTTTGTGAATTGAAAAACATCAAAAAGTATAAATTAAGTAGAGATAAATAATTCAAAAAATATCATGGTGTTATTATACCCCCTTTAAAATGAACTTATACCTTTAAATTGATCTGGGTTATCAAATGATTAATACTTGGATGTACCTTTCATAGAAACCCACATTTTAAAAATTAATACTAAAACTTATTTTAAGAAAGCAATGTTGTATACATAACGAAAACGCAAAATATCACAAAACTAGGCTTACAAGTTGTAGAACATAGCTCGGAGGTGAAAACATGGACATGGGAGAGAAATATAAACAACATGATTTGATAAAGAGTGATATAGAACATGGTAAAGAGAAAGTTAACAATCACAATGCTTTAAATATGTGGTGATTTATGGGATCATTTGATTCGTCAAAAACAAATTCACTAGGATAACATTTTTAGCTTCCTAATCCATTATCATAAAGTTGAATAATTTCCACTAAAACATATACTTATATTATTTCCGAACAACCTTACCGTTTGTTTTTCCATCACCAACTTCCAATTCATCTCTCAGTCTAATAAAATATGGTGAATTTTTCATTCCAAAAGAATTAACCTATCTTGAGGTCCCTGAATAGAATTACATTTCATTCCAAATGTTTTTATCACAAATTATTTTTGGACAAGTTATTCAATGGGCAGAAATCCTTATATATTGAAAAGATACATTAATCTCTTGAACCTTATTAGAAGTTTGATATAAACTGTTACATTAACGGTTAACTTGATAACACTTCCTTAAGATGAATGTATAAAACTCACAAATGATGGTTAGATTAATATTGGCACCCCAAATATTATATAATATTTATTATTTTTCATATACCAAACATGTGAATGCCTTCATCATGTATTCTATTGAAATATTTTAATGACCATAATTACCACAAATTCTCATCTATAGTGTGCATGTTTCCTTACTCAAACGTATATTGGATATATTTCTAAAATCCATAAATTATTTACACTTCATCAATGATAGCAAAATCCATATTTCAGTGTCTTTATTTAGTACCAAGGTAATCAGTACCATCCAATTTACTTCTTCATTTATAACATATCATTATCCAATCAGAATTATATTGATATAATATAAATATTAAGTGTTACCATTCCATTCATAATGTGTTTTCCATGATCATAAACTATCCATTAAATCCCTACCTTTTTCCATAATAACTATTCAATGAATTCATTTAAATCCTTAGAAAAAAATTAAATAGAAAAATCATTATATATTTCACTATTCATGTATGTTAATTATCGAATCCAAATACATAAAAACATTGATTTTTACAATTCATCATTAATCCATATAAATTAATCCCCATTCTATTACATAATATATATTTCCTTTCACATTTGAACAATATTCATGTCATCCTTATCATCATCATTATAACCATTAATCATACCACATTTCAAATTCTCTTTGCGTGTTTGTCACTTAAAACACTGCTTTTCATAATGAAAATTTATTAAACACTTAAATAATATTACATTTGAATATTTATTAGGGATAAAATTAGTATCATCCATTTCATTGACCAAACACTTAGTTTTTTCATTGACGTTAGGTTCCTTGTCTTATTCTATTCCATACTCAAAACAACTTATTGTTCCTCGATGACACTCACTAGGGTTATTCATTAAACATTATTATCCTAAATGAAACTAAATATTGTTTCCCTCATGTCTCAAATACCGGAAATTTTAGAAAACCTTTTCCTTATCATATTTTGTGAATCCAAGAGTTGTTTAAGGTACACATTGCAATTCATGTTCCATGTTGACTGATTAGGCCTGACCACTACATTCTTCACTCCAATGACCACCCCATTTATCTATTTGTCAGCAAATTGTTTGTCACAATAATTTTTAACCTTAATAATTACGGTAACCACCATTAACTCATACTATAAATCGTAGTGTGAGAATCACTTATCATAGAATAAAACCACAAAATCATTAAAAATCACTTTTAGGATGTAAAAATTAAAACACATTCATATTAGACCTTGGGATTTTCCTTAGAGACATCCTTACACATATCCTTAGAAATATACCTAGGGATATCACTGAAGATTTCTCATCCTAGTTTCCAATGTATGACTAAAAAATTACAATGAATCTGAAATATTGTGACTTAGGTTAAACATATATGGATAATACAACATTTCAGATGAATTTTTATTACATTACAAAAATATGTGCTTGATGGCCTTAATAGTTTAGTGTATTTGGAAACATGGAACAAAATGTTATTATATGGTAAAATATCTTTCATTTTCCTCAAAAATATATCTCTATTAGTACATATATATAATAAATTTATTCATAACCTAGGGAATGGAATAAATATTAAAGGGGTGAGCTCAAATGATCTGTAAGGGTAAACAATAGAGATATATAAGAATAATAATTATATAAGGGTATGAGAACATGAGCCTAAATTTACATGATCATCCCATGATATCAAATATCATACACATGATTCATGTCATAAATATTGGATTTTCATTATACACGAATCAAAAAGTAATCATTATCATAAGCCATGAAATCATAACATTTCAATAAGACATAGATTTGTTTTAGACAAGTATACATAATGAAATTATTTCCATAGTTGTCAAGGAATCACATATAATTACATCTTTGTATTATTGGTGTACTCCCAAATTAATCTTTGTTTTTAATGTCCTCTTTGATGGCCATCTCAGTAGTCATGGTTTACTCCCATGACCTCCGTACCAGATAATGTCCTTTACTAAACCGAGTTCATTTCCCATTCTAGTCATGTCTATATCATGGGATTCAAATATTCACCCAATTCATTTGAGGGAGATATAGGTCCCAAAAATCTCGTAATTATATCATACAAAATTGTTTCATAATATCACAATAGAAAATTTCATAACCCATGAAATGAAATAGGTATCATATACAGGTAATCATGCCCTATCCTGTTGAAAATGTATATCTTTCTTAATCATTTCATCAAATAATCACCTATGAAAATAAGAGAGTTTCATAAACCTTAATCTAGTGAATGGGAAACCCTTTTAATAAAAATATTACCCGTGAAATAGAAATGGGTTTAATGAACATCATTCCATCAAAAAGTAAACCATTCAAAGAAAGAATATGATTGGATCCTTTGTATCATTTCCTAGATAGTAATGAGTAACAACGACACATATCATCTTTATAAGGAAACAATCATTGAAATAAATTTTCATTATATTTCGGGAGGATAATATACTTTCATCTACGGAAAAAGATTTTTAAAAATAAAAACTTTTAAAAATAATTATATTTGAAAATACATTGAAAACATAAAAAGAATATTTGAAATCATTTTGAAAACTTATTTCACCAATTACTTATAAAATAAGCTTTCAATCATTTTGAAAAGTGTTTACCTTGAAAAATTATAAACGAAACATGAAAATTTCTTAAAACAAATCCTTAAAAACATATAAATTAATAATTAAAATTGTTTGGTTAAACTTTAATTGAAAATACTTTTAAAAAATATAAATGAATATTTTAGATCATTGAAATCATTTTCAATAAAAACAACCTTTTGAAAAAACATAAAGGATGCCTACAAATATATCTAAAACAAGATTTAACAATATTTATTTGAAAACCCCTTTTCCTTTGGAAACCATTTAAAAATAAAATAAATTCCATTATATTGGGAATAAAATCTTCTTTTATAAAATGAATTTGTAATCATATAAAGAAATCATTAAATATGTTATGTTTATGACGGTGGATATAGACGTACAAGAAAAACATTAATTTTCCTCCATAATAATTCATAATGGTTCCTTGATCATAAAATGGCAAGGATATTACTTTAAAAATTATTTTTAAAAAGGTAATACTTGGGTAAAAATTCAATTTAAAAATTAAATTTAAATATTTTTCGATATTGTTTTTGAAAGAACATAGATTTCTGATTGAAATTATAAATAATGTATTATTTTTATAAAAATATTTTCTTAATTTTATTAAGTACCAATGAGTGGTAATCAAATGGTACCATTACATTGATATAACATGAATAACCATAAGTAAATTATATTCACGACATTATTAACATATGGATCATAAAATATCATCAATAGAATAATAATAAAAAACAATTTTGATAAATGATGAGATTGTAGAAATACACCATTACCACTTTTGTAACATTAAATAATAATTAAATGGAATGAATAACATCACATGAAGAATTAAATATCATTAAAATAAATATATTAAAAAATTACATGTCAGTGTTAGTATTTACACCACATAGAAAAATATTGGTCAATAACAATGATGTGTCTCTAAAAATGAAATATAAGACAATATGACTTTAAGAATTTGGAATCTTTTAAAATATAAACCACATTAAATAATGATCATAAAATGGTTTTCATAATACCCAAAAATTTAATTATATGACTAATATAATACATCCTTGCATAATACACATACCACATATATTAAATGAGAGGTGAACCTGGCTTTTGTCTCACATAAAAAAAAGTGAGACGGGAAAACCCTCCCATTAAGTCTTGAATTTATTTTTACACTTTAAAAACACATGTATAAAATATATATGATTATTATAAATCTTCCCGAAAACCATACTATATTCTATAATATCATATATTATTTGGTTAAAACTTTATATTACCTATTAATTAACAACTCTATATAAATGTTACATTTTGGGTTATATTTTCTTTTTTTCAAATATGTTTTGAGTTGTAATTTTAATATTATTACATATATCAATGTTGAATTATTTAAATAATATAAAAAATTATATACGTATCATATATATTCATTATATAAATATTTATTCTAATCTATAATATATATAATTATGAAATGGAATACACCATTCAAGGAGATAGTAGGTCGTACGCACCCTATAATGATATTTCATGTATATAGTCCTATTGAAAGAAAGAAGGTAAATTAAATATATGTATATATATATTATCATTCTAGAAGAAATATTATTTTATATATATCATTTAAATTTATAAAACCCATACTTAATAAATTACACAAAAACAGTGAACAAATCACATCACTTTGAAGAGATATTAGTCCACACACCTAAAAATAAAGTTATCATATTTTCACAAAATGTAAATCATGAAGGTATGTAATAAATAATAAATAAATAATCTAAAATATATCATAATTATAATATATATCTTATAAAAATATAGTTTCCATCATAATTCTAAACTGTAAGAGGTGGTAAAGGGAAAATGAACCACATCATTTTGTGAGGTAGTAGTTCCCCTAACACAAGAACAGTAAGTTTGTTACCAATTAGATGGGATGTGTGTGTAAGTGTAGTTGTAACCCATATAATTTAAATAATTTATATTTATTAAATTGGTTTTAATATATAATCTTGAAATAATTATAGTTAAAGTTGTGGAAAATTAATATAAAACAAAAGAGCTTGAGGAAGGATTTTACCTATTCTTTGTGTAACCCTATTTGGTTTTCACCAAAGAGCATCCTTTGAATGATTTATTGCCTGTGTTGGGATTCTAATATGAAGTTACGTATTTTTTTTTCAATTTATTTGTGGTTTTTATGTTAAAAACGACTTGATATGTGTTAATATGTGGGATGGGTGAGTGCATTTTTATAATGGAGGTAGAGTTTCAATCTTGAAAATTTTTCAAAAGGGAATTCCACCAACATTTTTACAATGAAATGTGTATCTATTATGGTAAAAAACTAACAAATTAGAGGACAGTTTAGTAATATTTTCATACAATGTATTTTTTAAAAGTTTTTAGGTCATTTTGGGCATTAATATTAGGGCTTTGTCCTTTGTTAAGCTAGATTTTTTCATAATCACTCCTAATTTTTTAATTGATTTCATTTCTATTTAAGTTCAAATACAAGGATTCCATTTTTAAAGATTATAAATTATTTTTATTACAAATATGGAATCAGTTTTTCTGTAATCTAATATCAGAAGTGGCAGAAACTATGTTTTACTTAATACCATAGACGAGACGAAAAAGTAGGCATTTTAAGGAAAAATGGTTCAAATAGGTTGGAATATTTTTATATACAATATCAATGTGAAATTGGTTCAAATTACCAAAATTGGATTTATTTCAGAATATTTTATTTAATTAAATTTTAAAACAAAATTAAAATATAATTAATCTTTATAAATAAATTATAGGAAAAATCATTTTTTAATTAAAATTCAGTGTTTTCATTATTTATCGAAAAAAATTTACTTAGAATAATAATAAAAGTTCACCCAAATTAAATTTTAATATTTATATTTTAAAAATGAGGTATCTTTTTTTAAATAAAAATTATAAATGTCTCACAATAAATATTTAAAATGTGGCCACCATTAAAATGTGGTAAAATTACCTTTTAGAAAAATATATGTTTGTATTCATAAAATATACTTAATTCTAATCATATATATATAAAATAAATTGGATGGGAATAAAAAATATTTACTAAATATATAATAAATAAACATGATTTAAACATTAATCAAAAGTTGTTTGTTTAATTTATTTTGATAAAATTAATTTTTTAATGTGACAAATATTTTTCTATAGGAGGTAATTTATTTATTTTTAATAGCCATTAAATTAAATTATAATACTTAATAACGAATGAATTTATTTTATATACATATGTAAAATAAATCTTGATATTTTATTTATTATTATTCACAACATCATTTCCAATAGATTGGTTTTAGCTATAATAATATTTTAATAACCATGTAAATAGTATATTATAGTTTGGTATCAACATGGACTTGTGTGTTATAAAATCTATTTGAAGTACATGAAATAGGGTTTAAAAAATTCCAAAAATTATCTCATGTACTACTTGATAATCTATTTTTTGTGTGTGGTGTAAGATTAACATGGTTTTCAGTATAAGTCACCATAAACAAAGTGCCTAAAAAAATATTATGTGTTGCATGAAGTGAAAAATATCCGAAATATTTAATTAATTTGAAAACAATATTTCACAAAATCTCATTGTTTTACTAAAATAAATTTCATGATATACATTATCCTCACGATAATAAAAAATTGAATATCATTTATCAAGTGAGGATACATCACATTGGTATTCAAAAATTATAGTTCTTATTAATGTTATGACACCACCACTCTGGGCTTGGAAAGTGTTTCATGGAAGATCGTTAAATATATAACAATTATGTTAAATTTGATTTTGGGTTTCTATATTCCTAACATACATAACACAAAAGTTATAGAATTAAGAAACAATATATGGAATGAAAAATTTTAAATAAAGCATACCATCGAGTAACTTCATCATAACATTGTATATATAGCACATTCACACAGATAAGAAATTTATGCCGAAGTATGGAAAGGTCATGTTAAGTATTTTTTTAAGAGTTATACAATGAATCAATAAATATTTACAAATAACAATTGAATCAATATACAATTTTTAAAACTACGGAATAATGAATTGTGTTAAAATTTTAAGTGGAACAATGGTCTTAGTGCTCAATATTAATATGCATTGATAACACATTCCAAATATTATTCAATATTGTTGAATTACTAATTTGAGTTTGGAAAGTAGAATGGTAGGCTCGCATATCACCACCATGAAAATGAATCAAATCATTTCTATTGGGAGTGGAAACATTTAAATATGTTTTTACATCCATATATGAAACATCATCTTACCCTTCAACTTTGTGTTGATAAAAACTAAAACAAAATTTTAGACTTCATATAGATTTATATGTTCTTATAATTTATAGTTATAGTTATGAATAGTGTAATCAATGATGATCATCCAAGGAAATTTTAACAAAATATATATATAGGTTATAAATTTTTTTTATAGTTAACAATAAGTAATCATTCTTTATGTATCTTTGGTATACCCCATTAGACATATAATACATTGAAAAAATAAATATGAATCTATCAAATTAATTATATAATGAAACTATAATGTTAATTCACCTAATAGTAATCATATCAATGAATAAAAATTTTTATGTTATAATTCCACTTTTGTTAGTTATATTCCTTGTACATTGATAACGAGCATATGTTTTGAAAAAATAACAGGCATCAAGAAATAAGGATTTCCAAAATAGTTTCAAATGAATTGCCTTGTAGGTAGTATACAGGTAACTAATGTTCCACCACATGAAAGAGTGTTCCTATCGCACCCATATCCTACATTTAATGTACCATTTCCTCTTTTATTATATCCCTAAAATTATCCCCTATGTTTCCCTTAGCCCCCCTTGAATTTGAAAGACTTTGAACACTTTTGGAGTGGACAATAGGGGGTTCAGGATTTGGGTGCACAGTTTTCTAAACCATGAAAGAAAACTATGTGTCCTTGTACATCTCATTAGAAATGTATTTAATTTCCATCCCCCCCCCCACATTATTTATCCCAAATAACCCATTTTTCACCTTTTCTACCCTTCCACCCATTGGAGTCCCAATCACCTCAAACACTCCTTGTAACTTCATTTTGAAAGGGATTTGGTAGAGAAACATCAATCATTCTCAAGTATGTGAATCTCTTTCTTAGTTATCTCCTTTCATATGTGGTTTATTCCCCTATTCTTGATGTTCCCTGTTTCAAGAAGATAGGGTTTTGATCCTAGGTTTTGAACCTAGATTTTTTGGTCTATTATTTTGGTATTAGGTTTCATCTAAATCCTTAGTGGTGTGATAGTGGTGCACATGGATTTTCTCAAAAATCTTCAAGGATTTTAACAATTGTGTTAGGTGATTACAAGGTTAATAAATTCTATATGAGTTATCTTTTCCGAATATATAATTTTAGAACACTTTTCATCCATTATACTTTCTATGAAATCGGGTTTTGGTGACGTTAGTTGAGACAATTATATTTAGCTACCAATTTGGTATAAAATTGGGGTTTTAGATGTCAATTTTTTGTTATTCCAAATAGGGTTGTTTTATAACTAATGTAATGGGTTTATATAAATGATTTGGGAGCTCAAAATTCTTTTTTGGGGAATATGGGCATGACCATGGTGTTCAATGTGGTATTTTAAAGTGATTTTGTGTCCAAATCATTGTTAAATTTTGTAAAGTTGTTTTATTAATATATTAATGATTTTATTGAGTGGATTAAGCAGTGAGAAACATGTGTAGATACCGTTTTTTATTTACTATGAACATATATAATGTTTTTATGTCATAATTTATTTCAAAATCATGAGATAATGGTTTTAGCACAAACCGGGAAGCTCGGGTACCTTGGAGGGCGGATATGTACTTGTATGCTCGTGATCAAGATGGGTTTTTCCCTTTTTCACTTATAAAAAATAGATAATGAAAATAGTAAAAAATATATATTTATGATGATTGAGGAACACTAGGTTATTGGTATGTTATCTACTATTTTCTTGTGCACAAGAACAAATTTATCTTGGGTTACCTTATACCAATGTACGAGGTACATGGGGCCTGAGACTAACTAGTCCATGGGGGTGTTCACAAGAATGGTTATCATTTAATTTTATGTATTTATCTTTGGAACATGGTAGTTTTATACAGTAAAATATTTTAGATTACTTTTTTTACTAAAAGTTTCTCAATTATGGAAAATTCACCATTGAAAACTACTTACATGCAAAAGTTATGGTTTTTAGAATTTATTTCCACAACTTATTATTTATCAAAAAATAGCATAAATTTTATGTTTTATGGTTTACGATATGGAATACCTTGGTGGTATTGTATATTTGATTAGGATCTCAACCTAATTACCCCCTTGGTTGTAAGTATACTATATCATGTTTGACATAGGTATAGGCAAGGCCTTGGGTGATGGTGGTTCGGGTTGTTAGTCCCCTTCCTTGGTGCGACGTTGTGGAGGCGTCGTATAGATGATGTCATATTTTCATGTGGAGTACTTCAGGATGTTTTTATGACATTTTTATGTGTATTTAGACCTTTTATTCTTTGTTTAATGATATGTACTCCGCTATATATTTTGTATAAACCTCGTTTGGTATGAATTTTTTCAGATTCGGTTTATTGATTGGTTTTGATGTATTATAATTTCATATTTGAGTAAATTGTTCCGCATCCAAAATATGTGATACATGGGCACTTGTGCCAACTGTTTCCTATACGGAATTCCCCTTGTACATTTTCATGGTCTTGGTTTGGCACCGGTTTTTCTTATGACCATATTTGGTTCTTGACAAAATGGTATTAGAGAGGGTTAATGTTTTTGTATGATATTATTATTTTGGGATGAGTTGGGCTAGACAGGACCTAGGACTATTGTGACATAGAGTATTGGTCATGAGTAGGGTGCTTTTCCCTCACCTCTCCTATCAGACCTTGAGTCACCACGAGACATTGTAATTATTTGTTTGACTTCTCATTAATGTAAGACGTGTGGCCTGAAGACCACATGAGGGAATTGGGTGGGGGTGGGGTAGTTATTTCTTTTATCATTGTAATGTGTTTGGATTATTTATATTTGATTTTATTGATGGAATTTTCAGAATTTTTTTATTGATATTTTCACTTGTCACTGTTTCTTTTATTGTAGCAACATGCCTCCCCAGAAAGCACCCAAACACCCACTCGAGGAAGCCTAAAAGAGTTCTCCCTCACAACTTGATCAGAGGTTAATATAGGCTATGGTTTGGGTTATCCATGATACAAGACAAGGACAGTCTCTTGTTTTAGATCCTATCAGAGAATACAATTCTGTTCCTAGGAAGGATAAGGCCTATGAGTTCATGAAAAATAATCCATTTACTTTCCTAGGTAGCATAGAACTCCAGGAAGCAGAGGAATCACTCGAAAATATCGAGTATATGTTTGATTTTTTGGATACACCCAAGGAGATTTGGGAGACATGTTCCTCTTTTTTGTTGGAGGTCCCAACTGTAGGTGGTGGGAATCAATACTTGAAACTGGGAAGAATGAGCAGATGAGCAGGGTAGTTTTTAAAGTCATCTTAAATGAATAGTACATGTCTAATGTCTTGGCATATTCTTGGTCATGGGAGTTCATGGATCTTGTTCAGGGGGTTATTTCTATGATGAATTATGCTAACTGTTTCACTGAGCTGGTTTGGTATGCTCTTCAAATTGTCTCTAATGAGTAAGCGAAGGCCCAGAGGTTTCATAAAGGATTACGAAAACAGATATACTCCCATGTATTCTTATCTAACCTAGAGACATATGCTTATGTTTTTGATCAGGAATGTGTGGTGGAGAGTGACTGGAAAGGGAGGGATGGTTTCTCTGGGATAGTATTAGTAGTGGGCAGTGGTGGATCTTCAGAAAATAAAAAAATTGGTATAACTAGGTGAAGAATGAAGGTGGTTGTTCATGCCACTCATCCAGGCTCTTTTCATTTTTAGCTTCTGATGCAAGATCTGTTGGGTGCCACTAGTTTGGGAGTCCAGAGAACAACTGACCAGTTTGGTCACTTCATCTGACGACGTGTTAACAATGTAGAGGTTTTGGTCACTTGAAGTGATTTTTCATTGTGTCTTTTGAACTTCAGGGTTGTCCAGGGTCAGTGGATTCAAGAGGAGTTCCATCGTAGTCCAAGATGTCATGAATGGGGGGATATCATTTTTGGGTCCTTGGTTTTAGGGTTTGGTCATATTTCGGGTATAGATAGTTTAGGGCACAATTATATACTAGAAATTGTTCTCAGGTAGAGGCCGAACATCCCTATGCGTTAGATTAGGCATTTTTAGGATCAGAGGTTGGATCACTGACAGTTAGAGGTACGATTTTGTTTGAATCTTATATAACTACTGCTATTTTTTATATTGGTGCCTTTGTTTCATTCATTTCTACCCATTTTATGGACACTCCACATTTTCCAACCGAGTTGTTCTCTTTGGCGATGGAGTTGGTGACGCCATTGGTAAAGAATGAGCAGGGTCTCATGTTCCCATCATGTGTGATTTCCATGTCGAGGGTTAATATTGAGTGGGACCTATGGGTGTTAGATATGGATATGTTTGATGTAATACATGGCATGGATTGGTTATTACACTTCTTGGCACATGTAAATTGTTTTTTATGTTTTTTTCTTCCATATTCTGGTAAATCATTCCCGGAACAAAATATATGACACCCATGCTATTCTGCCAGCCCATGGGGATAGGGAACTCCCATTGGTCCTTTTCGTGGGTTGGGGTGGGCTCTAATTTTTATGGATACCAGATTTGGTTGATGAAAAAATTGTATCAATGGATGATGGTTAGGATTTTCATGGGGATTGGGATACTCAGTTGAGTCAAGCGAGACCTCCACTCTTTGATTTGGGAGATCATGTTTTTCAGTTATCATGGATCATGATTGAGGACGATGGTCATTATACTAGCTATGGAATACCTCATGTAGTTGATGTGTTTTTAGAGGTATTTCCGGATGATTTTTAGGTTTTACCCCAGAGCAGTATGTGGAGTTCTTGGTTGATCTGGCTTTGGGAACATAGTCGATATCTCTTCCCTCATATCACATATCCCCCACTGAGCTAATTAAATTAATGATTCAACTGGATTACTTAGATTCATAAGGATTCATTCTCCTGAGCATCTCTCATTGGGCCACTCTTGTGTGGTTCATGATAAATGCTAATAGAACTCTTCGCTTTTGTATTGACTATCAGAAGTTGAATAAGGTAACAATAAAGACCAAATATCATTTCCCCCAATTGAAGACTTATTCTATTATTTGAATGGGGATACATGTTTTTCTAAAATTGACATTCATTTTGGCTATCATCAACAAGGGTTGAAATATGTATATATCCCAAATATATCCTTCCAAAGCATGTACGACCACTTTGAGTACATAGTCATACCCATCAGATTGACTACTGCAGCAGCGTTCCTTATGGAACTCATGAACATGGTGTTATATTATTTTCTTGATTCATTTTTTACGGTATTTATGGATGACATCCAATTTAATTTGGTATCTGATGAGGAACATGAACATCAATTGAGGATCATTCTGGGAACCTTGCGAGAGAATCACCTTTCTTCAATGTTGACCATATTCACTTTTTTTAACAAGGAGGTGAAATTTATAGGGCATGTGATCTTGTAGCAGGGGTTTTTGGTGGACCCTAGGAGATCATTGTGGTTATGTCATTGGAGTAGCCAAAGAACATGTTTGAGATCATGAGATTCTTAGGCCTGGATGGTTATTACAGGTAGTTTGTTCAGGATTTCACTCATCTTGCTTGAACGATGATGCACTAACCCAGAAAGGGGTCATGTATATGGTCTCTTGAAGTTCAGCCATCCTTCGAGGAGCCGAATAGGCAGTTTATTGCTTCCCCCATTCTATTTTTTCTAGATGTTGGAAAGGTGTATGTGGTGTTTTGTGATGCATCATGTATGGGTATTGGGTGCATGCTTTTTAAATATGATCATGTGGTGGTGTATGACTCTTGACGACTTTGAACACATGATAAGAATTACCCAAACCTTGACATAGAGTTAGCAGCTGTGATGCATGATTTGAAGACGTGGAGTCACTACCCATTTCATTATAAATATTAGGTCAACTATGATCACAAAAGACTGGCCTATATCTTCTCATAGAAGGAGATCAACATGAGGCATAGTTGTTGGATCGAGTATGTGTAGGGGTTCAACATTGACATTGTCTATTCCCCAGGCAAGGGTAATGTGTTGTATGGAACCTTATACTGAAGAGTCCCAATGCAAGCTTTGAGGAAGTCATGAGTGGACTCTGATGGAACTATTTTCTCAGAAGCATGTGGAGACCAAGGAGATTAATGGGGGTGTGTTCCTGGAGATATTTTAGTTGAATCCTTCTCTGTTGGAGAAAATTTTATGGGAACAACCTACTGATGCAATTTTTTTGTGATCGATGTAGTTTTTTCATGATGGGGAGACATCTTATGATTGGTCATCTTCTCACGAGGGTAGCCTGTGCTTCAAGGGTTGTTCTGTAGTTCCATTATCTCGGTGGATGGTGGTGGTGCAAGATATCCACTAGTCTCAACGGGCTATCCTCTCAGGTTCCACAGTGATTAATTATAATTTCTATCATCATTTATGTTGTTTTGGTGTGAGGAAAGACATATCAGACTATGTTTCATGATTCTACACATGCCAGTAAGTGAAATAAGAGCATCCAAGCCCCTCTGGTTTTTTCCATCCATTACCCATTCCACTATGGATGTGGGTCAAGGTTTCCATGGAATTAATTATTGGTTTACCTCATACACCTTGGGGTATAAATTAAATTTCAGTGGTGATTGATTGTTTTACCAAATCATACTACTTCATTGGGATCAGATATATGACTATGGTGGATGAGTTGGACCATTTGTATCTTTAGGAGGTGGTAAGGCTCCATGGTGTTCCTTCAATGGTTGTCTCAGATATAGACCTTATTTTCACTTCCCAGTTTTGGGAATCCCTTAAGAAGGCATTGGGTCTTAGATAAATATGAGCACGACATCACATCCTCAAACAAATGGCCAAACAGAGCAAGAAAATTTGATTTTCGAGGACATACTCCATGCACGTGTTCAGTACTTTGAGGTTCTTGGGATATCCATTGGGGATTGGTTGAGATATCTTATAAAAACATTTACAATCCTAAATTCAGATGTCTCCTTTTGAGGTGCTCTATGGTCGGTCTGGTCTGTCCCTCTATGTTGGGCTGAGGTTGGAGCAACATCACTATTGGGGCCGAGTCTGGTGCAGGAGATGTCTGAATAAGGTCAAGTTGTTCATGAAATTCTTATTTACAGCTCATAGTCTACATA
Organism: Viscum album; assembly: GCA_963277665.1. Classification (NCBI taxonomy): domain Eukaryota; kingdom Viridiplantae; phylum Streptophyta; class Magnoliopsida; order Santalales; family Viscaceae; genus Viscum; species Viscum album. The sequence continues at coordinate 374,643,322 of OY728160.1, read as the reverse complement.
AATCATATCATGACTAGAGGCATCGAGACCTGGAGTCTTTATGGGTGACAGGGTATTCTTGAAAGTGGCCCCTCATCAGGCCATCATCGATCGAGAAAGCCAGGAATGATAACGCAGCAGTATGTGAGACCTTTTTTGATCACAAAGTATACTAGAAAGGTCGCAAACAGGTTGGAAATACCATCTAAGTTAAAATCCATCCAAGACGTATTCGATATCTCCCATTTTAATAAATACAACCCAGATACATCCCAAGTGATGAGGAGTTAGATTTAGAGCCCGATCTATTTGTTGTTGAGAAGCCGTTGAAAATGCTAGACTTCCTGGAAAAGGTGCAAAGAGGTATTTATATTCCACTTGTTCTATTTATTTGGATTCATACGAATTATAAACATGATATATGGGAAGAGATGTCATGGGTCATGGAAGTGTTCCCCTTCCTGTTTTCTGATCAATCATCATGTTGTCTTTTAGGGTTGAGCTGTTTTCATGTTGGATAGAATTTTCACACACATTTCTTTAATTTAATGTAATTTTCCTTTTTTATTCATTTTATAACGTTCCCCCTATGTTTCACTTTTACCCCCAGGAATTTTAAGGAGTTTGAACACTTTTTGAGTGGAAAAAAGGGGCGAATGATTTTCTAAACTGCGTAAGAAAACCGTGTGGTCTTTTCTAGCTCATTAAATATGCTATTAATTTCTATTCCCCCTATATTTATCCAAAATCACACCTTTATTCTCCCATTAGACCCTTGATTCCATTACAGCCTCCCAAGAAACTCAAACCATCTTCAGAACACTATTGGGAAGAGAGATTTGGAAGAGAAACATCAAATTTCCTCAAGTAAGGGAATCTATTTTTTACTTCTCCACTTTTAGATGAGGTTTATTCACCTATTCATGAATTTAATAGTGTCCAAATATTAGGTTATAAAACCTAGAGTTTATCCTAGTTTTTATGGTCTATTATTTTGGTTTTAGGCAAGATTTATGTCCCTAGTGGTGCGAAGGTGGTGCAGTTTGATTTTTGTACAAAGATTCAAGGATTTTAACAATTTTGGTTGGTGATTACATGGGTAATAAATTCTATATCAATTTTATTTTCTCCATTTCTATTTTTATCACACTTACAATCCGTTATACTAGCGGTGAAATCTTTTTTTATGACATTTGTTTAGTAAATGATTTTTTGGAACCAATTTGGTGTTAAATTTGTTATTTTACATGTCTATTTTATTTTATACAGAATGGGGTTTTTTTATATGTCATGAAATTGGTTTATAGAAATTTTTGGGTTCATTAAATTCATTTTTTGTTAATGTGGTTATTCTTATGTTTTTTAATGTGGTATTATAATGGGATTTTTTGTGGAAAGCTTTGTTAATTTTTGTGAAGTTGTATTATTGAAATTCTAAAGGTTTTATTGAGTGATGTAAGTGGTGACAAACCTGTGTAGCTACTTTGTTTAGTTGATTATGACCATAAATTACGTGTTTATGTGATAATAGATTTTTTATCATGAGATAATGTTTTGAGCACAAAGTGGGAAGCTCATATACCTAGTAGGGAAGATATGTACTTGTACGAAAGTTATCCGAATGGGTTTTGTCATTTTTTCACTGTGAAATAAATGGAAGATGACAACAATAAAAAAAATATTTCGGATTATTGGGGACCACTATGTTATGGGTATATTCTGTACTAGTGTCTCATGCACGAAAATGGATTTTTCTATGGTCACAAACACTAATGTATGTGGTACATGGGGACCAAGACTAACTAGTTCCTAAGGGTGTTCTTGAGATTGGCGCTCATTGAATTCTGGTTATTTATATTTGTAAAATGGTTTTTATTAATGGTGAATATAGTAGAATAATTTTTTTACTAAATGGTGCTCATTTACTTAAAATTATCCTTTGAAAACTGCTTACATCCAAAAGTTTCGGTTTTTAGAAATTATTTCCGCCAATTCTTATTTATCAAAAATGGCATGATTTTTATCTTGTATTGTTTACTCTATGGAATATATTGGTGGTATCATATGGTTACTAGGATCACACCCTACACACACACCTTGGGTGTATATAGATGTGATTATGTTTGACACAGGTAGAGGCAGGGCCTTCGGTGATGGTGGTTCAGGATGTTAGTCTCTATCCTTGGTGCGGTGTTGTGGAGAAGGCTTGTGCCTGAAAACCCTTTGTCATGTGGAGTCCTTGGGGGATATATTAATAATATTTTAATGTGTCTTCGGACATATTATTCTATGTTTAAACATATTTATTCAGTTCTAGATTTTTTATAAACCACATTTGGTTTGAAATTTTTCAAATTCGGTTAATCAATTGGTTTTGATGTTTTATGATTCCATATTCCGATAAAGAATACCCAAACCAAAATAAATGATACCCAAGAACTTGTGTCAGCCTGTGGGGATAGGTAATGCCAGTCAGTCATTTTCAGAGACCAGGTTTGGCACATGTTTTAATGGGGACCAGGTTTGGTTTGTGATAGTTCCAAACCTGAGGAAGAACTAAATATCACTATTATATATACAAAACATTTGGAATTGATATTGAAATGTCTACCAAGTATAAGTGTCAACACAAATGTACCCTTGTGATTCATGTTATATAGTTCAAGATTTTACTTATTAATATGAATGAATAATCCCAAAAAAATTAGTTTACATTATATTTACACTATACAGTAACTCATTTAATTCAACAAAATCAGTCAATTAGAAATATAAAATTTATAAGAAATATCGGGTATGTGACAATGTACTCAGATAGAAGTATCCATATGATATATTTAGCTAACATATTACTTTGTCTATTATGAAAATTTTCTAAATTTAATTCCAAATATATGACTTCCCATGGAATAATATTCATTTTATCACTGAGCTTCTTATGGATATATTTTTGTGATGTATTATCAAAATACATAAGTACATTCGATACAAAAATGGTAAGATATAAATTAATCCATGAAAAATAACAACTATAATAAATTAATTATCAATGGGGTTTTAGTTTTCTTAGGTCAGGTCATATGTGCATGAGATGACACACTAATTATTATTGGATTGTTTTTGAGAATTAGTAAAATATGAATGATAAGTTATTTTATAATGTAATACTAAGGAAATAATTAAAGAGGATATAAAATTAATTATTATATCATTTTAAATATTAACAATGATGTAAGAGTATCAGTTAGTGTAGAGGGATTTGATTGGAATTTATTTGATATAGGAAAAATAGAAAGGATGGATTGAATTAATATCGATTAGTGGTTAAATTAGGGGATTCTAATTACCTAATAAAAAATTCATATTCCCAAAATATTATGAATTATAATTCTAGTTAATATCAAATGAGATCAGCATAATCAATATCTTCTCAAATTAGGTTTAGTAGAATTTTAATTTTATACCTTAATATTATTATGGTTCATTTTATCAACCTTCATATAAGTATAGAAAATTATATATTAATCAACAAATACATTAATAGTTCACTAAAAAATTGATACCCAATAAAATACCAAAATAGATAAGGTGATTTAATGAAATTATGAGTAATATCACTATTTCCCACAAAAGAAAAATCAATAAATATGTATTGGAAACTTAAAGAATATAATTTCATTATAAATTGAATCAATCAAATCCTTATAATTATAGAAAGACAAGACATAAAGTAGAACATTAATATAAAAACTAAAAACATTGATATCATATATCAATCAATAATTATAATCACTATAAAATGATAATAAATTATCGAAAATATAATTAAAAACATATATTTAGAGTTAAGAATAACTATGTATTTAAACCAACATAATTAATCAAAAATTTTGTTTTTATCGTTCTATATAAAGGGTCACAACAAACATGTAACAAACATGAAAAAATAAAATAAATATCAAATTAGTTAAAATAGACCTCGAATGTGAAAATATATCTTCTTATAGAGATTTTACCCACCATCCTCGAACTTTATCAATCTTCAATGATGTACCTATATTTCTCAAAAGGTGTTTTTGGTTTCATTCCAAATGAATATAAACATTATAAACCATTAAGGTTCTTCTATTAACAAAACACTTTTAATGATATCATTCTTGCTCATATCTCATTTGATAAGTTTCCATATTCTTTATGTTGTTAGTGCCTTTCCATATTTGGTTAATAAATTAATAAGATGAGATTGATCATTTTTCAAGGCTTACAAATTCCTTAAAAACCATCAATATAACCCAAGATATATCTTTATCCCTTGGATTATCAATTAATAACTTCTTGTATTTAAGAGGCCAATTAGATATTGTAAATGCTAATGGAGTGATTTCCCCACACATAATTGACTCCACATTTTATCTAGTTGTGGAAATTCTTTCTAAAGGTTATAAATCATTAGTATTTTCTAATGACACATCAAATTAAGAAATAATGATTGTACGATGGAGTTTGGATCACCCAATAAAGTGCTGTATTTCCCATTCAGATACTGTCATATCATATTATGTTATATTGGTGAAATCCATCCTAGTAATAATACTATTTACATTGGTTTTGAAAGTGATTGATAATTATATTTCATTAATATAAACATCTATATATATTATAGGTTATTTATATTTTCCTTACGTATTTTTTATATTATTGTCTAAATCTTCATTATTGGAAACTATGGAATTTATCTTAATCTAGGGAAGTGGTAGATGATGTGAAATCAGGTTCAATCTATTAAAATGTGTTTTTTATAAATCATTATGGGCGGAATAAAACGCACATTGTTTGGTACAACATAACTGGTCACATAAAAATTTTATGGTCATGTAATTATGGAAATTGTGGTGCAATTAAATTTCATGTAGCTATGAAAAAATCATTAGTTATGTTAACGTGTTGGGGGAAAACGATTTATCTTTTAATCAATAAAACCATGTCAATATTTTCATATAGTTTAAGGTCATATGACAAGGGAACATTTTGAGTAATTTAAATTAAAAACTGAGTACTAGTTGAGAGGGATCTAGTATGGTTTTTTGTGTGACATATACATGGGAGACCATTTTTGTTGCATCCGATTTAATATTAGCTAAATTGGAGATGGTATAATAATGGATTACATTTGATAGAAGGCATGTGTGGATAATACTTTTTGTAAGTTTGTGGTATGTTAAACAATGACAACAATGTCTTTTTTGTTTTTTTAAAAATTAGAAGAACTAAGTATAGAGGGCTAAAACATGGGTTTTATTCCATACAGATATTGTGAAATGGGTGTAACCTCTAGTAATGGTCATTATTGAAGGGGTTTCCAGTTGGGTGAGATTGGTGAATGTTATATTTGTTAGGCAGAATAAGAGAACATGTTCTCTATCAGGTGAACTTAGATGGGCTCTAATTATGATGATATTAGAACAATATTATTGATTCCTCTCATGTTAATAACCATTCATGTAATGACCCTCACCCACATATCCTGAAGCTTTCTCTACCTACCATTAAATTAGCATTGATATATGATTGAAATCCCAATAGATTGATCAATATAAAGTTTTTAGAGATATGACTACATGCGTGATAACTATTTTAAAAATGGAAAAGAACATGAAACATAATACATAACAAATGATAATAAAATCCATCATCGAAAATAATTCATATATATTTTATTCATAAAAGTATAAAGAAAACAAAATATGTGTGAGATAAAATTCTCAAAATGGGTTATGTATAGAATAATAAAATATGAATCAATAATATAAATCACCATGAAATTGTAAATAACTAAAAACACATGGAATTTAATCAATACAATGAGGGTGAAATAATTCTACACATTTTATCATAGGGAAAATATCATGGATAATTACGATAATAGAAATTAATGAAATTATTAATAATTATCCATAATGGATAAGGCATATAAAACACTATTCTCTCATTATATATCCTCTACATAGTTTAAAACAAAATGTAGAAATCTATTTAATTTGGACAATAGATTTGTCTCATGAGACCAATCAATGATTTAAGGGGATATAAAAAGTAAACACCATGAATAATGTGTTTAATTCACGAACAATATTTTTTATCATCAAATATCCTTATTTATCAATGGATATGGATTTATCAATATTTCCCTAGTCGGACAACTAACAATACAAGTAAACATCATATGTGAAAATGGTATCTAGTTTAGGAAATAGTAATATATATCACAGAATAATATGTATAATTATGATACTTATAAGTTACAATGAAAAGTTAATATAATAAAAGAGTCATTTTAAGAGAATACTAGCAATCACAAAAGAAAGTGAGATTCCACAATAGCATTTATTAGTTGGTAATTTTCAAATAAAAACCCATTGAATGAAATAATTAAAATTTAAACTAAAAAAATATTGAAGTATTCAAGATATTACATGTCAACATGGCATTATATACACCACATAGAAGTGAATTCAATCATAATAACAAATAAGCCTTAATAGAATGCAAATAGAGACGAAATCCCTTACCATAAACATCCTTTTTAATTATAACTCTTTAACCTCCTATATAATGGGTTTAATAATGTTTTTAACATATTAATATTTATTATATAAATTATGATCTTTTTAGATGATACTATTACACATTTATTAAAAATGATTCTTTATGTTCATCGTTTTGGGTAATAATTGCATTGCATTTTTACTGTGTTTTGACTTGTTAGATATTATTAAACGTGATTAGATAGTGATTTAATAAGCATAATAATGTGAAAAATTAAATAAATATCACAAATATTCAGTATATAAGTGTTTATAATAAACCATTAAATTTGACGATAGGAAATGAAATACATCATTCATGGAGATGGTAGTCCGTACACATAAACATTGTTCTCATTTTCATATCATATTAATTAAAATAAAAGTAATTACCTTATATATATTAAAATTAAATTATTATATTTATTTAATATATATCAAATATTGTTATTAAAACCATTCATATAAAATTACATGTAATGTGTGAATGAATCACAACTGTTCGCACGGTTGTAGTCCACCATGAACATAAAAACATTATCATATTCCCACAAAATAGAAAGCATGAAGGTATGTGGTTTATTAAAATTATTGAAGTATTAATACGTCATAAATATCATATATATCATATATAAACAATATTTATATCATTATTCCCAACCTTTAAAGGTGGTAATTGATAAATGAACAACATAGGTTCATGACGCAGTACTTCGCCGTACAAATGAATGATGATTCTGTAACCCATATGATGAAAGTGTATGATGTTTTAGGTCATTATAATTCCAAAGAAACATATCAGAGTATGTGGTATAATTATGTTATTAAATATGTGTGGTATAATAATAATTGAAGTAGGTGGATAACGTAATAGAATAATAAGGATTTTAGAATAATATTACCTTTTCATCAGGTATACTTATTATTTTTCAATAAATCCCCCCAATGATAGATTTATATCCAATATATGGATTCTAGAATGAGGGTATGGATGTTGGGAATTAATTTTTTTAGAATGTTTTTTTCATAGAAAATGGATTTATTGGTTTTATGATGGGGGATAGTGAGTTCCCTTTTATAGTTGATGTGGAGTGTCATTCTTGTAAATTCTAAAAAGTATTCACTATTAGGAGGTCTATGTTACCTCATGTGACTCCAATAATAATAATTAATGGTTTGTAAGTATGATATTGTCGAGACACACCCCAAAAACATAATATAACAAATGTAATAAAATTATTTTTTCGTAACTACTATGTTTCCATATTTTACAAATTTTTTAATTATGTTAATATGTTCTATAGCCACTTTAATTTATCCATCATGGATAAATTATATTGTTTATTGTTATAAAAATTGTACCAACATATTCCAAATGATATACTTAATTTATAATAGTAAAATCCTATGTGTGTTGAAAATTAATTTTCACACATATGCATGTCATTTTCAGGAATACCGCATTAAATATAGCCACTCAAACCATGATTTTAAAATTTAACAGTCAATATATTCATTATAAAAGATAAATTTTTCAATTCATGGAACATATTTTATATTAATTAATTTTTTAAAATTTATTGCCCTTGGATATAATTTTTGGATATTTAAAATCATTTAATGAAAAATAATTTATCATCAAATAAGAGTAATTTTGATTTTGATAGTACTCATTTAAATTGAATTTAAAAATATAAAGACAATTATTGAGTTAAAATATGTTATTTTCACAAATTTGTACCCAGATATATTCGTCTAAAAAACTAATAAAATAATTTATTTCATTTAATAAACATCAATTTTAATGCTTTTAGTATCATTTATTTTAAATATTCTCTGCTAAATAATTATCACGTTGGTGTTTCAAAACAATTTAATATATTTATTTAATAAATATATATAATTAAAATAAATTATCCTAAAAAACTAAATTCATTTTATATTAAAAATATTTTTAATTACTAGAAATATTTTGTTTTTTCCGTATCCTGATGATTTATAAATATTATAGGCAATGAAGGTTTCTTTTTTCCTTTTTATCATTATATACCATATTATATAAGCCACATTTATATATTATTATCTCAATAACTCATTAAAATAAATCATAATGTTTTAAAAATTGAAATATTTCTAGAATATGGGTTTTTTTAAAGTTTGACATTATTTTTACACATTATTTTCAATACATAAAAATAATGTAAACTTTATTTCTCCTTAATCACTGTAATTAATTTATTATTATTTCACATATTAATTTTTGACAAAAATTATGTTATGATTAGTATAAAATATAAAAAATTATTATTTTGATCAAAATATATTTTTTTATAAAATTAAATAAAATAAATAGAAGAGTTTAATTTAAAATTAATTTCATAGACATGATGAGGAAATGGGATTTTAAAGTAAAAATGTTAAAACAATTGAAATTTTTTCATATATATATTATATATAAAAATTATTCTAATGAAGCGTAATGTATTAATAAATATATATTTTATATAAATTTAATTTAAATAAAATTTATTATTTAATATAACTTTATATTGAATTTATACGAAATGTTAGTTTTCAATTAAAATTCATTATTTTTCATTATTCAACAAAAAAATTAAACTTCTTGGAAAATACAAAAAATTCACCATAATATAATTTTCACATTAATAATTAATAATATAAGATTATTTTTTCAAATAAAATTTTAAAATGTCTAAAAATTAATTTTTAAATCAAGCCCTCTATTAAAAATACTGAAAAATTGCCATAGAAAAATACATATTATTATTCCTAAATCAGATTTGTTCTCACAATGTACATATCAAATATAATGGTCAAATGAATTTTTTTTTTGAATATATAATATATAAATCTAGTTAATATCTTCCAGTAATGGTTATTATATTAATTATTTAACATAAAATGTGTGTGGCACAGAATTGGTTTTTTAATAAAAGCATTATCTTTATATTAAATTGGGTTTTATATTAATATATACATTATTAGTAACCAATGAACTCAACCATGTTTTTTATAAGTTATTTAATACTATTTATAACCACTAATTTAACATATATGAGGTAATTTCATTTTAAATAATAAATATAATAGTATCCGGCAAAACACAGTCTTGCGTGTAATGGAAGACATCAAAAAAGTAATTATTATGTGCAACACAATAAAACTCAGTATCACATTCATTGAAATCTGTAGAATAATTTAAAATTTTAAAAATATTAAATATGACATTAAATATATAAAAAATTATATTAGATTCTATGCTTGGTGTTTTTTGTCATAAATACTATCGAATAAAATGTTATTATTTTAGAAATTTCTAGATGATATATTCTCCTAACTATAAATAAATTGTGTCTTCAAAATTTTAACATTATCATGGAAATAAGAGGTTTTAAATTTGAAAATATCGTTTTTGGGAAAACAAAATAATAGAAAAATAATGAAAATATCCCCACAATGAGATTGAGTGGGATGCACAAAGGTTATTTGGAATAACACATATCTAGAATTCTATGTATGAGATCATTTGCACCAAGTGAATATATATACATAGAGGATAATTTTTAATACTTATAGGGATTTATTGAAGTCATTTGAAATAATAAACAGAATTATCAATGGAATGTCAAGGGGATCATAACAAAAACTCTTTGATTATTTGAATGGCCATCAGTTCATCAGAAATTAATGTACTTGTTAACGTTAGTTTTCAAGAACTTCTTCCTCGAGTTGAGGAATTATTTCACTCCATATGAATATAAGTAAAAATATATTCATGATATAATTATATTTCATAACAATAATTTAATATTTTGGTTTTTCTATGGTAAATTTCTAATTAACCCCTAAATTCATGAAATGAAAATCCAAAAATGATCTTTTAGGAATAAAGCAGTAAAATTACCCTATAATATATTATATGATATATAAAATAGTTACAAGATATATCATCTTATCATTACTAAAACAAAAATACAAATAAAAATTATCTAATAACAACTAACGTTCAACTTAATCTATTCTATCAATAGTTATACTTAAGGTTGTTTTAATGTATTTTCGACTATATTTGGAGGGATACTTACTAAATAAACATTACATTCCCCAGAAAAAATAGAGTGGATCTTAATCATCACATACCAATCATGTGAATACATTTTTGATTTTTTTAAAACATGTTAATAATAAAAATTACCCAAAAACGAAATTGATAACATACATGAATCATTATTCCTTATTTGAGATATAGTTTAGGGGATATAACTTAAATAAAAAATTACTCAAGACTCCCACAGTGATAGACGAACCGCTTACTAATAAATCATTAATAAATTTTATGGTATTCAGTAATATCAAATTAAATTTATCCATATAAATAATTTCATTGTACAATCATCATTATATCAACATCAATAACATATTAAGGATTATCATTTATTCAATCATGTGTATTCCATATTATTGAAATTGATACTAAATCTTATTTCTTGTTCATTAACACTATTAAAAAAATTATTTAAAATCCTTAATGAAAAAGTATTGCATTATAATCTATATACATTTCATAATTCTTATAACAAAAAATTCCTTGATAAAATACTGAAATTATATAATTATAACATCCAAGTATGAAAAAATTTATAATTCATATTCAGTTGTATCAATTTCATAAAATTGACCATTATCCATTATCATTTTCTAAGGTATATTCCATTAATTAATGGGAAATTAACTTTTATATTGTCCCAAATATATATAGTATAACTATTTTTTATTTGAAACTTTTCTTCATTACCTTGTAATAAAAATAATGGTGGCCTTTCTATCCACACTTATAGAAAACTCTCTATCCATTTAAGCATGTACACTCATGTTTCATTCCATAATTATCACATGTGGGAAAATAATTGATTCCATTTCTTCTTTTTATAATATGTTTCCTAGATGTCCAATTATTTTCATGCTTTATTCCAAAACCATAATACATAGATAAATAATTCTCTTTCTTGTTTTTCATGATATTATGTCCTCATATGTTGTAAATGATAGGGATAATAGTAACCTTCTAATGGTATGTATAAGCCCATAAAATTCATGATGAATATTACCATGTTGATCACACACATTATTTAGGTTCATATTCCTTTTGTTATGAACCATTTATAAATGAACAAATTCACCATATTTGAACATATCATTATGAAAAAAATTATAATCCCAAAACTATTTAAATAAATAAATTTTTTTGAAAATGTGATTCCTCTATAATATTGATATCGTAAATTTAGTTCTTTTTTATTGTTCTTCTAGAATTATACTAAATGTATATCATAGGTTTTTTTTCTATTATTTACATTCCTAAATCAAGTTAGCATGGTTTTTACTAAAACATAATTGGAAGCAATTATAAAAACAATAACTCTAGTTTCTCATTGCTAGTGTTAGATATCATGACACTAGACATGATAGAAGATTCAAATCTTGAATAATTGTTATAGTAGTTTTTGAAACAAGAGTATATAAATGATAGCCATTTTACATTAGGAATAGATAATGAAACATAATAAAAAACAAAATCATATAAAATTATTACAAGAAAAAAACATTCAATATCTATTCTTTATATTCTAGTGAATGGGAAAAAATAATGGTGATAAAAATTATTAGTAAGGGTTTTGTATAGTGGAATGAAATATGATTCTATAATCACAAACAACATGGAAATATAAACAACTGAAAACAAATTCTTTTTAATGTATAAAATTAAACTAAAATTCATCCATAAATTTTATGATATTGAAAATATTATGAATATTTATAATAACCAAAATTAATGAAATTCATAACTAAAAAATTTCATGTCTCAAGAACATGAAAACCACTAATTTCATGTTATATCCTCTAGATAGTTTAATACTATAGGTAGAAACCCTGTTAATATATCAATGATTTGTCTCATGAGACCATTTGATTCATCAAGGTGATATATAATTTCTATGATCCACCCTTCACTACATGTTCAAATCAATCCTCATATATCGAATAATATAATTTATTCATTAACAATATTACTTATGATTAGATATCTGTATTGATTAATGGATACAAATTTATCAACATTTCCCTATTTAATAAAATAACATTCAAAGTAAATAATGAATGTAAAAATGTTATACGGTTTAGAAAATAATAATATCTATATAGAATAATATATACATTTAATATACATTTAATTTACAATAAAAATTATTATAATAAATTGATAGTTTCAATATAATGATAGCAATGAAAAAAGAATGTGATATTCCACAATAGCATTTATCACTTGTAAAATTTCAAATCGAATCCCCTTGGATGAAATAATTCAATTTGAAACATTAAATATAATTTAAATTTATGTATTCATGATATTAAATTTCATAGTTGCAGTATATACACAACATAAAAGTGAATTGGCGTATAATAAAAAATAAGTCTCAATAGAAGGAAGATTCAGACGAAATACATTAACTTATGCTTCATTTTAGAATATTGATCTTTATCATCATTTATAATGGTATTATGAATTTTATTTACAAACAATGGAACCAAATTAATATTTATAATATCTTATAAGATTCATTGTCAACATATTATTAACAATTTATTAATAATAATTTATTATTTTTGTCATTTTGTGCAATAATTGCTTTGTTTTTTGAGTATGTATTTAAATTTTATTTATTAATTCTCTTACTTCAATAATGATATTATAGTATTAATAATGTGAAACATGGTTTATTTATCATATATATATTCATTATAAATGTATTTATAGTAATCTACAAATTTTGATGATAGGAAATGAAATACACATTTCATAGAGACGGTATGCAATACAAATAAACACTATTTTCATTTTCATATAATATTGAAATATATAAACAAAAATGATATATATATATATTTCTCTTATGTCGTATATTTCAAATTTTATTAATGAAACAATACCTAATAAATTCTATTTGAATAATGAACGAATCACATCATTTTTTGAGGCAATAGTGTTCCATGCACACAAAAGATGTTATCGTATTCCCATAAAAATTGAAGGTGTGATGATATGTGTTATATAATAATTATTTACTAATAAAACAATAATGATTATCATATATATCATATGTAAATTGTATTTCCACCCTTACGAAAAACCTTTAAAGGTGTGATTGGAAAAAATGCCTGAAATTAGTTCGCGAGGCGGTGGTCTGCCGTACACATGAACAATAATTTTGTAACCCATTTAAGGGAAGTGTGTAAAGTTTTACTTTTTACCATTAACATGAAAAAATCCTATTTTATACCATATAATAATGTTATTATATAATAATGGAACAATTTGAATTTATTTAGGTGGTTAGGGAATTAATACCATTTATAAGAATACTACCTTTTCTTCTGGTATCCTCTTTAGTATTTCATCAATTCCATCGTAATATGTATTTATTCAAAATATATGGCTTATATTATTAATTTAAGAATTTTTATGTGATTTATAAATGGTTTCATTTATCCAAACCACTAGAGTGGAGTGGCTAAGGGGAGAGTGAGTGCCAATTTGTCGTTGAGGAAAATGGGAATTCTTGTAAATACTCAAAATTATTCACTATTATGAGGTCTCCCTTACGAAATGTAGATATAATATTTATAATAAATGTTTTGGAAGGATGATATAGTACATAAATACCTAGAAAACACAGTATAAAACATGTATTAATAATTTTGATCCATAACTTTTATGTTTCCTTATTTTACAATTTTGGTTTTTTTATTATATTAATTATTTTTCAAACAAATGTAATTTATCTTTTACAATTGAATTATAGTATGAATTGTTATAAACATTTAAAACATATATTTTAAATTTTATATATAAAATTTATGATAAAAATATAATGTGGGTGGAACATTATTTTTATCCCAAGCACATGGAGTATGCTTAAATACCACTTTAACAGTAGTTGTGCTAATTGTGTTATTACTATTATACTATAAATATTGACATTATAAAAGGAAAATTGGTCCATGAATAGAACATATCAAATATTTATTAACATTTAACAATAACTTGGTATTTGACGTTATTTTTTATTATTTTAAATCATTTAATAATTTATAATTTATCATAAAATAATATTAATATCTATTTTGACCTTATTCATTTAAATTGAATTACAAAAAATTTCAAGAAAATTATGGAGCCTAGATATATTATTTACACATATTCATAAAAATATATATAATCTTCTAAAAAATAAATTTTATACAATAATTATTTTAATTTACTAAAATTATAATGTTTTTAATAAAATATATTTTGTTTAATTATTAACTAAAGAACTACTACTTTGTTGTTTCTTAATAATTTAAATTAATTATTAAATTATTAAACAATTAGAATAAATTGCCATGAAAAAATCATTTAAATTTGGAAAAAATATTTATAGGTGAATAAATGATGTTTCTTTCCTATCATAGATATTTATAAATATTAATGGAAACAAAGGTTCTTTTTTAGTCAATTTACTTACATAACTTATTATATAGGTCTCCTTTATTGAATTATATCCTAATAACTCATAAAAATATATTCTAATGTGTTTTGGTTCTAAATATTTTCATCTAATGGGGTTTGGAAATCTATTGCGTCATTTTTACACCTTATATTCTCTGTTTAACTACAAAGTAAACTAATTTTCTCTTAAATTGTTGTAATTAATTTGGACTATTTCCACTAATAACTTGGGTAAAAAATTAAATCGACCTTATTAGAAAAAATAAATTTTTCTTATTAGAAATATGGAAAACATTTTCACAAATATAACTCATATACATTGAATAATTTAATTTTAACTTAATCTCATAGAAGTGATGAGAAAACATGTTTTTAAAGTGAAAATGATCAAAGGTATCTTGTGTTTTTATAACAAAAACATTACATAAAAATTATTACCATGACCCAAACTATACTAATATATGTATTATTGATATAATTTTACTTTCAAACGAATTTAAAACATAATTTAATTTTGCAAATTTTTTAGGTGAAATTCCTTTTACAATTATAATTCTATATTTTACACAATTCATTAAAAAATAAAACATTGTAAAAAAATACCATAAAATTTTCTTAAGATGTTTTTGGAATTCCTTTTTAAAAATTGAATATTATTTTTTCAAATAAAATTTATACTAGTTTCAATATTTTGTTTTCAATCAAGTGCTCCTTTAAAAGGTGTTAAAGTCGCCTTACTAAAAATATAGATATTTTACATGTAAAAATAAATTTAAACTTATTATATACTAATATAATCTTTTGGATTAATGTAAATTTATTTGATGAATATATAATATATAAATTCAATAGATATAATAAACTAATTTTAATAATTTTAATTTATTATTATTAAATTTCATAGGCATGTATAGTTATCATTTTATAAAAAAACTTTCATTTATATTAAATAAGTTTTTATATTCATATATAATTAATTAGTAACCAATGTCATCAACCATATATTTTTATATTTTATTCAATTATATGTATAAACTCCAATTTAATGTATGATATATAATTTTCATTTAATTCACTATTTTAAAATTATTCAGCAATACTCGATATTTCCTGTAACACAATATATCAAAGAAATACTTTACTGTGTTTAATGAAATATAACTCTGTATTATATGCATAAAATCTATATAATATATTGAATTTATTTAAAATATTAAATATATAGTAATGTATCTGGATTTTATACTCCATTCTATTCTTTTTGCTGTGTGTCTTATACACTATAGAATAGAATGTAAATCACTTATAATTTATGTGGTGTTACAATTCTAATTTAGAAAATATAACTTAAGGGATTCCAAATGGTTGGCCTTTAAGACAAGATAAATCGCTATTTATAAATAATTCAATATGGTCTCTTTTAGAGAGATTTTAGTGTTTTGTCTCCTAGAGAATATTATAGAACTGCTAATATCTAACATGATATTTAAGGAAAACAAATTTATTAGGGCCATTCACACTTGTCTTGGGGATCACATATACAAAATAGTCTTATATTGATCATTATTATTAAAAGATGTAAAAACCCTTATTTTCTATATGATTCACTTAGTTTAGAATTGAAGATAACATGAAGGGGAATCTTGTAAGTCAAGAGAACAATATTTTTGCACTCATATATTAATGGCAACTCTCTCATTATAAATTGGAGGCCTGAGGTTCATATATATTCAATAGGATATAGTCTCCAAAATAATATGAATAACAATGTGTGTATCCAAGATCCATAAAATAGGGAATGATATGAAGTCACATAGGAGATTTTTTTGGGTGATAATGAAAGGATTGTGTACATAGGATAATGACATGGATGGTGCATAGTCACCTGGTGGAACTGGTAAAGTATTATCAAGCAACCATTTATTATTTCCCTAATAAATTTATATCCATTGATAAATCCAACCTATAATTGGAACTGATTTTCATTATATGGATAAATTTATTACGTAAATATTATATGGTGATGAATTAAGATTAGATTACAATTTCACTTTAGGAAAGTGGTCATTCACAGAAATAGAGGTTCAGTGTATGATCAATTCATTGAAATGAGTTTCCATTTATTTGTTATATGGTGTTCGATTATAGAAATGTACATCATCCATAAATAATGTGGGAACACCTCATCAATGTGAAAATGTATAATGGTTGAATCATGTATATGAGTCTCTCTTTGTCTTATCCCATGTATATAACAAGGAACCCCTGATAATGGATGTGGGTTTTCTCATCAGAATGTATGAGTAATATATTGTAAGAATGAAAGGAATAATATATAGATAAAAGAGTAATAGATTCCAGATTCTTGTGTAAGTGAAATAGGAAACATCGACTTATTGTAATGTGGTGGTTGGGAACTTCTAGGTGTGGGAAACTTGGTTTCATTCTTTAAGTACAATGACCTTGGTGCAAGGAGTTGAGAAAAACAGAAAATTTAGTGACATTTCCCCCATGTATTCTCATGCCTTATATTGTGATAATTTTATTTCATGTCATTTTTCTTCTTCTAATTAATCATATTATTTTCACTTCATTGATTGGATATGTTTTTACTAGAAATAGATGAAACATTAAATACTACCCCTGATGTTGAAATTTTCATTTCCATAGTCCAACTGTTAAATATTGTGAATCTTAGCTCATTACACCCCATCGTACCATGCTATCAACTACATTCAAGTCTCCTTTTAATACCTATTATATATATAAAATTTTCAAATATTCTTCTATGTAGACATCTAGTGTACATAGTGAAACACCAATACTAAAATTAAAACACAATTTTAATTCTATATATATATCATCTTTTTGAGGCTTCACATTGATAAAAAATTCAGTCAAAATACTTATGATTCATATAAGTAAATTGGGGTAATTGTACTACCTATGATATTATATAATGAAATATCAATTTTTAGACACATGTTTGGATCATTCTCAAATATTTCACGATCAATATATTCTATAGACGCAACGAAATGAATGTATTGAATCATCAGTGCGACCACTACCGAATGAGAAATATATCTATAAGGTTGTCTTGACACAACTAGGTTAATTAGATTTTTGTTCAGTTCTGTGGGTGTCTTAAGGCCATTGAGATTCATTATACCAATTTGGAATTAATAGCTCTAAGTTAACCATTTACTTGGAATTTTCCCTATGTTTCATAGCTATTGGTTTCCTAAAAAAAATTGTCCACCTATTTTCTGAGGAAATGAGAGTATGTATCTAAAACATATTCTAAATTCAACCGATCCATTTCTTTAGTGATACATTTTAAAAATTATTCGCAATCGCTCCTTTTTGGAATATTTTTTACATGACTATCTTTATGGGAAGAGACTTATTGATGTTGGTAGAAGGTAATAAGAAGAAATAATAACATATACTCATTAATATATAGATTGAGACATAAATAATTATGTTTCTACATTCTAATAGGACATTACTAAAAGTGATGAGACTGATTACCTATCCAACACACCGTGCTAGTAAAAATTAAAATAAATAAACGGCCTTATTATATGATGACTAATATAAAATTTGGAGTAATCTATTATATAATCAGTTTTAATCCTATAAATATACCATACAATAATTCCTGTGATGTATGTTATTGTGATATTTTTATTGTCCATAGAACCTCTCACTAAAGAAAGGGATACAACTGTTATTATTCCTTCGCGATTATAAAAATATATTAGTAAATATTTCCTGAATATCATTTGTAAGTATTTGAATGATGCTGTAAAAAGGACAACATGGTGAAATGACCCATAAGACCTATAATCTGGTCTAATTATTGAATAGTTTGATAACTGAATGTCTTCATGGATTTATCCCTTGGTATACTATTTTGGACCCACAATTAAAATTTAGGACCATTTCCTTATACATAGTGGGTATACAATGAATTAATAACAATTTTTTAAAAAATAAATTATTGTAAGAAACCATTCACAATTTTTGGCCACTAATTATAAATCCCCCATCAAAACTATTCCAATTGATATTTATAGTACAGTAGAATACCACTCGTATAGAATCATCTTGAAGGATGTGTTGACTTTAGAGAGGGTTAGATGGGTTTATATTTTTGAATTTTTTTTTCTTTTTGGGTCCTATAAAATATATAATTTATTTCCGAAATTACATTAAAAAGGTTCTATAATCACTCTCGAGATCAATATGATAAAATTATAAACATAATGTTCTAATGGAGGGGGGTTCACATTATACTAGTATTTCTTCATCAAGAAGGTTGCAATTTTGGTGAATCATTTCTCCATTCACGAATAATCATTCCTACCTATGATGCAATGGTTTTTTGTATAAAATGGAATACTTTTTTGCTCTCCTCATAGAGAGTTTCCATCATTTTTGACATGATGATAATGAACTTCGACACCTCATATAAAAATTTATGGAAGAACTAAGTTTCTTATGATTAACCTATTCCAAAAGCATTGTATATGGTCATATAGTCCTTATGTATCCAAAAATATAGGGAAGTACTTTAGTAAATAATCCCTATAAATTCCATGTAAATTATCTAAATGGAATGTATAAATAAGAGATGTTTATTCACTCAAAGAGAGACTTTGATATTTTAGGAATCCTAGGTGAAAAGATATCACTTCCTTATTTGAGTGACATTATATAAATATTTTATAGCGAATCCTAAGTACATTGTAGAACCCATCCAAGAAGTTAATATTTATTAAGAATCTATTTTTAAATAAACCTAAAAACATTGTTCATGGAGGGTACCTTCAGTAATACCATTAATGAGACCACAATAAAAATATGAACTTCAAAGGATTCAATGTTTTCATATATTTCACTCCACTATGTGAACGAGGTTATTTAAGAGGTACCCATCACCCATTAAATTTTCACCTCAACTAGTATATATTTTTAACCTCCCATGGATACTTATGAAATAATATATATACTATAAGGTTGGATGTATCTTAAACCCCAATATTCACTAAAGTCTCTCACATGGATCATTCCACTCAAATGACTATTGTTGAGCCCATTTGTGACAGTGAAAACCACAAAAAATGGAATATAAATGCCCTATTTATAACTACTTGATAAACATGATGATTCTAGTGGTATCATTAGAGAAATATCTTTTTATCATGAACTACCATTGATAAAATTATTAGTGAAAATAATATACGAAAATAAATAAAACCCATTGTGTAATCATACTTATGAATTCCATTGATAATTAAAATCCCAATCATGGTGACCGGAGTTTTTTCTCTCATGGATAAACATACTCATATTAGATACCAATTACAATCAATGAGATATATGTTAATTTTCTTCATTCTATGGTGTAATCCTGAAACATGTTTGCAATGAAAATTTCATCACATTGCATCATCAATGACCCAAGAACACCAAAATTGGGGAATCACTCATCCATTTTTTCATTGGGTTGGCCCACTCATGATCTCCCAATTCTCATGTATCCTTTAGGTTCTCCTATTAGGTGTAAACCAACATCATTTTCTATTTAATGGAAACCACCCTAGTCCACCCAATGATCCATACTCTAACCAAGAAACCTATAGTTCACAAACCATGACCCATCTTAAATAGAAATATCTATTATGAAATATACAAAAACGAATATACTCCATTATGATTACTTATCATGAGTCTCCCATGCGTACTAGCCACTCAGTACATGTTGGAGCCCCTTTAATAATTCACACATTATATTAAGAAGATGTAAAACTACATGAAAACATCTTTAACAGATGAAGTTAAAATAAATGGAATGGTCTTAACACGTGAAATTAAGATATAAAACTTGAGATATGTTGGTTTTTAATGATATTATATGTGATCCATAAGATTATTATTGAAGGCTCAAACAAAATACCATCGACATTCTATATTTATACTTATAAGGCCATATTTTTACTGAATCCAATTACATTCTTCCTCACAAATTTATATTCACTAAAAGCTCATATTTCGTTTGACCATGGACATGTTCCTTATTAAGCCATAATCTTTGGGACACATTGAAAATGAGGTCATAACCTATCTGATGGTCCATATCCTTATAATCCTAGTCACCCATCTTATGGGGACATATTCATATTAAAAACTTATACCAATCAGAATGACCGTATTCCATATGGGAAATTGTCAAATCCATATTTAATGAATCATATTACTTTTAAAATCTAACAAAAGGGTATTTCCATGTTTAATTATTAGACCAAATATTTCTATACACTTTATACCAAATCACCATTAGTAGAATATGTTAAAATACATGGGATAGTCCTTATCACATCACATAAAATGTAAGACATGTCCCACTATGTGCACCGATATATGTGGGTTTTTATTTTTTATAGGTCTAAATTTAGTGATCTTTATTTATAGGCATAATACCCACATCTAAAACACTTATCATATCCTTATATAAAGATAAATTAAAGAGTATAATACTATACCGATTTTTTTTAAAAAGCATCTTCCCTAATTGATAATGAATCATTGGGTAGTGCATGATATTAGTTTATATATATATATAATACCATTGATGGAGAAAAACTAATATTTTTAGATATTGTAAATTTTGGTGAACATAATATATATATATATATAGGATCACATAAAGAGGTTATTCTGACCCATTGTTGGCCTTGGGTTCACCATTCCCATGCAGGGATTTGGGAAGGATTCATGAAAATGACTTAAATCTATAAAATAGATTTAATGTAGGATATAATTTCCCTGAAAAGGTTGAGATGATGCCATAATCCAATACTCTTGACCAATATAAATTTCAAATAATCTGTTTGTAAGATAAATCTATGACTGATTTCCTTTGGAACACTAGTTCATAATGGCATTCACATCGAACATTCACATTCATGGAAATTATCTAGAGAATTTTATTTGTAAACATTTCCAAAAAAAATTCCACTAAAAAAATATAGTGAACCTGATGTGAAACCCTCAATTTTGAAAGTGATTGACAAAATTTTGTCTTAATCTCGATTCTAATTTATTAGTTTTTCTTATTTTTTGTAATCCCATAATTTTAATAATTTATATAAAAGTACCCATTTATTCTAGATTAATGGAATCAACAAGTCATCAAACTTATTCCAATGATGCAACCAATAATATGGCCCACGAGACTAAGAGGAGGTATTCTACTACACAGTATCTGCAATGATAGATTATAAATGATCTTATAAGGGAGTACCTCCTCAATGTTATTATCCCCACCATGGATATAGTTCACGATTCCTTCTTTGTGATAATGACACATTTACTTTCCTATCGATTAAGAATGACTGTGATAGGAAATCAGGTATCACCCATTACAACCTCCAACCAGTTTTGTAGCCTATCACTAGATATGGATAATTCAAAATAACCTAAACATATAGAGGTTTTATAAGTGGTCACATGTAATCACTATATCACCCATAACCCATTTAATATATCTTTTTCCATAAACCACTATATTTTTTACTCTATGTAGTATCAACTCCTAATGATAGTAGATAAGAAGATTCCTGAGACACCCTAGAATTGGTGACACAGTATCACACTTCTAGAAGTACATCATAGTGGGATAAGACAACCCATGAGAACTAGGATTAGGTGCATGCCCCAATTCCCGGGGATTAAGAACATTAGCAAACCATAATTAGGATAAAAAGTTGTATCATACTCCTAATCACTTTGATGAAGTATATTAACACACCCATGCATTATCTTGATGAAAAAGACAAAATATCCCACCCTCTACCCAAGAGTTTGACCATATACCTAAACTCACATATTAAGGTCATTATAAATTCTTAAAAGAGAAAAAATTATCTGAATTGAATCATATTACAACTGTCACTAAGAAATTGGTTGATATACAGATTATTTTGATTGAACAATATTGAAAAATTCAAATTGTGATGGAGGGGAATGTACATAATGATGCATATACCATTAACAGTCTATGACACATCCTTGAATAGAAATATTAGACCACATTAAGTATATATATGTGGACTATATGGGGACATTTTATATTCATGAACCCACTATTAGGAAAACACATCACAATGCAATGGGAAGTACTCAGAGGTGGGAAAACAAAAGTGTCCCTATTAAAGAGGATCATCAGTCTATTACATTGAAAAATGAAGAAAATAATTTAGAAAATATCTCCATTATGACAATTGTTCACCATAATAATATAATATGAACTTCATAGTGGGCTTACATACCTAGAAATATCTCAGTATTTGATGACATATTCTAAAAATAACTCTACATAAGGATCATACCTCTTATCCAACAAGAGGGAATGTACACTATAATATATCCACCACAAAAGAGAAAACGCATATTATTTTACACTTATATGGAGTCCATAGGCATATATTATCTCCACCCATCAAGGGCCAAGATCCAATTTTTAACACTGTTTAAGAGGCATATAAATATATTTTACCTATACCTAGGGATAAAATTTTATCACAAATTCAATACCTTATACTACTTGTGAGGAATACATAAATATCGTAGCGGCTACCCAATAATTTTTTTAATATACTTTTATTATTGGATTTAGTTCACCTAGGAGGGCTCAAGAAGAGTTGGATTTTTTCTATCATTTCAACAACTACATTAATGTTGAGTTCCTATCCCCGTTTGACCAACCATTATGATTAATATGGTCTCATCAATGGTAATCCAAAAAATATGAGTAAGAGACGTATTTATTATCTTGTTTGTGATGAAATTCTACTGGACCTTCAATATTATTTGATTGAAATTATAGAATATATGGGTTTATACTAAGATAGATAATGTTGTGGGGATATTATGATTCCACTATGAAACACTATGATCAGAAACATTGGAGGCCCTCCTCAGAGTATCATCCATGGATTTCCTCACCAAGACAATATCATTATCAACCATGGAAACGTTTCACATGATTGGAGATATTAAAAGACACATTATTTGATGAATATTATTTGTTAAAAAAATTATCCCATTTTCATACATACTTTGAGGAATCCCCCATATAACATGATAGTCCATGAATCAGGTTCATCCATTCATAGTGTCTCATCAAAAACCTATTGCATTACCTCACAACTAATTGGTAGTCAATGGAAAGAGTATTTTTTACAAGACACCATTGGATTACCTATCCTTTGATAAAACAGAGGAGAACCCAAACAATCACACAAACCTAAATAATTCATCTGGTAAAAAAAATTAATGATACCAAGTGGAGGAATCCCTTTAAAAATGTGAGGATAATTCCATGGATATAAATATATACCTATTTAGATAATAATTTATTGGTTAGGTTATATCCAATATAAACCTCTGAGTATGACATTCAATAATCACTATATAAATAGTGATGACATTATTTTCTTTTGAACATATGACCAAACTTCTTCCTTGGTAGGAACAATGTTTCTCTTTTGGGGAGTATACCAAATAGTTCAATACATTTGGACATCTCTTCCACTAAGTTAAAATTGCTTCCCTTCTAACAGTAGAACATCCAATATTGGGAAAGTATTACAATGATATCCAATAGGAATGACATCATTCCTTGAAAACAATGCACATATCAATCACTTGTTCGTATTGTAATGTTTAAGTCACTTGTTTCTGTGAACATAGAGTGTTTAATTTCACTCTACTCCACTATCATTATATTTATCAAATAAACGATTCCTCTAATTTCGTTGACATTATTTATGTATCAAACAGGGTATTTTAATATTATTTTTTGACTATTAGTTCCCTACCATATCTAAAGTACACAAATGATGCACTCATTGTAACAAAGAAAAGGTTACACTGTTGTTCCTTGTAAAAAATAGTGTAGTCTACTTTAATTCAACGGTTCAAAAAAACCCCTGAATACACTGAAACCATTAGTGGGAAATAAATCAATTTTAGAAAAACTATTTAATCCATATAATTCTCATTCCAAAACATGGAAAATCATAATGGTAATTTATGGAAGTCATTGTAGTAGAGTTATAGGAGTCTTGCTATCTTATAGGGATGTGGGAATTTTCTTCAATTATACCACCTACATTATCCATTCGATTATCAAAACCTCATATAGAAAAAAACTTAATGATGGTGGGATCCTGATATCCCCATACCATAGGTATGGGGTCATTTATATCAACATATTTTCCTTCCCCATGGAATTATTTCTTTCCAAATTTTTGCAGTCATCATAAACAAATCCTTTATAATTCCTCATGTTATGAGATAAATCCATATCTTTGGGAATTATTTCATTCTATTCCATTGTGGACACATAAAATATCACCCTCTTATTGTCACTTATAGGTGAGTATCAAGAAAAAAAGACATACCTCATGTGATATATAAGATTATGAGGTCCATAAAAAATATTATTTCAGGAAACACTACAATATGACCCTAAAAACACAATGGATGATATATTCTAGTATCCAATTGATGACGGAATGATAACCATAAGAATATTACTAATTTTTAAATCACATCAACACCACCCAGGAATATAACATCAAGCCTGATGTCAAATAATGAAAGCATGATGAGTAAGTCACTATTTAAAATATGATCCACATTTAGATAAGAAAAAAAGATGTTAATACAATTCACCAGATAAAACATTTGAATTTGGGATTTACCCATATTTTATACTACCACCCATTTGAGATGAATTAGGAAATAAAATGGAAGGGTGGGACCATATCACAACGAATAAATGAGGAAACTTAAGATTTCACCCCTAAAAAAATTTCACCCAATAAAAAGAAAAGTTAAAGGAGTTAAACTGACTCAACACTAAACTACTCTGGGGAAATATATCGATTCGATATGACATCAAATAAAAATCCCGTGTCTCTCATCATATTAATAATCTCTAATAATAGTTTATTAAACTACAAATATGGTTAGAACCTAGTCAATATTCCAAATCATGATTCATGATATTGGTTCATCTTGGAATAATGGTCAAGGGATATTAGAATATCACTCTATTATGGTGGAAGTTATATTCGTCTGCTTAGCCTATCCCAATCAATATTTTAATGAATAAAAAAATAAATATATGTGTATGGGATGATGTTATCAGACCCCACATCGCACCTCTACAAGAGTAGCAACTTGGATGACCATCTCGATAAAACATATTTGGTGCATTGAATCCTTAGAATCCAGAATGGAATTCATAGATGGATGTTGACACCTAGTGTGAAAAATAAGAACAAAATATCACAAATTAGTTAATTTAACCCCCCCTACCGAGTTCAATAATATAAACATCCATGTTATCCACGAATCTAAATACAAGGTGAATAATTAATCAAAAACTCTATCTCAATATGGAACGATGATGAGAATTCTAGTTAAGTAATAAGAATAAAATTATAGTAACATAATGTATACTATGGAAGAGTCAGAGTTTTCTTAAAATAAATAAATACAATATGGTTCAATCATAGGTTTCGAGGATCATCATCTATAGTTTCATTATATGTTTATCTAAATATTATGGAATATGAAATTATCAATCACGCAAATCGAAAAATATGAGATAATGAGAGGTTATTAAACATTAATTACATAGGTAATGTCTTGATGTATTATTTGAATAAAAAATATAAAAAATATTTGGTAATTGGAATGAATGTAAAATCATAAAGAAGTTTTAAAACAATACTGATTCCATTGAAATATTGGATTCAATTTAGAACATTCCTTGGGACTGATTAAAGATTAGAATATTATTTTAGACAGAAGAAGGCCAAATAATACACAATAATATGAAAATAGAGAAATAAACTAGTCAACATAAAAATGAGACTATAATTACTATCAGACCAACTTATGTTCCCAATGTACCCTCATTCTAGGATGCTATAATTTGGTTCCTCTTCCTGTTTGGTAGTAGTAAAAATATAACTTATGTTATGAAGACTTTTTAGAATAGAGTTTTCATCCACATGAGTTTAGAAATAATATGATATGTTACATTAGAAATTAGTAAGTCCTATTAAATTAATTTTCCCTTTAGATTAAAATTTTCCTAAATTTTTAAAACCCCTAAGGCCTAATTATATTTTCCTTAGTGTTCATCACAATTACATATCATACAAAAAAATGTTCGGATTCAACTGAAAGGACTATTTTTTTATCAAATACTTCCTTAAAAAAGGTTCATCTCTAAGAAAGTAATGTTATGAAATTCTTAGGTGAAATTAGTCTATATCACTACTAGAATTAAAAAATATATATGAAAATGGATGAAGGGAATAAATATTAATATTAAAAAAGCCATTGTCTATATGACCATGAAATCAAACAATCAAGTATATTTTTTCCTCATAGAGACTAAATCATCATGTTGTTTCTCTGTATCCCATTTTAAAGATAAATACTACTAGTTATATAATTTTATTTTATTATTAAAGTTAACATCATAAAAATAAGAAGATATGAGATGATAATGATTTACAAAAAACTAGACCAATTCAATGCCTCTCATAATTTATTCCCATAACACTGAGAGGATGAGAACATTCCTTCCTGACTAGATAATGTAATAATCCCAAAAATAATTATTTATATTAGATGATTAGTTTACAAAATCATTCATAATAATCATTCAATTTATGGATGTCTTCTACAGCAAAGAAGATGTTATTAAACTGTGACCTCTTGTCTACTACTGAGTAAGAGGTCATAGGGATAATGGAGGATACAAAAGATAAAGACAGAATATATTTCTCATTTCGAAAATTATCATAAATAAATCCATCTATAACAGTGATATAGAAATATAATAACTCATGTGAGCTCAGTAAGAACATACTTTGGATTCAGAATAATTTGGGAAATATCCATATCTAATCATATTGGTGAGTCGAATTAGAAATTATGAAGTATTATTATTAAAATACTGTTATGAATTATTCATCCAACCAAATAAGTAATTATATTTTCCCTACACTGCGTCCAGTTAATTGAATGAATGTCACAAGTATCATTATATTCAAAACAAAAATCTAGGGAGTATCCTCTTGATAAGATTATAAATCCAATATTTATAAAATAATTCTTCTTAAAATAGAGTAAAATTATATTGGATCATCTATAAATTCAATATGACCTTAATTTATTAAGGATACAATAAGATAAAATAATTTAATAGATTTGATTACCCTGAGAATTTTATGTCATGGTTTCTATAAAAAACATATCATGTAGAGACCAATTTTTTTAATTTCATGAAGTTATCTCCTTCAGTGAATAATATTGTGATATGTCCATAAAATGGAACATTATAACCTTATACATCCTTTTGAAATGGATAACATTGAATTATATCATTCTTTAATTGATAAATTTTCTAAAATAAATCTCATAACTATATTAACCCTTCAATTGGTAGGTTTTGGTGAAATCAATTCCTCCCCTTTCAACAAGAAAATTCATGGTTATAATAACAGTGTGTAGAAAAAACATTGTAGGATCATGATTATAATGTAGTTTAAAGACCTAATATCTACAAAAATTAAATTTTCTCTAGTATAAGACATTAAATGTACTTTTAAAAATACCATGTATTCATATACACACAATAGTTTTATCATAATAACATTAATGCTTGATTAATTTATCTATAAGAAGTTTGTATTATTTCTAGGTGATATTAATAAATTCATGTATTTGGAATACGAATATATTGATGTAATATTTTATAATATAGAGGGTGCTAAATATAAGGTTGATAGTGTTGACTTGATTGTGACCCCCAAAATTCAGAATATTTTGACCAAAACTTCTTAAAATAAACATTTTTAATAATATGTGCTACCCATATAAAAAGATAAGGTAATATCCTAAAAGTATATATACTCTAGAATTGGATTTACTAGTGTTTAGACCATGTGGAAGGGGTTCTCTAATAAAAAATGACAACCCTATTGAGAGAAAGTGAATGTGAGATCAAGAATCCTATACCTCATTCCCATGATATCGGATAAATATATCAAATATGATTTGAATAAAGATGATCACTTATTATCTATAGAATTTAAATAGGTTATATCCATTTTCTAATGTAATATGGAATGACCCAATGTCATTCCATGTGTCTTAGGGCATCAGCACATCTTTATCCTTTAATGATAATGAAGTGTAGAGGAAGAATATTTTGATATCTATAAATATAATAAACATATTTCTTAGTTTTCAACAATAAAAGTAATATATATTGAATTTAAAGAAGATAAAACATTAACCATAATTTCATATAAATTCATGGATTCCCATTAGTTTTTTATTACTGATAATTTTAAAATGGAATTTCTGGATGAGTTATATGAATTCCAAAATTATTCCCCTATGACATTTGAAGAATGTGGTTCAACCAAAATTTATTAACTTAGGGATGCAAATCTAGGAATAAAGGAAAATACATGGCCGATATAAAACAGTGATTTTATACGTCTAACCAAACTAGACATAAATATCTCCTTTTTTATATAGCTTTGTAATATATTTTCTTAAACTATAGTTTCTTGTCATATGACCAGATGTGGCTATATATTATTATGGTTTTCTAGATGACCATCAAGTTTAAAAATAGGTATACTTGAGAATAAGACATAACCATTCTATTGAGGTGGTTGTTATTTGAAAATAAGGTTAATGAAAAACCTATATTGAAGGTACAATATCTAAAAAGGAACACTAATATTCTCATCATTAAAAATAAGAATAGAAATTCTCTTCTATTTATTAATGGTTTAGATCACTATCAGAATTTCAAAAAAGGTGATTTACCTTTCCCAATATTAAAACTATTTTATCTATGTAATGTGAGGCTTCTAATCCCGCACATTCATGGATGGTTATTCAAGGTATAACCTGATATGAATATCACTCGATGATGATGATGCAACTTCATTCCATAAACCAAATTGGGTATTTGACTATAATGTAATACCTTTCATATTTTTAAAAAAATACAAGCCACATATCATTTCACTATGTAGTGCATCATCAATACCCTCATAGGGAAGATAAAGTAATGTTATGTCATTGATATAGTAGTCAAATATTAGTGTCATTACAATATTTTCACCTACCTGAAGTTAATTTCAAATAAAATATAGAATCATGGATTAAAAATGAATCCCATAAAGTGTGATGCCAAGAATGCTCTTGGAAATTATCGTGTATTTTTATTGTTCCATCAAAGAAAATTGAATCAGAGAAAACTTAATATATGATCAATATACCACCACCTTAAAATCATAATGTGTTGAGAGGGATTCAAGGAAGTCACACTTTTGTTAGACACATGATTGAAATCCTTGTAGGATAGTGCTTACTCATTAAAAATTTGATTATAAATGGAGTAAAATATCAGTGCGATTGATATTTTTTAGGAATGTTTCAATAACATTAAGCAATATCATTCAATCCCACATTTGTTAATTTTTTCCATGGATAGAAGGAAACATTACTTCCATATGTTAACCATGGAATAATCACTTGGTTCTCTTCCTACAATAAAGAATTATGTGGGGAATGAAAAAATAATTTAATATTTAAGAAGGTCTATTCTAGATATTTGGGCTTTGTATATTAAAATGAAAATTAACTATCACGCATTAATATTCATCTAGTTTAATTTGATGATCTTCTTTAAGTATCATGGGGATCTCTTGGTCTCATGGTAAGTCCCGCTCATATAATTCTTTAGACATAAAATTCTAATTGGATGGTTTGTAATGTGGGTATTCATACTAAATTGATTCTAAATTCTGTTTTACCACTATAATACTATGAGACATACGGAACTAATATATTTCCTAACAAAAGATCGTGGATTTGAAGCTGAACAGGTGAACATAGATCTCCATTACAATGATTTCTATTACATCCTTGATACTCCCTAGATATATGATAGATTTTTATATGGGCACTTTATGGTACAAATTGTGGAATTAATAAAGATCCAGAAGCCTAATATAGTCATATTGGGAATCATTCTTATTTCTCAGAATAATAAGGTTGTATATTATTTCATCTTTTCATAGGGGTTCACCCAAAATTAGGAAGAATACCATGATCTTATTGGAGGCATAGATCTCACACTACAAAAACCTATGCCTTCCAAATAATCCAATGTGATTAATAATTATTAATTATGTAAATTATTGGTAAATAAAAAATAATTTGGGTGGGTTTATTCCTATTCATTTTTATAAATGAGGTTTTGTGGAATAATAACCATTAGAAAAATGTTATTCCCTATTTTTACATCACATAATACTCATGATAATGTGCTACTTATTGTAATAATATCCCTAAAATATCTAGATTCGGATGAGACGATTATCTTCATTACACAATACTGGGTGCTATCCACCATCATAAACTATGAGACCAGGGAAACCAATGAAATCAAGGTTTCCATAAAAGAAGGTGAGATTATTTTCCCACTAAGAGATACTAAAACTAGATGGATGTTTCCTAAAATTGACTCTCTCTAAAATGGATTCCTTCCAACTAAAAAGGTAAAAGGGTGAAGATACAACATTAAGAAGTAAATTATGTACATCATTATGGAATAAATTCAGATAAATGTCTCTATATATGATAAATTTATGAGGTTTAACTTGGATTCAATGATGAATAAGAGAACCTCATTGTTTCTTAGGAAGTCCACACAGGTTCACAAGGAACCCATTAGTTAGAAACTGATGTATAGAATCAAATAAAAAGTATTGTGTACTATTTTTCATTAATGATATAAGACTCTATGAATTTTCTTATAATTTTACATGCCTACCAAATAAAAGATATATCCATTCATCATCCTCATGAATGGGTTCATTCCACTATATATATTTTTAATTTTCAATTACGGTAATTTATGTCATGGGGCTATATCAATGAGATATAGGTAGGTATTTCATGTATATTCTTGAATCTAGTGACTATTTATCTATATGGTTTGAGGAAATATAACTTATCTATTTTATTACAAATGTAATCTTTTACTTTGTAATGTCAAACATCATCACTTGTTTTAGTGATCCTAATAAAATCATGATACAGAAATTTGAAATATCTATTATTATTAAATGAAATGGATTTATTATGAATACCAATTCCTGTATAAACACACATACCATGATCCTAAAAAATTATATTTATAGATAGATACATTTAACAAGACATTATATCATATCATATCGGATAGAGTATACAATTATATTATGTCTTTTCTAGAAAAACATATTTATACCTTGTAGGCATATTACACCATAAAAACTACAATTATACAAGAGACCTCATACACTCTTGTAGATGGGATTATGTTAGTTTTACCCAATGAGGTACAATTAAATTCCCTTTATGTCACTATCTTCATTCAACTATTTTACAATGAGTTGTCTCCAAACCATCCTGATGAGTTTGAGAAACTATATATAAAGTGGTTTCAAAAACTATGAAACTGATACCTCTATTATAATCAAGTAACACAATATTTCAATAAAAGGGTTCTTCTATGATCATTTCATCAGGTAGTGTTGCTTCTAAAACACAAAACACGCATTATCATTGAGAAAAATCCTCAAAAAATTGAACCAATTTGGTATGGTCATTACACTAATGACAT
Source organism: Viscum album (assembly GCA_963277665.1). NCBI lineage: Eukaryota > Viridiplantae > Streptophyta > Magnoliopsida > Santalales > Viscaceae > Viscum > Viscum album. The sequence continues at coordinate 374,610,393 of OY728160.1, read as the reverse complement.
TATCTACTGAAATAGAGATTAATCCTTTTCCACTATCAATGGGGATCACATCACACCTCCAAAAAATGAAATATTATTTAGTTAATTATTTAAAAAAAGATTAAAATGATTTAATTTTTCCTTTATACAATACACTATACTATATAGTTCAAATACAAGCCTTATGAAGTTAGAAGGAATGGTATATTCGTATTATTTATGACTGTAATCTAAAAAATTCCAACACCCTTATTTCAATATGTAAAACAACATGAAATAAATCTTAATTCACATTGAGAATTTTATTGAAAAATTCCTCCCTGTATGAGATCAAATTACATAATAATTTCCCTTTTATTAAAACCATTACCTGTATGACACATTAGTATATCCATATTTAACATCAGCTATATGAACCAAAAATAATATTCTAAAATACATTAAACATTATAGAATTTGGAATTGTCACATTAAATTAAACTAGATGATTTTGAGTCCATCTTGTATAATCTTAACATAAAAGGGATATACAATAATCATGGTCTTTACCCCGAACGAGTTCTAGATCAATGTAAAATCCATTATGCTAGTTTTTTCCAATCATTCACATAACATAACAAAAATTATCTATTTTGTCTTAATTTCATGATGCTAATATTTTAAAATATTTGTAAAATATTGAAAACCCATGAAACTCTTAGTGAAAGCAATCTCATATTTAATTATTCCAAATATAAGAGACAGATCCATATTAGAATCCATAGTGTATGGATTCCAACATCCATCAGTGATCAAGGAGATAAAAATTCCCCCATATTATAATAAATATATGTTCCACTATTCTAATTCATTATGGATATGTAATGACACCTAGAACTATTATACTAGTTTGTACCTTGAATTTACATCACTCTTTACCTATTACCTTTTATGAGGACTAAATTTTTGTATTTTTATATTTATTTCATCATGGTGAAAATTCTCCACATATTCTCTTTATCTTTTACTCTCATGTAGTTCAAAAACTTATCAAATATCTTCCTTTTCTCACACCAAGCATTACACATGTGAACAAAGAGGCTGTATTGAATAAATATGATTAGAGTGATTGAGCTGAATCATATTCAAAATTAGGTAATCTAGTCTTAGTCGCATGAAATTATACAACATTGCATAAATCACAAGGACCTGACATTAATCACTACATAATCATCAGTCTTATTTAATAATTCACTTTCTTTCAAGATGAAGCTCTTTTTAGTATTAGAGATTTATTGAATTAGGTCATAATTAATACATTACCAAATCATATAGTAAAATTTGGATACTTATGGTTAATATCCATTTCAAAAAATATTTGTCTTTTAAAATAAACAATGATTTCTCTTCAATGAAAATATATATAAATTTCAGCTAGACTTTTTCATTTCCATTATCCATCAATAAACCATATGTAAGACATTAAAAAATGTGGGATATAAAAATGATATTTACAAGGGACATAAAATAATTAAAAATGTTAGTTGAGTGAAAAAAACAATTTTTTGACATTTATCTCAATATTCCTTTACTGAAACAAATAAACTATTTTTAAATTAAAAACACAAACATTTTACACAAATAAAATTATTATATCCCATAACAAGATACTAAAAACATTTTTTGGAAACTTGGAGCATAATATTCATAAAACAATTCTAAAAAACATTTAATTTTAATACCCATATGTCTGAAATCCATTATCATTATTATCCAATACATTTTGGATCTATAATGGGGATTACCCTTTGTATATACTATATCAGTCTCACATGTGAGATATAATGGGGCTCAACCCATTGTGTAAAAATAATCAAAATCACCATTTATTTATAAGAAAAAATGGATCTCTTCCTTGATATAAACTATATCAAGACCACCCAGGATCTATAAGGGGGTACAATCCATTGTATAAGCTGTATTGGGCTCACCAATCATTCATGATCCTTAGGGGGGTCAGAACTTCATATAAGCTATATCCCGATCAGCCATCGCCTCTAATGGAGACCAACCTATATTATCAGTTGTATCATTCTCATAAGTTATTCATATAATGATCAAGTACCATATTTTGAATAAAAAATATTATTCTGACACCTTTTTGTCCAAAAAATTTTTCAATAACACTATTGAATGCATATAAAAAACCATATCAGATATCAAAATAAAATTTTATTATAAAATAAAAATTTAAATAATAAAATACCCAAAATATGGATGGTGTGTTTTTCTTTGAATAAAATAATAATTATTTTAATGTTATCCATAAAGAAAATAACAGTCACATTAGTAGAAAAAGTCATTTTCACTGTATATGTTATAAAAATTACATTCATTTTTACCATTTTTCAAAATGATCTATATAAAACAAGTTAATAATATTACATTAGAATGGATTTGAAATAATGTAAAATTGGAAAAAAAATTAATTTATAAATATTTTATATCCTATTAAAAACTCACAAAAAATAATTTTATAAACAAGGATATGGAAAGGAAAGATTTTGAAGGAAAAGTTTAAAAGTTAATTTTGTAAAAGAAAGGTTCCTTATCACATGGGAAACACGTGAATCCTAATAAATAAGAAATAAAATCATTAAAAAAAATTCAGTGTCATTCGAATAATTATATTCAAGATATAAAATATAAAAGGGTGTATATATACATGTTATAAAATAATATAGGTGCAGAACATCAAAGTGGGCATGAGCGAAAGGAAGTTGAGATGAAGCCCTGTACCTTGATTTCAATTCATCATGTTAATTCATTATATTAAAAAATAAAAAATATATGTTAGTTATTTACATGATTAATAACATTATTCATGTCTATTATTTATTTTATTTCACTTATTACCAATTCATATAAAATTATATAATCAATTAACTTTATGTCGGATGTTTTGAGGATATTTGGATTATTTATCAAAATGACTTTTGTAGTTTTACTATTTTTCAAAGTATTAATTATTTCAAATTCACTATATTAATAATATTTTTAAAATTATTATATTTAAAAATTAGTTATGCCATTTAATACCAATCAATAATAATGGTTAGAAAAATAAACAATGTTACAATCATAGAGATGATAAGTCATTCGTACGCATGTGTAACTTTTTTTTCAATGATCAATGTGGAAATAAGGTATGTAATATTTTCATATAATAAAAGTTTAATAATATCATAAATACAATATTTTTTCATTAAATATAACTTTGTATATCATTCTTGTGTTTTGGTGGTGAAAAAATAATCATATCTCTTTATGGTGGTGGTAGTCCACAGGTACACGAACAACATTTTCATTTTCAGTGTAATAAATAAAATGATATATTATAAATTTATAATAAAAAATATTAAATTATATAATAATTATTAAATTTATATCACATATATTCATTAACATTATTTTTCTTACATTCCATCTAAATAGGCAGTGGAAAAAAATCATATCGCTTCAGATGGTAGTTATCTTTCATATAGATGAGCGATGGTATCTTATCCGTCATGAAATAGAAATTTAGAAAGTATATCTAATATTATAAATATATAAGTATAAATATGTCAAAAATAGCATATATATAATTTAAATCCATCCTTATAACAACCCATAATGGGTGATGAATGTAAATGAACACTATCAGTTTATGTGGCTGTAGTTCTTCATGCATGCAAATTATGATTTTGTGTCCCATTTTATGGAAGGGGAAATAAATTTAGGTTATTAAATTAACAATTTTTTTTTCATATATGGTAGATAAAAAAAAATTTATAAAAAATTTATAGAAATATTGAAGGACGTGGAAGAAGAAAAAAAATGAAGATGATCGGTTAGGCCTGATACCTCTTCTTCAAGGAATCTCTTAAGGTAAGCACCAAAAACCATCATAGGATTGATTTGTGATAAAAATAATGTATCTAGATATTTTTTAAAAAAATATGGAAGATAATTTGGTAGGTATTTCTTGATAAAATGGATTTTATGGTCTAAACAGGGGAGGACAATGGGTTGCCTTTTATAAATTAGATGTTTGGCACAAATGTAATTTTTGAAACAAAAACGGTGTACCCAGATTGTTCACATGAAAAATGTACATAAATTAGACAGTCTATAAAATAATACCATTAATTTACCAAATATGGACCTAAAATAAATTTTAGGCTTGTTTTATGTTATTTTAACACTTATACGATTTGTCGATCCCCCAGGTAAAGTTCTTTTTACCTTAACAAGTGTAATAAATATTTACTATTTTAACAAATCATTATGATGAAACATTTGTTTGACAATATTTGATAATATAAATTATCATTAATATATATATTGAATCCTTTTCTCCAAAATTAATTTACAAAATTGGGAAATATTAATTTAAAATAAAACTCACAGACATGAAAAAAATGGGTTTTACAGAAGTATATATTTTGCGAAAAATATGATTTAATATTAAATCTAATACTACTAATAATAATTTTTTAAATATAAATTAAATTTTTATGATATATAATATATAAAATTTAATTTTTACCTTTTCATTTGGGATTAGTTTAATTAATTAAAAATGATAAACATTATTCTCTTTAAAAGAGTCTACAGAAAAATCGCAAATTTAAACTAAAAGTCAATCTTATATGAAAATTGAATATAATATTTATTGAAAAGTTTGTATCTATTATAATTATAACTAATATAAAATTGTGTTACTATAAATTATATTAAATATAAAACTTTACTTTTAAATTAAACAATTTCATTAAGAGAATTTTTTTTCGAAAGTTGATATTATTAACTATTCTTTAAAAATTAATATTTTAAAAAATATCCCAAAATTTTATCCTTAGTTTATTTTGACATTTTTATTTTAAAAAATAAGATAATTTTATCAAATAAAGTTTATAAAATAAAAAAATTTTATTTCATTATAAAAAGAAATAAAAATCCTTTTTAAAAATCTATTAATGAAGAATACAATTACATTATGTAAACATGATTGGTTTTATAATATCACATTATCAATATATTAAATTTGTAGTAAATTTTTTAATTATATATAATAATGTATTTTATACTATTCATACCCTCCAAATTAATGTATAAGTTATAATATTAAAATATTTCACTTGCACATTTAACTCAGTTTTTTGCGTCGAACACACTATCGAACATAGTTTTATTGTCTAAAATCATGATGTGTTATATCCTCCCCCATGTTAATAAATATTATTCTAAAAATCTGGTAATTTTTTAAATAATAAATGGTTTTAAATTTGAAAATAGCATTTTTGGGAACCCATATCCTAATTAGTGTCAATAGAAATTTTCATTACAACAGTGAAAAATAAAATCATAGGTCCTCTAAAATAATGCATAACTAGGTTTTCATGTTGGATAACATTGGTTGGAACTGATGATTTAGAAATGGATGAAAATAATAATTTCCAAACAATTAAGGAGAGTGATAGAGATAATTGATCTTATTAAATTGAATGATCTATAGTAAGTGAAAGACATCAATACCATTAATATGCGATGCTTTAAAACAAAATTTGATTTATTGACTCTGAACATAATAGGATGAAATTTTCATTTTATCGATATTTTTCTAGGATTTGAAGAATTTATTTATTGAAATTAATAAAATCATAGAAAAATATACTTGAATTTATAGTATAATTTCCTCAATTAATCAATGTCAATTCCATCGTCATATATTTTACAATGATGAGTATCCAAGATGAACATTTCCTAACTAAATGACAAAAATAAGATTATAATGGATCACATAATAAAAAAAAAGATAAAGATAATCTAGAAATATTTTCAAAATAATCACAACCAAAATAGTTAGCATAAGTTCTGATTTTTTGAAAAATTATTGTGATCATTTTTGGAAACAAAATTAATCACCTAATCACCAAACAACATTTCAATCACACGGTTTACTATATGATAATATATTTAATTCCGATTTTTTTTTCATTACATATAAAACTATTAAATATAAAAGTATAATTTCATACTTATTAGCACATCACATAGGACAATAGTATGCATTTCACCTGATCTGAATTCGGTTATGGGTTCAAGCCCTGGTTCATTTCTGAAGTTTAGGAGATGTTTATCCTCCTTTAAGAAGTCATTTTTTTCATAAATTATTTATCTCTATAAAATTCCCAAAAATATAATAAACGTACATAAATAATAACCTAAATCATCAAAGATAATTCAAACTCAAATGGTTTTAAATACATTAAAAATAATATCTAAAAACATTAATGGCATAGTTTAGTTAAACAAAGAATTACATATACATAAACACATCAATAAATATAAAAATGTTTCATTAAAAAATTTAATATATCATGAAATAAAACATAAAATGGGTTTTTTATAAAATTTAATGTTGGATCAGTATTTTGAAAATCCCTAGCCCTCGGGAGATTCCACCATATCAGCAGTTAGCCTAGCATTACCTGTAGTTGAATAAAATTATATTACATAATATTATATTCTAGATCAAGATTATTTCAGTCCTATGTAGGAAACGTCAAATGCACAATATCATAATGTCTCAACATAGTAAAACTAAAACAAATCATCATTTACCAGATATAAATTTTCTAATTATTTTATTGTTCTGGGATCTTTCAATTAAAAACAGAAACCCTATGACCAAACATACCGCACTGGTAATAAATAATCAGAAAAAGAATTACCTCAATTGGAAATTTTTTTATATTAACTCTAGAATTATTTATTAGTTTGTTATACATTTCATTCCACCTCTATCATTTAATAATATTTTAATCTCAATGAATATATGTTTTGGCCAACTGCATCTATAGATTTACATAGAAATGAAAAACATTATATTAACATTAAAATTAAAATGAAGATAATTATCTTTATAAACTTCTAATACTGAATAATTTTAATATCAACGTCCTCAATAAAACATAACACATAAATTTCCAATATTATAAAGTTTTATTCATACATATACTCTAAATAATCATTGTTTTTTTATTAAGTTCTAATATTTTCTTCTCCATATTAATCCAAACTTTTGTAGGAAAATATTTAACAAGGATATGATTTATAAAATTTTATCATTCTTTTTAATGAAGATCATCTTTTTCTCATGTATTCTTAACCAAATTCCTCGGTCGACTAACTTCACTTATGAATTCACAAATAAAAAGTGATGGATTTTGAAATTCTAATCAACCCATGACATAAAATATATTCTCGAGGGAATTGATCTATACATCATTACCACTTGGTCAGATGATACATTAAATGAAGATATATGTTGCATCATAAAATTATCTACCAGAGACATATTCTTGCAATGAAGAGTAAGATATTATTTATCATTGATACTACCATAATTAATAGACAGGTCAACTGACCCCTCACCGAAAAAAACAATTTTGTTCCAATTCCATCCATCTGTAGATGTTGATATGCAAGGATATTTTTCTCTTGGTTCCATCCCACAATATCTTCCGTGTTTACACTGTATGAAATAATTCTAAACCAAAGTATTAAAGTTAAGTGAAAATTCCTTAAAATTAATTATTTATTATTTTAATCACTTATAGTGAAACTGTGAGAAAAAATGAGTTCAACCATAAAAGAAAATAACTGAGCATTTGAATGAAATATTAAGTCTACCATAATTAATCTCCCAAAATAATGTCTTAGAGATAGTGGTTACTTGAGTGTTTTTAAAATCCAATTTGAGGTCTTAAAGTATATAGGCCAGCTTGTCCTATGACTGAACATACTCCTCATGTATAATCATCGCATTGTTGGATACCATAACATTAATCACGTCCTTCTTGCTGATATAGGTATAGTGTTCCTCATTGACAGTTACCCTAAGGGACCTCACCATGTTTTTATCATCTTCCTCTTTAGTGTAATTGAGATGAATAACCCGTTCTACCACATCTTATTCTTTAACTCAAAAGTCATTCCATGTATTGATCGCATAATCCAATTGACATCTTCTTATGGGAGACCACACTGTCTATTAGTTTGACATTCAACTTCTTTACTAATCATGTCTCCATTGGAGGTGGTAATGATAAGTAGTGCTTCATCTCTTTAAAAATACCCTCTTAACTGCTTTTTCTCATTGGGGAACCATTATCACTTGACTCATTCCCAAATACCCCTTCTGGAGCCTTGACATGCAATGAGTTTGTTTGTTCAAAAGACAATATTTCCTCAAATATACCTTGAAACCTATTTCATGGCTGAACTGAAGGTCTTATCACCGAGTTAGAAACCTCTGTATTCCTAAATGCATCCTGGTTAACCACATCTTAGATTGTCCCCGACATTCCCTTTTTTAGAATAACACCACTACCCGATCATAGAACACCTATATGAACAGAAGTAAACAATCCCAATGTCTCCTCCTCCATAGTAGCATGATCATCACATCCTTCCATCTATAGCTCATCATCATTGCACAAATGAAATTATACCAAACTCCCTTCAGCACTACTATAGATGAATACATCACACGACTGAGAAACATCATTTATGGATTGTGCATAAAATCCCTGAAGGGCCTTCCATATCATGAATCATCATTTTGAAGATGATAGTGAAATTTGGATTATAAGTGGTCACCACTTCCTGCTTCTTCTTCCTTGAAATGTTTAAATTACTAAAACCATATGGTTTTCTAGTATTTCAGAATGAACATTCACCAATCTCAGTTGGATCATTTCAATCCTGAGGGTTTTTAGTATAGGGGAAATCGACATATTAATGAACCTGAACATCACCATCACTCAGTTTCCTTATCCCCTTGCATCTGCAAGGCTCTATGTTGTGTCCCAATTTTATACATGATAAGAAGAACTGAAACCATGACTCAAACACTGTGAATTGTTTATATAAGAACTCATCACCCACTACAATCAATAAGGACCTAAAACTTTTCTTAGAGACGTCAACATTGAGAAAAATCCTAAGAGAAATCGGATGACATATGAGCCTAGTTCTAGTTTCCCAAAAAAAAGATAGCACCAAACCAGATTACAAAGAATATATAGGATCGATGGGTTTGGAATGGGAATAGAATGATTCATAAATATTACCAAGGATCCATTTTTATTGACACTTCATATTAATGTCGTATGACAACTTGAAGAGCATGAATCGTGCTCCATCACAAGTGTGAAGCATACTCGACCAGATTAGAGTCATGGATTCCTCATATATAAACCAGATCATAATGATTTTGGAATAAAGAAAACATATCATTTCTTGTTCCTATAATCCCCCTGATTTGTAGATCAGCATGTCGAAGAATCCCACTAAAGGAGGATGATTTTTGAAGCTTGCGATTGACGATAGGTGAAGAAGAGAAGATAAATCTATCAATTAATAAGTTGAAATTGACATCTCTGGTAATCTGTAAAAGAAATACATAACATTAGGGCTTAGTTAAATTGGATGAATGGAGAATAGAAACATCGGTTTAGAGAAGGGAACAAAATGAGTCTGCCGAACACCATTGATAAGTAGCGATGGAACATCCCCATCCAAGGGGGAGGGGCCAGAGTGGCCATCACTACCTAGGAATTTATGAAATAGTGGTGGAGATCCCTTCCCCTGATTTCCCCATAATATAGTTTATATAACATGGTAATCTTAAATTTATATATATTATTAATATGGCCATAATGTAATATCGTTCAAGTTATTTCTATTAACATTATACTAATCTCTAAATTTATTTAAAAAAACTTATGTACGAACTATAAGGAATCATCCTTATAAATAATATAATAATTATTACATTAAGAATTTCACATTCATTCACATTGTGGGTCATTTAGGTTAATGTTCTATAGAATTAGTCCATATCTAATACCTTAAAAAACAATATAATAAAAACTGGACACTGTCGATTTGTATCCATTTACCCATAATATATAACATTTATATAAAAGCCTAAATTCATTATGGAATGTGATGATGACTTTCAACGTGACTTCTTCATTTCCAATAGCCATCCATAAACCCTATGATTATTTAAGTTGTGGGTCGAGAAAAGAAATAATATTATGAGACATAGAAATACCATTTGGCTAGTGAAGAACATAAAAACCACTAGAATGTTTTACCTTTATCTCAATTATCTTTGAGTGAAATAAATAAATTATTTTTACGTGATAAAGGAACACATTTTTCTAAAAAAAAATCCTTCAATCAAAAAGAAATCAACCTAAAAAACATTTTGGTCAACTATGTTTAGCATATTCATAAATACCATCCAAAACCATTTTAATTTGTATAACTATATGGATGAATTACAATATAATTATTACCCAATGAGTTAGGGATGGATAATGAGAATTAACCTTTGTATAATCTATATCAGGCTCACCTATGAGATATGCTGTTTCTCAACCCATCGTATTTGTTGTGACAGTATCATTAAATAATCATGAGCTATAATGGGGATAAAAACGTTGTTATGATCTATATCAAGCTTACTGATGATCTATAATGGGGCTTAACCTGTTATATAATTTTTCTCAGTCTCCCAATTTTTTCATGATCTATAATTGGGATAAACCATTCATATCGTCAATATCGAGAACACCATTGATATATAATGGGTCTCAAACCAACATATAAGATGTATAAGGATCAAACAATATTCATATAATGGTTAAGTACCATATCATTAATACACATTTTATTCATTAACATTTTTTATTAAAATCATTTTTTTAAAAACTTTTAAACAAAAATGAAAAACATATTCAGATATTAAACTACCATTTAAAATAAACCATTTTCAATACCAAGATTAAATGAAATAGATGATGATAATTTTTTATTTAAGGATACCTGGGATAGGGGAAATGAATAAAACAATAAAATAAAATTCTAGATGGAGGACAATTCTTTATTATTGCGTTTATTAAAAATAGAATATTTCTTTTGTCATTTTTCAAAATTCATCATATAAAAATATATAAAAATTCCATTTGGAAACAATTTAAATAATTTAAAAAGATATACTAAATGAAATTTATATGTTTTTTATATCCATAAAAATACATTTGTAAAATATTTTTAAAAACATGGACATGGAAGAAAATTATTTGGAAGGAAAACATTAAATGTTGATTTTTTATTAGAAAATCTCCTTATCACTACAGAAAGTCTTGATTCATAACACTATGAAATGATTTAATTTCAAAAAAATTAAATATCACAATAATAGATGTATTCATGATATAAAATTTCAAAGGGGTAGTATATTCAACTTATAAAACTATATAGGGGCATAAAATCAAAATATGCCTCAATGAAAGAAAATTGAGATAAAGTTCATTAACTTGATACAATTTGTCACGTTCATCATTTATCTTCCTAAATAATAATCTAATGTAAATTATTTAATTTCTAAATAAAAAATATCAAGTTGGTTACTCCTTTTATTTCACTTATCACCATATCATATAAAATGTCATAATCAATTATGTTTACATCGGATATTTTTATAATATTAGGATAATGTGTCAAAATGACTTCGATAGGATGACTACTAGTCTAAGAGATCATTAATTCATCATCAACAGAAGTGGAAGTTTAATTAGAGGCACATTGTCCCTCTCATAATCCTTGATCATGTCATAGTGGTAGCATATCCTTTATCACTCCCTCCATATTTTTCCCAAGTACACAATGTCATTAATGTATCACTTTTGTAGATGTACATAATAGACCCTTCACCTGTAATGATCTAAAAGGAATTGAAATTATACCATGTTATCTTATTTTATGATGAATAAGTGTAGGTATAGGATCTAATATATGAAGTTTAATGAAACAAGACCACTAATCAAGTTAATGTAGTATAGATGAATCATATGTTTTAGGATGCAACATGTGATGCTAAGGATATAATAAGATAATATTTACCTGACTTGTTTTCTTGACAGTAATAAAAATAATAATAATGAAATTAATATTAGGTGAGGGAAAATTTAATGACACATGATTTTCCTAAACATTCTTCCCAAAAATAAATATCAAGTTTATTATCTTCTCTTACATGCACCACCAAATAAAATTAAAGCAATGAAAAGAAAAAAAAGAATACTATATAATATGAATGATCTATTATTTATGTTAAAATTGCGGGTATAAAAAATATAACCACCTAATAGAAAATATGTGTAATTTTATAAAAAACAATGGTCAAATTATTCTTTAATGTACAATTATTCTAAAAAATTCGTTTCTATGTATTATTCCCACTAATATAAAATTAATTTTCCTAACCATATGAACTTTTATTAGGTATATTGTATCATATATTTTAAATCATTTGGCCAAAATAAAAAAAATCTATTTTATTTTTAGGAAATCAATAGCATATCTATTATTAATGTTAATTACTCTGATAATGGTAAAGATTTTATTTTCAAATAATTGTTTTAATAACATTGTGTAGATTTATTAATTAAATAAAATAATTATTTTTCAAAAATTAATATAATGTGGTGGAAAAATGAATATATAATTATATTAAACCTCATTAAATTATCTATTAATTCTAAATTACATTAGGAAATTATGATTATTATGATACTAGTTTTCATTAGAATCATTTTTCATGATATATGAAATGTTTTATATTAAATTCAATTATATTTTATTTGAAAGTTCAATTAGATTATATTATGATTAAATTAATACATGGTAAAATCAATTTCCTTAAAATTATATATTTTATATTTTTAGAAAAATCTAATTTATTTGGTTAAAAAACATATTTCTTATGTAAAGAAATTAATATTAAAAGTAAAAACACAAATTTAAATGAATTCAAAATGTATATAAAATGTATACAAATTTTTATTAGTGGAATTGTAGACCAAATCTCACTTAAAAATCCATTATTTTTCAGATTTAAAACTACTGACCTCTAAATAGTATCAATTCATTATATAAAAGTAATAGGTATTTACAAAAGTTCCCAAATCCTTCACTTATAAAACGAGATCACTTACACTAAATTTATCGACCCTTTCCAAAGCATTATCTCTACCTATATTTTAACATAGTATATCCTATACTATTTCCTAGAATCCTGGATTCAATTTCCTCTCTATAATACCAAGAAATAGAGCCTTATGGTGTTAGCCAAGGCAGAACAACCAAATGGGGTGAAAATTTTCTGAACCAAAATCTCATATATTTTTTCTTTGTTAACCCCGTAACAACTTTTATATCCATGAAATTATGATATCTTATTTTTTATAATATTTTTAAATTTTATTATACTAATATAATATCACTTTTCTTCCTTCATCCCAACCATTAAAAATTGTTACTTATGTAACGTGAGGGCTACCACCTCTTTAGGAAAAGATGTTAATTTTTTATAATTGGATTATGGGGATGTTTTAAGGGATTCATATCATTAATAAATATGATATTTAAATTGTTTTTAGGAATTTAAAATTTTAAATCAACTAATACCTACTTTATATATTATATAAATTAATGTTTTTCTAATGCGAATTCCACCATGATAGTAACGTATTTAATTTTTAAATAAATACAATTCTTAATTATCCTATTCACTAATATCTGATTATAAAATTTAAAATACAATATAATATCATTATATATCTGTAATAATAATATTACATCAAAGGAATCTCTTTATTATCGAGACTCACCCATAAATTACATCTTGTTCCCCTTTGATCAGTGTAACCACCTACATGAAAATGCTATAAATTTTTATTAGGGGTAACTAATAAAACATAAAAAAGAAGATATTGGATGTTAATAAGGGAAATTATAATTTTCCTGTCTTGTAAAGGTATTTCCAACCACTAAATCAATATTATGATACCTCCGCTCAGTCATGTAAAATAAATAAATAATATCATCTCAACTTCAGCATCATAATTAAAAAGGATACTTATAAAAGTGATAAAAAATAATAATAAAAAATATGTATTAAAACACTTATAATGATATTAGAATGATGATATCTATACCCATTAACAAGAATCAATACTACCTTCAAAAAACTAATAACATATGAAAATGATAATAAAAGATATATAACTAATATAATTATCATAAATGATTAAAAATGTATGACTACTTAACTATAAACTACTCTAATGGATCCACATATTTGTCTCATTGTGGGAACTTGGATGCACATCCCAATATTAATGAGGTTTCCAACTTTCAAATGGGGTCCAAAGTAGTATCGTTGGAATACTATATCCCATAATCAGAGTGTCTAGTATTGGATAAAGTCACCCAGAATCATAGTTAAATAATAAATATAAATGTATAATTGAAAAATAAAACATCTAGTTATATATTAATATGAAATTTGGAATCCATATTGTTTTACAATGATTATATCCCATCAGAATGATCTCATTCACAAATAAACACAGGATAATCAAATAAAATAATAGTAATGAAGGATCAACTACATCCTAGGGACTCTCTATAATCCTAGTATCAAATACACCTCAATATAATCCATTTGATTACTATTTTAATACTAGGACTCTTTGTAATATTATACTAAAATAAGTGAGAGGTTTTCTTATGCATCCATGTTCCATTAGCTGGTCGAGCGGGGCATGGGTTCATTAAATAGTAGGTAAAAAACAATTTATTCCAATTTATAACTAGTAAAAGTAGTGTTGATATATGCAGAACTCATAGAATATGTAAATAAATATTAAAAAATAAATAAATAAATAAATATCTAAATAAACCACTGGGCCTAATGACCCTGATCAAAATTATCTTATTTTTCACAAGATAATGTTTCTCTAAGCACTTCATGTAATTATACTGATAATTTGGTAACACATTAGATCATTGGGGTACCATAGGTACCCACATAAAATATATCTTGATGGAAATGTAACACATCACTAATAGATCAATATGATGATATTAGGATTCTATAGTGTCTTTGTAAACATGTTATCAACAAGCTTGACTCTAATTCATAGACAGCCTAATAAATTTCTGATTGAAAAACTTCTCCCATGACACTTTACCAGTTGGTCGGAACCTAAAAATCCACGGAATCCAAATTAGATAATGTGGTAGCTCAACTAACTAGATCATAGGGTGAAAAATTATCCCATAATAATTATATTAATAAAATCCCCATGTATTAATGGATTGATCTAGAAAAATCTATATAACATAGGGACCCATGGTGTCTAGGAAATCCCAAATATACCCATGTTTGCATCCCAATTTTGAAACAATTCATTCATGGATCCGAATATCGATCCAAATAAGAACATCATGGAATCTGATATGATGTGATATCATATGTTATATAACGGAGGTATCACCTGAGGCTCTATATCTAGATCATTGGAATCACCTCTAGACAACCACAATGTCACCATCACATAGAATCAGGCATATATTCTTGGTCCTATGATGCACATCTAGGCATCTACAGCTGCAAAAAAATAAATATGTGACATCATAAATAAAAAATATGGCCTCTTGAAAAACTAATCACATCACCACTATCCCCAACGCATCAGGATCACATCATTGGTATGTTTTTTAGGTGACACCTATAACGGTCCCCACCTGCTCATATGTCCACCGCTCATGATTGTCACATATCATAAGGGATCCCATATAGGTCCCTAACAGCTTTTTTAGGTCACACTGGAGAGATATAACTAATAAAGTTCCCTTTTCTTAGAATCGCTGTTCTCTTCAAACACCTGAAACATCTTTTAGTTTTTATAGTGCTAAACTACTCAAATAATCAGGTCATAGCAAGGGAGGAGAAATCTCCCCTAGTTATATCAATGATTTTAATTGGTTTGTTGAATCACACGGTTCATCTTGTTCTGAATGAGTTAACTAAGAAATTTCAATACCCTACATTGTATTGATGTTTGAAAGGTCACCACATTAAGGTCCACTGAGGGAAAATTGTGAAAAAAACTATCTACAACACAATAATTTATAAATAGGTTTATGAAGGATCAATCACTGAGGCCACTATATTATATTAATTTGTAATTTATTTGAATTCCTCCTCTCATGGGGTTCTAATATTCCAAGGAATACTAATTAATTTATATTCTCTCCCATTGGTGGATGTAATGTCTATCCAGTATAAGAGGGTCCATCAGGGTCCTCAAAACTATGTCATATTTAGTTTAATATTTATTTTTATACTAACAAACATAAATAATTTAAGGATTAACACTTTATAAATTGTTATAATCATGCATAAAACATTCATATATGTAATTTCGTAATAATAATGGGTAGATGTAAAAGTGCCTCCACCCTCAATTTAAAAGTGGATCCTATTTTTAATGCAGATCGATAGCTCTCATTGAGGCTCTGTAAGACCGTCTAGCCATCATCCAAAAAAAAGTTCCTAACAGATTCTTTAGGAATCTAATAATTATTTTTAAATCATTTATAATTAAATATTAAATTTACATAAATAATTTCAATTAATTTTAATGTTGAATTCAATAAGGCATAAACGTAAAAACATCCCCTTCCAACCTCATCACACCAAAACTATGACCAATCAGTATCCAAAAACTTGTTGTGTAATCCCAAACTTATTTTTTGAAAAATATATAACCAATAGTGACAATAAAATTACCAAATAAACTTAATTCCAGGTTAAAATAATTATAAAATGGCTGGTGCAATATACCTCCATTAAATCTCTATGCAACTGTGCACAGACCTCAAAACATGAAATACCCCTTGAATGATAATAAAAATAATGAATAATTGACTGTGATTCAATTATCAATTTAATTTTAATTGTGTCAAGAACCTAATAAAAATCAATGTGATGGATTAACTCAATCAAAACAACATGTGACAATGGGATGATGTTGTCAGGGGATCTCACATATATAATCCATATTAATTCTCCAAAAATCCCACTAAATTACCCAATGATTATATGTAATCAACAATAAATCCCATACAATGAGATGTGAAAGTAATAAAATGTGATATTTTGATAAAAAAGATTTTAACTCGAAGGAAATTAGTAGCTTAAATAATAATGAAAATACCCAAAATATCCCACTCACATCAAGGGTAAAGAGAGGAGGAAGTAGGAGAGGCCTCCCAATATTCATACCATGAATGATAAAAGTGGAATGGATTCCCCAATAAAATCATAATGGTTAAAATGTAATTTATAGTTTCTAAAAACACCTCTGAGGAGATGGTTGTTTCAACTTGCTTGTTAGTGGTTTTAAAAAACCACACTGATCCGTTTTTCAGATCTCTCGAGCCTTTATTTATCCTATTGAATACCATTTGATGTGAAAAAATTATTTCAAGAGTGTTTATTGTCTTAATGTATGAGTTTTAAATTCAAATATAAAATATTAACACCAAACATTCAATAAATTTAATTCCTTTTAATTTCTAAATGGTAGTACATAAATAAGATTTTACAATATCCCCACTATAAAAAATAGCAACCTCCTTCATTCTAAGTTTATTTCAAAACCATAATCCTGAATTTCATTATTTTCCAAATATTATTCAAGTGCATGTTTTCCATCATTGAATAAAAAACATGATTCCATATCATAACTATGAATAAAAGATGTTGTGTTCTAAAAATACTAGTCCAATTCTTAGGCTATCAGGATGTATCACGAAAAAAATCTATAGAACCCATTTATCATGAGACACCCCCATGTCATAAAAAATTAAGCATGTAGCCTATTGATATCTCCACCATAAGCCTTAGATCAAAGTGGCCAATTTTGGGACATAATACATCCCACTATCAAAACAACCAACTAAAAAACCAAATCCCATTAAATTAATACACCAAGTAAGGTCTTCAATTTACCACACCCAATCACACATAAAAACATGTATAAAAATTAGATACAAATTCTCAATTATAGACTCCAAATCAAATTTTTATGTATCCAAAGTATGATCCTTTGTCAAAAAATTTAGTATTTCTTTGAAATTCACCTATCATTTTTTCAAAAAAAATCATTTTACCCAATATAATATCTTTGATTTAGGTATCACCCAACCACATCCAATAATATGGGATAACATGACATGAACCATCCTATGTTAACCTATAAAAAACACTCAGTTTCCACCACTAACACACTACCAAACCACCCGATCATGATTTTATAGACATCATTGGAATTTCGTAATCATTCATACATGATCACAACATTTCTAACCCAAAAATTAGTGTGATTACACCATCATATTATTAATAAACCGAAATAGTTCTCAATCTATGTCATAATATGAGCTCGAATTCCACCAATCTGATCATGATCTGATCACATTAATTCATCATGAGATGAAATAAATTTATTGGAATCTCACTAATTACACATAAATCCTTAAATCATTCATTCATCTAGGAATCTAGATGAAACCAATCCCATTTACACGCCAATAAAAAATTCAAAAATGGTCTTCCAACAATTGATCTCACCACACCAACAACCCTTCAGCATGAGGGATATTCTTACAAATCCCACACCACATCCATTAACACATGTAAGGAGTTAGTGAGACATTTCTATTTATAGATGAGAAATAATTGAAAAACATCAGTCACCATCTATTCCTAGTTCAAGGAAAAATCATTCTCAACACTCAAAAAATTATTCAAAAACTAGGGTATCACCCTTATTAGCCTATAATTGCATCCCAACAGCACAAATTTTATAATAAAACTCTTTTAACACCCTATAATATTCAATGATTTTTTTTTGTTGAATGGAAGTATTCCGTAACTAGGATCTGAGATGACACATGATTCTGAGGCCCAGAGAGGCCATAATGTATTTTCTAACATTATTTAAAGTACGTTGAAAAATAATAAGATATGGGTTTTCTAACTTTTGAAATGGTTCCCATATAAAACATATGAGTGCATCATTGAGTTCAGAATGCCAGGAATATCATAGGAACGTCTTAACAATGACCCTAGTGGGCTGAACTAAAAAATTTAAATTTAGGATTATTTAAAGAAAACCAATAAAATAATCTTAAAATCGTCTAATGATTAATTTATTTGAAATGTTTACTTTGTGACATAGAGACTAGTCAATGCTGCAGTGCAGCAATGAGTAAACGCTAACCCATTAATTAATCTATGTTGCGACACACAACATGTCTCACACCTCTAATTAATCAAAGATATATGGTTGAAAAAAAGACTGGGAAGACCTCTAGCGATTGGCAACTATATTCATTGTATGATGATGAAAAATGAAGAACACATGTGGAGAAAGATATTAGATCCAAGAATTGACGAGTGGAACTGAATGAGGTAAGATCAGAGATCAACAAACGACGGTGAATGACAGTAAATCACGGATCAACAACAACTCAGATCACCATCTTTCATCAATGAAAAATCTGAAATCTGGGTGGGGAATTTTTTTCTACTTTCTATGTGATTTTCCTCCCTCATTCTTCTTTTCAACAATGAAAACAAATCAACCCATGAATTGTTTGACATGTGGTTCGGTCATTCATACGGGATCAGTTCTTGATATTTCGTGGAGATACGTGATTTTTAAATCTATGTTATCCTTTTTTAGCACCTCTTAAACTTTTTTATAATATCTAACTAAGATGGTTCGGGCCAACCAAACATGGATCAGATCCCTCCGTTGTGAGTTTTTATGTCATTCGCGTAAAACATAAGAATCAAAATGGTTTTGGAACCAAGGAAATTGGAGTAATGGTGGTGACCTGAGAGGCCCAAGGGCATAGTCAGATTTGAAAATCGACCACCGGATCATTCCTAGCGGCCTGAGGAACTTCAGGCTGTAGTGATAGCGATTGGTGGTGGGGGGCATGCGGTGGTGGCCATAGATGGTGGCAGCGCACCGAGGATGGATGAGGTAGGAGTAGGATGTAGTGGATCATCGGGGTTCCTCCAATTCGGGTTGGAGTTTGGTGGAGGCGGTGTGACCGGAGCATGTTGTGGTGGAGTAGGAGGAGGCCAGGACCGGACGATTTTAGGGGAGGTGCTGGAGACGTGGTGCCACCTGGAACTACATGTGGGAGGCAACCCTCACTCATGGTATTCGGTTTTAATAGTGGGTCATATAGTTTGACCAGCCTCATTCACCAATTGATGGACCGGTCGTACTAGTTTTGGATCAACCGGACCAGCCGAGCCGGTCCGGGCCAATCCGGACCAATCCTTGCTGGCCCTTCAGGCTGGGACAAACCGGAAGGTCCACTGGGCTAGAATGGGCTAGTCGGACCAGGCTATCCAAGAGGCCCTTTCAATTCCAGGAGCCTATTCTGTATAATTTACCGATCCGATGAGTGAATTTTAGGCCGCATAGGCCGCTATGCGACATAAGCTAGAAAAAGTGACAGGCCCGCCAGAGTAGGTCGGGAGGAATAAAACCATGTCATTTGGTGACCCAGTGAACCAGACCCATGATAATCTTGGTATGGGACCCACGAGTCCCAATGGGCTAGACATACAGGTTGGGTCATGCATGATCCCTGGCTAGGTTGGTCGGGTCAGTCCGAACCAGTCACACTAGGCCCAGAGGAAACCAGATCGTGTTTACAAAAACCCCAATATCTCTCAAATCAGGGATCTGATTGGCACGTCATCAGTGCTATTAGGACCCTTGAGATAAGGTAGTCATTTTAGCATTCTCTGGTCTATTCTACCAATTCAAACTATTTCGTGATGCGATCATCATGTTTCTATAGAAATTGATATATATTTCACACCATGTGTTCGATTGATGCACCGTCTACAGTGTTGGGACCCTTGAGACGTCGAGGTCCTTATAAGATATTTTATGTTATTTTTTGAGTAGGTTTTCTTTTGGATAGGTCAAATAAGACCCAAATCCAATCGGACCGTTTTAAAAAAAAGGGACATATCATTTTGACTGGGCATCCGATTGACACACCGTCTATTTCATTGGAACCATTAAGGGAGATGGTCCTTTGGATTAATCTATATGTGCCATCCTGGAGATTCAGTTACTACCAGTGTCTTGAGGATCATATCCTCCCAGACTAAAGCATGTTTAATGTGGGAATCCCGGGGTAGTTTGTGATAATAAGAATGAAGACCAACCCTTCGTGGATCAACAACAAAGTTACCCTTCATGGATCATCATGAGAGAAACCCTTCGTGGATCAGAAATAGAGTGAACCGTCATGAATTAGAAATGAATCTACCCTTCACAGATCATCATGAGTGGGACCCTTTATGGATCAGCATGAGAGAGACCCTTTGTGGATCAACAGTAGTTCGACCATTTTTGGATCATTATGAGAGGGAACCCCCTGGTTCAGTATGAGGGATAACCTTCATGTATCAGCAGTAGAACGGCCCTTCGTGGAACCGTTGTATAGTGACACGTCAAAAATTAGTAGTAGAGTTTTCCTTTGTGGATCAGCAGTAGCATGACCCGTCATGGATTAGCCACAGAGTGACTTTTCTTGAATCCGTAGTGGAGGGACCATTCATGGATCAGTATCAGAGCCTCTTAATAGGAAAATATGATCTATCTTTACAAGAAATCATAATTAATTCTTTACTTACATTATACGATATGTGAGAAGTGTATTTTTATTTTTCCTTTAATTTGAGATCTTTCTTTGTCGTATTTTACTTTATGGATTTTTTTTCAGAGATGAGTTGGTCTCGACATCCCTAATGAGTATTATTATACTCAGACCTCCAGGGGAATCTCCCACAAATATTGTCTCTTGTGTAGACGACATACAACTTTGTCTAGGACTTTGGGGAGCCACGGATAGATAGTTCTCGGGTGTGGATCAATAAGTGTTGTACTCTAGTGACATCAGACAGTGAGTTATACCTACAATTCAGGTAGGATCCTTAGCAAATGACCTCCAGATCTTATACATCATTTTCTATACATTCCTTTTATTTAGGCTTGTATTCTAGCCCATTTTACATTATGTATTACTTTTACTTGGTATTGGTTTCATTTTGAGTATACATTACATAGTATGGGTTGTGTGTGTGTACATGTTTAAAGGAAATTCCTTCCCTTTTGGGGGCATGTATTTTAAGTGATTTTCACCATCCCCTAGACTATGGAATGTAGTCTTAGGGTACTAATGACCCGTGCCCTGGCGGACTGGTTGTGAAAAAGTTGTATCAAATGGTGTTCAGTTCAACCATAAAAAAGATTCTATTTTTTGAGGTAATAGTGTTAGGTTTTTTAGATTGGTTTTCAGGAAAGGGAGTCTTGTGTTGGAACAATGGCTGACGTGTCCATACACCAGGACCCTTAATTATCTTTTCCAACTCGGTAAACTAAGTCAGTTGATGAATGTGTTTTTGAATTGCTTTTCTCTTTATCTCATTTGATTCATCTCACCAAATATAACATAACTATCCATGGTCCATCTTGAATTCTCTCAAGATACCTCGTTTTATATTTCTATCCAAGATTCCAGTGTGGGATCATAATGATGGTACACCGAGAGATGAGGTATCAGTGTAAGGAAGAGTTCGAATGATGGCACCTCTTTGTGGTGTACCAAAGGCACCACCACCTGTTCATCGGAAGTTTCTATCATATTTTCTTGTAAAGGATTCATGTTAGAGGAGAACTTTTCTTAATTTATAGAGGTACATACCTCTGAGGTTTGGAGGGGAGATATATCTTCAGGTAGCTTAGGATTGGTTGGACGTTGTGAGAAAAATTTTCGGCCTAGTGGTGATGACCCTGTGATAATTCGATCGACACTACGAGGCCCCATGGGATGTGGTCAATATAAGAGGGGCTGGTTACACCTCTTCTGTGGCGGGCAGGGACACAGAGATTGAGACTACCCAACCCACCATACAGATAACTATCAGATGATCAAGTGCCACTGAGGCAGAGGCATAAGATCGAATAGGGTGGTCCACAGAGAGGCGGATGCAAAGGAGGAGTGAGATGCTAAACATGAGGTGGGAATAGGTATGAGATTAAACCACCCCCCTATGTTGTCCACCATGAGCTCCGGGAGTAGGTGGAATCATGTGGGGCAGTTTTAGGCGATAAAGGCCTTTGATCATGGATCTCCAAATTTGATTAGCGGTACATTCTTTTCCTACTATACCTTAACTGTAGTTCATATAGACATAGGTTTTAATCACATTTTCCTTCCCACGAACCATGGTTGGGGATCATAGATTGCGATCAGTCCATTGTCTTGATCATTTTGAATATAGACTCATATAAGTGGGGATTCTATGATCACACACTTGTGATGACAGTGTGGTCTTACTCGAGGAGGTGAGAGATTCGACTGAGATCTCCTTGTAGCGGCATCGAGGAATTATAAAGTTATTGTGGGTATGGACTACCATGATCTATGATCATATTGACTATTTTAGGTTCACAGTGCAGTGTATCGACATAGATGAGACCCTATTTTCCATTTTATTGAGATTAAAAATGGAGAATGGGATGATGGACTCACATATATAAGGGTGGAACCAATCACATTTAGATGGCTTCCATGTCCCTCAGTGAGGTTGATGAAACGAGTCCATGGTTTCCGGCATTGGTGGAAGAACATGACGAAATCATAGAGATGTTGTTTGTAATGACGAAAACCCTAGAAGTGTGCATGGGACTCATGAATAAGATATTCTAAAAGTACTGAAACTAGTTTTTAGTGGTATCATTGATGACATCTTGGTGTATTCCACATCTATAGTAGAGCACACAATGAACCTGAGGATGGTTCTAGACACACTCTAAGAGAACCAGCTTTATGAGAAGCTCTCAAAGTGTGAGTTCTAGATACGAAAGGTCCATTTACTTGGACACTTTATCTCATAGGCTGGTGTTTCAGTAGATCCAGAAAGTATTGAGGAAATTCATGCTTGGGATCCACCCAAGAGTGTAATTGAGGTGTGGGGTTTCCATGGGATGGCTAGGTACTATCGAAAGTTTGTACCCAACTTCTACAGAATCGAATAACCCTTGAATTTGTTGAAAAATAATAGAACAAACCCTTCGTTTTCATAGAAAGATGATAAAATATCTTTTAGCAGCTGCGAAATAGCTTGTTGAGTGCTCTTATTTTGAGGGTTATAGTAGAGGGATCCAATTTTGTGGTGTTATGTGATGCATCAGGAACCGGTATTGGTTGTTCCCTAATGTAGGGACAATTGGTGATTTCATATGTCCCATTATAGCTAAGACTGCATGAGAATAATGATACAAATTGTGAATGTGAACTAGAAGTTGTAGTCTTCACACTAGAGATGCGGTGACACTAACTTTTGGGAGAGCATTTCATTGTATACTAAGACCACAATAGTCTGATGTAAATCTTTTCTCCGCATGATCTGAATCTGAGATGTGGTTGTGGATTGTGTTCCTCCAGTAAAATGACTTCGAGATATTTTATACTCTTCAGAAGGGGAACATTGTGGTAGATACTCTCAAAAGGAGATCGAGTTCACAGTTACTGAATGAGGCCTCAGAGTAGTCGACCTAACAGCTGATATCCTTCATGGATTGGTATGAGATATCATTTCATTAGTTGAGAATAGATCCCCTCCACACTTATAGCATGTTAGGGAGGTGCAACATGGAGATTACAGTTGTGAGGATTTATGTGCTCAGGTATCCATAGGGCATGCTCTTGATGGATATTCTAAAGGTGAGGATCACATCATATATTACCGAGTGAAAAATATAGAACCGGTGACATTGTGGGATGTTTTGTTGAGGGAGTTCCGTATATACCCTATGGAGGTTGACACTGGTGTAGAAAATATGTACCAGGACCTCTGACGTTAGTTCTGGTGGCTAGCGATGAAGAAGGAAGTGGAATATTTTGTCTCGAGATGCCTCAATTGTTAGAAAGTGAATGCCGAGCACTAAGATACAATAGGTTTGACACAACCTCTCATTGTACACTTGTGTAAATAAAATGGGGTATATCTGGGCATCATGACGGGCTAATCACATACGTTCAGGAGGCATGATACCATCTGGTTGATCACTGTCCAACTCACCAAATTAGCCCACTTATTACCCTTTCAAGATAAGGGTTTAGTAGAGGGCTTGAGATTCCTCTATGTGTAAGATAATGTACTAATCGATAGAGTCCCATATTAGATTTTATTGTATCATGATATATTATTTTCATCCTAGTTTTGTAAAGGATTCTAGGATGCTTTTGTAGAATCAACTACACTTTAGCATAGTCTTTCACCCAAACACTGATGGTCAGTTTTAGCGGACCATTCATACCTTGGCGGACATTATTTGATCTTGTGTCTTTTATTTTAGTAGATATTTGGAGGACCACCTACCACTTTTGGAGTTTTTATACAACAACAGTACCACTCCACAGTCGTTATGGTTCCGTTAAAGGCTCTATGCGGACGACCATGTTAATCACCATTGTGCTAGAATGACCCAAGGGATTCATCCCTCATGGTTCCAGAGATGTTACAAGCAACCACTATGAAGGTGCAGGTCATCCAAGAGCAGATAAAGACTGCACATAGCATATATTAGTCCTATTAAAATAGGTGAAGATAACCACTGGAGATTGAGGAGGGGGATTACGTGCTACAATGGGACTCTCCTCGAAAGGGGAAACTTATTTTTTTCCATGGGGGAAAGTTATCTCCATTGTTTATGAGATCATTCTAGATCTTGTGTAGAGTATGTGTGGTGGAATACGTCTACGATTTATATACATATTTGGAGAAGGTGCACAACTTCTTCCACATATCTTAGCTAGGGAGATCTTGGCATCACCCTTCTCTTGTCATTGATCACACAGAGCTGGATATTGATGACGTGGTGTCTTTGGTGATGTAACCAGTGGAAATAGAGAATCCAAATGAGATGATCATTAATGGATGATCGATTCCTTTGGTTTGTGTTCGTTGCTAGAACAAGAATCTTTGTGAGATCATGTGGGAGAGTGGCGCACATTTTTGTGCTCAGTACCCCCCCCCCCCCACCCCTTCTTTTTTGATTACCCATTATTTCCTTTTCAGGGACGCTAATCCATAAGGTAGGGATAATGTGACACCCGAAAAAATCCATGTAAAACTTTTCATAATTTAAAAGGGATTATTCCAGAACTAGACTCTGAGTTGGCACCTGAATCTGAGGCCCAAAGAGGGAAAAAAGTATTTTTAACTTTATTTAATGTAAGTTCAATAATCATGACAACATGTTTTTCTATCTTTTGAACGTGGTGCTAAAATTAAAAATATAAGGGAACCATTGAGTTCATAAAGGCAGTATTCACCTAGGAACTACATAACCTTGATGGGAATGGGTCAACCCAAAAAGATAAATTTTGGACTTTTTAACGAAAAATATAAAATAAACATAGAATATTTAAATGTATATTATATTTGAAATGAGTCTTTTGTGACAAAATGATGTGTGAGTACTACGGTGTATCAATGAGGTGTTATTGAATTATTAATTAATATAATTAAAGAATCAGTGTGGTGACATGAAACACATCTCCGACCTTTGATTAATCAGATTTCCACGTTTGATATACAACCCTGGGAAATCCTCTGGTGATGAGGACCTCTCTCTTTCTCTTCAAAAAAGGAAAATGATGAACACTAGTGGATAACGAGATCATATCTGGGAATTTTCTAGCACTTATGAACTCCAGTGGATCATGGATCTACGAACGATAGCGAAAAACATCAGATCACAGATCGAAAACGACCCCGATCACTCTACTTCATCAACAAAATATCTAAAATCGTGGTAGGGATTTTTTTTCTAAATTCCTGGTTATCTCCCTCCCCCATTCTTCTTATCAACTATGAATCTGGATCAACCAACGAACATGATGACATATGGTTTGGCCAAATTTTTTGGGATCAGTTCTTGATAATACATGGAGATGAAGGATTTTTAAATCAGCGTTATCATTCTTCAAACCCTTTGAAACATGTTTATAAGCACTAATAGGTAGGTATCAGGACAACCAGACAAGGAAAAAATCCTTTTATAGTAGGTGTTCATGTACATCAAGGTCAGACGTCAGAATCAATAAAAATATGGCCCTAAGGCCATTGGAGTAATGGAGGAGACCTGAGAGTCCTAAGGACACATTCGTATTTGAAAATAGAGAATTGAGGAATTATCGGCTGTCCTTGGAACTTGAATAAAGTGACCAGAGGCCCTAGGTTTTGGAGGAGTGCTACGGAGTTCCACACTCGGAGTGGGTTGTAGTGTATTATTGGGGTGCCACCAGCGTGGGCTTGAAGATGGTGGAGGTGGGAAGCTCAATGCATACCACAACGGAGCAGAAGATGGCCACAACTAGAAGACATTAGAGGATTATCTAGAGGCGTGGCTCCACTGAGAACCACGTAGAGGAGGAGACCCACACTATTTGGCCGCATTTTTAACAAATGGGAATCCATTTTGATTGACCATGAATGCCCCCGGCTAGATCGGCCCAACCAGTTCAGGCCAATCCAGGCCAATCCATGCCGGCCCTTAGGGAAGGGATGAACCTGCCAGCCCAAGGGTGTATGTCATGACTGTTGGACTAGGACACTAATGTGGCATGGTTAGTTCCTTATGATGTTATTTTTTATAAAACTAGGCCAATGAGTTAATTCCATGATTCATAGGTCTCTATGCAGCCCGAGCTTTTAAAATGGACTATCCCCCCAGAGTGGGACAGGCTGGGTAAAACTGGTTAACATGGTAACCAGACAGACTAGACCCATAGTGATCTTAGGCTGCTTCTAGTGAGGAACAATGGGCCAAATAGACATCTTGGGTCATACGAGACCCTGGGCAAGGTTTGTTGGGTGGATTTGAACCACTCGGATTGGGCCTAGATGCAATTGGGCCCAGTTTCCATTAAAACACTTATATCTCTCAAACTGGGTGTCTAATTGATGCACTATTAGTGGCGTGGGAACCCTTGAGATGAGGTGGTCTTTTTGGCATACATCGATTAGGGAAACCATGTTGAATCGGTCTAAGATTTTACCAACCCCTATTTACTGAAAGAACCATATCATTCAGACTGTGCATTTGATTGATGCTCCATCGGCAGCATTGCGACCCCTGCAACGAGGCGGTCTTGCTAAGATATTGTACATGAATTTTGGTGGAGGTTTTCAAATGGAAAGGTCATATCAGAAACAAATCCAACATGTCCCTTTTCAAAAAAGTTACCATATCTTTCAGACCATGTGTCTGATTGACCCACCTTCTGTGATTTTGGAACCCTTATGATGAGATAATCTAATGAGTTACTCTCTGTAGGACATATTGGTGGTTGAGGTATTACCAATTTCTTGATGATAAAATACTCCCAGAATCAAGTGTGATAAGTGCAAGAATCCATTGGTAGGATTTTAAGTGAAAAATGATGAGCGGGCCTTCATGGATTAGCAATTGAGCGGTGCTTTATAAATCAGCACGAGAACAACCCTTCGTGGATCATCATGAGAGATACCCTCCATGGATAAGCAACAGAGACACCCTTTTTGGATTATATGTATAATTAACCTTCATTGATCCTCATGTTAGAGACCCTCCATGGATCAACATAAAAGTGACCCTTTTTGGATTTGTAGAAGCACGCCCCATCGTGGCTCACTCACAGAGCGACCCATCGTGGATCAGTAGTAGAGCGACCCATCGTGGATCAGTAGGAGCACGACCTATCTTGGATCTTTTGTAGAGAAAACCTCCGTGGATTAATATCAGATCCTCTCAACAAAATATGATGATCTAGACTTACGACTAATCATATTTACATCTATACTTAAGTTATACTTGGTGTGAGCTATGTCTATTTCTTTGATATTTACATTGAGATATTTATTTGCATTATTTTCCTTGGTGGTTTTCTATGAGACCTGAGTTGGTCTCTGGGTCCCTACATAGTGTTGTTATAGTCACCCCTCTATGGTCCTCTCCCACACCTGTTGTGTCTTGGGCAGACGACAGACAACTTTGACTAGGACTTTTGTGTGCCATGGAAAGACAGTGCTTGAATGCGGATTGATTGAAGTGGTGTGTTGTAGTGACATTCAACAATGATATGTACCTACCCTTCATCTAGTATCCTTAGTGGAAAACCTCAGATGATTATACTTATTTTTTTGTACTTTCCTTTCAGTTGGGCTTGTATTCCAACCCATTAAACATTCTGTAGTACTTTTACTTGGTATTGGTTCTAGGTTCATCTTACTACCAAATGTATGGGCTGCGTGTGTGTGTGTGTATAGGTTGAAAGGCAATGCCTTTCCTTTTTGGGATATACCTTTTCAGTGCTAGTCACCAGCCCTTGGCCTATGGAAGGCATGTGTAGGGTAGTCTTAACAACGACCCTAAGGGACAAATCATAAAACACGTTAAGATAAGCCTCAATGTGTCCCACCGACAAACAAATATCACTCCTCTTGAGAAACTCTCATCATGTCACATCAAACCCAAACCATGTCTCACCTTAGTCGGTTGTTACACTACATGAAATATAATTATAATGTCTCCTCTAACATGGAGGGAAATAACTAATTTCATCAAAAACCCATGGAAACCATTCCAAATATTATCTTATAAACAACATATGTCCTTATCTCTCGGTTATCCATTCCCAAATTCAATTTCAAAAAATGTGTACCACACACAAATGAGATGTGCCATTTCCATACAATCAAACATAGTGGGTGTAAAATCATCTCACACACACTATATTACCTATCACAGGCTATCATGTGTCATACACTATTTAACATTCATAAAATATTAGTTCCATGACCTACCAAAATTAACTTGAATTATTAAATCATCCAAGTGAACCTCTTTCTATCTAAAGTAAATAAAAAATTACACTATTTCAGGAATCACACTGACCCTACCCAAAAAAAACAAACCATTATTGACAAGGGACTATCACTCAATGTTATTTTCCTTAATAGACTCCCTAGGCATCTTTGTTCCTCTGTCACATATCTGAAAACCACACACATACATGAACTAAACAAGTAGCATCTACCACTCATTCCAATATATAATGAAACCAAATTTGTATGATCACACCTCAAATGGGTTCCCCTTGATAATATTAATTAATTTAATTAATAATTCTTGTTTGAATAACACACAGATTCATATGTCAAGGAACTAATATCTCCCTCTTAACTGAATGGTTATGTCTTACACAAATTTAATGTCACGGGAAACAAACCTATGTCTCTCTAAAAAATGTCACATGGAATCTTATGACGCTAAAATAACAACTCTAGGGTATCATGTAGAACTCACAAAAATCATGTTCCAAAAAACCGCATACTAGGTCACTGATCCACATTATGCATTAGCATTCCAGACTACAACATTTATAAATTGGAATATAATACTAATCCTCACTAGGTATCCACATATTAGAGTCACCCCTCATGTTTGAAATTATTTATTAACAAAAAAATAACAAGACACCAAAATACATGGATAAAATCGAGTAATGTCAACTCATAACACCATGTTATTTCATTATTTTCCCAAATATATTAAATTTCTTCGATAACATTCATTACATGAAACATCGATTTTATGATAACTAATAAATATTATTTAAAATTTTGTTATATAATTATATCCACTTGATCTGAAATTATAGATTAAGAATAGGATTGAATAAATTAAGAATTATATCTAATTTCCATACTGAATATATTTACAAATTAATTAATCACTCAATTATTTGTAAATTCATTTTATTCATCACAAATAATTTTTCATAAAAAATATATTTTTATGGATTCTTATGAGAAAATATTAATTTATTATGTGGATGTTTGAAAAAAATATTTGATAAATTTAACATCATTTTTTAAATCAATATATTTAAAATATATTTTTATGTAAATGTGGTATTTTTATAAAATGTTTTATTTTCTGAAGTCTTTAAAAAAATATCATTTTTTATAAAATTAACATTTATTTACTTATAAATCAGCATTATGATTATAATTTGATCATAAAGTGATATAACTATCATTTTATTAGACGTAATATAATTGAAATTATTTGAATAATCATTATTCATGAATTTGGTGTAATTGCATTTTTGGGCATAAAACACGTTTTTTCTAAAATGTGTTTTTCACTATGTTTTATGCATTTACATTAAATGTAATTTCAGCCACTTTTATAATTGGAATATAAAAAAATTTATTCCATATATAGAATAATATTGATCATATTATGTAAATATTCCTCTATTATTATTTTTCATAATGAACAATAACCAGTGTAATATTTAACACCGTGATAAAGGATAAATTCAGTAAATATATTAGATTATGTAAATTCGATCATTATCACCTTATTCACAAATTTTAGTTCTTTAATGGACACATTTTCTAAAAAATTACTTAGTTATGATTTAATACAAAGGAGGTAACTAAAAGTCACTCTCTTGGTTGTAAATATCATTTATATGATAAAATAGAGAAAAAAACTAGTTATAAATGAATGAAAATAATAATTTTGTTCCTAATTAAATTATATTAATTATTGTAGTTTATTTATAATTTTTAAGAATGAAATTATTTCCTTAAAAAGATTCACTACGTAGATTCTTGAATTATTTATTTAATGGAATAATGAAATAAATGTTATAAAAAATATTAAAAGATTTATAACAAGAGATAATTAATAAAATAAAATAAACATTGATAAAAATAAATTTTTTTATATGTTCATGTAATTTTTTAAAATTATATGTGTTTTGGTGATGTTATTATATTCAATGTAATAAATTATTTAAAAATTGACAATAATATGATTTTATGAATAAATATTTTATTAACTTATTTGTAAATAATAAAACAATTAAATTAGGTAAATAGGGGTAATAAATCATCATAAATGTCATACATAATCAATTTATGATTTAATATTTACCTTATATATAAAATTATAACCTCTTAATAGTGAAAAAATTTGTTACCATAAATACTATTAAAAAATGGATATTTAAGGGGTTAAAATATATAAGGAATAAAATTCCATATAAGTCTATCCAATTCTTATTGGTTGTTGATATATTAACAATATCATAACCTAAGTTGGAATTAATTACATATTGTATGTATTTTAATATTGAATATTCTTATGGTTTTAAGAAATACCAATAGTTACCCTATCCTCAATTATAAAAGTGCACATACAACCCCACTTCTATACACCACAATGAGCCTCCTTTATCAACTATCCTCTACCAAATTTTCTTCTCCACTTATCTAGATAATTATAGAGGTTATGGTATTCCCAAAATAACAAAACTAAAATACATTATAGGTGATCTAATGGATTTGTTTATAAGAAGTAGATATCTGAACCAAATCCATAAAATGTGATGCTTGAGATAAGGGTTTTTTTTAATATCAAAATTATTCAAGATTTATTTTATAGATCGTATGGGTAATATTTCACTTAAATATAAATTTTCTATAAAAAATTTCCCAAAATGGTTTTAAATATTTTTCTACAATTCAATAAAATCAACTTTACCCATGGTTTACATTTTACAAAATGGGTTTAAACTAATCATTTTTATGGATGGTTTATTTTTTTTATGAGAATATGACATATTTATGAAACTCATTTTCCATAGGTTATGCTTTTATGAAATTATTTTGAAGCTCATTTATTTCATGTTTTCTAATATGATGAATTATTTATGTTCTTGTTTGAAGAGACTTGTATTATTTTTATTATGTGATGAGTGGGAGATATATTTCCACCCAAAGCATTGGATAATGTATTATATCTCATGAGATAGTTATTTTAAACAAGTTCATGTAATTTATCATTTTGGTAACAAATTTCAATGTTCTTGACCTGTTGTGAGAAATAGTCTATGCGCTTGATACATTTTAGGTACAAAGTTGATTTTCTTAATCACTTATGGAAAATAATTTGACTTTCCAGGTCTGTTATGGGAAATAAGTCAATGTGGATGATCTGTTTGGGAAAAAAGTTAATTTTCTTAATCCACTATGTGAAATTAGTTTTGATACTGTATATGATGTTTTTGGTAAATAAACCTCACATATGAAATGGTTTTTATATATATGATGATGCAACCTTTGTTTAGGATGTGAAATTATTATTCATGATTGAGATTTAAGGAATTATCATTTTTATGAAACATGTATTACTAAATAATAATCTATTAGTCCATATATAATGTTTAGGATATTTCTCAGATGGTATATGAAATTGTTATATTATGGTCAAAATAAAATTCCCTTATTATTATCTTATTCATCCATATGATCATATATTTAAATCTCCCATGACTACCCTGACTGAGTGTCTGAGATCCCCCTTTTCTTATGTTAGATTTCTGTACATTATGTGTAAAATTTTAAGTATGGTATTCTTGTGATGTGTTCCATGAGAGAAGATAATTATGGGATATGTTGATGATCATTAACATAATAAGAATATTTTATATCTAATATCTAATAAAACTAAATATATATGTTCCTAGGGTATATTATTTCTAATATATTGAATAATATTCTATTATGATTTAATTTTAATATATATAAATATTGGTGTGTTCTAGTTTGTTTCAGATTTGGGTTTAGTCAATCTTGATAGATTATGTTTTTTATATATTTTGTGAACACCCTTGGAATATGGTTAAGTATAATATAAAACAATTTTTTAATTAAAGGATTATGTGATTCTATAAGAAGTTATATACCTGTATGGACACTACAAGTTGTTATGGCATTTAAATTGTTGTCCCAAGGAGTTATAATCATAAAAAGAGTGCATTGACCTATAATTGATAATCGCCTTTTAAAAAAATGGTCCTTGCATCAAACATGATTTGGAATGTATTTGGATTTGATTTTTGATAATCCATTATTTAATTATAATACATTATTCTGGATTTTAATAGATTTTATTCATAGATGAACATAGTTAAACATATTGTGTTATAGATTGAAAATAAGGTGTCGTGATTTTGACATCCCATAAATTATTATGTAGTTTACCACTATGATATGGTTTCTCACACTATTATTTTTTAGATATTATATGGAACTAGGAGGATTCATGTTAATGGTGCGCCTGATATGTAATGAAATTACTTTCCTCCTTATAAACCAAATAAAATTTGTGTTTGAAGGAGAAACCTTGTTATTATTCCTAATTATAAATCTTGTAATATGATAAAAATATCAACATTGTTGAATTTCCTAACACGCCTAACTAGATGAAAAGGGAGTTTAATGATGATAATAATGGAATTAATGTTTAATTTTTTTCATTTCATGAATGTGGGAAGAACCATGGAGAAGAATTATACAATGTTAAAGAAAGATATTCTGTGTGTAGAAAAGAGGACAAAGAAAAAGTAATTTCTATGGAAATTTAAATTATTTGGTAAAATAAAGGGATGATAATAATAGTTTAAATTTGGTATAATTAATGGATACTGTTTTCAAATAATGAAAGTATGCGAATTATGAAAGTTGATGTCCATGGGGGAAATCATAAAAGAATGATCAATAAGTATGTATGATTAATTGGTTTTTAATTCTTGATGAGGAAAACACTAATAGAAAAAAGTAAATAAATATGTGTTATATAATTAATATGAAAAATAAATATAAATGTTTTTTGATGTAATTTTAATTATTGAAATGCATATGTATTGTTATTTGAGATTTATGTGGTAAAAGTTCTTTACGATCAATATTCTGAATTATAAGAATCTTGACACATCTATTGATAAGTCCTCAGTTGTGTTTTTATATAGAAATTAAATTATATGTATAATGGTACCAATAACCCTGCAAATTTACATAGTAGAAAGATGATAATTTTGGAAAAAACATGATTCAGGGAAATATAACACTTTATATTTTTCCAATTTATATATATTTTATTTTTGATAAAATGATGAATGAAACTGATAGGATAGTATGAGTAACCCTTAAATTGGCTAGTGATTTGATGATAACTAGATTTATTTTATATATGAAATTGTTTAAGGAATTTTTTATTTTAGGAATATATTATAAATTATATGGTTTTATTTTAGGAAAAGGATAATGATATTTTTTTTATGAAGGGATGTTTTCAATAAGGATGTATGAAAATTTTGTTATTATCATGTTTTAAGAGAATACATGACCATGGTGTGCACATATTAGGTATGTTAAATTAAGAGGTACTTTTAGGGATTAAAATTAAAATCATTTTGGAATCATGGTGAGTTTGATTCAAAATTTTGGGGTCTTTAATTTGGTTAAAGATATTTTACAGGAGAGTTATGATTACTACTTATGTATACAATTAGTAAAATCCTGGGAATTATTGTTAATGTTTAATAAATTAATTACTTTATCAATATAATATAACTAATAATAAATATTTTGTATCAGATAATATATAGATAATTTATGGGTATCTTTTTATCATATTTTGGACTATTTTTCTCATTAGATGTTTATAACAATGCTACTGCCAATAAAAAATAATGTTGAATATTCATCATTTGGATAAAATGATAAGGTTGTAATGGAAATTGATTAAATAATGAAATTATAATTATCATTTATGTATATTTATTATGGTTATTAATCAATATTAAAGTGTAATTCCTCATCTCTTGGAAAATAATTCTAAGAACAAAATTTTTTTTGTCCTATAACCAACAATTTTGATCAATTAATTGTTTTTTCCACATTTATAGGGACTTTTATTGCTAAATTTATCATGGTAATTTATTTTCATATAATTAATGATATATGTATATTAATTATGTTCCATGTATATTTATATTAATGTTCCAATAATGATCTTTTATTTTCAAAACTTGTATGTGTAATCCCAAATGACCGTCATACTTATCATTCGTTATTTTCAAGAGGATTTTTTATTTACACTTGTTATGATATGTGTTTCCAAAAATAAAATCTCAAAATGAATGACCATTTATTATATAGAAAAAATTTATATTTATATATTTATTAAATAGGGGGTTAGATTGTAACACCCATATATTTGATGAAGTGTTTATTTAAAATATATTTATATTCTTCAATATATTATGTTACATGCAACCACGAGTATAAGGGAACCAAAATATACACATTTAAATAATATTAATTAATTTTATGTGAAATATATTAAATTGGAGGGTATTAATACGATTAACTAATGTATTTTTTATATTCAAAATCTCTAATCATTATAAAAACATACTGATTAATAAATCATTTTTTAGTAATGTCATTTTATTAATCAAAAATGTGTTTTTCTAAAAAAATGAATTCTTATTAATTTTTTGAGAAAATATTATCTTATTTGAAAACATTTAAAATGTATATTTTATATAATATAGTTCTTTTTTCAAAAAATCAGATACAAATTATCTTTGGGTGAAATTTTGGTAATTTTCTAAAAAGACTACTTTTGTATTGAATAGTGAAAATAATACTTTATTAAATATGTCATTTTATTATAATATAAATTAATATTATGATTTGAATTTTTTTCCAATTTTACAGAAGTATTATTTAGTTATACATAATAAAATTAAACATCATTTGAATCCTTTCTATATATGATTTTTTATAAGTACATTTTTTTGTGTTAAAAAATCATTTTTCTGAAAACTATTTTCCATTACATTTTACACATTTATATTAAAATTAATTTATTCCAATTATGGAAATTGAGTCTTGTAAAATAGATTCAATATTTTAAATCATAATGTTAAATTTATTCATATAGTCCACTTATATTTTTGTTCAAAATGAATAGTCATCATAGTAAAAATTATCACTGCAACAAACGGTAAATCAGTTAAATCATGGTTAAAACTAATTGATAAGTACATAATTATTAAAAATAATTCTAATCAGATGAATTTAATTAGAACCTTATAAACATATTTTCTAATTTGAGTTTTTAATTGGCACTTTTCAATGAAATGGACATATATTATTTAAACCAAATGAATTGACCAAATGGATATCTCTTAGTTTTAAGTATCATGTTTGTGTTCAAATAGGGACAAAAATTCACTATGAACAATTAATAGTAGTAATATTGTGACTAATGAAATTATATTCATTTTTATAATTTTTTTATAAATTTTATGAATTAAATAATAATAGTAAGTACTTAAAAACGTAGATGGAATAATTCTTTAATTACATTGAAAATGAAATTAATGTCATAAAAAATATTTTGAGTGTTATAATTTTAGGAAATTAATATATTAGATTAATATTATAGATTACCATGACATGATGAGGGTATGGTAAAATACTTTATTATATTTCTATGTATTTTTTTGATGTTATTAAAGTCAATTTAATGAATAGGTTTAAAAATTGGGAAAAATGATATTTTATGAAAATAATATTTTATTATATTATTTAAAAGTGTTAAAATTATTAAATAAGGACATATAGAATATGAAATGGTTTAAAATGTCATAACATAACCATTTATGAATCAATATATACTATATATGTAAAACAATATCCTTATAGAGTGAAACATATGTTACCATGGATATCGTTAAAATGTGTAAATTTAGGGGTTAAACCAAAATATTTGTCCTAAAATAGCACATAAACCTATAAAACTATTATTGGTTGATTATATTAAAAAATATACTTAAACAAGATAAAATTCATGACCATTTTGATGTATTTGGAACTATAAAATTACAAATATATTCTATTTTTTATAAAATTCCAAATGTTCTCCTAAGATAAATTATAAATGGGATCCTCCTAGATTTGTTCACTATCCACATTAATCCTCCTATATCCTTCTTCCAATGAGATATTATCCTCTCCACTTCCCTATACACATTATAGAGGTAAATCTCATCCCAAAAGTCCATCCCTAGATCCCAAAATAAGATATCTAAATGATTGGTTTTGAATTAGAGAAGGTTTTAATGCAGACATAGAAAATAGAGACTTTAAGTTAGGGTTTATATCAAAATCTCATCATTATTCTAGATATTTTTTTTGTCTACAATGGGGTATATTTCTGTTACTTTTCCTATTTTTTTTAAAATTTTAACAATTGTTAAAAATTATTTTTACCCATGATATAATTTTTACAAAATAGTTTTAATGGAATATTTCTGAATTTTTTCCCAAAGGCACCCTATTACTTATATGAAAAAATAGGAATGGAATGTTATTTAAAATTTTAGGAAATGAAGGTATTTTAACACTATAATGATTCCTAAATTATTTGAAGATTCTACTACATGTTTACAGGTTTATTTTCAAATAAAATGTATTAATTTATATGTCCACAACATTTTATAATCTGATATTTTATAAAATTGGTATTTTATTTTTTTCCTGAATTATTCCAAATGCTCCTTTAAAATAAATTTTAATCTTCTAAAACATTATTTTATGACACTTATGCTTTATAGGGGCTATGATCTAAGGATACAATCCTTATTCTTTTTCTGGATGGCTTATATTTATGATGTAATGTTGAATTCATTAGAAAACCCATCTCTTTTCCATGGGATATCCAATGATTAAATGTTTATAAAACTCATTTAATACATTTTTTTTGATATGGTAAAGGATTTATTGGAGTGTCCTATAACTACATGTAATATTTTTAAAATTATATAGGATTATTTCACGGACACATGCTCTGAAAAAACTTTATTCTGAGGCCATATAAGCTCGGAATAAGTGTTTGAACTTTTAATTAGTTTATTTAAAATAGTACACATGCGTGGTTTTTTTAAACTTATAAAGGGGTTCCCAGATTTAAAATATGAGGTAATCGTTGCATTGATAATGGTAACATTATCTAGTAATGGACTTAACCTCGATGGTCCCAGGTCGAGGGAAGAAGAATGTTTTTACAATTTTGATGAAAAATAAAATAAAATATTTTTTAAGGGAAATAAAACAAACCATAAATTTTATTATTTTTGAAATAATAATTTCATTTCAACATAATGCCGTTGCCACACGATTGTAACCGAAACATTGTTTCATAAAAGAAATATCCTAATGACACAACAACTCAATGTAATAGAAACAAAAAAATGTGCTTTCTACTTTTAATGGTTTAGCCCCAAGAAGGATCATTAGAACAACACAAGACAACTCTGAACCCCTGATGATTTCTCGTTGGTGAGAAAGGAATAATTAATAGCAATCAATGAAGGATTCTGCAGTGACAAATGCAGTGGTGTGAACATCAACAACGAACGACCCAACGTCATGTTGGGGATTTATTCATGATGAAATTCTATCCACGTGATTTTTTCAAAACAATTAATGCCTATCAACCAACTAAAAGGTTTATCCACGGGTCTTTTGTTATTTATGGAGGGTTACATGATCTTAGGGTTTTCCATTTTGGGTTATACATGATTGAATCATAAAAATTCCCCCAACATTTTTTAAACTATAATGTAGAGGGATTTGGCCGACACAGACAAGGCCTCGATACCACTGTAGTGATCATTCATTTGTTCTCTATGATCGAACACCCAAATTGACTGCACGACATATTTAACCATGAACTGCTGATGGTGATGATTGTATGATCCTGAATAGACACTCAAGTCAAAAAATGGACCACCCGAATGGACCTGGTGGCCTGTAGAAGAGATCTCTAGCGTGCCGGCGGTGGCACACGGTGGTTTCCTTCTGCGGGTGGTGGTGTGCACCGACGGTGCGCATTAGTGATGGGAAAATCCCATTACAGGGGTTTGGGGGTGTACATGGGCCCCAGATCGACCACCACAACTTTACGGGAATGGGGAGTGAGCAGACGCGGTGGGCCACGCAGCGTCACACGACTAGAGTGCTACG
Organism: Viscum album; assembly: GCA_963277665.1. Classification (NCBI taxonomy): domain Eukaryota; kingdom Viridiplantae; phylum Streptophyta; class Magnoliopsida; order Santalales; family Viscaceae; genus Viscum; species Viscum album. The sequence goes on along the minus strand of OY728160.1, from coordinate 374,570,402 downwards.
ATCGACCTAGACGATGACAGTAGACCCCATAATTACATGTGTGGTAGATTGAGAAGTGGAACACTTGGTGCATCTCAAGCATAGTAGAACAACCTGCTCACAACTGGCCAGGAAAAAGTAGGCAGGCCTCCCCTTGTAGCCTAGTGGGCTAGAATTGTGGCCCATCTAGTCCGAGTCATTCCTTGCAATATGGGATAGACCGAGACCCAGTCGGATTCAGGTCGGGTCAGACCCAGATTAGATTGGACAAGACCCTGACTCCACTGAACCCTTTTTAGTAAAAAAACAGAACTCTACGTTTGACTGATAAGAATTTTACAGTGTTGGGACCCTAGTGACGAGGTAATCCCTTTTACATAATTCAAGTGAGTTTTTGTGGAGGTTGATTTATGAATGATGAATTGAAGATTAGATTCTACCATAATTAGGAATGATATGAGTAGAAATCCTACAACTATTTATGATTAGATGAAAGTGGAAAGTGGACCCCGGTTGAACAATAACTAAGTGAACCATAGTGGTCTGACATACATGTGAACATCTATGGCTTGGTAGGTGAGTGGACCTCAATGGCCTGATAGACAAGAAGAGCCCAGTGGTGCAGTAGTCGAGCAGACCTCAGTGGCCCGATAGATGGGAATATCTTAGTTTCTTCACAGACCTATGTGACTCATTTTGGACGTGTCCATCACTAGTAATAGATGTCTATCATTATAACTGATAATTATACATTCTATAATTTTGTTTATAAATGTGTGAGATGAAAATTATTAGTGTGCACATTTTCGTTCTATTCATTCATTATGTGTTGGTGTCCCAATTACTATTGTTTTACTCACCTCTGCATGGGATTTACCTGCAAGTTTCTTGTCTTCCACAGATGACATAAATAGTAACAGAAACCCTGGTGGTCTAGGACCAGGAGGTGCCCAGTGAGATCAGACATGCGAGGCATATTTCAATAGATTCAGGAATCTACTCAACACCTAGCCTTTATTAGGGTTTTATATGGATGTATTATCAAATACCTTTTACTCCATTGATTTCTGCATGTCTTTATTGGGTTTTTATTCTACCGATGTTTACTAAATGTGTATTCTTCAATATTCATTGGTTGTATTAGTGTCATGAAAGTTTTTTTTTCAGCGTTTCAGGATGGGGTTGTGAGTGTGTGTGTGTGTGTGTACAAGTACTTGGAGAAGCCTCCCACATGAATGTTAAAGCCTTTGGTGCTAGTTTCCAGCCCACGAACATTTGGAGACGGGCTTGGGGTAGTCGCAACATGGGTCTCAGGGGATGGGTCATGAAAATTTAGTATCAGAGTTGGTCAGTTCTACCTTGAATACCGAGAGTCTGTCGTAATTTTTGGAAATCATTGGTGAATGTTTTGAGTTTGACTTTCAGCCTTGGGGAGTCTAGTGCTGGTGAGGTAGCCAACATATCTATACACCAGGACCCTTAATTCTGATTTTTGACTTAGTACATGAAACCATTGGCTTCATGCATCATATTGGATTTTTAGTGATTCCCCATGTCCTTCTTGAGTAAGCTCAATAGGTTTAACTTATTGACATTGGATCATCTTGATCTATTTCATGATTCCACAATGTAGCCAGAAATTAAGGATTCTAGTACATGACCACGAGGATGGTATTCCCATTGGTGAGGCATCTGAACAGGGAACAATATTAGAGATGGCCCCACCAGGAGACGCACCAACATTGATACCACCTCTTGGTTAACAATTTATACTTATTCTACAGATAGATGACACATGTAGTCTCAGTGCCTTACACATGTTATTGAGTTAGATAACTCTCTGATTCATGGGTGATGCTGACCCCCTATGTGGTAGACGACTGACTCCAGTTGGTTACGTGGGCCTTCTCTCTGGCATGAAAGCCTCTCGACCAGATGAAGATATCAGTTGTGAGCATTATTCAGTGCTCGACAAAGAGATAGTGGATCATGATTACCCAGACACACGAAAAGATGACCCTCACTTGTATATACATTGATAACATCTTCATAGAGGATTTATTTCTAGCGACGTTGCACTCGGTGTGCATACAAGAGCAACTGCACCTACACTAGGGTGGCATGACAGTATCCGAGTACTCAGATAGATTCACTGAGCTTTCTTGCTACTCCATGGACATGGTGTGAAACCCATTATTTAGGGATGGAGATTTTGAGTAGGGACTACACTATGAGATCATGGAATCCATGGTATTACTTAGCATCCCTAATCAGGTTGGGGTGCTAGAGAGAGCCCTCCTCACGGAGATCTTCCTAGAAGAGTAGGTTCAAATAGTAGGGGCTGCCAGTAGGCCCATGGTGGAAGAGTCTTATACTCTGTGTAGAATGTAGAAGACACATTTTCCAATGTGGGACAAGAATTTTGGGGGACGACCACATGATATAGGATTGATGGTACAAGTTCCTCAAGGTAGATGGAGTCGTCATTGGGGCAGGTAATGATATTATTGCTAAAGGTAGGGGGATAAGGCTCATGATTTCATGACTAGTCATGCAGAAGAATGAAAGAAGGTAAAGGGACTACTAATGCAGATTAAAAATTTTGTGCTGGGTGGTCCCCAGGTAATACGATGTGGTAGGGGAGCTAGAAGAGCAGCATGCAATGGGTGTAGGTTCGATGTGCTACCACCACCACCCATTGGTGGTCCACCATGGGCTCCGAGAGCTTGTGGATAGGGGAGGGTTCATATATATGTGATGGATCCCTATGAACACAATGCTCCGAGATGATTAGAAGTACTATCTATCTATTTTACACCTTAGTTGAAGATCTTATAGGAATTGGTGCAAGTCACTCTTTCCCTACAATACAGACTATCAGGATCTCAAAGACTCATTTGGAGCCATTTCCTTGATACTTATGATTAGAATATCCTACGAGAGGGGATTCAATGATTAAAAATTAGTACCAGAAGTGTGATATTACTCTAGGAGTAAAGAGATTTGGCTCGGAACACATATTTTCGGCATTGAGGCCTTATGACGTCATCTTGGGTATGGGCTGGTCATCAATAGTTCATGATCAGATCAACTATATTTGGCATAGAGTTTGGTGTTTCCATGATGATGGTACCATGTTTTCTTTCACCAGCAATAAGGGATCCAATTAAATGCAGTACATAATATATAGGATGAGGGTGAAGTTGATTACTCACCAGTTCTCTAGCCTCACCCTTAGTGTGTTGGAATAGAAGAGTCATCCCTTTCCCAAAGTGGTGGATGAGTAAGAAGTCGTCTTTCCAGAGGATGTTAAGAGACTAACCTCTCTTATGATGGTTAACTTCTGTATTGATCTGTACCCCATGAAAGCATCGATATCCAAACGATCATATCGGTTGGCTCTTGTGGATCTTCATTAGTTAAGTGTAAATCTTGACGATTTGTAGTAGAAGGGCTTCATGAGACCCAGTGTTTCACCGTTGGAAGCCCCAATATTGTTTTCCTAGAAGGAAGACTAAAGCTAGAGGTTGGGCATGGACTTCCAATGCCTGAACCAGGTGATCAAGAAGAAGAAGTATCCGCATCCGAGGATTGATGACCTCTTTGATTAGTAGAAGTGAGTGAGATGTTTTGTAGTGATAGAAAAATGATCTAGCTATCATTAGCTTATTGTACGGGGTTTGGATGTATATAAGACAACCTACATCTATTGGAATTACCAATATAAGTTCTTGGGGATGAATTTTGTGTAACCAATTCCATAGGAGGGTTCATGAGACTCATGTGTAGTATCTCCTAGCCTTACCATGACTGATTCATCGTGGACTTCAATGATGAAATTTTGGTGTATTCTACATCGGAGGAGGATCATGATGCACTAATTCGGATAGATATGGATACACTTCGAGAGAAACATCTTTATGGGATGATCTGAAAATATTTGTTTTGGATTCTGGAAGTCTATTTTCTAAGACATGTCACATCGGAAGCTGGAGTTACAGTGGATCCAACAATATTTTAGGTGGTGATTTCTTAGGATCCCCCCATGAGAGTGATTGATTTATGGAGTTTCTTGGGTTTGGATGGGTACTACCGGAGGTTCGTGCTCAAAATTTCCAGGGTAAAAGCAACCTTATCATCATTCACCTTTAAGGGAAAACTTTTATTGTGGTCAGAGAAATGCCAACACAGTATCCAAGAGTTGAGATAGATACTGACATGGGCCCCCATCCTGGGACTACAAGAGGATGGTGTTGGGTATGTAGTAATCTACGATGCATCTGGGACCATAATGGGTTGTTTTATGAAGAAAGGTAAAGTAGGGTTCACCTATGCTTCATGACACATGAGGTTGTATGAGCATATCAAAATGAACCATGACCTAGAGCTAGTAGTTGTGGTATTTTCTTTGAAGATGTGGTGGCACTACATGATGGGTGACAAATTTACAAGCTACTTTGAAAACAAAGTCTCAGTTTTATCTTATCCTAGAAAGTCTTGAACTTGTGGTTGCAGTGGTGGCGAGTGTTCCAAGAGTACTATGAATTTGAGATTGTCTATACTCCTGGGAAATGGAATGTGGTAGCAGACACACTTAGAAAGATATCATGTTTTTAGTTTTTGAGTGAGGAATCATAGAAGTTAGTCACAATGACAATATCCTTCATGTATGAGGATGGATTATCCTATCCTCATTTGATTTCTATTACTCCCCCACTATTACACAATGATAGGGAGTCACAACTGGTCGATGTTGACTGTGAGTCCCGATGTGCATAGTTTTCCATAGAAAAATCTCTTTATTGATATTCAATAGGTGGGGAGAACATCATTGTAAGACCCCGACCCCAGTTACCCAGAGTCGGTGCATTATTTCATAACATTGGCATGATCACAAAAGATCATGTCTCAAAAGACCGATTACTTTAGTTGCCTTAGAAACAGTAGATACATTCATATGTCTTACATTACATCATAAAGTAAAACAAAACAACAACAACATCTTGTCTTAAAATCCCCTCATACTATCCCTGCTGGTCATTCATAATATACTTCTTCACATCATGGAAAAGTTAAAACATTGGAAGGGGTCAGCTCATATGCTCAGTAAGGATAACATTATAGCGGAAGCTTTCATAATTAAAAATTTACATTTAAGGCAATGTATAATTAATCAAAAGCCTTTTAAACTTGAACATCAGCATAATATGGCAAAAATAAAATGAAATAATGCCATTTAGTTATTCACATGGATATTCTACTAGTCGAATAATCACATGCAATATCAATAACCACTTTTATAATTATGGTATGCATAATTCCAAACTATCATAACCGCGTACCCAAGTCCTTTTGCCAAGACTACAAATAAGATTTTGTCAAGGCCTCATTCCAAGACATGAGTTTGTCTCATGAGACCTTCTGATGCATCGAGGAGCTATAGCGGGCTCCACCTGTCACTTATTTAGTCAAATTCATTCCTCATATGAACAAGTTTAAACATATCATAAATTATAACATATTCGTATCACATAGAACATGCATAAAGGAAACATAACATTTCCACATTTCAATAAAAAGATATCAATACAACACATTGATATAATAAAAAACACTTTCAAAACCATTTTCAATATGAAAATAAAATAAAATCAAAACTTTGTATATATTTTTTATTTAAAAAAAGTTATGGCTTGTAGAGGAAGCCAAAACTCAAATAATGGTCACGGCGGTGGAGAATTCATTGTCTCCACATAAGTACGACAAAAAAACATTCCATTTTTTCATTTAGTAAAACTCTTCATATATAAATATTCATTTTGAATAAATGTAAATGTCAAAGGGGTTTATACACAGTATAAAAGAAAGTTGTGTATAAAAAAAATATGCCTCAATGAAAGGAGATTGAGACGAAGTCCTTAAAAAGATAATTTTTTAAATTAAATAAATCTATAATATGTATTCACTATAATTACACATAAATAATTTAAAAATACAAGATATGACATAATAATATCATGACATAATTTGAATGTCGGAGATTAACCCAAAGAATGGAAATTGTGTTAAGAAGTTCCCTTACCTCGTGTCCGACTTGACTCGATCATCCTTTAATCTCTTGAATAATAAACTAGAGTTAATTTATATTTTCTTAAGAAACTTTTTCATGTTCATTATTCCTTTTATATCACTTATTACCATGTTATGAACATTATGTAATTATTTAAGTTAATAACGTTCATTTTGTCGATCATTGGTACTTAAGTCAAAAATAAACTTCTTATAATTACAAGTTGTTCATGTGGTGAAATATCAATTATATACAAAATTATATTCATGATTTAGATATCATATATATCATATATATCTATTATATACATGAATTTATAATATTACATAACATTTAGAGGTGTGAGATGAAATGCACCGTTCATGGAGACGGTAAGCCGTACGTATGCATGAACGCTACTTCTATTTCTATTTCATATTTAATGGAATGAAATTATAATTATATTCCGATATAATATAATTCCAGTATAATATAATTTATAATACCATTTACTCCATCCCTTATACATCCCACATATGGCATTAACGATTCAAATCACTTTGAGGGGGCGGTAGTCCGCACTTGGTAAAATGAAATTATCACTTTTACCCATAATGGAAATCATAAAGGTATGACATAAATATAAAATAAAAAATCATAAAGAAAACAATAACATAATATATATCATATATAAAAATATTTTCCTCATAATGGCCACCATGAGAGGTGTTAAATGAAGATTGAACAATCATCGTTTCGTGAGGCAGTAATTTTCCACCCACATAAACAGTATGTTCTTTAACCATTAGACAAGGGTGTGTGTAAGTGTAAATAAAATCTTTCTCATAAAAACAACCATTTATATTTAGTATAGTAGTTTTGTTTCAAAATAATGTAATAAAATTATTTTAGGGGGTTGGAGAAGCAAAATAAAACAAAAGAACACAGGAGAAGACATTACCTTAAAATCGGGTAACTCTTTTTGATTTGAGCCAAAAAATTCCTTGGAAATATGTTGTCCCAAAGTGAGGCTTCTAAGAGTAATAGAGGAAGTTGAGAGGGTATTTGGGCAGAGGTTGTTAGAGGCAAATGGCTTTGATGGTGTGAATAAGGTGGTGGAGGTGGGGGCCTTTTATAAGGGGAGAGGAGGGGCACTCTTGGAAGGTCATGAAATGTTACATTATTATGAAGTTCTTTTCGGATTTCAAAGGTCCCATAATGATATATTTCGAGGATAAGGTGATAAGGGTTATAAATATAACTATCCAATATGTTTTAGACAAGTTTATGTCTTAGATTTTAAATTATATTTTCATTTTATTTAAATCGTTAATTAATGAGGTAATCGTTGTATCACCATTGTGTCATAAAACATTTAATTTATTTAACGTCCAAAAATTATTAACAAAATTACCATGATGTAGGAAATCGTTTTATATTTCTAATTAATACTTATAGTCAAATATTTAACTTATATAACCCATGTAATAATTTTTTTAGTAAAACAACACATGTTTGTGACAATTTTATTTTTACTTTTAATAAACAGTTATTAATGTCATTTTTTTACCCAAGTGGCTCCATGGGGTCCCCAAATTGACCCATGGATTTTCATGGTCATCCATGACTCATCCGATAAGGGTTGTACAAGTGTAAAGGTATTTTCTTATTTTTATAATATCATTTTTACCTTAAATTTCACTAATTACCATTAATCGCGATTAATAGAACATAAAAGTTACCATTCACCAAAAATTATTTTAATCCCATTGAACCAAATTTTACTTCCTAATTACAATGATGTATGTTGGATTTTGGAAATTAAAATCACATTGGTGGTAAAATTTCATTTAAATAAAAAATCAGTTTTTTAACTACCACTTAGTGGTTTCCCTATTCATCATAAATCGAAGTTTTTGAGAACAATACTAAATATTAACCATAATCTATATTTGATATTCCTAATTCAAAAATTATGTCTATTTTACAAAATTCAAACCATATAATTTGAATTAATTAATTTCATAAGTAATTCCCTCTGTCACAACAAATAGTGTGTTTTTAAGAAACAATATATATCAAAAGATTGAGAATTGTTTATGTCCAATTTCAATGTAAAATTAATTCTAATGACCACCATTGGATAAAATGGTAAAAATATGTTCTAATTATATTTTAAAACCACTCAATTTTATAATTTATCACTATAAAATATTTTGACTAAAAAAGTTGTTTTTAAGTATTTTTCACTATTCATCAAAAATTGGATGTTCTTAGAAAAATACCAAAAACACAACATAGGATAATTTCGATATTCTGAATCCAAAAATGAAGTCCATTTTGAAATATAAAATTTATATTCTTTAAAAAATTGGGTATTTTTATTCATAATGGCTACTTTTATTGGTCGCGTTGTGTTAGAACTCAAGGTTGCGTACAACACACACAACTCTTTTATTCAAAGAGAAGCGTACTATAGAAGATTGGAGTGTAACATTCTCCCCTCCTTGAATAAATTTCCTCCTCTCAATTTGAAATTTTTCTTTGAATATAAAAGGTTGAAAATAGAAAATACCTTTGTGGAAAACCCACACCGGAAATAAGGTTAATAAAAATACAACTTTAAAAGAAATAAAGTGAAGTACAAAGGTCACATGAGATAGAAAATACTAGGATTCTATGAAAACGCGTATATGGAGGAAAAAAACCATCAAGGTCTGATGGATAGTTGCATAAAGCAGGATTAGGAGAAAGTTTAACTACAAGAAAATCACAAACATGTGATTGGTTAAACGATCATTGATTCCCTAGTAGGAAAATTTATCCGACAACATTTTTTTTAGTTACATTTCATAAAGTTGAGGAATTTATTTAAGAGATTTATTAAGAATGTAAGTAAATATAAATACTTCTCATGTATACTTTCATTCTTTAATAAATTTTCACCACAAACCCATCTTTCATTCAAAAAGATAATAGAACTCAAAAATATTATATTTATCCTAATTTTATAAGGTTCCAAATATTAACACATACCATTTATATTATCAAAAATATTTTTTAATAACCAGGGACTTCATGTAGGCTACGGGTAGGTAATAAAGGCATGTCGCACTATGGTTGTGGGTTCTATTCCTACATCTTTGTCCGACGCGACGGGTTATCCCCCGACCTGCAGGTTTTCCTTTTCCTAAAACTATAGTATTATAATATTCCAAAAATAATCTTCATAAATGTTTTAACCTTAAACAATACTATGAAAAGTTCAACTTAATCTATTACACCCTTTATAGTTATCCAAAATACCTCTGTCCAGACTTTTTCTAAAAGGTCTCTAAATTCCAAAATCAATTTTATCATCAGATTCCTCAAACAATGTATAGTTTCTCTTATTGTCACATACAAAAATATGATTACCTTCATCATATTAAAACCTTAATAAAAAAACAAGTACTATAGTACAGTCCTTTTATATATCACATTATTCTTATAACCAGAATATAATCCTTGAGTCCAAAATCACCAAGACATTAATTATTACACTTCAACTGTAGTAACAACATAAGATTGTCCTTGATACCTTGGACTTTTCTGAGGTATGTTTCCCTAACACTTAGGAAATTCATTTGCATAATTCCCAATTTCCCTACAATTGTAGCATTCAACATTGATAACCTCTTTCTTTCTCTTGTAATCACGAGCCTGGTGACCTTTTTCTTCACATTTATAACAAACTCCCATTCCTTTTAGGCAAGTATCGGGGTGATTCTTCCAACAATTATCACATAATGGAAAATCCTTCTTTCTCCTTTTCCCTTTATCTGTCTCTTATACCACCATTATCTTCTTCTCTTGCATTACATTATTGTCATAAGCTTTATAGAATTTATTTCTGTCTTGATAGCACATGAGACAATATCTTCACACGACGAGAAGGTTTGTGAGACTAATGCTCGACATAGAAATGGGTTTAACCCATCAAATAAACGATCAATCATACTTTTTGGGTTATGTATATAATCCGCAACATGTCTTTCTGACCTTGTAAAGTTGGCCTCATACTTTGCGGCATTCTCATCCTCCTTTTGTCTCAGACTCAGAAATTGTGTTTCCATATCTACTCGATGGTCTTGAGGAAAGTATTTTTCTATGAAAATATCTTTGAACTCCTTACTTTCCATATTCGATAATTTATCATCTTCCTTTGTATTTTGAATCAATGACCACCATTGATCAGCATCTCCAGTGATGTAGTAAAATGCCATGATAACCATTTCCCTTTCACTACTCCCCATCGCATGGAATATTTTCTCTAAGGAATTTATCCATTTTTCAACTGCTAAGGGATTATTACTCACATTGAATGTTGGTGCTTGTTTCCTCATGAATTGGTCTAACATTGATCCCCCACGGTGCGGATCAGGGTGCTCCATACGAGTAAGGTTATTATTCATAACCTGAGTGAGTTGTCCCAGTATGGTGATAAGTTGATCAGTGTCAGTTGTATCTCTAGCTCCACTATAATTATCTTGATCAGGAGGGAAATTTCTACATGGAGTGTGTGCATTGATACAGTTTCCATTCCTTCTTCTAGGCGCCATTTCTAAACAATTTCATAAACTAGATCTGTTTATGAATCAAAATACATAATTCCATACTTGTAAAACACTTAACAAAAATTGAACAATTTATGGATATAATCCATAATCATAAAAAAAAATCTTTGAGGAAGTACATACTCATAAAACCTTCATAATGGTTTGTAAAGAAAATGAGAATTATCCTAAGCATGTCCCCAAGGAGTGTCTTAACCATGAGTGCAGCAATGGCCATTGTCGTGCACCAGTTGTCGTTCGAGTCTTGCTCAAAGTGGTGTTTTCGAGTTTTACCCCTAGGTACATCTCTTCCAAAGCTGCCTCTACTTGATCGTATCCAGATAGGGATGTATTGCTCTGAAAACTCACAAAATCGCTATAATGCAAAAATTTTAGGAAGTTCTTCTATACTAATCCTCAAAGTCTGTCTTAGGGATATGTTCTCTAATTAGCGTTTATCTAAATCTAGATTCCAAGGTTAGTACTAACCTCCCTCTGATACCAACTGTAACTCCCCGACCCCAGTTACCCAGAGTCGGTGCATTATTGCGTAACATTGGCATGATCACAAAAGATCATGTCTCGAAAGACCGATTAGTTTAGTAGCCTTGGACACACTATATACATTGAAATGTCTTACATTACATCATAAATTAAAACAAAACTACAAAAACATCTTGTCTTAATATCCCCTCATACTATCCTTACAGTTTATTCATTATATACTTCTTCAAATCCTGGAAAAATTAAAACATTGGAAGGGGTGAGCTCATATGCTCAGTAAGGATAAAAATATAGCGGAAGCTTTCATAAATAAACATTAACATTTAAGGAAATGTATAACTAAAACAAAATCTTTTAAAACTTGAACTTCAACATAATATGGAAAAAATAAAACGAAAAAATTCCATTTACTTATTCACATGGATATTCTACTACTCTAATAATCACATGAAATATCAATAACAACTTTTATATTGATTGAATGCATAATGCCAGGCTATAATAACCACGTAGCTAAGGCCTCGTGCCAAGACTACAAATAATATTTTGTCAAGATCTCGTGCCAAGACACTACTTTGTCTCATGAGACCTGTTGATGCATCAAGGAGCTATAGCGGGCTCCACCCGTCACTTATTAAGTCCAATGCATTTCTCATATGAACAGGTTTAAACATATCATAAACCATAACATAATCGTATCACATAAAACAATTATAAATGAAACATAACATTTCCACATTTCAATCACAAGATATCAATAATACACATTCATATTATAAAAAACACTTTCAAAACCATTTTCGATACCAAAATAAAAGAAAATTAAAACATTGTATTTATTTTTTATTTAAAAAATGATATGTCTATTAGAGGAAGTCGAAACTCAAATAATGGTCACGGTGGCGGAGAAGTCGTTGTCACCACATACGTACGACAAAAAAACATTCCATTTGGTCGTTTAGTAAAACCATTCGTATAAAAAGATTCATTTTTAATAAACGTAAAAGTCAAAAGGGTTTATACACATTATAGAATAATGTTGTGTATAAAACAAATATGCCTCTATAAGGCCCCAGGATTAAACATTACTTAATCATGAGTTATTACAAGATTACACATTGAGTATCTTTTCAGGTTTAGTGTTTTAGAGAATTAGAACCTAAAACTTTCATTACATTCCACATTTAAATAAAGTGGTTAAATAAGAGATAGTATTCATTTTCCCATCAACGGATACAAATTTAAAATAAAACATGGATTCCTTCTTGACACTTCCTTGACACTATCATCATATCATGTACTAATCCCTTGACCTGCAAAAACATTTCAAAAAACTTGGGATGAGCATAAAAAGCTCAGTAAGGCATATAAAATGTATGGAAAGGAAACATGAGTACATATATACATATGAATGAAATCATACATTACCCATAAAGCATAAGCACTTTAACATACCTCATAAAATCATGAATAAATCATAGATATCATAAGACATAAAGGTAACTTGAGGAATTCATAACATTCATACGTACTGAGTAACCCTCTTGGTAACGTTTGGAATACCCATCATAGTATATTCCTTAAATCTCTTTGGAGAAACCTTAACGTTTAACCACTTGGCGTTACCCAATTCATTGGAGAGCTATATCGGGCTCACCCGCTCTTAGTTTATCACAAAACCACCTGTCTTCATAAACAATGCCCCAGAAACATAACATAATCATAGCACATAACTTAATCATAAAGGAAATATATCATTCCCATATTGCAATAAAAATATAACATTTTAAGATATTTAAATAATAAATCCATTCTAAAAACCATTTTTGAAATCATTTAAAACATTTAATAAAGAGATCTTTGAATCAAAGTGTCCCATACCACATTAAAGGTTTTAACATTTTAAACCATTAATATCCATGTAAATAAATCCTTAAAACCATTTTGAAAACATTTAACGAGATATATTTATAAGAATAAATCATTAAAACATTTAAAACCATATTTTAGTTAAAGGGTTTTTAACAAAATGAGACACTTGAATACAATGACCGAGAAATAACATTAAATCATAACATTATAATATCATGAGAATAAAGGAATTCATGATATAATATTCCAAAGGACGGTATATACACCATATAAGAGTGAATTGGTTCATAAAAACAATGATGTCTCAATAGAAATGTAAAATGAGATGAAATCCCCTGTAAAGAAGGTACCCTTAAATAAAGGCTAAATCAATCTCATAATTATGTGTGACAAATATAAATACACCCAATATAAGAGGATATTAAGTGTAAAAAAATCAAAGGTAATTCACACATATTAAAAGGATGATATATTGAATAACTACATGTTGAACCCAAAGAAATCGAAATTTGGTTAAGAAGTTCCCTTGACAGCCTAACGACATCACATAAAATTTTAGAAAAAGAGTTGGTGAGAGTGATAAAAGGTATCTCATCACTTGGACCTAAAATTTGTGGAAATAAGGATATAAAATAACATATCCCTACATAATAAGATGAAAATTAAAAGACATAACAAATGAAGTCTTTTAAAAAGAGGAGGGTGAAAGGTTCCCTTACCGATTTGGGTAACTTTTGAAATGTACACCCCATGAAAGAAAGACTATACAACATTGATGTAAATAATCATAAAAGAAAGTATGTTACACAAAGAGTAGAATAATGGAGAGTATATAAACCACTCAAAAGGAAATATTGGCAAATGTAGCATGAATCTCACGGTAATAAAAGTGAGATGAAAAATCCCTTACGAAAACTCGGCAGCCTAATAGCGCCACTTAAAACTTCTAAAAATGGATTGATGAGATCAAATAGGGTCTCTCACCATATTAAGAAAAAATTTACAGAAAGAGGAATATAAAATAACATCTACCAAAATAACAAAGATGATCTTAAAATAAGTTACATAAAAGAGATTACTTAAAACGTAAGAGAGAGGTTGGATCTCTTAAGAAAATTCGGCAGCCTAACAGCGCCAATCAAAACTTCAAAAATGGATTGATGAGAGAAAATAGGGTCTCACATCATATGAACATAAAAATTAAAGTAATATTAATATAAAATAACATCCCAATCATAAGAAATATGAGCTTAAAAGGAATGACATAAAAGAGTGTACTTTATAAGAAAGAGAGAGGTCGGATCCCTTACCTTGTGTCCTACATGACGTGATCGTTCTTTAATCTCATGAATAATAAAATTTGGTCAATTTATAATTGATTAATTACCTCCTTTAAATAATATTATTCATTTCATATCAGATATTATAATGTTATAATAATTGGTTAATAAAGTGAGTTCATATCATACGTTTTTGTCGATGTTCAGTACATGAGTAAAAATTGAACTTGTTGGAAAAGAATTTTCCGTGTAGTTGTAGGTAAATCATCTCCAGAATAGTATTTATGTTTTAAATATCATATATATCAAGTATATATTCATTTTATACTATTCCATAGAATTTGGAGATAAAAAAGTAAAAGAACCGTTCATTGAGACGGTAGGCCGTACGTATGCATGAGCCCTACTTTAATTTTTTGTCATATAAATGGAATTAAAAGAAAATGAGAGATATATATATTATAATTCCAGAATTATATCCATCATTTAGATGTAATATATTACATATATATCCATTATATATATGTACTTATAATAGTTCATAACATTTAGAGATAAGAAATGAAATGTACCGTTCATGGAGATGGTAAGTCGTACGTACGCATGAACACTACTTTCAATTCTTTTTTTTTTGTATTTAATGGAATGAAATTATAATTATATAAAGGTATATTATAATTCCAGTAGGATAAAATATTTAATACCATTAATTCCATCCTTTATACGTCCCACATGTGGCATTAACGAATCAAATTACTTTGAGGGGGCGGTAGTCTGCACTTCCTAAAATGAAGATATCGCGTTTACCCATAATGGAAACCAAAAAGGTATGCCATAAATGAAAAATATAGAAGCTTAAGGAAAACATAAAAATATTATATATCATATATAAATATAGTGACATATTAATGGCCACCTTTGAAGGTGTTAATAGAATAATGAACAATCATCGTTTCGTGAGGCAGTAATTCGCCAACCACAGAAACAATATGTTCTTTAACCATTAGACGAAGGTGTGTGTAAGTGTAGCTCGAATCATTCACATAAAAACAAACTAGTATATTGAAGATACTGGTTTTGTTTCCAAATAAATAAATAAAAAGAGTTTAGGGGGTTGGTGAAGCAAAATAAAACAAAACAACACAAGGGAAGACATTACCTTTAAATCGGGTAACTTCCTTTGATTTGAGCTCAAAGGCATCATTGGAAAGAATTATGTACAAAGTGAGGCTTCAATGATGAATATATGGATGTGGAGAGATGAAATGGGCACGTTTTGGCCGAGACAAAGGCTTTATAGGTGTGTGTAAGGTGGTAGAGGTGGGGGCCTTTTATAAGAGGAGAGGAGGGGCACTCTTGGTAAGTTACAAAATATTACTTTATTTTCAAATGAGTTTCGGATTTTAAAGGTCCCAAATAGATGTAGTTCGAGGATAGGGTGGTAATGGTTGGAAATACATCCATCCAATAGGTTTTTTACAAGTTTATGTTATATTTTTAACATTATCTTTTCATTTTATTTAAATCCCTTTTTAATGAGGTAATTGATGCATCGTCATGATGTCATAAATAATTTAATTTATTTAATTTCTAAAAATTATAAAAAAAATATCATGATATAGGAAATAATTTTATCTTTCTAATGAATATTTATAGTAAAAAATATTACTTGTATAACTTCATTAAAAAATGTTTTAGTAAAACATCTCATGTTTGTGTCATTTTAATTTTAACTTTAAATAAAAAGGTATTTATGTCATTTTCAAACCAATGTGGCTATATGGGGTCCCCAAGTTGACCCATGGATTGTATTGGTCGCCCATGATACATAAAATGATGGTAAGACATGTGTCAAGTTAATTTCATATTATTAAAACATTATTTTTATCTTAAATTACACTAATTACCTCTAATCGCGATTAAAATCATAAAAGTTACTATTCATTAAAAAATTATTTTAATCCCATTGAACCATATTTTACATCCTAATGACAACCATGTATGTCGGATTTTTGAAATTAAAAACACAGAAGTGGTAATGTTTCATTTAAACGAAAGATCAGTTTTTTAAGTACCACTTAGTGGTTTCACTATTCATCAAAAATTGAAGTTTTTCAGAATAATATCAAAACTTCACCCAAAGCTATATTTGATATTCAGAATTATAAAATTATGTCTATTTTAAAAAATTCAAATAGTATAAGTTACATTAATTAATTTTATAATTAATTCCTGTTTTCATGACAAATAATGTGTTTTTATGAAACAATATATATCAAAAGATTGACACTAGTTTAAGTCCAATTTCAGAGTGAAATTAATTCCAACGACCACTATTGGATTAAATGGTAAAATATATTATAATTTCACTTTAAAACTAATTCAAAACATAATCTAATCATATAAATAAATTAGATTAAAAAGTGGTTTTGAATTAAAATACAAATTTTTTCACTATTTATTAAAAATTGAACTTTATCGGAAAAATACCAAAAATTTAAACAAAGTAAATTTTGATTTCCCGATTCCAAAGAAGAATTTTATTTTTTCAAATATAACATATAAAATTTTCAAATAGTGTATTTAAAAGAGGATCTCCATAAAAGGCGTTTAATCCACCTTTTAAACAATAGTAGAATGTTTACGCTTAAAATTGGATTCATTCGCATTTTTAATCCTCTAACATTTATTGTAATGAGTAAAAATATTTGACAAACATATATGATCATTTTGAAGTTAGTTCTGTTCATTCCCACCATTACAATGGCTAGGCGTTAACTACCATTTAAAATAATATTATTTTATTATTAGAGTACAACGTAAGATTCCTAAGATACTCATTGTTGCGTATTGGGTACGCCATCGCGCATAGAATCCCCTTTAAATTAATATTAATATTTTATTCAAAAAATGGATAAATGTGAAAATTTCATATTATTTATTTACCTGGGGTGTTACATCCTTCCCCCCTTTTGGGAATTGCATCCTCACAATTTTAAAATTGGGCTTGGAACCTTCATTGAAAATCCCACATCCGAACAATAGTCAGTAAAACAATCACATTAAAATAAAGAAAGAGAAGTACAAAGGTCACCTGAGTTAACCCATACTAGGATTCCATGTAAGAAAATATGGATATGGAGGAGAAAACAAAGGGTCATGTTTTGATGGAGAGTGATAGTAAACATGTCTAGGAGAAAGTTAACCATAAGAAAATGACAAACTTGTGATGGGTTAAATGGTATTTGATTCCCCTGAAGGAAAAGTTAACAGAAAACATTTTTTATTTAAGTTACTCTTCATTGAGGAATTTATTTTAGAGCTTAACTAAATCATAATGAAACATAATTACTCGTCATGTAGACTTTCAACTTTTACTAGATTCCTTAATCAAACTCATATTTTCTCCAAAAGACGAGTATTTAGGAAGACTTGTTCGCATTAAGAGTACTATAATGAACTTTATGAGAATCACCTAATCCACAAAAGAGAACTATATATTTCCCATGACTTTAGAAAAAATCCAAAACCAAAATTGTTAGTATGAGATTATAGAATGCACAAAAGTATAATCATTTATAAAAAGAAAATCTATTCTTAATATCCAAAATTTGTCCAAAAAAAACCCAAAGTTCAACGAAGACCATTTGATAAACAATTGTCCATAAAATTCTTCAAAGTGAACCAAAATAAGATCGAAACCCAAATATTTGAAGGATTTAATCACATAGTCTTCCAAGGTAAAAATTAACTTTTATCTCCAAATAACATTAGTTGCTCTTAAATTCTCATATTGAATAGTAATTAACCTAATCACATATCCTCCATGATAGGTTAATCGTTTCAATAGATAACCCCAAATAAACATACTCTTGATTCCTAAATACATCTAACTAAAAAGAATTTGTCAAACTAACCAGAGACTTCATGTATTCCAGTTGTAGGCGATAAATACCAGTCGCACTTTGCTTGTGGGTTCGATTCCCACAGCTTTGTCCGACACGACGGGTTGTCACACGGTCTGCGTGTTGTCCTTTTTCCAAAACTATATAATTCATAAAACATTCCCCAAAATGAGATAAAATCCTCAAAAATAATCATAACATATTTTAACCTCATGTTTATCTCATGACTTTCATTTTCCATCATAACATATAATCACCCATAATTACATAAAAAGTAAGGATCATATAAACCCTAATGGTTACCTTCATAATAATTACCTGAACTTCCACATCGATTATTTATCTCATACATGATGCATTACAGAACATACCAAGGTTCAAGTGGTTGATCATGACTCCTTGATAGTTTTTTTAGAACAACCATGTGTTTCCTCATTGAATCCCCCATTTCATCCAGTCTCTTAATCAGAGAACCACCATAGTTTCCAGCAAACCTATTGTCACTTTAGTGCCTACTAGATCCATCAATTCACTAAAAACAGAAATGTCAGTGTGAGTATATCAACAAAACCATTATGTACTAATGATAAAGATATACTTACTCATTACCTTTATCTAAAAACTATGAATCTTTCCGAAATCCTAACCATTATGGTAATGTCAATTATGCTTAAAGAATACCCTAACCTCTAAAGTTATCGAAACTGACCTCTGATACCAACTATAAGGCCCCAGCCTTAAACCTTACTTAATCTTGAGTTATTATAAGATTAAACATTGAGGATCTTTTCAGGTTTAGATTTTTAGAAAATTAGATCATTAAACTTGCATTACATTCCACATTTAAACAAAGTGGTTACATAAGAGATAGTATTCATTTTCCCATCAACGGAAACATATTTAAAATAAAACATGGATTCTTTCTTGACACTTCCTTGACACTATCATCATATCATGTACCAATCCATTGACCTGTGAAAACATTTCAAAAAACTTGGGATGAGCATAAAAATCTCAGAAAGGGTTATAAAAAGTATGGAAAGGAAACATGAGTACATATATACATAATAATGAAATCATACTTTACCCATAAAGCATAAGAACTTTAACATACCTCATAAAATCATGAATAAATCATAGAAATAATAAGACGTAAAGGTAACTTGAAGAATTCATAACATTCTTAAGTAGGGAGTAACCCTCTTGGTTATGTTTGGAATACCCATCACAGTATATTACCCAAATCTTTTCAGAGAAACCTTAACGTTTAACCCCTTCGTGTTACCCAATGCATTGGAGAGCTATATCGGGCTCACCGGCCCTTAGTTTATCACAGAACCACCTGTCTTCATAAACAATGCCCAAGATCCATAACATAATCATAGCACAAAACTTAAGCATAAACGAAATATAACATTACCATATATCAATAACAATATAACATTTTAAGGTATTGAAATAATAAACCCTTTCTAAAAACCATTTTCGAAACCATTTAAAACATTTAATAAAGAGATCTTTGATTCAAAGTGTCCCATACCACTTTGAAGGTTTTAACATTTTAAAGCATTAATATCCATATAAATAAATCCTTAAAACCATTCTGAAAACATTTAATGAGAAATATTTATAAGAATAAATCATTAAAACATTTGAAACCATATTTTAGTTAAAGGATTTTTAACAAAATGAGAGACACTTGAATACAATAATTGAGGAATAACATTTAATCAGAACTGTATAATATCATGAGAATAAAGGAATTCATGATATAATATTCCAAAGGATAGTATATACACCATATAAGATTGAATTGGTGCATAACAACAATGAAGTCTCAATAGAAATGTAAAATGAGATAAAATCCCCTGCAAAGAAGGTATCCTTAAATTAAGGATAAATCAATCTCATAATTATGTGTGACAAATATAAATACACCCAATATAAGAGGATATTAAGTGTAAAACAATAAAAGGTCATTCACACATATTCAAAGGATTACATATTCAATAACTACATGTTGATCCCAAAGAAATCGAAATTCGGTTAAGAAGTTCACCTGACAGCCTAACGGCGTCACATCAAATTTAAAAAAAAGTGTTGATGAGAGAGATAAAGGGTATATCATCACATGAAAATAAAATTTACGGAAATAAGGATATATAATAACATATCCCAACATAATAATCTGAAAATTAAAAGGCATAACAAAAGAAGTCTTTTAAAAAGAGGAGGGTGAAAGGTTCCCTTACCGATTTGGGTAGCTTTTCAAACGTACACCCCATGAAAGAAAGACTATTCAACATTGATGTAAATACTCATAAACGAAAGTATGTTACACAAAGAGTAGAATAATGGAGAGGAAATACCCCACTCAAATGGAAATATTTTCAAATGTAGCATGAATCTCACGGGAATAAAATTCAGATGAAAAATCCCTTACGAAAACTCGAGAGCCTAACGACGCCAATCAAAACATCCAAAATGGATTGATGAGAGAAAATAGGGTCTCTAATAATATGAACATAAAAATTACAGTATGATTAATATAAAATAACATCCCAATCATAAGAAATATGTGCATAAAAGGAATGACATAAAAGAGTGTACTTTAAAAGAAATAGAGGGGTCGGATCCCTTACCTCATGTCTGAAATGACTCGATCATTGATTAATATCATGAATAATAAAATTTGGTCAATTTATAATTTATTAAGGACCTAATTTAAATATTATTATTCAGTTCATATCACATATTATAATGTTATAACAATTGGTTAATAAAGTGAGTTCATATAAGAAGTTTTTGTCGATGTTCAGTACATAAGTACAAAATGAACTTGTTGGAAAAACATTTCCATGTAGTTATAGGTACATAATCTCTAGAATAGTATTTATGTTTTAAATATCATATATATCCAGTATATATTCATTTTATACTATTTCATAGCATTTGGAGATAAAAAATTAAAAGCACCGTTCATGGAGACGGTAGGCCGTACGTACGCATGAACGCTACTTTCATTTTTTTTCATATTAATGGAATTAAAACAAAATGAGAGATATATATATTATAATTCCAGAATTATATCCATAATTTATATGTAATATATTACATATATATCCATTATATATATGTATTTATAATAGTTCATAACATTTAGAGATAAGAAATGAAATGTACCATTCATGGAGATGGTAAGTCGTACGTACGCATGAACGCTACTTTCATATCTTTTTTTTTGTATTTAATGGAATGAAATAATAATTATATAAAGGTATATTATAATTCTAGTAGGATAAAATATTTAATACCATTAATTCCATCCTTTATACCTCCCACATATGGCATTAACGAATCAAATCACTTTGAGGGGGCGATAGTCTGCACTTCCTAAAATGAAGATATCGCGTTTACCCATAATGGAAACCAAAAAGGTATGACATAAATGAAAAATACAAGAAGATTAAGGAAAAAATAATCATATTATAAATCATATATAAACATAGTGATATCTTAATGTCCACCTTTGATGGTGTTAAAAGTATATTGAACAATCATCGTTTCGTGAGGCAATAATTCGCCAACCACAGAAACAGTATGTTCATTAACCATTAGACAAAGGTGTGTGTAAGTTTAGCTCGTATAATTCACATAACAACATACTAGTATATTTAAGATACTGGTTTTGTTACAAAATAAAAGAATAAAAATAGTTTAGGGGGTTGGAGAAGCAAAATAAACCAAAACAACACAAGGGAAGACATTACCTTTAAATTGGGTAACTTAATTTGATTTGAGATCAAAGGCTTCCTTGGAAAGGATTCTGTCCAATGTGAGGATTCAATGATGAAGAGATGGATGTGGAGAGATGAAATGGGCAGGGGTTGGCCGATCCAAAGGCTTGAGAGGTGTGTGTAAGGTGGTAGAGGTGGGGGCCTTTTATAAGAGGAGAGGAGGGGCACTCTTGGTATGTTACAAAATATTACTTTATTTTCAAATTAGTTTCAGATTTTAAAGGTCCCAAATTGATTTATTTTGAGGATAGGGTGTTAAGGGTTCGAAATCCACCCATCCAATGGGTTTTTGACAAGTGTAAGTTATATTTTTAACATTATATTTTCATTTTATTTAAATCCTTTATTAATGAGGTAATTGATGCATCATCATGATGTCATAAAGAATTTAATTTATATAATGTCTAAAAATTATAAAAAAATATCATGATGTAGGAAATAGTTTTATCTTTCTAATGAATATTTATAGTAAAAAATATGACTTTTATAACTTCATTTAAAAATTGTTTTAGTAAAACATATCACATTTGTGTCGTTTTAATTTTAACATTAAATAAAAAGGTATTTATGTCATTTTCCAACCATAGTGGCTCCATGGGGTCCCCAAGATTACCCATGGATTTTCTTGGTCGGCCATGACACATCCAATGAGGTTAGGACATGTGTCAAGTTCATTTCATATTATTAAAACAATATTTTACCTTAAATTACACTAATTACCTCTAATCGCGATTAAAAACATAAAAGTTACTATTCACCAAAAAAATTATTTTAATCCCATTGAACCACATTTTACTTCCTAATGAAAACCATGTATGTCGGATTTTTGAAATTCAAAAAACAGAAGTGGTAAAGTTTCATTTCAACGAAAGATCAGTTTTTTAAGTACCACTAAGTGGTTTCACTATTCATAAAAAATTGATGTTTTTCAGAATAATACCAAAACTTCACCCTAATCTATATTTGATATTCTGAATTCGAAAATGATGTCTATCTTAAAAAATTCAAATCATATAAGTTAGATTTATTAATTTAATAATTCATTCCCGTTGTCATGACAAATAACGTGTTTTTATGAAATAATATATATCAAAAGATTGACACTAGTTTAAGTCCAGTTTCAAAGTGAAATTAATTCCAACGAGCAGTATTGGATTAAATGGTAATAATATATTATAATTTCACTTTAAAACCAATTCAAAACATAATCTAATATTATAAATAAATTATATTAAAAAGTGGAGTTGAATTAAAATACAACATTTTTCACTATTCATTAAAAAATGCACTTTATCGGAAAAATACCAAAAAATTACACAAAGTAAATTTTGAGGTCCCGCTTCCAAAGAATAATTTTATTTTGTCAAATATAACATATAAAATTTTCAAATAGTGGATTTAGAAGAGGTTCTCCATAAAAGGCAGTTAATCGACCTTTGAAAGAATATTAGAATGTTTACGCTTAAAATTGGATTCATTTGCATTTTAAATCCTCTAACATTTATTGTAAAGAGTAAAAATATTTTATAAACATATATAATCATTTTGTAGTTAGTTCTGTTCATTCCCTCCATTACAATGGCTAGGTGTTAACTACCATTTAAAATAATAATATTTCATTATTAGAGTGCAACGTAAGATTCCCAAGAAACGCGTTGTTGCGTATTGGGTACACCATCGCGCATAGCATCCCCTTTAACGTAATATTAATATTTTATGCATAAAAAATGGATAAATGTGAAAATTTCATATTCTTTATTTACCTGGGGTGTTACATCCTTCCCCCTTTTGGGAATTTCATCCTCTCAATTTTAAAATTGGGCTTGGAAACTTTATTGAAAATCCCACATCAGAACAATAGTCAGTAAAACAATCAAATTAAAATAAAGAAAGAGAAGTACAAAGGTCACCCAAGTTAACCCATTATAGGATTCCATGTACGAAAATATGGATATTTAGGAGAAAACAAACCATCATGTTCTGATGGAGAGTGATAGTAAACATGTCTAGGAGAAAGTTAACCATAAGAAAATGACAAACTTGTGACGTGTTAAGCGGTATTCGATTCCCGAGAAGGAAAAGTTAACAGACACCATTTTTGTTTTAAGTTACTCTTCATTGAGGAATTTATTTATGAGCTTAACTAAATCATAATGAAACATACTTACTCATCATGTATACTTTCAACTTTTATTATATTCCTTAATCAAACTCATATTTTCTCCAAAAGACGAGAATTTAGGAAGACTTGTTCGCATTAAGAGTATTATAATCAACTTCATGAGAATCACCTAATCCACAAAAGAGAACTATATATTTCCGATGACTTTAGAAAAAATCCAAAACCAATATTGTTAGTATGACATTAGAGAATCCAAAAATGTATAATCCTTTATAAAAAGAAAATCTATTCTTATTCTCCAAAATTTTTCCCAAAAAAACCCAAAGTTCAACGAAGACAATTCGATAAAAAATTGTCCATAAAATTCTTCAAAGTAAACCAAACTACGATTGAAACCCAAATATTTGAAGGATTTAAACACGTAGTCTTCCAAGGTACAAATTAACTTTTATCTCCAAATAACATCAGTTTCTCTTAAATTATCATATTGAATAGTAATTAACCTAATCACATATCCTCCATGATAGGTTAATCAATTCAATAGATAACCCAAAATAAACTTACTCTTGATTCCTAAATTCTCTGAACTAAAAAGAATTAGTCAAACTAACCAGGAACTTCACGTAGTCCAGTTGTAGGTGATAAATACCAGTCGCACTTTGCTTGTGGGTTCGATTCCCGCAGCTTTTTCCGAGGCGACGGGTTGTCACACGGTCTACATGTTGTCTTTTTTCCAAAACTATATAATTCATAAAACATTCCCCAAAATGAGATAAAATATTCAAAAATAATCATAACATATTTTAACCACATTTTTATCTAATTCCTTTCATTTTCAATCATAACATATAATAACCCATAATTACCTCAAAAGTAAGGATCATATAAACCCTAATGGTTACCTTTATAATTATTACCTGAACTTCCACATCGATTGGTCATCTCGTACAAGATGCATTAATGAACATACCAATGTTAAAGTGGTTGATCACAACTCCTTGATAGTTTGTTTAGAACAACCATGAGTTTCCTCCTTGAATCCCCCATTTCATCCAGTCTCTTAATCCGAGAACCACCACAGTTTCCTTCAAACCTATTGTCACATTGGTTCCTGCTAGATCCATCCATTCACAAAAAACAGAAATGTCAGTGTGAGTATATCAACAAAATGATCATGTACTAATGAGGAATATATACTTACTCATTCACCTTATCTAAAAACTATGACTTTTTTCGAAATCCTAACCATTATCGTAATGTCACTTATGCTTATAGAATACCCTAACCTCTAAAGTTATCCAAACCGACCTCTGATACCAACTATAAGGCCCCAGCCATAAACCTTACTTAATATTGAGTTATTACAAGTTTAAACATTGAGGATCCTTTTAGGTTTAGAGTTTTAGAGAATTAGATCATAAAAATCGCATTACATTCCACATTTAAACAAAGTGGTTAAATAAGAGATAGTATTCATTTCCCAATCAACGGAAACATATTTACAATAAAACATGGATTCTTTCTTGACACTTCCTTGACACTATCATCATATCATGTACCAATACCTTGACCTGTGAAAACATTTCAAAAAACATGGGATGAGCATAAAAAGCTCAGTAATGGTTATAAAAAGTATGGAAAGGAAACATGAGTACATATATACATAAGAATGAAATCATACTTTACCCATAAAGCATAAAAAAATTAACATACCTCATAAAATCATGAATAAATCATAGAAATAATAAGACATAATGGTAACTTGAAGAATTCATTACATTCTTAAGTAGGGAGTAACCCTCTTGGTTATGTTTGGAATACCCATCACAGTATATTCCCCAAATCTCTTCAGAGAAACCTTAATGTTTGACCCCTTCGCGTTACCCAATGCATTGGAGAGATATATCGCGCTCACCCGCCCTTATTTTATCATGGAACCACCCGTCTTCATAATCAATGCCCAATAA
This sequence comes from Viscum album, assembly GCA_963277665.1. Taxonomy (NCBI): domain Eukaryota; kingdom Viridiplantae; phylum Streptophyta; class Magnoliopsida; order Santalales; family Viscaceae; genus Viscum; species Viscum album. The sequence continues at coordinate 374,544,332 of OY728160.1, read as the reverse complement.
CCATAACATAATCATAGCACATATCTTAAGCATACAGTGTAACACCCTAAGATTTCATTATGTGTTATTTCTTCAAAATAATTCAATAACATGCACTACATGCAACACCGAGTTCAAGCACACCATGACTTACCAAACAAGCCATTCAAAAGAGGTTATTAATAGTATTAACTAAATTTTAATCTTTATATAATCCTTATAATTTTATAATCTATATTATGAGTTTCTTAGACATAATGTAAGTACAAATTCATTTTTAGTATTGCACTTTGAACCAAATTTTAATAGTGAACCCTTTTTAAATACAATAATTTAAACTTTTTGACTAAATGAGGTCATAAAAAATTTAAAATGAAACATCCCAAGCTTCAATGGTATGCTTTCCTTTGAATAATACAGTAGCGTGTGTTGTACGCAACTTCGAGTTCTAACACACACCATAACCAATCAAACTAGCCGTTATGAATAGTAATACCCACTTTTTGAAATTATATATATTTTATATTTCAAAATGGACTTCATTTTTATATTCGGAATATAGAATTTATCCTAGGGTGAAATTTTGGAACTTTTCAGATAACACTTATATTTTGATGAATAGTGAAAATTACTATATTTTAATTAAAAACAACTTTTTTAATCGAAATAATTTATATTGATAAATTATTAATTTGAGTGGTTTTAAAGTATATTTAGAATATATTTCTACCATTTAATACAATGTTGGTCATTGGAAATAATTTCACAATTAAACCGAACATAAACATGTATCAATCTTTTGACAGTTATTATATCTTGAAAACACGCTTTTTGTTTTGACAGCGGGAATTAATGTTAAATTAATTTTTGCCACTTCTGTGCTTTGAATTTGGAAAAATGGATTCCATATTTGGAATCAGGATGTTCAAATTTTATAAATAGGTAACTTTTATTTTTAGATATTTTGAATAATTATTTCGGTAAATATTTTATTTACCATGGTTAAAGGGTAAATCTGGTAAATAAGGGTTAAAAATAATATTATAATAATAAAAAATTACCCTAAAACGTGTCATAACATTATTGGTTGATACAAGTTCGACCATAGGAATCTTCGGGTCGATTTTGGGACCTCATGGTGCCACTTGTAAGTGATAGAGACACTTTATTTTAATTATGTTAAAATGAATACAAAAATGACACATGCATATATCTTTTAGAAAAACAATTTTTACATAGGGTTATATATGTTGGATTTTCGATTGTAAATATTTATTAGAAACCTAAAAGGATTATATACATAATGGTGTCTTATTTATAATTTTTATATATTAAATAACACAATTTATTTATGACACAATGATGATGCAGTAATTACCATAATAGTGAAAAATTAAAATAAATTATATTATAAATACTCAAATAAATATAATTTAAGACTTTTAATGAATTAAAATAATTTTATAGGATAATATGACATATTTGTATGGATTTAATTAACATTTTTCAAAGTAATAATTCTGTTATGAGTTTCACAAAAATCAACTATTGAATAGTGTCAAAATTGACATAAAAGAGTTTTTTAAAACAAATATTATATTATTAATTGATATTAAATTCCCAAAAATCTAAGGATCGGCCAATAGACTTATATCATGATATTTGTATCATTAATGGACCACTTGAGGGTCTCTTGGATGTATATAGTATGTTTATTAACTATATAATATAAAAATATAAAGTGACATGGTAAATGTCAAACTAATTAACAAAGAGTTAATACTTAACGATAAGGTTAATATAGTAACCCAAACCGGTCTAAATTCTATTGGATGATTTTTTTTGACCTATCCCCACCATAAAATTTAAATAATCAACTTTAGAGCCATTATAAACCGAAGAAGAATTTAATATAAATTAATATTTCTAGCTTTTCCAAAGGTGCCCCTCACCCATCTTATAAAAGGGCACTCATCCTTCTCATTTTTTCACACCATAAAAGCCTTTTGGTTAGGCCGAAATCTTCCCAAATACTCTCCCAACTTCCCTCAATACAACCTAGAGGCCTTAGTTTGATCAAAAATCCAACCTAAGGAGCCCTTTTGATCAAATCAAAAGGAAGAACCCGAAGAAGTGGTAATGATTTCACCACCCTTTTCCAAGTTCCTTTCTTCTTCCACTTCTTCTTAATTTATTGTTACCATTAGAAAATAATAACTCCAGTATCATATATATAATGTGATGTTATTATAAATATGGTACAACCATATTCAGTATTCTATCCATCCATTGAATAACATGTCACCATACATGTGTACGTATGGCTTTCCGTCTCCACAACATGGTGTAATTGTTATTCAATATATTATTATTTGAATGGGTATAATAATGATGTGTAACTCATGTAAATAATAAATATAACATTATAATGATTCTGTATATATGATATAATATCCAATTATATATTATTTTAATATCAAAAAAATGATATTGTCGCTCGTGCGTACGTACGGACTACCGTCTCCATGAGCGCGATAAGATTCATTCTCCATCGTATCCATTCAAGTATAATTATCATTTGATGATTTAAAAATAATGTTTAAGTACTTGATATCATTATGGATATGAATGAGATAAAACCTATCCATGAAAAACATGCATTACATAACAAAGCATATAAAAGAAAATGAGTAAGTTAACACCCGAAACGACAATAATACTAAGATATTATTAACAAAGCAATGTTAAAAGATCATATATGATATAATATTAATATATATGATTCTTGTATAATTTAATAACAATTATTTCACCATTATACATTAGGTTAACCTACCCTCAACCAAGGAAAGGTACAAGGTAGGGGTTATTTCACAATCTCTTCATTATTTGAGGTTGTTTGTACATAATAATATATTGGGATCTCTTTATCATCCACATCCACGTTTCTTAAAAATGAATTTCAAAACATTTTTACTATTTACTAGAATATGGGTTAATGTAATTTATACCCTTATTTGACTTTTTATAAGAGGTTTATAAAGGAATCTTTCTGTCATTTTCCAAACAAGGTGCTTTTTAACCTTTTCGACAAAATTAAGGTAAGAATGTTTTTTAACTTATACAGTGGGTACGGCTATTTTCTGCCGTTATAAAATCGTCGAAGCTTCCCTTACAAGCTTATAAGAATATTTTCAATGAAAATGTTTTATTTCATAAATATTAGACTCTTAAATTATTTCAAAATAGAAAGAGATATTTCTCTAAAAAGAGTTTTGATTTCATCAATGTCAACATCCTTTGATGGATTTTACGCTTATTTAAAGTTGATTTATAATGATACAAAACTTTTATATTGAAGGTTTTGTGATGTGCTATTTTTATATCATTCATATTTTATGGTGAAAGTATTGACATTTAGTATGCTAGTTTTAATACGAATGTTTATGTTATGTTTAAAACATTTCATATGGGAATGCATTGGACTTAATATGTGACGGGTGGATCCCGCTATAGCTCCTCGATGCATCGGTAGGTCTCATGAGACAAACTAGTGTCTTGGCACAAGTCCTTGGAAAAATCATATTTGTTGTCTTGGCACGAGGCCTTGGCTATGTGGTTATGATAGTATGGCATTATGCATTCCATCATTATGAAAGTGGTTATTGATATTGCACGTGATTATTAGATTAGTAGAATATCCATGTGAATAAGTAAATGGCATTATTTCATTTTATTTTTGCCATACTATGTTGAAGTACATGTTTAATAGGAATTTGTTTTAAGTTATACATTTCCTTAAATGTTTATTCTTATTTATGAAAGTTTCCGCTATATTGTTATCTTTACTAGGCATTTGAGCTCACCCCTTTTCTAGGTTTTATGTTTCCTAGGATGTGAAGAAGTAATTTATGAATGACCTGCAGGGATAGTATGTGGGGATATGAGTGTGGGATATGGAGACTATGTTGTTGTAGTAGTTTTTCACTTTATGATATAATGTAAAACTTTATGAATATATCTAGTGTTTCCAAGTCTACTAAACCAATCGGTCTGTCGAGATTTGATCTTTCTTGTGATCATGCCAATGTTATGTAATAATGCACTGACTCTAGGTAACTGGGGTCGGGGAATTATAGTTGGTATCAGGGGAAGTTTAGTACAAACCTTGGAAGCTAGATTTAGATAAACTCTTATTAGAGAAAGTAGACCTAAGATGAACTTTGAGGATTAGTATTGAATAACTTCCAAGAATTTTGGTATTGTAGAGATTTTGAGATTTTTCCAAGAAATACATCCTTGTCTGCATACGAGCAGGTAGAGGCAGCTCTAGAAAAGATGTACCTAGGGGTAAAACCCGAAAACACCGCTTTGAGCTGGACTCGAACAGGAACTAGTGAACGAAAACCAGCCTTGATGTACTCTTGGTTACGACACTCTCGGGGGATATGCTTAGGATAATTCTCATTTTCTTCACAAGCCATTATTAAGGGTCTTTGAGTATATACTTCCTCAAAGGAGACATTTTTAGGATTATGGATTGAATCCATAAACTATTTAATTTATGTTATGTGTTTTACAAGTTTGGGATTAGGTATTGTTATTCATAAACTAATCTAGTGTATGCCATTGTTTAGAAATGGTTCCCAAAAGAAGGAATGATAACTCCATCAATGCACTTGATCCAAAGTGAAAGAAGGATCATATCTTTAATGGTCTTAAGACAGAATTTATTCGAGAAATAGTCTCCCATGTATTATCATCATATGAAGAAATAATATCATGTGTTGTTAAGATAAGTAAAGAGTTTACTGAGTCCTATGGCTTTGATTGGAAGTAAGAGAAGAAAAGGATGAATGAGAGAAATATGGATAAACGGAAGAGAGAAAAGAAGAATTTTCCCGTATGTGATAACTGTGGGAAGAAACACCCTGGAACTTTCCTGAAAGGAATGGGAGTTTGTTATAAGTGTGGAGGAAAATGGCAGAATGTAGTGACTGCAAGGGTAAAAAAATGGTTTCAAATGTACAATGCTTCATTTGCAAGGAGTTTCGACACTACGCGAACTTATTTCCTAGTCATCAGACTATGTCGCAAATGATATGATTGGATAATAATCAAGTACTACCACAGATGAAGAGGAATGATTAGAGTTCTTATGTTGATTATGTTAATTGAGTGTTGTATCAACAATGTACTTGTTATAATAATTATGGAGTATATAAGGATTGTACTGCAATACTATTTCATTAAGGACATGAGATTGTGTGGAACAACGAAAAGTGACTCAATAGCAGGATAAATTTTTGTAAAATATATGGTTGATAGAATGATAAACCATAATATAGTTCTGATACTGAGGTAGTGATTTTGGAATAATACATGATTGAATTTGGATAAATTATATTGGATATTATTGACTACCTTGAAACTGATTACTGATTTGTATATTCCATCATTGTTGGGGTTTAAAACATTTTCGGATTGAAGGAGTATATCTATTATTCTTTAAGGAATAAGGGATCATGAAATTAATCAATAAGGTTTTATGGTAATTCAGGATGTTGCAGTGTTTTAAATGAATACATGATGAAGGTGTTCACATGTTATTATGCAGAAGAAAGGATCTTTATTGTGTTTACCTTCCTTATAAATTTTGGACTGAAGTATTTTGGATAGTTCTAGTTTGGATTATTTTGTATTTCCATAAAAGGACAACCCGGAGGTTGGGCAGCAACCTGTCGCGTCCGGCAAGGCCGCGAGACTTGAACCCACAACCGAAGGGAGACTAGGGTGTATCACCTACAATTGACCCATGTGATGTCCTGGATTGAATAATGTCGTTTTTCAATGGTTCATCTAGATGAATTATAAATTCATTTTTTTAACCCTACATGAATAGGATAAATAGAATATTATTTTTATGTTCTGTTTTCATTTAGAGTGAAAGATTAGTCTGTGGTATAAATTAGTTAAAGGATGGAACTCTACTTTTCAAGAATATATTTTTTCTTCTTCTCTTATTCTATGAGTAAATTAATTCTTATACTTTATTTATGGAATCCTAAAACCAAAAATGGGTTATCCTAATACCCTATGTTTTGTTGAACCGATGGTATTTCAAATCATCATAGATTGATGAATTTAAGGACCTCAATTTTAAACTTGTTTTTGATTGATGACCTCAATCACTACCTATAAATATTTATGTTTTCCCTCCAATTATATGTCTCTAATTTCCACCATTGTTCTCCTAATCGAGATCATAATTTGGTGGTGACCATTTCATTTCTCTTTTCCTCATATTAAGACTAAATTTTAGTAACCCAATTTTCGATATGGGTTTTCCCACAAAGATATTAATATTTTCAACCTTTTATTTTCGAATAACAATTTCAAATTGTGAGGACGCAATTTATTGAAGGAGGGGAGAATGTAATACCCCAAGATTTCATAGTGTGTTATTTCTTCAAAATAATTCAATAACGTGCACTACACGCAACAATGAGTTCAAGCGCACCATGACTTACCAAACAAGCTGTTCAAAAGAGGTTATGAATAGTATTAACTAAATTTTAAACTTCATATAATCCTTATAATTTTAGAATCAATATTATGAGTTTCTTAGACATAATGTAAGAACAAATTCATTTTCAGTATTGAACTTTTACCAACTTTTATTAGTGAACCCTTTTTAAATAAAATAATTTAAACATTTTGACTAAATCAGGACATCAAAAATTTAAAATTAAACATCCCAAGCTTGCACGGTACACTTTCCTTTGAATAATACAGTAGCGTGTGTTATACGCAACTTCGAGTTCTAACACACACCACAACCAATCAAACTAGCCGTTATGAATAGAAATACATACTTTTTAAATATATATATATATATATTATATTTCAAAATGGACTTCATTTTTGGATTCGGAATATCGAATTTATCCTAAGGTGAAATTTTGGAACCTTTCGGATAAAACTTATATTTTGATGAATAGTGAAAATTACTAAATTTTAATTAAAAACACCTTTTTTAATCGAAATAATTTATATTGATAAATTTTTAATTTGAGTGGTTTTAAAGTATATTTAGAATATATTTTTACCATTTAATACAATTTTGGTCATTGGTCATAATTTCACAATTAAACTGAATATAAGCAAGTATCAATCTTTTGACAATTATTATATCTTAAAAACACGCTTTTTGTTTTGACAGTGGTAATTAATTATAAATTAATTTCTGCCACTTCTGTGTTTTGAATTTGGAAAAATGGATTCCATATTTGGAATCAGAATGTTTAAATTGCGTAAATAGGTAACTTTTATTTTTAGACATTTTGAATAATTACTTCGGTAAATATTTTATTATCATGGTTAAAGGGTAAATCCGGTAAATAATGGTTAAAAAATAATATTATAATAATAAAAATTACCCGAAAACGTGTCCTAACATTATTGGTTGATACAAGTTCGACCATAGGCATCTTTGGGTCGATTTTGAGACTCCATGGTTCCACTTGTAAGTGATAGGGACACTTAATTTTAATTAAGTTAAAATGAATACAAAAATGACACAAGCATATAACTTTTAGAAAAACAATTTTTACAGATGGTTAAATAAGCTTGATATTCTATTGTAAATATTCATTAGAAAGATAAAACAATTTTATACATAATTATATTTTATTTATAATTTTTATACATTAAATAATTTAATATATTTATGACACAATGATGATGCAGTAATTACAATAATAGTGAAAAATTTAAATAATTGATATTATAAATACCCGAATAAATAAAATTTGATACTTTTAATGAATTAAAATAATTTTCTAGGATTCTATGACATATTAGTATTGATTTAATTAACTTTGTTCGAAGTAATAATTCTGTTATGAGTTTCACAAAAATCAACTATTGAATAGTGTCAAAATTGACATACAAGAGTTTTTTAAAACAAATATTATATTATTAATTGATATTAAATTCCTAAAAATATAAGGATCATCCAAGAGACTTATATCATGATATTTTTATCATTACTGAACCACTTGGGGGGTCTCTTGGATGTATATCGTATGTCTATTAACTATATAATATAAAAATAAAAAGTGACATGGTAAATGTCAAACTAATTAAATTAGAGTTAATATTTAAAGATAAGGTTAATATAGTAACCCAAACCTATCCAAATTATATTGGTTGAATTTTTTTCGACCTATCCCCACCTTAACATTTAAATAATCACCTTTTGAGCCATTAGAAACCGAATAAGAATTTATTATAAATTAATATTTCTAGCTTTTCCAAAGGTGCCCCTAACCCCTCTTATAAAAGGGAACTCCTGCTTCTCATTTATTCACACCTTCAAAGAATTTTGGTTCTGCCAAACTCTGCCCAAATACTCTCCCAACTTCCCTCAATACAACTTAGAGGCCTTAGTTTGATCAGAAATCCAACCTAAGGAGCCCTTTTGATCAAATCAATAGGAAGAACCCGAAGAAGAGGTAATGATTTCACCACCCATTTCCAAGTTCCTTTCTTCGTCCACTTCTTCTTCCTTTGTTGTTACCATTCTAAAATAATAACTCCAGTATCATATATATACTGGTATGTTATTATAAATATGGTACAACCATATTCAGTATTCTATCCATCCTTTGAATAACAAGTCACCATACGTGCGTACGTACGGCTTACCGTCTCCACATCGTGGTGTAATTGTTATTCAATATATTATTATTTGGATGGGTATAATAATGATGTGTAACTCATGTAAATAAAAAATATAACATGATAATGATTCTGTATATATGATATACTATCCAATTATATATTATTTTAATATCAAAAGAATGATATTGTCGCTCGTGCGTACGTACGGACTACCGTCTCCAGGAACGCGATGAGATTCATTCTCCATCGTATCCATTCAAGTATAATTATCATTTGATGATTTAAAAATAATTTTTAAGGACTTGATATAATTTTGGATATGAATAAGATACAACCTATCCATGACAAACATGGCTTACGTAACAAAACATATAAAATAAAACGATTAAGTTAACACCCGAAACGACGATAATACTAAGATATTATTAACAAAGCATTGTAATAAGATCATATATGATATCATATTAATATATATTATTCTTGTATAATTTAATAACAATTATTTCACCATTATACAGGAGGTTAACCTACCCTCATCCAAGTAAAAGTAGATGGTAAGAGTTATTTCACAATCTCTTTATTACCTTAGGTTGTTTATACATAATAATCTACTGGGATCTCTTTATAATCCACATCCACGTTTCATAAAAATGTATTTCAAAACATTTATACTATTTACTAGAATATGGATTAAATTCATTTATACCCTTGTTTGACTTTTTATAAGAGGTTTATAAAGGAATCTTTCTGTCATTTTTCAAACAAGGTTCTTTTTAACCTTTTCGACAAAATTAAGGTAAGAATGTTTTTTTAACTTATACGGTGGGTGTGGCTATTTTCCTCCGTTATAAAATGGTCGAAGCTTCCCTTACAAGCTTATTAGAATATTTTCAAAGAAAATGTTTTATTTCATAAATATAAGACTTTTAAAAGATTTCAAAATAGAAAGAGATATTTCTCTAAAAAGTGTTTTATTTCATCTATGTCAACATCTTTTGATGGATTTTACGCTTATTTGAAGTTGATTTATTATGATAAAAAACTTCTATATTGAAGGTTTTGTGATATGTTTTACTGTGGTTGTGATATTTTTATATAGTTCGTAGTTTATAGTGAAATTATTGACATTTTGTGTGCTAGTTTTAATACGAATGTTTATGTTATGATTAAACCTTTTCATATGGGAATGCATTGGACTTAATATGTGACGGGTGGAGCCCGCTCTAGCTCCTCGATGCATGGTAGGTCTCATGAGACAAACTACTGTCTTGGAACAAGGCCTTGGAAAAATCTTATTTGTAGTCTTGGCATGAGGCCTTGGCTATGTGGTTATGATATTCTGGAATTATGCATGCCATCATTATGAAAGTGGTTATTGATATGTCATGTGATTATTCGATTAGTAGAATATCCATGTGAATAAGTAAATGGCATTATTTCATATTATTTTTGCCATAATATTTTTATGTTCATGTTTAAAAGGAGTTTGTTTTAAGTTATACATTGCCTTAAATGTTTATTCTTATTTATGAAAGTTTCCGCTATATTGTTATCCTTACTAGGAATTTGAGCTCACCCCTTTTCTATGTTTTATTTTTCCCAGGATTGAAGAAGTAATTTATAAATGACCTACAGGGATAGTATGTGGGGATATGAGTGTGGGATATGGAGACTATGTTGTTGTTGTAGTTTTTCACTTTATGGTGTAATGTAAAACTTTATGAATATATCTAGTGTTTCCAAGGATACTAAACCAATCGGTCTGTCGAGATTTGATCCTTCTTCTGATCATGCCAATGTTATGTAATAATGCACCGACTCTAGGTAACTGGAGTCGGGGCGTTAAATAAAGGAAATATAACATTACAATATTTCAATAACAATGTAACATTTTAAGATATTGAAATAATAAATCCATTCTAAAAACCATTTTTGAAACCATTTAAAACATTTAATAAAGAGATATTTGATTCAAAGTGTCCCATACCACTTTGAAGGTTTTAACATTTTAAACCATTAATATCCATATAAATAAATCCTTAAAACCATTTTGAAAACATTTAATGAGAAATATTTATAAGAATAAATCATTAAAACATTTGAAAGCATATTTTAGTTAAAGGGTTTTTAACAAAATGAGAGACACTTGAATAGAATAAATGAGGAATAACATTCAATCAGAACATTATAATATCATGAGAATAAATTAATTCCTGATATAATATTCCAAAGGATAGTATATACACCATATTAGAGTGAATTGGTGCAAAACAACAATGAAGTCTCAATAGAAATGTAAAATGAGATAAAATCCCCTGTAAAGAAGGTATCCTTAAATTAAGGATAAATCAATCTCATAATTATGTGTGACAAATATAAATACAACCAATATAAGCAGATATTGTGTTTAAAACAATCAAAGGTCATTCACACATATTCAAAGGATGACATATTCAATAACTACATCTTGAACCCAAAGAAATCGAAATTGGGTTAAGAAGTTCCCTTGAAAGCCTAACGGCGTCACATCAAATTTGAGAAAAAGAGTTGATGAGAGAGATAAAGGGTATATCATCACTTGAACATAAAATTTATGGCAATAAGGATATATAATAACATATCCCCACATAATAAGATGAAAATTAATCGACATAACAAAAGATGTATTTTAAAAAGAGGAGGGTAAAATGTTCCCTTACCGATTTGGGTAACGTTCGAAACGTACACCCCATGAAAGAAGGACTATAAAAAATTGATGTAAATACTCATAAACAAAATTATGTTACAAAAATAGTAGAATAATTGAGAGTACATACACCACTCAAAAGGAAATATTGTCAAATGTAGCACGAATCTCACGGGAATAAAAGTGAGATGAAAAATCCCTTACGAAAACTCGACAGCCTAACGACGCCAATCAAAACTTCCAAAATGGATTGATGAGAGAAAATAGGGTCTCTCATCATATTAACATAAAAATTACAGTAATATTAATATAAAATAACATCCTGATCATAAGAAATATGAGCTTAAAAGGAACGACATAAAAGAGTGTACTTTAAAAGAAAGAGAGTGGTCGGATCCCTTACCTCATGTCTGACATGACTCGATCGTTGTTTAATCTCATGAATAATAAAATTTGGTAAATTTATAATTGATTAAGAAACTCATTTAAACATTATTATTCATTTAATATCACATATTATAATATTGTAATAATTGGTTAATAATGTGAGTTCATATCAGAAGTTTTTGTCGATGTTCAGTACATGAGTAAAAATTGAACTTATTGGAAAAACATTTCCATGTAGTTATAGGTACATAATCTCCATAAAAGTATTTATATTTTAAATATCATATATATAAATTATATATTCATTTTATACTATTTCATATCATTTGGAGATAAAACATTAAAAGCACTGTTCATGGAGACGGTAGGTCGTACGTACGCATGAACGCTATTTTCATTTTTTGTCATATTAATGGAATTAAAACAAAATGAGGGAGATATATATTATAATTCCAGAATGATATACATAATTTATATGTAATATATTAAATATATATCCATTATATATATGTACTTATAATAGTTCATTACATTTGGAGATAAGAAATGAAATGTACCGTTCATGGAGACGGTAAGCCGTTCGTACGCATGAACGCTACTTTCATTTACTTTTTTGTATTTAATGGAATGAAATAATAATGATATAAAGATATATTATATTTCTAGTAGGATAAAATATGTAATACCATTAATTCCATCCTTTATACGTCCCACATATGGCATTAACGAATCAAATCACTTTGAGGGGCGGTAGTCCGCACTTCCTAAAATGAAGATTTCGCGTTTACCCATAACAGAAACCATAAAGGTGTGCCATAAATGAAAAATAAAGAGGATTATGGAAAACATAAACATATTTTATATCATATATAACTATAGTGACATCTTAATGGCCACCATTGAAGGTGTTAAAAGAATATTGAACAATCATCGTTTCGTGAGGCAGTAATTTGCCATCCACAGAAACTGTACGTTATTTAACCATTAGTCGATGTTATGTGTAAGTGGAGCTAGAATCCATCACATAACAACATACTAGTATATTTTAGATACTGGTGTTGTTACAAAATAAAAGAATAAAAATAGTTTAGGGGGTTGGAGAAGCAAAATAAAAAAAAGAACACAAGGGAGGACATAACCTTTAAATCGGGTAACTTCCGTTGATTTGAGCTCAAAATCTTCCTTGGAATGTATTCTGCCCAAAGTGAGGATTAAATGATTCAGATATGGATGTGGAGAGATGAAATGGAAAGGGTTTTTACAAGAAAAAGTCTTGAGAGGTGTGTGTAAGGTGTTAGAGTCGGGGGCCTTTTATAAGAGGGGAGGAGGGGCACTCTTGGTATGTTACAAAATGTTACTTTATTTTCAAATGAGTTTCGGATTTTAAAGGTCCCAAATTGATGTATTTCGAGGATAAGGTGGTAAGGGTTCTAAATCCACCCATACAATAGGTTTGTGACAAGTTTAAGTTATAGTTTTAATATTATCGTTTCATTTTATTAAAATACCTTATTAATGAGGTAATTGTTGCATCATCATGATGTCATAAATAATTTAATTTATTTAAAGTCTAAAAATTATATAAAAATATAATGATGTAGGAAATAGTTTTATATTTCTAATAAATATTTATAGTCAAAAATATGACTTTTATATCCTCATTTAAAAATTGTTTTAGTAAAACATCTAATGTTTGTGACATTTTAAATTTAACTTTAAATAAAAAGGTATTTATGTCATTTTCCAAACAAAGTGGCTCCATGGGGCCCCCAAGTTGACCCATGGATTTTCTTGATCTGCCATGACACATAAAATGAGGGTAGGACATGTGTCAAGTTCATTTCATATTATTAAAACATTACTTTTACCTTAAATTACACTAATTACCTCTGATCGTGATTAAAAACATAAATGTTACTATTCCCCAAAAAATTATTTTAATCCCATTGAACCACATTTTACTTCTTAATGACAACCATGTATGTCGGATTTTTGAAATTCAACACACAGAAGTGGTAAAGTTTCATTTAAACGAAAGATCAGTTTTTTAAGTACCACTTAGTGGTTTCACTATTCATCAAAAATTGATGTTTTTAGAATAATACCAATACATCACCATAAGCTATATTTGATATTCCGAATTAAAAAATGATGTATATTTTAAAAAATTCAAATCGTATAAGTTACATTAATTAATTTAATAATTAATTCCCGCTGTCATGACAAATAGCGTGTTTTTAGGAAACAATATATATCAAAATATTGACAGTAGTTTTAGTCCAATTTCAAAGTGAAATTAATTCCAAATACCACTATTGGATTAAATGGTAAAAATATATTCTAATTTCACTTTAAAACCAATTCAAAAGATAATCTAATCATAGAAATAAATTATATTAAAAAGTGGTTTTGAATTAAAATACAATATTTTTCACTATTAATTAAAAAAAGAACTTTATCTGAAAAATACAAAAAATTTACACAAAGAAAAATTTGATGTCCCGATTCCAAAGAAGAATTTTATTTTGTCAAATATAAAATATAAAATTGTCAAAAATAGGATTTAAAAGAGGTTCACCATAAAAAGGTGGTTAATCGACCTTTTAAAAAATATTAGAATGTTTACGCTTAAAATTGGATTCTTTCTCATTTTTAATCCTCTAACATTTATTGTAAAGAGTAAAAATATTTGACAAACATATATAATCATTTTGTAGTTAGTTCTGTTCATTCCCTCCATTACAATGGCTAGGCGTTAACTACAATTTAAAATAATATTATTTTATTCTTAGAGTGCAACGTAAGATTCCCAAGAAACTCGTTGTTGCGTATTGGGTACGTTATCATGCATAGCTTCCCCTTTAAATTAATATTAATATTTTATTCAAAAAATGGATAAATGTGAAAATTTCATATTCTTTATTTACCTGGGGTGTTACAGCCTCAATGAATGGAGATTTAGACGAAGTCCATAAAAATATAATTTTTTAAATAACATAGATCTATTATGTGTACTTACTATAAGTAGACATAAATAAAGTACAAATACAAGATAGGACATAATAATATCTTGACATAATTTGAAAGTAGGAGATTAACCCAAAGAACGGAATTTGGGTTAAGAAGTTCATTTACCTCGTGTCCGACTTGACTCGATCGTTCTTTAATCTCCTGAATAATAAACTAGAGTTAATATCTATTTTCATAAGAACTTTTTTAATGTTCATTATTACTTTTATATCACTTATTACCATGTTATGAAAATTATGTAATTATTTAAGTTAATAACGGTCATTTTGTCGATCATTGGTACTTGACTCAAAAAGAAACTTCTTATAATTACAAGTTATTCATGTGGTGAAATATCCATTATATCCAGAATTATGTTCATGATGTATATATCATATATATCACATATATACATTATATACATTCATTTATAATATTACATAACATTTAGAGGTATGAAATGAAATGCACCGTTCATAGAGACGGTAAGCCGTACGTACGAATGAACGCTACTTTCATTTCTATTTCATAATTAATGGAATGAAATTATAATTATATAAAGGTATAAAATAATTCCAGTATAATATAATGTAAAATACCATTTACTCCATCCATTATACATCCTACATATGGCATTAACAATTCAAATCTCTTTGAGGGGGTGGTAGTCCGCACTTCCTAAAATGAAATTATCACGTTTACCCAAAATGGAAATCATAAAGGTATGCCATAAATGAAAAATACAGAATCATAAGGGAAAAACACATAATATATATCATATATAAAAATAGTGTCATCTTAATGGCTACCATGATAGGTGTTAAAAAAGATTGAACAATCATCATTTCGTGAGGCACTAATTCGCTACCCACAGAAACAGTATGTTCATTAACCATTAGACGAAGGTGTGTGTAAGTGTAAATAAAATAATTCTCAAAACAAAAATCCAAGTATATTGAGAATACTGGTTTTGTTAAAAAATAAATTAATTATAATATTTTAGGGGGTTTGATAAGCAAAATAATACAAAAGAACACAATAGAAGACATTACCTTAAAATCGGGTAACTCAATTTGATTTGAGCCAAAGGCTTCCTTGGGAAGACTTCTGCCCAAAGTGAGGCTTCTAGGAGTAAGAGTGGGAATTTGAGAGTGTATTTGGGCAGATTTTGGCCTATCCAAATGGGTTTGATGGTGTGAATAATGTGGTAGAGGTGGGGGCCTTTTATAAGTGGAGAGGAGGGGCACTCTTGGAAGGTCATGAAATGTTACATTATTATGAAGTGATTTTCGGATTTCAAAGGTACCACAATGATATATTTCTAGGATAAGGTGTTAAGGGTTCTAAATATTCCCATAAAAAAGGTTTTAGTCAAGTTTACGTCTTAGATTTTACATTATCTTTTCATTTTATTTAAATCATTAATTAATGAGGTAATCACTGTATCATCATTGTGTCATAGAAAATTTTGTTTATTTAATGTCTAAAAATTATAAAAAAAATTACCGTGATGTAGGAAATATTTTTATCTTTCCAATTAATATTTATATAAAAAACTTAACTTATATAACCCCATGTAATAATTTCTTTAGTAAAACAACACATGTTTGTGACAATTTTTTTTTACTTTAAATAAAAAGTTATTAATGTCATTTTATTACCCAAGTGCCTCCATGGGGTCCCCATGTTGACCCGTGGAATTTCATGGTCGGCCATGACTCATAAAATAAGGTTAGGACAAGTTTAAATGTATTTTCATATTTTTATAATATCATTTTTACCTTAAATTTCACTAATTACCTTTAATCGCGATTAATAGAACATAAAAGTTACTATTCCCAAAAAATTATTTTAATCCCATTGAACCACATTTTAATTTCTAATGAAAATTATGTATGTTGGATTTTGGAAATTCAAATCACAGAGGTGGTAAAATTTCATTTAACCAAAAAATCAGTTTTTTAGCTACCACTTAGTGGGTTCACTATTAATCAAAAATCGATGTTTTTCCGAACAATAGAAAAAATTAACCCTGTGATATTTTGATATTCCTAATTAAAAATGATGTCTATTTTAGAAAATTAAAACCATATAAGTTGAATTAATTAATTTAATAATTATTTCTCGCTGCCACAGCAAATAGCGTGTTTTTAAGAAACAATATATATCAAAAGGTTGACAATTGTTATGTCCAATTTCAAAGTGAAATTAATTATAATGACCAACATTGGATAAAATGGTAAAAATATATTATAATTATACTTTAAAACCACTAAATTTTATAATTTATCAGTATAAAATATTTTGATTAAAAAAGTTATTTTTAAGTATTTTTCACTATTCATCAAAAATTGGAAGTTCTCCGAAAAATACCAAAAATTCAACATAGGCTAATTTCGATATTCTGAATCCTAAAATGAAGTCCATTTTGAAATATAAAATTTATATAATTTCAAAAATTGGGTATTAATATTCACAACTGCTACTTTTATTGGTCGCGGTGTGTTAGAACTCGAGGTTGTGTACAACAAACGCTGCTCTATTATTCAAAGAGAAGAGTACCATGGATGCTTGGGGTGTTACATCATCCATTTCATATGATGCACCGTTGTGTTTGTGGTGTTGGATAAGGAGTTTTTGAGGGATTTCCACACCTCCCGTTTTTTGTACATCTAGGAGTGGAAAAGATATACCAGGTCCTCCAATATCAATAATGGTGGACAAGGATGAAGAAGGTAGTGGAAAATTTTGTTTTGTGGTGCCTCAATTGTCAGAAAGTGAAGGTAGAGTAGCAGGTTCCAGCTAGCATGAATCAGCCACTTGAGGTGATAGAGTGGAAGTGGGATGGTATCTCAATGGAAATCTTGATGGGTTTACCTGACACATCTATGGGGCATGATTCCATAGGCATGATTTTTGACAGACTCACCATGTCAGACCACTTACCACTCATCTAGAAGCATGGATCAATAGATATCTTGGTATGCATCTACATATATGAGATAGTTTAACTACATGGGGTCCCATCAATGATAGTCTCAGATCGACACACACGACTTATCAGATGGTTCGAAGGATACACTGTGGTCCTAGAGGATACCAAATAAGTTTAACTTTCTTCTATTGAGAACTAGAAACAACACACTACCCTTGGAAGACAATATCAAATGATGGGGGATCAGCATGGATCCAGGTGTTACTGTTTTAGGAATCACCAGGATAAGACAATGGCTCACATCTTTTTTTAGGGTCTTGGGAATGTGAGGTCTTTCTTTATTTTAGTTCTTTTACTTCTTTCTTGACTTTTTCTCTATCTAGGGCCTCTTTACTAGAGATTTAGTTTA
Organism: Viscum album; assembly: GCA_963277665.1. NCBI lineage: Eukaryota > Viridiplantae > Streptophyta > Magnoliopsida > Santalales > Viscaceae > Viscum > Viscum album. The sequence goes on along the minus strand of OY728160.1, from coordinate 374,526,242 downwards.
GTGTATTGGGTGTCTATATAGTGGATAAGACAAGCTAGATTCTTATGTTCCACTCGGCTTGTTGGTGTCTCTGGATGTATCAAAATAAGCTGAAATTTGAGGGAGTTAAATAATCTGGCAGATCTGTCATTGTCCATATCATGAACCTGCTTATGGATATGGTCATTCTCAATGATGAATGGTGGGTGGCTCTTACCTTAGAGTGCCATATTTTCAAATTCCAAGTTTCCATATATCCAGTGATATCCCAAGACACCTCTAGGTGCATTTGAATTCTCATACTTGTAAATTGAAACCTAATACCTATGTTTTCGGTCCCATGGGAACGATCCGTTGAGGTGGAGTAATTAGGGACTCCAACAGCATGGTCATTATGGCCTTCTATTCTTATTTGAGTAGTGGGTCTTATATCTAGGAAGATCCCAAGGCCACTCTTACTAGCCTCACCCTTTTCCTATATTCCAATATCATTCTCTCTGAGGTGGAGACAGACTCCCTGATTCTGCATAACTCTATTAAGTGTGTTGGTTCCATCCCATGGTCAATATTCTACACCATTAAAATTTTCTTGGGTATACTTCCCAGTAATATCATTAAATTGATTCACACATGGGGTGAAGGGAACTTTTTGGTGGACCACCATGGATACTTGGACAAGCCCAACTCCAACATCTATTGCATCTCGAATGTGAACCTCTTCAAACATGAGAGTGTGGATCGCATAAGGGCGGATTCCCCTATGTTACATTACTTTAGAACACCATAGGCTTGTGACGATTTTTACATTTCCTCTTGAGGTTCTTTTTATTTAATATCCATCCCCCCTTTTATATATATTGAAATAAATTATGATTTTGAAACAATATAACTTTTCTGCAACGTAACATAACAGAAATACTGAAATGTGTTTTCTTCTTTTAACATTTTATCCAATGATGGATACTTGGTAAGATCTAGGACCACATTGAACCCTTTTAGATTTGACGTTCATGAGCGATGATCAAAGAACTACAACCACCATTGGTTTGTTGGGAGACAAACACAATGGTGTGATCTTCACCAACAAATAATCCAATGTTGAGGTATGGGTTTCATCTTGATTAAGTTTTTTCCCAATTATTATTTTATAAATAATGAAAATGGATCAGCCCACTAATAGGTAAATCAATGAGTCATTTTTTTGAGGGAGGATTACATGATCTTTGGGTTTATGATTTGGGGTTATAATTGACAGACTCATAAAGTCTCCCACAAATTGTTTTAAAATCAAACACTACGGGATCTGGATAACACAAACAAGGAAAAAATCTCTTCATCGTTGGTGTTCTAGTGTTCCTCATGACCGAATCCTCAGAAATATGGAAGACAACATTGATATCATAGTAGTGATGATGACAGTCCGAGGATCCTGAATACTCTTGTGGATCAGAAAACATACCCTCAGAGTGGACCTGTTGGCCCACGGAAGAGACCGTCGGCGCGCAGGTGCCCGTAGCGATGGAAGGCGGAAGTAGTCTCATGTGGGAGGCGGTGTGTCATTTTGGTGCAAGATTCCTACTTTTAGGGACATGTATGGAACACAGGGGCCGCGTCTTTGTGGTCATGGTAGTTTTGGAAGATAGCGTTCCATTGGTTGTGGATCAGACATATAGAAATGACCGGTGGCGGTGGCGTGAGCAGACTTGGTGAGTCGCACTGCGTCACACAGCTGAAGGTCCGTGGTGCACCTAGATCGTGTTGGTGGATGCCATGGTGAACCATGGGGTTGAGGGAGATGTGGCACACCTATCGTGTTTCGGCCAGAGCAGGCCGCCCCCCTCACAGTGAGCCGTGTAAGAGGAGGCAGGTAGCCCTGGGCGGTAGCTCTGGGTAGTAGCCTATTAGGCCAGAGTCGAACAAAACCAAATCCTTTTCAGTAAGGAATATATAACATTAAACCTTAAATCCTATGGATGATCCATTTGTGGTGTTTTGACCCTCGTGATGAAGTGGTGCTTTTTTACATACTCTATGTGAGTCTCAGTGGAGGTTGAGTTATGACAGATGGATTGAGGAGTTGATTCTCATTTAATCAATCATGCTATGAGCGGAAATCCTATAGCTTTCTGTGATGAGAAGGAAGTGACAAGCGGACCTCAGTGCCCCAGTAGATGTGATAACCATAGTGGCCCGACAGATGAGAAGAACTCAATGGCCCAAAATCCAAGAAGAACATAGTGTCCTAGAATACGAACAACCCACTGTGTCCTGGTAGCCGAGCGGACCTCAGTGTCTGGAAAGATGAGTACAATTCAGCGGCCTAGAATATGAGAAGACCCTTGTGGCTAAAAAGAATATTTGGCCTCAGTGGTCTAACAAAACTCAATGACTTATCTGGGATGAGTCCCTCATCAGTACGTGATGATCAACTTTACGATGGATACTATTTCTCCCTATACATTATGTTATACATGTGTGAGATTAAAATTCATTGTGTGTAATTTTACTTTGTGGAATTCATTTGTTTTTTTGGGCCCCATATGAATATTGTGTAACTCACCCATGTACATGCCTTTCTCACACGTGTTGTGTCTTGTGCAGATGGCCGATGCTTTTACAAAGACCATGGTGGTCCAAGACCAGGCAATGCCTAGTGATATCAAACACATGAGGCATAATCATAAAGATTATAGAAGCTACTCTATACCTGTGCATCATGTAGGGTTTTTTGAGGATGTATTATCAGATACATTATACTCTTTTGTTTACAGTTGATCTTTTGTTGGGATTGTATTCTAGCTCATTTTACTTACGGCTTGTACTTCATCATTCAATGGTGGTCTTAGTGGCATGCATGTATATCATTTTAGCATTTTGGGATGGGGTTGTGAATGTGAGTGTGAAGGTATTCGACAAATGCCTCACAATTTTAGGACAATTTCATTTACACTAGTCACCATCCCACGATCATTAGGTGGTGGGCTTGGGGTAGTCACGACACAGGACCCAGGAGACTGGTTGTGATATTTATGATATTGTGGCATATATATGTATGATATTTCTTATATGATGGGTGGGACATATATCTTCCACTAAATCAATATTTAATTTATTATATCTCTAAATCATGTTCTGAGAAACAAGTTGAATTACTTGATATATTATGGGATTCAAAGTAGATTATCTAGATTTTTGATAGGTAAAAAGTCAATGGTATCATTTTGTTATGGGAAAAAAAGAAAATTTTATTGTTTTTTATAGAAAACATGATGATATGTTTGGTTTTTTATGGGAAACAAGTCAATGTTCTTGATCTATTATGGGAAAATAGTCAATGTTCTTGATTTGTTTTGGGAAACAGGTCGATGTACTTGATCCACTATGGTGAACATGTTTTGAGGAAGGATACGATAGTCTTGGTAATTAACCATACCATATGAAATGGTTCCTACAATTTTGATTATGCCACACACATTTATAATTATAAATTATGTTTCATTGTTGAGTAATGATGAATTCACATTCTTATGATTCATTTCTATCTAAATGATATTGTATAATTCCATAACTCATGTTTATGATATTTTTCATATTGTACATGAATATTGTAAGTTATAGTCAATATCACATTCCCTGATTCTTATCTTATGGGTTTTAGTGATATTTGATTGTTATTTCCATGTTTTCCTTTAATGAACATATGATATAACCATTTAGTTAGGGATACATTCCCTATATTTGATGAATTTTTTATGTTGGGTTTTCCTTTATGAGTTCCATGATGAAAGATAATTATTGTAGATATTGGATATATTTTATAAAATAAGAATACTTTTATATGTAATATCCATATAAATAAATTATATGGTCCTTGGTCATATTTTTAGTATAGTGTGTTGAATATTAATCTATATATATGTTTTAATTATGAAGGAAAATCCTAGGGCATTTTATAGTTGGTAGTCCAGTTTAGTATAATTCCACCAAATAACTATATGGGGAAACTCCATATATTCTTCTATTGAAAAATTGATTAATCGAACCTATTTATATTTTTTGTATTAGTATTATAATTATCTTATAGGGTTTATATCTTAGGTATTTTCAACCTTTATCGACCGACTAGGGTCAAGATATATCACAAAATTTATGTGACTTCAAAATTATCATCATCAAACACCTCTACATAGATCAAAATGACCTTTCATCAGTAATAAAATACATGATGTTAATTATGAGTAGAATTCAATAAAAAATACGTTAATTAAATGAGACTAGTATTTTTCAGGAATGCTATATAGTTAACATTATAACCAGTGATAAAATTCATACACATGTATATGAACATCACGTGAATCCTATGTTCCAACATGATTCATTAACACCATTCTGTTACAATTCGTAGAAGTAAGAAAACTAATAATTAACTTTAAAATAAAAAATCCATCTGACATGTCTGTAACAAGGGATGAAAATAATAAAAATATTACATTAGAATCCAAAAAAAGAAATCTCATATCAATAGTAACCTGGATATTCTATCAGGATATGGATTCCCAATGCATTCTCTCAATGTCCATCATAAGATATGACACATTCCTATTTCACCTATCTAAAAAATCCCCATTTATAGGGACTAAAAAACTTGACTATTTGAATGATATTTGGCACATAAAACCTCTAACACAACCTTTTAATTCACCCATCCTAGAGGTCAGTCGACTGGTTCCCCGTCCTAGGTTTATTTTGGGACAGCAGGAATGCCTCCCTATATTCCTATGATTTTCAACTAGAAGAGGGGGCCTATGGTATTACCATAAGAAGACTAAACCACTTAATCATAGTGGAAAATAACTGGTGAAATAAAATAGAATAATATATAAATAATAAACATTAGAGTATGAAGGATAAATTAGACATCACAACCCGTAATAATATGAAATGTGGAATCCATACATGTGTACAAATATGATAACCAACTGTGAGGATAAAATATTCAACTAAATACATAATTAATGAATAAAATAAAAATACTTAAGGCTCATCCACATCATTAATAATATATAGAACCCTAGTCTCTAATCTCACTCAATCATCTCAATTAAATCATTGACATTATATAGGGAATAAACCAACCATTTCCAATATTTTGTGAGAGGACTTCATAGTTACCTGAGTTCCATGGATTCTCTTGGAGGATGTGAGTGCATATCCTAGTATAGAACAACCAACATGTACTCATAAATAACAAGTAAATGTAGTGTTCACTCACGTGACATGATCAAAAATAAATAAAGGACTATTAAAATAGTAAATAAATAAACCACCAAAAATCATAACGATAGAAAACACTGATCTAACATATCTACATTAGGTAGTGATGGATTTCATCTATTTACATCACCTAATCATGCCTCTATTAAGGTAACTCCCCCATCCTAAAGGGTAGCCATGTAATCAACATGAAAATAGGCATAATGGCCATGTACCACATCACTGATTGATCAATTACAATATCTGATAGATCGTAATCATCTTTATAAATTTATTATCAAAAAGATAAAATAAAAATTTAAATAATAATAGAATATCTACGACAAAAAACATTATCCATTTCAAAATTCTAACTCATCAGATCTCAATATTCATAGGCATCCCAATGATATACAAGTTGTGTCATTGGATAGGCTGGATAGATCTTAATGGATATCTAGGAGACCCAGAATAAATATGATAATAAAATCCGTAATCATAAATAGTTAGAACTTACAAATTCAAGGAATCCTAGGGATCCATGGAATGAAGGGTATCCCATATAGAGAATATGTTGAGTATCAGAATCTCGATTCTTGTTATGTAGATCTACAATCAAAACTCAAGAATATCATTGGAGAATCCATGCTGATGAAATCTCATCAATTTGACCAAAAATAATTCACGTAAGGATCATAATATGGATCCTATAAACAGACTATGTGCATCCAAAATAGAAACAAAACATCATATCAGTCCCTTAGACTAGGTTCTAGTAAGATTATCTTGGTATCTATTCTTTCATCAAACTGAAATAAGTTATTTGGTAAATATAAGACAGGTGTGGTTAAATTACTAAATCTATTTCCCATATCCCTATCCCATCCATTACAAAACATCAATAAATGTACTATGTTGAGAACTACTACCATCTCCACATGTTACCAGGTCCACCCTCTCATTAATGTCACAAGTCACAGGGGCACCAACAAGGGTCCCCTAGAACTCATTGAGGTCTCTATGGCATGCTAGTCATGTAATAATAGAAATATGTCCTTAAACACATTCCCTTTTCTTGAAATCCTATATCTAATAGAATACCACAATCATTATCTAGTTTCCAAAGGGTCTAACCATGCATGTAATCATGTTCCATTTGGGAACGAACTCTCACCCCATGGTCATCACAATGACCCTGATGGATCTATGGTATTGAAAGAACAATCATTCCTTACATGAGCCAACCACTATATTTTAACACCATTATTCTTAATGATGTGTCTCCTCATTCTTATATAGGTTCCAATTAGGCCTACTAAGGCTGAGTAACTATTCCTAACACTCTCTTTTATAAATAGGTGTACAAGGGATTCTATGATAGGTCCACTCTATTGTATTAATTTTTTTATTTAAATTGCATCTCTCAGGGGTTCATATATCCCAAGTCATTTGTTTTAATCTATATCCTCATCCATCTATGCTGAAGATGTTTAGTTAGTATATGAGGGTACCTCAAGGCCCATGGAACCATATTCAATTAAATCGTACGATATACTGTTAATTAAAAAATTATATAGAACATCATCCTAAAGTAATGGGGACATGTATACCACATGAATATAAGTAAACTCACAATACTAAATTTTATATTCATAAGGATCACATACCTCTATTAGAGGATAATATCATATTTAATGTAGCTCAAAAACTCTCATAGATGGTCAAAAAGAACATATGACCATTATCCAAAACATAAATGCACTATATCATACATGGATTATCAATTATTTAAATATAATTAATTTATAATTAATAATTTAATTTATCAAAAAAGAAAAATTTAAATTTTGAAATTAAATTCAGGATGTCCTAAATGTTGAAAACTCAACATCTGACCTGGCCACATAAGGACCACAAACAAATGTGCTAATACCACATCAAATAATAATGACCATATTATATTCAAATAGATAACCAAATTTACCAATTAAATTACCTAGAAAAATTTATTTTAAGGAAAAACTCTTAAAAAAATTTCAATGCAACATACCTTCATCGAATCACTGAGAAATTTCATGCCGACTTCACTATATGACGTCTCATATAGAAGACCCGAAAAATCCAGAACTGAAAATGATTATTAAATTATAAATTAAATTTAAATTTATTCCAAAAATTCAATATAGTGTCTTAACTATATAAAAATTATTTGTGAATTTGGGAAGACATAATCATGGGATCTCCCTTTTATAATACATGTGAAATCCCCATGATATAGGACTGACTCTACCCTGATTTTATAGAATCTTCCATAATCCCTCACCATGAGAAATAAAAATTATATAATAATAGGGAATGATAAACAATGATACTACCATATTTAATTTTTTCATTAATTAACAATGAAAATCACTCATGAATCCCACCTGCCTCAATGGTGGTGATATGGGGAAGGTTATTTTTCTTTCTTGACACCACACTAAGTTCGGAAGGAAAGGTGGGTCCACCCCCTCTTAAAATAGCAGTGATAGAAATAGTAATTACTTATTTAAAAATAACACTACTTAACATATTTAAGATAACTAAATGACTAATTCTACTAGAAGTATCATTTCAATATCCAAATACAACAATCACGCTTGTGGTGACTATCATATAGTTGGTGGTATTCTATAGAAATTTTTATAGTAACCACCCATGACCCATTTGAGGATCTCCCAATTACCCTCATTTACAAAAGAACCAATTCATTTTCTATAATTAATATTTTGATGCATTCTAATATTTGGATCTCTATTCGAAGGACCATTTTAAAATTTGAGTCCATTACCATTTGAAGAATTCAACTTCCATTTTTTTTGAACAGCATTATAGACACAGGTTTCTACATTAAATTAAAATTATATATGGTTATATATATGAATAACATTATTAAATAAGTGATTATGATGGTTTTTTTGTTATACATGAGATTCATGTGATAATGTGAAATTATATAATTATTATTATGTGTTTCTTTCCTCAATATTCATTCTTAAGAATTATGCCACGTCCCCCACTAATTATATTATATGGGGTGAATATAGTATAGATGGATTTATTATTACAATGTTTTTTAATGTGAATAAAGATTATTATATGTCCATACCATATTCTATATTTTAAGGTTTTTAGAGGCTTACCAAAGTAATAGGTATTTATTCCAATCTCATATTCTAGTTGATATTTATTATGAATTACAATCCATCAGAAGAAAATTCATGTCCATATGATTTATTTTATGATTTTTTTCATCTCTACTAATATGATGACAAAATATATCTTGTTTTATAACCTTTTATATTTTTTTAAAAGGAAGTATATTTTAATATTTTAGAAAAGGTTGTTTTCTAAAAAATCAGTTTGTCACAAAATTTAAAATGATAATTATTTTATACATTTTCTATACATAAGTATTTTCCCATAACCACTATTGGATTATTTTTTCAATCATCCTATTTATGTTTTCATTATTCTACAAAAAACATTATTCCATTATTTAATAAATTGTTGGTAAATATTTATTAAAAAGAATATGATTATTTCTTCATCTTCAATTGTTTATTTTTTAATTCTCTTATAGAATATGGTTTCATCTATGTTACCACATCGTGATGGTCCTACTATTTTACTTAGGTGCGTGATCTCAAGCTTCTAGCGACCATATTTTTCAATATGGTTGGTGATATATACTATTGAATGTTCATGAACCTATATGTTTTACTTCGGATAAGTATCTATGATTGAAATATGAATTTTTTTATTATATTATGGAACACATATAAATTATTTTTCAATATTTTATTGTTGGTTCTTATATATCCCCACAATAAACTAGGTAAATATTTTTACCTCATGGGATACTTGGAAATGATTTGTGATGCTTGATCCACTAAGGGAAATAAGTGAGTGAATTCTGATCCACTAAGGGATGTTTGTTGTAATTTTAGATCCATTGTGAAATAATTTCTATGCAATTGTTTTTATACATTTTCTTGTTTTTATACATAAACATGTTATGAAGGTTCATGTCTTATTATACATTTCTTATATAGGTATTTTTTATTAATATTATGTTTTTGGATCATTCTTATACTCTCAAACCCATATAGTTATATCTATATAACTTATATTCATTATTAATTTGTGCTTATGAATACTTTATTGAGATTATAAGTTCACCCCTTTATTATGTATGTATTTTTAATTTTATGAAGTTGGTAATTTTCCGAGATATTGTGAATATGGTTTAGAGTCGTATGATTATATATAAATGATCATGAGTGTTTAAAAAAAAATTATTTTTTATTTTCACATCAGAGACACAAAACCATTCATTTATAGGATTATGTTACCATAGTTAATATAAAAGATGTATTAATGACTAATATTGAATTAAATTTGTATATATATAGTAATATTTTATAATAAAGTCCTTATAATCATCCTTGATCTTCCTATATATGGATGGTTCAAAAATCACATAGTAAAGATTTGATCTCCCGCTCCCCCTCCGATATCATATTCCATCCATTAAAACTTCAAAAGTTTTGTGTTTCCTTTAATCCTAAACATATAAATGTTTTCAAGATACTCCTCACGTAGTTAATCAACCACCATTTTCACCCACTAATGGTTTCAATTTATTAACAAGTCCAATTCCAGGATCAAATCTAACCATATCCTTTCCTCCATGATCAAATCCATCTAGATGAATATATACATTATGATCATATTATCATTATATGTTTCAGTGAATTTTACATAGATTTAATGCCTATATATCATTAATTAAAATAGTTTCACTACTAGTTGTAAATCACATGTTGGGTAATTTCAATCACAATTATTTAAATGACATGATACATAGGCTCAAATCATGTCATTTTCCCAGAGGTGAAATCCAAATCCCTTCATTGATGAATCGAAATTTATCAAAAACCCTCTTAAACTATAGGGTTTTGATCTTACTAGACTGGTGAATAATCATGTATTAATACATTATTCTTTTCATAGTCATCAATCTAAATAAACATCACTCAGATTTATGTTATCTTTTTTAGTGTATTTGATAATCGTGAGAAACGTCTCACAAGGATTCAATAGTTAACATAAAATCAAAGAAAACTCCGGATCAATGTAATTGTAGATTGTATAGGCCAATATATAATTACTTATATCATTGGAGGACCTAAAAATATAACATCTCATATGATTACATGACCTTGGAATGCTACACTCTGTATAAAAAACTCTCTCCTTCCAAATTTGGAATATAATTTCACCATTCTAATAGTAATTTGCATAACCGTAAAATGGTCATCTTTATCTTCCATGATGATGAAATGAATGAGAATTTAATCTTTAATGGATATTAAAAAATTGATTTTTCTAATATCTAAATTCTCCTTCAATTAGATCCATGAATATAGTGGTATAATTGTTTATGTACAAATATAATCACAATGATATCATACTGATTCAATATTATATGGAAAATTGACTTTGGAATATCCTTAATATCAGTCATTATTTGATGGTATCAAGAATGAGGTTCTATCATTAATAATTATAGTTCTCTTCAAACAGATCAACAAATTCAATCATTAATAAGTGGTATTGTATATTATTTATCAATTTTTAAAATTTTAGATTAACTAAAATCAACTTACAGGAAATTCAAACCAACATTATTATTTATAAGGATAAACAGTTAATAAAATAGTGAATCATATTTATACATAAACCCATTATCTATATTTTCTTGGGGTTACTTATTAAATTATATTAATTTAATTTTTTTAAATTCTGTAAGGATTCTTTGAAATTGGCATAAATTCATGTATGAGGTCTACTGAAAACTAAACCACATGATGTAGGAAAAATGTAGGATAAACATGTGAAGATAAATTGAAAATTTCTTTATAATAAAAATAACATAAATTTTTCTTTTTATTCTCATCTATTAGAGTTATATATCCAAAATTAATTGTTTATAAGACCCATATTAAGGGTGTAATTTTTGTAGGATGTTTATAGTCAATCTTTCATTGACATAAAATCATGTATTATTTTTTGATATGAGATGTGATTCCACTATTCCAAGAATTTACATGATATCTATAAATAGGGATCCAATACATAACTCATATAAAATCAGTTTAAAAAAATATGATATTAATTTTTTTATAGGATTCAAATTCTCACAATCATTAATAAGAAATGTGTTTTACATATATATTGATATCATCATACCACTAGGATATTTCATGATTTATTAAATATTTGTCTCCTCGGGTGTTTATTTTATGATCATATAAATTTTTCTATATATGAAGTATTGGGTAGATATGGAATAGAATAATTCATTTCTAGTTATTTAGTGAATGATAAATGTACCTTTCACCACATAATTTTCATTACCCAATTACATGATTTTGATTCATCGTTAATTCCCTTTCATAGATGTATGAGGATCTAACTATCATAAATTATTAATATAAACCATTTTATTAGTTATGTAGTAGATGTAGAGTCAACATTAATAGATTTGAATAATTAATTTATGGGTTATTCATTGGGATATTATTTCATTCCACCCACTTCATAAGGTGCACTCTTAATATATATTTGAAATTCATGTGTGCGAAGGATTTTTCATTGATGTTTGATTTTCAATTATAGGAAATTTTCAGAAACTTATTTGAAATAATTTGGAATGTAATAACAACAATAATCATTCCTTAATACTTTTTATAATTTTAGTTTTCACAAAAAAACCAATTGTACCAAATTATTCCAACATCCATAAGAATAATTTTAGTCACAAATTTTCATTTCAACATTATGAGAACATCAAATAATATATTTTTATATTTTAAAGCCTATTGTATTGAGTTAATTTCATAAAAATGTTTCACATACACTAATGAAACAATTTATTGTTCTATTAGGTTTAATGATAAAACTAGATGTGTTCCTTACAAGACATGTAAATATTACATCATAAGTACATATGGATTAATTCTGTATTTGTTATACTCCATGAATTACATCTATATTTATTTTAATTAGTTTGGGAAAAATATTCTGGACAAATATATTATTAAAAACATCTCATTCAAGGGAGATTATTTCTTATTATTTTCTAGTGTTCATAATTAAGGCGCATCCGTGATCTACCTCACCATTAAGAAAAATAAATGGACAAAATATCTTATTCATTCTCTAGAAACTAGAGATAAAAAAATAATTTTTCTATTTTTAACCCATTAATCGATAATATGTGGATTGTAATAACTATTAAATGATAGAAGAAATTTCCACATATTGAAATCAATAGAGAGTTGTTCCTTCTAGGATTTTTTTTGAGATAGAGTTCATTTGGGATATTCTTGAGTTCTTGATAATGTTGAGTAGTAATATCAATTCACATTGTACACATGGCTTACTTGGTTCCCCTAGTTCATTTCATTGACAATAATAAAAAACGATATTGTTTTTATTAATGAATGAAAACTACAGTAAGAAAACATATTATAAGTAATATAATTATTATGATATCCTAAATTATGATTCTATCATTTCATCTAATGAGAATATAGGTTCATATTATATTAATATTATTTTGGTAAATTTTTCTAGGTTTAATCCAATTATTAATCATAAACTAATAACTAAAATTAACTAAACACTTATCTAATACAATGTGATTCAAACTAATAATAATATAAATACATATGAAATAAATTTTCATTAATACCCATATATCAAAAAAAAATTTACACCCAGAAAAAAAATTTATAGATTATTAGATACTCGATAAAGTTTCATATTTGTTAGAAATATGTATTTTTTATCCCATATATAATATCCACACATGATTCCATTCAATGAATTCTTTATATAATACTCCACCTCATTTTTATAGTACTGTTAATTTAGAAAAGGATTATATAAAATAATCAGAATATGGTGAAAATGGCGATAATAATCAAACGTCATAAGTGATAATAAGATTAAAATGATTTAATGAAAATATAACAATGACACATAAACATAACATAAGATAATATAACATAATAAAAAATGGATAATAAACCATTAACCCCGAAACAAGTATTTTTTAATAAAATTGGACATGAGTTATAGGTGAGATGTTCCAACCATAATTTACATACTTAATAAAAAATTTATTATTATTATATATTACATATCAAAATTAATAACGAAGTATAACCTATACATTTGGGGTATTAAGATATTTGATTCATATTTTTTTCACATATACTTTAACATCTCAAAAAAAATATTGTTCTAACATGATACAATTTCACACATAGAATAGTTTTTATTATTAATTATAACCCATGGCATGAAAATAAGACAATGAGAGAGATTAGATTCTTGTCTGGGAATTAAGATAGAAAAAACCCAATGATTGTGTATGATTATAAGATAATAATTTTGATATGAGATGGAATTAAATGACTTGGGAAATAAAATAATATAATTACAAAAAAAAAATAGTTCTGAAATCATGAGTAGGAAATTATTTTAGTCTATCATATGACATTATTAATATAAAAAAGGTAACATGATTTAATAATATTGATAACATAATTCATAAAGAATAATTTAAAACATTTTTAAGAATATAAAATCATTCCCCATGTCAAGTATCAATACAATGATCATCATGAAATAGTGGATAGAGTCTAATAGTTTATTGGGTTTTCTCCATAATCTTAAACATGTCATTTTTGTAAATATAAGACTTTTCAAAATTCTATTGAAGAATATGTAATTCCACGAATACCTATCATTTAGTGGACATATTCTCCTTGGTGTTTGTATTACTCTTCAATATAAATTATATCATGACATGTAATAAATTAACAAATGGATTAGAGGGTTATATCAAACCAACCATTTAAATAATTATAATAAATACATATGTGTACCACTATAATATGAATGTATTCATGTTCCATTATCGTTTTATTCAACCAGTAAGAAAACAAATTTAACATAATTCTTTCAAAAAATTTCACACAAAGTAAAACATATTCAAAAATGATATTAATATATCATATATGGTTTTATAATTAAATATATAGTTCTTTATATATAATATAATCATGAAAGAGAAGGATTTCTGAAAAAAAAAGATAAGATGAGGTTGGTACGATTAATGGTCACTATTATAATATAATTGTGAAAAAAAGGTATAATTACATGTAATCCCGTTTAATTACTACTATATTAAAAACAATCAATTTTTAGAGTAAATTAATTTTAAATTTCCCAATATATTATATTTTTTAAAAAATATTTTATATTTGAAAATGATATTGATAATAAAATATTTATGAATCTATTATCTTTTGAATAAAAAGTCATTCAATGAGAAATCATTAAGATTTATAAATTAATATAATTGTAAAAAATGTTTTATAAAATAAAATCATTTTTTAGTATACACACCACAAAATTATACCTTGGGTGGTGAATACGGTATATATCTCACCAATAGTTAAATTGATATGAGAAACCATTAAAATTACTATTGATTTTAGAAAACTTCATTTAAACTCTGAAATATAAAATATATAAATATTATTAAGATTATTAAAATTATAATTAATATATATTACCTTTTATACCGTTAAATTAAATTAAATATTTACATAGTTTTTTTATTATTTATTTTCATTTTTAGAAGATAGTAATTTAATTTTTTACAAGATTCATAAATTCTATGTTGAAATTCTTTGATTTACACAAGTTTCATCATTTCTAGACTATTGATCATTTTTAAATCATTGTGTGTCAATTATTTAGGAATTCTCCTGTCCATTTGATTGATATTATGGGTTTCGTTGAGGAGAATTGAATCCATGATGATCATTTTTCTAGTCATTTCATGATAATAACATATTACATTATATGGAATATTCATTATTTTATCAAATTTCAAGATAATTATTTATGAAATCAATAAATCCATTAGATCATATAGTAAAATTTATAATTTATTGATACATATTCATAACGAAAATGATGATGTTGAAAAAAGGTTTTTGTAGGTGGTTAAACTGAGTTACAAAAGAACAAGTTATACAGGTGATTGAGTAAGAGTTAAATACTATAAAAAAATACCAACTATTTGACATAATCAAAATGGCTTTAATAAATAATAATAAGAGAACATAATCATATTTATAAATATTTTTGATGATAATGTATTATAATTATTTTTAGAATATCTTTAATAATTTGGAGAATTTGTTCCATCTCAACATGATGTTATTCAGAATTAATGATGTATGCTATATTATTGTAACTAAAAGGTACCCTAAATCACAAAATGATTTATGAGAGAATAAATTAGTAGGGGTTCGAGGAATAACTAATGGAATAATATTATTAGTGAATGTTATAGTATGGATTCTATAATAAATGTGTTTTAAGAGTCGTTCTAGAAAATATTCTTTCTATAATGTATAAGGTAGTAATTCTAAATTCACATGTTTAAAAGGTGTAATTTTTTTTGATATGGGTATTGAGTCATCACATAAATAAAATTTACAGATAATGTTTCATGATATTTTAATTATTTACCAGTTAGTTAAATCATTTTTACTTTATTCTACCTTTATAGTGGAAACTCGATTTTTTCCTTACTAAATAGTTTTCTTTCTATAAATTGAATATAAATCATTACCTAATTTCTACAGTCTAATTAATAGTTTTGGATTCATTTAGTATAATTAAATTCTTAAACATGATATATTTACCTTTAATATAGAAATACAAAATATATAATTTTTTTTTGAAAAAAAATATTTAAAATAATAACAATTTTTTATACATGTTCATATCAATCAATGTGTAAATGAGTATAAATATAAAATTTGAGGAATAATAAAATTTAATTATAATAATTTTTTTTAAAAATTTATCTATTTAATTTAAAAAAATAACACAACACAAAAAATTATCTTTTTTAAATGAAATATCTATTTTTGCATCAAATTATTTTAAGCACATCGAAAAATTTATTTAACTCATATCCATCTAATTTTTATAAATCCTTTACTATGGTAATAATTCATTAAATGTTTTTAGAACATCAAATTATTAATTTTAAAATAGTAATAATAATAATATGCAATGAGATAAAATTATATATTCAGAATATATTATATTTAATTATTTCATAAATAAATTATTATTACTTCATTAAATTATGATTAAATTTATTGTAAAAATATCAATTATCTTATTTGATACTATCAAACCAAATTAAAATTTAATTTATAATCAGATGTCCAATGGAATTATGTCCCAATTTTATATATATCACGGTAAGTTTTTTTATATAATTATTCATCCATTACAAAAATAATTTACCCTCATCATTTACATATATTAATAAATTTCTAATATAATTATTAATTTTTCCCATTTTTAATTTTTTTGAAGGGTTGGGGCCGAAGCCTCAATTATTTTTAAAGCAAATAAAAAACCTCTTTTACTTGGTAAAGGAAGATCCATTATATAGCCCAATGCCCTAGTGGACATTTATCCAATTACGTGGCCTATAGGCCCATATTTATTTCCCGAGGCCCATTTTGTGAATAGTAATGCTACACTACCTTCCTTCTATAGTGCCACACAGTACCCGCCGCTTCTATTGTTCCCTGTCTCCACTACAGTGACCTACTGCCGCTACAGTCCCCATCGTTTCTACAGTGCCATTGTTACTACTCCGCGCTACAGTACTGCTATTGTCCCTATGGGCAACGAGTTTTGAACCCCAATTTTTCACATTCATTGTCTATATATTTACTTGATTTATTTCTATTTTATTTTTCATAATGATATTTTAGATAGAATTCTCGTATTTTATTTTATTATTCATTATAATATATTTTTTTCATTAAAATATTTAAAATTTATTTATTTGGATATTATGTGTGAAAATTTTTATTCAAACTTGTATTTATTTTATGGGAAATAGATTCTAAAATCATGAGATGTTAAATTTTACCCTCATTCAATAATTTCTCTATAAAAACATATTTTCTTAAAAAATATAAAATTATGGTAATGATACCTTAGGGTATCTTTGATTTCCTATATAGCTTCCTAGAAAATTATATTCTAATAGAAAATTTTAACTACCTTAGTGGTCACATTTCGTAGTAAATTATATTTATTTTTTAGGATTACAACTAAATGTTCCTCATAAGATATATCATGTTGTAGTTGTAATTCATCTGATGTAATAACATGTTATGGTTCAGGTATATACATCCACAAAATTGATAAATTGGTCACATTATGAACTTAATAGAGGTTTATTGGAATCGATAGAGAATATGTTATAATCAACATAAGTATCATGTTGTCTAATGGGAAATGATATGTTGGTAAAAACATTCTTTTTTCTAGAACCTCATTACCCTATTACATGATGAAATTGGAATGAATACATTGTCTCCAACAAAAAAATATCGAAATCTCATTATAAATTACCAGAAGATATCTTTTATTCGCTTTTTGGATATTTAATGTGTAGTTAAATGGTTGAATATAATATATAATTTAATAAGAAATATCAAATCTTAATTTCTCATGATCTCAAATATTATCATTAAATGTAGTAGTTTTCCCCTAGTCCAATTCCTAGCTTCATATAGTTCCATTTGAATTATAAAATGGACATAATTTTTAGATTACAACTCTACTTAAGAGATTTTATAATCCCAACATTAAATAAAATAAATTCAACAAGATCTCATAATAACCACTTGATTATGGCTATCCTTTTAGATTAACCATTAGTTTAAGGATGAGATTTAGCGGTGAAGCATAGATTTGTATATTTTTAAGGTTGAATACTTCTCTATATCAAAATGTTAAACCTTATATATAGAGCATATATAAGGCAAAGTGGTATTGAATGTAGCTTAATCACATTCTTTTAATTTATATTTGAATTCCCATTGGGTTAAAAATATTCTCAAAGAGTAATTACAATCAATAATATCATAATGTGATCAACTAAATCAAAAATATTTTTTTTTTCATTTAGAATTCTTGTAAATCCCTACATTAAAATACTTGTTGATTTTGTAATTTTTATATGGGTTTATGTAATTGTTTTATCTTCCACTTCACCTTTTTTCATTCTTTATTTCCATTATATAAAATTTGGGAAAAAAAGATAATCTATCTAATTGTCACCTTATTATTTCCCACCACCATTTCTTCATAAGGTCTATATACATCATTTCTTTATAGTGGGTAATAGAGAATGGTGATCAATGGAAACAATCTAATAGGATATTCATCAATTAAGGTATGTATGGAATAAATATCTATGTTGTAAATCATATAACATCATTACTAATAGTGGTAATCTTTAAAAATCATTATACCATCTTCGATATCTCCATATCCACAGAATTACTTTATTTGATCTTTACATGTAAAGAATATTGAACAATCATCTGGGAAGGATATGATTTCTCCATTCCATTATCACTTCAACGTCTACAATTTAAATATATTTATATATTTTGTCTCTTTTGATCACCCAAATGTATAGTGTATCATGATCTTTATTTCTTAGAGAATCATCTACCTTGTTCACTTCCCATGTAAAATAATTTATTAATAAGTCATATCCTTTGAAAAAACAATAACCAACTCAATTAGGGGAAGTTTCACATACATATATGTGAATATATACTTTATTCTCTTGTTGTTAGTAGCGATATCCTACCATTCACCGTATATACATTTTATCCATGTCCATAATGAAAATATTATTGTTTATAATTATAAATCATGCGTAATATAATTTCACTCATGCTTCATTATTTTATACGAGGCATAAGCTACAACTATATCTATTTTTATGAGAACATATCCAAATCCCATCTGTTACGACTATTTGTGAATTAATAAACCTTATCTACAATATATTAATCTATGTATAAGTGTTTTTACCACCATTATCTTGAGAAATATAAAACATTATTTGAATTTATATACATCGTTGAACATGAATGACTTTAAAGTTAATTTATTTCAGGGATTTTATAGTCATGATAAATTCCACATATATCACCAATAGTGTCCACCTAATATAATAAAACCATGAATAACTATTACATTTGTTGTTCTAAAATATTATTTAATTATATCTATCCTATATGGATACACAAATATACCATTTACCATAGTTAATTACCCAATAAGGATACATTATGTATCAAAATTTAACACTCATTAAATTTGGAAAATAGTTTCTCCTCTATCAATGACATTATCACAATCCTTGAATGGAATTCAAGGTCTTCCTTTATATTGTAATAAATAAGTATATCATTTTAAAGGGTTTAGAAAATTGATCAATGTAATCTATATAGAATATATTCATCCAATCTAGAAAGCTAGTGAGCTAATTTGTTTCCTACGTGTAGTTTCTATAAATTCATATGTCTCGTATCACATTTCGATGGATGTATTGCGTATTTAATATCTTATCACCCATGATTATTGATATCCATTATAAAGGCTTATATTTGAGAATTATTGAGCCCCTCATTACTGATTGAACAATTAATTAATATGGGGGATTAGATATTTGTTCTCGATTATGGTTTTGTTAGGTTGATGATAATAACTGCATAGAAATAGTGATCTATATTTCATTACTAAAAGGATAACTCGTGTACACCATGGTGATGCCCCGAGGCATTTAAATAACTTAAATAGATTATCATTTATTTTTTTATATTTATGAAATTAAAATAGGTACATTTAATAGGGATTATTTGACATTTCCATAACACATTATATAACTTATATTTTAAAATAAACCACATGTTTAAGGAAAAAATTATAATAATTTGAAACAACATAATAACATTCATTAAAAATTAGAATATCCTCCATATTTATATTTTTTCCCACCATTTGGGATATATAACCCTCGTTATTGGGTGAAAATGCCTATATGATGTAATTAACCTAATTATATTGTTTATATTTAGTCTCACATAAATAGATGATTACACGATTATTTGGGATATGGAATTTGATTTCCATGACTTGGAAATTGATATGGGATCTATATTTTTAGTTCAAATCCATTCCCAAAATACCAAAAAATTTGAAAAAATAGAGACTAATAATATTTTTTTGGAAAAACATTCTCAAGAACATATATCAGATAATAGACAAACACATGGGATCTAATCATTTCACCATAATTTTATTAAATTGATACTAAAAAATATATCAATTATTTATATGAATATAAAGTCATTGAGACTATAATGTTTTTAAAATAAATAAAACAACTATTCTAAAATAAGTTGTTATAGATATTTAGTGTACCCCTCACCACCTTAATTTAATGACATAATATTTGGTCCATTACTAAATAAATGGTATGAGTGAGTGTGAAGGGAAAATTATTACAGAAGAAATAATAATATAAGGAATTATAGTAATATAATGCATCTAAAATATGACAATATTTTATTCATTACTAAAATTTTATATTCATACTACATTACTATTCATTACTCATATGTTTTTTATGTTCAATCCACTTATTCTTAAAATCCGAATCTGAATCAATTAATTAAAAATTATTTGATAATAACTACAATGAATTAACCTTAATATCAATACATAATACATAATTTTATATTATTATTCATTACACCACGTTAAATTTCACCATAACATATAATTTTAGTGACATAAAAAATTACATATCATACCAACATATTTAATAACATCATAAACATATTCATAAAATAATCCTCCCACATGGTACCATTTTAGAAATATACGAATTTATATTCATCATTATAAAATTTAGAATATAATCCCAATAAAGGATAAGATAAAATTCTCAATAAGGTAAACATGAATAAAAATAATCGATGATCATAAATGAGATTAAGATAATAATTTGGGTTTTAGAACATAATCCAGGAACATGTATATTACATAGTAGAGTCATAAACACTGAAAATATGTCATAAATCATGATTAATTGAGTAAATCATTTAGAATTACTTAATACATGAACTATGGGAGTGTGGAAACATGATCCAATAAACATGAAAACTTAACATGAGCATAAGAATGTGGAATATATATAAGAATATAAAATCACCCATTATATTGTAACTCATTATCAAGACAATGATCACATAGTGGATAAAGTAGAAGAGTGGATTTGGGGTTCACCTTAATCCTAGAAATGTCAGCCTATCTGATATATGTACTTAACCAATTCATTTGAGGGCTATGTAATTGCATGCCCACCCCTTTTCTACTAGAAAGAGTCCCCTATGGATTGGGCTTCACACACATTTCCCTATCACCCCACAGGATATAACAAATTAAATATTGTTTTGGAGGACAATATTGGGCCCACCAATCATATAATTACAAAACATACAAATGTTCAACATATGAAAAAAAACATTTATAATACCATAATAGCTTAATTAACCCATGGGAATGAAATTGGATTCATGAAAAATTAATCAGGTCATAGTTTTAATCAATATAGTTAATAAAGGTGGAAAAAATCCTTAGACAATATCATAAGTGATGCATTTGAAAAATTAAATGATATTTACACATATAAAAAACAATATTTCACGGTATTAAGAATGACATGGTGAAATAATAAGAAACCCCCATTACATTCTTTAAAATATTTATTTCAAAATAAAATAACTTATAAAGTAAATGAAATAAAAATTAAATTATAAAACCATTAAAACATTTTAATTGGTATTTTAAAATATAATTTCTTAATATAGAGGTAAAATCCATTCATTTTATGTGTTTCAAAATTATGTATAATTATTATATTTTTCTAGTGAAATTATGGGCAATAATAAATAGACAATGCATAAAAAATTTAAAAATATTTCATTACATATTTTGTAAATAATGTAAAATTTAATATAACATGAAATAAATAAATCATATATTTATAAATAATGATAGAAATAAAAAATTATAGAGAATATCTACATAAATGGTAATAATTCCAAACTAAAAAAATCAATAAAGCCAATCCAATTTACAATAATTAATTGAATATAATTTTGATGAAAAAATGGTTTCAATACATGTAAACTATTAATAAAAATATTAGAAAAAAATATGTTGTATTTTTAGATTCGATTAACCTAAAATATCTCCCAATGAATATTTAGTCACAAATAATCTCGATTTCCAAGCGAGACTAGTTAAGGAAAATATAGGGCCTTTATTGACATTTAAATCAATAGAACATGAAAGGGATATCTACATGTTGATTTTTAAAACCACATAATTAAATTAAAATTACTATAAAGTTATTTCATGTCGTATTATATACTTAAAAAATATAAATTGTGGTGAATGTGTTATATAAATCAACATAGTGAAAATATGGATGTTAAACATATATCTGTAATCATGATTTTCATGATGGTGAATTATCATATTATATAATAACGATAAACTTATTAATAAATTATTAAAATAATTATTCCTATAAAATAAATTGTATAATCATCATTTATAAAAATTCATTAATCATACATCATTTAGTTATTGGTTACTTTCATCATCAAAAGTTAGAAATTTTGATTGATTGATGACAATTTCATAACTATGATACAAATCAACAATCATTGAATCAATGTTCATAATTCCAATATTATATGAGTTAGTTGATAAATTATATTTTAGTTAATTATATAGTCTCATGCTTATTTCAATTAATCTATTTGTTTATTTCACAGTAATTGAATGAATGATGATAATGTTTTTATTATTTTTTTGATAATGACTAGTTACTATATAATGACTATTCAATTTTATGCGACACACATAAAAAATATTCATGATATAAAGTATTCATTAATTCCATATATAAACATTATTAATTTATTGATACATATTCATTATGAAAATGAATATTATGGTATAGCATCAACTATGTTAGTAGGTGAATATATGCAAATAAGAAATATCCATACAAGTAGATGAGTATGAGTTTAGAGTAATATAATATTATTATCATTTTCACATAATAATAATTAGATTACTAAAAAATAATTTTATGTGTGATGAGATTTATAAATACAATAGTTAATAAGGTTGTGGAAAATTTAAAAATTAACAAAGATACTTAAAGTAATGAATATTTAGCTTTTTGTAATACTTTATTACGAATGAAGGATTTCGGGATCCCTATTTTAAATAAGAAGCACCCCAATGTATAATACTGATATAGTATAGGAAAATTGGGCAGCAATTAAATTTTTAAATTATAATGTTTTGGATAGGATTGTTTCTAGGTTAGTTTTGAGTGGAATTTCTATATATTCATTCAATAATGCATAATGTTTTTATTTTAGAATTAAAGTGGATGAAAATAGAAAAATTAATTAATATGGTACATTAATATCTCCATACCAAAAAATTATAAATATCTATTCATGATATTTTATATCTCTACCACCTAGCATATCCATTTTTACCTCATTTTACGTTTATCATGGTAACATAATTTTTTATTTGAATTTTTTTTATTCCAAAAAATAAAATTAGCCTTGTTAATAAATTATGATTTTTAGATTACAAATATATATTACATTTAATTTTAAAAGTAGATAAATTTTACATCAAAATGAAAAAATAAAATATATAATAAATATAATTTTTATAGAACATGTGTATTTTTTATCATTAAGTGTTTTTTAAAAAATTTAATACCTACTAATAAATATATGAATTTTAATATATTTTTTATAAACTAAAACACTTTATTAAAATAATAATTTAAAATTAAAATGTTAAATGTATTAATATAAAAAGATAAAACACAAAAAAATAATTTTTCTATCAGAAATATCCATTTTGATAAATAAATGATTTTAATCACATCCCTATAATTATTTATCATATGAAAAATAACATTTTATCAATCCAATGATATTATAAAATTATAATTAATTTTATAAAGATAATAAATCATATATTTCAATGTAATGAAAACTATAATTAATTATTTTAAAAAAGAAATATTTACATGATAATATGTTAATATATTATGTTTATTTCATTGATGAAAAATATATTACACGTGAATAATATTACATTTAATTTTTTACAAAAAATTTATTTTACATATTGGATACCTGAATACCCAATGAACACAAAACTAATGATAATATATCCAATGTCTTAATGTACACCATCTATTTGTATAATTTTCATATTCAATTCTTATATATACACTTTTATAAATTATTAAATCTATTCATCCTTTTCATTTAATTCTCTATCCACAAATATATCAAATTTTTATTTCATTCCATATTTCAATATTTTTAATTGGAGGTATGATCATAAAAAAACAATTATTATATGGATTCTTTTTCATGGTATTTTTATTTACCAAACATTTTATTCCTACTATATTTTTTCTAATGATATTTTATATAATATTATCTTAATATATTTAATATTTAATTGTAATATTTTATCACAATAAAATATATCATATTTCATTATTGTTTTTTGGTTATTATAGAAAAAATATTCAATAAGGTATTTTTTTGAAGTGAAATAAATACTCAAATATTAAGGTGTTATAATTACAGTGTAGAAACATGTGATAATAATCATGAGTAAGGTAAAAATAGTAGTTCTATACCACATAACATTAATATATGTCATAAGAATTTGGATTATACATAAGCATTGAGAATAATTTCCTAATTAATGGATCACTACGAATACCATCATCACATAGTGGATATATTCTCATAGTTTATTGGATTCACTCCATATAAATATAGTGGATAAAGTACAGTTTTAAATTCAGTGCACTCCCCATTCCCATAAATAGAGTGTACAAAGTCCCATAGATAATTAAGTTCAATCGTGTTTACCTTGAATTTCATTCCATCATTTATAATTCATTACCCAATAAATTAATTAGATATATTATAATAGGACCACACTTCACATAAAAACCATATATGTGTGTGCGACGTGAGACGATTATCATTCTTAATTCCATCATTGCTTAATTAAATCATTATAACTAAATATATTTCATGATTTTTTCCACAAAACATGATCATAATCAATTTTGGGAAGGAAGGTGGATGGTACTATTACATTATATTCTTATTGGATTATAATAAATGTTAAAGGATCTTTACGTATATGAAAAACATTTGACTAGAGCATCGAAAATTATATTAAAAATAAAAATAAATTATCCTTACATTTTAAATAAAATTAATTTAAAATGAAATAATTATTACAAATAAATATTACTTTTGAAAAATAATAAAATTATAATTAGAATATTCTTATCAAAAAATTAAGAAAATATGGAGGGAAGGCGACCATATGGAAATTTTAAGAGAACATTCTTCTACACTTTTGTAAACAAAGTAAATTTCATTTGAAAATTACGTTAATAAATCATGTAATCATATAGAAGGATATCCATAAAAAAATAATTAATATGGAAATGATATATTGGAATGTAGAATAATTTTTTATGGAGGATGGGATTTTTTTTTCAGAAATAGGAATTTAGTCATAGAAAATCATAATTTTAATGTGAGATTGAATAAAAAACATACATTTGACATCTGCTGGGTTAGAAAGACCATAAATCAATGTACAATAATTATAAATATATTAATAATGTTTATATGAAGAATTTATATATTTGTTTAAAAAAATTTAATGTTTGATGGTTAATTTTGTTTAAATAAGATGTTTCTGATGGTGATATGGGTTCACCCACCTTTCCCATTTATTGAATGGTTGGTAACCCCCCACCATGTTTTCCATAGATTAGTGACATTGAATGAAAACTGGGGAGTTCATGTCAATTTCTTATAGAGAAATTGAAAGGTTTATAGTACGTACGTGCCTTTTTCCATAAGAAAAAGCTAAAGTCATGTAACCCCTAACTTCCTTATTCTATAACTCCCTATTAAGGGCATAAACTCATCCTCACATAAAAAAGAAAATTTTTCACTATATTCTACTCTCTCTCTTTAGCGGAATTATTCTCTATGTCTAGGAGATCTAATTTTCTAAAATAAGTTATATTTTATTGAGTAACATATTTTTTTATATATATTCTTATTTAATATAAGGTTATTTTTTTTATATAATTAGATTTTCTTTATTTCTAACTATTTTATTTGTCTAGTAGTATAGTTAGATATATATAGCTGAGAAATAATAGTTATTAATAGTAATGATTATGTATATATTAACTATAATGATTAAAATACACTACTTATTTAATACATATCATATGATTAACTTATTATTAAGTAAAAATTATTTAATGATTAAATATTGTTAAACTAATGATTCTAGAATGTTAAAATAATTATTTAGTAATTATTAACTAATGATTAATTTATGGTTAAATTATGATTCTGTAATGATTAAAATTTGATTAAGGAATAAATAAATAATTAATGTTTAGGTATTGATCATGTAATGGTTAATGATTAATTAAGTAGTGATTAAAAAATAATTAATGAATGATTAATGAATTTGTAAAGAATGATTATGTAATGATCTAAGAATGATTAATGGATGATTAAAAAATTATTTAGTAACCGTTAACGAATGTGTAACTAATGCATATGTAATGATGGAGAAATTATTAAATAATGGTTATGTAAGGATTAGTGTCAGATTTCAAGATTTAAGAAATGTTTTTAAAATATTGGCATCATAATGATTATGGGGTTATCTATGAAATAAAATCCTTGTTTGGATACTATATTTTGTTGTGGATCTAGCACAGATGTTCATAGGAGTTACAACTTCGACAACGTGTCTTAGGCCTAGCTCTAGGTTCCTTGGTATATGATAATGGTAATTTCTACAAACCTGGTTGGACACTCTGAGGGCATATGCTTTAGATGATTCATATTTTCATTGTGAACTACTGAAATAGCTTGAGGATGATTAAAAATTGCACTTAAAAACATTAGAATCATGTTTTATGATATAAGACGATGTTTTAAAATTTTGCATCGTAAATATTATATGGTCAACCCTCATTTTTAGTAGTATTCATAATATTTTTTTTAGGAAACTAAGATAAAATGAAAGTGAAATCACAAATTTAATTTAATTATCAGTAAAAAATGACAATTACGATCATATAATGTGAAATTGAGAAGAAAAAAACATTAAATAACACATGAATGATTTAAAACATACAAGAAATACCATGATTTATTTCAAAAGAATAAATATTGGATGAAATGATATTAACATAGGATGTGAGTTGAAATCCAAATTATTTTACCGTGGTTTCTTAAAGATATATTCCAAATGGATTTACATAACTATCAACGTTTCAAAATATTTCAGCCTTCTAATTACATCATTGATAACATCTATGATATTTTCATTTTTTGCTGAAATTATTTCATATTTCATAAGTTATATAATACATTAAGTAGAATTTATTAAGGTACCACAAGAAATTATGATTGGTTTTCATCACTTCCAAAGTTTGTCTCATCTAATCCATACAATTTTATATTGAAAAAATCAATGGTATTTCTTGTTTGTAAATAATTGATGTGTAATTTAATGTTTGTGTCTGTAACACCCCTGGTAAATAAAGAATAGGAAATTTTTATATTTATCCATATCTGTGAATAAAATATTAATGTTAATTTAAAGGGGACGCTATGCTCGATGGCGTACCCAATATGCAACAACGAGTTTCTTGGGAATCTTACGTTGCACTCTAATAATAAAATAATATTATTTTAAATGGTAGTTAACACCTAGTCGTTGTAATGGCGGGAATGAACAGAACTAACTAAAAAATGATTATATATATTTGTCAAATATTTTTACTCTTTACAATAAATGTTAGAGGATTAAAAATGCGAATGAATCCAATTTTTAAGCATAAACATTCTAATATTCTTTAAAAGGTCGATTAACCGCCTTTCGATGGTGAACCTATTTTAAATCCACTTTTTTACAATTTTATGTGTTATATATGACAAAATAAAATTCTTCTCTAGAATCGGGACATCAAAATTTACTTTGTGTAAATTTTTGGTATTTTATTGATACAGTTCATTTTTTTAATGAATAGTGAAAAATGTTTTATTTTAATTCAAAATCACTTTTTAATCTAATTTATTTATATGATTAAATTTTATTTTGAATTGGTTTTAAAATTCAATTATAATATATTTTTACCATTTAATAAAATTTTGGTCATTGGAAATAATTTCACTTTGAAATCGGACTTAAACTAGTCTCAATCTTTTGATACTTATTGTTTCATAAAAACACGCTATTTACTCTGACAACGGGAATTAATTAGTAAATTAATTAATGCATATTATATGTTTTGAATTTTTTAAAATAGACTTCATTTTTGAATTTGGAATATCAAATATATCTTAGGGTGAAGTTTTGGTATTCTTCTGAAAAAACTTCAATTTTTGATGAATAGTGAAACCACTAAGTGGTACTTATAAAAATTGATTTTCCGTTTAAATGAAATTTTACCACCTCTGTGTTTTGAATTTCAAAAATCCGACATACATGGTTGTCATTAAGAAGTAAAATGTGGTTCAATGGAATTAAAATAATTTTTTTGGTGAATAGTAACTTTTACGTTTTTTATCGCGATTAGAGGTAATTAGTGTTATTTAAGGTAAAAATAATGTTTTATAATATGAGATGAGCTTGACACATGTCGTACCCTTATTGAATGTGTCATGTCCGACCAAGAAAATCCAGGGGTCAACTTGGGGACCCCATGGAGCCACTTTGGTTGGGAAATGACATAAATAACTTTTTATTTAATGTAAAAGTAAAAATGACACATAATAAGTTGTTTTACTAAAACAATTTTTACATGAGGTTATACAAGTCATATTATTTACTATAAATAGTCATTGGAAATATAAAAATATTTCCTACATCATGATATTTTTTTTAATTTTTCGACATTAAATAAGTAAAATTATTTATGACATCATAGTGATGCAGCGATTACCTCATTAATAAAGGATTTAAATAAAATGAAAAGATAATGTAATGTCGATGACCTACACATGTCCAAAACCTATTGGATTCGTGGATTTAGAAATATTATCACCTTATCATTGAATTATATCAATGTGAGACCTTTTAAATCCTAATATCATTTTCAAATAATGTAACATTTCTTTACATTCCAAGAGTTCCCTCCTCTCCTCTTATAAAAGGCCCCCACCTATACCTCCTTACCCACACTTCCAAAGCCTTTGGCTCATCCAAACCCTGACCATTTTTTCTCTCCAAATCCCTATCTTACTCCTAGAATCCTCAATTTGGGCAGAAGTCTTCCCAAGGAAGCCTTTGAGCTCAAATCAAAAAGAGTTACCCGATTTTAAGGTAAGGTCTTCACTTGTGTTCTTTTGTTTTATTTTGCTTCTCCAACCCAGTAAACTCTTTTTATTCATTTATTTTGTAACACCTCCAGTATCATCAATATAATAGGATGTTGTTATAAGAATCATTCTAGCTACACTTACACACACCTACATCAAATGGTTAAAGAACATACTCTTTCTGTGGATGGCGAATTTCTGCCTCACGAAACGATGATTGTTCAACACCCATATAACACCTTCAAAGGTGGCCATTATGATGTCACTATATTTATATATGATATATAATATGTTTATTTTTTACTTAAGATTATGTATTTTTCTTTTGTGGCATACATTTATGGTTTCCATTGTGGGTAAACACGATAATTTCATTTTAGGATGTGCGGACTACCGCCCCCTCAAAGTGATTTGATTCGTTAATGCCATATGCGGGATGTATAAAGGATGTATTTAAAGTTATTATATATGATGTATGTTACATATAAATGATGAATATAATTCTAGAATTAAAATATACATACCTCTCATTTATTTTTAATTCCATTAATATGACATAGAAATGATAGTAGCGTTCATGCGTACGTACGGCTTACCGTCTCCATGAACGGTGCATTTCATTTCTTACCTCTAAATGATTATGTAATATTATAAATACATTTATATTATGGATATATATGATATATATGATATCTAAATCATGAATACCATTCTGGATATAATGAACCTTTTACCACACGAACAACATGTAATTGTAAGATGTCCACTTTCGACTTAAGAACCAAATATCGACAAAACAAACCATATTAACTTAAATGATTACATAAAGATTATAACATAGAAATATGTGATATAAAAGGAATAATGAAATTGAAAAATGTTTTTAAGCAAGTAGAAATTAACTGAAGTTTATTATTCCGGACCTTAAAGAACGATCGAGTCTAGTCGGACCCGAGGTAAGGGATCCTACTCCTCTCTTTCTTTTTAAGTACAATCTTTTATGTCATTCATTTTAAGCTCATATTTCTTGTGATTGGGATGTTCTTTTATATTAATCCAACTTTAATTTTTATTTTCATATTATGAGAGACCCTATTTTCTCTCATCAATCCATTTTGGAAGTTTTGAGTGGCGCCGTTAGGCTGCCGAATTTTTGTAAGAGATCTAACCACTCTCTTTCTTTTTAAGTACTATCCTTTATGTAACTTTTTTTAAGCTCCTCTTTGCTATGATGGGGGATGTTATTTTATATTCCTATTGCTATAAATTTTATTTTAAGATGATTAGGGACCCTATTTGATCTCATCAATCCATTTTTGTATGTTTTAAGTGGCGTCGTTAGGCTGCCGAGTTTTCATAAGGAATTTTTCATCTCACTTTTATTTCCGTGATATTTATGCTACATTTGCCACAATTTATTTTGAGTGGTGTATGTACTGCCCATTAGTTTACTCATTGTGTTATATACTTTCATTTATGAGTATTTACATCAATGTTTTATTGTCCTTCTTTCACAGGGTGTATGTTTCGAAAGAAACCCATGTCTTTAAGGGAACCATTCACCCTGCTCTTTTTAAAAGACTTCTTTTGTTATGTCTTTTAATTCACATAAAATTTTGTTGGGATATGTTCTTCTATATCCTTAGTGATTAAGATTTTATTTACTAGTGATGAGATACCCTTTTTATCTCTCACCAACTCATTTTCTGATTTTTGTAGTGATGTCGTTAGGCTGTCAAATTTTTGCAAGGGAACTTCTTAACCCTATTTTGATTCTTTGGGATAATCTTGTACTCCTTGAATATGTCATTATATGAATATGTGTGAACAACATCTTATTGTTTTACACTTAATATCCACTTATATTTGTGGTATTAGTTTTTCACAAATAATTATGAAATTGATTAATCCTTAATCCAAGGGTACCGTCTTTGAATGGGACTTTTTCTCAATCTTACTTCATTCAGGCATATTTTATTTTATACACAAAATTCTTTTATACGGTGTATAAACCCCTTTGACTTTTACGTTTATCCAAAAGGAATCTTTTTTATACGAAGTGTTTTACAAAATGACAAAAGGGAATGTTTTTGTCGTACGTAAGCAGCGACAACAACTTCTCCGCCCCCGTGACCATTATTTGAGTTTCGGCTTCCTCTAAAAGCCATAAATTTTTTTAAAAGAAAAATAGATACCATGTTTTAATTTTCTTTTATTTTTTTATTTAAAATAGTTTTGATAATGTTTTTATTATATCACTGTGTTATTGATATCTTGTGATTGAAATGTGGAAATGTTATGTTTCCTTTACGCATGTTTTATGTGATACAATTATGTTATGGTTCTTGGGTATTTTTATGAAGACGGGCGGTCCCATGATAAACTAAGGGCAGGTGAGCCCGATATAGCTCTCCAATTCATTGGGTAATGTGAAGGGGTTAAACATTAAGGTTTCTCCGAAGAGATTTAGGGAATATACAGTTATGGGTATTCCAAACGTAACCAAGAGGGTTACTACCTACGTAAGAATGCTATGAATACCTCAAGTTACCCTTATGTCTTATGATTTGTTTGATTTATTCATGATTTTATGAGTTATGTTAAAGTGGTTATGTTTTATGGGTAAAGTATGATTTCATTCTTATGTATACATGTACTCATGTTTCCTTTCCATAATTTTATATCCCTTACTGAGCTTTTTATGCTCATCCCAAGTTTTTTAAATGTTTTTCTCAGGTCAAGGGAATGGTATATGATACAATGATACTGTCAATGAAGTGTCAAGAAATAATCCTTGTTTTATTTTAAATATGTTTCCGTTGATGGGAAAAATGAATACTATCTTTTATGTAACCACTTTCTTTAAATGTGGAATGTAATGAAGGTTTTATGATCTAAATCTCTAATACTCTAAACCTGAAAAGATCCTCAATGTGTAATCTTGTAATAACTCAACATTAAGTACGGTTTAAGGCTGGGGCCTTATAGTGTCCTCCGTATTTCACCTTATAAAATCAAAAACGTCATTTGATTAATGATAAATAAAATGTTTATTTTATATTATTTTTTACATTAGTTTACAAAATATTTATGGCTAATTTTTAAATAAACATTCATTTAAAAAAATATTAGAATCATATTATACAGTATTAAAAATAATTCTAAAAAATATTTACAATCAATATTATATAGTCAACAATTATCTTCAATTTTATTTACACAATTAAAATCATTATCACAAAACATTTGTAACATATAGAGTCATTTGTGCAGTTGTCTACTACTATTTCAATGTTATTAAATATGAACATTTATCTTCTTGTAGTACACAAACCAAAAAAAATGTTGGTAGTACAAACAATTGTGTAACCGTATGTGAACATCACAATAGAATTTGAGGTTCATTAAATCTATGAAGTCGTAAATAGATCATGTCTATGAGTTATAAATATTTTCAGTTTCTGAATACATTGTGGAATAATTATTTTCAATTGGTTGCTGATGCACTGTTGGTCCATGAAAAAAATTTATTTTTCTAGCGGTCAAATAGTTCCATAAAAGAGTTATGTGATGATGTTTCTACTGTACAATTTTTTTAATTGTATAAAAATGTAGACTTACAATAGTGGTGTAAGAAGGTCATCCATAATAAATTGCTGATATTCCATATGAAAATGATGAGAAAACCTAGTCGGTATCTTAAATTAGATTTATATCCAAGTCATGATGAAAATATTTTTTATGATTGAATGCATAGAGACAATAGTGCTGATAAAGATGGAGTAATATAATTTTTGGTGGAAGTTTCTAAAAATACAGTTGTTGTATAGTATCCTCAACCCATAAAAAATTATCCACTATTATTTACATCTAGAATGGATTCAATGGAACATGGATCTGAATTAGAATGAAATGTTCATACACCTAAAACTACATTTCCTAGAGTTTTATTGGATATGCATAGTAAGGTCGACAAAACAATGTATGTTGGAATGGATTTACCATGAATATATGCATTTAAAAACATACCCAAAATATTTTAAGTTAAGTGTAACTATAGATATTTAGTTCAGTAATCACGCTATAAAAAATACATCATATGGTGTGGAAATAATGGGTAAGATTATAAATTTCTATTGAGGGTGATTCAAGATATAACATTTAATGGTGTTGGAATCTTTAAGATTAAGGTAGCCCAAACATATGTTCTGCCAAACCAAACACATGATTATACATCATTGAATGCAGAATTTGTTAGAACCATTGTCATTGTGATTATTATAACCTTAAGAGATGTTATTGTATACCTTGTGAAATTGAGGACACCAAAAACTATTGGATGTAATATTTATTATTATATGTCATGGGTGGAAAATAGAAAGATATTATAAAGGTATATGGTGATTGAGATGTGTCAAATCGATGGGTTCCACAATTTTTGCCCATACTAAGACACAATGATGATGTTTTTTTTCATATACAAATGAAGATACATGTGTCTCCTGATAACTTAATTTATACATCTCATGTTCATTTTCATTGGTTGTTTGAAGCATTCCTCCCCAATATATCTACATCCCATTTCAGTAAAAAATTCGAATATATTGATGTAATGTTTCGATATTGAAAATAAAAGGGATTATTGCTGACTATGAAAACCCAATTTGGAAACTTTTTACCTATTCTTATTAAATTTTACATTATAGGTAATGAAAAATATGATTCATGTAGTTAGAATTCTTCATAAACTAGTGCATTCAGTACTACTTTGATACGCAAAATCATACTTCATTTGGGATTCATCCCAGGATAAGGTATGGAAGGCATATTCTTCGAGATATTGGCAAGATCATTGAGGATTCCTCTGGTTATCATTTCTACCTTTTACCATGAGAATACAGTTGATTTAAATTTCATGACTGTTCAAAATAAATCATAACTAGAATCAGTTAATTTTTTTGAGTATTACTGGAAGTAAGGAATGGCCAATTATAAAGATACCACAGATTACAAGTTCCATGCACACACACCATCGTAGCGAGTACCTCAATAAACATATTGTGGGAAGTGTATGGTTATCAAGTGTACGATATGGACACCATTATTATATTTTATGATGCACCGGGTATACCTTTTGGGGAGTTTTGATATTCCCCAATTCCTGAAGATCAGCTGATAGTGATACCTGATATCAAGAGGCTACACAAATTATTGAGACTGATGTTCTGTAGGATGAAGAATAAGATGGAATGGCCTCATGAATGAGCGAAAATATGGAGATTCAAAATATGTCATCACTAAGATCATAACTAGAACTTATTCCATAAAATTGATAGATTGAGTTCACACTTTCATCCACAATGATATATTGTATCCAATATGATATTCACATATTGTTAATTATATGGTGTCAATATGAAATCCTTTATTTTGTAGAATTTATTATCATATCTGAATACCTATAATTTCAAATGACATTAATCCATTTATATTCACATTAAAAGGAATAAGACAAGTTAATTTTAGGTTCCATTAACGCATAATAAATAAGTCTATTGATAAACCTTAAATCAAGCATGTGATTAAATAAGATGAAACCTCAAATCTTGTAGGAAATCATAAATACATTACAAAGTACAAAATTTTAAAAAAAATTGATAGCAAAGAAAAAATGTTAATATATATAAACATTAAATTATCTGTTTTAAAAAAACATCATAAAATTGTTGTAATAAACAGGTCATGTATTACATTCTAAAATTCAGAACATTCTGCTGAACATAATGTCATATTTACATTTCACACGTTAAACTTATTTAATTATTTTTACATACACATAGAGGATATTTTACAACTCAATGAGTAAGCTATGCATCTTTCCTTGGTCATGATAGAGGGTCCAATGGTTCAATGAATCATGGTGCATCGAGTGCACCATTATTATCAAATACTACATCGAACCACTATTATTTCATACCTTCACCATGCTAGATTCCATGAAAGTCTTATATCTGATTTCACATTCACATATCAACACCTACTTGCAGCCCCCCTAAACAGGTGGAGACTGGAGACACAAAAATAGAACCTACATGAGGGATATATGTCCATTACCCTTAAGGATGTGGAATTCCATTTGGTATTCCTATATATGGGAAGTACTTATCAGACCCATATATGCATACTATCTTATTCTTGTTTAGAGATTGCTAGGTGTCTACATTTTGGTTGATGATGTTTCTACAGATAGAGGGCCAATATCTATGGTTTGGATAGAGACACACATTTCACACTTACCTAATTTAATTGAAGAGAAAAATTTCGTACCTCACGCCCATGGCTATATATTACAGATCATTTGATATTCATTGTGCACTGATTAGTAAGGTATGCATGTGAACATTATGTATCAAGGGCTATTGGAATAATTTTGCATTGACACAATGTTTTATCAATGTAATTACCTTATTATAATTTAGTATTATTGTATAAGCACATAAGACTACCAATAGAACGGAATAAAAACATTATAATGGATGAATGAGTGAAATAAAAGGTATC
Source organism: Viscum album (assembly GCA_963277665.1). Classification (NCBI taxonomy): domain Eukaryota; kingdom Viridiplantae; phylum Streptophyta; class Magnoliopsida; order Santalales; family Viscaceae; genus Viscum; species Viscum album. Next base: position 374,489,898 of record OY728160.1, on the reverse strand, counting down.
ACTAGATGTTGATGAATATTTACTGATTAAATAGTAACATGACCATTGGAATTAAAATGTAACCCTTATAAATAGTAAACAAGCCAATTAAATAGTAACCTCACTAATGAAATTATAAAATAAATTTTTCAATATTATAATTGTCAGTATGATATAATATTTCTTTGTAAATTTAAATAGATTTATAAAAAAATATTAATTAAGTGTATGTATTTTATTTAATACATGTATATGTAATTACATTTTTATGACTAATTTATTAAGATAAAGGAAAACACATTTTCATAAAATGTGTTTGATTATATATTATTCTTATGTCTTATGATTATAAAATAATGATACCTTTATTAATTTTTCTAAAGTGTTAGAAATGAAATTTTAATTTTAGAAGTTGTATTTTCATGTATATTATGTTTTTAATTGAAAAATAAATTTCTTACAATCAAAAAATTATTTTAATAAAATGGAAATCTTTTAATTAATATTAGAATCAATAAAAATTTAAGAGGCAATTTTTGGGATTTTTCTAAAATATATGAATTTTTAGAGAATAGTACAATACAATAATTTTATGTATATATACATTTTATGAAAAATGGACTATTTACTATGTCATGGATGATATAATCACAACTAGTTTGAAATAACATGATATAGTTACTATTTTTTGCCTTAATAATCACCGTTATTTCTTTTTTTGTGAAAAATAATTAACTAATCAATTAAATATTGAGAAAACACTCCTCTCTTCCAATATAAATACCACCCACACTGCCTCCTCTCTTCACACCTCTCATTAATTTTGAATTTCAAAAATTCATTTAAAATATATCTCTAATTCCATATCCTACATCAATGAGCACGTTTTCTCATCAAATGTCCAAAACATATTCCAATAAGACGTTCTCAAGAAGAAGGCATCAAGAGGTAAAACCTCTTCTCTTTTCTTTTAATTTCGTTTTAGGTTCATTTTAATAATTTCCAATCCTTATCTATACTCATATAGATGGTGTGATAACTCCAACACCAAACATGTATTAAATATTTGTTTTTCTAAGAGAATAATTAATTATAATCTCTCATTTCCCTTCCTATTATACAAGAAGTGGAAACACCATCCGAGGTGTGATGATGAATCACATTCAAGGATGACAGGTTTTGAATTTCAATTACTATATTCAAATATGGAAATGAAAAAAAATTTATAATTAATGTTAATTATTATTTATGAAACATATATTGTGTAAAGTTATGGATTCATTTTGAAAAATTGTATTAATTTATAAAACAAAATGAATTCATTGTGATAAAAACCATCCAATTAACTGAAAAAATTATCATTAAAGTTTTATATAATGATTCATCCTCAGAAAAAAAAAATAATTTTTATAACCATTAAATATTATTAATCATTCCCAGTACCATCAAACATCAATTCTAGAAAACATTAATCATTTTACAAGAGTATCTTGAACATGTATATAAGTAAACACATCTTGAAAACCAAAGAAACAGTCACTCTGAAACAATGAAAATGAACACTTAAACCCATAAAAGGCCATTACTGAACTGAATAAGGTTATAATAAAAACATTTCCTGTATTATGGGTACTATAATTTTTAATTAATTAATCTAATTTTATTATCTAGGATATTGAGATCTAGTTAAGAACACCTTTGGACAAATGTTAAGGGGTTCTACCCAATCCTCCATTATTCCCTTGGGTTTCTCTCTAATTATTTTTTCTATAAATAATTTATAATTTATTTTTATATAGATCTTATAATATCTATGTATATGTTCCAAAATCATGTATAGAGATAAATTCCTCAGACTTTTTCTGGGATATTCATATTTTTGAGTGGTTCCCTTCCAAATTCTTCCCGATAAGCTAACCTGCTTTAAGAGAACTCCTCGAATTTTTACCCAAATTTCAGTGAACTATATCATATGTTTTAAGAAAACAATTTTATTATAAATTCAGTCTTTCAATTATTAAAACCTTTTTGGTTCACTTATATTTTTTTATAAATAATTATTCCATTTACTATTTTAAATGCTCTTTAGTATTTCCATTAAAATCGTACTAAAATGATTTATTGAAAAAATTTCTAAAATAATCTTTTTTTATTTTATCACTTCTATTTTAAATCACATACCATTTTGTAATCCTATTTTCTCTTATAAATTTAGATGTTTGATTTAATACCATTTTTTCTTGGATCCTATTACGATACGCCCAATTATTATGCTTTGTGGCATGACTATGATATCCATTTCATTCCATGTGTACCCTTATGTATGTGCATGATTACATATGTATCATTATTTATGTGGAAAACATACTCATGATCATGTAATGATGTGTGAAACCCTATATCATTTCAATTCATTGGGTAAATTTTACCTTCATGTGACGTTATGTGAAACTGTTTTTTCATTTTTCCTTGACTCGTGATACATATACAATGGTCTTGGTTGTTATACATGACTTGGGATACTCTATTTTCACTGATCCTTGAATCATTAAATATATATTTTTTCTTTTTACTCTACATTAAAATTATTTCATGATTATATGTTCCCAAATTTTATGATTCCTTATGTTTAATCATGAACCATGACTCATAATATCATAATTTTATTCCTTCTAGACCATGTTCTAAGCTTTACTCTTATGTTTATTCCCTTACTGGGCATTTAGATCATCAACTTTTTCATTTTATCCCTAGGTTATCTTATGTTTATGTACGTTCTCAAAGTATTTTAAAAGATATTTCAGAATTTGAAATAATGAAATGATTCATTTGGCCCCATATTTTCAGTTTTCTGTACCTAGTGTTCCATGAAACCACACTCTATGATAGTGGGCATGTATTTTAATGTTTAATTATGCATAAAATCATTTAACGATATGTGTAAGAGGATAAGGTCACTATATATGGTATCCAAGGATGGTATAGATATTTTTGGAGATTTTAAATAGGTAGATTTTGTAATAAAGCCAGAGATATTACTAAGTTTATGAAAATATACCTAAATTTGTTAAGTATATTGTAAGTGGTTTGTCGAAAAAATACATCCATATATATATACTACAAATGGATTTGGTTCTAGAATATATTTATGAATTAGTGAAAACACCAACAAGGTGTTCTGGGCCTAACTCAGGGTAACCTGGTATAGGACAATTTTCCTTACTATGCAATTGGTTTGACACTCCCATGGGATATTTTTTGGTAAATTCTTATGATTGTTAAAAACCATTATTAAAGGATGGGAAAAAGACACCATAAGAATATATATTATGAAATATATCAATTATAACCTATATTTAAACCTCGGGAATCACAAGTTATGATATACTTTTCCTTTACATGTTTATCCTTTTATGTTTAATGTTTCTTTTTATGATTATTAACTAGATTTTCAATCCCCGTAATTAAAAATTATTTTCTAATTTAATGTAGGGAAATAGAAGAAAACATTCCCACAATCAATGTGATAAAAATGTGATGATTTATCTAATGATATAACAAATATGATGGGAATTATTACTCAAAACAATATGAAAATAATTTTTTAGCTGGATCAAGTTATGAATAACAACATCAATCATGTGGAACTCCGTCATCGCCAAAGCAAAGAGAATGTTTTAATCAAATCTTTTATACAAAAATGGCCAACAATATTTACATCATATATTGATCTTCTCCTCATGCTACAGAGGATTAACTCCATTGAAATGATTTTCTCGTACCTCTAGTTCTTAGAAGATGTGAAATTCATGATGGAGGTCTATTGTTTTTATGGGTAAGTAGAAAAATGGTGGAGACTAATCCAAAATAGAAATTCGCTAAAGGAAATTGATTCTATGGATTGGGTGGAATTCATGAAAATGTTTTTCAAAAAATATTTTCCTTCAACTGTCCATCTCAAGATGGAATTGTAGTTCATCAGAATTAATCAGAGGAATATGAGTCAATCAGGTTATATGAAGCAAAAATTCCAAGGCTTGCAATGGTATGCCTCCTTCTTTTTCATGAACACATAAATCAAGGTGGCTGTTTTCTTTAGAATACTATCATTGAGTCTAAAAAAATCATTGGAAATTAAGGACTTTAAAATATTTGAGGAGATTTTTAGTTTTGACCATATGTTGGAAATAGAGATCAAAGTCTCTTAGTGGTCTCATGGGCCTGGTGAAAAAAAAAATAGAAAATGGATTGTAATATGGGAGGGTCAGCAAATAAATCCAATGATGAAAAAAATAACGAACATCCCATGTGTCAAAATTATGGGAAGAAGCATATTGGGAACTGTCAAAAGGTAACTATGAATTGATTAAAATATGGAATAATGGAAATATATATAAGAACTACCGATGAGATATAAAAAATTCCACTAACATGGAAGATGAAAGGAAGGTTTATATCGACACTCATCTTGTTGGGTAGTGTTAAAAATACCCGGACCATGGAAGTTATGAAAAAAATTTCCCTTTCACAATGGTTATCGGAGGTTGTCAAAAACATCCTCACAGGCATCAAAGAAGGTATTATACTATTAATAATATTGAGTTGGATCCAAAAAAATATTTGGTTATAGGTATGTTAGTTATTAAATCTTGAATATATAATTTACTATTTGATTCTACCTCTACAAATTATTTTGTATCTTGGATGTTCAGTAGAACTATTCAGTCCCCACATCAATATTTACCTATTGAGTTATATGTGAGAAGAAAAAATAGAAAAATTACTGCATCCTATGTATATCATTCTTCCTGGGTTTATATTTGTGGAATTAACCACCCAAAAAATCTCATCATACATCCATTGGTAGAGTTATATGCTATTTTGGGCATGGATCAACTATCTTTATATAAAAACCCAACATTAGATAAATTAATATCACTATTAATATTCTATAGAATACAATAATCATCTATAAGACTATGGAGGAACATAAATCTCTTTTAAAAATATTCTCCCAAGTGAGGAAATTTTTTCCCTTTTGATCAATCATATCTTTCTCAAATGATTGATACAAATGAGGCAATCGTGCTTGGAGAGATTCCCATCATTAAGGATTAAACAAATGTATTCCCTGAAAAAAAATTCTATTCCACCTGACCTAGAGGTTGAGTTCCCAATTGAACATATTCATGGATCTCTAATTATATCAAAGACACCTTATAGAATGTCCACCGTGGAGCTAGAAGAGTTGAAAAAGTAGTTACAAGAAAATCCTGATAAGGGTTGTATACATACGAGTGCCTCACCATGGTGTGTACAAGTCCTATTTATTGAGTATTATAGTTGATAAATTTACTTCTTCAATAATTATCATGATATCAACAAAATAATTATAAAAAATTCCATCCCAGGCATCAGATATATATATATATATTCTTCGATAAGCTACATGGGGAAAATTATTTATCTCAGGTTGATCTTTCCTCAGGATATCACCAACCAATGGTGAGGAGGAAATATATTACTTGGATTTAAATTCAAATGATGTTTGGGGGCTATGATTTCATTGTTATTCCCTTCATACTCACTAATACTGTAGAAATTATCAGGTATTTAAGGAGTAGACTCTTAAGAGATTACCTCAACAAATTTGTCATAGTATTTATTGATGATATTATGATATACACCAAGATAAAATAAGAACCTGTGGAACATTTCAATACTATGATGAATACTATACAAAGGTATAAAATTTATGCAATCTAAAAAAATGTGAGTTTTGGACCTGGGATGTATCAGTATTAGGTCATGTTATCACCAGTAATGGGATATCTATGGACCTTTCCAAGAAAGATGTAATCAAAGTGTGTCCATGGACATCATCTATAAAGGAGATCCACAACTCTTGTACTATCTGGATATTACTGTTGACTTTTCAATAACTTCTCATGATTTTCAAACCCAATAACTAATATTAAATAGAAGGGAGTGATGTTTTTATAGACCCCATAATGTGAGTAAAGAATTTGAAGATATCAACAAGAGGATCATCACTATGCCAGTACTCACACTACCAACAAGTAAAGAACTATTTTTTTGGGTATAGTAATTCCTCAAAAAAGGATTGGTCAATGCACAAATCCAAAAATAAAAATTTGATAGACTATGCCTCAAAGAAGTTGAAAATTAATGAGCAAAACTATCTCACGTATGATCTAGAGTTGGTGAATGTGATAGTTGTATTGAAAATATGGTTGCACTTTCTCTATGGGGTGAATTAGGAGATATACTCTAACTACAAGAATCTAAAATATATAATCAAAAAGAAGGATCATAATATGTTCCAGTGAATCTGGTTATCATTCATCTAGGATTATGACTACTCAATCTACTACCATCCTGGTAATGAAAAAAATGTAGCACATTCCCTATATTGAAATTATCCAACACCTTTACCAATGATGGGAGTTAAGAGGGATCCAATATTATAATTTAAGACTATGGACATGACAATCATAAAGGGTGTAACATCATCAAATATTTCTCTGATAATTCTTCATCCATATCTTATGGAGAAAATAAATGATGATCAAAGAAAATATGTGGAAGATCAGAAAAATATTGAAGTTATCAAAAATGGGAAATCCTATGATTTGAAGATTGATGAAGAAGGAGTTTTACAATTTGGTTCACAACTATGTGTACCATCTGATCTAGGGATAAACCAGAGCTTTTGAATGATATGCATAGATCACCATTCACTATTAACCCAAGGAGAGTAATGATGTATCATGATCTCTATGATAACTATTGGTGGGAGAATATAAAGAAGGAGATTTTTGAATATACATCAATGTGTCTGGTATGTAGACTAGTGAATCCTGAAAGACAATATTCTAAGGGGATGATGTAACCACTACTCATACCAACATAGTAATGCGAGAACATTACCATGGGATTTGTCACTAGAAATCCAAGGACATCCAGAGGAAACAATTCTATATGGTTCATTGTGAATCATATTATAAATATATCTATCTTTATCTCAATTCGAGGGAAATTATAATTGGATCAACATAGATGAATATATATCAAATCAATGGTAAGGCTGCATGGAGTACCACTATCGATTGTTTCTTATCATGATTTGAGATTCACCTGGAATTTCTGGAAATGTATCCAACATTATATAAGCACTGATCCGAACATCAGAAAATCCTATCTACCTCAAACTAAGGGCCAATCTATGTGAACAATTTAAAAAATGGATGATATATTGAACGTGTGTTATATGTACTTAATGTAAGGAAATGACCAATATATTCTTCTAGAGAATTTATTTAAGAAAAAAATTTCCACTCTATAATCCGAATGGATCCATTTGAATCACTTTCTGGGAAATACATAATGAACCCCATGCTTGGATGAAGTCTGTGATCATAATCTTATAGGACCTGAAATTGTATAAAAAATGATGGTGAAGGTGAAAACCATTCCATAACACATCAATGCATCCAAAAGATAGAAAAAGTTTTATAAAGACAACCATCAATGAGACCTTGAGTTTAAAATTGGAGACATGATATTTCTCTACATATCTGAGTGGTATATGATTATGAAATTTTGGACGAATGTAAAGAAAATTCCTACATACATCAACTCCTTCGATATTCTTGATTACATGAGAGTTGTGGACTATCAACTATAACATACAACAACCATGTATAAAGTACATGATTTATTCCATGTATCCCTCTTAATGAAGTACATAAAAGATACATCACATGTACTATCTTCAGAGGTGGTACAATTGGAGAATAATCATTCTTATGAGTAGTATATAGTGTAAATATTGTATCATATAAACAATGTCATACATTACAGGATGAAATTCCTAGTTAATGTTCTACGGTCAAACCATATGTATAAATGGTATACAGGGGAACTATGGGAATTGATAAAGGAAAAGTACCTAGACTTATTTTTATCTTAGAATGTAAAAAGAAAATTTTGAGCGTAACATTTTATAAGGGGGAAGAACAAAACCACCCAAAATATTATCAATGGAATTACCTTATAATAATTATTTATTATAGAATAATCACATTAGTTTTTGTATAGAACAAAATACAAACATTATAAATGAAGAATGAGTGAAATTAATGGTATCTTTACAAGTTAATGAACATTTACAGAAAAAAAAATTTCATGGCCACTCAAATAGTAATGCGAACACAATGAATAGTAAAATAGACAATGAAAAGTAACATCACCAATGAAAGTATAAATTAAATTAATACATCTTATAAGTATCATTATGTTATAATTATATCATAATAAAGATAAAAAAATTTAAAAAATTAATAATTATGGGATGGATTTTTTATAAGTCATGTATATTTAATTAAATTTTAATTATTAATTTATCAAATTAAAATTATTTAATTTCATTCAATTTTATTCATAAATTAATATTTTAATGTATTATGATTATAATATATTGAGACATTAATTAACTTTTCAAATTTCTATAAAATTAATATTTATTTAAAAATTTCTATTTTTCATGTAAAATATGGTTTTAATTAAATTTTTTTAGTAGAGAATAATTTCCTAAAATGATGTTCATATTTGGGATTATATATATCAAAAATGGTATGGGTAAAATAATAAATGAATGAATAAATTAATGGTCTAATTACTATTTTTAGTCTCAATAATCTTCACTATTTCTTATCTTGAGTAAAGTAATAAATGAATGAATAAAATATTGATAAAACACTTCTCTCCTCGACTATAAAAAATACCCATCACCACCTCTTCTACTAACACCTCTCAAGCATGATTCCTTGCCCATGTTACCAAAAAATACCTTCTTAATCCCCTTTCCAATGTCCAAGATCTCTTGTTATCCTCAAATGACCAAATCCTCTCCCCTAAGGAGTTTCTCAAGAGGAAGAAATCAAGAGGTAAAACCCTCTTCTGTTTTATTTCCATTTCATTTCAAGATCCTTTGTATTCGTTTCTATCCACACCTCTCCTCATACAAATGTTGTGAAAAATATATTACCTTTCATTTACTAGAATGATTTTTTTATAATGAAATTATTCATCGTCATCTCTCTTATACACTTATTTTATACTTGAATTGGAATCACCATCTATGATGTGTGGATTTGTCACATTCATGGATGGAAGATTTTTAATTTCTATTACCGTTTTCAATTAATTTTATAAAACCATTTTTATGGTTGAAATTGATTATTATGTATTTAATATATCATATTTAAGGTTTTGGAATCATTTTTTACAAATTGTGTTAAATAATAAAAAAAATGAGTTTATTGTGATAAAAACCCACCAATTAAACCAAATAGTTATCATTAATCCTTTATATAATGATTCATCATCACTATAAATTCCCAAATTAATTTTATAATCATTTAATCTATTTAATTTTCTCTAAGGATGTATATGTTCAATTATGGACAAACATAATATTTTTACATGATTATCCATCCATGTATATATGTAATCTGATCTTGAAAACGAAGGAAACAAACACTCCCAACAACATAATTGAATGTATTAACCAATCAAAATGACCATCAATGAAAATTAAAAGGTTATAAAAAATAAAATAAATGTATAAGAGGTCTAGTAATTATTAATTAATGAATCATATTTTATTATCCAATATATTAAGATCATCTGAAGAACACCTTCAGACTCAATGTAAGAGATTCTACCAGAACCTCCATTATTCCTTCGGGTTGCTTTATCAATATTTTTACTGGAATAAAGTAATATTTAATTTTTATTTACATATTATAAATTATATTTATATGTTATAAACTCATTTATCATGGTCCATTAATAATTTTATTTTGTGGATTTAAATATTTTTACGTGGTTCCCTTATCAATTCTTCTCGATAAACAACACCATTTTAAGGGATCTTCCCAATTTATTACCCAATTCCATGTGAACTCTATCATCTATTTTATTCCACCATTATTTTTATAAAATTATAATTTCTATTATGAAAAAATTCCTTTTTAAATTATTTTTTATTTAAAATATTAAATCATTTTTTATTTTAAATTTATTTAATATTTTCTTTAAAACTGCACTAAATTGTTTTAATGCTAATATTTGTTAAATATTATCCTTAAATGTTATCAATTATGTTTCAAATAAATTTCCACAAAATATTTCTATTTTCTCATGTGAATGTCCATGTATGTTTTAATTCCGTTTTTATGGACACATTTTTGATATTCGTAATTATTTTTCTTTGTGACATAATTATGATACCCATTTCATTCCATCGGTGCCCTTATGTTTGCATATGATTGGTTATGTATGATTATTTAGGAAGGAAAAATATTCATGGACATATTAATATGGGTAAACCCATATATATATCCAATTCATTAGGTAATTTTTATTCTCATGATACCTTATGAGCAGTAGTCTTGGCTGTTATGCTTGACTAGTTCTCTATGTTAAATAGTCTTGGTGGTTATCCAAGACTCGTGATACTCTATATAAAAAAATCCTTGAATCATGATAATGTTATGTTTTATGTTTATTCAACATTACTATGAATCTATGATTATATTATCCCATGTTCGAAATGTGATGATTGATTATGATTAATTATGTACCATGACTCTTAATATCATTATGTTTTTTCATCTCACCCATGTGTTAAGATTTATTCTAATGTTTATTACTTTACTGTACTTTTATCTCATACGATTGATCATGTTATGCCTAGGTTATCCAATACTGATGTAAGGGATCCAGGAAATTTATGAAATCATTATGAATATTAAATAATGAAATGTATTATTTAGTCTTATGTTTTTAGTTTTATGTACATAGTCTTTAAACACACTATATTCTACATTCCTTGGAATGTATTTTGATATTTAATTATGCTTAAAATCATTTATTGAATTGTGTAAAATGGCGGGGTCACTATCAATTTGATCAATACAAAACATATAACAAGGGATATGCATGTTTTTCTTACACATAAAAAGCATTATGCATGAAATCCTGATATGATTTCCTAGATATTAAAGGATTCATAATCATTCTTCATATATGGGAAGGAGAGCGCATCCCCTTACTCTATCCTGATCTTGCTACCCATCCACTATCTATATAGGTGTTGTATGACGCTCATCATCGACACTTGTATTATCACTTAACTTTATTGGTTTATTATTATAATAGGAGTCATTGAATTTAATTTTTTACTACTTATCACTTTTGATGTTTTATTTTACAGGTTGAGTAAAAAACAAAAAATCTTTAGTATTCTAACACACCATTTGTGTGCATACTTTCTCAGGTTGGATAGTTTTCTATCCAACGAGGTATGTATATGAAATCTATCATTGGCCCCCAAATATAATAATATCATCATTATTGGTTTTTATTAAATATTTTTTTACCAATCTCACATTTCATTTCAAATCACATGGATTCCATATTAGTCTTTTTTAGATTCATTTCTTACCCATAGTATTACTAGAATTCATGATACTAGGTATGTAGTGCCACTCATTAAATTTTATACTATTTAGTAGAACCATCCTAATAGATTCGTACAATAGTTTGGTTATGTTTAACCCATTAAATTTCCACCATGAAAGACATGGTAGCTTCATGAAATGAAGATGACATAGTGGTTGGATGAAGAATGATGCCAACGACATGTTGAGTATCACAAATTCTGGGGCAGAAGATAAACGCTTCATATCCATGGGTACATATGATTCAATTCCATAATTTAGAGTAGTCATGTATGATCCATGGTATATACTAAAGACTATATAATATTTTACTAGTCATGGATGAGGTTTTCATGATATGGTTGGCCAATAAATTTCCATTAATTTTATATTGAACAATTTTATAATTAATTTAGAATCTATTTACAACATAATTGAGTAAAGAAGTTTATCTGAATGGGTGATCCATAATAGGAGGGGTCGGTTTCCTAGCAACAAACCATGTTATTGTAGTAGATATGATTCCAGCTTATCATGAGATTCGTAAGAAAATATATGATCATCCACCCTAAAGAGTGGGGGTTCCTACCTAGGGAGCGGATGTTCCTACCCATGAACCTCCACTAGTAGTTGTTGATGCTGATGATCCACAACAATGACATAGACCACGTCTTTCTGCATGTGAGGCCCCACCTTTTTCATAGGGAGTTGATGGAAATCTAGTAGTCCAGCCTCAACTGATTTTGGATGTTCCACTGGGGTCTTGGGGTCTATAATTATTGAATTTATTTCCATAGTTTTCTCCAAATTAGTTTCAAGATACTTCACAGACTATTTGGTCCCCCCTTGCGATAATGGAGGGTCCTTCTCTTACAAGTGGGGGAGATGGATAGAGTGTTGAGTATTACATGTAGTTAACACCTCCTCTCAATATGACATCGTTAGAGAATGTGACTGTTGACGTTCCAATTCATTAGGATGACCCCTCTCTAGTTCATTAGACTTCACCCCAGTACGAAGCTTGATGATCTCAATACGAGAGAACAATTAGGACACCACCTTTTGGGATAGAACCTCACCATAGATAATGATTATACTCATTTATGTATATGATTTATATTTATTGAGATGAATAAATTATTTTTTATATCAAATATTTTTATATTATTATTCATTTTTTCATTTTTCATTTATATTTTAGTCATAATTTATATTATCTAATAATAGAGAGTAAACAACTTAAAATATAGTATAAATTACTAAATTTCAAGTTGTAAACATTTAAATCTTAAAAAATATAAAATATAAAAACAATAAATATAAAATTTCAATCATAGAATATGTATATAAAATGTTTATGAAAATAGATATAATTTTATAGATATAATAACTAATTGAAAATGAATGGAATGTAAAAAAAATTATTGATAACATTGTAATTGTTCAAAAGAATACTAAAAAAATTCAATAAAATTTTGTTGATGTTGGAACATTATAGATTCAAACTAACCCTAGATATTGAACCTTGATAAAATGAATACACTTACTGAAGCTCAACCTGTTACTAATATATTTTAATTATATATAATACACAGAGATAAAAAATACAAAAAGGGAATAATATAACCAATTAATAGTTACGAACAGAATAAAAAATATATCAAGCTAAGAGAACTTATTTTACAATAAAATATTATAATATATAAAAAATACAAATTTTGCATGTCATTTATTAAAGTCACACATGTATTCTGTTGAGTTTTATAAATAACAAATGAATTAAAACATTGTAAGGAAAATGTACAATAAGTACAAAACAAATATATATATATATATATATATAATATTTATAATGAATAATAATTCTATAGTTATGTAATAATAACAAAAAATGTATTATTTAACTAAACTAAACGAATAATAAAAACTTATATAACTGATTTCAAACAAGATACATAGAAAAGTAAATGATTATATTAGTTATAATAAAGAGTAAAGTTACTTTTGGAAATAGATTTCAAAATAAAACATAATTTTAAATTATAAAAATTATAAATATAATATGTAAAATATTATTTACATGTCACAAGAAGTCACTTATTAAAGACATAATATTTTCACTATCAAATAATAATGAAATAATTATAAACACCATAAAACAAAAAATAATATATGTATATATATAATATACAAAACATTCTAAATATAAAACATTTATAATTATTTAAATTTTTATTTCATTTTTGAGGAATGGTTGTAGCCCCTCTTTTACGGATCAACTTAAAAAAAGGCAGCAGTGGGCCTTCCTTCATTCTGACACAATAGTGTTAACCTAGGCATATTTTTAAAGAATAAAAAAACACTTAACAAACTATGTCTAATAACCTTATTCCTATTTATTTATATTCATATATTTCTTTTGAAATACCTAGTTACCCATGTATTATTATTTTTGTTAAATTTAATAGTTGTATATTAATTGTTTCGTTTTCAATTTATGTTTATGTTTTGTGGTTCTGATCTGTTATCCATGATCATGGATTCATCATATCTAAAATTTTCAAGAAACATTAGTATTTTTTTTTTTTATTATGTTTATTTCAAGTATCTTATGGTAATAGATTATGTGCAATACTTAAAAAGACTATTATTTGTCAAAAAATTTAAAAAATAATTTAATTATTTGGTGAAATAATTAGAAATATTAACATCATGGAATTATAAAAATGTTATTTCCAAATTAATATAACATTTTATAATTATTATTTTTAATATCCTAGTCATTCATGATGTAAATATTGTAACAATGTTAATGTAAGTGGTAAAACTAACACAAAAAAGAACACAATATAACAACTAAATGTGTAATAATATGTAATTATATGGTAATAATCGCATATTTAAATAAGATTTATGATTTCAAATAATATTAATGTGTTATAATATATTTTAGAAGAGAATTATAAAGAGCATCATGAATAATGACTATTAATAATATAAAACACACATTGAAGATTTGAATCTTATCTTTGATATCCTTATAGACATTTTGAATTTCCATCAAAATCTTGTTTATATAATTTTATAAATGGTAGAAAAGAATGATGGGGAGATAATATTTTTAGTAATCAAAGGTAACAACTATAGAAAGGTATGCAATTTGGTGGTGTGGGGGGATCTTTTTATAAGTGAGGTTAAGTGTAATTTTAAAACATACACATTCCTTAATGTATAAATATTGTCTTTTTTACATGGAATGTCAATACATTATAGAAAAATAATAGGAATATGATAAATTTAGGTAGATAGATCATTCACACGCAAATTTAGAGATATTTTTGTATGATATTTTATGTCTTTCCCCTTAATTACACCATTTTACCGCATTTTAGGATTTATTGTGGTGCCTAAATTTCACCTTGGTAACTTATTTTTATTACTCAATATGAAATTGAACTATTTATCATATTTATTAACAGTGATTGTGTATTTTTATTCCATTTAACCTAATTCAATTAAAACTATGAAAATTTTAAATTTTAAATTAAAAATCAATTTTGTAGATATAATTTTATTATATAAAAATGACACATCATGTATTAATTATTCTTAATAATATATAATTCCAATTAATAATTAAATTAATTTTAGTTCCATATATTTTAAATTGTAAAATTATATTTTACAACAGTCACCATTTAAAATCGATTAATATATAATATTCATATAAAAATTCATAGCACATCAAGAGAGTCGTTGAAAATATTAATTTTTAAATTTAAAGGATTTTATTAACATCCTAATGAAATTAATTTTTTACCATTTAAACAGTCAATAATATTAATGAACAAGTATTGGAATAATTATTGTAACACCAAAACAAATAATTCATAAAAAATAATAATATTAAGGAAAAAATATTTTTTTTAAAGAATAACCATTTTATTCCATTCCATGATTATTTATTATTGGTGAATTATATTGTTTTTGATTAGTCACCTAAAATTTTAGAAAATCAATTTACATGTTGGATAAAAATATATCCATCTAAAATATAAATGACTTTAATATTTACTATTACTATATCTAGTGAATATATATATGGTGACCATATAAAATTTTAATATATAGTCTTGTATATATATATATAACTATTTTTATATACATAAATATATAAATTCATTCATCCCAGTTTGAAATTTCATTTTTAAGATGTTTATAATATTATTAACTTGTTTTATTCTTCTTTAAATATTTCATTTGTTTTACGACCTTCATGAAATATATTAATGGTCCATGCGTTTCAAGGTTGTTCCATTGTCCATAACGGTGTTATTCTTGTTCAAGAACGTTCAAAGCGGTGGTGGTTGATTCAGAGTAAAAAATTATGGTTGTAGAGGTAGATCAAAGCCTAAAAAGAGGATTCACTACATTAATAGATTTTATATAAATTCACTATGAAATTCATATAACATTTTATGGGTTTTAACTTAAAAAGATTCATGGAATGAGATTAAATCTCTCTGAGAATTGGTGGCTATAAAAAATTTATTGAATGTGTGAATAGTTAGGTATTGTTTTAAGTTGGTTATTTCATGATAGTATTAAAACTCTAAATACCATCAATTATATCTATTTTTTTTTTCATTTGTAGTGAAATGTAGGCATCATTGACATGATTTCCAGCCCTTCATACTTAACCAAATTCTATGGAATCTATAAAGTTAATATCGGGGATTTGAGGTGAGTTATCCCCTTTTTCCTTCTGAGTTATTCTCTTTCATCCATTAATAATTCTCTTCAGTGGTGTAATTTCAATTATATTATGTTTAGGATGTTGTTTTATGGTAAATTTATGTGAACTATGGTGATATGAGGTTTCTTTGTGATGATTTTATACCATGGGGGTCCCCCACACATTTCTCATTTATACTGATTCAAAAAGCATCAATTGATATAGGGGATTAAAGATCACTCTTTTTTAAGTGTACACTATTGAATTAGAATGCAAGTGATTTCATTAGGTGGTTAGTTTTGGCAAACATGCTATAGATAAAAATTTTAATTAAGAATAATCAAAGTGGTGATTTGTGTTCAAATGTGTTTATTCCCTATTATTGACTTTTGTTTTTCTAGGTAGTGTGTAATACTTATATTCTATGTCATTATTATAATTATATTCCATTAAATTTATTTTAAACATTAATGATTCAAGTATAATAATTACTAATGAAGGAAGAAAGAAATATGTTTACCACTCTTGTAATTAATGAAATCTATAGAATGTTTTGGTTTCTTTTATTCCTTTTTAGACATTGACAGTATGTTTATTTGTGAAATTGAATTATACATATTGAATGTGATTATAAAAAATGGTAAAGAAACTTATATTTGAAAAACTAATTTCTTAGGACTGTGAGAGGCTAATTTGTTATGATTTCATATAAGCCTTGGTTCTAGGTATTTATTACCACATGATTTTTTACTAAAAACTCATATCTTTCCTAATAGGTATTCTCTTGGATGCTAGATAATAAAAATTACTCCTGAAGACATGGGATGGTTGATATGTTAATTAACATGGTAATTTGAATGATCTATGATTGTCCTGGGATATGATTGTTCGATATTAGTTTTGTAGGGTCTATAATAGGTGCCAAGGATAGTGTGGGAAATTTTTGGGTAATCCTGTAGAGACAAGGGCAACAGTTACCATTCCATGATTCAGAAAAGAAATTTTTAGGTTATTGTAGATGTGGTAGTGGACCATACACTATTTAATTATATTTAGAATAGTGAAATAGAATCACTTTAATTGAATTATAAATGAATTATTTTATAAACATAAATTATTGTTAGTTTTTTATAGTATTCAAGTGGATATGGAATGAGATGTTAGTGTCTTATGGAATGGTAGATACATCCCTATTATATGTGGGTGGGGGTTAAATATTTCTTGATGAGAAGACCTAGGTTGGACCTCTGTGCTTATTCATTGATATTTTGATTATTTTGATTTTAATTTAATCCCATCTAAGTTGAATAACTAGAAAAACTCCTGTAATACTGGGTGTTGAGTTTATTCCACAACAACTCTTTTTATGATTGAATAGATGGATAACTTTACCCTCATATTCACTCTAACTTCTAGGTGTTATGTTTGGTATCAACTATTATGTCATACTAGAAAGCCAGATTCGGTATTGGTTCTGGAATACCCTATGGGGTATTTTTATAGGATGTATTTGTATACTCTATGTGGTATATACACATGTATTATAGTGAAATGGAAGACGCTATAAAACATAGAGAGGTACTTGATATAATTGAAAACCTTATATGGTGTTGATTTTTAAGTTAGGTACACATAGGACCCATCAGATATTTGTATAACATTGCTGCTCCAAAAGACCCTAATAGATATTGATGGTATGAGAATATTATTTTTTGATACAATGATAAATAGTGTGGATAATTCAGGTATGTAGGAGTGAATGAGATTGTTTCCATTCATTTTCATGATCCTCTACTAACCTAGATGAGTTTTGAGTTATATTTGTTACTACGAAATGGGTAAAAAAATTAATGAAAGAATCAACAAAATTAAAATTGGGGAATGAGAGAAATAACCAGTGGTTAATGTGGTTTTGGGATTTTATACATATACATCATGATATCACACTATTTTTCATCAATGTGATATTTTGTTAGTGTTTTCTATAGAGGTTGGGGGATTAATTGATCTTATAAGTTATATTTGTTTTGTTTTTTATTTAATTTTTCATTAGTATTATATTTTCACATCATCATGATACCTCTAGACTATAATCCATCAAATTATACCTATGATTATCACTCCATATATATATATATATGTATCTATTTTTTTGGAGGCCTTTGGATACCATGCCAGACATTACTAGTGTGGGTTTTAGATATTTAAGAGTCACTTCAATATAATTATGGTGTGGTTTTATTTAGGATATGGTATTTTTTAATAAATTTTACATACATGATGGGATATGGGTACTTTTCAATTTATGTTCAATTCATGTCATTGGTTTGTGTATTTTTATATTTTCTATGAAATACTTTTTTTATTTGGGAGTAATTCTTCCATTAAGTGTCCATTCATACTCTTGATGTTCATATGCACATCATAGAAATTTGGAGGCTAGCTTCTGAGATCATTATCTAATTTTTCTCACTATCATCCTCGGAGGGTTTTTAGTAGGGGGATGTCAAAGAGTGGTATAAAAGGTGATGGTTAAGAGATATTTTTACGACTATATTTCATTACTAGTGAGCACCACATTGGTGTGGTGAGGAAATTATATTATTACACTTTTTATATGAAATATGTAAGTTAAATTGGATAATAAAATGTATTTTTGGGTCCCCACTAACGTAGTTCACTCACCTTATGTTTTATAACCATTATTTGTAATGTGGTTTTGTTTTTAGGGTAATGTCCAAGGAAAGGTACAAGTATCATGCCTTTTCTTTTTTAAGGGGGTAACTATATAAAAAAAGTTATTTTTAGTTAAATGTATCCCAATATATTCCATGAATACAAAGATAAAATTTTTCCATCTATTTGTAGATATGGATCAGGGGTTTCGACTATGGGTAGACTTGTTTTGTGAGGCTCATTAATCATGCTAGGTAAACTGTTAGAGTATCGACTCGACAAAGGAGGACAAACAGGGGCATATGAAACTGAGAGTTTTTTAGTATTAGATATTGGGAACATATGAGTGTAGAATGTTAAATATAGAGGTGGAGTGTTTGATAATTATTTTTAGATAATTGGAATCCTGATTTAGACGTGATCTATGTATAGGGTTCCACTGGTAGTGAGTCATATGTTAGTTGTGTCCTATTAGTAGTGGATTTGGGAACTAATTGAGTTGATTGGGGTGGGAGTAACATCATATTATTCCCAAAAAGTGTTTCCTCATTGTAGGTATTCTTGATAAGGTATGAATTAAAGAGGAAATATTTAGTCTTTCTATATTAGAGGAACTTGAGTGTGTGAGATATTAGGATCAGGATTTAGGATCTCCATTATTGGTTATTAGATTTATTTATAGATAACGAGTCTATGGAGCGATGGAATGATTCAGATTTGTGTCTAAATATCATATATAAATTAACCCCATTTATATTAACTATGTATTTGGAGGTGTGAACGAAATATTATGTTATAGAAAGGATACATTTTTTGGGATTATCACATCATAACGGGATCTAATAGAGACATTTTGGAAGGTGCTGCAGAAGGAGGATCTTGGACTTCTGGGTAGCCTCAGTTCATATTTTTAGGGAGTGAATCACAATAGTTGTATTTTTATTATTCTATGGTCTATAATTTTATAGTTCCCTCCTTGGGATCTTATAAGGTTCTATCATTTAACATTACTTATTCTCGCGTTATGTTAGTAATGTTAGTTTCTTTTCCCTTGAGTATCCTTTTAGGTATTCCACATTACTTAATTAGGATTTAAATCATACATAATAAAATGAATATTAAAAAGTATACACATCCACATAGTATTTATTTTTTCATAGAAAAATATTTTGAAAAGAATCATTGTTTTGTTTCATGTTTAATCAGAATAACTATTCCTTGATCTGATACATGACATTGTTCTTCTTTAAGTATTGTCAAAAAAATTTGAAATATGGGATGAGAATAAAATTACCAGTATGGGATAAAAAAAATAAAAACAATTTCTTTCAAAAACATGTACACTATGAATACTTTATTATAATGTTTTAATTTTCACCATTATGATCTTTTAAATACCCTTCCCTGAAGATATGCTCATTTCATACCATTTTTTAACCAAAAAATTACCATAAACCCATAGAATGAAATATTTAACATATAATGGTAACATGGAATGTAAACATACATAAATGGAATTACCATATGGTCAACTTCTACACATATCACTAAATGGAATGGCCATGTGAGTGACTTTCATATCCAATACATTGGATGTTATAACATAACCACCCATCATAGGTTTATCACAAAACCACCCATTGTTGTTTTATCACGTAACCACCCATCTTTGGATTGTCACATAACCACCGATCAAATCTCTAACTACCATTTTATAATCATAACACATAAAAGATCGAAACTATGAACATTTCACTCATAAAATTTCATTTGAAATCACATGAAATCATTTCAAGATATTGATATAGTCAATACACTTTCAAAACCATTTTCAATACCAAAATACACAAAAAGTAATAAGGTATTAATTTTTCATTTAAAAACATTTTGTCTTTTAGAAGGAGCTAAATATAAATAATGGTCCTATCGGTAGAAAATTATTTGTCACTGCATACATTAGAAAAATTCATTTTTTCATTTTCTAAAAACAAATAAAATTCATCATGAAAAAATATACTTTTTGAAGTCCTGGTAATGAATTACGATTCAAAGGTTTGGATTATAAACACTCTAAATTAAAGAGGTATATATTATCAAAATATTCTTTAATGAAAGGAGATTGTGTTGAAGTCTCTTACCTTCTGTCTGAAATGTTTCGTACACTATTTATTTCTCCAAATAATAAACACAATATTATTTACACATGACTTAGAACATTTTTCAAGTTTATTATTCATTTTATATCCATTTTTACAATGTTTTAAAAATTAATAACTATTTATGTTCATATCCGACATTTTGTCGATATTTGGTACATAAGTAAAATATGAACATGTTTTGATGTAAAATGTACATATGGTCAAAGGTAAAGCATCTAAATAATAGTATTAATGATTTTAATATCATATATATCTAGTATATATGTTTTTATAATAATCCCTTATATTTGGATATAGGAAATGAAATTCAACATTCATGGAGATGGTAGGTTGTACGTATGCATAAACACAATATTAATTTATTTTTCATACAAAAGAATAATAATTAAACAATATAAATGTATGTTATATTAACATTATTTTATTATATGGATCATAGTTTTAACAAAACCATCCATTATACATTCCATGTATAGAGGGAACGAGTCATATCACTTTGAGGGGGCAATAGTCCACATTTTCTCGAATTAAACTATCATGTTTACACAACATGGGGATCATAAAGGTGTGTTAGAAATAATTATTTCATATGAATAAATACAATATAAATACATTATATATAATTTAAATTAATGATTCCATTACAATAGACACCATGAATGGTGGTTGGGGAATACTAAAAAATAATCATTTCTTGGGGAAGTAGTTCACTGTACAGAAAAAGAGTATGTTCGTTACACATTAAACGGAGGTATTTACAATTTTAGAGAAACACCATAGAATAAAAAATCCTATTATATTTAGGCATTTTTTTTGTTTTGTAATAATAGAATATTAAGATTCTTATGGATTAGATAATGGAAATGAATCGAAAAAGAATGGTTGAATGTATTATCTCTTAATCAATTAACTTCTTTTGGTTTATACCCATAGGGTTTTTTTGAAGGATTTATGACCTATGTGATGATTCTAATACGTTGTTATTGATTCTATGAAGAGTTTTGGGAAGGGATTGGACAATCCAATGGGTTATTTAAGTGTGATTTTAATCGAATAAACAATACCTTTTTATAGGAGACTGATTGAAAACCCTTGGAAACTTTATAATTATTATATTAATAAAATTTAAATTATTTATAAAAATTGCTAAAAATAGAGATATGTATAAGATAATATTAGGATATTTTTAAAAATTATCATAAAATAATTTTATACATTTATTTATTTAAATTTATATATAATCTTATCATTTTACCCATTATTATTCCCCTTTAATTTTAATTGTGGTAACATTATTTTTACTATTAAGAGGCTATTAGTTTTACTTTTATGGGGTAAATTTCCCATAATAGGACACTTAATAAAATGTTATACATTATAATAATTAGTTGTGATTTTAATTCTTTTTGTAGATATTTTTAATGAATTTATTAATTTTCTATTTTTATAAAACAATAATAATGTTAATTTTTACACTATTATTTTTAATGAGTTTAAATAATATATATAGAGAGAGATAAATTATATAAATCCAATTAAATAATATTATAAAATGACATATTATACTATAAAAATATTTCAATATAAATATTATGTAAAATAATATTTACATTAATATTTATAATATGATTTCTTTGACTCCATCATTCATATTGAAATCACTATATCATCATAGTTCCAAAATATAATTTAATTATACAATTTCTAAAAAATATAAATAATATACCATGATACAGGGAATATTTTTATATTTCTAATTAATATTTATAGTCGAATATATCACTTATATAATACGATATTAAAAATGTGTTAGTAAGAATATATACCTTTAAAACATATTTTCCTTCACTTTAAATTACAAGTTAGAAGTGTCATAATCACACCCAAGTGGCATTCAAATGAATAATATTAGTCAATTGGGTTATATTGGTTGGCTATATATCATAAAATAGGATTACAAAAAGTTTTAGGGTAGTTTTATATTATTTTATTATTATTTTCACCGCTATTTACCTTATTAAAACATTAACTGTGGAAAACAAAAAACATACTAAAGGTGATATTCATCATGTACAAAAATAAAAGGGACCTATTAAAAATATTTGTACCTTATTATTAAAAATATAGAATCCATTTTTCCAAATTTAAAACATATAAGATTCATTAATTAATTTAAAATAAATTCCAATTGTCAAAACGTGAAAATGAGTTTTTTAAAAGTATAAAAACTGTCAAAAGATTGATGTGTGTTTATATCAAATTTCAATGTGAAATTACCTCTAATGAACAAAATTGTATTAAGTGATAAAAAATTAATCTAATTATATTTTACCCCTAATTAAAAATACAATAAAACTATATAAATAAATACATGTAAAAGTATCTTGAATTAAAAATCAATATTTGTTACTCTTCTTAAAAGATAAATTTTATTAGACAAATATAAATATTCATCCAAATTAATTTTTATCCCCCTATTATAATTATGAATTTTATTATTTCAAATAGATCATATAAAATTGTATAATATAGATTTATCACTAGTTCTCCATCAAAAGATGGTAAAACTGTATTTTTTAATAAAATACTTCTTTTATCTGAAAATTATAATTAGTTCTTATATCATGTAGAGAAAAAATATTATATTAATTTAATCATTAAATTGAATATATTAAATATATATTTAATTAATAAATATCCATAAATTTTATTTTGATTATTTTATAAACTCACATATTTTCATTTAATTACTTTTTTTGAAAAAAACATCCTTTTAATTGGAATGGGTTTTATATTCATTAATAACTATATGTTCACAAAATAATTAAATAAAATATTGTGTAAAAAATATTTTAACAAATTAATTAATATTGATCCATCCAGCCATTTGAACATATAGGTTCCTAGGTAATGAAATAATATTTAGTTGTTCACTTAAGTTTGATATGGCGTATTATGTATTCAATCAAACATAGTGTCTCTTCTAAAAACACCTGGGATGTTACATTCTACCCAAATTTTTAAATTTCATCTTTCTGATTTGAATGGATTTTAAAAATCAATTTTATTTCAATCCCACATAGAAAAAAGGATTAATAAAATATCCACTTTAATAGAAAAAAAGGACCAGGCAAAGGTCTCTAAAGAAAAAACATACTAGGATTCAATGTAGGAAAACATGGATATAGAAGAAAAACTAAATATCATGTTATGATGTAGTTAATAGAAAACATGATCCGGTTAATGTTAACAATCACCAAAAACTAAAATTTTATTGGATAAATAGTCATTGATTATATATTAGGAAAAAGAAATGGAAAATGTTTTTAGATCATTTTTTTAAGGGTAAGTAATTCATTTACTACCTAGAATAAGAACATAAGAAAATATGGTTTCATGAAAATTAATGTTTTGTCTATTAATCCAATTTCCCCAAAAACTCTTCTTTTTCTCTAATAAATGAATATTTAAGATGAATTGGTTATACTAGATGAAATCAAATCAACTTCTAGAGAATAATATAATCCACAATAGGTGAACTATATATTTCCCATATCATTATATCTTAACCAAAACAAAAATTATTAGTGAAATATCATATTATCCCCCAAAAAAATTATAATAAATAAGTAGAATGACAAACATTAATCACAAAATTCAATATTAATACCCTTATTATACATAAAACATTCAACAAACTAATGTATATAAAATACACCAAAAAATCCAAATAATATTGAAACGCCAAACTCTATAGAATATGATCAAATAGTCATCGAAGATATATTTTAAAAAGTATATCCAAATAATATAGATCACTCTTAAAGTATCATAATAAAATGAAATTGAACTAATCATATATTCTCCATGATAGGTTAATTATTTCCAAAAATAACCTAATTCTCAAAATTCCACAATTAAAATCATATATTAAAAAAAATATATAATTTAACCATTACATCGTTAAAATATGATATTGATCTATTTTCCTTAATCATAAAAGGATTCCAAAATATTGGTCTTCTTGCAAAACAACATTTAACACGTAATCCCCAATTCATTTTCCAATACTAATGATATCCATTTGATAAAATATATGTTTCCCAAACTAAATTATTGTAAATCTATAAGATCATTTAACTATAAATAATATGTTATACTGACAAAGGATGTCACGTAGGCTTGTGGTGGGCAATAAAGCCCTGTTTCACTTTGGTTGTGGTATCAATTCTCATTGCCTTGTCAGACATGATGGGTTGTCACATGGTCTGCATGTTAAACTTTTTAAAAAACTATATAAATTTATAAAATTTAAAAAAATGAGATAAAATCCTAAAAAATAACAGAAACATATATTAAACTCAATGTTTATCTTATTAATTGAAATTTTCATCCCAAAAAATTAGTGTCCCCCAATTACCTCAAAAACTTATTTCTCCAAAAATATCATTAATCATATAAAAATTTTGGATCAAAAATCTACAAAAGTGATTTATAATACATTGAATGTATGATAAATCTGAAAATTATAAACTTATCTGATATCCCTATCTCTTAAAAAGAAAACCTAACCAATAAATTTATCTAAACCAACCTATAATATAGACTATAATGAAATATCCTTAATCATTACTTAATATTGTGTTAAGTCAATAATTTGACTTTATTTGACCTTGAAGACCATTTCAGGTTTATATATTAAGAGAAATATGCCTAAAATCATAAATAACAACTCTAATATTATAAATTAGACACTTGTATTAATTATCAATTTTTTCATAAAACAATAACATTTAATAAGAAAAATTCTTAATTTCATGTTTAATAAACACATTTTTCCTTGATACCATCCATCATTATATTCATCTATAAGTCCTATGAAAAACATTTAAAAACATTGGATGAGTATAAAAACATTAGTAAAGGTTACATAAAGAAATAAAATTGTTAGTTTTGAAAAAAAATGTAAACCATGAATACTTTATCATAATGTAATACTTTTTACATTTATGACATTTTAAATACCCCTCTTTGAATATAGGCTCACTTAATACCCTTTTTGTGACCAAAATTTTTCCATAAATCCATATAAAGAAACATATAATTTATAAAGGTAACATGGGACATAAACATACATAAATTTAATAACCATAGGGTTGACTTCCAAACATATCACTAAATTGAAATTCCATACAACCAACTTCCATACCCAATGCATTTGAGGTTAAAAGGTATCCACCTATCCTTGGTCCACCACAGAACCACATATATTTTTTTTATCAAATAACCAATCATATTTTTATTATCACATAATAACTATTCAAATGTTCATGTTACATTATATAATCATAATAGATACAAGATTTCAATTATCAATATTGCACTCATAAAATTTCCTTTACAAACATAAGAAATCATTTAAAGATATAGAAATAGTAAATCAACTTTGAAAAAAAATTAATAACAACATAACAAAAAAATTAATAAGGTATTTATTTTTTTTTTTGAAAACATTTTTTCTTGTAGTGGGTTCCCAATATCGATAATGGTTATAGCGACAGATAAGTCATTTTAGTCATGTATGTTAAAGAAATTCCTTTAGTCATTTTGTAATGAAAGTAAAATAATTCATGTAAAAATATTCCTAATGAAAACATTTTAATGAATTAATATTAAATGCGTACTATTATACACTATATAAAATAAAGAGATGTATATTATAAAAATATACCTCAATGAAAAGATATTGAGATGAAGTCCCTTAAAGTGAGTCCTTTATCTCTAATTATCTCTTTATTTCCGTGAATAATAAACATAGGTTAATTTATTCTTTCATTAGAAGCTTTTCCAAGTTTATTATTCATTTTATATAACTTATTACCATGTTATAAAAATTATATAACTATTTATGTTCATATTTGATGTTTTATCAATATTCGATACTTGAGTAAAAATGAACTTCTTTTAATATAAGTTGTATATATGGTCAAAATTATATCATATAAAAAATAGTATTAATGATTTAAATAACATATATATCTATTATAAATGTATATAGAATAATCCATAATTTTTTTACAATACAAATGAAATGCACCGTTCCTAGAGACGGTAGCCCGTACAAACGGAATAACACTACATTCAATTCATTATCCTAATAAAGTAATAGTAATTAAATGATATAAATGTATATTATAAATAAATTATTTTATTAATTTAATATATTTATCATAGTTTTAATGAAACCATCCTTTATACCTTCCACGTATAGTGGGAACAAGTCTTTTCGTACTGAGGGGGATGTAGTCCACACTACTGCAAATGAAATATCGTATTTACACAACCATGAAATCATAAAGTTATGTTGTAAATAAATATTAATGGAGAATATAGACAATATAAATATAAAATAAATCATATTTAAATACCTTTTCCATTATAATTTCCACCATAATAGGTGGTAGGAAAAAATTAAACAGCCATCGTTTCATGAGGCAATAGTTTTCCCTACATAGAAACATTACGTTCTTACCCATTAAATGTTGGTGTGCGTAATTTTAGATATAAATAATATAATAAAAACATAAAATTATATTTAGGATATTTTTTATGTACTAATATAATAATAAGAGTTTAGAGACTTGAGAATAGAAATGAAACTATAAAAAACACGAGAGAATGTGTTGCCTCTTAATCGGGTATCTTATTTTGGTTTACCCCACAATGCATACTTGGGAGGACTTATGCCCTATGTAATCCTTCTAAGATTATGATGGATACTAGTAATAGGTTTTGTCAGGTATTGGATGAACCAAAGGGTTCTTGAAGTGTGTTTCTTAGAGAAGATAGGGTACATTTTTATTGGAGAGGGAAGGGGAACCCTTAGAAATACTAAAAATATTAAATTTAAATAAACAAATAATATAATTAAAATTAACCCAGCGTGATATATTTAGAATATAATTTGATTATAGTTCTAAATCATCTCATTAAATAATTTTTTTACATGTATTGATTTTATTTTAATCCTTTTTCTTCGTTTTACTCCTAATTATTCTCTTTCAATTTTTATTTTGGTAACAAAATTGTAATTATTAAGAGAATATTAATTTTACATATATGGGGTGAATATTCCATAATTTGACACTTAATGAACATTTATTCCATATAATAGTATTTTTTTTATTTTTAATTATATTTATTATTTTTAAAAATTTACGATTTTACTATTTTTAACAACATTCAATTATGTCAATTTTCACAGTATTCATTTTATTGAATTTATGTAAAATTTAAAAATAGGGAAAATTATAAATAATCCTTTTAATACTCTTATAAAATTTCATTTTCACCTAGAAAAATCTTTAATGAAGAAAATTACGTCAAATAATATTTACCTTAATATATATAATTTCGTTTTTTTGATACCATGATTAATAGTGAAATCATTGCATCGTTATTGTGTCATATTTATATTTAATTATTTATTGTATACAATTTAAAAATAAAATAAAATAATGTAGTAAATAGTTTTATATTTCTAATATAAATTTATAGTAAAATATATCACTTATATAATCCAATATTAAAATTCATTGAATATGATGATATATAATTATAACATATTTTCCTTTACGTTAAATTAGATGATATAAATATCATAATCACACCCAAGTGGAATTAAAAGGACAAATTTTCATCCCAAGGGTTTTATTGGACGTCCATATTTGATAAAATATGATTAAGAAATGTTTTAGGGTAGTTTTATTATATTATAATTTAAATTAACCCATATTTACTTGATTTAGCCTTTAATTATGGTAAATAAATAATTACGAGAGTAACAAATCATCATGTACCAAAATAAATGTGACCTATTTATAAAATATAGACCTTCTGACTGTAAATATAGAATCCATTTTTTAAAATTAAAACATGTAAGTTGTAAAAATTAATTTAAAATTAATACCCATTATGAAAATGAGAAAATTAGTTTTTTAAAAGTAAAACCCATTAAAAGATTGACTTGTGTTTATATAAAATTCCTATGTAAAATTACCTCCAAAGAAAAAAATTGGATTAAATGACCAAAATATAATCCAATTACACTTGAAAACAAATTAAAAGTACCATCTAACTATATAAAAAAATTAGAAGAAAAAGGATGTTTTAAATTAAGATGTAGTGTTTTTCACTATTAATAAAAAAGAAATTATATTATAATAATATCAAAATGATCTAAAAGTAAATTTTTAGGCAACGATTCTAAATAAAAAGTTCATTATTTCAAATAGAACATATAAAATAGTAAAAAACTATAACTAAAATTGGTTGACCATGAAAAGGTGGTAACACTATAATTTTTTTTTAAACTACATTTTCTTTCTTAAAAATTGAATTTCATCTTATATCATTTCTAGAAAATACATAATATGAATTTTAAAAATTAAATTGATTATATTACATATATATTTACTTAAAAATCTATAAAGCGTGATGTTATTACTTCATAAACTCGTTTATTTTCATTTAAATAGTTTTTCAAAAACATTTCCATATAATTAAAAAGTGTTTTATTTTCATTTATAAATAAATTTTCACAAAATAATTAATTAAATACATGGGTAAAAAATATTTTCAAAAATGAATAAATAATCTGCATTCCCACCATTTTATCATCTAGTTTATTAGGTCACATAATAATATTATTTTTTTCTCTTAAGTTTAACATGACATATTATGTATGCTATCGAGATTAGTTTCTATTTTAAAAAAAATCATGATGATACATATATGATCCAATGTGTTATTATTTTGGGAATATAAGTCACTGCCAATTCCAGTGCTAGACCTTTCTTGGGGATCAATATAGTGTAATTAGTTGGATCCATTATTGGATATAAAAAAAATATTATATTCTATAATAAGATTAAATATTGAAAAGTCATTAAGTTGGAAGAGTTCATCCATTAGATTTATCTTATACCCTGGTGCCTTGGTATGAGTGTAGTCATGGTAGTGGTCAATGATTTTGAATAAGGGGGTCCGGATGTGCGATGATTCATTCTGTGGATGTTTTAGTTGCAGAGGGATTAGAGATCCTTATAAGTACTCCATTATTATCTTCTATCATTATTAATGATCTGTTTTATTCTATATAATCACCCACATTTGTTTCACCAACCATAGTTTTTTCATTTTGATAATATTAAGGGAGACTTCTAGTTCCACTAGTGTTGTCCAAACCCATTAGAGGATTGGTTTTCATGTCTGATATATGTTAGGGATATATAGTAGGGATGAGGAGTCGTTATTTTTATTTAACATCATATTAAAATATATATTCATATGATATAATTCATAGGATCAATTAGGTTCATTTTATATGTATAATTAAAAAAATTTACTAACGGACGATTGACATCTATGATGAGGAGGGCCAACGGGTAGTTTTCAATGATGATGATGACCAACAAATGGTCCTAGAGTGCTCCAACCCATTACTATCCCAGTTATAATATTTTAGGGGGGTAATAACTAATAATGTTTCATAATAGGTAAACATAAAATCCCTATTTCCCAATACACATCATATAATATTATAATTAAAATAATAATAGTTTATAATTATATTTATAAGTAAAATTATAAATTTTTTTAAATTTAATAAGATAATAAGAAAAGAATTATTATGTTAAGAAGGTTGAATTTATCATTGAATGATGTTTTTATATATTTTAGATATAATTGTTTTGGTGAGTTTTGAAAAATATGGACTTTTTTTTCAAAACAACCAATTATTTCCTATAAATCCTTTATTTTAAAAGTATCATTAATTTTTGGATTTTATTTTATACTAACATAATATAAATTGTATTATAAAGTTAATTAATTAAATTTATATCCATATTTTATTTTATTTCAGTATAATATTATTTTAATGCTTATAAAAAAATTTAAGAAAAACTTTTTCATTTAAATTTGCTACCTTATATTAAAATACATTAATAAAATTTATATAAATTGAATTTTAAACATTAGATTTAGAAATTTTAATTATAATTTTATATTCATTAAGGATTTTACTATCATTTATAGTCATTAAAAATATTAACATTGGTAATAAAATATCGACACCACGGTAATGGGGTAAACATTAAAATTTTTGGATAAATATATTTGGTAATGTTATAAAATATCATCTAAATTTTTATTTTATATGTGATTCTGGCCATTATAAAATAATATTTTAAATATAAATATATTATTTCCACATTTCTATATTGAAGACACCTATAATATTTGATAGTTAATAATAACTATAGTTATTCCAGTGACCTCAATTATCAATGAGAAACTTATCTCCTATGTTCCTCATACAATTTAAGATATATTGTTCAATAAATATATACCCAAATACCTTTCCATATTCCCTCCCCATATCCTAGAGTTCTTAGTCTCATCGAATTTCCATTTCAAAAAGACTTAGGGGTGTAATAAAAATGAGGATTCTTAAAGAAGTGGTATAACTCTTAACATGTTGTTTTTATATTTACTTATTATATACCCTCCTTATATTGTTATAAATAATGGTATTATCATAAATAATATATCTAATATAAAATAAAATATAATAATTTTAATGGGAAATAAATTCCTTATCTTTTTCAATCATATAGAAAAAGAAAATATCTCTTGTGCATATATAGAACCTACCATCTCCAAATCGTATTGCCATTTTTTTCAACACCACATTAAATGAATTTTTATAAAAATATAACATATGAATATATATGATTATTATTACATAATTATAACTATGTAAATATATAATATTATCAACATTATCACTCTTCATCTTATTGAAGAAAGTTATAACCTCGCTCGTGGGAAAATTTGGACTACCACCTCCATGAAATGATTTGATTCATTATTCATGTCTTCATTTTATGTATTATTATAAAATTTCATTTTATGTATAAATATTCTAACTTTTTCATGATTATTATTCTATATATAAAGGATTCACATCATCTTTTGACCATGTAAAACATAAAAATGTTATTTTAACATTAAAAAATTAAGGACTCTAAATTGTCCAACATAAACATAAACTATTTACTAACTATATAGACACAAATGAAAGAAATGTGATTATGAAATGGGAATAAAGTTGGAAAAGGGTTTTATGAATTTATAAAATGAATAAAGGATTACTATATATGAGTTAATGTATGTATGAGGCTTGTGGGACTTAATGTATGATTATGTTAAAAAATTTTATTTTTTCAGTATTTTTTATGTTTTAATTTTCATTGGAAAAATTGCTATATATTTCTCATTAAATATCCTATTACATTAATAATATTTGGTTATATATAAATTTTAAATTTTTTCCTTTAATTCATTATCTATATAATTGAAAAAATGATTTTATGGACCACCAAAATTATTTCTTCTTTTGGTGAGAAGGCTTTCTCCTCTATGTTCTTGTATTGTGATCAGGGTTATGCTTTGAGGTGTGAATTCCTTAATTATATTTTAAATAATTTTTTACTTTGAAAAAATTAACAATGAGGGTTATAGATTTTGGGGTATAGTTTATGCCTGATTTAGATCCTGAATAAGAAGTTATTGAATAAACACACTTAGTCATGGGGATGGTGTAATGTTACTAGTAAACATGTCAATATATAATGTTGTCCTTTAATGGGATGAGTATGGTTTTTTAAACAGTGAAATAGTGTAATAATGGACATGTGAAACCTATATAAAATTATAGAGAAACAGACCATGTTTTTCTAACCATGTGTATATATCGTGCGGAGGGGGGAGGTGCATTCGATAGTAGGTATTAGAGATATGTGAAAAGTTTTTCCAACCATGCAACTTGCAGTGCATGGTGCAGCCTCCCATAAAATAGAGATTGCATGGTTCAGAGATTGTAATTCCATTCAGGCATCCAAACCATGTGCACTATTTGAAATCCTATATATTTGTGTCTTTGACCTCTTTCATATTAAATTTAAATTTCTTCATATTCCTTTATGATCACAACCAATAGACCATGTGAGATATCTCATAACTTCTCCAACCCATCATAAGATACACCTTAGTAGTTCATTGATTCCTCTGGCTTCTTTTTATAGTTTCTATCACTATCATTGATGTTATTTCCATGTGAGCTCCTATTCCTTATTTATATTGAAATAAATTAGTGTCTCTGATTTCTCTCATTATTTTTAGAATCCGTGGATTATATAAGACAATAATTCTTGTATCGGTATAAGATATGTTGTTTATTGATTTTCTATAAATTCCTTGTCAATTATAAATAGTATCTCTTTTTTTACACATCATAAATTCCATTTTTAATCCTTAAATATGAAGCTATTTAAATTAATTATATAAACCTTGACCTATGACATATATGAGATCCATTGAAATTATATGAGGTTGAGACCTCAATATGAAACACTCTATTTTGGTGTCATCTTATTACATGCCATTTATGATAATTTCATGTAACTGACACAAACACCGCTTATGGTTTTACAATTTTTTCTTGATAAATATAATGTTTAATTTGATTCATTTGGATATTATGGTTATTGGAAATATCGCTTAGCCCCTTTCGATTTTTAAATGTTATTTTTAAAATAGAACTAATGAAATGTAAAATGTAATGTATTCTCCACATGGTTGTTTTTATCATTTCTATGTGAATTAATTTATGTACATGAATTTTAATGAATTGAAAATTAGAATACATATTAAATGAACTATGATCACTTATTATAAATAAATTTTATAATTTTCATAGAAATTTATATTTATTCAATAGTGTTTCTCTGCATGAGGTAACATGGGATTCCCTATGGAATTCCTTGATACTTCATTGGACTCTTTCATGCTTCATTGATTCGACAAACTAAGTAATATTCCACAATAAGTCTTGATTAAGGAACTATATAGATGACTTCCATAGTGTTTCACCAATAAATATATCTCATAATCTAGAATTATAATTACCTTTTTTATCCCCTTGTATTCAAATTGATATCCCGAGACACAAAAATAAATATATTATTTCCTTGGGATCTATTCAATATTAGATTGGGATTTCTTTGTCCTTCCTTAATTGAATTGATTACAAATGTTTCATGTTGAATTCCATGTGTTATCCCTTGGATTAAATTTTTACCCCTATAGCTAGGCTACAAAGATTATTACTATGATTTATCTTAACATTAAAAGATCATGGATTCCATGGTTTATCCTTAACAACTATATCAAAATAAATATTATAGGGACACACTAATTATATTTCCTTATACCCTAACCAAATTCATGATCACATATTCTGATACAACCAACATAGGCTAAATAAGATATAGACAGTGAGGTGCCCTATGAGAAGCATGATCATGACCTGTTTTATATTTATCTTGATGATTTAAAATTGAAATCCCTATGCACTCATACATTTTTTGATTTAGAAACTATAATAGGATCATAAACCATTAGTGGTGGCCTATTGTAATTTACTAACACCATATTCAAAATACTGATTTTACCTGGACATACTTCATGGATGCATGTATGGATTAATGCAAGCATCTAGTTATTGATTTTTGATATCTTTAATGATGGGAACATGGTATTGGATGAATAACTCAGATCACAGGATTCCCATAGTATATTTTTGGACTTTTAGTTTATTTTTTGGTTCATGTATTATATTATTCATTTGTTTCTATGTATTCTAAAAAATATTTTTTATAAATAACATATCATCATTTTTATGTGGTACTACATTGTATTTATTCTATATTTATATCTATTTGATTTGGAATTATTCCATTTCATCCTAATAATAATTTTTATAGTGTTTTACCTTTTATTCATTGTTTTCCCACTATAATAATTCAGGTTATAAACTCCCAACCATTACACCATAGACCTTTGCAGGTGATCGGATGTCATTGGTGCATAGGTATGCATACTTGAGTCAATGATGGCACCGAATCAGGTTACATATCTATGAATCTGTCCTTGTAAGTCATAATGTGGTATCAGAGGCTTATTTTCATTTATTTATTATTTTGGTATCGTATATAAGAGACTCAGATATGTCAAAATTTTTATATTGTCATATTAATTAGAGTAAATAACCCACATACATGAAAAAAGACATGTCTCTAAGAATGAGACTTGGTGTTTTGGTTTAAATGTATTACAATTGTATTGTTCCACCATTTTCTATTTCACATGATTTTTTATTTTTATATGATTATGGATATTTACCTTAATCCCAAAATTGAAAGGAAGCTTTGTTAATGCTTCATTATAGGCACATGAATAATAATAATTCATTAATATTCCATTCCATGTTGATTAGTTTCCAGGAATTTCATTTTTCTGATTATATATGTCTTGATTGATACATCTATAAACATACTAATGTTTCTTGTAGTATAAGAAATAATTTGATTATAAAAGTGACCACTTAAATCTAAAATTTGTTTTCCCACATAGAATAATTGTGAATCCTTAACTAAATAATTATCAAATCACTGAGATATGTAACCATGGTTGAATAAACTAAAATTTTAGTTCAATATAATTAAATAGATATGAATAATAATTTATAATGATTGTTAATCAATGGTATTTGTATTGATAATATATTTAAGAAATTTTTTGAATATATAGTAATATTTCTTGAATCTATATATAAAATTTCTAGTTTTAGTTACTCAAAGTACCAATTTTAATTTTAAGAGTTTATTAATTTATAACTTCAGAATGGTAGTTCATCTAACTGGAAAATGGAACAAATTAAATCATTGTTAATGTATGAATCATAAATGAAATTGATTTCATAATTTGGGATTCTAATTAAAATATAAATGGTTTTTTCTTATATAAAATTCCATTTAAATTTTATATAATTGGACCACTATGATGAAAAAAATGAAATCTTTCTAATACCTTGACCTTTTATTTGTCTCATTGGGTTGGAATATCTTGGGAAGTGATCCCTTATACCTATCTTGTTAACATAATTAATTTTTTTGTAATTATTCCATGATTAAATTATGCTTTTCTTATTTTTTATCACTCTTATTATTATTATACATTGTGGAATTTTGTTTGAATTATTGAAATTTTTATCCATTATGTCCTTATATATAACTCTAAGATGGTGGTGATAACCATGCTCTAAAGGTGGTGAGACATGAACCACCAATTTTAACTCATATAGGGCCACCCTTGTTACCCTGTTTAGTTAATGTTTTGGTAACTGATACTCACCATAGATAGGTGTTCCAATGACTACTATAGTCTATACAGGGATCTCCATAACATGAAGTGACTATGTCTAAGTTCATGTGATGGTTCTAGTGGTAGAATCCACATACCTTTTTAGGTGATTGTGACCCCTGGATACACAATTATGGATAATGAAAATTATATATATATTTCATTATCTAGGAATTAAACTTAAAAAGTAGGTTGAACTTGTGGTTTTCATTCTTTGGGGATTTTCAAAGAATTGATAGGTTGTTCTAAATCTGGAAGGTCAGCAAGTGGACCTTGGTTGGAGGGATTTCTGATCTAGATTGTGTGAACGCTTCCTTCCAAAGACAGTAATCAATGTTAGAGTTGCATTGTATTTTAAATTAGATAAAATAAATTATATACATAAATAAAAATTCGTCTCACTTCATTGATATTTATTATTTTTCACCATCCTTTTTGGGTGACGAACTGTTGAGAGACATAGGGTTCAAGGATGGGATCATGTTTGTCATCTGATCTATTGTGAATGCCTTTTTAATGGAATTATTAAAAAAATTATGAACAATACCCTTTTTTATATTTGAAAATTGATGGAATATAATTATATAGGTAACTGAATTATATCCACTTGGAAGATATGTTCTTCAACTAGTGGCAAGAAGCATTTTCTAGAGGTTTATCATCATTTATTTGGTGATCATAGTATCCTTACTAGTAGTTCTATTATA
Source organism: Viscum album (assembly GCA_963277665.1). Lineage (NCBI taxonomy): Eukaryota > Viridiplantae > Streptophyta > Magnoliopsida > Santalales > Viscaceae > Viscum > Viscum album. The sequence goes on along the minus strand of OY728160.1, from coordinate 374,452,787 downwards.
TTCCATCAGTGTGGAATGGAATTTCATAGATTGCCTTAGTGTCCAGGGGTCCTAGTTGTGTGTTGACCATGTTGTCTAATTGTCGATCTAGAATGATTTTTGGTACATATTTTCGAGTTACTAGCGGGAGATAATCAACTTCAACAATAGTCTCCATATCATGATCAGTGACACAATGATAGGAATTGAGCTTTAGAACTATTGTTTATAAAGGATGATAATGTGAATGTGTTTGAGGAATTTATATATATAACATGTAGGGCCTCCATGGAATAACTTCTTATGGTATTCTTGTTGAATCTCAATGATTTATATCTGGACAATTACATGAAGTATAGCCAACGCATGAAGAAGATAATGTTACGAAACATATATTGAGAGGAGTGATTTTAGTGGCATAAATTGTAGTATCTCTATAATTTTATATTGAAAATTTTAATTATTTTATATCCTTGACTAATTTGGAATTTCAATTGATCAAAAGAGGGTATTTTTTGAGTGGTCACTATAACACTCATTTGAGAATAAAATATTAATTCATAGGTTAATGTATGTAGTTTCCTATAAATGATAGAAGTTATTTCTTATTATGGAACCTTCTATTCCTTGAGATGACCATATTTGACATCATTCCCTATATGGATTGTCTAGTTTAAAATTTATACCATAAATACTTCTATTTATAGATGTTTTCTTTTTTTTTTTATCATCCATGGGTGGTAACATTTTTTACAAGGGTGGATGGGGTGTACTAGGAAGTCAAGTTGGAACTGAACTTCTTGTGTCAGTAGTAGTGTTAGTCTAGAGTTCTAGGATTAAAACAAATATTGTTGCATATGTTACGATATTTTTTCTAGTGTTGATGTGATTTAGATATATTTTATATGATTAATTTTCTAGACTACCACCTGAGAGAGATTGGCAGAATTCACCATTGAAATTGTTCCATGAGTATTGTTTGTATATTTTTCTCAGTAGTAGATGGATCTTTTTGAGCTATAGGAAATAAAGATGCAATTAGATAACCTAGAAGGAAAATGTTTTATAGAACCTTTTACCTACCATTGGGGTTCACCAATGCATTTAATGAATAAAGAGAATGTGATGCTCAGGTTGTGTGTAGATTACCAATGGTTGAATCAGATTAACTTTCAGAACAGGTAAGAATATTAGTGTATATCTGATATCTCTGAATATAATCACGAAGATTGGGTCATTCTGAATGTTTTTTTGATATTAGATTATCATCAGGACTGATTTAGTCTTTTTGATATAGTGTATATATATTTTTAAAGATGATATGGAATTTACGAGTATTTGGTAATTTTTTTTGTCTAAAAAATGTGAAAACGATTTTTATAGCCATAATGAATAATAACTTATCCACATTCATAGATATGTTTAGTGGATTTCTAGGATAATATCTTGTTGTATTCTCAAAATTTTCACGATAATTCTGAACTCCTCTATATGATATTAAATACACTAATAAATCATAAGTTATATGTTGAGATCACAAAATTACACATCTATACTGACAACATTGACTTCATGGGTATCTATGGATTTTATAAAGAGATACACATAGTTTCCTAGTATATTCCCATGAAATAATTTGATTTTTAGAGTTTCTTGGGACTTAATGATTACTATCATAATTTTATTTATATTTTCACACGCCTTACATAACATTTGCTAGCAATAGAATAGAAGGGTGTAAAATTCTTATGGTTTGAAGCTTGTGGAAAATATATTCAGGGGTAGATATTATGAATTACCTCAGTGAAAACAATGATTATACATGATATTTTTTGGAGATACACCATATATTATGATGGATTTCATATTAGTTTTGAATTAGGTCTAATGTATGATGAACAAACCATAGCATATGTGTATCGTCAGTTGATTCCTCATGAGAAAAATTGACCTAAAAAATACCTCATGCTAGTTGTAGTTTCTTGAAGAATTAAATTTATGGAGGCAAATTATATTGGGATAATAGTTTGAATATGGGTTTAATACCTTCATTCTTTTATTTATTTTCTTAATTATATTCATGGGAAAATTAATTTTGTAGTTGATTTTCAAGGAAAAAAAGACCCAGACACAAGTTTTTTAAGCCAATAATAAATTATAGTTAATGTCTCTTCATTTGGAGATGTATCTGGAGGTTTTGGAGTTCCATAGGAAGCCTTTAAATTTATAAATTTATGTAACACCATCCCTCCAATATCATGTAACTAAAATTTAACCTTTTAATTTCAAAGGATTTGTTCCAAAGACATCATTTATGGTGACGACACACATCCTGGTTTGTTGTTTATTGTGGTTGAGATCCTACACATTCATGGGAAGGCTAGAGTATATCAAAGAGTGTTATTGGAGCTGTGGTCAGAGTCACAAGACACTAAATAGGTAGTTCATCCTTAATTTACCAAGATGTACCATAACTGATGTTGCATGAATTTTTATCCATGCATGAAAATGTTGATATATGGTTTTGTCATACCGAGCTCCACCTATCTATAGGTGAAGGAAGACCATAAATTTATTTATAGTATTTAAATTTATTTCCTATATTCATAATGGTAATGGGATTATATCACAAGGTTTTACCTTATGGGGTTGCTAAAATCACCTCGATAAAGTGACCTCATGTAGGTCTTGTCAAATATGGATTGAAGAAAAATATGACCAAAAAACACCTAATGCTAGTATCATCTATTTAGGAATTATGTTTATAGTGACAATTTACATTGGGATAAATGATTGATGATGCATTTAATACCTAAATTCTATAAATTGTGTGCTTACTTATATTCTTGGAAAATGAAATTCAGTAGTTGTTTCACTGAGCCAACAGATTCATTCCCATGTTGTTTATAAATCCAATAGTGAATAGTAGTTTATATCTCTTATATTTTAGATGAATATAGAACATTGGGAAAGTCACATGAATTCTTTTTCATATAAAAATTGTATTAATCACATACCTCCTAGATCGAGTAATGGGGATGCAACTTTAAAATACCACCAGATTAGTCCCAATGAAAGAATTTATGGTGACGTCTCACTTCATGGTTGTGTGGTTAATGAGGAAGAGATTTTAGATATTCATGGGAGGCTTGGGTACCATAAAAAAGTTAAGTGGAGTTAAGGGTAGAGTCAAATGACACTAAATGGGTACTCCATCTCAATGTCTCCAAGGTGTATCGTAACTTATGAAGTAAGAAGTTTTGGACATGTATGAAAAAGTATATAAAGGGTTATCTCACATTGTGTTCCACATGTCTACTTGTGAAGGTAGAACACCAATGGATTTCTATTATTTTACATCCATTTCATATTTCACAATGGAAATGGGATAAATTCACTATGGATTCCATTATGGGGATAATAAGATAACCTTGAGGATGTGACCTCATTTGGTAAATTGTGGATATACTCAATAAGGATTTAATTTATTTTCTTATTAGGGATATATTCTCATAATATAAGGTCATAAAAAACTAGATCTGAGAGATTATTGGCATCCATGGTGTTCTAAGGACCATCATTTCTGATAGGGATGCTCTTTTTATGTTATGGTTCTATCATGGGTTATAAATGGCTTTAGGTTCAAAGGTTCTTCATTTCACAATCCATTAACCTCTGAACAAAAACCAGGTTACTAGATATTACAAGTTCTATAGAATTTGATTTAATAAAATTTCCTTCATTTTGGAGATTTTGGGGAGGAATATTTAATCCCTACTGATTTTTTATAGTAACAGTATCTAAGGGACAATAAAAATGGATCATTAAGGGGCACTATATGATATATCATGTCAATAAGCTATGTATTCATTAGATTTAGGGGAGGTAGTGTAAATAGTAGTGTATCTCATTCATGATATATTAGAGTTGATATAGTTTATCAAGAAAAATATGGATACCTCTAAATGAAGGAAAAATTCTTACGTTGATCATCATCGTAGAACAATGTAGTTTGATGTGGGAGGTTAGGCCTTCGAGTATTTCTCTCCTATATTGAGTCATTGAAGGTTTCAGAGGTAGTATAATATATCATTGACTTTATAAAAACTTTTTGAGGTTTTAAATATGGCTACTCTAGTATCATATCAGAGAGATAATTCAAGATGTATATGTCTATGCCTACCATCTTCTATGATTCATAGCTCTATAATTATTACTCTATCACATCTCATAATGTTGATCCTGATGAATTTAAGACAGACACTGAGGATTCATTAGAACAGTATCTCAATAAAACTATGGATCATATCATTAAATCTCTTTTAGGATGTTCATATTCTATTAAATGAGTGACATATAATAACAATCTAGTGTTAGATAATTCCTAGCATATAGTGACAGAAACATGTGCTTAGTGTCCGTAGTTATAAATTAGTACAACTCAAAAACCCTTGGAAGGGATACTCAACGATAAGTTGTTTTAAGTATGGGAGGTAGTAAGATTATAATATTCCATTGATGCATTAATTCATTAGTATCATGTCATATCTCTTTTTCTACATTAATATAATTACCTATGTGGTGTATAGATGTTTTTAGAGAATTTCAGATTTTTTTGGATCATGAAGTTCCCTTCATTGAAGAGGAAAACTGAGCTACGTTTTTGTGCATAGTTAATAGTAACCATGTGGATCAATAGAGAAACCATATAAATGGAGGAACATAGTTAGGAATGAAATGATATAGAGGTATAATGTCTGTGATAAACATAGATAATACTATAGAGTAACTAGAATTGTTTGTGCATAGTTTCTTCAACCGTGTCCAAGAACTATAAATTTGGGGTACCTTGTAAAATTTGCTTACATGGCTATGCACAAATATTCTAACTCTGTAGCTAGTATGTATAAATTTTGGCCTCCCTAATTATAACTATGCTTATATTTATTTTACATTAATACATGATTTTATAAAATAATATTACACATAGTACAAAACTTAATATCGAGAAACCGAGTTTCTTTGGGAAATAGGTTCATAGCATATCATTTTTAACATGGGATACAACCACATTATTAAAACATTCTTAACATGATTCAAAAATTACATGGTTATTAAAATAACACCACATAACATGGGGACATACATAAGAAAGGGGTGAGCTATATTTCCCAGTAAGGGTATAAACATTGAAAAAGGAAATACATGATAGAAAAAAGACACATAAATGAAGAATTAATGGAGTGTTAATCATGAAAACAAATAGTGAGACATGATATGGAACTATAATAACAAGGGAAACATGGGAAATGTGGAAAAAACATAATACATTCCATAAAATACATAGTTCAAGGAAAACATCCAACATATCATGATGGAAAAAATTCTCATAATGGAATTTGGATAACCCATATCCCAACATAATGTCTAATGATACTAAAAATTACCCAATCCATTAGAAAACTGTATAATTCATAATTCACCCATCACATGCATTTAATTTTCAAATTATGTATCTCATATAGATCATATGACATGGATTAATTCATCATCATATTTTATTATATGATCAAAGGGAATTAAATAAATTCATTTCAGTCACTTTTCAATGATGTAAATGTGTATAAAGGTCAACAGCCTTAATAGGAAATGGGTATATTGTTCACTATACAATTGTTTTCGCCTAGAAAATCATGGTGAAATATTAGGAGCATAACAACATCCCATAGATATTAAAAAAATTCCTAAATTGGATAAAAATGGGAATCTAAAATTTTTAAATAAAATAGGATGTAATATAGGCAAGGAATTTCATATCTCAACATTAGAAATTGAGAATATGAGGTATAATATAAAAACAATACATGAATAAAGAGATAAGGTGAGTATCCTTTACATGGTTGTGTGACTCCAAATGCTTGAGCGGAGATACTTGAGAGATTTGGGGGCCCTTTGAAGGACTTTATAAATGATAGGGAAGAGTAAAGATGTGATTCAATTATTTTGAGTGAATGGAAATGGGATCTTTGGTTGGCTTAAATATGAAATGGGTGGGGAGTTCATTATAATTTCCCAAACATAGACATTGGACTCGATATAACAAAATAACAAAAAACACAAACCTTACCACGGTTTTTCCCAATGTTTCTAACAAATGAGAGTGGTTTTAATTATATTATAAGGGAAAGGTATGAAATTAGTCATATAATACCATGTATTATCCTTATGTGAGTCGTACTCTAAAATAAATGATTTAAAAACAATAAAAAATATTACTGGTTTTGTATGATTCAAAAAAAGTAGACTAAAATTAATGAAAATAAAATAAAATCTACTTATATTACAAGGAAAACAACTATTTGGTCTTTTATTCCTTTTATAGTATTTATTATATCAATTAGGGGTCATAATTATTTCATAACACACATCGTATATTTATATGGTATTTATTTTTTTAAACAAAAATACAACTATCTCAACAAATTATGAAAAATTCAGCATCAGATAATTGAAAAATTATTATTTCAGAAATAAGATTCATACTATAATGCAATTTTGTAAATATTTTAAATTTTACTTTTAAAATAATAAATGAAATTTTTTTAGAAATGCTTGTTTTCTTGACGATAACTATTTGAAAACCCTAATAAAAATTACATTTGACTTCACCAAAATTATATGATCATTAAAATTTAATATAAATTATATAATAGTAAAATTTTATTAAAATATTTTTAATTTAAAAAATTCAAATATTCATCAAAATAACTTCGTTACTTGAATTTCAATATTACTCAAAATATAAATTTTTATTATTTTGTAAAAATAAGAATCATTTATAATGTGACAAATAAAATGAAAATAAAATAATTATTCTATAAAAAGTAGTTTACAAACTCATTATTTTGGTATTTGATTCATATTCGTTCAATTTACCAACAAAGTCTTTAATTGGATGGTGAGTGTCTGTGAGACATTCATAGGGTGGTTTAACAAACAAGGTTTTTGATGCGATCTTGATTTGCATGAACTTCTCTTGTAAACAGGTTATCTCATATGTATTTTTTTAGATCTCAGCTTGGGTTGGTCAGCGAAATATCCTAGTGATTCTATCTCTCCTGGAATCTCTGAGAAATGGGATTCGTTGGGTATGATCCTACTAGTTGAGGATATCACTTCCATTTTTTATGTTTATTGAAGTTGTTAAAACCCTATAATTATACTATCATGTTATCACTATTCTATATCTATATTATCAACGGTAGTAATAACTAATGGTATTTTAAATCAAACTGTACATAATAAGAAAATATTTTTTTTCTATAATCATTTTAGACAATGAGACATTTAATTAAATAATAATAAGGTTTTTCTTTATAAAAATTTGTGTTGTTATAATATTCCTCCTTTAGAAATTTTCCTAATGAATTATTATTTACCCTGAATAAAATAGATTGGAATAATTTGGTTTCATCAATTCCCTTGGTTCTCATGTCACGTCTTTAATCTTTTGGTTAGTACATAGTACTTTGACAATTTTCATTGTCTTATTTAATAGATATTTTAATCTATTTTATAAGTTCTTCACTTGATGCACCTCGTCTGAGATATCATTATAAAATGCTACCACCTATATATTGAGTACATGTATGTGTTTTGCAATTGACTTCTTCAAGAGGGATACATAGAATAAATATTTTACTTGGGATAGTTTTGGTTGGAGTGATAGTTGTAGGCCACCTATTCGATGTGATCAAGGATGTCAAAGGGGTCGATGTATCTTGGACAAAACTTTACATTCTTCCCAAATTAGAAAATCCTCTAACATGGAGATATGAATAGTAAAACCATGTCTCCAAACATAAAATATTGTTCCCATCAATGACTATCATCATAGTTTATCGGTTGACTTTGAGCTTCCATGATGTGATGCTAAATGGTTTTCACCTGGTTTTCTATTTTATCAACCATTTGTAGTCCTAGAAAATTAGGTTCAACAAATTATTCAAATCAGGTCATTATTCTATATATTTTTTCATTAATGAATTTATATGGATCCATATAGATGCTCGAGTGGAGACTATTATTGTAATAGAACCAAATTGGATGAAGATAGGGGTTCCGTCATCAATTGAATTCCTTATACCATGATCTCAACATGTATTATAGTGCCTTAATAATGTGCTAATACATTCCATTATTTTAAGGATGATAGTCTATACTAAAGATCATCTCAACATTTAGAGCATCTCAGAGGCCTTTTTAGAATATGGAAGTTAATATCTAATCTTGATCAGATACAATCGACAATGGTACTCCTTGCAACATCATCGTTTATTTGATGAATATCCACGAATTCTGGTTAGTGAGAGGTCCTATAGAATTATGATAAAGTTATATATACTCATAAGATGATCTTTATCAACACATAAAGTATTGTTTCCTAGGGATTTATTTGAATTCCCGGTGACAAGGACCATGGTGATTTTTTCCCATTTATATGTTGGTACGGATATGTGTTACATAATCTCTCTAAAAAATTTCATTTTTTCCATCACTTTCTGACATACCAGACAAATATATGTATTTTTAGTAATATATATCTTCATATTGTCCCACCAATAGGTCACATGGAGATCTAGATACAGTTTTGTGCTCCCTAAATGAATAGGGAAGGATGATATATGAGCATCATAAAAAATCTCTCTAATTATCTATTTATTTGATGATAAGCATTGTGGTGTCAAAATTCCTACAACTCCTTATTCAATAACATTCAACCAAGAGGATTTCCATTTTCATAAATTTTTTACTTACTACATAATTCCTTTATAATTTCTCTAAGCATCCTTTATACTTTCTTGAAGGGGTTTCTGAGAAATAATGTTTAAATGGATATAAGATGTAACTTTTTTATGATTCTCATGTCGAAACATTTGAAATATAAGAAGATCAGATCCATCTCAATTCTCTAAAGTGATAAAATTTATGGTTCCATTCTACATAGATTATCTTCTACTATTTTCAATTTCTCATATTGGTAGTGGATTGGGAATTCATATTCCTTGATGATCTCTAAACAACATTTTTTGTTCATATTCACATCATTCTATGCGAATAGGTAGTTTAGGATTTTTTGATCCATATATATTTCACACATATCTAAAAACATATAATTATTCAATAGGTTCATTGAAAATATCACAGCTAGTATATAATGTTCATTTGTTTGGTGGTTTTGTTTTTGAACATTCATCTACCTGGATGCATAGGATATAACTTTATAATTTTTCATTAACATATATCCCAAGCCATTCTTTGAAGCATCGATGAATACCATGAAAATTTATCCAATTTTGGGAAGTGTGAGCCTATGAATATTGATAATCCTATTTTTGTACTCCTAAAAGATCTCTTCGCATTCATCATTCCAAATAAAATGACTCCTTTATGAGTAAACTTGGTAAAAGGGTTTAACAATCATGAGAAATTTCTCACTAATTGGTTATAATACCCATATATCCCATGGAAATTGTGGATATCATTCATTTATGTTTTACTCATCCATTAATCTGTTAATTATGTCTTTAATGGGCCCTCATATATCTTGTTCCATCTGATGATATTCCCTAATAGTGAGACTTTTTTCAACTAGATCTCAAATTTTTTGTACTTGGTATAGAGATTCTACTTTCATATGGTAATTATAAAAATGCTCCAATACACCTCATGATCCAACATTATATTAGAGTATATGTGAATATCATATATAATGTCTAAGAGTAAATTATTGATCATATATCTGAAGACTCAATTCATTATGTTCTAGAATATTTCTAGAGCATTAGTGATTCTGATTATAATTTCTCTAAACTCATAGTTTCTACACCTTGTACAAAAAGTAGTATTGGGGATATCCTACTTATTCACCCTAACATGGTAATACCTTAACCCCAAATCCACGATAAAAAAATTATTGTGCTCCATGTAGCTGATCGAATAATACATCAATTCATGTTAGAGGATATGTTTTCTTTGTCATTATCTTATTGATCTCACATTAATCAATGTAATGTAGCATTGACTCATCCTTCTTCTTAGAGAAGAGGACCAGTGGACCCCGTAGTAAAGAACCTATGAATATGAAACCAGTATCTAGATTCTCTTATAGTTGTTTTTCTTCATCTCATCATGTTCTAAAATAGCTATTCTAAATGGATTCAGGGATAATATCAATTCTCTAGGTTTAAGCTCGATTAAAAATTTATCCTCTCAGCAATGTGGAAGACCATGAAATTCCCCAAAAATCACATTACCTTATTCCATCACATTGGGAATGTACTAACGAATGATTCATTACATAGAATCAATCAATTTATATGTATATTGTTCATCATAGGTAAATAATATCCATTATTGAGATGTTTTTTGTAAAGAAGATTCAAATATCTCCGTACACTTGTACTAAAATAGCGGTTGATTTGAGATATAGAGGGTGATTTAATTATCATATAAATTTATGTTGGCTATATATATGGAATGACATTCCATACCTAAAATTGAATCCAATTAAACCACAGAGTTTAGGAAATATTTCATTAAGAAGTTCATAAATCAATTTTATAATGGGTAGAAATTATTCACATTGTATGCAATAATTTCCTCATTTTCTATTTTCACCAAAAACTCTACTTCAAGGATTTGTGGTTGTGTTTGGATAGTTCTAATAAAAATCTGTGATATAAAGGAATGTTTTTAACCAAATTAAAAAATTAAATTTAAACTTCATAAATGAATAACTAGTGTACCTATCGCCGATTCATTATTGGTATCCAACATAGTGGTCGTGATTTAAAAATCTTCTCTTTCATCGTTAGAGGTTTTTGGTTGACATTGAAAACCCTTGGATTCATGCATTGGTAGTGGTTACATGATATTGGAGAAATGAAATTTTTTTGATGGTTTATATGATAATTCCATTACACTATCGCATTAGTGGGTTTCTCCTATTATAAATCACTAACTAGTCATTATTACTTCCCAAACATAATGAATCTTCGCATTCCCCTTAATTAATTTATGGGGTTATTATTTCATTATCTAAAATAAGTGGGATGTTTAAATTTTATGGACCCATTATATTTCAACACCGGATATCAATAATTGAACTCCACTTTCTAATTTTTATCCATATGTTAAACTTTAGAATCTATGGTATCCATTTCAAATTTGAGGGCACATAATGAAAAATTTCCTCACATATATCAATGTTTATAATCGCCAGAAATTTTTTGTATACTAGGTTTTATTTAATCAAATAAGCAGTCAACCATGCATTCATGTGTAACAACAAATAACTAGGAACATTCTGCAAGTGTTTTTATGTTTTACTCATACACCAATATATATTCATTATCTATTTTATTGATGGAAAATAAATGTCTTTCCATTTTATGTCAGTGAGTGTGAGGAAAATATTTATCGAAAATATTTTTCCAAATTATTTCAACCCATCGCATTAATATCTTACACATCCTTTGCATCCTTTATTAATTTCAAACACCAATTACCTTCTACCTCCATAAAATAAAAAATCATTATAACCTTAACTTTCTCAGAATGTTGAAGGATGGATGCGATCTTCTCAGTGGAGTGGATCCATTGTTCCAGGATTAAGGGATTAGACGATCCATTGTAAGTTGAGGGGACATGGTACCATAATGTACTCAATTGTATATTTTTATTTATTAGAATGATTTGGAAATCCCTCATAGTATTTTTTATATTCATAACTGAGTGAAAAAAGAGATTATCATCACAATGTTCATGATTACCACTCCCATCAGATTGGGAATCCGATTTAGGAAATCATCAAATTACACATCACATTGATTGATTTCCAAATTAATCATATTTTCTTACAATTGGATTTTATAAAGGGAAAATTAAATATACATATTTCTAAATGATTAAACACATAAAAGGGGAATTAAATGAAATTAATGATATTGCTTATAAATTAGAGGTATTTCTTAACTTTTAAAATTTTAGGCTTTAATTTATGTTATCATTAATTGATTACCTAACATATATTCTTAGGGGATTTTTTTATTCCCTTAATATTTGTTTATAACGTTCTTATGAATTTACCAAATCATATCCCGTGGGTGTTTCAAAAGTATTGTGCAGTGTGGCATGTTTCCGTTCACTAGTTCCTTATCGAGTCTAGATCAATGATGTGTTTTTGGGTTTAAACACTATGTACATCTGTACTAGAACAACATCCACTTAGACTATCCAGACAACTATTTATTTTATTGTTAAACAAATTAATATATACTAAATAAATTTAGGTATATTTTCTTATACATAATATTATACCTAAGGAATTTTCAAGAGTTTTTTTAATCCTAATCTAAAAAATGATTAAACATTTCCTTTGACATCAACTATAACAACCAATATATTAATTTAAAATTAAAAAATGAATAAGTATATAATATTACACATAGTAAAACATGGAATATAAAAAATTATAGTGTCTTTGGGAATTAGGCATAGAGAATAATATATTGAGCATGTGATATGACTACATTATTAAAATCATCCTTAACATGCTTCTTAATTTCAATAAATATTAAAATTTCATGAGATAACCTAGGGACATATATAAATTTTTTTGATATATAAGTAATATTAATGGAATAAAATTAGAGTTAGGTAATATAATTTAGATAATTGGCATACAAAAGAGGAATACAAGAAGTGATAATTATAATCATGAATAATAAGACATGATATACCAGGATAATCATAAGGGAAACAAGGGAAATATCAAAAGAACATAAAACACTACATCATAAACATAGGTCAATTATAACACCCAATAAATTATGATGTAAAAAATCCCATAAATAAATCATTTGCACTCCCTTTCCAAACATGATGTCTCATAAGACTAAAAAACCCCATTCTTTGGTGTGCTACATAAAATCCAGGAACAACCGTCAAATTCATTTCATTCTCATGCTTACGTTTGGTACATAGATCACATAACATTGTTTAATTCATCATAATATTTTATTCTAGGATTAATTAGTAGTGAATAAATAATTTCATGTTCCATGTCATAGAATTATAAATGTATAATGTTGAACACCCTAGATAAGAAATTGGTATGTTATTCTATACAAACTTGTTTTGGCATGGAAAATCACATTGATATATTGACAGCATAACAATGTCACATAAAAATTCTTCAAAATGGATTGATGAGAGTGAAAGGAATCTATCATAATTTTGACATAAAATGGGAAGTAAAGGGGACATGAAAAGTCATATCCCAAAACTATTAATTGGAAATAGAGGGCTTAAGATAAAAAAAACATTAATAATGAAGAGAAGTTGAGGGTCTCTTACTTGAGTGTGTGACTCCGAATGCTTGATAGAATCTTTTTGAGGGATTGGGGTAACCATGGTATGACACTATTTATGGAGGGAAGTGTATGGAAGTGATCCAAGGACATTTATTGAAGAGAAACAAGATATCGTTTGGATTTATATAGGAAATTAGTTAGAAGTTATTTATCATTTTTCAAACATATGTTTTGAAATATAAATAATAAAATAACCAAAAACTAAATCATTCACACGGTTTTTTCCCATGGTTATCTCCAAATGGGAGTTGATTTATTAATTTTATAAATACTAGTCCGAAAATAAATAAAAATATCACATTGAATATGTGGAAGTGATTCATACTGTTAAATAAATGATTTAAAAACATTGAAATATATTAATGGTTATAGAAGATTAGAAAAGGATTTATATAATTAATAAAATAAATATAAAATTATATTATTTTAAATTGAATCAAATATATTGTGATGTTATACTTTTATAGTATTTATTAAATCACTTTTGGATCATTATTATGTCATAATTAAAACTATATATTTATAGAGTATTAAATTTTTACCCAAACAATACAATGTCTTGAATGTTTTTGAAACATTCACCCTTCTATAATTTTTATTTCAGAATTCCAAAAAAAATTATAATTTTATAAATTATTTTCTAAATATTTTAGTATTAAATTTTCAAATAAGATTTGACAGTATTAAAGAAATTCTAGGTTTTTTTCCATAACTATTTTAAAACCATTGTAAAAATTACATTTGAATTCACAAAAATAATTCGATAATTTATAAATAAAAATAAGTATTTAATACTAATATTTCATTTAAATATTATTTATATCAATAATATATAATTCATAAAATTAAAATCTGTAATTGAATATTAATTTACTCAAAAATTCAATTTTTTTTACTGTATACAAATGAAAAACATTTCTAAAGTAATAATAAAAATAAATTCAATTTAATTTTAAATGAAAAATGTACATTTTAGTTTTTCTATGGTTTTGAATCTTATCCCATTAAAACACCGGAATAATTCTTAAGGGTATGTTGTGTGATAGTGAGACAATTATGGAGTGGTTTGACGAACATGGTTTGTGACATGATCTTGATGAGATTGAAAATATACTGTAAATGGAATCTATTATGATTATATTATTAGATCTTATCATATGAATTGCTAAGGGAGAATCCATGTGATGCTATCTCCCTCAAAATATTTGATAAATGGGCATTATAGGGTATGATCCTGCTAGTTGAGTCCATCAAATTTTTTTTTGTATCAATTGGATTTGTCAAAATCCTATATCTATAATATTATGTGATAATTGTTTAATGAAAATATTATAAATGGTAATGATAATTAATGATCATTAAAATATACTCCTTTATAATAAAAAATGTTTAGTTTTTTTATATATCCATAGTATATAATAATTCATTTAATTAAATCATAAGGAGAATTTTATTTATAAATGTTTTGGTTGTTACACTAATTGTAGAGTCTAGATGGTTAGTACATTGTTTTCCCATATCTATGGCCAAATCGTGCACCCTATTAAAAAAACTATAAATTCTAGTTTCCCCTCCAATTTATAAAATATACTTATCTTTATCCACCCTCATTTTCATATAAGCTGGACCGTGTGAGATCTACCCTCCCTTCTCAATATATCTTTGAGATACATCATTCTTCTAATCTTGGATTCCAATATTGTTCATCTCATTGGAACCCCCTTAGTATTTATTTTATTCATCTTTCATATATTCATAGTATCTATAATAATAATTGATTCTATTTCTATACAAGAATGTATGACATATTTTCTTGGTGTTTGTCTTCTACTACTTATTTATATCATCCCAACCTTAATTAGAGGCCTATACTAGACGAAATATTTCTTATGGGTATAAGTTAGTTGGATAATGATCCCCTCAATGTATCATCATTTTTAATTTTTGTAGTTATACCAAATTGCGATCATTCAATTTATTTCACCCTAAAAATGAAATTGTTTATATTAACAATGTATTACCTAACCTAGATCCATTATTAGACTCGTTGTAATTGTATGAGTTTGAGGCCTCAATAAGAAACACCTCTTATGTGGGTATATGTTTAATCACCCCCAATAACAATTTCATGTACATATCTAAAAACACTACATTGGAGTGTTTTACAAGGATAATGAAATAGATTAAGGGTAAATTTATTTAATGAATTGTAAATGGCTAGGAAATATTACATAATCCCATTTGACTTTGGAATGTGAAATTAGAATTGGAACTAATGAAATGTAAAATTGAAAGTACCCTTCATATAGCCATTTTATCACTTATGAGTGAATGATATAATGTATATGAATCTTAATGAATAATATTTTGGAATAGATATTTCATGGAAAATGACCACTCATTATATGTAGGGTTCATGCATTTTATGGAACACTATTTTTTTATTTAAAAGTGTGTCTTTACATTAATTAGCCATGTATTCCTGAGGGTATACCTAAAGCATGTAGTGGACACCACCTAGAATCATTTATGAAATAACTAAGTGAAATATAAAATTATGCTTTTCTAAATGCGTTTTATATTTGAAAGAATTGTTATTTCAATAATGATTCACATAGATACTCTAGAATTATAATTTATTGTTTTATTTATATGGATTCAGTTTTATTTCCCCCAAAATGAAATACCTTTTTTTCTATATTGGGGCTCTAGTAATTCTTATACTGAAATTACTTTGGAATTTCTCCAATGAATCAAGTAGAGATTTTTTAAGTGAAATTATATGGATTATCCCATGGATTACACATATACCCACATAACTAGTTTTAATAGTTAATTACCATGATCTATCTTTAAATTATATGGCCATGGATTCCTTTTTTTCTATTTGGTTCATACATAAATATTATTATTTTATAAAGACACCATTTATTTTTCCATGGACCATGAAAAAATTAATAATCACATAATCCGAGACACCCCACTTAGGTTAATGCATGTATGGTTAGCCAGGTGTCCCATATAAATCCTGAGCATCATAAGGGTTGTATTTATCTTGATGTTTTTATTTTTGATATACTTGAACACTATTACGTGTTATGTTTTTATAATAGAATTGTAATATAACCCATTTATAGTGACCTACTAGGTTTTAATCAATCCTTATTCTTAATGTTGATTAGTACCAAGAAATACTTCCTGGATATACGTAGGGATATTGGAAAGCATTGGACTATGGATTCGTGAAATATTTTAGGATTGGATCTTGGTAGCAGATGATTGAGAAAGTTCACAGGATACTAATGGGATTGTTTTTTTGTTTTTGTTTATTTTTTTATACTTGTATTTTATTACACAATTGGTGTCATGTATTCTAAATTGTCATTTTTTTATAATCATACAATCATAATTTTTTTTGTGATACTACTCAGTGATTAATATATATTTATATTTGAATGATTATGAAAATTTTTTCATCATATTTAAATTTTTTACACTAATTTTTTATATATTTTTCACCATTTCTCCACTCAGATAAATGGGGGTATAAAATACCTACCATACAATAATATACATTGTATATTAGTTAGTAACCCTTATCGTACTATAATTCATTCTTGAGGGTATTTAGCTGTTGGGTGATCTTTCATATTAGTAAATCGGTCTCGAGACATCATTCATGTTATCTATAGTGTTTTAATGATATTTTTCAATGAAACAGCGAATCTTTAATGAAATTTCAAACTGTATTGGACTTTATATACAATGCATTTAAAGGAATAATCCTATCATTTTCCTAACAAGGTAACTCTTATTTCCAAAATGGGGATTGGAATCGTTGTTTTAACATTTTTCAAATGAATTAATTTTTCTATTATCATACCTTAAATATTATTAATTATTTCATTAAATGATTTCAAATTTACATTCAAAGAAACACATTTTCTAACTATTATGTAATTTTATACAGATTATATCCAAAGAAAAGGAAATTTTAACTATTATTTTCTTGTAATGGCTTGAATGTTCTTTTAAAGAAATTTTTATCTTTTTCAACATCCTATAAAGATTCACATACATTACAAGGATATAATATAATGATTAAAACCACTTTATTTCACTAGGTGGATAATGATTGTATTATTATATTTATTTATAGTGAAAATGCTAACATATTGTCTTATATTTTTTAGAATGATTTTTCATGTGGACTATATGTTTAATGTTTCTCATTTTATTCATATAAAATGTCATTAGACTTAGTACGTTATCGGAAGGTCATGTTATATACCATCAATTAAATATTAGGCCTCATGAAAAAAACCATTTTGCATATTTTTTGTACTCCTTACCTATTTATATATGATATCATGGAATGAGTCCTTGATAGTAATATTATGGTGCCCAATTATGTGAATTATATCATTATGAAGCTATTAGTTTTTATCCATTTGATTATTTATGTAGTTGTTTTATCTAGGGATATATTCCATTTTATATAGATATATGGAATATTTCCTTATTTTTTAACTCTTCTATATTATTCATGATTTATTTATTCTATGATAGATTCTCTTTTAATAATTCCATTACTAAGAATCAAAGCTCATAATTTATTATTTTTTCCTTTCCAGGAGATACCCATAAAGGAAATTTTAATTATTTTATGTACTTAATTTAATAATTACTAATGTTATAACAATAATTTTTAGTTTTACTTCTTTTTAATAGATGTAATTTTATAATTATATATGTATCAAGTCTCACCAAATTAAAAAAATATATGATTCTTTTGAATCAGATCTCCTGTTTTTTTTCAACATTATAATTGAAAAAGCAGTTTTTGGTTTACAAGATTCAGGGCGTTACTATTAGTATTAGATGAAATTTTTTATAAACTGTGAGAACTATACTATATAAGTGATAGATTAGATAACAAATCTCTATGATATACTCTAAGTACAAGCCAAATTATATGATAATATCATGATGTTGTGGTAAGTTAAAGAATGATTAGATTATAAGAAATTTCCTCTCTATCCAGATACTCAATAGTGGATGAGGATGTGGAACTGATTTACACAGGGGTAAACTCCCTAAAAACGGGGGTTCAGTATCAACTCTATTTTTTCATTAGTGCAAGGTGAGTGGGCCTAATAATAAAAAATTGGATGATAACCCCAGGGGGATGTGCCATGGTTAAATAATAAACCATTTATAAACCATTATTAATGATTTGAAATGCTACTATGATTTGGATATATTATTTAAGATAATATTATTATGATTTTGAGATTAGTTGTGCATGAATTCTCAATTTATGTTATGTGTTACAACATATTTAAAATGATGAACTATAACTAAAAACATTTATAATTATTTATACTAATTTTTTATATTCCACAATTTAGAAACATATCCTATAATAAGGGATGGAATGTTTATCAATTCATGTAATCAATGTAGGTCATTCTGTAAAAGGACAAACAATGGGGTTAGAGTATGATTTGAAAAAAAATATAATAATATTGGGTTAGTTGGTTCAATACATAACCAGTAATATTTCTTGTATAGAGAACTCACTGATCGTTAACATGTTTCTTTATTTTTTTACCTCTTTATAAAATACAAACCTCCTTTATTCAATAGGACTATTAATCCCTAAGTAGTCAATAAGTTGATCAATTTTATGGAGAATATATTTCTCTCTTGGTAAAATAATTAAATTGATAAAAGCATTTAAACAAGTAAATTATTTATCTTCATATGGTTATAATAATATAAGGAATGTTTTGACTAAATAAGGAAGATATTTTTCAATGCATTGGTATTGAATTTACCCATAAAAATAGATATCTGTGATATATAGTGCCACATAGAATAACGGAATTGGATGTGTCTTGAAAAGAATGATATATTTTTTTCATTTGAATTAGGTAATTTAATGATTTATTAATATGATTATTCAAACCAAGACCATGAGTTGGATGTCAAAATCTTTGTACTGATGATATAGTAGCATTAAATATTGTAATATTTTTTAAATGTATACAGATCATGACTGTTTAAAATACATATTCTCATATAATGATCACTAGATAAAAAAAATTTTGTTAGTTATAAATACTAAAAGACTATTATTTCATAATACACTACCATTATTGGAAGAAAAATAGGGTGGTTTATTCATTCAATAAGAATTACCTTTGAGTTTTATATATAATTCATATTCAAAATGATATTATACTCATGAGATTAAAAATATTGGATATTGGAGTAACTATAGTTGTGGAAAACCACATCGATTCTTAGTGAATTCCTAACAACGGTTACTAAAGGGAATAAAAACAAACTATCTTGATAACAAAAATATTCAAAATAAAATCAATAATGAAAATGATGGATGGTTTTTTAAATTCATTTATATAGGTGGTATAATATAATATGGAATGAATCTATTTGTTACATGTATGGAATGGATATAAAGAAGAATATTAGAATAATATTATAGAGTAATCTTTTATATACACATGGTAACAAAAATATGTATCATGATTTGAAGGAACATTTTTTGTTGGAAAATAAAAAATAACAAATTGCATACTATTTAGCATGGTATTTGTTTTGGTGATACCTATAGGTATACACAATACATCCAAAAAATGTTATTTAAACACTTCCTACAACATCTTGGAAATAGGATGATATTAATATGAATTTTTTCAAAGTATTTACCAAACACCCTAAAGGGATGAGGTCATAGGGTTATTATTTATCATCTTAAAAAGACTTAACTTTTTCTATCTATATAGAATACATCCATCTCCCATCCCTCAAACTTATAATTATTAATTAATTTTTGCGACATCATATTTTACATATTATTATTTTAACCAATGATGATTTGTGGCTTACAATGATATTCAGTAAGAGTATTCAAAAGGATCTTGACATATATCCACATTTTTGAAATTATGATCATCCATAAAAATATGGGAATTATATAAGGGATATTCATAACATATAATTTATTTGTTTATTGGGTTCAATTTACATTACAGTTAAGTTGGAATAATATTTTCCTGTTGTTGTATTTTTTTCAATAATAGATTCAATGATACCATTTAAGAACATACATATGAATCATTGTATAGAAAGTGGTGTCATACTCAAACTAATTGTGCTGAATTTTTTGAAAGGAAGATTATAATCTGAAGTTTCATAGATGTGAAAATGTTTAAAGTGACTTCTATTATTAATCCTTAAAGACAACAAACAAATTATTTCTACTAAGAAAATAAATAAATCAACATTTTATGATTAAGATCGTGTTTTATTGAACATATCCTCATAGAAGGAAGTTATATTGTTTTCGATGAAGTGAAAATAAAGTACAAAGTGCATAATTCCTTTTGAAATTTAGGAATGAATTAGATATTTGGCATACAATTGGTCATGGTGACAAATACACTCTAGTGTTCCTCATATGTTCTAAATATCCCTATTTAGTAATAAAATTCAATAACCAATGCATGCGATCACCGTAGAGGACATATAACTGGATTGTAGTTTATCATACAATGAAAATCATATCCAAAATAATGAAACATGTGAGAAATTATTATGTAATTGGGAAACTACGATGATGATGGTTCTTTGGAGAAAACAATAATTAAAACACACAACATGTGTTCTAAAAGAAGATATAATGAAGGATTTTGAAGTTTTATCTATGAATATAATTTTATCACAATTTTGAGAATGTAATTATTTAGTGTTAATTGAAGAATGTAACAACCCGAATCATCATATAATTGGTAAACATAATGTCCCTACACAATTTCCCAATGAATGTCCTTTAATAATTTTATTATAATAGAAAAAGTTCATTATTAAATTTAAATGAAAAATTTATATATTTTATAAAATTAATTAGAAAAAATGGATATAATTTTTTAGTTTATAAGGTAAAATTTATAATCAGAATGAGTGTTTAGATTTTTTAGATATATAGATATTTGCATGAATAGTGAAAACCACTAATGTTTTGTAAAAATATGATTTATTTTTATAAATAAAGTAATTTAAAAGTCCCATTATTTTATGGAATTTTAAAGTTTTATTATTTTTTTTTTTTTATAAATAACCTAATTAATTTCATAAAAATTTGAATTATATTTTTTTATATAAGATTATTATTTTTCCGAAAACATTTTTTTCAAAAAAATTATTTTATCATTACATATTGTGCAAATAAATTTATGTTATATTATACGAATTTTAAAATTTATTCAAAAATGGATATAAAATTTTCAAATAGGTGATTTAGATTGATTAATGGTTTTCATTTCATTTTTTTCATACTAATAGTATATTTTGTAAAAAAAATTATGTCACCATGGTAATTGGGTAAAACTTCTTCATTAAGGCAAAATATGTGTGATAATGTTTTAAAATCATATATTAACTATTATTTTATGAGTTTATTTCAACTATTATCACCTCATCTTCTAAAATGAATTCTTTAATTTCCACATAACAATGAGTAATGAATTTATACCATTTAATATTTATTAATAATTAATTGTGTTCTCCCCATCTAAATTAAAATTAGACTACTTATATCTTCTATTTTCATAAGAATAAAGAAATTTATCTCAACTAGTATCATCCAAAAAACATTACAAAATCCATCCACTTGACATAAAGGTTCTGGTATCACAAAAATACGACTCCAATACCTCTTAAGGTGTAAGATAAATAGGGTTTCTAGAAGAATATGTATAACTCTTAACCTAGTGTTTTAAGGTTTATTTCATATTCCAACTACTTAAATTATTCAATAACCATAATTATATGAACAAATATTTATATTTTACATACTTTAAGTTCATTAATTTTATATAAAAGTCATTTTTATAACACTTTTATATCCTATTTTTAATGGAAAGGTCAATTGTTCATATGTTTGAATAGTCGTCTCCACATTGCGGTGTGATTCCTTTTTATTATCTACATTTAATTGGTGAAAATATAACTATATTTAAAGTGTAAATACGATAATTATTTCATGATTAATAATATAGAAAAAAAAACAGGAATACTTTTCTGACGGTCAAGTCACCGCTATTATTTTCAGTTTAAGAACCAAAGGACCCAAAAATTTCCAACATGAATGTCACAACCTACCTTCACCAAAAGGGGGGAAGGGTCAGCAGATTTCTAGGCCCTTCCTTCATTAAGTTGAAGGAGAGATAATGACCCCTGAAACTCGTCTTCAATAGGCCCTGGAGTGACGACCAACACCAAGGGTATAAAGTCACACACTAAATGGAAGGCATTTCCCTTTTTCTTTTAATAGGATTAGGAGATAAGATAGTGTATCCCACAACACAAAAACTAAAAGTAAAAGTAAAGCCAAGAATCTTTCCCAATGCATGTAACAAAAGTAAAATCCAAAATGTATAAGGAGACTACAAAAAAAGATACAAAAAGAAAGAACAACAGCAATTGCAATGATCTAAAACAAGGTCTGAGCTGGTACGGTCTAGCACGATCCCCGATGTCCTCCTGGAATCCTGAAAGTTGTTTTAAATGTGTAGGGTCAGCATACAAGTATACTCAGTAGGGAAAAACCAAATATACTCTTGAAAAAGTGGGGAGGCATACTAATGCCCTGCAAGAATAGAGATAACCAAGCACCTAATAAGGAAACTAACCACCCAAGCCTCACCAAGGCACACTTCCCAAATAACTCATGTCAAGTAATGTATAATAATATAAAATTGATGTTTGGGTACCCCGCGCCACTTTCCAACTGGATATTGAAGACATACTACGCATCAAACCAATCCCTCAATTCTCATCAAAGTCCCACTACCATACCCCGCCCGTAGATACCTGGGCCAAAAGCTCACCGCAATCCCACTGCCAAACCCCGCCCGTAGACATATGGAGCACAACCACACATCCCGCCCGCAAACACCTAGGCCACTTCTGTCACACGTAACCATGCCTGCAAACACATAGGCCAAAATGGCCACTTCCATCCTGAAGACACATAGGCTAGAAGAACTACTGCCATGCCCGAAGACACTTGAGCCTCATCCCAAGGATACTTGGGAAACCACCTGCCCGCACACACGTGGGACAACCATGACACTACCCCAACCAAATATTTTTGGGATAATAATGGACTTTAGGCCATCACGGCCTGCTTGAAGATAATTGTGCTATTCGGGAAAGGGAGCCGAAAGGAGCTAATAACCAGCCACTAAATAGAAGTGTTAGGAAAAACACCACCCCCCCTGAAATGGGGGTGTTCGTCACTAAGTGCTCAACCTGTGTGGGTCGTGAATAATAAACACAAAAACTAAAAGTATATGTAAAGGTAACAAGCACTCACCCATTCTAGGTTTTTCTTCAGCCAGCCTAAAGAACACTCTCCTAATTTTGCATTCATAAGAGAAGAGAACAACACCCATGCCCAAGTCACAACTCACACAAAACCAAATACCCATGTCCCATCCTTGCTTTCATGTTCAATAATATTATTTAAATAAGTCTCTACACCTACATGGGAAACTAACATCATAAGCACAAACCAAGGGAAAAAGTTATAGCCAACATCAATTTAAGAATTCACACACAGTTCTATTGCAAAGTCACAACAACAAAGGGATAAGGGAGATCCATTGAAGTACTGGAACCAATAAAAACCCCATGATACAGCCCCATGTCCCCAAAATCCAAGAGCCAACAGTTTCTCAACAATAGAGGATCCCACCCCAATTTGTGATATATGAAGAGTATTCACACAACCTCAATGTATAACAATAAGGGATCCCAACCCCACCCGCATCGCCCCGACAATCTAATCCCCCATACATCAAAACCATAAGGTCACCGGGAAACGACCCATGAAGGAAAAACAAGGAAACCACTACCACCAAAATATGGCAGGCCCATGCAGGTATTTTCAGATTTAAAATATTTAACACACTCTATTGTTTCAATTCCACTAGGCTTAAACCGGAGTAATCATGGAAAAGGAGTTGATCCTGGTGCTTCCAATTTATTTAGATGAATATACATATCTAACCAATTTCCTTTACACAACAAAAGGTTCACAACCAAAATACAATCCATTTAAACATCACAAGGGGGTAAGGGTTTATTAATGCATAGAGAAATACCACCAACAACAATGTTTTTTCGTAGGTGTAAGCCAAACAATTCAAAAACAATTAATCATGAAAGAGGAGAAAAACATTGTAACACTACAGGTAAATAAAGAATATGAAATTTTCACATTTGTCAACTTTTTTGAGTAAAATATTAATATTATTTTAAAGGGGACGCTATGCGCGATGGCGTACCCAATACACAACAATAAGTTTCTTGGGAATCTTATGTTGCACTCTAATAATATAATAATATTATTTTAAATGGTAGTTAACGCATATCTGTTGTAATGGTGGGAATGAACAGAACAAACTACAAAATGATTATATATGTTTGACAAATATTTTTACTCTTTACAATAAATTTGGAGGATTAAAAATGCGAATGAATCCAATTTTATGCGTAAACATTCTAATATTCTTTTAAAGGTCGACTAACCTCCTTTTTATGGAGATCGTCTTTTAAATATAATTTTTTACAATTTTATATGTTATATGTGACAAAATAAAATTCTTCTTCGGAATCGGGACATCAAAATTTACTTTGTGCAAATTTTTTGATATTTTTCCGTTATAGTTCATTTTTTAATGAATAGTGAAAAATGTTGTATTTTAATTCAAATCAACTTTTTAATATAAATTATTTATATGATTAGATTGTCTTTTGAATTGGTTTTAAATTGAAATTAGAATATATTTTTACCATTTAATCCAGTAGTTGTCGTTGGAATTAATTTCACTTTGAAATTGGACTTAAACTAGAGTCAAGATATATATTGTTTCATAAAAACACTCTATTTGTCATGACAGTGGGAATTAATTATTAAATTAATTAATGTAACTTATACAATTTTAATTTTTTAAAATAGAAATCAGTTTTGAATTTGGAATATCAAATATAGCTTAGGGTGAAGTTTTGGTATTATTCTGAAAAACATCAATTTTTATGAATAGTGAAACCACAAAGTGGTACTTAAAAAACTGATCATTCCTTTAAATGAAACTTTAACACTTTTTTGTTTTGAATTTCAAAAATCCAACTTAAATTGTTTTCATTAGGATGTAAAATGTGGTTCAATTGGAATAAAATAATTTTTTGTTGAATAGTAACTTTTATGTTTTTAATCGCTATTAGAGGTAATTTGTGTAATTTAAGTTAAAATTATGTTTTAATAATATGAAATGAACTTGACACATATCCTACCCTCATTGGATGTGTCATGGCCGACCAAGAATATCCATGGGTCAACATTGGGACACCATGGAGCCACTTTGGTTGGAAAATGACATAAATACCTTTTTATTTAAAGTTAAAATTAAAATGTCACAAACATGAGATGTTTTACTAAAACAATTTGTAAATGGGGTTATACAAGTCATATTTTTTACTATAATTAATCATTAAAAATCTGAAAAGATTTCCTACATCATGATATTTTTTTATAATTTTTAGACATTAAATAAATTAAATTATTTATGACATCATGATGATGCCGCAATTACCTCATTAATAAGGGATTTAAATAAAATGAAAAGATAATGTTAAAACTATAACATAAAATTGTCACAAACCTATTGGATGGGTGGATTTAGAACCCTTACCACATTATCCTCTAAATAAATTAATGTGGGACATTTAAAATCAGAAACACATTTGAAAATAAAGTAACATTTTGTAACATACCAAGAGTGCCCCTCCTCTCCTTTTATAAAAGGCCCCCACCTCTACCACCATACACACACCTCTCAAGGCTTCGGCTTGGCCAAAACCTTCCCATTTCATCTCTCCACATACATATCTTCATCATTGAATCCTCACTTTGGTCATAATCCTTTCCAAGAAAGACTTTGAGCTCAAATCAAAGAAAGTTACCCGATGTAATGGTAATGTCTTCCCTTGTGTTTTTTTATTTTTCTTCTCCAACACTATAAACTCTATTAATTATTTTATTTTGTAACAATAACACTATATTAAATATACTAGGATGTTTTTATGTGATTTATTCTAGCTACAATTACACACACCTTCGTCTAATGGTTAAAGAACATATTGTTTCATTGGATGGCGAATTACTGCCTCACGAAACGATGATTGTTCAATATTTTTTAACACCTTCAAAGGTGGCTATTTAGATGTCACTATATTTATATATGATATATAATATGTTTATTTTTTCATAATGCTTATGTATTTTACATTTATGTAATACCTTTATGGTTTCTATTATGGGTAAACGTGATATCTTCATTTTTGGAAGTGCGGACTAGCGCCCCCTCAAAGTGATTTGATTCATTAATGCCATATGTGGGATGTATAAAGGATATAATTAATGGTATTACATCTGTTATCCTACTGGAATTATAATACACCTTTATATAATTATTATTTCATTCCATTAAATACAAAAAAAAAAGAAATGAAAGTAGCGTTCATGCGTACGTACGACTTACCGTCTCTATGAACGGTACATTTCATTTCTTATCTCCAAATGATATGAACTATTATAAGTACATATATATAATGTATATATATGTAATATATTAAATCAAAATTATTGATATCATTCTGAAATTATAATATATATATCTCTCATTTTGTTTTAATTCCATTAATATGAAAAAAATGAAAGTAGAGTTCATGTGTACGTACGTCCTACCGTCTCCATGAACGGTGCTTTTAATTTTTTATCTCCAAATGCTATGGTATAGTATAAAATGAATATATACTTGATATATATGATATTAAAAACATAAATACTATTCTGGAGATGATCTACCTATAACTGCATGGAAAATTGATTTCCAACAAGTTCAATTTTTACTCATGTACTGAACATCGACAAAAACGTCTAATATGAACTCAATTTATTAACCAATTATTATAAAATTATAATATGTGATATAAACTGAATAATAATTTTTAAAGGAGGTAATTAAGAAATTATAAATTGACCAAATTTTATTATTCAGGAGATTAAAGAATGATCGAGTCATGTCAGACACGAGGTAAGGGATCCGACCCCTCTCTTTATTTTAAAGTACGCTCTATTATGGCATTCCTTTTAAGGTCATATTTATTATGATTGTGATGTTATTTTATATTAATAATAATTTTCCTTTTATTTTAATATTATGAGAGACCCTATTTTCTCTCATCAATCCATTTTGGAAGTTTTGATTGGTGCCGTTAGGCTGCCGAATTTTTGTAAGAGATCCAACCTCTCTCTTTATTTTTTTGTACTCTCCTTTATGTCACTTCTTTTAAGCACCTCTTTGTTATGTTGGGATATGTTATTTCATATTCCTCTTTCTTTAAATTTGATGTTAATATGGTCATAGACCCTATTTGATCTCATCAATCCAATTTTGGATGTTTTATGTGGTGCTGTTAGGCTACCAAATTTTCGTAAAGGATTTTTCATCTCACTTTTATTCCCGTGAGATTCATGCTACATTTTCCAATATTTCCTTTTGATTGGTGTATGTAATCTCCATTATTCTACTGTTTGGGTAAAATAATTTAGTTTATGAGTATTTACATTAATTTTTTATAATCCTTCTTTCATGGGGTGTACGTTTCGAAAGTTACCCAAATCGGTAAGGGAACCTTTCACCCTCCTCTTTTTAAAAGACATCTTTTGTTATGTCTTTTAATTTTCATCTTATTATGTTGGGGTATTTTATTAAATATCCTTATTGCTGAAAATTTTATATCCAAGTGATGAGATACTCTTTATCTCTCTCATCAACTCTTTTTCTAAAATTTTATGTGACGTCGTTAGGCTATCAAGGGAACTTCGTAACCCAATTTCGATTTCTTTGGGTTCAACATGTAGTTATTGAATATGTAATACTTTGAATATGTGTGAATGACCTTTGATTGTTTTACACTTATTATATACTTATATTGGGTTTATTTATATTTGTAACACATAATTATGAGATTGATTTATCCTTAATTTAAGGATACCATCTTTACAGGGGATTTCATCTCATTTTACATTTCTATTGAGACTTCATTGTTGTTATGCACCAATTCACTCTTATATGGTGTATATACTGTCCTTTTGAATATTATATCATGAATCCATTTATTCTCATGATATTATAATGTTCTTACTAAATTTTATTCCTCAATTATTGTATTCATGTGTCTCCAATTTTGGTAAAACCCCTTTAACCAAAATATCACTTTAAATGTTAAATGATTTATTCTTATAAATATTTTGCGTTAAATGTTTTCAAAATGGTTTTAAGGATTTATTTATATGGATATTAATGGTTTAAAATTTTAAAACCTTCAAAGTGGTATGGGACACTTTGATTCAAAGATCTCTTTATTAAATATTTTAAATAGTTTCGAAAATGGTTTTTAGAATGGATTTATTATTTCAATATCATAAAATGTTATATTGTTATTGAAATATGGGAATGTTATATTTCCTTTATGCTTAAGTTATGTGCTATGATTCTGTTATGGTTCTTGGGCATTTTTTATGAGGACGGGTGGTTCCGTGATAAACTAAGGGCGGGTGAGCCCGATATAGCTCTCCAATGCATTGGGTAACACGAAGGGGTTAAACGTTAAGGTTTCTCCGAAGATATTTAGGGAATATACTATGATGGTTATTCCAAATGTAACCAAGAGGGTTACTCACTACATAAGAATGTTATGAATGCCTCAAGTTACCTTTATGTCTTAGGATTTCTATGATTTATTCATGATTCTATGAGGTATGTTAAAGTGATTATGCTTTATGGGTAATGTAGGATTTCATTCTTATGTATATATGTACTCATGTTTCCTTTCCATACTTTTTATAACCCTTACTGAGCTTTTTATGCACATCCCATGTTTTTTGAAATGTTTTCACAGGTCAAGGGATTGGTAAATGATATGATGATACTGTCAAGGAACTGTCAAGAAGAAATCCATGTTTTATTTTAAATATGTTTTCGTTGATGGGAAAATGAATACTATCTCTTATGTAACCACTTTGTTTAAATGTTGAATGTAATTAATGTTTTATGATCGAATTATCTAAAACTCTAAACCTGAAAAGATCCTCAATGTCTAATCTTGTAATAACTCAAGATTAAGTAAGGTTTAAGCCTGGGCCTTATAGTTGGTATCAGAGGTCGGTGTAGATAACTTTAGAGGTTAGGGTATTCATTAAGCATAAGTGACATTACTATAATGGATAGGATTTCGAAAAGAGTCATAGTTTTTAGATAAGGTGAATGAGTAAGTATATCTTCCTCATTAGTACATGATGGATTTGTTGATATAATCACACTGACATTTCTGTTTTTAGTGAATGGATGGTTCTAGAAGGCACCATAGTGACAATAGGTTTGAAGGGAACAGTGGTGGTTCTCTGATTAAGAGACTGGATGAAATGGGGGATTCAATGAGGAAACTCATGGTTGTTCTAAACCAACTATCAAGGAGTCATGATCAACCACTTGAACCTTGGTATGTTCTGTAATGCATCATGTACGAGATGACCAATCTATGTGGATGTTCAGGTAATAATAATAAAGGTAACCATTAGGGTTTATATGATCCTTACATTTGAGGTAATTATGGGTTATTATATGTTATGATGGAAAATGAAAGGCTTGATATAAACTTGAGGTTAAAATATGTTATGATTATTTTTGAAGATTTTATCTCATTTTGGGGAATGTTTTATGAATTATATAGTTTTGGAAAAAGGACAACACGCAGACCGTGTGACAACCCGTCGCGTCGGACAAAACTGCGGGAATCAAACCCACAACCACAGTGCGACTGGTATTTATCGCCTACCACTGGACTACGTGAAGTCCCGGGTTAGTTTCACTAATTCTTTTTAGTTAAATGATTTTAGGAATCAAGAGTAATTTTATTTTGGGTTATCTATGGAAATGATTAACCTATTATGGAGGATATGTAATTAGGTTAATTACTTTTCAATATGAGAATTTAAGAGCAACTGATGTTATTTGGAGATAAAATTTAATTTGTACCTTGGAAGACTATGTGATTAAATCCTTCAAATATTTGGGTTTCAATTCTAGATTAATTTACATTGAAAATTTTTATGGACAATTTTTGATCGAATGGTCTTCGTTGAACATTGGGTTTTTTTGGACAAATTTTGGAGATTAAGAATAGATTTTCTTTTTATAAAGGATTATACTTTTGTGGATTCTCTAACCTCATTCTAATAATTTTGGTTTTGGATTATGTCTAAAGACATGGGAAATATATAGTTTTCTTTTGTGGATTAGGTGATTCTCAAGAAGTTTATTATAGTACTCTTAATGCGAACAAGTCTTCCTAAATACTCGTCTTTTGGAGAAAATATGAGTTTGATTAATGAATCTAGTAAAAGTTGAAAGTCTATGTGACAAGTAAGTATGTTTCATTATGATTTAGTTAAGCTCAAAAATAAATTCCTCAATGAAGAGTAACATAAAACAAAAATGGTGTCTGTTAACATTTCCTACTGGGGAATCGAATACCGTTTAACCCATCACAAGTTTGTGATTTTCTTATGATTAACTATCTCCTAGACATGTTTTCTATCACTCTCCATCAGAACATGACCCTTTGTTTTCTCCTCCATATCCATATTTTCTTACATGGAATCCTAGTATGGGTTAACTTAGGTGACCTTTGTACTTCTCTTTCTTTATTTTAAGGTTATTATTTTACTGACTATTGTTCCGATGTGGGATTTTCAATGAAGTTTCCAAGCCCAATTTTAAAATTGTGAGGACGCAATTCCTAAAAGGGTGGAAGGATGTAGCACCCTTGGTAAATAAAGAATATGAAATTTTCACATTTATCATTTTTTTGAATAAAATAGTAATATAACATTAAAGGGGATGCTATGTGCGATGTCGTACCCAATACAGATAAAAAAGTTTCTTGGGAATCTTACGTTGCACTCTAATATTAATATAATATTATTTTAAATGGTAGTTAACGCCTTGCCATTGTAATGGCGGGAATGAAAAGAACTAACTAGAAAATGATTATTTATGTTTGTCAAATATTTTGACACTTTACAACAAATGTTAGAGGATTACAAATGCGAATGAATCCAATTTTAAGCGTAAACATTCTAATATTCTTTAAAAGGTCAATTAACCGCATTTTTATAGAGAACCTCTTTTAAATCCAATTTTGAAAAATATATATGTTATATTTGACAAAATAAAATTCTTATTTGTAATCGGGACATCAAAATTTACTTTGTGTAAATTTGTGGTATTTTTCCGATAAAGTGCATTTTTTAATGAATAGTGAAAAATGTTGTATTTTAATTCAAAACCACTTTTTAATCTAATATATTTATATGATTAGATTATCCTTTGAATTGGTTTTAAAGTGAAATTAGAATCTATTTTTACCATTTAATCCAATAGTGGTCGTTGGAATTAATTTCACTTTGTAATTGGACTTAAACTAGTGTCAATCTTTTTATATATATTGTTTCATAAAAACACGCTATTTGTCATGACAGCGGGAATTAATTATTAAATTAATTAATGTAACATATACGATTTGAATTTTGTAAAATAGAAATAATTTTTGAATTCGGAATATCAAATATATCTTATGGTGATGTTTTGGTATTATTTTGAAAAACGTCAATTTTTGATGAATAGTGAAACCACTATGTGGTACTTAAAAAACTGATCTTTCGTTTAAATGAAACTTTACCACTTCTGTGTTTTTAATTTCAAAAATCAAACATACATGGTTGTCATGAGTACGTAAAACGTGGTTCAATGGGATTAAAATAATTTTTTGGTGAATAGTAACTTTTATGTTTTTAATCGCGATTAGAGGTAATTAGTGTAATTTAAGGTAAAAATAATATTTTAATAATATGAAATGAACTTGAAACATGTCCTAACCTCATTGTATGTGTCATGGCCGAAAAAGACAATACATGTTTCAACTTGGTGACCCCATGGAGCCACTTTGGATGGAAAATGACATAAATACCTTTTTATTTAAAGTTAAAATTAAAATGTCACAAACATGAAATGTTTTACTAAAAAATAAATAAATGGGGTTATACAAGTCATACTTTTTACTATAAATAATAATTAGAAAGATAATAATATTTCCTATATCATGATTTTTTTTTATAATTTTTATACATTAAATAAATTAAATTATTTATGACATCATGATGATGCAGCAATTACCTCCTTAATAAGGTATTTAAATAAAATGAAAAGATAATGTTAAAACTATAACATACACTTGTCAAAAACCTATTGGATGGTTTGATTTCAAACCCTTACCACCATACCCTCAAAATACATCATCTTGGGACCTTTAAAATCTAAAACTCATTTGAAAATAAAGTAACATTTTGTAACATACCAAGAGTGCCCCTCCTCTCCTCTTATAAAAGGCCCCCAACTCTACCACCTTACACACACCTCTCAAGCCTTTGGATCGGCCAACCCTAGACCATTTCATCTATCCACATCCATATCTTCATCATTGAAGCCTCACTTTGGGAAAAATCCTTTCCAAGGAAGCCTTTGAGCTCAAATCAAAGGAAGTTACCTGATTTAAAGGTAATGTCTTCCCTTGTGGTCTTTTGTTTTATTTTTCATTTCCAACCCCATAAAATCATTTTATTCTTTTCTATTGTAACAACACAAGTATCTTCAATATATTAGTATGTTTTTATGTGTAGCATTCGAGCTACACTTACACACACCTTCGTCTAATAGTTAAAGAACATATTGTTTCTGTGGATGGTGAATTACTGCCTCACGAAATGATGATTGTACAATATTCTTTTAACACCTTCATAGGTGTCCATTAAGATATAACTATATTTATATATGATATATAATAAGTCTATGTTTTCCTTATGCTTCTTTATATTTCATTTATGGAATAACCTTATGGTTTCCATTATAGGTAAAATCGATATCATCATTTTAGGAAGTGCGGACTACCGCCCCCTCAAAGTGATTTGATTCGTTAATGCCATATGTAGGACGTATAAAGGATGGAATTAATATTATTAAATATTTTATCCTACTGTAATTATAATATACCATTATATAATTATTATTTCATTCCATTAAATACAAAAAATAAAGAAATGAAAGTAGCGTTCATGCGTACGTACGGCTTACCGTCTCCAAGAACGGTACATTTCATTTCTTATCTCCAAATGTTATGAACTATTATAAGTACATATATATAATGGATATAATGTAATATATTACATCTAAATGATGTATATAATTCTGGAATTATAATATATATATCTCTCATTTTGTTTTAATTCCATTAATATGACAAAAAATGAAAGTAGCGTTCATGCGTACGTACGACCTACCGTCTCCATGAACGGTGCTTTTAATTTTTTATCTCCAAATGCTATGGAATAATATAAAATTAATATTTATTTGATATATATTATATTTAAAACATAAATACTATTCTGGAGATGATGTACCTATAAATACATGGAAAATTATTATCCAACAAATTCAATTTTTACTCATGTACTGAACATCGACAAAAACGTCTGATATAAACTCTCTTTATTAACAAATTATTATAAAATTATAGTATGTGATATGAATTGAATAATAATATTTAAAGGAGGTCCTTATGAAATTATAAATTGACCAAATTTTATTATTCATTAGATTAAAGAACGATCGGGTTTTTTCGGACATGAGATAAGGGATCCGACCCCTCTCTTTCTTTTAAAGTACACTCTATTATGTCATTCCTTTTAAGCTCATATTTCTTATGATTGGGATGTTATTTTATATTAGTCTTACTGTACATTTTATGTTCATATTATTAGAGACCATATTTTCTCTCATCAATCCATTTTGGAAGTTTTGATTGGCGTCGTTAGGCTGCCGAATTTTCGTAAGAGATCCAACCTCTCTCTTTCTTTTTAAGTACTCTCCGTTATGTCACTTCTTTTAAGCTCATCTTTGTTATGTGGGGAGATGTTATTTTATATTAATCTTTCTTTAGATTTCATGTTAATATGGTGAGAGACCCTATTTGATCTCATCAATAAATTTTTTGATGTTTTATGTGGCGTCGTTAGGCTGTCGAGTTTTCATAAGGGATTTATCATCTCACTTTTATTCCCGTGAGATTCATGCTACATTTGCCAATATTTCCTTTTGAGTGGTGTATGTAATCTCCATTATTCTACTCTTTTTGTAACATACTTGTTTTTATGAGTATTTACATCAAATTTTTATAGTACTTCTTTCATGGGGTGTACGTTTCGAAAGTTACACAAATCGGTAAGGGAACCTTTCACCGTCCTCTTTTTAAAAGACTTCTATTGTTATGTCTTTTAATTTTCATCTTATTATGTGGGGATATGTTATTATATATCCTTATATCCATAAATTGTATGTCCATGTGATGAGATATCCTTTATCTCTCTCATCAACTCTTTTTCTAAAATTTTATGTGACGTCGTTAGGCTGTCAAGGGAGCTTCTTAACCAAATTTCGATTTCTTTGGGTTCAACATGTAGTTATTGAATATGTCTTCCTTTGAATATGTGTGAATGACCTTTGATTGTTTTACACTTAATTTCCTCTTATATTGGGTGTATTTATATTTTTCACACATAATTATGGGATTGATTTATCCTTAATTTAAGGATACCTTCTTTACAGGGGATTTCATATCTTTTTACATTTCTATTGAGACTTCATTGTTGTTATGAACCAATTCACTCTTATATTGTGTATAAACTGTCCTTTGGAATATTATATCATGAATTCATTTATTCTCATGATATTATAATGTTCTGATTAAATTTTATTCCTCAGTTACTGTTTTCATGTGTCTCTCATTTTGTTAAAATCCCTTTAACTAAAATATGGTTTTAAATGTTTTTATGATTTATTCTTTTAAATATTTCTCGTTAAATGTTTTCAAAAAGGATTTAAGGATTTATTTATATGGATATTAATGGTTTAAAATGTTAAAACCTTCAAAGTGGAATGGGACACTTTGATTCAAAGATCTATTTATTAAATGTTTTAAATGGTTTTGAAAATGGTTTTTAGAATAGATTTATTATTTCAATATCATAAAATGCTATATTGTTATTGAAATATTGGAATGTTATATTTCCTTTATGCTAAAGTTATGTTCTATGATTATGTTATGGTTCTTTGTAATTGTTTATGAAGATGGGAGGTTACGTGAAAAACTAAGGGTGGGTGAGCCCGATATAGCTGTCCAATGCATTGGGTAATGTGAAGGGGTTAAACATTAAGGTTTCTCCGAAGGCATTTAGGGAATACACTGTGATGGGTATTCCAAATGTAACCAAGAGGGTTACTCCCTACATTAGAATGTTATGAATGCCTCAAGTTACCTTTATGTATTATGATTTCTATGATTTATTCATGATTTTATGAGGTATGATAAAGTGCTTATGCATTATGGGTAAAGTATGATTTCATTCTTTTGTATATATGTACTCATGTTCCCTTTCCATACTTTTTATCACCCTTACTGAGCTTTTTATGCCCATCCCATGTTTTTTGAAATGTTTTCACCATTCAAGGGATTGTTATATGATATGATGATAGTGTCAAGGAAGTTTTAAGAAAGAATCCATGTTTTATTTTAAATATGTTTCCGTTGATGGGAAAATGAATATTAACTCTTATGTAACCACTTTGTTTAAATGTGGAATGTAATGCATGTTTTATGATATAATTCTCAAAAACATTAAACCTAAAAAAATCCTCAATGTGTAATCTTGTAATAAGTCATGATTAAGTAAGGTTTAAGGCCGGGGCCTTATAAACATAGCAACATCATCGATCACGCCCCTCCCCTTCATTCTTTAGAGTCCGTTTATTATCTTCATTAATGGTTAGTTCATCGAATTTGAAAGAACCAGTGGCGTACCCCTCCCGCAAGATACACAGAAAGAATAGACGAGGGTGAAAACCCTAATTTATTGATCAAGGATCGACGTTTTTCTCTACGCCCCAAGAATAGGGGATGCACGATTTGCAGGGGAGGGACGTCGGGATCTCTAAGGACGAGAAGACGACTTCAGCCTAGGTGCACCATAAGTCTCGGGTAGGAGGGACTTCAATCACACCAGGTAGAAGAGAGAAGTCGACCATAAAGGAAGAAGGGTGAAGAAGAACTTCTTATGCGATATATAGATAAAATCTCGTTGTTATGGGATATGAAATTTGAATGCCTTGGAAGTTGGATCGTGGTTCTTCCACACAGTTGGGTGGTTACACACGATTGGATTAATTTTTATTTAGTAGGTAGGTTTCTTTTATTTTTAGATATTCATTATGGGATTAAAAACTACCATGAAACGCTTCAAAAAGATAAAAGGCCTAGAAGTGGGGTTACGAGGGAAGCTGTAGAAGAAAATCCCGCCAAGGCTGGGTGATACTGATCGGTCGCACCGATCTCTCTCGCCGTTCAGTCGCGCCGATCGGTCGTCTCGATCGGTCGCGCCGATTAGTCCACCCGATCGGTCCAACCGATCAGTCTCACTGATCAGTCGTGCCGGAATTTGGAAAAGGGAGGGGTCATGAGGGTATATGCCATTACATTAGATACCTCTCAAACTATTATTTCCCTTGAGAATCCAGAACCAGACCTGAAGGAAAGAGGGGGGTCCGAACAACCACACCCAGAAGATACCTCTCAGGAATGAACCTCTCTTACACATGAACACCTTATCTCCTGCACAACCACGGACGCCCTACCGCTCCTTCCCCTATGAAACCACGCAAAAAAATACCAAATTGATCGACCAGGTGGGAGATGGGTTTTCCTTCCTCTATGTTAAGATACAATCCTCTTTGGGCGACACTGAATCACCCTCACGGGTTTAGGTGCATCCACTTTAATGCGTCCTAACTAGGAATCAGGTCCTCCCCTCCCTATCCTTTAGGACACTTCACAAACATTCATAGAAAAGGAAACTACACATCCCATAGTCAATAAGGTAATGCATTACATAGCAAACAAGTACTGAAAAAACATGATAAAACTCAAAAAAACTATGGATACTAGGCACCCATAAGAGCTTCCCTCTCCCAGGTACTCTCCTCAAGCCCACCATGCCTCCATAACACACGATCCAACGGGATGGTTCATCCATGATGCACCTTCTCCTCATGACCCTCGATCATCACTGGCCGTTCCACGAAGGTTTCATTGTATTAGATATCTGACTCTCCCCAATCAGTGATGTGGGAGTCATCGTGTAGATAACAACGAAGGTGGGACACATATAAGACATCGTGCACACTTTGCAGGTGTGGTGGCAATGCCAGCTGATTAGCCACCTTTCTGACCTAGTGCAACACCTCAAAGGGTCTGATGAACCTAGGAGAGAGCTTACTTCCCCTACCAAACCTTCGCTACCCATGCCGATGGGAGACCTTCAAGAACACGTGGTCCCTAACCTCGAACTCCAAGGGCCTTCTCCTATCATCCACATATGACTTCTGCCAGTCCTGAGCTGCCTTCATCCTTTCTCGTATAAGGTGAACCTTCTCTGTCCTGCTCTGCACCACCTGTGGGCCAAGAACACCAGCCTCCCCTACTTCAGTCCGGCACACGGGTGAGCGACACGGTCTCCCGTACAATTCTTCAAACAGAGCACTTCCAATGGTAGAGTGGTAGCTATTGTTGTAGGCGAACTCTACCAGAGGCCAGTGTAGCACCCATGATCCCCCGAAGTCCAGGATGCATGATCTTAGAATATCATCCAAGGTATGGATTGTGCGCTTTGTATACCTATCTATCTAAGGGTTGAAAGAAGTGCTATGTTGTAATGGGGATCCAAAAGCATGCTGCAGTCCCCTACAGACTCGTGAGGTAAAACGTGCATCCCTGTCAGAGACTATGGAACTCATAACTCCATTCAATCACACTACCTCATCCACATACTTCCATGCTAGACAATCTACTGCACTCAACTCTTTTATCTCTAGAATGTGATCTGACTTCGTCAAGTATTCCACCACTACCTAGATGGCATCGCAACCCCCTTTCACATTCAGAAGTCCCACGAAGAAATCAATCGATATGTCGTCCCACATCCACTTAGGGATAACTAAAGGTTGCAACAACCCGCCTGGAACACGGTGTTCAGCCTTTACCTACTGACACACTAAGCACTTGGCCACAAACTCTGCCACTGCTCTCTTTACTCCAGGCCACCAAAGCTATCTCCTCATACCCTGGTACATTTTGGAAACTCTCGGGTGCACTGCTAGGAGTTAGTTGTGGAACTTACTAAGAACCTGGCCACGCATCGCCTCTGGAACAAACAACATTCCTCTAAAAAGCATCTAGTTTTGACCATCCTCCATCCACCCTTCTGTAGCATTTCCCTGGTCAACTCGGTCACACATCACTTCACACTCTGGGTCTCCCCCCTGAGACTCCTCCACTTGTCGCAAAAGATAAGACTACACTGTCATCTAATACAGAAAACCTTTAACACTATCCATCCTCACATCCAGGTGCAAGGAATCCAACTCCTCCATCACTTTCCAAGCATCTTTCATCTCTCAGACCGTATCCTTCTGCGATCTCTTATTCAATGCATTGGCCACTACATTCCCTTTTCCTGAAGTGTAGGATATCACGATGTCGTAATCCTGGAGTAACTACATCCTCCTTCACTGCCTTATGTATAGGTCCCATGGGGAGAAGACATACCTCAACCTTTTGTGATCCGTGAAGACCACAAAGCGTTCTCCGATGAGGTTATACCACCATAAATTGAGTGCGAAAATGATGACTGCAAGTTCCAGATCGTGGGTGGCATAATTATGCTCATTAGGGTGTAACTTCCTAGACCCATTAGAGATCACCCTTACCGCTGCATCAACACACACCTGAGGCCTTGTCCCGAAGAATAAGAGAATACGTCATATGTCACCCCTTCTTCAGGTTGTCTCAGTAATGGGGATCTAACCAAATTCTCCTTCAAATAGCTGATGTCTTCCTCGCACTTCTCACTCCACATGAAAACTTGGTCCTTCGTGTTCAAGGATGTAAAAGGTGCTGCAACTCGGGAGAAGTTGGGTACGAACCTCCAATAGTAACCTGCCAACCCGAGGAAACAACGAACCATTGCCACATTCTTGGGTGCTGCCCAAGAAAAAACCTGCTTAACCTTTGATGGGTCCACCACTACCCCCTTTTTGGACACTACGTTCCCAATGAAGTGTACTTCTCGGGTCCAGAACATGCATTTCGACAACTTCCCATAGAGATGGTGCTATCGGAGGACCTCTAAAACCATCCTCATAGGATCCACGTAGTCCTCCTCTGATCTTGAATAGATCAGGATGTCATCAATTAACACGACTACGAACTGATCCAGATACTCCCAGAATACGGAGTTCATAAACCCCATGGACACAGCCATAGCATTCGTAACACCGAAAGGCATGACCACAAACTTGAAGTGGCCATATCTGCACCTGAAGGTCGTCTTCGAAATGTCACCCTTCTTCAACCTCAACTGGTGATATCCAGACCGTTGTTCGATCTTCATGGACCATCCTGCACCTTTCAGCTAGTCAAAGAGATCGTCTATCCTTGGAAGAGAGTAGTGATTCCTGAATGTTACCTAATTCAGCCTCCTATAGTCTATGCACATCCTTAGACTGCCATCCTCCTTCTTCACAAACAACACAGGAGTGCCCCACGGTGATGTACTCAGTCGAACAAAACCCTTCTTCATCAGATCTTCGATCTGAATCCACAACTCACGTAGCTCCGAAGGCGCCATCTGGTAGGGAGCCATCAAAATCGGATGAGAAGTAGGATTCAAGTCTATCCCAAACTCGATAGCATGTCGAGGGGGTAGAGTCGTCACCTCCTCAGGGAAGACATCCATAAAAACACTGGCAATCCCTGGTACTTCCACCATCTCAGCATACACTGACTCTACTGGTAGCTCCGATAACAAGGCGACGAGGTCTTCCTCTCGCCTAATACCCTTCTGGCTACTCCGCTCACCGGTAAAAGTAACACGTCAGCCACCCATGTCTAAGAACACAACCCTTCCTCAGAAGCAGTCGATTATGGAAAACATAGAGAACAACCATTCGATGCCTATGATGACATAGTATGGATGTATCTGTATCTGTAGTAGATCCATGAACGACTGATATGGCCCTATCATCAGTCTTCATCCTCTACAAACATATAAAAAGTTGGTCTGACCTCCGACTGGAGTGCTCAGCACCTGGGGCATTGGAGGTCTCTCGGAATCTAGACCCAGAGCACGAGCCAGAACGGGAGAAAAAATGGAGTGTGATGGTCTGGTATCGAACAAGGCGTTAACAAGGGTACTGAACAAACTGATCATACCTCGAACAACCTTCGGTCCGGCTGGAACTGCTGCCTTCGAAGGGTGCAACTATCCACACGCAGCTCCTCTGCCCCTCGGCTATCAGCCGCCTCCCCGACCATGCCCTGGTCGAGGTCCCTAAGGATCACCTTGAGGTCGGCCTCCCCTTGTAATATCGTCCCTCCGATAAGCGGGAGCTCGCAGCCCCTACTGCTGCTGCTGGAAGGGCCTACCTGGAAGCTTCTGCTGAGGCGGGTGTTGGGATTTTCTGCCACTGCCATACTGAACATGGTTCGCACACTGATTCTGGAGATGTCCATGGATCCCACAGACGAAGCACCTAGGTCCTGTGCCCAAATGGAATGGGCAAGGAACGGGGGACTGGAACTAGAACTGCTGCGGCCTACTCCCTGTTGGTCGGAACATAAAGGGTCCTGATGTTGGAGGTCTGGTACTGACGGTCTTCCCCTTCGATGATCCCAACTGTATCCCCTGTCGTGATACACCTCCTAGCGTGTGCATCATCTCCACCAGCTCTGCCTTCTTCTGGACCTCCAAGTATGTCGGCAATGTGAAGGGGGTAATGGTGTACTGAAGGGAAGGTCGGAGCACCTCCTCTAAACGTCTCGCCTGAGTCTCCTCATCCGGAAAGAGGTCAAGATCAAAGAGGAGGAGATCCTTGCACTTAATCCCTAGCTCCCTTACAGACATTCTCCCCTATTGGAGGGAGAGTAGCTCCTGCCTCTTCTCTGCCTTCATTGTAGAAGATAGGAATTTTGCATGTAACTCCTTCTCGAAATCAACCCATTACACCTCAACCTCTCTCCTCTCCCATAGGTAGTGCATCCACCATGGACGCGCCACTCCTGACATATGGATGATGGCCAGAGGAACCCGGTACTTGTTCGATGCCCGGATCAAGACAAAGGCTATCACCAGATTTTCTAGCAAGCCCTCTGTCTTCATGTTAGAGGTGCTGCCATCGTACTTCTAGAGGGTCTGTCACTGGAAGACTCGAAGCATCTTCTGACACTATTCAGTCTCCTCCTCTCGATCAACCCTCTTCTAATCATCCAAGTCAACATCATGGGCCTTGATCACCCGTACAACTCGTGGTTGTCTCCCGGGGGCCATAGCTGCAAGGTAAACATGGAATGCCTATGTCCAACTAGTGCAGAATAATGTTCTTAAAAATTCGTAAACATATTATTTATTTCAAATTCCCAAAACACCCCAGAAACATGATAACACAAGGCATTATGATTCATGTACCTTTCCTAAGGTCTCTACCCTGCAATCATGGTGGCCTCACTTGGTCGTTCGGTAGGTCCAGAGTCCTTGCATCGGATCACGAGGGGTCCTAAAATCCAGGTCCTAGCCTGTCTTCCCTGGCCTAATTCACCCACCAAGGTCACCCAACACTGTTTCCCTACCATCCCATGAAATCCTCCTTATGCTTAACTCTAGACTCCATCCTATCTATCAACCTCGCATTTGATACCATTCTGTCATGACCCGCCCTCACCAAAATGGGGGAAGGGTCAGAAGATTTCCAGGCACATCCTTCTTTGAGTTGAAGGAGGGATAATGTCCCCAGAAACCCGCCATCAATAGGTCCAAGAGTGGAAACTAGCAACAACGGTATAAAGTCAAACACTGAATA
Organism: Viscum album; assembly: GCA_963277665.1. Classification (NCBI taxonomy): domain Eukaryota; kingdom Viridiplantae; phylum Streptophyta; class Magnoliopsida; order Santalales; family Viscaceae; genus Viscum; species Viscum album. The sequence goes on along the minus strand of OY728160.1, from coordinate 374,410,135 downwards.
GAAGGCATTTCTCTTTTTCTTTTAATATGATTTGGAGATATGATAATGAATCCCACAACACCAAAACAGAAAGTAAAAGTAAAGCCATGAAACATTCCCAATGCATGTTTCCAAAGTAAAATCCACAATGTATAAGGTGACTACAAAAAAATACCAAAAGAAAGAAAAAAAAATACAATGATCTAACACAAGGTCTGAGCTAATACGGTCCATCACGATCCCTGAAGTCATCCTAGAAACCTGAAAGCAGTTTTATATGCGTAGGATGAGCATACAAGTATACTCAGTAGGGAAAACCAAAGAATCTCGTGCACAAGTGGGGAGGAATACTAATGCCCTGTGAAAAAAGAGATAACCAAGCACCTAACAAAGAAATTAATCACCAAAGCCTCTCCAAGACACACTCCCCAAATAACGGAAGTCATGTAATGTATAGTAATAGGTCATCGATGTTTGGGTACCCCGTGCCACTTTCCCACTGGTTATTGAAGAAATCCTATGCATCAAACCATCCCTCCATTCTCATTACAGTCCCACTGCCATTCCCCGCCCGCAGACACCTGGGCCACAACCTCACTGCAGTCCCACTGCCAAACCCCACCTATAGACACCCGGGCCACAACCACACATCCCACCCGCAAACACCTATGCCACATCTGTCACACGTTACCACACTTTCAAACACCTAGGCCAGAATGAACATTTCCATGCCCGAAGACACATGGGCTAGAAGTACTACTGCCACGCCCGAAGACACCTAGGCCTCATCCCAAATATATTTGGGAAACCACCTGCCCGCACACTCCTGGGCCAACCACCACAGTACCCTGCCCGAAGATTCTTGGTCTAATAATGGACTTCACTCCATCACACCCTGCCTGAAGATACTTGGGCTATCTAGGAAAGGGAGTAGAAAAGAGCTAATTATCATCCATTAAATAGAAGTGTTGGAAAAAACACCCTCCCCCCATGAAATGGGGGTGTTCGGAACTAAGTGCTCAATTTGGGTGGGGTGAAAATAAGAAACACAAAAACTACATGTATATGAATAGGTAACAAGCACTCATCCAATCTAGGTTTTTCTTCAGCCATCCTAAAGAACAACATCATTACTGTTCATTCATACGAGAAGAGAACAACACCCATTCCCAAGAAAAAGCTCACACCAAACAAAATCTCCAAGTCCCATCCTTCCTTTTATGTTCAGCAAAAATGTCTAAATAAGTTTCTGCACCTACTTGGGCAACTGACAGCATAAGCACAAACCAAGGGAAAAAGGTACAGCCAACAACAATTTATGCATTCACAACCGCTTCTATTGAAAAGTCACAACAACAAGGGGATAATGTAGATCCCTTGAAGTAGTGGAACCAAAGAAAACCCCAAGATACATCCCCATGTCCCCAAAATCTAGGTGTCAATGGTTTCTCAACAATAGAGGATCCCACCCCAATTCGTTTTATAAGAAGAGTAATCACACAGCCTCAATGTGTAACAAAATGTGATCCCATCCCCACCTGCATCACCCCATCAATATAATCCCCAATACAATAAAACCATAAGGTCACCAGTAAATAGTCCGTGAAGGAAAAACAACCAAACCACTAACACCAACACAAGGCAGGCCAATGCAGGTATTTTCAGATTTAAAAGATTTAAAACACTCCATGGTTTCAATTCCACTTGGCTTAAACCGGTGTTATCATAGAAAATGAGTTGATCAGGGTGATTCCATATTATTTAGCCTAATATACGTAACTAACCAATTTCTTTTACATAGAAAAAGTTAAACAAACAAAATACAAGCCATTTAAACATCACAAGGTGGTAAGGGTTTATTAATTCATAGAGAAAGACCACCAACGACCATGATTTTTAGTAGGCGTAATCCCACGCAATTCAGAAACCATTAATCATGAAAGAGGATAAAAACAGAGCATCATCATTGAGCACACCGCTACCCTTCATTATTTATATTCCATTTATTATCTTCATTAATGTTTGGTTCATCCAATTCTATTGATGCAGTATCATACAAACCATGTAAGATACACAGAAAATAGAGATGAAGGTGAAACCCCTACTTGATTCATCAAGGATCGACGTTTTTCTCCATGCGCCAAGAACAGGGGATGCACGATTTGTAGGGGAAGGACGTCAGGATCTCCAAGGACGAGCAGGCAACTTCAGCCTAGGCACACTACAAGTTTCGGGAAGGAGGGACTTCAAGCGCACCAGGGAGAAGAGAGAATTAGACCAAAAAGGATGCAGGGGGATGAAGAAATTCTTTTGCGATATATAGATAAAATCTCCTTGTTACGGGATAAGAAATTTGAACGCCTTGGAAGTCGGATCAAGGTTCTTCCATGCAGTTGTGTGGTTACACACGACTGGATTAAATGTTATTTATTAGAGAGTTTTCTTTTATTTTTAGATATTAATTATGTTCTTAGAAACAAACTTAAAACCGATCGTCCGTGCCGATCGGTCGCATTGATCGGTCCTGCCAATCAGTGCCACCGATCGGTCCAACCGATCGGTCTTGCTGATCGGTCGCGCCGAAATTGGGAAAAGGGAGGGATCAGGAGAGTCTAGTCCATTACAAGGAACTTTACTAATTTACTAACTATAATAGACACAAGTTAAATAAAATGGATTATACAAATTGAATACACCTATGTTTTTTTATTAATCATATTAAAAATATAATTTATTTTTTTAACAATATTTAATGTACATAAAAGGCAAGACAAACTCTAGCGAAGGGATTACTGTAGAATCCCAATTATATTTTAGAGTATATATATCTAAAATTAAATTGATGTAAAATATAATATAGTTATATTTCAAGACTATTATGTTCTCTTTTTACCTATTTATCTATCAATTATACATGAATTGTTTATTTTACTCTCATTGGAACTTAAAACCACTGATAAAATGTATTTATTGAAAACAGACATTATTTTTCCTTTTTTTGGGAATATTTTTCTTCATTTTCATTTTATCTATAATTTTCTCCATAATTCCTTTAGTATTGTCCAAATATTTTTTAAATTCATTTCAACTATATTTTTCAGTTTTCAAAACATTTAATGGAATCGTTATTTCATTTTCCAAATAAGGTATTTTGAATTTTTACCAACTGTGAAAAGGGGATATATGATATAAAATTAATAAATAAATAACTATTTTTACCATCATAACTATTGATTTCATTCAATATAACATTATAAGTTTCCTTGGATAATTTCAATAAAAATCATTTTCTTAATAATCTCAATATTTGAATTTGAAATGTAATAAAAAAATTCTCAATTATTTCATAGATTTTTTTGAATGAAATTTTAATGTTATTTGTATATATGTAAAAAACCCATGGATGAATATTAATTATTATCGCGGATATGAGATAGATATTTCATCTATATTATTTATTTTTATGTCCTATGGTCATGTTATATTATTTATATATATGGATAATTATTAAAATTTCATATAGTAGTATTTTAATATGAATGTTAATGTTCATTATGAGTTAAATTGATACCACTTACTTTAATATGAAAAATGAGTTGGACTCAGTTAGTGATGGGAGAGGTAGATTATTTAAGCTAGATTCATTAAAAGGTATCATGATAGAAACTACTTTCACTATTTGGAATACCCCATACATATTTTTATATAATGTCTTAGTATGATTCCATGATAGTATCATTATTTTATCTTAAATTTTTCATTATATCATTATAAAACAAGTGATTTTTATCCATGGGATTACTTATATTGTTATGTAATCCATGGATATATTCCCCTTTTATTATATTTTGTACATGTCGTATTTGATTACTATTTTTCTCTTCTATATTATTCATTCTATATTTAGTATATGATATATTAAATTGTGGTATTTCTATTACTAGGAAACCGATCTAAGACTTTTATATGTTTACATTTCCCAAGGATACAATGAAGAGATTTATTAATGATATAATAGATTTTGTTGGATGAAATAACAAATTTTACTCTGTATGTTTATGTTTTATTTCATGTTTTGAAATTTAATTCTAGAATTATATATATACCTAGTCACCAAATGCTGGTAAACTATTATATTTGTTTGGATGTAGTGTCTTGAAATTTATGTTAATCTAGTGAGATAATTATCGCATCATACTTACTAGATTCAAAGCTTCATAGATGGAATTAGGAGATTATTATATAATCAATAGTAACTAGATATTGGAAATCATTGATTGGAAAACATAACCTAATAAATGGATATAGAGAAAAGACTATATATATATATATATGATATTATCATGATGAATTGGTAAGACAGAAAATTCCAGGTTTCTTAGAACGAACATAAATAATTTTATGATAGTAATTGGATGTGGTCATTGAATAAATTTACAATGGTTTAAACACAATGTAAAAGGTCAACTGGAAATGATCATTATTTTACCTTAGTGTAAGATGAGTGGGAAAAAGACTGCACACATGGATTGATGCTATCAGGGGATATTAATATATTCATTCACACTCTCTTTGAAAGTTTTTATGAAATATTTTATTTATAGATATGATTTTATTATATTCCCAATGATAATAAGCTTATGATTATAATATTTAAAATTCATAAATTCTACATTTTTTTAATTAGTACTGAAGATTTAGATTTATAAACTCTAAATTAAAATTCATAATAATGTGAACTAATTCTATATTATATATTTTATAAAAATGGAATATATAAGTTAGAATATAAATAATATAAATATAAATATAAATATTCTATTAAGGTATTTTTCACATGTTAAATAAAAAGATGTTAAAGATGGAGTGGAATAATTTATAACTATATTAGGGTTATTGACCATTGCAAAAACCAAAAATATTTATCATAGAGAGAAAAGTACTAATCCCAAACATGGTAAAGTTTTTTTGGACCTATTTATGTGAGAAACACAGAATAATTCAATTGTACTTATAATGAATTAGTATTTAAGAAAAGTATCTAGTCCATAAGGATTATATTTCCCATATTGTGGTGTAATAAAATAGAGAAAACCTAGATGATAGGTAAAGGGGATAAATTCATGTGTTTAGAGGAATGTAAATAAAGTTTTAATAATTAAAAATGCGATTGGTCGATGCACTAATATATAATTTATCATCAGGAATAAATGTATTTATAATATATAGATATTCATTAAATAAGGTACTTGGATTATTACATATACAAATTTTGTGTCATTTCTAGTGAATCGTGATAGTAAAAAATTAATGAACTAAAGTATCCCAAAAATTATATTGAGCAAAGAGTTGTAATATTTGTATATAAGATATTGATTCATTACTATTATGCTGGATAAAATTAAATATATACAAATTAATTTTTTTAAAATACATCTTCATTTATAAGAAGACCAACATGAGTTAAAGGTGACTATTGGACTACCATTGATTTTTTTTCTCGACACACTACCACCCTTGAATAGAAATTAAGGATGATTATGATTTCAGTATAAAATATAAATGATTATCACTAAAATAATTATTGAAAAAGGATATATATTCATGTATTTTGTGTATTTGGTTAGGGGAATCCCTATGAATGGTGAAACATCACATCTCTAATAAATTATTTCAAAATAATCCTTATTCAATAAAATAAAATGTTTCCATCTTTGTGATAACACTATTCAAAGGAAAATCAATGTTGTAATTGATTTTGAGATGATTTTCATCATCTATTACGATTTTTATTGATAATTGTAAAGGGGATATGTGTTACATACGTGTATGACGTGAAAAAAGAATTTTTATTTGAGGTTCATAGTTCAAATTTTCCTATGAACCCTTGTAGAACAAAAATATATTTGTATTTGAAGTAACATTTTAGATGGGATAACATGTAACAATAAGATTCAGACTATATATCAAGATTCATGGCTTTTTAACAATTAAATTTTGAGTGATAATATTATATAAGAGTCATGAATCCCATATATCTTTCTATGAGGAACTGTGGATAAATTACTATAGAATGTTTCATCTAATTTCCAAAAAAGCACATGGAGATAATGATTCTGTATATGTGAATTTTTATCACCATACCAATTCCATGAATCTCCTATCTATAACGAATGATATACCATTTGGTTACCTCATGTATCACAATATTAATGATTTTTTGAGACATTATGGTGAACCTCATTCAATTGTATCTGGTTATAACATATGGTTTATATCAACATTTTCTATGAATCTCTTGAAGCCTCCCCACACCATGCTAAATTTGAGAACCAACGATCATCCTCAAAATGGAGGGAGTTTTAAAAGGAAAATTCAGACACCATATGTTATGTTGAGGTGGTATTCAATTTAATTTCATGTTATGTGGGATAATTATTTACCATTGGAAGAATTTTTATGTAATAACTACTTTTATTCACAAATAAAAATGGAACCCTATGATTTATATTACAAAAAGACATGTTTTACTCTAAATTTTTTGAATTATGTTAGTGAAGGGAATCATATAGACCAATATATAATGGATGATGCAATGATGAAACCATTTCCTATTCATAATCATGTTAAGTCTTCTAAATGTAAATAAAAATATCCATATCTCTATATGAAGGAATTATTTTGAATTCCAAGTGGGATATCAAATTTTCTTGAAGGCATCTACATAAAAGGGTGATATAATCTTCAGAAAGAAATAAACAAATGGCATAGGTACATCCATAATTTTGAAATTCTAAAATTAATTTTATCAGTGTCTTAATCTTTTGAAATTCCACCTTACCTCCCAAAATTTATGATCGCACTCCATATATAAAAATTATGGAAGTCAATTACAAATACAATCAATGTTATTGAATATGAGAAAATATAATTGGATACTTATTTATCTTATTGTGATTATTCTATCTTGATTCCTAAAATTATAGATAATGTATTGTAGAATTAGAATACTCAGCTAGTGAAGTTTCTTTGGAAAAATCAAAAACTAGAAGAGGAATCATGGGAGACAGAAGAATATATTTAGAAGGATTAACCACATTTATTTAAGAAAAGAAATTTATCAAAATTACAGGGTTAAAATAATCTTATATTATGATAATTGTTTTCATGATATCATCCTATTGTAGGTTAACATCATAACCCTATAAATTTTCCCAAAGGACAATCTAATAATTTTTAAAAATAATAGATATAGTTCATGTTTATTTTTAAAAGTTATATCTATAAATTTTAGAAAATTCAACAATAAAAAATGGACTTAATTTTATATATTTTAATTGTCTATTTATCTTGTTGTTATTTTTTTGACATTTTCTAGAAATATGTATGTTTTTTATGAATAGAAAAAAATGGATATTTTTTTCTAACAATAATTAATTTTATTTTTATAAAGAAATTTTAAGAGAACCATTTGTTATGATTTTGTTTTAATGTAATTTAATATCTATTTTATTAAATATAATATAATATTTTAAATTATAATCATCATTATATTGTGTAATGGTATACAATTTTTTTTATTCAAAAAAACGATATTTTCAAAATGCGACTATTTTTCATTTCATTTTTATAATTTCATTAATCATAATTTAAACCACTTATAAAAATAGAATCTTTAAAAATATCAATATTATTTAGAATCCAGATATTCAAATTATTAATGAGGTTAATTTTATTTATTTCATTATAGATATTATCATTGTAAAAAAATTCATTTTATTAAATGGGTAAACATGTTAGTTAAGGTTTAAACCATGTCACAAGGTCCTAAAATCTCATATTAATTCTTATTTAATTGTGTGATTTTCATTTTTATCTCGTTATCTTATAAATGTAATTTTTTATATTCAACCTAACCATGAGTAAAACACTTATAATATTTAATAGTTTGGAATAATTAAAAGTGTGCCACTAACCTCATCTATAAAAGGTCACCTAATATCCTCTCTTATCCACAGTATATAAGGAATTTACCTCAGCAATAATTTTATGAAATAAATTCCCAACAAACCTATTTATATATTTAAATAATTTTACAACCAAAAAACAAGTTCAAGAAGGCTTATGGTGTATTTCAAATAAGGTTTCTCAGAGAAGGTGTTTAACACATAATTTAGGGTTATGTTGTTAATTTGTTTCTTATCCTGTGTTTATTATAATAAATGAAATATTTCCTCATGTGTACTTAAAGCTTCACATCTCAGCGTAGCAGTGTAATTCATTTTTCATTTCCACTTTAGATAAGTTATTATATATATGGAACTAATTAATATAAATATATTATATTTATTTTATAATTTTAATTCAATAAATATATCTGATCATTAACCATCGTACCCATCCACCTATTAAAAAATTATGATGCCGCCTATGTATATATAGGGGATACCACCTCGAAAATGTGGGAGAATTAATATTTTATGTATTTAATTGAAATTTAATTATAAAATTTTAATTAATGTATAAAAATGGTAATTATTTCAAGATTAATACTATGTACATAACTGAACAATGAACCCTTTTACCAAGGTCTTACCACTAATGTTATGTTGAGGTTATTAATAAAAGGACCCGAAAATATTCAACATAAACACAACTGATTTACTTACTAAAAAAGAGATTAATGAAATAATATAGAGTATGGAAATGTAACAATATTAAAAGGGGTTCTTATGATATTATAAAATTAACATAATTTTATTATACTCTAGTTAAAGTGGGTACATGGCGAGTTGGACTCATGGTCACTATTTACTTTATAATTTAAGTTTTATTCAGGAATAATTATGTTTAAATTTACAATAAAATAAATTATATTCAGTTTAGCTTTTAAATTCAATATATTTTATTTTTCCCATTTCATTGTTGGATTTTACTATTTATTCATTTTTTCCCTTTGGTATATAAAAGCTCTAAGAAAATATTTTTATAGATAAATACCATATTTTTTCTTTTCATTGAGAATCCTTATCATTTATATCCATGATCTATATAATGTTTTTGAGAATGTATTTATAATGATATAATAATATTTTAAATTAATTTTCATCTATATTTTAAAATATTTTAAATGTTTTATAAAGGAATCTTTTTATCATTCTCGAAATATTTTAATTTTTAATTTTTACCAAAATTGTGATGTGAATCGTTGTTTTAATTCTTAAAAAATGAAAATTTTCAACTATTTTCAAAAGATTTATTTTTACTAATAATTCAATTAATATTTCCGAGTGGGTGAATTTAATAAAAATTGATTGATCTATATTTTAGATAATTTACCTTTAAAAAAAGTATCAAAATAAAATGGCATTTTTCTCAACTATTCAACGAAAGTAAAAAATAATTTTTATTGTTATTTTAAATTATTTGAAAATACTTTTATAACTCTTATTATTTAATGGGGATATAATATAATTATAATATACTCCTTATTATGTTTTATGACTTATGAATATGTTGTCCTATTTATTTTTTGTGTACAGTGTTAACATATCATTTTCTAGTTTTTCTATATGGATGTTTATGTTGAACATGTATTATATTTTTATTTATTTATTTCATAGTACAATGGAATTAGAATTATTAAGTGATGGATGTGGTCGTTTATATCCATTTAATGAATCGGTAAGTCTCATTAAACAAACTAGTTTGGGTATTTGTCGTATGGATTATTTATTTATATTGTCCTATAATAATGTGTTTATTGTAATATTATGGTGTTTTTCATTATGAATTATGTCATTATTAAGATATTTATTGTTATTAATGTCTTTATTTATGTTGTTAATTCATTAATGGACATATTATCCCATTATGATCTTAATTATATCAAATATTTTATTATCGTTTATCTCAACTATATTAATCATGATTTATTTATTTAGTGATAACTTATATTTTGAGTTACCAGTTATAGAGAACTAAATCTCACCCATTGTTATGTATTATTTTCCCAAGGATTCTGGGAAGTGATATATACATTATATTATATATTAACTAAAAAACAATAAAGTTATTACAAAAAAATTATGTTTTATCTCTTATTCCAAAATTTAATGTTCGAATTATTTATGTGTATAATATCCCAAGAATATAAATCTATTAGATAATTTAAGATGTGATATAATGAATCTTTTAAAAGTATTTGTGAGGTAACCATTTTTTCCAGAATATTGGATTCAATGTGTTATGTTCGAGTCAAAATAGCTTCATGCGATGGAGTTCCTAAGAGTTATGGAGGATTTCACTTATTTTTTTTCAAAAGAAGTTTTGATGATACCATCTCAATGAGAAGTTGTTTTAGTTATTAATTTGGATATTTTGTCCACTATAATTTGTATGGATACTTATCATATTATACATTTAGAGATACAGGTGATGAGGATCATGATTCCTGATCTAATAGTTGTCTACAGATGAGACAGTATCATCAACATAACATAAAAGAAAATATATCCTTATAATACATACCAATATATTTTAGGATTATATATTTTTTATAATTAATAAGAAACATAAACTAAAAAACCCTTTTAAATTATATCAATTAAATATTTTCCCTATCATATAAAAAACTACATAACACATAATGAGTCTTCAATACCACAAACAAATATTCATTACAGTAGACTCCTCTTTGTTGATATTACCTATTACTTTTCAGAAAAATTTAAGGAAATAGATACTTAATAATGGGTTTTAATAAGATTACTAGTAAGCTTAAACACATATGATAACAATTCAATATCATAAATTGTCATAATATGCGAATATTAGTTTAATCATGGTACTTAAAGAAAAGTTTTACAAACAATTCATAGATTATAAATCATGTCATAAATATTTTATTAACACTAAATGTGAATAAATATAGTTTGAAAACATGATAGAATAGTAATAATTCATTATAAAATAACATAGTTTGGAAAATAAGAATAAGACAATATAACATAATTCAAATAAAAAAACCTATTATATGGAAACACTACTTCCTGGAGACACAAAATTAGTCCTCTTGTAGATGAGTAAATAACTGGTAATCATGTATAATTATATCATGAGATAAAAACTTTTATCCAATTAATTGATAAGTGATAAAAGACCCCACCCATCATTCATAAAATATTATATTCATAACATGAAAATATTCCAGTTTTCACATAAAAAAGAACCCATGGAAATAAAATGGGATTAATGAAAATGTCAAATTAAAATCATTATCTTCCAATAGAATAAAGAACTCATGGATAGAAATAATATTTATGTCATTTTTAAATGGATTCATTGAAGAAAATAAAATATAATTCTATAACAATCAAAACTTGATAAACCCATGGAAAATAAATGGGTATCTAATGAAATCATGCAACATTATAGGTAAATACCCTACAATAAATAATATAAATAATATAGTATCTATAAAAAATATATATAAAATATATAGTTATGATAATATTTTCCCTAATAAATTTATCACTAAAATAAATTTCCACTCTATTATATAAATGTAATGAAAAATATGGTATTCATAATAGATAGAAAATGGGTGAATATTTAGGATTTTACATAGTAGATGATAAGGAATAAAAAATACCATGATAGATAATTACCCATAAATAGAAAAAAAAGATATTATATCGAATTTAATAATTTGTATGTTATCTTTTTAAAAATCTCCTTGATCGAGTGTAAGATATTTCAATGATTAATACATAACCAGTAAAACTATTTTAATGTTTCAAAATACAAATTTAGAAATAAAAAATTTCTTAAACATTTGAAATAATTTTAAAAGAAATAATTTGTAAAACAATAAAAATATATTCATTTTAAAAAAAAATCTATAGATAAATATTCATATATAATTAAACTGGTATAATAATAATGAGCACACATATAAACATTAACAATGTTTTATTTTTTACAGTATAAAGAAAATTAGATCATACAGAAAACACTACAATTTCTATAAACCATTTCAAAGATGTTGAAATTTTATAAAAAAAATATATAAATATATTTAATCATATATAAAAAAAATTATGATGTATCAAATTCATAAAAATATATTAAAGTAGACTTTATTAAGAAGGAATAAGAGAGATGGCCAATTCTACTTATAAAAAACACATTGGGTGAAATATGAGTCAAAAAAAAATATTTTTAGGGGACATGTAAAACCCTAATAATGTATAATGAAACCAATGAGGTTTTTAAAAAATAATAAAATTTCCAATATATGATATATTTTTGAAACAATTTTTTTTTTGAAGATAATATATGAAATCAAATCACATATGGTTTCTGTAACATTTTGATCATAACACCATTGAAAATATATATCATTTCAATTGAAGGATATTAAAATAAATATAATGATATGTATATCCAAACACCATATATATCATAAAATATATTCACTAGTAAATTATTAGACCATATTAAAGGTATCTTGGTGAACACAAAAATGTATGTCTTAAGAAATTAAATCTTATAAAAATAACCCCTCTTATCTAAATTTCATCTTATTTGAAATGAATTATAACAACCATTATACAAATATAAATATTATAAAAACCAATTTAAGAATTATTTTCATATATATATAACCATTTATAGACTTCGTTTATTATTATTATTTATATAAATATTATTTAATTATTATCAATTTTTGATATCGAGTGTGACTAATCTTGATCACATTGAATTATTTTGTAACAGTGTTTTTGTTATTCATTCATCTCATAATTTTTATGATGGATACATCATTAATTTTATAAGAATTTATTTTTTATAATTATTAATATTGTTATAAATTTTATCAATTAGATGATTTTTAAATATAATTTCTGTTGATTTTTAGGATGATCATGTTTCAATGATTATCTGGGATCAAAGGGTTTTTTATTGAAAAATTATTTATATGTTTTTTTAAAAATTTCAGAACTAAAAAATAAATTATTTAGTTATTTATGGAATATATTTATAGAAATTTAGTTATCATTATCATCCATGAAATGAATTTATAGTACTATTCAATAATATGGTTAAACCAACCAAAAAAGAACATACCATAAGTAACAGTTTATTATGATGTAATTTAGTTGTAATATAACTATATCATAAGAATAATGATATTATTTAGATATTAATAAGGTGATACATCAATATTATAAAAAAATAATATTAATATAACTTATTCAATGTTATTTCATAGTATGAATAAATCATTTTTTCTCTAAGAATGCTATTTTGGATAGCAGGATTTTCCATGATTGATTATTTATTTTATTTTTATTATGTTTCCAAAATTGATTCTCAAAAAACATCAATAATATCATTAACATAGTATTTTTTCACTAAAATCATCTTTGTGACCATCCATTTAAGGCCGTGGTGAAAATAAAAAAACCTTTTCTTGGAGGTGGTAGTCCACATGTACACATGAATGATTATTCTATATTCTATTAATGGGAAGATGGAGTAATACAGTTTATAATTTAATAATATAAAATAATTCATAATTTTCATAATTATGTATCAATTTTTTTAATAGGACCATCCTTGTAATGAATTGATGAAAAATGAAACACATTATGTCATGGAGGTGGAAGTCTACAAAACAATCAAATGTTTGTTTATTTTTTTAATAATTAAAAATAAAAATGTGGTTCATTATACTTAAATTATTATGATAAGAAAAAATTATAATAATAATACATATATTATCAATTTAACTTTTCTCTAATTTAATTTTTTAGGTTGGGTTTTTAGGGGATGTAACTTGACGAGTTCCCCTTTTTTAACTGAAACACAAAGAAATTTATGTAAATAACCAACTCATTTTAATAATGGGAAGCCACTCATAAGGAAATTTACTCTGAAATTTCAAAATAATGCATATGAAAAGGTATAATGTAAATAAACGACTCAGTAAAAAAATTTTAAAAAATGATGGTGGTACATCACACTCTTTGTTAATCTGTTTTTAACCCTTTGTATTTTTACATTTTTAACTAGTTTTTACCAAAGTAATTTGAACATTATTGTTGAAAAATATTAGTAATTAATAAATACATTGAAATCAATGATCCAAAATATTTAAATCCATTTAATAATATTATTTTTTAAAATTGATGAAAATAATTATTTTAAAATAGTACTTATTTAATTTTTTGAAAACAATTTTTCAGCAAAATTTAACAAATGTTATAAAATAAAAAATGTGGTATTTCAAATTAAAAAAATTTCCCAGAATCATAAATAATCATATAAAATAATTATCATTAATTATAAAAATGTTTTAATAAAATTAAAATTAATATTTAAATACTAATAATTTTATAAACGTTGTGTTATTTGAAAATACGTTATTTTGAAACATTCAGCTAATGATAGATATTTTTTTAAAAATCATAAAAAATCATATTAAAATAATATTTAAATTATAAATCAAAAAATTAATATTCATATAAAAACATTATATAAAACATATGAAACATTTAGTTCAACATCTTAATTCACACTGTTCACTCATTGGTTATCTATTTTTCTTTTTTAATTACTATATCTAGCCTAGTTAGTTAAAAACATACTCAAATAATTATTAATGGTTCATTAGAGTGAATATAATATAACCATATCATATCCCCCACAGTTTTCAAACCTAGAATGTAGTTAGGACTATTTTTTCACTCGGTGATGACTAATTTAATAACCAACATGCCATTTTCAAGGATATAACCCCTATGTACACCTGTGCTAGATGTTTTTTCCACATAAATTACGATGGTAGTGTTGTTATTCCCTAGAGGACCATACAATTTATATTTTTACAAAACTTCTTCCTATTATATTAATCTAGTAATTATTCATATAGAATTCTCTTATATTTTCTCATTCTAAACACCAATCGATATAAAATATTAAGTATAATAATATTAAATGTTTTTCTATACTTTGGATTTTGTTATTGACTGTAACTGATCAATCCTTAATAACCATTACAACTCGTAATGTATCTTTAACTAATACCGTCTTAAACACTACTATTATCTAAACCAAACTATGAGGCCACCTATTGAATCCCGCATAAGTGATTATTTCATCTACACATCTTAAAACAAAAATTTCATTATAAGAAATTCCTGATCTCTTCAAGGATTACATTTTTAGATAATTATGAAAAAACTTTAACTAAAAAAAAACATATTATTTGTATCAATTCGAAATAATTACCATTATATAAGAAACAAATTAATCAGCATTGAGAATCAAATATCTATAGTAAATTCTGCAAATTATATGTTTTTATAGACACATCCTACATATTTCATTACTTCATAACTGATACAAATATAAATATAAGAAATAAGTGATATCAGATGAATATTAATTGTATGGAAAACGTTTAAAAATCAAATATCATAAATGGGTATATGATGATAATATGGATATATCAGAATACATAATTAACATATAAAACATAATGAATGGATCTTAAATCATTGAAAATGGAATATTTTTAAATAATTAATCAATCAAAAGTGTATGGAAAAGTATGTCACTAACCATTAACCATGAGAGAATAAAATAGTAATGAAGAAAAAAAATTAAATTTTAGAAATATTTAAAATATATATAAAAAATTAGTATATGAAAACATTTCAGTCATGAGTCATACCATTATATATAATACATATATTAAACAAAAAAGTACTCATTTATACTTATCTCATGAGAGATAATCATTCCCAAAATTAATTGGAAGGAGATATAGGACCCCACCAATCATTTAACTATTCTTATTTGTGCCTATTTAAAATAATTAAATTATTATATCATGAAGAACTCATGGAAATAAAATAAGTTTTGTAAAATATTCAAGTAAAAAACATGCACATTTTATTGCATAAGGTGTCCATGGAAATAAAATGGGAAAAATTTAATACATATAAACCCACATAAGGAAAATGTGTTTGTTACACATTGAAAATTAATTCACATTAAAGAATATTTTATAATTCCACAAATAATCAAAACAAGATAATCCTTTCAATAGAATTTATATCCAATTGAATCAAGTAACATTATATGTAAATATAATTATATAATATAAAATACATCATATTGTATTTAAACCATATCGATAAAGGGTATATGATTAAGATAATAAATTACATAATAAATATTTTAATGAAATATTGTTGAACACACTTCAAGAAAATTAATTCAAATTATAGTATTCTTAAAATAAAGGAATTGGGGGAACAATTTATACAGAGGGGATTATTATGAAATAAAAAGGATGTGAGGGTTTATTCTTTCAAAAGATATAAACCTACCTTTATAAATATATAGAAATAATTTGGGAGGTTTAATTTGAATAATTTCCTTGATTAGGTATATTATATTTCAAAGAATAAGGTCTTTGTTAAAAAAATATTATTTGAAATATATAGAAAACCCTATTTGTAAATAAGAAATATTATTGATCTTTTGAAAGAATTTAATAAGAATTATTCTTAAAAAACTATTAATATTTTACTAGCTTTTAGAAAAAATGAATAAATAGATTGAAATTTTCATATAAAATGATAAGGGTGTAAGAATCATGTGTTTATACATATATGATAAAAGAATGTCTTCACTTTTTTATGAAAACATCTCATACAAAAAATAATAAATTTCATTAAATTTTTTAAAATAAGTTATTGTATTAAAAAATTTAATTAATAAATGATCTAATCCTAGATAAGGATAATTTTAATGACATATAATGATTATAGATATGGAAAAACAGTCTTTCGCAAAGGAGGAGTACAAACGAGGTCAATATCACATTAAAGAAAAACTTCCATAGAAATATGATTTAATATGGAAATTATATTATGAGGGGACACGTATGACCCCATAAGAATCCAATAAAAATGATAAAGGTGTTTGGAATGAAAATATTTAAATAAAAAAATTATATTTTAGAAATAATCCTGATTTTGAAATTTAGATTGGAAATCAAAACCATTATGGTGTGAGAAACATTTTAATCAAAATCATTTTCAGCTTTTGTATTTTTTAATTAATTTTAAATTAGAAAAATTAAAAAATAGTTTTTTTTTAAAACACATCAATATCATAAATATATAAATTGGGTATTAATAACACCATATTAGTTTTATCTTGGTGCACATTATGAAATTAGTTTGAAGAGAAAAAAATTTAGACAAAGAACTACCTTACCTCAATTTTTCATCATTTAATGGCACTCTAACCTCTAGTATAAAAAATTTAACTAACTAAATCCCAAATTATAGATCCTTTTTCATATATTTATTCTTTTATAAAAATTATTTATTATTATTCTCTATAAGTATACAACATTGTTACTATCTATTTTCAATAAAGGGTGTGATTATTTTTGATCATTTTGAAAAACATTATAATATAAGTGTTGTTATTCATAATTATAACAATTTTAATGAAAATAAAATAATAAAAGGTTTAGAAATTTATTATATTTAGTAATTCATAATTTTATAATTTAATTATATGGAAAATTTGGTTATGATAGATAAATATTAATTTGGAGATGATTATGCTTCAATAACTGTCCGGGAATGAATGTTATTTTTTAATTAATTAGTTGAATTTTCATAATAATATACCAAAAAATAATTCCATACTTATTTATATAAAATACTAATTGATATTAAATTATCATATTCATTAGTGATATAATAGTTTAACAGTTTTTATGTAGGGGTTAAACCAATCCAGATAACAACATGCCATAATTAGTAGATAATTGTGAATTGGTCTAGTTGTAATGAATTTATAATAGAAGAATATTGATATTATCATTTTTTATTAGCGTTATATATCATTATTTGAAATAACTATGAAAAACATGAACCTTAAAAAGTTATTTTATCTTACAATGAAATCATTTTTCTTCTTAGAACACTCTTGGGGGTGGTTGGATTTGCCACATTTATTTATTGATTATGTTGTTTATGGGATTCCAAATTTTTCTCTAAATAACCTTAATAATTTCAGAAATATCATATTTATCCATTAAACCCTTTCTCATTTACATCTATCTATAGAGGTGATGAAATAAATATATATAAATCATTCCATGGTTGGGTAGTCCACCCATATGTATGGGTGATGATTTCATTTTCCATAGAGTGAGGGAAGAAGTAATATGGTATATTATATATTAATATATAATATTTCATATATATCCTAATTTAACATTGCATTAAATATTATCACCATCCCTATGAAGTGTATATGGATAATGAATCATATATTATCATGGATATGGTAGCCCAAACAACGCACAAATGACAGTTTTGTTTTCATTAATAGAAAAAGTAATGTTGGAAATTTATTAAAAATTAATTATAATATCAAAATAATATAATAATTATCATGATGATATAATTTTAATATTTATTGATATAATTTTCTTTTAGATAAATATGACACAAATAAATAGAAATGAATGATGAGAATTTAAGAATTTATACTTCACTTTTACGATTGTCTCCTTTGCAAAGGGGGTGAATGCTTTGAGGGATAGTCATTTGAGATGAAAAAAATCACTTGAAGGTGTCAAATAATGTTTATATGATATTTTTAAATAATTGGTTTAAAATAATATGGTTTTTGTGTGATGGTAAGAAAGGAATGATGTGCCACTTCTGTAAGTCAAAATGGATGACGTTTTTGTAAATACCCAAATCTTTTTAATAATGGGAAGTAACCCCCAAGGAATATAGCTACAAAAATTTAAAATATTGTATATGGTAAGGTATATTATCAATAATTTTTCAAAAACCCATTACAGACATGATTTAAATATATTTTTGGTCATTCCCACTTGGATAACCATTCATTCCATTTCGATACTTTCTAAGGTAACCAGTTCATATTGATGTTATTTATCCTTTCTCATTGATTGAAAATTGGACATAATTATACATTTTTTCCCTAATGATTCTAAATTTTAAATCAATTATATCGTTTTTATTCTCTATAAATAAAATGATTTATTTTAAAAATACCACATATAAAATGTATTAAAAATAATATTATGAAATATAATACTTCTAAAATATCAAATATGGTTGTATAAATTTTAACAAAAATTATTAAAATTATGTAGTCATTTCTAAAATACATATTTGTTGTTATAAAAACGTATCCTCAATTTCAATGTCATGAATACATAATAATAATTCTATCACATGCATGTTATTTTGAAAAATTATATTTTTCTCTATTAACCAAGAGAATAATATTTTATTTTAAAATTGAAAAATTGAATCATAAAATAACAGTGAAATTGTAAATAAAATATGAGGTTATATATTTTGTTTTAAATATATAAAATTTATAAATATTACATTAAATGAAAAAATATAAAGAAATATAAAAAGCTTTTTAATAAAGATCTTTTATACCATCATGTGCTTTTATTCTTATATCATATTGATTTATATGTAATTGAATATTGATTTATTATATTATAAATATAAATATTACCTATTATAATAAACATACAATTATGATGAATTTAATTTATCATAGTAAATATAAAACCCTGAACATTTTATTGAAAATGTTTCTTCAAAAGTCACCCTAATAATATATTAATAAAAACTATATATTTATTTAATAGATTTCATAATCTTATCACCAAATTAATATTTTATTCTTTTAATTTTAATAGACTTTTGATCATTTTATTAGAGTGTTACATTAATTTTATTTCTTTTTTGACAAATGCTATTGAATATAAAAATTATTTAAATGGTCCAAAATCTCACGTCTTTACAAATTTAAATTGAGAGGTTTCATTTGTTCAATTGTATCACCTGGTCTTCCCCACTGAAATTTTCTAAGAAACTAGCTAGTAGTCTGAGAATGTGTACAGACTATTAATGATGGAACTAGGTAATGTTCAATTACTATTATCCCGTCCTATGGATAAATGATTTTATTTACAAGTTGAGTGGATCCACATCGTTCTCTAAGATGGATTTATAATCTAGAAAACACCATGTGGCGGTGGAGTGAGATGATATCCCAAATAATGTGCTTCTGTGTTTATATGGGGATTTCAATTTCAAGGACCTATTTATCAGTGTCACAAACCCATCATCTATGTTTAAGGGGATTATAATCTCAGTGTTCTATGAGTACATAGACCATTTCATAGCTATGTTCATAAATCAAATATTATTATACTCAGAGATAGAGTATGATCATGTTGAGAACCTTAGAGATATTTTTTAGATTCTAAGACAACATCATCTTTTTTTGAAGATTTTCATGTTATTTTTTGGACATTGGTGGTATTGTTCCTTTGGAATAATATGTCTCAAAATTATGTTACTATGGATTCATCCAAGAAATAAGTAGTATATTATTAGGAAACACATAACAAAGTGTCTACTTATCACAGTTTCCTTGGTCTTATGGGATATTATGAAAGGTTTTTTATTTATATTGGTCGATGGACTCACTAATATACCAAAAAACAAAATACCTTTCTTTTATTTTGGCTAATTAGTGTCCAGTGTATTTAGACTACAAAATAGAGAAACTGATCAGTGCTTCAGTGCTTTGGTTGACTAAGGAGGGGTGATGTTTGAGGTGTTATGTTACATTTCCAATCCATACATAGGTTGTGAGTTGACGAAATAATGGGATATGATATCTTGTGGGTCTATGAAATTATGTCCCTTTGAGTATTATTATACCACCCCTGATATGGAGTTAGAATAAGTGGTATTATCCATAAATCTTTTGTGACATTACCTCATTAGTGGTCAATTAGTGGTATCCATATTCCATAATTGTTGAAATATGTATTATTACATAATTATATAAATTTCATATAGTTAAGGTGGATAGTGTTTCTTCAGTTCAATGATTTTGAGGTCCTCTATATCCAAGGAAAGGGAAATTTTGTAGCTTGAACACTAAGTAGGACTCTACGGGGTAATGATCCATAATAATATAGGTATTCATGGACCATGACAGAGGAGCTAGAGGCGATGATTCTAGATAGGGAGGATCATTGATATAAAAGTTTCTTTCATTAGATTATAGTGAAATGCTCTTTGTCTAAGAAGATTTTGGAGTTTCAGTGGATAGACTCATAGACTGTAATGACATGGAAATGAGTCTTCACACTGATCGCATTGAGGTCTGTTCAGAATATGATATGAATAAAATTTTTTAAAAGGAATATTTCATTTTATATGGAATTATGATGTAGGGGGTTCTTTAGAAGTTCTATAGATCAGTTATATAGGCAAATCTAGTTGTATCCAAAAAGTATCATCACTTGAAGAGTTAGTTTTAGTGGGGTAGTAATAGGCCATCTATATAAGTGTTTGCACAAAAAATTTTGGTCTACTGGATAGTGATTTATAAGAAACAGGTTCCAATGGAATTTATATAGACCGTAGATATTTTAACATGAAATTAATAAGATATCCTAATGGATTAAATTATAGGGTATTTTTAGGTGTTGTATGTATTGATACCGTCTGTATACATGTAGAATAACAAAAAAATATGGATCATTAATTTTCAATAAAGGTTTAGTGTTTAGTGGTTCATTTGGTGAATAAATTTGTGGATGAGTTTTTCTTGCATCATGGAGTACCCAATACAATCTTATTGGATTGGGTTCTTATTTTACCTTGAGTGTCTAGAAATAATTTCAGTAATCCTTCAGAAACCAGTTATACCTTATTACTACTTCCCACCACAAGAAAGATATGTTGATCATGTCTACCATCTAGATTATAAATGATATAATGTGGTATGGAATCCTATATTTCATAGGGTCATGTGTGAAAAACTGACCCTTGTATTAGTTTTCTTATAACAATAGTTATCATACTTACATCACAAGATCTCTTTTAGAGGCATTGTAGGGTTGATCATTTCAATCTCGGTTATGTTAGTCTATGAGTGGGGAATCAAATGTTCTTATCCCAATTGGATTTAATTTTAAAATTTAGAAGATCATGATAGTGTGAGAAATGATAGTGGTTTTGAAAAAATAATATAAGTCAAATACTTTCTATATGAAAAGATCATTGTAGTTCAAGGTTGGAGACCATATTTTATTAAAGGATTCCATTATTCAGCAAAAACAATGATATTGTTGATGGATCATGTTTACTTTAACATTTATTAGTCCTTTTATGTGTTAGTGTGAAATGAATATATAGTGTATTTTCTTAAACATCCACCATTGTTAAATAGAATTCATGTAATATTTTATATATCCAAACATCATAAGTAACTTTACAATGACTACAAAATCATTGAATTAGGGGAGATGGATATCAAGGATGACACAACAATCATGGATTATCCAATCAATATCCAGAACATCTAGATAAGGTGTTAAATGGTTGGTTCATTCCAATATTTGGCATTCGTTGTGGGTAAATTTATCCAGAGAAGAGTACGTGAGATTGTGAGTCACAGATGGGTGTTTTTTATCCTAATCCCATTGGATTCATCCTTTTTTATTACAAATAGTGAAAAAAATAAAATATAATTTATGATCTCTATTTTTTACTCTCATTATTGTTTTCATAATGGAATTTTTCCAATTGATATTTTTCTCTAAGGGGAATTTTGGTAGTTAGTTATTTTGTTTTTCGATTTAAGTTTGATTTTAATTATTGAGGATGGTAGTTGTTTTACAGGAATATGATGTAATAGTTTGAGCCTTATAGGTTTTTTCATTGATTTTTTTTGGTGTTGGAGGTGTTTGAGGAAGGTTGGAAGAAGATGAGTTATCTACAGTGTTGAAATTATGGTTACAAAGGTGTTACATGATGTGAAAACTGGCTTTACAAGGTGAATAGATTTCAGCCTAAAGAATAATGGAATTTGATTAACATTCAATGGTCATTAACATAATTAGACTTATTGCTTGAAATTATTTCACACTATAAATTATATTCCATCATAGATATTCTTGGTATGAACAAATATATCACACTATGAATAAATCATTTCTAGCATGTCTATAAAAACTGAAGGCCGTCATCTTTCTGTCATTTTCATGATTTCCAAGAATACAATAGGTAGTTTTGAGAGATATTATTACCCTATATCTTTCTTTATGACCATAAGATTCCAGTGATTCAATATTGGTGTTTAAAGGTGTGTTCCCCCCATTACCACTAAAATTTATTCCTTTTATTGTCCTGATTAATCTCCACAGTTGTGTCATTTCAATTATTATTTGTTTCATATGTTGTTTTAAAGATACATTAACACAATATATATTGATATGTAGCTTAAATACTGTGGATTTTATTATGTGTTATTATTCTATCTATGTTATCTTGAACTATATTAGACTAGACCAAATACCCTAGTACCTTAAAAACCAAGCTTATCCCAATATATCCTGAAGATCATTTGAGTTCCCTGTAGGTTGGAAACTAGATTATAGAATAATATAATATTAATGTGGGAATAAATTTTCATCAAAAACAACACATGAAAAATATGAAAAATAGTTTTCTCAAAACAACAAATAGATATAGAATGGGAAACCAATCTTCAATATCAAAAACCAAAATAGTAAATCATTAAAGTACTAGAAAGTATAATTAGAAAAATTTCACAAATCAATGAACATATAACTCCAATAACTAATAGATCAAAGTACCCCCCCCCCCTCTAAGAGGTTTTTTTTCTGTACTCCGAAATAGAAGGATAAAATTTAAAAACACTAACACGAAATGGTAGGGTTTCAGATAAAAATCCCAGTAAGGTCTCACTAAGTGTTCCATTATAAGATTCTATAATAATAATAAAAATCATGATTTTATGTTTAATCAATAAAAATATGATAGTACAACATCACATTTAAAAACAAGATTTTGATTACAAATTATAGAAAACATTTCTAAAATGTCATAAATAAAAACATTAAAAAATAGCTTATATAATTCATTAGGCATGTTAAATTCATTTTCACAATCAATAGAATATCTCATAAAAAATAGTCACAATTATCAATGAGGTTATATTCCCAATGTTACGATAATTTCATGTTTTGGGATTATAATACATGTTATATCATTAATATGGGAAATTATTGGAAAAAAATTCCTTCAGAATCATACCGAATATGACACACCAATATTTCATCTAGGATAAGATACATCAATTTTTTTTTTGGAGTTGTGAATAGTTAATCTATTTCTAGGGAATTATCATCGTATCATGTTTTCTGCAAATAACAAAATAATTATTCAGGATTACATGTGATCAATCAATCAATAGTAAATGGTAAAATAATTTAATTTATAAATTATTAACAATCACCCATTTTTGTTTTTTAAAAAGTTAATTCATGTTCAAATCTAAAACTATGTGTGTCATAATTTCAAGAATTTAAATCTCAAAACCAATCATTAGTTTGTATATAATCAATCTATTACATTCTCTAAAATAAATTCATAAATAAATTTATAAATTCAATCAATATAAAATTAAATCCCAAATTCTAATTCCTTCATAATTTGGATTTTTTTAATAAATTACATTCCACATCAAATCCAAGTTCCATTTATCATCATATTGGTTTTTCAGAAATCAATTAAAATAAATATAAACCATAAGAAATTAAATGTTTAATCAATTGGAGAATCTTAAAAAGAAACCACCTATCCATTCCATATATTCAAAATTCCCACAAATGTACATTCCAATAGAGAATAAAGTCCTAAAATATCATGGAACTCGACCTAGAAACAAGATTCAACAACATATAGTTTATATCCATCAATAATAAGATAAACTATCACCCCAAAAATATAATAAATACATAAATGGAATATATGGTAAGACAAAATAACTATATAAATTCAAAGCAACCAATATGAAGAACAATTGATGAAAAAATAATTATGTGTGATTCGATATCACCAAAAACCTAGGGATAAATATCGGTAGAGAGGGAAGAAGACCATGAAGAATGAAATTACATTTTCATCTAAGACTCCTGATTAAAACTGAATCTAATGATTTAATATACCATGTATCTTAATTACATGTTTTGTATTTTTTGATACCCATATATTCCCAAAAACATTCTCATTTTTATTAAAAACCAGATTATTAATATTTAAATATCAGCAGAGCTATACATGATTTCTATCATTTCACACAATGTACCAATTTCACAGCATCTTCCAAAATATTATTACTTGTTTTGTAACACAGTTACATGTCATTTAAATCCTTGGTAGACCATAGAAACTACATATTTTATGCGAAAAATGGATAAAACACCCCAAAAATTTCAGTTTTAGGTATCCTCTCTATTTTTTCAGCATTAATCAACCCAAGAAAATGTAATTAGAAACAAATTCATAGAAAGTACCCAATTGAAACCCAATAGGGTGTTATAACCAACCCTCTATATAAAAAATTTGTTCCCTGGAATTCCTATCAAAATGATACCTTATCAAATTGATGAGGCCAATGAAATCTGATTAGTTCATTATGCCCCCATGTCACATCGGAATTATAACTATGATACCATATCATAAAGACCAAATGCATCATCCTACTAAGAAGTTTGTGGGTCTGAGAATCAATAATACAGACGAGATGTGAATTCATGGATTAATCAATGTCAACATCAAAACCACTATTTCTCAAAACAAGAATGGGATCAGAAGGATACTTCTATAGTTGTGACACATGGAACAAGTTATGTATCAACGTCAACTATAGAGGTAGTGATAAATGGTAAGAAACATTATTCACATACTCAACAACCTCAAACAGTGCCAAAAATTATGATAAATATTATATTTCATCCAAATCCATCTATAAACCAAACGAGGTGAAACTTTTAGAAACACCTTATCAACAAATGAAAATTAAAATGGTGTTTACTGATGATTAGTATAATATATGTACTGGCTCTATTCCTTCAAAAACACATTGTTAAATCATATGAATATTTTTTATTTTTTCCTATACCAATCTGGGTCCAACCAAAGATCTTCCACCAATCTCCAAACAACACAATAAAGATTTACATGGTTGTCCATACACAACATCAAAAGGAGGTATTTAGATCACAAACTGTTAACAAATATTATATAATGACTCAACTAGACCGAAATGGTTATCCCAAAATACATAAAAATTAAGGATGTGGGAATGTAGATTATTCTCATGAATCTATTTAGCTCTAATGTCAGACCATCCTTCAACAGATGGTACGCCATACTCAAATGAACCTGAGATCACAGTTCCTCCTGAAATCCTCTCAAAAAGAGAGAAGTAAGACATGGATCCCTATTAGAGATTATAGGAATGGTAACTTTGTGAAAATGAAAATTTTCTCTTTCATAATTATTTCCCATCCCCACAACTTTGGTAGAATAAATAATCGATATAAAGTGATCTGATTTTGTCATTCTATCAATCACAACCCATAACACATTCTTCGTTCTATGGGTACACAACAACACAAACAAAATTCCATAGAAAACTCATCCCAAATCCATATAAACAATATAATTGAATGAAGAAAACCGAAGGTCTCTATTGATCATCCTTGACATGTTAGAATGTATAAAAAGAGAAAAAATCAACAATGTCCCATCTAATACATGGGAACAAGAATCATAACTACATATAATACAGGTTTTTTTGTTCCTAGGTGCACTGGATACTAGGAATTATGGAAATCCCCCATCACAAATTTCCTTATAGTTAAAGGTATATCATAATGGTTCTAGAAACAATGGATACATTTCATGGAAGAAAACCACTCAGAAATGGTCTCCTTGCCATAAAAGAGTTCATAAAGCACTGAAATTCATCAAGGTTATATTTCTTTAGAACCAACTCAAGATGATGAGAGTTAAACATAAAACTAGAAAATATAACCTTGGACCATATTTCCCAAACTTTAATATTTATATCTATAAAAAGATCCATCATGTTAAAATATTCTGATGATTATTTCACAACCTTGGTTGGAAGTTTTCTACATAAAGAATTTGTGGTGAAATTACATTTCCCCAACATATAGGATATTTCAACATCAATAGACAGAAGGAACTCCAATTAACACATCTAGAGAATATTCAAAAAAAAATTAGGAAGACATAACTTAAGACATTATGGTCAAAATATTGGTAATTCATTATCAAATAAAGTAATTCCTCCAACTATTTTTTGCATGAATTATATCTACAAGTTGAAGGTCATGGGTTGGATTATTATACTAATTTATTATAATATTCTGAGTCATATGAAATAATATGATCGCCCTAAATAATGACATAGATAAAACCTGAACCTAATTCCTCATAGAATACCATATATCCCTAATAGATCACTAGAAGATTCGACATCAGTACAAGAGAAAAAATATGATTCAACTTAGTAAATAAACTCAAACATTCTATATCCAAAGAACACATAACTCTCTTTTTAGTTAGAGAGGTTATTGGAGATGTATATAACCATAAATACATTATGAAATAGCGATACTATCTTGCTAAACCCATGAATATATGAATCTCAAAAACATTACACACATTCTACCATGTCATAATGGATACCACATACTCATGATCAAATGAAATACCCTATTCGGAGACCACCTTTACCCTAAAAATATCATTCTATATTGAGAAATCACATTTTGATATCATTTCATAATATGTGTGACTTCTCAAAAAACCCAGTACTTATCTCAAATTTATGGACAAGATCCTCCTAAAAAATAGAGTAAAAAATGATGTCATCCAAAAAATTCCACCACAAAATAATCAAGATACTCAAGGAAAAGCATGATCATCAAATCTATAAAGACTGTAGGGGAATTGGATTTCAAAAATTTCATGAAAATATACTCACAATGTCCATATATCGTTTTGTATCTGGTTTTTTTGAATGGCATACTCTTTTATTTTCAATTGTTGATAAATAGATCCAATATAAAACCTCAAAATACACTTTTCCCATTTCTACTAGTCAAACATCTCATCAATTTGTGGGAATATATAATTTTTATTTACCATGAATCAATATATCTTTTTTTAATCAACATAAAGGTGAAGTGTTCCAATATAATGCTAGGAAAAAAGAACATGCTCCATATAGGGTGATACACTCAGGTGCATTAATTATTTCTATAAAAGATCATCCAACTAAGTAATAAAATCATTCATTTATAATGATTAAATAAGGTAAGAGGGAATATATATTGGTTGAGTACCAGGTACTAAATAAATATAAAAATATAACTTTTTTTTCAGCATAAAAATTGAGTCATCGAAAGGAAAAACATTAGAAAACTCAATAAAAATTGTAAGGTGATTAAAACTCAAGGATTACAACATTTGATAAAATTTAGAGAAGGAAATTAATTTCCAAAACTCTAGATAATACGTTCATACACTACTCTACATCAAGTCCCATTCTCCTTGAATCATCTAACACACTTCATCGACCATAGTATTGGAGACACATTACAAATAGAAATTCATCTGGGATTTATTAGCAATAAGATAATCCATCTCAAAGATGACATCAATAGGATTCATGTTGATGACAAAATAATCCACATAAATATCAATATTGGATAATGGGAAAACACATGTAGGATAATAAGACTCCATTATCTCTTAATTATGAGGGGTGTTGTAATATTCATCACATAAGAAAAATAGCATTTGGATGATTTAAAAAGATTCACAACATGTGTTGATATAAACAATTGAGATGAACTAGTATAAACTAAAGAAATCACTATGGAAAAATATATAGTTACTTTACCTCTCATAGTTAATGAATCCTTATCTTCTTCATCTGGTGACTCTTCCTATATGTGAATAATAATTGATCAAGATTTTAGTGGATAAAAACCCTTGGATCTTGAATCATCTGATTTCACAAAATTATTTTTTGTTGTTCATGGTTCCATGCCACTACATGTAGAAGATATGATAGTACCAAATTCATTAAAGTGTCCAAAACAACCATAGGAACAACATATCTTGGGTGCCTCGGTGAAAACCCATTTATAAATCCCATTCTTTCCACACAAGTTTCATGTTAGAGGGGAGCTTCAATGAACTGTCAGAGTTATAGAAGAACATGGATGTCGATATCAATATCGATACTCATCACACTTTCTATTCCCCTTATGGGAACTCAAATAACTACTAATAAGAGAAAAAATAACTCCCACAATCCTTGACGTACCATCCAGATCAATTTAATTCATTTTTCCCAATCTAGTAAGTGTGAAAAGGAAAAGAGATTCAGTTGGAAAAGCTGAAAAACAAATATCATATTGAATTCCCATGTCAAATACTTGAGTCTTCATATTTTCATTCTAAATAATCTCATGTGGGAACAACACATGTGATTTTATTAATATTTTTATAACTTATTATATACTTCATTTACTGATTTTATATGAAATGATCATAATTTGAGTGAAATATTAATGTTTAAATATTATATATAATTTTAGAGCTCTATTTGAATTCATCCATATTAAAGTCTGTTTAATTTATTAATATTATTCGTCATCTTGTTTATCCACATTTCATGATTATTGTTTTTTATGGTTCATTATACAAATTAAAACATTTTATTATAAGTAACCTTTGGACAAATAATCATTTTCAAGGGTCATATGATTCACACAAAAGACCCATAGAATATGTGAAGAAACTAGACCCGCCATGATGATTGAGTTGCTGGGTTAAATACCAAATACAAGATTTTATAAAACTCCACCATATATTCATGATTATCCAAATAAATTACAGATATATATTTGAAGGTCCAAATACAAAAACAATGGGCCCAACTGATGTTTGTAAGTTCATCCCACCATTCTGGTCGAGAATTAAAATCTAAAGACTATTTATGAAATTTATCTTGATATTTTATTCAAATTAACTAGTATTTTTCAGATTTAATGCTATGTAATGGACAACCAACTTGGTAGAATAATATTTTATTAATTTCGGGGAATATTCTTATTCATAAACCCATTCGCATTTTGAACTTCAAAAAAGTCTGGATTGAAATGGACAGATTAAAATTATGACCATAAACACCCATAACATTGGCTCCACAAATATATATGCCACCAAAATTTTTTATTAGTCATAAAACATTAATTTATAGAACTTTTGAGAAAATAAAATATCGAGATTCAGCTGCTTCGATGGCCAAATTGGTGATATAAGTGGAGGGGCATATTTGGATTGCAAATTGTCCACCTCCCAGGACTATAAATACATCCCTCTCTTCTCCATTCATGCGGTTGTAATTTCAGATAAAAGGAGGATATTTTGGCATGACCAAGGCTCCTCCAAAGTCGTGGGAGGTTCTTCCATACTCAATTTTTTTCTTGATAAACCATTCCTCCATGCTTACTTTCATTTAGATATGCGTTTTTCTTCGTTTATAATAGTGTAAGAGTATGTTTTTGTAATTCTATTTTAATGCATGTTTATTATTCTTCATATATTATACTCACCCAACTTCTATTAAATAATAGTAATGGTATTTAAATATTTTAAATATAGTTGATTCACTTTCCCTTATTTTTTCTCTCATTCAATCTAAATTTAGTATTTAATTCCATTTACTATTTATGTGAGTGTATTCAGCATACAATTCTTTTCTAGTCCCGTTATTTTTTTCACCTGTTAATTCATCATCATAAAATTATATCCACATTATTAACCACCCATATTTTTGAGTAAATCAATAATTGGGGTGATTCAAAATTTGGGGATATTAAGTGATTGATGGCCTTCATTAAATGAATATTATTTAAATTAATATTGTGTATGTTGAAAATAATATGTAATGGATTAATTAAGTTTTTTGTTTAGAATGTGGATTCCAAATACACTACCATACACAATAATTGGTAATTATTGGAACCTTAAGTTATATTACAGCTTGGATTCAATCTTTAACACCTGGGAATTATGATCAATGTCATCTTCTGAAGTGGGTATTACTTTAATTCAGTATAAAGTAAAGCTGAAGGATATCATAAGATAAAATCCAAAATAATGAACTCACCCCAATATTTATCAATTTTTTAAATCAAAAATCATCTATAAATTATTTCACATGCTCTACAAAGAAACCCCCCAATCAAAATAAAATCAACTAAAACCAATCGAATATTAAAAAGTATCATCACCGAGGAGTCAACCCAAGTGCTTCCATACACATAAACAAAGCAACAAAACCCTGAATGGACGATAAGTGAAAATCATCCACACATTCAAAAATCATAGTGGATCTATTCATATATTCTATAAATGTCCTATCAACCTACTCGATTTTGAAATACTTTATATCTATGTCCAGCACCACATCAAATGGGTAGAACTATTTAGTGTAGAGTACCAAAAAATCATTTCTCCCCAATCCCATGGGCTTCTTTAGCATCACCATGATGTATCATCATCTCATAATATTCCTCTGAAGCATAATGGTATAATATTCCACTTTAATCATCATCATCATCATCATCATGTTTATTTAGTTAAAGATAAATGAAACAAGAAACAAAAGCTGACCAAAGGAAATCTATAGTAATGAAGTCAAAGGGAATATGCTTTGACAATGTTATTCCCCTACAAGAAAAAATAGTTAATTAATGTAAAACTAGAATATAATGGAGTCATGGACCACCATGGAAGTAAGAAATTCCATTTCCTTGTTTCCCTCATGCCAGTTATGAGATAATTTAATACTAATGTTATGAAGACCTCTACACTTCTTAATGAAATAGGAAATTAGCCAATGTATTTTAAATGTTATATTTGGGTTTTTATAAATAATTCAATAGTTAATTTCAAATTTTGTTAAAGAAATATTCTTTTGGATGCATATGTTTAAACTAGTGAGCATCACTTGGCCTTAAACATAGAGAGAACTACCACTATCAAATGGGCTATAAAACCATGATAACCAAGCCACATTTCACATACCCACCACGAATCATTCCAAATTAAATTCAAGAACCATAAGTATTGAGTTTAAGTCCCATGAGTGGTGGAAACCAGTAGACCCACCCTCCTTGTGAGAAACTGCATGAGGGCTTATCTTGGGAGTCTCTCACATGCATCACCCTAAGAGGATGGAATCACTATAGTTTCTATAAAGGCGTTCCAAATCTATAATGGATCATACCTTTATAGTCTATTCAATTGTGAAAATAATGTTTATAGGTTTGTTTTGGGGGCTATCAATGACTCATTCTGAGAAGTTTACCCAAAACTCCAATATTTTTTTTGTTGAGGTATCATTTTGAACTATTTCTGTCAACATGTGTATTTTAACTATTAGTTCTAGAGAGTCATTTTATGATGTCATTGTTGGCATGTCATTTTGAACTGTCGGTTTCGGCAAGTCCTTTTGAACTGTCAGTGTCATCATATCATTTTGAACTATCAATGTTAGCATGTCAATTTAAACTGTCGGTGTGAGAATGTGATTTTGAACACTCAGTGTTAGCATGTTAGTTTGAACTATCATTTTCAACATTTCTATTTTAATTTTTGGTGTTTACATGTCATTTTGAACTATTAGTAACGGTGTGTCATTTTGAACTATCATTGTCAACAACTGATTTTGATATCTCGATGTCAGCATGTTATTTTGAACTATCTATGTCGGTGAGTCATTTTGACCTCTCAGTGTTGGCATGTCCTTTCGAGCTATCGGTGACAGCATGTTTTTTTCAACAGTCTATGTCATCATGTCTTTTTCAACTGTCGGTGTCGGTGAGTCCTTTTTAACTATTTGTGTTTGTGTGTCTTTTGAACTATCAGTGTCAGCATGTCATTTTTAACTATTGGTTTCAGTATGTCATTTTGAACTATCAGCGATGGCGGGCCATTTGTTAATGCTATCATCAGTATCAACATCAGCATTTGTGTTATCGTTAACCTCAACTTCAACATTAATGTCAGCAGTAGTGTCACTTTTCCAGTTTTTCCCAGTTTTTTTTATTTCACCCATTTTAGGGTTTATTTGATGTAAATAATGTTTAAAGGATTGTTTAATCATATATAACGTCATTTTAAATTCTTTTAATGATATATTTATATAGCTATGCTCTCCAAACATTGATATTGTCAAACTACGTAATCTTAACAACAATCTGACTTTATTTTCCCTTCAAGCCATTTCCTATTCCGTTGATATATGATATGGATTTCCAAAAGTCGATGTCTACTCTTCTCTTTTCCCTTGGTGCCCAGAGAACTTTTATTCCCCAAACGAGTTTTGAACCTATGCTAGATCCCTTTCTTGTTCAGTTTTTGTTGGAGTTTCCTACTGCTCGTGTGACACCCTTTTTGTCCCAAGGAAGAGTTCTGGATGTTTTTTAATCAATGTAGGGATTTTCCCTCATCTCTCTTAAATTTCGTATCATGAATGGGGGTTTAAATTATTGTTGGGAAAGAACATATAAATTATTTCTTTAACTGTAGTAAAAGATGATTGGGTAATATGATGATAAAAATATATCAAGACCTGTTATGATAATGGGATGGGAATTGATGATCGATGAATGTTGACCACTATTTTACTTTTATTACCTTTATTTCATACAAATTTTTGTGATTGTATGTCATTATAAAAAAAAATTTTTGATGCGATTTCTTGCACAATGGTGATGTTATTTTTCTTGATGTTGACACTCTAATAATAATCATAAATATCAATCCATTTAACCATGTCCAGTTGGTTAAATAAAAAGATGCCCCAGGATAAAACATGTTCTTTGATCACCCATGTTATTTAATGTGAAATTAAATAACCCATATTTCAAAATATAAATATGCATGGATTTATGGTGTGGTTGAGTTTCATGTTTGGTGGGGTTTTGTACATCATGGGGGTTTTTCATTTTTTCATTGGTAGCCTTGTTACAAGTATGGGGGTGGAAAGAGGGAATGAATTTCTGTTTTGGGTATGCCCTTATAATGCATTAGGGATACTGTTTGGCGGATTTTTCCTTTTGGGATTTGTGTATGGGGTGGTACAAGAGGTGTGATGGAATCTAATGTATAGAAATTTATTGATTTGGGAATGGATGAAATCGTTGGTAGTGGGATTGCCTTTTTTGTGTTGTGTCTATTGAGCGATGATGTAAAGGGGAACTACAATTTGGTTATCTTCTGTTTGTGCAGTGGTACTACAGCTTGACTGGCCTGTTATGTTGTTTATGGTTGATGATAGTGGTTTCATGGGTAGTGAAATAATTAATTATAGTTAACTCATTAATAAATAATAACCAATGATAAATTGAAAAAGGGTTTGGTTTCATCCTTTGTATGTGGCTGTTGTGTGGTTGTGCATATAGGTGTAGTAGAGAAGGTGGTTCTGTGTGGGATGGTTGTTGGTTTGAAACACCTAGGTTGGGATGAGTGCTTGTAGACTTATATTTATAAATTGTAGTTCATTGGGTTTTTCAATATGAACCCAACCCATGTTTAGAACTAAATTTCGAACACCACCATTTCATGGGGAGGGTGTCTTTTCTAATATCCTAATGGGCGGATGGATGGATGGTTACTAACATTCTTCTCGCACCCCCTTTCGGGATCTTACCACTCGAGCATATCTCATAATGATGTAATGTATTGAGTTTTACCATAGCTTCATATTAATTGTATAATTTGTGTTTCAGAGGAGGGGACCAGGGTTCTATGGGCCAGGTTTGTATCACAGTGGTTTTCAAGATAAGTCCCAAGTGTTTTTGTGGGTGATAGGTGTGGTTGTTGTGACCCATGTGTCAATGGGTGGGATATTTGGGGTTTGTAGCCCATGTTCATGTCGAAAGTTTTATCCATGGGACAATATTTGTTGAAGGATGGTAGCATCATAATGTTATCCATTAGGAATGAGGTATTAACAAGTGGGAAAACTGGCGTGGGGTACCCAAATTATTGATGTACTTATACTATTACTTTACATGAATTAAGGTATTTGGTGAGTAAGCATGGGTGGGGGGGTTGAGATGGTTATATTTATTTTTTACGTGCTTCTAGTTTTTTATTTTTCTACATAGAGATTTGTATTTTTCACCAAATTTTAACAAGTGACATTAGTCTCCCTATTGAGTATACTTGTATTCTCACACTATGTTATAAAACTAATTTCAAGTCACCAGGTGATCTTTGAGGATCGTGATTGACTTTACTAGCTTGGAAATTGGTATATATTATTTGATTCTACATAGAATATTTATTTAGAAAATTTTATTTGGTGCCTTTGTTGTACTTTTTTGGGAGTTATGTTTAAATCATGCATGGGATGGATTTTGGTTTCATTTTTATAAAATATTTGTGTTTTTTTGGATTTTCCATCTTATCTCCCATGCTTGTTTTTAAAGAGGGGGTAATTACATACATTAGTGTGAGATTTGATACTCATTGTTCTAGTTACCACTCTATGTCCAATAAAAGGCTGGACTCGGGGGTTCATTATCTATCTTTCCTCTTTAATAAATAAGGGTGTGGCGCATTGTTGTCCCTTCCCACATTTTAGAGTTGGGGTCATGAAATAATTGTATTATTGTTGGTGGTTTACATATATGATAGAGATCAGAGTTAGGAATAGTGATTTTTTCATTGGATGGAAGTGAAATATTGTTAGGAAATATTTGTGCATGAAATAGGATAAGGAATACCTTTGAGGACATGGGATTTTAGGGCCCTCCATGATCTGATGAAAGGACTATGGGCCTCCCAAATGAATGAGTGAGGCTAGGCTGATTATAGTGTAGAGATCCTAGGAAATGTACATAAATCAAAATTACTTCTATTATTCTGTATCATGGGTATTTTGTGAATTTAAAATAATATAATTGTTAATATTAATTTAAAAGAAAATTATTATAGTACCCGATCTTAGGAGTTCCAAGATTACCCTTTTCAGCAATAGAACATGAATGTCGCCCACTTGTGGTAAGAGTAGTTGATTACTAGATTGGTGACCTGGATTATCAGTAGAGGATTGATCGTGAAGTGGAAGATGACTTTCAGTAGAAGAATTTAGTTTAATTCTAACAACATAACCTGGTGGAGTATGGAGGCAATGTTTTTTACATGGAGACGGAAGGATTGTTCTAAGAGCTTGTGATCACCATTACCAATATCTAATATATGATAGAATACTTGAGTATTTTGGTGATGAGATATATGTGAGGAGAATCATGTTAGTGTTGGATGAATTATGTTAGAAAGAGGAAAGAGATTGATGACTCATGTGTCGACTTTGAAAATGAGTTTCAGGTGGAGTTATCTCCTCGATGATTAAGGCAGAGAATATATAAGAGATTATCTCTCTCTAGAAAGGGAGTATTGCAGTGAGAGAACTGGGGGTAAATTTCAAGGATCTCCTCTATTTTTCTATGGCCATTATTCTAGATGACGAGTATCAGGTAAGACACATGGATGAGGCCCTTTGAAGATACCTTCAGTATTTAGTTACCTCCTTCACACTACCGACATAAATAGAGGATAAGAAGAAGGATGAGGTAGTTAAAATAAGGAACTTGTAGGGAGGTTTGTATAAAGAGGGGAGACAGCTAGGCTCATCAATGTGGAAGGTAGTCTGTATCAATTATTTAACTCAGGGCTATCCAGGTCATATCTAGGGGCAGTAGGCCACACCAATTCTAGTTCTGGTCACCTAGCCCTCTATCTTTCCAAATAGGCTTGGAATAGTGGTTCGTTTGCCTCCGTAGGTCATGAACATCTATGTATCCAGTGAACAGTTTGATCATAGTATGGTGGATGTGAGTATGATCAGCACCAACCTCAGCAATAGATTCTAGATAGGCCTTTTCCAAGAGTAGGGACATCAAGCTCATGTTCCACCAAGAGAATGTAGGGCAAGAAGTGTCCAATCTCATCATGGACCTCATGGACCATGACTATGGAATGGTACATGCAGTGTCAAATAGTATAGGGATATTGGAGCTGGACGTTTGTAGTTGCATGCCTCTGAGGAAACAATTCTAGCAAGGCTGGTGGTTTTTTGTGGTATGATTAGTCTATTTAGCACAGTTTCTAGTGATTTTTTTGATTCAAAAGCTTCACACTCCCTTATTTCCTCTATTCTAGACCATTATTCATGTCAATACAGATCATGAATTCCCATTCCAGTATTGTTGAGCATGAAATTTGGTGGTCAAACGAGTTTTTTGATGTTTTTTGGAGATGTAAACTGATGTTAGGGACACATCAGTCTAGTGGAGATATTATTATACTACAAATGTGTCCATATTAAGTCATCCAAAGAATTGATTAGTTTTTTATGCACACTATTAACGACTAAATAGGAATAAGAATTGTTTTTTATGCATGACTTCCCAATGTGTAGCTTTTCCTGGTGAGTAGAGTTGTTAGGTGGGCGGGTGGTGTATGGAACCCCTATGTTCCATGTTTTCATAACTATTAGAGGAGTTAGTGGATATTGAGATAGTGGTGGTTCCTAGAGATGTAAGGAAATTATTGGATGTCTTACTAGGGGAGTTTGTGACTCTACCCCCTCAACGTGAGGTTGTTTTTGGGATATACTTATAACATAGTTCCTTTATTATTTCTATGGATCTCTATCAGATGGATCCTTATGACCTGTGTGAGTTGAGGATTCAGATCAATGGTCTAAGGATGAAGGGATATATCTACCCTAGTGTGTTGTATGGGGTTCTTCAGTTTTGTTTTCAAAGAATGAGGTTGATGGTCTAAGGCTAGGCATAGACTACTGAAGACTGAATCAGGTAATAGTCAAGAACCATTACAAACATCCAAGGATATGCGATTATTTTGACTAGAAGATGGGAGATGTTTGGTTCTCTAATATTGATATATGGTCTTGATATAACCATTTGAGAGTGAAGGAGGGTGAAATATCGAAGATTACATTCATCTGCAAGTATGGGTACTTTGAGTTCATGGTAATTTTTTTAGTCTCATAATCACTATATATGGGTTCATAGGACTCATGAACTATATTTCCCATGATTTCATAGACAATTTTGTTGTCATGTTCTTTAACGACATCTAGATATACTCGAGGTCAAAGGGGGATCACACTGAGCATCTAAGTACTATCTTGGAGGTCCTCCTTCACCACTATCTCTATGAGAATTTTTCTTAGTGAATGTTTTGGATGTTATAGGTGAACTTCCAGGGACATGTGGTGTCTCATTAGGGGATAATAGTGGACCCTTCATAGGTCTATCTGGTAGTTTCTTGGCCAAGAATGAAAAATGTGTCAGAGGTTCATAGCTTTCTTGCTCTGGCAGGCTATTACCGGAAGATCGTTCCTGATTTCTCATGATTGTAGATCCTTTGACATCATTGACCATGAAAGACTAGGCCATTGAGTAGAGAACGAAGTGTCAAGAAGATATCATCTATCTGAAGGGGATGGTGGTCAGTGATCCAGTTCTCAGGTTCCCAGATGAAGGGGTGGTGTTTGTGGTTTTATATGAAGCCTTCATCTTGGGTTTGGGGTGTGTGCTGATGCACCAGTGAGGAGTGATCTCATATGGGTCAATAAAGTTATTTCCTTTTAAACATAACTATTCCATCCATGATCTAGAGCTTCTAGTGGGCATGTTTTTATACAAGTTGTGCTGACATTACCTTATCGGGGAGAGATTTTTGTTCATCATAGATAAAAATATATTTACATATATCTTCTCCCATTGAGACCTCACCTTATGGGGACAGAGGTGGATAGATTCTCTCTAGTACTACAACATCAAGATCTATTACACCTCATGAAAGGTAAATGTGTTGGTTGATGTCTTGAGTAGAAAGTCACATGGGGAGGTAGTTCATTACTCCACAAATTCATGAAAGGAAATTGAAGATTTGGATACTTTGCACCTTGATGCTTGGGTGGATAGTGCTAGAGTCTATCTGTTTTACATGAGAGTATAGTATTCTTTACTGTGGAAGGTGGAGGAGTCTTAGAAGGGATACATAGAGAATTATGTGATGTGTGATCGCGTTGACTAGGGTGATGTTCTATGAGGGTGTATGGAATTAGATTCTATTCTTTGGGAAGTTATTTTCCCTAGTGGAGGTGCATGAGGGTGTTCTCAGTGAGTTATATATCTCACTCATAGGGGTACACCGATGAGTTTCTAAGATGTATTGAGGCCTGAGAAAATTGTTTTGGGGGCCCAGGGTGAAGCAGTAAATGGAAAGGTTTGTGGAAATGTTCCGTTTGTGTCTGATTGTGAAGACTGGTCAATGTGTTCTTGGAGGAATTTTGTATCCCATATATGTCCTTGATTGGAAATGGGATGACATATATATGTAATAATCAATGTTTTAATTAGAGATCAGGGACTTATTGATTCTATCTGGGTAATGGTGGATCATCAGATCAAATTGGCTCACTTCATAGTGATTAATGAGTCGAGTGTAGGGGATTCCATATAAATCAAGTATAGGGAAGAGGCGGTGCAAATTCATGAGGTTCCATGATCCATCATCTCAGATTGGGATTCGTGGTTTACCTCATGGGTCTGTAAGAGACTACTATATGCCATTGGCACCCAGTTATGCCATAGCAATACATTTCACCCTCAAAAGGATGGGCAGTAAATGCGGACCATCCTGACATTATATGATAAGATGTGGGAATTTTTTCTAGAATACATTGAATCGTGGGTGTGGATCATTACACAGGTATAGTTTTCTTATATTAATATTTGTCACTCTACCACTAACATGGCCCTGTTTGAGCCTTCGTATGGAAGACTGCCTTTCACCCTTATTCCAGATAGTGATTGGAGAATTAGATATCATTGTAATAGACATGGTGAAAATAATAATAAAGAAGGTTTCTCAATTGCATGAGAGGATAATAGTGCTGGAGGATTGAAAAAAGTTGTATGCCTATCACAGGTGGAGGCCCTGGAGTTCCTTTTTGGGGACCATGTGTTCTTGAATTCATCAACTTGTTGTGGGAAATAGAGGTTCGGTAAGGGATGAAAGCTTTATCCTAAGTTAATCAAAGACATATATTTGTTGGGATGATTTTTTGTGGTGTAATATCATATTGAATTTAACCCATGATTGGAGAGGGTCTAAAATGTCTTCCATATCTCTCAGCTTCATCGGCATCTACATTCCATGTCATTAACTAGGGATAGTTTGATATCAAGGATGATACAATTTTCATGGAGAGGAAAATGGAGATCTTGGACCATTGGGAGAAGGTAGTTTGTGGATGGACCATTCCCTTGTTTCATGTGTAGTGGAGTCATGGTGGGCTTAAGGATAGTACATGGGAGCGAGGGGAACAAATGTGTTCCCAGTACCCAGAGTTGTTTTGAGTTTCTCAATTTTGTTTCAAATTATGCTTTAATTCTGGGTAATTTCTTTACCATAGTTTCTATGAGATGAGTTATATAATTTTTCTATAATGTGAGAGAAATCTATACATATGGGGAGGGGAGGACCTAATTTCTAATGAGGTCACATTAATGTAGATGTGATTA
The DNA here is from genome assembly GCA_963277665.1 of Viscum album. Lineage (NCBI taxonomy): Eukaryota > Viridiplantae > Streptophyta > Magnoliopsida > Santalales > Viscaceae > Viscum > Viscum album. The sequence continues at coordinate 374,369,478 of OY728160.1, read as the reverse complement.
AACCCATGCGGGCGAGTCAATGCCTCCCAAAGTGGGTAGTATCTTGACACATAAAAAGAATAAGTATAATCCATGTGTCAAGATAGTGTGATCTTTCAGGTTCACATGGATGTTTGGGGAAGGTGATGTTGAGGAGGTGTTATTTTATTTCAAGGATTTCACTATAATTTTTGAAAAATGTATGGTAGTTTTCCACCGAGAGGTATCATACGAGGTGGTTGTTCGGAACCCCCTTTTATAATATTGTATTTTAATTCCAGAGGATGAGAATATATTGTGATGTATCTGATATAATTTCTTGGACATCTCTAGTCCGTTCCATGTGAACATCATGTGTTTAAGGAGTTCTGGGGAATACCATTTACTCATTTTGTGATGTTTTCCAAAAAATTCTAGTTTTTCTATCGACATGTCATTTTTAACTATCAATGTTGGTGTGTCAATTTTAAATATCCAATCTAGTTAGTCATTTTAAACTATCGATGTGTAAATTTCCTTTTTAACTATCGGTGAAGGCATGTCATTTTGAACTATCAGTTTCGACATGTTGTTTGGAAATGTCGGTGTCGGCATGCCTTTTGAATTGTTGGTGTCAGCGTGTTATTTTGAACTGTTTGTGTCAACGTGTCATTTTGAACTATCATTTTCGGCATGTAATTTTGAATAAAGGGTGTCAATTATTCATTTGGAACTATTTGTTTCATCATGTCATTTTGAATTGTCGGTGTCGATGAATCGTTTTGAACATTCGATGTTGGTATATCCTAATGAACCATCAGTGTCAGCATGACTTTTTTAACTATCGGTGTCAATGTGTTGTTTGGAATTGTCAGTGTCAGTGAGTCCTTTTGAACTTTTGATGTCGTAATATCATTTTAAATTGTCGGCATCAGCCTATCATTTTGTACCGTTGATGTAAATGTGTTTTTTTATAATATTGAAGACCGCTTTATAATTGGCATGAGCATCAACATCAATGTTAGCGTGAGCATCAACGCCATTTTTTCACATTTCCTAGTGTTTCCAATTTTTTCTCTCTTACATTTTATTTGAAATAACATTATTTTAAAAGCTTGTTTGTGCCTATATAAAGTTGTTTCATAAGTTATTAATTATATATTTAATATCCTAATGCTCATCGTAGATTGAAATAGTCATTTCGCATAATCAAAACCATGATCTATCATTAATGTCCATTGAAATCATCTCCCATTACATTGATATAGGATATGGATTTTCTAAAGCTGAGGACCTCTATTATCTTTTACCATTATGCATAGAGAACTTTTCTTCCCCAAACGAGTAATGATCCAATGTTATAGCCCTCTCTTATTCATTTTTCATTGGAGTTTCATGCTTCTTGTGTGACTACCTAAATGAAACAAAGGGATGTTCTGGTTATATATTAATTGAAATGAGGATTTTATTTACACTCTCATTAACATTGTATCATGTGGGATGGGTTTTTTAATTCTTCTTGGGAGAGAACAACAAAATTATTTATTTAACAAGAGTAATAAATTAGGGAGGAAGATTAGGATTAAAAGGTAATAGGACATGTTATGGTAACAAGAAGGGAATTGATGATTGATGAAAGTTTAGTTCTGTTTTTTGATTATCCTTGTATCTAGTAACAAATTATTGTGGATATAAGGCCTTCAGAAAATAATGAATATTTGTGGCCTTTTCTTGCACAATGGTGATGTTCTTGTTCATAATATTGATACTCTATGAATAATATCAAATATCAATCCATTTAATCATATACACAAGGTTTAATCAATGTATTCCCCATTATTAAACATGTTCTATGATCAGCCATATTATTGAAGGTAGAATTAGGGAACTCCTCTTGCTAAATCTAAATATGCTTGGATGAATGGTGTAAATGTGTGATCTGTTTGGTTTCATTTTATACTTTGCGGGTGTTGTGTAAAGATGATTTTTGTATCCTTATTATGGGTATGAGGGTGGAAAGGGGGAATTTCATTATGTTTGGGGTATAGCTTGTTTGTGTAGCAGGGATCCTTTTTTGTGGTGTTATTTTGTGGGCTATGTGTATGGGGTGGTACAAGAGGTGTGATGGATTTTTTGGTTGATATATTTATTGGTTTTAGAATGGATGAACATGTAAGAAGTGGGACTGTATTTATTCTATTGTGGTCATCGATCGACATTGTACATGGGGATGCAATGTGATTATGTGTTGTTTTTGCAGTGGGACTATAGATTGAATTTCTTGTGTTGTTGAGAATGGTTGTGGGTAGTGGTTTCTTGGGTAGTTCTTCATTTAAATACAGACAATGTTTTAATAAAAAACAACTAGTGATTAACTAAAAAGGGGTTGGGATTATGATTTGGATGTGGTTGTTGGGTGATTGTGCATATAAGGGTTGCAACAACGGTGGTTTCATGTTGGATGTTATCGGTTTGAAACTCATAGGTTAGGCTATGTTCTTGTTTATCTATATGTATAAATTTTAGATACATGTAATTTTTAATACACACCCCACCAATGTTGAGAAATATGTGTCAAACAACCCCATTTCATAGGAGAGGGTGTCTATACCACCATCCTGATGGGAGGATGGATGACTGGTTACAAACATTCTCAGCGTACCCCATTTCGGGTTCTTAATACTCGACTGTATCACTGAAGGTTGTAATTTCTTGTGTTTTACCGTAACAAATGATTTTTTTGGGTATGTTGTGTTGTGGATGTGGGGAGATGGATTCTGTGGGAATGGTTTTTTTCCTCAGTGTCTTCAGATTGAAGCCTATGTGTTTTTGGGTGAGAGGTGTGGTTGTTGTGACTCGTGTGTCTGCAGGTGCGATATATGTGGTTTATGTCCCATGTTTGTGTGGGATATTGTGGTAGTGGAACTACATTTGGGGAATTCCTATAGTGATGAGACATTGGATGTTAGAAATAAGAAGTTTAACTAGTGGGAAAAGGGGTGCGGGTTACCCATATCATCAAAGGGCTTATACTATTACATTACATGACTTTCCATAATTGGGGATCATGCCATAGTATGGTTGGGATGGTAATATTTTCTTATTAGGTGCAGTTGGCTTATTCTGGTTGCGTAGGGGAAGTAGTATGTTTCCCCCCACATGTTCAAGAGTGACCTTGGTATCCTTACTGAGTATACTAGTTTGATCCCCATACATTAAAAACTGCATTTCAGTTTCTAGGTGTAATATGAGGATAGTGATGGATATTACTAGATCATATATTGTGATAATTGTTGTTATGATGCTTGTACTCTTTGTTTTTTGTACTTGTCATCGGACCCTCGGTTGTAATTTTATAACAAATATGTTTAAATCATTCATGGGATAGATTTTTGTTTTGTTTATATATAATAATTTTTTTTTGAAATTTTAAAACTTTTCTCCCAATATTTAAAAAAAAGGGTAATTCCATCTATTTATGTGATTATATATACCCTTGGTGATATTTGCGACTACTATGCCTATTGATAGTAGGACTCATGGGTAATTATCTCTCCTTCCCCTATAAGAAGGAATGGTGTGGCATATTGTTATCGCTTCCCACATCTCGAAGAATATGGGACATGAAAGAATCATATCAAAAGTGATGGTTGAGAGATAGGACGGTGTTTGACTTTATGCACATTGAGAAATACATGGGATGGTAGGGAAACTATGTTAGGAAATCACAGTGTGTGAAATGGACCATGGAAGATAGGCTAGGGCATGGGATTTTAGGGGAACTTTTGATTCGATGTAATGAATATGGGCCTACCAAAAGACCAAGTGAGGATATGCTGATTACAGTATAGAGACCCTTGGAAAGGTACATGCATCATAATGACTTGTTTTCTTGTATGTCTTGGGTGTTTTTTTGGAATTAAGAATCAATAAAGAGTTTAAATTAATTTAAAAGGAAATTTCCATACTACCTAGTCATGGGAGATCCTTTTTTACCCTTTTATGCTATCGATCCTAGACATCTCACACAAGTGGTATGAGAAATTAAGTCCCAGTAGGTTGTCATAGATGATCAACAGAGGGTTGATCAAGAATAGAATGATGAATTGTAGTAGAATACACTTTCTGAATTCCAACAGAAGACGATGAGGATGTATTAATGAAATTTTTCATACATCGAGATTCAAGGATGGACTGAGGATCTTGCGATCACCTTTAAAATGATCTGGACTATAAGATAATACGGGCGTCATCTAGTGGTGATCCAGTTGTGAGGAGATTCTAGTCACTGGTGGATGATTTTCCTTGAATAGAAGAAGGATGTATTTGTTTAATGGGTCTATATTATAAAGGAATTTTGGGTGGAGGTTCCCTCCACAATGATGACGGCCAATAACAGATTGTTTATAATCTCATTGTAGAAAGGGACTATGTTAGTGATGGAACTAGATATCATGTTTAATGTTATCATTTATTTTTCTCTAGACCTCTTTCTGAATGTGGAGTATCGAGTGAGAAAGATGGAGGAGGATCTTCGTCATTCTCTTCAGTGTGAAGTTAGCCCTTTAACTCTTCTTACATACATATAGGTTTTTAAGAAGTATAAGGTATTGGAGAGGATGAACTGACTTGAATGTGTTCCATGAGAGCGGATCCAACTATGTTTTTAAATAGGGAAAGAAGTCAGCGAAAAGTCTCCAGCATTAGAGACTTCAAGGCTTTAGCAAGTAGGGATTATGAATCAACAATTTCATTTATAGTCTTCTAGTACTATCCCATTCTTAATGGTCCATGACAATGGTGATTTTTATGTAGAGGTCATGGAAATATTGGGATCTATTTTCCAGTTTGAGCTTCGTTTGATGGCGGTGGGCAAGTTCATCACCCACCTCATCAATAGTTGCCTCCAAATCCCTTTCAGCAGTAGGGACAATAGGCTCTCGTTCGACTGATGGAAAATGGTAGAGGAGGAGGACAACCTTACGGTGATCCTCAGGGACTTCAACTAGGTAGTGGTTAAAGAGGTGTCCATTTGAAGTGGGGTAAAGTAATTAGGCCAGGTCAGTTTCTCACCACCGAGACAGTTGTTCGAGTAGGGCCATAGAATGTTTTACATATGATCAATTTTTTTTCACTCTTTCAAGTGCTTTGTATATTTCAATATCTTTGCAATCCATTTTTCCCCAGTCTATCCCATGTTGTAGGTCTATATATTGAAATGCCTCATGTTGCTCTACTATAGAGAATTCCTGTTGGGGGTCAGACCAGTTTGTTTCATGTTTTCTGGGGTTATAGACTGATGTTTGTGACACATCAGTCTAGTGCGTAACTTTTTCTGATATTGATGAGGGCATATTATGTCATCACATGCATTGACTAGTTTTTTTCTATTCATGTTTTTATCGACTAATTCTGGATAAGATTTGTGTTTTCATTCATGGGTGTCCAACATGTAACTTCTTTAGGCTGTTAGAGTTATCGGGTGCAGAACCGGTGTGTTGGGACCCACCATTCGATGTTGGCTGAGATATCAGTAGAATCAATGGGTGTTGAGATGGTGGAGGTTCCAAGAGTTGTAAGAGAATTCCTAGATTTCTTCAGAAAGGAGGTTGTGACAATACCCCCTCAAAGTGATCTCATGTTTGGGATAGACGTAGAACACAATGCCCATTCAGTTTTTTGGGATCCCTATCAGATGAAACATTCGGATTTGATGGAGGTTCAGATTTAGGTCGATCATCTAATGAGGAAGGGATTTAGCAAGCCCAGTTTGTCTCCAAGGGGTGCTTCAATTTTTTTTTTCAAAGAAGGTAGATGGTGGTCTAATTATATGTATAGGCTATTAGTGATGGAATCCGGTAATGGTCAAGAACCATTACCCCCTTCCAAGGATAGATGATTTGTTCCACCAACTAAGTGGAGAAGTACAGTTCTCTTAGATTAATCTATGGTTTGGATATCACCGGATTGGGGTAAAGGAGAATTACATCTCAAAGACTGCTTTTAGGTGTAGTTACAAACACTTTTAGTTTGTGTTCAGGATGTTTGGTGTCACAAAAATAATATGAGTGTTCATGGGACACATGAACTCTAATTTTTGTGAATTCTTAGACTGGTTTTTCATCATTTTCATATATGACATCATCATCATCTCAAGGTCATAGGAGGAGAATGTTGTGCATCTGAGGACTCATTCTGAGGTTCTCTAACATCAACAGCTCTATGTGAAGTTGTCCAATTTCATGTTATGGACATGATAGGTGAACTTAATTTTACATGTGTTGTCTTAGTAGGGAAAATTATTTGACCATTCATAGGTAGAATTGGTTGTTTCCTAGGAACCACCCCAGAATGTGACATAGGTTCATAGCGTCCTGGTTCAGGAAGGCTATTACAAAAGGTCCATAACCAATTTCTCATGAGTTGCAACTCTGTTGATATCATTGACATGGAAATACCTATCCTTTTTGTGGAATGATAAGTGTAAAGAATACTTTTTAAATCTTAAGGGGCGGCTGGTTAGTACTTCAGTGCTCATGTTTTTGGTAGAAGGTGTGGTCTTCAAGGTGTTTTGTGATGCCTCCATCATAGGATTAGATCATGCGATGATTCATCAGTAAAGAGGGATATCTTATGGGTAAAGGCAGTTACATCCCAACAAATGTAACTATAAAACCCATAATCTTGAGCTTGTAGTGGTCGTGTTTTCATTGATGTTATGGTGGAAATACCTCATCATAGAGTGCATTATGGTCTTCACGAATCACAAGTTCTTGAGGAATATCTTCTCCCAGTGTGACCGAAACTTCCTCTAGGATAGGTGGATAGAGTTTCTCTAGGAAAATTAAGATGATATTCCTTATAACATAGGAAAGGGGAACATTGTGGCTGATACCTTGATTAGGAAGTAATAGAATGAGGTAGTTCTGGAATCTATGGATACTTGGTTGGAATTAGAAGAGTTAGCCACTTTCCACCAAGATACATGGGTGGATAATGGCAGAGTATGTCAGTTTCAGATGATAGTATATTCTACCATGATGTGGTAGGTCCAGAATTCTTAGTGGGGATACTTAGAAATAGATTTGAAGCGTGATTGCATATGCCCGATAGATGCTTCAGAAGGATGGTGAAAATAAGGTAATCTACTATTTGACGTTATTTTTCCTAGTAGCGATGCTTGAAGGTGTTCTCTATGAGTTCTATATATCTCCCATAGAGGTACTCCCATGAGTTTCTAACATGTGTTGAGGCATGAGAAAATATTTTTGGTTGCCCAGGGTGAAGTGGTATGTGGAAGAGTTTTTGGAAAGGTGACTAGTGTGTGAGTAAGTGAATGTTGAGCACCATATTCCTAGAGGTCTGTTGCATCACCTAGATGTCCCGGAGTGTAAATGGAAAGACATATTGATAGATTTAGTCACAAGAATACCTAGGGATCATAGAGGTTTTGATTCTATCTGGGTAGTGGTGGGATAGCTGATGAAATCAGATCAATTTCTATCTTTTAAGGAGTCGAGTGTAGTGGATTCCATACCAATTAGGTATGTGGATGAGTTTTTGTTGCTGTATGGGGTTCCAATATACATTGTCTCAGATCATGATGTATGGTTTATCTCATGAGTCTAGATGGGACTTCAATATGGTTATTGAAACCTATTACGCCTTGGCATTGCTTTCCTCTCTCAGACAGATGGGAATATATATTTGACCGTCCAAAAATTGAAGGATATGATGTCGGAATGTGTTTTGGACATTGAAGGATTTTTGGTGCCACAATTTCCACTGGTAGAGTTTTCCTTCTATAATATTGATCACTCTACCACTGGTATGTATCCTTTCAAGGTATTTATGGATGATCGTGTCGTTCACCATTGTGATGGACATAGGTTTCATAATAATCTATCATAAGACTAAATAGGGTGAATAGAAAAATAGATATGTTTTAGATCAAATATGAGAGGGTGAGGGAAGATCAAGATTTGTTGAATTCGTATGTAGATTATAGGAGGATTCCCTTGGAGCTTGAGGTTGGGGAACATGTGTTTTTGAAGGTTACCCCTCGATGTGGGCAAGAAATGGTCATTATGGGAAAGAAGCTTTCTCCTAGGTTCATCAGGCCCATCAAATTGTTTGACTGAGGTGGTGAGGTGGCATATCAACTCTTGTTTCTAACGTGGTTATAGAGAGTCCAAAACGTCTTTCATGTCTCTCAAATTCGTCAGTGTTTATGGGAGGACTCCCTTGTCATTGACGATGGAGGGTTGAATATTGAGGACGACGTGACGTTCTTAGAGCGACCATTGGAGATCGAAGAGAATTAGTTAAAGGTGCATCATGGAAAAACCATTCCATTGGTTCAGGTTTTGGGGAGGAATGGTGGCCTCGAGGAGAGTACACGAGAGAGAGAAGCACACATGAGTTCCATGTACCCTAGGATATTCTGAGTTTTTCCCTTATATTTTACTTTGTGCATTTCTTTTGGTGTACTAATTGACCTTGGTTGCAATAAGATGAGTTTTTTAATTTTTTTATGATGTGTGAGAAATCCCGACATATGGGGAGGGGGAGTAACTAACTCTTAATCATGATGCATTAATGTTTATGTGATTAAACCCTATCGGGCAAGTCAGTGAAGCCCAAAATGAATAGTATCTTAACATATTGGAAGGATTCCCCTAATTCATGTGTTGGGAAAGGTTGATCTTTGAGGTTCACGTGGATGTTTGTGGTAGGTAATGATGGGGAGGTTTTCTTAGATATTAATTTTTTCACTCTAGGTTTTGAAAAATGTAGGGAGGTTTATTCTAGAGTGGTTTCTTATAAGAAGTTGTTCAGACCCCTATTTTTTGTGTTTGGTATAGAATTCTAAAAGACCGGAATACCTTGAGATGTATCGAGTATAATGGCCCATACCACATTGGTCCATTACAATGTGAAAATCTATTATTTATTCATTTTGAGATGTTTAACAAAAAAGACACATTTTGTCATCGGCGTGTCATTTTGAACCATTATTGTCAGCATGTCGCTTTTAACTGTCCATGTCGGCGATTCATTTTGAATTTTTGGTTTTGATGTTTCATTTTAAAATTTTGATGTTAGCGTATCATTTTGAACTATCGATGTCAGCGTTTGGTTTTGAACTATCGGTGTCAGTGCATCATGTTAAACTATTTGTGTAACTGTATTATTTTGAATTTCTGGTGTCAACGTATAATTTTGAACTATTACTATTGGTGTGTCATTTTGAACTATCAGCATTGTGATTCATTTTGAATAGTTGGTGTCGATGTATCATTTTGATCTGTCGGTGTTGGAAAGACATTTTGAACTATCAATGTATGAGTTTCCATTGGAACTATCAGTTTTGGCTAGCCATTCTGAACTGTCTGTGTCGGCATGTCATTTTGAACATTCTGTGTCGGCATTTCATTTTGAACTTTTGGTGTCGGTGGGTCATTTGGAACTATTCGTTTCAGCATGTCATTTTGAAATATTGGTGTTGGCGTATAATTTTGAATTGTCGATGACAACATGTCATTTTAAATTATCGGTGTAAGTATATCATTTTTTACTATCAGTTTCAGCATTAACATTGGAATTAGTGTCAACGTCATCATCATTTTTCCAGTTTTCCTCAGTTTTTTCAGTTTCACCACTCTTTCATTTTATTTTAACATAAATCATGTTTAATGTATTTTTTAGAGTTTATATAGGTTTTTCAAAAGATATTAATTTAATATTAAATATCATAATTCTCCCTAGACATTGAAATGGTCATGCCACATAATCTTAACCATGATTCGACATTAATGGCCCTTGAAATCGTCTCCCATTACATTGATATAGGATCTATATTTTCTGAAGATGATGTAACACCCCAGGTAAATAAAGAATATGACATTTTCATATTTATCCATATTTGTGAATGAAATATTGATATGACTTTAAAGGGGACTCTATGCTCGATGGCGTACCCAACACGCAACAACGAGTTTCTTGGGAATCTCACGTTGCACTCTAATGATAAAATAATATTATTTTAAATGGTAGTTAACATGTAGCCGTTGTAATGGTGGGAATGGATAGAAATAACTAAAATATGATTATATATGTTTTTAAATGTTTTTACATTTATACAATAAAAGATAAAGGCTTAAAATACGGAAAGAATTCAATTTTAGGCGTATATGCCCTAGTTTTCCCTAAAGGTTCACTTGTCGCCTTTTGATGACGAACCGTCATTAAATATATTTTTGATCACTCTTATAAATTATTTTGGACCAAATAAAACTCTTATTAAGAATCGGGACGTCAAATTTTACTTTGTGTAATTTTTGGTATTTTTCCAATAAAGTTCATTTTTTAATGAATAGTGTAAAATGTTGTGTTTAAATTAAAAACCTCGTTTTAATCTAATTTATTTATATGATTAGATAATTTTTTGAATTGGTTTTAAAGTGAAATTATAAAATATTTTTACCATTAAATCCAATAGTGGTCGTTGGAATTAATTTCACTTTGAAATCAGACTTAAACTAGTGTCAATATTTTGATACTTATTGTTTCATAAAAACACGCTATTTGTCATGACATCGGGAATTAATTATTAAATTAATTAATGTGACTTATATGTTTTGAATTTTTTAAAACTGACTTCATTTTTGAATTCAGAATATCAAATATATCTGAGGGTGAATTTTTGGGATTTTTCTAAAAAACTTCAATTTTTGATGAATAGTGAAACCACTAAGTGGTACTTATAAAAACTGATTTTTCCGTTTAAATGGAATTTTGCCATATTTGTGTTTTGAATTTCAAAAATCCGACATACATGGTTGTCATTAAGAAGTAACATGTGGTTCAATGGGATAAAAATAATTTTTTGGTGAATAGTAACTTATTAAGTTTTTAATCGCGATTAGTGGTAATTAGTGTAGTTTAAGGTAAAAATGATATTATAAGAATGTGAAAACACCATAAAACTTATACTACACCTATTGGGTGAGTCATGTCCGACCAGGACAAGCCATGGGCCAACTTGGGGACCCCATGGAGCCACTTTAGTTGGAAAATGACAATAATATATTTTTATTTAATGTTAAAATTAAATTCTCACAAACATGAGTTGTTTTACTAAAACAGTTTTTAAGTAGGGTTAAACAAGTCCAAATTTTGATTATAAATAGTATTTTTAAAGATAAAAATATTTCCTACATCATAGTATTTTTTTTATAATTTTTAGACATTAAATAAATTAAATTATTTATGACATAATAATGATGCAGTGATGACATCATTTTTTGACGATTTAAATAAAATGGAATGATAATGTAAAATCTATGAACTAAACATGTCCAAAACTTATTGGATGGGTGTATTTCGAACCCTTATCACCTTATCCACTAATTATATCAATGTGGGATCTTTTAAAACCGAAACACATTTTCAAATAAAGTAATATTTCTTTACTTTCCAAAAGTGCCCCTCCTCTCCTCTTATAAAAGGCCCCGACCTCTACCTCATTTCACACACTCCTCAATCCTTTGGCTCGGCCAACCCCTAACCAATTACTCTATCCACATCCCTCTCCTAATCCTAGAAGATTCCCTTTGGGAAGAATCCTTTTAAAGGAAGCCTTTAGGCTAAAATCAAAAGGAGTTACACTTTTAAAGGTAATTCATTCTCTCAAGTTCATTTGTTTTATTTTGTTTCTCCAACCCCCTAAACTCTTTTAATTTACTTATTTTGTAACAACAAAAGTATCTTCAATATACTAAGATGTTTTTATAAGATTCATTCGAGCTACACTCTCACACAACTACATCAAATGGTTAAGGAACATACGGTTTCCGTGGATGGCGAAATTCTGCCTCCCAAAACGATGATTGTTCAATACTCATCTAACACCTCCAAAGGTGGCCATTATGATGTCACTATTTTTATATATGATATATAATATGTTTATGTTTTCCTTAAGCTTCTGTTTTTTTCATTTTGGGCATACCTTTCTGGTTTCCATTATGGGTAAACGCGATATCTTCATTTAAGGAAGTGCGGACTACCGCCCCCTCAAAGTGATTTGATTCGTTAAATACCATATGTGTGACGTATAAAGGATGTAACTATGATATTAGATATGATATTATACTGGAATTATAATATACCTTTATATCATTATTATTCCATTCTATAAAATACGAAATAGAAATGAAAGTAGCGTTCATGCGTACGTACGGCTTACCGTCTCAATGAACGGTGCATTTCATTTCTTACCTCTAAATCATTATGTAATGTAAAAAATGCATGCATGTACTGGATATATATTACATATATTATATCTAAATCATGAATACAATACTGGATATAATAAACATTTGTCCACACAATCAACATGTAATTGTAAGAAGTCCACTTTCGACTTAAGAACCAAATATCGACAAAACAATCATTATTAACTTAATGATTACATAGTGTTTATAAAATGGTAATAAGTGATATAAAAGGAATAATGAACTTGAAAAAGGTTCTTAAGGAAGTAAAAATTAACTCATGTTTATTATTCATGAGATTAAAGAACGATCGAGTCAAGTCGGACCTAAGGTAAGGGATCTTACTCCTCTCTTTCTTTTTAAGTACACTCTTTTATGTCATTCCATTTAAAGCTCATATTTCTTGTTATTGGGATGATCTTTTATATTAATCATACTGTAATTTTTATGTTCATGTAATGAGATAACCTATTCTCTCTCATCAATCCATTTTGGAAGTTTTGAGTGGCGCCGTTAGGCTGCCGAACTTTCATAAGAGATCTAACTTCTCTCTTTCTTTTTAAGTACTCTCCTTTATGTCACTTCTTTTAAGATCCTCTTTGTAATGTTGGGGTATGTTCTTTTATATTCCTCTTTCTGTACATCATATTTTAATGTGATGAGATACCCTATTTGATCTCCTCAATCCATATTCGGAAGTTTTATGTGGCGTCGTTAGGCTGCCGAGTTTTCGTGAGGGATTTTTCATCTCACTTTTATTCCCGTGAGATTTATGCTACATTTTCTACAAATTCCATTGAGTGGTGTATGTACTGCCCATTATTCTACTCTTTGTGTAATATACTTTCGTTTATGAGTATTTACATCAATGATCTATTGTCCTTCTTTCTTGGGGTGTATGTTTTGAAAGATACCCATGTCGGTAAGGGAACCTTTCACCCTCCTCTTTTTTAAAAAGACTTTTTTTTGGGTGTTTTAATTTGCATATTGTTATGTTGGGATATGTTCTCATATATCCTTATTGATGTAAATTTTATGTCCAAGTGATGAGATGCACTTTATATCTCTCGTCAACTCATTTTGATGTGATGTCGTTAGGCTGTCAAGGGAACTTTTTATCCCAATTTCGATTTCTTTGGGTTCAACATGTAGTCATTGAATATGTCATACATTGAATATGTGTGAATGACCTTTTATTGTTTTCCACTTAATATCCACTTATATTGTGTGTGTTTATATTTTTCACACATATTTTTGAGATTGATTTGTCCTTAATTTGAGGATACCTTCTTTATAAGGGATTTCATCACATTTGACATTTCTATTGAGGGTTCATTGTTGTTATGCACAAATTCACTCTTATATGGTTTATATACTGTACTTTGAAGTGTTATATCATGAATCCATTTATTCTCATGATATTATAGAGTTCTGACTAAATGTTATTCCTCAATTATTGTATTCAAGTGTCTCTAATTTTGGTAAAACCCCTTTAACCAAAATATCGTTTTAAATGTTTTAATTATTTGTTCTTATTAATATACATGTTTTCAAAATGGTTTTAAGGATTTATTTATATGGATATTAATGGTTTAAAATTTTATGCTTCAAGGTGGTATGGGACACTTTGATTCAAAAATCTCTTTATTAAATGTTTTAAATGGTTTTGGAAATGGTTTCTTTTTGAATGGATTCAATATTTCAATATACTAAAATGTTATATTGTGATTGAAATGTGAAAATGTTATGTTTCCTTTATGCATGTTTTATGTGACACATTTATGTTATGGTTCTTGGGCATTATTATGAAAACGGGTGGTTCCGTGATAAACTAAGGGCGGGTGAGCCCGTTATAGCTCTCCAATGCATTGGGTAACGCGAAGGAGTGAAACGTTAAGGTTTCTCCGAAGAGATTTAGGGAATATACTGTTATGGGTATTCGAAATGTAACCAAGAGGGTTACTCCCCACGTAATAATGTTATGAATCCCTCAAGTTACCTTTATGTCTTATGTTTTCTATGATTTATTCATGGTTTGATGAGGTATGTTAAAGTGCCTATGTTTTATGGGTAAAGTATGATTTTCATTCTTATGTATATATGAACTCATGTTTCCTTTCCATATTTTTATAACCCTTACTGAGCTTTTTATGCTCATCCCATGTTTTTGAAATGTTTTTCACAGGTCAAGGGAAAGGTACATGATGTGATGATAGTGTCAAGGATGTGTCAAGAATGAATCCGTGTTATATTTTAAATATGTTTCCGTTGATGGGAAGAATGAATACTGTCTTTTATGTAACCACTTTGTTTAAATGTGGAATGTAATGCAAGTTTCATGATCTAAATCTCTAAAACTCTATACCTGAAAAGATCCTCAATGTGTAATCTTGTAATAACTCAAGATTAAGTATGTTTTAAGGTTGGGGCCTTATAGTTGGTATCAGAGGTCGGTTTAGATAACTTTATAGGTTAGGGTATTCTTTAAGCATAAGTGACATTACCATAATGGTTAGGATTTCAGAAAGAGTCCTAGTTTTAGATAAAGTGAATGAGTAAGTATATCTTAGTGTTTATCTTACTCATTAGTACATGATGGTTTTTTTGATATACTCACACTGACCTTTTTGGTTTTAGTAAATGGATGGATCTAGCAGGCACCAAAGTAACAGTGGATGTGAAGGAAACTGTGACAGTTTTTTGAGCAAGCAACTGAATGGTATGGGAGCTTCAATGAGAAATCTTGTGATTATCCTCAACCAACTATCTGGAGTCATGATTGACCACCTAAACCTTGGATATTTCTCTAAGACGTCATATATGCAAGAAACAAATCCCTACGGAAGTACAGGTAATACTCATAAAGGTAACTGTGTTCAAAAACCTATGTGTCAAAGATGTGGAAAGAAACACCTAGGAAAATGTTTCAAAGGGACATAAATATGCTATAGATGTGGAAATGAAGGTCATAAAGCAAGAACCTGCCATGGAAAAAGGAAGCATCCAGTTGACTCGAGGAAAGGGAAAGAAGTTATTTCTGAGGGATCAATTGAATGTTTTAAATGTGGTGTGCATGGTCATTATGAAAACACATGTCCTATGAAAAGGTTTCGTGAATGGGGTCACCAAGAGCGTACCAATATTAGTTTACAAATACCTAATTCCATTCCGATTGAGGATGAAGAAACTGACAATGACCAATCAAAGGTATGTACTATTTCATGACAATTGTTTTCCTATTTTGGAATCTTAGGATATGATTCATGATTTTGTTTGTAGGAAAGAGGTATTTTGGAATATGTTGGAAAGGAATGGTTAATGGATCATGAAGAATGTTGAATAAGTAAGATCTCAACATATAAGGGCTTCAAGAGTTATGGTGAAATTATTAAGAGTATTAAGTCTCTTTTGATGATGGGGTTACATTAGAAGACTTTTTATATTATGTGTAACCCTGATGTTTAATATATGAAATTTTATTCAAGGAATAGTTATCTCTTCTTTTGTGGACATAGTTATAAATAACCATTTGGGTTTATATGATCCTTACTTTTGAGGTAATTATGGGTTATTATATGATATGCTGGAAAATGAAAAGCATGAGATAAACTTGAGGTTAAAATATGTTATGATCATTTTTGATGATTTTATCTCTTTTGGGGAATGTTTTAAGAATTATATAGTTTTGGAAAAAGGACAACATGCAGACTGTGTGACAACCCGTCGTGTCGGACAAAGCTGCGGGAATCGAACCCACAACCATAGTGCGACTGGTATTTATCGCCTACCACTGGACTACGTGAAGTCCCTGGTTATTTTGACTGATTCTTTTTAGTTATATGATTTTATGAATTAAGAGTAAGTTGATTTTGGGTTATTTATGAAAATGATTAACCTATCATAGAGGATATGTGATTAGGTTAATTACTTTTCAATACGAGACTTTAGGAGAAACTGATGTTGTTTGGAGATAAATGTTACGATTTAACTTGGAAGACTATGTGACTAAATCCTTCAAATATTTGGGTTTCAATCTTAGTTTGGTTTACTTTGAAGAATTTTATGGACAAATTTATTATAGAATGGTCCTCGTTGAACTTTGGGTTTTGTTGGACAAATTTTGGAGGTTAAGAATAGATTTTCTTTTTATAAAGGGTTATCCTTTTCTGGATTATCTGATCTTGTACTAAACTTTTGGTTTTGGTTTTGGTTAAAGCCTAATGAAATGGTAAGTATATAGTTCTATTTTGTGAATTAGGTGATTCTGTAGAAGTTGTTTATAGTACTCTTAATGCGAAAAAGTCTCCCTAAATACTCGTCTTTTGGAATAAAAATATGAGTTTGATTAAGGAATCTAGTAAAAGTTGAAAGTCAACATGATAAGTGTTTCTGTTTCCTTATGAATAAATTCCTCAATAAAAAGTAACTTAAAACAAAAATGTTTTCTATTAACATTTCCTACTGGGGATCCCAACACCGTTTAACCCATCACAAGTTTGTGATTTTCTCATTGTTAACTTTCTCCTAAACATGTTTTCTATCACTCTCCATCAGAACATGACCCTATGTTTTCTCCTCCATGTCCATGTTTTCCTACATGGAGTCCTAGTATGGGTTAACTCGGGTGACCTTTGTACTTATCTTCCTTTATTTTAAAGTGGTTTTTTTACCGACTCTTGTTCCGATGTGGGACTTTCAAGGATGTTTCCAAGCGCAATTTTAAAATTGTGAGGACACAATTCCCAAAAGGGGGGAAGGATGTAACACCCCAGGTAAATAAAGAATATTACATTTTCATATTTATCCATATTTGTGAATAAAATATTGATATGACTTTAAAGGGGACTCTATGCTCGATGGCGTACCCAACACGCAACAACGAGTTTCTTGGGAATCTCGTGTTGCACTCTAATGATAAAATAATATTATTTTAAATGGTAGTTAACATGTAGCCTTTGTAATGGCGGGAATGGATAGAAATAACTAAAATATGATTATATATGTTTTTAAATGTTTTTACATTTATAAAATAAAAGATAAAGGCATAAAATACGGAAAGAATTCAATTTTAGGCGTATATGCCCTAGTTTTCCCTAAAGGTTCACTTGTCACCTTTTGATGAAGAACCATCATTAGATATTGTTTTGATCACTCTTATACATTATTTTGGACCAAATAAAACTCTTATTAAGAATCAGGACATCAAATTTTACTTTGTGTAATTTTTTTGTATTTTTCCGATAATGTTCATTTTTTAATGAATAGTGTAAAATGTTGTGTTTTAATTCAAAAACTCTTTTTAATCTAATTTATTTATATGATTAGATAATATTTTGAATTGGTTTTAAAGTGAAATTAGAAAATATTTTTACGATTAAATCCAATAGTGGTCGTTGGAATTAATTTCACTTTGAAATCAGACTTAAACTAGTGTCAATCTTTTGATACTTATTGTTTCATAAAAACACGCTATTTCTCATGACAGTGGGAATTAATTATTATATTAATTAATGTGACTTATATGATTTTAATTTTGTAAAACGGACTTCATTTTAGAATTCAGAATATCAAATATAGCTTAGGGTGAATTTTTGGGATTTTTCTAAAAAACATCAATTTTTGATGAATAGTGAATCCACTAAGTGGTACTTATAAAAACTGATTTTTCTGTTTAAATAGAATTTTGCCATCTTTGTGTTTTGAATTTCAAAAATAAGACATTCATGGTTGTCATTAAGAAGTAAAATGTGGTTCAATGGGATAAAAATAATTTTTTTGTGAATAGTAACTTATTAAGTTTTTTTTCGCGATTAGTGGTAATTAGTGTAGTTTAAGGTAAAAATGATATTATAAGAATGTGAAAACACCATGACACTTGTCCTACACCTATTGGGTGAGTCATGGCCGACCAAGACAAGCCATGGGCCAACTTGGGGACCCCATGGAGCCACGTTAGTTGGAAAAAGACAATAATATTTTTTTTAATGTTAAAATTAAATTGACACAAACATGAGTTGTTTTACTAAAACAGTTTTTAAGTAGGGTTAAACAATTCCATATTTTGATTATAAATATTCATTGGAAAGATAAAAAGATTTCCTACATCATAGTATTTTTTTTATAATTTTTAGACATTAAATAAATTAAATTATTAATGACAGAATAATGATGCATTGATGACATCATTATTTGACGATTTAAATAAAATGGAAAGATAATGTAAAATATATGCACTACACATGTCCAAAACTTATTGGATGGGTGGATTTCGAACCCTTATAGCCTTTTCCACGAATTATATCAATGTGGGACTTTTTAAAACCGAAACACATTTTCAAATAAAGTAATATTTCTTTACTTTCAAAAAGTGCCCCTCCTCTCCTCTTATAAAAGGCCCCCACCTCTACCTCATTTTACACACTCCTCAAGCCTTTGGCTCAGCCAACCCGTGCCCAATTACTCTCTCCACATCCCTCTCCTCAGCCTAGAGGATTCCCTTTGGGCATAATCCTTTCAAATGAAGCCTTTAGGCTCAAATCAAAAGGAGTTACACTTTTAAAGGTAGTTCATTCTCTCAAGTTCATTTGTTTTATTTTGTTTCTCCAACCCCCTAAACTCTTGTAATTTACTTATTTTGTAACAACACCAGTATCTCCAATATACTAGGATGTTTTTATAATATTTATTCGAGCTACACTCTCACACAACTACATCAAATGGTTAAAGAACATACGGTTTCCGTGGATGGCGAAATTCTGCCTCCCGAAATGATGATTGTTCAATACTCATCTAACACCTTCAAAGGTGGCCATTATAATGTCACTATTTTTATATATGATATATAATATGTTTACGTTTTCCTTAAGCTTCTGTTTTTTTCATTTTGGGCATACCTTTATGGTTTCCATTATGGGTAAACGCGATATTTTCATTTAAGGAAGTGCGGACTACCGCCCCCTCAATGTGATTTGATTCGTTAAATAACATATGTGGGACGTATAAAGGATGTAACTATGATATTATATATGATATTATACTGTAATTATAATATACCATTATATCATTATTATTCCATTCTATAAAATATGAATTAGAAATGAAAGTAGCGTTCATGCATACGTACGGCTTACCGTCTCCATGAACGGTGCATTTCATTTCTTACCTCTAAATGATTATGTAATGTTATAAATGAATGAATTTAATGGATATATATGACATATATTATATCTAAATAATTAATACAATACTGGATATAATAAACATTTGGCCACACGAACAACATGTAATTGTAAGAAGTCCACTTTCGACTTAAGAACCAAATATCAACAAAACAATCATTATTAACATAATGATTACATAGTGTTTATAACATGGTAATAAGTGATATAAAAGGAATATTGAACTTGAAAAAGGGTCTTAAGGAAGTATAAATTAACTCAAGTTTATTATTCAGGAGATTAAAGAATGATCGAGTCAAGTCGGACCCGAGGTAAGGGATCTTACTCCTCTCTTTCTTTTTAAGTACACTCTTT
Organism: Viscum album; assembly: GCA_963277665.1. Lineage (NCBI taxonomy): Eukaryota > Viridiplantae > Streptophyta > Magnoliopsida > Santalales > Viscaceae > Viscum > Viscum album. The sequence goes on along the minus strand of OY728160.1, from coordinate 374,349,713 downwards.
TATGTCATTCCATTTAAAGCTCATATTTCTTGTTATTGGGATGATATTTTATATTAATCCTACTGTAATTTTTATGTTAATGTGATGAGAGACCCTATTCTCTCTCATCAATCCATTTTGGAAGTTTTGAGTGGCGCCGTTAGGCTGCCGAACTTTCGTAAGAGATCTAACTTCTCTATTTCTTTTTAAGTACTCTCCTTTATGTCACTTCTTTTAAGCTCCTCTTTGTAATGTTGGGGTATGTTCTTTTATATTCCTATATCTGTACATTATATTGTAATGTGATGAGATTCCCTATTTGATCTCATCAATCCATATTCGTAAGTTTTATGTGGCGCCGTTAGGCTGCCGAGTTTTTGTGAGGGATTTTTCATCTCACTTTTATTCCCGTGAGATTTATGCAACATTTGCCACAAATTCAATTGAGTGGTGTATGTACTGCCCATTATTATACTCTTTGTGTAATATACTTTCGTTTATGAGTATTTACATCAATGATCTATTGTCCTTCTTTCATGGGGTGTATGTTTTGAAAGATACCCAAGTCGGTAAGGGAACCTTTCACCCTCCTCTTTTTTAAAAAGACTTTTTTTGTTGGGTCTTTTAATTTGCATATTGTTATGTTGGGATATGTTCTCATATATCCTTATTGATGTAAATTTTATTTCCAAGTGATGAGATACACTTTTTATCTCTCGTCAACTCATTTTGATGTGATGCTGTTAGGCTGTCAAGGGAACTGTTTAACCCAATTTCGATTTCTTTGGGTTCAACATGTAGTCATTGAATATGTCATCCATTGAATATGTGTGAATGACCTTTTATTGTTTTACACTTAATATCCACTTATATTGTGTGTATTTATATTTTTCACACATATTTTTGAGATTGATTTGTCCTTAATTTAAGGATACCTTCTTTATAAGGGATTTCATCACTTTTTGACATTTTTATTGAGGGTTCATTGTTGTAATGCACTAATTCACTCTTATATGGTGTATATACTGTACTTTGGAGTGTTCTATCATGAATCCATTTATTCTCATGATATTATAAAGTTCTGACTAAATGTTATTCCTCAATTATTGTATTCAAGTGTCTCTAATTTTGGTAAAACCCCTTTAACCAAAATATCGTTTTAAATGTATTAATTATTTGTTCTTATTAATATCCATGTTTTCAAAATGGTTTTAAGGATCTATTTATATGGATATTAATGGTTTAAAATTTTAAGCTTCAAGGTGGTATGAGACACTTTGATTCAAAAATCTCTTTATTAAATGTTTTAAATGGTTTTGGAAATGGTTTCTTTTTGAATGGATTCAATATTTCAATATACTAAAATGTTATATTGTGATTTAAATGTGGAAATGTTATGTTTCCTTTATGCATGCTTTATGTGACACATTTATGTTATGGTTCTTGGGCATTGTTATGAAAACGGGTGGTTCCGTGAGAAACTAAGGGCGGGTGAGCCCGTTATAGCTCTCCAATGCATTGGGTAACGTGAAGGAGTGAAACATTAAGGTTTCTCCGAAGAGATTTAGGGAATATACTGTTATGGGTATTCGAAACGTAACCAAGAGGGTTACTCCCCACGTAAGAATGTTATGAATTCCTCAAGTTACCTTTATGTCTTATGTTTTCTATGATTTATTCATGGTTTGATGAGGTATGTTAAAGTGCCTATGTTTTATGGGTAAAGTATGATTTTCATTCTTATGTATATATGAACTCATGTTTCCTTTCCATATTTTTATAACCCTTACTGAGCTTTTTATGCTCATCCCATGTTTTTGAAATGTTTTTCACAGGTCAAGGGAAAGGTACATGATGTGATGATAGTGTCAAGGATGTGTCAAGAAATAATATGTGTTATATTTTAAATATGTTTCCGTTGATGGGAATAATGAATACTATCTTTTATGTGACCACTTTGTTTAAATGTGGAATATAATGCAAGTTTCATGATCTAATTCTCTAAAACTCTAAACCTGAAAATATCCTCAATGTGTAATCTTGTAATAACTCAAGATTAAGTAAGTTTTAAGGCTGGGGCATTATAGATGAGGTCCTCTATTCTCTTTTCTATTGGTCCACGGGGGGAATTTATTCCCTAGAAGAGGCATGCACCTTTGATAGATCCACTCTTGTTCAGTTTTTCTTGAAGTTTCCTACTACTCGCATGACCACCTATTTGGAGCAAGGAGGAGTTCTGGTTATCTATTGATCTAAGAATGGATTTTTGATGGTCTCTCTTCAATTGGGAATCATGCAGTGTGGGTGTAATAATTATTCTTGGGAGAGAACTACTGAACTATTTATTTAACAAGAATAATAAATGGGGGAGGAAGACACTGATAAATAGTTAACAAGTCATGTTATAATAACAGGATGTGAATTTATGGTTGATGAATGTTGAGTGTTGTTTTATTTTTATTATCCTTGTGTTATATTATAAATTTTTGTTATTATAAGGATATCTAAAAATCATGGCCATTGGTGGAAGATTCCTATGCACTAGTGATGTTCTTGTTCATTCTTTTGATACTCAATTAATAATCATAGATTTCAATCCATTTATCCATGTACACATCGTAAAAAAATTTATTCCCTAGGATCAAACCTGTTTTGCGGTCACCCATGTTATTTAAAGTTGAATTAAAGAACCCCTCTTTCAAAAAATAAATATTATTGGACTACTAGTGTGGCTATGTGCTATGTTTTGTTGGGATTGGTACATCGTGGGAGTTTTATGGATTTTCTATCGGTATTCTTGTTACGGGTATGAGGGTGGATAAAGGGAATGACTTTGTGTTAGTGGTATGGCCAGTTTTTGATGTTGGGATACGGTTTGGTGGTGTTTTTTTATGGGATTCGTGTGTGGGGGGGTAAAATAGGGGTGATAGAATCTCAGGATATGATATTTATTGAGAAAATAATGGATCAACATGTAGGCAGTGGAGCTTCCTCCGTTTGTGATGTGGCCCCCAAGTGATGTTGTACAAGGGGACTACAATGTGGTTAGGTTCTATATGTACAGTGGGACTATAACTTTATTTGAATATTGTGTTGATAATGGTATGAGATATAAATTTCCAAGGTAGTGATAGAATTAATTATAGTGAACTGCTTAATTTATAAATAAAATTGATTAAATGAAAAAGGGGTGGGTTTTATTATTTGGTTTTGGATTTTGTGTGTGTTTTTCATATAGGTGTAGAATTAATGTTTTTTATGTCTAGCCTTGTTGTTTGTTTGAAATCTATAGGTCGGGATGAGTGATTTTTTATCAATATCTATAAATTTCAGTTCCTTGGGATTTTCAATAAGCACCCCACCCATGTTGATAAATACGTGTCGAACATCCCCATTTCATGGGTGTGGCTGCCTTTCGAAGCATATCTAGGGGAGGATGGATTGTTGGTTAATAACATTATCCTTGCACCCCCTTCTAGGTTTTTCCCACTTGAACATATACAGGAAGGCTGTAATGGCTTGAGATTTACCATAGCTCTAGATTTATTAGGCAGATTGTGTTTTAGAGGAGGGGACCAGATTTATGCATCCTAGTTTTGCTTCTAACGTGTCTTAAAGATAAGACCTATGTTATTCCAGGCGAGAGGTGTGGATGTTGTGACCTAGGTGTAGGTGGGTGGGATATGTGTGGATTGTGGACCATTTTTGTGTGAGTAGTTGTGGAAATGGTTTTGGATTTTTGGAAAGGTGGTAACATCAAGACGTTAGTGATTACGAATGAGTAGTTAACTTGTGGAAAAAATGGCGTGGGGTACCCAAATCATCAATGTGATTATACAATTACTTTACTTATATTAATTGGTGAGTGTTCCTTGGTGAGGTTGGGCTGGTTTTCATTCCTTTTTAGGTGCTATTGGTTTCGGATGCTTCCATAAGGTCATTAATATGTTTCCCCCATTTGTGCATGAGCATCCTTGCTCTCCCTACTAAGTGTACTGGTATTCTCACCCAAAATTATAAAACATTTTTCAAGTTCCCAAGAAGAATTTGATTACAATTCTGCAAATTACTATCTTGGCTGTTTGTATAGTTATTGTGCTAATTCTTAGACTATTTCTTTTGGTAATTTTATTTGGATCCGTGGTCATACATTTGTGGTAGTTATGTTTCAATAATGTATGGTATGGATTTCGGTTCATTTATATAAATTTTTTTTGTTGATTGTGATTTTAATTATCATCTCCTAATCTTATTTGAAAAAATGGATAATTACTTTGATTTGTTTGATATTTTATTCCCGTAGTGCTAGTTTCCACTCTGAATCCTATTGAAGACAGGACCCAAGGGTCATTATCTCTTTTTCCTACTGAAGAACGTAGGAGGTGGAAGTTTACTATCTCTTCCATCATCTTGAAGAAGGTAGGTCATGACAATATCAACAAGAAGGTTCTTAATTCTAATAACCAGTGTCTTCTCTATCAAACGAGTACCCTCGTGTTGAGATTTATTCTGCACTTTCCATATCGACTATCACCCTGCACTGGGTAAATGATCTCAAGACATCCATTCGAGCCCCGTATCAACAAGCCTATAAAACAAGAAATTTTGGAACGGAAGAATAGAATTATACTAGGAGTATAAGGGAATGAATTATATGAAGAAGGTATAAATAGTATGCTCCCACAATCTATAAAAGAAAAGGTGGTTCAATGATTCCTCCATGTAACATTTACAATAGTGACACTAAGATCCAATGTAAATACCACACCACTGGATACTTTCATTAGACAGAACAACCTTATTATTTCCTCTATAGGTGAGGAAATTGTATTTAAAGGGGATATTATTGAACCAATGGATATCATTCAATCTATAAAGTGACATTCTAGAGACGGAGATTCTTTAGAATTTTATATAAGAGAAGGTTCATATGGATTAGGGGTAAAAACACACTTGTTATGGTCTGAATTCCCTACAACAATGATGAACATATATTGTTGAATTGTATCATGGAAATCCAAGATAAAATACAGGTAGTTTCTCACCTCATAAAAGTAAATACAATCATAAATTAATTCAATATATCTGATGGCTGATCCAGCCCAATTGTGGAACTAAAAGGAAATATCACATATACATACAATCCAATGAGAGAAAGGTTGTAGAGTTGAAATGAGAGGTGAAATTGTGGACTAGAATGCGGAGTTTTGGTGTTGTAAATAGTCATGTTGTTGTATTGCAGGGATGTGGGTCGTACCTATAGGGTATTTCCTTCAATAACTTCCCACACCAACTTCACATTCATGCAGGGTAGTGTATCCTAGAGGTTGCACAATTTAATATGCCCTTTGTGAATTGGCCTTTCAATTCTAGACCCAGAATCCCCTTGTAGTTTCCATTCAGATAGAGCATCCTAAATGAATCATGTGAGCACCATGTCATTGTCATTGATAACACCTTGAGGAACATTCATGGATGCCAAGGTATAGACTAGAACAACAAGAAGAACATTGTTCACCAGTGTGATCCAGACCAAAACAAATGGAAGTGGTGTTTCCAATTGAGTCTCCCTCTTGTGATCTGGATAACAATATGGTAAAAATAAAAAATGTGAAGACCTCTTAGAGATATGAGAGTACCCTGGTACATAATATTAAAGATACCTATTAGTATGTCAAAAATATGGCACAATGTAGAGACCCTGATGGATGTACATTTGCTCGAAATATAAAAGAATTCTCTTGGATTTGTTGATAACCTAACCACTCCAATGGAAATATTCATGAAAAATCATATCAATTGATTGATCTGACCTCATTCCATCATTCATAAAAATAATTTTATAATATAACAACATGATATGAGAAATTTAGAGGGAGATCAGTGAGTTGTGGTAGGCGAGGATATCTCCATTCAATACACTCCTATTGATGAATTGAATTATAATGTCCATGGAAAGGATGAAGTGAGTGGGGGAGATGTGGTATCATTACCTTATCCTCCTTTTATCTTTAGAAAATCCATAGGATCTCCCCATGAAAGTGACATCCAACCACATGGAGCAGAAACAGCTCAAAATAAGATCAGACACCAAAGAGAATAATCCCATACATGTGAGCACCTTTTTGATAAATTCTATTCAATTCTATCATACAATTTTATAATATCTAATTTGATAGAAATGTTTGAGAGACAAGTCATAAATTTTACGTCATGAATAATTTTTTGATCCAACTCAATTGATCCATCGATGGATAAACCCTTAATAGAATTGTGCTACTTCATATAGATACAATGTGGTAAATACAAGGAGAGTCTTCCTTTGACAATACATGCCTGAATTTTATAAGGAAAATTGAACACACTCACTAACTGGTAAGAGAGAGTGGATGGGGCCTTAATCTTAGGTATATATAAAGTGTTGATACATAATCCACACATGAGAGGAACCCCCCACAAAAGATGTTAGGGATGGCCCAGATCATGGACAATAGACATAACTACATGAACCAAAATCTGGTTCGAACGTGGATTTTCTCACTGAGGTCCATCAGCATATTCCTCATGGGTCCAATTCAAAATGTCTTATGAGAGGCATGATGATACAAAACATAATAAAAAACCCTTTGAATACATTGGAAGATAATTAATTTCCACACTTAAACAATATTAATAAGGGGAATTGTTCCCATCAAAGAGATACACAGCATTTGGATACCAACCAACACAAATCAAAATTAAGAAAAATATATGAACTAATCCTCATGATGAATTTTACAAATAACCCATTGTTAAGTAAGGCTCATCATGATGGTATATTTGAATTCACTCACTCAGAACTACATCCTTATTCTGATAAATATTTCACAACTACAAACTAATATCATGGAATGATTATTAATTTTCATCTATGATACCACTTTGTCATAAACCAGGCCAGATACCCATGTACCTTGATAACTGATATAATACCTAAATAGCTTGAATGAAATTCCTATTCCCCATAGGTAAGATATTAAAATAATTCATGGTATACTATAAAGGTAAAAATTAATTTTCCCTTAATATATTGGAAGAAATTGATACATACTAGTATGATCAAAAAATAAAATCAGTGATAGTACCAAAAAACAAATAGTTCTATCAAAAACGTTAATAGTACACCAATAATGTTCCAAAATGTATAACATGAAAGACTCCAAATACCAAAGGACATATCACTCCAATCCCTGAGCTATCAAGAGCATAAACCTACTCCAAGAAGGCTCTTCTATTTACTCATACATTGAATGTAAAAATATTCAAATTCGGAAAAGAAATTTTTTGGGTATGAGCTAAAAATCCTAGTAGATTTTCACCATATGTTCTATTATACGATGCCATAGAAATAAAACAAATAATGATTTAAATTTAAATCAAAGTAATACTAGAAGTAATGTTTCATATTAAAAAACCAATCTTTACATCTAAAATAATGGAAAAAAAATTCATTCATGGCTTAAATGAAAACATTATATAAAACAGTTAATAAATATCATTAGGATTGGGAAAAGGAGTTTCACAATGAATGAAATATATAATAATAATATCCACAACAAGAAACATGGTCATCTGCGTTGATGTGTGATAGTTTAATGATATGGTATCCTCACATATCATATATCAACAATCATCAAAAGTATGTATACACACATACCTTAGGATAATATCTAATATGAGCCATCAATATCCCATATGAGATAAGATAATCCAAAATAGGTTTTTATTATAGCTGCAAATCATCAATATTGTGTTAGTACATTATCATTATAAGATGTTTATTTAAAATAACCCATTAACTACCCAAGATCTAATTTTTTAAATCAGTCAATTAAGAATTCAAAATAATTTCATTTGAATATACATTACAGTCACCCAATCACCATGTTCAAAATGCTAATTCTCCCTTCCATACCAAAAAATTGGTGTTTCATCATTTCATCAATTTTCCATTCAAAACATATCATAGGTTTTAATCAAATAAATTTATGTCATCATACAAAATCTATTCTCCAATATATTTAAAAAATATATCAATTTAAAATTTCCCCCCAAATTCAAATTCATTCAGAATTTAGGGTTTTTTCAAAAAAATCTAAGGCAAGTCAAATCCCATATCCATTTCACATTCAATTATTTTTCTTCATAAATAAAATTGATAATATTTGAAAAAATTGAAATTTAATGATTAATAAATTGTAAAATCATATATGACACCACCTACAAATCTCATATATTAACAACACCCACAATAGAACCGAAAAAAGGAAAATAAAGGCATAAGATATATAGGAACTCAACTATGAAACATGATTCGACAACACATATTTTAGATTAACGAATCCCAAGATAACCAGAAAAATGAAAATAGGATAAAAGGAGAGAAATAAAAAATAGAGTAATATCACATTCCATGATAGATATACTACAAAAAATAGGATTATCAATCAAAAAATAGATGTTCTAGAGGGATTGGATATCACCAAAAATGTCTGGGGATGGCTCTAGTATGAGAGGGAATTAAATGTGGAGGAACAATATGTGTTTTTTAGCTGAACCTTATACTAAAATCTGAATCTTAAGATTTTACATGGAGTGAAACATTATTAAATGTAATGTAACTATCATGCCCCATATACACCAAAAAACTAATCAAATTTTTATTAAAAGCCGAATGATGAATATTTATATGGTGTGTAACTTTTCAAATTTTCTACCCATTTCATGAAATCATTTTGGAGATGGTTACATGTCGTATAACACCATTAAAATATGTTTAAATCCCTATAAGAGTGTAAGTTTTATAGTGAAAATTCCAAGAAACCCCTTAGTATACAATTACATGTTTCATCCCAATTCCTTCTTAGTATTACTCACATAACAAAAGAAGGTAATCCAAAAAAAGAATAAAACATATTTTATATAAATGAAATTTATAATTACATGAAAAGTGAATAAAAATCATTATTTTTGGTTGGGAATTAAAAATATATATTTTTTATGTGTTCACAATGAAATTATCTTCTTTTTTTGTCACTCGGTGGATGGTGTGGACTATCCAAATGAAGATAATAAATAATATTAATAATTATCATGGTGGATATGTTATTTTACTATCTTCTTATAACCTATCATCACACTTTATTTTTTAGAAGACTTTTAATCATTTTTGTGATTGTTTTTAGTGTTCTTGTTTGTATAGAAGTTTATTTATCAAATTAAATTTAGTATTATTCTAATAAATAATTATATTGTCCTAAAATGAATTTTCCTTTCAGGGAATTTTTGAATCTACAGAATGACATGGATTCTATTATATATGATTAGATAGGTATTGTATGTTTTTTTGTGAAATATAATTTTACATAACGCATCAACTAATGTAATATGGTAATAAAATGGTTTTCTAAAAATATAATTTCTTAGGGTTGAATTATCACACATTATTATAAAGGACTGGATGACTAGGTCTTATGGTAATAGTTAAACAATGATATTTTTTAATTATAATTTACCCCCTTATAAAAATTCTCTATGAAGTCAGAGCCTTGACACAAGTCTTGTGGACATGGTATGGTTGAATTTTCTATGTAATAAGGGATGCTCAAAATTCCATGAACTGAATGTAAAGAATATTCTCCATGTTCTTACATTATCATCTCTAGTAGATTCCATGGATGGAATGGGAAATTTCTGTGTTATCATGGTGCAACATTGTTTCTAGCTGCCTTTCCATATCTGGCAAGAGGACTTTTTTTGGGCAACATCGATGCAGTGTTTGATTGGTAGCTACTAAATTATATTTAAAATAGTTAAATGTAAAACATTAAATTGAATGGAAAAATAATTATTTTACAAACATAAATTATATCTGGTTGGTGGAAGATGATGATTGTGATTTTTTCTCGAGAAGGTTGTTGTTTAGTGGATTTTGGAGATGTACTAATGTAACTCCCCGACCCCAGTTACCCAGAGTCGGTGCATTATTACATAACATTGGCATGATCACAAGAAAGATCAAATCACGAAAGACCGATTGGTTTAGTAGCCTTGGAAACACTAGATATATTCATAAGTTTTACAGTACATCATAAAATGAAAAACTACTACAACAACATAATGTTTCCACAGTCCACACTATAATCCCCTCATAATATCCCTGCAGGTCCTTCATAACTTACATATTCACTTCCTGGGAAAAATAAAACATAGAAAAGGGGTGAGCTCAAATGCCCAGTAAGGATAACAATATAGCGGAAACTTTCATCAATAAGAATAAACATTTAAGGAAATGTATAACTAAAACAAAAGCCTTTTAAACATGAACTTTCAACATGGTATGGCATAAATAAAATTAAATAATGCCATTTACTTATTCACATGGATATTCTACTAGTCGAATAATCACATGCAAAAATCAATAACCACTTTCATAATGTTGGAATGCATAATGCCAGACTATCATAACCACATACCCAAGGCCTCGTGCCAAAACTACAAATAAGATTTTGTCAAGGCCTTGTTCCAAGACACAAGTTTGTCTCATGAGACCTACCGATGCATCGAGGAGCTATAGCGGGCTCCACCCGTCACATATTAAGTCCAATGCATTCCCATATGAAAAGGTTTAAACATAACATAAACATTCATATTAAAACTAGCATATGAAATGTCAATACTTTCACCATAAACTATGAATGGTATAAAAATAGCACATCCACAGTCAAACATATCACAAATCCTTCAAAACAATATAGAAGTTTTGTATCATAATAAATCAACTTCAAATAATCTTAAAATCCATCAAAGGATGTTGACATAGATGAAATCAAAATTATTTTTAAAGAAATATCTCCTTTTATTTTGAAATCATTTAAGATCCATATAAAATAAAACATTTTCTTTGAAAATATTCTTATAAGCTTGTAAGGGAAGCTTTGATGATTTTATAACGGCGGAAAATAGCCGCACCCGCCGTATAAGTTAAAAAAACATTCTTACCTTAATTCTGTCGAAAAGGTTAAAAAGGACCTTGTTTTGAAAACGACCGAAAGATTCCTTTATAAACCACTTATAAAAGTCAAAAAGGGTATAAATGACTTTAACTCATATTCTAGTAAATAGTAAAAATGTTTTGAAATGCATTTTTAAGAAACATGGATGTGGATGATAAAGAGATCCCAGTAGATTATTACGTATAAACAACCATGGATAATGAAGAGGTTGTAAAGTAAACCCTTACCTTGTACTTTTCCTTGGTTGGGGTAGGTTAACCTCCTGTATAATAGTGAAATAATTGTTACTAAATTATACAAGAATCATATACATTAATATGATATCATATATGATCTTTTAATATTGATTTGATAATAATATCTTAGTATTATCGCCGTTTCGGGTGTTAACTTACTCATTTTCTTTATATGTTTTGTTACATAAGTCATGTTCGTTGTATCTTATTCATATCCAGAATGATATCAAGTCCTTAAACATCATTTTTAAATCATTAAATGATAATTATACTTGAATGGATACGATAGAGAATGAATCTCATCGCGTTCGTGGAGACGGTAGTCCGTACGTACGCACGAGCGACAATATCATTCTTTTGATATTAAAATAATATATAAATGAATGGTATATCATATATACAGAATCATTAACATGTTATATTTATTATTTACATGAGTTACACATCATTATTATACCCATCCAAATAATATTATATTGAATAACAATTACACCACGACGTGGAGACGGTAAGCGGTACGTACACACGTATGGTTGCATGTTATTCAAAGGGTGGATAGAATACTGAATATGGTTGTACCATACTTATAATAACATCACAGTATATGTGAGATACTGGAGTTATTATTTTAGAATGGTAAGAACAAAGGAAGAATAAGTGGAAGAAGAAAGGAACTTAGAAAAGGGTGGTGAAATCATTACCTCTTCTTCGGGTTCTTCCTTTTGATTTGATCAAAAGGGTTCCATAGGTTGGCTTTCTGATCAAACTAAGGCACCTAGGTTGTAGTTAGGGAAGTTGGGAGATTATTTGGGCAGAGTTTGGCCGAACCAAAAGGCTTTGAAGGTGTGAAGAAATGAGAAGGAGGAGTGCCCTTTTATAAGAGGGGTGAGGGGCACCTTTGGAAAAGCTAGAAATATTAATTTATAATAAATTCATATTCGGTTTCCAATGGCTCCAAAGTTGACTATTAAAAGGCTAAGGTGGGGATAGGTCGAAAACCACTCAACAAATAGAATTTATACAGGTTTGGGTACTTATATTAACCTTATCTTTAAGTATTAACTCTAAGTTAATTAGTTTCACTTTTACAATGTCTCTTTGTATTTTTATATAATATGGTTAATAAACATACTATATAAATCCAAGAGACCCACAAGTGGTCCATTAATGATACACCTATCATGATATAAGTCTCTTGGCCGAACCTTAGATTTTTAGGAATTTAATATCAATTAATAATATAATATTTGTTTTAAAAACTCTTTTATGTCAATTTTGACACTATTCAATAGTTGATTTTTGGGAAACTCATAACAGGTTGATTACTTCGAAAAAAGTCAATTAAATAAATCCTAATATATCATATTATCCTAGAAAATTAGTTTAATGCATTAAAAGTTTCATATTATATTTGTTTTGGGTATTTATAATATCAATTATTTTAATTTTTCACTATTATAGTAATTACTGCATCATCATTGTGTCATAAATAAAATAAATTATTTAATGTCTAAAAATTATAAATAAAATATCATTATGTATGAAATCGTTTTATCTTTCTAATGAATATTTATAATCTAAAATACAACTTATATAACCCTATGTAACAATTGTTTTGCTAAAAGATATATGCTTGTGTCATTTTTGTATTCATTTTGACTTAATTAAAATAAAGTGTCATTATCACTTACAAGTGGATCCATGGGGTCCCAAAATTGACACAAAGATGCCCATGGTCGACCATGTATCAACCAATAGGGTTAAGGCACGTTTTAGGGTAATTTATTTTTATTATAATATTATTTGTTTAACCCTTATTTACCGGATTTACCCTTAACCATGGTAAATAAAATATTTACCGCAGTAATTATTCAAAATGTCTAAAAATAAAAGTTACCTATTTACACAATTTGAACATTCTAATTCAAAATATGGAATCCATTTTTCTAAATTCAAAACATAGAAGTGGCAGAAATTAATTTAAAATTAATTCCCGCTGTCAAAACAAAAAGCGTGTTTTTAAGAGATAATAACTATCAAAAGATTGATACTTGTTTATGTTCGGTTTAATTGTAAAATTATGTCCAATGACCAACATTATATTAAATGGTAAAAATATATTCTAAATATACTTTAAAACCTCTCAAATTCCTAATTTATCACTATTAATTATTTTGATTAAAAAAGTAGTTTTTAATTAAAATTTAGTAATTTTCACTATTCATCAAAATATGAAAGTTATCCGAAATGTACCAAAATTTCACCTTAGGCTAAATTCGATATTCCGAATCCAAAAATGAAGTCCATTTTGAAATATAAAATATATATAATTTCAAAAATTAGGTATTACTATTCATAACGGCTAGTTTGATCGATTGTGGTGTGTGTTAAAACTCGAAGTTGCGTACAACACACGCTACTGTATTATTCAAAGGAAAGCGTACCATGGAAGCTTGGGATGTTTCATTTTAAATTTTTTGATGTCCCCATTTAGTCAAAAAGTTTAAAATATTGTATTTAAAAAGGGTTCACTATTAAAAGTTGATAAAAGTGCAATACTCAAAATGAATTTGTTCTTGCATTATATCTAAGAAACTCATAATATGGATTCTAAAATTATAAGGATTATATAAAGTTTAAAATTTAGATAATACTATTCATAACCTCTTTTGAATGGATTTTTTTTGTAAGTCATGGTGTGATTGAACTCGGTGTTGCGTGTAGTGCAAGTTATTGAATTATTTTGAAGAAATAACACACTATGAAATCTTGGGGTGTTACATTCTCCCCTCCTTCAATAAATTGCGTCCTCGCAATTTTAAATTGTTCTTCGAAAATAAAAGGTTGAAAATAGAAAATATATTTGTGGGAAAACCCACATCAGAAATTGGGTTACTAAAATTTAGTCTTAATATGAGGAAAAGAGAAATGAAAGGGTCACCACCAAATTATGATCTCGATTAGGAGAACATTGGTGGCAATTTCAGACATATAATTGGAGGAAAATGTAAATATTTATAGGTATTGATTGAGGTCATCAATCACAAACAAGTATAAAATTGAGGTCCTTAAATTCATCAATCTATGATGATTTGAAATACCATCGGTTCAACAAAATATAGGGTATTGGGACAACACATTTTTGACATTTCAAAATATCTTAGTTGAAATCCCACATCGAAAAATGAATTAATGAGGCCTCTATTTAAAATAAAGAGTGGAAAGTATGAAGATTACCGAAAATAACACATACTAGGGTTCCATGTAAGAAAATATGGATATGGAAGAGAAATCTAACCATCAATTATCTGATGGAGAGTGGTAGAGAACATGGCTATGAAAAGGCAAACAATCCTAAAGCCATAAATTTGTGATGATTTAAGGTACCATCTAGGACAACATTTTTGTTCTAAGTTTCTATTATTAATGTTGAGGAATTTATTTATGAGATTGGCTAAGATAATAAGGAGATATACTTACTTTATAATTAGAATTTTACCCATTAATAAATTTCTACCACAAACTCATCTTTCACTCTAGAACGTAATTTTTTTTTCTATTTATACTATTCGTACAGGGTTCCAAAATAAATGAATTTATAATTCATCTACCAGATCTTTTAAAAAAAACTACATTATTTAATTCAGGAAATCTCGTGGGACAGTGGTAGGTGATACACCCTTGTCTCCCTTCGGTTGCGGGTTCAAGTCTCGCAGCCTTGCCGGACGCGACGGATTTCCGCCCGACCTCCGGGTTGTTCTTTTATGGCAATCCAAAATAATCCAAACTAGAACTATCCAAAATACTTCTGTCTAAACTCACAGTCCAACATTTATAAGGAAGGTAAACATAATATAGATCCTTTTTACCCCGTAATAGAATATGAATACCTTCATTATGTATTACCATATTCCTTATTGATTACATTCATGCTCTTTTATTCCATATAGAATGATGGATATACTTCATTAATCCAAAAATGTTTTAAACCCCAACAATGATGGAATATACAAATCATTAATCAGCTTCAAGGTAGTCAATAATATCCAATATAATTTATCCAAATCAATCATGTATTATTCTAAAATCACCACCTCGGTATCTGAACCATATTATGGTTTATCTTTCTCTCAACCATATATTTTCCAAACATTTAACCTGCTACTGAGTCACTTTTCTTTGTTCCACACCATCTCAAGTCCTTAATGAAATAGTACTGTAGTACAATCCTTATATACTCCATAATTATTATAACAAGTACATTGTTGATACAACACTCAATTGATATAATCAACATAAGAACTCTAATCATTCCTCTTCATCTGTGGTAGTATCATAACTTGATTATTATCCAATAGCATCATTTGCGGCATAGTCTGATGACTGGGGCATAGGTTCGCGTAGTGTCCAAACTCCTTGAAAATGAAGCATTGTACATTTGAAACCATTTTCTTACCCTTGTAGTCATGTACTTTGTGCCCTTTTCCTCCACACTTATAACAAACTCCCATTTCTTTCAGGCAAGTTCCAGGGTGTTTCCTTCCACAGTTACCACATATGGGAAAATTCTTCTTTTCCCTCTTCCCTTTATCCATCATTCTCTCTTCTATCCTTTTCATCTCTTGCTTCCCTTCAAAGCCATAGGACTCAGTAAACTCTTTACTTATCTTATCAACACATGATATTATTTCTTCATATGATGATAATACATGGGAGACTATTTCTCTTGTAAATTTTGGCTTAAGACCATAAAATATATGATCCTTCTTTCTCTTTGTATCATGTGCATTGATAGAGTTCTCATTCCTTCTACTGGGCGCCATTTCTAAACAATGGCATACACTAGATCAGTTTATGAATCAAAATACATAATCCCATATTTATAAAACACTTAACATAAATTGAACTATTTATGGATATAATCCATAATCATAAGAATGTTTTATTTGAGGAAGTATATACTCATAATCCCTTAAAAATAATTTGTAAAGAAAATGAGAGTTATCCTAAGCATATCCCCCGGGAGTGTCGTAACCAAGAGTGCAGCAAGGCCCGTTGTCATGCACCAGTTCCCGTTCGAGTCTAGCTCAAAGCGGTGTTTTCGGGTTTTACCCCTAGGTACATCTGTGCCAGAGCCGCCTCTACCTGCTCGTATCTAGACAGGGATGTATTGCTCGGAAAACTCACAAAATCTCTACAATACCAAAATTCTAGGAAGTTCTTCTATACTAATCCTCAAAGTTCATCTTAGGTCTACGTTCTCTAATCAGAGTTTATCTAAATCTAGTTTCCAAGGTTTGTACTAAACCTCCTCTGATTCCAACTGTAACGCCCCGACCCCAGTTACCCAGAGTCGGTGCATTATTACATAACATTGGCATGATCACAAGAATGCTCAAATCTCGAAAGACCGATTGGTTTAGTAGCCTTGGAAACACTAGATATATTCATAAGTTTTACAGTACATCATAAAATGAAAAACTACTACAACAACATAATGTTTCCACAGTCCACACTATAATCCCCTCATAATATCCCTGCAGGTCATTCATAACTTACATCTTCACTTCCTGGGAAAAATAAAACCTAGAAAAGGGGTGAGCTCAAATGCCCAGTAAGGATAACAATATAGCAGAAACTTTCATCAATAAGAATAAACATTTAAGGCAATGTATAACTAAAACAAAAGCCTTTTAAACATGAACTTTCAACATGGTATGGCATAAATAAAATGAAATAATTCCATTTACTTATTCACATGGATATTCTACTAGTCGAATAATCACATGCAAAAATCAATAACCACTTTCATAATGTTGGAATGCATAATGCCAGACTATCATAACCACATAGCCAAGGCCTCGTGCCAAGACTACAAATAAGATTTTGTCAAGGCCTTGTGCCAAGACACTAGTTTGTCTCATGAGACCTACCAATGCATCGAGGAGCTATAGCGGGCTCCACCCGTCACATATTAAGTCCAATGCATTCCCATATGAAAAGGTTTAAACATAACATAAACATTCATATTAAAACTAGCATATGAAATGTCAATACTTTCACCATAAACTATGAATGGTATAAAAATAGCACATCCACAGTCAAACATATCACAAAACCTTCAAAACAATATAGAAGTTTTGTATCATAATAAATCAACTTCAAATAATCTTAAAATCCATCAAAGGATGTTGACATAGATGAAATCAAAATTCTTTTTAAAGAAATATCTCCTTTTATTTTGAAATCATTTAAGATCCATATAAAATAAAACATTTTCTTTGAAAATATTCTTATAAGCTTGTAAGGGAAGCTTTGAAGATTTTATAACGGCGGAAAATAGCCGCACCCGCCGTATAAGTTAAAAAAAACATTCTTACCTTAATTCTGTCGAAAAGGTTAAAAAGGACCTTGTTTTGAAAACGACCGAAAGATTCCTTTATAAACCACTTATAAAAGTCAAAAAGGGTATAAATGACTTTAACTCATATTCTATTAAATAGTAAAAATGTTTTGAAATGCATTTTTAAGAAACATGGATGTGGATGATAAAGAGATCCCAGTAGATTATTACGTATAAACAACCATGGATAATGAAGAGGTTGTAAAGTAAACCCTTACCTTGTACTTTTCCTTGGTTGGGGTAGGTTAACCTCCTGTATAATAGTGAAATAATTGTTACTAAATTATACAAGAATCATATACATTAATATGATATCATATATGATCTTTTAATATTGATTTAATAATAATATCTTAGTATTATCGCCGTTTCGGGTATTAACTTACTCATTTTCTTTATATGTTTTGTTACATAAGTCATGTTTGTTGTATCTTATTCATATCCAGAATGATATCAAGTCCTTAAACATCATTTTTAAATCATTAAATGATAATTATACTTGAATGGATACGATGGAGAATGAATCTCATCGCGTTCATGGAGACGGTAGTCCGTACGTACGCACGAGCGACAATATCATTCTTTTGATATTAAAATAATATATAAATGAATGGTATATCATATATACAGAATCATTAACATGTTATATTTATTATTTACATGAGTTACACATCATTATTATACCCATCCAAATAATATTATATTGAATAACAATTACACCACGACGTGGAGACGGTAAGCCGTACGTACACACGTATGGTTACATGTTATTCAAAGGGTGGATAGAATACTGAATATGGTTGTACCATACTTATAATAACATCACAGTATATGTGAGATACTGGAGTTATTATTTTATAATGGTAAGAACAAAGGAAGAAGAAGTGGAAGAAGAAAGGAACTTAGAAAAGGGTGGTGAAATCATTACCTCTTCTTCGGGTTCTTCCTTTTGATTTGATCAAAAGGGCTCCTTAGGTCGGCTTTCTGATCAAACTAAGGCCCCTAGGTTGTAGTGAGGGAAGATGGGAGAGTATTTGGGCAGAGTTTGGCCGAACCAAAAGGCTTTGAAGGTGTGAAGAAATGAGAAGGAGGAGTGCCCTTTTATAAGAGGGGTGAGGGGCACCTTTGGAAAAGCTAGAAATATTAATTTATAATAAATTCATATTCGGTTTCCAATGGCTCCAAAGTTGACTATTCAAAGGATAAGGTGGGGATAGGTCGAAAACCACTCAACAAATAGAATTTAGACAGTTTTGGGTACTTATATTAACCTTATCTTTAAGTATTAACTCTAAGTTAATTAGTTTCACTTTTACAATGTCTCTTTGTATTTTTATATAATATGGTTAATAAACTTACTATATAAATCCAAGAGACCCACAAGTGGTCCATTAATGATACACATATCATGATATAAGTCTCTTGGCCGAACCTTAGATTTTTAGGAATTTAATATCAATTAATAATATAATATTTGTTTTAAAAACTCTTTTATGTCAATTTTGACACTATTCAATTGTTGATTTTTGTGAAACTCATAACAGGTTGATTACCTCGAACAAAGTCAATTAAATAAATCCTAATATATCATATTATCCTATAAAATTAGTTTATTGCATTAAAAGTTTCATATTATATTTTGTTTGGGTATTTATAATATCAATTAGTTTAATTTTTCACTATTATAGTAATTACTGCATCATCATTGTGTCATAAATAAAATAAATTATTTAATGTCTAAAAATTATAAATAAAATATCATTATGTATGAAATCTTTTTATCTTTCTAATGAATATTTATAATCTAAAATACAACTTATATAACCCTATGTAACAATTGTTTTTCTAAAAGATATATGCTTGTGTCATTTTTGTATTCATTTTGACTTAATTAAAATAAAGTGTCATTATCACTTACAAGTTGATCCATGGGGTCCCAAAATTGACACAAAGATGCCCATGGTCGACCATGTATCAACCAATAGGTTTAAGACACGTTTTAGGGTAATTTATTATTATTATAATATTATTTGTTTAACCCTTATTTACCGGATTTACCCTTAACCATGGTAAATAAAATATTTACCGCAGTAATTATTCAAAATGTCTAAAAATAAAAGTTACCTATTTAAACAATTTGAACATTCTGATTCAAAATATGTAATCCATTTTTCTAAATTCAAAATATAGAAGTGGCAGAAATTAATTTAAAATTAATTCCCGCTGTCAAAACAAAAAGCGTGTTTTTAAGAGATAATAACTATCAAAAGATTGACACTTGTTTATGTTCGGTTTAATTGTAAAATTATGTCCAATGACCAACATTATATTAAATGCTAAAAATATATTCTAAATATACTTTAAAACCTCTCAAATTAATAATTTATCACTATTAATTATTTTGATTAAAAAAGTTGTTTTTAATTAAAATTTAGTAATTTTCACTATTCATCAAAATATGAAAGTTATCCGAAATGTACCAAAATTTCACCTTAGGCTAAATTCGATATTCCGAATCCAAAAATGAAGTCCATTTTGTAATATAAAATATATATAATTTCAAAAATTAGGTATTACTATTCATAACGGCTAGTTTGATCGATTGTGGTGTCTGTTAAAACTCGAAGTTGCGTACAACACACGCTACTGTATTATTCAAAGGAAAGCATACCATGGAAGTTTGGTATGTTTCATTTTAAATTTTTTGATGTCCCCATTTAGTCAAAAAGTTTAAAATATTGTATTTAAAAAGGGTTTACTATTAAAAGTTGATAAAAGTGCAATACTGAAAATGAATTTGTTCTTGCATTATATCTAAGAAACTCATAATATGGATTCTAAAATTATAAGGATTATATAAAGTTTAAAATTTAGATAATACTATTCATAACCTCTTTTGAATGGCTTTTTTTTGGTAAGTCATGGTGTGATTGAACTCGGTGTTGCGTGTAGTGCAAGTTATTGAATTATTTTGAAGAAATAACACACTATGAAATCTTGGGATGTTACAACTAAGGCTCTGTGTGCATAGTTAGATTATATTTTATGGGAAATCCTAGGTTGACCTTGTGTTTAGATAATTTTAAATTTTTTTCTCTTTTTTTTATAATCACATCCATCCCATGTTCGATTATCTGATTTATAACCACCAAAATATGTATCATGTGTGTTCCTTGACATTTAATTCTGTGATGGAATGAATTAAATATTCAATGTTTTCCCCACTCTCCTTTCAAGTTGTAATTTTTGTTATGGACTATAAAAGTTTATTGGATTAGTCTATGGGGTATTGGTTCCAGAAGACTTTACAATGTATATACACATGGAGAAGGATGAACAAGAAATCCCAACTAGATCTAGAGTGGTAAATTATACACTAGAAAATCATATAAGGTTTTTATTTTTTTGTGAGGTACTAGACGACCCTATGGTGTATTATTAAGATATTTGTACACTTGTAAAATATAAGGGGTATCTATGACATGATATATGGTTTTTTTGATATAATTTAATATGGTGGCGATAGTAAACAAAATGATAAGGGAACATTGTTTATTTCCACTAGGTTCATGACACCCAACTACCTTGGATACATTTTTTCATAATTCATTTGATATGGTACAAGTACAGAATGGATTGGTAGAATTATGAGTTTTCATTTTTGGAAGTTAATTCCATAATGTTGTGGGGTAAGTGGTTATTGGGTTACTTATAATTTTTGATATCACACGATTATACATGTATGTTCTCACACCTGTTTTTTCATGTTTTGTCTTATGATCCTTCTTATTGAGAATAAAAGTTTTTTTCTCAGGTTCTAGGTATGATAGTGGATGAGTTTTTAATTGTTTCTTTTTCTAGTTTCACCCATTGGTATATCACTGGTATGTTTGAATGATTTTCTAGAAGGCTGAAATTTTTTCCTTGGAAGACCCTAGCACATAGTCAGTGCATGTTTAGTGATAATTGTGTAGCCATCACAGGTAAATGTGTCATTGGTCTAGGTTTAGACCAAACCTACCAAACAACTAGCTCATGACTATGTGGTCAATCCCTGGTAACTGTGTGTTTGATCAACCCATTGTATTTAGTTATCGCATGGTCAGTGCAATGATTGTTCAGTCGTGTGGCATAACCATGCGTCTTTCCCATAACATAAAATTTTAGATATTCCTAAACTACCACCTTAGTATTGTTAACCCAAATCCACTCATAAACCCAAATACCTAGTTTGTAAAATCCACTATATCCCTCTCTCTTTATTTCCATTTTATTCCTCATAAATTTCTGTATATCTAAGAGGCCTCGAAGGGTTTGGCTAAATCATGAAGTGATTTCTTCTCCCCTCCCCTCTCTTTCCCTATTCCATCCACTTTTACCTTGAGTTCCCTCACTCCCATGGTCATATTGTCATAGGTTTTTCATAATATCGTTTCCTGATGTTTTTTTCACATTAATGTTTTATATTCATAGATATTGGTATTTGGAACCCCTGGGGAGTGGTTTTAGTAGTGTATTTTTGTTTGTGCAAGGTATTTGGGGTAGGTTTTCTCTTTCACATGCATTTTTTATTTAATAATAATGATTTATATTAATTTATCACCATATTTTATTAATAAATATCAATATATGATCCTCAGTTTAATTATATTTTTGGAAAATGGGGTCTTATGCCTTGTTTTGTGATAACTAGAATTGTTTTCGTAAATAGAGCACCCCATGTGTTTGATCAAATGACCTGTTATATTTTGTGGGTAATTTTTAATCTTAAATTCATGTTTCAGGTTTTCAAATTTACTAGAAATATGTGAAATTTAGTCTTCGGTTACTTGTTTGGGTTTCCCAAGTGTTTGAGGGTATTATTATGAAACATGTATCAGTTTCTATCATGTTTTGGCTTGTATTTACGAGGAATGGCCAGTTTGGATATTTTTATAAATTTTCATCATTTGAAAGTCTAATGGAAATTTTTTATAAGAGTTTATAATATTTTTATGTGGTAAATGGTGTGTTTACACCCCCTTGTGGAAAAAGTATTTTTTATCATTGAAAAATGTATTATATGTCAAATTATTAATGTACAGTTAGGAAACTTTGTGAAAATGATTAATTTTTTTATTATGAAAATATTTATTATATGTTTTACATAACATGTCTATGTATAATAAAAGTGATTTACTATATGTAGACTCCTCGTGAACCATGACCATAGTTAATCAGTTTGGACTCTTTATGTTCTAATTATTAAATGGCATGAGATTGGCCATTGGGGTGGATCGAGGAGATGATTTTTTTTTATGTAATATTATATATTATTGTAATTAGATTCATGGATGGAATCGGTTGGATCATCCCCATTAATCAATGAGACATGGGAATATTGAATATTGATAGAATTTATGGGGGAGGATTGTTATACTCTCTATGTTATACACTAGAATATTTTCTACTTTATGTGGATATATTTTGATTTATTGTTATGGGATTTAGCCATCTATCTATCATGAGTTAATGTCATTGCGTGTTTTGGGAATTTTTTCTTTCATTGTTTGTGGAATTTTATCTAGGATGTGGTCACATGTATTATTTTGTTATATATAGATCCTGATGTCCAAGGTTCACCAATCTTTATTGGATCTTACTTTCCTCTAGTGATAAATAAGATAATTTTTTTACCTGCATATACAATGTTCTATGATTACAATATTTATTTCATGTGCGGTGTTTTTTTGTAATGTGATTTGTTGGTTTCAAAAAAAAATTTGCAAAACATTTTAAAGGAAAATAGTGTTTTTCCATATTCTATGTGAGATGAAAATGTACACATTCATTTCCCCTTAAAAGGGTTTTGGTATCGCTAATTGAATAGACTTGGTTTTGGAAAGGAATAATGTTTATGGGTTGTATATTTTTTTAAGTAAAGTGTATAGAAAAAATACCATTATAAATTTTAGTTCAAACTTGAAGATGGAATTTTTTATTTTAATTTATGTGCATTTGGAATAGATCATCGGGCTAGCCTAATTAGTTTTAAAACTCATGCCTATAGTTCTTTTCAATTTTTCCCTTTTGGAGGTTTTATATTGATTTCGATCTCCTTAGTCAATGGTTGATATTGTGTGGGAGAGTGATGCTCAGGTACACATATATATGGTGTAGTATTCTTGTCTTGTTGGCTGTATTATATAGTTCAGTTGTATTTTAATATTCTCATATAAATGATTTCCAGTTTAGTTTCATTTATATATTGAACTACTTCTGAAAGTTATTATTGTTTAGTTCATGTGTTTATTATTTTGGGAAAAATAATTCCACTTTTTTTACACTATTTATACCTGGAAATAGTTTCAAGCTAGTGGGGATTGAGAACGCCCCTCGAGCCATTCCATGGATTGGCTCAGGCGACCGATTTAGGGATGACCTGCATTGGTTCATGAAAAAAATGGTACTAGAAAAAGTTGTCTCAAAGAGAAACGTTCTTTTCCGAGATCCATTTATTATTGGGGGATATCCATTTTGATGGAGTAATATTTTCCAGACTTGAGAGGTAGGTATGGGAAGAGTGTCTTCAACACTAACTAAATATGATCCTTAGGTTTAAAAAAAGCCCATATTTGTCATTTTCTAAGTCATTTGGGATTTTATGGTGACTGAGATATAAAATGGGGAGTTGGTCCAATGGACTAAATGTACTCCTAGATCTTAGAAAGCCATGTGGAGCTAGATGCATGGTCTTAGAAGGATCTCTGTGATAGTGGTGTGTTTGGAAAGTGGCCACCTACCAAATGGCCAAATCAAAAATTGAAAATTGTACCATTTTTGAGATTCATCGGGTCTTCTTTGAAATCAAGAAATATTTTTGAAAAACCTTGTGTTGGAAATGTAAAAAATGAGGCTTTATGGTACTGGTTCGATTTTGGAATGTGTGAAAAGTGGTATTTTTTAACTAAAATCATGGATATCATAAAAAATAAGTTATTATAAAATCACATATTGGGAGTAAATTTTTAATTATTTAAGGGTGTTGAAATTTTATAATCAATGTTTGGGGTATTAGGAAAATTTATGTTTGAAAGGGCTTGTTCAATATGAAATTTTATTTGAATGAAATAAAATAATGGGATTTAAAAAAAATATTTTTAATAAATGGTATTTTTTAAATTATTACAAAATGTTTTGAATGAAATAAATAGAAATTTTATGGAAATCTGGTGGATTGTATTTTTAAGAATGGTAATTTTATTTTATAGTGGGAAAATCTAAAAATAATATTGACATTGTGGTTAGTGGGACTTTTAAAGGTTCCTGATTTTTGAAATGGGTTGAGTTATTTGGGTTGGAAAATAAGGATATTTTATATCCTTTGGTGTTTTCATGTGTGCACACATGCATGGTATTGTATGGAAATATTGGTGGATTCCAGGTAGGGCATGGTGGATGGGTGCTCGGGTAGGCATAACACATGCATGTTTGAAGGACTCTATGGAACACCATTGATGAATGTAAAAATACACCATGCTTCTTCTTAAAATCAAAAATGTTTTCGAAATTGGAATGTTTAATGTTGATAGTTTCTTGTTTTCCTACATTCAAAGATTTCACCTATGTAATGTCAATCCTTGAAGATATTTTTGTCATGTTGTCCTTAATATGGGTCTTGTCTATTATTTGATCAGTGACTGTCCCCATGGAGCATCAATGGGTGATTGTAGATTGGGTATGGGTGACTCCCCGTTAGTTGGTTTTCTGGTTGATCAGTCCAAAGATTTCATTATTGAGTTTCAGAAGCTAGATCCACCTATCTATTATGGCTAATCGGGTCCTCTCAAATAGAAATATTGGGAAAAAAATATTTAATGTAACTTTATCCTTGTGGGTTTACCCAAGTTTATTAAGGTTATCTTTTCATTGTCATGCTTAATGGTTCCCCATGGAAGTGGTGGAAGTATATGTCTAATAACAAGGGTTTTAGAGATATTACTAGGGTGTTCATCAAGGATCTATTCATTTTTTTGGAATGTATCTGAGAAAGAAAAGGTGAAAAGGGGATGTATATGGGTTGTGTGAAACAGGGTGATGGATTAGTTTTGTAGTATTTTCATCATTTTATGGACCTAGTTTCCTTAACTACTAGAGTATGTTGTGGATGTGACTATGAAGTATCATCGTTTGAGTTTGTGATTCATCATGATCTACATTTAATGGTGTTAGAGTTCAACCTATCATAATATATTGACATGGTGAGGAAAGAATTTATGTTGAATCCATTATGGAAGGAGTTCTCAAGGTATTCCTCCCTCCATCAATCCCTAGGATCAATGTGGAAGATTATGGTATTGGGTTGATGAAGAGATTTAAAGTTGATGGGGATGGTTAGGGACTTTAAGGGCCTTAGGATATTTAATCATCCTCTTTGTGGAAGGAGACCCTCATATTTTATCATTGTGGGAAGTCGGGCCATAAATAGTAATTTTTTCCAAAGCTTCATAAGCCATGCATTGCTTTTGGATTCTTGGATCACTTATAGTGGTTCTGTCGGGGTGTATGTAGAAAGTTTCATGGGGGAAATCCTTAGAATTGATGTGTTGTTGGAAACATTTTTAATGTTTCTTTTTTTATGTGTCATTCTAGTGTAAGGTATATTTTGTCATGTAAATTGTTCTGATGGTGTTTAGGTTTTGGAAATTTATGGGATGTTTTATGTCTACTAATGAACTTTTTATTTAGTGGATGTGTGGTTTTCATTTCCAGAATTCTGGTTTTTCTCTTTTCATCTAATTGGGTGGTGTGAGTTCCTCATTGGAATTACCAATTCATTTATGAGATTCATGAGAAGCTTTAACCATCAGAGCTTCAGCCATAGATTTCAGAGTGAAACTGGAATGCAGTTAGGAGTCCTAGGAGAGTGGAAATTTGGGCTAATCTCATTCCTATAGCATTGTGGTGAGGTAGTTCCAAGGTTTCTATTGTTGATTATCTGCCAATGTAATTTCTAATCAGTTTCATTATATGTACAACCCATGTTAATCAAGTTAGGTATTTTCTTATCTATTCATAGGTAATGAGTGGGGGATAATTATTGGATTTAGTTTTAGTGGCCCTATCATTGGGCCTATTCCCTCCCCTCCCCGCATGGTGTAGGTGTTTTCTAGTCAGTGTGGAATGTTTTGGTTCAATTTTTATCCTAACATTTTGAAAGTGGGTAGTTTAAGTATTTTGGTTTTTTTCTTTTGTTAATGGTTTGATAGGACATTGTAAGGGAGTTTTGGTTTTTTGTATGTGATGTCCTTATTTTTTGTTTTTTTTAATTCTCTTTTAGTTAGTGGTAGTTGATTTTTAATAGTGCATAGACCAACTACAGTCCTCTTTGAGTTTTCTTCTATGAGTTATTGGGTTTCAGCTATTTTCTAATGGTGGGGAGTCTATTCAGGCCTCCACTCTGTTGGAAATCTAATTCTTGTTTGGTATCATTGTTATTCTGGATGAGTAATTGAATTTGGGGATTTTTTAGTTTCCTTTTCAAT
Organism: Viscum album; assembly: GCA_963277665.1. NCBI lineage: Eukaryota > Viridiplantae > Streptophyta > Magnoliopsida > Santalales > Viscaceae > Viscum > Viscum album. Next base: position 374,322,517 of record OY728160.1, on the reverse strand, counting down.
TTTATTCAACATTATGTTTTTTGGGAGAAGGACCCAATGTCTTTTTCGTGGATTTATTGCTGATGTGGTTTCTTGATCATTATGTTGATTCATGGGATGTGGTTGTGGGTTGTTGTTTTTTTTCGGTAAAGAGGATAGAGTCTTGTTAATAGTGTTATAAATAACTTTGTATTTAGAGGTTGGATAATGTTGACGTGGAATCCTTGTCAATTGATCAATCATATGGAAGGTTTTATAGATTTCCTAAGGAAAAAATCATTATGCATGGGGGAGAATTTCCACAACCACCTTTCATGTTATGGCATATGATCTGGTTATTTATGAATCATGGTCTTATTCTCAGGTTTCATGTTTGATAGGGGTTGAGTTTTGAAGTTTTTATTTGTCTTTTTTCCTTGATGGTTGATACTTGGTTCTTTTTTTTAATTTTTAGAGAATTATGAAAACATTTTCCATGGTAGAACATAGAGCATAGTTGGCGCAAAGTTAGTGATAATCTTGCATCCATCCTCAGTAACTGTGTGATAGGTTTAGGTTTAGACATAACCTACCACATAGCTAGAACACCATTGTGTGGTTGATCATAGGTAACAATGTGTTCGATCCATCCAAATGATGTGGCTACAAAAATGGTTGGCATACGATTTGGTAAATCATGTGTCTTTCCAAGAACATAAGATTTTATAAAATTGTATACTAGAACCTCAATATTTTTACCCAAATAATACCTAAAATCCCTTTACCTAGTGCTTGAGACCCTATAGAGCCATATCCCTTATTCTCTATGAAATTATTATTCATCCCTTGGGGTGGATGTAAGAAACATTCAGTAGTTTAGCCAAATCACTATAGTATGTCTTCCCCCATTTTCCCCATTCCCTCTTCCTTCCATTTTTCTCTTGAGTTTATTCTCTCCCATGGTCATGTTGAATAAGGGTTTTACCCACATTTTTGATTTGTGGGCTTTCAAATTATGGATTTATCTTCATAGATAAAGTGTTTTGGAACTCTCAATGTGTGTTTTCGTCGGAACATAGCTTTTGCGCCATGGATCCGAGGTAGTGTTTCCCTGGAACATTCCTTCATAATTTAAAAATCAGAAGTTTTAGGTTTTTCCCCTTCTTTGATTAATAAATATCATTATATAACACTTTTTTTAAATGTTTTTTTAATCCATGTTTTCTTATGACTAGAATTGTTTAGGTAAATACTGCACACCAAGTGTTTGATCAAATGCTCAGTTGTATTTTTTGGGAATGTTTTTATATGAAATACATGGTTTGGGTTAGAAAAATATATTCCAATATGTTTAATGGCATCTTGTGTTCCTTTTATGGGTTTCCAACGTGGTTTTTTGTTTTATTAATAAATAGGTATTGGTCATTATCTTGTTTTTTAATGTATTTCTGGTGAACTGACCGTTTGGAATTTTCATATAATGGTCTTGATTTGAATGTGTAAAGGTAATGTTTTAGAGGAGTTTATAAATTTCTATATGGAATGAATGGTGTTCTTAAGCCCCACCCATTTATAAAAAACATATTTTGTATCATTGATAAATGATGTCTTTGTGAAATGCATGAAGTCCTCTTTGGAGCTTTTTGAAAATGATAAACGTTTTTACTATGAAAACCTTTTTTTATATTTATATGTTATTTTATATGTATAATATATGGTATTTCCTCATTAATGAATAATTGTGATGCATTATTAGAGTTCCTTGGTTTCGATTGATTTTGTTTTATTTTTTCTATACCAGGAGATCAGTCCATGGGGTGACTCAGGGTGAGGCATGTTGTTGAAGTATTGATATATATTTTGTTATAGGATTCTCATAAGGCATTTCTTGGATCACCCTAATTATATACAAGAAACATGGGAACCTAACATATTTATAAATTTTTTTGATAATATATTCTACAAGGTCTCTGTTATGCACTAGCCGGTGGCGCATATTAAGTGAATATATTTGGGATTATTACAATTTGATTAGGCCCCTCAGTATATAATGAGTTAGAGTGGTAATGTATTTATGGAGTTTATGGTATCATCAGGTGTGGTATTATAAGGCCCCAGCCTTAAAACATACTTAATCTTGAGTTATTACAAGATTACACATTGAGGATCTTTTCAGGTTTAGAGTTTTAGAGAAGTTGATCATAAAACATGAATTACATTCCATATTTAAACAAAGTGGTTACATAAAAGATAGTATTCATTTTCCCCCTCAACGGGAACATATTTAAAATAAAACATGGATTCTTTCTTGACACATCCTTGACACTATCATCATTTAATGTACCTTTCCCTTGATCTGTGAAAAACATTTCAAAAAAACATGGGATGAGCATTAAAATATCAGTATGGGTTATAAAAAAAATATGGAACGGAAACATGAGTTCATATATACATAAGAATGAAATCATACTTTACCCATAAAACATAGGCACTTTAACATACCTCACAAAATCATGAATAAATCATAGAAATTATAAGACATAAAAGGTAACTTGAGGCATTCACAACATTCTTACGTAGGGAGTAACCCTCTTGGTTACATTTGGAATACCCACCACAATATATTACCTAAATATCTTCGGAGAAACCTTAATGTTTCACTCATTCGCATTACCCAATGAATTGGAGAGCTATATCGGGCTCACCCGCCCTTAGTTTATCACGGAACCACCCATTTTCATTACAATGCCCATGAACCATAACATAAACATATCACATAAAACATGCATAAATGAAACATAACATTTCCACATTTCAATCACAATATAACATTTTAGTATATTGAAATAATGAAACCATTCAAAAAGAAACCATTTCCAAAACCATTTAAAACATTTAATAAAGATATTTTTGAATCAAAGTGTCCCATACCACCTTGATGTTTTTAAAATTTTAAACCATTAATATCCATATAAATAAATCCTTAAAACCATTTTGAAAACATGGATATTAATAAGAACAAATATTTAAAACATTTAAAGCGATATTTTTGTTAAAGGGGTTTTACCAAAATTAGAGACACTTGAATACAATAATTGAGGAATAACATTTAGTAAGAACTTTATAATATCATGAGAATAAATGGATTCATGATATAATAATCCAATGGACTGTATATACACCATATAATAGTGAATTGGTGCATAAAAACAATGAAGACTCAATAGAAATGTAAAATGTGATGAAATCCCTTATAAAGAAGGTATCCTTAAATTAAGGATAAATCAGTCTCAAAATTATGTGTGAAAAATATAAATACACCCAATATAAGTGGATATTATGTGTAAAAAAATAAATTTTCATTCACACATACTCAGTGGATGACATATTCTATAATTACATGTTGAACCCAAAGAAATTGAAATTGGGTTAAAAAGTTCCCTTGGTAAAATTCGACAGCCTAACGACATCACTTCAAAATTCAGAAAATGAGTTGATGAGAGATAAATAGGGAATCTCATCACTTGGACATAAAATTTACATCAATAAGGATATAAATTAATATATCCCAACATAAAAAGATGTAAATTAAAAGACATAACAAGAGATGTCTTTTAAAAAGAGGAGGGTGAAAGGTTCCCGTACCGATTTGGGAAACTATCAAAACGTACACCCCATGAAAGAAGGGTCATACAATGAAGATGTAACTACCGATAAATGAGATTATATTATACTAATAGTAAAATAATGGGCAGTAAATAGACCACACAAAAAGTAAATAGTGTCCAATGTAGCATGGATCTCACAGGAACAAAAAGTGAGATTAAAATCCCCTTATGAAAATTCGGTAGCCTAACAGTGCCACATAAAACTTCCAAAAATGGATTGATGAGATAAAATAGGGTCTTTCATAACATAAAAATTACATAAAGAGGAACATAAAATAACATCCTCCAATATAATAACATTGAGCATAAAAGAAATGACATAAAAGAGAGTACTTGCAAAGAAAGAGAGAGGTAGGATCCCTTACCTCGGGTCCGACTTGACTCGATCGTTCTTTAAACTCTTGAATAATAAACTTGAGTTAATTTATACTTCCTCAAGAACCTTTTTCAAGTTAATTATTCATTTTATATCACTTATTACCATTTCATGAAAACTATGTAACTATTTTAGTTAATAACGGTCGTTTAAATGATCATTGGTACTTGAGTCAAAATATGCTCTTTATAATTACAAGTTGTTCATGTATCCATTATATGCAGAGTTATAATCATGATGTATATATCATATATATCATATGAGTTATAATAATGATGTATATATCATATATATCATATATATCAAGTACATATTCATTTTATACTATTCCATATCATTTGGAGATAAAAAATGAAAAGCACTATTCATGGAGACGATAGGTCGTACGTACGCATGAACGCTACTTTCATTTTTTTCTTTTTCATATTAATGGAATTAAAAATAAACGATATATATATATATATATTATAATTAAAGTATAACATATATGTTATATAGGTCACATATGTTCATTAATTTCATTCTTTATACATTCCATTTATTGAATGTACGAGTCACAACACCTGAGGGGGCGGTAGTCCACACTTCCTCATATGAAATTATCGCATTTACACAACATGAAAAGAATAAAGTTATGGTTTAAATATAAAATACATAATCATATAGTAAACATAAATACCATATATAACATATATAAAATAAAGTGACATCATAATGGCCACCTTTAAAGGTGTTAAAAGAATATTGAACAATCATCGTTTCGTGAGGCAGAAAATCGCCAACCACAGAAACAATATGTTCTTTAACCATTAGATGAAGGTGTGTGTAAGTGTAGCTCTATACATATTATAAAAACATCCTAGTATATTTAAGATACTGTAGTTGTTACAAAAGAAATGAATAAAAAGAGTTTAGTGGGTTGGAGAAGCAAAATAAAACAAAAGGACTCAAGTGAAGACATTACCTTAAAATCGGGTAACTCCCTTTGGTTTGAGCTAAAAGGCTTCTTTGGGATGACTTCTGCCCAAAGTGATTCTTCAAGGAGTTAGATAGGGATTTTGAGAGACCAAATGGGCAGGGGTTGGACGAGCCAAAGGCTTTGGAAGTGTGGGTAAGGAGGTAGGGGTGGGGGCCTTTTATAAGAGGAGAGGAGGGGAACTCTTGGAAAGGTATAAAATGTAACTTTATTTTCAAATTAGTTTCGGATTTTAATGGTCCCACATTGATGTGTTTAGAGGATAAGGTGATAATGGTTAGAAATGAACCCGTCCAATAGGTTATGGACATGTCTAGGTCATCGCTGCATCATCATGATGTCATAAATAATTTATTTTATTTAATGTCTAAAAATTATAAATAAACTACTATGATGTAGGAAATATTTTTAGATTTCCAATGAATATTTATAGTCCAAATGATCATTTATGTAGACAAAATTAAAAATATTTTACTTAGGTGATACATTCTTTGTTACATTTATCATTCTTTAAAAATAAAAGATAAAAAGTCACTTTCTCAGAAAAGTCATTCCATGGGGCCCCCAAGTTTGGCACAAGGCATCCCATGGTCGGCCATGAGACAACCAGTAGCCTTAGGACATATTTTGTGGTCATTTTTATTATTATGATATTATCTTATTATCATTAACTACCCGATTACTCATTAATCAAGATAAATAAAGATAATTACCGTCGTTACTATTCATAATGTCCAAAAACAAAAGAGTCTTAATTTCATAATTTGGACCTTCTGATTCCAAATATGTAATCCGTTTTACCAAATTCCAAACACATAAATTGCAATAAATAATTTAAAAAAACTTCATGTTTTCAAAACAAATAGTGGGTTTTTTGAAACAATATTTATGAAAAGTTTGGCACTTGTTTATGCCTAATTCCCAAGTGAAATTAATCCCAATGACCATAATTGAATTACATGGTAAAAATATATTCTAATTAAACATTAAAAAAATTAGAAAGATAATATAACCATATAATTATATTATATGAAAAAGCAGTTTTGATGTAAAATGCATTATTTTTCACTATTCATTGCAAAATGAACATTGTTAGAAAAATAGCAAAAATTATCTCAAGGTAAATTTAAATGCCCCAATCATAAATAATATATTTATTTTAAAATATAGAGCTTATAAAATTGTCAAAAAGTGGATTTAAAAGAGGTTCTCCATTAAAAGGTGGTTAATCGTCATTTTAAAGAATATTGGAATGCTTACGCTTAAAATTGGATTCATTCTCATTTTTAATCCTATAACATTTATTGAAAAAAAGTAAAAATATTTGACCAACATATATAATCATTTTGTAATTAGTTCTGTTCATTCCCTCCATTACAACGGCTAGGCGTTAACTACCATTTAAAATAATATTATTTTATTATTAGAGTGCAATGCAAGATTCCCAAGAAACTCATTGTTGCGTATTGGGTACGCCATCGTGCATAGCGTACCCTTTAATGTAATGTTAATATTGTATTCACAAATATGGATAAATATGAAAATTTAATACTATTTATTTACCTGGGGTGTTACATCCTTCCACCTTTTTGGGAATTGCGTCCTCGCAATTTTAAAATTGAGCATAGAAACATCCTTGAACGTCCCACATCGGAACAAGAGTCGGTAAAACAATCACATTAAAATAAAGAAAGATAAGTACAAAGGTCACCCATGTTAACCCATACTAGTATTCCAAGTATGAAAATATGGACATGGAGGAAAAATCAAAGGGTCATGTTCTGATGGAGAGTGAAAGTAAACATGTCTAGGAGAAAGTTAACCACAAGAAAATCACAAACATGTGATGGGTTAAATGGTATTCGATTCCTCCGTAGGAAAAGTTAATAGACAACATTTTTGTTTTATGTTACTTTTTATTGATGAATTTATTCATAAGGAAACATAATTACATATCATGATGACTTTCAACTTTTATTATATTTCTTACACAAACTCATATTTTCTCCTAAAGACGAGTATTTAGGAAGACATGTTCACTATAATCAACTTCTAGAGAACCACCTAATCCACAAAAGAGAACTATATACTTCCCATGTCTTTAGACATTAACCGAAACCAAAACCAAAAAAGGTTAGTACAAGATCAGATAATCCAGAAAAGGATAACCATTTATAAAAAGAAAATATATTCTTAATCTCCAAAATTTGTCCAACAAAACCCAAAGTTCAACAAGGACCATTCGATAAAAAAATTTTCCATAAAATTCTTCAAAGTAAGCCAAACTAAGATTAAAACCCAAATATTTGAAGGATTTAGTCACATAGTCTTCCAAGTTAAATTGTAACATTTATCTCTAAACAACATCAGTAGCTCTTAAAGTCTCGTATTGAAAAGTAATTAACCTAATCACATATCCTCCATGATAGGTTAATAAATTTCCATAGATAACCCAAAATCAACTTACTCTTAATTCATAAAATCATCTAACTAAAAAGAATCAGTCAAACTAACCAGGACTTCACATAGTTCTGTGGTAGGCGATAAATACCAGTTTCACTTTTGTTGTGGGTTCGATTACCGCAGCTTTGTCCGACGCGACGGGTTGTCACACAGTCTGCGTGTTGTCTTTTTTCCAAAACTATATAATTCTCAAATAATTACCCAAAAAGAGATAAAATCATCAAAAATAACCATAACATAATTTAACCACAATTTTATCTCTTGCCTTTCACTTCCATCATAACATATAGTAATCCATAATTACCTCAAAAGTAAGGATCATATAAACCCAAATGGTTCTTTATAACTATGTCCACAAAAGAACAGATAAATATTCCTTGAATAAAATTTTCATATATTAAACATTAGGGTTACACATAATATAAAAAGACTTCTAATGTAACCCCATCATCAAAAGAGACTTAATACTCTTAAGAATTTCACCATAACTCTTGAACCCCTTATATGTTGACATCTTACTCATTCAACATTCTTTATGATCCATTAACCATTCCTTTCCAATTTATTCTTAAATACTTCTTTCCTACAAACAAAATCACGAATCATATCCTAAGATTCAAAAATAGGAAAACAATAGTCATGAAATAATCCATAACTTTGATTGGTCATTTTTAGTTTCTTCATCCTCAATCGTAATGGCATTATGTATTGGTAAAAAAACATTTGTACGATCATGGTGATCCCATTCACGAAACTTCTTCAAAGGACATGTGTTTTCATAATGACCATGCACACCACATTTAAAACATTCAATTGATCACTCAGAAAGAACTTCGTTCCCTTTCCTCGAGGAAACTGGATGCTTCCTTTTTCCATGGAAGGTTCTTGCTTTATGACCTTCATTTCCACATCTATAGCATATTTCAGTCCCTTTGAAACATTTTCCTAGGTGTTTCTTTCCACATTTTTGACACATAAGTTTTTGAACACACTTACCTTTATGATTCTTACCTGTCGTTCTGTAGGGATTTGTTTCTCGCATATATGATGCCTTAGAGAAATCACCAAGGTTAAGGTGGTCAATCATGACTCCAGATACTTGGTTGAGGATAATCACAAGAGTTCTCATTGCAGCTCCCATATCATTCAGTTGCTTGCTTAATAAACTGTCACAGTTTCCTCCACATCCACTATTACTTTGGTGCCTGCTAGATCCAGCCATTTACTAAAACCAAAAAGGTCAGTGTGAGTATATCAACAAAAATATCATGTACTAATGATGAAGTAAACACTAAGATATACATACTCATTCACTTTATCTAAAACTAGGACTCTTTCTGAAATCCTAACCATTATGGTAGTGTCACTTCTGTTTAAAGAATACCCTAACCTCTAAAGTTATCTAAACCGACCTTTGATACCAACTATAAGGCCCCACCCTTAAACCTTACTTAATCTTGAGTTATTACATGATTACACATTGAGGATATTTTCAGGTTGAGAGTTTAAGAGAATTAGATCATAAAACTTGCATTACATTCCCCATTTAAAAAAATTGGTTACATAAAATATAGTATTCATTTTTCCCCTCAACGGAAACATATTTAAAATAAAACATGGATTATTTCTTGACACTTCCTTGACACTATCATCATTTCATGTACCTTTCCCTTGACCTGTGGAAAACATTTCAAAAAAACTTGGGATGAGCATAAAAAGCTCGGTAAGGGTTATAAAAAAAATATGGAACAGAAACATGAGTTCATATATCAATAATAATGAAATCATACTTTACCCATAAAACATAGGCACTTTAACATACCTCACCAAATCATGAATAAATCATAAAAATCATAATACATAAAAGGTAACTTGAGGCATTCATAACATTCTTACATAGGGAGTAACCCTCTTGGTTACGTTTGGAATACCCACCACAGTATATTCCCTAAATCTCTTCAGAGAAACCTTAATGTTTCACTCCATCGCATTAACCAATGCATTGGAGAGCTATATCGGGCTCACCCGCCCTTAGTTTATCACAGAACCACCCGTTTTCATAAAAATGCCCAAGAACCATAACATAAACGTCTCACATAAAACATGCATAAAGGAAACATAAAATTTCCACATTTCAATCACAATATAACTTTTTAGTATATTGAAATAATGAATCCATTCAAAAAGAAACCATTTACAAAACCATTTAAAACATTTAATAAAGATATTTTTGAATCAAAGTGTCCCATATCACCTTGAAATTTTTAAAATTTTAAACACTTAATATCCATATAAATAAATCCTTAAAACCATTTTGAAAACATGGATATTAATAAGAACAAATATTTAAAACATTTAAAGCGATATTTTGGTTAGAGTTGGTTTACCAAAATTAGAGACACTTGAATACAATAATTGAGGAATAACATTTAGTAAGAACATTATAATATCATGAGAGTAAATGGATTCATGATATAATATTCTAAAGGACAGTATATACACCATATAAGAGTTAATTGGTGCATAACAACAATGAAGTCTCAATAGAAATGTCAAATATGATGAAATCCCTTATAAAGAAGGTATCCCTAAATTAAGGATAAATCAATCTCAAAATTATGTGTGAAAAATATAAATACACCCAATATAAGTGGATATTATGTGTAAAACAATATAAGGTCATTAACACATATTCAAAGGATGACATATTCAATAACTACATGTTGAACCCAAAGAAATCGAAATTGGGTTAAAAAGTTCCCTTGGTAAAATTCGAGAGCCTAATGGCCTCACTTCAAAATTCAGAAAATGAGTTGATGAGAGATAAAAAGGGAATATCATCATTTGGACATAAAATTTACATCAATAAGGATATAAAATAACATATCCCAACATAAAATTAAGTAAATTAAAAGACATAACAAGAGATGTCTTTTAAAAAGAGGAGGGTGAAAGGTTCCCTTACCGATTTGGGCAACATTCAAAACGCACACCCCATGAAAGAAGGGTCATAAAATGAAGATGTAACTACCCATAAATGAGATTATATTATACTAATATTAATATAATGGGCATTACTTACTCCACACAAAAAGGAAATAGTGGCCAATGTAGCATGGATCTCACGGGAACAAAAAGTGAGATGAAAATCCCCTTATGAAAATTCGGCAGCCAAACGGCGCCACAAAAAACTTCCAAAAATTGATTGATGAGTTAAAATAGGGTCTCTAATAACATAAAAATTACAGAAAGTGAAACATAAAAGAACATCCTCCAACATAAGAACATGGAGCATAAAATAAATGACATAAAAGAGAGTACTTGCAAAGAAAGAGAGAGGTAGGATCCCTTACCTCAGGTCCGACTTGACTCGATCGTTCTTTAATCTCCTGAATAATAAACATGAGTTAATTTATACTTCCTTAAGAACCTTTTTAATGTTAATTATTCCTTTTATATCACTTATTTCCATTTAATGAACACTATGTAATTATTTTAGTTAATAACGGTTGTTTAAACGATCATTGGTACTTGAGTCAAAATATGCTCTTTATAATTACAAGTTGTTCACGTATCCATCATATACAGATTTATAATAATTATTTATATATAATATATATCCAGTAAATATTTATTTTATACTATTCCATATCATTTGAAGATAAAAAACAAAAAGCACAGTTCATGGAGACGGTAGGCCGTACGTACACATGAACACTACTTTCATTTTTTTCTTTTTTATATAAATGGAATTAAAAATATATGATATATATATATATATATATTATAATTCTGGTGTAATATATATGTTATATAGGTCACATATGTTCATCAATTTCATTCTTTATACATTCCATGTATTGCATGTACGAGTCACATCATTTGAGGGGGCGGTAGTCCGCACTTCCTCATATGAAATTATCGCATTTAAAAAATTGAAAAGAATAAAGTTATGGTTTAAATATAAAATAAAGAAGCATATAGTAAACATAAATACCATATATATCATATATAAAATACAGTGACATCATAATGGCCACCTTTAAAGGTGTTAAAAGAATATTGAACAATCATCGTTTCGTGAGGTAGAAAATCGCCAACCACAGAAACAATATGTTCTTTAACCATTAGACGAAGGTGTGTGCAATTGTAGCTAGAATAATTCTTATAACAACACCCTAGTATATTGAAGATACTGGAGTTGTTACAAAAGAAATGAATAAAAAGTTTTTAGGGGGTTGGAGAAGAAAAATAAAACAAAAGAACTCAAGTGAAGACATTACATTAAAATCAGGTAACTCCCTTTGGTTTGAGATAAAAGGCTTCCTTGGGAAGACTTCTGCCAAAAGTGAGGCTTCAAGGAGTTATATAGGGATGTGGAGTGACCAAATGGACAGGGTTTGGGCGATCCAAAGGCTTTGGAAGTGTGGTTAAGGAGGTATGGGTGGGGGCCTTTTATAAGAGGAGAGGAGGGGCACTCTTGAATGGTATAAAATGTAACTTTATTTTCAAATGAGTTTCGGATTTTAATGGTCCCACATTGATGTGTTTCTAGGATAAGGTGATGAGGGTTCTAAATCCACCCATCCAATAGGTTTTTGAGATGTTTCGGTCTTATATTTTACATTCTCTTTCCATTTTATTTAAATCGTTAAATAATGAGGTTATCGCTGCATCATCATGATGTCATAAATAATTTAATTTATTTAATGTCTAAAAATTATAAAAAAATACTATGATGTAGGAAATCTGTTTAGCTCTCCAATGAAAATTTATATTCCAAAATATCATTTATGTAAACAAAATTAAAAATATTCTACTTAGGTGATACATTATTTGTTACATTTAACAGTCTTTAAAAATAAAAGATAAAAAGTCACTTTCTCACAAAAGTGATTCCACGGGGCTTCCAAGTTTGGCACAAGGAATCCCATGGTCGGCCATGAGACAACCAGTAGCCTTAGGACACATTTTGTGGTCATTTTTTATTATTATGATATTATCTTATTATCATTAACTACCAGATTACTCATTAATCAAGATAATTAAAGATAATTACCATCGTTACTATTCATAATGTCCAAAAACAAAAGAATATTAATTGTATAATTTGTAACTTATGATTCCAAATATTTAATCCATTTTACCAAATTACAAACACATAAATTGAAATAAATAATTTAAAAAAATGTCCCGTTGTCAAAACAAATAGCGGGTTTTTTTAAACAATATTTATGAAAAGTCTGGCACTTGTTTATGCCTAATTCCAAAGTGAAATTAATCCCAATGACCATAATTGAAATAAATGGTAAAAATATATTCTAATTACACTTAAAAAAAATTAAAAAGTTAATATATCCATATAATTAAATTATTTGAAAACGCAGTTTTTTTGTAAAATGCAGTATTTTTCACAATTCATTGAAAAATGAACATTGTCAGAAAAATACCAAAAATTAACACAAGGTAAATTTCAATGTCCCAATCATAAATAATATGTTTATTTTGAAAAATAGAGCATATAATATTTTCAAAAAGTTGATTTAAAAGAGGTTCACCATTAAAAGGCAGTTAATCGACCTTTTAAAGAATATTGGAATGTTTACGCTTAAAATTGGATTCATTCACATTTTTAATCATATAACATTTATTGAAAAAAAGTAAAAATAATTGACGAACATATATAATCATTTTGTAGTTAGTTATTTTCATTCTTTCCATTACGAGGGCTAGGCGTTAACTACCATTTAAAATAATATTATTTTATTATTAGAGTGCAATGCAAGATTCCCAAGAAACTAATTATTGCGTATTGGGTACGCCATCGTGCATAGAGACCCCTTTAAAGTAATATTAATAATTTATTCAAAAATATGTATAAATATGAAAATGTCATACTCTTTATTTACCTGGGGTGTTACAGGTATCCTCCCAGGGATGGGGAATCATGTATTAGTATGTTCTGGATTGTTCTTGATCTCTTGGGGTTTCCTATGTTTAATGGATCTTACTTTCTTACAGTGATGAATGGGATAGTTGTATGTTAATTTCCATTTCCCTTGTTTTATGATTACGGTAGTGCATTCTTGTGTAATTATTTTTAATGGAATGTTAAGTGTTGATTTTAAAAAGGGTTATGAAAATTATTTTGAATGAAAATAGTGTTTTATCATCTTTTTTGAATTTTGAAAATGTAAGCATCAATTTCCCCTTGAATGCGTTTTGGTATCTCTAATATAATAGAATTATTTTTGAAAATGAAAAAGGGAAGTGGGTCATACATTGTTTTTAAGTAAAATGTGTATAAATATTTAACTTTATAAACTATAGTTCAAATATGAAGTTGAAGTTTTTTATTTTGAAGGAATTTCATTAGGGAATAGATCATAAGGACAACCTACTGAGTTTTAATTCCCACACCTAATGTTCTTTTCTATTTTTATCCCTTTTGCTGGTTTTAGCTTGAGTTTGATCACCTTAGGTGATGGTTGATCTTCTGTTGGAATGTGAACCTCAGTTTCACAAGGATATGATGTAGAATTATTGTGTGGTTGGTTGTATTATATAGTTCGGTTTTATTTTATTATTATTTTATAAATTATTTTCAATTCAGTTCTTTTATATATATGAACTTCCAAAGAACCATTCTACTTTTTAGTTATTTTGTTTGTTTTTTGGGTGAAATAATTCCCCTTATTTACTTTTTTGATTCCTGGAACTATTTTCTATCCCTTGTTTATCGATTAGTAATTCTCCTTAGGTTATGCCACTGATCGACTTCAATGACTGGTTCAGGTTTATCCCGGATTGGTTCCTGATTGATGTGATAATTGGTGAGTGGGACTTGGTGATGTTGTGAGGATTATTATAACTTATACATGCATTTTGTTTCTAATATTTATTCATTGGACCATTAGTATTCCTTTTCCACATTATCATTAAATGAATTGTGTATTCTCTTATTGATATTTTTTATTCTAACTCTATATATATACCTCTCATGTTTCCATGAGGGCATTGGAGACCTTTCCAGTCATATCTATTTTTGTGTGGAGTTGTTGGGGAGACAATACCAAATGAATTTACTATGGTTTTATCTTTTATTTTTTTCATTTTTTGTATCTTTTACATACTTGATGAGATATGGTTAACATTGCATTCACATTTATTTTAGGCATTGGTTGGTAAATTTTCATCTTATATCCTGACCCTTTATTTTATTATAAGTTTATTCTTCCATATGTGAGATTTAATTCTATCAGTGATAGCTTCAACACTTTTTCCTTACCAATGTAGGATTTGAGGGACATTTCATTTTTTTCATCACTACTTTATCTACAGGGGTACATGAAGAGGATAAGTGGGGTCATAAAATAGATCATTCTGATCATAATTTCAAACATGTATTATTTTGATTTAGATTTTGTTTCATTAATTTAGTAATTTTAATAATTATGATTCATTTAATTATGATGAAATAAATTTCATTTTTTATTATAATATTCTGTCATAATGTGATTAATAATTACCCTTTTTCGTCTGATGTGTCACATGCTATAAAAAATATTATTTAATTAAAAGGATGTACAAACTAAAATATTGTGGTGTTATATGTAATCTAACTAAATATGCGTCTACCAATGATTTTATACACATAAAATATATCAAATCCAATATAACTATACAAAAATTAAACTATACATAACCTCAATATTTATGCTCATAACTTCATGAAAAATTAATGTAAATATTGATGAAAATGAAAGCATATGTTTTTAAACAATGATTGTTATGAATCTTGGGTAAATTTTATAAGGAAAAACATATCATATAAAATCATCCATATCCAATATTCATATCATATAAATAATATATATATATATATATATGAATATATACTTATTAGTAAATTAGTAAATAAATATTGTATTTATTTTTTAAAAATGAGACATTAATATAAAAAATTTATATTTTATTTAGGAATATTAATATTTAATTTATAATTAGTAACACTTATCTAATATAAATAATTTGTAAACTAGAGTAATTTTATTAAGAATTACTCATTATTTCATATTTTCCTATATTTAATAAGATAAGAGATAATATCTAAAATATATGACAATTTAATGAAAACTTATGATAATCTCTATTGGGGTTGTCTTATCATTTGTAATTATTTTATCTATATCTTCTTTTTAATGAAACCCAATGTTTTGAAAAAACAATGGTTATGAATTATACATTGGTTGAGTGATTATCATAGCTTAAAACATCATGTAAAACCGTGTTTTCTTTAAAATATTTATTACAATTCATCCAGCCACAACCTAGGATAATGTCAAAAAAATTAATCCCACCTTATCATATACAATATTTAAAATAATAGGGTAGTGGTCTAATAAGAGTCACATAGCCATATCATTTTTACGCATTAAGATATCAAATTAAAAGCATTCAAGAAAATGTGTCCTTTCTAAAATCAAATTGAAATTTTTTTTATCTAAAAGTAATGTTTTTTTAATACATGTGAGGGGTTCTATATAAACCTCATATGATCATTACATATGAAAATACCCATTAATATTCCATAGTTAACATCATAAAATCAATCTATAATTAAAAAATATAAAAAAAAATCATCTTAGTAAACAATTGTTGAGTCTATATCAAAAGAGTATACTTTAAGAATATAACTAAAAATTGTGATTATTCTCATTCTCTCATAGGTAGTAAAACCAATAAAAAATATAAGTTCATTATATGAGGACCCGTTACTCTTCTAATTGTTTGAGAGTACATTCTCCCCTAATATAAATAAATAATAGCATTGAATAAAACATTGAATTCTTTTTACTATGTACCACCAACCACAATGGAATGATCTACAATATCTTTAGATTATTTCTTATTTTAGAAAAGGCATTCATGAATCAGTTCATAATGTTTAACAGGGACCATATGTTAATCGTTACATATGTCTATTTGTGTATTGGGATTTTTGAATATTTTAATAATTATAAAATAAAATGAATTCTATAAATGGAATATATTTATGATTTATAAGTGATAATAAATCATATAAAACAAGGATATTTTGGTATAATTTTTTTCATTACAAATGTATGGGTTACTATCATTTCATTAATGAATATATAACATTATTGTCTCATTTCCAATATATCTCATGTTATGGTCTCATCACTAGAATAGTTGAAGATTTACTGGAGCATCATTATTATAATAGGGGATACATTCTTATCACCAAAAATGATTTAATTTTGTAATTTTTTTATAAATGTAGGAACAATTGGATCATCTCCAGTAATTTTAAGGATTAATCGTTATTCAACATTATATCAACATACTACCCCATATTCAATTAGGGAATGGTTGTATACTTGTTATATATTATGAGAATTATGCGTGATGTTTTTATTTTGTTGTTTCATTGAATCAAAGAAGAAATAAATATTATACACCATATTTATGCACTCCTATGTGGATTTAAGGTTTATAAAATTTTCTTATCAACCATGAATATTTAAAATATTATAACAGGATTCAATATCATATCACCATTAAGCCCTTGAATTTTTTTGGATCATCACTAGGGGCTCTATGGTTTTTATGAATTATTAAAAATGAAATTAATAATCCAATGACGTGTCACAATAGATATACATGACAAAATATATCAGTTGTTTGATATAAATTGTATTTTGAGATACGGTTATTCTTTATTGTGTCCAATAAAGCTTAAATTTTTATAGGAGGATTGTAAATACACTATTAGTAATATCAGAGTTGTTTTTTAGTTTTTTTATGTTAATGGGGAATCCCATGTATCCCTATATACGGAATCAAAACACACATAGTTATATGGAAATGTTTCATATAATTTTGACATGAAATGGATTACCTCTTAAAATTGTGTGAGAATAAATTGTGGTTTGCATTTTATGCTATCAGATATTAGTATGATGATATTATTTTTAGGTTATTGATTTAAGGATTGTAATTGTAAGAATCCGGTTCTTATTAAAGAGGTACAGGTTTCTTCCTTTCCTTTTCCTTAAGTGTTTTTGAGAAAATATGGAAAATGGGGGAAAATTCCTGAATTTCAGAACTTCACGCCGTGTACTTTATCCACACGCCATGTACTTTTGGCTGTGTTGGGATGAGTACACTGGGTTTGTAGCCATTCCTGCGACGAAGGGTATAGGAACCGACTACACGCCGTGTAGTGGTAACTTACACGCCGTGTAGTCAATCGGAAGGTTTAAACAGTATGGTGGTGGCATCGCCTCCAGCTGGGCGATAGTACACGCCATGTACTCCAGAGTACATGCCGTGTACTCATGTCGATAGATATACAGTGTGGCGGTGCCGCCAAATGAATAGTTAAATGAAGGGAGTACATGCCGTGTACTTTGTTTTTTCGGCTTAAAACAGGCAGTAGCCTTCTTATTTGGCCGAGGAGACTCTTGAACCGTTTTGGAGCCAAAGGAGGAGGCCTGATCTTTTATGGTCCACCGGGCGTTGGTCTGGAATCCGATTTGGCTTCGGATGATTTCGTTGGAACCGCACGGGTAAGCCCTCTCCTCTCCTGGTACCATTCTTACCAATTCTTCTTCTAACGTATGTTATTTACGTTTGAATGAGTTTTGTTCTTTGTCAGATCTACGCCGTTCTTGGGCATTTCTAGATTCAGCGTTCAGGTATAGCGTTCGTTGGCGTATAAGGTAGGTGGCTTTGTGTTTAGTTTTCCAACTGCTATGTGTTTTGCGTGTTTTTGTGCCACGAACCCATGTTGGGGTGTCGTGTGGGTGAGGTAGTTTCTATATAAATACCTAGAATTGATTAGGTATTTAATTGTGATAATAAAATGTTGTTTGGGATCGTTGCTTGGATCTAGAACCACCCCCGGGGTGTGTTTCTCTATTTAGTCGTTTGGCCAGGATACCTGAGGGTATGCCTTTAAAGTAGTAATTGTAGAATTTCCTTTAGAGGAATTGCTTGTTACTGCTTGTTTACCTGTTGGTCATGGCCCGGTTACCTGTTTAGCTTGAGGGAATTTTTGTATTTAGCCTAAGAGCATTGTTGTGATTAGCCTAAGGGCACTGCACTATTTAGCCCGAGGGTTGTAGTATTTAGCCTGAGGGAAACCTTTCATGCCTGAGGGCTTGACTTCTGTGCCTGAGGGCGACACTTCCTATGCCTGAGGGAAATTTATGTTACGCTTGAGGGCTAAACCTGCGGGTTGGATTCTGCTTACCTGAGGGTAAGGTTTTTTTGTCTAAGTACGTGGACTGTTTACCTAGAAATGCAATGTGGTGGTTTTCTAATATTTAAATGGATAATGAAATGGAAATATAACTGGTAATTAGTTACTTTTGAGTATTTCATACTTTATTGAATTTTATTACTACACACTATTGTTGCACGCTTACACGCAGTTGGGCATGGGCTTTTGGTGGGTGCCTACTGAGATATATTTCTCACACCCTGTTTGGGTCATGCTTTTAGGCCCAAAGAGATTACGTTGCTGCAGGTGTAGATAGGGGAAAGAGGCCCTATATAGGTACTTGACTCTTTCTGAGGAGTAGGAGGTCATGGGACCGAGCCTAGGCTCGCGATGCCACTGCTAGCTCTTTTTCTTGTTTTGCTATACTCTATTTTATGTTGTACTGTATTGATGTATAACATGTTCTGGCTGATTTCTTAGAACTTGAAACATGTAGCATCATCACTTATATACTGTTGGTTATATCCACAGCTGTGGTTATATCAGTTGTGTATGTTAACTGCTTCCGCTGTTTGTTGTATGTTTATTTTGGTATTCCGCTGCGCTACACTTTGACAAATGAGGGCATAGCCCACTATCAGACCTGGGCCCTCACTGCATGTTGGCAGCGTTTGGCATTTGGGGAAATGTGCTTGAGGTCATGTGGAGAACCGGGCTCGGGGCACCCGTTGAGTGGTACCCAGGTCTGGGACGTTACAAAGTGGTATCAGAGGTGTTTCATTTCTTTGACATACTATTTAGATCCATAGTCCGGGATAGGATAGAACGGTAGTTGGTAATAAGCTCTGCCCGGGCATTGCTAACCTGTGTACAGGGAAAATCCATTCTACCTCGTATTTTTTCATTCTTTTTGATTTTTCAATTTTATGGTTGATATGTTTTCACCGTTGGGTGACGCACGAGGATTGTGATGTTTATATTTTATCTGTGTGTTCTATTTAGTTGCAACCCGATGAGAAGAGGTTATGTCGTCTCATGGATCATATAGGCACATGCTAGAAATCACATGCCATGCATAGTTTCCATGCCATGTAAGTGCATTAGAATTTGAATGTTGTTGTGATAGTTGTTGTGCTAGTAAAGCATGTTGTTGTGATAGCTTCTTGATAAATACTTGCCTTCTGATATGGTATTTTTGTTTGAGCTTGTTTATAGAATGGATGCAAACATTGATTTTTGGGGAGTATGAGCCCCCATTGACCGTAATTTGGTGGTTCATTGACTGATTGTTGGTTATAACACGTATAATATGTCAAAAATAGATTTGTGGGGAGTATAGGCCCCCACGGGTCGGAATTTGACACTTAGGTGTTGTTTTTCAGTATTTTCTGGGTTCCAGGGATGTTTCTCAGGCATACTGTCCGGAAAGCCCAGAATACACGTTGTGTAGGACCTCATACATGCCGTGTGTGTTCTTCTGTTCGGGAAGAAAAATGACCTTTTTTATTACACATCGTGTACCCCAAGTACACGCAGTGTAGTCTCTTCCCGTGTCAGAAACCGTGTGGGCGGTGACACGGGGTAAGGAAGGGCTTGGGTAAAACACGCCGTGTAGTTTTTATGCACATCGTGCAGTGTGACCCGGAGTCCGGCCGTGTAACTAACAACACGGGTTGGTGAACTCCATGACAGAACACGCCGTGTCATTTATAGACACGCAGTGTAGTGTGACCGGGGGACTCGGCCGTGTAACTAACAACACGGGCTGGTGTCACCTCTCCCTGAGCCCGCCATGTACTATTGGGACACGCCGTGTAGGCTTGTCCGAGGAAAGACCGTGTGGAGTTAACTATATGGCGGGGAAATGGGGAGTTGTACACGCCGTGTAAGGGTGTAACACACCGTTTAGAGTCAAGCCGAGTGGTCGGTCGTGGAACAGACGACACGAGCAGTTGGAAAGTAACATTGTACACGCCGTGTAGATATTATACACGCCGTGTAGTTTTGTTGAACGGAAGCCGTGTGGCTTATCCATGTAGAAGGACCCGGGCAGGGGAAAGGAAGTCAAGTACAGGACGTGTAGTCAGTGTACACGCCGTGTAGTCTTGTTTTGCAAATTTTGAAACGCCTTCTTCCTCTTGTTCCTTTGTGGTTCCTTCGTTTCAGTCTTAATAATCATGAATCTGAGGTGTGCTTTTGACCTTGTAGAGTCATGACGCCAAGACGACCGTGAGTTGTTCACCAGGAGAGTGATGATGATTATACTCTGGAGATGGTGGGCCATGGGCTTCCAGTTGATCGAGCAGTAGAGCCAGATGCGGCACCAGCTGTTATACCGGACGCAGGCGCTGAGGCGCATTTCCGTGAAGGCTTATTGCAGTTCATGCAGACCTTTCAGGGAGCACCGCAGGCTGCCACATCTATGGACGAGCTGATGCGTATCTGTCAGCAGCAGCATCCACCTACGTTTTCAAGGGATGGCGGACCACATGCTACATAGTCTTGGCTATGATCGATGCAGACTATTTTCGAGCATCTTGAGACACCTCCAGGGTGGAGGGTCAATCTCATGACTTACATGCTGCGTGATTCCACCAAGAGGTGGTGGGATGTTACCACCCAGTCAGAGCATCACTGGGACATGGCGTGGAAATATTTTCATGCAGTCATCTATGACTTCTTCTTTCCCGAGACATTGAGGGAAGATAGAGCTCGAGAGTTCATGAATCTGTAGCAGGGCGCTATGTCGGTGATGGACTACTATGCTTGTATTACAGAGCATCATCTTTTTTCACCCGTGTTGGTGAGTGATGAGACGTTGAGAGCCAGACATTTTGAGGATGGTCTTCTCTATGACATCCGAGCGTTGGTGAATGTTTTCAAGTTGCCTACTGTGCATGAAATTGTGAATCAAGCGCTGATTACAGAGAGGAACCTGCATGAATCGAGTGGTGTGGGACAAGGTGGTTCAATAGTAGTTACTGGTACTATTTCTGCTGGCAAGAGGAAGATACAGATTGACTTCTCTCAGGGCGGTAGTACCAGCAATCCAGCTTATTCAGGTGGACCGGTCAGGTGCTACCAGTGTGGCAGAGAGGGGAACAAGAGGCTGTAGTGTCCACGAGACCCAGTGGAGTGCCGAGCTTGTGGCAATATGGTCCATCTATAGCGCTTTTGTAGGGAATTTCTACCAGTGGATAGTGAGAGGGGTTCTGTGCAGACTCCGCATGCGGGAGTAGGACCCGTGGCTTCTTACCAGTCAGGGAACTAGAATACGTCAGGGTGTGCAGGCGGAGATGGTGGTCGTGGCCGTGGTAGCCAGACACCAGGATCACAGAGGCAGCAAGGTGGGACATCTCAGGGTATCCAGGCTGTGTTGCAGGGCCGCGGCACTGGGAAGGCATATGTAGTGCAACAAACCCAGCAAGAGTAGGATCCCAGATCTTCTACGGTCAGAGGTACTATTATAGTAGCTTCTGTCATATCTTCAGTACTTTTCGATACAGGTCCAACACATAGTTTTATATCTGTACCTGTTGTGGAGAGACTTGGGCTCATTGTTTCTAATTCTTCTGATATCTTGATGCTAGACACTCCGTTGGGGACTAAGACGGTTGGTGTGTGTCGTTGCAAGGAGTGCCCCCTTGAGGTTTGTGGGTGTCACTTCCTTTGCAACCTCTATGTCCTGGACATGACGATCTATGATGTCATTCTCGGGATGGACTAGTTGGTTCCCTTTCATGCCATTGTAGAGTGGTATCGTCGCAGGGTGTGTTTCACGTCACCAGAGGGCGGGGAGTTTCTATACAAGGGAAATTGGGATGTTTAGGTGAGTCGAGCTGGACCAGAGCATCATGGGAAAGGTGGAGTCACAACCCAGATTGGTAGCTTATATCTGGATGACCAGGGGACTTGTCAGACGGATTTCCCTCCAGTTGTCGATCGTTTCAGGGATGCCTTCCTGGACGATTTTTCAGGTCTATCTTCGGTGCATGAGGTAGATCTCTTAATTGAGCTTATGTCAGGAGCAGCACCAGTGTCCATTCCTCCTTGTAGGACAGCCACGCCTGAGTTGCAGGAGCTAGAGAGGCAGTTGGAGGAGTTACAGGCAAAGGGTTTTATCCGACCTAATACTTCTCCTTGGGGTTCTCTGGTCCTTTTTGTAAAGAAGGTGGATGGTACCCTCCGAATTTTTGTGGATTATCAGAATCCGAACCAGTTGAGGGTTAAGAACCGATATCACTTGCTGAGGATAGATGATCTGTTTGATCAGCTTCGTGGAGCACGAGTGTTCTTGAAGATTGACTTGAGATCCAGATATCATCAGCTGCGTGTGACACCATCTGATATACCTCTCACATCTTTCATAAGTAGGTATGGTCTATATGAGTACATGTTTATGCCGTTCGGACTCACAAAAGAGCCATTAGTATTCATGGCTTTGATGAATCGTGTGTTCCATACGTATCATGATTCATTTGTGGTAGTATTCGTGGACGACATCTTGGTGTACTCTCACACTCGAAACAACCATGACAACCATCTTGAGATCGTATTGAGTATACTGAGAGAGAATCATCTATATGCTAATCTCTTAAAGTGCCACTTTTTTATGGACCTGATTCACTTCCTGGGTCATATCATCTCAGAGGCAGGAGTTGCAGTAGACCCATGGAAGGTGAGAGTGGTAGTTTCCTGGGAGTGGCCTAAGAACATGTTTGAAATATGGAGTTTCTTAGGGCTGCCTGGTTACTACAAATGCTTCATACAGGACTTCTCCCGCTTAGCAGCACCGTTGACAGGTCTGACTAAGAAGGGAGTGAAGTTCGTTTGGTCAGAATCTTGTGAGACAACTTTTCAGGACCTAAAGGGAAGGCTAACATCAGCACCAATCCTAATACTCCCAGAGCTGGGGAAGAGCTATACAGTTTACTGTGATGCATCAGGGATTGGTCTGGGAACCGTTTTGATGCATGGAAACCGAGTTTTTGCATATGGGTCCTGACAGTTGAGGCCGCATGAGAGGAATTACCCGACACACGATATCGAGTTAGTTACAGTTGTTCATGTGTTGCCCTATTAGAGACATTACCTATTGGGAGAGCATTTTGTGGTTTTGACCGACCACAAAAGCCTCATGTATATCTTTACTCAGTATGACCTGAATCTACGGCAGAGAAGGTGGGTTGAGTACCTATTGTCCTTCGATTTTGAGCTTGCCTATACACCTGGTAAAGGTAATGCAGTAGCCAATGCACTGAGCAGGAGGACTCAGATACAGGTAGCGCAGGAGGCCAATGGTAAGTGGCAGCTTATGGCTTTGTTCTCTAAGATGCATCGGAAGGTGCATTACAGTCAGGGGCAGACATATCTTTCCTCGTTAGATGTGACTTCTAACCTATTGGATAGTGTGAGGATGAGGCAACTATCGGTTTCAGATGGCCTAGTTCTATAGGACTCAGTGGCAAGTGAGGACCCTCCTCCCAGTTGGACGATAGGCGATGATGAGGTTTTGTGTTTACATGGATGTGTATGGGTTCCAGGGGATATATACAAGGAGATGATGTGAGAGTTTCATGCTTCAGCTTGGGTAGTTCATCCCGGGGTTACCAAGATGTACCGTGACTTGAGACATTAGTATAGGTGGCTGGGTATGAAGAGAGAGAGATATCTAGTTTTGTTACGAGTTGTTCTACCTGTCAGCAGGTGAAGGCAGAGCATTAGAGACTAGCTAGGCTGTTACAACAGTTTCCCATTCTAGAGTGGAAATGGGATGATGTCGCGATGGATTTCGTGACAGGATTGCCGAGGTCACCTCGAGGCAATGACTCCGTGTGGGTTGTTGTGGACAGACTCATGAAGGTATCTCACTTCGTGCCGATCAAGGAGACCTTTGGTGTGGATGAGTTCGGAAGGCTGTATATCCGTGATATCGTACGTCTGCATTGGTCCCTCATTCTATCGTTTCAGATAGGGATGCCCGCTTTACATCTCGTTTCTGGAAGAGTTTTCAGAGGGCACTGGGTACAAAGTTGTTTCTGAGAACAACATACCACCCTCAGAAAGATGGATAGTCAGAGAAGACGATACAAGTGCTAGAGGACATGCTTCGCGCATGCTTCCTAGACTTTGGGGGCTCGTGGGAGAAGAATATACCCTTAGTCGAGTTTTCTTATAACAATAGTTTTCAGGAAACTATTGACATTGAACCATATGAGGAATTATATGGTAGGCCATGCCGATCACCATAGTGCTAGTTATAGGTTGGTGAGCCAGCTTTACCGGGGCCATAGCTCATGCAGGAGACATCTGAGCAGGTCCAGTTGATTCGGAAGCAGATGACTACCACACAGTCTCATCAGAAGTCTTATGCTGATCGCCGCAGACGACCTTTGGAGTTCATGGTTGGAGATCGGGTTTTCTTGCGTGTTTCACCAAGGCTGGGAAACAAACGGATCAGGAGACAGGGTAAGCTTTCACCGAGGTATGTGAGACCATTTGAGATTCTATAGAGAGTCGGGTTGGTTGCCTATCGGTTGTAGTTACCACAGTGGTACCGAGAGATGCACGACGTCTTCCACGTGTCTCAGTTGCGTCGCTTCCATTCAGACCCGTCTCACACCTTTCAGCCAGAGGAGGTTGAGATTCAGCATGATGAATCCTTTGAGGACCATCAGATCCGAATCGTTGACAGGAGCACGAAGGTTCTCCGATGCTGGTCAGTTCCTCTCATACGGGTTCTATGGAAGCATGTCCGAGTGAAGGATGAGACTTGGGAGTAGGAGGCTGACGTATGTACTCAGTGGCCAGAGCTGTTATGAGATTATTCTTCGCCACCCTTGGAAGGGAAATTCTGGGACGAATTTGTATAAGGGGGGAAGTTTGTAAGAACCTGGTTCTTGTTATAGAGGTACGAGCATCTTCTTTTCCTTCTCCTTATGTGTTTTTGAGAAAATATGGAAAATGGGGGGAAAATCCTGATTTTTAGAACTACACGCCCTGTATATTATCCACACGACATGTACTTTTGGCCGTGTTGGAATGATTACACAGGGTGTGTAGCCATGCCCGCGACGAAGGGTGTAGGAACCAACTACACGCCGTGTAGTGGTACCTTATACGCCGTGTAGTCGGTCGACAGGTTTAAATAGTAAGGTGGTGGCGTCGCCTCCAGCTGGGCGACCGTACACGCTGTTTACTCCAGAGTACATGTCGTGTACTCTTGTCGATGAATGAACAGTGTGGCGGTGCCACTAATTAAACAGTTAAATGAAGGGAGTACACACAGTGTACTTGGAAGTACATGCTGTGTACTTTTTTTTTGGCTTAAAACAGGCAGTAGCCTCCTCATTTGGTAGAGGAGTCTCTTGAACCGTTTTGGAGCTAAAGGAGGAGGCATTATCTTTGATGGTCCACCAGGCGTTCGTCTGGAATCCGATTCGTATTATGACGATTTTGTTGGAACCGCACGGGTACACCCTCTCCGCTCCAGGTACCGTTCTTACCAATTCTTCCCCTAACATATGATATTTACGTTTGAATGAGTTTTTTTCTTCGTCAGTTCTATGCCGTTCTGGGGCGTTTCTGGAGTTGGTGTTCAGGTATAGCATTTCTTGGCGTATAAGGTAGGTGGATTTGTGTTTAGTTTTCCAACTGCTTTGTGTTTTGTGCATTTATGTGCCACCAACCCCTGTTGGGGTGTCGTGTGGCTGAGGCCGTTGCTATATTAATACCAAGAATTGATTAGGTATTTAATTGTGATAATAAAATGCTGGTTGGGATCGTTGTTGGATCCGGAACCACCCCCGGGGTGTGTTTCTCTATTTAGCTGTTTGGCTAGGATACCCGAGGGTATGACTTCAATGTAGTAATTGTAGAATTGCCTTGAGAATAATTTCGTGTTGCTGCTTGTTTACCTGTTGGGCATGGCCCGGATACCTGTTTAGCCTGAGGGTGTTTTTGTATTTAGCCTGATGGTGTTATTGTGATTAGCCTGAGGGCACTGCACTATTTAGCCCGAGCGTTGTAGTATTTCTCCTGAGGGCAACCATTTGTGTTTGAGGGCTTGACTTATGTGTCTGAGGGCGACACTTCCTACGCCTGAGGGAAATTTCTCTTAGGCCTGAGGGCTATACCTGTGGGTGGGATTCTTCTTACCTAAGGGTAAGGTTTTTTTGTCTGAGGACATGGACTGTTTACCTAGAAATACACTATGGTGGTTTCTAATATTTAAATGGATAATGAATTGGAAATATAACTGGTAATTTGTTACATTTGAGTACTGCTTACTTTATTTCATTTTACTACTACACACTGTTGTTGCACGCTTACACGCAGTTGGGCATGGGCCTTTGGTGGGTGCCTACTGAGATTTATTTATCACACCCTTTTTGTGTCATACTTTTCGGCCCAAAGCGATTCTGTTGCTGCAGGTGTAGATAGGGGCAAGATTCCCTATACAGGTACTAGACTGTTGCTGAGAAGTAAGAGGGCATGGGACCAAGCCTAGGCTCGCGATGCCGCTGCTAGCTGTTTTTCTTGTTTTTCTCTACTCTATTTTATGTTGTACTGTATTGATGTATGACATGTTCTGGCTGTTTTCTTAGAACTTGAAACATGTAGCATCATCACTTATATACTGTTGGTTATATCCACTTCTGTAGTTATTTTAGTTGTGTATTTTTACTACTTCCGCTGTTTGTTGTATGTTAATTTTGCTATTCCGCTGCACTAAACTTTGACAAATGGGGGCATAGTTTCCCCACTACCATACCTTGGACCTCACTGCTAGTCGGCAGCCTCTAGAGTTTGGGGAAATGCGCTTGAGGTCACGTGGCAAACCGGGCTCGGGGCACCTGTTGCGTGGCACCCGGGTCCGGGACGTTACCGTAATTCAATATAATTTATGTTCTTATGATTGGGACCAAAATGTGAGAGGAATCTATAACTGGTATGATGTTCAACCAATGAAAAGGATTACCATTTTTTTAGTTTTCTCACACATATAAGGAAAGTTAGGGTATGAATCTTTTTCAATAATTGAATCCCTAATGAATTTTTTTCTTAATAGAAAATAGTGTGTTCATAAATGTAATTCTCAATATTGTGTTTCCATTTTAATATACACTAATTAGTATGTATCTAAATAGAGTTATGTATGAATCCACCAATGGTTGTGGGATGTGTTGGTTTCAAAAGTTTTCTTAAATTTGATCCATAACATTTCTTGTGGTTGGGAAAAATATTTCCAGAGTTCAAACTATAGATAAAAATATTCTTGGTCAATATATCATGATGTGTAATTATGTGCCAATATCTCTATATGTTTTATAGATTATGTTTCATATGGTAGTGGATAATTGACTAGTTAAACTAAAAAGGAATTTTTTTTTGTGATTGTAGAAAGAAAAACTCAAGTGTTGGATAATTAATAATATCATTGAAAAATATTTGATATTTTTGATGGTGGCCTATAAAAATATTCATTGAATATGTGATAGGAAATGGTTATAGGTATATTATAGATGGGTTTCATCCCTTTTATAAATGGTAATTCATTGATTGGATAAATGTTTTCTCCATTATACTAAAATTGGGACTTATGATCATTGGTGATCCTTCATGTTCAACACATAAATTCATAATACTTTTGGTGACAGGATCATTGGGTATAGTCTGTTTTTTTAATTTTCTTTGATATAATAATCATGTTTGAATTTTAAACTCATGCATTCTCATAACAGAGATCATATAAATGTCTTTGTGTCTCATAAGTCTTTCAATTGTTAGATTACAGGATTCATCAATAAAAAATGTTTCAATTTATTCACAATGGTTATTTCTATATATATTTTATGTTATAAAATACTCATATAACTCTTAGCATATTTCCCTATTTTTTAGGAAATTAATTAAAATGTGTGTGATGTGGAATAATTTTGTAGTTAAGATCTATGGTATCTCAAGAATGCATAGGAAATACTAAAGTGGTGATCATAGATTGCCTAATTTTTTAAACCCATTGTACAATGGATCAAATGTATCTAACCCCGTAATACTTGGTATTAAAAGGTATTAATAAGTGTTTTCACTCCTATGATGGATTGAAGGGGTATGAGAAAAGTTGTGTCACTTAAAAAAATTAAAGGTCTTAGGTGTAGGAATATTATGTCCATGAGAGTTTTATTATGAATGTATTTCTTATTAGAGTTAATGATATGTTGGATGTAAATATGTTTAAAAAATCAACAAAATAGATGGACAATATGGGCATGTTTGTATGATAATTAATTCGCATATCCAGTGAGACATTATTTCAATTGTTTCTTGAAATCTATGAACCTAAATAATTTTATGAATTCAGATTCTATTAATATTAAACCTATATTCCACAAAAAGTGGGACACTCACCCATATTTAAGAACACATTCTCCTCATTGTTTTTGTATTAATTTATCCATCTCCATAAATTTAATGACAAGACCCTAGTTTCCTGGAGTTGGTGCCCTATTTTATTAGATAGTCATATAAACAAGGTATATGCATCATGAAGGACCATGAAATTTTGCAGCATTGGAATCATGATATATATAAGATTAACATTACAACTTGAAATGGAAATACAACATAATTTTTATTAGAAACATCAAATAATATAAGTTTATCTTAGTATTTTATTCATAAAAATCTTCTTCATGTCCTGAGAAGATAAAACATAAGAAAGGGGTGAGCTCAAATACTCACTAAGAGTAAGAGATATAGTGGAAGATAACATAAATATGATCATTAGGCAGGTTGAATAATTTAAAACACATGCCTTTAAAAATAATAATTTTGAACACATTATGGTAGGTTTTTTAGCTGGGTATATAATTCCATAATAAAACATATTCATTGGAATTCTACTAGTTTAATAATGACATGAACATTCAATTAATAGCTTTATAATGAGGGAGCTTCATATGCCCGAAATTAGGAATCATACCATAAAGACCTCGTCTAGGATGTCTAATAATGATTGAGGCCTCGACCAAAACCATATCTCAAAAATGGCAAAGGCCTCAGCAATGTCCATATCTATTTGTCTCATGTGACCTAATAATGCATCTTCAGGCTATAATGGGATCGAACAGTCACTTAATAAGTCCATGTAATTCTTCATATGATTGGGTATTAACATAAACAACATATACCTTCATATTTAAACTAACATATGAAATGTAAATAACTTTCCCCGATCATTAAGCTTAAACACTAACCATTTAGAGTTAATTTGGTGAATTGATTTAGGATAAAAAAACCATGTTCAAAATAATCACAATACATTAAATTAAATATTTATTATGGAATTATATGATATTAATACCAAAAATATATTATAATCCACAAGAGTGTTAAAATAGATGAAACCACACTTATAAATCCATTGAGTAATTCTTTAAATAAATACCACTTTACTTTGAAAAGAATAGTTATTTTGGAATAATATTTGTATACATCCTAAAGTGAAGTAAGATATTATTTTCATAAGAAAATTAGTGATCTAAGAAGAATATTTTTTTCTAAAAACATAATATAAAGTGTCCATGAAAAGTTTTAGGAATTTGGGAAATTTTCTTGAATCGGGATAGTATTTTAGGAAGAATTTATGAAAGATCTTTTTAAATAATATAACTCCCCATAAATGATGGTATGATTATAGTTTGAAAATATATATAGGTAATTCACATAGAAAAAATGATGATTAAATATTAATTAATAATAATTTAATTTAGGTATGCAGATAAAAATGTATCTTGAATAAAAATGGAGGTTCAGGAAGAAATTTCCTTACGTTATGATCGAATGTTTGGATCTTGACATTATGTTCCTGGAATATAAAGTTAGACTCATAAATATGATAATAAACAACCTATTACACATTTAATAAGTTTATCTTAATTTTTTAGTTCATTTATGCCATTATTTATAAGTAATAATATTGAATTCCATCAATCAATGTGATCATTTTCTTGATTTTCATAATTAAGTATCTTTTTTTATGTAATGAAGATCATGTTAAATTGTTGTAAATCTCCAAAATTTAAATTAAATATTATTTATTAAAATAAATTTGTTTTATTTAATTTACATAATTTTGTTACATATCATTAGGATTAATAATTTCATGAAATATTAATTACAATCACATAGATTAATTTAGTAGTGTTTTGATTATTGGGAACTAGTCTTGCAATATGATTTAATATTATGTAAATATACTGATTAAAGAATATTAAATAGTTTAAATTACATATTTTATATTCTAGTTCATCCATAAAAATTGTTTCATGACCAGTAAAGAATGATAAATTGAGGAAGAAAACATTGTCATCCATGAAGGATGTAAATGGGCATCACATAGATGACGATTCAATTTCCAAAATAAAAGAGAGATTGTAAAAATATTGTTGATAGTTCTTCCATTAACATTATAAAATTACATTATATATATGATAGTGTAGTTATTCAGGTAATTATAATAGAGTAGTTGAGGAGAGGATAATAATAGAAAGTAACATGAAATGAAAATGAAATAAATAAAATGTGAATTTATCTCTTGAATCCACCTCTTTGAGAATCTCGTTAATGGAAGGGGTTTTGTAATTTTTGAAAGACAAAGAGATTTGGGAAGTGGGATGTGACTATGGAATGGTATTGGGCCATAACATTGGGTATCTTCATGTTATTTAGGAGATAAGAGAAGAGGGAGTGATTGGGCGGTTTGTATAGTGGTGGAGAGGAGTAATTTTTGAATATCTTATTCATTATTTTATTAGTTTTCCAAATACAACCAATTTTTTCGATTATTGTGAGCAAGAATAGTAATATGTGAATTTTATTTTGAACCAAGTGTTCTTACATCATCCTTTCATCAACTATGACTCAATAAATCATGTATTTAGTATTAAATGTAAATTATTTTATTTTACTGTTCATAAAAATTCAAGTATTTATGAAATCTCCCGAAACGTCTCCCATACCATAATTCAAAAATTATAATTAAAAATGAAATACGTTTTTAAAATAAATTTATAAATATAATTATTTTAATTTTTACATTAAATCATATTTTATTCGCAAAATAATAATTTTAAAACTATTATTCATTTTATATCACATTAATAAATTAATAATGAAATAATTATCATATTACCGTAAGAAAATGAAATTATAATATTATTTACTTATAATAATGTCTATATTACTATTTTTATTACTATTTTCAAGGGTGTATAAATATTAACAAAAAATTATGTTTATCCTATCAGAATCTAAATATCGTACCTATCCCAAATATGTATGTTCGTTTTCTAAATTTACAATCATAGAGGTGGAAAGAATTATATTTAACAGGTAGGTTATAAAAAATTTGTGTTTGGTTGAGGCTCAGTGTTTCATGAATTCATTATGTATTTTCAAAACTATGGGGTGTTATATTCTCCACTCCTTATAATAATTGTTTCCTCAAAATTCAATGAGTATTACATCACAAAATGATTTTGGTAGGATTTCATTGTATACTCCACAGGGTATCATGTCGCCTCTTTGTTTTTTTTTTTGATTTTTCCAAAGTATATTTAATAGAATATTTGTCTGATTAATCTTCTCATGTTCTTTAGTGTCTAGAATCCTGATAGGTTCTTCACAGTATGATAAGTCAGGTGCTAATTCTATACCATTAGAAGTGAGGACATGCATTGGGTCTGGAATGTACTATCTCAACAGTGAGGCATGAAACACATTGTGTAATTTAGATAGGCTAGGTGGAATAGCCAAAAAATATTCCACATCTCCAATTATCCCCATAATTTCAATAGATCATATGTACCTAGGGATTTGTTTCCCATTCTTCTCAAATCTTATAACTACATTCAATGATGTTACTTTTAAGAAAACACGATCTCAAACTTGAAACTTCAAATACATCCTTCTATTATCTGTATAGCTTTTATGTATGCTTTTAGATTCTTTGATATGGCTTGGAATAGTCATTACATATTCCATTTTTCCACCACATGATATGGTCACACAACCTTCCATTCTCTAACGTTATCCCAAAATGTTGGTGAACAACATATCTTTCCGTACACTGCTTCATATGGTGCCATTTGAATTCTTAAATGGAAACTATTATTCTTGGAATAATCCTCAAATGGTAAATATTGATCGCAAATACCATGAATTTCATGTTAACATGTTATCAACATGTCCTCTAAGGTTTGTATCGTCTTCTCTGATTTCTCATCATTTTGAGGGTGATAAGTAGTGCTCAATCAATGTTTGGTATCCGAAGATTTGTGAATATTTTTATAGAATATTGATGTAAATCGTGGGTCAAAATCAGGCTAAATTGTGAGAGTATATCCATGAAGCATCATAAAATCATTGTTATATAGTATTGTTAGGTGCTCTAGTGGAAAATCCACACTTATGGAGAGGAAATGAGCAGATTTCGTATGTCAATCCAAAATTACCCAAATTGCATCATTCTTTCAGGGATTTTTTTGGTAATCTACTGAAAAAAATCCTTGGTTATATCATCTATATTATTTGTAGTAATAGGTAGAGGTTTCATTACTGCTATGGGATGTTGTCATTCCTCCTTCACTTATGGAAGGACTAAATATCTTGATACATAATCATCCATTTTCATCTTCATGGTATCCCACCAGAAATGTTCCATAAAGTTTATATACACATTAGTGCTAGTAGGATGTATAGAGAAATTCAAACTGTGGTTGTCAAAAAATAAATTCCTTTTTATCTCAACTATAGACGGAACACAATGCCTCTACAAAAAAGTAAAGATTTTCATCTTCACATATGAAGTCAGCCAACTTCCCCTCTTTCACAACATTAATTTTATTTTGTAGGTTCTCATCCTCAAACTGAGAGATTTTAATACTTTCTAATATATGTGTTTGGGAAACAAAATGAAAAATTAGTGATGTTTCTCCATTTATAATTTCCATATCCATCCTCACTAGATCCATGTAGAAAGGATCCTTGTAATTCCATATTATTTTGAGAACTCCACGATCCTTTATAATCAGAGAAACATCTTCCTCTTTCTACTTTAATAGGATTTATTGTATGGTACAATAATAATACTTGAGTAGTTTGAGCCATTAACATTTCCTCATACAGAGCTATTTCTAAGAGAATATATATTTCGAACTCCTGTGATCCATATATATCTTACATATTTCACCATAAAGAATGTTTCTCCATATGTAAAGAGAAAAGATTACATAAAATAACTAAATATCGAGAGTAGGATAGTTTAGTTCATGAATTTTTAACTACCTTAATGCATATGAAATAACACTACCATTCTGTATAAGGACACAACTATGTCCTTTATTTGATGCATCACTATAGATCACAAACCCATCATTCCCCAATGGTAGGATTAGGATTGGAACATTTAATATTATACAATTAAAATATTTGTTATAATCCTTACTATTTTTTCCATACAATCATAAACCCTTTATGTGTAATCTTGGTCATTGGGTTGGCTAAACGGGCGATGTTCTGAACGAAATTCCAATAATAACCTTCTAAATCAAGAAAACTATATACCTCAGTTATGTCCATTGGAGTTGGCCATTCATGCAATGCCATTGTCATCACATGATCAAGATATATTCTATCCTTAGAGAAAATGTGGCCAAGAAATGAAACATAATGAAACCAAAATTCAGAATTTCTATACATCCCATGTAATTCATCTCTTCTAAGAGTCTTCAAAATAGTGTGAAAATTATTTTCATGATCCTCATTTCTTGTGAAATCTACCAAGATTTCATCGTCAAATACCACAAAATATTCATCAAGACATTCCATGAAAACTATATTCCAAGTATACATTAAAATAGATGGTGCATTTTTTCAGTCCAAAAGACATTACTGTAAAATAATAATTCCTATACCTAGTTCAAAATGTAGTTTTTGGAATTTCTTCATTCCTTAGTAGTAACTGATGATAACCAGATCGAAGTTAAATCCTAGATAAATATTGAGCTACATGACATTGATTATATAAGTCATCGATGCGAAGACAGGGATACATGTTCTTTATTGTTATAGCATATATCTTCCTATATTCAATGAACATCCTCATATATCCATATTTATTCTTAACTAAAAGAATAGAGGGACCCCAGGGACAAACACAAGGGAGAATAAATCCATTATCACTAAATTTCTATGGTTGTTTCTTCAGTTCCACTAATTACATGGTTTATTTTCTATATGGGGTCTTCGATATGGGCCTTGAATCTGAAATTAATTCAATGGAAAACTCAATTTCTCACTCTAGAAGATTTCCAAGTACATATTCTAAAAACACATCAACATATTCTTGCAAAATAGGTGTGTCCTATATTTAATCATTTTCCTTCCTCACCCACATTTATTACATTCCCTTAATCCTCAATAATTTACATCAGTAGAGATAATGGAGGTAGATAAAGATTAGAATTAGATGGTGATTTTTAGGCCCTAAATATAAGGGATTCCACATCTCCCCAAATAATTATAACCTCCTTCCTCTTACAAAAAAAATTCACATCATCTTTCGAAAGATAATCAATACCGAGAATTATATCAAATTAAATCTGGGGTATGAAAATAAAATCAGCAGATAAAGCACATTTATATGCCATAATAGGGATTTCCTAATACAAATTGGATGCAATGATACTTACATTATGAGTTATGACTGAAAAATACCTTATTAAATTAAATTGGAAATATTTAATTTTTATGGAAATCATGGATGATATGAAAGAATGAGATGATAGAGAATCAAATAAATCATTGGATACAATTGAGGAAATGATTAATGTACCTACCAAGACATCATTAATAACATCAATATATGTAGTTGCGATTTCCTAAGCTTTTCCCTACTCCCTTGTACTTTTTCTCTGGATTGTTTCCATGACGCTTTGGAAAATCATTTTACTAGTGTCCCGTATCCCTATGATTACATCATTTAAAATTAATAGATTCTTTATTCCCCTTATAGTCACCAGTAATATGTCCCTTTTATCCAAACATTTAGCATACTCCTTTTCTTTTTTAGAAAAAATAGTGTGCTTCCTTCCGAAATTATCAATGGGTGGAAATTCAAATCTTCCCTTCTTCCCTTCTTCCGCATTTCCCTATTTCCTTTTCCAATGTTTTGAGCAACCCTTTTATTTTCTTTCATTCATTTAAAGTCATAAATATATGAGATTTACTTTTCTATCTTGATAGCATATGAATCTATAACTTCATATGATGAGAAACATTGGGAGACAAGTTCCTGTCAGAGGAATAACATTTGGCCATCCAAGAATCGATCAATATTGCTCCTCGTATTTACTATGTAGTCCACAACATTTTTATCTAACCTTGTAATGTTAGATTCCTACATTGAATCATTCTCATCTTCATTTTTCTTAAAATTCAGAAGCTTTTTTTCCATATCCACTCATTCTTAATGAGGAATGTATATCTCTAGGAATATTTACGTAAATTTCCTCTACTCCATCTTTTCTATCTCTTCCTCCTCCATTTTTTGGGATTAATGACCACCACTGATCTGCAAAATCCGATAGATGATAAAATTCTATGATGACCTTAAATCATTCATTACATTCCAATTTGTGAAATATCTTCTCTAGGGAACATATCCAATTCTCAACAACAAATAGGTTTGTAGGCCAATTAAATGATGATGAAATTGTCATATAATGTGATCTAACATAGCTCATCCATGTGGTGGATAGGGATGATCCATTCAGATAAGGTTGTTGTTCATAACCTGAGTATATTATCCTAGTATAGTAATAAGTTTCTCTACACCAGTTTCATCTCCAGATCCAATATCTTTATCTTGCATCATAGGGTAATCCCTATATAGGATACGCGTGTTCATGCAGTTTTCATTTCATCCACTATGAACCATTTCAAGATAATGTTATACAATATATTAGGTTATGAATCAAAATTTATAATCTTAAATTATAAAAATACTTAGCTTAAATTGAATTCCTATACATGGCTTATCCAATAATCACAAACATGGTTTCTTTGAGGAAAAATTTATAATTTAACCCTAAATAAGGGATTATAAATAAAATTTTAATTATCCTAAACATATCCCATGGAAGTGTCAAACTTCGTATGTAGTAAGGACCATTTTTTGTACTAGGATTCCCTAGGTCCAGCATGAAACTCCTTGTCAGAGTTTTCACTCTTATGTACACCTGTTCAAGAACCACGTCCACTTGTAGTATCTATAAAGGGATTTTTTTCTAGAAATATCCACATAATCTATTCCTTCCCAAAATAGAAGGTTGTTCTTGTATTGTTGTACTCAAAGACTATCTTAGGTGTTTTTTTACATAGTCATGGTTTTCTAAATCTAGTTTCTATGTTTTCATCTAAACTTCCTTTGATACCAACTGTAAGGACCTGACCTAAGTTTCCCAGATACAGTTACTTATTTTATTACATTGGCATATAAACATGGAATATGAATCCTAAAGGACTGAGTAGTTTTTTAGAATTGGAAACAATATAAATAGTTATGTTCCAAATTACATCTTGAAATGGAAATACGACATATATGTTTGATTAGAAAAATCCCAAACTTTAAGTTTATCTGGAAAGGTTTATTCATAATAAACATCTTTAGGTCCTGAGAAGAAAGAAAATAAGAAATGGGTGAGCTCAAAAGCCCAGTAAGAGTAATAAATACGGTAAAAGATAACATAAAAATAAACATTAGGAATTGTGAATAATTTAAAACACATTCCATTGGAAATAATAATTTTGAACACATTATCATAGGAATACGAGTATAGTAAATAATGCCATAATAAAACATAGTCATGGGTATTATAATAGTCTAATAACAACATGAACATTTAATTATTAGATACATAATGAGGTAAGTTCATATGATGGAAATTCTAAAACATATCATCAAGGCCTTTTCCAAGAAGTCTAAAACTGATTAAGGCCTTAGCCAAAACAATATATCAAAATAGGCAAGGCCTCAGCCAAGTCTAAATCTATTTGTTTCATGATTCCTATTGTTGCATCAGAGGGATATAGCAGGACAAACCTGTCACATAGTAGGTCTAACTCATTACTCATATGAATGGTTTTAAACATGTACAATATATAACTCCATATTGAAACTGACATATGATATGTAAAGAAGGTTCCCCAGACGTTAAACCTAAACACTAACCATTCATAGTAAATTTGGTGAATGATTTTTGGAAGGAAAATAGATATTCAAAGTAATTATAAGAAATTAAATTAAATATTTAGAATTATACCATATGATATTATCCACATAAATACATAATAATCAACAAGAGTGTTGAAATATATGAAAATAATCTTATAAAACAATCGAGTAATTCTTGATATAAATAATCCTTCACTATGAAAAGCAGAGTTCTTTTGGAAAAATGCTTTTATAAATCCATATGTGAAGTAAGATATTATTTTAATAATAAAATGAGTTATTTTAAAAAAAATATTGGTTTCTTAAAAAAAATTATATTGTTCCCATGAAAATATGTATGAATTTTATAAATTTCCTTGAATCAGGATTGTATTTTTGGAAGAATTTTTGAAAGATCCTTTTCAAAAATATAACTCTTCATAAATGAATTTATGATTCAGGTTGGAATATATATATATATATATATCATTCACACAAAAACATGGAGATGTATATATGAAGGAATAAAATTTTAATTGGGGTAAGTAGATAATAAAATTAACTCGAATGAAAATGGTTTTTTGGGTAGAAAAAGCCTTACCTTAATTCTGGATGTTCTGTTGTTGACCTAAAGGTCCTATAAAATAAAATTATAATAATTAATAACTAAATTAAGATACTAATAAACTTTTATATAGTTTATCCTATTTTTTTGATCATTTAGGACGTTATTTATGAGTTATAATATTGAATTCTGTCATTCTGTAATGTTCATTTTATTTATTTTCATAATCGGTTCACTTGTTTTTATTTAATGGAGATCATGTGGAATGGATATAAATATAAAAAATTGAATTAAAATATTATTATTGGACATAAATATGTGTTAATGGTCATTTACATCAATTTGTTATGTGTCAGGATGATGAATCATTAGATGAAATATTAATGATAATCACTTATATATTTCAGAGGAATATTTATTGTTAGGAACTAGTTTGGTCATATGATTTAATATTATGCACATATAATGGTTCATGAATATTAAATATGTTATAATACATATATTATATTATTTTTTAAACATAAAAATTGTTTCATGACCAGTAATTATAGAGAAATTGAAGAACAAAACATCATCGTCCATGAATGATGATAATTGTCCCCTCATAGATGATGATTTAGTTTATAAAATAAAAGAGATAATGTAATGATATTTATGATGTTTATTCCATTAACATTAAAATAATTTCATTATATAGATGATACTAGAGTTATAGTTTTCATTTGGATAGAGGATGTTAGGATAGACTAACAATAGAAACAATATGAAATAAAAATGAATGAAATAAAATTTTAATTTACCTCTTGAATCCACCTCATTGAGAATCTATTTATGGTAATGGGTTTTCATCTATTTGAAAGAAAAAGAGCTCTTAGAAATTGGGAGTGAATATAGAAGGATATTTGGGCAGAGGTTTGAGGATATTTAATGCTTATAGAAGTGAATAGAGTGGAATTTATTGAGGGGTTTTTATAGTAGGTGAAATGAGTGATTTTTTAATATCTTATAAAATATTTTATTCTTTTCCCAAAGACACAAATATTATTGATTATTTTGACAAAAAAAGTAATATGTGCATGTGAGTTCCAATAAAGTGGCCTTACATCATCCTTAAATCACCAATGACTCAATAAATCATGTCTTTATTATTTATCGCAAGTTATCATAATTTACAATTCATAAAAAATCGAGTATTTTAGAAAAATCACAAAAATTAACCCTTACAATTTGATAAAATGTAGAATTAAATAATGAAATCCATTTTTTGAGTATAATTCTATAACTATTATTAATTTATTTTTTTAATAAAATCATATTTTAATAAAAAAATATCAATTTTAAAACTATAATTTATTTTATATCACATTCAAAAATTATGCAAGATCTCATTATCTTATTAACTTAAGTAAATAAAATAACAATATTATTCACTATAAATATGAGTCATATTACTATTTATATTACTATTAGTAAGGGTATGTTACTATTCATAAAAAATTATATTTTTTTATTATACTTTAAATATCTTACTTGATGAAACTGTGTGTGTCTGTTTTTCAAATTTCAAATCAAACAGGAGGAAAAAATTATGTTTACTAGTTAGGTTATAAAAAAGTGGTGTTTTGTATATAATCAATTCTTCATGCATTTAATTTTATTTTCAATAGTGTGGGGTGTTACATTAATTTAGTGATGGATGCTGACATTAATTATTGGAGTCAATTTTCATTCACTTTTTTGGATCCAAAGGTGATTACTATTCAGTATATTATACTCCAGCGTCAAAATTAATGATATATGTTAATATAACATATATTATATTATTCCCACAATGTTTCTCTTTATAATTTAGAGAACTTTATAAGTTATAAAACAAACTAAGGAATCATTTTCAATTAAATTTATCTCTTAAAATTATAAAATTATGTAAATGGTTCTGGTTTGTGATAAAATTTATTATAACATAATTGAATATATTTATTAAAAACACCATATGACATGGTTTGATATTAGTATCACTGGTACAAAAATTATTTACAACATTGGCATTTTTTTGTTAGTTACAAATAAGTGACGTGTGAATCTGTATAAAATTGATTTATCATGTTG
Organism: Viscum album; assembly: GCA_963277665.1. Classification (NCBI taxonomy): domain Eukaryota; kingdom Viridiplantae; phylum Streptophyta; class Magnoliopsida; order Santalales; family Viscaceae; genus Viscum; species Viscum album. The sequence goes on along the minus strand of OY728160.1, from coordinate 374,281,878 downwards.
GTTATATTATAATGGATGTAAAAAAGAAATTATGACGACTTATCATGTCATTTATTTTATATCTGATGTGATAAATCACCTATCTTTCGTTATCATATCACTTATTATATAACCAACGTGATAATGCCAATTTTTTATATCAGTAATATAATAGCCGTAATTAAAAATTAGATTCATGGTGTTAGTTGTTTTATAACTGATGTTATAAATGTAATAAAAACACATTATCACGGCCGTAAAAAAATAACAGATGTGATAAATCAATTAAAACATTAAAGAATCCCCTTATTGAGTTATTGTGGTATTTTCCGATGAGGAGAAAATGACTCTTCTCTCTCATGGAGGAACCTGAGAAATGATTCTTCAAACCCGTGGCCTCCAACCTCATTTTTCCATCAACTGATGTTATAAATGTAATAAAAACACATTATCACGGCCGTAAAAAAATAACAGATGTGATAAATCAATTAAAACATTAAAGAATCCCCTTATTGAGTTATTGTGGTATTTTCCGATGAGGAGAAAATGACTCTTCTCTCTCATGGAGGAACCTGAGAAATGATTCTTCAAACCCGTGGCATCCAACCTCATTTTTCCATCATCGTTCGTAATATTCTTTTATCACAACATCTATCTAATTGTCCCGTAAAACTCTATTAATCCTCAAAATTCTTGATTTCGATCATATTTTTCTGTTTTCCCTACATTTATACTTTTCTATTTAAATTTTGAAAATATCACAATATATTGTTTAATTTACAAATATTATCATTATTGGACATGGTTACTCTCATTATCTCTTTGGATGGTGGATTCATCCATATTAACCAAAACAATATTCAATTTTTATGAAATTGAAAGGGAAAAAGAAATTCTCTACAAGAATATATATATATAGATTATGATATTGAGTTTATCTATGATTAATGTATCACTAAATTCAATGGGTTTTGGTATCTCAATTTTTCTGGTTTTTAATAATGTTTGATCTCCCAACTTGTGTGAATTATTATTAAACCATCATAAATATATGGTTAACCACATATATTCATTAAATGAAATTTATTTCGTAGGAACATATATATTTTAACATGATTCCCCCATATAATTATGTGGAATTTAGTGAAATCCCCTATTTATAATATAATAAAAGATATTGTACGTGTTGTGATATGTTTTTGTCTAGTTTTATATGTTGTGGTTTTGTTGAAATGTTGTTGTTCATGGGGAGTGACTTTGTTGTGATGGGTGATTGCAAATGTATGTGTCATGTAGAAGGGATGTGATGGTTGTAGTGGTGTGTTAGTAAATTTGGACTGCGATGGTGACTAGTTATAATTTTTTCCTGAGTAATTATGATAATAAATTCATTATAGTTATATGAAATTGGACAATAATGACTATTAAATAAATAAATTTATGGGGTTCTTTTAAATAGTAATTTATTTATAATATAAATTTTAAAAATAGGAAAATGTGATTTTAAATGTTGATTATGACGTGTGAATTTGGTTATAATTTTTGGGGTTATATATTTCAAATTTGTTGCAGATGTAGAGTATCTTATGAATGTTAAAAACTGGTTTGTGAGACATTATGATAGGTATACTGTGATGTTTCACTATATGTATATACCTTATATATAATTTTTTATTTATATTTTTTCGTCAAATATGTATTATTTGTTAATTATTTGTGATTTGTGACCATCAAAATTACATGATATAATGAAAATATTTCAATTCAATGCAATTCTCATACCGGCTAGGTTAGAAATATAGATAATTTGGAAAAAACATTAACAAAACCCATGTTAATAATGGTTAATAATCCATCACACTATTAGTTGGGGATTTATTTTTACAAAGTGATTTTATATATTATTGCTAAAAAACAATAACATTATAAATTTAAAATAATTATATTTTTGTTTTATTATATTTAAAAATTTTGTTACTTACAAATTATGGAATATTTCATATAAATATAAAATATTGTTATATAACTATATTTTCCTTTGAAAATTATTTTCATGCACATATTTTCCCAATACATGTATATTTGTATTATATTTCTAAATATTTTTACTTTATAATTATAACTTATTTGGTATAAATATAAAATTATATTATCATAAAAATACGTATAATTTTGATATTTGTTATATGTAATAATGTGTCAATGTGGGATTATGGTATATCTAATTAGTGATGAATATGAGGAAGGTGTTGATTTTTTTTATAATTTTCTAAATAAAATTTTTCAAACAACGAAATGTTTTTCTTTCCAGGCCTGAAATGTTTTAATTTGAAGAAGTTTAGAATTAAATTAAAAAAAGAATTTATAATTTTTAATGGATTTAATCCAAGTTACGTCCCTTGGATTTGGCATGGGTAAACTATGAAATTTTTTTCATCTGTTGTTGGAGATCCTTTACAATATGGTGACTTTGATGAAATTGATGAAATGAGACATGATATTGAATAAAAACAAATTTAAAATGAACCAAAAATTGAGCATCTATTTGGTGAATATGAAAGACCATTTTATCCTATTTTTAGGGATTTTATTCTTTTATTATCATGGTATGATTGATTAACCTTGAGGCGAAACATGGATGGAGGGACAATAGTTTTACGTTGCTATAATAATTGTTAAAAGACATTCTTCCCAACTTCAATGATCTTATAGATTGAAATTATATGGATAAGAAAATATTATGCCTGATGGGATTGGAATAAAAGAAAATGCATGCCTATTTGAATGACATTGTGATATTTAGGAATGGATATGGATTCCTGTTAGAATTTCCTAAATGTTGGACATGACGGTATAAGATTAAAAAAATCATTGGCTGATGTAGAGATTACCGAGATCGCTGTCGAGGTATTTTTGTACCTTTCTATAATTCATTATTTGAAAAAAATTATTTTCAAATTTAAAATAATTTAAAATGTTAATATATCATACAGATGAGAATATATGTGATGAAAAAATACGCCATCCAATAGATTTTCCATAGTGGAAGAAAATTAATGAGAAGTATCCTATATTTGGAAATAAATTTAGAAATCCAAAACATAGGTTGTGAACAGATTGAATGAATACTTATTGAAGCCTTAGTATCACACAGAGTTCATGGATTGTTTTATTGGTAATTTATACACTATCTCCCAAATTTTGAATGAAGAGTAAATATGCATGTTGAGTTTAATGATCACTAAACCAAAACAACCAAGAAATGATATTGTTATTCCTTTTCCACCATTAATTGATGATTTTAAACTATTTTAGGAGGATGATATTATGGATTAATATTCTTCTAAAATGAAATATTTTCAACTAAGTGTACTGATTATGTTTACTATAAATGACATCCCGGGGTATGGAAATTTTTTTGGATACAATGTTAATGGGTAAAAAGAATTTCAAATTGGAAAAAAATTATTCACATTGTAAAATTTATCATAGGAAGAAAAATATATATATGGGTCATCAAATGTTTTTTGTTATGGATCACACTTTCAAAATATTAAAAAAGGAATTCAATGGATCATTATAAATATATATTTCTCCAAAACCATTATCCACTAATGTGTATTTTAATAGGGTTCAAAACATTTATGTGACATTGGGAAAGGAACATAAATTTTGTAATGATAGACATATTTGGATGAAATGGTAAATATTTTTTAATCTACCATATCGGAGATATCATAATGTTAAAAATAACATTGATGTTATGCACGTGGGGAAAAATATATCTGGTTGTTTGATTGAAACATAATTTGATATTAAATGAATGACTAAGTAGGGGTTGAATGCCCAATTAAACGTACTATGAATGGGAATGTGTTTGGAGTTATCTCACACATATGATGGAATAAGAACATTTCTTCCCCCATATTGTCATACATTATCCAAGTGGGAGAAATTTATCTTTTTTAGTGTATTAATGATATAAAAATGTTACAGAGTTATTCTTCAAACGTAATATCTTTGAAGTATTTGATGTTGATAGGTATAAAGTATCATGATTTTCACATCCTGATGCAACAACTTCTTCCAGTTGCATTGCATGGAATATTGTCCATCTGTGTGAGAAAGTCAGTCACAAAGGTGTTTAATTTTTCAATTCATTTCGTAATAAGGTTATTAATCTGGATTTTTTGATCATTTTGGAAAACAGATCAATTTATATACTTTTTCAATTCGAAATTTTTATCTTCCATCTTTTTTTGATATAGTGGTTCATTTAATGGTTCATAAGTTTTGAGAAATAATGAATTGTGGACCTTTATATCTATGTTTGAAGTATCCTTTTTAAAGTTATATGAATATATTGAAGGGGTATGTTAAGAATCAATATCAACCTGAATCCTATAATTTTGAAATGTATATTTCTTAGGAGATTGTAGTTTTTTGTACGAGCTAGTAGTTGGAGTGGATAACATTGGGTTTCCCCCATCATTCCATGAAGGAGTTAATAATGAGTGAAATGGGATTCATGGATTGAAATTAAAATAATTGTTAGGTGAATATATGATGATGGTACATTTATACATATTTAATAACATGGATCATGCTCAACCATATATACATTTTCATATTAATGAATTGAAACAGTGTCACCCAAAGAATAATGAAATGTGGGTTTTGAATGAACATAACAAAACTCTTTGTTCCACGGTTTAAAAAATACTATTATTAGATAATTAGATGCAACCGACAAATTATGAAGGTTAGATGGTGGTCCACATTTAAATCTGATAACATGGTCCCGCTATGACATTAATGGCTATAAATTTTATACAAAAGCTTAGGTAAAAAATGTGCAGCTCAAAATAGTGGTGTATCGGCGTTCACAGAAGCAATGCATTTTTCGAGTTATAAATACAAAAACCCTACTTCGGTATCATGGGCTTATTATGGAACCATTGAGGAAACATGGAAGGTTGATTACATTAAAATTAATGTTCATGTGTTTAAATGAATATGGTTGACTGTAAATAGGAGTGTCAGACCAACGAATTTTGAATGAAATTTGTTAATATGAATAGATTGGAAAAAAAAAATTATTCTATTATTTTGGAAACACATGAAAAAAAATTCGTCATTAAGATGATGATTTATGTGAGATCTATACTTCTGTGGAATGATTAACATATAATAATAATGAACATGTTGTAGAATTGTTTTGTTCCATAATTAATGATCATGACGAAGGAATTTGGAAAACAATCCATTTGAACATTCATAATATTACATGTAACATGTGTTAATTTCTCAATTACCATTATTAAATTAATAACATTTAATACAGTATTTTTTTATTATTAAAACACATATAAAAATAAATCAATATAAATGTTTATTTCATTTATTTTATTTTTTTTATTTTACAATGTTTACCATTACGTAACATATATGTTAACCTGACCTGTTTTGATAATCCCAATTATGCTTTCACATAATTTGATAGTCCCAACTAATTTTTATCTATATATTAATTCATTCCATCTATGAAATTCTATTTTCAAGATTATATTAATATTAAAATAATCTTCTAAAGATGTTAATCAATGTTTATCTATGTTTATATGAATTTTGAAATAATTCTAACTAAATCGTATATGTTTTGAATAAAGAAGATAATTGTTAAGTCACTGATATGTTTATAGCTACAGATACAGATCTACCAGTACCTAGTATACCAATAGAAATAGTCACCGATAATCCAAGGTCACCGATACGCAGAGCTACCGGTATACATAAGTCCACTGATAAGCACATGTCACTGATAGATCAAGTCCACCGATACAGAAACCTACTGATAGAAGCAGAGCTACCGATGAAACAAGTGTACCGATATACACTTATTCACTGATACAGAATGAAGCTAATGAGTTGCACAAGCTACCGATACAAAGTTTACCGATACGGACAGTCACGAATACAAATGAGCCACCGATACATGCGAGGTACCGATAGACCATGATCTACCGATATAAGGAGTCACTGGTACATAGAGCTATTGATACATAGAGTAACAGCTATCGATACAAGGTGCCACTGGTACAAGGACAAGAAGCTACCGATTGGAGCTCACTACTATACAAAGTCCACCATTACATCTGTACAGACAGAAATCTACTGATGCAGGACTCCATGTCACTGATTCATAAACTCTACTTTTGTCAAAATTATTTATTTATTAAGCAATAGTTATATTTCATGATTTTAATGCAATTAATGTTATTTAATGTGGGTTTCTAGAATTTCAGCGAAACATACCTAGTACCCATCAAAAAGTAATCATTCCCATTTTTAGAGTTGAAAGCTATAAAAGGAAGGACAAATGCCGTGAAAAATAATAATGAAGGAAGTGCCAAAAATCGCAAGAAATAAGGGATAACGAGTGATGAAAAGTTGTGAATTCACACAACAAAGAAAGGCTACATACATACTAGAGGAACATCGGACATACATGAAGCCATTCATTTAAGAAGAGAATAGAATTTGAACATCAGTCAAGGATTGAAGAACTACAATGAGCTACTCATATACTCAGGCTTATCAAGATGAACCTAAAAACCAAGGAAGAAAATGACCCTCTATTTTTCAGACTAAATAAGAGAAGGAATCAAAAGCCTTGCTGATCAATCAAAAGAGTCCAGAGTTGCACTTCAAACAAATAGAGCATTCTAAATTCATATCTACTATCTCAGTGATTTTTTTATTTACTTTTTGAGCAGTGTGCATACTATGTATATTTTATACCCACATTTTCTCATGTGCCAAACTTGAGGATCTCTAAATCCTCACACAAACCTTCCATAACTCTTTGGTATCCCACTGTGGATAGTGTTAGAGGTCATGTTAGACCTGGACAGCTAGTGTGTTGTTGTTTTGTCTTCCTATGTAGAAATGTGGTAGAGGTATTAGTAACTGAAAAATATTTGAACTGTTGTTTACCCCGATCCAGGGTGTGGATTAAATTTATTTTAATTTTTTGAGAGGACTAAGGCTCGGCTTCAGACTGAATATTTTGTTTTAAAACTGTTGTGGTTAATTATTTTGATTTTAACCCACATTTAATATTCTGCTGCTAATTACTTTGAAATATAAAATTGTTTTAATGTTACTTTTATCGTTAATGTAGCATGTGTTTGTATGTAATGTAACACATTAGGTTAGCTTCAAAAGTTAATTAATCTTCAGATTAGATTAACTGAGAACTAATCAATATTTTGAGAACTAAACTGGCACTTTATTGTTCTAAAATTCACTAAAGATTATCCTCTTATTCAATTAGGGGGATTTTAATAAGAAACTTTTTAACAGAAATTTTTAATTGGAACACAATTCACCCCCTCTTGAGTATACACTCCGACTAACATTTGGTATCAAAGGTTGTTTATTATTAATGGTTTTTGAAACACTCTGTTTTAAACTGTGATTTAAGTTGTACCTTAAAGATCTTAAATTTATGTTAGTTCTAAATTTTATCTCTTTAAATATATTTTCTAAAACCATGTTATGGACAATAGATTAGAAGGTGATGCTACCAACTGTCCACATTTCATTAATGGTACAAATTATGCTCAGTGGAAGCTTAAAAAAAATTCATTTAGAAAGTATGGGATATGACATCTGGATTGCTATAGAAACTCAATATAAGATTCCAGAATCTGAAATAACTTCATGGGATGAACCTACTAAGACTGCTTACAATAATAATTGTAATGAAATTAATTCCATGTATAGTTCTTTTGGAGGTGAAGAATTTAATCACAAATCTTCTTGTAAAACTGCTTATGAAATTTGGGACACTTTGGATATTTCCCATGAGGGAACAACCAATGTCAAAGAAATGAGACTAAACACCTATACTATTAAATATGTTAATTTTAAAGTGAAGCCTGATGAACCCATTTATAACATGTATCTCAAGTTCAATGAGATTTTCAACACTATGAGCTCTCTTGGTAATGTTGTTCTTGAAAAAGAATAGATTATGGGAATACTAATATGTTTGCAACAAATATGGAGAGTCACATCTGTCTCCATAAGAGAATTGTGTTATATAAGTTCCTTACCTATTAAGGAATTAATTGGTAAGCTTATGATGTATGAGGAGGAACTCAATGTGAACAAGGAATAATATTATTAACCAAGGAAGAAGTTAATAGCCTTCCAGACATCTGCTTCAAAGTGCAAGGATAAAGATAATGTTCACATACCTACTGAAAGCTGAACAAGTGAAAGTTAAGATTCTGATAGTGATGCTGAGATGGATCAGATATCAAGGAGATTTATGAAGTTCTATAGAAATGAGAAATTTTTTAGAAAACCAATATACAAAGGTAAATATGACAACAGATGTCATTGGAAGAAGGATTGGAAGAAGCCCGATAAAAGTGATGAAATTGTTTGCTACGAATTCAAAAGGAAAAGACATGTAAAAGCATATTGTCCAAAATTGAAGTCCAAAAAGAAACATGACTACAAGGAAAATAAGTATAAAAAAGCTATGAAAGATACTTGGAGTGCTTCAGATGACATTTCAACTGATTCTGATTCTACTCAGAATGAAAAATTTCAAAAAACCAATATGTGATTCATGACAAGCACATCTGAGGTAACACTGGATACTCCTGCTTTAAATTCGTATTATTCTGGAATTGATTCTGAATCTGAATCTGAAAATATGTCTAGTAAAGAGTTATTTGAATATTTTAATATTCAAGAAGAAACCTGTAATGAGATTAAGGACAAGTATATTGCTTTAAAGAAACAACATTCTCTGACCAGCTCTGTAAAATCTACACTTGATGTAGAAAAAGAAAAGAATAGTCAATTAATTAAGGAAAATACTGAACTCAAATTTTCTAATGAGTAATTAAGGAAGGACCTAGAAAAAATCACTAATGGAAAATATTCACTTACTCAAATTCAAGTAAAACAAGTGGAACCAAAATATACCACTGTAATAGGCTATCATCCTGGACATTGACAATTTACAAAATCTAGATTTATTACTATGTCTGGAAAGAATGTTTCTTTTTCTAGTTCTAGATATTAATATTATTTAACTAGTTATTCATATGGTTATAGATCAAATAAAAATTATCTTTCAAAATCAATTGATTCTATAAATTATTTGAGACCCATAAGAAAAATATGGGTATCTAAATATTTGATTTCTAACCTGTCTAGACCTAAGAAAATCTGGGTACCAAAATCATATTCCATCTAAACCTATTTTGTAGGAGACTTTCTTGAAGAGTTCTCATAAGAAGGTATGGTACATGGACAGTGGATGTTCAAGTCATATGTCTAGAGATTACTCATGCTTCAAAAGCTTAATCAAGGTTGATGGAGGCCATGTAACCTTTGGTGATAATTATAAAGGAAGGATCATCGACCTAGGCCATATTGGTAACACTGATTCAATTTTAATTTCCAATGGTTTATTTGTTGATGGACATAAATATAATTTTTTAAGTATTTCTCAGTTATGTGATGATGGTTTCAATGTTAAATTTGAAAATTATTCTTGTAATGTTTTTAATTCAAAAAATGTTTTAATATTTTCTTTATTTGAGAAATGAAAATGTTTACGTTGTTGATTTGAATTGTTTATCTAAACAGAACATTACTTACTTAAATGCTTTTCATAAAGAGTCTTGGCTATGGAACAGAAAATTAGGAAACTGCAATGTTCATTAACATAGAAAAATGACTAGGAAAAACATAGTTAGAGACATACCTGAACATGAATTCCCAACTAAGTATTTTTTTAATCTATGTCAAATGGGAAAGCAACACAAAGTTTTATTTAAATCAAAGAAAGAAGTTTCAACTTCTCAACCTCTCGAGTTGGTTCACATGGACTTGTTTGGACCATCTAGAGTTTCTAGTTTAAATGGGACGCACTATATCTATGCCTTAGTAGATGTATTTTCTAGATATACTTGGATATACTTCTTAACTCAAAAAAGTGAAGAATGATCATAATTTATTAAGTATTCCAAGTATGTAGAAAACCATAGTGAACATAAGATTAAGACCATGAGAAGTGATCATGGACATGAGTTCGAAAATCATGAGTTTGAATCTTATTGTTCACATAATGGCTATAGTCGAAACTTTTCTGCCCAAAGAACACCTCAGTAGAATGGTGTAGTAGAAAGAAGAAACAGAACCCTTCAAAAAATTGCAAGGACTATGCTTAATGAGTATGACCTGCCGATTTATTTTTGGGCTGAGGCTATCAACACCGCTTGCTATATCATAAATAAAGTCTTGATTATAACTGTTCTCAAGAAGACCCTTTATGAGATGTGGAACCATAGGAATCCTATGGTTAATTACTTCAGAGTTATTGGCTTCAAAGTATTTATTCTCAACAGAACAGATAATCTTGACAAGTTTGCATCTAAAAGTGATGAAGGAATTTTTCTAGGTTATTTTTTTACTAGAAAATCCTATTGAATATTTAATAAAAAAACCCAAATGTGTGGAAGAATCTGTTCACATCATGTTTTATGCAACTGATCCACATAAACCTATGTCTTCTCTTGAAAATATTGAAGAATTTATATTTGTTCTGGATCTTAATGAAAAAATCAATAAACCTGTTATAAAGACAACCAGTTCTTGACATATTCTATAATATGATTCTGTAGAACCCAACCTTAGAGAAGTGCCTGATATTTCTAGTCCTACCTTTACTAGATCAACTATAATTCTAAATTATCATCCTTTAGATGTTGTTGTTGGTAATACTGATAGAGGGACACAGACTAGAGCTTCTCTAAGATATCAGGATGAACATAAAGCAGTTTATTCATAGTTAGAACCTAAAAATGTCAATGGCGCAATCAATGATGAATTTTGGGTAATGTATATTAAAGAAGAACTAAATCAATTTGAAAGAAACAAATTCGGGGACATAGTTGACAGACCTAAGGACACTTTGACTATAGGCACCAAATGGGGTTTTAGAACCAAAGTTTATGCGTCTGCAAATATAGTTAGAAAAAAAGAAAGGCTATTTGCAGAAGGTTATAGTCAAGAGGAAGGAACAGACTATGAGGAAAAATTTTCCCCTGTAGCTAGATTAGAATGCATTAGGATTCTAGTTGCCTATGCTGGTCATCTAAATTTCAAGTTATATAAAATGTATGTTAAATGTTCTTTTCTAAATGGTTTTGTAATTGAAGATGTATTTGTTGAACAACCACATAGATTTACTAATCCTCATTTTCGAAATCGATTTTTCAAACATTCAAAAGCATTATATGGTCTGAAACAAGCTCCACGAGCTTGGTATGATAGACATAGAAATTTTCTTATTTCAAAAGGTTTTACAAATGGGATTACAAACCCAACTCTTTTTATTAAAATAATTTCTAAAGATTTTTTATAGTACAAATCTATGTTGATGATCTTATTTTTAGATCCTCTAAACATTATTTATGTACTGAGTTTTCAATGAGTATGAAAAATGAATTTCAAATGAGTTTAATGGGAGAACTCAAATATTTTTTTGGATTTCATGTTTTTCAAAATAAAAATGGTATTATTTTGAATCAAAGTAAATATACAAAGGATATTTTAAATCATTTTGGTTTGTATAGTATTGAGGAAAGTCATACACCTATGAGTATTGTTTGTATGTTAGATGCAGATGAAACTAGGAAACTAGTGGATCAAACCAATTACAGAGGTATGATTGGAAGTTTACATTACTTTGCTGTTAGTCGACCAGATATTATGTTTAGTGTGTGTATGTGTGCAAGATTTCAAGATAATCCTAAATAATTTCATTTTCATGCTGTTAAAAGAATTTTTAAGTATCTTAAACATACTGCAAATTTCGATTTGTTTTATCCAAAAGGACATTCTTTTGACTTAATGAGTTATTCAGATACTGAATGTGCTGGTTGCAAGTTGGATAGAAAAAGCACATATGGAACATGTCATTTATTCGGAAAATACTTAGTATCATGGTGTAGTAAGAAACAGAATTTTGTTTCTTTGTCCACTACTGATGCAGAGTATATAGCTGCTGGTAGTTGCTGTGAAAACTATTTGTGGATGAAACATACTCTTTTGGACTATAGATATGAATTTAGACGTGTTTCAATTAACTATGATAACACTTGTGCAACTAATATTTCAAAGAACCATTTATCTCACTCTAGGACCAAACTCATTGATGTAAGGAACCATTTATTGAGAGATCATTACCAAAAAGGTGATATTACTCTTGAATTTATAGGTAATGAACATCAATTAGCTAATATTTTCAGGAAACCTTTACGTTTGGATAGATTAAGTTACAATTGACATGAATTAGGAATGATAGACTCTATTAGTTAGAAACCTCACTGATATACCTCACTGGTATGAAACCTCACCGATATACACCACCAGTATGAAACCTCACTAATATACCTCACCGGTATGAAACCTCACGGATATACCTCACCAGTATGAAACCTCACCGATATACCTAATTGGTATGAAACCTCACTGATATACCTCACCGGTATGAGAACTAACTGATATAACTCACTGGTATAGACCTCACTGATATAACTCACTGATTAGTGGATCTCACCGGTATACCCTACGGTTAAGTATGCGATGTTTTAAACTCTTGTCTACCTCCAGAATCTATATCGTTTATACTTAAATTATAATATATTAATTACTTATTTTATGATTCCTAAATGATAAAACTATGTCTTAATTACTTTTCGATCCACCTCAAACACTTTTCCCTCAAGCCTTAGCTTCCGAATCTCGATAAAACACTATTTTCCATGAACCAAAAATGGCAAAAAAAAAATTCCTACTATCACAATGAAATTGTTGAGCCGAATGCGAAGAAGTCGAAGACAAAGCCAGAATAAAGTAGTAGTGTTAGTAGAACAAGGTCAGCGAGGCGACCAGTGAACCCACATTTACAAAATACTGTTATTGTGATCGATAACGTGCTATGTGTGGAATGGATGTTGTCTAGTAAATCGTTAAATCTAGAGGTGATGGAAGATCAGAAGTTGGTAGAATTATTTTCGAACAACAGTGGCCCCTACTATCTGAAGCTAGTAAAAAAGTTTTATGAGTTTGAATGTTTTGAGAAATCTGATGAAGAAAAAAGAATGGTTTCATGGGTAAATGGAAAGGAGATAGCTTTTTCTTCTATTGAGTGGGATGAAAGCATGAATGTTCCACATGAAGGTGTTTTTAGATATTTCTTGAAATAAGTACCACCTACAAGTGACATATTTTATTATGAGACTTCCTTAGAGGAGATCACCGTTAGTGGAAAGAAAAGATAGGTGGTGGCTACTGAAATGGATGGAGAGAACAGATTGGTGTTCAAGTTTATTCAACATGTTTTATTCCCAAGGAGGGTGGACTCAGAAAATTTTAGATATAATGTTATCTATCTGCTACGTCTCTTGAGACATGGAGTGAAAGTAAAACTGTGCAGGCTGTTAATGATTCAAATAGAGGATTTTATTAGACCAAAATCAAAGTCCAATGCCTTATTCATTTCCAAGTTGATCTCAGTGATGATTAAGGTAAAAGGAGTATCTGAGTCTCAGGATGAGACAATAGTGGTATGAAACTACTTCTATATCACAAGAACTATATGTAAATACATGAAGATAAACTAGATCCCATAGAGAGGAGAATGGGTTACTGATGACAAAAAGTTATATGATAAGTTCAATCCTCTGGATCAACCTTCAAGGCCTAAAGATGTGATGGATCCAGGTCTGGGACCTGATGAAGAAGAGACACATTATAGTGATGATTCAGTAGAGGAAGATTCCACTGCAGTAATGGAGGAGAATCAAACATGCCGCCTAGCCCAACTCATGAAATTGTATCACAAGAAAAGGAGAGTGCTTATTTGAACCTACCTAGAATAGAAACTATTTTGAATGTAAGAAACAAATAGGAACCTATGGATAAGTAAGAACAAAATAAATCAGATCAGGAAGAGGCTACTCGAGAAAATGATGAAGAATTTCATGCAAGTGAATCATCTGTTTCTGTCAGCCTGAGACTTTGTCCACTGATTGGACATTCCCTAATGCCTACTGAGGAATTTGATGAAGTTGATAAACCTTTACCTATTCTCGAGGATCCTCCTTCTGTTGCAGAAATAGAGAAGGTTTTGAATGATTCTGATGAGGAATACCGAACTAATGATGGTGCTGTTTCCATACATGATAATACACCAGTTGAGGGGGAGCATCCAACTAGGTTTGGTAGTGTTTCAGTGGCTGTTGAGATTGAAGACTGTGCAGAGGACCCAAGGTTTGTGGTTTGTGTATTATATAATCTTGATTCTGGTAACGAGGCATCCCTCAATAGACCAAAAATCAATTATGATATTTAGTCTGAGATATTACCTGAAGATGTGGTCAGAATACAAGATCTGGATATGTTAAAGTCGGATATTGAAGACAGTTTTGTGGAAGAGATAAGAAAAATGGAAGTATCCTCAGTGCCATCCATTCACTCAGTTATGAATGACCCTGTGGACATTATAGTGTCTGGAAGAGCACCTGTTGTGGTTGCACCTGTAGTTGTGCCTAAAAATATGATCACCAGGGCTGATCTTGAATCCTTAAAGGATGATCTGAAAGAGTCTTTGAGTACTTTTGTTTCTGAGTTAAAGAGTGGATTTTTTGATGAGATGATCAATTTGGAAATGTCCTCCGAACACTCTCTGGGTTGTAATGTGAATACCTTTGCGGCAGAGATAGTGGATGAAGTTACATCTTTCCAGAATCAGGTATCAAGACTGGCAGAGGATGTTGAAATTCTAGAGTAGTCAGTTATCTCTCTAGAATCATATATTAGTTGAAAATCTCATGAAGTCAATTATTTGGCCTATGTGAAGAGTGTAGTGTGCCAGATGGACTCAGTTTTTGATGATTTTAAGCATTCCATAAAAAATTATGTTGGCACCCAGGATTCTCAAGTGAAAAGTATTGATAGTGGGTTGAACAAAAACTACAAGGAAATAGTAACCTTATCTATTAGTTCTCTTTCTTCCAGACCTTCAGTGGAATTGGATCGAATTTGAGCCTTAATGAAGGAGGAGCTTGGTTCAGAATCAACTAGTGGCACTGTGGACTCATCTGATCTGACGAAAGTGGTAACTTCTACCAGAGATACCACTAGAGATATCATGAAAAATGGTCAAGATTATATAAGAGAAGCTGCTGCTTCTCAGAAAGAGGTGAAAGACAAGGTATATTATTATTTCTAAAGGGTTTATACCAAGCATCAGCTTAACAACCAATTCAATATTATGTTAGAAGACATGAAGCTACCTCCAGTCAATTAAGCCTTCAGAGAACAACCTAGAAAGATAAGAGAATAAACACATATTCTAGACAAATTAATGGAGAACAAGGACGATTTCATTTCTATTATGGAAAGAGTAGGAGGAATAATCATGGATTTCATGAATCCATTGATTCCATTATTGCATGATCATGCTCGACCAGTGATTATACCTCTAGATTTACCGGAATCTGCCTCTACTACTTATCTTATTCAGATGAATCTAGCACAAGCCATCTACAGCCTTACTCCTATGATCACTCATAGAACTACATAGTACATGCCATGAACATTTTTAGTAGCTCACCCTCCTATGATCATTTCCGGTGATCCTAAGCCTCCACCTGAATCCACCACACCTGGATCCTCTTCTGATCCCAAGGGGAAATCCCATTCTGAGGATGTGGATTGATCAATGTCTAGGATTTTTGATTGGAATCACCTGTATTTATATTTGTTTCATTTATGTATTTCTTTGTATCTGTTTGCTCCAAGAAATATATATTATCTTACTTTCTTTTAATCTTTGTTACTTCTCTTATCCTATATTTCCATCTTGTCCCGGTTTTTTATTATCACAGAGGGGGATAAATACAATCTAAGGGAAATATATCTGCAGGAGAACTAATCTTTTATTTACAATGGAGGAGTAATATTATATTTTATGAGATTAATTCATTTTCCTCTAGGTACATTTGTTTTATATTATATCTTTGTTATATATGATTTTAATATATTGTTTTATCTAATACAATTGGATTTAATGCAATATCCATTGATGCATTATTGATTATTTTGTGTTTATAATATCATAAGTTGTGATTATCAAATTGGGGGAGATTTTTGACCTCACCTATTTTGATAATCCCAATTATGCTTTCACATACTATGATAATCTCAATTTATGTTTATCTATATATTAATTTTTTCAATATATGACATTATATTATCATTTTGTTATTAATATTAAAAAAATATTTGAAATATGTTAATCAATGTTTATATATGTTTATATGAATTTTGAAATAATTCTAACTCAGTTGGATATGTTTTGCATAAAGCATATAAGTGTTAAGTCACTGATATGCTTATAGCTACTGATACAAATCTACCGTTACTTAGTCTACCAATAGACATAGTTACTGATAATAAAAGGTCACTGATATGTAGAGCTACTAGTATGTAAATTCCACCGGTAAGCACATGTCACTGATAAATCAAGTCCACCGTTACATACCACTACCGATAGAAGCCGAGCTACCGATGGAACAAGTCTACTGATATACACTTAATCACTGAGACAGAATGAAGCTACAAATATTCACTAGCTATTGATAAAATGTTTACCGATACAGACAGTCATGAATACAAACGACCCACTGATACAATCGAGCTACCGATAGACCAGGACCTACCGATAAAATGACTCACTGGTACATAGAGCTACAGAAACACAAAGTAACATCTACCGATACAAGGGGCCACTAGTACAAGGAAAAAGAGCTACTGATAGGAGCTCACTGCTATACAAAGTCCACCATTACATATCTACTGACAGAAAGCTGCTGATGAAAGACTTCTAGTCATTGATTTATAATATCTACTTTTTTCAACATTATATATTTATTAAGCAATTATCATATTTGATGATTTTAATGCCATTAATCTTAATTAATTTGGGTTGTTGGCATGTCAGGGAACTGTACCTAGTACCCATGAAAGGTAATCATTCCCATTTCCGGAGCTAAAATCTATAAAAGGAAGTACAAATTTTGTGAAAAATAAGAATGAAAACGGGGGAAAAGTGCAAGAAATAACGGCTGAAGAGTGCTAAAATGTGGTGCATTCACACAAAAATGAAAGGATAAATCTATACTAAATGAACAGTGGACATACACGAATCCATTCATTCAAGAAGAGAACACAAGCTGAACATCAGTTAAGGAGTGAAGAACCTCAACGAGCTACTCATACAATCAAGCTTATTAAGCTGAACATGAAAACCAAGGAACCAAACGACCCTCTGTTTTTCAGACAAAAACCAGAGAAGGACTCAAAAGCACTATTGATCAATCAAAGGAGTCCAAATATGCACTTCAAATCAGTAGAGAATTCTAAACTCATATCTACTCTCTCAGTGGTTCTTTAATTTACATTTTTAGCAGTGTGCATACAATGTATATTTTATGCACACACTGTCTCCTATGCTATAATAGAGGATACCTAAATCCTCACAAAAACCTTCCATAACACTTTTGTATCCCACTATGGAAGTGGTAGAGGACAAGTTGGACCTAGACAGCAAGTGTGTTGTTGTTTTGTTTTCCCATGTAGAACTGTGGAAGAGGTCTTAATACCTAGACAGTATTTTCACTATTGTTTACATTGATCCAGGGCATGGATTAAATTTATATAAATTTTTTGAGGGGACTAAGTCTTGGCTTGACACTGAATCTCTTGTTTTAAAACTGTTGTGCTTACTTTTTTGGATTTTAACGTGCCTTGAATATTCCACTGCTAATTACTTTGAAATATAAAATTGTTTTAATGTTACTTTGATAGTTAATATAGCAAGTGTTTTCATGTACTGTAAAGCATTGGGTTATCTTAAAAATTTAATCAATCTTCAGATTAGATTAACTAAGAACTAATCAATCTTTTGAGAACCTAACAGACCTTTTATAGTTTTACAAATTCACTAAATATTATCTTGTTATTTAATTATGAGGATTTTAATAATAATCTATTTAACAGAATGTTTTAATTGGAACTCAATTCAACCTATTCTTGAGTATCCACTCCAACCAACAATATATATTTATTGATTTTTATGACTTACAAATATATTAAATCTTTATGATAAAAATATTATTATTTTTGTAAAAAATTATTTCTTGTGTTTGACATTTTTAATATTTTTATACCAATTTTGGATTTTTTTTCATTCATTTACATGAAATTTCATATAAAATTAATATTATTATAATTATAGTAAAATATAAAAAATATTAATGTCAAGATGATAATTTTAGGTTTACTATTTGGCTTCATAATTTTTCATTTCGTTTTTTTTTACATTAGATTTTCTATATGTGAATTTTTATATTTTGTGTACTAATTGTTTGTTTCTTTGATATGAAGGAAACAAAGATAAATCAGATAATCTGCCACAAAATTCTTGAGATGAGCGTCATGATCATACCACTGGGGTGGAACATCCACCTGATTATATTATTGTTCCTGAATCATCTTCATGTGATTCCAAAAAGGAAAAGAAGTGTCCAAAGGATGGAAAATCAGGAAACACATGTTTACAATAATTATCAGTTTCTTATAGCTTGGACATGTGGATAGTTGAAGAATTAGATGATAATGATGTTCCAAGATGACCTAATGTAAAATATTTCATGATTTTATTTTCAAATTAGTGTAAAATATAACGTAGAATTTTGTTTAATAATTGGAGAAGTGTTGAAAAAACTATAGTAGCTTGGCTGTGGGAGACCATTTTGGTATGATCCTTTTCTATTGTTTTATTAATATTGAAATTAAAATCATATAATATGTTTTCCCACTTCATTATTAGATGATATTTGATATACCTTTCACTTTAGAAGTCATAAGTAAATGAGTATCAATAGACGCTAAGAGATTGAGGGATTTCAAATAAACCCTCAAATATGATTTAATTTTTTGTAAGTGAAATGTAATATTTTAGAACATTTCTTATATAAATGATCTTATTAATGACTTATTAGTGATTTATTTTTCTGAATTTACAAGAACAATGGAGATAATATTAGGAGATTCAATCCAGAAATGTATACCCTCATTGTTTATCTTGAAAAGGGTATACTTTATTTGAAGAACAAATGATATATGAAATATGAAAAAAAATATAGATTATTCTTCCAACTGTGGAGAGGTTTTCCGTCCATCCACTATGTCTAGAAATGTAAAATGAAAGATAGATCAGATTAGCAGAAAGGGGAAATATCTTATAGAATAGTCGAGGGTTGTAGCTGAGAGGATTGTACTTCGTTTATTTAATTTATTTATGTCAATTAATATCATTATATACATTAAATCATTATATAAATTTTATAAGAATTCATATAAGATTCTATTGAGGATAAGAGAGCACTTAGGGTATTTAGAGCTTTTGTTTGGAATGATATTTTATCTGCTCTATTGGAAAATACCAAACACCTAGGTTGTGTACGAGGATACCCAACATGAGTATCGATAAGAAAAGTGTTACTATGTTCATATTATTATAAAATGGAGGTTATATATAAAAAAAGAAAATTTGGAGGTTAAATTTCACAATTTTAATGAAATGGTGGAGGAAAATATCAGAGATTTGGTACAATATAAGTTTGCAGAGATTCAATGACAATTTCAGACTGCATCTCCCACTCCACCTCCTCCAATAGCTCCCACTACTACACCTCTATCTGTAGACCCCATTATTTATCCTCCTCCTCCACCTAAAGACCACATTATTTATCCTCCACATCAATCTGTAAACCCAATTTTTTATCCAAAACCCACACAACTCCTGCATTACTTCATAGTAATTTTGAGTTGTGTGTTGATGATACTCAACATCATAGTGTTTCATATGGGTTGATATATTATATAAGAGATACAATTCATCATGATAAGATAGTGGTACAGTATCATAGGTTCATTGTAAATGATATTATTTATATATTAGTTGGAATACCATTACCAACATTTGAGGTGAAAATTGTTGGGAAAAGTATCGTCCACTTCTTAGTTTCTCCATCTAGACTTCCGTAATCCATTACCATAGAGGTATGTGTTTGTTATATATATTATTTTATTATTCTATTAAATTTTATTTAACATTTGAAAATAAATATATTTTTCTATTTATTTATAGGAATAATTTATAGGTAATGAAATATTTTATAGCCAACATCAATGACAAACGGCATTGACAACTAATTTTGATCCTAGTTGTCTTGACAGATTGTCAAGATATTCAAATTTTTTGGCGGGTCGTTAGACATTTACAATGTATGATCAAGTTTGTGGATGTGAAATAGATGTGGGTATTCAGAAAAATGATATCAGGGATCTTGTTACAAGAGATAAGTTGCACATCAATATGGTGGAAGTTTCTTCCATGTACATATTAACAGAAATCATTCCCTACTATAAATTTATTGAAAATTTATACATTTTTATTTTGTATTATGTGTCATTATAAAACGTGAGACAAATAAAAAGAGAGATGTATATATATTATGGACCCATATATGATTTCACCTTAAGTCTATGAATTGGATGTGAAACCAAAAGTATTTTATATTGTAGACTTATTTCAACAGAACGTAATTATGTAGCCTTAGACTTTTCTCTGTGTTGAGAGGTATGAAACATACCTCTCAAAAATTATTATTTATAATTTAGCATAATAATTTCTAACATTAAATTTTTTTTATAATTTTGACCATTGGATGTTCGTCATTTTTTTCAAGGGAGAAAACACTTTATTAGATGTACTATATCCTTGGAGATGTGTGAGATCATTTTAAGAGCTTATTGGAAAAGTATTTTTTAATATATTAATAGCTATTTTTATTATAATTAACTATAAATTTATTTCATTCATATTATTTTCTAATAGGTAATGGGATTTAATTCGAATATCCACAAAGAAAAAGAGTTACAAGATCAAATATATAAAAGTAAAGGTGAATATCCATTTATAATTAGTACATTTTGGATTACATAAAAATGTTATTTTGAATTACAAAACTCATTTAAAGTGAATTTTCATAAAGAACATAGCGTCATCGAATGAAGGTATTATATGTTAAGATTTATGTATGAAATAATTACAACTAAAAAGGTTAAAAAGATCAAGTAGGTTATATTTCCATATATATTATTCATTAATATTTCATTTGTTTTATTCATTGTACATGTTAACAAATTTCATTATTAATTTGTAGCTATTTGATTACCCTCAACCTAATAGTGCATAAGAGGCCAAAAAATTAAAAGTGGAATAGTAGAATTATTTTTCAGGTTTTATTAGATATTATAATGTTTTCAATGAATATTATATTTTTGAATTTTGTAATTATAAATGTTCATTTGGTAGTTTCTTTTGTTGGGTTTAGGATGGGTTTTAGTTAATATTATAATTTATGAAGGTTGAATATATGAAAGTGAATTTATTATATTGTTTATTCTTATTTTTGGTTTGATTGTGATTATTTTGGGTCACGTTTGTGGTCTGCTTTTGGTTGTTTTAGGCTGGGTTTTGCAGTAGAACCGAATGGTTTCATAAATTATTTGAAAAAAAATAATTTTTAACATCATTTTTTCACTAACCAACATTAAAACGTACAAAAATTTTGTTTTATAACCGATGTGTTATATTGTTTTTTTACATTGGATATCAAATAATCAATGTGGAAAACAATTTTTTAACATATGTTATTTATAATCTAATTTTAAAATGTGTCTGGATAAGGGTTTTCCACATCAATTTTTATAACCAATGAGGTGGGATATTTTTTATTTCAGTAATTTAAATAACCTACCAGAAAAACCTATCTGAAGAATAATTCACATTTTCTATTTAATAAGTGTTGTGAAAAACCACCAATATATTTATTTTTAGGTTGGTTTTTATTAATCCAACATAAAAAATTAAATTTTGTATATCCCTTGCAACAACATCGCACTAAATCTAATTTAAAAAACATAAAAAATGACATAAAATTGTTTTTTGATGTATTGTATATCACATTAAATATGCAGTTTAGATTAAATAATGTGACATAAGATATTATGCTAGTACTTTTTCATATCCTATTATCACTTATTTCAAAATTCATTTAAATTGGTTATTGTGACATAAACTATTGTATGATAATGTGTTATAGAATATGTTATTTTTTTATAAAGATAAATTATATTAATAAATAAATTAAATAATTTATTTTATAAAATCTGTAATATATATTTTTCATTAAGACAAGTATGTGAAATTCTAATCACATAATGGACCCTTGAAGAATCATTAACCTGAAATAGGAAGGATATAATTAATATCCTTGAATTGATTAGATGATATGTTATAGAACTACATTTTTGTAGTTATATTCATATTTTATTCACTATTAAAGTAGATATAGTTTCATATCATTGAGAAAAAATATTAACTTTCATTTTATTTATGATCCACGTGTAATAGTCCCCTATGGACATAAGAGGAAATTAGTTACTATTAAGGGTATTCTATTATGGAATGTGGAATATGAATACATAGGTTTTGGATTTTATACTCCACTAGTAAAATTTAGAAATCATCACATCATGTAAATGTTATTAGATTCACAGTTGGTGAATTTTTCATAAAATAAATTTCTCTAGAATAATTTTAAAAGTATGATGAAAGCATATTATCATAAAAACAGAATAATGATATCTCTCATTGTGATATTATGTGTTTAAATCCTTTTTATGGTGATATCAAAGATTGTGATAGTTAATACCACTATATGTGATATTCATTTTTTATGTATTCAATAAAATTAGTTTGAAGATACCATAACAAGTTATTCATATATTTAAAATTATTTTTAATGATTAACCATTCTAATTCATAATTAAATCACACTTTTAGAACCAAAAGGTATATTATCATTATAGATTACCCAAAATCCCATCATATATCAAAATATACTATAAATTTCTTGGATAACATACTTCATTAATCTTTCAGTATTGAAAATTCAAACTTAATAAGCTTTTCCATTTGTTGGAGATGAATTAAAAAATAAAAATAAGGTGAACTAAAATTATTAGTATGGGGTAACTAAATGTTAATAAGTCATAAATTATTGATCATTATAAGATAAACACGTGAAAAAAATAAAATAAATACACAACATGATTAGTATAATAATACCTTAGAATACAGATATTTGATAATAATATCATAAACATAGTTCATGACATATAAATTATGTTCCATAAAATAATAAACATTAAATATTATTTTATACCATGTCATAGGATTTCTCAATCATTAATAATATTCCATGGTAACCTAAAATAGGAATGTGACACATGTTGAATCATTGATAATCAAAACATTTGGGAAAATACATTATCAATACTGTCATCACATATTGGAAAAATAGGTCCTAGAAAATATTGTACTTGTATAACTTATAATGTCTAAAACACAACATATATTTAGATATAAAATTTACATAACACGTTTGAGGGATATATAATTCCAATATATCCCATAATGTAAGGACACACACACACACCCACAGACCGACATATATATTATATATAATAAATCATGCATCCAATAAAATTATAGCTTAATTAATCCGTTGAAATAAAATGTTTTACATTGAATTTTTATGATATATCACAATATAAGTTATCTAAAATTTGATGTTATGAAACAAAAATTTAATTAAAAAAATGTACACAATATAATATAATTTATTTAGTGATATGTGAATGATACATATCATAGATATATAATTTCATGGGGAAAGAAAGTAAAATGGAAGAGAAACTATGAGATGAGCATTCATAACACTTTGGTAACATTATTATAATTTATGAAATAAGTCACATTAATAATCTAATGGAAAATGGTATAATAAAGGTTATAAATAAATATTTAAATAATAAAGCAACCAATGTAGTGAAATTTTATGAATTTTGAAGGAAATACCTTTTATCATTTTTAAGAAAATTTTAACAAAATTTAATGGATAAGATATAGAAATATTAAAAAAAAGCATTATAGAATATAATACATATTTATATTTAAATTTATTAAAAATATATATTTTTTGAAAGAATGAATATGAATATGGATCAAAATTCCCATAAAACAGTTGACGATTTCCCTTAAAAAAGTATATTTTATAAATAATAAAATATCAAAATGGATATCAGAATAAGGAAATAAAAATTATACAAGAAACTATATGAAATAAAATATGATTCAATCAAATTAGTACAATATACCCAAAATAGAGTAAATATTTTATATAATAATAATTATAATTTAGTGATAGGAAATTGATTCACAAAATCATGTGACCTTGTATTCACATAAGCATAATTTTCTTTCTAAACCCATATTTTATAATCATAGTTTTATTAATCATGTATATTATAATTATTTAAATTTATATTACATAATATTTTTCATGTATTATTATTACGTATTTATTAATAATTCATATAATATATTAATCATTCATTTGTTAAATGTTCCACTTATTCTACATTGTCTTGGGTAAAACAAACTCAATATCTAGAACATGTCCTCGAGTTTATAATTTCATGAATGGATAATGATAATAATTTTAAGGTTATAATTTACAATTAATATTAACTTATTTCAATGATATATATGAAAATCGATTACAAAGATTACTAATTTCTTATTATTTAATCAAAAAGAATATTTATTTTAATAATGAATAAATATTTATAAACTAATGTTTCATAATTATTCCAAAAACATAAATTCAACATTATTTATATATAATAATAATAATAATTTTATTTAATCATTCACGGTTAAGATTTTATATCATCATTCATAGAGCTATAGAAACCAATTCAAATATGAACATAGTTTTAATTTATAGATTTTATTAATATTATTTAATTTTATTAAATAATCATTATTATATATTATAATAACTCTATAAAAATGAAATTAATGGGGTTTATACAATATTGGAAAAGTGGGGATATTAATATAATAGAATATGGAAGAGGATGATCATCACTTGTGTGGATGAAACTAATTTTTCTTCTTAGAAACTATCCTTATTTCAGGGGAAATGTGATATATTATACACAATAGGGGAACACAAATTTTAATGGGAATTTTACAGGATGAAATGTTACTTTATATATAAGTAGAAACCAAAATATATTTTTTGTTTGGAAATGGTGGAAGAAGATCCCTATCCTTCTCAATCTATTATTTTTATCAAAAACAAATCCATTTATTGATCAGTGGTAACACTTACATCATTATAAAGAAAATAAAAAAAATAAAAAATTAAAACATAAAAAACAATATCCCCAACAAAGTGGGTTATAATTTCTAAAGAAACAATCATTCGTAAAATTGGTGTAGTTAGAATCCTGCAGTAACATAAAAAACGTAAACTAAAGAATTTATCCTCTATAAAATATATATTAAAATTTCAGATCACTCAAAGCCTATTAAAATGTTTAGTAAATCAAGCCTCTCACATGAAATCCATTAAAATCCCCTAAGAATTTCATATTTTAACAACATCGTCATGATTCCCACATCCAACCATGATTTCAAAATTCATAGTCTACAAAAACACTACTACCCATCAGAAAATACCATCCTCAATCCATATAAAACTGATTTTAAATTTAGCAGAAAAACCCTCATTTGATCATCAAACACACTGGTAGAAACCATTATTGACATTTTTTATAGAATTAATAAATCTTTCTAAGCTATATCATCATCTTAAACATCAATCTCTGCTAATACTAATAATATATCACACATACTTTATATTAAATGAACCGTCGAAATGAAAACCTCGGAAGAGGTGCTGACGACTACCACGATTAGACAAAAACAAACTCTAAAAGATACCCCCATCACATCCAAATGATGTTTAGGCCTCCAATATCACCATTTCATACACAATACACACATAAAAACATGACATGAAATCCACCAATGCATACAAAAATGGTTTCTAGTTTGGAAGATCATGTAGAATGAGAAATGAGGAAAAAAATTCCATGCCTCAATTAGGAGTCCAAACCCTTAAAAAATGAATCACATAAAATCATGACAAATAACCCTAAAAATCATGGAATGTGAAAATTCATAAACATGATCCCAAAATTCATAAAACACCATCAAAATATATCAATGATTTCATATATGATCAAACATAAAGAATAAAATATATACTAGAAAATAAAAAATATGGTTGTAGAGACATCATCCCTAACTCACAAAAAAATGATGCAGGGTTGGTTGGGGGACGAAACTATAAGATAAGGTGTATGAGGGGTGAGGTGATTTTGAAGACATACAATCTTGAATCCTCCCTCTAAACAACCACTATTGATATTCCATAGGGGGAAGGAGAAGGGGGAGTGACACTATATAGATACCAATTAAACATTTTTTTGGGAATCAATAATAGAGTAAACATGATAATAAACTAATTCCATGTTAGTTTCTCTTTTATAGAATATAATGAATAGAATTCATAAAAATAAAAATTATTCAATGTTCATGGAATTTAATTTTCCGAAGAACATATATCAATTATGAAAATATTGTGAATATAGATGATTCGTTTACTTAGTTACACATTTAATTAGTTTTGTTACTGTTTATTATCACATTTCCCATTATTTCAAAAAATTATATCATTTTAATCATTATCATCATATCATAATTTCACCACAATTACATAATTTATTATGAGTATTGTAAATTGACCCTATTCAAGAATTTTTATTTATTTATTCAAAATGCTATATACATTTCAAGAAAATCACACTCCATATACTATTAAATATTATTTAAATTAAAATCATATAATACTTATTGAAATTTTTATTTTCAAACATATCTTAATTATTTAATAAATGTATGTTATTTATTTTATATATATACAATTATAATTATTTTAATTTTTATTAATAATTATATTTCTAATAATATATAAAATAAATTATATTTTTTCATAAAAATATCTTCTATCATAATAATAATTTTTCATTGATAACATAATAGTATCTACATATAAAAAAACATGAAACCTCTTCAAAATCCTTATGAGTATTCTAGAAAATATTCGTTGTCACATGTGGTGATTAAATTAGCATGGGTCTCATTCAGATTTCCACAAGCATGAACATCAACCATAGATGACTTCCATAAACATTTCATTTTTGATGGTCCACTAGATCATAGATAGGGAAAACCCATTTTATGTTACATCCATCCTAAGATAAAATAAATTAACCATATGTTAAATACATGTACAATATTATTTCACATATTCTCCATTTCTACAAAAAAATCAATATTTTGTTACTATTTATACCCACAATATCAACCATTATATATAATCAATGTCTAAAAATATTTTAACTATGTATATACAATGAAAATATAATGGTCAGAGTCTCCTTTCCCATTCCCATGTATATCCATATATACTACATTAAATATAATTTCTCTACTTATTTAATAACAATTATCATATTTTTTTATTTTTTTCATTTATTATGTAGTTACGCTTAGTGGCATTATATTCATTGTAGAACGATTGTAAAAACACTTCAATATCACAAAACTTTTCATTATGTGTTGTTATATTCTAGTTTTTATACAAATAATTATTTCTTTTATTGATTTATTTTAATAATATTTATTTCAATAAATATTATCATATACAAGATATACAGAGGAAGAAATTTTTAATTTTAGATTAGTACGTTCTTGTAATATATGAATCTATATAAATTGAAAATAAAAATAATGAATTTTACATTCTCCACCCATAAAAATATTTTTCATCAAAACTAAATCACTTAGAAGAAATTAATAATGGTACATTTTTTTATTACATCCCAAGGCTCCCGTGTACCATCCTTATAATTATTTTCTCACTATATAACATTTAACATGTTAATGGAATTATTTTGTAGTAATATATCCCAATAGATAATTTTATCTATGGGTTGATCCTCATAAGAGATATCAAATTATGATTTTCAAACTCCATGTTTTTTAGATATGATGGATCCAACATTTACTTTCATAAAAATAATTTATTTTAAATCCCATGATATAACATTTCTATATGTGTTTTCTGACTATTTTTTTATATTTTATAAAAATATTGGAATATATTGTTTAAAATAGAATGTTTCAAACTCCACATCTTCGTAGAATGGTTCTATATCCATCCATGTCAATCAAATATGTTAACACTCCAGGGATAATATTATTTTTATAGTATGGGTAAACATGCATAAAGAGAACTTAATCCATTAAATGTTTTTTAAAAATTATGAATAATAATAATTAAGTACTGAATCCTTAATTTAACTTTTTTTGTTCCCCTATAATCTTCCATGAGTTCCCCCCATGTAATCCTATTATTTTACCCTTCATCCGGAGTTTATCATTTTGGTTTAAAAAACAAAACTCATTCATTCCCTAAAGAATACAAATTTTTTACTATTTAATCATCTTTAACGTATACCATATTCAACAATATTTCTTTCCCTAGTGCTGGTGTCATAATGTTCCATTTTCAATGTTATTAAATATTATATTTTATATATTATTGATTATAGTTATGTGGTAATAGATTTTTTTTCATTTGTTTTAGATGAAAATAAACTATTTCTAGTGGATTAAACATTTATACTAAGTGGCCTTAAATATATAACATTATTATATAAACCAAGTGTATATGATCGATTTTCATACTATTTTGGGTAATTTTTATTTTATATTAGTAATTTCTATAATCATTTTCAACTATATATTTTCTTATTCATCGATTATAAATGATATGGGAAAACATTTTTCTAAATGACTAAGAATTATTATGATTATTATGATTCCTATAGTGGGTTTGTAGAAAAACCATGCTTAATTTTGAATTGAATAATGTTGAATTTTATTCATGTAACAATTGAACGTGAATTATAATTATTTTTTAATTTATATTCAATCAATTATATTAATGATTTATGGGATGTTTTTATCATTAAAATGGAAAATAAATAATTCCCCCATTATCATAGAACTCTTATTAATTTGGATAATCACATACATGGTATGGTTTTTTTGAAAAGTTAAGTTTTCTGATAAAAGTGATGGATTTATGTATTTCAATTGGATGACTATTGAAATCATGGAATGTAAAGAAAATTTGAGGGGGGAAATACCTTATGTACTACAAGGGTCTTCTATAACCTAGTACCATGTTTTGTTATGAAGATAGTCTCCTTTGAATGTTCATTATATCTATTGATTTAACATTAACATTGGTGGACAAGTCATGATGATATATTCAAAATCCCCATCATAGGAATTTTTTAGCTTAGTTATACATTATACCATTGGAAAAAATGTAATTGTATATGGATTTGGTATAGATCATAGTTATAATTACATTGGTAAATTTATTATGTATTATTTAGTAAGAGGAATAAAAGATTAAATAAAATATTATTTGGGTTCCCACCCATTATTATTTATGAAAAAAAATTAAATACTATTTCTTTTATGTTTTTTAATGACATTTCACATTACATAGTAATTTTATCATTTCAAAGTCTGTGTACAATTTCTCTTTTTATTTTGTTTCTTAAAGAATAAAATTAATACATTCATAAATATCGTTCAAACTATAATATCGGGGAATTTTTTATAAATGATTAACATAGGTGTTTTTGTGGATACCAATAAGAATAATCCACTCACACCATATATACACCCTTTTAGAGTATTTAGATCATTTTCTACCAGAAACAGGTAAGGGTATAACACTGTTCTGAGGTAGTGAAATTCATGAATTTTATTCTATGAAGATCTAGTATATGATTGGTTGACTAGGAAAACTGTTCACATAGATATTAATAATAGGTTTCCATATTTATGGTAACATTTAATTATATATATTTGTGTTCCACTTGTTCAAAAACACATCACCTCCCCCTTTTACCCTCACATTACATGTGGTTACTTTTAAGTGTATTATGTTGTATATATATATATATATATAACATAATATATATTTTTACATTTATATTTTTATTTTTGAAGGATTTTAATGGTATTAATATATAGTTAATATATATTTTTGATGAGATATATTTGGAAACTAATTCCTTATATTGCTTGAAATTATAATATCTAGAATTGTGTACAAAAAGCATAGAGGGGGATTCAATTTTGTATATTTAAATATATAAGAAAAATTATTCCTAATTTAGTATGTTTGATTACATTATAGTAATTTACATCCTATAGGGATCCAAATAATTCATTAGGACATGTAAAATTCTTTTTAAGGTATCAGGAAAGGGAAACCTTTATATGTTTTTCAAAAAATGGTATTACAGTTTTGTTTTATCTCAGGATATTAGTGTTAGATAATGTAAACAAGATATAGTAATGTCAAAAAAATAAATTGAAACATCGATAAAAATCTATACCCCTCTTCGAAAAATGGGATTTTATATTCTATGTGATTTTGGGAATGTGCCATTTCTTTTAAATTTTTTATATATTAGTCATTTTTTAATAATTTTATTAAAAAAATTAATTTTAGAAAATTTTATAAGCATATAGTTAATGTTTGTGTTCTATAGATATAAAATATTGTCTACAAAATATTTTATTGGGGTACCAGTAATCCCTTCATTGTTGATTCATTATCGTGTGGACCATATTGTCAAGTTGCTGAAAATAAAAATCTATTCATTTGTAATGATGATTCATTTCTAATAGTTCTTATGATTTATTATATTAATTATTATATATTTATATGTCATAATAATATATATTAAACCATATCATATTGAATTATATGTTTTTATGATGGTTTTTATTCTTATTTAATTTCATGTTGGATCATATCTCCTTGTTGAGTTCTTTTAAACCCTTTATAGGAAGATATTTATACAATTCTATATGTGACCAATAGATTTGATCTTTTTTTGAGATATTTATCCTTAATATTTTTATAATAAAATGAGAAATGGGTCCTACTCGCATAAATTCTATGTATTTAGATTTATTACTTCACTATCATAAACCTCCTCATTTTTTAATGAAGAAAATATCCTTACAAATGTATAGATTGTTTTAAAATTTTAAATGAATTTTTGAATTTTATGTAACTCCGAAATAAAATAATGTAAAATTTGTTTCATTTTTTCATGATTGGAGAAACAAAATGTGGTCATATTAAATTATTTATGCGAGTTTGTATCAGAAAATTACATGCACTGATATTAATGTAATTTTAACATAGTATTACAACATTACTATGATATGATTGTTCCAATATATGCAACTCATTTTATTTCTAAATAAATGATGATAAAAAATGAAAATTAGTACATGAATATAGTTTTTTTATCATAGGTATCCTCAAAAGATGAATTTAGTGATTGGTTGTCCCAAATGGGATATTATATAGAAATATAATCAAATTTAATTATCTTTTAGCTAATAACATATGTCTATGAAGTTTACAATGAATTATTTGTCGATAAATTGGACATAATATTTATTTGAATGAATAGAATCCCTCCCTATGATTCAATATACAGTGAAATAGGTTTCCAAAAAAAGGAAACCATAATGATATGATATCATTTTTATGGGAATTGATTATACAATTTTTAAATAAATTTTCTATATTCTTACAATAATGTATTGATTGTAGTATTTTGAGTTCATGAAAATTAAAATTAATTAAAATTTTCTACAAATTGATTACAATTTTGACAATTTGAAATGTTATTTTTTTTAAAAATGATCACAATTTTTGTAATCAAAATATTAATGTAATGGGAAATGTAGTCGCAATGATCAAATTACTCCACTAATAAGGGGGTATAAACGAGTTGATTCTAGTTTCTATCATTTATTTATAATAAAATCATCTCAAATATCCTTCTGAATAGAGCCTTAACTTCAAAAATGTATATATAAAATAATGAAGCAACAAAAATAATAATTTTTTCTACACTTGGCATCTTCTTGGGTAACCTACTCGATTTTGTGGTTGGTTGTTCTCCAAAACCATATATGATTCCATATAAGCAACAACATATCACAAGATTACATTTTCAACATAGAGTCACATATGACTATTAATTTTCACACTACCTTCATATAGAATTCGTAACTAAGATGAGAATTATCTTCTCAATATTTTAGATAAATCATCAAAAATAGATTTTGGTCACCCTGAATGATCCTTCAAGAATTTTAAATAAAAAACTCTCACTTCATTCATATCCATTGTATAACTATATCTCAGTCACAAAAAATATTTTTGATTTCCTGAGCTCCACTAGATGAGGATGATTATAAGAATGCTTCATCTTTTGAATCTCTATTTTTTCCTATCTATTTTTTCTATCCTTATATGATATATAGTAATAAAATTTTGACTCAGTGGAAATTATCAATATTATGGATAATATGAATTAACATAATTAATTTTGTTCTTTTATGAAATTTCCAACTCATCATTATCAAATCTTCTCACACTAGAATCATATGGCTTGATATCATTTATTTCCTCATTTGATTATGCTTACAAAAATTCACCATGATATCCTTAATAGTATTCACTATAATAAATTCTTGTATAATATAAAATCATGTTCATCCCTTCTTGTTTCATTACAGATCAATGAAAACCAATTATAAATCCTTATTCCTCCTTGGTTAATATTGAAAATGATTTATTAAATGTGAATTTGTGAATACTATAAATACCCATGTCTTTTCTATACTGAATAAATCATAAATTCTATTTTTTAATTATTTTTAATGATATGGATGTCTATATCTCACCATAATTATAAACTACTCATCAACATTAAAAATATTTCATAAATAAGTGAACTACAATCATGATATATTCTAATTCCCCATATTATTTTTTCTTAAGTATAGTTGAAAATTCTCACAATGACTTTACATATATAACATCTATAGATTCTTCATGAATATATTCTTCTTCAACCTACACTATAATTTTATCAATTAATATTTATTTAAACATTAAAAAATATTAGAAATAACCATAATTTTTGAAATCTCACTTCCAATTTCTTGAATCACATTTAAGATTTTCTGTTTTACATAGTAAATATTACCTTTATAATAATGGTGTTTATTTCATTAGAATATTAATATTCTAGAATATCAAAATTTCACTATGTAAATAATCATAATTTCACCATGTATGGTAGTCTTAAATTTGTTATATAAAATAAATACACTCATAAAATTCATACCTTTAGTAAAACAAGGCTTGGACTTATGGAAAATAATACAATCTCAAAGCCATGCATGTGTGTCATAGGGATGTGTGATTTATTATGATGAAGAAATACTATCAATATAAAAAGACATAAACTCAGTTATAAATTCTTACATTTTGTTATATAATCGTTATACTAAATTCTTAAACCCTTACAATCACTATTTTGTCAATTTCTCATGTAGTATAGATACTCCTTATTTTTAGAGAAGCATTATATATTTTTAAAACAATATCCATCCATTCTCAAACACATTACAGATGCATAAAAACATCACAATATCCCTAAAATATATGTTTAACAATTCAATAATGCTAAAAATAAATTCAAACCATTTATCATTTCATTATCTGATTAAATAGTACATCAATCTCACAATATTTCATTTTTTAGAAATATTTATCAAATTTTAAAATAAACCCTTATATCTATTCACACTACCAAAAAACTTATTAAAAGATTAATCATATCATAGAATATATGATATGGGAAGTGGTTTTTACCCCAAAAACAATTGGGTTTATGTGTATAGATAATAACATCCCTATTTGAAAATAAAATTTATCCAAGTGATGTAGATGGACACCCCCAAAATTCATTCATAAAATCTCATTAAAAGAAAACTCCCCCATAAAACATTATTCATTGATTAAGATGTTAAATAAGTAACAAATCCCCCTATTATATATAATTATCTCCCAATTGACATATATTTTTACAATATTTGAATTCTATTTAAACATAATCCAAATCCCTTTTTAGGGTTTACTTACACATTTCTTCAAATGAGAGGAAATGGATGAACATGGATTTTTATCCTCGAAACATGGGACCACTCACATGTAATGGACATTATGAATTTATCTATATTATGATTCTGAGTATTAATGTCTTACAATGTGATATATCCCTTTATCACTATATCATTAATTAAATGACACCTAATGTCGATATGTTTTAATCTATACTATTGTATTGTGTTTTTTGATATATTTATTACACACTTATTGTCACACAAAATCCACACAGGATTTTCAATTTCATCTATAAATCCTTCAATTATAAACCCATATATAGTTCATGTATACATGAATTAATGGAGGATACATATTATTCATGAGTTGTGCTTTGTGTTACAGAGTTCATATTCTTATTAGACGGGATCACATATCCCTCACCAACGAAAAATATACAGTTTGATGATGATTTTTTAGCAATACAATAACCTTCCAAAGTTTCAAATGTGTATCCAAGTATCTTTGAATGTGTATTGAATTTTTTATCCATTCCATAATTTATTTGGACCAACAAATATATTTATATCCTCTTTTTTGTATTTATGTGTGAATCCCTTTTGGTCCCCTTGAAATTGATCACAATGTGTGACAAAAATTTTTATATATTGTATTCATTTTATCAAATATGATATACTTCCAATAAGCCTTTTAATTAACTTTTTGTTAACAATTCAACTATTATCACTATTAAAAATTTTAATAAAACATATATTGGTGTTGAAACGTCTCTTTATTATTGTATTATATCCTTTTAAAATACTCTTTCTAATATTTTCATTTTGAAAAAATATAATTTTTATCTTCAGATAAATCTAAAATCCTAGTAAATAAATCCATTTTCCCACTATACACATTTTAAAAAGTTCTTTCATTTTCATATAAAATGAATCCCATATGTACACATGGTCATGTTGAAAACATATATCGTCAGTATACACTTTGAAAAGTACTCCAGTAATGGATAGTTGTCGTATATAAAATATTATGCCAACCTTGACTTTGGTGAAACCCTATTACATTAAAATCAAATTAAAGATTTAGTAAAAGTATATTGGATCATGTTTTATGACATATACTGTCTTTATTAGTCTCTACACCATGATACCTTCATCAACAAGAATAAAACTACTTTTTTTTTCATAAATACTTCTTTATTAAGGTAAAAATTTAAAAATACTAATTTCACATCCGTTGGATACAAAACATATGCCTATGGTGGGGTCACAACTAAATTAGTCCTAATTGTTTCAATTTATGCTATTGTAGAAAAGGTTTCTTTTAAAACATTGTGTTCTATTTTATTATTCTCTTTTCATACCAACCTAGCCTTGTTCTTTATAAATAACCCTTTTAAATTCAATTTACTTCAAAATAGAAATCTTGTGCTAACGAAATTATTATATTTTGGTCTTGGAATAATATCCCATGTTCAATTTTTATGAATTTTACCCAATTCATCATTCTTGGATTATACCCATTCAATATGATACAAAAAATAATCTATTATACATGAATTAATATGGGATATGGGTGTTGTGTGATTTCCAACATTTAACTATTTTCTTCTCTAAAAATTGTCTCTTCGTTATCCAATAACGTTACAAACTTTTCAATATATTTTTGTCATATAATAAATTTTATTTCGACATCATAAAACTACAGTCTCCAGATAAATATATTATGAATCAACATAATTTAAATTTTTTATTTTTAAAAAATATTTTTCAGCCTACTGATATGAAATTTTTATGTTCTATGCATCTGAAATATCGATATATACAAAACTATATTGGTATAATTTAAATATTATTTCACCATATTTACATATTAACATTCTATAAGTTTGAGAAAATGATTATTCTCACACTTGTACCCACTACCCTTAGATAAGTACCAAATAAATATATCTTCATCAATATTCATTTAAAACATTTTAATATTTATATCTCAGATCATAAAAAATATTTAATTTTTGAAACAATAAAATTTATTACGTTTTTTCCATTTAATAAAATTCATAAAGAGTGATATAATTTAGGGTTTGGAAAAGAAATTTCTTCTATATGTGTATATCTTAGCACAATACTATCTAAAAACAGAATTTAAAATTTTATTTTAAGAATATATCATCCATCCCATCACAACAACTAACATATTCTTTCTCTCTAAACCCCCAATTGGTTGGGGTATTATATGGTGTTTGAAACTAATGGTTGAATTAATTTTTGTCAACATAACTCTTATTTACATCACATGTATACTCATTCGCTTTATTATATCTCACATTCATACTGTGAATCCAAAAAAGTTTCCTATATATATTCTGAAAACATTTAACATATAAAAAACATCATATTTGTTCTTGAGAAACATTTCATTGGATATTTAAGTGAAATAGTATATGAATGTTAAGAAATTTAAATCACTTATTATTGAAACATTCATCATAGGTCCACATTAATTAGTGTGAATATGTTCATATTTTCCTGATTGATATAATTTCTACCATCTTA
Organism: Viscum album; assembly: GCA_963277665.1. Classification (NCBI taxonomy): domain Eukaryota; kingdom Viridiplantae; phylum Streptophyta; class Magnoliopsida; order Santalales; family Viscaceae; genus Viscum; species Viscum album. The sequence continues at coordinate 374,245,037 of OY728160.1, read as the reverse complement.
AGTGTTTTATGAATCATATTTCAATTTTTTGATTTTTCACATAAATCATTTTTCCCTCTTTAATTTGGAAAGATCTCTCCCAAGTTCATTATTATCAATTTTAGTCATACCTCTTTGGCCCAATGGAAAATCCCCATATTCCAAAGTAAACATTTATCTTTTTCACTGATATAGATGTAATTTTTTGGATCACTAATCAAAAATAAATTTCCATTTGTTCTTCCTTGAAAAAAAATTCTATTGTAAAATATTTTAATAAAAAATATATCCTTATAAAAGGTAATTTTATTACGGTCATCTCAAAGATGAGAGCCACTCATGATATGTTTATTTAGTCCTTTAACGCATACAAAATAATATAATTTCATGTTTTAAGGTAAAATATTATCCATTACGATACCCTTTATTTTTAATCAGAATTAATCACCGATGGTAACAACTCAACTATAATGGTTTTGAATATTGTTCAAAATCCTTCTATCATCATTTATAAAGGAGGATAACCTATTGTCATGGATACAAGATGTTTCTTTTCAATTATCCTTCAATGTAACAATACCATGTAATGTTATCTATATAATGGGGTTTTGAATTACCTTTATAGTCTCATTATGAAAGGATTATACTAGTAAAAATTTCATATGTTTTTATGAAAATTTCCATATTTCTACCACTATTCAGATACTTCCACATGTTTATGAAATAAATATTTAATACAAATTATTGAAGTGTTTTTTTCAAAAATAATCTTTCTCTAAACATCCAATTTCCTCTCCTCAAGATAGAATACTGTTATTTCATGTCTCGTCTAAGAAAATGACATGTTTTACTATAATTAATCAGACCTTAGGCTAAAAACACTATAGCACAAATAGTTTCCATCAATCCTTTAAATTATTGGTCAATAAATTATCTATGTATATAATTTTCAATAATTATTATCTTATTGTAAACATTACAAATGTACTTGATTCTATTTTTCATTTAAATAGATTCTAAGTTTCCTATTTTCTTCTAATAAATTTTGAAAAATTTACTACCCTTTATTCTTGGTTTATTATTACCATGATATTGAGTTAGATCATCCATTATTATTAAAAAATAATTACAAAAACAATTCATGATTATTTTTTGCCTAATATCATATTAATGTTCTCTCAGTTGACATAGGATATTAAGAATATACTTCATCATATTTTTTTAAGTCCTCAATAGATTTCATCCGCACATTTTTAGCTATAAGACACTTATAAAATGTGTTAAAACCCTCATTTTCATTCTGTGAGAAAATGCCATTAAATTTTATTTTATCATCTCATCATGTTATATATTATTTAATATAAATTTTTTAATAATATAAACAAACACTTCTTGATTATTTTCAAAATAATATTATTCATTGATGAGCCCCTTTTTATATACAACCACTTCTCCTTTTCATTCATGGGAAATTTTTTTTCTACTAACATGATTCATGTTAATACTTAAATATATTTTCAAGCATATCCTGATCTGAATATTATTATTTACCACCATAAGATAAAAATCCATTCCAACATGATCTATGAAATTCATAAATTTCTCAAAAAAATTATCATTCTGATTCATTACAAGATAATTATCGAGCTCCTTCCTTACTCATAAAATTTATTTTCATTCCTCCTGAAAAAATCATCTTGTTTATTCAATATTTTAATGACACTTTTGAAATTTATTAGACTTATTTTCATATAGTTTATCATCATCATCATATTGAGGAACAATATTTTTATAATTAGGATAGTAAAGGTAGAATTGTACAATTACAATACAATATTATCATATTATAGGATGCTTTCATTTACCCTTCTTCATTCTCATAATTAATCTTAATAAAAAGGATTTGATGATTCATTGATAGTCATATTCATCATTTTCATTTTACTAGTCACTTGAATTATAATTTTAAGCATAGTATTTGACATTACACATTGTCATGGAATCAAAATCCATTTATTATTTTTCCAGTTTTTTTATGCTTTGAATTATTATCATTTCATAAGCTACAATAATGTGTCTTAATTCATCCAATGAATGGTACTCTCTATATTTCACACCCATTAAACTAGATCAAACATGTCTATAAAATTACTAAAAATAATTTTAATTTTTTTTGAGTGTTTGGATTTTTCACCAGTGTTTGAATATTACTATCAAATTCAATTACCCGTGTGAAATAACCATCAATATTCTCTTCACCAGTCTAATTGATATCCTAAAAAAACTTCTCTAGTTTTGTAAATTATCATATATACCATTCAAATTCAAAATGTAAATACTACACATGTTGTCCTAGATTTCATTAGCTTGCTGATGTCCCGTCACTTACGTGTAAACATTATTTTACATGGAATGAAAAATAACATTTAATTCAAATAAATCATTATAAATATTTCATTTATCTAAGAATGTTCATTAGAAAATTCCCTTAAATTTGTGGAAAATGAAATAAAACAACATCTCTAACTTTTAATCATGGGGATAGATGATATGAAACCATATTTTTCTTAAAAATTTTATAATTCTTTCCATTAAATGTACGCACAACCATACAATTCATAAAATTCAAATTATCCACTATAAAGACTTTAATGAATCAAACATGTAGACTAAGATATGAAACTAATTAAAGAACCTATGATTTTATTACTCCACTAATAAGGGATTAAATCAGTGGAGTCTAGTTTTTATAATTTCTTCTTATAGATATATTACTCTCCAACCTATGAGGATTCGATTCACTCAAGTATAGTGTCCCTACACTACTCCTGTTTGTAGAAAATTATGAGACAGTGATCATTAGAATAATTATAAGGTATAACCCTTTGCGTGAAACCTTATCCTTGTCATGTTTTATTTCTACCCTACCACGTATTATTAAAAATAATAATTAAAAAATTCACTCACTTATATTTTCAACAAGGATTAACAAACTTATTCTATAAATTCACACCTTACAAGTTAGATACACAATACCATCATACCAAAATATTTAAATCGGATAAGAAATATATTCGTTGGAGCTTTACTACAACAATAATAGATGTATCAGATATCCGTAGAAAATCCTCTAATAAAATTCAACAACTACTTCTCACATCATGATGATTTTATTTTTAAATACATCAGAATCTCATACGATCTCACAGAATTGTCATGATCCTCTAGATCAGGTTGGGAATCAATGATCTCAATCGTCAAAAAATTTATTTATCTTACAATATATTTTTTATATCATTCTTCAATAGTTATAATGATAACTTTTTTGTTATAAAAATCTATTTAATAGGGATACATATGATTATAAAAATTAATTTAATTCCAATAAATAATTTTCATGATTATCATTCAGGAATCATCTTTCAATGAAATAATCTAGCTTGATATCATTTACTATCTATTTCAGTTAGGTAAGGAAACATGAACCCTATTATTCATAATATTATCAATTTTTATACCTTCATGTCTTCCCTGAAATAAAACTACCACCGTTTTTATTTTTCAGCAACTCATGGTAAACCAATATTCAACAATATATTCTTCAATATATTAATGATAATATAAATATTATGTCATCATAATAGCTAATTTTACCGCAAATTTAACATTTATTATTGATTTAACAAACTAGAAACATTGTATATTATAATTTCAATGATTATTTATCTTTTGAATATCAAAACATTATCACAATAACAATATAGGAAAAATATTTATAGATTCATTATAAGTATCTTCCTCAATGATCCACACCACATCCATTTCAATTAAACTAGCTCATAACATGATCTATATTTAAGAAATGACCACCATTTTTGATATCTCACAATAATGATATTGATTCACATTTTTTTATCATATGTTTTAAACAATAATGATCGACTTTATAATTATCCAGTTTAATTCTTCGAAATATTCTTAATTTCGAATGTCATAATTTCTCCATGTAAAATATCAAAATTTTATAATGTATTCATGTATCAATCATGGTAAATAAAATTTATTTTCTCAAAAAAGTATTATTTTTAGTTCATGAATGCATAAACTTTTAGAAAAACGTGTTCTCTTAAATAATTGTGATCATTTAATAAGATGGAATAAATTATTATGATGAGGTTCCACAATAAGGGTCAAAAAATTTCTATCAATAATGATATCTTTTTTTGAGATCAATGACTTATTCTTTTCACTCAAAGACCTACCCTCAATTTTAATTTACTTATACTATATACTTTTAATATTTATTTTGTTTAACATAAACTCTTAAATAAAATAATAACATTGCAAATTCATCAAGATGACTCAAATCATTCTAAAACACATTCCACACCCATAAAAAACATCTCAACATCCCAAAATACTTTTGTTTATACTCATAAAGCATATTTACCATAAATTAAAACCATTAATCATTTAATCAACCAATTGAAATGTATTTTAGAAACTTATATACCCATAAAAAAATTCAAATTAGAAATGTCCTCATAAAATATATTCTAATTCCATTTAGAACGACTATTTCCATTATATTAATTATATATAGTAGTTATTGAATCATAAATAATAACAACAACACATTTAACATGGTTTTCATATATCTTATATGATTTTATTTAAAAAATACGATAATTAGAATAATATTTTAATTGTCTTGATTACTCATCATAATCAACATCATTATAAAAATATATCAATGTTTCACATATATATTCAAGATGTGATATAATATGGAAATAGAGAATATAATCATGAAATTTTAGTCAATAATTAATTAGTGGATCCTGATATATATTGGAATTTTTCAAATAATCTATATGATATATGGTGATTCATGACCCGAGAAGGATATTATAATATTTTTATAATAATTTTTTATGTTATCATCACATTTTATTACACATACTTAAAAAGTAGTAATACTTTGGTTAATTTTCTACTGTTAAAAAAACATTAATGTGATAAAATTATGTTTGATGTATGATCTATTTCTATAATAGATTATTCAATGATAGGAATTTGTTGATTATTAAGAGTCATCATGTATCGTATTAGGATTGGTGTTTAAAGAAGGATATTTTATCATTGAATATTTCTCTCATCAATTAAAACAACATGATTTTAACTATCAAACCAATGACTATGAACATTCATTTTTATACAAAATTAATATACTGGTGACCCTATCTCTTTTTTTATATGGTTATAAAATAATCTAACCACAAATTTTTGAGAATCATTTAATCTCAAAATGTAATATTCATTAAACAAAGTTTATGGATAAAATATTTGAAACATTTCTTATTTTTTCTATTGATATAAACAAGGGGAGAAGAATGTGGTTATATGGGAAATATGAAGGAAGTTTAAATGGCATAAATTAAAAGAGTCTTTAATGTATCTATTTTTTGTGATTAATTGAAAATGAACATTCATGGGAGTTTGGGTATATGGTATATTTTTCTCTCTTATATTCAAATAAAATCATCACTTCATGAGAATAATTAATGAGTGTTATTATTGATTAGTGAATATTAGTACGAAATGAGATTCATAGTTTTTATAGAGACCAATATCGATGGGCCATTGTCTCTTAAAGGTGTTATCTAGTTGAGACATCATAATGAATTCACATTTTTCCATGAGGTGTGTAGTGGTGAAATATTTACATCATTCCCAAATGGAAGATCATCATGTCACTTATTTTTTTTAAATATAATATTTTGATATTGGTAGCCTTAAAAAAGAAGGAAATTGTAGATTATGTATATTAGTTCATTGCCTACAAATGAGTGAAATCATAATTAAAGATAGAACTCGTAGGATGCATTAATCATTTATTATTCTTATATTTGATTGGGATTCCAGATCCATGGATTTTATAATTACTGTACCTTAGAGAACACATAGTAAAAAACATTCAGGTTACTAACTGATTAGATAAATATATTAAACAATTTTATTTAAATCAAGATTAATAATATATTTTAATAGAATTTAATGATGTATGTGAATGTAATAGTAATGTTTCATAGGGTACCTTTAGTAATAATATCGTAACAGATTTAAAATTTTACATCTCAATTTTCAAAAGGAATCCAAGAGGATATTACACTGTCGGTGAAGCTTGGTGTGGATTTCCATGCATAAATTAATCAGAAATTTGAATTTGAAATATATATATTATAAGATAAGTTATATAGATGAGTATTATAATTTGGTTAATGATGTGATGCACATCTATAAATGGTTGAATTTACATATAAACGTATCTAAAAATCATAAATTATGAATGACCAATATGAGTACATATTAGGTTTTCCATTCCAGTTTCTTTTTTTGGCCTATGCATTGTGGGAAATTTTTTTTGGTGCTAGAATAGTACAAGAGATAATAATGATAATTTCCATAATTTATAAATGTATAGGGATAACACATTATCACCAAAAAAATAAAATGAGAATCAATATATAATTTTTTAATTTTGAGTCATTACTGTAGTGTTCTTCAAGGTATCCCATAAATTAAGGAAATGACAAATTGGAAAATAAGGGAACATTATAGTGATTTATATTTGACTCTATTGGGATGAAGTCTGTAAGACTTCTCTCATTCAAAATGTTGTGATTACATAATAATTCTTAATATTTTTTTTATCCATGGATCTTGATCTATTTTTGTAATACTTGTATCTTTCATACTTCTATTATTATTATGTATAAATTTTATCAAAAAATAGATTATTTTTAATGATAATTAGGTGATTTAATTTTTTAATTGTGTTTACCATAAACAATATTTCATTACTTTACATTAATATCATTCGAAGTACAATGATTAAAAGAATAATAATTTGTTCATGTATTTATATGGGGATGGAGAGTATATTCACCATCATTTTAGATAATATGCTATCATTAACAAATATATAGACCATATACCTTGATTCATACTATACAGTATCTCTATTCGTTTCTAACCACCTAATATATTCCCTCATATATTTTTTACATTATTATAATTCTCTAGTGAATCAATAAATATGGATTTTTTTTCCTTTTTTAGTATCTCTGTACTCATTTTGGGAACATAGAAAAACATATTCATGTAAAATATTATATAACCCTTTATTTTTCAACATTGAACACCCAATATTTCCTACCTTGTTTTATATCATCACTGTACTTTTCATCATATTTTCTATATATATATATATATAATGTTGAGTTATCATTTATTAATGGAATAATTTTATCTCATCCATTAGTATTTAAATTTTTAATCTTTTCCTATTTTTCAATATTAACATTCTTAATATACCAATCATTGTTAAGGTAGCATGATCCTCTAAATTGAAAGAATTATTCCCCTTTTATCATTCCTATTATTGTAAGGAATTAGCTAATAATAATCATTTATTAAATCTATACTTCCCACTTATAATATAGCATAATACATCCATGTAACTATATAAGTTATGCATTTTCTATTACTATATATATCTCACTTCTCATTATATTGAAAATTTCTTTATATAATTAATGATAAATTTATCCTTACTGAATCTAAATTGTGTTTTAGAAATAAATTATCATAGTTAATTAAATATAATAAAGAATAATATATCACTATTTAACTTCATAAAAGTATTCAATACATCAAATTATTTTAATAAATTATGTTTAACAAAACATTTTATTCACTAGTATTATTACATGTGTAGTGACCAACCACTAATGAGTCTACTTGATTTTATCCTAACATACTTATATCAATAAAAACATACCTACATTCCATGATAAAATTTTAATGGATTTTAAAATTATAGGGAATTTCTCAACAACATTCATTAGTATCTAGAAAATATAATAAAACAATATATTTATATTAATATAGTGGTTATAGTTTTTTTAAATCACAAATATTTACTAAATATTTATTGAAATACACATAAAATGATTATATGACCCAAAAATATTTTTTAATATATCCATCATTATCTTTTACTTATTGGTTCATTTGTTTTTTCCATTATTATAATCTCTAACCTGATTCGAAGATTCCCTTATTTTTTATCTTTGACATTATAATACAAGAGAATATCATCAATTAGTATGAAAAAAATATCATGATAAAACAGAATTACTATATCTTTAAAATCCATGATGATATTGGGGAATTTATGTCTAAAATATGTCACTATGAATTTACCATGTCTATTTCATACATCATAGATTCTCTTATTTTAACTTCCATTTTTACCATATGTGGTGAGATTAAAATTAGTTATCAACATTTTTTATAAGTTTAACACCCTAAATTTGATCAAAAATAATAATAAATATGTGGTAGTTAATACCTTACATTGATAATGACCATTATAATAATATGATAGCCAATTAAAATAAACATTAACTCAAACTTATTCTTAAAAAAGATAAATATATCATTCCATAGTAAAACATGTGGTCATATAAAATTCTTTTTGAAAATTACATAATGTTTTAATTTATAATAATTAAAATTCAATAGGTTTTATTATAAAATTACCATTTGATATAGGGATAAAATCATGTATGAGTTTAATTTAAACCTCAACCTCATGATCTAGGAAAATACTTGAAAATTTGTTGAAAATACATTATCTTATTCATATGTAATTGGTATATAATAAATATTTATTTTGTCCCTAAACATTTTGGACAAATATCTTAATTATTAGCTAATATGATTCATATTAATGATTTTTTCTTAATTGTAAATTTTAATCCTCTTTTACTTGATAAAATATCAAGGGAGGATCTATGGTATGAAATTTAACAACTATATCTTATAAATTGATAAGCGATTTATATAGAGATATTTGATACATTATAAAAATCACTTCAAATTCACTTGATGGAATAATAATAGGATTTATAGGATGTATCTTTAATGAAAAATTAATCTATTAAGAGTCATATTAATAGTTTAAAATCAATACACCAATGAATGTCATCACTGATATCTCAATATCCAATCTTTTAGGAGGTGATTTAATAAATATGTAAAACATAAATGATATTAATGTTTATGTATAAAACAAATATAATGAATATATTCATAATTATTGGGTAGATAATGTTTTTAACTATCCCAACTTTATTATCATGAACCTCATTAGTGGTATTGATTGTAGAATCTCTCACTTAGTCCGTTGGTTATTGAAGATAATGATGTTGATTTTCCTTATAAGTGTATTTTTTTCAAATATTTCCAAAAACATTTTTATTTTAAAAGTAAACTATTTATCGTATATTTATTGGAGCTTTCTAATCCCCCATTTTTATAACCAAACCATACATATGTATTATATAAATATTTTATTTTTTCATCCATTTTTAAATTTCAATGATTTATTTGTTTGTTATATTTAATTCTTAATGTTTTTAGTCTTATATTCTCTTCATGTATGTATTTTGAAATTCATTCCGCTTAAGGTTGTTTATTTTATATTCTAGGGAACTAAAAAATTTAACCATCATTCCCAAAAAAATAACTAATGTCAAGGTTTATAATTTTAATTTACAATACCTGAGCATCAATAATCCTCTTTATATTAACTAAAGTCTCTTATGACTAGTTCTTTTTTAAGACATAGTTATAATACATTAATCAAAAATTGATTTTTTATGTACCAATTATATAAATGGGTTAATGTCATGTAGATGTCATTACATTATCTTTATTGGAATCACTGTATTATTCATCATTTTTGAAAGGTCATGGAATTATCACACAAATGTCATGAAAATTGTTAGGAAAATATTATTTTAATGATGTATTCCTGAACTTTTCACAATCCATAGAGTCATTTCATCATTTTTCCCTATATTATTGAAAAATATAGCCATTAGTATGATTCAAATTACTAATAAGAAACTTTCAAACAGATATTTTAATTCTTTAAAAAAAATACAAGAAAATATATTTGAAATAATTTTTATCCATTTATAAACAATTACTTGATGAAGAAATCCACTAATGGATGCTATTTTTTTCACATGAATTTATAAATATCGTGTTTTCATTCTTATGTTAATATGGTAGAAAAATATGATATGTTTTATTACATAGGTCATAGTATTGTTTAATTGGAAGATCTAATAAATTTTACACACTAACACCCATCCTTTGTTGTATTCATCTATAAAATCATCTGAATATTCATTATAATAATTTTTCAATATTAGTATTATTTAGATAATTTTACGAAGAAAAAATGTTTAATGGGAGTAATAAATAAAATTATCTAATAAAATCAACACAGAAATTAAAATAAATATGAAAAATAAATCCTATGATATCCAGACCCGTGAAACTATTGTTTTAGCCTATTATATTTTAGTTCAATCTAGATTTATAATGTTTTATACACTAATTATTATTAACCATATCCATATAATTTTTTAAAACCTACAATGAGACCAATTTCTATAACACAAACCAAAAATACCTAAAATTTACATTATTTTACTTGTGTATAAAATGTAACACATAATTACCTCACACACCAAGAACACATAGTCTTAGTACCAGCATATATTAGCAATAAATACATGTCTTTTAATAACAGGAATAGTTATTTTTTTTAATATTATTAATAATTTATTCAATTTTATACAAGACTTATATAATGTTCTTCTTCACTAGCCAAGGAAAAGTGAGACAAAAGAAAATAGTGATCTCTTAGTTTTGGAATGGGGTAAATCAATATCAACGAGTCATTGGGGATTGATAATTTGATCATTTAAACATAAAATACATTAACATTAGTGAAATTGTTCTATTAATGGAATAAGACTATATAATCATATAAATTATTCGGGGTATTATAATATTAAATCCTTTTATATAAATAAAAAACATAAAAATAATACCCATAAAAAATATCATATAACATGGAATAATAATGTTCATTAATTAATCTTGAACAATAGTGACATAAATTGGGATTTCTAAAAAACATAATAACTTAAAACCAAATGTCGTTTTATGCATCTCTCCCTTCATGAAATATAAATAATGAAAAAAATATCATAAAATAGTAGATTTTGATATCCTATAATGTAAGGGATCTATTCCATGTGGATGGACCCTTTGCACATTTTGGAAGATTGATTTTCTCAGAGGAGGATTAGAAGATGTTTGGATATTTTTGGTTAAATAAAAATTGGAAAGGGGGGATTAAAAATCTTGTAACTGAATTAAATGATGTTAAATATTATTTCATGTGTTATTTCGTGATTTGAAATAGGGTTTCAGGACATGTATGTTTTTAGGGTCACAATAATAAAATAAAGTATTGAGACTGTGCTTTTTTCTATGAAAACTGACCTTGAGGCATTACATGATGTGAAAAGAGAATAAATATCGTGTAATCCCTTAGTGCTATTTTTTTAAAACATTTTGTTCACTTAGGTTTTTAAAAACTGAAGGTTGTAGTGGATCTCTCTCTACCCAAATTGACCATACGACCCTCTCTTCATAATTTTAGAGATTCCTTCATCCTGGATCAATACCTAGCTATGTCCTTGGATTTGAAATGATGTATATTCAATATTAGGTATTATACACCTCAGTTATTGTGGTTTCTAATATCTATTTTATATTTTTTCTCATTTCCATGTGATGGAACATGATCTCCATGTTTCTAATGGATTTTTATTGAGGGTTTGATGGTGTGTTTGTGTCATGGCATCCTCAAGAGGATGCATTTGTTGAGAGAGATGGGATTTGGATCCACTGCATTGATCTCTTCTCATGAGAAGAATGTCAACGACCATTTGAGGTAGGGTATTTAAAGCTTCCCTATTTATTTACATGAAATTTTATAATTAACATGATTTATCCCCTTGGATTGCAATAAAATTGAACTAATTAAATAGTTGAACAAGATTAATTAATTTGTATTGATCAGATTTCAATGTTGATGATTTAAATCATGATAATAGTATTCCTCTGGAATTTCTAGATAGTGTGATATCTATCGATTTATTGGTTTATTATGATGTTCTTAATAAAAATTGATAGTGAATGTATATCTCAAATTATTTGATAATTAATTGGTTACATGATAAAGATTTATGTTTAATGAATCGATTTGTTTTTGATGATGAAAATTTATGTTGATCAAATTTATTTAGGTATACTTGTATAAATTAATTTGTTAATAAACCTAAATCGTGTTGATTCTTGTTGATAAAAGATTAAAGACATGATCAATTAATTAGGTTTATTAATTATTGATGGTTTGTGATAGATTGTTTCGTAGGTTTCTCGTAGAAGGAATGTATGAGTTATGATATTTTTAATTCAAGATGAAATAAGAACTGGTTCTACGATAAATATAATGCATGTGTAGGGAATGAGTTTCCAAAAATCTATTAATATGGAACATACTTATTTTTGGATTTGTCATAACTCATTATGTGTGAAGATCTTGTGCTTAAATTTAGGGATGATAGCTCATTTCTATTTTTGTTCCAACATCATGTTATGTTCTATGGATTCAAGACTTCTGGTATGTGGGGGGGGGGGCCCGTATGTGATGTAATCCTGGGATGGCTAAGTCTAGATAGCTATTTTGGTATATGGGAAATGAGGCCTTGTTTTTACGATGACAGTTAATACCTTTAGTAGCGAGATGCACCAGGTTATGCATTTGGTGTCAGGGAGGACACCATAGATGTTGGAACGAGTTAATGTTGGGATTATCTGTTGATGTTAACGATGGGTGCTTTTTGATTCTTTTTTTATCTAGTTTAATTTCTCCACTTCTTAAGGAAGCTATTTTTTCATCTTATCCATCCAACATAGGAAAAGATGTTTTGGGTATACCCTATTCTTTCTATATTTATCTTCTCATAGTTGGATGGGTCTACTCTCCAATTATTGGTGGAAAAGACTCAATGGGTAGTTTATCTACTCACTCTGCTTATCCCCTTCAGTTTGGTAGCGTATAATGTTATCTTATAATATTTAAAAATATGGAAAGTGGTGAATTTGTTAAATAAATGAATAAATTTTTAACCCATGCGGTTGGATCCTACTGCGATGCAATGTTGAGGTTATATTTGTGAGAAATAGTGGGCTCTGTTTGGTTATTCTTGGAGGGAATGGAACATTTTTGTGATTCTAATTTAATGAAATGATAATGTTGATAATGGTAGATTAATGGTTATATAATTAATTTGTGAAAAGTGAAACTAATTAAAAGGGATAATATTATTTAATAAATCTCTATAAATGTTTGATTCCTTATCGGATATCTAGTTTTATTTATCAGAGCCCAGAGTCTGAGAAATTTTATCTATAATTGAATATAAGACTAGGTTATTCCAATAGTGTGATTTTAAGCTATATTATATGTGGTACTTTTTTCGTTTCTATCTGATACTCCATCCTGTTAGTTAGGGAATTGATACCCCCAGGGACTCTTAGCTCTGGGGGTGTTTTCTGCAACATCTTGGTGGGATGATGGATGGATGACTACCCACTTTGGCCACACTCTCTTCTCTTGGATGTTACTTGTGATGGTACATATGTCAAATATTTTTCCAGATATACGTGTGTAGAGGGATGAAACAACTTCTGCCTATTAACACAGATATATACTAGATATAGTTTCTTATGGTATTGTATAGGTATAACGTGTATAAGATGTGATGGATTGGAGATACTTACTCAGTGTATTGGTTGTGATGGATTAAGGTATAAAAACCAACATTTGATACATGTTATGTAGGCAGTGGTGGCTCGAAGAAACTACCGAGTTAATTTTGGTTTTGTGGATGTACTGGTGAGTTTCATGAGATTCATGTTGTGGAGCTTCACATAGTTTTTTTCAGTAAAGACATCTTAGAGAGAGATGTTCAAGACATACTGCACTGGGAAAATCTGAAAAATAATAGGTAAGTGGATGCAGGGTACAACAGTTATTCTTTATTATATTATATTATCTTATATGTGATACTTTTTTAGAGTAGAAATGGTAAATCTAGAAAATCATTATATTATTTTGGTTACGAGTTAGTTTCACTTGTAGTTTGTTGTTAATTATCATGATTTATACACTTTTTTATGAGATTTTATGGGGAGGATCCTACTGAGTACACATTTATAATCACCATACATATATATAAACAATTTTTTAGATCATTTGGAGCAGGTTAGAGATCAGGCTGGCCAGTTCTATCTTATGGGTTGTAGGAGCTATTTGGGCTTCGTAGTCTCTATCGTCATTACATTAAATTTTGGTATTATAATTTTTCTTTTAGTTGTATTAGTTCTTGTATGACATTACATTTTTGTACTTAGGATTATTTATATTATTTTCCAAGTTGGATTAGAATGGAATCGATAAAATCTCTCCCTTCTATATGTGTTTCTCTTAGAGGGTAATGCCTCCCAAATGCATGTTTGTTATTCCCTCGGTGTTAGTCTGCAACCCATTGCCTACTTGAGGTGTGAATCCAGGGTCACTATCTCTCTTCACCCAATTCCGACCTAGGAGGGTTACACATTGTGGGAAGGGGTCATGAAATTTTGGTATCAGAGTCTATGAAGATATATCAGATGATGTTTGAAGTTATTAATCGGTGAGGTTGCATAGGATGGTAGAGAAATGTTCCAGTTATGTTAATCAAATTCTATAATCAATGGATACTAGGTGAGACATAGGTATTTAAGGCCCCCTATGATTTGATTCACATACCCTTAAACATATAGTTTCTACTAAACAAAGTGATACTGGTTACAAGGTAAAGACCTTGGAAAGGATAATACATCATTATTCTTTATATCTATGTTTGACTGGGTAGAAATTGGGATAGGTTAACCTAAATAAATAAAAGAGAACAATTAATTAATTCTCATGTCTTCAGAATTTTAGGTTTCAGTTCCCTAATTGTATTTCTTTTGTTGGTATGGATCAATGTCTGCGTAGTTCATAGGACTATTTGGATGATTATTAGCAGTTCATTTTCATTATATCGTCACTAGGTAGAGGTTAGTGTTGAAAAAACAAGGAGGGGACACTCAAAGAGTTTCAACACCACAGTCTACAAAGGAATGAGGGTCATGTTTCATATGTATTTATAAAAGACTGGTTGGAGGAGGTTGAGATATCCTTCATTTTGATCTATTCTCAGAAGGATCATTGGGTATCATTGGTTATGATGATGTTGTGTGGGGAAGTGAGGCAGTGTTGGTTTTTTTCATTGAATATTATGAAGAGTTAGATGTCTCGTGGGGGTATTTAATAGAGCAGTTCAGAACTGAGAATAATTCTTAGACTATGTGGGTGGCTTGCCTATAGATGATTCTCTCCCTTCGGTGCGGATCTCTAGTTTCCAAGAGTTCCATATCCATTTCAAGAACCTTATACAATATTATTTGAAACTATTTCTATATGAATAGGTAAGAAAATAAAATTTTTGGGTGGATTTTCATCTAAAGAGCCAGTAATAGATCACCCCATTTATGATGAAGATTCATGATGTGGTGCTAACAATTCGATAGGTTATTGAGAGGATTCTATCCAAAACAATATCATCATGAGAGGGGATTCATCAAGAATCCTCACAATGTAGAGCTGCAGTATAGGGTTCCCAGTATGCATGGAAAAAGTTCATTCTATCAATAGGGGAAGATCTCCTCACTCAATGTCTTCTTTCCCAATGCATAGTGACTATCATGACTATACTAAGGGTTAATGTAATTCTTTTTCTTGTGAAGTAAATGGTCATATGTAGAATTAGTACATGACCTTTCAATGAAGTCATCATGTTGTAGGTTTTCCAATATAGGTTCTTCCACTGAGGTAGTTTTTACTAAGTAAGAAAGAAAATAGTGTCTGTAGAGAGAAGATTGGGAAAGAATAAGACAACCCTAGGATAATATAAATCTATAGATAGTATATTTTAGCTATAGAGGTGGTTATAAACTGTGTCTAAGAGGATATGAAGTAGGTTGTGGTTAGATTCATGTGTTAGCATGGCTAGTGTGAGGCGAGCGAGACGTCATTCGTGGTACACTTTTCTATTTTTCTATCCAGATTCATTTCATGTTTGATTTAAGAGTTATGAACTCCTTCACATCACCTACCATTATCAATGAATTGTTACATGAGTTAATGAGGCTTTCAGTGCCTCTAGCATTGTCCATGCCAGTTGTAGGTTGAGCTAACTTGTTTGAAAATTGTAGAGAATGTGAGCTAGTGTTGAGGAAACACCTCTCTCAGGGATATTTCTTGTGATTAAAAATATAAACATATGATTTCCTCCCCAAAAAGGATTGGTATTATTCATAAAAGTATATCATTGATTGATTCAGGAGGTAGGTTATGTTATTCAATGAAGATGGACATTAAACAGTGTTTGTTGGTGAGAGATACCCTTGGAAAGATTAGAGTCATGTTCTTTCCTTATCATTCTTGATGGCTTTGTTGATGCTAAGTTCATCAGATTTTCATCAATTGGTATTTCCAAAGGTCATGGAAGACTACATAGATTTATGTATAGAAGTGGTTTTAGTGTTACCCCCCAATGAGAGATTGAGTTCAAAATCGAGCTACAACTATGTGTGTATCTTATCTAAATGTGTTGATATAAGATGAAACCTTTATAGTAGCGGGAGCCATGTATACATCATGATGTTCTATTTCAGTTTAGTTTTTCTCCTCATAGTGTGTTACTATTTGGTGTAATGTAATTTTTTATAAATAATTATGATTAAATTTTTCAGTTTTGTATCGATTATCATCACTTGAACCAAGAGACAGTGGAGAAGTACTATCCCCTTACATGGATTGGTGATTTATTTGATCATATAATGGTTTTAAGATGATCCATGAATATCTATTTGTGTTTAGGATATCATCATACTCATGTATAGGATGAGGATATTCTAAAGCCTTATTTTCGTGTTCATCATGGGAATTACGAGTTCCTTGTGATGTCATTCAGCATGAGGAATTTTCTAGTTGTGTTCATGGAGTTATTGAACGATGTGTTCTATGAGTTTATGGATATATTCCTATGGTTTTTTAATGATGACATCCTTCTATACTCAACATTTGAAAAAGAGCATGTATAGCATCTATGTTCTATTTTGGGAGTTCTTCGTTGTTAGTAGATGTTTTGGAAGTTGTTGATGTGTGATTTTCTTGGCTAAAGAAGCCTATTTGATAGAGAATTTTGTATCCCAATAAAGATTATTTGTTGATCCATCGAAGATAGAAGTGGTTTTTTCATGGAAATCCCCCTTGATATTTTCAGAGGTTTGATTTTTCCTTGTTCTTGTAATATATTATAAGAGGCTTGTAGCTGATTTATCTCATGTTGTGACTCCTCTAACATTGTTGGCTAGAAAAAATCATGGGTTCTTGTGGAATGATTAGTGTCATGTGAATTTTGAGTATCAAAAGGAGAAGTTAGTCAGTGCTACATTTGATTGTCTATCAATAGAAGAAGTTCATTTTTATTGATTTTCAATGATGCTTCATGTCTGGGTTTGGGTTGTGTTTTTATGTAATAGATATCAATAATATTTTATGGGCCTTAATAGTTACATACCAATGAGCATAACTATGCCACCCACAATTTCTAGTCGGTGTTAGTGGGGTTTTCCCTTATGTTCTAGAAACATTACCTTATCGGTGAACACATTATGGTCATCACCTATCATAAAATCCTAAGGTATGTTTTTTCCAGTGTGACATGATCATGTGCCAACATCAGTAGATAGAGTTCATACAAGATTACAAAATTGAGATTTCTTATTTAAATGGAAAAGGTAATGTTATGGCTGATAAATTTAGTAGTAATTTATGTAGATATGAAGTTCATGAATATAGTGAACCCTAGAGAGTAAAGGAAGATCATTCAACATTACATATAGATATGGGAGAAGTTGGGTCGAAGATTTTGTCTTTTTAATATGATGGTGAAATCATCTCTAGTGCAGAAGGTTGGTGGATCCTAATTGGGGGATCATATGGTAGAGTTATAGAGGGATTGATTTTTTTGTGGTGGGGTCCCTTTTAGTTTGATTTATATTGATCAAAATTGATTGTTGTTCTAGGAAATTCATTTTATTTCTTTTGAGATGCATGTGATGGGTCTCAAAGAGTTCCATAGTTTTTATTTTAGCGGAAAATCCTAGTATAAAAAAGATGTATCGAACCATACAAGTTTAGTTTTTCTGGCTTCTGTTGATTTTTTCTCTTATAGAGTGTGTGTCATGATATTAGGTCTGACAGAACATCAAGGTCAATAACCATATTCCTAGTTGTTTTCTCTAGTCATTAGATGTTCCCTAGTAGAAGTGAAATGTCCTCTCGATGGAATTTGTTAATACAATTCCATGATTTTTGGGAGTTCATGATGCTATATTAGGGGTATTTGGAAGTTTTATGAAGTCATCCCACGTTATAGCGATCATGGAGTGGATCTTAGTGGCGGTTTTTTGGAGGAATTACCTAGACGGGGTGGTGAGACTCCATGGTGTCCCGAAGAAGATGGTTTTTTTTTCAGGATACTTGTTTTACATCTAGGGTTTGGACTGGTCTTCAACATGTTTATGATTCTAAGATATTCAATAACACTTTTTTTCACACGTAGATAGATGATTAGATGAAGGAGACTGTCCAGACACCTGATGATATGATTCCATCTTGTGTGCTTGATTTTGGAGGTTTCTGGATGGGACACTTACCTTTGTTGGAGTTCACTTACAATAGAATTTTTACTCCCCCATGAGAATGGAACTATTAGAAGCCTCCCATGGCAGACCATTTTGTTCTCTATGGTGCTGGACTGGGGTTTGAGAGTTACCAAATCATAGGATGGAACCGGTAGAGAAAAACATAGAGATGGTTCAGGTGATTCATGAGAGTATGAAGGTAGTGTAGGATATTCATAAATCCTATGACAGCTATAGGAGGACACCGCTGTCATTCGATTTTAGATACCGTGTGTCTTTAAAGTTGAATTCCCATTATGGGAAGTGAATCTTTAGTCATTGGAGTAAGCTTTTTCCTATATTTTTGGGGACTTTTGATGTGTTGGCATATGTTGGTGACATGGGTTATCGAGTTAAATACCCCCGCCTATGAGTCAGATACATGATGTCTTTCAAAATTCTCATCTCTATAATTAGTTTCATGATTACTCTCACATCATTTATTGGGATGAGATCATTGTTGATGATTATTCCACTTTAGAGGAGTGGCCTATTGAGATTTTAGACCCCAAGGAGAAGGTGTCTGGTGGGTGTGCCATCCCCTTGGTTTGTGTCTTATGGAAGCACAATTGAATTGAGAAGAGTACTTTGGAACATTATTTTCATATGTGTGATTAGTACCCCGAGATTTTTGATGTTTATGTATTATCTTGTAATTCCATGGGTATGATGGTGTAGACCCTTTCTGTTTATGATATTGATTTCTCTTGTTACTTATTTTGGATTTCTCTCTATTGAGAGGCATATCCCCCAAGAGAGTTTTTAGAATTGGGTTTTTGTTTTTGAATTGATTTTCTCTTTTTACCAATGTAATGTGGTGACTTCTTTTGGTGGTAAGATAATGGAGAGGTATCTCAGGGGTTGGATGTTCGGATGGCCCCTTACATCTTAATATGTGGGTTGTTTTTAGATACTCAGGACAATAATATTGTGAGAGGTATCCGATGTAAGGGACTAGAACTGTGTGGATCAACCCATTAAATGTTTTTAAATATCTATGTTCTCAGACGAGGATCATAATTTTTTTAGATGTTCGGTTAATTGATTACTAGAAAAAGGAGCGATTATACATTATGTAACTAATTACATGTCATGAAATCTAGTTTCATGGTTTTTTTGCAACATGAAATAGGGTTTCACATCATATAATATTTAAGGGTTTTAAAAACAAAATAAATCCTTGAGGAGATGCATTTTTCATCATAAATTGACCTTAAGGAATTACATTACGTGAGTGGTGATTGCACATTATTTAATACTCCACAACGGTTTTTTTTAAACATTTATACCACTCAGTTTTCCACATCCATATAGCTTTAGTGGCTCTACCTCGACCCCAGGAGACCGATGAACCTCTCTTACACAATATGGGGATTTCTTCATTGATGAACAATCCCTAGCTCCGTTCTTCGATTCATAAAGTGATTCCTTCGATATAAGTTATTAAATACCTTTATTCTTGTAGATTCTCCATTATGTTTTCTTCCTTTTCCCTTTTTCATTTAATGTTAGGTGATGTCAATGTTCCTCACTATGTTTTATTGATGTTTGATGGGTGAGGTTGTGTCGCAACATCCTTGGTTGGATGCAGTTGTTGCTGGAAAGGTGACCATGATCTATTTCCTTGATCCATTCTCATGTGAAGATCATCAACAACATTTTGAGGTAGTGGATTCAATGATTCTATATTTATTGACATGAAATTGATTAGTTATCATGATTTTCCCCTTGTATGGCAATGAAATTTGACTAAATAAATACTTGAACTGGGAAAATTAATTAGAATATATAATACAGCGATGTTGTTTCTATATACCATAACAAAATTTTGTCTTTGGATTTTCTAGTATGATATATATGCCTTTCTTATTTTAACATGATGTTCTTGAAGGAAATTTATATAGAACATAAATCTACAATGAATAGGTAATTAATAGGATAAAAGATATAGGGGCATGTTCACTGAATCAGGTTGTTGTTTTTGTAAATTTATTTTGATAATATTGGTGAAGATATGAATGTTTAATAGAGTTGGTTAATGAATATGAAGTATGTCGATTCTTGTTGATAAATTATTAAAGGCATGATAAATTAATTGGTTACTTAATTTGTGATAGCTTGATTCTTATGGTTCCCATAGTTGGAACCTATGAATAATGAATTAGTCAATTCAATATTAAAGAAGAACCAGTTGTCTGTTAAAGTTAATGCCCTTTTATGGCATGAGAATCCCATTTGATATTAAGGGACATGTTCCATATGATTTAGATCCATGAGAACTTGTTGTGTGTGAAGTCTGGATTCCTTGTTTAGGTTTGAGATCCCATTGCTATGTTCATTCCAACTTCTTATGATGTTCATTGGATATGAGACATGTGGTATATCTGGAGGGGAGCCATGGATGTGATGTAATCCTATGATAGATGAGCCTAGAAGGATTTTGCACTATGTGGGGAATATATACATCGTTTTTGTGGAAGTAGTTGAATCTTCGAGAGGAGAGATATAATGGTTTATACACTTTGTTTCATGGAGGAATCCAACGAGATAGAACTTGAATAATGCTGGGTTAGCCATTGATGAGAAAATTTGGTGCTTGTTGAATTTATTGTTGTTTATCATCATTTATTTCACCACTACATGAATCATTTTTTTTGCTTCCTCTCATTACATGGGTTGTGAAGATTCATAGGGTATGCCACATGATTTCCATTTTTAGAATTTCATGGTTGGATGGGTCTATGATTTTTTATAGATGGAAATGAATCAAGGGTTAGTTCATCCACCCAGAGTGTTGAGTGACTTCGGTTTGGAAGCATGGAATGTTTTCTAAAAATATTGGGAAATATGGAATGTGGTGATGTTGTTAAATAAATTAATAAATATTTAACTCATTGGTCGGAGCTTTCTCGGATGAAATATGGAGGTTATATTTCAAAAAAACCATGGAATTGGTTTGGTTATTACAATAGAACAGTGAACATTATTGTGATGATAATGTAATGAAATGTGGAAGTGGATAATGTTTTATTAATTATTAAAGAATTAATTAATTTCAATTAATATTGATAAAAATGATATTCTAATTTAATAAAGGTAATTGAATAGTTGTGTGCATATATGATATATAATCTTTGAAGTGGCATTCGAGAGTCTGAGAGATGTTAGTTATTGCTGAGTCCAATAATAAGATCTTCCCATACTGTGGTTGTGATCTGTATTATATTTTTTTTTTATGTTTCTCCACTCTATCTGCTAGGGAATCCAACACCATGTGGATTTTGAGCCTTGGGGGTGTTTTCACCAATATCCCAGTGGGAGGATAGATGGCTGACTACCCCCTTTTCCCCTACCCCCTTATATTGGTAGTTACATGTGCTGGTATACATATCAATTATTTTTTCTCATATATGTGAATAGATGTATTAAATGGTTTTTTTATTAACACACATATGTTTTGTATATAGTTTTTAAGGGATACTATTGGTATAACATGTATAGTCTATGATGGATTGAGAATCCTATCTTGGTGTATGGGATGTGATGGCTTAAGGTACAATATCGAACATTTGATACACGTTATGTTGTTAGTGGTGGCTCCTAGAAACTACCTAGTTGCTTTTAATTATGTGGATGTGGTGGTGAGTTATGTGAGCTTATTATTGTGATGATTCACCCAGGAACCTTAATGCCAATTACTTTTAGAGATAGATTCTTAGGACATGCGATTTTGGGGAAAAGAGGGAAACTAGCAGGGTAGCCCAGACATTCTTCGTTATATTATATGATCTGGTATAAAATTTGTGGTGTGACTAGACATGGTGAGGATGGGAACATGATATACATTTTTAGGTGATAAGATAGATTCAATTTTTCTTTACACTTATTTAGCAGGATTTTTTTACTTTTACAAAAGAGGATCTAGGGAGGATCCTACATAGTATACTATTATACTCACACTATGTATACATAAACTATTTTTTTGGTTAGTTAGAGTAGGTTGGAGATTCGGATAGTTACTACTATATTGGGGGTTACATGAGTTATTTGGTCTTCATCGTCACTAAGGTCTCTATTTTCCTTTAATTTTTAGTTGTTCTTTCATGACAATAATTTTTTTACATGGGTTTTATTTATTTTGTAGTCTGAGAAAGATTTGGTTGTTGTATATGATATATATCTCTTTAGATTGTGTTTCTATTATAGGGTAATGCATCCCATCTGGATATTTATTACACCCTTGGTGATAGTCACCAAATTGGGGCCTACAAGTGGTTGGACTACGGGGTCACTATCTTTCTTCTACCATTACCATCCCAGGAGAGGTACACTTTCGGGGGAGGGGATCTTGATATCTAATTTCAAAAAACATAAAATCGTCAATGATATATATTTTACCCAATGAATTAGTGGGAGATTTATGTTTTGTAACACCCCTCACATAATGAAATATATATACATATGCATGCCACAAAAAAATATTTATGCATACATTAAATTGAAATCATGATTATCCCAAGTAAATAAAATTGGACACATAAAAATATCATGAGATATCACAAAATATGTAATTTGATTTTGAATTTTTTTTTATATTAAAAATGAATCAAAATAAATAAATATATCATAATAAAAATAATAAGGGGATACATAAGTGATAATATACAATGATTATCGATATTCTTGAGTAATAATGGGAAATGAAAAATGAATCAAGAAAAAAAATTATGATTTGGAAATGTTGCTGGAGAACAATGATATATGTTACATTCAAAATTATTTTTAAAAAGGTGACATAAAAAATATTAAATATTTTCTTTAATAATAGAATGTCAAAATAATGGAATAATTAAAATAAATATATAAATTATATGAATCATTGAGTTAAATCTATGAGATATATGGTAGTTGAAAGAATCAATATGTTTTAATTTTTTAGTAGATTAATGAAGACAAAAATGATTAAAGGGATATAAGAATGTGTTCTAAATATAATAAAATTGAAATATTATAGGTATATAATAATCTAAATTTTTTATTTTAAAATTTATCAAAACCTTTTTTGGATTAATATTACTGAAATGGAATATAAATAAAAAAATAATTGATTTTATGTTTTCCATTATAATTTCTAATTTTTTTAAGTAAGAAAAAGTTAGAATGTATATCAGGATAGAAAATTTTAATTCCATGAAATAATAGATAAAATTAAATCCATGTTATTAAAAGGGGTATAATATATCAACATTGAATAATATAATTCTAGAATAAAGAATATATATTAGTCAATGAAAATGTATTTATAAATTCCCTATACCTTTAATCATGTTTAATCAAACATCCTTTAACTCAATGTATTGAATTTTTTTTATACATATATATTGTAACCTTGTTAAAATTTATTTATGTAATATTTTTTATTCATATTTTTTATTTCATATTTATTAATAATTTTCAGGTAATTTTAATCATCAAGTGTTAATCCTTCCATTTAGTTTATGCATGTTTTATTAATTCTATCATAGTCACCATTCCATATTTATGAGTTTAGACTATCATGAATGTTAAATGTAATAATGTAATTATTTAGACTATCTTTTTATGTTCTTTATTAATTTTTGGGGAGGTATGAGTAGAATTTATAAATAATAATTATTTATTCAGTCATTTGTATTATGTTAATCAACATGAAGTCTTTTTTAATACATGATATTTTTTATGAATTATATTTATGATTTTGTAAACCAAACATACAATCAGAATTAATTCCATATATTATTTTAATTTATGTTTTCATAATCATATATTATAATTATTTTATAGCATCATCCCTATATGTTGTTAAAGTATCCCAAACATGGAAAATCATATAATTAATGGATGAGTTTGGTTATGATGTAGTTTTATTGTAATATCATTATTATATAATTATAATGATATTATATGAATGATAATAGGATTGTTTATTGTATTCATTAAGGTACATAACAAAACAGTTAAGGTAAATAAAATTGAAGGGTATTGCTTATAAAGAAAAACAAGACTTGTCATCTTAAAAGTTATACATTTTTTAGAATTCAAGGGGTTTCATCATCAAACAAGAGGCCTGGAAAAAAGAAATTTGTTTTAGAAAAAAGAATTTTAATATTAATAAGAGGGAAAATGAAATATATATCTAGTTTAAATTAGGTGTTCTGAGAATAATTATATAGATATTAAGGATTGTTATTATTCTAAATAATCATTCCATGATTTTAAAATAATGTAATATTGAAATGATAATAAATAATGGAAGAATAATGAATACTGGCCATTCAATAGTTTATAAAATAATTTAAGTAATAATATTTAGTGATATTTTATCTGTTTAGACATTGTATTTAACACCCCAAAATCTAAAGTAAGAACATTATATATTATAGCGTGTGGCAAAAACATCAGAAGAAAATAAAGTAATGTAATATCCTGATAATTTAAAAGATATTTTTTCAATAAATTAAATATCTGATATATCATGAAAAAATAGGAATCTGAGTTATCATTAATCCCACAAAATAATGACTTACTTCACAAGGAATGCATTACACACAATACAATGTTTTACTGAATAATGATATATTGTTAAAATATTATTTAATAAGACCTATCCATTAAATTAGTAGTTATGAAAAGGATTAACTAAATTATGATAATATATGGTTTTCCCAAAAATAAAAAAAATCTGATTGGTAACAGTTTAATAGATATTAAAATGAAAACTGATCGAATGTAAAGTAATATATTAGTATTTTTATGCTTACAAAGTCAGTTTAACCATGTAAATTAAATTAATTAAAATAATGAATGATATTAATGTCATATATTCAATAAAATATTTTTCATATTCATCCAATATATTTTTTAGATTACTATAATAACAACACAAATTTTATGCATAAAATTCTATATGTTTATTAAGGCATTTTTTCTCTATTTAATGGATATACAATTCTAAATCCTATATTATAGAAATTATAAAATTAAATATTTCCAATTAAACAATTAATTTTTCATAATGAAAATAAAAATTAGATTAGGTCAAAAACAATTATTTTTATGTGAAGTTTATTTTTTAAATGAATAGTGAAAAATATTGAATTTTAATTTAACATTGGGTTTTCATCTAATATATTTTAGAATTTCATTTAAATTTCATATTAGGATAAAAGTATACATAGATTGAATTTGAATTTCTTAATTAATTTTAGTTATTAGAATCAATAAAATTTAATATTGTATATAAAACATTCCCAAACTATCATGTGTTTTCAATTTTAAAACCTTCATTGTCATCCTGTATGTGGGATTAACATTAAATTATTCTTCCACTTCTGTGATTGTAGTTTTGAAAAATGGATTCCTTATTTTTAGTGATAATAATATAAAATTTCCAATAATTCCACCTTAGTTTTTGACCAAAAGATAAGTTAATGTAATTAATATTATTTACAATGATTAAGGTTAAATTAAGCTCAATAAGGGACTGAACCGTAATATTAATGGCCCAAATGACCTAGAAACTTGTCTAAGATGCATTGGATAAAAGATTTTATACAATAAACTCCCTTTTAACTAAATTTTAAAATAATGTGATGCACTTTTCATGGGAAAACGTGGGTGTAATTTCCTTTCCCAAAATTTACTAGAGTGTCAGTCCTCCAATATAAAAAGGTGTCTTCTCCTCTAACTTCCTCACACCTCTCAAGACACCTTTGCTCAACCAATAAATACCCAAATAGATCCTCAAAATCCTTAAATTCCTCCTATAATCATTCCCCTATGAATAAATCCATTAAAATAATCTCTTGGTGAAAACCAAAAAGAGTTACCTGAAAAAGTGGTTACATCTTTTATCAAGATTATAAGATATATTTCAACTCTATACCCTATAAATAATATTCTTCCATGATTATATAAAAACGAAAATATCATAAGTATACTATGATGTTGGGATGATATTTTTTTACCTAAAATTGTAATCACTTCAGTCTAATGGGTAACACACATATTATTTATGTAAATGGAAAACTACCGCCTCACGAAATGATGATGGTCTATTATTCCTTTACAACATCTCATAGTGATCATTATGATGAAAAAATATAACAATATATGATTTATATGATAATTTTAATGAATTTATTATTATTTAACTATTTTAATAAACATATCTCAATACATTTCAATTTTTATAAATACTATAACATTACTTGGGTAATTGTGGACTACCATCTCTTTAAAGTGATGTTATTCGTTCATGATATAAATGGAATATATTAAATATGATTTTGATAAAACTATGTAGAATATATGAAATAAATATTTTATGAGAATTATAATATACATATGAATCATTTAATTTTCCATCCTTTAATATGACAATGAAATTGTAGTCGTGTTCATGCATACATACGACCAACCGTCTCCATGAACGGTGCACTTCATTTATAATCTCCAAATATTATTGTTTATTATAAATACATTTATACTAAATATATATGATAATAAATAAATGGTTAAAATTATTGGGACTCTGAATTCATGATCTATGTAATAGGAACAACAAATAACATGTCAATGTATACTTGGGAAAACTAGGAAATTGACAAACAAAATAGTGAAAATAATGAAATATTGTTAACAAACATGTAATAATATATTATAATAAGAAGATATTGGATATGATAGTAATTTCCATGGTTATATTATATTTTATTAACATTTTTTAAACCAAAATATATGAGGATCAATACCAAAAAATTAAAATAATGTTATGTTAATTGATTCTTGTCTCAATTTTCATTATGTGAGGATATGTCATTAATACCACCTAAATATTTTGAGTGGTGTATCTCATACACCAAATGATATAATATATAATGAATTATTTTATATTATTGGTTTTTAAATTTTTCATTTAATTTTAAGTAATTTTAGATCTTTAAATTCATATGTTACAACAGTTGTTAGGGACCTAGGCTCAATATCAATTCCCTTTAGAATTAATTTTTTTATTCTCCAATTCACATTAATATGTTGTATATACTACCATTTGACATGTTATATCATTAATATCACAATAATCATTATATTATATGTTTAATTTATTTAACATGTAATTATTGTATAAATTTTTCAATGTGGTACGGGACGCATTGGAATGTTTAAAGATTATTTTTCTCAAGAAATTATTAATGCCAAAAAACCATTGTTTTTTACTTACCCTCTTTTGAGGTATTATTCCTAAATATAAATTCTTTATTAAATAAATGCATTTTAGAAGTAACATATTCTATTTGATATTTGAGGAATTCATTTTATTTCCATACAAATATTGGGGACTATTTACTAAAATACCTATAGTCTGGGGATCTATTAATGAAAGACCATCAATGTATTGGTAGTATAATAAGAAAAAATAGTTTGAAACATTGGATGGGGGTTTTGATGATATGAAAAACAATCTTGTGAATGATCATGAAATTAATGGTTCTATGTTCATATAAAACATGGAATACAATACTTAATCATTATTTTAATTTATCTTGAATTATTATTTATCAATGTTATTTTTCATTGACATATATATTGATTCATTATTTAGTTTATTGAATAAATGACATGTGTTTTTAGTTTTATATCGTACCATAAAATTTATTCAATATGTATTTATTTTAATTGCAAGTGTTATCAATTATATACTATTCATATTGATCTATTCTCATTGATTCAATGTTTCTTCTACTTTACATACACATACTAAGTATTTGATATCACCCTTATTATGTTTCCTTTACCCATTTTTTTGAAGAGGAATAATTTGAATGATTTTGAATGATTTTCTTTTTTTATTAGGTATCCTATTTTCATTCCTTGTTTCCCAATGTATTATGTGTATCATGTTTGTAATTTATCTTTCCAACATATATAAACTAATCAGTCCTTTGATATTCGATTCCTTGTAACCATTGAATTATAATAAAATGATGCACTGACTTCGGGATTCTAGGTCCAGGGTGTCATGGTGGGTATCAAAGGATATATATCACCAACATTTAAAACTAGATTTATAAAACGTATATTAACGAACATAACCCTAAAATATAAGTTGAGGATAAGTTTATAATCACATAATTTAATTTTGGTAAGACATATATAATGTTGGTATTACTAGAAATAAATACCTTTTTGGATACTACAAGTTGATGTGATTTCAGATAATATATACATAAGAGTAATAAATCAGAAATTGTATGTCAAGACTGGCTTAGTGTAACATGGCACTGGATAATAAGTCTTACTAAACATGAGGTTTGACACTATTATGGGATATGGTTAGTATAATTCCCATTTTCTTTACCTACCATTATAAAAGGTTTGGAATGTAATGATATCCCCAAAGTAAACAATGTTTATGATTATAATATTTATGATGCATACATTTTTGTTATATGTTATATCATATTTAGATCTATTAAATATTCAGAATATTATAAGCTGATATATTATATTTCATTTATTATAAATGGTTCCTCTATAGAATAATGGTATGAATACCCATGGATAATGTTGAGGTTTCCCTTTTGGGAAAGTCAATGTAGCATGTATTATAACTCATCAAGTTATTGATATACTAGGAGGGGTTTTTTAAGTTCTAACAAATGACCATTCCTGATTGAAGAAACCTATTGTGGAGAGAGAATATCTTATTTTGGGTCTCGTTGTGTGATAGATTTCCCCATTGTTTAGTGGGACTACTAGTCTAATTTTATCTATATAATTGATTAAGACTATAAAGATGTTATTTATAACCATAGAATGCACTGAATAGGATGTTGATGCACTTGTGGTCTATTGCCTTTAATGTGATGTTGACCGGTAGTGTTCTATGATCCGGAATATAGTAGGAGAGAAAGAAAATGAACTCATGAAATGTAGAAATTTTATGAATTTATTATTTGATAAATACATCCCTTGTGATGAAAAAATTGAGAGGAAGAGTAAGATTAGTAGATTAAAGTATAAGTATTAAGAAAGTTGTGATGATTATGAAGATAGATTTACAATGTTTTCCATGTATGCAACATATTAGATACTCAACACTGGGATCAGGATTTACCACTTCATTGAGGGTCTTAATACATGCCTTTAAAGGGCTTTATTATCCCTACATTTTTGATCATATGATGTGATAATGTTATGTTAAATCATGACAGAGAAATAATTATCAACGTACTAATTATTGAACAGAAATAATGAGGATAAGATAAAGTAAGACAAAATGGTAGATAAAGGAAAGGTGTTAAAGAATGATTTCCCCACATTGGATAAATGTGGAATGAATCACCCATGTAAATGATTGAAATGATTGAGAATATGTTATAAGTGCAGATAGAAAGGGCACCAACAAAGATCATGAAAATAAAAGATTGAAAAAGATGATATTTAATGATACAACTTCAAGGATATGGGGAACTATGACAATGAATTCCCAACATGTTAATAGATTATACCTTAGAAGAAGCTAATGGGAGAAGGTAAATCATATCTCATTGGCACAACCAAAGTGGATTTATTAATGTTATTATGTATTTAGATATATAAAATTTGTTTCAAAGGTATTTAATTTATGTTGTTCCCTTATTATGAATTATGGAATATATGAGGATTTTACTAGAGTTCCTTTTCATTAAATATTTTAGGTTAAATGTTGAATAGTATGAAGAAATTGTTCTAGAATAAAGCAAAAACCTTTTGTAAAATAAATTTTTAAAGGAAAGAGAATCCTTAATGTGTTCTTAATTTTGATATAATGTTATATATGTAATGAAATGATTTATATCTATAAATTTTTACTAAATTGAAATTGATAAATTTTTAGTCAATGAAATGAATTATTTAATAATTGATGTAGTTTACAAATATTTTGGAACTATGGAATATATCTAATAACATGTTTTTTAATCATGGATTAAGGAATAATTAATTTTTCCCAAAAGTTTTTATGTTGATTCGAGTTATTACCATATTTCAAGAGGATACATGGTGACATTATTCATGTGTTTGGAATTTAAAATTTTTGAGATACTTCATGATTATTAAAGTATAATGATAAGTTAATTTTTCAAATTCATTGAACATCTTTCTAAAGATTTTTTCCATAATCATTCGGAATGTTTATTCATTTTTTAAATGGTTTAAATTGAACATTGAATAAAGTTTTAGACATTGGTATATTACATAAATATGAGATGCATCTTATTCTAAGATATGAAGTCAAAATACTTCATGGAATAACCAAAGGATTAAATTGTTATTATAGAAATGAACCATGTAAGAATGTTTACAATTATATTCTCAAATAGTGAAATATGTCTTCTACACAATGAGAAATAATCTTCAAACTATAAATATTTTCCTAGTACCTATGTTTTCAATGAATCAAATGGCCACATAGATCATTGAAATTTATGGCCTTATGGTTGTTAACATTCTTATAACCATGTTATCTTGCACTCTCTATCATAACATTATTGTTATAGTTTTCTTCAGTATCCATTTTTCAATTTCCCACCTATATTCTCCTACTATAGAACCTAGTTACATGACGATTGTATTTTATATTACATCTTATTAAGAAGATGTGATATTAAACCTATTTTTGATAAGGGGTTTTCATATATAAATAAATTTCAAATATCAATTCCTTTATTACTATGATCATGGATAAATTTAATTCATGTAATTTAATAGGGGGGAGAATGTAACACCTCGAAATACTGAAGCAAGGTCCTTGTATTTGATAGCATGTATCACATGAATCACTAAGAATTTAAAGTAATATAATAAACTTATAAATTAATTTATTTTTTATATTTTAAATAAATTTAATCGTTGATATATCTTGAAATGATAATTATATTATGTTAGAGAACATCACACCCAATGACGAGTTTCTTCAAATGCCATGTGTTTCATGAAGGATTGAGTGGTACCGAATAATGGTATATTATTAAAATACAATTTAATATTACCCCACTATTAAAATTAGTAAACATAAAATGATTTTTCTAAATAATGAAAATATATTTTTTACAGATATATAAAATTAATTCATTGGAAATTATTAATTAAAAATTGTTATGAAATATGATTGAATATAGACGGAAATATAATGTTTTTATGCTCATCAAGATATTTTACCATACTAAATTAAATTAATCACCATATGTGAGTGATATTAATTCAAATATTTTTTATATTAATCTAATAGATTTTATAGTTTTACAATATAGACAATGCCATTTTTATGTATAAAATACTATATTTTTATTAAGTCATTTTTTCTGCCTTTTAATAGAGAACCTATTATAAATAAATTTTTTGAAATAATTATAGATTTTATGTGTCAAAATAAAATTCATATTTTCTTTGAAAACCGAAATATTAGGTTTTGGTAATTTTTTAGAATTTCTCTATGATTTTTTATTTTTTATGTATAGTGAAAAATAATGAATTTTAATTCAAATTTTCTTTTTAATTTATATATTTATAAGGGTTAATTAAAATGTTAAAATGTTCTAATATTTTATCGGATAATTTTTTTATCTATTAATGCATTTTAGGTAATTTAAATCAATTTCATTTTCAAATTTGATATATAAACATACCAATATTTTTGATGTTTTTACTTTAAAAACCCACATTTTTATCCCATCTAGAAATTAAATTTAAATTCATTTTTCCAACATCTATGATTGGAATTTGGAAAACGAGATTAAATATTTTGAATCAGATTAATATATAATTTATAATTATTTAAACATGTTTTTTACCAAAATTATTAGTGAAAGTAATTAAAAATAATTAAAATTATCAAGAAAAAATTAAGCTGAACAATGTTATCAATCATAATCAAGAGGGACCAAATGCCCTATACGCTTTTAAAAGAGTCATTGGATGGCTATAATTGACCCTATAATCCATTATATTGATATTGAACCATTATGGTATCAACATTCCATGGTAAAAACGTGGTTGTAATTCCTTTTCCGAAAATTTATAAGAGTGCCACCCATTCTTGACAATAAAAATGCCTCATCTCATCCCACCTCATCAGACCACTGAAGTCACTTTTTCTAATCTATTATCATCCCAAATAGATAATCAACATCCCTTCCCTAATATTATAAGCTTCCCAATGGTCATAAATGTAACAACCCAGGTAAAAAAAGAATATGAAATTTTCACATTTATCCATTTTTTTGAATAAAATATTAATATTACTTTAAACGGGACACTATGTGCGATGGCGTACCCAATACGCAACAACGAGTTTCTTGGGAATCTTAAGTTTCACTCTAATAATAAAATAATATTATTGTAAATGGTAGTTAACGCCTAACCGTTGTAATGGCTGGAATGAACAGAACTAACTACAAAATGATTATATATGTTTGTCAAATATTTTTACTCGTTACAATAAATGTTAGATGATTAAAAATGCGAATGAATCGAATTTTAAGCGTAAACATTATAATATTTTTTAAAAGGTTGATTAACCGCTTTTTTATGGAGAACCTCTTTTAAATCCAATTTTTTAAAATTTTATATGTTATATTTGACAAAATAAAATTCTTCATTGGAATCAGCACATCAAAATTTACTTTGTGTAAATATTTGGTATTTTTCTGATAAAATTCATTTTTTAATGAATAGTGAAAAATGATGTATTTTAATTCAAAACCACTTTTTAATATAATTTATTTGTATTATTATATTATCTTTTGAATTAGTTTTAAAGTTAAATAAGAATATATTTTTACCATTTAATCAAATAGTTGTCATCGGAATTAGTTTCACTTTGAAATTGGACTTAAACTAGTGTCAATCTTTTGATATATATTATTTCATAAAAACATGCTATTTGTCATGATAGTGGGAATTAATTATTAAATTAATTAATGTAATTTATACGATTTTAATTTAGTAAAATAGACATCATTTTTGAATTCGGAAGATCAAATATAGCTTAGGGAGATGTTTTGGTATTATTCTGAAAAACTTCAAATTTTGATGAATAGTGAAACCACAAAGCGGTACATAAAAAACTGATCTTTCGTTTAAATGAAACATTACCACTTCTGTGTTTTTAATTTTAAAAATCCGACAAACATGGTTTTCATTAGGATGTAAAATGTGGTTCAATGGGATTAAAATAATTTTTTGGTGAATAGTAACTTTTATGTTTTTAATCACGATTAGCGGTAATTAGTGTAATTTAAGGTAAAAATAATGTTTTAATAATTTGAATTGAACATGACACATGTCCTAACCTCATTGGATGTGTCATGTCCGACCAAGAAAATCCATGGGTCCACTTGGGGACCCCATGGAGCCACATCAGTTGGAAAATGACATAAATACCTTTTTATTTAAAGTTAAAATTAAAATGTCACAAACATGAGATATTTTACTAAAAAAAATTAAATCGGGTTATACAAGTCATATTTTTGACTATAAATATTCATTATAAATATAACAAGATTTCCTACATCATTATATTTTTTTATAATTTTTATACATTAAATAAATTAAAGTATTTATGACATCATGATGATGCAGCAATTACCTCTTTAATAAGGGATTTAAATAAAATTAAAAGATCATCTTAAAACTATAACTTACACTTGTCAAAAATCTATTGGATGGGAATATTTCAAAACCGTACCACCTTATCCGTGAAATATATCAATGTGGGACCTTTAAAATCCGAAAAACATTTGAAAATAATGTAACATTTTGTAACTTACCAAGAGTACCCCTCCTCTCCTCTTATAAAAGGCCTCCACCTCTACCACCTTACACACACCTCTCATGACTTTGTCTCGGAAAACCCCTATCCATTTCATCTCTCCACATCCATATATTCATCATTGAAGCCTCACGTTGGGCAGAATCCTTTCCAAAAAATCATTTGAGCTCAAATCAAAAGAAGGTTACCCGATTTAAATGTAATGTCCTCCCTTGTGTTCTTATGTTTTACTTTTCTTCTCCAACCCACTAAACTATTTTTATTTTTTTCTTTTGTAACAACACCAGTATCATAAATATTCTAGGATGTTGTTATGTGAAGGATTAGAGCTACACTTACACACACCTTCTTCTAATTGTTAAATAACATATTGTTTCTATGGATGGCGAATTACTGCCTCACGAAACGATGATTGTTCAATATTCTTTTAACACCTTCAAAGGTGGCCATTAAGATGTCACAATATTTATATATGATATATAATATGTTTATTTTTTCCTTATGATTATGTATTTTTCATTTATGGCATACCTTTATGTTTTCCATTATGGATAAACGCGATATCTTCATTTTAGGAAATGTGGACTACTGCCCCCTCAAAGAGATTTGATTCGTTAATGCCATATGTGGGACGTATAAAGGATGGAATTAATGGTATTACATATGTTATTATATTGGAATTATAATATACCATTATATCATTATTATTTCATTCCATTAAATACAAAAAGAAGAAATGAAAGTAGCGGTCATGCGTACGTACGGCTTACCGTCACCATGAACGGTACATTTCATTTCTTATCTCCAAATGTAATGAACTATTATAAGTACATATATATAATGGATATATATATATATATATTATATTAAATCTAAATTATGGATATCATTCAGGAATTATAATATATATATCTCTCATTTTGTTTTAATTCCATTAATATGACAAAAAATGAAAGTCGTGTTCATGCGTACGTACGACCTACCATCTCCATGAACGGTGATTTTAATTTTTTATCACTAAATGCTATGGAAAAGTATAAAATGAATATATACTGGATATATATGATATTTAAAAACATAACTACTATTCTGAAGATGATTTACCTATAACTACATGGAAAATTCTTTTCCAACAAGTTCAATTTTTACTCACATACTGAACATCAACAAAAACGTCTGATATGAACTCACTTTATTAACCAATTATTATAACATTATAATATGTGATATGAGATGAATAATAATATTTAAATTTGTTCCTTAGGTAATTATAAATTGACCAAATTTTATTATTCAGGAGAATAAAGAACGATCGAGTCATGTCGGACACGAGGTAAGGGATCCAACCCCTCTCATTCTTTTAAAGTACACTCTTTTATGTCATTCTTTTTAAGCTCATATTTCTTATTATTGGGAAGTTATTTTATATTAATATTACTTTACTTTTTTTGTTCATATGATAAGAGACCCTATTTTCTCTCATCAATCCATTTTGGATGTTTTGATTGGCGCTGTTAGGCTGTAGAATTTTCGTAAGAGATCCAACCTCTCTCTTTTTTTAAGTAATCTCATTTATGTCACTTCTTTTAAGATCCTCTTTTTTATGTTGGGAGATGTTATTTTATATTAATCTTTCTGTACATTTTATGTTAATATGGTGAGAGACCCTATTTGATCTCATCAATCCATTTTTGGAAGTTTTAAGTGGCGCCGTTAGGCTGCCGAGTTTTCGTAAGGGATTTTTCATATCACTTTTATTCCCGTGAGATTCATGCTACAGTTTCCAATATTTCCTTTTGAGTGGTGTATGTACTCTCCATTATTCTACTCTTTTTGTAACATAATTTCGTTTATGAGTATTTATATCAATTTTGTATAGTCCTTCTTTCATGGGGTGTACGTTTCGAATGTTACCCAAATCGGTAAGGGAACCTTTCACCCTCCTCTTTTTAAAAGACTTATTTTGTTATGTCTTTTGATTTTCATCTTATTATGTGGGGATATGTTATTACATCACCTTATTGCCGTAAATTTTATGTCCAAGTGATGAGATACCCTGTATCTCTCTCATCAACTCTTTTTCTAAAATTTTATGTGACACCGTTAGGCTCTCAAGGGAACTTCTTAAACCAATTTCGATTTCTTTGGGTTCAAAATGTAGTTATTGAATATGTCATCCTTTGAATAT
Source organism: Viscum album (assembly GCA_963277665.1). Taxonomy (NCBI): domain Eukaryota; kingdom Viridiplantae; phylum Streptophyta; class Magnoliopsida; order Santalales; family Viscaceae; genus Viscum; species Viscum album. The sequence goes on along the minus strand of OY728160.1, from coordinate 374,208,177 downwards.
TTGTGAATGAACATTGATTGTTTTACAATTAATATCCTCTTATATTGGGTGTAATTATATTTTTCACACATAATTTTGATATTGATTTATCCTTAATTTAAGGATACCTTCTTTACAGTGTATTTCATCTCATTTTACATTTCTATTGAGACTTACATTGTTTTTATGCACCAATTCACTCTTATATGGTGTATATACTGTACTTTGGAATAATATATCATGAATTCCTTTATTCTCATGATATTATAAAGTTCTGATTAAATGTTATTCCTCAATTATTGTATTCAAGTGTCTCTCATTTTGTTAAAAACCCTTTAACTAAAATATGGTTTTAAATGTTTTAATGATTTATTCTTATAAATATTTCACATTAAATGTTTTAAAAATGGTTTTAAGGATTTATTTATATAAATATTAATGGTTTTAAATGTTAAAACCTTCAATGTGGTATGGGACACTTTGATTTAATGATCCCTTTATTAATTGTTTTAAATGGTTTCGAAAATGGTTTTTAGAATGGATTTATTATTTCAATATCTTAAAATGATATATTGTTATTACAATATGGGAATGTTATATTTCCTTTATGCTTAAGTTATTTGCTATGATTATTTTATGGTTCTTGGGAATTGATTATGAATATGGGTGGTTCTGTGATAAACTAAGGGTGGGTGAGCCCGATATAGCTCTCCAATGCATTGGGTAACGCGATGGGGTTAAATGTTAAGGTGTCGCTGACGGGATTTAGGGAATATATTGTGATGGGTATTCCAAACATAACCAAGAGGGTTACAACCTACGTAAGAATTTTATGAATTCCTCAAGTTACCTTTATGTCTTATGATTTCTATGATTTCTTCATGATTTTATGAGGTATGTTAAAGTGCTTATTCTTTATGGGTAAAGTATGTTTTTATTGTTATGTATATATGTACTCATGTTTCCTTTCCATAATTTTTATAACACTTACTGATCTTATTATGCTCATCCCAAGTTTTTTTAAATGTTATCATAGGTCAAGGGATTGGTAAATGATATGATGATAGTTTCAAGGAAGTGTCAAGAAAGAATCCATGTTTTATTTTAAATATGTTTCCGTTGATGGGAAAAAGAATACTATATCTTATGTAACAACATTGTTTAAAGGCGGAATGTAATGCATGTTTTGTGATCTAATTCTCTAAAACTCTAATCCTGAAAAGATCCTCAATGTGTTATCTTGTAATAACTCAAGATTATTTAAGGTTTAAGTCTAGGGCCTTATAATTGGTATCAGAGGTTGGTTTAGATAACTTTAGAGGTTAGGGTATTCTTTAAGCATAAGTGACATTACCATAATGGTTAGGATTTTGGAAAGAGTCACAGTTTTTAGATAAGGTGAATGTGTAAGTTTATCTTCCTCATTAGTACATGATGGTTTTGTAGATATAGTCACACTGACATTTCTATTTTTAGTGAATGGATGGATCTAGCAGGCACCAAAGTTACAATAGGTTTGAAGGAAACTGTGGTGGTTCTCTGATTAATAGACTGGATGAAATGGGGGATTCAATGAGGAAACACGTGGTTGTTCTAAACCAACTATCAAGGAGTCATGTTTAACAACTTGAACCTTTTTATGTTCTGTAATGCATCATGTAAGAGATGATCAATATATGTGGACGTTCAGGTAATAATTATAAAGGTAACCATTAGGGTTTATATGATCCTTACTTTTGAGGTAATTATGTGTTGTTATATGTTATGATGGAAAATGAAAGGCATGAGATAAACATGAGGTTAAAATATGTTATGATTATTTTTGATGATTTTATCTCGTTTTGGGGAATGTTTTATGAATTATATAGTTTTGGAAAAAGGACAACACGCAGACCATGTGAATACCCGTCGCGTCAGACAAAGCTACGAGAATTTAACCCACAACCAATGTGTGACTAGTATTTATCGCCTACCACTGGACTACGTGAAGTCCCTGGTTAGTTTGACTTATTGTTTTTCATTATATGATTTTAGGAATCAAGAGTAAGTTTATTTTTTGGTTATCTATGGAAATTATTAACCTATCATGGAGGATATGTGATTACGTTAATTACTTTTCAATATGAGAATTTAAGAGCAACCGAAGTTATTTGGAGATAAAAGTTAATTTGTACCTTGGAAGACTATGTGATTAAATCCTTCAAATATTTGGGTTTCAATCTTAGTTTGGTATAATTTGAAAAACAATTTGGACAATTTTTTATCGAATGGACTTCTTTGAACTTTGGGGTTTTTTTGGACAAATTTTCGAGATTAAAAAAAGATTTTCTTTTTATAAAGGATTATACTTTTGTGGATTCTTTGGCCTCATAAAAACAATTTTGGTTTTGTATTTTTTCTGCAGACATGGGAAATATATTGTTCTCTTTTGTGGATTAGGTGATTCTCAAGAATTTGATTATAGTACTCTTAATGCGAACACGTCTTCATAAATACTCGTCTATTAGAGAAAATATGAGTTTGATTAAGGAATCCAGTAAAAGTTGAATCTACGTGACAAGTAAGAATGTTTCATTATGATTTATTTAAGCTCAAAAATAAATTCCTCAATTAAGAGTAACTTAAAATAAAAATTTTGTCTATTAACTTTTCCAACTGGTGAATCAAATACCATTTAACCCATCACAAGTTTGTGATTTTCTTATGGTTAACTTTCTCCTAGACATGTTTACCATCACTCTCCATCAGAACATGGCCCTTTGTTTTCTCCTCCATATCCATATTTTCTTACATGGAATCCTAGTATGGGTTAACTCGGGTGACCTTTTTACTTCTCTTTCTTTATTTTTAGGTGACTGTTTTATAGACTATTGTTCCGATGTGGGATTTTCATTGAAGTTTCCAAGCCCAATTTTAAAATTGCAAGGATGTAGTTCCGAAATGGGGGGAAGGATGTAACACCCCAGGTAAATAAATAATATGAAATTTTCACATTTATCCATTTTTTGAATAAAATATTAATATTACTTTAATGGTGACACTATGCGCGATGGTGTACCCAATACACAACAACGAGTTTCTTGGGAATCTTACATTGAACTCTAATAATTAAATAATATGATTTTAAATGGTATTTATTTCCTAGCCATTTAAATGGAAGAAATGAACAGAACTAACTAAAAAATGATTATATATGTTTTTCAAATATTTTTACTCTTTACAATAAATGTTAGAGGATTAAAGATGCGAATGAATCCAATTTTATGCGTAAACATTCTAATATTCTTTAAAGGGTCGATTAACCGCCTTTTTATGGAGAACCTCTTTTAAATCCACTTTTTGAAAATTTTACATGTTATATTTGACAAAATAAAATTCTTCTTTGGAATCGGGACATGAAAATTTACATTGTGTAAATTTTTGGTATTTTTCTGATAAAGATCATTTTTTAATGAAAAGTGAAAAATGTTGTATTTTAATTCAAAACCACTTTTTAATCTAATTTATTTATATGATTAGATTAACTTTTTAATTGGTTTTAAAGTGAAATTACAATATATTTTTACCATTTAATCCAAAATTGGTCGTTGGAATTAATTTCACTTTGAAATTGGACTTAAACTAGTGTCAATCTTTTGATATATATTGTTTCATAAAAACACGCTATTTGTCATGACAACGGGAATTAATTATTAAATTAATTATTGTAACTTATAAGATTTTAATTTTTTAAAGTAGACATTATTTTCGAATTCGGAATATCAAATATATCTTAGGGTGAAGGTTTGGTATTATTCTGAAAAACATCAATTTTTGATGAATAGTGAAACCACTAAGTGGTACTTAAATAACTGATCTTTCGTTTAAATGAAACTCTACCACTTCTATGTTTTGAATTTCAAAAATCTTACATACATGGTTGTCATTATGAATTAAAATGTGGTTTAATGGGATTAAAATAATTTTTTGGTGAAGAGTAACTTTTATGTTTTTAATCGCGATTAGAGGTAATTAGTGTAATTTAAGGTAAAAATAATGTTTTAATAATATGAAATGAACTTTACACATGTCCTACCCTCATTTTATGTGTCATGGACGACCAAAAAAATCCATGGGTAAACTTGGGGACCCCATAGAGCCACTTTGGATGGAAAATGACATAAATACCTTTTTATTTAAAGTTAAAATTAAAATGTCACAAACATGATATGTTTTACTAAATCAATTTTTCAATGGGGTTATACAAGTTATATTTTTAACTATAAAAATTTATTAGAAAGATAAAAAGATTTCATACTTCATGATAGTTTTTTTATAAATTTTAGACATTAAATAAATTAAATTATGTTGGACATCATGATGATGCAGCAATTACCTCATTAATAAGGGATTTAAACAAAAAGAAACGATATTATTAAAACTATAACTTAAACTGGTCACAAACCTATTATAGGATGGATTTATAACCCTTACCACCTTATCCTTGAAATACATCAATGTGGGACCTTTAAAATCCGAAACTCATTTGAAAATAAAGTAACATTTTGTAACATACCAAGAGTGCCCCTCCTCGCCTCTTATAAAAGACCCCCATCTCTACCACCTTACACACACCTATCAAGACTTTGTCTCGGCCAAAACCTGCCCATTTCATCTCTCCACATCCATATATTCGTCATTGAAGCCTCAATTTGGGCATAATCATTTCCAAGTAAGCCTTTGAGGTCAAATCAAATGAAGTTACCCGATTTAAATGTAATGTCCTCCCTTGTGTTCTTTTGTTTTATTTTTCTTCTCCAACCCACTAAAATCTTTTTATTATTTTATTTTTTAACAACAAGAGTATCTTAAATATACTATGATGTTGTTATGTGATGGATTCTAGATACACTTACACACACCTTTTTCTAATGGTTAATGAACATACTGTTTCTGTGGATGGCGAATTACTGCATCACGAAATGATGATTGTTCAATATTCTTTTAACACCTTCAATGGTGGCCATTAAGATGTCACTATATTTATATATTATATATAATATTTTTATGTTTTCCTTATGCTTTTGTATTTTTCTATTATGGCATACCTTTATGGTTTCCATTATGGGAAAATGTGGTATCTTCATTTTAGGAAGTGCGGACTACCGCCCCCTCAAAGTTATTTGATTCGTTAATGCCATATGTGGGACGTATAAAGGATTGAATTAATGTTATTACATATGTTATCCTACTGGAATTATAATATAGCTTTATATAATTAATATTTAATTCCATTAAATACAAAAAAAAGAAATGAAAGTAGCGTTCACGCGTACGTACGGCTTACCGTCTCCATGAACGGTACATTTCATTTCTTATCTCCAAATGTTATGAACTATTATAAGTACATATATATAATAGATATATATGTAATATATTACATATAAATTATGGATATAATAATGGAATTATAATATTAATATATCTCATTTTGTTTTAATTCCATTAATATGACACATAATGAAAGTAGCGTTCATGCGTACGTATGGCCTACCGTCTCCATGAATGGTGCTTTTAATTTTTTATCTTCAAATGTTATGGAATAGTATAAAATGAATATATACTGGATATATATGATATTTAAAACATAAATAATATTCTTGAGATGATGTACCTATAACTACAAGGAAAATTCATTTCCAACAAGTTCAATTTTTACTCATGTACTGAACATCGACAAAAACGTCTGATATAAACTCACTTTATTAACCAATTATTATAACATTATAATATGTGATATGAACTGAATAATAATATTTAAGTGAGGTCCTTAAGTAATTATAAATTGACCAAATTTTCTTATTCAGGAGATTAAAGAACGATCGAGTCATGTCGGACACGAGGTAAGGGATCCGACCCCTCTCTTTCTTTTAAAGTACACTCTTTTATGTCATGACATTTAAGCTCATATTTCTTATGATTGGGATATTATTTTATATTAATCTTACTGTAATTTTTATCTTAATTTGATGATAGACCCTATTTTCTCTCATCAATCCATTTTGGAAGATTTGATTGGTGCCGTTAGGCTGCCGAATTTTTGTAAGAGATCCAACCTCTCTCTTTCTTTTTAAGTACTCTCATTTATGTCACTTATATTAAGCTTCACATTGTTATGTTGGGAGATGTTATTTTATATTCCAATTTATATAAATTTTATGTTAATATGGTGATAGACCCTATTTGATCACTTCAATCCATTTTTGGATGTTTTAAGTGGTGTCGTTCGGCTGTAGAGTTTTCATAAGGGATTTTTCATCTCACTTTTATTCCCGTGAGATTCATGCTACATTTTCCAATAATTATTTTTTAGTGGTGTATGTACTCTCCATAATTATAATCTTTGAGTAACATAATTTTGTTTCTGAGTATTTACATCAATGTTGTATAGTCCTTCATTCATGGGGTGTACGTTTCGAAAGTTACCCAAATCGGTAAGGGAACCTTTCACCCTCTTATTTTTAAAAGACTTCTTTTGTTATGTCTTTTAATTTTCATCTTATTATGTGGGGATATGTTATTATATATCCTTATTGCCGTAAATTTTATGTCCAATTGATGAAATACCCTTTATCTCTCTCATCAAATCTTTTTCTAAAATTTGTTGTGATGCCTTTAGGCTGTCAAGGGAACTTCTTAACCCAATTTAGATTTCTTTGGGTTCAACATGTTGTTATTGAATATTTAATCCTTTGAATATGTGTGAATGAACTTTGATTGTTTTACACGTAATATCCACTTATATTGGGTGTATTTATATTTTTCAAATCTAATTATGAGATTGATTTATCCTTAATTTAAGGATACCTTCTTTACAAGGGATTTCATCTCATTTGACATTTCTATTTATACTTCATTGTTGTTATGCACCAATTCACTCTTATATGGTGTATATACAATCCTTTGGAATATTATATCATGAATTACATTATTCTCATGATATTATAAAGTTCTGATTAAATGTTATTCCTAAATTATTGTATTCAAGTGTCTCTCATTTTTTTAAAAACACATTAACTAAAATATTGTTTTAAATGTTTTAATGATTTATTCATATAAATATTTCCCGTTAAATGTTTTAAAAATGGTTTTAAGGATTTTTTATATGGATATTAATGGCTTAAAATTTTAAAACCTTCAAAGTGGTATGGGGAACTTTGATTCTATAGATCTTATTATTAAATGTTTTAAATGGCTTCGAAAATGGTTTTTAGAATGGATTTATTATTTCAATATCTTAAAATGTTATATTTTTATTACTATATGGGAATGTTGTATTTCATTTGTGCTTAAGTTATGTGCTATGATTATGTTTTGGTTCCTGGGCATTGTTTATGAAGACAGGTGGTTCCGTTATAAACTAAGGGCGGGTGAGCCCGATATAGCTCTCCAATGCATTGGGTAACGCGAAGGGGTTAAAAGTTAAGGTTTCTCCGAAGAGATTTAGGGAATATAATATGATTGGTATTCCAAATGTAACCAAGAGGGTTACTCCCTACATAATAATGTTATGAATGCCTCAAGTTACCTTTATGTCTTATGATTTCTATGATTTATTCATGATTTTATGAGGTATGTTAAAGTTCTTATGCTTTATGGGTAAAGTATGATTTCATTATTATGTATATATATACTCTTGTTTCCTTTCCGTACTTTTTATAACCCTTACTGAGCTTTTTATTTTCATCCAATGTTTTTTTAAATGTTTTCACAGGTCAAGGGATTGGTACATGATATGATGATAGTGTCAAGGAAGTGTCAAGAAAGAATCAATGTTTTATTTTAAATATGTTTCCGTTGATGGGAAAATGAATACTATCTCTTATGTAACCACTTTATTTAATTGTGGAATGTAATGCAAGTTTTATAATATAATTCTCTAAAACTCTAAACCTAAAAATATCCTCAATGTGTAATATTGTAATAACTAAAGATTAGTTAAGGATTATGGCTGGGGCCTTATAATAAATTCATCATTGGAATCCCTTTGGTGAAAACCAAAAGGAGTTACCCATAAATGAGGTAACATGTTTTCTAAAGCTCATTAGTTTTATTTCCTTTCTCCACACCCAAAAATATTTCCATCCAAGATTAATTAAAAACAATAGTATCATAAATATAAACGTATTCTTTATGATAAGAGGTCATTATACACATACAAATACTCCAATAAAATGGGAAATGAACATATTATTTACGTGAACGATGAACTACCAACTCATGAAACGATGATTATTCATTCATCATTTATCTCATCTCATGGTATTCAATACTATAGACACTATAATATTATTTGATATATATGATGTTTATAATGTATTTATTATTCTTCAATTCTTTTATAACATATAATTCTATACATTCCCGTATTTATAACTAAGGTTACATAAATTATGGAAGTCTGTATTTTCGCCTCCTCAAAGCGATGTGATTCGTTCATGATATAAATGAAATGTATTAAGGATTATATTAGTAAAAATATTTAAAATATATGAAGAATATATTATATTATACTATATTATATATATATTATTTAATTTTAATTCATTTAATATAGAAAATAAATGGATGTAGCATTAAAACATACATACGGCTTACTGTCTCCGTGAACGGTGCACTTCATTCTTATCCTCAAAAATTGTGGATTAATAGAAATACATATATACTGAATATTTATGATAATTAGGTAATTGATTAAATTCTTGATATGTTTAAATAATTATCTATGCAATATAAACAACAAATAATAATTCAATACATAATTTAAAAAACATGGTAATTAACACATGAAATAGTAAAGATAATGATTGATTATTAACAAAAAGGTAATAATAAATTATGAAAATATAATATATGATATGATTAATTGGATTATGATTATTTAATAAGTTAGTATCATATTATAATCTTCTATACCAGAGAATATTTACCACACAATAAAATTAATCTTAACATAAGGGATTCTTGTCTAGCTTTTCATTCTATGAGGCACATGCCATTAACACAACTTACTTCTTTTTTTTGAGGTGCACCTAATTACCATTTTCATATAAAAGAAAATTAATTATTATATAATCATGGTGTTTAAATTTTTCATTTGATGATATTACTTTTAGTTCTTCTAATTATTATTTTATCACACTGGTATGTGATTTCATCTCAACTTACGTTCCACTGAGATTTATTTTGGTTATGCACTAATGAACTATTATATAGTGTATATCCATCCCTTTAAAAATTAATATCATTAATATAATTATTCTCATTAAATTATATGTTTCATTTTAACTCATGTTTAATTGTTACATTGATGTTTCAAAGTGTTATTAGATAATTGGGAACATTTATATATTATTTTTCTTCAACAATATTTTAATTTAAAAAACCCCATTATTGTTACATATCATTCTATAAGGTGTATTGATAAATATGAATTCTATATTAAATATAGATATTTGATAAGGAAAATTATATATTCGATATATTAATAATTCATTAGAAATTAAAAAACGGATGTGGGTAATTTATGACAATCCCTATATGTTGAGGATCTATTAATTTAAGCCCCTTAATGCATCAATATCCTCATGATATAAAATAGTTCTCAAAAATAGATGGATTTTCACTTGATATGATAAAAGGTCACATGAATGGTCTAGATGGTAATTTTTCCACGTACTTAGGAAACAAAACATCTAATAATTAATAATTTCCATCGTCTACCTTTAGTTATTATTTATCCGTGACATTTTTCATCAACATATATATGGAATATTTTAATTTACAATTCATGTTTTAAGTGTCACGAGTTTTCAGTTTCATACACTACATTATTGATATTTAATTATCTAGTTGTTTTAATTTCATGTGTTATTGGTAATTTTCCTTTCCATGTTTATTTATTCTCATAGATTCGCACTTCTTCTAGATTACAGAATCATGCTGAGCATTTGATCTCACCCTTATTATGATTCATTTAACCATGTTATGAAGAGAAATCCTTTGAAGGTGTTTCAAGAAAACTATTTATTTATTTGTATTATGTATCATGTTTTTTCTAATTTTCAGTGTATTATTGGTATCATGAATGTAATATGTCATTCTAAAACTACTAAATTAATTACTCCTTCCAGATTTGATTCCTTATAATCATTCTAATGTAATAAAATAAAAATCTGAATCTAGACTTCTATGGTCGAGGCATTACATTATATTTACCATTTATCTCAGTTTACTTGTTACCTTCATCACTCCATTTTTATATATTTTATTTTATTTTTTTCAATAAAAGAAAATTGTTCTCATTCAATAAATTTTTAGAAAATATTCTAAATATAAACTTAGTATTATTTAATTTTATGTCATTGTATCATAAATTTCTCCTTAAAATAAAAGTATATAATACATTAATAATACAATATTGTTATAACAATAAAACATTTGATTATTATTATATTCATTATTCATTACCCATTTAAAGTGTAATAATTATTAATTTCACACTAATGACTAAAAATGTTTATTATATAAATATATTTTGAACACAAAATTTTAAATCACAAATTCAATAAATTATAATTTTTGTAGAACCATAATTCATCACATTAGTAATTAAATATCAATAACTTTTTATCTTCTTACAAAACCTCCCAATAACTCTACATAATTCAAAATAGGTAGATGGGAAATAGTGGTATCCAAGAGTTGTCAGTCAGCAAGCACGAATCACGTAGAGACCTCCCATGAATGAAATTCCCCCTAAAATGTTCTCTCTGAAGCTTTACTTGTTTATATTTATAATAGACTTTTTCAAGGGTAAATCTAAAGGATAATACCTCCTTCTTAAAATAAAGAAAGAGTCTAACATAGAATATGTTTACTACATGATTCCTTATATTCTACCTTTATATATATATATATGTTTATTTATTCTATAAATTATTTATACTCTCTAAAACATTGGATAAAAATATTGAATGGATATATATAAATAATTCCCACTTATGATAAGAACAAATAATGACAACATTTTAGTTTTACATCCCCACGTATATTATGATATAAATCTCTAAAAATAATCCATAAAATTATGTTATTATTTCTTTAATATTTATAATTTTATTTATTTATTTAGTTTCACTCGGTGGTATAATCATTATCTCATACTGAAAAAAACAAAACATCATGATCATATTATTTAGAATGTATGATGTTTTTAATGAAATAATAATGTTTTAATTCTATCTCAATATTTGAATATATGATGTATTTTTAAACACAAATAAATTATTATTTGGAAATTTATATAAGTTATATTGTTGTATAGATTAATGTATCATTGAATTTGATATTTTTATATATTTTGAATCATTAAAATAAAAAATTATGTTCATTGTTTTATCGTTATGATTGTTATAAGGATATAACCATATAAGAATTAATTTTTACCTACCGGTATGCATTAGTTAATAAAAAACTAAATTATTATTTCATGCAAAATTGTGTATAATATCAGGAATATTGTTAAATAATATCAAAACAATTATTTAAGACCTATTGATTTTCTGATTTCTTTCATTTTAAATAAATTTATTATCTTTGATAGCTTGTGATACATGAATTACCAGGTCTAAATGTAATTTAATAACCTATTAAATAAAATTTTGGTAGGAATAATAATAGCCACATTATAAATATATATATTATAGTTTTATAAAAATTATATATATTTATAAATAATCAATCAATTTTTAGTATTATCTTTATGTTATTTATAAAATATATTTTTCCTCAAAATGGATTTTATTGATTTTTTTTGGAAAATAATTAAATAAAATTTTCTCAATTTTATAAAATGAATTTGGGAAAATTAAAATCAATTTTTATTTCAATATTTCAAAATTTTCAAATGGTGAATTTATGTTGATTTTATGAAAATACTATTTTTTTGATGACTAGAGAAAAATATTGTTTTTTGTTGAAAATTGATTTTTCATTTTAAAATATTTAAAAAGTTAAATTATTATATAATTTTTTTAATTAAAATTATTTCATTTAAATTATTAATAGTAATATTATTGATATTCTAATTTATGTAATGATAATTAAATTGATTTGTAATTTTGAATAAAAAAATACCCCAATTAAGAAAAAAAATTTATTGAAAAACTATTTTCCTTGCATTTTTCAATTAATTTAAATGTTATTTATTATCCATAGATATTTTAAATTTGAAAAAAAATTAATTCAATAATTTTAATCCGATGAAATTTTTTAAATTATTCCACATTAATTTTTGTTCATAAAAAAATTAAAAAACTATATAATTTTTTCACTATTGTAAAGGTAAAACGATATTACCTCTAGGTAAAACAAAAAGATAAGGGTAAATTAGAAAATTTAAATTTTATGAATCATATTGAATTTATATATATTGAACTAATCATGTCCCAACATAAAATATAGGTCTATTTGGATGTATTTTTTCTCAATAATTACTTCATTACAATTTAATGTGTTAATAACTTCCTTATGTGTCATCTCCACAACATATAAAAGGGAATATCTCCTTTCACTTCATTACAACACATTAATACATCAATATCAATAATATGCAACAAAAACTACCTCCAAAAAATCCTAATCCATTTTCTAGAGTTTTTTTCCTAAAAGACCACTTCTATTATCCTTATGAAGATATCTAAAGAAGTTCTTTCAAAGAAGAGGTAATCACCTAACCCAACGACCTTCTTTTTACCAACTGTTTTACCACATATAAATATATATTATTAATAATAAAATAATATGTTTACTAACATCAATTTATAGAAATTTTGTAATTATTATTGAACTACAAATATCCACCATTTATACTATTAAATGGGAAGTGAATGTATCTCTTATGTGTACATATGGGCTATTACCTCCATGTATCAATACAATTCAATTTATATCACCATATTTATGGATGTTTTTTATTATGAGCCACAATTATTTATAATATCTTTATTATATAATTATTTTTGTAGAATAATAATATCATATATTCATTCTAAATTTGAATAGATTTAAAAATGATAATTTTGTGTGTGCATACATGGGAACTATCACCTCCATGATTCCATGGGATACATTTTTAATTTATTTTTCATATATAATTTAATAAGGATAGAAATAATGAATATATATTATATATAATATATAATAATTATTCTTTAATGGTGAATTATTATTTACATTTATTTCATTCCATCCATTGGAAAAGTGAAAATTGTGTTCATGCATTTATACGACGTACCATCTACGAGAACTATATAATTCATTTTTCTATTTGTATCATTAATTTTTGAATATATATATATATATATAATAAATATATATTAAATTATTCCATGGTTAACATTATTTAGATGATTGAAACAGTATCAATGTATAGGGATTAGAATCTCCAACATAACCTCTCATGAAAAATTAAAACACCTAAAAAACAAAAAAAATAAATTTTAATAATATATTATTAATACATGTGTCTTGTAATGATATAAGTGGATAATATATGATATTATATGTATTCACTTAAACAATTTATATAATTATAATTAATTTAAATGTAAAATAGACCTTTTTTGAGTGATTTCAATGATTGTGGAACTTTAGGTAAGCGGTGAATATTATAATCATATTTTTTTATTAAGATTATTTCTATTAAAATTCTGATTATTGAATTTCATGATACCACTATCATTGAAATTATGAAAAAACAATAATCTGGTTATTTTTTGAGATTTCATGTTCATTTCATTTTCCTAGGATAATGTACTCAATAAACATAAAAAATATTTTTAATGAAATATAAATTTATTTCTCTCTTCGATCAAAAATAATTCTTCTAATATGTCCATGTTTTCTAGAAACGTTTTCAAGAATATTTAAAATATTATCCTATCATTTTTAATTATTTTTACAATTTATTTTATTTTAAAAAATATTTAATATGGAAACTTAATTTTATTTTCAGAATGAATTAATTTTTACATTTTACTGAAAATTTGAAACAAATGTTTTTAACATAAATGAAATGAATGGAAGATCTCACCATCATAACTACTAAATTTTTTAAAGAATACATTACATGTTTCTAGGGTTATTTTTAACTTTTTATTAATATATTGGAAACTATTAGATTTTAAATGATTATTTAATAGTGAAAATTATTTATTTCTCAAGATTTGAACTAGTGATCTTTTGAATGAAATGGTTCTACTATGATAACATCTTATGAATTTAATAACGATTTACTATGAATATTATAAATAGTTACCACCATTATTATTTCTTTGGATGGTTTTTTTGATGATAAGACATTTATGAAACCCAATTTTTTTCAAAGTTTATTCAATGAAAAAATGGTTAAATATTTATTAAACTCGATTTTTTACATGTGTTTTACTATGATTAATGATTTATGATCATGTTTCACCCAAATGTATGATTTTCAATATGTTATGTGGGGAAGAGAATTAGATATACCTCTAATGAAATATATAATTTTCAATACCTAATTAAATATCATTTACTAGAGTGGGGTGTGATCCCAATTCTATAAGGGACTTTGTCCATTTTGATTGTATTGTGTGTAAAACATGAATAAGAATATGATAGACTAGATAGTGAACACAATACACGAAGATCATTATTCAATTGATCGTTGAATACTAATGAAATGATTTTGTATACATATTTTTATTCCAAAAAACAAATGGCTTATGCTACTGTTTATATCACATGGATTATATTCCTTGATTCGTTTATGATTTATGTATAATTAAATACAATTATTTATTCAATGATTTAATATTATTATCATTTTTATTTCATCTATTTTTTCATCTATTATGATCATGTTCTTATACAACATATTATCATTTTATTCCTCAGTGAACATTTATATACACATTTTTTATCTTTATATTCCATCTCAACTCACCCTTTCCTATGTTTACGTCCTCTAAATTGTAAAAAATGGTATTAAGAATGAAATCTCCTTGAAGGATTCTTATTATGAATAACATAAAGTTAGATGATGTAGATATTTTATGAAAAAATTAATTATGTATCTATGTTTTCAATTATACTAACCCTATATGGTTCTGATCTAGATTATATTTCAATTTAATGAAAATAAATCTATTAAGATATCATATATTTTTATGAAAATTATTCTTAACTATAAGTTATAAAAGGTCAACAATATATAGTATCATTATAACCCATTTGTATATGATTTATTTCTATTCAATATAACATTTGATGATATCGGAATACCACATCCTATTACATAGGTACATAATAAAAACTAACAACATAAATGGTGTATTACCTAGAATACCATAAAAAAGTAATATATTTTAATAACTTGATAAAAACCGTGGATTAGGTCATTTTTATATTGCATATTAATATAATAACTTTATAAAAAATTTACAATATTTATTAATGTAATAATTTTTCCATTCCAAATAATAATAGACCATATATGAAGTGATATGAAATATTAAAAAATTAATTTTTAAATAAGTTATATATTTTAATTGATGGTTTATATTTACCATGTAAATATTTGTAGAAAAGTATTACAATTAAAAGACAAATTAATTGATTATATTTTTTGTAAAGACCCGTAAATTTCAAGAAATTTTTTTTCTTAATTTTCTCTGGAATTTTACAAGAACTCAGCTTCTGACGTCACCTGATTCCGAGGCCCGGTGTGCCCGGAATCATTTTCCGAAGTTTGGCTCAGGTACGTTCAGTGAACGAACGAGCGGGTTTTTCTAACTTTTGAACCGGTGCTCAGAATCGAATTCTGAGGGCACCAATGAAATCACAGCGTTGGTATTTGCTTAGAAACGCCTCTTCCGGAGTTGCGTTTGCTCGGGTGTGGTATTTAATTTTTTTGGGCTTAAAGTTAAGAAATAGATTAATTTGTTCGAAAAAATTTATTTTATTCCACTTATGCCACATGAAGCCACTTGAAAGCCACTTAAACTGAGTTGAAATGGATAGGGTGCTATCCAGAAATATCCTACCCTCTTGGTAGGATATTTGTGAGGTGGGGCCCGCACGAGCCCCGCCGTTTCTTACTGCTAAGTAACGCACCCGCGAAAACCCGTCATTATGAAAGTCAAATGATGTGTTTTCTTAAATCCTTAATGCACCATTTAATTGGGCGGTTTATTTCGTGAATTAAATGGGTGGTTTCTTTCGTTGAATTAATTAAACGAATTGATGGGTCGTTACTTACCTTTTTTCGTTTGTTGGCGTAATAATAAAATAAGACCAACAAGTCTTTTTGGAGGATTACTCATTGAGAGGTTTTGTCAGAGTTCTGGAGCCTTCATCCTCCTTCGCGAAGAACGCGAAGAACGCGAAGAACGTGAAGAATGCCGGCCTCCGACGAAGAACGCCGAACCCGCGGAAGTCGACGACGTGACGCCGTGTTTCGCGATGCCGACGTTCCCTTCCTGCAAACGTTCTTCTACGACATCTCTTCCTCCGCAACGAAATATTCGATCAGCTGTTTGAGGTAAGAGACTTTGGGATTCTCTTAAATATCCCTTGTGTTTTTTTTAACAAAACATGGATTTAATTTTATATAATTAAATTAAACCTATTGTTTCTTGGTCTGTTGAGTTCGCCGACTCAACGCCGGATTCTGCGACGACACGATGCCCTTCCGCGACGACGCGACCATCCCCTCCTTCTGCGACGAACAAATCCACGAAGAACGTGCATACGACGACGACTACGAGGTAGGGGTTGTTGTGAAAAATTCCTTTTTCCCATGTTGTTTCCATTAAAAATAAAGAACCCAATTCATAAAACAATTTTATTTCATTAAAAATTGTTTTCGGATATGTATTCATGTGTTGAATAAATCCTCCATTGTTTTTATCTAATGCAGAGGGTGCAGGCCAAACGAACACGGCCCGACAACCTTCCGACGTTCTTCGTTGTTGTGCGGATTTGATGGGTGACGATGGAACGTGACGCAACGGAATTTTGATGGTTCCGCAGTGAAGAACGAGTCCTGGGAGGAGCAGCGGCGCAGACAGGAATGGAAACGAACCACCGGAATGACTCCGGTGGCCAACGGAAGCCACCGGAGGCGCGGCGGCGCCGACAGCCGTGGGTGGCGGCCCCCCGGTGCACCGCAGGACAAGGCCGCCGCGGCTGAAGCCGCGTCCGGCTGTCCAGGACAACACCCCGTGGGTGCTGCGGGGGTGTCACGCGGGGGCAGCGGCTCCCCCCTGCGTCGCTCGGGTCGTCCAGGGCGACACCCCGCGTGTGCCACGGGGGTGTCACGCGGGGGCTGCGGCTCCCCCCCGCGTCGCGCGTCCGAGCCGGGCCGGGCTGGCCGAGCCGGGTTGGCCCGGGCCCGGACCCCCCGTCTTCGGACCGTTTCGGTCAAATGCCCGTAACATGAGCTACGGGCCTCCAAACAACGCGCTGTTAGCGGCAACGCGATCCTTGGATCGAGACGGTCGTTTCAGTATGTCGCACTCAAGGTTTCAGAATACTTTGAGTTCGGTCGGGTTGGTTCGTACATGAAACCAATCGGGCCCTCGCAGCGAAAACGCTAATATCTTGAGCTACGGACGTCCGATCGACGTGCCGTCGACTTCGTTGAATTTCTCGAAGTGAGACGGATCTTTTGGAATACTCCGCCCGAGCTTTGGATGCAGGTGGAGTACAGTCAGGTTGGTTTTTCCTTAAAAACCAACCGGGCCCCTGGAACGAAAAGGCCAATAACTCTCAGACTGTGTGTCTGATCGACGTGTCGTCTGCGTCGTTGAGTTCCTGTTGACGATACAGAATTTTGGATACATCAACTTCGGTCTTTGTGTTAGTTGATGTATCAGCCTCTCGGCTCATGGAGCGGACCCTCCTGAATGAGCTTGCTGTGTGCGGGAACCCTAGTGCGGGCTGCGACTTTGACGACGATGACTATGCAGAGATCCTCGGTGGATTCGACTACGAAGATGATGAGAACAGTACGGGAATCCTCCGTGTTTTCGGCAGTGACAACTACAGTACACCTTGGGATACATCAACTCTGGACTGCATGTCAATTGATTCATCGACCTTTTCGCTGGTGGAGTGGACCCTCCCAGAACGAGCATGCTGTGTGCGGAACCCTAGAGCCGGTTGTGTTTTGACGACTGCTGATCGAATGACTCGGTGTGTTACGGATAGCCCAGTGGGGAGCGCTTGGTTGTAGCGGAAGACCCACGACAGAGGTGTGCGTGGTTGTTGCGGCACAGGGGAGCGCTTGGTTGTAGCGGCAGACCCACGACAGAGGTGTGCTTGGTTGTAGCGGCACAGGGGAGAGCTTGGTTGTAGCGGCAGACCCACGACAGAGGTGCGCTTGGTTGTAGCGGCACAAGGGAGCGCTTGGTTGTAGCGGCAGGCCCACGACGGAAGAGCGCTTGGTTGTAGCGGCATAACCATTGTACGTGATGGAGAAGGAGTTTCCCAATAGCTTTGGGTCCAACTTCATGAACGATCTTTTGTGGGTCATTGATGGGGGGGTTCGTACCTTCCGATCCTTTGTGGGTCCGACGGCTTAGATGAATCAGTGGCTACATCTGATCATCTTTATCGTCATTTGAAGTAGTATACCTGTGTGAGCTGAATCTTGTGTTACTCTTCTTTGTGGATTGTGTTGAACTATCCTGTGTGGATTTACTGTTTACTCTCCTTTGTGGATTGTGTTGTGCTATCCTGTGTGGGTATACGTTTTGCTTTCCTGTGTGGTCTGGGTTGTGCTTGGGCTCGGATGTTGGAGGCAAACATGAATTGATGACTTAGGTATATGTATGGGAATATACCTAAGCAGTGTCAGATGTTACTTCATGATTGTGTCTTTCCTTTGTGGATTATCCTTTGTGGATTTCGGGAGACCTTCGGGGGTCTCAGGGTCCCTATTGAGTAGCTTATACTCACCCCTGCACGGGCTATGCCCGAACTACGTTGTGTTGGTTGCAGACGACGGACAACACTGATCGTGGTGGAAGCGTGCAGAGCAGGAGATTACCTGGAGGTGGACCATTGGGCGGGACGTACTCGGAGCGGTCAGGTGGACCCGAGGAGCAGTGGAGGCTATCTGTACCCACCCTTCAGGTGGGACTTCCAGAGGACGGCTCGATGCTGCGGCTTTTCTTTCAGTTTCTGTTTTTTCCTTTCAGTTGTACTTTATAGTTGGGCTTGTATTTCCGGCCCCTTTTACTTTCAGCACAGCTTGTACAATTTTTACTTAGTGTTTACTTTTCCTCTTGCTTACACTGTGGTGCTTGTTTACTTTTCAAAGGCAATGCCTTCCCCACTTTTTTTCCGGGCATTACGCCTTGGTGCTAGTCGCTAGCCCCTGGCCTATGGAAGGCAGGCTTGGGGTAGTCACGACACGGGCCCCGAGGACGGGTTGTGGCAAATTGGTATCAGAGGTGGTCGGTTTTACCACAGACTCTGATATTTCTTCTATGTAAAGCAATTGTGTTTAGCGTATTGGGTGTGGTTATCAGTCCAGGGAGTCCAGTGTTGGTGCGGCGGCCGACATATCCGTACACCAGGACCCTGACTTCTGATTTCCGACTAAACGCACGAAAACATTGATTGCATGTGTGTTTCAAGTTTTCTTTGTGATTACTTTATGTCAGCTCACCAGGTATACTGTTCTGACCATGGCGCACTTGTTTCCTTTTCATGATGGTCCCACGACGGTAGCCAGCTAGGGTTCCGAGCGATGTGCGTGGCGAGATCCCACCGAGCGTCGAGGACTCGGTACAGGGCCCTTTGACTGCTGAGGCACCGACGGTACCTATACCCGCCGAGCCACCGATGCTACCAGCCCCAGCCACTGACGATGCACGTCGCCTTAGTGCACTGCATGAGTTCCAGCGCCAGCGACCACCCAGGTTCCGTGGGGAGACGGACCCTCACACCGCCGAGGACTAGCTGGAGGCAGTTTTACGGGTTTTCAGATTAGTGAGGACACCAGAAGACCTCATGGTGATCCTCGCAGCGAGCCTCCTGCACGCGGCAACATGCAGATGGTGGAACTTGATGCTCCAGGTGCACGACGAGACATCTCTCCTCTGGACGGAATTTGAGAGCATCTTCTGCCCTGATTTCGTCCCAGCCACCCTCCGAGCGGTGCGCATTCAGGAGCTACTACAGCTGTGGAAGGGCAGCATGACAGTGGCCCAGTACTCGGCGAGATTTACTGATCTCTTGCGCTACTCCACAGATATGGTACGGGACCCGTTCTTCCGGGACCGAACCTTCGATCAGGGACTGAGGCACGAGATTAGGGCTTCGATGATCTCTCTCAACATTCTGACTCAGGTAGGGGTGTTGGAGAGAGCCCTCTTAGTGGAAAGTTTCCTTACTGAGCAGTCTCCAGCAGCAGGACCCACCACTTGCCAGCATGCGGCAGAGTCTTCTGCAGTGGGCAGTTGACAGATGACGCAGGGGTCCAAGAGGACTAGACCTACAGGTGGTCGACAGCATCACTCTGGATCGTTTGCGTGAGGCACTCGGGGTGGGCAATGACTTTCCATGAGAGGGAAGTGTTACTCCTGTGGCAGGGTTGGTCACATGGCTCATGACTGTCCGACCCACCATACAGATGACCAGCTGATGAACGAAGGACCCCCTAGGCAGAGGCAGAGGTTCGATCAGGGCGGGTCGCAAGGAGAAGGCGGCCATGGCATGGGTGTTGTCCTTGCAGCTAGAGGTGGACGACACTTTGGTTTGTTGCCACCACCACCACCAGGAGGTCCACCCCGACCACAGGGGATAGGAGGAAATTGGAAAGCTCAGCTTCAGGCAGCCGAGGCCTACGATCATAGAGCTCTGGTAGAAGATGGACAAGAGCGGGACTAGCTCCAGACCTGGAGACTTTTTTTCATGTTGCTTCTAGTTTTTTTGATGTATATTTGTAGATTCTTTGTGTCTTTGTACTTGAGCTTCAGTAATAAAAGACACCTTTTCTTATGGGATTTACTTACCTGTCCTCTCTTGTGTTGTTACTAAGAGGTTCCAGTATTGACTGTTGACTTGACCCTTACTTTTGAGACATCTACTGGACGAGACCCAGTTATCACACACTGATGCTGACAGTGTGACTCAACCCTTGGAGGTGAGAGTAACAGTTGGATCTCTTGGTAGTAGCGTCGAGGCCTTACGACGTCATCCTTGGTATTGATTAGTATCATCCATGTCTAGATTGACAATATTAGGCAAAGGAAGTGGTTCATCCAGGGGATGAGACCAGATTTCTCTTATCGGCAAAGAAGAAATCTTTGTAGCTCTTGTGGGACCGGAGATTCTCCAGGCCACGACAGAGAAGGTCCAGGTCATCCAGGAGCGTATGAGGATAGCTCAGAGCCGGTAGAAGTCTTTTACTGACAGGAGGCGGAGGCCACTTGAGTTCGAGGATGGCGATCACGTCTTCTTGCGTGTCTCTCCTCGATGTGGATTACGGAGATTTGGCCGAGGTGGCAAGTTGTCTCCACGCTTTACCGGACCCTTCCAAGTCCTTAGCAGGATTGGCGAGCTGGCTTATCACCTGTCTCTACCACCTCAGTTTCTCCTCGAGCACGACGTCTTCCACGTATCTCAGCTGAGGAGATACGCGCACGACCCGACGCAGACCTTTGACCATGGGGCGACTTTTGCAGAGGTCCCAGTGGAGATCGAGGATTGACAGAAGCGGGTCCTACATGGACGATCGGTTCCTCTAGTGTGCTCCAAATGGAAACTCTGGAACCTCCAAGAGAGAACTTGGGAGCTAGAGGCTCGCCTTTGTATCCCTATGTTTTTGGTGAAGCTTTACGGGGACGTAAAGCCCTGTGGTGGGAGTAATATAAAGACCCGTAAATTTAATGAATTTTTTTATTAATTTTCTCTGGAATTTTACAAGAACTCAGCTTCTGACCGCACCTGATTCCGAGGCCCGGTTTGCCCGGAATCATTTTCCAAAGTTTGGCTCGGGTACGTTCAGTGAACGAACGAGCGAGTTTTTCTAACTTTTGAACTGGTGCTCAGAATCGAATTCCAAGGGCACCAATGATATCGCAGCGCCGGTATTTGCTTAGAAACGCCTCTTCCGGAGTTGCGTTTGCTCGGGTGTGGTTTATAATTTTTTTGGGCTTAAATTAAGAAATAAAATAATTTGTTGGATATACTTTATTTTATTCCACTAAAGCCACATGAAGCCACTTCAAAGCCACTTAAACTGAGTTGAAACGAATAGAGTGCTATCCAGAAATATCCTACCCTCATGGTAGGATATTTGTGAGGTGGGGACCACACGAGCCCCGCCGTTTCTTACCGCTATGTAACGCACCCGCGAAAACCCGTCATTATGAATGTCAACTGACGCATTTTATTAAATCCTTAACTCACCATTTAATTGGGCGGTTTATTTTGTGAAATAAATGGGCAGTTTCTTTCGTTGAATTAATTCAACAAATTGATGGGTCGTTACTTACCTTT
The DNA here is from genome assembly GCA_963277665.1 of Viscum album. NCBI lineage: Eukaryota > Viridiplantae > Streptophyta > Magnoliopsida > Santalales > Viscaceae > Viscum > Viscum album. The sequence goes on along the minus strand of OY728160.1, from coordinate 374,185,605 downwards.
TTATTTTGTTGGCGTAACAATAAAATAAGACCAACAAGTCTTTTTGGAGGATTACTCGTTGAGAGGTTTTCTCATATTTCTTGATCCTTCATCCTCCTTCGCGAAGAACGCGAAGAACGCGAAGAACGCGAAGAACGCAGGCCTACGACGAAGAACGCCGAACCCGCGGATGTCAACGATGCGATGCCGTGTTCCGCGACACTGACGTTCCCTTCCTGTAAACGTTCTTCTGCAACGTCTCATCCTCCGTAATGAAATCTTCGATAAGCTGTTTGAGGTAAGAGACTTCAGTATTCTCTTAAATCTCCCTTGTGTTTTTTTAACAAAACACGGATTTAATATTATATAACTAAATTAAATCTGTTGTTTCTTGGTCCGTTGAGTTCGCCGACTCAACGCCGGATTCCGCGACGACGCGACGACCTTCCGCGATGACGCGACGATCCCCTCCTTCCGCGACGAACAAATCCGCAAAGAACGTGTGTACGACGACGAATGCGAGGTAGGGGTTGTTGTGAATAATTCTTTTTTCCCGTGTTGTTTCCGTTCAAAATGAAGAACCCAATTCAGAAAACAATTCTATTTCATTAAAAATTGTTTTCGAATATGTATTCATGTGTTGAATAAATCCTTCGTTGTTTTTATCTAACGCGGAGGGTGCGGGCCAAACGAACACGGCCCCGACAACCTTCCGCCATTATTCGTTGTTGTGCGGATTTGACGGGCGACGACAGAACGTGCCGCAACGAAAGTTTGATGGTTCCGCAGTGAAGAACGAGTCCCGGGAGGAGCAGCGGCGCAGTCTGGAACAGAAACGGATCACCGAAGCGACTCCGGGGGCCCGCGGAAGCCGCCGGCGGCGCGGGTCGCCGGCGCGGCGGCGCCGGCAGCCGGGGGCGGCGGCACCCGCGGACCAGCGGCCGCGCGGGTCCGGCGCGCACGGGACACGGCTGAAGCCACGTCCGGCTGTCCAGGGTGACACCCTGAGGGTGCCGCGGGGGTGTCACGCGGGGGCGGCAGCTCCCCCCCCCGCGTCGCTCGGGTCGTCCAGGGCGCCACCCCACGGGTGCCGCGGGGGTGCCACGCTGGGGCGGCGGCTCCCCCCCCCCCCCCCCCCCCCGCGTCGCGCGGCGCGCCGCGCCCTGGCCGGGCCGGACCGTGTCCGGCCGGGTCGACCCGGTTCGGCCGACCAAGGGGGGGTCGGGCCGGGTCGGCCCGGGCCCGGACCCCCGGTCTTCGGACCGTTTCGGTCAAATGCCCGTAACATGAGCTACGGGCCTCCAAACGACACGACGTCGGTGGAAACACGATCCTTGGATCGAGACGGTCGTTTCGGTATATCTCACTCAAGGTTTAGGAATACTTTGAGTTCGGCCGGGTTGGTTCGTACACGAAACCAACCGGGCCCTCGTAGCGGAAACACTCATATCTTGAGCTATGGAAGTCCGATTGACGTGCCGTCGACTTCGTTGAATTCCTCTATGTGGGACAGATCTTTTGGCATACTTCGCCTGAGGTTTGGACGCAGGTGGAGTACGGTCATGTTGGTTTTGCCTTAAAAACAAACCGGGCCCTGGAACGAAAAAGCCAATAACTCTCAGACCGGGCGTCCGATCGACGTGTCGCCTACGACGTTGAGTTCCTGTTGACGATACGGAACTTTTGGATACATCATCTTCGGACTTTGTGTCAGTTGATGTATCAGCCTCTCGGCTCGTGGGGCGGACCCTCCCGAACGAGCATGCTGTGTGCGGGAACCCTAGTGCTGGCTGCGACTTCGACGACGACGACTATGCAGAGATCCTCGGTGGATTCGACTGCGACGATGATAAGAATAGTACGGGAATCCTCTGTGTTTTCGGCAGTGTCCACTACAGTACACCTTGGGATACATCAACTCCGGACTGCATGTCAGTTGATGCATCGACCTTTTAGCTCGTGGAGTGGACCCTCCCAGAACGAGCATGTTGTGTGCGGAACCCTAGAGCTGGTTGAGTTTTGACGACTGATGATCGAATGACTCGGTGTGTTACGGATAGTCCGGTGGTGAGTGCTTGGTTGTAGCGGCATACCCACGACAGAGGTGCTCTTGGTTGTAGTGGCACATGGGAGCGCTTGGTTGTAGCGGCAGACCCACGACATAGGTGCGCTTGGTTGTAGCGGCACATGGTAGTGCTTGGTTGTAGCGGCAGACCCACGACAGAGGTGCACTTGGTTGTAGCGGCACAGGGGAGAGCTTGGTTGTAGCGGCAGACCCACGACAGAGGTGCGCTTGGTTATAGCGGCACATGGGAGCGCTTGGTTGTAGCGGCATGCCCACGACGGAAGAGCGCTTGGTTGTAGCGGCAGAACCACTATACTTGATGGAGAAGGAGTTTCCCAATAGCGTTGGGTCCAACTTCAAAAACTATCATATGTGGGTCATTGCGAGGGGGGGGGGTTAGTACCGTCCGATCCTTTGTGGGTCCGATGGCTTAGCTGAATCAGTGGCTACATCTGATCATCTCTATCATCATTTGAAGTAGTATACCTGTGTGAGCTGAATCTTGATTTACTCTCCTTTGTGGATTGTGTTGAACTATCCTGTGTGGATTTACTGTTTACTCTCCTTTGTGGATTGTGTTGTGCTATCCTGTGTGGGTATACATTTTCCTTTCTTGTGTGGACTGGGTTGTTCTTGGGCTCGGATGTTGGAGTCGAACGGGAATTGATGACTTAGGTATATGTATGGGCATATACCTAAGCAGTGTCGGATGTTACTTCGTGATTGTATCTTTCCTTTGTGGATTATCCTTTGTGGATTTTGGGAGACCTTCGGTGGTCTCGGGATCCCTACTGAGTAGCTTATACTCACCCCTGCACGGGCTATGCCAGCACTACGTTGTGTTGGTTGCAGACGATGGACAGCGCTGATCATGGTGGAAGCGTGTGGAGCAGGAGAGTACCCGGAGGTGGACTACTGGGCGGGACGTACTCGGAGCGGTCAGGTGGACCCGAGGAGTAGTGGAGGCTATCTGTACCCACCCTTCAGGTGGGACTTCTAGAGGACGGCTCGACACTGCGGCTTTTCTTTCAGTTGTTTTTTTCCCTTTCAGTTGTACTTTACAGTTGGGCTTGTATTTCCGGCCCCTTTTACGTTCAGCACAACTTGTACAGTTTTTACTTAGTGTTTACTTTTCCGCTTGCTTACTCTGTGGTGTTTGTTTACTTTTCAAAGGCAATGCCTTCCCCCGTTTTTTTCCGGGATTTATGCCTTGGTGCTAGTCGTCAGCCCCTAGCCTATGGAAGGCGGGCTTGGGGTAGTCACGACACGGGCCCCGAGGATGGGTCGTGACATTTTTTTCATAAAAAAAGTACATATAAATTTTTTCTTTAAGTTAAAATTTATTTTATTCATGTCACATGAGTTTTTCATAAATTTTATTGTTAAATTTTTAATTATATATATATATACATTTCATGTTAAAATTAATGTAATATTTATGTATTTATTTATTATAAATTTTAATATTCATGTATAAAATGTTTTTAAATTATAAACATTTAAATGGTCAAATTTTCATTATTGTGGTTTTTGTTTTATATTTTAGAAAAATAATATATGGATTTTAAATATAGGTATAACATTTAATTTATTTTTTTATCTAAAATTAATTGTTTGGTTTTTATAATTCTACAGTGATGATTTTACATAATTTTTCATAAATATTTGGAATTAACGTTATTTTTTTAAATCAACCATAATTAATGTTATATGGATAATCATAATTTGTTTGATCATTCTCACTATATTTTAGGATGATTTTATTTTATGAAAAGTTCTATTTTACTTCATATCACACCATACGTTATCTTGGGTATGTTTTCAATATTCTTATGATTTTTATCGTGTTCATGAAAATTGTTCCATGTATTTAATATTTTTTTAATACTATATATTAGTAAAAAAAATCATTAGTTGTATAATATCCATACAATAATATGATGGAATCATGTTACTTTTGTTAAAAATATGGGGTGAATATGTGAAATGTTTAAAATAATTATTGTACTTGCTAATGTATGAGATGTAATACACTTGTGATGCATATTGAAACTAAGACATTATAAAAAATAAAATCTCATTAAATAATAATTTCTAGATTCCTTCAAAATTATGTACTCATTATTACCTCTATCATTTCGTTTTGGTGAACCAAAATTTTGGGTGTATATCTATTATTTTTTATAAGTCATGTATGAATGAACAAGCCATAAAATCGATGTAACTATTTTTAACTATGAAAAAATAGGTTCAAACATAATGGGTTACTTAAAAAATGAGGTAACTGGAGGAAAATAGTTGGTAATATATAATAAGGATTAGTGATATATTTATGTATATATATATTGTACCACTAATAGATGTGTTTTAAATGGCACTTTATTTAAAGAAGAGATTATTCAACAAAATTCTTTATCAACGATTTTTATAATAACTTAATCTCACAAAAAAATAATTCTATTTTATAAAAGAAATTGTAATAACTATGAATATTAATATATATTTGAGGTTAGTTGTTGAATTAGAGAACCTCAAAAGTATTAATTTAAATATTAGATTTGATACATGATTATTTTTATAAAACAAGATGAAAACATTATATATAATTGAAAAAAATATTTAAAAGGTCTAAATTATGGAAGACAAACAAAAGAAAAATGATTAATATATTATGTAAAAGAACAATTTTCATTATATCTAATTGTTTATTCATCATCAATTTAATGAAATATAAAAATGTAAATATAAAAATATTTTTGAAATTAAATGATGGTTAATATATAATAATTTTTCATGAAAAGAATTTTTTGTGATGTATATTGATTCAATAGAACTTTTCTAGTGTGATATGACATATACAAAATTCATTTATAATAATGTTATTAATATTATTGGTTATATAAATAATCTATAAACGTCATTTTCAACACACATGATATATATAGTTATTCAATTTATGAATTAATCATTTTTTTTCAACATCTCATATTAGTTTGGAAAGAGATCAACAGGGATAGATCATTTTTAGTGAACCGAAGGCATTTTGGTTGTGGTGGTATTTTCAATAATTCCAATCTATGAAATATATCATGGTTCATTAAAAACTGCAAGAGTATTTTTATTTTATTTTTATGAATTTGAGGGAGTCAAAATTGAGATACATATTGTGATATTCAACAACTAGAATGCCATTATACTTGATCTTTGCTCTCTTTTTAATTCATTCAATCAATTTCATGTTTCCCCTTAATCTTGGAGGAAATAAATATCATTGGAGGAAAATATATAATAGATTAAGAATAAATTTTTTTCATGTATCATATTTATAAAGTAGGAAATTTTTATATAGTTAAGATAATATAGTATTCATGGTGGAGGCTGATTAGAGATATGGATAACTACAAGTTTTTTTTGGAGAATATTCTTTAAATTTATGATTTTAAAAATCCTTGATATTTCTTTTCATATATTTTATGTGTCCTATATCCTGATATTGGGAGAGCTCTTATAAAGTAATTTTTTAAATATATTCCTCTAAATAATTATTCGTTTTATAATAAAATAACATTAAAATTCATTTTCCAATCATCGAATTTTTTTTATAGTTTTTGGGAATAAAAATTTAAGTTATATTTCTCATAAAAAAATTAATCTATATATTCTGAGTAAAAATATTTTATCCAATAGAAAATTTTGTAACATTTTTGGGATTTCAAAATCATTATAATTGAATGAATGTTATCTATGTTATGTTTTGGAAAAATATTCATTATATCAAATTTATGGTATCATTATAATTTTTTTAAATTTAATCAATAGGATATATGTATAAGGATTCAAAGGTAATGGGATAAAAAATGAAAGGATTTAATTTTCCATATTTTAAATATTTAGCAATATTTTCTTTAAAGAAAGAGGATAATATATGATCTACATCTGATATATGGATTTTCATGATAGGATATTTTTATATTTTTCATAATAAAGAATATAATAATTATTTATTATAATATAATTTAAATTAAAGAGGAAATTCTTTTATTATTTCATGAGACTACGATGTATTAAAATCATAATGGATTTCTAAAAAGACAAAATGTTAATATTTTATCAATTAATTTTTTTTAAATGATTGATAATTAAATAGATAAAATCCCTAATATATTTGATATTTTATTCATGATACATATTATATTATAATGTTTTAGACCTTATCAACATTATTTGGGAGTTTTAGATATTGGAGGAATTCTTGATTTGGGAGTTGTATTTTTGTCCTTTGAAAGGGCTACCAAACCATTATTCTAGGATTTCTGTTTGATATTGTGACTTTTTTATTTTTTTATTTTTTTTCTTGGTGTGATGTTATTTTGATTTTTTTTCATATAGGATAACTGTTTTGGGTGCTTCGTGCACAATGAGGTTTGAAAAAACTATAGTGAAAGATGATTTTATATAATCATTTACTTATGGGAAATAAAGATATCTCTATTATCATAGTGAAGGGTGTAGTTAATTAAGAAGAATTGGGGAACTCCATATATTAAATGAGATATCTATAAATAACTATGGTGATGGGAATGGAAGATCAAAGTTTTGGTGAGATTATTTTATGTTAGGAGGAATAAAAATAGAGAGTTAGCTCTCATTATGTTATGGAATTAAGTGCAATGCACTGAAATTATTTGTTATTTCCCAATTTTATGTGGCGGGTGGTACTAGTGTTTTTTGGGGCATCAGAGTAAATTCTTCCATTCCATGGATATGAGAACGTAACTGGTTATATCTATTTTAAATCGTTTTGGAATAGTTAAGAGTACGAATAAGATGTCTATTTTTAATGGCAATGAAATTGGAACCCTTTGGAAAATGGGACATTAAGTCTATTTTCAGTAAATCAAATCATGGTGGTATTATAAATATTTTTATATATAAATATATTGTTAAATATTTCTTAGATTTAATTCTACTAACTTACATAAATCCCTAACTAACCCTAGGATGTCTTCTTAGTCTTCAAGCATCTCACACGAGTCTTTAAACCTCTATGTATAGTAAGATCATGTTATAACTATTTGTTTTATTCACTCATATTCTATTATTTTATAAAAACTATAGCTTTCCTACTGTGTGTTTCATCATTTTTGGTTTGAGGAATGAGAATGTTTTTGTAGAGGGGTTTTATGGTCAGATTCTAGATTGGCTTCTTTCTTGTTTGGTGGTGCTAAACCCTTGATTCTTCCATTACTTTTTATTGGTACATTGAAACTATCACATCAAGGTATGATATTTAAAAACTATCCTTTATTATTTATAAATTATTGGATTAACATTATTTATTCTTCTTTAGATGACTATTATGGATTGATCAAACAAATATAATTAATTAACCTACCAATATTTTAGGAAGATGTTGATTCTCATGTGTTTACCTTCTTTTATGATATTTCTATAGCTTAGGTTATTTTATATAATTAATGATAAAACCCATTGATTCTATTTTTAATTTTGGGTTACTATTTATGTTATTTTGTGGATTTAACTTTCATAAAATTATAAATACATAAAGATATAAATGATCTAGTTACATAGAATAAATAAATTATTATTAATAAATTTTTGAATATAGATAATATTAATAGTTCTTAAAGTTGAAATTATTCACTTTTACAATGAAAAATATTTCTTTTATAATTATATTTGTCTAATTATTTTGGATATTTTTTGAGTTTGGTAATGTGGGTGTTACATTAGATTCCAATGGTGGCATAATGGGATACTGTTGGGGTTGTGTATTGTGCAGAAGAGTTGTGGCTACCTTGTTGTGGCTCGTAAGAGGTAATGAGTGGTTTATTATGGGTGATGGATTAATTAATTGATGTTGGAACATATTGATGTTTCAAAGTAGTTGAAAATATATTTTATAGTGATAAAAATGATATAGGATTCAATTAAAGTTAATTACATGATGAAAAAAATGAAACAATGACACTTGAAATGAGTTATTAATGGCTACTGATTAATGTTGGAGATGAATTATATGGTTCTTCATTGAATATGAGCATGAAAAATTTAATAAATTTAAATGGTTTGGTAATAGGTAAACATGGACATGGAACTATGGTATGATTAATAAGAAATTACACATGTTGGATGTTGTCGTTTGAATGGGATGTGGGTCTGGTTATGGTGTTGTGTTAGGCGATGCTGGGTTTGCAAGGTATTGGTAGTGGGATTATATTAAAGGTAAGTGGTAGTTTTTATTGGTGTTTAATTATTAAATTTGTGGGTTTTATAGAAAATATATATGATATATTTTAATTGAGACTATTGTATTTATTCACTTGGCTCAAATACCCATACTAAAACATAGCATAATTTTGGTAACATTTTTATTCCCCTAACATTCAAGTTATATGTGGAAATGATGGATGAATTTCCCATCTTCAATGATATCCCTTATAATTGTACCATGGACTATGATGGCTCCTGGTGGGTATGATTATATTTTCACATTAATTTTTTTACAGGCTGAACCAGTGGAGTATTATTGTGATTGTAGGCACATGATGTACTACTGAACACTAAATGATATGGATTTCTAGGTAAAAGCAAACATAAATAATTTCTGGGGGTATTATGATAAGGATGTACAATAGGTGAATTGTCATACCTTGTATGGTATTAATTTGATTTTATGTGGTGATGTGTATTTGAGGAGACATGGTGGGGTCATTCATGTAGGAAGAGACAATGAGGATGATGTTTTTCTTATTTTTGATACCATATTGTACTGGATATGATATTTTTGGATTATACATTGGGGTTTTTGTCCGAGTTATATAATGTATTGTGAGCTCATGATTTTTGAAAGTGGGGTGTATAGAAATCAAACCCATTGGTAAATGGTTGTGGGGTACCTTATAAAAATTTATTTGATACTATTTTACTACTATTAGATGGAATATTGATTGAGTGGACCCTGGCGAGTCTAGTTAGTGGTTGTCCTGATAAGTGTTGGTTGATTCTACTCGTTGTTTTATAATGAATTTTTATTATCATTCCACATTTTCTTGAAAGGTCAAGGGTAAGATCATACTAATTATACATGTTACAATCACCCATATATATATAAACTATTATATGGTTTCTTGGGTGAGTTCAGTGATCAAACTAGACAATTTTATCAAGGAGAATAAGTTAAACTGTGGAGTCACTACCAATGAATTTATTTTCTAATTTTTAATGTGTTTTTATTTTTTATCATTATTTCTAATTTGTGGAATTATTTTTGGATATTTTTTTATTTATATCATGGTTTTGGTTAGTGTATATTTGTTTCTTCATAGGTAATATCACTGTAATCCCTCCCAAATGTATGTTTTAAAACTGTAGTGATTGTCTCCAACTCTAATACTAATTTAGGGAAGACATAAAATGCCACTCTTTACTTCTCTATTGGATTTGGATTGGTTCTCAGAGCATGCTTGGGTCATGAAAGAAAGGTATTAAAGCTTTTGGTTGCGAGATGTCTTGTAGATTAGACTTATTAACTTATAAGTTCCACATCAATTAGTAGTGTAAAAATATAAACAGAACATGATTCGTGGGGACACTAGAGAGGACATGGCACTTTATCTCCCGGTGATATAAATAAAGGATCCTAGTTTTACTAGAAACCCAGGTAAAACGTAACTTTTTATAAGGTAGAGACCCAAGAGAGGTACAAACACTCTGATTATTTTTACTATTATTTTAAATGAGAAAATTATAGAGAATAAAACATTTATAATTAAATTAATTTAATTAATTCAATTCAATGCTACAACACTTACACATTTTGTTTCTTATTTGTAGATATTCTAGTTGGATATCATTAATGTGAGGTCTAAGTTTGTGAGGTACAACAGGATAACCAAGGATTCCATATAGTTGTTGACCTAAATAAGTTGGATTAGTTATGAAGGAAGATTCTATCTGAGACCCAATATAAGGGCCTTATTATGTTTTATAGGCTAATCTCATATAAATATTTAAAACACTGGCTAGGGGATCACTTGATTTCATCCAATATGATCTAATCATGTGATGATAATCATTTTTTGTTTGTTATTATTTAGATACATGGAAGGATGAAATTTGGATGATATTATATCTTATCAAATGGAATAAGGTATACATTTTGTTGGATTAATCATAGAATAATCATTGAATAGAATTTATATCATTTAAAATGATTTTAGTGAATTGGAAGGAGTTTATGTTTGTTCAATAAGAAAAGATAAGTGTTGGGGATATTTTAACGACCCAAACTATAATTAATGAAAATTAAAATTGATCTAATTAAATTTATTTTTATGTAAAATGGTTATTTAAAACCCATTCACTTAATTGGTTTTCTGTTTTTGGATTTTAAAATATTGTTATGAATTTCTACCGTAGATAATGTATTCATTGAACTTTGATCACATGATTATTATAAATGTAGGGATTTAACAAATCCAATATACTCATTAAAAGGTAGCGATGACATCATCCAGTAAAAATGCCCTATATGAGGCCCATTTATCATATCACTAAAAGGAGGTGGCGTAACATGGCTTCATTCTTGACCTATAGCAAGATGAGTTTCATCACGTTAAGCTTTAACAAAACCGCCTACGGGGGAAGTGGAAGTTTATAGAGATTACCATTAATGAAATGTTATCTGAGCCACCCAAAGAGTATATCACCATCGCACAACTTACCCTTAGGTCATATGTGGTTGTTATACATTTTTATGTAACAATACCTTAACACTATGTTTGTGTGTTTTATTTTTGTATAGTATGAAGAGTATATATTAATTTTTTTTATTGTTTCTTTGAAAATATATTTTAAATAACAAATAGTATTTTTAGTTAATATTCAATTAAGAAATATATTTAGATAAAATAATTTTTATAAAATATTATTAAAAAAATAAATTTTATTTAATATAAATGATCATATAATTTCATGAATAAAATTGTAATTTTTATTGTGGTTTGAAAGCTATTTCTGTCAAAACCCATGAATGTTTAATAAATGTTGGTATTTATTTTTAAATTAGAAATCACATATTTTGAAAATTATTTAGATAAAATGAATATTATATTTTAAATTAGGATTTTTTAATTATCCTATGATGAAATATTCATAATTTTCTAAGACAGTTGAATTTTTGGGTAAAAATAAAACACCATTTTAAAATATAATGTGTTTTATGACATCATAATGACCAAATTTTGATGTAATAAATTACTATAAATGTATATTCGGCCAATAGATGTTTTACCTTTAATATAATTTTATTTTATGTTTTTTATATTTATTTTACAAAGCCATAGTGGACCCTCCAAGACTTATAAATCATTTTAACATTTTAAAATGATTTTCTTTAGAGTGTGACATATCTCACATATGAAAGACTAATATTTTAATACATTCATACATTGGCCTAAAAACATAATTTTTCTACTCCACTTTTAAAATAAGCATTGGGGAAAACATCGGATGGTTTGAGGCTTTAATTAGTTTAATGTGTGGTGTCCAAAACCAAAATATTAAGGAATTACCTCTACTTTCGTATATGATTCCACTCAATAAACCATTTCTCATAACTCAAAATCTTTAGATCTCAACCTACCTCTTCCCTTTACTCTCTAGAATCATCCCAAGGTGCCCCATGCTCTCTATAAGCCCCTCTCAAGAATCTCCCTAGCCGTTGGGATTACACTTTTAGGTAAGGGATATCTTCCTTTCTATTTTTTTCAAAATTAATATATTTAGTTATGCCATTTTATTTTCAATTAAGAATGTTGGGGTATAATTTAAAACCTCCCCAACATATACCTCCTTTTTTTAATGATTATAGACCCATTTCTGTCTCATGTTTTACTCCCATGTACACATGTTACCATGCTGAAATTCCAAAAGGGATTTCTCCCTCCTCATTTACATTCAAGAAATTATTTTATTTTCTACATTTAAATTTCAATACATATATTGGTAAATTTATCTATATAACCCCCTTATGATCCATTCCATGTATATATTATGATATACCCCTTTCCCTCTCATCAACCGCTTTTATGAATTCTTATGTCACACTGTTATGCAGCTGAAAATGTACCTCGGTTTTCCAAGACAAAGTCATTGTGTAGTGAATACAATGCACATTTCCTTATAAAGGGTATTCAAATGTACACACAGTTACACATTGGTTATATAGTTTGATTTATTTATCCCCCCTTCTTCTATCGGGGAATATTTTCTGATGTTGTATGATTCCATGTGGTATGATCTGTGTGTCACAGTTATGCATGAAATGAAATGACTAGTAAGGGTGTGCCCTCATAGCCCTCCAATACATTGGGTAAAAATTACATTCCTGATACATAAAGCTGAATTAGGGTTTACTCATTCTAATTCATGTGGAATTATTTTTTACTAATTTTCCATGTACAATGAGCCTTAGCTCATTTTAATATCATCTTATGTGTTGTTGCCACATTTCCATGTTGTGATAATCATTCCATACTATGCCTTTATGTTCATGTTCATCATATGCTCAATTGGTATTCCTATTGCCTAACATGTATTATATTCTTCATTTTATGACATTTTTACTCCCATAATGGTCTTTATAGCGCACCCTTTTTCTATGTTTGTCCTCAAGTTATCCCATGCAATGCTATGTACAATAGAATTTCATGGTCACGTAAAATAAGTTTCTAATAATGATGTTTTATTTTATGGCCTATGTTTTCATGTCATGTTCCTAATTTGCACAGAAACTATACCTATCGATCCATAGAGTTTTCTTTTATGCATGATTATGTAATCAATTATGTTTATGTGTGTAATAAAGAGCATGGTTTTTCTAGTTGGTATCATAGTGTAGGTTTAGTTATTTATTAGATTAGGATTAGAAAACCCTAGTTAAATACCTAGGGTAAGACTAAGTATAATAAAAAACATCCCTAAATTTTTTTGAGTATTGAATATGTGGTTTATCAATAAATTACATCCCTTTATGGATATGAGCATGTAGAGGCGGATCTAGCACAGATGTATCTAGTTGTAAAACATGAAACACCACTATGAGCTAGACTCGAACGAGAACTGGTGCATGGAAACTGGTCTTGCAGTACTTATAGTTACGACACTCCCGGGGTATATGCTTTGGTAAATACATAATCTTAGTATAAACCATTATTAAAGTAATTAAAAAATCCCCCCTCAGAATATATGTTGTGAAGTAGATCATGGATAACATAGATTAATGCGTAAAAATACATATTTTAAGGAAATACATGAAATTTATAAGCTATTAATTTTTTTCATAGGATTTCCCTTTATGTATTACCGATAGATTTTATTTTTTTTTACATAAAATGGCTAGTAATAAGTGGATTGGTGCTAAAAACAAAAGTGAAGATCCATGTGATGGTTGTTCTAATTGGAATCCCAAACCGATGGAAGCAGGAATTGAAAACATTGTCATAATACTCTCCCAGTTAAATAATATATTTAATAGAAACGTGGTTGAATAAAAACATTGAGACCCCTAATAAAGAATAAGTCACAATTGAGAGCTTTATGAGACAAAGGCCATCTACATTTAATGGATAATATCAACCCTCAATCATAGAACAATGGATCAACTCCATTGAGAAGATCAACTCCATATTTTGATTATCTAAACAAGAAAATGTACTTCTAACAGCTTATCATATGGACGGTGAAGCATACCAATGGTGGACGTTGATCAAAAATACAAAGACTATGAAGTATATCGAGGCGTCGGAATAGAATGATATCTAGAAAATGTTTTTTGAAATTTCTTTCCTCCCACCATCTGACATAAGATGTAAGGGGAGTTCCTTTCCCTCCTGAAAAAGGACGACGAATCTATTGGAGCATATGAGGAAACTTTAACAAGGCCTTATTGATATGCCTCTGGATTTTTTGTCACCCTCGAATGCTAGGTTTACCACTTCTTTGGTGGGCTAAAACCTATCCTCTGAAATTCCCTAGTGATCTGTGACTTCGAGAGCTATGAGTAAATTGTCTGATATTCCCTCAAAGTCAATGTATAAATCGTAGAATCTCAATTGAATCATAGAAATAAGAAATGTAAGGTGGAGTTAAATTCTAGTAGTACTGTAGATCAATCCAACGATTGTATGGAATTCCATCACCCCACTTGTCAAAGGATCAGATCGAAGAACCTAAGAAATTTCTTAAAGGGGGTAAGGAAATTCATTAGGTTTGGAAGATAAGGGAACCTAACTATTAACTTCTGAAAATAAAGACATGTTACTATGATAGAGTAGATGAATGATCAATTCAACCTTCATTGTATCATTCATTACTTCAACTACAAAGAACCAAGGAACTTTGAAAACTATTTCCTTATGCCAAGGGTTTTCAGAGGCAACCAACAACATCTAAGGCAGCAAGGGAATGCTTTTTCCATCACCACCACAGACACAAACCCCATAAAAAGTGGTTACATGTACGATAGTTATTCATTCATGAATAGTGAACATATGTTATTATTTTGTTTCTAAACATTATTATATATCCCAAAAGTTTAGTAAAATAATCCCAACCTGACCCCAAAATAATGGAAGTAAAGTTGTTGGTGAGACAAAAACTTGGGATATCATTGAATCCTATGAATATTACTCCCCCCTTGTAACAATATTTAGTTTGAACGTCCTGGAGAACTTATTAATACCCACATTGGTGGAATTTGATGAAATTATTGGTATGGATTGGATTTTCCTATATATAACCAACATAAATTTCTATTAGAGGTAAACCACTCTCCATATAGTGAATCAACCCCCAATTTTTTACATGTGAAAAGATGAAGAAGAATATACCATAGAACCATCATCTCAAGTGTGGATATTACTACCCTATGATCATATGTATCCTTCATAGATGATTGATTCAAAGTATGAAACCATAATTGAAGTCATGCCTGTTGTGGGGGAATTCAATGAAGTTTTTCTGGAGGAATTTATTGGTATTTATACTGGAAGAGATGTTGAATTCTCGATTGATTACATACATGGGGTGTTACCAAAATTCACGAGTCCATATAGAATGACTATTGCGGACCATTTAGAGTTAATGAAACAACTACAAGAGAATCTCGATGAAGGGTTTATATTCCCAAGTGCTTTACCATGGGATACACCAGTCCTCATCGCAAAGAAAAAGGATGGGTCAATGCGCATATTTATAGATTATCACGATTTCAACCAAATAAAAATAAATAAAAAGTATTCTCTACCCCAAATTGATTACTTATTCGATCAGCTACATGGAGCACAATACTTCACCAATGTGAATTTTCAGTCGAGATTTCACTAATTAAGGGTGAAGAAGGAGTATATCCCCGAGAATTTTTCTCATACAAAGTGCTAGTACTATGAATTCATATTAATTTATTTCGGAATCAGTAATGATCCAAAAATATTCCTTGACATGATGTTTAGAGCCATTTCATATTACCTTTGAAGATTTGTGGTTGTACTTATAGATGATATTCTCATATAGTCCAAAACCAAGGAGTAACATAAGGATCATCACTACACTGTACACGAGACCTTGTGAGAAGATAAGCTCTATAAAAGGTACAATAAGTTTATGTTCTAGTTAAAGGAAGTATCATTCATGGTTCATATCATCACAAGCAATGTGATATATGAGTATACCTCCAAGAAAGTTACAATAGAGGGGTGGACGAGGAAAATATTGGTGATATATATTTGTACCATCATGGGGTTATCTGGATAATATCATTGATTTATGAGAAATTTATCATAATTTTCAATCTCTCATATCCAGATAACTTGGAAGGGATTATTGTTTTCTTATAGTTATGAGTGCGATGAGATCTTTAAGGAATGGAAGAAGAGGCTTAACACTATGCTTATGCTCACACTACCCATAAATAGGGAACTTTTTATGGAGTTTAATGATGTTTCAATGAAGGTACTAAGAAGTACGTTGATGAAAAATGACAATGTCATTTCCAATAATTATGGGAAATTGAATGTTCTAGAGAAAAACTATCCAACACATGATATAGAGTTGGTTGCAGTAATCTTCACATTGAAAATTTAGAGACATTACCTCTTTGGGGAGAAGTGTGAAATATAAAAAAATCACAATAGCCTCAAGTATATATTCACATAGAATGAGTTGAACAATCAACAATGAATATGGTTAGAGATGATCAAAGACAATGACTACTCAATCCATTACCACCCTAGGGAAGCGAAAAAAGAGGCAGATGATTTAAGAAAAAAGGACCAAGTGATTCTATCGTTGATGCAAATTGAAATGGATCCAATCATATTAGATTTGATGAAGATTGACATGGGAATCATAATGAAGGGAACATCATCAATCATTTAAAAAATTATTTCTCAACTATATATTTTGGAAAGGATAAATATTGCATAAAAGGATGATATGGGAATTCTTAAAAAAGTAGAAACTCTAAAAATGGTAAATCCTCAGATTTCAATGTTAATGAATAAGGAATTGTGAGATTTTGGTCATGACTATGTGTTCAATAAAATCTGAAGATAAACAAATAAATTTTGGTTGATGCACATTGTTCAAATTTCTCCATTCAACCCATAAACACAAATTTCTATTGAGTTCTACCAGAGAATTATTGGTGGGATAACATAAAGAAGGAGATCATTGAGTATATATCAAAGTGCCAATAATGTCAGCTAGTGAAGGCTGATAGAAAGAAGTCTAAAGGGATGATGGAACCACTACCCATAACAACATATAAATGGGAGAACATCATCATGGACTTTGTCTTTGTGCTTCTGAAGACATCCAAATGAAACAATGCTATCGATGTTATTGTGGTTTATCTTACAAAGAATGCATACATCATTTCAATCCAAGAGGATTTATCATTAGATCAATTGTAATGGATATGTATCAAAGAAGTGGTAAGGCTACATAGAGTACCACTACCTATTGTATCTAATCGAGATCCAAGGTTCACCTCTATGTTCTAGAAGAGTCTAAAAAATGACCTGAATATTTTGTTGTTATTCAGTTTGACTTATCATCCTCAAACTAATATTTAATATTACTGGGTTATCTAATCACTTGAGGAAATATTGATAGTATTGTCAAAGGAATTCAAATGAGTATGGGTTCCACATCTTCCAATTGTGATGTTCTCTTGCAATTAAATTTTTAACCCAAGATTCCAAATTGATCCTTATGAAGCCCTTTATGGGAAGAGGTAAAGAACACCTGAATCTTGGGACGAAGTTGGGGATAGAAAACTCCTAGGTCCAGAAATGTTCGATGAAATTTTGTAGAATGTTAGGACCATCCAGTGGAACATTAAAGCTTCTTTGAGTCGACAAAAGATCTTTTATGATAAAAAATGATGAGACCAAGAGTTTGATCTTGAAAAATTTGTATTCCTCCACATATCACCATGGAAGAGAGTTATGATATTTTGGAAGAATGGAAATATTAATCCAAGGTACATCAGACCTTTTGAGTTCCTTAATCACGTTGGAGCAGTGGCCTATCAACTAGAACTCCAACTGAACCTATCTCAAATACATGATTTATTCCATGTATCACACTTGAAGAAATACATACATGACCCATCACATGTACTCAATTCAAAGGTGGCACCATTGGAGAATGACCTCTAATATGAAGAGAAGCTGGTAAAGATCATAGATCACAGAGAAAATGTTACAAGAAATAAGAAAATTCCCCTCCTCAAGGTGTTGTGGAGAAAAAAATGTTTGATTAAAAAACGTGGGAATTGAAGGAACTGATGACGTATATTTACCCATATTTGTTTTCTTGTGGGAAAATTAAATTTCTATGGTGATATTTCATAAGGGGGGGAAGATTGTAAAAACCAAAAAAAAATTATTAATGAAAATTAATCTTGATCTAATGAAATGTTTTATTATGTAAAATTTTTATTTAAAAAACATTAACTTATTATGGTTTTTTTGTATTTTGAAATACCATTATGAATTGTTACCATTGCTAATATAGTCATTTAACAATGATTAGAAGAATAGAATAAATATTGGGCTATAACAAATTCAATTTACTCAGATAAAAGAAGTTACTGCCTCATCCAATAGAATTTCTCCATATGAAGCCCATTTTCCAGAAAACATAAAAGAGAATGTTCCTCTAGACTTTGCTCTTGATGAAGGCCAAGCTTAGATTAAACACATTAATCATTAATGAAACATTCTACAGGATAAGTGGATGCTGATAGAGTTTTACACCTGAGAAATGTTATCTAAGCCACTCCAAGAGTATGTTATCGTCACAAAGCTTACCCTTATTTTATATGTGGTTTTTATCAGGTTTTATGTAACAAGACCCTATCAATATGATTATGTGAATTAGTTATGTATAGAATAAATAATATACATTCATTTTATTATTATTACATTGTAAATAGTTTTTTGAGAAAAAATAGTATTTTTCCTTAATACTAAACTAATAAATATATTTTGGTGATTTAATTTATTTTTAAGTTATATAATGTTTTTATAAAATATTATCACTATATTACATTTTATTAAATCTAAATGATCGTATAATTTTTATGAATACAATTTTTTTAAAACGTTTTTTCTGTCAAAATGCATAAATTTTTGATAAATGTAGGTTTTTATTTTAAAAGAAAAATTTACCTATTTAGGAAATCATTTAGATAAAATCAATATTATTTTTGGAATCATGACATTGAAATTATCCAACGGTGAAATTTTCATAGTTTTTTGAGAATGTCAAATTATTGGGTAAAATTTAAATCATGTTTAAATATATAACATGTTTTATTACATCATAATGCCCAAATAGTGATTAAAATTATATAAATGGGATCTACGGAAAATATAATTTTTATGTTTAATATAATGTGATTTTAGGTTTTTTTATTAATTTTAAAAAGCCTTAGTGGACCCTCTATTACTTATAAAACATTTTAACATTTTAGAATGATTTCCTTGAGAGTGTGACTCACCTCTATATAAGAAAGACTGTTATTTCTATATGTTAGGACACTGACTTTATAGAATAATATTTTCCACTCCATTTTTTCAAAACCCATCGGATGAAACCATGGGATGGTTTCTGTTTTGGATTAGTTTAATGTGTGGGGTATAAAATATAAGTCCTAAATAATTCCCCCCCCCTTCCTATATAAATCCACTCAATATACCATTCATCTTCACTCAAAACCTTTGTTGCTCAACCAACCTCTTTCCACCTCATTTTATAATCTTTCCAAGGCATCCCAGGATCCCAAGAAGTCACTTTTAGGCCTCTCCTAAGCCTTTTGGATCACACTTCCTTATAAGGGATTTATTCCTTTCTCATTTTTATCCAAATTTTGTAATGATGATATGCCCTTTTATTTTCAATTAATAATTTTTGTGTATGATTTAGAACATCCCTGATACATTCCTCTTAAGTTTTGAATAATGGGATACCATTATTCTTTATAATTAATTCCTTTCATGTACACATGTTACCTTGCCGAAATTTCGTAAGAGACTTCTCCCTCCTCATTTACATTCGGAAAATGATTTTTATATTATTCATCTAAATTCAATTAAATATGTTGGTACATATATATATATATATATATGACCCCCTTACATTATATTTCATGTAAATATGATATGATACCCATTTTTCTCTCATCAACAATTTTTATGATTTCTTATGTCATGTCGTTATGCAGAAAAAATTGCACTGTGATTTTCCAAGACAATGTCATTGTGTAGTGAATACCATGCCCATTTCTCTATCAAGGGTATTCACCTATATTCACATTTACTCATTGATTATATATTTTAATTTATTTATTTTATATTCCTTTATCTTGGAATAAATTATTACGTTGAATTATACCATGTTGTTTGATCCACGTGGAACACTAATGAATGAAATGAAATGATTACGAAGGGTATGCCCCGAGTGATCTCCAATGAATTTGATAAATATTTGTATAATAAAAGTTCAAGTTAAATTCAGGTTTACTCATGATAATTCAAGTGAAATGATGGTTTACTCATGCCCCATGGGCAATGATCCATGGATCATGTTCATATCATGTTAAATGTTGTTTCCACATTTCCATGTTATGATAATCATGCTATATCATAACATTATGTTCATATTTCTCTTATGTTCCATTGATATACCTATTTCATACCATGTAATGTATTATTCATGTTATGATTTGTTTACTCCATTAAGGGCTTTATATCTCACCATTTTATTATGTATTTATCAGGTTATCACATGCAATGCTAAGTATGATGGAATGTAGTGGTCAGGTAAAAGAAGTATTCAATAATGTTTTTATATTCTATATCTTAAGTTTTCATGTAATGTTCCTAATTTCAACAGACCCTAGACCTATCGATCCTCAATGTTGTATTAAGTGAAATTTTATGTAATAAATCATGTTTACGTGTGGAATAAAGGGTAATGTTTTTATTGATATTAGGATCTGTTCTAAGGACCTACTTCGCTTAAACAGGGGTCTCTTTTGGAGGAGGAATCTATCACACAAAACTTAATGTATGTGTTTCAGCTGGTGATTCAATATGTGGATAATATATTATTGATTATTATAAAATCGTTGGTTCATAAGAGGGTAAATGTGAATTACAGGATGTATTCTATGTTATATTCATCTTCAGAGGGGACCCAAAATAATTTATCATGGATATAAATAGTTATTCATATATCATAGGTGTTGGGATAATTAAGATTTCAGTAAATTATGATTTTGCCTCACTAGTAGAAAAATTCTATTTATGGGGTGAAAAGTTAATATGTGCCTATAAAGGAATTTGTATTGGTCTTTTATGCATATCGGAGGGATAAAAATTGTTTATTTTAGTCCTCATCCATATTCAAAGATTAGTGTGGTGTGGGAAGTCATGTAACATAACAAACCAAGTATAACTTCCACCATAGAGAAAATACCTAAAGTGGGTTTTCATTCAACCATGAGGAGATGAAAATGGTATAGGACATCCAGAGGATGTTTCTTACCCATTAGTTTATAAGTGTGAGAATTACTATAGATTTGTTTATTAATAATGATTTAGAGGATCCATACATGGATAACTTCATACTATTAATGTTCTATTTCTAGATGGATCATTGATAATATATGGTACCATATTCATTTCCTCTACCTTTATTTTGGACATGTTTAATTATATATCATTATACTCCTTCGATACACCAGCCTTGGTCCATTCCCTAGGACTCAACATAGAGTGGCTTCCAATTCTCCAAGGGTTTTCAATACCCATTATAGTTTAACTAATTCACTATAATGTGTGTGGGGGTAGTGATATGGTGATGGGTAATCATCTATCATCTAGTTATTTTCTTCTTCTTTTTATACATCTATATAATTTCATTCATTCCATAAACTAGTTTTACTTTTTAAGTGGTTTTATATTTATTAAAAACGATAGTTATGTTCATTATAGAGAAATTTTATGTAGTATCTGAGAGCATCAGATGGGACATATATGTTTGGATATGTAGTTTGATTAGTACAGAACATTGAAATTTGATTTAGTAAATGCATGAGTCATTGGGCTTACTAGATTCATGTAGGATTTTCATAGTTATTCTCCTAAAGAGGATGTGTCTTTAAGTAATTGGTATGATTTCATGTTCGGGATACAATTTAATCTGAGTGAATCTAATACTTCTATATATCTTTTCAAATGGCCTATTTCAAGCTATGAGAACTTATAATTTTGGTTAATCAACTGACTCATAAGGTATTAATTTGACCGAATGTGTCCTCATAGGGTGACCCAGTTCTATTTTCCATGAAGTCAGATGGGTTTTAGGGGGTTTTATAGATTACACATTTTTGAATTGGGTGATGTTAATAAACCATTACCCACATTAGAGGACTGAATATTTATTTGATAAGATTAAGAGATATAACATTTTTTTGATGATAAATCAAAATTATGGGTATCCTCATATTAGATTCTTGGAGGGGTGACATTTTAGAGATCAATTTTAGGTTATAGTATGGTTAGTTCGAGTACATGATCATATCATCATATGTCATGAATTACCTGGTCATGTTCTTTGGATTCATAAAATCCATTTTCTCTGAGTTCCCGTATTGGTTTTTTGTCTTCTATATCAATGATTGAATTTTATATTAGATTTAGTAGGTGGAGTATCAAGACAATCATCGGGAATTTCAAAATATACATCAACAACATAACTTATGTGGGAAGATTTCCAAGTGTACACTTTGGGAAAAGAAGGTACACTTCCTTCGACATTTGTTGTCTTAAAATGGTGTGGTAGTGGGCCTATTGAAGAATAAGATATATGTTTCTTTTTCAAAGACCTTGAATGTTACAATGGTCAATCATTTCCCATGTCTTGTATGATATTATCAGAAGATAATATATGAATTCAATTGGGTTATATCACTTTTTATATCTATGGATAGTAAGGATCATTTCTTATTATGGTTTGATCAGTGTCAGGTAGATTTTGAATACTTCAAGATGATATCCATTAACATCTTCATATACCATTATCAGGAGGGAGTGATGTTTGAGATTATTTGTGATACTTACCCTTTTGACTTGGATTTTTTCTAAATATAGCAGAGTGTAGTGATATCATCCATCTAGGATGTTATGTTCTTACAAGAATTACTATGTCACCAATGAACTCAAGATGGAGAAGTATTATTCTCTAAATGTTTACTGACATTACCTCCTCATTGATGGATTTTATTCTTCACATATCAAAAGTTCTGGATGAATGTTTTCAATTATTTTGACCTAAATCTATGAAATTATAAGTAGATTGATATTCTCCATGATTATGGTTTTGAGAGCTCATCTAAATCAATGAATTTGATTTTTTTAGATGATATAGGTAAAAATTCCATAGGATAAATTATTTGCGAGTTTGATGTCACATAAAAGAAAATATTATAATCTATGATATTTCGTCATGATTTTATTTGATCTTGGTGATAGAGGTTTATTGTTATTGATGATGGTTTAATCATCCTTTATGAAATGGGTAGAGTCTCGGTGGGGAGACTCCTAGGTATAGGATATATGGGACAATTTCATAAATTTGGGTGCTCTGTAGGGATATTTATAGGACTAAAGATGTGTATTATTTTTCATGGGTGTTTTTTCATTCGTAGTGTGTGAGGAAGTTCACTTTTTGCTAAATAGATTATTAATGGAAATTCATCCTATTCTAGTCATGATATATCATTCCTTGAGTGGTCATCGTTGATGGAATAGGATGAAGAGGATGGTATTAGAGTTCCAACCACAGTTCTTAGTCATTCATAATGTAATGGTAAATAATTATGTTCTCAGTGGTATATTATGACCATTATATTTCCTTGAGTGGAAATTAGAGGACATCTTGAACGATTTATCCACTTTTCAAACATAAAACTTGGGGGTAAGTGATTCCATTTTGGTGTTCATGGACTAGATGACCAATTTTTTTAAATATCCTTAAAATATTTAGGTATTTTGATGGGTGTTATGAGGTATTTTTAGGATAAGTCATGAAACATTTTAGGTTATCAAGGGACAGCACATTTAATTGAGCAACTCATTTTATCCCGTGAGACTAGAGTGTGATGAATCATGATTTTGTATAACAAATTCAAAAAAAAATCACTATTTTTCAGCACTAGATAGCTGATAAGATAGAGATAAATATCTAACATTTGGTTGAAATGGAGTTTTCTTGTGTTTTGGATTCTCATTGATCTATGCTTATTCACACTCCCTTGAGTCTATTTTCTTATAATAGTAGATTCAACTATTCCACTAGAATGGCCACATTTGAGGTGTTTTTTTGGAATAAATTTCATTATTCATTATGTTAGAATACGGTTAGGGATTTTATAGTATTTTTTGTAAATGTGGTTAAGAGAATGATTTAGAATATTCAATTAATTTTAGAGTGGATGAACATGTCACAAGACCATTAAAATTCATGTTCATATTGGAGGAGTCAGATTCTATAATATTTTGAGGTTAGAGGGAACTTTTTCTTTTGGATTTACCTTAATTGTTCGACCAAAACGTTTAGTGGAGGGAGAATTCAATCTCACCTGTTTATTGGACCATTAATGTGTTGGAGCTCATTAGAAAGATGACATATCAGTTAGCTCTTTATGTGTAGTTGGATAGGATCTATAATGTATTCAATATGTCACAACAATAGTTATATCATCATGATGACTCCCATGTTATAAAATAGGTGGTGTTTTATATCAATCAATATGTGATTTATTTTATTTTTTATTTGAGATATAGGATCATTGAGAGAATTTATTTCAGATGCAACTCAGTCCTTTGGTTTGAGTTTTGTGGAGGTATAGTGGTATAGAAAAATGGTGTGTGAACAGGAGTCATATATACATTCTCAATAACCTGAGTTGTTCGAAATTTTGTTATATTATGTTTTCAAATATTATTGATCTAATTTATTTATCTTTTTTTATTTTCATTTATCATGTACGATTTATTATTAATTTTTTTATTATATTTGGTTGATGGTATCACCTTTTTTAAAGGTATTTCGTGGGGAGATTTGGGTGGATGATCATTGTCGTGTACTTGTAGGTGTAGTTATGATTATTAAGGATGATAATCAGTTTGGTTATGTCTAATATAAAGGCTTTAAAACTTTAGAACCCAATTTTTTGTTTATTTTTCAAAATTAGTTGCCTTACTGGGGTTGGAGTATACTTATTTGAAATCAATATGTCAACCAAATAGTAATGTTAAGAATGCAAGTGGTTTTTCTGGATATCAGTTGTTATTGTGAATTTCATGTGATTTTTAATAGAGTTTTTACATAGAGGATAGAACTTTTTGGCTCCTGTTTCACCATAGTGTTTCAAACACATGTGTTACTGATTGTATTTCTTCATTCATTTCCATGATAAAAAAGGAGAACTCTATGCCCATAGTGGAGTGTGTGGGGATGGTGGTGGACTTGGGTGGTTTCTTTATTTAAAATACAATCTCGTTAAACACATATAGTGAAGGTTTTAGTAGAGATATTCTACGAGGCATATAGTTGTGTGAGGAATAAGGAAATGTTTTAGATGGGACTCAGTATGTTGTGGTCTTCAGAATATTTTGGTAAAAATTGATGGATTCCCATAATTGTCTTGTTAATAAGTCACCGTGATTTCCTAGGTTGTTTAAATGATGCTAACCAATACATGGAGTAGGGAGTGGTTCAAATTAAATATATTTAAAATGGTTTTTGGATAGGAATGGAATTTAGAGGATACATAAATTCTCTATTTCATAGAAATTATATTTTCTTTAATTGGAGGAAATTAAGGCCATTTTGGTGGACATCATTCCACAGTGGATGTATTTTATGTTT
This sequence comes from Viscum album, assembly GCA_963277665.1. Classification (NCBI taxonomy): domain Eukaryota; kingdom Viridiplantae; phylum Streptophyta; class Magnoliopsida; order Santalales; family Viscaceae; genus Viscum; species Viscum album. Next base: position 374,160,032 of record OY728160.1, on the reverse strand, counting down.
TCATTCTAAATACAGGGTCAAATATTCCTTGGTTCTATTTTCAATCTCTTCTATTAGTCCTAATACATCCCTAAAACCTATACTTTCTCTCCATCCACCTCTCTTGGTGTTTAAACCACATGGATCATCCAGATAAAACTCTCTAGCATCAACGTGACACACTCTCTCTCTTCATATATCTTCTCTTATTATTTTCTCATTTTAGATTTTATTTTGGGTAGGTTTCATTTTATTTGGTTTGAGCTTCGAGTATGGTTTGATTGGGGGTTGTACAATTGGGTTCATGCATAGTTTAATTTGAGTTATATGGTGGTTAATCATAAATTTTTATATTCTTTTGTAGTGATTCCAAGAAATATTCGAGTCGAGGTAAGGGGTTCAAAAATATAATTTATTTTATTTAAATATAGAAGTAATCATTTTTCCATTCATAGGATGATTTGTACTGATTATATTAATGAATACATCAAAACCAAACTAATGAAATTAATGTGGGAAGGGTGATATGTATACATTTACCAAATTTCGTGATATTTATCTAACTCTTGGTGCGTGTTTTCTAATATTACAAAAAATCATTGATGTTGATTGTCAGTATTTTGTTAGTAGTGTTTTATTGTTGATTTACCATTCATTAAATTTTAATTACATAAACACATAATAAAGTAACTATGTGGATGGATGAATTTGAAATAAAATCCTATTTTAATATAGTGTGTGACATTACTTCATACAGAAATAATTATTTTGTTTAATGGTAAATCATTTTTAGTTTATTTTTGTGTAATTTTTTTGGCGATTTGTAGTAAGGTTTTTGTAGTTGTTAATTGATTAGATTCTATTTTTTTCATAGAGGGATACGATTGTGGTTATAGATTTTGTAGTTTTACAGTGACTTCCCTTTCATGGTTAGAAAAGGAAATTATTGGGTGGTCATAGGATATGTATTGATTGGTTGATATTGGATAATATGGTAGTTTTATTGTGGAATTGAACAGTTAGTAATTATAAAATTGATATGGGTTTCACAAGAATTTAATAACTTGGTGGATAAAAATGTAACATTTATTATTTAATTAAATGGATGAGGATTTATTTCTGGTGAAAAATTGAGTGGTTTGTCATTAACCAAGGAACTAAACACCCTAATTAATGTTAATGGGTTGGTATTTGGTAGTTGTAGAAATAGAATGGTAGTATAGTTAACTTGAAATAGATCAAGATTGATGTGTTTAATTTAATGTGTAACATCTTGTCCCAAATGACCACTAAATCAGTAGCTAGACCACTAGGTCACATTTCCTCAATAAATCCTCAACGTACACTCAAGGATGTCAACTAGAAATGATGGAATAATGAGGTTATTGTGGGGAGACTACACCCTCATGACCATATTACCACAACAGTGTAAATAAATAATAGACAACAGTGGAATAAGTGTAAATAAATAATTTAAATAAGATGAAGATAAGTAAAATAATGGAATCAAGATATTTCCAATTCCAATGTATACAATGGATTCATGTCGAAATGATAACATGAGAACTAAATATTATACATATAGTAGGAAATATGATACATGGAAACACAAAAACAATGAAAAGAAAAGTAATACTGATTGAGAACACCATGAGAATCCTAATCTCTATCCCATTAATGTAATCCATACAAACTAGTATAAGAAGAACAGTGAAATCATTAATCCATGGTCCTACAAACCTAAGATATTCTTAGGTACCCTAACACAATTGTTGTAAGAGAAGGGTGTGAGATGAAATCCCATTATGCCACCAATGACTATGTCTAATGTTAATTCCAGTCTGTGAGTATAAAGTAAGCCGAAAAATAAGAAGTGCTAAATAATTAAATAAATCTTTGTCTGCTCATGTCTAGATATGACACCCCGATGACTCTACCTTATTCAGATCATTGTTAGAAGGAACTTCTGAATAGTAACAATATTTAGTAATAATATATATATATTATATTCATATATTTCTTCCACTTATGTGAACCATGTAGGTGTTGATGTATGTTTTCATTTACCTATAATACTAATTGCTGATTAGACGAGGGTGTAACTCAGTCATCCAAAATCATTCTAAACGAGCCTATAAGCTCCGATAGAGGGTACGCACCCTACATCTCATAATGAGTGGAATACATCATTATAGTCACTCAAGATGGTGAGTGTCGTGTCATGTCATCACCCACATAGTAGTGATTATGATTTCATGTTAACACTAAAAAGTTACAAGGTTCATTATTCCCACTATCAATATAGTAGAACTAGTGTGAGACATCATTATCAAAACCCGGTGTAAGGGAGAATGATACATCCATTTTGAATAGAACATTTACCATCATCACACATCCTATATCAAGGCATAATAATATTTATAAAACTAACAGACATGGGTTATTACCTCTCGTGTTTTTCATTTAACAATCCCAAATATAACCATGGTTGTTTCAATTCATATTACATTTAAATACATACAATGGAATTTCCTTACCACACATTACATTAAATAAAAACCCTTTAATTTATACATTGCATTTAATTTACATCGTTTAATTAATTCTGGGAAGGAAGACCGTCATGAGAAAAACCTTTCCATTAATACATATCATCTAATCTATCCAAACTTGGAAAAAAATTTATATGTATCGATGAGACAGTTAGAAGGTTCCATTGTCTAATTAAGAAAAGAAGTTCATGGGAAATACAATTTACTTAGAAATCCATTACCATAGGAGAACATTGGTTCATTATTCTTTTTGTGTCACGAACTATGCTAGGATTCCATCCAACCGGAAATTTAGCCCATTCTTCGACATGACTAGAATAGTGTTCCAGATGCCAATGGGATGGAAACTAGTACTAGGAATCAAAATAATACAAAGTTAAATGATATATCCTAGTAAACTAAGATCAAATAAATAAACTAAACTAGTTGAAGAACCAATAATAACTAAATCTCAATAAAAATATAAATATTTACAGTTTCAAAATATGATGAACAAAATTTAAAAATGAAATGAAATGCAATGCAATGTCAGAACCATGATTCCATAATCTCCACATGACCTCTTGGTCACCACTAACCACAAGACCATATTACTCCAACAATGAGAAAATGAACTTAGAACCAAATCTTGCAACATAGCTTAGGTCTACCGACATTGAATGGAATAAGTAGGGTGTGATCTTAACAGCTCAATGGGTATCCACCAAAGAATCCATACATTTTATTTTTCGAAAAAATCCAAAAATTATACTTTGGAATACTAATATAATAACAGTTTTTTCATTTAAATTAATCAATTTTTATTTTACCTTTTTCAAAAACACACACACCAAATCTATAGTCTGAAAATGGATTTTTATTTTCTAAAACAAACCAAAACTGGAATTCAAACAAATTAACTCCAAGCTATGCTAAAATTAGACAAGGAATATAAACATGAAACCTAGAGAAAATAATATAAAATCTAAAATACTGATAGTAAACTTTTAAATTTTCTATGAATACCTATAATTATCTCTAGGAATATATGGGTTAGTTTAACATTCCAACATATGGTACAACTCCAAATTACATAACCAAGAATATGTTCTAACTACAAATCATGTGGTACTACCCACCTAGACACTAAAATGTCCAATGGGTACCAACTCTTCTAGTTGGGGTTGTAAGAGAACCATCACAATACCCTCTAAATATTCCCAGGAAACCCATAATAATGAAACATGGTGAAAGTAGGAGGCCCTCTCAAGCGTGACTGACCATACCTGCCACCACCGAACATGCCTACCCCAAACACTGACACCACCCTCACAACAAACCATATAGGGAAATAATCCATATGTATTCCTTTATAAATACAAACCATTAAAAATTTCCATTTGGGCTATCACATTACATGATCATTCAAATCATTTCTAAAAACATGTAATGATTCTAATCAAGAATTTGTACATTCAAATCCAAAATTAATGTCTAAAAAATTATAAATTGTCAATGATGATGTACATCATATTCATTTCTAATAATGTTACAAAACATTTGTAAAACCATTTCCAAAACAACATAAACGTCCCCTTCATATAAAAAATTCCTAACGAGCCTTTACTTTTTGAAATCCAAATCCATTTATAACATCATTTCAACACAATGTTGAAAAAACATAAAAAAATGTGCCAAATGAGAAATCATTGCTTTTATAAACTAACCATTTCTCATGTCAACAAGGTACATAACTCCAAACACATTTCTGAACCATTTTCATGTCATTTGTGTACCACAAGATTATTAGAAAATAATTATATGTTTGAAGGAAGAATGAAGGAGGGGTAAGATATTTGATATTTTGGTTGTAAGTCAAGAATGATCATCCACAACCATTATCATTTTTATGCCCATACATGTTTGAAATTCAGACACACATGGATATGCCTACAATCAATGGAACAACATAAATATTCATAGAGTATCCCAAAACCATTTTTAAATAATCACCACAATTTTTCGATCCAAATATAATAGTTTCACACAGTTTCCAAAGAACAATTATGAATTTTAAAATCAGAGAAACCATTACAAATCATTTCACCACAATACTCAGGCCATAAAGAGGCATCTAAATATCTCTCAAAATGTCAAAAAATTCTAAAATACCCAATACCATTTAAAAAGGAAACATTGAATTTTATCAAACATGTTGAGTGCATATACACATAATAATACATAATGGTTCCAGATGACAATAATTTTTATCCACCATTGAAAACATGAATGAGACAAAATGAATCAATAAAACACATCATAGGCATGAAGAAAACTATTATAAATTATTTAAAAATACCCAAACATCATATAGAATTCATCGGAAATGAAACAAAGGAAAACACCTAACTCAATATTCCGTGAATGCAACTGAACTTCAGGATAAGGGATATTCAAGACCAAGACATGATCCACACACCTTAACATTAATGATATCAAACCAAAAATAAAACGTAACCCATATGGTTTGGTTAATATTGAAACCCCACTAATAGATACCAATGTATTAAGAGATAATGGGGAAGATAAGGTTAAATCGACATAAATCAGAAGAACTCTATTTAGGAACATTCAATGTGTTTCAAAAATGGAAGAATATAAAAAGAGATGGATCCTTGAAGACCCATGATGTGACTTGGTTGAAAAATGGAGAATATTAAAGATTTAGGGACAAAACACAAAGGAGAAAATTGTATGTTTGAATTTTTACAAATCTTCGATACTCACATGGTTACTATGTATGGTTTGACAAACAGTGCACAAACCGTGTGAAAACCACTATCAAAATAGACGAAATAATACCCACAGTTTCTATATGGTTTCTTAAACCATGATCAATCAATGAACAATACTCGTGGGCTCCAAAAAAAGATACATAGATGCCTAAAAGAATCTTCGTGGTTTACTTTAACTGTGCGCTACCCATGTGCCCCTTGCGGCCAAGCCCAATACATCCATTTTTAAACAAAAACACATAACTTTAAACTAGGACTCAACCTGAACCTCATTAAAAAGACCTAAAATATTGAAATTAATAAAATAAATTAATTTCAATGGTCAAGGTGTGACTATTATCCCCACCATAAACACTTCTCTCAGAAGTTCACACAACCAATGGTAAAAAAACACAATTCGATGCCCAATAAAAATAAAATGAAACCATGAATATGATGGTGAACTCTCACTCCACAAGTCACACATGAGATATTATAGAGAAAACCACAAAATGAATAACCTAGGGAGAACACGAAAGGGTTATCCAAAGTACAAGAACATAACTACAATCACCACGAAAATAAAAAACTCACAACACATGAAAACCCAAACATATCCATATTAACCAAGATACACCCAATGTGACCGGGAACAACCAACCGAAGACTATACATCTTATTGAAAGAAGTTAGAAAACACATACCCAAAAATTGGAAAATACCTACACCAAATTAACCCCACACATTACGCATTCCCATTAAAATAACTTAAAACAAATAGTTAAACAACTTTCAATTCATCAAAACTCAATCATCTTAAAATGAGTATAGCTAAAACTAAAACTGACCCACATAAGGGATAATAAAAATAAAATATTAATATAACAACTCAAATATCCACATTCATATAAACTCAACTACTCATATTATAATAGAACAAATCTATCAAAATTTTATAATGAAATGACGAACTAATACTTTTAAAAAATAAAAAATAAGAAACTCTAATTGCCTCCACCTCAACACCATAGAAAATTACTAGTCCAAAGACTTTCTATCCAATAGTAATTACCTAATTGTGTTTGAGATTCACTAAAAGTCCAGGGGAACGAGCACGAACGATTGAAGCATATACTTCTTCAAATTCAGGTATTGACATCTGCAGATCAAATATTATCTTTTGGGAATAGATTCCAATAAAATATCTCCAGATGAACCAAATAGACAAAACAATTGGAATTATTTGGGTGATTACTACATAATGGATTTGAAGGACTAAATTGACCAAAATAAAAACAAATGTGTGAATGATCTGAGGAAATGGAAGCCAGAAACAAAGAAGGTTAATTTTAGTAAATAGGTTCTCCTAGAACACCCCTCTCTACAGATCGGAAACCCCCAATATATCCAACTACCACTAATTGTACCTCAAGGACCAAATCATCTAAAAATACCTCTACCACTAACTATTAGAAATATGGTTAATGGGATGAGATCAGTTTTCCCTTGATCTCGGGATGAAGACCCCAAATGAAAAGAGATTCTTTCCACTGGTCCTATGACACTACCTCAAGAGATAATCAAATAAAATCATTAAAGTTTTCAATGTAATCCTTCATTGAACAATGTACTTGACGAACATCCCATTGAACTCCCTCCTTCCATACCTTCAAATCCTAAAGAATGATCCTTTGGATGAAAATGTTTTTAATGATACCCAAGGCATACCCTCTTGAAATGATATCGGAATGATCACCGTCCACTAAACAAAACGTTGACCCTCGAAGAACCCCATAAAAGCAGTGAATCTAACAGATTTTTTTATTACCAATGATTTCAAAACACTATCAACATTCTCAAGCCAAACCTTATCCTCCAATGGTAATCAATCACCATGATAGATAGGAAAATTTTGAGAAGAACCACAAACTAGTTAAGATTACCTAGAAATTTTAAGGACCTTTTTGTGCATAATATTATGAAAAAATCAATGAACAAAAAACCACATTCTACATTAATTATAAACAAAAATCCATAAATCAACATCCAAACAAAACACACTGAAGAAATAATTTCACACAATGAAAAATGGATCAAAAATAAAATATCAAAAAATAAGATATGAATTATCTATTAAAAACCCACAATTTATTTTCATATTCAAACTCGCCTTTTACTAAGGCCACTATTGAAAAATCGAAATCATTTTTTCATAGAAGGAATACACTTTTTAAAATAAAATAAATCCCAGAACATTGATATTTGAAAAACTCACCCATGGATCCCCATGAACCATCAAATACGTGTTTATATAATTCCTCTTATTTCATGCACATGTTCAAACAAGATCCTCCAAAATGTACCCACACACATGCGATGTCCATAAGGGATACCAAGGGCCATACGAACCATCCCATCATAAACCCATGCATTTATAAATTTGTTAACTTGAGTCTTTAATCTTTTAAGACCTATCATTTCCAAGAAAAAATCGAAACCATTTGAAATAATTCATTTCCATTTCAAAAACCAACTTTTATTTTAAAAACATACTCTCAAAAACTAAGACTGAAAAAAATAACTCATGTCAAACTACCAGAGTGAAGAACTAGTAACCATGCCAAACCAATATACATGGTTTGTGGTCCATGACCTATGTAATCATAAAAAACTTGGAAGAGGTTGGACTATATACTCAAACATCACATAGTCCACAAATCCATGTGCAATCACAAAATAATACCAAAATGTCTCCATTGTTGTTTCTCACCCAAAATGACTCAAAATGCAGACTTCCCAAGGAAGTACAAGTATTATAAAGAATAAATGTTCATGAAACACTTCCTATACCTACCTATTGAGTCCCGGTAGTCCTAATCTCTAACTACCTAACACCCCAAATAACAAGGGCCTCCTTTGATACCATTTTTCATGAACCATGTTGATATTTTATCCAAAAAAACATACAAACAAGTCTAAGACATGTCCCGTATGGGGTTCCCAATCCCCACAGGCAAACAATGAATGTTAGAAAAAAAAATAATCGATATTGGAATGATTTATCCCAATGAACTGGGATCAAAAAGACAAATTATACAAGTGAAAGTGAAAATTATAACATAATCTCATTAAATATTAAAAAAAGATCCAATTACAAAAAATATTAAGAAATTAGAGAACTCAAATGAAATAAAAATCATTGAATAACCAAGATTCCAAAATCTCCACATGACCTCTCAGTCACCACTGAACATAATACCAGACATCTCCAACAATGACCACATAAACCTGAAACCTAAACCTACAAAATAGCTCGAGTCCACTAACACCAAATAGTACAATTATGGTCTGATCATAATAGCTCAATAGGCAGTCAGTAAATAATCCATACATCTCTATTACCAAAATAATCCACAAATTCTATTTTGGAATAAAAACATTAATATTGGTTTTTCTCATTTAAATTAAACAAACAATGATTTCCCTTTTTCAAAGGAACACACATTATATCAATAATGTCAATACATATTAATATTTTATAACTAAATTCCAAACTAAAATCGAAAAAAAAATTCCAATCATTGCGGAAAAGAGTCAACCAGTATAAACAAGGAAAAAAGTGAAACATAATATAATTAATAAAATACAGATATTAACCTTGATAGTTTCCAAAATACCCATAGAATAGTATATGGAAATACTCATGTTGGAATCACCTTCCAAAATATGATTCAGTTATTATTTTTATAACCAAATTTCTATTCTAACTGTCAATCTAGTAAAACTAACCACGTGGACTCTTAAATATCTAAGAGGTACCAATGAATCTAATTAGGGATGATAAAAACCCATCACTCAACCCTCTAAAGATTCCAAGGATTCCCTAGGTAATAATACATGGTGAAAAGAGGAGGCCCTCGCACAAGGGACTCACCTTACCTACAACCACCACACATTCCTACTGAAAACACTAACACCACCCACATGATATCCCATAAGAGAGAGTCCTCTAAAGGGGATCTTTTATCACAAAAATATGTTCACAAGTTCTAAAGAGACCATCACATAAAATGATATTTGAAATTATTTTTAAAAACATATAATTATACCAATAAAAAATTTGTACATTCATATCCAAAATTCATTTCTAAAACATTATAAAGTTCGAACTGTTCCTTACATCATTTTAATTTGAATAACATTTACAATCATCTTTAAAAATAATTCCAAAAAAACATATACAACACTTTCATATGTAAAATTTCAAATGGGCCTTATTTTCTAAATCCAAATCTAATTCCAAATTGATTTCAAAATCAAGTTGAAAACAAAAAAATAACTAAAGATGCTACACGATATTTTGTCCCATTTAGAAGCCATCCATTTTTCATGTGCCTCATGGACCATAACTCCAAATACATTTCACTTCCATTTTCATTTCATTTAGGAATCCATGGATTATTAGTAAAACATTATATGTTTGAAGAAGAAAATTATGAGTGATAAGTTTTTTGAAATATGGGTATTATGTAGTGAAAGTTCATCCAAAGTCATTATCATTTGGGTTCATATCCATGTGTGCACTCTAGACACACATGGATGTGACCATTTATAATGGAACAGCATGAATGTGAATGAAGTCTCCAAAAACCTTTTCTAAAGAAACACCAAATTATTTTGAACAAAATCCAATACATGAACATAATTTTAAAATCCCAATTAACCTTTTTGAAATCCTAAGATCCTTTAAAAATGATTTCACCACATTCATATAACCATAAATAGGCATCTAAATTACACACAAAATTCCACCCACATGATAAAATATGTAATTAGTTATAAAAGACTACATTTCATTTTATCAAACACATTGAGTGCATATATTAATATACATACTAAAAAATATGCTCTAAAACCATATTCTTCCACTTTTACCAGCATGAAAGATCAACAATGAATCATGAAAACACGTCATAGGAATGTGAAGCAGAATTATAAATTATATAAAAATACCACGCTTTTAAAAGGTAACATATGGAAACACCTACTTTAATTATGTGTGAATGAATTCGAACTTCGGGAGAAGGGAGATCCAAGCCATAGAAAATATATTCACACCCTATCATCCATGAAATCAAACCAGACATCAACCCTAAACCATAGGTTTATCTCAAGAGGGAGACCACACAAATAGGAAGTACAAAATCAAGAGAAAAGGGTGAAGTGAATGATACATCAACCAAAAATAAAAAAATCTCATCTTACGAACCATCAAGGTGATTCAAAAATTAAAGGGAAGAAAAGGATATGGTTCTTGGGGGACACTCAAAAGAGTCTAGGTCAAAAAATGGAGAATATTCCAGATTGAGGGTTAAAAACATAGAGGAGAGAATATGGAATTTTAAGTTTATTAGAATTTGGTTAGCTCGCATGGTTTGTCTTTATGGTTTGACAGACCATGTGAAAACCATGTAGCAACTACTTTCCAATGGATAGAACCTCTTGCACGGTTTCTGCATAGATTTAGATACTATGAAAAACCCATTAAACTTACCCATGGACTCCAAAACAATATAAACAGTTACCTATGTGAAAATGAATCGATTACCTTAATCGTGCACTAACATTTCATCCATTTCCTTCAAGAATAAACAACCATTTTTAAACTAAAACAAAAAAGTTTTAAATGATACTCAACACAATCCTCATCCAAAGAACCCAAAATCATGAAACGAATAGAACAAATAAATTTGATTGGTTTGTGTGTGACATTTAGTAGGGATTGATCCATACCATGCACATAGAAGGTGAATTGGTTCAATAGAACTTATAAAAAAGGAGTGAAATCCCATTAATAATATCATTTGATAGAATGCACAAAACAATCAATATATCTAATAACAATAATATAAGCATAGGTAAACACCAATGTAATAAGTTCAAGGTATTTTTAAAACACTAAGAGAAACATTGTTATGTAAAAGAAAACACTCCTCATATGAGGGTTTTATTTATAAAAACATGATATTATTATGAAAAAAATCATTTCTCATAAATAAGTATCATGTTTAAGAATCATAACTCAATTAATCTCAAATAGTCATTGTAACGACCCATACTTTACATACATTGTTAATAATACTAAATTGAAGAAAACTTATTACAACATATAACAAAACCATGAATGGACAGTATAGGTATAGTGTCTTTAGAAACTGGGAAACATAAACAACTGGGTCATAAAGAATCTACATTGTCTCCCATTTATTTCATCATATCTAGAGTCCCTTTTGGCATATCCTACTTAATAACCTTCTTCCTGACCTGGGGGAAAGAAAATATATAAGGGGTGAGCTCAAATGCTTAGTAAGGGTAAACAAAAGAAAAATCAATTACATCATATTCAGAAGAACATAACATTTTGTAAATCTTAACCTGCAAAAGAAATTACAATTTCATATCATGGGATAAATCATAGAAGTGAAATGTAATCCCAATAAGAAGAAGTTAAAACATGAAACTTTGTGTCATACACACATAATCATATATAATCATATCTTAGTAGTCAATACTCCTATCCATGACTATCTTAGCGGACAAAGTCCATTTCTGGACCGAGTTCACTCCTCGTTTTAGTCCTGTTTCACTGAACCGGAATAACCTGCCATACAAGCCATGTCTATCTCATGAGATATAAATCTTATTCCAATGCATTGGAGGGTGATATAGGTCCCTCCCATCTCATAATGAAACCATTCTTCTGTGTGCCACAAAATCATAAATCATACACCATAACATAACCCATGTAATAAAAATGGGATTCATAAACATCAGGACATCATAAATCAATTCATATAAGATAAAGAAATTCATAAAAATAATTCAACCACAACATTATCAAATCAATGTAATAATAGGGATAGAAACAGAACCCTATATTATCTTAGATGGAAAACAATTTTGATAAAACACTTGAACTCCATTCTTGAGGAAAATATCCTTTCTACTTCAAAAACATTTTCATTTCTTAAAAATTCATAAAATTTTAAAATAAAAGAAGTTGATTAAAAATAAACTTTAAATCTTGTAAAGGAAGCTTCTTGGAAATAATGTTTTAAAAATACATTTGTGCCATATATGATAAAAACAATTTTCTCGTACATTTGTCAGAAAATTCAAAAAGTACCTCGTACGAAAAACGACAAAAGATTCCATTCATATCTTTTACTAAAAACACACCGAAGGGTAAATTGGATTTAAAAAATTGTAGATGGATGGGAATAACATTGCATATTGAGGAAACATGGATGTGGATGATAAAATACACCCTAGTAAATACCAAATTATAAACAATCTCGGATAAAAATGAGATTGTGATATTTTCCCTTACCATAGGTCTGATTTTCTTCGTATGTGTATGAAACTCCTGTATAATGATTTAAATAATGTCATTGACTTATTCCATAATCATACTCATTGTTATGATATCATATATGGTCATATTCTTAGCTTCTTATTAGTAATAGTTCATTTCTACTTGTTATTTGGGTGTTTATTACTTTTTGTTCTTATGCGTGTTTCTTAGAATAAATTCATATTCTCTTCATTAGGTTATAGATACCTCATTTAAATAATGGTATTAGTGTACTATATATCATATTTATTGATTCAATTCATTTATATAATCATTATGCAATGAAGATCATGTAGAACGAGTCGTATCACATCGTGGGGACGGTATTCCGTATGTACACACAAGCGATGATATCATTCCCATGATCATGGAATTGTATTCGAGTGTATGTAAACTATTTAAGAATAAATAACACTTTAAAATAATAATATATAGTTATTTATTTACACCATTATACCCATCCAAGTAAGGTGGTGGTGGAAAATAGATTACACCACGGCGTGGAGACGGTATTCCGTACGTACGCACGTGCGGTGATTTCATTTTATGTAGGATGGATAGATGGTGAAATTGGTTGTTTAATACTTATAATAACATATCAGTATAGGAGTGATAGAGATTTTTTACTTCATAATGATACAACTAATGAACAAGATGTGGAAGAAGAAATAATGTTGAAATAATCAGTAATGGACATTACCTGTTCTTTGAAGCGCCTCTTTGAGACCTCCTCTTAGGGCACTAAAATAGGTCTTTGAAGAAGACCAGGACCTCTAGGTTGTTTCTAGGGGAAGTGGAGAAGAGAATTTTTCAGGGGTTACCTGATCATGAAGGCTCACAGTGGTGTGAGGAAAAGAGGGAGGAGGTGCCCGTTTATAAGGGAGGAGAGGGGCACCATAGGAAAAACTAAAAATATTATTTTATTATAAAGTCATATTCAGTTTTTAATAGCTCCCTATTGATTAATTTAGAAGATAATGCAGGTATGGTTATAAATAATCTTATACAATATAATTTATACATGTTTAGGTATCTATTTTAACCTTATCATTTAGATTTAACTTTAAGTTAAATAATTTTACTTTTACAGTGTCTTCTTATTTTCTTACACTATAAGGTAAATAAACTTACAATAATAAGAAAAACGAACCCCAAGTTGTTTATTGTTAATATATATAACCTTATCTAAGTCATTTGGCCGAACTATAGATTTTTAGGAATAAAATAACAATTAATAATATAATATTATTTTTAAAAACAATTTTATGTCAATTTTGACACTATTTGTTAATTGATTTTTGTGAAAATAATAAAAGATAGATTAGTTCGAAAAAAGTTAATTAAATCAGTACTAATATGTAATTTTAACCTAGAAAATTATTTTAATTCATAAAAAGTCTCAAATTACATTTATTTGGGTATTTATAACATCAATTATGTAAATATTTCATTAATAAGATAATTACTACATCATCATTGTGTCATAAATAATTTAACTTATTTAATGTTTAAGAATTAAAAATAAAACACAATTATGTAGGAAATATTTTTATATTTATAATGAATATTTATAGTCAAATTTATCTTATGTATAACCCTATATTAAAAATGCATTAGTTATTAAACATTGATTTTAACTATTTTAACCCTTATTTAAATAAATTAATAATAAATGTCCTAATCTAATCCTTATGGGCCAAAATGGTCATATTTTATTCCTAAGGTTGTTTTTGGTCGAATTACACTTATCCGATTGAATTAGGACATGTTTTAGGGTAATAATAATAACATTTTTACCCTTAATTTCCCTATTTACTTTTAATCGTGGTAAAAAAAGTAAAAAGATAGTATTGACTTAAAATTATTTTCATCTAATTGAACCACAATTTAGTCCTCGATACTAACCATATCTCTTGGATTTTCAAAATTCCACTCACAGAAGTAGTAAAATTATGTTTTATGTAAATTTGCATATTTTTCTTAGAGGTGGGTAAAAGACGGTGAAAAGTTCAATAAATTTTTTATATATCTAAATTTATTAAAAAATGACTCCAATGAATTGCATTGAACATATATAGGTATTATGTATCAATTTTGACCTAAAATAAATTTAAATAAAATAAATAATTATTTAAATAAAAAGTCGGTTTTTAAATAGTAACCCAGTGTTTTCACTATTCATCAAAAATTGAATGTTGTCAGAAAAATACCAAAATTTTACCCTAGGATAATTTCGATATTTTGAATCCAAAAATAAAGTCCATTTTGAAATATGAAAATTAAAAAATTTCAAAAAGTGTTTATAACTATTCATAACGGCTAGTTTTAATAATATTTTAATAGTATATCATTGTTTAGTGAAACTAAGTATTGCGTACGACGCAAGCTATCGAGGAAGGTAGCGGTTGTGTGTAAATAATGAAAATCTAGTGTTGTGTATAGTGAAATATTACTTTGATGATTTATCTAACATAAAAAACAAAATATTTCTCATAAAAGTCTGGGGTGTTACATTCTACCCCCATTAAAAAGAATTTTGCCCTCGAAATTTGTCACTTTGTAAAAAATAGATGAGGATACCATTCCCTCATAATATCCTCAAGCTTCCATGTAGCTTCTTCTAATTGGTGGTTCCTCCATAAAACTATCACCAAGTGAATGGACGTGTTCCATAAGACTTTTTCGCTACGATCTAGAATCTCTATCGGATGTTCTTCAAAAGAAAGATCTTGTTCCAACGGTACAACTCTAGAGATGAGTACATGTGAAGGATCAGGTATGTAAATTCTTAGGAGAGATACATGGAACACATCGTGAACTTGGGAGAGATTCGGTGGAAGCACCAATCGGTAAGCTACCTTCCCAACACGATCCAGTTTTTCGAAAGGTCTGATATACCTAGGGCTCAACACTCCCTTCTTTCCAAATCTCATTACTCTCTTCCAAGGAGATATTCGTAAGAACACTTTATCACCCACTTCAAACTCTAGGTCTTTTCTTCTGTTGTTGGCATAATTTTTTTTTCGACTCTGAGATGCTCTATTGTGTTGTTGAATAGATCTGACCTTTTTTTCCATCTCATCAACAAGATCAGGTCCTAATAACTTTTTTCCCCAACTTCATCCCAGAAAGTTGGAGTCCTGTATTTCTTTCCATAGAGAGCTTAATAAGGAGTCATCAAAATACTGGAGTGAAGGATATTATTATAAGAAAATTCCACCAATGGTAGGTGTTGATCCCAGCCGCCTTTGAAATCCATAGAGCAATCTCTCAACATATCTTCTATAGATTGAATTGTCCTCTCAGACTGGCCGTCTGTTTGAGGATGATAAGCAGTGCTGAAACTCAACTCTGCATCTAGAGTATGCTGAAGAATTCACCAGAACATTGAGGGAATCCTCAGATCCTGAGCAGATATAATAGAAAGAGGTACTCCATGAAATATTACCACTTCCTTTACATATATCCTGGAGAGATGATCCAGAGAGAAATCCTCTCTAATAGGAATTATGTGTGCCGACTTTGTAAGACGATCAACTATGACCCAGATAGCATTATCGCCTTTGGTTGTTTTAGGAAGTCCAGTGACAATGTGAATAGTGATGTTTTCCCATTTCCATTCTGGTATGGGTAATGGTTGTTACATCCCCTTGGACTTCTGTCTCTCATCTTTAACTTGCTGACAAACCAACCATCGAGAGACATATTCAGCAACATCTATTTTCATTCCATCCCACTAGAAGTACTCTTTTAGGTCCATATACATCTTCGTGCTTCCAGGATGAATAGAGAATGAAGAACTATGAGCCTCGTCCAGTAGCTCCTTCTTTAATTCTGGGATGGGAGGAACACAAACCCGATTCCAGAACTTTATTATCCCATCACAATCAAGGTTGAATTCAGTAATATTTCTCACCATCTTTTGTAACTCTACATATTCTTTCTGCGCCTCTTTAATCTTCACAAGTATAGATGGATGAAAATTCAATTACGAAAGATACAATTTTCCCCTTCCATTATAATTCCAAGATCCATCCTTTGTAAATCCGTAAATATTGGATCTTTTGTGATCCTCATCATGGATAAGCTAGCATGGTATTGTCGACTTAATGCATCTTCAACCTTGTTTGCTTTCCCAGGGTGGTAATGAATTGAGCAGTCGTAATCCTTAATCATATCCAACCATCTTCTTTGGCGCATATTCAGCTCCTTTTGTGTGAAAATATACTTTAAACTATTATGATCAGTATAAATATCACACATTTCTCCACAAAGATAATGCCTCCAAATCGTTAATTCAACGATTACCACAGCTAACTCTAAATCAAGAGTTGGGTAATTTTTCTCATGGATTTTCAACTGTTGTGAGGCATAAGATATCACCATATAATTTTTCATAAGAACACACCCCAATACATTCTTGGATGCATCACTGTAGATCACAAACCTTTATCCACTACAAGGAAGTGTGAGCACAGGTGCACTCGATTACCTTCTTTTAAACTCCTTGAAATTCTCTTCACATTCCTCCATCCAAACAAACTTAACTCCTTTCCGAGTCAACTTGGTGAGTGGTTTAGATAATTGTGAAAAATCATTCAAAAAACATCGATAATATCCAGCCAAACCAAGAAAACATCGGATCTCAGTTACTGTTGTTGGTCTCGACCATCTTTCTATAACCTCTTTTTTTGCTGGATCCATAGATATCCCCTCTTTTGAGATTATGTGTCCCAAAAATGCAACATTCTTAAGCCAGAATTCACACTTGGTAAATTTGGCATGAAGCTTCTCCTTTCACAGGGTCTTCAATATAATTCTCAAGTGATCTTCATGTTCTTCATTGATCATTGAATAGATAATAATATCGTCTATAAAGACTACCACAAACTAATCAAGATAGTCTTTAAAGACTCTATTCATCATATCCATGAAGATAGCAGGGGCATTATTAAGATCAAATGGAATCACGATAAATTCATAGTGTCCATACATTGTACAGAAAGCCGTCTTTGGTCTATCCTCCCTTTTGACCCTTAATTGATGATACCCTGAACAAATATCAATCTTGGAAAAGTATTGAGCTCCACGTAGTTGGTCAAATAAGTCATCAATGTGTGGGAGATGATATTTTTTCTTGATAGTGATCTTGTTAAGATCTCAATAATCAATGCAGAGTCTCATTGATCCATATTTCTTCTTAATAAACAGAACATGTGCTCCCCAATGTGATGCACTTGGGTGTATGAATACTTTATCAATATTCTCTTGGATTTTCTTCATCAATTCCTGAAACTCAATTGGGACCATTCTATACGGTGTCTTTGAAATAGGCAAAGCACTCGGAACGAGTTCTATTGAAAACTCAACTTCACGATTTGGTGGAAGACCCGTCCCTTCTCCAGAAAGACATCGTCAAACTCCCATACAATGGGCATATTCTTAATCGTGAGTTTCTCACCAACCATTTGAGATAAATAACCTTTATTTAGTGGAATCAGGACCCATAAGATGGAATAAATTTCCACTGGAAGGTTATGTTCATCCTTGCATCAATAGATGATCATAGATTGATCTGGAATATGAAATGTGACTTCCCTTATTTGGCAATTGATATGAGCTCCGTATAAAGAAATACAATCCATAACAAGAAACACATCAAATTCCACTATAGGAAGGATCACAAGATTTTCAGGAAGCACTTTCCCAAAAACATCAATTAGAGAAGAATTAAAATATTTTGATTCTACTGTTGTGCCATTAGGAGTTGTCACACCTAACTCAGCATCTAATTGTTGAGGTAATACGGTTATGCCCTTAGAAAATTCTTCAGAAATAAAAGATTTGGTGGATCTAGAATACAATTGAACATTTTCTACTTTAGAGTGCATTGTATGTGTACCTCTCACCACTTATTTGTCGTACGCCACATCGCCGATAGTAATTGCATGTGTCTTTCCTTTGTATTTATCCTTAAGAGTTTGTTGACGTTGATCATCATCATCAACCCTTGGATTTGGGCATTGATTGTCATAATGCCCCATCTCCATGCACTTGAATAATTGAAGTGTAGTAGGTTTATTCTGTGTATACCTTCCTTTTTTTTTCATCATTAGACATTTTTCTTCCCATTATTTCACCATTCAATCCCCATATGACCATCTTTTCTACACACATAACATTTTCTTGTCCCCTTAAGACAATTTCCTCCATGTTTCTTTCCACACTTTGAGCATAAGGAAAAAATCATCTTCATTTCACTGTGCTCTTTAGATTTTCATTTGAAATCCATTTTCCTCTTCTTATCAAACCCATATGACTGATGGGTTACTCCAATCGCCATCTCAACTTTGAGAGCACATCGAAGGATTTCCTCGTAGTTATTGAAGTACCTTATGGCTAACGCCCTTCGATGATTTGGTTTTAGGACACTAATGAATTGATCAATCTTAATCTTAGGTTGGATAATAATTCTGGAAGCATAACATTCAAGTCTTGTAAAATTTGCTTCATAGGTACCAACAGATTCATCCTCCTTTTGCTTCAGTTCAACAAACTCCTTCTCTATCTTTGTTCGAAGAATACGAGGGAAATAATTATTGAAAAATAATTTTTGGAAGTCATCCCATTCCATGGACTCAATTTCATCCCTTTGCATCGTATTCTTAATAAGATTCCACCATTGATCAGCATCACCTTCCAAACGATACACTGCTAAGATGAATTTATCATGTTTAGAACATTGAAGAACTGAAAATATCATTTCAGTGGTATTGATCCATTGTTCAGCCACAAATGGATTAGAAGACCCGCTGAATGAAGGTGGATGCTGCCTCATGAAGGATTCAACAAGATTTTTCTCCTTCAATTTCTCGTCTGGAACCCCTGCATGATTCATAGCATGAAAATGCTGTGTGAGCATGGCTAGAATATTTTTCATTCCATCTCCCATAATGTTTGGTTGCTCAGGGGTACAATCATTTCATTTCCCGTCGCATTCTACATTAACATGTTTCCTTAGGGTTCCATCCATTGACTAAAATCAAGAAGAATAGTGTGAGAAACACTAATTACAATAGGAAAACCATATAATCAAGAATAAAAATTTACACTTAAGGTCTTATCATAGGTAATTCATGGCCATTTCTAAAACACTATGATTGTTTTCTATTCTTAGACATAACCTTAGGTTTCTTACTAAGGCTTTCATATCCTAGTTTCTAAAGGATGAGTATACCATTTCTATGACACCAACTATAATGACCCATACTTTACATACATTGTTAATACTTCAAAACTGAAGCACAATTATTACAACATATAACAAAACCATGAACGGACCATATAGGTATAGTGTCTTTAGAAACTGGGAAACATAAACAACTGGTTCATAAAGTATCTACATTGTCTCCCATTTATTTCATCATATCTGGAGTCTGTTTCGTCATATCCTACTTAATATCCTTCTTCCTGACCTGGGGGAAAGAAAACATAAAAGGGGTGATCTCAAATTCTCAATAAGGGGAAAAAAAGAAAAATCAATCACATCATATTCATAAGAACATAACATTTTGGAAATCTTATCCTGCAAAAGAAATCATAATTTTATATCATGGGATAAATCAAAGAAGTGAAATTTAATCCGAATAATAATAAAATAAAACATGAAACTTTGTGTCATACACACATAATCATAGGGAATCATTACTTAGTATTCAAGACTTATAACCAAGACTATCTTAGCAGACAAAGTCCATTTCTGAACCGAGTTCACTCCTCGTTTCAGTCCTGTTTCACTAAACCGGATTAACCTGCCATTCCAGCCATGTCTATCTCATGATATATAAATCTTTCCCCAATGCATTGGAGGGAGATATAGGTCCCACCCATCTCATAATGAAACCATTCTTATGTGTTCCACAAAATCATAAATCATACACCATAACATAAAACATGTAATAAAAATGGGATTCCTAATCATCATGACATCATAAAACAATTCATATATGATAAAGGAATTCATAAAATTAATTCCATCACAAAATAATAAAATAAATGTAATAATAGGGATAGAAACAGGATGCTATATTATCTTAGATGGAAAATAATTTTGATAAAACACTTAAACTCCATTCTTGAGGAAAATATCCTTTCTACTTAAAAAAGATTTTCCTTTCTTAACATGTCATAAAATTTTAAACTAAAAGAAGTTGATTAAAAAAAACTTGAAAACATTAAAATAAAGCTTCTTGGAAATAATGTTTTAAAAATCCAGTCATGCCGTATAAGCTAAAAAACATTCTTCTCGTACTTTTGTTGGAAAAGTCAAAAAGTACCTCGTACGAAAAACAACCAAAAAATTCCTTTCATATCTTTTACTAAAAACTAACCAAAGGGTAAAATTGGATTTAAACAATTGTAGGTGGATAAAAATAGTATTACATATTGAGGAAACATGGATGTGGATGATAAAATACACCCTAGTAAATACCAAAGTATAAATATTCTCATATAAAAATGAGATTGTGAAATTTTCCCTTACATTAGGTCTGATTTTCTTTGTAAGTGTCTGAACCTCCTGTATAATGATTTAAATAATGTCATTTACGTATTACAGAATCATTCTCATTTTTATGATATCATATATGGTGATATTATTAGATTCTTATTAGTAATATTTCATTGCTACTTGTTATTCGGGTGTTTATTACTTTTGCTTCTTATGCGCGTTTTGTCGAATTAATTCTTATTCATCTCTTTATGTTATAGATATCTCATTTCCAGAATAGTATTAGTGTACTATATATCATATTTATTAATTCAATTCATTTATATAATCATTATGCAATGAAGATCATGTAGAACGAGTCACATCACATCGTGGAGACGATATTCCGTATGTACGCACGACCGATGATATCATTCCCATGTTCATGGAATTGTATTGGAGTGTATGTATACTATTTCAGAATCAATAACACTTTACAATAATCATATATAGTTATTTATTTTCACCATTATACCCTTCCAAGTAAGGTGGTGGTGGAAAATAGATTACACCACGACGTGAAGACGGTATTCCGTACGTATGCACGCGCGGTGATTTCATTATCTATAGGATGGATAGATGGTGAAATAGGGTTGTTTTGATACATATAATAGCTTTTCAGTATATGATTGATACTTATGTTATTACTTAATAATGAAACAACTAAATAAGAAGAAGTGGAAGAAGAAAGAAAGTTGAATGAATCGGTAACAGACATTACCTCTTCTTTGAAGCGCCTCTTTGAGACCTCCACTTAGGGCACTAAAATTGGTCTTTGAAGAAGTCCGGGACTTCTAGGATGTTTCTAGGGAAGTGGAGAAGAGAATATGGTAGGGTATTTCCTAGCATGAAGGAAAAAGTGGTGTGAGGAAGAGAGGGAGGATGTGCCCTTTTATAAGGGAGGAGAGGGGCACCTTAGGAGAAACAAAAAATATTATTTTATTATAAAGTCATATTCTGTTCTTAATAGCTCCAAATTGATTTATTTCGAAGCTAAGGTGAGGATGGGTCGAAATACTCTTATACAATAGAATGTAGACAAGTTTAAGTTTCTATTTTAACCTTATCATTTAACTTTAACATTAAGTTAAATAATTTTACTTTTACCATGTCTTCTAGTTTTCTAACACTATAATGTTAATAAACTTACTATAACAAGCCAAACGAACCCCTAGTTGTTTTTTTATAATATATATAACCTTATCTAAGTAATTTTCCCTAACTTTAGATTTTTAGGAATAAAATAAAAAATAATAATATAATATATTTTTTTAAAAAATATGTCAATTTTGACAGTATTTGGTAATTGATATTTGTGAAAATCAAAAAATAAAGATTAGTTCGAATAAAGTTTATTAAATCAGAAATAATATGTAATAATAACCTATAAAATTAATTCAATTCATAAAAAGTCTCAAATTACATTTATTTGGGTATTTATAACATCAATTATGTCAATATTTCATTAATAATTTAATTAATGCATCATCATTGTGTCATAAATAAATTGAATTATTTAATATCCAAAAATTACAAAAAAATACCATTATATAGGAAATATTTGTATATTTCTAATGAATATTTATAGTCGAATTTATCTTATTCATAACACTATATTAAAAATTATTTAGTTATTCAACGTTGAGTTTAACTAATTTAATCCGTCTTTTAATAAATTAATAATAAATGTCCTAATCTAATCCATGTGGGCCTAAATGGTCATATTTTATTACTAAGGGTTTTTTGGTCGAATTACACTTATCAAATAGAATTAGAACATGTGTTTGGGTAATAATAATAAAATTATTACCCTTAATGTCCCTATTTACTTTTAATCATGGTAAAAAAAGTAAAAAGTTATTATTCACCAAAAAATATTTTCATCTCATTGAACCACATTTTTGTCCTCAATATTAAAAATGTGTCTCGGATTTTCTAAATTCCACTCATAGAAGAGGTAAAATTAAGTTTTATGTAAATTTGCAAATTCTCCTAGGAGGTGGGTAAAAGACGGTGAAAAGTTCAATAAAATTTTTATATATCTAAAATTATTATAAAATGACTCCAATGAATTTCATTGGACTTATATAGGTATTAGGTATCAATTTTTACCTAAAAAAAATTTAAATAAAATAAATAATTATTTAAATAAAAAGATGGTTTTTAAATAGTAACCCAGTGTTTTCACTATTCATCAAAAATTGAAAGTTTTCAGAAAAATACCAAAATTTCACCCTAGGCTAATTTCAATATTTCAAATCCAAAAATGAAGTCCATTTTGACAGATGAAATTTAAAAAATTTCAATAATTGGTTATTACTATTCATAATGGCGAGTTTTAATAATATTTTAATAGAATATCGTTGTTTAGTGAAACTCGGTATTGCGTACGACACAAGCTATCGAGGACGGCCGTGGTTGCGTGTAAATCAAGCCAAGATAGTGTTGTCTGTAGTGAAAGATTCTGTTGATGATTTATATAACATAAAAAAACAAAATATTTCTTATAAAAGTCTCGGGTGTTACAATCATTGAGATAATTAACAATCATAAAAAATAATAAAGATCATTATTTCACTTAGGAAGTTCAATCATCAAATGGGAAATTACATATCTGGGTTAAATTACATCATAAGGAATAACTAACCCCTTGGAGGTTCTATGGTTCAATTAATCATTTAAATAAACCCGGAGATTCAATTCAAAACCTAAGATGAACACTTGGAATGAATTTTGAGCAATTAATTAATTAATTATGATGGGGAAATTCATGTCGACACACTAAAGGGGTGTCTATCATAGAGGTTGAAATCCTATAATTATATAGAAACTATCAAATATTGTTTAATAAGATGTTTATAATAATTTTAGAATAAGAATCCAATTTTATGGTGAAACACGAAAATCTCCAGTGCATTGAACATTGATAATATTTATAATTAAATGAATGTTAGGTAAATCAGCTATAGAATACCTAAAATAGTATTAGTAAGCCCTACTCAACCAATAGTGATCATTGATTCAGTCTCATTTGGAAGAAATCATCAAAACTAGTTTTTTTACATGAAAATAGGGAAAATTAGCTCAAAATAAAATATTTCCACATTTAATAAGAGAAACATAGAAATGAAGAGAAGGGATTTGAGATCTTACTTAAACTGATCCATAGAGACTGACACCGTTCGATTAAGACGTCAGATAGAGGATATCTAGCCTAACCTAGTTTACGAAGAGGAGAACCCCACAGTAATGGAGAGGAGTCTTACATGGCAGGAGGAACAAGAAAGAAGCTGAAATGACGATTTAACCTCATTAATGAAAAAATGGTCAATTCACCCTTAATATTTTTTCAAATAGTATGGGATCATGGTTTTTATAAACTGTGCACCAGCAATGTGGATCCTTCTATTTTGGTACCCTACCTTGGATGGTTTCATGACATAT
The DNA here is from genome assembly GCA_963277665.1 of Viscum album. Lineage (NCBI taxonomy): Eukaryota > Viridiplantae > Streptophyta > Magnoliopsida > Santalales > Viscaceae > Viscum > Viscum album. The sequence goes on along the minus strand of OY728160.1, from coordinate 374,135,342 downwards.
TTTTACTATCCATTTGGTGACTGTCAAATGAATGGTGATCACATACTACCCAACCTGCACAAAGTGTGTGGGATAGCTTCATGGTTTAGGAAACCAGAAACATTTTGTGTGGGTCACTTATTCCCTTATAGTGTAGTATCATGGTTATCACTGGTGGGACACACATTTTCAGAAAAACTATGAGCCTTGTTTACTGCTTCCCATTTTCATGTTTTCGAAGCCTAATGCTCCCAAAACTGAATGGATCAACTAAAAAACCTCTCTATCTTTTAAACAAATCTAATATAAACATATTGATGTGTCTCGCCTCTCAAAATTACATTCCAAATCTTATTTCAAAGATAGGTTCATCCACTAAATGCAAAAATTCAAATTCCCATGGAATTTTTCCATGGATCAAAAACACGGGTCATTAAACCATCTCCAATAGATAACTTCTCACCCCATTTAATAATTAAAAAATGAGAAAAATCATCACAAGACCTACAAGGGTCACAAAATCTCATTAAAATGTTTGTGTTGAGTTTCTAAATTTCCAAATCACCTGCAAGAAGTACTTATGCAAATGATACTTTCATTGTAAAAAATTGATATGACATTTGTTTTTGGAACTAGAACAGTAAAATGGTGCATACACAAACCCTTTAAGAAATAGAAAAGATCATGTAATTTTCTATTTAACTATCAGATCAATGGTCCTACCCACCATATATTTTAGCTTTAAAGTGTCCAATTCCGAGCCACAGTACTCCCACATTTGGGATTTACTTATAAATAATGCCTCTAAGCGTTATAGGGATGCTCCTAGCATGATTTTATTAACTGATAAAACAGGATTACCTATGAGGTCATATCATGTATATCAATATAGAGAAATAGTCAAATCCCAATTGACCAAATAGAAATTGGTCCCACAATATTTCCTTGAAAGGAAAAGCTAACCATTACTATACACATTCCTTGACTTGGCTACGTGGTTTCAAATAGTTCCCCACCGACCATACATAATGAACTATATGGATAACCAATCAAACCACACATGAATTACCATTCTAAAAAAACTCAGCATAGACCATTAGTGTAGAACAACTTGAAAACCAATACCTCCCCAAGGAATATCGTGTTTAAAACAAGAACATTCACTAAATCCCATACAAGACTCCTAGTGACATTCCTTGGATAAACCATCAATTGAACATTTAACTCATTGTTCTTCAGAATGAAAATGATCCATGACGATAGAATCTCTACCATTTAAACATCACCCTAATCCCAAAAATAATTCTTGAAAACATTGAATTCACGAAATTTGATTCTAGAGAACTAACCCAAGGATGTCCATATTCAATACGTACAAGGGAGACATTTGTACAAGGTCAAGAAGTCCACACCAGATCAATGAGTGAGCCAAGAGAAACATATTCTTGGTAGTCAAGTCAGAAGAAAATGGATGGGGTTTAGGAGTATGTCCATGGAGTCCCAACATGGGAACCCAGGAATCACGAATGACAAACTATGTCATGATGAAAAAAACCATGCGTTGAGTGGGAAACTAAGAAAATTACTATTTATTGAATCAGATGGATATTTGGAAACAATATCTTGGTGTATAACAACTGATCTCTATGAGTAACAAATACAATGTCAAGATAAAGGGCGTACTTTTCTCTTAATGAATAGTACAATAATAGGATATCAAGGAGACTCTATACACATCTATCACATCTGGGATGCAGTGCTTCATACTCATTCCAAAAAACCCTCCCCAATTATCAGAAATAAGAATAGTCTCACCACTAATAGGATACTTCTTTTTGAAGGATATTTGTTTCACCTACCTATACATCGCGATTAACATATCACAAACCTTTACCAGTCATGGTTTCCCTCCATCACTCAATATTTACCACCTATGTCCATAAAAGACTAATAGTGTTTCTTGAGGGTTTCATACACAACCAACCATATCATCATCATGATTATAGGAAAGATCCAACATTATTTAATACATGAATTCCTCATGACTAAACATTTCCAACGGTCCTCATTGGTTAAATAGACTTATACCAAGAAGGACACATATTCTGTATAAAATATGTGACTCTCCCCACCTTAAAAGTGTCTTATTTATCGAATGAAGATATACACAATCCAACAATAAGAAAACTATGTCAGACTCTCCTTAAATGAAAACATTATAGAATTTTGAAATAAAACTAAAACAAAACTGATTGGATTGTCAAAAAACTGGATCCTCATTGAATTATATATCAAGAATTGTGAGGAATTTGATTCCTTCATTGACCAAATCAATCTACTATAAAGACTACTTAAGAACATACACAACAACAGATGGATCAATTATTCTATGAACCCATCTAGTACGTCATAAAATTTTGAAACAAAAAGGGTCCCGTATACCTAAACACTCACTACCATGAGATCTCAAAAGCCAGGAGAAACATATTTTATACTTTCTGTTGGTTGTCTACCCTATGAATTGAAGTATCATGTGGTTCATACAAGTGATTTTTCCCTAATTTAGCTTACCCCATATGGACATTAACCTGGATGAAGACATTCATAGTTATCTATCACCAAAGAAGAAGAGAGGGACATGCAACCTACAAAGTATCAAACCAAGACCAAATCATGTCTAACCTATTGAAGCCCAGCATTTTCTAATGTTATCACATATTACATGGGTAATTGTTACCATTTCCACCCAACAATACAAGGGAATCATTTGGAAAATAGGAGTCATAATAGGGAAAAAACTTATTTATGGGACCATACATTAGGAAACACATTCATTTTAGCATGGAATTTAAACTCTAAGGGTGAAACCTACCCTGTTCTATCCCATTAGAAAAAAAGTAATTTAACATATCATTGGTTCATGAAAAATATATTTCACTATGCCTAAAAACTTATCATCTAACACCATATTAAATATTGTAATGTTCAATGAAAACGATAACTTTTCAATTCTATGGAAACTGAAATATAAAATTAAAATACCCTTAAATGAGGATTTAAGCAAAGGATACCACCCAAGGTTCCTATTTAAATTCATTGAACTAATTTTCATTCAATATTTAAGAATTGTAATGATTTAAAACTAAGTACTAATTACCATTTATAATAAAAAAGCACCCAGATGAAGATATGGTGACTTATGAAGTTCCTCTTAAAACAACATATGTTCATCAAAATGAAGCCCAATAGATGTTTTTTAGTTTTTAATGTTTCAAAACACCCGTAGTGGGTCTTATCATATTAAATATGCACCAACTATCCAACATGGGTTTATTTTATCATTTATTAAGGTAATAATATGGATCTCCATGCCCATGTGATAGTGATAGAAGCCTTCATAATGGAAAAATATTTATTTAAAATCAAAATTAATCTTTTTTACATTTTATAAATGTTATTTATATATAAAAAATCTATGATGGTTCGATTAAAATGGTAACATTTTCCCAATTATAAAGAACACATTAACCTTAAAACTGAAAACCAAATATCATTTAAGTGAAACCAATAAATTATTCTCATGAATCCAATGATATTTTAAACAAAATAAAACAAAATAATGTTATCATATAAAATATGTATAGAGAGAACATGATAATAATACTAGAAGTGTAATACCTATAAATCATTCTTATAATCTTGAATCTTGAAATACACTTGAGGGAAAAAATCAAAATTAGTAGGTCACCTATAAATACTACTACATGGAATCGCGTATTCATAGCATGTGAATCTCAATTTTCTTATAATGATTCATGTAATTTTAATTATTTTCCATATCGGGCCAAGGGTAACATCCCCAAAATTTTATAAACCAATAATTATTGTAAACTACACCAATCAACCAATATTATATATTAATAAACTATAAAAGTAAATAGTAAGAAAAAAATCCCACCCCTAGACTTATTGACTATTCCCCGTGGGTGGGGGGATCACTTCTAGACACGAATATTTACCATATGTCAAAACATTCCTAGTATTTTGTGTACTAGCCTAAAATAGAATGAAAAAGGAAAAATAGAAGGATTTGAAACCACATTGAAAAATCTTATCCGGATTGAACACTAATCTGGAAGACGAACTGATGGGTCACTTGGCCTCAAGAATGCCTCCCCATACGCCCGATGATACTGACTTGCAATGAGGGTCTAGGGAGGTGATTTTAGGGAGACTATACACTCATGATTAGAGTATCACAATGGTTAAATAGATAATAAATATAAAAAAATAGATGAAAACGCGAAAATAAATAATATAAATAACTAGAAGACAGTTATAATAATTGAATCAAGATATAGACAACGACAATTTATACAATGGATGAATTTCCAAATGATAATATTTAATTAAATAGTATAAATATAGAATATAACATGGTAAAAGGTATCCATTGAATAATGAAAAGAAAATAAAGTCGTGAGGGAAATCTACATGAGAATCCTGAGCCCCAGCTCAGTCATGTGATCCTAACATACAGGTACATGAATAATTGTAAAATCAGTAGACCATGGTACTATGAACATTAGGACTTCTTGAGTGACCTATTTTTATAAAATTTGGGTTAGGATGTGAGATAAAATCCACGAATACCACCACTAAGGGTGTCTATGGATAAATCCAATATATGAATATAATGTAAATCAGTGTGAAAATAAATACGAAAATATGTTGTGCGAGATAAATAAATAAATACCCATTGCCTGAGGATCCAATAGGACACTTGGACAACTCATCTAGCATCACCTCATGGCTAGGAGGGACATCTGACAAGAAAATATATATAAAGTAACAATATATATATATACTATAGTTATATGTTGTGTCCACCTATATGAACCACGTACATGAAGATATAAGTGATCACATACCTATAAAAATATGTGATGGATATATGGGTGCATAACCCATTCTTCCATAACTGGTCTAAATGAGATTATATGCTCCAACATAGGGTACATGCCCAACATTTCAGAATATGTGGGATATTTCATTCACTCCACACGAGATGATGACTGTGAGGTGATGTCAATATTCATACAGAAGTGAGTGTGTATTCATGTCAACACTCACAAGGGATATGGTGTATTATGCAATTTATCCACATAGTATCACTGGTGTATGTAGTGTTTATCAACACCTAATGTAAGCGAATGTGATACCACCAAGCTAACCATAACACCTACCATTTTTCCACAACCTTTATCAAGGTGTAATAACTTTTTTAATAATAATACCCATGTGTTTTTACCTCTAATTGTTTTTATTTAAAAATCCTAAATATATCCAAGAGAATTTACACTAATATTACATTTAATTTCGTACAAATGGTGTGCCCTTTCCACACATTCCATTTAGTACAAACTATTGAATTCAAATAATCCATTTAATTTAGAACATTTAATTCCTTTAGGGATGTAAACCATCATGACCATTCACTTTCCTTTAAACATGTCATTTAATCTTTAAAAAAATGATAATTAATTAAAAAGGCTCGTTGTGGAACTTAGAAGTTATCAAGGACAAATTAAGAAAATCACCGACATGAGAATTCCCATTTATCTAAAAATCCAATATTTTAAGAGGAATTGGGTTTATTGGTTATTTATATAGGATTTATCATTACTAGTCACATAGAAAGTTCATTTGTTCAATAAAATTTATATAAAAAAGTGGGAAAATCAATTTAATAAAACCATCTGGTGAAATGAAAAAAGAATTAAATATCTCTAATAAAAACAAAAGGTGGAATATTTGAACCCCAATGGAATAAGGACAAGAATGTTTTAGAAAATTAACAAAAACATTTTAATTTGGAAGATAGATATACTCATTTGAGGGGTTTTATTATAAAAACATTACCCTGGTATAAAAAAATTCATTTTTCACAAATAAGTGCAAATTTAAATATTCAAAACACTATTCGTACAAAAAAATAATTTTTCTAATTACCAAATATAAAAAACAAAATTGAGGACCAACTTGGAACATTGAAGGATCCATCAACATTTGGGTCATTACCTACAAGGGGAAAATAAATTTTTTAAGAAATATGAACACCTAGGAGGTGTTGTGGTTCAATGAAAAATTTATATAAATTAGTAGATTCAGTTAAAAACCAATTATGAATGTTCAAAAGGAATTACATGAATTTAATTAATTATTTATGAAGGTAAAAATCAATCCATCACACCCAAGGGGTGTCCATATTAGATTTTGGAAACCATAAATTATATAAAAAAAATCAATTATTGTTTAATAAGATGCATATGAATATTAAAGAAGATGAATATAATTTTAGGGAGACACACGAAAAAAGATTCAATGTGTCACAAAGAAAATATTTATAATTAAATCAAAATTTGTGAAAAGAAATGTAAACCACCTATATTATGCTTAGGATGCTCTACTCATCCAAAATCGAGTCTTTATTCTCTTTGGTTTGGATGAAATTGATGAAATATACATTTTACCAAAAAATTGGGAAAATGATCTTTCAAAAAAATATCACAATATATTAGAATATAAACATAGGAAAGAATCCATTGGATTCAAGATCCAATATATGGGTATCCATAGAGTCTGCTAGTGATTGATACAGACTTTGGATTTAAGATATCATGCCTTGCCTAGGTTGGGAGGACGAGAAACCCATGATGAAGGAGAGAAGGATCACATGGCATGTGGAATAATAAAAAGGGGATATAAGTATTTAACCACATTAAGTAAAAAATGTGAAATCTAGCCCAAAAACTGGGTCACATGGTTTGGTCACACTATTTTCCAAACCTTGAGCCTAACGTGTAGTTAATACTTCTTAGGAACCAACCATGATTTGTTCACAAAAAAAAATTACAAATCATGTTCCAAAAATGATTAAAATAGTGCTAACATAATGCCCAACTGGAAAAAAAGTGTGAGGGAAAGAAACATGGTTTGGGAAACATTGAAAAACCCATGTAGGAAACTTCTACTTAGCATCTACAACCTAAGGGTTTTCTCTTATGGGAAACATGATTTCATAAAAAATATATTCCAAGTTATGTGCTTCCCATTTTTTATTTTCTTGAATCTGAATGCTTCCGATAATTGATGGATCACACAAAGAACCTCTCATACCTTTACCTAAGTCTAAAAAGAAAACTTTTTTGTGCTCCAACTCTCAAAATTACATTTCGAATCTCATATCAAAGAATGACATACCCACTAAATTCCAATATTAAAATTGCAACGCCTCGACCCCAGTTACCCAGAGTCGGTGCATTATTGCGTAACATTGTCATGATCACAAAAGATTGAGTCTCGAAAGACCGATTAGTTTTGTAGCCTTGAAAACACTAGATACAATCGTTACTCTTACATTACATCATAATGTGAAACAAAACTTCAACAACATCTTGTCTTCATATCACCTCATACTATCCCGGCAGGTCATTCATAATATACTTTTCACATGCGGGAAAAATTAAAATATTGGAAGGGGTGAGCTCAGATTCTCAGTAAGGATAACAATATAGTGGAAGCTTTCATAAATAAACATTAACATTTAAGGAAACGTATAACTAAAACAAAATACTTTTAAACTTGAACTTCAACATTATATGGAAAAAATAAAATGAAATAATGCAATTTACTTATTCACATGGATATTCTACTAGTCAAATAATCACATGAAATATCAACAACCACTTTCATAATGATGGAATGCATAATGACAGTCTATCATAACCACGTATCCAAGGCCTCATGCCAAGACTACAAAGAAGATTTTTTCAAGGCCTCGTGCCAAGACACTAGCTTGTCTCATGAGGCCTACTGATTTATCGAGGAGCTATAGCAGGATCCACCGGTCAGTTAATAAGTCTAATGCATTGCATATATGAAAAGGTTTAAACATATCATAAACCATAACATAATTGTTTCACATAAAACATGCATAAAGGAAACATAAGATTTCCACATTTCAATCACAAGATATCAATACAACACATTGATTTAATAAAAACTTTATCAAAAACATTTTCAATACCAAAATAAAATAAAATTAAACGTGGTATTTATTTTTCATTTAAAAAAAGTTCTGGCTTGTAGAGGAAGCCGAAAATCAAATAATCGTCACGGCGGCGGAGAAGTTGTTGTCGCCGCATACGTACGACAAAAAAAAACATTCCATTTTTTCGTTTAGAAAGATGCTTCGTATATAAAAGTTTCCTTTTGAATAAACGTAAATGTAAAAGGGGTTTATACACCGTATAAAATAATGTAGTATATAAAACAAAATATTTCTTAATGAAAGGAGATTGAGACGAAGACCCTTACAAAGATCATTTTGTGAATAAAATAGATCACTCATGTGTATTCACTATAAGCTCACATAAAGAAATTATAAATATATGATAATATATAAAAATTCATTTCTCACATAATTATAGAACAACATAAATACGAACAATATGTTTAACCCAATGAATGGGAATTGGGTTAAGAAGTTCCCTTACCTCGTGTCCATCTTGACTCAACCATTATTTAACCTCCTGAATAATAAAATATAGTGAATTTATAATTTCATAAGAACCTTTTTCAATTTTATTATTCCTTTTATATCCCTTATTACCATTTTATGGACATTATGTAATTATTTATGTTAATAATGGTCATTTTGTCGATCTTTGGTACTTGATTCAAAAATAAACTTCTTATAATTACAAGTTATTCATGTGGTAAAATATCTATTATATCCAGAATAATATTCATGATGTAGATATCATATATATCATATATATCTAGTATTTACATTCATTCATAATATTATGTAACATTTAGAGGTAATAATTTAAATGCACCGTTCATGGAGACGGTAAGCCGTACGTACGCATGAACGCTACTTTCATTTCTATTTCATATTTAATGGAATGAAATCATAATGATATAAATGTGTATTGTAATTTTAGTATAATATCATATATAATATTATTTACTCCATCCTTCATATGTCCCACATATGTCATTAACGATTCAAATCACTTTGAGGGGGAGGTAGTCCGTACTTCCTAAAATGATATTATCGCGTTTACCCATAATGTCAATCATAAAGTAATGAGATAAATGAAAAATAAAAAAGAATAAGGAAAAATAAAAATAATATATATCTTATATATATATAGAGACATCTTAATGGACACCATTAGAGGTGTTAAAATAATATTGACCAATCATCGTTTCGTGAGGTAGTATTTCGCCACCCACAAAAATAGTATGTTCTTTAACCATTAGATGAAGGTGTGTGTATGTTTAAATCAAATCATCATAATATAAACATTTTAGTATATTTTAGATACTGGTTTTGTTACAAAATAAAGTAATAAAAAGGTTTTAAAGGGGTGGAGAAGCAATATAAAACAAAAGAACATAAGAGATGACATTACCGTAAAGTCGGGTAACTCTTTTTTATTTCAGCCAAAGGCTTCCTTGGGAAGACTTCTTCCCAAAGTAAGGCTTGTTGGAGTAATAGATGGAAGTTTAGAGAGTATTTGGGAATATTATGGCTGATCTTAATGGCTTTGATTGTGTGAATAAGGTGGTAGAGGTGGGGGCCTTTTATAAGAGGATAGGAGGGGCACTCTTGCAAAGTCATGAAATGTTACATTATTATGAAATGATTTTCTGATTTCAAAGGCCCCACAATTATATATTTCTAAGATAAGGTGATAATGGTAATAAATATACTAATACAATAAGTTTTTGACAAGTGTATGTCTTATATGTTAGATTATATTTTCATTTTATTTAAATCGTTAATTAATTAGGTAATCGCTGCATCATCATGGCGTGGTAAATAAATTTATTTATCTAATGTATAAAAATTATAAAAAAATTACCATGATGTATTAAATATTTTTAGCATTCCAATGAATATTATTAGTCTAAAAGTTAACTTATGTAACCCAACGTAATAAGTATTTTAGTAAAACAACACATGTTTGTGACAATTTTATTTTATCTTTAAATAAATCGTTATTAATGTCATTTTCTTACCCAAGTGGCTCCATGCGGTGCCCAAGTTGACCCATGGATTTCCTTGGTCGGCCATGACTCATCCAAGAAGGGTAGGACAAGTTTAAAGATATTTTCATATTTTTATAATATAATTTTTACCTTAAATTTCACTAATTACCTTTAATCGCGATTAATAAAACTTAAAAGTTACTATTCGCAAAAAAATTATTTTCATCCCATTGAACCACATTTTACTTCCTAATGACAACCATGTATGTAGGATTTTTGAAAATCAAATAACAGAATTGGTAATGTTTCATTTACACAAAAAAATTAGTTTTTAAACTACCACTTAGTGGTTTCGCTATTCATCAAAAATTAAATTTTTTTAGAAAAATACCAAAAATTCACCCTAAGCTATATTTGAAATTCCTAATTCAAAAATGATGTCTATTTTAAAAAATTAAAAACATATAAGTTGAATTAATTAATTTAATAATTAATTCCCACATTCACAACAAATATGTTTTTTTAAGAAACAATATTTATCAAAAGATTGACAATTGTTTGTCGAATTTCAAAGTGAAATTAATTATAATGACCACCATTGGATAAATTGGTTAAAATTTATTATAATTATAATTTTAAACCACTCAATAGTATAATTTATCACTATAAATTATTTTTATAAAAAAAGTTGTTTTTATGTATTTTCGCTATTCATAGAAAATTGGATGTTCTCAGAAAAATACCAAAAATTCAACATATGCTAAATACGATTTTCCGAATCAAAAAATGAAGTCCATTTTGAAATATAAAATTTCTATAATTTCAAAAAGGTAGTATTTCTATTCATAATGTCCATTGTGATTGGTCTCGATGTGTTAGAATCTCGAACTTTCTTGCAATTCAAGCTATTGCATTATTGAAAGAGAAGCGTATCGTGGAAACTTGGGGTGTTACATTCTACCAAATTTCAGAAAATTTCATCCTCGCAATTTGAAATTTTTATTTGAAAATAAAAGGTTGAAAATAGAAAATACCTTTGTGGAAAAACCACATCGGAAACAGGGATAATAAAAATATAACTTTAAAAGAAGGGAAGAGTAGTACAAAGGTCACTCGAGATAGCCCATACTAGGATTATATGAAAATATGGATATAGAGGAAAAACAAACCCTCAAGGTCTGATGGAGAGTTGTAGAAAACAGGGTTAGGAGAAAGTTAACTACAAGAAAATCACAAACTTGTGATTGGTTAAACTATCATTGATTCCCTAGTAGGAAAGATTACCGAAAACATTTTTGTTTTAAGATACCTTTCATACAGATGAGGAATTTATTTTGGATATTTACTAAGAACGTAATGAAATATACATACTTGTCATGTAGACATTCATTCTTTAATAAATTTTTACCACAATCCCATCTTTCACTCAAAAAGATAATAGAACTCAAAAAATTATATTTATCATAATCGTACAAGGTTACAAATATTTACCCATACCATTTAGATTAGGAAAACTAATTTCTAATAACCAGGGAATTCTTGTAGGCTAGTGGTAAGTAATAAAGGACCATCACACTATGGTTGTGGGTTCGATTCCTGCAGCTTTGTTTGACAGGATGGGTTTTCCTCCGACCTGCATGTTGTCATTTTTCTAATAATATTACAAAAAGTAATATTCAATAATGTTTTAACCATAAAAAATACTATCCAAAGTCCAACTAAATCCATTCCAACATTTTAGTAATCCAAAATACCACTGTATATACTTTCTCTAAAAGTCTCTAAATTCCAAAAATCAATTGTAACATCAGATTCCCCCAACCAAGTAACGTTTCTCTTATTGTAACATACTAAAAATATGATTACCTTAATCATATTAAAACCTTAATGAAAATAACAAGTTCTGTAGTACAATCCTTATATAGATCACATTATTCTTATAACCAGAATATAATCCTTGAGTCCAAAAGCACAAATACATTAAATATTCCACTTCAACTGTAGTAACAGCATAAGATTGGCCTTGATCCCTTGGCCTTTTCTGAGGTAAATTTCCCTGACACTTAGGACATTCATTTTTATAATGACCCGTTTCCCTACAATTGTAGCATTCAACATTGATAGCCTCTTTCTTTCCCTTGCAATCACGAGCCTGGTGACCTTTTTCTCCACATTTATAACAAAATCCCATTCCATTTAGGTAAGTACCGGGGTGATTCTTCCCACAATTATCACATAATGGAATATCCTTCTTTCCTTTTTTCCCTTTATTTGTCTCTTGTTCCACCGTTCTATTCTCCTCTTTCTTTACTTTATTGTCAAATTATTAAGAGAATTCCATTTCTGTCTTGATACCACATGATACAATATCTTCGTACGACGAGAAAGATTTTGAGACTAAGGATTGAATGAGAAATAGTTTTCACCCATCAAAGAAACGATCAATCTTACTTCTTGGGTTATGTATATAATTTTGTGCATGCCTTGATACCCTTGTAAAGTTAGACTCATACTTTGCGACATTCTCATCCTACTTTTGTCTCAAACTCAGAAATTGCCTTTCTATATCTGCTCGATGTTCACGAGGGAATTATTTTTCTATGAAAAGATCTTTGAACTGCCTCCATTCCATATTTGATACCTCATCATCTTCCTTCGGGTTTTGAATTAGCGACCTCCATTGATCGGCATCTCCAGTGAGGCGGTAAACTGCCATGACAAACTTCTCCCTTTCGCTACTCCCCAAGGCGTGGAATATTTTCCCTAAGGATTTTATCCATTGCTCAGATAGTAATGTATTTTTACCCCCAGTAAATGTTGGAGTTAGTTTCCTCATGAAATGATCTAACATTGATCCTCCACATTGTGGATCAGGGTGCTCCATATGAGTAAGGTTATTATTCATAACCTGAGTGAGTTGTCCCAGTATGGTGATAAGTTGATCAGCACCAGTTGTATATCCAGCTCCACTGTAATTATCTTGAGCATGAGGGTAATCCCTACATGGAGTGGGTGCATTGATACAGTTTTCATTCCTACCACTAGGCACCATTTCTAAACAATGGCATAAACAAGATTAGTTTATGAATCAAAAATCAAATTTCTATACTTGTAAAATGCTTAAGATAAATTGAAATGTAATCATAAAAATGTTTTATTTGAGGAAGTATATACTCATAAACCCTTTATAATGGTCTGTAAAGAAAATGATAATTTTTCTAAGCATATCCCTAGGGAGTGTCATAACCAAGAGTGCAGCAAGGCCCATTTTCATGAACCAGTTCACGTTCAAGTCTAGTTCAAAGCGGGGTTTTCAGGTTTTACCCCTCGGAACATCTGTGCCAGAGCTGGCACTACCTACTCATATCCAGATCGGGATTTATTTCTCTGAAAACTCACAAAATATCTATAATACCAAAATTTTAGGAATTTCATCTATACTAATACTCAAAGTATATCTTTGGGCTATGTGCTCTAAATAAGGTTTATCTAAATCTAGCTTCCAAGGTTAGTACTAAACTACCTCTGATACCAACTGTAACGCCCCTACCCCAGTTACCAAGAGTCGGTGCATTATTGTGTAACATTGGCATGATCACAAAAGATCATGTCTCGAAAGACTGATTAGTTTAGTAGCCTTGGAAACACTAGATAAAATTGTAAGTCCTACATTACATCATAAAGTAAAACAAAAATACAAAATCAACATGTCATTATATCCCATTATTCTATCCCTATAGGTCATTCATATTATACTTCTTCACATCCTTGAAAAATTAAAACATTGGAGGGGGTGAGCTCAGATGCTTAATAAGGATAACAATATAGCGGGAGCATTCATAAATAAACATTAACATTTAAGGCAATGTATAACTAAAACAAAAGCCTTTTAAACTAGAACTTCAGCATAATATGGCAAAAATAAAATGAAATAATGTCATTTACTTATTCACATGGATATTATACTAGTCGAATAATCACATGTAATATCAATAACCACTTTCATAATGATAGAATGCATAATTACAAAGTATCATAACCACGTAGCCAAGGCCTCGTGCCAAGACTACAAAGAAGATTTTGTCAATTCCTCGTGCCATGACACTAACTTGTCTCATGAGACCTACCAATGCATTGAGAAGATATAGCGGGCTCCACCCATCACTTATTAAGTCCAATGCATTCATTATATGAAAAGGTTTAAACATACCATAAACCATAACAGAATTGTATCACATAAAACATGCATAAAGGAAACAAAAGATTTACACATTTCAATCAAGAGATATTAATACAACACATGGATATAATTAAAACTTTTTCAAAACCATTTTCAATACCAAAGAAAAAAAATTAAAACATGTTATTTATTTTTCATTTAAAAAAAAATTATGGCATGTAGAGGAAGATGAAACTCAATTAATCTTCACGGCGGCGGAGAATTCGTTGTCGCCGCATACGTACTACAAACAAAATTCCCTTTTTCATTTAGTAAAATGCTTAGTATAAAAAATATTCCTTTTGAATAAACGTAAATGTCAAAGGGGTTTATACACCATATAAAATAAATTTGTATATAAAACAAAATATGCCTCAATGAAAGGAGATTGAGACGAAGACCCTTACAAAGATCATTTTGTAAATAAAATAGATCACTTATGTGTATTCACTATAAGCTCCCAAAAAGAATGTATAAATACATGATAAGATATAAAAATTCATTTCTCACATAATCAGAGAACAACATAAATAAGAACGATAAGTTCAACCCAAAGAATTGGAATTGGGTGAAAAAGTTCCCTTACCTCATATCTGTCTTGACTCGACCATTATTTAACCTTCTAAATAATAAACTAGAGTTAATTTATATTTTCTTAAGAACCTTATTCAAGTTTATTATTCCTGTTATATCACTTATTACCATGTTATTAACAATATGTAATTATTTATGTTAATAACAGTTGTTTTGTTGATCTTCGGTACTTGAGTCAAAAATAAACTTCTTATAATTACAAGTTGTTCAGGTGGTAAAATATCCATTTTATCCATAATTATATTCATGATGTAGATATAATATATATCATATATATCCAGTATATACATTAATTCATAATATTACGTTACATTTAGAGGTATGTAATGAAATGCACCATTCATGGAGAGGGTAAGCCATACGTACGCATGAACGCTAGCTTCATTTCTATTTTGTTTTTAATGAAATGAAATAATAATAATATAAAATTGTATTATAATTACAGTATAATATCATATATAATATCATCTACTCTATCCTTTATACGTCCCACATATGGCATTAACGATTCAAATCACTTTGAGGGGACGGTATTCCGCACTTCCGAAAATGAAATTGTCGCGTTTACACATAATGTCAATCATAAAGGTATGGAATAAATGAAAAATACAGAAGCATAAGGAAACTATAGACATAATATATATCATATATAAATACAGTGACATCTTAATGGCCACCATTAGAGGTGGTAAAAGAATATTGAACAATCATCATTTCGTGAGGCAGTATTTCACGACCCACAGAAAAAGAATGTTCATTACCCATTAGAAGAAGGTTTGTGTAAGTGTAAATAAAATCCTTATCATAAAAACATCCTATTATATTTTAGATACTGGTTTTGTTACAAAAAAAGTAATGAAAATATTTTAAGGGGTTGGAGAAGCAAAATAAAACCAAAAAACATAAGAGAAGACATTACCTTAAAATCGGGTAACTCTTTTTGATTTGAACCAAAGGCTTCCTTGGGAAGACTTCTGTCCCAAGTGAGGCTTATAGGAGTAAGAGAGAGAAGTTGAGAGAGTATTTGGGTAGAGGTTGGCCGAGCCAAATGGATATGATGGTGTGAATAAGGTGGTAGAGGTGGGGGCCTTTTATAAGAGGAGAGGAGGGGCACTCTTGGAATGTCAGGAAATGTTCATTATTATGAAATGATTTTCAGATTTCAAAGCTCCCACAGTTATATATTTCAATGATAAGGGGATAAGGGTTAGATATATACTTATCCAATAATTTTTTGACATGTTTATGTCAGAGATTTGACATTATCTTTTCATTTTATTTAAATCATTAATTAATTATGTAATTGCTGCATCATCATGGTGTGATAAATAAATTTATTTATTTAATGTCTAAAAATTATAAAAAATGTACCATGATGTACTAAATATTTTTATATTTCCATTAAATATGTATAGTTTAAAATTTAACTTATATAACCCCATGTAATAATTTTTTTAGTAAAACAACACATGTTTGTGACAATTTTATTTTTACTTTAAAAAAAGTAATTAATGTCATTTTCTTACCCAAGTGGCTCCATGGGGTCCCCAAGTTTAACCATGGATTTTCGTGGTCGGCCACGACACGTCTAATAAGGGTAGGACAAGTGTCATGATATTTTCATGTTTTTATAATATCATTTTTACCTTAAATTTCACTAAATACCTTTAATCGCAATTAATAAAACATAAAAGTTACTATTCACCAAAAAATTATTTTAATCCCTTTGAACCACATTGTACTTCTAATGACAACCATGTATGTCGGATTTTTGAAAATAAAATCACAGAAGTTTTAATGTATCATTTACATGAAAAAAATAGTTTTTAAACTACCACTTAGTGGTTTCACTATTCATCAAAAAATTGATGTTTTTCAGAAAAATACCAAGAATTACCCCTAAGCTATATTTGAAATTCCTAATTCAAAATTGATGTCTATTTTAAAAAAATTCAAAACATATAAGTTGAATTAATTAATTTAATAAGTAATTCCTATTGTCACATCAAATAGTGTTTTTTAAAAAAACAATATATATCAAAAGATTGACAATTTTTTATGTCCAATTTGAAAGTGAAATTAATTTTGATGACAACCATTGGATAAAATGGTAAAAATATATTCTAATTATACCTTAAAACCATTCAATAGTATAATTTTTCACTATAAATTATTTTTATTAAAAAGTTGTTTTTAGGTTTTTTCCCTATTCATAGAAAATTGGATGTTCTCAGAAAAATACCAAAAATTCAACATAGGCTAATTTCGATATTCTGAATCCAAAAATGAAGTCCATTTTGAAATAAAAAATTTATATAATTTCAAAAAGGTAGTATTACAATTCATAACACCTATTTTGAATGGTCGCGGTGTGTTAGAATCTTGAATTTTCATACAATGCAAGCTATTACATTATTGAAAGAGAAGCGTATCGTGGAAGCTTGGGGTGTTAAAAAAAATTCACTTGGAATTATACCTAAGTTGTAAAAAATTAATTGTTACATGATTTATTATGGGGTTAGAAATGGTGGTGAAGTAGGTAGTGATGGTAGTGTGTGCAGGGTGGTGTTAATTTGATGATATTCTAGGGTTATAGTTGTGTTGGCTGGTTTGAACTCCTTTAAGTTGAGCTTATGTGTTTTGTATGTGTTTAATTAATTTTCCTTATGATTTATATTTTCCCCCACCATTTTAGATAACCTTATAGAAACCCAATATAATTTAGCTTCTATGTTTTCCCCTCCATATCAACATTTTCTAGGGAATACAGGGTTGGATTATCACCTTCCTTGCTCTGACATCTATGTGTATTATGGCTTGTGTGGGATCAAGGTAGGTAAAATCATACTACTGATGTATATGGTGTAACGAAACACACCACATGGTATTATTATCATGATAGGTATATGATGTACTAACCAAATATATGAGGTACTTATGAGGATGTAATGGAGAACTAGGAGGCCCTACATGGTCTAGAGATGTTGATATATGATATATGCACTAGCATTCACTTTTGTGTATTGATGGGATATAATGTTGTGATGTCAATGTAAGGATACATGTTGGGAATATAGAATGGTGTGGGAAAGAATGATGTTTATTTCCTTTATTTAATAATTCCATATCCCACCATATATGATATGTTTTTATGGGTGAAGGTGTATTGTTTCATGGTTACTAAAGGTATTGGGGGCTTGGGACGTTTCACATTGGAGAATATAATTGAAAAACTAGGGTGGAAGTGGTTATGGGGATCTTTTTTATATTCATTGAGAATATATTACTATGCATAGATTCAAAATTTGTAACCTAACACTTTATGAGGGTAGATAATACTCAACTATATAGCTAATGGTTGATTCAGTTGTCTGTTTACTAATGAATTAGTATGATTCATCTATATTTCCATCAGAGTTATTCTGTATGATCCTAATAATTCTACATATTATGATTACCCATGTATATATATAAATTATTTATCTAGTTTATTGGGTGAGTTCAGTGACCAAACTAGAAATATCTAGTTTTTAGATTGGGTTTGAATATGGAATAACTACACAAGAATTTATTTGTTACTTTGTTTTGGTATTTTAATTTGTTAGTCATTATACAAAAATGATGGGATTATTTTATAATTTTATTTATTTATATCATGGTGTTGATCGGTGGGATTTTAATGTAACTAGGATATATGACGGAAATGCCACCCATTCCTATTCTTTATGCCCTTAGTGATTGTTTCCAACTTGATAATTATTGAAGGATGGGGTAAGTCCCCCAAACCAGAACACTTATATATGGATAAAGACCCCAAATGAAAAGGGAATATTTCAACAGATCCCACGACAACACCTATATTAAAAATTAAACCATATCTTTTAAGTGTTCAAGAGAATTGTTCACTATCTTATGACATTGCTATATAGTCATGAGATCTTCACTTTTCTTTATCTTCACCTCCTTGGGTATAATCTATCAGACAAAGAGGGACATAAACTCTTCCCATGTCAACCGAAATTGCATCATTAGTGGGGAAAACAATTCCCATTCTTCCAATGTTGGACACCCAAAACATATCCATAAGAATATGAAACCTACCATAATTGGGTGTTCCATACCCTCTAAAGGCATTCTCAACTTCCTAAAGGAACATTAATAACTCTAATAAACATTTATTTACTCAGAAGATGGGAAGAAACTAAGGATACTAGAAAATGGGTGAGACCCACATGAAATATCGTATACCTTTATCGGAAACATATTCTGAGTGACAAAAAAAATTAGGTTCAGAATCAATCTGAAACAAAAACAGAAGGAACATCTAAGGCCAAAAAAATAGACTGACAAGCCATATTTCATAATAAAACAATAATTATCTCTTCGAAAAACACTATTTCATTTTCAATTTCGAAACAACTTTTTATAAGGTCTTATCTCACAAAAAAATAACCCACATTTTTAAATAAAATACATTTTTTGAAATCATATCCCCCCTTTCCAAATACCATTTTAGAAAAGAAAGACCAGAAGATCAACAAAACAGAGAATTAACATTGAAAAAAACATACGAGGAATTAATCAACACCTACAATAATAAAATATTTCTCATTATATAATTTTCATAGTGGTCATAAATCCTCTATCGTTATTATTCTAGGCTATTAAACTATATAAATTCATTATAGTAGAAAGATGTTAAACTTCATAGTGTCTCTAATCTTATTTTTCAGATGTTAAACTACACAAATTGATCCTGGCAGTAATGTGTTAAACATCACAATGTATCACATCCAAGTTTTATGATTTTAAACTATAAAAATTATTTCTTGAAGAAAGATGTTAAACTTCAAAATATCTCTGGTATTTGATTCATTATACTAAACTGCACATATTCATCATGGTAGAAGAAAGTTAATTTACACAACGTCTCCCATTCTGATTGAATTATAATAAAATATAGATATTCATATTGTTAGAAATCTATTGAAATGAATAGAGGAGTCACACTAGCTGGAGAGAAGAGTTGATATGTAGGGCTTTTCAAGGTTAAGAACAGTGTAAAAATGAAAAACGTGGAACCCCAAAGATCAAACAATGATATAGGAAAAGTAGAAACTAACACACATTGTATTATATACATGATTTATCTGATGGATCGTAGTGGAGTCTCACCGAAAATAGATGATTTCTGTGAGGGCTTCTGAATCATGATGGGTGAGTACCCGTTAGTGTTTTTTAAATAGATTGGGTACAATTTTAATAGACCTTTTAGAAAAGAACTGATAAATATCCATATTATCAGCACTAAATTGATAATCACTGATAAATCTCAAGATTTATCAGAACATAGAAAGCATGGATAAAAACATATTTATGAGTGCTAATAATTTACCGTTGATAAATATTCTTTTTAAAAACACCTTTTGGCGCTAATTAAATAATTATTTCTATAAATATATTATAATTTCATAATTATTAAATATATTTATATATATTTATTTATAATTATAAAAATACTTATTTAAATATTAGAAATTATATGTTTATAATATATATAAATATTGAAATATAAAATTGTATTAAATATCCATTTATAAATATCAATTTATGAATATTTATTTACAAATATATTATTAACATTATTAGTGGATATATAATCTTAAATATATGCATTTGAAAAATGAGAAAAACAAAATTATTTTAAAATGTGTGCACGTAAAAAATATTGAAAAAATGGATTTGTTTTATTATTTAAATATAAATTATTAAAAACATAGGGATATATATATATAATAATGTAAATATGAATACATATCGAAAATAATAAAAAATAATAATTATATATATATAAATAAATAATAGAAAATGATTAAATTCAAAAAATTTAAATAATTTTAAAATATTAAAAATGAATGCCATAACAATAATTGTATTATAAATAAATAAATAAATTGACTGATTAAAAACATAATATATTCACAATGAAATTCAAAAATATACTGAAATTTGAATAAATTATATAAATATTAGTTGTTTGTCTCTCTATATTTTGTTTAAATATATTTCTACGTGATTTTTGATATAACATGAATTAATTACATTCTTATACATGTATGTGAACTCAATGTGACACATGATGTTTCATATTTGTTAAGTTGAAAAATTAAACAACACTAAAAATGAATAACTCATTAATATGATTTTAATTAACATTTTTTTTCTTTTTAAATATTTTTAAATTCCATATATTTTATTTATTACTATTTATAATTAATATTTATATATACATATTATACTTGCACATTTTTAGTATTAATTATTACATTAATAAATTTTCAAATAATTTTTTAATTTTTTCATTTTTAAGATATTTGTTTCGTTATGTATTCATTTTTAAATATACAATTAATATATACACTTTATTAGTATTTATAATATATATATATATATTAAATTTATTCATTTTTATCAAAAATATTTTCATTAATGAAATTTTTATTATTTTTCATAATTTAATCATTTTAATCATTACTTGTTTAATTATTTAATTTTAATCATATATATATATATATATATATACATATATATATATATTTATTTAATATATACTATTTAATAATTTTTAATATATATATATATATATGTTTATTCAATTTTAAAAACAATTATTTAAATAATAATTTTTTAAAAAAATATTAATTTTACTTTCTGAACCATTATCGGCGCTAATAAATAACTGATAAAGGTTACCAATTATCATCACATTATATATTGAGATCATAAATGGTTTACTTTTATCAATGCTAAAAATTAAGTGATAATAAAGGGTATCATTTTTTAGTACTAAAATAAAGCACTCATTATTGTGAATATTTATCAGTACTAAACAAAATGCACTGATAATGGGTACCATTAATCAACACTTTTTTTAGTACTGATAAGGTACCCCTTTATTAGTGCTAAAATATGATCAGATAAATATTGAGTTTTGCAGCACATTTTTCTATCACTGATAACTTCTGGTGTTGTTAATGGTCAGTTTTGTAGAAGTGTAACATGTTACATTTTCTTGACACATCTTTATAAATTTCATATTATCATCATCCAGGAACATAATAACCCTTACAACACTACCAAAAACATTATAAGATAGAGTATGATCACAAAATAATTCAAAGGTGACATTTAAAAAGAAAAATAAAAACACATTAGATTATGAATACTTCATAAAATTCCATTTTAGATATTAACATTGGGCTCAATGTAAACATTTTCCTACCAAAAAAATAAACATCCCTTAAGAAATATTTTGTAAAATATTTCCAAAGAAATCATAAATGAGATAAATTAAACTCATAAATTTTACATTTTAATCATGAAAAAATAATAAAAACTTTTTCCAAATGTTATAAATTTCTCCCAAAATAAGTATCATATATAGTCATTTAAACATATTCACATTATCTTACCTTATCAAATCATAAGATCTATATAAAATCTCAAAGAAATCACTGATAAATCATGCAGGTGACCTGATACATAACTTTTATTGAGACATTTCAAGAACCCTTACATGTAGAAGAATAAATACTACCAAATTATGAGAGAATTATCCAAATTACTTAATAATAACCCAATGCATTGGTGCTTAATATCAGACCCACCCATCTTGGGATTATATAAAACAACCTATCCTGGGATTAAAATAAAATGATATATCATTTGTTCATAATGAAACTACCAATAATTGGGATATAATAGAACCACTCTTCATTATAAATAATTATTAAGAACCATTTCACAATCATAATAGATAAAATCATAGAATTCCATCAACAAACTCACAAAAATTTTATGTGTACACATAAGAAAAATTATCTCAATAATGAAATATCTATTACTTTTACAAACAATTTTGATAATATACGAAATAAAGTGAAGGAGCTTTTCATTAATGAAAAACACGAAATATAGTAATGGTATACAAACATTAGATAATAGTTATGGATGCGGGAACATTTTAATCATGTCTTGTACATTAAAATAAAACATTTATTTTTTAATTTTAACCAAAATGTTCATTATGAAATATTTAAATAGATTTCTCTAAATTTTTTAAATAAATAAAATATTAACATAAAATATCTATTATAATTCAGTTATTTCCACATAAATACATCCATAAAAATAATTATAAGAATTTGGAAATTGTAGGAAATAATTTGAAAATAAATATTTAAATCATTTAAATTGAATTTTTTCAAAGTAATGTTTCGTTTACCTCGACACTAACTCATAAAATATGTTCTTTATCTTCTTGAATAATAAACATATGATTATTATTTACTTTCTTATAAAATATTTCATGTTTATTTTTATTTTTATTATATTACCTTGTTAAAATAAATTTCATAATCATCTTTTTTCATGAAGGAATTTTGATGATATTCAATTCTTAAAATCAAAAATGACTTCAGAAGGTTTAATATATTAAATTTTTTCATCATTTCATTACATATATTTTAACACCCAGATATTTTGAAAGAAAAATATAGTCAATGTCATATAGAACATGAAATATTGAGCCAAAATGAGCCACAAGATATTATTATATAAATATGACATATATAAACTAGCCATTGAATTGGCTGGTATGAATAGTATAAACAAAATTATGAAATATATATATAATGTAACTACTAAATGAAAATTTATTTATTTATTCTTATGAAATAATTACACAATTTTTCATTAATGTTATTTAATTCTTTATAAATATGTTTTCCTCAAAATTAATTATTATTTTTTATTATGAGAATGTTTTATATTTAATTTGTATAAATTATATTATATAATATTTTAAAAAATAGTAGTATTAATATTATCTTTTTTATGAAATTTTTGGATTTTTCTCAAATAATTGATTTTGCACTAAATAGTGAAAATGCCATTTTTATTGAAAAATATATAATTGTTGGAATAATTTTAAATTTCAATGTTTTTTAAATGATTTAAAATTAAAATTAGTTATATTATAATATAATTCATTCAATTATGTTCATTTTATTCAATATTTTCATTTAATTTTGTATAATAATTTTTTTTTACATAAACCACTTTTTCTGTAAAATATGTTATTGTTAAATTTTTTATTTTTTCGTAAAATTAAATTCTAAAACATATTCGTATTGAATTTAGAAAATATATATATATATTATATTTTTAATAAATTTGATCAAATTTTGTAAATATGCCGTTTTTTTATCAATAAGAATAATAACCTTTATAAAATTTATCAGCTCATTAAATGTAAAATCTGATTATTCTTTGTAAAAACTATGTGATATTTTCATAATTTTTCATCCAATTTATTAATAGATAAAGATAATTGTACCCTTATAATAATATTCTACAAATTTTAAAGTTTGATGGAATATTTTCGTAAAAAATTCCACATGTAATATTTAAATCATTGAAACTTACCTAATTTACCTCCCTCAGTTTTAAATATCATAATTTTATCCATATAAGGTCAAAACATATATTAATGAATAAAATTTTTCATTTTTTCTATAACGAAATTATTTTAATTATTATATCTTATTTATAATTTTTAGTGATTATATCATTACCTTAAATACTTGTGCAATGCGAAGGTAATATATTTTAAATTAATAAAAAAATAATATAAAATATATAAAATATATTAAAATGATGCAATTTGTCTTATTTATTTTTATACAAGTCCTTTAGATTAATATGTTATATTAATAAATTTTAGAAGAATTATATTGAAAATAAAACTTTTTATTGATTTATTTGATATGAAATTAAATGAATATTGCTTTAAATGACCATAATGAAAATTTTTACAAATTAAATTTTATTAAATTATTCAAAATATGTAAAATATAGAAAGAGGAAATTTTTTAAAATATTGTGCCTAATTGTTATAACTTTTCTATTTATGGGACATTTGTGTTCTTATATTTTAAATTATAGGCTTTTAAGAGTGAACCAGACGTTGTTGTGGTTAATGTAAATATAGGATTACTATGTGGTGAAACCAACAAATATGGTTTATAGAGTTATAGAAATATTCCCATGTATTATTACATGATGATATTTCTGCCATATCCCAGACTATGAATGTACATCCCATTGGGTTCATTTTTCAATAGAATGGTTTATTATAATTTAATCTTTTATGAAATTCGAAAAGTGACTCTCACATCAATTATATAACAGAACATCCTCCCTCAGTTGTTTACCCCACATCAATCCATCTATCTCAAAAAAATATTGATAAAATTACTTTTAAAAGTCCTATTATACAAATTAGTAGCGTTTTTTCCAAAAAACCAACCATATGACCCTTCAGAATATATTTAAAAGAGTTCTTTCATATGGGAGGTAATCTCTTTAACCGATAACATTCTTTTTTTACTATTTATTTTACTTATATAAATTTCTGTAATTTATCATAAAATTAAAAAATAATTATTTTAAATATACTTAATTAGTATTATTATTGTGAAGTCACCATTATCCACCATCTTTCTCATCAAAATGGAAGTTAAATTATTACTCACGCGTATATAAGACTTCTCGCATCCACGTTTTGATACAATTCATTTTCCCCCACCATATTTCATGGTTGGTTATTATGATGGGTTTATTTTTTATATATGATAATAATAACATATTTACACTCATGGTATTATAATATAATATATAAATTTATTCCTTTCAACCAGTTGGAAATAAATTATGTCGTTCCTCCATATGTTTCACAAACAGTGACCAAAAAGGGATATGATTCGTTTTTCATTTAAAATCTATATAGTTGGTAATAAGTTAGATTTAATGAATATATATGATTTATATAATATTTTGATGACAATGTAATGTTTATTTATAATTTAAATTTATTTATCTTCATATATCAAAATTTAAAAACATCATTCATGCGTACATATAGTGTACCATCCACATGAATTAGGTAATTTATATTTCTATATATATCTTTTATGAATAATATCTAGTACCTATATAATGAATATATATGATATTTATTTCATTATTAACATTTTATATACTATCTATGAATTATCAATGTACAAGGGTTAAAAATACCATACCAAAAACAGTATGGAAAATGAAAGAATTATTACATATAACATCAATTTTAATATATATATATATATTTAATAAAATTGTAATAAATGATTTTATGTAAAAAACTAACAAAATAATACACATGTTTTTGGTCATTTAATACATTTATAATAAATATATATCCTGTATAAAAGAGGTTCACACATGTATGAAGAATTTCAAATATAAGGAAATTTTTTATTTCATAATCACATGAATATTCGCGATTGTTTACAATTGTGTATCTATTATGATAATTATTTTATATTTCTCTTAAACATCCATATAATTTTTGACCAATTTTTTGTGAATATTTATATAATTACCCAATGATTATTTAAATTCATTTATATGGTTTTTTTGGTTTATAAATTTTTTTTAAAATTAATATTTTTGACAACTTCTGAATAAGGTACATTTTAAACATCTGAAGTGATTTCTTTTTAACTTATATAGAATAAAATTAATTTTCCTCCATTATGATAAATAAAATTTTTAAATATTCATTTAAACTTTAATATTATTATTTATAAACATATTTTTTCTTTAACTTTTGGTAAATTTATAATTTTTTAATAATATTTATAAAAGTGAATTAGTTATTTACCCCAAAAATGTTTTTTATAAATTTATTAATGTATTTATATTCATAGAAAACTACAACCCATTATTTTATATATGATCCAATGATGCTATTTTTTACTTATAACATCTATATTATTTATTTGGATGGTTTATGATCATTTGGTTGGGAAAATTATTAATATTTAGCAATCTTATTCATTCAATACGGGACCTAATTCATTTTTAATGTATAATGATTAATATATGTTATTTATTATTATAAGAAAAAAATCTAAATTATTTAGTGATGGTTATAACATGGAATTACCTTTCCACTCTTTGAATTGATTGGTCACATGAAATATACATGTTTGGTTTTTTAGCCAAGGACTTAGCCACTTATTTATGAAGGTTTTCAAGTGGCATTGATAGTAAGATTATGATATCTTATCATAAGGCCTCAAATGTATGTTTTATATGTTTGGATTTATGAAATCTTTCATTATGAAATCGATATTTTTGTCAATATGATTATTTTAATAGTTTTTATATCCATGGATAGGATTTATCTCATGATATTATTTATATTTAATTATTCGAGTCACATTTACTTCCTATCAAATTATTCATGCCATATTTAGCATCCATTATACAAATTCCAATTCTGAGTATCTAAACCACACTTTTATTTTTTTCTCCTGTACTTGAATATGTATATTATGAAAAAATAATGATTGAATAAATATTTTATGATATGTATGTTATGTTTCAAATATAATATTAGATCCATATTATAATTTTCTTCTTCAAGAATAAAAAATATTCCATACATCAGGATGAATTTACATGTATCTAATGCCACTTTTATAAAGTAATCACTAGATCTGGAGTACTATAGTCTAGGCACATATATTTGGCATTATGTTATGTTTAGTAGAATCCTTGGGAACTAGATTTAGAAAAATATAGATCATGTAACATAACCTTATGAATATAATTTATAATATTTCCAAATAAACAATGATTTTTTTTGATATTAAAAATTAAAAAATTTCAATTTATGTTATGTATTTTACTAGTTTTGAAAATATACATTATGATTCTTAATTTTATGATCAAATAAAGTATATTAAATTATTTATATATTGTTCGTAATGTATGGAATTGAAATTGTATGAATGGGCATAATCCCAAAAAAGATTTACCTCTAGTGAGTGATAATGAATATGTAGTTAGATATGTAGCTCAAAATGAAAAAATGATAACCATTTTAGGGAATTGGATACAAGAAAAGGATTATATCCCTATTTATACAAATAATCCTTCTAATACACAATATAATGTTATAATTTTATGCCTATTTAAGGATCATAAACCAAAATCATTCAATAAAACTACAAATCTATTTGTTCTAAGAAATGGATTTGTTATCTAGATAAGATATTTCTCACTTTTGAATATAATGAAATGGAGAATGTTTTCAAGTAATTTTACTATATATTTATTTCTTTAAATCATTAATGGACATCAATAAAAAACACAGAGGATGATTAATAAATTTAAAACAGGGAGTGGAATGGTTTTATGATACTATTATTTAATAAAATATTTTACTCATATACATTGAGAATATATGGAGAGGAAATTCATAACATTAATATAAAAATAAGATGAAAATTTTCCTAGATATGATGATAAATATACAGAGATATCAACGAAATTTGTTTACTACATATGTAATCCAAATAAAAAGATTGAATATTTCATTGATGTAATAAATCCATTCCTTCGAAGAGAGGTAGTATCCCAAAAATTCTCTTCTTATAAGGATATATTATCATCTCAT
The DNA here is from genome assembly GCA_963277665.1 of Viscum album. Taxonomy (NCBI): domain Eukaryota; kingdom Viridiplantae; phylum Streptophyta; class Magnoliopsida; order Santalales; family Viscaceae; genus Viscum; species Viscum album. The sequence goes on along the minus strand of OY728160.1, from coordinate 374,106,915 downwards.
GTCAAGAGAAAGAAATAATTTTCTATGTCCTGTAGTTCTGAAGGAATGAAAGAGAATGAGAGGATGGAAGAAGAAAAAACTGATAAGAGAACATGAGAAGTAATTATTTTCCAATATTTGATAATTATGTAAAAAACTCACTTGATCTAGATTAATAGGAATGGGATTCATCTTCATGAATGGAGAGAAATTACAACAGAAACATGAATGATAGTATAGGAAATAAACCTCTATTATTTGGGTATTTAACTATAAAGATATGGGGAACTGTGAATCAAAATTTCCCAAAAATCAAGGGAATGTACCTAAAAAAATGAAATGTTATGAATGTCAAACATATGTTATTACTACTACTGATGTGAAATGATTAAAGCTCTAATTTATTTTTATTGTATAGTAATGATGTGGATTATTTTTTATCATTCTTATTCTGGTTATAAGAATCTTGAAACATATAAGGATTTTAGTTATGTATTTTCTTTATGGATATGAAATAATATGTTTAATGATACTGATAATTAAAAAAATTTATTTAGTAATAAAGTTGAATTTTAAAGAATACATATATAAGGTAATGATGACCATTAATATGTTCTTTATAGAGAGATAATAATATATAGTTACCATTGTATTGGTGACCTTGATAATGGTCAGTTATTTGATTAAAAATTAATTCATGATTAAAATTACCACATTATCTTATTTAGATCCAACTATATATGATTTTATTTAACAAATGATTAAATTCATTGAATCATGAATGTTTTATTTAAGGATATATAGTGATTCAAATTATTACCATGTGATGAAGGTATTAACATGTGCCATTAAGATCCACTTTATGTGTGGATAATAATAAGATTTTTATCAGAAATTTAGTAACAATATTGCTAAATTTTGGGATTTTTTAGTTTGGTCAGATACATTTTTGATGAGTTTAAACGTTAACTTCATATATAATGGATCAATTTGAATTTTTGTTATTATTTTTTGAGATAAATTTTTGATTTATTCTATTGGATAACCTCTTATAACAATTATGGTCTTGGTAAATTTTATGAAGATAAAGGAATGACTACTTGATCTAAAATGTTTCTAAAATATTGATTTAGTTTTTTAGGCATAAAAATATTCCTCTTGAATATCCATTTACTAGAATTAAGAATAATGTGGAAATTTATCGAAGAACAACCAAAAAATGATAATGTTATTTTGATATGGAATTAAATCAAGTAAGATTATTTTAAAAAGTTATTTATCAATTTATTAAAACAACAAAATGACTTAAATAAACAAATTTGAAATAAAAACAATTTCATTTTTATTTTACTAACTATTAATCAATGGTTTTTTTAACCCTTCATAGATTTATGATTTTTTATGGTCAAAACTATTATGTAATTATTATTTATCACTCACTACTAATCCTTTGGAATATTTATTCACTTATATTTATATATTTTCACTTTGCATAGATATTCTCTTATTTCCAAACATCATTTTTTGGTCACCTTCATACTTCAGTTTTCTTATTTTTAAGAGGAAGTTCTCTTAACACATTTAATGATATCAGTTATCCACAAAGTAATTTCAAATTAAAATACCTTTATTAAGAAGTACAATTTCAAATTATGAAGAAGTAATTTGTTGAATATTAGTGAATTAAACATGCCAATATAATAAAAACCCTATGATTGATAGCATGTATGACATGAAACATTGAGCATAAACACAACAAAAAACATTATTATTTAAATATGGCCATTACAACATTGTAATAAAAGTAGTTGATATAAATAATATTTAACAAATTTTGAATCATAAATAAATTACCTAAAAAAATAAAAATTTATTTAATAATTTTTTTGGAAAATATTAATCAATTTTTCCTTAAATTTATTTTATGCTTTAAAAAAATGATTTATTCAAAAATTAATTTTTATTGGTTTTTGCGGGAATATATTATATGGAATTTTTATAATATCTATAAATAATATGTTTAAAAAATAATATCATTTTTTAGATAATAAATATTATATTTTCCTATAGGGAAATTTTTATATTTTCTAAAAAGATTGACTTTCCAATGAATAGTGAAAATAATAAATTTTAACTAAAATTGTATTTTTTATTTTTGGATTTAAAAAGTTTATTTTTTATTTTTTTTATTTTAAAATTAAATTAGATATAATATTTTTCTAATAATTTAATTAACATCAATGGAACAAATTTTTTTGGTATAATTAGGTATAAATATATTTTTATACAAAAAGGCAATTTTCAGAAAACATGATTTTCTTTAAATTTTGCATCTGGATTTTACATTAAATTATTCCTCTAATAGGTAATTAATTTAATAAATTTGATTAAATATTTGTAACTAGGAGTTTAAATATTGGTTAATCAGCCCCTTTGAATTATGTTCAATATAACGGTAACCATGATGATATTTATCACCTTGGTAAAGGGTAAATTTCGTTAATATAGGTTTGTAATAAATTATAAGGTTATATGTTTTATTCTTGATTCTTATTATAAAAATATTGTTATACTCATATAATATTTTTATTTAAATTTATATGGTTAATGGATATATTTCCATAAAAATTACTTATATAATATTAAATTCAAAGAATTATTTAAAATTTCACTCTCTAAGTTTTAAATATAATCTATGGGTCCACATAGGGACCAATGAATGTTATTAGTGAATATAAATTTCAATTTTATATATAATTAAATTATCATAATTTTTATAATTTATTTTAAATTTTCAGTGATTACATAATTACATTAAATTCATTGGTAATGTTAGTATAATATTTATTATATTATTAGAAATAAAATAAAAAAAAATGATATTAAAAATATTAAAAGTTATTTAATTTTGTTTATTAATTATTTTAAAATAAATTTTTATATTAATATGAAATATTTGTGAGGATTTAAATAATTATATTTTGAATCAAAATTTATCATGTTGTATATGAAGTAAAATTTACGGAATAGTTTCACATTTGACATTAACGAGCAATCGTCAAAATAATATTTTAATAAATTATTTTCCAATCATTAAAAAATATATATAGATAACGAGGTTGGTAATATATTATCTAAAATTTGATTTAATTTCCATTTGTTAGACTTTTTTATCTTATATTAACAGTTATAGTATTATAAATGGTAGAAAAATAACCATGGTTAATGTAAAAATAGTTTAAATATTGTGTAAAACTAAAATATAAGAATTAAAAGACCAATTAAATTTATCAAAATTTTATTATTTGATGATATTTTATCCATATTTCTCAAAATTATATAACACCTATCAATTTTGATGGATTTTTCTTGAAAATAAATTTATTGTAATTTAATATCTTTAGAAATTCTAAAAGTTCCCCTCAACTCAATTATAAATGGGTACCACCTCCCTTACATATTTACAACAAATGTTTCAGGTTTTATCGTCAAAAAACCTAATAAAATAATTTATAAACTTATTTATATATATTATATAGGTTTTTATCTCAATGGACCAACCTTAAGGCCCTTAAGTGGATATTTAAAAGAGTTTTTTCAAAGGAGAACTAATAGCCTTAACCGATCAATTTATTTTTTACTTATTATTTACCTCATAAAATAATATTTTATTTATCATCTATCAGAAACACATTATGATAAATGTAATGAAATTTTATTATTATTATTATTATCAGATCATAATTATCTTAAAAATTACAAAAAAGGATGTGAATGTATCTCTCGTGCGTACGTACTACTTACCGTTTCCAAATAACAATAGAATTTATTTTCTACCACAATATTTCATGGATAGTTGTTATGATATGTTTAATGTTTATATATTATTGTTATGATAAGTTATTACAATGGTATTATGATATCAAATTTAACATTTTTACTTTTAATCCATTGGAATACAATAACAACACTAGTGCATACATTAGGCCTACCATCTCTAAGAAGAGACGTGATCTATTTTTCATTAATTCTTTACACAGAAGGTAGTTTGTATGGATTTCAAGAATATATATAACTTATATGATATATTAAATAGTTATTATAGGATACTTATTCTTAAAAAAAAATTGACATCTATCAATTATAAAAAATAGTGTTTATCCCTATGTATGACTTACCGTCTCCAATAACGGTGTATAAATTTCAGTATATCTATAATTTAAGAATCACTATAAATATATATATTGACAATATAAGAAATATAAAGGAAATATATATATCATTATTAAGATTTTGGATATGATGGAAACATTATCAATGTACAAGGACTGAAACTACCGAACCCAAACATGCATGAATAATGAATCAACTATAACCCATAATAGTGATTTAAAAAAATTATTATTAATATTAGTGTTATAAGAAATTATAGGTAAATAACATTTGATATGATATATATGAATATTTTTATGAAAAATATTTATAAAAAATATACCTTTATTATATAGGAGTTTTTATCACATATGAAGGTTGTCAAATTTGTTGTAATGGTTTATTTTACAGTCTAATAAATATTCAGAATTTTTTACATTTAAGTCTCAATTCGATGAATTATTTGTTCATTATATTCCATATCTATATTTTCTAAATATTTTTTTGAAGAATTGTTCTAAAATTCTCTAATTTTTTCTCAAATTCCTTTTTCACCCAAGTTTTACTCTTAAAAAAATAATTTAATAATAATATTTTTTTTGTTTTCCAAATGAAAAACGTTTTTACATTGTGAATGAAATTTTGTTAACTTACATATAATGAAACAAATAATTCCACCATAAGACACTTCAATTATTTTATGAATCCATAGAATGTTTATAAGGATAAATTCCAAAAAAATCAATAACATCCTGTAAATATTAAAATATTAAAATTGATTTTAAAAATTGAAAAGGGTTTTTACTCTACAATGTTATTATGAATAATTTTATTTTATTTCTATTCATTAATGACATAAAAACATTTTTTTATTTTTTTAAACTATGTTTAGTTTTTATTAATACCATTATTATTATTTAATTGGACATTTTAGGATCATTTTAATGGGAAATGAATTGATATTTTATGTGATTGTTCGTTTAATATGGGTAGTAGTAAATTTCTAAGTCTTGTTGATTATGGTTTTTTATTTATTCCAGCATAGAATTCATTAGAAATATTAATTGGAAGGTGGGTTCAATAATTATACAGCCCCTTGATTAATCAGTTGGTCTCATGAGGCATAAAATTTTGGGTTTTTAGATGAGGCCTTACCCATTTATTTAAAATGTATGGGAATGAGTCCTTGATAATATTTTTATAATTTTTTGGAATCATGCCTCAATGGTATGTTTCAAATGTTAATCATTATGAATTAGTTCATTGTGAACTACTTTATTATTATCGATGTGATTAATTAAATAGTATTTATATTAATGATTAATTTTTTTCTCATTTTATCAACTATATAGTATTATTTTGTTATTATTTATTTCCAACCATATAATTAATTCCTTATTTAGCTTTTGTTGTATGAAAAACCTTACTGAGTGACAAAGATCACCCTTTTTTTTATTTTTACAATCAATTGAGAAGAATACTATTAATAATATCATCATTTAAAGAATTATATTATGATCTATATTTTTTGTTTCCAATGTAACAGTGGAATAATGTTTTATCTGGTACATCAAGATTATTAAACTATTTTTCATTTTGATATGAGATTATTTGTATCTATATAAGGACCATGATTTAAACATTGAATATTCTAGTAAATTAATCTAGATTTCATTTTCATTAATTTCCAATGATCTTATTTTTTAATAGTTTTTGATAATTTGGTCATAAATAATACACGAGAAAGCACATGCATAAAAATAGGATATAACATAAAAATGAATCCATTATTTCCCATATGAAATAGTATTTAATAAAAAATAAATTATTTTCCTGAAAAAATATAAAAACAATCATATTGGATTCTTATATTCACTTACACATCCTAAAAACCTATGAAATAAATTTTAAAACATGTGATGAGAAAAAAATAGTAAGTGAAATCAAAAAGAAAGAGACAATAATTCCATGAATTCTTATATACAAATGACATCATTTTTACAAAGATATTAATCTAACCTATATTGAATCTTATACATACTTTGTGAGAACATAAGATATATATTAAACATATAAATTATAAATAAACCAAGTAGGTATCTTAGGGCATAATTTTCTTACCAAAATTACATTGGATTGAATCCATCGTGGTTACCTTATGATTTGTAACACATATACCATACAAAATAATGCTCATAACTACCTTATGGTGTAACCATCATAGTTAAAGTTAGAATAACCATTACGATAAACCTCAAACATAAAAATACCCAATTAATTAAAGGGTTATCAAAAACCCCCCCTTAATCATAAAAAATTCCCATGAACAAAAACATAATCATAAAAAATGATTATTTTCATCATTAAAAAATTACTTTTGAATATCATAATTGTATAAATTTCAAAGATGATTTTCAAAGAAATGTATCTTACCTAATTTTTTACATCCTTCAAACATTTTCAAACCTCATGTATAATTGATTAATGTGTTAGTAATTTATTACCAAACTATATTCATATTTATAATACGTTATAAGATTTTTTATACCCTCTTTCCACCCATATGTAAATAATATTTTTTTATTTTCATTATATTGGTTGCATTTATTTCATGGTTTTCATGGTTGGTTCAATATGGAATTCATGTGTAATAAAAGAAAAACAATAGTTGTGGAATGAAAAGTAATTAATATGTTACCAATATTACAAATATGAATTTTTTTTTGATATGATGATGATTCATTAAATAAAAAAGTGATGAAAATGATTTGGTTTATTTCGGTGGTTATTTATGACCAATATGATATTACATTATTTTATTTACTATCATGTTTTTATATTGTTTAGAAAACATTATATAACTTATAATATATATAATAAATTCTGATTTAATAGTAATTATTATTTTTAGCACCAACCTTGAATAATGTAAATTAAAAGGAAAAATCATCATACACAAAGCTGGTCAATCGAAACATAATAGATGATGATATCATGTTATAGAATAAGAGGACAAGGGGATAGTTTTTATGGTGGATATTTCATTTTCATAATAAAATTATAATATATTTAAGACACATTAGTTATCATATACCATAGTGGAGTGGATGTTAAGAGATTCTAATAAAAGAAAAATAATTGAAATGATACTGAAAGAAAATGAAATACAATTTTACCACTTTATTTATTTTCCTTGAGAACCTCCGTAGGGTAATTTAAAACGGACTTTTGTTGAGGCTAATGGATCCTGGAAGTGGGGTAGATTATTTTATAGATTATTGGGTAGAATTATTACATTGTTAAAGGATTTTTAGCTGTTAAGAGAAGATGTGTTGAGGGGTGGTATTTATAATGGAGGAGAAATGTGTTTTTTAATTTTGTATTCATTAGATTGTTATATTTGGATCATGACTATGAATAGATTATATTTTCAAAAATAAATATAGTAAATTGGGAATTTTTTTTTAAAATTATGGTTCTTACATCATAAATTTGTCAAAAAATTAATTATTTAACTTATAATGTTATATACGATTAATTACTATATTTTACTATACATCAAATATTCAATAATATCAATAAAATCTTATAAATTCATCCCAACCATTTTTCGTTGAATAAAATTTAAAATTGAACATCATTTTATGAAAATAATTTTCAAATTGTGATGAATTTAATTTTTCATTTAAATAATCATTCAATAGAAAAATACTAATTTTAAAATTACAACTAGAAAATTTATACATTTAAATTTCAATTAATATCTCATAACTTCTCTTATAATCATAAGAAAAAAAATTATTAATTTATGAATCTATTTTATTAATATAAATTTTATTTTAAATCATTATATTATTTAAAAAAATTTAAATAAAAATTTATGTATCACAAAAAAACCAATGCTTAATTTATAATTTTTTTTAAAAAATATTTATATATTTAATGATATAAATATATAATAATTTTATTTATAATAAACATAAATTATATTTATACTCTCATAGATGCAGTTACATTTCTATTAGTATATATCCCAAGATTTCTATAAATATGGCCAATTTAATAATAAAATTATAATTAATTTAATTATTTAGATTTAGAAAGGAAAAAATATTTTATAAGTACATAGGTCGTCACATACTGCCACCTATAGAAACTTGGCCTTCACAATTTTTATATCATTTTTAATCAAGTCAGGATACCCTTCCCTCATAGCATTTTCAAATTCCAAAATTGATTCATCAATTATATGGTTTCTCTAGAAACCCACAACCTAAAGAATATCTTTTTTCAACAGTACAGTCTATCTGTGGTTAAGTACATGAACAAATTTTTCTTCATAATAAATGCTATCTTTCGGTTCAACTACTTCTGGAATCAAAAATTGAGTGGAATCTGGGACATAATTTCTTAAAATCAAAACATGAAAAATAATATATACCTTGGAAAAATGTGGAGGGGAATCCACTCTATAGGCATCTTATCCATCATTCGTAAGGATTTCATTGGGTATAATGAACTGTGGACTAATCTTCACTTTCTCAAAAAAATGCTTCAAACTTTTCCATAGAGAAACATTGAGAATGACATGATTCCGTAAATTGAAATAAAGATCCATCATTTGGTTATCCACATAATTTTTTTGTCTCCTTTGAGCTATCCTCATATTGTGTTGGATCATATTTAATTTCTTCGCCACTTAATTTACTAATTATAGTACCAAAAAATTCATTTCCCCAAATTGAACTAATTTATTTAGTTCAACACCACTTTCCAAGAAATGCATCAATGGGTAACATCTATATACTAGAATAAAAACTAATATTATAATAAAAATAAAAATAATAATCATGATGATCTGAACATCCCTACAAAAACATTGAACATGATAGAAGAATGGAACCCAATGAACATATTTTTTTCCTGATATATCCATCCTATTGGTGATGAAAATTTGTGATGACATTTAAGTTAGTTGAAAATAACTTATTTAGGCCTTTCTAGAAGTTTACACTGAACCGGGGTGACAGAAAGATACAGTGGAGGGAGGACCACAATGTAACATATCTATCACATTTAGTTATATTCAATAAAACTAAACAAAAGCAATATTATATTTAATATTAAAAAAAATTACAATTTTTTTCATTCGATCAAGAACAACCCAAATTGCATTATAACTTCAAGAAGACATTGGTGGTCCCACCATGAAATCTATGGATATTTTTTCTCATTTCCACTCTAGAACTGGAAAATTATAAAGAACCCCTAATGGTATTTTTCACAATTGGTCAACCATTTGACAAGTAAATCATATCATGGTAAAATGGGAAATACCTCTTTTCATTCCATCCAACCAAGAATACTTCTGAAGGTCCCTATACATCTTAGTTCTCTTAGGATAAAATGAAAATGGAAAACAATGATCTTCACCTAAGAAACACTTTCTTCATATGTGAATCAAACGTCACACATAATCTCTTCCCAAATAAAAAAAATTCAAGGTTAAATTCAAGAATCATTATATTTTTAATAAATTGTACTTTTTCTCAACTGACAGTCTTTCTTATTTGATTTCATTGTTTCGAATGATAGAGACGATTCTACCGAGACATGAAATAGAACATCTAAATTTTATTTACCATCTTCTTATAATAAAAAATTCAACAACTCATCAACCAATATGTATTGTTCCAAATGTAAAATGGTTAATGTAGAATAACTTTTTTAACCCAAGATATCCACCACTTGTTTTCTTCTTTAATATGGTAATTTATCATGTAATAATAATCCTTTATCAGTTAATGTAATATTCTCTCCCTAATGTTAAATTCCTTATGAATGAATACATACATTATACATTTCGGGATAGTATATATTTCACTTGAGGACCCATATAAATGATGTCTCTAAATTTTTATACTGAAACCGATAGCTGCTAATTCCATATATTTTTTTGGATAATTTAACTCGTGAGGGAACATTTTTCATTGAGAATATAAAATTGCATAATTATTCTAGATCAGAATACAAAAAAGTCCCTTCAATCAACCGTCCATATAGATAAGAAACTCTAAATTTCTTGAACGTAGATCCAAAAATAGAACATTTACTAATTTTTTTTCATTCATGAAATAGAATCATAGTATTATATCCATATAAATTTAACCCATTTTATTTCTTATTTATTTATCAAGAAAGATAAAAATTAATTGTTTGAATAAACATTCTGTAGCAGCCAAGAAATCTAAGAAAACTACGAATATCAGTAGCATTTCTAATACGTGTCCATTCTTTAACCACTTTTTTGGTGGGATCAGTTATTACACCATCATTATTTATAATCATCCCATGAAAAAAATTGTTTGTAATGAAAAATCACATTTTCTAAATTGTCAAAAAAATTCTTTTCATTAAGGATTTTATGATAAATCCTTAGAAGTTTTTCCTGATCTTCATGGCATTTTTAATAAAAAATATCAACTATAAAAACAAAAACATGAATAATTAAATATTAATTGAATATTTTATCAATAATTTCCATAAATATTTCATTTTAATTTTTCAAACCAAAGTACCCAACAAAAATATCATAACACCCATATCTACATCAGAATTATATTTTTGGTATGTCAACCTCCGTGACCTTCATATTATGGAACAAATATCTCAAGTTAATATTTTAAAATATGTTTGACCATGGAGTTTATAAAAATAGTCGTGAATTTAAGTCAATAAATACATATTTTCAATATTTATGTTATTGAAAAATATATAATCAACGAAAAGCCTAATAGAACTATCATTGATTTTGGAAAAAAAAATTAGAATATCCCTTGTTTAATTTCTTAGATGAATGAAACCATTATAAAGAAACTCTCACAATATCTTCTTAAAGTATATAAGTTCCACTTTTTCGATTCCATAAAGTGGGATTTAAATTCTCTTAGAATTTAGAACTAATTAAACAGTATTTTCAAATACCCGATCATTTATAAAACCAAGAAAATGATTAAGAAAAACCTCAATCTATTCTTTACCACATGAACATTTATTTAAGCAGTTCCATTATTTACAGTAATATGTGCCTGATAAATTTCATTTCAATATTATAATGTTTTCTCTACTTCAGGATATCTTATCAATGTTACTAGATTATTCGTGTTTAAAAACTAAAACTATTTCAAAAAAACACCATATATAACTTTAAAATCAATCCTATAATGAAAAAAAGAAGTAAAATCCATACCAAGAATAACATCCAAATATATAAAGAAAAAAAACATGGTTTTTAGGTAATTAAATTTCATAGACAACAATATGATGTTTCTTATAATACATTTTTCATTAATATTTTCCCATTTGTTACGATAAACTTTAGTTTCATTTTGTGAGGTGAAATTTATAATTCACCAGAAAATGACATAGAAATAAAGGAATGTTTAAACAAATAATGTACTAGATACCACATCATTTTATGTCCCAATATCTTATAATGTTATCAAAAATGATTTCTCTACACCTTTCTATAAATATTATGGTTGCTTCCCATAAAAAATATTCTGTAGGTAGGTCTGTGGATATGAACCAGTCTAACTACATTGAAAGAAAATTTCAATTTTCATATCTGAATTAAAATTACCTTCACCATGTTCCTTTTCATTACAATAACATTTCATATTTCCAAACATACCAAATTAGAGAAACCACATGTATTTATTAATACATTCTAGAGGGTTATTTTTAAAACACTTTCCACGGAATAGAAAATTTATTTTCTTACCTTCATATTTGTTTTATTGATACATACGCATTGATTTTTATCTATAAATTTTCTTATGATTGTTGTAAAAGTACACATTATCTTCCAAACTATTTATTTATACTCTATAGACATATTAAACATGTATCTAAAAACTTTTTTACTTATGTGAATCCAATACCCTTTGATATTTTATCTTTAATTTTGAGTAATAATGATTTAGTTTAGTCTCAAGATTAATACTTGGAGCACAGTTTCCCAATATAGTGATGATTTATTCATACAAAACCAATGATTATTCCTCCTTTTTTTTCAATTAACGGAATTTATATTTCATCCTAAGTTGAAACATGTAATGAAAATATTTTTCAAGGAAAAAATTTATAAATTAATTCTATTCCCTGGCATCTATCTCCTCAACAACACAAATATTCGTTACTATTGACCACCACTGGTTGACTTCATCTTCAACAAGGTAAACAGAAATACTAATATTTTGATTAACAGAACACAGGATGAAATAAAATATATTTACAATAGATTTAATCCACACTTCATCCAACATTGGGTTACAAGATCCACTATAAATGAGAGGGTTTTCCCCATAAAATTTTGCAATATCATCATATTCCATTGTGGTAGCTCTGCCAAGGAAATTTCTTGTATTATAAAACCGTTAATTTCCAATATCAACTAAAACATTACTATCACAAAATAATCAGTTACAATTCCATATTTTTTGGGTTGTGGATTCAAAAAGATATCATCCTCTCAATGCTTTCTAACATCATCTTCTATGTTTCTTCTATGGAAAACCATTCTATAAAAAATTATAGATGAAGAAACATGGTAATGTTTAAATCCTATATAATTTCAACATAAATTTAATGTCAACCAATTTTATGGTATTTGATTAACATAATCCAAACCACTATAGTTATCTAAACCATGCTCTGTTACCATCTACAAGGTCTTGACATTAAAAATTACATATTTTAGTTAATTCATCAATTATTTATTTTCTTCCATTCGCAATGATATTATTGGGTTTAATTTTTGGATAAATAGTTTTTAATTCATGAATGAAAACGTAAAAGAATATAGAGAGGATAATACTTAAAACAGTACCAATTTATTCCTAAATAATAAATTTGTTATTGAAACATGATTTATTTTCATGATAAAATATTCCAAACATTAATATTGTATTCTTATATTCACTTATACCACCATTAAACCTAGGAAATACATTTCAAAATATTGTACGAGAGAAAAATATCATTAAGGGACATAAAATAAGAAACTAAACCGTATTTCCATGAATACATATAAACATATGATATTATTTTAAAAAGATATACTCCTCCCACATAAATAATCATATACGAACACTGTGATAACCTAAGACTTCGATGAAACATATAAAATACAAATAATACATTTAGGTAACCTGGGGATTAATTTTATTTTCATAATTACATAAGATTATATCCATCATGGTTGCCTTATCATTTTTAACCCTTACAACTAACTTGTAATATAACACTCATGGATACCTTTTGGTGTAACCATCGCAGTTACACTTGTAATAACCATTATATTTAAATTCCAACATAAAAATAGCTAATTAATTTTAAGAATATTAAGGAGACTCCCAACATCATAAGAAATTTCAAGTAACCAAAAAATAATCATACAATATTAGTACATTCATCAAAAAATATTTCGATTTAAAATTTGTAAAAATAGAAATTTAAAAGAATATTTCAAAAAAAGTCCTTTAGATAAAGTTTTATTTTCTTAAAAAATGTTAAATTATAATGTATAAGGGTTAATAATGTGTTATTAATTATTAAAGAACTAGATTCATATTCATAAAAGCTTATAAAATCATTAATAACATCTTTCTACCAATTTATTAATAATATATTATTAGTTTCATTGTTTTGGATGCATTTATTTCATGGTTTCTGAAGTTGGTAAAATATTTAATTTCATGTATAAAGGATGAAAAATAATAGTAGTGGAAAAATGTTTTAATATGTTTCTATAATTCCATATTTAATTTCGTTTTTATATGTGGATGATACATTTAATTAAAAATTAATGAAAAAGATGTAATTTATTTTGACAGTTATTTTCAACCATTATGAACTTATATAATTTTATTTAATATAATGTTTATATTTTTGTTCTATGGAATTTTATAACTTATAATATCTATGATTAAATTTTATTTAATCTAAAGTTTATATTTTTGTTCTATGGAATTTTATAACTTATAATATATACAATTAAATTTTATTTAAGGAATATAATTTATTTAAGATCATGCTTTAAATCGTTAAATTAAAAAGAAAAATTGTCGCCCATAAAGGGGGGGAATCGACATGTCCCGGGAGATGATTTCATTCTCTAGAATTATGGGATAATAGGAGAGTTTTGATGGTGTATATACCATTAACACAATAAAAGTATATTCTATTTAATGTAAAAGGTATATCATATCACTTTGATGATGGGAGGTGAGGATATAATAAGAAAATATAATCAGTTTAAAATAATCCAGTATAAAATTATAGAGGATTTTACCTCTTAATTATATTCAATCTGAACCTTATAAGGGAAGTTGAATTTTTACTTTTGTTGAGACCAAAGACTCATGTATGTGGGATAGTATCATGTGATTAGTGTTGGTCTTAATTTGGATAAGATTCATGGATTTGGATGAGTGATATGATTTTCTCGTGAGGAGTGGTATTTATAGTGGAGGACAGGGAGTTTTTAATCTTTTTATTCATTAGATTATTATTTTGGATAAATAATAAGAATATTTTTTATTCCCAATAATAAGTATGGTAAAGTGATAATTTGATTTATATATTATGGTTCATACATCAACAATGACTCAAGAAATAGTCTATTTATATTTTAATGTTACATACAGTAAAATAATGTATTTCACTATTCATAAAAAATCAACTATTGGAGAGAAAAAAATTCATGAATTACCCCTTAACATTTTCAATGTGTATAGTTAAAAAATGAACTCCATTTTAAAATATAATTTTATAAATATGATACATTTAATTTATAATTAAAATTTTCATTTATTAGAAAAATTATGATTTTAAAACTATAACTGATTTTTTTACATATAAAATCTTTAATAAAGTGTAATAAAATTATCTTCTAATAATTAGACAAAAATATTATGATTTTAAATTATTTAATGAGGATAAAATTTATTTACAATTATTAAAAAATTAAAAATTTATAAATAAACATTTCTATTTCTCAAAAATATAATCACTTAATTTAAAATTTTCAAAACATTTATTAACTTATTATATGTTATAAATATATATAATGTTCACTTATAACATACAAAAATTTTATTTACACCATCATAGTTGAGATTAATATTATATTATTAAATATTCCATATTTTCTATATAAACCACTTATTTTAATATATAAATATAAAGAATTAATAGATTTTGTTCTAGAATGAAAATGAATTATTTTATAAGTACATGGGTTGTTAAAATCTTGTTCCTTTGTAATAAAGTGACCAATATATATAGGATATTTTGGTTAGTGTTTTTACATATAGAATAATTATCATGAAAATGTTTCGTTTTCATTTATCGATTATACTTTTATAACCATCCATGAATGATGGTTAGGAAAAATGAACTCTGTTACAATCACGGAGAAAACAGGTTATAAGTACACATGGGTATGCTTTCCATTTTCAATGAAGTTGTTGTAATGAAGGTTAGTAATATTTTATTATTACATTATTTTTATTATATTATAAATATAATATTATTTATTTAAATACACTAACATATAGAATCCATGTGATTTTTTTCTTGAAAAAGGAATTACAATGTTTTGTGGAGGTGGAAATCCACATGTATTAATGAATTCAATTATCATTATTAATTGGATTGAAATATAAGAAATCATATGATATTGGTTCATCATATAATAATAAATATTTTTTTATTATCATAAATATTCAATTAATCGATCATTATTACCAACCATGAGAGGCAGTGATGGATGATGAATTAAATCAGTCCGCGAAGTGGTAGTCCACTTTAGAAATGAACGATGGATTGCATCCAATTTTAATTAATATGATATTAATAATGGTTATACATTAACATAATATCATCTAATTATATGGTAGATACTGTTTTAATTATTTCATAATTTTTGACGAAAATTTTATTATATAGAAGAATAAACAAAACAAAATAATATTAGTAAAAAATAATACCACTTCTTCACACATCCTCTTTATAATGATACCTAAATACTTTAAATGATAGTTTCATGATCCAAATAGGTAATATAAGACATGGGTATGGGTCTATGGAAGTAAATATTTAAGGTAATGGAGGTTATAATTTCCAAAAAGGGTTTGAGGAAAAAAGAATAGTTGGAGTTGTTTTATTAGTGAGGGAGGAGGACTCGTAGAAATACCTTAGGAATTAGATTAATATATATTAATTTTAATGTAAAAATTGACTATTGTTGAAATAATTAAATAATAGAATGATTATAGGTCTAAATAGTCTCATCCAATAATGTACTGATGATTTTAGATTGTGTCATCACCCTTACCCCCTAAAAATTTTGAAAGTTACAACAATATAAATTTTTTTTAGCCTTCAGGGGTAAAGAATGATTCTATAATATTATTAAATACCCATAAATATAAAGTAAATTTTATTTTAAAACATATTCCCTTAACATAGTTTATTATATTATATATATTAATTTTAAATAATTTAATGAAATACTTCGGGCACTGGATGGTAACCGGAGGTGGACTCCATAACGAGAGGATTCTTGGAGCTGATAGACAGACGTAGAGAGCTGAGGTGGCCATCTGTACCTACCCTTCAGGTAGGAACACCAGATGATGATCCAGGAGCATCTTGACACCTTAATGTTGTTTTGTCTCTTCATTTTTGGACGTGTACCTTTAATTTTCCTTTAATGACATAAATATAATAATTTAATTATAATATAATACATTCACATGTATCTAATATGTTATATTGATTTATAAATATTTTTTGGAGACAACAAATCTTCCCAAATATATTACTTTTTATATTTTAAAACTATATCCTCGATTTTTTATACTGGAGAAAGAATCAATATATCGGCATTGCGTAAGAATTTAAGGTTATTTTTTAATCAATATAAATTATAAGTAAATTAAAAAAATTAAAAAAAATTATTGTAAAGACCTGTAAAGTTCGAGGTAACTTTTTTTCTTAATTTTGTTTGGGATTTTACAAGAATGCAGTTTCAGACGTAACTTGATTTCGAGGACCGGTGTGCCCGGAATTTCTATCAGAAGTTTAGCTCGGGTACGTTCAGTGAATGAACGAGCTGGAATTCCTATCTTTTGAATCGCTGCTCGGAATCGAATTCTAAGGGCACCGATGGAACTGCAGCGCTGGTATTTGTTTAGGAACGCTTAATCCGGAGTTGCGTTTACACGAGAGATGTTGATAAAAATTGTGGAAGTTAAAAATAAAAATTAAACAACAATTTTTATTTTTACTCTATGTGTATAATCCATGGAATGGAAGTTGGGTAACAACCCAACATCCCTTGGGAGGTTATGAGGGTGGTGGGGCCCTCACAAACCCCACCCCTTCATATCCGCTAACCCCCTCAACTCACCATTAATTTTGTTAACTTATGTTTATTAACTTATGACATTAATGTAGTGAGTTAAATGTGAGTTTTTGAAATTCAAACTCTTGAATTTCAAAATCCATGATGTATTAATAAAATAAGATAAGAAATTATTTTATTGGGTTGGTGTTTAGTTGTTTGAGAGCCTTTGGAGAAAAAAGCTATGGAAGTCTTGAGTTCTTCATTCTCATTGACGAAGAACGCGAAGAACGAACGATCTCCGACGTGGAGCGCCGAGCCCTCGGAGACCGTCTTCAGTGACACCGACCCGCGATGCGACCTCTTCTTCCACGATTATTTTCTTCCATGACGTCTCTTTCGTGACAGTTTTCCGCGACTAAATCTCCATCAACGTCTTCGAATCCTCGCTTCGCGACGCCGACATTCGTCATCTCTTTTATCATGGTTGGGGTTTATTTAATTATTTTGTTCGTGATTTCTAGTTTTTTGTTCTTCGTGGATATACGACCAAATGATACCGATTAACGAGAGGGGCCGGACCGCACAAACACGATAGCTCCTGCTCCTTTATCCTTGATTGATTCTTTGTGTTTGGGATGGAATGGCATGGTTCCGTCGCACCACGCGGGATTGTACGACAAGTAATGCGTGGCGCCGTCGCGCCGCGCTGTGAAGTTGAACAAGGACGTGACGTCGTCGCGCCGCATCAAAGAAAACCGAAGACACCGCGGCAGGAGCAGGGTCGTGGCGGAAGGGCACGGTGCTGTCTCACCGCGCCGGACGAACCAAGCCGCGGCCGGTTTCGGGCCACGGCGAATCAGGGTGACCGACGGCCGGTTTCGGGCCGCCGGTGTCGGCGAAGGATGAAGGACCAGCTGTCTCTGATCCTTGTTGGCAGAACTGGCCGTCCGGTGCGGGCCGGTCGGACAAGGGGAAGCTGAGGGAATTAATTCCCCCGGCCGGCCTACAAAACGGCCCCCATAAATGGGGGCCGTGGTTACACTAGGGGGGCAGGCGCCCCCCCCCCCCTTGCCAACGGCTCCGCCGTTGGCCGAGCGCCAGCACGCTGGGCGCACTTTGCCCAGGCCGGGCCGGGCCGCACCGACCGGGCCAGCCCGCGCCCAAGCGGGCCTGACCCAGACCCGGTTAGGGTCGACCCCCAGGGTATCAGGCCGGGTCGGACCGGGCCCGAACCCCTTAATACCGAATCTTTACGGTCGGACGCCCATCACTTGTGCTACGAGTCTCCAATCGACACACCGTCAATTGTGATGCGATCCTTGGATCGAGACAGTCGTTTTGGTATATCGCACTCAAGGTTTCGGAATACTTTGAGTTCGGCCGGGTTGGTTCGTACACGAAACCAACCGGGCCCTCAGAGCGGAAACACTCATATCATAAGCTCCGGATGTCTGAATGACGTTTCGTCGACTTTGTTGGTTTCCTCTTAGTGAGACGGATCTTTTGGCTTACTCCGCCCGAGGTTTGGATGCAAGTGGAGTATGGTCGGGTTGGTTTTGCCTTAAAAAACAACCGAGCCCCTAGGACGAAAAATCCAATCACTCTCAGACCAGGCGTCAGATTGACGCGCCGTATGCGACATTGAGTTCCTGTTGACGATACTAAACATTTGGATACATCAACTCTGGACTATGTGTCAGTTGATGTATCAGCCTCTCAGCTTGTGGAGCGGACCCTCCCGAATGAGCTTGCTATGTGAGGGAACCCTAGTGCTGGCTGCGAATCCTACTGTGACTGTGACGACGGCTATGCAGAGATCCTCAGTGGATTCGATGACGATGACTGTAGCACTCAGCGATCCTATGTGGATCAGTGTTACTGATCCTGTGTGGGTCCGATCCTGTGTGGGTCATCGCTCAGCAGTTCTGTGTGAGCTAGCGCCTACAGATCCTGTGTGGGTCTGATCTTGTGTGGCTCATTGCGGGGGTTAGTACCAATCGATCCTTTGTGGGTCCGACGAGTTAGATGGATCAGTGATCATCTCTATCATCTTTCGAAGAAGAATACATGTGTGAGCTGAATCCCTGTTTTTCTTTCCTATATGGATTGTGTTGTGCTATCCTGTGTGGATTACGTTTTGCTTCCTGTGTGGAATATGTTTGCTTTTTTGTGTGGACTGGGTTGTACATGGGCTCGGAGGTTGGAGCGTTTTGGAATTGATGACTTAGGTATATGTATGGGAATATACCTAAGCATTGTCCGTTGTTACTTCGTGATTGTATCTTTCCTTTGTGGATTATCCTTTGTGGATTTTGGGAGAACTTCGGGGGTCTCGGGATCTCTACTGAGTAGCTTATACTCACCCCTTCATGGGCTATGCTCGCACTACGTTGTGTTGGTTGCAGATGACGGACATCGCTGATCATGGTTTAGGCTTGCAGAGCAGGATAGTACATGGAGGTGGACCACTAGGTGGGACGTACTCGGAGCGGTCGGCTGGACCCGAGGAGCAGTGGAGGCTATCTATACTCACCCATCAGGAGGGATTTCCAATGGATGGCTCGAGGGTGCAGTTTTTGTTTAAAGTTGTTGTTTTTCACTTTCGAGTTGTACTTTACTTTCAGTTTGGGTTTGTATTATGGCCCATTTAATTTTCTTGTACTTTCTGTTGTACACAGTTTCTACGTAGTGTTTAATTATACTGCTTTCTTGCTATGTGGTGTTTTTTTAATTTACAAAGGCAATGCCTTCACTTTTTACTGGGATTTACGCCTTGGTGCTGGTCTCCAGCCCCTGGCCTATGGAAGGCGGGCTTGGGGTAGTCACGGCACGGGCCCCGAGGACGGGTCGTGACAAATTGGTATCATAGGAGTTCGGTTCTACGGCGGACACTGATCTTTTCTATATAAAGCAATGGTGTTTAGCATATTGGGTGTGGTTATCAGTCCAGGGAGTCCAGTGTTGGTGCGGTGACCGACGTATCCGTACACCAGGACCCTGACTTCTGATTTCCGACTTAATGCACAAAAACATTGATTGTGTGTGTGTTTCTTGTTTTCTTTGTGATTACTTTGTATCAGCTCACCAGGTATACTGTTCTGACCATGGCACACCTGTTTCCTTTTCAAGATGGCCCAACGACGGCATCCAGCAGGGGTTCTGAGAGTTGAGCGTGACGACAGCCCACCGAGCGACGAGGCCTCGGTGCAGGGCCCTTTGTCACCAGTGGCACCGCCGGTAGCTCTACCCGCCAAGCCACCGATGCTTCTAGCCCCAGCCGCTGACGATGCACGTCGCCTCAATGCACTGCATGAGTTCCAGCACCAGCGACCACCCAGGTTCTGCGGGGAGACGGACCCCTAGGAAGCCGAGGACTGGCTGGAGGCAGTGGTGAGATTTTTCAGGTTAGTGAGGACACCAGCAGACCTCATGGTGATCCTCACAGTGAGCCTACTGCACACAGTAGCATGCAGATGGTGGAGCTTGATTCTCCAGGTGCATGATGAGGAATATCTTCTGTGGACGGATTTTGAGAGCCTCTTCCACTCTGAGTTCGTCCCAGCCACCCTCCATGCGGTGCGCATTCAGGAGCTTCTTCAGCTGCGGCAGGGAAGCATGACGGTCACCCAGTACTCAGCGAGATTTTCCGATCTCTCGCGCTACTCTACAGACATGGTACGAGACCCATTCTTCTGGGCCCAGACCTTTGGGTAGGGATTGAGACATCAGATCAGGGCATCGCTGATCTCCCTCATCATTCAGACTCAGACAGGAGTACTGGAGCGAGCCCTTTTGATCGAGAGTTTTCTTGCTGAGTCTACACCAGCGCTGAGACCCACCGCAGTGCGGCACATAGCAGAGTCTTCTGTAGCAGGCAGTCGACGGATGACTCATGGGTCCAGGAAGAACAGACCCTCAGGCAGACGACCTTAGGACACTGGCTCAGCAGTGCGGGGCACACAGTGCGGAGCCAGTCTTTCGAGAGGCAGGCAGTGCTACTCATGTGGCGGGCAGGGCCACATGGCTCGTGATTTCCCGACCCGCCGTACCGAGGAGCATCATACGGTTGAGGGACCATCGAGGTAGAGGAAGAGAGTCGACCGTGGTGGTCCGCAGGGAGCAGGCGGACGAGGCATAGGAGCAGGCCGAGCAGCAGGTGGTGGGAAACGCTTTGAGACCCTACAACCACCACCACGAGGAGGTCCACCCCGACCACATGGAGCTGGCGGGAAGAGACAGGAACAACTCCTGGCAGCGGAGGCCTACAACCACGGCGCGCCCCGAGATGATTTGAGGTACTATCTATGTCTATTCCACCCTTGCTGCAGTTCTTATAGACACAGGAGCGAGTCACTCTTTCATAGCAGCTGTCCTTGTTCGGAGCTCGGAGATTCCGACAGAGCCGTTGGCTCGATCCTTACGGCTAGAGAATCCTACGGGAGCAGACTCGACGATTACGCACTGGTGCCGGCAGTGTGAGCTTATTCTAGATGGCGATAGCTTTGGCTAGGATCTTCTTATAGTGGCGTCGAGGCCTTGCGTCGTCATCTTGAGCATGGATTGGTTTTCTACATTCCATTCACATATTGACTATGTTAGGCGCAAGGTGCGATGTGTACGCACCAACGGGAGTAGGTTCACCTTCACCGGCGAGAAGGGAGCCTTCGCAACACAAGATGGACTTCCGCAGAGGAGAGGACAACCCATCACTCATCAGTTGGCTAGTCTCATCCTAGGAGCAGTTGGCGTGCAGAGTCTTGGTTTTCCTGGAGTGGTGGATCAGTATGCGGACGTTTTCCCCGACGACGTTGCAGGGCTACCTCCTTGCAGAGAGGTAGACTTTTATATTGATCTGTACCCCGGGACAGCCCCGATATCGACTCCAGCATATCGGATAGCCCCCTCCAAGCTTCAAGAGTTGCGGGTATAGTTGGAGGACTTATAGAGAAAGGGATTCATCTGACCCAATGTTTCACCCTGGGCTTCCCCGATTTTTTTCGCCAAGAAGGAAGAAGGGAGCTTGCGACTTTGTGTCGACTATCGTTGCCTGAACCAGGTGACAGTGATGAACAAGTATCTTATACCGAGGATTGATGACATCTTCGATCAGCTCATGGGAGCACAGTGGTTCTCAAAGATAGACCTCATGTTAGGCTACCATCAGCTCGGAGATTGAGACGAGGAATGGCAGAAGACGACCTTCAGATTTCGGTATGGCCAGTATGAGTTCATGGTTATTCCATTCGGAATAACCAATGCTCCATTAGTGTTCATGGCCCTCATGAATAGGATTTTTCATCCATACCTCGATCGATTTGTCATGGTCTTCATCAACGACATTTTTATTTACTCGACGACTGAGGAGGAGCACGCCTACCACATAAGGGTTATACTAGACACACTCCGAGAGCACCAGATTTATGGAAAGCTCTCGAAATGTTAGTTCTGGATACGTGAGGTCCACTTCTTGGGGTAAGTCATCTCTGAGGCGGGAGTTGTAGTGGATCCTGTGAAGATTGAGGCAGTGCTAGCTTGGGAGCCACCCAGGAGCGTGACAGAGGTGCGGAGATTCTTGGGACTAGCTGGATACTACCGGAGATTTGTGCCAGACTTCTCCAGAGTTGCAGAACCACTCTCAGCTTTGACAAAGAAGGGGAAACCCTTCATGTGGTCAGACAGATGTCAACAGAGATACCAAGAGCTGAGACAGAGATTGACCAGCGTACCTATCGTGAGGTTGCCTGAGGAGGGAGTAGGGTACGTAGTCTACTGCGATGCATTAGGGACCGGGATCGGATGTGTCCTGATGCATGAGCGGGTAGTAATCGCCTTTGTCTCACATCAGTTGAGGCCGCATGAGCACAACTACGCTACCCATGACCTGGAGTTAGCAGCAGTGGTATTCGCTCTGAAGACATGGCGACACTATCTGATGGGCGGGCGTTTTACATTCTTTTCTGACCATCAGAGTCTCAGATACATCTTCTCTCAGAAGGATCTGAATCTAAGACAGCGAAGATGGCTTGAGTTCCTCCAAGACTATGACTTTGAGATAGTCTATACTCCTGGGAAGGGTAACGTGGTAGCTGATGCTCTCAGTATGAGGGCGGGCATTCAGCTACTTGAGGAGGCGACAGAACAACTAGCCTCTTTGCAGATATCTTTAATGGATAGAGATGGAGCATCATTCCTTCAGTCTCTCACAGTCACTCCTCCACTACTGCAGCGGGTCAGAGAGGCTCATCGTGGGGACACTGACTGTGAGACGCGGCCTGCACAGATATCCTGAGGACAGGCACCTGATGGTTTCTCCTTTGGAGCAGAGCACAAAATAATTTTCAGAGGACATACCTTGGTACCAGTCACTTTACAAGATGAGGTGCTGAGAGAGTTTCACACTTCTCCTTTGGCGGTACGTCCTGGAGTGGCAAAGATGTACCAGGACCTCAGACGACAACATTGGTGGTCGGGCATGAAGAAGGTTGTGGTCGAGTTCGTTTCTCGATGCCTCACTAGCTAGCAGGTGAAGGCTGAGCACCAGGTACTATGAGGCTTGGTACAACCCTTGGAGGTCCCGGAGTGGAAGTGTGACGGGATATTTATGGACTTCATGACTGGACTTCCACAGACTTCCAGAGGTCCCGTCTCCATCTGGGTGATTGTCGACCGACTCACCAAGTCGGCTCACTTCATACCTATCAGAGAGCAGGGCTCAGTGGAGAGCATGGGACGACTTTACGTTCAGGAGATTGTATGGCTACACGGTGTGCCATCATCTATCATCTCCGATCAAGATGCTCACTTTACATCCCAGCATTGGAAGGGGTTGCAGGAGGCGTTCGGGACGCAGCTACGTCTGAGCACAGCCTTTCACCCTCAGATGGATGGTCAGATGGAGAGGACCATTCAGACTCTCGAGGACATGCTCCGCTCTTGTGTCCTCGACATTGGTCGCAGCTGGGAGGACCACTTACCCTTTGTGGAGTTCACGTACAACAATAGTTACCACTCCACCATCGGGATGGCACCATTCAAGGCAGTGTATGACAGACCTTGAAGATCTACTTTGTGCTGGACAGGCCATGGGGAGTTGGCACTTGTGGGACCAGAGATGGTTCGGGCCACGATATAGAAGTTCCAGGTCATCCAAGAGCAGATGAGGACACCTCAGAGCTGGCATAAGTCATATACTGACACGAGGCAGAGGCCACTATAGTTCGAGGATGGCGACGACGTCTTCTTGCGTGTCTCACCTCGACGTGGATTACATAGATTTGGACGAGGCGGAAAGTTGTCTCCACGCTTCATCGGACAATTCCAGGTCCTCAGCAAGATTGGTGAGGTGGCTTATCGCCTGGCTCTACCACCTCAGTTGCACCGGGTGCACGACGTCTTCCACGTATCTCAGCTGAGGAGATACATGCACGACCCGACGCATATCATTGACCATGGGGATCTTGAAGTTGATGATGTGGCGACTTTTGTGGAGGTCCCAGTGGAGATCGAGGATCGACATGAGTGGGTCCTATGTGGATGGTCGATTCCTCTAGTGCGCATCAGATGGCAGCACGGAAACCTCCAGGAGAGAACTTGGGAGCGGGAGGCTCAGATGCGTGCTCTGTACCCACTTTTGTTTCCCTAGATTATGATGTATCTTTACGGGGACGTAAAGCCCTGAGGTGGGAGTAATGTAATGACCCGTAAAATTCAAGGGAAATTTTTTTTCTTAATTTTCTTTGGGATTTTACAAGAATGCAATTTTAGATGGCACTTGATTCGGAGGCCCGGTGTGCCCGGAATTTCTATCCGAAGTTTTGCTCAGGTACGTTCAGTGAACGAACGAGCGGGAATTCTTATCTTTTGAATCGGTGATCGGAATCGAATTCCGAGGTTACCGATGGAACCGCAGTGCTGGTATTTGCTTAGTAACTCTTAATCTGGAGTTGCGTTTACACGATAGAAGTTCATAAAAATTGTGGAAGTTAAAAATAAAAATTTAACAACAATTTTTATTTTTACACTAAGTGTATAATCCTTGGAATGGAAGTTGGGTAACTACCCAACCTCCCATGGGAGGTTATGAGGGTTTTGGGGCCCACACTAACCCCACCCCTTCATATCCTCTAACCCTCTCAAGTCACCATTAATTTTGTTAACTTAGGTTTATTAACTTATGAAAATAATGGTGTGAGTTAAATGTGAGTATTTGAAATTCAAACACTTGAATTTCAAAAGCCTTGATGTGTTAATAAAATAAGTTAAGAACTTATTTTATTGGTTTGTTGTTTAGCTGTTTCAGTGACTTTGGAGAAAAATAAATGGAAGTCTTCAGTTCTTCATTCTCTTTGACGAAGAACGCGAAGAACGAACGATCTCCGACGTGGAGCGCCGGGCCCTTGGAGACCGTCTTCCGCGACACTGACCAGCAACACGACGTCTTCTTCCACGACGTTTTACTTCTGCGACATCTCTTTCGAGACGGTTTTCTGCGACGAAATCTCCTTCAACATCTTCGAATCCTCGCTTCGCGACGCCGACGTTCATCATCTCTTTTATCAAGGTATGGGATTATTTAATTATTTTCATTCGTGATTTCTAGTTTTTCGTTCTTCGTGGATATACGAACAAATGTTACCGATTAACGAGAGGGGGACGGACCGCACAATCACGGCTGAACCTCCTCCTTTATCCTTAATTGATTTTTTGTGTTTGGGACTGAATGGCGTGGTGCCGTCGCACCACGTGGGATCGTACGGAATGTAATGCGTGGCGCCGTCGTGTCGCGCTGTGAAGTTGAACAAGGACGCGATGCCATCGCGCTACGTCGAAGAAAACTGAAGACATCGCGGCTGGAGCGGGGCCACGAAAGAAGGGCTTGGTGTTGTCGCACCGTGCCGGACGAACCATGCCGCAGCCAGTTCGGGCCCGCGGCAAAGCAGGGTGACCGGCGACCGGTTCCGGGCCGCCGGTGTCGGCGAAGGAGGAAGGACCGACCGTCGCCCGTCCTTGTTGGCAGAACAGGATAGCCGGTGCGGGCCGGATGGACAAGGGGAAGCCGGGGGAATTAATTCCCCCGGCTAGACTACAAAATGGCCCCCATAAATGGGGGGGCCGCAGCTACACCAGGGGGGCAGGCCCCCCCTCCCCCCGGCCAACCGCTCGGCCGTTGGCCGAGCGCCAGCACGCTAGACGCGCTGTGCCCAGGCCGGGCCTGGCTGCGCCGACCAGGCAGGGCCGCGCCCTAGCGGGCCGGACCCAGACCAAGTTCGGGTTGACCCTGTTTGGGTAGACCCCGGGGGTATCGGGCCGGGTCGGACCGGTCCCGAACCCCTGAATACCGAACCTTTACGGTCGGACGTGCATCACTTGTGATACATGTCTCCGATCGACGCATCATCAATTGAGATGTGATCCTTGTATCGAGATGGTCGTTTCGGTATATCGCACTCAAGGTTTCGGAATACTTTGAGTTTGGCCGAGTTGGTTCGTACACGAAACCAACTAGGCCCTCAGAGCAGAAACGCTTTTATCATAAGCTTCGGACGTCTGAATGACGTTCCTTCGACTTTGTTGGTTTCCTCTTAGTGAGATTGATATTTTGGCTTACTCTGTCCGAGTTTTGGACACAGTTGGAGTACGGTCGGGTTGGTTTTACCTTAAAAAACAACGGGGCCCCTATGACGAAAAAGCCAATAACTCTCTGACCGGGTGTCAGATTGATGCGCCGTCTGCGACGTTGAGTTCCTATTGACGATACAGAACTTTTGGATACATCAAATCTGGACTATGTGTCAGTTGATGTATCAGACTCTTGGATCGTGGAGCGAACCCTCTCGAACGAGATTGCTGTGTGCGGGGTCCCTAGTGCTGGTTGCGACTGCTACTGTGACTGCGACGACGACTGTACATAGATCCTCAGTGGATTCGACGACGACAACTACAGCAGTCAACAATCTTATGTGGATCAGTGCTACCGATCCTGTGTGGGTCCGATCCTGTGTGGGTCATTGTGGGGGTTAGTACCTATCGATCCTTTGTGGGTCCGACGACTTAGATGGATCAGTGATCATCTTTATAGTCATTCGAAGAAGAATACCTGTGTGAGATGAATCCCTGTTTTTCATTCCTCTATGGATTGTGTTGTGATATCCTGTGTGGATTACGTTTTGCTTCCTGTGTGGAATACGTTTTCTTTCCGGTGTGGACTGGGTTGTACTTGGGCTCGGAGGTTGGAGCGTTTTGGAATTGATGACTTAGGTATATGTATGGGCATATACCTAAGAAGTGTCGGTTGTTACTTCGTGATTGTATCTTTCCTTTGTGGTTTATCCGTTGTGGATTTTGGGAGACCTTCGGGGGTCTCGGGGACTCTACTGAGTAGCTTATACTCACCCCTGCATGGGCTATGCCCGCACTACGTTGTGTTGGTTGCAGACGACGAACATCACTGATTGTGGTTTAGGCTTGCAGAGCAAGACGGTACCTGGAGGTGGACCACTAGGTGGGACGTACTCGGAGCGGTTGGCTGGACCCGAGGAGCAGTGGCCTCTATCTGTACTCAAACTTCAGGAGGGACTTCCAGTTGACGGCCCGAGGCAACAGTTTTACTTTACAGTTGTTGTTTTTCCCTTTCGAGTTGTACTTTACTTTCAGTTTAGCTTTGTATTCTAGCCCATTAACTTTTCCACACTTACTATTGTACACAGTTTCTACGTAGTGTTTACTTATACTGATTTCTTGCTCTGTGGTGTTTGTTTACTTTACAAAGGCAATGCCTTCCCTTTTTACTAGGATTTACGCCTTGGTGCTAGTCGCCTGCCCCTGGCCTATGGAAGGCGGGCTTGGGGTAGTCACGGCATGGGCCCCGAGGACGGGTCGTGACATTTAATTATTCTCAAATTAGTTTTTAATACTCAATAATAACGATTTTTATCCCAATTTGAACTTATAATTGATATTTAAAAGTAAGAGTGTGTATTTTTTTATTTTTGATTACGTAAAATAATATAAAAGTAAAAAATAATTATAAATGGGAAGAATTAATTTTTCATAGGGTATGATTACTATTGATGGAATAATCTCATCCAATGAAATAATTAATTTTTTTAATGAATTTAAAATTTTAACACATTATTTTTAAATCTAATTAACTCATTTTACCTTTATCTTTGGAATAAATACTTATTATGGTTACTGTTTAGCATATAGAAAATAAATTGAACTATTTACCAAATTTTTACCATATTTAAACAAATTATCAATCTTTTTATTTTCAATTTTCATGGTGGAATAATTAAATTTATAATTAATCCGATAGATTTTGATGAAAAGTAATTTTTTAAAATTCATTTTTATGTGTGAAAATGTAATTATAATAATTAAAAGTATAAAAATCATTCAAGGGACCATAATTATACTAAATTTAATGAATTATAACTATTTAAAATTTAAAATTTCTTCAAATATAATTTTATTTTGTATATACATGAAAATAAAATTCAGTTTCCAATAAAAATCATTACTTCTAAATAATCATTAAAAATGAATCTTTTCAAAAAAAATCTAAAAAACTCATCCAAACATAATTTTGAAATTATGAGTTTAAAAAATTAGTTAGTTTTTACAAATTTAAATGTTAAAATTTTAGTGTAATGTTTTTGAATAAACCCATATATTGCATGAAACTCCAATTTTGTATGAAATAATGCTAGTTTTTTTAAATAAAAAATTAACAAATAATCATATAATAAATATAACTCTATAATATATCATATATCATTATAAAATATAATTTATTATTATAATAAAATAATTTATCTTATTATTACATGGGTAGTTACGTTCCTACCCCTTTTGGAAATTTCATTCTTGTAATTTTATTAATTACTTAAACTAGTGGGGATACCCTTCCATCGGTGTATTTTCAAATTCCCATGTTTTTTATTTAACCATATGGTTCTCTGAAAAAACAAAAAAAATGATGAATTTACTATTCTAAAGCACCTGAAATGTGCAATAAATAATCTTGAATAGGTTGTTCCCCATAAAAAAGGATACCATCAAATTGAACTTTTTCATCTTTCAATACATTAAATGCATTTGACCTATATTTACGAGATAGAAAAGAAAAAAATTGGTCATGTAAATGTTATAAACATGAATCTAATAAATATTTATATAAAACTAATCCTACTTTATCTAAGATTTAATATGTTCCAATAAACTATGGAATTAGTTTCCTCCATTTACCAAAACTCAAAAACATTTTTTTGTGTAGATTCTTTAAGAAAAATATAATCACCTACCTCAAAAGAATTATAATTTACCAAATTATTTGTTTAACATTCCTTACATCTCTAATATAACCTCATGTTCTTATAAATTATATTCACCATCTAATCCATCTATTGTACTAATTCTAGTCCCAACATTTTTCATTCACTTATTTCATCCGCGCAAGTTTGACTCTGACACTACATCCCATATAATTCTAATGAAGGATACATTTATATATTTGAATGAAAACATTTATTATAACAAAACAAATTGAATGTGATAATTTTATCCTAAATTATCTAATAATACAATAAAAAAAACAAAATCTAATCCACTATTGTCATAATCATTTACATAGAATGTTTATCAGGATTTGAATGAAAGGCTTAGTAACACTTCATTCAGTGCACAATGAATTCTATAATCCAATTCATAATTAGAGGTGATCCTAAGATCATGAAAAGATACTATGGAATAATGGAATCAAGGTTTTCTAATTATAAATTTGACATTAAATTGAGAAATTTTATCCACATACATACTATCTCAAATGGGAGTAAAATGAGATGTTTTAGTTAATAAATTAAAAATTACAACAAATTCATCATTACATCATTTTTTCATTCATAATACCATCATGAAATCGATCGATATATACACCCATTTACATTCTATAATTATGATAAGATAAATCATCCCATTCAATAATTCTGATTATTGTTTTAACTGTTATTAAATAGAACATTACATAGTAAATTTAAAGACATATTTTGTCATTCCTTAAATCTAAAAATGTTTCTAAAGGTATCAACACGTTTTTTTGTGGCTAGGATGAATGAATATAAAATGTGTAACAGTGTTTCTCACACAATAGTTCTTTCATAATCTATGTATCACATGAAACACAAGAAGTTTTTTTAAATCTTTATACACCTTATTTTTTAATATTAAAATTTGGAATCTTATATACCATAACCAAGTGTACCATTTTATATAAATCAGATTCTACTTTTCGATATTTCATAATTATATCTGGAAGACATTATTTGACTAAAACCTAAAACAAGATTTAGTGAGTTCATGGATGCATTATTTATAATTCAAAACTCATCAAATGTTTAACCAAATTATCAAGTTACATACACACCATCATTAATGTAGAATTATATTTCCAAATCAATGCATTTTCTACTTTTTTACTATATCTATATGGTAATAAATTTCTTATTTATATTACATTATATATTCAATCTTTCTCTTATGTCTGAAGTTAAAATAATTATGAGTGAATATAAACTTACAAATTTAATTATTTGTAAATAATTCACAATAACTCTATATAAATGATCTTCCAACTATTTAAATTATTCACTATAATAGTATGTTCATGTCCATGTGTATGATGCTTTTTCAAATGAGTTTTTAATTGATGTGATGTATAATAAATTTCACTAACACTCTACATTAAAACAAATCCTAGTACTTTTAATGATGTAATATTGTAATTAATCAAGACATAATTTCAATATTAGAGGGTGAAACCTAGAGAATCTAATAATCATCTATTTTATTCGTGTAAACATTCATTACATTCCCTAATCCAAATAAACCAAAATACTTTTCTAAATAACATTGTTCGTGATCCTTATAACCATGACAATTTTACAAAAAACCATTAGTAATATCCTACTAAACTAAGTGAACTATAAATCATAGAAACATTTTTTATTTATTTTCTTTTAATTATCCACTTTAATAATTGTAGGATCATAACATATTCCATGTTTTTTATGATATTTCCATATAATTAAATTGGAAAGAACAAAATGTCACATTTCCAATTTTTTTCATATAACCTATTTTCAGTTTTATGTTTTAGAATAATAATTTTATATTCTCCTTATAATTCACAAATATTTTATGACCTTTTTTCATTAGGTACATTAAAATTTTCAATGGATATTTTACATGAAACATTGTTTTTTAAAAATTAAAAAATATACTACTATATAATCATGTTGATAATGAACTAGCTGTAAATTTTGAGATAAGAATAGAAATAAAAAATATTTATATTTAATGTAAATACTTTAGATAAATAAAATATATATTTAATTATGTATTTAATTACTAGTAAAGTCTTTATGTGATTTGAAAATACAATTTTATAAAAAAATTAATCTTTATTATTGTTTGTGATCAAATAAAAAAATTAATTTTTGAAAGATTTAGGAAATTTATTTTAAAAAAAGTAACTTTTATTAAAAATGATAAAATTACCATAGGGATAATTTTATTATACTTTTTTAAAAATTCTAATTATTTATGGATGTCAAGAATTACTTATTTGTTTTAAAAAACAACCATTTCGTTTAAAGAATTAGTAAATATCCATATTTTTTAAAACAATTATAAGTAAAATTATTTCAATTATATATATTTTTTAAAAATTAGATCAATTATATTGACATAATATTGAATTATTATATAAAAGTTTATGTACTTAAGAAAATAATTACTTCAGAAAACCTTTTTTTCATTGTATAAAAATGTTTAAATTAAAATTTAATATTATCATTACTATGAATGGAATTTATAAAATTCGAATCCATATTTTGAAACATCATAATAAATTTTATATAAAAGGAGATATTTAGTATCATTTCCAAATGAGTAATAAAAATAGTAAAAATTAATTACGAATGTTAATGCTAAAACAATTTTACTATTGGTAAATCCTAAATTATATAGGATGAAATGTTCTTAAAAATTGTTCAATATCCATTTTATGACTATATTTCAACCATTAATAAATTATTCTCAATTTTTATGTAGTTGTGGGAATGTTTTCCATGAAAGTGAAAAAAATAATAATTTAACTAAAAAAATGAAAAATGTCACCCACATTCATTTATATCTCAAATAATTGTTCATATACGACAAAAATAATTTGGAAAATAATGTTATTTGAAATTTTGAGAATAATGAAATTAATTTTATAAGGGTAATTTATTTCTTGTTTTTAGTAACTATATAATTTCATTAAAATCTCAAGAAATGCCAATATTTGAATTATATACTTAATAGAAAGATTAATTAAATGATCCCTAAAATATTTAAAGTAATACGAATTGAATGAATTATTATATTAAATTATTTATTTTGATTTATATTACATGATAAATAGGTTTTTAATGAAATATTATCAAATTCCGCATTTTTTCAATATATTATAAAAATATAATTAAATGAATAGATTTGAAATTGACAATAATGTTATTCTATAATTAATTATATTTTTTTAATTTTATTAAAATTCCTAAAAAATTATATCCTTTAACATCTCAAAATTTTCATGCATTAATTTTATATATTATATGGAATTATTATAATACAAGGTGCTAAGAAGACATGTGACTCCAAGTCCCTCAGTGCCCGAAATAATTTCATGAAATATAAAAAAAATAAAATAGCACGTGCACACATTTTTTTTTGAAAATAATGAAATAAATTATAATTAAGAGCTTGTATTATAAATGAAAGGGCACCGTTGTGTTCATAGAATAAAATTTTTCTTATTTGTTTTATAATAATAGTCAGCATGGGTTGGTGGATAAAGCTAGTTTTTTTTACGTATCTATAATAAAATATATCAAAAATATTTTATTTTGATAAAACAAATCATTTTTATTTTATTATAAATTTCCAGGACTCTTGTTTCATCACCATAACCATAGGATTCCATTGAGACAAGTAAATGAATATGTATTGATGTGAATGAAGGATCAGTGATTAGAACGTGTAACGATGATCATTGGCACGCCATGGATTCAAAGGATCTCACCAATGATGATGACACAATGATTTATCATCATCAGTTGGCCGTCCAAATCATGGAAGGGAAATTAATCACATTGTTTTTTCTTACATGTACTTATAATTAATGATGAATGTGAACTAATAAATGAGATGTTTTCTCTACAGTTTGATCCTTTTTGTGGTATGGTTAGTATTTGGAATTGTTAATGGTGTTTTGTTAACTTCTTCAATCATACTGCTAAAAAAACTAATCAAGGACAACCTGAACAAAGGCTGAGGGTCGTTCCTTAGAGGTTCTTGGTTCCATTTTCTTCCCCTATTGTTTTATTTATCCACCGTTGGACCCTCGTGGTCTTGGATCTACTTTTTAGGATGATCCTAATGCATTTGGACTCTTGGATCGTAGGAAAATTGATTTCAGAGATGACAATATTGTAGACCAGGACCCAAAAAGTCTAGATCAATGACAATGTAATTTTTAGGCACTGGAGGATCCCTAGTGGCATGCAAAAGGGACCACCGAAATCCTGGAACTAGTGACCATTTCTGGCGGTCTCATGATGCGATGACCATGTGTGGGTGTGGTAGAAGACGTTGGAGAAACTGGTGAAGATAGTGGTCCAAGGGGTGGTTGGTCGTGAGGGTGTTTGGGGTGGAGGACTTGGAAGTGGAGATGGCCTTCCTAGTGGTTCCTGGCAATGACAGTGGGTTGTGGGTCGGCCGTTAGTGATTGTGGGTCGTGAGTCAGCTGTTGGCAAAGGCAGGCCTTGGGCTGCCTAGTAGCGATGACAGTCCATGGGGATACTAGCAGTGATGACATGACCTCATCATACACGGGGTGACGTGGGGATGACGGGGAGTCATGGGGTTGTGGAGGTCCAAGAGGGCTAGGGCATCACCCATTTGGGGTGGACTGTTGGAACAAAGTGAGACATGCCTAATAAGAGCCACATCAGGACTACAACGTGGCCCACGGTTCGGGCTGGACCTAGGGTTTCAAGTGGCTTTATGTAGCCCAACATCTTAGAGGACACGATCCAATGACCTACCAAGCTGGTCCCAACAGCACAGTGGGCCTTACAAGACTAGCTTGGGTCAGTTTGGTCAGACTAGGTCAGATCTGCCAGCATTTCGGGCTTGGTCTGGTGGGTTATATCTAACACGGATCAGACCTAGGTTGGTCTGTTTTATGAAAATACCCATATAATTCAATATGTTTGTCTATTTGATAAGACATTTTTAGTGTTGGGACCCTTGAATATAGGTCACATTTTTAGGTATTCTATTTGAGTTTCTATGTATGTGTGCATAGAAATTAATGTCTTAATGAGTAGGTTCTCCCATAATGAGTATGCTACGAGTGGAATCCTCTAGCAAGATTTGAATTTGAGACTACGTTACTTGAGACATTGTGACTTATTGATGGTACATATATTTTTGAGACTATGTTACTTAGTGAAACTACGTGTCTTACCCTGAAAATTTATTTTATGGAGACTACATGTCTAATCAAGACAGAGTGCCTCATTGGGACTATGGGTCTTATTGATACTGATTATTTAGTTTATTACATTAGATATTCCTATTTTCATACTATAAATTGATACATGTGTGACATGAATCTGTATATTCATAGTGTCATAATTAATGTATTTCATAGTTTTATACTTCATGTATATCTTAGTGGTGTTTCATGTATTTTTTAGTGGAATACTTCATGTATTTTGTTGGTATACATTGGGTATTTCATAGTGTAATCCCTTTGTTGTTTAGGAGTGTCTAAGATAGTATTTTTTTTACTCACCTCTATGATGGCTTTCCACGCGCACTTCATGTCTTGTGCAGATGATTGGAAATTTTACAGAGTCCTCGGTAGACCAGGACCATATGGTGCTTAGTAATAACAGGAAGTTGAGGTGTGCTACTACTACATCAGACAGCTCTCCAGTACCTTGCTTTTCAGGTTGGGTTTTCTACGTAAAAGTTTCAAGATCTTGTTAATTCACTTTTCTAGACTCGTTTTTTATGCTTGATTTCTTGCCATGTATACTTTTTAGGTTACTATTTCCGTACTCTTTTTCTATTACCAAAGTGGTATGAATGTTTGATTACTTAGTGTTTTACATTTCATCATTTTCATTCATTAAGATTTTAGTGTGTAGATATACTTAATAAAATGCCTCAAATTTGTAAGATATTCCTAATGAGCACTATTCACCAGCCCGTAGCCAATAGGAGGACGGATTGTGGTAGTCACGACATGGGACCCTCTGTGATGGGTCATGATTGAGTGATATCAGAGGAGGTAGTTCAACATAAGAACCAAGAGTCTATGTGATTGGTTTGGGGAAATATTTATAAGTGTTTCAGGTTTGGAATCTAAGAATGGGATTCCATAGTGGTTATAGTTGCCAACATTTCCATGCCCCATGTCTCTAAATTCTTTTTTTTTCAATCGGTACATGAAAACCCTTGTTTCATGGAAAATAATGGTACATGAATCCTATTGGATTTAGGTGTGTTTTCATGTCCCTCTGGAGTCATCTCACCATGTATACTCTATTGACCTCGGTAAATATTATTCTATTTTTAGATACCTCTAAATAGACCGTTATCTAGGATTACCTTGTGTGATCACAAGGATGATCTTATTATCATTGATGCACCAGTACTAGGATATCTTCTAAAGATATCACATCATGGTGGTTTACCTAGGATACTACCACTGGGTGAGACGCTGTTATTACTAGTGTTACCCATTGAGGATGCATGCATGATGATGTCATTGCATGATTTCTATAGGTAGATACCTCCCACTTTTTGGGGTGAGATAGACCCCCATGTTGCTGAGGATTGGCAGGTAGAAGTTATAGGTGTCTTCTCCCTTGTTAGGATGCCTTATGACTGGATGGCAGTCCTAGATGTCATTCTTCTTTAGTTCCTAGAGGGGTAATAGTGGATCTTAGATATTGAGACACACAATTACGAAACAATCACTTATAAATACATTGAGTGTGTCTTCATAGAAGAGCCATTTACAGTGATGTTATGTTCAGTGCGCATATAAGAGCTTCTAAATTTGTATTAGGGCAGTCAGACGGTGGCAGAGTGCTCGGTGAGATTTTTTGATCTTTATCGCCACACCAAAGATATGGTATGATAAACATTATTCAATACTCAAACCTTTTATCAGGGATTACACCAAGAGGTCATGCCATCCACTGTATCCCTTAGCATTTCTATTTATAATGTGGTATTGGTGTGTGCTCTACTAGTGGAGAGATTTCTAACAGGGCATACACTGGCAGTGGGATGTATCACTGGGCAAAATGTAGCTGAGTCTTCAGTAAAAGGATGATGATAGTAGTCTCATGGACCTACCCGGGTTATGAACCCTAGGGGATGACCCCAGGACACAAAATTAGTGGTGCATGGATCCTAGGGAAGATAAATTCAGGTGAAGGATATGTTGTATAACTCAAATGGTGGATGGGGATGTCTAGATCAGGATTTACCAACATGTTATAGTACTGATCGTGAGATGGTCCATGGACCACTGATAAATATGTAGAGGTAGGAGTAAGTTGTTTTATATGCTAGTGGACATGGAATAAGTGTAGTCTGGGTAGTAGGAGTTGTACTAAGGTTTGACATATTACCACCACCTCTGGTGGCCACGATAGGCTTAGGGAGATGGTTAAAGAGTTGGGTTCTTCTCCAAGAAATAGAGTATTATGTGCACAAGCCTCTAGGGATGATTAAAGGTATTATATTTGTATTTTCACATTATAATTAGTTTTAATAGCCATAGGTTTTAGTCATTTTTTCTTCCCATAACACTTTTTTGAGACTCGGAGAATCCGATGGAACTACTGACTCAACCCATATGCTTAGAGACATATATGGGATGTGATTCTATGATCACGAACTAGTTATAATTGTGTGATCATATTATATGAGGTGATAGTTATTATTGTGATATCTTAGTAGCATCAATGAGGCCTTATGATGTCATTATCAGTATGGAATTCTTATCTACATTCCATGTTCAGATTGACTATTTTAGGAACAACGTGTGGTGTGTCTATAATGATGGCTTCATGTTTTCCTTTTTAGGTGAAAAGGAAACCCGTGTAACATAGTATGGGATCACACATAGGAGTATGGACCAGACTAGTCATCATTTTTCTATCCTAACCATCAGTGTAGTAGATGATATGAGTCCTCAGTTTCCTACAATGAGATGGTTTATGAAGACAGATTTCCAAGGGATGTTCCCAGATTACCTCGCCACATAGAGGCAGGCTTCTACATTGATCAATAACCCGAGATGACACCGATATCTATACCCTCATAATGGATGGATCTTGCGGTGCTTCATGAAGAAAGGGTATAGTTAGAGGACCTATAGATGAAGGTATTTTTGATACCCAGTGTTTCTCCCTGGGAAAATCTAGTTTTGTATGTCATGATTGAAGATTGGAACATGATATTTTGTGTGGACATCCAGTGTATAAACCAGGTACCCATGAATAATTAGTATCCACTACTGATGATCGATGACCTCTTTGATCAGTTGAAATGGGAACTGTTGTTATCGAAGGTAAACATTAGATATGTCTATCACCATCTTCGAGTACTGAAGGAGGATCTACCAAATACAACTACAAAATGTTTCTATTGATATTACAAGAACATAGAGATTATATTTCGAATGAAGAACACCCCGTAAGTGTTTATGGGACTCATGAATAAGATCTTATAGACTTACATAGACCGGTTTGGGGTGGTATTCATTGATGACATCCATGTGTACCCAACATCTGAGGAGGAACATGTTATACACATTAGTATGGTCTTAAACAAACTCTGAGATCACCAGATTTTTAGGAAACTCTCAAATAATTAGTTCTGAATATGAGAGGTCCATTTTCTCGGACACATAATTTTGTATGATGGGGTTGTAGTGGATCTATAATATATTTAGGAAGTGATTTATTGGGATCCACCCAATTGTGTTACTGAGGTTCATAGCATCCTTGGTTTTTATGGGTACTATCAGAGGTTTTTACTTGTGTTTTCCATATTAGAAACAGCATTGAAATCATTGATAGAAAATGGGAAACCATTATTATGGATAAAGAAGTTCCAGGAGATTTTCCCTCAGTTAACATAGATATTGACGAGCACACCCATCTTGATATTTCTATATGAGATTATCAAGTACACGGTGTTCTGCGATGAATCCGGAATCGTTCAAGGTTGTGTCCTGAGGTGGGGGAATGTGGTGATTTCTTATGGTTCAATATAGTTGAGACCACATGAGCCTAGCTACGCATCCCATGATCTTGATTTATTTGTGGTAGTATTCAAATTGAGGTTGTAGGGACACTTCCTTATGGGTGATAAATTTACCATCTAATATCACCACAAGAGTCTCAAGTATATATTCTCTCAGAAGGATCCAAACAATTGATAGATTTTATATCTATAGTTCCTACAAGACCACGAATTTGAGATTGTCTATACTCCTGTGAAGGGGATCATGGTCGAAGAGGATTTGTCGAGGAGATCGAGTTCTATATTTGTTGAATGATGTATTGGATCAAGTAGACTTGTTGAAGATATCCATTGTAGATGAAGATGGAATAACATACCTCTAGTTGGTGGTTTTTATACCTACACTCTAACAATGAGTATGGAGGCATATATCCAAGTTACCGACAATGAGACATTATATAAATAAATTTCTACAAGGAATTCCTCTAATTGATATTTCAATGGTGGGGAGCATGTCCTTCTATTCATATGAAACAATGTACTACCAATGGTGTTTTGGGAGGAGGTCTGGAGGGAGTTCCATACACCCATTTTAGCAATAGATCCTGGTTTTTGATGATGTACTGGTACCTCTAAAGTCAGTAATGATTGTTGGGGATAAAGAAGGTAGTGGGAAAGTTCATTTCTAGATTCCTCACATATCAAAATGTGAAGGATATGCACCATTTTCTAGGAGGTTTGACTCAACCCCTTGAGGTTCGAATGTTGAAGTACTATCGTATATCGATGAACTTCGTGATAGGGTTTCCACATACGTCTAGAGGGCACAATAACATCTGAGTGATTTTTAAAGACTCACCTAGTCGGCCATCCTCATAGCTATTTGAGAGAAGTATTTAGTTTATATCATTATACACCACCAACTTGAATTATATAGTTTGAATCCATGGAGGTCCATCCCCGATATTATCATATTGTGATTCACTCTTTTATTTCGAAAGTGTGGAGGGGATTGCAGCAGACATCTGGGACTCTTATGTGCTTGAGCATAGCTTTTCACACATAGATGAAGGACTAGACAGAGTAGAAAATATAGGTTCTGAAGTATATGCTATGTGCATTAATCCTATATTTTGGCCAATGTTGGGAGGATCACCTACCCCTGGTGGAATTTGCATAAAATTAAGGGTACCATTATACCATCGGTATGGAACAATTCAAGGCATTGTACTGGAAAATTTGTAGGTCACCAATTTTCTAGAAGAACCCAGGACAGTCAGCACTCATGAGCTCAGAGTTGGTTTAGGATATTATAAGGAAGGAGAAGGCCATCTAGGAGTAGATGAAGACAAAAAAGTCATTCATAACTATTATTATGACCGATGATGGAGATTTTTTGTTTTCGAGGAATTTGACCATATGTTCCTTTGGGTCTCTCCTAGATTCGGGTACAAGGATTTGGTCGGGGTGGAAATCTATCATTGAGATTAATTGACCCATTCCATATATTATGAGAGTTTGTGATATGGTTTACCACTAATCTATACCTCCATAGATAGAGCGGGTGTACTACATCTTCCATGTGTCACAAATGAGGACATATGTGGATGATCAATCACATATCATTTACTGGGGCAAGCTGGACATTGATGATATGGAGAATTTTTCTTAGTACCTGGTGGATATTGAGGATCGATATGAGAGGACCCTTTGCTAGTGGCCACTTCCTCTTTTTCTAGTTTTGTGTTCTCATAGGAATCTCCATGAAGGAACATGGGATCAGATGGTTCAAATTCATGCTTTGTACCCAAATTTGTTTGATTGTCCTTTTTTGGCTTTTAGGGACACAAAACCCTGAGGTGGGGAGAATGTAATATCTCAAAATTTCCATGTGTTGTTTTTATATATTATATGGAATTATTATGTAACTAGGCCCATAGACGACATGTGATTCCTAGGATTGGAGAGTGCGATACAATTGGTTGAAAAATATTAAAAATATTAAATAGAATGTTGAAGAATTTTTCCTGGAAAAGTGGAATAAATTCTAAATGAGTGCCTTGATAAAAAATATACGGGCATTATTTCGATCATATAAGTGACTATACCTTAGGTTTCTCATGAAATGGGCCTCCATGGTTCGACCATAAGTTTTATTTTTTTTAAAAGGTTGGGGCCGAAGCCTCATTTATTATTAAAGGAAAGCAAAGACCTCTTTTAACTGGGTAGAGGGAGACCCATTACATAGCCCGAAGGCCTAGTGGGCATTTAGCCCATTACATGGCCCGTGGACCCATTATTGGTGTTTGTTATGAATCCAGGGTCATAACCAAAACACTATAATTACCCTATGAAAATGAAAAGGAAATAATAATGTTGTCTATGATAGATCATAGATTGTAATGTCGATCAATGATTAGAGATGTGCCTCACATTCTAAGGATCATGCTAATAATGATGACATGTCAATCCATCTTCATCTGTGAGTGGTCCAAATCCAGGTAGGGCATTTTGTTTGTTTGTGATTTCTTCTAAATTCATAAAATCAATGATGAACGTAGAACAACCTACGAACTGGTTGATTCATGATTGGATCATTTTTTAAGGATGGTTAATGTTGATAATTGTTATTGGGAGTTTCATTACCCTCATTTTTCATCACTATAATTAGAACAAATCTACGTTGACACAATAAAAGTATGTGGATCGTTCCTCCTATGATCATTCTACCTTTATCTTCCCTTATTATTGGAATTATTCACTATTGGATCCTCATGGTTGTGGACTGACTATTAAATAGGATATGAACATGATCAGACCCCTAGATCAAAAAATAGACGCAAGAAGTCGCAGAAGTGTATATTGAGACCCGACAAGGCCATATTTGCGACCAAATAATTTTTCGGAAATTAGAGGAACCCTAGTGGTGTTTATAAGGGACCACCAGAGTTCTGACACTGGTGACTGGTGCAAGAGGTGGTATGGTGTTGTTCCATTTGGCAGTAGCTGCATGCGGGTGTAGTGGAAGATGTCAGTGTTGCTGGAAATGATGGGGAGTCAGGAGGCGGCTGGTGGCAATGTTGAGCCATAGTGTACCTAGTGTGAATGACATGACACATGGCCTCTATCGATGATGTTGGGACTATGTGGGATGCATGTCAATGTGGGGATAAGGGGGAGGCACCCAGTCCGAGTAGACTCTATAGGCCAAGGAAGCACTCGGTCGGGGCAGACTGTGTGAACCAGGTGGGACATAGCTTGGTTGGGTCGTCTCTAGCACAAAAGTTATCCCATAGTGCGGGTAGGACGAAACGTGTAGGGCCACTCTAGGTGTACTAGATAGCTAGATCTATCATCCCAATAGGCTAGGCCAATCCTGCCTTGATTGGTTCAGGTCGGGCCGTGTTTGGAGGGTCATATTGGACCCGAACCAGACTTGGGTCAGACCTTTTTACCAAAAAATGGCATAACTTTCAATCGATGTTTCTGTTTGATAATACATTTATGGATTTGGGAAACTTGCGATGATATGGTAATTTTGAGATACTCTATGTGAGTGTTTTGGGAAGATTCAATAATACCTAATGGAGTTTGGAGTCGGTTCTCTTAGAATGAGCATGATACGAGAAGAATCATGTAGATGGGTGTGACTTTGAGCCTTTGTGACTTGAGAATATGTTACATTATGAGACTATGTGTCTCACCAAGACTCTGTGTCTAACCAAGACTATAATATCAACAATAATACTTGTCTTATTGGGACTGAGTGTCTCATCGGGATTACATATCTTATAGATATTGGGTGTTTTTTGGATTACATATGATAATCATGTTTTGTGTACTATAGAATAATAATAGAGTGAGTTGACTTTGAATATTCTTATTAGTAAAAATAATTTGTTTCCTATTTGTATACATCATGTATTTTATTTTGGTATACTTTATTTTTTTGTAATTCATTTTTTGGTATACATCATGTATTTCACAGTGGTATTTTTTTGATTAGGGGTGTCATA
This sequence comes from Viscum album, assembly GCA_963277665.1. Taxonomy (NCBI): domain Eukaryota; kingdom Viridiplantae; phylum Streptophyta; class Magnoliopsida; order Santalales; family Viscaceae; genus Viscum; species Viscum album. Next base: position 374,063,979 of record OY728160.1, on the reverse strand, counting down.
CTTAGTATTGTTTTACTCACCCCTACATGGACCTTACCACACTTGTTTTCTATTGGGTTGACAACCAATTAATTGATGGATTATTAGGTGGACTAGGAAAAGGAGGTGCATAGTCAGATTTGACTATCATGGTGTGGTATTACGGCTTCAGAAAGGTGCACTGTAACTTTCTCTTTAGGTAGGGTTTTCTATGGACGAGTTTCCGAAACTTATGCATTAATTTTCCTTAACATATTTTTGGTGGGATTTTGTTCAAGAGTTAATTACATTCTAGTTTATAACTATTGTACCTTATTTTTGGTATCTAGTTGGTATTAATTCTTGTTTACTTTGTGTTTTTCTTTTCTTCATTTTTTGGCTTGGCGATGTGTGCGTGTGTATAAGTACTTAAAAAAATGATCCCAATTGTGGGATATGCCCACATGATGCTATTAACCAGCCCTAACCTATTGGAGGAAAAATTGTGGTAGTCCCAACATTATTCCCTCTGCGAAAGTTTGTGACATAACTCTTTCCAATATATTTGTATATGTAAAATAGTATCTACTATTTTACATTCCAAGACCAAAGTTTGTTTTATAATAACATGATTGACTACTAAATAGAATAAACTTATTTACCACGGTAATGGGTAAAAAATATTTTTTTTCATTACAAGCTCTTTCATTAAGATTAATTTTCCAAAAAAAATATAATTTTTATTTTACAAATATAATTATATATTTTGAATCATTAGGTATAAATTATCTAATATTTCTCTTTTTATGAACCGATATTATTTTATGAGGTTTATATATAGACCATTTAACATGTTATATCTTAAATTAATTTTCCATCCTTATATTTTATGTTACATTTAACAAAATTCTTTCATGGGTCTTACAATTCAATAGTTACCAAAGCATGCAATTGGTTTCTAGTCTCCCTTTTATTTCTGAGAGACCTGTAATATATTCAACATTATTTTATTTTGTGCGGTGTAAATAATATAAATGAATTTATTTTACAAATATTATCATGAAAATTATTTTTTATAAATATATATCTACAGTTCTACATTTCATGGTTCTTATGAATAAAAATTTTCCAAATTCATAAGGGTTTGTTGTTATATTCTCATTTTTTATTGGATATTGTTTATGATTATGATTTAAATGATGAATCATTATGATTTATTTCTCATGAACATTATTAATTTTAATCACCTATAGTTATCTCATTAGAATATATGTTTGTTTTATTTCTCTCTATTTATGTACTCGTGATTCTAATAGAATAATTTAAAAAATTAAACTTTATTTCTCTCTTCAATTGAAAACACTTTTTATTTAATATCAATGATTCTAAAAAAATAACTTTTTAATTTTCATTTAATAATATATTAATTAAATTTTACACCACTTTAATTTTTTGAATACATTCTATGAGGAATCTTCAATTCATTTTCAAAACAAGACAGTATTTAATTTTCTAAAATTGTGAAACGAATCTGTTTTTTATCGTGTACGAAATGATGTTAATTTTCCACTATCACAACCATTCAAATTTTTATTGAATAATTTTTATGTTTCAATTATTATTTTAAAAGAAAATAATTTTCACAATGTTTTTAATGGTGTTTTTTTTAAAAAAATTATGTGAAAAAATATGTTATTTTCCTCAAGAATTATTTGAATTCATCTTTCAAAATCTTTTTCTATATAGTATGATATTCTTTGATGTTAAATAATATTTAATGTGGATATTTTCTATTAATAGAATATTTATTCACTCTATTGGTGGTTTATTATTTTGATTATATGATTTCTCAATAAACAATTCTATTTTTTTGGTTTTTTCTATGATGAAATGATGAAATGTTAATGAAACCCATTTCATTTCCATAATTTATGCCTAGATAATTTTTTTATGAATCCCATTTCATTTCATGGGTTCTTCAATAATAGATTTCTTTATGAAACAATGTTATTTATTCGGTTCTGATAACATGAATGTTTTATAGTCATGTGTCACACATATGTATGGTTTTAATTATGTGATGGTGTTTTTGTTATAACCAAGGTTGGTGGTTTTCTTATAACCAATTATGGTTATCACATTATAACCAAGGATGGGGGTACTTATATATCCTTCTACTACATTGGGTAATGATTGAGATATCAAGATATAATTATGAATGGAATATGAATTTAAACAAATTTTTTAATAATTTATTTTACTATGATAGTCATGGGAGTGAGCCCTAACAACTACAATGGTTTAAGGAGTGAAACCAATCTTCAACGATAGTCTTGGCAGTAAAATATAAATATTTAAATGGTTTGGGGAGTTAACTCAATACATAATGATAGTATTGGTAGTGAACTCAGACTATTATGATGTTTTTGGGAGTGAACCTAATCAACTATGATTGTTTTAGAATTGAGTCTTGAAAAAAAAAAGAATTTATATTATTATGTATCAACCAAAAAATCTATATATTATGAAAATTTAAGGTTGTAATGGATATTTTTTTAATACATTATCCTTCATGTTTGACGAACTGTAAGGACTTGTTTTATGCTTCATTGTTATGATCTTTGACATAAATGGGTTTTAACATGGTATATAATATTCATGATATCATATCCATATGATATTTTTTATTTTATTTTATCATTTATTGATATCCCCAATGTTTACACCTACTAAGAATCTAATACCACCCTTTATTAAGTTTCATTTCCACGTGTTTTGGATAATGGTTTTATGTTGGGTATGTCTGGGAAGATTACTAAATTGGGAGATCATTTATGGGGACATTGATGATATTCCCTAAAATAATTGTATTTGGTATCACATATAAAAATACACTAAAACTATATAGTAATCATTTGTGTATTTCTGATATATATTGAATAATTATATAAAAGGGGAAGGAATCTCAACTTTTCAACTAGAAAACTCATCGTATTCCAGTAGATATGAGCCAATAGATAAACTGTAATTGATTGAAACATCATGGAGAGACTCCTAGTGTCTTTAAGAACCACGGAATGAGTATTGGTGGCCAAGAGAGTACGAATGTATTTATTTATGAATGATACATTTTACCTTGTCAGTTCTAGACGATTTGAGAGACATTGAGAATGTTTCCCAAATCCGATACTATTCTGAACTCCAAAGAGGGGAAATATATATTGGGGCTTCATAGAGGGATAATGGATTCTGGTGTGAGATTGAATCACTGATAAATATAAAATATTTAATTATATATAAAATAAACAAATAATTTTTTTTTTCAAAACTTGAAATGGGACCATGGGCTGGCCCAATTCCTAAATATGTAACCCCAATTCACCGTGATTATGAATTATTAAGGGCTCAAAAAGGATATGGTAGTTTTAATATATCAGTTTTGGCCATGTGGGAAGTGGAATGGGAGAAAAAGGTTAAAAAAATGAGTTATAAAAGAAACAAATTAGGTTTTTAAAACTAGAAATGGGCTCACGATTGTCCCAAATCATGAAGTAGCCACCCTTTCTCCATAAAAACCTAAAAAGCATTAGGGAACCCAAATTAAGGTGATTATACATATATGAGACTTATCTACTCTACATTAATCCCACATAAGACCCAATAAAAGTATCCTTATTTCAAATGATCCAGATCAAAACAGAGACATGAAAAAACTGGGGGTGACAATTCTCCCCACCATTAACGCTTTCCACCCTTAGAAATCCATAACACTTTCCAACTGAAAGTTAAACACCTAAGGATTCCTTATCAACTTGATCAAACCTATCATTCTAGTGAAATAACATTTTCCTTAAACATAACTTAATCCTTTTTCCCAAAAAAAAACCAACTCACAACCACTTTTTAAAAATCAACGGAATGGTTAAGCCACCACCTCCACAACCAAGCCAAGAGCTCAATTATTGGGCCTTCTCTCAATGAAACAATAAATCACCCAAACTAAATAAAACTCATGAAAAGTAAGTAATCTAGGGGAATACAAAATGGATTCCCCAGCATTAATAAACAGCTTTCACAAGACATGTTCAAAGGTGGAAAAATCAACGAGACATATGGTGGTTCTCCCCACCATTAGAACCAAACTAGCAACGAAAAAAACAACTCACCATTTCATCACTTTCAAAAGCCTAACAAATATCTCCCACAACATCCCACGAACCCATTTTAAGAGGGTTGAAACATGAACATATAAACCACCCACTCTCGAACAGAGGATATGGGAACTAGGCCAACACTTTTAGCACAGATCCAGACCCCCACCTCTTGGGGAGGGGTGGGAAAGGGAGCCAATAATTTTTCCATTAGAACCACAAAATAAACCAAGTGACTACCAAAAACTCTCCACCTATTAATAGGTAACACCAAGACCACACCCTATTCATAGAGGCAGAACATAAAGGGACATTGATCTGAAACCTACATCAATGAAGGAATAACCATATACACTATGTGAGGGGTAAGTCCACTACACTTGTTTTAAAAAATTAAAATTCACAGTAATGAGGAACCAAAATATAGACATAGAAACTAAATTACCAAAATGGTGGAGGTAGGAGCCTAGTCAAGATCCCCTCACCTCTGTAAATTTCTAGACTATGTGAAAAGCATCACTCTGAGGCCTATGGATGGAGCCCTAAATCATGAAGCATCTGGTGCCCCATAGTCTGGTGCTAACTATCACACAACTCAAAAAAAACACAATTTCTAAACAAAAAACATTCATATAAATAGGAACTCATAGATATATATCAAAATTATATCTCACTCAAGATGAGAAGAAGAATGTAACTTAAATATGGTGAAATAGATCAACATCAAAGAACACAACTGTTATGTCCACAAGAATTATCATGACCTTGATGCACTTTAAATCGATCCCAAAAAACTCATTATTTAATCGAATGGTATGAGGAATTATTTTAGAAGGTGTATATAGCTTGTAAAACATGAGAAATAGTCCTTAGGATTATCAATTGGAAATATTTCAAACATAGAACTATTTGTGTCCACATCACTACATATAACACATATTTATAAACCCATTGAACATTACTCCAAAACCGAGCCACCAACAAGATCCCATCACATGATTCAACTAGAGTATGAATTCTAGATCATATAGAATCATACTGAATAGAAAACACTTCTAAGACATATGATAAACCATCCACATAACCATCAGTTCAAAATAAACACCACAATTTTTCAACTAAAATCACTTTTGAAAGAAAAACTATCATGGTGGATTTTCACATTCACCAATGGTGTTTCATCATGTATCACTCACATGAACATTTATGTGCCACCAAAGGCACTCAAAAAAAATTACATATAGGCAATCCTTCAAGATATGAATAAAACCATGCATGTGTGAACCCATGAAAACTCCAAAATCTAAAACAAAACAACATCATTCCAAAAATCATGTATCGTCAAAAGGAACACCAACCACCAAGTCCAAAACACTTTTCATATTCTACAAAACAAACCACACTTCATAAAAAACTATCTGATTAAAAAATAATATATTTCATTTAATAGAACATACAAAAACAACTATCTTATTCCAAATAGAAATTTCCCATGTTTTTAAAAAAATCAGTATGGCGTCTTTTCATAATCTAACAACCATAAAAGCCAAAAACCCTTTCATGAAAAACACCAGCCACACAAAACCAGATTTACAAAACCTATTCATCATATTAAAACAATTTTTAATAGACTGAAACACCCCATTTAATTTTTTTTTCAGAATTACATGAAAAATATTAACACTTTCAAAACAATTCATTTCAACTAACCATATGTTTAGATTAGGGAAAATCCAATCCCGTTAAATCATTTCTACTTCATCCCACAAATTTGTTTAAAAAAATACAACCTTAAAAAACCATTCTTATATTCAATTTTTGAAAACCCCTTTTCTAATTTTCCAAATCCAATCCTTCCTTTAGAACTTATTTCCATAATTCTCACACAAGTATTTTAAAAAAAATACCATATTCATGAAAGGTCCAAGAAACCCACAAAAAGGGAACTAGTGTCGGTGGGTGACTTGACCACATTGTTGGAAACCTTATGTCAAACACAACACCAACACTGAGAGACTTATTAGGAACGTTCCCCGGATCCACAAGACTTGTTAGGCCTTGCAAGCTCATAGAGGCCATTGGTCAGACTCCTCTAGTCAAATCCCAAAATGAAACAATCAATAAGAAAAAAAAGTCACTAATAAAACTAGACATCCCATTAAAATATAAGGATTTGAACAAGAAAGAGTTAACAATGCTCTTCTCATACATACCCCTAAAGTCCCAAAAATCATACTCCATATACCTTAACATCCCCCATATATCAAGGGCGCTCTAAAAAGAAAGGTCTGATAAGAGCCGACCTCCTCTGATACCATTTTGTCATGAACCTGCCTGAGTCAACACTGAACCTGTCACCCATGCCAGCTCGTGACAAGTCCCAGGAGGCCTTCCCGATACTCCTAGGATGGCGAAAAGCACCAAGGGAATCAATAGAGTGCACAAGGGAACAATTTCACCCATATATAAACAATCAAACAAACAGTGGAATGAAATGGACAGCCCAAAAACGTTTTATATAAAAATTATATTGAACATTATTCATAAATGAAACTGAAAGTAAAACTAAAACAAAAACTCAACTTAACAAACTAGTTAACCAAGGAAATACATGTGACCCCGCTAGTCACTATCCAACAAAATGATCACACATCGCCCAAGGTGATCAAACTCTAACTGAAACCTGAATAAGGGATAAAAGCATAATAAGACTATAGGCGTAGGTATTAAAACTCAGTAGGTTAGTCCAATATTATATTCCCAATGAAATTCATTTAAAATAAAATAAATAACAATTCATAGTTTCAAATACGAGATATAAAAGTATGTTTTTCCAATATGGTTCCATGCTATAAGAATTATCAGACAGAATCATGCATGTCTAATAAAAAAGAATGCAATTAAAATATTTCAAAGAGGTGTAACTTCAAAATGAAAATTATTTCAATGAGGTCTTCTTTTAAGATTATAAACATTTAAATAAATAACAAAAACGAATTAATTTACCATAAAAACACACTATATGCGGACAGTGAGTAAAAAATAGCTAATGATCACAACTCACGGGGACACCCCTAGGCACAAGTTAATTGTGAGCCCTAGGTACCTCATGTCTCGGTGAAAGTAACCATAATAAATATATGTTCTCATGCACCCGATCCCCTAGTGGGGATAATACCCATAAACTAGTGGTCCCCCAACATCATCATCATCATAGTTTAGTTAGTGTGGTCACCATCAAAACCTGCTAGGTGAAACAGGGGTCAATCCCCATAGAATCACTAGCATACTAGGACATGTCCCCCCACCTAGATACCCATGATTCCATTTATGCTCCATCAAGTTACACATATTATAAAATACACATTTCACATAAAAATCACATTCCTAAAACATAAAAAAACAAACATCTCATAAAAATTCCCCAGATTTCTTTAACGAATCATTAAACCACTACAAATTTTTGTAAAACAATTTCAAGGAGTGAATTGAGGATTTGCACATAAAACACATTCAATAACACTATTTGATATATAAACACACAATAATACCATGCCAAACCATATTTGGCAGCCATAAAAACATTTATGAAAATCATTTCATGGATGATAAAAAAATCTTAATTTACACAACATGGTATATAGAAGTAAAACACGCATTCATCAATTTGAGGAATGTCCAAACATGCCTTTAAATATTTTCCTAAAACTAACATAGGAAAAAGATATGAATTTAAATTTTTTAAAGAGGTGTATAAACACCATATATAGTATCAAACCACATTCATAAATACCATAAAACACCCAGGTTACATATTCAAAACACAACCATTTTCATTAGAATGTGAAACATGACATTTTCCCGCAACATGGGCCAAAACATGTTGTAAACCAAAACCCATTTATTTGTAAAACCAAACACAAATTGGAAAGTCAAAAAAGGATCCCAAAATAATTTTTTTACATTCTTCCAATGTATTTATAAACCCAAACAAATAATTTTAAACTGCACTAGACACATAAAAGCCAATCGGGCAATTTACCGAACACGTGGCATGGACTCTTTAAAAAAACATATGTTAAGCACTTAAAAGGGGATAAAATCCCATTTTCATGCCATAAAGTAATTTAGTCTACTGAAACATATACAAAATACTATAAACCAAGTGTATAAGCTCATGAAATAATTTATTAAACAAGAGGAGTGCACATTTATACAAAAACAACTATATTTTTAACAAAAGAAGTCCTAAAACATAATTTTCACACAAATCCTTTAAAACCAAGGTTTCATAGTAGCACATATCGTATAAATAAGGTTATAAAAGTACTATAATGATGAAAATGAATTGATGAAGCCTTGTACATTGTACATCCTCCCTCAAATTGTTAGCATAATGGAAACGCACTCCCAAAATAACCATTTGAGGGTTTCCAAACTGTAAACCTATGAAGACTAGAACCAAATGAATAAAAACCCCATAAATATAATTTAATAACAGAAAAATTATTCTAAATGTATTAGGGGATATTATAAAACAAATATATAATGAATGGAGGAAGAAGTTGGAGGATAAAGGGGAAGGAATCTCACTATTTGAACTAGAAAACTCTTCGTATTCCACTATATCTACCCCCTAAGATTAACGGGAATGGCTTGAAAATTTTCAGAGAGACTTCTAAGATAGGGAAGAACTCGGAGAAGAAGATTTGTGGAAAAAATAGTACTAATTCATTGATTTATGAATGATATAATATACATTGACAATTCTAGATGATTTGAGAGACATTTAGAATATTTCCCCACTCTACAACTATTCTGAGATCCAATTATGGAAAATCGATAATGGTGGTGAGGATAAATATTATATATTTGGGTGGGAGGTGTAATAACCAAAAAAATAATAAATATTGAATTATATATATAATATTTATTTTATTTTTTTATAATTGGAAATGGGCCCATGGGCTGGCCCAGTGCCTAACTAAGTAACCCAAATTCACCATTTTTATGAATTCTAAAGGGATAAAAAAGGATATGATAGTTTGAATATATTTTTTGAGTCCATGTGGTATGTTTAATAGGTGAAAAGGGTGATAAAAAAGGATTTATAATAGAAAAAATTTTGGTTTTTTAAACTGGAAATGGGCTCACCATTGGCCCAAATCATGAAGTAACCATTATTTTTTCAAAAATCCTAAACAAGGAGTGGGGAACCCAAATTAGGGGGATTAGATGTAGATGAAACTTAAAACTAAAAATTAATCTCACACAAGACCCAAAAAAAGTATTGGTATTTCAAATGAACCAAATGAAAACAAAGGCATGAAAAAACCGGGTGTGAGAGTATATATTCTAAACATGTTTTAAATATTTAACTGAAGGTGTCATGATTTAGATGCCAAATAAATTATTTTTAATGGATATTTGTTTTACCATTTTAATTATAGATTCCAACACTAATATTTTGGGTTTTATTTAATTTTTATGACCCAAAATAATAATATGAATGATGATTGCAATAGATAACAAAATAATTTCTATCTTAAGAAACCAAATGGTGTGGGGTTTGAATATAATATCACATAAATATTATTGCATGAAATTATAAAAAAAATGAGTCATTTTTAATATTTAAAAGTGAACCTTATAAATGAAATTACCATTGGATCCTTCATAAAAAAATCCACCATCTTCTAGTTGATCTATTGATCCAATTATTGTTTATAAATGTATCAATACAACTAAAAAGATATTTTCCATTATCCGGTTTTAGGAGCATGAAAAAGTAAAATTGGATGTCTTTTTTTTGGAATTACATGTAGATAAATAGTGGAAACATATTTAGAATATGATTCATGATGATAAAATTGACTCAAAACATTGGGATGAGTTTAAGTTGATAATTTTCTGTATGTATTTACCTAATATTCTAACAATATTTATGGAGGATGAAATTTATGAGCACAACAAGAATTATAGAGAATAAATTAGTACATTTGAATAAAATTATGCAAGCCTTTAATGGTACCATTCTAGTTTAATCATTATCCCTGAAAGAAATTTTTTTTAGTTTATTTGATCACCTAAAACCAACTCTTGAATATGCATTGGAAATAAGATAATTTATTATCTATGATGATTTAATTCTATCTGAAAAAAAGTAAGTAGGAATATAAATTGAAGTTTCTTATAATACCCATGGTTTTGATAAAAAAGGAAGATCAAGGGTCGTTATAAATCAAATAATTCACATGGTGTAAATTAATTTACATCACAAATAGACTAGAAATATCTGAAGAAGAACTCAAGGGAATTACTGAATGGAACAAGATGGTGTTATATGGTTGGGAAGCATGGAGGTCAAGAAAAATAATTTGAATGTGATAGGAAGATGTTATTCAATGAAATAAGTTGAGTGATATGTTAATATAGTTCATTACCCACAATCAAATGTTTTAAAATTAAAGAGTTTGGGTATTATAAAAATAATGTTGCCAATACCAATGCTAATAAAGTTGATATGACATAAAAACCTATGAAGAGAAAGGAAAAAATGGAAATTGTATGAAATCAAAACATTCTAAGTGAATATGGACAATTAAGGTACTCCATTGTGGGTAAATACGTGATATATTCCATATGAATGAGCTCTAGAAAATTCTTATTATGCATCTGTCAATGCAAATTTATGTGATTATAATTATTTATTGTCAATATCTTAATATATTCTAGAAAAGAAGGTGATCATATTTTATATTTTGATTCAAAATACAAATATATATCGTTGCATGGATTAACCCCTATTTCGAACATAAATGTTTTTGGCTATGATATGATATTATTTACAGACTAACAGTCAGGTTATCTTTTTAATGTATATATGGTTTTATTGTTCATTTTTGGATTTGATATGGGTTTATTTATTTTGTTATAATAATTTATTATTTTTAAGTTTATTATTTGGGGATATGAGTATAATTCCAATAAAACATTAGGACCCAATTTTGGTCAGATTTGTTTTTATGGAACATTAGGTTTACTAGTAATGAAATGGATTAAATAAATAATTGGATTTTATTGACATTCATTTTCTGGGAAAAAAATTTTGAAAAAAAATTTAAGGCAGAGGAATAATTTATGGATGTTATTATGATCTTAGTACTTTTGGAATGAAAATAAATCATCCTAAATATCCATTTCATAGAGTTAGAGATGAAGTGTTTATTGATAAAAGCACTATAAAAAGGATTTAATTATGATTATAATATAAAGTAAATTTATTCTTTAGATATTTAGGTGTCTTTAGAATTCATGATTATATTAGTATTGTAGCTTTTCATTTGGAGCATCCAGCAATTATCTCTTCAGTTCACAGTGTGTTCCGTGTATGTTAATGGATAGAGTACATATCTAATCATTCATATGTAGGGAAATTAAAGGCCCTATCAATAGATATTGATCATTCTAATAAAGAACTACCAGTATAGATTCTGTGGAATTGATAGTTTTAGAAAACTAGACCATTAATATAGACATATTATTGTGGCAAAACCACAGGTTAGTGGAAGCTACATGGGAACATGAATATATAGTGGGGAAAAAGTTTCATCGGCTTTTATATCCAAGTAATGAAAATTGGAGAGATATATTCATTCTAAGGGTGAAAATAGCTTGTGTTGCGCACAACGTTGAGTTTTAATAAATCACAATATACAATTAATTGATCTTTACTGTTCTAACCAAGTTATTAAATTTTGTTGAATTAATAAGAGTATGGTTTTATTATAATTAATTAATAATGATCCAGATCAGTAAAACATATTTATAACTAATTACATATTATTTTTAAATTCATTATATTATTGAAATGATATTTTCATGAGAAATTGATTTTTATTTCTTTTTATGAATACAAAATAAAAATTATTCTTGAAAATATTAAAAATAAAATTGGAAAAAATTATAATCATTTTTAAAATCAACATTTCAAAATTAGTTTCGGATAAATCTTTTAGAAATTTATCAAAAAAATATTTTCTAGAGAAAGGTGAAAAATATTGAATTTATATTAAAAAATACATTTTATTTAATACTTTAAAAAAAATATTTTGTTTAAAAATGTTTTAAAAGTAAAATTATTTTAAATATATATGGCTTCATCGAATTTATAACATTGATATCAATTTTATATTCAACATTGATATTAAAACTTTATATACTTATGCATACTTTCTCTTTGGAAAATCGTTTACTCATCATGCTTGTGGTTTTAATATTAAATTTATTATTTATAATTCTGTGAATTTATTTTAGAATAGTTGATTTCATTTTTGGAATCATCATAATTTATATTAAATAGTAATTTCAACTTAATTATTTGTCAAAATAAATGATAGTAACAAGAAAAATAAATTACTACGGTTAAGGTTAAATCAAGTTTAACACGAGTTTAAATAAATGGATATGGGTTTTAAATGACCTAAAAACATATCCAATTACTACTATTGGTTGATATTTATACCCTTATTACCAAATGATAATTTTTTTGTTCTTTCGGGAAATTATTCCATGAAAGTGATCAATGTAATAAATTAACTAAAGAAAAAGACAAAATACCACCCACTTGTTTTTATATTTATTTTCTATTTTTACATAATAAGAAATGTATGAATAATTATTTATGGTAATTTTATAAAAAATGTAATAAAATATAGGAAGAAAATTTATTTTGAATTTTTATTATTTATATAATCACCATAAAAGTTTGTCGAATGTCAACATAGTAATTATTTATTTAATGGAAAAATAAATTTTATGACACTAAAAATATAATTTTTACTATAAATCGAATAAATTATTATATTAAATGAACTTTTTAGATAAATATATTATTATATGTAAGATATTAAATATTATATTATAAATAATTATTTTTATTTATGTTTTTAATGTTAAAATATATCAATAGTTTTAAAATCGACAATACTGTTATTTTATAATAAATATTATATAATTAAATGATTTAAAATTGAAAAAATACACCTATTCCATTTTATTGGTATATATTTATAAAATTCAACCATATTACATTAATATACCAATTGATCATTTATAATAATTATATTGAAGCCTAAATTTAAAAAAGATTGTTACAACGGTAATGTGTAATATGGGGTTCGACGCGTTATATGCCCTTGTGTTATAATTTATTTTTCACAAAAAATTTAGTTTTTTAAGAATTTGATAATATTTAAAATTAGGGGTAAAAATTATCTAATAAGACTTTTGTTCTTATGAATAAGGGTTAAATCACCATGGGAAATAAGGAAATAACTAGACATAGTGGTAAATAATAAAACAGTAAAATTAAGTAAACATAAAGGCCATGGAATAACTTGTTTAAAATAATGTTTTATGTTTTGGAGTTTTTATTGACTAGGTAGTCTATAAAATACTTATAATTATAATATTTTGCGTCACATGGTCTGAGAGTTACTTTCCATGACTGAATAGTTCTTGGTATTTACAAAAATGCCACTCCTCCTCCATTATAAAAGACCATGTCCTTCATTTAATTGTTAACACCTCCTGAGCAATTTTTTTCTACAAAACCCTTCCAAAAAACCTCCAAAAAATCCATATACATGTTATAGATTTATGATTCACTCCTAAAGACCATCTTTTGGGTCTTTAATAATATATATATATATATATATTTGGGGTGTTTCTATATTAATAAATTGTTTTCACCCATCTATTTATTTTTACATCATCTCCTACCAAATTCATCCTTGTGTTAATAAATCCGATATAATAACACCAGTTACTAAAATATTCTGAGATATTATTATTAATATTTAATAAACAATTTCTATATCATCTTCTTGTGAAATGGAAAAAGAATCCTTTGATTCTGTGTATTGCAGACTACCACCTCTTGAACAGATGTAGTTTGTTTTCAATCACCACCTATAACAGAATGAGATTATGATGGATTTATAAAATAAATAATTACATATTTTTGACATAAATATATTTATTTTATCTATAGTCTCACTTTTACCTTCGTATTTATTTTATTGGGAAAATGATAACCTCCCTTGTGTGTATGGTAAACTACCGCCTCACGAAGCAATGTTATTCATTCTTCACTTCTGTTATACGTGGAAGGTAATAAGGATAATATTATTAAAATATAATATATATATGAAATAAAAATTATTTCGTAAAGTTAATATTGAATTTACTTGTATTTTATTTAATATACTTAGAAATGGTGAAAAATATTCATTTTTACATTCGACCTACCCTCTCCATGAATATTGTAATTCATTTTATATATTTAAATTTTATGGATTACATAATATATATATATATATATAATATAATACTTTTGTCATGTTTAACATTATTTATATGATTTTACCATGATCAATGTAAATGTACCAAAAATAAATTACGAAAATTTACATGAAAAAGAAAGAAGTTATTACTCGAAACATGATATCAATAATAAATTGTTAATACACATGTCACAAAAGTTCATTAGTAAATTATATATGGTATTCTAAATATAATTATTCTTATATAATATATTTTAATATATTTTTAAATATCATATGGGTGGTTTTAATGTGTACGAAGGAAGTCGAGACGTAAGATAATAGGTGTTTGTCTGAAATTTTTTTATTTTAGATATATGTTCTGTTATGCACCTATCTTCTTTTATGAGGAGTATATACAGATCCATTGTCATGTTATTTCATTAATTTATTTATTTGTATAAAATTTAATGTTTTCTTTATAGTTACCCTTTTAAAGGGATTATTATTCAAAGGTTACCAAATCATGTAAGATATTTCTAGTCTCTCTTTTTGTAGGAGTCATATGTCATGTTCTACATTTACTTTTTTTTTGATTAAACGGACTATTAATTTATTTAATGATTTTTATCATGAAAATCATGGGATATACAAATACATCTACATTTTTCTCATTTGTGGGTCTTAATATTCAAAATTTACCAAAGTGTTGGTATTTTGTTGTTAAAATCTCATTGTTTGTCTGAATAATATATGTTTTTGAATTACATGATGAATTATTATTGTCTATTCATCCATTACATAATGAATATTGTTATCCTTTTCTTATATTCTATGAATACATGTTTTCCCATATTTTTCATATCTTAATATAATCAATAATAAAATTTATTGTTTTTTCAATAAGACTGACTTTATTTCTCTTATCTATTAAAACTCTTTTATCTTCTAAATCCATTACTTAAAAATGATTTCATGACTATTTTAATGTTCATATATGACTTTTTAAAGAAATTTTTACCCCATTTTTACATTTTTGAAAAAATATTAAATGAAATATTCATATACATTATCAAACATGTCCTGTTTTGAATTCCCCAAAAATGTAAAAGGAATCCTTATTTTAACGTGTATGATATCTACCAAATTTCCCACCAGAATAATGACTCTATATTTTAATTTTTTCATTGTAATTATGAAATATTATTCTAAATAAAAATTATTATCCTAATGTTTGGGGAAGATTTTCTCTGAAATGGTGATTTTCAAAAAAAATGTTATGTTCCACATGAAATGATCCTAGTGATTTTAATATTTAACTTTTCATATATTATGAAATCCTTTTATGTTATATAATCCTAAATGGGGATATTATCCATTAATACAATCCTTATTATTAATATTAGTGATAAATGATTATGATAAAATGGAATCCATGAATCTGATTCCATTTTTCTATTTTTTATTAAGGATTATAATATAAAATTTTTATAAAAAATTTATTTTCCAAATGTTATTATATAATAAAATGATCTTGAAACTAATTTATTTTCATGGGTTTTGATATGATTAATTAATTATTAAATCAAATTATTTTCATGTGATCTAATATGATGAATGTTTTATGATCATGTGTCATATAAATGTATTATATTCATGTTCTGATAGTGGTTATGATATAGAAAAGGACAGTTGTAACATTATAAGCAAGGATAACTTGGGCCAATATCTCCATCCACTGCATTTGGTAATTTTTAAGATCTAATTAGTTAAATAGAACAAGAATGGGAATTTAACCTACTATAGTAAGGGAACGTTTCAACTATTATAGTCATGGGAACGATCCATGACTACTTCGATGGTTTGGGGAGTGAACCCAATCATCTATCATAGTTTTGGTAGTGAACAATGACTACAAAGATGGTTCTATGAGTATATCAAATCCACAATGATCATATTAAGAGTGAACCATGACTAATATAAGGGTTAGAGGAATGAAAAAAAATCATTATAAAAGTCGTGTAAGTTATTTATGAAAAAATAATGAAATTATTATAATTTCATAATTGTTTTCTATAAATATATGTCTTATTCCAATTTTATGTTCTCATTCATCATGTATTTTATTCTATTATGATTAATGTCTTATGAACTACAAATATTTTTTCATGAATCATGTACATGATTTTTAACAGAAATTGGTATGAACATCATGTGTTATATTAATGATTTCATACCATTACAATTATCATATTCTTGAATATGATCAATAATATATATCCATCATTTTCACCCAGACTAAGCATCTAAGAACACCCTTTATTAGGCTTCCTTTCCCTAGGTTATGAAGACTGTTTTTAAGTGTGTTATATCTATGAAATGATTAAAATGGGGTGATCCTTTTTGGAGAAATTAAATTTATTCTTTACAATTAGATTATTTTTTATCTATCCTCCATGACACAAAACCAATATGACTATTGGTCATGTATTTTTAAAATTTATTTAATATCTCTCTAATAACATGTAATATATCTATATAAATAGTTGGGGATTATATATTCAAAAACCTTATAATTCTTTTTATAATCCAAAATATCATCAATAACCAAAACTATACATTAATTCATATATTCATGGAAAAACCATTATAAGATCAATGAATAATGCTATAGAATGTGTAATCTCAAATAGAATAAAAACAATCCCATAATTCCTATACTTATTATGAAGGGTTGTTTAAGGTATTTTATCCACATTACAATAATTTTTTGGTACCCATACTATTGATAAACCCTCTAAATGTTCTGATCTCTTGGGAGTTTACCAAATAATTCATTGATATAATATATCCAATAGATTTTCTTAATAGTCTTGTTAATCAAACCTCTATAATCAGTGAAAATCATCATGAAATACTATTTTTTAAATAAATAAAATAGGAGTTCCCCAAGGTGGAGTGGAAGAATGATAAATCCTTTATCAAGAAATTCACGTATCTTCTGTATATATTTCATAATATTAATATATTCCATGTGATGAAGGGTTTTTGAAATTATCAGAGCATCAGAAAATATGTCAACAGTAAACTCAACTTCTTATTTGGTACAATATCATGTAACTCATCCAGAAAAATATATGTTAATTATTTCACTATTGGAACATAATTATTCGTAAAAATTATATTATCCTATACAATATGTGGAACATAAAATCAATTTAAATCATTTGAAATTTTATCATATTTTGATATGTCTTAACAATTAAATCTTATATAAAAAAACTCATTTTTTAAAAATAGTCTATTTTCCTGTAAATATATGAAAACATGATAAAGTAAAAGCCAATCTATAGTTATAATTCTATAAAATTATATAATAGTTAATAAAATAAGAATTTTTTTAATCTATATAGATTTTATTGTACATGTTACCCCATTGTTTGATGGCCCAATATCTACCAAAGTATTTGTAAAGGATTTCACTAGACCCATCAATTTATAGTCATTATATTTCCAACCATTATTCTTTTATTAGAACATGAATCTACATAATGACACATCTTATTACATGTAAAACATGTTAATAACTATTTTGAATAATTGGTTGTGCCACCACCATGATCATTTCCGTTATAATAATGGTCTATAAAACCTACCTTACCATATTAGACGCACATCCCATATTTCATAAGACATTCTCCATGGTGCTTTTTATAGCACCTATCACAAACTAAAAACATAATTTTCATAGCACCTGATTTATTAGAAAGATTCATTCCCATTCTATTACAGTGGGACCATATTTATGGCATGTTTTCATATGGAACATAATCATCAACACACTCAATTTCTAACATCTCTTTACAATGAACGAGATTTTTATAACAATTAAATTTGTGACTGTACAATGGTATTCTATATATATTATTTAATACTAAGTAAATAATGTTTAGTTTTTATACCAATAGAAATGGTATAAATATTTATATACATTTCTATTCGGGTGAATATTTTACCAAACGTGTCCACTAAATGTTCAACATTTTTCCTCAATACCAAATTTTTTTATTCTATCCAAAGTCGAACAACATTAGTATAATATTTTTTATGGAAAACATTCTTAAATACATCTCATATACTTGTATGAGTTTTTTTCATTATCTAGTATTATTAAAATAATTAATCCATTGATCACATTCACCATCAAATTAGTAAAAACACGAGTATACATTAATTGATCATAATACCCCATGACAAGAAATATCTTCTCCAGAGCTTTAATTCAACCCTTAGATACCAATGAGTAAAAATATACACTAAATTCTAGAAGGAAAAATATTATAAAATTGTTAACTATTAACATGTTCCTCTATGGTAGATATGGTTTCACCCTATTATTGATACCACTATAATTTATATAATACATAAACAATTCCATAAATAAAAAAACTACCCAACTCCTATTCCTAATATTATAGGATTTTAATTTTGAGGGATATTGTCCTCGTTCTACCTTATTACTACAAATAACCAATTTCAACTATAGATAACCATTCTGGAATGAATTTTTTAGATAAATAAACAATGAAATATTAAAATATGATATCTGGATAAAAATATTAAAATCTCATAATATAATTTTATTAAATTATCAAAACATATAAATGTTTCTACACCATTCAACTGATACCAGCTATAGAGACCTAAAAATAATTATTAGAAAATATTATGTTTTAATTCAAAAATTCAGCCTTTTAGATTTTGAGGATCTTTACAGTTTAGAACACCAGGAAATTATTTCATCACAGTTACATTAATAATTATTATATCTCAAAGGGGAAACATCCACTCCGTATTCATTTTTTCTACAATTATTTTTTTTCAATACAAAACAAATTTTTTAACACGCCTTTACAATTTTCATCATGACTTTATTATATACCCTTAATATCATTAAATCCCTATAAAAACATTTTGAAATATGGGATGGTTATAAAAAGATCCATATGAGACACATAAAAACAATGAATGAAATTTTTTATTCCATGAACAATTATAAAATTTATCTTTTTCCAAATAAACATAAGGATAAAAATAAACACTTTCTTACACCAGGAAAAAACTTATCATCGCATTGATTTAAAAAAAATTGAAATATTAATGGATTAAATAAAAATCATAATGTACTGTTTAGAATCACGAAAATCATATTGTTTTTCAAAAAAATTACATTTTACGCTTATGAAGTACCATATACATTCATCTAAAATTAAAAATATTGTATTACCATGTGAATCCATAATATTTATGAAAACTCATAGAAAACATAGATAAACCACGTAGATAAATTTGAAAATTACCATCATAGAACCGTTACAAGAACCAATACATGTTGAATAACTAATATGTTTAACTTTTAACATTATTATATCTAGAATATAAAAATTAACCATTGAAATATAGTGTTATAATGAACCCAGACATCATGGGTTTATAATATAACCACTCGTCCATTATTTATAATGGAACCAACAATTCAAAGTTTATAAAGAAACCACCTATCATCATAAAAACTTCTCAAGAACAATAACATAATTTTAAGAAATATAAAAATTAATTTCCAAAATCACTTTCATAAAATATTCTTTACAACCATTAAAAATCCAAGATATTTAAATATCCATTACATTTAAAAACCCTTTTTAAAATACTCAGAATATAGATTTGGATGATTTTTCATTGAATAAAACAAAAAACATTATAAATGAATCCAATCATAAAGTAATGGTTTTTGAAATAGGAAAATCATTGATGTTTTATACATTAAAATAGAACATTCCATTTTATTTTATTTCAAAATGAATCATATAAAAAAATAAAAAAAGGTTATTTTTAAATTCTATTGAATGAAATTGAAAATTTATATAAATAATCATTTAAAATTTAATTATTTCCATACATATGAATACTTGAAATAATTTTATGAATATATTCATAGATTAATAATATTTAAAAATTAAAAATTTAAAACACTCAAAATATTTGTTTTAATGTAAAGAGTCTTTTACCTCATGTTCAAGACATCACATACCTTCATTATAATATGACACTATAAAATTATATTAATTTTTATATTCTTATTAAACTTTTTATGTTTATAATTCCACTAAATTTAGTGACATGTTATAATCAATTACCTAATCAATTAATTTCAATTTGGATGGTTTTTTGATATTTAGATTGTATGTCTTAAATGAAATTGATATGTTGAATATAGTCAATGGGGTAATTATTCAATTCTAACAAAAAATATAATAATTAAATTATTATAATTTTTATATATAAATTATAATTTTTAAAACAAATGTGAAATATGTTTATGAAAAATATACTATGTTACAATCATGGAGACAATATCATGTACATTCTCTTGAGTAATGATTTTTTTTTCAAAAAATATGATAGAGATAACTAAAGTAGTATTATATATTTTTATAATGAAAATTATATAATAAATATAATATTATTTATTTAAATTCACTTATTTTTATAATATAGGTCATTTCTTTTGTAATAATGAACCACATCACTTCGTGGAGGTGGTAAGGCACCAATATGCACCAACAACTTTATCACTATTATATTGATGGAAATTTAAGAAGAAAATGATATATTATCTATATATAATGATAAATAATTCATGACTGTAATATATATATATATATATATAATAAATCCATCATTATAATAATCATTTAGATGTGGTGTGGAAAAATGAATTACATCAGTTCGTAAGGTTGTTGTCCTCCACACACTATAACAATTGTTTAATTTCCAATTTGATAGAAGAGTACATGGATATAATTATTTCCATTAAAATAATAACATATAACTTAATTTAATATATTGGATTTATTATTTCATCATGGTTGAATAATACTTCTGTGAGTTATAATATGAAATAAATCGAAAACACATGGGTACGATCTATACCTCTTCTTCAAACAACCTCTTTAGGTTTATACATAATGGCTTTCTAATATGTTATTCTAATATAACTAGAGACTCTATGATGTTTTGGGGATTTCAATATAGTATTTTTTTTATGTAATTCCCATGATAATGTTCTCCAAAGGTTTGAGTAAGAGAGGAGAGGTGGTTCCTATTTATAATTGAGGGGTGAGGCAGTTGTAACACCCCGACACCAGATTCCTGATGTTGATATGTTATTTTAATAAATCTTCATGTATAAAATGCATCATATCTCAAAGGGTTGATCATTTTATAAGTCTTTTATAATACATTACTTACATGAACCCTATATTACAATTAAAAACATGATTTAAAATATAGATAATCCTTTGGAAACACCATTATTCTCCTAACATTACCCTAATTATTAGTCATTATACACATCATGGAATCCTAGGAAAATAAAACATAATAAATTAGTTAGATCAGATGCTCAATAAGGATAAAAAAATATATTATAATCTATCATAAATAAGTATAAAATTTTAAAGAAATATATACAAATAAATCACAAGACTTTAAAACAAAATATTAAATATAATTTGGCTGAATAAATAAAATAAATACATTTAACAATTAATATATATGTTATTCTATTTGAATAGTTACATATAATATCAATGAATAATATCATGATGATGGAATGAATAATGTCGGATGTCTATAGTAACAAGATATATCATCAAGATAGATAGTACCCAGATCTATCCTAATGATATATTATGTTTGTGTGTAGGAACCTGTCTGATTTGGGTCATGATTTATCCTCTAAAAAATGTTAAACATAATTTAAAACAAACCAAAATGGTTTTTATAACTAATTTTATCTCATTAGACCTATCGATGCATCGATGGGCTGTTGTGGGCCAAGATAATTACTTACAAAGTCTACAAAATTCCATACATGAAAAGGGTGAAACACAAACATCATAAACATTCTTATTATATGTAGCAAACAAAATTTTAATACATTTACCATAGAATAATAATGGTATCAAAATATCACATCCACATTCAAATATAGCATAAACCCTTTAATAAAAAATGGTATATTTTACAAAAAATCAAACCCAATTAAGCATAAAATCCAAAAATTGGTGCTGACATGAATGAAAATAATCTATTAAAAAATATTAAATATTTTTGAGGAAAATGCCATTTTTTTGAAATAATTTATTCAAAATCAACACATTTATAAAATAAGACAATTAAAAATTGATTTTTGAATAAATGTTTCCCATAACAGTTAAGAAATATTTGAGATAAATTTAAAAATTAACATTTAAAAATATTCATGTCCTTATAAATAAATCCATAAAACCCTTTACAAACACATGGAGATTAATAAGAATGATTTAGAGGAATAAATTATATAATCTTTTAAAATTATGTCTTAGTTAAAGAGTATCTCACATAAGAACATTAAAATATTATTTTGAATTTTTTTAAGAAACATGTTTATAAATGATAAATAATTCACCATAAATACATTCATAAAAATAATCGCATAAAATAATGAGATTTTATAATTAAATCTTACCTTCATATTAATTTTGGGGGATCCCCCTTTAAGCTCATCTTGAATATCACCCATTGAATGACCCTTGAAGTCTATGAATTTTATGTTTTGTTGAGACTAGAAGAAATTAAATTTAGGGAGAGTGAGGATGATAGGTATTGGTAGAGATTTTTGAAGCTACATGGATTAGTGGATCGAAATGGGGTAGTGAGGGGTGGTATTTATACATGAGGATAGGTTGGTTGAAGTGATTAAATTATTGCTTTATTTATTTTTAATGTTGACCACATTGATGTGGAATTATTTTTATTGAATTATAATTTTAAGTAATGTTATAAATGTTGTTTTGTTTCGAGCCACACCTCTACTATCTAATAAATTTTTCATTTTTAGGTATGTTATGCTTTTACCTACAAAATTTAATCCTTCTCACAACATCACAAATACAATAGTAAATAATGTTTTTACCATGCTATCTTTTTTATACCTGAAAATTATATTTACCTTATAACATAATTTTTACCTTCTAATTAAAATTTTAGAATTAATTTATTTAAATCAATTCACATAATTGTAAAAATTATATTTACAATTATTTTTGTAGAAAAAATGAAAAAACAGGGTTTTAAAGTGAATCATTCAAAAGTTTGAAATGTTTTAATATCTAATTTAAATTTGAAATTGAATACAATGGCCATTTTTGGTTTATTAAATAAAATTATCTAATTATTATTTTAAATGAATTTAAATGATAATCCAACAAAAAAAATTATATGAAAATATAGTTTTATATTAAAATGTTGTATTTTTCATTATTCACTAAAATAGGAAACATATCAGAAAAATTCCAAAAATTGAACCAAAATAAATTTTTAGGTCACTATTACAAATAAAAATATTATTTTTTTCAAATATAACTAGTAAATTGGTAATAAATACATTTAATTTTAGTGTTCAATTGAAAGACGATAAATACGTGTTTTTTAAAAAATACTTATGTCATTGGATTTTTTCATATATCATATCTAAAAATTCACAACATCATTGTTAAACATTATATTGTATATAATTTGGTTAATAATATTCACTCTTTCTATTTTAGATGGTAGGTTATTATAGATCGCAGTGCATTTGATCTCGTTGTTATGTATAACACATGATACTAAATATATACTTTCTAAATAAGAATGTAACCTAATATATAGTGGTGTTATGTTCCACTATAATTCAATAAATTTAATCCTCTCAATTTAATATTTTTATAAAAAACTAGTGTTTTGACATTAACACACATCTTTCGTGAAATCCCAAATTGAAAAATGGATTAATAAGATATCAACTGTAAAATAAATAAAGGGAAGTATAAAGGTCACCAGAGATAACACATACAAGGGTTCCATGTTGGAAAACATGGAAAATAAATAAAAATTTATCCATCATGTTCTGATGGATAGTGGTAGAAAAAATGGTTAATAGAAAGTAAATAATCACAAATCTATAAATCTATAATGATCTATGGGGCCACTTGATTCCATGAAAAAAAATACCATGATAGAATTTTATGTTTTAGGATCCATTAACTAGTGGTAAATAATTAAGTTACTTCCTATACTAAGAACATAATAAAAAGTATATACTCAATGAGTCAAGTTAAATCCATTAATCAATTTGTAACACCAATACCTATTTATCTCCAAGAGATTATAAATTCTAAATTATTCAATTTATCTTAATCATATAGGGTTCCTAAAAATTAAAATTTTAGTTCATCTATCATACATTTAAAAAAAATTAAAACAATGATATAATGACTGGGACATCATGTAGGCTAGTCGTAGGAGATGCACCCTTGTTTACTTTTGGTTGCTGGTTCATGTCTCGCCCCCTTTCCAAATGTGATGGGTTGTCACCTAACATGTGGGTTGACCTTTTTCTAAAACTATAATGTTATAAAATTCGAAAAATAACCTTTCTATGTTCAACAATGACGAAATGTTATAACCAAAAATAAAAATATCAATTTTTTAACATAATCAATTCCAAATTTGAGACACAAATGAAATAGTAATGTCCAAATTAACAGTCCAATAAGGTCTATAAATTTAAAAAATCACTCTCCACATAAAATTCTCTTAATAGTGTAATGTATCTCATATTGTAACAAATTTAATACTGTATCACCATAAGAATATTAATTTAAATGTTCATTATTCCTAATACATAATTTAAAAAATAAACAGTACAATCCTCATTAATTTCCATAGTTCATATGACAAGTATATAATTGATAAAATATTCAAATGACAGAATTTTCCAATCCTAGAATAAAAAAATTAGACCTTATTTATTAGTGGATGATTTATAAACTTGACTTTGATCCATTATCCATTTAGGGCATATTAATTTTATTTATGGGGAATTATCTTGCATTGATCCCAATATTCTTATAGTTGAAGCATTGAAAATTGGGAAACACTTTTATTCCCTTGAAATCATGGGCATGGTGGCCTATAAAAACCCATACTTTACATGAATTGTTATTAAATCATAATTGATGCATATTTATTACAACATATAACAAAACCATGATAGGACCGTCTATGTATAGTGTTTTTAGATACTGGGAAACATAAACAACTAGTTTATAATGAATCTACATTGTCTCCCATTTATTTCATCAAATATAGAGTCCCTTTTGGAATATCCTACTTAACAACCTTCTTCTTGGCCTGGGGAAAAGAAAACATACAAAATAGTGAGCTAAAATTCACAGTAAGGGTAAATAAAGGAAATATCAATCATATCATAACATTTTAAAAAAAATTACCTGGAAAAGTGATCATAATATCAAAACATGGGATAAATCATAGTATTGAAATTTAATCCCAATAATCATAATATAAAACATGAAACCATTGTGGAATACACACATAATCATAGAAAATAATTTCATATTAGTCAAGACTCATTTCCAAGCCTATCATAGTAGACAATTTCTATTTCTGAACCGAGTTCACTCCTCGTTCCAGTCCTGTATCACTGAACCGGGTTAACATTCGGTTCCATCCATGTCTATCTCATGAGATATAAATCCATACCCAATGCATTAAAGGTAGATATAGGTCCCACCCATCTCTTAATGATACCATTCTTATGTGTGCAGAAAATCATATGTCATACATCATAGCATAACCCATGTAATAATAATAGGACTCTTAAACATCATGCAATCATAACATAATCCATATAAGATAAAAGTACATTATAAAAATAATTCCATCATAAAATATTAAAATCAATGTAAAAATAGGTATAGAAACAGAACCCTATGTTATTTTATATGGAAAATAATTTTGATAAAACACTTGAACTCAATTCTTGAGGAAGAAATACGTTATACTTTAAAAACATTTTTTCTTTCCTAACATGTCATAAAATTTTAAACTAAAAGAAGTTAATTAAAAATAATCTTGAAAAAATTTTAAGGAATCCTCATGGAAATAATTTTCTATTAATTCACAAAAATCCATTCATGCCGTATATGTTAAAAAAACATTCTTCTCGTACCTTGGTCGGAAAAGTCAAAAGTATCTCGTATTGAAAAAGACAAATGATTCCTTTAATACCATTTACTAAAATTCACCAATAGGTAAAATTGGATTTAAAAAATTGTATTAGGATAGAAATAATATTACATATCATGGAAACATGGATGTGGATGATAAATATTCACCATTAAATTATGAAGTATACACAATATCGGATAAAAATGATATAGTGATATTTTCCCTTACCTTAGGTCTGATATGATTCATACATATCCAAACCTCATTTGTAATGATTTAAATAATGTCATTGACTTATTAAATAATCATATTCATTGTTATGATATCATATATGTTCATATTCTTATCTTCTTATTAGTAATATTTCATTGCTACTTGTTATTCGGGTGTTCATTGCTTTCTGTTCTTATGCATGTTTTGTCGAATAAATTTAAATTCCTATTTTTTTTATTATAGGTAACTCATTTGAATAATGGTATTAGTGTAATATATATCATATTTATTCATTCAATTCATTTATATAAGCATTATTCAATAAATTTCATGTAGAACGAGTCACATCACATCGTGGATACGGTAGCCCGTACGTACGCACGAGTGATGATATTGTTTACATAATTATTGAATGGTATTCGAGTGGATGATGGAATGTCTCATAATTATTATAATGTTATAATAATTATATATTGTTATTCTTTACACTATTATACCCATCCATGTAAGGTGGTGGTGGAAAACAGATTACACCACGGCATGGAGACGGTATTCCTTAGGTATGCATTCACAGTGATATCAGATATCCATAGGATGGATAGAAGGTGAAATAGTATTGTTTCATATTTATAATGAAATATCTATATGTGAGTGATACTGAAATTATTAATTTATTATGCAACAAAAAATGATGAATACGTAGAAGAAGAAATATATTGGAAAGGATCGGTAAAGGATATTACCTCTTCTCTGACACGCCTCTTTTTAAACCCTTCATAGGGAACTAAATTTGGTCTTTGATGAAGAACAAGACCTCTAGTATTTTTAATGGGAATAATAGAAGATAAATGGATAGGGTTTGGCCGAGTATGAAGGCTCAAAATGTTTTAATGTTGAGAGGGAGTAGGTGCCCTTTTATAAGGGAGGAGAGGGGACCTTAGAAAAAACTTAAAATATTAATTTATAATAAAGTCATATTTAGTTTATAATGGCTCAAAAGTGACTTATTTCGATTCTAGGAATGGGATGGGTCGAAATACATCCAAAAAACATGTTTTAGACAAGTTTAGTTTACCATTTTAACATTATCATTTAGTTTTAACTCTACGTTAAATAATTTAACTTTTACTTTGTCTTATTGTATTCTTACACTATATGGTTAACAAATTAACTATAAACTTCCAATATAACCCAAATTATTTCATTAATGTCATATATATTATTTTATAAGTCTTTTGGACGAACCTTATACTTTTAGGAATAGAATAACAATTAATAATATAATATTTGAAAAAAAAACACTTTTATGTCAATTTTGGCAATATTTGGTATTTTATTTGTGTTAAATTAATAAATGAATTATTAATTCTAAAACAATTCATCTAACAAACCCTAATATGATATATTGACCTATAAATTAGTGTAATTCATATAAAGTCTAAAATTATATTTATTTGGGTATTTATAACATCAATTATGTTAAGATTTCAGTAATAAGGTAATTATTGTATCATCATTGTGTCATAAATAACATAAATTATTTAAGGTCTAAAAATTATAAATAAAATATGATTATTTTGGAAATAGTTTTAGCTTTATAATTAATATTTATAGTCTAATTTATCTTATGTATAACCATATATTAAAAATGGTTTAATTATTCATCTTTCATTTAAACACTTTTAACTCTTCTTTGAATTAAATAATAATAAATGTCCTAATATAATCCAAGTGAACCTAAATGGACATATTTTATTCCTATGTTTGTATATGGTCTACTTAAACCTATCCAATAGAATTAAGACATGTGTAAAGATAATAATAATAACATTTTTACCCTTAATTACCCTATTTACTTTTAATTGTGGTAAATAAAAGTAAAAAGTTACTATTCACCAAAAATTAATTTTATGTTATTGAACAACATTTTACTCCTTGATATTAAATTTTTCTTTGGGATTTTTGAAATTTAACTCACAGAAGTGGTAAAATTATGTTTTATGTAAATTTGCAAATTTTCCTAGGAGGTGGGTAAAAGATGGTAAAAAGTTCAATAAAATTTTTATATATATAAAATTATTATACAATGAATCCAATGAATTAAATTGAAATTATATAGGTATTATGTATATATTTTTACCTAAAATAAATATAAATAAAATAAATAATTATTTAAATAACAATTCAGTTTTAAATTATTACTTAGTGTTTTTCACTATTCATCAAAATTGTAATGTTTTTAGAAAAATACCAGAAATTCACCCTAGGATAATGTCGATATTCCGTATCCAAAAATGAAGTCCATTTTGCAAGATAAAATTTATAAAATTTTAAAAAGTTGGTATTACAATTCATAACGGCTAGTTTATATAATATTTTAATAACATATCGTTGTTACTTGTTATTAAGTACAATGAAAACTATCGAGGAAGGTTTCTCTTGCGTTTAACGCATGCCAATATAGTGTTGTATACAGTGAAAGAATCTTTTTCTGTTGCGTATAACATAATACATGAAACAAAATATTTCCCATTAAATATCTGGGTGTTTCATTCTACCCCCCTTGAAAATAATTTCGCCCTGGAAATTATTCACTTCGCAACAAACGGATGAGGTTACCTCTCCCTCATACTATCCTCAAGTTCCAATGTAGCTTCTTCTAATTGGTGGTTACTCCATAATACATTAACAAAGTGAGTGGTCTTTTTTCGTAAAACCTTTTCACTCTGATCCAGAATATATATCAGCTGTTTTTTTATAAGAATGATCTTGCACCAACGGTACAACTTCTGATCTTAGTACATGTGAAGGATCAGGTATGTAATTTCTCAAGAGAGATACATGGAACACATCAAGAACATGAGAGAGATTTGGTGGAAGTGGAAAATGGTTTTCTACCTTCCCAAAATGGTCCAGTATTTCAAAAGGACCAATATACCTAGGTCGTAGCTTCCCCTTCTTTCCAAATATCATTACTCCCTTCCTTGGAGATATTCGTAAGAATGCTTTATCACCCACTTAAAACTCTGGGTATTTTCATTGGTTGTTGGCATAAATTTTTTTGTCGACTCTGAGCTGCTCTTATGTGTTGTTGAATAAGTCTTACCTTTTCTGCTATCTCATCAATAAGATCAGGTCCTAATAGCTTTCTTTCCCCAACATCATTCGAGAAAGTATGAGTTCTGCATTTCTTTCAGTATAGAGCTTCATAAGGATCAATCTGAATACTATAGTGAAATCTATTATTATAAAAAAATTCCACCAAAAGTAGGTGTTGATCCCAACTACCTTTTAAATCAATAGAAAAATCTCTCAAAATGTCTTCTAGAGATTGAATTGTCCTCTCATATTGACCATCTATCTGAGGATGATAAGAAGTGATGAAACTCAACTTTGTATCTAGAGTATGTTGAAGACTTCACCAAAAGATTGTTGTAAACCTCGGATCCCGATCAGATATAATGGAAAGTGGTACTCCATGTAATCTTACGACCTCTTTCACATATATCCTAGCAAGCTGATCAAGAGTGAAATATTTTCTAATAGAAATAAAGTGTGATGAATTCATAAGATGATCAACTATAACCAAGATAGAATTATTACCTTTGGATGTTTTAGGAAGTCCAGTGAAAAATTCCATAGTGATGTTTTCCCATTTCCATTCTGGAATGGTAATGGTTGTAACGCCCCCTTAGACTTATGTCTCTCAGCATTAACTTTCTGACAAACCAAGCATCGAGAGACATATTCAGCAACATCTTTTTTCAGGTCTTCCCACCAAAAGTACTCATTCAGGTCCCTATACAACTTCGTGATTCCATGGTGAATAGAGAATGAAGAACTATGAGCTTCATCCAATATTTCCTTCTTTAATTCTGGAATCGGAGGATAAAAAATCTGATTCCTAAAACTTATTATTTCGTCACAATCAATGTGAATTTCAAAAACATTTATCACCTTCTTTTGTAACACTACATCTTCTTTTTGTGCCTCTTTAATCATCACATGTATATATGGTTGAACATTCATTTGATAAAGATAATATTTTTCCCTTCTGTTATAATTCCAAGATACATACATTGTAAATCCATAAATATTGGATCTTTTGTGATCCTCATCATGGCTAAGCTAGTATGGTCATTTATACTTAGTGTGTCTTCCACCTTGTTTGCTTTCCCAAGGTGGTAATGAATTGAGAAGTCGTAATCCTTAATCAGATCCAACCATATTCATTGGTTCATATTCAACACCATTTGTGTGAAAATATACTTTAAACTATTATGATTAGTATAAATATCACACCTTTCACCATAAAGATAATGCCTCCAAATCATTAATGCAATGATTACCATAGCTAATTCCAAATCATGAGTTGGGTAATTTTGCTTACGGATTTTTAATTTTCATGAGTCATAAGCTATCATCATATCGTTTTCCATGAGAACACACACAAATGCCTTCTTGGATACATCATTTTAGATCACAAACCTTTATATACTACAAGGCAGTGTGAGTGTAGGTGCACTAGATAACCTTCTTCTTAACTCCTTGAATTATCTTCACACTCCTCTGTCCAAACAAACTTAACTCCTTTTCGAGTCAACCAGGTGAGTTTATTAGATAATCCTGAAAAATCTTTCACAAAACGTCGATAATATCCATCCAAACCAAGGAATCTTCATATCTCAGTTACTGTTGTTGGTCTCAACCATCTTTCTATAACATTTGTTTTGATGGATCCACAGATATCCCCTCTTTTGAGATTTTTTGACCTAAAAATGATATTTTTAAAGCCAAAATTCACACTTGGTAAACTTAGAATAAAGCTTTATCTATATTAGGGTCTTTATTACAACTCTCAAGTGATCTTCATGTTATTATTAGCTTAGTGAATAGAAAAGAATATTTTCTATAAATACTACAACAAACTGATCAAGATAGTATTTAAAGACTCTATTCACTTGATCCATGAATATAGTAGGGGAATTAGTAAGACCAAATGGCATCACTATAAATTCATAGTGTCCATACCATCTACGGAAAGACGTCTTTGGTGTATCCTCCCGTTTGACCCTTAATTGATGATACCATTAATGAAGATCAATCTTGGAAAAGTATTGAGCACTGCATTGTTTTTCAAATAAGTCATCAATGCGTGGGAGAGGATATTTGTTCTTGATAGTGATCTTGTTATGTTCTCAATAATAAATTCAGAGTCTCATTGATCCATCTTTCATAATAACAAACAGAACATGTCCTCTCCAAGGTGATGCACTGGGGCGTATGAATCCCTTATTAAGATTCTCTTGGAGTTTCTTATTCAATTCCTTCAACTCAATTGGGTTCATTCTATAAGGTGTCTTTGAAATGGGCACAACACCAGGAATGAGTTTTATTGAAAACTCAACTTCATGATTTGGTGGAAGACCTAGAAATTCCTCTGTAAAGACATCATGAAACTCCCGTACAATGGTAATATTCTTAATCGTGAGTTTCTCTCCAACCATTTGAGATAAAGAATATTCATTTGTTGGAATCAAGACCGATAAGATGGATGAAATTTCCGCTGGATGGTTATATTCATCCTTACATAAATAGATGATCATAGAATGATCAGGAATATGAAATGTGACTTCCCATCTATTGAAATCGATATGATCTCCATATTAGGAATGAAAATCCATGCCAAGATTCACATCAAAATACACTATAGGTAGTATCACAAGATTTGCCGGAAGAACTTTCCAACAAAATTCAATTGGAGAATAATTATAAACTTTTGATGTAACTGTTGTGCCCTTAAGTGTTGTCACATATAACTCAACATCTAATTGTTGAGGTAGTACGACGATACCATTAGAAAATTATTCAGAAATAAAAGAGTTGGTGGATCTAGAATCAAATAAAACATTTGGTACTTTAGATTGGATGGTAAGTGTACCTTTCACCACACCGTTATCATACTCCACATCACTGATAGAAATTGCATGTGACATTCCTTTGTCTTTGGCCTTAAGAGTTTGTTGATGTCGATCATCATCAACGACCCTTTTATTAGAGCATTGATTAGCATAATGCCCCATTTCCTTGCACATGTAACATTGATGTGTAGGAGGATCATTCTGTGTAGCCTTTTCTTTGATTGCATCACTAGAAATATTTTTTCCCTTTATTGCGGCATTCAAATGTCGATGACCATATTTTCTACATTTTAATCATTTACTTGTCCCTTTAAGGCTATTCCCTCCTTGTTTTTTCCACACTTTGATCATAACGGAAAAATCATCTTCTTTTCAGTGTGGTCTTTAGATTTCCCTTTGAATTTCATTTTCTTCTTTTTATCAAACCCATATGACTGATGGGTTACTCCATTTACAATCTCAACCTTGAGAGCACATCGATCAAATTCCTCATAGCTATTGAAGTCCCTTATAGCTAACTCACTTTAACAACATTGTTTTAATCCACTAATGAATCAATCAATCTTACTATCAGGTTGGATAATAATTCTTGAAGCATACCTTGTATGTCATGTAAAATTTGCTTCAATGGTACCCATAGATTCATCATCCATTTTATTTAGTTCAAGAAACTCCTTCTCCATCATTGTTCGAAGAATACAAGGGAAGTACTAATTTCAACATATGTTCTTGAACTCTTCCCACTCCATGAACTCAATTTCGTCTCTTTGCCTTGTATTCCTGATAAGATTCCACAATTTATCAGCTTCACCATCCAAACGATATACTACTAAGACGACTTTATCATGTTCAGAACATTTATGAACTGAAAATATCTTTTTAGTGGTACCGATCAATTGTTCAGCCACTAATTGATCAGTAGACCCACTGAATGAGGGTAGATGCTGCCTCATGAAGGATTCAACAGAATATTTCTCCTTACATTGCTTGTTTGGAAGTCCTGCATGATTCATAGCTTGATAAAGTTGTGTGAGCATGGCTACAAGATTTTTCATTTCAACTCACATAACATTTGGTTACTCCAGGGGACAATCATTGCATTTCCCATCACATTTATCATTAAAACGGTTCCTTCAGGTTCCATCCATTTACTAAAACCAATAAGCATAGTGTGAGAAATACTAATCATAATAAGAAAACCACATAATCAAGAATAAAATTTCACACTTTAGGTCTTAACATAGGTTATTCATGGCCATTTTTAGAACACTAATATTGTGTTCCAGGCTTAGACATAACCTTAGGTTTCTTACTAAGGCTTTCACATCCTAGTTTCCAAAGGATGACTATACCTTTCCTATGATACCAACTATAACGACCCATACATTACATGATTTGTTATTACTTCAGAATTGAAGCATACTTATTACAACAGATAACAAAACCATGATAGTACCGTATAGGTATAGTTTCTTTAGAAACTAGTAAACATAAACAACTAGTTCATAAAGAATCTACATTGTCTCCCGTTTATTTCATCATATCTAGAGAACATTTTGGCATATACTACTTAATACCCTTTTTCTTAACCTGTGGAAAAAAACATACAAAAGGGTGAACTCAAGTGCTCAGTAAGGGTAAATAAAAGAAAATGTCAATCTTATCATAAAATTTTGAAAATCTTAACCTGAAAAAGAGATCATAATATCATAACATGGGATAAATCATAGTAGTGAAATGTAATCCTAGTATTCATAACATAAAACATGAAACTTTGTGGAATAAACACATAATCATAGAAAATCATTTCATATTAGTCAAGACTCATTGCCAAGATTATCATAGCGGACAAAATCCATTTATGAACTGAGTTCACTCCTCGTTCCAGTTCTGCATCACTGAACCATATTAACTTGTCATTCCAGCCATGTATATCTCATGAGATATTAATTTTTTTTCAATTAATTGGAGGGATATATAGGTCCCACCCATCACATAATGATACAATTCTTATGTGTGCCACAAAATCATAAATCATACATCACAGCATAACCTATGTAATAAAAATGAGATTCTTGAACATCATGCCATCATATTATAATCCTTATAAGATAAAAGGACTTTATAATGATAATTCCATAATAACATAATCAAATTAATGTAAACATATGGATATAAATAGAACACTATATTATCTTATATGGGAAATAATTTTGATAAAGCATTTGAACTCCATTCTTGAGGAAAATATCCTTTCTACTTCAAAAATATATTTCCTTTATTAAAATGTCATAAAATTTTAAACCAAAAAAAGTTAAATAAATATAAACATGATAAATTTTAAAGTAAGATTCATTGAAATAATGTTCTATGAAATCAGAAAATCCATTCAAGCTGTAGAACTTAAAAACATTCTTCTCGTACTTTGGTCAGAAAAGTCAAAAGTATCTCGTACTGAATACAACAAAATATTCCTTTCATATCATTTACTAAAATTCACCAATATTTATAATTTGATTTAAAAAATAGTAGGAGGATAGAAATAATATTACATATTGAGGAAACATCAATGTGGATGATAAAAATTCCCCAGTAAATTCTGAAGTATAAACAATCTCTGATAAAAATGTGATTGTGAGTTTTTCCCTTATCTTAGGTCTGATATGATTTGTACATATCTGAACCTATTATATAATGATTTAGATAATGTCATTGAATTATTAAAGAATCATATTAATTGTTATGATATCATATATGATAATATTATTATCTTCTTATTAGTAATATTTCATTGCTACTTGTTATTCGGGTGTTCATTGCTTTGTGATCTTATGCGTGTTCTGTCGAATAAATTCTTATTCCTCTTCTTTTAGGTTATAGATACTTAAATTAAATAATTATATTAGTGTAATATATATCATATTTACTCGTTAAATTCATTTATATAAGCATTATTAAATGAAGATCATGTAGAACGAGTCGCATCACATCGTGGACACGGTAGGCCGTATGCACGCACGAGTGATGATATAGTTTCCAAAAATTTTAAATGGTATTAGATTGGATTATGGAATGCCTCAGAATTATTATCAAGTTATAAAAATCATATATAGTTATTATTTACACCGATATACCCATCCATGTAATGTGTCGGTGGAAAACAAATTACACCATAGCGTGGAGACGATATTCCGTATGTACGCACGTGTGGTGATTTCATTTTTCCATAGGATGGATAGAAGGTGAAATAGTGTTGTTTAATATATATAATAACATATCAGTATCTGATTGTTTCTGATTTTATTAATTTACCATGAAAAAAATAAATAATAAGATGTAGAAGAAGAAATAAATTGGAAATGATCGGTAAAGGATATTAACTCTTCTTTGACACGCCTCTTATAAACCTCCTCTTAGGGCACTAAAGCTGGACTTTGAAGAAGATCAAGGAATCTAGAATGATTCTAGGTAAGTGGATAAGTGAAATTTATTGTGTTTAGCTGAGCTTGAGGGCTCAAAATGTTGTAATGTAGAGAGGGAGGAGGTTCCCTTTTATAAGGGAGGAGAGGGGCACCTTAGGAAAAACAGAAAATATTATTTTATAATAAAGTCATATTTGGTTTATAATGGCTCAATAGTGACTCATTTCAATTCTAGGGTGGGTATGGGTAGAAATAATATCATCCAATAGGTTTTAGACTTGTTTAGGTTACCATTTTGACATTATCATTTAGACTTAACTCTATGTTAAATAATTTAACTTTTACGATGACTTCTTGTATTCTTAAACTGTATGATTAAAAACTTACTAAAAACATCCAATCGAACCCCAATTGGTTTATTAATTCCATATATTTTATTATATATGTCTTTCCTCTGATCCTTATATTTTAAGGAATATAATAATAATTAATAATAGAGTATTTATTTTAAAAACTCTTTTATGTCAATTTTTACACTATATGGTATTTTGTTTATGTTAAATTCATAATAGATTTATTAATTAGAAAAAAATTCATTTAACTAACACTAATATGTTATATTAACCTATAAAATTTGTTTAATTCATAAAAAGTCTCAAATTACATTTATTTGTGTATTTATAACTTATATTGTGTTAATATTTCATTAATAAGGTAATTACTGCATCATCATTGTCTCATAAATAACATAACTTATTTAATGTATAAAAATTATAAATAAAATATCATTATTTATTATATCTTTTTATCTTTCTAATGAATATTTATAGTCTAATTTTTCTTATGTATATCCCTATATAAAAAAATATAGTTATTAAACTTTGATTTTAACTCTTTTAACTCTTCTTTGAATTAAATAATAATAAATGTACTAATCTAATCCGCGTGGACCTAAATTCTCAAATATTATTCCTATTGTTTCTTTTGTCGAATTAATCTTATCAAATAGAATTAGGAAATTTTTTAGGGTAATAATAATATCATTTATACCCTTAAATACCCTATTTACATATAACTGTGGTCATTAAAAGTAAAAGAGTTACTATTCACCAAAAATTATTTTTATCTTATTCAACCACATTTTACTCATTGATATTAACCTTGTCTCTAGTATTTTCTAAATTGAACTCATAGAAGCAGTAAAATTATGTTTTATGAAAATTTGCAAATTCTCCTAGGAGGTGGGTAAAAGACGACAAAAAGTTCAAATTTTCTTTATATATCTAAAATTATTATAAAATGACTCCAAAAAATTACATTTTACTTATATAAGTATTATGTATATATTTTGACCAAAAATAAATTTAAATAAAATAAATAATTATTTATTTAATAATTCAGTTTGAAATTAGAACTCAATGTTTTTCACTATTCATAAAAAAATTGAATGTTTTCAGAAAAATACCAAAAAATTACCCTAGGATAATTTAGATATTCTGAATCCAAAAATGAAGTCTAGTTTTAATGATAAAATTTTTAAAATTTGAAAAATTGGTTATTACTATTCATAACATCTACTTTATATAATATTTTAATAACATATCGTTGTTACTCAGTATTGCGTACAACGCAGGCTATAGAGGAAGGTTGATCTTTCATGTAATGAAATGCAAGGCAATGTAGTGTGTAGTGAAAGAATCCATTGCTGTTTCATATAACATAATACATAAAAACAAAATATTTCTCCTAATATCTCAGGGTGTAACATGGTTTTTCTCACCAAACATGAAGAATACACATTTTCCTTTTATGCAGGTACAATGGTGTTTTCTTCCAAAAATATCACTTTTGGGAACTACTTTATCCCCTTATTACCTTTATCCATATTTTCCCTGTCTATCCTCTTATTTTCATGCTTCCCTTTAAAGCCATTATACTTACTTTAATCTATACATATCCTGTTGTCACTTGATATTTTGTTCTCATGTGATGAGAATTATAGGGATAATATTTTCCTTTAAAATATTGGTATAATACCATGAATGATATAATACTTCATAATATTTGGATCATTAATATTATTGAGGATCCCGTTCCTTCTTCTAGTGGCAATTTGTAAACAATGGAATACACTAGATTTGATCATATCATTATGTAGAATCCCACAACAACTGAAATTCATAACATAAATTGAAAAATTTATGCACATCTAGTATTATAACTGTAGAGACCCAAAGATTGACGTACATGGACATTACATTACTTTTTCAGAATACATAATACATGACAAAAATAGACACACAAGGATCGTAATAGTTTATTGTCTTTGGAAACTCGGAATACATACATCTAATGACGTTGAAAGATCTTCAACATCTCTCATAACAATCTTCTCCTTTTTGTTTGCTTACCTAAAACCTTTATTTTTTTCTTAGGGAAAATAAAACAAAAAAGGGTGAGCTCAAATGCTCATTAAGGGAAAACATAGAGAACATAAAACAATCCATAAATATTTGAAAGAAAAAACAAGAACATGAAATATTAACATTAAAACCTTTAGCAAAGACATAAATCGTGGATGTACGTTAGGAATATATCATTATTGAACATCAATAATGATAAAATAGAATGGGGATAAAACATTTAATTGTGGAAACCATTAATCACATGTTTTGATTTCTATAGTAGCCAAGGCATTGCTACCAAGACCATCTTAGTGGACAAAGTCCCTTTCTAAATCTAGTTCACTCCTCATTTCAGTCCTGTAAAAATGAACCGGATTAACTTACCGTTCCATCCATACCTATCTCATGAGATATAAATCTTTGCCCGATGCATTGGAGGGAGATATAGTTCCCTCCCATCTCATAATGAAACCATTCTTACTTCTGCCACAAAATAAACTTAAAGCATTCATCATAACCCAAAGAATAAAATGGGTTTCACAAACATCATTCCATCATCTCATAATCCATATAAAACAAATGGATATTTCATCATAACAAAAGTGAAACCATGTAATTCATGGGGAAATTAAACTTGAAACATACACATATGAAATTATTTCATCTTAGATGAAAAAAAGTTTTGATAAAACATTTGAAATGAATTCTTGAATAAAATATCCTTTCTTCGTCAAAATCGATTTCCTTTAAAAAAAATTCCATTCAATTTTAAAATAAAATTATATTGTTGAAAGTAGTCATAAAATCATGTAGAGTAAGCTTTATGAATATAGGGTATTATGAATCTGTAAAAATCCGTTCACGCGGTATAAGTTAAAAATAACATTCTCCTCGTACTTTTGTCGGAAAAGTCAAAAAGTATCTCATATGGTAAAAAAAAGATTCCTTACATACCATGTAGTAAAAGTAAAAAATGGTTAAAAAACATTAAACATACATGAAAACACTTTTATAAAACATGGACATGGATGATAGAAATAACCCTAGTAAATACTTATGAATAACAATCTCGGATAAGAACGAGATTAGAATAGTTATCCCTTACCTTAGGTCCGATATGCTTTGTATGGATCCGAACCTCCTTTATAATTATTTAGATAATGTCATTGACTTATTACATAATAATATTCATTGTTATTATAGCATATATGTTTCACTTATAACTTTATATTACCCATTCTTTTGAAAATTCCATGCTAAAGTAGCGATTTGGGTAAATTCATTTCATTTATCGTATGTGTTTCGACTTGTCGTTCTTGATATTATTACTTATATCCTGATTTACATAATTCCAGAGTGTAAAAAATTATTTATATATAATATATATTCATCATATACATATATATTATAGATCTATAAAAAGAAAGGAAATACAACGTACCTGGAGACGGTAGGCCGTACGTACCATGAATGTTGTTTTCGTTTCCTTATTGAATTGAATGAAAGTAAATAGATAACATACATACATATATATATACATAAATCCAGTATCATTATTATTTTATATATTTCATTATTATTCATTTTATATACTTTATAATCATTCTTGAATGGTTAATCATGGAAAATGAATCTCATCGTGTTCGTAGAGATGGTAGTCCGTACGTACGCACAAGCGATGATATGATTCCCACGATCATGGAATTGTATTAAAGTGTATTTATAATATTATATAATCAATATCACTCTAAAATAATCATATATATTCATTACTTTCACCATTATACCCATCCATGTAAGGTGGTGGTGGAAAATAGATTACACCACTGCGTGAAGACGATATTTCGTACGTGCACACGCGTGGTGATTTCGTATTCCATAGGATGGATAGATGGTGAAATATGGTTGTTTCATACTTATAATAAAATATCCTTATATGAGTGATAATTATGTTATTACTTCATAATGAAAAAAATAATGAAGAAGATGTGAAAGAAGAAATAAAGTTGAAATAATCGGTAAAGGACATTATCTTTTCTTTGAAGCGCCTCTTTGAGACCCCCCCCCCTTAGGGAAATAAAAGTGGGCTTTGAAGAATACCAGGACCTCTAGGATGTTTCTATGGAAGTGGAGAAGAGAATGTGGCTTGGGTTGGCCGATCTTGAAGGATCAATGTGGTGTGAGGAAGAGAGGGAGGAGGTGCCCTTTTATAAGGGAGGAGAGAGTCACCTTTGGAAAAACGAAAAATATTATTTTATTATAAAGTCATATTCGGTTATTAATAGATCCAAAATGATTTATTTCGAATCTATTATTGGTATGGGTTGAAATAATCTCATCCAATATAATTTATATATGTTTAGGTTTCCATTTTAACCTTATCATTTAGATTTAGCCTTAAGTTAAATAATTTTACTTTTACCGTGTCTTCTTGTTTTCTTAAACTATATGGTTAATAAATTTACTATAAAAAGCCAAAAAAAACCCCAAGTTGTCTATTATTAGTATATATAACCTTATCTAAGTCATTTGGCCAAACCTTTGATTTTTAGGAGAAAAATAACAATTTATAATATAATATTTGTTTTAAAAACTATTTTATTTCAATTTTGACACTATTTGGTAATTGATTTTTGTGAAAATCATAACATATATATTAGTTCGAAAAGAGTTAATTAAATAAATTCCAACATGTCATATTAACCTATAAAATTACTTAAATTCATTAAAAGTCTCATATTACATTTATTTGGGTATTTATAACATCGATTATGTCAATATTTCATTAATAAGATAATTACTGAATCATCTTTGTGTCATAAATAAATTATAATATTTAATGTCTAAAAATTATTAATAAAATAAAATTATGTTGAAATACTTTTAGCTTTCTAATGCATATTTATAGTCGAATTTATCTTATGTATAAACCTATATTAAAAATTATTTACTTATTAAAAATTGATTTTAACTATTTTAACCCTTCTTTAAATAAATTAATATTAAATGTCTTAATCGAATACAAGTGGGCCTAAATGGCCATATTTTATTCCTAAGGTTGTTTTTGGTCGAATTAAACTTAACTAATAGAATTAGGACATGTGTTAGGGTAATAATAACATCATTTATACCATTAATTATCCTATTTACTTTTAACCGTGGTAAATAAAAGTAAAAAGTTACTATTCACCTCAAAATATTTTCATCCCATTGAACCACATTTTAGTCCTTTATATTAACCGTGTCTCTATGATTTTTGAAATTCCACTCATAGAAGTGGTAAATTTATGTTTTATGAAAAATTCAGTTTTTGAACTACCACTTAGTGGTTTCACAATTCATCAACAAATGAAAGTTTCCAGAAAAATACCAAAAATTAAGCCTAAGGTATATTTTATATTATGAATTCAAAAATTATGTCTATTTTACCAAATAAAAAACATATCAGTTCCATTAATTAATATAAAAATTAATTCCTGTCATTAAAATAAATAGCGTGTTTTTAAAAGATAATAACTATCAAAAGATTGACACTTGTTTATGTCAGGTTTAAATGTGAAATTACATCCAATGACCAAAATTGTATTAAATGGTAAAAATATATTCTAAATATACTTTAAAACTAATTAAAAAGATAATCTATCCATATAAATTATTGCAATTAAAAAAGTTGTTTTAAATTAAAATATTGAGTGTTTTTACTATTCATTAAAATATGAATGTTATGAAAATAATATGAAATATTTATTTAAAGTAAATTTCTATATCCTGATTCCAAATAAGAAGTTTATTTTGTCAAATTAATCTTATAGACATGTCAAAAAAAAGATTTAATGTTGGTGCGCCATCAAAAGGCGGAAAAACTACATTTTTTTAAAAATACTTATTTTACACGAAAAATTTATTTTGTTCTCATACCATATTCTAGAAACTGTGTAAGATGAATAATTATGTAATAAAATTATAAATGTAGTTAATACTATTCATAATGGCTAGTCCATAATAATATTATAACAACATATCGTTGTTTAGTGAAACCTGGTATTGCGTACAACATACGCTATCGAGGAAGGTCGTGATTGCATGTAATTCAAGCCAAGTCGGGGTTGCGTGTTGTGCAAGACTCCTCCATTGTTTTGTATAACAGAATCCAACCATATTTCATTTATACATTGAATA
Organism: Viscum album; assembly: GCA_963277665.1. NCBI lineage: Eukaryota > Viridiplantae > Streptophyta > Magnoliopsida > Santalales > Viscaceae > Viscum > Viscum album. The sequence continues at coordinate 374,021,288 of OY728160.1, read as the reverse complement.
TATATATATACAATCAATGTTTTGTAGAATAACTACTATCAAAATTGTGTGTAACATGATCCAAGAATAGTGTTGTGTATAATGCAAGCTCATACGGTGTTGCGTATAGCGCAAGGCAATCTTGTTGTACCTTACAACACAAGGAATCAATGAAATTAAATGAATATTTTTCATAAAATCTCAGGGTGTTACATTCTATCCCCATTAAAATTAATTTTTCCCTCGAAATTCGTCGGGGTTATAAATTGTTTACTATTTATAGAAACCCACATCGTAAAAAGGAATACTAAAACATCATTTAAAAAAGGAACGTTAGAAACATAACGGATACCCATATAACTCATCACTGGGTTTACACATAGGAGAACATAGGTGAAAATATGGAAATGGAGGAGAAATCTAACCATCATGTTCTGATGGAGAGTGGTAGAGAACATGTCTATGAAAAATCCATCAATCACAATGCCATAAATTTGTGATAATCGAAGGTTCCATCTGATTCATCGGATATAAGAGAAGTTGGACAAATTTTTTGGTTTTCAATTTCATTTCCCTAAAGATGAAGAATTTGAATTAGAATAAATACTTACATTATTTTGGTACAATCTAACTGTTGTTCGTGCCTTGAACAATTTCCACTTCATCTCTTAAAGAAATGAAGTTGAATTTGTTATTCATGAAGTCTTAACAGATCATGTTATAGAATGACGGTTCATTCCATCTGTCTCAAACAAAAGGTTAGAAAAAGTTATTAAATATACATAAGTCAATCTATAGTGAGATTAATCATATATGGTTCGTAAAATGGACTTATACTTCATATATCATACTGCTTAATATAATACAACTAGTTTCTACTAAACAGGGACTTCCTGTAGGCCAGTGGTAGGTGATAAAGGCATGTCGCACTTCAGTTGTGGGTTTGATTCCAACATCCTTGTCCGACATGATGGGTTGACTCACGTCCTGCAGGTTGTCCTTTTTCTAAAACTACATTACTATAACATCCAATCAATAATATCAAAAAAAATGTTCTATCCTTAAACAATACTAACTTATGTCCAACATAATCCATTCCAATCTTTGGGTTATCTAAAATACTTCGGGCCAAGCTCATATTATAGTTAAAATGATTACCAGAGACAACATATAAAAATCATGTTAATACCATCATTGATCCCCATATATCATAATAAATGTATTATTGGTCACATTCCAAACATTCGAAGGCCTTAATCATGTATTCTCTTGAAAAATGAATACCCATTAAACCTTTGTGAAAACATGAATGTTGCCAAAAGTTAACTATTTCCACATACCAAAATCCATAAATTCTATATACTGAAGCCATGATATAACCTTCTCCTTATATCAGTCATGAGCTCATGAATACTATCATACATTTAATTTTCTCTTTATCCCTTCATTATGCGCATATCATCTACTTTCCAAAAATATCTGAATAAACATTCATGGTTACTAGTACCATTCATCATACACTTTCAAAACATAAGGAAAGACAATAGTGTAACAATCCTTAGATGTCTCTTTATTCCATAGTACCATAAGATTACTTATACAACATTACAATTGATAAACATGTAATCATTCCACTACCTTCTTAATCCATTGATCGAGCTTCAACAATTCTTTCATCTCACATATCATTTATAGTCTCTTCATCATCATCAACATAAATACTACCCATACAACCATACTGATTCTCTTCATGAGACTTTTCCTTAGGGCATTGGTTTGCGTAATGCCCGTACTTTCCACATTAAATACATTTAACCATTTTTGATGTCGTAGCAATACCATTATCCTCATCCCCGGTGTTAAATGATCCTTTTCCTTTTCACTTACTGGCTTTGTGTCCTTCTTTTCCACACCCAAATCATCTTCTAGTTCCTTTGAAACATTCTCCTTGATTCCTCTTCCCAAATGTTTTACATAGGTGAAATTTAATTTTCATTCCTCTATGATCATCCTGAAACACCAACATTCTATTATTAGCTGAGTCAGGAAACTTACCAAATTTGAGTTTATTGATCATATTATGAGATTTCTGATTCAGCATAATAATGATGTTTGTACTTCCAAATCCATTTTCATTTGGTTTCTCATGCAGAATGTCATTCCATTGTCCATCATATCCTCCATTACCGTGAATCATCTTGTTTCCCGCCATTATCTAAAACCCAAAAAGAGTAGTGTGAGTGGAAAAAATCATAATAAAGGGGGAGTAAATTCAATATATAACATCTTAGGTTTATTCTAATATTGTTACCGTAATTCTAGGACTATAACCTATACTTATAATTAACCTTAGGGTCATCCATATATATACATTAGAAATATCTCTAGGGATCTCACTAAAATTCTCACATCCTAGTTTCCAAAGGTTGACTAAACCTTTCCTCTGATACCAACTGTGGAGACCCAAAGGTTGACATACATGGACATTACATTGCTTTTTAGGAATACTTAATACATGACAAAAACAGACACACAAGGATTGTAATATTTTAGTGTCTTTGGAAACTCGTAATACAAACATCTAATCATGTTGAAAGATCTTCAACATCTCCCATAACGATCTTCCCTGTTTTGTTTCCTTACCTAAAACCTTTCTTTATTCATAGGGAAAATAAAACATAAAAGGGTAATCTCAAATGCTCATTAAGGGAAAACATAGAGAACATAAAACAATCCATAAACATTTGAAAGGAAAAACATGAACATGAAATCTTAACATTAAAACCTTGAGAAAAGACATAAATCGTGGAAGTACGTAAGGAATATATCATAATGGAACATCAATCATGATAAAATAGAATGGGAATAAAACATGTAATTTTGGCAACCATTAAGCACATGTTATGATTTCCATTGTAGACAAGGCATTACTACCAAGACCATCTTAGTGGGCAAAGTCCCTTTATGAATCGAGTTCACTCCTCGTTTCAGTCTTGTAGCACTGAATCAGATTAACATACCATTCCATCCATGTCTATCTCATGAGATATAAATCATTACCCAATGAATTTGAGGGAGATATAGGTCCCACCCATCTCATAATGAAATCATTCTTAAATGTTCCACAAAATAAACTTAAAACATTCATCATAACCCAAAGAACAAAATGGGTTATATAAACATCATCCCATCATATCATAATCTATATAAAAAAAATTGAAATTTCATCATAAGAAAAGTGAAACCATGTAAATCATATATAAATTAATCTTGAATCACACACATATGAAATAATTTCATCTTAGATGAAAAAAACAGTTTTGATAAAACATTTGAAATGAATTCTTGAAGAAAAGATCCTTTCTTCTTGAAAATCATTTTTCTTTTCAAAAAAATGCCATGAACTTTTAAAACAAAATAAATTTTGTTTAAAATAGTCATAAAATCACGTATAGTAAGATTCATGAATATGAGGCTTTATGAAACCGTAAAAATCTGTTCACGCCGTATAAGTTAAAAATTGCATTCTCCTTGTACTTTTGTCGGAAAAGTCAAAAAGTACCTCATATGGTAAAAAAATATTCCTTACATACCATGTAGTAAAAGTAAAAAATGGTAAAAAATGACATTAAGCATACATCAAAATACTTTTATAAAACATGGACATGTATGATAGAAATAACCCCAGTAAATACTTACGAATAACAATCTCGTATAAGAACGAGATTGGAATAGTTATCCCCTAACTTAGGTCCGATATGATTTGTATAGATCCGAACCTCCTGTATAATGATTTAAATAATTTCATTGACTTATTACATAATAATATTCATTGTTATGATATCATATATGTTTCACTTATGACTTTATATTACCCATTCTTTTGTAAATTCCATGTTAATGTAACGTTCTGGGTAAAATCATTTCATTTATCGTATGTGTTTCAACTTGTCGTCCTTCATATTATTACTTATATCCTGATTTAAATAATTAAAAAGTGTAAAAAATTATTTATATATAATATATATTCATCATATACATATATATTATAGATCTATAAAAAGAAAGGAAATACACCGTTCATGGAAACGGTAGGCCGTATGTACGCATGAATGTTGTTTTTGTTTCCTTATTAAATTGAAGGAAATTAAATAGATGACATACATATATATATACACATAAATCCAGTAGATTTATTATTTCATATATTTCATTATTATTCATTATATATACTTTATAATCATTTTTGAATGATTAATCATGGAAAATGAATCTCATCGCGTTCATGGAGACGGTAGTCCGTACGTACGCAAAAGCGATGATATGATTCCCATGATCATAGAATTGTATTAAAGTGTGTGTATAATATTAAAGAATCTATATTAATTTACAATTATCATATATATTCATTACTTTCACCATTATACCCATCCAAGTAAGGTGGTGGTGGAAAATAGATTACAACACGGCGTGGAGACGGTATTCCGTACGTACGCACGCGCGGTGATTTCATTTTCCGTAGGATGGATAGATGGTGAAATATGGCTATTTCATAATAAAAATAACATATCAGTATGTGAGTGATACTGATTTTTTTACTTCATAATGAAACCACTAAAGAATAATAAGTGGAATAAGAAATAAAGTTGAAAGAATCGATAACAGACATTACCTCTTCATTGAAACGCCTCTTTGAGACCTCCTCTTAGGGCAATAAAATTGGTCATTGAAGAATAAAAATACCTCTATAATGTTTCTATGTAAGTTTATAATAGAATTTGGCATGGTTTGGACGATCTTGAAGGCTCAAAGTGGTGTGAGGAAGAGTGGGAGGAGGTGCCCTTTTATAAGGGAGGAGAGGGGCACATTTGGAAAAACTAAACATATTATTTTACTATAAAGTCATATTCGGTTTTTAATAGCTCCAAATTGACTTATTTCGAAGCTAATGTTGGGATTGGTCGAAAGCATCTCATAAAATAGAATTTAGACAATTTTAGGTTTCTATTTTATCCTTATCATTTAGATTTATCCTTAAGTTAAATAATTTTACTTTTACCACGTCTTCTTGTTTTCTTACACTATAAGGTAAATAAACTTACTATAAAAAGAAAAAAGAACCTCACGTTGTATATTATTAATATATATAACCTTATCTAAGTCATTTGTCCGAAAATTAGATTTTTAGAATAAAATTACAATTAATAATATAATATTTGTTTTAAAAACTATTTTATATCAATTTTGACAATATTTGGTAATTCATTTTTTTGAAAATCATAACAGAATTATTAGTTAGAAAAAAAGTTAATTAAATTACAACTAACATGTCATATTAACCTATAAAATTAGGTAAATTCATAAAATGTCTCAAATTACAATTATTTGGGTATTTATAACATCAATTATGTCAATATTTCATTAATAAGATAATTATTGCATCATCATTGTGTCATAAATAAATTAAACTATTTAATGTCTAAAAATTATAAATAAAATTCCCTTATGTAGGAAATATTTTTAGATTTCTAATTAATATTTAAAGTAGAATTTGTCTTATGTATAACCCTATATTAAAAATGATTTACTTATTAAACATTGATTTTAACTATTTTAACCCTTCTTTAAATAAATTAATATAAAATGCCCTAATCTAATCCAAGTGGGCCTAAATGGTCATATTTTATTACTAAGGTTGTTTTTGGTCGAATTAAACTTATGAAATAGAATTATGACATGTGTTATGGTAACAATAATATCATTTTTACCCTTCATTATCCTATTTATTTTTAACCGTGGTAAACAAAAGTAAAAAGTAACTATTTGCTGAAAAATATTTTCATCTTGTTGAACCACATTTTAGTCCTTGATATTAACCGTGTCTCTTGGATTTTTGAAATTCTACTCACAGAAGCGCTAAAATTATGTTTTATGAAAAAATCAGTTTTTTAACTACCACTTAGTGGTTTCACTATTCATAAAAAAAATGAATGTTTCCCGAAAAATACAAAAAATTAGGCCTAAGCTATATTTGATATTATGAATTAAAAAATGATGTCTATTTTAACAAATTCAAAACATATCAGTTGAATTAATAAATTTAAAAATTAATTCCCGTCGTCAAAACAAATAGCTTGTTTTTAATAGATAATAACTATCAAAAGATTGACACTTGTTTATGTCTGGTATAAATGTGAAATTACATCCAATGACCAACATTGTATTAAATGGTAAAATTATATTCTAAATATACTTTAAAACCAATTAAAAAGATAATCTATCAATATAAATTATTGTGATGAAAAAATTTGTTTTTAATTAAAATATAGCATTTTTTTAATATTCATTAAAATGTGAAAGTTATCAAAATAACATGAAAAATTTATCCAAATAACATTTTTATTCCTGATTCCAAAGAAGAATTTTATTTTGTCAAATTTATCTTATATAAATGTCAAATGAAAAAGATTTAAAGTGGGTGCACAATCAAAAGGCGGCAAAACTGCATTTTTTGAAAAATACTTATTTTACACGAAAAATTTATTTTGTTATCATAACATATTCTAGAAAATGTGTAAGATTAAAAATAATGTTATAACATTCAAAATTTATTTAATACTATTCATAACCGCTAGTCTATAATAATATTATAACAATATATAGTTGTTTAGTGAAACCTGGTATTGCATACAACATATGCTATCGAGGAAGGTCGCGATTGCGTGTAATGCAAGCCAAGTCAGGGTTGCGTGTTGTGCAAGACTCCTTCGTTGTTTCGTATAATAGAATCCAACCATATTTCATTTATACTTTCAATATATATATATATATATACTCAATGTTTTTTAGAATAACTACTATCAAAATAGTTTGTAACATGATCCAAGAATAGTGTTGTGTATACTGCAAGCTCATATGGTGTTGTGTATAGCGCAAGGAAATCTTGTTGTAGCTTACAACTCAAGACATCAATTAAATTAAAAAAATATTTCTCATAAAATCTTGGTGTGTTACAATAGCCAAAAAAATGGTTTATTTGTGATATTAATATATGCATGTCTCCAATTTTTATCTTAGGATTATGTTCCATAATCTATGTTTTTCTTTTTTTAATTTCAATGGTTTTTTATAAACATCTTCTAATACCAAATATAACACCCCAACCAAATATTCATAGAGCAAGTGCATTATATTAATACATTTCTATTATTAAAAGCAATCAAATTACAATGTAATGGTATGTTTAGCAGTCTTGAAAATAGACTACATACATGAACCCCATAATACAATTCGAAACATAAAATACAATATATATAATTCTATGATAACTATATTATTATCATAGATTAACCATATATATCATTCATAATACACTTATTGGAATCAAGGTTAAATAAAACATAATATAGGGGTGATCTCAGATGCTCGGTAAGGATAAAAAATATAGTGGGAGCTATCTTAAATAAACATAAACATTTATGAAATGGAATAAAACTAAATAAAAATACTTTTATACACAATATTATTCATATTATGGAAAGAATAAATCAAATAATTACATTTAAATATTCACATGGTTATTCTGATTGTAGAATAATTACATGTAATATCAATAACTAATATCATAACGAGGTAATTCATAATGTCGGACATCTATACTATCAAGATATTTCTTCAAGATAGATAATGCAAAGATCACTCCTCATGAAAATTTATGTTTATGGGTAGGAACTAGTCTGATTTGTGTAAATATGTATCCTATTGAAAATGTAAAACTTCTTGGAAAACAAACATCAATGGTGTTTTATAAATAATTTCATCTCATGAGACATAATGATGTTCCAAGGGGTTATAGTAGGCCCTACCATTCACATACTAAGTCCAATATATTACTCTTATTAAAAGGATGAATCATAAATAACATAAGAATTCATATTAAAAATATAATATAAAATTTAAATACAATAATTAGAAAACATGAATGGTATCAAAATAGCATTTCCATTTTTAAATATACCATAAACTCTTCAATACAGTATGGTATGTTTTATAAAAAAATAAACCTTAATCAATCATTAAATTTAACAAAGGATTTCCAAATAGATGAAAATAACTTATTCAAAACCATTAACGCACCTTGAGAAAAATACACTTTTTATTTTAAATACATTACTCCAAATAAATACATTTTTAAAGGAAGACATTTAAAAATATATTCTATTAAACAAAGTGTCTTATACCACATTGAATAATATTAGTGGAATTAAAAAATTATCATTTGAAAATATTCATGTGCTTATAAATATATCCATAATACCCTTTAAAAAATACATAAATGAGAAATATTATCAATAATAAATCATAGCAATGACTAAAATGATGCCATAGTTAAAGAGTACCTTGTAGAATTATTTTAAAATAATCCGTCTGAATTTTTTTAACAAATATTTACATTGGTTATATTTATGTCCCAATAAATACTTATTTATATACAATCTCATATAATAATGATATTGTGAAATTAACCCTAACCTTGTAATTTTTTTTGGAGATCGTCCTTTGAAATCCTCTTGAATATCCCCCCTGGAAAGTCCCTTTTGAACATTTGTCAAAATGGCCCGAAGGGATTAATTTTTTATTATTTTTGTTAATCCACCTTTCAAGGGGTTAGGTTGAACCCTTACAGGGCCGGAAGGCTCAGAGACAATTACATGACCCGTAGGTCTTAGAGGTAATCACCCAGAGAAGAAAAAATAGAACTGCAACACACCAACATATGTCATACTATCAGCACTCATCCTATATAGGGATGATTGGATAGTTTTCTTATGAAAAGATAATCATTCCTGGTACTGATGGAAAAGTTGTACCCTCTCATTCTTGCAATTCCGGTTAACTCTAATCTATTGAATGCTCCTGCACTGAATCCTCATCTGAATCCTTTTCCATTGTAGTCTGACTAGTACATATGACTGCATGTGGATCAAAGGCTTTTAATATGAGAGGTTAAAGTAGATATTTGAGGTTATAAAAGGTTTTTTGTGTCTAAATGTGGAGGTTAGGGTGGTATTTATACTTTAAGAGAGTTGGTTCCAGTGATTAAATTATTTTTTATTTTTTATTTACAACTAAACACATTGGAGTGGAATTAATTTCATTTAATTATAAATTCAATTAAAGTTTTTTTGGCTATTTAGGTTTAATCCAGTCCTCAAACAACCATTAAATGAACCCATTTTTAGGTATCATATGCTTTTACCTTTTAACTCCGACCATTGTCATAATTTTACTTATTTATCGGTAAATAATATTTTAACCATGGTAACTTTTTATACCTAAAAATTAAGTTGACAATATAACATAATTTGTAAAATCAAATTATAAATATGTATTTCATGTTATATAAATACATTATATTAAATATAAAATTAGATTTGAAATTAATTATAGAGACAAAACAAAAAATCAGGTTTTAAAAGTGAAATGTTCAAAATATTGAAAAGTTTATATATATAATTTGAATTTTAAATTTATCAAAATTACCTATATTGGTTTTATTGATACAAAATATAATTATACTTTAATATCAATTAAATGGCTAATCCAAGCAGAAAAATAAATTATATGGAAAATTAATTTGGAATTGAAATGCCGTATTTTCAACTATTCGAAAAAATATGATATTTAAAAAAAAATTAACAAAAAATTAACCAATGTAAATTTTGATCTACCTATGCCAAAAAGGAATATTATTTTGTCACATATAACTTATAAATGTATTGAAAATATATTTAAAATGTTTTTTCCATCAAAGGGTGGTAAAACTATGCTTTTATGAAAAATACTTGTTTTATTGGATTTTTTCATTTATAATATCAAGAAAAAAATATGAAAGTTAAACACTATATTTTTTATAATTTGGTCAATAATATTGATTCATTCTATTTTATAAACTTCTTTTTAATATATCAGAGTGCATTTGATATCGTTGTTATGTATAATGAAAGATATTAAATATATATATATATATATAATGAAAACTTAATGTAAAATCTTAGGGTGTTAAATAACTGTTAGAATTTAATAAAGTAATAAATTAATATAAATTAATTTTAAAATTAAATTTCACAAATATCTATAATTATAATATTTAATTATTAGGGTTTTATATCCTCTAATATAATAATACTTTGAATAAATTATATTTTGTTTTAACCCTTATCCCTTTCTTTTTACACCTTGTTTTCCCTTTTGATAATTACGTTGATTTCAATATTTTTTACTATTTAGGGGTAAATAAAAATTATTAGAAAAGTTAAAATGTCACATAAATGGATGATGGTTTATATATTAAACCATATATAATTTTATGGATGTATTATTATTTTTATTAATTTAATATATATTAGCAAAATATTTATTATTATTAGAATTCATTAATATCATTTTTAAAACAATTCATTTAATATGAATTTAATGATATCAATATAGTAATTTAATTCAAATATAAACCATTAAAAAATCCTTAATATTTTATATCAATATATATAATATTTTTAGAATAAATCATTGTTAAAAAATTACTTTTTTTGTTTTTAAAAATATTTATGTGATTTTTTCTACTACCAGCACAAGAAATATATTAGTGTTGCATAATCATCTTAAATAATTATTTCATTTCTAAAAATTATAAATTAGTCAACTTCATAAAAATTAAATCATTTTTCTCAAAATAAAATTTAATATTGATTCATAACTGATTTTTATCCCAATGTGAACTTATAAGGAAAATATAGAAGCAAGTGATTGATATTTTTTATTTTCTATTTTTTTAAATAATATAAATGTAAAATATAAAATCTAAAAAACAAGAAACCAACATATTTTGTAATTTATGATACCTATGGATGGAATATACTCTTGAAATGAAGTAAATTAACGTTTTTAATAAATTTTATACCATGAAATATTATTTTTAAAACTAATTATGTCATTTTACCTTTACCATGGTAATGCAGATTTAATATGGTTACAATTCCAAAAAAAATAACAAAATGGAACTATGTTCCAAATTTTATCCTCAAGATTAAAAATATTTAATACATTTTTCTAGATAAATTTTTTATAATTTGTATAATTTCATTTAAAATTTAACATGGAAAATGCTACAAAAGTGTTTTTTTGATAAAATGTTTTCAGTATAAATATGATTTTATACTAAATAAAAATATAAAATTTACCCAAAATAATGAAATTAAATTATAATTTATAAATAGGAATAAATAAAAAATTAAATCTAAGAAAAAAATATTATTTTAATTTTTAATAATTAAAATATAAAAACTAGTTTCCAAGAAAAAGTAGTATTTTTCACAGTTCATAAAAGAATCAAACTGTTTAGAAAATTCTCAAAAATTCATCATTAAATAATTTTGAAATTCTAGGTAATTTGTTTAATTTTTTCAAATTACAAATATATAATTTCAAAATATATACTTTTTATAAAACCATATATATCATGAAAACCTAATTTTCTTTAAAATAATGTTATTTTTCAATTTTATTGAAATATTAAAAAATATGAATATAACGAATATAAATCTATAAAATTAATTAATTAATATATTAAAAGAAATTTTCTTAACATTCATTGGGTTATTATATTTGATAATTTTATTGAATATTTATAAATGTGTTCGTCACGATTTTCTCCTCATTTCTTTTGCGGACCATAAAAAATAAATATTATATACAAAATTATTTTTTGTTTCTTAGGTGAGAATAATAGTTATCATTTTAATAGATTCCAGAATTAAAATTCCAAAATAATGGTAATGTTTACAATATGGTCTTTTCCTAGGGTAGGTATATCATTATATTTTGGGCTTCAGGAGAAGAACAAAAAAATTTAGGAAAATTTTTAAAATACCATACTTTTTACACCCAATTTAGGTTAAAAATATAATTTTATAAGAAATATTATATTATTTCCATCATCAATGCTTAAAATAATTTTTTTTTCATTGTTAAGGTTTTTTGAGAATGTTCTTAATATTGGTGTCAATGATGAACATGAATATAGGAGGAATCATTGATGGAATGAATAATCACCATGGAGGTTGTAATTTTTAATTACATTAGTACGTGGCTTCCAAAACTCCCACCCATTATAGAATACTATTGAAATACTTTATGGAATTCCATGGATAAAATTCTTGTGTAAATATTTCATAATAAATTCAATCTATTAATGACCCTAGAAAAGTAATTCACAACAATGTATTTATAATCAAATATTTATCTATGTTTTATCATGGATTATTAATTTATGTTGCATGATTTATTTAATTTATTTTTGAAATTTGTTTTTGATTTTTTATATGTTACAAACAATTCAATAATTATATTCACATATATAATATAACATATTAATATATAAACATTTTAAAATATTATATATTTTAAGTTTTGAAAAATAATGAATGTGAAAATTATTAGTCACATTTCATGGAATTATCCATTATAAATAACTTCTATGAATGAAAATTATAGATAACATTCACATCATGAAAAGAATTTTATTCATCATGTTCTTAAACGAACATAATTACTAAATTATCTTTAAGTGGATGTGTTTTCATTTAACCAATATTTATTGTCAATTTCATCCTCAATAATCACGCCAAATCCCGGTCATAGTGATTTGGAACAAAATGGAGGGTAGCATAGTAGATCAAATATAAACAAAGTATTTAAAAAATGAAATTTGTATATGGAAGATCCTTGTTCATGTATCAGATAGTGGGGACATATTTTAAAGAAATGTGTAGAATAAAACAACAAGCTATTTGTGACAAAGCTCCAATGAGGTGAATTTATGAACCCCAGGGGTTTTTAACATGGATGAATATAGAGACATAATGTATTTAATGAAAGACTATGTAAATCACAGTCTAAATCCTAGCCCTCATAAATATCCAAATTTGTAATTTCTGATTACATTACAACAATTTATCCTATATACAAACATTGTATTCTATATCCTATGGAGATTGGATTTATGAAATGATAAACAAATATAAATAGGGTACGATCTCATGTGACACAATATATATTCTAGGATTGCATGTCATAGTTTTTTATTACATGGAAGGAAAATAAATTTTACCCCTATGAGGTGCATCCTATATGACAAACCCAGTATAAAATAAGAGATAAATCATCTTATAACAGAAGTACAAGAAAGGTATATTCATTCTCCAAAATCCAATGTGATATAAAAAAACTATCATGTATAGCTCGAAAAATGTCTCATCATATTCCCAATGTGCATACTAACCTATCCATTTTGTTAAATTATTGTGTTATATAAAGTTCAATTTTTTTACATACATAAAAATAATAACTCTTATGGTAATACATATCCAACTTTCCTAATTGTCTCAAATGATCTATGTAACATTGGGAAACACTTTGTTGGTTGATCCCAAATGAAATAGCATATAACACCATATGTCTATTTACTTGCATGTACAACTCAATTTTTAATATAGTGTACATGAAATTTATTAGCTTGTTCTAAGTATTATTTTCATTCACCAAAAGTTGTGTTAGTTTTATATAAATAAATAGTATATTACGATAATTTATTCATTTATAATGTCATGGTTTATACCTCCTCATCTTCTATATATTTTTTCTGATGAATTCAATCAGTTGAGGTTTAGTAGGTTTGTACAGATTCTAATTAAGAGTTAGTGGAATAGTTAAAATAGAAATAGGATGCATAACCTCCTTTCTAAGATATAAATTCCAGGTATTTTCTTTTATATACATATTAGAGTATGTATCCCCCGTGAATAATGGAATGAAGGTCCTCTGCCTATAGAGAAGGTAACCCCATCAATCCATGAACGTGACACATGATGAGGGATGGGACATTCTTTATGGTCAATATCTCATACATAAATGTTCATACATTTTAAGGCTGAGGCTCCACCATTACTTCAGAGTAATTATGTAGGAAATAAAAATGAAATGCAATTCGAATTATTTTTCCTTTTTAATGCATTGTAGTATTATTATAATATTATATCATACAATATCTATAGTGTGGATCTATAAATATTTATGTACTACTTGAAATATGTCCCACGTTTCCTCTACACTATATTATGCTTTATCTTATTTACCTAACAATCTATGTTGTTTTTTTAATTATTCATAGTGTATTGTTACACTATATATCAGTACACTCCCTCTTCAAAAGACATGTGAGTATACATGTTAATTTTTCAAAAATGATTCATCGTTTTGTGGTGTTTTATGTGGTTGTGTAGGTAGTGTAATTTGGGTATAGAGCATCTTGGTGGTGTGTGTTTCTTGTAGTTCGTGTGTTAGTGTTGATGTGACATAATGTTCATATTCTTTTTTTGTTTGTGGTTGGTATTTGGAATTTATGTATAGAATTTTTCTAGGACCTTATTTTCTATAATTGGTTTATATTTTTTTTATAATTTTGTTTTCCATACACACGGTACACCTCTGATGTTTATTTATAGGGGTTTACATTATTATATACATTTTCTTATAGATTTGTAGTGTAATTTATTCAAAATATATTGCCTACCATATTTATAATATGTATTTTCTGTTCTTGTCTCCATACACTATAATGTTATAGGTGAGATTTGTGTATAAAACATGACCTGTTTCTATCTTGAGAGGGTTCCCGTATGGTCATTTCACCTAAAAAATATGCAATAGTGGATGGGGTATTAAAAATGTTTTTCCGGTTAGTGTTCCAGTTAGGATTGGTTCAGCATATATAGGTAAATTATTTTATGGGGTCTTAGGTTTAGTTAAAAACATTGGGGATCAATTATTAGTGTGGGTGGCCAACATATCTTTTTAGAAATACTCGTACAACCTATTTGTAATCTCCAAACGCCATGAAATAAGTTTTTCATTTTAAATTAAATGGTAGATAAATCATGTTCATGTTCATTTCTTTCATTTATAGGATAATTGAGTAAAATATGTAAAATATACATGAATAATAGTGGTTTCAAATTATCATTTATATATTTCCACACAAAAAATTAGAAATTTTCTTCATAGAAACGGATCTTTTGAGATTGTACCAATAACTCTTTCTCCATTCATCGAACAATTCAAGAATTATGATTATGTTTATAAACCTAATAAATATATATTTCCCTTACTAGTTGAGTAGATATTAGGCATACACCTTTTGAGTAAGGTTTCAACCCACCCTTAGTCCATATTATAGTCCCTGAAGAGAATAATTAGAATAATTATACCAATATGAACAATAATATATTCCAAAAAATAGAAACTACAATGGGTTTTAAGAGATTTTGATCAACAAATAGTGAATAATTTTCTCATTTTAGTTTACCATGATTTATTTTTTTTCTATAAAACAATATATTTCATGGTGGTTCCTTATAAAAGAAATAATTATTTATGATTATGACTATCGGTGTCATTGACTATGAAGTCTTATGATAATGCTAATATGACTTAGTAAAAGTGGAGTACTATCGAGAGTTCTTATTCTAAGAGGTGTAATGTAGAGTTATATTAAGGATGGTGTGATCATAGGAGATAATAAACCACTATATGGGAATCAAGATAGTGACTTATAATATTTTGACGTTCAACAACCTGATAAGGTACTCTTAAGATTTGATCCATGTTTGATATACTCAGTATCAATGGTTTGAGGATGGACTTTGGTAGGAGAAATTTTTGGGAATATGCCTTTTTATTCCCATATATTCCATAGTTTTATAGAATAATTTAGTGATTGAAATTTTTCTATAAAATTCACAACCATGGGTTAGATCTAGGTTATATTTTATAGATTTATTGTAATTATATTAAACTAGATATTTAAAACTAATCATATCATGTCTTCAAAATATTTCTAATTCCAAACCTTGACATTTGTGGGAGTTTACCGATGGATACATTCTTGGTTTTAACTGGCATGGATATCATTAGAATTTATACAATTGTGGAAAATGAAACTTGGATCATGTTTTCCCTATGTAGGTAGGTAGTATAAGACATTTAGAGAAGCATTATGGATATTTCTCCATGATATAGATAATGTAGGAATAAAGGGCCTCCTGAAGATGGATAGGGTGTCCCTGTAAAATGTGTTTATGAGAAAGGATATAATTGAGTGGTAAAATATTGTGGTGGATAAATCTTTTACATAATTCCACTATCTAACCATTAGGAAGTCCATTACTATTAGATGGTGTTTGAGGTTTTGGAGTTATATATATAATGATGATGGATAGAATTTTGCAGGTGAATCCTAACATGTTGTAATGTATGATTTGTATCCTCTTAACTTTGGGACTCAAACATATCAATATATGTGCAAGTCTTTCAATTCAAGAGATATCCTTTATTCATGAGTTAAAAATTTCAATAGATCCTATATACCCCTCTATTAATATTGAGACTCATTCTAAGAGTGATCTCCCACTAAATCTTGTTTTTACTAGTGACATGTATTTTATTCCAATGTTATCATGTAATTCATGAAGTAAATATGAACCTAACATCATATAAATTTGAAGGTTCCATGTTTATATATATATATATATATATATTCACATGTTTTTCTATTCATTCAACTGTAACCTTCACACTCACAATTATAAAAAACCCCAGGTAGTGAAGGATGATCTCTCATCTGTGATTCTTTCAGCATTAGTCATACATTTTAGTTGATATTTTTTGTGATCTATAGTATGTTATCTTATATTTCTAATTTATTATCATTGTTTCTTCCATAAAGAATTTATGTAAAAAATTATTTTTATATGGATGTGTGTTGGGGGATGTGATTTTATAAACCACAGTGTAGTTCAAGTCATTTAAGGATTTCCATGTGTGAATTTGGATTGCGGGGGTCTCTACATCACCCATTGGTGTCCAGTATGTCAGAAAAAATCTATTTAAGGAGTCAAATCATTTGTTTCCCACTTTTTTGTCTTGTTAGATGGGTGTACTCTTGATTATCCATTGGGGATGATTTTTTCATTCCAAAACAAGATAATGAAAATGTTAGTTGAAATTGAAAATTGAAGGTGGTTCAATTCAGAATTCATTCTGTATTTGATATTATTTTATTATTTTGATCATACGGTATTGATGCCAAAATGAAAATTTTGATCATTGGGGTATTTTTCTATGATGGTTTGATATGTGTTGTGGGGATCTTATTGTGCTATTTTTCTGATATTACTCTAATTGGAAATGATAAATTTATTATATATGGATAATTAATTTGTTCCACTGGGATAAAATATCTTTTGATATAATGCCCCTAAAAAAGTGGAACATGATAAAAGACCCTTGAATGAATTTGAAAAATGGGATGTGATGGGGTTTTTTCCCTGATAATGGGTAGCGATGTGATAGGTTTGAGTGGTTTTATTTTTGGATTCGATGTGATGGGTTTGTGTCGTTATGCTCTAGGGGGGTTAAGTGATGGGTTTGTTTGTTCATTCTATAGGGTAGAAATTTGATGAGTTTCTCTATCTATGTTGTATTGAAGTAGTTATGTAAGGTAGTGGTGATCTGTGGCAATTTGTTTATATTAGGATGATATGTTTTTGTTGGTTTTTTAATTGAGGTATTTTCCTAAGTAGTTTTTGAATAAAATAAAAAATATTTAATATTAAAGGAGAGGATTGATAATGAATTAATTGGATAGAATAATAACATTTAATTAGAAATGAAATGTTTGAACTGGATTGTGGCTTATTGTGTGCTTTTCTATATTTAGAGGTGGAAATAAAGGTTATTGTTGTCTTGAGTTGGTTAGTATCCTTTTGGTTGTGAACCCATAGACCAGGATTGTGTGTGACTATATATACATGATGAATATTCCTTGTGTTTTTTATATTCACCACCAACCACATCGATATAAATTTTTTTAACACCCATACACGTATACAAGGTTGTTTTTCTCAAAATCCATGTGGTGAAGAGAGATTGTTGAAAACCTACTCTTTCCTCCTTTCTCTTCTAGCTGAGATAGGTATACATGAGCTACAATGTCCATAATTGAAAAGTGCAGTAGTGGTTTTATGTTTTCCTATGTTTCTAGTGGTTATATATTATGTGACTCTACTATGTGGTGGGGATTTGTGATATGAAAATGTTTGGAGGTTAGAACTTATGGAATGTTATTATGAGAAGATGGGATCGCCAAGACATATGATGATAGGGTGTGAGGAAATATAATTAGCAGGAAAGTGGTGTAGGGTCCCTTTTTCATAGTATGGTTTATATTATGTTATTATAATTATCCTACATTGTTTGGTGAGTGTATCGTGGAGAGTCTGAGATGTATAATTGGTATATTTTGGTTGTTTTTGGATCTAATATTTTCTCACCGTTTCATTATTATATACTTTTCACATGTGTGTCACCGAATTTTTAATCTCCCAACTGATTATACTTATATTATCATCCTAATCATATAAACTATATTTTTTTTAGGATTACATGTATTTTTATGGGAATTACTTCCTTATATCCTAAGACTATTGATGTATTTCTACCATAGAATTACATTGGTTATTTTTATGGGAAAATTTACTCTATATTTGTTCAATTTGTACATGATTAGAGGGATGGTTTTAGTTATCCTTCATATTATTTCATGTATTTTATTTTATTCTATTATTCCTACCTCTATATCGAATATTATTATATAGAGTAATTGTCTCAGATTTTTGAATTTTATTACACCATTTGTTCTAGTCACCAGCCCGGGTCCTACTAGAGGTAGGAATCAATGCGTCATTATCTCTATTATATTAATAGAATATCATTGGAGGGTGGGGGTCATGACATATTGGTATTAGAGATGATGTTTGAGATATAGGATGGATTTTTATTTTTCCATGGTGAAGATTATATGGGTCTGTAGGGAATATATTACAATTAATGTTCGTGCTAGAAAAATGCCATTGGGATAAGTTAGTACAAGGGATTTTAGGGCCCAACTTGATCCAGTTAATAGATAGTGATATTATTAATCAACCATGTAAGGTGGGCCTATTTGAATGGTTCATACTTATGGGAGGTATATGAATAATTATTAACTTGTATTCCTATTTTAAATTTGTTTTTCAAGGGAATGTTTACAAGAATAAAAATGAATTAATGGAATGTTGATAAAATTCCACAGTGTTGGGATTAGGGAATCCTTGTTTACCTTTCATCTATGGATCCTATACATCAACAATATGTGTCTTAGATAGTAGATATTTAGTACGATGATCCTATTGACCATTATAGGGTTGATCTGATTGGTTATGAAGAATAGTGGAATATGGAATTGCGTGCTTTTTAGTGGAAATCATTGGCGATGTATGAGTGTAGTGTTTCTCATGTTGAGAAAGAGATATGGTAGAAGGGGCTTGAGAACACCTTTGGTTTGATCTTGGACTCGATGTTGTATTCAGACCAATTGGTAGTTAGTAAGATGCAGGAAGATGCACGTCAGTGGTGGATTCTATATCATGGTTAAAGAGGGTGTATATGTTTCATTGTCTGACATTCAAAATGAGATTAGGGATGATTTTATTTCGAATACCATGAATGTAGTAATGAGTAAGGATCATGTCTCTCTTTATAATTGGAGTTTTTGTATGTAGAAACGTGGGATTAGGTTCAATGATCTAAAGTGTTTTTTTGATGAAAATTTATTGAATCATGAGTCTTCTGTAAGACATCTTGATGATTCACTCTATCATTCAATATAGTACATAGTTACCCCGATTACATTTTCAATGGATCTAGAGACATAAAATAAGGAGTACATAATCTATTGGATTCACTCCTAAGTAATTTTACCATGACAGGGTAACCAATGAAACTCCTCGATGGGTAGAGTTGTTAATGGAATGTCTCAAGTTATAGAACATTTGATGTTCAAACTAGTGAAGATTAAACCTCAACAGATTCCTTAAAATCCATGTGGGGTTAATGTCTTCCATGATTTTCTTGGGTGCTTTGTTCTCGTGTGTTATTTCTATTCTATTCATGGTCCTTTCCAGCACTATTTTATAATGGTTCTCTATGCTTAGGTTGGTAGATACTAAAACGTTCATTTTCCTCATAAATAGTAGTTTTTAGTGAGGTAATATTAGAAGAAGGGGTAGTAGAATAATACTCTAGTGAGAGGGGATGGGGTAGATAGAGGTCAACCATAAGATGTTTCTTGATATCAGGGTTCTTAGTCCAATTAGGGTCGTGGAGGTGTCCATCAGTATAGAGAGAATACAACTGGGCATTGTCAATTTCATTCAATGATGGTAATAGTATCAGAGGGTCTTGTGATTGTTTGAGGTATAAAATGTTTATCATCCAACCTTTTTTGTTATTTTTTTTATTCAGGATCTTCAGAATCCTTTGTTTCACCTACTCTAGTTTGTACAATGGGAGAAAAAACCTTGAGGTTTCCCATAACTCGGGTGTTTATTACTCAAGTTAATGGATATATCATCTTTTTTTATGTGTTTTGGGCATATAAAATAATTATAGGGAACCATCATTGACATATGGAACTATTCTTATTTTATATTTATTAATAGAATGTAATCCTCAACATCAACTACTTATATTTTTTTTATTCTGTTTTTAACATCTTCTGTTGGAGAGTTATGTTATTGTATTTGGATGTCCAATGCATTGTTTTCATTGGTAAGTGGAGATTTTAGTTGGGAGGTTAGTGTATGGAGACCCTTATCTCATTATACAAAGAATTGTATATGGAATTATTGGATTATATGATAGGGGAGGTTCCTATAATTTTGGGTATTTTTTAATGTTTTTTCAAAGGTGGTTGTGTCACATCCCCTAGAGAGGATGTTATGTTTGGAATAGAATTAAAACATGGTGTTTTTATGATTTTTATGGATCTCTATCAGATTCATCCTATGAAGTAGGAAGATTTGAGGTAAATGGTGGATATATTCTCACATATGGTTTTCATC
This sequence comes from Viscum album, assembly GCA_963277665.1. Taxonomy (NCBI): domain Eukaryota; kingdom Viridiplantae; phylum Streptophyta; class Magnoliopsida; order Santalales; family Viscaceae; genus Viscum; species Viscum album. The sequence continues at coordinate 374,000,253 of OY728160.1, read as the reverse complement.
CAACACAGTACATCTTAATAGGTTACACTAGTGCTTTTATTTAATAAGGTGGATGGTTGTATGGTGTTTTGTATTGACCAATAGAGGGATAATAAGTTAAATATTATGAAGTGTTACCCCCTTCCATGGATTGAAGATTTAATAAACTAATATATTAGAGCTTGTCGGTAAACTATGATCTATTTGCGGTCTAGATATCAAAACATTAGAGTGAATGATATGGATACCGTATAACACTTCCTTCATTTGTATATATGGTCTACTTGATTTATTTTTTCATTCCATTTGGTTTTATGAACACACAATTCGTTCTCATGGGGCTCATGAAATCTAGGTTTCATGACATCCTAGACATGTATATTATTATATTTATTTACAATATCATGATCTAATTGATGTTTTTGTATGAAGATAAAGTGAATAAAAAAACTGTTTCTCAAGTCGTAAAACACCATCAAATCTATTATATGTTGTCCAAGTGTTTGTTTTGGATGCAATAAGTATGTATCGATGGAAATTTGGAGTCTTAGAATGCTGTTGAATTGGACCCATCTATGTTTGAATAAATGATTCACGAGAAACACTCAATAATTTAATGTAGGTACTTATTCATATTATATTGTATGATATTAATATATTTTCATGTTATGAATATCATGGATTGCAACCCCATTTAAATCATTGACTAGGAAGGACCGCAAAATTATCTAGACTAATAAATTTTAACAAATTCTTTACCACAAGAAGGTGAAATTAGACGAGGATTTTATTTCTAGATAATTGGTGGACGTTTAAGGTGTTTTTTGATGCTTCTCGTATGATAATGGGATGTGTCTTCATGAACCATAAGGCATAGGTATCTTATGGCTCTAGGAATTTATGTCACCATGGGAGTAACAATACCACCCATCATTTGGACCATACATCAGTTATGTTTGTACAGAAGTTGTGGAGATATTACCTATATCGGAAGAAATTTTGGACTTCATATGTCACAAGAGTTTGAGTTATATCTTTATCATCATGATCTAAATCAATTTTAGTGGAGTGGTTGGATTTCCTCTCGGACTATGACCTTGAAATCTCTAATACCACATTAAAGGAATTTTTTTGGTGATTCCTTTATAATGAAGATATGGAAGGACATGGTTAGAGATTCAAACTATGTCTATAGTGTTATGTTCTAGTTGGAATCCCTTTACATTGATTCATGGGTTATTGATGGTGTAGTACACCTATTTTGGTTAACAGTGTAGTCCTCTCTGTGTGGAAAGTGGAGGATTCCCATTGGAGAGACTTAGAGGAAGATGATATGTTTGATCTTGTTGGTCATATTGGTGCTTTGGAAGGATGGTTGGTAGATTATCAAAACTATAAGGTGATTCTAGAGATGTTTTTCATTCTAATGGAATTGGGTGGAGAATTTCTCAATAAGTTTCAAAACACAACATTAGTGGTATATCATGGTGTGACTAAGGTGTATTGTGTCTTGAGGAGACAATATTGATGGTATGGGATGAAATATTCAGTGTTAGATTTTGTGACAAGTAGTTTTGTTTTTATAATATGTGAAAGTGGATAAACATGATGTTTGAGGTTTTTTACAGTCCTCATATGTTTTCAAGTGGAAATGTGAAGACATCACAATGGATTTTTTCACTCGATTACCCCATGATTATGGAGGTTGTGATGTAGTTTCGGTATAAAGGGATTGGTTGAAAGAGTGATCTCACATTATGTAGAAACATTATTTGAGTTCCAAGGATGCATTATCGATGAGTTATGGGTATGAGGTGGTGCCGTTATATGGATTTCTAGGTTCTGTTGTCTACTAATAGGATGCACATATTACATTGTTATTCTAGGGGGAATTGAAACATTATTTTTTAACTCAATTACACATCAGTACTACTATCCACCCTCATCAATAAGAGAATTTAGATATTTCTATTTTTTTGTATGATATATTCTGGGATTTCATCTTAGACTATGATGGATCAAGGGTAAGGAACGTACCTCCAATCTATTTTTCATAAAACAACAAAAACCATTTGACTATTGGTATTTATTAATTTGAGGAATTGTACAGGTGACTGTGTCATACTCCATTGAGTTGGATGGAGTATGGAGAGTCTATTGTTCTTCGTCCTAATTTGGTATAGGGAATGATCTAGAAGGTTCATCTTGATCAGGAAAGAATGATGGCGGCACAAGTGTTTCTCTATGTCATATTTCTACACTTCAACAGTACTCCCTTCTGGTTGGCCAACTAGATTTTGTCACACCATCCCATATTCTAATTATTTTCAACTATAAGTGATCATGTATATAGGTGATTGTGGGTAGACAATACCCATTGTTTTTTACATTAATAATGGTATATAGATAAATATTGATGTGGAAGAAACACTACAAAAACAGAAACAATAACCAACATTAGAGAAAATATAAACATATAGCATTAACAATTAATTATAAAGACAATCATACCATTTTTAGAATAACAAACCATTGAAAAATACTACAACAATACATTCCATACCATATCAGGCCATTTAAAATAATAAATAAACAGTTTGGATGCCCATTTCTGACCATCAATAGATACATATGATAAGATTTTTGAATATACATTATACTAAAAAACTATTACTTATGCAAGAGACACCAATGTTCCTTTAAATCTATCCCATTCTAAGTAGTATGACTAAATCACTATGGTCTAACTCGTTATCCAGATAAAAAACATTAACATATAAAAATAAATTCTCTACGCATCTCAAAAGTCCTATGTAGGGTGTGATAATAAATAATTCTAGGGGACCACCATTGTTTTCTGAAAATATATCTAGGAAATAAAGCTGAATATTATATAAAAAAATTGAGAGATTGAAATCAAAGAAATAACCTACTTCCCTTATGCTCAAATTCTATAAGGAAACATTCACCTGATTCGATCGTTGTGAAAATACCATGGGCCCTCAGTGATATATATACAATAATATCACATGACATTATATACATATCTAGGCTGGTGAGGATACATAGAATAATGTATATGACATCCGCTGATGATTAACAAGCTTGGGAGACCTTAAAACCCTCATGTAAAAGTATCCCTAAAAGCACAATCGAGCCAAAAAATTTCAGTATATAATCAAATAACTGGAATCACGATGGCATTCCCATACAAGTACCCTGTTTCTATTTCCCCATTTTATTAAACCCTCATTAGCTCAAATACCAAAATATAAGGAACAGTGATAAATGTCCCCCCCCCCAAACATAATCACTATCGGATCAAATCTCAATGTCCCAAGGAATGATGATTAATACCCTCTAAATAATCTATCTCAAAGGCCTAAGAAATAAGTTGATCCTCATCCCGCAACCAATGTTCTCATAATCGTCAACTGATGGTCTATCACTATCAACATCAATTTCTTTTGGTGATTGCCCCAATACATATATAATGATAAAAACTATCACATATGCCACATAAATTACAGGGGACTCCACCCACATGAGTCGATAATACCACATTGATATGATCCATATCTATATTAAAATGACTATAATGGTGCACCAGTTAATAAAAAATAGATGCAAATCACCCTAGAAACTTAAACCACATCATCCCAACACCTTATTCTCCTAGAACTAGGTCACTCAACCCAATGTTCAATACCATATCAAATCACACTGTCCATTCCCATACCCTTCTGACCTCATTGCCTTAATCTGAAAACCATGTCGGCTCAAAATGTGATCAAAGTCACCCATATATTTAAATATTTTGGGTTTCCCCCAATCAAAAGAATTATATTTCCATATTCCATGTGATCAGAATCACCTCAAATCCTTGGACCAAACTAAACTCCATCTCATATAAAAATAAAATAAAATAAAAATTTATGTTTATTTAAAACACACACCCTGACTAATTATCCCCTGTGGTCCAAATCCTATCATCCAGCTTATAACATTTTTAGTGATGGAGTAACATGCCCAACGAAATTTTAAATAAATAAAATACATGCCTTAATTAATTAAGGCCTCTCTCATAAAACCCATCATCTCACTCAAAAGCACACCCAATCCGCCCCAAACAATTCAAGCTCAATGATAAATCTAGACGCAACCTACCTCTTACTGGTATATTCCTACTCATCAAATATCAATCCCTAACTCAATTAATCTTGGATGAAATTTTAATTTTAGATGAACACCCTAAAAAGGATAAATTGGATCAAAATGATTTACCACACAATATTGTGATACAAATTAATAAATGAATATAGAATATGGAAGGTTGTACCGAGATGATTCTAAATCCACTAATTTATCAATTATCAGAGCTCAGATAGAGATTTGAGTCCAAATCCTAGAGAAGATATTAAGAGATCTCCCTAGATTCTAGAGAGGATAACCACATGTGGGAGGGAGAAAGTGGGATTCCCCTATTTAAGAAAACAAGGGAAAATTGTAATTTTATAACTTTAATGAAAACATATAATTACCGGATGGTTTGAAAAAATGTGTTTCAACCAGGTGTTTAACACTGCATGAACACCACACTCCCATGGTCGAGGTACACAATATCTAAAACCGCACAGAGAATATAAAAATACCTCTTCCATAAACCACATTGGTTTTACACATCCATGAACCCCATCCATATAAGTTTGATAAAACATGATCCATGAAGAAGGATGGCCACAATGATTCTACTCGGAGGCTGGATGGTTTCTCCAATCCTTTGGAATCGGTCTGCACACCATTAAATGTTGTGTTTTTGGACACTGACAGACCCGAAACCTAATTGAAATCCCAATTAACTTTTTTAGAAATTATACTCAAATAAACATATAATTCAAAGAAACCCATTATACACCAGTTACAAGGTCATAGGTAGAATCTCTCAAGGCGCCCCACACCTTAGTAGTTTCCTACCCTAGTCAGTTCCCGCCACAAAAATCAAAATTTTAAAAGTCTTCTACCCATCCCCAGATTCAAAATTACCCCAATTAAACATCATCACTCCATAACCATATTAGGTAATCAAATCATTCGCATGTCTTATATGACACCCATTATGTACTGCATCTCCTTGATTCCTAGAAGCCGACACACCCCAAACAAGAAAAACAAAACATTGATTCCCATATATAATCTCAGTTCCACCCTCCTCAATATATACATTTATCACACTTATGAGGTAATTCCTACATATTAAATACCAAATGGGTAGTCTAAAAATAAAATTCTCATCTAGTTCACTAAAACATCACCTTCCAAACAAAATGTTTGTTCCAAAACAAAAAAGGAAATGTTATTCTTCCCATGAAGTACCTAAGAACATAACGGGTTTCCCAATGTGATGCACACATGGATGTTATATTCTATACATATAGACTAAATTTTGACTACCCGAGGCTTGCACACTTTGTGATGTTTCACCAACCACTATCCACAAACATCACTACTGGACCCACTATCTCTACCATGACCGTCACATGTAGCTTATTCCTGACTACTAACATGTGGTGTCACTCTAGGTCATACCTTAGATGAATAATTCACTCCAATACCTATATTCTTTAGTTTCGAGACTAATTCATATAGAACTAATCAACCTGAACCATCTATCCATATTATTTAAACACCATTTGTTAAACTTGAACTACAATCAAACATGTCTTGGATTCACGCCCTGGAAGCAGAAGGTTGTGGAACCACTCCATGGTGGTTTTTTAGAATCTCTAGAATAGATTCCCAAATGAGACTCCTCAATGATTGGAATTTAGAAACTCAATGAATTCCCTCTAAAATAATTCAATGTTGTCACCCAACTTGAGTATGACAACTTGTTCAAATTCCCCTTGTCTAAGAGTGATTCGTTGACTGCCCCTATGAATGAAGATAACTTGAAGCTTTTTATCTTCCCCTAAATAGCATGTCTTAAACCATCCTCAAAATTAATCACTCTTGAAGTTTCATCTACTAACACACCAGGTGAGAAATTTGACATGTTTCTAAATTTTTCTATATTTTCTTTGACAGAAATGTCTCCCAAGTGTAGGATGATGAATTCTCGATCTCTCTCCACCCCTAAAATCATTTTGAAAAAGTTCTCTACGAACCTAGCCTCAATGTACTTCCAAGACAGTCCATCATATCTTCTGGACTATACCTATCCATACCACTAACACTTTTTTATCCTATTATAATGATTGTGTCCAACTTCACCGTCTGGACTATGGGTGTCTCAAGCGGTTCAATGATTGTATGGACCAACATGATCCAATTATTTTTTGCATGTATCCCATACTTATAACCTAGAATTATGGTGGGTTGAATGAATGGAACTCAGGTGTATGATATCTATAGGTGGATCAACTCTTTATGCTCCCCTATTGATTCCCTACATGACACATACTAGGATGGCCCATAGCTACTATTATAGAAAAGGCCCAAAATATATCATGCCCAACATGTATTACACATATAACCGAGCCTTTATTTGTTCCAATACCTATTACTCATCATCATCCTCACCCTCTGCGGCCTCATTACGACCCTTGGGGACCTAAACACATTCACAATCAGGTGGAACCATATCGCATCCCTCTAGAAGATCCATGTGAAGCGATCAAGGTGGAATCCTAAAGAATAACAATATCATGGGAAGAAAATCATAATAATATATACATATATCAGAGATTAAAAAAGATGTAATAGGAAACAGATCTCACCACCCTCCAACACCATTACTACACTCTATCCCATTAAATTCAGCCTAAATTCCCCTTACCTACTTGTATCGGTGTCATATATCATATGTAACCAGACCTCGTGGCCACCCTTTATACCCCCATTAGATTTAGAAATCTTATATAATATGTGGTTTCTATGTAAAATGACAAAAAATAATCTATATAAGAAATAAATGTTCAGATTCATTCTTGAATATTTAAAATAATTGCCTGTTATCATCATTCAACCCTTTCTCATTCCGAATCTATGACAAAGTTTTTCATCTGAATATATAATCACACATAGATTTCAATGATACCGCATTTGTGGGATGGCATGGTAGAATTCCTCCAAAGAGATACTAAGAAGGAAATCACATTTTAGCTTCAATTTATGTCACTTTTTGTAACCCAACCATTCTTAGTGAAATATAGGTTCCAATTGGAAATAAAAATCAATTAGTCATATGAATATATATATATATATATATTTAGCACTATTATATGTTCCTATAAAAACATAAATAACATTAAATTTCTATATCGGGCCAAGGCTTTATATCACCTCATTTTCCATATTAAGACATGACTCACATCTCAAAATAACTGATAATCACGTCCATTTTTAAAACATGAGGTGAAATATTATCAACAATAAAATAAAAAATCATAAAATCAAATTCCCTCCCCTATAAACATGATTTTTCCCCCATGCATGAGGCTACAGACACCCAAACACGATCTCTAAACCAAGTTCTGACTAAATATTAGTCTCTAATCTATCATATCTCAAATAATATGACCCAAAATGTTTTAAAAGAAACAAATTTGATATCATTTGTATTGATCGTACCTGTTTTTGATTAGAACAATTTTCCGAGATGATTAGTCAAGTGGCCATAGTCGTGCCTCCCCATACAACAAAGGCTTCCGACTATCAACAATGGCGTAAATATGTGATAGTGTAGATACTATAATATCCGGTGGTGATAATAATAATGTTCTATTGTTAAATATAATAGTGTAAGAAATTCCATAAACAATAGGATGGGTACCCAAAAATAGTAGAAGCACAGACAGAAGTAATGAAGAATAATAAAGTCAACCATAACATTTGTTGAATAAAACACCATTTTTACTTACTAAAACAAATAATTCCAAAAAATATTAGGTCAAACATAATTATATGTAAATAATAGAGTTTCTTTTGGATCAAAATCAGTATATGCATATAATAATAATGCTTAATTAAGAGTGAAATAAATAAATAAAATCCAAATGATGAAAAAACCTAGAAGGTACATTCTTATTCATCCAATGATATGTGGAATGAAATTATTAGAAAGTTAATATTCTTGATCCGTATACCTTACCTGACTATGGTGATATAATGTCCAGACACATCTAAAAAGGCCCATGTTGGGTGTGAGAATAAATCTTAGTAGGTAATAACTAACATGTTCCTATCATATTTATATTAAAAGTAATGTTTATACAACATAAATAATTTATCACCTGCACATCATATTTATAGACAAATTCTCCTATGCTTAACAGCCATAAGGAATCATTCACATGAATCATCCATTTACAGTATAACATGTTTACCTAGATATATATATGAAAAATAAGGACATGTATGTATATATATAACTACAGTAGAGATGATCCTTATCATAAATTCAATTGAATGCCCTGATGATTAACAATTTGGAAAACCATTAAAAACCTCCTATAAATGTACAACTGGAAGCTTGTATCAACCGAAAACTTACATGTCCAAATAAAATAATCAGCACCTTGATGGAACACTCAATCAAGTACATGGTCCATAGAACACTATTTCATATAATCTTCCTCAACTTTAAGCCCAAAATCTGAGGCACATTGATATATATCCCCTCATAAATAATCACCATCATCTTGAAGACAAATGTCTTGAGGCCCAATGATGTATACCCTATCAATATCCTATCCCAACAGTCTCTAAGATAAAAGGAGATCCAAACCCCCAACTAAATGTCTCATAACTCTCCAACAATGGTCCATCTCTATCTAGGTGGATTTCTATGGTGATCACCCCCTGAGAAACTAGTTTTCAACACCATCGTCTGAGCTTCATAAACCTTGGGGTCTTCTACACATATGGGTGGTCAATACCACCCCAATATGAGTCCTATCTATGTGTACATAACTCCAACGACACATTGACTGACAAACATTAAGAGGAAATCAACCTAAAAAAATAAGCCACATCTTCAAGGCACTGTGTTTCTCTATGAACATGCCTCTCAACCTGATGGTCAATACCACCTCAAATAACATAGGGATTTACCTCATAATAATAATCTCATTGCCTTTATCACAACGATCATGGTGCCTTATCCTATTATAAAAAATACCTGTATATATAATTTTCTTGGGCCTTTCCCAACATAATGAATTATATTTCCTCTTTACATGTGACCAGCTTCACCTAAATCCTATGTTCATGATACAAATACTTCCATTGAAATATAAAATTCAAAATAAATATTTTAATTTAATTTAAAAAACCCACATGGCCTACTCTTCCCAAGAGGAATAAAGACTCTCACCATGATTATAACATTTTTAATCAAGGAGGTTCATTCAAATAAAAATCTCTGGAAATTAATTAAATAATTAATTGAAATGAATTAAATTATTAGGGAATCTATCAAGAAACCAAATAGTGCACTCAAGACCCCCATGAAAGACTATGGAATCAATGATAAAGCTAGGAAGAACCTTCTACATACTGGTAGCCACTTGATCATCTGATATCAGTCTCTAATCATGCTGAATAAGAAGAAATTATCAATTTTTATGTACTCCAATCAAATAGGATAAAATGAATTGCATGGATTTAGTGCACTACATGGTAATATAAATGAATAAAAGAGGATAGATAATAAAAGTCATTTCCAAGATGAATCTATATCCAAGAAATGATTGAATATTATAGAAAATAATGAGAAACAATGTATGATCCTGGATATGGAAGGAGGAGAGATCCTTAGCCACTAAAGATGAGATCCACGTCTTAAAAGAAGAAATAGGGAAACCCGTTATAATGAAAACATGTGGAAAATATTAATTTTGTCTCTTAAAAGAGGTTTCACTATTACCACATAGTTGGGAAAATGGTTCTCTAACCACGAGGTTCCCACAGATTAAACAACACGCTCCAATAGACATGTCACACAATTTTTCAAACCATATACAGACAATGTGATTCTACTCTTCTGAAAATAACAGATGCATTGCATGGCCATCTTCCCCGAACTACATGGTTTGATAAAATGTTCCCCGTTAAGAATCAGTTCCACACAATTACTCATGTGATGTCGCAATGTTTATTCAAACCATAAAACCTTTTTTTCTCACAATAAAAAGTAATATTTTCAGTTTTTGATGCACCTAAAACCCACTTGATACCAAAATTCACATTACATGCCTATAAAATCATCTAAAATGAAGGACTTCGGTCAATAAAACTCATAGAAATGAGTTTTTAAGATAAATAAATAATGTTTGACACACCAAAAACGAAATTTAAATAGGATTAGGATTTATACCCACTTGAAAAAAACTAAGGGTATTACAATATTATTAGATGAAATATATTTATAATAGAAAGTGGAGGCCCATGGGGTTTGAGCTTAGGGATCACATCTTCGTAAATGTCTCCCCTTGATGAAAGAAATGAAGGATATGTAGTGGTAGTAAGGTCTTGTGAATGTTTTTTTGGTATTGTTGATGTGTTGGGACATGTTGTTGAGGTGGTTTATTAGTTGAAACATTCCACATAACAGTAAATCATAAATGAAATCTACCAACTTCCAAACCTTAATCAATATCTTCATGATGACTCCTTTGTAATATATTATAGATATTTGGATATCGAGGATAACACAATATTCATTGATTGACTAGTCAAGGTTTAAGACTATTAAGGGATGGAGTTATGTGGATGGACCATCCCCTTGGTTATTTTTTTGTAAAGTAATGGTGTCCGGGAGGTGAGTACATTGGAATGAGATACACAAAATTTTTCTTAATACCCATGTTTTTTTGAGTTTTTCCCCTATTTTTTATATGATGTGATGTTTTGATCATTTTATGTGATTTTACATGATTTTGGGATATGTGATAATGTTTAACATATGGAATAATGAGGACCTAATTCCTAATCAACTCACAATATAATATGATGTAATTAAACCCATGTTGGAAAGTCCTTTCCACCCAGAATGGATAGTATCTTCACACATAGAGAGAAATTACCAGATTTTTATAATTGAGAAAGTATGATCTATTGGATATTGAATTTGTTAGTTTGGGTTCTATGATGGTTTAGATAGTTGTGTAGAGGAAATTGGGTAAATGGTACATTTATGGTTGGTGTTAGGTTATGTAGTAAACTTTTCTATCTTATAGGTGATGTTGTTGTGTGGGTTGTTTTTGGGAAATTTTAGTTTGGTGTGTGTGGTTAGAGAGTTTGATATGTGATGGGATCCTTTATAGGTATCAAATAGGGTGGTTGTTCATAACCCTTTCCCTTCATCGAGTATAGTATTGATTCTTTTGAAAAAGAATATTATGAGATATATATAATGTATTGGTTAATGTATTCTCATCTCATTACATTTATGTTTTAGTGGATGCAGTTCTTAGAGGAGGGTAGATAAGGTTTGATGGACTTTGGAGTTGTAGGAGTGTTGCAAAATGAGGTTGATGATTTTAAACAGATTCACATCATTAGTATGTGGTTTAAGGCTTTGTAGCCTTATAGTTTCCTAGATTATGTGTTTCGTGTAGGATTAATTGATGAAAAAAAATACTCCTATATATATATATATATGAATTAGTGAACTATAATAATTCAACCTCATGTGACTGAATATTTGGTAGAAACCAAAGATATGGGGGTTCCACACCATGTAATGGTTTCACGACTAGTTTCATATGGGATTTTAGGAATTAATGATATGAATAAAAAATAACAAAATAAAAAGTGTCCAATTCTAGTTATTTATATATTTTGTTTAGAAAATTTTCATTTATTTAAACATATCCCACACTCTCTAGTATTTTGGGAACCCTTTGAACTGAAGGAGGATCAATTATACATACATCATCCTGGGTTTTTCATTTATTTCGGTGGATTCTCATTGGAAATAATGGTATTTTATCCTCTATTCATCAATTTTCCCATCTGTTTTACATCATGGAGTCTTGAAATTAATTTTCTATTCATCCATATGTGTTTTTTGGGTTGTTTTTTTTAGTTACCATGCAATGTGTAGAGATTCATAAAATCTCTATTTGAGGTAGGGAAACCTTCATTTCTCACATTTTTTATCATGTCATCTAGGTGTACTATTTTTCATCTATGGGGGGGGGGGGGGGGGGTTCAGGTAGCCTAATCTAGATAATGCAATGTTTAATTAGAAATTTAAAGATAAAATTATTCAATTCACATTTATTTATAAAATTTGTATTATTTGAATATTTTCAATGTGTGGGTTGGAATCCCCACAAAAATATATGGTCATTGGGGGATTTTGTTTCCTCATTTGATAGTTTTTTGGTCATTTTTAGTTTTTTTATGTTATGACCCTAGGTTCAGATAATTAATTGCTTTTATAATGATAATTATTTGTTTTCAAATAGTGAATATGGAACGTTTGGTATTACCTTCAATATAATAGTGTAATTTGGTATAATACCCCTTGAAAAAATTAAATGAATGATGTACTGGGTTTATTTAGAAGAGTTGTGGGGCAGTGATGTGATGGGTTTGAGTGGTCATGTTCTGGGTTGTTGATATTATTGTCTTGATTGGTCATTTTATGGGATACAATGTGATAGTTTTATTTGGTCATGCTATGGGGAATCAATATGGATGGTTTTTATGGTATTATTATGGGGTACAAGTGACAGAAGGTTGTGGTGATGTGAGGATTATTGGTTTGATGAGGTTGGTGAGATGGTATTTCTTTATATTATCATTATCATAGTTTCCCATGTAGTTTTGAATAAAATTTAAAAACATTAATTTGAAATTAATTGTTTGGTTAATGAATTGATGAGTTGGAATAATTAATTTTAATTGGTAAGGAAAAGAATGATGTGTCTTGTGGATTATTGTGTCATTTTCTATATTTATAGGTGGAAAAATTGTCATCATTATTGTTATTTTGATAATATAATTTTACTTGTGAACAAATAGTTTGAGTTATGTGTGTGGGGGTGTATATATAGATATATATTTTATGTGTATATTCCATGGGCTTTTCTATTCGCACCCCACCCATGTGGAGCACAATATGTTAACACCCATACATATATATGAGACTTATATTTCAAACATCTTGATTGTTAAGATTGATGGTTGGATACTAATTCTTTCCCTCTGTCTCTTCCATGAGAGTTAGGTATGCAAAGGATGTGATGGCTAGAATTCAACAATGTAGTGTTGGTGGTGTGATGTCCTAGGCTTCTGTAGGTGAAATGATATGTTACTACATTTTTGTGGAGTGAAATGTGATATGACTGTGTTATTGGATGGTTATTTTTGATATGTTGTTTAGAGGATATGAGAGATCCTGGACATATGATTTTTCGGTGTGAGGGTTGAAATTGAGTGGTAAAGGGGTGTGGGTTACCTTATTATTTATATCATTTGAATTATTTTGTCATACATGGCCTATGTTATTTGGTTAAGGTATCTTGGAAAATTTGGGATGAATATCACACATATTTAGGTGCAAGTTGGTTCCATTATTTTCACATTGGTGCATTATTATTATTTTTTTCACAAGGATACGAGAGAAATTAGTATTTCCCCACTAAGAATAGTTGTATTCTTACTCTATGTATATTTTTTTTCAAATTTCTAGGAATATTCCATTAATTGTGTTGGACATTAATATCTTAGATCCATGGACTTTTGGTTTTTTTATCTTAATTTTTCTATTAGGTATTTACATTCATTAATTTTACCTATATTTTTTATCATTATTCATGAACTGTTGATTATTTTTTACACTTCTTAATAATAGATTTATATTGAACCTAGTTCCATTTAACTCAGCATACAATATAATAATGGTGGAGATGGGGTTATAATGGTGATTTCAACAAGAATCGTGGTGAACCATATGATTTTGAACTAGAATTATTTATTACATAGTTCTCAATTTTATATAATTCACACCATGTATTCCATTAACCATAATTCAATGGTTTATGTAGTTAGATGTTTTTTATATAATGTGTGACCTTAGGAAACAAACAATTTATTAATAGACCTTGTAACTTGATTGTACCAAAGTAGACACCACATTAATGAGTCTGAACCACATTCCATGCGTTTGAGTAGATATAAATTATTTATTAAAAGAGAAAAAATGGTGTTTCTTGGGTGTACATTTCATGTAAACATATAGTCTAACATGTTAAATATTCTACCAAACACATTTTATTAAACATTCAATACAATTTATTAGTTTTTGTATTCATTCCTATGGGTAAAAAATCTCACTTATATAACAGCTTTCTAATCCTTATAGACCTATTAACAACCAAAAGAATCATAAATTATCTATAGAGTGAATTAGATATAATGTTGAAATTTTTTAGGTTTATTTTATTTGGTTTTCGAGATTATACTTATACATAGTTTATTTTGATTAAAGAAAATGGATTGACCATTTTTTATTGTTAGTGATGAAGTAATTAATTTATTCTAAGAGAATTTCAATTTATTAAATTTAGGAGGAAATAATTCAATGATATAAGAACTGCCCTTATCACTCACTAGTTTAATACATAAATAATCATACTCATAATAAAATAAGCACTTTATGAATCATATTTATAAACACTCCATGTTATATAATCCATATGAATCATAGAATGTATAGCTTTAAAATTTATGGATTATGAATGATTAAAAAATCATTGAATATAATTATGCATTAAATTTGAATAGTGTATAATGAAATAATAAATTACACACATCCCATTTCCCCGTATTTCAATCATCCCATAATTTTTTATCGCTTCATTAATAATAACATCTCGTTGGAATAGGGATGATGACTGATAACATTAGAGATGGTGAAGTGAAAATAAGAAAATAATGAAAAATCCATAATTTTTTTAGAAATATACAAATTATGGCGTGAATAAATTAAACATACCAAAAATGGTTGAAACATGATATTATGAAGCTTAAAAATCATAATAATAGTAAGTTTTATTTAAAATTCAATATGCGATTTAAACAACCTTAAATTAAACAAATTACACTTATTAATTTAATTTCACAACATAAAATTACAATCAAAATACATTTTATATATTCAATTTCCTTTATACAACTACCTTGTATTGGAATTTTTGGAGCCTTGTTTGGCCCCCAATATTTCCATGTCTTCTCACTTTACTAGGGTTTGAATTGATTTCTGAAATGTTTGAGAAAAGATGAATTTCCATCTATGAACACTAAATCGGTGAATCTTACAACCCTAAATTTAGATAACAATAATAAAATTCATTAGGGACGTTTTTCAGTGGATAATAAAAATATAAAATGTGAAAAATTATTTCCTCATATAACTTGTGACTTTTCATCACATTTTGAAAAACTATTTAAAAGTTGTTATTAAAACTGTGGGTTATCATTCTGGGCCATGAAGTCTGGCACACATTTTTATCTATACCTTGGGCCACCTATATCACCATTGTATCATACAAGTTATTTTAAAATATTTTTTATTCATACTTAATTATATCCTCTAACCATCATAAAAATTTCAACATTTTATGAGTTATTATGTAGACACTACATCAATTTTTCTGCACCGGTGTCCAGTTCACTTAACCTTTAAAATTATAGATTTAGGAATCAAAATTATTATATTCCACAATGAAACAATAATTTATTAAAATGGAAAAAACATTCCCCATAGATATGGTATCTTTATTATTTAATTTAATATTGAAATAAAGTCTAATTTTTGTTTTCCAATGGGTTCAAAATGTGTTCAAATGAAGTGTATTTTATAAAATATGATAAGAAATGATGTAAAAATTGTAAAATGATCTAGTACCATTGTTTATGAACATATAACAAAACATATAATAAATAAAAAAAATAATATTATCCTCCTTTAGTTATTAATCATAACCCCAAAATTTATTTTTTCTAGTCCATTGAAAAAGACTATTTATAAATGATGAAGATTAATTTCAATTTTCCAAACACAATTTTTCATTCAATGTTTCTTCTTAATGCCTAACATAAGGAAATAGTGAATCCAATTATAATTATTTAATTCATGTATATTTCAAAATAATATTTGGATCCCAATCCTGTCACTTTGTTCAAATTTATCTCTACCATTCATTGAGGTCCAATTAATCCTAAACATTTGTTATGCATCAAAAAATTCCTGGAAATAAATTTTTATCCTGGAGAAAAATAGATGAAATATGTTTGAATAATATATTAATGATAATATGAGCATTCATTTTTTTTGTTTTACCATGAAAATAGAAATTATCCTCAATAATGTCATCCCATGTAGTGATTATTTCCTTGTGACTCTGAGGTAAGAACACAATAGGGATCCAATTAAAGATCCCATTGTTAGAAATTATCTCATCATAACTAAATAAATAATAAGTTAAGCTAATAAAAATAACGACACAATTACAATCTATATGATAAAAAACTATGGTTTCACTATCCCCATGTGCTGAAATAAATACATTATCTACATTCATTGATATATGTAAAAACACATACTTTTTTTAAATTTACATAATTTTTTATTGTTTTTTCAGATACTAATATTAAAAATGAATGTATTTAAAAAATAAATTTATTTTAGGTACTCAATATTGTAACCTCATACCCAAAAATCTAGAGAAAGTTAATTTTTATTTTTAAACGGATAATAATGTAGATGAGGAAAAATCACATCTAGAAACCATTAATTTCAAAATTTATTATTGTGAACATAAAAATGAATTAGAATTATAATAATCTAATGAAAGAAAAAATATATTATTTTGAATATTAAATGTTTATATTATAACATGAAAGGTATAAAAATTTTCATTTTTCATTGAAAATCAATATTTTCTTTTTTTATCTTTCACCCTCCAACATTTAATAATAATACCATTAGTATTTAAAAAAATAATTGGCAGAAGGAAATTTAGCATATGAATTCAGAAATAAAATTTAGAATAAAAATATAGAAATAATTCACCTAAAATATTTATGATAATGGTTAAGTTAGAAATCAACTCATTTTTAAGAATTATATTACTCATAGACTTCATGTAAAGAATCATAAAATAGGATTGAACTTTAGGAAGCCAATGATTTGGTTGTAGAATATTTTACCACATTATCTCACAAATCATAAAAAAGAACCTAATTAAAATACATTGTCAACCCCAAGGGAATCAATTAACAATTAAAATTAATGAAAATAACATACTTATTTATTTAAGAATACAAATAAGTAACTCAGAGTACATTTTATAATAAAATACAAAAAACAATATATATATATATACATAAAGTAGAAAATATAATTATGTCTATATAATTTATTGAAATGTTAAATAGTATAAAATCTACTATTGTTGTATGTTTTTCAACTTTTGTACCATAAGGTTATGGGTTTGATTCCAACATTCTCACCAGATACGAAATATTTTCTCTAAACTTACAATTGACAGTTTTTTTAAAAAAATTATTTATTTTTCTCATGCTCAAATTTTTTTCTATTTTTTCTTTATAAATATATAAACGCAAAAAAAATATGGATTAAATTTATTGTGTATTTTTGGATGATGAACGGTTTAAATACATTAGGTCGACTAAAAAATTAAATTCATGAAGTGTTTTTGCGTTTATAGGTTGACTCATTCAACTGATATTAAATTTCATGTTTATAGAATTTATCAAATAAATTTATTGACTTAGGACCTATAACCATAAATATATGGTTTTTATTATGATCCTAAATCCTGATTTAACCATGAGGGTACATGTGATAAAAAAGTACTAGTCCATAACTATCTTCATATTAATTTTACATGGTTAAAATGGTGATTAATATAGTACATAAGTATATATGTTCCTATTTACTATGATTTGGAATTATTATTCCTTGATTTTTAGAAAAAAAATATATTTTTTTCATTGAATTTTCATAATCCTCCATCATATGATAATCAAGTTCATTGAGGTCCAATTTATATTTTGTTGTAGATAAAGAAATATCAAAATTCATTTTCAACATTTCCCAAAAATAAATGTTACCAATTTCAACTAGTTAATGGAATTATTCACCCCCAAACCATCTTATATATTTATATTACTAATATGGTTTTAAATATTCTATTATATTCCCAATGGGTATCTAATTTCCTTATAGAACAATATTTTCTATAGGGGTTGATAATTTTTTCAAGAATGTGATTTACTTCCCCATTAGTGAACTAATATTAACTATTGGTTTTATAGTTGTAGGTTGTGTAAATTATTTGAGATAAACCTTAATTTTATATTACTGAAGAGAGTGGATAATTTAATAATTTGGTTCTATTGTCATTCATAATATCCTTAGGAATTTTAAAATAGAAAATGCATTTTCATTAAGGAAGAGAATCAAAAACTTTTTATTATGAAACAAATTAGAAATTAAATCAATGAATTTAGAGATGTAATTAATAGATAATATGATATATAGATATCCCCATGAGTATTTTAATGGTCATATAAGTTCTATTCTCTAACATTAAATGTTTTTTTAATGAGAATGGTATAAAAGGTACTTTGATTCTTTTTAGCGAAGGACCCTTCTTGTTAATGGTGAGGAAAACATTGATATAATGTTTAGGAAGACCATTAGGGGGTAGGACATATAATATCACTCTATATAACCATTTATATGGTTTTAAATTTTATAATGTGGAGTAAACATGCTACCCCATGTCATAATTTTAGAATGGACTCTTACTCAGGCTCTAGGACACTTCTCATAGTTACCATATCATGAATATTTTTAGATATATCCATAATTCAACAAAAAGTTATTATAATATAAATTATTTTTATACTACCCTAATTCATTAATTTTTTTAAGGATTCATGAAACAATATCTATTTTATATTAGTATATTATGAGAAATCAATCACAGAATAGAAGCACTCATTAATTAATTAATTGTTCAGAGAAATATAAAATGAATCATCCATTAATTCCAATATATAAAGGTGATATATCATTATTTATTATTCAAAAATTTACATATTAATTTTTATTTAAATTTATTTCAAAATATATTCTTAATAAATTTTGGTTTCTTTCGGATCTAGTTTTTGAAAAATTCATTTCGATTTAAAGTGATTGGTGAAAAAACTAATGGGGGGCACCCATATATTTTTTATAAACTTATTTAATGTAATAATAATAGAAATAAATTATTTCTAGGTGTTATATTAGATTATTAATGAGTAATTAAATTATTTTATATAATAAGGAATTAAAAATGGAGTTTTATGAAAACATTGTCCTAAGATAGATACTCTAGAAAAATTACTTACATCTCACATGAGTTGAATGGAGCGTTTAAATTAATCAATTTCATGATATGTGGAGACATTATAGATGAATTGTGTTTCATTAAGGATTCCAAAAAGAATTATTGAAAATAGGCAATTATTTACCAAGTAGATCCAAAAGTATTCATGTAATATAGATAAGTTCTATGAAACATCATGCAGAATCCAATATTTTCCAATATGTTTCTCAAATATTAGAATTTTTTTAAAGACTTAAGGATATGAATGATATAAAATTGGCATTATAATCATTTGTTCATCTACGAGAGACATGTTAACCAATGGATTTTCATTATATTACTATGAAATTTCATTTCATCCAATTTAGTACATGATTAAAAACCTCTTATTGGGAAAAATAAATCTATATATTTACCACAAATACCATTAATGTATCCACAATAATGGTTAATTTATAAAAAAAATCTATAAACTCTACTTCTATGTGAGAAAAAATTATCATCAGGCATTCTTGGAAGGTACTATGGGTATTATACAACTATAGGGGCAGGGTATTGATGGAAAAATTTAAATATAGTTAAGTTAATGTTGTTGTTACTTGATATTCAATAAAATTCATATTTTTTATAGATAAAATACATATATAGATATATTAGAACTCATGACCCATCACTCTACCAATTACTTCATCAATTACGGTAAATTGAAAATGATCTCTATTATTACGCATGTTTAACTTCATATTGTAAATGAACATTATTTGTACGCTACATAAACTTATATTGAGAAATTCGCCATCCTCATAGGTAATAATAGTAAATATATCCTTTTGAGGAACAAATTTAATTGGGATTACACACTCACACTCAAAAAATGATTAGGGTAATACCATAATTCAAAACAATTATAATTTACTACCATAATAGATCCATTATATTAGGTTGTAGTCTCAAAATTGTTTTATGGCATGGTTTAGAACCCTTTTTAAGAATAATCATATGGGTCCTAATGAATGGAAAATCATAAAAGTAATATAAATAGTATATATACTACATTAATATTCCTACCAAAGTTAATAGAAATCATTATCTCTTTGTAACACCAAATTAGTTTATTGTTGTTCTTAAATAAATTTAATTTTATTGATAGATTATGTTAAATTAATGACCGTGTTTTAACAAACTATGATATATGATTTAAATTATTTTTTAAAATGACCATTATAACCTTCATTTAATAATATTCATTATGAAAAGGAATGGAAAACTATTAAATATTAACTATAATGGTTTTATATAAAGTTAACATATTGACAAAAAATTATTTTGTTTATTAAAGTCCTTTTATGTTTGAAAACACCATTTTCTAAAAAATTATGATTTTATCTCATTATCTAAAAAAATAATGTTAATTTTTTCCAGTTCTATAACATATAAATTAAAAAAAAATTAAATCTACATACCAAAATTATCTTTCAGTGAATTTCTGATTATTTTATAAAAGGATTAATGATTTTGATAAAAAGTGAAAAATTATATAAATTTATTAAGAAATATCTTTTCATATAATGAATATATAAGGTCCATTTAATTTTTATATGGTTTTCAAAAACAATATCTATTATATAGTTTTAAATCCAATTAAGTTCATTTTAATTAATTTTGTACAAAATTTTGATATTAAAACTTGGTATACTTAAGGAAATATTCTCGTTCGAAAATTGATTCTTCAACATGTCTACAGGTTTAAATTTTAATTAAATTCATCCATAATTTTGAATATAATTTTTAAAAATGGATTAAATATTTTGAATAATAGTAATTAATATTATATAAACAATTAAACATATATATTTTTCCAAAATAAATAGTAAAAATAATAAAAATTATTTACCATGGTTATGTTTATTATGGTTTCACCGGTAGTTAATATAAAATGATAAGGGGTAAAAAAACAAAGAAAATAGTAAAAAATTAATTTTAAGGCCATATTTGGACCTTATATAATCTATGCTAAAACGATGATCCATTTTTAAAATTTTATCATCTGAAAAACGTGGGTACACATTATTTGTTTTAAAACAATCTTAAGGGTCCTCTCTTCTTCACACATCCAATTCCATTTATTTTAGAAAATACCATAAAAACATCATATTTAATTTCTTCACACATCATATAGGATAAATTTTTATTATGAACCCTTTTATGAAGGATTTACGTGTAAACCTATAGAGGTTCTTCGAAGAATATGAAAAATTATTAAACATTTATTTTGTTTTTTTCTTCATCAACATCATTATAATATTTATAAATAATAATTGAATAATTACATAATTATATCCAATTTAATTATAAGATAAAATGTTAATGTAATTTACTATATCTATCTCATCTTCCATTATGTGGGAAAAAGCTATTGATAATCTGTATTGTGGACTACGACCTTGTGATATGATATAGTTCATTTTCCACCACCACCTATCACAAGTGGTTATAATGATGGATTTTACATATTTATATGATATTACTGAAATAATTATAATTATTTAATTATAATTTCACATGTATCATTACTATTACCATTCAATGGGAATATAATAATGTTTTTTTCTATGTCTGGCAGACTACCACCTATCATTGTGATGTGATTCTTTCATCAGTTACTCTTTACATGGTAGGATTTAAGGATATTTTCAATGAAAATATGTGATATATATGACCTAATAAATACTATATAAATATGATATACTTTTTACCTTTCATTCATTTCATCAGTTGAGAAAATGGAAATTACATTGATGCGTATGTACAACCAACCATATCCATGAATAATGAAATTATATTTCTATATATATTTTTATTGATTACTCTAGATAAATATATATTGAATTTATTTTATTTTACTATCATAGATAAAATTATTGAGACAATGTGACCATGATCAAATTTAAAGGACCAATAATACCATAGAAAAACATACTTGAATAAAATATCAGTTATTACCTACAATGTAATATTAACAATGGAATGATAATAAATGGGTAATAAAATGTCATAAGTAAATAATATATTTAATTTTAAATATTTTAATGGTTCTATAATATATTTTTAATAAACTTATATTTATTATATAAGATATTCTAATATTTATTAAGGATTTTAAGACTTATGTTAAGAGATTTTGCCTCAAATTGTCTTCTTTGGGATATATGTTATGTTATGGACTTGTCTTCTTTAATGAGGTGTATATCAATCCATTTTCAAATATTATATAATTAATTTATATATTATCATGATTTGTATATTTTTACGTAGATTTATCCATTCATGGCTCTTACGATTCAAAAATACCTTAGTCGTAACTGTTTAATGTTAAAATATCATTATTTAATGGAATTAATTACGATATACTTCCTATGATGAGATATTATCATCTACCTCTCTAGAGAATAGTTTATTTTTTTTACTATGGGTTTTTATAGAAAATACTTGTTTTAATTTAATTTCCTCCATTAAAGTATTAAATATACTAAATTAATGTTATTAATATAAAACATCTTAATATATCTCTTTGGAAGGAAAAATATTTTTGGTCCATAAACATGTTTTAAAAAATATAGTTTAAAGAGAGGTTATATAATTATTTAATTTTTTTTAAATAAATTTATAACCATGTTTTATTTTTCACCAAATGGATAAAAAAAATTTATTTTGTTTTCCAAATAACTCCAATTTGTAGTTTAATAAAATGTTAAATGAATATTTTTTCTAACTTGGAAGGAATGAAGATATTTTTATCATAATGACAAATAAATGATTTAAGGATTAAATTAATGTTCCCAATATTATTTTGAAATAAATTCAATTAGAAATGTTTTTTGATAAAATTGATTTTCAAAGAAGAAATGTTATTTTTTTGGGAAATCATCCATGTGAACTTTCAAAATAAATTTCTATCTAAGATTAAATCCATTGATTTTTCTTATCTTTTTCAGGGGATATAATCCAAATTTACCATCCTTAATTTTCTAGATGTTTTATGATTATTATGAGTAGATTTGAATTAAAACCATTATTTTTCAATATGTTATTCTATGATGAATTTATGATAATATTATACTATGAATTTTTTATATGGGTTATCTTATAATAGAATGAATATGAGGACCTTTTATATTCATGGGTCATGATAGGATGATTTTTTATGAGTATTTAGTTCAATAATATTTAGTTTTCATTAAGTGATGGTGGTTTCATTTTAATCATGGATGCTGGTCATTTTATAATCAAATATGGTGGTCACATTATAACCATGCTCTATGGTTATGTTATAGTCAAATACGGTTGAGACCAATATCTCCCACTAATTCAATGGGTAATGCATTATATTTAATGGGATAAAAATGGGAAGCATGTCAATGGTATTGATCCACATTGTAAAATAGGATGTCAGGATTGATCCATAATGGGAAACTTGTGTTGAGGCCAGATCTACAAATTATGATGGTCTTCATAGTTAACCTTGATGTGAAATAAATTATATACCTATTTTGGTGCCAAATTTTTATTCCATGATCTTATGGTTCATGATTTTTGATGATTTCACACTCTTATGAATATTTTATTTCTAAATGATATATCTTTATTCCATTAGTCATTTTTTGATCTATGATCAGATTTTGTTGGAAATTATCATTTGGGTTTATTATATCATACCTTTATGTTTAAATTACATGTTTATATAATAACAAAATGATAATCCCATTATAACCCTTTCTAAACATCTAATCTCACCCATTAATATGTTTCCATTCCCCATGCTATGACGAGTGGTTTTACTTATGATATTTTTATGAATAGTACAAAAAGGAAATTTCATTATGAGAGATGTCAAAATTTTATCATTAAATAATAATATTATGTACTATGTATCAAATGAAAATATAGAATTATTATCCTCGAACCTATATTTGTCAAATTTATTGAGTATTGATCTAAAATACGTGATATTTCATACTTAAAATATTGGGCCATTATACTCCTAATTGTCTTATCTAGAAACAATATTTACAACATGAAGGGTTTGTTTATACTATAATAATGAAAGGTTGGTATATGAAGGTATGGAATTTAATTCATTATTAGGGTGGAATTTTTTTTGGTATATATTAGGAATTTGATTTTTAGATAATTTGTTTTTCCATAATTCAAAGAACATTTCATTCCTTTAAATAAGATGTTTCAGCCACCTAATTGGCCGGATTAGAGATATATGTTGGTATAGAATCAAATTTTATGATTTATCCTTGGGGTTATTCGATTGGTGATCGTGAGAGATCTTTATAGTGTCAATATGAAAGATATTAAATCCACATAGATAATGCTACATCAAGTTAAAATTATAAATTGATCTTTTCTTGACATAATCCCTCTTAAAAATCCATGATATTCATTGGGTTCACATACAATACTATATATAAACATTACATTTTTAATATATCTTAATCCCCAATTTTTATGAATTATTTTAAAATTCATTGATCAATACTCAATATCCTTATTTTTATGTCCATGTTTCCAATCCACACTTGGATTGATATGTTGATTTTTTCTTAGAAGGGATGACCATGTAAGAAAAGTGTTTCTTCTCTACTAATATGTTTGGATAACATTTAATGAAAATTAATTCATTGAGGTAAATAAAGAGTTAAAATTCTATGAGAAAATCCAATAATAAACCCTTAGGAATATTAAAAATATGATTAATGAATCCCATAGTGAATTATGTGGGTCAAATATAATAAGGCCCAAAATTCAAACACATATAAATTGAACGATATTGAAAAAATATCATAGATCACAAAAGCCCTTGAAATAATTTTTATATCTATTTCATGTATATATATATATATATATATATGGAAGAAAAAGTCCTTTAAATATATGATTAATGGTCATTGGGAAGTGGTGGTCACTTTATATGCCAAAATGATGGGGTTTCTAAGAGAAATTCATTTTGAAATCAATAAGTTACTTGTGGTACTTGAAGTATGAAGTTATGATTGGTATTTCAACAAGAAGGGGGATATAAAGTGTAACACAATAGCATATTTCCCTTAATGTATCATTTGTATAATGTTTTAAATTTCCTCACATTATTTGAGGGAATTGAGATGGATTATTTCACGATGAGGTGGTTCATCCATATTCTCTTAATATTTAATAGATTCTAATGGAGTTTCTTTATCATTATCATGATATTTGAATTCCTCTGATAGTTTAGGAATGTTTGGTTTGTTTTTTTCAATATTGTTCCACTTCTCATGAGCTCTATTCTAAATTTTTTTATCTGATAAATGATTTTATGAAACTAGATTCTCCAAATAAAATTAGGGATGTCGCGACCTTTGTGGAAATGAGTGCCTTATGGGATTTAATTATTTTTAAATAGTGTTTCAGGTGTGGATATTTATAATTCATTTTCTATATTTTCATTTACATTTTATATGTAGTAAGGTTGTAATATATTGGAAAATGTTTTGATATAGATGGTATATCATATGATGAAATTTAAATAAAGTGTGTGTTGTTGGTCAGGTTGTTTGAATTATACTAGTGGATATAGTAGTTATATTGGTTGGGATTTAAATTTTTTTATGGGATATGAAATTTTGTGGGTGGTAGGGATTTAGAAATTATGTATTGTTGAGTTGTTATTCTAATGAAAACCCCAATAATCCTTATACGTTGGATTAAATTTTTTTCAGACTCCCCAGACCCACACTCCTAGGTCGGGTGTAGAAAACACATAAATATTAAATATATTTGATTCTAAGTGAGATGTATCAAATTAAACCTATGTATATTTCCATAAATTAAACATTAAATCTCACAATAATCTCCAATTACAATTAACATTAGAAAAACAACATTTTTTGATTCTCTATATAAGTAACATATTTTAAGATACTTATATTCATTACTCTATAATAGAACCACACTATAATCCCTTCTAGACTCCCTATAGGTTTTACAGATATTAAAAACTTGACTAAAGAAGTCATAAAAAAGAGCGAGCTCAAAATCCCATTATGGAAAATATATCATCAATGGTTAGATCTAAATCAAAGGATAAAAGAAGATCATGGGATAAATATTTTATTAAAAAGAATATGGGATAACAAGACATTTATATAACTTATGTGACATAGACATTTAATCTCAAATGAAGAAAACATATACCATGGAAATAGAGTACAGAAACATGATATAATAAACCTGATGAATAAAAATAACCATATCCATATAACATTAATATGTTGAAAATAACATAATAAAGAATGCATCAGTACCATATTCTCATAAGAATAGTGGAGTAGGAATCATTACCTAATTCCCATAAATTTTGGGGGAGTATGAATCACTACAAAATTCCAATAAACACAGTGGGGTAGGAATCACAACCTGATTATCATAACATAATGTAGTAGACATCACTTTCTGATTCATATAGTGGATCAAGTATCAATACTGTATTCCCATAATTATCTCATGAGATAAAAATATTAAACAATACAGTACGTAGAAAAATAGTACTCTAACCCTCCTAGTAATAATCATCCATGCATATGTGTTTTAGTATATTATGAAAAAATTGAAATTCAAACGTTACATAGTTAACCTGTATAAATGAGATGGGTCTCATTAAGCAATTTCCTTGAAAATTCAATATATAATCCAAAAAAATTAGTTGGATGATGGATCTAAAATATCCATAGTGTATCATAATAAGAATTATGGATTTTGACATGGGTAAAAAGTAGATTTCAAAATTATTTGATTAATCTTTTTAATAAATGAACAAGAATTATCCAATTATAAATTCTTTAAGACTCATTAATTTGTTTAAAATGAACAACTATTTTCTTAATAAAACTTGTATAATTTTTTCCTTTTTAAACAAATTTATTTTAGAGAAGAATAATTTTATAAAATAATTATTTACGCCAAAATGTAGAATATTTCCTTTAAAAAAACAGACGCCTTTGAAATACCTTTTAAAATCATCAATTCTTTTTTTGACATTTCACTTTTACTTTTGATAAATAAATTAAATAACGTTTTATTTTGAAAATCATTAAGATTTAAAATCATATTGTAAATTATTTCAAAACGTATAATATAATCTACTTTAATAGAAATTCTCATAACAGAAAAATAATGTATAAAAGGGTTTTTAGAAAATGTTTTTACCATTGATATAAAAGAAAATGTTATGGTTCACATTAAATGTTCATTTTCAAAATCGTGAATAATACGTTTTTAAAAAAATTTACATTTAAAATTAATATTTAATAATATTTCCTTTTAAAATAAAATAATAAGTTTCCAATGGAAATTTGAATGGGAAGATAAAATCTAAATTCAAGAAATTAAAAAAATCATTTCAATATTTGGAAAAGATCATTATTGAAACACATATCATGGATTAATACATCTTTAAATTTGAAAGTTGTAAGGGTAAATTTTAATATTATTAAACAGACACATTATTTTAAATCTTAATTTAAAAATTTTGATCATTAGTATAATGAGTAAATGTTGATATGTAATAAAGAGTTTGTTTGATGAAATTTGGATACATTCATAACATCAAAAAAAATTTAAGAAAAAATAATTTCATTAATATAATTCACAAACAAAATAATTTTTTTTATTATAGTTATTTATTTAAATTTATGAAAACCATATTTTAAGAACATAGTCAAAGAAGAATCGTTATGACTTAATTAGAAGTTGTTCACTCATTAAAACCTCACACCTTTTAGTCCCAAGATCCTAAAAAACTCTGAAAACACTTGTAAATTAAACATAACAATATTAATAACCTATTTTAAAATAATATTCATATATATTTCAACTTCTATATCTTTTAATTATAATAATTTAAATTACATTTATTAGTCAGTTATAGTCTTATTTCATCATCACATATTAATAGTTTTAATTATTTCATGCATGATTTAATGTTTTGAGTTTGATTCACATTATTTGAAAAAACTTCCATCAATTCTAGAATATTGATGAGCATGTTTCAGTAATTTTTAATAAACATGTGATGAAATATATATAAAGGATTAGATTTTAATTTTATAATTATAGATCCAAAATATCATTATTTTAACTTCATAATCCAATATATCTTGTTACTGTGATTCCATATCCATCATTTAAATAAATTTATAGTTGTATTCATATATGTGGTTAAACTGATCCAAACATGAAAAATATTATAATCGACGGGTGGATAAGGTTAAAAAGAGGTTCAATTTGAGTAATATCATATTTGTAAAAGAAGTATAATATTATATATATTTTTAATATGATTAATCATATTTTATTTGAATTATATAAATAAGAAAATCCTAGATTGGAAGTGAAATATTTCACATTCTTGTAGGTTTTAGACCACACATATGCCCAAGTGATTCATTCATTTCCACTGTACAAGTGGAAATTAAATAATGTTTTATAATTTTTATTAAAAATAAGGATATAAAAAATGTATTTATTGTTTAAATACCCCCTTCAAATTAATGTTAGTCACAAAAAAATTCTTTTCTTTTATGGATATTTTAGTCCTCATGTAACACTGGTGATGTTATTATTTTTTGATTAATTATGTGGGTGGAATAAAATGATTATATAGTAAACATAATAAAATTTTATTATACTTATGATATTTATTTAATTTTTACATTAGGGTAATATTAGATTCAATTTATATAGAATATGATGGAAATGAAAAAAAATGAGAAATACGTAATTCATAATTTTACCGTACACCTTGGAGAAGATCCCTTTTAGATGATCATAAACTATCGATAACGTATATGCATTTGGGGTGGTTTTTTAGATCAATAAGGGACCATACCAAAAAGCAAATGACCCTTATATCAATAATAGAATGTCTAGATTACATGTTTCTAGAAATAGTTAATTTACATTTTTCATTCAAAAGAAGAGGTAAAAGAACATCTATAACCTAATTAGACAATGCCACGATATTTCCATCTAGACTCGTGTTTAAAAGAATGTTTGAAACCGAGTTGGAATCCTTATAGATATAAATATAAATTTAATCAATGGAAGAGATATAATCAAATAAAATAACCCACCAAGAGGTTAACTTCCACAAAAAGATGTTGGGAACTTACTATAAAAGCCCTATCTATAGTAGAAGAATCACAGTCCAACTAAATATTCACACATCCAAGAATTGAAGCACGCTTCATAACCTCAATAACACCGAATTGTTTTACATCGAGTATGGAAGATAAACTAGATGAACCATAATGTCATCCAAAATAATCCCCATGATTATTTTTGAAAATAGCCCCATTACCCAATGTACCTGGATTACCCCTTGAAGAACTATCAATTTTTATTTTAGTATGCCCTATAAAAGGTGACTGGGAAAAAACTAAAATCATTCCATGAGGGGGATTAAAATTATTACTAATATCAATACCCCTAAATACTAAGAGATCATGTACAGATTTTACTAAAAAACAATTTTTTGAATTAGTTAGTTTCTATGAAAACAACAATGAAATCGATAGAGAATATTGAGTAAAAAACATAACTTGATCAGGTAACCACTTTATGTGGGAATTCCATAAAAGGGAAATGATCTCCATAATAGCATCCTAATAAACATTAATCTGTTTTGGGGATATAATAAGTGACGACCAAATTTTAAGGAATCTATGAGTGACTCATATGAAAGTAATATGGATCTCGATCATTTCATAAAGAGAATGACACATAGATTATGTAGTAGCACATCTCAAATACATGTGATTAACATCATCCCTACGCCTATGGAAGAGAACACACATATAACCTTGGGAAATATCTTAATTCTTAAAAAAGATCAGTTGGTAATTTAAAATTCTCAAATTGCCATATTATTATTGATCATGATGGGAAAACAGAGGTCCTATAATGTTTCCCTAGAAACTGAATGTTTAAGCTGAGAAAACTTGATTATTGTAGAAATTTATTGAAGTTAGTATACCATTCGACATTGGTTCCCATGAAAATAAATCTATTCTGGGAGAGAACCCATATCAATTGACTATAGTTATTATAATTCTTGGAAGTTCATTTAAATTGGTCAATTAATCTAAAACTAAGATTGATAATTATGGAACAATATCATTATCGATTAAGGATTCCGCCATATAATATTTTTTCCAATAATAATTCTCTAAATTATGAGTTGAATCTCTAGAGACCAACCACCTTGAATGAAGATAAATAGTAGAAATATGGATTCGAGGGTAGGACAAACAGAGGAATGAAGATGAATAATATTTCCATGTTTTTGTTTGAGATTAAATTTGGCTTGGGGAAAGTCAAGTTACATAGATTTTCCATTTAAAAATATCCAAATAGAATGATATTTCAAGTATTGATTGAACACTTTAGGTTTTTTATACCCAGACCCCCAGATGCATAAGGAATGCAACACGTTTTTCAGACCACAACAATTAATTCATCTTCCAGAATAGAACTAACCCAAATAATGTTTTTAATAGAGATGAAAATATTTTTTATGAGTGAGACTATCCTTTTATAAATCATAAAATATTAACCAATCATTGAGGTGATCATTTATTTCAAAAAACAAATATGTCCAGTCATGGAATGAGATTAAAGATTCCATGAAGAAAGATTCTTTCTGATCAAAATTAGGATATAAACAACATATCAAGCCATTATCCCACCCCAGAACATAGGAACTCTGAGTTACAAAAGGGATTGATCCCACTCTTATTCCCAAATTAACAACAATTTCACGCTTTCTAGCTATAGATATCCCTCAACTTAACTACATAAAGGATTTATTCCAATAGACAATAGGACCATCTTCTACTTCATAATGCTGTAATGCATTATTAACGTTTCTGATATTGAGATTTTCTTATTTAGTGAAGAAAATAAAATAATCATCATGTAAAATAGGGGAAGGATCATAGTGTCCTCTACCCGCATTGATGGATTTCAGTTTCCCATTATCATCAATGATAGAAGAAATCCTTTAGAGATAATCCATAGAAATAGATAAACGAAAAAATGAAATAGGATCTCCTTATGTTACACATTTGGAACATTCAGAATAACCATTAGGGGCACCATTAACTAGAACTGGAATATGAGTTCATCCAAAAATTATTTTAATCCAATTGATAAATGAACTATCAATTCTTAAGAAATAAATAACCATTCAAATGAAATTCCAACACAATGTCCTAAAAGCCTTGATGATATATAGTTTGATGGAAATATGTCCATATCTAATAATCTTATCATATAGACTAACATATTTTTAGGTGGTAATAATAAAATATTGAATATTTTATCCCTTAATGAATCTAAAATAAATTGTATGAGCAATTTTATTTGAGAGATTTATTACATTATAATTTTTCACATTATGAATTCAAGAATGAAATTGGGAATTCAGTCCTCGTGGAATAGGACCACACTTAAAAAATTGAGGAAAAAATGTAAAACATCCAATTAAATAATATATAAATCTGATTGAATTAAAAAAATTACCAAAGACATTCAGGAAAAGTGAAATTTCAATATTAATACAAAAACTATCCTCCTTAATCTATGAATTCATATAGATACTCATGAGCCCAAAATTATCAATGATGTTGAAAAAATATGGAATAATACCATCCACATGATTAGAAATGCCAAAGGATCCATTGAATATATTTCTATAATAGGAAACCTCATAATCTGAGACACCCTTTATGTTATCCATAATATTATAATCATTCTTGAGAAGAGATAATTGACATGAAATTCTTCTACATATTGAATGTATTTAATGAAATAATATTTAATATCACCATATTTTCTACAATTATATTTAAAGGGATTCCTCTTCAAATAGAACTTAATTTTATGATGATCTTTGAGCTTATGAGAGACTTCAGCCTCATTCACAATACCATAAGAGAATCCGTTATAGAAATAATGCCCTTGAATTTGTTAATGGAAGCATCAAGTGAGGATATATCACCCTAAAAAAACAAAACAATTCTTTACTCCATAATTTGAGATATTTTTACCGTTTTAAAATTGAGAATATAGTCTAAAGAATCTTATGTGGAATCAATAGAGGACAAGACCTCCAAATTGTGTTTTCCTTAATTTGATTGAGACAGCCAAGATTTTTTTAATCTGAAAGAAAGAGAGGGATTTTAAATCTTTGTCAAAAGATCAAGAAGAATTAGATGATGATTATAATTAATCCTTGACAAAGTAGTAATGGTTATAGTTTCTTAATTATCCAAGAAGGCTTTATTGGTATAGGCTCCATCATGTTTACCAGAAAACATGCCACTGATATGATTTTTATACCAATTATACATGGCTCCCACCATATTTATCCCAATAACATTATTAATCTCAATGAATGTTCTAAATTCCCTATAATAAATTTAACTTTTCATAATACCCAACTTCTCATTAGGATTCATAATTGATTTAATGTCCCCAACATGGACCAAGGTCCAAAAAATAATGTTTTACAAAGAATGAATTTCAATGAAATATCTTATTCGATCATGATATCTATTATGAGAATAAATAATATATCAATACTAGTTAATACTAATAAAATTGATGGAAATATTGACCTGTTGATCACTTGAGGCCAATAATTCTTGATTAACAACAATGGAATAAAATAAAACCCAAATATTTTTGACATAAATAGAAAATATATAGTTTCCAATAAATGAAAACCAACCTTTTAATGATTGGAAAAACTAGGAGAGATATATTTAGTTTATCCAACCTAATTAAAATTGTATTGTGTTTCATAATTTGGATCCCAAGGGACATTGTAATCTAATTATTGGCTATACATAGCCAATTATAGAAAAAATCCCTCATTTGGACTAGTATTTGTAATTAATACCCATTTTTTCTCCACCCTCATTCATATCTACATATTTGGGAGGCCTTCAATCCTTTGTTTTAGGTACTAGATGACAATGAATTACTGAGATATTGTCACAACCTTTAACCAAATAAGTAACAATTCTATTTATCAAAGGATAGAGAATTAATCCATGAATAATTTTCTATAATAGAGGTGTCTCTCAAATCTGGCTGCTCCATTCGATTATTCACCATTATATTAGCAACTCCCCTATCACATAGAGATTTACCAATATACTAGGATATAATATGAAAAATATAAATATCTGAACTACACAAATCATTTTTTTATCAACGGAAGCGATGTGATATCAGGTTCAGCAATATAAAAAATATATTACTCATTTTGAATAGAAACTACAAGATCACTAATGATTTTTTCAATCTCAACAGATATTCTCTGATCATCTAGTTCACCATACTTAATGAGGACTATCTAAATGATTTATAGTTAAATATTTAGGGAAAAAAGTTATTGGATGAGGGTGTGTCTGTAAGAATGGTATAGAGTAAGAGGTTTCCAACCTCTGATACAAATTGTAGGATCGAAATATAATATGAGATGCTCAATATACAAGAGGGGGGGTGAATTGTTTACTTTAAAAATTCCTTTGGAACCTTTAAAGTTAGTTATGAATAACTAGAGTTTCCTTAAGAAAAGGAAAGGGCTATGTTTAACAAAGTTAAACTAAGTAAATTCACAACACCTCTAACACCGAACTGAACTTGGAAAGAGATTCCAATAGTAGGTTCCGGAAATATGGTTCCGGAATTTGAAACTTAACAAAAGTTACAATATGAGATTCTACCTTACAACGTATAGAATCTAAACTAATCAGAGTATGTAAGGAAGTATAAGAAAGTTATACTTTCCTTAAGATACAAAATACAGCGGAATAAAAACAAGTAGTAAAACTACTAGTAACAAGATAATAGTCTTTTAACCCAAAGTGAAAGGTATCCAACAACCTTGGATAAAGGTCCCTTGATTTATACTTTCAAGCAAATCTGTCTTACCCACACCAGGGTAAGCCCTCGATACGAAGATCGGAGTCTCTGTCTTGCTATCCCCGCAAGCCCTCAACTTCAAGTTAGTTGGCAACCTCTATCTTTCTAAGCTTGAAAGCCCTCGATCTTTAAGGTAGTCGGCACCTCTGTCTTCTTATCCCCGGAAGCCCTCAAATGTAATCACTAACATTCGGAGTCGCACGAAACTTTGAGAGTTAATAAGAGACTCTCTCTCTAGAAATCACTTCAACAGCATGTAAGCACTTTTTCAGAAAACAGCATATATTCCATCAGCATTGATCAGCATCGAGCTCTTTCAAATGAGCTCCTATTTATAGGTAAGTTCGGCTCCTCTCCAACGATCATATTTTCCTTAAAGATCGGAGGGACCTGTATACGTGTCACTTAGAAAACGGTTAGTTTATAACAAAATGGATGACATCGTTTTATAACAATGTGAGTGTAACTGAATGTACGACATCGTTTTAAACTCTAACATAAAGGTTCGGAATAGAAACTTCGGAGTGAAGGTTTGGAATGAATAAGTTCAGAGTGTATAAAACAATGATAATCAGATTCTGTTTAATAGGTGAATTCGGAATGAGAATTCGGAATAGGAATTTGTCATCAGAAATCGTAATGAGAATTCGTCATCAGAATTCGTAATGAGAATTCTTCATCAGAATTCGTAATAGGAATTCTTCATTGGAATTCGTAATGAGAATTTTCTTCAGAATTCGTAATGAGAATTCATCATCAGAATTCGTAATGAGAATTCATCATCAGAATTCGTAATGAGAATTTGTCATCAGAATTCGTAATGAGAATTCTTCATCAGAATTCGTAATGAGAATTCAGAATGAGATTTCTTCCTTAGAATTCGTAATGGGAATTCTTCATTAGAGTTCGTAATGAGAATTCTTCATCAGAGTTCGTAATGAGAATTCTTCTTCAGAATTCGTATCCTGAATCTGGAATAGAACTTAGTCAGAATTCATATCCGGAATTCGGGATGAAACTTCCTTATAGTTCTTGTCTAGAATCCGAACCCTAAAACAGAATTCTTTATATCAAAGCTTCAATGATTCCGAGAAAATGAATCCGAAACTTATACTTAAGAAAAACATGAATGAAAATATGATAAGGATAATTTTTCTTATAAAAGCGATTTTCCTTAAGAAAGAAATTTTCCTTATAAAAGCAATTTTCCTTAAGAAAGCAATTTTCCTTATAAAAGCGATTTTCCTTAAAAAAGAAATTTTCCTTAAAGATAAGGTGTTTGTGATTTTCAAAACAAGAAGGAATGGAAAAGTCATAAGGAAAACCTTATTGACTCAACAATCTCCCCCTTTTTGGAAAGCACAAACATCCTTACGAAAAAGCTATTCCAAGAAGAAAGAAACACATTAAAGCTTATCTCCCTCGGTTTAAGGATATAGATGAATACGACTAACTCCCCCTTAGGCTTTGAAACTCTAAGGATCGTATTCATATTTCCGGAGTTATGTTTCATAAGAAGGTCTTCTTTAAGAAAAACTCCCCATTAAACAAACTCTTATTAGAGTTCTTTTTCCTTGGGTATTTTTCTTTCTCCCCCTTTGATAAACTCTTATTAGAGTTCCTCTTTTTCTTAAGGATCATTTCCTTCTCCCCCTTTGTGATTTTCAAAAAGAATTGGAGGGAATGGAAAAACCTAACTAAGTACCTGAAAAATTAGTAATGACAACAATAGAAACAACAAGTACGACTTTCATTAAAATTAGAATCTCGACAACAAAAAAATACAACAAAAAGATCGGATTGGTCATTTCAGATCTTTCTCCTTCGACATTATCCCCTTAAGAATCGTCTTGATCTTCTTTAAGTCTTTGTGATCTTCCTCTGCTTGCTTCTCTAAGACGACTATTCTTGCTGACTGAGCTTTAATTATTTCATCCTGAGCATTCAACTTTTCATCCTGAACATTCATCTTCTCTTCCTGAGCCTTCATCCTTTCTTCAAACTCGATCTGATAATCCCTTTCATATTTCCAACTTTGATTAACGGAATTGAGCTTTCCATTCAGATCTCTCACTTCCTGAATCCGAAAGTTCTTTTCCTCTATCAATTTCTCTTCGAAGGATGCAGTCAGCTCATTAATATTCTTGTGTTCAGTTTCAAAGGCATCCT
The DNA here is from genome assembly GCA_963277665.1 of Viscum album. Lineage (NCBI taxonomy): Eukaryota > Viridiplantae > Streptophyta > Magnoliopsida > Santalales > Viscaceae > Viscum > Viscum album. The sequence continues at coordinate 373,963,651 of OY728160.1, read as the reverse complement.
TAACATTATCTTGAAACTCATCAAGAAACCTCATCTCTTCCACATTCTTCTTCGACCAGCTTGTCATCCTCTTACAAGATCTTTTATGAGCTTCGTAACCAACAAAGAATGTTTTGAACTGAGCTTCAATCTCAACACACTTATCCATAACCATCGATACGGAGTCGGTTTTCTGATTCAACGCATGTTGGAGCATCTGTCATCGTGAATCAATACTTGAAAAGGTTGGAATGGTTCCCACCAACTTCTTCAAGGACTGAACAACAAAATCGTGCCCCAACGAGGATGACTCCGAATCTGAAATCTTTCTAGGAGAATTTTATTCCCCAATAAGCTCCAACTTCCTCTTAGAAGAACTACCGGCTTCCTTCCTCGTCCTCTTTTCTGAACTCGGAGTCTCGGTAAGAATTTTCTTTCCCTTATCTTTTTCCGGAATAGAATCTTGTTCCGGAGTTTTCTATTCACTGTCAAAAACATGAACAACCAAATCTTCCTCATCAGCAACTTCTTGAACACCAACCTCTACGTTTCCCATCTGAGCAATATCTTGTAAAAGTTGTTCTTCTTCTCCATGATAGGAAACTTCTTCTTCTCCTTTCTCTTCTTCCATCGCAGGAGTGACAAGCTTCGAAGATTCAGCTTCTGAAGTCCGGAGTGATAAGTGTTCTGAAGGAGTTCCCTTGTACTCATCTACCTGTTTTAGCACATCTCCTGTCTCACCACTTCCTTCAGAAGCTTCTTCAACTTGCTCCACTTGCTCCACTTCCTCAGTATTTGTGGCAGCAGCCTCTTCCGGAGCAATAAGATTTCTTCCTGGAGTCTCGGGAAGAGATTCCAGAGAGAAAGATCTCGGAACTGGAATTGTTGCTGAAACCATTTCATTGAACTTCAACAACGCTTGGACTGCCTCAGCTTCTGACATTTTCTTCTTAAGCTTCTTTTCCTTAGCTTGTTTGTCAAGCTCATCAGCAGCTTTCTCCTTCAAAGCTTTAGCTTCCGCAGGGTCCAATCCGAACTGCGGATCCCCTTTTTTCCTCTTCTCTTTGTTAGTTCTCCACTTTGTAACAACCTCATCAGGATAGGTCTTCTTCTTCTTAGGCTTTGGAGGTGCGGAGTGGACTTCCTTAGACTTGGGTTCCTCGGCTTCGACTACCACTTCTTTCAGCTTTCTCTTCCTTACCGGATTAGATGATTCCGGATCGGCAACTTTCGGAGCCACTGCTTTTTGAGGAGGTAGATCAATAAACATTCCAGACTTCATGTCGAAAGCTACATTCATTCTCTTAAGAGTGGCATCGCTAACTAGCATGATCTTACACACCCTTGGTTTGGAACTACAAGCTACCTTGAAGGACTCAAGGCACCGAACTATGAGCTTTGATAATATTGCTGGGTACATCACGATCTGTGCTCTGAGATTTCCCTTCTTCAGATTTTCAATATAAAGAAGAATATTCTTCATCAAGTTGAACTTTCTTAGATTTATCAGGAAATCTAAGATATATATCTCACTCTTCTTCAGGCTATCCTTATCTCCTTTTCTCGGTACGATAAGCCCTTGCACCCATAACTCCAGCATCCGGAAGTTTGTAGATAGGCTTGCAATCTTCGGAGCCTTGTCATCATCCAATCCGAGAGTTTCTAAGGCTTTTTCCTTGTTGAAGCTACCCTTGGAGTCCGGCAATACGTGAGAAATAAACTCAGCTTCACCTTCATAAGATAACTCTACCAAGCTTGCAGCCTTGGTGTAAGAAAGCTTATATGTCTTACCATACGATTTGAACGAAAATTTCTCTCTATTATCTTCCTCGAAGAAAGCAACTGACTCATAAAACTCAACAAGCAAATCAGAATAAACTTCATCTTGGTTGCCGATTTTTGATACCGCAACATCCTCCCAGCCATTCAACTTGATATTCTTTGAAATGATAGAATCATAGTTGCTGAAGAAAGTTGGATGAACTAACCTTTCTCTGTATACTAACCACTGAGAAATAGGCTTGGTTGAAGACATTTCTTGAGAAGCTAACTCTGCAGACATTCGGATCTGAAGTCTCTGAGAAGTTCGGAATTGAGAAGACTGAAGTTCGGAGTGGAGAAAACTGTGGTTCGGAACGGCCTTAAATCGGAGAGTCGGAGCTTCAGCACGCGAAAGCTTGAAACCGATGTGGGACTAGAAATTAGGTCCCCTTTATATAGGCAACGAGATGACGGTTGACATTCCATAGATGATCTAACGGTTGGAATGAGCTGCGATCAGATCTGACAGTTGAGAGCTTGAATCCGATCTTTTTGAGGTTTTATTAAAACAAGGATTTAAGAAAACTAAAAACCAAAAAAAATATAAGAAACTGCCAGCAAGTAAAATATGATTATGAATACTTCAGTAAGAAAATCATACCTTTCAGATTAGCTTAGGAAGGTTATTCGTAATGGGTAATATAAAGATGACTACGAAATACTTACTACGAAAAAATAAATACGAAAAACTCAATACGAAAAAGTCAATACGAAAAAGTTAATACAAAAAAGAAAATACGAAAAACAAAACTTGGTACGAAAATCTGGTTATGAAAGTCCCAGTATGAAAGTTGTCCATTCCGGAAATTTTCAATACGAATACTTTCATTCCAGAAGTATTCTGTACGAAAATATCCATTCTGGAAAATTGTAGTTCTGGAAGTTTCCATTCCGGAAATCTTCGTTCCGAAAAGTTTGAAAACAAATTTTGAAAAACTTTGTTAAACAAACAATCGTATGTACTCCCCCTATAAAAAGGAGTTTATTACTGTAATGAGATTTTTTCAGCATTATGTTAATTAAGAAATATTACCTTACGGTTATCATTCCTAACATCTGTTTAATATATTCAAATCTATCAGAAGGCAAAGATTTTGTGAATATATCAGCAAGTTGATCTTGCGTTCCGATAAACTGAAGAATAATATCTCCTTTAGTTTTGATAATATTTTCAAAAAATCTTTTGTTACCAGTCATGTGCCGGGAACATCCACTGTCCATGTACCAAATATTGTTGCTGGAATTTTATTTATTTTCCTGAAATTAAGAACAAAGTTAGATTTTCGGAATCCAAACTTGTTTGGATCCGAGATTTCCAGACAATAAAATTTTTGGAACGCAGATTTTCTTAGAAAAATAAGCTTTATGAAAACCTAAGGATTGGGTTTTGTTTAAGGAACAATTCATTTCCCAGTGACCACCACATTGACATTTAGTACAAAATGGGGCAGCTTGAGGAACAAAATAATTGTTACTGAAAACTGGTTTTGCATGGGTATAACCAAATCCGGATTTATTTCTTAAAGGTCGTACTTGGGAATACATCTTATCAAAATTTTCCTTACCATGGGTAAATTTTGATAGACACTTCTTTAAGGAAAAAATTTCGGACTTGAGTTTTACAATCAAGTTTCTATCTTCAAAATCATTAGTTTTTGAACTAGAGTTAGGCTTGAAAACATTTTTCTTAGAAATTATTTTTTCTAATTCTTTAGAATGTTTATTCTTCTTAGAACTTACTTCCTCAAGATTTTTTGAAATATTTTCAAAATCAGCATTTTTCTTATCAAGATATTTAGAAAGATCTGATTTCTCTTTAGTAAGAATAGGATTCCTAGAGTTCGCCTTATCGAGTTTATTGTTGAGTTTGGAATTCTCAATCTCAAGAAGTTCAGAAAATCTAGAGACTTCTTCATAAGTAGGTAACGTATTTTCCTCATCAGAAGATGATTCTTCATCAGAAGAGTTATAATACTTACTATCATTAGGATTTAAAGAAACATTGGTCAATGATTCAGCATTTCGTACCTTAGCCATAGGACAAAGATTATCAATAGGTAATCTGGCTATAAGACCAAGATTCTTCTGTCCTGAAGATTCATATTCAGAAGATTCATCTGAAGAGTCACCACCACTGGCACTCCAGGTGACATTAGCTTTCAGAACATTCTTAGCTTTGGCTTTGTAATACTTCTTCCTGTTTCTGTCTGAATGTCTTTCCTTCCTTTCTTTCTTTCTGAGCATAGGGCAATCTGGTCTAATATGTCCCGCTCTTTTGCATTCATAACAAGTTACTTCTCCATCTTTCTTATCTTTCCTATCCTTCTTCTTATACTTGGATTGAAAATTTCTCTGTCCAGCTATCTTGTTCATCCTTCGAGCAAGATTGGCTAGCTCATTTTCTGAAACTTCACTCTCACTAGATTCGGATTGGAAAATGACTTTCTTAGACTTGGATCTGGTTACTCTCTCAGGAGTCTTAGCTTTCATCTGATTATAAGTTGTAGTAAAAGCAACAGTACCATTTCCATTCTTCTTCTTGATGTTGTCAGCATCTCTCTTCATTCTTGTTTCATGTTGTAGAAGAGTTCCAAATAATTCATCAAGAGTAATTTGTGTGACCTTCCTGTTCTCATCTATAGTTGTTCTCTTGGATTCCCACTCATTGGGCATAATGTCAATTATCTTGTCCACAAGAGCTTCATCATCTAAGCCTTTCTCTCCCATAGATTGTAGACTGTTGACAATAGTCATAAACCTTTGTTGAACTTTACAGATAGGTTCTCCATAAGGAAAATTGAAGCCATGATATTCTGCTCTAAGCATAGCTCTTCTAGTCTCAATCACCTTAGAAGTCCCAAAGTGTGTAACCTCTAACTTCTTCCATATACAGTTAGATACTTTACAAGAAGAAATTTGGCTATATATATTTCTAGTCATTGAACATAGTAAAGTGTTGCGTACCTTATAGTTGAGTTGATATTCTTGCTTTTCCTGGTTAGTGAAAGATCTGACTTCCTTGTCAGGAATTTTATAATCACCAGTAAGCATGACAATGTTATCTACACCAGTATTGATAACAAATGTCTTCATATGATCTCTCCAGTACTCATAATCATTACCATCAAATATAGGTGGTCTTGTAGGATTCAGATTGTCAATAGATCCAACATTAATTCCTGCCATACTAAAAAAAACTTTGCACACAAACTTGTTAGTAGCAAAGATTCGTAATAACAAAGTTCGGAATGGGAAAAGTTAGGAATGGATAAATCGGAATGACAAAGTTCGGAATGGAAGAGTGAGCAAGAAAAACGTGTATGTGAGTACAAGTATTTTAGTAACCTTCTCTGATACCAAATGTAAGAATGGTATAGAGTAAGAGGTTTCCAACCTCTGATACCAATTGTAGGATCGAAATATAATATGAGATGCTCAATATACAAGAGGGGGGGGGGGGTGAATTGTATACTTTAAAAATTCCTTTGGAACCTTTAAAGTTAGTTATGAATAACTAGAGTTTCCTTAAGAAAAGGAAAGGGCTAAGTTTAACAAAGTTAAACTAAGTAAATTCACAACACCTCTAACACCGAACTGAACTTGGAAAGAGATTCCAATAGTAGGTTCCGAAAATATGGTTCCGGAATTTGAAACTTAACAAAAGTTAAAATATGAGATTCTACCTTACAGCGTATAGAATCTAAACTAATCAGAGTAAGTAAGGAAGTATAAGAAAGTTATACTTTCCTTAAGATACAAAATACAGCGGAATAAAAACAAGTAGTAAAACTACTAGTAACAAGATAATAGTCTTTTAACCCAAAGTGAAGGGTATCCAACAACCTTGGATAAAGGTCCCTTGATTTATACTTTCGAGCATGTCTGTCTTACCCACACCAGGGTAAGCCCTCGATACGAAGATCGGAGTCTCTGTCTTGCTATCCCCGCAAGCCCTCAACTTCAAGGTAGTTGGCAACCTCTGTCTTTCTCAGCAAGAAAGCCCTTGATCTTTAAGGTAGTCGACACCTCTGTCTTCCTATCCCCGGAAGCCCTCGAATGTAATCACTAACATTCGGAGTCGCACGAAGCTTTGAGAGTTAATAAGAGACTCTCTCTCTAGAAATCACTTCAACAGCATGTAAGCACTTTTTCAGCAATCAGCATATATGCCATCAGCATTGATCAGCATCGAGCTCTTTCAAATGATCTCCTATTTATAGGTAAGGTCGGCTCCTCTCCAATGGTCATATTTTCCTTAAAGATCGGAGGGACCTGTACACGTGTCACTTAGACAATGGTTAGTTTATAACAAAATGGACGACATCATTTTATAACAAAGTGAGTGTAACTGAATGTACGACATCGTTTTAAACTCTAACATAAAGGTTCGGAATAGAAACTTCAGAGTGAAGGTTCGGAATGAATAAGTTCAGAGTGTATAAAACAATGATAATCAGATTCTGTTTAATAGGTGAATTCGGAATGAGAATTCGGAATAGGAATTCATCATCAGAAATCGTAATGAGAATTCATCATCAGAATTCGTAATGAGAATTCTTCATCAGAATTCGTAATAGGAATTCTTCATTGGAATTCGTAATGAGAATTCTTCTTCAGAATTCGTAATGAGAATTCATCATCAGAATTCCTAATGAGAATTTGTCATCAGAATTCGTAATGAGAATTTTTTATCAGAATTCGTAATGAGAATTCTTCATCAGAATTCGTAATGAGAATTCGGAATGAGATTTCTTCCTTAGAATTCGTAATGGGAATTCTTCATTAGATTTCGTAATGAGAATTCTTCATTAGAGTTCGTAATGAGAATTCTTCTTCAGAATTCGTATCCTGAATCTGGAATAGAACTTAGTCAGAATTCATATCCGGAATTCGGGATGAAACTTCCTTATAGTTCTTGTCTAGAATCCGAACCCTAAAACAGAATGATTTATATCAAAGCTTCAATGATTCCGAGAAAATGAATCTGAAACATATACTTAAGAAAAACATGAATGAAAATATGATAAGGATAATTTTTCTTATAAAAGCGATTTTCCTTAAGAACGAAATTTTCCTTATAAAAGCAATTTTCCTTAAGAAAGCAATTTTCCTTATAAAAGCGATTTTCCTTAAAAAAGCAATTTTCCTTAAAGATAAGGTGTTTGTGATTTTCAAAACAAGAAGGAATGGAAAAGTCATAAGGAAAACCTTATTGACTCAACAGTGTCTTGTTTAGAATATTCATCTGTTATGCCTGAGGTTGAATGGAAAGGAGCAAGATGGTGATACATATCGTAAGAAAAATATACCCATGTTTTCATCAATTATGTCCCAAGGAGGGGAAGTGCATGAATTAAGGTGTCCAATAAAGCCCGGATTGATCCCACTTTTTCATGAATAATCTCTTAATTCATTCAGGTTTTTTTCACTTCCTTCCAATCCTTGGATATTCCAGCATCTTTATCCTATTCTAGAATAAATCTACAATTTTTTATAGTATGACCTAAAAGTTTACATAGATCACAGAAAGGTGACATGTGCAAATTTTCAACATTGAAATAAATTTTATAATTATTGAAAATCATATTGAAATAATAAGGATGTTCATATTAAAAATTCACATTAACATGGATATGAGAAAAAAATAATGTTTACCGTTAGGATTACACTGATCCATTTTGATCAGTTTACCAAGACAGGAATCCAAATTGTTAAGAATAATATGGTGCTAATACACGTAGTTCAAATAGGGTAAATGAATCCATAACTAAGAATTTTATTGTATCATCTTTTTTGGTATGGAATTTAATATCCCAATATGATATGTAAAAAATAACATGTTTAGGCTATCGATTTCCCAGATTCATAGCCATTATATTAAACTCACTACATTGTAACACGATATGGAAAATGCCTCCACACAGTCATATAAGATTCTAGGAATTGTTTTTATAGTAATGAGAAACATCACTCTTGAGATCATCATAAGACCAAAAAGTTTCCCCTATCGAACAAATCACATGAATAATAAGAAAAAATTAGACGATATTACATCATTATTGAATAACTATTGGATATGTAACAACCAAAAATCCACAATCGTCAAGCCTATTGATATTTGAGAATTTATGGAGACCCTATATAATTAGATATAGAAAACCCGATAAATCCTCTGAAAATGAAACACTTGTTATCTTCATGTGAGAACTAGATGAATCATCCTTAATGACATGATAATAGGGACATGATGCATCCTTGATATCTTATTCCTAGTTGGGTTTCAAAAAACTCACGATCAAGTGAATGAACACATATCATTATTGAGGAGTATTTTAAAATATCCATTTCCCACTCTTGAATACATCTCTATGTCAAAATTCTAAAAGAGTTTTTGTTCTTATTTGGAAACATGATGGATGAATATCGGATTAATGGGGTGTCAGGAGATGTGTGTTGTGATGGATTATTTTATAAAGAAGATGAGTGGAATTTTTTAATAATATTTATGGTGAAGTCATTACTCAATAGTAACATGGATGCAATAATACAAAATAATGTATTATTGGATGGTTTAGTACATATAAATCCTCAATCATAAAATTTCATACATTTTGTTAGAAAAAATATATTCCTTTTATTCTTTATGTTTTTACTTTTTATAGTTTTGGTTTTAATCATGGTAACTATTTTTTATAGAATCATTTACATTCAAAATGAGAAAATAAAATGGTCCTTCTGAGTAATATGAACGTAATGATTCAAAATTAGAAATCCATTTTATCATATTTAATTTTTTATGTAGATAATATTTATTATGAAGGATATCACATAAAACACATTAATATAATCTTGAAAAAAATATTATTTTTATGCTCAAAATTATGATTATGATAATACTTTTAAGGTTTTTGATTTACGTTGTAATGAATTATTATTATTAAATATAAATTGTTTTATGACATAAAAATGAAGATAAAATATAATTTTACGATGTGAAATAATTATTTACAAAAATTTTTAAAAATAGTTTTGTATTAAAATAAAATATTACTTATTTTCGAAAATGTAAAACTTGTTTTGTATTAATTTAACATAGTTTTTTAAATGTAAATTTTTATCCAGTAAATAATTTTTTTCTGAATTTTTTTAAACAAAATATTATTCCATGCTTTGAGCGTGATAAATTAAAAAACCCTATGTTGTTAATAAAAATTTTGTTTTCAATTTTCACCTAAATATAATTCTTTTGTAAAAATTCCAAAAACTCAAACTAAAAAAATTGTAACCAAATAAATTCTAAAGTTATTTTTATATAAACAAAATAAATTTACCTTTTAAATGAATATACAAAATATGAAAACAACATTTTTTAATGAAAATTATAATCTTATACTTTAAATATTCTTAATCTTATTTAATATAAATTTATAATTAAATACATGTAATGTACTAGTTTTAAATGTTATTTATTATCAAAAAATTATTTTAACATTTATCAAATACTTTTATTTGGAAAAATACATATAACTTCTTATATAATTTTTTGAAATATGTATATTTTTAAAGGATAATAATTTTAATCACATTTTATTAATTATTAATATTATACGACTTAAATATAATAATTAAATCTATAATTATTTAGAAATAATAAAAACATTTAAGGAATTTAAATATATATTTCAATAATAGGTAAAATTTTTAAAATTTTATTTACTTGTGGAATTATTTTAATTTTTATTTTCTTATTGATGATCTACATTAAATTAATTTAATAAATAAGGTATGGCAGAGATCACTTTAGTTTTTTATTTCATGTAAAGTATGATACCATACACATTATATTTATTTCATGTAAATGTAATAGATTGGGGCATTACATTTCCCCCTGAAATAAATTGTGTCATAATAAAATTAATTATTATTACCTAAAAAAAGAATATAACAAATCTATAAGAAAGTGAATATATATTTTCTATATATATATGAACCTCACACTCTAGGGAAACACTAAGAAACACATCTATTCTTTTATAATAATAATATATTGATATTATCAACCATTTTTTCAAATATTCATCCCTATAAAAACTAATTGTCTTTCTAGTTTCTTGAGGAATACCTTTCAGAACATAATTTTAATGATCACGAATACATATAAACACTAAAATAAAAATGGTAAAGATAATATACAATAAAATAATATTAAATGGTAATGTAAATATGAAAAATCAATAATATTATGTTTTCTCTAATGAACCCTTAATTTCAACATATGACACATTCTATTTAACTATGATATAATTATACCACCCTATCATTCTTTTATTTTATCCTAGGTTATCTATTGTCATTTTACAATTGTGTTTTATTACACAGTATGTTATCTGTTATATCCTAAATTCCATTTAACTCCATCATATTGGTTCATAATGAAAATACAATTTAATCAAATCTTATACATATATATTGAAAAACATAGTGTTGTGTTAGGATTCCATATCATGCACTTGGGATGATTTAGTAAATAAACAATATATACAATTTAGGATCACTACACGATGGAACATTTATGCCAAATCCTATACCAACTTGTTTGTATCCATACAAGGATTCCAATTCTATGAAACCAAATAATCCATAAATTACAAAGAATTTAGGATTTTCTTTTTAACTTAAAAAAATTTATAGTTTTTTCACTAGTGTTTTATGTTACTAATAAACTTAAATAACTAATGAAATTGTAAAAAACAAATAAACCATGCTTTGATACTAACTGAATCCCTCAAAAGCCACAATCTTATTTCTAGTCTCTTAAATATCAAATTATCAAATGGCTTTGAAACCAAGTGAGATTCCATGGTGTAAACTAATATATATTTCTATAATATAAGAATTTAAGCTCATAATAATCACACATTCTCAAGAGTATAATTTTTATTATCATTGAGTAATAAATATATAAAAAATTACATTTATGATACTAATGAATATTTATCCAAATTTAATCAACAATAGGATACATATTGTTTATACCCAACTTCCTAAAATGGGTATGGAAATATAATAAAGGTGTAAAACCAAATATAGATTAATTTAAACAGATATACTCACATGTTAGATTATAATAATATGATAAAACATGATAAGAAAATAAATATTGTACTACAAATAACAATTTATAATAAATGTTTTCTACATATACTAAGAGATTGACATGTAATCTTCAATTGAAAAAATACACAATGGAATAAGAGTGTGTAAATGTGAGATAATAAACATGGTCTATGAGGGATTATAATTGCAAAATGAAAATATATTTATAAATGAATAACAAGGAACTATTGAATAAATATAAGGAAATAGTTTATAAAATATTGGAGAAGAAATCATTATTAATTTCCAATAATATGGTAGATCAGGAATCACTACTTGGTTCCCATAAAATAGTGTAGCAGTAATCACTACATGATTACCAAAAAACATTGTATACCATGTATCATTACAAGATTTCCATTAACATAGTAATGTAGTAAACACTATTTTAAGATAATATATATAATAGATAAAGAATAACAACCATATTATGAAAACATAATGAGGAATATATAAAAACTTATTTTTAATCGTGGAGCAAGAATTAATACTAGATTCCCATAATTATCCTAGTATATATAAAAAATCAACAAATATATTAGAAGTTCATATAAGGATCAGACCTCAATAACAATAATTAACCATACATATGTGTTTCCTTATCACATGAATAAATTCATACATCAAACATCACATAGTTAATATGTGGAAAAGAAATGGGTATCAAGAATAAAATTCCTAGAACATTCTATAATCCCTCCTGAGAAATTAGATTGATGGTGGACTACAAATTTCCCCATTGTAACATAAGGTTCATTATGGCTCATGATATATAAAAATATACCCTTTCAATATTATTAGAAAAAAAACATTTAAAATTTAATATTATTTATACAGTTTTTGAAATGATTGAAATCTTTTTAATGTGTAAAAAAGATCAAAACATCATATATTATTTTTAAAAACATCATTTAAAAACAAAAATTGTTTTTAAAAAGAAAATTTCGAAAAAATTATTGTCTTCAAAAAATATTGAATAAATATTTATTATAATAAAATCCTTTAAAAAAAATTTAAAATACTAAATTAAATTTTAATATCAAAATATTTATTTGGAAAAATATAACAAAAAATTATTTTATATTCAAAATAATTATGAATTAAATCATTTTTGAAACCATTTAAAAATTCTAAAAAGTAATCTTTGTAATTAAGAATCCTTATACCAATGAAGGAAACTGTAAAATTCTTTTTATTATAATAAATTCCCATATTTTTACATGATGAAGTTACTATCCACATTGAAAAGTAATTTTGAAAATGTTAAAGTAAGAAAAATTATGAAAATTACTTTGATAATGAATATAACAAAATAGATCATTTTAAAATATATATTGGTTTTTCCATAGTATATGTGGAGTAAATTCTAAAATTCTACAATTACGAAAGGAAAACATCTTCAATTTCCTTTAAAAAAGACATTATTATTATCCATGACAACAATAGAATGAGAAATCATTCATCTGATAGAGGAAAAATGAATTTTTAATATTAATAGAAAAAATAACATTTTTAATTTAATATAATAAAGGATGAAAATTGAAGATTGAGTAGATATGGTAATGTGAGAAATAGACCTCATTTTGTGAGAATGATAATTATTAACATCACTAAATTTTTGGAAGAAAGGATCCATGAATATAATTACACATAAACAATAGAAAAAATGTATTTTCATTTCATTATTAAATAGAATAAAACAATATTGGGGAAGCATTTAAATTAAAAACAATTATAGATCATGAATATAAGATGGGAAAAGAAAACCCATATCCTTTTACTCATCAAAACAAAAAAATCAATTTATCATCTTTTATAATAATAATAAATATCTGAATAATATATTTTAAAACATTTTTAATACCTATCACCAAATATTCAATTTAATTATAGACATTTACTATACATTTATTAGTTTTTTATATTTTTTATGCATCAGATGTTACCGATATTTATTTATTCTCACATACTTTTAATGTGTCGATGTTGAATTTGTTTAATTGGAAATAAGAAAATCATTAATATATTATCCAAGGCATTGGAATATATATTTTCTCTTTATTTATAATTATATAATATTATTATATGATATTTATTGTTATTATTCATAAAGTGGAAGTCAGTGAAGATTATGTTTGAAAAATGTTAATGAACGAGAGGTGGTATCTTAATAACAAGTTCAATTTTAATTTAACATTTACAAAAACACTAAAATAATACATTCTTAAGTATTATTATTTTATATATATAGTAACTAATTTTCTATAGTCATATTTGATAGAAATTTGAATCATTCTTCATGTAGGTGGTTTAACCAACCAGAACAAAAATGTTATAATCGATGGGTGAGTACATTTAAAAATAGGTTCTTTTGGAATAATATAATTACAACATAACAATAATGATATTTTTTAACCATAATTTAATAGAGTTTTATTTATGAAAAGTTTAGATGAAAAAAATATATCAATTTTGTGGAGACAATGTTCTATAAGTATGCACTACCAACACATTTATTTCCATAGAATGGGAGGAAGTAAACTAATGTTTTATAATTTCAAAATACTATTAATATTATAAATAATATATTTATCCAGTAAATACCACTTTTAATCATACCTTAAATTTGATTAAGAAAAATGGGTCATGTCGCTTATAGAGGCAGTCTTTTGTATATACCAAAAGTGATTTTTTGATATTTTGAATAGTTATCCAGGAAGTGGGAAATGGTAATCCTGTTACAATAATAAGATATTATAAAAAGTATTATACTTTTGTAATTATATAAACATTTGTAGATTATATTCATAGAAGGCAGAAGAAGAACATAAGGATATTTATTGGGGAAGGAGTATTTGAAAATGTTACCTTACTCCTTTTAAGAGTTCCTTTTAGAACTGGATTAAGGAGTTTAGATTTAGTCTTTTGAAATGAATAAAACCACTATAAATTTAATAGGGTTTTTTTGGAGTTACTGTTTTTTATATATTTGTTTAATTAATTTGGTATCACATCTTAATAAATGCATGGTGTTTGTGACTACTATTATAAGGAATAAAAGTGGATATATTATAATAAAATAAGAATTAAAGTCACAATTAAATGGTAAAGTGGATCCAATAACAGAAAATAATATATTGGGGGATGTTTTAGGGTTTAAAAATCCCCTGATATCAATTTTCAAATATTTTTTTGTCTTTTACTCGTATATTTTTGTCCGTTATAATTTTTTATTCTTAGTGTGGAAAAAATATTATTAATATGTAATTTACATTTAATACATAAAAATATTATGCCTAATTAGATAATTATGGAAATTAATATTAAAATAAATAAAAAATCATTTATAATAAAATTTCAATGGGTGATGAAAAATAATTTTAATATTAGTGAACAAGATATGAAAATACCATTTCTAGATAACATAGTATTTTTGTAACTAAAAAAATTATTAAGGTAAAATTATATATGTTGTTGATTTTTTCAAATTAATTTTTTTATTTAAAATGAAATAAGAGTAATATGTAAAAAAAACCCAAAATATAATTATTCTATGTTACACGATAAATAAAATAAAAATGTGAACAATTTTTTTATTGGAATAAGTAATTACGTATGTTTCAAAATGTTAAAAATGGTTTTTATAAATTTAGGATATTATTTATAGATGAATCCTTATGTTAATTAAATAAATTCTAGGGGATAAATTTTTTATAAATTTTTTAATTCATGATTAGACCATGATATAGTAAAATATTCAACGGTATTAATAAATACTATATTTGTCACTATTCACCTAAAAAAATCATTAAAATCCAAAAATTTTCCAATAATATAATTTCTGTATGATAAATTTAAAAAATTAGTTATTTTAATAAAACTAAAATACTAAAATTTTTAAATTTACCTTTCAAATAAATATACAATATATAATGAAAAAACATTTTATGTAGAGAAAAAACTTTGAAACTATAAATGGTCATAATCTTAATTTGAATCAATTTATAATTTATTTATTTTATATTTTTTTAACTGTTAATTATTATTATTATAATATTTCAAAATTGACCAATTTAATTTATTTGGTAATATATTTTACAATTTAATAATAGTTCATTGAATAATATCTATTTTAAACTGTTTGTAGTATTAATAACATGTTATTATTATTTTTCTATTTATCTATTATATATAATCAACACATCAAACAAGATTTAATAATAATAATATATGTGGAAGTAAAAGGTATTTTCTTATGATAATGAAATTTGGTATGTTGTTATTTACATTAGCATTTATTATTATAGTTATTTTTTTATTTATTTTATATATAATATTAAATTAATTAAATAAGATATGTCATATGGCGTTTTAGTTTTTGACATGCTATATTTATATAAAGGAATAGTAAAATGTTATTCCATAATTTTTTTCCCTCGTAAATAAATTGGGGCCTCATAAATATGATTTTCATATACTAAAATAATAATATAAATGGTCCATAAAAAACTAAACATATATATATTTACCAATAATATTTCATCATCTCTATCAAAGGTAAGACCAGGAAACTCATTTATTCATTCATAATAGAATTATATTGAGATTCTGGACTATTTTTTCTGAATATATATCCTTAGCGTACTATATGTCCTACAAGATTATAGAGATATAATATTTACAATGTTATCATTATTATCCCAAAATACAACTAAATACCTAAACTAAAATGGTGAGGATAATATCCCATAAAATTAGACTACATGATCATATGAATATGATAAATAAATCATAATATATCTTATCTATTGATCCCTTAATTTTAACCAATGCTTCTTTAAATTCAACTATGATATAATTGGACCAACTTATCACTCCTTTAGTTTAACCAAGGGTTTCCTTGGTCATTTTCTTATTTGTAATTATAACCTAACCTATTATAGTTTGAATCATAAAATTAAATTTAAATCCTCGATAATGTTTTGTTAAAAAAATTAATTAGTAAAATAATGTCCCACAGAAGTGTCAAACCATGTGTGTGTGTATTCTTGATTATTATATAGAAAATTATGATTCAGATAATAACCAATACATCCCATTACGGGTAACTACCCCTATGTAAATTTATGGTCGGGCCTTTATAAACCAATTTATAATTGTGTCAATACCTAATATAGACCATTTAGCATTGATACCCTTAGGTACATTTGTGCCAAATCCTAAAAAATCATGTTTCACCCATACGTGGATCTCATTTATATGAAACCAAAAATTATATACATTACCAAATAATTAGGATGGTATCTTATAATTAAAATTATTTCTAGGGGTTTCACAAAAGTTATTTCACATCTGTGCATAGTAAATTTTAGGGGGATTAATTTTAGTTTAAAAACAAATGGAAAAGAATAAATTCCTAATTACTTATAATATCTTTTGGAATTATTAAATCCTTTTAATGAGATTAAAAAAATAATTATACTTCAATACACAACAATATAAACATAAATACTCATAGAATTAAAATAATAAATAAAAAGCACAATTCAAAAAAATAAATTATTAACTATATTGATAAACTAAACAAATGAATAGTTAAATTAATACATGCAATAAATTAACCAAAATGTTGAAATTAAATAATGAATGAAATTATGGATGTATGTTTAAAAATATCACAAGAAGGTACACTATGTCCACCACCATAATTTATCAATGATTCAATGTATTTGTCCCTTATCTTTAATGATGGCCAAGGTAATACATCTCTCCCTGTTTTCTAGGTTATAGAAAGAAATCTAAATATATTATCTACTTACTTTTAATGTTTATAATTATATATCTCATATAGAATAGTCCCTTTCATTTTATTGGTAATGGAACGAAAATTCAAATCGATCACATTAAATGTAGTAATCGCTAATAATTGATGAAACTAGAAGATCAGAGGATTTTTTAGATTGAATTGTTTTTTAATACAATATAGAATCTATAAAAATAATTAAATGAAAAAAATTTAGAGAATAAAAAAATTATTATTGTGAGAGAATATATAAATCACCACACTAACTAAATATTATAATACTTTAATTGTAAAATAATACAATCGAGAGAAAATTGGTGATCGAGTGTGTCAGTGTCAATGAATGGTTGAGAATATTAGTTTATAAGGACATAGAGTATTCTCTTTATATTTCCAGAATTCCTTGGGAACCATATTTAATTCCAGTGTGGAAATTATTTCACTGAAAATAATATTTAATATAATTTTATCATTATTAAATTCAATCCCAAAAACCATGTAATGATTCTAATGAATACATGTTAGCCTCCACTGGATAGCCGATAGACTATATGTTGTTTTCCACAATCCAAATGAACCCACCTAATGTACATTGTGTTCCCACTATATGAATGGTGATAAAAATATCTAATGTAACGTTTTTCCATTATCACTAAATAATTGATGCTCCTAGAATGGCTATCTGATAGGCTTTTCTCAGAAAGGGATGTTGCGATCTATGTCATTGGATCTCTAGTAAAACATCACTAGTGATTTGATTCATTCGACTATGTTGGGATCTAACATGTTGATCCTCAAATTCTTTAAATGAAGTTTTATATATCTACCAACCACTATCCTTTATTCAATAAGTTCATTAAGATTATTTGGGTATTTATAATGTTACTTATTAGGGTTCATCATGATTTTGTCAAGGATAACTTTCATTTAGTTAAAAAAACATATAACACATTATCGAGTGTATTCAGTCACAAAAAACTATATATTATGAACATAATAATAATATCCCCTTTTAGGATAAAAAACACATGAAAAAATATTGAATAAAACAAGATAATCATTTAAAATATTTTTATAATCTCAAGTGTCAAAAACAATATTTCTCCCCAACATTTTAACAATATTTATTAACCATAATATAATATATATATATATATAATGAATTATATAATTACATGATATATATATACCTACGAAAAAGGCAAAAACATTCTCCCCCCTTAACATAAAAAAATATCTTTCATAAAACATCTCCCCTTTTGAGTTTATCAAAAATTATTCCTAGATAGGGTAATAAGAGAAATTTAAACATAAAACTACATTTATCATCATTATTGATATGTTTAATGAGAAAAAAATGTTTTTAAAATTTTAAAATACATCAATATTTAAAAATATATTTTTTAAATAAATCTAAAAAAAAAATAAAGAATTTCATTTAAAAAATGGATTAAGAGATAAATTAATAAATCAATAAATTTTTTGATAAAGTATTTGTGATAAAATAATTTTTTAAAAATGATATTTATAAAAGGATGTCTTTTATACAATCATATCAATATAAAATAGATTATATCCCCCAACAATAATTCATATCGTGGGATAAAGGGATCATATACATTAAAAACTATAAAAAGAAATAAAAAATAAGAATCAAATTTAAAAAACATTACATTATTATGGTTCATAAAATATTGTTTAAATAATCTATTGAATGTTTAATGAGATTTCAAAATTGTGTCTATAGTAAAGGCCCATTACTCATTTCAAGGGTGAAGATAATATTTAAAATTTAACTAAGCATTTTGGGGGAAATAATCATCATGTGAATATTCATAAAAATAAAATCAAATGTTCGTATCTAGAAATGAAATTTTTTCCTAGAGTATCCAAATGACATTAATGTTCCAAAATTATGAAATGTTTAAAAATATGTTATTTAAATAATATTAAATAATATAATTTATTTTTTAAAAAAATATAATTAATATTTCCCAATCATTCCAAAATTTCATAAAAACTTACCCCAATCAAATCATACTAAATTAGCATTGAATAGTGTAAATGAGATCAATAAGAAGGGGTATAGTGAATATATCAGAAATTTGAAGGATAGTGAAAAAAATATTAAGAAGTAAATCATAATTTTAAATGAAATATAATAGAAAATGGTTCAATACATCAATGTGATTTTTGTACGAATATTAGATGTGGATTTTAGATATTCTAGTCAGACTAGTTTTTTTAATCTTGATTTGGATGTGATCATTTGTAAGCACAACGTCAAAGATAAAATGTTTCATCCTTGTGATTTGGGTGTAAAAATTACTCTTTCCACTTTATCCTACATCATCTATAGAATGAGGAATATATTTTTAGTTCTTACCAATCCATGATAAATTGAATTTTCCTTGTAGATGGAAATTTACAATATTATATTTCCTATCTAATTGAGATAATCCAAAATCAGTATTCTGAAGACAAGAATGTTCAGAATATTTTTCCTTTGGATAAAATAATCTGTGGTTTTTATTTAATTTTCAAATATCAAAGAATAATTTGAGTTATTCTAAATGAGAAACATTTTTATTGAATTGGAAATAAGAAAAAAGGTATCAAATAAACATGATTTATGGATGATTTGTACTAAGGTAAAGTAGAATTCAAATTATCCATTTAAAAATGTTGCTTTTGAATGAATTTCTGGCATTATAAAAAGTTATTATATATGTTTTTAACATATTTGTTCAGATTTTCAAGGAAATAACCGTGTTTAAATTCATTATATGTTCATTAAAGTATTTAATTTCATTTATAAAATAAGTAATTAAATTTTGTGAAATTTTAAAAACTAGGATGTATCAGACATCTTCCATTAAACACATTTAAAACTCTGAGTTATTATATCTAAAAATTCATTAAAATATTTGCTTTATTTTAGTCAAAAATAAAATAATTAATATAAATATTAATTATTAATATTACATTTATAAAAGTTTTAGTAAGAACTATGTAAGGGGTTTTATGATTTTGAAATATTTAGATATAAATAATTTAGTTAACCGCACAAACCAAGACTTAGGGTATTTATTTAAATAAATATGTTATTTAATAAAATTTGAAACATGATTTATAAATATTGAATTTTCAAAACATGATGGTTGTAACAAAAATACATTTTTTCAAATAATAGTTTATAGAAATTAACATTTATACATCCTTTTATAAATGTTTAAAATTATAATGGATTATTAATTTAAACATGATTATAATATATTATAGTGGGAAAATTAGTTAAAATTCTCCACAATCATTTGTACCATCTTATTAATTATATCCCTTTTCAAAAAACTATGTCTTGTTATAAGAGTTAATTCCTCAATCATCACATTTGTTTTGAAAACCCCAATTGGTGGAATAATTGGATTATTATCAAGTACTTTAAAATTAATAAAAATATTGGTCCATTGAATTTGAATGAACTCTAATTTTAGGGAATGTAACCTATTATTACCATTAATTATGACATCAAGGTAATGAAATTATCTATGAGTGGGAAATCATGATGTTCATCCTCATTTAAGGCTGCCTTCATGTGTGGGTTCCATATTGTGATTCACTGATAACATTATCATGGTGATTGTCTTTGGATAGAATCCATTCATTAGGTGAAGGAGTAGAAGGACGTTCTAGAACAACAATAGCTACCTTATAATATTTAGGTTTATGATAGGTCAAACTAGCTCGGTTAAAATATTTGTCACATAGGTAATGTCCTATAGTGTCATCCACAACCCATTTTATGTGAAGTTACTCTTATAAGGTAATGTTATTCTTATTAATGACTCATATGTATTTACTTGAGTTTGAAAACCCATTAAAGATACAATCATTGGATTTAAGTTCAAACATTCCTAGTTTATCCTTAGTATTATGGATAATGTATTTATAACCTAATCTTTAATGAATACATCATTAAGAATTTTTCCTTTCCAAATACCATAGGAGTATTTTTCTAATATATGTCTTATTCAAAGATTATTATGGAGTGAAAAATTGTTTTTCACTACCTCAACAAAATTTAATTGAGGAATGTTTAACTTATTCAAGAGATTCATATATTTTTCTTGAAGGGAACTATTTCATATTTTTTTCAAAACCATATTTTAAGGACTTTTAGTTGTAGATAACAAGAGATGATAACCTTGAGAATAAAAAAACTCATCAAATTATTTGTTTTAAAATTCATCACAATGGAATATCATAAAGGAAAAAATAGTTTTTAACCTTTTTTTAATTTCCTTGAAATTTTCAAGATGATATTACAAGACTCATTTTATGTGCGTCGAATAAAACTGATTTAAATATTGTATAGTCATCTATTATTACAACGGTGTGAAAATTTTCTATGTTGCTAGAAACATTATTTTCTTAAAAAAAGTAAAATGAACTAGTTATAAATAATTAAAAGAATAAAAACAATTTTAGATTGGAAAGAATAATTTTTTTTCGATGATGGAATGTTTCAAAAACTATGTTATCCTTGAATGATGATTTTGGTAATTCTAAAAATTGATGGATGTTGTGGAGCTTCAAAAATATATTTAATATTACGATGTCATAGGTGTATATGAAAAATACAAGGTTCATTATCTTGTGAAAAAAATCATTTAACATTTTGATTAGAATGATATTTAAAATCTATAAGATAAACATTTTCAAAACAAGATGATATAAATAAGATAGTTCTTTTATAATTAAATGAATTACCAAAATATTTTAAAATTTTATTTTCAAACCACTATGTGATTTTTCATTTCTACATAGATAGATATTGTGCAATAAACAAACGTATTATAGATAAAATTTGATAACATCTGTAGAAGATCAGAGATAAGAATCATTAGATTCAAAATAAAAAATAATTATTGAAACTATTACATCCAATGTAACTTTTTAGGTTTATATATTTATAGAATTAAAACAATAAATCAACTAAAAAAACCCATATTATTTTTATCAACCACAAATGTTTTTATTTATATTCCAAATAATATGATCAATAATTATACATAAATATTTCACATTTATTCTCCATAGAAGCTGTCTTATTATTCATATCATGAATAATAATTTTCTTCATAACCTGGGAAAATGGTATCATAAGAAAAGATGATCTCAATCACTCAATAAGTGAAATTATAAAAATAAGGTAATCATGACATAAACCTGGAATAAATATTTTATAATGAATTATTTTACTACATGAAGAAATAATGAAGATAGTCAGAGAGGTTTATATATCCATGAAAAAAAATGAAAACCTAGATATCAATAACAAAAAACTCATACATTTTAAATACATAATTTCATACATAAAAAATGATATCCAGACTATTTTATGATATTATATCAAATTATGGTGATACAAATCCATTGAATCCCCACAGATTATATCGCATCAGACCTATTGATCCACCAAGGTGCCATATAATTTTGGGTCCCACCAATCAACAGATTATGTGATAGGCATTCAACATTAGAGCCAACATGACTTCTTATACCATTCCATATGGAAAATAATACTGAATAAAAAATGGTTATCTATATAATTAAATATATGGAATGTTAATACATAATTAACTTACATTATCAATTAATAATAATTAACAATATCAATACATTTCCTCAAATACATAAATAAGATAACATAATCATAACTCATCTTGGATAGAATGTGGATTGTTAAAAAATAATATTTTAGCTTGATAATAGTCATAAAAATTAGAATTAAAATATTTGGAACATCAAAAAATTTCTATATTTCAATAAACAAATGTTCTTTCAAGATGAACAATCTCAAAATGAATTTGTAAAATGAGATTTCCACACTGTGTTTGATAATAAGTAAATGGTTAAGTCAGTACCAAAATAACCCGACCATAAACCATCAAGTTAAAATTTAGGGATAGTGGTAAAATAATATTTATGAAGTCCAAAAAATTCCTTACATGATGTTTTTGACATAAATAAAAAACAACCACATAAAAATGAATTATTAAATTAGTATTAAAAATAATGGATGAAGAATTGAATTGTTTTTTACAGTGAGTTCATTCCCCAAAATGATAATATATATTTATGAGGATAAATAAAAAAATAAACCCAATTATGATAAATTATTTTTTATAGAATAATATAAATGGAAGTGAAAACATAAAATATCTTTTAGAAAAAAAATATTGACATTAATAAAATACATGTTTCTTTAAATATTGTCATCAGAAAAGGTGATTCGAATTATTTTGAAAAACATTACATTTAAAATATATCTCAAATAATAGGGTATTTAAAATAAATGATTTCATTTTTGGATAAAATAAGAGTGGAAGAAAAAACCTATGAAAGTGAAAGGAAACCCCTTTTTTATTATTTAGAAAATTCCTTTATTCAAGAATCAAAATGTAAAAAAAGTAAAAAAACATTCTTCCATTAAAAAAATTACCCATAGATGAATTAATATTTCCATAAAATTATATATTAGGGTGGGAGAAAAAAATAATGGATATTAAAATTTCATGATGAAATATTATATCTCAAATAAATGATGTGAGAATTTTTAATATACATTATAAGAAACATACTATATGAATAAAAAAATAATTGAAAATTGTAAGTGTGTTAAAATTTTAAAACAATAGTTATTAAAAAATATTTCATTAATATGTTATAATGTACCGAACATAACTTTTATATATTCATGTGGATGATCATAACATAATGAATGAAAATTGAGTTACAAAAAACACTTATGACTATGGTAACACATGAGTTAAAATCCATTTAATGAAAAGAACTCTATTAAGATTAATTTATAACCTAAATTAATCCAAAATTATATATATAAAATAAAAGTGATATAAAAATAATATAAAACCATAAAAAAGATATCATTTTCCACAACATGTTTCATGTTTCCACGAATCATATTTGAGATAATGAAACACCCTTGTTGCTTGAGTAACAAATTAATCAAAACACTGTTAGAAATATGTCTTGAAATAGATCATTAAATAACATGATTAAAGTATCATACATGATATTAAATTTAAAAAATATATTAACAAAATAAATTATTTTTTTCCTAATACCAAACATTTCTCAAACATAATAATTTAAGATAAAAACCATAACCCTGGTATTGATTTATTCTTCATTTTCATGAAACATTATTAATAAATAAATTATGTTAATTAAATATATACCCAAGAATATTTCACATACATATAATCCTTTATAATCAGATTTTAAAATTATTCTATACATATAAATATTAGTTAGTTTCTACATTATTTCATCTTTTTTTGTGTGTAATCTTCATCAGTTTTATCAAAAAAATTTAATGAAGATGGTATTTATTGTTGTAAAAAATTTAATCTTTATGAAATAATTAAAGTCACTATAATATTTTTTACACAATATTTATAAATGTATAATATCATTCCATGTTATTTTTATTTATAAAATATGAATATAAAATCGACAATGATCCTGTTTCGGTTTTTTTAACAAATGAACGAGGATTTATTAATTAATGAAATAAATGTTCATATAAGCTTACTGAAAATGAAAAAAAATATTTGATTATTTATAAAATCATCACCTATTAAATATTTTCTCATAATAACCCGTCAAATAAATTCATAGTATTGTTCAAAGGGGTGATTAAACCGACTCAAACCCGAACATATCATAATTAATGGATGATTATGAGATAGTTTATGTGTAATATCATTGTAACATAAAAATAATGATCCTATTTAACATTTATTATTTTCATATATTATAATTTTAAATAACTTAAAATATAATAACATTTATATAAATTCATCACTTATAAAGAAGGGATTGTTTTCCTCTTTTTGTTCTCATTTTAAATGATTGAATTAATAATAATCGTTTTCTAGACATATCATTAATACATTATGCAAATTTTAATAACATAACCATAATGATGTTATAAAAATAATATTTATCCATTAATCACATCATCATCAACCTTAATGTATGGTGGTGATGAAAATAAAAAATGAAAATCAAATGATCCAATGAGGCGGTAATATATATATATATATATATGAATAGTTAGTGATTTAATTTTCCATGTGATGAGAAAAATAAATAGTATGCAATATTGTTTCATAATCATAAAAAAGATATAAATATAATAATTATTTACTAAATTTACCATTTTTACAATAATTTTATGGTGATGATGGAAAATGAAATAGGTTTCATCATGGAGGAGGCAGTTCTCGTAATTCATGATTCAAATTTTCATTTTTCTTAATTTAGAAAGAAAATGTGAATATATATTATTAAAATTAAATATATAAAATTTATTATATATTTAATACTAATTATATTTCATATATATTTCAAAATTATAATTATATGAGAAAAATATAAATTAAATAAGTTTTGTTAAAATGATTAATCATGTTGATCACTTTGAGAATTCCTATGAAAAATTATTATAAATTGATAGAATATGTTAATATATTGTGACTATAATCTCACGAGAGTTATATAATTATTGGTGATTGATAAAGGATGGGGTTTTGGGAAGAATATATATTTAGGAGTACCATGAAGGGGTGGTGAGGGGGCCCTTTTATATGTGGTGATAGAGGAGTGCTTATAAATATTTCAACATAATATAAATGAATCACATGTTAAACATATAATGTGGAATAAATATTGAAAAAAATGTATTAGTTAATATATAAGACTGATCCAAAACAAAAACACTCAATGATATACATTTTTTTTATTTTTTAATCCCTTTTCCCCTGGAATTATTAACTTTACCATTTTAGCTTTTACCATGGTAACAAATTTTCTACCTAACGTAACAAAATTATTATGAAAAAAATAATGTGGTTTGTATTATGAAATTTAGACCCATTAATGATAAATTCAAATGTTAGTTCATTTTATAAAATTTTTAAAATTTATAAATTTAAATTTTAATATAAAACTGTAAAAGTTAATAAAAGCAATTTTCATGAAAATATTATTTTTGTTCGAAAATAAAAAAGGTTTTATAAATTAAAGAAAATTAAAATTATAAATTCACATATAAAATACATATTTTTTTTAAAAAAATGTATCAAAAGTTTTCAATTCATAATTGTGTACTAATAATGTCATAATATTCAGGTTAATTTTAAAAATATTATTTTTCACTATACACCAAAAAATAATTATTGATAGAAAAATCAGAAAAAATCATAATAAAATTATATTATTAAGATTTATTAAAAAACTATATTCATTTATTATAAATAAATTTATAATTTTTTTAATTTTATATATAAATAAAATATAGTAAAAAAATTCTTATTGGAAATTATTTTTTAAAATATTATCAACTATTTAATATTAATTATTATGAATAAATAATTCATTTATTGGTTATATATTATTCATATTATCTATATATTATATCGTTATCTCATTTTATTATAAATATTTTCTGGAAATAAAATTCTAATTACTGAAAAAAAAATATTTCCAATAAAATACAGATTCACTTAAATATTTTAGCAATACTAATTCAATTTCATTTACATTAAATGTTTCGATTATTTTATTTCTATAAATATTTATTAAATAGGTTAATCTTATTCACTCTCACTAAATAAATGGATATGTTTTAATTGTATAAACATATCATGGTTTCATAATAGTTTAGTGTTCTGTGTGATGAAATATACCAAACATGTTGAATTGTTTAGAGAAATTCATCTATTAAAATCATGGGTTTTTACATCCACCATATAAATAACTTTCATCCCCCAAATATGACTCATAATCTCAGAGTAATATTTATAGGAAAATAAAAAAAATACATGTTTAGATGATCATTGGATTATTTAAATTCTATAATAAGATTTATCTATATGAAAAAATTATTATAAGTGATATAGAATGATATTTAACCCATTAATAATTTCACATAGAATCATACTATATAATTAAGTCATAAATCCGTAAGGAATAAAAACCCTAAAACTATTAAAATGATTTATATGATAATCGAACCACTATAGTTTTTTCTTTGTTACTAAATATCCATTTTTTATTTAAATATATATAAAAAATGACATTAGAAATTATTAAGTGAAAACTAATAATGTGAGACATCTGTATTAATTTATTTATCTTTTATTTTTTATATTGTTTTGGGTTATTTATTCCCTTGTTGACCATTATATTTGGATAATGACTCATATAAAAACCAATTCTCTTGAAATGATAGAAAAATATCTATTTATATTCTCTCTATTATTTCCCCTTTTGATCCTGATAACCCTATTCTCAACATATATAAAATATACACATTCCATGAATTCATTTTAGCCTAAAAATATTCCTATAGTTTTTACATGTAGGAAACTGAATCTTTATTCCTTTATCATCTTCATTTTTTTATGACACATTATATTTCTATTTGTAGGTGTTTTTGTGTTGATGACAATGTTAACATTGATAATAAAATATTGTGATAGTTGATTTGGTATTACAATATGTTTTTTCACTCCAACTCCTATTCTTATTGGTTGTTCATTTCGATAGTTTGAACATTATCTTGTGAATACATTGTTAGTTTGGTTCTTTTGGGCTTTGTCCACTTCTAAAACCAAAATATTTTACATGATAAGTTATAATTATAAGATAATTATCATAAATGAACACATGAAAATTTAACCTGATTATGTATTAATTTATAAAAATATTATGTTATCTTATAGTTCACATAAGTCAACTACTATTGAACTCAGTTTAACCTATATCACACTCCATTTATACTTTATGAATATTTGTTCAACCTATGTTACTTTGACATGCTCTTTCTCATACATCATAAAGTAACATGAAATATAGAAATCCATTACTATCATCAAAATTCCTAAATTATTCTAAACCCAAAAAAGATTAAAATCTACGGTATCAAAATAAAACATATCCTTTAGTAAGGAAATAAAATATCGATTAATATGTATCATTACAGAAGAATATATATATTTAAATATATGTTATCCATGTTCATATTTATAATATGTTTCCTAACAAAAAAATATTGAAATCACTCATGATGTTTCATAAATATAATTTGATTGACCAAATAATATTGCTTTGGAGTGGATATTTAGGTGTTCAGTCTTAGGGTCAATCACTATGAACTAGAGTGAATATCAATTTAATTCGAAATCAACATTTTTTACACTAATTGAAACAATATGAATCAATTATACAACCACAAAAACATTTAATTATCTAGATAAATATGTAATTTATCGAGAAAAAAATTCTCGAGACTTTACCAAAACTGTATAGTTTCATCCTAAACTTAGAATTGTTCCTAGGATTATCTTGAATGTTATATCATCCAAATCTTCAAATAAATGTGCATTATTACCATAATATTAAATATTATCAGAAGAAAATTTAAATCTAATCCTTGTAAATTTTCATAGACCTTATCTTATCAAACATTATGTTACCCTCAACAAACATCCCAATATCCAATGTTATCTAAACATTTCCTTTGATACAAATATTGACACCTCAAACCAACAAACCGAGATCTGGATCCATAAATAGATATTTTATATGCCCACTCTTATATGAGTTATAAAATCATTAATATAACATGATGGTTCTTGAGGAATTAGATTCATTTTTCAGTCCTATACCAGCTTGGATTTATTTAAATCTGACAGATCATTTATGTTATTCAATACGTACATGACATGGCTAATAAAATCTTTTCTGATGGATATTTAATAAAAATATTGAATCCATGAAAATATTTTTTTATATTTATTATATAAATAAGTCATAATAATAATGGATATATGTATCATGATATCTTTCGTTATTTAGGAAGCATATCATTCTAACTTTCTCATTATAGCATCATCGAATTATGAGTACCCAAATTAGATCACCTCTTACAGTTATCCAAATGTGCTTCTTCGACTTCAAAACGAATAATCAATTGTTGGGTGCTAGTGTGGATTATTTATAGTCATGCATTATTTTTCATTGGTCACTTTATGTTACTTATACATTGAATTAATATCCATGATATATCATGTTTATGAAAGGATGGGAGAATAAAGTAAATGTTGAGAGAAATCTATTGTGTTTGACAATTAACATCCTCTAAAACATGAAAGTAGAGTTTTTATAGACCAATGGATAGGGTTTAATTATTAATTAATTGATAAAGGAACCCATAATAAAATATTATATTCTAGGAAACCACATTCAATTTAATAATATAGTAAAATTATATTATTCTACAATGTGTATGAACTGGTGAAACCATTAATGTTATCTTACAGTTGTTCAAATTAATACGTGTCATTATACCTAATCTTGGTCTTCTCATCATCATCGGAATTTTTCAAACACCTAAATTATTATTTTTACAATATTCAATTATTCAATATACAAAAAAATATTTTAATCATAAACATAAGAATAATTATTTTTTAATATTCATATTTCTAAATGATTTAATTTTTTAAAAAATAATTATTTATTTTTTATGCTATGAATAACATGAGAATAATTAATATTATATAATAAAATAATTGAAAAATTCCTTTATGAAAAAAAATTTATTTCATATTTTTGATCATTTATTAAATGTTGAATAAAAATTAACTCTCTATATGGAGAATAATATTTTTTTCCAATTATTAAATATAAATAATATTTTTCTATGATCAAAGGAAAAAAATTATTTGTAACCATATATGAATCTTCAATAGTTCCACTGGGCAGGCATTCCAAATGTCCAAAAAAAAATTATCAATGGTTCATGCACCCATTGAGGATGAAAGTATGTATTAATGACAAAAATCACATACAAACACTCACATTATAATATAATCATTCCTTCCTGATATCATATCTAGATAGTTGTATAATAGTTTTACCAACCATAATGGTTGACATATCATTCATTGATTCTCTAGAATGAGCACGTCGACATCACCATGTTCATGGAATATATTTTGATACTTCCATTCCAATCAAAGATATATGATATAAACTTTTATTAACATGGAAGTGAAAAATTCTTTATCAAATTATTCATTATTATCATAAGATCTATGATGTAGTGAACATACCCTACTTCGTTGCGATTATATGTAATCACAATATATGAAAATAAATCAAATTTCACAAGTAACGACATAAATTAATTATAATATTAATTTCTATGAACCATTACACATTCTCATAGAGATGAATATCCAATGATAAATAAAAATATTGAATTCCAAAATTCATTTATATTATCAAAATCTTATTTCATGTAGATTACTATGTGGAAATATTAGGAGATGAATTGTCATCTTCCTATGAGCACCTACATTTGAAATTCAACGTACTATGTACCCCATAATATATTTTTACTTTACCGTATAACATGTTTTGTGAATATCGCCTTAACATATCAAGGTTGACATCCTAGGGGGAACCATTATTCCCATTTCAACATGGTAGTTAATCTGATAAAGTTATTAAAGTGAAGTCAGACACAAAAAACAATGATATGTTATAAGATACTTTAATTATATTTTAATTATTTTAAAATAAATGAAATCTAATGTACAAATAGATAGTTTTATGAATCAGAATCTAATATACTCCCATATAGACTAGAGCTAACATCCATTTCCAATCAATCCCCTAGATCTCTCATTATGATCTTGTTTCTACAAAGATAAATATTTATTTAAGTGGTCTTCAATATTGACTTCCATGGAAACACATCTCACAATGAAATCACCTCTCTCATTAGAACCTCTAAATATATTTTATTTCTAAATTATGTTTTTCATACACTAATAGTATATTTTATTTTTGACAATAATCAACACTAAAATAATATCATAATAGAGTGTGATAGGGTGATAATTTATAAGAACCACATTATTCTATTTGATGATATTACGAATCCATGCTACTTTTTAACTACTTTTTAGGCCACTATATTTTCAGAATCTACTGAAATAATATTGATCATGTCTTTTTTGGTTATCTTCTAGCTCATTGAACCTCTATTGAGACTGAATACATTTCCCAACTATGGTTTAATATCATAATAATGTGTTTGGGAACTAGTATCTATATACTCCTTAAGGACTAATTCCTCTCTTTATTTGAATACCATAAGTATTTCCATAGTGAACCTAAAATACAAAAAGATAGACTAGACATTCATACAATGTAATTCACCTAGTTTATCTTGATATCATCTTATCATTATTAAGGTAAATGAGAAATATAGTATTAAACATAGTATAAAATACATGAATGACCCAGTCATTGGTATGTATATAGTCCTTACTATCAGATATCATTCACCATGTTTCAAAATAAAAAATTTCATTGAAAGATAAATGTCTCGTGACAATGGAAAAAATATCATCTTTGTTTTTCCTTAAAGAATTTATTTTCTATCTTGTCAATGTAAGAACATTGAATTATACTCAACTACCTCTTAGATTTATCATTATGGATCTTCATAAAAATAATATTTTCTCATTAATCTAATACCTTCATCGAGAATCATGTATTCAACTAGTCTTTAATAGATGGTATGTCTAGTATTTTGTTTCAAATTAGTATTATGCCATAAACATAAAATATCATAAAAACTATCACACACCCAATAAAACACTTATAGACTAAATTATCACATTCATTCTTTATTAAACTAAATCCCATTATGGATTCATCAAAAATTTATTTTCTATGATTCTGATTATCTGTTTAATTCCTAAATGGATATCTGCAACATTCATATTTTTTTAGAATACATTGGAGTCACAAACTAATCAGGTTGTGTCATATATAAATTTTCATAGGGATCCCATTAAGAAAATATATTTTGAAATCCATCTTCCTAATATCATAGTCATGTTTTGATTCATGGAATGTATAATTATATTTTATTTTAGTGTAATGTTTTCATCATTATAATGACTTGACCATAAATATTACATAATCCGGAATTAAATAAGAATTCACATTGAGGGACTTTTCATGTTTGGAGTTTTAGAGAATTAATCCATAACTATAACATAACCACATGAATATTAAATATAGACACTACAACCCAGTATCCATTTTATAAAATAAAAACTGTTAAAAAAACGTGTCTAGTTCCATGTTTTAGAAAACATTACTTTTCCCTGATCTCGCACTTGACCTTATTCATCATTATGTCCTATGAAAAAAATTTGAAAGCGTGGGATGTGTATAAAAATCTCAGTAAGGGATATAAAATAATGAAAAGAACCATTAGTCCGCCAATAAAGAAAAATCAATGTCATCGTACTTTTCAATAATAACATACATCATTAAATCATAAGATTTATGAGTAAGATGGAGAAATAATAAATTATAAAGGTAACTTATGGAATTCATAAAATTATTACATTGAATCAATCCCAGCTAAATAGGGACTCACATTTGGAATATCCATCATAGTATATTCCCTAAATCTCTTAGAAGAAAAATTAACGTTTACCTCTGTCATGTTACCTAAATCATTGGAGTTCTTTATCAGCACACCCCCGAAGACATATCACGAAACCACCCGTATATATAAAAAATGACCAATAACAATAACATATTCATAACACATAACACACAAATAATGTAATGAAAAAATTTCTACATTTCAATCAATATAAAACAAATCAATATATTGAAATAAACAATGCTTTGCGAAATCATTTTTGTAACCATATAAAATATTTTATAAATAGATTTTTGAATCAAATTATAACATACCACAATGATGATTTCAAAAAAATTATTATTTGAAAACATTAATTTCCATATAAATAAATTCTTAAAACCATTTTTAAAATAAGTACATTAATGATAATGATTTAAGAGAATAAATATTTTAAACATTTAAAATGATATTTTAGTTAAATAGTTTTTAACAAAATGAGAGACTATTGAATACAAATAATTGGGGATTAAAATTGAATCAGAACTTTATAATATCATGTGAATAAAGGGATTCATGATATAATATGACAAAAGATATTATATACACCATATAAGAGTGAATTAGAGTATAATAACAACAAAGTCTCAATGGAATGTAAATTGAGATGAAATCCCTTATAAAAACAATATCATTAGATTAAGGAGAAATAAATAACATAATAATGTGTGAAAAATATAAATAAACTCAATATAAGTGGATATTAAGAGTGAAAAATCAGATGTTATTCAGACATATTCATAGCATGATATAATCAAAAAATATAAATTTAACCCTAAGTATTGAAATTGGGTTATGAAGTTATCTTAGAGAAATTCAACAGCCTAAAAAAGTCACATAAATATTCAGAAACTAAGTTTATGAGAGAGAAAAAGGTATCACATAATTTGGGCACAAAATTTATAGAAATATGGATATATAAAAACATATCTCAAAATAATAAGATGTAAATTAAAGACATAACAAAAATAAGTCTTTTAAAAAGAGGAGGGTGAAATGTTCCCTTACTGATCTGGTAACATAATAACCATACACCACATGAAATAAGGATCATACAATGAATATGTAAATACCCATAAATTAAATTATATTACAAAAAGAGTAAAATTATGGTCAGTACATACACAACACAAAGTAAATAGTGACAAATATATCATGAATCTCACTAGAATAAGAAGTTAGATGAAAAACCCTTACCACATTGTAAATCAATCGAGATGTATGACCCAAAGTTATCAAAAACCAAATGACTCAAAAATAACATGGATATAAATATTATCATGATAATATATATATAAAATATCATTACACAATATACCACATGCAATAAATTAGTGGTGAAAAATATAAATCTCACGGAATTAAAAGTGAGATAGGAAACCCCTTAGCTCGTGTCCGACCTGACTCATTTATTTCATGTTCTTCCAGAATAATAAACTAAATTTAAGTTAAAAATTCATAAAAACATTTTTAAATTTTATTATTCCTTTTATATCACATATTACCATGTTATGAACATTATGTAATAATTTATGTCAATAACGTTTGTTTTGTTGATATTTTGTACTTGAGTCAAAAATGGAATTCTTATAATAACAGGTTGTTCACATAGTCAAATGTTCATTATTTCCAGAATTATATTCATGATTTAGATATCATATTTATGTTATATATTCAGTATAAACATGTATTTATAGTAGTACATAACATTTGGAGGTAAAAAAATGAAATTCGCCGTTAATCAAGACGGTAAGTTGTACGTACAGATGAACACATCATTCATTTAAATTTATAATTTTAATGGAATTAAAACATAATTATACATAGATATATTTTAAATACAGTATAATATCATATATAATGTCATTTACTCTATCATTTATATGTCCCATATATGGAATTAACGAGTCATATCATTTTGAGGGGGCGGTAGTCCGCACTTCCTCAAATAAAATTATCACGATTACCCATAATGGAAACCATAAAGGTATCTTATAAAAGAAAATAAATCCAAAAGAATAAATAATACCTAAACATAATATATATCATATAAAAATTTAGTTCCATTATAATGGCCACTAGGTGATGCGGTAGGAGATAATTGAACAATCATTGTTTCGTGAGGCGTTAGTTTGCCATCTAGAGAAACAATATGTTCTTTAAACATTAGATGGAGGTGTGTGTATGTCTAGTTAGAATACATCTCATAAAAACATCCTAGTATATTTAATATAATGGTGTTTTTATAAATTAACATAATGAAAAATGTTTATGGGTTGGACAGGTTTAATAAAGGAAAAGAATTTAAGAAAAAATGTTACCTTTAATTCGGGTAACTTCCTTTGGATTGAACCAAAAAGACTCATTGATTTTCCTTAAGCCTAAGGTAAGGCTTCTATTTGGAACAGGGAGATCTTGAGAGATTAATTGTATAGTGGTTGGATGATCCAAGTGGCTCGAGAGGTGTGAGTAATGGGTTATAATGAGGGAATTTTATAATAGGGAGGAGGGGCTCTTTAAGAAACTGTAAAAATATTATTCTATCATATAATGATATTTGGTTTCTAAAGATCCGAAACTAATTAAACACAAATATAAGATGACTAATGGTATAAATAAAATCATTCATTACCAATTTTATAGGGTTTGGATGTTATTTTAATATTTATAATCTTATTTATTTAAGTCATTTATTAAAGAGGTAAATAATGTATCATTTATTGTTACATAGATAATTTTATTTATTTTATGTCTAAAATATTTAAGAAAATTTCCATAATGTACGAAATATTTTCATCATTAAAGTGAATATTTATATTTGAAATGATAACTTATATAACCCCATGTAAAAATTAATTTACTAAAAGATATTTTTTGATCAATTTTGGTCTTTACTTTAAATTAATTAATCTAACATGTCATTTTCACTCCCAAGTTTGCTTAATGGGGTTCCAAAATCGACCCAAAGACACCACTAAGCATAAATAACTCATCTAATTAGGTTAGTACAACTGTTAAGGTAATTTTTTAATATTATAATATTGTTTTTACCTTGAATTATCCTATTTACCTTTAACCGGGGTAAATAAAAGTAAAAAGTTACTATTCACCAAAAATTAATTTAATCCTTTTCAACCAAATTTTACTTACTAATAACAACCATGTATGTAATATTTTAGAAATCCAATTCACAGTAATAGTTAAATTTAATTTAAATAAAAAAGTTAGTTTTTTAACTACTAAATAGTAGTTTCACAATTCATCAAAAATAGACGTTCCTCAAAAAACTACAAAAAATTCAGCCTAAGGTATATTTGATATTATGAATTAAAAAATTATGTCTATCTTTTAAGATTAGAACATAAAATTTTCCTTAATTAATTTTAATTTAATTCTCGTTATCAAAACACGTAGCGTGTTTTTAAGAAACAATATCTATCAGAAGATTGCTACTTGTTTATGTCCAATTTCTAAGTGAATTTAATTTCATTGACAAAAATTGTATTAAATTGAAAAAATATAATATAATTACAATTTAAAACCAATTATAAGCATAATATAACCTTAAAAAATAAATTATATTAAAAGGTACTTTTGAATTAAAATACACCAATTTTCACTATTCCAAAAAAAATAATTTTATAAGAAAATTACCAAAAATTTACCCCATGTAAATTTTGATGTCCTGATTCTAAAAAAATTTATTTTGTTAAATGGAACAGATAAAATTGACCAAAAAAATATTTAAATATGGTTCTCTATTAAAAGGTAGTAAATCAATCTTTTAGAATAAATTGTGTTTAAAATTATATTCATTGACATTTTAAGCCTCTAACTTTTATTAGATAAATGTAAAAACATTTAACAAACATATATAATAATTATTTAGTTTTTTCTTTTCATTCATTCCATTACAATGTCTAGGTGTTAACTACCATTTAAAATTATAATATTATATTATTAGTGTGCTACAATATATTTCAATGAAACCCATGGTTGTCTATCAGGAATGCCTTCAAACATAGTTTCCCCATTAAAGTATAATTTAGTTCACAAATATTGATATATTTGAAAAAATTTCATGTTCTTTATGTCCTTGGAATGTTACATCCTTCACCCATTTTTGGAATTGTTTCCTCGCATTTTTAAAACTAGGCTTGGAAATTTCCTTGAAAGTCCCACATCAGAAAAAGGGTCAATAAATCTATTACTTTAAAATAAATTAAGAGATGTACAAAGGTCACCCCAAGATAACCCACACTAGGATTCTATGTAGGAAAACATAGATATGTAAGATAAAAAATATGTCACGTTCTGTTGGAGAGTGATAGAAATCATGATTAGGAGAAAGTTAACCACCAGAAAATCACAAACATATCATGCGTTAAACAGACTTTGATTATCCTGTATGAAATGTAAACCAAAAATTTTATTGTTTTACATTACTTTTCATAATTTTAAGGAATTCATTTATTACAAAGAATAATTACATAAGGAAATTTACTTACCTTAAATTAGATTTTCATCCTTTAATAAGTTTCTACAAAAAAAATAATCTTTTCTCCAAACAATGATTATTCAAAAGGACATGGTCACATAAAAAGCACAAGAATCATCTTCTATAGAATCACATAATCCACAAAAGAATTAATTTATATTTACCTTGTCTTTAAAAATCTAATAAAATAAAAATGGTTTGCATGAGATCAGATAATAACCAAAAAAGACAATCCATTTCAGAAATAAAAACTATTCTTAATCTCAAAATTTTGTCAAAACCCCAAAGTTCAATAAAGACAATTCAACAAACAACTTTCTATAAAATTGTTCAAAATTAATCCAAACTAAGATTGAAACTCAAATAATATAAGGATTTAATTACAAATACATCCAACATATATCAAAAAATTTATCTCCAAATAACATCAGTTACTCATAAAGTCTCATATTTGAAAAGTATTTAACCTAATAACATATTCTCTGTGATTCGTTAAGCATTTTCATAAATAAGTCAAATTTTCATATGTCTAAAAAAAATATATTCTTCTAAACTAAAATTTCAACCATTATTCCATAATTGAAATCCCATAGTATTCTATCTTCCTTAGGTATATAGTGTTTCCTAAAAAGAGAGAACGTCTTTCACAATAACCTTTATCACTTAATCACCAAATCATTTTCATGTTCTATTTATATCTATCTGATAAAACATAAGATCCCAAAATCAACATATTATTGTTCGATAAAATAATTTTACTAAAATAATAATTCATACTAACCAGGGACATCAAGTAGACCAGTAGTAGTTGATGTACCCTTGTCTCACTTCAATTGTGGGTTCGATTCCTGCAGCCTTGCTGGATGTGACAGGTTGTTACCCATCATATAAGTTTCCCTTTTTATAAAACTAAAAAATAAACCTAACATGTTTGAACCTCAATGGATTCCTTATACCTCTCATTTTCATCCCAATTCATTATGATCTCAAAATCTTAATTCTTGAAGTGTTATATTTATTGTAATTATATTATTTAACCACTATATGATAAAATAAAATGGTCCCCAAAATGAAGAATATCATACCTTGATCATGGTTTCCATTTCCTTTGATCGTCATCTTGTTCACGTTGGTAGAAGAACATGCATTGAAAAATTGGTTTATAGATCCTTCAAAATCATTTACTTCCTCCATCCAAAAACACCATGTACAACATGGGTCATATAGGTGTTCACAAAAAAATGTTTTCAAAAATAATTATGTATGACATATAATTTCAAAAAATATGATAAAACATGATTTCTATAAAACGGTCTGACCAAATTTGAGTTGAAACATTTAATTAATTGTCTTGTATAAATAACATGGGTGTCTGATGAGAGACTATACTGGAAAAGCTAATATAAATAGGTTTTTCAAGGTTATCCTACTTCAGAACCTTTTTCAAAATCATAATATGCTTCAAAATCTTGTGATAAGATAAAATATTTGAAAAAGCATTGATAATATTTACCATTCTTGAAAATAATAAAATATTTGAAAAATAGGAAGGGTCAAAATATTAACCATGATTTATAATGATAACAAGGTATAGTGGTGGTGTTTGATATCTCAAACAACTTCTTACAAGTGAGTTGTATGCAAGAAAATGTTTCACAATCATCTGAACATGACATTGCGAAAATTATTTCAAGAATTTCATTAAGAAGAGGTAGGAATGTCATTTGGGATCCCCTTCCTTCTATTTGTAGCTGACATTAGTTGATCTGAAAAAGTTATAAAATAAGGATTTAATGGGAATAATCGATTTAGGGACATATAATGTGTC
Organism: Viscum album; assembly: GCA_963277665.1. Lineage (NCBI taxonomy): Eukaryota > Viridiplantae > Streptophyta > Magnoliopsida > Santalales > Viscaceae > Viscum > Viscum album. The sequence continues at coordinate 373,924,953 of OY728160.1, read as the reverse complement.
CCATGAAAACTCTTATTCCCTAAAGTTGTATAAACTGACCCCTAATACCAACAATAAGGACCCAACCATAAACATTAAATAATCCTAAATTAAATGAATAATTGACATTGAGAATTTTTTTCAGGCATATAATTTAAGAGAATTTGGACATAACTATTACATAAAAACTTGAATATTACATGTAGACACTACTACCCATTATCCGTTTTATAAAATAAAAACTCTTAAAGAGAAACATGTATTGTTCCATGTTTTAGAGAGCATTAATTTAACATGATCTCTTCCTTGACCCTATTCATCATTATGTCTTGTGGAAAACATTTCATAACTTATTATGAGCATAAATTCTAAGTAAGGGTTATAAAATAATGAAAAGAAACATTAGTACATCAATAAATAAAAATCAATGAAACCATACTTTTGAATCATAACAATACTCATGAAATCATAATATTTATGAATAAAATGAAAAAGTCCTAAAGTAAAGATAACATTTCTACATTCCAATCACAATATGTCATATTAAGATATTTAAATTACAATGCTTTGTCAAATTATTTTCAAAACCATTTAAAACATTTAATAAAGAGATTTTTGAATCAATGTGTCCCATAAAACATTGACGTTTTTAAATAAATTACCTTTTGAAAACATTTATTTCCATATAAATAAATCCTTAAAACCATTTTTATAACAAGAAAATTAATGATAAAGATTTATGAGAATAAATCTTTAAATCATTTAAAACGGATATTTGTGTTAAAGAGTTTTTAACAAAATGCGATACTCTTGAATAAAAATAATTGGGGAATAACATTGAATCAGAACATTATAATATCACCAAAATGAAGGGATTCATGATATAATATTCCAAAGGATAGTATATAATCCATATAAGAGTGAATTAGTTAATAACAACAATAAAGACTCAATGGAATGTAAATTGAGATAAAATCCCTTATAAAAACTGTATCCTTAGATTAAGGATAAATAAATTACATAATAATGTGTGAAAAATATCAATACACTCAATATAAGTGGATATTAAGTGTGAAACAATCATTTTTTATCACACATATTCATATAACGACATAATAATGAAGTAGATGTTTAACCCAAAGTATTGAAATTGGGTTAAGAATTTATCTTACAGAAATTCAATAACCTAACGACATCACTATAAAATTAATAAAAATAGTTTATGAGAGAGAAACATGTATCTCATCATTTGGACACAAAATTTATATCAATAAGAATAAATAAAAACATATCCTAGCATTAGAAGACGTAAATTAAAAGACATAACAAAATGAAGTCTTTTAAAAAGAGGAGGGTGAAAAGTTCCCTTACCGATTTGGTATCTTACAAAACATACACCTAATGAAATAAGGATCATATGATGAAGATGTAAATAAACATAAATAAAAGTATACTACACAAATATTACAATCAATCTCAGTCCATAAACCACAAAGTGAATATAGCGAAATATATAGCATGTATCTCAAAAGAATAAGAAGTGAGATGAAAATCCCTTACCACGTTGTTAATCAATCGAGTCATATGAGAAAACTTTAACAACCAATAAATGATTCAAAAACTAACATGAATTTAAATATGATAATGATAATATATATATATCATATGTCAGTACACAATACACCACATGCAATAAATTATTGTCGAACAATGTAAATCTCACAGAATTAAAAGTGAGATAGGAAACCCCTTACCACGTGACCAACTTGTCTTATTTGTTCCTTGTTCTTCATGAATAATAAACTAAAGTTAATTTCTACTTTCTTAAGAAACTTTTTCAAGTTTATTATTCCTTTTATATCACTTATTAAGATTTTATAACCATTATGTAATCATTTATATTAATAACGTTCGTTTTGTCGATATTTGGTACATGAGTTAAAATGGACTTCTTATAATTACAAGTTGTTCACATTGAAAAATGTTCATTATATCTATAGTGATATTCATGAGTTAGATATAATATATCTAATATATATCCATTATATACCATTATTTATAATAGCACATGACATTTGGAGGTAATAAATGGAATTCACCATTCAGGAAGACGGTAAGCCGTACATACGCTTGAGCGCTACTTTCATTTCTATTTCTTATTTTAATGGAATTTAAACATAATTATATATTGGTATATTATAATTCCAGTATTATACCACATATAATATCATTAACTCCATCCTTTATATGTCCCACGTATGTCATTAATGAGTCATATCACTTTGAGGGGGTGGTAGTCCGCACTTCCTCAAATGAAATTATAGGGTTTACCCATAATAGACACAATAAAGGTATTCTATAAAAGAAAAAAATTTAGAATCATAAGGAAAACATAAAAATAATATATATCATATATAAATATATTTTCATATTAATGGCCTCCATGAGAAGTGGTAGAAGCTAATTGACCAATCATCGTTTCTTGAGGGGTTAGTTTTCAATCCACATAAATAGTATGTTCTTTACCAATTAGATGGATGTGTGTGTAAGTGTAGTTCTAATCCTTATCATAACTACATAATAGTATATTTAGAAAACTTATTATATCATTAAATAATGGAATGAAATGATTTTATGGGTTGGAGAAGTAAAATAAAAGATAATAATTTAATAGAAATTGTTACCTTTAATTCGGGTAAATCCCTTTGAATTTAACCAAAATGACCTCTTGAAGTTCCTTCCTCCTAAGGTAAGTATTAAAAGATGAAGAGGGGGATCTTGAGAGATTATCTGGGCGGGGTTTTGATGAGACATGTGGATTGATAGGTGTGAGTATTGGGTTATATGTGAGGTCTTTTGATAAGGGGGAGGAGGGTCATTTTAGGAATGTGTGCAAATATTATTTTATTATATAATGATATTCTGGTTATAAAGAACCAAAACTAATTCATGTATAAGATAAGATTATTAATGGTAGAAATAAAATCATTCAATAATAAATTGACATGATTTTGAGGTTATTTTAATATTTATAATATTATTTATTTAAATCATTTACTAATGAGGTATATACTGCATCATATTTGAGTCATAATTAATTTTATTTATATGTTGTCTAAAAATAAAAAAATACCATGATATAGAAAATATTAGTATCTTTCTAATTAATATTTATAGTTGAAAATATATATTATAATACTCCATATAAAAATTAATTTACTAAAAGATATTTTTTTGTGTCATTATGGTCTTTACATTAATTTAATTATTCTAATGTTTCAGTTTCACTCCCACGTGTCTCCATGGGGTCCCAAAATAGACTCAATGATTCCCATGGTTGTAAATGACTCACAAAATAAGGTTAGGACTAGTTTTGAGGTAATTCTTCTGTATTATAATATTCTTTTTACATTGAATTATCTTATTTACCTTTAATTGCGGTAAACAAATGTAAAAAGTTACTATTCACCAAAAAATAATTTTCATCTTATTGAACCAAATTTTACTTTATAATAACATACATATATGTCCAATTTTATAAATCCATTTCACATATATATTAATTTTTCATTTAAATGAAAAAGTTAGTTTTTTAACAACTACTCAGTGGTTTCACTATTCATCAAAAATTGTCGTTTTTCATAAAACTACCAAAAAATATGATTAAGCTATATTTGATATTACAAATTCAAAAATGATGTCTATTTTACGAAATTCAAATCATATATTTTTCCTTAATTAATTTAAAATTAATTCCTATTATCAAAACACATAGAGTGTTTTTATGAAACAATAACTATCAAAAGATAAATACTTGTTTATATCCAATTTCAAAGTGAAATTAATTACAACCAACAGAGGATTAAATTGTAAAAACATAATTTAATTACTCAATAAAAATTAAAAAGATAATCTAACCATATAAATTAATTAGATTAAAAGGAACTTTTGAATTACAATACAACATTTTTCACTATTCATAATGAAATTAATTTTTTCAGAAAAATACCAAAAATTTACCAAAAGTAAATTTAGATGTCCCGAATATATAAAAGTATTTTATTTTGTCAAATAGAAAATATAAATTTCACCAAAATTCGATATAAAGAAGGTTTTCCATTAAATGGCAGTCAATCAACCTTTTAAAATAAATTATGTTTAAAATTATATTCATTCACATTCTATGCACATAACTTTTATTGGATAAAAGTAAAAACATTTAAAAAAATATATAATCATTTTGTAGTTTTTTCTGTTCATTCCTACCATTATAGTGACTAGGTGTTAACTATCATTTAAAATAATAATATTATATTATTAGTGTGCAAAGTAAGATTTCAAAGAAACCCATTATTGCGTTTTATGTATGCTTATGAACATAACATACCCTTTAAAGTATTATTTAATTCAAAAAATTTAATAAATTTGAAAAATGTCATTTTTTTATTTACTTGGGATGTTACATCCTTTCCCCCTTTTGGGAATTATGTCCTTGCAATTTCAAAAATGCGATTGGAAACATCACTGAAAGTCCCACATCGGAAAAAAGAGTCAAAAAAACTATTACATTAAAATAAAGAATGTGAAGTACAGAGGTCACCTAAGATAACCCATACTAGGATTCCATGTAAGAAAACATGGATATGGAAGAGAAAAAAATCTATCATGTTTGGATGGAGAGTGATAGAAATCCTGATTAGGAAAAAGTTAACCCTTAGAATATCACAAACTTATGATGAATTAAACAATATTCAAGTACTCTATAAGAAATGTAATCCAAAAACATTTTTGATTTATGTTCCTTTTGATAATTTTTAGGAATTCATTTACTACATAAAATAAGAACATATGGAAATATACTTACCGTGAAGTAGAGCTTGATCCTTTAATATGTTTCTACCAAAAACTAAACATTTATCCAAACATTGTGCATTCAAAAAGACTTGGTCACATCAAAATCACAAGAATCATATTCTGGAGAATCGCATAATCTACAAAAGAATAACTATATATTTCCCTTGTCTTTCTACATTAACTAAGACCAAAATGGCCAGTGAGATATCTGATAATACCCAAACGGAAAATCTTTAAAAAAAATAAAAACTACTCTTAATCTCTAAAATATTCAAACAAAACCCAAACATCAACAAATACCATTCAATAAACATCTGTCGAGAAATTTCATCAAAATTAATCCAAAATATGATTCAAACCCAAATCTCATAGGGATTTAATTACATTTTCATCCAAGATAAAGTTTAATATTTATCTCCAAATAACATCAGTTTTTCATAAAGTCTCATATTTGGAAAGTAATTAACCTAACCACATAACCTCCATGATAGGTTAATCATTGTCATAAATAAACCAAGTTGTCATATGTTCTCAATAAAAACATAGATTCCTACAAACTAATATTACAACCATTATTCCATGATTGAAATCTCATAGTATTCCATCTTTCATAAGAATATAGTTTTTCCTTCAAATAGTGAAATTCTTTCACAATAACCTTTATAACCTAATCAACAAATATTTTTCTATACTATGTATATCCATTTGATGAAACATAAGATCCCAAAAACAACTTATTATTGTTGTATAAAATCATTTTTGTAAAATAATATGTCATATTATCCTGGGTCTTTAAGAAGGATAGTGGTAGGCGATGTACCCTTGTTTCCCTTCGGTTTTGGATTCTATTCCTACAGCCTTTCCAGATGTGATAGGTTGTTACCCATCCTAAAGGTTGTTCTTTTTATAAAACTCAAAAATAACCCTAATGTGTTTTAACCTCTATGGCCTCCTTATAGCTTTGAGATTCAACCCAATTCATTATGATCTCAACATATCAATTCTTGACGTCTTATATATAATGAAATTTTTTTATTTCACCAACATATGATAAATTAAAACGATCCCCAAAATGAAGAACATCATACCTTGATCATGGTGTCCATTTGGTTTCATCATCATCGTTTTCACGTATGTATAAGGTTCATGAATTGTAATAATGATGTATAAATCATTCAAATTCATTTTCTTCCTTCATCCAAATACACCATGTATAACATGGGTCATATTGGTGTTCACCTATTTTTTTTGAAAATAATCATGTCTGACATAATTTCAAAACATATGACAAAACATGATTTCTCTAAAACAATCAGACTGAATATAAGTTGAAACTATAAATTAATGATCCTTTTAAAATACCATAGGTATGTGTTGAGAGACTATATTGTAAATCAAATATAAATAGGTTGTGCAGGGGTATCCTTCTTCAGAACCTTCTTCAAAATCGAAATATGCTTAAAAATCTTATGATAAGGTAAAATATTTAAAAATGCCGTGATAATATTTTCCTTTCATTAAAATTTTAGTATATTTTGAAAATAGGATTTCTCTAAATACAACCCATGATCCATGATGATAACGAGGTATAGTGGTGGTGTTTGATATCTAAAACAACTTCACACAAGTGAGTTGTATGCTAGAAAATGTTTTACCATAATCCGAACAAGACATCACTATAATTATTGCAAGGAAGCCATCATGAAGAGATAGAAATGTCATTTGAGACCATTTTCCTTCCATTTCTAACTGACGTTCCTTGATCTAAAAAAGTTATAAAACAAATATTTATCAGAAATAATATACATAAGGACTAATCTTATGTCTAACAAAAACTCTTAATCCCTAAAGTTGTCTAAACTGACCTCTGATAAAAACTATAAGGACCTGGTCTAAAACATTAGATAATTCTAAATTAAATGAATAATTAACATTGACGATATTTTCAGGTATATAGTATTATAGAATTATTCCATATCTATTACATAACATCAATAATATTACATGTAGACAATACTACCCATTTTTAATTTTATAAAATAAAAACCCTCCAAAAGAACATGTCTAGATCCATGTTTTAGACATCATGACTTTTCCTTGACCCTAATCATCTTTATGTCCCGTGAAAAAACATTTCAAAACATGGGATGAGCATAAAATGCTCAGTATGTGTTATAAAATAATAAAAATAAGCAGTAGTCCATCAATAAATACAAATCAATAAAACCATACTTTTCAGTCATAACATACCTCATGAAATCATAAGATTTATGTATAACATGCAGAAATCATAAAACATAAAGGTAACTTATGGAATTTATAAAATACATACATAGTAGTTATCACAACTATTTAGGGAGTCACATTTGGAATACTCATAACACTATATTCCATAAATCTATTAGGAAAAACATTAATATTTATATTTGTCGTGTTACCCAATTCATTGGAGAGCTATCTTGGGCTCACCCACCCAAGGTTTATCATGAAACCACCCTATATGTAAACAATACCCAATAACCATAACATATTCATAACACATAACACAATAATAAAGGGAAGATCAAATTTATACATTCCAATTACTATATATAAAATCAAGATATTGAAATAATCAATGCTTTGTAAATCATTTTCAAAACCATTTAAAATATTTAGTAAAGTGATTTTTGAATCAAAGTGTCTCATACCACAATGATGATTTTAATGAAATTTTCATTTCAAAACATTAATGTCCATATAAATAAATACATAAACCTATTTTTAAAACATTGAAATTATTGGTAATGATTTATGAGATTAAATATTTAAAACATATAAGACAAAATTTTAGTTAATTTTTTTTTTAACAAAATGAGAGACTCTTTAATACAAATAATTTGGGAGTAACAATGATTTAGGAATTTATAATATCATGAGAATAAACGGATTCATGATATATTATTCCATAGGATAGTATATAAACCATATAATATGGAATTTTTTCATAACAACAACGAAGTCTCAATAGAATGTAAATTGAGATAAAATCCCTTACAAAACTGTATCCTAAGATTAAGGATAAATAAATTACATAATAATGTTTGAAAAAAAAATTTAAAAACACTCAATATAAGTGGATATTTAGTGTGAAAAAATCAAAGGATATTCACACATATTCATAGAATGACAAAATAATGATGTAGGATTTTAACCCAAATTATTGAAATTGGGTTAAGAAGTTATCTTACATAAATTCGACACCCTAACAGCATCACTTAAAAATTTAGAAACTGAGTTGATGAGAGAGAAAAAAGTATCTCATTATTAGGACACAAAATTTACAGCAATAAGGATATATAATAACATATCCCAACATAATAAGATGTAAATTAGAAGACATAACGAAAAGATGTCTTTTAAAAAGAAGAGGGTGAAAAGTTTCCTTACCGATTTGGTAACATAAAAACATACACCACATGAAATAACGATCATACGATGAAGATGTAAATCAACATAAATAAATCTATATTACACAATGAGTATGATCATGGTTAGTTCATACACTACACAAATTAACTAGTGTAAAATATATCCTGAATCTCATGGGAATAAGAAGTGAGATAAAAAACCTTTACCATGTTGTAAATCAATCGATTTGTATAACCAAAAGCTAAAAACGTTGAAATGATTAACAAAATAACATGATTATAAATATGATCATGATAAAATATAAATCAAATGTCAGTACACAATACACCACGTGAAATAAATTAGTGGCGAACAATGGAAATCTCACGGAATAAAAAGTGAGATAGGATACCCCTTACCTCATGCCCGACATGACTATTTTGTTCCATGTTCATCCTGAATAACAAACTAAACTAATTTTATACTTTCTTAAGAAACTTTTTTAATTTTATTAGTCCTTTTATATCACTTATTATCATGTTATAAACATTATGTAATCATTTATGTTAATAACGTTCGTTTTGTCGATATTTGGTACATGATTCAAAAATGGACTTCTTATCATTAAAAGTTGTTCACATTGTCAAAAGATCATTATATCCAGAATGATATTCATGATTTATATATCATATATATAATATATATCCACAATATACATGTATTTATAATAGTACTTAACATTTGGAGTTATGACATGAAATGCACCGTTCATGGAGACGGTAAGTCGTACTTACGCATGAACGCTACATTCATTTCTATTTCTTATTTTAATGGAATTAAAACATAATTACACAAAGGTATATTATTATTATAGTATAATATTATATATAATATCATTAAATCCGTCCTTTATACACCCCACATATGGAATTAATTAGTCATATCGGTTTGAGGGGGTGGTAGTTCGGACTGCATCAATTGAAATTACTGCGTTTACCCATAATTGAAACCATAAAGGTATGCAGTAAAATAATAAAATATATAATAATAATAAAAAATAAACATAATATATATCACATATAAATACAGTTCTATATCAATGTCCTTCATGAGAGGTGGTATGTGATAATTAAACAATCATTGTTTTGTGACACGTTAGAATGCCATCCACAGAAATTGTATGTTCTTTACAAATTAGATGGAGGTGTGTGTAAGTGTAGTTCAAATACATCCAATAAAAACATCCTAGTATATTAATGATACTTTTTTCATTATAAAATAAAGGAATTATAAGATCTTAGGTGTTGGAAAAGTAATATATAAGAAAATAATATAAGAGAAACCTTTACCTTTACTTCAGGTAGCTCCGTTTGGATTGAACCAAAAGAACCTCTTGATGTTCCTTCGTCCAAAGGTAAGGATTCTAGGAGGACGAGGGGGATCGTGGAAGCTTATTTGGGCAAATCTTGGATGAGACAAGGGGCTTGAGGGGTGTCAGGAATGGGTTATATGGGATAGATTTTTATAAGGGGGAGGGGGGTCTCTTTAGGAAAGTGTGAAAATATTATCTTATTATATAATGATATTTGTTTTCTAAAGATAAAAAAGAGGTTAGATTCTAAGATAAGATTACTAATGGTTGAAATAAAATCATTCAATAATAATTGGATAGGTTTTGAAAGTTATTTTAATACTTCTTATCTTATTTATTTAAATCATTTATTAATGAGGTAAATACTGCCTCATTTTTGTGTCATAAATAATTTTATTTATATAATGTCTAAAAAATATAAAAAAATACCATGATTTAGGAAATATTTTTTTATTTAAAATAAATATTTATAATCAAAATGATAACTTATATATCACAATGTCAAAATAATTATTTGTTTCTGTTATTTTGGTCTTTACATTATATTTATTAATCTAAAGTGTCATTTTCACTCCCAAGTGGATCTATGGGGTTCGAAAATTGACCCAAAGATGCCCAGTGTCATTAATGAATCAACCAATAAGGTTATTGTTAAGGTATTTTTGTATTATTATAATATTCTGTTTACCTTGAATTATCCTATTTACCTTTAACCGCGGTAAATAAAAGTTAAAAATTACTATTCACCAAAAATTATTTCCATCTTATTGATCCACACATTACATTTTAATAACAAACATGTTTGTATGATTTTCAAAATCCAATTCACATATGTAGAAAAATTTCATCCAAATGGAAAATTTAGTATTTTAACTACTACACAGTGGTTTTACTATTCATAAAAATTTGATGTTTTTCAGAAAAATACCAAAAATTATGCTTAAGATATATTTGATATTCCGAATTAAAAAATGATGTATATTTTACCAAATTTAAAAATTATAAGTTTAATTAATTAATTTAAAATTAATTCCCATCATCAAAACAAATAGCATTTTTTAGAAAAAATAACGATTAAAAGATTGATACTGGTTTTTGTCCAATTTCAAAGTGAAATTAATTCTAATGACCAACATTATATTAAATGGTAAAAACATAATATAGTTAAACTTTAAAAACAATTTAAAAAATTATCTAAATATATAAATAAATTAGATTAAAAGGCACTTTTGAATTAAAATATAGTATTTTTCACTAGTCATAAAAAGTTCATTTTATCAGAAAATTTCCACAAATTTACAGAAAGTAAATTTTGATTTCTAAATTCTAAATAAGAATTTTATTTTGTAAAATGGAACATATAAAAGTGACCAAAAGATTATTTAAATAGGGTTCTCCCTTAAAAGGCGGCATATCATCCTTTTAAAATAAATTATGTTTAAAATTATATTCATTCACATGTTAATCCTCTAGCTTTTATGGTATAAATGTAAAAAAATTAACAAAAATATATAATCATTTTGTAGTTAGTTCTATTCATTCCATATATTAAAATGTCTAGGTGTTAACTACCATTTAAAATAATATTATTATATTATTAGTGTTCAACGTAAGATTTCAAAGAAGCCCATTATTGCGTATCAGGTACACCTTCGAACATAGTGTCCCATTTAAAGTATAACTTAATTAAAAAATATTAATAATTTTTAAAAATGTCATGTTTTTTATTTACATGGGTTGTTACAATAATAATATATTCCTTGATTCTATTTGATCCTTTTTTTAAATAAAGATACTGACTTGTCAATAAAGGTACACATTCTTCATGAATACTGATTTAAAAGTAATGATATTTACATCCACTATATGATCTACCAAATCCCATACTCAGATTTGTTATAGGGAATCCATTTTTTAATTGACATATTATTTCCAATTGATAACTTTTCATCCACTAATAGCTTCCATATAATCGAACAGACCCCTCAGGTCGATTCCTTTGCTGAATCTAGTGTTTGGGGTGTTTTACAATGTTAATGTCGCTCATTATAGTAGTTCTCTAAAATTTTATAGTATTGTGAATAGTATTTATAGGGTTGTAACTTATCTAGAGATGGTGAAATCTCATCCAACGGTGGTGGTAGATCATCCAACTAGGGCAGTGACTCATTCAACAATGGTGATATCTTGTCCAACGGTGGAGGTAGCTCGCCCAACGGTGGTGGTGACTTGTCCAATGGTGTTGGTAGCTCATCCAATGGTAGCGATATCCAACTATGATGATAGCTCATCCAAACTATTGTAGCGACTTGTTTTATAGTGATGGTAGCACATCCAAATGGCAATGGAGACACATCCAATAGTGATGGTATCTCATTCTAATGGTGGTGGCGACTCGTGAACAACATTTTCAACATCAAACAATTTCACTCATTTGAAGTTTTATTTGACATAAAATGATTTCAATGACTTGTTTTAAAGAGTTTAAGGTGGATTAAATGCCCATAATGTCTATCTTTGTATTGTAAGGATCCAGGTTTTATTACTTGTTCAAACCATGAGATCATTAATGGATCTGATCTTAATGGAAAATATATCATATCTTAAACAATTAATTGATTAAGATTAGAAAAAGGGTTGTGATATCTTCATCAAGGTTTCTACCTTAATATACCCCATAGAATGATTTCTGATTCTTTCCATTATTCTTTTAGGATTTATTTGTTGTGTTTTAGCCATATGTCTTGTCTTTACTGTTCTTTTATCAGGAAACATCTACACCCATTGTGTCTATCTAACCATGATGTGTCGATCTATATTACATAGTCGCAGCTGGAGAGGTGGTCATGATCTGGTATGTTCTCTTGTTCTCATTTAAAAAACTCAATAACCTTTTATGGTATGGGATTCATGGATTCAATTTTATATTTATGTGTAGTAGTACTGTTAACATGTTTTATCCCACCGAATCACAATCGAATAGGCATAATAAATATTTGTTCCATATTAATGAATTGGTATCAATTATATGTTGTTCCATCTTTTATATCTATATAATGTGATATCTATTCCTGGTGGTTGTGGATGTTGTTATTAATGTAAATTAGTAAATAACAAAAATTCGAAATGAATTTTAAATTAATTGGATAAAAATAGAGGGTCATGTTAATAAATCTGGTTATTACTGATAATAAAATTGATGTAGAGAAAATATTCAATTGAATTAATTGTTTAGTACAAATCATGTGGATTCATTTTTTTTGAGGTATCAGAAATTAAAATTTTTATTTATTTGTGATAATTGCCCTAGCCTATTGATTAGGTTTACCATAGTTGGAACCTAAATTTTGAATCAGATAATTCAAGATTAAAATAACGAACTGGTTGTATGATAAATATAATGCCTTATAGGACTTTGAGTTAACATCTTCCTTGTAAAGGCCAAGTGGCATAATATTCATATCATTAATTCTTGTTGTGTGTGAAGAATGAATTCCCTGTTTAGGGCTAATATACCAGTTGTTATGTTGTTTGTTTCCTTCTACTTGTGTTGCGGTCTAAACCTAGGATTTCTGAGCTGAGAAGACCATGTTGGAATATGGAACAGGGGAGGCCGACTTGTGTTGCGGTCTAAACCTAGGATTTCTGGATATAGTTTCCTATGTTATACTATACATGTAACCTGTATAGGATGTGAGGTCTTAATGATCCTTACTCGGTGTTTGGTATATAGTGGATTGAGGTATAGTACACAATATTTGATACAAGTAATGTCATCTTTGATGGATCTCAAAAACAAATTTTTTACTTCTGGTTGTATGGATGGTGTGGTGCTCTTCCTAGGTGTCTACAGGAAAGCCTTTGTGTTGAATGTGGTTCATGTTTTGGTGCTCACCCGGGTGTCTTTGGGCCAGCCTTTTTAGAGAGAGATTCTCATGACGTGCATTGTTGTTGAAAATAGGAGAACCATTAGGAAGTTGTGATGCGGTACCCTTGAGTATTTTTATTATATTATATACTTTTGTATGTGATACTTATTGAGAGTATCTCTGGATAGGTTAGGATCATAGTATAACTATTTAGGTTACAGGTTTGATTCAATTGTTGTTCACTATTCCTTTGATTTATTTATATAATTTTTCAAGAGAGGATCTGAGGAAGATCCTACTGAGTATACTATTGTACTCACCCTGCATTATATACACTATTTTTCATGTCAATTTGAGATGTTTGGAGGTTAGGCAGGTTACTAATAGCTTGGGGGTTGCCAGATCTGTTTGGGATTTGTAATCACCGTCATTTTACTTTATTTTGCTACTTTTATTTTTTCCCTATCAGTTGTAGTAGTTTTTTATGTAAATACATAGGTTTACATGGTCTTTATTCTATATTTCAGTCTGAGATAGAGTCTGTTAGTGTCGATCTTATCACTCTCTTTCATATGTTTTCACATAGTGGGTAATTCCTCCTATATGTGTGTTTATTATTCCATTAGTTCAATTCTCTATCTTGAGGCCTACATGAGATGGGAGTCTAGGGTTATTATCTCTCTTCTCACATTTCTTTATTAGCAGTGGTACACATTTTTGGGATGGGTCATGATAGAGTGGTATTTCTGTTCTAGTCGAGGTATGTGATATGGTTAAGAGTTAGAAATAGGTGGGGTTTAATTGGTTAGTAGAGAAATGGTTTCATATATGATTAAAAAGAGCTATAACACTAGAGACTAGTTGATACATAGGTATTTAAGGCCCCCAATGGTTTGGTGCATGGACCTTTAATTTGACAGTGGCTACTAAACGTGGTGATAATTGTTGCAGGGTAGAGACCTAGGAATTGATCTCACATCATTCTAAATTGTTCTTATGTTTGAATAGATAGTCCTTGGGATAGGTTAAACTAAAATGAATAAAAGAAAAGAATTAATTAATGTCATAGTCTTCCATATTTTCGGTTTAGTAGATCTTGTTATTTTACATGTATGGATCTAGGTCGATGTTCTCATCATGTTTACATATAAGATATTCTGAAGGTTGTTCCAGAATATTTCCAAATAGTAGATGTTCATGAAGATGACACTTGGAGGAGGACCCTGAAATAGTTTCAGTGCCAGAGTCTGTAGATGTAAGAGGTGTCTATTTTAGATTCAGTCACATAAGACATGTTAGAAGATGATGAGGCGACTATCCATTTGACATGTGATCGGAAGATTCACTAGATGTTTTTGGTCGCGATGATGTTGTGTGGGGTAGTGAGGCACTGTTTGTGATTCTTCCTAGAGGATCTCCAGGAGTCAGCAATCTCATTGGAGAAGTTGCAAGAGTAGTTCATAACATAGTTTATTCTTTCGATTTTGAAGGTGGTTAGTCTCAAGGAGCTAAATACCATTAAGTAGAGATGCTCCATTGTGTGAGAGTATAAGATCAGTTTCAAGAACCCTCTATGATAGGTTTCAGACCTACTAAGAGATGAGGAGGCTAGGGAGAGGCATTATGAAGAGGCTTTTCATCCAGAGTTCCAATGTATGTTGCCTTGTTTATGCTGAAGATATATGTCAAGGTGTTGGCGAGGGTAGAGGTTGTCGAGACAAAATTAGCTAGAACTAGATTTTCATGTGAGGGGTGTCATCAAAATTCCTCATGAAGCTGATTTGTGGTATAGGGTTCTAGGTTTTAAGGGAAGAAGTGTTTCTTTTTGGCCTAGGGTAGGTCCCAACCCTAAAAATATCATTTATCTCGGGCCGAGATACTCATATCAATTTAATGGGATCAAGCAATTATTTGTCTTATAGAGTCCAAGTTCATCAAGAAAAAATAGCGTCTACCCTTCTAGAGAAATCATCATGTTCAAGTTATTCCACTTCAGGTTCATCTGTTGACGGGGTTTAAGGTAAGGCAGCAGTAGCAGTTTGTACCGTCTTTAGATCAGTAGATATTAGATGAGGCAATTGTATGACATCACCGAGAAGCTTCCTAACATTAGAGATCATAGTGAGGCCATGGTGGTGGTCTTTATTAGGGTCACAGTGTCCATGGGGAAGGTTGTGGTCAGCTTCGTACTTTAGCGTTGCAAGCGCTGGGTGATCCACACATCGTTCAAGGTTCCATTTTCTGGTTTTCTACATGGGTGTAATCCTTGTTGGATTTAGGAGTGAAAAACCCCTTCATATCTCTGGCCCTTTACCATTCCTTAGGGCTTGAGGAAAAGAGGCTTCCAGTTCCCTTCGCATTGATTACTCTAGATGGAGTTCGAGATGACTTGTTTGAGGTATGTAGAGATTATGATCTAGTTCTGGGGAATCACCAATCTTGGAAATATTTTCAGTTTTTAAGTATACAACCATATGATGTCATCCTTTGAATGGATTAGTTGTATTCAGTATAGGATTTTGTGGATTACTTCATGATGCTGGTGGTTTTCATCGATGCTGATAGAGAGTCAGCAGTTTTTTATGCTGATATAGACCCTAAGATGGGTCAAAGGTGTGTTCAGTTATTATCATCCTTGATGGCTGAGCTGATGTTGAGTTTATTAGAGGTGTACCCATCGATTTTTCTAGGGTTCATAGAAGTGTGACCTAATGTAATTTAAGAATAGGTTATAGTGTTACCCCCTCGATGGGAGATCGAGTTTAGGAATGAAATATAGTCAAGTGTGTCTCCTATATCAATGTATCCATATAGGATGTCACATTCTTAGTTGTGAGTGCTTCATATTCATCTTGATGATATATTGTAGTGTTATTTTTTTCATATGAGTGGGTCACTATGGGGTGCACCAATGTTTTTGTGAAGATGGATGATAGATGTTTACAATTGTGTTCCTATTATCATCACATGAATGAAGTTACATTGAAGAGACACTATACTATTATGTGAAATAATTATTTTTATCAACCGATGGATGAATATTAGTTATCAATGATTGACTTGTGGTCAGGGTATCATTAGAATCATGTGATGTATGCGGATATCCCGAAGACTGCTTTCTGTTGTTTTCATAGGCATTATGATTTCTTAGTGATGTCATTACGTGTGATGAATTCTCTAACTCTTTTTATGTGGTTGATTAATTCCGTGTTCAATGTGTTCCTAGATAAGTTTATAGTGGTTTTCATCGTTGAAATTCTTGATTAGTCTACGTCTGAGAAGAATACATAGTATTTCTGTGCCATTTTGGGTGTTATTCCTCAATAAAATCGATTTATAAATTTTTATGTGTATGTTTTTGGAAACATATGTTCATTTCGTTGGGCATGGTGTATCCCAGTAGAAAGTATATGTGTATTTGTCAATGATAAAATCAGATTTGTCCTGGGTATCCCCCAAGACAGTGGTAGAGGTGTAATTTTTCCTTAGTCTTTCAAGATATTATGAAAGGTTCAAGGTTCATTTCTCTCAGGTTACGACACCTATGCTATAATTAAATATGAAGGATTTGACGTTACTCTGGAACAACTAGTTTCATACATCTTTTGTGTATCTAAAAATGAATTTTATCAGTGCTACAGTTTTTTGTCTTCCATAAGAAAGTGTTTATTTTGATTTTTTAGTGATTATTTGCATATGTGGTTAGTAAATGTTCTGATGGAGCATAGATTGGTCATTTCTTATGGGTCTCGGCAGTTGCGTCCCCACGAACGTAAATTTTCAACCCAAGATCGTGAGTTGGAAGTAATAGATTTTTCAATGATGTTGTGCATAAATTACCTCATTAGAGAGCCTTTTGTGGTCTTCACTGATCATGAAAGCCTGAGGTATGTTTTCTCCTAACATGACTTGAACATGTAGTAGCATCAGTGGATGGAGTTCATACAGGATTACATCTTTGAAATTTCATACACACATAAAAGGTGGAATTTTGTAGTCAATGCACTGAGTTGGATGTCGCGTAGTGATGCAGTGCATGAATGACATGATTCCGTGAGATTGATAGAATCACTTTTCTTCTTTCATCTGGATATGAAAAATTTTTGTAGGTAGAGGATTTATTTTTCATAGGATAGTGCAGTCATCTCTGGAGCTTCTTGTAGATGAGTCCAAGTTGGGGGATCATGAGTTGGATGTTTGGAGAGACCAATATTTTATAGTGATTCACATTAATGTTGGTCCAAGGATGAAAAAAATTTGGTGTTTATTCTGGGACTGATTTATTTTATTTTACGTCACATGCAATGGATCTCAGAGAGTACAATAGGTAACCCTTAGTGGTGCATACTAGCATGACAATGATGTAATGTGCACAGAGGAGTCAGGTTTGGTGGCCTAGATTGAAGTGTGCAGTTGAAAAGTTTTTGTCTCAATGCATGGCCTTTGAGAGGGTGATGTTTGAAAACAATGTTCCTAGTGGCTTTCACCAGCTTTTAGAAGTTCCTTAGTTGTAGTGGGAGGAAATATTGATAGAATTTGTCTCTGGTTTACCTCAGAACTATGGATGTTATTACTCTATATGGGTGGGAGTGGATCATTTAAATAAATAAGCCAAATTCATAGCTATCCAGGAGTTGAGATCTGTAGAGGTTTTGATGACATGGTATCTAGAGGAGGTGGTGAGGCTTCAAGGATTTTTGAGTACGATCGTTTATTATGAGGATCCTCATTTTACCTCTAGATTGTTGAGAGGTCTCCGATATTATTTTGGTCATCAATTATGCCATAGAAATACTTTTCATCTACTAATAGATTGTTAGACAGGGTGGACCATCAAGAATCGTGAAGACATATTGTGATATTGTATCCTTCATTTTGGAGGTTCGTAGATTGTCCACTTACCTGTGGTAGAGTTTACTTACAACAATAGTTTCCACTCCACCATAGGTATGACGCAGTTTGAATCCTTTTATGGATGACAATTTCATTATTCACTGTGCTAGAATGGGATTAGAGATCCATCAATTATCAGGATGGAACTGGTGTAGAATACAATAGATATGGTTCAGGTGATTGGTGAGAGGATCAAGGGAACATAGGATCATTATAAATCCTACACCAATCATAAGAGGTGACCTATGGAGTTCGATTTCGGGGATCATGCGTTTCTGAATGTGACTCTCCGGCGTGGGAAGTAATGGTTTGGTTGTGTGAGTAATCATTCTCCCTAGTTTGTTTGGCATTTTGAGGTATTGAATCATGTTATATTCATGGTGTAATGAGTATAATGTACCCCATAGATGATCTATATACATGATTTCATTCACATGTCACAGCTCTGTCATTATCTTCATGATGACTCTCACATTATTGATTGGGACAAGATTTCTATTGATAATGATGTGACCTTCATAGAGCGGCCTGTAGTGATACAGGACTACAAGGAGAAGGAGTTTTGTGGGTGTGTTATCCCCTTGGTTTGTGTCTTTTAGTTTCACGGTGGTGTGGAGGAGAGTACTTGGGAACGTGAGACATTAATTCATGGTTAGGTACCCCAATATGTTTTATGTTTATATTTTTTCTTTTAACTCTATACATTTAGTGGATGTAGAAAGATTCTTTTAAAATTTGGATTTATTTTGTTTCTTATTTTTTCTTGATCTATTTTGGGTTGTATCGCCCTCTGGAGAGTGTCTAGGAGCAGGTTATGGTTTTTGGAAGGTGTCACATTGTTCATATGAGAATGTGGTCGATCTCTTTTTAGTGGATAGAGCCTTGAAGGGTATCTTGATGGGTTTTTGGTTAGACCCCTTGTTATGTATCCTATCAGTGTGGGTTTTGATTTATCGATGATTATAATACTTTTAGAGGAATCAGATGTAATTTCATGGACATCTATGATCCATTCCATTGTTGAATATGGTGTTTGTTCTATTCTGTGTGGTCATGATGGCTTATTCTAGCACTTTTCCAAACGTTTTCAGCTTTGTGAACAGTGTTTCCAGGATGGTAACTCATCGAACTATGGAGAGAGATCATCCAACGGTGGTTGTAGCTCCTCCAATAGTGGTGGTGACTCATTCAACAGTGGATGTATCCTGTCCAATGGTGGTGTTAGCTCAACTATCAATGGTGGTGACTCATCCAACGATGGCGGTATCTTATCCGATGCTGTTGGTAGTTCATCCAACGATGTCGGTGACACATCCAATGGTAGTGGTAGCTCATCCAACTGTGGCACACACACATCCAACATGGACGGTAGCTCATCTCAATGGTGGTGGAAACACATCCAATGGTGATGGTAACTCGTCCTAAGGGAAAAAAATACTTGTCCAATGATGATGGTAGCTCATTCCAATAGTTGAGGCAACTCGTGAACAATATTATCAGCTTCCTACAATTTCACTCATTTGACATTTTCATTGATTTAAAAAAAATTCAACTATTTGTTTTAAAGAATTTAAGGCCGATTAGAATCCCTTAACGCCAATCTTATAATTCCTTAGGGTCCTAGTGTTCTCAATATGTCAAACTATGTGATATTTGAAAAATATGATATTAATGAAATATCCAACATATCATAAACCACTACTTCATTTTCATTTTTTAATGGGCCATAATATATTATTCCATTATTCTTCCAACTTGTCCCATATTGCAAGATGCTCAAACCATTCCATTCATCCCATAAGAATTCATGCATGGTGTTGTATCCTTGGATGGTGTCTTCTTTTAAGTTTCTTCTTGCTATATGTGCACCCCTATTTTTCATGCAACCAAGAATTTTTTTTCCGATTTTCATAAGTCACTATGAGAATGGTGGTTGTGATCCTCCGTGTTGGAATTTAATTGAGTAATGAATGTCAAGAACCTTTTAGGGTATGGGATTCATGGTTTCTATATTTTATTTTTTTGTAGTAGTAGATTTAGAATGTTTTATCCCACTGGATCACAATTCAATTCGAATAATAAATATTTAAACCATATTATAGAATTAGTATCAATCATGTGTTGATTCCTCTTGTTTCTTGAGATAATTTGATATGTATTACATGTTTATTAGCATGATGTTTTTAATGGAAATGGGTAAAGAACATAAATATGAAATTAATTTAAAATTAATTTCCTAAAGATATAGAGGCATGTTAATGAATCTGGTGGTTGTTGTTAAAAATTTATGAAAATCAAATTGATGAGGAGAGAATGTTTAATTGAATTAATTGATAAACATGAATCATCTTTAGGCATGTTTTTTAAAGTCATGTTAAATTATTTTTTTACATAATTTTGATATTTTTGATAGTGTCTTTCTTAGGATACCCGTAGTTGGAACCTAAATAAGGAATTGGTTGATTCAAGATGGATTAATGAACTAGTTATGTGATTAATATAATGCCTTATAGGGTTCTGGGTTACCATGTTTTTTATTAATTCAAATCACCTTATGCTTTGGATCTTTGATTTTTTGTTCTTTGTGATTGTTTAATACCTTGTTTGGGGCCAAGAGCCCCGTTTCTAGGTTGTTTGTGTCCTACCTCTTGTGTTGTGGTGTGAACTAGGGATGACTGATCCTAGAAGGCTATTGTGGAATATGGGTCAGATAGGCCTAGTGGATGTAGAATAAGTTTATGACTATAGGGGCGATATTAATTGGGTAACACTTGTGGGTGTCTGGGAGGACACCAAAGATGATGAAAATGGTTTATTCTGGGCTTAACTGATTATGTTAAATTTTGATGCCTACTGAATCTGATGATTTTTTCCCTTCTTTCATTCCCCACTACTTAAAAAAGTTGATTCTTCTTACCCTCCTTCCAAAAAAATAATTAAAATAGGGTTTCCCAAATACTTTTCTTGTTTATCATCTCATGGATGGATGGGTCTACACTCCTACAATATGAGGTAGAGACTGGACGAGTAGTTCATCTCTCACCATGTTGAGACCCTTGTGTTTGGTATCTTAGAATGTTTTTTAGAATACATGAAATATGGAAAGTGTTAATTATGTTAATAAATTATTGAATAGTTGATGCTGAACCCATGGGGTTGAATCTTGTTGGGATTAAATACTATGGATATACTTATGAAGAACAATGGGCTGAGTTTGGTTTCAACTAGAGGGCACTAAACATTGTTGTGATACTAATAAAATTTAATTTGGAAATTGTAATGGTTAATTAGTGGATAAAAAATTAATTAACATAATGTGAAACTGATTAAAATGGAAAATATGATTTAATAAATATCTTTAAATGGTTGTGTTCTTATAGGATATATAGTATTAGTAGAGTAAATATGTATTTTTTGAGATGATAGAAATTGTTGATTCAAAGACTAGGTTATTTATATAGTGTGGTTGTGATTTATATTATGTAATGTACATTTTTTGTTTCTATATGCTACACCACCCTATTGGTTAGAGATACTGGAACCCCTAAGATTCTGATCCCTTGGGGTGTTTTCCTAAACATCCTATTGGGAGGATGGTTTGCGAATTTTTTTCGTTGGCCCTACTCTCTTCTCTAGGTGGATACTTGTACAAGTATGAATGATAGTCAGTTTCCCTTTATATATGTGCAGAGGGATGTAATGACTTGTGTTTATTTCAAAGACATATATTCTAGATATATTTTCATAAGTGCTACTATAGGTATAACTTCTCTAGGTTGTGAGGGATTGATGATCCTCACTCGGTGTATGGGTTGAAGTGACTTGAGGAATAATACCCAATGTTTGATGCACATTATGTAGGTTGTAGAGGCTCCCATAAACAACCTGGTTACATACAGTTATGTGGATGGAGTGGTGTTATACCCAGGTATCTGTGGGCTAGCCTTTATGTTGCATGAGTTTCATGTTGTGGTGCTCGCCAAGCTGTCATCAGCCATCATTTAGGAGAGAGATTCTCACGACATGTGGCATTTGGGAAAATCATAAAACTAGTGGGGAAGTATTAGTGTAGTACCTTTAATATTCTTTATAATATTATATACTATTTTATGTCATACCTGATGAGAGTATGCATGGTATGGTTGGTAACTTGTTATAGTAGTTTAGGTGATGAGTTAGTTTTAATTTTTATTCACTCTTATTTTGCATGATTTAATTACTTTTTCATGAGAGGATCTGATTGAGTATACTGTTTTACTAATTCTATGTTATATAAACCTTTTTATGGTCACATAGAGTAGGTTTTAGATCAGGTTTGTTACTACTATATTGGTGATTTGAAGAGTTATTTGGGATTCATGGTCACTACAATTTTAATTTCCATTAGTACTTGATGTTTTCCCTTTAAGTTGTAGTTGTCTTTTCATGAAATTACATATTTTTAAATGGGTTTTATTCTATATAGTAGTCTAACATGGAGTTGGTTGGTTCATGCCTCATCTATCTCTTTCACAAGTCTTCTCTTAGAGAGTAATGACTCTAATATGTGTGTTTATTATACCCTTTCTAATAGTCTCTAAATCAGGGCATACAAGAGGTGGGAGTCAGATGTCAATATCTCTCTTCTCGTTTTAACATCCTAGGAGGGGTACACATTTTCTAGAGGGGTAGTGAAATTTCTTGTAGGTTTTAATATCATTATTAACTACTAACAATGAGTCATTATCTTTATTTGTAGGAGAATCACAATGATTTTTTTCTCTAACCCCTCGCATAGTCCTATGGTGTACCTATGTCTCTAGAACATCATATCCTACTGAGCTATACAGGATGTGATCTTGTGAAAAATCTTTTGTATCTTGGACCTAGAATTTATCAATAATTATCATGTTCCTATTATATCCTTTCGATATGTGATACCTTTCAAGAAATATGGGACTTCTATTATCTACAACTTTCTTATGTGAAGGATCATATAATAAATCCCCATTAGTTTCCATCGTATATTCTATAATGATAAAATTAGTTCCTTGGGGTACATGTTTATTTATCATAAATATTCTTATCATTTTATTTGTCACCCCACACTTATACATGCAACAACATGGGTTTATTTATATAACAAATATGATATAGAATAATGGTTTCTGCAATATTTGGTATTCATTTTAGAATGTATACAACTATATATTATAAATATCAACAAAATATTAATGGAATACTTTCATTACTCATTTTTATCTCACCATTTCTAATAGGGTTTGATTCTTCAATTTTTATACACCATTGAATTTTTTTTGTATAAGGATGAATTAGTTGGGATAAAATCATCATGTCTTGTAAGTAATAAATGAATCCTTGGTTGATATATTCCCAAACATAGTCTATGTGGATTTTATTAACCTTCATACTGAGGTAGTTATCATATTCATCCTTATAATCCAAGAATTATTCAAATTAATTTGAATTATAACTCATTATGTCATCATATCTATATCAACTTAATTATTTAGTAATTGTTATGATGTATGAGTAACCACCTCTGGATTCTATTTCCAATTTTCCACACACATCAGTTTGAAAAAAAAGATTCCCATTGCCTCATTACCCTTATCTACTATATGGGGTTTGGCCATTTTCCCTTGTAAACATGAATGACATAACCCAATTGTGATTTGTTCAAATGAATCCAAATATATATCATTGTGTTATCTGGTCAATTTTTTTTCATTTACATGACTATTTCTGTGGTAAATAATTTTATGGTGTGTAATTCAAGTAATCATTGTTTTATTTATTTTTATTTTTCTCTAATAAAATTTGTAAAGGCTATTATTTAATTATTATTTACCATTAAAAATGATATAGATATATATATAATGATACCATCATTTATAATTTTGAAAATAAGTCCATCTATATCATGTATGGATATAGAATGAATATCTTTTGGTAATTAATGGGACATAATAATAATATTTTGGAACCAATATCATTCCATTTAGTATTGTGACATTGTAGTCCCTAACTGATACAACACTAATTCTTGATTTATTTACTACTCGTAGATCTACTTCACCTCATAAAATCATGTAGAATATAATTTGTTTATATATTTGAATACATATGTGACTTCCACATACTATATCTAATATCCAAAGTATAAAAATGGACTGATTGCATATGATAATGATATCTCATGAAGATAATTTTTACTCATTTATCTAGGTGTAGTTTTTATTCCAGTGGCCCATATTTTTTAATGAAAAATAGATAGAGTTGTGTTACCTTTCAGTCCCCATGATCGTCCAATTCATGTAATGTAATTTTGATAAAACATTAGAAATGGATTTAGTCTTCAATATCTTCTCTTTTCCTTCCATTCTATTCATGATACAAAAATAGGGCTTTTACGATTCAAATACATTTCAACATGGTAAATTAGAGTGATAATATCATTGAGATACTATGATATACTATTCATGTAATGTCTTGAAATTCTGTGTACTTTTCAAAAATTATATGGAATTATTTTGAGACTATATTCTCTGATGGAACCTAATTCAATGGCCTAGTGGTCTCGGAATATAATTTTGAACTTTTTCTAGTTCATTTAAATAAATTGGTGAGTGAGTTTTTCTATCATGTAAACTGATTCTCAGATAAAAAATATGAGGGAACCATTGAATTCAGAATGGTGGGATTTTCCATGAATGGATGTAACTTCGACAGGAATGGGCCGAACAGAAAAATTGATTTTTGGACATTTAGAAGAAATAATAATAATAATAATCAAATAACCTACAAATTATTATTTTTTTTCAACGGATGGTAAGTGACACGGAAGCCCTGCGGAGCGACAATGAAGTGACAATGAGTAATGTAAAATGAAGCTCAATAAGGGATCATAAAAATAAAGTTTAATGGAACATTAAATAAAGTGTAACATATACAATGTTTCATAAATGAAATAGCATAATGACATGATGACGCAACATAACAGAAACTTTGGGAGGTGTTTTCTCTTAATGGGTTAATGCATTGGTGAAAGGAGGATCAATTGGTGGAATTACTCTAAAGAACCTATAGAATGAATCCACTCCAATGTTGAATTAAGAATTCTAGATAAGAACCAGTGACTTCATCTTTCCTCGATGAACAGAACTAGAAATAAACAAATGCCAATATAACATAGATCATCATGGGAGGAGTGCTTCAATGATGAACATCATTGAGGAAGGTGTTTTTTATGTTTCTATGTTCTTTATTATAAAATGAAGAATTCGGATCAACCCACAAACTGGTTGATTCATGGATCACTCGTTCTTGAAGGAGGGTTCCTTCTTCTTGGGATTCATGTATTGGGTTAGATAAAATTGTGATAGAACATTAATTTTATATCACATGTTTTTATATCGCTAACATGGAGGGAGAAATTTGACATGAACAATGATGGAGCTCCTCTGTAGTGTGAGTTATTGTGCATTCCTCATGGCTGCATCTTCAGAATGGCAGTACGGAGGATTTGATCCCAAAGTAGGGAAGATGGAATTGTCGGAGGCCATAGGTGAAAATAGTGAGATGAACAGGAAACCGGAGAAGACCCGGTAGTCTATGGAGGAATCAGATGGAGTCACCAGTAGCGGACCTAGGTAGCGGCCATGGGCGGGTTGGTAGAAGCGCACCATGACGACCACTAAGAGAACTGTTGTGGCAAGCTCGGGTTGCGGCGGTGCAATAAGAGCTACCAGACAATGTCTCGGTGGATGGTTGTGGGAGGAAATGTCCACCAGGACACGTTGGAGGTACCATGGATGCAGTGCCACATCACGTCACAATCAGAAATCTTAGATTCAACTGAACACTACGGAGGAGGTGGCCCCACAGACGACCCGTGGGGAAAGGGGAATATATGTGACTTCAAGCCACGTCCCGGATAGGAAACAATCGATCTACCTATGGTAGCCCAGGCCGGGTGTAGGCTACCCCAGTGGGCCAAACCTAGGCCTAGATAGATCCATGTCAGATTTTCTAATGCATTTCAGGTCGGTGGACCCCAAACGGGGTCAGGTCGGGTCAACTCGGCCAGGGCAGACCAAACCTAGACACCACCTTCCCCTTTTTGGAAAAAACAAATATATATTGCAAATCAGGCATCTGATTGACTAGCTGTTATTGGTGTTATAACCCTCGAGATGTGGGGGATATTTTGGTACACTCTGATAAGAATTTAATTTATGTTTAAATTTCAATAATCTTTTAAGGATAGGTTACCCTAAAATAAAGCGCACTATGTGAAAAAATATGGTTGTATCAGACCTGAAGATAGCAAACAAGTGATTGTGTGTGGTTCAGATAAGATGGTCTTGTAGGAAGAATTTATATGTGACCTAGTAATTTCATGTTGGGGAGGGGATCTGTATGACTTAATACACCCATGACACTCAATAGGAGATGTACCTCAGTATGGATGTGGAGGGAAGCAACTCTGTGTGACCAGACATGATCATAGTGGGGAGTGGATCTATGTGGCCTAGCATGCCCATGGTAATCATTATGGATGAGTAATACATTATTCCATGGTTAGTGGGAAGGAGCTCTGTGTGATCTGGCCAACCTAATTATCTCATTTAGGAGGAGTTCTCTGGTATCCCAAGATGTTCGATGATATGACTGAAGGTCCTACATTCTATACTCTAGACAATAATTGTTGTGATATATCTTGCTTCATGATCATGCTTCATAATCAAACATCATGGTTTTATTGTGGATTTCATTGTGGTCATTCCATTTTTCATTGGGTCCCTACCAATTATTTTTTTACTCACACATGAATAGGCTTTGTTCGTTCATGTTGTGTTAGGTGGAGACGAACGCTGCCTTGATAAAGGAATTGGTGGCCTCGGACCCTGGGGAGCACTGTAAGACTATATAGGTGGGGAATAATTCTACGTATTATAGTATCTACTCTACCCTTACCCATCGTGTGGGGTTTCTAAAAGACGGGATTTCTGAGTTTGCTTGTACATTACTTCTATCATCTCATCTTTGGTTGGGTTAGTATTCTTGCCAATTTGACCTACAGTTTATACATTTACTCAGGGGTTGTTTAGTGTCATGCATGTCTACCTTTCTTTATTTGGGACATGGTTGTGTGTGTGTATACAATTACTCAATAAAATTCCCCACACTTGTAGTTTGACACCTTAGGTTTTAGTCTCCAACCCCTCGCCTTCAGGAGGCGGGCATGGGGGATGTCACAACATGGGTCACACAGGACAGTTCGTGAAAAAGTTTTATCAAAAGTGGTCTGTTTTACCTCAAAGACCATGAGTCTATTTTTTTGTTTTTGGGAAAATGTGTCAAATGTTTTGAGCATGATATTCATATTTGGGGAGTTCAGTGTTGGCGCAGCGGCTGACGTATACATACACTGTGATCTGGAATTCCACTTTTTGGCTCTACACATAAAAACACTAGTTGCATGTATCATATAAGAATTGAGTGTTTCCCCATGATTTTCTAGAATTAGAGTCATCTCACATGGTATAATCTATTGATCATGGTACATTTGGAATTTTATTAGGGCGCCAACATGTAGACAACAAACTAGGATTTTTGTGCCTGATCATAATGATATACCACCTAGCAATGAGGCATCGGTTCAGGGACAAGAGATAGAGATGGCCCCGCTTGGTGGTGCACCAGTGTTACCACCACCTTTTGATCAGCAGTTACTACCAGTGTTAATGGTATTGGAGTCACGCATGCTCAACACCCATTATGTGTTCTAGAGATAGATACATTCTTAGTTCATGGGAAAGACGAATCCTTTGCCCACTATGTAATAGATGGAACTGGTGATGTGGTTCTTCCTCTTATTGAGGATTCCACATGAACAGATGGAAATATTATCCATGGTAAATCATTAGGGATCAGTAGAGAGATTGAGGATTCTGACGATTTAGACTCTTTATGAGGCGATCCTCTCTTGGGATAACATTGAGTGGATTTTCAGAGATGATTTCTTATTTGTGTCCTTGTGCTCGGTGCCCATAAAGGAGATACTTCATCTATAGTAGGGCAGCATGTTAGTGGATGAGTACTCTTAAAGGTTCACAGACCCCTCTCCATACCCCACAAACATGGTGAATGCCCCTTTTTATAAGGCCGAAACCATTGAGAATGGTCTCAGATGGAAGATCAGGGCATCTATGATATCTCTTAACATCACCACTGAGGTTAGGGTGCGAGATCGAGTCCTTCTTGTGGAGATATTCCTAGAATAAAAGGCACCAACCTCGATTTCCACCAATAGACATCAGGCGGAAGAGTCTTCAATAGTGAGTAGCAAGTCGCATACGCGGGGACCCAAGCGGGTCAAATCATTCATCTTAAAACCACGGGACTCAGGGTAGGTATTGAGGGGATTCGAGAGAAGATGGATTCAATAGGGAACTAGGTTGTTGTTCATGTGCAGAGAGCGCAAACACATGGCACATGATTTCCCAACCTGCTACACTAATTATTAGCAGACACTCGAGCAACGGCTGAGGCAAAGATAATGGTCCATGTGAGGAGGTTCGTATTGTGGAAAACATTGTAGAAGTTCATACCAAGGACTAGGTAGTTGAAAATGGTTTGAGGTGATACCACCCACCCTTGGTGGTCCACCATGGGCTCATGGACCAGACATACAGTAGAGAGATCAACTTCAAGTAGTGGATGACTATGACCATGACACTCCATAGATGATTAGAGGTACGATCTGTGTCTTCTCCAACTTAGCTGCAGTTCTTATTGACATAGGTTTCAGTCAATATTCCATTTCCACATACCTTGTTCGAGGCTCATAGATTTCGGCAGAGCCGTTGTCTCGATCCTTTCAATTAGAGACTCTTACGGGAGAGGATTCGACAATTAAACACAAGTGATTGTAGTGGGAGAAAACTCCAAGAGGAGAGAGCATTCCCTGGGATCTCCTAGTAGCGACGTTAAGGCCTTACGACGTCATCTTGGGTATGTAATGGTTATCTACAATCCATGCTCAGATCAAATGTATTAGGGTCAAAGTATGACGTGTCTACAAGGATGGGATGTGTTTTCCCTTCACAAGTGAGAAGGGAACATTTATAGTACATTATTGACATTCTCGAATGGGGGTGCAGATGATCACTCACAAATTGGCTAGCCTCACCCATGGTGCTGTGGATGAGAGTATTACTTTCATTATTGTTTTCGGGACGAGTACGAGGGTGTATTTCTTGAAGATATTCAAAGACTACATCCTCATAGGGAGGTATACTTATACATCGACATGTACACTACGACGACAATATTATCCACACCAGCATATCATATGGCTCCCACGAACAATCATGAATTAAGTTTAAAATTAGAGTACTTGCAGGGGAATGGTTTCTTGGGGCCCAACGTTTTAGAATGGGCATCTGCAATGTTCTTTTCCAAGAAGGATAACGAGAGATTGAATCAATGAATGGACTTTTGGCACCGAAACCAGGTGGCCTTGATGAACATGTATACACTTTTGAGTAATGATGACCTCTTTTTCCAGCGTAAGGGATCTAGGTGGTTCTCAAATATTGACCTTAGATCTGGATATCATCAGCTTCAGGTATAGTATTAGGATTAACTAAAGATATTATTTAGATTCTGGTATAGCCTATATGGGTTTTGGTTATTCCTTTAGAAATGAACAATTCCCCAGTAGTGTTTTATGGACTTGTGAATAGGATCTTCTTGCCTTACCTTGATCGGTTCGTGATATTCTTCATTGATGACATCTTTGTGTACTCAGCCTTAGAAGAGGAGTATGCTACAAACCTAATAATTTTTCTAGATACACTCATAGAGCACCATCATTATGGGAAACTTCCAATGTTGTACTTCTATATTTGGTAGGTCCACATTTTATGGCATGTCATCTCAATGGTTGTTGTTGTAGTGGATTCAACAAAGATAGAGGTAGTGTAGGCTTAGAAGCCACCCAGGAGCATGACTGAGGTGCAGGGTTTCTTGAGGTTGGTTTGGTAATACCAAAGGATTGTTCCCATCTTTTCCAGAGTATCAGCACCTTTATCAGCCATGAAATGGAATTATCACCCCTTCATGTTGACGAATAAGTGACAAGATAGTTTCAAGGTGCTATGATAGAGACTGATGAGTTACCCTATCTTGAAACTACCAGAAAACGGTGTTGGGTATGTAGTCTTCTATGATGCATTAGTGAACATAATGGGTTGGGTCTTAATTCAATAATTATCAGTGATTTCTTAAGGATCATGGAATTTGAGTCAGTATGAGAAAAAATAACACAACACATTACCCGGAGCTACATGTAGTGGTCTTTTCATTGTTGATGTGGTAGAACTACTTGATGGTTGAACACTTTACCATCTAATCTAACCACAAGAGTCTTAAGAATATATTTTCAAAAAAGGACCCAAATATGAGGTAGCCGTGATGGATAGAGTTCCTCAATGATTATAACTTTTATATAGTCTATTCTACTGGGAAACAGAACATGGTGGTAGATGCGCTCAGTAGAAGGTCTATATTACATCTGCTGAGTGAGGTGACATAGCATCTAGCTTGGGTGTTGATATACTTAGTCGATGATGATGGTGCACCTTACCTTCAGTCGATGACTATCACATCTCATATCTTACAGTCAGTCAGGAATGCAATCTTGTGGATGTTTACTGCAAGGCCTGACATTCTCAATTTTCCTCAAGAAGGGATCATGGTGGATTTTCAATAAATGGGGAGCATGTCAAACTTTTTAGAGGGTTCACAGTGGCACCAAGGAAATTTCGAATAGAGTTGTTGAGGGAGTTTCATACATACCCATTGGTTGTACATCCTAGCATGGGGATGATGTACCAGGAGATCTGACGTCAGTACTGATGGATAGGGATGAAGAAATAGGTGGTTGAGTTCATTTCACGATGTCTTACTTTTCAACAAGTGAAGGATGAGAATTAGGTTTTAGTAGGCTTGGGATACCCAATTAAGATACCATAGTGGAAGTGGTTTGGAATCTCGATGGACTTCATGATGGTGTCACCACACACATCCAGGGGCCATTATTCTATTTGGGTTATCATTGAATGACTCACTAAGTCAACTCACGTCCTACCCATCTACGAGTAAGGATTGGTAGAGGGCTTGCGATGCCTCTATGTCTTGGAGATAGCACGAATTCACGGGGAGCCTTCGATGATTGTCTCAGACCATGATGCATGATTTAAATTCTAGTTGTGGAGGGGATTGCAGAAGGTGTGTGGGACTCAGCAGCACTTGGGGACAACCTTTCACCCACAGAAGGGTGGTTAGACAGAGCAGACCATACAGACCATGGAGAACATTCTTCATCATTGTGTCATTGATTTTGGATAGTTGGGAGGACAACCTACCATTAGTGTAGTTTTCATAAAAAATATCTCTCTACATAACTGGAATGCAACCTTGTGAGGCCTTGTATGGGCAGCCTTGTAGATCACCTCTATAGTTGACATAACTAGGGGAGTCAACACTCCGGAGTCTATTGTTTCAATAAGAAACTACTGTGATGGTGCAGATCATCAATGAGAGGATGGGAACAATATAAATCTTGTATAAATCATATGCTGATAGGGGATAAAGACCCTTGGAGTTCATGGAGGGAGACCATGTCTTCCTTTTAGTCTCACCTCTATGAGGAATGTGGATATTTGGCATGGGCGACAAGTTATCATCAATGTTCACTAGACCTTTATAGATTCTGAGAAGAGTTGGCAAGGGGGTGTATCACCTAACTCCTCCACCATAGATTCATTGAGTGCATGATTTTTTCCACGTGTCATAGCAGATGAGGTACATTCATGATCCATTTCACATCATCGAGTAGGGAGATCTGGACATTGATGAAGGGGCAACGTTTGTAGTGTTCCCAGATGAGATAGATTATTGATAGGTGGGGTAATTCATGGATAGTCTATTCCTATGGTATGCGTTTGGTGGCATCCTGAGAATCTCTAAGAGAGTACATGGGAGCAGGAGGCTCATATTCATTCTCAGTATTCCCAATTTTTTTAGACTTATTCAGCTTACATGGAAGTGAAACCAAAAAATGGGGAGTAATGTAATGTCCCAATAACTCTATGTGACATTTAATTAAATTATATGGAAATATTTAGAGACCAGAAACATTTAATATAGGTGATTTGGAGGCATGGTTATCAATGAATATAAATTTAATCCTTTTTAGTTCATTTAAATAAACATTCAGTTGGTTTTTCTAAATTTTAAACCGGTTCTCAGATCAAAAATTAGAGTGCACCATTGTACACAAAATGGAAGGATTCTCCTAGAATTGAACTAACTTCGATCGACAAGGCTCGACTGGAAAAGTTAATTTTAGGTCATTTTGGAAAAAAATAACAAACAAAAAAAATAACATAAAATTATTTTAGTTGTTTTTTCCAACCGTGGGGTGGTGACAAAACAACATTGTGGTGCGAGGACGAAGCAATAATGAGCCACGTAAAATGAGTCTAATAAATGGATCATAAATGTGTAGTGTAATGAAACATTAAATGAACTGTAACAGATACATTGTTTCATTAATGAAATACCATAACAACATGATGATGTAGTGTAACAGATATGTTGCAACCTGTTTTATTTTATTGGGTTAACATCTTAGAGAAATGAGGATCTATTGGTGGAATTACTCTATAAAAATTATAGTTATTATTATTTACAATGATGAATTATAAACACAGGTGAATTACTATAGACTTCAATACACCATGAAGAATGGAACTAGAAACCAATGAATGGCAACAGAACTTGAATCTTCACAGGCTGAGTGCTTCAACAATAAACACCTTTCTGGTATGGATTTGTTTTGTTTTATGATTCCCTGTTCTTAGTTATAAAATGATGAATGCGGATCAATCCACGAACAAGTTGATTCACAGATCTCTCAATCATGTGGGAGGGTTCCTTCTTCTTTAGATTCTTGTATCGGGTCTGATTAACTTGTCATAGAACAACAATTCAATATCCAATGATTCAAAACCTCTAACACGGAGGGCATAAGCTGACACGAATAATGCATGATCCCCTCCGACTCAGGTTTTATTGTGCGCTCATCATGGCCATACCTTTGGAATGTAATCTAGGAGTATTTGAGGCATCATAGGGATAATGGGATCTCCCGTAGGTTGTAGGCGCATGAAACGTGAAGAACGGACCACAAAAGTGGACTCAGTGGTAAACAAAAGAACCCACCAGATGGTAGGTGGAAACACACCATGATGGACCACCGGGTCAACTACCATAGCCGGCTCGGGCCATGGTGGTGCGGAAGGATCCACCATCCTCTATGTTGGTGGCAAGAAAGAGGGGGATGCGGCCACCCGACTATGTCGGAGGTACCACGGACGCGACACCACGTCGAATAGAATAGAGAAAGGCAGTGGTCAATCAACCGCAATAGTGGTGGTGGACCCAATGTTCTATTGTGGGGATGGGCGAGTAGACGATTCATCCAACTGTGTCCATGTTTGTCAAGATCTGGTCTGCATATGGCCTACATGGTAGGGTGTGGGCTGCCCTAACGAGCCGGACTATCAGCCCAGTGGGACGGACCCGAGGCCAAATGGGTCGGACCTTGGACACGCCAGATCCGGGTTGGATCGTTGAAGTCGGGTTGGTATGGCAGTCCTCCTAGTCAGGTCTGATGGGGTTGGTTTGGCTGGATCGGCCCGGACATAGACCGAACCTCCCCCTTTTTGAAAAAACCTAAATATTTTACAAACCGTGCATCTGAATGACGATCTGTTTGTAGTGTTGGAACCCTAACAATGAGGAGTATGTTTTGGAGTATTTAATTAGGGTTTCATGATATTGGAAACGTGAAAAATGTATTTGGGTTTCGTTTTCCCAGAATCAAGAACACTACGTGTGGAAACCCTATGGTTTGTTAAGTCTTGAAGATTACTGACAAGCGACCATATGTGGATCAGCTATGATGGCCTAGTGGGAAGCGTTTATGTGTGACCTAGTATAAAAATGTTGGGGAGTGTCTCTGTGTGACCCAATAGACCCATGTTACTCAACAAGATAATTACCTCAGTATAGACATGGTGGGAAGCGGCTCTGTGTGTCCCAACAAGACCACATTGGGGAGCATCTTTATGTAACCCACCATACCCATGGTACTCATCATGGATGAGTACCAAAATAGTCCATGGTTTGTGGAATGTGACATTGTGTGACCCGATATGCCACTGTACTCATTATGGAGGATTTCTCCAGTAGCCCAAGAAGTTCGAGGATATAAATTATGGTCCTACATTCCATACTCTAGATTTTACCTGGTGTGAGCTGTCATGATTTGTGATCATACATCATTGTTTAATTTCGTATTTCATTGTGGTCTTTCCTTGTTGGTTTGTGGTCACTACTGGTTATTTTGTTACTCAGCCCTATATGGGCTTCACCCGCACTTGTTATGTATGGTGCAAATGACAAATTCCTTGATGGGAGACTTGGTGGACAAGGACCCGGTGGTGCCTAGTGAGACTAGGCTTGCGGGGTGTACTTCCACGACATCCAGTAGAATCTTTATAGTTACCCATTTGGTGGGGTTTAGAGAAAATGTCTTTTTGAGATTCCTTGTACTTTCGTGATTTCAGTCCATATTTTTTTGTTTGTATCCTGGACCATTTGATCTACAATTTATATTTTTACTCAGTGGTTGTTTAGTTTCAGGTATGTTTACCTTTCAAGAATTGGGATGTGGTTGTGTGTATGAGTGAGTACATGTAGTAATTAAAATTACTCCCACTTGCAGGTTGATGCCTTCGATGCTAATCGTCGTCACCAGGCCGTTGAAAGTTGGGCTCGGGGGAAGTCACGACACGAGCCCCAGGGTACAGGTCATGACCATTCATACTGTTATAAATAAAAAACATGATAATATATAATGGAGTGACAAAATAATGTTATTGGTATTAATTAAATATTTTAGATTAATCCCTAGAACCATTAGACACTCGACGTTATTAATAATTTTGACTACATGAGTAAAATATAGAAAAAATTATCCAATATATCTCTTGAATAAAACCTTGGAGATATAAAAAAATTCATTCCTTCATATCTCCTGATAAGGATGTTGAACATATTGGAGAATTATATATAAGTCCATGTTCTCCACCAATTTATTGTGTTTTCTAGACATGAATGAAAATATTAAACAGTTAACATCTACCACATCATTCATGTTTTTTTCATAGACTATTAACTCTTTATCACTAACCTCCATACTAGGATGATCAAGGATTATGGATACTATCATGTATGATTTCCATTCATGGTGTAGGGAAACTAGTATAAATCTGAGAAATTTATAGGAGTTATATCCAGTTAGAATATGATCCTTCACATTAATTAAATGAAAGGATAATGTTGCTAATAAACATTAATTTATTCTAAAAAAACAGAGTTAACTATTTTAAATTTTCTTGATTAAAATTTATGTGAGACATAAAAAAAATTAATATTATAAGTCTCCCAATATTGTATGAAGTCATTATGGCCCTCACCATTGAAACCATAATTGCCCATATATTTAGACATTCTAGTAGAACAGATCCATATTATCCACCTTTAAGATCCATTATATTCCCATGAAAACTGAAATTACGTGTTTAGTTAGTTGTTCCTACTAGATGTGGACTTTAACTTACTTATTCTATTTAGCGAACTCAACCATCTTAAAATCTAGACTCCGATTTCCACAACACTGCCTCTAAATTTCTAATGAATAAAATTTAACCCTTAAATTCAATACATGTTTACTAAATTCAACCCATCACCGTAGTTAAGACTCCATAATAATTATAATTTTCTCCAACTATGTGTTGAACAAACACTTTAACAATGGTTTTTATTAATTCGGTTAATATTGTGAATAATGGCTTAATATTATGTTGAGTGATTTTTTATATTATCAGTATAATTTATTATCTTATATTTTTTATGTATTTATAATATTAAGTGTATATTACTTAATGGATTATCCTTGATCCAATATATTATTTACACATTAACAATTTATTTTAATTTAATAATTTAAAATTAAACCATTTATTTTTTTGATATAGATATTTAATCTATAAAATAAATAATACATCGATAGAAATAAAATTATTAAAGAAATGATGTGATCATGATATTATTTAATGTGGTTCTTATTAAGTTGATGATAAATCAACCTATAACCTTTGGGTAAAACTCCTTGTGTTAGACTTGACAAGAGTTTCAACGTTCTTCCTATCCACATATGTATCCCCCCTGAGTTAGTTTCTTCACATTTCCATTATTAAACTCTTCCAATTTCTCTCTATATTGAACTAACTTCATTTCCCATCAGATAATCATTTTATTATATATGTTTTATAACTCCCATAATGGTGAGGGGAACCAACAGATTGGTTAAGTGGAAATATATAAAGAATCCTTAGACATATAGGACCCCCATAATAAAGGGGGAGGGGTGAATCATAGACCATAATATTTAATTAACTGATAAATAAATTAAAACTCATGAAATAAATTAAATTAAATTAAAACAATAATTAAATATTTCTTTCCAAATGTCATGATAATTTATACACATGGAATTACTAGTCATTTAAAGCAACAAGCTAGAATCCATTTCAAATCCCTCTTTGATTAGTTAAAATGCACACAAATTAATCTAATTAATATATTATTAATAAATTGATTTATTTTATCTTATTCCGTCGCAATTTCATAGAGATTACTAGATCATATGTTTTTAAGTTATAAGAATTATTATATTTTTAAATATAATTAATAAAAATGTAAAAATCATTGTACATGGAAGTAATCTCATATAGTACCTATCTAAACTACTCAATTTTTCCATCAGGGTATACACTGCACTAAAAAAAGAATTTTATACATTACTTGTTTCATAATATCATGGTATATAATTTCAAATTAATGACACGAGAAACACATAAATATGATGTTTCATTTACAATTTAATTTACACTATGTCTTTAGAATGTAATGACCATATATGGCTAATATTTTTGAATATTTTACAAAATTAATTATGAAATTAATATAATATTAAATATAAAAAATGAATTGTAATTTCAATTAAATGACTCATTAAACTTGAGTGAATGATGTTTAATAGTCTAATAAATTAAATTTAATATTTCTACATAAATATTTAGAGCACAATGAATGTGAAGGCTAGTTACACAACATTTACTATGATTCACTAGATGTAAGAAGTACACTCCAAGGGACTCTATGTGTACTTATTAAACGAATTTATAAGGTATACCATATGTAGAAAGGATACAATATTTTTATATCATGTTTCATGGTTTTTTCTTTTACACATCGTGTTTTAAAGACAGGTTGTGTATTAATAACATGGAGAATCTTGACCCTATGTTTTTAAACACAAAACATGTATACTACATAGTTTATATGAAATATAAATTGCATGTATTTTGGTAATGTATTTTGACACCTAGGATAGTTAACCCTTTTATGATTTAATTAAATTAGTGTGTATTCATCACATGACAACTTAGAGTACGTTAAGGGGTCCTGGTATGATGCACACGGATACATTGTGTGTTAGGGGTACATTCCATGTGACCCTATATTATCTAGATAGAGTTCTTTGAACCTTCATGTGGGTTATTCGGAATTTATCTTTATAAATTATTAGCTGTTCTTGATTATATAATTGATAAAAGATGTTTTATATGAATATATCTCCATGATCATATAAGTAGTGAATAACACATGAAATGAAATTTATCATTTAAAATTTTATTGTTCAAAAAACAAATAAATAATTATAAATTTCAGTGTTACCCCTTTGATACCACTTGATGGTTCTTGACATAGAAGAATCACCTATTAGGCCAGTTGCTAACTTGGATTATTTAGGATTCAACTTATAATTTGTGATGTACAAGGAATAAAATTCATTACTAGGGAATATAATTCCATATAATAATGAAAAGTAAGACTCCATAACCAATTTATTATCTTTTCACATCAATTTTATAATTAATTGAAAAATTATAATACATTCCACTTTGATCTTGACATTTTATTCATTAAGGTTGTTGATCGCTCTGACCCAATTGATTTTGTGGCCATGCATTGTAAGGAAATAATTTATAGCCCGTCTAGAGGTGTTCCACATGCTCTCTTTTGATATCTAAATAGTGTTGTTAAATCATCTAGTTCTAGCATGACCGATTTATCGTTGTGCATTATTATTCTATGATTGCGTCATGTTCCTTCATTTTTGAGGGAATATCCCGTGTTCTTCTAATTCTAAAGAGAATGAGAGGCTGAATATATTTATATAAATATAGTGCACAAAACCACTATTCTTGTCAATAATCTGATTTATGTCTATAAATAGACATAGGTCTAGGGATTAAAATTTAATTAATTGAATAAGGGACATACCATAAAATATTAATCCAAGGGAAACCCCATTCAACATATGAAAATGTTTTTATTATTTAATTACATGGTGTGCACTAATTGTTGAAATGGTATATATATTTTTTATATTCTTACAAATTAATATTTATCATCAGTAGAAATCTTGGCTCTATCATCCTATTAAAAATTTAGCTAATACTTAAATAAATAATATAATTGAAATTTTATTCATACAAAAAATTAATTAATATTTATTTCATAGACTGGGGAATAAATATCTTTTGATTGTTCACTT
Organism: Viscum album; assembly: GCA_963277665.1. Lineage (NCBI taxonomy): Eukaryota > Viridiplantae > Streptophyta > Magnoliopsida > Santalales > Viscaceae > Viscum > Viscum album. Next base: position 373,885,769 of record OY728160.1, on the reverse strand, counting down.
TTTTAAATACGTTATTTATTTACTAAATAAATAACTATTTATTGGAGTGTGAATAAAAAGAGATAAATAAATATTATATATTTAAATAATCAATCAATTATCTTTTAAATAAATATATATCTAATATTTGTGATCATTTAATAAATCAGGAAGAAATATTAACTGTAGGAAGGGATAATCCAATTTTTTCCAATTTTTAAATATAAATAATATTGTGCTGCGATCGAAGGAAACACATTATGTGTTACCCTCTAGGCCTCTTCTTAGATAGAATTATCTAAGTATTACTAAATTATATGATTAATATCTCAAAATAGCTCAGGGAATGCATATAAAAAAAGCTATGTTATAGTCAAAATATAGAATAAAAACACTCATTGTGTCAAATAATATCATTTCTGTGATATCTCATCATTATGGTTTCATACATGTGTTTTAAACCTTAATTATAGACATATAATTCTTTGATTATTTTGAAGGAACATGTCTACATCACTATTTCTGTTGAATTTATTTTGATGGCTCTATTCCAATGAAACGAATTTAATATCAACTTCCATAAATATAGAAGGATTAATTAATTTCTTGACTTAAAATATCATTCATGATTCACCCAACATACCCATATTCACTTTGATTTTATTTTGTTACTATTTATGAAATATAATAAATTTCAGGAGTCATGGAATTAATTAATAATAATCATAGAGTCCAAAGATCATTCCACATACCCATAGAAAAAAATATTCAATGACACATAAACATGTTGAATTCATACATGTTGGCTTTTTCTCATAATTTCCCATCTTATATATCACATGGTGTAGTATACATGTGATGAATTCTAATCTACATACAATTACTTATGCCTAACAATCATTTTACGTTGTTCCCTATCATTGAATGTTATACAACCCTAACTCAAGTTTTATGAATATGCCTATATAATTTCAAGGTTCTTATCATAGTTGGGAATTATTTTGATTTTTTGTGTGATAGATACTCTAGGAAATTATTGTATTAATATCATGCTTAACTATGGATGATATTTAAAAAGATATTTTATTTAATATTCACATATTTGAATACAAGTTGAATCTAATGTTTTCAATATTAGTTCAAGGACACCAATTCCAACTGTAAAAGCGTTGATATAACCATCATTCAATAAACAATAAAAATTGATTATTGTCTCTATAACATCCTAAGGATATTTTTAGGTTCATAGAAGTAGAGAATAAAGGCAGATTTTAATTAGAAAAACCATTGTTCTTTTTATCATAGAAAAAAATTACAAATATATATGAAACTATTTAATTAATATGTGCATTTACGATTCCCCATTAATTCACTTCACAATATATCTAGTTAGACGTATCATGTATAATACATTTTTTAATAACTTATGGAAATGAAAACAAAATAATGGGTGAGCCTAAATGCTTTGTAATGGAAATTGTATAAATAACGTGATCATGGAGTATATATTAAGTCAGTAGTAGGTAATAAACATGGAACCATAATAAAATCAAACTGAGATAATTAAATATCTTTGATAATAAATGAAAAAATGGATATGAATACTAATAATCTCATAGAGATGGAATGATTAACATTTAACATAAAAATCCATCAAGTGAGGGATTATTCCAAGAGACTGTTATATTTAGAGAGAGGTATAAATCAAAACAAAGATTCTTTTTTTTATTTTGATGAGAAATTCATTGAGGGTATATATAATTTTGGTCCCAACCAGTCACTTGATAAAGTCCAAGTCATTAACTATAACAGTCAATAATGATTTTTAATCCATTCCCTAATAAATCTCATAACGAATAAAAATATTGATTTATATATAATGAATGATAAGGAATGCCAATAAATAATCAACTTATGTTAGTAGTAAATAATCAACCAGAATATTAATACATATTGTTATGTCAATAAAACAGATAACAAGATCAATACCAATACATAAAAATCTTGTCGGAGGTAAAAAATACATATTAGAAATTGAAATGATCATATTTTTTTAATAAAAATAAACTCAATTGAAATTATTTTCCCCATGTACTAATATTAATTTTCATTTTAGGTGAAAATCATGTTTTTATAATTTTTAAAATGAACTATTCATAACATATGTGGTAATGAGTAAATGGTCAAAAAAATTATGAAAAAAATTATTATATTACATCTAATGATAAAAAGTAGTTGGTGTAAAAGTAACATATCCCTCTTATATAAAAGGAATCATCTGAGTGTGTGGATATAAATGAGATACACCATCTCCAAAATACTACATGAAATGATATCTCAAAAGAAGGCATCAATAATCAAATTGATTAATATAACAAGTTCATTTCTATGAATGATAATGTGTATATATTTTAGATTATAAGTCATAAAACATGAACCCCATTTGGGTTAATAATATTTCAGCTAATAAGGTAAATTGATGTGATAAATTAAATATTCTTTTCGAAATCATTTTTAATATTGATTAAAAATAAAAAATTACATGTCCCTTTTAAATATAAGTTTTGTAAAGGTGACGAAAAATATTTTTAAAGAATTTATTTTAAAAATAATATTAAATAATTTTTCCTAGAGTAGATATAATATTTATCTTAGATAAAATTGTTGGGGAAGATAAAACATATTTAAGTGGAGGGAAAACACTTTTTGTTATTTTGATAATACCTTTATTGAAAACTAACACATTAAAAGGAGTAAGAATACATTATTTTGTATCAAAATAAAATTTTTCGCCTATATTTATATAAATTAAAATTAAATAATATATGAAGGTCTTAGAACCCAATCATGGAACATCAATGTTTGAGATTTAACATTTTAACTCAAGGAATGAATATTTAAAAAACAGCACCCCTTTTGGGAAATATATTCCCTAAATAATAAAATAATTGAAAATGTGTTTATGTAGTAAAAAATATAAAAAAATGATTGAATTACACATAATAACATAAATTGGCAGAATTTAGACAACATATATGAAATAAATTCAAGTGAACTATCATTACACAATGATTGAAAATTGAGATACCAAAAACACGTACAACAGTGGTAATTCTTGATTCAAAGTAAATATGAACAAAATGATTGATTCAGATTTGTTAATAACATGAATTAATAAGAAATTATGTGTATAAAATTTATAGGATATTAAATATATAAGAAGCTAGAATAAGGAAAAATGTTTCAAAATATGTATCATGACTCCAAGAATCATAACTAACACCAAGAAAACCCTTACAACTTGAGTAACACTTTAATAAAACCAACTTGAAATAGAGGTATTTTAATTTAAAATAAAATTCCATGTTCAATAGATAATTAATGATATTATATCTGAAATATTAATTTCATAACCCCAAATAAATGAAATTATATTCAGTATACCAAATAACCCTTAAAAATAAGAATGTGAGATGCAAGCTCTTACCTAGGTCCGGGTTCAATCATCACCTGCAGAAAATAGTCTAAACAATTAAATTTCTTACATAAAATGTGTTCCCAAGAAGCTATGGCATAAATATAACCTTATATACTCATTATTAAAAATTATTCTCTATTTATAAATATTAAGTATTTTTTCCTATTTTCACATTGGATGGATGTATTCTTTATCACTTTAAAATAGTTTTGTAAAGAAATTTTTGGTATTCATTATTGTTAATAAGTTCATAATTCTAATATAAATAACGAAACTATAAAATATGTAATTATATATATATATTTTTAATATCATTCCATGGCAATTCCATATACAAGCAATGAAAATTAAATTTATGATGATCGTTTTTTGGTGGTTATGAAGGAACTAAATTTTTTTTTTCTTATTTAATTAGATAAATGTGGATATAATATTAACAAAACAAATAATAATAATTTCAACATATTTTTGTCATATTATTTTAGTATATATCTTCACGTGTTCATTCATGATATAAATTCATAGTATTATTCAAATAAGTGGATATATTGACCTAAACATGAACTTCCTATGATTTATAGATGATTATTAGATGGTTTAGTTAAAATAAAATTCTCCATAATAATTATGATATAATTTGGTATTTATTAGTCTGATATATTATAATTATAAATACATATAAATAAATAACAATTTTACAAAGACATTACTTACAATGAAGGTATTAGTTTAACATTAATCTACTTGTTTAAAACAGTTGAATTAATGGTAAACATTTTTTGATCATATCATTAATAGGTTATAATGTATTCCATAAATTAAAATTAATTATAAAATAAACATCATTTTTATTTATTACTCAAATTTTCATGACCATCCATTTATGTCAGTGATGAATATAAAATAATAAATCAATTTTTCTATAGATGTGGTTGTCTATACACACAAATTGAAGATTATTTTATTTTCCATGGAACATGAGAACATGTTAATTATTTTATTTATAAGAATAATAAAAATGATATAATTATTATAATTAATTTAAAAATTACCCTTTATTACCATCCTAGTATGGTGGTGATGGAAAACAAAACATGCTTTGTTCTAGGGGATCCAATCTACACAATACAAGATTCACATATATATTTTTATTAATAAATAATTGTGATTAATGATTATTTCCACAGAATAATAAAATATAGTATATAACCAATAATTATATTATTGATTTTTTTTAAATTATAATTGGAAATGAAAAATATAAAATAAATTAGATAAGTATAAATGATTACTCATGTTGATCACGTTGATATTTTAATAGAAAATCCCATGAGAAAGGATTAAATAGGATAATCTATTATGAAAAAAATCATAGGGGAGTGAAATGTAATTAAAGTGGCATGAAAAACGTTAAATTGTAACACGTCGTCTCCAGAATCCCAATGTCTATGCAATATTTCATTACATTATCATGATTACAAGGAATCAAATTCTGAATGATCGATCAGTTTAATAGCCATGGAATGCAAGATTACATACATGATACCCATAATAAATTGTTAACTAGTAAATCAAAACATGATACATAATAAAAATAAATGAACAATATCCTTGAAATCTTATTCAATGGATTCCTCTTCATAACCACGAGATATAAAAAAATTATAAGGGTGATCTCAAATGATTTGTGAAGGCAAGTAAATCAGAATAATTATTGAATCAATAAGAATAAATCAATATTCAATGGTAAATAACTAATATCGCATTCCATTAAAATAATTAGATAAAGTAATAACATTATGGAAGTGTAATAAACTCAAAACACAAGATATATAATCAATGAACTAAGAATGAAATTAATCCACATATATGTCAACAAAAATTATCATAGATAAATAATAAATAAAGATAGATGAGGGAAACTGATAACTATTAGAAACCAATTTTCCGTGGTATATGGAATAACTATTGTAATGAACTATCATATGATAGTTTATAATATTGGTTACAAAAATCTAATTTGGCCAACTATTTCTTCTTATGAGACTACTGCTGCATCAAAGAGATATCTATAACTAGGCCAATTAATTAGGTTGTTGTCTAAATAATTACTTATATCTAATAATATATTTTACCAATATTCAATTTTCCTTATCAAATATCTATATGGAATAAAATATATGAATTTATCAATAATTCTCTTGTTGGTCAAATAACTATCAAAGTGATCACATTTTGTAAAAATGGTATAAAATTTATGAAATAATAATATATATCACCAATGAATGTGGATTTTTAAATAATTGTTTTGGATAATGTTAATAATAAAAAAGAAAGTTATATTTTTAAGGATAGTAATTATAAATATACTTGATGAGAGTAATATTTAAACATTCCAAAGTGTCCCATGCCACTATAGAACATTTGAATAATAATCTACATAAAGTAATTGTGTGAAATGAAACTTATAATAACATGATAATAATTAGATTCATTATATAACTGGAAAAATGTCTGCATATACACCTCATAAAACTGAATTGGTTCATAATAACCAAGAAGTTTTAATGGAATGTAAATTGAGATAAAATCCCTTACAAAAACCTGCCTTTTTGTTGTGTGGTATTTATCCTCCTTCAGATTGGTTTAAAATATGTTATTATAATATATTAGAACTATTATAGTGTTTATCATATCATATATTAAATTAATATAATATTTTATTAAACTTCTGTTAGAAAACATTGATTTTTTCACTATTAGAAGCGTTAATTTCCATGTTTTCTCACGTATGTTATGGCTTGACATTTATTTCCTATTATGTAGATCATGATTTAATAATAGACACACTATAAACAGTTATTTAATTATAATATATTTCACTATTTATATATTTATAATAATCCATTATACATGGAGATAAGAAATTAAGTGCACCGTTTATGGATACTGTAGACAATACATATGCATGAAAGTAAATTCCATTTCTTTTTTCATATTAAATGAATTAAAATTAAATTCGAAATATGTATATTACAATCCCATTATAACTTATATGTAATATATTTTACATAGGATTATTAAAATCATCCTTAATATTGTACATTTATACCATGAATGAATTATATCCCTTTAAGTTTGCGGTAGTGCACACTTCCACAAAACATGCTATCATATTTTCAAAAAATTGGAAGTATAAGGGTTTGTATTATAAATTATTTATAAAAGTATAAATATAAAATTAATTTAAAATATATAAATATATAAATATATTTTCCATCATAATTTCTTCCATGAAAGGCGCTAATGTAAAAATAAACAATCATTATTTTATGTGGTAGTTGTTCTCCGCACACAAAAATAGTATGTTTATTAACCATTACAAGAGATTATGTGTGACTATAGGTAAAATAATTATCATCAAAACATCCTAGTATATTTATTATACCTTTTTTGAATATAATTATGTAATAATGAATGTTTATGGGGTGGATAATGGAAAAAAACTAATGAGCTTATGAAAAGATGTTACCTCTTAATCGAGTAACTCCATTTAGTTAGAAATAAAGGGATTACATGGATTGATTAAATTTCATGGTGAGAAATCCATGATTAGGTTAGAAATGTTTAGGATGAATTTTTGAAGATCTTTTTCCAGTAAAAGTGTCTTGAGAGGTGATAATTAGTGGGAGGAGAGGAGGCCTTTTTATAGTGAAGGTGGAGTGGCACTCTTATGATTGGGAAGGGGAAATCAACACACTTTTTTCAATGTAAACTGGATAAATTAAGGAACCATATTTACCGAATGGATAAAAAGGTCATAATATGTCCATAAAATGTATTTTAATGATGTTTATTTTTCATTTAGCGCAGTGGAATGAAGGTTTATTCCAATATTATGCCTAATATTACAAAAATAATTATAATTAATTTTAATTACATTAAATAATATATTTGGTAAAAAACTATTTGGACCTTTTGATAAAATATAAATTTTTATTATTCAACATATGGAAACACTTTTTTCAAACTCAAATCACATAAGTTTCATTAATTTATTGAAAACTAATCCCATACACGGGACAACAATGCAGGTTTTTAAAGTAAAAATGTCCAAAAGTTTTTCTAGGTTTTTATACCCAATTTCAAAGTGTAATTGATTCCAATTAATGAAATTGGATTAACAGAAAAAAATTTAATCCAATAATATATTAAAACCAATTAAAATAAAATTCAATACCATTAATAAATTGGATAACAAAAATAAGATTTCAGTTAAAAGACATTATTTTTATTATTCATTAAAAATACTAAACTTTAGGGAAAAATAACAAATATTTACCCTAACTGGATTTTTATGATTATATTTTAAATATGATGTATTTTTTACAATTTTTTTTATAAAATTTTCAAAAAATTTATTCAAAATAGGTTCTCCCTTAAAAGGGGACAAAATTTACTTAATTAAAATATGGATTTATCCCAAATGTTAGCATTGTTATTATCTCATGATTATCAACACTATTCGATGAATAATAAAAATAATATAATGAATATATATATATATATATTAAATTAATATCAGTTACTATTTTTAATTAATTTTATTTATTAGGGTAAAACAACTTCATGAGCATAAAAATAGTTTTCCATAAATGCATTCTATTTTTATTCAATTTGATATTATAATCATTTATAATTAATTTTAAACTAATGAATTCATTTAATATTTTTGTAATATTTATATTTTCATAATTTAATTAGAAATATTTCTAACCACTGATTTAACATCTATGTAATATCGTAATATTTTAAATAATAATATTTAATAATATATTGTTATTCGAAAAAATGTGGCCTTGCACATAATGCAAGCTATCAAATAGAGAAGCTCTTTATTGTAACATATTATAACTTAGTGTTTCATACATTAGAGTAAATATAATATATCATTTTTATATATTGAATATTGTTTTTTAATTCTGAGGATTTTTTATTCCCTTACGCGATGTGTGACACATGTCATACACACTATCAAATATACAGTTTTACTTTATATTTTCTAGGCATTGTATTATACCCACTATAGTAAAGTTTCAACCTCAAAATTTAAACATGATTCTAGAAATTGATTTAATAATTATTTAAGATAAAATATATGTTGAAAACCCCATAACATAAATATGTGTAATAACAGATCTTCATAATAATAGTGAAAGGAAGATAAAATGGCCACATAAATTGGTTCCCTAGTAGGATAACATTGGTGAGAAATGTAAAAATAGATATGGTAGTAAAATATAACAATCATGTTATAATGGAGATATCTATAGAGCATGGTTAACATAATTTTAATAATGACAAGGCCATAAACCAGTGATGATTTTGGGGACATTTGATTCATCAGAATTGAAGGTACTAGGACAACATTTTTTGTTTCCATATAATTTCTCTATATTTGAGAAATTTATTCAATCTCTATTAATATATGTAAATATAATTACTTGGTACATTATCCAATGAGATTGTACAAAAGTGGTAAAGGCTTTTCTTGGAATCCAAAAAAGCCAGGATCAAATCGCGGTAGAGATGAATATCTAGGTTATTATAGCAGAACTCTGGGAGTGGTGAAGGTACTATAGAAGGAAATTTAGTAGTGGTGGTATTGTAGAAGGTGCTATAGTATCATCGGTATAATGTCTATAATTATTCACCAATGGTCAATTTAGGCAAAAAAATTGGCTTCTAGGGCATGTATTCAGATAACTTGGTCTTGGACCTTCATGCTATGTATTAGGTTACCCTCTACCCAGTTTGAAAGAGGTCTTTTCATTAAATAATAAAGGAGTCTTTAGACCCAATCTTTTAATGAAAAATAAATTCTTGAAACATTTTTATAAGAACAATCATATAATTTATTAATGTCTATAAAAATTTCTACATCATCTCTTAGAACAAGATTAATTGTATAGTTACGTAACATATCAATCTATATAACCAAATCCAAATTTCAACATAAACCATTTCATAAATGGGTAACAATAAGAAACTATTATGATCCAAAAAATTATAAATAAGGTCATTTGATTTACCAAATGAAAATATCATTATCCTTGGTTCAACATGAAGCAGCTCTAAATTTTCTCATTCCAAATATGTGAATAACAACATCATTTATCCTCTTGAATAATATTAATACCTCAAATCACTATTAAAAATTATTTGAAATATTAATTCCTCTTTACTTACAATTTTTGACACAAGTTATAAGATATATAACTTAAATAATTTTTTTTGTAAAATTCATCAATGATATCACAGACCACCTTTCAAAAATACATTTATCAGATCCAAGGTAGTCATTACTTTTCAAAATAAATAAATTGTTATCCCAAAAATGTTATCTAAAAAATATGAAAATATTAAGGCTCATGTCTCCCTCATCCTTGTATTTTTACAAAAAAGTTAAACATACTACTGAATCACTTTTCTTTGTACGATATAAAATATGATCTAAAATCGTTAATGAAATAGTACTATGATATAATAGTGACATATTTCATTACTCTTATAACTAATACATCATTGAGAAAAAACTAAAATAACAAAATTATTAAATGAAAATAAAATCTCATTAATAATTCCTCTTCGTTTGATCAATAAAATGAGATTGAATTTGATCCATTAGCTTCTTCAGACATATATTTTCTTGACCTTTAGGGTATTGAATTTAATATTGACACGTATACTTGTTGTTTTAGCATTGAAAATATTCCTTTTATTCTTTAGGTTTCATTCTTTTTCCTAGTGACCCTTTTCCCCACAGTTATAAAAAACACTCATTCCTTTCAAGCATTTCCTAGGATTATTCTTTCCAATATTCTTATAAAATGGAAATTGATCAAAAAATTCTTTCTTATTTGATTTCATATTTTTTTTATTGTTTAGAAGACCTCTTCCTCTCTTGGTTTCCTTTTAATACATAGAATCCTGAGAACTTTTTCTTCCTCTTGATTCCAAATAATTTTTAATCTTTGCATGAGGAAAAATTATGAGAAACTAGTTCCTTTTAGAGATTTTGATTAATACCTTTATATTAGTGGATGATACTTCACATTGTGTTGCATATATAATATATAGAATACATGGATAACCATGTCATGGTTGATTTAAAATCTACACCACACACTTCATCAATTTTCATTATGCTATGAAAATTCATCTTTATCTTGAATTTTTTATTTTGATAGAAGTATTTATCAAATAATAATTCATTAAATGTTCACCATTCCATGGGTTACATTTTTTATTCATCCCAAGTATTTTAGATCCAGGACCACCATTGATCAACATCACTGTGGAGGAAATACACTAAAATTGTAACATTTTCTTTTTAGTACATCATAATTTCATGAATATCTTCTCTATACACGCAATCGATTGCTCAATTATAATTGGATTAGTATACCCACTAAACAATTGAGTATTATTTCACATAATGTGATCCAACATAGGATACTCTCATTATGAAATAGGTTTATCTATTCGGAAAAGGTTATTCGTCATAAACTAGTTATGTTTCCCAATTTTTTCAATAATTCTTTCCATTCCACTGCTATCTATATTAGTTTCCATAGTAGGGTAATCAATATATTTCCTATGATTATTGAAAACATTCATACTTTTAGGTTCCACTTATAAATAATGAAATATATATGATAAAATTATATACTTTTTATAATTCTAAATATAAAATAAAACTTTATAGAAATTGAAAACAAATTATGCATATACATTTTCATAGTCATAAACATAGTTTATTTGGGGATATCATTACATCTAAATAGTTTGTAATTATTTGTAAGGGAAATGTGAGATATCTTAATCAAATCCCCCTGGAGTGTTGATCTATGTTCACATTATGGCATCATTCCGTGTTCTAGGTTACACCAAGTTAGCCCAACTGACATTGTTGGACTTTATAGTCCTTGTTACATCTGTGCCAGGACCATGTCCACTTGTAGTATCCAGATAGAGATGTATTTCTAGGAATTACAAAATAATTTATACCTTAATTCTAGTATATTCTAATATACATATCCTCAAAAAAATTTGGTTATTTTACATAATATATGTTTTCTAAATCTAGTTTCCAACATTCCTTCTAAACATTCTTGGATACAAACTATAATGCCCTGACCCCATAATCATGGAGTAGGTGCATTATTTTATTACATTATTATGACTACAAGGAATATAATGCAGAATGAACAATCAGTTTATTATTCTTGGAACGATATAATACCCATATGATACTCATAAAAAATTGGGAAATAATAAATAAAAACAATATACATGATAAAAATAAATATATAACATCTGTGAAGCTTATTCAAAGTATTTCACTTCATCACCTAGGGAAGGGATTCATAGTAAGGGTGATCTCAAATGATCACTAAGGGAGTGTAAAAAAGAATAAATAATTAATCATTGTGAATTAAATAAACATGGAAAGGTAAATAACTGATAAAAAATTCAATTTAAATGACTATATAAATAAATATCAATATGGAAATGTAATAAACTAAAAACATTGTCTATATAGTCAATGAAGTGAAAATAAAATGCATCTATATATATATCTACATAATACCACATGGATAAATAGTAACTGAATATATATGAGGGAAATTTCTAATTTTTGTATGTCATATTTAGAATGTACATGAAACCATTTCCGTTAATACCATTCACATGTTAGTTAAGATTATAGAGTAAAAACCATCAAATTTGGCCAACTATTACATCTCATGAGACTATCGCTGCATCAACATGATATCTATAACTTGCCACCACCCATTTCGTACCTATCCAAATTTTTTCCTTTGATCTGATAAATGACTTAATAAATAAACATTATTTCATAAAAAATATCTATTTTGAATGAAGGATACATATTTCTCAATAATTACCAAGTTAATTAAATAACTGTCTAAGTGTTCACCATATGTGAAAATTTTATACAGTTTAGGAAACAATAATATCCATAACATAAGAATATGGATATTTAAATAATGTTATTATTTTAGATGAAATTTAATAATAAAAAAATATAGTGATATCGTAAACATAAACATTAAAAACATTTAGGTGGAGATTAATATTTAACCATTTAAATGTTTTCCACATAACATTAAAGCATTTCAGTCATAATATACATGAAATAATCACATTAAATTAAACTAAAAATATCATGATAACAAGGATATTCATGATATAACATATCAAAGTGTAGTGTATGCACTATATAAATGTAAATTGGGGCATAACAACAAATAACTCTCAGTGGAATGTAATTTGGGACAAGTCTATTACCTTAACCTTACTTTTTTGTTGTGTAGTGTTTATCCTCTTGTATAGAGGTTTAATATAATTTAATTATTTATTAACACTAATAAAAATACACATTTTATCAACACTGAAAATGGCCCTTAATAGCGCTCGAAAAGTGCTATTAATGCCACCAAAGATAAGGGGGACCCCTTTATGAGCGATCCAAAAAGCGCTGATAAATTACCCTTTTATCAGCACTAACAAAAAGCGCAGATAAAAGGGGTCTTTTATCAGCACTAAAAAAAAAGCACTGATAAAAGGGTCCTTTATAAGTGATTTATTATTAGAACTGATAAACGACTCACATTACCGATGCTTTATTAGTGCTGATAAAACAAAAAAGTTAAAAAAAAATTTAAAAAAAATCTGCCAATCGGGGGGCTTTTAAAGAGCTTGATCCCCCCTTTTAACAGTGATTTACATCCCCTCTAGCTCATGCATGCACCCCCTCCACCCTTTATCAGTGATATCCCCCAAAATCCACCCCTATGCGCGCGCCCCTACCTCTACCAGGTTTTGAACTCGAGAACTTCTCCATGCGCACCGAAGCCCTTACCACTCCTCAATTTTTATTTGTTTTCCATTTTATGATATATATATTTATATATATATAGTTATATTTATTATTATAGTAATATATATTTATATTAATATATATAAAAATGTAGTTATATTAATATATATTTATATTAATATTAATATATATATTTATAGTGATATTAATATATATATTTATAGTTATATCAACATGTATATGTTGTTATATTAATATATATATATATAGTTAGAGTAATATATTGGTATATAAATATTTATATATTGGTATTTAAAATAAAATGGATATTAGTTATTATTTAGATAAAGCTAATATATTTTATATGTGAATGTATTTTATTATTTATATTTATAATTAATTTTTTATGTGTGAATATATAGAAAATATCTATATATTGTTATATATTTTATTATAAATAGCTGTGCATTATAAAAAATGATAAAATTTCAAGGACATAATATCAATATGAATGTAATACCTTGGAATAAATTCAATCCCCACAAAAAACAACCAATAATAGCCCCTTAAACGAGGATGAAAATCCACAAAATGTTACAAAATTGGGGTATCCCAATTAAAAACTCTATTTTGGAGGCTTTCTTGGGCTTTTTTTCCTCAAAAAATCTGACAGAGGATTTACCAAGTTACCAACATGTAGAGCTCATTGCTGGCTTCGATTTGATATGTTGTAGGGCTCAAACGAACACTCAGATCAAAAGTTTTGGTCATTTTATGTTTGAGTTGTGTTTTCAACATATTTTGGATCTTTTTTAATTTTTTTTATTCTTCAAATTGTAATTAAATGACTATTACTCCATATTAATTAGAAAATTATTTTTTAAAAATATTTTTCTATTTTTTTATAATCCATTTTGACTAAATATCTTATATATTAAGTGTAACTGCAAATTTATACTTATCTAAAATATATTTAAAATTTTAATTAAAAAGTATATTTTATATTTCTATCAATATAACTATATATATATATATTTAAATATTAATATTTTTTTAATGAATTTTTTTGGATGTAGACCCTTTATCAACGCTTTTAAAAAAAGAGCTGATAATGACCCCCCTTTATCAGCACTACTAAAAAAGTGCTGATAAAGGTGTACCCTTTAACAGCCCTAAAAAGTGCTGTTAAATGGGGTACCATTATCAGCACTAAAAAATGCCCTAATAAAGGGGTACTTTTATCTGCGCTTTTTTAGTGCTGATAAAGGTACCTTTTATCACCGCTTTTTTTACTGCTGATAAAAATACCCCCCTTTATCAGCGCTTTTTCATTAGCGCTGATAAAGTCTAGCGCTAGCCTTGCCCAGTTTTGTGGTAGTGTAAAGAACCATACTCTATTTTATAATATCATATTTTATATTATTAAAATATCACATTACCCATTTGTTAATAATCATTCATTAGTTTAACTATTTAATGTGTTAATTACCTACTTTTCTCAGGTTTGTTTGGGATTGTCATTTGTTGTTCCTATAAATTATATCATGTTTTCATCATATACAGAATTTAAACCATGTTTTTATTATCATATATATTCATTATATACCTTTTTATAATAATCCATAATATTTGGATATTAGAAATTAAGTGTACCATTCGTGGAGATGGTAGGTCGTACGTACTCATGAATTCTACTTCAATTTCTTTGTCAAATTTAAAGAATGAAATGTGGAGGATAAATATGTATATTATAATTATAGTGAAATTTATATTTCATATATTTTACATTTTTTATAATCACCCTTATCATGTTTCATGTATATCGTGAACGAATTATATCTCTTTAAGGAGGCGGAAATCCAAACATCCACAAAAGATGTTATCGTATTTACAAAAAATGGAATGTATAATGGTTTTTGTTATAAAGTAGATACAGAAGTATAATTACATGATAAATATATTTTCTAATATATATATATATATTGTACATAATAATTCTTATCCATTAAAGGTTCTAAGGTAATAAAGAATAATCATTATTTTGGGACGTGGTAGTCTGTCGTACACATAACAGTATCTATATTACCCATTAGATGGGGGTGTATGTGATTTTAGGTCTATACAAAATAATTAAAACATCCTAGTATGTTTAGGATACCTTTTATTTTATAAAATCATGGAATAAAAAGCATTTAGGGGGTGGAGAACGGAAATAAAACTAAACTGCTTATGGAGAAATGATACTCACTAATCGGGTAGCTCCTTTTAGTTTTAACCAAATGGATTCTTGGATTCAGTAATGCAAAATTTGAGTCTTATAAGATGAGTGTTGTAATTTGTAGGATATTTTTGGGATGATATTTGTCAATCAAAATTATCTTGATAGGTCTGAGGAAGTGGGAGTAGAGGATGCTTTTTATAGTGGAGGAGGAGTGGTACTCTTGTAAATTTTGGGAAAGAGAATTCCACCAATTTGTTTCCAAGGGAACGTTACTCCCATAATAGAAAAAATTATATAAAACCGATTATTGGTTTTAAATATTTTTATAAAATGGATTTTGGAAAAGTTTCTAGGTCATTTTGGCTCTTATAATTACTTTTTAGTCACCAGTTATGTTTAATTTTCCTTTAATCGTTGTAATTAATTTTAATAACATTCACTACCATTTTTGGTCATGTAGTAATTTGAACTTTTTAGATATTATAATGTATCGTTATCTAAAAAATTACATCCATTTTTAAAAATTCCAATCAGATAATTGGATGAAATTAATTTATATTTAATCATGTAGATAAGAAGACAATACTGATTTTTAAAGTAAAAAACTTTCAAAACCTTTCATTGTTTATATACCAAATTTTATAGAGAAATTAATTCCAATAAAAAAATTAGATGAATTGATATATAATTTACCAAATTAAAAATTAAAAATACAATTTACCACTCTAAATCAATTGGGTGAGAATATTTATTGAATTAAAATTCAGTATTTTTTACTATTCATTATAAAAATAAAACATCATAAAAAATACTAAATAAGAACAAATTTTTTTTATATTTAGATTTAAAATATAAGGTTTATTATGACATTTTATATTTATAAAATTCTAAAAAAAATGTTTTATAATAGGATTTCTATTAAAATATTGTAAAAGTTCTTTAAAAAAATTATTAATTTTTTTTTGAAAAATATCAGGACAGTTCTTACCATATGATTATAAAATATATTGGATGAACATAAAGAATATAAAATCTTATATATTATATATATATTTATATTACATTATTGTCACTCACTAATTATAGTTAATTTAATTTATTATCGTAAAACAGCTTTGTAAGCATAAAAATTTTCCACATTAAAAAACATTCATTGATATTCAATTAGTTCATATTTTCATTTCAAATTCATATAAAACCAATGTGTTAATTTTATATTTGTGTAAACTTTTTATTTTCTTAAGTTAATTAATCATATTCTTAACAACTAATTAAATGGTTATTTTATATCCTAATATATTAAATAATAATATTTAATAATATATAATTCTTTGGTGAAAAGTGGTCTTGGGTGTAATCAATAATATAAAATAATTCTTCTCTTTCAGGTATCACATGGTAACATGGTGTTTAATGCATTAAAATATATATAATATTTCGTATCTACTAAAAATAGTAAATATATTTTGAATTATAGTAATATTATATTCCCTTACACACATGGTGATACATGTCATAGATGATTTTGAATACAATATTTTACATTATATTTTCAGAGATTGACTTATATATATATAAAGGAAATTGAATTCGAAGAAGTTCCTTGAAGGGGTAGAGAGAGACCCCTTAAATAAGGGGTAAGAGTTAAATTATTTTTAAATATTTTAAATTATTATAAATTTAGCACAACTTAAACAAGCCATGTGAAATCAAAATGTTGAAATTATATATTGGATAAGAGATAAGGTCTTTAAAACCCTCATCCATACATTTTTATACTTGTTTCTATCAATTTTCATGCTCCTTAACCATTGGATAATAAATTTTTTTCATTTTAAATTTTACCATGACAATGGGTTTATTTACCTAAGGTAACATAATATATATACATAATGATACTAATGTAATTACTATATAATTTAATCGCATTTATTCTAAATATGAATCCATTTAATTTTATTTTATTTTAAAAAGTTATAAAAAATCATTTTAAAATAAAAACATGTAATGTGTTTAAATTTTTTTCCTAAAATATAACCTATGTTCTAAAATATCAAATATGGGTTTGTAAATTAAGAAAATATATAATGCCTCTTATTAAATACAAACTTGGACCTATAAAAATGTTTCATGAATATACAATTAATACGTACATACCAATAATTCCATAAATGTCATGTGTTTTTGTAAAAATGTTATTTTTCACTATTTTTCTAAAAATCATCCCATTTAAAAATATACATAAAAATTCACCATGTAATTTTAATATTAATAATAAGAAAAAATAGTATTCATATTTTAAAATTCTATTCTTAAAAAAATGAAATTCAATATTTAAATAAAATTCAATATATATTGGAATATTTTCTATATTTAAGAAAAAATATTTTATAAATGTTAATTATTATTTTATATTACTTCCTGTCAATTAACATTTAATTTATTAGAAATATATAATTTATATTATCAATATATATTACTGTTTTATAATCATAATATAAATTGTTTCTTGAAATAAAAAACAAATTAAAAATATATATTTGTTAGCATGGAATGATTTTCATTTCTATTTTATATATGTTAATTGAATTTAATTCCTAAAAAATTATAAATTTATTTCATTTATATAATTATTTTAAAATTTTGTTACCTAAATTAATTCCATGTAATTCAATAGCTATGTGTAACTGGTCTTAATATATCACTATTTTTGTATAGTGTGATGTTGTTTGTGGGGAAGGATATTAATAACATTAACATATTTAACTGAATTCATACATTAGGATCATGGGATGCTAAATTCTATCCCAAAATTTAATAATAAATAAAAAATTATGGTTCAATATATTTACATGTAAATAAACAATAATTAATATAGAGTTAGAGTAACCAATAATTCCAATACTGGTGGTTTTTTGGAGTAGTTTATAAATGTAACATGTCCTCCCTCAGGGTTTTTGACCTGATAAATTTTGAAATTATCACAACATGTTTTCCACAAGAACCTAAAATTCATATAAATTGAATCTTCCTAGGTTTTTCTCACTATAGCATTGTCCAACAAAATATTGTAGAACTAATTTTTTTGGTACCTATATTTTGAGTACATATAATTAATACAATAATTAATTTCAAATACAATCTTGTTTAGAATATGATTTATAACAAAAATAAATGATTATAGATTGATGTTCCTTTTTATACCTAATAAATATTTTTTATTTTATTCCTTAGTTTTTTTCCAAATTTCATACAATAATTAAAAATTACATTTTATAATGTTCCTTCACAAAAAGTAGACTTTTTAGAATTTCAAGTAAAGTTAAATTATTTTGAAAAAACAATCCCATCATTACTATATAAAATACAATGAGATAAAAAAATCTAATAAAGATTTATTTACATTTGGTTAAAAGAGATATATTAATTTTAATATTCATAATTTTAAATTCTATATTCTCAATATTTAGTTATTGAATTATATTTAAAATCAAACAATATTTTAATTTTAAAAGATTTACTTCTTTAAAAATGAATGTTATTTTAATTATTTTTTATAAAATTAAATTTTGTATGATGTTAAAAAAATAATATTTAACATGATCTATATAATAAATATAATATTTGTATCATAAACAAGAGGTTAAAGAGGTAGAAGAGTATTAAGTAGAACTTTATGAATTTACATCATTAAAAACATCGATAATGGCAATTATGCCATTTGAAATTTTGGGACTTGATTCATTTTTTAAATTAGTTTCCTAAATCACAATCCAATATGTAAATGTTAGAGTCTTATTACCTTACATGTTTTATTTATTTTTTTTGTTCACTGGATAATCAGACTTTATGTGGCCTTTTTTCAGCCAATGAAAGTGACATTCATTTCAAAATTTTTATTTCAAAAGAATTTTGTAGTGGATTTCATGTTCATATACTTATTTACCTTATCAAAAATGTGAGATATATCTATTAAGAATTTTTATGAGTTAGTGTTTATTTCATTTAAATTCATTTTCTTTTACGTTTTCTTATCCTCCTTTTCCTCATTTTCATCTAGTCGTCCCATGGTTATCCTATACCTTATGAGTGAACTGATGAGATTTCAGACGTCAATATTCTTTATGTATTTTAATTTTGGATCACAATGACTTTAGGATACGTATTTCTTGGAATACCCCAAAAGGGTTTTATAGACTATAGTTTCTTTACAAAGTGAATAATAAAGATCCTTTAAACTATTACAATTATCTGTAAATATAGTAAACATTTTCATTATATATTCTCTAGGATTCACAAGGAAACATTAAAATCCCTATTTAAACATAATTAATCACGTATCATTAACTTTTTTAATCATTTTTTAGTTAATTATATGAGTTTTTATCTTCCATGATCCATTTCATAAATTTAAATTTTATTAAATTCATTTTATTATTAACGAATATGTGATGAATTAATTTTTTACCAAATAATTAAATAGAAGAAATATCATCAAGGGTCCATTCGTATTATTCTAAATATTAGGGATATAACAATTCATAATAATTTTATATACATGATAACTAATTTAACTATGAAATGTAGATATATTATTTTTCCAATAACCCAAATTATAATAATGAAAATGGGATCCTAACCCCTGGAGTTTTCATCAGGAGAATATTTGGTTCTTAAAAAAGACATTTTGAAAAATAATATTTCATGAAAATTAGTCAATGATTTTAAAAACAAATGAATCTTTTAAAAAATTAGAAAACAATGAAATTAAAATTTTCAAGCCTCCTATAGTACTAACTGTAGATCAAATTAGGGTAAAACAAAATGTCAAAAACTGGCTTGGATACCCTGGTAACCTGATAATCAAGCTATCCCAAACTAATCCAAAAGGGCGTTCCCGATCCCCATGGGTCAACGATGAGAACCGCACACCATAAAATATGAAATTTGGAATGAATTTTCCACAAACCAAGTAGAAGAAAATGAAAAAAGGTAGTATGAATAACAAAAGAAACTCCATTGTGAGTAAAGTAACTAATGTCAACATGGAATTAAATCCCTATGTACTATAACCCAAGTAATAAAATAGATGGAAAAACCATAAGTCTCTATGTAGATAACTCACAATGTCCAAAGTTCAATAGCTAGATCAACCTCTAGGTGATGCTTTCACCTTTCTCGAACCTGGAAGGACATAATCTACAAACTCCAGAGGGAATAAGTAGGGTGTGAGATAAAAAAACCAGTAGGGTCTCACTATGGATTCAATTATAGTTTCCAATAATATAGTAACCAAAAATAAATTAATTCAATTTTAAATAAACGGGTTTGAGTTTTAAATCATATTTTGGAAATCATGTTATACAGTTCAATTGATGAAATTCACATTAACAAAAGAATTTAAAACTGATGGAATATTTCTACAAAAATAGAATAAATAAAAAAAATTATAAAATTGTTCATATAAATTCAGAAGACAAGTAAAAAAATTTTACGTTATTGGAATACATTTATATATAAAATATAAATAATAAGTGAACAACATGTTCATCTTCCAAATAGGTACGATATAGTTTTTAGATATAGGACACCATACTCTCAATGTGATCTCAGTAAAATGTGTTTTCACACAACATTTGACAGTGTATAGAGGATACTCATCACCCTCACATCATAGATGCGACCCACTACACGTATGTTTTAGAATGTTATAATGGTGTATAGTGTGTCTAAATAAAACTACAACAACCAATGTTGTGCATGTGATCTTACATAATTAATGATTGAAAATTTATGTTAATGTTAGTTAATTATTACTTAATCACATTCTCTAATTTCAAATTTGAATTTTTTCATTTAAAAACAAAAATAGGTTTTAATAAAAAAACATGCCTCTTTAATAAGATAAACCCACTAGGTTTCTGTCAATACATTTGAATCTATCATCACAAATTTGAAATCCATTCAAAAACAATTCCAAAAATTTTACATTTTCTCTAATTAAATTCAAAAATTTAAGTAAAATAATTTCCACCAAATTTACTATATAGATTCAACAATTTCTGTCGACCAATTTACATAAACATACCTCAATTCAATGGAATTGGGGTATTTCCCAATATCCATGCCAAAACCATTTCAGATATCCCAACTCATTAGACATGGATTTCATCAAATAAATTGAATGAAAATTTGATAAATTGAGTGTAAATAAAAAGTTTAAATAAATCAATAAATGTAATGTTAAAAAATTTGGCTAATCAGGACAGAACCACTGACCTTTTCCCAAAACTCAACACTCTCAAATGATCCCATCAATGAGAATGAAGGAATAGAAGTCCTCGAAATGAATCCTAGATAAGATATCCAACATAATAAGGAATGAATCATTAAATTTAAAGATGATTTATAAAAGTCCCAAAGGATTTTAGATATTATTATGAAGAATGAATGAGATAACATAACTGTGAATCATACTACCAACAAAACGATGATCGAAGGATGACCAAATGGATCCATATAGTTTCGAGATCATCCAGATCATCTAGGGAAGACTCTATATTGAGGGAGACGAATCAAGAGTGAATCCAAAAAACAAAAAACTAGTTGCATTTCCAATTTAAAAAAGTACAGTCAATGTATTAGAAGATGTGTAATCCCTATACATTTCATGAAATAGTTACTTCTCATAACCTCTGAGAAAAAATCACCTTGACATAATTTGCAATACTATGAATTAAAAACTCATAATTAATTTCATTACGACATGCAATGACCCATCATGATTTGTACCAATCACAACATGAGGCCTTTTACTACATGTATATTGATGCATTACGTGATGTGAAACCTTGTTACATGATGTGTTACCCTACAGAAGCCTATAAAAAGGCTGCTTAAGGTTTATAATCGAAAAAAATATATGTCATTACCATTATAGGTATCCTAAAAATTCATTGTCAACCCTAACCAATCAACAAAAAAGAGGAACCGTGAAAAGGTTAATGAAATACCTATCAGACCGGTAATGGGATGTTACAAAATCCACTCCATAAAACATTTCTATTCCAATAAATCATTTGAAGATTATTTCATGCCAAAAAGATGAGTCCACTACACTTTCATCATTTCCTCACATTCCCATATCTCATTATTATCAAAACCAGGCTACCATAGAACACATACTAAAGGTATCAACCTCCCAATAATTAAATTTGTCTCAGAATAAACTATCATGAATAGCCACTCAGTCAAAAATTAATGAAGATAAATTTCAAAAACACTCCACCTGAAATCATGAGATTATCCAATGAGATACATTCTCTTCTATGATACATGGAATAGGTTGTGTAATGACGTTAGTTGTGGTAGTATTTCTTAATGGTATGAAACATTCCCCACCATCTTCAAAAACTTCAATGATCCCACATAATGAGGAGAATGATTCCCTTGCCACCCAAGATGTCAATTACCCAAACATGGTGAAACATCCAATAACACCTTTTCACCAACTGAAAACTCCAATATTATATTGCGATGATTAACATGAGACATATATCTTCTTTATTCTATCAAAATTATCTGATAAATTAACTAAATCATCAATATAATCTTTTTCACCAAACATCATCCAACAACAGAATTTTCTCCTATCTCTATCCAACACAACAGAGAATTATAGGGCTGGCCTAAAAAGTCCAATAAAGGATTAATTATGATCGAGTACTATTAACTATTGTTATAAGAAAAATAAACCTTCCATAAATGACCCTCCCAAGCCCCCATAGATGTTGAGAACACTAGTTTGAAGTATATACTCAAGAATCTGTATAGACCTCTCTATCTTTACATTTGAGAGTGGATGGTAGGTCGTGGTAAAAAATTCTTACAATCCTAGTGCCACCCAAAGGCCTATGCAAATGATATATATAAACAATGATTCACTATCGAATCTTATATCATATTGAACATCGTACATAAAAAATCTCTTCCCCATAGATACATCCCAACTCCCCAACTATGGTTGTATCTCAAATAAGTATAAAGTGAGTTGACATGGTTAGCATGTTTATAAAAACCCATATCACATTCTACATCCTCTATATATGAGGATAACAAACCACAATGTCTATACGGATTTCATCCCACTACCATGTATGGACTGGAATGGGTTTCCACAACTCCAAAGGATTTTGGTGCACAACATTCACCTATTGACATGTATAATAATGAGAAAAAAATTAGTAATGACCCAATCTCATACATATATACCATTACTACCACGTCGTGTCATAGAAAATATTAGTGGTTATTGGGTGCACTTCCAACTGAAAATTATGACAATCCCCCATTACATCATTCCATTCAACTAGAGGCACAATGAAGAGATACCAATATCCAATAGAATCTTTTTTGGAGAACGAACAATGGGTCATTGTTTCCCAACCACAAGGAGTGCCTCTAATGATACATAATTTTTCATTATGCTCCTGATTCTAAAAAATCATATCGAGAATAGATGATTTCAACTAAATATTTTGATAAGGAAAATCCATCCCCTTTCTAATGAACTCTAATATGGCACAGTTCAGAAGTGTCTTGAAATTAAACTCTTCTAATTATTCTTTCACATTCGGGGTTTGAAGTTTCATAATAAATCCATCTTCAACAAAATTCCCTTTAACTATGGTATATGTGATGTAAATGTTGAATGATTTCAGGTACTCTACCAAAATGCATCTGACATTGATTCCAATATTTTTTAGAGAAGATATAATTGAATATTTTTTTCCCAAAACATAGTTATCCTTTATCCAAATAGGCAGTGCTGCCAAATATTATGCACATGAATCACAACCTCAAGTTCAAGGTCCAGGATAATATAATTATTCTAATATGGCCTAAGCAGATGAGATCTATAAGAAACTACCTAATCTCACTTCATAAGAACGCATACACATACTTAATATAATGCATTACAAAAGTCTACATATCCATGTCTTACCTCTGGAAAAGCTAACTCATATTAAGTAGATGAAATATGTTACATATAATCAAAGTAGCTTTGACATTTATCATTCCAAGAATATTTCACTCCCTTCTAAGATAGAAAATTCCTCAGAGAAAACAACTTCGATAAGTCCTTCAAGAAAAAATGTCAATATTTGGAATAGACTAAGAATTTTGGATATTGATGACAATACATGGTTTCTACCAAGTCATAATAGCCTTCACCTTCTTAGGATCAACTGATATACCTTGTTCCGAAACAAAGTGTCCCCATAATTTTTATTTCTAAATCCATAAATCACACTTTAAAAGTATTCCATGGAGTCAGTGAGATTTCATCAAACTCAGAACTATACTCATATGATGCATATGGTCATCCTCGTACATCGAGTAAATGAGGATTTCATCCATTAATATGACCAAAAAAATTTCCAGATACTCATGGAAAATCATGTTCATCAATACTAAGAAAATTGTTGAAGTTCTTGTTAAACCAGAGGGCATAACAAGGTACTCATAATGGTTGTACTGACTCCAAAAGGAGGGTTTCACAATGTCATATAATTTAATTATCAACTAACTGAAACCTGGTCATATGATGATCTATGAAAACCACTTCACATATTTCAACTCAACAAACATATCCTCAATTCAGTGAAAACAAATACTTTTTCTCTACTGTAACATGATTTAGCTTATAGTATTCAACACATAAGAAAATGGAACCATCAATATTCTTAAATAAAAGAACCGGTGCTACCCAGGGTGACACACTTGTGTGTATAAAGCCTTTCTCAAGAATATATTCCCATTGGGACTTCATAAAATCTAGTCCAACTGGTTCCATATATTAAGAGGTAAATGAAACTGGTTGAGTACCAAGCATTGATTCAATAGAGATCTCATCCTCTCCTAATGGTGGAATACTAGATAATTTATTAGGAAACAAGTCAAGAAACTCGATGATAAGTGGCGGGATATCGTTTTTCAAAAATTGACACTCCAAATTGAAATCAATCATATATTTCATATTCCTTGACTTAGGATTTGATGGTCTGGATCCACTTGACATTGGGTACCAATATTATTTAAATAAAAGAGACAAAACATGGGTGAATTAATGTAGACCTACCTAAGATAATAATAAACCCATGAATTATTGGAAATGATCCATTCCATCCTGAATATGATTTCAATAGATTTCATGTCAAGAACCAGAAAACTTTTAGCCTGCTATATATTTGATAGAGTAATGAATAAAGTAAGACTACATAGATACATCTCTCTCTTCATACCAAAAGGTTTAGCAATATCCATTAGATAAGATAAAATGTCCATAGGTTGATTAAGAATTTTAAATATAAGTGTAGAAATAAATCTATAGTAATGGTACCTATAACGGTTGTCGGACCCATGTTTACTGCTTATAAAGATTCTTCCATTGTGTAATGTACCATAATTCGAGATATATGTAGTTTGAAAACTTTTAAAGATGAATCATTTTATTTCATATTATATTTAATAGGATCAGATGATCATGTTAATCTGTGAAGAGTAGAATGGTTTCGGTAGAATCTCTTTATGTGTTCTGAACATCTATAGGATCTATAGTTTTTGTGGGACTTAGTGAACACACTACAAGAATTTCATCATTTTCCACACTAATAAAAAATCAAAATAAATACTCTTGGTACTGTAAAAGGTCTGTAAGGACTCTGTTATAGATAACTGTAGTGAATATCATCATGCTTATGCTGTCCCTTGATGGAATTAACTATATCGCTAGGAGAAAAATAAACTTCTGATAGCCCTGAATTTACATCCAAGTCCTTCTGGACTATTGTCACCGTATCTTTTACATCAACATAAGTGGGATGATTTAGAAAGAATACTTGAGAAAAAATCTATGTTTTTTTTCAAAAATAAAAATGCAGAGCCTTCATCTTTTGATTAGACAAAATCTCAAGTGTAAACTACAGTAGCATAGAAAAGATATATGAATACTCAGTCATGGATCAATTGGTCTACTCTACAATGAAAAAATCCATAGCCTTAGCCATCTCTATTAACACTTGATAGAAATGATCAAAATAAATAAGATTGAAGTATTTCAAAGATAATTCCTCATGTTTCTTTTTTGTTACCATCATGTTCTGCCATCTCCAACTTGGTCCTTCCCATATAAAGGTGGCACATTTCACCTCAATCACATCTGGTGCATCCAAGATCTCAAACAAACACTCTATATCTCTCTACCATTCATCATCATATAGAAGATCAGTGGAGAAATTGAAAACTGGTATATTCTTCTGATCTATCTCTTTAGAATTATTTCAAGAATCACCCCCTAAGGATCCATAGCATGATCCTGAAGCAGAACTGGAGGATGTTCCAATCCAAGAGTATGGACAGTGCACACTATTATCTCAGCTAAATTTGGTTCCTTTGGAATATTCTCTCATTTCAGTTAAATAGAAACTTCCTCCGAGATCATATTTTCACATCCTCTCAGAGGCATGATGGTACACAACATTAGCATAAAACATGGAATGAATTATATTAATACTCACACTGAGAAACAATAGAAATTATCCTCAATAAATCAACAACCTGAGTTTGATTCCACTCTATCCAACTCAATATAGCTAAAGGACTTGAACTAATTCAAAAGACGTCAGTACCTAACCAAATATGGGGTTATAAGGCTAGTTTTGGTGTGAGATGGATATGCACTCAATCGAAACTTCCTTTTATATCCTAAAAAAATTTCTTAAATTCATGTTGACTTGAAGAAAAAAGATCAACATCCACATTTGATAACACTTTGTTGTGAAATACCATGAGTACCATGGTAACACAATAATTTGGTCGGTCATAACATATCTAAAAGGGTGTTCTAGATCCCAACGGGTCGGTGACTCGCACATGGCTCCATACAACAAGTTAGGGGGAATGAATTTTCCACAAACAATTCTTAAGGGAAAAAATAAATTATGCATAATGAAGGAAAACCCACTAAGAGTAATATACCATATCTGAAAAAGGATTTAATGCCCAAATTACTACATCATAGGTACCAAAATAGAGGAATACCACCCAATAACATTAGAATATTGCTCACCATGTCTAGAGTTCAATAGCTAGATCATCCACCTTGTGATCATTTCCACTTGGTCGAACAAAAAAGTATATAATCTAAAATCACCTAATGCATAAGTAGGGTTTGAGATAAAAACCTATTATGTTCTCACCAAGGATGAGATAATATTTTCAAATGATAGATTCATCAAAAATTAATTCATTCAATTTTAAAAAAAATTGGTTTCACATTTTAAATAATATTTATTAAATTATTTGATACAATTCAAATGATTGAATGTACTTTATGTAAATTATTTAAATATGATGGAATATTTTTAAAATAGTGTCTTATAGAAAATTATATAATTTATTTTATATAAATTCAAAAGGAATGTAAAATATTTTAACAACATTGGCATACATTTATATGTCTGATCTAAATTACAAGTGAAAAACATGTTCATCTTCAAAATATGTATGATCATGTTTTTATCTATATGACTCCTCACTCTTTATGTTATATGAGAAATATGTTTATACAAATTTCCTTATGAATATAGAAAGGGGAGACTCATCACCCTCCCATCGTGGATATGACTCACTGCATGTTTGTTTTATAATATTGTAATAGTGTAGAGTTGGTCCAAATAAATAACCAGCTACCTAAGGATGGCATGTACTATTACATAATTAGTGATGAGAAATTTTTCTTATGACTAATTAAAATAAAATAAAATTCCATTATGAAATTTAAAAATGAAAATTTAACATTTAAAACAAAAATTGGTTTTAATCAAAATCATGCCTCTTTAACAAGATAAACCACAGGCTTTCTATCAAAACATTTTAGTCCAATTTCAAAAGTTTGAAATCCATTCAAAACCTATTAATTGAATTTCACAAGTCATTTTTCTATTTAAATTCCTCAATATAATTGAAATAATTTCCATCAGATCCATGATTTCAATTCCACAATTTAAATCAAACAATTTCTAAAAACACACCACAAATTTAATGGATTTGGGGGGTTTTCATAATTCCCATGACAAATCCATTTAAAATAAAAAAATTCACATGATATAGGTTTTATCAAATTAATTTACTGAAAATTAGAGGATTTTTTTTAAAATCAATAGTATAAATAAATCATGCAATGCAATATTAACCAATTTGGATAATCATGAGAAAACCACATACCATTCCCAAAATGAAACACTTACAACAGCACACATTAGTCAGAATGATGGTGTAGAAAACATAAAAACACTACCATGAAACAAGATACAACATAATAGGGAATGAATCCATAAATTTCAATATGATTCATTGAGATCCCAAAAAAGGATAATGAGATAATGAAAAATAATGAAGGATAAGGGTTACCCGGGAATCACACCACCATCAAAATTATGATGAAACACCGAAAAAATGGTTTTGGAAGGGATTGAGAGCTTCAAGATCACCTAGGGAAGTCTCTAGGTCATTAGAGATGAAACTAGAGAGGATCCTAAAAAATAGACTAGTCTCACTACCTGTTTAAAAAACCAGAGTCGGGGTATTACATGATGTGTAATCCCAATATATGTCGTGAAATAGTTAATTCTCATATCTACTAAAAAACGTTCCTCCTAGACTTAATTTCTTATTCTCCAAATTAAAAAATAATCTTTAATCCATTACATACATGTAATGACTCATCACGATGTGTTCCCATAATGACGTGAATCCTTTCACAACTTGTACATCGAATAATTACACAATGTTTACCCTTATTAAATGATGTGTGACCCTTTAGAAGCCCATAGAAAATGTTGGTTAGTAATGAGATCAAAAAAAAATATGACATTACCGTCAAAGGTATCCTCCCAATTAATTCTCAACCTTACCCAGTCAATATAAAATAGAAATCATGACATGTTAAATGACATACCTATTAGATCGGTATGAGGATATTTCATGGAATGATGAGTTGAATTTACTTTAAAAAAATTCAAAAAAATAAAATACTGAAAAATAATTTTAGAATGACTTATCATTTGGGAGAGATAAAAATAGAATAAAATTTTAACGTGACAATGATTTAATAAAATATTTTTATAATAGTGATAGAATAAAAATGGTCCATTTGTATAATAATTAATTAAGGGTAATGATGAATTGAAAAATGACTAATTAAATGAAAAAATAGATAGATGACTAAAATTTTGGAAAATAGTTAGTAAACAAATTTCATTAATGGACCATAAAGAGAGCCTACATCTTCTAAATTAATTTATTTAGGATTTAATGTATTGGTCTCATTGATTCAACGGTTTCTAGAAATGTAAAACTCCCTTAATTTTTTTGGTTATAGCATGAAACTAAAATGAAATCGAAATTAGGTATTGAATGGATATATCATTAAAACAAAAAGATAATTTTATCTCTCTTTTTAATAGTTATGGTAATAAAACATAAACCCATCACTCTAAATGTAGGGATCACTGATAATATATGAAAAAGAAAAAAGATATACTTTCTCAGAAGTAGTCAAATTTTATTAAATTATACATTCTATAAAAATAATAAGAATAACCCTTAGAAGATAATGAAAAAAATTATGAGGGTTAAAAGTTATTATAATTATTAAAGAATATAAATTGGTGAAGAGAGGAATTATAAAATGAAATAACTTGAGGGATAATTTCTGATCAAATTTGTTTTCACTTAAGAATGGTTAATAAATACAGTAAAAATGGACAACAATAGTTCTATTTATTTCATCAACATGATTTATGAACCCTATGGAATTTTCATTCATAAATTAATACATTTGTGAAAATAATTAATCAAATTCAATCATCAATAAATTCCAACATAGAAGGAATGTGCCAACACCAAATGATAGTCGGAATCCTTCACTGGGTACCCAGTTCACTACCTACTATATCCAAAAAAATGATAATCCCTTTAGATGGCTGTTTAGTTCACCAAAAATTTATGGTCATAAAAAATACAAAGGGGATTCAATCCACCTAAACCCTATATTTCTTGCACATCCACCATCTAAAGAGCGGGCTTCAGGTGGAAGTATATTATACTATCCATGCCACGAACTAGCTGAGGGAACTACATTAGAAAAGTAATGCATTTCAATACCTTTAACTTCTACATGTTCCTACACTACATCATTAAATGAACTTATAGAGATCTATCTACCACTATCCATGAATTCAATAATTCCTCAAATCACTTTAGGGGTCATTCATGGTTATTATATGTTTCCAAAAATATTTCATCAAATATAACATCACTTCACTTAATATAAATTGTTACACTATTTAACGAGTATTTTTATCCTTTAAACAAAATACAGTAAGAAGAAAAAATATTTCTCTCAACGTAATCACAAAAAATAATTAAAAAATCTTATAAAATAACAAATAAATTCTTTGATACCAACTAAGAAAACCAAGTTCCACATTCCCATGTCTGGTTCTAAAATAAAAAATGTTACAATTTTCATTTATGTAAGGTCTTATGTCTCAAAATATACATATATATATAATTAATTTAAATAATAAAACTCATACTAATGATGAAAAAAATGAGTGGTTTAGTGTTCTTGATGCTCCACCACATCAGAAATTTATTTTATGAAAATTGTGAAAATAATCTCATAATTGAAACACACATGACACCTATCAACACTCCTCATAGGTTATACTGAAAATCACAACAAAGGATATAAAAATATTTGAAAGGGGTGATATAAAATCACTTGTAATGGAAAAACATTTAATAAATGGTCATATAAAAACAATATGATAAAATATGATCGTGGAAAAAAATCTTCTTAAATATATTATTATAAGAGTTTTCCCTAAGACATGGGGGAAGTAAATTTGATCTCAAATGGATAACCATTTACCATAGTAGAAGAGTGAAAAAACATGAGATAATAATCATGATCCATGGGGTATAATCATATTATTGTGGTAATAATATTTGTAAAATTAATAATAGGGACTATAAAATGTTTATAAGTATAGATATAATTAAATCATGTATTAGAAATAATTTTATCATATAATATAGTGGAGAGGTCATCGCCATGAGATTCCCATGACATAGTAAAGTAATAATTACTATCTGACTCCCATAAAAAAGTTGAGCAGAAATAAATACATGATTCCCATAATCAAATTGGATTTGGAAACACTATATGATTCTCAAAAACTTAATGGAGTAGGAATCACTACCCAATACCAAAACATAGTTTAGAAACCACACATTAAGGATTGCCATAGTGGATTTAACATTAATATTATATTCCTGAAGTTATATATTGAGATATAGAAGTTTATCAAATGAATTGGAAGTTGATATAAAACCACATATCATAACAATAATTACCAATACATATGTGGTCAATTAGAAAATGAAAACATACCTACTTCATGCATCACATAATTAACTTGTGGAAAAGTTATGGGTATCCTGAAAAACATTCATAGAACCTTACATAAGCCCTAAATAGAAAGAATTTGGATGGTAACCTAACAATATACCCATTGTATCATATGAAACATTATAGAAATTTAGATAGGTGAAAACATTATGGACGATGAGATATTTGAAAAATAAACTGTTTATCCTATTAGATAAATCAAATTGAATTATCACTTCTATATATTACTGAAAGTATTATAAAAATATTATAAATGAAATAAACTTCACATGATAAATGTTTCAAAACATTTCACAAATATATACTTTTTATAAGATAAATTTTTTAAAAATGAGATGATTTAAAAAACATGAATACTTTATTCTTAAAAAAATCCTTTAAAATAAATTTTGAAATGAATAATTATTTTTTAAAATCAGAATTTTACATTTGAAAAATAAATAATATTTCTTTTCATATAAAAATAAGTATGTATTAAAATAATTTTGAAATAAATTCAAAAGATTTAATGTTATTTTATTCAATAATAATGATCATAATGATGAAAGAAACTATAAATTTTTTTTTGAAAATGTTTTTAACATGGTCATAAAAATTAATTTGTAGGTACCATTCAAAAATAATTTTCAAAAAGATGAGGGGACAAATTTTCAAAAAAAAATTACCTTTTAAAAAACAATATTATATAATGGATCCTTGTAAAATAAAAATATCATCAAAAGTAAATATGGAGGTGAAGATAAAATGTACAATTAGAAATCGAAAAAACATTCCAATATTTTAGAAATTCCTTTATTAAAATCAAATCTGCAAGGAGAGTAAGAAATATTTCATTCAAAAATATGTAAATGGAATTTGGAGTATAAAAAATATATATTTTAAATTTAAAATAAATGAGATGAACATTGAACGAAATAGTGAATATGAATATAGAAGTACAAATTACATTCTGTGGGACTAATAATTATTCGTAATATCAAAAAAAATTATGAATAAAGAAAATAATCAATGTAATTACACCGAAAAAAAAGTTATTTAATCTCATCATAAATTAGAAGAAAATCAACTTTTTAAACCATAGTCATAGTGGAACCATTACTGCTCTAAAAAATATTTTAATTCAAGTAAACCACATACCATTTACTATGAACATCCAAAAATGATATTAAATATAATTTATAATAAAAAAATTATATCTTATATTTATATTTCAAAACATTATTAACATACCTAACACTATATACCCTCAAATTTTAGTCATTTACTTGATATATATTAGTTATTTATGGTTTATTATCATCATAGTTAGTTTTAGATTTTGATTGTTTCTCTCATGATATGAAGTATCAATGTTGATTCACATTATTTAAAATACTTTAATCATTAATAGAATTTACATGGTTCTAGAATATATTTTTCATAATGACATATAATTTACTAATTTTATTCCATGATAGTGTTTGATATAATTCCTGAATATGATGTTGGTGAAGATCTTGTTTTGGTAATTTTAATGAACCATAGGTGGTATCAAAATAATGGGTTATTTTATAATTTTAACAATCTATGAACATAAATAAGGAAATATTTAGATATTATTTTCCTATATATCTTGTAAATATATTTCCATAGTCATCAATGATATAAATATAAAACATTATGAATGTATGTGGTTAAGTCAACCTAATTAAGAAAATGTTATAATCAATGGGTAAGTATGGCTATGAAAGTTATTATTTTAGAATAATATACTTATTAAATAAGACTAAATTTATTATTTAAATGGTTTTAATGTTATAAATCATATTAAAATAAATTTTTATAATTATTAAAATACCATATGAAAAATAAAACATGCCACTTTCAAGGAGGTGATAGCCCTCACTTATGAAAGAGATATGTGTTTCATTCCATATAAAGGGAGGAAGATATATAATTTTTTATAATTTAATAATAATAATTTTATAAATATTATATTTATTCATTAAGTATCCCTTTAGAACTATCATTTTATGTTGGTCATGAAAAACTTATTTTTTTCTCTTACGGAGGCTATAGTGTGTGCATTACACAAGTGGTGGTTTTGTATTCCGAATTGTTACAGGGGAGGCATAAGATGGTTATCATAAAAAAATAGTTCAGTATAATACTTATAATCATATACTTATGAAAACCTCAATATATTATATTTGGTTGATATAATAGCATAAGGAAAATAAAATTAATAAGAAAATGTGTACTTGAAAATTTTACCTTATTCCTTCGAAGTGATCATTTAAAAATTGGATTAATGTTTTTATTGGTGGTAATTTTAAGAGACAAAAAATATAAGAAGTGTATAGAAGTGTTTGGTATTATTTATTTAGAGAATGGATAAATCTAAAATTCTTTTTCTATGAGGAGGAGTACGGGCGCGGTGGCATCATTTATCAGGGAGGGGAGTATCATTTTTGTAATGAATAAAAGTTAAAGTCACTATTAAATGGTAAATTAGATACAATAATGGGAAATAATAATGTGTGAGAAGGGTTTGTGTCTAGAAAAAAATATGTTTTGATACATGTTTTCATTATATAATTATTTCTTTTACACATATACATTTAAATATTAATATTTGTTGGGTTTTACCTTAGAATCTAATATTAGCTGACGTAATTTAACATTAATCCATATATAATAAAAAATAATATTATTTCCTAATATAAAAATCATTATTAAATATATGAAATACATTTACTGAAATAAAATTTTTCAGTGTGATAAAAATAACTATAAAATGATCATATATAATGCGTAAATACCATTTTTAGAAAAAGTATAATTTTATTATTAAAATTTATTATTCAAAATAAATTATCAATATTAAAGATTTAAATTTAATTAATTGGATTATTATTTAGAAAATAAGAGGTATATGAGTTGCAATGTAATCTAAAATATAATTCTAAATTTTAAAATAACATTTAAATTATATTAAAGAAAAATATTAATTATTAGAATAAATTATTACTTAAAATTAAAAATTATAAACAAGGTTTTTATAAATTCAATATAGTATATTTTTTAAATTAATCCTTTTATTATTTAAATACAAACCACAAAGTTAGTGTACGGGAATCAATGCAATTAACGACACTCTACACACACAACACTATGTAGCACCACCACACCATACGTACTCCTGGATCATACTACTTCCAATGAAATCAACAACACCATTGTGAGTAATATTGCCCCATAATGAACCTCCAGAATCACTAGCTTCTATCTCTAAACAAACCATGCCAACATCAAATTATGAAGTCTCCAAACTTATGAAAACCATATTTTAATACACCTTATTTTATTATTTTTTACATAATGTTATACATAATACCATAAAAATGATATGAATCATAGTCTGATTTCAAAATTAGATACATAACGAAGAAATTTTACAAAATTGTACAACAAAGTTATCTAAAAATAGTATACATAAACTACTATTCTAAGGATCTTCGAAAACTACACAACATACTAAGGGGATTTACATTGGAAAGGGTTGAGCGATCAATCCTATTAAAGGAATAGAATAAATCATAGCACAAGGTAAAGAAAAACAATCAATGAAGAGGTTTATAAAGGTAACATGAGAGGGGTGAGTTTCATAATATTGAATGATAAGGCATGATATAACATTATATTATAAATGAAACATGATAATGTGGGGATAACATTAGACATGATATCAAAAATATAGTTTATAGTTGTCCTAAATGTCAAAATGACAAGGTAAAAAAATTCCATTGATGGATATGATTTAATCCCTAATCACATACCTTATTTCTCATTCAACTAAATACTTACCATGCACAATACAATGTTGTATATGTGCACCCATCATTTTAATATCAATTACATTAATATGTTTGACACATGTATCATACAAAATAAATTGTCATTTCATAATGTTTAATATAATGATCATGTTGTGTGGGTAAAATACGTGGATGTTCCCAATAAATTAATGATAGGTATATCTAGTTAAATAATGTTGATTGGAAATAAGTGTGGGTATTTACAATAAAAAAAATTATCATGTAAAATCACAAGATAATTATAGAAACAAAATGGGGTTAATTAATAGATCATGAAATTGAATAATGAGGGTTAAATGGGTCTATAATAATTAGTATGTGCTAAGGGTAGTAATAGGTATATATTTCAACATAATGTGACATGAAAATTTGCGAATTAAAAGGGATAATACCGTGAAGGTTCTTGAATAATGATGGGAAAGAGTGGATCCATTTCCATTAAAGTATTCTTATAAAAATGATATAGGGGATTATTAATAACTTTGTGGAACATTGATAGGGCTATATAGTTTACTGTAAGGGTAATTTCATTCTAAAAGGGTTTTATGTTATTTTTAATATGGATTTTTGTGGGTTTATATAAAATTATATATGATAATTATGTATTAATATACAAATATTGGTTTTGGACACTATATGAAAAATTGGTTAAAAAGAATAATATGCTTTTATGATGGTTTATTCGAATGGTAATTAATATTTATTAGTATACAATTTTGATGACTATGTGCATCAAAATTAATCATTAGGTAATGTAGATGGAAGTAATTTTTTTGAAAAATTGATTATAAATCCATAAATACATAAATAAATGTTTTTTAGGATTCATTGATGATTAATTAAATTAATAAAATAAAATCAACAAATATTTAAATGGAAAATATATATTTGGTTTTTCATACCTTTTGGGGCACATATAAATCACTTTTGGGTCATTGGGATGTTGTACTACACACTATCTATTTATATGATATTTAATTTTGATCCCAAAATTATGAAAAAAATCATTGTTGTCTAATTTTTATGTGATGATTTCAAAAATAATATTTTTTGTCCAAATAATTCTACATGTATGATAAAGTAAACTTTTAAATAAAAGCCCAAATTTATTTAAAAATACTGGTTATTTACAATAACAGTTTTCTTACCCTTATAAAATTTATTTTTGACTTAAAAATTATATTTTATTTTATATTTATTTAAAATTATAAAATAATAAAATTTTAATAAATTAAAATTTATTTCAAAAAATATAGAATTCATTATAATTGTGTGTCTTTTTTTGAAACTATACATTCCATAAATATATAAATCATGTTTCATCAGATAAAAATATATATATTTTTCTAAATCATTATGTAATCTTTTAAAAAGTAATATTAAATATTAATACACATACTAATTGTTCAATTAAATGAAGATACCTAATTTCATACTATTTGGGCCTAGAAAAAGAACCATTTATTAAACAATCAAATTCCTGAAGGGTATGTTATGCAATTATAAGATTTTATTATGGTTCTTTGATGTACATGGTTTGGTATGTGATCTAGTAAATGTTTAAATTATATCCTAGATAGTTTAATTTATGATTTAGTTATTGAATCTGATCTTCATATTCTTCAATGTAAAATCCATATGATGATACAACCCTAAAGAAGTTCCAACAGATTTACTTTATAGGGTACAATAATATATGTCAAGTCCGTCATTTAATTCATATGTGTCTATTGGAATTTCTCATAACAATTAATATAAGAATATTAATATTCACTGTAAAATATAACTATTATCAATGATTATGATGTTTAATAGTCTATTAAATTTCATAAACTATAAAACTCATTAAAATATCAAAAAAAATTTATTTATTTTATATAACATCATTATCTAATAATTCATTTATTCATTAAAATGGTAATTTCATTAATAGAAATTTTATTCATTATATTAAATCTACCTTGAAAAATTCTACCCTCAAAATATTCATTTTAAACACTAAAACATATTAAGTTACTTATGTTCATCACCCCTTTCGTATCCCATGTTTCTACCTCAAACTTGTGGTTCTTCCATAACACATTGACCAGGTGGGATATCTTATTTCATATTACCTTACCTTGAAAATCAAAGATATTCACCCACTAATCCTCATAATAAATATAATTCTCAAATGGTTTCACCACTAGATTTAGTAAATGTGATTTTTATGGTATGTACATCCTCAATAGGGATACCTATAACATATCATATACATGAGATATTTTAGGTACATGTTCTTGTCAATAGCCACCACTTTTATGTAATCAAGGACTAAAGGGGGATGACATATTTGTGACTAGGGATTCCCTTCTTCCTAATCCTCATGAAATTATTCCATGATGATATATGAATGAACACTTGTCTATAACCACAAACTCTATTTCACATTGATGGTTGGGTAGATAGATTCTCATTGAACTTTGTTCAAATTTTATATGAATTTTAATGGTACTAAAGTTATCTATTATATCATGGGAAATATTGGCTATCTTTATATTCCTCTCCAAAACTTCATCCATGAATATGTGAATCTGAAACCCCTTCCCTTATAGAGCCTCAAAAGGTTCCACATGAATTCTAGAAAATAAAATTTATAATTTAAGAAATCAAATTAGTTAAGGTGTTTGTCTCAATATCCATGTAAATCCATTCAAAATGATATTATTTTATCCTATATATTTTTATTAGTTACTTTAAACAAGGACCCATATAAACATGGTGGGAATTGATAAAGCTCGATTCAATATCCAACACTTGTTGAAGGCTTCTCAAAAACCACCTGATAAAACACAGATCTCAATAAAATATAATATACAATATAAAATCCAATTATTCATACCATTTCCACTATGTGTATCTTGGTGAGTTGTAAAATAGATAAAGATACATTGCTGGAAATGAAATGAGATAATTTGATAAGGTAATCATCTACGACATAGATGGCCTTATTGACCTTATTTGTCCTGGGGATTCCTATGAAAAAATGGTTATTTTTTCCAATTACCATATCGGTGTGCGAAATGGGTTCATCATTCCTTTAAACTTATATCAATCAACCTTGACGTGTTGTCATACCATGTATCGAGATAAAAACTATAAAATTACGCTATTTATGTTAACCCAAAAGAATATTTTCTATATATATATATATATAAATCATACTATTCCATAATGAATAGAGGTGTATGAGATATATGAATCATCCATAAGTTCTATATTCAGTTTTGGTTTTTATGGGTCACATTTCTGGTTTCTAAACCTTATAATTCCATATTCAGCTAAGTGGAACTCTAGAAACCATCTTTTATAGAACCTCATCATAATTTTGAGCATCCATGATCCTATAAAGAATGGATGGAAAAAAATTTATTTTATAAAGGTAGTAAGAATATCTTCTTTATTATTCTCATTCCCATCCTATGAATGTTTAAATTGAATTGATCCCAAACAATCATCATCATTGATAGAGTTGCATGATCAATTTTATATAGGATTTAGTCTGTTTTTTTCATTCCTATGATTGTAGTGGATTCAACTATCATAATCCTTGATCAAATATAAACATCTTTGTTGGTTTTAATTTGGATCCTTTTTTGGGGATATATACTTGAGGCCTTTATGGTTTGTGTATCTATCTCACTTCTCCTCGTAGAGATACTGCTTCCAAATATTCTATGGGAAGATCACTGCAACCAATTCATGGTCATGAGTTGGGTAATTATAATCGTGGATCATTATTTGGTGGGAGACATTGGTTATAAATTTTTCACCTTTCACGGGTACACAACCCTATACCCATTTGGATACATTTTTGAAAAACATAAATGCTTCCCCACATGTGGGTTAAATGATGATGGGTGTAATTGTAAAGACCCGTATCCTGACATACATGGACATTACATTACTTTTGCGGAATAATTAATACATAACAAAAATACACACACAAGGATCGTAATAGTTTAGAGTCTTTGGAAACTCGGAACGTAATCTTCTAATCCTGGTGAAAGATCTTCAAAATCTCCCACAAAGATCTTCTTTTTTTTACCTAAAACCTTTCTTTATATCCTGGGGAAAAGAAAACATAAAAGGGTGAGCTCAAATGCTCAGTAAGGGTAAATAAAAGAAATATCAATCACATAATTTTCATAAGAACATAACATTTTTGGAAATCTTAACCTGCAAAAGAGAGCATAATTTCATAACATGGGATAAATCATAGTAGTGAAAATGAAACCATAACTTAAAACATTACTCATTGTGGCATACACACATAATCATAGAGAATCATTTCTTGTTAGTCAAGACTCATTGCCAAGACTATCTTAGTGGACAAAGTCCCTTTCTGAATCGAGTAATCCTCGTTTCAGTCCTGTTTCACTGAACCGGTATAACCTACCATTCCAGCCATGTCTATCTCATGAGATATGAAATCTTTACCCAATGCATTGGAGGGAGATATAGGTCCCACCCATCTCTTAATGATACCATTCTTATGTGTGCCACAAAATCATAAATCATACATCATTTCATAACCCATGTAATAAAAATGCGATTCTTAAACAACATGACATCATAAAACCATTCATATAAGATAAAGGAATTCATAAACATAATTCCATCACAAAATAGTCAAATCAATGTAAAAATATGGATAGAAACAGAACCCTTTATTATCTTAGATGGAAAATACTTTTGATAAAACACTTGAAATGAATTCTTGAGGAAAATATCCTTTCTTCTTTAAAATCAATTTCTTTTCACAAAACATCATGCAATTTTAAAAGAAAGATATTTTATTGAAAATAGTCATGAAATCTTTTAGAGGAAACTTCATGAAAATAAGGCTTTATAAAACAGTATAAATCCGTTCGTTCCGTATAAGTTAAAAAAACATTCTTCGTACTTTTGTCGGAAAAGTCAAAAAGTACCTCGTACGAAAAATGAAAAAAGTTTCCTTTCATATCCTTTACTAAAAACTCATAGAAGGGTAAAATTTGATTTAAACAATTGTAGGTGGATGGAAATAATATTACATATTGAGGGAACATGGATGTGGATGATAAAATACACCCCAGTAAATACTTACGAATAAACAATCTCGGATAAAAATGAGATTGTGATATTTCCCTTACCTTAGGTCCGACTTGCTTTGTACGTGTCCGAACCTCCTGTATAATGATTTACATAATGTTATTGACTTTTTACAGAATCATATTCATTGTTATGATATCATATATGGTTCTCTTATGGCTTTATATTACCCGGTCTTTTGTAAATTCATGTTAAAGTAGCATTTTGGGTAAAATCGTCTTATTTGTCGCTCGTCTTTTTAACTTGTAATTATTAATATGATTACTTGGATCATGATTACTTATATCCAGAATGTAAAACATGATTTATATATAATATATATTCAGAATATACATATATATATATAATATATTGATAATGGAATGAAATACACCGTTCATGGAGACGGTAGTCCGTACGTACGCATGAACGCTGTTTCCGTTTCCTTATTGAATTGAATGGAATTAGATGACATACATATAAATATACATAAATCCAGTATAATTATTATTTCATATATTTCATTAGTACTTATTATATATACTTTATGATCATTCATGAATGGATAATCATTGAGAATGAATCTCATCGCGTCGTGGAGACGGTAGTCCGTACGTACGCACGAGCGATGATATCAATCCCATGGTCGTGGAATTGTGTTGAAGTGTTTGTATACTATTTATGTATCAATATAAATTTATAATAATCATATATAGTTACTCATTACACCATTATACCCATCCAATTAAGGTGGTGGCGGAAAATAGATTACACCACGGCGTGGAGACGGTATTCGTTACGTACGCACGCGTGGTGAATTCTTTTTCCGTAGGATGGATAGATGGTGAAATAGGGTTGTTTCATACTTATAATAACATATCAGTATATGATTGATACTGATGTTATTACTTCATAATGAAACAACCTAATAAGAAGAAGTGGAAGAAGAAATAAAGATGAAAGAATTGGTAACGGTAATTACCTCTTCTTTGAAGCGCCTCTTTGAGACCTCCTCTTAGGGCACTAAAATTGGTCTTTGAGGAAGACCAGAACCTCTAGGATGTTTCTAGGGAAGTGGAGAGGTGAAAATGGCAGGGGTTGGCCGAGCTTGAATGCTCAAATTGGTGTGAGGAGGAAGGGGGAGGAGGTGCCCTTTTATAAGGGAGGAGAGGGGCACCTTAGGAATTCTTAAAAATATTAATTTATAATAAATCTAACCCCACTTAAAAACCTCCAAAAATGACTCATATTCGAAGATTAGATGAGATAGGGTTGTAATCTCATCAACCAATCAAATTTAGACATGTTTGGATCTTATTTTAAACCTTATCAATTAGATTTAACTCTAAGTTAAATAATTTAACTTTTACCGTGTCTTTTTGTTTTCTTTCACTATATGGTTAATACACTTACTATAACATGCCAAACGAACCCCAAATTGTTTATTATTAACATATATATCCTTATCTAAGTCATTTGGCCGAACCTTAGATTTTTAGGAATAAAAAAAAAATTAATAATACAATATTTGATTTAAAAACTATTTTGTGTCAATTTTGACACTATTTGATATATGATTTTTGTGAAAGTCATAACAGAATTAAATGTTCGAACCAAGTTTATTAAATCAACATTCATATATCATAGTAACCTAGAAAATTAGTGGAATTCATAAAAAATCTCAAATTACATTTATTTTGGTGTTTATAACATCAATTATGTCAATATTTCATTAATAAGATAATTACTGCATCATCGTTGTGTCATAAATAAATTATATTATTTGATGTCTAAAAATTACAAATAAAATACCATCATGTAGGAAATCCTTTTAGCTTTCTAATGAATATTTATAGTCTAATTTATCTTATGTATAACCCCATATTAAAAATTATTTACTTATTAAACTTTGATTTTAACTATTTTAACCCTTCTTTAAATAAATTAATAATAAATGTCCTAATCTAATCCAAGTGGGCCTAAATGGTCATATTTTATTCCTAAGTTTGTTTTTGGTCGAATTACACTTGTCCAATAGAATTAGGACATGTGTTAGGGTAATATTAATATCATATTTACCCTTAGTTACCTTATTTACTATTAACCGTGGTAAAAAAAAGTAAAAAGTTACTATTCACCAAAAAATTATTTTCATCTCATTGAACCACATTTTAGTCCTTGATATTAACCGTGTCTCTCGGATTTTCGAAATTCCATTCACAGAAGCGGTAAAATTATGTTTTATGCAAAATTCAGTTTTTAACCTACCACTTAGTAGTTTCACTATTCATCAAAAATTGATGTTTTTCAGAACAATGCCAAAATTTCATCCCAAGCTATATTTCATATTCCGAATTCAAAAATGAAGTCTATTTTACCAAATTCATAACATAAAAGTTGCATTAATTAATTTTATAATTAAATCCCGCTGTTAAAACAATGAGCGTGTTTTTAAGAAACAATATCTATCAAAAGATTGACACTTGTTTATGTCTGGTTTAAATGTCAAATTACATCCAATGACCAACATTGTATTAAATTGTAAAAATATATTCTAAATATACTTTAAAACCACTCAAATTAATAATTTATCACTTTTAATTATTTCGATTAAAAAAGTTGTTTTTAATTATAATTTAGTGATTATCACTATTCATCAGAATATGAAAGTTATCCGAAAAGTACCAAAATTTCACCTTAGGCTAAATTCGATACTCCGAATCCAAAAATGAAGTTCATTTTGAAAAATAAGATTTACAGAATTTTAAAAAGTGGTTATTACTATTCATAACGGCTAGTTTTAATAATATTTTAATATCATATCGTTGTTTAGTGAAACTCGGTATTGCGTATTACAGACGCTATCGAGGAAGGCCGCGATTGTGTGTAATGCAAGGCAAGTCAAGGATGCGTGTTGTGCAAGCTCCTTTTGGTGTAGCGTACAACACAAGACATTAAGAAAATTAAAAAGAATATTTTTCATAAAATCTCGGGCCGTTACATTCTACCCCCCTTAAAATGAATTTCGCCCTCGAAATTCGTCTGGGTTATAAATGGTTTACTATTCGAAAGTTTCTTTAATAGAAACCCACATCGTAAAAAGGAATACCTAAACCAATCTTTAAAAAAACAAAGTTATCAAACGTAATGGTTACCCCAAATAAACTAATCACTGGGTTTCCACATAGGTGAAAATATGGATATGGAAGAAAAATCTAACCATCATGTTCTGATGGAGAGTGGT
Source organism: Viscum album (assembly GCA_963277665.1). Classification (NCBI taxonomy): domain Eukaryota; kingdom Viridiplantae; phylum Streptophyta; class Magnoliopsida; order Santalales; family Viscaceae; genus Viscum; species Viscum album. Next base: position 373,841,431 of record OY728160.1, on the reverse strand, counting down.
AGAGAACATGGCTATGGAAAAGCCAACAATCACAAATCCATAGATTTGTGATGATATAAGGTACCATGTGATTCATCAGGTATAAGATCACTAGGACAACATTTTTGGTTTTCAAGATCATTTCCCTAAAGTTGAAAATTTGAATTAGAATAAATACTTACTTTATTTTGATACAATATCACTGTTGTTCGTGCCTTGAACAATCTCCACTTCATATCTTAAATAAATGAAGTTGAATTTGTTATTCGTAAAGTGTTAGCAGATCATGTGATAGAATGACGGGTCATTCCATCTGTCTCAAACAAAAGGTAAGCAAAAGTTATTAAATATACATAAGTCATTCTATAGTGAGATTAATCATATATAGTTCCTAAAATGGACTTATACTTCATATATCATACTGCTTAATATAATAAAACTAGTTTCTACTAAACAGGGACTTCCTGTAGGCCAGTGGTAGGCGATAAAGGCCAGTCGCACTTCGGTTGTGGGTTCGATTCCCACAGCCTTGTCCGAAGCGATGGGCTGTCGCCCGTCCTGTAGGTTGTCCTTTTTTCCAAAACTATATTACTATAACATCCCATCAATAATATCGAGAAAACTTCTATCCTTAAACAATACTAACTTATGTCCAACATAATCCATTCCAATATTTAGGCTTATCCATAATACTGCAGTCTACTCTCATAACATAGTGAAAACGATTACCAGAGATTTAATACCATCGTTGATCCCCATATATCATAAGATATATTTTGTTGGTCACATTCCAAACATTCAAAGTCCTTAATCATGTATTCTCTTGAATACCTTAGTGAAAACATGAATGCAGTTAAAAGTTAACACCTTCCACATACTAAAATCCTCAAAATTCTATATACTCAAACCATGATATCACTTAGTCCTTATATCAATCATGAGCTCATGAATACAATCAAACATCTCATTATCGTCTTATCCCTTCATTATGCGCATATCATCAACATTCCAAAAATATCTGAATAACCTTTCATGGATACTTGTACCATTAATCATATACTTTCAAAACTCAAGGAAAGACAACAATGTAACAATCCTTAGATGTCTTTTTATTCCATAGTACCATGAGATTACTTATACAACATTACACGTGATAAACATGTAATCATTCCACTACATTCTTAAACCATTGACCGAGCTTCAACAATTCTTTCATATCACATATCATTTGTAGTCTCATCATCATCATCCACATAAATACTACCCATATGACCATACTGATTCTCTTCATGAGACTTTCCCTTAGGGCATTGGTTTGCATAATGCCCGTACATTCCACATTTAAAACATTTAACCATTGTTGATGTCGTAGCAATACCATTATCCTCATCCATGGTGTTAACTGAACCTTTTCCTTTGCACTTACTTGCTTTGTGTCCTTCTTTTCCACACCCAAAGCATCTTCCAGTTCCCTTGAAACATTCTCCTTGATGCCTCTTCCCACATGATTTACATAGGGGAAATTGAACTTTCTTTCCTCTATGATCATCATGAAACTCTATCTTTCTCTTATTAGCCGAGCCAGGAAACTTACCAAATTTTACTTTATTGATCATATTATGAGATTGGTGATTCGGCATAATAATTATTTTTGGACTTCCAAATCCCATTTCATTTGGTTGCTCATGAAAAATATCATTCCATTGTCCAGCATATCCTCCATTATCGTGAATCACCTTGTTTCCAGCCATTTTCTAAAACCCAAAAAGAATAGTGTGAGAGGAAAAAATCATGCTAGGGAAAACAACATAATAAAGGGGGAGTACCTTCAATATCTAACATCTTAGGATAAATTCTAAGATCGTTACCGTAGTTCTAGGAATATATCCTATACGTATACTTATCCTTAGGGACATCCCTAGACATACCTTAGAAATATCTCTAGGGATCTCACTAACGTTTTCACGTCCTAGTTTCCAAAGGTTGACTAAACCTTTCCTCTGATACCAACTGTAAAGACCCGTATCCTGACATACATGGACATTACATTACTTTTGCGGAATAATTAATACATAACAAAAATACACACACAAGGATCGTAATAGTTTAGAGTCTTTGGAAACTCGGAACATAATCTTCTAATCCTGGTGAAAGATCTTCAAAATCTCCCACAAAGATCTTCCTTTTTTTTACCTAAAACCTTTCTTTATATCCTGGGGAAAAGAAAACATAAAAGGGTGAGCTCAAATGCTCAGTAAGGGTAAATAAAAGAAATATCAATCACATAATTTTCATAAGAACATAACATTTTTGGAAATCTTAACCTGCAAAAGAGAGCATAATTTCATAACATGGGATAAATCATAGTAGTGAAAATGAAACCATAACTTAAAACATTACTCATTGTGGCATACACACATAATCATAGAGAATCATTTCTTGTTAGTCAAGACTCATTGCCAAGACTATCTTAGTGGACAAAGTCCCTTTCTGAATCGAGTAATCCTCGTTTCAGTCCTGTTTCACTGAACCGGTATAACCTACCATTCCAGCCATGTCTATCTCATGAGATATGAAATCTTTACCCAATGCATTGGAGGGAGATATAGGTCCCACCCATCTCTTAATGATACCATTCTTATGTGTTCCACAAAATCATAAATCATACATCATTTCATAACCCATGTAATAAAAATGGGATTCTTAAACAACATGACATCATAAAACCATTCATATAAGATAAAGGAATTAATAAACATAATTCCATCACAAAATAGTCAAATCAATGTAAAAATATGGATAGAAACAGAACCCTTTATTATCTTAGATGGAAAATACTTTTGATAAAACACTTGAAATGAATTCTTGAGGAAAATATCCTTTCTTCTTTAAAATCAATTTCTTTTCACAAAACATCATGCAATTTTAAAAGAAAGATATTTTATTGAAAATAGTCATGAAATATTTTAGAGGAAACTTCATGAAAATAAGGCTTTATAAAACAGTATAAATCCGTTCGTTCCGTATAAGTTAAAAAAAACATTCTTCGTACTTTTGTCGGAAAAGTCAAAAAGTACCTCGTACGAAAAATGAAAAAAGATTCCTTTCATATCCTTTACTAAAAACTCATAGAAGGGTAAAATTGGATTTAAACAATTGTAGGTGGATGGAAATAATATTACATATTGAGGGAACATGGATGTGGATGCTAAAATACACCCCAGTAAATACTTACGAATAAACAATCTCGGATAAAAATGAGATTGTGATATTTCCCTTACCTTAGGTCCGACTTGCTTTGTACGTGTCCGAACCTCCTGTATAATGATTTACATAATGTTATTGACTTTTTACAGAATCATATTCATTGTTATGATATCATATATGGTTCTCTTATGGCTTTATATTACCCGGTCTTTTGTAAATTCATGTTAAAGTAGCATTTTGGGTAAAATCGTCTTATTTGTCGTTCGTCTTTTTAACTTGTAATTATTAATATGATTACTTGGATCATGATTACTTATATCCAGAATGTAAAACATGATTTATATATAATATATATTCAGAATATACATATATATATAATATATTGATAATGGAATGAAATACACCGTTCATGGAGACGGTAGTCCGTACGTACGCATGAACGCTGTTTCCGTTTCCTTATTGAATTGAATGGAATTAGATGACATACATATAAATATACATAAATCCAGTATAATTATTATTTCATATATTTCATTAGTACTTATTATATATACTTTATGATCATTCATGAATGGATAATCATTGAGAATGAATCTCATCGCGTCGTGGAGACGGTAGTCCGTACGTACGCATGAGCGATGATATCATTCCCATGGTCGTGGAATTGTGTTGAAGTGTTTGTATACTATTTATGTATCAATATAAATTTATAATAATCATATATAGTTACTCATTACACCATTATACCCATCCAATTAAGGTGGTGGCGGAAAATAGATTACACCACGGCGTGGAGACGGTATTCGTTACGTACGCACGCGTGGTGAATTCTTTTTCCGTAGGATGGATAGATGGTGAAATAGGGTTGTTTCATACTTATAATAACATATCAGTATATGAGTGATACTGATGTTATTACTTCATAATGAAACAACCTAATAAGAAGAAGTGGAAGAAGAAATAAAGATGAAAGAATTGGTAACGGTAATTACCTCTTCTTTGAAGCGCCTCTTTGAGACCTCCTCTTAGGGCACTAAAATTGGTCTTTGAGGAAGACCAGAACCTCTAGGATGTTTCTAGGGAAGTGGAGAGGTGAAAATGGCAGGGGTTGGCCGAGCTTGAATGCTCAAATTGGTGTGAGGAGGAAGGGGGAGGAGGTGCCCTTTTATAAGGGAGGAGAGGGGCACCTTAGGAATTCTTAAAAATATTAATTTATAATAAATCTAACCCCACTTAAAAACCTCCAAAAATGACTCATATTCGAAGATTAGATGAGATAGGGTTGTAATCTCATCAACCAATCAAATTTAGACATGTTTGGATCTTATTTTAAACCTTATCAATTAGATTTAACTCTAAGTTAAATAATTTAACTTTTACCGTGTCTTTTTGTTTTCTTTCACTATATGGTTAATACACTTACTATAACATACCAAACGAACCCCAAATTGTTTATTATTAATATATATATCCTTATCTAAGTCATTTGGCCGAACCTTAGATTTTTAGGAATAAAATAAAAATTAATAATACAATATTTGATTTAAAAACTATTTTGTGTCAATTTTGACACTATTTGATATATGATTTTTGTGAAAGTCATAACAGAATTAAATGTTCGAACCAAGTTGATTAAATCAACATTAATATATCATAGTAACCTAGAAAATTAGTGGAATTCATAAAAAATCTCAAATTACATTTATTTTGGTGTTTATAACATCAATTATGTCAATATTTCATTAATAAGATAATTACTTCATCATCGTTGTGTCATAAATAAATTATATTATTTGATGTCTAAAAATTACAAATAAAATACCATCATGTAGGAAATCCTTTTAGCTTTCTAATGAATATTTATAGTCTAATTTATCTTATGTATAACCCCATATTAAAAATGATTTACTTATTAAACTTTGATTTTAACTATTTTAACCCTTCTTTAAATAAATTAATAATAAATGTCCTAATCTAATCCAAGTGGGCCTAAATGGTCATATTTTATTCCTAAGTTTGTTTTTGGTCGAATTACACTTGTCCAATAGAATTAGGACATGTGTTAGGGTAATATTAATATCATATTTACCCTTAGTTACCTTATTTACTATTAACCGTGGTAAAAAAAAGTAAAAAGTTACTATTCACCAAAAAATTATTTTCATCTCATTGAACCACATTTTAGTCCTTGATATTAACCGTGTCTCTCGGATTTTCGAAATTCCATTCACAGAAGTGGTAAAATTAAGTTTTATGCAAATTTCAGTTTTTAACCTACCACTTAGTAGTTTCACTATTCATCAAAAATTGATGTTTTTCAGAACAATGCCAAAATTTCATCCCAAGCTATATTTCATATTCCGAATTCAAAAATGAAGTCTATTTTACCAAATTCATAACATAAAAGTTTCATTAATTAATTTTATAATTAAATCCCGCTGTTAAAACAATGAGCGTGTTTTTAAGAAACAATATCTATCAAAAGATTGACACTTGTTTATGTCTGGTTTAAATGTCAAATTACATCCAATGACCAAAATTGTATTAAATTGTAAAAATATATTCTAAATATACTTTAAAACCACTCAAATTAATAATTTATCACTTTTAATTATTTCGATTAAAAAAGTTGTTTTTAATTATAATTTAGTGATTTTCAGTATTCATCAGAATATGAAAGTTATCCGAAAAGTACCAAAATTTCACCTTAGGCTAAATTCGATACTCCGAATCCAAAAATGAAGTTCATTTTGAAAAATAAGATTTACAGAATTTTAAAAAGTGGTTATTACTATTCATAACGGCTAGTTTTAATAATATTTTAATATCATATCATTGTTTAGTGAAACTCGGTATTGCGTATTACACACGCTATCGAGGAAGGCCGCGATTGTGTGTAATGCAAGGCAAGTCAAGGATGCGTGTTGTGCAAGCTCCTTTTGGTGTAGCGTACAACACAAGACATTAAGAAAATTAAAAAGAATATTTTTCATAAAATCTCGGGCCGTTACAGTAATGCTTATCCTTATCTTCATCTCATTAAATCATTATTCATATTAATTACACTAGAAAAACATGACTCTCTTCCAATTAATCTTGGTTAATGTTCTAGAAAATCAAGATATATTTCTCACAAATTGAAAATAGTACCCAGATAATCAAAGAAAACATAGGATTTCCTTCATTAATGTTACCCTTTTTCATCCTAAAATTAGCTCATTAATTTAATGATACTTATATATCCTTTTACTGGTGATAAAATATCTCAAAAATGTTACTTGATCCAACCAAATCTCTCATTTTTTACTCACAAATAAAATTTTCTTATGGAAATTCTTCAGTTCAAAATTCAAATTCTCTTTAGGTTCAACCATAAATTCAATGTAGATGAGAACATATTCTATAAAAACTACCATAAATATATTTATATAAACTCTAAATACTCTATTATGTAAGTTTATGATGATTTATAGATAATTATTGATTCTAAAAGGAATCAATTTTAACACTTAGTGATTGTACCATATTTAAGAAGAAATATTGGAGATATCATCCTTATTCACCATTACATGATTGTATTTACACTAAAGCTCCACCTAAAATAAAAAATATACTCCATGTACCTAATTGAACAACACTTAAATTTTTCATAGAGGATACTTTTTATTTATCATGATCTTATTAATCTCATGATAATGAATGAAGAGTTATATTGGCCCCTCATTATTATTTAATAAGAGGAAAGATTTTCCCCATTGTAAAACACGTGGGTCTTTAAAAGAGTTTTCTAGATTCTCATAATATTGTTACATTACCTTGACAATTTCACCAAACTCCATTTTATATGTAGTCTTGGGTATTATAATATAACCATGTATTATCTCAATTGAGAATTCTAAATCTTTTCTAGGAGGAAGAATTAGAAATTCACTGTGGAAGACATCATTGAATTCATTTAAAATGGCAATTTCATTAAGGTTTATCTTTTCATTATTATCAATCATTTGAGCAATAGATGATTTTTATCATGTAAATAATATTAATTCCTGAGATTTTGGTACCAACTAAGATCCATCCAATTCCTTACACTAGTTTAAAATTTGTGGGTGATTCACATTAAATTTTTTTATTTCCATCTCTCTATAAATTATATTTTTTATATATAAGAAAATCAAATCCATGACTATAATAACATAAATATTTTCTAAATGGATTATCATTTTGTTTTTTATACAATCCTATAAATTTTGATAGGGTTGGTGTAATATACAGTAGTTATAATAATTTCCCAATTATTCCATTTTCATGGATAAAACTATTTTCATGATTTCTGGTGTTGTTTTAATAGTCCTACTTAACTAGAATGACAGTAAATAATTTATATAACTATAGTCACATAAGATATTTGAAGTTCTAGAATGGATGATAAGGATGAATTTCACTATTTTATTCTAGTTATAATCACATAATTCATCCAAAATTGTCTTAGGGATGTGAATTTTCTAACTATTAGTCATATAAATAAAAAATCAATAACATTATGTGAACTAATAAAAAATTAAATTTCATTTATAACCATTGAATATTTATCTCTTATTCTATTTTATTTGATTATCTATTTCCTAACAAATATAAATAAATGCATTATTTGTTCCCTTAATAATGGCTGGTAATGATCTTGTGAATTTACTAAAGTTTAATCCCCCCTGAGTTCCAACCTTCTTGTGAAACAGGTATCATAATCATGAACTGGGTAATGATTGAGTCTATCTGGATAAAACCTTTTTGAAGTTATTACCCCTATGTACATCTATTCAAGGGAAAATCACGTTTTACTATCAATATAGGTATGTATTTTGTTTGGAATCTAAGTAATATATACTTTATCAGAATTTATCCATGTCCTCTCATGTTTATAAGTATACCTATTTCTTTCTATAGAGTTTCCAAATCCTAATCCAATAAAATAAATAGTATTTTATGAGATACTAACTATGTCAAATTGGATTTTAATAAACATTATTTCATGCCTATGTAAATAAAGTTAATCATAACAAAAGACCAAAATATTTTTATGCCTAGTGTATTTGAGAAATTAGGTACATTATAAAATAACAATAAAAAAGAGAAAAAACATTATTTGAAAAGATCATTATATGTGATTATATTCCAGGGATCTTCTAAAACTACACAGGATAACCTAGGGACTTAAAAAAGAACATGGTGAGCTATAAAGACTAATAAAGGAATAAATAAATCATAGCCTAAGGTAAAGTTGTACATTTGATCTAATATGAAAATAACGGAAAAATTAGATGGTTGAGAATCGTAGTCTTGAACAATAAGGCATGATATAAAATGATATCATAACGGTAAGATTGTAATGTGGATACAATATTAAATACGATATCATAAACATATGTCAAGGATTGCTACCATGGCATCATAAATTTATAGGGAATGTCCCTTAATGGATTATTTTTACTCCTTAATCATGGAAATGATGTCTCATGAGACTAAAACATTACCCAATTCATTGGATGAGTATATAGACACACTAATCACGTTCATATCATCTACATTAATATGTGTGCAAAATGAATCATAAAACAAAATGATGTATTTCCAAAATTTAAAACCAATGATCAAGGATTGTGGGTCATATACATGAAAATAACAAACAAATGAAGTATATGTACATCTATGTGAATACTATTTAGTTGAAATAATGATGGGTATTCATAAAACTATGTTTTTTTTAGAAAAGTATCAAGATAAATCATGTAGCATAACAAGGTAACATAAAGAATCATGGAAGGGACTAATGATGATGAAATGGGTCTATCATAACTTTTACACAATATTTTTAGTGGGAGGGATATGTAATAATATAATCCAAAATAAAAAATTGGTAATTAAAAGGAATTGCACAAAGAGGGTGCTTGAAGAAAGAGGTTGAAGAGAGGATGTCTATCCTATATAGGCCGCTTCTAAATACAAGGGAGGACATTCTTAAGAGCATGGTGGAACCTAAGGAGGTCTTTAAATAGGTAAGGGAAGATTTATGTCTATAAATAGTGATTTCTAGTGTATTATAATGGGAGTTGGGTGGGTTTATATGGAAACAATATAGGAGATTTGTTTATTAATTTCCAAACATCGGTTTCAGACTATATATGAATATGTAATCAAAACCAAAAACCTTTCAATTGTTTTACAATGGTATACGAAAAATAATCCCAATTTTAATAATTTTACAATATCAATAACTTATTTAATTAAAATAATACCCTTGGGGATGTTCATGTGAGTCACCCTTATAAAGAAAAAAATTTAAAAAATTAAAAAAAAATATTTATTTTGGAGGAATCATAAAAAAATTATAAAATTAATACAATAACCAAAAAATACATCATTTTTATGTTGATATATATATATATTTATTTATTTATTTATGGGGATATATTCTATGCCCTAAATTAAATCACTTTTGGGTAATTAGGATGTCATAATACACCCCATATATTTATACTATATTTAATTCTGACAAAAAATTAAATTTTGTCCCTGAATTAGGAATAAATCATTGTTGGATAATTATGAAATGTTGATATGAAAAATAATATTTATTTTACCCAAATAATATAATAAATATGTGATTTTATTGTTTTATGTCCAAATATATATTTATTAAAAATATTTATTTCTTGGAAATAATTGTTTTCTCACCCTTATAATTTTTTGGACATTGAACAATTATATTATCATTTATATTCAATAAAAAACCAATTATAATATTTAATTAAAATAAATGTTTCTTCAATTTTTTTTACTTCCTTAAAAAAATATTATATTTATTGAAAATATACATTTCCATAAAAAATACAATTGGTGTTCTATCTTATCAAAATCCTATTTTTATCAAAATTGTTATCTAATCATTTAAATCGTAATATTAAAAAGAGATAAATATAATAATTTTTTAGTAAAAATAAAATAAAATAATTAATAATATTAGAATATATATACATCTCCCGTTTTACCATACTTAATTCTTTGAGGGTAAGTTGTGGGATTGTTAGATTTTAATGTAGTGTTTTGGTGTACAATGGTTGGTCCATGATCTCGAAGAGCTTGAACTTCTCCCATAAACAATTTCATTCATTATTTTTGTGTTTAATTTCATAATTGGATGGTACGAGGGAAAATTATAATGATCCCATCTATAATGGATGCTCCAATATATTGGATTTATAAGGTATGGTCCTATAGCTCATGTTCATCACTTCTTTCATCTATATAAATTATGTTTTAGCATAATCCTTAAATACTAATATTAATGGTCTTTGTAAAATGTATATATTATCAATTTTTATGATGTATAAATGTATTTTTTTTATTTTTAGACCATATAACTATTTAAAATAACAAAATAAGTCCATGTGATTTTTATAACTTCATTACATAATAATGGACTTATTCATTAAAAAAGAATAAATTTATTTATAAATGTTTCGGTTGATACAAACCAAATTCATCATCTAAATAGATAAAATAATTTTGGGAATAAGTAAAATTCAAGGATGTATATAAATATACCTAGTAGGATACATCAATACCCAATATGAAAACATAAAAATCATCTCAGCCCTGGGTATGATAGGTAAGCTAGATGATGAAAAAAGTTGAACTAGAACACTAAGATAGCTCATAGATCCATGATCTAAAGGGTAGCCTGATGAGAAAAACTAAGGATACATAACATATTATATACCAATTATAGTCTTAGGGATATTTATAATTAATTTCCATCTCATATTCAACCATCAATAGTTATACTTCATGAGAAACAAAAAAATATTAGTACCCTAAAAATACCAAAAATAATCTAATGTTGATAGTGATTTGTATTCCACTTCTAACAAAAATATCAAAGGTGTAAAGGAATCAAAAGTATCGAGGAAATAATTACATCACATATTTCCAAAATAAACACCACCATAAAAATTCTTGAAGTGGATAATTATCATTCCCATATCATGCTCTTCAAAAGAGGGTGAATCATAGTTTCTGGTCAATGAACATTAGTCATGTATTTGAAATTACCCATTCCAAACCAACTATGTAACCTCATGATATATTTTGTGGGGGACTCATCCCTCAATTATGGATTCCTAATTTGAGGTAGTAAAAACCCCATTAGATGACACACACCTTATTGAGGCTCAATATAGGGGAGTAACAACTTCACCAATAGACAGTTTGGGTCCTAAATGGATGTTGGAAGGTACAGACTCTGCCTAAATATATGATATGGTGCACCTGCTCCATGAATAGTCTCATTTCCAGGTTATTACTAACCCTATCACTGCTATGATAATCACATTCAAATCATATTTTTGGATAAAAATATTGGATGGTTTAAACCCTGTCAAACCATCTTTTGTTGTATCTCTGATATTGAAAAAAATACAAGTATCACATCACATGTTGAATATCAATAAAAATGGAATATCCATAGGAAAAAAGATAAATCTCATCAGTTCTCGATGATATCACCTGAAATGAAACCTTGATCCTATTAGAGAAATTTTTATGTTTTTCTATATATCATCATAACTGTCCTCATATGTCTAAAAGATCATTTCATTGAAATCTGGGTTGAAAAATACTTAGGATAGGAAATTCACTTTTAAAAATAGAAATCGAAAAAACATTATTCATTTTATTGTGTTCTTATTGATATATGAATTTGACAGGACATAGAGATCATGCCAAAACATTAAATCTAAATTTCAAATATTAGGCTTCAAATGTCTTCCTCAAATCTTGAGTCGTGAAGCAATAGGGAGTTCCTTAATCCAACATCATTGTAATAACTTATGACTAACAAAAGAGTATTAACAACCATTTACACATTCAATCACAGTATCTCACATTGGTTCATGAATTCATCTCAATAATTATGCATTCCATTTAAATTTTTATTTTAAATAATCTCGATTCTTTCATCTTTTACCCTAAAAAAACAATAACACTTACACCTATACAATCCTCACCAAAGGCCTTATGGAGATAAATATGCATGTTTTTAATCCATCCTAATATATGTATTTTCCTAAATTAATATATTCAACACAATTAATCACTTTTTTTATAACATAATCATGGAAATAATATAAATTTGAAGAATTTATTTCAAAACCAATACATGTAAATTTGTACTTACACTCAACATAGTAATTTTGTAGGACCACTTCAAGATCATGATGGGTCATAGAGTGTGGGAGAATATGTAATAATATAGTTTGAATATTTCATTATAGATATTATTTTTCACCTTTTAGGATGTAGTGATGATTTATTCGACACACCAAAACCAACACCAACAAAGTATAATAAAACATATTTATAGGTTCACCCTTTCAATGTGAGAAGGCTAGTCTGTGGTGTGTTATTGATTCTTATTGGATCACACTACCAACTATAGTCATCATGTGACTACAATGAGTAAGGTATAACCCTAAAACTCATGATTTCGTGTATTATGAATATAATTCAATGCATCTCGCAAAGAAGTGCATCTCTCACATTACGATTATAAATTTTTTGGGTAAAATAATCAAATGATTCTCACTAAAAAGAGGATTCCTATATATTATTGTGTTCACTAAAATTTTATATATCTACAACAAATCAACTATAATTAAAAAGAATAAATTATTTTTCAAATTTTCATAAGAAAAATAGTTTTATTTACATTTTATATTCAAGACTTGCACACAACCACTTAAATAATGTTCTTATTCTTCCTTTCATATACATTGGATAATCATTGAGTATTATTTATATTCCACATATCTAGAACATATTATCATACATTCTCTATACACACATTGTTTTTTCTCAATAACCCACACTTACTTATCAATCCTACAATATTTTTGTTCTTCTATATAAAATAATATTAAATATGAATTTCAAATTCATATCCCATTGTAAATTACATCCCTTATATTACCTCTCATGATCAATTTTACCGTTATGTTCAAATTAGAATCTATAAGAGGATGGAAAACTATTGACATTCAAATATTAATCCATTTTATCAATCCTATTTTAATATCCTATAATTTTACAAAAGAAGAATTCTAAAGAACTAATTCATCCATTGTGGCATGATGATATACATCAATCCAGTTATTTAATATCTTCCAAAACACATTTATATTTATCATAACTATTGGTGTGTGGAGGTATTGATTTCCCTTCAAAAAAAACTCTATTACAACCTCTTATATAGTGTGATCCATAAATTTTGGGATGGTCTACAACATTTAATCTAGACCTTGGTGTGAAATATGTCTTATAGAGTATAGATAAAAAATCTAGAACCATTGAAAATAAATCCCACCTATATTATGGAATAGTACTTTTTTATAGTGTAGAGTACTCTGATGGTGTCCTCTAGAAAACATATATATTCACATAATGAAGTGGGGTATTTTCAAACATTTAACATCCAACATCAAATTATTTCTTTTTTATAGAATGGAAAACTATGTAGTTATGTTGCATAACTTGATGTTTGTTAGATATAATTTGAACATCTGTTACACTACATAATAACTATGCCAATCTACCTCTTTAATGCAATACCTATGTTGTGGTTTTGAACACATTATTAGTAATTTATCAATATTTTTGTTTCATGAAATCAATTAATGATATATAAACCCTTTGAAACATATTAACAATCATCTGAATTAGTCAAAAACAATATCCACCTCACAGAAAATGTGGTTTTCAATATTATTCATGTACTGAGAAAAAATCTAACACAAGGAATAATATCAACATCAATATTTATGAAATTATATTTTTCGAGATAACTCATCCCAAGGGTAAACAAAATACACTAAAACCATGTGAAAAAATTAAAGGTCTCTTTATAGGGTGATTATTAATTTTACCATTTTGGAGGTCTCAAGTCTCTAAAAATAAAAAATGGAGGTAGAAACATGAATTTGTGTGTCTTTATCAACCACTAAACCAAAAATATATCTCCATATGAGAGTAATGTCAATTCATGGGATGAGATATATCTATATAATTTTGAACTCAAATGAAAACACAGAAAAATACATTAAAACATCACACATGTTCTCATCATTTAACTCATATATTCATGTGAATCATCCTCAGAATAATGTTTAATGTATACACCACGATATTTTCAAAATTTATCCATCATTTACTATAGCACCACAATATTTTGGAAATTTTTTTAAATAAACATTGTGCTGATATCTTTTTTCACACGCAACAACGAATTAAAATTAATAACAACATATTAGATGAATATTATTTAAAAAAATTTAGAATAATAATTCCTATAGTAATAAAATACTTTAAACAATTACAAATTCCTATAAAATTTAATTTATAACAATTAATGTTTTAAAATTTTATTTGTTCATAAAATCACTGATTCATGAAATATCCAATTTTCATATAAAAATTAAATATATTTTCTTAAAATATAATTTTTTTTAAAAAAAAGAACATGATTTTGAAATTATCATATCAAAATAAGCTTAGGTTGAAAATTAGATAGTTTTTTGAAATAAATAATATTTAGGTGTATCGTGAAAAAAATTTATACTTCCCTAATTGTGTTAATTTAATGAAATTGTCATAATAACATAATGAATTTAAATTTTTTGAAATTTTTGTTATATATGGATATATATTTTAAATTTGAAATGAATCATTTGAAAATAATATAATCCCATGTTCATATTTCTGTAAAATTTGGTATTATTTTACTCTAAAAACTTTTTCTATTAACTTATATTAAAAATTAGTTTTCATCAGTTGTAGATATTTTGTATAACAAAATGAGTTTCATATTATAGATCAATGTGTTCATATTATAAAATATTTAATTTTTAATTTTCATACATACTCTATGATTAAAATTATTTATGGTAATGACCATCAAAATAAAGGTGTAAGGATTATTTCTCTATATATTTATTTCCAAGAAATATGCTTGATATTTCACCTAAATGATTTTTTCTATGGTGTATTCGCTTCCCTATTACCTTAAATTATTTTGAATAAGTTTTATTTCATGATATTTTAATTTCCATTTCACGGAAACCCTCTTATATTCTTTTGATTCATACATTAGCATTATTGTGAGGGTTTTTCATATCAATTTGAATTTATTGAGATATAATTAAAATTCAATACTTGTTTTATTTTTTAGCGTTTTTATTTGTGATGGATTTATTTTTATCATAATTTTTATTCAAATTTTGGGATTTATTTATCAAATTCATGTTGTATATTTCATGTATTTTAAATTCAAAATATGATGAAAATGTAATCATTTTTGTAATATCAATTCTCTTTTGTTGTGTTATGATTATTCTATATGAAGTTATTTGAAATAAATTAAGTAAATCATACTATAAAACTTTATTACAATTTATTTTCTCTTTTTATTGGTATTTTTATTTCTACCACGTAAATAATAAATATAAATTTCATTTACATCATTAATTATGATACCCATAAGGGATTAGTTAAACTCAAATTACCTATTACTGTATTGAAATAATAATGTTTGAGAACCACCCTTATAGGTTTTCTAAATTCAATAATTTCCAATTTCCGAGGATTTTCCTCTCTTTTCGCCAACTTTATATTGATTTATTTAACTCAAAATGGAATTCTTGAAGAACATCAATTTCATTTGAAAGTAATATTTTTTCTAAAATACATTACATCTCCTGTAAAGACTATTTTTCCTACCATTAAAGGTTCATTATTCCAACAAACCATTCCTCTCTTATTTTGAAATCCAAATATTTGTTTTCTTATGTGATCATTATGTTTTCTATTATGAGTTTTCAAAGGGATATTTTTATTAAGAATTTTATGATGTGTATTTTCAATAAAGGTATTTCCAAATATTTAAGCTGGTTTTCCATCATTTGAAAATAAAAATTTTCATCTTCTACTCCAAATTTTGTTTATAACGATTATATCCTTTAAGTGATAAATTATTGAATATTTTTTTAATTAAAAACATTTCCAACGATTTCAATTCACCTTTTGAAATTTGCGTTTGAATGTGATCTATAACTTCTTCTTTTACGAAAATATTAGAAATGTTGTTTGAAACAACTTTTTATTGTTTCACTCCCATTATCCACATTACATCTGAAGATTTAATTTTACATGGAATTTTTTTCATCAATAACCCTATAAAATTTTTTTATAAGGTAATATTTTTTGAGATTGAACTATGGGTATCCAAAATTCAAATTCTCAATGTCAATTTTTCTGATACCAATTAGTAATTTTATGAATTCCATATTTCTTCTATGGGTGTATTATTATGTGATGAATAATTATTTTCAATTGGAACACATATGTATGAATTATTGATTTCGTGGGTTTTATATCTACCTACAATTAATTGGATATATATTTATATCTCATGAGATAAATTAGATAAACATGGACATTTTTTGTTCACAATAAGAAGTGTGAACATTTTGATTGATAATAATATAAATCATATACATTTGGATTTTTCCCAACGAGAATGGAATAAATTTTTTCAAAATGTAATAATTTCTATATTATTATGTTTCTTAAATAGTTAATTATTAAGATATGTTTCATGTTCTTGGTACATTTCTATTCCATGTGAACAAAAATATTCTCCATGGATCATGTTTATCATCTCATGATTCCACACTCTTTTTTAATTGTATATGTTGGTCCATTTGAGATTACATGTCCTTCTATCATGAATTATAGAGAACTATTTTTATTCCATTTTATTTTTAATAATATATTTATCCTCTTCCCAAGTTATCTAATTTTCATACTACAAACCCTTGATGACATATTTATAAGATTTTATTTAACTAAGTGTTTGAGATCAACTATATTATTATTTTTATTAATTTGATTATGAGTATTTTTATAACTCTTGATATGAATAGAATGGATTCTTGTGTGTCTCGATTATGTAGTAATGTTTCCAACTATTATAGAATAAGTTTCTTTTCTATCTAGTCTATAAATATACTAATCCCTCTGGTCTTAGGATTTTAATTTAACTTCTATGTTTTAATTTATATCATATAAAAATTATTTAAAATAAAAAAATTTATGGATTGGTTAATCTCTCATTGTAAAAAATATATTGTTTTAAAAAAGTGTTTTTAGAAATAGGCATATGAGTGTCACTATGGGTTATTATAGATAGAATTTTGAATTATCTAAACATTACTCAACATTGAAAAAAAGGGAATGTATTCTCTTCACACATATCACATGAATCCATGCTCACCAACCAATGGGAACTATCTTAATAGACAATAAGTGTGGTTGGACCCATATTCCACATCTGAGGGGTCTCACTCACTATTGTTGAATGAACCTGACTTATTGATACATACTCCAACAAAGAAATCCTATAGTGGGTTACCATTTTATTATGAGGTGGGTACCACCACATAAGAAATCCTATATAATGGAATTTACAAAAAGACTTCTTTTTTAAATGAGGGAAACTCACTTGATCATAAGAGGTGATTTCATAGTGTTCATCAACGTGGAATACTCTCTATATATCCATAATTTGACCTGAATTTCCACTAGAATCTCTTACCAATGAACATACAGTGTTAGATGAATTAGTTTATCCCACATAATTTGGTATTTGGGTCTATTAATAATATATAATAGTTTTAATTTTATTTACACAATAAATCACCCATATTTTTCCTCCCACAACATGTTCTATCAGCACTCTAGGCTGACCATAACTAAATCCAAGGGTTAGTGTTGTGGGAATGGAATGATACATATCCCAAATCCATGAACTCACACAACACCTAATATCACCCAATAACACCATATTAAAAATTATTTTTTACAGTATTGAAACTCATAGATTCAATATAAACAACTAAAATGTGTTCATCCATCAATAGCTCTACATCATTTATCGTTAGGTGAAAGGGTAAAATCCATAGTCATGATTAATCTTGATCAAGCTTTCTAATCTTCCATCACACCCTATGGTGTCTTTTGAAAGATTTATTATAAGGAATCACTATCATGTGTCACTCCCTTCATCCAGAATCATTTCCTAAATCATTGATCTTAAATAATTCAACCACAAAATTTATTCTAGAAAGAAACATCATAGTATATGTAACCTTGAAATGTAGTAAAATAAAACCATGAAACCATATAAGAATACTAACATCCTCTAAGTAAATTATATCCCTGAAAATAGCTCAAACTTAATCCGTTAGAGAGTTTTCATGTTATTATTTTGAGAAAAAGAATCAATTTCCCCCCTTGAATAGCTTGTAATGATATATAATAAGCTCTAAGAATGACTCATGTTCTAGTGAGTCCACGATTAAACAGGATTGAATCATGTGAGTCCTAGAATCTAGCTGTTTCCTAAAAAATCAATTATTGAGATCATCTCTAATGACATGACAAAACCAAGTTCAATAAATGATATTTTACCCACAAAATAAAAAAAACAACTACACCACAAGATTATTTCACTAATAATGAGGAGGATAAAATATTTCTTATATCATAATTTAAGGATATCCATTAAATATGTTTTTGAAACAATGCTTTAGGAATCACCAGTTGGAAGAATAAATTCCCAATCATAGGCACAAGTTCACCATGACCCAACCACTACACATAATATATCAATTAGAGGATAATATTCTACATCTGTTTGGATTTCCCCATAAGAATAATAAAATATCTGAATGATATGACATGGAGAGAACATAAGGATTCATAACCAAATTTTATATAGTTCATAAACCATTATTATTTTCACCTTTCAATGATCTCTTAGATCACTCATTCAAATAATAGTTCCTTGGTGTACTCTAAAAAAGATACAATGGCCACCACACCTATGTCAGTGTCCTTGGAATGATAACCAATATCATGTACCATTTTCCATTATTTCATTATGTTCCCAAACCAATCCCTAAATTATAAATAACATATAACATTGTTCCTAAGAAAACCTGATTTATTCCACTCTGACACATTACTCAACACATCATAACCCTACCCGAGCAGATGGTATGTCAAGAATGTCACCCCAATCCCACACATAAATGTCGAGGGATAGTGACTACCACTAATTACGTATATCTCATATTATATAAAGACCTAAACTATAGTAACCATTATCAATAATTATTTAAAATAGAAGATAACCCATAATATTGGAAATATATACTCAACTAAATATTCACAAGCCATGCACGAGACAATGAATAT
Organism: Viscum album; assembly: GCA_963277665.1. Classification (NCBI taxonomy): domain Eukaryota; kingdom Viridiplantae; phylum Streptophyta; class Magnoliopsida; order Santalales; family Viscaceae; genus Viscum; species Viscum album. The sequence goes on along the minus strand of OY728160.1, from coordinate 373,821,883 downwards.
TAATGCATCGCACAATGTAAGAATAAGGGAATAAATGCATCTAAAATGATTTTTAACATAGAGTACTTTATGGATTGTATATACCATAAGAACTTTTAGATCATGATCATAACTCAACAACAACTACCATTTTCATGAGTCATTCGGATTCCTAGTGCACCACCAACATCACCAATTTTTAGATCCAAATATACCATTCCAACTACACATCATCCCATACCATCTCCAAATCAATATTTCATCTTCACAAACACAACAACTGTGGGAAAAAGTATCGTATATGGGTGGGTATAAATATAACCTTTATGATACCCCCAAAAACCCGAAAACATAATTATACAATTTAGTTGAATTCCTACTGTGATATGTGACTAGGAGAAAGGACAAAATGGACACCCAAACACTCAGTCAGCAAACATTTGCTGGAATAAAAGAGTGACTAGATGAGAAACAATAAGGATAATATAGATATGTTATATCATTAAAATTCACATGGAAACAATTATGTCTCGTCCATTACATGATAAACACTCATTAGTCATTATTTTATGTTTTGGGCGCAATGTAAGGGTGCCTTAGGAAATTCCCAACATATATTTTTTCCATAATCGATGATTAATATGAGATCTAAATTATTATGAACATTGTGATCCCTGGAATTGAGTGGAAGAAATTGATAATAGATAGAACTATGGAACTGAGAGAGTGTATATCAACACATATTTTTATAATTAATTTAATTTGATAAAGAATTACCTTTATGTAATATTTTTTCATTGATGAATCTAGTGATATATATACAATTCACTATCATTGAGTTGTTTAATATTGTATATTTATTATTTCTTACCGGACATTTAAACATGGTCTGCTATTTCATCACAATATTTATCAGGCCTTCAAAAATGTTTATTTATATAATAAATAAATATAACTACATTATTCTCAGATAAATAAAAATATATTTTATATACTAAATAGAAAATAAAAATTTATTAAATATTCCACTCACTATATACTCTCTCAAATAACTTATGACAAAATAATTGCAATCCAGAATATATAAATAATTATTAAAACATGTCTCGGAATTATATTTACTCACCCTATAAAATAATAATAAATAATATATTATTTAACTGAGATTTTGGATACATTTAGTGTGTGACCTTCTTTTCCTCTTTCTCAATGGCATTAGGAAAAGTAGCCTAAAATCCATGGGAAGCGTCAAGAAATATGTCAGGGCACCCATAGAGAAATTATTTAATTTCACAACAACATGTTAAATCATAATGAAGATTACTATGTTATATTATCCTTTATCACAATATCTCTAATTGAGAATGTAACATGCCAGTTCCATCAACCTATCTGCTCGATATATCATTCATTTACTTCTTGGAAATATAACATGCCTATTGAACACCAAGTCCGTTGATTTATTTTGAATATATCATTTATATAAAATGGTACAATATATTAACTTACATTAATGAACAAAATGGATAAATACATTCTCTAATTATTCATTAATGAAATATTACTCATGACTCAAACAATGTATCATTCCACACCACGTATATCTGAAATTATAGTTTTTGTCATTACATCAATGTATGCAACTCATAATATTAATTAATAATAATATTAAAGTCTACGGACCAATACAATTCTCCAAATATAGGAATATCCAATGGCAGATATAAATGTGGATTTTATTCTGGAAGGTCCAATTCTCATAATAACCTACATTATACAACCAAGGATGTACACGATGAGAAGGTGCTTCAATGTACTATGAGTCCTCACACCTTATTACTAATATAAATTGTGTCCCAACAATTATACCATTCATCTATAAAACATGTATTCATGATTAGTGTCACAGAACTTCTGAGTTCTCTTCCTAGTAGGTAACTGGTGTGACCTTTTAGTACGGGAGATACTCTTAACACATTATGAAATACTATGTCAAAGAGAACAACAATCCTGATGTGATATGTAGTTTATTATTATTAAAAAAATTATACATGTTTATCATAGAGTACATAAAAGTTCGTTCTAGGTATCTATATCCAATAGAATCCCTATTTTACTAGAGCCAACATCTAACAACCTTTAGAACACTATCTCTCTCATGATACTCAAGCTCTTGTTGATACAGGCCACTAATCAAGGGGTCTTATAGGATCACTTCCATGCATACTCTTCTCACTACACTTCCCCACTTTGATAAAAATCCCCCATGAGTTTAGACATCTGGAGTATATGATTTTTTTTCATTATTATGACCGGGGCTCTTTTGTAAGAGCCACCATTGATATATTATCACTATATAATGTGATAGGTTCTTTACTACTAGCTACCAAATCATTCTCCTGGAAAATTTTCTATATCCAAACAGTTTCTTTGGATGAATCATAATTAGTGATATTTTTGGACTCTGCTTCATAATCATTGACAAATGGATGAATTGAACTCTTCAAGCTCATAGATCCTCTATTATGATAGACTACATATCCTGATTGATACATTAGATCATTCTAATATATTTGAAAATGTGAATTAGTATAAACTATGATGACCATCTCCACATATCATCCATACACCAAGAACATGTCGTTAGATCTTTTTATGTACATTATGATATCCTTAAAATCAGTCCAATGCTATTCTGTGGTATTTTTTTGATATCAACCTAATCTGATCATTGAATATGCAACATCAACTCTACTGAATAACATAGAATACATGACTTTCCCTATTGTAGAATTGTATGGGATGTCACTCATTCTCTATTTCTCTTTTTGTGTCCGGGGACACATTTTCTTAGATCGTGTTAATCCATGTTACACAATAACCAATATCCACATGGATTGTCCCATATTAAATCTATTTAGTATCTTGAGAATATATGTAATTTAACATAGTCCAAGAATACTCATATATCTATCAAGAAGAAACATGATCCCAAGAATATAGGATGATTCACCTAAATCCTTCATGGAGAAGATCTTTTTCAACCTATTATTAAAAGATTTTAAGACTGTTATTTCATTTCCAATAATTAATATGTAATCATGATATAATACTAGGATAATGAAAAAATTCCCATTAAGCCTTTTTTAAACACATGGATTACATTCATTCAGAAGGAAAACAAATTCATTTAAAAAATCACAAAATCAAATGTCCCATGACCTCGATGCTTACTCAGATCCATAAATTGATCTATAAAACTTGAAAACTTATTTGGCATCACATGGAGTCACAAACCCTTCTATTTGGGTCATATAGACATTTTCATGAATATTCCCATTATGAAATAAGTTTTTGGCATCCATCTTCAAAATCTCATAATCATTTTAATTTGTTATAGCAAGTATGATTCTAATGGATTTAAACATATAAACTGTTATAGATGTTTCATATTAGTCAATTCCTTGATGTTATTTAAAACAATTAGAAACAAATTTTTTTTTACAGGTACATACTATACCTTCCATTAATATTTTCTTCTTGAATATCTATTTGCATCTGATAGGATTTATACCAACTAGAACATCAACCAAAACCCCATCATAGTTCTGATACATGGAGCCCACCTCCAAATTCATTACATCTAGGAATCTTGCAGCATCTGATCTCTCTAATTAATCCTATTAGGACATAGGATTATAATTTTTAACCAATATTATTTCTCCATCCTTAGTGACTACAAAACCATATCTCTCACATTATTTTACCTCTCTTATGCTCCTAGGTTATCCCTATGTTTTAGGAACAACTTCTTCTATGGGGTCCCATGAAATGTGTTTCTCTGCCAACTCTCGTTTATCTTGATCATCAAATTTTTCAAATTCAATATTTATCCCACTATCCTTTATAAGTATTTTATCCCTCTCATGAAATATGGCTTGTCTAATGACAATCATATTCTTATTTAGGGGGTTTATAGGTAGTATCCCCTTGTTTCCTTGGGGTATTATTTAAAGATACACCTAATGCCTCAAAGTTCTATTTTATTTCATGAGAAGGAATTAAAAAATTCCTTGCAACCTTATACACATGTATGAAATAAAATGGGCATCCTCCCACTTCATAACTAGAAGTAATATCCATTTTCCTCATTTGTTGGTTTTCGGATTAATGTGTACACTATAATTTTTAATGCATATCCCTAAAAGGATAATAGATGATCTACAAGAATCATCATCAACCTTGTCAATTCAAAAAAGGTATAGTTTCTCTAAACAGTAACACCACTCCATTGTGGTGTCTAAGGTGTTCCAGTTTGAGATAGAATCCCAAAATACCATAGAAATTAAATGAACCCTTTGATAAGATATTCACCACCTCGATTTGATCAATGCTTCATTATCATCATACCAAGTTGATTCTCTTCATAATTCTTGATTTAATTGAATTTGTCAAAATACTCATACATATACCTCATTGAGATGACATATTCATATATACTCAAACCATCAGTAATATTAATGAAGTAATAATATCAACCTCTTGATTCTATATGAGTGTATACAAATCCTAGTATCCCTTTGGACCTTTCACCCTCTCCACTATATTATGGTTTATTCATTTTTTCTTATAAATAAGAATGAAATATTTCCTATGGATATTGCATAGAAAAGTCAAAATAACTATCATCATAAATCTTTGTCTAACAACTCTCATTTACATAACCACGAAAGTGATTGTACAACTTGGTGTTATATGATTCCCAGTTGAATGATTCGATATTAATTGAAAACACTGGGATTTCATAATTTAATACATAATGATGGTTATTAAAAATTTTAATACCATCACATATGTTGTCCTTATAAAATGATAGAAATTTATTTCCAAATTTGGAAATAAACACATTTTTTTCTAGAAATGATACATAATATATGTTTTTTGTAACTAAGGCGCATAATAATATTTATTTAAACCCAAAATAATTCTAATTAGAATTGAAAGGTGGTATTCACTAGTGGATAGATAATCTATCATTACTATATTACACCTCTCTAATCCACCACTCCTTTAGAGATATCTCAACATATACTTGGTTCCTGCATGTGGATAGAGTTGTGACCACCACAAAATATATCCAATACCCAACAGGTATAAATTGAAATATTGTACTCTATAATAAACAACAAACCTTTGGCCTCACCTTTCATATGGGTGATGTTCCTCTTTTAGTGGCCTAATTTCCACCTGAAAAACATACAATCTCCTTTTTCTTTACCTACCTTGAGATATTTTTCTTCTTGATAAGATGGTACTGGGATGCTTTATACTATTTATAGGTCTTCAGCCCCTTTTCCTTTTCATTTTTTTATTCACCATAATAACTGTGGTTTTTTCACACCCCATTTCCATATCCAATGGTATTATTAAAGTAATAAGTAATGGAATAATCATCTCTTTATTGAACTTATTTTAAACAAAAATAAAATAGTATAAGGTCTTATGTACTGATGAATGTTTGAGATATGTACATAATTCATCTGAGAATTTAATCCCTATGATTTCTAGGAATTCAATGTAGCTGATAATATTGAATATATGTTGCCCAACTAGAATAGAATCTCCAATATTAGTAGTGAACAATGTATTCATGATATCATAGATATCTTTTCTTTCCATCTATTGATAGAGATCTTAAAGGTGAAACATCATGCTATAGGCACCCATATTTTCATGTTTCTTCCAAATCCCATTGGACTTGTATTATAGTATTAATAATTAAAAATCTTTTTCATCATTAAGATTTTTATCATAGAGATATGGTTCTTCATCACATACCACATTACCAAGAGCAACTGGAAAAAGTTATTACAACACATACAGTTTTCCATTAAGAAAAATAATGACATGTGATGCCTTTGCAACTCATTGAAATTTTTGACGATTAGAATATTTTCACTATCATGTATGGATAATAATTATATGTTGAATTTTATTTTATTATTATTTATAAAAAATAATATTAGAATAATTTTAGCACTTTATCTGATAAATTTATATATATAAATAAATCTTGAACTTATTAGAATTCCAATATTTTATCAAACCCCAGTACACCACTCCATTGGATATTGAATATCATGATTCATGGAAATTCTAGTGTAAAGGATCCATATTACATTTCTCATTACCCCAACATTGCGTTTTCAAGAAACTAGAATTGTTTTAGGTAATAATGAAAAATTCCAACATTATTATATCATTTTACCTTGATCTGCTAATTGAACTCCCTAATCCTAAAATCATTAATTTATATTTCTGCATCCTTTTTCATATCAGTTACACCAATTATTTATTTGGTAGTAAACCCTTTATTTGAACTAATATAATTCATCCCAGAACCTCAAGTTATAATTCTCTTATAATTGAAATCACACCATTTTTTGGATAGTCAATAACTTTGAAATATAGTTCAATTCTAACAGAAGTAATTAAAGGCTATACCAACTTAATATTTTACAGAGGTATTATATCCTTTAATTATTATACATTAAATTTTTATCATTAACACATGATCGTTGATATTATATGGGATTAATTAAGTGATTTACCAAGTCATAGATAATCTTTATCCATAATCCAGTTAACATTAATTCTACATTTCATGCTCGTTAATTCATTAATTGTGTGATCTTGACAAGAAATCCATAATGAAATAACCATACAATTGATTGAAAGAAAATAATAATTCAGTATAATAGTGAGCTCTTAATAATGGTTAGTTTAGCTAGAGTATGATAAACTAATCATTTACCATTGGGAAAAAATCATTGCACAAACTAAAGATCATGATTTATATTTTCACATGCCCACCTATGTATCACCTTGTATTTGTTTCACCTTGGATCCGAACATGAATATCCTCCACTATCTACTTAGAGATATACATTACATATATATTTTACCTACAATATGTGAGGGAGAAAATGGGTTCAAATAAAAGAAACCATGGGAGTGCAGGCCCTACATAATGAAGGTAGAGAATGCACTCATGAAAACAATTTACTTTAGTAATAAATTAAATAAAACAATCACATAAAAAAGGAAATGTCTAACCCATTATTATCAAAATATATCCAATGAATTACACATTTAATAAAACAAGTATTCAATTCATAATTATTTTTATTTAGAAAGTATGAAGCACGATAATATTAATTATTATCTTTAGTTAATAATCCTTTTATCTAAATCATTATAAAAATTTACATGAAATTATCACCCATTATAATTTTAAACATATAAAATAATTTAATTTAAAATTAACCTTTAACATAAATGTAAATTTTAAGAAACATGGTGAATACACATCTGATTCATCACAACATGTATTATACTCATATACTATTTTACTCTTGTGAAATATTTCATACATGACATATCACATACTTAAAAAACATGTAATTCATGGATTATTATATGAATTACAGTACTCTTTAGTCACGTGTTATTCTTAAATTAACATAGGGTAACAACTCATATATGATATGAAGATCTAAAAATTATATTTATATTATGTAAACACACACACACACACAGATATATATATATATATATATATATATATATATATATATATTAAAACCTATCACATGTAATTTCCTACCATTATGACCACTTGCAAGTACATATCTCAAGGTTTTCACTATATAATAAATAAATTTTAAATCTTTGTAAATGTTAAAAGTACACAAAATGTAGATGAGATGTACATGGCATGTACATCCTTCACCGTTTATCATATAGAAATTCCTATAAAATAATTGTGTGAATCATACAATAAAAAAATTGGAGTACACGATATGTCTAGTGGTATATAATTAATGTGAACTATGAGTTACATGATCATTAGTCAGGTAGGTCATTTATAGAATACCCACACCATCTATGACTCAAAGGGACTCCAAGCAGTTTATGCAGGATACATGATGCACAGTCTGGAAACCCATGTGCCATTAAATTTTTGTCAATATGTGGTGCAATTTAATTTGTGTATTAAATTCATATGGCTGTAATTAATTTCTGAACTAATAATTTATGCGTTGAACATAACTACATTTCGTGTAACATTTATTACAAGGATTGTAGTCTTCTGTTGTATGTACAAAAATCATGGACCCTCTAGATGAGTTTCTTGATTTTATTTTAATCAAAAAATTAAATTTCTCGATTAGATCAACGAGAAACGATTGAGGAAGAAATAAATATCAAAATTCAGATTAAAATAATGATTAAACATGAATTGAAAACTAAATTTAAAATGTATATATCAACAATTATATCTTAAAACAATTATAAATGGTTATTTTCCCTCTTTGATACCATTTTATGGTTTCAGGTGTAGTGGAAGATTGTGTTGGGAAGTGCCCAACATATATTTTTTCCGTAATCGATGATCAATCTAATATCTATACGATGATGAACACCGTGATCCAAAGAATTGTTTAAAATAAATAGACATGAGATAGACTTCCATAACTAAGAGAGAGGAAATCAATAGACATTTCTTATAACTAATTTAATTTGATAAACAATTAACTTTAATGAAATATTTCTTCATTGATGAATTCAGTGACAGATCTATGGTGCACCATTATTTCGTTTTTGAAACCAATGGTAGATTTCCATTAGGGGTGATCCACATGTGTTCTAGGAATCACTAGATGTTGTCGAAGGAGTATTAGGGTGCAAGCACATAATATCCTTGTGCTTGCATCATCCACCATTGATCAACCCAGGATTCAATTCCAATGAATTATCCATGGTCTGGTGGAGGAGGATTTATCAATGTTCTTTGGAGCGTTCATTTAGATGGGAGCTCTCTATGATTTAGCGGATTCTCCATGATGGTTGTGCACAACACAGAGAAATTAATTGGCCTCTTCAGAAAATAATATATTTACGTATTCATATTTATAGAATTAAATTAAAATAATTTCACAAGTTCCCTTAATTGTATATTTACTCATAGAAAACCTACATATGAAATAATAATAATAATAATAATAATAATGCAGGACATGATCATAAAACATGAATTAAAACAAAATAGTATTAAATATTATTTAGTTCTCACTGGATAATTAAGAATGGCCCACCATTATTCCATAATATTTATTAGGCCTTTTATAATGTATATTTATGTTTTAAAATAATGTCACTACATTATTGACCAAAAAATAAATAAATATTATATCCACTAAATAGTAAATAAACATTAATTAAATAATATGCTAAAAATATATTCTCTCAAATGACTAGTGATAAATCTAATTTGATCAAGTATAAATGAATAATTATTAAAACATGTTTGGGAATAATACTTATTCAACCTATTAAATATTAAATAATAACATATGACTTAACTAAGATTTTGGTTACATTTATTGTGTGACCCTCTAGCCTTCATTCTCAGGGGAATTAGGTGAACCAGCCTAATGTTCAACATTATTATATAGAAAAATTCCAAGGAAACCATATATAACTACGTTGATTTCGCAATGAAATGTGACCTCATATGGATATTTATGGTGTAATATAATTTCCTTGTCACAATATAACTAATCGAGCATGTTGCATGTCAGTATCATCAACCAATATGCTCAATATCTCTTTCATTGACTTTTTGGAATATAACATGCCTTTAGAACACCATGTATATTGATTTAATTAAGATATATTACTTCCATCAATGGTAATGATAATATACCCATTTGTGAAACCATAGATTTAGGTCCTTCTAGGAGAAAATGTAATTCATTTTCATATCATCTGACTAAAACAAAAATTTATCCTAATAATTATAGTTATGTCATGTTTCTAAGGCATGCATCATGACTACCAATTAATGTTCAAGGATTGGGTAATGACATCCATATGTATGGTGTTGGTGAGAAACATATTCTACTACATGGTTGTCATCCATCAATATATACCAATGACAGATACCTAAATCATTATAATAGACCATGTATCAATTTTGGGAATATGGTAGGATCATAAAAATTTAATGGGTCAAATGATTCTTAAGATCCTCAAACAATGCATGAAAATATGAACCCTATTTAAAAATTACCCTTTTTCAGGTATGTGTGATCATGGGAGAAGCTAGTTGTGATAAATATTTGAAAAATTTCCTATAATATCATATTAGGACTAAGAAAATTGGGATTATAATGAAGTTCCTCAACTATTCCCAAAACATTACCACTCTTATATTCTTAGGGTCCATTGAAAATAATTTCTCTAATATTAAATGACCCAGAAACAGGACTTCCTTAATACAAAAGGAACACTTGAAGAAAATAACATAAATAATGTGATATTTAAATGTTCCTAGAACAATCCTCAAATGATTCTCACTCCCATATTAGATACCATAGTTTACGAGAAGGTCATACACAAATAATAAAACATAATTGTAATGGTATTGATGGAACATAGGGTTCATGAACTGTATTTAAACTACTATAGCATTTTTCAACCTGAATGGAATAACCAAATACTTAATGTATCCATAACTGCATCAGAATCTTCTCTTAGGAACAACTGGCTCTCTAACACTAACATGGTGGTACAAAATACATAGTCAAATCATTGAAACCATTGTTCCCCCATGATACGATCAAAGATATTATCAATGTAGGTAAATGGATACTTATTATTCATTGTTACCATGTAAAACATTCAATAACATATTCATAATTATAGGGATCCACCAGCCTTTTGGTGGATAGTACTATGGAGGCCCAAGATTAGATGAAAGGGTGATAAAATACATGGAATTCCGAATCATCCAACAATATACTTAATTCCCTCAACAATTTAGAGGACATAAGATATGGGGGATGAGATAATTGTTCTATCCTCAATACCAAATAACTCGTAAACTATACTTCTTGTTCTCCAGTAAAACATGTGAAATTATTAGGAAACACCTCTAGAAAATCATCAACTATAAGAGTCAACCCACCCTCATTTCCTCTATCATCATTAACCAACAAGAGATAAGAGACCTAGAAAATGAAATCTTTTTATCTCCGAAAGTGGATGTTTATCTCACCCTAATCGAGGATCCCATTCAAAAAGAAGGAAATAAGACTCTGATCTAGTTTCATAATGTAAATTCACATATGATAACAATTGATGTGTTCCTTGAAAGGCACTATCAAGTATATGTTTTGGATCATGACCGAAAGTTCCATTTTCTAATCCATGAAGTACCAGTACAACTCAAACCCTAATAAATGTGTGAGTTCAAGATGCACATCTATAGACTTGTTCTCTAATATTTCCATTTATAATCACAAAATCCATCACATAAATCATAAACATGATCAATAATTTTCTATAGTCCCATAATATGGGGATAAATATAGGAATTTGAAACACTAGGGTTATATAAAACAACATCATTTTTTGATACAATAATAAAAATATCTCAAACTCTTCAAAGTTTAGCATCAAATTCCATTTTAACATTATCCGTATCATGAAGTTGAATCATTTCTACCAATTAATTATATTTATTAATAGCTTATGGTTTCTCCCTTGAGCTGAATCTGGCCATAAAATGATCCATTATTAACATTATGCCCAAAATATCATGAACTCATAACCCTTGATGTACTAGACTATGCTTGTAATTCTCTATGAACTGAGGAGCCTCCTCAACTCAATGTTAGAAATTAACTATTTTAGAACCAATATAAGATACAAAAAAAATTATATATTGATTGAAGGTTCTATGTGAAACTATACCTGCTAACTACAAATGCCATGAACTTCTAAATGTGTGCCACACAATTAAACAACCCCTAGTTATTATAGATGAAGTATGTGATGATGGGTGTCATGTTTTACCATTTCCCTTCATCTCTTTCTCATCATCCTTCCACTTCTTCTGAAAAGTTCCATGATAGCATATCCCCACTTCGAGAAATGTCCCAAAAACCATATTTATCAGCCTGATAAATTTCCACCATAATTTCCAAATCCACCTTCTCATGTTACATAATCAACTTAAAAAAGAAAACCAGGGACCGAGATACCTTTTGAAACCCCATTTCAAAATTTTGATCCATTAACAGATCATTGGAATCCACCTTTGGATTGAAATAGGCCAATCATTCAAAATGGATTTCATATTCCAGCCAAGTATGATCGCTATTATAGGGATCCAGATAATCTCGGATCATGGTGATGGACAAGGCCTTGGGGAAATGCATATCATTGAAGACAACTATTATATATTTAATACTTATATATTCTTACATTCCAACCGGATCAACTAAGTCCAACCATGTGCATCTGGGACCCTCTACGATAAAAAAATAACATTTCAAAATGACCTCTTCAGGTGTTTTGAGGGACCTGAAATCACTGAAAATATTTTAATCCTATACTCCTCCCGCGTGGGGGTACATGTTACCACAGAAGGAAGGAGGTTTCATCCTAGGGAATTATTGATATTTTTTCCTTCCTGGAACCTTGTTCATATCATTACTTTGAGCAATGACTTGTCCGTATACCTGATCCAATTATCAGACATTCTAAACCACGTATTCCACTAATCTCTAATCAGCTAATTGGGGTAATTATCATCATCCTCTTCAATTTTTTTGAAAATAATTCTCCATTTGGCATGATACTACACCAGTCAACAAGACCAATGAAACGATAAATAAATTACCTGGATAAATTATCCGTAATAAAAATTTTCAATCACCACCATAAATTATTATGAAACCCAAAAAACCTATATTATTTATCAAACCACTCCACCCCTTCCTTATGTCCATACATAGACTTAAGCCACTACTTCACACCGACAGAAGGATTCAAACCAAATATTGAGCATCCCATGGTTGCCAATTGTTTTTCATGAGGGGAGTTAGATAGACCTGCCAATCACAACCACAACATCAAGCCTCAATATCCCTAAATACTATCTATCCAAATTACTCATAATATCATGACCGAAAAAAGGGGAAAACTAATTCTAAAAACATTTTTTACTTGAACTAAGTCGGGCTTCCATCTAACATGACACATCTCTTATCACATGGAATGTCCCAAATGGCATTCCCAATCCCCATTAGTTGGTAAATCATTCATATCCATTGAGAAACACGTTTTACAATTATTTCTCCCATTAAATAAAAATATAAACCATTAAAAAATTCATATCACATTACATCATAACCAATAACCATAATACATGAGATCATGTAAAATACTACAAACAAGGGTTAAATATTTAGCATTTTCACCCAAAAACCATAAAAAAACAGAATGTGTGGGGGATTAATTGTACCAACAAGATTCTATGAAACGCATAGGTCAATAACTAGATGCCACAACCATCAACACCAATCCACAATGGAACTACAAGTACATAGATCGACTATCTCCACTATTTAAGGTCTTTCCTTTACCTAAGTCAAACATAAAAACATCTACATCCACCCAAGGGAGTTTTAAATGTGTGATCTAACATTCCCAGTATGAAACCACACAATTAGATTCCATGAAATGACATTAAGAGAAAAATTAACATGCTAGTTTTAAATAAAATGAAATATATAATTTTGATTAATAATATATTTGAAATAAATTTGGAAAGAAATGAGACAATGGGGTGATATTATTAGCATAACATGGTAATCATGGGAAATACAAAATGTACCAAGGTTACAAGGGTCATTTTATTATAGTAATCTTTGATATCACATCTAATACAAAATGGTCCATCTCATACACAAGCCAACAAATCCCTATCAAGTATGTTTAGTTACTGTTGTTTTATAATAATTATAGGGAGACCAAACCTCAAACCTACCAACTCACCTTACATACCAGACCTAGTTTTCTGACATAGATAACATAGATTCTATTGGGATCTATTATAATCCCAACATTAGTGAATTATTTTTTATTAAATAAAAATATCAAAAATTCAAAATCAAACATGAAAAATGACCATTTACTAGATTAAATCATTATAAAACATTTCACTCACACCAAAATACAACGATAAATTTTTTTAACCATTCACATATTTTTTAACCATCTTTGAAAGTAATAAAGTCATAATAAATACATAAAATAATGTTAATGTATGGAACCACCTACGAATTTCATGGAAACTGTATGAATCCTGGTGGAAACCTAAAATGCACCAAGAGAATGACCTATAAAGTAATTATCACAAAACCCCATCCAGATCCATCCCATAAAAAAATATTATCCCACTATAGGACAATCTCTAACAACCCTTCACTTTATTTCATGTTTAAACAAGATTTATTACATAAATATTCACGTAATGAAACTCAGAATATTGATAGGACTAGTGTATTTTGGGTATTTGGAAAATTACAAAACAACATAAAACATGAAACACACATCTTTATTGAAAAATTGTTTTACATGTCCACAACATTTTTTCTTACTTAGCATTGCATGGGATTATGTGATGACATGCATAAGGAAAACATGATCTATAATTCCTAGTAGGTCAATAAACAAGGAATAAGATGAAAAATACAGTACATGTTAGGAAATAGGCATATCGATGGAGAATAAGAGAAACATGGACATAAAGGAATAATTATCATAAAAGGGAAATGGGGAAACAATATAAAACACTACATCGTTAACATAATCGAATTAGGTAAACCCATGTCTGAACATGGTGGAAAAAATACGATATAGGAATCATGTAAACCCATGTATCAACATGATTTTTCATAATAGTAATCATTACCCAATTAATTATAGTGCTATCAGGTCACACCCTTCATAATCATTTCAATCTCATGCTTATGTTTTCCACATAGACCGTAAAACATGGATTTATTCGACATAATCATTTATTCCACGATCAAGGAATATATAATTCATTCATGTATGTAACCATTTGATATGTATGTGTTCATAAAGTTCAATACCCTTGATAGGGTAATGGGTATGGTATTCACTACATGATGATTTTTCCCAGAAAATCACAGTGCAATTTTGAAAACAAAATGATGTCATTTATAAACACTTAAATTCGATTGATGAGAAAAAGGGTGTCTCTAATCATTTTTACATGGTATGGAAAGTAATTGTATCATAGGAAATAATATCCTAACATGAGAAATAAAATGTAGATTTATAATAGAAAAATAAATTCTTGAATGGAAATGAGAATAGGGAAATCCCTTATAGAATCTTCGCATAGTAGCAGGTGGGTTTAAATGATCATAGGGAGGATTAATGGGTGTGAAAGAAATATAAAATAATTTATAAATCAAAAATACAATGAATATTTTTTGGGTATAATATACCAAATCAATAAAATATAAATTAAAAGGCATGACATAAAAGAGGTGCTCGATGAAAAAAGATAGAGTTAAATCCCTTACGAAAATTCAGCATAGTAACAGATTAGGTATGGGTCCAAGTAAGAGAAGATAAATAATCACTAATAAAATAACATAAAATGTATAGTAATGAAAGGAGAAGAGGAAAGTGAGGACCCCCGTACTTAAATGTGGGGATCTAAAGGCTTGGGGGAGGATTCTTGGGTGTATGGGGGATCATTGGAAGGCCTATAGGGAGCAGGTGTAAGAGGATGGTTAAACATAAAAAAGATTGAGTGAATATAACTTTGTTATTTTTTGGGTTTATATAGGAATGGTGGGAAAAATTTATTTATTATTTTTTTGTTTTGGACACTACAAAATAAAATATTAAAAAACAAAGACCATCCCATGGTTTTTGACCAAGGTATCTTAAAAAACGGAGTGGAATAAATTATTTTATAAGGGTAAGATAAGAATATATTAAAATATTTTCCTTGATTATGTGGAAGTGAGTCACACTTTCAAGGAAATAATTTTAAAATATTAAAAAACATTATTTTCCATGGAGGATTCACTAAATATTTATAAACTAAATCAAATAAAAATAAAACTAAATTATTGTATAGGAAAAGCATATATTTTTCTTAATATGAATTTTGTGTTATTTTATTACATCTCACATGGGCCATTTTGATGTCATAAATCACATTATATAGTTCTTCAGTATTTAATTTCTACCCAATAATTTGAACATCTCAGAAAATTATGAAAAATTCACTACAAGATAATTACGATGTCATGATTCTTAAAATAATATTCATTATATATAATTAATTTTCAAAATATGTGAATTTTCACCTTTAAAATAAAAATGTATATTTATTGAAAATTGATGTGTTTTGAAAAAATTAGTTTTCGAACATCAATAAAAATTAAATTTACATTATAAAAATTATAATAACATTTATATTTAATAATATTAATTTACAAATAAAACTTTTTTAAAATATTATTTAATTAAAAAATCCCTTATTTTGTAAAAATATATTTCTTAATTGAATTTGAATATTAACCAAAAATAAAATTGATGTTTTAAAAATAATTTACAGAGTAATAATAATAGAATGAAAGTATAAGCATTATTATATTAAAAATAATTAACATAATCATAAAGATAGGGTCTTATTATATATCCTTTTATTACATAGGCACCTGCCCTACGAGTAAGATGTGAAATGGTTGGGATATCATGGGGTTGTTTGGTGAATAAGGTTTGGGACGTGATCTTGATGTGTCTAGAATATTCCTGCAAACAGTTTGGCTCATTCTCATGTTTTTGGATCTAGGCTTGGGATTAGTCTAGGGAAAATCCCAGAAACACTATCTTCCTCTGAAGACTTGATAAATTGGCTTCATAGTGTATGATCATAATGGTTGAGGACAACACTTCCTTTGTACGTGTTAAATGGATTTCATAAAATCCTCTATTTATATTAGTCATGTGATCATTGTTCAACGGTTATATTATAAATTGTAAGGATACATAATGTGCAATTGACTATAATTGTATTTAATAAAGCAGAAGGTGTGCATGTGATTTCTGTATCCATCAGACATTTAATAAAATGAAAGGGAATTTAATTCCTAATTTTTATGGTTGTTACAACATTTCCCCCTTATGAAAATTTCTCATTGAAATTTCCTTTTCCCCAACTAAAATAGATTAGTTTAAATCGACCTCATCACTTCATCTGGTTCCCACGTCGTATTTTCATACATGTCGTTTCTCTACAATACTTTAATGAGGGGAATTTTATTATTACGTAGAACATTTTCTCCATGATCTAAGATCTTCACAATATTATATTGATAAGAGAGTTCATTATTCAATGGTACAACTTTTTGATTGAGTTCATGTGATGTGTCTAGTATTTACTTCTTTACGATTGATACGTGGAATACATCATGTACTTGATACAGGTTTGGTGTGAGTTCTAGTCAATAGGCCACTACATTGATGTTATCTAGGATCTCAAAATTGTTGATGTACCCTGTTCTAATCATTTCTTTCTTCACAAATCTCATATCCCTCTTTCATGGAGATATGTGGATGAATAACATGTCTCCAATATCTAACTCCCGGTCTCATCGACGATTGTCTACATAGATATTTTGTCAACTCTAGGCATCATTTATATGCTAATGGATAGTATTAACATCCCCCACCATATCTTTAACCATTTTCAAGCCTAGAAGATTTTGTTACCCAAAATCATTCCAACATGTTGTTGTTATGAACATATTCCCATAAAGGTCTTCATAAGGAGACATTTGAATGTGTGAGTGGAAATTATGGTCATAATAGAACTCCACCGAAGGAAGATGTTGATCCCATCTACCATTAAAGTTCATTGAGAAAGCTCTCAACATGTCCTTAGGTTTCATGATAGTCCACCCAGATTAACCATCAATTTGAGGGTTAATGTTCATTATAATATTCATCTCATTGTTCAGAGCATATTAGATAATTTTCCAGAACCTAGATGTGAATCATGGATCTTGATATGATAGAATTGATAGTGGTACTCCATGTAAAATTACCAATTCTCTGATTTATATCTATCCTAGTATATCCAGTGAGGAATCCTCTCGAATTGAAATGATGTGTGTAATATTTGTAATATGATCCACAACAACCCATATTGCATTGTCTCTTTTGGATGTTTTCGGATGTCCAGTGAAAAATTCAAAATTTATTCTTTCCCATTTCCATGATGGTATGGGTAATGGTTTCATAATCTTCTTACTCTTCATCCACTCAACCATCACTTTCTAATAAACTAGGAACATTGATGTATATTTAGTGATATCCTTATTCATGATATCCTACAAATAGTTCTCCAAGTGATCTCAATACATAGTTATGTTTTCTGGGTGAATGGAGAAACTCAAAATATGAGAATCATCCTAAAGCCCTTTATTTAACTTTGGATTTTATGGAACATATATTGGTGACACAAATATCCTAATTCCTTCTTCAATAACATTGAACTCTCATGATTTCCATTTTCTTGATAGTTTTCACTTTCTTCTAAATTCTTACATCAGCTTTTTGAGAATCAATTAACCTTTCTGAAAGAGAGGGTTGAGAATGGATTTGTGAAATGATTTATGATGTTCCCTTATTTATTATTCTATGGTTTATCTTTATAAAATATAAGACGATTAGATCCTTTTCAATTCTAATTAGTTAAAAATTTTATGAGACCTCTCTACATTGAGTATCCTCAACCGTGTTCTCTTTCCTAGAGTGTTAATGGGTTGAGCTATCGTAATCCTTGAGAAGCTCTGACTAACATCATTTTAGCATATTCAACTCCTTTTATGTGAATATATATGTGAGTCTTTTGTGATTTTTTAATATTTTACACTTCTACCCCAAGAGAATTTTCCACACAATTATCAACAAAATGATTACAACTTCCAACTCCAGATCATAAATGGGATAGTCTTAATCATGATTTTTGAACTGCCTTGAGGCATACACAATTACCTTTTCATTCTATATCAACACACATATCATTCACTCATTCCAATCATCGTTGAAAATTATGAAAAGATCCTAACATGTGGGTAGTGTGATCGCATGGTTAGTGATAAGAATCTTCATCAACTCCATGAATCTTTCTCCACATTCATCATTGCAAAAAAATATTAATCCCTTCTGAGTTAGCTTGGTAAGAGGGTCTAATAGTCATGATAAATTTATCCCAAATTGGTGTTAATATCTAGATAACCCTAGTAAGATCTAGATATCCATCATATATGTTAGCCTCGGTCATCCCTAATTTGTTTTTGTTTTGGAAGGATCCAAAAATATCTCATTACCTATGATGATATTCCACAAGAATTGGGCACCCATCAACTGGAACTCACACTTTTAAAAAAATTACATAGATCTTATCCTTTTACATGGTATATAGTATAGTGATTAGATTCTCCCCATGCTCCTACTTGGTTTTTGAGATTATTAGAATATCATCTATAAAGACTACCTTAAATTTTTCGATGAAATATCTAAAGACACTATTCATAACGTATAAGAATATTTTTGGATAATTTGTTATTCTGAATGGTAATATTATGAACTCATAATTCCCATACCTCATACAAAAATAAATATTGTGGATATCATCCTTATCCTCCCTAACATGTTAATATCAAAATCATAGATCCACCTTGAATAAGTATTATTCCCAACATAGTTGATCGAACATATCATCAATTCAAAGAAAAATATAGTTTTTATTTATCAGTATTTTTATGAGATCACGATAATCATTGCAAAGGTTCATAGAACCATCATTCTTCGTAATGAAGTTGATGGGTTCATCCCATGGTGAAGCACATGGGAATATAATCCTTTTATCCATATTCTTCAATAGTTTCTTCTTTATATACTCAAATTCCAAAAAAAATCCATTCTATTTGGAGTGTTGGATATTGGTAATTCCACATAATAATATCAATAAAGAATTAAAAAATCTCTTATATGAGGAATATAAGTAAATTCATTAGGAAACATGTCAGTGAATTCCATTACAATTTTAACGTATTTAAGGATGGTTCTTTCCTTAAACTCAATCCTCTGAGAAAGATATGCATCCTCCTATAGTATTAATATCCACTCTTGAGATGATGGTGATAAAAAAGTTGCATCCTCATACTTTTAGTTGTTTAGAATTAGGGTTTGATTAAATATATGGATATTTATGGCCCTCTTGTGGAAATTTAGGTAAGATATATATAGTGAAATCCAATCCATGCCAAGAATTACATCAAATTCCTCAAAGAGAAGTACGGCGAGGTTCTTCGGGATTTCCAGTCATTAAATTGAAATAGAGGAGGATTCATATAGACTGGATGCTATAATTTCCACATTTTTGGCTTTCACTCATATCTCTACTACCATAATTTTTTGTGGTGTTTGGATTGTTCAATTAAAAAATTTGGAGATAAAATAATGTGTAGGAAGATAATAAAAAATTATGTTCACTATTCATGAATTAATAACCACTGTAGATGTCACCAACTCATTTTCAAGATTCAATATGATGATAGTGATGGAAAAATCTCCCACTTTTTTCCTTGGTGGTTTTTATTTTCCTAAAAAACCCTTTTCATAGGTCACTGGTTCAAAAAGTACCGTGGATCATTATAGTTTTAGTAATGAACAATGCATTGAGGATTGAATGGACTTTTCCATTCCTCTACCACAACAGCAGGTTTTTCTTTCTTGCAATTGTTGATTGGTTCCCATATATCCCACACCTAAATAATTTTCTCTTCTTCATTATGCAATTTCTAGGGTTCTTATTCATGCACTTTTGACAAGCGAGGTGCTTGAATTTTTTAGCACCATTATATTTTCCATCAGATCACTAGAATTAATGTCCACTTTATGATTTGTAACCCTATGATACCATGTAGATTCTCCAACCTACATATCGATTTTTTGGGAACATCGGACAATCTCCTCAAAGATGTCAAAGTCGCAGATCTAGAGGGATTTATTTAGGCTATGTTTTATCCCACAAAAGAAGTGGCCAACCATGTATTCATGGGTAATGAAAAAACCAGAGGCTTATTGTGAATGTATGGTAAAATTTTATTCATATGCCACAAAAAATTCGTCGTCCTTTTTCATGAATTCAAGGAAATATCTTTCCTTATTAAGACAGAGGGTTCGAGGAAAATATTTATTGAGAAAACATTTTCTGGAAATCCTTCCATACCATCGTCTCACTCTCTTCCTCATGATTCATATTTTTGATCAATTTCCATCATTGATCAGCTTCAACTTCTATATGATAAGAATATAGACTAATATTTTTTAGGAACATAGAAGTATGGAGACGATCTTCTCAATGGATTTGATCCATTGTCCATCGATTTAGGGTCAGATGATCCACTGAATGTAGGAGGACTTTGTCTCATGAAACTTTCCTTTGTGAATTTTTTATTCAATTTGTGTTTACACACTCCTCCTGATCCTTGTTTATATTAAAAGCATAGGTTATCAGAGATTGTATCTAGAAAAAGTTTCTGAATCCCTCTTTCATGAGATTAGGCATCTCATATGAGCAGTCATCACATTGATCTTTGCATCGATTGTTTGTTGGATTCCTTTAATTACTGACCATTTCCGATAATAAATGGAAATATAGGGGTAATTATTTTAAAATTTTAAACACATAAAGTTAAATACAATGAAAAACATGGAAGGCATATAAATTAAATTTATAAAATTAAATTATGAATTTATAAGATTCGATCTATGTTATCCATTATCTACTCCCTATAAAATATTCTTAAAGGATTTTCTGTTCCTTTAATAATGGTTCATACTATCATTATGATTTCCCAATTTATATCCCCTGTGAGTGTCAAACCCTGAGTGATGAAAGGCCCATTATTGGGAACCTGTCCCCATTCGAGTCAATCTCAAAGTAGTGTTTTCAGGTTTTACCTCTAGATATATATGTGTTAGAGCCTCCTATACTTGTTCGTATCCAGTAAGGGATGTATTTGATTGATAATACCCATACATGATACTCACCAAAATTTAGGTATTATATTCATATAATTATACTTATCTATACAGCTTTAACAGGAGTTCTCCAATCCTAATCCCAAAAATAACTAAACTGTCCTCTAACACAAACATTAACAACTCTAGGATTTATATCATATTTAAACATGTTTTATTACATAATATATAACATAATCCAATTATAAATGTTTAGATGTCTATTATATTTGGATCTTAAGAATATAACATAAAAATTAAAACATTAAATACAAATCATTATTGAAAACTTCTTTTACATGACCATAACATTCCGTGGTACATAGCATTGCATGAGATAACCATAGGACATACATATGAAGATGGTGAGCTATAAATCCTAGTAAGGGAGTAAACAAGGAATAACATGAATAAAAATATGCATGTTAGGAAATTATCATATCAATTGGGGATAAGAGAACCAGAACATAAAGGCATGATATAGCTTTATTAGCATAACATGGAAATGTGGCAACAATGTAACACAAGAAATCATTAACAAACAAAAATCCGGTAAAACCCCATTCCAAAATGGTGACTAAATTACTATAAACGAATCAGGTAAACCCATATCCCAACAAGAGGTATCGTGATACTAAATATTACTTAATGCGTTGGAGCAGTATCAAGGCGCACCCTTCATAATCATTTCAATCACATGCATTAGTGTGACACATGGATAAAAAACATTAAATCATTCAACATATTCATTTATTACCTGAAAATGGAATGTGTAATATATACAGGTAAGTCACCATTATATAAGTATATGTCTATAAATGATAATATCCTTGATAGATGAATGGGTATGGTATTCAGTACATAATGATTTTGGCATGGAAATTCATGGAGCAATTTTGGAACCATAATGACATTATAGGGAAATTCATAAATTGGGTTAATGAGGGTGAATGTGGTATTTCATAATTTATACATGGGATGGATATAAATTGGATCATGTAACATAATAACTAAAAATTTTAAATGGAATTTAGATATATAATATAGGGGAAATTATTGAATGGAAATGAGAAGAGAGAAATACCTTACGGAATTTCAACATAGTAATGGGTTAGTTTAATGCATCATATGGGGATTAATGGTAGTTAATGTAATATAACATAACGTATACATCAAACAAAATATATAGTGGTATGTATTAAAATAACACTTTTCAAGCAAGTGGAAAGTTTAATTGCATGATATAAAAGGCGTGCTTGAAGAAAAAGGAGAGAGGGAGATCCCTTATGAAATTTCAGCATAGTAACGGCTTAGGTATTGGTTAAAATGGGGGAGGATAAATGATACCTAATTTAAAGAACACAAATTTTAATGTAATAGAATGTAATATAATGATGACATTTTAACCATTTTAAATTAAAGGAACTACTTTCTAAGAAGATTCCTGAATTTTTAATGAGTATTGGAATGTAAGGACCCCTTACTCAGATGTGTGACTCCAATAGATTTGGGGAGGATTCATGGGAGGAAAATTGGGATTAAGGGGTAGATGGTGGTCAAACATCAAGGATCTTGAGAGTAGAGGAATGGTTTCGTTGGTCGGTTTATATAAGAACGATTGGGGAAGTCATTATTTTTTTGGTTTTGGACACTACACATTAAAATATTCAAAACCGTAAACCATACCATGGTTTTCCCCATGGATTATTGAGACGGATAGTGGAATAAATTATTTTTTAAGACTAATGTCCAATTATATTAAAATATTTCCATTGAATAAGTGTTTGGGAGTCACAGTTTTAAGGAAATTATTTTAAAATCTTAAAATATTTTATATGTCTTTGAGGATTCATGAATGCTTTATAAACTAAAAAAATAGACATGAAATTAAAATACTTCAAATAAAAAACATATATTTTCTCAGTGATACCTATTATATTATTTTATTACATCACTATGAGGTCATTATGATGTCATAAATCAAATTACATATTTATATAATATAAATTTTTTACCACAAAATTTGATTGTCTCAAAAAATTATGAAAAAATCACTATTGGATAATTTCAACAGCCTATTTCCATAAACTATATAAATTTTTTCTAAATAATTTTATAAATATTTTATTTTTCACATAAAAAATATATATAATTATTTAAAAATGACCTGTTTTGTCCAAATATAGTATTCAAACCTTAATAAAAATTAAATTGGACATCCCAAAAATTATATTATCAATAATATTTAATAAAAATAATTTAATAATAATATTTTATTAAGATATTATTTAATTGAAAAATACATTAAATTATCAAAAAATATTTGTTAATTTAATTTTAATATTAACAAAAAAAGTATTTATTCTTTAAAAATCATTTACAAAGTAAAAATTATAGATTTAAAGTATATTATTTATTCTATACAAAAATATTTCACAATATCATAATGCTAGGGTCATGTTATGTATCCATTTATTATACTAGAATATTCATTAAGAGTGAGGTGTGAGATGGTGGGGCATTCATGGTGTCGTTTGATGAACATCGTTTGGGGCATGATCATGATGAGCTTGAACTTATCCCATAAACTGTTTTTCTCATGCTTATGTTATTGGATCTCAGATTAGGATTGTATTAGAAAAAATCCCAAAAATGTAATATCACATAGAATCTCCGATAAATGGGATTCTTGGGGTAAGATCCTTCTAGTTGAGTTCATCACATTATGTGTATGTGTCAAAATAATTTGTTAAAAGCTTATATTTATACTATTCCTTTGATCACTATTCAATGACCAAATTATCAAATGTAAGGACAAAAAATTATCATTTAATGTGAGAATAATCAATTTTTTATGGAAACATAGGGGGAGGTTGGTAAAAACCCCAAACATAGGGATATAATTGATCTTGTGGTGATACAACCTTATTTCAACATGTTCAATCCATGGGACCCAGCTTATCACTATTGTCTAAAAGGAATGTATCAAGACAGTTGAACATGGGGGTCTTTGAGTCAAGAACCTCAAGACATTTAATTATGGTATTATAGGGAAATTTGCATGGGGTCTGATATTCCCGAATAATTTTGTTTATTTTTTAATTAACTGATTTAATGAAAAGTTACTTAATGGATACAAATACTATCTTGCATCATTATTATTGGCATCACTCATGTACACTTTCATGAGAATCAATAATGATACAGAGTTGATGGTTTGTAGGGACACTTATCATAATAGTTGGAGCATGACATGGATTTATAGGCCACTTTAAGACAACATGGATGTTCCTTCTAGTGAAATAATTTTTTTCATTGGTGATTTTTTATCTCACATACATCATTTTGACATCATTTCCCCCTCTAAAGTGGAGATGTAAATTCAATCCTACAATTTCATGGACTATGATATGCTAATATGGAAGAATAATTGGAATGGCCAGTTTAGTATCTTGTATTATTATTATTTGGTTTGTGGGGGTTCCTTATGGTCACCTACATAGATCCTGCACTATACGACTATGTTCATTTGGCCATCTCGATTTTATCTATCTGATGAATCTGGAAATATTGTCTACCTACTCATGATTGGCTAAAGCGATCTGGTTTTCATTTTACAATAGCCTATTACAAATGCATGTGAGTAGTGTAGAATGTAAAACACTAGTTTTTAGAATGTGCTTATGCTCGATAGATGTGGGATTATGTTGAGGTCTTGTTCGGGCTGAATTTGAACAAAATTCTACCACTTCTTGACATGTTGGTAGGGCCATCCTGTGATGGCTGTAGCGACCATGTCTGTAACCTTCTACATGGGTCTACTACGACTGTGATTTCAGGAATATGGGCTTCTATAAATGATTTCCTCATTTATATAAGGCATATCTATATCTGTATTGAAATGCTAGAGATTCACCAAAATTTTTATGCTTCTTCTATAGTAATACTAGGCGTGATGAATAACAATGTGTTTAGCTCGCACATTCTTCGGCTACTTTGTGTTTCTGGGTAGATGTGGAAGCCTTAGTTACTTATGTACATTTTTTGGATACCCCCAATCATCACATGGACGAATTTCAATGTATATTGAGGTGTTTCTGGTGCCCTAGGACTATCTGGGTGTGGTGGTGTTTTTTATACTTATTGTGGATTTGTGAAAGGATGTTTTTATAATTTTATTAGTAAATTTGTTGCTTTTTAATCTGAGTTATGGGTGAAAATTCTTGCAATCAGGTATGCTAGATTTCATATCTACAATCTTCTATATATGTAATCAGACTCTCAAGTTGCGGCTTAGGATTTGGTAACACGAACTCTTATTATACCAAAGATATTTATTCCTAATTGGGTTGATTTCCACAATCAGGTGATGAATTTAAATCTGATAGTATCACATGATTATAGAGAGTATAATAAGGTGGTGGATGTTTTATCCAAGAAGACAAATCAAGGTGATGGATATGATGTGGTATTTTACGGGCCCTGACTACTGTTCCTCGCGGGTGGAGGCAGACATGTAATCTCAGTTTTGTAATAACCCGATGTTTATTTAATCATCCCTGTTTTTTTTCTTAGAAAATATCATTAGGGCTGGTTTTGACTGGCTCTTGGACATTTGGTTATCAACAGTAAGGATATATAACTGTCATTTAAATCAAATTTTATATAATAAAACAAAATAAGTTCATGTATTTTCCATATCCATAATAAATTATTTAAAATAAGGGAAATTTTAATCATAAATTTTTGGGTAATTACACAAACTATCTGATAGAGAAGTTTTAACTCAAGAACTATGAAATATGGAATTAAGATTAAGGGAAAAGAGAAGAGAGGGGGTGCACACATGATAATTTCAAAAAGAATTTGTGCTAAAACACCCATGATTTAGAGATAATTGGAGAAGGGAAAAAGAGTGAGGAAATACTAGGGATAGAGAGAATAAATGGAGATAGAAATGGGTAGTTTGATTTTAAATGTTTGGAGTGTAAAAAATATAGTTTCAAGGTTGATAAATATATGGTGGAATGCATTCTTTGGCAGCATGGGATGTGAAATTGTGTCCCAACCATGCGCTACCTCTTTCCAAGAGGAAAAAAGGATTCACTTTTTTTCCAAATGTGGATTCACACCCATGCATCTATCAATGCTAATTGGAAGGTTATACATTCTGGGTTTCATAGTTTACTATGAGAGGGCCTTATAATCATGATCTAGTCTATGTTATATGGAAAATTCCATTATCTAAGGCACATGGTTTCCAATGGGTCGTTCATTGGTTTTGACTAATTGTGTTCTAGTTATTCTCTTTCTTATACAGGACCCAAAAACATCAATTTTTACAAAAACGCCCTAGAAATCCATTTAATTAATATAAGACCAAAAAATAAAAGAGAAAATAACTCAAAATGATAGTTCAGATTTTACAATAATGATGAACACCACAACTCTCAAAATCTTTCTAATCACATCTTCAAAATAAAAAATAAAATAAGTTTATGGATTGGGTTAAATAAAAATCATTGATGAAATTCCATGGAAAAAATATAAGGATCGAATTATGTGACAAAGAATATAGTGAAATGATAAAGGGATAAAAATATAATAATTGTTAATTGAATAACACAAGAAACCCATTTTGTTTGACCAAAAATATAAATTTTAAATTCAAAAAAAATAAATGTAAAAAACCATACCTCATCAAAATTTTATTAATTATTGAAAAATATGTTCGTTTTGATGTCCTTAAAAGCTCTCATTGAATTATTTAAGTTCTAATGACTCCAACAAACTAATTCCCCAATATAAGACCTATTAAATATCTTAGATTTATAAATCATATAATAAAAGATTTTTCTATGACTGTTATAAATTAATGGTTTGTATGTAATATAATTAATAAAGAATTTTTATTAATTATTTAATTTATCCATCTAATTTCTCCAACAACTGAAAACTATCAAATGATTAATTAAAAAAAATTACTTCATTATAAGTTTTAATCACATATTCCAAAACCTTCCCCAGTCTTAGTTTTTTCAGTGGAGATCCCATTTATGATATGTCTCATTTTTAAAAAAAATGTAGCATCTTTGAAAAAAATTAATATTTTTATTATATTACACTTGAGTCGCCATGACACTAAATTTTAAACACCATCAAAACCCATAGATAAAATCCATACTCTGAAACAATCCGAACAGTCCGAATGTTTTGGGTTCGTATGCTAGGAAAATACAACATTTTTAACCCATGGATGTCCCTATACATTAAAAATTCAATAATGGAGCTATATATGACTGATATGAATCTAGTTCACTACATTAAAATTTTATTTGTATTCTTCTATGTGAAAAATCTTGGGAGTAAATTACCAAGGATTTTCCTCATTTTCATATAAAATATTAATTGAAAATCAATCTAAATAACAATTTCATTATGTTATGTGTTAATGATAATTGATTTAAATTCCTTCTAATAAGTTCATTGATTTTTATCTCCCTAATCATTTTCATCTCTTTCCATTTCCTATACATTACCATCATTACCATCACCACCACCATCATTATTTTTATCCTTATAATCAACACTTGATTTTTCCCCATCATCTTAAACAATTTTTGGGTATAAAAAGATTTACTCTCTACATTAAGAAACAATTAATAGAATTCACTTATATAGTACTTGAATGAATCATTCTATTTTACATAGGAATTGAGAATAGTGTTGTAATCTATCCAAGATTCAATAAAATTGTTTCCATGTCCTATAAATCACGCTATATTATATTTGTGATTGAAAATATCACCCATTAATAATGATCATTCCATTGTCATGGGGATAGAACATTTTCTAGAATGGTTTTTTTATAATCTACCACACCAACTAAAAGACATGGGTCCATGTCAGTACTAACTTACCCATCATTTCAATAACTAGGGGATATCTAAAAACATGCATCTTATCTAGTTTTATAACATCAATTTGATATTTATTATCTTCACCCTCATATGTTTGTGATGATTTGAAATATAACACCTTGTCTATCAACATTCCAGTTGGGTATGACCAGATCCATGTCTCGATATAATTAATTGATATCCTAGTGACAACATCATTTGCTAGAAACCATATGTTGGAGTAATAAATTTAATTTATTTATAGTGGAATAGATGACCATATCTTCATAGTTCATAAGTCTCAAACACTATCTCTCTCTCCATTCTATTTACAAAATATTCATTAAAAATATGATAAAAACAATTAATATAATATCTACTAATAGTGTGATTAATCATTATAAAAATTGTATCCCTATACAACATGAAGATAAATATGATTTGGATGTTCCTGGGTTTGTAAATAACTCATTCCACCACTTAGAGATAATAAACTCTTGAATGCCTCCATAAGTATGCCTAGAATAAATCACCTAGAATGGTAATATTGTTAATTAAATAGTATCCTCTCTAATGAATGTGATATATCCCGAAAAAATATCGAATTGGATGACAATATAGATTAGTGTATTCCCCATTCAAATGTTTTATCGTTTTCAATGTATCATTGTGAATATCAACACAAAATATTTTATTATTATCCAACTCACAAGATACAACACTGTGATGAATTTTTTGTAATTTGTCTAATTTTTGATTCATGCACTTTGATAAAATATTTTCTTATGTGAATCTCAAATGATTCCTCCTTGTAGACCAATGGATTTATTTTGGGCCCATGTTTCTTGACGTAGTCACTATATTCTCCCTATTCTAATATTGGCTAATAGTTTCCCATATAACCATCAGTTTTATATATTGGGAATCTTGGTGGCCTCTTTTTTAATGTCCCTCTTCTATTTAATATGAGAAAATGTTCAATAAAGGCACCAAAATGGATATAAGCATGTCATTTGAAGGTCATTTTCCATGAGATATTTTTCTAACTCTAATAAGGTTTTCACTAGTGGTGTTATCAAGTCTTCATCATTCTGTGTAGATACTGAATAACAAATTAGTCATACATGCCTCCAAGTATAATATCATTAGTGATCATTTTAATATCCAAGAGACTAATTAAAACATTTTTACGTATTCGATGAAATATATTTTTATGAGTCCTCCACTTACTAATCAGTATAAGATTTATATTTCTATTTATTTGTAAAATGGACTATAATACATAGATTTTATTTAATAGTCTTTAAAAATTATACTCTATAACCATCTATACATAGAATTTGTGGTAATTTTTGGGACACCATGAATAAATCATAATGATACCGCTTAAGAATTGATCCTAGGTTGAATTCCACATATTATAATGAATAATAATTACATTTATGAAGATTGATGTATATTTATGAAATTAGTTTTTGGTACATGTAATTCATCACTAAAATTAATTACTATATCATCAAGAGTATGTTCATATATGGTACTGATCACATTAATGAAGCACTTAGTCATTGAAAAATTGGGTCCGGGAAGGCCAAAGTGAAGGATAATAATGTGTTCAGGGAAATTATGACCTAACTCAATTTGAAAAATGGACATATATTATAGTAATTAAAACCCATAAAATGATGTGTTTATAAGTATGGTTACCTCCCTAATTTTACTCAAATAAGGATAGAGAGAAGATTTTTTAAAAACATTCTTGAGTTATAATCTACAATAAAAATGGTATTTCCCATAATAAAGAACCATTCCTTCAAATATCAAAAACAATGATATAAATAAATTTATATAAATAATTTGGTAATAAAACCAAATCATTATTCTGTTAGTTTGAGTAAAATGAGTTAGATTGAAATAACATTAAAAATATTAAAAAGCATGAAATTTATTATAATATGGTATTTTTTTAAATTATATGATGTAAAATATTCCTCACAATATTTTATTACATTGGATAGATGGTCGCTAAATTGTTATGTGGTTTCCTTTTCTCACAGGATCCATGTAAATCTTATGTATTTGAGTATTTTATGGCACTGATCATATTTTTATATGAAAATATAAACCTTTTCTAGACATCCCTTACCAGCTAACATCCGTTAATGGATGGGCCCAAGACCCCAATATATAGGGTAAATACATATTTTAGCTTCCTCTATAGACACGAATAGTGAATCATTTTTCGATGAAATCATTATTCTTAAAAAATTGTGACTTTTATATCATATAAAATTTGTAGGGGAAATTTATTGACACATGAAAAAGTGGTGACAACTTTTGGAGGAATATTGACTACTGGTCATTTCAAAATATGCTACTTTATATTATAAATATGTCCAAACACCATAATAGTTTATGGACAATGAATGAGTCATTCATAACTCAATTATTTTTTGGAAAAAGAGAAAATGTCTTATAACCAAACTAGTATTCGGTAATCAAGATATCATTTTCTATTTTATGGAGATACTTTTTTTCTTTTATATATAATTTTTATTGATATGATATTTTTAAGTACCACCAAAAGGGTTTCTTTTAAAATCACATGGATCATGTGTGGCCTATCCAAAAAAATTTGAAGGTAAGAAATTTTATTATATGGGAAGGAATATTTTATGTTCATGAAATTTCCAAGGTAATCTGTTTCCAAATTAATCTATCAAAATACTCTTGGAACACATTTCAAGATACATGAAGATTTTATTAGTATATAATTTGAAAAATAATATTATATAAAAAATATATTTTATATGAATGCCTACAAATATTAATTAGACTAGGTAGACGTCAAATCAAATTCCAATTTGGGAGGAGACCCAACATTAAAAATTCATTATCATGTATCTTCCATTGAAAATAATTATTCTCTATTTCATAAAACTAATTTTCAAATTTATATATATCTACCAGTCAAATCATTTTTTGAGGGTTCTCTAGCTTACAAACCCTAATAAATAGTCATATTATAACATTAATACCCCATTTTGATCCCATTCCTTAATATAAATACATGGAAGTTATATATGAATATTTAGATTCATAATGAACATTTTTCTCTTTTGTTAAGTGGTCTAAAATCACCTCATATTTGACCTAGGGTGACCCAATTACCAAAATATCATTCTAATAGGTATTTTATAAATTTTTAGATCCCAAGAGATCATGTTGGTATCTCATTAACTTTGTCATGTGCTTGATAATCTAATTTGATCAAGGCCTCATCTAAAGCCACCTAATTTAATATAATTCATATTTACCAACCATTTTGTAGTCTCTTGAATCGTGATTGCCTTTGATAATTATAAATTTCTTTATTTATAACCTAACATATTGTATCCTAAAAATATATTCAATTGTGTATTTCTGTGAAAACAAGGGACTTTATTCTTTGTAAAATAGAGATAAGTTTCCTCGCACATGAAAATCACCCAAATCATTCAAAATAACCCCTAATGTATGATAAGAATTCAATATTCTTCCTTATGTCACCATAAAAATCTAGAGATACATTTTTTTTCTAATTATGTTTGTGAACCAACCTATATTTCTTCGGAATGTCTACCAGGTGAAACTAGAAATGGCCACTTACACATGATCCCCACACCAATAATGTGCATGAAAATCACACCTAGTATTATGTTATAGATTATTTTTAATTGATCAATATTATTCTTGTTATATGACCTCATACAAAAGTCTTAAACACAAGGCCACAAAAATAATATCAATTTTCATGGTTGTTTAACCTTTAAATACAAAACATTTTTCATTCTCACGTGATCCTAAAATGTACAAAATTGTACATTGAATAACACATAAAACAAGAGTTTTGATTCCAATACAAAAATATATAAAAATACCCTCTCAATTGTGAAAACATACCTCTATAATATTCACCAGTTCCCATGATGGTGATACATTTCAGAGTTCCAAGGTATTCCGATTTAAATTATATCATAATTAATAAGAAAATTCAAGGAAATATGAATTATATAACATGCATGTTTCAAATAAATATATGATTTCAATTGTTCACATTCACAATAAGGATAACCATTATTATTATTGGAATAGATATCAAGAATATATCTTAAATTACTGAGAGAGTTTTAGAAAAGATAATATAATCTGATATGATCTTATTTAGCTTCACATCCTTTTGGTTTTTATGTATAATACTTAATTATCATTAAATTATCCAAAATATTACCCACCATTGTAAATTGGGTCTAGGAAAAAATTTATACATGAAAGAACCATTAATATAATCTAATAGAAACATAGTGTACATGAGTTATCTCAAACTATATAATTTATTTCATAATAAAATCAATCATTGATACCATTTTTGGTGTAGACACATCATATTTGGGAACCTAGATAATGATTTAATTATTCTCTTGTTCAATAATTTGTGGAACTCACATTGGTTCATATTATATTATTCCCATATCATGAAGTATTATATAATTTTACACATGGTATAACGTTTAATACAAAATATTCTATATATATCAATAAATATAAAATAGAAGAAAGTGAAAAAAATTATGAGTATTTATAGTTTTCTCAACATTTTTTTCTAGAAAACTTCCCTTATCTAATGTTTACATGAACATAGATCATTTCATGGTTACTATATTATTAATATTTTATCCTAACTATACCCTGAAATCATTTATCTAATCACTCACCTAATTCAATCGACAATATCAGTCATTATATGAAAATATACCACTAATACACCCTAGTTGGGTTCATTTGAATGTTAAAATGTACTCTAATAAATCAAACAATGTTTCCCTAATATTATCAAATCAATTAAAAGTATACACATAATTAATTTAACAAACCAAACTAGATCTAAAAAATATAATATAATAACATTAAATCATGACCTGAATGCACTGAGAGATTCTCATACATCCGTTGAGAGATCTAGTGTGACAATTGAAGCCCACCGCATATAACACACATGTTTTTTAAAAGAATCAAGGTTATAAATCACATTAATGGGTGTGTTTTTTCATGATAGAACACATTAAATGATAATAAAAATAAATCATTAACAAAAACCTATTGAAATAGATCAACCTCAATCTATAATGATAAATATAATATTAAATTTTAAATTTCATATAATTATTCCAAAATGTAAGATAACTAAAAATATTGGGCGGGGATCAGAACTCCAGGATAGAGAAGTCCTAAAAAACTCATACCTTGTTGATATACCAAACATTATATAAACAACAATCTGTGTCCTATATCATTAGTCACAGATCTAACACAGACAGAATACTTCATTAAAAATCATATAATAGAGTATGTAAAGTTAAGGTGAGCATATCCACATACTAAAAAAATTCATCCATTAAGTCTGAAAAATGAATTAAATATTTGATATAAGATATATTAAATGTAGTGAAATAATAATATAATGTAATTCCATTGAAGTATAAAACCATTTAGGGTATTCATGGTTAAGTGATACCTACTTGACAAACTCATCCTCAAATTCTTATCAAATAATACTTGAAATTTTATTATATTCCATAATTATACTTTTCAACTTTCTTAAGATTGTATTTTTTGAGTATTATGTCTTAAATATCACTAAAATAATCTCTAAACATAATATAATATTTATGTATAGTGTTACACATGGAGTAAAAATATATAAGGGCCCCCATAAACCAACTAAAACTTGTTTATAAAAACTAAAATCATGTTATTAGTTTGAAAATGGTTATATTTAATAGTGGAGGGGAGGGACTGAAAACCCTTAAATTGGTAATCCATTATTTACGTAAGTACACCAATCATCGATGCCTTGCACCCAGTCTATTGATATTAATGTGAAAATAGTATGGGTATGGGAAGGAAAATAGCAAGAGTAAATATTTAGTTGAAACTGAGAAAATCATCATAGTATTTTGGTTTCTTTATGAAAGGTATACCCACCACTTATGAAACAAACTCCCAAACTCATGATAGATACTTTATTGTAAGTTAACACACACCCCAAAGGAATATATTTTTTCAAATATTATAGTTAACTATCTAAACAATTAGGTCATCACATTCAAATGACTATCCAATAAACTAACTCAATATTTTGTTACATGAATATTTGATGTATTATATAAGTTATTTCCTTAAACATTTTAATAAATAATTTACTCTAGTTAACCAAAATATTTAAAAAACTAGGTCACCATGCAATTAAATTTTTTATATTTTGACACTATTCTTTTCTGCAGGTATTTAAATTTTTTAATTAGTAGTATAAAACCATAGTATAAATAGATTTCCCATATATTTATAAATTTCCAATTTTTTAGAAAACACTATTATCGATTTCTATATAACCCTAGTTTTGTAAAAACATGGATATATTGTCATTTCAAATCAATTTATGGACATATTCCTAATGAAATATATCTTCATTTTGGTTTACTTCCAAGGTTTATGATTTTATGGGAAAAAATTATTATTATTTAAATAAAACCCTTGTCCATGGTTTAAAAAATTTATTTATTTGATTATTTAAAAACATAACTTTTCCTTATTTTACCCTAAATTTTATGATCCCTCACAAAATCCAATACTATATCAATATATGACTTCACATAACCATATATAACCCCCTTTAGTGTTCTCTCTGATATTTAGTAACCACAATAATGTTCTTCAAATCCATAAACTATATATTCTGATCCCCAAAACACTCAAATGATGATTTTACAAGCCATGATTCTGATTATCACTATAATGTAAAACCCCAATAGAATACCAAACTAATTTCTTATCCCTATTATCTTCTTAAAATATATAATCATTTAATAAAACATAACATATAACATTAGTCATTGATAACATAACAAATTGCATCCCCTCCTTTATGAAACTGATACTTATATCACTAAAATACAACTACATTTAGAATAATAAAATACAATTATTATTGTTTGTTTGAAAATTTTTTACAAATTATTTTTTAGGTCTATATGAGTTTTCTAATGAATTATATACATATATATTCTATAAATGTTGTATACATTCATTATTTTATGCTATAAATTAATGTCTATTTTATACCTTATTTTTATAATAGTATAATTTGTCTTACAAAACATGAAAAAAATATTAATATGTATAATATTAAATTATTCTGTAATTTTATTTTTTATTCACTTATCTCGGAAAAATTTAAAAATGATATTCATTTTTAGAAAAAAATATTTTTCATTTATTTATTGATATTCATTTTTTAGAATTCATAATTAATCATTTATTATTAATGATACTTAATTAATTTTAATGTTATATTAGTCTTTCGAGGTCAAATGAAAGAATAATAAAATATTTTATATTTTGAAAAATCTATTTAATTTAATTTATTGTGAATTAGTATAAAAAAAATTTCAATGTAATAACATGGTTTTGTGAATGGTGATTTATTGTTATAATTTATATTTAATAAAATATATTTAAAATTTTATTTTGATTCTATTCATTTTGAATTATTATTCACAGTTCAGTAGTTGAAAAAAATTAATACATATTTATATATAGATATATAACATTAAAATGGATTGAATTTAATTATATGTTCCTGATTTGTTTTCGAATAAATTTTGAATTTATTTTTATATTTATTTAAATAATTCTTTACATAATCAATTTATTTGATTCCTCTATTATAATTTTTTTGAAAAAAAATTTCTTAATTTTTATAGTGTGAGTAATAATATCACTATATATTGTTTTAAACCCATTTATGATGTATAGATCAACGAAATAGGAATATATATATATAATTATACTACAAGGGGAGACATGATATAGATAGTTTTGAAGATATGATATTCAATAATTTTTTATTTGGTTGTAAAATAAATATTGAAACAAGAGTATAATCATAATAAATCATGTAAAATTCAATTCTTGAATCTTTGACTAATATAAAAAGGGTAAAACAAATATATTTTTGTAGTCAATAAAGGATGTTATGAAATTCGATAATCATAGATGTGATAAGATGGAGAAACTATATTTTATAATGTTGTTATTTTATATAAAATCTATTTAAAAATAGGGTAACTTGTAGATTGATTTTATTCATGTGTTTTTAATAGAATTAATTTATGTGTGTGAAAAAATATATAAATGGTTATGAATATCAAGGTTAATTGATCTTATTGGATTTTATCGCAAAAAAATACACAATCCTTTTGAATATTATATTTTACATTAAAATAAATTTTCATCACTAAATGGTTATATAAAAAGGTTTACATGAATATGGATATTTAAAAATGAAATGACACTATATCATTCCCATTTTTAAGATATGTACACTATCATATTCAAAGAAAATTTAATATATCATTATGTTTGAAAAAATAGAAGAATATATGAAATCACATCACAATTTAATTGAAAATAAAGAAAAATAAGTGAAATAGCTATATGGATTAGCATGGAAGTATTTTTTTAAAATACTTTTGAATTGAGATATGTTATTTTAGATATATATTATCTTGTAATAGTTTTATTCTATTTATAAAACCTCAAATTTTATAGATTAAACATCACATTTTCATCTACTTTTATAATCTCTTACCTTGGATGTGGATGAATAATTAATTTAAATTATTAATTTAGAATGGTTTTAGACAGAATTATCCTTTTAATTATTTAGATGTTCACTAGAAACCAATTATATAAATTTTGAATCTTTTCTTATATATGAGTGAGAATATGTATAATTCTTATACGATTTCATCATTTAAAATGTATTTTAATCTTATATAGACACTAAATTATTTTTCTATTTGTAGAATGATGTATGGTTAGAGAATTAAGGGTATATTATCTTTTCTGATATATAGATATAATAAATGACCATGGAGAATGAAACATTTAAAATGTTTTTTTATATGTGGTATAATCAATTCATTCCAATGAGTCATACATGAATTAAAAATAATAGATATTTCAAAAGTATTTTTATAAATAGTATCCAATACAACATATATTTGAAAATTATTTTTTTGAAGTGGTAGATGGGAATAATGTTTTCTAATGGTTAATCCGCAATTTAAAATTTATATAAAGACTAATAAAGATGCCTCTGTTAATTGAATAGAAGTGAGTATTTTTATATTTAAATTATTTTTAATAAAATTTTATATAACATTTTTAAATCATATTTCATATAGAGATAATTTTTTCCAGACACTTAGATATGGTTATTTTTAATATTAATGGAAAAACAAAATATGACTTTGGAATATATTATGACCTAATGGATTGGGAAATAATGAATAAGATCCATCTGAATCTAATTATTATATGTAATTGGTCTGTTTCGTATTCTGTTAATTTTATAAATTTTGAATGAAAAAATAGATGCTTCAACAATAACTATGTGGAATGTTTCTAGATTTTTATTTAACCAATATATCAAATATTGTTAAATAAAGAGAGAAAAAGTAAAATTCCTAGAAATCGAATGTTTTTCACATATTGTTACAACATGTGATTCCAATAATAATTTGATATTTCTTGTAAATAATTGTGAGAGGAATTTTATATCTTTTTTCAACATATATGGATATATATGTTTTAAATGAATTACTAAAGCCAACATAATTAAAATTTTAATTTATTCAATGATCACTAATTGTGAATTATAAGATATATATTCTCCTTTTTATTCAAATTAATGATTAATCATACTACATACCATACAAAAAAAGTTATTTTCAGTGGTCCATTTTATTTCATTTTTGGAATCCCACCGAATGAAATATCTATCGATAAATGTATTATATATGAAAGAAGATCTATGTTGATGGAACCAATGTCATTGATTATTTGAATCTAGATTGCATATATTTATATTCAAAACATTTGGATGTAGTTAATAAGAGTTAAAATTTGTTAATGAGAATATAATATGATAAATATGATCCATCACATCCATTACAATGGGTATTTTTAGGCTTATACATATTAATTAATTTGATAATTTAATAGTTGGTGATAAAACACAATACAACGTTATTTACATTTAATTTCATTGATAAATATTTCAATAAAGTAACATCATGAATTAATTATAATACTATAATATAATATTATAAAAAATTAATTAATATAATGTATATAAATGATGTAGGTGTTATTAGATGAATATAAACAGATTTGACCTTTATTTTACCGTTAGAAATTGATAAATTTTAGTTGATTCAAATATCACGTATGACTAAGAAAATTATCAAATTATTTATTTTCTAATAAATTTTAGTTTATAATTATTTCAAATTTTTATATGATATTACGAGAGTTTATCGAGTATTATAGAAACTCTATAGATTATGGAACTTCAATTTTACTCAAATACTATGTTATGAGAGTGGGAATAAATATTATTTTAATTTTGAAAATTTTCTACGAGGATAGTAATTATTAAAACATGAATTAATATATTGATGGTTCCATATAAAGTCAAAAAATATTCTAATATTTTATAGAAGTGGCATTCTACCATATTTAAATAATATAATAAATAATGGAATTGTTGAAAAAAATAGTTATATTGTATTATTATATTAATGTTCACATATTTATGATGACATTTTAGTAGTTTCACACAAATATTTTAAAATGTATTTCATAGTGATTAATATTTAATTTTGATGTTTTAAATAGAATCTTATCTTCAAATATATAAACCATGTATATTGATGTATTATGGTAAATAAGTGTTTTATATAAATAAACAAATAAATTCCCATTCAGGTATTATTTAAAAAAATTAACTTGAAATACATTTTATGATGATTAAGATGATATTTCCTTATTTTTTTCAATTTATTATTTTGTTTACTCTTGGATTTAGTGATCAAAACACATTAATAGTTTATGAATATTCATATCTAATGTTATTTCATAAAATATTTAATTTTATTGTAATATAAAAATAATTTAAAAACTAAATTTATAATTATTTACTGTCTATTATAAAATATTGGGGATAAATGTAATCCTTTTTTAACTAAAATATAAATTTAATTTTCAAAAAAAATTATTCTATTTCCAATAAATTATAAAAAAATTGTTACTTAATTTAAAATTAATAATATTTATTTTTATTTAATATATACTTGTTTATATATATATGATCTCAAAAATTATGGATTATTATAAATAATTTCTAAGATGACAAGTTTCTCAAAAAAAGAAATGAATTTGGGAATCAATGATGTGGAAAGCTAGTTATATTGATTAAAATGAAAAAAGTGGGGGTGAATTGAGTTCATGAATTTCTCCAGATATAAACAATAACATCCATCATTAATAAAATTTAAATGTACATCCTTTTATTATAAAAGATTTTTTGAGGAATAATGTAATGAAAATAAATACATATCACTAAAATATTGTTATAGTGGTTCGAGGTATCAAATATAATCCCACACTCTACTCCCTCAATAAAAAAATTTGGTATGGTGAATTTATTCAAATTT
Organism: Viscum album; assembly: GCA_963277665.1. Taxonomy (NCBI): domain Eukaryota; kingdom Viridiplantae; phylum Streptophyta; class Magnoliopsida; order Santalales; family Viscaceae; genus Viscum; species Viscum album. The sequence goes on along the minus strand of OY728160.1, from coordinate 373,781,406 downwards.
ATTTACTAAGTGTATTCATATCAATGTGATAAAAACCGACACACAATCATTAAAAATGTAAATGAAAACAAAAATAATATCATTTTCAATAGGACCTATCACTAGTATCACTCACACATAGAAAAATCAGTGTTCGCATAATAAATATAATGAAATATGTATAATTTGACAAAAAATGATCCATTATTACAATTTTTAGTTACATAACCTATAACCCATGTTTTAAAGATACCCAAGAGACAATATTTATATTTTTTCCTCCTTCCTGATATCCTCTGTCAGTAAATAGATAAATTTTAAATAATTTAGTCGATATTATTATTCTGCCTTATTCTCATCTAAGGGGAGGTAAGAGGCATAATGTGTTATTTCACATTAAAAATAATGATTGAATCATTAATTATGATCTAACCAAACAATTCCTAAATTTTTTCAACATTTATTTGCATGAACCTTTTCATTTGGATCTGGTCTCAATTTTTTATATGTATTCATTTCTATCTTCCCTCTCATGGTTTTTTATTGTGTATGATATATTTTGATTTTGTGATGTTTTTCCATGAATTCACATCTTCTATTGTTATTATATTAGGATATATATGGGTGTCATATTTAATTTCTTTTAGATTCCCACAATACATTAACCTTGCATTTAAAAAATAAAAAAATGGATTTAAGGGATATTACACATGATTTTTTAGGAACAATGTTAAAATATTATAATTCTTTATTATAAAATATGTCTCCAATGTATAGAAATATTTAAGGGATTCATAGTCACATGTTGATTTTTATGGAAAACAATGAAGAAATAATAAAATATTCTTCTTCCTTATTTTTAACTATCAATGATAAGGTATGTATGATATAAAATATAATATATGAAAGTAATATAAACCAAATCATGGGTATGATAATATATTATTGAGAGAATTATTAGTGTGTGTGGGTCTGGGTTTGTTTATTTATCTTTCTGTCTTTTTTAATAGTTACATACATTTGAGTATATCACATTTATAATACCCCAGGTAAATAAAGAATATGACATTTTCACATTTATCCATATTTGTGAAGAAAATATTATTATTACTTTAAAGGGGACGCTATGCTCGATGGAGTACCCAATACACAACAATGAGTTTCTTGGAAATCATACGATGCACTCTAATAATAAAATAATATTATTTTATATGGTATTTAACGCCTAGTCGTTGTAGTGGAGGGAATGAACAGAACTAACTACAAAATTATTATACATGTTTGTCCAATATTTTTTCTTTTTACAATAAAAGTTAGAGGATTAGAAATGTGAATGATTCCAATTTTAAGCGTAAAAATTCTAATATTCATTTAAAGGTCGATTAACCGTCTTTTGATGGAGAACCTCTTTCAAATCATTATTTTGACAATTTAATGTGTTATATTTGAAAAAATAAAATTCTTCTTTAGAATCGGGACATCAAAATTTACTTTGTGTAATTTTTTGGTATTTTTCTGATAAAGCTCATTTTTAATGAATAGTGAAAATGTTGTATTTTAATTCAAAACCTCTTTTTAATATAATTTATTTATATGAATATATTACCTTTTGAATTGTTTTTAAAGTTAAATTAGAATATATTTTTACCATTTAATCCAATAGTGGTCATTGGAATTAATTTCACTTTGAAATTGGACTAAAACTACTGTCTATCTTTTAATAGATATTGTTTCTTAAAAACACGCTATTTGTTTTGACATAATGAATTAACTATTAAATTAATTAGTGCAACTTATATGTTTGGAATTTTGTAAAATAGGCATCATTTTTTAATTCGGAATATCAAATATAGCTTAGGGTGAATTTTTGGTATTTTTCTAAAAAACGTCAATTTTTGATGAATAGTGAAACCACTAAGTGGTAGTTTAAAAACTGTTTTTTGTTTAAATTAAACTTTACCACTTCTGTGGTTTGAATTTCACAAATCCGACATACATGGTTGTCATTATTATATAAAATGTTGTTCAATGGGATTAAAATAATTTTTTCATGAATAGTAACTCTTAAGTTTTTAATCGCAATTAGAGGTAATTAGGGTAATTTAAGGTAAAGTTAATGTTATAATAATATGAAGTGATCTTGACACATGTTCTAACCTTATTGGATGAGTCATGGCCGACCAAGAAAATCCATGGGTCAACCTGGGGACCCCATGGAGCCACTTTGGTTGGAATATGACATAATGAACTTTTTTATTTTAAGTTAAAATAAAATTGTCACTAGCATGAGTTGTTTTACTAAAACAATTTTTAAATAGGGTTATACAATTCTTATTCTTTACTATAAAAATTCATTATAAATCTAAAAAGATTTCCTACATCAATATATATTTTATATAATTTTTAGACAGTAAATAAATTAAATTATTTATGACATCATGATGATCCAGCGATTACCTCATTAATAAAGGATTTAAATAAAATGAAAATATAATGTTAAAACTATAACTTACACTTGTAAAAGACCTATTGTACGAGTATATTTCGAACCCTTACCACCTTATCCTCTAAATACATCAATGCGGGACCTTTAAAATCCGAAACTCGTTCGAAAATAAAGTAACATTTTGTAACTTTCCAAGAGTGCCCCTCCTCTCCTCTTATAAATGGCCCCAACCTCTACCACCTTTCACACACCTCTCAAGCCTTTGGCTCGGACAACCCCTGCCCATTTCATCTATCCACATCCCTATCTTCATCATTGAAGCCTCACATTGGTCAGAATCCTTTCCAAGGTATCATTTGAGCTCAAATCAAAGAGAGTTACCTGATTTAAAGGTAATGTCTTCCCTTGTATTCTTTTGTTTTATTTTTCATCTCCAAGCCCCTAAACTCTTTTTATTACTTTTTTGGTAACAACAAAAGTATATTAAATATACTAGGATGTTTTTCTAAGAAGTATTCGAGCTACACATTCACAAACCTCCATCTAATGGTTAATGAACAAACTTTTTCTGTGGATGGAGAATTACTGCCTCACGAAACGATGATTGTTCAATATTATTTTAACACCTTCAAAGGTGGCCATTAAGATGTCACAATATTTATATATGATATATAATATGTTTATGTTTTCCTTAATCTTATGTATTTTTCATTTATGGAATACCTTTATGGATTCAATTATGGGTAAACGCGATATCTTCATTTTAGGAAGTGCGGACTACCACCCCCTCAAAGTGATTTGATTCGTTAATGCCATATGTTTGAAGTATAAAGGATGGAATTAATGGCATTAAATATGATATCCTAATGGGAATATAATATACCTTTATATCATTATTATTTCATTCCATTTAATACAAAAAAAATAAATGAAACTAGCATTCATGCGTACGTACGGCTTACCGTCTCCATGAATGGTACATTTCATTTATTATCTCCAAATGTTATGTACTATTATAAGTACAAATATATAATGGATATATATGTAATATATTACATATAAATGATAGATATCATTCTGTAATTATTATATATATATATATATATATATATATCTCATTTTGATTTAATTCCATTAATATGACAAAAACTGAAAGTAGCGTTCATGCGTACGTAAGGCCTACCGTCTCCATGAACGGTGCTTTTAAATTTTTTATCTCCAAATGATATGAAATAGTATAAAATGAATATTTACTGGATATATATGATATTTAAAACATCATAAATATTTTAGATATGATTTACCTATAACTACAAGGAAAATTCTTTTCCAACAAGTTCAATTTTTACTCATGTACCGAACATCAACAAAAATGTCTGATATGAACACACTTTATTAACCAATTTTTATAAAATTATAATATGTGATATGAAATGAATAAAAATATTTAATGTAGGTCCTTATGAAATTATAAATTCACCAAATTTTATTATTCAGGAGATTAAAGAACGATCGAGTCATGTCGGACACGAGGTAAGGGATCCTACCCCTCTCTTGCTTTTTAACTACACTCTTTCTGTCATTCCTTTTAAGCTCATATTTCTTATGATTGAGACGTTATTTTATATTAATCCTTCTATAATTTTTATTTTCATATGATGAGACACCCTATTTTCTCTCATCAATCCATTTTAAAAGTTTTGAGTGGAGCCGTTAGGCTGCCGAATTTACGTAAGAGATGTAACCTCCCTCTTTTTTTTAAGTACTCTCCATTATGTCACTTATTTTAAGCACCTCTTTGTTATGTTGGGGGATGTTATTTTATATTACTCTTGATGTAAATTTTATTTTAGTATGATGAGAGACCCTATTTGATCTCATCAATCCATTTTTGGATGTTTTAAGTGGCGTTGTTAGGCTGCCGAGTTTTCGTAAGGGATTTTTCATCTCACTTTTAGTCCCGTGAGATTTATGCTACATTTTACACCATTCCCTTTGAGTGGTGAATGTACATCCCATTATTATACTATTTGTGTAATATAATTTCATTTATGTGTATTTACATATTCATTGTATAATCGTTCTTCAATGGGGTGTACGTTTCGAATGTTACCTAAGTCGGTAAGGGAACCTTTCACCCTCCTCTTTTTAAAAGTCTTCTTTTGTTAGGTCTTTTAATTCACATACCATTATGTTGGGAAATGTTCTTATATATACTTATTTATGTAAATTTTATGTCCATGTGGTGAGTTACCCTTTATATCTCTCATCAACTACTTTTCTGAATTTTGAAGTGTCGCTGTTAGGCTGTCGAATTTTTTAAAAGGGAACTTCTTAACCCAATTTTGATTCATTGAGATAAACTTGCACTCCTTGAATATGTCGTTCTATGAATATGTGTGAATGACCTCTAATTGTTTTACACTTAATATCCACTTATATTTTGTGTATTCGTTTGTCACACATAATTATGTAATTGATTTTTCCTTAATTAAAGGATATCGTCTTTGTGTGGGACTTCGTCTCAATCTCCATTCATTGAGGCATGTTTTGTTTTATACACAAATTTCTTTTATATGTTGTATAAATTCCTTTTACTTTTACTCTTATTCAAAAGGAATATTTTTTTTGTATGAATTGTCTTACTAAACAACAATAGGAATGTTTCTTTGTCGTACGTATGCGGCGACAACAACTTCTCTGCCGTTGTGACCATTATTTGAGTTTCGGCTTCCTCTACAAGCCATAATTTTTTTAATATAAAATAAATACCATGTTTTACTTTTATTTTATTTTGGTATTGAAAATGTTTTTGATAATTGTTTTATTATATCAATGTGTTTTTTATATCTTGTGATTGAAATGTGGAAATATTATGTTTCGTTTATACGTGTTTTATGTAATATGATTATGTTATGGTTCTTGGACATTGTTATGAATATGGGTGGTTCCGTGATAAACTAAGGGAGGGTGAGCCCGATATAGCTCTCCAATTCATTGGGTAACGCGATGGAGTCAAACATTAAGGTTTCTCTGATGACATTTAGGGAATATACTATGATGGGTATTCCAAACGTAACCATGAGGGTTACTCCCTATGTAAGAATGTTATGAATGTATCAAGTTACCTTTATGTATTATTATTTCTATGATTTATTCATGATTTGATGTGGTATGTTAAAATGGTTATGTTTTATGAGTAAAGTATAATTTCATACATAGACTAATGTTTTCTTTTCATACTTTTATATCCCATACTGAGAATTTTATGCTCATCCCATTTTTTGAAATGTTTTTCACAGGTCAAGGGAAGGGTACATTATATGATGTTATTTTCAAGAAAGTGTCAAGAAAGAATCCATGTTTTATTTTAAATATGTTTCCGTTGATGGGAAAAAATGAATGCTATCTTTTATGTAACCACTTTGTTTAAATGTGGAATGTAATTCATGATTTATGATCTAATTCTCTAAAACTATAAACCAAAAAAGATCCTCAATGTGAATTATTCATTTAATTCAATATTAAGTATGGTTTAAGGTCGGGGCCATATAGTTGGTATCTAAGGTCGGTTTAGACAACTTTAGGGATTATGAGTTTTTGTTAGACACATGATTAGTCCCCATATCTATTATTTCAGTTAAATCGTTGTTTTATAACTTTTTTCAGGTCAATTAAAGCCGGTTACAAATGGAAGGAGAAGGATCTCAAACGACATTCCTATCTCTTCTTAATGACATGTTTTCAATAATTATTGCAAAGTCATTTTCGTAATATTGTGAATCTTTTTCTAAAATAAAACTCACTTGAAAGCTGTTTTTTGATATATCAAACACCTCCACTATACCTCGTTATCATCGAGGATCATGGGTTGTATTTTGGCAAATACTATTTTCACAATATTCTAATATTTTCAAGAAAGGTAAATATTATCATGGTATTTTCAAATATTTTACCTTATCACAAGAATTTGAATCGTATTATGATTTTAAAAATGGTACTGAGGAAGGAGACCCTTGCGCTACCTATTTATATATGCTTTTAAAATACATCCTCACAGCACGTACTTATGGTATTTTAAAGGAACAATAATATAAAGTTTCAACTAAAATTTAGTCTGACTATTTTATAGAAATCATGTTTTATCAGATGTTTTGGAATTATATGTTATACATGATTATTTTCCAAAACTGTTTTTATGTGAACACCCATATGACCCATGTTGTACAAGGTGTATTTGTATGGGGGATCAAAATGATTTTTAAGGATCTATAAATCATTGTTGTAATGCATGGGACTTCTACCTACGTGAGAAAGATGACGATGAAACCGAGTGGACGCCATGATCAAGGTATGATGTTATTCATTTTTGGAATCATTTTATTTTATCTTATAGTGGTGAAATAAGACTTCAAGAATTAAGATGTTTAGATCGTAATAAATTTGGATGGAAATGAGAATTATAAGGAAAATATTGAGGTTAAAACATGTTAGGGTTATTTTTTCAGTTTTATAAAAAGGACTACACACAGACCCTGTGACAACCAGTCGCATCGGACAAAGCTACGGGAATCGAACCCACATTAAAAGTGCGACCGATATTTATCACCTACCACTGGACTATGTGAAGTCCTTAGATAGTAAGACTTATTCTTTTTAGTTAGATGTGTTTATTAATTAAGTGTAAGTTGATATTGGGTTATCTATAGAAATTATTAACCTATCATGGAGGATATGTGATTAGGTTAATTACTTTTCAATATGAGACTTTAAGTGCAACTAATGTTATTTGGAGATAAGTGTTAATTTGTACCTTGGAATATTATGTGATTAAATCCTTCAATTATTTGGGTTTAAATATTAGTTTGGTTTACTTTGAATAATTTTATTGACAAATTGTTTATTGAATGGTCTTTGTTGAACTTTTGGTAATGTTTGACTAATTTTGTATATTAAGAATAGATTTTTATTATAAAGTATTTTTCTTTTTTGGGTATTATCTGATCTTGTACTATCCTTTTAGGTTTTAGTTTTGTTTAAGGTATAATGACATGGGTATTATATAGTTCTCATTTGTAGATTAGGTGATTCTCTAGGAGTTTATTATATCTCTTTTAATGTAAACAAGTCTTCCTAAAAACTCATCATTTGGGGAAACTACGAGTTTGTGTAAGAAATCTAGTAAAAGTTGAATGTCAACATGACAATTAAGTATGTTTCATTAAGATAAAAAATAAATTCTTCAATGAAAAGTAACATAAAATAAAAATGTTGTCTATTAACTTTTCTTACGGGGGAATCAAATACCGTTTAGCCCACAACAAGTATGTGATTTTCTTGTGGTTGACTTTCTCCTAAACATGTTTTCTATCACTCTCCCTCAGAACATGGCCCTTTTTTTCTCCATATCCATGTTTTCCAACATGGAATCCTAGTTTGGGTTAACTCGGGTGACCTTGGTACTTCTCTTCCTTTATTTTAAAGTGATTTTTTTACTGACTCTTGTTCTGATGTGGGATTTTCAATGAAGTTTCCAAGCCAAATTTTAAAATTGCGAGGATGTAATTCCCAAAAGGAGGGAAGGATGTAACACCCCAGGTAAATAAAGATTATTAAATTTTCACATTTATCCATATTTGTGAATAAAATATTAATATTACTTTAAAGGGAACGATATGATCGATGGCGTACCCAATACGCAACAACGAGTTTCTTGAGAATCTTATGCTGCACTCTAATAATAATATAATATTATTTTAAATGGCAGTTAACGCCTAGCCGTTGTAATGGCAGGAATGAACATAACTAACTACAAAATGATTATATATGTTTGTCAAATATTTTTACTTTTTACAATAAATGTTATAGTATTAAAAATGCGAATGATTCCATTTTTAAGGGTAAACATTCTAATATTCTTTAACAGGACGATTAACCACCTGTTGATGGAGAACCTCTTTTAAATCCACTTTTTGACATTTTTATGTGTTATATTTGACAAAATAATATTCTTCTTTAGAATCAGGACAAGAAAATTTACTTTGTGTAATTTTTTGGTATTTATCCGATAAAGTTCATTTTGTAATGAATAGTTAAAAATGTTGTATTTTAATTCAAAACCTATTTTTTATCTAATTTATTTATATGATTATATTATCTTTTAAATTGTTTTTATAGTAAAATTAGAATATATTTTTACCATTTAATCCAATAGTAGTCATTGGAATTAATTTCACATTGAAGATGGACTTAAACTACTGTCAATCTTTTAATAGATATTGTTTTTTAAAAACACGCTATTTGTTTTGACAGTGGGAATTAATTATTAAATTAATAAATGCAACTTATATGTTTTGAATTTTTTAAAATAGAGATCATTTTTGAATTCGGAATATCAAATATAGCATAGGGTGAATTGTTGGTATTTTTTAGAAAAACATCAATTTTTGATGAATAGTGAAACCACTAAGTAGTAGTTTAAAAACTGTTTTTTCATTTAAATGAAACATTACTAGTTATGTGGTTTGAATTTCAAGAATCCAACATACATGGTTTTCATTAGGATTTAAAATGTTGTTCAATGGGATTAAAATAATTTTTTGGCCGCGATTAGAGATAATTGGTGTAATTTAAGGTAAAGATAATGTTATAATATTATGAAATGATCTTGACACATGTTCTACCCTTATTGGATGAGTCACGGCTAACCAAGGAAATCCATGGGTCAACTTGGGGACCCCATGGAGCCACTTTGGTTTGAATATGACATAAATAGATTTTTATTTTAAGTTAAAATAAAAATGTCACAAGCTTGAGTTCTTTTACTAAAACCATTTTTAAATGGGGTTATACAAGTCATATTTTTGACTATAAATATTAATTAGAAATATAAAAATATTTCCTACATAATTAAATTTTTTTATAATTTTTAGACATTAAATAAATTAAATTATTTATGACATCATGATAATGCAGCGATTACCTCATTAATAAAGGATTTAAATAAAATGAAAGGATAATGTTAAAAATATAATATACACGTGCAAAAGTCCTATTGTATGAGTATATTTCGAACCCTTACCACCATATCCTCTAAATACATCAATGTGGGACATTTAAAATCCGAAACACATTTAAAAATAAAGTATCATTTTGTAACTTTCCAAGAGTTACCCTCCTCTCCTCTTATAAAGGGCCACCACCTCTACCACATTACACACACCTCTCAAGCCTTTGTCTCGGCCAACCCCTAACCATTTCATCTCTCCAAATCCCTCTCTTCATCATTAAAGCCTCACATTGGGTAGAATCCTTTCCAAGGATGCCTTTGAGCTCAAATCAAAGAGAGTTACCCGATTTAAAAGTAATGTCATCTCTTGTATTCTTTTGTTTTTATTTGCTTCTCCAAACCCCTAAAATCTTTTAATTACTTTTTTTTTGTAACAACACCAGTATATAAAATATACTAGGATGTTTTCATAAGAAGGATTCGATCTACAATTTTACACACCTCCGTCTGATGGTTAAAGAACATATTATTTCTGTGGATGGCGAATTACTGCCTCATGGAACAATGATTGTTCAATATTATTTTAGAACCTTCAAAGGTGGCTATTAAGATGTCACTATATCGATATATTATATATAATATGTTTATGTTTTCCTTAAGCTTCTGTATTTTTCATTTATGTCATACCTTTATGGTTTCCATTATGGGTAAACGCGATATCTTCATTTTAGGAAGTGCGGACTACCGCCCCCTTAAAGTGATTTGATTCGTTAATGCCATATGTGGGACGTATAAAGGATGGAATTAATGGAATTACATATGATATCCTACTTGAATTATAATATACCTTTATATAATTATTATTTCATTTCATTGAATACAAACATAAAAAGAAATTAAAGTAGCATTCATGCGTACGTACGGCTTATCGTCTCCATGAATGGTACATTTCATTTATTATCTCCAAATGTTATATACTATTATAGGTACATATATATAATGGATATATATGTAATATATCACATCTAAATTATATATATCATTCTGGAATTATTATATATATCTCTCTCATTTGTTTTATTTCCATAAATATAACAAAAAATGAAAGTAGCGTTCATGCGTACGTACGGCCTACCTTATCCATTAACGGTGATTTTAATTTTTTTTATCTCAAAATGATATGGAATAATATAAAATGAATATATAATGGATATATATGATATTTAAAAAATCAATACTATTCTGGATTTTATGTACCTACAACTACATGGAAAATTCTTTTCCAACAAGTTCAATTTTTACTCATGTACCGAACATCGACAAAAACGTCTGATATTAACTCACGTTATTAAACATTTATTATAACATTATAATATGGGATATTAAATGATTACTAATATTTAAATGAGTTCCTTGATAAATTATAAATTGACCAAATTTTATTATTCAAGATATTGAAAAACGATCGAGTCATGTCGGACACGAGGTAAGGGATCCTACCCCTCTCTTTCTTTTTAAGTACACTCTTTTATGTTATTCCTTTTAAGCTAATATTTCATATTATTGGGAAGTTATTTTATAATAATACTACTATATGTTTTATTTTCATATGATGAGAGACCCTATTTTCTCTCATCAATCCAATTTATAAGTTTTGAGTGGCCCTATTAGGCTGCCGAATTTTCGTAAGAGATCTAACCTCCCTCTTTCTTTTTAAGTACTATCCTTTATGTAACTTCTTTTAATCTCCTCTTTGTTATGTTAGGGGATGTTCTTTTATATTCCTCTTTATGTAAATTTTATATTAATTTGATGATAGAACCTATTTTATCTCATCAATCCATTTTTGGATGTTTTATGTGGCGCCGTTAGGCTGCCGATTTTTCGTAAGAGATTTTTCGTCTCACTTTTAGTCCCGTGAGATTTATGCTACATTTTACACCATTTCCATTAAGTGGTGTATGTACTTACCATTATTATACTCCTTTTGTAATATAATTTCATTTATGGGTATTTACGTATTCATTGTATAACCCTTCTACAATGGGGTGTACATTTCAAAAGTTACCCAAGTCGGTAAGGGACCTTTTCACCCTCCTCTTTTTAAAAGACTTCTTTTGTTATGTCTTTTAATTCAAATACTATTATGTTGGGATATGTTCTTATATATCCTTATTTATGTAAATTTTATGTCCATGTGATGGGTTACCCTTTTTATCTCTCATCAACTCATTTTCTTAATTTTGAAGTGATGTCATTAGGCTGTCTAATTTTTTCAAGGGAACTTCTTAACCCAATTTTGATTCTTTGGGATAAACTTGCAATCCATGAATATGTCATTCTATGAATATGTTTGAATAACCTCTGATTTATTTACACTTAATATCCACTTATATTTGGTGTATTCGTTTGTGACACATAATTATGTAATTGATTTATCTTTAATCCAAGGATAACGTCTTTGTATGGGACTTCGTCTCAATATCCGTTCATTGAGGCATATTTTGTTTTATACACAACATTATTTTATATGGTGTATAAATCCCTTTGACATTTACGCTTATTCAAAAGGAATATTTTTTATATGAATCATTTTACTAAATGACAAACGGAATGTTTCTTTGTCGTACGTATTCGGCGACAACAAGTTCTCCACCGCTGTGACCGTTATTTGAGTTTCGGCTTCCTCTACAATCCATAATTTTTTTAATGTAAAATAAATACCATGTTTTAATTTTATTTTATTTTGGTATTGAAAATGGTTTTGATAATTTTTTTATTATATCAATGTGTTATTGATATCTTGTGATTGAAATATGGAAATGTTATGTTTCCTTTATGCATGTTTTATGAGATACAATTATGTTATAGTTCATGGGAATTGTTATGAAGACGGGTGGTTCCATGATAAATTAAGGGCGGGTGATCCCAATATAGCTCTCCAATGCATTGGGTAACGTGAAGGAGTTAAATGTTAAGATTTCTCCATTGAGATTTAGGGAATATACTGTGATGGGTATTCTAAACGTAACCATGAGGGTTACTCCCTACGTAAGAATGTTATGAATGCCTAAAGTTACCTTTATGTCTTACGATTTCTATGATTTATTCATGATTTGATGAGGTATGTTAAAATGCTTATGTTTTATGAGTAAAGTATGATTTTATAATGGACTAATGTTTTCTTTTCATACTTTTATATCCCTTGATGATCTTTTTATGCTCATCCTAGGTTTTTGAAATGTTTTTCACAGGTCAAGGGATAGGTGCATGATATGATGATAGTGTCAAGGAAGTGTCAATAATGTATCCATGTTTTATTTTAAATATGTTTCTATTGATGGGAAAAACGAATGCTATCTTTTATGTAACCACTTTATTTAAATGTGGAATGTAATTCATGATTTATGATCTAATTCTATAAAACTCCAAACCTGAAAAGATCCTCAATGTGAATTATTCATTCAATTCAATATTAAGTAAGTTTTAAGGCCGGGGCCTTATAACATCCTTCTCTTACACTATTTTATAAATATAAATTCATATTAATTGATTTGTAATTTTTTCATGATATTATCCTTGAATTCAAGTAACCTACCAAAAACATATATCCTAGAAAAGAAAAAAAAATTAACATACTAAAATATCTCTTAAATTCATTGTTTTTTTAATCCAATCCAATACTGATAAAATATTTCAAATTTCTATTATAACTGTAAATCCCAAATAAATTAACATTAAATTAAAAAATTTAAAAAATAGAATAATTTTCTTCTTTTTCTTTATAAATCATATTTCATAGATATATAACACATAATAATAACATCAATATTGGAAAGTATACATTTTTATAAATAATTTTCAAAACAATTCTAAGGATAAATTGAATTTTTAATATGCTACATATGAGTAAAATCATATTGTGTACGATATAGTACATATATAATTTTACTTTAGTAAAGAATAAAATCAAAATTTAATAAACATTTTAATAAATACATGAAGCTATGTATGGTATTCTACATTGAAAATTTATAAAAGTTAGAGTTAATGATTATTGTTTTATTAAGAATTAATAACTAAAACATTATGTTTGGTTTTATACAAAAAATGTGTTCTACAAAGGATCATGAATAAAAATAAAAATCTAAATAAAAATTGAAACTCACTTTACTATATAAATAAATTAAATTAAACATAATAAAATTTAATTCATAAGTAAAAAACTTAAATATTTTTATGAGAATGAAATCATATGAAAGGTTTGAGTATGTTGGGGAGGAATTATTGATTAATCTCCAACTATTTATGAACACAAATATCAAAAATAAAATAAAAAAACCATGGATAGTTTACATAATAAAATATACATTGAAACATATAAATAATTAGAGTAAAAAATAATTAGCATTATCCACCATTTTTGTAATCACAAAAAGGTTGCGTTTTAGAAAAAAATAAAAAATTTCACAAAAAATAATTTAATACAATAATAATAACACTGAAATGAATTATAATTTATTATTTAATAGTATAAAAAATCATAAAAAACATACATCCATGAAAAACAAGATAGGAAATAAAAAATAAAAAAATAGAACAAAAATACATTTTACCTTTATATTATTATTGTTTATGTTCACATGTATAGTTGTTTGATAAGAACTGGAAGTCAGTGTAGAACCAGTTTATGGGAATACAAATAGATCATTAATGGATGTTTTTAGAAGAAATAATGGAATATATGTACTCTATTTTTATGATAATGTTTCTATTTTTTATTCTTTAAATGATCCCGGAGTACCTAAAACATATAATAACTAATTTATAGTAGTATAGAAAATTTCTAGAATTCATGGTCTATGAGAACACTTTCCTCTCATTCTATATGAATAAATTAAATATTGATACCATGTTATAATAATTTGATCCATATCTATGTCCTATAAAATTTCATAGACTTACATTAATTCATAAAAATATAATTTTTTTATTGTCTCTAAAAATTGAATTAATGAATTTTTCCATTATTCCCCCTCATTAATTTTACACTTTGTTCAAAAAAAAATTCTTCATTTCCTATGACACTATTGAAATCATATCAAAACCCAACAAATAATTCTATGGTGACTAAAAACTTTTGGAATTATTTCATTAAATTACAAGATATCTAATTTTCAGCAGATATATACTTAACCCATTACAGAACTATTTGAAAAGATTCATATAATGTTTTGGTAATCACCGATTTATAAAGATTATTTTGTGTTCATTTATGATATTATATTTGTGTTCTAACTAATTCTAATTCATATTTAGATGTCTATTTGGATTATAATTAAATTAATCATTATTACCATCATGAAGAATACATTATATAACTTTTAGATATAAAATATTCAAAAAAGTGAAATCCAGTTTTCTTGAGATAACAATATACCGATACTCTAAAGGATAGTTAGTCTATTTTATGTAATAAAACTAAAGTCAATTATTTAGAGAAAAAATCACCAACATATTCTAGTATATTCATTTTAATCATTTTATATATGAATTTATTCTTTAATCCAACTATGACTAATTAAATTTATTTAATGATTTATTTTCTCATATTAGATAGATTTTCAAACAACACCATATTATATTGAACACTATCAATAATTTAATTTATATATTAAACTTCACATGTATAAGTTAAAATATAAATTTGAGTCTATGTACCCTTTAATTCAATTTTCACTATTTCAAACATAATATTCTCAACAGGTTTATAAAATTTTATCAATTCAATTTTTTAAGAATCTTATTCAACTCATTGAATGCATTTTTTGGAAAAAAAATTATTTCAAATCATCAATGTCTTCTATAAAAATTTATATCTATGTATACATTTTAATCTCATATATTTTTTCCATTCAACCATTGTTTAAATCCTTAATCTCTTCTTATACATTTTCAAAATCATAGAAAAATCAAGTTAAAAATTTATTTTACCTTATATTAAAAATTGGTCTCTTTTCACTATTTTTGATGGGATCCCTTCATAAATTACAACTATGAATCTAATAAAAAATTTATTTTATATATTTAATTTAGTTTTTAAACCTATATATTTTTATAAGATGCCTAGTCCAATATATTTTAGTCATTTTCTTTCAATTTATTTTCTATTTTCATAAGAGTTTCATTAAAATAGTATTTAACATATTCAATTTTTACTCCCACTCCTCTAATTGTTATAAGATCATATTAGATAACTTACTCTTTCTCTTTAAATAATTTATCATCCTTGCTTTTATCCTCAATTATGACTCTAATATCTATATCTATATATCATCTTCACTATCAAAATTAAGTTCAAAAATTAATTCAAAAAATATATTTTCATTAATAGTTGTAGATTAAATGGTAAAATTAAATGAATAATTATTTTGGTTATCTTTATTTTTGTCAATATCTGCCTTAATTTAATCAATAAATTATATGGAACCTAAAAAAACCCACCCATGACAATAATAATTTTTATTTCCTTATTTTTTCTGACAATTGATGAAACAACAAATTTTATTTTTTCCATTAAATACCACACACCTTATACCATTTCATTCATTCTAGATAAACAACCTCTTATAACAAACATTGATATCTTTTTTTAGATAACATATTTATCACTATCAACACATTTCATCAAAGATACATAATATTTTCGAGATTCCCCATATAAAATTTCAATTTTCATTGATACTATAATAAAATGTTTATTTCCAAGATCAATTTTGACATTCTATCTTGTCCATTAATTAGGGTTTCCTTATATTCAAACAATAATGATTTAATTCTTCCCAAATTGGAGTAATTAACACTTCAATTACATTTTTCACATTAATTATCATTTTCATAATGATTATATCAATATTGATTTTCCTATTATATTAATATATGTATATAAGTAAAAAACCAATTGTTAATACATAACATATTACATTATTTTACTTGAATGTTCATTATATCACACAATAAATTCAATCATAAAACCTATAGTTTTGGTGCCTTCATAGAATAGATTCATAACCTTGTTATTTTAAAATTATTATTGAAAATACCAAATCAAAAATATTCATAAATGATATCATTTTAAACAAATTAATCATAATATTCCTCTTCATTATCTATATAATGGAAATATAAGTAGGGGTGAGATAAAATTTTCAGTAAGGGATGAATACAAGTGAACATAATAAACTATCATAAGTGAGAATAAGATGAACATGTGTGTATGAAAATATAATCAGGGTACATAAACATAACATAAGGAAATCATACCCAAATAAAAAAAATATTATAAAAACTAATTTCTTAGATACTGTCTTTAGTATAATGTAATAAATGAGTCATAACAAAGAAAAAAAATCAGCCAAAAACCATTTCTCATGAGAACACAAAAAATTTATATTGGATATTTTATGAATGTGGAAGAAACCTAATCATATAAATAATAGTGTATGTTTATGAAAACATCCCAACAATTTATTTGAAAATGGACTAGGTTATCAATATGTGCATAAAATAGTTGATTGGTGAAAACCAGTTGCACCTCATTATATAATTGATATGGGATAACAACCAATGATTTATACTATTCTCAAGAGATATAAAATTTTAAACAATGGATTATAGGGATATAATACACCCATCGTCGCATTATAAACCCCCATACATTTGGCTGCAATAGGAATAGTAAGACATTTATAATCCCATTTTAACTTAATTAATCTGTGAGAAATAAAAATGTTTCTCAAATATTACCATAAAACAAAATAATAATCTATCCTAAGAAGGAAACTGTATTTTATAATTAAAATATATCACCATTTAGGAATAAATAATTTTAAAGATGATGAGAAATTTTTGAAAAAAAATTATAACGGAATTATAAAACTTGTTTTAAAAAAGAATAATAAATACCCTTTAAATATTGAATATATTTTTTTCAAATCAATTATTTTTTAAAAAATTGATAATAGAAATTTAAATGAGAAACCATGAAAATATTTAATGTAATATATTTATATTTCACTGAACAATATGGTAGAAATTTTGTTCAAATAGAATGAATTAAAAACTATTGCTTTAACACAATGAAAATTATGTTAGTAGAAAATGACCCATCTAGAAAAACATTAAAGGATATTTATTTCACACTTTTTTTACAAAGTATGAAATAAATAAAAAATGGACTTAGGAAATCATAAAACAATATATAACGTTATATTTAAAATAATATAAATAATATGTCTATGGAGGAAAATGATTCCTTATTGAAAACATAAGATATGGTCAGCTTCACTTAAATGAATAAATTTAATAGATTTGTGAATGAAAGGGAGTTGAAAATTTAAAATGACATATAAAACACCAAAATGTCAATATGAGATGAATATAGACTGGGTATTAAAAAAATGAATATAAAATTTCCCCAATTATTAATTTATATTTTTATAATCTCAATCTTATATGTGAGATTATAAAATAGTACCTTCGATATTTATTAACATATACATAAAAAATATTAAAAGATAGATGATTATATTGCTTTGTAATAAATTTAATTTTCCAAAACATTATTATAAATTTAATTCATGATAATTATGAACCCCAAAAAATATAATACACTTAGTGAAATGATTCGTATCAAAATACTTTTTGAGATAAGAAACCCATACCTCAAACTTCTATGTAGTAATACAAGATATATCAACATGTATAATAAGTTTATGTATATTATAAAACTTTATAAGAAACATAATTTCATTTGTTTTATTGAAGACATTAATAAATTATTTTTAAAAAAAAATTATTAATCATTCATCATTATTGTTAACATTAATTTCCTAATAGTCATGGTTCTTCTCGGTAAGTTTAAGTATGGAGGTACTAGTATTTTATCTTTAATCATGGTTCAATAACCATTATTATGTTCAATGAGATTTATTATATTTTTTCTTAATTTTATAGAGTCTAATTGTCCTTTTATGGATCTTATGTAATTTTTTTTAATGAGAGGGTTCAATTTTCTTTTTTTTTGGAATTTCGATTCAATTAGTAAAATATAATTTATTTATAAATATAACATTATATTTTACCATTATAGAATTAAAAAATAATTTTAAATTATTCATTATTACCACATGTTAATTTTATTTTTCATATTAATTATTTATTTAAATTTTATTACATCATTCATATATGGGTAAAACCAATAGAAACAAGAACATGTTTTAACTAATAACTAAGTAATATCATTGAGTTATATTATGATAATATCATTTAGAAAATATTAATTGATGTAAATATTACATAATTTGAGTTCATAATTATTTTTATAAATAGTTTATATAAGAAATTTAATATAAGGAATACAAAATATATTTTTTACTTACATTGATTGAATTGTTCCTTCTCCTAATGTCTTCCCTCAGAGGAAAGGAAATAATCCACCTTCTTGTGAGGAAAAGGTTACCAAATACAGATTATTTTTTGAGAGGAAATAATGGGCTGCTATTAAAAATAAAATAGAAGGATATTATATCACCATGAATTTTTATGAATTAATTATTTTATAAAAATTTAAATTTATTTGATATTTTTTGTTAGATGCAACACTAAATTTAGTTTTCATTACATGCAACAATGAGTTTTAACAAAATGTAATATTATCATTTAAAAAAACTTTATAAAATAGTTGATAAACATAGAGATATCAAGATTAATAAATATTAATAAATTTTGTTTTATATACATTAATATCATTGATAAAAAATTCTTAATTTTTGTTAAATTCATTTATGTTTCAAAAATACTATTTTTTCACAAAAAATTGTCTTTATTTCTATTTGAGAACAATAAAAAAATTTATTTTTAATAGAATATAAATTAATATGATAAAATGTACATAATTTTCTAAATCATAGTTTCAAAATTATCATTAGGTGTTGTTTTGGATATTTTCTAAAAGGATTAATTTTATAGTGAATAGTTAAAATACTGGTTTTTATTCAAAAATGAATTTTCATCTAAAGAATTTATTAGGATAATTTTACATTAAAGAGGTTTTATAAGTACTTTTACTTAGAATAGTTATCAACTAATCCAATTTATTTCATTTGATTATTTTTATATTCAATTTGTTTTAAAAAAAATCTTTTCAAACTTTTGAACATTTAAATTTAGAAATAACTGATTTATCGTCACGTTTGTGGGATTAATTTTATATTAAATTATTTTTAATTTTTACAGTTATTTTGTAAAAGGTGATTACATAATTGTAAATATAATAATATATATTATCTAATATTGTCAACATAACTTTTTAAAATATCGAATAGTAAAAATATTATAAAATATTTACGGTAATTGGGGTAAAAATGGATTTAACTAGGGTTAAAAAATATTAGTAATGTTAATAATGGACCAATAAATATCAAAAACCCATTTTCATATTAATATTTAGATATTATCACTTCTAGGATATATAATTTCCATTACTAGAGACTTTTTTCACGGTAAAAACATTAGTATTCCTTTTTTAATATAATTATATGTATTCCACTCACCTCACTTATAAAAGGTGTCCTTTTCTCATAAAACATTTATAATTAAATATTCCTTTTTCATACATGAATATTTAAAATCAAATCCTTAATTCCTTCCACCGGCACTATAATACTTAATTTCTTTATAAATTCATCATTGGAATCATTTTGGTGTGAACTAAATAAAGTTGTCTAGAGAAGAGGTAGCACACATAACCAAACATTTTATTTTAATTTTTCCTCCACCACCATCAATTTTTATTAAACTATACTAATATATTAATGTCATTATAATACATATAATTCAATATTTTTATGGTAATATGATTACCTACAACCATATTATATTATATCAAATGGGATATGTTATAATAATTCGTGTGTATGATAATCAACAACATTGTCGACTTGTTCTATTTATTATCCATAACCACCTATAAAATATAGATATAATGATATATGAAATGAATATATATTATATTTGTTATAATATTATACTTCTATAAATAGTTTTCCACTTATACATTCCATTTTATGGGAATAAGTTAACCTCAATTATGTGTACAACAGACTATCACCTCACAAAGCAGTGTAATTTGATCAGGATTTACATGGAAGGTAATTAGGATGATTTCAAAGAAAATTTTTTATATATATGTAATAAACATTATGCTATTATGGTAATATATTAATTAAATTTATTTACTTCAATTCTTCGATATAAAGGAAATAGTGTTTATGCATACGTATTGCTTACAATCTCCATAAATATTTTATTTAATTTTCTATCTCTAAATATTTTGGATTAATATAAACACATTTAAATTGAATATATAATATATTTATATCATGTTTTATATTCTATATATTATGTAACAATGATCAAATTAATAGGATCAAAAATAAAAAATCAAAACAAATACAAAAAATAAATCAAGTATTATCTGAAACGTGACATTAACATGGAATCATTAAAAATAGATAATACAAGATACAATGTAAATCATGTATGGTTATATATATTTTTTTATTATTTAATATTTTTATAAAAAACATATATTATTTATATTGTTGGTTTTAATGTGTCTGATGGAATTTGATACATATGGTAAGGGATTTTGGTCTCAAATTTCCATCATTGAGGGATATGTTATGTTATGCACCTATATTATTTAATGATGTCTATATGAAGCCAATTTTAAAATTAATATCCTGAGATTAATTATTCTCATTATATTATATGTTTTATCTAATTATATTATTTCATGATACTTATGATTCAAATCTACAAAACATTTAAGGGTTTTATGGTACAATCTCATCATTTATTTGTAATTTATATGATTATGCTTTAAATAATGAAATATTATTTTCTCTCTCACAAATAAGTAATTTATTTTTTTCTTATATGGATATTTCATTAGAATAAATATTTTCCCTTCCATTTTTCTCTCTTTATGTACTTTGTAGTTTAATATAATGTTATTAATAAACATCATCATTATTTCTATCTTCGGTAAAAAATATATTATTCAACTAAAACATTGTTTCCTAAAAGTGTATTTAAAAATACTTTTAAATTTCTCCAAGTTATTTATTAATAAAATTTCTACAGTTGTTCAATTTTTTTTCTAAAAATGATTGAACGTATTCTTAAAGTCATTTTACAAAAACTTCTCATTTTTCTTTCACTGAAAATATGAAATAAATATTTGTATTAATGTGTAAATCTTGTTAAATATTTTCTACTATCATGAAAACAAAATTTTTACAATAATACTTTATCAATTTTCAGAATTATTTTAAAAAAAAATTGTATATCCAAATTATTTTATGAATTTTTAGTTTCCAAAATTTATTTTCAAATAAAATTAAACTTGTTAAAGAAATGTTCAATGTGATTTTTCTTAAAAAATAATTTTCCATCTAAGATGGAAAACTATGATACAAATTATACATTATTGGGTATATAAACTATGGATATCATTCATATTATTTCTCTGAATGGTTTAGTTGGAGAATATTTTTATGAAACTCATTTCTCGTCCATGATTTATTTTGTGCTAAAATTATTACGAAACCCGTTCTTTAAGTTCTTATATGATGAAGTGATGAAATGATTATTAAACCCAACTCTTTTTCTTATATTATGATATAATGAATTTTTTTTGAAACCCATTTCATTTAATGGATTATTATATGATGAATTGTTTGTTATATTGTTTCACACATATGTATGATTTTAATTATGTAATGGGTGGGAACTATCTCTCCCTATAAGGGAATGGGTAATTGTTTATATATTACGAGTTAGAAAGGGATGGAATGGGAGGTGAACCTAATTTACTAATCAAAACATTCTTATATGACAGTTTTGGTAGTGATCATTGACTACTATGGTGGTTTGGGGAGTGAACACATTCCACTATGATTTCCTTCGATGTGATCATTAACTATCTTTATCCAATGAATGCAAAGACCCGATAATTTCAAGGAAATTTTTTTTCCAAAATACTTTGGAATCTTACGAGTCTACGGTTTTTGACGGCACTTGATTCCGAGGCCCGATGTGCCAGT
Organism: Viscum album; assembly: GCA_963277665.1. Taxonomy (NCBI): domain Eukaryota; kingdom Viridiplantae; phylum Streptophyta; class Magnoliopsida; order Santalales; family Viscaceae; genus Viscum; species Viscum album. The sequence continues at coordinate 373,758,803 of OY728160.1, read as the reverse complement.
AGTAAATTTCTGAATTTTTGGTTGGGTACGTTCAGTAAACGTACGTGCGTGTTTTTCTATCACTTGAACTGGTGCTCGGAATTGAAATCTGAGGGCATCGATTCCCTCGAAGTGCCAATGTCCGCCTAAGGGGACCTTTACCGCAGTTGCATTTTATGCAAGATGGAAGTTAATTTTTGGGCAATTTTATTAAACTAAATAAAATTTATGTGTTATATAAATTTTATTTTGTTGATGGTTTATATCTCCGAGGGGAGGTTGGTGGTGGATCCCAGACCCACATAACCTCCCATGGGAGGATGATTTGTGGTGGGGCTCACAAGAGCACCTAACCCCCCTTTATCCCCCTTAAACCTTTGATCTTCTATTTAATGTGCTAACTCCCCATTAACTCCCCTCTTTAATTGTGACTTTCCACCTCCTTATCACTCCCATTAAATTTTTCCAACACTTTTTAATTAATGTATTGATCTCTCTACAAATTAATTAATTAAAGTGTTCGATTTTTTAAATTATTATGAGAATAAAATAATAGCCTTAGATATTATTTTTTTCTGTCATTCATTGTGTTGGAAGAATTCGAAGGACTTCTCCATCAACACTTACCGTCGGACGCACCCCGACATCAATGGAATCGACGTCTATTTTCCGCGACGCTCGACCATGGCGACTCTTGTCTCCCTGTGACTCCGTCTAAGAATGAACCTTAATTTGAGGTAGGGGTGTGTGCAAATTTTAAGTGAATATTTTGTACCCCATTATTTGTTGAATTTATGGATTGTTTTTTCCCGATTGAAATCTCCTAATGCGGTGGGCACGGGACGAACGAACATTTCCTGATGACCGTCCAATGAATCTTGAATAATTTGGTGGTGGAAACGGGAGGTGGTGGAAAACGGAGGCGGCGGAAACCGGAGGTGGTGACTGCGCACCAGCCGCGTGAATAAAAACCACAATCCACATCTGTGGACCACTCGTCCGAAGAAGAACCGGTGGGCTAAAGCCGGCCAGGCCAAAAGAACCTTGGTGCTGTGAGGGCACTGCAATGTGGATGAACTGGTCGACTGTATCTGGCTGGACATGGCGACTGCAACGCCACAAGGGGTGTCACGCTACGGAGGACCACATCCCGCGTTCCGCGGGACGCTTTGGCGGCGAGCCCACTGGCCACCTACCATCTGGGTTGAGGGAGGACGCAGCACCTGTTGGGGTCACGAGGAAGGGTCGCAGCCAGCCCGTGTGGGCCCCTCGCACTGGGGAGACTGTCGAGATTTGAGGGTGGCGCCGCTTAGCGCCGTCGGTTCGGGAAACCGGGGGGCCATGCCCCCCACACCGCTCAACCATCTAGGTCGAGCCGTATCTAGCCGCGGTCCGAGTCGCGGCCCACTAGGCTGGGTCATGCCCCAAAGGGTCGGGCTGACCCCCTGTAGGGTCGGACCTGCGAACCAGGCTGGGCCGACCCGCCAGCCCAATGGGCTTGACGGGTCGGGCCTGTTTCACATAAACATGAATAACTTTAAGACCGCACATCTGATCAAAGAGTCGTATAAGGAACTGGGATCCTTGTGACAAGAAGATCCTTTTCGATACATTAAGTGAGTTTTGGATGACTTCGGAGATTTTTCGGGTCTGGATCAAGCGTAATTCCAACCGAGCCACTGGAATGGAAATGCAAATAACTCTCAGACTGGTCATCCGATTGACGCTCCATCTGTCGTGTTGGGTTCCTTTTGATGAGACAGAACATCGGGATACATCAAATGTGGACTTCATGATAGTTTATGTATTTACCCCTTGGCTCGAGGAGAAGACCCTCCAGGAATCGAGCGTGTTGTGTGTGGGAACCCTATTGCTAGCTACGATTGTGAAGTCTTCCATACTAGAATCCTCCATGGGTTCGATGATGATGGCTACTGGAATGAATCCTCCATGTGTTTGACAAAAACGAGTCTGAAATGAATCCTCCATGGGTTCCATAGCAACGAGACTAGACTGAATCATCTATGCATTAGATAGCAACGAGACTGGACTGAATCCTCTGTGGGTTCGACAGCAATGACTATTGTACTAGAATCCTCTGTGGGTTCAGCAATGACTACATCTGTACTCGAATACTCCGTGGGTTCAGCAGCAAAGCCACCTATACTGGAATCCGCCGTGGGTTTTCCATCGATGACTAATGTAAATGTATCTTAAGTGGGTATGACAGTTTGACTTCTGTACTTGTATACTGAGTGGGTCCGACAAAGTAGTTTATCTAGTATCCTACATGGGTTAGAAAACTTAGCTTGTCTACTATCATACGTGGGTCTGACAACTTTTGATAAATCAGTGACTACATCTGATAATCCCTATTTCTATAAGAAATATGTATACCTTTGTGAGATGAGTAATGACTTTCAATCATTTTCCATCAATGTGATTGATTTATTTCATGTGTGGATTAGATTGTGAATGTTCTTGAGAAATTGAGCAAAAAAGATATTGATATTTTGGGAATATGTATGGGAATATACCTAAGTAGAGTTTTTTGATACTTCATTATTGTATCTTTTCTTTTGTGGTTTATCCTTTGTGGATTCTGGGAGACCTTCAGGGGTCTCGAGGTCCCTACTTAGAATCTTAATACTCACCGATGCCCAGGATATGCTCTCACATAGTTGTGTTGGATTCAGACAACATACATCTTTGACGGAGGCTGAGAGCGAGCTAGGACAGGACAGTACCCAGAGGAGGACCACATGGTGAGATGGTACACGGAGCAGACTAGTAGACGTGGAGTGCAATGGTGGACATTTGTACCAACCCTTCAACTAGGATACTCAGTGAACATTCCAGGATCTTCCCTTTTCAGTTGTTGTCCCTTTTTCAGTTGTAATTTTTTTTCTGTTTTAATTTTACTTTACGGTTGGGCTTGTATTTCCAGCCCCTTTTAATTTCAGCACTACTTTTTTTATATAGCTTTCATTAGTGATTTTCTTCCAGCTTAATCTGTTGTGTGTATGTTATTACTACAATGGAAATTTCTTCCCAAATTTGGTATTTATGCCTTTGGTGCTACTCTCTAGCCCTTGTCCTATGGATGGTGGGCTTAGCGTAGTAACATAACATGCCCAAAGGATGGGTCGTGACAAATTGGTATCATAGGATTTGGTTCTACCGCAGAAATAAGGACTCTACTCATTCCTTTATGTGAAGCAATAGTGTTAAGAGTATTGAGTGTGGTTTTCTGTCTAGAGAGTCTGGTGTTGGTGTGTCAGATGATGTATCCATACCCCAGGACCTTGATCTCTGAATTCCAACCTAGTGCACGAAAACACAAATTGCATGCGTGCTTTAAATTTTTTATTTTTGATTACTTTGTGTCAACTCACCAGGTACACTGTTTAACCATGGCGCACCTGTTTCTTTTCAGGATGGCCCCACGAAGGTAGCCAACTAGGGTTCCGAGTTGCGTGCAATATGGTAACCCACAAAGTGACGAGACCTCTGTGCAAGGCCCCATCTCAATGGAGGAACCAGCGGTACAACTACCCGCTGGGCCACCAATACCACCAGCCCCAGTAGTAGAGAGTGCACGCCTCCTGAGTGCGTTGCACGAGTTTTAGTGACAGAGGCCGCCTAGGTACCGCGAAGAGACGGAACCACATGCAGCTGAGGATTCCCAGGAGGTTGTCTTTAGGGTTTTAAGATTGGTAGGGACACCATCTGTCCATATGGTGATCATTTCCGTGAGTCTCATGCATGTAGCTGCAGACAGATGGTGGAGCCCGATGCTCCATGTGCATAATGAGGCATCACTACTCTGGACAGACATCGAGGGCCTCCTTCAGGCAGAGTTTGTACCATCCACCCTTCGTGTGGTGGGGATTCATGAGTTACTTAATCTGTGGTAGGGAAGCATGATAGTAGCTTAGTACTCACCGAGGTTCACTGACCTCTCGTGATACTCCATTGATATGGTACGGGTCCCATTCTTCAGGACTCGGACTATCAAGTAGGGACTCATTCATGAGATCAGGGCTTCAATGATCTCCCTCAACATCCCTACGCAGGTGGGGGTACTAGAGAGAGCCCTTCTAGTGGAGAGTTTCCTCAATGAGGAGTCTCCAGTAGCGTGACCCACCACAGGGAGACCCATAGTGTAGTCTTCTAGAGCAGGAAGTAGATAGATGTAGTAGAGGTTCAAGCGGACATGGACATCAGGTGGGTGACCTCAGGATACATGTTTGGTTGTGTGGGGAACATAGAATAGATCTAGCTAATAGAGGAGCAGGTAGTGATATGCATGCGGCGGTCAAGGTGTCATGGCTCGAGACTGCCCGACCCGTCCAGAAGATGAGCAGCATGTAGTGGAGGAACCTTCCAGGCAGAGGCAGAGGTTCGACTATGGAGGTCCACTAGGAGCAGGCAGACGTGGTAGAGGATCCGATGGAGTTTCATGTGAATAAGAGTGGGACTAGCTTCATTGTGGTCATTATTTGTGGATGCTTTGTGTCTTTGTACATTGAGCTGTAGTAATAAAAGACACATTTCCTTGTGAAATTTTCTTCCATGTCTTTTTTGTATGGTTGATACTGAGAGGTTCCGGTTAAATCTGTTGACATGAACCTCACTTTCAAGATTCCTACTGGAGGAGACCCATTGACCACACACTACTACCGACAGTGTGAATACAACCTTATATGCGAGAGTAATGCTTGGATCTCATGGTAGTAGCATCATGGACTTACAACGTCATCCATGGAATGAAATAGTACCATTCGTGTCAGGATTGATTGTATTAGGAAAAGAATGTGTTTCATCCAAAGGATGAGAACGTATTTTTCTTTTCGGCAAAAGAGAAATCTTAGTAGCTCCTATAGGACGTAAGTGAAAAAGGGTGTAGTCAAGTTCTTTACAAATGGATAGTCACACCCATAGTTCGTTGAGCGAAAAAATTACTGTTTACTCTAATATCAAAAGTATCAGGTTTGTCTTCTCGTAGAAGGACCTGGACATGAGATGGTGATGTTGGCTTGAGTTCATCCGGGACTATAACTTTGAGATATAATATAATTCTAGTAAGGGGAACATTGTAGCATATGATCTCAGCAGAAGATCCATTATTCATCTGTTAGGAGAGGCAACAGAGCAGATAGCAGCGTTTCAGATATCCTTTGTGGATACAGATGGAGAAGCCTTTCTGCAGTCCCTTATAGTCACTCCTCCACTACTTCAGTGAGTCAAAGAGGTATTTTACGGCCGACCATACAGATCACCTCTGTGCTGGACTGGCCCAGGGGAGTCAGTACTTGTAGGACTAGAGATTATTCAGGCTATGACAGAGAAGGTGCAGATCATCTAGAAGTAGATGAAGACTGCACAGAGGAGAAAGAAGTCCAATGCAAATAGGAGACGGAGACCACTGGAGTTGGAGGATGGAGACCACATTTTCCTACGAGTCTCACCTCAATGTGGTATATGGAGACTTGGATGGGGTGTCAAGTTACCCCTGTGATTTATCGTTCCATTCCAGGTCCTCAGCAAAGTAGGCGAGGTGGCTTACCGTCGGGCCCTTCCATCTCATTTACACCGGGTGCATGACGTCTTTAATGTATCCTTGCTAAGGAGATAAGTGAATGACCCGAAACACATCATCGACTATGGGGAGATGGAAATCAATGACAGGGTGACATTTCAGGAGGTCCTAGTAGAGAAAGAGGAACGACAGGAGTGGGTCCTATGTGGATGATCAATTCCTCGGGTACGCATTCTCTGGCAGTACGGGAAGCTCCAGGAGAGCACTTTGGAGTGGGAGGCTCAGATGTGTGCTCAGTATCCCCTTTTGTTCCCCTAGTGTGTGTCGTAGCTTTACGGGGATGTAATGCCCTTTGGTGGGGGTAATTTCAACAACTATAAATTTCAATATAATTTTTTTCTTAAATACTTTGGAATTTTAGGATTCTGCGGTTTTTGACGGCACTAGATTCTGAGGCCCAGTTTGCCCAGAATCGATTTCTAATGTTTTGTTCGAGTAATTTTAGTAAACCTGGGTATGGGTTTTTCTATATTTTGAACCGGTGCTCGGAATTGAAATCATATGGCACTGATGAACATGTAGTGTCTACATTATCTTAAGGTTACCTTTATCACAGTGGCGTTTTATGCAGGATGGAAGTTAATTTTGGTTTGATTTTATTAAACTAAAAAAAATTATGTGTTACATAAATTTTATTTTGTTTGTGGTTTTTATCACCAAAGGGGGGTTGGTGGGGGATCCCACACCCACCTAACCACCCATGCGAGGATAATATGTTGTGGGGCCCAGAAAAGCACCTAACCCCCTTTAACCGCTTAAACCTTTGAGCATCCATTTAATGTGACAACTCCCCATTAACTCCCCTCTTTAACAGTGACTTTCCACCTCCTTCTCACTCCAATAAATTTTTCCAACACTTCATAATTAATGAATTGAACTCTCTATAATTAATTAATTAAAGTGTTTGATTTTGTAAATTCTTTTGCGAATAAAATAATATCGTTAGCTATTATTTTTGTTTGGCACTCGTTGTTTTGGGATAACTTTGGGAAAGCTCGGAAGAAATAGAAGAATAGTGGTATTCCATCAACAATGAACACCATTCTTCAATGATGATCAACACCAACAAAGAACATGAAGGACTTATTCATCAACTCTTCCCTTCGGACACACCCCAACGACAATGGAATCGACATCAGTATTCCACAACGGCCAACCTCTGCGACTCTTGTCTCCTCTCGACTTTGTCTATCAATGATCCTTAATTTGAGGTAGGGGTTTGTACAAATTTTAAGTGATTATTTTTTAACCTGTTCTTTGTTGAATTTATGGATTGTTTTCGGGCAATTGATATCACCCAACGTGGAGGGCGCGGGCCGAACAAACATGGCCCAACGACCCTCCGATGATTCTTGAATAATTTGGCGGCAGCAGTGGGAGGTAGTGGCGAACGGATGCAGCAGGGACCAGAGGCGGTGACCGCACACCGGTCGCGTGAAGAAAAACTATGGCCCGCATCCATGGGTCACTCAGCCAATGAATAACTGGCTGACTAAAGCCGGCCAGGCCAAAGCAACCGCGGTTCCACAAGGGGCTTCGTGCTGTAGAGGACCGCAACCCACATTCCACGGGCCGCTTCAGCGGCGACATGGCTGGCCACCTGCTGGCTGGGTTGATGGAGGTCGCGACACCCACAGGTGCCGCTAAGAAGGACCACGGACCACCCGTGGCAGCCACTCGCACCGGGAATACTGGCCGGCTTCGGACGATAAGATAAAAGGGCGGCGCCACTCAGCACCGCCGGTTCCGGAAATTGGTGGGGTCGCGCCCCCCTGCACCGCTCGGCTGGCCGGGCCGACCCGCTGCCAGCCGCGGCCCGGGCCGTGCCATGCTGTGCTGGGCCACCCCCCACCAAGACTGGCTGCACTCCACCGGGTGGTGTTGACCCCCTACTAGGTCATACCCGCCGAACCAGGCCAGGCCAACCCGCCAACCCACTGTGCTTGATAGGACGGACCCATTTCACTTAAATGTGAATTACATTAAGACCGTGCGTCTGATCAACGCACCGTCTACAGAACTGGGATCATTTTGATGAGACTGTCCTTTTGATATACACTAAGTCAGTTTTGTTTGACTTTTGAATGCGGCCGGGTTTGGAACAAGCCTAAAATCCAACCGGGCCCCTATAACGGAGAAACTAATAACTCTCAGACCGGGCGTCTAATTTAAGCGCAGTCTTTCACATTGGGTTACTTTGGACGAGGTGGAACATCAAGATATATCAACTCTGGACTTCGTGATAGTTGATTTCTCGACCCCTTGGCTCGAGGAGTGGACCCTCACAGAATTGAGTGTGTTGTGTGCGGGAACCCTAGAGCTGGTTGCGACTGCGAAGACAACCATACTAGAATCCTCCGTGGGATCGACAACTATGGCTACTAGACTGAATCCTCCATGGGTTCGATAGTAATGAGACTGGACTGAATCCTCAATGGTTTCAACATCAATGATATTGGACTGGATCCTCCATGGGTTCAACAGCAACGTGATTAGACTGAATCCTCCATGGGTTCGTCAGTGACGACTACTGTACTGAAATCCCCTGTGGGTTCGGCAGCAACGTCATCTGTATTAGAATCCTCTGTGGGTTCCGCAGTGGCAAAAACTATACTAGAATCTTTCGTGCGTTTGGAAGCGATGAAAACTATACTAGAATCCTTCGTGGGTTCTACAACGATGACTACTGTACTTGTATCCTAAGTGGGTCCGATAATTTGACTTCTGTACTTGTATCATACGTGGGTCTGATAGATTATTTGGTCTAGTATCCTACGTTACTCTGACATCACATCTAGTCTAGTATCCTATGTGGGTCTGACAGCTTAGATAAATCAGTGACTACATCTGATCATCTCTATCTCTATACGAAAGATGTATACCTATGTGAGCTGAGTCGTTACATTCAATCATTTTCCATTGATGTGAATGACTTTATTTCTTGTGTGGACTGGGTTGTGCTTGGTCTCGAGAGATGGAGCCAAAATGAGATTGGTATCTTGGGTATATGTATGTGCATATACCTAAGTAGAATTTCATGATAATTCATGATTGTATCTTTCCTTCTGTGGTTTATCCTTCGTGGATTCTATGAGACCTTCGTGGGTCTCAAGGTCCCAGTTGAGTATCATTATACTCACCCCTACATGGGAAATTCCCTCACCTCGTTGTGTTGGAAACATACGACGGACAACTTTGACGGAGGCCGAGAGCAAGCCAGGACCTGATGGTACCTGGAGGAGGACCACACGGTGAGACGGTACATGGAGCAGACCGATAGACGTGTACTTCTGTGGTGGACATTTGTACCTTCCCTTCAGGTAGGATACTTAGCAGACGTTCCAGGAGCTTCCCTTTTCAGCTGTTGTCCATTTTTCAGTTGTACATGCTTTTAGTTGTACCTTTACAATACTATGGGGCTTGTATATTCGGCCCCTTTTACATTCATCACTACTTTTTGTATACATATTTCACATCGTTCTTTTCATCTAGCTTAATCTATTGTGTGTGTGTTATTACTATAAATTGAATTCCTTCCCATCATTGGGATTTATGCCTTTGGTGCTAGTCTCCACCCCTGGCCTTTAGAAGGCGGGACTAGGGTAGTCACGGAACGGGTCCCAAGGACGGGTCATGAAAATGAATTAATATTTTGATCTTTTATATGTATGTTATATATTTAAAATTATATGATTATGTTATCATACCCTTATGTTCATGTTCTTATTATGTATCCCCCTTGTTACTTTTACTGCTCTTTTGAGCTCACCCTTTCTTATGTTTCATTTCCCTATGATAGGAAAAATTATTTATTTATGGTATTCCAAAGAAGGGTATTAGTTTTGATGAACATAGTTTGAGATGATATAATTTAAATATGAACCTGTGGTTTTTGTTTTCATGTTTCCCGAGTCACTATACTATCATGATCCTTAAGCATCAGTTTTTATAATGTAATGATTTTTCATCTAAAATATTTAATATCTATGTTTTAAAATGGAGGGTCACTATTGTTGGTATCATATTATATTTATTCTTATAAATTTAAAACTAGTTTGAGAAATATTTTGTGAGATCCCTATGTACATATATGAGGTTATGTTTAAGGATGAGTCAAATTGAAGGAAAATGTACTATAAATTTAATAAAGGATAGAGTCTATGGCTTCCAATAAATTTTATCCATGTATAGATTATAAAATAATATTTTTATTTTGTAAAGATGTAGATATGGGTAAAAACTCTGAAAAGGGTGCACTTAGTTGGAGTCAACCATCACATTGTGCACAACAAAAGGTCGTGATACACACCATATTTGGAACTCATGGGGGATATTCATTGTATATTCATAAAATATTTATAATCCATTATGAATGATTTAAATATATTAAGGATGGAAATAACTTAGGATAAATGTATTTTTTCATATACTAAAAATAAGTTGACTTGATTTAATATCTTATATGTGATTTTTCTTAGTTATGTAGTCCCCAAAAATGATTTTTCGTTATTACATTTTTTGGGTTTTATTCAATGGTTGATACCTATTGTTACTATTTAAATTATGAGTGAAATCAAAAAGAAAAGCATTTTCCTCGTGAGAATTTTTTTAATGGAGATAGAATGAATATTAACATTTTTATAATCATAAAACATTCTCAGTATATGAAAAATACCAAAATTTCACGTTATAAAATGAGGGAACAAAATTCTATTGAGTCCTTCATGATGAAATATCCACCTTAATTAAGTGTAACAATTTATATACTATGAATCAGTACCATATAAAAGATATTTATATTCTACAAGTCATTTTTTATATCAGTAGTTTGGATGTTGAAGCTAATTATTAGTGAAATCTTATCTAGAATATAGTAAAACATGATGTAATTGACTCCATTAATTGTAATGAGTTCAAGAACATATTTTTTAACAAATAATTTCCTTTTATTAATCATATGAATATGGATAAGTAGTTCCTAGTGATAATGAAAAGGGATGAGGAATCTATTTTTATCTACGAGGTATCTATGAGTAAATATTTGAAGACATTCGAGGTACGCTTATAGTATTATCAACAAACCTACAATTAAGGTTGATCGATTCATCAGTCACTTAAAACCAAAAAAATGGAATTATCTATAAGAGACATAAGTATATATGAAGATATTTTTTATATTGAAATCAAGTTTGAAATATTGGTTTGACTTATATATCAATCTCATGGTTTTCATAATAAAAGAAAAATGGAATTCAAATGAAAATTACAAAACAATAGAGATAAGAAGATGATGTTTCCTTTATACTCAAAGAGTTGGAATATTAATGAAGTAAATTTTCATAAGGGGACTAGTAAATGTTTTATGTGTGGAATAAAAGTTCACCATAAATCAAATACCCAAATTATGGGAATACTTTAGCTAATTATGTAAATCAAGAGAATTCTCAATATATTGCACTGCCTAAAATGATGTTTTTAAAATATAAGGAGTATAGTATGTGTCCAATACATTGTAAAAATATGAAGTTTAATGATGATGATTGATTTCATTAACCTACTAATCTAAGAGATAAAGGTAAATCTATTTTGAATACCATTCTTAAAAGGTCTGTAATAATAAAGTGGTGAAATGTCAAGTTATCGTCCACACTACAACTATAAATTAATTATTTGACTCTAGATCTATACATTCTTCCATATATTAAGAACTTTTTATGGGTATAATGATTCCAACCAAATAATTTGATATGTAATTATTAGTGAAGACATCTAATTTTACAATGATCGTATATCATGTATATGATTCTTTTCTTGGTAATATTTATGGAAACTTTCTTCCTAAAAATCTTATAATTCTTCCTTTGGTTAAATTTGATTTCATATTTGGCATGGATTTGATTTCCCTACACAAATACCACACCAATTTCTATGTAAGGAGAGTCAAATTTGATATTAAAAATATCCTATGATCAACTGTCAGTTAGATGATAAATATGAACATTTGATGGAAATAACATCTATTTCATGGGTTTTGTTTCTATTCAAGATGAAAAATATCTAAGATGTTTGGGAGAAAACTCAACATAAATTATACACCTATTGTGTTGGATTTTCTTCATAAGTGTTTCCAAGCCTTTAACCAAAAAATGAAGTCGGTCTATCAGTAGAATTCATACTTGTGGCACACCATTTTCAAAGACTCCATAGATATTGGAATCTATTGAGTTGAAATAATTGAAAATGAAATACTCGGAGAACATTGAAAATAGATTTAGTCAGCCATGTTTTTCTAATTAGGGTGAACCTATAATTTTTAAAAAAAGGAATGATGGATCATTGTGACTCTTCATTGATTATCAAGAGCAGAATAAGATCATGATAAAGAATAGTAAACAACTACCCAGTATTGATGACCAGTTTGATCGACATTGTGGATCTCAATAATTTTCCATGAATTAAAATTGTTCTATATTTAATTAATGTGGGGTCAAAAGGTATGATCTACCCAAGACAACATTCCATAAAATGTATAGACTTTTTCCTTGGGTAAATCCTTCCTCTTGACCACCAATTGATGAAATCCAGAAAAATAGTAAATCTTAGAGAAGTATTGAGCACCACAAATTTGATTAACATGGTCAAAAATATTGTGTAGATGATTCTTGTTCTTGATACTGATCTTTTTTGGATCTTGATAATCAATGAGGAGTCACATCGATCCATATTACCTTTTAAAAAAATAATAGGTTCACCACAAATGGAAGAACACGGCCAAATGAATCCTTTTTTACTATTCTATTAGAGTTTCATTTTAAATTATTTTAACTCAATTAAGTCTATTAAATATTATTGACATTGTGGAAATCAATACTTTTTCATGATTTACAATTGTTCTATATTTTATCTACTAGGGGACAAGAAGAAGGATTTACCCAATACAATATTCTGTAAAATGTATGGACATTATGAATATTTAATGATGTGATTTAGTTATACAAATGTCTATGTTGTCTTCAAGGATTTAATTAATAGAAACTTTAGAGACTACCCAGATTTGTTTGTGGTTGTCTTTATATATGTTATTCGTATCTATTATAATTTGATATGAGATCATTAATATCAAATTATAATTTTAAAAAATTCCATAAGGAATGAGAAACTATGTGGAAAATATATAACATCTAAATTTTTGCAGAAAATTATTTATTTTTTGGCACTTATAATCTTCAGAATGGGTATATCAATAAATCCATCAAATATGGAGGCTATTGAATGTTGTCCTAGACTAACCACATTGACTGATATCCATAGGATTATTAGTTTAATTGGTTATTGTCGATGGTTTGTGGTTAATATTTTAGAACTATTTAATCCAATCTCCATGTAATATTATAAATATTCTAATTTACTCTATATAGTTTAATGTGGGGAAAATTTCAAGTTAATGCAGATATTATTTGTTAGTGCACATGGGAATACATTACCCTAGAGTGAATAATGGTTTATAATATATTTTTAGTTGTCTATGACGGTATGGATATGTGTTTTTATTAAAAATGAAATTGTAATTTCTTATGCCTCATGATAATTGAATGTTTGTGACGAAAAATACCCAACTCATGTTTTGTAGTAAGCTATGGTAATTTTATATATAGAATATTTCGAGGTATTGGAATTATGGAGAAAATTTTGATATATTTATATACCTAGAACAAAATTTTAATGAGAATATTCATGAAGAAGGAGTCAAATGTGTTTTACAGAATATGGTCAATGATTTTTATAGATTATTCGTACCCCATACATTACCACACAATGAATTCAAACAAGGTATTCGATGATTTGATTTAAAATCATAATGAATTATTATATATGAAAATGATAACAAATGATAAAATGTTTGTCTTATTTTCAATGGATAGATATGTAAATTTATATGGAAGGGGGAAAATATTATCTGTCCAAATTGAATATTTAACCATCTATCCTTGTAATGATTAATGTGGAGTTGAAGGAAGATGTAATGATGAAAAGGAATGTTAGAAATGTTCTTATGTTTAATAATGATCCTGATGGAATGTTATCGTTCATAAACCATGAATGTGTTTTATCAATTCTAGATTTGAAGAAGTAGTTATCCGAGTAAGCTCAAAATTCTTTAATTCTCCATTCATCCTAGATGAATGAAGATGTATAGAGATTTCAAATAGTATTTATGGCGGGAGGGAATGGAGGGTGATATCACAAAATTTGTATCTTGATTTTTTGAATTTTAAAAATATAAGGATGAGAGAAAATAGTCTAAGGGTGTGATACATACATTAATAATACTAGAATGGTAATGGAAAAAATACATTATATTTTTTCATTGGACTCCACATAATGTCTGAAGGTAATAATACTATATGGGATGTATTTGATTTCAATCCTATGTAAGAACACTTCATCACTATCATTGAATAATTATTTATTGATAAAAATAAAATAATATGCCTTAAAGTAGTGGTAATGTTTCATGTAATACAAAATTCCACTGTGTATGATCATGATATGAGGTTTACATTGATTTTCTGGTAATGTATTATACTAGAACGGGATAAAGAGTTTTTTCAACACTTTATATCATCTTCAATAAGATGGTCAATCTGTATGAACTATTTAAACCCTAGATGATATTATTAGATTATATTCTGTTGATTTAAATGTTCTTGGGATCAATACCTTCTTCTATTCAATTTTTCATACAACTATATAATTCACTTGAGAATTTAGTTTTATCCTTATGAGTACCTCAATGGAAACATGTTTAGAGGTCCAATTTTATGGAATTAATTTTGATAATGAATTATATTGGGGAATGACATAGATTAATAAATTTAAATAAATGTTAGAACCATTTAGAAACACATAACGCCATCTCAGAGTCAATAGAAATTTTTTGCTAATAATTATTGGCTTGATCTACAATTTAACTCTGGTGATGAAATTTTCAATTAATTGATACATAGAAAAAGGTAATGATATTTAGAAAGAATATAAAAATAATGAATAGGTATATCGCTTACATATAAACATCATCATATCGGGATGGTATCCTATTGGTTCGTGCATCCACCAAACCTCTCTCATGTCTATTATATGTTCTATATATATCTTTTAATGAAGTACATACCGGGTCCATAAAATGTACTGAAATAAAAGGTCATTCCACTAGAGTAATGTATTTTTTAGGAGGAATATACCATGGATTTTATGGATCATATATAAAACATTTATTGAACCAAGACACAACCCTAGTTATTATTTATCAGAAAAACAGTAGTTTGAAGAATCTATGTGGGAAACTGATAAAATGATGATGTTGATGTATAGTCATTTGTTGGTGTTATAGTGAAAAAATTAATGGGATAAATTTATAGTAATGGGGGTTGAATCTTATTCCCCATGATTCTATGAATTTATTTTTTAAAATAAATTACTTTTCAAGAACATCTTGTGTTATCATGTGAAACCGAGGTTAGCTTGCATTACATGCAACACTGATCTTTAAAATACCACAATACAATATTATTATTATTATTTAAATATGACCACTATAGCCATGTTGTTAAACATAACGATATAAATTGTTACAAATACATCTTAAATATTATGTATAACATATTTATATAAATAAAACATATTGATAATGAGAAATTAATTTCTGATAATCTACTTTTATGTTTCAAAAATATTTATTTCGAAAAAAGTACAGTTTATTTCATTTCTATGAAGAAAAATAAATATTTTTACAATTTTAGATAATAAATTAGATAAATTAAATTGTATTTTATAAATTAATATGTCAAAATTATCTTAGAGTGGCATTTTAGGATTTTTATTAAAAAAAATTAGTGAATAGTATAAAATGCTTGTTTTTAATGAAAAATGTTATTTATTTTCATGAATTTCTAAAAGGAATTATTTTTAGTTGGGTTTGAAAGTAAAATAAAATAAACTATATAACAATTGTTAAAATTTAGACCTCATTTGAATCATTTTTTTATAACAACCACAAATCCAAAAACATGGAGTTGGTGTCTTACAATAGTACATTGGCATATTATGCAAGGAGATAAATATTGATTGAAAAAATAGTGAATTATTCACAGTAAAATAGATACATACATGATTCCCATATTATATTTGAATTAAAATATTACAACATATTTTTTAGATATAATTAATCACCTCAATAATGTCTGTACAAGTCAATCATCGAACACCTACTGGATTCCTAGGATAGGAATAAAAATAAGGGTGCGGTCTATTTCTTATTAGGGGCTAACTATAATAGAAGCTATCATGAATTAATAATGATGATAAATAAGTAAATCTAAATAACATAACAAACAATCCATTTGAATTATTTTACTATCATATAAAATATGTAAAAGTAAATAACTAAAAATGAAATCCATTAAATCAATATCATGACTATCATGACTACACATGGAATATTCAATATGGAAACATATATAAGATAAAACACATTCTATATAAAAAATAAACATAGAATGAAATTAATCCACAGATAATATCACTGAAATAATATCATGTATAATTTTAAGATATTTCTTGATGAAAAATATTATAAATTATAAGAATTTGGGATCTATGGACACATGAAAACCTCTACTCTCAATACAATTCTATGGGAACATTAAATATGATTTGTACGTTTACACTATAAAGGCATTTAACAAAGGATTTAAATTTGATTCATCTCATGATACAACCAATTCATTGAGGGGATACCTATAACCAGATCCCACCTATATCTACATGTCCAAATCATTCCCGAGATATTAAATTTTAGATTTAATTGATGAATAATATTTATTAGCAAATTATATATATATTTATGAATGAAAACTAATTATCATTATTAAACCTATCATTATGATAATAATAAAATAAATACATCATATTTAAAAATGAGACATAGTTTGAGTAATAATATTATAAAATATAAATAATATGTATTTGATCTCATGAAAGTGAATAATTCAAGGGAATGTTAATTTCTACAAAAAAATAATCAAGGAAGTGAATGAAAATACGATCCTTTGTCGAAATAAAAATAAACCATTCGGAGGAAGAATTATTATGATATAAATTATATATATCCCCTATAGAGTATTTTTAAAATAAAGGGTTGTTGTCATGGTTGAATTGAAATAAAATAAAAATATATTTAAAAACATTCTTGCAAAAAAGATCATTTTAAATTTAAAAATTGAACATTAAAACTAATAGATCACAATTTTTTTAAATAACCAAATAAATTTATAAATTATGCTTTAAAACATTGAGTGTTCATAATAGTTGAGAATTCATTACATTTCATACATGTTACAATTGAAATTCCTCTCACATTTTCGGTAAAAAAAACCAGTCTTGTTTGGAAATGTAATGAACATTCCTTTAAAAATTTACAAGTTAAAACATGGTTAAATCATTTTTTGATAAACCATTTTTAAAATTGTAAAAACATTTTCTATAAAATTTTAATAAAACATTTTTTTAGAAGAAAAATAGATTTTTGATCAAAGATAGAAATGAAATCAGATTTTATTAAAAACATTTTATATATCATTTAATATACCAAAATGATGGAAAATAAACTATAACATAAAAGACTTATGAATAAAAAAATATTTATATTATATAATCAGGGACATATTTACAGAAAAATATTGAATTCGAATATTTTTAACTTAAAAAATGGATGAGTCATCTTCTAGAGGTGGTGGAGGAGCTGTAGGAGATGGTGTGGGAAAATCCATCACTAAAAAACGTGTCAAACGACGCATGTACTCAATTTGTTAATGATATTGACAATTCCATCAACTCATCTCCTCCTCATTCTGCTGTTGCTAATGCCATCAACACATATCATCCTTTTACTACTACTGCGAACACATCTCTTCGTGCAGCTTCTGAAAAATCTCTATAAGCACAATCTGAGTTCGCAACTGCTCCTGATAGTGTGAGGCAGAAGATGACGCCTATACATGAAATCCTCTCAAGATGGACACTGACATCGAAAAAATACCATATTAAGTACCAGGAGTCAAATGAAATATGATACAACTACTCATCCCTTCTCAAAGCCATACTGAGTCGCTAACATCCATGTCGCCTCCTCGAAATGGTGGTACTTGTCTGATCAGTCATCTCGTCCTTACACTCATTCACTGTTTGAGAGGTTTCAGCCACATATGAATCCTTAAATTTCAATTTGAAATTAAAATTGTGAAAATATTTTATGCAGTTAATTGTCTAACTGAAAAAAATACTAACCGAAGTCTGACGCTATCAATCACCTTTAATCTTCCTAGTGGTTGGATCACTATACATCTTTTGACAAACGTCGTACTCTATAATATATATATGCTCTACTGCCTATAGAAATATAAAATAAATTGTTTATATTTAAATTTATATAAACTATTTAAAAAATATAATTACTAGATTCTCTGTATGTGTACTGAATTTATGGCTACAACTTGATTTGTCACCTCTTGTCTCCCCCGGTTTTGTCGACCCACTAAAGATCTCCTCTAAAATCCACCACCCAACTAGTGTAAACATATTCAATACCAAATGTGAGTTAAATGTAATCTGGTTGGTGGGCTCTACATGACTCATCAAATTCTATCACTCCTTATTTCTTAATGGTTGTTCTTCTCCATTTTTGCAAAAACTGACAGAAATGGACACGCATAGACACCTATCATGCTATGTGGATAGCGTCATGCATAAAATAATTTATAGGATACCATAAACCATATAAATAATTTATAATATAAAGTTATTGATAAAATAAATTCCAAAATAAATATTAATTATTTATGTTCCATCCAATGATTGAACATGACAAGGTGCACATCAATAAGAATATGTTCCCATGTGATCCATAGATGAGAAAAATAATTGTGCATGATAGCACTCCC
Source organism: Viscum album (assembly GCA_963277665.1). NCBI lineage: Eukaryota > Viridiplantae > Streptophyta > Magnoliopsida > Santalales > Viscaceae > Viscum > Viscum album. Next base: position 373,740,224 of record OY728160.1, on the reverse strand, counting down.
CAGTCTAGCAGCTATATGTGAAAAACTATGAAAAAATAATAAATTATCAAACTATTAGTGTATATATATATATATATATAAATTAAGGAAATTTAACTAAAATATACAGGTTAATATACCTCTGTGTGCGTGGATCGAATACAATACATGGACGTTACTTGGGGATATGGTCAAGAATCACCAGTCGTGCAAGACTGTGCCCCCTCCGCCTAAACCTTAAATTGCCAGTAGGATGAGGGATAGATTATCTAAAATCCCCCTTATCCAAAGGTAGATCATCCTCCTCCAACTCACGAAATAGATCAGGGTCCATATTAAACACAAAATTATTTTTGTTAGGATATAGTTGAAAAATAACTATTATATATAGATATATATTAGTTATGATTATAAAAATTATTCAACTGCTTCAATTTTCACCTTCATCATCATTTTCATATCTTACGATGTCAATGCCTTCATATTCTTCCTTGGAAACATCAATATCTATATGAGATTCAGTTTCATTACCTCTTTTCATTTAAAATTCGTTTGTAACATCATTAACATATTCGTCACAATCAACCCTTAATTATGGGGTGTCATCATCAATATTCACGTCACATTGTGAAAAAGATGGACTTTGAATGGTCTCTTGAAAAATTTCAATTCCTTCTACTTCAGCAGAACCACATTCAGTTTGAGTAAACTGATTTTCTAAGGATTTATTTTTTATTTTTCCCCAAAAATCCCTCAGGTATCTTAAAGTAGCACAATACACTATGTAATAAATTTTATGTTCCTTCAAAGCTAGTAAAAATGGTTCATTTACTGTAAGAAGAATTTTTTATTTAATATTGATGATTTCATGAGTCGTATAAAGACTCGATTCTCTCTCAGTATCCAACCACCGACATTTAAACATCATTATTAAATTCATTCCTAGATAACACAGCTCAATAATTTCATCCAGAATACTATAAAAGTCACCGTTATTTCCTTTATGATGTGGAATTCTTAAGAAAACTCCACTTTTTATTGGTTTTTTGATTCTCTATATACACGTGTATAAAATCCAAAACCATTCACCACATATTCATTATAATATTCAACCATTTTGTATGGCGGCTTACTCAATATACAAATTCCCTTTTCAATTTTATCAGCATGTTGAGACACCTAAAAATTTGTAAAACAGTTATCAATAAAATAAATAATAAACTGAATTGATATTAAACCATCAATAATTTATGATACCAATTTTTCTAACCATTGAGAAAATTTTTCTGTCTGCATTCTTCTAGAGAAACTACTGTAATTTGTGGATGTTTTTTCTTGATATGATTTTTAGATAACCTAAAAATATTTTTTTTTACATATTGTAACTCAAATTATAGAATAAGTGATAGAAGAACTCATAGTACAAATGATGTCATTTCTTTACAGTTGTGCATAACATATGTATGAGCTCTATGATGTTTATCATCTGAAAGCCACTATTCATGAACTCCACCAAATCTATGTTTTTTCTGATTAAAAATAGATAATAGATTCTCTATTTCATCATTAAAATTCCCCTCATTATGTCCCACGAGGTTGTGTTTTGTGGGATATTTAAATTAAAAATAACGAGAGAAGAAAATAAATCAATTTCATCTTGCAAATATGTTTATGAAATTGTACCTTCAACTGATACTTTGTTACGTACTTTTGTTCAACATTGGTATGCATCTCTCGAATAGGTACATCCATAGATACTATACTGGTCCTCCACATTTCGCTTCATGTGGAAAAAATATATCAGATATTTCATTGAGTCAATGAAATATGGTGGAGATATTTTTTCCATTTTATATATAATTACTAAAACATCTTCTTCCAGTTTTCTTATCACATCTTATTCTGTTTTCACTTCAGAAATGTCTCGAAAAAAATGTGATATATCTGTTATCGAATTCAATTTCATGGAATTCATCCAACCTATAAATCCTATCAGTATATGGCATTCCATTATAAATGACAATAATGAATTTTTAATCCAGTAAATTGACCATTATTAACACATCTACCCATATTTAAAGCGTAGCCATATGGTAGTCTCAAATCTGTAATCTGCTGACTAAATAATAAGCAACTCTCTTTGGACATTGTATAATCGTTTTTGTCTACTCTAACCTCTATGATGTGAAATTTTAAAAAAATTATTTTTTTGGTCACCTGCAAATTTGGTCAAGACCTAGTTGTGCCTTCACAATATCATTGGTCTTAACTAGTGTATCAAAAACTTTTTGAAATTAATTATCAAAATAATTCATCTCAATATGCAAGACATGGATGATGTGTTGGACCAACAAATCAGACAAATATGTAAGATCCAAAAAGATTCCTCATTTTATCCAATTATGTTCTTTCCCCAACCCATGAATTTTCGTTTGGTTTACTATTGGCCCAAATGTGATGGGAGGTAATTAATATACAACTGATTTTAACAAGACTTTTCCATCGCGGAGCATAATAGTTTTGTAGTCATTCATACAGTAAGGACATGATTTTAGACCATGTGTACCCCAGCCAGAGAACATGACATATGCCAGAAATTCACTAATCATCCACATCAATGCATATTTTAATATGAGATTTTGTTTTTTAGAAACATCATATGTATTAACGCTGTTACTCCACAATGCATTTAGCTCATAAATCAATGGTTTCAAATAAAAATCAATATTTTTTTTGGATGTACGGGGATTAATAAGGTCAAAATGATATAGGGTTCCTTTATCGACATCCATGGAGGTAAATTTTACGGAGTTATAATGACAAAAAAACATGAATACTGACGACCATAAGCACCAGTTGGATCGAAGCTGTCAGTATAGAGACCCAATCGTATGTTTTGGGCTTCTAAAGAAATATATGGATGAAATTGGTAAAAATGTTTTCATTAATCACCATCCTATGGATTATTCATGCTTTTATCGGTTAAAATCTTGGTTTTGCACCATGAAATCAATGATGTTGTGTTTTGAAACATAAATAAATGATGCAACCAGGGTGTAAGAGGGAAATATCTCAAATTATTCATAAGATTCAATCCAAACATCCCTGGTTGAGCTTCTTTATACATCGATTGTCCACATGTGGGAAAACTATCCGACGACTCATTTTCACCAGAATATAAGATGAAATCATTTCCACATGCATTAATCTTCTGATAAGTAATAACCATATTACGAACTGGCCTCTTAATCTCATAGTAATTTTCAGGAAACACATTTCATTCGAGTAATATTGTTTTTACCAGAGAAAATATCTGATCAAAATAGTTGTTTGACATTGCATTATCTGATATAATTTCCATAAATTTTACAACCGCTTCTAATTTTCTTATCTTGCAACCAATATATAATGCATCCTTAGCAGACCTCAACAACTCATAAAATTTATATGTTTCCAACTCAAAAGTTAAATCAATATCTTATTGATTTTCAATTTTTTAATCAGATGGACCTGCAGCATCATATATTAAACTTTGAAACCATGATGGATCCAAAATCAAGTTATTAGTATCTTCTCTCAAACTGTGTTCACCCTGTCGATACCAAAAAACATAATCTAGATAAAAAAAAAACTGCAGAAGATATCCCCCAACCTTGAAAAATGTGTCAAACGTACTTAGAGAACATGTTTTACAAGGACTCTTAATCATGAATTCTGAAACATATTCTAGTTTTGATGAGGAAAATGATATGAAAAATTCAACACCCTCAATATATAAAATATTTAAACCAGAACGTTTGGATTTCTACGCTGATTTATCCGAGAATGATCATCTAATAATGATTTTTTTCGACTTCCATGTTCAATATATTTATTAAAAATATAAAATCACTACTGTATTTGAATACTTTGATATTATTAAATCAAAATCTCAAAAAATATGATAAATAATTACAACTACTTCTTAATATTTACCATTATTTAAGGGTGAGACAATTTATAATGGATTAACAACTATTCTTTTGTCAGATGGATCATTTACTTGCAACTTTCTCACACTGAAATCATAATGAAGAATCTACTTGTAGGTATTCATATTCCTTCTCGTGCATAGGAGAATGTATAAGCGTACCTCTGAGTAGATTCTTCATTGTTATTTATGTGTGATAAATTTTCATGAAAATGACCTGACGGACAAAAGAGCCCCCTTTTAATCCATGAATCATTTTCTTGTATATGTCATCACCTGAAAAGATTATGAAAAATGTGGTCCTACGAATGCATATTCAAACTCGTGCATACGATATTGGATATGTATACATAAAAGCATATTTTTCAAAATGTTTTTATTCAGTGAATGTTGAAAGGAGAAGAGTCATCGAGCAGAATGAGTGCCACCAATCCACCAGCTATTGTGCCAAGTTATTACCAGTTATTACAATTTATTACAATTGATTTTATTCTTAATTATTTCTATTTATTCATAATTATTCATAATTATTCCAAATTATTCCAAATTATTCCTAATAATTTGTAACTATTCCTATTTATGCTTAAGTATTTCTAACTATTCCTAAGTATTACTATTTTCTACTATTTGTTCTAAACAATTTGTTACTATTAGTTACTATTTGTTACTATTTCTCACAATTTTTTACAATTGTTTCTATTAGTTTATAATTGATACTAATTGTTACTAATTGTTAGTAATTGTAAATAATTGTTACTAATTGTTACAAATTTTTACTAATTGTAGCTAATTGTTAATAATTGTTTCTAATTATAACTATCAAATAATATATTTACGTTTCTAATTCTTACGAATTTTTACTAATTGTTTCTAATTCTTACTAATTGTTACTAATTGTTACTAAATGTAACTATTTGTTACTATTTGTTATTAATTGTTACTAGTTGGTACTAATTGTTACTAATTGTTACTAATTTTTTCTAATTGTTACTATTTGTTAGAAATAGTTACTATTTGGTACTATTTGTTACCAATTGATACTAATTGTTACTAGTTGTAACTAATTGTTACTAATTATTACTAATTCTTACTAATTGTTACTAATTATTACTAATTATTACTATTTATTACTATTTATTACTATTTATTACTATTTATTTGTATTTATTACTAATTATTACTTTTTATTATTATTTATTACTAATTATTACTAATTATTACTAATTATTACTATTTATTACTAATTATTACTAGTTATTACTAATGTTTACTAATTATTACTATTTATTTCTATTTAGAACTATTTGTTACTATTAATTACTATTTATTTATATTTATTTCTTTTTATTACTATTTATTACTATTTATTACTATTTATTAATAATTATTTCTCGTTATTACTATTTATTACTATTTGTTACTCTTTTTTCCTATTTTTCCCTATTAGTTCCAATTGTTTCCTATTTTTCCTATTTTTTCCTATTTTTTCTTATTTGTTCCTATTTGTTCATAATTGATACTAAATTTTACTAAATTTTACTAATATTTACTAATTGTAACTAATTGTTACAAATTTTTACTAAAGGTTACTAATTCTTACTAATTATTACTAATTGTTTCTTAATTATTACCAATTCATTATAATTATTACAATTTTTTACTAATTGTTTCTAATTGTAACTCATTATTACAAATTTTTCCTAATTCATCATAATTCTTCCAAATTCTACTTAATTCTTCACAATTCTTCCTAATTCATCATAATTATTCTTAATTATTCTTAATAATTCTAAATTATTCCTAATTATTCCTAATTATTCTCATTTATTCATATTTATTGAAAATTATTCCTATTTATCAATAATTATTTCTATTTGTTACAATTTATTACTTTTTATTACTATTTATTTCTATTTATAACTATTTATTCTTATTTATTGCTATTTATTACTATTTATTAATATTTATTAATATTTATTACCATTTATTAAAAACACAATTGGAAATCTCACCAATACCAATGCATCTATACCAACAGTTTGTAAAAACCATCGTTATAGGTCCCCTTTCCCAACAGTTTGGCCAAACCGTTATGAAAATCCCACTTTGAGGCCACTTTTCCTAATTGTTTGCCAAAACCGCTGGGAAAGGGTATAGATTCTTCAAGGGTTTGTCCAAACCATTGGATAAATCCCACTTTGGGGCCACATTTTCCTACAGTTTTCCAAAACCGTTGGGAAAGAGTGTGGCATTCCCAACAGTTTTTCCAAATAGTTGGGAAAGGACCACATTGAGGCTACTTTTCCCTACGGTTTGGCCAAACCATTGGGAAAGAGTATGGATTTCCAAACAATTTTTCGATAATATTTGGAAAAGGCCACTTTGAGGACACTTTTCCCAATGGTTTGTCCAACCCGTATAGAATTGAAATTGAGTTCCCAATGGTTTGGCCAAACTATTGGTAAAATCATACTTTGAGGCCACTTTTCCCAATGTTTTGGACTGGGAATGGGTTTGGATTCTCAAACGGTTTGCCCAAACGTTTGGGAAAATCCCATATAGAGGGCAATTTTCATAATGGTTTGGCCAAACCATTAGGTCGAAGTTGGTACATATCCCAATAGTTCTCAAAACCGTTGGGAAGAAATATCCCAAGGGTTTTGAGAAACGTTGGGATATGTACTCTTATTTTTTATGAGTACATTTATCAAAAATCATCAAATAAATAATTATATAAATTACATATAAATCTATAAATCTATATATATATCCAAATATATTCACCATGGTAACTCTAGGATAGTGGTAAAGTCATCAGTATATAACATTGAGGTTACAAGTTCAAACCTCCCCTGGAACATTTATATATATATATATACATATCCCAACTATTTGGAAAATAGTTGGGAATGACCTATACAAACAGTTTGAAAACTATTGAGATGGGTCTTTCCCCATGCCAAATCACCCAACGTTTTCCCAAACCATTGGTATAGGTTATACCAATGGTTTGGGGACCAATACCAATGGTGCCAAATGATTAGTATAGGCTAGACCAACGGTTTGGGGACCTATACCATTGGTCCCAAACCATTGGTGTAGGTAATTTTTTCATTAGTGTAATTACTTCTAATTACTAATAATTATTACTAATTACAACTATTTACTACTAATTACTACTATTTACTACTAATTATTATTAATTACTAATAATTACTACAAATTACAACAAGTTAATTTTTTTATTAATATTTATTACTCATTATTAATAATTAATAGTAATTATTACTAATTATTACTAATTATTACTAATTATTACTAATTATTCGTAATTATTTCTAATTATTGTCTATCATTACAAATTATTCATACTCGTTCCTATTTATTCTTATTTATTCCTATGTATTCTTATATATTCCTAATTTCCCGTGTTTATAACATTTTAGTTCTAATTATTACTCCTTATTTATTAATATTTATTGGTATTTATTACTAATTATTCTAAATTATTACTAATCATTCCTAATTATTCCAATTTATTTCTAATTATTTCTAATTATTTCTAATTATTACTAATTATTACTAATTATTAAGAATTATTAATAATTTTTTCTAATTATTACTAATTATTACGATTTATTTCTAATTGTTACTAGTTTTTACTAATTAATAATTATTATTTCTAATTATTACTAATTATTCTTAAGTATACCTAATTATTATTAATTATTCATAATTATTCCTAATTATTACTAATTATTACCTTTTATTACTAATTATTACTCAATATTTATTACTTATTTTTTATGAGTAATTATTTCTATTTATTCATATTTATTACCACTTATTCATATTTATTTCTATTTATTCATATTTATTATTATTTATACATATTTATTCATATTTATTACTATTTATTCATATTTATTCCTATTTATTCTTTTTTTATTCCTATTTATTCCTATTTATTTCTATTTATTCATATTTATTTTTATTTATTTTAATTATTCCTATTAATTCTTATTTACTACTATTTAATCTTTATTATTCCTATTTATTACTATTTTTAATATTTTTTACTATTTGTTACAAATTATTACTAATTATTACTAATTATTACTAATTATTACTATTTGGTACTATTTATTACTATTTATTCCTATTTATTCCTATTTATTCCTACTTATTCATATTTATTCATATTTATTCCTATTTATTCTTATTTATTACGATTTATTTCTATTTATTACAAATTATTACTATTTATTACTATATATAACTAATTATTACTATTTATTACAATGTATACTAACTATTACTATTTACTGCTAATTATTACAAATTATCATTAATTATTATTAATGACCCCTATTTATTACTATTTAGCCCTAATTATTTCTAATTAACCCTAATTATTTCTTAATTACCCTTAATTATTACTAATTAGAATTAATTGCTATTAATATCAACAAATTACAGCTACTAATTACGAATTACCGTGAATTATTTATATAAAATACATATTAACGTTAGTAATTATTAATTATTACTAATTATTCAGAATTAGTACTAATTATTTCAATTTATTATTACAAATAAATACTTATAAAAATCAATTTAAATCTAATTTAATTACAACTAATCAACAATAATTAATATTAAAATAAAAACTGAATTAAATAATACATTAAATAAAATATGAATATCTTTACACTTGATCTCATATTGATGTTGACGACTTCACAACTTCTTTGTAAAAAAACTCACTCCAAGAAATTTTCACTCTAAAAATATAGTTTAGAGAGAGAGGAAGTGGGAATTGAGGGAAATAGTAGGAAAACAAATGAAGGTATATATAGGTAAGATTAGTTGTGACAGTACTGTTTGTGATGGGTTCCGTCTAAAATAGATTTGCCCACTTTAATTAATGTTGGTGGTTAAAAAGGTATTTGTGATGGGTCATGTCGCAAATAGTTTCCTGCCGGCACAGTTTTTGTGATGGAACCACATCCAGTGGAAAAAACCTATTTACCGTTGCCTGTCTTTTTTACGGGTCCAGTCGCAAAAACCCTCCTACCGATGCACTATTTGAGATAGGGGAACCCCCAATCTAAAATAACTTTCCCACGGTTTGGCACACAAACCGCAGCAAACCACGCCTTACTTTTTGTGATGGGACCCCAACTCCCGTCGCAAATAACTAATTATTTGTGGCGGGTCGAACCCCTCGTCACAAATAACCGCCGGGACAGACTATTTGCGTTGGGAATTAATCCTGTCGTAAAAATCTACTTTTCCTGACGTGATAAATCAATGAATTGATTATGTGTATAAAATGTATATCCACATAAAACAAGATGAAATGAAACATAATACAATGAAAATTATTTAAACATGTAATCGTGGAATTTCTAATATAATTAATAAGTAATATAACCTAATGAAATTAAATTAACTTATGATATTTTTCACCACTTCATAATTTTCAATTCAAATACCCATAGAGGAAGTAATAAAAATTGAAACTTAAAATTCAATGAATAATTAATTATTCGTGATTTTACATGTAAAGGGTAGATGTATGTACACCATATATATGAAATTAGGTGAATAACATTATAGTATGCCTGAAAAAACAAAAAATTAGATGAAGTCCCTTAACCCATGATTTCATTTGTTTAAATTTTATTTAACATCCTTTATAATTGTGTCAATAATTTTATTAATTAATACCAGAAGAATATTTATATTTATTGTATTATATATTATCCTCTTATAACATTTTTCCAACCATTTTCAAATAATATTTCGTTATTTTCATTTTTATGGTGTTAATTGCCTTATTTTCTCATTCATGCTTTTTCATAAATTTTATCATTCTAGTGAATACTATATAGTTCTTTCATGTCAGTAATTATATTAATTTTATTGATGAAGTCATTTTTATTCGACAAATTTTTATTATCATTATTCAAATTTCAACATGGAGAATGGATAACATTGCTTCATGGAGATGATAGGTCATACTATGCATGAACTACATTATCATTTTCGTAATAGGTGAATGTGTAAGGAAGTGGGATATATATTAATATTAAATAATAAATATAATATCATATATATCACATATATTTATTAAATATATTATTATTACTTTCCGAGTAATGAGTAAGTGATAAATAAATCACATCAGTTCATGAGGTAGAATCCACCACACACATGGGCGACGTTATCACATTTTAGACTATATAAAAATTAAGAAGGTATAGTTGATAATATAATTTAATAAGTATAATAATATCATAAATATAATATACATGTGTTAAATACTTAATTATATCTATCCTTGAATAGGGGTGATGGAAAAATAATTACATTGGATCATGAGAAGGTGGTTTAACTTACACACGATCGACTGAATTGTTTCCTATTTGATGGAAGGGCATATGGATATAGGTCCTTAATTAACATAATAATATCAAAATATATTTAAAATAATGAGTTTATTATATAATAATGGTTTATTAATATTTAAAAAAGGTCCTATAAAAATGAAAATGAAAACCGTCTTTTAATATTAATACCACATCTTTGGGAAACTTATTTTTGTTTTCCCCAAATACGATATTAGGATAGATTAATGATCAAATAAATGGATAAAGTATATTGTTAGGGGAGTAAAGAAGTGATTTTTTTCATATATTATCTGATAAAAATATATTTGGATGTCTTCATAGGGGAAGAGAGGGGGTGTCCTTTTATAATTGGAAGAGATGACACAAATTGAAATTTACAAAAAAATTAGTTACATCCATGTTTTTATCATTAAATAAGCAACTAAAATGGGTCAATATAGGCCATTATAGGCTAATATATAAACATACGTCCATCTAATTAGGTTTATAATGTATTTAGGACATTTTAACCTTTTCTTTCTTATTTTAACCCACAAAAAATTAATTTCTACCTTAACTGGTATATTTAATGTCTACTCATTTAATATTAGAAATAATAAAAATTTAAGTTTAAATGTATATACAATATAAATTATTATGATTCCAAATATTTATTAAATTTTTTAAAATTCAATTCACATAAGTGGTGGAATCAAATTGAAAATTATACTGGCAGAAGCGATAAAAGAGTAGGTTTTCATGGAAAGATTTCACATAAGTACAAAAGGTTTTCATATCCCAATTCAATAAAGATTGATTATAATGGTATAAAGTATATATATTTTCATATAATTTTAATAATTTTACATTAACATAATTTAAAATATAAATTTACCTTGTAAATTATTTAAAATAAAGGTCCGGTTAAAAAAATAGTATATTTCACTATTCATGAAAAATAGAAACATTTTAGAAAAATAAAAAAATAACCCTAAGATAATTATTCCATAAATATTAGAAAAATGAAGTTTATTTTATAAAGAAAATTTTCATAAATAGATATTAATTAATTTTATATTATGTGCACAATGCGTGACAAAATTTTCTTTTATAAAAAATATAGTTCTTCGGAAAAATTTTCTCTTTTATTTTAAATGATTCTTATTTTTTTATAATCATTATATTAATAGTGAATTTAATTTAACAATTACAAAATATATATTTTTAAAAAAATTACTTAGTAAGATTCATACCCTCTAATTTATTAGTGAGCTTATAGTAGTATAATATATTATGATGCATTTAGTCTCAGGGTTCCATGTTCTACAAGTTGTTAAAAAGATTAAATTTAAGTAAATATATTTTTTGGGTTGTTTATATATGTGATCCATGTCACATAATCTATTTAATATAAATATATTCTTTTAAAATTGTATGGTCTCATATTCTCCCTTACCTTAAAGAAGGTATTTACTTAAAATTTAATCATGAACTCATAATCAATGGTTTGAATCTGAATTTTCTTTTAAATTCCACTTTGAAATTTTTTTTTGTAGAAAGTATTCTCATAATAATAGAGAGTGGAATGTAAAAATGTAATATGTAAGAAAATATTACTATGTTTCTAAATAATATAACATCGGTGGAAGGTAAATATATGTACATTGAATAAGAGAGTAAATAATTATAGAGAATGATATAGGTCATTGATCACAAGAAATTTAATAATCAATTAATATATAAGGACCTCAAAACAATAAATATATTATGATAAAAGAACAATTTGATTAATTGGATCAGATGTTAATAAGATTATAATATATTTCAAGATCCTTTTCCCAAATTCGAATTATTATTTTTCTATATATGAATATAAGGAAATATAATTCCATAATACATCATTATTTCATAAGCATGATTTCATCCTTTTCTTGTGTTTTGGTCAATTTACAATTAATCACTTACTACTATAAACGAAATAAAAAATTGATTTTTTTATTCTTTAAGGACTACAATTCAATTTTTTTGGATTGTAATGTCTATAAAAGAGTGAAAAATATTCTGTATCTCTCTAAGAATTTTTAAACAGTAATGTTTTTAACAGAATTTATCCAATATAATATATTATTCTTAATACTCAATAACAACACCATTGGTTAATCGTAAATTATTATTTTTCAATAGAGTTAGTTAAAAACAATTATACATTAATGACAAAAAAATATAGGCCATTTGTAGTTGTTAAAGGTTTATCGTCCTTCAGTTATGGTTTTACACAATGCTTCCATCCTAGATGTGATTTTTTATCACTCTGAACGCGGGATGTCCTTTTTCTAAAACTCTATTGATACAATTAATATGACATTCCTATATTGTAATGACCCATAATTACCACAACATAACTTCAAAGATAAACCATAGAGGTTATCAATAATATTAATCATATATCCACGAAAAAATTAAATTAATTCTTCCTAAATTAACTTTTTCATATATTAAAATAAATGGTTATACTCCCATAAATGTTTTCCAAAAATAACTGTAATCATGGAAGAGTCCAATAACCTTAAACCTAAAAATATATGTTTAAATCATATAAATTTTGATTAATATTAAAATCATAACCCATTTTTGGTATCCATAAACCTAACGGTAATTATTAAATTTATTTATTATAAGTTTACACAATTCTTAGATGATTTATAATTATTATGACCAAAATAACATTGGTTAAAAAACATCTATAATTTTATTTTTCATTCTGAATACATTAATACTTAATTTTTTTATATATACATAGGTCCTTTCATGAAATAGTGATGAAACATTTAGAGAGGAAATGAAAAAGATAATTCCCAGGTTCCCCACTATTAAGACAACGACCTATAAATAGATCCCTAGGATGAAATTTATTTCTTTATATCGAAGTCCTCATTTCTCTTCATAAATTCATTTATTTATGCAATAATTTTCCACGCATAAAATATTTTATGATTATATTGAGACAATTTCCTAGATTTTTCTTTCAAAAATTCTAACATGAATGAAATCAATCCTTTTTTCATCTATGGGTTACATCAAGTGATATTTTATATATCTCTAGCTTTCTCATCTTTGGTGAGTCTTAGAGTTAGAGAATGTGTAGTTTTTTAATCTTATTTCAGGTTAAATAATTAATCATATAAATTATATCATTCACTCATATTAATAAACACGTTAGGTTCTCATAGTTACCAAATATTCATTCATATTCAATGTTAACATGGTTTGTTCAGGTTTCACCCATTGAATAAAACCATCAAGCATAGTGTGAGAAACAATAATAACAGTGGGAAAACTATATTCATTTGTATGATTTCCAAATCATGACACAAAATTATCAATATAATACAACATAGATTCATCCTTTTTCAATAAATTTAAACGTATATTAAAATTATTCCTCATGGATTGTATAGAAAATGAGAAATATCCAATGGTATCCCCCAAGAGTTTCAGAACCATCCTATTGTAGGGCTCATTTTCATGCACCAGGTTACTATTAAGTCAAGCTTAGTATTCCATTTTCATTTTCATTACCTATACATTTAATTTTGAAAGAACCATGTCCACTTACTATATCCATATAGGTATTTAAACTATATAATCTCTTCAATACGAAATTCTTATGATTTTTTTTCAATACTTATCCTCCAAATATAACATTCAATTATGATCCATAATCTATGTTTTTCTATATCTAGTTCCTAAGATTTCAAAAAAAACATCATTTTATAAAAAATATAATGATGATGAATCCTAGAACATAGATATGATGTCTTAAATTAATACACTGGAATGCGATACAAAGGATCATATCCAGAATGATCAAATAATTTATTAGTGTTTGTAAACTAGATACATAAATGATTCCCATATTAAATTGGACAACAGATACTAGAATATAAATTTTTTCTCGATTAATGTTATTCTCTCTATAATATGATTGCATTACAATCATAGTAAACTTCATGGATTTCTAGTAAAGGGAACAAAATATGGGTGATCTCAAATTCTTAGTAACCGTTATATAAAATAGAATCTGTGATGTATTAATAGTCATAATCAAAATGGAATGGTAAATAATTGAAGTAAAATTAAATTTAAATAATTTAACTATAATAATAAGTATTGAATAGAAAATAACTAAAAATCCATTTAATTAATATCACAACTATCATAATTTTATAAGGAATAATCACAATTGACATGATAAGAACTGAAAAGACAATCCAATCTACCAATAAACTATGAAAAAAATATCCAATGATAATATCATTGTGAAAATCTCATGGATAGTAATTATTAAAATATATATAATATAAATTATTAATTATTGGACATTATGATAATAGTAATCATAAAAACCTCCACTACCAAGAACTTTTTCAATCCCGTTGAAAACTGAAGTGGAGGTATAACACAAAACCCTATTTAACTAAGTCTAGACAACAAATTCATATCCCATGGCTACTAATTAATTTAGGGGATATATATATTGGTGCCCCATCCATATCTTCATATCTAGATAATTATTCTTATATAAAATAATCGATTTAATTCATTAACTATAAGGCTTACAATAAAATTTATTTATTAAAGAAAGAATTCTAATAATCAATATTTCCCCATTCAAAAAAATACCATTCAATGAAAAACACCTTATGTGGACATGAGATATTTTTTAATAAATAATCATATCCATGTTAAATAATACAGATATTTTGGGAAAATTCAATATCCAATTTTTATAGGGAAGTGAAAAATTCATGGAAATGATAATGACTACTGATATGAATCAAGGATATTAATTTCAATTCTATCCATAATAAAAAATTTTGAAACCACACATATATAAAATATGTATAAGATAAATATGAAATATTTTTAGTATATTGTAAATAAAAAATAGGGTTTAGTCATGGAAGAATTACAATACAATAAATATATCATTAAAAACATTCTCTCGTGATTTTTTTTTTCATTTTCCAAATCACATTTTAAAAAAAACGATAAGAAATCTTCTTTAAGATAATTTTACTTAAAATTAACCTTAGAAAAATATAAATTAATCTTTAAAATATTTATTACTCAAGAAATTATGAAATTATTATCATTTTTTATATTTTTAAAAATATTTCTTTCACATTTTCAATAAAATTCAAATAACCATTCTTTAAAAAATGACATGAAAATTCCTTTACAAAAAAATTGTAATCCTGTGTAAAAATTTATTTAATAAATCATTTAGAGAACCATAAAAACATTTTTTAACATTTTAATCAAACATGTTTTTGGAATAAATAGATTATCGATCGAAGAGAGAAATGAAGTCGGATTATATTAAAAATACTCTCTCAATATATATTATTACTAATGAATGAAAATATTGTTCTATTACTTAAAATAATAATTAATATTAATAATAGAATTAAATTAAATGGTTCTTTGATCCAATAATCAAATAATTTTATTTTAATGGAATTATATGAAAAAAAAATTATTATAAAAAAAATATTTGAAAATAAATCCTTACAAAGATCATACCGTTGAAGTGAGATTTTTTCAATGATTCAATTATATATATATATAATTAATATATAAATAATAAAATAAAAAATAAAAAATATGATATTAAAAATTATTTACACTCATAATTTTATTATGTCAAATAGAATGAAGAATTAATGCGACGTAGTGAAATGAAATTGAGTTATGAAATTATTTACACCATGGTAATTATCAAGCTAAATACCCTTTGATGGAATATTTAAAATTGAAACTCAAAATATTATAAATTATTAATTATTAATAAAATTTCATACAATATTTTTATTATATACAGCATATAAAATATATTAGGAGCATAACATTACAATATTCCTTCATAAAGGTAAATCGAGACGATGTCCCTTAACTGACACTTCCTTTAAGATGAAAAAACATTAACCACATGTGTAATGGTTTAGAAGTTTTTATTATTTTATAATAGAACCTTATATTTAAAAAATAATTTATGATCCTCTTATGAGATTTTACTATCATTTTTATAATAATATTTCATTATTTTCATTGTTTCAATTCTTAATTACATTATTCTATCAATTTTTGTTTTCCATTAAAGTTTCAGTTCTTGTGCATATTATATAGTTACATAATATCAATAATTATATAAATGTTATAAATAAAAAATCATTATATAATCTTTTATAATCATTATTGAAATTTTAATAGAGATAATGGATTGGATCACATTGTGGAGATTATAGGTCGTACATAAGTAGATGTGACATTATCATTTTCTTAATAGGTAAAAGGTTAAATATATGGTTGACATATTAATCCTATATAATCAATATCATATAATATAAAACACATATATTCACTAAATTTATCATTAATAATTTTTATGTAAAGATCATGTGAAAAAAGAATCACATCGCATCATGAGGCGGTAACCTTCTATACGGATGAGCGATGTTATCCTATATTACATGGAATGGAGAGTAGGAAGATATATGTTATATTATGATTAAATACATATAATAAAATAATTTTTATCAAATACATTTGAAAAATACATCATTATATCCCACCATTAATGGGAATGATGGAAAATAAATTACATCGGTTCATGAGGCGATAATCCGGTGTACACGTGATCAACATTTTTGTTTCCCATTTTTAGAGAAAGATATTGATATAGTTAATTCCATTACACAATATAATCATAATATAAATAATATATTTTTTTTATTATGTAATAATTTTTTAATAATATTTGAAAGTGGTTGTAGAAGATACAAAATCAAAACTCTCATTTAAGAATATTGCCTCTTCTTAAAGGAACTTATTTTGGTTTTCACCAAAAGCCTTCATATGGTAGAATTATAATACAAAATTATATATGATGTTTTATTATATTAAGGATGTGTTTTGGGTATGTATTTTCATATATTAATTTTTTGGGAAGTATGAATATTGGAGGAAAGGGATAGCCTTTTATAAGTGGGTGAGATGACACACATGAAAAATTTGAAAAGATTTAATTACAACCATATTTTAATCAAGAAAAAATTCACCAACATGAGTAATTTTAGTTAAATATTGGTGACTAGTTCGAAATATGTCCAGAAAATGGGTTTTATAGAATTTCATATGTTATTTATAAAATTTATCTTCTAATTTTGAGCCTTGGTATATCATTTCTTACCTTAACCATGATAATTATGTTTTTCTTCTTTTTCTATTAATAATGGTTGGAAATTTAGTTTAAATTTTTAGATTATGTAAATTATACTGAGTCCAAATATTTAATCCATCTATAAAAATTCAATTCATTTAATTTTTGGAATCCAATTTAAAATATACCAGTAGAAGGGATGAAAAACTGTGTTTTCAACTAGAAATTTCATGTAATAATAGAGGGTGTTAACATTAAAATTCAATATAAAATTAATTGCAATGATAAATACTAGTTAAATTGTAATAAAAATTATATTAACCTACATTAACATAATTTATAATATAATTTGACCTTATAAATTCTTTAAAAAATTATTTTTCAATAAAAATATATATTTGTCACTATTCATCAAAAATTGAATCATTTAATAAAAATAACAAAACATTACCGTATAATAATTTTGATATATTTTTTAAAATGATTTAAATTCTATCAAATTAACTTTTTAGAAGTGTTAAAATATACTTTTAAATTATGTTTTCAAAGAAACATTAAACCATCGTTAAAAAAATACTGTTAAAAAAAGATTTTATTTATTTCAAATGATTTGTTATTTTATTTATAATAAATAGATAAAAAAGAATTATTTTAGATTTTATAAACAAAAAAATTTCAACATATTTTTATTAATTTTCATACCGTCCAATTTAATGTCTACTTTATAATGGTGTACTATATTACATTTCATTTAGACTCAAGGTTGTGTGTTCCACAAGATATTGAATAAATTAAATTGAAAGAAATATATTTAAAACATTTTATGCTCATTGTTTCCAATAAAATTTGTTATTTAAAAAAATTAAATTATTTTATAATTTTTTGGTGTTAAAAAAATATTGAATTATTATATGAAAACTTTCGATATTTTTAACATTATCTCTTTAGAAAAACCTAATTTTCATGACATATATGTGATTAATTTTAAATTTAAATTTTCCAGTTTTGTGAATATAATTTTGAAATATATATATAAGATATTTATAATCATCTAAATTTATATTATATAATAACTTCATCTAGATTTTTTACAACAATTAATAGAAAAAATAATTATTATTATTATACACTCAGGTCCCGGTAAAAATTGGTTTACAAAATGTTGAACTAAATAGATAAGTGTTAAAACTGCAAAAATCATTTCACATGAATTGGATATTCATATTTCTAAGTTAACACATAATGTACATATATATATTTTTTAGCCTTGTGTAAAGTGAAAATAATAAGTACACAATTTTCATTTAAAAAAAAAAACATGTGTGCCACTCACCTATCTTTTAAATTTAAGCATTGTCTTCTCTCATCTTCTCACTTCCAAAAATATTTCATTATACCAATATCTAAAAAAATAACTTCATTAACACCATAATTCCATCCTAGAGGCCTTATAATGGTGATAAATCCAACATAATATTCATTTTGGTAAAAAAACAAAAAAACCATTCCAAAGAATATATAACACTTCTAACCGAGTATTTTATTTTTTTCTTCCTTCACCAAATTCAATTATTATTTATCTATATTGATATAATAAACATAGTATCTTGAATATAATAATATTTTTTTAATTTATGTGTGTGACTTGTATCCATATCCTCTTCCATAAAATGGGATATAAAATCAACATTTGAGTTTATAGGGGATTATCGCCTCACAAACTGATGTTATTCATATTCGATAAAAACCTATAACGGTTATATATAATGACTCGTTAAATTTTTTTAATATTAAATTTATTATAATATTTTACATATGAAATTATTATATCACATATGCCTTCATAAGTCTCATCATTTGGGAATATAATAACATTACTTGTGTGTACGACTAACTATCGCATCGCTAATAGATCTTATTCATTAAAACTGTAGATGTACTTTACTCAGGATAATATAAATGAATATATTTTATTTGTATGAAATAAATTTTTTCTATAATAGTAATACATTATTTACTTTACATTTAATCAATACATTGAAAAAAAGTAAACAATATTTATTTTTATATTCCGTCTACCCTCTCCATGAGCTGTGTATTTCATTTTCTATCTTTAAATATTATGTATTATTATAAAAATATATATAATAACTATATAATATATTTATATCATAGAAAAAATTATATATATTATCAAACTATGATCAAATTATGTAGATGATAAATATAAAATCAAAATATACATGAAATATGTATTTATTGCCCACAATTTGACTTTGACGAGAATTGTTATTAAATGGGAACTAAAATGTCATAATTAAATAATATATTTTATGGAATATTAATTTATGGTTATTTCATTTTTTATAATAATATTATTCTTATTATTTTTTTTAATAAGTATGATGGAAGATGATACTTGTGGTATTCCATTTTTGTCTAAAATTGTTTTATATGAGACATATGTCAGTTTATAAATAAGTCAAATTTTTTGAAGTGTTTACAAATACCATAAGAAATGTAAAATCATGAATTTATTAATTCTCATGATATTATTGGTATATTTGAATTTTATTCTTTCATGGAACTTATGATTCAACATTACCAATGTCGTATAATTTTTATGATTCAATCTGATCATTTATCATGATTATTCATGATTATTGCTCTAATAAAGTTATTTTATGATATATCTCAAAATAGAAACTTTTATAATATTCTAGTTTTGTTATTTCATTATTATATATGTTTTACCTTCGTTTTACACTCATTATATACTCGATATTTCAAAATAATGTTTTTCAGTAAAATTATATTTATTTCTCTCTTCATTCAAAAAAATGATTTCCTTCCAAAACAGTGTTTTCTAAATATGTTTTCAAAAGAGTTTTCAAAATTATTAAACAGATTATTTAAAAAATTACCCATGTCATAAATATTTTTTTAAATTTTTTTTATTTTGGAATTATTCTTTTCATATTCCAAAAAATCCATTTGTCTTTAAAAAAATGCTAAAGTAATCATTATTTTAACATGTATGATATGTACAAATGTTTCCACTACACTAACCACACAATGTTTTCATGATTCCTTTATAATTTTTCAAGTATAATTTCAAAAAAAGGATTTAAAAAAAATATGAATTTTTTTAAAAGAATATTTAATGAAAATTTATCCTCTTTAAGAAGCCTTCCAAGTGATTTATCACTGAAAACAATTGTTCGTCTACGTAGAAATCCTTTGATGTAACTTATGATTTAGTTTTGATTATAACCAAGGATACCATTATTATTTTTTATGTAATTTGTTTATGACGAAAATATTTTTTTTAAACTGATTTATCATCCATGGTTTATTCCGTGATTAAATTAATATGAATCCCACTTCTCTTTCCCCAGGTTTTTTAATATTATAGCAATTAAATTATTATAAAAATGAAACTTGTACACAAGATATGATATGAATAAATGTTTTAAACCCTATTTATTTCTGGTTTTTTGATATTATTAATGTTCAATAATCTTTTATCTCACGTATATATAATTTTTATTATGTGTTTTGTGGGTCCTATATCTCCCTCAAATGCATTGGGTAAATTTTTATTTCATGAGATAGATAGGACTTCACTGGGGAGTACACCAACTTTAGTTAGATAATTTTTTCTCAATTATGGTATTTTTATTAATCCATGACTAGTATTATGGTATCGGGAGTGAACATATTCAACTATGATATTCAGGGAAGTGACCCTTTACTATTAAAGAAATGATTTTCCATGCTTATGTATATGCCAAAAATCCTTTTCATAGGCCAATTTTATGACCTAATATATCATATTAATTGATTAAATTTTGATTCATGTGTTATAAATATAAAATAATTATTTAATTACTAGACATTATGACTTATGGTATGTTGGTTATGGTTTTAAAATGTTATACACATGTTCTCATATCATTATGATCATGTTATGCTTACGCATCTCAATTGTTTACCATTACTAAGAATATAATCTTGGAATTTATTTTTTTGTTCCCTTGGATATGAAGTATTTTATTATTTATGATATCTATGATAATTTTTCTAGTTATCTATAACATAGTGGGAGATGATGTCAATTAGTTGTGAACCATTTTTTTGTGTTTACATGTTTTTAAAGGCACTATAACTTTACAATCATTATGAATGTATTTGTATAATGTAATGAATGTTCATCTAAAAATATATAATATTCATATATAAATATATTGGGTCCATATAGTTGGTATTGGAGTATAGGGTTAGTTATCCATTGAAAACTAGGATGAGACACAATTAGCGAGATCCCTATAGACATGTCTAATTATAAGGCAAAGGATGATTTAGAGTATTAGACAATTTCATGGAGGTTTGGTAAATTAAAGAGTGAAAGGTTTTATAGAAATTATATCCTTTTTTCAATACTACTAGTGGATTTGGGTTTAACACACATATACCTATGGGTAAAAACTCAAAAACAGGCACATTGAGCTGGACTAAATTGTCACCTTGTATATGATAATGGCCCTTGTTGCGCACAGGGTTCGACACTCCAGAGGGTATTCTTTGGAAATACAGATATTTTTTAGATACCATAATGAATAATATAAGTACATAATTACTATAAATGACCTAGTATAATCCTTATTTATCAATGATTAAATGTAATGTGTCACGATATAGATATCCAATAATTGTGTTTTTATGATTTTGTTTCTCACCATTATGATTATTTTTTCTTACACTATGATTTTTGATTTTATTAAATGGAAGGAAACAAAGGGAAACGTGTTATTATTGAGTTTTAAATAAAATGAAATTATTTACCTCCAGGGTAGAAAAATTTTATGGGATCATGAATGAAAAATAAAATTTCTATGATCACACAACTTTCTGAAACTAGGAATAATAATGAAAATATAAATGAGAAAGGGAGAGAACAACATTCTTTAGAGTCCATGATGAAGAAATTTCCACCTTCATTTAGTGTAACAGTTGATTTACATGTTTTTGAGAAATGGATTGATACCAGTGAAAATATTGTTTCTATTATATGGTTCATAGAACATGAAAACAAAGTTTGGTTCTCTACTATTTTGAAGGAGAATCATATCAACGATTGATTGTTATTAAGAATAAATGTGGAACTGATGAATTGAAACCAAGGATTGGGATGAGTTAAAGGAATTATTTTTCAATAAGTACATTCCTTGTATTAATTAAAAAAATATGGAGAAGGAGTTCCTTGAGAAATAAAAAATGGTTTCTAAATATGTTGGTACCAATAATGAAAATTTTTCAAGACATGATAGGTATGATTCTAGTATTATAATCCATCCTAAATACAAGGTTAATCGATTTTTCATTCCTTAAAACCAAGTCTTTTAATGGTGTTAGATAAAAAAATAATTCATTATTTATGAAGATATTTTTTGATTTTCTATCATGGTGGAAATAATAGGCGGTGTTACATAACAATATCCTAGTTTTTATAAAAAGATAAAAATAGAAATAAATGGAAAATCTAAAAACAAATAGAGAAGAAATGATGAGATTTTCATTTTGATCAATGTGTCGTAAGAGACATAGAGGACATTTTTTATGGTGAATAGGTATTTTTTTAAGTCTATAAAGAAATTTCATCATTGAATTGAATGAAAAATTTATGGGAAGATGTTAGCTAGTTGTTAAAATGGGTAAAAATGTCCACATAATACACCATCCACACACTTATGTTTCAAATTCATGATTTATAGGAATTGTGATAACAAGATCCAGTATTGCAAGGTTAATATCCCTGATAAACATCAACAGACTCTGAATGCAATAGAAGAAGGTAAATCCCATGTTATCACTATTTTTTATGTGGGGTGTGCTAATGATGTTGTGAAATTCATACATACATTCCAGTATATAACTGCTAGTGTATTATTTGACTCTTAATCAACACATTATTTCATATATAATGATTTTTATACGGCTGTTAAGAATCCACCAAAATTTTTAAATATATAATGTGAAATGTGAACCCTTAATGGTATAAAAATTTCCTCCCATTTATAATATTATTATCCATTTGATGTTTATAATAACTTGTTTCTATAAAATTATGTCATTATTCATCTTATTTAATTTCATATTATCATAGTCATAAATTGTATTTTTATACATAAATAATACATAAATTTATAAACAATTGAAGTCACATTGATATTCAAAAACAACCTATGATATTCAATCTGTGTGATGATAAATATGAAATTATGATGTAAATCACATCAACTATATGTGGTATGATTCATATTCAAGGGGGATTTTATCTCATATGGTTGCCTATAAAATCATCATCGATGATACACCTATTGTGTGGGAGTTTTTGACAAGTATTTATAATAATTGTCCTATTATTATACCAAAATGTTCCATTTATTTCACAAAAAATACTCATACCTAGGGCCACACCAATATCCAAGACTCCCTATAGAATAACCTTGACTGAGTTGCTAGAATTGAAAATGAAACCCTAGTAATACCTTGATAATAGATTTATTCAGTCAAATTTTTCACCTTGGGGTTCACCTTTTATTTTTTGTACAAAAAATTAATATGGATTGATCGAAGTCTACATTTATTATCAGGATCTGAACATGATGATTATCGAGAACAAATATCTCAACCACATATTGAAAACCTATTTGTTCAACTATGGGGTTCTCAATACATTTAAAAAATTACATTCATTCTAGATGTCATCAATTGAGGGTCAAGAAGGAGGATATATATAAGGTAGTATTCTAGGGAATTCATAAATACAATAAATACATAGTGATTCCATGTAGTCTTATTATCACCCCCACTATCTTTATGGATTTAGTAAATAGTTTCTTTAGAGATTACCGTGATTTGATTTTGGATGTATTTATTATTAATATTATTATATATTAAGAGGGAAATTAAGAACATGAATGTCACTTAAGAAATGTAGTAAATACCAAATAGAAGGTTAAACCATATGAAAAATGATAAAGTGTGAATTTTTGATACAAAAGGGTTCATATTTGTGTCAAATCATCTCAATAGATGTTATATTAGAAGATATATCAATGGTAGAGCCTATTGAGTATGTCCTAGACCAACCATTGTAACTGAGATCAGTATTATTATTGGTTTAGCGATGTACTATCAATGGTTTGTGGAGAATTAATAATTAATATCTTATCAACTCCCCATGTTTACTTTTATTTGAGTAATTTTCCTCTTGATAGATGAATTTAGTGAAATTTTCTAAGAACTGAAGAGAAGAATAGTTTTCACATATGTTCTTACATTACCATACAATAAATAAGGGTTTGTAATATATATTGATTCATCCTAGAAGGTATTGAGATGTTTTCTTATATAGAATGACATGGTTATAGATTTTGTTCACAACAATTAAGGGTTCATGGGAAAAACTTACCCATATAATTATTTGATGTTGGATGTGATAATTTTGGAATTAAATATATAGAGGAATTGTCATTAAATATAATAGGGTGACATATATACAAATCATAAATTTATAATGTATATATGTTCATAGAAGGATTGGAATATGTGACGGAGAATATATTTAGAGATGATTAAAGAATATGACAACTAAATACATTAACACCATTTGAAAGCGAACAAGGTGGCTGTTACATTGAGATAAAATTATCATGATAGATTTTCTATGATGAGTATCACAAAAGATTAAATATTTCATGATTTTAAAAGGACGAATCTATGATGACAAAGCAACGGGTTGAATATTTCATTTCTAAATTCAATGTCTTTTCATCTATCCAAGTAAATATTTAAGTGGAATAAAAAGAATATGTAGAGATTCAAATGATGACTAAAAATGTTTTTGATTTAAATATTGATCTTTATGTAATGATAGGGTTCTAGAACAATGTATGATATCTTCTCATACTAGGTTTTAATAAGGGGTTGGTATTGTAAGCTTATTGTTATACATTCTTATTCGTCATAGTTGTTTACAGGTATATAAATATTTAAAAAAGTATTTCTGGTGGGATGGCATGAAGTGAGACATTGGATAGTTTACATATTTTTGATTGTTATCTCACTAATTTATGTGTAATTGGAAAAATTATAAGGGGATGCTACATCAATTACCCATATTGAAATGGGAATGGGGAAATATCTCCATGTATTCTATCATCAGACTCCATAAAACTTATAAAGGGTGTAATGTTGTGTGCGTTTTAGTTTATCACCTTACTATATTGTCACACTCATCGCAAGTAGAGAATACATGTCAATTTATCCTCATTACATAATACACATGTATTAAGGTTATATGTGGTATCACATTCCATTTTGTTTGATCGGGGGCTGAGGTTTTCTTGGATATTCTGGTGAATACTTCAATAGGATCTATATACAAAGTTATGTTACATCACTACATATGACCATTAATAAAATCGATTTAAGAGAACAAATAATTCCATCATGGATATTTTTATATCCCTTTACATGAATTCTGATGTTTTTTGGGATCAAAATCATTCTCTATTTATGTTTTTATTCTATAATAGCTTTCACTTGAGCATTTAGATGGATCCTTATAATTCCATTTGTGGAATGATGTTTAGAGCTCAAACGTACTAGAATAGTGTTAGATAATTAAATATATTATGAACTGAGATATATGAATAAATGAAGAATATTTTTATCTCTATTCAACATCATATCATGTTATCTCATAATCATTAGAAAATTTATGCTTACAATCACTGGTGGGATTTAGAATTTGGTGTTGGTTGCAAGGTGTTTCTAATAATTTCTACATGAAAAATGGTAATGAGATTTTTATAGAAGTGAAAACTATGAATTATGAATATTTACCCTTTTAAATTATTGATTTTATTAAGATGGTGTCCAACTGGTTAATGCTTCCACCATACCTCCCTCAAGTCAATGATGTGTTTTATATACATCTCACAAGAAAGTGTTTAATAAATCCTTCACATTTACTAAACTCATTGGTCGTACCACTAGAGTAGTATATTTATTATATGGAATATCAAGGAGAGATTATCGTTCATGGAGATAAATCCTTGTGAAACAAAACTATTCCCATGGTTAAAATTATATGGCAAAACCACTAGTTTAAAGAAGCTATATGGGAACCTGAGAAAATGAGGTGACATAAGTATCTTTATTTGTTTGTATCAGAGTGATGAATTTCAAGGATGAAATTTATTTTATGTGTGGTGGAGTTTGACACCACTATATTTTATGAATTTTCAATTTTTAATAAATTAAATTAATTTTATATATTTTGATACATGAAATATTAAGGTTGTATTGCGTTACACAAAACACAATGTTTTAACAATCCATGATTTGTTAGTAATTTTATTATTTAAACATAATTGTTATAATATGGTTGTTAAAATTATTGACATTATAATTTATAATTAATTTTAAAAATATATCATAATGATTTTATATAAATTATATATTTTGATGAAAAATTAATTTTCGATAAAGTATATATTTCTTTCAAAAATATAATTTTCACAAAAAAATTAATTATTGACATGAAAAAAATATTAATATTTAAATCATTGTTGGGATCAATTTTGATACAATAAAATTAATATTTGAAATCATAATTTAAAAAATTTATTATGATGAATTTAGGAGGATTTTTTTGAAAATATAAAATTTTTAGTGAATTTTGAAAAAATAGTTGTTTTAATTGAATATTGTTATTTCCGTTAAGGAATATATAAGTTTCCATTTTATTTTAATTTTTTTTAAAAGTTACATAAAATAAAATATCTATCAATTAATCCAACTATGTTCATTATTGTTTTTTCTATTCGAAAAGCCTGAAATCTTGAAATGTGTAACTAGTCTCTTACTCTATTATATTGGCATAAGATTAAAGGAATCGAATATTGAAAGACTAAATTGTTTATTAGTATTTGAAAACATTACATCTACTTGATTCCAATATTATATTTTAAGCCAAAATTTACAACCAAATTTTTTGGAATAATTATATCATATCTATCATATATTTTTATATCAATCATAGTACACTTCATGGATTCCTAACAAAAGAAATGAAATATGGGTGATCTAAAATTCATGGTAGGGTTTAAAAAAATATATCGTGAATTAATTATATTAATCAACACGTAAGAGTTCAATAAATGGAAAAAACACTCTATTTGAGTAATTTTAGTAGAAAAGTCAATATAAAAAGCTAAATAATTGAAAACACATATCATTTAATAAGTATCATTATTATCATAACTGGATAAGGAAAAATTGATATGGAAATGTAGAAAACTAAAACACATTCCCTTTAACCAATAAAATGAAAAAGAAATAAAACCAGAGGTAATATGTTTTTGAAAGCCTCATGGATAATTATAACTAATTTTATGAATATTAAAATTCTTATTTGTTGGTTTCCATTATCTGAACCATCATGAACCCATCTATTTCCAAGACCTTACTCTAGATAGTATAAAATTTATGAGTAAGTATACCCTAAAAACGCATTTAAATAATTTTATCCAACTAATTTGTCTCATTATACTAATAATACATCAAGGGGATATCTATAACTTGGCCCCACCCATATATGTATGTGCAATGAATTTCTTATATATTTAATAATAGATTTAATTCATGAAAAAATTGTCTTACCGTCAAATATATCTATTGATGACAGAATACATATTGTCAATATTTTCATATTCAATAAAATAACATTAAATGAAAAACATATAATTAATAAATGTCCTATGTTTTAAAAAAACAAGCATATCCATGATAAATAATATGGATACATAGGTGAAATATAATGTCTAATGAAAAAGGGAAAGTGAATAGTTCTAGGAAAAGTTAATAACTATGAAAAATGAATTAATAAAGTGACACTCAATACTATTAGTAATCAAAATATTCAAATAGAATCTATAGAAATAGTAATTATGGTATCATTACAACAAACCCCCATTGATTAAATTGTAAAATAAAATATTTTTTTCATTGAAGGATATAAATAACATAAAAATATATTTAAACAGATCATAAGAAATATATCTTATTACTTTTATAAAACACATTTAAAAACAATGTATTTTCCAAATAAATTGAAAATAATTATCTTTGTAAATAAAATTATAAACTAATATAGGATGCTTGAAATCATTGGGTGTTCATGATAATGGGAAATTATGTACATATCATACAAGTTCAAACAAATAATATTTCACAATTTTGTTGAAAGAAATACATGAGTTTTGTTGAAAATGAAATTAATATTCATTTCAAATAAATTTTTAATTGTAAAAAGGGATAACATTTCATTAATATATCATTTTTAAAAGAATAATTAAATATAGAAAAATTAAAAAAATGGATTTTGGAAGAAAAATTATTTTCTAATATAGTGAGAAATGAAGTTCAATTTCATGAAAATACTCTTTTCAATAATTTTTTATTAAAAAATAATTGAATTAATAGTTCCCTTACTTTAAAAATTCTTGAATTACCATAATTGAAGAAAATTAATCTATTTTATTATTTAATTATCAAATAATTTCTTTCAACGCAATTTTAAGTATATAAATCCAGATTAAAATGATGTTGTGAAATAATTCATTAAAAATTATTATGATTCCAAATATTTATTCAATTTTTTAAAATTCAGTTCACATAAGTGGTAGAATCCAATTGAAAATTATACTAGCAGAAGCGATAAAAGAGTAGGTTTTTATAGAAAAATTTCACATATGTACAAAAGGTTTTCATATCCCAATTCAGTAAAAGATTGATTATAATGATATAAAGTATATATATTTTCATATAAATTTAGAAATTTTACTTTATCATAATTTAAAATTTTATTTTACCTTGTAAATTTTTTAAAATAAAGGGCAGGTTCAAAAAATAAAGTATATTTCACTATTCATGAGAAATAGAAACATTTCAGAAAAATACAAAAAATAACCCTAAGATAATTATTCCATAATTATTTGAAAATTGAAGTTGATTTTATCAAGGAAATTTTCTTAAATAGGTATTGATTAATTTTATATTATGTGCACAATGCATGAGAAAATTTCCTTTTATAAAAAATATAGTTCTTCAGAAAAAATTTCAATTTTATTTTAAATGATGATTATTTTATTTATAATCAATATATTAACAGTGAGTTTGATTTAACAATTACAAAACATACATTTATAAAAACATTACTTAGTAAGATTCATACCCTCTAATTTAACAGTGAGGTTACAGTAGTATACTATATTATGATTCATTTAGTCTCAGGGTTTCATGTTCTACAAGATGTTAAAGAGATTAAATTTAAGTAAATATATTTTTTGCGTTGTTTATCTTTGTGATCCCTGTCACATAATCGTTTTAATATAAATATATTCTTTTAAAATAATATGTTGTCATATTCTCCCTTACCAAAAATAAGTTATTTCCTCACAATTTAATCATGAACTCATAATCAATGGTTTGAATCCGATTTTTTTTAAAATTGCACTTTGAAAAAAATTTGTTCAAAGAATTATCATAATAATATAGAGTGGAATGTAAAAATGTAATATGTAATAAAATATTTCTATTTTTCTAAATAATATAACATTAGTGGAATGTAAATATATATACATTAAAAAAATAGAGTAAATAATTATAGAGAATGACAGAGGTCATTGATCAAAAGAAATTGAATTGGATGTCAATATGATAAAACAACTATTTGATTAATTGGATTGGATGTTAATATGATTATAATATACTTCAAGATACTTTTCCCAAAGTCGGTTTTTCATTTTCTTAACTATGAATATAAGTAAATATAATTACTTAATATATCTTTATTTCATAAGCAAAATTTCATCCTTTTCTTTTGTTTTGGTCAATTTACAATTAATCACATACTACTATAAATGAAATAAAAAACTATTTTTTTATTCTTGAAGGACAAAAATTCAATTTTATTGGATTTTTGTATCTATAAAAGAGTTAAAAGTCTTCTTTAACTCTCTATGAATTTTTAAACAGTAATGTTGTTAACAAAATTTATCCAATATAATTTATTATTCTTAATCCTCAATAATAACACCATTGGGTCATCGTAAATTATTATTTGTCAGTAGAGTTAGTTAAAAACAGTTATACATTAACCACGAAATCATATAGGCCATTTGTTGTTGATAAAGGCTTATCGTCCTTCAGTTGTGGTTTCACACATTCCTTCCTTCCTAGATGTGATTTCTTATCATTCTGAATGCGGGATGTCCTTTTTCTAAAACTCTATTCACACAATTAATATAACATTATTATATTGTAATGACCCATAATTAGTACAACATAACTTCTAAGATAAACCATAGATGTTATCAATAACATCAATCATATATCCACGAAAAAATTAAATTAATTCTTCTTCAATTAACTTTTTCATATATTAAACTAAAGGGTTATACTCCCATAAATGTTTTCCAAAAATATCCGTAATAATGGAAGAGTCCAATCACCTTAAACCTAAAAATATATGTTTAAATCATATAAATTTTGATTAATATGAAACTCATAACCCATTTTTGGTATCCATAAAGCTAACGTTGATGAATACATTTATTTATTATAAGTTTACATGATTCTTAGATGATTTAGAATTATAATGACCAAAATAACATTGGTTAAAAAACATCTATAATTTTATTTTTCATTCTAAATATATTAATACTTCATTATTTTTATGTATACATAGGTCTTTTCATGATATAGTGATTAAACATTTAGAGAGGAATTTAAAAAGATAATTCCCAGGTTCCCCACTTTTAAGACAACGACCTATAAATGGATCCCTAGGATGAAATCTATTTACTTACATCGAACTCCTTATTTCACTTCATTTATTCATTTATTTATGCAATAATTTTCCATGCATAAAAAATTTTCGGATTATATTGAGAAAATTTCCTAGAATTATCTTTCAAAAATTCTAACATGAATGCAATCAATCCTTCTTTCATCTAGGGGTTACTTCACATGAGCTTTTATATAACTCTACCTTTCTCTTCTTTGGTGAGTCTTAGAGTTAGAGAATGTGTAGTTTGTTAATTTTATTTCAGGTTAACTAATTAGTCATAATAATTATATAATTCACTCATGTTAAATAACCCATTAGGTTCCCATAGTTACCAAATATTTCTTCATATTCAATGTTATCACGGTTTGCTCAGGTTTCACCCATTGAATAAAACCAACGAGCATAGTGTGAGAAACAATAATCATAGTGGGAGAACTATATTCAATTGCATGATTTCCAAATCATGAAATAGAATTTTCAATATAATACAACATAGGCTTATCATTTTTCAATAAATTTAAACGTATATTAAAATTATTCCAAATGGATTGTATAGAAAATGAGAAATATCCAATGGTATCCCCCAAGTGTTTCAGAACCAGGATGTTGTAGGGCTCGTTTTCATGCACCAGGTTATTATTAGGTCAAGCTTAGTATTCTATTTTCATTTTCATTACCTATACATTTAATTTTTAAATAACCATGTCCACTTACTATATCCATATAGGTATGTAAACTATTAATCTATTCAATATAAAATTCTTATGATTTTTTTCTATACTTATCCTCTAAATATAACATTCAATTACGATCCATAATCTATGTTTTTCTATATCTAGTTCATATGAATTATAAAAAACTTCCTTTTATAAAAAATATAATGATGATGACTCCCAAAACATAGATATGATGTCTTAAATTAATACAATGGAATGTGATACAAAGGATCATATCCTAAATGATCAAATAATTTATTAGTCTTTGTAAACTAGATACATAAATGATTCCCATTTTAAATTGGACAACACATACTAGAACATGAATTTTTTCAAGAATAATGTTATTCTCTCTATAATATGATTGCATTTCAATCATATTAAACTTCATGGATTCCTAGTAAAGGAAGCAAAATATGGGTGAGCTCAAATTCTTAGTAACCATTATATAAAATAGAATCTATGAAGTTTTAATAGTCATAATCAAAATGGAAAGGTAAATAATTTAAGGAAAATTGAATATAAAAATTTTTACTATAATAATAAGTATGGAAAGGAAAATAACTAAAAATCCATTTAATTAATATCACGACTATCATAATTTTATAAGGAATAATAAAAATTGATAGGAAAATAACAGAAGTGACAATCCATTTTACCAATAAACTATAAATAAAATTAATCCAAAGATAATATAATTGTGAAAATCGCATGGATAGTAATTATTAAATTATAAATACTATAAATTATTAATTATTGGAAATTATGATTAGAGTAATCATGAAAACATCCACTACCAAAAAAAATTTCAATCCCGTTGAAAACTGATGGGTAGGTATAACCCAAAACCCTATTTAGCTAAGTCTAGCCAATAAATTCATATCACATGGATATTAATTAATTTAGGGGATATATATTGGTTCCCAATACATATCTTCATGTATATATAATTATTCTTATGTAAAATAATCGATTTAATTTATTTATTATTTGTCTTACAATAAAATTTATTTATAAAAGAAATAATTCTGATGATAAATATTTCCCCAGTCAAAAAAATAACATTCAAATAAAAACACCTAATGTGTACATGAGATATTGTTTAATAAATAATCATATACATGGTAAATAATATGGATATTTAGGGAAAATTCAATATCCAATTTTCATAGGAAAGTGAAAAATTCAGGGAAATGATAATGACTACTGAAATGAATCAAGGATGTTAATTTCAATTCTATACGTATTAAAAACTTTATAAACTATACATATAATAAATATGGATAGGATAAATATGAAATATTTTTAGTAGAGTGTATATAAAAAATAGGGTTTAGTCATGGAAGAATAACAATACGATAAATATATCATTAAAAACATTCTTCTGTAATTTTTTTTTCATTTTCAAAATCACATTTAAAAACATAAATATAAGTAATCTTTTTTATGATAATTGTAATTAAATTAATCTTTAGAAATATATAAATTATTCTTTACAATATTTATTACTCATTAAATAATGAAATTATTAACATTTTTTATTTTTTAAAAATATTCCTTTCACATTTTAAATAAAATTCAAATAGTCATTCCTTAAAAATGACATGAATATTACTTTATAAAAGAAATAAAAATTTAATCATGGGTAAAACATTATTAAAAAAATCATTTATAGAATCATAATTTTTTTAAACATTTTAATAAAACATGTTTTTGGAATAAATAGATTATTGATTGAATGGAGAAATGAAGTCGGATTATATTAAAAATATTTTCTCAATATATTTTATTACTAATGAATGAAAAAATGGTTCTATTAATTAAAATAATAATAAATATTTATAATATAATAAAATTAAATGGTTTAATGATCCAATAATCAAATAATTTTCTTTTAATGGAATTATATGAAAAAATATTATTATTAAAAAAACTCTTTGAAAATAAACACTTAAAAAGATCATATCTTTGAAGTGAGATTTTGTCAATGATTCGATTATATATATATAATTAATATATAAATAATAAAATAAAAAATAAAAAATATGATATTAAAAATTATTTACACTCATAATTTTATTATGTCAAATATAATGAAGAAGTAATGCGATATAGTGAAATGAAATTGAGTTATGAAATTATTTACACCATGGTAATTATCAAGATAAATACCCTTTGATGGAATATTTGAAATTGAAACTCAAAATATCATAAATTATTAATTATTAATGACATTTCAAACAATATTTTTATTATATACACTGTATAAAATATATTAGGTGCATAACATTACAATATTCCATGATAATGGAAAATTGAGACGATGTCCCTTAACTGACACTTCCTTTAAGATGAAAAACATTAACCACAAGTGTAATGGTTTAGAAAATTTTATTAATTTATAATGGAACCTTATATTTAAAATATAATTTATGATCCTCTAATGAGATTTTACTAACATTTTTCTAATAATATTTCATTATTTTCATTGTTTCAATTTTTAATTACATTATTATATCAATTTTGGTTTGCCATTAAAGTATCAGTTCTTGTGGATATTATATAATTAAATAATATCAATAAATATATAAATGTTATAAATAAAAAATCATTATATAATATTTTAGAATCATTATTGAAATTTTAATAGAAAGAATGTATTGGATCACTTTGTGAAGATGGTAGGTCGTACTTATGTAGATGTTACATTATCATTTTCTTAATAGGTAAAAGGGTAACGATATGGTTGACATATTTATCTTATATAATCAATATCATATAATATACAACACGTATATTCACTAAATTTATCATTGTTAATTTTTATGTAAAGATCATGTGAAAAACGAATCGCATCGCATCATGAGGCGGTAGCCTGTTGTACGGATGAGCGGTGTTATCCAATTTTACATGGAATGGAGAGTAAGAAGATATATGTTACATTATGATGAAATTAGTATAATAAAATTATTATTATCATATACATGTGAAAAATACATCATTTTATCCAACCATTAAGGGAAATTATGGAAAATAAATTACATCCATTCATGAGGCGATAATCTGTCGCACACGCGATCAACATTTTTGTTTCCCATTTCTAGAGAAAGATATTGATATAGGTAATTCCTTTACCCAATATAATCATAATATAAATAATATATTTTTTTATTATGTAATAATTTTTTAATAATATTTGAACGTGGTTGTAGAAGTTACAAAATGACAACTCTCATTTAAGAACATT
This sequence comes from Viscum album, assembly GCA_963277665.1. NCBI lineage: Eukaryota > Viridiplantae > Streptophyta > Magnoliopsida > Santalales > Viscaceae > Viscum > Viscum album. The sequence goes on along the minus strand of OY728160.1, from coordinate 373,704,771 downwards.
GGCTCTTCTTAAAAGAACTTATTTTTGTTTTCACCGAAACCTTCATATGGTAGAATTATAATAAAAAATTATATATGATGCTTTTATCAAATTTAGGATTTGTTTTGGGTATGTATTTTCTTATATTAATTTTTTGGAAGTTTGAATATTGGAGGAAAGGGATGGCCTTTCATAAGTGGGTGAGATGACACACATGAAAAATTTGAAAAGATTCAATTACACCCATATTTTAATCAAGAAGAAATTCACCAACATGAGTAATTTTAATAAAATATTTGTGATTAGTTCTAAATATGTCCATAAAATGGGTTTTATACAAGTTCATATGTTATTTATAAAAATTATCTTCTAATTTTGAGCCTCGGTATATCATTTCTTACCTTAACCGTGATAACTAAGTTTTTCTTCTTTTTATATTAACAATGGTTGGAAATTTAGTTTAAATTTTTAGATTATATAAATTATACTGAGTCCAAAAATTTAATCCATTTATAAATATTCAAATCATTTTTTATAGGAATCCAATTTAAAAATATACCAGTTGAATGGATGAAAAACTGTGTTTTAAATTACAAATTTCATGTAATAATATAGGGTGTTAATATCAAAATTCAATATAAAATTCATTGAAATGATAAATACTAGTTAAATTGTAATAAAAATGATATTAACTTACATTAACATAATTTTATAATATAATTTTACCTTATAAATTATTTAAAAAATTATTTTTCAATAAAATTCTATATTTGTCACTATTCATCAAAAATTGAATCATTTAATAAAAATAAAAAAACATTCCCGTATAATAATTTTGATATATTTTTTCAAATGAATTTAATTCTATAAAATTAACTTTTTAGAAGTGTTAAAATTTAATTTTAAATTATGTGTTCAAAGCAACACTAAACCATCGTTCAAAAAAATACAGTTAAAAAAAGATTTTTTTATTTCCAATGATTTGTTATTTTTTTTATAATAAATAGATAAAAAAGAATTATTTTATATTTTATAACCAAAAAGTTTTGAACATTTATTTATTAATTTTCATACTATCCAATTTAATGTCTACGTTATAATGGTGTACTGTATTACAGTTCATTTAGACTCAGGGTTGTGTGTTCTGCAAGCTATTTAATAAATTAAATTGAAAGAATTATATTTAAATCTTTTTATGCTCATTTTTTCCAATAAAAATTTTTATTTAATAATGTTAAATTATTTTATAATTTTTTGTGTTAAAATAATATTGAGTTATTATATGAAAACATTCGAAATTTTTAACATTGTCTCGTTAGAAAAACCTATTTTTATCTCATATATGCGATTAATTTTAAATTTACATTTTCCAGTTTTGTGAATGTAATTTTGAAATATATATTAAATATTTATAATCATAAAAATATATATTATATAATAATTTCATCTTGTTTTTTTACAATAATGAATAGAAAAAATAATTATTATTATTTACTCTGGTCCAGGTAAAAATTTGTTTACAAAATGTTGAACTAAAAAGATAAGTGTTAAAAATGAAAAAATACATTCACAAGAATTGGATATTCATATTTCTATGTTAACACTTAATTTACATTCATATATTATTTTAGCCTTGTGTAAAGTGAAAATAACTAGTACACAATTTTCATTTCAAAAAAATACATGTGTGCCACTCACCTAACTTTTAAATTAAAACATTGTCTTCTCTCATCTTCTCACTACCAAAAATATTTCATTATACCAATATCTACCAAAATAACTTCCTTAACACCATAATACCATCCTAAAGGCCTTATAATGGTGATAAATCCAACATAATATTCATTTTGGTAAAAAACAAAAAAAAACATTTCCAAAAAATATATAACACTTCTAACCGAGTATTTTATTTTTTTCTTACTTCAACACATTCAATTATTATTTATCTATATTGATATAATAAACATAGTATCTAGAATATAATAATATTTTTTTAATTTATGTGTGTGACCTGTATCCATATCCTCTTCCATAAAATGGGATATGAAATCATTATTTGAGTTCAGAGGGGATTATCGCCTCACAAACGGATGTTATTCATATTCTATAAAAACCTATAACTATTATATATAATAACTGGTTAAAAAATTTTATATTATATTTATTATAATATTTTACATCTGAAATTATTATATCACAAATACCTTTATAAAACTCATCATTTGAGAATTAATAACATTACTGCTCTGTACGACTGACTATCTCATTGCGAAGAGATGTTATTTACTAAAACATTACATGTACTTTATTGAGGATAGTATAAATGAATAGATTTTATTTCTATGAAATAAATTTTTTTCTATAATAGTAATATATTATTTACTTTTCATTTAATCAATCCATTGATAAAAGGTAAAAAATACTGATTTTTATATTTCGTCTACCATCTCCATGAGCTTTGTATTTAATTTTCTTTCGTTAAATATTATGTATTATTCTAAAAATATATATAATAACTATATAATATATTTTTATCATGGAAAAGATTATATATATTATCAGAATATGATCAAATTATATAGATGATAAATATAAAATCAAAATATACATGAAATATACATTTATTTCCCACAATTTGACTTTGGCGAGAATCGTTAATAAATTGGTACTAAAATGTAATAATTAAATAATATATTTTATGGAATATTAATTTATGGTTATTTAGTTTTTTATATTAATATTATTCTTATTATTATTTTTTTGAACAATTAGGATGGAAGATGAGACTGAAGGTATTCAATTTTTGTCTCAATTTTTTTTATTTGGGACATTTGTTAGGTTATAAATAAGGCATATTTTTTGAAGTGTTTTTAAATACCATATGAAATGTAAAATCATGAATTTATTAATTCTAATGATATTATAAGTATATTTTAATTTTATTCTTTCCTGGAACTTATGATTCAACATTACCAATGTCATATGATTTTTTTGATTCAATCTGATCATTTATCATGATTATTCATGTTTATTCCTTTGATAAACATTTGTTATGATATATCTCCCAATAAAACTTTTATAATATTATACTTTGGTTATTTCATGATTATATATGTTTTAACTTCGTTTTACACTCCTTATATACTCAATATTTCAAAATAATGTTTTTCAGAATAATCTTATTTATTTCTATCTTCATTCAAAAAAATGATTTCCTTCCAAAACTGTGTTTTCTAAAAATGTTTTCAAAAATGGTTTAAATATTATTAAATAGATTATTTATAAAATTACCCTTTTCAGAATTTTTTTTTCAAATTTTTTATTTTGGAATTATTTTTTTTATTTTCCAAAAAATCCATTTGTCTTTAAAAAAATGTTAAAGGAATCAATATTTTAATATGTATGATATGTACAAAAGTTTCCACTATACTAACCACACAATGTTTTCATGATTTCTTTATAATGTTTCAAGTCAAATTTCTAAAAAAGGATTAAAAAACTATGAATTTTTTAAAAAAATTATTTTAATAAAATGTTATCCTCCTTATGAAGCCTTCAAAGTGATTTATCTCTGAAAAAAATTCTTCATCTAAGTAGACATCCTTTGATGTAACTTATGATTTTCTGTGGATTATAACCAAAGATACCATTATTATTTTTTATGTAATTTTTTTATGATGAAAATATTTTTATGAAACTCATTTATCATCCATGGTTTATTCCATGATAAAATTAATAGGAAACCCACTTCTCTTTCCCCGGGTTATTTAATATTATAGATATTAAATTATTATAAAAAATGTAACTTTTATACAAATTATGATATGAAGAAATGTTTTCAAACCCAATTTATTTCTGTTTTTTTGATATTAATAATTTTCAATAATCTTGTATCTCACGTATATATAATTTTCATTATGTGTTTTGTGGGACCAATATCTCCCTTAAATGAATTGGGTAAATTTTTTTCATGAGATAGATAGGACATCACTAGGGAGTGAACACACTTTAGTCATAGAAATTTTTCTCAATGATGGAATTGTTATTAATCCATGACTAGTATGATGGTTTGGGGAGTGAACATATTCAACTATGATAGTCATGGAAGTAACCCTTTGCTATTACAGAAATTATTTTCCATGCTTATGTATATGCCAAATATCCATTTCATATGCCAATTTTATGAACTAATGGATCATATTCATTGATTCAATTTTGATTCATGTGTTATAAAAATAAAAAATTTATTTAATGACTAGAAATTACGATCTATGATATGTTGGTTATGGTTTTAAAATGTTATACACATGTTCCCATATCCTTATGATCATGTTATGCTTACGCATATCACTTGTTTAGCATTACTAATAATATGATCTTACCCTTTATTTTGTTGTTCCCTAGGATATGAATTAATTTATTATTTATGATATGTATGATAAGTTTTCTAGTTATCTATAACATAGTGGTAGATGATGTCATTTATCTATGAACCATTTTATTGTGTTTTCATGTTTTTAAAGGCATTATACCTTTAAAATCATTAGGAATGTATTTGTATAATGTAATGAATGTTCATCTAAAAATATATAATATTTATATATAAATATATTGGGTCTTTATAGTTGGTATTATAGTATAGGGTTAGTTATCCATTGAAAATTAAGATGAGAAACAATTAGCGAGATCCCTATAGACATGTATAAGCATATGGATAATGATGAGTAAAAGTATTAGACAATGTCTTGGACGTTTTGTAAATTATATAGTGAATGTTTTTATAGAAATTATATCCTTGTTTCAGTACTACTAGTGGATTTGGGTGTAACACATATATACCTAGGGGTAAAAACTCAAAAATAGGAACATTGAACTGGACTAAATTGTCACCTGGTTTATGATAATGGCCCTTGTTGCGCATATGGTTCGACACTCTAGGGGGTATGCTTTGGAAATACAGATACTGTTTAGAAACCATAATGAAGAATATAAGTACATGATTACTATAAATGACCTATGATAATCATTATTTATCAATGATTAAATGTAATGTGTCATGAGTTAGTTATCCAATAATTGGGTTTTTATGATTTTGTTTCTCACCATTATGATTATTTTTTCTTACCCTATTATTGTTTGTTTTATTAAATGGAATGAAACAAATGGAACCATGTTATTTTAGAGTTTTTAATTAAATTAAATTATTTACCTCTAGGGTAGAAAAATTTTATGGGATCATGAATGAAAAATCACATTTCTATGATCACACAACTTTATGAAACTATGAATGATAATGAAAATATAAATTAGAAAGAGAGAAAACAACATTATTTAGAGTCCATGATGAGGAAATCTCTACCTTTATTCAGTGGAACAGTTGATTTACATGTTATTGAGAAATGTATTGATACCACTGAAAATATTTTTTCTTATTCTATGGTTCATAGAACATGAAAAAAAATTGGTTGTCTACCATTTGTTAGGAGAATAATATCAACGATTCATTATTATTAAGAATAAATGTGGACCTGATGAATTGAATCTAAGGATTGGGATGAGTTAATGGAATTAATCTTCAATAAGTACATTCCTTTTATTGATTATAAAAATATGGAGAAGGAGTTCCTTGAGAAATAAAAAATGGATTCTAAATTTGTTGGTACCTATAATGAAAATTTTTCAATACATGAGAGGTATGATTATAGTTTTATAATCCATCCTAAATATAAGGTTAATCGATTTTTCAGTGCCTTAAAACCATGTCTTTTTATGGTGTTAAAAAAATAATTCATTATTTATGAGGATATTTTTTGATTTTCGATCAGGGTGGAAATAATGGACGGAGTTACATAACAGTATCCTAGTTTTTATAAAAAGATAAAAATTGAAATAAAGGTAAAATCTAAAAACAAAGAGATATGAAAATATGAGATTTTAATTTTGATCAATGTGTCGTAAGAGACATAGAGGAAGTTTTTTATGGTGAATCAGTATTTTTTTAAGTGTACAAAGGAATATATCAGGGAATTGAATGAAAAAGTGATGGGAAGATGTTAGCGAATTGTGAAAATGGGAAGAGATGTCCACATAATGCACCATCCGCACTCTTATGTTTCAAATTCATGATTTATAGGAATTTTAATAACAAGATCCCATATTGGAAGGTTAATATCCCTGATAAACATCAATAGCCTCTTAATGCTATAGAAGAAGGTAAATCCCATGTTATCAGTATTTTTTATGTGGGGTGTGCTAATGATGTTGTGAAAGTCATACATACATTCCAGTATATAACTTCTAGTGTACTATTTGACTCTTGATCAACACATTCTTTCATATCTAATGATTTTTATATGGTTGTTAAGAATCCACCCAAATTTTTAAATACATAATGTGAAATAAATTCCCCTAATGGTATAAAAGTTTCATCCCGTGTATAATATTATTATCCATTTGATGTTTATAATAATTTATTTCTGGAAAATCATGTCATTATTCCTCTTATTTAATTTCATATTATCATAGTCATAGATTGTATTTTTATACATAAATACTACATAAGTTTATAAACAATTGAAGTCACATTGATATTCAAAAACAACCTATGATATTCAATTATTGTGATGATAAATATGAAATTATGATGTAAATTACAACAATTATATGTGTTTTTATTTATATTCAAGGTGGATTTTATCTCATATGGTTGGGAATAAAATCATCATCGATGATACACCTATTATGTGGGAGTTTTTGACATGTATTTATAATAATTTCTTATTATTCTACCAAAATATTCCATTTATTTCACAAAAAATACTCATACCTAGGGCCACACCAACATCAAAGATTCTCAATAGACTAACCTTGCCTGTGCTTTTATAGTTGAAATTGAAACCCTAGTAATACCTTGATAAGAGATTTATTCAGACAAATTTTTCACCTTGGGGTTCACCTTTTATATTTTGTACAAAAAATTAATATGGATTGATTCAACTCTAAATTTGTTTTCAGGATATGAACAGGATAATGATCAAGAACTAATATCTCAACCCCATATTGAAAACATATTTATTCAACTATGGGGTTCTCAATTCATTTAAAAGATTTACATTCATTCTAGATGTCACCAATTGAGGGTCAAGAAGGAGGATATATATAAGGTAGTATTCCATGGAATTTATAAAAACTATGAATATATAGTGATTCAATGTAGTCTTATTATTACCCCCACTGTTTTCATAGATTTAATGAATATTTTCTTTAGAGATTACCGTGATCTAAATTTGGTAGTATTTATTATTAATATTATTTTCTATTAAGAGGGAAATTAAGAACATGAATTTCACTTATGAAATGTACTAAATACCTAATAGAAGGTGAAACTATAGGTCCCCAGCCTTAAACCTTACTTAATATTGAATTAAATGAATAATTCACAATTAGTATCTTTTCAGGTTTAGAGTTTTAGAGAATTGGGACATAAATTTTACATCTCAAAAGATTACAAAGTAGTCTCTTCTACTAAATTTCCATAAAATAAAAACTCTTAAAAAGAAACATGTCTAGTTTCATGTTTTAGGTAGCAAGACATTCCCTTGATCCCATCCTTGACCCTATTCTACACTAAGTCCTGTGAAAAACATTTCAAAAACATGGGATGAGCATAAAATTCAGTAAGGGATACACAAAGAATAAAAACTGTTAGTTTATTAGAACAAAAGTAAACCATGTATACTTTATCAAGGTAATACTTTTCACCTTTATGAAGTAGTAAAAAACTCTTCACTGAATAAAATATCATTACTTACCATTTTGTAACCAAAGGATTACCATAAAACCCATATAAAGAACACATAACATATATAAAGGTAACTTGGGACATAAACATACTTAAGTGGAATAACCATACGGTCGACTTCCACACATATCACTTAATGGAATAGCCATACGGCCAATTTCCATACATACTTAATGGAATAGAAATACGGCCGACTTCTATACCCAATGCATTGGAGGTTATAACGTTACCACCCGTCCTGGTATTCACGGCACCACCCGTCATATGGTTTATCATGTAACCACCCGTTAAATGTCCAAGTACCATAATAAAATCATAAGACATAAAATAAATATAATAGAAAGAAAAAATTTCCACACTTTGATCACAATATATCACTCAAATATATTGACAAAACAAATACATTATAAAAACTATTTTCAATACCAAAATACATAAAAGAGTATATGGTATTTATTTCATTTTAAAAACATCATGGCTTGTTGAGGAAGCCAAAGACTAAATAATACTCATGGCGACAGAAAAGGTCGTTGTCACCACGTACGTTAAAAGAAACATTCCTTTTTGTCGTTTAGTAAAATGCTTCGTATAGAAAGATTCCTTTTGTATAAAAGTAAAAGTCAAAGGGTTTTATACACCATATAAAAGAAAGTTGTGTATAAAACGAAATATGCCTCAATGAAAGGAGATTGAGACATAGTCCCATACAAAGACGGTATCCTTGGCTTAAGGATAATTCAATTACATAATTATGTGTGACAAATGAATACACCAAATATAAGTGGATATTAAGTGTAAAATAATCAAAGGTCATTCACACATATTCAAAAGATTACATATTCAATAACTACATGTTGAACTCAAAGAAATCAAAATTGGGTTAATAGGTTCTCTTGACAGCCTAACGGCGTCACATCAAAATGACCCAACAAAATAAGTCTTTTAAAAAGTGGAGGGTGAAAGGTTCCCTTACCGACTTGGGAAACTTTCGAAAAGTACACCCCATTGAAGATGTGTCATACAATGAATATGAAAATACCCATAAATGGAATTATATTACAAAAGGAGTGTAATAAATGGCAGTACATAGACCACTCAAATGAAATTGTGGAAAATGTAGCATAAATCTCACAGGAATAAAAGTGAGATGAAAAATCCCTTACAAAAACTCGGCAGCCTAACGACGCCACTTAAAACATCCAAAAATGGATTGAGGAGATCAAATAGGGTATCTAATTTCATTAAAATAAAATGTACAGCAAAAGGAATATAAAATAAAATCCCCCATCATAAAAGAAATTGGAGCTTAAAAGAAGTGACATAAATGAGAGTACTTAAAAAAGAAAGAGAGATGTTAGATCTCTTATGAAAACTCGGCAGCCTAACGACGCCACTCAAAACATCCAAAATGGCTTGATGAGAGGAAATAGGGTATCTAATCATATGAACATAATAATTACAGTGGGAGTAATATAAAATAACATCCCAATCATTAGAAAGATGAGCTTAAAAGGAATGACATAAAAGAGTGTACTTGGAAATAAAGAGAGGTGTAGGATCCCTTGCCTCGGGTCCGACTTGACTCGATCGTTCTTTAAAGTCCTGAATAATAAACATGAGTTAATTTCTACTTGATTAAGAACCTTTTTAAAGTTAATTATTACTTATATATCACTTATTGCCATGTTATAAACATTATTTAACCATTTAAGTTAATAATGTTTGTTTTGTCGATATTTGGTTCTTAAGTCGAAAATGGACTTCTTACAACTACATGTTGTTCGTGTGGTCAAAGGTTCTTTATACCCCGAATGACATTCCTGATTTGGATATAATGTATATCATATATATCCATCATATACATGTATTTATAATATTACATAACCATTTAGAGGTAAGAAATGAAATGCACCGTTCATGGAGACGGTAAGCCGTACGTACGCATGAACGCTACTTTCATTTCTTTGTCATATTAATGGAATTAAAAATAAATGAGAGGTATGTATATTTTAATTCCATAATTATATTCATCATTTAGATATATAATTCATTATATATATCCATTATATACATGTACTTTTAATAGTACATTACATTTGGGGATAAGAAATAAAATGTACCGTTCATGGAGACGGTAAGCCGTACGTACGCATGAACGCAACTTTCATTTCTATCTCATAATTTAATGGAGAGAAATAATAATTACATAAAGGTGTATTATAATTCCAGTATAACATCATATATAATAACTTTAAATCCATCCTTTACACGTCCCACATATGGCATTAACGAATCACATCACTTTGAGGGGTGGTAGTCCGCACTTCCTTAAATGAAGATATCGTGTTTACCCATAATGGAAACCATAAAGGTATGCCCAAAATGAAAAATACAGAATCTTAAGGAAAACATAAACATATTATATATCATATATAAATATAGTTTCATCATAATTTCCACCTTTGAAGGTGTTAAAATAATGTTGAACAATCATCGTTTCGGGAGGTAGAAATTCGCCATCCACAGAAACAATATGTTCTTTAACCATTAGATGTAGGTGTGTGTAAGTTTAGCTCGAATACTTATTATAAAAACATCATAGTATATTGAGGATACCGGAGTTGTTACAAAAGAAAATAATAAAAAGATATTAGGGGGTTGGAGAAGCAAAATAAACCAAAAGTACTCAAAAGAAGACATTATCTTAAAATCGGGTAACTCCCCTTAGTTTGAGCTCAAAGGCTTCCTTGGGAATACTTCTTCCCAAAGTGAGGCTTCAAGGAGTAAGATAGGGATGTTTAGAGACAAAATGGGCAGGTTTTGGCCGTGCCAAATGCTTTGGGAGTGTGGGAAAAGAGGTAGAGGTGGGGGCCTTTTATAAGAGGAGAGGAGGGGCACTCTTGGAAAGTAAGCAAATTTTACTTTATTTGAAAATGGTATTCGGATTTAAGAGGTCCCAAATTGATTTGTTTATAGTATAAGGTGATAAGGGTTCTAAATACACTCATCCAATAGATTTGGACATGTTTAGGTCTTAGATATTACATTATCATTCCATTTTATTTAAATCGTTAAATAATGAGGTCATCACTGCATCATCATGATGTCATAAATAATATAATTTATTTAATGTATAAAAATTAAAAAAAAAATATTATTATGTAGGAAATATTTTTATCTTTCTAATTAATATTTATAGTCAAAAATATGATTTGTATAACACCATGTAAAAATTGTTTTAGTAAGACATCTCATGTGTGTGTCATTTTTACTTTAACATTAAATAAAAAGTTATTTATGACATTTCCCATCCAAAGTGGCTCCATGGGGTCCCCAAGTTGACCCATGGATTTTCCTGGTCGGCCATGACACATAAAATGAGGTTAGGACATGTTTAAAGTTCATTTCATATTATTAAAACATTATTTTTACCTTAAACTACACTAATTACCTCTAATCGCGATTAAAAACATAATAAGTTAGTATTCACCAAAAAATTATTTTTATCCCATTGAACCACATTTTACTTCTTAATGACAACCATGTATGTCGGATTTTTTAAATTAAAAACACAGAAGTGGTAAAATTTCATTTAAACGAAAAATCAGGTTTTATAAGTACCACTTTGTGGTTTCACTATTCATCAAAAATTGAAGTTTTTCAGAAAAATCCAAAAAATTCACCCTAAGCTATATTTGATATTCCGAATTCAAAAATGAAGTCTATTTTAAAAAATTAAAAACATATAAGTCACATTAATTAATTTAATAATTAATTCCCACTGTCAGAGCAAATAAGGTGTTTTTATGAAACAATAAGTATCAAAAGATTGACACTAGTTTAAGTCCGATTACAAAGTGAAATTAATTCCAATGACCACTATTGGATTTAATGGTAAAAATATTTTCTAATTTAACTTTAAAACCAATTCAAATGATAATATAATCATATAAAAAAATTAGATTAAAAAAAGGTTTTGTATTAAAATACAACATTTTACACTATTCATTAAAAAAATGGTCTTTATCGGAAAAATACCAAAAATCTACACAAGGTAAAATTTGATGTCTCGATTCTAAAGAAGAGTTTTATTTGGTCCAAAAGAATGTATAAGACTGATCAAAACTATATTTCATGACAGTTTTCCATCAAAAGGCGATAAATGAACCTTTAGTGAAAAATTAGGGTATAAAAGCCTAAAATTGAATTCTTTCCGTATTTTAATCCTTTGGATAAATATAAAAACATTTAAAAACATATATAATCATATTTTAGTTATTTCTATCCATTCCGGCCAATACAACGGCAACATGTTAACTACCATTTAAAATAATATTATTTTATTATTAGAGTGCAACGTAAGATTCCCAAGAAACTCGTTGTTGCGTATTGGGTACGCCATCGAGCATTGCATCCCCTTTAATGTAATATTAATATTTGATTCACAAATATGGATAAATATAAAGATGTTATATTCTTTATTTACCCGGGGTGTTACATAAACCATATCAAAAATGAAAAGGTGTTAATTTTTTCTACAAAATGGATCATTTTTGGGTTAAATCGTCTCAATATATGTTATATTAGATGATCTATCAATGATAGAGCCTATTGAGTGTGTCCTAGACCAACCATGGTAACTGAGATCGGTAGTTTTATTGGTTTATATATGTACTATCATGGTTTGTGGAGAATTAATAATTAATATCTTATCCACTCACCATGTAAACGTTTATTTGAGTAATGTTCCTCTTCATAGATGAATGTAATGAAATTTTTTATGAACTGAAGAGAAGATTAGTTTTCCCACATGTTCATACATTACCCTATAGTAAAGTAGGGTTTGTAATATATAGTAATTCACCCAAGAAGGTATTTATATGGTTTCTTATATAGAATGACATGGTTATAGAATATGTGTCACAACAATTAAGGGATCATGGGAAAAATTACCTATATAATTATTTGATGTTGGATGTGATAATTTTGGAATTAAATATATAGAGGAATTACCATTAAATATAATTGGGTGAGATATATACAAATAAAAAATTTATAAAGTATATATGTTCATAGAAGGATTGGAATATGTGACGGAGAATATATTTTGAAATGATTAAATAATATGACAACTCAATACATTACCACCATGTGAAAGCGAACAAGGTGGTTGTTACATTGAGTTAAAATTATCATGATATATTTTATATGATGAGTATCACAAAAGATTCAATATTTCATGATTTTAAAATTAATAATCTACGAAGACAAAGGAATGGGTTGAATATCTAATTTCTAAATTCAATGTCTATTCATCTATCGAAGTAAATATTTAAGTGGAATAAAAACAATATGTATAGATTCAAATGACGACTAAAAATGTTTCTGATTTAAATTTTGATCTTTATGTAAGGATATTGTTCTAGAACTTTGTATGATTTCTTATCATACTAGGTTTTAATAATGGGTTGGTTATGTAAGCTTATTATTATACATTCTTATTCATCGTACCTATCTACAAATATATAATCATTTAAAAAATTATTTCTAGTGGGATGGAATGAAGTGAGATATTGGATAGTTTTCATCTTGTTGATTTTTATTTCATCAATATAAGTGTAATTGGAAAAATTATAAGGATATTATACGTCAATTACCCATATATAAATTGGAATGGGGAAATATCTCCATGTATTCTATCATCAGACTCCATAAAACTTCTAAAGGGTGTAATGTTGTATGTGTTTTAGTTCATCACATTACTATGTTTTCACACTCATCCAAGTAGAGAATACATCTCAATTTATCCTCATTACATAATATTCATGTATTAAGGTTAAATGTAGTATCACATTCCATTACGTTTGATCGGGGTCTGAGGATTACTTGGATATTCTGGTGAAGACTTCAATTGGATCTATATACAAAGTTGTGTTACATCACTACATATGACCTTTAATAAAATCCATTTAAGAGAACAAATAATACCATCATGGACATGTTGAGATCCCTTTACATGATTTCTGATGTTGTTTGGGATCAAAAGCATTCTATAGTTATTTTTTTATGCGATAATAGCTTTCACTTGATAATTAAAATGGATCCTTATAAATCCCTTTGTGGAAAGAAGTTTAGAGCTCAAAAGTACAAGAATAATGTTAGATAATTAAATATATTATGAGCTGAGATATATGAATAAATGTAAAATATGATTATCTCTATTAAACGTCATATCATGTTAGCTCATAATCATTAGAAAATTTAGGCTTACAATCACTGGTGTGATTTAGAATTTGATGTTGGTGACAAGGTGTTTCTAATAATTTCTACATGAAAAAAGGTAATGAGATTTTTATAGAAGTAAAAACTATGAATTATGAATATTCCCCCTTTGAAATTATTGATTGTATTAATATGGTGTCTAATTGGTTGATGCTCCCACCATACCTCCCTTAAGTCTATGATGTGTTTTATATATATCTCAAAAGAAAGTGTTTAACAAATCCTTCACATTTACTAAACTCATTGGTCGTACCACTAGAGTAGGATATTTACTATACGGAATATCAAGGAGATATTGTTGATCATGGAGATAAATCATTGTGAAACAAGATTAATCCAACTGTAAGAATTATATGGAAAAACAACTAGTTTAAAGAAGCTACATGGGAACCTGAGAAAATAAGGTGACAGAAGTATCATTATTTGTTTGTATCATAGTGATAAATTTCAAGGATGAAATTTATTTTATGTGTGGTGAAGTTTTACACCACTATATTTTATGAATATTCATTTTTGAATAAATTATATTAATTTCATATCTTTTGATACATGGAATATTACGTTTGTCTTGCATTACACACAACATAATGTTTTAACAATCCATAATTTGTTAGTAATTTTATTATTTAAACATAATTGTTATAATATGTTTGTTAAAATGATTGATATTTATAGTTATAATTAATCTTAAAAATTTAATATAATGGTTTTATATAAATTAAATATTTTGATGAGAAATTAATTTTCGATAATGTATTTATTTCTTCCAAAAATATAATTTTCACCAAAAAAATTATTATTAACATGAAAAAATATTAACATTTATAACTTTTTAGGAATAAAGTTTAATATAATAAAATTCATTTTTGAAATCATCATTTAAAAACCTTATTATGGTAAATTTATGAAGATTTGTTAAAAAAATATTAAATTTTTAGTGAATTTAGAAAAAATAGTAGTTTTAATTGATAATTGTCTTTTCCGTTAAGGAATATATAAGTTTCCATTTTATTATAATTTTTTTTAAAGTTACATAACATAAAATATCAATCAATTAATCCAACTATGTTCATTATAGTTTTTTCTATTCGAAAAGCCCGAAATCTAGAAATGTGTAACTAGTCTCTTACTCTATTACATTGGCATAAGATTCAAGGAATCAAATCTCGAAAGACTAAACTGTATATTAGTCTTTGAAAACATTATATCTACTTGATTCCCATATTATATTTTAACCCAAAAGTTACAACTATATTTTTTAGAATAATTATATCATATCTATCATATCTTTGTATATCAATCATAGTACACTTCATGGATTCCTAACAAAGGAAACAAAATATGGGTGATCTAAAATTCTCGATAGGGTTTAAAAAAAATATATCATGAATTAATTAAATTAATCAACATTTAAGAGTTAATTAAATGAAAAAACGCTCTATTTAAATAATTTTAGTAGAAAAGTCAATATGGAAAGCTAAATAACCGAAAACACATATCATATAATAAATATCATTATTATCATAAGTGGATAAGGAATAATTGATATGGAAAGGTAAAAAAATAAAACACATTCCCTTTAAACAATAAAATTAAAATGAAATAAAACCATAGGTAATATGTTTTTGAAAGCCTCATGGATAATTATAACTAGTTTTATGAATATTTAAATGCTTATTTATTGGTTGTCATGATCTCAACCATTATGAACCCATCTATTTCTAATACCTTACTCTAGATAGTAAAAAATTGATGAGTAGGTATACCTAAAAACCCCATTTAAATAAGGTTATCCAACTGATTTGTCTCATTATACTAATAATACATCAAGGGGATATCAATAACTTGGCCGCAACCATATCTGTATATCCAATGAATTTCTTATATATTGAATAATAGATTTAATTCATGAACCATTTGTCTTACCGTCAAATATATCTATTAAAGATAGAATACATATTGTCAATATTTCCATATTCAATAAAATAACATTAAATTAAAAACATATAATTAATAAATGACCTATGTTTTAAAAAATAAGCATATCCATGATAAATAATATGGATACATATGAGAAATATAATGTCTAATGAAAAAGGGAAAGTGAATAGTTCAGGGAAAAGTTAATAAATATTAAAATGAAATAATAAACTGACAATCAATACTATTACTAGTCAAAATATTCAAATAGAATATATAGAAATAATAATTATGGTATCATTACAAAAAACCCCCATTGATTAAATTGTAAAATAAAAGTTTTTTTCATTGAAGGATAAAAATAACATAAAAATATATTCAATCAAATCATAAGAAATAAATCCTATTACGTTTATAAAACATATTTTTAAACAAAATGTTTTCCCAATATATTGAAAATAATTTTATTTTTAAATAAAATTATAAACTAATATAGGTTTCTTGTAAACATTGGGTGTTCATGATAATGGGAAATTATGTACATATCATATATGGTCAAACCAATAATATTTCACAATTTATTTGAATGAAATACATGAATTATTTCGAAAATGAAATAAATATTCATTTAAAATAAATTTTTAATTGTCAAAAGGGATAAAATTCATTTAATATATAATTTGTAAAATAATAATTAAATTTAGAAAAATTATAAAAAATGGATTTTGGAGGAAAAATGATTTCGACGATAGTGAGAAATGAAGTTGAATTTCATGAAAAGCCTTTTATTAATAATATTTTCTAAAAAAATAATTGAATTAATAGTTCCATTACTTAAAAAATTCTTGATTTACCATAAGAGAAGAAAATTAATCTATTTTATTATCTAATTGTCAAATAATTTCTTTCAATGGAATTTAATGTATATAAATCTAGATTAAAATGATGTTGTGAAATAATTCCTAAAATATATAATAACATTTATATGAAAATTAATCACTTAATTAATTATGCTTATCCAATGTAGATCCATATAAAAAATTGAAAATATAAAATAAGACATTGAAAATTATTTACACACGTAATCTTATAATATCAATGATAATGAAGACGTAATGTTACCCAATGAAAAGAAATTGAGTTATGACCTTCTTTACCACTCATTAATATTCCTGTAAAAACCCCTTAAATTAAATTATATAATTTTTAAAAAAAAATATCATGAATTATTATGGTTTCATGATTTTATATGTAAAATGGGTTGTATCTACACCATATAAATGATTGTCTTGCATAAAATTAAAATATGTATCAATAAAGGGAAATTGAGATGAAGTTCCATACCTCACACTTCCTTTTGGTTGAACATTATTTAAATTATTTTATAATTCTTTTAATAATGTTATAAATTTATACCGGAAATTTTTTTTATTTATAATATCATATATGATCCTCTTATAATATTTTTATCATCAGTTTTCTAATAATAATTCATTATTTACATTTTTTGGGTGTTAATTACTTTGGTTTTTCATTAATGATTTTCATTAATGTTTTGGTTCTTTTTCATATTATATAGTTTTAATAATATCCATATTGATATTAATTTTAAAAATATTGATTTTTTATTAGATAAATGTTTATAATCATTATTAAAATTTGAATATTGAGAATGGATAACATCACTCCGTAGAGATGGTAGGTCATAATTATGGACATGTGACAGTATGATTTCATTAACAGGTGAAAGGGTATGTAATTAGGTGATTTATTAATATCATATCATCATCATCATCATATTTTTATCTCATAAATTCATTAATTTTATCCTTATTTGATTTGATGTAAATATTTAGAGAAAAATGAATTACATCACATCGTGAGGCGGTTGTCTACCTTACACATGAGCAGCATTATCAAATTTTAAATGGAATAGAATATAAGAATATATATTTTGTATTATAATTACAAAAGTATAATAATATAATAAATATTCTATAAATTTGTTAAATTCTTCATTATATTCATCCCGGAAATGAGGTGATGGAAAACAAATTACCTCAGTTCGTGAGGTCGTAGTCTATCATGCACACTATCGGCGGTTTAGTTTCCCATTAAATAGAAGAGGATATAGATATTGGTAATGAAATTAACATAATAATATATCAATGTATGTAAGATAATTTATTTTTATATAATCATGGTTTAATATGACTTTATGGATGATTTAGAATAAACAAAATGAAAACACTCATTTAAGAACGTTACATCTTCTATGAGGAACTTCTTTTGGTGTTCACCAAATTCCTTCCTATATTATATTTCTGATAATAAAATAGATATATTATGTTTTTAGGGGATTACAGATGTGATTTTTGAAGCTATTGTGTGGAAAAAAAATTAATTTTAATGTGTGAGGATGGGAAGAGAGGTGTGGCCTTTTATATTTTTAGGAAGGGACACACATGGAGTTTTCAAAAAGATTCAATTACATCCACGTTTTTATCATTCCAAAATCCTAAAAATGGGCCATTATTGTCCCATTGTGGTTCAAATTAAATTCAAAAATGTGGAAAATGTAATTTAAAATTATAATTGTAGAAGTAATGCAAAAACAGGTTTTCAAAGAGATAATTCTCATAAGTATAGAAGGTTTTAATATCAAAATTCAAAATGAAATTGATTTAAATGACCTAAACTAGTTAAAAATTAATATAACATAAATAAATTTACATTAAAATCAATTATAAATATATATTAACTATATAGATGATTTAATTGAGAAGATAGCTTTCAATTAAAAACCTTATTTTCACTATTAATTGAAAATTGAAACATTTTAAAAGAATCCAAAAAAATCACCCTAAGATAAATTAAATATGATTATTTTAAAAAATAGATTTTATTTTACCAAATTAATTTTTTAAAAGTGGTAAAAATTATTTCAAAATTATTTTTTCAAAACGTTACTAAAAAAACTTTTAAAACAAATACAGCTTTTCACAAAACATTTTGTTTCCATTTAAATGTTTTTTATTTTATTTCTAATCAATAGAAGACCAATTAATATATATTTAAATTAATTAACAATATAATTTTTATAATTTGTTTTTTACAATTCATAACCATCAATTTAGCGGTTGGGTTATAATGGTATACTTTATAAGTATTCATTTAGACTCTGGGTTATATGCATCGTATTATATTAATGAGATTAAATTTAAATAAATATATTTCGGTGCTTCTTTATGAAAAATGATTGATGTAACATAAACTATTAAATTAAAATTTTTTATTCTCTAATTTCATGTCATTATATTCATATTGAATGATGATATAAATTTTTTTTTATACTTTTGAACATTTTCTCTTTGAAAAAACTGCTTTCTCATCGTATATGCGGGTTCATTTTAAATTAAAATTATCCACTTATATGAATGGAATTTGGAAAAATGGATTCCATATTTTTAAGCAGTATAATTTATTTTATATAATTTCTTGAAATAAATTTTTAGCATAATGAATTATAATATCAACTAAAATTATTTACCCTTGGTTAAAGTAAAATTGGGTTTATTGTGGGATTATACTAAAGAGGTAAGGGTTAAAAATTGGTCAAAACATTTCCAAACCCAATTATATGGGAATATTTCGACCTTATCTCATATATTATGGATAATTGTTTATTTTTTTCCTTTTTCATGATAAATATATTGGTACAACATTTTATATTCAAAAAATTACAAGTGACTCACTCACCTCACTTATAAAAGGTCACATGTTCTAATATCCTCTTAAAACATAAATAATAAATTGTATCATCCAAGGGTCTAAAAAATTAAAAAACTCCCTAATGTATTAATATAATAATTATGTTTTTTATTAATATCAACCTATGAATCCTTTTGGTGAAAACCAAAAGAAGTTGTCTGAAGAAGAGGCAACACCCCAAACCGAGTGTTTTAATTTATTTTTTCATCCACCTACTTAAATTCATATTAAACCATGATTATATCATAACAATAGTATATTATATGTACATATATGTTTTTACATTATCATAATGAACTAAAACCATCTCTTCTTCCATCAAATTTCATACAAAATCATTATTCATGTGTACGACGGACTACCACCTCGCTAATTGATTTATTCATTTTCTATCAGCACAACTCACATATTTATATAATGAAATATTAAATATTTAAATATAATTTTTATGATATTTTTAAACTTATTTAATTATTATATCACATATAACTTCATACATTTCATTCTTTGAGAAAACAATAACAGCACTAGTGCGTACGATGGACAACCATCTCGTAAATTGATGTGATTTGTTCACAAATTACAAGGTATTAAGAAAGGTTTTAGTGAGTTTATGTTATAGATATGGAATAAATATGATTATGTAATGGTAATATATTATTTACCATTCTATCTATCAATCCTTTTGTAAAATGGAAACACTATTCATGCATACGTATGGCCTAGCGTCTCCATGAACATTTTATTTAATTTTTCATCTATGTTTCTTATTGATGAAACAAAAAATATATATTCTAAATATTAAAAAATTTATATCATGGTAAAAATTATGGATAATATAGAACCATGATTAATTTAAGAGGACAAAAAAACATACCTAAAAACCAAGTAGTTATTGCCCAAAAAGTGACATTAACATAGAATCATAAAAAAGGATAATTAAATGTAAAAAGTAATGATATATATTAATATATATATATATGGTTATATAATAGATATATAATAAACTTATATTTATAATAAATGAGGTTTTAACAGGTATGATGGAATTAAAGACATTATATAATGGGTTTTTTATCGATTTTCCTTCTTTATGAAAAATGTTATGTTATGCACATTTATTATTTTATGTGGTATATATACATAACCTTTGACCTTTAATAAAATGAATTTAATTATTGTATTCATATTCTATGTTTTTTAATTTCATTCTTTAATGGCACATACAATTCAGTGTTATGAAAGTTGTAAGGGCTTTATTATACAATCTCACCATTTATCAAAATTGTTCATGATTATCCTTCCAATGATAAAATATTATAACCTATATCATAATAAAATTTTACAATTTATTCTACTTTGGTTATTTCATGATAATATACGTTTTCCCATCATCTTCCTCTCTTTATGTTCTCAATAGATCTAAAGATATTATTTATGAAAAATCGAATTTATTTCCTTCTTCTGGTGACAAAAAAATTTATTCTAAAAACCATGTTTTCAAATTATATTATAAAAAATATTTTAAACATTATCAATTTGATTTATTAAATAAGGTTTTTCCCTTGATTAAAATTTTTACCGAATGTTTTTAGGGGAATATTCATCTTATTTTCTAGAAAATTATCATTTAGGTTTTATAAAAAAAATTCAAATTAATATATATTTAAAAATGTAAAACATGTATAGAATTTTTTGTCATAATCTCGCAATTTTTTAATAATTAATTTAAATTTTGTTATGATATTTTTCAACGAAAAATATTTCCAAAATATTTTTTGATTATTTAGTTTAAAAATGTGTTTTTAAATGAAAACATTTGTTCCCCAAGAAATCTTCCATGTTATTTATCTATCAATATCATTTTAGATCTAATATGAAATAATTTTTTATAAGATATGATTTCTTGGAAATATAATCCATTAAAACCATTATTATTATTTTTCGAAATGGTCTGTGATTAAAATATATTTTTGAAACATGTTTCTCCTCCACATGTTATACAATGAAAAAATTATTATGTAACATTATTTTTCCCTCAATATATGCTATGATGATTGATAAAAATATTATGAAAACTCTCTCTTTTCTAGAGGTTATGATTTGATGAAATGTTTATGAAACCCATTTCAATTCATGGGTTATGATATAATTAATGGTTTAAGATCCTATGTTACAAATAGATATGATTTGTTTTTGTAATGATTGGTAAGTATATCTCTATGAAAATCACTTGGTAATGATTTATATCTCATGATATATAAAGGATTGTAATAGGGAGTAAACTTGGTTTAGTATGGCACATTATCTACTGTGATGGTATTATCCATATAACTTTCCTATTATGAAGGTTTTGGGTTTGAACATATTCCACTATAATAGTATTGGCATAAAACCTCAACTAATATGGAAATAATTTTTTATGCTTATGTGTATTCCAAAAATCTATGTCACATGCAATTTTTATGCTCTCATGGTTCACAGTATTTGATTTCCGTCTAATTCATGTATTTTTAACTACCTATATTTATTCCAATACACAATATTATAATCATTGAAATGCACGTCAAGGTTGTCAAATATTATTCTCATGTTATCATGCCATTATGATTGTGTTGTGATTATATATCCATTATTTACCCTTACATAGAATCTATTCTTTTCCTTTTATATATTTAATTTCATCTGGTTATGAACAAAAAAATTATCAATGATCTGTCTATGAAGGGTGGTAGTTGTAAAGTACATAGTTTTAGATGGTGTAATTTACCTATGAACCATTTTATTATGTTTTCATGTTTCTAAAGGCACTATACTTTTACAATACTCATGAATTTATTCATATAGTATAATGAATGATCATATAAATAGATTTAATATACATGTAAGAAAATCATGGGTTTCTATAGTTGGTATTATATAATATGTTTAGATAACCTTTTGAAACTAGGACGATAATAATTTTTTGACATCATTAAGTTGATGCCTTGGGATAACTCTAAGGATGATTCAAAGTATAGGAAAATGTCATGGAATTTTGGTAAAGGATTCAGCGAGTGGTTTCCAAAAATTACATCCCTAAATCGATAGTACAAGTGAATGTGGCTCTAGAATAAAGGTACATGGGTGTAATAACTCAAAAAATGATTCATTTTTTTGGTGTTTTTCATAACCTGGTGCATGATAATGGAAATTATTTCCAACATGGATTGGCACTCTGAGGGGATATGCATTAGAAATTCATAGACACTTTAGTAACCATCATGAAGAATTTAAATAGATTATTACTACAAATGAACTTTTATAAATTTAAGGATTCATATATTAAAAATATAGTGTTATTATTTAGAAATAATATATGTTATAATTAATAGTTATGTAATTCCCCACTTTGATTATTTTTTCTTACACTATGAATGTTGGATTTGGTAAAATTATGGAACACGAATAGACCTTCATAATGTTGATTATGATGAAAAATACAATGATTTTCCTCCTGACCTACCAAAAGTTATGGGATCTAGAATAAAAAATATTATTTATATTATAATTCTTCTTTCTAAATCTATGAATCCCATTGAACTACCAAATGATAAAATGAGGGAACATCATTCTATTATGTCTTTCATGAGGAAACGTCCACCTTCATTCAATTGAACGACATATACTCTAGTTTAATTGTAATTTATTTGTACCATTGAAAAGATATTGTCCATTCTCTAATGTTCATAATATGAAAACCCATTTTGGTTGTCTACCATTTGGATATTTAAGTGGATCAATGGTGAAATTATATTAATAATATAAGGAAACGTAATGAAATTGACTCCTTGGATTGGGATGAGTTCAAGAACATATTTCTCAATATGTTTTCTTCTTGTATTATTCATAAGAATATGTATACGTAGTATCTTGACGTAAATAGAAAGGGTGATGAATCTATTGGTAATTATGAGGAAAATTTTGAACGTGTTTCGAGGTATGATCCGGGTATTATCATCAATCATGATATTAAGGTTGATAGATTAATGATTGGATTAAAACCAAGTCATTAAAGGTAATTAGACATAAGAGACTTTAGTAACTATGAATATGTAATTAGATATTAAATCAAAGATGAAATGGAGGTTCAAGTTACATATAAATCTTTTTTTTATAAGAAGAAAAGGTATATAATTCAATGGAAAATCTAAAAACCATGGAGAGAAGAAGATGTTATTTTTGTTATGATCAAGGTGTCAGATGAAATATGGAGAATATTATCATAAGGAGACTAATATATGTTTTATGTATCTATGGGAATGTCACCATGTTATAAAATGTTCAGGTGGAGGGAATAATTTAGTTATTGATGCAAACAGAGAGAAATCTCCAAAAATTAGACCACCCAAATTATAATGATTCAAATAAAAGGATTTTGGGTGTTATGATAACTACTTCCTAAATGAAAATGTTAATGATAATGATGAACATAAAAACGTACTCATCCAAGAGGCAAATGTAAATCTCATGTGATAACTATTTATGACAAGAACTGTGATAATGAAATGGTGAAGGATACACTTTCCATCCACTCTACTACTAATAATATATTATTTTTACATTAGATCTACCCATTATTTTACTTTTAACTAATTTTCATTCAATAGGTTTGATTCCTATAAAATAAGAGAATTTAAATCATATAGTTTGGGAGAAACTAAAAATTTATGATTTTCCAATTGTGTATGAGTTTATTAGGGACTTCTATTAGGGTTTCCTAGCGATCCACCAAAACATGAAGCTAATTTGTCAATATAACACATAGATAATCCCATATAAATTTCAAAAAACCCCTAAAAATTACTCTAATTTAGTCGAAGAAATTCAAAATGAAACTCTTGGAGAACATTGAAAAGGAATTCATTCAGCCATTTATGTCAACATATGGTGCACCAATTTTTTTCTTGATAAAAATAATCCTGCATCGATGTGACCCTTCATTAACTATTGAAAGATGAATAAAAAATGATTAAAAAATAGTCATCTACCAGATATTAATTACAAATTAGATCAATAACATTGAGATCAAAAAATTTCAAAGATTTTCATTAATTGATGATGTCATAAATTGAGGTTCAATATATAGGATATACCCAATACATAATTCAATACAACATATGGACACTATGAATATATAGTGATTCCATTCAATATTATTAATTTCCCTAATATCATCATGTATTTTTTTGAATATATCCTTTAAAAATTAAATTGATCAATTTATAGTAGTCGTTATATATGATATTTTTATCTATTCAAATAGAAATTAAGAGCATTAATATCACATGATAATTTTAATAAAAACACTGAGGAAGGAAAAACAATATGAAAAAATATTTAAAATTGTGATTTTGGTAAATAAAATGGTTCATTTTTGGGTCATATAATCTCAAGAGATGGTATATCAGTATATCCATCAATGATAGAGGCTATTGATAATTGTCTAAGACCAACCATAGTGATTGAGTTCCATAGCTATCTTGGTATAAAAGGATATTTATTGTTTTTTTGGAGAATTCCTCATTACTTTCTAATCCACTAGACAAGGTAACTCAAAAGTAATCCAAGATCCTATAAAAAGAATAATCTAAGGAAATATTCATTTAACTGAATATAATATTAGCCACATAATCTCTAAATGCATTAAAATATTGTGTATAAGGGTTTTGAATCTATATTGATTCATTCAAAAGGTTTTGGGATGTGTAAATTTGTAGAATAAAATTTTTATATCTTATACCTCATGGAAATTGATGGTTAATTAGAAGAATAACTCAACTCGTAATTTTGAGTTATCTATCATAATTTATTAATTAAATATATAAAATTATTATATTTATGTAGATAAGGGATATATATATATGCTAGAAATCGAATTATGAAGTATATATTAACACATTAGTAATTTAATACACACTATTAAAAAGGTTTTTAGTTAACTAATGATTATGACTACCCAATATATTACCACCCTAGAAAATAAAACAAGGTGTATTATGATTTGAGTCAAAATGATGATGCTATATTATCCATGATGAGGATAAAATAATATGAAATATTTATGGATTTTCCAAGGATGGATCTGGAATTCCATAAGAAAGTGGATAAATAATATCTTTCATAATTAAATGTTCAGCAATATACAAAACTAAATGATAAAGTGGATCATACGGAATATAAAGAGAATAAAAAGTATGTTAAAAATATTCATCAGTTTAACTTTGGTCATTATAGAATAATAATGCTAAAAACTATGTATGTGTTCTTCCCATACCATATTTTAAGAAGGGTTTGTCATAGAAATATCACACTTCCTATTCTCGATTCATCATGTTAGTATGATGATGTTCTGATATTTGAAGGAATATTTTTGGTGGGATGAAATGAAGAGAGATGTCACAATTTTTGTGTCTCGGTTCTCGGTATTTCATTATGCTAAGGATAATGGACAAAATTATAAATTGTGGCTAAATCCATTACCCATATAATAATGGAAATGGAAAAACATCATGATGTATTTTATAATTGCACTCCCCCAAATATCCAAAGGATATAATGCGATATGGGTCATAGTTGATCATCTTACTAAGTAATTACACATCATCACTATAAGTCTAGACTTATCACTACATAATATTCTCAAAATATACATTAAGGAATTGATATGGTTTCTTGGAGCGCCACATTCCATTTTCATAGATCGATATTTTACTTTTACCTCGATGTTTTAGTGAAGTCTTCAATAGGCTCTGGATAAAGAGTTTTGTTTCATCAATACAAATAATCCTCATAGAAATGTTCAGTCTTGGAGAAAACTTCATAACCTAAAGGATATTATGGGATGTTTTTTATGTATTTCAAATGTTTTTGGGATCAACACCTTTATATAGTTTAGTTTTCATACAACAATATATTTCACTCGAGCATTCTAATGGATCATTATAAAGACTATTATAGAAATAAGTGTACAGCTCTGACATGTTTTAATGAAGTTGGATAAATAAAGAAACTTGGACCTATGATAGACCAAGATGTGGAAAACATTTTTATTTCCATTCCAAAATACATCAAGGAAGATCAGAGTTGATATAAAATTTACACTAAAAATCTTTGATGTGATCTATAATTTGTTGTATTTTTAAATGTGTTTCTATTAATTTCTCCATGGATAAAGGAAATGATATTTTGGAATGAAGGGAAAACAAAACTATAGGTATATCAGTCCCATTTAAATTCTGTATCATATCAGGATGATATACAATCGGTTTGTGCTTCCACTGAAACATCTCTCACCTCCATGATGTGTTCCTTGTATCTTTCTTGATAAAGTATATACTTTATCCTTCAGATTTAATGATCTCCAAGGTCATTCATTTTGAGAATTATCATTATTATGTGTAATTACTAGCATACATTCTATATAATAGAGAGAAAGTGTTATGAAATAATACCACTCTCTATGATAATGTTTTGTAGAGAAACCACCAGTTTGATGAAGCTACCTAGGAACCAGGAGAAATGATGATGAAAAGTTATCCTCATTTATTTTTATCAAAATAATGAATTTCAAGGGGAGAATAAATATTAATGGGATTATAATTTATCACCCAATGATTTTATGAATTTATTTGTTTTTAAATAAAATAAATTTTTTCGATAGCTTTTGTTACACCCAATAGTTATTTTATCTTGTGTTACATGTAACACCGAGTTTTAACAAGCTGCGATATATTTTTAATAATCTTATTTTAATGTGGCTGTTATAAACTAGTTGTTAAATTTATAAATACTTAAATAAAAAACAAATTATCAAATATTATGTATTATAGTTTTATATAAATATAAAATATTGTTAAAAAATTATAATTTTAGATAATGTTTGTATGTGTTTCGAAAAGAATAATTTTTTAAAACAATAATTTCTTTGATTTTGTAAATTATAATTAAAATAATTTTTTCTCAATTTTTGAAAACTAATTTCATAAAATACAATGTATTTTTTATTTAGTTATTTAAATATTATTTTAGTATAATTTTCTGGATTTATCAAAATATAAAAAAACCAGTTAATAGAGATAAATGTTAATTTATTATACTACCTTTTAATTTAAATATTTTATAAGAATATTTTTTATAACATTTATAAAATTAAAATAACATAAAATATATATCAATTAATCAAATTTATTTCATTAAAATCATTTTCATTATAATTAATGATATAATAACATTTTAAACGTTTGATCAATTTCATTCTAAAAAATAACTTTCTTGTCACGTTTGTGATATTAATATTAAATTAAAAGATTAAAATTTTTTAATGGAATTGGAAGAAAATGATTCAATATTTTTTTTCATATTAATTTATATTATCAAATAATTTTTACTTATTTTTTCACTGTAAATAATTTTAAAAAAGTAAAAAATATATACAATGGATAAGGTCAAAATGGGTTTACATGGGTTAAAATTTAAAGGATAGGGTTTAATAATAATCCAAAAATTTTCCAAAAACCATTGGATATAAATATATAGACCTTATATATTATAAGATATAATATTATACATTTTGATACATTAGTAATGGTAAAAATGTGGGTAAACCTTTTTATTTCCAATAATTTAAAAGTGTTCCACTCAACTTATGTAAAAAATGCCTCCTCTTATCCTCTCCTCACAACATGTCCCAGCCCTTTGGGTTTACTAGATCCCTGGCCAAATCACATCCTTAATTTCCTCCTCCCATCTAGAAGTACATATTTTGGCCAGAAATCCAACCTAAGAAGCCTTTTTTCAAGCCAAAATAAGTTGTCTGAAGAATAGGTAACACCCCTAACCGAGTTATTTATTTTATTTATTACCCCACATATTTAAATTATTATTAAAACATAATTATATAATAACACAAATATATTATTTATAATGATATTTTGTATGTCATTTTCATGAACTAAAATCATATCATCTTCCTTAAAATAGGTATGGAATCGTCATTCGTGTGTATGGCCAACTACAGCCATGCGAACTGATTTTATTTTTTTCCCATCACTAAATATTATTACCTAAAATAAATATGGATAAAATGTTAAAATGTGGAATTTATGATATTTTTATAATTATATAATTATTATATCACATATTCCTTTATGTTTCCAATTCTTTGGGAATACGTAATGTCCCTCATGTGTACGGAGGACTACAGCATTGTGAAGCAATGTAATTAATTAACAATTTTCATGGAAGGTCATAAAAATGTTTCTATAAAAATATATATGATATATATTACATAAATTAATTATGTAAGGTTAATATATAATTTATAATTTTTCAATATGTGGAGGAAATGAAAACCATGTTCATGCGTATGTACGACCTACCTTATCCATAAAGGATGTATTTCATTTTCTATCTCTAAATATAATGGATTAATCAATATATATATACACTAAATATATAAGATATTTATATCATCCTTAAAATTCTTTATATTATTTATCCATTATAAAATTACGAAAGAGCAGAAATAAAAAATCAAATCACACACAAAAAAATGAAGTAGTAATTTCCTGAAACATGACTTTAATATAGAATCATTAATAAACGGGTAATAAATGTTCATAAGTAACTAAAATATGGTGTGTAATATTTATTTAAGTTTATATAAGGTATTTATCATATATTTATATTTATTATTTATTTTTCTAACATGTATGACAGAAGTCGTGGCATAAGGTAATGGATTTTTGTCTCAATTTTCCTTCTTTGAGACAGATGTTATGTTATGATCCTATATTCCTTTTTGAGGTTTATATACATTAATAGTGAAATATAATATCCGTAATTTATTAATTCTTATGACAATCAATATTTCAATTAACATTATTCTTCCTTGTTACATATAATTCAAAATTATCAGTGTGGAAAAGGTATTGTTATATAATCTCATTATTTATCAGGATTGTTCATGATTATGATTTAAATGATGAAATATCATGATATATATGAGAATAATTTTTTTTAATTCACTTTACCCTTTTATTTATTAAATATATTGAAATAAATTTTATAAGCAAAAAAATATTTATTTAACTCTTCAATAAAAAACTTTTTTTTCTTCAAAAACCATGTTTTCTAAAATAATTTTTCAAAAATGTTTCTCACTTTATATATATGATTTTTTAAATAATTATGAATTTTTTTTAAATTTTTAAAAAATTATTTTAATATAATCTTTATTTCATTTTCCAAATAATGACCTTTTTTATTTTTCCAAAAACATTACAAAATCATTCTTTTATTATCTATGTAATGTATGGAATTTTCTACCATCATGACCTAACAATGTTTTAAATATTACATTATATGTTTTCCCATTTATTTTTGAAGATATATTATTCCAAAATATTTTATGAATTTTTAGTTTTATAATGTGATTTTCAAAAAAAACATCTATGATGAAATTATTTGATATAACATATCCTTTACAAGGGATAAGACAAAAATTTTCATTAATTATTATTTCTATAAATGGATTTTGATGAAAAGACATTTATGAAACCCATTCTCTTATACATGTTATACCATGATTACATTCTTATGAATCACACATTTTTTACCAAGGTTATGCTATGATGATGTGATGAAATGATTATGAAACATGTGTCTTTTCCATAGTTAATGATATTATGAAATGTATTTAAAACCAATTTAATTTCATTGGTCAGGATTGATTTATATGTACATATGTTTTTCATTATGTGACAGATGGGACCTATATCTACCTCTAATGCATTGTGTACTGGTTTATATCTAATGAGATAGGAATGACTATAATGGGGACTGAACCTCGTTCAATAAGGGATATTGTCCTCTAGGATGGTCTTTGGAGAAATCCGTGACTGCTTGATGGTTTAGGGAGTAAACTAATTCCACAATGATTCTTTTGGTAGCGAGTCTTCAATATTATGGAAATGATTTTATTTATGAAAATTTTATGCTCTATTGGCACATGATTCATTATTAATATATGATATATGTCTCATTAACTATTGATATTTATTCCATGAAACATGATTATGATCATTGATATAGAGTGTATGGTTCGAAAATGTTATGATCATGTTCTCATACCCTTCTATTCATGTTATGTTTATCTACCTCCAATGTTTATCCTTAATGAGAATATGATCTCACCCTTTCTTATGTTTTATTTTAACAGGTTATAAATAAATTTATTATTTATGATATGTATAAGAAGTGTTCTTTTTTTATGAACATCATGGGAGATGATTTAGTTCACCAATTAATATGTTTTATGTGTTTCCAATTTTCTATAGGTACAATACCTTTATGATCCTTATGCATGTTTTTTTATAATTTAATGAATGTTCATATAAAAAGATGAAATTTTTATGTATGAAAATTTTTCCAACTATAGATATGATTAGTTAGTAATTTTTTGGAATGGATTTTCTTTTACAGTATAAAATTAGGTATTTTTCGCTATAAAATTAAGTTAGGTGAATTATTAAGATAATAAAACGTGGTAGTTATGTGAGCTATGTAAGTAAATATTTGGCGATAGATTTAGTATTTAATTTAATACCTAAAAAGGAATTATATAATTTATAAATATCATATTAATTATAGAAAATTCAATCCATTTTTTCCCCTATTTAGACTGTTTTTTATTTTTTAGATATTTATATTGGTAATTATTTGTTTCCATGAAAAATTATAACTAACCCTCATACATAATTTTGAAATAATAATTATAATTTTTAACCCCTCAAATTAAATTAAAATTATAAATATGTGAAATTTAAAATCTACAATAAAACATATAATATAATTTTAAAAACTATTTATTGTAGAAAATTAACATTTTAAACCTTAGTTTTTTATTCTAATTTCATATAAATTAATAATAAATACATGAGTCATGATCTCAATTATTTTAAATATAGTCATTGTATTTTTTAAAAATATTATCTAAAAATAATGAATTTATTTTTTAAAAATTGAAATGAAAAACACATTTATAAAAAAATAGAAATTATTTATTAAAACAATAAATGAATTTTATCATATTTTATTATTTATTTATTTTTAAACCATTAACTTTTATCTCATTAATATTATTATAACATTTCAATGAATTTTATAAACATATAAATCATTTAAAAAATAATATTATTATATATAAACATAAATATTTTAATAACAATTTATTTTAATTAATTTTTACATTTTTTTAATTACAGAGTTAATTATTATATATTTATTTTTTTGTTTTAAAAAAATCACACAAAATTAATGAATCTATAAATTATAGGCGTACACAATATCCCTACATTCAAAATCCATATATCTGACAACCATATGTCCATTAAGATATATATAAGGGTCACATTACATTCCCATATATAGCCTTATATACATATCTAAAATTAGTCTTGTTATTAAATTAAAACATTCCCAAAATTAATATTGTATTTCTAATTTTTTCTATCTTCCCATAGTTATAATAAGAGGTATGATATTTTAATCAATCTATAAGGATAATTATTTCATGGTCATGGTACTTTAATTTCCATTTTTTTATTCCTCATATAGCTTTCTTATTCTAGTTTCATAATTATTCTCATAATATGTTAATGTTTATCTTATATTGTAATTATTCATCAAAATAAAATATAATGTGGTTCATTTGAGTTCTATAATGCATTTTTTAAAAGCTATCTGAGAAATGTATTTATATAAATTGTAATACATACTAAAATTGTATTATTTTATATTCTACTCCATTAACATAATTTATCTTCAAATGTTTTTTTATTATGATAATAAATTTTGGATGCTTTTTTGATCAACACATCTTTAGATTCCCAAGTCACTTCCACAAATTTATGATTCCTCCAATGAACCATAACCAGGTTAGTGGTCTTTATTCACTGTGGTCTAATATTTTTACTATTTTTTCATCATAAGAGTAATTATATTCTGATTGTGAAGCCTATGAGTTTAGATCATGTTATGGTTTAGGTATTTAATTACTCAAAAGTGACACATGGAACACATTATTCACTTTTCGGATGTTCAGTGGAAGTATTAGAAAAGGGTTACATTGCCCATTCTATCTAAAATTTTTAAATTTCAATTATATATTGGGATCACCAGAAACATCTTTCCAAATATCATAACCCTATTCCATAGTAATATATGATGAAATACCTTGTCTCCAACATCATATTCCAAATCATTCAGATGATTATCAACATTGCTATTATGTTATCTTGTTGAAATTTTAATGGTTTGTTAAATGGTTTAAATCATATCTTAAATAACTTCACTAATATTCAATCCCATAATATTACTCACACAAACTTCATATCATTATTTTAGATTTCTACATCTACATCCATTAAAATATGCATATTTTGATAATTAAATTCTATAATAGAAAAAATTGTTATATGATAACTCTTTCGATGGAAGGTGTTGATACCATCCTCCGTTAAAATCCACATAATATAATCTCATCATAACATATAGTGTTTGAATTGTCCCGTAAAATAAATCATCAGTCTGAATATGATAAGTGCTGATAAATATCCACTATATATCCAATGATTATGGAATACGTCTCTTTGGCGCTGAGTTAATCATTAGATTCCAATCTACTATTATCAAAAATGATACACCTTACATCCTAAAGAATTACTTTATGTATATTATAGCATTTTTATCATGAAAAAAATATGCATAAATAGTAATAAAATGTGTTGAAATTTTAAATAAATAAACTGCAACCGAAATTTCATTATGTTTTTTGGATGTCATAGGATGTATTGGGATGAAATCCATTGGGGTTATCTCCCAATTTCATATAGGTATATGTAATGGTTGAATCATCACCCATATAAATATGTAATTTATTCTTTACACATGGCAAGATCAAAAAACATAATATATACTATGAACTATCTCCCTTTATTTTTTCCCACAATAATTGACTCTTAATATCTCTAAATATCGTTCTTCAAAAAGGATTCTTATAAAATGATGATCTATATAGAATTATCAAACAAATCTATCAATAATTCATTTATTTAATAGAATCATATTCATTTTTTAAATCATTTAATTCCTTTATTTGTATTCTTTGTCGCTAGAATAACCTTATCATTCTTATTTAACCTTATATCCCCCCTTTTCTTATCCTTATACTTCTCATGGATGGATAGTTTAATAATCATTTTTCAATGATAATATATCTCTCTTTCTCTTATTATTGGAAGGTACATCCATTAAAAATCCATGTGTATTGGGACTTTTATAATCCACATCATAGAAGGCATCACATTATAATTCATACTCATAGTTTCAATGTCCTTGTTTTCTTTCATAATGTGGTAATGTATCGAGCAGTCATTGATCCAGAATAGCTCCAAATATCTCCCTTGGTTAGTGATCTACTACTTCCATGTGAATATATACATTAATCAATTATAATTAATATATATTTCAAAATTCTCATGATATAGATAAAACATTAATACCATTATTGAAATTATTACCCCTATTAACTAAAACTTATGAATTGGGTTATTTTTCTACTAAACCTTTAATAGACATGAGGCATTTGAACCCACACTTCCATTTTACTTGAGGAAACATCCGAATACATTTTTTATGCATCACTATATATCAAAAAAATATATTCACTAAATTTTAGTGTGAATATAGGTATTGTAACTGATTTCTTATAAAGCTCCTTGAAGATATGTTTACATTATTATTTTCTAGAAGAACATCCCTCCCTGACTTGTTAACTTGGTTAGTGGATTTGAAAATAGGGATAAATTTACAAAAAACCGTTAACAATATCCCTCGAATCAAATAAAACTATTGATCCATGATATATAATATGACGTTGGACCTTATTTAATTAACTCTGACTCTGAAGGATCCATAGGTTACCCTCGCCTATCATTATATAACCCAAGAATGATATATTTTGTATCTTGAATTCACACTTGAAGAAAATTTCATATATTATATCCTTTCTGAATGTCAAAATTGTAATCCTATATGGATCCTCCCACATTTCTTTGATCTAATAATCTATTATAATATTATTTATAAAGAATATAGTAAATTCACTGGGGTAATATCTAAAGACTCTATCAATCAAATCCATGAAGATAATTATGGATGTTTTATGTCTAAATGGTACATTTATGAATATTATAGTGTTTATATATTATGTGGAAGCCTATATTTGGTATTTACTCTATTTTTAAACTTAATAAATGATATGAAAATTTAATTTCAATATTTCAGAAGAATGAATCCCCTTATTGTTGATCAAATTAGTCATCAGTAAGAGGTAGAGGTTACTTGTTCTTAATTATAAAATTTTATGTTCACAAAAATCAATAAAGAGACACATTGATCCATTTTTTTCATAATGAAGAGACCCAGTGTACCCTTTGATGAATCAATTGTGATAATGAACCCATTATCAGTGTTATCCAAGAATCTATTAATAAATTTTACCAATTCAATTTATGTCATTCTATAAGGACTTTTTGATATAGGCATATCCCCAAGTATGAGTTATATGTAAAAATAAACATCTTGGTCCCGTGGAAGACAAAAATATTCTTCATAAAAATGTCGATAAATTAATTTACAATTTACATGTCCCAAATATTGATTTTATCTCAAAAACATTGAGCTAAATACCCATCAATATTTGGTATTAAAACCCATATATTGTATGTAATTTCCAAAGAGAGTTTATAGTTTTCCATAAAATGATAGGTGATATTTTTTTATTTTAAATATAATATGTGATTTTATTATTCTAAAATTTATATGAATATAAATAGAGAAAACCAATGTTTTCCCAAAATAATTTAAAATTTTACTGAAATTATAACAATAATATTTATAAGAATCTTAATCACAAAAAAATCAATTAGAGAAGTGTTGTGGAGTTGGGGTGAAATTTCCACACCACTAAAAGTTTTGACCACAAATTTAATGCCATTTCATTTGATATAAAGATAAATACTCATAAATACATTTCAATAAATGAATAAATTTAGGAAAATATGATCAAATAATATGTTTTCAATGT
Organism: Viscum album; assembly: GCA_963277665.1. Lineage (NCBI taxonomy): Eukaryota > Viridiplantae > Streptophyta > Magnoliopsida > Santalales > Viscaceae > Viscum > Viscum album. The sequence goes on along the minus strand of OY728160.1, from coordinate 373,668,829 downwards.
TGACCATACCCTCCACCACCCCAATTTCTTAATTATGTCTTCCATACTAAAGATATAAAAAAATAGTTAGGTTGAGTATAAAGAAATAATTACAAAGGTACGTTATAATATGATAAGGAAAAATAATCTAAATATTTAACAAATTAGTATTCCTTCATATTAACCTATTAAATTTTTGGTTTACATAAATCATGTTGATCACAACATTGGATTTTTCTAGTTATACACTTATTTTTCCCAACCAAATCCTTAAAAATATCTATAACCTACACTGATTCCTAATAAGGATACCCAATCATAAAATACATACATATAACACTATTTTCATGAATATTCACTTTATCTCAAAATAAATCACTCCTATGAACCTAAAAGTTTATAAAATTTACAGACTTGGTACATAACTAATTTATTTTAAAAACATTCTTCAACATCACATTGAAATAATATTCACACATGAGGTACATTTATAAATATTACTCATAATATTAGTCTCTATTACCTAGGGAATGGAAACATAATATTCTATGAGATTAAGTTCTTAATAATAGTTGAACATAGAAGATATCAATTGATGATCATAAGTGAGCATAAGAAAAACATGTTGGTTGGAGAACCTAATCAATTTACATTAATATAAAATACGAATGTGGTCATGAATCAACCCACAAGGGCCCACCTAGATTGTGGTAAGACATGTGTGACTCCACATACCATCCTCAAATAGTTTATGGGATAGAGACTTGAACTTTGTATGTATATAATTCACATGAAAGGTTTTGGCCTAAAGTACAATGTACACACACACACAACTCAATATACCAGTATAATATAGATTGGTAAAAAATCATACTATACAAGGATGTTTAAAATTAATACCAAATTATAGTATAATAAAAAGGTAAAAAGTGTAAGGTGAACAAAAAAATTCCACAAATAAGTAAGGAACCCAACCTACTGACAACATGAGAACAGCTACCCAAATGAAACTCCTCGATACATTTGTGGTCCATCTAGTATAGCTGAGCCCCACCTCTTCTATGTCCATATATAAATGCAATGAAAATAATTTCATTTGAATATGACACAACATATTTGGGTAGAGATCATGCATGGATGAGTATAAACATACATAGTAAGACACACTAGAATTACCCACCACAAAGGATCAGGAGATTAGTTAGCTTATCAACATGAAGGTATACTAATCAGGATGAGAGAAATAATGATATATAAGAAAAATAACCCATATATGCTCATGATATACACTAATTATCAAGATGAGGTCATGAAAACACCATCAACCTTACATTCTAATAGAGTATAAAATATAACACTCATCGAGGATAACCCACTACATGAGACTTTTCATCACTGATGGAACTCATCTAAGAGGTTAGTCCCACCCGACCTTTCAAAAATTATGGTACCCAAATAATAGTACATACTCACCAGCCATTTTAAGGAATTATTATAGAGGAAACAAAGAGGTATAGTATATTATATAGACTTGATTGGACTACAACTCATTGGAAGATAACTTATGTTCATACATAGATAGTAGATCATGACCAGGGCCATGGAGTATGATAGACCCTGTCGATAATAACCTACTATTCAAGGGATTGTACTCCCATGTATGTTGGTCAATCAAATTACTAAAACCTCACATGGGGAATAATAATATAGGATCACATTCTAGACCTCATGGAGGGATTTTGTATCCTTATTCAAAGCTAATATCATAGAGGGAATCACATCCTAGACCCATGGTAGGATTCCTCACAATACCCTCAATTGAATGGACTAAGGGAACACACCCTAGGCAAACATGTACATACTATTATGGTTTGATGGAACTCACCCAAGGTCAAATGTAACGTCCTCCACCCGAAATCCACAAAACTAGTTCTTCGATTCAGGTCGCCACAAGACCTCAAGCATGCATCCTTATACTACAGAGGTTTCTGACAAGCAATGAGGGTCTAATAGATTATGTGGGGAGACTATACACTCATTAACAGAGTATTAAATAAGAGATAACATATTAAAGAAGGAAAACAATAAATAAACTAAAATATGAATTACCAACCATTTCCCAAATAGGGTAAAACCACAACCAATAATAAATGTTCCATGTCATGCTAAAAAGTACAAAAGTGAATGAAAACCTAAAATAAGTACCAGTAGATAATTCCCCTAAATGGATCCTAAAACTACATATGTATCTTCCAACATTCACATCCCAATACCAACTCAACTCCCATGTATGGTGCCTTTACCCTTGACTTAATCTACAACCATGTAATCTTCTCGGGTACCCAATGGTATCCCGAACAAAGTCTGAGTACAAGTTAATAGGCCACCACCAAAAGTGTGTAAAAAATATACCATTTAAACATGTAGTACATTAAAGTACTAAATAAATAACATTTTAAAATGGAAGATAACTTGGGTTCCATTAATTAACACGGATCACTTAAAACACATTTATCATTGAACCGATTTTCATAATTTGTTCCATTTTTATCATTTTATCCTTGGATTAAGCATTTACATCATTTAAACTACGGCCTATGTCAGTAAATTACCATGAATAAGGGAATAACTCAAGATACCCATCACATTAGGGATAAAAAATTTATAATCAACACATCACAATTACTATAGAACCTCAGTATAGGTTTAATCATCTAATGCATATAGTATGGGCCTAGAGCCTAAATCCAACAACAAAATCAGTGCATTCTAGGGACGGTGTTTAGAGGATTAGTCTAACGTAACCTGTGGAAGGAGCTGCAGTCCATTATCTAACACAACCAAAAAAAATTTACATGGTTATTTATTCCATTTCCACGTATACCGTATCACAAATCATAGATAATCAATACAAAAAAAGTTAACAATTCACATTTCATTCAACAAAAGAAACATCATAAAAATTTAACTCATTATCACATTTAGAATATATGTAAAAATTTCCATTTAAACCATTTCTATTTTCATAACATAACCCATTTATCTTATTCATTAATTTCTATACATTAATTTATTTCACCTAATGCATCAATTCACATGAATTATACCATTTATTTAATTAAATTACAATATCATAAGTCATATGAAAAATTGAATTCATTCCTATTAACCTTTTTTTACAATTTCTTATGCCATTGGAAATTTCTAGTCAAAATTATAATTTTGACCCCTATATAATTCAATCTAACATGAAAATACATTTATCATGGGATCATTTTCAACATATAATAACCATAGGTTTATCATTAAAATTATCCAATCTAAGAAATATTTTTTCACACCATGGGTGACCATAATCCAATCTAGTCTACCTAAACACATCACATGGGTATCATGAGTGTCTCAATTCATCATGTGGAAAACCATTTTACAATATATTTCACAAGTAAAAAAATTCAAAACAAGAGTTAACCATTAATACAACCAAACATGACTATAAAAACTTCAATACTATGGGATATAAAGTATATCCCACCTAACTATAATACATAGATGAACACTCTCTTAACCATAGCCATGGATCTGAATTCAAGCTTACTTTGAGGCCCCAACCTAAGATCCACTAAAAAAAGAGGGTTTTAGGGTTTGTGATGAAGAAGTACAAAACCTCAATCCCTAATCTATAAAATATAAGCTATATTATAGTTCGACTCACTAAGATAATCGATCCACACCCAATGGAACTCTTAATTTACTCAAATTATATTGATTGACCCTTGGGATGATTTTGTAGGTTTGGTTTGTCACTAGGGATACTATATAATATGTCTTGGGGGTAATCTAGAAGAAAAATTTAAATACCTTTGTGGGAAACTATAAAATCCCACATTTAATGAGGTTAATGGTTTGATAGTGTGGTTTTCCAAATCATGTGCCAAACGTGCACATGCCACTTTCAATTGGAGTTCCATGTAGATTGGTTACTTTGGGATCCCACACGGTTTAAAAATTCATGTTCTAACCATGTATAATTCCATTATCCCAAACTACACGATTTTAAATTCCCCCTTAAAAGTTTTACATACCTCTACACCCCTTTTCTTGGATTGCATGGTTTGACCACACACAATCTTCTAACCATGCACCAATAATGAAACATGCATATTATTTATCGATTCCTCTATCTTTCATCTCCCAAACCTCCAAAACAACCTTTAGATTCCTCACACACATGGTAAAATTTCAATAAGTAAACATTAAGGGATTCATATTAAAAATCAAATAACCACATACCTCTATGATGTTTAGGATCTTACAACATATCAATATTTTAAAGGATCAACCATGAGCCACACTTCGAAGTGTCACTAGGCTTCTAATGTAAATTGATTGGGCCAATTATCTTTGATATCCATTTATCTCTCCCATGTTTTATTCTTAACATTACAATGATACTAAAAAACTCAAACCAAATCTACAATATTTACACTGAAGACTTTCTCACTGTGATCTATAATACGAATCAGATTCTCCAAAAAGGATTCATCAGCCTCATGCTCGATATCTTCAACATCAATCAAATGATATGGTTCATGGTGATATTGTCTATATTGTGACACTTGAAAAACATCGTACATACCACTATAATGTTTTGGAATATCCAATAGATGTTCCACTAGTTTAATCCTCTCCACAATCTCAAATGGACCCATATAGATGGGTTCCATCCCACCATATTTCTAATTTGGATGGAGACCCAACCTTGGAGACACTGAAATAAATATAGGATCACCCAAAATAATCTCAATAGGTGGAAAATTCAGATCTTGATACAAAATCTCACTAAGTCATTGTCATATGTTTCAGAATCAGTTGAACCTTCTCTGACATCTCTTGTATGAGACACAGTCTGAGAAAATCTAATTACCCAACCCCAACCCAACACAATAGAGATAGAAAAAGTCTACTATAGGGTTCCTCATTTGGTTAAATCATAATCGTATCCTAGTAAATATTATTGTAGTCAAACTCAACAAGTTCTAGATGCTTTTACCATGATCCACCAATGTCTAAGATAGAATCCCTCTGGAAATCCTCTAGTAAATGAATTTTTTTCACCAATTTCCCATCCTTCTATTAGTGAAAATATGTATTCAAAAACACCTTTGTATAATGAGACCTCTATAATACCTATGATATGAATAATGGGAAGCACATATTATGATATAAAACTATATTCAATGGAATAAAATGTAACCACACATCTATCAAACATATAACTCACCAACTTGTCAATAGTGAAAGTATATCGAATTGGAATGAAATGAGACACACTATTTAACCATGAGAAAACTACCAAGATCGAATAATTATTACAAATATTCCTTGGGAGAACCGCCACCAAATTAATCATCAATTTTTCCCATTTCAATTATGGATTAGGAAATTGTGCAAAAATCTCCCAACTCTTGATGCTTAGCGAGAACTTCTGGAAACTAAAGAATCACTAAAAAAACCTATGACCACTTTCATTATCCCTATCCACTATTACTACCAATTATGATCATGATACATTTTGTTCAATCCCAGATGCACTTCACACTATAATTCATGAAATTCATTCATCAACACTATTATCATACACATTAGAACAACCACATGGCCATAAACATAACCGATTCCAATCTCCCCAGTGATCTTACCAAAATGTTACTCTACACCTTTAAGACATTACATCGTATCCAGGAACTCTAGATCCTCACACGACCCCTTCTTGATCTGGCTCAGAAGCATGGAATCTATTTCTATGGATATGTGGGTTATCTTCCCTTGGCCATCCTACACCTCCATATGTATCTATACAAATAACATAATCATTATCCACTCAAAAATGGATTCCTAAACCCCCTAATTTTGAGTATTTCAACTCAAAACATCCACAACATAATTACCTTTTCTTGAGGTGTAATCCATCTCAAATTCAAAAGACTACATGTACTCAACCTATCTTTACTGTTGAATATTCTGATCAACCTACTAAAAAATGAACATAATAATTTTATGAACTACATACACCATGAATTATTCTTTCATAAAGTAGTTCTACTAACAATTCAAGTCATAAACCACAGCTTCCTACCCAATATCGTGATTAGGGGAATTTCATTCATGAGGGCTCAACTTTCATGACCCACACACCATTACCTAATCATATATTAACAATAAAATTCCAATTCCAACACCAAATAAATCAAAAAATAGGGTATACTCTTTACCTAGTTTAGTTAAGATCAAAATCTGTAGGGTTACCAACTACTTACTCATCTATTAGAAGAAATTCTCACAATTCACATACCATTCAAACCTGATGCACATCTTGGTCAAGCTATAATGTGGTGGTACCTATGAGAGAAATTCATTAATGAACCTTCAATAATTGTCATCCAAAACAATAAAATATAAGACGCCATAAATATTTCTTGGATTCACCCAAGAAACAACTTCCTACACTTTCTATCGGTCTATAAACACATCTTCCTCTAATATAATGGTCCATAATAACCACAACTTATCAATCATGAAATTTTATTTGTATAGATTTACATATAGCATATCGTATCTATGTTTACTTACAACAATGTCAAGATGTTCGGCATGGTCATCATTTTTTTCGAGTATATAATGATGTCACCCAAAAATAAAACTACAAACACGTCTAGGAATGGGTGAATGGTTTGGTTCATTAGGGCCATAATCACTGATGGTGCATTGGTGAAGATGAACGACATCACAACAAACTCATAAAACCTGTACATTATTCTGAGGGAAGTTTGAGGTACATTAGAATGTATCAACCATTAATTATGATTCCCTAACCTCTGATCAATATTGGATAACACTAAAGTAACTCTCAACTATTCAAAAAGATAATTGACTTGAAGAAGAGGGTATTGCTTCTTAACCAACATCATATTCATCATCCAATAATCGATAGAAAATTACAACGATCCATCAAACTTCAATGAAAACAACATTGAACATCTCCAAGGTGATGTACTTGGGTGAATTAAAACCTTGTTCTATGTTTCCTCAAACATAATTTTGTTTTCATAAACTTAATCTAGTTCCATTCTCTATAGGGGGACAAAAACTAACTCCTCTCCTAGAAGAAACTCTATCATGAACTCAACATCTCTCTCGGGTGGTATCCCCTAGAAATCATTAGTAAACACATACTCAAATTGATCCACCATAAGAGTAAACTTGAGTTAATCTTATTTCCCATAATTTATGAATACGACAAACTACATTAGCTATAATTTCACCCATCTTATGATAAACATGCCCTGCATTGTCAACCCACACATCTCATTCAGTAGTATAGATATATTTGTATTCCTCAAGAGACATAAACATTACCCTACAATAGTAATAGTCAATACGATCTTGGTATAAAATTGGAAAATACATACCAATAATCAGATAATAACATGACATATCAAGCATAAACAAATCCCATAGGTAGCGATACCCACTATCCTCCAGTGCACACCCTTTACATTTCTAGATTTTTTTTTCTCTCACCCCTAATGGTGTAGAAATATAAATAACCACACACCGATGATCTGCCACTAGGATCAACAAACTCATAAACAATTCATATATGAATTAAGGTGAAATAATTGTATTATAAAAAGCATTATAAAGCATTGAATTATGAAGTACCGTACCTCGAACCGTCAATGGTCCAACATCGCTGGCTTGGGTGTAGACTCAACTACATGAAGCTTACATACTTCAATACCATAGGTTTTAATCAAAGTTCCTATTATTGTAATACCATATTGGTATGAATGGTCCTTTCCTAGATTACCTCATCCATTACACCAAACTGGTTTGGCAAATAGAGCTCTATATACCTACCTAATTTCAGCTATCTAACCCCATGACAACACTATACATATAACTCGATCTTCCATTAGTAATCATTTGCCAAGGGTCCCCATAAAACCACATACCCCAAAATTCCACATGCTTTGCACCCAATTGGTAGATCGTGACACTATTTGTTCATGTGCCTCAACCTAATACACTAATATAGGAAAACATGGTCACTACCCTATGAGGCTTGTTCCCCTTTTTGATTAATCTGTTTACTACTGCCCCTGTGTAAATTGTCAAAGTGACCCTTATTGCCATCACATGCTTCCCCTCTAGTTTTCTCAATTGAAATTCCATTCCCCTTAGCAAAAGCCTCCTTAGGGTTCCCTTTTGAAATAAGGGACTGGCCCACTACTTCAACAACCCTCCTTAAATGGATGATATTTACCTTTGACTTGATCTTATTTATAATTCTATACTAGAAATGTATTTCTGAAGCTACCTCGTCCCTTACCACCGTCAGGATGAAGCATTGAAGGTAAGTAAACAATATATCATACTGTATCACGGGAATTCACTCTTGGTTTGACCTAAAAAACTTTACATCCTTCCCATGTATCATGTTCTATAGATGGAAATACTATAGAAACATCTCCTGGAAGACTTTCCATAACATACCAAAAACCTGTTGAGTCTTAACCAAAACATCCCACCAATGATTTTCATGATCTTACTGCATATCTGCAATCAGCTACACTCGATTCTTGAGATGAGTCTCTAAGTGATCATGAATAATCTGAATGGACTCTCAATACTTTGGTTGCATCCATTCCACCCCCTTTAATAAATGTTTAATGGGTTGTAGGTGAAATTCTGTATTCAGAATAAACATACCGAACACAAACCTCCCACGGTCCCATTACACCAAATTAATAAAATGTAAAAAATTATCATGGAATTGATCATATCCTAGGCTATATTGGACAATATGGTTTTATTTCTTATCTAGTGGTGAAGCATTATCATTTATATCATATTATTTCCCAATCGGTACACATAATTGTGTTAGTATTCCTATATAACTTGTAACCCATGACTTATAATATGTAACATTAATCATCCAGAAGATTCATAAAATTTGGCTTCCTACAAGCAACAAAAAATCTATTTCACAAACACTATCCAAAATGATATCATTACATATTGAACACTACCCTAGACAATTCATATCGCTTTTCATGACTAACATGGGGTAAACTAAATTAAATAGGTAGAAGTCATTTATTATACACCTCTTAAAACCATTTCCCCTTCTTCAACACAAATCACTATCCTTGGAACATTTTCCATTTCAAAAATTGTTACAACCATCATATTACATTATTTTTTAACTTTTCATTAAATACAATTTGATAACCATCATTTCCCTATATATCTATTTTCATCATGACCCAAACTAATGAGGATATATCTGTGACTCCCCAAGAATCCCTCCAATAATATAGGGGTCGGTGACTAGCACTATGTAGGCTATCAAAATCATGGGAGGCATTGCACTATGTTACCTGTATGCATGCACCCATATATTCATCCATTAAATAGTGCATTTATATATACACATATATATAATTAAAAGAAAATTAAAATGTATGAAAAAATATATCCCAACTAAAGAATATTTGATTTCTAAAAAGGAAAATAACGTTTCCACAAAAAAAATTCTGTAAAAACTTTAAACATTCACTGTAGGGGGAAAATGATATTGAGGGAACTTGTTAAAATTCTCTTCAGCTGAGGTTCAAAAAACTCACTGGTCGGTCATTATCTCTAAGATCTATAAACTCAAGGAGCCCCTCAGACTCCATTGAGAGGCCTATAGACTTCTTAAGAGACCGTATGTGGGAATGTTTATAATGGGGTGAGTATAAGAATACTCATTAGGTTCCCCAAAACTGCAAAATAAAATTGGATAAATCAAAAGGAAAAAGCCTAATCAACCTATCCCGAGGGAACCCAAATGAGAGAGAAACTATATATCGATACCATCCTTATCCAAACATGACTAGTCATATTATACCATATGGTGTGTCATGTAATATGTGAGAACAATATAAGGGAAACACATAGGACTCTGAGGTATACTCATCTCAGGCACTAATCCTCTTCAGATTCCGACCACGTCGCTAGTGAAAAGTTCATTAAAAAGACTCAACTGCAAAATTTGACCAAGATCAAACACTCCATGAGCATAGTCAACCCAAATGACACTCACCTAATAGGTACACTCTATCAGGTAAAACCTAGGAATCTTTGATGTCACAACAGAGATATAACACTCAATTGGTCATCACAAAGCCAACAAAAACACCACCATCTAAAGGGCTTGAATTTGAGAGAACATTCTCAACGGATACCTCTACTATGCACGTCATGTTGGAACTCAACAGATATCATTCCATAGAATGGTTATCCCTCGTAGGTTTCATTGGGGGATTCTACAAATCCTAATAGAAAACCAAAACCAACAACTCCTCAATTAGTGTATCACTCTTAGGATCAGCTGGGTGATGCCGCAAACTCAAACAGGTACAACTAAAGTCTCGATACGATATGGGATCACACCCAGGATCTACTAGGTGATAACAAAAACCAATATGATGTCTTGAAGATCATATCAATCAGATAGAGTATCATTTCCAATGTAGTGTTGGTCACAAAGATTTCATGAACACTATCTAGTATAACTCATGGTGTAGGTGATCAAATGAATAACTATTCCAGAGAACCTAACCATATAACACATCATAGAAATATGAAGTAATAAAAATATTTCAATACATATAATGAGAATATTTGTGTATTCATTAATGAGGATATGTCCTCAATATGAATATCCACTTTGGTAGAGGTTTGATTCCTTGGTACATATTGGTTACAGTGATTCCAAGAATCCAAACCTATGAAACAGAAAGGAACATAAAGATAGTGTCGGACCACTCGGGTCAATAAATTCTCCAAATTAGATGAGTCTGTAGTATAAGTAGATTGATATGTCTCAGAAAAGAATGTTGGAACACACCCATGGTGTATGTATGTGTAGAAACCGAAGAGGTTTCACTGTCCTCTAATGAGGACATGATACTCAAACCATCATAGAAAAAGGACCATGGGACCCACTCAACCATATAAGTCAAGCAATTGAAAACCTAATAGAAAAACATAACATACCCTACACATCACATCTCTTAGGATGAAAATATTTAAATAATTATGTTCTATGTAGAAACCTGATCATGATAGGATGCTCATGGGCATGAATAAAAGATATGAAGGAGGATATATAAAAGATGGAAACTATAACAAGGTGAGACAACACGACATGTAAGGGTGTCTAAACAATGTGTGACCCTGCTTGAACATCCAACTGTGTCCCCTTACCACATTTCATGGCTGTGAATGTGTAACCACATGACATGTACCATAGGTACACAATGTGTCTCACCTCCCTAAAGCCCTGACCACATATTCCCTTCACATGGCGTAGCCTGTCATGTACACTACATGGCGTGTACCCCCTAGTACATGGCGTGTCCCGTCTACATGAACCCCTTGGCTATATATCATTCATGTTGTCATGTCTAGGACCCCATTTCAATGGACTCTTTTCGTGTAATAATACACATCCACATATATCACACGAAATCCATTTCCATGTACAATGCTACTCGATTTGGGGTCACTACATGGCATGTAACCCATGGTAGACAGTGTATAGTCCCCAAAAGTAATATTTCGTAAATGTGATGAACACACAACATGTTACGTTGTTCTAAGTGCTATGTAGAAAAGAAAACACATAAAAAATGCCATGTAAATGATCAGGATCCCCCCTCCCCCCATTTACTATGAAACACATGGATCAAATGTCAAGCAGTACCTAGATAGTTTCTAATGGGTATAAAACCTTAAAATGATTAATAAACATGTATATTAGTACATATAACAATAAATACATACCTAGAGGGAGGAAATACAAAGTGTTGGGATTGAATCTGTGCCTAGAAGATATTATTTCATGATTGGGGAGTGATTGTCATCAAGTTCCAAGACAGATGGCGCTTTGTTTGTTTGATTTGGTCCTCGAGTCATCTGTCATTAAAGGGGGAGGAGAGGGACTTCATATCTACCTATGTTCACACCAAATGGGTGGGGGGGAATATTGGATTAATTTTTATTAAACCAATATCCTTCATTTATCACCCCACTCACAATATTACTATGACCCACTATGCGACGCCGATAATGTTTATTCCATGCCTAGGGTAAATACGATGATTTGAACTCAAATACAGCCTAAATAAACTGACCTTTGACTCCTCTAAATATTTATTTCTCATTTACCATGAAATTTTTCTTGGGTGATAAAATAATATTCAATTTTTTTAAAGTCACCACGTTGAGGCTCTCTTAGACCTGAAACATTACACTGACTTAGTTCTTGGCTTCAAAAATATTTTTTGAAATATTATAAGGTCTTATAGGGATAATCCCCAGTCACTATATTATACCCACCTTCCTTATTTTCATCCAATAAAAGTGAAATTCCATGATAATAGGAAGAAGGTGTGCTCTCAACTGGGAATCCCACTGTAGCTAGCTCACCCAGACCACCACAACGGCAACCAAGAGCTCTCCTGCTACAAATGAGAATGCACTTAGGGAAACTACAATGGATAATATAACCATTTCCATCTCAACCAATTCAACATCATTCAACTAGTAGTCATATGTCTCCTCATCTATGACTAGTGTAAAACACTTCAGATCAGGTTAACCTATAGTCAATGGGTATAGTGGAACACACCCTAACTATCCTAAAAAGATATCAATGATACCGAACTCCAGACAAACAAGTCAAAGGAAATCACTAAACACACCTCAATACTATCTGCATTGGGTGGTACTGTCTCACATTCACTATTTTATATTGTGTATCAAGAACATTTCATAGTCGATAATGTGTCTCTCATTTTTGTGAGTTTTAATTCACATTAAACAGAAACGCACCCTACTCAAGTGTCTCACATAAAAGCAGAAGTCAAACATGTGAAGGTACCATCTATCAAAAATGGCATCCCAAGAACACACATTGGGTCCTATTAGCACATTCACATAAACTATCAAACACAAAACCCCACCTTGATCACACAAGTTACAGGGACGCATCCACCACACATTAACACTATCCTCTTTGGGCGGCACTGACTCACCCTCACATTTTTACATTGTGTATCAAAATCATGTCTTGGTGTGGGAAGGATCTCTTTTTCTCAAGCATTCAATGCAATTTTTAATAACACCAACATAGGGTCTTACCAATTCTCTAAAAAAATATAGAGAAATTTGAAAATGAGTACCTTATAACAGTTTCTATCGATACTACTAAAAAATTAGACAGTACAATGAGTGTACCTCTATATATCCTCAAATCCCCTAGGTCTAAGGCCTCTGGGGATTGCAGTTTTCCTCTCCCCTAAACATCCTACTCCTTGATACTTTCAGGTACCATATGAGGGTGGTGGTGGAAGCTCATTATGTTTGATATCACCTGATATTCCACCTAATCCTCCTCCTTGTTTGTCGCCCTATAAACCTCCCAAGTCAAAAGGTAACCTCTTCCAAGGTAGTATGTTGAACATATCCATATCAATATCATGAAGGTTAAGAAAATATATGGAAATATATCCCTATCCATCACAATAATAACACTATATATCCTACGAATATCCAATAATGGAAATATATCCCTAACACTCTCACTATGAATCCCAATCCATGATCACAACATTTTAGTACCAATGTGGAACCCTCTATGATACCACTCTATCACGACTCGACCCAACAGGGCTCGAGCTACAACTCCCCAAGCCTTCCTCTAGTAATATAGGGGCTAGAGACTAGAACTAATTAGGATATCACATATAAGAGGCCCTAGACTATGTTACCTCTATGTACTCCCCTACATACGCCTCCATTCAATAGTGCAGAGATATATATACTGAAAGGAAAACTGAAATGTATTCATACATATACCCCAACCATAGTATAGAAGAATTGAATAATGGGAAATAATATATTCCCACCAAAAGAAAACCGTAAAAATATCCAACATTCTAACTATGAGGTTAATTTTTTTGAAAACAACAACTAAATAGCTCATCATCCAATCTCTGACAAACAACCTAGTATGTCTAGCTCTCTAAGCTCTTCCAACTCCAGGTCCTCTTGGGACTCCGTTGAAAGGCCTATTGTAACACCCCAGGTAAATAAAGAATGTGACATCTTTATATTTATCCATATTTGTGAATAAAATATTAAAATTACTTTAAAGGGGATGCTATTCTCGATGGCGTACCCAATACGCAACAACGAGTTTCTTGGGAATCTTACGTTGTACTCTAATAATAAAATAATATTATTTTAAATGGTAGTTAATGCCTAGCCATTGTAATTGCGAGAATGAACAGAAATAACTACAAAATGATTATATATGATTGTCATATATTTTTACTATCTACAAAAAATGTTAGAGGATTAAAAATGCAAATGAATCCAGTTTTTAAGCGTAAACATTCTAATATTCTTTAAAAGGTCGATTAACCGCCTTTTGATGGAGAACCCCTTTTAAATCCACATTTTGACAATTTTATAATCATTATTTTTCAAAATAAACATATTATTTATGATTGGGACATTTAAATTTACCTTGGGTTAATTTTTGGTATTTTTCTGACAATGTTCATTTTTCAATGAATAGTGAAAAATACTGCATTGTACATCAAAACTGCTTTTTCATATAATTTAATTATATGGTTATATAATATTTTTAATTTGTTTTAAAGTTTAATTAGAATATATTTTTACCATGTAATTCAATTATGGTCATTGGGATAAATTTTAACTTTGGAATTAGGCATAAACAAGTGCCAAACATTTCATAAATATTGTTTCTTAAAAACCTGCTATTTGTTTTGACAACGGGATGTTTTTTTAAATTAATTATTGAAATTTATGTGTTTGTAATTTGGTAAAATGAATTACATATTTGGAATCAGAAGGTCCAAATTATGTAATTACGACTCTTTTGTTTATGGACATTATGAATAGTAACGACGGTAATTATCTTTAAATATCTTGATTAATGAGTAATCAGGTAGTTAAAGATAATAAGATAATATCATAAAAATAAAAAAAGACCACATAATGTGTCCTAAGGCTACTGGTTGTCTCATGGCCGACCATGGTATGCCTTTTTCCAATATTGGGGGCCCCATGGAATCACATTTGTGACAAAGTGACTTTTTATCTTTTTATTTTTTAAAAAAAATGTTAAATGTAACAAAGAATGTATCACCTCCGTAAAATATTTTTAATTTTGTCTACATAAATGATATTTTGGACTATTAATATTAATTGGAAAGATAAAACTATTTCCTACATCATAGTATTTTTTTTATAATTTTTAGACATAAAATAAAATAAATTTTTTATGACATCATGATGATGCAATGATGACCTCATTATTTAATGATTTAAATAAAATGGAAAGATAATTTAAAATCTAAAACCTAAACATGTCCAAAACATATTGGATGGGTGGATTTAGAACCCTTATCACCTTATCCTCGAAAAAAATCAATGTGGGACCATTAAAATCCGAAACTCATTTGAAAATAAAGTTACATTTTATACCTTTCCAAGAGTGCCCCTCCTCTCCTCTTACAAAAGGCCCCCACCTCTACCTCCTTACCCACACTTCCAAAGCCTTTGGCTCGGCCAAACCCTGCCCATTTGGTCTCTCCACATCCCTATCTTACTCCTTGAAGTCTCTCTTTGGGCAGAAGTCTTCCCAAGGAATCCTTTGAGCTCAAATCTAAGAGAGTTACCCGATTTTAAGGTAATGTCTTCACTTGAGTCCTTTTGTTTTATTTTGCTTCTCCAACCCCCTAAACTCTTTTTATTCATTTCTTTTGTGACAACTCCAGTATCTTCAATATACTAGGATGTTGTTATATGATGTATTCGATCTACACTTACACACACCTACATCAAATGGTTAAAGAACATATTGTTTCAGTGGATGGCGAATTTCTGCCTCCCGAAACGATGATTGTTCAACATTATTTTAACACCTTCAAAGGTGGCCATTAAAATGACACTATACATATATATGATATATAATATTTTTATGTTTTACTTAAGATTCTGTATTTCTCATTTATGGCATACCTTTATGGTTTCCATTATGTGTAAACGCGATATCTTCATTTAAGGAAGTGCAGACTACCGCCTCCTCAAAGTGATGTGATTCGTTAATGCCATATGTGGGACGTATAAAGGATGGATTTAAAGTTATTATATATGATGTTATACTAGAATTATAATATACCTCTATATCATTATTATTTCTTTCCATTGATTTATGAGATAGAAATGAAAGTATTGTTCATCTATATGTACGACTTACCATCTCCATGAACGGTCCATTTCATTTCTTATCCCCAAATGTAATGTACTATTATAAGTACATATTTATAATGGATATATATAATGTATGTTACATATAAATGACGAATATAATTCTAGAATTAAAATATACATACCTATCATATAGTTTTAATTCCATTAATATGACAAAGAAATGAAAGTAGCGTTCATGCGTACGTACGGCTAACCGTCTCCATGAACGGTGCATTTCATTTCGTACCTCTAAATGATTATGTAATATTATAAATACATTTATATACTGGATATATATGATATATATGATATAGAAATCATGAATATAAATCTGGATATAATGAACCTTTGACCACACGAACAACATGTAATTGTAAGAAGTTCACTTTCGACTTAAGAACCAAATATCGACAAAACAGACATTATTAACTTAAATGATTACATAATGTTTATAAAATGGAAATAAGTGATATAAAGGAGTAATATTATTTAAAAGGTTCTTAATAAATTATAAATTAACACAATTTTATTATTCAGGAGATTAATGAATGATCGAGTCAAGTCCGACCCGAGGTAAGGGATCTTACTCCTCTCTTTCTTTTTAAGTACACTCTTTTATGTCATCCCTTCTAAAGCTCATCTTTCTTGTTATTGGGATGTTCTTTTATATTAAACATACTTTAATTTTTAATGGTAATATGATTAGAGACCCTATTCTCTCACATCAATCCATTTTTTATGTTTTGAGTGGCGCCGTTAGGCTGCCGAATTTTTGTAAGAGATCTAACCTCTCTCTTTCTTTTTAAGTACTCTCCTTTATGTCACTTCTTTAAAGCTCATATTTGTTATGTTGGGGGATGTTCTTTTATATTAATCTTTCTGTAAACTTTATATTAATATTATGAGAGACCCTATTTGATCTCATCAATCCATTTTTGTATGTATTATGTGGCACTGTTAGGCTGCCGAGTTTTCGTAAGAGATTTTTCATCTCACTTTTATTCCTGTGAGATTTATGCTACATTTTCCACCATTTTCTTTGAGTGGTGTATGTAATTCACATTACTATACTCTTTGTGTAATATAATAAAATTTATGGGTACTTACATATTCATTTTATGACCCTACTTCAATGGGGTGTACATTTTGAAAGTTACCCAAGTCGGTAAGGGAACCTTTAACCCTCCTCTTTTTAAAAGACTTCTTTTGTTATGTCTTTTAATTTACATATTATTATTTTGGGATATGTTCTTCTATATCCTTATGGATGTAAATATTATGTACAATTTATGAGATACCATTCCCTCTCTCATCGACTAATTTTATGAATTTTGAAGTGACGCCGTAAGGATGTCGAATTTTACCAAGGGAACTTATTAAGCCAATTTCGATTTCTTTGGGTTCAACATGTAGTTATTGAATATGTCATCCTTTGAATATGTGTGAATTACCTTTGATTATTTTACACATAATACCCACTTATATTGGGTGTATTTATATTTTTCACACAGAATTATGAGATTGATTTATCCTTAATTTAAGGATACCTTCTTTATAATGGATTTCATCTCAATTTACATTGCCATTGAGACTTCATTGTTATTATTTCACCAATTCACTCTTTTGTGGTGTGTATACTGTCCTTTGACATATTATATCATGAATACCTTTAATCTCATGATATTATAAAGTTATGATTAATTTTTATTCTACAATTATTTGCATTCAAGAGTCTCTCATTTTGTTAAAAACTCTTTAAGAAAAAATATCATTTTAAATGTTTTAATGATTCATTATTATAAATCATTATCTTTAATGTCCATGTTTTCAAAATGGTTTTCAGTATTTATTTATATGTAAATTAATGTTTTAAAATTATAATTCCATTAAAAGCTTCAAAGTTGTATGGGACACTTCGATTCAAAAATATCTTTTAAATGGTTTTCGAAAATGGATTGATTAATTCAATATCTTGGAATTACTTATTGTGATTGAAAATGAAATGTTTTTATTGAAATGTATATATTTTCAATATTTTATGTGTAATGATGGTACTTGGACATTTTACGGGTGGTTACGTGATAAACCATATGACGGGTGGTGCCGTGAATACCAAGACGGGTGGTTACGTTATAACCTCCAATGCATTGGGTATGGAAGTCGGCTGTATGGAAATTCCATTAAGTATGTATGGAAGCTGGCCGTATGGCTATTCAATTAAGTGATGTGTGTGGAAGTCGACCGTATGGTTATTCCACTTAATTATGTTTATTTCCCAAGTTACCTTTATATATTATGTGTTCTTTATATGGGTTTTATTGTAATCCTTTGGTTACAAAAGGGTAAGTAATGATATTTTATTCAGTGAAGAGTTTTTACTAATTCATGAAGGTGAAAGTATTACTTTGATAAAGCATACAATGTTTACTTGTTGTTTGTAATAAATAATAGTTTTCATTCTTTGTGTATCCCTTACTGAGCTCTTTATGCTCACCCCAAGTTTTTTTTTGAAATGTTTTTCACAGGACTCAATGTGGAATAGGGACAAGGATTGGATCAAGGGAAAGTCATGCTATTTAAAACATGGAACTTGACATGTTTCTTATTATGAGTTTTTATTTTATGGAAACATAGGGGAAGTGTCTACTTTGTAATCTTTTGAGATGTAATAGTTATGTACTAATTCTCTAGAACTCTAAACCTGAGAAGATCCTCAATGTGAATTATTCATTTAATTCAATATTAAGAAAGGTTTAAGTCCGGGGCCTTATAGTTGGTATCAAAGGTCTGTTTAGATAACTTTCGAGGTTAGGGTATCCTCTAAGCATAAGTGACATTACCATAATGGTTAGGATTTCAGAAAGTGTCCTCGTTTTAGATAATGTGAATGAGTAATTATATCATAGTGTTTATCTTCCTCATTAGTACATGATGGTTTTGTTGATATACTCACACAGACCTTTTTGGTTTTAGTAAATGTATGGATCTAGAAGGCACCAATGTAACAATGGAAGTGAAGGAAACTGTGACAGTTTTCTGAGTGATCAACTGAATGATATGGGAGTTGCAATGAGAACTCTTGTGTTTATCCTCAACCAACTATCTGGAGTCATGATTGACCACCTAAACCTTGGTGATTTCTATAAGGCATCATATATGCGATAAACAAATCCCTACAGAACTACAGGTAATAATCAGAAAGGTAAGTGTGTTCAAAAACCTTTGTTTCAAAAATGTGGAATGAAACACCTAGGAAAATGTTTCAAAGGGAAAGAAATATGCTATAGATGTGGAAATAAAAGTCATAAATCAAGAACCTGCCATGGAAAAATGAAGCATCCAGTTGACTCGAGGAAAGGGAATGAAGTTCTTTCTGAGGGATAAATTGAATGTTTTAAATGTGGTGTGCATGGTCATTATGAAAACACATGTCCTATGAAGATGTTTCTTGAATGGGATCACCAAGATTGTACAAATGTTCGTTTAGCAATACCTAATGCCATTCCGATTGAGGATGAAGAAACTGAAAATGACCAATCAGCGGTATGGATTATTTCATAACTATTGTTTTCCTATTTTTGAATCTTAGGATATGATTCATGATTTTGTTTTTAGGAAAGAATTATTTCATAATAAGATGGAAAGGAATGGTTAATGTATTATGAAGAATGTTGAATGAGTAAGATGTCAACATATAAAGGCTTCCAGAGTTATGGTGAAATTATTAAGAGTATTAAGTCTCTTTTGTTGATGGGGTTACATTAGAAGACTTTTTATAGTATGTGTAACCCTGATGTTTGATATATAAAAATTTTATTCAAGCACTACTAGAAAGTTGTGTTTTGGCGCCTCCTGATGCGGGCGACCGCCATTGGCGGTCGCTAGAGATGGTATTTGCGACCGCCATAGGCGGCCGCTAATATGAATCTTAAATTGTAGCAGGAATTTTCCCGCCTGCCATCTTCTTCTTCCCGCAAGCTATCACTGCAAATCCAAACCGCCGCATGTCGTCGCACGCCGCCGCATTCCTCCACACGCCGCCGCCTCTCTTCATGCCATTCCATGCTTCATAATAGCACACCCGTGACTGCCGTCTACGTGCGGATCAATCTCGAACCCCTCCTCGGACTTCCGGTGGCCTCATCCTCATCACCTGAATAACCCAACATCTACCGTCGTCGTGTGTCTGCCATGGCCGGTGAGGGGAAGCTTTGTGTCCCCTTCGAACATATGCTGAGAGGAGAGGACCTTCAAGGCTGCTGTGTTGTTGTGAAGCATTAGCGACCGCCATTGGCGGTCGCTAATGGGTTTTACCGACGAAGCTAAAGCGACCGCCAAAAGCGGTCGCTAGGCGGTCGCTAAAGCCTTTTAGCGACCGCTTTTGGTGGTCGCTAAAACCCCTAATTCTAGTAGTGAAGGAATAGTTATCTGTTCTTTTGTGGACATAGTTATAAAGAACCATTTGGGATTATATGATCCTTAATTTTGAGGTAATTATGGGTT
Organism: Viscum album; assembly: GCA_963277665.1. Lineage (NCBI taxonomy): Eukaryota > Viridiplantae > Streptophyta > Magnoliopsida > Santalales > Viscaceae > Viscum > Viscum album. Next base: position 373,647,946 of record OY728160.1, on the reverse strand, counting down.
ACTATATGATGGAAGTGAAAGGCATGAGATATAATTGAGGTTAAATTATATTATGGTTATTTTTGATGATTTTATCTCTTTTTGGGGAATGATTTGAGAATTATATAGTTTTGGAAAAATGACAACATGCAGACCATGTGATAACCCATCGCGTCGGACAAAGCTGCGGGAATCGAACCCACAACCAATGTGAAACTGGTATTTGTCACCTACCACTGGACTACGTGAAGTCCTTGGTTAGTTTGACTGATTCATTTTAGTTAGATGATTTTATGAATTAAGAGTAAGTTGATTTTGGGTTATCTATGGATATTTATTAACCTATCATAGAGGATATGTGATTATGTTAATTACTTTTCAATACGAGACATTAAGAGCAACTGATGTTGTTTGGAGAAAAATGTTACGATTTAACTTGGAAGACTATGTGACTAAATCCTTCAAATATTTGGATTTCAATCTTTTTTTGGTTTAATATGAAGAATTTTATGGACAAATTGATTATCGAATGGTCCTCGTTGAACATTGTGTTTTGTTGGACAAATTTTGGAGATTAAGAATAGATTTTCTTTTTATATAGGGTTATCCTTTTCTGGATTATCTGATTTGTAATAACTTTTTTGGTTTTGGTTTTGGTTAAAGTCTAAAGACATGGGAATTATATATTTCCCTTTTGTGGATTAGGTGATTCTCTATAAGTTGATTATAGTACTCTTACTGTGAAAAAGTCTTCCTCAATACTCGTCTTTTGGAGAAAATATGAGTTTATGTAAGGAATATAATAAAAGTTGAAAGTCAATATGATAAGTGATTATGTTTTCTTATGAATAAATTCCTCAATAAAATGTAACTTAAAACAAAAATGTTGTCTATTAACTTTTCCTACTGGGGAATCGAATACAGTTTAACCCATCACAAGTTTGTGATTTTCTTGTGGTTAAATTTATCCTAAATATGTTTTCTATCACTCTCCATCAGAACATGACCCTTTATTTTTTGCTCCATGTCCATATTTTCATACTTGGAATCCTAGTATGGGTTAAGTAGGGTGACCTTTGTACTTGTCTTTCTTTATTTTAAAGTGATTGTCTTACCGACTCTTGTTCCGATGTGGGACTTTCAAGGATCTTTCCAAGCCCAATTTTAAAATTGCGAGGATACAATTCCCAAAAGGGGGGAAGGATGTAACACCCCAGGTAAATAAAGAATATGACATCTTTATATTTATCCATATTTGTGAATAAAATATTAATATTACTTTAAATGGGATGCTATGCTCGATGGAGTACCCAATACGCAACAACGAGTTTCTTGGGAATCTTACGTTGCACTCTAATAATAAAATAATATTATTTTAAATGTTAGTTAATGCCTAGCCGTTGTAATGGCAGGAATGAACAGAACTAACTAAAAAATGATTATATATGATTGTCAAATATTTTTACTCTTTACAATAAATGTTAGAGGATTAAAAATGCAAATGAATCCAGTTTTTAAGCGTAAACATTCTAATATTTTTTAAAAGGTCGATTAACCGCCTTTTGATGGAGAACCCCTTTTAAATCCACTTTTTTACAATTTTATAAGCTCTATTTTTAAAATAAACATATTATTTATGATTGGGACATTGAAATTTATCTTGGCTTAATTTTTGGTATTTTTCTGACAATGTTAATTTTTCAATGAATTGTGAAAAATACTGCATTTTACTTCAAAACTGCTTTTTCATATAATTTAATTATATGGTTATATTATCCTTTAAATTTGTTTTAAAGTGTAATTAGAATATATTTTTACCATTTAATTCAATTATGTTCATTGGTATAAATTTCACTTTTGAATTAGGCATAAACAAGTGCCAAACGTTTCATAAAAATTGTTTCTTCAAAACCCGCTATTTGTTTTGACAACGGGAAGTTTTTTTAAATTAATTATTGCAATTTATGTTTTTGGAATTTGGTAAAATGAATTAAATATTTGGAATTAGAAGTTCCAAATTATGTAATTAAGACTCTTTTGTTTTTTGGACATTATGAATAGTAATGACGGTAATTATCTTTAATTTTCTTGATTAATGAGTAATCAGGTAGTTAAAGATTATAAGATAATATCATAAAAAAATTGACCAAAAAATGTGTCCTAAGGCTACGGGATGTCTCATGGCCGACCATGTGATGCCTTGTTCCAAACATGGGGGCCCCATGGAATCACTTTTGTGAGAAAGTGACTTTTTATCTTTTTATATTTTTAAAGAATGTTAAATGTAACAAAGAATGTATCACCTAAAAAAATATTTTTTATTTTGTCTACATAAATTATATTTTGGACTATAAATATTAATTGGAAAGATAAAAATATTTCTACATCATAGTATTTTTTTTATAATTTTTAGACATTAAATAAATTAAATTATTTATGACATCATGATGATGCAGAGATGACCTCATTATTTAACGATTTAAATAAAATGGAAATATAATGTAAACTCTAAGACCTACACATGTACAAAACCTATTGGATGGGTGGATTTCAAAACCTTATCACCTTATCCTCGAAACACATCAATGTGGGACCATTAAAATCCAAAACTCATTTGAAAATAATGTTACATTTTATACCTTTCCAAGAGTTCCCCACCTATCCTCTTATAAAAGGCCCCCACCTCTACCTCCTTACCCACACTTCCAAAGCCTTTGGCTCAGCCAAACCCTGCCCATTTTGTCTCTCCACATCCCTCTATTACTCATTGAATCCTCGCTTTGGTAAGATGTCTTCCCAAGGAAGCCTTTGAGCTCAAATCTAAGAGAGTTACCCGATTTTAAGGTAATGTCTTTACATGAGTCCTTTTGTTTTATTTTGTTTATCCAACCCCCTAAACTCTTTTTATTCATTTATTTTGTAACAACTCCATTATCTTCAATATACTAGGATGTTTTTATAAGAATTATTCGAGCTACACTTACACACACCTACATCAAATGGTTAAAGAACATACTGGTTTCGTGGATGACGAATTTTTGCCTCCCAAAACGAAGATTGTTCAACATTCTTTTAACACCATCAAAGGTTTCCATTAAGATGACACTATACATATAATGATATACAATATGTTTAGATTTTACTTAAGCTTATTCATTTTTCATTTATGGAATACCTTTATGGATTCCATTATGGGTAAACGCGATATCTTAATTTAAGGAAGTGCGGACTACCACCCCCTCAAAGTGATGTGATTTGTTAATGACATATGTGGGACGTATAAAAGATGGATTTAAAGTTATTATATATGATGTTATACTGGAATTATAATATACCTCTATATCATTATTATTTCTTTCCATTAATTTATGAGATAGAAATGAAAGTAGCATTCATGTGTACGTATGGCTTACCGTCTCCATGAACAATGCATTTCATTTCTTATCACCAAATGTAATGTACTATTATAAGTAAATATTTATAATGGATATATATAATTTATGTAACGTATAAATGATGAATATAATTCTGGAATTAAAATATAAATACCTCTCATTTAGTTTTTATTCCATTAATCTGACAAAGAAATGAAAGTAGCGTTCATGCGTACGTACGACTTACCGTCTCCATTAATAGTGCATTTCATTTCTTACCTCTAAATGATTATGTAATATTATAAATACATTTATATGATGTATATATATATGATATATATGATATCCAAATCATGAATATCATTCTAGATATAATGAACCTTTGACCACACGAACAACATGTAATTGTAAGAAGTTCACTTTCGACATAAGAACCAATTATCGACAAAACAAACATTATTAACTTTAATGATTACATAATGTTTATAAAATGTAAATAAGTGATATTAAAGGAATAATAATCTTGAAAAGGTTCTTAAGAAAGTATAAATTAACTCATGTTTATCATTCATGAGATTAAAGAACGATCAAGGAATGTCGGACCCAAGGTAAGGGATCTTACTCCTCTCTTTCTTTTTAAGTGCACTCTTTTATGTCATCCCTTCTAAAGCTCATCTTTCTTGTTATTGGGATGTTATTTTATATTAATCGTTCTGTAATTTTTATGTTCATATGATGAGAGACCCTATTCTCTCTCATCAATCCATTTTGGATGTTTTGATTGGCACCGTTAGGCTGCCGAATTTTCGTAAGAGATCTAACCTCTCTCTTTCTTTTTAAATACTCTCCTTTCTGTCACTTCTTTTAAGCTCCTCTTTGTTATGTTGGGGGATGTTCGTTTATATTCCTATTTCTATAAACATTATGTTAATATGATTAGAGACTATTTGATCTCATCAATCCATTTTTGTAAGTTTTATGTGGCACCGTTAGGCTGCTGAGTTTTCGTAAGAGATTTTTCATCTCACTTTTATTCCCGTGATATTTATGCTACATTTTCCACCATTTCCATTCAGTGGTGTATGTACTTCCTATTATTATACTCTTTGTGTAATATAATTTCATTTATGGGTACTTGCATATTCATTGTATGACCCTTCTTCAATTGGGTGTACATTTCGAAAGTTACCCAAGTCGGTAAGGGAACCTTTCACCCTCCTCTTTTTAAAAGACTTCTTTTGTTATGTCTTTTAATTTACATATTATTATGTTGGGATGTGTTCTTCAATATCCTTATTGATGTAAAGTTTATGTTCAATTTATGAGATATCATTCCCTCTCTCATCGACTAATTTTATGAATTTTCAAGTGGCGCTGTAAGGATGTCAAATTTTACCAAGGGAACTTCTTAACCAAATTTCGATTTAATTGGGTTAAACATGTAGTTATTGAATATGTCATACTTGGAATATGTGTGAATTAACTTTGAATTTTTTACCATTAATACCCACTTATATTGGGTGTATTTATATTTTTCACACATAATTATGAGATTAATTTATCATTAATTTAAGGTTACCTTCTTTATAATGGATTTCATCTCAATTTACATTGCCATTGAGACTTCATTGTTGTTATGCACCAATTCACTCTTATGTGGTGTGTATACTGTCCTTTGACATATTATATCATGAATCCCAATATTGACATGATATTATAAAGTTTTGATTAACTGTTATTCCACAATTATTTGCATTCGAGAGTCTCTCATTTTGTTAAAAACTATTTAACAAAAAATATCATTTTAAATGTTTTAAAGATTCATTATTAAAAATCATTATCTTTAATGTCCATGTTTTCAAAATGGTTTTAGTATTTATTTATATGGAAATTAATGTTTTAAAATTATAATTCCATTAAAATATTCAAAGCTGTGTGGGACACTTTCATTCAAAAATCTCTTTTAAATGGTTTTTGAAAATGTATTGATTAATTCAATATGTTGGAATTATTATTGTGATTGAAAATGAAATGTTGTTATTGAAATGTTTATATTTTCAATATTTTATGTGTAATGATGGTACTTTTACATTTTACAGGTGGTTACGTGATAAACAACATGACGGGTGGTGTCGTGAATACCAGGACGGGTGGTTACGTTATAACCTCCAATGCATTGGGTATGGAAGTCGGCTATGTGAATATTCCATTAAGTATGTATGGAAGTTGTCTGTATGGCTATTCCATTAAGTGTTGTGTGTGGAAGTTGACCGTATGGTTATTCCACTTATGTATGTTTATGTCCCAAGTTACCTTTATATATTATGTGTTCTTTATATGGGTTTTATGGTAATCCTTTGGTTACAAAAGGGTAATTAATGATATTTTATTCAGTGAAGAGTTTTTACTACTTCATTAAGGTGAAGGTATTACTTTGATAAAGTATACACGGTTTACTTGTTGTTTTGAATAATTAACAGTTTTCATTCTTTGTGTATCCCTTACTGAGCTCTTTATGCTCACCCCAAGTTTTTTTTTGAAATGTTTTTCCCAGGACATAATATGGAATAGGGTCAAGGATGGGATTAAGGGAAAGTCATGCTATCTAAGACATGGAACTAGACATGTTTCTTATTAAGAGTTTTTCTTTTATGGAAACTTAGGGAAAGTGTCTAATTTGTAATCTTTTGAGATGTAAAAGTTATGTCCTAATTCTCTAAAACTCTAAACCTGAAAATATCCTCAATGTGAATTATTCATTTAATTCAATATTAAGTAAGGTTTAAGGTCGGGGCCTTATACCTGTGGTCTATACAAGACACAAAATGTGTGGGAAAATCCCTTGAAGGAGTGAGGAAAAAGATACTAAGTAGGCACCGAGAAACCACAAAATAAATGGGATCAACTGAAAGAAAATAGTCTACTCAACCCAGCCATAGGTAAACCAAATTAGAGAGAAACTCCATCTCGACATAATCATTGGATAAACCTGACTAGTAAGTCCATAAAAAATGGTGTATCATATAATATGTGAAAAAACCATAAGGTAAACACAGAAGGCTCCAAGACATACTCGAATTAGGCACTAAGCCTCATAAAGTTCCCTCTTCATCTCCAGCGACAAGTTTCTACTCGAGACTCTACCGTAACATTAGACTAGGAGAACAAACTCTAGGAGCTCAGGTATCTTATATGTCACATGTCTGAGAGATACAGTCCATCAAGAATGAGAAATTAATCATGATAGCACAACAGAGATATATAACTCAATTATGTATCTAAAATTTTATGGAACCAATGCCATCCCAAAGGCTTATATATAAGAGAACACACATATTGGATACGACCACTAAACACATCACACTGGAATTTAGCTGATATAATTCCATAAAATGGGGATCAATACCAGGATCTACTAGGGGATGCAATTAACCCTACTAGAAAACTGAAACCCACAACTCCTCAGAAAGGGGATCACTCTTAGTATATTCTATGGAATACCACAAACCCAAAATGATACCAACAATATCTCATTCAGAAAGGGGATCACCGCAAGGATTCACTGAGGGACACCACAACCCAATATAATGTCCTGGTGATCATATACCTTAGATAATGGAACATCCCTCATGTAGTGTTGGTCATGATGACTCCATGAACTGCTTCTGGTATAACTTATGACATAAAGGATCATATCACATATGATTCCATAAACCCTACACATATAAAGTTTCTTAAACAATCTAATGGAAAGAATATATATCGATTATTAGATTGGAGTATGTGACCAGGGCTCAGTGGGGGCTCTGTCCACTACTAAAAAAACATCATGGGTAGAGGATCGATGCTCAGATAAATATTGGTCACACCGATTCCAAGAACACTACTAGAGAAAACAATGGGAAGTGAAGATCACATCGGGCCACTAGAGGTGATACATGTTCCAGATCTATTGTGCATATAGTCAATGTGGACCTAGAAAACTGAACCTAGAATGTAGGAACACATCCACGTAGCATGTATACTATGAATCCTGTGAGGGTTCATTATCCTATAATGGTGATGTGATAATGAAACACGCATAGTGAAAGGACCCAGGGGACCCACTCAAACCTTCTGGTCAAGGAACCACTTACCAAAGAGACCCCCACAACATTTCCTATACACATCATCTCTTAATCCCGAACCATGGCCACCATCTTGTTCTACATGGAAAAATTATCAAGAAGGGAAACACATGGGCATGAGTCCAAACAATAAAGTAAGAGATACAAAAGTTGTGAAATCCACTAATGTTAGACTATTCAGAATATAAGGGTGTTTATATGTGGTGTGACCCCTCCTAAACACACAATTGTTTCCCCTACCCATGCTAAATTTTTGGGAATGTGGAACCACACATTGTGTACCATAGGTACCTGACATGTCTCACCTCACTCGATCCTCGTATGTGTATTCTATTCACATGGAATAGCCAATCGTGTACCCCACATGGGATGTACACCCTATTATAGGGAATTCCTTGACTATATAGATCACATGGTTGTGTATCCTTCTCGTGCCAATGTATGGGCCCATCTGTCCGTGTACTCTTGCTATGTACTAGTACCAACCATGTATATCACAAGGATTATATGTCCCTATACCCATGAAAAATGAATTGGGGTCACTATATAATGTGTAACCCATGGAACACAGTCTGTAGTCCCCTAAAGTCATCTTTCCCAGATGTTAAGAACACACTAGATGTTCCCCTTTTCTAAATTTTTTTAGATGAGAAAATACCTTGGAAACTTCTTACAAACAGACCAAACCCCCCCTCTCATCACCCTGAAACACACATAATGACCCTCAAGGTGTCCCTAGAAATCATCTAGGGGATATAAAAAAATAATATAATGCATAAAAATTGAATAAGTACTTCAAAATCAAAATAAATACCTTTATAGTATAACACCAAATCTTGATGGTCAAATTAGTGCTCGGAAGCAACTGATGCATGATTCGGGGACGATCAACTTCACGATCTAAGATCGATGGTACTTTATTTTTTATATTTGGTCCTCATTCCATATATCGATAAAGGGGTATTTTAGGGGCTTCATATCCTCTTATGTGTGAGCCAAAGGGGTGGGGTAGGATAAATATTTGATTAGTTTTCATTAAACCAATATCCTCCATTTAACACCCTACCCATGAAATGCCTCTGACACACCACCTGTGTCCAAGAAATATTATATTATGCCTAGGGTAAACATGGTATTCTAAACTCAACATAGGTCATAGAAATACAATCTGAGACTACACTAAGTATTTAATCAATGTTTCCAAAGAAACTACTCTTGGGTGATGAAAAATATTTAAAATTTTTAAAATCAGCACACCAAGGCTCTTCCGTCCGCGAAACACCACGCCAACTCATCGCCTAGAATCGAACATATTTTTCAGTATATTCCAAAATTTTATATGGAGAAACCAAGTAATTGAATCTTTATTAGAAACCATTTTATTCAAATTTTCATGGATGTAAAATTCATCCTACCCTTCATGTCCCACACACCCATCTCGTGTGTTCCTATCATGATGCATCCCAACTATATACCTTGGTGCCTAAAATGATGATTGAATTAACAACATCATGTTTTGATGGACATAAGATAAATATCATAACAAGTCACATAAAACAACTTGTTCATCACACAATGATGAAATTTCCTTCAAATGTAACAACACATATCAAAAACAATACTTCCTTCCATAGGTACTTGGGTTTTTCCACATACACTGGTTTGTTACTCCTAAGGATGAGATCATTGCAAAGGACCAAAAATGTATAGTCCCCTTTCTATAATCCCAAAGTAGTAATGAATAGAATATAATGATCTATACCACTTTATAACATCCATGGCCCAAAAAAAAATTAAACGGGTGCTGTCACCTGGGTCACCACATGACCTCAAGAACGCCTCCATGTACAACATATGTTTCCAATAAGCAGTGAGGGTTTAATAGATCATGTGGGGAAACTATATGCTCTTTACTAGAGTATTCCTCAACAGATAACATATGAAAGAAAGGATAAATAATTAAAGAAGTAGAGTATTAATTACCAACCGTTTCCCAAATAGGGTATAACCACAACCAACAATTAATGTGCCATGCCATTCTAATAGTGATAAAAGTAAATGAAACCCAAAATGAAGGACCAAAATATGAACCACCAAAATGGGTCCTAACTCCATGTTTGGATCCTTAACTATGAACATCCCAATCCCAACTCAAGTCCCAAGCCTAGGGACTTTACTCTTATCCCTACCAACAACCATGTAATATTCATAGGATACCAATGGAGGCCTATAAAGCATGTGAGTATGACATAGTAGGCCACCACCAATGGGGTTTACAATATAACATTTCCAAACATGTAGTGTGTGTTTGTATTAAATAATTGATATTCTGAAAGGATGATAACTTGGGTTCCATTGGTTAACGTTGTTCACATTATCTATTTTAATCATTTATCCCATTTTCATCATTTGTTCAATTTCTCACATTTGTTTCATGTGTTAATAAATTAAATCATGTACATTATCACATAATCCAATCAATTACCATGAATAATGGAATAATTAATGTATGTTATCTCACTAGGTATTAACATTTCATAATCAACACATCATAATTACATTGGATACTCAGTCCAGCTAGTCCAATCAAATGCATATGTTAGAGATATTGATCATCTATCTCAATCCCAAACCTTTGCATTATAGGGGTGGAGTTTAAATCCTCTCTCCATCCCGAGCCATTGGAGGATGCCTAGTAAACTATCTCACACCACCAAGTCATGTGCCGATGATTATTTATCGCTTTACCACATATAACATATCAAAAACAAACACAATCAATATGTATAACATTCATAATTCATTTTTCATTCGGTACATGATACATAATTAAAATCTAACCAATTATAACATTTACCAATTACTTAGAGTATCCCATTTAACAAATTTAACATTTCACGTGTTAACCCATTTACTAATTCGACAATTTTTTTACATTAACCTATTTTGAAGAATTAATAAATTCAAATAAATTAGCCCATTTATTCAATTCAATTAACAAAATAAGTTATTTGATACATTCACTTCATTCCATTTAATAATTTTTTATACTTTTCGAAACAATAAATTTTTCCATTTCCAATGAATATCCAAAACTATGATTCATGAAAATTTATAATTAAAACTAACATTTCAACACATTTATCATGGTTTATATTTCAACACACATGAAAATTAGGCCATTCAATTAAATTTTCCATGTTATAGAATATTGGTGAACCCCATGTGTGTCTCTAATACTATTTAATCAATGTCAAATCCTCCCATGGGGATCATGAGAATTTCAATTCCTGGTTTATCCAACAGCTTTACCAAATATTTCTCAAGGAAAAAAATGAACAATAAAAGGGAAGAATTAACAAAACCACACATGCATAAATCAACTTCAAGACTATGGGATATATAATTTAGACAATCTAACTCGAATCCATAGATGAACAATCACTAAAAATTATCCTTATATCTGGATTCAAGATTTCTATGATTCCCTAATGTATAATCCTCTAGGAAAAAAGTTTTTTAGGGTTTGTGAAGAAAAATAATGATATTGAACGCCCTAATATAGAAAAGATAATCAAGGGAAGTGATAGAATAACCAAGAAAATCTATTCATATCCAAAGACATTCCCAACGGACTAGAAATAGAGGATATTGACTCTTGGGATGATTTGGGGGCATTGGATCTTAACTTCAGATAATGCAGAAGAAATGGGGATAGAAATCTAGTAGAAAACTAAAAATTCCAAGGGTGGAAACCAAAAATTAATTCTTTTAATGAGGTGCACTATTTGGACACATGGTTTTCTAATCCTTTGACAAGCCTTATAAATTCTTCTATCCAAGAGGGATCCAGGTAACATAGTTACCTAAGGATCCTGCAATTTTTGACATATTATGCACCAATCATGTATAATTACACTATCTCAAACTGTATGGATTGGATTTCTCCCTGGCACAATTTATATAACCATGAACCTATCCTCCTAGATAGCATAGTTTGGGTGTACAATTTTCACTAATTATAGGCCAACTGCAAAACATGAGCATGATAACTTGATTCCCATTTCTTTATATTCCGAAACCCCTAGAACACCCCAAGATTCCTCAAAGACATCGCAAACATTTATTTAAACATCATTAAGTGATTCATTCCAAAACATAAATGAGAACATACATCCGTTAATTCAGGGATCTTACATCACACCAAATTTTAACAAATAAGAATAAGGACTCCAACATTATCTTGAAGAAGTACAGGAAAAGTCCCTACATGTACATGGTGTGTCTGACTAACCCTAAAACTACTTATGTCTTGCACATACAAGGCATGAACTTTTCAGAATATACAGTTTTTCCCTATGGGTAAAAGATATTGATTTTATTATAGAATATAGTGTGGTATCCAGTTATGACCTTGTAATATGGAAACTTGTCATGTACTTCGTCCATTCTCATGTACACTGGACATGTCGCAATATATTCTTGTGAACTTTCCAATGTATAGATAATGTTCCCTGAAATATATGTTGTGTTAGGTATATTCCATTAATAAATATGTTTTTTCTTCTCAATACTGGGTATATTCTAATGAAAATGGGTTGTGACCCTCCACACATTAAATGTGGGTCTAAATTTCCTCCTGAGTGCATACTCCTTGTACAGGCTGATTTGTTCACCAAGGGCCACTAGCTTGCGGTTTTCTACACATGCCATTTGAGGTCACATAAAATTATTGGAAAATAATCCATATAAATGATGAAATTTCTTGTCAAGGGTCACACATCATGTGTTCCAACAATACATTGTCTGATATTTAACACATCATGATCCTTAGCCACCACAATAAGGGTTACCACATGTCATATGTCCCCCTGAGACTTCATGGAGTGTATTTTGAAAATTCATAGAAAATTCATATCTTTCTGCATCATTTCCCCACATCATTCCCAAATGTTGTTATTACATAAATCAAGATCATTGATCCCAGATATATGAAAAAACATTCTTCAGACCTCATTAGTTTTCAGCTTCTAGCAACCTGATTTTCTTGTGGGAATCCTCTGTCATTGCACAATGCCGGATGTCCTGCCAAAAGTATGAGTTTGATAAGACATTAGAACACTCATGTTCATTACCTCACAATGCTTGTGTCATTAATACATAACCCAAAGCTAATGGATTTATAATTTATAATAGAAAATGGTAGTGAAACAATCACCTAGTATGTATTTATCGAACCACTAAGAAATGAATTACCATTGATAAATATGTGATGAATAATGTGAGAAATGAAAAAATAACAAACAAGAATAATGAACCTCAACCATTAATAATTGTGGGCTCAGTCTGTTTCTTTTAGACTGATGAATTAATAAATGATAATCAAAATATATTGATTCCAAAAACCCTGAAAGATAACCCCTTTCCCACAAATCATTACCAACCCACAGATCAATATTTTAGTGTGATTGATTTGTTTATTTATATGAATAAAAATATATTAAACCAAAAAAATCTCAACCTCATTTTTTGAATTATCACTATGGATGAATGGTCAATTATCATTTTCATTAGGGAGATCTACAAGCACCAATTGACACATTGATTATCAATCGACGATACATTTTAGATCATCTTAAAATGATCCTCCAACTTCCCTCACTAAATACCAATAGTTATATTACAAATAATATAGTTTTTCATTTAAATTTTCTTATATGGATTAGTTTAGTTATGATGAAAAAATAGAAATTTAATTAATCAATTAAATTTTAAATCCAACTGTGATGGTTGTTTTTTAAAACACACACAGTTGACAAAGGTTATGTCATTCTTTGGTTAATACCTATATTTTATATTTAATCACTATATCCAATTTCCAGTCTGAGACCCATTTTATGATTTAATCTATTATTTCTAAAAAAATACATTCATATGATATAATATATTTGATATTTATAATATACCCACACTAAGGTTCTCCAAACATTATAATCACATGCTTACCCATCACCTAGATTTAAAAATATTCCATATAATAAATAAATTTTTTACATTGTATGAAAATAGTTTTAAAATTTTCTCCACCTCAAATTATTTTCATCCCAAAAATTAAATATCATCTTTCATGTTAGTATATCGAGATCTCAATTGGTTGTACGACTTCCATGATCTCTCGTGAAGGTTCTTGGCTTTTCAAAAATAGACCCCCCAAGGTAAACACTCACCCATGAGGGGTCTTCTCTATCATGTTCTCAAATTACAATGGTAACCTCATTAAGGTATCTCCACCCTCAAAATCCATATCATCCTAATCAGTAAAATTCAATGACTTGTACACATGTCTCATCAACTGGTGTATGTGGAAAACACCAAGCACTTTATCTAGCTATTGTAAATTGTTCAAGTGGTATGGCACCTTTCTAACCCATTACTATAATTAGAAAAGTGGTATGTGATATTTTATGATTTCCTTACTTCTTGACTAAAACTCTAAACCTTCTATTAGGTGATATCCAATGAAACACATGATATCTTCATTGAACTTTACAAGCCACCATCATTCGGCCTCAAGGGACTCCCCACATTTTTAGGTAGACCTCATTCTGTGATATATGAACCATGAAATTTTTTAACCATCAGTTTCACCAATTGTGGGCCTAAAAAAACTATATACCACTAACTCTAACTGGTATTGTGTTGACCTAGAGGGTCTCCCATGTATGGACTCAAATGGTGCTACTCTAGTGGTAAAGTGGTAGATGTGGTGATACATCGAATCAACAGAAAGTATATGATCCTCTAATATATGACCCCTATCTAACCTGAAATCACGAATCATGTTAATCATAATATATGTATTCTTATTTTCTGGGCCATAATATTGGGGTAAAGACATTGTTTTTAACCACAACTGAGTTCTCAAATGCTTCCAACATCTACTCTATAATCCTGATATGATGTTAGAATCATAGTATAAATCAATCGTCAAGAGAATGAAATGAATCTGAACTACCGAAATAATGAATGATAATCCATGGATTACCAATCTAAGATAGCATCGTGAACAATCACTAATTATGGGCGATCCACTATAAAAACCAAAAAGATATCATCACATTTACACTTCCATCTGGAACATCGATCATCACCTTCTGACTAGTGGGACATCAAGTGATAAACTAATCAACATTCTACAACATACATGGATTCCCCAACTAATGAAAATGAATACTTTTATAACCCCACAACAAATAAAAGTCTGTATAAAGGAAAGAAACTACTTTAGAACCTCCCCTTATAGTTTGATTTCTATCATCCTCCATCCTAAAAAGGGGTTATGTTTTCTATACCATTAGAAAATCCATTAAGAACATGTATAGTGGATATTTATCCACCTAGTAATTAATAGTATATATTGCAAAGTTATACCATCCAAAAATAAATAAAAAGTGAAAAGGTAGAAACTATTAATGGGAGGTACTTTTCACCATCCTCATCATTATGAGTCAACTGCAACAAGGAATACTACACCATCACCTCGATCAAAAATTGTGAATAAAAATTCTTATTTTGAGAATCGACTAATATGGCCATGTTGTAATGTTTATATAAATCTAGAAAAACCTCAAACATAACTGAATACAATCTAACACCAATGTGTGAGAATACATATCCCAATAATTGGAACTCCTGGATTTCAGAATGATGATTTAAGATTTGTCCTTACAACTGTTACTCTCAGAGAATTTCAAAAATAATTTTTAGTTGTCTCGTGTTCTCTTACTTATATGATAAGAATACTATGATTCTAGTGTATAAAGATACCATGAAATTATCTAATAAGGGTTTAGGGATCCATCCTTTAAGTCCCACAAACATTTATAGGGATTCTAACATCCGAAAAAGGTTTAACCATAAAATAAAAAAACATAGAGTATTTAAAAATATTTATTATGTATAAACTATTATCAAAACTGTAGCAATTTATTAAATTTCTTGAGGTAAAACTAGAAGAACCAGTTAACCCCTAACCATCTGTTAAAGTGGTCATGGATTCTCAGGGTTTGATACCCCTTCAACTATAACCTGGTTCTAGAAACATTAATCCATTCATTACATCAAGCTCTCATCCACCTCTAGGAAAACAAGAGTAGGATTTGAAAGTTATAATACTTCTTCTTTGAAGGACCCTTATGTAGAGACCCAAAGCATGACGTACATGGACATTACATTAGTATAGAGGAATACATAATACATAACAAAAATAGACACACAAGTACCGTAATAGTTTAGTTTCTTTGGAAACATGGAACGTAATCTTCTAATCATGGTAAAAGATCTTCAACATCTCCTATAAAGATCTTCCCCATTTTTTTCTTAACTAAAACACTTCCTTATATCCTAGGGAAAATAAAACATAAAAAGGGTGAGCTCAAATTCTCAGTAAAGGTAAGTAAGGACAAAATAAAACATACCATATAAATTTGAACTTAAAAACATGAACCTAACGTTTAATCATCAAAAGCTTGAACAATGACATAAAACATGGAAGTACGTAAGGAATAGATCATAAAGAAACATTAAGAATGATAAAATATCATGGGAATAAAACATGTAATTGTGGAAACCATTAAGCACATGATATGATTTCTATAGTAGCTAAGGCATTGCTTCCAGGACCATCTTAGTGGACAAAGTCCCTTTCTGAATCGAGTTCATTCCTCTTTCCAGTCCTGTATTACTGAACCGGTTTAACTTGCCGTTCCAGCCATGTATATCTCATGATATATAAATCTTTACCCAATTCATTGGAGAATGATATAGGTCCCACACATCTTATAATTAAATCATTCTTACTTGTGCCACAACAAAAACATAAATCATTCATCATAACCCAATGAATAAAATGGGTTTCATAAACATCATTCCATCACAACAAAATCCATATAAAACAAATGGATATCATTTCATCATAAGAAATTTGAAACCATGTAAATAATATAGACATTATACATGAAACATACATATATTAAATAATGTCATCTTAGAAGGAAAAATGGTTTTGAAAAAACACTTGAAATGAATTCTTGAGGAAAATATCCTTTCTTCTTCAAAATCATTTTCTTTTCACAAAATGTCATGAAATTTCAAAAGAAAAGGATTTTGTTGAAAATATTCATGAAATATTTTGGAGGAAGCTCCATGAAAATAAGGCTTTATAAAACTGTAAAAATCTGTTCGTGCCGTATAAGTAAAAAAACATTCTTCTCGTACTTTTGCTGGAAAAGTCAAAAAGTACCTCGTAACGTAAACAAAAGAAATATTCCTTGCATACCATGTAGTAAAAGTCAAAATGGGTAAAATGGAATTCAAACATACATGAAAACACTTTTTAAAAAAAATTGACATGGATGATATAAATAACCACAGTAAATACTTACGAATAAGCAATCTCGGATAAAAATGAGATTTGAAAAATTATCCATTACCTTATGTCCAATATGCTTTGTATGTATCCAAAACTACTGTATAATGATTTAAATAATTTCATTGTCTTATTAAAGAATCATATTTATTGTTATGATATCATATATGGTTCACTTATGACTTTATATTACCCGTTATTTTGTAAATTCCATGTTAAAGAGCGTTTTGGGTAAAATCGTTTCATTTGTCGTCCGTGTTTTGAATTGTAATTATTCATATGATTACTTAGATCATGATTACATAATTACAGAATATAAAACATGATTTATATATAATATATATTCAGAATATACATATATATAATAGATCTATAAATGGAATGAAATAAATTGTTCATGGAGACGGTAGGCCGTACGTACGCATGAACGCTATTTTTGTTTCCTTATTGAATTGAATGGAATTAAGTAGATGACATAAATATATATATACATAAATCCAATATCATTATTATGTCATATATTTCATTATTATTGCTTATATACACTTTATAATCATTCTTAAATGGTTAACATGGAGAATGAATCTCATTGCGTCGTGGAGACGGTAGTCCGTACGTACGCATGAGCGATGAAATCGTTCCCACAATTATTGAATTGAATTGGAAAGGATGATACAATATATAATAATCAGTATTATGTTATAATAACTATTTATAGTTATTCATTACACCATTATACCCATCCACGTAAGGTGGTGTTGGAAAAACAGATTACACCACGGCGTGGAGATGGTATTCCGTACGTACGCACGCGTGGTGATTTCGTTTTCCGTAGGATGGATAGATGGTGAAATAGGGTTGTTTCATACTTATAATAACATATCAGTATATTATTGATATTGATGTTATTACTTCATAATTAAAAAAATTACAGAAGACGAAGTAGAAGAAGAAATAAAGTTGAAAGAATCAGTAACAGACATTACCTCTTCTTTGAAGCGCCTCTTTGAGACCTCCACATAGGGCACTAACAATGGTCCTTGAAGAGGACCCGGACCTCTAGGATGTTTCTAGGGAAGTGGAGAAGAGAATTTTTCAGGGTTTGGACAAGCCTGAAGGCTGAAATTGGTGTGAGGAAGAGAGGGAGGAGGTGCCCTTTTATAAGGGAGGAGAGGGGAACCTTTGGCATTCTTAGAAATATTAATTTTTAATAAATATAACCCCACTTAATAACCTCCAAAAATGACTCATATTATAATATTAGATTATATAGGGTTTTAATCTCATCAAACAATAAAATTTAGACGTGTTAGGATTTTATTTTAAACATTATCAACTTGCTTTATCCTTACTTAATCGATTTAATTTTATTTGTGGTAATAACATTATAAATTTTAAATTATAACAAATAATTGCTTATATGTTGTGAACTATACATAATTGGATAACTTATAACATTTATGACCATATAAATTTAAATTTATAATTTTTATATATTTTTGTGATTTTTAAACATTTTTATAATATGTTATTGTTATAAAATAACAATAATGTCAATTTTGACACTATTCATTTATTTGACTTTAAATAAAATATATACATAAGATATGTTCAAAATAAAAGATTTAATAGAATCATAAAAGGTCATATGTATCTAGAAAATTATTGTATCACATTAAATGGTTCATATAATATTTAGTTTATTATTTTTAAAACAATTTATTTGGTTTATCTCTTAATAAAATAATTACTACAACATTTTTGTATAATTATTTAATATACTTATTTGTTGCATAAAAATCAAAAATAAAATCATTTGATGAAGATAAATCTATTAGGTTTTACAATAATACTTTTACTCTAATTTATCATCTTAAAATCACAATATTTAAATTTTTATATTTATTAAATTATGAAGGTGACTACTTTGGCA
Source organism: Viscum album (assembly GCA_963277665.1). Taxonomy (NCBI): domain Eukaryota; kingdom Viridiplantae; phylum Streptophyta; class Magnoliopsida; order Santalales; family Viscaceae; genus Viscum; species Viscum album. The sequence goes on along the minus strand of OY728160.1, from coordinate 373,629,106 downwards.
TCATTTAAAATAAACTAATATAAGTGTCGTAATCACTTTTATAAGACTCCGAACGGTTATATATTTGGTAATTGGATTCTTATGGTATAGATATATACTACCATTAAGTTTTGGTCAGGTTTTTAGGAAATTTAATGGGTATTATTATTTCAATAAAAACTATATAAATGATTTTTCACTTAATAAATAATTTATGCATCATTAATTTATCACCATTAATGTCAATTATTAAATCCCTAAAAATTATAAATAAATTATCATGATGTAGATAATTTTATTAGATTTTTGGAGACTATTCATGTTCGATGTTTTATGATGTTTATCACTAAATTAAAATTATTATACTTTTAAGATTTAAGAGAGTGACATGTTGTCACTTTCTTTGGTTTTACTAATAATTAAATTATTTTCATAGTCAAAAGTCCATAATATGAATCTAATCCGACCCTTATGTGATGTGGGTCTACTGTTATCCATCGAATATAATTTTGGCACGTGTTAGGGTAATTTTATAATATTATATTTACCCTTAATTACCTGATTTACCATTAACTATGGTAAATAAAATTTACCGTAGTTACTATTCATAATTCACAAAAATAAAAAGTAGCCTATTAACATAATTTGGACCCAATGATTCCAAATATGGAATCCATTTTTTCAAATTCAATAAAAATAAGTTGCAGAAGTTAATTTATAATTAATCCCGTTGTCGAATGAAAAAGGGTTTTTGTTTAAAACATTGCAAAAGATTGAATTGATTTAACCTATGAATTTAATGTAAAATCAATTCTAATGACATAAATTATTTTAAATGGAAAAAATATATTCTATTTATATGTTAAAACCATTCAATATTATAATTTAACCATATAAATTATTGCGATGAAAAAAGTTGTTTTTAATTAAAACATAGCGTGTTTTTTTACTATTCATCAAAATATGAAAGTTACCAGAATAATATGAAAAATTTATCCAAAGTAAATTTTTAATTTTTGATTCCAATGTAGAATTTTATTTTGTCAATTTGATCTTATAAAAATGTCAAAAACCCGATTTAATGTGTGTGCTCCATCAAAAGGCGGCAAAACTGCTTTTTTTAAAAAATACATATTTTGCCGTCAATATTTATTTTGTTCTTATACCATGTTCTAGAAAATGTGTAAGATGAATAATAATGTTATAAAATTCAAATTTTAGTTAATACTATTTATAATAGCTAGTTCATAATTATATTATAATAATATATCGTTGTTTAGTAAAACTCGGTATTGCGTACAACACACGCTATAGAGGAAGGTCGTGATTGCGGGTAATGCAAGCCAAGTCAGGGTTGTGTGTTGTACAATAATCCTTCGTTGTTTCGTATAACAGAATCCAGCCATATTTAATTTATACATTTAATATATATATATACTCAATGTTGTGTAGAATAACTATTATCAAAATTGTGTGTAACACGATCAAGGAATAGTGTTGCGTATACTACTAGCTAATACGGTGTTGCGTATAGCGCAAGGTAATCTTGGTGTAGTATACAACACAAGACATTAATGAAATCAAAAGAATATTTTTCATAAAATATCGGGGTGTTAAATTCTACCCCCTTAAAATTAATTTCACCCTCGAAATTCGTCGGGGTTATAAATGGTTTACTACTAGAAAGTTTGTTTAATAGAAACCCCCATCGTAAAAACGAATACCAAAACGTGGATTTAAAAACTAAAGTATGAAATGTAACGGTTACCCAAATTAACTCATCAATGGGTTTCCATGTAGGAGAACATAGTCGAAAATACAGATATGGAAGAAAAATCTAACCATCATGTTCTGATGGAGAGTGGTAGAGAACATGGCTATAAAATAGCCAACAATCAAAAAGCCATAGATTTTCAATGATCTATGGTACCATCTGATTCATCATATATAAGGGCACTAGGACATCATTTTTGGTTTTCAAGATCATTTCCCTAATGTTGATGAAATTGGAAATAGAAGAAATACTTTCGTGATTTTGGTACAGTCTCCCCGTTGTTCGTTCTTTGGACAATTTCCACTTCATCTCTTAAAGAAATGAAGTTGAATTTGTCATTCGTGAAGTGTTAGCAGCTCATGTGATAGAATGATGGGTCATTCCATCTGTCTCAAACAAAAGGATATAAATGTTATCAAAAATACATAATTCCATCTATAGTGAGATTAATCATATATGGTTCCTAAAATGGACTTATAATTCATATATGATACTGCTTAATATAATAAAACTAGTTTATACTAAACAAGGACTTCTTGTAGGCCAGTGGTAGGCGATAAAGGCCAGTCGCACTTTGGTTGTGGGTTCGATTCCCACAGCCTTGTCCGACACGATGGGTTGTCGCACGTCTTGTAGGTTGTCCTTTTTCTAAAACTACATTACTATAACATCCCATCAATAATATCAAAAAAAAGTTATATCTGTAAACAATACTAACTTATGTCTAACATAATCCATTCCAATCTTTAGGTTTATCTGAAATACTTCGGTCCAAGCTCATAGTATAATGAAAATGATTACTTGAAATGTCATCAACCAAACATGTTAATACCATAATTTACCCCCCATATATCTTGTTGGTCACATTCCATTCATGTGAATACCTTAATCATGTATTCTATTGAAAATGAATACCCATTAAACCTTAGTGAAATCATGAATGATGTCAAAAGTTAACACTTTCCACATACCAAAATCCAAAAATTCTATTTACTCAAACCATGATATAACCTTCTCCTTATATAAGTCATGAGCTCATGAATACTATCAAACATTTAATTTTATCCTTATCCCTTCATTGTGCCCATATCATCTAAATTCCAAAAAAATCGGAATAACCTTTCATGGATACTAGAACCATTAATCATACACTTTCAAAACTCAAGGAATACAATAGTGTAACAATCCTTTGACCGCTCTTTATTCCATAGTACCATGAGAGTACATATACAACATTACACTTGATAAACATGTAATCATTCCACTACCTTCTTAAACCATTGGTCGAGCTTCAAAAATTCTTTCATCTCACATATCATTTGTAGTCTCTTTATCATCATCAACAAAAATACTACCCATACGGCCATACAGATTCTCTTCATGAGACTTTACCTTAGGGAATTGGTTTGCATAATGCTCGTACATTCCACATTTAAAACATTTAACCATTTTTGATGTCATATCAATACCATTACCCTCATTCATGGTATTATTTGATCCTTTAACTTTTCACTTACTGGCTTTGTGTCCTTCTTTTCCACACCGAAAGAATCTTCCAGTTCCCTTGAAACAATCTCCCCGACGCCTCTTCCCACATGATTTACATGAGGGAAATTGAACTTTCTTTCCTCTATGATCATCATGAAACTCCATCTTTTTCTTATTATCTAAGTCTGGAAACTTACCAAAGTTGAGATTATTGATCAAATTATGAGATTTCTGATTAGGCATAATAACAATTTTTGGACTTCCAAATCCCGTTTCATTTGGTTTCTCATGAAGAATATCATTCCATTGTCCATCATATCCTCCATTATCATGAATCTTCCTGTTTCCAGCTATTTTCTAAAACCCAAAAAGAATAGTGTGAGAGGAAAAAATCATGCTAGGGAAAAAACATTATAAAGGGGGAGCCCCCTCAATATCTAACATATTAGGTTAAATTATAATATTGTTACCATAGTTCTAGTACTATATACTATACGCATACTTATCCTTATGGACATCCCTAGACATACCTTAGAAATACCTCTAGGGGTCTCACTAACATTTTCGCATCCTAGTTTCCAAAGGTTGACTAAACCATTCCTCTAATACCAACTGTAGAGACCCAAAGTTGATGTACATGGGCATAACATTACTTTAGAGGAAAACTTAATACATAAAAAAAAATAGATACACAAGGACCATAATAGCATCGTGGCTTTGGAAACTTGGAAAGTAATCTTCTAATCGTGGTGAAAGATCTTCAACATCTCCCATAAAGATCTTCCCCTTTTTTTTCTAACCTAAAACCTTTCTTTATATCTTGGGGAAAATAAAACATAAAAATGGTGAGCTCAAATGCTCAGTGAGGGTAATCATGGATAAAATAAAACATACCATATACATTTGAACTTATAAACATGAACATAATGATTAAACATCAAAAGCTTGAGCAATGAAATAAAACATGGAAGTACGTAAGGAATAGATCATAAAGAAACATTATGAATGATAAAATAGAATGGAAATAAAACATGTAATTTTGGGAACCATTAAGAACATGATATGATTTCCATAGTAGCCAAGGCATTGCGGCCAAGACCATCTTAGTGGACAAAGTCCCTTTCTAAATCGAGTTCATTCCTCGTTCTAGTACTATATTACTGAACCGGTTTAACATGTCGTTCCATCTATGTCTATATCATGAGTTATAAATCTTTACCCAATGAATTGGAGGTAGATATAGGTCCCACCCATCTCATAATGAAATCATTCTTACTTGTGCCACAACATAATCATAAATCATTCATCATAACCCAAAGAATAAAATGGGTTTCATAAACATCATTCCATCATAACATAATCCATATAAAACAAATGGATATCATTTCATCATAAGAAAAGTGAAACCGTCTAAATTATAGATGCATTATACTTGAAACATACATATATGAAATAATGTCATCTTAGATGGAAAAATGGTTTTGATAAAACACATGATATGAATTCTTGAGGAAAGTATTCTTTCTTATTCAAAATCATTTTCTTTTCACAAAATGTAATTCAATTTTAAAAGAAATCGATTTTTTTGCAAATAGACATGAAATATTTTGGAGGAAGCTTCATGAAAATAAGGCTTTATAAAACCGTAAAAATCCATTCGTGCTGTATAAGTAAAAAAACATTCTTCTCGTACTATTGCCGAAAAAGTCAAAAAGTACCTGATAACGTAAAAAAAGAAATATTCCTTACATAACATGTAGTAAAAGTAAAAATGGGTAAAAATGAATTCAAACATACATGAAAACACTTTTAAAAAACATGTACATGGATGATAGAAATAACCCCAGTAAATACTTTCGAATAAGCAATCTCGGATAAAAATGAGATTTGCAAAATTATCCCTTACCTTATGTCCAATATGCTTCGTATGTATCCGAACCTCCTGTACAATGATTTAAATAATGTCATTGACTTATTAAAGAATCTTATTCATTGTTATGATATCATATATGGTTCACTTATGACTTTATATTACCCGTTCTTTTGTAAATTCCATGTTAAAGAGCGTTTTGGGTAAAATCGTTTCATTTGTCGTCCGTGTTTTGACTTGTAATTATTCATATGATTACTTAGATCATGATTACATAATTAAAGAATATAAAACATGATTTATATATAATATATATTCATAATCTACATATATATAATAGATCGATAAATGGAAATAAATACACCGTTCATGGAGACGGTAGGCTATACGTACGCATGGACACTATTTTTGTTTCCTTATTGAATTGAATGGAATTAAGTAGATGAAATACATATATATATATATAAATAAATAAAGTATCATTATTATTTCATATATTTCATTATTATTTCTTATATATACTTTATAATCATTCTTAAATGGTTAACATGGAGAATGAATCTCATCGCGTCGTGGAGACGGTAGTCCGTACGTACGCACGAGCGATGATATCGTTCCCATATTTATTGAATTTAATTGGATAGGATGATAGAATATATCAGAATCAGTATTATGTTATAATAAATATGTATAGTTATTCTTTACACCATTATACCCATCCAATTAAGGTGGTTTTGGAAAAACAGAGTACACCATGGCGTGGAGACGATATTACATACGTACGCACGCGCGGTGATTTCGTTTTCTGTAGGATGGATAGATGGTGAAATAGGGTTGTTTCATACTTATAATAAAATATCAGTATATTAGTGATACTTATTTTTTACTTCATAATGAAAAAAAATAAATAAGAATAAGTATAAGAAGAAATAAAGTTGAAAGAATCGGTAACGGACATCACCTCTTCTTTGAAGCGCCTCTTTGAGACCTCCACTTAAGACACTAAAATTGGCCTTTGAAGAACTCCAGGACCTATATGATGTTTCTAGGGAAGTGGAGAGGATAATTTTGCAGGGTTTGGCCGTGCAAGAAGGCTCAAATTGGTGTGAGTAAGGGATTGGGAGGTGCCCTTTTATTAGGGAGGAGAGATGCACCTTTGGAAATCTTAAAAATATTAATTTATAATAAATCTATCCCCACTTAAAAACCTCTAAAAATGACTCATATTAGAATATTAGATCATATAGGATTGTAATATCATCATCCAATAAAATTTAGACATGTTAGGAATTTATTTTAAACATTATCAACTTGATTTATCCTTACTTAAGAAATTTAATTTTATTTCTGGTAATAACATTCTAAATTTTAAATTATAACAAATAATTACTTATTTGTTGTGAATTGTCCATAATTTGATACATTCTAACATTTTAGACCATATAAATTTTAAATTTATAATTTTTACATATATTTGTGATTTTTAAACAATTTTATAATATGTTATTTTTATAAAATAACAATAGTGTCAATTTTGCACTATTCATTTATTTGAATTTAAATAAAATATATACAGAAGATATGTTCAAAATAAAAGCTTTATTAGATTCATAAAATGTAATATGTATCTATAAATTTTTTTTATCACATTAAATAGTTCATATAATATTAATTTTATTATTTTTAAAACCATTTGTTTGGTTTATCTCTTAATAAAATAATTACTACACCATTTTTGTATAATTATTTAATATAGTTATTTTTTGCCTAAAAATTAAAAATAAAATCCTATGATTAAGATTAATATATTAAAATTCACAATAATACTTTCACTCGAATTTATCATCTTAAAATAACAATTTTTAAATTGTTATATTTATTAAATTATGATGGTGACAACTTTGGCATCATTTAAAATAAAATATTATAAGTGTCGTAATAACTTTTATAATACTCCAAAAGGTTATATATTAGGTAATTGGATTATTATGGTATAGATATATACTGCCAAATGTATTGTTCAGGTTTTTGGGCCTTTTAATGGGTATTATTATTTCAATAAAAACTATATTACTGATTTTCCACTTAATAAATAATTTCTGCATCATTAATGTATCACTATTAATGACAATTATTTTATCCCTAAAAATTCTAAATAAATTTTCATGATGTAGAAAACATTATTAGATATCTTGATACTATATATGTTCTATGTTTTATGATGTTTATCACTAAATTAAAATTATTATACTTATAAGATTTAAGAGAGTGACATGTTGTCACTTTCTTTGGTTTTAATAATAATTAAATTATTTTCATAGTCAAAAACCATAAAATGACTCTAATACGACCCTTAGGTTATATGGGTATACTTTTAGCCATCAAATAGAATTTTTTCATGTGTTAGGGTAATTTTATAATATTATATTTACCCTTAATTACCCGATTTACCTATAACTATCGTAAATAAAATTTACCGTAGTTACTAATCATAATTCTAAAAAAAACGTTTCCTATTAACATAATTTCGACCCAATGATTCCAAATATGGAATCCATTTTTTCAAATTCAATACAAATAAGTTTCATAAATTAAATTAAAATTAATCCCGTTGTCGAATGAAAACGGGTTTTTTGTTTAAAATATTGCAAAAGATTGAATTGATTTAACCTATGAATTTAATGTAAAATCAATGATAATGACCTGAATTATATTAAATGGTAAAAATATATTCTATTTATACTTTAAAAACATTCAATATTATAATTTATCCATATAAATCATTGCGATGAAAAATGTTTTTTAATTAAAATATAGCGTGTTTTTACTATTCATCAAAATATGAAAGTTACCAGAATAATATGAAAATTTTATCCAAAGTAAATTTTAATTTCTTGATTCGAATGATGAATTTTATTTTGTCAAATTGAACTTATAAAAATGTCAAAATCCAGATTTAAATTGGGTGCGCCATCAAAAGGCGGCAAAACTGCTTTTTTTGAAAAATACTAATTTTACCCGAAAAAATTATTTTGTTCTTATACCATGTTCTAGAAAATGTGTAAGATGAATAATAATGTTATAAAATTAAAAATTCAGTTAATACTATTCATAACGTCTAGTTCATAATAATATTATAATAATATATCGTTGTTTAGTAAAAATCGGTATTGCGTACAACACACGCTATCGAGGAAGGTCGTGATTGCGTGTAATGCAAGCCAAGTCAGGGTTGAGTGTTGTGCAAGAATCCTCCGTTGTTTTGTATAACATAATCCAAACATATATCATTTATACATTGAATATATATATATATACTCAATGTTTCATAGAATAACTATTATCAAAATTTTGGGTAACACGATCCAAGAGTAGTGTTGCGTATACTGCAAGCTAATACGGTGCTGCATATAGCGCAAGGTAATATTTGTGTAGCATAAAACACAAGACATTAATGAACTCAAAAGAATATTTTAAATAAAATCTCTGGGTGTTACACCTTTTCTATATATTTCTACAATTCACCATCACCTATCACAGCTATGAGGGGTCATTTATCAAGTTAGAATAGATATCAGGTCATTCCTGGAGCAATTCTATGAGTAATAATAAAAATTATTTCGGGTGGTATGTCTCATAAATCCTCAATAATGATGTTATCATTCTTCCCAAAGTCCATCAAAAAATAAACATTCATATCCTCAGTTTATCCAAGGATCATAATATTAGAATGGATGGGAAAAGGGTATATCCTCCAACACATGAGATCAACCTTCACGACCTAGTATTTTTTCTCACCTAAGAAGATTAATTATTTTCCACTACCTAGGGTATACTGCATGCCCCACTGGTAACATTCAATTAGGCATGAATATTATGAAACTAGTCTATACTAAGGAAAACATCATAGGGTCTCACTAAAAATATCGAATGATTCAACACATGGATATCTATCCTCCTAGACTTATGTCATATTATCAAATGAAGAGTTTGATCCCTGATCCTCACTAAAGGATCCAACGAACATAAATGTATACATGAAAAGGATCTACATGAATCACATGTTCTCTGATAGGTGATATGTTTAAGGAAATATTTCTTATGACTCTATTATAATAGAGTAGATGAAGCAGAGAAGACACATGTCATACCTCAAGACATACTCGAAGCTTATATGTCACAAGCTAAAAAGTTGAGAAGCTATACTTTCACATGACCTCCTATTAATCATAGACATGGCTCCCTATATCACCTTATCAGTTTAAAAAACTCAATCATACTAGTCAAAGGATCTCATCCACCACACCTCCACATTATCCACTTTGGGTCACATTAACTTATATGTATGGATTTAGATTGCATCTCATGAATGTGTATCGATGGGGGGACGTGTCCCTCATCAAGTGTAGTTGAACCCATGTAAAACTTTACTTACACCAAACTCTATTGATGCCATACATAACCATGAATAACTCTCTCTTCCAAAAATACCATCAAGACGATTCTTAAGAGATCAGGAAATTCACTACATAAGATCATCTCAATTCTATACCACCTGAGAAGTGGGTTCTGGATCACCACTAACACTAGGTGATTAGTATTTATGAATCAAACTAATATTACATACTAAAGGTCTTCCATTCACTGGTACTGTAATAACTTGTTGCTGATCACCAAAATATGGAAAATCCACCTGAATCGCTAGAGGTAGTTCAACATGCTGGACAATGGGCGGTGACATCACTTGAAAATAATCATGGGAACCACCGCTTTTAAAGCTCCAAAAAATGAATCATCATCAATAAGTGGATAATTACAAGATCCCTACTACATAATCCCAGATGGTTATCATCATATAGTCATTAAATGATTTCCAAGACACACCATGGCCAATAGAGTATATCTTGGTAGCTGACTCAAGAAGGACATGAAACCACAATCCATTTTTATATGATACGTGTACCAATTATTTCCCTATAAATAACACATATATGTGAAGAGTTGTGAAAAATGTTATCATAGTCCTAGTGAATGGATATGTCAACCGGGACCCCAACACTTGGTTCCCAGACCTGATAATTGACCACGATACACTTCAACAGTATTACACTAATTCCCAAAACATACATCACAACTATACTATATCGAAAATCTGGCACTAAGATGAACTGATTTGATATAGATATGTCATGAAATAACCCATTGAGACCCACCTAACCAACTGTGAGTTGAGTGTGACTACCCAATACCACCTTCAATAGACCAGGGGCTGGTAAGTAACACCAAATAAGGATATCACACACCTGGGAATACATATCCTAAAGTACCTATACACACACACACAACTCTATAAAAAAGATAATTTAGAATGTAAATCAATCATACTTTAAATGAATGAAAAAAATCTATCTCACGCGATAATACATTATGATGTAATAAAAAATTGAAGGGGGCAAAATAAAATCTCACCTAAATGGGAAGGAACTCAACCAACTAACAAAAAATCGGAAGCTACCAATATTCAAATCCATGATTCACCTATGGTTCGTTTATTTTAACTATGATCCACAAAATCCTGGTGAACATATAACTCAAATGAAAGGAATTTCATCTAAATAATACAATACATGTGTGGGTATCACCCATATACTAGTGAGTATAAACATACCCCATGGGAATCATAGAAATCACATGAAAAAAATCACAAAGAGGGTAGAAAATACATCACCATAAAGGTATGTAAATTATGATATGAGACTTGATTATTTAACGATAATAACTTAGATATGTTATAGATATATTATATGACTCAATGTGGTTTTAAAACCTCTATTAAATACTTGGATTACACAAAAGTCTCAAATGTAACACTCATTTTAGAGAACTCACTCCCCATGTCTTTCAATCACCAATGAAACTCATCAAAAAGATTCTCATTTTTAGGCCTCACAACATTGATGGAATCCATCTGAGTGGACTTACTCATCAGGTATTTCTATGAATAATTTTTAATGAAACTATAAAAAATGACCTAGAATACACACTCTATTAGAATACACCTCACATAATCCTAACAGATGTCGATAAATGGATAGGGGATCATGCCTAGTTCCATGGGGTATACCAAACCCTATCTAGAATAAACCATTAATTCGAGAGTCATATGAAAATGAATGTTGTCTATAGTGATTTACAAAAACCCACCTAGTAAAAAATGATAGAGTATCACACTCTGGTCCCTATAATGTCATTTCATTACCCATATGATACTAATACAATAGTGGGGATCACAACATAGCATAAAATTTCATTCTTCACAATACACACAAGGGTATGTAAAAATGGAACGCACCTTATAATGGTATTTCCATAATAAAATGGTCTGAGGGAACCCACATAAGATCGTAATAGAGATAAACAATGCAGCACAAGGACTCTAACTTTCCCTTTAAGAAGTACAGTGTGCCCCTAGGGGTACACAACCTGTCTTGATAATATTTTTAATAATCCTATCTCAGAGTCAGAGGCCATGAACTTCTCAAAATTAAAATCTAGTATCCTGGTGTATGAGACATGTAGATGTTTGTTTGGAACATGTAATTTCATCAATTCTACCCCTTGTACTATAGTTAATGTCTATGTACTCAGTTCGTTTACGTGTACATTGGCCATGTCCCTGTCTCTGAAAATTAACATTCCAATGTACATGGTGTGTTCCCAAAAACAAATGGGGCATAGGGGTAAGTCTTGTACTCAGGGTGTGTCATTTTATCAAGTCCAAGTACTTTCAAAAGTCTACGTCTTGTTCCCCACCATATAAGGCATGTGGGGACACACAACCTCCTTGGTGTTTACTCCCAATACATGTTGAGTAGTTATCCAAGGGCCACACTGAGTGTGGTCCATCACACATGGTCTCTGAGATAACATAGTTTCCTAGGTGTTTACTTCTAATACACTCTAATCTATTTGGATAAAGGTAAAACGATGTGTGGGAGAACCACACAACATATAATATTTAACCCAATATAAACCCTATCCTTATCCTAAGGGGCGGACTACATGGCATGTCTCCCACTAAAAAATATAGTGTGTGGTTAGTAAATTGAAAAAATTAATACATATACTTATGTCACACAGTTACCGCTTACAGATCCACCATAAATCATGATCTCAGATCCTAGATCAACAGATGACCATGCCTGAATCATTTCCAGTTTCCAGATTCTAGCCACCCGATATTCTCGTGGATATACTTTATCATTATGCACCACCAATCATAAATCTCATAAACCATGGGTCTCTATTACGAGCATTATTCTCTTGTTTCAGCATCACACTTCATTAATTCAATCAATACATATACCAAACCCTTAATGTCCATCTGTTTACCTATTTAATGGGTGAAAAACGACTAACTATCAGGTAATTGTGAAACCGCTGACTAAAAATGTACTGATGATGAACAACCAAATAATGATGGTAGAAATTACATATTCAAAAACTTGGTGAACAAACCACACTATTTTTCATGTCAGTCTCTATCAATTTCTCATAAAATAAAAAATTAATAACCAATAATAAAAATATATATATTACCAAAACCCAATAAGATAATACCATGCCCGAAAAATATGATTGAACTGTGAATAAATTTATTAGTGTATTTTATTCATGTTTGTCATGAAATAAACAAATTGGGTTAAAACAATGGAAATAATACTTTACCTCTGGATTTGATTAAATTCATATGAATAGTACTCATTCATTTTCATCATCGACGAGATCCACAAGAAACCATTAGAACACTAATTTCCAATCCATTATATTTCATTGATCTTCTAAAAATTCTCCACCAATGGCCCTCTCTCAATCCCTAGGGTTATATGGATAACCCTAGGGATTTGTGAAAATCATTCTTATATAGAGAATATTATGTGTGCTAAATTAAATAAACAATGTATTTATTTATTTATTTATCAATTTATTTATCGACCCATGATATATATTTTTTAAATCCCAACCATAAAACGTTATATCACCCCTAGGGTAAAATCCATGTTACATATTTACTGGTTGTTATAGATTTTGAATATGATACCCCATTTGGGAGTTTTTTTCAATGGGAAAGTGAAAACTACTGGATGTGTTTGTTTTAGACCTATGGTTGATTGAGATTGAGGGGGGTTAAATGTCGTGCACAATCATTTACTTTATGTTAACATTGTTTATATTAACTGAATATTCAAAAAGTTCACACATCTATAAGAGAGTACAGACCTACTTTTTTAAGGTAGGTGGTCAGTTGGGGTTTTTAGACCCAATGAAACATAGGAACTCCCATTGGTTGATATGATGTGATGTCTGGATTATCGTACCCATTTAGTGGGAATTGTTTCCAATTTCTAAAATCTCTTATAAATTTAAGTTATTTTCCTAAATCTCATCATAATATTGATATAGGAAAATTTATGCTAAAAAATGATCATAGGTTAACCCCCTTTTGTGTAGAATAATGTGTTCTTATTACTGAATCTAATTATATGTATCCATGGTTCTTCAACTATTTTCTAGAAATGATTATATATTTATATGTTGAAGACCAATAACCAAGAACGTGGAATGTTTCTTCTATGTAGGGAGAAGGTTAATAATCTGAGGAAGAGATTGATCCTTTATGAGGAATCCTATGTATCCTATTTTTAGCAATAATCAAAACACACTTACATTGTGAAACCCATGATGTTTAATGTATTATGGAAATGGGATATGTTCAGGATCTTATGCCCCAGATATTTGAGCTGAATTCATGAGAATACTACTTATTTATCTTAATTATTGTGGGATTAAATGTAATGTTAGTTCATACATGCATTTGGAATTGACCCCAGTGTTGATGAACTTATATGCGGGATGTTTATATCATCCCAATCATTGGGGTTTACAAATTGATATTTCCTAGGATAGTGTAGATTCATGTTGTTAATGATATAACTACTTCCCCTACCTAATACAATGTGTGCTATGCTCAATGTCATAAATAACTGATAAATATAACAAATCTCACTATATATGAATGTGGGTATTCCATACCAGTACATCCCTTGGTATGTTTATTGGGGATCTCATACATTGAGTAGGCATCCTATGTATCCTGGTGATAATGATAATTAGAGTCATCATAGTTCAGTTGGCTTCATAGTCCACTGATGGATGAGTTAAATGATCATCTAATGAGAATTATTGGGTCTAGATAGTTAATATATCAGTTATATGAGGGGAAATGTTATGAAGTGTGTTCCCATTTTATTTTTTCCTCAAGACTTAGGCAGGTGTCCTGTATATCCTGGTAACAATAGGAATCAACATCCTCATAGTTCAACTAGTTGTGGCTTATACACCAATGTTTCCCTGATATATAGGGAATATCATATTGTGTCACCAATTACGGCTTACACATCGTGGTTTCCTTTATCTAGATAGAGAATTTACATATAAATTTTATTATCATTGTGGCTTCCTAAACCCACATAATCTATAATCAATTTGAGAAATATAGGATGGAAAGTAATTAGTCTCATTGTTTTTTTGATGTGGGAATTATGTGTTCGGACTTCCCTTTGGATGGTTAATATATAGAATGGTCCATAGGAAGGCATCCTACGTATCATGGTTATGTAAAAAATATATATTCATCATTATTAATTTATTTTAGGAATACACAAAGATGAATCCCTTATATGTAGGGCATATCATGTTTTCCCATTGATTGGATATTAAACAATGAATTTTCCCTTTTTATTGGGTCTTGAGAACTAAGGATGGAAAAAATTATCAATTATAGGTATTCCTACTTGACTGGGCCAAATTTCTACATAACAAGTTCTAATTTTCTACATTACATGCCTGTATTTTCTACTTGAAAGGGAAGATGTTTTCTTCCAGACATGTCCAAAGGAAATTTCATGATCCAATTTGTATTTCCAAGGGATGTTTCATAACATGGATGAAATTTATGAAGGTTGTCTCATGATCAAGTATGACTTGTCTAGATGAAATCACAAGACTCAACCAACTTGTCCTAGAATCCATCATATGGCCCCTGCTGGAATGATTTAGAGGGAAATGCCTGATCTAGTAGAGTTTCCCTAGTCTCATAGGAAAATCTAGATGACGTTTTTGGAGAGTGTCACGGGAATTAGATTGGAATGTCATAGAGAGTGTTTTATGTCCCTATTGACTTGTCTAGCTATCATCATGGAATTTGGGGGTGTCTCAAGTGCCATCTAACATACCCATATGGAATTAAAAAGTCATGTTATCTTGTCTGTGAGATATCATGATGATCAATTGACATGCACTGGTGCTAATGTCGGACTTAAATGACATGTAATTATCTCACCATGTGATCTAAGTGACATGAGTAAAGGAAATTAAAAGGACTATATAACGAGCCTGGAGGGTTTTGAGAGACTTGGGTAGCAAGGCCAAGGGTTCCATGTGATATGCTGTAACATATCTACGGGACATATAATGATCCAAATATTATACCGAAGGAGAATCGCATGACATGTCTTTGTGTTGGCGTATGAACATGGTGGTCCATGAAATGTATATGAGGATAAGTGTATATGTTCTTCACATATTACTCTAGTGTTATAGTTTTTGTTCCATTATTTTATTATATATGCCAAATATTTTTTCATTGGAAGATTATTTTACGTCTCATTTTTTTGGAAAATATGTACGATTCCCTTTGCATGACCCACCAGAAGTCCTCTATGTGATCTGTGAGTGATCACGTGAAGTGCCAACACATGCTGCATGATCACTCCAGTGGTTCTTTGCATCTTACCTATCATGAATCTTTTTTGTTGTGAAATAATCCACTATGATAAATCCTCTCTGGTGTATGGGTGTGCTGGTGTGAGGTTACAAGATTTTATCCTTCTATATTGGTATTAATTTTACATGCTGGTTTGGTGTATTTATATACCTCACCACCAATATTATTCGGTTCTTTTCACGATGCATATCACATAAATCTAGGATGGAGTTTGTGGAGTGATTTGGCATCATGCATCCTTGAGAGGTCCTATCATAGGTCATTCTGAGGGTGTCACATTATTTTTAAGACTCTAATATAATCACATCAATGCCTATTTTATATTATTATATCCAATTAATGTGTTCATGTTTAATAATTTAGAAAAGACAATGAATAATCATTTTATCAGAAAAAATGTATATTTGGCTTCACAAGATTAGGGAAATTGTTGAGATACAATTGCATGATATATGATTCCTTATCTAGGATATTCATTGATACATGAATGGATTACCATAAAGTTCTTGTGAGATGAGGACGACATGATGCTAGTTTTTTTTCATTGTTTTTTGGATCACCAGGGGTGAGTCATGTTATTTTTTGGACCGAAATAGATTCATGAATTTTCCCCAATTTATTTACTTTTATTATTTTATAATGGTTTGGGATATTTTTAGGTTGTGTTAATTTTTTGAAAGACAATCACTCTTTCTCATAGTGACTCATTGTGCTGTAAATAAAAGGTCTTCTGGAGACGTGTGAACATTTCTTGGAAAATTCGATCTATTTTCTCCTATGGAGCTAATGGGGGATTTTGAGGTCACCCAGGAATGTGATAGGTTCTTTATGAGATGATATATACATGTCGATGGGTGCTTCTGGTGTATTTTGGATCACCAGGGGTGTAACATCTGATTTTTACAATCTCAAGAGGCTCCCACAATCTCTTTTTT
Organism: Viscum album; assembly: GCA_963277665.1. Taxonomy (NCBI): domain Eukaryota; kingdom Viridiplantae; phylum Streptophyta; class Magnoliopsida; order Santalales; family Viscaceae; genus Viscum; species Viscum album. The sequence goes on along the minus strand of OY728160.1, from coordinate 373,612,214 downwards.
TATTTCTTATTTTTTTGAAAAGGTTGGGGATATCTCAAGGTTGTATGAATTTTTTCACAGATAGTCATTCTCTGCATTGATGATAAAATGTTTGAGTTTTACGTCTATAATAAGCTATATAGTTTTGGATATTTTCCACCTGTTTTAAATGAATTTTTGGATGGTTCATCAGGCGTCCATCGGTTGACATGCTGCGTGACATAGGAGAGAAAATATGGATTCTTTAAAATGATCAATGATTGTGTGATACATTGTTGCAAGGGAGTAAGGACTTGTCGAAGAGACTTCATGGATCCTTCTGTATGATTTTAACTACACCTGATCGTTTGTATAATGTTCTTCAAGTCATGAAATTAAGTGTATCATGGGGGTTCACACGATCCAAAAGATCATTTCGACCTTCATCTAATTTTTATTTAACGGGAAAATAAATCCTATATTTACATATTTTCTTCCTATATGAATTTTATGATGATCATTTGGTGAGAATAATAAAATGAACCCTATTAGGAGAAACAACTTTAGGGATAGGGGCTTGGTTGATATGAATATATATGCCTGATTGAGGCTTTGGTTCTATCACCAATCAATATATTAGGAATGATCATTGATTTGGGTGAAATCTAGTATTCTATATGTTTCCTTATAAATAGGGGAGAAGAGAGTGATTCATTCACCAGCTACTCAATTCCCTAAATCTCCCACTCCCTACTTCTATTGTGTGACCGAGTCATAAGAACATCCCATAAGAACCCATATTGATACTTCACCATGATCTCAGTTTGTGAGGATTAAATCACAATACTTCTTTTTCCTAGGCTCATGCTCGAACCCACCCATGAAATTATCTTCAGTAATTGTTTCAACTTATCATGTGTTGACGTGATCTTATTGAGGGTTTCATAGGATCATTTAACTTGATCGAATAATCTTTTCACTATTATATAGCTCACATGAACACTATTAGTTCATTCATTCATGATTATATGAGGGTTCATGTGATGTCATGATGATTTTTTAGTTTATGTTCTCAATTATATCTTTATTAGTCGGTTAATTTGCAATCCCGTTATGTGATTGTGAATGCCTTGATCATTTATAAAATGCACATGATGCAGCCGTTTTTATGCCTTTCCTTTGATAAGATTATATTTTATTTGTCCAAAATCATCCAATTACATCTATTCATATGGATTTCATCTATCTTCATACATCATGCATGATTTTGATGATGGATTCAAATGTAATGATATTCTATTATGATGCTACTATAGAAAGTATGGATGAATCTTGTCGACGTTTTTTTGGTTCATTTACGTGAGTTTGATAGAATTGATAGGGGTGAATCCCAGGGACTATACCCTTTCATATTTTCCCTATTTATGGGTTCATTAAAACCAAAGACACTCAGATTCTTTAGCCTCATTCATCATTCATGACCTCTTCTTGATTCGAAAAACCCAAAACCCCTTTCGGGAAAACATCTCTTAGGGTGGATAATTTTTCTCTAAGGGATTATGTGAATATAAGAATATACTAACGTAGATTCCCATTGAACTATAAATGACTGATCATGAGACTAATACAAATATTAATATGTACTTATCGATAATGTGCATTTCTATCTCCAAAAAAAGTTCGTGTAGGTTCCCAACTATGACTTTCAGTAAGGAGACAGTTCTGGAATGCATTAGGGATGGCCCTACTAGGTATAATACATTGCTTTTGAATTCACTGAGGATATGAAGAAAATTGATATGTACGAGGATTTCTATATATCAAAGAAAATTATTTATTGTACTATGGGACTACCGAAGGAACTCTTCATTCATTGGAGTCTAAAAATGAACACCTTCGACCTCATTCATGATGATGCGGGAATCTACCTCTTAGACGTGGATTAGATATGTGGTGAACCTATATTAGGTGGAGTGTATAATGAATTTTACACCTAAGTCAACTTTGGATGACATAACGAGGACTCTTTCTCTAACCTAATAATTGATTAGGATTGTAGAAAAGGCCATCTGGAAGGATCGAATCCCTAGATAAGATATCCTAATCAAGACATGGTCAGGATAGTTCCTCACGAAGGTCTTATCTGATTCGAAAGCTAGCAATATGAAGGCTTATGTAATGAAGTACACATTTATTACACCATGTGATTTCTAAACTCTAGTTGAAAATGGTGTATTTATTGAATGGGGATGGAATGTTATCCCCAGTATTGTCAAGGATATTCAACTAGTTGGTTCTATCACCATGAACCGGTGTGGGTACATACTTCCAATGAAATAAAAATGTGTAATTATTGTTTCAATTTTCATGATGGAGACCTTCATATAAGAAGATGGAGTGTATCAGGTTGTCCAACCCTATTTTTGCCAAAAATTATCATCTTTTAAAACATTTTTACAATTGAATATCAAAATACAGGACCATGGGCCCTTTCTAGGTATTGTTGTATTGGATAGGATCTCTACTAGGAGGATATGAATATATGAACATCTATAGAATTACCAATGTTTTCTTAAAACCATATCTGCAATGTATCAATTGGGTAAGACCCAATATACTAAAGGATCATAATTTCATAGGTTATTTAAGTTGTTATGACTGTTTCTCCTTTAGACCTGATGGGATAGTGCTTTTAGGTGATATGGTTTATACTGGTGAGGCCAGTATTGAGGTATGATGTTATATGAAATTTCTTGGTGGGGACATTTTTTTTCACCTGTATTGAAGAGGATATTTAATGTTAATGGTATGCACACTTACCATCTATTAATCAGGTCATATGTATTCAATAAAGATTTCCTCACTCATTTTATGTCTGATCCTAGGAGAATTTGAGGTCGGTTCTACAATTTTAGCTGATGTTCACACGGGATGATACTCGAACTGAGATAAGCCTTCCACCCCATGATGATGAAATTATTTATCTCAACGCTATTTTGAGGTTTTGATCTTCTCATATTCAAATTGAAAGTTGTTACAATTGGTAAGGAAAGTTTCCCAATTACCACTGGGTTATGAAAAAAATCATAATACTAGAAATATATTGGTTTCTAGAGGTTGATCTACTTCGGAAGCACCACAGGAAGAGATATGGCATTTACCATCATCTTATTTTCTAGTATAAGTGTTCACTGATGCGGATGGAGTGACTGTGGTACCAAAGGGTGAAGCATTTTCAGAAATATTATTACCAATATAATCTAAAAATTTGTATGTCTTGGAAGATGAAAAACATAGAGTCTGAGCTCTAGGTATCATTATTCAATTATAGTTTCATTTGGAGGGATTTGATAATGACACTTCCCCTCTCAGTATCAATTTTAATGACCAACCTGAAGATGTTAGGGAATTATTCTATGACCTTGATTTAGATTTGGGAAGTATATAGGGATATATATTTTATTCACCATTAGTCCATAAAATGGTTGTTCAATGTACTCTAAATTTTTTTTTGGATGAATGAGGTTATTATGTTTCTGAAGAAGTTGTATGGCTGATCTTGTTTCTAAACTGAATGGTTGATGGATCCATTTCAATTGTACTAATGTAATTTTTTCTTTTCTAGAAAATGAGGGAAGCTACAAAATATTAGAATGTTTTTTAGTCCCCTGAGTACTATCCATGTGGTATAGGTGTGGGATGGAAATTTGGCAGTAACTGGGGGACCGATATTGATGGAACCCTGGGACATCATTCACAAATAAAGGGGTCGATTTTTGTTTTTAGAATAATGAACTAAGCTTAAACACCATATTAAGAGCCTTCCTTTTAAGGGAGGAGGAAAAGGAATCACTCTTACTTATCAGGTTTTTCTTTTCTAGAGTCCCTAATTATGATTGGTGTTTTACTCTTCTGTAGATTTGGATTATTCTAGAAACAAATTTTGATTTTTCAAAAAAAGAGTAGTTCCCCACTGAGATTTATTAGAGGATAATATATTTTTCATCTGAGGATGAGAGTGACTATTTGGATAATTTATTAGACCTTTCATTGTCAGGCCTGACTCGTCAAGAATTAGAGATGGTTGAGGTGCTGAATCAATTACACATATTTCCAACAGATAACATCCCAGTGGTCAAACCACTTGATTCGATGCGAGTAGACCCACTTTTGGAGGATACTAACACTTGTAACTCTTCTTATAATATGTTATCCTTGATGGAAGTGATATTTGGGGAAGTTGAAAACGATTTCATGAATTGAAACTTCTATTATTTGTGATATATATTTGATTATTATCCTTGGTTCCTTGAGTTATCAAAGGTATTGAGTGAAGCACGTGTTTTGGAAAGGCATCGGATGTGCCACAAATGACACATCCTAAGAAGGAGTCACCTATTCATTCTTGGAATGGGTCAGGGTAGCCAATGTTTCCATAAATGTTATCAAAAAAGGAATGTTTCTAAAATCAATAATATTATTCAATTTCCTGGTGATACCACATCATTTATCATGCGACTAATAAACCCATGTTTCCCTTGTTGTATTATATTCACCCTATGGTTTAATGGATATTTTCCCTGATCCCATAAGAATCCCTCTAATTGGGTCCACCAATATAGAGGGTTATTCCCTTACATATTTATCAAATACTATGATTATGTTTCTCTCTTTTTGTGATCAATTCCTATAAAATGTTCTTGTTCCCATGATGAGTTTAAATCAAGGCCTGAGGTCTGCAGAATTTTACAAGTCAATAAGATTTTAGATATGGAGGGACATATAGACCGTAGTCTTGGAGACCCCTCTGGAATAGATGTAGGATCTTCTAAGCCACCATCAGTTTATTTTTTGAATCCATTGTATTGAGGGTTTCAAAAATACCACCCTTCATGATCGGGTAAAGGATGTCATCTCTATGAGGGAATAGAAGAAGTACATAAAATTGAGGGTGGTAGCTACTGATTCCTCATATTTAGTAAATAAATTTTTTGATAAGGCTATAAATGAGGAATCCCAATTTCTCGTATTGAAATAAGCTCATTGGGATGTGATCAACTCCTGAAAGGTTTAAACTAGCTGTCTCTAGTATGTGATCAGTCATATTCAATATGAGATCATCCATCTTTAAGAAGAGCTATCCCAGTTTCTCTATGAACATCAAATATAAGAGAGGAATATGATATAGAAGTATATACTTCTTAGTGTTGTGTAAAAAGTCATTCTTAATTCCATTTCACAAAAAGATGATTTGAAACAAACAATAGATTTGGAGACTGAATATGTTGAAAAAATACACCAATATTTTCCATCCGTAGAGCAGCGGCTCACAGAGTCATGGAATCTTCTGGGAACAAGATATGTTGAAGTTGAAATTTTAAATATTTACATAGGCCTGTATACTCATTGGATAGACACTGTTATATGTATATTCCTCATATTTCATTCTATAATTGATTGGATTTTGGGATATATTCGTGTTATTGTCTATTTTTATTTTACTCATGATATAGATGACACTTCACTTGACTGATATTATATTAATAACAAATAGTACCCATCCTTTTTTAATATAATATAAAATCTAATTCCACTTATTTTAATTTTAAAATTTTAATAGATTCTAGAGAATAAGTTCTCATTAATTCCCCACAACATGAGATTCCTTACTGATATATTTCCTCCCTCTATATTGATATTACCTGATTCAATTAAGGATAATTGTGTAGAATATATTTCTCCTAGGGGGAGTGATTTATCGTTGTACAAATACAATAGTCATGGAGTGATAAGCTATATTTTTCTACGTCCATATGTTGGACCTTACTTGTTTTCCCATTATTTATGTCTAAATCACTAATGTGCTGCAGTTTAGAGTCTTTTAGCTTAGAACTCCTATCACTATATTTTTGGGACTTTTATATCAAATCGTTAATCTGTTTAGTTTTGGGTCCTTTATCTCATTTCTTATATCTCTTTAGATTATGTTTTTTTTTCAGACCTTATATTTCAATAGTTTTGGGTATTTTAGCTCATAGATTCTATTATTGTTGTTTAGGGACTTCTAGCTCAAACCTTCTATCTATTTAGTTTAGGATATTTTAGCTCATACCTTGGGGTCCAATGTAGTTAAATTTCATAGATAGAGGGCTTGATCAATAATCATGGAACATGGTTCAGAAATTCCAAAAATGAACCTAAACACTCTAGGGTGTTGATTTCTTCCAAGGAGTTCTAGAGGCTCATGTGGATCAGATCTCCTTTACTGCAATGAGGAGAGAATCTAGCTGGAATGTAAAATCCGTTATTCATCAGTAGAATTATATAATAGTGGTGTATACACTCTATTCAAATTCTTATGGGAGATATATAGGTGAATGTTGGCTGAGGGTGAAATACTAGGTATTCTTGGTCTACCAATATAGTTAGAGCATTGGTGTTATAATTCATGACCACAATGTTTGATTCAGTGAATATGAGATGGGGAATACATGCTAAGGGAGACCCATAACACCCTCATGTTCTATGTCCTTCCACGGTGCTTCTAGGGCTAACATGGATTTAATCTCCTTTCATGCATGGAGGATATTTCATTAGTTATTATTTCAAATCCCTTACTCAACGATTTCATGGTCAAGAAAAGATGTTCTACAATTTTATATTAGGGCCAAGAGAGTTTTTTGAAGACTTAAACATCCATATTATGAGGTTGTGTAATGAGGAAAGATAATCAATAAGGGTTATGGAACCCTAGGGCATTTCAACTCTAAATTATGAAGCTCGATCCATATGCCATATGGTATTGATTCATGAAGTTTGGGTTATCAATGTTTCAATAATGGAGTGTTGTAGTCATTCATTGGAAAATTGTAAAGAAACATGATGATATAATATTGAATATGGTGATTTTTAACATACAGATTGGTGTAGATATTATAAATCATGGTCCAAATTACACTTTCCATGAGGATGATATGGGACAATCAGAGTAGGAATGAACCAGAACATGTTATGTTATGGAGTTTTTGGCGGTGATTTCAAGGCTCGTAATGATTGAAAAGACTTTTTTATAGTGTCTCATTTGGTTAACAACCATATGAGTATATAAAGTATCCCTTGTAATACATGTATAGTCACAAAAAGGGTCCATTGAATCAGGGTATCCATTTCCATGGTCCATGTAATATTTACAATGATCATGGGAGCTCAAATCATAAAGTGTGATCTATGGAATGTGTAATATTCAGGAAGGATTTGAGCACCCAAAACGTTGTTTCACCACCTAGAGAATATATTATTTGGGGAAGTAGAATTCAAAAATCATTACTCTAATTTTCCCAAAACAATAGGGTCTAGTGAAAATAACATGGATTTTACCAGGGATATAGTGTAGACCCTATGGGATTTATGACTTGATTATTTTTCCATAATTTTTCCCTAAATACTAGAGATGAATATTTTTTTGAACAAATTGTGGAATTTTCCTTTGTCTTCTCTTTACAGGTTTTCAACATAACAAGTTTCTTTTCACTTTCACTATATGTTTAAGGTCATGGAATTTGGACCATTATGGGCTAGAGTTTAATGTCGTATAAATTTGACCAATGCACATTCAATTTTAAGGTCATGATGCATATAGGACTAATATGGGTGGCGTTACACATGAGCCACATTAGGATAACCAGGGTCATGAGTACCACATCATCCTTCTGAGATTGAGATGAAATTATTATAAATCATGGATCGAGGTTATCTGGTCATGGTTAATGATATGGGAAAATCATATTAGATTTAGATCAGAACACACTACATATTTAGTTATTCCACAATGAATTCTGGGATCATAGTAATTGGAAATCTAATTTTCCATAGTGGAACATTTGTTTGATGACCATAAGAGTATAGGTAATACCCATTGGTATACATGAATAGTCAAAACAAGGGTCCCTTGAAGCTATTTAACTTTTACAAAGGCCATTAAAGGTTTTTGGAAACCTAATATACTTTAGACATGATGTATAATTTATGGATTGAGGTTCCTAAATGATGATTGAATCAACCCATGATTTGGCTGACATGGGTACTGGTCCTGTAGTCCTTTGATAATGTATGAAAAATGGGTGGTGGTTTGAATAGTTTATTATAATGTATTGGGTATGTATTTATATCAGTGAAACATAACAACATATGGTAAAGATGTTGGGATGTATTTTATTGTCATGTGGTAATGACATTTTCATTGTACATATTTAATATCATGCATCCAAGACATTTTCCCTATAGTTTAACATCATGCAGTAATAATGTGGGAACTGATGTGAAATAATGATCCATTAATATTATATACACAATTTGTCTCTATGTAGATCTAACTCATAAGTAGGAAAAGTGTTCTTTTATAGATCAACCTATATGAAATTGGGGTGATTTTATTTTTTTATTTTTTTTGTAGTTAGACCCAACATTGGATATTTTTGTGTCACTACGTATCATATGACTATAGGAATCAATCCACACATTGTTCTTGAATGCAGAACACTCTACACAGTTATGTCCCTTATGTAGCGGTGGGACTTGATTCCATTAATTTTTGAATCAGGGCCCATGATTGGAGATCCAAACACCACTATGTATCGTGTGATAACAAGAATAAAGTATAACTAGGTTCATGATGGCCTGTGCAGTTTAGCATCATGCAGAATGTACATTAGATTTCTGACATTAAAATGGGTGTTGTGGTTGGACACAAGGATGGAAATTTGGGTGTCAATATGTATCTAATGTTTATAGTAAACAATCTATAAGTAGTTTCTGAGGAAGGACCTTCAGGAAGAAGTCTAACCTATATTAAGATATGGGTAATATTATATTTATTTTTTGTTACTTGACCCATATTTTATGGTCTGATCATCACTATATATTCCTCGGTGAAGAAAAATCAAGCCACACATAGTTCTTGAGGAATAGAGGTGTGTTAAAAGTTTAATCACCAACCATAGTGGTCAACTCAAGATAGGTCTATATGAATGTGAAAGGTTATGTTCTGCAAGGGAAATAAACCTTATTGTTTTTCATCAAGTGAATAGGACGTGTGGTATTCCATCTATGTTTTTTCATTCAGTACCATGATGAACCTAATGTGAGTTATTGTTACTTGTTCACATGGGGAATCCCTTGCTGGAATTATTGATCACATGTGAGTGATAATCAATGTGATAAATAATTAATAGAAAGGGTTATACTCTTGATGAAAGGGATATTAAGGATTTCACATAGTTTTTTCATATCATGTGGTGACTGGACAAAGATATAGGATTGTGGCGACCATATATATCTCTTTAAAAATGAAAATCAAGCTATACATTGTTATAGATGCCTATGTAGTTTGGAATCATGTGGAAAGGACATCATCCATATATTTTAACATATTTTGTTAAGGGCGTGGGTTACCCAATGTGAATGGGAAGTAACATTGTGGATCTATGTCTTTTTATATCATATAGTAAAGAAATATATTGTTTAGTTTATCATCTTGCAGTAAGGGTGAGGATCACCTAACAAGATAGAAAATAAAAATTACTTTTGGGCCCCAGAGTAGAGGTTCGTTCATCACTATTTATCCTATGATGAAAGGAATCAGGGCACATGTAGTTCTTGGATTATGAGATTCTCTATATGAAGCTAATTATCAAATGAGTATAGCTAAATTTCCTTTTTCCTTCACACAAATCTGGGTCGTGTATGGAGAGAAAATAGTGAGATAGTGCTTGACATCAGTCTAATGTCATATGGTGAGGATGTGATTATTATTTTTTAGTGTCTTGTTGTCAAGAAAAGAGACATTGTACAGTTTAACATATTTCTTCCATGATAGGAGATATTGTGAAGTTTAACATATTTCTAGTCGGATGATCTTGTGTGGCTTAACATCATGCATCCCCGATGAGAATATATTTTTTAACATCATGTATCCAGGAAGATACCATAAAATTTAAGGTAATGTGGTTAGGAAATATCCATAAATTGTACCATCATGTGATCAAGAAACCTCTATTCAGTTTAATTCCATGTGCTCGGTATGTGGGGTACTTGATCACAACTATGAAAATTATTTCTTGAAAACCTACCATTGGTGTGGGTGTGACACAATCCCCATCTATTATATCAAATGAGTAATATATTTTGTGATAGACATTTTGTATAATGTAAGGACCTTTCCATTTGGGTTAAAAATTTAGAGGATTTTTTTTCATTTTATTATTTCTGTCCTTAGAGCCAACACCAGTTCTCTTTGGATGAATAAAAAGAGGTCACCCATATTATTAAAGGCTCATGTTATTTGATTCTAATGGACATAATGGTTGTGTAATGTATTTAACTTATTATCATCGATCCACTCTAATTCATCCATCTTATTCTGTGATTTATCATCATCCGAATTTTGTTCAAAAATAGATATTTAGAGTGAAGGAAGATGGATTTCTATGGGTAATACTACCTCGATCCGGTATACCAATGATTATGGTGTTTCTTGTGTAGTAGTACACTTGGTGGTATAGTAGGACCATATATAATGGAAAAGATTTTATATCCAAAAATTCATATCCATGTTCACCATTTTCTAGAGGATATTTTATATGCTCTTATTAAAGACCTCTATCTATCCCTTTTCCAATACATGATCCCAAAATGAGTGATTGGACTAGATTTTGTACTCATGGTAGTGTTTTGTCAACTCCGTAGAATAGAAATTGGTTTCATTGAACACCAATTAAATATGAGGTACTCTGAACATGGTGATGTTGTGGGAATTAATAATGAATCTATTTTTATTTTTCCTAAATTTTTTATGGTGTATTTCCTCAGACCGTTTGGAAAATTCATCTATGTTAGTCTGGATGAACTTAAGCCGTGTATTTATGGCTGGGGGATATGGCTCCACAATATTGATTCCCCAAATAGTTAACAACCATGAATATTTTGCAGTATGTTGATATCTAATGGGTTTATGGATGACGGTTTCAAGGATCTATAACCAATGACATTTCCTGGTGAATTACACATAGTCTTGTATCATGGTTTTCTAGTAATAACATATCCTTTTGATTTGGTGGTAGAACTTCATCCCATCCTGATGAGTGATACAAAATCCTTTATGGAATTATTCTATGATGTTGTGAATATCTCTTTCTTATATACATATGAGAGGGATTCCATCAAATCATCTCTTTTAGAGAGATATATTCTCATTTGGGTCATCATATTGGGTAAAGTTCATGGCATTGTTCTATATAAGTTCCCTTCTATCTTGGTCTGGCTGGAGAACTCTATTTTGGAGATAACTGATTATGGGCACTGACCATCTAGGGGGAATGTTGGTTCTTCATGATTTAGGGTGGTTATGACCTTATTGATTTATTCCAAATCATAGATGATGATCAACAACACCATTCGTTGGAACACAATATGGAATACTTATTCTTCATGATAAAGGTCGGACAAGACTTTTGTATCATTATCCAAAACATTGGAACAAGAATTCTGTGATCAAGGAGCATGATGAAACATGGGATCAAAATTGAAATCTTCTATTAGTCCCCTATTATAGTAAGTGAGTGGGGACATTTATTTTTTTATGGAATATTATCCATTTATCTTATTTATAACTATTTCCGAATCTCTTTTGATATTTAAGAAGGCTATCTATAGCTGTAGGGATAGTCCAGAACCAACTAGGTGGACTTGATATTTTACATTATTATTTTTGAATCCTTCAGATAGTGTGAAAGATTATGGTAAAACTTATTTTTCTATAGAGACAAATACACTCTATAAGACAAATTTATTTAGCCTGGTTTTTGCATCATTTTTCTAATAGGTTTTGAAGAGGTGCCATAATAATTAATCTCTCATCTTTAGGAAGTGTCATGGGAATAAAGTACCTTGTCATCTGGTATCTCATTGTTCCCCAGTGTATTATCCAGGGTAGGATTTTCTACTTGGAAGTCAGCCATGTCTTGACCTTTCCCTACCTTTTGCAACATGGACTAGATGTCATATTGTTGTCGAATGACCACCAATTGGTACCTATACCCAATTATCATTGGTAGTCAAGGATATATTTGAGAGGATCAAAATGAAAGACTATATGGACTTCATTGTGCTGCAAGTAATGTGTCATATTCTTTTCTATGAATATGCTTGCAAGGAATTTCTTCTCAATAAATGATTATCGAGTCTCTTTACTTAGTATTGTTTGGGAGAGGTAACTGAGACTGTTTTTAAACCCCTCATCATTTTTTAATGTGAGGATGGTTCTTAGTGGGAATTCCATGGTCACTTCATAGAATATAATTGTCCTCCCTTCCACCATAGGTGTTAAAACTGGTGTGTTCAAGAGGTATTGATTATGAATATAGAAGCCTTCCAAGAAGTCCTTATCTAATTGGTAGGTGATTCCCTTCTTCATCATCCTAGTAAATGGTATATATTTTTTATCCATGTTGAATATATATATTAAAATGTAGGCTTGGTGGCATCAGATCCCCCTCCATTCATTGAAATTTCTAAGCGGTTACATTGTATAATATCACTTGTCTTTTCTAGGTCAACCTCAGTTCCACTATAGAATACCACCCATCAAATAAAATTCTTTAATGTTACCTCGAAAGAATATTTTTATGGATTAATCACCACATTATTTTTCCTTATCTTTTCAAATATTGTTTGATGGTTCTTGAAGTGATCCCGTCACAATTGGGATTTGACCACCAGGTCATCGATATATAATTTGACTATTCATCCCACAAATTGATTAGGGGTAAATTTATTAGCACACTGATATATATCAACAACATACCTTAATACAAAGGGCATGACATAATAGAGAAATATCCTTGAGGCGTTCGGAATGTAATGTCATCCTATTCTTTATGGTCCATCTTTATTTGATTGTACCCAAAATACCCATTCAGGAAAGAAGGGGAATAGAATAAAATAAATTCATCAATCATGAGCTCTGTGATGGGGATTGGAAAATATTCTTCTTGGTTATGCGAATTAATGTCACTAACATCGATGGAGAACCTAATAATCTCTTTCTAATTTTTAATAGGGATGATGTCAGTGAGCCATCTTGGGTATTTAAATTCTTGGAAAAAGTTGTCTTTGGGAAATATTTCTTATTTTTCCTATACATTTTGCCATGAAATGGGTTTATCCTCTTGGATTTCTTTTTAGAGCCTTGATTCTCATTGGGTATGTCGAGATGATGTGTGGACACATCTAAATTCAGTTTGCGAATTTTTTGATTGTTTTTATAGAACACATATTTGTGTTTCATTAGAATTAAAATATAAAACTATTTCTCTTATAGGGGAATGGAGGAACTAATCAGTATAGGACATAATTTACTTTTGTTCCCTTATTTAATTGTTGAATCCCATATATAGTGGTGGAGGAACCTTCCCTGAATGCATAAGTGTTGGGAAAAAATCCCTCAAGGTAACATTGAAGTATTTGTGGGTTGATTGTGTTTGTTGAGAAAGAAGGTTTCCGTGGAGAATTGTCGAGTTCCAAGAAGTTGTTGAAAATCCATGTTGACAAAGAACAATGAAAAAGGAATGGAAAATCTACAGGCTATACAAAAGAGTAGTACAAGGAGGCACCGTTTACCAATGTTTGCCAAATTTTTGGGGTCCAAAATTTGGAGTTTGGTGAGAATCGCGAAAATAGGATTTCCATGAAGAACATAATTTAATATGGCAAAGGCATGAATTTCGCGAAGATAGGATGCATGGTTTGGAAACCACGAAGACCAAAAGAATGGAGTCGGTGATTCTTCGCGATTACGACAAGCTTCACGAATGGCAGAGGCTGAAGCGCATCACGGAGGTGAAGGGCATTGCAAGGGAGCTTCGCGGCGAGAAAGGGCTTTGCGAGGGAGCTTCGCGGCGAAGGCATTAAGGAATTGACGGTATGATCCGCAATTACGTCGAGCTCCGCGAAAGGAAAATTTTCGTGGTGCTTCGCGATTTGGATAAAATTCTGGCAAAAACTTCGGAGATTCGCGATTTGAGATGATGTGGCGATGACTTCATGAGGAATGTTTGAGGTTCGGTGGAATCTACTATAAATAGAGGTCGGCCCCCTCCAGAGAAGCAGAGAGAATTTTCAGAGAAAATATTTTGCTCTCGTATTGCGAAGGTGGTTCGCGGAGCCAGTGTTTTTCATGAAAGAGGAGCTTCACGGTGGCTATTGTAGCTCTGCGAAACCTGTGATCTCCGCGTTGGCTTAGTAAGCTTAGCTTGGGAAGTTTCTTTGTGACGACTTGAGCATCGCGAAAGTGATTCTCGATAGAGCTTCGCGAAAAGGCAGGAGCTTCGCGAAGGCTTGTTTGAGGTTCACGAAATTGGGAGCATAGAGAAGTAGGGTGCTTTGCAAAGGTGTTTCCAAAGTGAGTTGCCCAGTGGTCAGAGGCAATGTGGTATTCATCAGTGGATGAAATTTGGACTATAACAGAGCATTCATCAATAGTTAAGGATGCATGTATTCATGCAAATGAAGAGACCTACAAGCCTATAAACAGTGAGTGAATCCCTTCACAGAGCAGTGAGCTTAGGAAGAGGAAGAAGTTGATACTCTCCACCAGTAGTGAGCCAGAGAGAGAGAAACAGGGAGTGACCCTTGGGAAAGCAGGGAGCTGACCCTAAAACCATGTAAAGGCAGTGAGCCTGGGCATAGAAGTGATCTAGCCTAAACCTTGTGAACAATATTAGCAGTGAGCCTTAGTGGATTTGGTACAATGGCACATCGCAGTTGTATGCTCCTTGGACGTATCCCAGTGCGGGTGAACCAAGTAAAAATCTCTTTGTCTGCCTAGTCGCTTCCCTGCATTGCATTAAATGAATCATCATCAGACAAACCAGAAAAGAGCTGATCATAATAATTGCACAAGAGCAAACAATGTGACCATTGTAATGAATTGGTCAAGATCTAGTGGGGCATGAATAACGTTGAAAAAGAATATCGATACCATGATTCACCCCCCCCCCCTATCAGGGTATATAGGCCCGTATTGTCCCTAACAATTGGTATCAGAGCGAAGGTTGCTTTTATCAGATTTGTTTGCTCCGACTTGGTGTAGTCGATATATGTGTTTAAAGAATCAGTCTGCTCTTATCTCGGTGAGCCATGGAAAAGGGAAAAACATCCAAGAAGAACACGAAGTCATGTGGTATTCCTCAGTGTGGAAGTGTGTATGGAAAAAGTGTGATTCAATTAAAAGAATCAAACATTTTACTGAAGGAAGGTCTGGATGAATCTGGCAGGGAAAAGATTGATTCACTCAAGCATGATGCATGAATGAGTAAAGTACATGAACTTCAAATAGTGTGAAAGATTATGGTAAAACTTATTTTTCTATAGAGACAAATACACTCTATAAGACAAATTTATTTAGCATGGTTTTTGCATCATTTTTCTAATAGGTTTTGAAGAGGTGCCATAATAATTAATCTCTCATCTTTAGGAAGTGTCATGGGAGTAAAGTAACTTGTCATTGGTATCTCATTGTTCCCCATTGTATTATCCAGGGTAGGATTTTCTACTTGGAAGTCAGCCATGTCTTGACCTTTCCCTACCTTTTGCAACATGGACTAGATGTCATATTGTTGTCGAATGACCACCCATTGGTACCTATACCCAATTATCATTGGTAGTCAAGGATATATTTGAGAGGATCAAAATGAAAGACTATATGGACTTCATTGTGCTGCAAGTAATGAGTCATATTCTTTTCTATGAATATGCTTGCAAGGAATTTCTTCTCAATAAATTATTAACGAGTCTCTTTACTTAGTATTGTTTGGGAGAGGTAACTGAGACTGTTTTTAAACCCCTCATCATTTTTTAATGTGAGGATGGTTCTTAGTGGGAATTCCATTGTCACTTCAAAGAATATAATTGTCCTCCCTTCCACCATAGGTGTTAAAACTTGTGTGTTCAAGAGGTATTGATTATGAATATAGAAGTCTTCCTAGAAGTCCTTATCTAATTGGTAGGTGATTCCCTTCTTCATCAGCCTAGTAAATGGTATATATTTTTTATCCATGTTGAATATATATATTAAAATGTAGGCTTGGTGGCATCGGATCCCCCTCCATTCATTGAAATTTCTAGGTGGTTACATTTTATAATATCACTTGTCTTTTCTAGGTCAACCTCAGTTCCACTATAGAATACCACCCATCAAATAAAATAATTTAATGTTACCTCGAAAGAATATTTTTGTGGATTAATCACCACATTATTTTTCCTTAGCTTTTCAAATATTGTTTGATGGTTCTTGAAGTGATCCCGTCACAATTGGGATTTGACCACCAGGTCATCGATATATAATTTGACTATTCATCCCAAAAATTGATTAGGGGTAAATTTATTAGCACACTGATATATATCAACAACATACCTTAATACAAAGGGCATGACATAATAGAGAAATATCCTTGAGGCGTTCGGAATGTAATGTCATCCTATTCTTTAGGGTCCATCTTTATTTGATTGTAACAAAAATACCCATTCAGGAAAGAAGGGGAATAGAATAAAATAAATTCATCAATCATGAGCTCTGTGATGGGGATTGGAAAATATTCTTCTTGGTTATGCGAATTAATGTCACTAACATCGATGGAGAACCTAATAATCTCTTTCTAATTTTTAATAGGGATGATGTCGGTGAGCCATCTTGGGTATTTAAATTCTTGGAAAAAGTTGTCTTTTGGAAATATTTCTTATTTTTCCTATACATTGTGCCATGAAATGGGTTTATCCTCTTGGATGTCTTTTTAGAGCCTTGATTCTCATTGGGTATGTCGAGATGATGTGTGGACACATCTAAATTCAGTTTGTGAATTTTTTGATTGTTTTTATAGAACACATATTGGTGTTTCATTAGAATTAAAATATAAAACTATTTCTCTTATAGGGAAATGGAGGAACTAATCAGTATAGGACATAATTTACTTTTTTTCCCTTATTTAATTGTCAAAGCCCATATATAGTGGTGGAGGAACCTTCCTTGAATGCATAAGTGTTGGGAAAAAATCCCTCAAGGTAACATTGAAGTATTTGTGGGTTGATTGTGTTTGTTGAGAAAGAAGGTTTCCGTGGAGAATTGTCGAGTTCCAAGAAGTTGTTGAAAATCCATGTTGACAAAGAGAAATGAAAAAGGAATGGAAAATCTACAGGCTATACAAAAGAGTAGTACAAGGAGGCACCGTTTACCAGTGTTTGCCAAATTTTTGGGGTCCAAAATTTGGAGTTTGGTGAGAATCGCGAAAATAGGATTTCCATGAAGAACATAATTTAATATGGCAAAGGCATGAATTTAGAGAAGATAGGATGCATGGTTTGGAAACCACGAAGACCAAAAGAATGGAGTCGGTGATTCTTCGCGATTACGACAAGCTTCACGAACGGCAGAGGATGAAGCGCATCACGGTGGTGAAGGGATTTGCAAGGGAGCTTCGCGGCGATGAAGGGATTTGCGAGGGAGCTTCGCGGCGAAGGCATTAAGGAATTGACGGTATGCTCCGCAATTACGTCGAGCTCCGCGAAAGGAAAATTACAGTGGTGCTTCGCGATTTGGATAAAATTCTGGCAAAAACTTCGGAGATTCGCGATTTGAGATGATGTGGCGGTGACTTCATGAGGAATGTTTGAGGTTCTGTGGAATCTCCTATAAATAGAGGTCGGCCCCCTCTAGAGAAGCAGGGAGAATTTTCAGAGAAAATATTTTGCTCTCGTATTGCGAAGGTGGTTCGCAGAGCCAGTGTTCTTCATGAAAGAGGAGCTTCACGGTGGCTATTGTAGCTCTGTGAAACCTGTGATCTCCGCGTTGGATTAGTAAGCTTCGCGTGGGACGTTCCTTTGTGACGGCTTGATCATCGCGAAAGTGATTCTCGATAGAGCTTCGCGAAAAGGCAGGAGCTTCGCGAAGGCTTGTTTGAGGTTCACGAAATTGGGAGCATAGAGAAGTAGGGTGCTTGGCAAAGGTGTTTCCAAAGTGAGTTGCCCAGTGGTCAGAGGCAATGTGGTATTCATCAGTGGATGAAATTTGGACTATAACAGAGCATTCATCAATAGTTAAGGATGCATGTATTCATGAAAATGAAGAGACCTACAAGTCTATAAACTGTGAGTGAATCCCTTCACAGAGCAGTGAGCTTAGGAAGAGGAAGAAGGTGATACTCTCCACCAGTAGTGAGCCAGAGAGAGAGAAACAGGGAGTGACCCTTGGGAAAGCAGGGAGCTGAACCTAAAACCATGTAAAGGCAGTGAGCCTGGGCATAGGAGTGATCTAGCCTAAACCTTGTGAACATTATTAGCAGTGAGCCTTAGTGGATTTGGTACAATGGCACATCGCAGTTGTATGCTCCTTGGACGTATCCCAGTGCGGGTGAACCAAGTAAAAATCTCTTTGTCTGCCTAGTCGCTTCCCTGCATTGCATTAAATGAATCATCATCAGACAAACCAGAAAAGAGCTGATCATAATAATTGCACAAGAGCAAACAAAGTGACCATTGTAATAAATTGGTCAAGATCCAGTGGGGCATGAATAACGTTGAAAAAGAATATCGATACCATGATTCACCCACCCCCTATCAGGGTATATCAGCCCCTATTGGCCCTAACAATTGGTATCAGAGTGAAGGTTGCTTTTATCAGATTTGTTTGCTCCGACTTGGTGTAGTCGATATATGTGTTTAAAGAATCAGTCTGCTCTTATCTCGGTGAGCCATGGAAAAGGGAAAAACATCCAAGAAGAACAAGAAGTTATGTGGTATTCCTCAGTGTGGAAGTGTTTATGGAAAAATTGTGATTCAAATAAAAGAATCAAACATTTTACTGAAGGAAGGTCTGGAAGAATCTGGCAGGGAAAAGATTGATTCACTCAAGCATGATGCATGAATGAGTAAAGTACATGAACTTCAAATAGATATTGAAACAAGTGATGATGAAGAAGAAAGAATTGAAGGAATAATAGATATTAAAGATGAGTTAGAGGCTTCTCTTGAAGAGATAGATGTTTGGAGAGCCAAAACCAAGAAAGCTACCAAAGTTGTTCATGATGTCAAACTCTATATGAAGAAGCTGGATGAAGAGAAGTCCGAGTTGATGGATTAAATTGAGGAACTCAAGTTATCAGCACAAGAGAACTCAGAAACAGTTGGTGAGTATAAGTTTAAGATTGATGAATAGAAAAGGGAGATCGATGGCTTGAATAGAAAAGTGAAAGATTAAGTCAAGTGCATTGAAGAACCTGATATTCCAAGTGACGTTGAAAACACTGAAAAAGTCAAATCTAAAGATATCCGGATCCAAGTATTGGAGACTGAGGTCAACAATCTAAGAGGATTAAATGAAATGCTTATTGGTGTGGAAACTGACCTAAAGAAGTGGAATGATTCTCAAGGTGAGGAACTACAAAAGCTAGCTAAAAAAGGAAAACAAAAGGCTGGTGATTATGAAGAGAGTCAAAAGTCAGATGAATTTCAGAATCTAAAAGCTCAAAATATTGATCTTGCTACACAGCTATCTGAGCTAGTTCAGAAGAATCAAAGACTACAATAAGAAAATGCATGTTGTTTTGATTCTGTTTCTCAAGAAAAATTTAATGTAAATGAGCAGAGTGACATGGTGGATAAGCTGATATGTGATTTGGAAGATGAGATGAGTAGAGGGAAGCTTCTCAAGGGAGAACTTGATGTCCAACTTGAATCAAGGGATATGAAGATTCAAAAGTTTGAAGCAGTGCTAGAATTAGTCAGGAAGGAAATGGAGAAGTCTAAATCCAAATATATTCCCATGTTGAAGGATTCACTACAATTATTATTTGATTATCTTTCGGCAGGTGATGATCAAATGAAAGCCAAATATGCTACATCAGAATAGAATCATGAAAGGATTGTATCATCCCAAAGGCCATCCATGTTGGGAAAATATGGAATTGGATATGATTATCTCACTCCTAAGCATGATAGGAAAAGTGAAGTGAAAATATCTAGAGATTTGAAAAACCTTTCAAGTGCTGGAGATAGACCTAAAGGGGCTTTTATAGGAAGAAATGATAGCATCTGCTATTTCTGCTGGATTCATGGCAACAAATCATGGTTTTGTCTAGATGCTCTGGAATACATTTCAGGTTGTGAAAATATAAACTTTGATAAACATGTGGATAAGAAGAAGCATCATGAGAAATCAGAGAGAAGAGTCTCTCAGAGGATAGAATTCATAAGATGCTATTACTGTGGAAGAATGGGACACACCATGAATATGTGTCAGGAAGCTCAAGAGCTCAATGTCAGGGGTAGAACTCAAGTTCCATCAATATCTTGGCTAAGAGATGATGAAATGAGGTATGCTTTTTTTTAAGAAGGTGACATGGATTGGTTGCCCAATCCATGCCGAAATAAATTTATTAAAAAAAGGTAAGTTTATATCGAGTTCACGAGGTGTAATGTATTTACACCACCTGAAAACATGAACCCGACCAACAGAAAATAGCTTTGACAACATGGGTAAACAGCAACAAAAACTCAAAAAAAAAATCACTCTAGGCCTGCAGCATTCTAGGTTGAAGCAACAGAAAAAGAATGCCATCTTTATCCAGGTATACGCGAGAATCAAGGCTTCAAACAGGCCCGAATAATACCCAATGAGAGTCCATGACCTCTACTGCAGGAGAATCATAGTGTACAGTCCAGACTTGCAGTATCCTTCATTATAAGACATTTCAATGAAAACAGATGCAACCGTCAAGAAATATAGATGATTCAACTTCAAGATAAGAGAAATGTAGCTGGAGTCTCATAGGCAAGGGTTGCAACCATTCAAATCCTTTAAAAGGGGTCTTAACAGGTCATGAACAGATGCAAGAAAAAATTGAAACAGTTCAAGCAGAATCGCAATGCAAACTTCAGAAGAGAATAAATGCATCAAACTGGAATAAAACATATCAAACAGCTAGGGAGAGATTCAAGATTCAAACAGGAACCCAGAATATCCCAGAATTAATCAATCAAAGTTCATGAAATCAGAAAATGCATCTTTATAGAAACTTTTAGCCTCCTTCATGAACATCTTCATCAGAGCAATCAGAGGATTGGGAGTAATCAGGTAGAGGTTCAGAGGGGAAAGGCTGAGGAGGAACCTCAAAAATAGAGCTCTTAGCCGCAAATGATCTTGTGGTGATGGTTCTCTTATGAACATATTCATCAGAGCAATGCAATACATTGCAGTAAGAAGAAGGAAGGAAAGAAAAAGGAACTCCAAAGGAGATTCTCATCTTCAGTGGTGTATAATGAGAAATCGTACACTGGGAGATAAAGTGGTGTGTTGAAGAATAAGCTTAGAGTTCCTGGAGAATCACAAGGATCTGAACAAAAAGTGTATCAGTAACACTCACAACCGCTCTCTAAGAATGAACATGAAAAAATATGGAAGAAAAGGGGAGGAAACACTATAGTTGTGAATAAGAAGAGTGCACATTTAATGGAGAGCTCACCACCAGTGAAAAAGAGTGTGGTGATTCATACATTTGATAAATGGAAGATAAATAAAGAATGCGTTGAAAAATTCACAAGTCATGTGCCACGGAGAGGACTGGAAGAAAAAGGAAAACCCCTGCAATGGTGGAAGAAGCAAGGGAAGATGACAAGCAAGGAGATTCCTGCTCAGAGAAATAATCAAGGAAAATGGAATTTTGGAAGAACCTCAAAGAAGGAAATGAGTACTAATGGGTCTATACCCCAAGTGATGAGAAAGGTCAGGCCTACATAATCTATGTATCAGAAAAAGGATCTGCATGTGGGTAATGAATGCTTAGTCATATGGCCAGCGCAGTTGAAGTTGGTCATGCAGCTGGAGGAAGCAAGAAAGGAGTGTGATGCACTCCAAGAAAGAATCAAAGGGTTGACCCATTAGGATAAACCACAATACACATCTTGAGGATTCTAGAAACAGACCCCTCTCCCTATGAATATAAATTCTATTAACTGATGATTCATGTGTTTCAGGTTTTAGGGAGATACGATCCAAGGGGAAGTGACATCTAATGATGCGAAGTGGAGAGGTGATATGCTCTAGAGTTTCAATTGATTCAAATTAGGTACTAGAGTTGAAGAAGAAAGGGAGCAACATAGCACAGTAGGAAGTGATTGTGTTATTAAATTTATCTCTTGTTTCCTACGCCGAGTTCCATATTAGTAGGCTTAGATATTTCGTTAATGGCTCAATTCGAAGTGGAAGATGAGAATAAAAGATGCCGGAGGAGAAGAATAGTTATGGTTCTCTACTGTTAGGCCTAATAGATAGAAGTGTTGTGTAACGCAGGGGGAGCATTCTATATCCAAATCAGATTCAAGAGCCATCAATGCAATAATTGGATGACTCGGCTCAGGTGTTTCCTATTGAGAGAAGAAAGAAACATAGGGAGAAGCAGCAATAACAATGCATTTCCTGCTTATCTATTTTCTCTAACAATATGGTATCAGCTGACTATTTTCAGGATACGAAGAAACTACAAGATAAAATCAAAGGTGAAAACTGTGTTTAGGCCATGAATGAAGAGCTAGATCAGAATTGAGAAGAATTAGACGTGGGATATTGTTTCGAGGCCAGAAGATAAAAACGTCATCATGACTAAATGGGTCTATTAAGACAAGATAAATGAATATGGCATAGTGATTTGAAACAAATCATGAATGATATGCAAAAGAGACTCCTCGATAGAGGGAATAGATGGTGATGAGACATTTGAATCGACTGCAAGGCAGGAGACAATCAGATTATTCCTAGCCATTGTAGTGAAAAGAAAGTTCAAAGTGTTCCAGATGGATGTCAATACTG
This sequence comes from Viscum album, assembly GCA_963277665.1. Lineage (NCBI taxonomy): Eukaryota > Viridiplantae > Streptophyta > Magnoliopsida > Santalales > Viscaceae > Viscum > Viscum album. The sequence goes on along the minus strand of OY728160.1, from coordinate 373,589,347 downwards.
CATTTCTAAATGGGTTTCTGGAAGAAGAGGTGTACATTGACCAACCAGATGGTTTTCACATTCATGAAGATGCGAATAAGGTTTTTCGGATGAATAAGGCATTATATGGGCTGAAACAAGCACCAAGAGCATAGAACTCAAGGCTACATCAGTATTTGAAGAAACTTGGTTTCCAGCTTGGTTGATCTTTTTACAATATCTATCTCATCCACAACGGTAACCAAAGTATGTTGGTGACACAGGGAATGAATGGAACATTCATTTCTCAATCCGAATATGTCAAGAAGGTTTTGAAAAGATTTTTAATGGAAAATTCAAAGGAGATGAAGACTCCAGAAGCTACCTGGATGAAGTTGTCCAAAGATGATGATGGCAAGGCAGTTACTATCACAGAATATAGGCAAATTATTGGATGTTTGTTATACTTGACTGCAACAAGGCCTGACATTGTATTCGCCATATGCCATGCAACGAGATATCAGAGTAATCCCAAATAAAGACACATGCTAGAAGTGAAAAGAATACTTCGGTATATAAAGGGCTCAGTGGACTTCAGTCTGATGTATAATGACAAATCTCAATCAGAATTATTGGGTTACACAAAGGCAGATTGGGCTGGATCAGCAGATGACAGAATACCAACGTCAGGAGGTGCATTCTATCATGGTGGATTGTGTATTTCATGGCTAAGCAAGAAGAAAGATTACATTTCATTGAGAACTGGAGAAGCTGAGTATATTGCGTCCACTCAAGAATGCACACAATTATTATGGATGAAACAACAGCTTTATGATATGGGAGTTGAAGTGAAGTCTCTTATCGGAATCCAGTGCGACAACTCAAGTGCTATAAATCTCAGTAAAATTCCAGTCCATCACTCTAGGACAAAGCACAATGAGATAAAGTATCATTTTATCAAGGAGAATGTTGAGCAGGGGATCATGAAGTTGGAGTATGTGCCTACAAAACTACAGGTTGCAGACATCCTAACAAAGGCCTTACCCAAGGAAGCATTCGAAAGGCATCGAATGGCTCTGGGAGTTCAGTTGATTCCCCGCACTTGAAAGCATGTGGATGTGAACCTCCCCCCCTCTCCATGAGGTATGATGTGTTTCTCCCTAATGTTCTTATATGTGTTCTCTACTCTGTTACAGACTGCAAAGGAGTGACCATTGGTTTCGTTGACAAAGGGGGAGAAAATAGTGATTGTTCATGGGGGAGACAATGTGGAGATTTGATAAATCATGAATGATATAGGGAGAAGCTGACAGGTGGAGCATCTAGATAGGAGGAGTTGAAGCTAGTTGAATGTGCTTAGCCAGAGCATAGCTTGGACAACACAGGAGATTGGGCTAAAGAGGTTTTGAAGCTGACAAGGGATGGAGCTGTGAATAGAAAGGGGGAGAGTAATAAATCTGACGATGCTAGAAGTGATCGATCACAGCATAGAAATCACAACAGTTGAGGATCATGATAAAAGCGGAACAGTGGTGTTGGAATGGTGTAAAACGGTGTCCAGCTATCACCAATTGGGATCAGTGTGGTTCAAAAATTGGTATCAATTTAAGAATTGGTATCATATTAGAATCGGAAATTGGTGTTTGACATGAAGTGATTCATTGATGAAGTTTTCATACTACTCTTGTTTCTCACGCCGAGCATTACTCATGTGGGATTACAGTACGTGTTATGTGGATCCTTGAACACTATCAAAATCTCAAGAGGTGAATGGTGGTAGAAGCTAGAAGAAAACTCATTGAGGTATCAACGTGCATAAAATCATTCTGAGCAGAGTTGTGAAGAGTTGTCAACAAACCCAAAGGGGGAGATTGTTGGGAAAAAATCCCTCAAGGTAACATTGAAATATTTTTGGGTTGATTGTGTTTGTTAACAAATCATGTTTCCATGCAGAATTGTCGAGTTCCAAGAATTTTTTGACAATCCATGTTGAAAAAGAACAATGATATTGGAAATGAAAATCTAGAGGTGGTACAAAAGAGCAGTACAAGGTGGCACAGTTTCCCAATGTTCGCCAAATTTTTGGGGTCCAAAAATCTGAAGCGCATCGCGGCGGTGAAGGTCATTACAAGGGAGCTTCGCGGCGATGAAGGGATTTGCGAGGGAGCTTCGCAGCGAAGGCGTGAAGGAATTGACGAGATGTTCCATGATTACGATGACCTCCGCAAATGGAAAATTGTCGTGGTGCTTCGCGATTTGGACAGAATTCTGGCAGAAACATCGGAGCTTCATGATTTGAGATCACATGTCGTTGACATCACGCAGAAAGTTCGAGGGTCGGTGGAATCACCTATAAATAGAGGCCGACCCCCTCGAGAGAAGCATAGATAATATTCAGAGAAAATATTTTGCTCTCGTATTGCGAAGGTGGTTCGTGGAGCCAGTGTGCTTCAAGAAAGAGGAGCTTCGTGGCGGCTATTATAGCTCCGTGAAACCTGCGAGCTCCACGTTGGCTTTTTTAAGCTTCGCGAGGGACGTTGCTTTGCGACAGCTTGAGTTTCGTGAAAGTGCTTTGCGATAGAGCTTTGCGAAAAGGTAGGAGCTTCACAAAGGCTTGTTTGAGCTTTGCGAAATTGGGAGCCTAGTGAAGTTGGGTGCTTTGCAAAAGTGTTTCCAAAGTGAGTTGCCCAGTGGTCAGAGGCAAAGTGGTATTCATCAGTGGATGAAAGTTGGACTATAACAGAGCATCCATCAACAGTTAAGGATGCATGTATTAATGAAAATGAAGAGACCTACAGGTCTATAAACTGTGAGTGAATCCCTTCACAGAGCAGTGAGCTTAGGAAGAGGAAGAAGGTGATCCTCTCCACCGGAAGTGAGCCAGAGAGAGAGAAACAGGGAGTGACCCTTGGGAAAGCAGTGAGCTGACCCTAAAACCATGTAAAGGCTGTGAGCCTGTGCATAGAAGTGATCTAGCCCGAATCTTGTGAACATTATTGGCAGTGAGCCTTAGTGGATTTGGTACAACGGCACATCGTCGTTGTATGCTCCTTGGGCGTAGCCCAATGCGGGTGAACCAAGTAAAAATATATGTGTCTGCCTAGTCGCTACCCTATATTGCATTAAATGAATCATCATCAGACAAACTAGAAAAGAGCTGATCATGATAATCGCACAAGAGCATAAAAAGTGACCATTTTAATAAATTGGACAAGATCCAGTGGGGCAGGAAGAACATTGAAAAAGAATATCCATACCCAGATTGACCCCCCCTCTCAGGGTATATAGGCCCCTATTAGCCCTAACAATAAGGGTAATTCCTATGCTCATCTTCTCCTTCTTCCACCTCTTATTTTGTGGCGGCATTCTCAGACATAGAAAGAAATCTTGGTGAATTTCTTCTATTATCATGGTGAGAGAATCCATGATAGGAGACATTATCATCCCCTACTTCAACATTTGTTTCAAATATATTCTAGAGATGGATATATTTTTTACAATCACAAGTCAGATGACCGTCATGGACCTATGGGACCAGGTCTATAGCCTCAAATAGATTTATTTAGAGCACATAGTCCTTGTCGAGCGTAATTTAGGTATTTTCTAGGGATGTCTGAAATCTGTTGGGGGATGAAAACTATATATCATAATAAAACATTGGTATTTACCTCCATTTTTTTAGAATCCCTCTTAAATCAATATTTCTTTGAATATATAAAATGTGGTGCTACCACGATGTAGAAGGCTGATGTTTCCATCGTTGGGGTATTTTAAACATTGATGGAATGTTAATGGTTTTTTCATGTAGATATGGAGTTATGGCCTTTCGATAAGGACATTATATGTGGTTTCTTTTTGGATAGCCATAAACATAGGGTCAAATTTGAGATTCCCAAACTGATATTGGAGTTTGATCTTCATGAGAGGACTTTTCTAATGCTTATATTACCATTGAAATTTCATTATTTAGGGAGAAAAATATCTTTCTCTATGTCTTAAACATCATAAGATTTGAATCAGAAAAATATTTTTCTAGCATCAATTTATATCACATATCATTTGATATCAGCATTGGGGAGTATTCAAGAAACATATAGGGGTTTTATGTTTCCTTTGATGACTAATTACTAATCATGCAATGTGAATTAGATATTGACATGGAATTCTGGTCACATGATCTCCATTTGATATACCATGCCTGTAATGTATTTTATCTCAAATTCATGTAGGATTTGGAGGGATTTAATGAGTTACTCTAAGATTTATTCTGAAATATAGAACCCATCGATGATTGGAATCTTGGATAAGAAAACAACAAGACATTTCAAAATGATGTACTTTTGTTCTATAGGCCAGTGCTTCACAAGTTATGTTTTCTACTAGACATGTGGCACCATATTCAAGGAACTCTAAGTTGGAATCCATTTCCCATGTGTAGAGTTCTTGGGAGTATTTTCTGCCAATGGTGTTGTTCGTGCCATACTTCCCCCTTACCTGGGCTGATTGGATAATTGAACCCCCACAAGGAAATCATTCAAGGCAACTAGGTAAGGATTACTACTTGAGGGTAATGGGATGCCTCAATATCTTTGATGGTATTTATGGATTTCTTTACCAAGGGTAACATCTATATATATGTTCTTATTGGGGATGTGATTGAGATATTGGGTTTGACCATCCCATTCTATCCCATGTATCCTCGATTCCTATGTCTACGACCACCTATTCCTCAGTTTTTTGTGGGGAACTCATATTCATAGGTATATTCATCCTCAAAGAAGTGGTATTCTCAGTGTATAAAATTGAATGAACTGAAGATGTTCTTTTCATCTGGTGGGGGTCTTATTTTTTATGGTGTTTCTCTAGCTTCGGATGTTGGAGGGGAGAAATCTACAAGAGTTTGTGCTTCTATTGGAGAATAATATTACTCTTTATCTTATGTTTATTCATTCTATTGTTTTTTGAATCCGCTTATAAAAGACATATATGATGTCAAATTCTATGTTGGAGGAGATCTAATGGTTCTGAATAGTTTAAATATTTAGGTGGCATGAGCTCAGTCAATTATTTTTCAGTTCATCCTCTTTTTGAAATCCTTCCTATTCTTAGACGGAACGTTCTACTAATCAACTTCATATTTTTGATAGAGAATCATTTATCAAAGAAAAATTAAATCAGGATTTATCTAATACCACATGTCTAGAATCTAATATCCCTTTAATGATTTCTTTGAGTATGAGACTATCCTGGATTTTATGATGCAACCTTCTATGGAAGAGGAAATAGCCGAGATGGTTGGTGTGGTTGACCACATTGGGCACCATGGGATATGGTAGAATGAGAAAGTTATTTTCCGTGGCTTCTAAAGAATAATTCAAAACTTTTTATTTTCATAAGATGTATTATATATTCATCAGTTCCTCAAATCTCATGCTACCCTATTTTTTCTTTTCTTTTGGATGAGGTATATTTTATGGATCTCACTGCTCGACTTGAGGTTATTATTGGTTTGGGACCTACCTATATGATCTGAGGGGAATTGATGTTATCTGGAGAAAGATAGTTGTATGTTATACTTTTCATGGAATTTTTTCTCATACTGAGGGCATGCGTCAGGATTTAGATTAGGTTCGTTGAATGGAGTCCTCCATAAATTGTGTAATATTTCTAAACTCATATAACCCACCTGGAAACTTCCTTGTGATTACAATAATCTTCATCTCATCTTAGTGATTTTTAGCATTCGTTTATAGGATTTTTTCTTATGAGAGATAGATTATGAGTGAATTTTTTAAACATATCCATATGGAAATGAGGTTAGACATCATATCACTTTCACATTGTTTTCAGTTCTTCCAGTTTAAAACTTTTATTTTCCTCCACATGTAGAAAAACTAATCAAGGAATATACTAAGAAGGTATTCCAATCCTACACGGGATCCCTCTATTAGTCTACTATACCAAACATAGGATGGGACTATCAGATTTTATAAAAAAACACCTCATCATTATTCTCTATTATTCATTTTGAGGGCCCATCATAAGACCACATTGGTTTATGAATTGAGTGAGATTTTTTTTGAGGTCACCGGTACCGTCAATGCTAGATAAGATAGGATTTTTAAAATTCTTTTGTGGAAAAGTGGCATCAATCCACTCTATATTTGGCTTCTTCTCATGATACCCATGTGTGGGTCACCATTCTATGGATTCCATTTGAGTAGAGAAGGGATAAATGATGTTAAAGAACTATGTGGGTAATACACTCTATTCTTCATCCCATCCACATGGAGTAGGTGGGCTTCAATGATATGGACCCTCCCTTATCTCCCACTAATTATCATTTCATACAAAGACTAAATAATCACTCTAGTGAGGGATATGTTGTTGTGTCAATAGAGAGAATTACGGATAATTTTCAACATCCTCGTTTATGTAGAATATTTGTTAGGATCATGATACATTCTAATGCTCAGATGAAACTCTCACTGGCAGATAAACAATGAGAGAAAGAATATTCATTTCTACCTGAAGATGATACTTAGTGGGAATATTTCTCTTGAGTATCTCTTTGTTCATTTCCCTGAGATTTTGTATATCCTTCTCATATTGTGAGAAATGTTCCTCTATAGAAGGATCCTCAATTATTATAGGTTGTAATTAAGAGGTAGATAAAACTTAATCATTATATGTGGAACTGTTATGTGGAAGAGGTGGAAACATGATATTTGGAGGTTCTGGATTCTGAATCCTACATTGGTTCTAGGTCTGTGAAAACATAGTTAGTGCATCCAAATCACCTTCCTCTCTGTGTATGTTTTCCATGTTGCGTCCCTATTTATTTGTGTCTTAATCCACCATATATATTGTGTTGATAGTTATTACATTCAAATATCCATATCATGCAATGGTGTTTTCCCATTACTTTTGACACAATAGGATGATTCAAAAATACCATCTTCTGGGTTGTTAGTTAATCCCCTATCCATATTGGGATGTTTTGTCTTGCGACACTTATATGGTATTATCGATTTTTTTCACTCCTCTTTTCTTATAATCTTATTAGTGACCTTGGGAGATTTTCCATTCATTATTTTTAAATGAGCCCTGATACAAGAGGATTTTCTTGTGCTGGGAGGAATAAATGATATGTTGACCATTGATATTTATCATGCAACCTAGGGAAGATTGATTCCCTCTATTTTGATAATGATGATGATGAAAATTCCCCCATAACTATGGGGTGGGGGTTATTTGGGGCCACAATTAGCATTGATTGATTCTGTTGTTTAGGATCCAATTTTTCAATTCAGGGATTTGATGACTCCCGAGGTTGACATTGATATATAATGACTCCATACTAGTAGGATGGTGTTGTTCTGGAATTGTTGTGGACTTCCCTAGGACCCACAAAGGTTATGATGAACCTGATGTTGATTAATGGGATTTAAATTCCCCCATCCTAGGAAGGATAGGGTTTTTTTAAGGCAACTCATGATATTCCCGTAACACTCTCAATAATTGATGCTCCATGAGGTGAATGAAGTTGTTGATATTTCATTATTCTGGTGAGATGGGTCCTCTATTGGAGGGTTTCTATGTAAGTTTTTACTAGGGATTGTTTTATGTAGTGTAGTTGTGATTTTTTGGGAACTCGGTGCAATGGTAGCCTATTACATGAGACAATTTCAAAAGGATGTTGTTGGTTTGATTTCAAACCTGTCATCCATGTTTGAAATGCATTTCCATTGGACCACTTGAAATACTTTTAGGATATCATTTCCCTCTATTCGTGGGGTTCAGGCATTATAGATGTGGGGGAATTCTATTATAGTGACCAACATGCTCATGCATTACCCGATCCCTTAATTTCTCCAAAGACTATGAAATTATTGGAGGTTATATATGAAGGGTTATGAATTTATAGGGACATAGTAATGTGAAACACTCAATATTTCACCGATCCTCAAATAATCATGTCTAACGATGCTCTATAAATCATTCAGTGTAGATTTTTTATGGTTCAAAGATAAACATTTCATAGGCTTTTGTCCTTCAACTCTATTCCCATGTTTCAAGATATATAATATGTAGAAATATTTCATTGAAAACATAGTGTATTGATGTGGTAATGGTAATACCCATATCCTAATTTGGGTATATTTGTAGCATTTTGTCTATGATGATTATCAATCATATTTTAATATAGATAAGGCATGAAATCATTTTCTAGCTCATCTAAGACCTCATACTAAGACGCGACGAGTGTCGAGAACATGATGGGAAGGTTGTTTCAAAGAATTTTTTTCCATAAATAAATGAATATGTCCTATTAATCATACATACATGTCTACATCTGATCAAACCATATAATATGGTTGTTGGGTTAACCTGCAAACTAGAGTGGATTGCTACTAGATGTATGTTGGGAACCGTATACGATATATTGTGACTTTTTTAAAACCTCTCTATAAAATGTGTCTGAGTTTGGGACACCTCTCCTAATTTGAATGTGTTTGAGAAAGGGGAGGATATCCTTGTCTTTTGAAGATACCATCATGGATAGGTTGACCTTGGTAGATTTCATGAGTAGGTTCCATGTAATCCATCTCCACACTTTCATAAGGATGACTATCTTAGTAATGATAATCATATTCTCTAGTTGAAAATTTTATGGACCCTTAGGTTGTTGAGAATATATCTAAAATAAACTCAATGATATTTGTATTGATAAAATTATGTATACGAGACTTGTTTTGAATCATGTATGGAGTATTTTAACCTACTTTTTGAAATGGTGTTGGGATATAAATTTGTGGTATGAATGTTTGTGAAACATGTTTACAACCATTTGGATCAATGAGAGTAAGAGCCTTCTGCTGAAGATCAATTCCAATGAGATTCTTCATTTTTGATAGAAATATGATCTTGTCTCGAGGAATGTTCTATTATCACATGGTGAGCCTCAATTAGGATGATAATATGAGCATGATCTTGATCCTTCATAATATGTTTCTAGGAATTTGATGAATGGATATGATCCTGACAAGACTGATGTATCACTCTCACATGGTGAGCCCACATTGGAACAAGAATATGGAACTTGTAAAAGTATGAATTATCTATCTTAAAATACTATGAAACCTATGGAATGGGAGAGGGAATATGAGGCTACTCATGTATTTCCTCGTAAGTAAAACAATACAGTCATTCATCTGTGGATTATGAATCTTCCCCTGGATTAAATGATCAGCTAGAATATTCTACGCATATTCGCTAACATGAATATCATCATGTACCAAGGAATTTTATATTCACTCTTGGTTATCCCCAACCATAATGAAGATATGATCCCAAACCTAGTCCTTTGGAGTGAGATGTTGTTATTAATTGATAGGACTAAGAGCCTTTCTTAAGGAAAGTTCCCCTATCACTTGGTGAGTCCCAACCTAAATGGGGCTATGATTCTGATTTTGGGACTTTTGAATATTCCACTAGACATTTACAATAGGAATGTTCCACTTTCTCGAGGCATGTTTCACTCTCATATGGTGAGTCTTAGATGAAAAGGGAATATGATATCTGTCTGATTACTCATCCTCTACTAGAATAAATAGATAATATTAAAGGATGGTAGTAAGAATTTGTGATTTATCTAGAGAAACCCCTTTTTATAATGAACGTAGTGTTGACCTGACCAATCTGTAGAGATACGAATATGTGCATTTCTGCATATCTATAATTGTGCTGGAATATTCCGGTGGATTTCATCATCTATTACTAAGATGTAATGGAATTTAGGAAAAGTGATAATAGTGATAAAAGCTCATAAATTTTACATCTCCAATATATACTGGTAGATGTCCTTGATTGATGTGGGTATATGAGTCAATTTTTTTTCATATGAAACCATAATAATATAATGGGCTTCATGCATGGGGTTAAGGATATGTGGCATCCCTTATCCTGGTGATAGAATATGCCCACATACTTGTTCTACGTGAGCATGTATATTATCCTCTATGCTGGTTAATAATGGGATATTCTATGAAACATCATCATCAGAAGTGGGGATATGATCCCACTCATGGTTATCTTGTTCCTTCCTCGCCAGATGTGTCTTATTTGTTTCCTGTGAATTGGTATCACATAAGGAAGTGTCTTGATTAGTTTCCTCAGTAGGTGACTAATGGGTATTTTATTGATGGTTTTTGTGATGGTGATTGAAAGGATCCCTCCTCGATGGCTTCTAAACCTTAAGGGATCCATATTGGAATCATTTTTTCACATATTTGATACTAATGGTGGTGATATTTGTGGTTTAGGGATAATTTAATGAAGTGGTAGAATGGGGAAATGAGGTCCACTAGTTAAGATTATATTTTCCTTGAATGATGCATGCTTTTTGTATTGAGTACTTGGAGATCCTCATGGGATTCTTTGAGGGTTAGTATTGTACCACCTCAATCGTACTTCCAAAATATTGTGCTCTCCACCCGATGTTCAAGATTTCATGAACATCTGATAATTTTGCATCCTAAATAGGTTGCATCAACAATTTTTTTTCTGAAGCAGTTGTTGTATGATTACATTATCTGAGGCATGGGTTATTTTGATGAGATAAGTGTCTACATTCATACAGAAAACAAGTAATAAGGTCACTGATTAGTGAAATTTAATATCCATGATGTTCTCAATAATATATGCATGGTCAATACATTTGTAATTTTATTCATAATATTTCCATTCTACATGACTAAACATTTCACTACATGGATGGACTTATTTTATGAGAACCCGGATTATAGAAGATCGACTATAAGATTTATGCATGTATTATCATCTTTTATTGATATCCCATCAATGTGTCCTAATTTATATTAACCAATCATTCTATTATTTGAGAGATTCACATCGGTTTTACAATTTTAGTTATGATGGTAAATAGACAACCACATAGAGCATCCAATTTGTCTCTATGGTTGATTGTGAGTGAGGGGGGTTAAATGTGATGCATATTCATTTATGTATGGTAGATGTTTCTTTTAATAATGGAAACTACAAACTGTCCCCACATCCATTACTAGGTATAGACTAGATTTCCTATGGTAGGTGATCAGTTGAATTTGTTAGACCCAATGACACTTTGGAACTCACATTGGTTGATAGTATGGGAGGTTGGGATCATCTCACCCTTTTTGGGGGAATTGTTTTATACACTAGGACTATCATATATAATAAACATATGTTCAATAATATTTTCCTTATCCTAAATAAGACTTTTTATCTTAAAAAATTCATCATCGGTTAACCAATTTGGTATGCAGATGAATGGAATCTTATTAGTGAATCTTTATTTATGTATATGTGGATATTCAACCATTTCCTAGTAATGAAAATAATTTTTTATTTGGAATCTACATAACCAAGAACTTTTGAATTTACTGCCATATTTTGAGTCTGTTAATATTCTCATAAACAGATAGAGAAATTTTGTGGAGTCATACATATACTGTTTGTAGATTGAACCAAATCCGACATAGTTCTTTATACTACTATATTTTAACGTCATGATGTAAGGGCATATGTGTAGGAACATACACACCTGATATTTGAGATCAATATGTGAAGAGACATCCTGTGTATGCAATTTATAGTGGGAATCATAGTTATCATATTTCATTCACTCCCTTAGAACTCTCCCCAAATTAGATTCCCTTATATTTATTATTTTTTTATCAGATATTTCCTCAATGATTACATATTGAGATTTCCATAGATGCTGAAGAATCACATTGAAAAAGATATGATTATTTCACCTACATGAGGCCATGTATGTTATGCTAGATGTGAAAAACAATGGATAACAAGTAATCAGTGTCATTTTACATGGATGGGGGGATTAAATACTAGGTCAACCCTATGGATATTTATTATAGAACTCGATCATTAATATGATATCCTACATACCCTATTTATAGTTAGAATCAGATTCATTTTAGTTCAGTTGTATTCTCATCCCTCTGATGGATGAGGTAGAATTGTCACCCATAGGAATGATTGGGGATTGATGGTATAAATTTTGGAGACATGAGGTGGATTATATCGAAGTGGCTTCCCATTTGAGTTTTGGTTCAAACATTAGTAAGGAAAATTATGTATCCTTGTCATGACATGAATAAGGATCCTCTTACATCATCTAGTCTGGTCCTACACACTGACATTGACTTATATGTTTGTCATTTAATATAACCCCACATATTAGGGTTTCTACACTGAGTTTTCCCTTTTCGTGATAACGAAATATCATGGGAATGATGTGATCATTGGGAATTACTAATCCAATTTGATATACGCTCAGTGTGGGAAATAAGGAATAAAAAATGATCATTATCATTGCTTGAGGATATGGAAATTATGTGATGGGATTTTCCTTTGGATGTTTAATATAGAGATAGGGCCATATGAAGGCATCCCATGTATCTTTTTTATAGAAGAATCATAGTCATCATAGTTTATTTTTTTGGGTATTTCACAAGGTTGTTTCCATTATATGTAGAAAATATAATGTTATGAAACTAATTTTGGCTTAAAACTAACATTTTCCTTCTAATCAGGGCTTTCATTCAATGATGGTCAATATTTTAAAGTCCCATGATTCTAATTTTACCTGGCATTATTTCCTACCAAACAAGTGTTGATTGTCTTCTCAACAAGACTTGATTGTCTTCTTGACATGTCATAAGACGTCTTCCTGACATGTTAAAAAATAATTTCATGGTCAAGTTTGTTTTTCTAAGGGGTGTTTCATAACGTAGGTGGAATTGTTAAAATTTATCATATGATCAAGGATGACTTCTCAGAAGGACTTTACAATAACAAGATGACTTGTCCTGGAAGACATCTCATGGCTCTACATGACATTATTTAGAGGGAGTCACATTATATAGATAACTTGACCTAGTGTCATCATAAAATTTTGATGAAACACTTAGAGGGTGTCGCAAGAGTTAGTTTGAAATGTCTCAAAGGCAGGTCTATGTCCCATATGACTTGTTCGAGTGTCATCATGAGAACTGATTGACATGTCTGGGGGAAGATTCAAGAGGTAGATAACATACATGTAGGGAATTTCAAAGTCTTCCTAGATTCTTATAAATATTTCACAAGAGGTAATTTACATTCCCAAGTTCTATCATGAGACTTAGATAAAACATAATTAGTTCACCATATGATATGGGTGAGATATATAGTGGGCATTGCAAAACCTGGGTAGTGAGCTCGAAGGGTTTTGTGGTACATGGGTGGAATGTCTAAGTGAAATCATGTGACTTACTCTGAAATGCCTTTGTGATCTCACATGATCCAAGTAGTATACCAAAGGAAAATCACATGACATATCCTAGTGTTATGAATGAACCAGGTGGTTCAAACAAAGTACATGTGGATCAGTGTGTATGTTCAATGAATATGTCTCTTGTATTTTGGCCTTTTTCAAGACTTTTGTTTTATTTTACATTAATTTGTTCAGTTTTGGATTATTTTATGTCCTACATGTCTTAACATATATGTGGGATTCCCATCATGTGACCCTCTAGAAGTCATTTGTAGGATCTATTAGCAATCACACAAGGTGCATATTCATGCTGCATGATCCCTTCTCTTGTTTTCTAGATCTTAACATACATGGGGATTTTCAATTAATGAGAGAAGATACTCTGAGAAATCCTATATAGTACATGTGAGTGTGAGTGAGAGGTTCTAAGAGTATTTCTATCCACATTAGGATTTATTTTTCCTATTTTGGTGGAGGATTTATAGGCCTCACCACTCTAGTTAGACATATCATTTCATGGTGTATATCATGAAAACTTAGGTAGGAGTCGCTGGATATATTTGGAGTCATGATTCATCATGAGGTACTAACATAGGTCCTTCTAGAGGCATCGTAGGACTTTCATTTACCAAAAGACCATCCCATAAATGCACCATTTATCAGATTATATCCAATTAATGGGGTCGTGTTTAATCATTCATACATTACAAACGACATTCATTTTTTCTAGTCTGACAAGTATTAGTTCCTTCATGAGATAATGACACCTAGAGAGAGGACTTCTTGTGATCTTTGATCCCTTATATGGGATATTACAAGATACAAGGATGGATTTCAAGGGAGTTCTCATTAGATGATATAGACATGCTTTTTGGTGGTTGTGGTGTTTTATAGATCGAAAAGGGAATGTCATGTGAATTTTAAAAATTCAAGACGCTCCCACCTTCTGCACTTTTTATTTCCTTTATTTATTTTACAATGGTTGGAGATCTCATGAGGTTGTATAAATGTTTTCAAAGAAAATCACTATGCCATTTAGTGACGTGTCGTGCGATCAATAAAAGGTCATGTGGATATACGTAAATATTTCATTAACATTATAATATTTTTTCCATTTTGAAGTTAGAGAGGGTGAATGAGGTCTCTTTGAGATGTTAGAGGCTCTTTCTTGATGAGTTGGACATGTCATTGGTTGGTTGCAGTGTCTTTTGTGTCATTATGGACACATCATGTGATTTTTATCATCTCAAGAGGCTCCCATCTTTTCCACTTATTATTTAAATTATTTATTTTACAATGTATTGAGATATTGTAAGGTTTTACCAATTTTTATGAGGAAAATAATTCTCCCATCAGTGATGTTTCAATTAATTATTACAACCGAAATAGGCTTCTTCCTTTTTGATATTTTCCTCCTATTTTCAAATAATTTTTGGATGGTTCATTAGGAGTCTCCCAACTAACAAGATGTGTGACCTAGGGGATCATACATGGATACATTTCATGATCAACGGTTGTTGAAGGAGCATTCTCAAGAGAATAAGGACTTGTATAAGGGACTTTGTGGGGCCATCTATAGGCTATGTGATGCACATGACTCTCTGTATGACCTTCTGTTGATCATGTGATCGTGTGTCTCGTGGGGGTTCATGTGATCAGCTTTATCATAGACACATTCCTATCCATTTTATTTTTTGTTAATATAATACTAATATTCAGGTATTTTATCCATTTATGGATTTATTAGATGCTCATTTGGTGGGTGTATGTAGATTTATTTCATTATTTATGGGAAACCTGTGTTTGCATGATATAATATTTTTAATATATCATTATAAAAGCTATCAAATCACTATAATACCTTACTGATATAGTAAATGGATTTGAAAATATTCCTTAAAATATTCCAATTTCATACATTGAAAAAATATAGACATTTAAAATATCATACAAAATAAAACATAGATCATAAAACATGATTCATAACATGTGTTTTGGAATAAAATAATAAATGAGTCATAAGAACGTGGAAGCACAAATAAATAATCACGATTCATGAGTAACAAACATAGGTATGTTTCATATCACATGAATATGTAATAGATATAAGAATATAAATTATAAAATATTACAATTTTAAGTACAAAAAAATCATATAATAATTGAGTAAGATAACCACCTTCCCATAATGTAATAGATATGGGATAAACACCGACTCCGCGTAACATTTTGTAATTGGGATAACCAACTATGTGTCATACTAATTCATGATATATAAAAATTCACACAATTTATTGGTGTTGTATAATGGACTATCATATCACATAACACTAGTGCATAAAACATTTTTTACGTCGGTTATTTTTCATTTTTTACGTCGGTTTCAAGCCGAAGTTAATACAGGCGATGTTATAAATAACATTTTGGACGTCGGTTATTTATAAACCGACGTCGAAAACATAAAATCGCGATGTTTATGATGTTGGTTATTTTAGAACCGACGTGATAAATAAAATGGGAAGGGTTAATCACGTCGGTTATTTAACAACTGACGTGATAAAAGGCCTGGAAAATGGTTTATCATGTCGGTACATAAAAACCCGACATGATAAAAGGACGGGGAAATGGTCTATCACGTCGGTTATGAACGAACCGACCTGATAAACTAGGGGCAGGGGGTTTATCACGTCGGTTATTATAGAACCGCTGTGATAAAACGGGAGGGGGGGGGGGTTATCACTTTGGTTATTAAACAACCGACGTGATAAACCGGGGGAGGAGGGTTTATCATGTCGGCTTTTTAATAACCGACGTGATAAACTGGTGGAGGGGGGTTTATCACGTCGGTTATTCTATAACTACCGTGATAAACCGGGGTGAGGGGGTTTTATCATGTCGGTTCTTATATAACCGCTGTGATAAACCGGGGGGAGGGGGGTTTATCACGTCAGTTATTAAATAACCGATATGATAAACCATTTTCCAGGCCTTTTATCACGTCTGTTATTGAATAACCAACGTGATAAACCATTTTCTAGGCCTTTTATCACGTCGGTTATTAAATAACCGACATGATAAACCATTTTCCAGGCCTTTTATCACGTCGGTTATTAAATAACCGACGTGATAAACCATTTCCTAGGCCTTTTACAACGTCGGTTATTAAATAACTGACGTGATAAACCCAAATTTTTTTAAAAAAAATTTATGCATTCATCTGCTCTCCACCAGAATCAACCAGAAAACAAATCAAGAAATCGTACCATAAAAACAGAAGTAGATCAAAATTAAGCATGTACATTGATAACATAAAAACATACCCCCTAGACAGCCCCCACCCTCATGTATATCCCATGGACATCCCTCCCCCACCCCGTTGGAGCCCTCACCCTCATGTATACCCCTAGGACAGCCCTCCCCCACCCCATTGGAGCTCCCACCCTCATGTATATCCCTTGGACAGCCCTCCCCCACCCCATTGGAGCCCCCACCACACTCCTGGACTACCCCCGACCCCCAGACAGCACCAAACACCCCTTGACAACCCCCACCCGCCTGAACAACACCCCCTCACCCCCTCACCCCACTTGACAGCCCCCACCACACCTCTGGAAAACCCCCCCACCCTCATGTATACCCCCTCACCCCTGGACAACACTCCCACACCCCTAGACCACCTTCCCACACCCATGGACAGCCCTGCCACCCCCTGGATTGTCCCCCACCCCACCAGACATCCCTCCCAGACCGCTAGACACCCCCAACCCCACTGAACACACCCCCACACCCTTGGAACCCCTCCCCCATAGGCCCAAATATATTCCAGAAAAACCATCATAAGTAAACCAAAACATAAAGTAGAGAAAAATTAAACATTCACTTATATAACATTCAAAACATACACTATCAACTTCAAAAAAAAAACTAAATCCAACCTAAACAACTACCAAATACACAATTACAACGACAATATTCATAATTACATATTACATTACAAACAACTAAAAGTCAATCAAACCTGTAAAATAATTTGACCACTCCACTTGTAAGTGTTTGATGTCTTCAGCAGTATAGGGTTTAGGGTCATCAAAAAGATACAAATTAAAAAGAAAGTAGTTAACGTGTATAATGAATAAATCAAATTGAAATATTATGGAAAAATTAAAGAGGGAATCGTACCAGGTCAAAATTCACAACTGTCCCAGTTGTTATTATTTCATACATAAATCTTAACATATAATATCCGCATTCGATGAGGCCTTTTTGTTCATGACAATTCTGTTTGAATGAGTGTAAATTAAATATATTATTTTTATGTAATAAATCAAAAATTACAAATTATAAATGGATATTTACCTTCTCATTTAAATATTTGATCTTTTCACCTCTTTTCTTTGTGTTTTTTCGAAAGTAGGCCCATGCACTGTTAGAAAATAATACGAATGTGGTAAATTTAAAATTCATTATAACATATAAAACTATTGAGAAATAGAAACCTAATTTTCCAATATCTTCTTAAAACTATACCGCACATCACCATGGACAGAGCATATCCAATAAAGTGCTTTCTCCCTTAGGCAAAAAACCCCTAACATCCAATGATCACAGATAAATGGAAATTTTCTGTTAGTGGTTTTTTATGTTAAAAGATAATTAACTCTTTGAGAGAAATGTGTTTCATACCTCTCACAAAAAGTAATCATCCAACATTGTGTGATTATATTCTTTTCAAATCTTTCAGCAATATAAACCATTCTTTGTTCCTCATTCAATTCACATGCTTTAGGGGAATTCAATTGAGGGTCCATGAATCCATATACTTCTGTCAGCTCATTCCTCTCACAAATTTTATAAAGATACCTAATACAAAACATACATAAGTATACATTTTTAATAAATATAACGTATGGAAAAGGTGTTAAGACTTACATGGAAAAAAATTGCACCATGTTGATGCCCAACTTATCTCCAGTAACAAGCTCCATGATATCAATTTTTATAATCCCCACTCTTATTCCACGTCCACAAGCATGAGCTTCCATTAGAAAATCATAATAACCCGAAAACAAATGTGAATATCTTGACAATCTGTTGAGACTATTTCAATCTGTATCTGATGTCATAGCCATTTGTCTTTGTTGTTGTCTATACAGTATTTCTTTACCTTTGATGTATTCTTATAAAAAAACTTGAAAAATATATTAGTTTTCAAATGATAAAACAACTTTAATAAAAAAATATATAACATTCATACCTCTATGGTAATGAGTCAAAGAAGTCTGGATGGCCAAATTAAAAAATGGCCGATACTCTGTCCAACTTTCGCCACCTCATCTATAGGTATTGGTACCCTAGCTGATCTATCTATAATATCCTGTACAATGACCCTCTGATTCTCTACCTCTAATTGTTGATGATGAACTGTATCTCTTATATAATATACCAACCCATATGCTACTATATGATGTTGAGAATCATCAACATACAACTCGCAATAAGTAGGAAGTTGCGGTGGAGGCGTAGGATAAAAAATGGGGTCCGCAGGCTTAGGTGGGGGAGTTAGAGCTACTGGTGGAGGTGGAGGATAAATAATGGGGTCTATAGGGGAGGTGGAGGAGTGGGAGCTGCAGTCTGAAATTGTCTTTGCATTTCTGCAAACATAGATGACACCGACTCTCTAATCTTTTCCTCCATCGTCCCATTAATATTATGAACTTTAGCCTATAAGGATTCTATTTTTTTATAAACCCCCTAAATGTTAGAAGTTGAAGAACGTGGAAACACTTTTCTTACCGATACGCCTTCCAGATATCCTCTTACACGACCTAGATGTTCGGGCCTTCCCAATGATGAAAATAAAATATCTTCCCTCCCAGTAGCTATAAATGTCCCCTCTGAACTCTTCTCGTCAAGAGAGTCATGTATTAATTAATTGAACATTTCTGTAATGATTGAAATTATATGAAGAAATTAGTTAACTTAAATAAATAAAATAGATATCTTACAATCCTCTCAGCTACGATTCTCGATTCTTCAGAAAGATATTTCCCTTTTTTCCCTTCCGAGCTCTCTTCCATTTTTCATGTCAAGATGGAGGGGATAGAGGGTCCACCTCTCCAGAGCTTGAAGACTCAGCTCTTAGTTGTTGAAATTTTTCCACAATCATTTGTTCTTCCAATAATGCATACCCTCCCCAAGATAAACAATGAGGGTATACATTTTTATATTGGATCTCCTGATGAGATTTCCTTGTTTGCTGTAATTTAAGAATAATAAATCATTAACAAAACATTAATAAAATCATTTATATAAGAATGTTTATAAAAGTTTACATTGCCCTTACTAGAAATAAATAATTTCTTCTACTTTCAAAAAACGGTCTCCATGTGTCTTCATCTATAAAAGGATATATACGACATGGATTGTCATGACTCCTATGACCAAAAATGAAATCAGATGAGAGGGTTGATTTGAAATCCCTCTATCTCCTGGCAGCCAACGATAAGCATTTCTTCTTGACTCCTCTAGTGTCACGAATATAAAATTTCATCTGATAAAGAAGAGGTTAAACATATTATATATACTAGAAACATTAAAATAATAGTCAAACAATGACAAAAGATCTTACCAAAATCGTCTCCCACAACTGAGAGATAATCGCTTTATCCACACTTCTCCAATTATCATATAGAATTCTTACATTTCTCTTATCCTGAGTTGCTACAAAACTCTTAAAATCATTTGCATTCAGACCTCTAGGAATATCATCATCATCAAACTCAATGACTATCCTCTGATCGTGCGTACGGGCAAGTGATAATTTTGGTAAACGTGTGCACCCACATTTACCAACCTTTGAACTCTTTGTCGTAATAGGAGCATGTGAATGTTCATCCCCAGAGGTATAACCAGCAATATGCTCCTCTCCAGAATCATGTGGTTGATCATCTGAATGATCTGTCATTATACTTCACATCAAAAAAACAAATATCAGTTCACAAATATACAAATTCAAATATTTTAATACTACTCTAATCAGAAAATATAAAAGTGTACTAAGTTACATAATAGTAAACCTTGGTAATATGAAAAGCATGTTAAACAATGGTAAAGATGGTAAATATGGACAAGATGGTCAAGATGGTCAAGATGGTAAAAATGGTAAAAATGGTAAACCTGGTAAACATGGTAAACATGGTAATGTAATTGTCAGTGAATAAAATAATAGATATATAATTCATGTAATGGTTATAAACATGATAAACTAAACAAAACAAACTTAAAACAAACAAAAACATATACCTATTTGGTGTTAAAAAATGTTTTAATAAATACAAAACTTACAATATCTAACATTTATGGAAAAAATAAATGTAAACAAGAAATAAAAAGATGTTACTTGTAATATTAGGAATGTACAAATGGATTGTTCTCCCAAATTCCTTCGTCATAATCGTTCATTATGGCACAAACTATGTCTGCAACATTATCATCATTATGTTATGTTAATATTTCCATGGAAGTAGGGATCTCACATAAATCAGCATATTCATCAACTTCATCATCACCAACATATTGTTTTTTCTCTTGTAAAACAACAGCCCAATGCATATCTGATTGATCTACTACATAGAAAATTTGTTTTGAATGTGTTACCATTATAAATGAATCACATGTGTCTTCCAATCTATTCAGATTAACAAGTGTCATTCCAAATTCATCGTGTCTGACACAATTGTTACCGTTAAACCATTTACAGTTAAAAACAGAAACTTTAATTTTAACGTAATCAACCTCTCATATGTCTTCAATCACTCCATAATATGCACTTGATGCAGAAATTGGGTTTTTGTCCTTAGAACTCGAAAAATCCATTGCTTCTGCAAACACCAATACACCACTATTCTGAACTGCACTTCTATTGTCCTGATCTTTCGTATGAAATGTATAACCATTAATGTCATAACTGGACCATGTTATCACATTTAAACATGGACCACCCACTATCCACTTTAATGTCTCTGATACATATGATTTACCAAGAAAAGTCTTTTTAATCCATGACAAAAAATGTTCTGTTGTGCTCATTCAAAATCCATATTTCTTTCTTCTTTAGATGACATTGTTTCAACTCATTAATATGCAATGTGATATATGGTTGAGCATCAGCTAAGTTATTCAAGATTTATGATTCTAACTTCTTCATTTGTTCAGTTGACAATGATTTTACTTTCAAGCCACGAATCCCATTTCCCTCATTATTAACTCGTTCATGGCGAGATGGAGGCAAACCTATGTGTTGCGCCGTAGCCATGTAGCCCGTACAAAACTCTGCTACCTCCTCAGAAATATACTTTTCAATAATGGAGGCTACAGGTCGATATAGATTTTTAACATACCACTTTAATATTTTCATATACCTTTCAAAAGGATACATCCAACAAAGATATACAGGTCCACAAAGTTTTATTTCTTGAACCAGATGAATCATTAAATGCACCATTATATCAAAAAAAGGATGGAGGAAAATACATTTCCAATTGACAAAGTATAAAAATTGAATCCTTTTCCAAAATGTTCAAAGCATTCACATTAATCGCCTTGTTACAAATTGAATTGAAAAAATAACACAACTTAATTATAGTCTTTCTGACATGAATGGGCAATATTACACGCAATGAAACTTGTAGAATTTGTTGCATCATGACGTGACAATCATGTGATTTTATACCTATCAACTTCAATTCCTTCAATGAGACAAAATTTTTTACATTAGAAGAATAACCTTGAGGCACTTTGGTATCATGAAGACACTGACAAGAAGCTAATTTTATCCCTCTTCGATAATATATGACAAGCCGGGGGAAGAAATGTCCATCTTCCTTTAGGAGTGGGAGATAACTCCAAACGTATTCCCATTGATAGTAAGTATAATCTTGCATTCAACCCATGTTTTGTCTTTCCTTTAATATCTAACAATTTTCCAATCTAAGAATCACAAATATTCTTCTCCACGTGCATGACATCAATATTATGTTTAACTTCATGATACCTCCAATATGGTAGCTCAAAAAAATCGACCTTTCTTCCAAATATATCTATCATTACCATATTTTTGTGTATTTCCCAATGTCACATCAAGGTTTTTCCCCCTCTCAAAATACATATCGGTGGATACAGGTTTTGGAGTAGTATCAAATTCTTGTGAGCCATTCAATGCCTTTTTTAGTCTTCTATAAGGGTGTTCCATAGGCAAAATCTTTTGATGACCCATGTACACTGTTTTCCTCCCATGATGCAATTGATAATATGACGTCTGTTGTTCGCAAATTGGACATGATTTATGCCCTTTAACACTGTATCCAGACAAATTTGCATACGCTGGGAAGTCATTTATAGTGAACAAAAGCACTGCATGCAGTTGAAAATATTCCATTTTATAAGAATCATGCAACCTAAAACCATCAGCCCATAACAGTTTCAAATCATCAATCAACGGTGACAAGTAAACATCAATATCATTACCGGGTTTCTTTGGACCAGATATCATTATACTCAACATGACATATTTGCGCTTCATACAGACTTCAGGAGAGAGGTTGTAAATTACCAATAAAACAGGCCGTGAACTATGTGTGCTACTGAGGGTTCGGTATGGATTCATTCCATCTGTGCACAACCCTAGTCTGAGATTTCTAATATCATTTCCAAATGTAGAATATTGCGCATCAATTTTCTTCTATTGTGGAAAATCAGCTGGATGGCGTATTTTTCCATCACATAACTGCTATTCAGCATGCCATCTTATTCTTTTTGCGTCATGTGAATTAGAAAATAAACGTTTGAAACGATTAATTATAGGAAGATACCAAAATACCTTTGATGGGAGCTTTGTAATCTCTACACCAGCCTGTGATTTTTCTTTCACCTATACCGTGATGTCCCACATTTAGGAAACTCTAACAGAAATTCATATTCCTTCCTATATATAATGCAGTCATTCGGACAGGCATGTATTTTCTTGTATCCCAATCCCACCGGGCATAATATTTTCATGGCTTTGTAATGTGAATCTAGAAGATCGTTATCTTTTGGAAGAATGACATTCATCAATTGTAGCAGCTCTGTAAAACTTTTGTCACCCCATCCATGTTTCGCCTTTAGGTTAATCAATCTTAACACCACCGAAAAAACTGTAAAATCTGTACAACCAGGATATAATTGCTTTTCAGCATCACCATATAGATGCACAACTATCGGTTCTATCTCAATTTGTTCTGCTACAATATCACGAATCATTTCTTCAATTCCATCTGAGTTACCATTTTGCGAATCATCATCATTAGTGACATTCCATCCAGTTTCACCATGCCAAATCCAAGGGTTGTAACTCGGATTAAAACCATGACAAATCAGATGATATTTTATCTCTCTACTTTTCAACTTCTTCATATTCAAACATTTCAGGCATGGATAGAAAAAAATGTCACTGCTTGGAACATTTTGTTTCGCAAATTCCAAAAAGGCATCAACACCTTCCTCAAATTCATTGCTCATTCGATGGTTCGTAATCGAAATTCGACTCATTATTACCTATAACAAATATCAACAAAAAATATATTTTTTAAAGATAAGACAAATATATGTTTATATGAAAAAAATCATAATTTGAATGTAAAACAATTTAAAATATAAAACAAATCTATGGGTATTTAAGAAAATATGCTTGAATATTATTTTTAAAACAAAATATAGTTAGATATAATAGTTTTAAATTCCATTGAATCAAAGAAAACCAAGCCGCCTACATAGTTTATAGAAAATTTGAGAAAATTGAGTAAACCTGAGAATCACACCCACCCCCCGGACAACGCCCAAAACCCTCTGGACAGTCCCCCACCCCCTTGGACAACCCCCACTCCCACCCACCCCCTTGTTCCACCCCTGGACACCCCCCAACCCTCCGGACAGCCCCCACCCCTCTAGACAGCACCCCCCACCCCTCCTGGACACCAGCCCCCACCACTACCCCTTCAACACCCCCCTGGACTCCCCCCAACCCTCTAGACAACCCCCACCCCCCGGACAACCCCCAAAACCCTCTGGACATGAACCCACCCCCATGGATAGCCACTCACACACACCCACCCCCTTGGACACCCCCCGGACACCACCTGTTTCCACATCTTTGATATAACATTTTTTTTTAAAATGTGACATTATTAAAAACGTTTTATGAAATATGATTAAGAGTCCAATTGTATTTCTTATGAAATTTTTCTTACTAGAAAGGGTCTTAGTATTGGATAGAATAATAAATAAAGTGGCATAAAACAGTTATATAATCCTAAAAAATGCATATAATCCAGCTTAAATATTTGAATAAATATGTTTGCAATCAACCATCAAATCCAAAAGGTGTATGAGAGAACAATAGAGAAAAACTGGCAATGAGAGATCATAGTCATTGAGGGGGGATAATGTCAAAGGAAACACAAAATCAAATGAACCGATACCACTTTATGAAGTAATCCATGAAAAAGAAAATCCTACATCAAATAAAATCATGAAACATCAAAAAACAAACAAATACCCATTTGAAATAGAATCTAGTATCTTGATTCAGATACTCTAAAAAATAAATAAATCACAATCTCATTGATTGAATCCTGGATTTCTAAAATATAACAATACACTGCTTTCACTTTGGTTGGTGGTGGAATTATTTGTTGTATTCGATCATCAATTAGTTTTGTGACATAAAATCAAAAAATCATGTGAAATACATATAAGTAACATTCATTATTCAAGATCACATTCTTTTTGTAAAATTAACCATGTCTATATTATCATTAATAAAAAACATTATCATTATTATCAACTAAAATCACGATAATTGTGATATTCCCATTTTTATAGACATATATTATTGATGTTAGGATAGATATTATCATAACTAATAATATAAAAAATGGTATACATATCTATAGTAGAGTCCTATAAGACAAAATGGATGCCCGATATTTCTGTTACATTTCGATTTTTTAAAGGGATATAATGATGTTTATTACTTCCCAGAAGGGTAAAATTATAAGGGAGTTTAGTGTCTTCTAAAAATACAAAGTGGGTAAAAGTGAATTGGTTTCCATTAAAGAAAACAAATGGTTTATCATAGATTTATTAGACTCTATGAGGGTGAATGATAAATATTTATTTTATTATGTTCCATTATAACTCATGTGTAAATATTTATTTTAGTTCAATTAATGAATGATAAATGG
The DNA here is from genome assembly GCA_963277665.1 of Viscum album. Lineage (NCBI taxonomy): Eukaryota > Viridiplantae > Streptophyta > Magnoliopsida > Santalales > Viscaceae > Viscum > Viscum album. Next base: position 373,563,772 of record OY728160.1, on the reverse strand, counting down.
TTTACATTAATGTTTTTTGTTTTTAAAAAAATTGACATCTTCAATATGGATGATTGATTACTATTCTATGATAAGACACTCAACAAGGATGATTCACTATATATGATGATAATTTCTTTTAATTCTCTAATCACATAAACATTATTGGTTATCCAAATACAAAATTGTTAGATGGAACTGAGCATTAAATGAAATATAGGATAAATGGAATTGATGAATCAACCATACCACAAATTTATTTTTTATAATGAAATTCAAACCGGTCAAATCAGGAAATATTCCAAATCTTTCTTTAATCGTGCCGTAGTCCTTCAATAAATAACCCCAAATATGTTTCCAACATAGGAGGATTTTGAGTCATTAAATGCAAGGTAATATATCAAAATTTGATTTATATAGAAATAAAAAAACAAGACACTCAAGATAAAAATGAATGTTCGGTGCCAATGATATTAAAAAAGATGTAATAGGGTTCGAAATGGAAGAATCTAACCTAGTCTAAAAAAAATCGCAAAACCTAAATATAGACTATCCGAGAAAAAAACGAACGAAATAAATTCGTGGAATGCTTACTTGAGTATTGCGAGTTGAGATGATAGATCCGAGGAGACTAAAGATGATAAACAATGAAGCCAAAATGAGTTTAACACAGGTCGATCAACGAGCCGATTAGGGTTTACAGCGCGAGAGAGACGAGCCGACGGACTGTCGATCAAAAAAACGTAAAAGACAGTCCCTGGGGCTTAAAAGTTTTAAATGTATTATAATGTCGGTTATATAATAACTGATGTTATAAACTATTTTTTAAATTTATAACGTCGGTTATTAGATAACCGACGTAAAAAACTCATAGATATCTCATTTTTTACGTTGGTTATAAAATAAATGACGTAAAAAACCCCCCCGCTCTTTGGTTTTTTACATCAGTTATAAAATAACAGACGTAAAAAAATCGTAGATATCACGTTTTTTACATCGGATATTTTATAACCGACATAAAAAACTAAATCACGGGGGGTTTTTTATGTCTGTTATTTTATAACTTTAGTAAAAAACCCATAGATAACTCGTTTTTTACGTCGATTATCAAATAACTGACGTAAAAAACCCCCGCACTTTGGTTTTTTTACGTCGTTTATAAAATAACTGACGTAAAAACCGAACACACGTGATTTGTAACGTCGGTTACTCAAATAAACGACGTTAAAAAGCTACTCAATGCATTTTTTATGTCTGTTATTAAATAACCGACGTAAAAAACCACATTTCACAGATTCTCACGTCTGTTATATATAACCGACGTAAAAATGGTGACTTAAATAACGTTTTCTGCATTGGTGTAATGGTAAAATGTATATATGTATTCCATATTAAAATGAAATAATTCATAAAATCATAAAATCATAATTATCCCTTGAGTGATAAATAGTTTTGAAAATTATTTTCATAAAATTAAATCATAACATATATTGTTAAATGTGGGGGATGATATCATTACAGATTATCTCCAATAACTCACAAGAACCATTAATGTCCATTGACATTGCTTAAAAACACATTATAATGAAAATACAAGAATATAATGGAAAATAAGAAAATGTACCATTAATATTTTTTATAAATATAACTTCAAATGAAATAATTTATACAAAAAAGTAGAATAAAAATTTATTTTAAAAATATGTAAAATTAAACTGTAATGCATTTAACGAAAGTGAATAAGATTACAAGAAAATTATTTCATGTCTAAATAATTAAAAAAGATTATTTTAACACTTTGTAAAGTAAGAAATATGAAAATTAATCATGTTGAAATTGTTAAAAACATATTTTAATCTCTATTTTAGAAAGAATATAAAACATAATAAAAAATGATCATAAAAAATAGGTATATATAATGGAATCCACAAAACAATATAATTAATATATACTTGAAGGAGAATTATTCTCATCCAAAAAAGGAGATATGGTCGGCTCCATATACATAAATATGTTAGTTGAGTTATAAACCAAAAGGATGTAAAATTGTCAAAAGAGTGTTAACACACCAAAATAATGAGAGGAGAAGAAAATGAATGATTTTTTAGATATAAATTACATATAACTACCACAATTAAGAATTTAAATAAGGAAATATATATATTTATATATGGATTTGATAAGAAAATATTAGTAATTTTGTAAACATTGAATGAAAATATCATTAAAGAATGTATAATATATAGCTTTATAAATCCCTTGAACTACATAAATATTTTTACATAATGTATTCATCTGCAATATAGAAACCACAAAACAAAAATATGGGGGAATATGAATCATATTTAAATGATGGGAAATTGAGATAAAACCCCCTTACCAAAGACTTCATCACATTCAAATTCCCCCTAACTCGATGTATAATAAATTTTGACATATTGTTAATATAAAAAAAATAAATACATGTATTCATTTTATATAATAATAATCATATATTATTTATTATATCCCATTTATTAATCATTAATTTCTAAAATTGTTATATGAATGTTAACTATTTCGTTTGTTCTGTGCTCGATTGGGATTGATGGTTTTAGTCCTTTCTCCTTGTTCTTGAATTTAACACCTCCAAAATGTTTATAAAAATGTATTATATGTGTTTAAAATTTATATAGAGTCCAATGATCATTTTATGTATGTTATGGTGATAGTTCAAAAATATATATTAAAAAATTATCTTACTATTTACTTCGAGTCAATAAAAATAATTGATTCTATTAATTAATATAAATATATATATATATTAAAATTATAGAATATTGAAATAAATACTGAATTCATAACTATTAAATTTTATTACTAGTACCTCTGTAATATCATTGTATCATTGAGTAAATATTATGACACTATTCATGTATGTTGACAATTAAACCAAACAAGTGACGAGAAAACCATCTGAACTAAATTACAGAATTTTCATTCACCGATAGGTCACAAAGCTAAAATTAATCATAGATATAGATTGTTAATAAGTTAAATGAATAAAAATTTGGAATTATTTCTATACCAAAATCAACACATTTAATCCAACTATTACACATATATGAAAAAAATAGAATAAGTAAAAATAAATAAAAAAAGATTATATGCTTCAAAATTTTAGCCAAAAAATATGGGAGAACACTGTAATATATTATTTCACTATGATAAAAAATATTATAACATGTTACTTGTAAACTACGTGGATAATGGGAAGTACAATGGTTATTTGGGTGTTCAAGACACCTAAAAAGTGGTCTTATCCCCATTTATATGTGGGTCCCACCTTTTCATCTAGTTACACCAACTTCATATATTTAAAAGTATCTAAAGATTTCATTGTGCAACTATTGATTCCCTATAGCATTTCTTAGATTTATCACCTATCACTAGTAGTATCACACTGATCATATGCCTCACCCTTTTCCCTCTAGATTCTTTTAAATGATGGTACAATCATAGAAATTTGACTCCAATCGGTTATTCCACTAAATGAACATCTGATAAATTGAATATCTTGTAATCCGGTAGTGTAACTCATTAATTAGTAAGCTACCAATGTTATCTCCTAATTAATTAATTAATGTTTTTTATTGAAAAATAAACTAATTTAGAAATAAAGAGTCTTCATGAACATTTTAATCCCACATGTTAAGACTTGTTCAAGGATCTCGGGATACCAACCAATCCAGAAACTGATTTTACATCTATGAAGATGATATTCCTTGAAGGTTTATGATTTTTAAGATGGATGGATATATTTAGATTCATTCAAGAAAAAATATTTCAAGAATAAATTTACCTTAAATCAAATGAAGAACCAAATATTATATTTGTTAATATTTTAATGACTGATTATCATTTAATATTATCATTTAATAAAATGTTACATGAGATTTAAGGAAAGAATGGAGTCATCATTCTAGAGATGAATGAAATTTAAATGGAATATACTTATTATTTTTAAACTTCTAGTTAAAATAAATAGCACTCAAATAGTTTCTAAAATATGGTATATAAACCATTTTTATTTGATGGTAGTGCTTGTGGACGATAAAAAGATGCATGGATGAAGCACTATATCACGATATACTCTATTTATTGTCATTCTTTGAATTAGAGGCTCTATCAATCCATGAACGAAGGAGGTATCTAAGTTGTATGATAGATTATTTTGACTCAACCCATTAATACTCATTGATAGAGGATGTGTTTAGGCTATGCTTGTAGTGATTATTACGAATCATATAAAATGAATATAAAATTTGGTAGATGATTTTTGGTGTTAGGTATATTATATATAGTAGTTATCTATTTCAGTATATCACATATTCATTTTTCATAACTGATTGATCCTCTCTTAGGAGTTTAATTCACTTTTATAGCTTCTGATAATTATTATTTGACTCATTTAAAATGCATAAGTGGTACGAGAGTGAACCCTTGATTTTTATTGTTCAATTTTTACATTGAAATGAATAAGAAAGTGAAATTAGTGTGTCATTTTTCACATTTTTCAAAAATATGTAAAAAAAGGTTTAATCATACATAAATGGGATATATAAAGGTAACCATTTCGTTTCATATACGTAGACATTACTATATAAATAATGTTGACCTATATTTCCCTTGTGCATGAATATAAACTTGTTGTATACCATTAAAAGATTGGTTAATGTAAATTTAGTTTATATTATAAACCGTACATAAAGGGTTTTTGTAAAAGCACTATTTTAGGTTATGATAATGCGTAGACTTATGGGTAAAGGATGCTATGGTTTAAATAGGGTTACATAAATGAAACATGTGACCTATCTTTACATGAAGGGGTTCATGTAAGGGTCATCATGGTATTTTATTATTGAATAAATGTTTTTTATTATTTTAAAACATGTAAAAACGTTATGAATTTCTAAAGGATATGTGTAAAGGTTGTGTATTTTTTACCCTTATATAGGTATTATAATTCCTGGGGTAACCCTTATGCGGATGACTTGGGTAAAGGTAACTACCCCTACTAACTTTCTGAAATATGATATGTTTATGTTTAACAATGGTTAGTAGTGACCATACTTTTTGAAAAAAATCACATATGTCTTACTTATGGTTATTATAAGTATACTCTTACGTTTTTATGTACTGTTCATAAGGGTACACTTGAACATTTTTTTTAAAAAAATAATTAAATTTTCAAATGATTTTATTATTTTATAATGTGTTTTAAAATTATATTAAAATGTAATTAGGAAATATTTAATTAATAAGATCTTTATAAATTAAATAAATATATAAAATTTGTTTTTAATTAATTAATTAACTTCCTAATAAAATTTATATTACCAAATATTATATGTTAAAATTTAAATAAATTTCAAAAAAATTGTATTGCCTGATATGTGATATAAAAATAAATGTTTTTATTTAGAAATCATTAGTGTTTATTTATATAGGGTTATAAATTACATAATATGGCCAAAATATAAAATTTCTGTATTTTATTTTTCAATTGTTCTTAATTAATAATATTTTACTATTGAAAATAAAAGGTGGCCTCATTTAGATATTATTTAAGCCAAATAAAAATATTTTTTAATGATTGATATGATAAATGTTTAAATAATTATTATATATATGATATTTAGATCAGATAAAATGTTTACATAATATTAATTAGATTGTAAATTGTTTACAATTCAAATAATATCATATATTTAATATTAAAATTCAATATATTGTTAAATATTTAAAATTTCATATTTTATTAAATATAAAATATTTTAATCCAAAATTATAGAATTTTCATAACATTAAATAAGAAATAATATCAAGGATTATAGATATCTTTTATTTATGAACACATAATCAAATTTGATCCCATGTTTAAATATTTATAAGTTTTTTTTCAATGTTTATTCTCTATTATATTCATATCCAGAAGATTATTTAGAAAATGTGAATATTGTGTATGGTTTAGTTTAAAATATTATAGATATTATAAAATAGAATGATTCATTACATGCTTGGTATGACAATGAATTTAGTTTTTTATCAACCATGACTTCATATTGTAAAAGATTTTGTCATGTTATATTTGGTTGTTGAGTATAGATTGTGCATTTTAGGTGTTAGAGTTAAGATGAATTGGATTCTCTGATTAGTATCGTATCCCTGGAAAGAGGGACATGGGTTTAGACTGCCTACTTAACTGGAGGTTTATGCCTTGTCTTTGATGGTTAATGGGTTTAGTTATGTATCATTATAGGCTTACTCATGTGAATTTTTTCAATAGCATGTAATTTTATTCCTTTAAATTTGTGTTCATCTACGTTATGAATAATATGTATAAAAATATCTATCAATATACTAAAATTTTAGTTTTGGTTTTATAACACAATTTTGTGGGTTCTGTAAAGAGTTACATATCAATATGGTCTTATCATATTTCTTTAATGGAGGGAATATGATTCAAAAAATAAATTAACAGAATCATCAATACACAAAAGGTAATAACATGATATAAGATGGTGAGATTAAAGCACATTAAAATAATAATTGTGAGATTACTTCCAAATTTGAAATTTTTATGACCTAGATCATCTAATAGTGTTGTTTCATACAAAAGAGGGAACCATTCGATTTTCATATGTAAGGAAAAAAATGAATGAGTGATACTATATCATCCATGGGTTCATTCACTCCAAATCAAGGTGTATTATTTTTGCCTTGTGAATTTATCATATTTGATGATTCTTTTGGGTTACACTAGGTGGGAAACCACAAGGGTTTAGATTATTGATGAATATAGTTGGTTTTATACGAAATATGGACTAGATAAAAAATTCACAATCAACTATCGAAGAGTAATATGTGATATTATTGGGATGATTCCCTACCTAAATAACTATGTGGTGAGTTTCATGCCAAAGATAGGTCATTTGTTTAGTGAAATATGGATATTGGCTCACCAATGGGTATCATGAATTTCCAAATGAGTCGTTATTTTAATCAGAAACCAACTAATAAAAGTAATTATCAAATAGATGTTAGGAGCTATCCCTCAGGGACTATGCCATGACTACCCCATGCAAGCCTCCTGAAATCCAGAGGCTAGCGACTAGCACGAAAGGTGTCAACCTGTATGTGGGAGAACTTTTTCTGAGTACCTTCACACACAAACACACCCAACCACATCCCAACGCACTAAAAAAGGGAAACTGGTTCCACTAAAACAAATATGACTGCAAGTAAAATTGAAAATAATTGGGGAAGAATACAAACCCAACAGTGAACTAAAAACAGCAAGTCTCAAAGGGAAACATTGTTGGCCATCTATAGAAAACCCAACCTAATAATTATAGTATTGAGGCTACTAGAAGACGATGTAGTACGTCATATCTTCCCAGTCTTACTGGGGCCCGCCTAGTCCTAGGACACCAAGTCCACCATCGTAGGGTCGGTTAGTCCCATCTCTCTAATCCCCTCTTACATAACATCATCCTTCTATATCAGACACAAGATCTGTAGGTGAAGCTCGTGCCATGGCGTGTAACATAGTACTCATTAAAGACCCAAAAACAAAAATGAAAAACCACAAAGAAATTACTCAAAGTAAAGCATGTAAGACAATACATCTCACACTAGATATATTCTAAGGTAGTAACATTAAAATCATTAGTCACATCATTGAACACCTTGGATAAAAGAGAACTCCTCCTCTAGGGAGTACAATGGGTCTTCCATGTCACGAAGTGGTTCATCCAACTATTTTTGAACTTCTTAGGCACTCTTCCTCTATCACGTACTATGGGCCAACAATGTCACATAGAGGTTCTTCCCACTAGTCATGGACAACTGAGGTACTCAATCTAATCATGTACTATGGGCCTTCAAAGGCACAGATTGGTTCTTCCCACCATGGGTCTGCCATGTCATAGAGAGATGCTTCCCACTGGACCAAAAGTTAGCAGTATCCAGGTCTCATCCAGTCGTAGGGTTCAGTATGTAGAGCGCTTGGGAGAACCTCTCCTCAAGCCCTTCTTCACGTCTCAACTATCACAAAAGTCACCATAGATCGTTCTAAAAGATATAACTCGTCAGGAGGGACCAAATATACAAATACCTCATCAATTGGATACATGTTTTGCAAGATACATGTGTTTTAGTAAATAGGGGACTGGTTGCGACGGAGCTTAGTCTGACCTGGTTAGACTGACCAATCCAACCTAGCTTAGTGGTCCCACATAACCTAGTTCACTAAGATGGGATTGATCTAACCTAGTGTAGGTCAATGTTGGTCTAGTCCTGTTTGTCCAGTGGGCATAACCCAATAGGCCTCAATGGAATCGGCCAGGTTGGCTGAGGGTCCAGCCCACCGAGTCGCCGGACGACCCAGTCTAGTCCGGGCCACTGGGTGCGGGTCTGGACCTCCCAGTCTATATGAGGATAACCATTAGACCTTGATGGATGTGGCCAGATTTATCATCCATCCTACGCCATTACCCTGCAAGTCACCGCTGGGTGCCTCCCCATCTGCGGACAAGCGAACGCATCCCACCGTAGGAGACGTGGCACGGTGCCACGTCAGCAGCCCTCCGATGTGGTCACATAACTGCATCCATTGGAGGCTTTTTATATTTTTTCGTAGCCTAGTGAGATGATGCCCTTCCTCCAGTGTGCCATCGGGACATGATTTCTCCAACCAAAAACTACCGCCATGGGATTCCACCGGTATTCGTTTGATCTACCTCCAACACCAGTGCGTCATCAAATTCTTTCGCAGACCACAGGGTCTGCACTAGTAGTCCATTATTCATGCTTCTTTCACCTTCATTCTATGGGGAACGCCCTCTCCACCGAGAAGGTCTCAAATATACCTTATCATTAATTCAAGATTTTAGATATGATGAAAACCAGTGGTGGAGGGGCTCAAGCCTTGTTTATGTTAGCCCACACACTCCACGTTTGAAGTTCACAACACAAGGGAGTTCTAGTGATTTTAATTCGAACAACAATGATAATTCAAACCCGGATAATTAAACCACAATGAAGTCACCCTCCCTCAAGAACGCTTGGTCTACAACTCAACCAACTCATGGGTTAATTCACATTTTTCTTTTTGAAATAAGGATGGGGAAAAATTAAAATCAAATAACCCCTACCTCTTATTACATCCAATGTTGCAGCGTTCATCCATGGGGTATTTAATATTTCGACATCGCTTCCTAGCTCCGATCGTCAAAAGGCATCAAAGATAAGGATCTTCCGCCCGCATTCATTATTCATCACTATGGTGGAAGTCGGTCAGAGCTTCACCAGAGAATCCTCCAAATTCTTAATCCATATTTCCCAAACATGTCTATCAATAAATTAGAGGACATTATTGTGTTCCCATTAGGATGTAGTGTGTTGTCGTTACGCTGTTTTATTTATGAAACAACATCGTTGTTATGCATTATTAAATAATCGTTAAACTGAGAGATTATAGAGACAATATTGAGATTCATTAATGTGAATCTTCGCCGCCTCATGGCTACCCCATAGTTTAACCTTTTTCCACTCAATGTTGTGGATGAAAATAAAATAATTATTTTAAATTCTTTTATTATTTTTCTATAAAATTCCAGAAAATAAATTTTCCTCTTGGCCCTTTCCGGGAAAAGGTATTTCTTTTCTATGAGAACCCCGACATTTTTAATTCAATAGTTCCCTTATATTTTTAATTCGATCAACGTTTCAAGATATATAAAACCCCACTCACTTATTTACTGAACGTACCTAAAGAAAAGTACAATATTCCATTCTAGGCTCTCTATAGCTAAGAATCATTTTCCGTCGAATTTCACTGTCTCAAAAATAATTCAATATAAATAAATAAAAAAATTACAAAGAATTTTGGAGACATTAAATACTCCCTACCTTATGGTTTTACATCCTTGAATGCCAAAAAATATATAAACAAAAAGATGGGGATACTAATCAAGAATCTTAGTTCCCCACTCTCATGTCCTCTCCTAGAGATTATAATGCTTCCATCCGACGTGCACTAGATGAATCGATAGCTTGTGTAGGACTCACCCTTTTCGATCCTCTAACTCCACTATGAAGTCTACAAATGTCACCATATAATTAAATTCCGGCTCTCCCCAGTCGATGAATTGTGACGGAACATGCACGTACCTCCTCTGCTCCGAAAAAAGGAAAAAATCATGCGCCCATTGCATCTGTGTGGGAAGAGTTAAGGGGTACCCCTTCGAACTCTACTCAGGATCTGAAAAAGTCTGCTGAACCTCAGAGAGAGCTTCCTGCCCTTTTTAAATCTCTTCAATCATCATCGAGGGGGAGAGATACTCAATGATACACATGATTTCTCTTATCTAAATCCAAGGGTCTTCATCTCCTATCTGCATAAGACTTATGCCTTCTCCATGTAGTCAGCATCTTCTCCTAGATGATCTTCACCTTCTTGGTGGTAGCTCGTACCTACTCTGGACCCATGTGTGCTGACTCCCCTATGTCAATCCTACATATCTATGATATAAAATACCGCCCATATAAGGTGTCAAACGTTTCCAAGGCGATGGTGGAGTGATATTTATTGTTATATGAAAACTCAACAAGTGGTTGGTGGTCCTCCCAAATACAACCAAATTCTAGGATGCAAGTATAAAGCATTTCCTCCATGGTCTGTGTGGTATGATCTATCTGACCATCCATATAAGGATGAATTGATGTGCTCAAACACAGTTGCATCCTGAATGCCTCCTGTAATACCTTCGAAAACCGGGATGTAAAGTGGGCATTGTGATCTGAGACTATCGTCGAAGGCACCCCGTGAAGTTTCACTATCGCCTGGACATAAAGGTATCTCAATCCCTTTACTGAGCCTTATTCTGGATGTGTATGAAGTGAGACGACTAGGTGAGTCGGTCAACATTCACCCAAATAGAGTCTTTACCACTAGATTTACATGGTAACCCCGTCACAATGTCCATCAAGATACCATCCCATTTTTACTTTCGTGCCTTGAGTGGCTGAGTGAATCCTGTTGGAACCTAGTGCTTAGCCTTCATTTGCTGAGAAGTGAGGCATCGTGAAATGAACATGGTAACTACTTTATTCATCCCTAGACAGTAGTAATGACGCTGGAGGTCTTGGTACATCTTTTGTACTCAAGGATGTACTGTCATGGGAGATGTATCAAACTCCCTCAACACCACCTCCGACAATGCAACTTGTACTATGGTGGGTCCTCTAAAATAGATGTAATGGTCCCCTCATATCTAAAATATATCAATAACTTATTCTGAGGATATCTGAGAATGTTGGGCCTCATAGTCAACATTCCCCAGTTGTGCCACCCTAACTCGCTATAAGAGTGGGGGAGTAATAAACATCAACTAGAGGTAAGATTCCCCACCATCATCCATTACAGATATCCTCATCGTGGCTAACTACTTTATCACCTCACTCTGTAGTTGCAACCCAGTCCTCTGGTTGAGCATGTCTTCTACCACATTCCCCTTTCCAGGAGTATGGACTATCTCCAAATCACAGTCCTTGAGGAACACTATCCATCACCACTATCTCTGGTTCAGGTCCTACTATGAGAATATATACCTGAGAATCATGTTGTCGGAGTATACTGTAAATAATTTTTTCATAATGTAGTTCCACCACCTATTCAAGGAAAAGACCACCAGTTCTAACTTCAGTCCATGGGTCATGTATTACTTCTCATGCTGCCTCAACTATCGTGAGCTATAGGTTATCACTACATACTTCTTCATCAAGACACAATTGAGCCTGGTCTATAATGTGTCATATTAATCTACATTCCCATGACCCTCCTCAAGTAGTATCAATATGGGATAACTATTCAATCTCTACTTTATCTCATGGAATCTATGCTGGAATTTTTATGTCCACATGAATTGTTGTCCCTTCTGTGTAAATACTGATAAGTGTGCTTCTCCCCAGGAACTGTTTGATAAAAAACCTCTGATTGTAACCAACGAACCCCATCAAGCTTAGGACCTAAGTCATGTTTTTTGGGGGGGCTCCCAAGATATCACTTCCTCTATATGCAATGGATATATTGCAAATCCAGCCTTTGAGATGATGTGTCCTAGGAAATGGACCTCCTGAATAAAAAACTAACACTTTGAGAGCTTACCATAAGGTTGGTTCTCTCAGAGTGTATCTTTGAATATCTGGAGATGTACAACATGCTCCTCCTCCAATGATGAATACACCAATATGACATTGATGAAGACCAAGAAGACGCAGTTGAGTTAGGGTTGGAAGATCCTATTCATGAGGCCCATGAAAACTGTGGGGGTGTTGTCCATTCCGAAAGGCATAACCAGGAACTCATAGTGGCCTTATCGGAACCTGAATCTATCTTTTTTACATCCTCATCTCGTACACGAAGCTAGTGATCACCTGATCTGAGTTCTATCATTGAGAACCACTTCACTCCCTTCAGCTGGTCAAAGAGGACAACAATTCTCATCAATGGGTATTTATTCTTCACGGTCGCCTAGTTCATGTGCAAATATTCCACGAACAACCTCAAACTCCCATCCTCATTCTTGTCAAAAAGCATTTGGGCTTCCCATGGTGAAACTTCAGGCCTTACAAACCCCTTCTTATGCAATTACTCTAGTTTTACACTCAACTCACAATGTTTTTGTAGGAGCCATTTGATATTCTAGTGTGGATATTAGTGTCGTACCAAGGTACAAGTTGATATATAATTCTAACTCTCTACAAAGTGGTAAACCTGGGACCTCATCAGAAAATCATCCTCATACAAATCCACCAATAACGGGATGTTTAGACTCCTCCCCTCCACTGCACCGAGGTTGAGGGTAGAAAACTAGGAGTGATTGGCTGCACCCTCCTCCGAGAGAGTTTGTCATGTGTTGATAGGATTTTTTTCTATCCATTGAAGGAAAACCTAGTTATATCTCCATGGACTAACCACAATGTATGCATAAAATAGTCAATCTGATATTGGGATATTGATAATGAGTCCATACCCATGATGACTTCGTAAGGCCTCAACGTCGCTACTAGGATATCCATACAAATCTCTCACCTCATGGTGTAATTTCACACTAGTGTCACTAGTGTGTAATCATCAAATCCCCTAGAGTAGGAGTATCTAGAAATAAGGATCTATCCAACAGCTCCACCAGAATCTACATGCTCAGAATTAGAGTCTTGTTAGGGATGGAGTGACAATAAAAAGTGTATATAAGTACAAAATCTAGCTTGTAGAAGACACATATCATACCTAGGATCATATTTGGAGCACCATGTCCATTAAACTCTGATGTCCAAGCTAAGATTTCTCATGTCCATCATCTCCCTGAGGTCAGTATGGACCACCTCGGGGTGGTGCCTGTAACACCTCGAACTATCACCCACCACCTACCACTAGGACAACCCCCCTTCCATGTCCACCACCCTGTGGACCTCCTCACTCGAACCGATGCGTCTGCCTCGATGGACAATGGACTGTCTGATGGTCATCTATATGGTGGTTCAGGTAGTTGATTTCCATGTATCCCTTCCCACCACACGAGTAGAATATCATGGGCCCCATCTAACTACCTCTGCCCTGGGAGCATCACACTATGAATCCTAAGTCCTGGTGTTGGCCTCAAAATGACCTAACCTGCTTGGGACCTCACATCTGGTGCATGCTTCTTGCTGATGACTTTGTCTCATATGGTCTTCTAGTAAATCTAGTTGTGGCTGCCTACTCTACCAATAATATATCCACCAGAAGGGCTCTCTAAAACACCCCAACCTGGGTAGGGATGCTGAGAGACACCATTAAATCCTGGATATCTCGCCTAAGTCCCTGGTCAAAGGCTCGAGCCTTGAAGAAAGGGTCTCACACCATATATGTGGAGTATCAGTTAAGCTCTGTGAACCTTGTCGAGTGCTCGAACACCAAAATGTTGTACTGTTATAGCCAGGGTATCTCCTGGATGCACACAGAGTACATAGTTGTGGGAAAAACTCCTCCCGGAAAAGACTCTCAAAGTAAACACATGTGAGGGTTGCCTCATCATGAGTCTGGATGGTCAAACTCCACCATCTCTATGATAAGACCTGCATAAGGCTCGCTTCCAAGTTCTCCATCTAGCAGGAGGTATCCTCACTAAGTAGAAGACTCATATCATAGTCTCCAGCCAATCCTCAACAACTTGAGGATCTATCTCTCCCGTGAACCTGGGGGGTCCCTATATCTAAAACTCATATAGCGTACTGAGCCTATGAACGTCCTCTTCCAGAACCGCTGGCATTAAATATTGACCATCATGTGGTGGTAGCACTAGTGGAGCAACTGGTGGGGCCATATCTAGAACTGGTCCCTATACGGACAACTCGTCGCTAGGTGGGATATCTTCATAACCTCATATCTTGATCCGGGATAGTCGTCCCCATAGAGGTATCCTAATTTAGATCCTGATGTACCATGATTAGAAGGTTATACATAGTGAGATGAATCATTTTCAAAATAATGATACAGTAATACAACCAATATTTTTATGTATTAAGCTGAAAAAAGATTTCATGATCCTGGTTTATGGATACATCGGCCACCACACCAACATTGGACACCACAAAATATGAAAATCAAACCCGCAGCAATTAAATTTTTTTCCCAAAACAAAACAAAGACTCCCATCCATTGAGGGGAGAGAAGACTATCCTTTGATACCACTTTGTCATGACCCATCCACCAGTACCCATGCCGTGACTACCCCAATCCTGCCTCCTAAAGGCCAGGGGATGTAGACTAGCACCGAAGGCATCAAACTAGAAGTTGGAGGAATTTTATTGAGTACTAGTATGCACACACATGACCAAACATTCCCAACACAGTAAAAAGGGGGATCATGTACCACTAAAACAAAGCTAAGTTCATGTAAAGAAGTTCTTAAGTAGGGCAGAATACAAAGCCAACAATGAACAGAAAACAACAACTAATAAAAGGAAACTCTGATAGCCATCGACATAAAACCCCACCTGATCGTGAGAGTAGTGAAGGTACTGGAATCCGAAGTAGTACTTCCTGTCCACCTGGTTATATTGGTCCCTACCAAGTCCTAGGCCACCATGTCCACCGTCGTAGTGTCAGTCAGTCCCATCTCCCTGAGCACCCTGGTCACAACATCGGTCATCTTCCCCAAACAAAACATGTGTTGGTGAAGCTCATTGGTGTGCGAGTAACAGAATACTCAGTAGGGACCAAAAAAAGGAAATACCACACAACATTTCCTCCACGTAAATCATGAAATACAAGATATCTCACACTAGGTATATTCTAGGGTAGTATTAGTAGAATCATCAATCACATCATTGAACACATTGACTGCTACCAAAATCATCTTCTAGGGAGTAAAATGGGAATCCATGTCACGAAGAGGTGTTTCCCACTAACCATGGACTACATAGGTACTCCTCTCTCATCGCGTACTATAGGCCTGCAAAGTCCTAAAGAGGTGATTCCCACTAGTCATGGCCAATTGAGGTACTCATCCTAATAAATTATCAGGGTCATACATTTTCACAGAGAGGTTCTTCCCACTATTGGAATGCCAAGTCACAAATAGGTTCTTCCCAATGGGCCAAAAGTTAGAAGTCTTCAGGTTTCAACATGTCGCAGGGTTCTTTATGTAGTGCGCTTGGGAGAAACCCTCCTCAAGTCCTTAGTCACATCCAAACTATCACGAAATTCACCATAGATCATAACAAAAGATCCACCTCATTGAGAGGGTCTCAACAACAAAAATGGCCCATCAATCGGACCCGCGGTTTTCCAGATACAAGTTTTTTAGTAAACAGGGGACCGGTTGTTGTAGAGCCCGGTACAACCCGATCAAACCAAACTGACCAACCCGGCCTTGGGGTCCCACATACCCTTGTTCATTAAGACATACATGACCTGACCTGGTGTGGGTTGAGGACTATCTGGTCTGTCCTGGAAAGTGGTCCATGAACAATAGGCCTCGCAGGACAAAGATTGGTTGGTCGAGGGTCCAGACCGCTGAGTCGCTCAGTGTCCCGATCTAGTGTAGCCCGACCAAAAGAGGGTGTAGGCCCATCCAGCTGGTGCGGATCCAACCTGCTGGTTGTGGATCCGGAACGTGGTGCCGGTCTAGCCCGATGGGTAGTTCACGCCCACCATATTTGTAAGAGGCAGAACAGTTCACCTCACTAGATGCGGCCGGATGTCGCGTCTGTCCACATCCATCATCCCATGGGTTGCCTACTCTTCGGTGGCTGAGTAACCATGGCCCATCACCTGAGATGTGGCTTGGTGACACGTCTGTGACCCTCCAACGCGGTGGAGTGACCAAATACACCACCTCTAGCCAGAAACTTCTTTCTCTGCACTGTGGCCCTTCCTATGGGGTTTCATCGTGGTGCGCCACCTCCCACCCATCACTTCCACCATGGACCATGGATTCTGTACCGTTGATTCATCCTTCATGCCTCATGCCCCTGCGTTCTCTGAGAAATGTCTTCTCAATTGTGAAGGTAATAAATCTGTCTTTTCGTAAACTCAAGAGTTTGGCCACAATGAACACCCATGACGTAGGGGATCAGATCGGGTTCATGTCATCCCATTACCTCTATGTCAGATGTTTACAACACAAGGGAGTTCTGTGGATTTTAATTCAAAAAACAATGATAATTCAATCCCATATAAAGAAACCCCATAGAATTCACCCTTCTACAAGAATGCACAGTTTGTGGACTAACATGTTCGTTGGTTAATCTTCATTTGTCGTTTTGAAATAGGAATGAGAAAATTTTAAAACAAATTAAAACTTGCCTTTTATGATGTCTGATGTCTTGGTGTTCGTCGTCGATGGATTTAAAATGATGACATTGCTTCTGGTATCTGATCTTCAAAACGAATTGAAGATGAGGATGTTCCACTGGCGTTCATCGTTCTTTGCTGTGGTGGAATTCCGGTAATGGTTTTCAATAGGATCGTAAAATTTTTAATCAATATTTCCCTAGAACATTGAAATATAAATAAGAGCATGTAGTAACGTTCCCATTATGATGAAATGTCATGTCGTTACACTGTTTTATTTAAGAAATAATTTCATTGTTACACATCATTAAAGTGTCTTTATGCGGTGAGTTTAACGATCCATTAATGAACCTAATTATTGTGAGTCATCTCTGCCTTATCACTGCCCCACTACATCATCGGTGGCCACTCGAAATTGATAAAGAAAAGAAAAAATATTATTTTTAAATATTTTCTTATTTGTCTCAAAAAGACTGGAAATTTTATTTTCTGCTCTACCCTTGGCAGAAGAAGTTAAATAATTTCTAGGGGAATCAAGATGTTTTGAATTCAACGGTGCCCTCATATTTTTTATCTGAGAAATGGATAAATAGATAGAAAATCTCACTCTCACGTTTACTAAAGGTACCTTAACAAAGTTCAAAATTCTATTTTGGGATCTCTGATCCTCAAAATCACGCATCGTCAGATTTTTTGGTCTTGAAATAATTACCTATAAAAAAATTTAACATTTCTTGAAGATGGAAAGTTGTTACAATAGATAATAATACATGATACTCAACTAATAAAATCCTTGATTGTAGATAATATCATCATCATAATCAGGTTATATTTTCTACATCCATTATAGGAATAACCTTTATGAAAAATATTAATAATATAGGTAAAATATGAAAAGTTCTTAAGAAATATTTCTGATCTAAGAAAAATTCTTAATGAAATTTTTTTATTTCTTAATATTTCTATCCTCATTAACTAATTGTGGATCTTTTTTAACAAGTGAATCAGGATGCTTATGGAAACATAGAGTGAATCATTTAATGTTTCAAAGGAAATAGATATAATATTAATAGTGGAAAATTACTATATTCTCATGTTATTAATATGAGTCATTATATCAAATATTTATGGTATTTTTGTCTTATGTACTCAAAATGATTATATTTTTCAAATAATATTCAATATCATTGAATATATTAATGACTCTATGAGAATAAATAGTTACTTAAAAGTATATTTTTTAATAAAATAAATTTTATTATTCTTATAGATTATTGATGTAATCAATATGTTTTACAATTTATTATATCGATAAAGTAGGATATAAGATAAAAATAAATAAATATTGGATTTTTAATTCACGTAATGGAAAGAAGTATTCGTTTTATTGATAATATGGATACTTCATGATTAGAAAAACTTATTATAAGATATATATTTTTATCTAATTTAGATCTCTAGAGGAGAATATAAAAAATAGTTTCATAATTGAAATTAGGTGGGAGTTTTTTGTACACATGTTTTTCAAAAAATTTATTATTTTTACATCATTTAAGGGAAGAGTTAAGATATCATATTTTTTTCCTGGAATTTATCTTATTCTCATCCATGAATATGTTCCAAAAAATGATCATATTAAATAAAATTTACCCAATATTCTCAATCTTTTATGAATTTATATTCATTGGTAATATGATATCAAAGCTATAAATTACAGTATAGCTATTAAATATAGGTGAATGTTCAAAAAATTAGTATAAAAGTTGGTAGAAAATATCAACCATATTTCTCTAAGAAAACAATCAATCATTGAAACATACGGTTTTAAATAAAGAAAATTAATTATTCAATATTATTTGATTATCAATTATATTTCTAAAGAAGTCTTTGACACTCCATGGAATATCCATGTCTTGTATGGATGTTATAGACAGTAATTATTTGATATTAAAATGTATGTGATATTTATTTTTTATTTTAAAAAGTATTTTGAATATACAAAAATTTGAAATCACATGGTAAATGAAATGATTATGTAGAATATATTCAGGATATGGTGTAAATAGTTACTAAATCAAGAAATTGAATGTGAATAATTTTGTCAAACTGAAATAAATCTATGTACAAGATATGTATCCCCATATCATTTATCATATATAGTAAAATAATTTTTTTGATAAAATATAATTATGAGGAAAAAAATGATATGAATAATATGAAACACATGGTTTATTATTCAAAAATTTATATATCATGTTATTTAGAAGAAGATATAGATAAAAAATATTTAACAAGGATAAAATTCTTTTTAAGTAAAAAAATATATGGTAAATTTTTTCTGCCACCCATCAGTGGAATATTATAATAAAGCTCTTTTTTAAAAGAAAAATGTTCTAGAAACTTTTAATAAAGTATACAATATGAAAAAATACAATTTTTTACGATCCCACTAAACAAAAATTAATATTATCTCTTAAACATAGACTAGATTATGTTGAATCATATAAAAATATTCCTAAATAAATATAGTTTCTAAGAGGATAGAGGGAGAATATTTTGATTGAGAGAAGATAAAATAATATTATTCAATTTTTTATTTTAATGTGAATTTTACTTATTATTATAATATAATTTTAGATGTATTACTCAAATATGATTTTATTTCATTATTTAAAGAAGAATGTTTGAATATTTTTATGTAGTTTTACAAATATGAATATGATTCCTTATTCAATCCATTATTCAAACTATCTTTCTTAATCAATGCTTATCACTGCAAATTTTAGTGGTAGGGATTTATCATATGTTCATATAAATATTATTATTGGAATTTAATATATTGTAAATAATTTAAAAACCCAAAAATTTCATTAAATATATGGTTGAATTGGAAGTCTATCATATATGAGTTGATAAACTAGTGATTAGATTGGTTTTGTTAAATGTTATTAAATAGTTGAATATTATTTAAATTCTACCTATTAATTGAATCATTAATTTTACACTTATTTCACAGTGTCTATATAAATATATTTGTATATATATATATATATTTCATAACATTAAATTACAATGGACCTCTCAATGTATGACTTTGAGTTTAACCCAAACTAATGTTCATCACAAATTATTATAGGTTGTGATGAAATTTTAATGATATAATTTGTAGGATTCATGTATATAGATAAAAAATTATCACGGGGGAAAAATAGTGAATTTAAATCATTGTATGTAATGTATGACCTACTATGTTGACCACATGGTGTTTTATATAGATATATTTGATATACCTAGGGTGAATGGATCATATTTAAGTCCCTGTTAAATGAGTTTATAGATATACCTAGTATGATAACCTTTATTCATTCATTCCCAACATAAAAAACTCAACAAATAGACTTATCTAATTTAGTGGTGGTTGGTTATATTGTTGATCATTGGTGGTTAACTAGGATAGTATTTGTCTTCTAGAATACTGAGTATAAAATAAAGGCCCTTGACTAAGATAGACTATAAGAGTGTTTGAGTGAACCTATTTACTATATATATTTCATGATAAGGTCGATCTGATGTGATTATCCTTAATGATGATTCAAATGTGATGCATACATCAACTAGATTAGTCTACTCTCTAGGAATTGAGAATATATGAGTTGGGAATATTGAATTGAAATTTTCCATATACCATGGTAACTACATGTCTTAGATAAAAGAAACATATTATAATGAAAATTTTCATGTAATAATGACTAGTTGAAATGGGTATAATTGTACGTTTGTTTGATGGAGAATACCCAAGATCCCTTTATTAATTTGGTAGAATTGAAACTTTTCATGAATTTTCCCAATATTTTTTTATATGAATAAAATTATTCATATGTTTTTTCAATGACATAAAGGATTATGGTTTAACACATTATGGTTGGATGAAAATGAATTTATTTTGTCTCATTGAGATTCATTAAATGTTATTTGGAGCTAATAAAAAATTATTTTGTATGGGTATTCACATGGAATTACTTAGGATGAATGATATATCAAGTTCATGGTATATCGAGATGTTTTTATAAAAAAACATTCCATGAATGGAATATTCTTTAATAAAGTGAGAAAAAAATATCAACTGTGTTAGCATTCGAATGACTCAGTATAATTTAAGGATATCATTTATTATATGTTACATGTGATTTAATGCAATAATGATGTTTTTATTCATGTGATGAATGAACTGTTCATGGAATTTACTCATGTAATTTAAACTCATGAGTAAATGAAATAGATGAAGAAGTTCATATTCAATGTTCTATATAACCATTTATATATAATTGTATCCTATGTGTATGATTGAACAATCTATTCCTGAGACACTCCATCACCAGATGCTCTATTAATTATTCTCTTTTATATTAGAGTCTCTAGAAGGCCAAGGAGGGATGATGAATCCCATAAAAATAATGGAAGAATTATAAAAACACAAAGGATACACATCCAGAGATGATGTATTTAGGTTGATGATGTACGAATTTTCATCAAGCAGTGAAATTGAAGATCAAATGTTTTAGATTTGTTTCGGTGTTATATATTCTATTTATTGTAGTTATTAATTTAATATTATCATGTTTACACTTATCTGTAATGGGATATCATCTATAAGAGTTTTAAATATGTTATAAAACATTTAGCAATATTTATTATACTATATTAAAACCCTTCAATGAAACCTTCTTCATTCAATTCACCCCAACCTCACTAAGTCATAGTGTTTCCTTAAAAATTCATGGACGCAATCTTTTGTGAAAATAATTTATGGGTTTATTTTTCCAAGAATATTTTTTAAATTTATCTCTCCATTTTATAAGAACATTAATTTGAAATGGTACTTAAGGTCTTTATATTTATTATTATGATGAAAAAATGAATTTTTTTCTAAGTGAATATCACTTTGACTATCATAGTTATATTTCCCAGTTTCTTATCATTTTCCATGTTCTTGAAGTATACACCTTAATTAAACCACCAAATTTCATTCATCCATTTTTTAGTGTATTCAACATTCATTAATGAAAGAGAAAAAAACTACTATAGACATGGATTAAAAATGGATAGTCATTCACACATAAGTAACTACATATCCCGCAGTGCTCCTTTGAGTATTAGAATCTCCCCTAAAATCAGTTTCAATAAACCCTTCTATTTTTTCTTCAAGACTAAAACACAAATAATTATTTATCATTCCTCCCATATACCATAGAGTCCACTTCACTGCATCCCAATATTTTTTCAATATTTTGCATGAATCAGCTAATAACTCACACTGAATGAGAAATATTTGGTCATGTGTACACCATAGAATACCTCAAACTCCCAAAAGTTTAAATGAAAAAAATTCTATCATTGTTCTTTCCTCTTCCTTAATTTTAGATTCTTTCTCATATGATAATATTAAATGACCATAATGAGGACTAGAAATAGAGTTATATCCAATCATCCAAAATTGTTCAATGATTTTATAGATGTACACATTTTTGGGAAAAAAATCTACTAAAACTCTAATCCATTCCCATAAAATGCCAAATATAATTATGGATCCCTTAATTTGTTTTATTTCAAAACATCATACAAAATACTTCTTCAAAGTCTGAATACATTGGTAATTCATCACAACTAGAAGCATGCCACTAATATATAAAAGTAATATAATCAAAGAACCATCCTCAAACTCTTTCTAGTAGGTATAGTGATCTTAGATGTTCTACATGAAACCTTTTTCTTACATAAATTTATCAAACTGCGGATTCCATCGTCTTAAATCTTTAATCAAAAAATAAAACTTCTATTGTATTTACACACTATGCAACCAATCCTTTTTTAAACTGAAAACATTGGTTACATTAAATATATTTCCTCTTTTAGATAACTTGGAAGATGTATCATCTTCAGGTATCTATGTTATAGATTGAAATTTCTTATTTGAATCATTCATAGCATAATCCTGATTATAGTATGCTTAATAATTGATGAAAATATTTCTGAAAATTCAATACCATTCTATTTATGAAATAATTTCACCACTATCCATGACTTATACAACATAATTTTCATAGTTTTTTAATTTTATTGGTAGATACATTTATTAGGTTGGTCTCTATTTCTGTATGGAAGTACAAATAATTCCAATGTTTTATATGCATATATAAAATCAAACTCATGATTCCAAGAGATATATCACATAGATAAACATTGATACTAGTATCCACTATTGGAATTTCAGGTTCATATCTATCCAGTATAAGTAATAAGTAAATATCTTATCCATTCCTATATACTAGTTATTTGATCCTTGATGATCTTCAGATTTGAACATATGAATCATCTCTTTCTGATCATGATACTTATTATTATATCAATTTTTGTTGATCTACCTTGAGCTTCATTACCCACTAATAATTCATTTAGATCCTCCATTGTTTGACCGACTAAATTCGTTTTTTTACGATTTCTAAAATGACCTATAAAATTTCAGAATTTCTGGTTGACCTGATAATATATGAACATTTTGGTCATTGAATTTTACCAAAACCTCCACCTTGGTCAATTTGGACTTCGGTAAAATTCATTTATTTCAACTTCATTATCCACCTAGTTATAGTCCTTCTGAAGAACCTTTACATTGAAGATAACATTTATACTTCTGATAGATTGATTATTCTTGTCACCCAAAAGAAAAAAATCCAAATTTTTCATTCCCGCATGCTAAAAGTGAACATGTGTGATACTTTTCTTCATGTTTTTTCTAATCATTGGAATCCACATAAAAATAGGAAACATAGTTGAATATTATAAGATGATGAGGTATCGTTACGTTATTGGTCAAACAAGATTCCAGTAACTATAGATCTATAATTGAAGTAGAACTCTAATTGATAAAATAAATATATATATTTACACCGTCTACCCAAAATTACATAGGAATTCATTAGTGAATCCTCATACTTCATCCCTTCAATATAGAGGTATATTTCATCCAACCTACTATTCTATTTTTATATGGTATTTAATGTAAATTTTCACATATTAAATTCTCATGTGTCTGTAGTAGTTCTAGAAACTTCTTCTAGTAAACTCACTCTATTATCATATCTTAGTCTCTTTAGTTTGCAAAATATTTCCCACTCTTTTATTTATATTCACTGAATAATGATTCCATGAACATCTGAATAGTGACTACTTAAATAAACCAACACTCTTCTTGATAAATACTAGATGAATTACTATTGTGACCATGTATGTGCCTTGACTAGATATTGCCCCCAAACATCAGCATAAACACGATTAAGACTCTGATTCATGGGATGTATTTAAATAATATTGAGAAATACATTAAATTTTTCTCTTGGTATGTAACATTTACAACTACCAACATCTGAACACATATGTTTCAACATTTTATTTTTTCTATAATTTCTATACACTTTTTATTGAGATAAACCAACTGATAGTGCGACAAATTTGAACTTTTGGAATTCAATGTTCTATCCATCGTGTCTCTTTCTATTCCTCTTCTATGTTATGTAGTTGCATATTTTTCTATTTAGAAATTATGAGAGAACATTGAGTGACCTTGTGACCATAATTTTATTTTTTTAATGAAACAAACATCATCCAACTATCCCATAGAAGTGATATATTTTAGAATACATATAATTTAATGGGAAACATTCAACTCTTGAAATCCACTATTCTTCAAATAAAATCACAGCCCTTTCCCATAATTTGTACATATTTATCATCAAGTAGATTCTTATTACAAAAATTTCTAAAAACATAGATTTTCATGTATCATATTTCTCAAATGGAATGGTACAATATTACTAAATCAAATATACATGATTTCAATATAATATTTACACTAAGAATAATAATTATCCCTTCATATGATATGGAATTAATTGAACTTGAACTTATAAAAAATGATCTTTTGTTACAATTATGATCCTAATAGTTCTTCTTGAGGTGCCCCCTCTTTCTTATAATGGAAATATATATTGTTGGGTTTTGTATATTAATAATAATTCCTTCCTCTATATTTTTCAATGAGAATCTCCCGTTCCTTCTCAAAGGTGAACGTCCTCTTCCATATGCATTCATTACTTTACCAAAATTTTATCATACTTCTTTCCTTAAAAGTTCATTGTTTATAATCTTATTCTTGATTTTAACAAAAAAGTGGTAATCTTTACCAATAGAATTTCGCACATTCCTCACCAACACATCCCCGGACTCCTATAAACAGGAAAAAAATTCAATCGCCCAATTACCATCAAAAAAGGTTACCTTCAATATATTGATCTTATTCTAAATCATGTTGAAACAATTTCGATGATCTATCATTAATTTCCTCTATTATGATATTAAACTGATTATTTTCCACATTATAAATACTTTATTGATCAAATTCTTCTTCTCATTCATATTTTACATTGCTGGCATAAGAACTGTAATTTTTATATTATTCTAGATGTTAAATGAATCATTACATTTGAATGAAATCTATATCTATCCATGATCATTTCTGTAAAGACACTCCCATTCAATATTTTTTGCCTTTTTAGCTTTATAACTAGAAAATGAAACATAAATATCTTTTTGGATTACAAAATACTCTATCTATATCATTTAGAAAATAAATCTCAATCCATCAAACCTATCCACCATCAACATTCCTTCTTCAACCAAAATGACCTTTTCCATGTGAATCATACTAAAGTCAAATTATTAATTTAGTAAAATAATATACCTTTATATTTTTCATCACCGTCCTAATTTTTTGTGTACCGAGGATAAAATAAATCATTAAAAGAAAAACTACCCAACTCCAATTACTAAAAGTACATCCATCTGTAGATCACAAAGAAGAAACATATCAATGATATGTAATGTAGGGAAGTTTATTACATCAAATCTTAAAAATTTCATCTGCACATAAATCACAAATCAATATAAAACTATCACACACACATGTAGAAAAATTAATATAGAATAAGAAAAAAAAATTAATATATATTTTATGTGGTTAATATTTTGTCTATATGTGTCCATTAGAGAACACTATAGTCTTTTATTTCATCTAAATTAAATTGTTTTTAACTTATGAATTTTTGATCAGATGGAATATATAATGTAAAATGATAACTATGGTGTTAAATACATCTCAATAACATTTTACCACCTCCTATATATAGTGGGTCCCACTTGGTCAACTGGTTTCACTAACCCCATATATTTCTTGTCATCCAATTATTTCACTTGAAAACTAATGATTTATCATAGTATTTATTATTTTATCCAGCTATGAGTGGTAATTTAGTAATTCACATACACCTCAGTAAATTTTTTCTATCTCCTACAAAAATATGTTTTGATCGTAGAAATTGTTCTCCTATAGGTGATTACATTGACTAAATGTCCAGTAACCTGACTTCATAAACTTCCAATAGTTTGAACCCTTTCAATATAACTTTATAGTGTCATATTCTAGAAAGTTATGTTTCAAAATTTTGGTAAACTAAACTACAAGATAATTCAATATACTTTACAACCCTAATAATAGGATTCTGTTATAATTAATTAATTAATAAAAAATCATTTTTTGTTATGAAAAGTCATTTTTATAGATAAATAATAATTCAAATGTTACGTTATTATATTTAATAATAAAATTATAAATAGTTTAAAATAGAATGTTTATGAAAGAAATTATGATGAACTTGTTACATACTTTTAGGTAACCAATCACTTTCATAATGTCTTCCCTCAGAATGAAGGAGTTAGTGTGACAACCGGGTCCCAGTGACAGCACAGACACCCCATCTTAACATGGTCGTCGGGTCCTGGCCTACCATGTACCTCCAGTTACCCAGAAGACACATTGGGACCACCCTAGGGTCAACCCACATGCCCGGATGGGTCGTCTGACTAATTATTGTCCCCACAGACTAACACATGTCCTTTGAAAAATTTTGTAAAATGAACTACAAGATAATTTAATATGCTCTACAACCCTAATAACAGGATTATGTAACAATTAATTAATTAATAAAAAATCATTATTTATTATGCTAATGTCATTTTTATAGATAAATAATAATTTAAATATTACATTATTAGATTTAATAATAAAATTATAAATAGTTAATAATAAAATTTTTATGAAAGAAATTATGATGAAGTTGTTACATACTTTTAGGTAATCAGTCACTCTCATAATGTATTCCCTTGGAATGAAGGAGTTAGTGTGACAACTGGGTCCCAGTGACAGCACAGACACCCGATCTTAACATGGTCGTCGGGTCCAGGCCTTCCAGGTACCACCAGTTACCCAGCAGACACGTGGGCCCACCCTAGGGTCCACCATCATGCCCGGATGGGTCGTCTTACTAATGATTGTCCCCACAGACCAACACATGTCCTTTCGAGTGTGATTTTTCATCACTCACACACACCCTAGACACATCCCAGAAGGACTTCCCAGAAGGTCACCCATCATAATCACTACTCCAAGCCAAACATGCTTAACTGTGGAGTTCTAATCAGACAGACTCTCGAAAAGAAAGATAGACCTTGTTGACATGAGTCAAATAATTTAGTCATTTAACTCTTTATCATTCGGGGATGTTACAATAACCCCCCCTTTAGATTACAACACCCTTGTTGTGGGCCCTACATCTCATCCAAATAAGTGCACTGCACTTAAGGCTGATTTCTGCCTCTCATACCAAATGTGATAACTGGGTCCTAGTGATAGCACAGAAACCCCACATTAACATGGACATCTAGTCCTGTCCTACCAGGTACCACTAGTTACTCTACAAACACTTGGGGCCCACCCCAGGTTCCACCCAGATGCCCGAACGGGTCATATGACTAATGATTGTACCCACAGGCCATCACAAGTACATTCCAGTGTGCTTTGTCCTCATTCACACACAACCTGGGAAACATTCCATAAGGTCACCCATACTTATCACTACTCCAATCCAAGCACGCTTAACTATGAGGTTCTAATTAGACAGGCACCCAAAAAGGAAGATGTACATTTTTGACATGAGTTATATCATTTAGTTATTTAACGCTTTATCATTTGGGGATGTTACAGTTAGTGCTCGTTATTCATAATGAAAATGTACCATACGTTGTATAGTACATTAGGAGAGGATAAATGTACTTGGATTAATAGATATCTGAAGGATATAATTTTTTTCTAATGGGTGGTATAAAACTCCTTTAATAGGTTAAAATGAGGATATTTTTATTAGAAACTAATGTTAATTAATGGGAAAATATATTATCACATGGAAGTATGAGGAGCTAGATTAAGAAAATTTTGTTATTAATTTAGTATTGAATCCCACATGAAAAAATGATTTCAAAAAAGTATAAATATATTTTAGATTATACAAAACTAAATCCATATAAATTTAACTTCTTTTTATCTGGTTTAACTAACTTCAAACATAATTATTTTTTTCCAAATAATTTTAGATGACACTTATTACCTATATGCGACTTGATGATTTTAAATTTAAATTAAATTTAAATAATTTATAATTATAAATTTTTTAAATTTATCTTTTAAATTAATTCATATGATATAATGGGAAAACAATTTTATAAAAATTTTATTTTAAACATAATGCTTTCTAATACATATTTGATAAATTATTAGTAGTCATGTTACAATAAATATTCATTATTTTACATATAAGAATAATATATTATTAAAATAATCCTATATTAATTATATATGAATTTTTATAAAATAAAAATTTATGACATGTTATCAAATTTTAAAAAAGTAATTTTAAAAAAAAGTTATATGATTTTAATCACATTCCATTAATTAGTTATTTTCTAGAAATTAAATTTTATCGATTATTTAGTATTAGAATATTTCTTTGAATTTTATAAACCTATCAAAATATAATAATATTAATAATAATATAAAATTTATAACAATAAAAACATATATAAAAATTTATTTTATTTAATTATTACATTATTATTTCATTCTATAATTATATATTATATCTGAATTATGTTATTTTTAAAAAATTTACAAAAAACCTATGTATCTAATGAAGACATGTATATATAATCTCTATATATCCAACATCCATATATCCAATTCTCATTTGTCCAATGACCATATATATAGTGGTCATAATGCATTACTATATATATCAACACATACATATCTATAATAATTGATCATTGTAACATATTTCTTTTCATAAATATAGTAAAATGTTATTAATTAATTCCATTGATATAATTGGAAGTATGATCAATATGGAAGACCATGATGATAATGAATCCATTTTTCTCTCTTCTTATTTACTTGAGATTTTATTCCTCTTATAGATGTCTAATATTGTTTAATATTACATTCCCATAATGTATTAATTTTTCATTAAAATATTTTTTATAATAAAATATATATTTCTTAGTTTTTGTTACTTGTTTTTTTGTGTTATAAGAAATAAAATGATCATTATTCATTTAAAGTAAAGTGATTAATGAAATCATTGTGGATTAAAATAAATGAAGTTCTCAGAGGTGGGGTAGACATTGAAAAGGGGGGTTGAATCAGTTTTAACTATGTTTTTCAATTTTTATTAAACTTTATTTATGAATTGATAAGGTTTATATCAACACAATCATTAAAAAACATCCAATTAATTAAAAAGGTCATAATACTTTAAAATGGACTGAACACAACGGGGGTGTCTATATCCATGATATGTTTGGGTCAAGTCCAATAAAATAATGTATTATTAATATTATGACATGATTACATTATGTAAAGGTATCATCCTTAACTCTTAGAGATACTCTTAATATCTTAGTCTCTGGAGTATTATTTATAATTGTTTCCATTAGTTTATGAATTATGTTAAAACCATAGCCATGAAGACCTCCTTGGATCCTCTAAGTTCATAAAAAATGGGTGAATTTTTTTTCCATGAACCTTAAATGTTTTCTAAAGTAGTTCAATTTATCTTCTTGATGATCCAAAATGTACATAATATTGTTAGTGGAATAGGATCTTCAATCTTACACTCACATACATCTCCCCATATTCTCTATGATATTTTTATTCAGAATAATTTCATTTTATCACTCAAAATCATCATATATTATGTCAATTTATTTTGAAACAATGCATAATCACATGTTTGATGTTTCCAATAGTTTTATTTGGAAACTACATTAATTTGGAGTCTTTATCTATAAATTTACAACTAGTCACTCGACCAACCCCAGACCCAAACTCCATGATTCAATGATAAAACTCAATCTTACAGTTTAGATTTGAAACATGTGATATATACCAAAAAAATCAATATATTACATATTATTTTTATGTTTTAAAAATAAAAACAAACTCAATAAAAAATCATATAAATTTAAGTGTCTTTGTCTATGCAAACAAGCAATATAACAAACTTACTTTTCAATACTTGTGAACATTTTTCCAGAATCAAACCCCCATACTATTTTATAGTCCTCTCATAAATGATATTAGTATTTAGAACACTATGAATGGAAACATAATAAATTGATGACCTAAAATTCTCAATAAAATGAAAAATCTTACCAACATATCATTCAGGGTTAGATCAAAATCATATGAGAACAAGATTATAAGATAAATATATTAAAAAAATTACGAGCCAATAATAGTATTCCATATAATAGAAGGAAATATAATATCAAATGATGAGAACTATACCATTGAATAATAGTGTGGAGTCATGAGACAAATAATATTTTTTCATGATGATAACAAAGTTATATAACAAAAAAATTTCAAAATGAACATTAGCATATGAAATTATAACATTATGAACACATGAATTCAAAATTATTACCATGTGCATTATGTATGAGTATAGATAACTACACTAACACTAATTAATATAATTTTTGAGCGTAGATAAATATGATTACATTCATAAATAGTCTTTATGATCATATTTAGCCATTATTACACTCACATAGAGTCAATGTGAGCTTAGATAAGTGCAATTACACACTTGAACAATGTTTGTGATCATAGTTGACCAAAAATAAACTCAAGAACATGTTTGTGTTCATAGATAACCAAAATTAAAATAATGAAATGTATTTTTCATCAAAGAAAGTATGATTACAACTATAAAAAAATTCATTATATCTTGATTAAATAATATCAATTACCCTTACGCATAAAGGCGTTATATTTTGAGATAAAAATCTGTTACTAGTGTATTAGAGTGATATGTAGGACACAAGCAATCAAATAATGATCAAAAACTTCATATGTTCCACATAAAATCAATAATTTATCATTCCATGAATAATCCAAGGAATTAAATTCCATTTTATTACATTACCAAGTGGGTATACATAAAATGACCAAAAGAGTTACATTAGTTAATACCAAAATAATCAATCACCCAAGAGAAATTCATCGCAAGGGAATTTAGATGATGATTCCTAAAACATTGCTCTAATGTATATATATACATTCACGTAAAATTTTATAATGTAATTGATGCCACAGAAATATATTTTTATTAAAAAATATTAAAATTTTCGTAAGGAGAAAAAGTTACGAGGCACTTTGAAAAATCATTGTAAATAATATTACATAAAAAATTATTTAAAAAAATAAATTTAAATGAAATAATAATTAAATAATCCTTAAAAAATATATAAATTTTCTCTATAGTATATGTGAAGTAGAGGATAAATTATTTTATTATGAAAATAAAACCACTTTTGTATTTTAAATTACGCTTGTTGAAACCCAAATAATTTAAAAGTGGAATAAAGTTCACTTTTTTAAAAGGGGAAAATTAATTATTTAGATAACCATAAATAATAAAAAAATTTAATTAAAAATAATTATATATAATGGTTTTTGGAAGAATGGACATGGACCAAGAAAGGAAATAGATTATTGGAGAGGATGTGAATTATTCTGAACAATATTTTAATTTTATGATAAAAAATTTCTCAATGAAGATTAATAAAATTTAAAATAATATTTTACCAATAGAAAAAGTCAAATTATAATATAATAAGATATTGGGATGGATTTAATATAATATATAACAAATAAGTTCAAGGAGAATCATAATTTCTCAAAGAATGGAGATTTTAGTTATCAAAATTTCTTATAACATCCGTGTCTCTTGAATAAATAGTACATAAAGGATAAAAAATTAGACATATTTTTAAATATTATGTTTTAAATTAATTTATGATAAATAATAGATTGTTAGTTCTATATATTAAAAATTATAAAAAATGTTCTGAATATAACATATATCGCATAGAAATAAAATTGAGATGGTAAATAATTATCAGTTATATAACATTTGATTCAAAATATCCATGAAAGGTTAAACTTGAAATGAACTTTTAAATACCATGAATAAAAAGATAATCATGATATAATAACTAAAAAATTTACAATATACATTTTATAAACAAAAATAGATTCATAATACAAAAAATTTCTCAAAGAATGATATTTTAGATGAAACACAAACAATAAATTTCAACTTCAATGAAAGTTATTTAACCTCATGTAAAATAAACATAATAATATTTATAATATATTTTAAAAACTTCATAATATATTTTGACATTTATATTATTAATTTTTGATCATTTTTTACACTTATATTTTTTATCTATATATTATTTTTATAATTTGATGTTAATAATTTCATATGTTTCATACAAGTTTCATAAAGATGATATTTGTACATTGTTATTGATAAAATGTTCCCCATTAAAATTTTATTAAAGGAATATAATATAAATCACATGTTATTTTTATTGTTTCAATTAAATTTTATTGAGTGTTTTGGCTATGGTACGTGAAGGTGAAATCCGGGATGAGGTTGTTTTAGGTTATTTATCAATATCAATTCATTCCATTATAAATATCACTGATGTTAGTGTATTACATTAAAAACATATTCATAAAATAAATTACTACTTCATATCATATTTTTTAATCATATATGTTTTTAGGTATTTATATATGGTGGTGATGAAAATGAAAGACATCATCGATAGAGGTGGTAGTCTGCACGTACGCATGAGTCGAATTTTTATTTTATAATTAATGGGAGGTGACGATGGTATATATTAATTAATATTTGAATAATGTTAATTATTTTATAAATCTATTATTTATTTATTAAATACTGTATTTCTACTACTTTTGTTCAGTGGTGGTGAAAAAAATACATCATTCAAGGAGGCGATGATATAAACATATGCACAATCGACAATTTCATTTTTCTAATGGTTGGAAGGAAGATAGAAAATGGTTATTCCATAAATATTACACCATTTTTATTCATTAATAATTATGGTTTTATTATATTATAATGGGTCCAAATATTTTATGAATATGTTGTAAAATAAGGAAAAATGATTTTAGAGGAGAAAATACTTATATAGAAGTCATTGATTTCATATTAAAACCCCTCATGATTTAAATGGTATTCAGAAAATTGGGGAGGAATATTTGGGATGGAAATGGTTATATTATGTTGTAGAATTATTGTCTTGTATTTTTTATTGAGATGATTTTGTACGCCTAGTAATTTGATTAAGAGTAATGAAATGTTTTTAAATATTCATAACAGAATATTGAAATCATTCCATTTTCTATAGAAGGTTAATTCATAATTGAAAAATAAATTAAATGGGGGAGTCTTGGTAGATAAAACTTTCATCCAAAAAAACAATTGATAATTTCTTGAGATATTTTACTATTTTCGTCTAAATTTACCTCTTTACAATATTTTACTTTTACCATGCTAACTATTTTTTAACCTCAATAAATTATTTTTATAAAAAAATGAAATTAACTTTATTAAATAATGTATATATATTGATTCTAAATATTAAAAACATTTAATAATATTAATTTTTTATTAGAGATAAAAATTAATTTAAAAATAATATATGTATAATGCATAAATTCGTTTATAAAAATATAACATAATTTATAAAATGTTTTTTATAGTATTTAAATTAAAATAGAAATTTTTAAATGTATAAATTTATATATAAAATAAATGTTTTAAAAATAATATGGTTTCCTAAATTATAATTTAATCTTATATCTAAAAGATGTCTTAAAATTCAAATGTATTTGTAAAAAGTACACTTTTCACTATTCACAATGAAGTAAATATTTTCATTAAATTTCCAATAATTTATCCCATGATAATATAGTTACTATGAATAGAAAATTCATATTATTTTTTTCCAATTAAAATTATAAAATATTGGAATTTAAATTTTGAATGGGAAAAAAATATAATGAAATAATATTTTCATTTGAAAATGTTTTTTTTCAAAAATAGTAAATTATATTTTTCTTATTTAAAATTAATTTTTACTTATATTTTATTTTATATATTATCCATATCAGTAATTTATATTACCACCATTTAACCATAATTTATTTAATTTATTAATATAAAAATGTGTACCTCGTAAATGTAGTTTTGAGAAACATATATTTTTTAGAATAAAATGAATTTATTTTTATTACTTTCTTAGTAATAACTATTTTATAGATGCTAATTTATTTTTTTGTAAATATTATAATTATATTCCCTTGAAATAATAATTTATTCTATAATATGAAAATATACGACACTTTAAATGTAATAGTTCTTTAAAAAATATTACTTTTATAATGAATAATATTTTCCATATTATATATATTGTAAAGCATTAACTTCAATAATACCATAATATTAAAATATTTAAAAAAAATTATAAATAAATTTTAATAATATATGCCACATTAATTTTTTTATATAATAATATTCATATTTAATTATATTTTTTTATTATCCCATCCACATTATTCTTCAATGTTTATCTTATAAACTTTCATCTTCATAAATTATATCATGGTGATTTTTAGTCAAATGTTTCTTGTGAACCACGATATTAAAGCAATGTATATTTAATAAGGAATATTTCAAAATTTCTTAATGAATTATATTCCCCCTTAAAAAAATCCTATTAATTATAATTACTACTCACTAGTGAAATTAGTTAAAGGTATCAATGATAAGACATGTATATACTTATAATTTCTAATAAGAGACATAACTAACTATATATTGAAAGTCTATAAAACTATATATCAAAAATATGATTCTTTTAGAGTTTTTAGAGACATACCTTTCACAAAATTATTTTCAAGATCATATTCCCAATCAAATAAAAAATAAAAAAATGGTTTTGATGCTCTCTAAAAAATTGTAGTAAATGTTCTTATAAATAAGAAAAATCAATCCTAATTTGTATTATTTATTGATCCCTTCATTTCAACCTATGATTATTTCTGTATGAGTAATTAAATACATGAATTTATCCTAGTTTTTCTATATACATTTTATTATAAGGTACTTTAACATAAATACGTATATATTATGTCATTATATTCCATTTAAATAATTCACAATGGTTCAAAAAAATACAATGTGAATTTACCAACAAAAATCCCCCAGGAGTTTCAAAACAGGTCTTAAGTTACAGACATATTTTTTACAATGATTGAAAATCTATTTAATACTCAACAAACCATTTTTATTATTATAAACTCTAGGTGAATCTGTTTCAAATCCTATGTCCAAATGATTGAATCTGGATAAGGATTTAATTCCTGTGATACCTCACACTCTATACTTTATCAAAATTTTAGGATGTATTCTTATATATAAACATACAAATTGGGGATTCACTAATAATATCAAGTCCTATCTCCAAAATAATTTAACTAATCTAACAAAAACAACTAAAATCGTCTTTCATACCAACTGTGGCACCCCAAACCACACACTCTATATCCAGTGCTCAAAAACCATATTTTCAAATATGTCTTTAATACCAAGTGGGAAGTAACATGCTAAAATATCATATATTAAACATTATTTTCTGAATATAAACATTAAATCTCATAGTAATATCAAAATCTCATAAATTTAAACTTTAATGTCTCCAAAGATCATATACATAATAAACATATTTATAATTGTTTTCGAAATTTTCTACATAATTGAACCCCAAAAACTCCCCTATGGGATTCTCATATGGTATAATCATCTTGATAATGAAGTGAATTTAAACATAATAAATGAGTGAGATAAACTGATCGATAATGGAAAAACACATCAAAATGTCAACAAGGGTTATATCATAAGCATATGAGAACATTTGTATTGGGAAAATTATATCAAAAAATAATAATAATGTGAGTTTTCCATATAATGGGAAATTTATTCTCAAATTATCAGATATATACCATGGAATATGTGTGGAGTCAATAGGAAAATAATACCATTCCATGATAATAATAAATGAATATAACATAATGGGGACATAAACATTATCATATGAAATCATATCATTTTTAACTTATCCATTCACACTTACAACCACACATATTTTTCTGTTTAAATATCTAACTACATCTACATTCCCACACAATTTTTATGAACATAGATAACCACAATTATACTTATACACAATGTTTTTGAGAATATAAATGAACAATTCCACTAATTAATTTTCTTTTTATGCACATATAAATATAATTACACTCATGATTAGTATTTTTGATCATATCGAACCCCTGTCACACTCACTCAATAATTCATTATCTCCTAAGATAAAAACCCTTAACCAATGAATTAAAGGGCTATATAATACCCCACTAATAACATAATGATTATTAACACACATTTTTACTAATCCAATTAAGTAATATATCAAATAATGATCATTCTAATGAAGGAATATGTGTTTCATGACATTCCCTAGTGGTTTTTCATAAAATAACCTCAAGAGTTAGAACGATTGATCCAAAAATATTTCAATTACCCAAAAGGGTTTTTTGAGGTTATTTATATGAGAATTCATTTAAATTTAATCAAGATAAGATAGAAATTTTTATGATAAGTAAATAATTGTATGAGAAACCATGAATAAGAGTATTTAAAAAACATTTATTAACATTGTCATGAAAATATGATGTTTCCAACCACTATTACAATTAATTTTAAAGAGTGTGAAATTTAAATAAAATTAAATAACCATTTTAAAATAAATCATAATATATAGTCCTTGAATAATATATAATAAATTTTCATCGGAAACATGGACTATAATGTAATTAATTCTTTCTGGAAAATAAAACCACTTTAGTATTTGAAAATACCTTTATTGATACCCACATCATATAAACGATTAATTAAGATTCATTTTAGAAACAATTAATTATAATTATTATTACTAATAGAAATAATATATTTTTAGTGTTCAAAAAATTAAATTAGAACATTGTTAAGAAGAAATAAAATAGATAAGGAAGACAAAGGACTTATTATGGGGGATTATAATTATTCTTAACAACATTATAATTTTTTGAGGGAGAAATATCTTAATGAAGAATATTTTAATTAAGAATTCAATTTTCACAAAATAGAAAGATAAATTAGCCTATAATAAAATTATAGTGAGAAATAAACTGAATATAGAAGAATGAATTTCAAGGTGATGTATTGTAACTCAATTAAAATAGATTTTCATTTATAAAATCCCTTAAAAAATTGATATATATTGAATAGAAATCCCATGAAGGATATAACAGGAGATAGATTTTAGGATATATTTATTTTCATGAAATTATTAAAAAAATACCTGGGAATTATATAAACAACAAAATATAAAAATAGTACTGAATGTAGAATATGTACTAAATAAAAAAATAAAAAAAGAAATCCACATGCCTTTTAGAACATTTTATTTAAAATTTTATTGAAAGGAAAAATTAGAACAAAGATTTATATACAATTAATAAAAAATAATAATGACATAATACCTCAATGAAGAAAAATATATAACATATAAATTAAATAGTTACATAATATTAAATATTTCCCAAAGAAGGAAATTTGATATGAAATACTTACCTTAACTATCCACCTCGGTGAAATTTTTTCAACCTCTTGTGTAATGAACATAAAAATATTAATAACATATTTTCAAACAATATTAAAATTTGATAACTTTTATATAATTCATTTATAATCATTATCTACACCTAAATTAGTTATTTATGGTTTATTTTCATTATTTTATGTTAATAATTTAATTTTTAATAATATTTAATAAAGCTGTAACCTTCTAATATTTTATTATATATTTCTCTTTAAATAAATATTTTTTGTAGCTTTTTTTTCAAAAAAACAATGTTTAAATGAATAGTTTCATGATATTGAGATCTTATTATGTGATAATTATATTATTTCTAAAATCATCATGTCAATGTTACCTTAGTTTGAATGTTTTGAAATTTTCAAAAATGTAATTTTTGGGTGAATAGTGAAATACTGATTTTTAATGAAAAACTTATTATCATTTATATTATTCCCAATGACACCTTTTTATTTGTATTCATTTTAAAATTAAAATAGTATTTTATTAATAGAAATTAATTTATACCTGTTGGATGAACATTATAATTGATCTCGATATAAACATATATTAAACATAAAAAGTCATTTTTGATAAAACATCATTTTGAAAAATATTATGACATTATTCTAAAATGAATCACTTCCACTTATATGGAATAAATTCAATAAATTAGATTTCATATTTTGAATCAATAGATTTTTTTATATTTATCTTATATTTTTAGGCATTATGAATTTTAGTTATGGTAAGATTGATCAGCTCAATAATGGTTAAATCTTGTAATTATGGTGGAAGATAATGATATAAGACATAATAAATATTCCCTAACGTTATTTATTTCATTTTATGTGTTTTTGAATTATCAATAAAACTTATGAAATATAACCTTTTTATTCCATTTATCATTTATTTTTACCTTTATAATACATTAGTAAGGGATAATGTCAAAAATGATATTCTCTTGATTTTAACATATATAATATTTTGTTATGGGGATACAAAGAACCAATGTTCGGTTAGGAATATTCAACTGAAATATTAATTAATTTTTTCATCATGGTATTTTATCTTTAACTTTTAGTAATGAAATAATTACCTAATATTATTATGAAATGAAAACATATTATTTATTAAATTAGTAGAAAAATAAAATAAATTATTCTAAAAATATTAAAATAAAATTAATTTGAATGAGTTATAGTGTCTCAAAAATTTAAATGATAAATATGACATATTAGTGTAAAAAATAAACCATGGTCCATTTCTGGTTATTTTTTTTCTTTTATGGAAATATTATTTACCCATTAAGCTTAGAAAAATTTGATATTATGGAAAATATAAAAATGGTTTACAATGGGATGTTAAAAAAATAAGGATGAAAATATAACCAAATATTCTAAAAAAATTATAAAATTATTTATGCATAATATTATAATATTATAATTATATAAATTTAGAGTCATTCTTATATGAAAACTAATTAATATTAATTTATTAATTTAAGAAATTCTTAGAATGACACTCCCATCACTTATAAAAAGACTACCCTTATATGTTTTAATTAAAACACATTGAGAACCCTTGTTTGAAAAAACCCTACTAATTAATCTTATCAACATCATTATACATTTTCTATATTTTTTGGTCTTCTCAATGTACTAACCCTAAGTCCCTTAAGAATATAACTAAAAAATTATATTGAAGAATAGGTAATGGTCATTACTGGCTCATTAAACTTTATTTCTTTTTATAATTACTATAAATATTTTGAAAGCCGAAATATATAATTGATTCATTATTATAAACATAATTATATGTCATTGTTATTATATTTTAGACATATTCCTACTCTTTTCTATCCTATGATAACTGAAGACATAGCTCGTGCATACATACATCGTATATTATCCACATAGCACTGTAATTTATTTTTAGTCCCTTATTTACATAGTTGTTTATATATTGGGAACTAATAAATATATATTATATTTGTGAAATCATTATTTGTTTATAATTATATTATCATATCTACCATCGTACCTTCCAATCAATTATAAAATGAAAACTTCACTCATGTGTAGGAGTGTACTACAACCTTAATGAAGTTATGTGATCTGTTTTTCTTTTCCATATTAAATGGATGGTAATAAGGATAGATATAATGTTTATATACAATATATATGTCATAAATATGATCCAATATTTTTAATTATTATTTAACTTTATTTCATTCCATATTTATAAAATTGGAAACAAAATTCATGTGTACGTAAGACCTAATGTCTCTATGAATGATATAATTCAGTTTTCTATCTCTATATTTTATAGATGAAAATAAATAAATAAATATATTTATATATATAATGAGTATATAATATATTTATATAACTAATTACATTCATAATATGATGTAACCATTAGAAATTCACAAGTATCGAAACTACCAACTCAAAACATGCATGAGAAATGAAGTAGTTAACACCCCAAATGTAGATAATAATTAAAGATTGTTAAAAAGGGTGATAGAATGTTATAAATAGATCATATATGAAATTATAAATACGTATAGAGTTATTTATATATTTATAATGGATCTAAATTTATTATACATGGGGTTAAAATCACTTATGATGCATGTTAAACATGAGGTAATGGATTTCATCTTAATTTCAACTCCATTGAGGCATTTTTTTATTAAGCTCATATTTAATTTTATGTACGATATATAATGACCATTTTACGTATTTAAAATAAATATTTATTTATTCATGACAATTACCCATTCAATTCAAGTTACACATACTATATTAATAGTTAAAAAAATATAAATGTATTTCACTTTTTGATAGGGTGTATTTTTCTTCCATGACCATGTAATTTGAATATTAATTTACATGAACTTTTTTTAATAAAATTATTTATAAATGGCATTTTACATTATCCTTAACCTTTTACATGGTTTGAAAAGAATATTTATTATTTTTTTCACAACGGTTCCTTTTTGAATTTTTTATCATAAGTCTAAAGGAATATATTATTTATTAACATATATAGTGCTAAAAAAATATCACCCCACCATATCAATTTTATAAAGATTAGATTCTTAAATTTTAGGTCAATTATTTTTAACAGATATCTCTTTTATGAATAAATTAATTAAATATTTAATTTCTGTATTATTATATTCATTAAAAGATATGTTTTTGTAACAAAATATTCTTTTCTAATTAATTGATGGTCATCTCTCATCTCATGATTAATTTTTTCCCTTAATTTTCTCCTAAAACATTAATATTATTTTTATCATTAGACATTATATTTCTATTAATTATCTTTATTAAATTAATTATGGATATTAATATTGGATAAAACATATACCATTTCTATACATGGTATTTTACTATAAAAGTTATTCAATTGAATAGGAAATTGTCATATTTGGTATCCTTTACTCAATATAAGTTTTTACAAGATATATTGATTATAATTAAATTTATATTCAGGTAAATTAGGAGATTATTGGACATGAATTGATCAGTGGGGATCAAAATTATTTATCTCCTTAGTGCATCAATTTCTCTCACGAGTGAGGTTAGTTTACCATATTAAATAAGTTTTGCAGTTATACCTACTAATCGATCATACTCTCTTGGAATAAGTCTTTGATGCTAAAAAATATCATGATATCGGAAATTGTGAAATCCATTATTAATATTTTACTTCATTTTGAATTTATTTGATATTATTTTGAAAATTACTAAATTCACATTATCCATGGATGCCTTTTTTCATAACTTATAAATAAAATGGATGTTCTTTAAGTTATATACATTTCCATATTAAATATTCAATATTTACTCATGATAGAATATATAATAGGTATCAAATAAAGTATAGTAGAATCATGGGGAACTATATTTCCAATAAACCTAGATAATATGATAATTATGAAAATCCTTCATACTATTTCAAAAAAATACCATTATAGGGGTTTTTATTTTATAGCTCAATATTAATATTTGTTATGATCGAAAATTATGTATTTAATGTGTTGGTGATGGAACATAATTGAAGAAATAGAATAAAATCCCATAGATAATGTATAGATTTCCCTAGTGAGAAATCTAATATAACTAGTGTTGGATCTGTGAATATCATGGCTATATTAGAGAATATTACTCATGTTCTGTTGAATATACATTCCCATATCAAATAGTCTTTTGTTCTATAGCATGATTCTCCTATGTTATATCGCTTCATGTGACGAAATACTCAATATTTTAGTATAAATTCAAATCCATTGAAGCTGAAATGGATTTTGATCCTAAAAAAGATATTATTTGATTTTGGGAGTTACATTCCACAATCATAATCAACCAATAATAGTCTCTTTGTGTGAGGATGAACATAAAATCACAATGAAAATTTAATCCATAATATAGATTTCAATATCAATTTGTGTGGTTTATTTATCAAATACAGTTAGGGATAAACTAGACATTGAAAATATTCATATTGTACATGAGTTTTTTTATTTCTTTACAGAAGTGTTTCTTAGTGTTCTCCCAAATCAAGATGGTGAGTATTCAATAAAACTCATATCATATGATACCTATATTTTGAAATATATATATAGTATAGCCCTTATTGAGTTTAACGGATTGAAGATGAAAATATAAGAGAATATAAGAGAATATAGATAAGGGATTCATTTGGACCATTATTTCACCATGGTGAGAATATATTCTTTTTTAAGAAGAATGGATGTTCAATTTTTATTTTCATTGATTATCATGAACTTAACTAGATCATTGTTAAGAATAATAATAATATACCCATTTTCAATGATATTTTTTATATTATAATAGAAGATTAAAATTTTTCCTTGATTAATATTCTATTTGGAAATTATCATCTAAGGGCCACGAAAGAGTATATACCAAAGGTAACTTTTATTAAGAGGTATGATGATTATGAATTTATACTAATTAAATTTATACTTACAAATTCCTATTATATATTCATGGATTTAATTAATAGAAACATTATGGGTAACCTTGGTCTATTTTTTGTAGTCTTTAGAGGTGATCTTATTATATATTCCAATTATAAAGAATGGAATGAAAAATATTTGAGAATTTTATTTAAGACCCTAAGGAAGGATAGTTTATATGCTAAATTTATCATGATAGAGTTTTGGATTCAAATTTTATAATTCTTCGGTCATATAATCTCATTTAGGGGAATATTGATGGATCCTTTATAGATATAAGTTATAGAGAAATAGCCTAGACCTACCATTGTAACCGAAATCCGTACTATTCTTGGGTTTTATAGACACCGAAAATGATTTTTGATATATTTCTCATGACTATTAAATCTACTCACCATGTTTTCTCGTAGAAGGGATAAATTCTTATAGAAATATTAATGTGAGGAACATTTCCACGAAGTAATGAAAAAGATATTCAATGAACTTATTCTCACACTACCCTGTAACGGGGATGTATTTTTACCTATAATGATGCATAAAATAATGGACTTGGATTAATTCTCATGAATAGTGATATGATGATAGATTATTATCCTCTCAGATTGAAAGATACAATATTTATTAGTATTTGGATCTTGAAATATTGGGTAAAGTATAGATATTTTTTTTCTTAGATGAATGATTAACCTTTAATCTGTGAGTGGATTATGAAGTAAATATATTAAGATGTAGAATTACAATAAAATGTATAAAAGGTTCATGGGTTTAACCATGATCACACTGTAATGACAAGGTTCAAGAAATAAATATTTTTTCCACCTTTAATAGATCTTTAGAAAGATATGTTGGATGCAACTCATGGTTTTTCATTCTCTATTCATTCTAGATGTACCAAGATATATAGATATCTAAAAAAATTTCTTGTGAGATTACAACAAAAAGGTTCTTATATAATATTTAAATTAATTCTTAGTGAATCAGTTAGATAATAATGAATGAAAAATTCATAAGGATATTTTATAAAAAAATTTCTATAATAGAATGGGAATTATAGAACATATTATCACTATTAGAGATGATTTCACCATTG
Organism: Viscum album; assembly: GCA_963277665.1. Lineage (NCBI taxonomy): Eukaryota > Viridiplantae > Streptophyta > Magnoliopsida > Santalales > Viscaceae > Viscum > Viscum album. The sequence goes on along the minus strand of OY728160.1, from coordinate 373,519,753 downwards.
ATTCGTTTACTCATTTATACATTTAATATGTTTTGATATTTCATAGAGAACCACTCTCAACCATATCTAATCACGATATGATGTTTACCTCAATACTTTATAGAATTACTAAGTTGGATTTGGATACAATGTTTAGTTTTAGTACACTTTATCATCCTCGAATAAATAGATAGTGAAAGATGGTAAATCAAACTCTTGAAAAATGAAATCAGATCTAGATATATGGATTTTGATTGTGGTTAGTATCAACACATTCCTTTGGTTGAATTTCCTAATAAAAATATCATTCACTCGAGTATTTATATAGATCCATATGAATCCCTCAATGAAAGGAATTGAAAAACATCAGTGTGTTAGAATAATGTTGGAGAAATAAAGCTAATGGGACTGGATCTGTATAAGAAAACAGAATATAAGTATATATTTATTCAATAACACATAAGGGAAGCTCAAGGATGAAAACAAATTCTATTGTCAATCGTTGGTGAGATCCAGTGTTCAATCTTGGTGAAAAGGTATTTCTATGATTATCTCTTTGGAAGAAGGTTATGAGATTTATAAATATGGGAAATATGAGTCATATATATATTGGTCCCTTTGAAATTCTTGATCATATTAGGATAATATAATATTTTTTAAACTTCTGTTAAATCTATCTGAAGTTCTTGATGTGTTCTATATATCTCCTATCAGGATGTACATACATGATATTTAAAATGTACTAAATTTAGAGGTTATAATACTGGAGTAAGATACATCATATGATGATTAACTAGGGGATTTTTGGGATTATAGAGAGAACTTTCTATGAAATAAAACAACTATTCTGGTCATATTTTTGTTGTAAAACATAAATCCGAGGAAGATACATGGAAAACCACAGATTTTATGAGGAAGAATTATCTATTGTTTTTTATCATAATGATGGAATTTTGAGGGTAAAATTGTTACATGGGGGTGGAAGGTAAATCCTAATATTTAATAATATATTTCTCTTTAAATAAAATTTATTAGAAATCAATCTTTTTGTAAAGTACTATATTATAAAAAAATGAAAATTATATTTTAATATTCTTATGTGAAAATAATTCCATTTTTCAAATAATAATTCCAATATTTATTTTCTATTGTTTAATTTTTTTTATTTTTCATAAAAAGTTAATTTTTAGGGGAATAATGAATATTTCAATTTTTATTGAAAAATGAATATTCTTTTATAGTATTTTTAAAGCCACATTTTGATTTTGATTTGGATTTAAAATTATAATAGTTTCTTTTAGTCAAACAATAATACCATTAATGCATTTTGGATTAACAGTATACTTTATCTTAGTATAAAAAAATTACACATAGAAATGTATTTTTCTGAAAATGGTGTTTCGTCACAGTTTTTGTGATTAATATAAAATGAATTTATTATAATTATAGATATTTAATTTTATAAAGTATATAATGTATTTCTAATTATGATGCTCAATTTTTTTAAATATCTCTCATTTATTTTTTTTATATTCTATGAATAGTATCCATTGTAAAGTTTATCATATCTATAAAGGTTAGATCAGGTAATTAATGTTAAAAATAGTGTGATAAGGCGTTAAATATACTTCCCAAACAATCATTTATTTCATTGTAGGATTTTATTTAATCTATAAAAATTAATACATCCAAAATAAGGCCTCTTTTACTTTTATATTTAATTTTTCCTTTATGATATTGATGTAATGGATAATGTCAAAAATGTGACACTATCAATTTTGATAAATAAAATATTATTATAAAATGATATAAAAATTATGGTAGATTAAAAATAGGGATTTAAATAAAAAATAAATTGTTTTTATAAATTAAATTTTTTTAAATTTTTTGTAATGAAATAATAAATATAAATTCTTACTCAACACAGATATTGGATTTATTCAATTAATAATGAAATAAATGATTTTAAAAATATTTAATGTAATATAATTTGAATTATTTATTGTGTGCTATAATTTTTCAGATAAATATATCAGATTCAGTATTTTTCTACACTTCAATATTTAATTTTTCTTCTCTCATGTTATTTTAAAAGTCAAATTAAATGAATAGTTCATAAATGGAATTAAGGATATTATATATTAAATAAAATTTTATTAATTGATTTAAAATTAATGATATTCTATATTCAACCACCCAAATAAAATATGTTTAATAACCTAATCTATGGTCCATTTATAGGGTTTTTCTTTTTATGGTATCATTCATGACCCTTTAATGGGATAAAACATTGATAATGTGGTAATTGTCAAAAGGGTTAATTAGAGGATAAAGCTAAAATATATTGGTGAAATCATTACCAAAACATGTCCAAATTTTATTACATGAGATAAATTGACTAATAAATATAAAATTGAAAAATAATTTTAATTTTGAGTCATTCACAAAAGAAAACGAATTTCAATTAACACAATACTTTACGAAATTATAATAATTCCCCTCCCTTAACTTATTAAAGAAAATCCCTCTCTTTTTTAATTATACCAATTTGAGAAAACTAGATTAAAACCCCATTACCACTTATATAATAAACATAATTTTCTATTTTTTATAGTTTAGGTTCCTCCCATAATAGAAACCCTATATTACAAAAAATAAGATCTAAAAGAAGTCCATCCTATAATAGGTAATCATATTTATCGACTCATTCATGTTTATTTCTTGTTCTACTTTGTCCAGATATTTTTTACCCAACATAACATAACAAATATAATCTCATAAATTTATAAAATGTTATTTTTATTATGGTACAACCATATTAATTCAATTTTCTATCAAACAAAATGTGAAAGAATCAATCAATTTTTTGTATGGATTATTATCTTCACATCATGGTGTATTTTTTTTCCTCGCCACATTACATGGATGGTTATAAGTATGGAAGTAATAAATATTTATTATATTTAATATAAAATTTTTCATTTTAAATTATAATATAATATCTTCATTCTAATATTCCAATTAATTAGAAAACAATAATGTTGCCTGTGTGTATATCTGGACTACCACCTCAATAATGGGATGTGATCCATTTTTAATATATAATTTTCATATATTTTAATATGGATATATTTGATGAATATGTAATATATAAAATATATGAAAATGAACTTGTATTGGGGAATTATTATTTTCATTTCTTTTGTTTCATCTTTTGAAAAGTAAACACAACGCTGATGAGTACGTATGATCTACCGTCTGGTGTGTGTTTTTTACTCCAGTCATCGGCACTGGAAGTTTGGGTGGTGTTGATGACTACGACGATGGTGGGTGATGATGGCAGATATGAGCGAAAGGTCTTCGACAGACAGGGTGACATATGTAGATGCGACATTGATGATGAATTCTGGAGGTTCCTTGCCGGCATTGTGCTATTCAGGGATGTTTTATTCTTATAGTTGTAACGATGGACTCTGATAATGATGAGATGTTCGTGGTGGCTGTGGAAGGGCATAGATCGACTTAAACGATATGTGTTCTTTGGAGTACGAGTGTGATGAAGAATGGAGAAAATGATAGCGATGATGGGTTGGCGTCGATGGCAGATGTGAATCATAATGCAGAAGTCATATCTCTAGGTGATGCTGTTCCTCGTGGATTGAGGCTTCATTGGATTATGTTATTCTAATTCGTTTTAAATTTTGAATTTCAAATCTGGCATGAATGTTTTGTATCCCGCATGTGATGTTTTGGTTTCCGATTAGCCTAAAAGTTGTTTTTTGATCATAACAAAAAAGATGATTTGGGTCAATATATAATTATAATTTATTATTAATCATTCAATTCATGTTACACATTAAATATTAATGTTTATAATAAAAGATGATCCATTTTCATGTTTGGATAGAGTATAATTTTCTTTCAACTCTATATTTTAATAAATGTTCTTTTACAAGTCCTTTTTATTAATGAAAAGATTTATTAGGTACACAATATGTTATACATGATTTGAAAAAATATTTCAAAGGAATATTTATAATTGTTTTTATATGTTTTATTTTATGATTTTTTTATAATGAAAAATTAAATGATTTATTTTAAACATATTTGTAGTTAACAAATATTTCCAACACTATAATAGTTTTAATATCTTTATATTACTATACAAGATTTCAATGATATTAAAAATAATTCTGATATGGAAAATGATATTAAATATTTCTTAAATATATTATCCAATTAATTAAAAGGATTTTCTTACTAAAACATCTACTTTTCTAATGAATTGATGGGAATATCCAATATCTTGGCCTAATTTCTAGTAATTAACATTCTCTTGAGACATTCACATTATTGTGATAATTAGAAGATAAATTTATATTTAATATTCATATCTTTTGAATCATAGAAATTCTTATTTTGTAAATAATATACTATTTTTATGTGATTATTTTTACAATGAAGGTTAATTGATTGATAGTGGAAATATGGATATTTTTTATCCTTTACTATATTCTTTTATTTGTTTATAAGGCATCTTATTTTTGAGTTAAATTGATCATTAAATAAATAAAGAGTTTATTGGTCATAACGTGATATATGGGGTCAAGAATTATATAGCCTCTTGATGGCTCGATGAGTATCATAATACAAATCAGTTGAAAAAATGAAATGTTTTTTTGTTGTATACATAAGAATAAATTAATTTTTCTTAGCATAATAATTTTATGGTAATGATATCATGATATTTGAAATCATAATGTCAAATAATAATCATTTCATTCATTGAGAATTATGTTTTTAATATATATAAGATTACAACATTAATATTAACCATGAATTCATTTTCTGCTCGATTTATTGATTAAATAGAATGTGTTTTTAGTTATTTACCTTATCATATTGACTATACCTTATTTTATAATGATATATTTCAAATTAGTAAACCATTAAGGAGCTTCTGATCTCACCCTTTATTTGTTTTATTTTACAATATATGTGAAGAAAGATATTATGATTAATATTAATAATGTAATATTATTTATTACGGTATTTATATTATAATTCAATTATAATAAGATAATCATGTATTCTTCTAGTTCATCAAGACTACTAAACTAGTCTATCCTACATAGTGTGATCCCTTGAATTATGTATGAATGTAATAAAGTAGACACCAACTCTATGATGAAGTAATTTGGGGTTTCTATTCATGTTACTATAATTGATGTAGCAGAATGATTTATAATTTTAGGATCTCATTCCTTGATATTTTTTGTTATGATATATGAATATGATATCCACGATGAGCTTGGTTTGGGTAATTTTCTTATATCAATGGATCACATTGTAATGATATTTAATTTTTCTCCATCCATTTAGAACCCTATTCAGGACATATATTACTCTTATATATTATATATATTCATCAAAAATGTCTTTATAATTTTCTATATAAGCCAATGATTAAAACGATACATGTCATCGAGGGAGGTGGTGGTCTACATACGTGTGTGTGAGAAAGATTTTCATTTTATAATGAATTGGAGGGAATGAATTCACATTGGTATTTATCATTAAAATATATTAATTATGTAATAAATATTATATTTATTCATAAAATAAATTATTATGAACATTTGTTTGGGGTGGTGATGAAAAAAATACCTCATTCATGGAGGTGATAGTCGACAAGTACATATGAGCGATGTTTTCATTTTTGAAATGGTTGGGAGGAATGTTAAAAATTACTGTTCCTTCAATAAAAAAATTATTTATACTAATAATACTAATTTTCCTTTTATATTATAATGGGTGAAATATATTTCAAGAATATTTAGAAGAAGAATAAATTGAATAATGGTTATAAAGGAAAAAAATAGTTACAAAGAAGAACATGATTTTGTCATATAAACCTTCATGATTTAGATGGGATTTAAGAAATATATAAGGAATATAAGATACAAAACATGTAGTAATATAATTTTAAAATTAAATTTGGTATATTATAGTATATTATTTAAATTTTTAGTGCTTCTATTTAGGGGAGGTGGGAGGATTCCTTTATAAGTGAGTGGGGTAGTACTTCTGTAAATATATAAAACATAATATTGATAGAATATCATTTTAGAGTGTAGGTGGATCCTAAATTGGAAAATAATGGAAAAGGGGTTATTATAGGTCAATCAAATAAGCATCAAAACAACGAAGGGATAATTTTTGGATATATTTATTCTTTTCCACATTAATTTTACTCTATGAAAAAAAAACATATTTTTCTAAGGTAACAAAATTTTTAACCTCAGTAACTTATTTTAATAACCAAAAATTTAAATTAATGTTTTTAAATTTTTTTTATGTTGAATCAAAATATTAAAACCATTTTATAAAAATAAATTTCTAGAAGTGATAAAAATTAATTTTAAAATAACAGATTAAAAACACATAATAATAGTATTATAAATAATATAAAATAAGTCAAAAATGTCATATATAGGATTTAAAAATTAATAAAATATTTTTTAATATATATTTTACTTATAAAATAAATATTTTTTCACAAAAAGGGGGTTTCATTAATTTTACGTTATGAATAATACTAATTTTTCCATAAAATTAATGGTATTTATAAAAACAATATTTTCACAATTCACCTAAAAATATATTTCCATAAAATTCTGCAAAAAAAAACAAATAAAAATATTATTTTCCTTAATAAAATAATGATATTTAATTTTTACAATTCAAATTTTAATGCTTTGGAATTTTTTTCAAATGGAAGTTAAAAATTTAATGATAATTTCTTTTATAGAAAAAATAACTTTTTAAAATTTTAACTATTCTTATTCTTATTTCATGTAAATTTATAATTTAATTAGTGTTAATATGTTATTTATATTAATGATTTATTGTACCATCATTTAACCATAATTTATTTAGTTTCTTAATATAAAAAATTATTTTGTATAACAAATAAATTTTTAAGCCAAAAATGAATTTACTCATATTACTATCCTAGTAATAACTATATAATGGATATTAATTCATTTTATTGTAAATATTCTAAACATATTTCATCAGAATCACCATTAGTATAGAGTAAGTTAAAATACTACACTTTAAAATAATATTTCTTTGAAAAATATTACTCTTATATCAAATATATTTTACCAAATACCATTAATTATTTACATATAAATAATTTTACTTTACAACTCCATTAATATTTAAATCCTTATCAGGATTTTATAAATATATTTTTGTAAGATGTGATGCAAAGAAAATATATATTTATAATAAATAGTATAAATTAAATTTTATTTATTTATTTTTTATTATATCCTCATAATGTATTAATGTTTTTTTGTTATATTTTATCTCAACAAAAAGTACCACATTTTGTATGGTTTCTAGTTTCGAAAATAGAGGTATGTTTGAGTACAGTTTCTTCATGCCAGAGATACAGGTAGCACCGAGGGTTCCGGGATGCGTGTCTGGTCAGCCCGTCATTCCAGTCTCAGTTCGAGAGTTTTCTGAAGCCACTTCGTTGTTGTCCACAGCCTTAATCTCAAGATTTGTGCGGCGACGTCCTTTGATTGAGGATTTTGGGAAGATGGTGAATGATGATTGGGGCTTGAGGAATCTTGAATCGGTTGGGATTTTAGGGCCACGGTATATCCTAATCGTTTTCTTTGATGAGGATGACTTGGGTAGAGATTGGTCTAGACCAAGGAAAGCCTCCCCCATTCCATCTTCTAAGATGGTCTATTGACCATCATATGAACCGATATTCTCCAAATCTCGCCATATAGTTGAAGCTCCCGGGAATTCCCCTCCCGTTTTATAACCCTGGGCTTCTGAAGTCGATAGGTAACTCCATCGGGTGTTTCATTTGCTCTGATTGGAGGACAGCCTCCATGGGAAAACCTGCATCCGCACGAATCTGTGTGGAGATGGATATTTCAAAGAAGACACCTGGAACTATCAAGATCGTGGTGGAGGTTGAGTACAGGTTTTCTCAAAAGATTTTTTATGAATCTTGGATGCCTTTTTGCTCATTTTTCCATAAGCAGGGGCACGAGATAGAAGCTTGTCGTAGGAGTGGCATAGCTTTGAAAAAAGTTGATGCATGCACAGCGATGAATGATCCTGCTCCAGGTCCTCATTAGGAAGATGAATCTCATGAGGAAGTCACTACCATCATGGAGCAGGGAGTGTCATCAAGGGATTTGATGAATGGAAAGTCCCTGAATTCTGGATCCGATCAGGCTCCAGTGGATGTTTCTAGGAAAACCCAACTGGACAACATTAGAATGGTTGTGTCTCGGCCGGGAGACTCAACTATGAATGACTCTAATACACATTTGAATGTGACAGAAGGTTCAGATTTACATATTATGGCAGGATCTATAAAATCTGGATCCAAATTTCAGCATGAAGTGGAGAAATGATGACTTTTCGTACATTGGCAGGGGATGCGATGTGATGCTGGACAGCTCTAAGCCTGTTGAATTGGTGTCTGAACATAAGAACACAACTGATGTCCTGGTGTATGTAAATTCTCATGAACTGTTTAATTTTTCTATAAATAAATTTGCAGTGCTGGCTGATTTTGGATCAAATGAGGCAAAAGAGATGGATGTGGCAGAGGAAGTTGTAGAGAAGGAAGGCAATGTTGGCCTGGATGTATTGAGTGGTAAAGGAAAAAGTCCATGCACTGATGACACAATCAAGATATCTCAACAGGAAGATGGGAAGGATGGAAATTTCAACCCTCCTTTATCCCATAAAAAGTAGTGGGGGATAGATCTGATTGTGAATAAGAGCTCCACATTCACAAAATTTCTTACAGTGATGCTGTGAAGAATGGAATTCATGAGACCCTAAGCAAGGAAGTGGAAGAAAAAAATCAAAGCACGAGGAAGCCAAGGAGAGACTATACGGATCTACCCAAACCAATAGCGACAAGGTCTGCACACAATATTGTAGGGTCACAAGAAAATTTCATTGAAATTGGGTATAGTGAAAAACAAAGAGGAGGGTCCCCGAAGAGGGATAAAGGATTTAGTGGGAAACGGCCGGTCAAATAGAAGTTGTCTGAGGAAATGCTTCGGATGAAAAATATGTACCTTGAGATGATGCACAAATATGAATCTTCTGAATGGGAGTCATCTGATCCTGGTGTTGAGTTATCTGATGATGGGGAGAAGGATGCATATGGTTTTGATGTAATGTAGCGTTTTAATTTTCTACTGACTTTACTTTCACTTTTCCTTTAGTAAATTTGCGGGACCAGGCTTACGCCTGGTTCAGAATATCCTGGGTATCCTCAATCTTCATCAATATTTAATAATTTGTTTTAAATATTTAAATTTGAAACTCTATAATTAATTGACAACATCGTCTAAATTTATTAATTTAATATTCTTTATCAATTATATTTTTTTATCTATTTAAATTTTAAAAAAATCACACAATTTTAGTTTTTTTTCTTTGAAACGTGTAGAATTACCTTGCATTGAAAATTATGGTCTCCTAACACATGTTAATCTTTACATATCTCATGGATTTTATTTGTAACATTATACTAGATCTAGTATATAAAATGTAATAATATTCTCATAATTTTAACTTCACCTTGAATTATGGTGTTGAAACTACAGTTTTGGTGCTACTGATTCCCAAAACTTGACGTTCACCTTTACCTAAGATTTTTCATGAAATAACCTTATTCCTCACAGAACTATCTCATTATTTATATATATTGGGTTGAATTATTATTAATAAGAATAATCATTAAATTAATATATTGAATAAAATCATCAATATAATATAATTTTTGTATTAACACTATATTGAGAATATATTTTTCTCTTGCATGACATCATGGGATATATTCTATGCCATTTTATGTGAATAATTTATACTTACATAGCTCTCAGGTTACCCAATTGTGACTCAATTATAATTTATTGTAAGCTCTAAAAGCTATGAGTTAATCTCCTACAACACCCTAGCTAATCAAACACATCCATCATAATATTTCTGTTAATTTTACATATAATCAAATTCATAGGGAATATGCCAATAAAAAATAGGTTATTCTTCCACAATACGATGTTAATCTCACAAATCCAATTACTTCACCAAAAATTCTAATGTGAATCACAATTAATATTTTGTATCACTTTGAAAAATAAAATTTATCTTATATAAAACTGTAGATTATCTATTTTATCACCATTATATTCATGAATTTATTAATATTTCACTCCACATCTCTTGATCACTGAAAGAATGAAATAATTTACGATTGATACAAACTCTAGTGATGTTTTTAACAAATTGAAATATATTCTCATAGCACACCTAATAATCCAAAAATGTTATTAGTATTTAATATTTTAGATAATGTGTGAAACCAATAACTATGAATTCGGGTTAGCCTTATAAAAATGGGTTGATTAATCTCTAATTTCCACTGTTTATTCCTCACAAACAGTGGACCTAACATAAGAAAGCCACATCACAACTAAAAATTAATTTATTTCCATTGTGTTTTTAGGGATATATTTAGATCATATATTTTATAGAGAAATTTAATTTTTTTTTCAATGAGCTTATAATTCATTTATATATCCTAAAGGAATTGGAAATCAAACCATTTTTCATTCATGGGATGATCCACCTATAGAAATTTAATTTACAAATTAGGGATAAAAAATAAGTTGAGAATATAAAGTATGATCGTATTAGTAGGATCATTAAATCAATATAAATTAACTCAACCCACTATATTAAGATTAATTACATGTTTCTTGATGATAACATCTATCATGTGTAGGATGAAATCCCTTCTTATGTTGTGATGGAAAATTATATGGAATCATCTTGCATTCCTACTGATTTCAATAAAAACAAAGTTGGTCATATAAAATATGAGTCTAAATAGAACATTTAAGATAACCCATACCTATTTCAAACATGTTATGATCAATTCCTTAGTTGTTGTGTTCTTTGTAATGATTTTTAGTCTACCCTTTGGTTTTTTCACACGATTTTATGTGGGTGATACTTTGTTACCCAATGGAGTTCTCACATTGTCCTTGATTCTGGAAAATTTTGTACAACATTAATTCAAGATACATATTGTTTTTGTATATCTTGTAATAATTTTAAAAGGATAATGAATGTATCGAAATGAAATTAAATTCCACAATAACCCATTATCCTTCCTTACAGAATTTTTTATTAGGGAATTTACATTTTAGAGACGTTTCTTAATTAATTTTGAAACATTAACATTTTTTGTGATATATATTATGTGTCAAAATGGAGTGATAAATCATCCATTATGATAGACCATTCACAAATAGATTTTTAATTTTTTAGAACCCAAATTTTATATCGGTTTGGATTTCCTATGTTTATACTCATTAATATGGTATATATTTTTTGTAACTAAACAATAAAATCATTTTTGCAACAGTTTAGGGTCATTCATTGACTTATTAGATTATTTCGTTCTCAAACTAATGGTAAATACATGGTTTAATATAGAGAATCCAAAAAAGTTATTGAAAACTATTTCAACACAAAGAAAAGATTTGAGTCTTAGACTTGATGATGCATTGAGGTCTTATCATACAACCTTCAAAACTCTCATTCTATGTCACCGTATCATCTTATTTTCAGAATTATTTTCACCTCCCTATTGAGATAGATCCATGGTCCTACTTCTCATTTAAACAATAATATTATAATCTTTATAGTCTATGTTATCAATAAAAATTACAGTTTCATGTGGCAGAGGAAATGTGAAATTATTTATATAAGAACCTACAAATATATATGTAGTGAATAAAGGCATTTCATGACTATATTATCCTTGATCATTAGATTCATATTCATAAATAGGTCTTCAATTTGAATATAAAACTGAATGTTTACCTATCTAATCATTGTCACCACTGTTTAGTTCTATAAAGTCTTACTAATTTTTATCCATTTGGTTCATTATAGGTTTAAAACTAAAAACAAATCAACAAATCACTCTCAATAGGAAGATATTTAGTAACATCAAATTCAACCATTCCAAAAACAACATCAAATGATCTACACCTTCTATAAGTGACCTATCAAGGACACCCACTAGGTTGCATCCTTCTTTTACACATTCTATATTATTATAGTGTAGACACAACACACTATAGGTATGTGGGATGGATATCTTCTTGGGTTAGTTACAATTTTCATCATCATTCTCCTTTTATCCATTTTTTCTTAGTAAAAGGTATTTTGACGTTTCACCTCTTTCCTGAGATTATTCATAATTTTATCCCTCTATTATTTTATTATGTTTCTCTTGTTTCATGGTGTTTTTAAATTACCCAATTTCTTTTTCATTTTTTTAACTTTTGTGTTAGATATTGATTTTAAAATACAACATAATCGTTTAATTTTTTTAATTCATATACAAATTCGAAAGTTTATATTTTTTAACACTTAATGAAAATTTATTTAAATAATATCATGTGATTTTTATCAAGAATTTAATTTTGATGTTTTTTTAATTGGTTGTTTTTAGATAATATAAATTTTTCTCCCTCTATGAATAATTTTATAGGATTGGTAACCTCTTAGTGGGTATATTCCTACATATTTGAAGGTATATATAAGTTATAAATATTGTTATTTGTTATTTAAAACTGATATTAAAATACATTCATTACTTATTTAATTGATATCATTACCATATTGGATTTACCTAAGTTATATTCTGTATATATTTATTGTTAAAAAAATAAAACAATGAAAAAAATAAAAAATAAAAAAAATATACAACACAACATATTAGATGGAACCAAAAAGGATAGACTTCTAGGAATTATTAATTTATTTATTGGGGGAAATTTATTTCAAATGGTTTAATGAAGTTTCATTGGAAATAATTAGTTAAGATAAAAAAATTAAAATGATATATATACACACATAATTAATACTGGAATGATTAGTATGAAATTATTCATACACAAACATTTGATAATTTAATGGAATGTTTTAAATATAGGTTTATATATAAGAAAATAATCATACAAATCCTTGAATTTTATTCTTTTATATGTTTTTAGGAATCTTTTCCATGATCACTAAGGATAACTCATTGGTGTGGTTTTTTATTTTACCACATTTATATCTTGAGTTATATGTTTATTCAATTTTAAAGCATAATGAAGTTTGGAATATCACTATGAATAATTTTTTGAAATAGGACTTTACCAAAGCGTGGAAATGTTTAGGTGTGTGGTTGTGATCACACCATGATTAACTATTTAATCTTACCCTTAACAACTATATTAAGTTTTGTTTATAATAATGATTAAAATTTTAACAACCAATTTAATTTATAAATTCATTAAAATTTTCATTTTTAATTACTATTAAAAAGTGTTATTTCACATGTTTTGATGACTAAATTGTAGGTGAAGAATATTTTGTGATCCCATGATGAAATTCTTGAAAAACAAGTCCAAACTATACAAGAGAGCAGGCACACATGTAGCTAAAATACATGATGTGGGTAATTTGTACATCTTATTGGGATAATAATCTGTTCGTGAATTTAGAATTATGTGGAATTCAATTATATATAATACCATGGACCTTATTTCTACCTTTTAGAATCCCAGAAGTGATATCATTTGAGAGAACCATCATTGTTCATAGTCTCGAGGTCACTTATGTAATTCGACCGAATATCAGGTTGTAGGACTCCAATAAATGCCAAATTTTCATTAGATGTATTATATAGGTTGGGAAAATACTATTCAGTTTTTTCTTCAAAATAGTGATAATACTATCTTATATAACAAATTCATGAGCAAAGTGTTTTTCAAAATTCTAGGTTCCCAAAACCGCCATCTACATTACATATAAATTGGTGCCTTGAGAATCCCATTTAAAATCATGATAAATCATCGAAGTACAATTATTTTAGAGTTCCAAATGATTCCCCTAATCACCATATAGATTCAATGAATACCTATCATCATTTGAATATTAGATATAAATAACTAGATCCAATGATCCACTACATCCAATCAATTTCAAGCTAATTTGTGGGCGATCGTTGTGAGGTAGATATGCACATGTCAAGGGGGTTTTAATAAATACATTTTCTAGTATTATAGTATAATTATTGTTGAAATAAAATATTTCTGTTTATCATAATTTTATTCATATTAGAATACTTTTTCATTGTGTTATTGAAATTAATTATCTTTGTTTCTAACTGATTACTGTAAGATTTAGGGTGTGATTGTGTTGTTTCAATTGGATAATACAAAAATCATTTTCTTCCATACTTTATAAATATATATATATTTGAAGTTATTATACATAAATTAAAGTCAAAAAATTTCCAACATGATTGTTTTCTATAGGATTCTGTTATACATTCTTAGATATAAAATTATAGAGATTAACCTAGATTTTGTTTATTCACATCTATAGTCTTACTCCAAACCTAAATGAACATGTAAGAGAAATAAAGAAACAATTTTTTTAGTGTCCTGCAAATGACCTCTTTATCACATATTTTTTAAAATCTACATTATTCATAACAATTTTACAATTAAATTTATATTTTTTTACTTAAAACAAATTTTAAACCAATCCAATATATTTAGGTCTTTTTATTTAATATTTAAACATTAAACCACAAATTCTCTATTAGAGGTGATATAGAACAACCAAATGATAAAAAAATAAAAAAAATAATCAATTTCATGTTTCATGATAATTTTCTCAATATATACGTTTTAGATGGGAAACCATTTTATTTAAAAATAGATAAAATGATGAACCATTGAATTTTTCGGAAAACAATAATGTTTAATATGGATAAAAAATCACAAAACGAGATTATTTTGTATCTTTCTAATTAAGTATTCACAATTTTGATTGATCATTAAATTGCTAATGAAATTGGAGTTAAACTTTATAAAATTTATGAAGGTAAGGTTATAGTTAAAGAAGTGAAACATAAAATGTGGATAAGTAAACTTATTTTTCATAAATATTAAAGGGATATAATATTGGTGAATATTTCACAAGGGTATGTGAAATTTTTCATAATATCGACAATTTTAGAGGGACATAATTTCATTTAACAACTATTTGAAAAATAATGAGAAATATCTTTTATTGATTAGATCCCAAAATATCTTTTATCGATGATATAGAAACTATTATGATTTATTTTATTCAGAATGTTTTCATTACCTTTGAAATTAAGGAAGATTTGTTCTATAACAATAATTTATATTATTAAAAACTTTATATGTAATAAATAAAATCATTATTTCAGAAGAAGAATATTTCTCTTAAAAAATCAATGTAAAAATGTATAGATGATGATAAATATTAATGAGTGGTTGATTTTATCTCAAATAATAATGGAAAATATTTAGGATTGTACTAGGGAAAACATTATCAATGTTGAATTAAGTGTAGATATGTTGGAAACTTTTCCTCCAAATACCCATGAAATAAAAAATGTGATTCTCGGGAATATTAATTAATGAATAAGCCTCTGAATAAAAACTAGGGGAAACATATAAATAGTTAAGATAATATACAGAATGAAAAATAAGATTTTCTAAAGGAAAACATATCATGATATGTAATGAATATGAGAAATAATCAATTAAAAGTAACACATCCAATTAATATTTTCTAGAAAAAATCACTAACTTCATGTCTCACGTGAAGAAACATTAAAAAAAATTAGTTATAATGAAGGAGAAGGCAGATAAACATATATAGAATATGATCTCAAATCTTAACTCAAATAGTGTCTCAAGAAAAACACCAAACTCAAGAATGAGCACATACTTCATAGTAATAAATATGTAATATAGTATTTCTATAAAAGAAAATAAGCATATCTTTAGGAAATTAAATCACATAAATTATATGTTATAGAAAAAGAATATATGCTAAAATATAATGATGTGAAACATATAATGAAAGAAGATGAATATAGAAAAAATTAATAAAGATATCATAAAGCTGAAATTCCTTAAAATGGATGAAAAAATAATTAATATGTCAAAAGTAGTTGAACAAGAATAATAAAGAATTTTTTGGATAATCCAACATTACAAAAAAGGTTTGAAATCGTCCTGATAGTCCAAAGGTTTATATTATTTTTTAACTTACTATGCAGGTTCAAATATACGAGAAGGGAGTGGATGGATTAAAAAGAATATCAATATATTTATTTCCATTCAAAATATAAAAAAATAATATATGTTCTTTAAGAATAATAATATTTCATGGAAAATGAATGATTAATTTAAAAATTTTGATTAACCTTAACAATAATATTTCAATAAACATTAAAATTACATTGAAATACTATTATTCAATGGATGTTTTTAATGTTGTTAAAAAATTTATCATACATTATAAAACTATTTTTATTTGAAATAAAATAATTTAAAAATGAATGAATTAAGGTCTAGACATATTGAAAGGGTAATAAATAATAATAATGGTAATAACAGATCATTGATGTTGTAAAATTATATTTATGAAGAAAATATGGATGTACAACAGTCTAAAAGAGAAAACATGTATGAATGTATTGATTACATGTGTGTAATGTGTGATTAATTAGGTCATCATTCATAAATTGTTTTTAACTACTCTACCCATACAAGTTCCACATATCATGAATGAAAAGGCACTTAGAAAAGTGAAGAGTGAAGAAAAATTATTATTATCTATTGTTTCACCAAAATATATCAAAAATAGTAATACATGGATTCTTGATAGTGGATTCACTTCCCACATGATATGAGGTAACAAAATATGAAAAAAAAATATTGAATATAATGAGGTATTTGAAAAATTCGGGAATAACTATTCACACAAAATAAACAGAATTGGTATGGAAAAAAGGAATTAAAAAACTTTAAAGTCCAAAGACATTCTATTTTTTAAAAAAATTCAACATAATCTAATAAGTTTTAGAAAACAATGAAATAATGTAAATAAAGATATCTTCAAAATAGATTTATTCTTTATAAAACATTATATATATAGCAAAAATTATTACTGAGGTAGATAGAAATTATGGTAATTTATTCTAAATTAGTGATCCATGTAACTTCATTTATTTCACCGATAAAGATAGAAATTAATTTTTGCATATGATACATGGTAATATTGGTGAAATAAATATGAGTAAACTATCTTTGAAATATGTTTTGGGATATATTCTGCAACTTAATAAGGAAGTAGATATTATATGTGAAATAATTGAAAAATTAATAATTTTTGACATAATTTATCTAAAATAATATATTCATTCTACTACACCTCTTGAAATTATTCACTTTGATCTATGTGGACTAATTATACATCATTACACCTATAGTGGCATATTCATCATAACCTCTATTGATGGAATTACATAGATTACTTTGTTAATGTTTATTAAAAAATAAAAGGATGTTGATATGTTAAAAACATTCCAAAAGGAGGATGAGAGGGAACTAGGTGTATATATAATGAAAACAAGAATGGATAAAGGAACACATTTTACATGTATGTCATTCGAATGTCATTTTTCAAGGAATTCTATTAGGCATCAATATATTTATCCTTACATTCCACAAAAAAATGATTATTTTGGACGGAAAAAAAATTAAATTTGAAATGGGATGATATATTTTTTCTAGGTATAAACTCTCAAAATTATTTTTGAGGGAGGCAGTTAATAAGATAGTACATATTCAAAAAATAATTTTTCTAAGACCTAAAACAAAGTGAACCACCTATGAAATATTTTAAAAAAAATTGATTATTATTAAATACTTCAATGTATTTGGATTTCGTTTCATACTTATGATTAAAAATACAAATTTAGGTTGTTTTAATGAAATGGTTAGGGAATGAATCATCACGTTGTATAAATTTAATGAATGAATTTACCAGTATTGGCATAAATGATCTTGGAAACTTTTCAAATTAAGTGATTGTAATGTAATAGAAAATATGTTCAAATAAATGGATTGAAGAAATTTCTTTTCCATAATTTTAATAGAATTAATAATATAATCTTATGAACAAATCGAATAGAAATATGATATAATTATATAGTATTTATACAAAATGTGTTCTAAATACTCTAGAAATGATTAATACACTCATGAAAACCAAAACATTAAATTTTATAAAATACAAAAATATTTTGAAGGAAAAATTTTATAAAAAGAACTGATGCTCCATTTTGGACTAAAAGGAAACTAGGAATGGAAATTTAAACAGATAACATCACTCAAATAGATCCAAAATCTATTTTAGAAGTATTTGATCATAAATAATGGTATTTTCTATGAATAATGAGTTAGAAAAAAATTTGAAGAACGATCCATGGGAAGTTATTCCAAGACCAAGAGATAATGATGTATTAGGTACTAAATGGGAATTCTATAATAATATGAATGAATAGGGAGTGGTTTCAAGAACTAAATAATAGATCATCTGTAACGATTTATCATAGGTTGAAGTTTTTTATTTTGAAAATAAAAATTCGTTCCAATATATTTTATGTCATCTTTCATTATTGGGAATGTTGAGGAATATTTTTATATTCTACAACCATATTGATTCATACTTGAAAATAATGAATGATAAGTTTATAATTTTGAATAAATCCTTTTATGTGTTGAAGTTGTAACCATGATCCTGTTATTCAAAACATGCTAATTTCAAAAAAAAAAATTAAAATTATCAAGTGGAAAAGTTAAAAAAAATTTATATAAAGGCAATTGTTGACCTCACCTATTTTGATAATCTCAATTATGTTTTAATATGTGTTTATAATCCTATATATATGTAAAATTATGTTGTCAAAAATATCATAATAATCATTGGAATATGTTAATAATTGTTTATCTATGTTTCTACATGCTTTGAAATAATTATAACTCAATTTGGATATTATTTGCAAGGAAAAGATAAGTGTCATGCTTGTAAGTCATTGATATATACCTACCAATAGAGTAAGTCACTGACATACTGAAAGTTCCACTAATACAAACAGCTACCAATAAGGAAAATTACACCGGTACAGAATTCTACAGGTATGCACACGCCTATCGGTACATAGTATACCAACATGTAATGGTCAATGATAGACCAAGCTTCATGTGGCACAAGTTTACTAGTACACAACTATCAATATGAAGTCCACCGACACAAATACATAGCCTCAGATATAGACAGACAATGTCCACCTATACAGACAGATACTGATAGATAGCTACGTATATAAGTATTTTGAAACAGATAGACTGCTACCGCTACAAAGTCTACCGATACAAGAATTCCACCAGTACAAAAGAGCTACCAATAAAGGAGTTACCTATGGAATGAGCTACCGATACATAGAGATAATATTATATAGAGTAATAGTTACCGATACAAGACATACTGACTCAAGTCCACCATTACGAGGTCACTGATTGAGAGAGCTACCAATGGAAACTAGTCACCATTTCATTAAACCATACTTTTGTTTTTTTATTCATTAATGTCATATTTGGTGATTTTAATGCAACTGATATTAATTAAATAATGTGTGTTGAATGTCAGGGAACCGTACCTCGTACCTATAGAATCAATCATTATTTTTGTCGGACCACTTGAACTATAAAAGGAAAGACAAAAGATGCACATACGAGTTGTCGAAAATAACTGAAAAAAGCAATTGAGTGTGGTGATATATGATGATACACATCTGATACAAAAAGAACATATGAATTAGAGATTAAAGAAGAGAAGAACTTTTGCTGGAAGTTGAGGGACATTTCTGTGCTGTAAAGCCTACTGCAACCTAGAAAAAAACGTCAATACAAGGAAGTCAAGGAACAGAACTACGAAACTCTATTTCTCATACATATTCAGAGAAGGACTCAAAAAACATATACTCTATCGAAAAAGATTCCAGATCTGCATTTCCATCACACAGAGTCGTCATAACCCATCTCATATCTTTTTAGCTCTATTATGATTTTCTTATTTACTTTTCGAGTACTCTGTGTGGTTTTGTTTATCATTGACACACACTGACTTCTGAGAATAAATGGAGGATATGTAAAATCCTCACTCAACCCTTTTGAATCCTTTTAGTTCCCACTGTGGATAGTGGTAGATGTCATGTGTGACCTGGATAGCCTTAGTGCTATTGTTTTAGATTTTCCCACATAGAAATGTGGTAGAGGTCTGAGGACTTAGATAGTCTGAGTACTGTTGTAAACCCTGATCTAGGGTGTGGATCGTAGTTTATATAAAACTATTTCAGAGGACTAAGTGTCAGCTTCAAACTGAACCTCTTGGTTAAAAATACTGTGCATGTTTATTTTAGTCAAAACTATATTGAACATTCCGCTGTTAATTACATTAAATAAAAATCTATTTTAAAGATTACTTTGATATTTAAACTAGAATGTGTTTATTATTCTTGTTATCCAGTATATTAGTTTCAAAAGATAACATAATCTTCAGATTAAGTTAAATGATAAATAATCAATCTTTGAGAAACTAACTGAAACCATTCAAGCTTTATAAATTCAATACAGTTTAATTTCATATTTAATTTGGTGGATTTTAATAGAATTTTTTTAACAAAAATTTTATTTGGAACACAATTCACCCCTCTTGAGTATCCACTACGACCGACATTTGGTATCAATGATTTTTTCATAATAAAGGATTTCCAAACAGTCTGTTTTTCAACTGTGATTTTAGTTGTATCTAAAGATCTCAAAATTTATGTTATTTCTAAATTTTTATCTCTTTCAATATATCTTCTAAAATATAATTATGGATAATATACTAGAAGGTATAGATACCAATAGTCCACCTTTATTTAATGGTGTTAATTATTCCCAAGGGAAAATCAAAATGAAAATTCATTTAGAAATTATGGGATTTGACATTCTGACTGCTATAGAGACTCGGTATAAGATTATAAAACTGAAATAACTACTTGGGATAAACCTAATAAAACAGATTACATTAATAATTTTCAAGAAATGAATTCCATGTATTGAGATTTAGAATATTAAGAATTTAATCAAATATATTCTTGTAAATTTGCTTATGAAATTTGGGATACTTTGAGTGTTTTTAATGAGGGAAAAACCAATGTTAAGGAAATAATACTAAACACTTACACAATTAAATATGAAAACATTAAAATGAAACCTGATGAACCTATTCCTGACATGTATTCCAGGTTCAATAATATTGTTAATATAATGAGCTCACTAGGATAGTTTGTTCCAGCAAAAGAGAAAATCATGAGGTTACTCAGATGTCTTCCAGACAATGGAGAGGCACATCTGTTTCAATAAATTAATCATGTGATATATGTTCACTGCCTATTAAAGAAATGATTTGTATGTTAATTATATATGAAGAATAAATTATGGTAAAAAAGTAAGAGGATGATAAACCATGAAATAAATCAATAGACTTCAATACCTCTACATCAAAAAATATGGACCAAGGATAAATTCAATGTGAAAGTGATATATCAGGTTGTGATGAAAGTGCATCAGACAGTGATGCTGAAATGGATCAGATAGCCAGATGATTTAAGAAGTTTTATAGAAAGAAGGAGTTTTTCAGAAAATCCAATTACACGGGAAAGTATGAAAATAAAGGTCATTGGAAAAAAGATTGGAAAATGACTGATAAAAGTGATGAAATAGTCTGTTATGAATGCAAGTGGAAAGGACATGTGAAATTTGACTGTCCAAAGTTAATATACATGAAGAAATATGACTACATGGACAATAAATATAAGAAAATAATGAAATAAACTTGGAGTGCTTCAGAAGACAGTTCAAGTTATTTTGACTCCACTAAAGAAGAAAAATCTCAAAAGTCTAATGTGTGTTTCATTAAAAAAACACATCTGAGATAACATTGGATACTCCTAATTTAAATTATTATAATTTTCTAGATGATTCTTGTAAAGACCCGTAAAATTCAAGGAAAATTTTTTCTTAAGTTTCTTTAGAATTTTACAAGAGCGCGGTTTCAGACGGCATCTGATTCCGAGGCCCGGAGTGCCCGGAATTAATTTCCGACGTTTGGCTCGGGTACGTTCAGTGAACGAACGAGCGGGAATTCCTAACTTTTGATCCGGTGCTCGGAATTGAAATCCGAGGGCACCGATGAACTCGCAGCGCCGATATTCTCTTAAAGAGACCTTTTCGGGAGTTGCGTTTGTTTCGGGTTGAAAGTTAGTTTTTGGGAGATTTATAAAAAAGTTGAATAAAAAGTGTGAATTCTTTTTATTTTACTTTTTGTAGGTTAACTCCTCTCAAAGGGAGTTAGGGGTGGGACCCACACCCACTTAACCTCCCTTGAGAGGATTAAGTGTGGTGGGGCCCACACGAAACCTAAACCTCTCATCTTCCCTCAAACTCCCTTAACCCCTCTTTAATTAACATGACAACTAGTTAATAAATGTGGAGTTATCTCTTATTTGAATTTCAAACCTTTGAAATTCTTTTTGTGAATAAAATAAGACTTTGTCTTATTTTGTTGGGTTAGAACTCTTAGCCATCTTGGAGTGGTTGAGAGCTTTTCTTTCTTCTTCAACCTTGACGAAGAACACGAAGAACGTCGTTCTTCAACGAAGAACTTCTTCGCCGAAGAACACGGTCTTTCCGCGACGCCATATCCACGACGTGACGTTCTTCTTCCGCATCATCTTTTCCGCGACGAACGCCATCGACAACGACTCTTCCTCCGACGTCAAAGGAATCGACACCGATATTCCACGACTCCGTCAACGTGCGACTATCGAGGTAAGGGTTCTTGAGTTCGTTGTTTCCTTTTTATTTGACTTTCCTCAAGACTTGACGTAGAACGCTCAAGTTCCGACGAAGAACGCCGCTCCGCTCTTCTTCGTCTTCGGTGTCAACGAGAGAGAACACCGCATCTTCCTCGGACAACCTTCGTCGGCGTACAAGGATTCGCCAACGACGTGCCTCTTCGGACGCGCCTCTTCGTCGTTGAATTTGACGAACAACGACCGCGTCGCCCGACCTCCGCGACGTCGTCTTCCGCGGAACGTAGAACGATCTTCGAACCTTATACCAAGGTAGGGGTTGTTGAATATTGTTAATTCATCCCATTTCTTGCTCATGGATTGCATGTCTACGTGAGGCTTTTGAATATTTTATATAAGTGTTGTTGTTAACGCGAGGGGGGCCGGACCGCACGAACACGGCCGAACCCCCCTCCATCGTTCTTGTTTATTTTTGCGGATGGAAGCAAGTGGCGTGGTGCCGTCGCACCACGCGGATGATAGTACGTTTATTTTACGCAACGCCGTTGCGCGCACACCATGGAAGAAACATCAAGAACGCGACGCTGTCGCGCCGCGTTGAAAGAACTTAAGGTGCGGCGGAGGGGCGCGGTGCCGTCGCACCGCGCCGGACGACGAACGCCGCGGCCGGTTCCGGGCCGCGGCGGGACGAGGAGACCGCGGCCGGTTCCGGGCCGCGGCGGAAGAGAAGACCGGTGGCCGGGCCGCCGGCGTCGGAAGCCGAAGGGGGGACCGGAATTTCCGGTCCCGTTGGAGAAAACCGGCCGGCCAGCTGGCCGGCCGGAAGGCTTTAAACCGGGGGAATAAATTCCCCCGGCCAGCATGTAAAACCCCCCTCTTAATGAGGGGGGCGGTTCCATGAAAGGGGGGCAGCAGCCCCCCGGTTCCTTTAAATCAAACCGGCCCCCACGTGGGGGCCGTTTGTTGAAAAAGGCGCGGCACAAGGCCGCGCCGCTCCAAAGAAGCCGGGGCTTAGCCCCCGCGTGCCACCCGCGTGCGGCGCCTTCCGCGGCCCGCCGCACCGCCGCGCCGCCGCGCCGCCGCCCTCCGCCGCCGGCCGCCGCCGGCCACCGCGCCGCCCGGGGGGGGGGGGGGTCGGGCCGGGTCGGCCCGGACCCGGACCCCCCGTTTCGAACCAGAATTGGTTTTTGGCTCATAACTTGAGCCTCGGACCTTCGAATGACGAACCGTCTACGGCAACGCGATCCTTGGATCGAGACGGTCGTTTCGGTATATCGCACTCAAGGTTTCGGATTACTTTGAGTTAGGCCGGGTTGGTTCGTTCACGAAACCAACCGGGCCCTCGGAGCGGAAACGCTCATATCTTGAGTTCCGGACGTCCGATTGACGTGCCGTCGACTTTGATGGAATCCTCTATGTGAGACGGATCTTTTGGCATACTCCGCCCGAGGTTTGGACGCAGGTGGAGTACGGTCGGGTTGGTTTTGCCTTAAAAACCAACCGGGCCCCGGGAACGAAAATGCCAATATCTCTCAGACCGGGCGTCCGATCGACGCACCGTCTGTTGCGTTGAGTTCCTGTTTACGATACGGAACTTTTGGTATCCTTCGCCCGAGTTTTGGATACAGTTAGTAGTGGCCGGGTTGGATCGCACCCGAAATCCAACCGGGCCCCTGGAACGGGAAAGCTGATATCTTTCAAACAGAACGTCCGCTTGACGAGCCGTCTGCGGCGTTGGTGGTTACGTTGAGTAACAGTCCCTTTGAGTATACCCTATGGGAGTTCGGGGTACAGTTGACATACGGCCGGGATTGGTTTCGCTCACGAAACCAACCGGGCCCCTGGGACGAAAAGGCTAATAACTCACAGACCGGGCGTCCGATCGACACGCCGTCTGTTGCGTTGAGACCCCTGTGACGAGACGGTCTTTTGAGATACTTCTTTGCGGGACCTTGTGATACTTGGAGTATCGACCAGTAGCTCGTGGAGCGGACCCTCCCGGAGACGAGCGTGCAGAGTACGGAGACCGTGTAGCCGGCTGAGACCTGACGACTGCTTGACCGACTCGACTTGGAGTGAGTCGACTAGCCCAGTGGACGGAGCGCCCTGTATTTGGCGGCAGACCCACGGCGGACGGAGCGCCTGGTAGTTGGCAGCAGACCCGCGGTACTCGACAGGAGGAGTACCTCAATAGGCTATCTGGGTAGCGCCCGGTATTTGGCAGCAGACCCTCAGCGGACGGAGCGCCTGGTAGTTGGCAGCAGACCCGCAGTACTCGACAGGAGGAGTACTTCAGCAGTCTTAGGTTAGTGAGCGGCGGCCTCGGAGTCGTGACAGGACCACTGTACACTCTAGAGACGGAGCTCTTCAGCAGTTACAGTTTCGATAATGAAAATCCTGGTTTGAGCTGAGACTTTTGACCTTGTGTTTACTTCATGATTGAGATGGGTCACTTGCTAACTTTGGTATATGTATGGGCATATACCCGGGTAGTGGTTATCCGTCGTTTTCACAATCCTTGTGTTTCCTCATGATTGAGATGGGTTACTTGATAACTTAGGTATATGTATGGGCATATACCTAAGTAGGGTTTATCTGTTGAGATCTTCTTGTGTTTATCCTTGTTGGTTTTAGTGAGACCTTGAGGGTCTCGGGGTCCCTACTGAGTATCGTTATACTCACCCCTGCACGGGCTATGCCCGCACCTCGTTGTGTTGGTTGCAGACGACGGACAGTGCTGACAGAAGCCGAAGGTTCAAGGACTGGACGGTACCTGGAGGTGGACTATACGACGAGGCGGTACCCGGAGGTGGACCACTGGGCGGGACATACTCGGAGCGGATGGCGGGACGCGAGGAGCAGAGGAGCTATCTGTACCCACCCTTCAGGTGGGATTTTCAGTGGACATCTCAGCGTAGCAGCTTTACTTTTCAGTCGTTGTTTTCCCTTTCGAGTTGTACTTTACAGTTGGGCTTGTATTTCCGACCCCTTTTTACTTTTCAGCTCTTCTTTTTGTACTTAGTGTTTTACTTCCGCTTGCTTACTCTGTGATGTTTGTTTACCTTACAAAGGTAATGCCTTCCCTTTTTCTGGGATTTATGCCTTGGTGCTAGTCGCCAGCCCCTGGCCTATGGAAGGCGGGCTTGGGGTAGTCACGGCACGGACCCCGAGGGCGGGTCGTGACAATTCTGATTCTGAAAACATGTCTAGTGATGAGTTATTTGAATACTATAATATATTAGAAGATAATTATAATGAGCTAAAGGATAAGTACAATTCATTAATGAAAAAATATGTCTTGACTAGCAATTTTAAATCTGATATTTGTATAAAAAGGAAAAGAATGATCAATTGTTAAAGGATAATACTCAACATAAACTGTCTAATGATAAACTCCTGAAATATTTGAAAAAATTTACTAATGGATATAATACTATAACTCAAATTCTTGGAAAAAAGTAGCACCAAGGTACACCACTAGTTTAGGAGACCCACCTGGATAAATACAGCTTGTTAAGAATAAATTTATTCCTAAATCTGGACAGAATGATGCTAGTTCCAATTTTGGAAATTCCTATGCCTCAACTAGTTATTCACATAGTTATAGATCAACCAATTTTTATCTCTTAAAATATTTTAAATCTATTTATTGTATGAGACCCATTAGAAAAATATGGGTACCAAAAGTATTGCTTGCTAACCTGTCTAGACCCATGAAAATCTGCGTACCAAAATCATTTTCTGTTTAAACCTATTTTTTAGGAGACTTTCCTGAAGTGTTCCTATAAGAAGATATGGTACTTGTAAATTGGATGTTAAAGGAATATGACTGGAGATTACTAATGTTTCTAAAGATTAATCAAGGTTGATGGAGGGCATGTCACCTTTGGTGATAATTCAAAAGGAGAAATCATCGGCTTAGGCCATATTGGTAACACTGATTCCATTTTAATTTATAAATTATTATTTGTTGATAGATTAAAATAAAACCTATTAAGAATTTCTCAGTTCTGTGATGATGGTTTCAATGTTAAATTTTAAAATGATTCTTATATTGTTTTTAATTATAATAATGTTTTAGTATTTTCTGCCTTTTAAAACGAAAATGTTTATGCTGTAGATTTAACTTCTTCATCCAATCAAAATGATTCAGGTTTAAATGCTTTTCATAGTGAGTCATGGCTATGTCACAAAATATTAGGACACTTCTATGTTCATTCACATAAGAAACTGAATATGAAAATTTTATTTAGCTACCTACATCAACTGAAATTACCATCATAAAAATTTTGTACTCCCTATCAAAAGGGAAATTAATATAAAGTTTCATTAAAATCAACGAAAGAAGATTCAACTTATCAACCTCCCGAGTTGGTTCACATGGACTCGTTTGGACCTTTCAGAGTATCTAGTATAAATGGGAAGCACTATGTCAATGTCTTAGTAGACGAATTTTCTATATACACTTGGGTATACATTATTGCACACAATATTGAAGCTTTCTATTACTTTATAAAATATTCCATTTCTGTAGAAAATCTATGTGGACTAAAAATTAAGACCTTGGGAAGTGGTGATGGTTGTGAGTTTGAAAATCAAGAGTTTGAATTTTACTACTCTCACAATGGCTATTGTCACATCTTTTCAGCACCTACGACATCTCACATAATGGTGTAGTAGAAAGAAGGAACAAAACCCTTCACAAAATATCAAGAATGATATTAAATGAATATGATTTACCTTTTTATTTTTGGGATTAATCATTGAATACAACATGTCATATTATAAATAGAGTCTTCAGTAGACCTGTTCTTAAAAATACCACTTATGGACTGTGGAATAATATGAAGCCTAATGTTAGTTAATTCAATGTTTTTGGTTTCAAATACATTATTCTCAATAATAAGGATTATCTTGAAATGTTTTTTTCTAATAGTGATGAAGTAATCTTTCTAGGTTTCTCTATAACCTGTAAATATTATAGATTATTTAACAAAATATCCCAATGTGTGGAAGAATCTATTCACATCAAATTTGATGAAACTGATCCGCATGAACCTAAGGCTTCTCTTGAAAATAATGAAGAAGATCTATATATTCTAGAGCTTAATGATAAAATCAGTGAACCTATTGTAAAGATAACCAGTTCTAGAAATATTCTAGAATCTTCTTTTGGTGAACCCGAGCATAGAGAAGAACCTAAAATTTATAGTCTTAACATTAATAAATCAAATAAGATTCTAATGAATCATCCTTTAGATTTTGTTGTAGGTAATCTTGATAGAAGGACACAGACTAGGGCTTCTCTTCGAAACTAGGTCGAACATCAAGCCTTTATTTCACAGTTAAAACCTAAAAATATCAATGATGCAATCAATGATGAATTTTGGGTAATGGTTATGCAAGAAGAATTAACTCAATTTGAATGAAACAATGTTTGTGAATTAATTGACAGAACTAAGTACACTTTGTCCATAGACACTAAATGGGTTTTTAGAAATAATGTTTATGAATTAGAAAATATCATTTGAAATAAGGAACGACTTGTTGTACAAGGATATAATTAAGAGAAAGAAATAGACTATGAGGAAACCTTTGCACCTGTAGCTAGATTATGAGCTATTAGGAATCTACTTTCCTATGCTGCTCATATAAATTTCAAGGTATATCAAATGGGTGCTAAATGTTCTTTTTTAAATGGTTTTATAATTGAAGATGTTTTCGTTGAATAACCACCTAGTTTTATTAATCCTTTTTTCCAAATCGAGTTTTTAAGCATTCTAAATATTTATATGGTTTGAATAAATCTGAACGAGCATGGAATGATAGAATTAATAGTTTTCTTATTTCAAAATGTATTTGTAAAGGGATTGCTGATCCAAATCACTTTTTTAAATGAATTTCCAAAGATTTTTTGATATTACAAATCTATATTGATGAAATTATTTTTGGATCTTCTAAAAATAATTTGTGTATTGATTTTTCCAAGAGTATGCAAAACGAATATGAAATGAGTTTAATGGGAGAACTAAAATATTTTCTTGGATTTAATGTTTTTCAAAATGAAAATGGTATTATTTTAAATCTAATGAAATATACAAAGGACCATTTAAAACGTTTTGGTTTAATTAGTATTAAGGAAAGTGATAAAACTATGAGTACTAGTTTAATGTTGGATGCAGATGAAACTAGTAAACCAGTGGATCAAACCAACTAGAGAGGTATGATAGGGAGTCTACATTATCTTACTACTAGTCGACCAGATATTATATTTAGTGTGTGTATGTGTGAAATATTTCAAGCTAATCCAAACTACTCACACTTTCTTGCTGTTAAATGAATTTTCAAATAGATTTAACATAATACTAAGTTACGATATTTTATCCAAAAGGAAAATAACTCAATTTAATAAGTTATTAAGATTCTGACTTTCTGGTTTCATGTTAGATAGAAATTGAACTTCTAGAACATTTGGTATTCTAGGTATGTTCATGATATCCTAGTGTAGTAAAAATCATAACTCTATTTCATTGTATACTACTGAAGTATAATACATTACTGCTGGTTGTTGTTGGGCACAAATTATATGGATGAAACATACATTATTGGACTATAGATATCATTTTATACATGTATCTATAAACTGTGATAACACTAGTGAGATTAAAATCTCTAAGAATCTTGTGTCTCACACTATGACCAAACACATTGATGTAAGGAAACACTTTTTGAGAGATAATAACTAAAAGGGTGATATTATCTTGTAAATTATAGGTACTGAACATCAATTAGTGAAGATATTCACCAATACTTTAAGTTCAGATAGGTTAAGAAACATTAGCCATGAGTTAGGAATGATAGACATTGTAGAGCCAAATCATCACCATTAGCCAAATCCCCACTATCAGACCTCACTGGCATGAACCTCACTATTATACCTCACTGGTATGAACCTCACTGTCATACCTCACTGGTATGAACCTTACTGAAATACCTCACTAATATGAACCTCACCGCTATACCTCAATGTTAGTAGACCTCACCGATAGAAATAACTCACCGTTAGGAATCCTCACTGTTATGTATTACCATTAGGTTTGCACCGTTTTTTAAACTTCATATCTTTAGCCCCCAGAATCTGTATCATTTTTTCTATACTTATTTTTCTTTATTTATTTATTTTGTGGTTCTTAAATGATAAAACATAAGTCTTCACCCCATCTCAATCCACCTCATACCCTTTAACATCAATCCTCAGTTCCCCAACCTTTATTTCTCTCAAACCCTAAGGCTCACAATTCACATAATGGAAAGTGTGAAGAGACCATCAGTTAGTGAAAAGGATGAGGATCCAAATGCCAAGAGACTCAAAGGATATTCTAGTTGTGGTAGTGATGTGAATAAACCTACAAATCTGTATCTTGTTCAAATAGAAATAGTATTTGAGAAATAGCTATGTGAAGAATGGTTGATAACCTGTATGTATTTAGTTCTAAAAGTGATGAAAAAATAGAAATGGGTAGATTTATTCTCAAATAACAATGGTCCTTATTATCCAAAGCTGGTAAAATAATTATATGAGTTTATTCGTTTGAGAAATCAGAAGTTGAGAACAAGATGGCATCAGTAGTGAATGACAAGACAATATACTTTTCATCTATTGAGTGGGATGAGTGGTCGAGAGTTTCACATGAAGGAGAGTTTGGGTATTTCTCGAAATCAGTACCTACTACCAGTGACATCCTTGAGAATGAAGATACTTTGAAAGAACTAACTGGAAATGGTACACCAAGATAAGTAGTTGCTATAGAAATCGATGGAGAGGACCGGTTACTGTTCAAGATTATCCAACAAGTGCTATGTACAAGAAGAGGGGACTTTTCAAATCTAAAATAGCAAGATATTTATTTATTTCATTTGCTGAGACATGGTGTCTAGGTAAATTAGGGTAGGCTTCTGATGATTCAAATTGAAGATATGACCAGTCCAAAGTCAAAAACTAATCCTGTATTCTTTGTAAATATTGTTTCTTTGATGATCAATGTAAAAGGTGTGGATAAGCCTTAGGATGAGATAGTGGTTATGAAAGAAAAATTTTGTATAAGTAAAACTGTTTTTAAATACATGAATATCAATTGGAATCCACAAAGAGGATAATGGGTCAGTGAAGAAGGGAAGATGTATGATAAGTTTAATCCTATGGATCATCCTTCTAGGCCTAAGGATGTGAAGGATCCAGGTCTAGGACATGATGAAGAGGAACCTCTGTATAGTTATGATACTGATGAAGAGGATACCTCTATAGTTGATGAAGGGGATCCAGACATGACTCCATGTCCAATTATAGTTGTTGTATCATCTCTAAAGGAAACTATGTTTAGAGTAAGAAATGAAAATCCCCTATTGATGAGGAAAATCAATCTACTCCAGAGAAGAGGGAATAAGTCCATGAAAGTGAAGAACATGTTTCTGATAGCTCAGATGAGAACACCTTGAGTTTTAGTCCATCGATTGGAAGTATTGTTGTGCCTATAGAGGCTGTTCTGGTTGAGATGGCAGAACCTGCACCCATTCCGGATGAGCCTCCTATTGTAGAAATGGAAATGGTTTTGGAGAATTATTCTATGGAAGACAGAGCTGCTGAGGGTGATATTTCTATACATATACAGGAGAATGCACAAATTGAGGGGTTGCATCCTACCCGACTTGGAAATGTTTCAGTAGATGTTGAGATTGAAGACTGGGAAGAAGACCTAGGTTCTGTAGGCTGTGGGCTGGACAATCCGGATTCTGAAAATGAGACACTCATCAACAAACCATAAGTTAACTATAAAATCCTTTCTATGTTTTTACCTGAGGATGTGGCATAAAAATATGATCTAGAACAGTTGACGTCTGATCTTAATACTACATTTGTGGAAGAGATAAGACGAATGGAAAACTCTTTAATATCAAACATTCAATCTATTATGAATGACTCTTTGGCTAGTATTGTTTCAAAAAGAGCACATGTAGTTGTGCATGAAAATCTGATTATTAAGGATGATCTTGAATCATTAAAGGATGAGTTGAAGGAGACTTGGACTTCATCTGTTGCAGTCATAAAGAGCTATTTTTTGAAGAGCTGAGAAAAATGGAAAAATCATTTGAACTATTTATTGGATGTTCTGTGTCAACCACTATGAATGAGATGGTGAATGAATCAAAGTGTGTCTTACTCAGATTGAAACTTGGACTAAGGCTGCTAGTGCTTTAAAAAAATCTATTAATTCATTGATTACATTGGCTAGTTTCCAAACGCAATTTTTTGCTAACATAAATTATATCAAGAGTGTAGTAAAGTTGTTTGTGGATTTTTTTGAAGCCTTCAAAAATAATATCAAAGGGAAATTCAGTATATAATATTTGGTTGTCAGTAATTTGATAAGTATTTTGACCCAATACATAAAGGAAACTATTGAATTCACTTTCAGTCCTCTAGGTTCACTTAGTGCTTCTGTAGATTTTGAGCAGTTTAGAGCTGTGCTAAAAGAGGAGCTTTGTCCAGCTAGTACCAGTAGCTCAGCTCATTCTCAGGTACTATATACCTCCTGAGATATCAGAAAATTTGTTCTAGAGAATATGAGGGATTATACTGCTACCCAAAAATAAATTAAAGATAATATTTATCTCTACTTTCAGAAAGTTTATACCAAGAATCTTCTCAACAACCATTTCATGCTTCTGTTAGAGAACATGAAACTATCTCTATTAACACAAGATTTCATAGAAAAACTAATCAATCTCATGGAGTTGACTCATGCTATAGACAAGTTTATAGATAACAAGGATGACTTTATCTCTGCTATGTAGAGATGAGGATGAATCATTATGGACTATAGGAATCTGTTGCTGTCATTTTTGCATGTAGACAGTACTCCTATCATTACACCTCTAGCTTTTCCTGCCTCTGCTCATTCTTCTTCCATTCCTTAGATGACACCAGCTCAAGTATTCTGATGCTTGACACCATTGATTACTCTGAGGAGTAGCCAGTCTAGAGACCCAATGCTTGACGTACATGGACATTACATTACTTTTGCGGAATACTTAGTACATAACAAAAACACACACACAAGGACCGTAATAGTTTAGTGTCTTTGGAAACTCGTAATATAATCTTATAATCGTGGTGAAAGATCTTCAACATCTCCCATAAAGATCTTATTTTTTTTCCTAAAACCTTTCATTATATCCTGGGGAAAAGAAAACTTAAACTGGTGAGCTCAAATTCTTCGTAAGGGTAAACATAAGAAATATCAATCACATCATATTCATAAGAACATAACATTTTGGAAATCGTAATCTGCAAAAGAGATCATAATATCATAACATGGGATAAATCATAGTAGTGAAATTTAATCCCAATAATAATAACATAAAACATGAAACTTTTTGGAATACACACATAATCATAGAGAATCATTTTTATTATTCAAGACTCATTGCCAAGACAATCTTAGTGGACAAAGTCCATTTCTGAACCGAGTTCACTCCTCGTTTCAGTCCTGTTTCACTGAACCAGTTTAACCTACCATTCCATCCATGTCTATCTCATGAGATATAAAATATTTATCCAATGCATTGGAGGGAGATATAGGTCCCACCCATCTTATAATGATACCATTATTATGTGTGCCACAAAATCATAAACTATAAATCATAGCATAATGCATGTAATAAAAATGGGAATCTTAAACATCGTGACGTCATAAAACATTTCATATAAGATAAAGGAATTCATAAAAATAATTCCATCACAAAATAATCAAATCAATACAACAATAGGGATAGAAATATAAACCTTTATTATCTTAGATGGAAAATAATTTCGATAAAACACTTGAACTCCATTCTTGAGGAAAATATCCTTTCTACTTCAAAAACACTTTTCCTTTCTTAATATGTCATACAATTCTAAAAATTAAGAAGTTGATTAAAAATAAACATGAAAACTTGTAAAGGAATCTTCTTGGAAATAATGTTTTAAAAATACATTCATGTTGTATAAGTTAAAAAAACATTCTTCTCGTACTTTTTTCTGAAAAGTAAAAAAAGTACCTCGTACGAAAAACGACAAAAGATTCCTTTCATATCTTTTACTAAAAACTCAATGAATGGAAAAATAGGTTTTAATCAATTTTAGGTGGATGGAAATAATATTACATATTGTGAGACCATGGATGTGGATGATAAAATACACCCTAGTAAATACCAAAGTATAAGAAATCTCGGATAAAAATGAGATTGTGATATTTCCCTTACCTTAGGTCCGATTTGTTTCTTAAGTGTCTGAACCTCTTGTATAATGATTTAAATAATGTCATTTACTTATTCCAGAATCATACTCATTGTTATGCTATCATATATGGTTCACTTTTGGCTTTATATTACCCGTTCTTTTGTAAATTCCATGTTAAAGAGCGTTTGGGGTAAAATCGTTTCATTTTTCGTCCGTCTTTTGACTTGTAATTATTCATATGATCACATAGATCATGATTACATAATTACAGAATATAAAACATGATTTATATATAATATATATTCAGAATATATATATATAATAGATCAGTAAATGGAATGAAATACACCATTCATGGAGACGATAGACCGTACGTACGCATGAACACTGTTTTCTTTTCTTTATTGAGTTGAATGGAATTAAGTAGATGACATAAATATATATATACATAAATCCAGTATCATTATTATGTCATATATTTCATGATTACTTATTATATATACTTTATAATCATTCATTAATGGTTAACGTGGAGAATGAATCTCATCGTGTCGTGGAGACGGTAGTCCATACGTACGCACGAGCGATGATATCATTCTCATGATCGAGGAATTGTATTGGAGTGTATGTATACTACTTCAGAATCAATACCACTTTTAAATAATCATATATAGTTATTATGTACACCATTATACCCATCCAAGTAAGGTGGTGGTGGAAAATAGATTACACCACGACGTGGAGACGGTATTCCGTACGTACGCACGCGCGGTGACTTTGTTTTCCATAGGATGGATAGATGGTGAAATAAAGTTGTTTAATACTTATAATAACATATCAGTATATGATTGATACTGATGTTATTACTTCATAATGAAACAACCTATGAAGAAGAAGTGGAAGACGAAATAATGTTGAAAGAATTGGTAACGGACATTACCTCTTCTTTGAAGCGCCTCTTTGAGATATCCTTTTAGGGCACTAAAATTGGTCTTTGGGGAAGACCAGAACCTCTATAATGTTTCTAGGGAAGTGGAGAAGATAATTTGGAAGGGGTTGGCCGAGATTGAAGGCTCCAATTGGTGTGAGGAAGAGAGGTAGGAGGTGTCCTTTTATACGGGAGGAGAGGGGCTCCTTTGGAAAAACTAAAAATATTATTTTATTATAATGTCATGTTCGGTTTTAAATAGCTCAAAATTGATTTATTTAGAAGCTAAGGTGGGGAGGGGTATAAATCCTCTCATCCAATAGAATTTATACAAGTTTAGGTTCCTATTTTGACCTTATCATTTATATTTAACTTTAAGTTAGATAATTTTACTTTTTCCTTGTCTTTATGTTTTTTACACTCTAAGGTTAATAAACTTACTCTAATAAGCCAACAGATCCCCAAGTTGTTAATTATTAATATTTATAACTTTATCTCAGTCATTTGGCCGATACTGAGATTTTTAGTAATAAAATAACTATTAATAATATAATATTTGTTTTAAAAACTATTTTATGTCAATTTTGACACTATTTTGTAATTGATTTTTGTGAAATTATAAGAAACTTATTAGTTCGAAAAAAGTTAATTAAATAAATAATAACATGTAATATTAACCTATAAAAATAGTGTAATTCATAAAAAGTCTCAAATTACATTTATTTTGGTATTTATAACATAAATTATGTCAATATTTCTTTAATAATATAATTATTGCATCATCTTTGTGTCATAAATAAATTAAATTATTTAATGTCTAAAAATTACAAATAAAAAACCATTATGTAGGAAATATTTTTAGCTTTCTAAATAATATTTATAGTCGAATTTATCTTATGTATAACCCTATATTAAAAATGATTTACTTATTAAACTTTGATTTTAACTATTTTAACCCTTCTTTAAATAAATTAATAATAAATGTCATAATCTAATCCAAGTGGGCCTAAATGGTCATATTTTATTCCTACAGTTGTTTTTGGTCGAATTACACTTATCCAATATAATTAGGAAATGTTTTAGGGTAATAATAATATCATTTTTACCCTTAATTACCCTATTTACTTTTAACCGTGGTAAAAACGTAAAAAGTTACTATTCACCAAAAATTATTTTCATCGCATTGAACCACATTTTACTTAATGAAATCAACCATGTCTATAGGATTTTTTAAATTCCACTCACAAAATCGGTAAAATTATGTTTTATGAAAAATTCATTTTTTAACTACCATTTAGTGGGTTCACTATTCATCAAAAAAATGAAAGTTTCCAGAAAAATACCAAGAATTAGTCCTAAGATATATTTGATATTATGAACTCAAAAATGATGTCTATTTTACCAAATTCATAACATATTTGTTTCATTAATTAATTTAAAAATTAATTCCCGTCGTCAAAATAAATAGTGTGTTCTTAAGAGATAATAACTATCAAAAGACTGACACTTGTTTATGTCTGGTTTAAATGTGAAATTACATCCAATCACCAACATTGTATTAAATTGTAAAAATATATTCTAAATATACTTTAAAACCACTCAAATTAATAATTTATAACAATTAATTATGTCGATTAAAAAAGTTGTTTTTAATTAAAATTTAGTAATTTTCACTATTCATCATAATATGAAAGTTATCCGAAAAGTACCAACATTTCACCCTAAGCTAATTTCGATATTCCGAATCCAATAATGATGTCCATTTTGAAAAATAAAATTACAAAAATTTCAAAAAGTGGTTATTACTATTCATAACGGCTAGTTTTAATAATATTTTAATAGCATATCATTGTTTAGCGAAACTCGGTATTGCGTACAACACATGCTATCGCGGAAGTTTGTGCTTGTGTGTAATGCAAGCCATTTCAGGGTTGCGTGTTGTGCAAGAATCCTTTTTTTTCGTATAACATAATCTAACAATATTTCATTTAAAATTTAAATATATATATATATACTCAATGTTGCGTAGAATAACTATTATCAAAATTGTGTGTAACTCGATCCAAGAATAGTGTTACGTATACTGCAATCTAATACGGTGTTGCGTATAGCGCAAGGAAATCTTGGTGTAGCATACAACACAAGATATTAATGAAATTAAAATAATATTTTTCATAAAATCTCGTGGTGTTACATTCTACCCCCCTTAAAATGAAATTCGCCCTTGAAATCCATCGGGGTTATAAATGGTTTACTACTCGAAAGTTTGTTTAATAGAAACCCACATCGTAAAAAGGAATACCCAAACTTGGGTTTAAAAACTAAAGTATGAAATGTAACGGTTACCCAAATTAACTCATCACTGGGTTTCCACGTAGGAGAACATAGGTGAAAATATGGATATGGAAGAAAAATCTAACCATTATGTTCTGATGGAGAGTGGTAGAGAACATGGCTATGAAATAAACAACAATCCCAAAGCCATAGATTTGTGATGATCTAAGGTACCATCTGATTCATCAGATATAAGGGCACTAGGACAACATTTTCGTTTTTCGAGATCATTTCCCTAAAGTTGGTGAATTAAATGAAATACATACATGATTTTGGTACAATTTCACTGTTGTTCGTGCCTTGAACAATTTCCCTGTCATCTCTTAAAGAAATGAAGTTGAATTTGTTATTCATGAAGTGTTAATAGATCATGTGATAGAATGATGGGTCATTCCTTTTGTTTCAAACAAAAGGTTATCAAAAGTTATCAAATATACATAAGTCCGTATATGGCGAGGTTAATCGTATACGAAACCAAAAATGAACTTATACTTCATATATCATACCGTGTAATAAAATGAAACTAGTTTCTACTAACCAGGGACTTCTTGTAGGCCAATGTTAAGCGATAAAGGCTAGTCGCACTTCGGTTGTGGGTTCGATTCCCACAGCCTTGTCCGACACGATGGGCTGTCGCCCATCCTGCAGGTTTTCCTTTTTCTAAAGCTATATTATTATAACATCCCATCAATAATATCAAAAAATTTCTATCCTAACTTATGTCCAACATAATCCATTCCAATATTTAGGCTTATCTAAAATACTTCAGTCCAAGATCATAGTATAAAGAAAATGATTACTTGAAATGTCACATAACAATCACGTGAATGCCATCATTTATCCCCCATATATCATAAGATATATCTTGTTTGTCAAATTACAAACATGTGAATACCTTAATCATGTATTCTCTTGAAGAATGAATACACATTAATTGAACCATAGTGATAACATGAATGCAGTCAAAAGTTAACTCTTTCCACATACCAAAAACCAAAAATTCTATATACTCAAACCATGATATAACATTCTCCTTATATCTGTCATGAGCTCATGAATACGGTCAAACATTTCATTTTCTCGTTTTCCTTTCATTATGTGCATATCATCTTTTTTTCCAAAAATATCTCAATCACATTCTATGGTTACTGGTACCATTGAAAACCACAATAGACCAATACATAAATATTCCAATATTCCACGATAATATATACATCATTATTTTGGAATCCCATTACATAAACACTTAATCATTCCACCACATCATTGTCATATTCAACATCACAAATAGTGATCGCATGTGACTTCCCTTTGTCATTTTCCTTAAGTGGTTGCTCATTCGATCATCACTAACCCTTGGATTAGGGCATTTATTAGCATAATTCCCCATTTCCTTGCACATGAAGCATTGAAGTGTTGGTGGTGCATTCTCTACAGTCTTTTCTTTATTCACATCATTAGAAACCCTTTTTCCATTACATCGACACTCAGCTACTCGATGAACTTCTATTCCACACTTAAAACATTTTCTAGTCCCTTTATGACAACCTCTACCATGATTCTTTCCACACTTTGAGCATAAGGAAACATCCATCTTATTTTCACCATTATTCTGAGATTTCTCCTTTACTCTATCTTTCGTTTCTTGTCAAAACTATGAGATGGATAAGTAACACCAACTGCCATTTCTACCTTGATAGCACAAAACACAATTTCTTCATAGGTACTGAAGTCTCTTATATCAAATTCCCTTCAAAGATTTGGTTTTAATCCACTGAATAATCAATCAACATTACTTTCATGTTGGATGATAAATCTAGATGCATACCTGGCAAGCCTTGTAAAATTCGCTTCATATATACCAACAGATTCATCATCCTTTTGCTTTAGTTCAAGAAACACCATCTCCTTCTTTTTTCAAAGAATACGAGGGAAGTACTTATTGAAAAATATGTTCTTGAACTCGTCCCATTCCATGGACTCAATTTCATCTCATGGCCTTGTATTCTTGATAAGATTCCACCATTGATCAGCTTCACCTTCCAAACGATATACTGCTAAGATGACTTTATCATGTTCATAACATTGAAGAATGGAAAATATCTTTTCAGTAGTACCGATCCATTGTTCAGCAACAAGTGGATCTGAATATCCACTAAAAGACGGTGGACGTTGCCTCATGAAGGACTCAATAGAATATCGTTCCCTTCTCTGCTCATTTGGATGTCCAGAATAATACATAGCTTGTGTAAGTATAGCAATAAAATTTTTCACTCCATCTCCCATAACAGTTGTTTGTTTAGGAGGACAATCATTGCATTGTCCATTACATTGATCAACACGGTTCCTTCGGGTTCCAACCATCGTCTAAAACCCAAAAATAATAGTTTGAGAGGAAAAAATCACCCTAGGGAAAAAACATAATAAAGGGGGAGTACCATCAATATCTAACATCTTGGGTTACCGTAATTCTAGTACTATAACCTATACATAACCTTAGGGACATCCCTAGACATACCTTAGA
Organism: Viscum album; assembly: GCA_963277665.1. Classification (NCBI taxonomy): domain Eukaryota; kingdom Viridiplantae; phylum Streptophyta; class Magnoliopsida; order Santalales; family Viscaceae; genus Viscum; species Viscum album. The sequence continues at coordinate 373,479,828 of OY728160.1, read as the reverse complement.
AATATCTCTAGGGATCTTACTAAAGTTGTCACATCCTAGTTTCCAAAGGTTGACTAAACCATTCCTCTGATACCCACTGTAGAGACCCAAAGCTTGACGTACATGGACATTACATTACTTTTGCGGAATAATTAGTACATAACAAAAACACACACACAAGGACCGTAATACTTTAGTGTCTTTGGAAACATAGAATATATTCTTCTAATCGTGGTGAAAGATCTTCAACATCTCCCATAATGATATTCTTTTTTTACCTAAAACCTTTTTTTATATCCTACGGAAAGGAAAACATAAAAGGGTGAGCTCAAATGCTCAGTAAGGGTAAAAAAAGAAATATCAATCACATCATATTCATAATAACATAACATTTTCGAAATCGAAACCTGCGAGAGATATCATAATATCATAACATGGGATAAATCATAGTAGTGAAATGTAATCCCAATAATCATAACTTAAAACATGAAACTTTGTCCCATACACACATAATCATAGAGAATCATTTCTTATTAGTCAAGACTCATTTCCAAGACTATCTTAGTAGACAAAGTCCATTTCTGAACCGAGTTCACTCCTCGTTTCAGTCCTGTTTCACTGAACCGGTTTAACCTGCCATTCCATCCATGTCTATCTCATGAGATATAAAATCATTACCCAATTCATTGGAGGGAGATATAGGTCACACCCATCTCATAATGATACCATTCTTATGTGTGCCACAAAATCATAAACCATACATCATAGCATAATGCATGTAATAAAAATGGGAATCATAAATATCGTGACATCATAAAACAATTCATATAAGTTAAAGGAATTCATAAAAATAATTTCATCATAACATAATAAAATCAATGTGATAATAGGGATAGAAATAGAACCCTTTATTATCTTAGATTAAAAATAATTTTGACAAAACACTTGAACTCCATTCTTGGGGAAAATATCCTTTCTACTTCAAAAACACTTTTCCTTTCTTAACTTGTCATACAATTATAAACTAAAAGAATTTGATTAAAAATAAGCTTGAAAACATGTAAAGGATTCTTTTTGGAAATAATTTTCTAAAAATTCATTCATGCCGTATATGTTAAAAAACATTTTTCTCATACTTTTGTCGGAAAAGTAAAAAAAGTACCTCGTATGAAAAACGAAAAAAGATTCCTTTCATATATTTTACTAAAAACTAACTAAAGGGTAAAATAGGTTTTAAACAATTGTAGGTGGATGGAAATAATATTACATATTGTGAAAAAATGGATGTGGATGATAAAATACACCCTAGTAAATACCAAACTATAAGCAATCTCGGATAAAAATGAGAATGTGATATTTCCCTTACCTTAGGTATGATTTGCTTTGTAAGTGTCCGAACCTCCTGTATAATGATTTAAATAATGAGATTGACTTATTCCATAATCATACTCTTTGTTATGATATCATATATGGTTCACTTATGGCTTTATATTACCCGTTCGTTTCTAAATTCCATGTTAAAGAGCGTTTTGGGTAAAATCGTTTCATTTTTCGTCCATGTTTTGACTTGTAATTATTCATATGATTACTTAGATAATTATTACATAATTCTAGAATATAAAACCTGATTTATATATAATATATATTCAGAATATATATATATATATATATATTTATATAATAGATCAGTAAATGGAATGAAATACACCGTTCATGGAGACGGTAGACCGTACGTAAGCATTAACAATGTTTTCTTTTCCTTATTGAGTTGAATGGAATTAAGTAGATGACATACATATATATACACATAAATACAGTATCATTATTATGTCATATATTTAATTATTACTTATTATATATACTTTATAATCATTCATGAATGGTTAACGTGGAGAATGAATCTCATCGCGTCGTGGAGGCGGTAGTCCGTACGTATGCACGAGCGATGATATCATTCTCATGATCATGGAATTGTATTGGAGTGTATGTATACTATTTCAGAATCAATATCACTTTAAAATAATCATATATAGTTATTATTTACACCATTATACCCATCCAAGTAAGGTGGTGGTGGAAAATAGATTACACCACGGCGTGGAGACGGTATTTCGTACGTACGCAAGCGTGGTGATTTTGTTTTCTATAGGTTGGATAGATGGTGAAATAATATTGTTTCATAATTATAATAACATATCAGTATATGATTGATACTTATGTTATTACTTCATAATTAAACAACCTAAAAAGAATAAGTGGAAGAAGAAATAAAGTTGAATGAATTGGTAACGGACATTACCTCTTCTTTGAAGCGCCTCCTTGAGATCTCATTTTAGGGCACTAAAATTAGACTTTAAGGAAGACCATAACATCTAGTATGTTTCTAGGGAAGTGGAGAAGAGAATTTGGAAGGGTTTGGCCGAGTTTGAAGGCTCAATGTGGTGTGAGGAAGAGAGGGAGGAGGTGTCCTTTTATAAGGGAGGAGAGGGGCTCCTTTGGAAAAACAAAAAATATTATTTTATTATAAAGTCAAGTTCGGTTTTAAATAGCTCAAAATTGATTTATTTTGAAGCTAAGGTGGGTAGGGGTCTAAATCCTCTCATACAATATAATTTAGACATGTTTAAGTTCTTATTTTAACCTTATCATTTATATTTATCTTTAAGTTAGATAATTTTACTTTTACAGTGTCTTTTTGTGTTCTTACAATATAAGGTTTATAAACTTACTCTAAGAAGCCAAACGAACCCCAAGTTGTTTATTATTAATATATATAACCTTATATCAGTCATTTTTCCGAGCCATAGATTTTTAGGAATAAAATAACTATTAATAATATAATATTTGTTTTAAAAACTATTGTATGTCAATTTTGACACTATTTTGTAATTGATTTTTGTGAAAATCTTAACAGACTGATTAGTTCGAGAAAAGTTAATTAAATCTCTAATAACATGTCATAGTAACCTATAAAATTAGTGGAATTCATAAAAAGTCTCAAATTACATTTATTTTGGTATTTATAACATCAATTACGTCAATATTTCATTAATAAGATAATTACTGCATCATCTTTGTGTCATAAATAAATTAAATTATATAATGTCTAAAAATTACAAATAAAATACCATTATGTAGGAAATATTTTTAGCTTTCTAATTAATATTTATAGTCAAATTTATCTTTTGTATAACCCTATATTAAAAATGAATTACTTATTAAACATTGATTTTAACTATTTTAACCCTTCTTTAAATAAATTAATAATAAATGTTCTAATCTAATCCAAGTGGGCCTAAATGGTCATATTTTATTCCTAAGGTTATCTTTGGTCGAAGTAAGCTTATCCAATAGAATTTGGACATGTGTTAGGGTAATAATAATATCGTTTTTACCCATAATTACCCTATTAATTTTAACCGTGGTAAAAAAAGTAAAAAGTTACTATTCACCAAAAATTATTTTCATTTATTGAACCACATTTTACTTACTGACATCAACCGTGTCTCTCGGATTTTTGAAATTCCACTCACAGATGCGGTAAAATTATGTTTTATGAAAAATTCAATTTTTTAACTATCACTTAGTGGTTTCACTATTCATCAAAAAAATGAAAGTTTCCAGAAAAATACCAAAAATTAGGCCTAAGCTATATTTGATATTATGAACTCAAAAATGATGTCTATATTACCAAATTCAATACATATCAGTTGCATTATTTAATTTAAAAATTAATTCCCGTCGTCAAAACAAATAGTGTGTTCTTAAGAGATAATAATTATCAAAAGACTGACACTTGTTTATGTCTGGTTTAAATGTGAAATTACATCCAATGACCAACATTGTTTTAAATTGTAAAAATATATTCTATATATACTTTAAAACCACTCAAATTAATAATTTATCACTATTAATTATTTCCATTAAAAAAGTTGTTTTTAATTAAAATTTAGTAATTTTCACTATTCATTAGAATATGAAAGTTATCCGAAAAGTACAAAAATTTCACCCTAAGCTAATTTCGATATTCCGAATCCAATAATGAAGTCCATTTTGAAAAATAAAATTTACAAAATTTAAAAAAGTGGTTATTACTATTCATAACGGCTAGTTTTAATAATATTTTAATAGCATATCATTGTTTAGCGAAACTCGGTATTGCGTACAACACACACTATTGCAGAAGGTCGTGCTTGCGTGTAATGCAAGCCAAGTCAGGTTTGCGTGTTGTGCAAGAATCCTTCGTTTTTTCATATAACATAATCCAACCATATTTCATTTATACATTGAATATATATATATATATATACTCAATGTTGCGTAGAATAACTATTATCAAAATTGTGTGTAACACGATCCAAGAATAGTGTTGTGTATACTGCAAGATAATACGGTGTTGCGTATAGCGGAAGGTAATCTTGGTGTAGTATACAACACAAGACATTAATGAAATTAAAATAATATTTTTCATAAAATATCGGGGTGTTACAGCCACCATAGGCAAGGAACAGTCTTTGTTGTTCAACTTCCACTGGTGATTTTTGGAGTTCCCAAGCCTGAGTCTACCTCTGAACCCAAAGCCAAATCCAAAGTTAACATTCAAGAGGTGGATTGAATAGCGTATATGACATTTGATAGGACTGACTTATACTCTTCTTGTCTCAATTTTTTATTTCCTTGTATCTTTTTTCCCCATGATAAATATATGATCTTATTCTCTTTTATCTTCTGTTACTTATCACAAACATTCTTTCCTACTTTTTTCTAATCACAAAGGGGGAGAAATAACATAAAGGGGGAGAAATATGATAAATATGAGCATAATATAATTTTAACAGAATATAATTCTACCCCTGGTACATTTGTTTTATATAGTTGTTACATGCCTTTGATACATTTTCAAGTAATAATATGTTCTCTGATACATTTGAAAATGCCATTACTCACACTGAGAAGTGAGACTAAATTTACTTTATACTGATATCTGGATGATTATTTTGGATTATAATACCATTATTTGTGATTATCAAAAAGGGGGAGATTTTTGACCTCACTTGTTTTGATAATCACAATTATGTTTTAATATGTGTTTATAATCCTTTCTATATTTTAAATTATGTAGAAAAAAATATGAAAATAATCATTGGAATATGTTAATAAATGTTTATCTATGTTTATACATGCTATGAAATAATTCTAACTCAATATGGATATGAATTGCATATAAGAAACAAGTGTTAAGCATGTGAGTCACTGATACAAACCTACTGATTGAGCAAGTCATCGATATAAAAAAAGGACCACTGATACAAACATCTACTGATAATGATATGTACGCCAGTATAGAAGTCTACCTGTATGCACAAGTCAACAAATATAGACCTACCAGTACATAGTCTACTGATAAGTAAAAGTCATTGATAGACCATGCTTCCCGTGACACAAGTTTACTAGTACACAAATACCGATATGAAACCCACCGATACAAATACATAGCCACCGATAGAGACAAACAAAGTCCACCGATACAGATAGATGCCGACAGATAGCTACCGATATAAGGCCCCAGCCATGAACTTTACTTAATCTTGAGTGATTACAAGATTACACATTGAGGATCTTTTCGGGTTTAGAGATTTAGAGAATTAGATCATAAAACTTGCATTACATTCCACATATAAACAAAGTGGTTACATAAATATAGTATTCTTCTTTCCCATCAATGGAAACATATTTAAAATAAAACATGGATTCTTTCTTGACACTTCCTTGACACTATCATCATATCATGTACCTTTCCCTTGACCTGTGAAAAACATTTCAAAAAGCTTGGGATGAGCATAAAAAGCTCAGTAAAGGATATAAAAATATGGAAAGGAAACATGGGTACATATATACAAAAGAATGAAATCATACTTTACCCATAAAACATAACCACTTTAACATACCTCATCAAATCATGAATAAATCATAGAAATAATAAGACAGAAAGGTAACTTGAGGCATTCATAACATTCTTACGTAGGGAGTAACCCTCTTGGTTACGTTTGGAATACCCATCACAGTATATTCCCTAACATCTCTTCGGAGAAACCATAACGTTTCACTCCTTCGTGTTACCCAATGCATTGGAGAGCTATATCGAGTCACCCGCCCTTAGTTTATCACTGAACCACCCGTATTCATAATAATGCCCACGAACCTCAACATAATCGTATGGCATAAAACATGCATAAAGGAAACATAACATTCCCACATTTCAATCACAAGATATCAATACAACACATTGATATAAAAACATTATGGAAACCATTTTCGATACCAAAATAAAAGAAAAGTAAAACATGGTATTTATTTTTCATTTAAAAAAAGGGTATGGCTTGTAGAAAAAGTCGAAACTCAAATAATGGTCACTCCAGCAGAGAAGTCATTGTCGCCGCATACGTACGACAAGAAAACATTCCATTTTGACATTTTGTAAAATGCTTTGTATAAAAAAGATTCCTTTTGAATAATAATGAATGTCAAAGGGGTTTATACACCATATAAAAGAAGGTTGTGTATAAAATAAAATATGCCTCAATGAAAGGAGATTGAGACGAAGTCCCATACCTCGTATCTGACTTGACCCGACCGTTCATTAATCTCCTGAATAATAAACATGAGTTAATCTCTACTTGCTTAAGAACCTTTTTCAAGTTCATCATTCCTTTTATACCATGTTATGAACATCATGTAATCATTTATGTTAATAATGTTCATTTTTTCTGTATTTGGTTCTTAAGTCAAAAATAGACTTTTTACACTAACATTTTGTTAATTTGGTCAAAGGATCGTTATATCCAGAATGATATTGATGATTTGGATAACATATATATCATATATATTCATCATATACATTTATTTATAATATTACATCACATGTAGAGGTAAGAAAATGAAATGCACCGTTCATGGAGACGGTAAGCCGTACGTACGCATAAACGCTACTTCTATTTCTATTTTGTATTTTCTGTAATGGAATCATAATGATGTAAGAGTATATTATAATTCCAGTATAATTACATATATAATAACATTAACTTTATCCTTTACACATCCCACATATGGTGTTAACGAATCAAATCACTTTCAAGGGGCGGTAGTCCGCACTTCCTAAAATGAAGATATCGTGTTTACCCATAATGGAAACAATAATGGTATGCCATAAATGAAAAATACAGAATCTTAATGAAAGAATAAACATATTATATATCATATATAAAAATAGTGACATCATAATGGCCACCTTTGAAGGTGTTAAATGAGTATTGAACAATCATCGTTTCGGGAGGCAGAATTTCACCATCCACGGAAACTGTATGTTCTTTAACCATTTGATGTAGTTGTGTGAGCGTTTAGCTCGAATAAATCTTATAAAAACATCCTAGTATATTCAAGATACTTGTGTTGTTACAAAAAAAGTAAATAAAAATAGTTTAGGGGGTTGGAGAAGAAAAATAAAACAAATGAACATGAGAGAATGAATTACCATTAAAAGTGTAACTCCTTTTGATTTGAGCCTAAAGGATTCCATTGAAAGGATTATGCCCAAAGAGAATCCTCTACGATGAGGAGAGGGATGTGGAGAGAGTAAATGGGCAGGGGATGGCCGAGCCAAGGGCTTGAGGAGTGTGTGAAATGAGGTAGAGGTGGGGGCCTTTTATAAGAGGAGAGGAGGGGCACTCTTGGAATGTAACGATAAGTTACATTATTTTAAAAAGAGTTTCGGATCCAAAAGGTCCCACATTGATATAATTAGAGGATAAGGTGATAAGGGTTCTAAATCCACTCATCCTATTAGTTTTGGCCATGTGTAGGTTACAGATTTTACATTAACTTTCCATTTTATTTAAATCGTTAAATAATGAGGTCATCGCTGCATCATCATGATGTCATAAATAATTTAATTTATTTAAAGTCTAAAAATTATAAAAGAAATACTATAGTGTAGGAAATCTTTTTAGCTTTCCAAATACTATTTATAATCAAAAATATGATCTTTATAACCCCATGTAATAATTGTTTTCGTAAAACATATTATGTTTGTGTCATTTTTTCTTTTACATTAAATAAATAGATATTTATGTCATTTCCCAAACAAAGTGGCTCCATGGGGTCCCCAAGTTGACCCATGCCTTTTCTTGGTCGGCCATGACACAAACAATAAGGTTAGGACATGTTTCTAGGTCATTTCATATTATTAAAGCATTATTTTTTCCTTAAACTACACTAATTGCCACTAATCGCGATTAAAAACTTAATAAGTTACTATTCACCTAAAAATTATTTTAATCTCATTGAACCACATTTTACTTATTAATGAAAACCATGTTTGTCGGATTTTTGAAATTCAAAACACAATGATGGAAAATTTTCATTTAAACGGAAAATCATTTTTTATAAGTACCACTTAGTGGTTTCTCTATTCATCAAAAATTGAAGTTTTTCAGAAAATTACCAAAAAATCATCCTAAGATATATTTGATATTCCAAATTCAAAAATGAAGTCTATTTTAAAAAATTCAAAACATATAAGTCACATTAATTAATTTAGTAATTAATTCCCGCTGTCATTACAAATAGCGTGTTTTTATGAAACAATAAGTATCAAAAGATTTACACCAGTTTAAGTCTAATTTCAAGGTGAAATTGATTCCAATGACCACCATTGGATTAAATGGTAAAAATATATTTAGATTACACATTAATACCAATTAAAAAGGTAATCTAATAATATAAATAAATTAGATTAAGAAGCAGTTTTGATGTAAAATGCAGTATTTTTCACTTTTCATTAAAAAATGAACATTGTCAGAAAAATACCAAAAATTCACACAAAGTAAATTTTTATGTCCCAATCATAAATAATAATTTTATTTTGATGAAAATAGCTTATAAAATTGTCAAAATATATATTTAAAAATGGTTTGCCATCAAAAGGCAGTAAAACAATCTTTTAAAAATATTAGTGTATTCCATGTTTAAGATTGGATTTATTTTCATTTTAAGCCTCTAAAACACTATCTAATTCATTAATAGACATAGATAAAAATATCTATTATTCATTACTTACTTGGAATGTTACATCCTTCCCCCCTTTTGAAAATTGCGTCCCTGTAATTTATTTACTTATCGAATAAATGGGGGTACTTATCCCTCATTGCATTTTTAGATTCTCATGTTGCCTCTTCCATCATGTGGTTTTTCCACAAAACCTTTACCTGCTTAATCACCTTATTCTGTAACACTTGCTCCCTGTGTTCAAGAATCTGGACCGGTTGTTCCTCATAAGATAGGTTCTCTTCCAGCTGAATTACCTCTGGACTCAAAACATGAGATGGATCTGGCATATACTTTCTCAACATCGAAACGTGAAAAACATTGTATACCTGAGATAAACTCGGAGGTAAAGCCACTCGGTAAGAAACTGATCCAACTCTTTCCAGAATTTCATATGATCCAATGTACCTTGGACTCAGCTTTCCTTTCTTACCAAATCGCATCACACTTTTCCATGGTGATACTTTGAGAAAAACATGATCACCTACCTCAAAAGATAGATCCTTCCTCCTGTTGTCTGAATAACTCTTCTGCCTACTCTGAGCTGTTCTCATGTGCTTCTAAATCAGCTGAACATTTGCTTCCATCTCTTCTACCAACTCTGGTCCCATCAGCTTCCTTTCCCCTACTTTATCCAAAAAAGCTGAAGTTCGACACTGTTTTCCATATAATGCCTCAAATGGAGCAATCTGTATACTGGAATGAAAACTGTTATTATATGAAAATTCACCCAAAGAAAGATGTTGATCCCAACTTCCCTGATAATCCATAGAGCAAGAACGTAGTATATCCTACACGGTCTGAATTGTTCGTTCTGACTGCCCATCTGATTGAGGATGAAAAGCTGTACTAAAATTTAATTCAGTACCCACCGACTTCTGAAGGCCTTTCCAAAAGTTAGAAGTTAACCCGGGATCACGGTCCGATACAATGGAGAGAGGAACTCCATGTAACCTGACTACCTCTTTAAGATACAAACGGGGATATTGATCAAGGTAAAATGTATCTCGTATGGAAAGGAAATGAGCAGATTCAGTCAAGCGATCAACAATAACCCAGATTTCATTATTACCTCGAGATGTCTTCGGTAATCCCACAACAAAGTCCATGGATATATTCTCCCATTTCCACTCTAGCACTGGTAAAGGCTGAAACATCCCTTTCGGTAACTTCCACTCTTCTTTAACCTGTTGACGTGTCAAACACTTCACAGTAAAATTAGCAATATCCCTTTTCATTCCATCCCACCAGTAATACTCCCGCAGATCTCTATACATCTTAGTACTGCCAGGATGAACTGAAAACAGATAACTATGAGCTTCACATAACAACTCTATCTTCAACTGTGAATCACAAGGAACACACAATCTCTTCCCAAATCCCAAAACACAATCATTATCAATGATGAATTCAGGCAACTTGCCTTTCTGAAACAGCTCTACCTTTTTCTGCAACTCACTGTCTTGCTTCTGTGCTTGCTTGATTCTATCTGATAGAGATGATCTCACTGATACCTGAAACAAAACAGAATAACTTCCTACACCAACAACTTCTATGCCAAAGTTCATTAAATCCTTAACCAAAGGATCACGTTCCAAACGCAACATTGCTAATGAAGCATTACTTTTTCGACTCAAAGCATCAGCCACTTTATTTTCTATTCCCGGATGGTAATGAATTGTACAATCATAATCCTTGATTAATTCTAGACATCTCCTTTTTCTCATGTTCAATTCTTTCTGAGTGAATATATACTTTAAACTTTTTTGATTGGTATATATTTCACACTTTACTCCATACAAATGATTCCTCCAAATTTTTAAAGCAAAAACAATAGCAGCTAATTCCAAATCATGTGTAGGGTAATTTACCTCATGAGTTTTCAAATGTCGTGAAGCAAAAGCAATTACCTGATCATTCTGCATTAGGAAGCAATGAAGTCCTTTCAATGAAGCATCGTTGTAGATGACAAACTCACCATTTCTAGAAGGTAGTGCCAAAACTGGAGCATTCACCAATCTTCTTTTCAGTTCCTGAAAACAATCATCACATTCTTTTATCCAGATAAACATAACACCCTTCCGAGTTAGCATAGTTATTGGACTAGATAACCGTTAAAAATTTCTAACAAACCTTCGGTAATATCATTCCAAACCAAGGAAGCTACGAATCTCAGTTACATTTGTGGTTCTTGGCCATTCTTCCACAACATTTGTTTTTGCAGGATCAACAGTTATCCCATCTTTAGAAATAATGTGACCAAGGAAATAAATTTGTTGCAACGAAAACTCACACTTGCTGAATTTTCCATATAGTTTATTTTCTTTTAAGGTTTTCAAGATAAACCTTAAATGTCTTTCATGCTCCTCTTTACTTTTAGAAAACACCAAAATATCATCAATAAAAAAACTACTATTTTTCACCAGATTCAACTGAGCCATCAGTGCAACAAACTATTTAGTTCTGATTCTGACCATCTTAGGATACTAATTTGAAAGGTCATTTCACTCTGTATGCCTTCCCAGAAAATTTGTCATGTTTCCTCTATGAAAAACCATTCTTAACAAACATGTCTTAGATGAAGCAACATGGTAATCTTCAAATACTATATCACTTCAATTTGACCATAAAATGTTTTTTTTATAATCATTTAATATAATTCTAACTCCTAAAGTTATCTAAACCGACCTTTGAAACCAACTATAAGGCCCCATCCTTAAACCTTACTTAATCTTGAGTTATTACAAGATTACACATTGGGGATCTTTTTGGGTTTAGAGTTTTAGAGAATTAGATCATAAAACTTGCATTACATTTCACATATAAACAAAGTGGTTACATAAAGATAGTATTCTTCTTTCCCATCAATGGAAACATATTTAAAATAAAACGTGGATTCATTCTTGAAACTTCCTTGACACTATCATCATATCATGTAACTTTCCCTTGACCTGTGAAAAACATTTCAAAAAACTTGGGATGAGCATAAAAAGCTCAGTAAAGGATATAAAAATATGGAAAGGAAACATGGGTATATATATACATAAGAATGAAATCATACTTTACCCATATGACATAATCACTTTAACATACCTCATAAAATCATGAATAAATCATAGAAATCATAAGACATAAATGTAACTTGAGGCATTCATAACATTCTTACGTAGGGAGTAACCCTCTTGGTTACGTTGGGAATACCCATCACAGTATATTCCCTAAAATATCTTTGGAGAAACCTTAAAGTTTCACTCCTTCGCGTTACCGAATGCATTGGAGAGCTATATCGGGCTCACCCGCCCTTAGTTTATCACGGAACCACCCGTATTCATAATAATGCCCAAGAACCTCAACATAATCGTATGACATAAAACATGCATAAAGGAAACATAACATTCCCACCTTTCAATCACAAGATATCAATACAACACATTGATATAAAAACATTATGAAAACCATTTTCGATACCAAAATAAAAGAAAAGTAAAACATGGTATTTATTTTTCATTTAAAAAAAGGGTATGTCTTGTAGAGGAAGCCGAAACTCAAATAATGGTCATGGCGGCGGAGAAGTCGTTGTCGCCACATACGTACGACAAGAAAACATTCCCTTTTGTCGTTTTGTAAAATTCTTCATATAAAAAATATTCCTTTTGAATAAGAGTGAAAGTTAAAGGGGTTTATACACCGTATAAAATAAGGTTGTGTATAAAATAAAATATGCCTCAATGAAAAGAGATTAAGACGAAGTCCCATACCTCGTATCCGACTTGACCCGACCGTTCTTTAATCTCTTGAATAATAATCTTGAGTTAATCTCTACTTGCTTAAGAACCTTTTTCAAGTTCATTATTCTTTTTATACCATGTTATGAACTTCATGTATTCATTTAAGTTAATGATGTTCATTTTGACAGTATTTGGTTCTTAAGTCAAAAATAGACTTCTTACACTTACATGTTGTTAATTTGGTCAATGGTTCGTTATATCCAGAATGATATTAATGATTTGGATAACATATATAACATATATATTCATCATTTACATGTATTTATAATATTACATCACATTTAGAGGTAAGAAAATGAAATGCACCGTTCATGGAGACGGTAAGCCGTACGTATGCATGAACGCTACTTCCATTTCTATTTCGTATTTTCTAGAATGGAATCATAATTATATAAGAGTATAATATAATTCCAGTATAATAACATATATAATATCATTAACTTTATCCTTTACACATCCCACATATGGTATTAACGAATCAAATCACTTTCAGGGGCGGTAGTCCGCACTTCCTAAAACGAAGATATCGTGTTTATCCATAATGGAAACAATAACGATATGCCATAAATGAAAAATACAGAAGCTTAAGGAAAGAATAAAATTATTATATATCATATATAAAAATAGTTACATCATAATGGCCACCTTTGAAGGTGTTAAATGAGTATTGAACAATCATCGTTTCGGGAGGAAGAATTTCTCCATCCACGGAAATCGTAAGTTCTTTAACCATTTGATGTAGTTGTGTGAGAGTGTAGCTCGAATAAATCTTATAACAACATCCTAGTATATTGAATATACTGGTGTTGTTACAAAATAAGTAAATAAAAAGAGTTTAGGGGGGTTGGAGAAGCAAAATAAAACAAATGGACATGAGAGAATGAATTACCTTTAAAAGTGTAACTCCTTTTGATTTGAGTCTAAAGGATTCCTTTGAAAGGATTCTTCCCAATATGAATCCTATAGTATGAGGCGAGGGATGTTTAGAGAGTAATTGGTCAGGTGATGGCCAAGCCAAATTCTTGAGGAGTGTGTGAAATGAGGTATAGGTGGGGGCATTTTATAAGAGGAGAGGAGGGGCACTCTTGGAATGTAAAGATAAGTTACTTTATTTTAAAAAGCGTTTCGAATCCAAAAGGTGCCACATTGATGTAATTCTAGTATAAGGTGATAAGGGTTCGAAATGAACTCATCCAATTGGTTTTGGCCATTTTTAGGTTTTATATTTTACATTAACTTCCCATTTTCTTTAAATCGTTAAATAATGAGGTCATCGCTGCATCATCATGATTTCATAAATAATTTAATTTATTTAAAGTCTATAAATTATAAAAGAAATACTATGATGTAGGAAATCTTTTTAGCTTTCCAAAGACTATTTATAATCAAAAATATTATCTTTATAACCCCATGTAATAATTGGTTTTGTAAAACATATTATGTTTGTGTCATTTTTGCTTTTACATTAAATAAAAAGTTATTTATGTCATTTCCCAACCAAAGTGGCTCCATGGGGTCCCCAAGTTGACACATGGCTTGTATTGGTCTTCCATGACACAACCAATAAGGTTAGAACATGTGTCTAGGTCATTTCATATTATTAAAGCATTATTTTTACCTTAAACTACACTAATTGCCACTAATCGCGATTAAAAACTTAATTAGTTACTATTCACCAAAAAATTATTTTAATCTCATTGAACCACATTTTACTTCTTACTGAAAACCATGTATATAGGATTTTTTAAATTCAAAACACAATTATGGAAAAATTTCATTTAAACGGAAAATCAGTTTTTATAAGTACCACTTAGTTGTTTCACTATTCATCAAAAATTGAAGTTTTTCAGAAAATTACCAAAAATTCACCCTAAGTTATATTTGATATTCCGAATTCAAAAATGATGTCTGTTTTAAAAAATTCAAAACATATAAGTCACATTAATTAATTTAATAATTAATTCCTGCTGTCATTACAAATAGTGTGTTTTTATGAAACTATAAGTATCAAAAGATTGACACCAGTTTATGTCTAATTTCAAAGTGAAATTGATTCCAATGAACACCATTCGATTAAATGGTAAACATATATTCAGATTACACATTAATACCAATTCAACCGATAATCTAATCATATTAATAAATTAGATTAAGAAGAAGTTTTGATGTAAAATGCAGTATTTTTCACTATTCATTAAAAATGAACATTGTCAGAAAAATACCAAAAATTCACACAAAGTAAATTATGATGTCCCAATCATAGATAATAAGTTGATTTTGATGAGCATAGCTTATAAAATTGTCAAAATATAGATTTAAAAATGGTTTTCCATCAAAAGGCAATAGAACAATCTTTTAAAAATATTAGTGTATTCCATGCTTAAGATCAGATTTATTTTCATTTTAAACCTCTAAAACACTGTCTAATTCATTAATAGACATAGATAAAAATATTTATTATTCATTACATACTTGGGATGTTACAACCGCTACAAGTCTTTGGATATAGACAGATGGCTACCACTACATAGTCTACTGATACAAGAGTGGCACCAGTACAGAATATCTACCAATTAAAGGAGCTACCGATGGAAAGAGATACTGATACATAAGGCTACTATTATACAGAGTAAGAGCTACCGACACAAGACATACTGACTCAAGTCCAACATTACAAGCTCACTGATGGAGAGAGATACCAATGGAAACTAGTCTCCATTTATCTAAACCATACTTATGTTTGTTTATTAATAATGTTCATATTTGGTGCTTTTAATGCAACTACTATTAACTAAATAAGGTGCGGTGAATGTTAGTGAACCGTACCTCATACATACAGAAGAAATCATGCTTTTTTTCGGACCACATTAGAATTAACAGGAAAGACAAAATCCATTCCTAAGTGGTGTGGAAAAGAAATAAAAAAGATACTGAGTGTGGAGATATAGAAAGATACTCATTTGATTTAAAAAGAACATATTCCCCAAAGCATAAGGAAGAGAAGAACTTTTTTTGGAAGATAAGGGACATTGTTATGCTACAAAGACTACTCAACCCTAGTGAAAAACATCAATAAAAGGAATTTTAGGAACAAAACTACGACAATCTGTTTCTCACACAAAATTAGAGAAGGACTCAATCAACATATACTCAATAAAAAAAAGAGTCTACAGCTGCATTGCTGTCACACAAATCCTTTTAAACCCTTCCCATATCTTTCTAGATCTATGGTGATTTTCTGATTTACTATTCTAGTACTCTGTGTGGTTCTGTTTATCTTAGACATACACTAACTCCTGAGTATAACTGGATGATATCTAAAATCTTCACTCAAACTGTCTAAATCCTTTTATTTCCCACTGTAGATAGTGGTAGAGTTCAAGTGTGACCTGGATAGCATGTGTTCTCTGGTTTTGGTTTTTCCCATGTAGAATTATGGTAGTGTTCTGAGGACCTATAATATTTGAGTACTATTATAAACCACGATCTAGGGTATAGATCATAGTTTATATAAAACTTTTTGAGAGGACTAAGTCTCAGCTTGAGACTGAACCTCTTGGTTAAAACTATTGGGAATCATTATTTTAGTTAAAACTATATTGAACATTCTGCTTCTAATTACTTCAAATACAAATCTATTTTAAAGATTACCCTATTAGTTAAATTGGAATGTGTTTATAAATTTCATTTGCTAGAAAATTAGTTTAAAAATCTATCATAATCTTCAGATTAAGTTAAGTGAGAAATTATAAATCTTTGATAAACTAACTAAAACCTTTCAAGATTTATAGATCCACTACAGTTTAGTTTTTTATTTAATTTGGGGGATTTTAATAGAAATTGTTTTAACAGAAATTAATATTGGAAGTCAATTCACCCCCCTCTTGATTATCCACTCCGACCAATAGTAATAGGTTCTAGAACATTGATATTTATACATTATGTTTATTTAGTAATTTTTTCATGTGAATAATATGTGCACACAGTAATTATAATATATAAATTGGTTCTTTAAGATGTATATACTCAATGAAATAAATTTATATATATAGATATAGATTTTTCAAACTAAAATATATATAATTCTTTCACTAGAGAGGTATTAAATATGATTATTAATTATGTTTACCAAGGTGTATTTCAAGGATTTTTTTAACTAATTTATAATTTTATTAATGTGGGTGAAGATAAATCTTACAATGTTGTGAAATAGAAATAATTTTTAATATTGTTCATAATTTAAATTTATCTTAAAACATTTCAACTATATATTCCTCATTATATAATATTTGGATCTAGGTATAAAAGTGATTTAAATGAATCTTAAAAGACATATACCAATATAAATTTGGGTTTTTGGAAATCAACATTGACATATTTCATTTTTTATAATAAATGTAATACGTTGAACTTACATAGGTCTAGGGATACTGATTGGGTTGGAGGTTCAGATAATCAAAAATCAACACCTATGGGAAAACTTTTATTTGAAGAGAGTTTTTTATTGGAATTGTAAAAAATAAATTCTTACTATATAGATAATAGTTGAATCCCAATAAGATTCATCCACTCATGCATGAAAGAAAATGATGTGGATAAAAGTATATCTTGAGGATTTATGGTGAATTTTGAAAAACCATAAAACATTATTTTTGATAACGAGTAATATGTTGATCTATCTAATAATTTGATTTAGATTCTTCATTTAAGAACATCAATACTAAGTGTCTTTTTATAAAATAAAAAATAATTCAATTACATATGTAAAATTGGAGTATATTTCCAAATAATATCAAATTACAGATATATTCACTATGAAATTTCAAAGGGAATGGTTTGTAGAATTTAAGTTGAAAACCAAATGTCCAGCCTCTTCTAGTTACTTAATAAATGATCTTAAGAAATCCCTATGTTACTTTAGTTTTTTATCAAATGGGGAGAATAATTATAACTCATTAATTTTACATTTTTGAATTTAGAGCTGGTGTTATAATATATATAGAAATTCAAGGTTCATGAAGTTACATTTTTAGTTGTTGAGATGATTGAAGGGGATTATATCAATGATATGTCCACAAAATTCCTATATAAAGAGGTATGTAATTATCTAAAAAACAATTTTCACTCAAATTGTGTGGTGTTTTATATTTTCTCTTCAAGAAAGGATATTATTTATGAGATTTTGAAAAGGATTTTTTTATATTGACAATGAAATACATAGGGGTAGATGGAAGAACTCTATGGTTATTTTTTTGTTTTATTTTTTTCAATATAAAAGAGTTCAGGGCCCCCATTTTATGATGTAAATTTCTAGAATTATAGCACTATGAATATTTAATGGAAATTTTTTGAAGGCCAACATATAAATTTAGACGACACTTTTTTAATCATGATGGTTTCTTAAATCATGTTTCTCTAATAAAGTTTTATGGTTCAAAGATGAATATTATTTATGGAATAATTTTTAAAAGACTTGTCAAAAATAATTCATACAAATTATATTTTCTAGAGTGAATTTTCTAGACTCCGTATAAGGGAATGATATTTCCATATTGAGAATAAATAATCTTCATTGAATGAAGTTACAATTATAAAAAGTTCCTGTTATTTTTTCATAGGGTTCCAGCTATACCAATTCATGATAAAAAATATAATGATCAGATGAATACCTTGTAAATCTAGTTAATGTAAATATGTATATATTCGATATAAAAGAAATATAATGATTATTCCATATTAACATTCATGAATCCACTAGATTGAGTTTTTCTAGATATATAAAAAATGGAAGTAGATGGAAAAACGTTTATGGATGGTGAAATGATAGAATTAGTGTTTCTTGAAAAAAATACAATTAAATTTTTCCAGATATAGGGTCTCATGAAAAAAATGGGATAGTGGAATACTTACAAATAATAATTATATATTGATGTTCCTATAATGTTTTATATTGAGCCACCAATAATTATGAAATATATATATAATGTGACCTCAATGAATTATTTTTTAGAAGGAACAAAATTTGAATTTCCACAAAATATGAAACATAATTTTTTTGAAAGTAGATCCAAAATTTATGAGTTATCGAATCATGTTTTCAGAAATATTTTATGGAATGATGTTTTGGGAGTACTTTACATGATTTTTTTAAATGTAGATTATTTATGAATTTGGTTAACTATTCATTCAATATTCAAGTTTCCTAAAAAAATGTTCATTATTCTATTGGAGGTTTAATGATGGTTGGAAATATTCACTAAAACTAAGATTTGAGTCAGGTCTTATAATGTTTTTGAAATATAATGTATTCAGAGGCTTTAAAGATTTCCAAATAATGAATGAGTAGTTTGGGAATTTGAAAATTATATTTCATTCCTATTCCTTTTTTATCATATTAAGGTCATGTAAATAAAGTTTGATCTTCTCTTTTTGAATTATTTTAAAATATATTAGGAATACATAGCTACTTAGAATATGACCAGAAGAAGATATTCCATAAGCACAAATTTCTTTAATAAGGTGTGATGGAAAAAATCCAGATGAAAACTTCTAGATGAATTTGTTTTGGATGAAAATTTTCATAATATTGAGTTCAGGATAAAGAGATGATCTCATCTACATTGTAGGGTCAGTGTAATATCATCATTATATATGAATAAATTGGAATTTAAAAATATCATTCTTATATTGATCGTGGACAATTTGGTAACGTGTTATTTGCATTATTTTTAGGTCAAGGGTGATTGTTTTCCACTATCATTTATTATATGAATGATTCATTTCCCATTAATTGTTGTATCTGTGATAGATTTTAGTGAAAATTTAGTGTGATAGGTGATTCTAAACACAATAATAAGTATGTAACCTCATTAATAATAAAAAATTTAAAAACTAAATAACTTGTATTTATCTTTACCAGTATTATATTTCAGTGAGGTTGAGTTAAAATTTGAGCATATCTAAACACTTTTAGTTTGGATAGGTTTGTTTCTAAAAGAACAAAATTGTAAAAAAACAATATTACAACTGGTTCAACCGCTTTCTTAGAGGTTTTACACTCCTTGACACGTAATATTCAACATAAAATAATATATTAAATGATTAAAGTATTGAAATATTTGAAAATGAATCTTTAAACATGACACTTACAACCCAATACTTTCTTTTTCACATTGATTTTTCTTTATTTCAAAAAATATCTCCATTATTGTTAAGCGTCTTTCTAAACACCCATAAGGTTCTAATAATTTTATTCTTATCTGTTATTTATAATATATAATAAGTGAAATTATTTCCATCTAATCTATCTCAACATTTAGGAATTTATATTCTCTTATATTTCAATATCTGTAAACTAATTGTAACTCTATTTGAGGAATATGACCTTTTTATTGATGTTCCTCAACTATTTTTTAGTCTAAAATAGTTCCTACTAATTTCCAATTATATTTTTAAGTGATAAATAACCTTTAAATTATAATTCTTCAATTTAAAATACCTCTACCACTATAATCATTACTAGCCACATATGATTCAATAATAATATTATTTGGTTCTTTTCTATCTTCTTATATAGTAATTTTTATAGAGACGTACATAATTTTGTTAAAAAAATTAAAAAAATTCATTTGACTCGAAACAAATTTGGTTTATTTTAAATAATCCTCATATCCTTAAAGTAATCCATCTTCTGTAAAAATATTTCTGGTATTTATAACCTCTGTCATTGGATAAATACCCTATGAATAGTCACTCCTCATCTTATTCATTAAAGATTCCAAATTATAAATTAATGAAATTCATTAAGTGGGGACTATCAAATAATTTTATTTAATTCACATTAGGATTTCATTTAGAAAATAATTGAAAGATATACTTGTTTTATTTTAGCCTCAAATTGAATATATTTTTAATGTGCATAAAAATGCACATAGTCTCTCTCTGAAAGATGATTTAGAGCATGAACTCAACACGAAAGGTTCTTCCCATATCAACCAAGATTCTCTTTCTACTATATGAATATCCAACCTAATAGGGTGTGTATAATGAATAATATCGTTTCCAAATTATATTATTATAAAAAAAAGATTCAAAATAATTTATAGTGAAACCCATTCCATTCTCCAATATCAAATTCTAAATATAAACTATCTACTCTTTCTTAACATGTCTACTAAAGGATTAAAGGATCTCTACTACTTTAGATTTCTACTCATCAATATCACATTGGTTATCCTTGTAAAATCATTAATTAGTGTGCTTTAATTGAGAGTATAATTATAGGATTTCTGTCTCAGAGGCCTATACAAATGTGAATTAAATGTTCCATGATTTCTAGTTAACCAGATTACCACATTTTTGTGTCTTTATGATAAAATTTTAAATTTTAAAATATTTTACAAATATCCTATATTTCTCTCTATAATAATTGAATTTATCTTACAACATATCCTACTAATGTTTTTCATAAAATAATTTTACCATGATGTAAATTATTCAATTCCAAATATTTATTTCATCTTTTGAACAATGTCTTAATTATGAATTTAAATTAGATTTCTATGGGTTCATTATCCAATTATAATAATTCTTATATCCTTAAATACTTTCTTAATACATGATATTATTTTGAAAACTTATTCATTTAAATTATCATATAGTTTGAAATAAATGAATATATTTTTTGTATGGCCATCGACAAACAATGTTAGCCACAAGTATTTTTTGAAATATTTTATTTGGAAATAATTTAACATTTTCTATATTTTTTCACATAGAACTAATAATAATTTATTTTTTATTAAATCACTGTGTTTGGCTTATATTATATGAAACATTATCTTTGTCTACATGGAACATTGTGGTCAGATTGTGTGTCACGTGATAAAAAATTTCCTCAATGACTTGAGTAACATGCAAAACCGAGTTTTACTGAACAATAATATATTATAAAAAATTTATTATTTAATATAATAAGATATACCAAGATGTTAAATTAAAATTTATAAATAATATTAACTAATTTATAAAAATATATAATTTACATAAATATAATATAAATTCATATGTTACCAAATAATTAGAAATGAATATGAAAACTGTTTGAATATAATGGAAAATATAATAATTATTATTATTAATCACAAAGCTACTTTACAGTAATAAATTATACTAATTAAAATTAGTGGTAGATATTAATTTAATATATAATTTTTATATTCAATATAAATAATTTATATACATCCAATAGATTTTTTTGGCATACGACAAAAAAACTGATTTTACGCTTAAAAATATTAATTTTTATAAAAGTATTTCTACTGCTATTTAATAGAGAACCCATTTTAAATAAAATTTTAGAAACTTTTTTATATTTATAATTTAAAACTATACTTTATATTCATAATATAATAGTAAAAAATATGTTCTATATGGTTTTTTGTATTTTTCTGTGAAGTTTCATTTTTTTAAAGAAGAGTGAAAAATACTGAATTTTAGTTCAAAACCTTTTTTCCATTAATTTTTCTATATGGTTAAATTATAATAGAAATTTTTTTAAAATTTTAAATAGATAATATTTTTTTAAATCACCCTAATTTGGGTGAACATAATAAATTTCAATTTTAAATTGAATATTAAAACATAGATAACTTTAGAACATTTTTACTTGAAAAACATGTATTATCAGCCCGACTGTGGGATTTAATATAAATTAATTTATTCTAATTAAATTATTGAAATATGAAAACAGTGAATAAATATTGTTAATAAGAATAATCTATAATATTTATTAATTCTAGTTTTTTTTAAAAAAATGATTAGTTAAAGTAGTTGAAATTAATTACATCGATTAAGTTAAAATTTATATTAGTAAAGGGATAACCCTTAAACTTAAGGACCCAAATGACATAAAAACATTTCAAAAACCCATTTCATGGCTATATAACATCAATAATCCTTAAATTATTGTGTTTCGTTGGATTTGTATGTCTTTTTATACGTAAAAACTTAGGTACACCTAAACTATTTTCAAACATTAGAAGTGTGTCGTTTCCCGTCACTATAAATGGCCACCACATATCCCTATTATTCGTAACTCTCTAAAAACTTATGTTCAGAAAATATCTCCCCAAAAACTTCAAAAACCCTACCATCCTCAATTAATACTCACTTGGGTAATAAATCCTTGCAAGGAACCCCTTTGGTGAAAACCGAAAGAATTTACCTGATTGAGTGGTAACAACCTCCCTCTAGCTCTTTTATTTTTTTTCTTTCTGAACTCCGTCAAATCAACTTATTACATTATTATAAAAAAACTATAATATTAAATATACTATGATTTTTTCCTATATGTTTTATACCTATAATAAAACACACTTCTATATAAGTTGTAACGAATATATTGTTTATGTGCGTGGATAACAATCGCCACACAAAGTGATGACTATTTGTTATTCATTTTCCTCCAAAAATGGGTTGAATTTTGATGTAAAATATGTTTATGTATGACCCATATAATATTTTTTATGTCTTTATTCTTCTTTAATTATTTCACAACACATATATTTATACTTTCCATTTTTTTTAAAATGATTATTTTGTTTCAGGATATATGGACAACTGCCCCCTCAAAGTGATATGATTTTTTCACACATTACATAGAATGTATTAAGAATAATTTTACTGAAATAATAATATATATGAAATAAAAATTATAATGGAATTAAATATATAAATATATAAATATATGACATTTTTTGTTTTTTCTTTCACTACTAAAATAAAAACTGTAGCAATGTACATGCATAGATATGACCTGAACTCTCTTGAAACTGTGTTTTAAATTTCATAATTCTATATTCTATTTATTTTTACAATACATATTTTAATAATATAATTGATATTAATTTAATTTTTTACATTGTGTAAAACAATATATAAGTGTAATGACCAAATATATAACAAATTAAGACACATATGAAAAATGTGAAAGTTACCCAAAGCATAACCTTAAAAAAAATCGTTAAAAAGAGGTTAATATAATGTCATAAGGAACCAAATATGTTATTATATATAATAATATTTTTCTGTGGTTGATGAATAATAATGTTATTTCTATTATACATGAATTTTGTATGAGTATGATGATAGTCAAGACATAAGGTAAGTGAATTTCATCTCGCTTTTTATATCTATGAGATACATTTTAGGTTTCTAATATTTTATTTTGTGCAATGTATATACCATCCATGAATTAATTTTATTATTATTATTATTAAGTTTATGGTTATTTTAATATTAATTACTTTAATTTTTTTCATGGGTTTTATGTTTTAAAATGTACCAATTATGTAATATAGTTTTGTCTCAATATTCTTTCATGGAGATTCATGTTATTTTTATGCACCTAAATTCCTTTTGGATCTATATAATCTAACATTATATAAGTTATATCACTAATTTTTTTAATTGCATGATATTTTAAGTTTAATTTAATTTCATTTACTTACATATAGAGTGTGATCCCATGTTACCATATAGAAAGAGTTTAGTGAAACAATCTCATCATTTATTGGGATTGTTTATTTTTTTACTTTTGTTGATGAAACCTTATGATACATCTCCCTAGAACACTCATGATTTTCCTTCACCTCGGTTTATTAAATATACCTCCATGTACTAGAACAATTTTCCACTCTTTGGTACTAAGGATAATTAATAAAATGTTTTTAATAAAAGACTTATTGTATTTCTCTCTTTAGTTGGAAGTAAATTTTATATTCAAAAAACATGGTTTCAAAAACAAATTCAATATTTTTTCAAATGATCCATGATGATTGTTTTCATGTAAAAATAATTATATATTTTTTTATGGTTTTAAAAATATTACTATGATTTATTTATAATTTTTAAATGTAGTTTTGAAAAAAAAAAATTCAAAACGTTTAAAATATTTCATTATATGTTTCAAAAATATTTTCAATGAAATGGTTTTTCAGATGTTTTCAAGCATAATTTATATGTTATCAAATTTATTTTCAAAGAAATGGTTTTCAAATTTTTTTAAATTTTTCTTTATAATTTTTGAAGTTGTTTTTAGTGAAATAGTTTTGAAAATGTTTTCAGTATTTCTTTTATTTGTTTTCTAATTTATTTTCAATGAAATTGTTTACAAAAATCAATAATACTTTATAATATTTCAATGTGTTATCAAAGAAAAATAAATTTAGAATTATTTTATACTTATTTGATTTATTTTTAATGAAAATGGTTTTCCATTTTTTTCAGTCACCTATTATAAGTTTTCATTGAAAAGGGTATTCAATATGATTTTAACCGTTATTTTTATTTATTCAAAGTATTTTAAATGGAAATGGTTTTCCAAAGGATTTATGTTTTAAAAATCCTTTTTCAAAGAATAAGATTTATCTTCCTCAATAAATTTTTTAACGTTATTTTAAAATTATTTTCAATCTTAGATGACATATTTGGATGTTACTCAAGCGTTTGTGGGAAAATATCTAAAAGGTACATTCATATTTTATCTAATAATGGATTATGTATTGATGACATGATGTTTGAAAAACTCATTTCTGTTTCATATTTTATATTATATTTAAACCATTTTCTTTTCAGAGGGTATTTTTTTAAAATCATTTTGAATCTTCTATCTTTTTTATAGGTTATGATATGATTACATGTTTATTCTACACATTTAATTTAATGTGTTATTATATGATTTCTTATAGTTTTGTGTCAAATATATGTATGGTTTCATTATGAGAATGTTGGGACCTATATCTCTCTCCAATACGTTGGGTAATGATTTATATCTCATTAGATAGGCTATGATTGTACTAGGAGGGACCCTTGACTACATTGGTGTCTATGGGATTGAACCATGACTACCAAGATTGTATGAGGATTGAACTCATGCTACTAATATGGCCATGGGAGTGTACCATGACTACCATGTTGTTATGGGGAGTGATCCCATGCAACTAATATGGACTTGGAATCAATGACGTGAATAATATGGAAATCATGTTATGTGATTATGTGTTTTATACAATACCATGACTTATTCCGATGTTATAATTTCATTGATTATGTTATTTTTTCCATATGAATCTTGTTTTATGAACTACCAATATTTATTCCATTATTCTTTTTTATGATCATTGATATGCATGGTATAATTTTATAATGTTATGATCATATTCTCATACCCCTATTCTCATGCTTATGCTTATATTTCTCTATTGTTTACACTTACTAAGCATCTAAAATCACCCCTTTTTATGTTTACTTACCCAGATTATGAAGATATGTATTAATTATGATGGGCCTAACAAGGGATATATTCATTAATAATCTAGTGAAATATAATTTAGCTCACTTATTTACTTATGTCTATGTTTTCATGTTTTAAAATGTGTGATACTAATATGTTCTTTAGGAATCTATTTGTTTATTATTTTATATATTCTGAAAAAGTTTTGTAATGATATTGTATGAAAATCTATGGATTCTATA
The DNA here is from genome assembly GCA_963277665.1 of Viscum album. Classification (NCBI taxonomy): domain Eukaryota; kingdom Viridiplantae; phylum Streptophyta; class Magnoliopsida; order Santalales; family Viscaceae; genus Viscum; species Viscum album. Next base: position 373,453,423 of record OY728160.1, on the reverse strand, counting down.
GTTGGTTTAGGAAAAAATTTATAGTTATCATTTAGAAACTATGATGACAAAAAATTAGTGAGTTATGAAGAAATAATTCTTAGGATAGGTCTTGGGATGTCACTATGGATAATTATAAGGACAAGTTAACTTTTAGGAAAATTCATTGTAATTTTGGTAAAGTATAGAGTGAGTGGTTTCATATAAATACATCCATATCTAGATACTACAACTATGTAATGCCCCAATCCTAGTTACCCAGAGTCGGTGCATTATTACATAACATTGGAATGATCACAATAAAATCATGTCTCTAAAGACTGGTCAATTTTATATTATTCGAAACAAGATTCACACATAAGTTCAATTTTACAAATTTGATAGAAATACAACACGAATTTATTCCATTAGAAACATGAAATCCTTTTAGATTATTCCTGCAAGTAACTCATAACTAATTCTTCATATCCTGGGAAAATGAAACATAAGAAAAGAATTAGGTCAAACGCTCAATAAGGGTAAGAAATACAGCAGAAGATAACATAAATATTAAGCATGGTGAATAATTAAAACCATAAGCCTTTACCAATAAGAAACATGAATACATTTATGGTAGGAATATGATATGTGTAAATAATGCCATAATAAAACATAATCATGGGTATTATACTAGTCGAATGACCACACGAACCATCAATATTATTGTCACGACTCGTCATAGAGGCTGATGTCGTGACTACCCGAAGCCCACCTTCTATAGGCCAGGGGCTGGCGACAAGCACCAAAGGCGTAAATCCCGATAAAAGGGAAGGAATTGCCTTTATATAAAAAAAACACCACAGAGTATGAAATCTGAAGTAAACACTATGTAAATTGAGTACAAAAGTAATTGCTGGAAGCTAAATGGGATGGAATACAAGCCCAACTGAAAGTATAGTACAACTGAAAAGAAAGAACAACAGCAGTAAAGTAAATCTACAACCACTGAGTCGTCCTCCGACTATCCCACCAGAAGTGTGGGTACAAATAGTCTCGTAGGATCCTTGGCTCCGTCCGTCCGCTTCGTGTACGTTCCACCAGATAACCCACCTCCAGATATCGTCCCGCTCCACAAGCCTCAACCACGATCAGCGTTGTCCGTCGTCTGCAACCATCACAATGTTGTGCGGGCATAGCCCGTGCAGGGGTTAGTATATGATACTAAGTAGGGACCCCAAGGCTCCCGAAGGTCTCCCAGAATCCAAGAAGGATAAACCACAAAGGAAAGTTAAAATCATGAAGTATCAACCAACTATACTTAGGTATATGCCCATACATATACCTAAGTCATCAATTCCAGTTCTGCTCCAACTCACAAGCCCAAGTTCAACCTAGTCCACATAGGAAAGCACAACCCAATCCACATAGGAATGCACAAACCAATCCACAAAGGATTGCAAGTCAATCAAATCGAAGATAATGATTGAAAGTCAAGACTCAACTCACATAGGTATACTACTCACGAAGAGGGGTGGAGATGATAGATGTAGCCTCTGAATCATCTCCCCTGCTGAACCCACATAGGATCCAAGTACAGAAGTCGTCAATGTCGAATCCACATAGGATCCAGGTACAGTAACCATCGCTGCCGAACCCATATAGGATCCAAGTACAGTTGTCATCGCTGCCGAACCCACGTAGGATCCATGTACAGAAACCATCACTGCTGAAACTCACATAGGATCTAAGTACAGTCGTCATCGTCGTCGCAGTTGTAGCCACCTCTAGGGTTCCCGCACACAGCACGTTCGATTCCGGGAGGGTCCGCTCCATGAGCCAAGGGGTCGATACATCAAATGTCACAATGTCCAGAGTTCATGTATCACAAAGTTTTGTCTCATCAATAAGAACTCAATGTGACAGATGGTGCGTCAATAAGGCGCCCGATCTGAGAGTTATTGGCTTTTTCGTCCCTGGGCCCCGATTGGTTTCAAAGATTAAAACAACCCGACTGTATTCCATTTGTGTCCAAACCTCAAGTGATGTAAGCCAAAAGAACCATCTCACTAAGAGGAAATCAACGAGATCGATGACACGTCATTCGGACGTCTGGTCGTTAAGTTATAATCATTTCCGCTCCAAGGGCCCGGTTGGTTTCAGGTTCGAACCAACCCAGCCATACCTAAACTTTACCGAAATCTTGGGTGTATTATATCGAAACGACCATCTCGATCCAAGGATCCCGATGCAACAGACAGTGTGTCGATCGGAAGTATGTATCCCAATTTATGGGCGTTTGAACGAATCTGTCCGAGAATAGGGGGTTCGGGCTCGGTCCGACCCTGACCGATACCCCCTCGGTCGGCCCTAACCGGGTCGACCCAACCCGGGTCTAGGTCCGGAGCATTTGGGTGCGGCCTGGCCTGGCGGGGCATGGCCTGTGGCCCGGCTCGGAGGCCTGCTGATGCTCGGCTCGCGGCCGAGCGGGGTGCGAAGGGGGGGCGCCACCCCCCTGTTTCCGAAATGGTCGGCCATTAGGGCCGGCCTTTTGTAACCGCAGGACCCGAGGGGGTCCCGTCTCAAGGTGGCACTGGAGTCCGGCTCTGCCGGGTACCACTTTGTAGAACCGTCGTGGCTAAAGGCCATGACTTCTGTCCACCCGGCGCGACAGGAAGGCATCGCGCCCATCCGCCACGGCCCGCCCCGGCCAGGACCCCCCCTTTATTTTTTGGCATGGCTCGACGATGCTGCACCTCTCCACCGTGGCCCACTCCTGTCCGCGACCCCACCAGCCTGGCGCAATGGCACCTTGAACCATCTTTGTGGCCCACTTCGGTCATGGACCTTTTTGTTTTCGTGCGGTGCAACGACACCACGCTGCCTTCACCGCAATGTTCAACTAGGATCAAAAAATAAAAGGGGAGGAGGATCTACCGTGTTTGTACGGTCTGATATCCTCCCATTATGTTGATAACAATGGGACAAATTAATTAACGAAGAACGTTAAATTAATCATGATAGTAAATAACCTCTACCTCGCCAATATGTTTGTGGTTGTCAAGAGCCACAAAATATGGCGTCATTTCCATCGTCAACGGTGTGCAATTGAAGAAATGTCATCCTCTCATTTATCACGGAGAGAAGAATATGATTGTGCATAGTTAGAGAACTCCCACATCGGTGTCTCTTCCCTTGTCACAGAGGTGGAAGGGAATGGAGAAACCAGAGTCACTGAGTTTTTATTTATTGAAGAGATGATGTTCTTCGTTGGAGAAAGAAGTTCTTAAAAAGAAACCAGAGCTCTCCCTTCCCTAATTCCCAACACAACAGAACTAACCCCAAAATAAAATAAGATCCTCTTAATTTATTAAAACATGCCATGGGTTCAAATTAAAAAATTCAAATACTTAATTCAATTAATTGAATAAGTGTGTTTTGGAATAATTTAATGAGGGGAAGGTGAGGAGAGGAGAAGTCACCCACTTAATGGGGGAGTTAAACATGTTAAGAAGAGTTACCAACTTTAAGAGGGGTTGGGGGTTAGAGGAGTTAAAGGAATGTTAAGGGTTAGTGATCGTGTGGGACCCACCTAAAAAATATCCTATCATGGGTATTTAGGGGCTTTTGGGTCCCACCCCAACTACCCCATGTAGGATATAACCATTAGATAATGAAAATAAAATTGTACCACAATTTTATTTACTTCACATTTAATCCTCAATTTTTAACAACTCCTCACGACAAAACGCACCTTCGTGAAATGTCATCATAAGAAATTATCGGTGCTTCGGTTCCATCGGTGCCCTCAGATTTCAATTCCGAGAACTAGTTTAAAAGATAGAAAAATCTGCTCGTTTGTTTTCTGAACGTAACCGAGCTAATCATCAGAAATTTATTATGGGCACACTGGGCCTTAGAATCAAGTGCCGTCAGAAACTGAATACTTGTAAAATCACAGATATTTTAAGAAAAAAATTCACTTGAAATTTACCGATCTTTAAATTACTCCCACCTCAGGGCATTACGTCCCCGTAAATATATATCACAAACTAGGGGAACAAATGAGGGTACGGAGCACGCATCTGAGCCTCCCGCTCTCATGTGATCTCTTGGAGGTTCTCGTGCTTCCAACTGAAGCACACTAGAGGAATCGACCATCCATGTAGGACCCGCTCCTGTCGATCCTTGATCTCCACCAGGACCTCCGAAAAATTCGCCCCATCATCGATGTCCATCTCCCCGTGATCGATGATATGCGTCGGGTCATGCACGTATCTCCTCAGCTGAGATACGTGGAAGACGTCGTGCACCCAGTGCAACTGAGGTGGAAGAGACATGCGTTAAGCCACCTCGCCTATCCTACTGAGAACCTGGAATGGTCCGATGATGCGCGGAGACAACTTGCCGCCCCGGCCAAATCTCTGTAATCGACGTCGAGGTGAGACCCATAAGAAAACATGGTCTCCATCCTCAAACTCTAGAGGTCTCCGCCTCCTATAAACATAGGACTTATGTCAACTCTGAGCAGTCCTCATCCTCTCATGGATGATCTATACCTTCTCCGTCATGGCTTGGACCGTCTTTCATCCTACACATGCTGACTCCCTAGGGTTAGTCCAGCACAGAGGTGATCTGCAAGGTCGTCCATACAATGCCCTGTATAGGGTCATCGCGATAGTGGAGTGTTAGTTGTTGTTGTATGAAAACTCCACCAAGGGTAGGTGATACTCTTCCTGCAACCCCTTCCAAAGCGGGGAAGTAAATCTAGCATCTTGATCGGATACTATAGTCAATGGAAACCCATGAAGCCGTACGATCTCCTGAACTTGGAGGCGTCACAAGATCTCCACTGAGCCCTACTATCTGATGGGTAAGAAGTGGGCTGACTTGGTGAGTCGGTCTACGATCACCCAGATTGAGTCATGTCCTCTGGAAGTACGTGGAAGCCCTATCACGAAATCCATAGATATCCCATTCCACTTCCACTCCGAGACCTCCAATGGTTGTACCAAGCCTGCTGGTCCCTAGTGCTCCGCCTTCACCTGCTGACAGGTGAGGCATCATGAATTGAACTCTGCCACAGCCTTCTTCATACCTGGCTACTAGTGATGTCGTCTGAGATCTTGGTACATCTTCACCACACCTAGATGTACCGCTAAAGGGGAAGTGTGAAACTCTCTCATCACCTCCTCTTGTAATGAAACTGGTACCATGGTACATCTTCTCAAAAGTAAGACGTGCTCTCCTCCTACATAGAATCCATCAGGTGCATGTCCTGATGATATCTGTGCATGTCACATCTCACAGTCAATGTCCCCACGTTGTGCCTCTCTATCCCGCTGACGAAGTGGAGGAGTGACTGTGAGAGACTGTAGAAAGGCTACCCCATCTCTATCCACTTAGGATATCTGCAATGCAGCTAAATTCTTTATCGCCTCTCGAAGTAGATGAATTCATGTTCTTCTGCTGAGAGCTTCAACTACTAATTTTCCCTTTCTGGGAGTATAGACTATCTCAAAGTCATATTCCTAGAGGAACTCATGCCATTTCTGTTGTCTCAGGTTTAGGTCCTTCTGTGAGAAGATGTACGTGAGACTCTGGTGGTCAGAATATACTGTAAAGCACTCACCCATCTGATAATGTCACCACATCTTCAAGGAGAAGACCACTGCTGCTAACACTAGGTCATGGGTAGCGTAGTTCTGCTCGTGTTTCCTCAACTATCGTGTTCCATAGGCGATCACTTCCCACTCCTTCATTAGGACACACCTGAGTCTGATCCTTGATGCGTCGTAGTAAACTATGTACCCTACTCCCTCCTCTAGTAGCCTCAAGATGGGTGCACTGGTAAATCACTATCTCAGCTCCTGGAAGATCTGATAACATATGTACGACCACACGAAGGGTTTCCCCTTCTACAAAGATGATAGTGCTTCTTCATCACTGGAGAAGTATGGCACAAATATCCTATAGTACCCACAAAAACCTAAAAAACTATGCACCTCTGTCATGCTCCTGGGTGGCTCCCAAGCTAGCACTGCCTCGATCTTCATAGGGTCCACCGCAATGCCCGCCTCAGAGATGATGTTTCCCAAGAATTGGACTTCTCGAATCCAGAATAGACACTTCAGGAGATTACCATAAAGTTGGTTCTCTCGGAATGTGTCTAGTATAACCTGAAAGTGGTAGGTGTGCTCCTCCTCTGTAGTTTAGTAAATAAATAAATCGTCACTGAATACTACAACAAATCGATCGAGGTATGGCGGGAAGATCTTTTTCATGAGACTCATGAAAACTACTGGAGAATTGGTTATGCCGAAAGGCATAACCAAGAACTCATAGTGGCCAAACCGACACCTGAAGGCCATCTTCTGCACATCCTCATCTCGAACTCTGAGCTGATGATAGCCTGACCTGAGGTCTATCTTCGAGAACCATCGTGCTCCCTTGATCTGATCGAAGAGGTCATAAATCCTCAGAAGTGGATATTTGTTATTCACAGTCACCTAGTTTAGGCGACGTTAGTCGACACACAGTCTCAAGCTCCCGTCCGACATCTTGACGAACAAAATCGGGGAAGCCCGTGGTGAAACACTAGGTCGAATAAATCCCTTGCCCTGCAAGTCCTCCAGATGTACCTGTAGCTCTCGAAGCTCAGTGGGAGCCATCCGATATGATGGAGTAGATATCAGGGTTGTCCCCGGGTACAGGTCAATATATATGTCTATCTTTCTGCAAGGAGGTAGTCCTGGAATGTCATCAGGAAAAACGTCTACATAATGATCCACCACAATAGTAAAACATTGACTCCACACGTCAACTACTCCAAGGATGAGACTAGCCAACTGATAAGTGATCGGCTGTCCTCTCCTCTGTGTGAGTCCATCCTGCACTGCAAAGGCTCCCTTCTCACCGGTGAAGGTGAAACTACTCCCATCGGTGCAGACACATCACACTTGTGCCTAATACAGTCGATCTGAGCATGGACCATGGATAACCAATGAATTCCGAAGATGACGTCGTAAGGCCTTGACGTCACTAAAAGAATATCCTAGCCGAAGATCTCTCCTCCTAGAGTAATCTCACACTACAGGAACTAGTGCGTAATCATCTAGTCTTCTCCCGTAAGAGTCTCTAGGTGTAAGGATCTAGACAACAACTCCGTCAGAATCTCCGAGCTCCGAAAAAGGGTAGAGAAAATGAAAGAATGACTCTCTCCTGTGTCTATAAGAACTACGGTAAGGGTGGAGTGGACACAGATAGTACCTCGAATCATCTCAGGTGCGCCGTGGCCTTATGCCTCCATCGCCTGAAGCTGAGCCTACCTCTCATATGGCTAGCTCTGCTGCGTGTGCCCCGCACCTCCGAACAAGTATCCAGAGGTCACCCACCAGATGGTCTGGTCCTCTTGGACCACTACGTCATCTGTCTACTGCTAGCTGCAGAATACTCTTTTATATTTCTCCCTATGGTAGGCCTCACTACTGGTGTAGATTCAGTAAGGAAAATCCCCACGAGAAGGGCTCGCTCAAGTACTTCTACCTGTGTCAGAATTCTGAGGGAGATCATTGAAGCCCTGATCTCATGCCTTAGTCCCTGATCAAAGGTTCAGGCCCAGAAGAATGGGTCTCGTACCATGTCCATGAATTAATGCGAGAGATCAGTAAATCTCGCCGAGTACTGGGCTTCTGTCATGATGCCCTACCGCAGCTGTAGTAGCTCTTGAATGCACACCGCACTGATGGTGGCTGGAATGAACTCCGAGCTGAAGAGGCTCTCGAAGTCCGTCCAAAGTAGATATGCCTCGCCGTGCACCTGGAGCATTAGGATCCACCATCTACCTGCTGCTGCGTGCAGGAGACTCACCGCAAGGATCACCATGAGGTCTGCTAGTGTCCCTACCAACCTGAAGACTCGAACAACAGCCTCCATCCAGTCCTCAACTGCATGAGGGTCTGTCTCCCCATGGAACCTGGGTAGTCTCTGACACCGAAACTCATGCAGTGCACTCAGGAAACATCCACCCTCAGCTGTTTTGGATGGTGGCATTGGTGGCTCGGTGGGTAGAGGTACCCCTGGTGCCACCACTGTAATGGGGACCTACACCGAGGCCTCGTCACTCAATGGGCTGCCATCTCACACAAATCTCAAAACCCTACCTAGATGCCATCGTGGGGCCATCCCAAAAAGAAATATGTGTTCCACGGTTAATACATTATACCTAGTGAGCATACAGAAAGTAATCACAATGAAAACTTTTGAAACAGACATGCAAATCAATGTTTTCATGCACTAAGTCGGAAATCAGAAGTCAATGTCCTAGTGTATGGATACGTCGGCCGCCACACCAACACTGGACTCTGTGGACTGATAACCACAATCAATACCATAGACACTATTTCTTCACAGAGAAGAAAATTATAAGAGTCTTGATTTTTGTGGTAGAACTGACTCCTCTGATACCAATTTGTCACCACTCGTCCTCGGGGACTGTGTCGTGACTACCCCAAGCCCGCCTTCCAAAGACCAGTGGTAGGGGACTAGCAACGAAGGAATAAATCCTGATAAAATGGAATTCATTATCTTTATATATGAAAACAAACACCACAGAGTATGAAAGCTGAAGTAAACACAATGTAAACATAGTACAAAAGTAAGTGCGGGAATGTAAATGGGTTAGAATACAAACCCAACTGAAAGTACAGTACCACTAAAAAGAAAGTAAAAAAGAAAGAAAGTAAATCAGAAACCACAGAGTCGTCCTACAACTATCCCACCTGAAGGGTGGGTGCAGATAGTCTCATATGCTCCTCAGGTTCGTACATATGCTCAGTGTACATTCCACCAGATAAACACGGCTGGGGCGGGCCGTGGTGGAGGGGCGCGGCGCCGCCGCACCGCGCAGGCCGGACAGGAGCCGTAGCCTTTGGTCATGGAGGTTCTATAAAGTGGCGGTCGGCAGAGCCGCCCGCCAGTGCCACATGGAGGTGGGACCCCCTCGGGTACCACAGTTACAAAAGGTTGGCCTTAATGGCCGGCTATTTTGAAAACAACCCCCCCCCCTTCGCACCTCGCACGGCCGCGAGCCAAGCCGCAACCGACCTCGGAGTTGGGCCACAGGCCATGCTCCACCGCGGGCTGGGCCATGCCCCACTGGTCCGAGCTAACCCAGTGGGTATCAGTCCAGGTCAGACCAGGCCCAAACCCCCTATTATTAGAAATATTTGTTCAGACGCACATAACATGGGCTACAGACCTCCGATCGACGCACTGTCAGTTGCATCAAGATCCATGGATCGAGACGGTCGTTTATGTATATTACACTCAAGCTTTCAGTAAAGTTTGGGTACATCCTAGTTGGTTCAAACTCGAAACCTACCGGGCCCTTGGAGTGGAAACACTTATAACATAACGACCGGACGTCCGAATGACATGTCGTCGATCACGTTGATTTACTCTTTGTGAGACGGTTCTTTTCGCTTACTCCGCTCGAGGTTTGGTCCCAACTGGATTACAGTCGGGTTGGTTTAAACTTAAAATCCAACCGGGCCCATGTGATGATAAAGCCAATAACTCTCAGACCGGGCATCCAATTGATGCACCTTCTTTTGTGTTGAGTTCCCATTAACGAGACGGAACTTTGTGATACATTAACTCTGGAAATCGTGACAGTTGATGTATCAAACCCTTGGCTCAATTAGCGGATGTTGACATAGATGAAATCAAATCTATTTGAGAATAATATCAATTTATTTTTATAAATAATTTAATGTTACATAATTATAAAAGAAAGAATTTATTTTGAAAATATTCTAATAATATTTTATGGGATGCTTTGACGATGTTATAACTGCAGAATATAGCCCCTCCCACTGTATAAGTTAAAAAAATTCTTACATTAATTTGTTCAAAAAGGTCATAAAGTAACATGTTTAGAAAACGATGGAATGTTTTTTTTCCAAACGTATGAGGTCAAATAAGGGTATAAATGACTTTATCCCATAGTATAATATGTAGATAAAAATTTTTGGAATACATTTTTTTGGAAAACATGGATGTGGATGATAAAGAGGTCCCAGTAGATAATTACATATAAACAACATTGAATAATGAAGTGGTTGTAGAATTAACACTTATATTGTACTTTTCCTTGGTCCAGGGTAGGTTAACCTCATGTATAATATTGAAATAACATTTATTAAACTATACAAGATTAATATACGTTAATTTGATATCATATATGATCTTTAAACATTGCATTGTTATTAATATCTTAGTATTATCGTCCTTCCGGGTGCTAATGGATTCGTTTTCCTTTATATTCTTTGTTATGTGAGTAATATTTTTTATGGATGGGGTTTATCTTATTCATACCCAAAATTATGTCAAGTCTTTAAATATTATTCCTAATCATCAAATCAAAATTATTCTTCAATGGATACGATGGGGAATGAATATCAATGCGTTTGTGGAGACAGTAATCCGTAATTACGCACAAGAAACAATATCATTATTTTGATATTAAAGTAATATATAATTAGATGTTATATCATATATACAGAATCATTATCATGTTATATTTATTATATACCTCAATTACACATCATTATTATACCCACCCAAATAATAATGTATTGAAGAAAAATTACACCATGACATGGAGATGGTAAGCTGTACGTACACATGTATGATGACATGTCATTAAAAGGATGGATAGAATAATGAATATGGTTATACCATATTTATAATTACATCACAATATATAGAAGATAATGGAGTTATTTTTTTAGAATAGAAACAACAAAGAAAGAAGAAGTGGGAGAAGAAAGCAACTTGAAAGAGGCGATGAAATATTTTCCTCTTCTTTGGGTTCTTCGTTTTGATTTTACCAAAATGGATTATTAGGTTGGATTTATTACTAAATTAAGGCCTCTACAATGAATTTATGAAATTTTAGAGGGTATTTTGCCTGGGTTATGTCGATCCAAATGGCTTTGAATGTGTGAATTAGAGATAAGGGGAGTGTCCTTTTATTATATGTGTGAGGGCATCTTAGGAAAAGCAAGAAATGTTATTTAATAGTAAAATTATTTTTGTAACACCCTGAGATTTTATGAAAAATATTATTTTAATTTCATTGATGTCTTGTGCTGTAAGCTACAACAATATTGCCTTGTGCTATACTCAACACCGTATGAGCTTGCAGTATACACAACACTATTCTTGGATCATGTTACACACAATTTTGATAGTAGTTATTCTACGAAACATTGAGTGTATATATATATATTCAATTTATAAATGAAATATGTTTGGATTCTGTTATACGAAATAACAGAGGAGTATTGCACAACATGCAACCCTGACATGGCTTGCATTGCACGCAATCGCGACCTTCCTCGATAGCGTATGTTGTACGCAATACCGGGTTTCACTAAACAATGATATATTGTTATAATATTATTATGGACTAGAAGTTATGAATTGTATTAACTAGATTTTTAATTTTATAAAATTATTATTCATATTACACATTTTCTAGATTATGGTTTGAGAATAAAATAAATTTTTCGTGTAAAATAATTATTTTTTAAAAAATGCAGCTTTGTCACCTTTTGATGGCGCACCCACATTAAATTTTATTTTTGACATGTCTATAAGATAAATTTGAAAAAATAAAATTCTTCTTTGGAATTAGGATATAAAAATTTACTTTGGATAAAAGTTTCATATTATTTTGATAACTTTCATATTTTAATGAATAGTAAAAATACGCTATATTTTAATTAAAAACTACTTTTTTCATCGCAATAATTTATATGGATAGATTATCTTTTTAATTGGTTTTAAAGTATATTTAGAATATATTTTAACCATTTAATACAATGTTGTTCATTGGATATAATTTCACATTTAAACCAGACAAAAACAAGTGTCAATCTTTTGATAGTTATTATCTCTTAAAAACACGCTATTTGTTTTGACGACGAGAATTAATTTTTAAATAAATTAATGAAAATAATATGTTTTGAATTTGGTAAAATAGAAATCATTTTTGAATTCATAGTATCAAATATATCTTAGGCCTAATTTGTTTTATTTTTTTGGAAACATTCATTTTTTGATGAATAGTGGAACCACTAAGTGGTAGTTAAAAAACTGAATTTTCATAAAACATAATTTTACCGCTACTGTGAGTGGAATTTCGAAACACCGAGAGACACGATTAATATCAAGTACTAAAATGTGGTTCAATGAGATGAAAATATTTTTCAGTGAATAGTAACGTTTTACATTTATTACCACGGTTAAAAGTAAATAGGATAATTAAGGGTAAAAATGATATTATTATTACCCTAACACATGTCCTAATTCTATTGGATATGACTAATTCGACCAAAAAAACATTACTAATATAATATGACCATTTAGGCTCACTTGAATTAGATTAGGACATTTAATATTAATTTATTTAAAGAAGGGTTCAAATAGTTAAAATCAAAGTTTAATAAGTTAATAATTTTTAATATAGTTTAATACATAAGATAAATTAGACTCTAAATATTCATTATAAAGATAAAAATATTTCCTACATAATGGTATTTTAAGTATAATTTTTGGACATTAAATAATTTAATTTATTTATGACACAAAGATGATGCAGTAATTATCTTATTAATGAAATATTGACATAATTGATGTTATAAATACCTAAATAAATGTGATTTGAGACTTTTAATGAATTTAACTACTTTTATAGGTTAATATGACAAGTTAGTTTTGATTTAATTAACTTTTTTCAAACTAATAATTTTGTTATAATTTTCACAAAAATCAATTACCAAATAGTGTCAAAATTGACATAAAATAGTTTTTAAAACAAATATTATATTATTAACTGTTATTTTATTCCTAAAAATATACGGTTCGGCAAAATGACTTAGATAAGGTTATATATATTAATAATGAACAACTTGGGGTTCGTTTGTCTTTTTATAGTATGTTTATTATCCTTATAGTGTAAGAAAACAAGAAGACACAGTAAAAGTAAAATTATTTTACTTAAGGAGAAATCTAAATGATATGGTTAAAATAGAAACCTAAACATGTCTAAATTCTTTTGGATGAGATTATTTCGACCCATACCTAAATTATATTCGAAATAAATCTATTTGGAGCTATTAAAAACAGAATATGACTTTATAATAAAATAATATTTTTAGTTTTTCCAAAGGTGACCCTCTCCTCCCTTATAAAAGGGCACCTACTACCTCTCTTCCTCACACCACTTTGAGGATTCATTCTCGGACAAACCATAAAAAATTCTCTTCTCCACTTACATAGAAACATTATAGAGGTCTTGGTATTCTTAAAAGACCAATTTTAGTGCCCTAAGAGGAGGTCTCAAAGAGGCGCTTCAAAGAAGAGGTAATGCCCGTTACCGATTCTTTCAACTTTATTTCTTCTTCCCCTTCATCTTCTTTAGTTTTTTCATTATTGAGTAATAACATCAGTATCACTCATATACTTATATGTTATTATAAGTATTAAAAAACCATATTTCACCATCTATCCATCCTATTTAAAACGAAATCACCGCGTGTGCGTACATACGGAATACCGTCTCCACACCGTGGTGTAATCTATTTTCCACCACCACCTTACTTGGATGGGTATAATGGTGAAAGTAATGAATATATATGATTATTGTAAAGTGATATTGATTCTGTAATATTATACATACAATTTAATAAAATTCCATGATCATGGGAATTATATCATCGCTTGTGCGTACGTACGGACTACCGTCTCCACGAATGCGATAAGATTCATTTTCCATGATTAACCATTAATGAATGATTATAATGTATATATAATAAATAATAATGAAATATATGACATAATAATGCTACCGGATTTATGTATATATATATATATATGTATGTCATCTATTTAATTTCATTCATTTCAATAAGGAAACGAAAACAGGATTCATGCGTACGTACGACCAACCCTCTCCATGAACGGTGTATTTACTTTATTTTTATAGATCTATAATATATATGTATATGATGAATATATATTATATATAAATAATATTTTACACTATAGAATTCTGTAAATCAGGATATATGTAATAATATCAAGAATGAAAGTCGAAACACATACGATAAATGAAATGTTTTTACCCAAAACGCTACTTTAACATGGAATTTACAAAAGAACAGGTAATATAAAGTCATAAGTGAAACATATATGATATCATGACAATGAATATGATTATGTAATAAGTCAGTGACATTATTTAAATCATTATACCGGACTTTCAGATCCATACAAATCATATCAGACCTAAGGTAATGGATAACTATTCCAATCTCGTTCTTATCCGAGATTGTTATTCGTAAGTATTTACTTGGGTTATTTTATCATCCATGTCCATGTTATATAAAAGTTTTTTCATGTATGTATAATGTAATTTTTAACCATTTTGACTTTTACTACATGGTGTGTAAGGAATCTTTTTTTACCATACAAGGTACTTTTTGACCTTTCCAACAATAGTATGAGTAGAATGTTATTTGGAACATATACGGCATGAATTGATTTTTACGGTTTCATAACGCCTCATATTCATGAATCTTACTCTACATGATTTTATGACTATTTTCAACAAAATAATTATATTTTATAAGTGCATGGCATTTTTTTTTGAAAGGAAAATGATTTTGACGAAGAAAGGATATTTTCCTCAAGAATTCATTTAAAATGTTTTATCAAAACCCTTTTTTTCATCTAACATGACATTATTTCATATAAGTATGTTTCCAGTTTAATTTCACTTTGATTTAAATGGTTTCACTTTTCTTATGGTGAACTTTCCATTTGTTTTATATGGATTATGAGATGATGGGATGAGGTTTATGAAACCCATTTTATTCTTTTGGTTAGGATGAATGTTTTAAGTTTATTTTGTGGCACAAGTATGAATGATTTCATTATGAGATGGGTAAGACCAATATCTCCCTCCAATGCATTGGATAATTATTTATATCTCATTAGATAGACATGGCTGGAATGGTAAGCTAATCTGGTTCAGTGTTACAGGACTGAAACGAGGAGTGAACTCGATTTAGAAAGGGACTTTGTCCACTAAGATAGTCTTGGTAGCAATGCCTTGGATACTATGGAAATCATAACATGTGCTTAATGGTTTCCACAATTACATGTTTTATTCCCATTCTATTTTATCATGATTGATTATCCATTATGATATATTCCTTATGTACTTTCATGATTTATGTCTTTTCTCAAGGTTTTAATGTTAAGATTTAATGTTCAAGTTTTTGCTTTCAAATGTTTATGGATTGTTTTATGTTCTCTATGTTTGCCCTTAATAAGAATTTGAGCTCACCCTTTTATATTTTATTTTCCCTAGGAAATAATGAATGGTTTTAGGTAAGGAAACAAAAAAAGGGAAGATCGTTATGGGAGATGATGAAGATCTTTCAACATGATTAGATGTTTATATTCTGAGTTTCCAAAGACACTAAACAAATACGATCCTTGTGTGTCTATTTTTGTCTTGTATTAGTTATTCCGAAAAAGTAATGTAATTTCCATGTACATCAAGCTTTGGGTATCTACAGTTGGTATCAGAGGAATGTTTTAGTCAACCTTTGGAAACTAGGATGCTAGAACTTTAGTGAGATCCATAGAGATATTTCTAAGGTATGTCTAGGGATGTCCCTAAGGTTATGTATAAGTATAGGTAATAGTCCTAGAATTACGGTAACGATATTAGATTAAACCTAAGATGATAGATATTGAAGTTACTCCCACTTTATTATGATTTTTTCCTCTCACACTATTCTTTTTGGATTTTAGAAAATGGCTGGAAACAAGATGATTCACGATAATGGAGGATATGATGGAAAATGGAATGATATTCTTGATGAGAAACCAAATGAAATGGTATTTAGAAGCCCAAACATACTTATTATGCTGAACCATCAACATCATAATATGATCAATAAACTCATTTTTGGTAAGTTTCCTGACTCGGATAATAAGAGAAAGATGGAATTTCAGGATGATCATAGAGGAAATAAAGTTCAATTTCCCCTATGTAAATCATGTGGGAAGAGGCATCAAGGAGAATGTTTCAAAGGAACTGGAAGATGATTTGGGTGTGGAAAAGAAGAACACAAATCCAGTAAGTACAAAGGAAAAGGTTCAGTTAACACCAGGGATGAGGATAATGGTATTATTACGACATCAACAATGGTTAAATGATTTAAATGTGGAATGTACAGGTATTATGAAAACTAATTCCCTAAGGTAAAGTCTCATGAAGAGAATCAGTATGCTCGTATGGGTTGTATTTATGATGATGATGATGAAGAGACTACAAATGATATTTGAGATGAAAGAATTATTGATGCTTGGTCAATGGTTTAAGAAGGTAGTGGAATGATTACATGTTTATCAAGTGTAATGCTGTATATGTAATCTCATGGTACTATAGAATAAATAGACATATAAGGATTGTTGCACTATTGTATTTCCTTATGTTTTTAATGTTTATGATGAATGGTACCGGTAACAATGAAAGGTTATTCAGATATTTTTGGAATGTAGATGATACACGCATAATGAAGGGATAAGGAGAAAATTAAATGTTTGATAGTATTCATGAGATCATCACTAATATAAAGAGAAGGTTATATCATGGAATGAGTATATAGAATTTTTGTATTCTGTTATGTGGAAAGAGTTAACTTTTGATAGCATTCATGTTTTCACTAAGGTTTAATGGGTATTCCTTTTTCAAGAGAATACATGATTAAGGCCTTAGAATGTTTGGAATGTGACCAAAAAGACATATATTATCATATATGGGGATCAACGATGGTATTAACATTCTTGTTATATGAAATCTCTGGTAATCGTTTTCACTATAATGTGAGCTTGGACCGAAGTATTTTAGATAAGCCTAATGATTGGAATGGATTATATTGGACACAAGTTATTATTGTTTAAGGATAGAACATTTTTTTCGATATTATTTATGGGATGTTATAGTAATGTAATTTTAGAAAAAGGACAACCTGTAGGATCGGCAACAACCCATCAGGTCGGACATGGCTGTGGGAATTAAACCCACAACCGAAGTGCGATAGGCCACTATCGCCTACCACTGGCCTAGAGGAAGTCCTCGTTTAGTAGAAACTAGTTTTATTATATTAAGCATTATGATATATGAAGTATAAGTCCATTTTAGGAACCATATATGATTAATCTCACTATAGATCGACTTATGTATATTTAAATATTTTTTCTAACCTTTTGTTTGAGACAGATGGAATGAACCTTCATTCTATCACATGATCTACTAACACTTCACGAATAACAAATTCAACTTCATTTCTTTAAGAGATGAAGTGGAAATTGTTCAAGGTACGAACAACAGTGAGATTGAACCAAAATAAAGTAAGTATTTATTCTAATTCAAATTCTTCAACTTTAGGGAAATGATATTGAAAACCAAAAATGTTTTCCTAGTTCTCTTATATCTGATGAATCAGATGGTACCATAGATCATCATAAATTTATGGCTTTGTGATTGATGGATTTTTCAAAGCCATGTTCTCTACCACTCTCCACCAGAACATGATGGTTAGATTTCTCCTCCATATCCATATTTTCACCTATGTTATCCTCTGTCGAAACCCAGTGACGTGTTATTTTGTTATCTGTTATGTTTCTAATGTTCCTTTTTTAAATGAAGTTTTAGTATTCCTTTTTAAAATGTGGGTTTCTATAAATAGTAAATGATTTAAAACCCCGAAGAATTTCGAGGGAAAAATTAATTTTAAGGGGGGTAGAATGTATCACCCCGAGATTTTATGAAAAATATTCTTTTAATTTCATTGATGTGTTGTGTTGTAAGTTACAATAAGATTTCCTTGTACTATACGCTAGACCGTATGAGCTTGCAGTATAAACAACACTATTCTTGGATCATGTTACACACAATTTTGATATTATTTATTCGATGAAACATTGAGTGTATATATATATATTCAATTTATAAGTGAAATATGAATGGATTATTTTATATGGAACAATGGAGTTGTCTTGCACGACACGCAACCCTGACTTGGATTTCATTACACGCAATCATGACCTTCCTCGATAGCGTAAGTTGTACGTAATATCAGGTTTCACTAAACAACAATATATTATTATAATATTATTATGTACTAGCTGTTATGAATAGTATTAACTACATTTTTAATTTTATAACATCATTATTCATCTTTCACATTTTCTAGAATATGGTATGAGAATAAAAAAAATATTTCGTGTAAAATAAGTATTCTTCAAAAAATGCAGTTTTGCCGCCTTTTGTTGGCGCACCAAATTTAAATCTTGTTTTTAAAATGTCTATAAGATCAATTTTACAAAATAAAATTCTTCTTTGGAATCAGGATATAAAAATTTACTTTGAATAAAATTTTCATATTATTTTGATAACTTTCATATTTTAATGAATAGTTAAAACACGCTATATTTTAATTAAAAACAACTTTTTTCATCGCAATAATTTATATGTATATATTATCTTTTAAATTGGTTTTAAAGTATATTTAGAATATACTTTTACCATTTAATACAATGTTGGTCATTGGATGTAATTTCTCATTTAAACCAGACATAAACATGTGTCAATCATTTGATAGTTATTATCTCTTAAAAACATGCTATTTTTTTGACGACGTGAATTAATTTTTAAATTAATTAATTCAAATGATATGTTTTTAATTTTCTAATATAGACATCAATTTTGAATTCATAATATCAAGTATAGCTTAGGCCTAATTTTTTGTATTTTTCTGAAAACTTTCATTTTTTGATGAATAGTGAAACCACTAAGTGGTAGTTAAAAAACTGAATTTTTCATAAAACATAATTTTACCGCTTCTGTGAGTGGAATTTTGAAAATCCGAGAGACACGGTTAATATCAATAACTATAATGTGGTTCAATGAGATGAAAATATTTTTCAGTGAATAGTAAGTTTTTACTTTTATTTACCATAGTAAAATGTAAATAGGATAATTGAGGGTAAAAATGATATTATTATTACCCTAACACATGTCCTAATTCTATTTAATAAGTTTAATTCGCCCAAAAACAACCTTAGGAATAAAATATGACAATTTAGGACCACTTGAATTATATTAGGACATTTAATATTAATTTATTTAGAGAAGGGTTAAAATAGTTAATATCAATGTTTAATAAGTTAATTATTTTTAATATAGGATTATACATAAGATAAATTCGACTATAAATATTCATTAGCAAGATAAAAAGATTTAATACATAATGGTATTTTATATATAATTTTTAGACTTTAAATATTTTAATTTATTTATGACACAATGATGATGCAGTAATTATCTTATTAATGAAATATTGACATAATTGATGTTATAAATACCCAAATAAATGTAATTTGAGACTTTTTATGAATTTAACTAATTTTATAGGTTAATATTACATGTTAGTGTTTATTTAATTATCTTTTTTCGAACTAATCATTCTGTTATGATTTTCACAAAAAACAATTACCAAGTAGTGTCAAAATTGACATAAAATAGTTTTTAAAACAAATCTTATGTTATTAATTGTTATTTTATTCATAAAAATATTTGGTTCGTCCAAATGACTTAGATAAGGATATATATTAATAATAAACAACCTGGGGTTCTTTTGGCTCTTTATAGTAAGTTTATTAACCTTATAGTTTAAGAAAATAAGAAGAAACGGTAAAAGTAAAATTATTTATCTTAAGGCTAAATCTAAATGATAAGGTTAAAATAGAAACTTATCTTGTCTAAATTATATTGTATGAGATGATTGAGAACCATCCCCGCATTATCATCGAGAAAAATCAATTTTGAGCTATTGAAAACCGAATATGACTTTATAATAAAATAATATTTTTCGTTTTTCCAAAGGTGCCCCTCTCCTCCCTTATAAAAGGGCACCTCCTCCCTCTCTTCTTAAAACCACTTTGAGCCTTCAAGCTTTCTAAAACCATGCCAAATTATCTTCTCTACTTCCATAGATACAACCTAGAGTTCCTGGTATTCTTAAAAGACCAATTTTAGTGCCCTAAGAGGAGGTCTCAAAGAGGCCCTTCAAAGAAGAGGTAATTTGCGCTACTGATTTATTCAACTTTATTTCCTCTTCCACATCTTATTATTTAGTTGTTTAATTTTGAAGTAATAACATCAGTATCACACATATACTGATATGTTATCATAAGTAAGAAACAACCATATTTAACCATCTATCCATCCTATGGAAAATGAAATCACCACACGTGTGTACGTACAGAATACCTTCTCCACGCCGTGGTGAAATCTATTTTCCACCACCACCTTACTTGGATGGGTATAATGGTGAAAGTATTGAATATATATTATTATTTTAAAGTTTTATTGATTCTAAAATATTATAGGTACACATTAATACAATTCCACGATCATGGGAATGATATCATTGCTCGTGCGTACGTACGGACTACCGTCTCCACGAATGCGATGAGATTCATTTTCCATGATTAACCATTGAAGAATAATTATAAAGTATATATAATGAATAATAATGAAATATAAGACATTATAATGCTACCGGACTTATGTATATATATATATATATGTATGTCATCTATTTAATTTTATTTAATTCAATAAGGTAACGAAAACAACATTCATGCGTACATACGGCCTACCGTCTCCATGAACTGTGTATTTACTTTCTTTTTATAGATCTATAATATATATGTATATGATGAATATATATTATATATAATTTTTTTTACACTCTGGAATTATGTAAGTCAGGATATAAGTAATAATATCAAGAACGACAAGTTGAAACACATAAGATAAATGAAATGATTTTACCCAAAACACTACTTGAACATGGAATTTACAAAAGAACGGGTAATATAAAGTCATAAGTGAAACATATATGATATAATAACAATGAATTTGATTATGTAATAATTCAATGACATTATTTAAATCATTATATAGGAGGTTCGGAAACATACAAAGCATATCTGTCCTATGGTAATGGATAACTATTCCAATATCATTCTTATCTGAGATTGTTATTTGTAAGTATTTACTGGGGTTATTTCTATCATCCATGTTCATGTTTTACAAAATTGTTTTCATGTATGTTTAATGTAGTTTTTAACCATTTTTTACTTTTACTACATGGTATGTAAGGAATTTTTTTTTACCATACGAGGTACTTTTTGACTTTTCCGACAAAATTACGAGGAGAATGTTATTTTTAACTTATACGCAATGAACAGATTTTTGCTGTTTCATAACGCCTCATATTCATGAAGTTTACACTACATGATTTTATGAATATTTTCAACAAAATAATTATATTTTAAAAGTTCATGGAATTTTTTTTGAAAGGAAAATGATTTTGACGAAGAAAATATATTTTCCTCAAGAATTCATTTCAAATGTTTTATCAAAACCATTTTTTTCATCTAAGATGACAGAATTTCATATGTGTATGTTTCCAGTTTAATTTCTCTATGATTTAAATGGTTTCATTTTTCTTATGATGAAATGTCCATTTGTTTTATATGGATTATGTGATGATGGGATGATGTTTATGAAACCCATTTTATTCTTTGGGTTATGATGAATGTTTTAAGTTTAGTTTGTTGCACAGGTAAGAATGATTTCATTATGAGATGGGTGGGTCATATATCTCCCTCCAATTCATTGGGTAAAGATTTATATCTCATGAGATAGACATGGCTATAATGGTAAGATAATCTAATTCAGTGTTACAGGAGTGAAACGAGGAGTGAACTCGATTCAAGAATGGACTTTGTCTACTATGATGGTCTTGGCAGAAATTCCTTGGCTACTATGGAAATCATAACATGTGGTTAATGGTTGCCACAATTACATGTTTTATTCCCATTATATTATATCATGATTGATGTTCCATTATGATATATTCCTTACGTACTTCTAGAATTTATGTCTTTGCTCAAGGATATAATGTTATGATTTCATGTTCATGTTTTTGCTTTCAAATGTTTATGGATTGTTTTATGTTATCTATGTTTTTCCTTTCTGGTCATTTGATCTCACCCTTTTATGTTTTAATTTCCCCAGGAAATAAAGAAAGGTTTTAGGTAAGGAAACAAAAAAGGGGAAGATCGTTATGGAATATGTTGATGATATTTCAACATGATTATATGTTTATATTCCGAGTTTCCAAAGACACTAAAATATTATGATCCTTGTGTGTCTGTTTTTTTCATGTATTAAGTATTCTGCACAAGTAATGTTATGTCCATGTAAGTCAAGATTTGGGTCTCTACAATTTTTGATTTATAATGGCTCTACAAGGGATTATTTATAGAATAAGGTGGTTATGGGTCGAAAACAACTCAAACAATAGGTTTTATATAGGTTTGGGTCACTATATTAACATTATCTTTTAGATTTAACTATTTGTTAAATAGTTTGACATTTACAATGTCTCTTTGTATTTTTATATTATATGGTTAACAAACCTACTATATACATCCAATAGAAACCCATGTATTACATTAATGCTATATCTATCATTATATAAGTCTTTTGGCTGAACCATATATTTTTAGGAATAGAATATCAAAAATAATATAATATTTGTTTTAAAAACTATTTTATGTCAACTTTGAAATTATTTGGTATTTTGTTTTTTACTAAATTTATAACAGCACTATTAGATATAAAATATTAATCTAACCAACCCTAATATGTAATATTAACCAATGAAATTAGTTGAACTCATAAAAGAATCAAATAACGTTTATTTGGATATTTATAATATTAATTATTTTAACATTTCATTAATTAGGTAATTAGTGCATATTAATTTTTTCATAAATAAATTTAATTATTTAATGTCTAAAAAATATAAATAGAATAAAATTATGTAAGAAATCTTTTTATCTTTTTAATGAATATTTATAGTCGAATTTATCTTATGTGTAACCCTATATTATAAATGTTTTAGTTATCTAACATTAATTTTAACTCTTTTAACTCATCTTTGAATTAATTGTTTTTTAATGGTTGGGGCTGAAGCCTCATTTTATTATTTAAAGTAAAGATCTCTTTAGACTGGGTAGAGGGAGACCCATTACATAGCCCAAAGTCCCAAAGCCAAGTGGCTTGAATACAAGGATTGAAAGCCTTTTTTTGGCCAAAAGAGCCCCTCAGTGAATAGTACTTCTATAGTACACTAACTGCTACAGTACCCCCAAAAATTAGTCCCTGCTCGGATTTGATCATGGGTCTTTTAGATGACAAGCAGGAGCCTGTACCACTAGGGTACATTCTCATTGGCATCATCTTTGAATTAAATAATAATAAATGTCCTAGTCTAATCCAAGTGGACCAAAGAGGTTAATATTTTATTACTAAGGTTGTTATTGGTCGCATTACATTTATCCAATAGAATTAGGACATGTGGCAGGGTAATAATAATATCATTTTTACTTTAATTACCCTATTAGCTTTTAACCGTGGTAAATAAAAGTAAAAAGTGGCTATTCACCAAAAACTATTTGCATATCATTGAACCAAATTTTACTTACTTTTATCAACTTCGTCTCTCAGATTATTGAAATTCATCTCATAGAAGTAGTAAAATTATGTTTTATGTAAATTTGTAAATGCTCCTAGGAGGTTGGTAAGAGACGGTAAAAAGTACAATTAAATTTTTATATATCTAAAATTATTATAATATAACTCCAATGATTTACAATAAACCTATATAGGTATTATGTATCTATTTTTACCTAAAATAAAATTAAATGAAATAAATAATTATTTAAATGAAAAGTCAGTTTTAACCATTAACGTAGTGTTTTTCACTATTCATAATAAATTAAAAGTTTTTCAGAAACATATGAAAAATTCACCCTAAGATAAATTTGATATACCGAATTCAAAAATGAAGTTTATTTTACCAAATTTAAAACATATAAATCTCATTTACTAATTTAAAATTAATTCCTAATTTCAAAACTAAAAAGAAAATTTTTAAGCAATAATAACTATCAAAAGATTTAAACTTGTTTTTATCCAATTTCAAAGTGAAATTACATAAAATCACCAACATTATAATAAAGGGTAAAAATATACTCTATGTATACTTAAAATCCATTAAAATTTATAATTTAACACTATAAATTATTTTGATTAAAAAAATGTTTTCAGTTAAAATAAAGTATTTTTTACTATTCACCCAAATATTAAAGTTATTAGAAAACACCAAAAATTTATCGAAACAAAACTATTATTTCCCTATTCTAAATATGAAGTTTATTTTAGTCAAATTGAATATATAAAAGTTTTAAATATTGGATTTAAAAAGGCTTCTCCATTAAAAGGCGATAAAATATCATTTTTAGAAAAATACTTCTTTTATCTAAAAAATGAATTTTTTCTTGCATTATGTATAGGAAACTAATAATATGAATTCGAAAATTATAAATATTATATAAAGTTTAAAATTTAGTTAATACTATTCATAACCTCTTTTGAATGACTAGTTTGCTAAGTCGTGGTGCGCTAGAACTCTGTGTTGCGTGTAGTGCAAGTTATTAGATTATTTTGAAGAAATAATGTACTATGAAATCTTGGGATGTTACAAAATATATATGGTTCTAGAACATATTTACCTAGGGATAATAACTATTTAATGATGTCTCGGTCCTAACTCAATGTAATCTGGTACACAACATAAGGCCTTGTTGCACACCTGGTTTGAAACTCATGGGGAATATTCTTTGGGAGTTCACAAACACTTCAAAAACCATCATGAATGGTATAAATATATGTTGAATATAAATAACATAGTATTATTTTGAGTTTTCATAGTTTATGTAAGGTTTCATAAATTAGACACTTGATAGTTAATTCAATTTTGTGATTATTTGGTTTTCCTCTATGATATGAGTTTCTAACACTATAATTTCTGGTTTTAGTCAATCATACAAACCAGAATTAATTGAGTTAATGTTGAATTTTATGGATAATTTTCTGACGTGTAGTCAAATGGGATAATTACTAGAGTTAAGTATGTTGTGATCATTCCTAACCAATTTTAAATGAGCATGATTATAAATGTATACCTTAACCACCTCTCAAACTCACCAAGGAAGATAATGAAGGGGTTATATGAGAGTTAGAGTTATTTAAATATTAGAGGAAATAATATTGAGTATCCTTTGTGTTAATAATGTGAAAAAATCACCCATGTTTATGACTAAGAGGAACAATAAGATGTTTTGGCTATGGAAAAGAAGGTTTTAATGTCTGTAACTGCCAAGGGAAAATAAAAAGTTCAGTTAACATGATTGATGGGAAATCGATCCTTCCTAAGGTATTATCAATTTAAGATTAATTGAAATGTACAAATTATAAGAATTATCAAAATTTATGTTTTATGTGGAAGCCTCTTTAAAATAATCAGCATGGAAGTATAAGTAATGATATTTTTTATAATGATGAAGATATCATACATGACATGTAGATGGTATGTTATATTCTTCTAGTATTGTTTACATTAAACATAATAATCATGATTTTTTGAGGTTTTGGAACCTTAAAAATTTATTAATATTTCTTATTCTAGGAAATGGGTATTAAAAAATATGTTGGTAGAAAATGAGGAATTATTTACGAAAAAAGATGGATGAATACTGTATTTTGTTTTTTGAATTAAAATATTATGTTATATGAATCATGAAATATATAATTATTTATATTAAAATTTTTAATTGTGGTTTTAAAAGAGTATATGAATGGTTATGAATACATATGAAGTAAATTTCAAATAATAGTTTTATTTTGATTAATGAAAGGTAACCCTTAATTAATTCTATACGTTGAGATGATGATATTTGGATAAAGATTTGATGGATATGAATAAGTAAATTGGATGGTATGGATTACCCAGGAATTGATCATTGAAAAATTAGTCTATTTCATCAACGATTATGTTTACAACTTCTTGGATTTAAAGAATTTATCTTGTAATCATTGGAATAAAGAGGCATGCATGTTTTACAAAAAGATTAATGGTAATTATGGTTATTACCATGTTCGAATAGAATATACGATAAGGTTATTCACATGTTCGGAATGTCGAAACCAAGTGAAAATTTGTTATATGTGGGTGAGAAAGGTTAAGTTAATTTCTTTACTTTCTTTCTAATTTTTTGGATTTTTAAAATTTATAAGATTTATAAGGTAGACAATTTTTTGTGATATTAAGTAAAAATTCAAATAATGATTGTGATACTAAAGAATTATCTCACCACATGAGGATTTATTCATATTTAATAACCTATTATAACGATGATATGTTGGTGATAACTGATGAAAAATTGGATGGCATATCATGTGTCTCGTGATCACTTAGTACTTCATGAATGAAATATTCGCCATCCTTTTTTGAAAAAAAGGTGTTGTGGGTCAATGAACAAGAAATGGTGACGTTGTCTTGAAATCATGAAAGTATATATTTTTACAAAAATTATTCAACTTTAGGAAAAATTATGTTGAATCCAAAAAAATATACCCCAGTTCCTTAGTTTTTGATGGATCAGATGGTCCTTTTGGTCATTACAGATTTATGTTTTGGGGGTTGTTAACTTTCTCGTGAAATTTTTCACTATCACTCTCTATCAAAACATGATAGTTAGATTTATATTATATGTCCTTGTTTTCACTTAACATCTATTTTCTCTAATGTGGGAAGATATTTATGAGTTACCTTAGGTAACCATTATAAATCAAAAAATTTTAAAAGGATGTTTTAGTTTTTTTACGATTTGGGTTTCTATTAAAGAAACAGTCAAATATTAAACCTCTGATAAAATAGAAATATTTATATGGTTAAGTTCATTTTATATGGGGTAGAATATAACACCCTATTATTTCTTTGAATTATTAGTTTTTAATTAATTTATCCTTTTTTATTTTTTTTCATTTCACGCAACATTGAAAATAGATCATTTTATATTAAAGAACATTGTTTGCCTTGCATTATATGCAACACCAAGTTAATCATGAACTACATGCAACATTAATTTTATATTCATATACATTATACACCACGGTTAGCTTATGTTACAAGAAACAATTATTTTCCTCAGCATCTTTCATAACACGCAAGAACAAGTTTTCTGGGAAATAATTTATTATTAAAATTTTAATTTTTTTAATATAATAATTTATAACCTAGATGTTAAATTAGTTTCTATGAATACTATTAACCAATTAATTAAAATATATGGTTTACACAAATATAATTTGAATTCATAGGTTAAAAATTAATTAAAAATAAATACCAAACCCTATTGAATATAATTGAAAATATTATTATTATTATAATTATTATTATTGGTCACAATGTTATTTTACCCTAATATATTAAATTAATTACATTTAATCATTTATATTAATGTAAAAAATAGGTTCTATATTATATAAAATATTTTCGACATTCATTCAATATATTTTATTAACATAAGATAAGAACAACCCAAATTTTATGCTTAAAAATTTATAGTTTTTATAAAAGTATTTTTACCTCATATTATTGGGCATCCTATTTTAAATCCAATTTTTGGAAATTTTATAGATTTACTGGGTAAAAAAATTTCATATTGGAAATCAATGTGACACCCTAAAACGCCATAGTACATTATCTCATTACAGTAATTAAATACCATATGCTACATGCAACACTGAGTTCAAACACATCACGACCTATCAAAATATTCATTTAAAAAGATGTTATGAATAGTATTAAACACATTAAGAAATATATATATGTCTTATATAATTTTAAAATTCATCTTTTTTATTTCGTAAACATAATATAAGGACAAATAAAATTTTTAGTTAAAAGATCTATATATAAAAAAATGCAGTTTTCACCTTTTAATGGTGATCCCTTTTTAAATCCAATATATGAGAATTTTATATATTCAATTGAATGAAATTAAATTATTATTTATAAGTGGTATATAAAAATTTATTTTGGATAATTTGTTTGTATGTTTCTGATAACCTTTTTATTTTATTGAATAGTGAAAAATTCTAAATTTTAATGAAAAACATCTTTTTTAATCAAAATAATTTATAGTGTTAAATTATAAATTTGAGTGGTTTTAAAGTATCATTAGATTTTATTTTTATAAATTAATATAATGAAGTTAATTAGATGTAATTTCACATTTAAATTTTACATAAACACATGTCAATTTTTTGATAGTTTTTACTTCTTAAAAACACGATTTCTGGTTTTGAAAATGGGAATTAATTTAAAATTAATTAATGAAAATTATATGTCTTGAAATTGGTAAAATGTAAATCATTTTTTAATTTTAATTTCAAAACTATTTTTGGGTGAATTTTTTGTATTTTTTTAAAACTTTCAATTTTTGAAGAATAGTGAAAAACACTACGTTGTTGTTAAAACCCGACTTTTTCATTAAAATAATTATATTTAATTAAAAATTTATCTCAATGTAAAAAAAGATAAATAATACATATATTATTCCAATATAATTAATTTGGGTAACTTTATAATAACCATAGACATATAAATTTTTATTTATCTTTTAAATGTCTTTTACCCACCTTCTAGGCACATTTCCAAATTTGCATAAAATGTAACCGGTTCTATGAATTGAATTTAACAAATCTGATAGAAATGGTTTTCAGAAGTATTTAAAATGTGATTCAATAAAATGAAAATATTTTTGGGTGAATTTTAACTTTTCATTTTTTTTACCATGGTTAAAAATATATATAGGGTAATTAATAGTAAAAATGATATTATAATTACCCCAAAACATGTCCTAATTTTATTGTATAAAATCATTTCTACAAAAATAAATTTTAGTAAAAAAATATGATCCTTTTTGATACACTTGAATTAGATTTGGATATTTATTATATTTTATTTAATGAAGAGTAAAAATCGTTAAATTAAAATTGTAACAACTAAAAAAAATTAATATACCATTATAGAAAAGATAAATTCGAGTATAAATTTTCATTATAAAGACAAAAATATTTCTGACATCATGGAATTTTTTTATAATTTTTTACATTAATTTATTAATTATTTTTATTACATAAAGATGATGTAGTAGTTACCTTATTAATAAAAAGGCTATAATAATTGATGTTATAACTATTAAAAATATATAAATTGGGACTTTTGACGCATTACACAAAATTTATAGGTTGATATGGCATGTTATAATTTATTAAAGGAATTTTTTTGAAGTAATCACGTTGTTATGAATTTCAAAAAAATACTAAATAGTGTAAAAATTGACTTAAATGGGTTATTAAAACAAATACTATTTTATTAAATTATATAATAGTCCAAAAAATATAAGATTCGGACAAAGGATTTATATAATCAAATATACGTCATTAATTAACAACATTAGGTTCTCTTGGAATTTTATAGTATAATTTTTAACCATTTATTATAATAATACAAGAAGACATGGTAAAAGTTAAACTACTTAACCAAGGGTTAAATCTAAATGATAAGGTTTTTATGGTGACCTAAACATGTATAAACACTTTTGGTTTAGAGGATTTAAACACTTCCCCACCTTATTCTTGAAATAAATTCATTTAGAGCCATTAAAAACCAAATATTATTTTATAATAAATTAATATTTAAAACATTTCCTAAAGTACCCCTCACCTCTCTTATAAAAGGGTAGTTCTCCTTCCCTTAAATTCACACCTCCAAATCCATTTGGGTAGAAACAAACATAATAAAATCTCCTCCCAAATACCCTAAATTTAACCTAGAGTAATTAATTTGATCATAAAGCCAACCTATGGATCCCTTTAGTACAAATCAAAAAGAAGAACTTTGAGAAGAGGTAATTATTTTATCACCTCATTCAATGTTATTTTCTTCATCCACTTCATCTTTATTTATTGTTTCCATACCAAAATAATTACCTCTGTACCTTATACATTATGAGATGTTATTATAAAAATTTTACAACCATTTTCATTATTGTATCCATCCTATGAATGACAAAGTCACCATATGTGCGTACATACAGCTTACGGTCCCCATGTTGTGGTGTAGTATGTTATTCAACACTTCATTATTTTGATAGGTATAATAATGATTTTAATTGATGTAAAAAACAATATAACATGTTAATTATTCGGTGTATATAATATAACTTCCAATTACATACCATTACACTATCAATAGAATGATATCGTAGCTCATGCGTATGTACGACATTCCATCTCCACGATGCGATGAGATTCATTTCAACATTCACCATTTAATGATGATTATTAATATATATTATTAATAATTATTTAATATATGACATAATAATTCTATTGGATATATATATATATTCATATATGTGTATTTTTACTTATATCTCTATCACTTACTTCTGTTCAATAAGATATGAAAATGGAAACGACGTTTATGCGTACGTACGACCTACCGTCTCCATAAACGGTTTTTTCCATTTCATATATCAATCTATTATACATTTTTATCTTCTAAATATACATGATACATAAATAATTTTTTATATTCTGAAAGAAATTAAATCATGATATAATTGATATGATCAATAATAACAAGTTAAAACGCGTACTATAAAGAAAGATATTATTACCCGAAATGTTATTTTAGATAGAATTTATTATTAGGAGGGTAGTATAATGAAATTACTGAATCATGTATGATATCATAAATAGTAATATTGTTATGTTATAATTTAATAACATACTATAGAATTATACAAGAGGTTAAATTTACTCTCGACCAAAGAAATGTAACAGGTAAGGGTAAAATCCTTAATCTCATTATTATATGAGATTGTTAGTGTGTTTTTTTACTAGGACATATTTATTATATATGTACATGTTTCATAAAAGTGTTTTCAATTGGAATATTTTTAAGGGAATATTTACCTAAAACATCATTTTAAATAGTTTAAATATTTGTTCTTCTAAACCATTTTCATTAATGTCTATGTTTCCAAAATGGTTTTAAGGATTTATTTATCTAGAGAAGAATGCTTTAAAATGATAATTCCTTTCAAAATATTCAAAGTGGAAGGAGAAACTATTATTCAAAAATGTATTTTAAATTTATTCCTTTCTAAATTGTCTGGATTTTAAAATATTTCATGAAAATTTTATATTTTCTCAATGAGTTTTACTAATCATTATCAACTATGTGAAAATCTGTTGCGGGATATGATTCATAATTGAGGGTTTTTTATTATAATCCAATTTTCTATATTATATTGAAGTAATTATGATGTGTTTGACTATGGATGTCTTATTTTTATACCATTCATGGTTTACGATTGATGTATTGACATTTCATAAGCTAGTTTTAATAATAATGTTTATGTTATGTTTCACCCTTCTCATATGAGGAATTCATTAGACTTAGTAAGTGATGGGGGGGAGAACTATATCCCCTTGATGCATCGGTAAGCCCCACGAGACAAATTATTGTTTTTCCAAGGCTCCTTGACAAAATTTTTATTTGTAGTATTGGCACGAAGCTAGACTATATAGTAATGATGTCCGACATTATGCATTCCTTCATTTTAAAATTAGTTATTACATGGGATTATTTGACTAGTTAAATATCCACGTGTATGTTTATATGGTAAATTTTTATATATTTTTTTCCTTATAATGCTCATGTTTACATTTTATAGGCTGTTGTTTTTGTAACACATATTTCCTTAAAGGTTTATAGCCTCCACTAAATTATTTTCCCTTACCGAGCATCTGAGCTCACCCCATTCGTATGTTTTGTTTTCCCAAGATTC
This sequence comes from Viscum album, assembly GCA_963277665.1. Classification (NCBI taxonomy): domain Eukaryota; kingdom Viridiplantae; phylum Streptophyta; class Magnoliopsida; order Santalales; family Viscaceae; genus Viscum; species Viscum album. The sequence continues at coordinate 373,421,470 of OY728160.1, read as the reverse complement.
CAAGAAGTGTATTATGATTGATATGCAGGATTAATCTAGGGGATTTATGGAATTATCAATTGATTTTTTTATCTTATAAGGTGTAATGTAATTTAATTAATGTGATATATTTTCCAAAACTGCTAAACAGATCGGTCTTTTTGGAATTGATTCATTGTAATGATGCCAATGTATTAAAATAAGGAATTAGCACTCGTTAACTGCGGTCGGGGAATTACAGTTGGTATCAGAAAAATTTTAGCAGCAACATTGGAAATAGATTTAGAACACTTACATTAGGAAACATTATACTAATATAGCATTTGAGGATTAGAATAGAAGAACATCCATAAAATTTGGTAATATAGATAATATGTGGGTTTTCCATGAAATACATCCATGTCTAGATACCACAAGTGGATGTGGTTATGGAATAGATGTACCTAGGAGTGAAAACTCTAACATGGAGTTTTGAGCTTGACCTGGGGTATCCTGGTACACGACCACGAGCCATACTGCACACCTGGTTTGACACTACTGGGGAATATGATGAAGATTATTAACATTTTCCATACAATCAATTATAAAGGATTTATGAGTAAATATGACAGAAAGGAAACCATTTTTATGATTATGATGCTATATGTGGGAACATAATCAATTAATATTATAAATTTTTCAAGAGTTTGGATTATAAATTCTGATATGAGCTAACCTATTGCATGCTGTCAATTTAAAATAGTGCTGAGTTGATGGAATGAGAACTCTTGAAATTCACATCATCCAAAGAGTAAGAAGGGTTATATATTTCATTGCCTTAATCCAAAATTTAGAAATGAAATAGACTCCCAATTATTCTCATCATATGTAGAAATAATATCATTTATTAATAAGACATGTAATGAATTCTCTGAGTCCTTTGGCATTGAAGGAAAGAAAGAGAAAAGAGGGATGGTAGAGAAAAATATGGATAAAGGGAAGAAGGGAAACAATTATTTCCCAATATGTGATAAATGTGGAATGAATCACCTAGGTAAGTGATTAAATAGAATGAGATTTTATTATAAGTATAAAGGAAAAGGACACCATGTTCTTGATTTCCATGAACGAAAAATGATTCAAATGTATAATGATTCATCTACAAGGAGTTGGGACACTACACGAATCAATTTCCCAATTATTAGAGTATACACCAAATGATGTTATTGGTTAATAATCAAGTCATGTTACTACCGTAAATGTAGAGGAAGGATCAGTGTTCTTATGTTTTTATTAAATAATTCTGTCATTTGAGTATTTTATTAATGATCTAAAAGTTATAAGAAATATAACATATATAAGGATTGTACTGCAGTACGTTTTCATTAAGGATTTGAGATTTTATTGTACCTAGTAAAGTGACACAGATTCAAGTTAACCATTTTGGAAAATATATAGGTATGGGATACATAACCCTTCATATTTTTTGAAACTGAGATGATGATTTCAGAATAAGATATGATTTATTTGGACAAATTATATTAGATATTCTTGAATACCTTGAAACTAATTAATTTTTGGTTTATTCCATCATTGTTGGAGTTTAAAACATTTTTATATATTGGTAGTATATCTAGTATTCTATAATTAATGACGTATTAAGAATGTAATCTATATGGTTTTTTGGTAATTAAGGGTGTTACCATGTTTTAAGATAATAAATAATGAAGGTATTCACATGTTGTTATGTGGAAAAAGATATCTTCAATATGTTTACATTCCTTATAAATTAGGTACTGTGAGTTTAGATAGAAGTATTTTGGATAATTCTAAAGGTTGGAATGAATTATGTTGGAAATTGGATACTATTGATTAAGATAAACACAATTCTTAATTTTTTTTTTGGATTTTCATAAAAAGGACAACTCGGAGGTTGGGAAACAACCCGGACGTCGGGCGACAACATGTCGCGTCCGACAAAGTCACCAGACATAGACCCAAAACTGAAGGGTGACAAGGGTGCATCACCTAACACTGCCCTAAGTGATTTCCTGGTTTTTATAATGTAAAATTTTAAATGGTCTGATAGAGAAAATATAAATTCAATTTTTTTGGAACCCTATACGATTAGGATAAATTAAATATTTAGAGTTATATTGTCTTTTGGTGTGAAAGATGAGTTTATGATAGAAATTGGTTAAAAAATGTACCTATACATGTCATGCATTAGTTTTTTACTTAAAATTTAGGGAAACTAACTAAAAACCAAATGTTTATTATCCTAATACCTTATGTTTTTTTGAACCTATGGTTTTTTAAATCATTATCATAGATTAATTGCTTTATGGTACTCAATTTTCCATTTATTGTTTACTTTTTCTATGATTGATTACCTCATAAAAACCCTATAAATATTTATGTTTTTCTTCCAATTATGGGTCTTTAATTTCCTCAAATGTTCTCATTTTCAAAATCATATTTTGGTAGTGACTTTATTATTTTCATTTCCTTATTATTAATAATAAATGTTATTAACCCTATTTCTGATGCGGGTTTTTCAACGTAGGTGTTTTCTATTTTCAAGCATTTATTTTCAAAGAAAAATTAAAAATGGTGAGGATAGAATTTATTGAAGTAGGAGATAATGTATCATCATAATACTTCATATAAAATTATCTCTTTAAAATAATTAAATAGTTAACGCTACATGCAACACCAAGTTCAAGCGCATCAAACCCTATCAAACTAACTATTTTAAAAGCAGTTATGAATTTTATTACCCACATTTTAAATTTTACATATATCCTATTTAATTTTAAAATTCATCTTTTGTGTTTATTAGACATAATATAAGCACAAATTCAATATTTCATACCAAAGATGCAATTTTCAAAAAATGAAGTTTTTCTATCTTTTAATGGAGAACCTTTTTTAAATCCAATATTTTAAACTTTTATATATTCAATTTAATGAAATTAAATTCGTCCATAGAAATGGGACATAAATTTTTAATTTGGATAAATTTTTACTACTTTTTGGATAACTTTCATATTTTAATGATGGTGAAAAATACTAATTTTATTTTAAAAAATATTTTTAATGGAAATAATTTATAGTATGAAATTATAAATTTGAGTGGTTTTAAAATATATTTAGATTATCTTTAAATCATTTAATATAATGTAGTTCTTTGGATGTAATTTCACATTTAAATTGTACATAAACACATGTCAATCTTCTGATACGTTTTACTTATTAAAAACCCGCTTTCTGGTTTTGAAAATGATTAATAATTTTAAATTAAATATTGTAAAATATATTATTTGAATTTTTTAATATTGAAAAAAAAATTTATTTTTAATATCTATATTATCTTTGGGATAATTCTTTGTTTTTTCTGAAAACATTTAATTTTTGATGAATAGTGAAAAACACTACGTTGTAGATAAAAATAGATCTTTTCATTTAAGTAATTATTTTTAATTAAAAATATTTCTTTAAGTAAAAATAGATACATAATACATATATTATTTCAATTTAATACATCGTAGTTATTTTATTATAATATTAGATATATAAATTATTATTGAACTTTGTTAACATCTTTTATCACCTTCTAGACACATTTTCAAATTTTCATAAAATATAATTCAACTGCTTATATAAATTGAATTTCAGATTGTTGAAAGACAATGTTTTCATCAATAAGTAAAATATGATTCAATGGGATGAAAATACTTTATGGTTTATAGTAAAATTTGATTTTAATTTACCATGGTTAAAAGTAAACAAGGTAATTAATGGTAAAAATGATATTATAATTACCACAAAAAATGTCCTAATTCTATTAGATAAGTTTATATCCACCAAAATAAATCTAATAAGAAAAATATGACCATTTTTGATCCACTTTAATTAGATTTTGATATTTATTATATATTATTTAAAGAAGAGTTAAAAGTGTTAAATTCAAAATTTAATAACTAAGTCATTTTTAATATAGGGTTATACATAATATATATTCGATTATAAATATTAATCAGAAAGATAAAATGATTTCATACATCATGGTATTTTACGTATAATTTTTAGAGATTAAATAATTAATCTTATTTATGTCACAATGATGATGTATTAATACATTATTAATGAAACACTAAACTAATTGATGTTATAAATACTAAATTAAAAGGAAATTGAGATTTTTGATGCGTTACATGAATTTTTTATGTTAATATGACATGTTAGGTTGATTTAATTAATTTTTTTCTAATTAATAAGGTTTTTATGCCTTTCAAAACAACCAAATACTAAATAGTGTAAAAATAGACATAAATGAGATTTAAAACAATTACTTTTTTATTAAATTATATAATAGTCTTAAAAATATAAGGTTAGGCTAAAGGACTTATATAATGATATATATGACATTGATGAACCACTTTAGGTTCTCTTGGCATTATATAATATGTTTATTAACTGTGTAATATAATAATACCAGAATAAATGGTAAAAGATAAACTATTTAACTAAGGGTTAAATCTAACAGGAAGGGTTAATATGTTGACCTCAACTTGTAAAAAACCTATTGGTTTAGAGTTTTTCGACTCACCCCCTCCCCCTTATCCTCGAAATAAATTCATTTGGATCCATTAGACACTGAAAATGATTTTATAATAAATTATTATTTCAAACTCTCTCTAAAGAGACCCTCACCTCTCTTATAAAAGGGTACATCCCCTTCCCTTAAATTAACAGATAAAAAGAAATTTTTCTTGGCCAAAAACTGCTCATATATCCTCCCAACTACTATCAAATAAACCAAGAGGCCTTACTTTGATCATAATTCCATCCTATGGAGCCCATTTTTCAATTCAAATGGAAAAACCCGAAGAAGAGGTAATTATATCATCACCTCATTCGAAGTTTTTATCTTATTACACACCCTCTTTCGTTATTTTTTCCATTACAAAATAATATCTATAGTACCTTATACATACTAAGATATTTTTATAAATATTTTACTACCATATTCACTATTTTATCCATCCTATGAATGATAAAGTCGCTATACGTGCGTACATACGACTTAACGTCTCTACGATTTGGAGTACTTTGTTATTCCACACTTCATTATTTGGATGGGTACAATAATTAGTATAATTTATGTAAATAATAAATATAAAATTTTAATTATTATGTATATATAATATTACAACCAATTATATACTATTTCACCATAAATAAAATGATATTGTCGCTCGTGCGTACGTACGGTTTACCGTCTCCACATCGCGATCAGATTCATTTCAACATTCACCATTTTACGATGATTATAAAAATATATATTATTAATAAGTATGTAATAATTGACATAATAATTCTACTGTAAATATATATATATTTACTTATATCTCATTCACTTCTGTTCAAAATGATATGAAAACTGAAACAGTGTTTATGCGTATGTACGACCTATTGTCTCCATAACTGGTGTTTTCCATTTCATGTATCTATATATAATACATATCTATATTATGAATATATATTATACATAAATAATTTTATTATATTTTTAAACAATTAAATCATCATATAAGTGATATGATCAAGAATAACAAGTTCAAACATGTACGATAAGGAAAGCGATTTCTACCCAAAATGCTATTTTAACATTAAAATTATTATTTAATGGGTAATATAAAGAAATAAACGAATCAAGTATGAAATAATAAATATTAATATGGTTTGAGTATAATTTAAAAGATACTTTAGTCATTATACATGAGGTTAAATGTACTCTCTACTAAATTAAAGTACATGGTAAGGGTTAATTCCTCAATCTAATTATTATCTGAGATTTTTTGTGTGTTTGTTTTTACTGGGACATATTTATTATACATTTCCATGTTTCAAAAAATATTTTTCAAAAGGATTATTTTTAATGGAATTTTTAACTAAAACATAACTCTAAATGGTTTAAATATTTATTCTTATAAATCATTCTCATTAATGTTCATGATTTCAAAATGTTTTTAAGGATTTATTTATATGAACCTGAATGTTTTAAAATGTTAATTCCATTCAAACGTTTCAAAGTGGTATGGGAATCATTGATTCTAAAATGTCATTTAAATGTCTTACTTTATAAATTGTGTGACTTTTAAATGGTTTTATAAAAAAGGATATTTCTCTTAATGATTTTTACCGATCAATTTCAACTATGTCAACATCATTTATTGGATATTATTCATGATTGAGGTTTATTTATTATTATAAAATGTTCAATATTGTATTGAATGAAATATGGTAGGTTTGACTATCGACGTTCGGTTTTTATAACATTCATGGTTTACAGTTGAAATATTGACATTTTGTATTCTGGTTTTAATATGAATGTTTATGTTATGTTTACCCCTTTTCATATGAGGAATGCATTGGAATTTTTATGTTATGGGTGGGGACCCCTATAGCCCCTCGACACATCAGTAGGTCTCATGAGACAAATTAGTGTCTTGGAACAATTACTTTACCAAATTATTATTTTTATTCTTGGCATGAGGCCCTGACTACGTAGTTATGATGCCCAGTATTGTGTATTCCCTCATTATGCAATTAGTTATTACATGTGATTATTCAACTAGAAGAATATTCATGTAAATTTTTTTATTTTGATTTTTGATTTATTTTTTCCATATTATGTTATATTTTACAATTAAAAGGTTGTTGTTTATATTAAACTTCATTCCTAAAAAACTTATAGCTTCCTCTAAATTATTTACCCTTACGGAGCATCTGAGATCACCCCTTTATTATGTTTTCTTGTTCCAGGTTTCTAATAAATGTATTATGATTAATATACAAGTTTAATCTAGGTGTTTAATGGTATTCTCAATGGATTATTTATGTTGTGTTTTATGATATAAAGTGTTATGTAATGTTCATTAATGCAATCTACATTCCAAGACTGCTAAATCGATAGGTCCTTTGGGACATGATTGTTTATCATAATTCCAATGTATTAAAATAATACATATGATCGGGGTAACTGGTGTCGGGGCATTACAATAAATACATAAAAATTATATAATGGTTATTTTAAGGTATTTTTATAAGAAATTTCATTTTTTAAATGAATAGTGAAAAAAAACCGAATTTTAGTTCAAAACATATTTTTAATCTAATTTATTTACAAGGTTAAATAACATTTTAAAATGGTTTCAATGTTTAATTTGATAATATTTTTATCAATAAACCCAATGAGAGCCATTTAAATAATTTTTTGTTAATAAATTAATATGTAAACAAGGAAAACCTTTGAACGTTTTTACTTTAAAAACCTGCCTTCTCCACCCGACAAGGGTATTAAATTTAAATTAATTTCTTCCACTTATGTGATTGTAATTTAAAAAAATGGATTCCATATTTTGAATAAAAATAATTTGTAATTTCTAATATCTCAATGTTATTTTGTTACAAAAAATATCCGTGAATGTAATTAAAGTTACTCACATCGATTAATGTGAAATTAAGCTTAATAAGGGAATAAATTGTAACATTAAGGTCCCAAAATACAAATCCACTTGTCCAAAACCATTTTATAGCGATATTTTTGCAGTAAAACTTCAATTCTTATTTTCTAATTCAAGAATGTTTATAGGTAAAAATGTCGGTACACCTGACTTGTTTTAAAAAATGCCAAGTGTGTCCTTTCCCTTCCATATAAATGTCCACCACCTTTCCAATTATTTACACCTCTCAAAAAACTTATAATCATCCATGATCTATAAAATAAATTTCTAGAAAATCTTAACTTCTTCCTTGAATCCTATGTTTTGTTATAATTCATTCCATGGAATCCCTTTGGTGAAAACCAAATGGATTTACCCGATTAAGAGGTAACACCCTCCCTCAAACTCCTTTATTTTATTTTCTTTCTCCACCCATCAACTATAATTATAAAATTATTATAAATAACCCTTATAATCTATATAATTTGTATTTTTAATGAAAAATTTTATACCTACACATACACACACTTCCATCTAATGGGTAACACACATGCTATTTATGTGTACGTTGTACTACCGCCTCACAAAACGATGAATGTTTATTCATTTTTCACTAACCCACATAGTGATAATTAAGATGGAATCACTATTTATATATATTATATATTTGGTAATTATTATGTATTTAATATTTTTTAATTATTTTAAAACACATCTTTTTATACTTTCCATTTTATGTAAAAATGATAATTTCATGAAACTGTGGACTACCTCCCCCTCAAAGTGATATAACTCATTCACACCATACATGGAATGTTTTTAGGATGCGTTTAGTGAATCTATATGATATATATTAAATAATAATTCTTATTTAATTATAATATATCAAAATATACATATATTTCAATTTCGTTCTTTCTATCAACCCAAAATATAAAATGGAAACAACGTTCATGCTTTTGTATAACCAATTGTCTCCATGAACGGTGTGTTAAATTTCATAATTATATATTCTAATGATTATTATAATAAAAATATAATGAATATAAAGGATATTTATATCATGGATTTTCTTCTGGAAATAATAATATAACTATAAGGAAGGAATATATAACAAATTAAGACACGTGCGAAAAACAAAGTGAATATTACCCAATGTGTATCCTTAACATGAAAATGTTAACAAGTGGGTAATATGAAGTCACAATAAAACCATAAATGGTATTATTTATATGAATATTTTTCTTTTTTAGAATAATATTAAACTTATATTTATTATACATGATGTTTTTATGAGTACGGAGAGAGTCAAGACAAAAGTTAATGGAATTTCATCTCACTTTTTATATCTATGACATAAATGTTCGATTCACCACTCATTTCTTCTGGGTGGTGTATATACATAAAATGAATGTATTATATGATTAATATTATTATATTTATTGTTATTTACATATCTATTCAATGTTAATTCTTTCATGGGGTTTATATTTAAAAAAATATCGAATCGGTAAGATATTTTTGTCTCACTTTTTATTATTTGAGACTCATGGTTCGTTATACACCTAAATTCATTTTAATGGTGTTTATAAATCCATTATACTTGTTATAACCAGAATATATTTATTTTCAAGATATTTCATTCTTAATTTCATCTACATACATGTTGAGTATAATCCCATGCTACTATGTGGTAAGTGTTTAGTGAAACAATCTCATCATTTATTGGGATTGTTCATGATTATACATAGATTAATGATATATTATGATAAATATCCCATGAACACTCATGTGTTTATTATCCTATTTTTATTAATGATATCTCCATGTATTAATATAATTTTTCTACTCTTTGGTAATTATTATAAATAAAATATAAAATTTAATAAAAAACCATCCTTATTTATATCTTCGGTCGAAAATATGTTTTATTTCACAAACCATGTTTTAAAAAATTATTTTCTAAAATGTTTTCAAATGAACCTTGAAGATAGTGTTTAAGAGAACTTTTTTTTAATATTTTTAATATGGTTTTCAAAACATTTTCAACATATCTTTATATATTTTCAATGTTATTTTCAAATAAATTATCTTCAAAAGGTTTTCAAAATTTCTTTATAAGTTTTCAAAGTATTTTGAATGAAATTTTTTTATAATAATTTTCTAAATTAAATTCTATGTTATAAAATTTATTTAATAAAATGGTTTTCAAAACATTTTCATTATTTCCTTATAGGATTCCAGCATGTTTTTATGAAAACAATTTTTTTAAAAATGTCAGTATTTCTTTATATGTTTGGAAATTTATTTTAAAAAAAACTATTTTCAAAATGTCTTCAATAGTTATTTATATGTTTTAGAATTTTTTTCAATGGAATTTTTTTATAATGTCATAAATATTATTTTATATGTATTAAAGGAAAAATTTATTCAAAAATATTTTCAAGATTCTTTTATATGATTCAAGGAAAAGGTTTTTATATATTATTTCATGACTTATTTATAAATTTCCAACTTATTTTCAATAAAAATGGTATTCTAAATGTTTTATGTTCTAGAATGAAATTTTCAAATAAGAAATTATATTTCCCTCCAAAAATGTTTTTGAAAGTTATTTCACAATCGTTTTCAATCTAAGATGGAATCTGTCGATGTTACTCATGCCTTTATTGGGATCAATCCAAAGGTTTCATTCATTTTATCTCTCTAAAAGGTTTATTTCTTGAGGGAATAATGTTTATGAATATAATTTATATTTCACGGTTTATATGATTTTGAAACCTTATTTTTTTCATAGGTTATGTTTTTCATGAATGAATTATGAAACCTGAATCTTTTTCAAGAGGTTAGTATATGATTACATGTTTATGAAATTTATTTCATTTCATGGGTTATGATATTTTTTTTATTTAGTAGAATATGTTAGTATGAATTCATTATGGTATGTATGGGACATATTTCTCCCTCTAATTGATTGGTTAAATATTTATATCTCATGATAAATATTAATATATTCATGGGGGTAATCCTTGACTTCTACGATGTCTATTGGAGTGAACCATGACTATGAATATGGTAAGAGGAGTGAGTACATGATACTAATATAAACATGGGACCGAACCATGATAACTAAGATGGTACGGTGACTGATCCCACTATAATAATATATCCTTTGAAGAAATTATTTAACTACAATGGAAATAATTTTATGTTCTTATTTGTTTTCTACAATTTCATGTCTTATTCATATGTTAAGATTTCAAAAATTATATTATTTATTTTCATATGATTCATGTCTTATTAAATGCTAATAATTATTCAATGATTCATGTTTATGATCTCTGTTATGCAGGGCATGATCTTATAATGTTGGGATCTTGTTCTCATAGCTATATATTCATGTTTATAATTTCATTTCTCCCTTGTTTACCCTTATTCAGCATCTAAGCTAACCCATTTTTATGTTTTCTTCCCAATTTTACGAAGATATGTGTTATGTATGATGTGTCTAAAGTGGTTGATATTCATGAAGAAACTGGTATTATACAATGTTGCTCACATTTATACCAGTGTCTACTTCTCCTGGTTTCCAAAGGCACTAAACTATACAGTCTCTGGGAATCTATTTGTTTAATTTTTTAAGTATTCCAAAAAATTTATGTAATGTTAATTTATGAAAAGTGTGGGTTTCTAATAAAACACATAATTATATTAAATTTTTTGATCCTCAATCTAAACTGTATCAACACCTTTAATTTTCAGTTAATTTTCATCATTAAAAGTAACTAATCAACCAAAATGATAATTTATATTATCCATGATCTTGAGGTCTTAGTCATGTCATATGGTCAACCACTATCCATTATCCATGTATTGTTCCATATGTAAGATTTTAGAATCATCTGAATAATAAGTTATCTCTCAACCATCTTACATTCTTAAAACATCACAACTGTAGGGTAGTATAGAATATATATTCCATAATTTTTTTTCATAAATTCAATAATATAGTGAAATTTTAATTCAAATCCTCAAAAAATTATACCTGTGATTTAAATATATTTTTTGTAGATGTATTTGTTTATTTTTTTCATAGCATTCATATTCTCTATATTTCGTCACTTATTAAATTTTCTCCATTAAATTCATGTATTCATTGACTCAAAATAAATTAAAATTTATATAAGAAAACATTGTTTTGACACTCATAGAAAAAACACTAAAAACAAACATTAAAAAAAATAATTATATAAAAAATGGAAATATTTATCCTAAAATATAGTTGTTGTCAAGGTACAATCCAGAAATATTTTTTTCATTGAATTTGGTGATTAATTCTTTCCATAACATTTAAAACTACATTTTTTGTTGGTGTAGGTTATTTATGATGTTTCCCATCTAAATATGAGTAAAATTATATTTATTGTGTAAATGATAAGAAAAAATAAATATTACATTATTGTGATTCATAGAAGAATATTTAACCAATTAATTTTTGGTAATATTCTTAGCATCACTAAATAACTCATCTTTTATGTCCACAAAATTATTGAATCCATTAACCATTTTCTATATAGTGTAATAAGAATCATAAAACCTTTAATGTTCCTTTTTTTTAATTCCTATCTATTATCCATTAGATTTAATTATCACTTTGATAATATTGTGTTATTTTAATCCAATTTTCTATTAATTTAAGTAACTCATATTAAGATTCAGTTTTCTTATTAGCCTCCTTAAGTACTCGGTTATTCATCTTTTTGGTAACCTCTTATTTCTTGTATAATCCTTCTTAGTTTTCTCTATTTATTTGTGGGAACACCTTATTCTTGATGACCAAAGTCATTCTTACATTTCTTATTATATATACAATCAATTAAAACATTTTCAATTCCAACATAATTGAAAGTAATTAAAGGAATATTATCATTATATCTATATCTTCCCCTTCTAATTTTTGTTATTGTAAAATACATAATATTTTCATTCCCCATAAATTTATATTTGACTATGCATTCATTAACCATCAACACTTGTAATTGATTCCAACTACATCCAACTATTGAATGTCAGTATCTTTGTCTCTTCTTATTCTCATCCATTAACACATTTTTTCTATAATAAATACATGTCAGTATCATCTCTATACTTTTATACTTTATATTTATCCTTATATGATAAAAGAATATTCAAGAATAATCAATACAAACATCTATCTTGATTAAAATACCCTCTATTTTTATTAAGTTATTATAAATATGTAAATAATATACCATTGTCAATGTTTCTGTATTTTACATATATAAATTCCTTGATCTTCACCCATATAATATTTTCTTTTAAATCTTGTTAAATATCATTATAAACATATAATCAAGATTATTAAATATTTTATATTGAGATTCAAAATATCAAACTTTGAACTCATAACTATTCAAAACAAAATCAATTTATCCATTTAATTAACTTAAATAATCAATTTTTATTCCTCATTAAAACTTATAAAAAATATGTAGAATTTTTATACATCTACATGAAATCAAGCATAAAATTCTTTTAGTATGAATGTTGTTCTCATAATTCAATCTAGTCATAAATATTCTATATAATTTTCCTCAATGTAAAATGGTATATTTAATTTATAAAAAATAATTCCATCATATCATAATTTTAACATCACATTGAATTGTCACATGATAACTTTAGTTACATCCAGATAGATTCGTAAAACTCTAACTTCAATTCTACCGGAATTTCTTTATGAAATGGTTTAATTTTTTATGGAAGAGACTTCATATTAACATATCATTACTTGATTTATAATTAATATAATTAATAATAATTTTTATATCACGGTGAAAATATTCTCCATCCATTGATTCTTGGGTTATGAATATTTTTAGAATATATTTTTATTCTACATGAAAACATAGTATTTATTCTATATCCTTTTAATTTATTAAGTTGTACATATGTAGTATCAATCATTCTCATAAATAATCTAAATTTATTCTTATATAGTCTCTCTAATCTTTGATTTAATATTCTATAATTCAATTATTACTTATATGTACCCCGTAAAACATCAATTTATTTAATTTGGAATCATTGTAATCTGTAATAGATCATGTAAAACCAAATTAATATTACATAGTGAAAATTTAATCACATTTAGTAAGTTTCAACATCAACTATTCCATCACTTCTCACACATAATATTATATATCCCATATAAAAATGGAATGAATTTTATACAAAGATGGATTTTATATTATTTATTTATAATAAATACATTGTCAATTCTCTATATCTCAGAAAAAAATTTTATAACTCTATAAATCAAAACATAACTCTATCATTTTCAACTCATCAATGAAAGAACTAAACCACTATAATTAATTTTAAAAACAATATTAACACCTCAATTATATTCCCACGATGTTCTAAAAAATCAGAAATATCCAAAAATTAAAAATTTATTTAATAAGGTATGTATCTTGGAAATAACCTCTTTTAATATCTAATGTCCTCTAAGAAATCTTTTTCCAGATAAACATATATATGACCATATAACTAGGATTCAAAATACTAATTTTTCCCTAATTTTATGGGTCCAAATAGATATATCATTATATAAACAATTTTTAGTTTATCATTATCTTGTATTAATCTATAATACATTGATATCTCTTCATGTGAATGTTAGAAGAGTTCTCCCAAAATTATATAAATAATAGAAACTTACTTCAAATTAGATATCTAATTAAAAATATATTTTGAGAGCTTAAAAATAGATATTTTCATTATATTTTATTAATTTAGCTTGAGAGAAAAATTTAAACCTCTTCACATCAAATTTATGTTCCCAATTTAGAAAACAAAAATCATTATTTACCATGAGACTCACCCTATTCAGCCATTAAATATCCAAAACATAAGATGTTAAAATATTTTTATATAAAACATTAGTCAATTTCTTTGAATCTAAGGATACACTAGATTCAGAACTATTGGTCTTCTATATTCCATATAATCAAATAATGAAAGAAGATATTGTTTTATTTGGAGTGGTAAAGGATAGTATTTATTATTTTAAATAACTAAAATCGATTTAAGGCTCAAATAGTTAAGGGAATAAAATTAAATAGAGAATAATAAAAAAACATAATATTTAATAAGATAGATATTTTAATTATTATAAGTATTTATTCAAAAAATGAAAGAAATAAAATTTCCTATATACAGTAAACAAATATTATTACAAATGAAGTATAAATACTAAATTAATATTCTATAAAAACAAAAACTGCACATTCAAATCATGTTATCTAAGATTAAAAATATTAATATAAAGCTATATAAGATTAGAAAAATTTTAATATTAAACTAAAAAAGAAACAACTAATTTATGACTAAAAAACATACATATAAGTTTTCTCTCATCACTAGAAAAAACACAAATAAAAAATTTTGATTCATTAAAAAACACAACATAATTTAAATAAATTCAATTATATTGAAACAAAACAAACTCACTCATAATAAAATAAAACCTCTTTAAATTATTGTACTTAACTTAAATATGTATTAACTTATTTTGATTGTTAATAAACTCAAGTGAAATATCACACTTTTTAATATAATATTTTAATAAGTGATATATGATTTCAATTTGAATGGTTTTGGAATGGATTATAGGGTTTTTTTTAATATTTTGATATCTCTTGTTATGTCACATTTGATAGGGATGTGTTCGAAATTAAATTCAATTTACTTTAAGATGTGTTTTATTCTAACAAAATTAAGAAAAAATAACTAAATACAACATATTAAACATTGTCTCTAGATAAATAAACATCATTTTACTTCATTATATTATAAGAAAATAATTTTTTTCTTAATACATGAATGGTTATAACGGTTCGTTTTGTTAGGACCAAGTTGGACAGATAAAGTAGAAAGAAGAGTTTGTTGTTTCATAGTGTTGTTTTTTTATTGTCAAAGAAGATAAATAAAATAACATTTTAATGGACTTGTAAACTAGATGAGGCTTTGCTGATATGTAATTCACAAATATCATAATTCATGAGATCTTTTGATGCAAGCCTTACAATGAAAAGGGAGAGAAATTATGATTCCAGTCATATACAATTTTTATTGGAAGGAATGCTGCTACTGGAAGCCATGAATGTTTCAGTACCTTCCATTGAAACCATGACGATGCTTTGAATATTTGAATTTAAAAAATATCATAAGTTTGAAAATCATGTGATTTAATCCTTATTAAGTATAGGGGAGTAAAATAATTGTTTTTTGGAAAATTAATGAAGGTGGTGTGCAAGTTAAAAAGTGGCACACAATTATGGTGCAGAAGTTTATGTTGTGTGCAAGTCATATTTCAAAAATCATCATATCAAAATATGAAAAAGGAGAGAATGTTTCACGCTAGTTATGGAATGTCACACAAGTTTTGGAGTGACATGCAAGTGTTGGAGCGGTGCACAAGTGTTGGAGGGGAGCGCAAGTGTATGTGGCGTGCAAGTCACGAAAATGCCTACAAATAGATGATTATCCTTCTCATTTTTAAATTCTTAACACTTAATAGAAAATTATATCTATGATCATGCATGTCATCGAATTTGGAGCGAAAGATGATGCGGCACACACTACGAGGGTTATTTAAAAGGCATGCAAGTAGGGTGGCGCGCAAATAGGGTGGTGCACAAGCTGAAGTGTCGTGAAAGTTGTTGGAGGCATGAAAGTAGGGAGGTCTCTTCAAGAAGTGTGTTGTGTATAACACAAAATTGGAGCACAAGTTGTGAAATTTGCACAATATTGGTGCGCAAGTAGTAAATGGTGAAGAAGAAGGTAGGTGCACAAGCTGAGTGGCGCGCAAGATGTTTTCACCCGGAGGTTCTTACCAGCTTCTGGGTAGGAAAGTGAAGAATTATTTTGAAATATTTACTTTTTGAATGTTATTAAAGAAGCACAGAATCAATATACTACCATATTTGTGATAAGAGGGAGAACACACACTATTGGGTTGTTTTTAATGTTCTACAGGTGTGTAATGGTATATCCTACTCGTTGAATTCCACCTCAGAGGATTGTTTTCTATGGGATTGTGCGGTACTGGATTGTTTCTATACCATAACAAGGACTTATCTACTCTTGTCGAGTAGTAAACCTTGTAAATATTGTGTTCATGTGGTTGTGTGTGTTCAGTAGGGAAGAAAATCTTTAACATGAGGCAAATGTTGTTTCAAAAAGAAGAAAACTTAAAAAGAACAAGATATCACTAATTTACCCCCTCCCCCTCTCTATGATACATTGATCCTGACTGGGATCATCAATTGATATCAAAGGGATAGGTTCCATTCATTTATTCTTTACTGAAGTGGTTAAAGGGAAAATGTGATGGAGAATCTAAATTGTGTGAACAATAAGGGGATTCAGATTTTTTATGGAAAGAACTATCATATCTGGAAGGATAGAATGATGCCTTACCTTATGTCTCTGGGAGATGATGTTCTTGAAACTACAACATATGGTTTTCCTGCTATTGATGAAAAGGTTCCTCTTACTCCTGTCAATATGAATAATATTTATAATTATGGAAGAGCTAAAAATGTGTTACTCTCATCTTTTTCTGAGATTGAATTTTTATGAGTGAAAGGTGTTGCTATATCCAATGAAATCTAGGATAAACTGAAGAAAATATATGAAGGAAATATAAAAGTGAAGAAAGATAAACTACAAATCTAAAGGCTGAAGTATGAAGACTTGAAAATGGGATAATCTGAATCTATTGGGGATTTATTTACCAGGATAAATGATATTGTCAGTACAATAAAATTTCATAGTTAAACATTGGAGGATTGTACATTTGTTGAAAAAATATAAAGAATTTTGTGTGACATGTTTGATGCTAATGTGACTTCATTATAAGATAGAGACCCAAAACATTATCTCTAGATCATTTTCATAGTACTCTCATAACTTATGAGATTATAAGGGAGAAGGCCGTGAAGAGCAATGCAAAAGATAATAGAGAAATTTCATTCAAAGAAAAAAACAAATAGAAGTTGAAGAAAATTCATATTGATGAATATTTTGGTGAATCCGAATATGAAAATGTGGTATGTCAAAATTTTGATGAAATTTTATATTTGTTTTCAAAAAAAATGTCATAAGAGGAACAAGGAATTACAAAGGGAAACTCCATTTGAAATTTTTTTAATTTGGATATATTGGCCACTTTGTGGCTAATTTCCATAAAAAGGGGAAATATGAAGACAATGATGAAGAAGAAAGAATACCTAGAAGGTTTTGGAAGAAATAGGGTGTAAAAGATTAATATTATGGAAGAGTTAAGGATTAAAAGTTCTTCAAATAAAAAATAAGATGCTTGTTTTCGAAAAGTAATGAAGATGATGATAGCGAGACTGGATCTGAAAATTATATTTTTGAGAAATCTAGATAGGGTACCTTTTTGCAACTGTGAATAATGATGATTATGAGAGTACTAGTACTGATGAAGAAGAAACTCAACATGAACAGTATACTAAAGAAGAGTTGAGAAAATGTTTGAGAAAGATCAGAAGGCTTGAGAAGGAAAATAAGAAGTTGATAAAGGAATGTTCTTCCTTAAACAATCAAGAAGGTTTTACTGATGATAAAATCAAAATGGAATAAGACATTGATGATCGAAATAATTCTCTTGAGAATTCAATGACAAAAATGATCATCTTGATATGAAGCTGAATGCAAAAGAAGAAGAATTCAAACCTATCCAACAGAAACATCATAACGCTGATGAAATGATTTCCAGTTTCAAAAATTATATCTCATAAATTGGTGAATCATCCAGTAATAATGAACCAAATAAGGATTTACAAAATATACCTTAAATGGTTGAAATGAAAGATAGAACTGGTTTTGATAAGAACAAGGATGGAAAGACCATGTATGTGGCAAAAGTTTAAAATGCTGAAAAATCAGAAGTGCATAAAATTCATGTGTTAAGAAAGAAATTTAATTCTTCTGGTACTGATAAATATGTACTGATGAAGAGAGTTAAAAATGAAAACATAAATATTGATGGTCAACTTAATTCTGTTAAAAAGGTTCTTGAAAATCGTGTTAAAAATATAGTCTTTATAGATTTTTCATAGGAAAATATTCTTTCTATGGTTACTGTTGGTATTGTAGTGGATTCGGAAATATAGAAAATATGTTTTGGTTCAACCCAAAACATTACAAATATTCTTCATATTTTGAAGGACATGGATTGAGGGGGAGTCAATCGTTCCAAAATAGAAAGTCTCCAAATAAATTTCAGAAGATATTTGAGAAGACTAGTGTAAATGTTGAGAATAGGTTCCAACCATTGGAAACTATTTGTGAATGATGTGATTAACCAAGACATCTTTCCAAGGGATTATTTACTATGTTAACATATAAAAAAATCTTAATTATTCTCAAAAACAAAATTTTTTAAATGCTAAAAGGTATAGGTCTAATAAGTCCTAAAAGAAAGAGTGCTTGGGTGTCTGGCGAGAACACGTTGACATGGCCTAGAAATTGGAGGAAGGACAACAAAAAGTGGAGGAAATGGAAGAAACAAAATCTCTTATTGTTGAAACTTCATTGAAAGTTACAAAAGGAGAACTTCTATGGATTCTTAATAGTGGATTTTCCTCTCATATGACATGAGACATAAAGCTGCTGAAGAATGTGAAATGATTCAAAGAATGAAAATCAAAATTTTGAGATGATGAATCCTTAAGGATCAAAGGTGTTGGATCATCCATCATTGGAAAATAGAAGTTGAAATCCATGAAAACAATATAGATTGATGGGATGAAATATAACCTTCTTAGTGTTTCACAACTCTTTGATGAGTGTAACGTCCCGGTTCTGGGTGCCACTCAATGGGTGCCCCAAACCCGGTTTTCCACGTGACCTCAAGCGCATTTCCCCAAACTCCAGAGGCTGCCAACTAGTAGTGAGGGCCCAGGTCTGATAGTGGGGAAAATATTCTCTCATTTGTAAAAGTGTAGCCCAGCGGATTATAGTGTAAGCATACAACACAACGGAAGCAACAAAGTTATATACAACTCAAATGTATTACTAATAACAAAAAGAGAAACTAGTAGTCATATATATATATATATATGAATATGAAGCTTGTCACTATTCTATAAAATAGCCAGAACATGTTATATAGTAGTACAATACAATATTGAGTAAAAGTACTAAAATGCATAACAGAACAGCCAGTGGCATCATGAGCCTAAGCCTAGTCCCATGCCCCCCTACACCTCAGCAGCTATCTAGTACCTGTATAGGGATCATTTCCCTTATCTATACCTGTAGATATGTAATCTGTTTGGGATGAAAAGCATGACCCAAACAGGGTGTGAGAAATATATCTCTATAGGCGCCCATAAAAGGCTCGTGCCCAACTGTGTGTAAACATGCAACAATAGTGTGGAGTAATAAAATACAATAAAGTAAGCAGTACTGAAAGGAACTAACTTATCCAGTTATATTGCCATTTTAATATCCATTTAATCATTTAATTTAAAATACCACCATGGTGAATATTCTAAATAAACATCCAATGTCCTCAGACATGTAAACTCCTAATCTTAGGTAAAGATAAATACAAACATAGGAATTTTCCCACATGCACACGGATACTACCCACATGCATAAAAGTGTCACCCACATGAATATAATCAACAGCCCACAGGCACGGAAGAAGTTTCTCACAGGGTAGGTTGTACAATTCCCACAGGCTAATCACAACACTGCCCTCATGCTAACAGGTATCCGGGTCATGCCCAACATGTAAATAAACATTCACAAGAAATTCCTCTCAAGTCAATTCTACAATCATTACTTTAGAGGCATACCCATGGGTATCCTGGCCAAACGGCTAAGCAGAGGAACGCACCCCCGGGGTGGTCCTAGATCCAAGAACTGATCCCAAACAACAATTTTACAATTTTAGTTGATTACCTATTCAGTTCTAGTAGTTAAAATAACCATGGCCTCAGCCACACGACACACCAACAAGGGTTCGTGGCACTAAAATACACAAAACACACCGCAGTTTGAAAAATAATCACCAATCCACCTACATTAAATGTCAATGATCAATATATGTGAACATTGATTCCAGAAACACCCAAGAATTATGTAGATCTGACAAGGAAGAAAACCCATTCAAATGTAAATAACTTTCCTTTGGGAAATAATTCGTAGGAAGGACTTAAGGAGTGCAGAGGGATTACCCGTGCGGTTACAACGAGGTCGTCCAAGGTGCAAACGGATTCCAGATGAGCGCTCGACAGATCATCAATGTTTTTGTTGTCCAGTCCTGATCCTTCCTCCAGTTCTAAGCCTTCCATATGAATAGGGGAGGATACTGCCCATTTTAAGAGAAAAAAACAAAGTACATGGTGTGTACTTCAAATTACATGGCGTGTACTTCACAATTTTTTAACTGCTCCTATAGAGGCTTCCTACCAATGCGACACTGTTCACCTGCCTACATGACTACACGTTATGTCTTCATGAGTACACAGTGTGTGTTTCCCCACAGCTGGCCACCTCTTTACTATTCGCCTGCCGACCGACTACACTGCATGTAACGGACCCATACACGGCATGTAGTCTCTTCCTACAAACTTCATCCCCGACATGGCCGCACGCCCTGTGTACCCATCCCACATGTCCAAAAGTACACGACGTGTGGACAAAGTACACGAAATGTACTTTCCAAAATTCAGGATTTTCCCCATTTTCTATATTTTTTTAAAAAACACTTAAGGAAAAGAGAAAAGAAAAAACCCGTACCTAAAAATAAGAATCCTGTTCTTAAAAACTTCCCCCATAAACCAATTCGTCCCCGAATTTCCCTTCCAAGGGTGGAGAAGATATAGCTATGAATAACTCTTCCCACTGAGTACGTACATCGGTCTCCCGCTCCCAGGTTTCGTCCTGCACTCTGCCATGATACTATAGCAGTTGTAAGAGAAACAATGACCAACCTTGGAGAACCTTCATGCTCCTTTCAATGATATGAATCAGATTCTCCTCAAAGGACGCATCCATCTGAAGCTCAACCTCCTCTGGCTGGAAGGTGTGAGACGGGTCCGAATGATAGTGTCGCAACTGAGATACATGGAAGATGTCGTGCATGACTTGGTACCTCTGTGGTAACTACAGTCGATAGGCAACCATCCCGAATCTCTCCAGAATCTAAAATGGCCCCACAGACCTTGGTGAATGTTTACCAGGTCTCCTAATCCGCTTGTGTCCCATCATTGGCGAAACACGCAAGAAGACCAGATCCCCAACCACAAATTCCAAAGGTCGTCTTCGGCGATTAGCATAAGATTTCTGAAGAGACTGCGTGGTAGACATCCTCTTCTAAATAAACTGGACCTGCTCAGAAGTCTCCTGCACGAGACGTGGTCCCAGCAAAGCTGCCTCACCTGCCTCTGACCAGCACAAAGGTGATCGGCATGGCCTACCATATAAAGCCTTGTATGGTTCCATATCTATATTTTCCTAAAAACAGTTATTATAGGAAAACTCGACTACAGGTACGTGATTCTCCCAAGAGCCCCCAAAGTCTAGGATGCATGCTCGTAGAATGTCCTCATATACTTGTATGGTACACTCTGACTGGCCATCAGTCTGAGGGTGGTATGTTTTGCTCTGAAGCACCTATGTACCAAGTGACCTCTGAAAACTCTTCCAAAAAAGAGATTTAATGTCGGTGTCCCTATCAGAAAGGATAGAACGAGGGACCCCATGAAGACGTAAAATCTCTCGGATATACAACATTTTGAGCTCGTCAACACCGAAGGTCTCCTTGATTGGTAAAAAGTGAGATAACTTCGTGAGTCTGTTCCCAACAACACACATGGCATCGTTGCCTCTAGGTGACCTCGGAAAACCAGTCACAAAGTCCATCGCGACATCATCCCATTTCCACTCCGGGATGGGTAGCCGCTGTAACAGTCTAGCTAGTATCTGATGCTCCTCATTCACCTGTTGATAGGTGGAACACCTCATCACAAAACCAGCCACATCTCTCTTCATACTCGGCCACCAGTACTGACATCTCATGTCACGGTACATCTTGGTAACCCCATGATGAAATGTCCAATATGAATTATTAAACTCTCGTATCATCTCATCGCGTAAATCACATGGAACCCATACGTGTCCATGGAAATGCAAAACCTTATCATCTCCTATCGTCTAACCAGGAGAAGGGTCCTCACTTGCCACTGACTCTCGTAGAACTAGGCCTTCTGGATCAGATAGTTGTTTCATCCTCACTCTATCCAGGAGGGTAGAAGTCACAACTAAAGATGAAATATATGTTCTCCCCTGACTATTATGCACCTCCAAATGCATCTTAGAGAACAATTCCATAGGCTACCACTCGCCACTGGCCTCCTTCATAGCCTATATCTGAGTATTACTGCTCAGTGCATCAACTACTGCATTACATTTACCAGGTGTATAGGCATGCTCTAAATCGAATGACTGAAGGTATTCAACCCACCTTCACCGTCTCAGATTCAAGTCACACTGAGTAAAGATATAATTGAGACTTTTGTGGTCAGTGAAAACCACAAAACGTTCTCCCAACAGATAATGTCTCCAGCAGCGTAATACATGAACAACTACAGCCAACTCAAGATCATGCATCGGGAAATTCTATCATGTGGCCTCAACTCCCAAGACCCGTACGCAACAACTTGGTCACCCTTCATCAACACTACTCTTATCCCAATACCTGATGCATCATAGTAAACTGTATAGATCTTCCCCTACTCTGGGAGTATCAGGATCAGTGCTGATGTCAACCTTCCTTTCAAATCCTGAAAGGTTGTCTCACAAGCTTCAGTCCAAAAAAACTTCACATTATTCTTAGTAAAACCCATCAAATGCTCTCATAAGTAGGATAAGTCCTAGATGAAGCATCTGTAATAACCATACATCCCTAAGAAACTTCATATCTCAAACATGTCCTTAAGATTCTCCCAGGAAACTGCTACTCTCACCTTCTCTGGGTCTACTGAAACTCCTACCTCTGAGATGATATGACCAAAGAAGTGAATTAGGTCCATCCAAAAGTGGCACATTGAGATCTTATCATATAGCCAATGCTCTCTCAGTGTACTCAGTACAGTCTCAAAATGGGTGGTATGGTCATGTCGAGTGTGAGAGTACACCAAGATGTCGTCCATGAATACTACCACAAAAAATATAGATACAGATGGAAAAAAGGATTCCTTAGAGCCATGAAAGATGCTGGCGCGTTTTTTAGTCCGAACGACATAACCATATACTCATATAGACCATACCTTCTCTTGAAAGCCATGATAGTTATATAAGATGGTCTAACACGCAGCTGATGATATCCTTATCTCAAGTCAATTTTCAAGAACACTAGTGATCCATGAAGTTGATCGAAAAGATCATCAATCATTGGTAATGGATATCGGTTCTTAACCGTCTACTGGTTCAACATCTGATAATCCACATATATTTTGAGGGTACCGTCCGTCTTCTTCGCAAAATGGATTGGAGAACCCCAAGGAGAAGTACTGGTTCAGATAAAAAACGATCACTGTAACTCCTCTAAAAGCCTCTTGTGCTCCTGAAACTCAGGTGTAGCCATCCAATAATGAGGAATGGACACTGGTGCTACCCCTAGAAGAATCTTGATAGAGAAATCCACCTCACGCTTTAGAGGATGAAATGAAAAGTCATCTAGGAATACATACCTGAAACGATCAACAAATGGGTAAAAATAAGTCTGATAAGTACCCTGGTCGTCCATATATAAACTCGTAATTTTGGATCTGAATCCACCTCGCCCATGATTATATGGTCCAGCTCGAATCGCCTGAACATCCCACACTCCATTGTATAGAAACTCTCCGCCCTATGGTGACGTGAAACTCACCCTACGACGATAGCAGTCTACAAAGGATCGAATGGGAACCAACCAGTACATCCCAAGAATGATTTCATAAGCTGTCATCTATAGGAGATAATGGTCCCAAAGGAAGTGACACCCACCAACCTCAATGGGGAACTCCTTGCACTGACGCAGACCATCCGTTCTAGTCCCTAACAAAGTTCATAGAATCATGATATCAGAAGAAGTAGAAACACCGAGCCCAAGGCTCTCCACAATGGGCACAAATATAAAACTATGTGTAACACCCGTATCAAAAAATACAGTAGATAAAACAGAAGATAGTAGAATAGTACCTATGACTTTAGAAGGTCTGGGATCCGGTTCCTATTGGTTATATTGCACTGCACATGCCTGCCAAGTGCCCCGACCCTGTGACACAACCTGACTACCCTGAGTTGTCCTGCCCTGCTGCCTCTGAGATCCTAGTAACTGGATACCATGGCCATGACCACCATCTCTCCCTACATGCCCTGATGTATTCCAGTTCCATGACTGGTAAGAAGCTGCTGGTCCTGCTCCCGCACGCAGAGTCTGTACAGAACCCCTCTCATTATCCATCGATGGAAATTCCCTGCATAACGTTGCACGTGACCCATCCTACCACAAGCTCGACACTCCATTGGGCCTCATGGACATTGTGGCCTCTTGTGCCCCTATCTACCACACTGCACTAGTGCAGAAAACATTTTTTACGTCGGTTATTTTTTATTATTTACGTCGGTTTTTAGGAGACGTTAATACGGACGACGTTATAAATAACGTTTTTTTACGTCGGTTATTTAAAACCCGACGTAATATCCCTGACATCACGGTGGTTATCACGTCGGTTCATATAATAACCGACGTGATAAATATGCGCGGGGGGGCTTTATCACGTCGGTTATTCCCTAAACCGACGTGATAAAACGCCTGGGATATCGTTTATCACGTCGGTTATGTCATAACCGACGTGATAAACCCTGCCCCTGGCCTATTATCACGTCGGTTATTTAAGAAACCGACGTGATAAAAAGGCCTGGGAAACGTTTTAGCACGTCGGTTATCCAATAACCGACGTGGTAAATCGATTCCCAGGCCTTTTAGCAGGTCGGTTATATTAGGAACCGACGTGCTAAAAGCCCCGGGAACGGTTTATCACGTCGGTTTTAGAAAAACCCGACGTGATAAACCCCTGGCGATTTATTTACCACGTCGGTTATAAAATAACCGACGTGAAAGAAATTTTTTTTTTTAAATAATTGCACTGCTCTCACCAAAAAGCAACCAGAAACCAAACAAAAATAACAATGCCAGCCCTCCCCAAAGCCCCAACTGAACCCCACCCTCATCTATACCCACCTAACAACCTGGCCAGCCCTCCCCCACCACATTGGAGCCCCACCACAACCCTTGGACACCCCCCACCCCTTGGACAGCCCCCCCACCCTCATTTACACCCCCATGACCCCTAGTACAGCCTCAAACACCCATTGGAAACCCCTCCCATATCCCTTAGACACCCTCCACCCCTTGGACACCCCCCCACCCCTTGGACAGCCCCCCCCCCCCCCCACCCTCATTTACACCCCCAAGACCCCTAGTACAGCCTCAAACACCCATTGGACACCCCCCCCACACCTTGACAGCCCTCCCAGACCCCTTGGACACCCCTCCCATATCCCTTGGACACCCCCCCACCCCTTGGACACCCCCCCACCCCTTGGACAGCCCCCCCACCCTCATTTACACCCAACCGGCCCCTTGGACAGAACTCCCAGACACCTTGGACACCACTCCCATATCCCTTGGACACCCCCCCACCCCTTGGACACCCCCCCACCCCTTCGACAGCCCCCACCCTCCTTTACACCCCCCGAACACCCCTTGGACACCCCTCCCATATCCCTTGGACACCCCCCCCACCCCTTGGACACCCCCCACCCCTTGGACAGCCCCCACCCCCTGAACACCCCCCCGACCCTTTGGAAACCCCCCCTACCCCTTGGAAACCCCCCCATCCCCTTGGACAACCCCAAACACCCCTCCTATATCCCTTGGACACCCCCCACCACTTGGACACCCCCCACCCTCATTTACACCCAACCGACTCCTTGGACAGCCCCAAACACACCTTGGACACCCCTCCCATATCCCTTGGACACCCCCACCCCTTGGACACCCCCCCCCACCCCTTCGACAGCCCCCCCACCCTCATTTACACCCCCCGAACACCCCTTGGACACCCCTCCCATATCCCTTGGACACCCCCCACCCCTTGGACACCCCCCACCCCTTGGACAGCCCCCCACCCCCTGGACACCCCCCCGACCCCTTGGAAACCCCCCTACCCCTTGGAAACCCCCCCCCCCCATCCCCTTGGACAGCCCCAAACACCCCTCCTATATCCCTTGGACACCCCCCACCACTTGGACACCCCCACCCTCATTTACACCCAACCGACTCCTTGGACAGCCCCAAACACACCTTGGACACCCCTCCCATATCCCTTGGACACCCCCCACCCCTTGGACACCCCCCACCCTCATTTACACCCCCCCCCGACCCCTAGGACAGCCCCAAACACACCTTGGACACCCCTCCCATATCCCTTGGACACCCCCCAAACACCCACCCACCCCCTTGGAACCTCTCCCCCCATACCAAAATCCAGACCAGAAAAACCATCAACAGTAGACCAAAACAAGAAGTAGAGAAAAATTAAACATTCACTTATATAACATTCAAAACTTACACTGTCAACTTCAAAAAAAAAACTAAATCCAACCTAAACGACTACGAAATACACAATTACATTGACAATATTCAAAATTACATTTTACATTACAAACAACTAAAAGTCAATCAAACCTGTAAAATAATTTGACCACTCCACTCGTAAGTGTTTGATATCTTCAGAAGTAAAGGGTTGAGGGTCATCAAAAAGCTACAAAGGAAAAGGATAGTAGTCAACGTGTATAATGAATAAATCAAATTGAAATATTATGAGAAAGAGGAAATCTTACCAGGTCAAAACTCAGAACTGTCCCAGTTGTTATTATTTCATACATAAATCTTAACATGTAATATCCGCATTCGATGATGCCTTGTTGCTCATGACATTTCTGTTTGAATGAGTGTAAATTCAATATATTATTTTTATGTAATAAATCAAAATGTACAAATTATAAATGGATATTTACCTTCGCATGTACATATTTGATCTTGAAATTCCTTTTCTTTGCGCTTTTTCGAAAGTGGACCCATGCCCTGTTAGAAAATAATACGAATGGGGTAAATTTAAAATTCATTATAATATATAAAACTATTGTGAAATTGAATCTTACGTTTCCAATATATTTTTAAAACTTTCTCACACATCATCATGGAGAGAGCATATCCAATAAAGTGTTTTCTCCCTAGGGCAAAAAACCCCTAACATCCAATGATCCCTGATAAAAGGAAATTTAACGTTAGTGGTTTTTTATGTTAAAAGATAATTAACTCTTTGAGAGGGATGTGTTTCATACCTATCACAAAAAGGCATCATCCAACACTGTGTGATTACATTCTTTTCAAATCTATTAGCAATATAAAGCATTCTTTGTTCCTCATCCAATGCACATGCTTCAGGGGAAATCAATTGTGGGTCCACGAATCCATATACATCTGTCAGCTCATTCCTCTCACAAATTTTATACAGATACCTAATACAAAGCAGACATAAGTATACATTTTTAATAAATATAACGCAAGGAAAAGGTGTTAAGACTTACATGATAAAAATTTGCACCACGTTGATGCCCAACTTATCTCCAGTGACAAACTCCATGATATCAGTTTTCATAATCCCCACACATAGTTCACGTCCACAGACATGAGCTTCCATTGTAAAGTCATAATGATCCGCCAACAAATTTGAATATCTTGACAATTTGTCAAGACTGCTAGTATCTGCATCTGATGTCATAGCTATCTGTCTTTGTTGTTGTCTATACAGTATTTCTTTACCTTTGAAGTATTCCTGTAAAAATAAATTGAAAAATATATTAGTTTTCAAATGATAAAACATTAATAAAAATATAAAATAAAATATATAACATCCATACCTCTATGGTAATGAGTCGAAGAAGTCTGGATGGCCAAAGTAAAAAATGGCTGATACTATGTCCAACTGTCGTCACCTCATCTGTAGGTAATGGTATCCGAGCTGATCTATCTATAATATCCTGTATAGTGACCCTCTGATTCTCTACCTCTAACTGTTGATGATGAACTGTATCTCCTATACAATATACCATCCCATATGAAACTATATGATGTTGAGGATCATCAACATACAACTCACAATAAGTAGGTAGCTGCGGCGGAGGAGGAGGATCAAAAATGGGGTCCGCAGGCTGAGGTGGGGGAGTGGGAGCTACTGGGAGAGGTGGAGTGGGAGCTGCACCCTGAAATTGTCTTTGCAAGTCTGCAAACATTAACTGCACCGATGCTCTAATGTTGTCCTCCATTGTCGCATTAATATTATGGACTTCAGCCTCCAAGGATTCTATTTTTTTTATAAACTCCCTCAACGTTAGAAGTTGAGGAACGTGGCAACACTTTTCTTACCGATACACCTGCCGGATATCCTCTTACACGGCCAGGATGTTCGGGCTTTCCCAATGCCACAGATAAAATATCTTCCCTCCCAGATGGTGTAAATGTCCCCTGTGAACTCTGCTCCTCAAGAGAGTCCTGTAATAATTAATTGAACATTTCTATAATGATTGGAAATATATGACGAAAATAGTAAACTTAAATAAATAAAATAGATATCTTACAATCCTCTCAACTACGAGTCTCGATTCTTCCGAAAGATATTGTCCTTTTTTGCCCTTCCGAGCTCTTTTCCATTTCTCATGTCTAGATGGAGGGGATGGAGGGGCCACCTCTCCAGAGCTTGAAGACTCATCTCTTAGTTGTTGAAATTTTTCTGCCATCATTTGTTCTTCCAATAATGCATACCCTCCCCGAGATAAACTATGAGGGTATACATTTTTAGATTGGATCTCTTGATGAGCTTTCCTTGTTTGCTGTAAATTAAGAATAAGTAATCATTAACAAAACAATAATAAGATCATTTATATAAGAAAGCTTATAAAAGTTTACATTGCCCTTACCAAAAATGATTCTTTTCTTCTACTTTCAAAAAATTGTCTCCATGTGTCTTCATCTATAAAAGGATATATACGACATGGATTCTCACGACTCCTATGACCATAAATGAAATCAGATGAGAGGGTTGATTTGAAATCCCTCCATCTCCTAGCAGCCAACGATAAGCATTTCTTCCTGACTCCTCCAGTGTCAGGAATATCAAATGTCATCTGATAAAAAAGAGGTTAAAAATATTATATATACTAGAAACATTTAAAGAACAGTCAAACAATAGCAAAAGATCTTACCAAAATGGTCTCCCACAGCTGAGAAATTATCGCCTTATCCACACTTCTCCAATCATCATAGAGAATGCTTACTTTTCTCTTAGCCTGAGTTGCTACAAAACCCTTCAAATCTTTAGAATTTGGACCTCTAGGAAGATCATCATCATCAAACTCCACGACTATCCTCTCCTCCTTCATACGGGCAAGTGATAATTTTGGTAAACGTGTGCACCCACGCTTACCAACCTTTGAACTCTTTTTCGTAATAGGAGCATGTGAATGTTCCTCCCCAGATGTATGACCAATATGCTCATCTCCAGAATCATGTGGCTGATCAACTGATTGATCTGTCATTTTCCTTCAAATCAAAAAAACAAACATTAGTTCACAAATAGAAAAGTGTACTAAATTACATAATAGTAAAAATTGGTAATATGGTATGCATGTTAAACAATGATAAACATGGTAAACAAAGGCAAAAGGTTGCAAAAGTGTTGGCCCAAGAAAGCTGAAACGTGGACTCACTGAGTCCACCGGTCAGCCGGTGTGAGCACACCGGCCAGCCGGAGGACCCAGGAAGTAGACTTTCCCACTGCCTGGTGCCACCGGCCGGCCGCTGGCTCACCACCGGCCGGCCGGTGGACCAGACAGCCTTCCTCTGTCTGGACCACCGGCCGGCCGCTGGATCACCACCGGCCGGCCGGTGGACCAGACAGAGAGCCTTCCTCTCTGTCTGGACCAGCGGCCGGCCGCTGGCTCAGCACCGGCCGGCCGCTGGTGATCCAGACAGAGAGGAAGGCTCTCTGTCTGGTCCACCGACCGGCCGGTGGTGATCCAGCGGCCGGCCGGTGGACCAGACAGAGAGCCTTCCTCTCTGTCTGGATCACCGGCCGGCCGCTGGCTCACCACCGGCCGACCGCTGGTGGTCCAGACAGAGAGGAAGGCTCTCTGTCTGGTCCATCGGCCGGCCGGTGGTGATCCACCGGCCGGCCGCTGGATCACCACCGGCCGGCCGGTGGACCAGACAGAGCTTTGTTCTGGACCACCGGCCAACAGGTGATCCACCACCGGCCAGCCGGTGCGCCCAGGACTTCTCCTCTTTACGGTTTTTATTGTTTTATCGTTTTGGTTTGATACATGTTTTAATAAGTATAAAATTTACAGTATCTAACATTATATGAAAAAACTAAATGTAAACAAGAAATAAACTTGTGTTACCTGTAATTTTAGGAATGTACAGTTGGATTGTTTTCCCAAATTCCTTCGTCGTGATCGTTCCTTATGGCACAAACCATGTCTTCAACATACTCATCATTATGTTCTGTTAATCTTTCCATGGAAGTAGGGATCTCACATAAATCAGCATCTTCATCAAATTCATCCTCACCAACATATTGGTTTTTCCCTTGTAAAACAACAGCCCACTGCATATCTGACTGATCTACTACATAGAAAATTTGTTTGGCATGTGTTTCCATTATAAAAGAATCAGCTGTGTCTTCCAATCTAATCAGATTAACAAGTGTCATTCCAAATTCATCGTGTCTGACACTATTGTTACCGATAAACCATTTACAGTTAAAAACGGGAACTTTAATTTTAAAGTAATCAGCCTCCCATATGTCTTCAATCACTCCATAATATGCAGTTGATGCCGAAATTGGGTTTCTGTCCTTAGCACTCGAAAAATGCATTGCTTCTGCAAACACCAATACACCACTATTCTGAACTGCACTTCTGTTGTCCTGAGCTTTCGTATGAAATGTATAGCCATTAATGTCATAAGCGGACCATGTTATCACATTTAAAGATGGACCACCCACTATCCATTTTAATGTCTCTGATACATCTGATCTACCAAGCAAGGTCTTTTTAAACCATGGCAAAAAAGTTTTGTTGTGCTCATTCAAAATCCACATTTCTTTCTTCTTTGGATGACATTGTTTCAACTCATTAATATGCAATGTGATATACGGTTGAACATCAGCTATGTTATTCAAGATGTATGATTCTAACTTCTTCATATGTTCAGCTGACAGTGATTTGACTTTCAAGCCACAAATCCCCTTTCCCTCATTATTAACCCGTTCATGGCGAGATGGAGGCAAACCTATGTGTTGCGCCGTAGCCAAGTAGCTCGTACAAAACTCTGCTACCTCCTCAGAAATATACTTTTCAATAATGGAGGCTTCAGGTCGATATGGATTTTTAACATATCCCTTTAATATTTTCATATACCTTTCAAAAGGATACATCCAACGAAGATATACAGGTCCACAAAGTCTTATTTCTCGACCCAGATGAATCATTAAATGCACCATCATATCAAAAAAAGTTGGAGGAAAATACATTTCCAAATGACAAAGTATAAAAATTGCATTCTTTTCCAAAATGTTCAAAGCATTCACATCAATCGCCTTGTTGCAAATTGAATTGAAAAAATAACACAACCTCATTATAGTCTTTCTGACACGGATGGGCAATATTCCACGCAGTGCAACTGGTAGAATTTGTTGCATCATGACATGACAATCATGTGATTTCATACCTATCTACTTCAAGTCTTTCAATGAGACAAAATTTTTTACATTTGAAGAATAACCTTGAGGCACTTTGATATCATGAAGACACTGACAGAAGCTACTTTTCTCCCTCTTCGATAATGTATGACAAGTCCGGGGAAGAAATGTTCGTCTTCCTTTAGGAGTGGGAGCTAACTCCAAACGTATTCCCATTGACAGTAGGTCTAACCTTGCATTCAACCCATCTTTTTTCATTCCTTTAATATCTAGCAATGTTCCGATCAAAGAATCACAGATATTCTTCTCCACGTGCATGACATCAATATTATGTTTGACTTCATGATACCTCCAATATGGTAGCTCAAAAAATATTGACCTTTTCTTCCAAATATCTCTATCATTACCAGATTTCTGTGTCTTTCCCAATGTCACATCAAGGTTTTTCACCCTCTCAAAATACAATTCTGGGGATAAAGATTGAGGAGCAGTATCAAATTCTTGTGAGCCATTGAATGCCTTTTTTAGTCTTCTATAAGGGTGATCCATAGGCAAAAACTTTCGATGACCCATGTACACTGTTTTCCTCCCATGATGCAATTGACAATATGACGTCTGTTGTTCGCAAATTGGACATGCTTTATGCCCTTTAACACTGTATCCAGACAAATTTCCATATGTTGGGAAGTCATTTATAGTGAATAGAAGCATTGCATGCAGTTGAAAATATTCCATTTTATAAGAATCATACACCCTAATACCATCAGCCCATAACGGTTTCAAATCATCAATCAGCGGTGACATGTATACATCAATATCATTGCCGGGTTGCTTTGGACCAGAGATCATGATACTCAACATGACATATTTGCGCTTCATACAAACTTCAGGAGAGAGGTTGTAAATTACCAATAAAACAGGCCATGAACTATGTGTGCTACTGAGGGTTCGGTATGGATTCATTCCATCTGTGCACAAGCCTAGTCTCAGATTTCTAATTTCATTTCCAAATGTAGGGTACTGGGCATCAATTTTCTTCCATTGTGGACAATCAGCTGGATGACGTATTTTTCCATCACATACCCGCTCATCAGCATGCCATCTTAACCTTTTTGCATCATGTGAATTAGCAAATAAACGTTTGAAACGAGGAATTATAGGAAGATACCAAAATACCTTTGAAGGGAGCTTTGTAATCTCTACATCAGCTTGTGATTTTTCTTTCACCTTATACCGTGATGTCCCACATTTAGGACACTCTTTCAGAAATTCATATTCCTTCCTATATATAATGCAGTCATTCGGACAGGCATGTATTTTCCTGTATCCCAATCCCATCGGGCATAATATTTTTTTGGCCTTATAATGTGAATCTGGAAGATCGTTATCTTTTGGAAGAATGTCTTTCATCAATTGTAGCAGCTCTGTAAAACTTCTGTCACTCCATCCATGTTTCGCCTTCAGGTTAATCAATCTTAACACCGCCGAAAAAACCGTAAAATCTGTACAACCATGATATAATGGTTTTTCGGCATCACCATATAGACGTGCAACTGTCGGTTCTATCTCAATTTGTTCTGCTACAATATCGCGAATCATTTCTTCAATTCCATCGGAGTTACCATCTTGCGATTCATTATCATCAGTGACATTCTGTCCAGTTTCGCCATGCCAAATCCAAGGGTTGTAACTCGGATTGAAACCATGACAAATCAGATGATCTTTTATCTCTCTACTTTTCATCTTCTTCATATTCAGACATTCCAGGCATGGACAGAAAAAAATGTCACTACTTGGAACATTTCGTTTAGCAAATTCCAAAAAGGCATCAACACCTTCCTCATATTCATTGCTCATTCGATGTGCCGTAATCCATCTTCGACTCATTATTACCTATAACAAATAGCAAAAATATATATATTTTTTAGATAAGACAAATATATTTTTATATGAAAAAAATCATCATTTGAATGTAAACAATTTTGAAATATAAAACAAATCGATGTGTAAACCCCCCTCGACACCCCCCGACCCCTCTAGACAGCCCCCACCCCTCCTGGACACCACCCCCCACCCCCTACCCCCTTGGACACCCCCCTGGACATCCCCCAACCCTCTGGGCAGCCCCCCCACCCACCCGGACAACCCCAAATACCCTCTGGAGAGGCCGCCACCCACTTGGACAGCCCCCCACACCCATCCACCCCCTTGGACACCCCCTGGACACCCCACCGACCCCTCTGGACAGGCCGCCACCCCCTTGGACAGCCCCCCACACCCACCCATCCCCTTGGACACCACCCTGGACACCCCCCGACCCCTCTGGACAGCCCCCGACCCCTCTAGAAAGCACCCCCACCCCTCCTGGACACAACCCCCCACCCCCGACCTGCTTGGACACCCCCCTGGACACCCCCCAACCCTCTAGACAGCCCCCCACCCCTCCTAAACACCACCACCCACCCCCTACCCCCTTGGACACCCCCCTCGACACCCCCTAACACCCACCCACACCCTTGGACAACCCCCCACACCCACCCACCCCCTTGTAAACCCCCCTGGATAGCCCCCCGCCCCTCCTGGACACCACCCCCCACCCCCTACCCCCTTGGACACCCCCCTGGACATCCCCCAACCCTCTGGGCAGCCCCCCCACCCACCCGGACAACCCCAAATACCCTCTGGAGAGGCCGCCATCCACTTGGACAGCCCCCCACACCCATCCACCCCCTTGGACACCCCCCTGGACACTCCACCGACCCCTCTGGACAGGCCGCCACCCCCTTGGACAGCCCCCACACCCACCCATCCCCTTGGACACCACACTGGACACCCCCCAACCCCTCTGGACAGCCCCCGACCCCTCTAGAAAGCACCCCCACCCCTCCTGGACACAACCCCCAACCCCCGACCTGCTTGGACACCCCCCTGGACACCCCCCAACCCTCTGGACATCCCCCCACCCCTCCTAAACACCACCCCCACCCCCTACCCCCTTGGACACCCCCCTGGACACCCCCCAACACCCACCCACACCCTTGGACAGCCCCCCACACCCACCCACCCCATTGTAAACCCCCCTGGACACCCCCCGACCCCAAATCCATGCACCTATGCCATTGTTGTGTGTGAATAAAGTAGTAACAACTGTAAAAGGGCAACCCATCCAAATGGACACGCCCCAACCCTCTCGGGGATTTATAGAAAACGATGAAAAATTAGTGAAATCATAAAATTACTCAATATTGCAAGTCGAACAAATAGATCTAGGGATGATAAATAAGATTATGGTGCCAAAACGAGTTAAAAGGGTTCGCAATCGAAGAATCTTAGCTAGTTTCAACAAAAAAATCACAACACATATATATATACTATCCCCGAAAAAAAACGAACGAGTGGGAGGATTACCTGAGTGCTGCGAGTTTAGATGATTGATCCGAGGATATTAAATATGAGAAACGATGATCGCAAAACGAATCTAAACCAACGAAATGGACGAGCCGATTCGGGTTTACGCGCGAGAGAGACGAGTCGCGACTGTCGAAGGTAAACTCGCGAATGACAATCCACGGGTCTGGGTAAATTTTTAAATGAGTTATCACGTCGGTTATTCAATAACCGACGTGATAATTGTTTTAAAAACATTTATAACGTCGGTTATTTCAATAACCGACGTAAAAACCTTCCTCCGATTCATTTGTTACGTCGGTTATTTTATAACCGACGTTATAAAGGGCTCAAAATCCGCGTTTTTTTACGTCGGTTATGGAATAACCGACGTCAAAAACATCTGCGGATTCTTTTTTTACGTCGGTTATTTTATAACCGACGTAAAAAAGCCTTCAAAAACCGCGTTTGTTACGTCGGTTATTCAATAACCGACGTAAAAAAGCCTTCGCAAACCGCGTTTTTTACGTCGGTTATTGTTATAACCGATGTCAAAAACGAAGCCGCGCGATTAATAACGTCGGTTATAATAATAACCGACGTTAAAGGTGTACCGAATACAAATATTAACGTCGGTTAATAAATAACCGACGTAAAAAACCTCGTTTTACATATTATGACGTCGGTTTATATAACCGACGTAAAAAATGGTGACGTAAAAAACGTTTTCTGCACTAGTGCTGGTAGCACATGAACTGTCCACCTGTAGCATTCTTCTGACTGGTACTTCCACCCTGAGAGAAGTCTATCTATCTCTCCCTATTACCCGTAGAAATAGTACTACAAACTATTGCCGAACCACCCTGGCCCACACCACTAAATTCCCGCAGGTTTCTCTCTATAATCGCCGCCTAGTTCACAATACCATGTATAGTAGGACCCCTGAAAACATTCACCAACGCTCGGATGTCATATTAGAGACCATCCTAAAAACCCATGGCCCTCAACGTCTCATCACCCACTAGCACGGGTGGAAAGCACTGAAGCTCGGTAAAGAGAGAAGAATAATCCATCACTGACATAGCGCCCTTCTCCAGATTAATGAAATCTCGATCTCTATCTTCCCTCAGCGTCTCTAGAAAGAATAAGTCATATAAGAATGCCTGAAAATATTCCCACTCTATGTCCCTGTGATGCACTGTCTGGGTGGTAGCATCCCATCACCTCTTTGTAGAATCACGCAGCATATACGTTGCGAGCTTGACCCTTTACCTTGGAGGCATATCAAGATACTCGAAAATAGTCTGCATCGATCCTAGAAATGACTCCGCATACTTCAGTCCGCTATCCCCTAAAAGCGTAGGCGGATGCTACTGCTGGATGATACGAGTCGGCTCGGCCATAGATGTGGTAGCCTGCGGTGCTCCCTGAAAGGTCTGCATGTACTGCATAAAGCCTTCACGGAACTATGCCTCTATGCATGTGTCTTGTATAACGGCTGGCGCCGCATCTGGATCTTCTAGAGGATCCACTGGTAGCCCTTGTCCAACCAACTCTAGAGTATACTCGTTGCCACTATCCTGGCGATCAACGCGCCGTCATCTAGGCGGCATGACACTACAAGCTCAAAACACGCCTTAGATTCATGATTAACAAGACAGAAAATGAAGAAAACACAAAGAGAACAAGAGGAATAAGGCATTTCAAGGTTTTCAAAACAAGACTATATGGTGTGTATACTAACTACACGACATGTACTTGACTGCTCTTCCCTGCCCGGGTCCTTCTACACGGCTCATGTTTGAATGAAACTACATAGTGTGTATTTAAGCTACATAGTGTGTATTTGTGTAATTTTCCAACTGCCCATGTCGATTGTGACACGACCAACTACCCGGCTTGACACTACACGGTATGTTACACCCGCACACAGTGTGTACACCATCATGTTTCCCCAGCCACACAACTAACTCCACATGGTCTGTCCTCGGACAAGACTACACGGCGTGTCCCATGGGTACACGACTTGTACTAGATGAGCTTCCCCAACACGTGTTGTTAGTTACACGACTGGACACACGGATCACTCTACACAGTGTGTTCTATATAAACCTGGAGTGTACGTGAGAGGATTTCTCCGACCTGTGTTGTTAGTTACATGGCCATGTCCCCAATTCAGACCAGACAACATGTTCCATAGTGGACACGGCGTGTATGTCTTAAGGTCTCCTCTGTCCGCATTGTTAGTTACACGGAGGACTCCGGGTCAACACTACACGGTGTGTTCACCCCAAGAATTTCCTTTCCCCGTGTCACCGCTCATAGGGTTTGTGACACGGGAAGAGACTACACGGCGTGTACTCCAGGTACACGATGTGTACTAAAAAAGTTTATTTTTCTTCTCAAACAGAAGACCATACACGGCGTGTTTAAGGTTCTACATAGCGTGTTTACTGGGTTTCCAGATAGTATGCCTCAAAAATATCCTGGGAAACTAGAATATCCCGAAAACAACACCTAAGTGCCAAATTCCGATCCGTGAGGGCCCATACTCCCCAAGAATCAAATTTTGTCATCTTATCTGTGTTATAACAAAATAAACAGCTAATGATCCTCCAAATTCCGGTCAATGGGGGACCATACTCCCCAAAAACCAAAGTTTGGCGTCCATTCTATTAACCGGCTCATAAAAAATACCGTATCACATAGCAGGTATTTATCAAGCAGTTATCACAACAGTATGCTTTTCTATCCCAACAACTATCACAACAACATGCAATTTATAATCCACCAACATGGCATGGAACTATGCATGGAATTTCATTTCTAGCATGTTCCTAATTGATGCATGAGATTCCATACATTCATCGCATCAGGTTGACACTAAATAAAACCAAAGGATAAAATATAAACAGCACAACCACAAGTGCGTCACCCAACGGTGAAATCACATCAACTGTAAATTGTGAAATCAGAAAATTGCAATACGAGGTAAATTGGATTTTCCCTGTACACGGGTTAGCAATTCCCAGGTACAAAATATTACCAACTACCATTCCATCCTATCTCTGACTAATGCTCCAAATAGTAAGTCAGAGAAATAAAACTCCTCTGATACCACTTTGTAACATCCTGGTTCCAGGTTCCACTCAACGGGTACCCCGAACCCGGTTCTCCACGTGACCTTAAGCACATTTCCCCAAATGCCATAGGCTGCTGACTAGCAGCGAGGGCCTAGGTATGATAGTGGGGAAACTATTCCCTCATTTTCCAAAGAGTATCACAGTGGAGTATAATGTAAACACAAAACATAGCGGGAGCAGAAACAGTATATATTACTCAAATGGATAAATGATAACAAAAAGAGAAACCAACAGTCATATATATATATATATATATGAAGATGTACCATGTCACTATTCTATAAAATATCGAGGAAATGCTACATAGAAATACAATACAATACAAGGTACAAGTAGAGAAAATCAAAACAGAACAGCCAGTGGCATAGCGAGCCTAAGCCCAGTCCCATGCTCCCCTACACCTTAGCAGCAATCATATACCTATATAGGGACCCTTGCCCTTATCTATACCTGTAGAAACGTAATCTTTTTGGGATGAAAATCATGACCCAAATAGGGTGTGGGAAATATATCTTAGTTGGTACCCACAAAAGGTCGATGCCCAACTGTGTGTAAATATGAAACAACAGTGTGTAGTAATAAAATGCAATAAAGTAAGAATTACTAAAAGTAACTAACTTTCCCCGTTATATTGCCATTTTAATATCCATTTAATAATTTAATTTAAAATACCACCAAAACGAATATTCTAAATAAACAGCCAATGTACTCAGACCCATAAACTCCTACCCTCAGGTAAAGTGAAATCCAAACACATTAATTTTCCCACAGGCACACGGATATTGCCCACAGGCATAAAACTGTTGCCCATAGGCACCGAATCAACTGCGCACAGGCACAGAAGAAGTTTCCCACAGTCTAGGTAGTACAATGTCCATAGGCTAATCACAACACTGCTCTGAGTCTCACAGGTAACTGGGACATGCCCAACATGTAAATAAACATTCACAAGAAATTCCTCTCATGGATATTCTACAATAATTACTTTAGAGGCATACACACGGGTATCCTGGCCAAACGACTAAGAAGAGGAATGCACCCCGGGGTGTTCCTGGATCCAAGAACTGATCCCAAACAAAAAATTTACAATTTTAGTTGATTACCTATTTAGTTATAGGTAGTTAAAATAGCCATGACCTCAGCCAAACGACACCCCAACATGGGTTCTTGGCACTAAAATCCACAAAACACACAACA
The DNA here is from genome assembly GCA_963277665.1 of Viscum album. Taxonomy (NCBI): domain Eukaryota; kingdom Viridiplantae; phylum Streptophyta; class Magnoliopsida; order Santalales; family Viscaceae; genus Viscum; species Viscum album. The sequence continues at coordinate 373,381,330 of OY728160.1, read as the reverse complement.
GTTTGAAAAATAATCACCAAGCCACCTACCTTAAATGCCAACGATCAATATACGTGAACGTCGATTTTAGAAACTCACAAGAATGACATAGATATGATGAAGAAGAAAACCCATTAAAACATAAATAACATTCCTTAGAGATATAATTGGTAGGATTGACTTAAGGATAGAGGAGGGATTACTAGTGCGGTTCCAACGTGATCATCGGAGACAGAAACAGATTCCAGACGAGCACCTGGTGGATCTCCGAAGGATCGCACGTGCACTTCAGCTCCTTCCTCCTGCTGTAATCCTTCCATGTGAACTGGGGAGGCTATTGCCCATTTTATGCAAAAAAAGTACACAGTGTGTACTTTCGAGTACACAGATTGTACTTCCCATTTTTTAAATGTTTTTCTTGTGGATTTCGGCCAGTGTGGCACTTTTCACCTGCCGACATGACTACATGGAGTTTCTTCATGAGTACACAGCGTGTGCTGCCCCACAACAGGCCATTGCCTTACTATTCGCCTACCGACTGACTACACTGTGTGTAAAGGACCCCTACACGGCGTGTAGTCGATTCATACACCCTTCATCCCTGGCATGGACACATGCCCTGTGTACCCATCCCACATAGCCAAATGTACACACCGTGTGGACAGAGTACACGACGTGTACTTTCCAAAATTCTGTATTTTTCCCCATTTTCCATATTTCCTCAAAAACACTTAAGGAAAAGAGAAAAGAAGAAACCCGTACCTCAAAATAAGAACCGGGTTCTTACAATGATGGAAAAAAATTTATCTTCAGAAAAGATAGATATGTTGTTAAAAGTGAAAAGGGTGGAAATATAGTTACAAGAGGCCAACGTACATGATGGAATTTGTTCCAAGTTGCTGAAGTGTAGAACTCTTGTTATATTGGTGTAGTGGATGAAAATTAGTTCTGTAAAAAAAGGTTGGACATATGTGTCAGAGAAATATGTACAAGTTATTAAAGAAAGATAGAGTCCGAGATATGCCAGATTTATCAAGAAGAATAGATTGGTGTTGCACTATTTGTGAAAAAGGGAATATTACAAACTCTATTCATAAGAGAGTTGAAATTCGATCACAAAAACCATTGGAACTCATACACACTGAGATACGTGGATCAAAGACCATGAAATCTAAAAATAGAGATAATTACATCATTACTTTCATTGCTAAATTTACTCGCATTACTTGTGCTATGTACATGAGACATAAGTCAGATGCTCAAAAAAATGTTTAAGAGTTTCAAGAGGAAAGAAGAGAAAGAATTAGAGTATTCTGTTAAGAAGTTGAGAACTGATAATGGTGGGGAGTATAGGAATGAATAGTGTGTATGTTACCTTTAGAAAAATGGAATTTGGCATGTGTTCAGTTCACCATACACACCTCAACAAAGTGGGGTTGCTGAAAGAAAGAATCTAAGTCTGGTGGAAATGGGGAGAACTATGTTAATCGAACATAGTCTTTCTCATTGTTATTGGATGCAATCCATGAGCACTATTGTATATATTAAGAACTGATGTTTCAATAGGCCAAACTCAGAGATGATTCCATATGAAATGTTCTATGGAAAAAATCCAAGTCTGAAACACTTGAGATTTTTTGGGAGTCCACGTATTATAATGAAGAAAGGTGGAAACCTGGGATATTATGAGAAAAGAGTAGTGGATGGAATTTTTCATGGGTATTCTCTAGAAGGAAGAGAATATAGATGCATCAATAATGAAACAGAAATAATTATTGATTCTTTATAGGTAATTTTTTTTTAAATGTTGAGAACAAAAAAGCAGTCATATATTGAAATGGATGTCGAGCATGATAGAGAAGATTTTGTTAACAATTCTGATAATGTTGCAAGCTGTGTTAATCCTAATCATGAAGCCGAATCTGACTCATAAATATTGAGTGATGGATATGGAGTTCCATCAACTCATCCTAGGTTGAGGAAGCAATTGGAGGCTTGGAACATTATTAGAGATATAAATTAGAGGATTTAAAAAAGACGAACAATGGATGTTAAATCACAGACATCTCTTTATTTGAAAGTTGAACCGAATGATGTAAATGATGCATTTGAGCATCTAGAATGGGTTCATTCTTTGAATGAAGAGCTTGATCAGATAGAGAAGAATGATACATGGGTTCTTGTACCCAAGCCGGACAATAAAAACATTATTCGAATAAAGTGGGTTTTCCAGAACAGGTTGAATGTAAAAGGTAATGTAATAAGAGAAAAATCACGATTCGTTTGCAAAGGGTATTCAAAAATTGAAGGCATTGAATTTGATGAAACCTTTTCATCAGTGTAAATATTATAAACAATCATAATATTTATTTTTATTGTTGCACAACAATGTCACAAAATCATTCAAATGGATGTAAAATCCACATTCTTGAATGGTGACCTTCACAAGGATGTATACATTGATCAACCTTGTGGATTTTTTATTGGAAAGGATGAAAAATATGTGTGTAGGTTGAAGATGGATTTGAATGGGCAAAAATATTCTCTGAGATCATGGTATTCGAAATTAGATACTTGCATAAATAAGATGAACATTAAGAATGGGAGATTTGACAGAAATCACTACGTCAAGGAATGTCAGGAGTTTCCATTGATCCTTATTGTTTATGTTGATGATTTTACATTTTTTGGAAATGATGAAAGATCATGTGAATTTTTTTTGAGGATATGAAAAAGTTATTTGAGATGTCCATGATAGGAGAAATAAAGTACTTTCTTGGGCTACAAATTTCACAGAACAAGAATCACGTTTTTCTATCTCAAGAAATGTATTCTAAGGAACTTTTCAAGACATTTGGCAAGGAAAATTTAAAAACAGTTTCCACACCAATTTTAGTGGGAACCAAGTTTTCAAACGATGGATAAGGAAAAGAAGTTGATCAGAAATTGTTTCGAAAGCTGATTGGATGTCTGTTGTATTTTACTACCTCAAGAACCAACATAATCTATGCTGTCACTTTATGTGAATGATTTTAGAGTGCTCCTAAAGAATTAAATTTTATTTATAGAAAAATTATTCTTAGATATAACAAAGGTGTATAAAATTTTGGAATCAGGCATGATGGCTCAGGAAATATTGATCTATTCGGGTATTCAAATGCTGATTAGGCAAGAAATGTTGATGATCAAAGATCCACATCTAGTAGAGTTTTCATTCTGAGAAAAAGTTGTGTTAGTTGGTATACCAAGAAACAGAATTCAGTAACTCTTAGCACAACTGACGCTGATTATGTTGCTGCTACTCAAGCATCCACTCATGTACTATGGATGAAGACTCACCTAGAAGATCTACTTGTTGATGTAAAGCTACCATTGTTCTTGGGTAGTGATAATCAGATTTTAGTCAATCTTAAATGAAATATGGAAAAAAATTCTCATTCAAAAAACATTGATATAAATTTACACTTCATCAAATAGATGGTGTAGAAGAATGAATTGAGGTTGGAGTACGTTCCTACATCGTAACAAGTAGATGATATATTCAAAAAACCGTTACCGTAGGAACTGTTAGCAAAATTATGGTTGATCATGGGTGTCCAACCTACTTCTCTTCATGGTTAAAGTACGTGTTTCTATCCCCACTATTATCTTGCCTTTGGATAATGTTTTCAAGGGGGATAATTGTTTAATAAATCTATCCTTATAGATGCATGCATAAAGGTGGAGTTATGGGTATGCTTTGAATATCGCATGTATGTGTGTAAACTAGTCTAACTGTTTGTTGGAGTGGTTGTAGGAAACAAGGTTGTTTTCCTAGAAAGTTGAATTAGTGAAGAATTCTGATGTAGAATCAAGAATGATGTTCTGAAAAAGACTAAGGAGATATGATCATTAGATTTTATAGTCACTACTTTTGGACATCATGGTTTTGGCTATCATTAATTCTTGTTTCCTACAATGAGTTAGCTCACGTAGGCTGAGAATTGCTGATATGTAATCCATTTCTTAAGGTTAAAAAGTTTACTGATTTATCAATCTTGGATGACAACAAAATCCAATGGGAGAGATTGTTGGGACCATGTTGGACGTATAAGGACGTATGAAGAGTTTTCTATTACAGAGTGATGTTTTTTTTGTTGTCAAAGAAGCTAAATGAAATCAATTTGTAAAGGAATTGTAAACCATACAATGCTTTCATGATATGTATTTCACAATTATCATAACTCAGAAGAACATTGATGTATGCCTTACAATAGAAATGGTGAGAAATGAAGATTCTAGTCATATACAATTTTGATTGGAATGAATGGTGATGGTGAATGATAGTGATGTTTTAGTACTTTCCATTGAAACCATGACAATTCTTTGCTGATTAGTATTTCAAAAATATTATAATTTTACTGGACTTGTTATACAAGAATTATTAAGGAATGGGGGTGTAAAATAAGTGTTTTTTCGAAAACAATAGAAGGTGGAACGCATGTCAAAAAGTGGCACACAAGTGTGGTGTGAAAGTATGGCACACAAGTTTATGTTGCGTGAAAGTCATATATCAATCATCAGGATATAAAAATATTACAAAGAAGAGAAAGTGTCATACTAGTGTTGGAGCGGAGTGCACGTTCTGGAGCGACGTTAATGTTTTGGAGCGGCGTGCAAGTGTATGTGGCGCACAAGTCACCAAAATTCCAATAAATAGACGAATAGCCTCCTCATTTTTTAATGCTCAGCACTTATGAGAAAATTTGAGCTCTGATCGAAGAAGTCATAGAATGTGGCACGTAGGCAGAAGTGGCGTGCAAGTTTTCAGAGGCATTCAAGAAGGGAGGTGTCTTCAATATGTGTGTTGTGTATAATCCAAAAGTGGTGTGCAAGTTGTGAGCTTATCACAACAGTGGCCCACAAGTAGTTAGTGGAACGAAAGCATGTAGGCGCTCAAGGTGAGTGGTGCGCAAACAGGTGGCGTGCAAGAAGGGAGCCACACATGTAGGGAGGTGTGCAAGTATGGAGTGGCATTCAAGATGTTTTCACGAGGAGGTTCTTACCCACTTTAGGTAGGAATGTGAAGAAATTTTTTGAAATATTTTATTTGTGAAAGTTCATTATGTAGAAAAGAATCATTACATTACCATATTTGTTCTAAGAGGGAGCACAAGCACTATTGGATTATTTTCAAAGTGCTACATAAGTGTAAGGGTATATCATACTCGATGGATTCCTCATAAAAGGATTGTTTTCTAGTAGAATGTGTGGTATTGGATTATTTTCCTACCATACAAAGGATGAAGCTACTCTTGATGAGTAGTGAATCTGGTAAATCTTGTGTTCATGTGGTTTTGTGTGTTTAGTAGGGATGAAACTCTTTAACAGGAGGTGAAGGTTGTTTAAAAAAGAAGGAAACTTAAAAAGAATAGGATATCGCTGAATCTCACCCTCCCCCTCTCAGTGATACTTGGAACCTGACTGGAAACAACACTTTTCATATCTAATATATAACCCACAATCATAGAATTAGAATATGAAGCAAAAAAATAATTATTTATTCATAAAGAACAAGATAAGGAAAACAAAACATTAGAGATTACTTAATGTCATTTTCAAATATTTTAGCTAAGATTCTATATCATTCTCTTGAAAAATATCATATAATCAAATATTAAACATAATGATTATTTGTTGACGCTCCATTCGTCACCAAATCTAAATATTAGAAAAGGGGATTATCTTAGCTCAAATTGATTCAACCTTTGGACAAATATCAAAAATTGACAAAGGAAGGAATAATAAGAATGTTGCACAAGGGTCGCGCATGTTCTACGATGGTCGCACAAGTACACTTGCACGCCGCCATGGTCGCGCAAGTAGACTTGCGCGCCCTAAATAATAACTACCTGGGGTCTTCTCCAGCCTATAAATAGACCCTGTGGGCCCCCCATTTTGGGGGAGTAAATTTTTCCACAATCCAGATTTGAGCTCCTGGCGCCCTAGTCTCTTCTCAAAGCTTCTGAAACACTTCTAAGGTAATTTATTACCTTGAACGGAAGATCTAAAGAGAGGGAGGATGGCCTATGTGTTGAAACTCATCAACACTTGCACACCTGAGTGGCTAGCCCTTACGGGAAATTGGCATACTTGCGCGCCGCCTAACTCCTTCAATAGAACTTGCACGCCACTCTTATGGAAGAACCTCAAGATGATTCTAAAGGATTTAACCAAGAGTCGCTCAATTATTGCCCTGGTGGTTAACCATCGTGCAAGTACCCATGTGTCGCGCAGGTATACCTGCGTGACCAAGACTTACTTTCCCACGCAGTACCTGCGCGCCTACCAGGACATGCGCACCCCTGCCTTTTTGGGTGCCCTTCATGCCCATTTCACCCCTCTTAATCCATTCCACCTCTCCTACTCAAGATTCAGTCTTCAAGACACTCTTCAAATCCATTTATGTTGTTATTTCTTGATTTGACTTACTTATCTGAAAGGAACCTTGTGGAATATCTCCCAAAACCTAGTGATATACACATCATTATGTCACTAAAGATTGATATTTCATTCATTCAACCTCATCCTTTAAGTTGAGAGAACCCCTTAACCTGGGCCTCCTTTTTAGGAAAAATCCCCTGTCATAATTCTCAAATCTGGGCATCCTCCATAGGAGTAAGCCCCACGTCCTCATTAACCTGGGCATCAATTTCAGGAATAATCCCCAGTCATAATTCTCAAATCTGGGCATCCTCCTTAAGAGTAAGCCCCATGTCCCGTAATTTTTCAAGTCTCTTAACCTGGGCCTCCTTTTCAAGAGTAATCCCCAGTCTTGATTTCTCTTAACCAGTCCTAATTTATATTTGATCTGGGATTCCTTCTCAGGATTAAAACCCAATCATAAGTCCTCTCCTAATTTGGGCCGTTCTTTCAGGAGTAAGCCCCAAGTTAGATTATTCAAATATCTATTAAGTTCATATACCTTTATGAAAACTATTCATGGATTTATTCCCTGATGTAAATCCTAATATTCATTTATCTGGGCGGTCATACATACATAAGTCCCACATTATTTCTTATGATTACATCGTTCATGGAACACTTGTCTGATTTTTACCAATACCTCTTGTTTCTCACACCGAGCATGACTCACGTGATCTTAGAGTGTAAAAGTAATTATGACATCCTTCTTTGGGCCATCAATCGTAAACATCATACTCCATTACTCAAACTACATGGGTTCTGATTCCATTTCTAAACAAATGATACATAGGTAGCCCGTCTGCAGGTTCGATCCCAACTCTAAAATAATACATGTCCTTCTGAATGACAACAAACTTCAAGTGCCCACTGAGTGGCTTTAAAACCATAATGGTCATCATAATTACCAAGAGACTTCTATATAAATGTGTCGAAAGATACCATTGATTAAGAATATCTAACAAATACAGATGATTCTTTATCCATGAAGAACCTCGAATACATATAAAAGATTTTCTAAATTTCCTACATATCAATAATTGATTGTCAGATCTAAATAAAACCTCATTTTATACTTGGTAATGTAATAAGTATTCACGAACATAACTTAAATCTATAAATAGAGTCCCAGAGTAGACAATAATTCCCCTAAAAAAGGTGTGATGTGTCCGACCTCCCATCCTTTTGACCAATGCAAATTCCTAAGCCTCATCAGTCCACAAACTAATGAGCACCCTCGTTTGGAATATAGGTTCAAATAGATGTGGAATCATTGGATGTTTTTGTTTCTACAAAAAAACCTGTTAGAATCCAATTGGAATGTTTGAACCTTCAATAAAGGAAGTCATCCACAAATTCTGAGGGAAACAAAAAATGGTGACTTGACGTGAAAACTTATTCAAGTTAAAATGATGTTTTACCTATTTGGTAGGCCCCTATTCAAAACTCAATGAGAGGGCCAACAAAAACAGTCATTGACATGTTCTCATCCAAAAGATGTAGTGGATGAATTTATCTTGATTACGTCTGTTATATCAAACATGCACTCTTTTCCAAGATCCTCTACATTTCTAGAATGGATGATCTCATGTTCCCATCTGTGAATACTACTACTGCAAATGCCACTTCTGCTACTCCTGCTGGACCGTCATCCGCTCTAAGGATGACATCACCTACTCAGCGTCTTCAATGCTGGGAATCAAATGCGCTGGTTAAGGAGTACCATCAACACGGTACCATCCCAATTTTGGAGGCTGCCCGACAAGCCCTCCAAGTGAACAACTCATAGCGGTCATCCGGACAATGACGACCAGTGATCAAGAAGCAGGCGGTGTTAACTACCGTCTCCAACAGTTTCGGGTCGTTATCCCTGGAACGTAATCACCATTCGCTCCCTTATTCTGGGGAGGTGAATGAGCAGGTCCCTTAGGGCCTTAATTCAAGCAGACAAGAGTCCTTCCCGAGGTCCCCCACCAATAATCGCCACCAGACTCGTTTGGAAGTGCGCCCTCAACAAGATGAGGGTACTGACTCTGGCCATTCGGCTCAAGTTCCTCGAACCGAAGAAGGCCAGACGAATCGCTAGAGGCAAAATCCAGTTAACATTGAGCAGTTTCTCATCTCTGCTATCTCTGCAGAAGTCCACCATCCTAACTTGGTGGCAAGCAATGAGCGGGCACACACACCTGCCATTTTTAATTCTGCTATCTAGAAGACTCCTCTGGCAGTAGCATGCCAATCCCTTTAGGAAATTCCGACTGAGTTTTATAGATAGGAACATACACCTGTTTATACGTCATCTGTTAGTCAGCAGACTCGTCTGACTACATATGATAGATATCTCCATCCACGTTTGGCAAAGTGAAATGAGCAGGCACATACACCAGCTAGTATTGATCAAGCCTACCAATAGTCTCACTTTGTAGCATTCGGAGAAGTCAGTAGGAAAGCTCTGGCGACAAACAGAAGGAAAACTCAACTTTCTGCCCCTACACTTGAGTACTGTTAGGATTCACTGACGGGGAAAGGAGGACAGGAGCAGGCACACACACCTACTCCTTGCATGTAATGGTTGTATATCCTCATTCTGGAAGCTGAAGTCACCAAGCATATTCAATCAATGGTGAAAGAGCAGAAGCAAATTCCTGCTCATTTCCTGGATGCCTGTCAGGATATTATAACAGCTTCAGCGGCATCTCAGGGAAAGACATATAAATCAATCCCTTCCAGTGGAGTGACACATCTACAGTTCACTCTAGAACAGACACACACATCTGTTCTAGTCCAAGAGGGTTGTGGGGAATACTCCCTCATATCATACGGACAACCAAGTCAGGCACATACACCTGATTTGAGTGGAGATCGTCAGCCTAACTTGACCATCTTTCATGATCAGGAACATACACCGGATCAGAGCAACCAATTTCATCAACAAGTTGTTTCCAAAGTGAGTAAGAAAGCATCTAAAAAAAGGACCCTCCCAGCACAGACAAGAGATCAATAGCCAATCTGTAACAAGGCCTTGCTCGTTGCTGGTGTTCTTGAAGCCCTCAGAAAATTATCTGTTTGAATCCAAGATTCTACACCCTCATTTTCCAATAGTGGGAACATTAATTCTAAAGTTCGTCTACAGAAACTTCCTCATGAAGGCTTTCTTCATGAAAATTCGGTCGATATCAATGTTTCAACTTCAGATCAGAGCTACAATAACCATCTGTGTGGCAATAAGACCAAGGAGTAAGAGATCTCATCTTTTGTTGTAACCCACTATGGTGGTCCTCCCCATGATGATGAATTTCGCTGTGAAATTCCTCTCCTCAATAGTGATGCACATTGCCTGAAAAATGATCCAGTGGACAATGAAGTGCTGAGAAACCCCTCTTATCTCGAGGCACATGAAAATGCGAAACCGGTCATGTCTGATGATTCATCGTGGGCTGGTGAAATACTATCTCAATCGGACGATAGCTCAGGGTTTAGGTCATTCTCCGAACCACCCCTAAGTCATGCATCTTATAGTTTAATCAGTGACTTCTCTACCAATCATGTTAAATACAATGAAAAAATAGGGAAGCTCCTGATCTGGTCACAACAGGTAGAATAATCTTCATCAAATGATAAAGAGGAAATACTGAACATGAGAAAACAACTGGCGAAAGGTGAATGCCAGTCATGTTTTGGCCTCTGGCTGACTCTTAGTATGACATTCCAGAAATGTTGACGGAAGATGGAATTCGTGATATTTGTCTCAACATATGGAAATTATTTGTCATTTTACAAAGAAATTATTCTCTTATGATGAATATAAAAATCATGGTAAGATAATAGAAGGGTTACAACGCCAAATTGACTTGGTATCTCTATCAGTCTCTTGACTTCCGAAGGCTGAAAAGCAGCAGAGAGCCCTCCAAAGTTCATGCCTTGCGCACTAAGAATGTTGCGCTAGTTAATTTCCAATGCCCCATCTCATATTCATGTCAGAGGATGGGGTGCTCATGGAGAACTAAATTTCACAGTGCTCTCCAATCAGTAAAGCCCACCGAAAATGGTCTCATGCAATGTTATTGACCTTGGACGACCACAGTCAATGGGATTTGTTTGTAATCAAAATCGTTCCCAAGAACAGGCCTCAACTAGTTCCTCTAAAAATCAACAACACATAGAACAAGTTGTTGAATTACTCATGAATCAAGAAAACGAGAATATTGAACAGACCTCTCATATGGAGCAAGAAAATCATCATGTGACAGAGGTTTTGGAAATCATCCAACTGTCTTTTGAACCAGGTGATAAAATTGGATAGAGGTTAATGCATTCAACTAATTTCTGGACTAATGTTCGCAGGATCAGGAAAGATTTTAAAAAAGTCTCAGACATAGAATGTCAAGACCCACCCCAGCTTTCCAAACTGGGGACTCTTTTAAATGAACCATCAGAATCAACAAATAAGATTCGAGGAGTTGAGCAGGAATAGTAGGAACAGCCCCAGTCCACCGAACTGGGGACTTTTTCAAATCATAAATCCCCTGCTCAGAGAAAGTCAGTCTTTTCTCGACTGGGGAAAGAGCCTCAAGAGGAACGAAAATCCAAATTACCATGATATTCCCTCCAAATTACAGTTCATCAAGAAGATCTCGAGTGATCAAATCAACAAAAGGTAATGTCTCATCAAATACATGGAAGAAGACAATATCACAGAAATACTAATAGAAGGGATGCGATGCGTTATGTATCAATCAATGTCGTCCATATTTTTGTTGCTGATCCACCAGATGAGGCTCACTCAGGGGACTCATATGAATAGGTACCTACTCAAGAAGATGTACGCACCGACACAAATGATGAAGGTGTGCATACATGAAATAAAAGGGTTACTCAGAACCTATGTAATCCTTCAAGTAACCCACTTCCCCTCTCTGAAAAGGATCTAACAAAGGGAGGGGAAAAAATTAGGTTACATATCCTTCATCTAGAGAAGGCCAATCGCTCTCACTAGAGCAAAGGTTTGCACAATAGGAGGAAGAAATGAAGGAATTAAGGAGGTTGAACACAGAACTACATTAGGGTAGTCTTCCTCCTAAGCGTGCTGGAGTCATTCAGCCATGGGATTTTGTTGCATCTACTGAGATGGATCAAGAATATCATCCTTTATCAGTACACCCTCATAGGTCTAATCCTACGGGTCAAGTGCAATAACTGTTGGTAGTGCTACTATCAGTTGCAACACCAACCACCACATCTGTCCAAGCTCTAGTCATTGTACCTACCCAAGTCCATGTTCAACCGAATGTTTCTCAAAAGTTAATAACTACCATTGAGTCATTAAAAGCTTGTTTAGAGACTATGGAAGGGAAACGTGCATAGGTTCAACCAGAAAAAAAATAGTTTTCCTTGAATGGGTAGATTCAATCTCTCCTCTATCTAGGTTTGGTAACCCTGTATTCCCTATTTTCAATGGATCAGGCGACCATAAATAACATTTAACGCATTACGTATCTTGTTGTGATCTTATGATGGGAACTCTAGAGCAGCAAGAAGCAGTAAAACATAGATGCTTCGTACGGACCTTGCAAGGACGAGCCTTTGTCTGGTATACACGTTTTCAATCTCGATCAATTACTGGATTGGAAGATCTCCATCAACAATTCCTTCTTCAGTTCAGCTCAACTTTTCCAAAGACAACAGTTTTTGATCTTACAAATTATAAGAAATGGGGGAATGAAAGGGTCCCAGATTTCATTACTCACTGGAAGGGATTAACATATTCCGTAAGATTAGCACTCCCTCAAGAAGAATTGTTGGCAATCTATGTGGAAAATCTATGTGAAGAATTACACATATCGTTAATCCTTGTAAAATACACAGGAGGGTTTCGAGACCTTACTTCAATCGCTCAGCAGATTGAAGATTCCCTTATACAGGCTGAAGAAAAAATCTCATCTAATTCCATCAGCTTCAAGAAGGAGAATGCGTAAAGCAGAAACTGCTATAGTTATGCTTAAACAAGCACCTATACCTGTTTCTACATTAAAACCTTCATCATCTTGAAGGGATCCACCTCCTGATCACCAAAAACAAAGGCCAATTCAACCAGATGATCATAGAGATCAAATACGAAAACAATTTGAGGATCTGAAGAGTAATGCATACTCTTTCCAAAATGAACAAGTTCATGGTTACTTCATTTGGGCTCTGGAAAATAATATGTTTCAATTGCCAAGGCCTAGGAGGCCAAATAAAGAAGGAGATGAAGATCATACCAATTATTTCCCTTTTCAAAAAATGTTGGGGAATCCCATCCAGGAGTGTTTTGTCTTCAAATACCTCCTGCAAAAGATGGTTGACTTGGGAAAAGTCAAACTGAAAGGTTCTTCACCTCAGGTAACATGTATTACTCCTACAGTTCCAGAGGATGAAGGCAAATGGCAAGAAGTCAAAAGAAAAAATGCACAGAAGTATGATGATTGGATGGTCAGAAAGACAATCAACCAAACTCATGCTATTTTGCGAATACAATTAAAGAAACCGATTGTGTCTTTTTCTATGAATGTTGCGGAAAAACCCTCTTCGTTAGAGGGAAAGTCCTTAAAAACAGCATGATTCAAAGAAAGAAAAAGAATCATAAGAGGATGATTATGTGTCAAAGACTAAGTTGTCTTTGACTTTGTCAGACTTCATGCCATCTACTTCAAAGCCACACGCACCGCCCCACTAAGCGGCACAGCCTAAACAGGCTAATTAGGCAGAGTCTTTATCAGACGAAGAGTTAATCTTCGGTTCTATTAATATGATTCAATTAACAGATCCACATGCCAGTCGCAGTTTCGATTTCGATAATCCTGAATTCCCTATATCAAATAGGGGAATTAGAGGATGTTCCAGAGGCTCAGGATACAGGGGAAAACATGGATCATTCAAAAGCCACTATTCCAATCCTACCCCTGCTAGAACTGTGTACGCAGATGAAACTCATTGTAGAGACCTTCAGCGAGCTCAACATGAACAAAAAACTTCTTCAACCAATAGAAAATTCAGTCCTGGCATAGTTATTTTGGAAGACCGGTTGAAGGTTCCATCATCTTCCTCTCAGAAAGAAAATAGATCTAATTGGTCTAATATTCCCAAACCAGGAATATTGCCAACACTTATCCCAATACAAGATGTATCAACTTCCAACGAATCTTCTTCCAAGGTACCTGCTAAACCACATATTCATGTTGGGAAACGCAGGCCTCTGGATCAAAAGTATGATATATTGAAACACTTGACCCAAGTACCAGCCGAGTTATCAATTCTGGATGCTCTGAATCTGTCAAAAGATCTTCAGCAAACACTCATTGAGGCTTTGTCAAGTCCTCAGGAGTTTGAAACAGAAATTGCTGCAGCTGAAGTCTATCACATAGAGAATAATCCTGCAGAATTCCATGCAATAATATCTTTTACTGATGAAGATGAAGTTGATGTTGTGCATGGACATATTAGACCTTTGTACTTATCTGGAATGGTCAATGACGAGACGTCCGAAGAGATTTCATTGACAATGGTTCAAGAGTCAACCTCATGCCCATTCATACACATTGTCGATTAGGCCACACAGAATCTGATTTATCTCCTTCTACCATGATGTTACAAGGATATGATAAAAATGAACAAGAACCACTGGGCGAAGTTACCCTCAGAACTCAGTTTGGAGATCTTGTATCCAATTCGGATTTCATGATTGTTGATCAAGACTCAGCTTTCAATATCTTGCTTGGAAGACCCTGGCTACAACAACATGGGAATATCCCTTCATCATACCATCAATGTCACAAATATTGTTTAGATGGCCATGTTGGGACATTTTATGGTGATAAGGCCCCACTCAAGACATGTGAGTCTCAATACATTGAGGTAGAATTCTATCACATGAAGGGAAGGGAGAAATCCACAACAAAGGAGAGTACAAAAGTTAATGCTCCATATGGTTTGGAGAAAATTACATTAAATCCATTTACACATGTGAGTACATATTATTTGTTTCCTATTAGTCAAATTGACAAGATAGACCCAATCAAAATACTCTTATGGAAGGATCCATAATGTCAATTACGAAAATTGAGGCAGACAACATGGGAGAAATTGGTAACCCACCCAGTAGTGTTGAAAGCACAAATGGTGAACAATTATGTCGATTCTCAATCCATCATCTCCTATTTATTACCCAAAGAAGACCCTTAATCATCAATCGAGTCAGAAATGGAAGCTTCTTCTTCAAGATATGCAAATCTTGACATATCGTCTAATCATGAAAATTATGCTTTATCATCTACAATGCAAGTAGAACCGGAAGAAATAACGCATGATGAAGAAGAAGTGGAAGATCTCAAAGATGTCGCTCCATCATTTGAAGAGGGTATTTCTACCACTGTGGATGAACTCAGAGAAAAAAATCTGGGTACAAAAGAAGATCCACGCCCCACTTTGATCAGTGCAGCCATGACTCATGAAGTGAAAGAGATGTATATTTCTTTTCTAAAAAAATAGAGGTATATTTTCTTAGAACTATACAGAAATTTCCGGGCTTGATCCTGATGTTGATGCTCATCATTTGGGTTTATCAGAAGAAAATTGAGGATTTAAGCAAGACGCAAGAAGAACACACCCAACATATGCTTCCAAAATTGAAGTTGAAGTGGATAAGCTTATCAAAGACATATTCATTAGAGAAGATCAGTATCCCAAGTGGTTGGCTAATATTGTCCCTGTAAAGAAGAAGAACGAACATATTAGAGTTTTCATAGATTTCAGAGATCTTAATCGGCATTGTCCTAAGGATGATTTCCCAGTTCCGATTATAGAAATTTTAATTGATACAACTACTGGCTATGAAGCACTTTCCTTCGTTGATAGATATTCCGGATATAATCAGACATTAATGGCCCTAGAAAATGAGGAATCCGCAGCCTTCAGAGCCCCTCAGGGAGTGTTTTTCTACCGGGTAATGCTGATTTGGCTTAAAGAATGCAGGTGCAACATATCAGTGTTCCATGCGTCGTATATTCAAACCCTTCTTAGGGAAGTTTTTTGAATGCTATTTATACGATTTGGTGGTTAAATCCAAACAACATTCTAATCATCTGGCTGATTTGGAAGTCATATTCTGCAAGCTTCGACAACATAATTTGAAGATGAACCCCTTAATATGTTTTTTGGGGTAACCTTAGGAAAATATCTCGGCTTTGTTGTACGCCATCGTTGTATTGAAGTCGATCCTGAGAAGAAAAAGTCAATCCTTGGTATGTCACCACCTCAGAATTTGATTGAATTAAGAGGACTTCAAGGACACTTATCCTATATTCGGCATTTCATCACCAATTTGGCAGGCAAAAGTTTACCCTTCACCAAATTGATGAAGAAGGGAGTCACTTACCAGTGTACTGATGAATATCAATAAGCATTCTATATTTTCAAGAAATACATCTTGAGTCCACCGGTACTCATGCCACCTGTTGATGGAAGACCACTTATCCTCTACGTGACAGCTCTAGAGCGATCATTGGGTGCCTTTATTGCTCAAAATAATGATGCTGGGAATGAAAAAAGCCTCTACTATCTCAGTTGAACTATGATTCAAGGAGAAACCTAGTATTCATGTATTGAGAAGTTCTTCCTGGCATTAATCTTTGCAGTTCAGAAGTTGAGACAGTACCTGAAACATCACGAGGTCCAATTGGTAACACACAAAAACTCGCTCAAATTCTTCCTTAGTCATCAAATGCTTATAGGACGTCTGGAAAGGTGGGCAGTTATTTTGCAGCAATTTGACATTCAGTATGTGTCTCAAAAGGCGATAAAGGGCCAAGCTCTAGCTGATTTCCTGGATGAACACCCTTCAGTGGAAGAAACATATTCAGATATTGAACACCCTGATGAGTAAGTCTTCTATATTCATGAATGTCCTCAGACATGGGAAATGTATTTTGATGGTTCTTCCAGAAGTCCAATGGGGAGGAAAATGGAAAATCCAAAATTCAACAAAGTTAGCTTAGGAATTTTTCTTATTTCTCCAGAAAAGGAAGTGTTAGATTATTCCTTCTTATTTTGGGATGGTGGTACCAATAAAGAAGCAGAATACCAAGCTCTCATCGCAGGCTTGGAATTAGCGCTTCAAGCACAAGTGAATCACTTAAAGGTGAAAGGTGATTCATATCTACTAATCAAACAAGTCAATGGGGATTATGCCATCAAAAAAGAATAACTAATTCCTTTGTATGATTATGTCAGAGAGTTAACGACACAATTCCCTTCGGAACCGACATTTTCTTATGTCCCAAGATCACAAAATGCTCAAGATGATGCACTGGCTAATATAGCCACAGCTCTGGAAGATCCAAATTGGTACGAGACAACCATCCGTATTGCCCACCATCGTTCAATTTCACCTTATGTTCGAATCAGAATAGAGAAAATTAATGAAATTAGTCCCATTCCTGAACCGTATGGTCATACTATAGGATGAATATCACCTATCAGGGAATACCTTAATAATGGAACACTTCTACCTGATAGATCCGAGAAAGAAAAAATACGGTGACGTATGATCTGTTTTACTCTTTATGAAAGCCCAGATCACCTAGAGAAAATTCTCTACAAACGAGGTTTTGATGGAGTTGTCTTTAGATGCATTGATGGGGAAGAGACAATGGTTGTCATAAAAGAAGTGCATGCAGGAGTCTGTAGTGCGCACCAGTCTGGACATAGACTGTCTGATCAGATTTGAAGGTTTGGATACTTTTGGCCTTCAATGATACAAGATTGTGTTTATTTCACAAAGAAGTGTCATTCATGCCATGTACCTTCAAACGTCATTCATCAACTGTCAGAGTTGCTTCATTCAGCTAAATACTCATGGCCATTTTCCACATGGGGAATGGATGTGGTGGGACCATTACCCTTCAGCTACGACCAAGCAGTTTAAGTACATTCTTATATCTACTGACTTCTTTTCCAAATGGGAAGAGGCAATACCTCTCATGGAAGTCAGTTCTAAATGCGTTGTTAGCTTCATCATGTCTAACATCATTACCAGATTTGGTGTCCCTCATCCAATATTGACGAAAATGGCACCAACTTCTGTTCATCCGAGGTGACGAATTTTTATCAAGAATACAACATCAAATCCAACCATTCATCTCGGTATCATGAAGCGGCCAATGGCTAGATAGAACCCTTCAACAAGACTCTTTCTAATATACTGCAAAAGATGGTCGACAAAGATAAGAAGTCATGTCTTGATAAACTCTTTCATGCTTTATGGGCTTATCGGACTACCACCCTCACTACAACGCGGTCAACTCCATATTCATTGGTATATGGAATGGAAGAAGTCCTGCCAATTGAAGTTCAACTACCCTCGCTCAGAGTTTCCATTTGTGATCAATCATCTACAGATGAGCAATCTCAAAATCCATTGAATGAATTGGAATGGTTAGATAAGAAAAGATTGTGCACTTTTCACCACATGGAAGTCTATCAGAATCAAATAGCATGAGCTTTTAACAAAAAAGTTCATCTTCATTAATTCACTCAGGGATAATTGGTATTATTTCTCAGAACTCCAATGATACCAGGAATGAAACCTCCCAAACATGAGCCAAAATGGGATGGACCTTACTCAATACATAGGGTATACTCCAATGGAGCTTATTCATTAATCTAGATGGATAGAGAACTCATCACTACTCCAAAAAATGCCATATTTTTTAATAAGTATTTTGTATAAACACAAAATATGTCTTCCATGGTCCGATATGACCTTAAAATATAGCACCGTCTGGAAAGACGTTAAATTTCACCATCCACGGTCCATGCATATGACCTTAAACTATTCAAACATTCGTCTAACATGACGCTAAACTGTATCGTCCCTTTTCTTCCAACATGACGTTAAACTATGAAAAAAGTCACCAATGCATCCAACATGACGTTAAATGGTGCACTCTTTTGTCCTCACTTCATGGAATTAAACTGCACAATCCCCCTTTCGTCCAACATGATGCTAAACTACATTGTCCCCATCGTCCTAACTACATGACGCTAAACTGTACAGAAAGTCCTTGATACGTCCTGCATGACATTGAACTATACCTTGTTAAGGTTGTTGTTACCTCTTGTTTCTCACACAGAGTATGACTCACATGAGCTTAGAGCAAACCTCAACCATAACACTCTCTTTGGGATACTAACCATGTGTAAGTCCCAACAACATCATTTTTTAGGTCGTTTTCCCAAGAACAACGTGATCGTTAATTCATTATTTAATTGAACTATGCAGACTTTGATCCTTGCCTTCTATGCTAGGTACATAGGCAACCTCATAAGGTTCAAGACCAAAAGCAATCTCTTCACATCAGTTCACCTCCATCTCATACGATGTTAATTCGTGAAACCACCCATAGAATCAATATCTTTACATTGGTTCACTTTCATCCTTGTTATACGACATTAAACTATACTACACTTTTGTCCAGTATGACAATAAACTAAATTATTCATTGATACCCTCACCTATGAGGGAACTGTTATTTACATTGATTTTTCAATCATGTTTTATTTCAAAGACTATGTGCATACATGGAAATTCTCAATCCTTTTGTCTTGCGTTAAACCATCATTGTACTAAAGTCCCCTTTCACCCTTCACATGTATGAACCAAATTTGTACAAAGGGTATTTCTAGAACTACGTGTGCTTGATTCCCATCCTTATGAGATACATAAGAACGTTCGAGTATCCCTCGAATCCAGCCCCAAGCCTTTGGGCCTAACCCCAAATTCCACTTTCAGTCCCCTGGCTGAAAAGTCCCCATGAAAACACACACTGTGTATTTCTTATAATTGTCCAAGCTCTATGACCCTAAAATCAGATCCCTAATCCTTTTGTCCCACATGATGTTAAACTGTAATTTAAGAACTACGTATGGCTTGATTCGCATCCTTATGGGATACGTAGTGAAGTCCAACATTTCCATTCAGGACCCAGCCACAACATGATTATGGTTAGCATTGATCTGTGTATCTTTGTATACATTGGAAAATACCCATATTTATGTTTCATAATCATAACCATAAATATATTAAGATCTTCATAGCCCTTTTCTTTACTTTTAGTCAAAAAAATGTCAAATTTCTGAGAGTTATTTTACCTGACTATGCAGCATGTGCCCTTAGGCGGCCTTGCATAAACAGTCTACATAACAAACTTGTCAGCCAAAAGATATTATTATTTCACTATGAACCCAATGCCCTTAGGTGGCCCTGCACAATTTAACCCCCTAACGGGTTTGTTAAATACTGGTAACTTCATACTTGGGAAGAATTCCTCTTTTTTCCTTATTGGTCTTAAATGACAGTTTATAGGGATCCGCAAAAATAACCATCCTTAACATATTTGTCCCGTATACCTTTTCATGATTTATAAGTATTCAAGTATATGGTTTATATTCTCCTTCCCTATGTTTGGGTCAGACGTTCGTACGAGTAATATCCATCATGTTCTTCGATAATCTTTTTTTGTAATATCTTCTCCATATTCAAGTAAGTCTTTCCATACAACAAACTCTATACTATGGAAAATTTTAATCTCCATAAACATTCACTAGCTTTTAGTAGTAGAAAGTGAAATTTCAATGAGTTCTTTTTCCTGACTATGCTGCACATGCCCTTAGGCGGCCTTGCATAAACAGTCCACATAACAGACTTGTTAGCCAAAAGATACTATTTATTTGACTATGCAGCCAATGCCCTTAGGAGGCCCTACATAATTCAACCCCCTAACGGGTTTGTTAAATAAGGGTAACTTCATTCATGGGAACTACTTATTCTAATGCCTTTAAGCCCTTTTTCATATCATTCCTCAGATTAAAATATTCGTAAGTCATAGTTTACATTTTTTCCCTCATACTTGAGTATGGTAATATGTTTTCAGATAAATTGTCAAGGAATTGAGTAAATTTTAATCCATTTCGGTCAAAGCTATTTCAACCTTAAAAATTATCCTTTTTATGTCTGTTGTGCATGCCTTTAAAATTCCCACAAAAAACAAAGGAAATATGAATAAAAGTCATGTTCGAGCTCACTAAACATACATTTTGTATGATTTAGGTGATATTGAGCAATTAAAAGGTTAAAAGTTTGTAGGATTATTTAAATTAATACTAACAAAAATCAAACTATGCTTTCTAGGCCCATTGGCTTAGGTAAAATTTAAAGAATTTAGCGAAATAATACAATCACAAGTGATTGAAGATGAAAGCATTTTTTTTAATTTGATGCATAAGAATTAGAGGGACATCCACAGATTGGAGCCTATTCTCTTTTTTTTTCAGGAAATTACAAAATACATTCAAAATAACTCTTCATTTGATTTATGGAATCCCGAGTTTCATCAGTAGCCACCTGGAATACATTCATTCAACTGGATACCATAAGAGATGCATAGATACCAACTCTTCTGGGAACAATTGTAAAAGAATGTTCTTGAGTGCGATTTGAGAAAATTTTCTACTGATCAAACGATGACTCTGTTTCTGTCCAAGAGTCTTGGAAGATGGATAACTGGATTTGAGAATGAAGCATTGGAAGTAAAGATCCATTTGGAGAGAGTACTCTTTTCAGATATTTCTCTAATACTGTGTTTGTCTTCTCTCCACTAGTCGGTAGTGGAAAACATTTCAGCCCATGGTTTTTCCCTTTTCATGTCTGCAATGAAATGGCATGCAAGAAAAATTTGAAAGTTCATACCAATGTTGTTGCTCTTAAGGCACATCATAACTGAAATAGAGGAGTAGCAGTGCAGCTATATCTCAGGAATATAGTTCTTTGCATCATAAAAATTGACTCCTTGTAGATGACCATGACCATATAGAGGTAGGTAGATGCTCTGTGGGAAATTATGATGATATTTCTTCAAGTACATAGCCAAATCAGGGAGAGTGTTGTCGCATATATCATAGTAATCATGGCCAACAATGTTCATCATGTCATCAATCCTCTTGCTAGCCAGTCGATCAACTATTCGGATTCTCTTGGGAGCCACTAAATCTTCACAAAAGATGAATAATTAACTATAATGTAAGTAGTTGTTTTTCATAAAATTTGTGAAATAATTCAAAAAAATGGGAAAGGCATTAAGGTGGGAAAGTCTAAACTTTGTGCAAAAGTGTGATGTTTCGCACAAGTTTTTGGCATGCAAGTATCACCACGCAAGTCCAGATACCTATACAGCAGTACCTCATCAAAGAAACATCAGAAAACAGAAGAACTTGTGGGGCATAGGAAACATGCACGGCGAGAGCTTGAAAGTTTGAAATCTGGATGCTTTTTTCGGAAATGGGGCCGCATATTTATAGGCCAGACCGAACCCTTGCACACTGATGCCTGCACGCTCAAAGCTTGTGACATCCCCCATGCACGCCCCAATTTCTTTTTGATTCTCGATTTCCTCAGAGTCAAATCCGCATTTCTTTTGGATCCAACTATGAGGGGGGACTTTTGTTGACACTCCTTTCATCACAAAATATAATGATTGGAATAGGGGATTATCTTAGCTCAATGTGATTCAACCATTGGACAAATATCAAAAATTGACAAAGGAGGGAATAAGAAGAATGTTGCATAAGGGTCGCGCATGTTCTACGATGGTCGCGCAAGTATACTTGCGAGCTTCCATGGTCATGCAAGTAAAATTGTGTGCTGCCATGGTCGTTCAAGTACACTTGCACGCCATAAGTAATAACCACCCGGGGTCTTCTCCAGCCTATAAATAGACCCTGTGGGCCCCCCATTTAGGGTGAGAATTTTTTCCAGAATCTAGATTTGAGCTCCCGACGCCCTAGTCTCTTATCAAAGCTTCTGAAACACTTCTAAGGTAATTTCTTACCTATAACGGAAGATCTATAGAGGGAGAGGAAGGCCTAAGTGTTAAAACTCATCAATAGTTGCGCTCCTGAGTAGACATCCCTTAAGAAAAATGGCCACACTTGCATGCCGCCTAAATCCTTAAATTGTGAGCCACTCTTCTGGAAGAACCTCAAGATGATTCTATAGGCTTTAACCAAGAGTCTCTCAAGTATTACCCTGCTGGTTAACTATCGCGCTAGTACCCATGTGTCGCGTAGGTATACCTACATGACCAGGACTTGCGCGCCCACATAGTACCTGGGCGCTTGCCAGGACTTGCGCACCCCTGCATTTTTGGGTGCCCTTATTTCCCATTTCTCCCCTCTTAATCCATTCCACCTCTCCTATTCAATATCTAGTCTTCAAGACACTCTTCAAAACCATTTGTGGCATTATTTCTTGATTTGACTTCCTTATCTGAAAGGAACTCTGTGGAATATCTCCCAAAACATATTGATTTACACATCTTTATGTCACTAAAGATTGAGATTTCATTCATTCAACCTCATCCTTTAAGATGCGAGAACCCCTTAACCAGGGCCTCCTTTTCAGAAATAAGCCCCAGTCATAATTCTCAAATATGGGCATCCTGCTTAGGAGTTAGCCCCAAGTCCTAATTAACCTGGGCCTCTTTTTCAGGAATAATCCCCAGTCATAATACTCAAATCTGGGCATCCTCCTTAGGAGGGAGCCCTAAGTCCCTTAATTTTTCAAGTCTCTTAACCTGGGCCTCCTTTTCAGGAGTAATCCCTAGTCTTAATTTCTCTTAACCAGTCCTAATTTACCTTTTATCTGGGATTCCTTCTCAGGAGTAAAACCCAATCATAAGTCCTCTAATAATTTGGGACTCCTTTCAGGAGTAATCCCCAAGTTAGAGAATTCAAATCTCCATAAAGTACATATACCTTTATGGTCCCTGTTCTTGGATTTCTTCCCTGAGGTAAATCCTAATCTTCATTTATCTGTGCAGTCATACATACATAAGTCCCACATTATTTTTTATCATTTCATCTTTCATGGATGAATTGTCTGATTTTTACCAATACCTCTTGTTTCTCACAACGAGCATGACTCACGTGCACTAAGAGTGTAAAAGTAATTATGACATCCTTCTTTGAGCCTTCAATCATAAACATAATACTCCCTTACTCGAACTGCGTGGGTTCTGATTCCTTATCTAAACAAAGGATATATAGGTAGCCCATCTGCGGGTTCGATCCCAACTATGAAATAATACAAGTCCTTCTGAATGAAAATAAACTTCAAGTGCCCCACTGAGTGGCTTTAAAACCAGCATGGTCATTATAATGACCAAGAGACTTCTATATAAATCTGTCGAAGGCTACCATTGATTAAGAATCTCTAACAAATACAGATGATTCTCTATAAATGAAGAACCTCAAATACATATAAAAGATTCTCTAAATTTTCTACATATCAATCATTGATTGTCAGATCTAAAGGAAACCTCAATTGAGTTCATTAATTTCGCCTTTTAAATACATTATTTTCAAGCATCATTGACATCATTAAATATTTCAGTTTATTAAATTATATTTTTGGAATAATAATTTGATTAAAATAATGATATAAAAAATGAGAATTTTTATTTCTGTTATATGTCTCAATGAT
The DNA here is from genome assembly GCA_963277665.1 of Viscum album. Taxonomy (NCBI): domain Eukaryota; kingdom Viridiplantae; phylum Streptophyta; class Magnoliopsida; order Santalales; family Viscaceae; genus Viscum; species Viscum album. Next base: position 373,357,317 of record OY728160.1, on the reverse strand, counting down.
AATACCCTAATCTATTCTACTAACACCAAATATAAATTGATGATTATATTTAGATTCTATTACTGGTGTTATTAAAACTTGAGTGAAAAAAGATGACTTATAATCATTATAATGGAAAAATATCTTACAATTGGAAATAATAAAAAAACGATATTTGGTGTCACTAACACGTAGTTCAATAAGTGACAACATAAGTAAAATATAAAATGACACTGGATTTTTTTATAAAGAATAAACAAATTTTTTTTTACAAACATCATTGAAAAAAATTAAAAATCACTGAAATTTTTAAGTGATTCTTAAGTATCTTTTATTCATAAATAACACACAAAAACACCAATATAATTTATTGTTCCTTGTTATTTTATTTATCAATTATAAATCATTTAGAATATAAATAGGTATATATGGAAAATATTTTTATAATCCAAAATAGAAATAGAATAACAAAAGTGTGGGAGAATGAGTCGGGCATATTAGTATTTTTTTTAAAATATAAGCATGTGTGTATGTTTCTTGAAACCCTATGATACAAAATCATATAAAGCAATTTCATACTAAATAAAGACAAATATTTTCTTCATAATCTTCATGATAATAGGAAATATGATAATATCCTATTATTTTAGAAATATAAACTGAAATATAGTAAGTAAAGCTTCTCTTAAAATAATTATTTAATTCAAAACTCATTTTAATGTTGAAAAAAAATTCAAATTAATTTTTGGAGTTAAAAATATTCCACAAAACATATTTAAATTCAAATTATAGTTGAATAAAATAATTTTATTCTTTGAAATTGAAATATGTATTGAAAACATATAATAAATCATATTAATGATAATGTTATTAATTATAAATATGAATACATAGGTGCTTTCATGGAAAAAGTTATCTACTAGTTTTTTTATGGAATTAGTGATACAATTCACATTTAAAAGACCAACATTCTGAATAGGTAGAAATGTATCCTTGTGCATCAAGAAGAAGGAAATGAAATTTCTATGTGATTAATGATTTCTCCGACACCTTGGGATATAGATTCCTTAAAAAATTCCTAGTCTGGTGAAATGGTTTTAATCATATATTATTGGGATTTGGCAATGTATTTCACCAATTTTAGTTAAAAAGGATTTTGAAATAGTAAAAAGCTTTTCTGAGGGTCTTGTAGTAAATATATTTCATAAAATAGTTTTTATGGGTACATTACATATATAAGGGAACAATATGTTTAGAATTATACAATATTATAGGTCATGAGACCCAAATTCACACCAAAATCAATTATTATGGTTGATTGATTTAGGAATTTTATATCTATGCTTTTTTAAATGTCATGCACATGTGTAGGATCATGTGTTCCATGTATTTCATGCCTTTCCATATATCGATATACCAATAGGGAGTAATCCCTAACTCAAGAAACATTTTCTATACACCCTATTATACATGCACCCAATTACATTTTCATAGCTTCCACCTCTTTTTTGTATCATATCGTTGAATAGAACTCTTCTATGTCTAGATTATATTCTCAGTTCATTAGTCATCCTGAAAAACCTATCCTCCCAAGTTCTCAAGAGGTGGTTATCCACTTAGTGTTGCACCCTGGAAACCCATTTCCAAAAAATAGTCATAATGAACTCAATTTGGAAAACTTTTTAAGTGGAAAAAATTATGACTAACCTAAAACACCAATAAATTCCCATCATCCTTTTGGTAACTCAAAAGTACAACCCTAAGGAGAAATAATTTATATGGTATCCATTACTATAGATCTACATTCCCTAGTCACCCTAAGGAGACCATACCAATGTTTCATGTACTCTAGCTACCTAGGGATCCTATAATAGAGCATCATATAACTTATCAGTACTGAAGGTGAAATAAATGGGGTCAACATAACCTAACCAACCTAGAGGTACCATCTTAAAGGTATACTTTTCACTACCAATACAATGACGACACTTTACCCTTCCCTATAATATGGAGATCCTTTACCCATCATCTAACTTGTTAGACTATTCTTTTTAATGACCTGCTAGGTCAAGATATTCCCCAATTATACATTTCTAATTGGGCCTTCACTTAGGCCTCATACATGGGTTCCAATTCATCATGGTATAATACATGGGTTATAATTTTACCAATACCAATTGCAAATCACCATTTATCCTAGATCCTAAAAAAGGGATACATTCACCCATACCATATTCATGTGTGCCAATTCACATATTCCTCATATCTCAAAACCATGTCTCTTCAATCCTAGACATATTCACCACTTCACCCTTGTCTAACACCATGTTCTCTGACCTACTTGGGTCTACTATATGGTATAAATCCAATTCTACCTAACTCCACCAGATTCATTGACTAAGATAAGAATATTTGGGAAGCATGTGCTTATTCACAAAACATTTTCTTCTCAATACTATGTATGGAATGTACCACCTGGTCCTCTTTCCTTTTATAGATAACAAAATACATGAGTTTGAAATAATTATCAATCCTCCTACATTGTGCAATCCCTAACAATGTTCATAGAATGTCTAGTTACGAATAGACAAGATGATCTCAAAAGGTAATCCTAGGTGTTTCATCTTTCACCAATTTCATGAAATCATTATATTTACTTGATGATATTAAATGGAATGTATAGTTCCTTTCATGTGACCCTAAACTATTAAAATCAAACTATCGGTGTTTTGATTATATTAGAATTTGGATATATTGTACACTTCTCTAAAGTTAAATACTAATATACAATCACCATTACCAACTAGTATCCCCCTTGAGAGGTAGTGTCTAAAAAAATGGTGAGCCTTATTATTTAAAGATAATAAAAAACAATTATTACATATTGTATGAGCGTAACATTCTCTATGTTATTAGCATAGTATAAACTATCACTCCTTGTGTGATAAGTATATGATGCCCTTATGGCATTACAAAAAGATAATAAAACAACCTCTTACTAGGCTCTTTCCATAACCCTTCCAGTCTTCCATCCTCATCTAGTCACCAATATTTATGTAGTTGGCATCCATTTATAATATTCAAATTTTGTTTAACTCACAATTTTACCATGTCTTATTTATTTTCAAACTGATCGTATGAATAAGAATGGTCATCATTTTTATTAGTTATACACTAACACATTTCTGAATACCATTCAACTAGTATTTTAGGATACAGGAATATAAAATGTAAAAAAAATGTCTTTACTGCATGAAATTAAATATCATGGAATAATTCTATAACATATCTATAAATTTTGAAACCCAAATTTGGTGGGTTTTGATTCCTATAAACTATGTTATATTGGAATTTTCCTTGAGTTTTAATCTGAACACTATAGTAAAGGTTTCATGAATTTAAACGACACATGAATTTTTCATGGATACATGAATTTTAAAGGCACAGTTATAGTCCTTATCACACAACCTTAAAATGTATGGAATGTACCCTTAAGCAAATTGAACTACATGGGTTTTGATTCACTTTATAGCGATATGTAGAATCCATATACAATGGACTCGTCCAAACTCTATAATACCTTTAATGTCCCTAGATGATGATAAATCGTATAGCACCCTACTATAAGGATTTAATCCAAAAAATTATAAACAAGTAATATGGTGGTGGGAAACATATTAGATAGTAAAATTCCACATCGGCTCATTGTTTTGATCAATCACTGACATGGTGCTAACTGTTAGTAAAAATATTATTAGAAATGATAAATGAACATAATATATATATATATATATTAAATTCTAACAGTAATCAATAGTCCCCATCAATGGTGACATGATCCTAAATTCCCATCATTTTGAATCATGGGAAATCCAATGAAAAGCGGGTAAAGTCTATGTGACCTCTAGCCTTTGGAAAGTAGGTCTGTACCAACTCAAAATGGGAACTCATGGTGGAATGTTTAAAATGGAATGGTTAACCCAATGTGAATCCTTACATAAAAATTATGTTGATTTACCAGGGATTTTTATTATTTCTTATACACTAATAGAATTATTTAACTCCATGAAAATTAAAATGGTATCCATGATGAACAGATTATTAAGAGTCAATAACTCTACCATGTATAAGTAAAATCACCTTGAAAGTGGGGTTTTCATCAACCAATAGTTGATGGATTGTCAATCAGTGCCTCTAGTACCATTTGGTGAGTTCCCTAGTATGGGATTACCATCTCAATATCTATATCATGACACAATAGGCAACCCATGTGAGTTTCAAGCATATTAATCTTCAATAGATGTCATATCATTGGTGAGACTCAAATATTAAAGTTTCACATGTTTCTATTTCCAACCGTTTTTTGGATTATCTCTTTAAGGAAAGTAAATAATTACCATTCATATCTTAAGGAGTTGGAGGAGGACATCCACTATGTCTAGAAAAAAACCTTGGATCTATATATTATTTTTATTCTTCACTATGGTCATTTTTACTAGTGTGTAATCAAAATTACTCATGAATTTATAGAGTTAATTATTCCAAAATCAATCATTTTGAACTTTTAACCTAGAAAGAGAGAACATTTTGGGATCTCAACAACTAAAACATAATTTCGGGTGCATATCCATATTACTTCAAACATCCTCAAGTCCCAATGTCATGCATCATCCATAAAAAAGGGGAAACACTATCTCAACCATAGTTATAAGTATCATAATTCATCAATGTAATCCTTGATGATTAACATAATATAACCTTAAAAAATTAGATAAATTTATCCCACATGGTTTTCATTGTAGTGGTATTAAAAAAAATATGGCATCAATATAATATTTTCCAAAGAATTTAGGGGAGATTCAATAGAATCCCCAATATCTCATGGAAAACCCCGTACCACAAGGATAGTGGAATTATTACCTATATGGATAGAACAAACCCAAATTATGGATACACCTTCTTCAAGGAAACATATATTTCCTAGAACATGTTTCACATTAGTAAATGTTATCACCATTTACCCAACTAATGTTATAAACCCTAATATATTCAAGTAACATGAAAATGTGGAGGCATGTATATAGAGTACCACTCACAAAGAGGTATGTAGGGAATGAGTGTGTACCTGACATTAAATGTATTTCTATTAATATTTATCCCCTATAAATATTCCACTAAAAACACTGAACATGTTAAATCCAAATGAAAATTAAATGTTATGTCCACAAACACTCTTACCCAACACCTTAAAATAGTGAATCAATCTAATTAGAAGAGTATACTAATCAGTTATAGGAGAAAATAGAAGATCTTGAGTATATTAATGTTGTAATTCACAAGGTAATCATACCCATTATGTTTGATGTTATTTTTTATACTATAATACCTCCTTAACTGAACCCTATTACATGGAAGGTGATTGTTTGACAACAAAATGAAATGGCCAACCCCATAAATTTGAGATTGTATCAATCATCCCATTTGAATGAACCATTGATTGTTTATTAGATGTTCCCAGAAAATGGGAAACATTAACTGATAGTCTAGAAAATTTATCCTAGTTATTATTAGTTTGTTTTATCCAATAAATTTTTGGTTTATCTTACTACATAGATGGATACTCTAGGATGATATTGTGATCCTATACAACCATAAAGAAATTTTTTCCCATGTCAGTGGATTTAGATCCCCATATACCAAATATATAGAATCTGAAATACTAATATTCAATGAAATGGGGGGTCTAAAGAAATATCATACCCATTTCAATTCATACTGTTGCTATATTATGTGAACCCTAATATAAAAAGTGTCCTCCAAACTCAAGATTATTTCTATAGAACATGGAAGTACATGAATTTTTTTGATGTACAATCTCACTTCAAGCACAATTTGGAGTTAAAAATACCTCCATTAGTAATTACTTATCCAATTCATCTATATAATGAGAAAACAAAATATATCTTAACATGGAAAAATTACGGTAGATCTGCACAAGGAAGCGATAGGATAAATTTTCAACCATCTTAATCCCATTGAATTTACCTGGTAGGTTCCACGATTGTGTGTTTGTTTCATAATATCTTGATTAAACAGTTTGAATAATCGTAGAAAAAGTAAATGAAGAACAAGTGACTGATATATAGAAGTCTGTTAATTAAAAAATAAATGTTTTAATCACTAATATGGAAATTTTGGGGTGATACTTCCTTGAATGTAGGAAGAATACACTTATCAATTTCAAAATGATCATGTTCTGGATTATTTCAGGTAACCTTTATAAATAAACTATATCATCATAAAATAAATCAAGAATACCTCTTATGTAAGGTATAATTATCACCTAAATTATTTCCCCTACTATCATAAATCAGGTCACATGATCCCAGAATTTTTTATCTTAAAATATAATTTAAAAATGATGGTCAATGTTGGTCTGGTATCATTATAAATTACCATGTTTTATTCAAAATAGGATTTAGTAATTTTCCTAAAATAAGAATAAAAAAAATAGGAAAATACCATGTATAAGTATATATAATAGTTTTATGAGTGCATGAAAAATTAATCAATAGACCATGGGTACACCATCATCAATGTATGACTAAATCAACAAATAGTAACCCCAATTCCCCTTACATCACTAACTACAATAGTTTATATTTCTATACCTCCAATGATTTAATACAAAAAATATATGTGAGGAAAATATAAAATGGAGTTCCTAGGTTTTCCAACACAATTCCAAAACCATATGGAATCCATGTATCCATAATTTATAAAATAAAAAATATCTAAGAAATTTATCCAATGGGTTCCATCCATCTAAAAGAGATATTGAGCACCATCCCACAAAAAGGGATCTCATTTTGTTTAGGAGTACATGTTCAACTATATTTCCTGTAACATGGTATCAACTGGGTTTGATGAATTTTCACCTAGTTTTAATGATTGCACTCTAGAAAGATATGATTACACACTTATATGATTATCATAGGCTCAATATATTTTTATATTACATAATCCTAACATTAGTGATGATGATCCTTGTGATAATATATCTACCTATAATGAAGGTGTCTTGAACCCTATTGATGCATCTGAATGTAATGTTTACATAACAAGTTCCCTATGTCAACATCCATTCACCTGTCTATATACATGGACTCCCTACATATGTTTTATTTCTTTCTATTTTGAAATAAAATAGTGTTCTCATGTATTTTGAATTTCAACCCCCTACAGTTGAAAAAAACATTTCTATTAAATAACCTATTTCTCAGTTGTGGTGATAATGTTATAATATATGGGAAATAATTACAAAGATTCCTTAGAGATATTTTTCTAATGGTGAAATTATAACATTCAACTATATTTTTTCTCTATTATGGGGAGAACCCCATCTTATTGGTTTGGGGTATTATCATTTTATTCACCCCCTCATCGAGTGAATTACTAACATTATTGCACCTTATTGTTAACCCAATAGTCCCAAAGATAGAGAGACATCAATAGTCTAGGGATGAAATTGTCGATATTCTATTCATTAATACGATAAAAATATTCATTCAAATTTATTTTGATTAATAAACCATATACTCTATCTCATATTAAAATATGTTTCCATGTTACTAAAGATATATGTTGTTATAGGTGAATATATTTTTTCCATCATATCTTGGTGATAAATAGGTAAAGTATATTATTTATAATGGGAGAAAATTTCAGATAATTTTTCATCCACCTTGAATGTTAACTTCATTTAAAATCCAAGGATAAATATATAAAATAAGTTATATCAAATACATCACTCCACAACTTTCTACTTTCATCGATTGTTAGGAGATAAAATTGAGAGTTGTTTTATCATTAAGTATTGGATATAAAATAAAATAAATGAGGATATAATGGAGATTCTAAAATATAAATATATTTTTAATCTGTGTCAGTGGACTTAGAAGACCATGAAATTTATTTTAAGGAATCAGGTCTATAAATATCATAATAACAATGAAAAAATTCAATTCCTTCATATTTAAGAATATGTTTTTATATTTAAGGTTATCAGTAAATTATAACCTTCTCACGATTTAGAATGTTATTATACATAAAAAATTCATGAAAGATCATCCCAATTATTGGTCATTCCATATTCTACTAGGATATATTATTGAATAATTATTCATTTTTAATGATTATCTTTATCGGTTGATATACGAACACCTGATATAGTAAGAGGATCCCAATACCCATGTTACATAATCATGAGTTATTAAAAATCAAATAGAAATGAGTTATTCTAGATATACAACATCAGATGAAAACATTCATTACGTTACACTACATGATATGAAGTCCCAGTTGCATGATGTTAAACTAGATAGCATTATTCATTTTGTCATAATATCAAAATACACAACACATTCCCAGGTCGTATGAACTTAATCTATAAGAAATAAATTCCCTTGAATAAAGAATATAAATTTTATTCCATGTAACATTGTGACATGATGATAAACTATAGGATACATAGTCCATCCCACATTAACTTAAACTTCATAGAGATGACTATTTCATACAACCTGAAATCACAAATCCCCACTCCCATGTAAGTTCTCAATATATATGAATGATTTATTTATTTAATTATATTATTTAGTAATTAATGCATAGGTTGACCAAGACATCAAATTTAGCTACCCTATGATAGAAAACACCTTCATTTATAAGAAATACATGTGTATTTATTCCACAAATTTTAGTATTTTTAGTGATATCTGGATTGTTATCCCAGGTGTTATCATATATTTTATTTCTATGTCTATTTTTTTCTCAAGTGATGATAATCCATTCATGTTGTGATTCCTCCCATACCACTCAAGTATATATTATAATTTCATTACCCCATACCACTACACATGAGTAAATTGTTTTTACATATTCTCTTATAAGAACCCCATGTTCCATAATTCATGTTACCACTAGAAATTTATTGATTCTATGATCTTGTATCTTAGGCATAGCAGAATACCCATTTAACATTGAACGTCTTTCCATCCTTGTGGTCACCCCCAATCACATTGTGGTTTCTCCGTGTATTCAGCACTAAGACTGAGCCAACATATTTCTATGTGTGATATGTATTTTTAATAGACTCTACAAATAAAGGTTTTTTTATTTGACCATAAAATATATAGTATCTATGTACTAGTTATATTATATTAAACTACATAACATATGGTCTACCCAACATGTCCTTAAATTGATCCACAACGATCTATTTAGTGAGAACTAATCTCCATTCATTAGAGTCAGATCTATGTGGTACATCTTAGTGTCCAGTTTCTGTCTTAAAAACATATGCAAGGTTAAAATGAAACCGAACTCAAGAACTATTTCCAAGAGTTTGGGTCTTTATATTACATGTAATTTTTTCCCCTTTTATACCTCATTCTAGGTAAATAATTAGTTTCATACTTCTTACATATAAGTCAAATCTATGAAGATATTATCATATGATAACTATGAGGGGTTTATTTCTTATTACCATATGATACATATTGATATGTAGATCTCCTATAATAGACCCAAATATATATTTTTTTAGATCCATGACAATAAATTGTATACACCATAATTTTAGGTTATCTATACTTGCATTTGGTTCTCCATTCATGATGGATCTACCTTACCTATGTTTCTAAACTACCTCTACATTTGTTATAATATGTAAGACTTAATACCTCATCCACAATTGATAAAAATATATAAACATAATCTTTATACCTCTATTATCAAAATTAAATGACCATACAAAACAATTAATGAGATAAAAAACATTTTTTAGGTTGAAAACCGATATAGTGGTGCCTGAGAAATATTTAGGTTTCCACTTTCTAAAATATTCCAATTCATGAATTAGTCAAAATTGGGATCTTAGAATCAATGTTACACAAATATAATAAACACAAAATCAAGAACCAATATTGATTCAATCTATAATTGATGGAATCACTAGTAATGTTAAATGTTACTAAATTTTTCTTGTTCCCCTTGAAAATGAGCTCGAACTATTTAATAATGTAGCTCTGATGCTTTCGCCGAGGCGAGCACATCCGTCTGTGGGGAGGACGCACTACTTGTTGCCCTTCATTCCCACTTTCCAAAGGCAGGCGGCATCCGTTCCTTGTTCAGGGATGTCTGCTCCTTGATCGAAACCGGGATGACGGGATGTCGGTTCTTCCTTCCGTGGATTCCTCCTAGGAGCTCATCACCTAGTCCAGGTCTCCCTCATAGATATAAGACGGGTTCATGAAGCTAATTCCTGGTGCAATATCTACATGTATGCCAGTTAATTACGATGCTTCCATTGAGATGCTCCAAGGGGTCTTGTCGAGGCAGCAACCTTCGGTGAGGCGAATGGTCACGTTGGGGTGTCGTTGGCATGTCTGTCTCTGGTCCCTCATCACAGGGCTTCTCGAGGGAGTGGAAGCCCGAGGAATCCCACATCAAACACAGGGAATGTGTACCATCTTAGGTTTTCCTCAGCTTCCCATGTTTCACATGGGGTATGTCGCGAGTTTAACGTCTTGCAGAGACTGATCGGGTTGAAGGACCCCTAGGGGGAACACCGATGTTGGGGCCAGCACGTGGGAGGATTCCCAGATGTCATGGAGTGGGATGGGGTGGCATGATCTCAGCAGGATGTGGCGGCCTGGGTAAGGATCGGGATGGATGGTGGAGTGAGACATGGGGGTTACATTCTAAGATGACCCAAGAGGGGGAATACAGTTTAATGTCATGCGAGACGAGATACAATTTAAAGTCATGCGGGAAGGGATATAGTTTAACGTCCTGCTGGACGAGGGGTTTGGGGCTTACGCTCTGAGGTGGACCATGTTAGTCAGGGAACCGACGTGGAGTGGTCGGGACGACCTAGTGGTGGGCTTGAACCTCATGGAGGCTTCCTACGTACCGTGCATTATCACTGATCAAAGTCCACGTAGTTCGCTGGGATGGGGCTTACGCTCTGAGGCGGGCCAAGAGGGTGCCATGGTCGATGCGCACTCTAATCCCACGTGATTCATTCTCGGTGTGAGAAACAAGAGGCAGCAGGGACCAGATGATCATGTCGCAAAAGGTGCGTCTGTGAGAAGCAGAATGGGGCTTACGCGTTGAGTGGCCCGAAGAGGAAATAGGGGCTTACGCCTGGTTAGCGGCCCTTAGTGCCACGACTTACTCCAGGGTGGAGGCCCGTGGTGCGACAAAGCATAGTGGGAAAAGGACTCCACTGGCCTTGGCAGGGGGGATGCACGAAGATTCACGTGTGCAACCATCCTTTTTAAAGGCTAGGGGATTACGCTCTGAGGCCTCCCTTCCCCCCGGACAAACGCCACTCCGAAAAGGAGTATCTCATTCCATGTGAGGAAGAGTCCATTACCGTGGAGACGAGAGGCGTAAAAAATGTCCATGCTGGGGGACCCTGCGTGCGAAGCACGGGGTCAGAATATAGTTTAACGTCGTGTGTTGAGGATGAGGTGCTTAGCAGTTTAACGTCCTGTAGCTTGGACGAGGTGGGTTCGCTCCACACCCCTAGGTCTTACATTCCCAACGCACTCTACACCTTCTGGGGGGGAAGGCATCGACAAGGACATAGTGAAGTGGGGCCGCAGGGCAATCCACCGGGGGTTCCACGTTAGCGTGGCTATAGTGGATGGGGCTTACCCAAGGAAGCTGCCCAGGTGCCACTAAGGAGCGGCAATGATGGATGGGGATTACGCGTGGAAGCATCACATAATGTATTCCTCATGTCTGTTTATAAGGGCATCCCAACTCACTGGTGGGTTGAGGCATGCACATATGCGCTAGTGCACAAGCGGGATAATTCCAAGGGAGTTGGAATCAGCCCGAACAAAGGGATATGAAAAGTGCGAATCACCTGAACGGCCATCAGAATGCAATGAGAGCGGTGTGGTGATAGATGATAACTGCTGACCATGTTCGCAACACAGCATCCTATCATGTGAGCCTAGGATGGGGACAAACAAATGATGGGTCGACTGCCGACAGTGTTCGAAACACAGGACCTGACTCAAAGTGTCACCCAAAGCCTTTAGGGGCATTGGCCCAGGACAGCAGGCGGACCATAGTTCAATCATCCATACCGTTAGGGGGTCCCTCTAGACTTGGAAGTGGATGTAGATCCAAATGAAGGACACGCAAATCCTGGGGTGGAGTGATGGAATTTTTGAACGGATTCCAACGCTCTTGAAACTATGCCACTGTAATCATGGCATTAGGCATCTTATGCTTGGTGCACAAGGCATCTCTTATTTGGATCAAGAGGCATCCTATGTATGGAGCACAGGGTTTACTACAGTTTATAGTCATGTAGGTAGGACTACTGGCATCTCAAGCTTGGAGAATAAGGCATCTCTTATTTGGAACAAGAGGCATCCTATTATTCAATGATAGGGAATTCTTCTAAGGGGAATTGATGATGACAATCTAAACTCACGACATAGGATACAAAACAAGAGGAATATGTCAACTCAAGGTGTTTCATAGTGTGCAGATGAGTATCTCAAATCATGGTATTCCCTATGTGGAAGGTGGGTGCGCATGAGGGCGCAATGGAAAATCCCAACATCCCGGACCGAGAAGTTCATGGTGCGACTCTCCATTTGTCAAGGGGGTTTGTGACGGTAGTGAAGGGATGCATTCACGCAATAGGGCAGCCATGCGCGCCTTTGAGGCTGCTGTACGGAAAACACCGGGTCAGCGCGCAATTCAGGGATGTGCGCGAAAACGGCCGTGTCGGCATGAAAAGAAAGGTATTGTACGCAAAATAAGGAATTACACGCATGGGAAGGGGTGTGTGCGCAAAGGAAGGATTGCACGCGACTTGGCCGGCCTGCGTGCAAGTGACAGAATTGAGTGCGAGGGGCGGGCCCAAGTGGATATAATTTTGTCTATGCCCGGGGGATCTCGTGAAAAGGGGGATCCCAGGGCGACTTGGCGCAGAAAAGAACCATAACTCGAGACCGTTTTGCACGGACAATTACGTGCATGGGAGCCAGTTCAAATTCCTCTCCTGAAAAGGAAGGGGGTCTCCTTTTATTTGTAGGCACCCAGTGGCACGGAATCCAGGGTTGCGCAAAATCATTTCGCGACCGGGGTTGTGGCGCGAAATATCAACTGCGCGGGCTGCGGGAGCGAAATTATTTCGCGCCGGCACCAGGTCTTTGCGCGAATCCCAGGTTGCCTTTCGCGTGCGACATTTATTCCGCCCACTTCACCCAATTTTCCGCGCACCACTTCCGGGACCTCCGGACCGGGCCTCTGAGTCTGAATATGACTTCTCTTCGTCATTTCGAAACTTCTTCTAGGAGTTACAGTATTTTTCGGCGTCTACAAATATGTATATTATTATTCAAGACAAGGACACCTATTCACTCTAGGTTGTCCCTCCCTTTCAGAATATGTGGTATCCAAAAATTTCAAGTTATGTACCTTCTACCTGAGAATACATGATGGAAAAATGTTCATGGTTATTAAACATTTTTACACACCATTTTCTCTATGAACCTACATCCGAGTTTTGAAATTTGAATCAGCACCAACATTATCTATTGAGTTGAGATACGCATTATTGAAACTAAAAACCTTGAGTGAATTGTTTTATTACACCCTTTAATAGAAATTGTTAACATTTTTCTAGACTAATATAAAAATACTACATTTTAATTATGATGATAAAAGTTTCCTTCTATATATTACATAAAACTTATGGGATCTTTTTGGAATTGGAGAAAAGAAACCTCTTAGACACATGTTTTATTTATATACCATATGAGGGTTCTCCAAACATTATTAATGGTAAACCTATTACCACCATTCTCTCATTCCCATTGGCTCATAAATTCTATTGATCTTATTTACCATTCCCAGAAAACGTATTATTCATGTGGAATAAAATAATTGAGATGTTACACATTCATACATCATTACTATTTTCAATGAAGAATTATGAAATTAGATGCTCTTTTATTTCATAGTAATATGTGTATCTCAGGTGTTGAGAAAAATTCCTTGAATTGAATTTTATTTATTGGTAATAAAAAAATAAGGTAAGAATATATTTTTTGAAAATTTATTATTAGGTTAATGGTACTTATTACATGAACCTTAAACAGATGACATAATATTAAAACATACTTTTACTTAATATTATAAAGTAAAAATACATTGTTCTTTCTAGGTCAAAAACCTATAAAGGATAGCCTGGGAAAAAGTCATGTCTTTGCTCTCAAGGGTAGCACTATGCCACACATACGAAAGATTTTAGTGTTTAAAAAATAGAAAATGATGAAGCCAGTATTATTGAAAGCAGTAAATAGAGTCCTAAGAAAAATAATTTATCTTTCACCTTGAGCCTATTCTAATTAATGGATTAAAAATTTCAGGTATATATTGAATGATATAGTACTCGTGGGGAACAAAAGTCATCTTTAGAAGAAACAAATAATTTCTCTATAGATCCATAAGCATAACAAAAAATATGTGCAACCTTATATTCTTCTCAAATAATATATCAGATGATCCATTGAAGGCTCCATGAACCTCATCACATAACCATAAACTGAATGACATAATTTTCAATCCTTAAAGACCTTAAATATCTTAATGTGTTCTATTATCTATGACCAAATTATCTATATGTATAACATATAAAATTAATTGTTACTAGTGTAAAATTTCATTGGATCATGAAGAGTATTTCCCCAATAACCCTACATTAGTAAAAATAATTATATTTTCTCCTACGTTCATACCTAAACTATATAAATGCCCATATCAAGAATTATTTGTTGAGAGATTAATTTTCATTACAATATATGAATTGATATTTACATCTGTTATCAAATTTATAGTTTATAAAACTCATTCTTTCCTTCCCCCTACCATTCTAGTATTTAGGTCTACTAATTTAGGATGGGTTTTTCTCAACTAACCCTATTTCATGGAATCAAAAATCCTTATGTATATTTTTCATCCAGGAATGAAAAAAGTGTTGAGTTAATTATTTATATCAGTGAAACAAAGATACTTGAATTTATTATTACTCATGGTATCCCAAACACATTCAGTCATGATCCAACTCTAGGATAAGGTCCTCTCCTTTGTGAGTCTTGTCCAGAATCTTACTAGATTCCCAAGTATTGTAGCAACGTACCATATATTACTAGAGAAACATATTACTTTAATTTGAAAAAAATAAAATTATTAGGTGTGAGGAATTTTATTAGAACCCAAAAATTTATTCAACACACATTATTTTAAAATTGGAGATACAACCCTCAATTAGATAACTGAATTCTAGTTTTGTTATAAGTTTATTTTCATGTATAAAGAACAAGTAAACAGAATCTCCATGTTCGTCATTATTTCACAGACACTGTGGGATAAATATTACTCAATAAAATTATTTTTTACTTATGACATGGTATTGATAACCTCTTACTTAGATTAAGACATGAAATTTATCCATTATTATTTAGAAGGGTTATCAAAATGATAAATCCAATTTTAGGTCCTTTTAGGTACATTTTGATCTTGAAAAGCACCAGTTATGTTAAAACTCTATATATAGTGAATTATTTAATGTTTTGATCTTAAATTTCATAGGTGTTGGATCCCAAATGGATTCCCAAATAAAATTTTACTACTGTTCAATATTGTAATTTTATAATTATGATTTTTTGAAGGTCATTCTCAAGCATAGGTCTATCTGCACCTTGTCATTCATTCAAATACTCACGATTCCATTCCCAAATGGAATGTTACCTTTCTTAGATTACCTTATCTAATATAATTACCATGTGAAATCCCATGTTAGGTTTTTTAGGTTTTTATTTTGTGTGTGTATCCCACCTTCACACAAACCACTTTCATGCTTGACCGCTGACCCCATCTCCTTTACTACTGTAAAATGCCCATCATTTCAAGGTTCTATGATGTATTTCCCTACCTAGATCCATACCATAGACTCCACTGGTAAATTAATAGACCACATAGAAACATTTTTAGAATGATTTTAGGGAATTTGAGGAGATAAATTAGATGCTTGTGTTTATTCCCTCCATACTTCCTTCAAGTGACTCATAAGTTGAAACCTAAGAAAAAATGATTGATAGGTCTTCCTTCACTATGGATACATAATCCATATTCACCCTAAGGGATTCATACTTGTTAGTGTCACTTGCTATCTAACTAAGGGGACCATACTAGGGAATCGCTCACCCTAAATACCCATAAAAAATATCCTAGAGGGTCACCCACACGAGATTTCTTGGGGGTTAAATACTAGGGTCCTATGCACTCTTGAGATCCCAAATGTCACGAACCAAGCCGAGTTTCCAACCAAACAGGCACCTGAATCCATCTATGGTAAGGGTCGAAGGGAATTACCAATCCCCATGAGATAACACAAGTTCTTGACTATCATACACAATGGTTTTGGAACTATTTACCCATGTTAAGAAATAATATACAACCAACAATAAAAAATAAACCGAATCTAAAAATTTCCAAAAAATCATTAAAAAATCATTATTTAATGAAATGTTTTTTAGAAAATTCAAAGAGGGTCAAAACTAAAATGGTTCAGAAATTATGACTCAAAAATCACCACATGGTAGGGGGATTTCCCTTAAGGTATCTCTATAATACTGCACTGAGAAAGTGTAACACCCCAAGATTTTTTGAGAAGTATTCTTTTGAAATTATTTTATGTCTTGTGTTGTATGCTACACCAAGATTATCTTGCGCTATACGCAACACTGTATTAGCTTGCAGTATACGTAACACTATTCATGGATCGTGTTACACAAAATTTCAAGTTCGATTGATAGAAGTTATTCTACGCAACATTGAGTGTGTATATATATATATATATTCAATGTATAAATGAAATACTGTTGGATTATATTATACACAACAACAAAGTAATCTTGCACTACACGCAACCCTGACTTGGCTTCCTTTACATGCAATCATGACCTTCCACGATAGTGTGTGTTGTACGCAATACCGAGTTTCACTAAACTACGATATGTTATTAAAATATTATATAAACTAGTCATTATGAATAGTAATACCCACTTTTTGAAATTTTATTTTTCAAAATGGACATAATTTTTGGATTCAGAATATTGATATTATCCTAGGGTGAAATTTTGGTATTTTTCTGAAAACTTTCAATTTTTGATGAATAGTGAAAGCACTAGCTTACTATTTAAAACCCGAATTTTAATTTAATTAATTATTTATTTTATTTAAATTTATATTAGGTCAAAATTGATAAATAATAACTATATAAGTTCAATGGAATTCATTGGAGTCATTTTATAATAATTTTAGATATATAAAAAGTTTATTCGACTTTTCACCGTCTTTTACCCACCTCTTAGGATAATTTGAAAATTCACATAAAACATAATTTTACCGCTTCTGTGAGTGGAATTTTGAAAATCTGAGAGACACGGTTAATGTCAAGGACTGAAATATTGTTCAATGAGATGAAAATAATTTTTGGTGAATAGTACCTTTTACTTTTATTTACCACGGTTAAAAGTAAATATGGAAATTAAAGGTAAAATGATATTATAATTACCCTAACACATGTCCTAATTCTATTGGATAAGTTTAATTCGACCAAAAACAACCTTAGGAATAAAATATGACCATTTAGGTCCACATGGATTAGATTAGGACATTTATTATTAATTTATTTAAAGAAGGGTTAAAATAGTTAAAATCAAAGTATAATAACTAAATAATTTTTAATATAGGGTTATACATAAGATAAATTCAACTATAAATATTAATTAGAAAGCAAAAAATATTTCCTACATAATGGTATTTTATTTATAATTTTTAGACATTAACTAATTTAATTTATTTATGACACAATTATGATGCAGTAATTATCTTATTAATGGAATATTAACATAATTGATGTTATAAATACCCAAATAAATGTAATTTGAGACTTTTTATAAATTACACTAATTTTAATGGATAAAATGACATGTTGGTATTGATTTAATTAACTTTTTTTGAACTAATCATGCTGTTATGAGTTTCACAAAAATCAATTACCAAATTGTTTCAAAATAGACATAAAATAGTTTTTGAAACAAATATTATATTATTAATTGTTATTATTTTCATAAAAATTTATGGTTCGGAAAATATACTTATATAATGATATTTTTATCATTAATGGACCACATGGGGTCTCTTGGATGTATATGGTATGTTTATTAACTATATAATATAAAAATACAAAGTGACATGGTAAATATCAATCTAATTAACTAAGAGTTAAAACTAAAAGATAAGCTTAATATATTGAATCAAACCTGTCTAAAATCTATTGGTTGAGAGAATTTCGTCCCATACCCACATTATCTTAGAAATAAATCAATTTGGAGCTATTAATAACTGAATATGACTTTATTATAAAATAATATTTTATGTTTTTCCTAAGGTGCCCCTCTCCTCCCTTATAAAAGGGAATCTCCACCATCTTATCCTCACACCACTTTGAGCATTCAAGCTCAGAAAACCACTTCCAATTTCACTTCTCCACTTCACAAAAAATAATATAGAGTTCCTTGTATTCTTCAAGGACCAATTTTAGTGCCCTAAGAAGAGGTTTCAAAAAGGCGTGTCGAAGAAGAGGTAATAACCGTTACCGATTTTTTCAAATTTATTTCTTCTTCTACTTCCGCTTTCTTTAGTTGTTTAATTATGAAGTAATAACATCAGTATAAATCATATAATGGTATGTTATTATAAATATGAAATAACCCCATTTGACCTTCTATCCATCCTACGGAAAATGAAATCACCATGCGTGCATGCGTAAGGAATATCGTCTCCACGTTGTGGTGTAATCTGTTTTTCCACCACCACCTTACTTGGATGGGTATAATGGTGTAAAAAATTACTATATTTTATTATTATAACATCAAACTGATTCTATGATATTATTTCATCCACAACAATTCCAGTCAATAAATATGGGAATGATATCATCACTCGTTCGTACGTACGGATTACCGTGTCCACGACGCGATGAGATTAATTTTCCATGTTAACAATTCATGAATGATTATAAAGTATATATAATAAGTAATCATGAAATATATGACATAATAATGCTACTATATTTATGTATTTATATATGTATTTCATTTACTTAATTCCATTCAAGTCAATACGGAAAGGAAAAAAGCGTTCATGCGTACGTACAACCTACCGTCTCCATAAACGGTGTATTTTATTTCATTCATCTATCTAATATATATATATATAAATATATATACTGAATATATATGATATATAAATCATTATATACATTCTGGAAGTAAGTAAATCATGATATAAATTATAATAGTATCAAGAACAACAAATTGAAACATGTAAAATCAATGAAACGATTTTTCCCAAAACGCTGTTTTAACATTGAATTTATAAAAGAACGGGTATTATAAAGTAATAATTGAACAATATATGATATCATAACAATGAATATGATTCTTTAATAAGTCAATGACATTATTTAAATAATTATATTGGAGTTTCGGATACACACGAACGATATCGGACCTAAGGTAAGTGATAACTTTTCCAATCTTGTTTTTATCCAAGAGTGTTTATTCGTAAGTATATACTGGGGTTATAATTTTCATCCATGCCCATAAAAATGTTTTCATAATGATTTTAATATTCTTACATATAGGTTTAAAGTCATTTTCACCCATCTTGACTTTTACTTTGTGTTATGGAAGGAATCTTACTTTTGATTACTATATGTAGTACTTTTTGACATTTATGTTAAAAGTACAAGGAGAATGTTTTCTTTAACTTATACAGCATGAACATATGTTTTTGGTTTCATAAAGCCTTATTTTCATGAATCTTAATCTATAATATTTCATGTATATTTTAAAAAAAATCCTTTTCCTTTTCAAATTTCATGTCCTTTTGAGAAAAGAAAATGATTTTGATAAAGAAAGGATAGTTTCCCCACAAATTCATTTAAAGTGTTTTATCAAAACCATTTTTCATCTAAGATGACATTAATTCATTTGTATATGTTTCAAGTATAATGTCTCTATGATTTACAAAGTTTCACTTTTCTTATGATAAATTTATATCCATTTGTTTTATATGGATTATGTTATGATGGGATGATGTTTATTAAACCGATTTTATTCTATGGGTTATGATGAATGATATATGTTTATGTTGTGTCAGAAGTAAAAATTATTTCATTATGAGATGGGTGGGACCTATATCTCCCTCTAATTCATTGGGTAAAGGTTTATATCTCATGATATAGACATGGCTGGAATGGTAAGTTAATCCGGTTAAGTGTTACAAGACTGGAACGAGGAGTGAACTCGATTCAGAATGGGACTTTGTCCACTAAGATGGTCTTGGCAGCAAAGACTTGGCTACTATGGAAATCATAACATGTGCTTAATGGATGCCACAATTACATGTTTTATTACCATTCTAGTTTATCATGACTAATGTTCTTTTATGATCTATGCCTTGTGTACTTCCAAGATTTATGACGTTTCTCATGATTTTGATGTTTAGATTTTATGTACAAGTTTTTGCATTCAAATGTTTTTTGATTGTTTTATGTTCTCTATGCTTACCCTTAATGTGAATTTGAGCTCACCCTTTATATTTTTTCCTTTCCCCAAGATTTAAAGAAAGGTTTTAGGTAGGAAAACCAAAAGGGGAAGATCATTATGGGAGATGTTGAAGATCTTTAACTATGATTAGAAGATTATGTTCCAAGAATCCAAAGACACTAAAATATTACGGTCCTTGTGTGTCTGTTTTCATTATTTATTATGTATTGCGCAAAATTAATGTAATTTCAATGTACGTCAAGATTTGGGTATCTATAGCTGGTATTAGAGGAAAGGTTTAGTTAACCATTGGAATCTAGGATGCACAAACTGTAGTGAGATCCCAAGAGATATTTTTAAGGTATGTCTCGAGATGTCCCAAAGGTTAACTATAAGTATAGGATATAGTCCTAGAATTATTGTAACGATATTTGAATTAAACCTAAGATGTTAGATATTGAAGTTACTCCCCCTTTATTTTGTTGTTTCCCCAGCATGATTTTTTCCTCTCACACTATTCATTTTGGGTTTTAGATGATGGCTGGAACCTGAAGGAACCGTTTTGACCAATGTAATGGAAAATTCAATGATTTCCCTCCAGAGAAACCAAATTTGTTGGAAGATGGAGTGAAAAATCTTATTTCTATACATATAGAAGCTATGAATCATTCTAGATTTCAAAATGATCAGAGAAGGGATCAATATTCTATTGACTCCTTCATGATGCAACGTCCACCGTCTTTTAGTGGGTCTTCTGATCCACTTGTTGTTAAACAATGAATCAGTACCATTAGAAAGATATTTTCTATAATTCGCTGTTCAGAACATGAAAAAGTCCTTTTAGCTGTTTACCGTTTAGAAGGTGAAGCAGACCAGTCATGGACTCTAATTAAGATTACAAGGCCCCAAGATGAAATTGAATCCATGGAATGGGACGAGTTCAAGATTTTTTTTCGGTAAGTAATTCCCTCGTATTCTTCGAACAAAGATGGAAAAGTAGTTTCTTGACCTTAAGAAGAAGGGTTATTAGTATGGTGGTATATACAAAGTGTCTTTTACAAGACTTACAAGGCATGCATCTGGCTTTATCATGAAACCTGAAAGTAAAGTTGATGGAATTTTCAGTGGCTTAAAACCGATTCTTCGAAAGGCATTAACTATAAGAGACTCTAGTAGCTATGAAGAAATTTTTCATTGTGCTATCAAGGTAGAACTGAAAGTTGGTGTAACATATCCTTCTAATGGTTTTGACAAGAAAAGAAAGATGGTGTTCAAGGAGAAATCTCAGAATAATGGTGAAAAGAAGATGAATGTTTCTTTTTGCTCAAAGTGTGGAAAGATGCATAGTGGAGATTGTTTTAAAGGGACTTGAAAATGTTTTAAGTGTCGGAATGAAGGTCATCAAGCAGCTAAGTGTCGATGTAATGGAAAAAGTGTTGCTAATGTTGTGAATAAAGAAAAGACTGTAGAGAACGCCCCACCAACACTTCAATTCTTCAAGAGCCAGGAAATGGGGCATTATGCTAACCAATGCCCAAATGAAAGGTCAATTGATGATCAACGTGAGCAACCTCTTAAGGAAAAGGATAAAAGGAAGTCACCTGAAATCACTATTTGTGATGTTGAGTATTCCAATGATGGTGTGTAATGATTAAGTGTTTATGTAATGGTATTTCAATATAGTATCATGGAATCTCATCTATAGTATCGTGGAATTCGGAAATATCTGTGTATTGGTCCATTGTGGTTTTCTATAAGAATATGGTACCATTAACCATGAAATGTGATTCAAATATTTTGGAAGGTAAATGATATGCGCATAATGAAGGGATAAGGAGAAAATAAATTGTTTTTTAGTATTCATGAGATCATGATTGTTATAAGGACTAAGTGATATCATGGTTTGAGTATACATAATTTTGGGACTTTGTTATGTGTAATGAGTTAACTTTTGACAGCACTCATGTTTTCACTATGTTTCAATGGGTATTCATTTTTCAAGAGAATACATGATTAAGGCCTTCGAATGTTTGGAATGTGACCAACAAGATAAATCATATGATATATGCGGGATAAATGATGGTATTCACGTACTTGTTATGTGACCTCTGAAGTTATCATTTTCATTACACTATGAGATTGGACATGAGTATTTTCGATAAGCTTAAAGGCTATAATGGACTAACTTGGACATCTGATAGAATTTTTTTAAGGCTATAATTTTTATTTTCTTTTGATATTATTTATGGAATGTTATAATAATGCAGTTTTAGAAAAAAAGGAAAACATGCATGACAGGTGACAACCCATCACGTTGGACAAGGATGTGGGAATCAAACCCACAAACGAAGTGCAACAAGCCTTTATCGCCATCCACTGGCCTACAGAGAGTCCCTAGTTAGTAGGTATTAATTTTATTTAATTAAGCGGTATGATAAATGAAGTATAAGTCCATTTTTGGAATCATGTACGATTAATCTCAGCATAGATGGACTTATGCATATTTAATAAATTATGCTATACTTTTTGTGAAAAAAACAGATGGAATGTCCTATCATTCTATCACATGATCTACTAATACTTCACGAATGACAAATTCAACTTTATTTCATTAAGATATGAAGTAGAAATTGTTCAAGGCACAAAAACGGTGAGATTGTACAGAAATAAAGTAAGTATTTTTTCTAATTCAAATTATTCAACATTAAGGAAATCGTCTTGAAAACCAAAAATGTTTCCCATGTGCCCTTATATCCGATGAATCAGATGGTACCTTAGATCATCACAAATATATGTCTTTGTGATTTTTGGTTGTTTCATAGCTATGTTCTCTACCACTCTCCATCAAAACATGATAGTTTGATTTATCTTCCATATCCAAATTTTCACCTATGTTATCCATGTGGAAACCCAGGTATTAGTTTATTTGGGTAATTGTAACATTTTATAATTTAGTTTTTGAAGTTCAGTTTTGATATTCTTTTTTACGATGTGGGTTTCTATGAATGAAACATTCAAGTAGAAAACCATTTGTAACCCCAACGAATTTCGAGGGTGAAATTCATTTTAATGGGGGGTAGAATGTAACACCCTGAGATTTTATGAGAAGTATTCTTTTTAAATTATTTTTTGCCTTGTGTTGTATGTTACACCATGATTATCTTTCCCTATACACAACACCGTATTAGCTTGCAGTATACACAACACTATTCTTGGATCGTGTTACACAAAATTTCAAGTTCGTTTGATAGAAGTTATTCTACGCAACATTGAGTGTACATATATATATATATATATATATATTAAATGTATAAATGAAATACGGTTGGATTCTATTATACACAACAAATAACTAATCTTGAACTAAACGTAACCCTGACTTGGCTTACTTTACACATAATCACGACCTTCCATGATAGCATGTGTTGTACGCAATTCCGAGTTTCATGAAACAACGATATGTTATTAAAATATTATATAAACTAATAGTTATGAATAATAATACCAAATTTTTAATATTTTATTTTTTAAAATGGACTTCATTTTTGGATTCAGAATATCGAAATTATCCTAGGGTGAATTTTTGGTATTTTTCTGAAAACATTCAATTTTTGATGAATAGTGAAAACACTAGGTTACTATTTAAAACCCTAATTTTTATTTAAATAATTTTTTATTTTATTTAAATTAATTTTAGTTCAAAATTGATACGTAATACCTATATATATTCAATGTAATTCATTGGAGTCATTTTATAACACCTTTAGATATATAAAAGTTTTATTGAACTTTTCACCGTCTTTGACTCACCTCCTAGGAGAATTTAAAAAATCACATAAAAGTTAATTTTACCGCTTTTGTGAGTGTAATTTAGAAAATCCAAGAGACATGGTTAATATAAAGGACTAAATTTTGGTTCAATGAGAGGAAAATAATTTTTGGTGATTAGTAACTTATTACTTTTATTTACCACGGTTAAAATAAAATAGTGTAATTAAGGGTAAAAATGATATTATTATTACCCTAATACATGTCCTACTTATATTGGATAAGTTTATTTCGACCAAAAACAACCTTAGGAATAAAATATGACCATTTAGGTCCACTTAAATTAGATTAGGACATTTATTATTAATTTATTTAAAGAAGGGTTAAAATAGTCAAAATCAATGTATAATAACTAAATCATTTCTAATATAACGTTATTCATAAGATAAATTCAACTATATATATTAATTAGAAAGATAAAAAGATTCCATACATAATTATATTTTATTTATAATTTTTAGACATTAAATATTTTATTTTATTTGCTACACAATGATGATACAGTAATTATCTTATTAATAAAATATTAACATAATTTATGTTATAAATACCAATGTAAATGTAATTTGAGACTTTTTATGAATTATACAAATTTTTCAGGTTAAAATGACATGTTAGTATTGATTTAATTAACCTTTTTCGAACTAATCATGCTGTTATGATTTTCACAAAAATCAATTATGAAATAGTGTCAAAATTGACATAAAATAGTTTTTAAAACAAATACTATATTATTAATTGTTATTATAATCCTAAAAATATATGGTTCAGCCAAGAAACTTATTTCATAATATTTGTATCATTATTGTAACACTTGGGGGTCGTTGGATGTATATGGTATGTTTATTAACAGTATAATATAAAATTAAAAAGTGACATGTTAAATGTCAATCTAATTAACTATGAGTTAAAACTAAATGATAAGTTTAATATATTGACTCAAACCTGTGTAAAATATATTGGTTGAGACTATTTCTACCCATACCCACTTTATCTTCGAAATAAATCAATTTTTAGCTATTAAAAACCGAATATTACTTTATTATAAAATAATTTTTTATGTTTTTCCTAAGGTACCCCTCTCCTCCTTTATAAAAGGGCTCCTCGTCCCTCTTCTCCTCACACCACTTTGAGCCTTCTAGCTCGGACAACCCCTGAAAAGTTCTCTTCTGAACTTCCATGTAAATATTCTATAGGTCCTGGTCTTCTTCAAAGGCCAATTTTAGTTCCCATAGAGGAGGTTTCAAAGAGGCGTGTCGAAGAAGAGGTAATATCTGTTACCGATTCTTTAAAATTTATTTCTTCTTCAACTTGCTCTTATTTAGTTGTTTCATTATGAAGTAATAACATAAGTATCACTCATGTAATGGTATGTTATTATAAATATGAAACAACACTATTTTACCTTCTATCAATCCAACAGAAAACGAAATCACCGCGTGTGTGTACGCACGGAATACCGTCTCCGCGCCATTGCGTAATCTGTTTTTTCACCACCCCCTTACATGGGTTGGTATAATGGTGTAAACAATAACTATATATGATTATTATAACATCATACTAATTCTATGATATTATATCATCCACTAAAATTCCATTCAATAAATATGGGAATGATATCATCCCTCTTGCGTACGTACAGATTACCGTCTCCACGACGCGATGAGATTCATTTTCCATGTTAACAATTCAAGATTGATTATAAAGTATATATAATAAGTAATAATGAATTATATGACTTGATAATTTTACTGGAATTATGTATATATATTTATATATTTATTTCATCTATGTAATTCCATTCAAGTCAATAAGGAAAGGAAAACATCGTTCATGCGTACGTACGGCCTACCGTCTCCATGAACGGTGTATTTCATTTCATTCATCTATCTATTATACATATATATATATATATACTGAATATATATGATATAAAAATAATGATATATTTTATGGAAGTATGTAAATCATGATATAAGTAATAATAATATCAAGAACAACAAATCGAAACACGTACGATAATTGAAATGATTTTACCCAAAACACGGCTTTAACATGGAATTTATAAAAGAACAGGTATTATAAAGTCATAATTGAACCATATATGATATAATAACAATGAATATGATTCTGTAGTAAGTCAATGACTATATTTAAATCATTATATAGGGGGTTCGAATACGTACGAAGGATATCAGACCTAAGGTAAGGGATAACTTTTCCAATCTTGTTTTTATATGATATTGTTTATTCGTAAGTATTTACTGGGGTTATAATTTTCATCCATGTCCATAAAAATTTTTTCATAATTTTTTTAATACTCTTACATATATATTTCATGTTATTTTTACCTGTCTTGAATTTTAATTTGTGTTTTGGAAGGAATCTTTCTTTTGTTTACCATATGTAGTACTTTTTGACTTTTCTGTTAAAAGTATTAGTAGAATGTTTTCATTAACTTAAACTACATGAACAGATTTTTACGGTTTCATAATGCCTTATTTTCATGGAGACTAATCTACAATATTTCATAACTATTTTCAACAAAATACTTTTATTTTAAAATTTCATGGCATTTTGAGAAAAGAAAATGATTTTGAAGAAGAATGGATATTTTCCCCAAGAATTCATTTCAAGTGTTTTATCAAAACCATTTTCCATCTAAGATTACATTGTTTCATATGTGTAAGTTTCAAGTATAATGTCTCTATTATTTACATGTTTTCACATTTCATATGACAAAATGATATCCATTTTTTTTATAAGGACTATGTTATGATTGGATGATGTTTATGAAACCCATTTTATTCTTTGGGTTATGATGAATGATTTATTTTTTTGTTGTGGGACAAGAAAGAAAGATTTCATTCTGAGATGGGTGGGACCTATATCTCCCTACAATACATTGGTTAAAGATTTATATCTCATGAGATAGACTTGGCTGGAATGGTAAGTTAATCCGGTTTTGTGTTACATGACTGGAATGAGGAGTGAACTTGATTCAGAATGAGACTTTTTCCACTAAGATGGTCTTGGTAGCAATGCCTTTGATACTATGGAAATCATAAAATGTGCTTAATTTATGCCCCAATTACATGCTTTATTACCATTCTAGTTTATCAGGAATAATGTTCAATTATGATCTATGCCTTGTGTACTTCCAAGATTTATGTCATTGCTCATGATTTTGATGTTTAGATTTTATGTCCATGTTTTTTCATTCAAATAATTATGGATTGTTTTATGTTCTCTGTGCATACACTTACTGAGTATTTGAGCTCAACCTTTATATGTTTTCTTTTGCCCAGGAATTAATGAAAGGTTTAAGGTAAGAAACCAAAAAGGGGAAGATCTTTATGGGAGATGTTGAAGATCTTTCACTACGATTAGAAGATTATGTTCCGAGTTTCCAAAGAAACTAAACTATTACAATCCTTGTGTGTCTATTTTCGTTATGTATTATGTATTTCTAAAAAGTAAGTTAATTTCCATGTACGTCAAGTTTTTGGTATCTACAGAAAGGAAGCTAACAACCCAAACCGCCATCTCTAAAGTCCTTTCCCTTACCTACGTCAAACATTACCAAGTTTAATTACATCAGTAGTTTTAAGTATAGTGTGAACTTAAGCCCGATATGATTCCACCAAAAAAAATATTCCATTCTATAAACATTGTAAAGAAAAAATCTTAAATTTTTTATAAAGAGGAAATTATAGTAACAATTTTAAAGGGACTAAACTTTAAATAAAAACAGAATTTAATTGGGAAACATTAAACCATGATTTTTATTAATAAAACTCACATGATGCTAAAATTACCAACCAAACAAACCATATGCTAACGGTATGTACAATATATCCAATGATCACAAGTCATGGTAAATACCTCTAGGAAATAGCTAACAATGGGACACTAGGTACATCGTATGTCAGAGAAATGCGGAATAGGAACCACAACAAAATAAATTCTCATGCACAAGACACTATTATGGAACACACCAAAAAACTACTACTCTAAAATCAAGAATATTTATTTATTAATTGTTTTCATCATCGATATTGTTAATTGAAACTGGGACAAGGTCACATTTGAAGCACTAGCATACTAGTCCTAGTCCACCAACCTAGATACTCTGGCTTCCCATTTATGCACAATCAAGTTACAAATGTTATAAAATACCAATTTCATATCAATTCTCCATTTATAAATAATACACACCTAAAACAGTTACCCAAAAATGTTCCTCACCCACAATGTAGTTTATTAACCCATGAAATTTTTTTATAAAATAATATTGATAGGTTTTACAAGGATTTTCACAAAAAAATACGTAAAAATATTATTTCAAGGCCAAACTCACAGCAATACCATAAAAAACTAGAATTGGATGCCATAACACCATTTAATAAATAAATTTCAAGGATAAAAAATAACCCCAAATGATACAACATGGATTACACCGAAAACAACCAATTCCATGTAAAATACAACTTTAAAACTAAACACTTTATTAGTGCTACAAAAAATAGTTTTCAAAGCACACACAATAAATTAGAAACATTATAAATAGGTTAATTAACCAAGATAAATTCATTAATGGATTTTTACACATGGAACCACCTACCTTGAATGTCAAAACCCAAAAAAAAATCCTTCAAAACATCACCCCATCACAAATAGCCCACAAGAAAGTGAAAAAGAACATTAATCAAGAATATTGAACCAAGAAAATCAATATTAAACCCCAAGGATAGAACCCTATTTAAAAGAACTTTATAAATTCAAGAATGAGGGAATAACCCCTAAAGGTAAGAAATAAAATAATTAAAGACTCACTTAATTGAAGAATCATAATGTTTACCTCCCCAAAAAACCTTCCAGAATGAGTTACATGGGAGATTGATGGAGCATGGAATCATTATATGGATGAAATGGTCGAATGGTGGAATAAAGGGGTGCAATTTATTTATTTATTCAATGGAAAATGGAATAACAATAAAATTATGACCTAGATAGTATACAATTTTTGTCTTCATGGTTTAGTAAACTATGAACCAAGATAATTCCACTCAGAAATTTTAATTTCTCTCTAAAATCAAAGGGGAGATTAGGGGGGGATGGTAAGCTATTAATAGAAGAGAAAATACCAAAAAATAATTACCTCGATGTGACAATTCTCCCCACCATGAAAACTTT
This sequence comes from Viscum album, assembly GCA_963277665.1. NCBI lineage: Eukaryota > Viridiplantae > Streptophyta > Magnoliopsida > Santalales > Viscaceae > Viscum > Viscum album. The sequence goes on along the minus strand of OY728160.1, from coordinate 373,327,597 downwards.
TTCCCCCATAAATTCAACCCAAAGCTTGTTCGAAAAAAATTAATTTGTAATCTTTCCAGACCCATGAATTCTACTCCCATGTCCCATGAACATCATTAAAATTATAGCAATGTACTCGATCCAGTGGAAAAGACTTTCCCTGAAGCACCTTTTCTTTCAAATCCATTATTTTCACTATTTGTTCAAACACTGATAAATTCGGCCATATTTACACCTAATCCCAATTCAACATGTTGGATGGATATTGGTTATACTTCATCAGTTACGCGTCAGGGAATACGTTGCGAATATATTTCAACTAATATGGAAATTCTAACCTATACACCACCTTCCCAATCTGCTCGGTGATCTTGAAAGATCTAACATACATGGGTGTTAGCTTTCCCAACTTTCCTAAAAATTAATGGCCCAACTAAGGGGACAACTTCAAGAACACCAGATCACCCACAAGAGAAATCATGTTATTGATGCCTCTGATAAGCATAAGGTGTGTGGTGAGATTGAATTGTTAATAACCATTTCCTAATCAACATGACCTTCACATATTTCTCTTTCACAAGGCCCGACCCCAACAGTGATGTCTCACCTACTTCAACAAAAAACTAGGGGGACCAACAAGGATGAACATATATAACCTCATAAGGATCCATTAAAATAGAAGAATGATAACTATTATTATATAAAAATTTGAACTATCCCAAATGGCTATCCCAAGATCCTCCAAAATCCAAAACAAATGAACAATGCATATCATCTAGAATCTGATTTTCCTGCTCTGTCTGTTTATCCGTTTGAGGGAGGTACGTCATTCCCATCATTGATTATGACCTCAAGGACTTCTAATGCAATTCAAAAAAATCATGAGATAAAATGGGGGTCTCTTTCTAATACAACTTCTAAAGGCACACCATGAAGCCTTACCACCTCTAGAATATGTTATCGACCAAGCTCATCCACTTTAGTTGTATCTCTGATCGGAATGAAGTGGTCTGATTTAGTTAGATGATCAATCATTACACAAATATCATTCATACATCTAGGTTTTCAAGGTAAATAAATTATAATATTTATGGTGACATTGTCCTGCTTCCATGTAGGAATGGGTAATGGATGATGAAAACTAGACGTCCTTTGATGCTTTGATTCTACCTACAGGCATGTATAACATCTCGAAATGAAAGCAGCTATGTCTTGTCTCATATCTGGCCACCAGAACTTCCTACAATTTTTATAATACATTTTATTAGTTCTAGTATCAACAACCCTCTATGATTGGTGGAAATACTAAATCACCACCTTCCTCGGAGATAATCGCCACACTGAATAGAACATGAAGCACAAGGTGCCCTAGGGAGACAAATAACAATTAGAACACATCTACCCACAATGATGAAACAACCGAGACCACATTCATGGCTCATCATAGGGCTTCTCCAGCTGAATCAACTCTAAAAGAGAAGTAGTCAAATATAAACTCTCCTAGAACTTTCCTCCAATGTGATATTTTATCTCCATGTGCATATGAGAAAAGAGACCCATCAGAGTCCACTCATCACTAGAATTCCTAAAATTTGACAATGTTAATTTTCTATGCAAGGTGTTAGCAACCAAATTTCAACCCCTTTAAATACACAATCCATTGGTGCTTCCTCAGATTAAGATATTTTTGTTGATAATATGTAGTATAATCTCTTATTATTATAGAAGACCACAAACATATTCTTGAAGAGGTAGTGACGCCCTGTATTTAAATGATGCATCACCACAGCCAACACCATTTCATGGATTGGGTAATTATTTTCATGTTGTTGGAGTTGGAGAAATCCATAACCTACTATTTCATCACCCTACAAAATCACACACTCAAGACCCATACCTGATTCATCACAATTAACCACATAGCCCATTTTATATTCCTGAAAGATCAAAATGGTGGTGGTGTTCGACATCTACTTAGTCTCATAAAAATATTCATAACATTATAGTCCCCATTCAAACATAATCCATTTTTTGATAAGTGTGGTCTTTGGCGAAGAAAGCTGAGATAAATTCTGAACAAATTGAATTTAGTAACCTAGAAGGACAATGAAACTAATGATCTCAAACACATTATTTGGCTACTCCCATTACGTAATTGCACTGATCTTTTTGGGGTCCATCTAAACATCCTGATCTGAGATGACATGACACATTAACAGCACATCCCATATCTAGAAAGTGAATATGGAAAAACATTCAAAAATGTTATTATCCCACAGAGTGCCCTACATGATCCGCATATGATACCCATGCTCATCCTTGTATCCTGAGTAAAACAGGATTTCAACCAAAAATTACAACAAAAATTAATTGAGATATTGGTGGAATAACCTATTTATAGGGTTCAAAAAACCACTATAACATTGTTCAATATAAAAGTAATGATGAAATACTCCATGTTGTTGTACCTTCTTCAAAAATTTATTTTCAGGATATCTATCTCTCTAATCCTGACATGGTGGTAACCTGTACACAAATCTATTTTGGAAAACCACTATTTCACCATCAACTGATCAATCAAGTCATCAATTCATGGAGAGGATAATTTTTATTGATGTTAACCTTATTTAATTTAAATTAATCAATTCACAACTAGAGGGATAACTTGACCTTCTTTACCAAAAGTACAGAAGAGGCCCAAGAGAGACGCTCAGACTAATGAATCCTTTGGATTCCAAATCATCCATCTGTAAATTTAATTCCCTCAACTTTTTAGGGGAAATAAAATACGATGGAAGAGATATTAGTTATGCTCCCAATGAAAAATCAATCGATAACTACACATCCCGCTCTATGGGAAGCCTAAAAATAATCTAGAAATACATTGGGGGACTCATCCACCCCATAAGGTAATCCACCCTCAGAACCACTACCATAGTCCATTAACATGGGAGAAAATGAATGAAATTCATGATTTAAAAAATATAAGAGTAAAGTTCCAACATGACCTGATTAAGGATCCCAATCCCTAGGAAAAACCTGACGAATACCGTCAAGTGCCATGAAATTCACCTAATGCCTATAGAAATCGATATGTTTTTAAAAGTGCACTATCCAATCCATGATGAGGATTACATGAAAAAGATCATTATATAAGACTCAGTTTTCTCATTCCATATCAAATCCTAAAATGGAATGGACACATGATGAGAACTTGAGACCTTGATCCTTCTTATTACCCAATAGTGTCACCAACATCATCGCAAAAGAAAATAACTCATTTGGAAAATTCAGGGGATTCATAAGACGAGAATAGATAAAAGAAACCAAATATCCAGCATCAATGACAATAGTTATAATAGAATATTCAATCAAAATGGTACCTCGAACAATTTAAGGCCTTGCAGCTGATCCTGCTGGTGTCTGGTCGACCTCATGAAGATCCCTAGTCTCTTCATAAGAATGACCACTTGCTTGTGGCTCTGACCCAAAATGGACTTTCCCAGAAGATTATCCAGCCATACCACCGTGGCCACCAAATTGATATCCCACTATCCTGGTCGGATCCAACTGAATTGAAACTCCCCTAGAAGGCATAGATTCTTCCCCACTCTAGTACGGTCAGGTCATGCTTCAAAAGCGTTGGATGTTCCCCATAATTCCACATCTACAAGATGGCCTAAGAGAGGAGGTATATGAATTATAGATGTTCCCTGAATTATCGAACTAATTTCACACAAAAACCCTACATCATAAGCTACAAATAAAGATTATCATGAAGGTTGGCCTGATCTACCACCTCTTTTCATCCCCATATTCTTCTTCTTTTTCTCCGAGTAGTTTCCACTACCCACAACAAACACCACTTCAATAAAACACAAACATTCCTTTCTAATAAATCTCGACCATGCAAGCATGATTAACCACCTTATTATATGTTTCCATCATGAATAATAAGACTTGAGTGTAAATTTATGGTCATAGTCCCTTCTCAAATATCCAAACATTCCTATATTCATTAGATACAATCGTAGACATGTATCACACAAGCTCAGAAAAATGGATATCATATTCGATCACTGACTGATCTCCCTAGGAAAGATCCATGAACTCTTGGGATCTAGTATAGGTTAGGAACTGGAGACAATAATGCTCATTGAAGATGTTCTCAAAATCATTCCAACTCATTGGTCCATTCTTCACAGCATGAGGCACTAATTCCCACCACATGTGACTAGGAACATATAGAACAAATGAGGTTCATTTCCCCCGCAACTTTTCATGAATGTCATGGAATTAGAACATTAAATATATCCTCTCAATCCACTCCTCTGCTTCCTATGTCTTTATGCTACCTCTTAGAGTACCATGCTTGTTCTTGAGAAACTTATAGTCTTTATCCTTCCTCAAAATAGATTCATCTTCTCTAACTGGATTAGGAGATGGACACACTCCCTTCCCTAGAGAATAGAAACCCCAAACCACAGTTTATACCAACTTCTGATCACGTGAAGAAGGATAACTCTTTCTGGCTATCTCATGTGGGTGCATGGGATATTTTCGAAGAGGCATGTTGATAAAAAAGAAACAGTGACAAGTGAAATCATTAGTAAAATAATTAGGAAATTTTTATGTAATAAAATCAAATAACAATAAATAAAACCCATCACCAAAATGAAATAAACAACTACATCACCCCCACCCAATGTCTATGTGCAATCCGCAGCCCACACACCCCACCTAGAAGTGATGTGAAACAAAAATCCCAACATCCAAAGGAGACTCGACGACTGTCCTGAGAGGTTCAGGCCAAGCTCCGTACTTGACTCAATAAGACTCATCCTAGAATGTACTAGGTCATGTATAACTAGACTAATCCAAAATAATATGACCAAATATATTAACTATTCTCTGATACAATTTTTCTATGAACCAATCAACGTTGTTATCCAAATATGCCCTGAACCAGTCCTTGGAAATGATCCAAGGGTGTTTCTTATCCTCACGGGCTGGCATAATAGAACAGGTATCATGAACATTTTGTTGGAAATGATTTACATGAGTTTAGAAAAAATAAACAACCAAAAATTATAAATAAAATGAATCTGAAAGTTCCCAACCAAAAATAACTTTAAAATTTAAAAATTTAATGGAATAGATTTAGGAAAATACCAAGAGGTCCACAACTAAAAATGAGTAGAAAATCAAACTAAAAATCACAACATGGTAGGGTGGCATCTCCCTCAAGACATATCCATGAAACCACACCAAGAAAGTGATATAACAACCTAAACCGTAATCTCAAAAGGCTTTTCCCTTACTTGTGTCAAACATTACCAAATCTACTTACTCCCAAATTTGTAAATATGGTGTGATCCTAATCCCAATAGGATGACACCCAAGATTATATTCCACACTATAAACATTATAAAAAATCATACAAGCTATCCTTAATAGGAAATACTCAAATCAATTTTAAAGAGATGCAACTTAAATAAAAATAGCTACATAGTAGGAAAATTTAAAGGAATATTTTTTTAAAGAAAACTCGTATGTTGTAGAAATTACCAACCATACATGTTGTATGCCAATGGTAAATACAATATAACCATCTAAAACTAGTCATGGTACATACCCCTACACACTAGATAACAATGGGATAATATTTATATCATATCTTGAGAAATGTGGCATAGGAACCACAACGAACTATACTCTCTACAACGAGCCACTAGTAGGGAACACAGCCATAACCTAGTACTCTCTAATCAATCATATTTATTTAGTTAGTTTTGTCATATTCAATATCGCCAGGTGAAACCAGGACAAGGAAACATCTGAATTACTACCATACTAGTCCTAGTCTGGCCACCTAGATACTCGACCTTCCCATTACTAATGGTGAAATTATTTCTCTAGATTCGTACACCCTATTAATGGAGAAGTTATTCATTTACAAAGAAACACTAGTAAATGAAAGTAAAAATATTAAAATAAATATAATTTGAGATAATTAATGATATCCATGAATTTTTAAGATTACCGTGACATGTTAAGGATATAATAAAATATTAATTTTTATTTATAAGTGTTATCACAATATTGTTAATGTAAATGTAATTAATTGTTCTAAAAATTGATATTTTGAATATTTTATAGTAAATAATATTTTATTAAACGGTTAAAAAGTCATAAAAATCTCATATTTTTTCCAATGAATGTTATGTGGTTAATTGAATCTGACATAGTCCATTTATAAGTCATTGTTCATTTTATAATAAAATTATTGATACTAATATAGTAGAAACTTCATATAGTACAATAATTGATAAAATATTTAACACAAGGTTAAATCAAAATGATAAGTTTATAAACCTAACTTAAATTTTCAAAACAATATGGTATGAAGTTTATTTAACAAGAATCACTTTAGTAACAAATTTTATATTTTTAATAGAAAATTTTAAATTAAAATGTATTATATATTATTAAAATCAATGATAGTTACAAAATTTCATCTCTTTGTATTTAATAACTTATATATGTCCACGTAAAGAAAAAAATGAATATAAGAACATAAAAATTTCATTATTTTTATGTTAATGAATTTATTATTTATATAGAATTTTTTTTCATTCACATAAATAATATTATTAACATTAATGGTTGTGCTATAATACTTTAATATTTATTTAATTAACAAAAAATAAAATTAATGAATTTTTAAAAATTACTTTTCATATAGTTTTAATGATATAATACATAAAATAAATTTAATAGATACATATAAAATATTATAGTGGTATTAATTCATTATATTCTAGTTCCCTGTTTCTCATGTTTTATTTGAATTCAAATAAAATTAAAAGTGTATAAGTTGACATTAAAGATATTTTATCAAAATAATATTATACTTAGTTTTTTAAAATTCATAAAAATATGTTCATTTTTTATGTAAATGGAATATATATGAAAACATAAAATAATTTCCATTTATGGGTATTTTTTAATAAATGGTTACATTATTAACCCTTTATGATTAATATAGTGGTTGTCACGATTAAGGCCAAAAATAACTAACCAAGGGGTTAATCAAAATGATATGCTTTAAGATGACACCAAAACATATATAAATTAAAAAAAATTATGGTATTATACAATTATACTATATTAAATTTGATTAAATTTCAATTTTATTCCATTTTTTATAATAACTGAATTATTTATAATTTTACCATTTGAGAAATTCCAAAGGTGCCGCTCAATTCAATTATAAAAGAGAACCTCCTCTCTCGCTGCAATAAACAATATGTGTCCTTATATATCCACCATACACTGAAACATTATCTCCTAAAATTACTTATACAAATTTTATTAATTTTTTACTTCTCATAATTCTAACACTTGATTCCTTGAAAATAGATCTAAAGGGATCCCACAAAGAAGAGATAATAGTCTTTACTGTCTTTATAAAATTTATTTGTTCCTATAAATCCAATTCATGTGTTTTTCCATTAAAAAAATAAATCTAATATCATATATATACTTATATTTTATTATTATAATTATCAAAAACCATATTACACCATTTATCCATCCTAAAAAAATGAAATCACTACACGTGCGTATGTATAGCTTACCGTGTCCTCATAGTGGTGTAATTTGTTTCATCACCACTTTTCATGTATGGTTCTATTGATGAAAATAATTGATATTTATGATACTTATGATGTGATATTTATTATTGAAAATTAATATACCATCCACTTTCTTACCCTTTTAGCCATTTAGAAATTATATCGTTGCTTGTGTGTATATGCAGCTTACCGTATCCACAAAGCGATGTGATATATTTTATATATATACCATTAAATAGTGATTTTAAAAATGTATATAATGAATAAAAATGATATATATAAACAAAAAATAATTATTTATATGATGTAACTATATTATAGGAAGAGTAATCATAATATAAATGATGTAACGTGCATGGGAAAATAAAACAGTTAACCCCTAAAACAAGGGTTATAATAAATTATTATTAACAAATGAGTGATAAGATGATATAAGAGGATCATATTAGATATTATAAATATATTTATATTACTAATTAATAAAAATTTTAAAACCATTATATAAATGTTTCAAATACACTTTTAAGAATTCAAACATGAGGTCGAAGATTTTCGTCTCAATTTTATTTCTACGGGACACATGCCTTATATACTATTTGATTCATTTTTATGGTGTATAGACTTATGAAGAATTTATTTTATGAATATTATCATAGATCATATGGGATATAAATATCTATATTTATTCATTTCTTTCATTGATATTAGGATAAAAAAGTTACTGATGCTGTAGGGGTTTCATGTCTCACATTCACATCTGTGAGACATATTCAATATTACCACATATTTAATTTTTGTGGAAAATAAACTAACCCACTGATATATTATTTCAAGAATATATTTTTATTAATTTAATTTATATTTTTATATGAATTTATATTTTTCATGGGTCTTAACATTAAAAATATACCTATGTGGTAAGGGTTTATTTCCCACTCTCATCTTTATTCGGGATTGAATATTTTTTATGTCTCAGCTGAGGAATATTTATCTTCCATGTCAATGTTTTCCAAAAAATTCATAAATGTAATTCTATTATAATATTATTTTTAAAATTAATTTTTACCATTGTTTTAATTTTTATTAAAAAAATGAATCTTCTTAAAAATTATCTGATAATGTATTTTTTAACATAATAGTGAAAGGAATGTTGCTTTAATTTATATAGAATGAACTGAAATTACCACCTTCATGACACCCCAATTAATTATATATTCCATTATTTTTTGAAGAATAATTTAAAATAAAATATTTCTTTATTAATTTCCCCTTTTTTAGATTTTAACATTTATTTTCAAAGTTAAAAAATAATATTTTTATAAGAAATACTCCAGTAATGGTTTTAATTTATTTTCATCTATGTCAACCTCATTTGTTGAATATTCGTTCGAGGAGGTACTCTAATGATACCATTCATAATATTTATTTAGTTGTTATATAATCAGTTTGACTAGGGAAAATTATTTAAATTTTTTATGTCTAGTATATTAAATACAAACAGTTATTGATTTTGTTAAGGCATGTAGATTCAACTGTAATATATAATATATGAGGGATGAAGTGAACATGATAAGCGATACGAGGGTCTTTATATATCCTCTCGATGCATAATTAAGTCTCATGATTCAAACTAGATATTGTTTTGGTTTTTGATATACCCATATATTTGATTCTGTGGCATGAAGCCTCGATGGTATTATATGACTTTGAATGAAACCTCAGTGGTAAAACATGTATTTGAACAAACCCATGAATAAATTAGATATCTTGTATAGAATCCTTAATGATTTTTTTAGATTTTTCATATTATTAATTCTATTATTTTGAATTCATTGATTGATATTACATGTTATTATTGAATTAGATAGAATATACATGGTTATGTTCAATGATCATGTGATTATTTATATAGAATTTTTTGATTATAATATATTCCTTCCATATTATGTTCTAGTTATTGACAAAATGGAATCTGTTTTATTTATTTATCTTTTTATATTTATTATGCATTATTTATTTTTATATTACATGTATGATTACTCTTACTTGGTATTAGAGCTCACCCCTTTCCTTTTTCGCCTAGGATTCCAGGAAATGTTTCTTCACTGATATAAAAGAACATGGTTGATGGAAAAAATATGATTTCAAATAAAATATTTATTGTACTTTATTTTTTCAAATTTATGTGATTTTAAACTATGTATTTAATTTACCAAGACTACTAAACTATTCGGTCCTTCAGGATATGATTCCTTATATATAGTTCCAATTTAATAAAGTAACCACTATCTCTGGGCTACTAGAGTTATGTTTTTTTGTCGGTATCCAATGAAGTTTAGTAGAATCTATGGAAACTTAATTTAAGAAAACATTGATTTGGGAACATAGACCTATGAATTTTATTAATTATAATACTCAATATTGGATAATATCCTAAATATTAGTAGGGTAATGATTATTTATTATCCCACTCTGATCATGATTTCTCATAATATAACATTTTCTATTAATTAATGGTTTAAATTATGAGGAATCATGCTAACACCAAATGTGATGAATAATGAGGTGATTATGAGAATATAAATGGGATGATGCTCAATGTAAAAGATGTTATGATTATAAATCATCATTTTACATGATATATGACTAAACAATTTCACCTAAAACAACTCTCAGACTAACCAAAAAAATTATGATAGAGCTCACTGAGTTCTCTGGTTTTAGAGACCATAAAGAAATAAGGACACAGTTTCATACATATAGACAATGTGATAAGAAAAATAGATGTGAATGTCTTATTCTAAAATGAAAATATTTCAGTTGTATAAAAGTATATAAAGTACGTACTTGTAGAGGAAAATTAATGTTTGGTTAGTGTAGTGTAAGGAAATAATGGTGTTCCTAATGTATTATCAAGATTTGAAAGTATTAAATGTGGAAAGTATATTCATTATTGAAATTTATTTATTATGGGAAAAGCTCATAAGGAGAATAAAAAATGTTTTATTAGTAATGGTTATGTTTTTTATCATGAATTGAATAAAAATATAATAAAAAAGCAAGGGGTTTTAAGGAATTTAATGATGAGTCCTAGTAAATCGTTTAAGAATGTAGTAGATTGACTAATTTACTAATGTTTGTATTAATTAATTATATGGTTAAATTATTTTATTAGTAATATTTTGGTTATAAGAATCATGAAATATTTATAGTTTGTACTAAAGTAAATATTCTTTTAGGATTTTGAATCATGTGATGAAAAGTTCCAATAACCAAGAGTTACAATTTTATGGAAAGTTGATTTTTTTGGAAAACAAGTGATTCTCGGAGGATAACCTTAAATATGTTCTCAATGAGGGTCTAATAATGACAAGTAAATTTTCATGGAATAGTGTCTGTCACCTAGATAATTGATTTTGATTTTATGAAAAATTAATTCATGATGGAGTTTACTGAATTTTTGGGTTTTATGAAATACATTAGATAATCTATGATTTCATTTAAGGAATAAGTATAGAGTTAATTCTTGATCGAATTCATATTTTCATTACGGTTTTATGGTTATTAAAGTTATTACCAATTTTTTTGGAGAATATATTATTAATATATTAACATGTTTGGAATGTGAAATTGTGAACTGCTTTATGTATTCTATGGATAAATGTCTGATAAATTTTTTTGATTTTGAATGTTGCCAATATGATTTTGGATGAGTCTTAATGATAAATACCTATAAAATGAACTAAGATTAACTTTTTATATTATTATTTGAGGTTAAGTTAATATTTAACATATTGGATATCCTATGCTATCCATTTTGATTTCAATTGATATTTAGATGCTGAATAAATGACTTATAGATCATAATATTTAGGGAATCTTATTTCAAGTGTAAAAAACAATCTTGAACATCCATCTCTTTGTGAAATTAAAGAAGTTTAGATAGATCAATGCACTAGAAATTATGATATTATACTTAAGACAATGAATAAATTAATGTAATATTTTTCTCATGGGATATTTTTCTAGATAGTAAAATAATTACTCAACTATAAAAAATATTTTTGGAAAAAATGTTATGATTTTAGTTTTTATATTGAGATATCAATATATATTTGAGTCATCAATGATTTAATGTTTTGTATTGGTTAATTTTATCATGATAATGTTTTATATCACTCCCCATTATTCCTTTATAGTTATCTTTCTCTTCCATTTTTTATATATCTTTACTTCCTACTAATTTTCTTTTACTCACAATCATAGTTTTTTGGTGACCTTCACATTTCCATTTCCCTCTATTTTAGAGGAAGTTTTATAAACCCTTATTATGATGTGAGATATCTAAAATGGTATTTCTAAATTTCAAACCAATTATTATACATCATAAGTTAATATTGTTAGGATTAAATTTATTGAAAGATTGTGAATATAACACGACAGGATATTAAAAGAATATTATGTATAATAGTGTCTAAAACACAACACATTAAGATTAAATGAATCACAAAATAATATTATTTAAATATGATCGTTATAAAATAGTCATGAAATTGGTTGGAATAAATAGTATTAATCATCTAATGAAATATATATAAAAGAAACACATAGTAAAAATGTATGAATTAGTTATTTTTGAATGGGTAATTGATTTTTAGTAATGAAATTTTATTCTTCAAAATTGTGTTTTCTTTAAAATTGGTTTTTTACATATTATGAGATTAAAAAATTTAATTTCTCTAAATTTTAGAAAAAGTATATTAAAATATATTTATTTTCATTCATTTTTTCATCATTTCATAATTCTCATAGTCTGATTATTTTTAGATTTTTTGGAAAAGTTTTAATTTCTAATTAATAGTGAAAAATAATGATTTTCATTGAAAATTGTATTTTATTTTAATGAATTTAAAAATTAAAATTATATTTTGATTTAGATTTAAAATTTCATTAGTTTATTGTTATATAATTTAATATTTTTAAGTTAATTATACACTTGAATTTAGTATAAACCATTTATACTTAAAAGGGAATTTTTCTGAAAAACTTTTGTTCATTTCATTGTCCCATTATAATTTTCAATTGAATTTTAATAATTTTGTGTATTTAATTTTGAAAAATTTATTCCAGATGAAATTTTTTTTGCTTCCTATTTTTTAAATATACCCCTTTTAGTTTTTACGCTTATGAATAGTAACCTTTGTAATTTTTGTTACCATGGTAAAGAGTAAATATGATAATTAAGGGTGAAAAAAATATGTTATGTACTATAAAATGAAGCTAAAACTTGTTCAGATTTAATTTGATAACTAATTTTCATCCATAATTATCATATTTTTTAATATATATCCTTTTTCATTTGGAATTGATTACGATATTTATAACATTTTATATAAAAAATTCAAAGATGCCACACTCATGTTTTTAATAACCATAACAAATTCAATGTGGGGAAATCCAAGGGATCAGTTCCACTATAAATATTACTCTGAAATATGAAATATTTATTTTAATCATAATAATTTAATTTTAATTTTTAGTGAAAAAATAATTCTCTAAAATCCTTACAAAATTAGGATGCAGTAACTATTCAATTACTCAAAAAAACAATTAAATTATATTAAAAATAATAAATTAAATATAATTTTAGATAATTAATGGGATCCAATTATTTTATATATTTTCAAGATATGTTAATTACATAATAAAATATATTTTTTAATTATATTTTTTATGTTGATATTTTTGAACTCAATGTAATCAATTATTCTAAAATTGACATTATTCAAATTTTATAGAAAATAATATTTTATTAAATGTTTAAAAAATTATAAATATATTAAATGCAGATAAAATTCCGGTATATGGTTAATTAATTCTACCATATTTTAAATATGGGTATTTATTCATTTTATAATGATTATATCGACCCTTATATTGTATAAATGTTTACTATTACTATAATTATCAAAAGATCTAATGGGAGGATAAAAAAAGATAATGGTATAACCCTGAACTAAGCTTGTCCACAAATTATTAAATGAAAAAGATTCGACCCTAATCACAATTTTTTGAATATGAGTTTTTAAATGGACATTTTCTCATGAAAATGTCTTATTTGTTATTTAAATCTAAGGTAATTACTAAATTTCACTTTCATTGTATTTAATATATTTTTTGTGTCCACATAGAGAAAAAAAAAGTAAAATATTAATAAAGATATATATATATATTGTGATCTTAATCAACATTTTATCATTATATAAAATAATAATTATTTTTATAAATTATTTAATTACATTAATTTCCGGTGAAATACTAATATAGTGTTTATTTTATAATGATATAATAAAAATAAAAGATTTTAAAAATAATTATTTTGATAAAATATGAATGATTTAATGTGTGAAAAAAAATTTATTTCCCTATAACAGTTATTATAGAGGTTTTGAAAGATTGTATTCTAATTTTCCATTTTTTGTCATTTATTTAATTGAAATTAAATGAATATTGTCAAAAGTGGTATTAATGATAATTTATCAAAATAATATATTATTAAATTATTTAAAATTGATTTAATATTTTTGTTTAACATGTGAATGGATTATAATTTAAATTAATAAAATGTTTCCATTTATTAGGTATTTTTTTCATTTATATTAAAAATATTAACCCTTTATGATTATAAATTTTTTTGTTGTAGTTATAGTTAAAATAACCAACCAATGGGGTTAATCAAAATGATAACGTTTAAAATAACCTAAAAAAATGTATAAATTCTATTGGTTGGTGGTATTAAAACCCAATCATATCATAACTTCAAATACATTACCATTTTTATGCATTTAGTATATTGAATAAATTTAATATAATTTAGTATTTTCTAAAATTCCAAAAGTGCCCCTCAGATTAATTATAGAAGAGAACATCCTCCCTCACTTGATTACACTACATGGACAATTCTATATAAACCAAAACCAATAAATTTATATCGTAAAATTCATTGGATTAATTATAGAGGTTATTGTCTTCTTAAAATACCAACCCTGGAGACCTTAAAGATAGACCGAAAGGGAGTCCACCAAAGAAGAGGTAATCGTTTATACCAACTCTTTCATGTTTATTTCTTCATATAGTTCCTATTCTGTTTTTTTCCATCACAAATTAATAAATCCATTATAGTGTATATATTAATATGTTATTATGATTATTATGAAACCATATTTTATATATCATATAAAAAATCAATGCTTCGTAAGTGCGTATGTACGGCTTACCGTCCTCACATTGTGAAGTAATTTTTTTTCAACACCTTTTTACAAGGATGGTTATAATGATGAAAACAATTTATTTATAAGATAATTATGACATGATATTTATTCTTTAATATTAATATATCATACACTTCCTTTCTCATTCATCAATTTTGAAATTATATCATCACTCATGCATACGTACAGTCTATGGTCACCACCAGGTGATGCGATCCATTTTCTATGTGCACTATAAAAAATTGATTTCTAAAGAGTATATAATGAATATATATGTTATATATGACCTTAATTTGATTATATTTATGTCTTAACTCTATAATATGTACAATTATTGTATCTTTCATGAAAACTCATGAATGGAAAAATGAAGTAGTTAACGCATGAAATAAGGGTAATAATGAAATATTATTAACAAATAATTGATAAGATGATATAAGAGGATAATACCTGATATTATAAAAATAAAAATGGATCTATTATAAATTAATAGCATGTTTAAAATCATCATACAAGATTTTTCTTACACATTTTAATGAATTCAATCTTAATGTATGGTATTTTTTATTTTATTTCAGTGGGACACATTCATTATACAAGACTGTTTTATTCTGTATAGTGTATATACTTACATTTATTTTAATTTATGATTATTATAATTAAAATAATGGGTTATATATATATATATAATTTTCTCTATTTCTTAGGGAATATGATTCAAAATTCACAATATTTTTTTGGGTTTCTTATCTCTCTTTTAAATCTTGGTGACAAATTCTATATTTTCCACTTACTTATTTTTTGGGGTGTATATAAAGCTCTTTAGATATACTATATAATGAATATATTTATCTTCATGGTATTTAATGTTTAATTTTATGTTATTTATTTCATGGGTACTATGATTGAAAAGACACCAAAGTAGTTAGGGTTTATTTGAAAATATCATTATTATTATGGATTGTTAATTTTTTTAAGTTTTAACTGGGGAATGTTTCTCTTACATGTCCATTAGTTATAAAATATATTAAATATTATTATAATATTATCCAATTATTGTATAAAATATTTTTTTACCCTTTTTGACCATTTAAAAATTGTTTTAATGTAATCCTCTGATTGTTTCTAAAAAGGTAGTTTTCCAAAGTGTCAAAGGATCTTTTTTTATTTATGATGCATGCCAAAAATTTACCATAATCATGATGCCCAAATGATTTGATGATTCTTTTATGCATTTATAGGGTTATTTTTAAATAAAATTATTTTTTCATTACTTGTATATTTTTTAGATTTTTAATCTTTTTTTCAAAGTAATAATGGGTTTTTTCATGAAATAGTTGAGTAATATCTTAAAAGTATATCCATCAATGTCAACATCCTTTTTTTAATATTATGCTAAGGGGGTACTCTAATGACACCATCCAACTTATTTATTTTGTTGTTTTATGATCATTTTGATTGGGGAATGTTTTGATATTCTATATGGCCAGTTCATCCAATATAGACATATATTGATTTTGATAAGACATGTGGAATAAATTGTATTATTTATATGTGTGAGGAATTTATTTGACTTAATATGTAATGGGAGTGGCCTACTGTGGTCCCTTGATGAATAAGTTGGTCTCATGAGACAAACCAGATCTAGTTTTGGATGATGCCTTAATAATATTTTAGATGTCTTGGCATAAAGCCTCGTCAGTATTAGATGTATTGGCACAAATAATTAATGGTATTAGATTTCATAACAAAAAGCCTCAAATATATTAGATGTCCTATCATGATTCCTCAATGGTATGATTTAGATATACTATATTATGGATTTCATCATTATGAATTAAGATATTAATATTCCGTTTTGTTATTTGATTAATTATAATTTCCATTGTTAATTTCCATGATCATGTGATTATTGATATAGAATTATTTAATTATAATTTATTCCTACAATATTATGCAGTTTATTGATTCAACGGAATGTATTTATTTTATTAACCTTTCCATGTATATTATTTTTTATTAATTTATATCATCTTTTGTACTCTTACTCTAACATAGTATTAGAGGTCACCACTTTATTATTTTTATTTTCTCGAGGATTCTATGATTTTTTTTTCAATGATATAGAGGGATATAATTGATGTAATAAATATTATATCAAATAAAATAATTTGTTTTATTTAATTTTTTGAAATTTATGTGAAATTAAATTATGAATCTATTTTACCAGGACTAATAAACTATTCAGTGCTTCATAATGTGATTCATTATATCCAGTGGCAATGTAAAGAAAGTAATATCCGTCTCAGGGGTATTATAGTTGGGGTCATTACAACTTTTTCTTGGGTGTTAATTCACTAATTTCTCTTACCTAGGTGTTAATTAAACTCATCCACTTATACCAAAGCCACTTAAATCAGGTCATAATGTTGGGATCCTTTCACCAGGCTTCCTTACCTATTTGTTAATTCACTCAATCCCCATACCTAGGAACAACTACACATAGGTTGTACATGTTGGTACTATTGTTCCCTCATCTCATCCCATGGGAACCTACCTATAATTGCCTCCAATAATGAAAAATCATCAATTATAAATTTATTTACCTAATTAAGTGAAAAATTTAATCATTTTTTGAAACATGTATATAAGTACGTCATGTATCCTTATTATTCGTAGGTGAGTCCTAGGCCTCATAAAATATATAAGACCAAAAAATTCATGTATTTATTATTTATCTCACAGCCAAAATATAGGTGGTTGATGTCTTTATTAGACATCCTATTAGTTGTATAACCTAATCATAACTTCATCATTTCGTGTTTCTATAAAACTAGAGGAACCATAATGTTTATCCTAATGACTAATCCCCATACCAACAAAAATTGTTTCTCCAATTATAACACATGTTTTTATACCACATGATGTTACACTATATTGAATGATCTTGTCGAATTTATTTAAATATGAAATTTGAACAATATGTATTTTGATTCTTTTCCCTATAGTATATATGGGACAAATATTTGAAGTTTATCCCCAGAATCCCAACAAATATTTCTTCACATCTCCCCCATAATATAGAGAATATCCCAAAATGTCTATAATTATTATTTTATAAGCATTAGAAACCATTTTTTATTATTTCATTATCATAATATTCCAAATATGACAATTATTGTTTGAAAAATAATTTCTTGTGTTCCAATCATAATATCACCTCATATCTAGACATAAGAAAGATACACCATCTTCCTCCTATGTGTAATTTTCAATATTTATATTCTTACATCCTCCTCTAGTTAACAATATAATGTTTTTAAAATCCACATATGTCTCCTCTATATGTTGTTAGACCCAACTATTCCCTCTACTATTTAGTTAAGAAATGATAAGATGAACCATAAAGGACTACTCATTCACGAGTCACACACAAACCCATTTCTCGATACCTTTCAACTATTACTCCCACCTATATGAATTTAAAATGCATAGATTATATATTTATTGTAAGAATAAAAATTTAGTATTTAATATTATGTGAATGATATTTTTTTAAATCAAGAGAACTTATCTAGGTACTTGTTATTTATTGATTCATGACTTTAAAAATAACCAATATGATCCTTATCACATGACATAACAAGGAATAATTCGTCTTGTTAATTAGAAATGAAATATATGAGTTCTGATTCCTTTCATTAGAATATTTATTAAGCCCCTTTCATGGTTCATATCTTATCTTTAAAACTCATTATGCCTCCAAATATGTAAACAAATTCCAATGTACTTATCTTTGTGGAAATAATATAAAAAAATAAACTATTAAACGGAATGTGGAGAAACTCTGATATAAATACATTTTCACATTGACACATGGTTTCAAACAATCATTGTATAGTGGTAACTAGTAGAGACACACATACTAGAAAGGATTCACAAACATATAGTATAACTTAATAGAGACTCAAATTATGAAAAAATTCTAGTAAAATGGGTGATATGATAAAAATATCCAATTTTATTGATAAATTAATAACCCAAATAATCACTAAAAATGACTTTATGGCTACCTTCCTTTAAGAAGTTGGTCTATTGTTAATCCTAACACATAATCATAGTGACACATTTAAAATAATTGGACTATTATCGTGTGTAAGACTAAGTTGAATTTTTAATAAATCATATAAAAGTAAAATCATGTTTCATCAATTATAGGATTCATTTTCGTTTCTTCTTCACAAGACTAAAATCTAAATTCTAATGACTATATATGAATGACATACACCTAAAAAAAATATTTTTATTTAAAAAATCATTAAACTAGGTGTAAATATGGAATTTTTATTCCTCCATATGAATAACCAACCTTTACATATGGTTTTATACTTATAAAATTTAATCTAAAATTTCAATAATAACATTCACAAAATTATTAATCATTATAAAATTATTTATTAAATAAATAAATAAATTAAAACTAATTTAATGTATTGTATTTATTAAAAAAAATAATTGTAATTTTGGGAATAAAAAAATATGGCATGTTGCATATGTTATATCTTAACAACTGTCATGCATGATAAAACCCGTGAATACCTCTATAAAAATATTTTTTAATATTTTTAAAAAAATTATGTGTAATCATATTTATATGACATAAAAACTATTTTTACTAGGATTTAAATTTTATAATATTCTATATAAAATGTTTCAACCCATCAATTTCCTCCCATATACATTGGGTATGTTAAATATCTAGTCCTCTAGGAACACAACATCCGTTATAGGAACTTCTTTTATGTCCTCATTTTTAATGTAGAAAAAATTTTATTTTATTAAAACCGTAATAACCATAACAAAAATATTCGATATTGCCTACAAACATTTATCACCGTTAATTTACTAATAAATTATTTAAGAATTTTCCTTTTACCCATCCTCTCATACATATTAGTCTTTATATTACTACTTATGGTAAAATCAATCCTTGTGGCATAATATATTTTGGTTATAATGATGATCCTACAAATAAGGATTTTCTTAAACCATATATATTAGGTAAATTAATTTTTTTTTGATATTAGAAAAATTATATTTAAATTTATTTTTACTAAAAAATAATTAATTGGTTATGAGGAATATTTTATAGTAAAAAATCATAAAATATTTGGATGAATTATATTTGGAATGGAACGAGAATTTATAGTTTAATACAATAAAGATTCCAAAATTATTGATAGACATGAAATGGAATATAAGACATTTGTAGAAAAATGTTTTAGATATAGTGGAATTATACTAATATATCTAACAACATGGTGAAATGTTTATTGTGTAACAAAAGATTGAAAATGGACTGTGATATTAAAAAATATTAATTTATTTTATTGAAAATATTTTCAATGTTAAATAATATAAAAATACATATAAATTATAGAAATGCATTGCAATATTCTGAAGAGAAAAAAAATTTCAGTGTGTATTGCAAGATAAAGATTCGGGAAGCCTAAAGGGAATATACATATTATTTTAATATAGATGTTTGGAATGAATTTGAAACTCATAAGTGGTTATTCCATGCTTTAATGACACTCATATCACTTAATATTCAATGATAATTGTGTATTATATTAATCATATGACTTAACAAAACATTCAATATTTTTCATCAATGCTACATGTACTATCTTTAAAGGAATATTATAGTAGATCATGAAGAAAATAATTTGAATATTTATTTAGTATGATTTTAATATTTTTATAGATTTTCAAAATAAATAAATATATTTTTTAAAATGATTTTAATTTAATGTAAAAAATATTGAATTTTGAATTTTGAGACCCACATGACAAATGTTTCTTCTAGTTCTATATGAAAAAATATGGGAATGTGATGGATGACCCCACAAAATAGAAAATTATAAGAAATTATTTGATGTTTTTTAAATATAATTATTTAATTTAATTAGTTATTTCAAAATGTGATCCTAATTTGTAAAATATTTTCAATATAATATTTGGATGAACTTTATAGACAAGGAGAATTCAATTTAGGTCTTTATGATCAGTGATTTGTGTTTTTATTCAAGATCAACCTAATATGGATTGATATGTGCCTATATAAAAATTACAAAAAGTATATATTGTCCTACACTGATAAATAGTTATTTTTCTACAACATCCATTAAGCAGTTATTTACTAACTTCATAGAGGAGTCCAAAAAATTCTATAATTTTCTAAAAAAATAAATTACAATTGTATAATATTAATCGATAATTTTGCATTGGATTGAACATTAGGTGTGTGAGGATTTTAGGCTATATAATAATATATTTTGACGGATGGATTATATCTTCCTTATTATCATTTAATCTTAGGGGTTCAAAGTATCACAATGACCCCCATTATAGCGAGGTAGAATGAGGTATTTAATATATTAAAAATATTATTATTGGATAGGACAGTCTGGATAATGATGATAACAATGAAAATTATGGTAATGGTTTTCACCTTGATTAATGTTTTATATTTTTAATTTTTCTGAAACAATATGTTTTTAATATATTATATAATTCGTGAATATTAAATTATATCCATATTTTCTAAAATTGTAATTTGGTTAATACATTATATATATTTGTCCAAATATTAGTTGATTATATTTTTTAGTAGGGATAAAAAAATTACTATTTTTGGCCTATTTAATTTATAATTATTTTGGGATTAAATTTTAGTTTTATTTTGATTTATAGTATTAATAAATACATTTTATTTTCTTATGTTTATTTTATGGTAATTGTATGGTTTCAATAAATTAATCATTCATGGGTTATGATATTTGTTTTGATGAGTTGTATGAGGAATATAGTTTTTTTATAAATAAATTTCTCATAAAATTACTTTTTATATATAGATAATATAATTTAGTTATACCATCAAATCATTATTAATTCTAAAATTATTTTAAAAAGTTTTATTTTATTAGTTCTTAAGTGTCTATGCAAAAAAAAGTTTCCCTTTTAGCGTGAAATCTAAGTTTCGTGCTTTTGATTTATTTCATAATGAGATGTGATGGAAAAGAATGTTTGTTTTAAAGTATAATATTTTTTAATCCATAGAATAATATTAATCTATAGATAATTATATAGTTAATTATGTTAAAATAAAACATTCAAATCATAATTTTTCAAATAATATTGAATTGAAAATAAATAATACTTGATTGTTTTATCTTTAATGAAGCTATACAAATGTTAAATTTATTTCACATTATGTGCATTAATTTATGAATATTTACTACTTTTGAAAATCATGTAGTAATAAAAATTAGTTTTTTTTATTGGGTAAAATAAAAAAATTTCACACAGACAGACACACACACACACACAGATATATATATATATATATATATATTATTTTGTCCAATCTACAATTCAGGAGAAATAAGTTGGGTATTTATCAAAAAAAGTGGCATTCACCATTATCTATTGTAATTGAAACATTCAAATCCATATATATAAACATTAAATTTATTCTTTAAAACTAGGATACAATCCATAAGGAATATATTATTTATAATGATATATTATAATTTTTTGGGAAAATGATTTTAATAAGTTTAATAAAACTTAACATTTATATATTTTCTAACATCAAATATAACTTATATTTTTTCATCACAATAGTTGAAATTTTTTTATAAACAAGAAAGATGAATGATTTTAATACATCAAAGATTATATAATCATCTTATTTCTTTTACCTTCATTGATTTTATGAAATCAACTATAAGTGTAATTGTAAATGAAATTTTTATGAAGAGTTACATGAAACATTATGTATTAGGTGATGTTGTAAATTCATTAAAATATGTTACTAATCACACTAGTTCAAATAATTTATAAGCAAAGACTTCAAAAATATTTCTAAATATAATTTTTACTTATAAAATTATAGATTATTTTTAAAAAAAATTGATATTATTAATTTCATCTTGAAAGTTTAAAATTAAAATATAAATGAAGATGTGTAGGATAGTGTGGAAAGTAATTTATTTTTGGATGAAAACACATATTATATCTCTTAACTAATTTATTGGACAAAATAATTCAAATATGACTATTATCTCAGTTTTATTTACCATTGAAAATTAAATTAATGGACTATTATCATATACTTTTCCGAAAACGTCACAATTTTACATAATAAACGTTTCTAATATATTTATCATTTCAATTTCTATTAAATAATATTTTTTTGATATATTACTTTTAATAACATCATTATTTTTTTAAAAACTGATTCTAATAATTATTAATATATTAAATTATTTTATTAAAATAAAATAATTAATTTTTTGTGTAATACAAATCATTATTTTTTATTAAACATCATCTATTTATTTTTAACTATAGGTATATAAAGCTACATAACAACTACAAGAATCTGAGTAATCTAAAAATAATTATTGAATATAGATAAAGAAAGGAATATTTTTTATCCCTTATTTTGTAGATAATAGTTAATAATATAATTGAAATAATGACTTATTAGTGTTTTTTATCCAAGGATAAATTTAAAACTGTAAATATAGATGTTGTTTCATATTTAATAAATGATTTACGCATATTTTTATATAAAAAAAATTGATTTATATATTCCTTTTTACTAAAAATATAAATTAGGTTTGTGTTTATTTTTACATTCACTACAAATTTGTTTTTTAAAATTTAAAATAAAAAATGTATGAAATGCTCTCCAACTGAGAAAACAGCCTTATAATTTTGATAAAATATACAAAAGTGATTATTAATTCATTTTTTAATAATATAAATAAGATAGTGGTAAATTAAATATATGCTTTGGATAGAATGTTTAAAAGTGTTTTACCCATTTAAATATATTTTTTAAGTTAAAAACATTCTTCAAATAAAAAAATGAATGAAAAATATTTTATTTACATTAAACAATTTGTAATTTTTGGGTTAATTTTTTACCTATGGAAAACAACTACCCAATAATTCAACGTCTGATTTTGGTTAAAAAAAATTTACATTGAAATTATTTATATTTAAAACACATTAATAGTATAAAACAAATTAGGAATCAGTTTATAAATTTATGGAAACGATCACAAATTAACATATATACATAAAAAATGTTTTAGTTTATTAATATTTTACTTATAGAAAAATGATTGTACAAAAATTAGACATTTTAATATATCTAAATTGTAACGAACCAGACCCAAAAAGCCACCCGGACTGTGCTAAACGGGTGGGGTGCTACTACCTTAGGCACACCACCCCGAATGCCAAAGGCTGCCGACTTGTAGTGATGTTCTTATAGGTATAGAGGGGAAGCTATACCCTCTCAGAGGATAATAATAATGTTACTGGTCCAAGTATAATAATAAAGATAAAGTGGAATAAATGACTCAGCAGACTTGAACCTGACCCATAGAGCGGAAGCACATTCAATATCAGAAAACAGTAAAAGTAATAAATATAAAAACAGCTACAGAAATAAACACAACAACATGCTGATCACATATAACTAATACTAAACAATAAAACATGCATCCAAAGTATTTCATAAATATATGAATATAAAAAAGCACCAATGGTTAACCAACTGTGGAAACAACATCAAAGCATGATGATACAGAAAAATACATAACAGAGTAACTGCAGCTTGGTAAGACATCGAGGTCCATAACTTCTCCATGAAAAAACTATCGCAACCCAACTCCTGATGCTGGCCTCTTTCATGCATGCAAATCAATAAAGTCCACATGCGTCCCAAAGGGACCATGCAGGGTGTGAGACAAATATCAGTACAATACAACCAAATGGTGCATACCTAATATAAGTGTCTAAGTAGGCATTAATTTATATGAAAATAAGTAAATAAAATGATGCAAAAATAAACACAAACACCCCTGGTGATCAACAACCACCTTGGAGTGTCACCTACTTCAGCCAATGCCGGAATCTCTATCATGTAACCCGACACCATGTGCCCCCTAACACCGTGTGTCTCAAGTACTGATGTCTCAAGGGAATGTCCAACAGCCATAACCTGGATGAACAATGATGTCATTCCTCAAATAAGTAACCATAGGGACATCAATATCTTCCCAAAAATAACATAACCATAGGGACAACAATATCTTCCCTCAAAATAAGTAACCATAGGGACAACGATGTTTTCCCTCAAAACAACGGTGAGCCTCTGCCCCCAACCCGATAGCCTCAATGTTATCCCATGAATGCTCATCTCCTCCCACGTGGCTTCCTACAGTAAGCACCCCCATACCGATAGTACCTAAAACACAAAAAAATGAGGGCCTCTACCCATAGAAGTGATAAAAACCACCTCATCATAGAGTATCTCTGTGTGCACACTAATGAATGTTTTTTGGGTCAGTATTAATCACCAAAATAGTACCCATGCCACAACACCTCTAACACTTCATGTTCTTGAGACCCTTCCGGTCATGTCTGATGGCCTTGCCATCCCAGTAACCTGGTCCATACCCAACATGACAGTCATCCTACCTCAAACCAACGCCCATGATGCCAAATCCCAAGGTCAGAACCATCCAACACAACCCAATGCCATGTACAACCTATTATTAGCACCACTCAAGAATATCTTGGACATTCCCAACACCACCCAAAGGGTCCTGTATATATAATTCATAAATAGCATATATGACATATTTAAATAGAACACATAAACAGGACAAACAATTTAAACAGTTGAATTACACTATTCAAGGTGTTGTCCCATACCAGCCCTGAGGTCTTGAATGCCTCTAACAATTTATATCAGACATAATAAATTATACTCAATAGTTTATAACCAAATAATTCATATTTAACCTTTTTGGCATCCCCCGGAAAAAAATCCCCGATGTGAATCGACCCCTCGCCTAGCCCCGCTCAAGAAAAACGGGTAAGAGAGCATACCCAAAGGTATCACATAGGTCAATGATCAATTTAATATACAATATCAGATAAAAAAGGATCCCTCTCAAAACACCTGAAAAACTTTTCGAAGGCCGCATCAACAAAATGACCACAAAAACACAAAAAAGATGTATGCACCACCTACCTGAGACACGTACGATGCTACTCCTCCGATGAGAGCCTCCACTATGGTCTAATACATGGTAGATATAAAAAATAATAAAAACTATTCAAGCACCAATTACTCGTTCTTGAACATGAAATAAAAACAATTCAAGAAGAATTGAGGCCTTACCGAGAGGTTTCCAATAGATTAATTGGTGATTGAAACAGAGTTCGGGAGAAGAAATAGAAGAGGATTGAAATCCCGATCATCTCTCCCTGCTCAACCCAACGTAAAATTGAGGTTCTGCTTCAAAAACGAGGCTACTTCCCATTTTAGTGAAAACAAGAGAGTACACAGAGTGTACTTCATGAATACACGTTGGGTATATCATTTAACTGTTCATATGGCAGCCGGAATTCCACCGAATTAAATTCCAGAACCCGTCGTCATGAGTACACGACATGTTCCTAGGCTACATGGCATGTACTTAGTTTTTTTTCTCTTTTTCACTTACATACCCACATGCTATGTATATTATTCAAATATGGCTAGACTAGACAGAGTGTCCAATGGGGACATGTCATGTACTTAGTTTAAAAAATTCTATCCGGCCAATAGGCCTACAGGCTATGTATGGACTTCACACGGTCATGGGTACACGACGTGTCGAAAACAACATTATTTGTAATAAGTTATTTCTAAATTGTAATCACAAAGCATTTACTCATTGAGGACATGGCCGGAACTATCCTAGACTATACACGGAATGTTCTTAAAAGTAAATGGCATGTAGTCCGAAAATTTCCAGAAACATCCCATTTTCTCCAGTTTTTTCAGGGACAAGTCAAAAATTCAAACTGGGTCGTGATATTGACCAATTTTTAAAACCAAGGTTCTAACAGTTTGCCCACCTTAATATAGCTTTTCCCCGAGCTATCAAATGAAACTCAGAGATGGAACCGAACATACCACCCTGAACAACGTGACACAGACTTCCCCGGTCTCAGAGGTCCTAGATAAATTACTCAAGTGGGCTCTCCACCATAGGAATCGCCTAACACAGATGACAACACTCAAAGAAAACAAAGGACCACTATACAGTTTTTCGGACTCATAGTCCTTCTATGACGCATTGTCACCCCCAAACTTAATTGGTGCTCTTGTGTCGTTACCGACCCTCAATGAATCCCGAACCGCATCGGTGTCCACCTCCATGAGGTCCTGTATCCCATGTATGATCAAAATTGAACCTGGTGCCTAGCACCTCAAGTAACATGCATCCTCGATTCCCGGATGCCCAAGACACCTCATGTAACCTGCATCCTTGATGCCCTGATGCCCACAGAACCTCAAGTAACCTGCATACTTGGTGTCCTGATTCTACTAATATCATATATATATATATATATATATATATATATATATATACACATCACCCACTCGATATTGTGCAAATCCCACTGACTAGAATCTTGTCAGTCCACATAGATCTTGTACACCACGTGCACTCAAAATAGAAATTCCTCTACAGGTCATTCCAAAAAAAACTTGGGGATCACGACCACACAGCGGTGTACCTCTAACCATCATCGGCTCACTAGCCTGCTCAGCCTCTGGGGGCTCCACAGCATGCACATGGCCTAAAGTATGGATGTCTAATGCCTAAACTCCCTGTGGTGCTACTCCAGTCACTGGCCACAGACCCATCAGATGGATCCTACTATCCCTGCCATGTCCTCCACGTGCAGCAGAACCTCGGCCACCCTCTCCTGGTACCAAACATGAACCATCTCCAGATGCCACTTTATATTCTGGTACCTACCTTCCGGCTGTCTGAGAAGGCTTCCTACAAAACCTCTCCAGATGTTCGACCTGTCCACATGCCCAACACCTTTTTGGAGGCCTATCGCACAAAGTCCGAACATGCCCTGGCTGTCCACATTGAAAGAAAACCACTGAAGAACTAATACAAGGTGGTCTAGCTGAGTCCTTGGCTTGACTTACCTGCTGAAAATCATCTCTTCCTTGCTTCCTGCTGTCCGAATCATCACCGGATACTGTCCCCCGACCAACCTAGGGCATATCCCTTTGGTTTCCCTCATCTATGAGTGCCTGGTTCACCGCCATTGAAAAAGAACCCACCAGGAAAATATTCACCTGGACCCGAATGGCGTGTCGTAATCCATCCTCAAAGAACCTCACCCTAGCCACATCATCACTTACCATACCAGGTGCAATGTTAGACAACTCAGTGAAAGTAGCTACATAGTCCATAACGGACATGTCTCCATGCTAAAGACTGATGAACTCCTGACTTCCCTCTGATCTTAGTTTCTCTAGATAAAAGTTCTCAATGAACATGTCCTCTAAATCCTTCCATGCCCGTTCCTCAAGCCTATGAGCCTAAACCTATACGTCCCACAAACACTTTTCCAGTCCTCGCAGTATGTATGTCTCCATCTTGACCCTCCGCCCTGGAGGAATCTCGAGCTACTCGACGATAATCTCCATGCTCTCTATCTAGTTCTCCACCGCCTATGGACCCCCCTCACCCTAAAAAGTAGTGGGTGCTACGACTAAAACTCATGCGCCAGATATGCCATAAATGGATCTGTACCCTACACACCTCTGTCGATCTGTGGCAAGACACGCACCAGGCGATCTCAGAGTGGCTCGTCAAGCCATTTCCCGGAAGCTACCAAACCCAGCTAATGCCCTGCCTACACTAAATCCTGAAACTGAATTTGTCCCTGAGCTAGTACCGACCGCTCCTGCTCTACCTGCACCTAATTCAGATCTTGATCCTACACAAGTGGTATTGTGTCATATCTCATCTAACGCTCCATCTGAGTCACCCAAAAAGGAACCTGATGAATTATATAAATGGTTAGAAAGCCTATATATATATATAGAACAATATATATTCAACACATTCAATGAATGTAGTAAAATTCCATGCATAACTACTACCCTTACTCTCTCCCACCGCAACCCATGCCCCACGACATACTGGCCTTATGTACTCCTTACCCTCCCCTAACAGATCTATATATCAAAGTTCCTTTGTCAATGACCATCCTGAAAACTAATGTTTCCACAAAACGGCGACCGAGTTTCCCAATCCTGGTGATCAAAATCACCTCAACTAAATTACATTCCTACTCATGCAAGATGCAACCCAAATATCCGGCCACATACAATTCTACAAATATTCAAATCATTTCATACACTTTGCAACAATAAGCAATTCTATCATGAATTTCACCTATTCACATTCAAGAGAACATAAATCATGGAAGTTGATATCATTAAAATGGTATTATAACTTTACAAAGCATACAAGTAGTTAAGAAATTGAAATACCCTAAAAAGGTGCATATCAAAAGCCAAGAAAACAAGCCTGCTATAATGGGCCAAGGTCTAATTCTCCCTTACCGTACCAGTTCAAGGGTTACATATCATAATCCATAACATCACACATCAAGTGAGACACCGAGATAGAAATCATATAATCTGTAATCTGAGAAAAACGAAAACAGAAAATCCCACCCATGTCAACTCGGTCCGTCCCTCGTACCTATGGCTACTGGCACCCAAGCACAAGCTAGAAACCCAGTTCCCAGTATCAACCTTTCTCCAGTATACCATATCCACAATAGTAAAACAAGCAGAAATAAAAAGAGAGGTCTCAATATCATTACTATCCAGTAAAACGATGCTACTAAATCCTTTTCAAGAACCTTCATTTGATACCAATTTTTAATAACCCAGACCCGAACAGCCACCCGAATAGTGCTAAACATGTCGAGTGCTACTATCTTAAGTGCACCTCCCCGAAATCCAAAGGATTTTGACTAGAAGCGAGGGTATTATAGGTATAGTGGGGAGGATATACCCTCTCAGAGGATAATAATTATTGTATTGGTCCAAGTATAATAATAAATATGCAGCGGAATAAATGACTCAGGAGACTCAAAATAGATCCGCAGAGTGGAAGGACATTCAATATCGTTAAATGGAGGAAGTAATAAATATAACCATAGTAGTGGAAATAAACACAATAGCATGATGATCACATGTAACTACTACCAAAAAATAAAACATGCATCCCAAGCAAGTCATACCTATCTGAATATAAAAAGTTGTCAATAGATAACTAACTGTAGCTACCACAAGTAAGAATGTTGATATAGAAAAGAAAAAATAACATAGTAAATCCATCTAATTAAGACCTCAAGGACCATTTATTATACAAGGAATAACTAATGAAGCCCAACTCCAGAAGATGGCCTCTTTCCTGCAAACAAATCCATAAAGTCTACATGCGTCCAGAATGGCCCGTAAAGGGTGTGAGATAAATCATAGTAGGATACCACCCAATTGTGCGTACCTAATATATGTGTATAATCCATCATGAAATTATAAGAAAAATATTAAATAGAATGATGAAAGAATAAACGCAAACTCCACTGGTGCTCAACAGCCACCATTGAGTGTCACCATCTTCAGCCAATGCCAGAATCTCTGTCATGTAACCCGGCACCATGTGCCCCAAACACCGTGTGTCTCAAGTACTGACATCCCGAAGGCATGCCCAACTGCTGCAACCCAGATGAACAACGATGTATGTCATAAAATAAATAAACAGAGGTATTGCGTTATCTACCCTCAAATAACGTAACTGGAGGGACTATGATATATGACCTCAAAATAAGTAACTGGATGGACATTTATGTCTTTCCTTAAAACAATGGCGAGCCTCTTCCCCCAAACTGATAGCCTCAATGCTATCCCCTGAAGGATCCTCACCTCCCATGTGGCTTCCAACAGCAAGAAACCCCAATCCAATAATACCTAAACTGCAAGTAATGGGGGCCTCTACCCACACAAGTGGTCAGAACCACCTCATCATGGTGTATCTTTGTGTGCACACTACTCAAAGCTTCCAGGTGATCGGTAGTCACCAAAATAGTACACAAGCCACAACACCTCTAACACCTCATGTCCCTGCAACTGTGCCTCTCATGTATGATGGCATTTCCATCCCAGTAACCTGGGCCATGCCCAACATAACAGTCATACTGCCTCAAACAGACACCCATGATGCCCAATCCCATGGTCAGAACCACCCAACATAACCACAGGCCATGCCCAACCTGTGATCATCATCACTTAAGAATATTTGGTACATGACCAACACCACCCAAAGGGTCCACCATATGAAATTATGCAATTACATATATAACATATTTAAACAGAATAGATAAAATGGAAAAACAATCTAAATTGTTGAATTGCACTATGCAAGGTGTTGTCTCATACTAGAACTGAGGTCTTGATTGCCTCTAACAATTTATATCATACTTAATCAACTAAAATCAGCAGTTTATAACAAAATAATTCAAATTTAACCCTTTTGGTATCTCCCGACCAAAATTCCCCGATGCAAAACGACCCCTCACCCGACCCCGCTAAAGAAAAACTGGTAAAAGGGCATACCCAAAGGTATCCCATAGGATAATGAACAATATAATATACAATATCAGATTAAAAGGGTCACACACAAACTAATTGAAAATGAACCGAAGGAAGTGTCACCCAAATGACCACAACGATAGAAAAAGGTGGTATGCAACACCTACTTGAGGCTCGTATGATGTTACTCCTCCGATGACGTCCTCCAATTCGGCCTAAAACGTGGTAGATCTAAAAATGAATAAAAAATGATCAAACATCAATAACTCATTCTAGAACAGAAATATAACAAAATGGCTCAAGTGGAATCGGGGCCTTATCAAGGGGGATCCAACGGATCAATCAGTGATCGAAAAAGAGTTCGGAAGAAGAAACAAGAGAGGATTGAAATCCTCACTGGCTGTCCCTTCTTAACCCAACGCAAAATTGAGGTTCTGCCTCAAAAAGAGGATACTACTTATTTTAGTGGAAAAATAATGTAAACAGCATGCACTTCATGAATACACGCCACGTATATCATTTAACTGTTCATATGGAAGCCGAAATTCCTCTAACTGCTTTCCAGAACCTGTCGACATGAGGACATGGCATGTGCTTAGTTTTTCTTCTCTTCTTCGCTGACTTACCCACACGGCATGTATATTCCTCATACACGGCCAGACTACACGACATGTCCAAGGGGGACATGGTGTGTACTTGGTTTAAACAATTCTACCCTGCCAATCTGCCTAGACAACATATATGGCCTTCACACGGTCATGGGTACAAGACATGTCAAAAACAACACAACGTGTAGTAAGAAATTTCTACACAGTCATCACACGACATATACTGAGAGAGCATACATGAGACACTAGCCTAACCTATACTCGGCATATACTTAAAATTAAATGGCGTGAAATCTGAAATTTTTTAAAAAACTACACATTTTCTCTAGTTTTCTCAGGGACATGTCAAAAATTCAAACAGGATTGGGATTTTGACCCATTCTAAAAACCCAGGTTCTTACATAAATGATCAAAGGTAATTTTTTAAATTTAAAACAACATTCACTATCAAAAATATATCGTACTCGATTAAAGGATTATAATGATACAATATTTCCCTAAAACTAAAAAAAATAATTTTGATCAATTTTTGACTTTTCATGAAAAAATCAAAAAATTCAAATATTTGGTTTGGTGAAAAGGTTCTAAAATGTTTTTTTACAATTTCAAACCATTTTCAAAGTAAAAAATTTCTACGATAGTATAAAATGGTCTACAAATATTAAAATGTCATGATACTAATAAAAAATAGTTATTTTAAAATTTTACTTATATAATCATAAGGAACCAAAATATTATATTTGGTTTAATTAAGATTGTTTTCAATTGAAAATTTATTTCAATCTTAAAATGGATTCACATGATAATAACCAAAAAATTTGTTTTTATTGTCATTAAACCATAAAAAAAGGCTTATGATTATTATTTTTTCATATAGTGGTAAACATATGTCTATCTAAGATGTAGTTTTGTTAGAATGACAAAAAAATTTATTTTTCAATTTAAAAATATTTCTAAAGTAAAACTACTGTACCAACATATAATTTTTTTAAAATGATCTATAATTATTATAAAAATATATAAAAACAATCACTGGTTATTTTTTGAAATTTAGGAAGAAACATCACACTAATATGAAGTGCATTTTGGCCAAATGATTGAAATTACATTATTTTCAATTCAAAGACATTTTAAGAGATAAAATCTTGTTTTTTACATTGTAATTAAAGAAGTTATATCATTAAATTACAATAAAAATATATTTTATTTATTTGAGACATATAAAAACAAATTTTGTATCATTCCAATATGTGGTTTGGTCAAAATCAGTGAACATGTAATTTTTAAATCTAATAATATTTCTAAATTTTAAAAATTTTATTCCCAATCTCAATCAATTATTTTTTGTACTATTATCTAGAAAATTTGTTAAAATTTGTTTTTATTCACAATATAATTCAATTATTCACAATCTCAATCAATTAATTTACAATCTGAATCAATAAATTAGAATAAATTTTCTATTTCAATAAATTATAATTGATTGATAACTTTCTTTACATGAAATAAAAAACAAAAAATGAACTATGATATTTTATAAACTAACCACTAAATTGATCGATATTAATAAGATAAAAAAAATTGTGAAATACATATATTTGCGTGTGTTTGTAACCTTATTAATATTTTTTTCTCAAATAATATTTATTTATTAATACATAATTAATAATTACTTAAATTTATTGAATTCATTTTATGATTTAAAAAAAATTAAATTTCCTAAAAATGGTTCTTATTAAATTTTTTCCATAGAAATTATAATTAATTTCTAACATCATTTGAAATTTTAATATAGGAATTTAATATTATTTTTTAAATCAACATTTCAATATTTATTAGTGTGATTTTTTGGTATTTTTCAGAAAAGATTTATTTTTAAATGAATAGTAAAGAAACCAATTTTGGTTGAACTGTCTGTTCATTTTACTAAATAATGTAATAAAAAAAACTAATTATTGTTTGAATTTTATCTTATATTAACATTATTATTGTATTACAATAAATAATCAAAATATTTAGTTATTAATAATCATTGTACTTTATTTTGGTATATGTTCAATTTTGGGATTAAAAGAATATTTTTCTTAAAAAATTCCAATGTCATTTACACATTTATATTAAATGTTATTTTTGAAATTTCTATATATTTAATATCATTATTTTTATATTTTAAACTATGCGGTTAAAAGTTTGTAAAGTGGCCCCTATTATATTTTATTATTATTAATAGAAACCTTGAGAAAAATGTAGTCACTAGAGAAAATGTAAAATGAGTAAAGTACGGTAAAAACTAAGTGATAAGAATTTAAAATAACCTTAAAACATAACATTAAAATATTTAATTAGTTATTTTAAACGATAATCATAAATTATTTTAATTTAGGGAAATTTTCTCATTTCCCATGGATAATTATTTTTATAATATTTTAATTAATTTAGAATACCAAATGTTACTCACTTTTCTTATAAAATCTTCAATAATTTTTCTTTTGGATACAAATATTTTATGTTCATCATAAATAGTTATTTTTAATATGAAAAAATTTTATTTATGATAGTCATTTTTTTTATATTTATTGATTTTATAATTACCTTGAATTCTTATGTAATGTCGATAAGGTGTTTGTGCTGGAAATAGAAAAATTTACTAAATAATTTTAAAATTTTATAATAATTATGTTTTGTATGAAATTTAATGTTCCAAAAATTTAATTAGTAAAAATAATGCATAAGTGATGGTGAAATTTTTTTTATTAAGAATATTTTTTATCTTCATATAATTAAAGTAATATAAATTCAATATACCCAAAATGAAATTATCAATATTTTATATGCTTTCATATTTTATTAAGTGATGTAAAATCAAAAAAATTATTGGATGGGGATAAGGAGGTTTTATATGGAAAATAATTTATAAATTGATCATTTTTTACTAATATATACCTCAGAAGTAAATTTATAAGCCTTTATTATTAAAAATTTTGTTACCAAGGTTAATGTTGATATTATGTAATGGAGGTTTTAAACCAAAATACAGGGATTAAATTGAAAAATATACCTATAAATTAATCATTTCATGAATATATTTCAACCATAAGATTTATTATCTTATAATTTTATTAAATGGGTCCCACTTTAACATGAAATATAATTTATTATTTCTAAATATATTATGTAATTTTAAATGTGACATTTCCTTCACTACAATAGGTCAGCACCTCTCCACCATTATTCAGACCATCATGAGCCATTTAATCTCACCTAGATCAAACCAAATCCTATTATCAAGATTCTTAAATATGTTCTATAGTTTTTTTCCTTCTCAAAATAACATCCCTATGGTCATTTAGATGATGTCCAAAGGAGGTATCTCATTGAGTATGTAATCCATTAAACAGATCTATTTCATTTTAAATCTTCTTTTAACTCCATCAATTATATTCATAATATTACTAAATAATAAAATCATTATATCTCATATAATAGTATGTTAATATTTTTATTTTTATCCTTTATCCATCACATTTCAATCAAGTGGGAAATGAAAGTATTGATTACACATATATGTATACTACCTCCTCCATGTATGGAAATAATTCATTTTCCAAACAAATCATTAATGGCTAGTAATTATGATGGATTTTGTATTAATTAATTATATTTATGAAAAAATTATGAATCTATAATTGTAATATATTTTCAATTTTCTTACCCTCCCACATGTTAGAAAACGATAACATCGCTCATGTGTATGTGTGAACTACCTTCTCCACAAAACGATGTGATTTGTTTTAAATTTATACTTTTGTTGATGTTAATAAAAATAAATTTAATGAATATATATGATCTTTATGGTAGAATAATTATTTTTTAAGGTGAATTATAATTTACATTTATTTCATTTTATTGATCAAAAAGTGAAAACATCACATGTGCGTATATATGGACTATTGTCTCAACGAAGTAATGTAATTAATATTTCAGCACCAGTTTTTAAACATTGTTATAAAATTTTATATAATGATTATATATTATACTTAATAAATGATTATAACTGTACAAATAATGGAACATGGATCAATATTCAATGACCTGAAATACTGAATAAAAACATGTAAAAATGGAAGAGTTATATCCTAGAATAATGATTTTAATAAACAGTGGATAATAAAATGGTGATAATATTTTATAAGTATATAATATAAATTAATATATAAATAATATGGTTCTAGAATGTATTTAAAACAAATTTATATTTTTTATACAGGATTTTTTATGGCATATGAAGTAGGACTAGACTTTGGGTAAAGGATCCTTGTCTTACTTTTATTTCTATGAGACATATGGAATATTCCTCACATATTTAATTTTTGTTTTTTATATACTGCATAATAATTTATTTTATTATTATTATGATGAAAAAATATTTTATTTAATAATCTATCTGAGGTTATTTATTTAACGTGGTTTAGATTTAAATATTATCAAAGTGGAAATGGTTTATGTTACAATCTCATTTCTTTTTGGTATTTACCATGTTAAATTTATATAAAGGAATATTTTTTTGTCATTATCCTTTAAACCTAAAATATTATATTCTCTTGTGGTTATTATTAAAATATTCATATATTATTTCAATTGATCACTCTTTGGTACCTTAAACGATAAATAATATGTTTTTAAGGAAAATCTGTCCTTATTCCTGCTTTGGTCGATGAACTTTTTCTTATTTGTATTTAATATTAAAAATAGTTTTATAAAAGATAATTCATGTACAGAAAATATTCTAAAATATTTTTTTTGACTACTCTTTACAGTAGTTACAAATTGTTTTAAATAAATATTTCTAAAATCATTCTGAACAAGATAATTTTTTACTTTTTACATAATTGGGAAAGGATTGTTTTCATTTAATGTATATGTAATGAAAGTATTTTATAACCATATAGACCATTATTTAATTTTTTGATTCCTTTTAAAAATTCAATAGTTATTTTCATAGGGAATTTTTTTCTCAATATTCTTGGAAAATTTACTTTAAATGTTATTGAAAAAAATGATATTCTTCTCATGTTTTCAAATAATGGATTGAATATTGTTTTAAAATAATTTTTCATCTATGTCAACATCTATAAATGATTATTTACTTTAAATTGGGATATGATATTTTTATGTAATACAATTTCCATGAGTATTGTTGACGATGAGGATTTATGGATGATTCTATGAAACTCATTTCTTTCCCATGGGTTAATTATGTTATGATGAAACATTTATGAAACAAATTTATTTTATATGGGTTATAACATAATAGAATGAGGATTTTTTATGAAATATTTATCCTTTCTATAGATTACAATAGTATGGTATAATGAATTCTTTATTATTTTTGAAACACATTTTTATGGTTTACATTTTCTGGTGGGTGGTCTCTGAGTTAAATAAATCTAAAAATACATTAGTAAATTCCTTATATCTATTGAAATGATTATGGGAAATGAGTTAATCTCCTCGATTCACTATAGTAAATTTATAGGGATTTATTATCAACTATGATATGGGAAATAGGTAGGGATACATGATCCATTATGATATGTGAAACCAGTGGTGATCCCATATAAAACCCTCGTTAAATATAAGATAAATCATTTTCATGTATTATTAAAAAAATTAAATTGATTTTATAGAGTTTTATAAATTATAAGAATACTAGGTAAATTTTTAGTAAAAAGAAAATGATTTTATTTATAAAAAAATTTTGTTTTCATATAAGACCCTCCGTGGATGACTTCGATCGATTTTTTTTGGATCATTCTATCTTCACGAACGTGTGGTGGTCAGATAGAAGGACAATAAGCAATTTGAGATTATGTTTGAGTCATAGAAAGATTTCATCCAGGCATGGGTGAGGGCTCCTCGCAACTTTAATGATACTCGATTTATGCTTATTTGGTGGTCCTTCAATCTTCATATGAACTGGGACTCTCCATCGAGCGTTTTTTGGGTAAGCCTTCATAAAATTCCATTTCCATTTCAAAATCCTTCAGTTATTCGCTTGCTGGGTAACTTGTTAGGCAGATATCTTTGTTTTTATTGTCATACCATAGCAGTTTTCCATCCGATAAATTCCATGGTGTGTGTTGAAATGGATGCATTGTGTGTCCCCTTTGATTACATTTAGATCATGATCGGCGAGGAGTAGAGGTAAAAATAGAGAGTTGTCTACGAAAACATGACTATTTTTGCGGTCTTTTCAAATTTCTAGGTCACCCGCCTGAAGCCTGTCAAAGAGGATTTCTTTTACATTCAAGGGATGTGAGGCGTAGTGGAAAGGATGAGATAATGATCATGGAGGATGGCTCAAGGAACAAGCTGCTATAAAACGGTGCCAAGGTGGGTTAGGCTATGACGGCTAAGGAGTCTACAGTAGGAGGGAAGGGGTCTCAGCTGATGACTTCAGCTGGGGAGAAGGTTTCCTCTGGGTCTCATGGTGTTTCTTTGGATGAAGGTCTTATAGTTGGAACTTGTAGAATTAGGATGAATCAAGATAAAGCAGAGACTGCTCAGTCCCCTAATGTTGTCGATTCAGAATGGGTTAAAGAGGATTGGGACTTCAGTTTTGTTGAGGTGGCCAACTCGAACAGAATGAAGGAATCAAATGGTCTTGATCCGCTGGCAAATCTGTTTCTGTCTATGCGTAACATGTTTGAGGGGCTAGGTGAGGTCAATCTAACTACAGGCCTGCAGGAGGAGGTATTTACAGGAGGTGAGTGTGATGCGGAGGTCCCACAGGATAGAAAGCTTGGTTGTATGGTGTAGTATCCAGTTGCAGGATCGGTGGAAGGTTACCTCAATGTGTTAAGTCTCCCTCTTTTGCTGGAATGGGTGAATCAGGGGCCGAGGGTTAGCGCCAGTCAAGGTTTATCTTATACTACCTTCACGGGGAAGGACTAACATGGTGGCAACTTTCATACGGAGGTTCTTCTGATGGAATGTAAGGGGAAGGAGGTAGGCTATATAGTTGGGGATGAACAACCTTTGGTGGAAAGGTGATAACCCTTGATGAAAAGTAATCAATCAGATCAGAGGACGAGTTTTAATATTGGGTGTCCTGAGTCTGTGTTGAGGGAGAAATCAGGGAAGGGAAGGAGAAATCTAGGGGAGGAAAATAAAACATGGGTACCCCTATCAGCCATTCATTCAGTGATATCATCCAGAGTGGAATTCAGGTGAGGTCTACAGGTGAAAGACCCTCGTCTGTGCCACTAATAAGGCGTCCAAGGATTATTCTTACCTACCATGACCAATGTAGACTAGGTCTTCTTCTAAACAAAATATCCAGGTTGTTCTTGCATTTAAAAAGGAAAAAAGGGTCAAGAATGCTTCTCCAAAAACGGCTACTCTTGATCAACATAGAAATCGAGTTCAAAGAGAATGTTTCTGGAGACACCCAGAGTGGGAATCAGCCACCGGAGAAGCTGAATCCTGCCTAGGAGGCAGGGATAACTATGGTTATTATGATGTTTAATGTTGTCCTTTATTGTGTTGAATATAGTTTTTTGGTTCTCTTGACCACATTTTGGGTTGAATTTTGGGCACCGGTCCACCTTGAACAAGATTTTATAAAATGAAAAAATTTTAATGGCAGCCAGATTTATTTTTCAAAGAATAGTAAAAAACACATATTTTTATTGAAAATTGTCTTTTTCATTTCATGTATTTATAATGAAACATTATCTTTTGTATTAGTTTTAAAATTAAAATAATTTAAATTTATTAAAAATTATACAATAATTTTTATTTGAATATATATTATATTTTCATTTGGTATAAAAAAATTCAATTCATAAAAATTCATTTAACGAAAATATTGTATTCTGTCGGGTTTTTCAATTAAATTTTAGATAAAATTATTTTACTTATGTTAATTTAATTTGATAAAATGGATCTCATATTTTAAATCATTATTTATAAATATTCTAAATTATTCACATTTATTTTTTGGTTATTTAGGAAAATAAACTGTTATAAACATTTATCAATATGGTAATGTTAAATCAGGTATTTTAGGTTAAAAATAATATCATATGGACTAAAAATTTAAATAAGAATTTTAATTAATCTGTTATATGTGTTTTTTTCTACCACCCTCATCAAATACTCAAATTTGGTGAAATTTTATTCCATTTTTCATTATAAATGACATATATATTATGTTAAGTAATGAGAAATAAAAAATGTCACACTCCTGCTTTTAAATTTATTTTATATGCTCACATGGGAATACAAATATGTTATTAGTTACTATTATATGAAATTTTGAGAATAATATAATTATTTTTATTTTGGGAATTTATTTATAATTTTTTGTGATCAAATACTAACCTTATATTCTTACACATCGTTGATATTGTGCTTCTACAACTAGAAGAAAATTATAGTAAATAATAATAAAAACATCAAAAAGTTATATTTTTATGACTTATGGTGTAACAAAAACAATATTGTTAAAAAAATTTAATATTAATTCAAAAATTAATAAATTAAATTTACATTTCTATCATATTTCTTTCAATGTACAATTATGTGAATAGTTCTTAAAATGACATTAATAGTGTTTTATGTAAAATATATTTTATAAAATTATTTATAATTTTAAAAAAAATATTTCAAGTGGACGATTTGGATAAAAATATTTATGAATTATAAACCCTTTTAAATTTATGATCTAATTGTTAACTTATAAGTAAATTTATATCCATTTTATATTGAATTTTTTTTCTATATTTAAGGTTAAGATGGTTAACAAAAGGGTAATTCCCAAAGATAATGCATAAAATGATATATAAACATATTAAATTTAGATTGGATGATTATATTAATATAAAATACTTTTTATCATCGAAATAAATTCATTTATAACCATTTCACATGATTTATACACATATCATATTATAATATTTTATTTATTTTCCAAAATCCCTTCCCCTCACATATAAAAGAAAATATCCTCTCATAACTTGTCAACAATTAAAGATACATTTATTTAGGAAATAAATGCCTATATACCTTCATAATATTCTTACCCATTTCTATATTCCCATGTTTATCAAAAAATAATCCTAGTAATTCTGTAGTTAAAAACCAAGAGGGGTTGTTCAAAGAAGATGTATCGCTCTTAACCTAGAATTGTTATTTTATATCTTTTTAAACCACATTTATGTGTTTTTAAAACATTAATAAATAATGAAAAGAATATTAAATTTAATTATATGATTTTATGTTAATGTAATAACCTATATTAATCTCATTCATTCATTGAACGAAAAATGAAACCATCATTAGTTTGTACGATAGACTATCATCTCGTGAACCAGTATAATTTATTTTCTATAAAAATTTCTCATGTTTGGTTATAATGATGGATTTAATTTATATATAATATATTTATGACATAATTATAATTTGTGAAATATAATATAATATCTATTTTCTTTCCTTTCTATCCATTTAAAAATGATAACATCATTTGACTGAATGTGTGTATTACCACCTCTATGAAGCGATGTGATTCATTTTTACTGACCCCATCATATGGATAATATATATAAGTGTTTTTAAATTGATAAATTTATAATTGTAATATAATAATTAATCAATAATGTTTAAATATTACTTATCTTCTTTCTATATTCTTTATAGAAAAATGGATATGTTTCTGATGCCTACATACGACTTACCGTCTCCATGATTAAAACGTAATTCATTTTTAATAAACATACATCAAGGTTGATTTTTTTAGTATAATTAACTTAAAAATAATAATTATATTATTATTATTATATATATGATTGAATAATTACCTCTTTTAACATAGTCAAAATAGCGAAGTCATTTTTTATGTTACGAACTGAGCATTCTCAAAACACCTAATGTAGAAATAACCGATCATGTAAGGAGATATTTCTTTGAAATAAATGAAAAAAATGGTTTAGTGATAAATTAATAAATTTTTATATGGTTATAAAAAAATTCAGTAATTTATTTACATTTATTACACATGGGTATAATGACATACATAGAAATATTGGACTCGAGGTATAGAATTTCATCTTACTTACCCTTCACTAAGGCATGTTTTAATGTTAAAGAACCATTTTCTATTATATGATGTATAAAAATACATTTTACATGTTATATCATGAATAAATTATTCTTTATGGTATTTAAAGTTAAAATTATTATTAATTCATCCATGTGGTTTTGATTAGGAATTTTCAAAAATGGTAAAAGTTTTCTTAACTCAATTTCCTTTTACGGAGATATAAATTTCTTTCGTTGACTATTTTATTCCAAAATTATGTGTAAGATCATATATAAATTAATTTATAGTTTATTTTAATAAAATATTTTTATTTATATGTGTGAAAATAATCACTTCTGGGATTAATTATCATTTTAATGGTTGTGATATATTCAAGGGTTTTATTTATCTTAATTTAATTTTTTTGAGACATGTTTCATGTCATAAACCCTTATTTTTTTGTGTACTATCACATTAATTTATTTTAAAATATTACATAATGTAATTAATTGGATTTACATAAACATATTATATTATTTATTTTAATGAATTTTAATTTTGAAAGTTACCGAAGAAGTAAAGTCGTTATATAACAATCTCATTTTCCTGGATTATTTAAGTTAAATGTTCATTAAGGGACAACATATGGTCTTATTTTCCTAAATAAATTATATTTTGTTCTGTTATTGTTATTATTTTTTTACATTTTTAATTTATATTTTCTCTCTTATTTATTAAAGAATAATCACTATAGTTATTTGTAAGCGATACTGATCTTGTATCTTATTTTTGATAATGAATCATTTTCTTTAATATGAATTATTTATTAAATTATTTCAATATTATAAATATCTAAAACATAAATGATTTAATAAACTCATATTACATGATCATTGACCATATTTTAAATAATTTTTAAATGGAAAAGATTTTTTTATTTTTAATGATTATGGAATGAACATATTTTCCTGCCATCATGACCATTATTTTTGTTGAAGAATACATTATTAGTATGTAATGTTATTTTAAAAATATTTTGTAAATTTTTATTTCATAAAAGTGATTTATAATGTGTAATTATTATTTTAAAAATTAATATTTTTAATAATCTCTTAATGTAATTTCTATTTACAAAATAAAACTACCCTATATGTTATTTATGATCCATTGAGGATTTGTTGTAGCACTATAATAATTAATCTCTCTATATATTGATTATGATTATTTCGAATAGGTCTCAATGGAATCAACTAATTTTCAATGTGTTAATCAAGTAATTATAGGAATAATGGTTTTTTAAGTTTTATGAAAAATTATTGGCTCTATGTAAATAATG
The DNA here is from genome assembly GCA_963277665.1 of Viscum album. NCBI lineage: Eukaryota > Viridiplantae > Streptophyta > Magnoliopsida > Santalales > Viscaceae > Viscum > Viscum album. Next base: position 373,284,124 of record OY728160.1, on the reverse strand, counting down.
TAAGTAATATTTCATGGACATTATTAATGATGTTGGGTGGTATCATTATAACTATATGACTTGTTGTTAATTTATAAACCCTTAAATTATAATAGGGATATATCCCTCCAATGAATTGGGTAATGGGAAATAGTTATCTGATTATTTGATTCTTCTAATAGATTTTTTGAATTTATTGGGATTGTTATTATAGTTATAAGAGTGACTATAAGAGCGATATGATGATGGTGTTAGAAGATATCACCACATTTTATATATGAATTATTTCAGTTTTTAAATAATCCTCAGTCACATATTGTTTTCACATGGCTCATGATTGTTAACTTATATAAATATTTTCTTATGATAAATATTTATGACATTTTTTGTGATTGATTATCTGGGTATTGATAGGTATGAATTGACTTGGTCATTGTAATGAACATGGATTATGTCATAATATACTTATTATCACCCTCTCATCATTAATTAAATTAAAATTTTAATTCCTACATTTAACCTTATAGATTATTTGACCACACCCTTACAATGATTTCAATTTCCACATTTTATGAAGAATGATTGTAAAATAATTATGTCTAGAAGGGTTTCATGAAGAAATAATTCTATTAAAGATGTTTAAGAGATAATGTGGAATAATAAAATATAGGTATGGTAGGAGAAATTACCGATTAACAACATGGGTATTTTTATATAATATTTTTCCCGATTTTAATAAAACTATAAACCTAAAATGTACTTGGTTATGTAAGTGATCTCTTATATCATTTCTATTTTTCGTATTTTGGATGTTTGAAATTGGTTCATATATATTTGTATCAATGAAATAAATATAAATATATTATTTTATTCACCGAATTTTCAGAGTGTTGATTTGGTGAAATTATATTTCTGATCCTATATGATATGGGAAATAGGTGTTGATATCAAATCCACTATTATATAATTTTTTATGTAGTTAAAATTTAATTATTTTATGGTTTATATGCCTATGATGGTTTCAAAATATTATGACATGTTTTTATTCTTATGATATGTTCTCATGGGTTGTGTTTGATTATTGATGATTTCACACGCTTATGTATTTTTCCTTTTATAATCAAAAAACATATTCATTAATTCATGATTCAAGATCTTTGATTGATGGTGTATGACTTTGTTATGTTATGATCATTTTCATATACCTTTATTATCATTCCCTCTTAAGATCATTGATTTATATCTCATATGTTTACTATTAATAAGTATTAAATCTCACCATTTATTGTGATTCTTTTACCTACGTTATAAAGTATGGTTTTATGATGGTATATTTAATAAGTGTATAATGTGAGACAATCATTATCGGATATATTGAAGATATGTCAATAAATAATATGAGTATGAATCTAGTATTTAAATGAACTAAACCAATATTTTTTTTGATCATTTATTATTATTAAATGTATTAAATATTCATTTAAAATAATAAAATACTATTTTATGTTATTTTTTGATCGTTATAGTTGTTATAATATCACATTTTGATACATTTAGATATTATGATTATAAAATATTTATGATAATAATAACGATAAACCTAATAAAATATAATGTAATGATAAATAATGGCATGTTGATTTCCATGAAAATATATCTCATTTTAGATACTAGAAAGTGGATGTATTGTCTCACTTGAACCTAGGGTGAAAAAATCTAAAAAAGGTGTATTGGGTATTAACTCAATCACCAGTGGTGGATGATGAGTGGGCCCAAGACTTCACCCCTAAATAGACACTCTCGAGGGATATTCTTAGGTTAATTGATTTTTTCTTTATAAATCATTATGATCAGCTAGAGTATAGAACCACTGAAAACCCCTGATATTCCATAATAATATGGAATAAACCTAAATATTAAAGGATTGGTAATTCAAATGTTTATCATGAGTTTAAAGGTGTAGATACCCATTTTGAGGTTTTATGTAATTGAAGTTTAAGATGATAAAGGATATTTCAAAATTCATTAACCGGAATACATCCTGTTAGATTTTTATGAGTTTTTATTAAAATGATATTTGTGGAATAATGATTTTATATTTTATGAACATAAGTATAGATATTTTAATAAAATTTAGGTTAATAGGATATTTTTGTTGTGTTAATAATGTTTTATTTTTATAAAAGTTAAAATATTTTTTGGGAATATATTTTTCAAATATATAACCATGGGATTAAAATGTGACTTGGTGAATAAATGGTTAATTTCATTTTTGATGACTTATACAATATTTTTAACATTATATTATTATGGTAAAAAAAATTTAAGAATGTGGATCTAGTTAATTTATGGAATCATATGTGACATTATTGCCATTTTATAGCAATTTATATAATTTTACAATTGGATTAGCATATTTTAGAAGAATATATGATTATTTTATTTTCTGTTAGTAATAAGACATTATAATCTAATTTATGTTTTTTGGGGATATTTTTCAATGTTGGTCTTGGAATAAAAAAGATGATTCAATATTTTATATTTTTTGTTTTTAAATTTGGTCTGATATATTTTTGTGTAGTCTTATGGTTAACTATTTTTCAAATGGGTTATATTTAATTTTATGTATTATTATTGATGTTTTAGATATCAAGGAATTATTCTATCATATGAATACTTATCCATATTTGATAAATTTTTATAACCATTTAGTTTTTCATGAATATGTGATATATGAGTTATCTGTTATTATTTTATGGATATTATGATTGATAAAAGTTAACTTTAATGCATCGTCATGAAAAAATAATATTGAATAATATTTTCATGGAGTAAGATATGAGATAGATGTTGAAATGGATCAAAGAACAACCAAAATATTAAATTTTTCTTACAAGTGAAAAGAAATATAGTAAGTATATTATCACATATTCTCTACTGTGATGTTAAATGATTTCTTCTACACATGTAAAAGGCATATAAATCTATAGAGTCTAATTTGGAATGTATTATGACAACACATGTATTTTATAAACATTAATTAATTATATATTACATAAAAACACACTTAATATAATCCCAAAACACCATGGGGGAAAACTCCCTTTGAAAAAATTTGGTACATAAAAATTATCCTCAAACATGCATACTATTATATTATTTTAAAACACTAAAAATAAATTATATTCCCTTGATATTCTAATACTACATGATATATCCAATGGATGTACATAAAAGAGGGTTTATCTATAAATACAAATAATGGACTAATCAAAGTATGATATTATGAATTTAATACATGTTATTTAACAGGAATGTCAAGGTGAAATAAAAGGATTTATTATTGTAAACATGAACATCGAACCATGACATATGATTATAACATCAAGGAAATATACAAATATAGAGACAACCTAAAACATGACATCACAATCATATGTTTGTTATATGAACTTATACATAATTACATATTTTTATTAGGATAAACTATTGTGCACCATACAAGGTATCTCATTAGATAAAAACATTTCCCCAAGAATTAGAGGTCTATATAATTCTAGGACCACCTATCACATTAATATAATCTGTATACATTTGTGTTCCACATCGATCATACAACATAAGAATGTTATTCATAAACATTTACCCCATGATAATGTAATGTGGGATAAATACCCGAAATTACCCAATAAATTATGGTTATGTTCTTCTAAGTGAATACCCTTGATAGGAAATATGGATGGATGTTAACTACTGAACTGTTTGGCCTGAAATTTTATGAGATAATTTTAGTAGTATTGGGAGAGTATATAATGATTCAAGGGATTGATTAATGAAAGTGGAAAGTGGTTTATAGTTACATTTAAATAATATGTAACGTAAATTGATATGAAAAAAATATTAAATACTACATGGGTAATTAGAAATCAAAATGGATATAATTTAAAGAGAGTACTTCAATAAAGTTGAGGACGATATGATCCCTTACCTTAACAGGGTTCTTCTAAAAGATTGCTAGGTTCCTCATACTAGATTAAAAACACCTTGTGATGGGTTTATAGTGGTGTAGAGATACTAAATTTATGGTAAATTGATTTTGAGTGAAGAAGAGTGGGATGATGGGTGGGTATTTATAGAAAAAGGGAGGTAAATTCTTTATTAATTTCTAAACATATGTTTTGGACTCTATATGATAAAATAATCAATACCAAAAACCATAAAATGGTTTTTTATCATGTTTTATTCTATAGAGGATTTGTTTTCAATATTATATAAGTTTCAGAATCACAATAATTAAAATAAAACCCTTAGTTATGTGCAAGTGATTCATGTTCCTAAAGAATTGAATTAATAAAATTAAAATATAATAATAATTTTGGATTATTTTTTATGTGATTATAAACATATTATAATAACTTCAATAAAATATTATTTTAATGTTTAAAAAAAATTTTAGTCTTGGAACCTCTCTATAGTATTTATTACATCACTTTTGGGCTTTCATGATGTCATTATAGATAAAGTATATTTATACCATATTTAATTTTATCCAAAAAAAATTTATTGTATCCGAAATTTTTAAAAAAATCATCACTGGATAAATTTGATGAGTATGTTTAACTTTTTTTTTATTTTATCAAATTAAAATTCTCTAAATATGATAGTTTAAACTTTTTAATAAAAATCCACATTTGTTGAAGAAGTTCTGGTTATTACGATAATAATAGATTTCTAACCCATATAAATATTATATTTTATTTCATGAAATTATATTATCATCTATAAATAAATAAAATTTATTCAATAAGGATATTATTATAAAATAAAATTTATTTTATAATTTTTTAATTTATCAAAAAGTGTGTTTTAATTAAATTCATATATTTTCCAAAAATGCATTTTTCTTTATTCGTATCAAAATATATTTTTAATCTACTAATATATAATTATATATATAAGACTAACAGGGAAACATGTTATCATTAATTTTAAAAAAATATAATATAATAACTCAAAAATATATAGTCTGGTCATGTATCCCCTTGTTCCACTAGTTTACACCGTAAGGGAAAGTTTTGTGGTGGAGGTGCTATCTTGGGGTTGTTTGGAGTACATGGTTTGTGTTTTGTTCTCTATAAGCTTTAAATTCTCCAATAAATTATTTCCCTTTAGATTTTGTTGTTCTATATGAGCTTTTCTACGGCCAAGGGAAAATCTCAGTGATGTCATCTCCCTTTGAAGGTCTGATAAATTGGGTTCATATGATGCAATCTTACTCGTTGTGTCCATCTCTTCTATTATCTATTTCAATTATACTTTATTATTACCCTTAATATATTAATATTAATGGTAAGAATATAGTGGTAATATTATCACTAGTTATGATGCTTAACACTATTTTAAATTTCACAACCTATAATTTCCAAAATAACAAATGTTTTGGTATGTGTTATCTATAACATCATTTTATAAAAATAAATTTATTTATTTAAAAATGGAATTTAATTAATAAAACCTTGTGTTTTTAAATTCCTCCACCCTTCAAAAATATCTGCCTTTATATTTTATTTTATATATTAACTAGATTATGGTACTTTTTTCATCCCCTCATTCGGTTCTAATACTGCTTCCACAAACAAGTGGCTCCACCTCAAAACATTGACCATTTGTGTTTCCTATTTTAAGAAACATTTTATCTATGATCTAACATATTCCTTGGATACTTCCCATATAAAATAAAATTTTCTAATGGCATCACCTATAGTTTTATTACATGTGAGAGTTCTATAATGTACATATTCGATAGGTATACATGGACCACATCATTCACTTGATATTAGATAGGTGTTAGTCCTAGTAGATAATCCACAAATATGATGTAATCATGGATATAAAAAGGGATATTGAATCTTGGAATTATATTTACATTCCTAAAAAACCATATGTGTTTCTCCTATAGTGATATAGAGAGGAACAATTTATCTCTGGTCTCAAACTCCAGGTATCATTGATGATTTTATTCATATATTTTTTTGTAAAAATTTGTTGGATTTCATATGAAAGAGAATGATTTTGACTTTATCTATCATATCTTGAATAAGAACATATCCTATTGTATTATTTTCTCTATCATTATCCAAACATGTTGCAGTCATATTGCTCTTCCTATAAAGATCCTCGTATTGTGTCATTTGAATTATAGAATAGAAATTATTTTTATATGATATCTCCACTAGGGGAAGGTGTAAATAACGATATCCTATGAAATCCATTAAAAAATATTGTAGTTTATCCCCTATAGTTTGATAAGTTATTTTTAAATGTCCATATGTTTTAGAGAGATAAAAATTACTGAAACACAACATTATATCTGATTCATGCTGAAGGATTCTCTATAACCTCATGGTAAACCTTGAATCTCGATCAGCTACAATGAAGAGTGAAACTCCATGAAGTATTACCACTTTTATTATGTATATGGTGTAAATTTTTTATAATGAAAAGTATTCTTTAATATAAATGAAATTTTCTATCTTTGTAAGGAATTCTACTACCAGCCATATGGCATTATTGCCTTTCAATATCCTTGTGTGTCCTATGAAGAAATATATCGTTATTTTTTCCCATTTACAAACAGGTATAGAAAACTATTTCATTATGACCATATACTTATTTCATTTATCCTTGAATAATTAGAATTCAATGCATCAAGATACAAATTCAACAATCTACATATTTATTTTTTCCAATAATAAGTTTTTCATCAGAACTCTATACATCTTAGTGATTTTAAAATGAATATAAATGGATGATTTATGCAAAAAATCCATAATTTCATTATTCAACATTTGTTTTAATGGGAAACATATCTAGGTTCCATAGATTATAACTTAATATTCAAAAAACATTAACTCTTAAATATTAACTATATTTTTCTATGGCACCAGATTATCTTTTTAGACCTCCTTGATCATATCAAGAATGAATGGTTGAGATGTTATTTGAGAAATATATGATGGAAATACCATTCCCATGTATATGATATTCATTTACATGAATATTGGATCCCTTTTAATCATCATCATGGACAGGGTTACCTGATCCATTCAACATAAATAACCTGAAACTTTGTTCACCTTTTTTGGATTATAATAGATTGAACAATCATAATCCTTGATCAAATATAACCACCATCATTGGAACATATTGACCAGCTTTTGTGTTAATATATACTTGAGTATTTTTTATCTACATATAAGTTACACTTATCTTTATAGATAAAATTTCACTAAATATTTAATTTTAATATCACTACATCCAATTACAGATCATGGGTTAGGTTGTTTTACTCATTGGTATTTAATATCAGGAAGGATTGGGCTATCAATTTTTTATCTTTCTTGAGTACAAAACCGATGACCTTGTGGATGCACCAATGTAGATCACAAATCCTTCCATATATTTGGTAATGTGAGTACTAGTAAAGTTATTAGCATATTATTTAACTCTTTTCATCTATCACTCCATTTATTAATATTGTATAAAATATATCCCTTGTATTTTAGAATGGTTAATGGGATTTAAAATGATAAAAAGTTTCTCAAAAATTATTATTATGATTATGTAATCTAAGGAAACTTTAGATCTCAATAAACAATTCTAGTCTATATCCCCATTAAATTGCCTATATTTTTTAAAGATCATTAGATGTCTGTTAGCTAGTGATTACATCCCCCAAAAGTTTACTTGTTACATCCAATACTAACACTTAATATACATTAAATATGAATTTTCCTCGCACACAACCATCAGTATAGCTTTCAATTTTTTTTTTCATTTCCCTCTTTCATTATGGAGTAGATAAGAATATTTTCTATAAATATAACAAAACATATGTTTAGGTTAACCCTAAGAAATCTATTCATTATTTTCATAAAGATATCTAGAGAATTATTCAGAACAAATTGAATCACTATGAACACATAATTTCTGTAAATTTCATGAAAATTAGTCTTGGGGATATCCTCTTTCTTATGCATTACATGATAATATCCTAAAAAAGATCAATCATATAGAAGTATAAGGAACTGTATAATAGATCAAACACGTCCTAAATCCATGGAAGAGGATAAATTTTCATTTTCATGATCTTGTGGATCTAAAAATATGAAATTAAATATTTCATTGGCCTTTCATTCACTTTTATGAAGAGAATCAGTTCACCCTTTGGTGAAGGACATGGGTGTATACACCCTCTTTAAAAATTATCTGGTAGTTTCTTCTCCTACTCTTCAAGATCAGTAGTTTTCATTATATATATATTCTTGGATATTGGAAAATATCTAAGTATATTTTTTATTGATAACTTTGCCTCTTGTATTAGAGAAATATCATCCAATTCTTATGGAAGCACATCAGTGTATTCCTTTATAAGGGTAATGTCATCAAGAATGATCTTTCTCATTGACTCAATCATTTTATATGGATATTATTAATTTTATGAAAATAATATACATGATATATATTATGATTAAAAATAAAATTAATGATGATTCCTTCACTTAGATACAATTGGAGAATAATTTCCCAGACAGAGGGTGATTTGGTTCTCTCAGAAATTTTTGTTGGCTTAGTACATGGAAAGACAATCCATATCAAAATATATATTGAATTCTAATAATGGGGGAATCATAAGGTTCACTGAGAAATTAATCCCAAAAATTTTGATATAGGATGATTTATATGCTTCATATTCAATAATTGACCTGCTATCCTTCTTCACTGATAACTCGACTTCAATGTTTTGAGGTGGTATTTGAATAGTTCTACTAAACATGTGTGACATGAAAGAATTCTTAAAACTAGAATAAAATATTATGTTTTCTATCCAGTAATGGATAATTGGTTTATGTTTCACCACTTCATTGTTGAGATCCACCTCAACATTCATGATGGAAAAATCTCTCTCATGATCTGTAAGCCTTGGATTTTTTTTCATAAGTTATCATCGAAAACCCGTAGCATAGTGCACTGATTCTCATAGTTTCATTATTCCTTGTTATTGAAACATTGAAAAGTATGTTAAGGTTAAAATGAATAATTCATTTCTAGTATTCCATTAATGGGTTTATCTAGTCCACATTCACTAGGTAGTTTCCTCCCTTCCTATACCTAAATAATTTCATATCCCATTTAGTAAATTTATTAGATTATTCTTTCCACACTATTGATAAGTTGTATGTTGTACATTCCTTCCCCCATGAGATTTATCTATCACAATAAAATAATTAAAATCGATTATTCACATTCAATATCTGGACCCATGAAACCCTTGAAATTCGTTGACCTTTATTTTGACTTTGAGGTCACATTAAACAATTTTATCATATCATTCAAAGTCTTAAATCACTAATGTTTTTCATTATCTCTACTCAATACCACCAAATAAACTCTCAACATTACTCTTATTGTCAATGAAAATGATATATGTGTATGATGAAGTTATTGATAACTTTTCCTCATATTCCATGATGGATTTTTAGTCATTTTTCATGACGAAAAAGAAATCCCTCTTCATTTTAAGTTACAGGTTGTAAGGAAATATTTTCTAAAAAAAATTCTAGATTTTATTAAATTCTATAGATTCAATCTACTCCTTGGGTTCCTATTTTTTATAAATGTCAACATTTGATCATATTATCCCTCAATATGATAAATTCCTAGAATGACCTTCTATTTTTCATACCATTTATAGAAAAGTAAAAAAAATTCAATGGATTTAATTAATTTTTTCAGGATTAAGATATTGAAAGATCCACTAAAATTTAGTGTTCGTTGTCTTATAATGGACTCAATTAGAACTTAATAATTCTTGGATGGTTGATCCTCCTGATTCAATTTTATATTCGTAAATTGATTTAATTTGGAATGTAATGTCATTATGTTCGTAAATCCTGCTCCAATCAAGTTGGGTATCTCATTTTAAAAATTATAAAATTTCCACCCACATTGGTTGTTGACTCAGTTCCTCTTATTTTCAGACATTGACTAAAATAAATGAATAATTATGGATGATCCATTCAAAAAATATTATTCCCAAAAAAGGGAAACTATGAAAATTGAAGGGATAACTTTTAAATGGAATATATTCCTAAACCTATGAATTTATAAGTTTCAATTTAAGTTAACCATGGTATATTTCCTAACAAAAACTTTAATGGGAATTTTTTTATATTTATAATAGTTCACAATGAGATTTTTAATATACCGAAGAATATTCCACATGAGATTCACACTAGGTTTAAAATAAAGAATCATTATAATGAACTATGTGATTATCTGGTTAATACCCAATACACATTTTTTGGGGTTATTACCCCATGGTAAAACTATGGCATAGCCACATCCAGTTGTAAATATAAACATTGATTTTTTCCCTTGAAACCAATTCTATTATACATTACAAAAGTATAGGTATGTTTTCAATTGTTTGATAATATCATTTATAAATTCACTACAGTTTTCTAATCCAAATTTCTAAAAATAACCAAACATTCCTCTTATACAAACTATGACAAAAAATAATTTTTAATAAACATTATTTAAAATATTTATTATATAATGACATACATAATTTAGTCTGAGTAGATCATCATATATAGTGTCATTAGTAAATTACGTATATAGAATAGTAACCTAAAACATGGGTAAAACAACATTATTTTAAAACACTAAAACGATCCATTATTTTCTATCGATCTTCTAATACTACACGAGATAACCTGGTATGTACATAATAAAGGGTTATGATATAAATCATGGTATGTGAATAATCCAAAAATAACATGATCAAACTAATATTTTTGAGTGTAGATGAATATAAATGTTACATAAAATTTGTGAGAATATTAAACGTGTACATCAATTAATGATATATGATGAAAACATTAAGGAGACATAAGAATATAGAAATAATATAAAAAATATATCATAAGAATAAGTAAAAGTTAACAACTAAAACATCATAAAACAATGGGCTTAATATAACTTATTGTGAACCATACATGGAATCCCATGAGATAAAAACATTACCCAATGCATTATAGGTCTATATAATTTAAGGCCCACCCATTAGCTTGATTTCACGTTCATGATTTTTTTTCCAAATAGATCATACAAAATAGAAATAATATTCATAAATTTTTAACTCTTGATTACGTAATGAGTTTTACATACTTGTAATTCCATAATATATTAATTATAGGTGTATCTTGGTTAATACACTTTATTAGAAAGGGGGTTTGTATTCACTATGAAAATTTTTTATCTTGGAAAATTGTATGATAATTTCAACAGCATAACAGGTGTATATAATGATTCAAGGAAGGGTTTCATGAGAGTGAAAAGTGGTCTATAATTACATGAAAATTATAAGGACATTAAATGGATATCAAAAACCAAATTACGACATTGATAATATGAAATTTAAAGGGTGTAATTCAAAGTGGGTACTGGAATAAAGATGAGATTGAGATGATCCCATGCCTTGATAGGGCCCTTCTAAGAGCTTCAGATGTTCTTATTAAGAGTGTGGGAACATGTTGGGATGTATTTTTAGAGGTATAGGTATGTTAAATTTATGATAAATGGGATTTTATTAAAGAGGATTAAGACAATGGGTGGATATTAATATCAAAATATAGGGTCAATCTTTATTAATTTCAAACCTTATGTTTTGAAATCTATATGATAAAACATTAAAAACCACAAATATTATCATGGGTTTTACCCATTTTTTCTACCAACAAAGAGTGGTTGTAAATATATTATATGGTTAAGAACCAATATCAGCAACATAATACTCTTGGGGAAGTGGATGTGAGTCATGTTCGTAAAGAATTTATTTTAAAAAATAAAATATAACATAGTTGTTGGAGCATTCATTTAAAGACTATAAAATTTATCAAAAAACATCAAAAAACATTATTTAAAAGGGTAAAATAATTATTTTCTTGGATACTATTTATTGTATTTATTAAATTACAATTTTTATTTTATTTTGAAATAATTAATAATATGTATTTCTACCGTATTATATTTTAACCCAAAACATTGATTCTCTGAGAAAATTATGAAAAATTTATGAATGGATAATATTGATGGTATTATTTCGGAAATAATATATATTTGATCATAATAATTCTCTAAATATTTTAATTTATGTTTTTAATTTAAAGTCATCATTTATTTAAAAAAATATTTATTTTAAAAATATAACAATTTTCTAACAATTATGATCATTATATTGTATATCCCTAAATAATATTATAATCTTTTTTATAAATAAATATTATATAATAATGATGCTATAAGAAAATATTATTATTTAAAAATTATTTATTTTATATAAATAATAATAATCAAATCAAATAATTCACCCAAAATACAATTTTAGTTTATTAATATCAAAATATAATTTTCAGTAAATCATATTTGAATATATATATATATATATATAATTTAATGATTAAAATGGGAACGTATGATAATTATTTAATTAAAAAGAAGAATTTAAAAGTTCATTCTACTAGGGTCTAGATACATAACCCTTTATCACACCAGTGTATTCCTTATGGTTAAGGTGTTTTATGGGGGTGCTCCCTCGTGGTGGTTCAAAGAACCTGGTTTTGTTTGTTTTATTTATAATCTCAAACTTTTTCAATAAAAAATTTTGATTAAGATTTATTTTTGAAATCATATCTGAGGCATGGTAAATAGAAATGATCCGGGAATCCGTCTACTGTATAATCTATAATAAATGGGATTCATGTGGTATGATACTACTAGTTGAGGTAATCGCTTCTTTCATACTATCGATTAGACTTTATCATAACCCTTAATATACTAATCATAATAGATACTGTATAATGAATATTTTATAAATGGTTAATATTCTTAACGTTATTTTAAACTCATAACGCTATAACGGTCAAAAATAACCATAGTAGTGTATATATTTTCTATAATTTCGTTTATAAATAAGGATTGAATACATTTAAAATGAGAATTTTATTTATGAAACATCGGGTTTTTACAAGTATAATTCAACTCTAAAGGTTCGATTTTAGAAACCAATTATTATTATAATGATTCATAATTTCACTTAAAAATAATTAATTAGTAAATATTATGATTCCTTATAGTAAAATAAAAATTTGTTATCATGATAAAATCTTAATCACATTTTACTACTGTGTCAAGATTCACTAATTCTAGTAAGTGATAATTAAAAAAAAGGGAAAAAATTATTTAAGGGGTTGAAATGTAACACCATAAGAGCGTAGAATATACTTTCTCATTAAATAAATTATATGTGTTCGACAGATTTCAGTACACGTAACAGTGGTCTTAAAAGGAAACATGATATGTTATAACCTAGACATTAAATTGAAATATATGAATATGATTAAAAAATTATGAAATATATATATATATATATTATTCAAATAAAATGTACTTATTAATTCATAGTAAATAAGTACACAATATTTTGTAATTTCATTTTATGCTTCAAAAATAACTTTTCTTCAAAAATGTTTTTATTTCATTTTGTATGTGGGAATTATATTTAATTTCAAAAATATTTATAAATTTTATTTTAGAAATTTAATATTTGTTTATAAATTATCGTATCACTATTATTGTTTTTTATATTTTTATATTATTGTAAAATATTTATTTTTATGTGAATAGTGATGAATATCAATTTTGGTAAAAATAATAATTTCTTACCATTAAATAATGTAATGTAAATTACCCATTATGTTTCAATATAATCTTAAAGTAACATAAGTATTCATTAATTTTATATAGTATAATTTATTGTGTATTAATCATCATTATTCTTGATTTCGGTATAAGTTTATTTTTTGGCTAAAAAACACTTTTTTCAAAAAAAGTATTTTTATATGAATTTATATTAAAATTAATTTATATCACATCAATAAAATGAATATTGAAAAATGGATAAATTTTTTTGGCATCAGTCTATTCAAATTTTGTAAATAGGCCCCTTTTATTTTTAGCCATTATGAAGAGTAGCCTTTATAAAAATTTTGTCACAATGGTAAAGGTAAAACATGGTTAAAACATTGAGATAAGACCTTTAAATAACAATAAAACTTGAATTTTATCTATTTGATGATTTGGGTTTAAAATATCATTATCCATGATTCAAAGTAAAGAAAATTATTTAACATTATTATTTGATAAGGAATTATATATTATTATATTTGAAGAAAAATTCAATATATAACTATTTGTTCTTTTAAAAAATAAATTTTTTTATGGGGGTAAAAAGATTTTATGGTCAGATATAAATAGTTAATTTAATATAATAATATTATCTTTAGGATATTAATATATTTTATATTTTTAGTCGTGGTATAATTACTTTAAATACTTACGCAACACTGATACATTGTTTGTGCAAGGTGTAAAAAATTACTAAATAATTTTAAAAACATTAAAATAAATAATATTTAGAAGAATTTTAGTGTGACAAAACATTAATGGGTAATTATAAAATATAATTTATTTTTAAAGTGACTTTTCATTAAATAAATTTCTTTCTTCATTACTTCAAAGTCAAATTAAATTAATAGTCCTAAAAATGAAGTTATTGATATTTTATATTATATAACATTTTATTAAATGATTTAATAATATTAAAAATATATAAATAGACCATGGGGTGGGATATAGTATAAAATTTAATCCCTAGATAATGTTTTTTCCATTTTTAGCCATATATGTAAATTTATAACCATATAGTATTGATATTTTTTTAGACTAGTTATGGTGTAAATTAGTTAATTAAGGTGTTAAAACAAAAGATAAGATTCAAAACTCCACATAGACCAATACAAATTTAATTTTTTCGAATGTATTTCAAAATGAAAAAATATTATCTTCAAAATTTTAGTCACTTGGTTTAACTTTCACATGAAAATGATTTATTATATTTAAATATTTTATAAAATTCTATGTTTGTACTTTTCATCACTATAAAAGAAAACCACCTCTACTATATTATTCTCACCACCTATGTCAATTTAACCTATAAAACCCTAAAAAACTTATAATAATCCTTATCCATTTTATTAAGGTGTTTTCTCTCAAAATATGATCCATATGATCCTTGATAAAAGATCCAATGTAAGTCTCTCAAAGTGGAGGTAATCATTTTAACTGATCACTTACATTTTACTTATTCTTTTACATCCTAAAAATATACCCAAAACATTCCAATATTATTATATCATCATATATAATATAATATAATTTTATTATTTTTATGTAATAACCTTTATCCATCTCATTTCCATCTTGTGGGAAATGAATTTATAACTCTTGTGTATGTGTGTACTATCTCCACCATATAGGGATATGATTCATCTTACAATATCATCATTCATGGTTTATTATTATAATAAATTTAATCTCAACAAATTATATTTATTAAATTTTTAATATTATTATTATTTAAATATTAACCACTTTATTACCCTGCCTTACATTATAAAATGATAACATCTCTCTTTCATATATGTCAACCACTACTCCACGATGCTTTGTGATAATTTTTTCATTTCATCATTAAATTTATTTTAATAAATATTGATGGAATTAATATATATAAATTATATGATACATTAATGATTATATAAATTTTTATAATATTTCTTCTTCCTTTCGTTCTATCCTATATAAATTTAAAACATCAAACATCTGAATGTATAAATTATCGTCTTCTCGAAGGGATGAAATTCATTTTTCATAGCCTCATTATATAAATTTTTGTTAAATTGTATATAATGATTAAATATGACACTTATGAAATGATTAAAATTATCTATAATATGAAACCATGATTATATTACAAAGACTAGAACATCAGAATTGAAATATTCATAGAGACAAAATATTTATCACCTGGGACAATGATTTCAATATTAAATTATTTGTAAGAAACTCTTAAATTTTTATCAGTAAAAAATATATTTAATAATATATATTAATATGTTTATGGAATATAAATGTAATATATATATACATAATTATTATATTGGACTTTTAGCGCATACAAAGTAGGATGAGACGTAGGGTGAATGTTTCTTATCTCACTTTTATTTATGTGAGATATATATAATATTCACCACATATTTTTTTTGAATATATTAACCATCAATTTAATTTTAATATACAAATTAGGAAAATTATGGGGATTTAAAAAAAAAGCTTTCAGTTTCAAACATTCATGTGTTTTATTATTTAGAGATTAACAAAGTTTTAATAGATTATGTTATAAAATCATTTTTTAAGATTATCTGTTATAAATTTAAGTTAAGTGATATTTTATTGATATTATCCATTGAAAAAATATACTTTATTCTCCTACAGTTGTTACTATATTTTTCTATAAATAGTTCCATTTTTCTCTAATTTATATTGAAAATTTCTAAGAAAATGTTTTTAAATAAAATTCAAATTTATTTCATCTTTAGTAGATAAACATTTTCTTTCAGGTCCATACTCTTCAAATTTATTTTCTACAACATATTTCAAATACATTAATTATTTTGAATGTTTTTTTCAATAAAAAAGGCTTTTTTACCATGGTTTAAATTTAATATTTATAAAAATTTCCCAATAAATTTTTTTTTACAATTTATTAAAGTAAGAAAAAAACGTTTTATTTTTAAGGATACAACATGAAAAAATTTATAGTCTTTGTGACCATTATTTCATATTATGTTTCCTTTGCAATATTCGATGATTATTTTAAAATATAAATATTTTATCACTACTTTAGGAATATTTTATATAAATTTTATCAAAAGAAAAGGATATTTTCCAATTTTTTCAATGAATGATTCAAAAATTATATTGGTGGTATTTTTCTCTAGGTAATAAATATTTAAGGATAATTATGTTTAACTAAGGATATGATATTTTTATTCCATTTAATTTTATTAATGACTTCTGATGATTATTTTTTAATTATAATTATAGGAAATACATTTATTTACTAGGGTTTAATTGAGTCATGATGTATCCTTTGTGAAACATGTTTTTTGTTTGCAGGTTATGATTTGATAAAATGATAAGAAATTTAAGAAACTTGTTTACTTTTAAGGGGTTTTTAAATGATGATGTAGTTAGTATTTTATGATCTTGTGGGAAAAATGTATTATTTTTATTATGTTACATGTGGTCCTAGAATTATATAAACCTCCAATTCATTAGATAAATCCAAATATATCAGGAGATAGTTTTGTGAAATGAGTATACGTTCTAGATCCACTATGGGAAATAGATTGGGTTAAATGATCCACTAAGTAGTTAACCATGATATATGATAAGGTTTTATACCTAATATGTATCTACACTTTTATGACATGTCTTTATTCTTATGATATGTAATCATTAATCATGATTTATTATTACTGATTTTACAATCTTATTTTATTTCAATTTTTCTATGAAAAAATCATATTCTATATTCATAGATTAAGATATTAAACTAATTTGGTATGAATTTTTTATGTTATAATGATTTTTAATACCCTTATTATTGTTTTCACATAATATAATTAGTTAATATCTCTTATGTTTACTCTTAAAGATCATTTGATATAACCCTTTCTTATACATCCCTTCACTAGGTTGTGAATAAAGGGTTTAGGTGGGGTATGTTTAAAAAGTGTACTGTGTGAAAGGATTTGTGTAGGAGATATTGAAAAAATATAGATAAATAATATGGTTGTGTCTTTAGTCAGTAAATAAAATAATCATTTAAAGACCTCAGGTGTGTATTATTGTAAAATATATTGAATATTCATATGAAATTATGAAATAATAATGTATGTTTTGATATGTTATTTATCCACATATTATCATGAAAATATATTTCAATGGTTATAAATTAATTTGTAACCTATAATAAAAACCCCCATATCAGTCCAACATGTTGTTTAATAAGAATGACCAAAGGTGTGTTTGTTAATTTAAAAGTATTTTCAAAATTAAAAACATGTTTCACATTACAAAAGTAGAAAATTATTTCATGTTATTGAGAATATATATATGTGTGTGTGTGTGGTTACTGATATATTTTTAACCTATATGAATATTAAGGCCACAAATCTATCAGACGGTTAGGTTGAGAAGATAAAAAATTTCTTTTTCATTTAAATATTATTTTGAAAGAACAAAAATTTGGTCACACTTTTATTCAAAAATATGATCAATGATTGGTATCAAATGTTATTAAAATAGTTTTTTCAATTTTTTTAACTATAAGAATTTTTTTCATAAATAGAGTATTAAATAATAATAAATGAACAGAATTCCATTTCATAATTTCTTACATTATTCATATATTAAAAATAAAATCAAACACATAATAGAAAGAGAATAAACTGTGATTGTTTTGGAACTATAAAAAAAATATTTTACTAAATTTTCATCTATAAATAATAACAAAATCAAAAATGTGTTTTATTCACATGGTCAAAATTTATTTGTTATAATTTATACTCATTTGTAAAATTAATTTAAATGCTCAATACCTAACAAAAAAATATTTGTATTGAAAAATTTCACACAATAACTCTTACACATAATTTATTTGTAATATTTAATTGCATGTCAATATTACAATTTATGTTCTTGTAATTATATAATGTATGTTTTTTAAAATAAAATTGGTTTATAATTATCTATTTTATATCAAAAAAAATTATTCAAGAGATAGATTCCTCCAATAAAAAAATTACATAGATTTTTTTGATTTATTTCTAAACTATATGAGTAAATGATATATTTTATATTAAATTATATTAAATTATTTATCAATATTCAACAAATATTTTCATTTTTTAGTTTAAATTTTAAATTATTTGTATATTTTTTATTTCAAATTTTTGGAATTTTGATGTTAGTGGTTCCTTTTACCCATTACTCATTATATTAATGAATTTATATTTTTGACTTGTACATTATCATGATAAGATTTAAATATTAAATAGTAGATAATAATTAAATATTTTAAAAAAAATTACACTTATCAGCACTGTTGAGAAAAAAAGGATGTATCCAATTTAGAAAAAGATTAAAAATTTATATCCATAGTTTTATAATAGTGATAGTAAATAAAAAATATATATCTTGTAATCACAATATTCCATGGCTTAAAAACTAAAATTTTATTCTACGGATATAACCACAACTGGATAATTTGGTTGTATCCTGGTAAAATCAAAACTTTTACAATAGTTATAATAATATTGTTTTAGATTGAGATAATACAATGGTTTTTAAAAAATGGTTCTGGGTGATAAAAATCCATGGTCTTTTAAAAAATGTTTTTTTCGACTAATCATAAAATTAAATACAACTATTGATAAATAAATCATACAAAAAGGTTATTACCATAATTTTTTATCCAATTTCCATGGTTTTGAATAGTCAAAATAAGTTCATGTTGTGGTACTATAATGTATAAATAACAACAATGTACATAGTAAACACCTCTATAGTCAAATATTTTTTTAGATAAAGTAAACTATTATTTCTAACAATTCATACACATTATCATAGTTAAATAAAAAAACCATGGATTAATTATTCACCCTTTAAAAAGTCAAAATTCATATTTACTACCCATCAATAACATGAATTTTAAAAGATTTGAATATTTTAATTCTAACCATTACATTGTATAATAATGATTTTGAATGAAGGCATATATAATTGTGTAATAAAACATTTAAACATCATCACTTTGTTAAGAAAAATATTTCTTACATTATACAATGTAATTTGAATAAAATATTCAATTTGTAATAATTTTGAAAATAAAATTATTAGATAACTAATTCCATCATCTTATCAAATTAACTATTTCAACTTCAATACAACAATTTTTTATCCCATGATTCCCTAAAAAAATTCTTCACTACCATATTTCATGAAAAACATCATCAAAAGCACATCTCAGGATGAAAAAAAGACAAATATGAGTAAGGATAATTATACTCTAAATATTGAGACTCAAAAAAGTCATATATTCTATCATAGTCCTTATTAATGTTTCCATATTATCCATAAAAATATTCATGTGAAAATATTATTTTTTTCAGTTTGATTATCATAGGGAATTCATATCTCAAAGTGAAAGGCATTGTTGAATTCTCTATGAAAAAATGAAAAAACCAAATTCTATCATAAGTTTCTTTTGTTATGTAACTAATATTTTTATTGTCTGAAAATTTAAATTGACAAAAACACCCCTTAATAGACCATTTTGTTTATGAAAACATCATTATCCAATATACAGTGAAAAAGTTTTTTTAATTGAACACTGGCATAAAATTCATTACATTTTTTGATTACAAGATAGATAAGTAGTTATCAAGTGGAAAATGTTTAATTATTTATTCTAAATTTTTAAATTGATATATATATATATATATATATTAAATTAATACATGTTATATAAAAATACATTAAAATGAAAACTATCTAAAATTTAGAATAAATTGTTTTTTAAATTATTATTTTTAATTATTATTTAAATATATATTGATTTAAAATTATTTTTTGGATTGTTCATCCCATATATGAAATGATATCATTTATAGGGTAACCAATGTAACACAACATCCTTGATCCACCACCCAAATACATTGCATTTTTTGCATAACACTTGGTTGATTCCGACACCTGCATCTATCATTCATCATCTCCTTTTATATGCACTACAATCTCTCTCCCATAGTTTACAGTATCACATGTATTGGATAATAAACTATAAAAGCCTAGATCTCACACCAATAGAATCCACAAAAAATCTAATGACATTCAATCCTTACATCACTCTTCATTAGTCCACTATCTATTTTATCATCACCAACTGTTAACCCATAAACCATGATTGATCTACCATATTTTACAGTCACTAATCCATCACCATATTGAATAATTTAAGACATTACTTTGATATTAGTACAAAAAAACATATCCTCTATAGTATACAATGACCCTTATACTATAAATTCAACCCCTCTATTTGAAAAAAAACTAATGACCCTCAGATTCATTTATAACATCAAGATAAAATAAAGTGAAAATATGGGGAAACATAACACAATATGTAATATAGAGATAACCTCAATTGATTGTTTTAAAACCGAAGGAATAATAAATTTATTGTTATGGAAGAATGTGGGTACACATTATATAACAGTTTGAAGGAAAAATTCCTAATAAAAATCATCTCACAAAAATATGGTGAAAGCACCTCACACAAACATCAACAACTGATGGGATTACTGGTGATTATTGATTACATAAAAATATTGTAGTGCATTGACTTTTATAGAAAATATCCCCCATCCAATGATTCCACCTCTACTTTGTGGTTGGTGAGGATTTCCACGTACCTATTATTCTATACCATAACTACTTTAACAAATGATGGGGGGTTACTACTATCTAAGAGAAAAATGTAGGAAGTTAGAGTCCTCTATAAAGAGACCAAAATGGGTTACAACTAATATGTATCAAACATATAGATTATTTTGGGAACTAATGAAATACCTACTCATCCTTTTTATATATATAAACATGATCTTAAAATATTTTGAAGGTTACTGAACCATATACACTATCTAAACTGATCAAGGTCAATCGCCTCCATCATTATATCTATAACGTTTTCTTAGTAGTAATTTCATGCTTTTTCATACATCCATTCTATAGAAAATCTTAAAAAATGATATTGTACATTAACATGATACACCCTATATTAAAGATATTGATTCATTTTATTATGATTGGTTCTTTGAATAACATAAAATAAATTAATCATCCTCTATCTATTCTTGAGATACTCTAAAAATTCCCCAATAAAATTTCCCTCTTAGAAAGACAATGCAGTTTTCATATATTCTATTTCAATTATGTATATATTCGCAATAGAATATATCATTTAAATACAACTCATGTATTCTTCTTAATGCGTAAACACATACCCCATAGAGGAATCCTTTATTTCTAAATTAACTAAAAATATGAATCTTTATAACCACTAATAGTAAAATTTTATCCACTATAACAGAATATAGAAATGGAGGACTCCCTGATATATATCAAGATCCTAATCTCTATGTTTCAATTATCTTATCCAATATTCTCTATATACCAACCAATTACTCCCATTATATATGAAATTTATGGTCTAGTATAAACCATAGATATTATTAGACTCCCCACTACTAAATCATGTCATACTCAAGATATCTATAACCACTCTATATTAGTGGTAAGGCTCGTTATATAAGATAACATGAAATTAATTGTAAGATGGGTAGATAGTTTTTTACATCCATACATGTTGAAGTGTTTCAAGACGTTCATTGATAAAATATTTTATCACATTAAAATATTTGAATTATTTTTGTCTTATTAAATTTTTAACCCATTAATATTTTTTATTGGACCAAAATGCTTAATATAAAACTCCTTATCCAACAGTTCATTTATCATAAATATTTGATCATTAGTGGGACCTATAACTAAATTAAACCCATAGAGAATAAAATAATAAAAAATTATTATCATGGAAACCCATGAATTATGAATAAGTATATAAAATAAATTTATTATATAAGGATCATGATATAAGAATGAAAAAACATTTACTGATAACTTCAGGAATGTTTGAGACTGTATAGAGTTTTTTCAACCTATAAACCATGTTCTCCTTTCCCTACTCTATAAAACATTATATATAGAAAATATACATTTAAACATCACAATCACCATGGAGAAAACATGGCTTCACATCTAGATACTCTTGATGTACAATCTATACAGCCCAAATTTCCAAAAATTGTTGAACATTCATCAATATATTAATAATAGAAATTTTTTTATTAAAATAAATGCATTATTAGATTATACTTTGACCACTAATATCTTACAATGTCGATTAATATTTTCTTTTAAATCTCATATGATCTTAATAGACCATTTTTATTTGATGCCTTTCATTCCTAGGGTAATGAAACATGATCCCATGTTTTATTAATTTTTTAGACTTTATGATCATCCTATATATATGTCATCCATGATGATACCTATGGACTATGGGTTACCTCAGTAAAATTTTATGGTTCTTCTACATCGATTAATAATTAATTTATATTATTTTTCTATTTTAAATAATTTGGTTGCCATATTAGTTCTATTTTCTCCTAATTTGAATATGGTCCAAACTCAACATTTTCTTGATCATCGTGCTCTATCAATTATTTATAAGAAACTATTTATTTCCTAAAGTCATCCTCTAAGGATGATTATTGTAGTATTTGTGTTATTTTTTATATAACTCTCCATAAATAATAATTTACACCATGTCTTTTGTGGATTATCAATGTTTACTAATGATATGTATTTGTATGTGGTGTCTCACAAATGAAACAGCATCACACTATTACTATATCCTTTGAAAATACATTTTTGGATCTCAAATCCAACTTTAATCTTTTTTTTAAATTTTTTGTATACATGACTTAGAAATGTATATTACTATGAATATTTACTGTTTTTACCAATACATTTCACCATCACTGTATTTAAATTAATGTACACTTAAAGAGACTGACTGATCATATAACTTGTCATATTCACTTATTCTTTCTAAAACAAAATGGTAACTTATATAGTATTAAAAATCATGTTTATTTTATCCATTGTGTTTTTATTCTTATACTTTTGAAATAAATTTTTCGCAGGTGTGTATTCCACTATAAATTATCCCTTTATTCTTTCCTGTTAAATAAAAGTGTAAATCTTCCCACTTATATATTATACACCAATTTCTAACCATAGAAACAAGATCTTACTTTTATAATGAACATCCTTTAATGATTATGATTAATTAATGAGAAACATCCCCCTTCCTACAGATTAGTTATAACCAATATCTTATGGAATAATCATCAATAAATTCCACAAAGTATATTTCTCCTCTAAGGGAAATAATTAGTGCTTTGCAAACATTAGAATTGATTTACTCAAAAATCACCTTACTCTAAATTTTTTAAATTAAAAACATCAAACAATGTCACTTGACCAAAAAAGTACTCAAAAATTAGTACATATAGATTTATAAAACTAATAAGAAACTTCTAATTAGTAATAATATTTAGTCTCGATTTATAATTAATATCAAGACATCAATTACCTGAGATCATAAATAAATTATTCAACGTTGTTGAGGCATAAACTATCTCCTCATCCTTATAAATTTCATTAATAACAATGTTCATGTCTTTTTAGATATTCCCCACCTTCATCACCATAGGCATGCCCATCAAACGTTTCATCACCCCATTATCAGTGCGAGTCTTTCACCCTATGAAATAAAAATTTTCCATGAAAATATGTTATTCTGAAGGACCTTCACCAAGTGTATTTCATAGATTATTCAATTTATAGAATTTTTTATATTAATACTAATTATACAAAATCCAACAATATTTAAGGTTTGATTGTTCCCCATGTAAACACATCCCTCCATGATTATTTAATTATAATCTAACGATTAACTTAAAGATGTAATGTTTTATGTTTCTATTAATTTAACTATACATTCATCATTGTGATTTCATTGGCCTCCAAAATATGTCACTACTTTATTGAATAGAATTTCATCTATGTTAGAAGTTCATTCCAAGCATCATTACAATTTATTTCTACAATAATTCATTTCTAATAGACTTTATTAGTGTTCCACTTTTTACCATAATGGTTTTTTGATATGTTTCATCTTATTCTCCTTGAATTGTTATTTTAATGATTTTAGATCCCATTAGAACCATGATCTATTATTAGTCATATCTCCAATGATAGAGACCATACATGGTGTGATGCTTTATATTTTTACACCTTCTTAATACACTAAATTTACTCTCTAAAAACACAATTTGTAATTTTATAAAATAAGAATCTAAATTTCTGAATATTGTTAGTATTTTTTTATGAATTGATCATTTATATTTAAAAAACTCTAAATCTAGATCATCACATATTTGGTATCTCGTGTTTTGTATCCCAATATCAAGAGTACAGTGAATGGAGTATTTTGGATGTTAATAGGGTTTAACCCTAATGGTGATTCCATTATTAAATGGTCAATTAAATTTATATTTAGGAAAAAAATTCTTCAAACATGGCCTCATAAAGATTAGTCAATGTATCATAAATATATTTCAAAAACCCTTTATGTGCAATGCATTATATAAACCCGCCAACCATATATAACTTGATGTTCATAATAGGATTCTCATCTACATCATTCTAGTTCTCCTTTGGCATTCCTTCCAATCATTCAATAATTTACTTTAGATAATTATCCTTCCACAATAAAACATTCATTTCCATTTTCCATGATAGAAAATAATTCAAATTTAATTTTTAAATCATAAATATTTGGACAATTTGGACACACTAATAGTATATAACCTCATATGTTCTACAAGAGTTTATTTGATGACCTCAAAAAAATTTATTATGTGAAAGATCAGTTAGAGTCTCAGTTATATAACATATTAATTTCTATGAATTATTAATAACCTTGAGAAGGTGAACATCAATAAGCCATGAAATCTCTTTAAAATCTCTTTTTGGGTCAACAAATGACTATCCTGATGATACAGTGATAATATCAAGGTAAAAAATGGGAAAATGTGAAAAATGAAATTACACAAGTTGTTACTTGTGAAAAACCAAAATGATTGACTAAAAATTAAATTTTTATTTCAATAATCACATTTAAGGAAAAGGTTTGAAATCAATCATTTTCAACATCACGGATCAAGAAACACATTATGATATCACAAAATCATTAAAAATGAGGCTGAGTTTGTTGGAATCACTTACCTTATATATCCCCCACTGAAGTTCCTTAACCTTCATATTTAGATCCTCCTTGATAAAATATTTAAAATTAGTTTCCATATTATCCAAAGTATAGATATACTCTATCACATTTTCCTTTTTTAATTGATGTCTCATGTCAAAATTCTATATTTTTTGTAGATCGAAGACCTTCGGTCCTTGTTAATATCAATCCAAACGAATCCTTCTAATATTCTGTTCATATTAGGGGGATTATTTTATCCAAGTGATGAAAGGAATGAATCTAAAACCCTACATGAAGAGTCAAAAAAGGGATACTGACTACGCATTATACCTTTCTTGGATACAAATAATAAAGAAGAAATCATTTGTCACCTTACTAGACATTGTGGTTTCATCAACATAATTTTCAATGTCGATCACCAATATAATTGGTAGATTCATTGTTTCTCACATAGATAGCTATATACAAGGACCATACCATTCATAATTGGTTGTGATGAAAAAAATAATTAAATTATATGGTGAATAGAAATAATCTATCATCCATGGTATAACATGAATGGTATAACCTATAAAATGGTGACAAACATCAATAATTAATTTAATTCACAACAATTATCAATATGACTTATATTAATAACTATTATTTGAATTGAATTATATTAATTAAGGTTCTAAAATGATTTTGAATAGTGTATTCATAATTTTATATCATTATACCACTAGAACTTCCTTGGATCCCACTAAATATAATGAATATATTGTACTTATTTTTCATCTAAAAAAATGGTTTTGGATAGATGATAAATATTTATAGAAAAATATGTTTGGATCAAGTCTTGTATAGGAATAGGGTCCAAGATCAGATTACATTAATGTTAAATGAAATTCTTCATCCCAAGTAATACTAAACTAAAAAATATCCCTATTATACTCCATTTTAATTTTTTACCCATTTTTAATTAAAAAATAAAATTAGTGTGCATGATATTTAATTATTTGGGTAGATAAATAATAAATCTACTAAAAATAAAAAATGTAAATGTTTCATAATGAAAATCCACCTAATGGTAAAACTCATATTTAGATATCAATAAAACCTTCAAAAAATCTTTGCAAGTATACTATGTTAGAGTAACAATTTTCTATTGTATAATAAATTACTCAAATACCCCTAAAATTTTAAAAACACCACTACAATAATTTTCAAACCACTACATGATCTTTCTATGTCATCAATAAAACAATTATATCCCATTGACCCCCTAAAAACATTTTCTAGAATTTACCAAAGGTCTAGTATTTCTATAACATTCTAATCAACCTCACCCACATCACTCATGTACTAACACACATGAGGTGTCCATAAAACTAAGATTATTTACCTACATTTCTCTCAAGATCAACAAATATGTCTCAGAAACCAATACTAGATGGGACCATTATTGTGATATTAGATTTGGTGTTCAATTTTCTTTTTACTACCCTCTAATGGTATCCGTGTTATTTAGAAACTACTCGAGCATTGAAATTAAATTTATAAAATTAAGATTTTTTCTTAAATTTTAATTCCACTAACTATATGTATAAAATAGTCATGTCCTACCCGAATAGTTTAATTTCACAATAGAGCATTCAAATTGTTTAAATTATATAGAGTTTTATGTTTTCTATTATTCACGTATTTATTATTTAATTAAATAATATTTTAATATATATTTTTCATCCTCCAAACAATACACAACTCAACAACAAACTATTATTCAATTATTTCAAATAACCCATATGTAGCTTTTCCCAAATCAAATCGTACACAACTTTACTCAACCCAAACAAATCTAGGGTGAAGAAACCAAAACCCATACAGATTTTGTTTGTAAATTCATATTTTAATAGCTCATTTAATTATAATTATCCCTTATGTGGGTCTGTATCAAGTAATTATAATTCAACTGGACTCTCTAACCATGTAGGAAGAAAAAAATAAAAAAGGAAATAATGTTTCTGGAATGTAAACGAAACATATAAAATGATTATGTATTTTTAAAATTAAACTAATTAAAAATGTTCTAACTAAATTTTAATTTTTTATTCTAATTACACATTATTAATATTTATTAATTATTAATATTATAATTATTTAGAAGGAAATATTTTATATAAAATTTATAAAATATTAAAAAAATTATAATTTCTTTATTAAGATAAATATGTTTTTAATATTATTTTATTATAATATTTTTAAAGAAAGAAGATATTAATATGATAAAACAAGTATTTAATTAAACAATTTAGAAGTAAGAAAATTTAAAAATTATTCACATGACTCAAACATATAATATTAATTAATTATTTATAAAAAATATAGATATATAAGAAATATTTATTTTCATATATAGACACATGACATACATATAAATATAAATGAACAAGAAAATTAGTAACATAATCATATGAAATTTTGAATTAAAACGTAAAAAACTATATGTAAATGTATTGAAATACAATATTAATAATAAATTAAAAATATAAAAATACAATAAGACAATATAAAATAAAAAAATTAGTTAGAATTATTTATTTATAATAAGAATCATTTTGGAATATACGAACCACATAAAAAATATATAAATAATTAATAAAAATAATTAATAATTAATAATTATCAATAACCCAATACATATGACATAGCATGTCTTCATACTCAAGTAGAGTATAATGAAGAATGAAAATATAAAAGAAGTAACAAATCAAATTAGTTAAGATTCCTAAAATTTAACTTCATCCATTATTAAATATCAAATTAAAATTTCCACTATTTAAAAAGGAAATTATTAAATTATTAATCTTAAAATGAATTTTTATCATGTAATAACTGTCAAATTACATCCCAATAATTCCTAACTGTGGTTTACTCACTTCACTCATTAACTAAATAAAATTTCATTACATTGAACCATATATTCCCTCAACCATTTATTAGGCGATTCGCACCATCAGCTTGAAAAGGATCGGAAATCATTACTATGTAGATAAAATTACACAATTGAATATATTTTCAAGAATTATTATTTTCTTTTGGTTAGTGGAAATGAAAAAAAATGAAATAAGAACAAAAATTATTAAAACGTATAATAACAGACAATTAATTATTTAATATGTTGAAAATTCATAGAAATGAGTATGTGTAGGTGTGAGGGATAATAAAATGAATCAAATTAATATTGGAATGAATAAATACCAATATTAAAATTTCAATATGTTTCTTAGAAATTTTTTATTAAAATTACTACTATTATAAATAATCTTATTTTTTTATTAATATTTTTACAATGTAATTAATATATTTTATGATTCAAAAAATACTCTATTTTCTAAAAGAAGAAAACGAATTTTCAATAGTTTTTAAAAATATATAAATATTGATTTCCATTAGAAATATAAATATCCATACACAACATTTATTTATGTAATAGTAATTAAAATGGAAATTAAATTAAATGGAAATGTCGAAGAATGAAAATTAATGAAAATGGGAGTATTAAAAATGTAAATAATTAAAGAAAATTAATAGATGGTACTTAAAATAAATTTTCCCTAATATTAGTGATTAATTTTGAAGATGGATAAATTTCATATTTTATAGATTCAGTAGTGTGTGTCATAGAAAATTGAAAATTATTGAAATTAATTTTTATACTCTTTAATCATTCATCAAATTTCTATTTTACAAATTAATAGTTTAAATTTATTATTTTTATTATAGTCTATAATTCAAATAAATATATTTATTTTTTTCCTTTTTTTTATTTCCTATATTCATAGCTAAAAATATATATTGACATTTCTCAATATTATTAGTTTATAGGATGTAATTTTTTTTATTAAATGTTTTTCATTATTGTTTTTAATTCATTCATTTTAATATATTTTAAAAAAAATTATTCAAAATTTATTATAAACATAGTGGTGTAAATATATTAATCTGATTCCCTATCTAATATTCCAGAAGGCCTAGAGATCATTTTTAATCACCAGATTTTGGAGCTAGATTTAATTGTATTATAAAATCCATGTGTGGATGAATTGACCCTTTCTAAAACAAAAAATAATATATATAATACTTCACCTACAAATCTAGTATTTATTTTCCAAAATTTATAATTTTTTATACTAAATTACAGGATAATATATAGTGGAAAATATAAGATATCCTTTTCAAGAAAATAAGTCTATAGAAGTTGATGAGGTTTGGAAATTACTATGTTATAATATTTGTGATGTTTATTAAAGTATTGAAAGAGAAGAAACTGATCTAGCACCCACAGTGGATCTGATTCTACACTTAAAGTAGTATATGGTGGAAGTGGTAATTTTTTCCATGTAACAACCCATGATTTTATGGTATGTTTTAATTAACAAAATATATATTTTATAGCTTTTATTTCATGGAACATTTGGTTCAAATTCACCATGGTCTATTATAAACAAGTCATTAAAATAGAATGAATGAATATTATTAGCAAAATTATATACAATTTTCAGTTTATCAACAATTTTTTGTGTTTTATTGATATGATATCTGAGCAAATACAATAAATCAAGTATTTTTCAAAAAAAAATAATTTTACCACCTTTTAATGGCGCCCCACTTTTAAATATAGATTATGAAAAATTTCTATGTTTCATTATAAAAATAAAAATTCAAATTTTTAATTGGGACATAAAAACTTATTTTGGTTAAATTTTTGGTAATTTTCGGATAAATTTCATATTTTAAGTGAATATTTAAAAATACTGCATTTTAATTCAAAACTGATTTTTCATCTAATTTATTTATATTTTTAGACAATCCTTTTAGTTTATTTTAATGTATAATTATATTATTTTAATATCAATAAAACCTATATTGGTCATTGGAATCAATTTGAAATTGAAATTAGTTGTAAAAGCATTTAAAACTTTTTAATATTTCCCTTAAAAACCCTCTTTTTTATTTTTTCAAATGAATTAATTTAAAATCTAATTTTCCCAATTAAATGAATTTATTTTGGTAATTTAGATTACATATTTGGAATAAATAGTTCTAAATTAGGTTATAATTTTAATTTATTTTTTATGTGTAAAAAATGCACCACGATAAAAGAGAATTATTTACCATTGTATGGGTAAAATTGTGATAAGGGTAAAAGTGAAACGGTTAAAGCATAACATACCGAAAAAATAAAATAGATAATGGTTGTTTGAGGTGTGACCAAAACCTAAGAATCTATCACAACATTAATAGAGTTTCTATTTCATTTAAATTAATTCCACCTCAATGTGGTCAACATTAAATATAAATTAAACAATAATTTAATGACTTGAACCCACCTTTACTCATGTATAAATACCAACCCTCACTATCCAATTCTGAAACATATAGCCTTGTATCTCCTCAAATATCTACCCAATACTGTCCTACTCACTCTCACCACTTCTATGTGTTTCTGGTATCCCCAATAGGCAAAATCAAATGTCCACAATAGTCTTTCAAGGAGGTAATATTCAAGAGGTAACTTTCCCAAAGTACCTCTATTAATTTCTTTTCTTTTTCTACTTTCTCATCACCTATTTCATCCATCAATGAATGATAAATCCAGAATAATGATTATACATATGTTTTAGTTTTCTAATGTAATATCACATATCCATGTCGTTTCTCACATCCTCTTATTTAGATAAATGAAATTGTTTTCCATGTTACGCTGGTTGATCGACTCCATGAATATTGTTTTTGTTTTTTTCCCATTAATTCCTTAATGGATGGTCATATAACTACATTTCTACAAAAATAATATTTAATATATAAATTATATTCTATTTCATATTTTGTAAATTTTATATTAAACGAAACCTTCATGTTTTCCATATTGTGGATATACGATAACATCAATTCTGGATGTGTGGACTATCGCACCCTCAAAACGAGATGATTCGTTAACACTATAAATGGAATGTATTAAGAATGAATTTTATATTTGAAATAGATATGGTACTATAATTATAATATAAATATGTATAATTTAATTTTCAATATTTTAATATGAAAAAAATGAAAGTAGTGTTCATGCATATGTACGACATATCGTCTCTGTGAATAGTGCATTTCATTTATTATCTCCAAACATTATACATTATTCTAAATAAATATGTACTAAATATATAACATAATTAATTCATGGGTTAAATTTATCAGATTATCAATTCATGATATAAATAATATAAGAAGATAATAACATGTCAAAACATACTTGAGAAAACTATGCAATTTACACATGAAATAGTGAAATAATGAATGATTTTTAACAAAAAAGAAAGTGAGATATTATAAAGAGATGTTATAAAATATTATGAACCTTATTACGGTTTTATAATAAGATCGTAACAATATTTAAATCGTTATTTGGGAGGTTAAGGTATGACCACCCAAGATAAATTGTAAGGTAACAGTTAATTTTGCAATCTCATTATTAATTGAGTTTGTTTATATGTAAGTATCTAATAGAACATCTTTATCATCCATATCTATGTTTCCTAAAATATTATTTTAAAATATTATTACTATTACTAGATAGTAGTTTTTAAATTCATTTATAGCCATTTTATTACTTTTATAAAATACTTTGTAAGGAATCCTTCTATCATTCTCCAAATTAGTTACTTTATTTCCTTGTCATCAAATCAATGAAAAGAATGTTTTTTAACATATATAGTGAAAGATGTTATTTTACACCATTAAGAATAATTAATATTTTCATTCTTCCCTTAAAATCTTACAAGATTTTTTTTCAAAATAATTTTTTTTATTTTATATTTGTCTTACTTTTAAATAAATTCAAATTAAAAAAGGGATATATCTCTCAATGAGTTTTATTGATTTTTTGATATTATTTTCATCTATTACAACATCCTTTGTTGTATTTTATACTTAATTGAGGTTGATTTATTATGATAAAATGTTACATAATGTATTAATGTTTTAATGATATTTTTGACTCTGGAAGTGCTATTTTTATACATTTAATGGTTTATGGTTAATATATTAAAATTTTGTATGTTAGTTTTTATTAGAATGTGTTTGTTATGTTTCAACCTTTTCATATAAGTAATTTATTAGACTTAGTAATAATAGGGTGGGGACTTCTATAGCTCCTGGAGGCATCATTAGGTCTCAGGAGACAAAATTAGTTGGGGACAAACCCTTCTCATTTTTCTTCCAATTATTTTAACATTTCTCAAAGGATAGATATTGTCACTGATTAGATGGGATTCTACCCATATACTTAATTAGTAATGAGGATAGATCCTTATAGTAGATATATAGAGGATATATCATTATAGTGCAGACCTCCGACATTATTCATTCCATCATTATGAGATTAATTACTTATATTACATGTGATTTTTTGACTAGTAGAATGTCCATTAGAATATTTAAATATAATTATTTTGATTAATTTTCCCCATATTATGTTTAATATCATATTTAAAAGATATTTCTTATAGTTTTATACTTTATATATATGTTTATTGTTTTTTATTAAATTTTATTCTGTATTATTTACTAATATTAACCATATGATCTCACCCTTTTCTTATATTTTATTTTACCAGTATGTTAGGATGTGTATTTGGATTGATATAAAGGGTATATTTTTGTGAATAATGGAATTCTAAAAGCATTTTATATGTTATATTTTATATGAATTGTAATGTAAAGTTCATGTATGTAATCTATAATCCTTGATTTCCAAACAGATCAGTCTATCAGGATTTTATTCCTTATAATCAATTCAATGTATTAAAATAAATCACCCTCTCCTGGAAACTAGTTTTGGGGAATTACAATAGGTATTAGGTTAATTTTATCAAGAAACATATAAATTATACTTAAAAAACATAGTTTATGAAACATAACCCCAAGATAAAAACCGAGGATTAATATATGAGAACATCTCAAAGAAACCATTTTTATGGTTATGAGACTAGATGTACAAAAACAGTTTAATTTATGTTATGAATTTCACTTGTTGTGGGATTATACATAATGATATGATCTAATCAATATTATTACATTATTTATAAATGGATCTTGTTGTATGGAATAGAGACCATATCAATGCACATAATCGTTTTAGGGATTTCTTTCCTAGGCAAGATAATGATAGTAGAGATAGTGATACACCTTGTTCTAAATAGCTTATAACCATAATGGGATAGAATAAATAGGTTATGAATTATAATATTACCCATATGGAGCACCCTGATCTATAATTCATAGAATAAATATATATTTTCTTCACGATTCAATAACCTCCAATATTAAATGGGACTAAAAATCTATTGGTATATGGACTATAGATAAGTTAATTAGAGAAAATATTTCATCCTTTAGGGACTAATGAAAGAGGAAAAGTTGTCATGTAATTTTATAATCTCATAACATATGTGAATCAGTGGTGGTCTTTAATTCATTATATAAAGGAAGATGAAGAATTAGATAATATTGAATGGGGGAGTTCAAATAACATTTCATTGAATAATACATTCCTCGTGAAATGAGATCTGATATAGAGAGACCATTTTTGAGTCTAATGATGAAAGAGGATGAGAATACTGAAAATTATGAAGCTAAATTCACAATGTTTCCAATGTATGCTACAGACTACATACATAAATCTAGAAGTAATATTTTTCTATTCATTGATGGGTTAAAATGATTCATCTAACATTCATTGATCTCATAATATTTCTCATCATAAAAAGATATAGACTCATGTGTTATCAAGATAGAAATGGTATTCACAATGTCTTATGATGTTAAAGTAAATCAAAGAGAGGAAGAGGACTATGGATAAAGAGACGGATAAAGGAATGAATGTAAAGAAGGATTTTTCCACAAGTGATCATTGTGGAAAAATCACCTTGGGAAGTGCTTGAAGGGATTGAGTGTTTTTAATAAGTTTGGAGAAAACGGTCAATAGAAAAAAGAAAAAAAAGGGAAGAAAGAAAATATTTATATTCAGTATTTAAACTATAGTTAAATGGGGAAATATGCTGATATATGTCCTATGAATCAAAGAAATATTCCTTAAAAAATAAAAGGGTTCAGAGTCAAGCATATGTTATTACTACAATCAATGTGAAATAATTAATGTATTTGTGTTTTTGGATTAAATATTAATGTGATTATTATTTTGTTTATAAGAATCATGTGATATATAATAAATGTAATGAAATACATATTATTTAATAATTTGAAATCATTCATGTTATGATTAAGGTATTACGGTGATCAAGTGATTCCTATATTATTTATGAGATAAAAATATATATATTATGTTATTTGGGGAAAATCTGAAGTTAATTTTATTTTTTTGGAAATTTAGTGAACATCCATAAAAAATTTTGGGCCTTGAATTCCTGTATATGTATTTTTGAAAGTCTTATGGTTGGAATGGATTAAGTTAAACATTGGATATTATTTTTATGGTTAAAATATTTCTTATGGTTATTTTTTGGAATGTTATACTAATATAAATTTTTAGAAAAAGGAAAAACCTCATGTTGGGTGATAACCTGTCATGTCTAGAAAGGCTACAAGGCTTGTATCCACTTGTAAAGGGAGTCAAGGGAACGTAACCTATAACTGGCCTACATGATTTCAGGTTTAGTATAACATATTTTTCATGGTTTAAACATAATTTTCGATGAACTATAAATTAATTTTTAGAACCTAATACATTTAAGATAAAAAGAATATATTGGTATTTTATTATATTTTAGAGATAAATATTATTTTTTCCATAGTTTAAACAATATTTATCATGTAATTATATTTTTTATGTTCATAGTTTACATACTAAATGAATTCCTCGACAAAAAAATTGAAACAAAAATGTTATCTGATTTTTTTCATAATGGGAAATCAATGACCATTTATCCAATTACAAGTTTATGGATTTGTGTTGGTATACTTACTTATTACCATGTTATCTATCACTCTCTATCAAAACATGATCATTTTATTTCTCTTCCATGTCCTCGTTTTCACTTTCAATTAATTTTATTCCTATACAAAATCCCAATGTTTGGGTAAAAATCAAATTTCCATTTCCTCTTATTAAGATGAAGTTATATTAACCCTATTTCCAATGTGGGTTTCCCAGAAAATAATATTAAATTATCGACCCTTGATTTATGAAGTTAGATTTTAAATTTTGAGGATGAAATTTTTTTTGAGGGTAGAATATAACACCCCATGATTTTAGGGAACATTTTCATCAAAAATATATATTTAATGGCTTGTGTTACACACAACACCGAGTTCAAATGAACCTTTTTATGTTATAATCTAAATTATAAAATAAAAATATTATCTATTTTTTACCATATTATGTACAATATAATGTTTAATTTTTTTAGATATAATATATGAACAAATCCAATAAAACAATTATTTTTCAAAAAACATAGTTTTACCGCCTTTTGTGGGCGCAACCATTTTAAATATATTTTTACACAAATTTATAAGTTATGTTTGAAAAAAAAATTCTTATTTGTAATTGGGACATAAAAATTTACTTTGGTGGAATGTTTTGTATTTTTTGATAAATCTCATATTTTAAGGAATACTGAAAAATACTGCTTTTTAATTTGAATGTGATTTTTTAATAAATTATTTATATTGATAGATTTTAATTTTAGTTTATTTTAATTAATAATTATATTATGTTTTTAGCAATAAATTTTAAATTTAAATTAGATATAAAAACTTTTCAAACATTTGAATGTTTCACTTCAAAAAACCATCTTTTTTGTTTTGTCTACAAAGTTAATTTAAAATATAATTTTCATAGTACATGAAGTGATTTAAGAAATAATATATTCTATATTTGCAATCATAAGTTACAAACTAGGTTATAAGGTCAATGTAATTTTTAGTTATAAAAAATTTACCATGTTAAAAAGATTATTTACCATTGTATAGGTAAAATTGTGACAATGGTTATAGTTAAAAGGTAAAAGATTAACGAACCTAAAATTTTAAAAATTTAATGGTTTTTGTGATGTTTATTGACCCTAACCATCCTAAATAAATTAATTTAAATTATATTTTTTTGAAATTAGTTTTTCCTCAACGTGGTTAGCTTTCAATATAAAATAATAAATAATTTAATCACTTGAACCAACCTCTCCTCAGTTATAAATATCAACCCTCACCTCTCCTTTTTCACATAGAAATCCTTTTATCTATGAAAATCACGTATAAAACCCCTACTACTCAGTATCCCCATGTTCAAGTGTTTTTCACCTCACCAAAATACAAAATCCAAGTCCTTTATGGGTCTTTCAAGGATGTGATATTTAAGAGGTAACTTTCTCAAAGTACCTCTCTTAATTTCATTTCATTTTCCAATTTCTCCAAAACTCCTTCATCAATCAATTAATGTTAACTCCAAAATAAATTATATATTTTATTATTATGTTTCCAATGAAATATATCATATCTAGTTTATTCCTCACCTCCTCTTATTCAATGAAACGAAATTGTTGTCCAATTTATATGGGTTAACTGACTCTGTAAATATAGTTTTTGTTATTTTTTACATTAATGCCTTAATGGATGGTCTTAATAATATTTTTTTTGAAAATATAATATATTAATATATAAATTATAACATATTTCATATTCTGTAAATTTTATACTAAACGTACCTTAATTCTTTTCATAGTGTTAATATACAAAAACATCTTTTGTTGAAGTATGGACTACCGCCCCCTCGAAGCGAAGTGATTCATTATTGATATAAATGGAATGAATTAATGATAATATTTATATATTAGAAAGATATTATACTAGAATTATAATATATATATATATGTGTATGTATCATTCAATTTTCAATATTTTAATATGATAAAAAATTAATGTTGTGTTCGTGTGTACGTATGACCATCCTTCTCTATAAGTAGTGAATTTCATTTCTTATATCCAAACATTATAGATTATTCTAAATAGATTTTTAGTCAATATATGATATAATTAGTTTATTTTAATCATTCTCTAGGTTATGGAATCATGATCTAAGTACTATAATAAGAATATAACTTTTCAAAACATAGTTGATAAAACATGGAAATTAACACAATAAATAGTGAAATGATGATGGATTGCTAACAAATAGGTAATAAGATATTATATAGAGATGATATAAAATATAATGAACAATATTATAGTTCTAAAATATTATCTTAACACTCTTCAAGCCATTATAAATGATGTTAAAGGATGATCACCAAAAAGGAATTGAAAGGTAAGGGTTAATTTAACAATCCCATTATTATTTAAGGTTGTTTATAAGTAAGTATATACTGAAACATATTTATCATCAATGTCTATGTTTCCTAAAAATTTATTTCAAAATATTATTACTATTCCATGTAAAAAATTAATATCATTTATTCAAATTTTTATCTTTTTATAAAATGTTTTAAATGAATCTCCCTGTCATTTTACAAATGATATACATTATGAACTTTTTAACAAATTAAGGAAATAATGTTTTTAAACATACATGGTGTAAGTGGATATTTTCATCTGTGATAACACCTTTAATTTTTTAATATTACCTTAAAATATTACTAGTTTATTTTTAAAAAAAATCCTTTATAATTGTGTTGCTTTTAAATGATTTCAAAGTAAAGTAAGGGATATCTGTCCCAAATAGTTTTAATGATGTTATAAGATTATTTTCATCTATTTCAACATCCTTTGTTGAATTTTCTTATTAATCGAGGTTGGTTTATTCTGATACAATATTTAATATTGTATTGAAGGTTTTATGGTATATTTGACAGTGGACATTCTATTTCTATACCATTAATAGTGTACGATTGAAGTATTAAAATTTTTTATGTTGGTTTTAATAGGAATGATTACGTAATGATTCACCCTTTTCATATAAAGAATCAATTAGACTTAGTAAGTTATGAGAGGGCCCTCTATATCCCCTCTATACATTTCTAGGTCTGATGAGATGAAATTATTTGTTGACAAACCCTTTCGCGTTTGTCTTCTAATCAATTTAACATTATCAGGAGGATAGATCTTGACATAGATCATAGGGGTTTCTACCCAAAAACTGAAACTATCACAAGGATAGATATTTACTGTAGAGATCTTGAAAATATATCATGGTAGTATAGACATCATAAACTATTTATTCCATCATAATGAGATTATTTATTGATATTGCATGTGATTATTCGACTATTATAATATCCACGTGAATGGTTAAATGGAATTATGTTGATCTTTTCATATCACGATATATTAAATATTAATTTTAAAAGGCATGTGTTTATGTTCTATACATTCCTTAAAGGATTATTCTTATTTAAAAAAAATTGAGGAATTAGTTTTGCAAACTGAGCATTTAGTCTCACCCCTTTCTTATGTTTTGTTTTCCAACGATTCTAATATTTTTATTATGATTGATATGAAGTGTTAATATTTGAGAATAATGGTGTTCTCAAAAAAATTTATATTTGTCATTTTATGTTAGTAATTTTAATGTGAGGTTCATGTATGTAATCTATTTTTGATGATTTCTAAACCGGTCAGTCCATCAGGATTTGATTTCTTGTAATCAATCGAATATATTAAACTAATTCACCAAATATTGAAAACTAGGGTTGGTGCGTTACATATCAACACTCCATAAGAAGAAATCAATAAGTTTTGTAAAAGAGATATTTTTTTCAAGTCCAATGAAAATATAATTGGATGGATTGATATGCAAGATATAATTTTTTTCATTTCTTTAATATAATAAAGCTTAATATGAGGGAGCTTAAGTGGACTTGGGACAATATAACTTCTGATTTTGAGGACCTCATCCAAGAAGTTCTAGCGTAGGATAAATATATTCTCAATTGGAATCTGCAAAGGAATAATGAATTCATTACCCTATTTTTTTCAAAAATATTTTTCGATTAATTTATTATTTAATTTTCTTACAATTGTGGTTTCATTGTATTTTAGATTTTTATGTTGGTCATTATTATATAAAGTAATTTCTGAATTAATTTAAGAGAAGTGATGAGATTTCAATATTTTAGATTGAATAATTTATTATTGAATTTATTATTAAAATATTAATATTATGGGATTTGATGAATAATTAATCATTTGATTGATTATGGAATATTGATATTATATAATTTAATTAATCAATTATTGAATTAATTTATAATTATTGTTTAATTTTGAAATTTCTGATTTGGTATAATAAATATTGGAATTATTTATTAAATTTTTTTGATATGAAATCAGGAAAATTAATTGCTAGAATATAGAATGGTTGTAATGGGATAAATTATTTGGTAAATTAATTAACAGAATTGATGTTAGCAATTTATTGGTGAATTAATTGATGGTTTTTTCTTGATTAATCAATTTTTTAATTAATTAATGGATTTGGTATGATTAATTAATTATTGAGTTAGTTAATGTGATATAATTAATACATGTGATATATGTGATTTATGTGATATATGTAATTTATTGATAAAACGGGGTGTGGGACACAGACTAATGCTTCAAATACCCACAGGGTCTTAGACATGGTTTTCTAGACCATGGGATTGCATGAAAATTACGTGGGATAGGGGCTGATTCTCAAGATATCCATGATGCTAGTGATAGATATTAATGCTCTAAATACTCATGAGGTTCTAGAAATGATGTACAATTCCCATAAGACATACATTGGACTATGTTTCCAAGTAGTTATTTTAGTGAATTGAAGTGAAATTCATAATTCAATTCAGTTTATTAAATTATATTCTAATTGATGATGTGAATGGTTTAGACTCTTCCATATTCTGAAGGAGGTATTGAGGATTGGGTGCCCTTAGGATCCTAGGTGTTTATGTGGTTAAATAATGAATAATGTGATAATGTGGTATTTTTTTACCTACGTATTTTACTTATTTATTTATTCAAATTCATACACTATTATTGACTATATATTTTTTTAGGAACCATTGGTGGGGGCCTACTGAGTTGTACTCACACCCTACTTTGGCTTCCAGATCAATACCCGAATATATTTCATGTTTGTAGGATAGGATAAGGTAAAAGGACCAATCTTAGAAGGTTGAGCCAGGAAGGATCATGGTCAAGGAAACAAGACATTGTTAGGGAACCAAATGGGTCTTTTTAGTTTCCTTAATTTTGGTTTTTTATTTTAAACACTTGACATTTACTTTAGTATATAATATTTTCAGTTTAGTTTTGATATTGTATTTCTAATTTTAGTAATCTAGTGATCTTGGTAACGTTCTGTTTATAGTTATATGTCATTAAATTAGCACTTCACAATTTACAATTGTTTGTTACTCTGAAAAAATAGGTTATAGTATCTTTTAATTGATATTAGACCCTCGCTGATAGTCGGCATCCTCTTTTATATTGGGAGGCATGCTTGTGGTCATGTGGTGATCTTGCTCGGGTAGAGGAGTGTGGCACCCAGGCCAAGACGTTACACATATTTTCATTTTATATGATACATAAATGTTATTTTATAATAATAAATGGTGAGGATACTATTTTAATGGTTAGGTTACTATTACCAATTCTCATATTACTATTCCAATGATAAGATTACTATTGTAATGGTTAGAATAATATTCAACTAATTATATTTTTATAGACATATGGGATTCAAAATTTCTATAAACACCACATGTTTCATTCATTATTCATTCAAATCTATTTTTTTCAAGGTTATATATAATTTAATTTTCAAGATGAATATTTCATAATTAATATTTTGCATCATTTTACCATTGTTTTTCATGAGTGAAGTTATTCTGTTGGATCAAGAAGGTGTAAATTAGTATATTTTAGTTATATTATTTTTTATTTTTTATCAAGGAATGTTTTTATTCTCCAAATGCAATGATTAAATTAATATAATTTAATTTAGTTGGTTTTATCATGTGGTGTTTGTGGGTGCGTGTGCATTATGCCACATTACTAAACATGACATGATTACAATAATGGGAATTCAACTGATAAAATTTAGGGTGGATGCACTCTTCCTCATTTATGAAATTTCACCATCAAACATTCTTTATATATACTAAGGTAAAAATAGGATTTGGTAAATCATATTCTTGGATTCCTTCAGTTCCAATGTTTCCTCCTCATGCATACTATTTTTATAATGTACTTTGACTATGTTGGTTTCATTATTACATAGATTATTATATCTATGGTCCAATATCATTTATGGATGATCCTCATAAAAGATATTGTTTTCTTATTATACCACCTCTAAATTCAATATATGTGTTAGTTCTAGTATATACTTCTTTTATAGGCATACATGGAATAGTTCATGTACATAAAAAATGGTTGCTGGTGGTGCTAGTTGATAAACCACAACTCCAATAAATTTTAAAATCTCAAAGGGGTAGATGTCCTAGGAAATTATTTTCCCATTAATCCCAAATATCATGACCCTATTCTATATATTTATAAGGAAGAACACTTTATCTCTAACCTAAAGATATAGGTTTTGTCGATTTTGGTAAAAATATCTCTTCGGTCAACTTTTAAAAACCCTACTGTGCTTCTGAAAAGTTTTAACATTTCTTACCATTTATTTGACCATTTAAGGACCCAATAGATTATGTTCTTCTACTTCATCCCATCACACTAACACACAACATTTATTCCTATAAAGGGATTCATATAAATAAATTTAGATACTTTAGTGGAAATTAATAACTATACTATAAAACGATATTGACTCCATCCTCCTTTGAATCCCATTGAGCATGCTGTCAATAAATACACAAGTTTCTTAATAGTCTATTTAAATTTGCCATCAGTTTCTTCATGATAATCCGTATTGAATGTCTAATAAGTGTTTAGATCATGTAAGATAATTTTCTATAACATAGAGTTAAATCTCAGATATCAGT
Organism: Viscum album; assembly: GCA_963277665.1. Taxonomy (NCBI): domain Eukaryota; kingdom Viridiplantae; phylum Streptophyta; class Magnoliopsida; order Santalales; family Viscaceae; genus Viscum; species Viscum album. The sequence goes on along the minus strand of OY728160.1, from coordinate 373,241,113 downwards.
CAAATACCATCAATTATAGTGTCCTATACACCCTCATAACTTCTCTAATGTTTATCCTTTCATGTTTACTGAGTGAGAAGTCCAGTAAAATTTTAATTAAGTTATAATGCTTTGTAATATTATCCACCATGAAATGTAGATAATTATTTTCACTTTTTGTCTTTAAAACACTGGTGAAAAAGTAAATGGTGATTTTCCCTATTTATATATTGGTACGTTTAATGGTTTCATTAGCCACTCATGTTTTTTTCTTTTAGACATCACATATTAACATACTAGGAATTTAGATATATATTTAATGATACCTTTATTCATATTTTCACATATATATTTCTCTCAGAGATAATAATACATCTTTATTCTCCTATGGTGGATTTCAAAGGTTGAGTGATCTTAATCACTCAAAAATTCATTATTTATCTCTATATTAGATCGTATATATAGTCATGAACAAAATATTAGAACTCCTTATTCATCAATTTGGATCTATGGTGAATTACCTTTTCTTATATCATCCACCTTCTAATGTATTTCCACACCATCTTTTTGAGAATATTTTGTCTCTATATAAGGAATGGTTAAGGAATCATTTGGGAAAATAATTCTAATGTTCCTTCCATTATGAACCCCATTTCTATACATTGTGAGTCTAAGAATACTTGAACTTTATCAGTTATTATCATTGATATGGATTCAATATCCTTTCTACGTAGAGAATTAGCAACTTTATTTACCTTCCCAAGATGGTAGTGGGTTGAGTAATCCTAGTCCTTGAGTATATAAACCCATCTTTGATGGAACATAATAAGCTCCTTTTGTGGGAATATATATTTGAATCTCTTTTTATTCATATATATCACAAATTTCTCCCAATAGAGATAATTCTATAAGATTTTCCACATAAATATCATAGAATCCAACTTCATATCATGGGTTGGATAGATCTTCCCATGACTATTCAACTACCTTGACACATAGAATACCCCATTATCATTCTATATTTTTAAAAACCCCAATCCCTTCATTAAAGAATCATTTTTAATACAAAAATTTCTCCACGTGAGGGAAGCATGGGGACTTGTGTACTGATAATACTCTTTTCCAATTACTTGATTATTTTATTTAATTCATAAGACCGGACAAACTTTACTCCCTTCCAATTGATAAGGGTTACTAGGTTTTAAAATCAGGATAAGTTTCTCAAAAATCATCGGTAAATCCCAAGTAGTATACGGAAAAAATCTATCTCCCTTATATATATTGTTTTGGGATACTCTTCGATTACCATTATCATATAAGGGTCTATAGATATCACATTTTTGGTGATAACGCAATCCAATAATAACACTAACTCCATAAAAAATTTACAATTAATATACTTTTCAAATAACTTCTCCTTTCAAAAAGTCTTTAGCATGGTTTCCAAATGCTCTTCTTGCTACTCATTTCTTTCAAAGTATATCCAAATATCATCTATAAATACTACCACAAATTTGTTGAAAAAAATATATAAAGAATATATTCATCAATTCCATGATTATTTCAGAATATTTAGTGTGTCTAAAGTGTATCACTAAGAACTCATATTTTCAATACATTATTTTAATGTAATTTTTTAGGATATCAACCTTATTCATATTTAATTTGTGATATCTCGACCAAATTTCCACCATAGAAAAATAATTGACCCCACATAGTTGATTGAATAGACCATCTATCTATGAAAATTGATACATGTTCTTTATCATTATTTTTCTGATATATTAATAATTGATATATAAGCACATTAAACCATCCTTAATCATGAATAATAAGACTATCACACCCCATGGTGAAGCACTCAAGTGTAAAAAATACTTTCTAAATTCTCTTGTGGATTACTATTTGGCACTACTAACTCAACAGTGGCCATTCTTTATATATTCTTGGATATGGGTAGAGATCATGGTATAAGTTCAATTGTGAAATAAACCCTTAAATTGGGAGTGTATATATGAATCTATGTGGGAAATACATCCGTATAATACCTCATAATAGAAATATATTCAAAAAATGATTCTATCCTTTTTTCAATCAGTTGAGCTATATATGATTTCTCTTAAGGTAATAATACCTAAACTTGATCTGAATATTCCGAAAGCGATTCATCCTCCTCCTTACACTTGTGTACAACCTATGGATTACTCAAGATGTGAATATTGTTCTCTCTCTCCTGGCGGCTAATGTTGGATTTATATATGGACATCCAATCTATTGAAAATATTTCATCATACTCTACTGATGAATGTTGGGAAATATTTTCTAGAAGGCCCACTCAACATACATTGACCAGGGATGAGTTATATACATGGTATAAAATAATTGATATTTTTTTGTTCTCCTCGGAATGTCAAACACATGTATTGAGGTGGTATTTATATATTTATACTAAACATACAATATAATAATGAATTTTAATAACTATATTCAAAATTAATGTTTAGTTTTATTGAATGAACAACTACTATACCTATCACCAAATCATTGTTAGGATTCACCTTAGTAGTATTGGTAGAATATTCCCGTCATTTCTCTCTAGTACATTGAGTTTGATATTATTTATTATCTCAAAAAACCCTTATCTTAGGACATTAATTCACATAATTCATGTGTTATATGAAATTGAAGCACTATATTGTGGGTTGAGTGTTGTTCTAAGCCTTTTTTCCTCAGTTGTATTAGTAAGATTTTTCATATCCCTACGGTATAGATTAGCTCAAGTCCCCTCTATTCCAAATATAAATCATATCCCAGTTCCCATGAGAAAATTTCTAGGATTCTTCTTCCCACACTTTTTACATGTAGGTAGTACAGTTTTCTACCCTCCATGATATTTATCCATTCATCCTGCATAATAAAACTCGATTTTCGGCTTTTTGTCTCCATGTCCATGTGACCACTATGAGTGAACGATCTCTATATAAACCATAAGGTCAAAACATTAAATCTATTCATAGTTTTAAATTGCATGAGTTTATAAATATTTTTATATACTACGCTTTAAACCCCCAAATAAACTGTCCACCTAACATTATGTATTGTTTGAAATAACTAGAGTTATATCATGGAAGACTGGTGATTTTTTATCACATGACCCAAAATAATCATATACCTTTTTTATTAGTCTATGGAACTCTCTATCCATTTTAATATGGGTATTTTAGGGAAAATATTTAATTAAAAAAAATTCTTGAATTCTTCACATTCCTAAGAATCAATTTCATCCTTAGGCTTTATGTAATTTATCAGTATACACAATTTATTGACTTCACATTTAAGATTATTGATAGGAAGCATGAATTTTTCTTATTTCAACCACTATGGGATAGATTATATCATATAAATGGAGTTAATATATTATTATATAATGGTTGAAATAGAATATAAACTAACAATGCAAAGGCCTTTGACACATAATAGAATCGAATGTAACATTATCTTCCATATGAGGAGGGTGTTTCAATGGATTCAAGATATTATTCATAACATGTGTCAACTAATCCAGTACTAACATGAATTTCTCAGGACCCACTACTATATGGTTGGGTATACCATTAGGTAAATCATCAAATTTATTATCATGATGTTTTTGGGAATAGTTCAGTTTATTTCTCGACATTAAGTAGAATAAAATAAAATTGTATGAGAATTCGTTATGTAATTAACATATAAAATGGAAACTATGAAATTAGAATGAATAAAATACAATTAAAACATAAATCCAAAATTATGTGTCTCTAGGTTTTTAATATGGAAATAAATGGTAATTTTACTATTATGATTTCTAACCTAATAATCTATTTACGTATTTTTTAATTATTCATTGATAATTTTTAATTTTCCGAACAATATCCCACAGGTGTGTCAAACAAGGTGTCCAATGAGGCCCCATTCATCTTTCACTGGGATGATAACCAGGATATACCCAAATTAATATTTTGGGGATTATTACTCCTAAATTCATATAATCCAAAACCATGTCCGCTAAAAGTATCCATAAAGGGATATATATAATTAGAAACCACTTAATCTATACTTTACCAAAATATCATGATATTTTCCAAATACATATACTAGTAATTGGGGTTCACAATAAAGTATTCTAGTACCAATCCAAAAAACAGCTAGAAATTTCATATACTACTTACTATATTGACTCAAGATATTTACAAATATTATTACATTATTTTTATAAAAAATATCCATTAAATACAACCAAAGGATCGATAATCCAAGTGTATTTGGAAGACTCAGTTCATAATAAATCATAGTCAATCTAAAATAAAATGAATTTATTTTAATATAAATAAGGATATAAAAAATAAATTTGATATCCAAAACCATCATAGGATAACATGGTGAATACATAAAAGAAATGTGTGAGTTAAAAATCCCAATAAGGAAATAAACATGAAAATGAATTATAACATGTTAGTCAAATGACATAAAATGATATCATAAAAAATAAATGATCATGAATAATCACATGCGACAATAACATAATGAAGATATTATCATATGATCCGGGAATCATATGAATGTTCTAGAAACATAAATCTTGAAAAAAGTGCAATTCAAGTATAACAACCAAGAAAACATCACGTGATGGATATATTCCCATTAGTGATTAGGTTCACTCCAAAATCGCATTCATAACGTCTCATGAAACAAAAAAATTATTCAATGAATTGGATCACTATCTAGGAACACAAATCATTAAATATACATGCTTATACATTCCATAAAAGTAAAATCACTCATAAGGCATAAATATAAGAATAAACCATTGAAAAAATTGGGTTTCGAAATCTTTCCTAATCTCATAATCAAAAGAGATGTCATAAAGAAAAAATTTTAGAAAAAAAAGAAGAAATGTATTAACCCATTAAATAAAGAAAAAATAATCAATTTATATATTTTAGATACATTTATACTTAATTTTTAATTATTCAATAACATTAAATAGTGATAAAAATGAGTTAGAGAGAGAAAGGTCTTGACCCAATGAATAAGGGTCATTTAGAGAGATCACTCACCTTATTAACCATATTCATTATATTATTTCTCATAAAATCCTATATAATAAATAAAATTCATTAATAAATTTAAATTATTTTACATATTTATTCAAATTAATATATTTTTATTATGTTTATTTATATCCATTTCTAAGAGATATAATATCTAATTTTACTAATTCTAGGGTGTTCATTTCATTCCAATGTCAGATAACTCATGGGTAATTATTGAATTTCTTGTAATATGGGAATAAATCACTTGGAGGTATAGAAAATTTAATTAATTACCTTTCTAAAATTTTAATGGTCTCAAGTATCCATTTGTGTTCTCACATAGGGAATAATAATTATGTAAAAATATTTCATTGATTTGAAAATTTCAATTAGGTAGTTTTACCTTCCCTCATAAACTAGATTTGATTTAATTAATATTATATAATTAAATTCATTATATAACATGAAATATTTATTTATATAATTATTATATTATTATTTTGTCATAATGATAATTTTACGACAATTATTGAAGGTGATTGAGGAAAATAATGTGTGTTGTTCAAGGAGGAGATAAAACAGCCACATTATAAACAATGATTTTATTTTAGAAATTAAAGAAGGGGGATTAAGATAGATATTACACTATAATAATAAATTTTTTTATATTTATGATACTTATGTCTCCATTTTTATGTGTAAGGAGATTATATGGGGTGGTATAAGAATTATAAAATTTAAAGAGATTAGTCGAGAATCTTACCTCTTCCTTTAATCATCTCTTAATAAAATAACCCTTTAGGTTCTTTGAAATCATATTTAGATTAGAACAATAAGACTAAGATATTATGTTCATTTTTGGGAATATATTTTTATTGAAATTTTGGAAGCTCTTTGTATTAGAATTTTTGAGAGGAAGGGGTGGTGAGAGGTGGATTAATAAGGGGAGAAGAGGGTTATTTAGTATTATATTCATTAGATTATTATTTTAGATCAATAATAAAAACCATATTGATTTTGTTTTTATATAATGTAAATTATATATATTATTGTTAACTAATGGTTACATACACCATACATGACTCCAAAATTAATTAATTAATCTTATAATGTTAAATATCATATTTTATTATATATCACTATTCACAAATAAAATTAAACTATTTTATAAAATTAAAAAAAAAGTCACCCTAATAAATTTTCAATGATTATATTTTAAAAATGAAAATCATTTTATGAAAATTAATTTCTAAATATGAAAAAATTATTTTTATATATAATCCTCATTTATTTTAAAAATACTTATTTTAATATTGTGATCGATTTTCTGGCCTTTTGAAAAATTACTTATAGTCTCATAAAATTATCTTATCATAATAATAAAACATAATATTAAATTATAATCTAATTTTATGAATATAAACATTCTTTTAAATCATTATACTTGATATAAATGTTTTGTTAAAACAATTATGTTTTAAGAGAAACAAACACATAATTTTTCTTTTTAACATTTATTTATGTATGCCATTGTATAAATATTTCATATTTTCATTATATATGAAAACTATATATTATTTAACACTTTTATAGGTGTATATACTATTCTAATGGTCAGGTTACTATTCCAATGATCATGTTACTATTTCAATGGTTATGTTTGTAATTATCATTTGGGTTCCCTGCTTTCTCTAAATACTTCATGATTCATTCGTTATTAATTCACTTATATTTTTTTTAAAGATTATTTATATTTTTATTTTAGATATTAATATCTAATTAATAATATTATAATTTTTCTCATTAATTTTTTTGTGAGTGTGGTTATTCTAGTGGATTGAGAGATCCATACTTTCATATTTCAGTTATCATATTTTTTATTTTTTGTCCCCTTGATATATTTTCAATTATAATTTCCATTTTATTCACTAAATGTAATTTTTAAACTAATATAATAATTTTATTTCTTTTATTATGTGGTGTGTGTTAATTATGATACATTACTAAATATGAAACATTTCTAAGAATGTAAATTTCATTAATAAAATTTGGGGTTGTTAAACTAATGGTAGTTTTTTTTCATGCATGCAAGAAATATTTTATCAAGATATATGTATTATAGGGAATAATATTCAAAATATGTGATAAATAAATTGGTTAGTTTGAAGAAATAATCTCATGGATTTCATGTATATGAATAAAGACTATGGTTTTTGAGGTTGGGCACACAGATTATGAAACTCAAATGGAATGATAACCTTGGGATAAATTTTTATGGTTTCTATATTTAAAACATTTTATTATCATATATTTTAAAATGATGAAAAGAAGAAAATATAATTTTTTACATTAATAGATATTTTTCATACAAAATGATGGAAAATATGTTTCACAAAAGAAATATATGTGGATGAAAGTAGGAGAAGAAGAGAGAAAGAGGGATCATCGCTACTACTATTAAAAACCTCTATATAAAGTGAAGAAGTTCATCTTATAATTAAATGGAAAGGGAAAATATGGGGAAATATAATGTCATGGGAGTTTAATAAAAAATTATTATAACACTCCCATTGGATTAGTTCCCATATATTGTTCTTAAAAAATTAAGTGACTAGTGAGTTGTATATTTTCATTGTAAACCTTGACCCAAAGCTATGTGTGAGAATTCGTAACATGGACGTATTTCTGGGAATAGTTGTTCAACATTCAAAAAAATTATATCATATGATACTTGGAATATCCCATTTATTTAGAAAAAATTAAACCTGTTTTTTCTTTTCATTTACATTCACTATATATACTCTATGTATGTTTGGTATATTCAGGTTATTCTTCTTAACATAATGAAAAAATCCTATGAAAACAATGAAAACTATAACACACAAACTCACCCCCCACACACAAACACACAAACACTCTCTTATGGTGTATTAGGGATATGGTAGTCAGAGAAATATAAAATACTATCTATGTTGATGAAAAATGATTCATAACATGATAAATAATCGTATATGTTTTTAGAAAATAATTACTTAGTCTTTAGGCGTAGTTTAATTAAATAAGTAAAATATTCATTTCTAAATAAGTATATAAAAGTTATTTAAAAAAATATTTTAAAATTTATTAAATAATAATTAATATATTATAAATAAAGTATTTTAAAAATAATCATGATAAACGTAGATGGGAAAATTTTGTAAAAACCATTAAAAGAGTTTTTTAAATGTTTTATGAAATTTTCATAAAAATAAAAAAAATCAACATAAACATTAAATTTCAAAAGTTGATAAAAAGTATTTCAAAATATTATATTAACTCTAAAATTTCCTAATATTGTAACTATGAAATGAAATATATTAAAAGTCAAACTAAAGTAAAGTAGAGGATAATAATTAGAAAATCATCCATTAAAAGAATATAGGGATTTATGTAATGAAATAACATGAATTGAAACATAAGGATATGAGTGTACCAAGAAATTAAAATAAATGATATTATAAGTATGATGATGAGATTGAGATATTTTGTGATAGATAAAATAACCAAATTGAAGAAAAATAATGGGAGATTCCCCCTTAAAAACAATATAAGATATAAACTATAAATCAATATGATATATATAAAGACAATAATAGTTCAAAAATAAATGGATAATATATAAGAAATAATACCAATAATTTGAATATTGTATAGATGAGACAAGGTAGGTCATAGTGAATCAATACATGGAATAAATTTAAATTTGGAAGAAAACACTCATACCTTGAGTAACAACATTCTTTGTGTATCCTTTAATAACCTAAATAATGATATAATAATAATTATATACATTATTAAGAAACGTTTTCATTGTTATTTCGTTATTATTATACTTATATTCATTTTGAATCATGTTTTATTCATATATATGATTGATTTTTTTTGTTATTTATTTTTATGTTGTCATATTAATAATTCCAAATCCTCTTTGACATAAAGTTAGCAATCGGTGGTCACATTCCAATAGTTTCTTAACCTTTATAAGATTTATTGTATAGTTTTTATTTCATTATAATGTTGAGAATGTATAAGGTTTCATTATATAATTACAATTAACATAATTATCCTTATTATTATTTTTAAATTCATAAATAAACCATTAATAATTTTCATTATTATTTCAATATATGTTAGTAAAAAACACTTTTGTGCATTATTTGATCATTTTTATGAAAATATTTATATAAATATACACTAAAATGGTAAATTATATATTTAAAATCTATCATTTGGTGTATTGGAATCTTTCGAGAAAACTAGGATGAAAAGCTGATAATATTTTCACATAAATACTTAATATATGCCAAGGATTAGTTCTATAAATAGTGTGGTGGTGTCCTTGACTGATAAAAACAACATGGATGATGGTGGACCCATTATGATTCACTTATATTTTAATAAATAGAAAATAAATGTTCGTATCTATTATGGAACATTATGTTTTAGTTGTCACAATGAAAAAAGGAATCCATTTTGGATGCATTTGGTGAACAACATGGAGGTGAGGGCTGCATCATAAATGATATATTGGGAATTAAAATGGGTGTTTCTATCATTTTAGTGGCATGAAACTATCTATGTATTAAATGGGAAGAAATAAATTGTTGTGTATTTATTTTTTGTGTTATCATATATAATAAATCAAAATTAGAAGAATGAATAGTCCTCAGTGTAGTGGAAAACATGGATATTATCATGAATTCTAGAGGTGTTTTAGAAATATATAACTATGAGGTTTGATTGTCATTATGTTTGTAATACTTCATGTATAAAGACTGTTGAGTGGTAATAGATCCACCATACCATGGAGGAAGTATGATATGATTCTTGATACATTTTTTTTGTTGAATGTTAAAGATTTTAAGGTTGGGTGTTTTAGGGTCAATATTTATCCAATATGTAAAAATAGTCATAGTAATGGCCACACATGTCGTGGTAGACTAGACAGTAACTAATGTTACTTTTTAAAATTTTCTATATTCTAGGATGTGATAATAGATGAAAATTTAAACATTTTAACTCAAATTTTGAATATTCATATGGATAAATATTAACATTATAATTGAGGAAAAATTAAATTTTAAAATAATGTAAAGATGGTGAATCATTTAAAGACTGAAGAGGTATATTCCTATAAAAGGAGGAATAAAATCATAGTTTTTCATAAAAAAATATATGGACTAATTCAAATATATAATATAAATAAAAAAGAGATATCCTAGGGTTCATATCACTAGTAGTTCAGGAATATTCATCAAGTTAATTAAGGAAGATAAAATTGCAACATTATCATTGGTGTAATTATCATTATTGATTTATTGAAGAAAAAGTATTCACTTAGTAGAGATGTGAGTTTTATAAGTGTTAACCACTATGAATTTTTATTAAATAATTATTTAAATTAAATAATTTTATTACATAATAACATCATAGAGTGCATAATATATAAACATGGGAATTGCGAGTGAACTATGTAAAATAACATCTGTTTATCCTTTAAATTTTATTATATTCATTATTTATTTTCTATTGCGATAGTCATGTTCTAACTATAATTAGGTCATGATTAATTGTAATTTCACTTGAATTAAAAATAACTCGAATCAAAACCCCATCAAGGTATCTTCTTAGTGTGGCACCAAAAGCTTTCATTAGAGTGGATGGATCATATTTGTGGAGTATTCTCTCTTGGAATATATGGAATGAGTTTTCAATGACAAAAGGGATTCTAATAATTGAAGGGAAACATTTAAAATTATGGTATAATTATATATATAACTACATCTAACCATTATGTATGGATATTAATATGGCTTTCATATATATAATTTTGGTGAAAATATAAAGAAAATCATTATCATAAAGGGATCATAAAGGGATTTATGATGATGTCAAATGAATAAAATTGTTAGAGGTGCATTGTCCTAAAAAATATACAAAAATATTATATCATGTAATTAATAACATTTCATATTGGAATAATATCTTAATATCTTTAAAAAGTCTCAAAAGATTGTGAAGCTAAATTTTATGTGCTAAAGAACATGTATGAGGACATGTGGATGCACCAAAATAAATTTATCTATGATTTCATTGATTCGAGTGACAAAAATTGTACAATACATGCATGTAATCATATAAAAGCATAATGATATCATAGAAATAATGGGAATTCTAAAAATATTTCCACCTTTTCTATTATAAAGGACTCGGTACTTCAGAATAATAATTCATATATAGTTACATTAGATATTATTCATATAACATTTATTTCATATGTGATGATAAAAAATGAGATGTATTCTATCAATGTGTATAAATATAAATAAATAGAAATCAATATAATTTCATGTTTCCCAATGTAATATTTTCTTTATGAAATGTGAGTTTATGATGTAATGTAATTCTCGCAAAAAAAATTAAAATTGGAAAAGAAAAGTCCAATGGAAAATATACCATCACAATTTTACAGTTTGAAAGGTTTTATATCTAACTTCGAAATGATTTTAAAAAAATTATATGATCAAGATAACGATACATACCTGAATAAATCATCTAATAAAGATAAATGAATAAGGAGCTTCTTGTGGAAATTATTCATGAATAAGAACATTATCACCAATCATGATGTTTACTCATAAGAAATTGGATTATGAGAAACTGAAAACAATAATGACCTAAATGAATATGTTCTTGTGGATATCATTTAAAAAACTCCAAAATATTGAAATAATGATTTTAAAGATAATAATTTGATTTAAGAGTATAAATTTAAGTTGATTTAGGGGATACTGTAGATGAAATAGTTGTTTTGGGTGATAAAACATAGAAAGTCAATGGCATTTTACATATATCTAATGAATAAATTAAATAAATATAAGGTGAAAATGATTAATTAAAGGATGATATTGAAAAGATAAAATTTATTTTTTAAAAGAAAATCAAAGAAAGACATTGAGATCACGTAAAAATAGAAAATAAGGCCTTTATTTTTAATAATTTGAAATTCATGGTAAATTTTTTGGTAAAATGTATAGTGGTTCTTGATGGATGATTATTTGTCTTATAAAGAATTATTAGAGACTATTAATGAATCGCCACTCTCAAAATAACATTGGGACGTTATACAATGGGTGATTTAGAGAAATTGAATTAAAAGAAGAGTTATGATAGAGAATATGGTATTTTTACTACTAAGAGGTGATTAATCATTTATGCAAAAGATGATTTGGGGTTTGATCATAATAAAAATATGTTTATGGTTGATTTTAAGGAAAAAGAATATAATACATGGAGGACTATTTTGTTGAATGATTCAAAAAAACCCAATTGGTCTCTTATGATGCAAAGAAAATATGTGAAAATAAACCAGAAATCTCATGTTATTGTTATATAAATATGGGGTATATACAAAATTATTCTATATTCAAAAGTCATATAATGGTTTAATAGAAATGGAGAAATATGATCATAAATGAATATAGTCTCTATTTTTTAAATGAATACTATTTTAGTGTAATGTTTATGCACATAAATCCATTTTTTAATCATCAATTATAAAAATAAGTTAGTTGAAGGATACTTGAATTGGAAATTGTTAGTGACATAATGAATTCTTATGAAATATAAAAATAAAAAAATCAATTTATTCTTTTGTAAAATTACAGAAATATTTTATACTTGGAAAATTAATAACCATTCTCAATACTAATGTAGGTGATGTAGTGGATATAAATTATAAAATAATTGTCTATGAATTTATAATTTGATGATATTTATTTAAAATAAATAGATCAAGATGGAGTTTGAATTCATTATATTGATATAATTTTGATATAATAGGAAAAAAGGATTTCATTTTGGTCATCAAGTATGAATAAAATGTTTTTTATGTTTTATAAATTACGTAGTCTTAAAGGCCATGAACTCCATGAAAGAAAAAACAATTAGATAAAAATAAAAAGCTTCATTAATTTCATAGTTGTTTAATTCATTGGTCACAACCTTATATGTGTGGGTCCATTTTGTTACATGTACCATGTATCAAAAATCTCCAAAAAAATTAATCCTAAAAGGGAAAAGGGATAAATTTTGATATATGGGTGAATCACAAACAATAGTCTCTTAATTATTATTGAGTAAGAATATATATTACTCTTATCAATGGAATACAAAAACAGGATGTGGGATATTATTTTTATCCTTTTGTATCAATATTATTTATATGAGTTTTTTGATAATAAATAAGATCATGATATCCCCAATCCCTCATGTGATCCTAGTTTCAGAAGATATATTTATTGAAATTGAAATGTTATTTAGAATTGTTATAAGATAAAGGATAAAAAATGATGACATTTTTTATTAAATTATAATATTTTGTTGTTTGTGGGATGATATTTCAAGAATATATTTATGGTAAGAGGTATTATGTGTTATTAATTAATTATTTTAGTAGTATGGTATGGTTAATAGTGATCAATCTTATGTCTCAAGTTTTTAATGGTGTTACAAATTATATGTGAATGGTAGAGAATATTATTTCACTAAAAATTCCAAAATTTTAAACTATAAATGGAAAAGAATTCAAAAACATATAAGTGGATAATTAACTCAAGAATAATACAATAAGGTAGTTTATATTATGGATAAAAACTACTCAACCAAATAGTGTGGTTAAGAGGATGAACGAAATCATTAAAATTTGGTGTAAAATTATATTAATTAACAAAGACCAATCAAATATATTTTTAATATAAAATTTATTATAAGTTTTATATATTAAAATATATATTTATTTTCCAACCAGTTGATTCAAAGGATCTTTATGTGATGTGGAGTGGGATGAATCCAAAATTCAAGTAATTTTGAATATTTTTAATTGTGTTATTTATTCAAAAATAAAAGAACTATTTAAATATCAAATATAATATAGATAAAGTAATATTTAATTGTTACTTATCCATGATCAATGAATATAAATATTTCAACAACTGTATTGGTAAAATTATCGAATGTTAGGATATCACTTTTGTGGAAAATAAGAATAAATATCAATAAAATGATAATGAAATTCAAAAAGAAAGTGATAATGAGTTTTTATGTTATATGTAGTATAAGGTGATTGTAATGAATTTGAGGAAGAAATTAACAAAGAGGATTATTAATATAGATTAGAAGTTACATGAAATATATTAATAATGGAATAAATCAATTATGAAAATAGATTTAGTGAGTGGATAGTTATGTTATAAAAAGTAGAATAAAGTCTCTACAAAAATCATTACTCTAATAAAATGTTAATAAATTGAGTATTTAATGGTTTACTAATTTTGAGAGTTGGACCAAGTAAATTGATGAAGGGATTGTAAAAATAACTAAAATTCTATGATTCCCTGACCCAGATCACATTCTAGTGCCCTATGTGAGGATACCACAAGTCCTCAGGCATGTCTCCCCATATGCTATAGGTTTTGGACTAGTAGGAGGGAATAATCCTTATTGTATGGAGAATATTCCATTGTATGAGAGCACTAAAAACAATATAAATTAACTAAAAAATCATCTATATAAAACAAAATATTATGAAATATCTAATAAACAGAATTTTGTAATAAATATACCATGTAGAAGAATACAAGAATTAAACAACTTATAAACCACTCGGTCAATCTCATATACCGAATAAAAAAAATATAATAACATTAGCCCACATATGGACCCTGTCCCCACCAACCCTATATCGAAATACACTCAAGTTACACCATGCTGGTTCACTATATGTCATGTGATGAACCTAAATTCATACATAAGGTCTACATATACATGGAGTTTACTGTGAATGGAGTGTGAAAAATATCTTAGTAGGGTCTCATCAAGTTACATTTATATATGAAATCATATACATGTATGTATGAAGAATAAAATGAACATTTTACATAAGCTCTATAGTTTTCATCCTCTAACCAAGCCACCTATAATCCCAATATTTTGGGTCACTATGTGCTAACCCGGACACCACAACACCAAATCATACCTTCTTCAGCACCATATTGGAATTCCCCCTCATCACCACATCATCTCATTCCATATTACCTATTTCATATCACACACATAAAGACTCAAGGAAGGGTTTCATCGAGACCTCAACCTGTTACCCAAAATAATTGCGATAGGTTATTCATCCAAATCTCCACATATTTTCTAATCACTCTGGGAAAGTACAATCATTATTCTCACCTATCATACCATGACCCATCCCATAATGAGATGTCAACTATGATGAATCGATCATCTCAGAAAATGTATATAAGCCTCACTAACAAATCCTTACATTCTCAAGGGGGTTCAAAAGAATATTGACACATCCTCATTTACACGATGGAGGTCACAAGGACATTTACTCATCCTTTCAATAACTCGGGAGGTCACAATCATGTAGTCTAATACTCCTAAACTATATGGGATTATCATAACACCTATACATCCCTATATACTATTGGGAGGATATATATATATAACATAGATTTCATAAATATTACTAAAAAACTATAATTACTCTTGAGGTGTTATTCACATGAAACCTAACCCCTCCTCACAACTCAGGCCACCTCACCCTTTAGTGTGTCCACTGGGTCCTCTAGACCCACCATATTCTATAATTCCTAATTCCATACATGTTTTTCACATTCTAGAGATATCACTAATAAAAGGCTCATCCTGACTGAAACATAAAGTCCCAATATAACATTGACAAATCCCCCATCACTTGTGATTCGACTACCCAGAGACGGTCCTAGTTGATATATCATTAATCCTATTACAAATATCATACCATGTTCATAAGAAAAACTCATTACCCTTACTATGTATTACCTCGCAAATCCTAAGGGATACCTCTCAACTACTAAATAGAGAAAACCCCTCTCCATCACACCTAATCCCATCCAGAAGGACCCATCCCACTCATAAATCTTACTAATCCCCAAGCGACCCTTAGGATGGAGTCAGTCCCCAAGGTTGGGAGGTATGGTCATCCCACCAATTTTGATTAGTCCTAAAAATCTCACACCTTTTAAAATATCCCAACGTAAACCATCCTAGGATACCCATGTCATGGAATGAACTCCAAGAAAAATATAAGGCCTCAAATTAGACAAACAACACTTATTTTTATTAGAGACAAAATCATGAGGCAATTATTACTTTATATGGTGTCAAAAAACACTAATCATGATATTAGATTGCCCAACTCCACCCTATATCTTCTAATGAGGCACACCTGATAACTACCCATCTACCTAGTCCCATGATACATTCATTCATTCATGAATACATGCATAAATAGGCATATATATTTATATTAAGGGGACTACATATCTCTAAAACAGAATTATAACCCCTTCCAATCTCTCCCAAGGCTTGACCAAGAACATCCATACCTTGTTCAAGCCCATATCAACTCCCAAGATATTTCCTCACATCATAAAACATAAATATTTAATTATAAACAATTATAATGAATTATTTAATTTTAACCAAATATGAATAATTGAGGGAAATTTCACCAAGCATTATTATCACATTGAAACATCTAATTTTCCCAAGAAGTTCCATCAATCACTATTTACACTATTCTATAAAAAATACATATCCTGTGAAAACTCATTAAGCACCAATTTATACCAATTTAGGGAAAACCCCTAAAAATTACAGCACGCATCATACCTTCACCCAAATTTCTTCCAACGGTGTGTTATGGACCTTTTGGTTCCTCTGCAGGCCACTATGCATAAAGCCAAATAAAATTTATATTATTTCACCATTAACTGATGAAATAATCACCATACACTAGCCAATTTATCCCAAATCATCATTTACTGAAGGGAATAAATAATGGAGGAAATTACATACCCAAAACAATTTCTAGACTCCACCAAGAACAACCTTATATCAATGTGGATTAAAGAGAGGGTAGAGTGGGATTATTCAACTCTCCTATGTATTCATCCATACTAAATTGTGAAATAAGGGGTCTTCAGTCCCAACTGGGTCGTCCCGATTTCTAAAACGCCATCTTGTAACTTTATTGATGTGATCTTATGGTTCATTTTGTAAACTATTCACGATAGAGGACCCATCACATAGCCTGAAACATTTATTGCATGATCCATTGGTTCAAGGTGTAAAAGTTTTACACAATGGTGTTCTCCCCTTAGTTATCCCCATTCGTTATGTGAGTAATGTTTTAATGTTTTAATGGTTTATTTTATTTAATTTCATCCCTCTAAGGAAACTAGCTCAACCCTAACATCCACCAGATCACATGATAAATTATTTAGTCCACAAACCACATCCAAAAACACCTCCTAGAGATGTTAAAACTCTAATAATTCTAATACAAGTATCAGTTCTAGAAACAAACCCATCACAGGATCAAAAATTAAAATTCCCATAGGATTTCAAAACCCATAAACACATGGTCTATTAAAAACATCAAACTATAATGAATCAAATCATTCAGAAGTTTTTGTAATCCTCGAACCTTGTATCTTTACATATCCAAGTCATTACATTACCTATAACGGATGCATTCAATCTATAAATTCCCAACATTATCAGACTACACAACTATAAAAACAAATTTCACTAATCATTACAAATTAATACACCTTCTCTCTATCAACAACATCATTGAGAAACCTACCACACACACTCATCTCTCTTGACACAACCTGATATCTTCAAGTAATTCATACAAAAGATTATGGCTCTCCCCACCATAAGAATCACTTACTAAAATTTATTTTCTTGTATTCCACTAACATAATAACCACAATATGATCAAAACTCATGATTCAGTTTCTACTTCACTATATATAATATCATGAAATAACACCACTTAGTACACCTTTAAATATCATTTCATAAAAAAAACTTGATTTCACCCACCAACATGTTACCTCAATCCCCAATAATGATAAAATAACTACCGAAGGAATTATAGAATTATTAAAGCATCCAAGTTGATGTTCAACCTAACACTGGGTGTAATTAGATGATTATATCACCAACCACCTACCCTAGACATCATTATCCTACATCAATAACTTGAACATCCCCACTCTATCTCATTGTTAGATCACACCAACACCTCTCTAATCATAATTCCAATAATCTAACTCCACCAAACATGACATCTGAATTGCAATATTGTATAGCTCACAAAACCAAATATCAACTAATCTTACCACACACCAGTATCACAGTGTCACTCCAACCACTGATAACATGTTTCGATAACTTCATGAACCATTCAAAGTGATGGTCATTCACCTATGAATGATATGATGATACCCTCCATATGAGTTTTTTTAACATTTCTCACCAACACAAACAATGATCACCACATCCCATGATCCTTCCATTACCACATGTAGTGACAAGTCATGATCAACTCGATCACTCATGAGTACCAACACAAAACCCAGCCACTATTTAGTCTTAGTTCATAAGGAATTCCATTTTATAATATCCAATGGTACACTCCTAACCATATGGCATCCCATACACAACTCCTCAAACACTGAATGTAATGGTTCCAAATATCACTCATCTTTAACAACTTTTCTATAAAAGACCAACCCTGCATGACATAATTCATTCATGTGCCTGGCCACTGCAATAAGTTTTTATCACATCCCGAGTTCATCCGTAACCTCCAAATATCAAAATAGTCCAACACATAGCCCATTCTTTGATCTGAAACACAACTGAGCACCACACATACCCATCACACACCTCCCCTTATTCACTAATATATTTTTAAAATGACCACTAATTCTCACTCTCCACTTTTCTAGTTAGACTAATCCACCTATAAACGTTCACCATTTTTATCCTTCTACCTAACTTGAACTTTCTAGAAACCAAAAATTGTACACTCCCATACAACTTGATATCACACATAGTCCCATGCTCCAATGAGTCGCTTCTGATTAATCCTTGGGTCACATTCCTAACTTTTTTATCATTCCCCATTTATATTTAAGTCACATAAAAAATTTCAAGGTATATCACTGAGACCATGGATAACTACCAGATTACCCACCATAAAGGCATCATTCCAAAACCATGAGATTATACACATGCTCCAATTGTGATACATGAATTCATATCCCAATAACCATATATCTAGGTATACTACTCATCATGTCATCTCTAATTCAACCTTGATACTAAGATTATCTCTCATTCTCTTATGCCACAGCGCATGACATTTCACATGCCTTTCTTTAACTGGAAATTTAGGTCAAGTTTAATGACACTATGAATCTAAATGGAGAACATCATATATGTTTTTCTTCACAATTTAATTAGATAAAACTATTTCTTAAGATAATCTATTATGTATTTCATTCCATCATAAAGTCATAATATATCAATAAAATTCATTCATTGATCCTCTACGTGTATCCTTGTATCCCTAGATGAAGGGATTGAATTTCCATAACCAAAGAACCAACTATATTAGGATCGACATGACCTAATATTAAAGATTATATTTTGATCCTTTGGATATTTATTTTTTCAACATGTTATATGGGAAAACACCATATAATTTTTTTTTCACACTTCAAACAACTGATCCCATCAAAAAAATATCAATCACACACAATCATGTGTATGTCATTCGATTATCCATGAAAAACACAAAACATATACAAAGTCCTTTTACTAGTTTTCCATGATTTAAAAACCATAAATAATATCTATAATAACACCTCATTTTCAGTAAATAACTCAACCATAATATAACAAACCAAAAATTTAAATTAGGTACTCCTTGTAACTAGGACTTCAATTTGGAATGGAGTTCATGAATAACCTATTTGATAGCTATAAAAAGCTATGATACATTCGTAGACCAACCATCTACCATATCCCAAAAATGAGAAAAAAATGATAATAATTTTTGATTCCTTGACTCCAAGCACTGAACAATGCTAGGGATGAGGATGATACATGGACTCAGAAGTTCCTCCCACTATGCTAGAGTATACTTAACATAAAATAGGGCCTAATATTTATAGTGATGAGACTATTACATAAAATTAATGTTATACTAAAAACATAAAATAATTTGACAATCATACATAGAAAAATATTGATTATATAATATCTTATAAACACAATTCTAAAACAAATATACAATGTATAAGCATACAAGAATGCGATTTTTTCACCCACTAGGATAATATCATATATCATATAGAGAATAAAAAAGAAAAATGAATAAAACACATGATCATTGTCCCAACAAACATCATTAGGCCTCACACACCCTATCTCTACATACCCTCTATTTTTATCTTGTTGATCCACTACACATCCTTTACTAAACATGAAATAAAACATAAGGTATATACTCACACTACGGTTCCCATGTATGGTGTTAGAAATACAACTTTGTAGGGTCTTATAATATTCTCCTAGTATACACTATCATATATGTGTATGGACTCAGATGAAAATAAACATATCACACAAGAACAATGGATTTCAAGTTCCAACAAAGAAACCATGACTCCTTGTGCATCAGGTCACTGTGTGAAATCCATGCAACCATAGAACCCGATCGTACCTTATTTAGTGGAATTAAAAAATTCCACCTCATCACCCC
Source organism: Viscum album (assembly GCA_963277665.1). Classification (NCBI taxonomy): domain Eukaryota; kingdom Viridiplantae; phylum Streptophyta; class Magnoliopsida; order Santalales; family Viscaceae; genus Viscum; species Viscum album. The sequence goes on along the minus strand of OY728160.1, from coordinate 373,220,341 downwards.
ATATTATATTTCCCACATACTCGATACCTACACCATAATTAGAGACACAGGATAGGGGTTACTCAAACCTGAACCCACTACCCGAATGAACAGGAAACGATCACATGCCTACATGTAAATACACTACATGATCAATCAAGGTAGGGTCTATAAATATATTTTCATGAAATTCCATGAACAAAAACCTCCTGGGAGGTCCACTAATAAGACTCAATCCTCTAGAGAAAGGTTTTTCACCCACACGGACCCATTCGTAAAATGATCATGGGAGGTACCAGTCACACTGACCCATCCCTATAGAATCTTGGGAGGTTAAAAGAACACCAACCCATCCCCATATACCATAGGGAGGTAACATAAATTATATTGGTCCACACACCATCACACAACACTTTATTTGATCCAATGATTCTAGTAAATTGGGACATATCCCCTTATCACAACTGATTTCACCTCACCTATCTCTGTGTGCACTAGGTCCTCAAAAGCAACAAAATTATCTACTCAATTATGTTTTCTCAAGATCATCGCTCACTAGTGACATAACCACCTAAAGTCTCATCCCATCTATAAAATCATGGCCCGATACAACCTCACAAAACACCTCACCACTTCTGGTCTTGCTACCTATGGACCTTTTCAAGATAAACAACTCTAATACCCTTAGCAATCTCATGTTATGGCCTCAAAAAAATTCATTAACCCTCACTAGGTCTCGCATTAAATATAATAAGGGAGGCATATCTCTACTACATAGATGAAATCCATCTCTTTTACACCTCATCCTATCCTGAATAACCCATCATTCTCATAAGACTCTCTAATACCCAAACAACCCTATAGAAGGTGTCTTCTACCAAAACTAGGATATAAAATCATACCGCATGTCAACCCTTAGATTAATCCTCTAAATAATTACCAAATATCACTAGGGAAACCAGCCTAGAAAATCCACATGATTTCATACACCATAAGACCCATTCATGGCCTCATAATAGATCAATAAATGCCCCCCTCCTAGTGACAAATTTCATGGGTGATTCAAACATACCAATGTACCAAACAGCAGTCATCCTAATCATATATGTCCCAATATCACCATATCTCTTACAACTAGAAACTCATGTTCTCTATCCATCTACTCGTTCCCAAAAAACATGCTTGCATCCATGCTGTCAGGCATAAATATGCATATAATATTTTATTAAAGGGACTACCTACCTCTAAATTGGATTTACCACCATTTACATGATTAATAGAACCTATATTAATCCCATATATTAATATTCCGACCATGTATCGACTATTTATCTCTTTTTCCATCCAATTATACATTAATAATCAATTATAAACAATTATAAATAATTATTTAATTTTAACTTAATAGAAATAACTGATGTAATTTTCATTGGTAATCATTGGTGCACTATAACCATAACCAATTACCCATTTTAGGTCTATAGAACACCCTAAAAACCATTCCAACTAAAATCATCATTATGAAACATCTGGTTAATCATAAATTTTTTCTTATTTAGTCATAAACCTAAATGAATTCATTGAGTGACATAACTTTAGTGAAACCAATTCCAATAGGATAAGATCAACCTTCTTAGTCCTCCTCTAGACCCCACACATATTATCCCAATCATTTTTAGATGATTTCCATATTTACTAGTGAATTATCACTAAACCCTAGCCAAAATGGCCCATATTATCGTATAGTGACAGGAGGTTAGAATGGAAGATATTTATTCCTCATAATCCTCATAAAAGTTCATCAACAATCACTCTACATCAAGGGTAATTGAAGAGAGGGGAGAGTTGGGAGATTTTTATATCCCATGTGTACATCTGAACCAAATCAGAAAAGTTGGGGGTTGACCCCAACATGGGATAGATAATTTTTTAAAAATCCACCTCTCACAACATAAACCTCTAGTTCATGTCATGAACCATTCAAGGTAGGTATCCCAAATTCTAGCTTGTAAATTTCACGGTGTAACCCCATGGTTCATGGAATGAGATATCCAGGAAGTGTGTTTCTCATCTCAGGATGCCCCTTTATATGGGTGAACTATAATTCATGATGTGAAAGGATGTATCTAATGAATTTTATCCCTTCAAGAGACCCAGCCCATCCCAAACATCCACCCAATCACATGAGAAATTTTTCAGGCCTTAGACTAGTTAAATAACCTCATTGATATGATAAAGTTCTCATAATCCTAATCTGAATCCCAATTCTCTAGTAAAACCCTGACCCATATTAAAAATTCAAATTTCATCTAGAATTCACAAAGCATAATGACATGATATATTATAAATTCATACTTCAAAAAAAATTGAGATTGTAATTCAATAATGTTATTAGAAAAATATGGGTTTTCTATAAAAAAATATAATTAATATGTCCAGGTGATTTAAAATGAGGCACGATATGTGTGTAAAATATATTCTAATATTGAATGAATAAATTTACATTAGATGTTTTTACCTATCACTGACATGGAAAAAATTCTTCTATTTTGGCCATAACTATGAAAAATGGATTTAAAATCTTCAAAATAGATTTAAAATAAAAATTATATAACTAATTCCTTGAATAATATGATTACATTAATCAACCGATGGATTTTTTTTTTTTTTAATATTTAAATGAGGGTTTCTAGATAAGTAAGGTGTTGTATACCCTAATGTAATAACCAAGTGTATGTTATTCCAGGTATGATCAATATTAGATAAAGAGTTTATTTTAGTGTGGGGATGTTGATATTTATATGCACATAAATAAGGATAATTATCAATGTATTATAGTCCTAATTCATGTTCATGGAATAATTTTTAGGGAATCAAGAATTTCATAATTAAATAAATTACGAAATTCATGTTGTGTGAATTCAAAATAACAATAATTGGGGATTTGATGTTTTTCATTGGGTTTCATATGATTCAAGGAATTTATGGAATATTTATTTATCAAAATAAATATTATAATAATGTGTTGAAAAATATTTTTTATGGAGGGTTCCAAGGAAGTGACAGCGCTGGTTTCTTCTTGGGTGATGTTTTCTTGTGTCATCAATCTAAAAGAGGTTGATGTAAAATAAAATTTTAATGTAACTAGTTTCATAGTATAACTAATATATAATACCTATCATTATGTTATCCTATTATCATTCACATGGTAAAAAATTGATCCTAAAAATTCACATTAAAATAGTGAAAATAATTTTGTAGTTTCTTAAAAGGAATATGGATTTTAGGGTTTTTTATATATAAACATCATAGTATGAGTTATTGGGATTTAGAAACATGTAATATTTCAATTATATGAATATTTGGAAATTAACATAATATGTTACATTATATATTGGATAATTATATATTTATTATCTAACAAAGAATAAATATTTCCTCTTATTGATTTATATGGAAGAGGAATACATCACTACTACTCAAGCATGTTCCCAATTTTTACAGATGAAGAAAAATGATAAGGCTATTAGAGTTGAGATGACCTCATAAAATTCAATTTACATGTGATAACTAAATTTTTATTAATATTAGATCATGTATTGTCAGTATTCAGGGACAAAGAACATTGAGATAAAATATCACTTCATTAAGGAGAACATGGAAATGCTAGGGAATTTAGAGTATGTGTATACATTAATTCTAGCTCTAGATATCAAGACTATGGAACCACCAAGATAAATATTTCATAATAATAAATTGCATATTGGATTCTAACAATTTTTATCCAATTAAAAGGATTGTATAAGGTCTACCTTGTAATAATCCAACATGGAGTACCATCTAAATAGATATTTGATCAAATTCACCACTAGTCCGAAGAGAATTCATGATCCCCTTATGCAAGTGAATTTCACCTAGGCATTAAGAAAAAACCTTTAATAATTATTTCTCCCAAAAATGGATAACAATATCCAAAGTTACACTATAGAAACAACATCACATAAGTAAATAAACACGACCATATCTGGTGTTTGGGGAAGATACAAAAACTGAAATAAAAACATAACTACCCATACTCATCACCTAGTGATCCATAATCACCCACCATTTCCTAGTACATGTTCCCTTTATAATCAAGAATGAACCCTTAATGAAAGAATATGAGAACATGTGAACACTGTATAAGAAAATAAAGTGTGAAAACACCAAAGGTTCAAGTATTGTTTGATCTACAAATCCCAATAGGATTTCGCAAAAGAGGATTTTCATGAAAGGACTCCAAACCTAGTAGTCTGGATCCAGTTTCATACATTATTACATTGGTATGATTATAAATAATTCATATATAGATGGTCTGAATAGTTTAGTAGTTTTGGAAAACTAGATACAAAAATAAGATTTACATTACAACTTGAATGAAAATACAACATAAAAAATCCATTGGAATCATCCATAACTCTAATACTATCTCTAGAAGTCATTCATAATATTCATCATTGCGTCCAAGAAAAAAATAAAACATAAGAAAGGATTGATATCAGATTCTCAGTAAGGGTAAGTAATATAGTGGATGTTATCATATATATTGGGAATGGTTAATAGTTAAATATTCATGCCTTTAATGATAAACATGAGCATAATATGGCAGGAAAGAATGATGAGTAAATGAATACATATAATTGATCATAATAGAATGATACATAGTCATGGTTGTTATAATAGTCCAATATATCATGTTTACTTAATTAATAATATCATAATGAGAGAATTCATAATTTTGAATATTTGAAACATGTCATCAAGGTCTCAACCAAGATGTATGAAAATACATGGGTAAGGCCTTAGCAAAAAATCAATTCTATTTTATCTCATGAGACCAACTGATGCATCGAGGGGATTTAGAGATCCATACCCATAACATTATATATCCAATTAATTCCTAATATTAATGGGTCTAAACAAAAAAACAAGAACATATGATGTGTAAATAACATTCCCCAATCTATAAATATAATCACCAACCAATCTGAGTAGTGTGGTGAATGGTTTCAAGATAACACATCCACAGAAATACTAGTCATAAACAATTTAATAAAATATGTTAGAAAAAAATAATAATATATAAATCTCAGTAAATAATAAAATTCAACATAGGGGTTGAAATAGATAAAAAATCTCTAAAAAATCATCGAGTAATTATAATGAGAAATACACCTTTTACATTGCAAAGGACTGTTCTTTTAGAAAAACCTTTTTTTAATAATTTTTGTTATAAAACTAGTAATAAAAATGTAATTTTTCATGAAAAATTATTTATTTTAAAAAAATATTTGTTTCTTAAAAGAAATTATTTATGGTACATGAAAATTTGAAGGAAATGGAGACATTCCTATTAATTAGGCTTACATATCGATAAAAATTCTAATGGGAAACCTTTCAAACATGTAATTACCATAAACGAAGGTTTAAATGATATAGATATTTTAGTTTTTAACATATAAATATATTGTAGAAGATTTATGTAAAAATAAATATGCATTAAATTTGGTTAACTATAGTCAAATAATAACCCAAAGGATAAAATGAAGGTTCGGGTAGAAACCCTTACCTTATCTACGAATGAGTTATGAACATGAACATAAATTCTTGGATAATAATATTAAATCAATTATTTGATTATTTCATAAAATTATCTATATTTGTTTGATTTATTATAATTTTATTAAATTCATTCATTAGTTTTTTGAGGAATTATAAGATTTAATTTTATTGATCTGGAGTGTTTGTTTCTTTGGTTTTCATGATTGGTATACTTGTATATGAGTATGGAATTTCATGTGGAATGGGTATAATTCTCCATTATTTATTTTATATTATATTAATTAAAATAAATAGGTCTAAATGTTTACATGTATCATTTGGTAATATGTTATGAGGATCAATCATCATATAATACATTTATTCATGATCGTTTACATTAATACGGTGGTTATTGATCATAATAAACTCATTTTGTTTTATTATTTTGTATTATGTAAATATTTTGCTTCCAAAATATAAGAATGGTTTTCAAAACTATATTATATTCTAGTTTAACCATATAAATGCTTTTATTACCATCATTTAAGGAAAATTTGAGGAATGAAAAAAAGTCATCCACCAAGGTTGTAAATTGGCACTTCACAGACGATGTTTTTTTAATAAAAGAGATAGTGAATGGATTTTGAGGAATGATATTCCATTTAACATGATATAATTATAGTAAATAGATTATATTGGAGTTATTATGCCCATTTTTATAGAGGATGTGATGACCTAGACCTGGATCCCACTTAACAGTACCCCATGCATGGTGGGCCACATGGCCTCAAGCCCGTCTTCCTGAACACCAAAGGTCGCGGAATAGTAGTAAGGGACTAGGTTTTGTCCATGGAAAGACAATTTATTCATTATAAGAGTGTAGTGAATTGGAAGAGATATAAATTAATGGTATACATCATAATGAATATAAGTAAATAGTGGAATCAATAGGAATAAATAGAGGAAGCAAACTAATGCAATACATAAACAAGAATAATAATAACTATTTCAACTAGAACAATGATGATTTAATGTCATGTCACTAAAAAACTGGATATCATGGATAAAATACAATATGTATCACATGTTCTAAAAGGTAGAAGAAGAAAAAAGTCTACTATAATAATCCCGAGATCATATTCGACCATCTACTATCATGCTCCATCCTATCAAAACAAAATCAATTATTGGAAGTTGCATGACTCTCTTTGTCAATACCCATAGATATGTAATCTACTATGGGCACCAAACAGAGCCTAGAGAGGGTGTGAGATAAATTTTATTGGGCCACCCCCAATAGTTTCTATAATATTTTTCATGTTTAATGGAATATAGTAGTGTGCAGGCATATATGTAATGTAAAGAGAGAATTACAAAATTACAAAATAACTAAGTACAAGCTCCATCCCTCGACTTATGTCTGACCATATAACTAGTTCATAAATTAATCTATTATCATTTAAAGCAAATATTTTAAATGAGGTATACCCAACATTGACATCTCCTCTGGATAGTATATGTAGTGAAAGTCCCAAGATGTGATAAGGAAACCAGATGATGATATTCAGTGAGGGAGTACCAGTGTAAAACCAAGGTAACGTAAACTCATAGAAATATATCTTGGTAGTATATGAGTCTATATAAGGGTTAAGAGTGTAATTCAATGTGATTATTACAAGGAATTACATAATAAGGTGCATATCGAGTCCAAGGTGATAGACTAAGGTAAATTGGGCTAAACAATGACAAGGCTCTATAGGCTTTCTCCATGGCACCTACTAGTAAATGATGTATCCAAGGAGTGTATCTGAGATATCATGTAATAAATAAAGGGACCCAATGGTAATATACCATAATTCCAATGAATAGATAGGAACCAGAATCTAGGTTGGTATCTACCTATGAAAACCATATCCTTGAATCGGAATGGGGTTCCTGAGATCCAAGTTTTTCTCCACTCATAATCCAAGGTGTGATCAATTCAGTTCATTCCTATATGATATTATACACTTGTATTAATTAATTTGGTTCACTTCTTGTTTTTCATTAGTTTGGATAGGTCATGTAGAGGGGAAACCATTGGTCCAATCCTTGTATTCCATTAGTATGGATAGTCCAAGTAGCGTTGCTACAATTTAATCAAGTATTAGTTTCCCATTAATGTTTATTCAATTATTGAGGTTCACTCTACTACATCCCATCAACATAGAAAGTGGTTATACAGACATGTAACCTTTATTCAATCTCTTTTGGAAAGGCCAAGTTATATACATAGTATACTTGCAATTTTATATTTCATATTTCACATTTAATAACCATTTGTAAGCACTTACCTTAGGTGGGTCAAGTGGTGAACATACGTGGTACATTCCATTTTGAATTTATCATTAAAAATATATATTTATTATAAGGAGTATCACCTTTAGTATGGTCAATAAAAGACACACCCAAATGGTGGCTCAAACGTTCCAAAACACTAAAACACAATTATGACATATCCTCCGACATGAGGCCAATTGAGTTGTGGGTGAAACCACAAATAAATAATTACATATTTGGAAAAAGCATAACCATAAAATTAGTACATGTATAATCATGGAATTTTAATTTAATAAATGGTACCCAATGATACCAGTGATACCCACACAAACAGTCCAAAAACGACGAACATTAGGGATGAGTAATATAACAACCACCTTTGGGTCGCACGAGCCTTCTCCTTCGGTATCAGCCCTGGATTTTCTTCATATCGGAGTAGATCTAATAAAATTTTAGAAACACTCACATGTATATAAATATGTCAATAGTAAATGAGAATATTTATGGCTAAAGAGGACATTAGTACTTACATTGTGCATCCAATGTGACATACGGAAGCTTGATCGGATGCCGAATGAAGGAGATCTCTTGATTCAATTTTTGGATCCTTAAAATGATCTAAAATGAGAGATAAGTAGGTCAATCCTGCAAAACATCAGATTAGAGAGGAAGGGGTTGGGTTAACAGATGATTAAAGGAGTTTTTTTTTCATTTTACACATGTTTTAAGCATGTGCACAGTTTATCAGCAAGGTTTTTTCAAACAGTGCGTAAATCGTGAGAGATAGTTCTGCACGAACCTAGGAAGAAGGGGTGATCGCATGGTTTGGCATCACGGACAAGCGCCAACAATGCAAGGATTCACTATAAAAAAACAAAATCCGTACTGTTTCGTAAACCATGCACTACTATGCATAAACCATTTAATTTGGCCTATTTTCCCAAAAAGTGGTGTTCCAAGCTCCAAAAAAGTTCTGATCACCCTCACAACCTTTTCTAACTCATTAAAAATCTATATTAGATCCAAAGTAAATATTTAGACTAAAAATTAATGGATACATACATGAGTGAAAATACCATATTCTTATAGTCTTCCCCCATTAAAAGAACTTGCCCCCTGAGTTCTCATTCTAAGGGTAAAAAAACACTCTCTGGAAACAACTCTGGCCATTGTGTAAGTACATTGACTTCACTTTACCAATTCCCATTCTCTACTCTTCCATGTTTCCGTAGATCTTTTACTAGAGGGACATTCATGCCTCGAAGAGCCTTCATGCTTCGGTCAACGATTTATACTAGATATTCCTCCTAGGAAGCATAGACCTCTAACTGAACTTCCTCAGGATCAAAGGTATGAGACAGGTAAGCATGATATTGGTGAAGCTGTGAGACATGAAAGATTTCATACATGAAATGGTTCCTATGGGGTAGTAGCAACTAATAAGCTACCTACCAGAATCTCTCTATAATCTTGAATTGCCCAGCATAATGAGGTGACATCTCTTCCGTCTTCTGTAACTATCAATTACCTAGCTTTGTCAATTACAAAATGAAAACATGATCCCCAACATAGAACTCAAGAGGTTGTCAATGTTGATAGGCATAAGATTTATCTCTAGACTGAGCATTATTTATATGCTTCATATTATAAAGTCTCATGAATAGGAGGAGGACCTAGTAGGGTTTCCTCACTTGCCTCTAGCCAACACAAGGGTGAATGGAATGGCCTAAAATATAAGGCCTCCAAATAAGGAATCTAGATCATTTCCTAAAAAATGTTGTCATAAGAGAACATAACGATTGGGATATGATTCTCCCAAGAATTGAAAAAAATCAAGGACACAGGCTTAGAGTATATCGTCTGAAACCTGTATTGTCAATTCTGATTGTCCCTCGGTTTGAGGGTGAAAAGTTATGATTATAATCACATATGTTACCATATATTTCTGCAAACCATACCCAAATCATGAAGATAAGCGAGCATCCTTATCTGAAATGATTGTATGTGGAACTCTTTGTAGCCGTATGGTCTTGATGACATTCAATCTTCCCAGATCATCAACTGGGAAACTCTAATGAATAATAATGAAGTGGGATGATTTTGTTAGTCATTTAATGACTACCCCGATAGCATCGCTACCCCTCAAAGTACTTGGTAAGATGACTATAAAATCCAGATCCATATCTTCCCATTTCTATTCTGGGACTTGAATTATTTGTCACAAGTATGCAGGTATCTGGTGCTCCTAATTCATCAACAGATAGGTGGAGCACATAGTGATAAGGCCTTCAATATGATTTTTTATCCTAGGACACCAATACTAGTGTCGCATATCTCGATACATCTTCAAGATGGCTGGATGAACTGCCCAATAGAAATTGTGGGACTCTATCATCAACTCCACTCTCAGATCTTCAAGAACCCAGACTTGTCAATATAGACATAGGACATCATCTTTTTCCACTGTCCAATCTGGTGCTGGGTTATTTTCTGATATACTCTCACAGAGAACCAAAAATGAAGATATGAAAAATCATACTCTTCACATTCTCAAGGAGGGAATAGGTAACTATTAAGATAAAAGGTAAGACTACTCTTGACTCTTGTGAAACACCAGATAATGATTATAAAAGTGGGTCATTAACTTTCATTCATTACTGGATTCCTGTACAACCTGCATTTGATTTTTCCAACCCAGTGCATCTACAATGACATTTCCTTTTCCAAGTGTATAGGCAAGCTCAAAATCAATGGATTGTAGATATTCGACCAATATTCATTGTCGTAGGTCCATGTCATGCTGAGAAAATATTTACTTTAGTCTATTGTGATCTGTATACACCATAAAGAGCTCACACAACAGAAAATGTATCCATCAACATAAGGCGTAGATAATTGATCCTAGGATGATGTCATGTGTTGGGTAATTTCTCTCAGGAGGACTCAAGACGCAAGATTTTTATGTAACAACTTTGTCTTCATGCATCAACAATTCTATTAGTCCAACGCCGAATGCTTTGAAAAAGATGATATAACCATTACCAGGTTCTGGAAGTATCAAAATAAGTGTCGATACAATCTTAATTTTGTGTTACTGAAAGTATAAATTGCATTCTTATGACCACACGAACTTAACACATTTCTTTGTAAGCCTAGTAAGAGGTGAGGCAAGATGTGAAAAGTGTTTTATGAAATGCAAGTAATATCCATCCATCCCCAGAAAACTCGTGATATCAAACACATAAATGGGATTCTTCCATTAAAATACAACACTAACCTTGTTAGGGTCAATAGATACTCCTAATTATGAAATAATATGACCCATGAAGTTAACATTTTCGATAAAAATGTCACATTTAGCTAGCTTTTCATAAATATGATGCTCTATCAGTGTACTTAGAATGATATCGAGATGTTTTGCATGGTCGTTATGAGTGCGCGAATACACCAAGATGGCATCCACAAAGACCACTAAATAAGATTCCAAATATGGATGGAAAACGATATTCATAAAATCAATGAAAACGGAAGGTGCGTTCATAAGACTGAATGGAATAACTAGATACTCATACCGATCATTCCTGCTACAAAAAGTTATACGAGCGATGTCTGATGGTTTGACTCTCAACTGATGATAACCTGATCTGAAGATGATCTTATAGAAAACCTTTTCTCCTCAGAGCTGATCAAATAGATCATCTGTTCGATTAATTAGATATTGGTTCTTGACTAATATATCATTCAACCTTATATAATCCACACACAAATAGAGAGTTACATCTCTCTTCCTAGAAAAAAACATTGCTGAAACATAAGAAGATGTACTAAGATGTATAAATCCTTTGGCCACTAATTCATCTATATGCCTCTTGAGCTTGTGAAGCTCAGTAGGTGCCATCCTGTATGGAGGAATGAACTTTGGAGCTTCTCCTAGAACAAGATCAATTTTAAACTCTACCTCCCCCGTATATGGTAATAAAGAAAATATACCGAGACAGACTTCATTGAAATGAACAAATACTGGAAAGAAATCATTTTAAAGAAAACCATGATCCTGCATGAAAGGATTTTAAATATGAGCTGTCCCTTAACCTAGCCCATGATGCTTCTGTCCTACTCTCACATAATGGACATCCAACTCTACTTTGAAAAGATAACTACTACCATCTGGTGATGTAATAAAACCATGTGGTGATAATACTCTACAAAGGCCTGATAGTGGATGAACCACTCCATCCCAATAATGAAATAGAATCTCGTCATCTCGAGAACAATGATATTCCACAAGAACGGGTAACTCCCCACATCAAGGGAATAGTCCATGTACTGGCATATGCCCTCCGTCTGTATTCGCAACGGTGTTTCGAGGGTCATTACACCATAATGATATTGTATCTCTAGTCTGTGACATTCCACAATAGGTACAGAAATAAAATAGTTTGAAGCACCAGTTTTAAAACAATGTAGAGAATATAATAGAGGCTACTATAATAGTACCTCGTACTATAGATGGATTCGTAGGCTGATCCTCAGGTATCGGCTATAATGAATGCAACTGACCTGATCCATGTCCTTATGCAACAGATAGAATACCATGACCATGACTTCTATTCTAGCACTGGTGATGATCAGGTATCAGACTACCACGGCCATGAACTCCTCCTTGGCCAGACCTACTGGTTCTAATTCAACTCCCCGCCTTATGTGGTGCAAAAGAACTCGCTCCTAAAGGTTGAGTTGAAACTGATCCATTTCTACTTGAAGTTGGGGAAAGGTGCTACAAAAGCACTAGAGATGACCCAAATGACAACAATCATGGAACTCCATAGGATATCTATCACACTAGGGCTTCGTTTTCCTTGTTTTTCCACACATATGACACTCTACAGAGCTATCAAACTAGATACACTAGTTTCCACAACCCTGACGATAATCCTCAAGGGAATGTTTCCTGCCACTTGATGAATAACTAGCCTAACGCGACACTGATTTTTTAAACCTATTACTCTCTCCATCCCTTGGGTTACACTCAGTGATAAGGGCCTGATCAATAATTTTAAAGAATTTATGAATGAGAGAGACATTCACCCGTGTTCTGATGGAATATTGAAGCCCATCCTCAAATCATCTAGCATGTGAAATCTTGTCAGCAGCTAGAAGAAGTGAAAATAATTTTAAATTAGTGAAACGTTCTAAATATTCCATAACTGACATAGAACACTACTCGAGATTCATGAACTCTCTAGATCTATTAGCAATCAATGACGGGGGAAATAAATGTTCATAGAAGGAAATCTGGATGTTAACCCATAACATTACTTGATGACGTCAGGCCTGGGTAATGACATCCCACCAACGCTTGGTCAAATCCCATAGCATGCATATAGAAATCTTGACTCTCTGCTCTAGAATAATTTCCAAGTTCTGAAAGATATACAACATGGACTCTATCCATGTCACCACAGTGTGAGATCCTCCACCCCTAAAAAGTATGAGGATGCTACTATTGGAACTCACTAGTCAGATCAGCCATCGTAGGTGCAAACCGTGGAGCACCAATCAGTGACGACATCAAACGTAAGAATCTATCAAAGAATTGAGAATCAGTTCCCAGATTAGGTACAGTAGATAGTACCTAATATGGAACTCTTTTAAGTAAGACTAGCATCTCAGGGCCCACCATTTCTGGAGCATGGTCATCGCCACCCTCCTGGTGAATTAAATGAGGATGACGTGGTAGCCTTGGTATAAAAATTACAAATACACATCTTAGAAGAAGAATATATGAAAGGAGATAACATCACTAACAGAAGATGATTGTAAAAAAACTCACTACCTAAGACATACAACCCAAAACACCTGCTTAGACAGCCTAGAATCAGTAATTTCTCATGTATAAGTTTTATGTCATTTTGAACTCAATTCTTAGGTTCACTACTTTACCTTTCATAAACATGCAAATATAGGATAAAGATGTGAATATAATTCATATTTGATTCCAGGATTCACTTTATAATGGATAGTCATTTACAATGAATCAGTTCCCATACACCTATCACGAAAAATGACAGCCATCTACTTATAACATAATGGCTTGACTCGGTAAATTATGCATTCCAACCCATGAGGGACCATACACATTATGAATTCAGATAAGAAAACACTCAATCAAATCATAAGTAATACAAGTACAAGAAACTATCAAAACATAACTCAACAATCACAAACATATCAAGAAATGAAAGCTGGGAAATGTACCTATATGTCATGGTAATATGCAGAAATGTGAATTCTAGGTGCCTATAATGATGCATGTTGTATTACTCATTTCCCTCATATCATTCTCTAAGGATGAAATAAATTTTAAATATAAGAAATAATCAACAACACCACACAACATATGATTCACCCAATGGTCAAATAATATCAAATGTGATAGGAAAAATAGAACAAAAATTTCATTATGGGTAACTTGGATTTTACCGTGAACATTGGTTCACAATGCCCAAGAAAAACTTATGAATAAGTCCCAAGCGCTTCTATTCTCCAATTTATTGTCTCTAAATAGTATGTCAACAAAATAAACCACCTCTGATACCACATTGTAATGACTTGGACCTAGATACCACTTAATAGTGCCTCGAGACCACTAGGTCACATGGCCTCAAGCACAAATTCCTGAATGTCAAAGGCTACTGTCTAGTAGTGAGGGCCTAGGTTGTGTCTATGGGTAGACTATGCCCTCATTAATAGATTTTATCACAACGAAAGAGATATAAATGAATGTTATACATCTGAAACAATATAAGTAAAAAGTGGAAGTAGTATGAATAAATAGAAGAAGAAAACCGATGCAATAGATAAACAAGAATAATAATAACTATATCAACTGGAATAATGATGATGTAATGCCTTGTCACTAGAAATCTAGAAATCATGGATACAATAAAATAAGTATAACATGTTTGACAAGGTAAAAGAAAACAAACTCTACAATATTCATCCTGATATCCTACTCAGTCATCTACTATGAAGCTCCATCATTTCAGCAAACAATCAAGTATTGGAAGCTGCATGCTTTTCATTGTCAATCCCTACAACCATGTAATCATATATGTGTACAAAAACAGCACCCAAAGAGGGTATGAGACAAATTTTAGTGGGCCACCAGCAATGGTGTCTATAACATCTAGCTCTTTTAATGGAATATAGCAGTGTACAGGCATATATGTAATGTAATGGAAGCAGTACAATGTAACAAAATAACCAAGTACCTTCTTTAGCCCTAGGATGATGTATGAACATATAAATAGTTCATTAATTGAACAATTAATATTTATTGTTAATATTTCATGTGAGGCATATCTAACACTGACATCTCCTCATGATAGTATAAGTAGTGAAGGTTCCATGATGTAACTAGGAAACTAGACAATGATATCCAGTAAGGGAGTTCGAGGGTAAAAATCAAGGTAATGTAATCTCACAGAAAACTAACTCAGTGGTATCTGAGTCTAGATAAGGGGTAAGAGGGTAATCCATTGATCATAATCTAAGTAATTCCTCAATAATGTGCCTACCATGTCCAAGGTGATCGACCAAGGGAAAATGGGGCTAAGAAAAGAAAGGGATTTATGGGATTTCACAATGGAACCTACTAGTATATGCTGGATGCAAGGAGTGTATCCAAGGTATCCTATAATAAAGAAAGGCACCCAATAATATTATACTGGTCATCCAAGGAATAAACAAGAACTAGAGACATGGTGCCTATTAGCCTAAGAAAACTGTATCCTTGAATCGAAATGGGGTTCCTGAGACCCATGGTATTCTCCTCTCAGAATCCAAGTCGAGATCGGGTCAATCCATTCCTATTTGATATTTGAATCTTGTATTAATTAATTTGGTTCACGTATTACCTTCCATTATTGAGGATAGGTAAGGTAGATTTGATACCATTGGTCCAAGACTTTTCTTCCATTAGTTTAGATATTCCATGTAGTGTTGTGACAATTTAATCAAGTCTTATTTGGCCATTCTGGTTTATTCAATTTTTGAGGTTCACTCCACTACCTCCCATCGACATGGAAAGGGGTGTGATGGACTTGTAACCTTTATTCAATCTCTTTTGATAAGACAATTTTATATACATAATATACTTGTCATTTAAAATTTCATATATCACATTTAATAAGCATTCTGTTGCACTTACCTTTGGTGGTTCCAATGGTTAGAATACATGGTACATGCCATTATGAAATTATCATTAACAACAAGTCATTTATTAAAACGATTATCAAATTTATTAAGGTCATTCCAAGAACACCCGAATGGTGGCTCAAATGTGCTGAAACACTAAAACCAATTATGGCATAACCTCCGACATGAGGCGGATTGAGTTATGGATGAAACCACTAACAACTAGTCACATATTTTGAATGAGCATAACCATATGATTATAAAATGTATAATCGAGGCATGTTAATTTAAGAAATGGTTCCCAATGTAACCAGTGGTCCCCACACGAACATTCCAAAAACAATGAACTTTAGGGATGATTTATAGGCCACCCATCTTAGGGTTGTACGAACCTTCTCATTTCGCATCAGCTCTTTATTTTCCTTAGATTAGAGTATATCTAACAAAAGGTGAAAAATTCTCACATGGATATAACTTGTTTGAGAGTGAAAGATAATAAGTATGGCTAAAGAGGACTCAATTACTAACTGTTGTGCATCCAACATGATGAACGGTTGCTCGGTCAGATGTTGGACAAAAGAGATCACTTAATTCCATGTTTAGATCTCCAAATTGCTCCAAATTGAGAGTGAACAAGGTACATCCCACATAAACTCATATTAGGGAGGAGGAGATTGTATTAATATATCATTAACGAAGTTTTGTCCATTTTACACATGTTTTTATTCTGCACATTGTTTGTCTGCGTGGTTTGTCAAACCATGTGCAAATCGTGTGAGATGGTTATGCCCGAACATGGAAAAAATGCGCGTTCAAATAGTTTGGCTACATAAACATGCACAAACCATGTGAGGATCCACATTCTAAAAAAACACAATCTGAACAGTTAGGAAAACTTAGCGCTTACCATGTCAAAACTATGTCGCGTGACCTATTTCCCAAGAAGAGGTTTTCTGAGCTCCAAAAAAGCCCCGAACACCCACCAAACATTTCGTAACTCATTAGGCATCTATATTAGGTCCAAAGTAAATATTTTAACCGAAAATTAAATAATCCATACTTGAGTTAGAAACTTGGTTAATAAAAAGGATGTGATGGCATAATAATAAAAGGACATGAAAAGAAACTAAAAGGAAGAGGAAGAAGATTTTACCACATGAATACTCCTCCTTGAGAACCTTTTTAAGGTAATTGGTTTTGGTATTTTGTTAATACCAAGATCTTCTAGACATGGGGTAGATTCTTGGGGAGATTATTGTGCTTAAATTTGACAAGATTAAAATCTTAGAGGTGTGAGGGGAAGTGTTGATGAGGGGTGGTATTATAGTGGAGGAGAGGGATGATTTTTGAATATTTTATTCATTTGATTATTATGTTGGCTCAAGACTATTATTAGTTTAAGTATTATGATAAAATATATTAAAATAATGAATTATAGTTCAAGATTATGGGCTTAAATCATCCATACATCACCTATGACTGAATAAATCGTGTATCTATCATTTATCATAATTCATCATATTTTACAATTAACAAAAAAATCAACTATTTTAGAAAAAACTAAAAGGTTCTCGCTAAACATTTTTCTATGTGTTGAATTAAAAACAGAACTCCATTTTATGAAAATAATTTCCTAAATATGATAGGTTTAACTTTTAATTAAAAGCATATTTTACTCGAAAAAATATAGTATTTAAAATTATTACTGATTTTTGTATCACACTAAAAAAATTAACAATAGTCTCTTTAATTTATGCTAAAATAATAAGAAATTTATTTTTTATGAATAACTTTTACTAAAATTAATTTTCATTAAAATAATTTTATTTATTATAAAATTGTATTTTATTAATTATGACATACAAAAATACTAAAAATTAATTTATTAATTTACTAAATATTTATTTTATTATACTATGATATAATTATATGAAAATTTCATTTATAAGGTTCCTAATTTTTATTTAAACTTTCATGGGTAATGATACTATTTATTTGGAATGTTTAATATTCATGAGGGTTATATTACTATTCATAATGTAAATTAACTATTTCATTAGAAGGTTCTCTTTAGCTTCTAGAAATACCAATTATTTCATCCATTTTTCATTTATGATGTCTGTACTGTGTTCTATAAGTGATTTTTTGTGATCTATACTATATGAAATAAATATAAGATGGAAAAATTCATTGATAGAGTTTTGGGTCATTACATTCTCCCTCCAATAGAAATATCATCATTGAAATTTTGAAATGTTCAACTAGTAAAATGATTTGGGTAGCTCTTCATCATAAGATCCTTAGGCTCTCACATTTCCTCTTAAATTATATAATTGATCCAAATTACCTTTACCATCCATGTCATCTGATTCCTCAACACCTATTCTTTTGTGTCAAGAATCTGGATAGGCTCTTCATAGTAAGATAAGTTAGGTTCAAATACAATTCCTTCATAAGTGAGTACATATGTTGGGTTTGAACTATACATATTTAATAAGTAGATGTGGAACACATTTTGTACATTAAAAGGCGGTGAGGAATTTACAAATGATAATCCACAGCTCCAATTCTATCTATAATATCTAAGGGATCAATGTACCTAGGGCTCAGTTTCCCTTTCCTTCCAAATCTTATAACACCCTTCCATTGAGATAGCTTAATGAAAACATGATCTCCCACATAAAATTGTAAATCCTTACTTAGATTATTGTTTTAAATATTTTTCCTACATTGATATATATTGATAATGGTTTGAATAGTCTTTACCTTCCCTATTAATTCCTCCACAAGGTCTAGGAAAACAATATTTCATTCCCCAACATCATCCTAATATTTTGGTGTACGAAATCTCTTTCCTAACCATGCTTCATATGGTTCTATTTGAATACTATAATGGAAGCTATTATTATAGAAAAAACTATACCAAAGGTAAATGATAATACCACATACCTTGAAATCAAGTGAGCATGATCTCAACATGTCTTCTAATGTTTGGATCATCCTTTCTGTCTACCCTTAATTTCGGGGGTGATATGTAATACTCAAGTAAATATCATTATCTAAAGAAGTCTCTATAATTTTCCATAATTTTTATGTAAATCATGGATCACGATCAGACTCAATTGGGAGAGCTGATCCCTGAAGTCTTATAACTTCTCTAATATAGAGTCGTTTATGGCACACATGTGTTAATTCCTCCCTTATAGAAAGGAAATGTGATGAGTTGGATACTTGATCAATAATTACCCATATTTTATCATTATTTAATGGATTTTTTGGTAATCTAGTGAAAACATTCTTGCTGATGTCATCCCATTTCCATTTAGGAATAGTTAGAGGTTTTATGACACCTCTAGTATGTTTTCTTTCATCCTTCACCTATTGACAGACTAAACATCTTGATACATAATAATAAATTTACCACTTTGTATTATCACACAAAAAATATTCCTTTAGATCTCAATACATCTTAGTTCTACCATGGTGTATAAAGTAATTAGAGCTATGGGCATCATCCAATAACTATCTTTTTGGCTCAGGTATATAGGTAACACATAGACACCGCCTAGATTTCATAATTAAATCCTAACACATGAAGTCTAGAAACATCCAATCATTGCCAACTTTAATTTTCTTTTGAATATTATCATCATCACACTGAGAAATTTTAATTCTTTCCAATAAATATGTTTGAGTGACCAGTTGAAATAATAATGATTTTTAACTATCCTTAATAATTCCCATATCCATCTTCACTAGATCCTTCTACAGAGATTCTTTTTCAACAATCATTTTTTTAGAACACCTGGTTATTTCTAGCCTAATTCATCTTATACCTTAATCACCTTTCCTGGGTGGTGTTGTATTGAACAATATTAATCCGTTAGTTCCTCGAGCCATCAAATTTTCCCCATATTGATTTATTTATATGAGAAGATATATTTAATACTCTTGTGATCTATATATACATCACATAATTCACCTTAGAGATAATGTCTCCATAGTTAAGATAAATTATTACAACCACTTACTACAGATCATGAGTTGGATAGTTTTGTTCATGATTTTCTAACATCATTGATTCGTAGGCAATAAATTTATCATTCATTATAAGGACACATCATAGTATTTTATTTGAAATATCATTATCAATCACATATCCACCATTTCCTAATGGTAGAGTGAAGATAAAAGAATTCAATAATCCTCTCTTCCATTATTTGAAACATTAATCACGTTCTGTTGTCCAAATAAACTTAACCACTTTACGAGTAAACATGGTTAATGGGTTAGCTAATCAGGTGATGTTTTAAACAAAATGTTGATAATAACAAGCTAAACCAAAAAAAATATGTACCTCAATTATGTTCATTGTGTAGGACATTATTGAAATGCCTTTTTCATCGATGGATCAACTGATATACCATACTTTGATACAATATGAACTAGAAAAGAAAATTATTAAATCCAAAATTTGGACTTTATAAAATTAAAATATTTTTGATTTATTATAAGATTCTTAAAAAAAAATTAATTAATTCTCATGGTCTTCATAGGTTTTGGATTATACAAATATATCATCAATAAATACCACAAAAAATTTATTAAGATATTCCATGAAAACTTTATTCATTATATCTATTAAAATGGAGGGTTTATTCAACAGTCCAAATGGAAATATTGTAATCTCAAAATTTTGATACCGAGTTTGAAATGATATGTTTGGAATATCATCCTTCCTCATAAGAAACTGATGATATACAAATCAAAGGTAAATCTAGGGAAAATATTTCTCTCCATGAATTTTATCTTATAAATCTTCAATATGGGTTCTTTATTGAAATAGCTTTGATTTATCAATAGTTAATTTACAACCTCATGGATCAATATTTCTTGATGAAAAAGAGAATAGGGTCTCTCTATGGAGAAACACTTGGTTCGATAAATCCTCTATCACTCAATTCATTTAGTTGTTTCTTTAGATCTTTTAATTACATAGTATCCATTCTATAAATAGTCCTTGATAAAGGTATTGAAAGATGAAGTAAATCAATAGTTAACTCAACTTCCAAATCTGGATGATGTCTAAGTTAATCCAATGAAAATACATTGATATATTTATTCACAATAGGTACATATTAAATTTTAAGATTCAAATATAATTTTTTCTCTTACTATATAAGGATCTAATTTAGTAGTGCTACTGGGGGGTATCTTGATGAGAATCATATGGTGATGTTTCTAATCTAATTATGATGGATTATATACCTTCTTCACCAGTCATAATTTCATTCTTCTTGCAATATATTTTAACATTGTATTTTGAAATCCAATTCATACCATGGATTATGTCAATGTTAAATATAGGTATGATGATAAAATTAGAAGATAAATAATGTTTTTATACCATAATGAGAACTACCAAACACATCATTGTTACAATGAGACATCCCCTAGGGGTTTTGACTAACAAATACCTTGTTAATGAGAATTGAATATATCTAATTTTTTTATGCAAATAGGGAAGATATTAAAGAATACGATGATGCAGAATAAAATAAATATTTAGGAAATTTTTGAAGATATAATTAATCTACCTGCAACCACATCATTAACAATTTTACGCTTAGTTATTGTGATCATATAAGCTTATCCTTTCTCACGTGGCCTTTTTTGACGAAAGTTTACTTGACACATCAGATTATAATTTTCATAGTTTCCCATATCCCAAAAATTATATCATTAAACATTGGTAGCTTTTGTCTTTCCCTTTCAATCATGGGTTTCGTGGCCTTTTTCTCCACACATGTAATAGACTATTTTCTTTTTAAAAAGTCTCCTGGGTGTTTCTATCCATAACTATAACATGTTAGAAAACTTCTTTTTCTTATTATTGACTTTATCCATTCTTTCCTCCACTACCCTCTTCTTCTCTTACATTCCCTAAATTTCATAATACTAAGATAAATTCTTCTCTGTCTTAATAGAACACGAGACTATATGTTCATATGATTAGAATTTTTGGGAAACCATTTACCTTCCTAGGATTAGTTTTAAACCATCAAGGAATTGATAATTATTTCCCCTTGGATTATTCATGTAGTCCACAACATTCCATTATAGCCAGGTAAAGTTGGCTTCATACTTGGGAACATTCTCATCACACTTTTTTCTTATATTCAATAATTTTGTTTCCATATCCACTCATTATTAATGAAAAAAATATTATTATATAAAAATTTCATTGAAATACCTACATTCCATATTTTTAATTTCATTCTCTTACTTTGAGTTTTGGATTAGAGACCACCGTTGATCTAAATCTCCAAATATATGATAAACATCCATGACAAATTTCTCCCATTCATTAATTCCCACTGTGAGAAATATATTCTTTATGGAACATATCCAATGTTCGACTACAAATGGTTTGTATCCCCATTGAATTATGGATGATGTTATGGAATAAAAAGGTTTAACATTTCTCCTCCATGTTGTGGATCAGGATGATCCATATGGGTATGGTTATTGTTCATAACCTTATAACGTTTTTCTAGTATAATTATAAGTTCTTCATGACCAGTTTCATCTTCAATACCAACATCATTATCTTGCATATGAGAAAATCCATACATGGGATACATGCAGTGATATCATTTCCATTACTTCCAATAAGAGCCATTTACAAATAATGGCATACACTAGATTAGGTTATGAATTATAATGTATAATCTCAAACTGGAAAACACTTAACATAAAATGAAGTTTTTTGTAGAGCTAATATCATAATTGTAAACATGGTTTATTTGGGGACGTATTTAATTTTAGATCTATCATAATTATTTGTAATGAAAATGTGACTTATCCTAACCCTATCCCCTAGGAGTGTCAAATTAGGTGTGCAGTAAGGCCCCCTATCATGAACCAGGTTACCCCGAGTCAGGCTCAGGACACCTTGTCAGAGTTATTACCCCTAGTCACCTTTATGACAAAACCACATCCCTATTTAGTATATAGACATTTATCTATTTCTAGAATGTTCCAAATAATATATTCCTTACTAAATTGGGGATTTTATTCTATTATTATCCTCAAATTATATCTTAGTCGTATGTTACCTAATCTATGTTTTCTAAATCTTGTTTTCAAGGTTTTAACTAAACTTCCTCTGATAGCAACTGTAAAGAACCCAACCATAATAGCTCAGATTTGGTGCCCTACATTATTACATTGCTATGATTACATAGAATTTTTATTTGGAAGGACCAAATAGTTTAGCAGTTTGGGAAAACTATAAACAAACATAATATTTACATTAGAACTTGAAAGGAAATGCAACATATCAATTCCATTGGAAACATCCATAACTCGTAGATTATCCCTTCAAGTCATTCATAATATTCATCATTGCATCTTTGGGAAAAATAAAAAATAAAAAATATTTGATCTCAGATTCTCAATAATAGTAAGTAATTTATCAAAAGTTATCGTAAAACATAGTCATGTTTAATAACTATAATCACATTACCGTAAAAATAAACTTGAGCATAATATGGAAATAATAAAATCTTAGTAAATAAATCCATATAACTGATCATAAGAGAATGAACCTTGTTAATTGTTCACATGGTTTATCAATTACTAATATAATAACAAGGTAATGTATAATGTTGAAAATTTGAAACATTTCATCATGGCCTCAGCCAAGATGTCTAAAAATACTAGGGTACCTCCTTGGCCAAAACCCAATTCTATTTTATCTCATGAGACCTACTGATGCATAAAAAGATATAGAGGGACCTAACCATCATTTTATAAGTCCAATTAATTCCTTATATTAATTTTGAAATACATAAAACACCATAATATAATATATACAAATAAATTTCCACAATTTGTAAACATAATCACTAATCGATCATAGTATTGTGGTGAATGGTATGAATATAACACATACATAGTCAAAGTAGTCATAAAATATTTAATACCATATGGTAGATGAAAATAATAAGATATAACGCTCAATAAATCATAAAATTCAATATATTTTTGGAAATAGATGAAAATACTCAAATAATATCAATGCGTAATTCTTATGAGAAATACACCTTTTACTTTGTAAAGAAGAGTTTGTTTGGAAGAATCATTTTTATCTTCCATAATTGTTTTCATAAAACCAGTAATGATAAAATTTTATTTAACATTATAAAATTATTTGTTTTATAAGAATAATGTTGTCTTAAAACAGATTATATATGGAACTTGAAAATGGGTAAGAAATCAAGATGTTCCCTTTAATCGGGCTTGCGTATCGGGATGAATTGAAAAGGGAACCTTGTGAAACATTTAATTCCCATAAAATAAAAATGTAATGATATTGAAATATGAGTTTGGAATATATATAAAAATAATATATAAGATTTATTCAAAATTAAATAAACTTTATATTTTGGTCAGGATAGTCAAAGAATAACGTGAAGGAAAAAATGAAGGTTATAGTCGAATCCCTTCCATTATGTTTGAATGTGTTCTGTACTTGACCTTAATGTCCCGAACAATCAAATTAAACCCATTAATTAATTAATTTCTAAATTACCTACATGTTTTTGATTTATTATAATTTTATTTAGTTCATTTATATCTTTTTATGAGTTATAAGATAAAATTTTATTGATCAGGTGCATATGTTTCCTTGGTTTTGATGATCGATATACTTGTATATGAGTATGGATGTTCATGTGGAATAATTATAATTATAAATAAAAATTATAGGATATTATTGAACATATATAACTTTAAATTGTTATATATATATATATATATCATTTTTATATGGTATGAGGATGAATCATTAGATAATACATTGTTTGATAATTGTTTGGATTATAATGGGGGTTATTGATCATAAAGAACTCATTTTGTTTTATAATTTAGTATTATATGAAATGATACTTCTATAACGTAATAAAGGTTATAATAGAAATATTATATTATATTTTAACCATAAAAATGGTTTCATTAACATTCTTGTATGAGAAATTGAAGAGCGAAAATTCGTCATTCGTGAAGGTTGTAAATTGGCACTTCACGGATGATGTTTTCTTTTAAATAAAATAGAAAGAGAAAGAAGTTTGAGGAGGGATATTACATTATAATGATACCATTATATATATATATATATTATACTTGAGTTATAATTATCATCTGAAAAAGGAGGATAGGATAGAATAAGAAAAGAACATTAAAAGTAACTAAAAAGAAAAAAGGAAGATGATATTACCTCTTAAGTACTCCTCCATAAGAACCTCCCTAAGGGGATTTGTTTTGTTTTTTTAAGATCCAGATCTCCATGTCATTGGGGAGAGTCTTGGGGAGATGAATATATAACAATTTGACATGATTCAAGGCTTAGAGGTGTAAGGGGAAGTGTTGGCGAGGCGTGGTATTTATATTGGAGGAGAGGGGTGATTTTTGAATATTTTATTCATTTGTTTATAATTTTTTATCAAGACTAAGAATAGTATCAGAATTATCATACAATATATAAAAATAATGAAGGAGAGTCATATATTATGGTCTTACATAATCCATACAACACCTTTGACTCAATAAATCATGTATTTAATATTTATCATAAATTATAGTATTTTACTATTACAAAAAAATTCAAGTATTTTAGAAAAATATTAAAAAATCACTCTAAACATTTTTCAATGTGTCTAATTAAAAAATGAACACTATTTTATGAAAATAATTTTCTAAATATGAGAAATTTTAATTTTTTATTAAAATCATCATTTAATTGTAAAATACAGTTTTAAAAAATTTAATTGATTTTATAACACTATGAAAAATTAAATATGGTCTCATTAAATCATCCTAATATCCTAAGACAAAAAAATATATATTTATGAATAAATTGTATGAAAATGAATTTTTTTTGAATCATTTTATTAATTATAAAATTTTAATTATATATATATTTATTACAAAAATACCAAAACTTAATTTAACAATGTTTAAATAATCATTTTCTTATACTTTGATATAATTATATGATAAATTCATTTACAAGGTTACTATATTTTATTTACACTATCATGGTTGATTCCAATATTAATTTTTCTAGTTTACTATTCATTAGAGTCTTATTACAATTCCTAATTTCAAGTTAATATTTCATTGGTATAGGTTCCACAACATCAATAAATACCACTTATTTCATTCATATTTAATTTATGATGTTTTTATTGTGTTATATAAGTGATAATATGTTATCTATAATATATGAAATAAACATAAAAAGAGAAATTCATTGATATATTTCTGGGTCATTACATTTCATTTACTTCATATGGTAATCTAAAAATGATAAAATAAGAGATTAATATTCAGAGTACAAGGATTTATTAAAAAGATGAGTTTAAGAAAATAATTTTAGACATTTTAAAATAATTTATCAAACCAATGCTCGGAACCTTCCTTTTTATCATTGAAAAGGAAAACCTTTTCATGAAAATATTTGACAAATATTTATCAAGTTAATGTTAGAGGACTAATGAAAAGTTAAAAACATGAACCTAATATCAAAATTTTTTTATAGTTAATACAATTGATTAATGTTGCATCATCTCACTAATAATATTAATCAATAATGGTAATTAGTAAATAAAGGAGACTCTATTTCCACTTGGTCATAATGAACAATATCATATTTCTAGTATCAAGTATAAATATCTAGGGGTATAAACATGATATTATATAGTTTCCACCATATTAAATATAATTAATAACAAAAATTTCTAATAGTTAGTCATACATGTATTTTCATGGGCATCAAAAAACTTGTTCTATGGACATAAACTTTTCTATTCATATGTCTATATCTTCAACCAATCATGTTCTCTTTGGATCAACTAGGTCGGGTGTGAGTCTATTAGAAAATCATAAATCTATTTCATCTCATCCTACAATCTAGGTTCCCTTTAATAGTCATGTGAGGTTAGTGGGATAATCAAGTTAAGAAGATTTCAAATTGACCCCTCATCAATAGCAACATGGTCTCATGCCATAAACATTTCAATAAATATAACATATTATCTCATCCTCCCCCTTTAACTCCCATAATGTGAATAACCCCCTTTTCGAAACTCATTTATGGGAAGCACAAGAATTATGTAACTCACAATAAGAAATTATCAAAATTTAGGATCATCATAATGTTTCAACTGGGATTTCAAATATCATTAATGTAAAATGAGTCCTTCGTTTATAAATAAACATTCAAGAGGTTAACCACAACTATTTTATTTCAAAAATTCATTTTCAAAATGAAAAATAGGACTATAAAATAAAATATTCCTTTAAAAATATCTAAGGAATTCAAAAGTAGTTTTATAATTTAAAAGTATTAAATTCATTTTAAAACACGGGTCAAAACCCTTTCCCCAATAAACAAAAAATTATTTAAAAATCATCCAAGGAATTCCATTTTATAAACATAGATAATAATAAAAAATAGATCTTATTCATTTTAAGAATTAGAGCTTTCAAAACATTGTGGAAAACATTTCATAACTAAACGCATTTCATTTAAAACATGGAATTACCCTAAAGAAATCAAAATTCATCAAGGGCCCTCAGATATACCAAAATTTCCTTTAAAAGAACTTTGAAAATGAATTAAACCCAATATTGAATTCATATGTAAATATATATATATATATATATATGATAGTGAGAGGAATGAATATCAGGATCAATTATATACATAGAATATTCAATTCATAGATAATTGGATAAAAAAAGATTTAATGAGGCACTTCAAGGTAATCATTCACATAACATATTTCAGAAAATATGGAACACATATCTATGATTTTTTTTAGAATGAATAAATTACAAGATGAAAGAATTATATGAAAACACCTACTAAAGAATTCTAGAAACATAAAACAGTAGACGTAAATTTCAAAGGAATTTGATATTCTTCAATAACATCTAATTTCCTAGAATTATTCTTAATATGGTACAAAAAATTGATGTTAGTAAAGAATCATGTATTTTTTTAAATACCAATGGTTTTCTAGTTTATATTAAGAAAACCATAAATTAATATTGCCATTTGTTTTTTCATATTAATGAAATCATAATTTAATAGGGTTTAAAAATAATTAAAATAGGAGTTACATCTTCTAAAATATGTTAAATAATCTACATTCCTTATTTTCATCATTTAGAATGTCTTCAAAAATATTTAGAGTCGATATGGAGGAATAATAATGAAAAATTGAGATTTTATTTATTTTTTCTAAAAAATAATTTTTGTATAAGGGTATCATGGTTTACCACTAGGCATCTCATGGCTATTGATTAGGAGTAAGGAGCTTCACCCTTACATACCCGAATGGCCCGAAGTCCTTATTTTTTTATTACATTTTATAACCTCTCTTACAATGGATGAGGGGGAACCCTTACAAGGCTCAATGGATTAGATATTACATGACCTGTAGGTATTTGGAAATATACATACTATACATGAAACTCCTCCTACCATATTCTTCATTTTGATATCATATATCCAACTTCACATAGTTTTTTGGCTAAGCTTACCATGAAATAAGTGGGTTATCCTGGTGGCAATTACATACCCTCTGATTTTAAAAAACCCTCTTAGCTTCTACTCTGGTGAATGTGCCTACTCTGAATCCCCATATAGAGTTTTCTCCTTATAGAGTATGTCTAATCATTAAGCACAAATTTAGGTTTCCCGATGGCCTTGAGGTGGCTCGAAGGCCTTGAGGTGGCCCGATGGCTTTAAAGGACCTGAGGCCCAAACCGGTGGCCCAAAATAAAAAACAGATGAATAGATATGACTGCTATAGTACTAGATAGTAAATTCTACTGTACTACTACAATAACCATGAAATATGACTCTGCCCAGTTTTGAACATGGTTCTATTGGATGCACTTGTCGAGTCCTCACCAACTGGACTAAGTATCTTTTTCACATCACCCTTAAATAGTTTCTAAATTCACACTTACCCTTAGAAAAATCTAGATTACCCTTAAACATCCATTAGAAACTACGAGTTACCCTTACGCAACTTGGATCAACCATTACACAACCTCTAAAAATTTAGGGATACACTTATGAAACCCAAACCCTACACATATGTAACCTTTATAAATAACATGTTGCCTTTGCATATCACTAGGTGTTACCCTTACATAGAATATATAAAATCAATGCTACACTTATGCAGTGAGGGTTTACCTTTACACATTTCATATGTTCCCTCATGAAATACATATACACCCAGTCATACCATTACGTAGCATTACCTACCCTTACACATGTATAGGAAATCTTGTGGTTCCCTTTTGTAGCACATATGAAATAGATTCAACCTCACATAACACATGTAAAACTCACATTAAACTTAAGTACAATCCATTTACTAATACATAAATCATAGAAAAAGTGTTATATCCTTACATTTACTTTATTAAAAAAATTTGTACACTTATTTAAGGTTCCGAAAACTTATTTTACATTTTCAAAACACCCTTAAACATATGTAAAGGTAATATTATTAAAAAAATATTTTCAAACAAAATAACATTATCAAAAACCAAATTATAGAATTTAATTATTATAAAAATGAATATTTATAATTCTCCCCACCATATGACTTTATTTATATTGAAGGATTATTATCCAAAATATTGAAAAATATAATACTAAAAAACACCCACACTAAACTCATGATGTTTATAGACCACAAAATAAAAAAGGATCCCCAAAACATAGTTACCATAAAATTCCATGACCTACACATGTATCAGAATGAAAAACTCAACAACACCTAAAGGGATATGAAAACAACTAAGAAAAACCAAAGAACTAGAATATGTATCCCAACCATGTAAATATTCATTGAAATAGTGGAACATGATTAAAATATCCACC
Source organism: Viscum album (assembly GCA_963277665.1). NCBI lineage: Eukaryota > Viridiplantae > Streptophyta > Magnoliopsida > Santalales > Viscaceae > Viscum > Viscum album. The sequence continues at coordinate 373,190,292 of OY728160.1, read as the reverse complement.
AAAACACATCTCTTCAAATCAAATAAGATACTTGGATCACACACCATATCAAAACAACCAATAGATGAAATTCAAACCATAAATAACAACATGTCCAAAACACCTTAATAGTTCAAAAAATATTCGACACTATCAAATTCCATGAATGATCAAATTTCCATAAAAAATAAACTAAAATAATAAGGATTAATACCCTATTGATTTACCTGATAGTAACCAAGGGATTTCACCAACAAGCCTCAACCATCGATCCTCTCATTGAATCACCCACTAGAACCTCTAGGTTCCTAGTCCATCATGAATCCAAATATTTCACGTTACTCGATTTTAACCCCAAGGTTTATACAAATAATACCATAAATGTATAAAATCAAAATTTCAATTTCACAAATATGTCACTAAAATCATACAAGGGAAATCATCCATCACATCAAGATTGATCACTAACTATCTCAGAAATATGAGAGGATGCCCAGGAGTAACAACCAACCCAAATGTTATCCAACACCAACCATAGGCAGACAACCACTGTATAATAAAATGGTATGTATTTCAAAATATAATAATCTACAACATTAAGGGATTTTTCATCATAATATTTCATGTTATCCCAAAGATCAAAACAAACATTAAGGAACTAAAACAACTAAAGATAAAACAACCAAATGTCATAGAAATTGGGATCTTAAAAAAATAAATCATTATCTTGATCACAAAAAGTTCCACAAGATAAAATCCACAAATGAATAAAATAAATCCATAACAGATATCCATAACAAGACTTTCACCATCAACTAATGAGCTACACTATAGAAAACTCAAAAAAAAATCACTCTAACGTTGGAAGGAACAGGATGAATCAAAATCTAGCACCACAAACAACTCCTCCACTACATGAAATGATTCACTCTAAATATTATGGATGGAAACCTATTTTATTGAATCATACATTTCCTTATAGTCATGGTTTTATGATACACATCTAAAAATTCCCGTTTTGATTTTCCAGCTTATAGAACCTTTCAATGTGACCCAAGTAACCACATTGTCTATAAACTCTCCAATCCTTAAAGCAAGATTTATTGTAATTAAAAGGTTCTTTACACTAGAAACAAATTTGTTTCCTCTTATCTCTATGAAAATATTATCCCTAATCAACTAACCCCCACAATTTAGCAAACATGGAATCTTTTCCTAATACCACCATCATTAAGGCATTATCCACTTTTTATTATTCTATGAGATCCATATCCACCAGCAAAGACCATCAAATAAGTGGAAAAATTGGACACTGATATGAGAGTTAGGTGAATAAATTCCTTGAAAAAAATAAAAGAATGGGAGTTATTACCAAGAATATCACATAATAAACATACCAAATTAGAGAATTTCTTGACATACCTCATAACCAATAGATCATCTTGACTAAAACCCAAGATCTAAGAGTCTTCCTCCTTTTACACTTCTATAGGATAGTGCCACAGAATAAGGATTAAATTGAAGTATTCTCAAGAAATTATTTTATGTATACATGAGGGAATAAATAATTCCCTAAACTCTTAACTAGGTTCCACAAAAATAGTTAAAATACATGGCCTTCATATCATCAGGAGTCTTGATAGAATCATATATACCACAAACTTCTTCAAGACACTTTACTACCTCAAGAGAAACCCACTCACCTTTAGAAGAAGGTGGAAAAAATCATGAAGACCTAGATAGGGTATATGGTTTTGAAATTATCAGTCTCCACCACCCTATATGGTTTCCATGTTGAGTCATAAACTAGAGATACCATATCCAAAAAATGTGAAGTATTTCTTCAAATACTGGACAGATAAATAAAATTCTAGGATCGATTTCTAGACATAAAAATTAATGTCTCATTAATTCAGGAAAAAAAGTCCTATAAATATATTAAAACAAGACAAAATATTTTATTTAAACAGTAAATCATTTTTATCAAAGTATCAATATTTTTAAATCGCGTTATATATTCCCCATTTATGAAACCTTCCAATTTTTTAAAAATGCAAAATCTTGATATAAATTGATTATAGTTTCCAAATAAAAACTGAAATGTTCCAAATTCCTTCAATTTTTATTCATTTTTGATAATACACCTTTTATGGTTTGATGGAAATCCCTTACATGGCCTGTAAGATTTCTGACATTACATGACTTTAAGGTCTTGTGGAAATCATCCAGACTATAACTACTTGGAACTGCTCCTCCCTAGCATCTACATCATGATGTAAACTCTACACCTTCACGTGGTTCTTTGTCGAGGATTTCCATGAATACATAGGCTACTCCCACTTGCAAATTCATACCCTCTCATTATTCCAAATCCATTAGCTCTAGTCTAATGAATGTACCTTTATTTGAATCCTCATCTAGAGCTTGCTCCATGTAGAGTCTACATAGTTCATTTTAGTACAATTTCATGTGTCCCAAAGGCCTTGAGGTAGGTCAAAGGCCTTGAGGTGGACCAAAGGACCTGGGATGTCAGGGAAGCCTTACTAGGCCAAAGGCCTTGGGTAGCACAAAGGCCTTCAAGGACCTGAGGACCAAACCGGTGGCCCAAAAGCCCAAATGGATGAATAGTTCTAACTAATATAGTACCAAATATACTTATATTATTTCCTACTACAGTTCTACTATAGTACCTAGAAATATGTCTTCACTTTTATTTAATCTCAAGTATCTTTAATGTAGTTTTTGAGTCCTTTATAACAGGGAAAAGGCACTATTGTGATAGTTTCCAAAATTCCATTACCATTACTTGGAGATTCATATTAGGTTTCAAAAAATTAATCCCATTTTCAAATTTGAAAATGGTTAATATTTAAAACACATTAAAATCCAAATATTCATATAAAAACATTCTATTATTGAAAAAGATTCATTGATTATTAGTTTTACAAACCAAGAATTCCATAAAAAACACTTTTATGTAGTTAAAAACAATTTTCAAAGAACAAAAAAAACTAACAGTTTGGTTTTCACAAAGAATAAAATTATTTCACCAAAGTGAATAAATTTTAAACTAAAAACAATAAAAGGAAACTACCAACACCCAAAACATCAAATCGGAACAAGATCAAAATAATCTAACCTCAAATGAGTGAAGTAATATTAGAAATAAATAGGCAAGTCACCAAATTTGGGTTAGAGTATAACTATGCATGGATTGGTTCTTTATTCTAATAAACCATACACCAACCTCCCAATGGTTTATGGATTTTCGTCTATTTTAATCAGAGTGACTCATTATAGTTTATTAGATACTAAAATAATAATGTGGCTCTGGTCATATTTTAGTTCCAACTGAAAACACATAAGAGATTCTCAAAATCAAATATAATCTCCTCAGTAATCTAAATATCATTTTATAATAGGTAAATAAATAACAGAAAAGAAATAATCAAGTCCCCACAATCCATGGTGACTAATTTCTCATCATGAAGAGGTTGTGATCAAGAACCCACTCACAAACTATCTCCTAAGTTCCAAAACAGTCATAATGTTATTTCTCCCTTGAATCACCCAAAATAATATAAGGTATATTAACGGAAATGAATTTATTTTAAGTAAATACCTCTTATGATGCCATTTATACTGATCTAAACATAATTATCATCTATATCGATATCTAATATGATTCTAAAATGACCCGAAGAGTGCTTTGAATACTCATGGGCTAGTGAATAACACCTAATAATTAAAGAAAACCATCAAGAATGATTTTTACTAATAAAATATAAAAATAACCAGAGTTACACTATCAAAACATCATCACATAAGTAAATCAATATAACCATATCAGGTACATGGGGATAATGAAAAAATTGAATTTAAAACATAATTACCAAAACCCATATCATGGTGGTTCAAACCCATTTACCATTTTTCAAAAGACCTACCCTAAACTAAATAAGGATTAACCCTCCCAAAAAGTTGATGAGAACCTAAGCACATTCTATAAGAAAATAATGGAACAAAACACAAAATAGTATATGTATGGAATGGGCAACAAAGCCTAGAAAATTTCAGTAAAGATTATATCTAGTTATTTCATAAGTTAATTCAAATATTCCAAAATAAGAGTACAATAAAAATATTACAAGTTAAATAGAGATTTATATTTTTTAAAAAAAATTTAAACATTTCAATGTCATTTAACAATCCAAATTTGGAAACAAGACGTTTCATCACATAAAAACAAATCCTTTTTTAAAAAAGATTTTAAACCCATTTTAAAATATGACATCATAAAAATATAAAACAATTAAGAACATTCACATGATATAAAAAGCTATAAGATATTCAATAAAATAGAGTCAATGTGCATAATATGAATACTAATATCAATCAAGAATAATAATCAATCAAAAAAGGTAACTCTAGTGCGAAAATGGTGAAAAAAACACTATCATGTACTGAGAATAAAGGGTACGGATTTCATGGTTATAACCTATATATTATTATTATTACACCATAGTATATATAACCAATAAACATCATGATTGATCATCAGTCTTATTTTTAGTCACAAGGGACTCATGAAAACCATGTTTATAAACACATGATATCCTAGTCTCACATCCATAGCCTGGACATATCATGTTCTCTATATATATACTAGAAGGGGTGTGATTCTGCTAGAAAAGAATAATTCTATTTCATATTATCCAACTATCCAGGTTTTCATGAATAGTCAAAATATGTGAGTGAGAGAATCATAAAATGAGGATTATAATGGGAACCCCCATTAATATCAACATGGTTTCATGCACTCACCATTTCAATAAATCTCATCTCATATCTCACCCTCTCTCCCAAAAGTTTTTAATGTGAATTATCCTTTTTTCAACACCCATTAATAGGAAGCACAAGAATCAAGTAAGTCGCAATAAGGTATTATTACAAGATAATGTCATCATGATCTTCCTGCTGACCCATAAGACATCATCAATTCCAAATAAAGACTTTATTTCCAAATCAACATTCAAAATGGTATTCATAACTTCTTCATTTGAAAAATCATTATCAAAATTTCAAAAGGGGCTTCAAAATAATAATTTAATTCAAAAATAGCCTTAAGGGGTTCAAAGGAATTTTTATAATTTAAAATACCAAACTATTGTATAAAAATTACCATTTTTTCATTTTTATAAATAAGGATAATAGTAAAAAGTGTTCTTAGTCTTATAAAAAAATTTAGCATTAAAAGATGGGTATAAATTTTCATAAATCGACATATATCATTTAAATCAAGGAATTCCACTTCAGAAATATAAATCTATCATATCCCTCACTTTTACAAATAAAAATTAAAATCTATTTGAAAATAATTCTAAGCCAACATGGAATTCATATATATATAATACTGTTAGAAAACGTAATAATAATCAATTGTTTCCATTTTATATTCAATTAATATATTATCAGATCAAAAAAAATATTTCATAAGGCACTATATGGTAAAACCTCATAAAACTGTGTTATAAAATAAGAAGTATATATCTGTGAATGTTTACAAACAAAAATAAAGGATATTTATAGAAAACATTAATTGTAAATTCAGAAAAATAAAAACTACAAAATTAAATTGAAAAAGAAGTAGATATTATTCTAAACTAATTGAACTCCTAATATTATTCTTAAGAGGGTACTAGAAACCTAAGGGAAGTAAATATTTATGTATTTTTAAAAATACCCAAAAGTGTTCTGGTTCATAGTTAGAAATCTATGAATTAAAAAAATCATTTAATTTATTATTTTAACTGATTCTTGAATGTGAGGGTTTTAATAAACATTTAAACTAGTATTTAAATATTTTAAAATAGGTTATGGAATATATTTCTCTGATTTTCAGCATTGAAAATATCTTATAAGTAATTTTAGAGTTAATCATGATGATAAAGAATGGAAAACCCATTTTATTATTTAGTTTCCAAAAATTTTGCAATGTATGGATAAATTGGTTTACACTTAAATAGATATCGTATTAAGGTAAGTGTAAAGATATTTTATCATAAAAAGCCACTATGTTCAGATATACCCTTACATAGATCCATATTAACCATATATATCCTTTATAAATTATAATTTACCCTAATGCAACTCGAATATAGCCTTATATAACCTTTAAACAATTAAGGCTACCATTACACAACCCAAACCCAACCCTTATATAATATTTACAATGAATTTGATTCCTTTATACAGTACCAGGGATTTACCTTACATAGTGTAATGAAATAATATAGCACCCTAACACTATGAGGGTTATTCTTACACAGCAAATAAGTACCCTTTCCCAATGAAAAAACCATGGGGATTACCATTATACATCATAACCTACAATTAAATAGGTATATAAAATCTATCATTACCCTTGTTAGCTATATAGATAAGGGATTTACCCTTATTTGGTTCATAAAAAACTTCACTTACCATTACATATTGGTCATTTACCATTATGTGGTTCATAAAAATTGGCCCCACCCAAACACAACATTTATAAAAAAGGATTTACCCTTATGCAAGGATCAAAAAATATATTCTACCTTTAAAAATCATCATAAAACATAAGTAAGGGTAACCATTATTAGAAATATAATTTTCATACATAAAAAACATTATAATATAAAAAAAATATAAAAAATAATTATTATAAAAATAAGGATGTTACATCCCCACTGTCACGAACCAACCCGGTTCGACCCTGAACCTCTCACTCGTGCTGGTCCACAGAAAGCCCCGAGGGGCGTTCCTGATCCCCCCGGGATGGAAATTGGTGCCAGGCATTAAAAGTGAATAGGTGTGAACGATTTGGCCCAAAAGAAAACCCAAATCAGTAAAATAATAACAAACAAACAAAACAGACAACACTAACAACCAAAACAAAACTACACAACGACCATACCTCCACGTGACGTCGTGGTCACCACCCACCTAAACACCAGCGTCGCTCCATAATTGAGTGAATCAATCCAAGAAAACCTGAACATAAGGAACCTGCAACTGAAATGGTAAAATATAGGCGTGAGCAAAAAAGGTACTCAGTAGTTGAGCCCAACAACAAATCCCAAAACACTGCCAGTAAATCAAGATTCTACAAATTCAAGGATTGAACTACAATGTATAAAAGTAAGATTTCTTAATGTTTCACTTGAAAATAAATGCTCGAGACATTACTCTTATCCTTTTCAAAAGATGAATTCCTTTCATTGGTGCCAAATTCATTCTAAAAGAGAATGAAGTATTACATTTTCAAATTTTACACAAACAGAATAACGCATTTTCATTTGAAAACCATTTTCACAAACTATAGTAGTATAAGCTCTAAAGAACAACTGAAAGTAAAAAATCAAGGAAAAATCCAGTAACCATGAGTGATCCAATAAATCCCTAGAAAACCCCTGGACGTACTTGGGTTCAGACTACCTGCTGGCATGGTACTCCACAGTCAATATCCAACTGGCCGCCCTAGCAGCCAACCAATGGAACGCCCCACAAGGCCTACCTACCAAGGGGGGACTAACCCGTCTAATTGGGGTTATCCATCAACCATCACTCGATTCTCTGAAAGACTCCCAGGAACCCACAATGGTTTTTTAATAATACTGTGTAAGTGGGAGGCCCTCGCACGGGTGACTCATCTCACCGCACCTGCCAACCCATTACACAGACACCGCTACACGACAACCCTCAAAGGAAAGTTCCCCTATAGAGATGCCCCATAAGTACGTATATATATGTATAATCACATCACATTTAATAAAGTGCCAACTGGTCCACCAAACCATTTAACATTTAAACCACTTAATACCAAAGCTCTTCCAAAAGACATAACACACGCCATAACATTGAAAACCAGAAACTCACTTAGAACATCATTTAAGAAACAGAAATCAGTATGTAAAAACTGAAACACATAGGAATCACAAGTAAAACCATTTTCCAATATCCAAATGCACCACAATTTTATCAAGATCCAAACAAACCTTTAACCACTTTCTGAATAGACACTATTTCTCAAATGAAATCCAAACTTTTATTCACGCATCAATGCAAAACATTTTTTTCAACAAAAAAGAACCACACTTAATGTTTTCAAAATCATGTTTAAAAGCCAAACTAACATTTAATCTAATAAAACCATTTATAAATATCTCCATGAAATCACACAATTAAAACAATACAAAAAAACAATTTCAGTGAAATGATAGAAGTAACGACTTTTATTTTCAGGATATCACTACACTATAAATAACTACTTAATAATACATTTAAATTTAATAAAAATAAATAAAAGAACAAGGAATAAATAAATTCTAAATTTAACGTCATGCACAGTGGGAAACCAACCGCAATGGTACGTGCACGCGACGCCGCTCGGCGGAGGGGAGAACGAAGCCTTGCGGTCAAGATGCCCGCCCTAATCAACGAGAAAAATGCACAAGCAGACGATCATAGTATCATGGAAATACCTCGCATAAGCTCTGTATCAACCACAAAAATAACAAAAAAAACACATAACCATTGATTTAAATAATCCAAACGAAGAAGCAGCACAAAACTCTTCTCGGCGCAGAGGTGCAATCAACATTGAAAGCACTCCAATGTGACATCGCATGCCAAAATAATTATTCGCACTATAAGTAAAATACCAAGGATTCAAAACATAACAACGACATTAAATTAAATGCATGAAACAAAATGGTAGATGAATAACATCACCTCATATGGTGATGGTATCCTTAAAAACACGCAATAAGTCCAAAAACACATTATATAAATACCATCAACATAAATATTATTAAATAAAATGCTAACTACAATTAAGCCACCAGGATGAAATCAATGGATTCTTACCCAAAACCATGGGAAAACTCAACACCTTCATCAATTGCGGTAGGGGAAAACCTCAACGGGGATAATATAACCGACAAGGGATGGGGGCACGTTCGTCGGAGAATGTTGCTACCAGTAAGGGAGGCGATAGAAAAGGGAGATTGCCAAGGAGGGGTTCGGGTCACTGGGAGTAGGGCGGAGGTACCACTGGCCGGAGCGGGACGAGGTGGCTAGTGAGTGGAAGGCGGCATCCGAGTTGGAGGAGGTCAGCACGACGGAAGGGGGGGGGGGTCGGGACGCCGGGAGTCGGCGCGGCGGTGGGATACCGGGACACCGAGAGTCGAGCACGATGGAGGTCGGGGGTGGCGCGGAGGCTTGGGAGCGGCAGAGGCCAGGAAACGGGACACCGGCGACGAGGAGGTCAGGATGACAGACATGGGGAAAGCCGCGGAGGAGCCGCGCGACCACAGTCGGGTGGAAAACGGGGGGTTCTGCTCGCGTGGAGAGGGCGAAAGGGATGGGGGTGTTAGGGATTTAAATTTTTTTTGTCTTCATTTTATTGTCATAATAATAATATTAATAATAATAATAATAAGATACAATAAGTAAATAAATAAAAATAATATCTTAATAATAATAATAAAACATCATAGAAATAAAACATTATAAAAAAATAATAATATTTATAAATATTTAATACTAATAATTATATTAATGGCAACCTAAACATTTTTAATATTTAAAACATCGGGCGAACACACGGTCACCCCGGCCGAATGCACGGTCACTGCTAACAATGTGGTGACAGCGCATCGGCGCGAAACCTATCAACACAATTAAACTTTGAAAAAAATTCAAACCGAGACAAAAAATGAAGTAAAATAAGGGCATCTACGGTCGGGGTGTGACAATTCTCCCCACCACAGACACTTTCTACCCCCAAGAAAGTCACTAAGCCAAAATTCGTTCAAGATTCAAGTCCAAGCCCAAACAAAACTAATGAATGCGAAGAGAAATGAGATTCTCGGGATGAGATTACTCTACAGAGGTCACACCTGACCAATTCAAGAGAAAACTGACGTACGAGGCTGAGGGGAGAACACGAAGGGGTTCTCCCCACCATAAAAACTAAACATGTGCAGAAAATTGAACACTCAACCATACCACCCTGGGAGGGGGGCCGACGCGGGAACTCCCAACTACCCCAAACTAACCTCCATAACATGGGCGAAAAAACTCCACCGAAACTTGGAACTCTCAACCTAGAACAAAACCCCGAACACCTGAGAAAAACCTCCGAGAAGAAACATAACCCATGAAGTAAAATCGAACATAACCACAATGTTGCTTCTCCCAAAGACACTTACACATCCAAACAAACATGGTCAAACCGAGATCAACTCACGAAAGATTCAAATGCACCGTTAAGAAAACGAACGATCCAGAACACCATAATCAGGAAAACTACATAGTTTGGATTACAAACGAACTTACTCATCCAAACCATATGACGACACAATGAACCTATGACAATGCCAAAACATTAACAGTGGAAGAACGAGAATGGAAGGACCTCTAATGCTTTGTTTCCAACATCGAACACAAAACACGAACTGAGGCTTCACACCCCCCGTGAACTTAGGACTATGTGCAAGATTCACCCCAAGACCTGTGGCTAGAGCTCTAATGGCTAAAGCATCTCCTGCCTCATAGTCAGGCACTGACTTTCTCCGATCACGGCGTCCTCTTCAAGCGATGCTTCCTGAAAAAGTTCTCTAGATGATCAAGATAAAAACAACGATGACATGTCATTGAAGGGGTGTGACATGATGAAAATGTGTTCCCAAACATTCATACTGACAGTACACCATTAGATGGTCCGACGAACTGTAAGCCAGAGCCACTACAGATGACTCTTTGGAAATAGATCAATATGACACACTCTGCTCGTCATATGGGATACCTTCATGAGCAACTGGATACAGTGGATTGCCAACCGTCCGCGCTCCATAGACCAACTCGGCTAAAAACAACTCATGCACCAACTTATCAAAAGATGGTCCCTAAAAGGGAGAAATCTCTCCTTGATATCTGGACGAAGACACCCGTTGAAGGGAGGAGTCTTCATCAGATCATGTTATGCTGTCTCTAAAAAAGAGATACAAGATCCTTGAAATTATCAACACACGCTTTCACATCTGTTGGTCATGTTGAACACACATGAGCTCTTCCATCTTCTTCGTCTTCCCCTTTTTAATTATAAACCATCAGGCAAAGATAGCTCCAGAGAAAACCCAAGTCATCACAACTTATCGTGATGGAGGAGTGAACCAATCTCACTTGTCCAAAGCTGGACCTCCGAACAGACTCAAAACAGCATGCACTCAAACAGCGTCGGGAGTTCCCAATACCCTAAAGATGCGCTAAACCTCTTCAAATCGCTCTACTGCCTCTAACAGACCCTGATCACCGTGAAGGACTGTCAACATTCGATAAGGACCAAAAACTGGGCATGACTCATCAAAAACTCTGGGAACCTTTCTGGGAGGCATTTGCTGAACAACATATAAAACACAGAGTCAAGACCAACATCAAACCGAAGCAACACTAATAAAAGTACCTTCATCAGAACAGTCCACACAAAGACCAAACAAATACAAACGCAACCCAAAATAAAATCTCCTTTTTTAAAATCCCCTTTTCATTTTAAATTTCAAAACTTCCTTTTTCATGACCAAATCCAATCCACTTTCAAACCAAAAGTCACTTCCCGAAACCATTTTCCTTATTTAAGAACTAATTTAGATGACAATGCCAAGCCTTTAATTTCTAATACACACCCAGGTCATCACATGAACCATTTCACATGTCTTCATCTACATTCCATTCATAAACCCACCAACATGCACTTTTCATGCATTCGCACACATGTGAAAATGTTCACAAAGAGGACCTGAGGTTTCGCCCCAAACCATTCTCGACCAAATCCAAGCAAACAATGTATTTCCAAATCAAAAGCATCCAGTTTTTAAAACCCATTTCATACATTTAAAGTCATTTAAAAGAAATAAATCCCATTTTCAAAAACCCATTTCATTTCCAAAAACACACTTACACCAACCAGAACGAAGAAAACACTCAAATTGCATCATACAACGGAGTGAGGGACTAATAGTCACACCTAACCTGGCGACATGGTAGTGGGCCATGCCCCAAGTAAGCATCGACCACAAGGAGAAATTCAAACCATGTTCCCGGACTCTACATGGGTCACTACTCCATGTGGAATCTTGATATACCATTGTCTTGTCTCCGTTGTCATCCCTCGATCGAAAACAAACCAGAAAAAGACAAAGACATAATTCTCAGACTACCCCTGGCGACACGAGGTGCGAAGTGGGTGAGCGTTCATGACGTCCTTCCCATACCTACCTCTTGAGTCCCCACATTCCTAATCTCCACCTACCGGACAACCCAAATAACAAGAACCTTCCATTGATGCCATTTTGTCACGAACCAGCCCGGGTCGACCCTGAACCGGTCACCTGATCCGGTCCGCGACAAGTCCCGAGGGGCGTTCCTGATCCCCCCAGGATGGAAAATAGTTTCGGGCATCAAAAGTGAAAAGGTGGGAACAATTTTTCCTAAGAGAAAACCAGAATTAGTAAAATAATAACAAACAAACAAAACAGGAAACACTAACAATCGAAACAAAACTAGACAACAACCATACCTCGACGTGACCTCGCGGTCACCACCCACCTAAACACCAGCATCGCTCCATTACTGAGAGACTCAAACCAGGAAAACTTGAACACAAGGAACCTGCAACTGAAATGGTAAAAGATAGGCATGAGGACAAAAGGTACTCAGTAGGTGATCCCAACAACAAATCCCAAAACACAGCCAGTAAATCAAGAACCTACAAATTCCAGGTTTGAATTACAATGTATAAAAGTAAGCTTTCTTAATGTTTCACTTGAAAATAAACACTAAAGAAATTAAACTTACCATTTTTCAAAAGATGAATTCCTTTCATTGGTTCCAAATTCATTCTAAAAGAGAAATAAGTATTACATTTTCATATTTTACACAAAGAGAATAACGCATATTCATTTGAAAACCATTTTCACAAACAATAATAGTATAAGCTGTAAAGAACAACTGAAAGTAAACAAGAAAGGAAAAATACAGTAACCATGGGTGATCATAAAAATCCCTAGAAAACCCCTGGACATACTCAGGTTCAGACTACCTGGTGGCATGGTACTCCACAGTCAATAACTAATTGGCCTCCCTAACAGACAACTAGTGGCACGCCCCACAAGGCCTACCTACCAAGGGGGGACTAACCTGTCTAATCCAGGTTAGCCAGCAATAGTCACTCAATTCTCTAAAAGATGACTAGGAACCCACGTTGGTTTCTTAATAATACTGTGAAAGTGGGAGGCCCTCGCACGAGTGACTCATCTCACCGCACTTGCCAACCCCTTACATGGACACCGCTACATGACAACACTCAAAGGGAATTCCCCCTGTAGAGATGCCCCATAAGTACATATATATATGTATAATCACTTCACATTTAATATTGTGCCAACTTGGCCACCATAACATTTAACATTTAAACCATTTAATACCTAAGCGTTTCTAAAAGACATAACACACACCATAACATTGAAAACCAGAAACTCACATATAACTTCATTTAAGAAACTCAAATCAGCATATTAAAATTGAAACACATTGGTATCACATGTAAAACCATTTTCCAATTTCCAAATGCACCCCACTTTAATCAAGAGCCAAACGGACCTTTAACCACTTTTTGAAAGGACACTGTTTCTCAAATGAAATCCAAACTTTTATTCACGCATCAATGAAAACATTTTTTTCAACAAGCAAGAACCACAATTAAATTTTTCAAGATCAAGTTTAAATGCCAAACTGGAATTTCCTCTAATCATCCTTTTTAGCAATATCACCAGGAAAACTCACAATTAAAACAAAAAAAACTTTCAGTGAAATGCTAGAAGTAACGTCTTTTATTTTAAGGAGATCACCACACTATAAATAATAACTTAATACTATATTTAAATTTACTAAAAATAAATAAAAGAACAAGGAATAAATAAATTCTAAATTTAATTGCAAACGCAGTGGGAAACCTACCTCAATGGTACGTACACACGACGCCGCTCGATGGAGGTAAGAACCAAGCCTTGTGGTCAAGATGACTGCCCTAATCAATGAGAAAAACACACAAGTTGATGATCAAAGTATCATAGAAATACCTCACATAAGAACTGTAGAAACCACAAAAATAACAAAAAAAACACATAACCATTGATTTAAAAAATCCAATCGAAGAAGCAACACAGTCCTCTTCTCGGCGCATAGGTGCAATCAACCTTGAAAGCGTTTCAAAGTGATATTGCATGCCAAAATAATTATTCTCACTATAAGTAAAATACCAAGGATTCAAAACATAACAACGTCATTAAATTAAATGTATGAAACAAAACGGTAGATGACGAACATCATCTCAGATGGTGATGGTATCCTTAAAAACACGACATAAGTCTAAACACTCATTAAATAAATACCATCGACTTAAATATTATTAAAAAAAAATGATAACTACAATTAAGCCACCAGGAAGAAATCGAAGAATTCTTACCCAAATCCATGGCAAAACTCAACGCCTTCATCAATTGCGGCAGGGGAAAACCTCAAAGGAGATAATAAAACTAGAAAGGGACGGGGGAAAGTTCGTCAGAGAAGGTTGCTACCAGCATGGGTGGCAATAGAAAAGGGAGATCACCAAGGAGGGGTTTGGGTCACCGTGTTTAGGGCGGAGGCACCGCTGGCCGGAGCAGAACGATGTGGTTAGTGAGCGGAAGGCAGTGGACGGGTCGGAGGAGGTCAGCATTGCGGATGGGGGGGTTCGAGACGTCGGGAGTCGGCGCGGCAGGGGGAGACCGGGAAGCCAGGAGTCGGGCGCGATGGAGGCCGGGGGTCGTGTGGAGCCCGGGGAGCGGCAGAGGTTGGGAAGCGGGACGCCGACGATGAGGAGGCTGTGACGGCCGATAGAGGGAAAGGATGGGGGAGCCACGTGACGACATTAGGGAAGAAAATTGGGGGGGGGGGGGTTCTGCTCGCATGGAGAGGGCGAAAGGGATTGGTGTGTTAGGGATTTAAATTTATTTGTTTTCATTTTATTATCATAATAATAATAATAATAACAATAATAATAAGATTGAATATGTAAATAAATAAAAATCAAATCATAATAATAACAAAACATCATAGAATTAAAACTTTATAAAAATAATAATAATATTTATAACTATTTAATACTAATAATTATATTAATGTCAATGTAAAATTTTTTAATATTTAAAATGTCGGGTGAACACACGGTCACCCGGGCCGAACGCACAATCACCGATAAGGATGTGGTGACCGCGCACCAACCTGAAACCCATCAACACAATTAAACTTTGAAAAATATTCAAACTGAGGCTAAAAAAATAAGTAAAATAATGGCATCTGCGATCGTGGTGTGACACCCACTCCCATACGGATTTTTCAATATGAAACAAAACAATGTTTTTAAAATGTGTTTCATTAAAACGTATGAAAACCCCCATTGTTTAAATGAGTAATATTTTTAATTATTCTTATTGAAAATTAATAGAACTAATCATTGATTTCATTGAAAAATGATAGTGATGTGAACTGTGTTTTCCTAAAAAGGGGGGTATTCAGTATAATTTTTCAGTTGAGAGTTCTTGAATATATATTCTAGGGGATTTCATTCTTGGAAGAAGTAATATCTTGATTGATTTTAGTAAGAAGTTGTTTATAAAGTAATGAATAAAGGTAAATGAAGTGTTTCATTATTAATTTTTCATTTGAATTATATTTCTCATGAATAGAAATAATAATGTGGTCTTAGAGTGAATTATTACTGAATGATTTTTTAAAAAATCTCAATATGTAAGTTACAATTGTGGAGTGGTGATTGATGTAGAAGAATTTTATTACAAGTGTGAAAAGTTGTTTTTAATAAATCCAAAGGTAGATATTGTAAGAAGAAATAATATTGAACGTTTTTTGGTTGTCATAAATTTGATAGAAACCTTGTGATAGACTCGTTTATTTAAATAATATTTATTACATAGATTATTTTTAGCACCCTAGTTAGAGGTAATTAACACATTTTTTATTCATTTTATGTATATAAAGTACCATTATTATATTTTGGGATGTATGGAGGGGTTTTTGAATGTTATTGGGGTTTTTTGAAGTTTAATGTTTTGAGAATTGTGAGTATAAACTATGAAGCACCTCTAAGAAAACCGTGAAACTAAAACAATAGATGTTGTGTAGGCGCATTGTTTAGTGAACGGTTTCGACGAACCTTGAATCCATCCACAAGAAACCATGTAACATTGGATAGAGGGGTTTAGTGCATGTTTCGCATGTTTTTTCTATGTATTTTGTCCAACCATATGATTGATGTTGGTAGGTAGTGGCTAACACACAGTTATCTCATGGTTTTCTTATACGTGAATCTAAACCATGGACCATTAAAAAAAGATCTGAAAATTGTGGATCTCAATAATTTTACCCCCTTAATAGATCGTTTCCCCCAATACAATGATAACACAAGTTCCACTCCTTCCAAATGCAATAGTGACCCTTCCTCTTGATCTAGGAGCTATTTGTTGAGGAATATTAGTGCATTAGATGCTAGGATTCCTTGGTAAGTGTCCGTTCATGGTTTTTTTCCTTATTTTTCTTCTTCTTCTTTATCTTACAATCATGGATATAGTATTATGGGGATATAACCATGTTTTTTTATTACAATACTGTTGATATATGTTTTTTTGGGTTGTAGGGAACAAGAACTAAGGTTAGTGTTTGGAGTGTGAAGAATGTTTTGTGAGGTTTTTGTGTGGTTATTTATTTTTTCCTAAGTTTGAGGGGTATGTGGCATCACTATTGACTCCATTTAGTTATACATTAAAGTATTTATTACAAAAATATTTAATTTTATGAATTAAATTTTTATATTGATTTATAAATCCCGATGAAACCACTTTTTAATTATGGATTAGGAAATTGTGAAAAGTGGTTGATTGTGGAAAGTGAAATTGTTAACATCGTTCTTAAATGATGATTTTAAAATGGTTTTTTGGTTTTTTTATGGAAAATTATTTTTTAAATGTCCTCAATAAAGGTATTTTTTTATTGAAATGGTTTGGAGAAAAAAAAATTTCATGGTAATTGGCATAAATAGTTGGTGTTTGCTCATTTTCATTGAATTGACATTGTGTAAGGCTTGCGTGACTTTGGGGTAGTATGTATATGTTTACCTTGTGATGACTTGGTAGATTGATAAGAGATCGCTCATGATTATAGAACAATCATCTCGTATTGTATCTGTGATTGTATGGAATGAAATTTGTTATACCAAATGGATATGGAAAATGATTAGAAAGACTTATTTAGTTTCTTTCAATGGGAAAAAATTGTTTTATAATTGGTTTTTTCTTTTGATATAAACTATTTTCAATCATTTTCAAATATTTAATATATATTTTATTACATGTTCTATCCTAGTATCATGATTTGTGAATTCATTATAGAAATCTTACTGAGTTATATACTCACCCCTTGATTCTGAATTTTGTTGTGTTTGAAGATTCTATATATCTAGACCCAAGTAAAGAAATCGTATCCTAATTATTTAGTGATTCATCATGATACCTTGGGTAGGGATTTGTTGAATTGGATTTTAAATCTTATTGGTTGTTTCTTCTGATTTTATTGGTATTCTTGGTTTTATTTGAATTTTTTGTTTTTATTTTCCCTTTTTTCATTGATGTTGTTTTTGGTTTAGTTACTTTTTGAGTTGTATTACATTTTACTCATAAATCCTATAATGGTTTTTTTGGTTTTGATTATCATGTTTAAATTTTTTATTTTCAATGGGAAAATTATCCCACAATTGCTTATGAATCCCTTGAAAGTTGTTTCCAGCATTTTTGTTTGGGGGATTTCACCTAAGGCCTATAAAATCTTTGCCTCTTCTAAAGACAATGAGGAGGAATGAGATATTATAAATGGTATTAAATTTCATAGTCTTGTATTTGAAAGTCAATATATTTTAGTCCCTTAGTTAAATTTTAACTACGGATATAAGATCATTGAAACATGAAATCATGAGCACAAAAAGGTGTAGCTAACTTATTTATGTTAAACATCACTTTACCATGTATGTTGGGTACATAAGAGTTTAATACTGTCCTACGAGTTTTTACCTCATCGTTATGGGTTTAGATGATAATAATATCATGACATGAATTGATATAAATGACTTCCCACAAGGATTGCATACTTCATTTTAAGTAATGATTTATAATTTTGTAAAAAAATTATGATTTTTTAAAATATTTGATAATGGTTTGATTTTCAAAGAGTATGGTTAAATTTTCAAAAAATGTTTGAAAATGAAAGTTGTTTATTTTTGGATTGCCTTGTTGTGATAAATATGATATAGTAAATTTGAAATTATTTAGCCTTCAGTTGCAAGTGAGTGAGAATTAATAGAATATTATTTTTGTTATAGAATATTTCACTGAATAGTTATAAAAGAACCCAACCATAAGAAGATAATGAGAATATGGTTTCACATAAGCCAAATGTGATCTAATAGTTGGTTCATAGTATTTTCCAAGATTTTCAATACATTGATAGAGGGAAAAGAAAGGATTAACCAAGGAAATTTGATCATTATATTTAGTTCTAGAATTAGAATCTACTCACATTTCATGGTGATTCAAAACTATAAAAAAGTAGAAGTTTGGGAATATCATAGGCACACCAACTGAGCTAAAAGTCAAGTTATAAATGTACATAATGGAGGATCAATCTCTCTAGTGGTAGGATTTAACATTTAGGGTAAATTAGATAGATTATTTTCAAGGGAATATTTTTTATAGTTTTTTCACAAAAAAAATTATCCATACATATTCATGATTTCTAGAATAACATTCATTTTCATATTGAATAAAAAGAACCAAACAGTGAAAAATTAACCATCTAAATTAATGAATTTAGTCCACTTTTCACTGAAAGATCTTATAAGTACATCCTTAAAGGTATGTATTTTTTTTAATTGGGGTTGAGAACATAGATTCACTCAAAGATTGATGTTTTTTGTATGATGGATTATATATAAAGTTTTAATAAAAAAAGTGTGGAAAAAAATCCATCTCAAGAACTATGGGTGGAGGAATCATGTTAATACTTATGGGAAATGGTGGGAACTCTAATACTAGGTATAAGAAAATGAGGGACACCTATTTTTAAGGTAGTGGAATGAATAAAAATATGATGGATGGATTAATAAATCATTCTTCTAACCCAACGTGTAAGCTGAGATGTTTTCAATGTGATTATTTTGATCAAATGAAGTGATATTTTACAAAACTACATACACTATTCCATAATTAAAACCATATGGGGAATCTTCAGCACTATTTTAACATTTAACCATGGTTGGGTGATAGAGACACATCTCATGTTTCACATATGTCTTAGTTTTAAATGTAATGAGGAAAGTATAATAATTCTTATTAACAAAATTAAAATAGAAATTTGGATTCTTGGAATACCATGAGTTATCATTCCGTGAAATATCAATAAGATAATAAAGAACAATTCTTAAAAAGTAAGAAATTATATACATATGAGAAAATGATTGTAGAGTATCGATCTAAACAATATATGATGAGAGGTATAATTCTTTTTAATTCTACCCTTATGAATGTTAAGATTAATATGGGTCAATCCCAGTCATTTATTTATTATATTATTTTTTATCTTATAGGTCTTTATGTTTAGATGATGCCTTCTATTTGGAAACATCAAACTCCTCTCGGACAAACAGAAAGTCATGAATTTTTTAAAATGCATGTTCTATAACTGTCAGTGGGGATAAATTGATATGGGATTTCTCTAGGCCAAATATAGATCTTCATAACACAATACTACATATGTATTGGTTAACAATGTTCAAATATCTCATTAAATATTATACAAAAATGGTTAGTTTTACAACTGATATTTGCATCGAGAGTCTATTTACAGGATACCATAATTAATTTTGTAGTTTTAACAAGAATTGTGGCACCAGTAGTTATAATGATCATCTACCAGTTGGTAGCGTTGAACTTGGAATCAGTGGATTAGATCAGATACAGTGGTTAACCAACAATTTTTGACCATTTTTTGGATGTTTTTCTTTATAATTTTCATTAGGTTTCCTCCCACAAGATAAGTAGAGTTTATGATTGATCTATTACCAAAGACTATTCATATATCACTTTCATCATATCTGATGGAACCAACATAATTAATGGGATAGAAATTCCAATTGTAATAATAGGAAAGCAAAGGGTTCATTCAGCCTGGTAAATCTCCATGGAAAGCACCAGTGTTTGTAAAAAAATGTGAATGGAAGTATTTATATATGTGTGGATTAACAGAAAATTAACCTAGTTACAATAAATAATTAGTTTCTTATTATACACATTCATTATTTATTCGATCAATTGAGGGGGATTTGTGGTTCTTAAATTTGACTTGTGATTGGGATATCACCAAAAATGAGTTTATAATGAGGATATTCCAATGACATTATTCAGGAGTAGATATGGTGACTATGAGTATGTGGTTATGGCATTCAGTCTTACGAATTCACCAAATTTCTTTTATTGAATTGATAAATTAAATATTTAAAAGGTATATATATTATTTTGTGGTGGTATTTGTAGAAGATATACTAGTGTATTCTAGTAAAAGGTTGATTATGAAAAACACTTGGTGATAGTATTGGGTATTTTGTGAGATCATAATTTGAATTCCAAACATTCAATGTGGGATTATTGGATACAATATGTTTGTTTTCATGACCATGTTATCTCTAAAAAGGTGTTTATATGGATTCAAAAAAGTTATAGGCTATGATATTTTGGAAAATACCAAATATTTACTTTTAGATACGTAGTTTCCTGTTCATGGTTAGCTATTACTGATGCTTTTTTGTGACTTTTTAATGACTAGCTTCACCTATGACAGCATTTAAAAATAAAAATTTTCCATTCTAATGGGATGATGAATGTAAAAAACTATTTTTAGGATTTTAAATATTTCATTGCATCAACACCAATCATTCTACTTCCATAATCAGGATAAGGCTATGTGGTTAATTGTGATTCTTATAGATTAAGGATGGAATGAGTTCTCATGCAAAGAGAAAATATTGTTGGTTATGTCTCATAGTAGTTATAGTTTCATGAGAACAACTACCCAACACAAAATTAGGAATTAGATATTTTAGTACAAGATTTAATGACCTTGAAGCATGACCTCTTTGGTGGTAATTTTACAATTTTTACAAATCATAAGATCTTGAAACACGTTTTCTCACAAAGGTATCTAAGAAAAAGAATATGGATAGAGTATCTTAAAATGTTAAAATTCAACTTTATGTATACAATGGGTAATGAAAATTTGGTGGGGGATGCATTGAGAATGAATTCAAATATTAAGTTGGGGAAAGAGGCTTTATATCAGTGTCAGTTGATGTGAATCTCATATGGTAGAGTATGTGTCTAAAATATATATCTAAGAAGTGGTAAAGAGGCATGGCATACCAGTTTCAATTCTATCATGCTGATATATGAGGTTTACATCTCATTTTTTGATATCCTTACAGTAATCCCTAATAACTAAATTGACTATGATCATGGTTTATCATCCTCATATGGATGAACAATATAAAATAATGATTAAAACATTATAATACATGGTTACGGCTTGTGTAATGGATTTTGTTGGCTCATGTAAGGATCACATACCATTAGTGGAATTCTTATACAACAAAAATTATCAGGCCTAAATACATATGTATCATTTTGAAGGATTTAATGGGAATTCTTTTCGTACTCTTCATTGTTGGTTAAAGACAAGTGAGACTTCACTAGGTAGAAACATTGGTTTTTTGAATAGAAAATGGTCGATCGATGGATAAAGCTCTTTCAGAACAATGGTAGCTTTCAACATTCTAGGGAAGTAAAGACCAATGGTATAGATAATGTAGCACCCTGATTTTAGGTAATTTAGACATTATTTATGTTTTATAAATATATAATGTAATTGGGTTATGTTTCAAGGGAAACAGCTTCAAAATAGGACTTTACCACCACTAAAAATGTCCTTTATCATTACTAGTGAAGCATTGACTACATGAGCGAGATTAAAATTATATGAATTTTATTAGTGCTAATAAATGTGGCATATTGTAATGTGTTGTTATATCACACTATAGAACCAATAAAGTCTAATGTACCAGAAATATGTAGCACCAAAAACCCCACAAAATCATAAAAAGAAATTATGAATACATAATTTTAAAGAAGTGAATATAATCTTGGCTCATTTTCAAATTTTTTCTGATGTGATGTGCATTTTCAACTAAAATGATACTTATTGTTAAAATACACATGGATTCATATCAGTTACACCATGAATTAGATTGATTTTTTGTTTATTCATACATGTATTAAATTACTTATGCATAAATTTCCTAAAGTATCAAATCAATCAGGATATTTTTTCTTGGTTTTGGGTGTGTAACTTTTATTTTTTACCAAAATGTCATTTTAAATTTGAAACACGCACATTGAATTATATTGGTCAAATCTTGTGTTTTTTTGGTGTGATAGTAATTACTACATGTCCCAAATGACATATGAATCATTTTCCTAAATTATCAATATAATTTGATCTTTTTTTGATTAGTTTTTAATGAGTGTCATTTTTTTAACCCAAATGTAGATTTTAAATGAATAGCGGACACATTCAGTCATACTGGACACATCTTCTATCATATTGATGTTAGGATAATTCCTAAATTCCAAAAATGTCCTGTGAATTGTTTTATTAAAGTATCAAATCAATTATAATGTGTTATATTAGTTTTGAGTAGGTCAATTGTTCTTTTAAAAAATTGTGTCATATTTAAATAAAAAGACACATGGAGTCATATTGGTCTCATTGTACATCATATTGTGGTATATATAATTTGTATACATCAAAAATGACTTATGTATCATTTCAATAATGTATCAAAACAATTTGAATGCATTTTCTCAGTTTTGAGTTGGTAATTATCCTTTTTATTAAAATTTATGTCATTTTTAAATAAAAACGATGCACTAGGATTCATAACGGTCACATCGTGCATCAGATTGAGATACGCCCATTTCTTATATGTCACAAATGATTTATTTTTTTTTTCTATAAAGTATCAAAACAATAATAATGTGTTTTCTTATCTTTTAGTATGTCAGTTGTCGTTTTTATTAAAATCGATGTCATTTTTAAATAAAAAGATACAATTGGAGTCAAACTTATCACATCATGTGTCTTATTGAAGTACAACTAATTTATACACGTCTTAAATTTCTTATGGATATTTTCCACAAAGAATCAAAAATAATATGAATGCATTTTCTCAGTTATGAGTAGATTATTTTTCCTTTTTATAAAAATTTATTTCATTTTTAAATAAAAAGATACACTTGGAGTCATATCAGACACATCATGCATCAAATTGAGTTAAAACTGATTCTTACACATCTTAAATGAATTATGGACTATTTTCCTAAACTATCAAAATTATATGAACGTGTTTCCTCAATTATGAGTAGGTCAGTTGTCCTTCTTATTAAAATTGATGCCATTTTTTAATAGAAAGACACAATTGGAGTCATACCAGACATACTGCACATCACATTGAGGTATGAAAAATTAATAAACATATAAATGACATATAGAATGTTTTTATAAAAGATCAAAACAATAAAAATGTGTTTTCTTAGTTTTGAGTAGGTCCGTTTTCCTTTTTATTAAAATTAATGGCATTTTTAAATAAAAAAATTCACTTGTAGTCATAACAGTCACATTGTTTTTCAGATTATCGTACAGATAATTCCTCCATGTATTATATTACTTATGGATCGTTTAACTTCTGTATCAAAATAGTATTAATGTATTTTATCATTTTTGAGTAGGTTATTTGTTTATTTTTATTTAAATTTATTTCATTTTTAAATAAAAAAAATGCAATTTCAGTCATACCAGTCACATTATGCGTTGGATTGAGGTACGGATGATTCCTACATATCTAAAATGACTTATAGATAATTTTCTAAATGTATGAAAACAATACTAATGTATTTTCTTGTTTTTGTGTATGTCACTTTTTTACATAAATGTCGTTTTAAACTGGAAACATGAACTTTGACATGTAATTATCACATCATGTATTGTTTTTATGTGGGACTAATATATATAGATCAAAAATGAAATATGAATCAATGTCCTAAATTTTCATGAAAATATGACTGTTATTGATTTTTTTTTTCAGTGTGAGTCATTTTTTAACTAAATTGTGGATTTTTAATTAATAACAGACACATTGAGTCATCGTGGTAACACCATGTGTTGAATTGAGGTGTGGTTGATTCATACACATCTAAAATGAATTATAGATCATCTACCTAAAGTAAAAAAAAGTCATAATATTTTTTCTCATTTTTGAGTATGTTAGTTGTTCTTCATACTAAAATAATATAAATTTTAAATAAAAATATGCACATGGAATCATATCATTCACATCATGTGTTAGATTGAGGTGTATTCGATTCTTAAATTCCTAAAGTCTCAAAAAATAATAACTTCTAATGTTACCATGATTTCATTATCTTTCTATGTCGAACTGCTAACACTCCATACTGATTCTCTGTTCTTAGTGGAAAACCTTTCTCATTTTTAAAAGTTAGAAGATCAGATAATTTTAACAAAGATAAATATTTTACAACTAAGAACATAGAATTAATATGAAGTGTTGGAATTTATAGGAAAAAAACAATAAAATATAAATCAGGGTAATAATGTGAAATAGAATCATATTATCACATTGTTGGTTTGTTGTTGATAGTTGAAAGAAAAATATGACCTCCCAAAAGATATGTGAAAAAAACAAAATATGTTTTAGATAAAAATGATAATGAAATTAAATTAACAATCTTAGATAAAATGGTGAAATGATTATTTAAATAATTAGTAAGAATGAACCATTTCATGACGGTTATATGCATTCATGATGCATTGCATTTTTTATTATCTCAATTGCAGGTTCGAACAAAAGAATCCACTTGTACAAGAAAAAAATATTATATTATTAATACTATAAAGAAATTAATTAAACATATATATGGAATGATATACTAATTATATGGATAATGATTTTATTCTGAAAATATTATTTACCATAGGGGTATGCTGACGGTAAATCTAGAATGATTATTAAAAAATGCAAATAGATATATCAAAACAATCAATCAATGAGCAAAGAGGATGACGAGAAAATAAGATACATTATATTGATACTTTGAATCATCCAAGAGAAAGTAAAGATATCCAATTGGTTTCATAAAATATTTATTTTGGACAATAAATAAATAAATACTTATAAGATATTCCTTAATAAAGGTGGATGACTCCCATTTGTGATAATTACATGAACTGTAATCAGAGATTACTAAGGGTGGAACCAACAGGAAATGTTAATGAAATATCTGTTTTTAGACAGATTAAATTAAAACATAAATAGTTTTTATTAGATGTGTGATGAAATAAATGGTCTGCATTTTAATCTGTATGGATGAGTCGGTTATCATTTCAAAGATGGATATATTTTTATCAACTGCAAGATATATAACAAAGCCTGAAATCAATGAATAAAATTTTATTGGTGGTCGGAATGATTTAGTGAAAATTTGGTGGACTAAGACTCTACAAAAACCACTTTTTTCCGATTATATCATAAATCATTTTAGAGGCTGATCAGAATAATAATTGGGTCAAATATATGCATAAGGAGATTGATTCTAATAAGAACAATGTGACATGGGGATATTGATCTGAATAATAACAATGAAGGCATCTCCGGGATCATGTTTTTGCATATATTATTCAGAAAATACCCATTAGTTTAAAAATACATGAGTTTTTTACTTAATTTTTTGTCCTAATTATATAAATCTATTAACATAAAAGGTCATGGTAATGTATTGTAAAGAAACTTTTTTTATGTCATGTAATTGAGATTGTCACATCTGTGGATCATCATATTACCACTAGGAAATACATAATCGATTTCAGATTATGTTAGTAAACCATATAATATAATAAAATTAAGACCCCACATTAAACATAGAATGTCATTAAATTATTAAATCCAAACTATTACAGTTTAATTGAAGTGGGATACTAACAGTGTAACGATTTTATCCATGAAAAATAATTTCTATTTCAACAAAATAGATTCTTTCAAAAAATATTTATAAAATTTACATTAGTCAATGTTAATAATTTATTTTATCCAAATTAGATATATTTAGTTGTATTTGAGTTATTATTTAATGATTTAAAATATTCTTTAAAATTTAAATAATAAATAACTTATCTTGTTAAATAATTACCTTTGTATGATAATAAAAAAATATAAAAAAGTTGACCAATCCTAGTGTATTGAGAACAATAAATTCTGTCAACAATGTACTATTCTTCTATACCACGTAATGAAATAGTATTTTGTTTCATAAAACACCATGATGTTAATGAATTTTATAGAAAATGACTCACTCTAATTGTTTATTTTATGACTATATTTCAATAACCAAAATTAAAATATCAATTACATTTTATCTCAAAAATAATTTTTCTGGTATAATATAGTCCATGGTTTATAAATCCTTAAACCTCTAAGATTTTTATTTTTAAATCATTTAATTCATATTATTGAAATATAAATTGAAATATTTCAAAAATAAAAAACTAAAAATATATATTATTTCAATAAGTAGTTAAATAAATATGATAAATAAACAAACATATATAACATTTATCCAATTGATGGAGAACATAATATAAGACCCCAATGATGCCATATATTCATCATCCAACTGAAACTAAATGTAAAATTCTAAACAAATTACAACAATGATTCATAAATGGATGAATTTTTTAAAATTTGACAATTAAATAGAGGTAGATGTCACGAAATATTGGTATTGGGAGCCTATTATACCTCAAAACAACATGAACCAACATTGGGTTTGATATATTTCATGTCTCATAGTATAAATGTTGTCAAAAGGAGTCCAACATGATATTATGGAAGATGATATTTCAATATATCTAAAAAATAATGAATTTTGGGTTGTTTGATTATGGTACAGTGCAACTAGACTTGATTGGATACACGTATGTGGGATGATAAGTTATTTTGGATAATCGATGAAAATTATAGATATCGAATAACCTGGATTTTTTTCGATTTGTGGTTGTATTCAACCCTTCGAATGCTTAATACATGGATTCAAGCCTTGGTATGGTTGCAGCCTTGATTCTAGCAAAAATTCAAACTTGGATTCAACAATGAGGAACTTCGGCTGTAGTTTTTCTCTATAGAGAGGTTCACATATCATGAATCGGTTCATGATAGTTAGGGTTCTTAAAATAGATCATGATAGTTTTATGAGTTCTTTAAAAATTTCACTGATAAAGATACCTTTTATTTGAACTAATTTAAAAAGAGACGAAAAATTAATCTTTATCAGCGGTAAAAAACAATGATAAATAATTATAATACTGTTTCAAAATATTAATTCTTTTGGAAAGAAATATGTTTATTATATTTATTTATAATACTTATAAAAATACTTCTTATAAAATAATAATATTATAATCATTAAATATATAATTATTGATTTATATGTATACAAATAATTTTTAAACAAATATTATTTATTTAATTAAAATTATAAATGTATAAAAATGGTAAATATACATTTTTAAATATTGTTTTACAAATTTATTTTTAACATTATTAAATAATAGTTAATCAAAAGTCCATGCATGTTCAAAATGAATAAAATTGATTAATTAAATGTTCACAAAATAGAAAATTTTAGATAAGTTTTTTTAATATAAATCATTAAAAAATGTTACATATTTTCAAAATATGAATACATATTTTCAAAATTTTAAAACAACGTATATAAATATATTAAAAAAACTATACAAATTGATTAAATACCATAAAAAACTATGTGTGTCTGTATATGTAAATAAAAATGCATTAATTATATATATGTGAAATCAATATAATAATTTTGATTATAAATTGAAAAAATAATTGACATTAATTTATGTCCATTACTGAAGGCAACAAGTTAGTATTTTTAATTCATATTAATTTTTATTTATAAAATAGTATTAAATAATATATTAATACCTATTGTAATGAATTAATAATATTTTGAATTATATAAATCATATTTATATACATTAATAAATAAATATATATATATATTAATTATATATTATTTATTAACATTATCAATAATCATCTAATTAATTAAACATTTAATATTTTTCCTAATTTATTTATTTTTAATTTTAATTTGTTTAATTTAATTTTACATATATTTATACATTTAATACATACTATTTATTATTATTTTTAATTTATATATAGAATAATCAATTTATTCATTTTTTTAATAATTATATAATTAATAAAATTAGAAATATATTTTTTAATAAACAAATTTTTTTATTTTTATTATTATTTAATTATTTCATTTTATGTATTCAGACCT
Source organism: Viscum album (assembly GCA_963277665.1). Taxonomy (NCBI): domain Eukaryota; kingdom Viridiplantae; phylum Streptophyta; class Magnoliopsida; order Santalales; family Viscaceae; genus Viscum; species Viscum album. The sequence goes on along the minus strand of OY728160.1, from coordinate 373,161,616 downwards.
TTATCATTGCTAAAATCACTGAAAAATGCTTCCTTTATGAGCACTAAAAATATAGTGCTGATAAAGGGTACACTTCAACGGTGCTAAAAATAAAGCTCTAAAAATCATATCTTTTATCAACATAAAAATTAAAGTGCTGGTAAAGGGTTAAATTTATCTGTGTTTGATTTATTTCTAATAAATATGCCATTTGTTATCATTTTTTTCTAGAGTTAATAAATATATGTACTACTAAATGCTGATTTTGTAGCAACGTGGTTTAGAGGAGTTTTTGGAAAAAATATGTCTTTTTTGGTGGTGCAAAATATGAGCATGGTTAGTTGAAACTGTGCAACACATCCCAAGAATCCATGAATTTTTTTTTTGGCACAAGGTAAGATCATGGTTTGTCCAAACCATATAACCACCTAGAAGAAACCATATGATTTCGGATAGAGGCTTTAATCCTGGTTGGTGCATGGTTTTTCTAACCATGTGACTGAACCATTTTATGGGTGATTTGAGGTAGTGCCTAAAGAATGGTTAGAGGATTGTTTTTTATCCATGAACCATTTAAAACAAGATCTAAAAATTGGGAGTCTCACTATGTTTACCCCCTTAATGTATTAGGTTTTCCCCTAATATAATACTAAAACTAATTTAACTCATTCTAATGGTATGATAGACCCTGAACCCTGATACGGGAGTGATCTGTTGAAAAATATTAGTGCGTTGGAGGCAAATATGCATTGGTAAGTTCCAATTATTGGTTGTTTTCCTTAGTATTTTCTTCTACACTCTATTGGAATAATAGATCTAGTCTGTTGGGGATATTTCCATCTTGTGTGATGACAATAATTTTGATATATAGTTGTCTCGGTTCTATGAAACACGATTTAAGGTTAGTTTTTGGAATTGAATATGAGTTTTCAATGAGTTTTTTTGTTATTTATATTCACCTATGTTTTAGTGGTATGTGGATTTACTCTTGGCTTTTACTAGTTTGATCATGAAGGATAAATTTCAAATTGATAAAATTTCCTGAAATAAATTTTCATGTTGATGTGAAAATATTGATGTAAAACCACTTTAGTGAAGGTTTGTGAAATTGTAAAAATTTGTTATTTGTGGAAATTGAGATTGGTTACGTGGATTTAAAATGATAATTTTAATATGGTTTTCAAGATTTCATTTATGGGGAAAAAATTAGAAATTTTTTCAATAAAACAATTGTTTTATTGAAATGGTTTAGTACAATTGGTTGGTAATGGTAATTATCATAAAATGTTGGCATGAGTTCATTTTCACTTATGTGACTCTATAGAATGGATGTGTTCCATTGGAACACTTGTTATGTTGTTACCTTGTGATGACTTGGTACATCGATGATAGATCTCACATCAGTATGGAACTATCACCGTAAAATTCAAGTGTGATTGTGTAAAATATAATGGGTTATACCAAATAGTTTTTTCAAATAGTTTGAAATACTTATTTGGTTTATTTCGATGGAAATGTTTTTTATTAGAAATTGTTTTGGTTTTTATATAAACTATTTTATATTTTTTTGAACTATTTAATATAATTTTACTAACATGTTCTTTCATAGTGGTTTGTGTTAGGAAATATTTAGGGAAATCCTATTGCTTTTTATACTCACCCCCTTCATGGGATCTTTTATGTGTTTGTTGATGTGATATATTAGATTACACGTAATGGAAAGGTATCCCAATTATTTAGTAAGGAATAATGATACCTCCGTCATGGAGTTTTGAGTTGTATCTTGGATCTTAATGGGAGTTTATGTTTGTTTTGTTGTTTTTATTTGTGTTGTGGGTTTTGGTTTATGCTTTGCATGTTGTCTTTTTTTTAGTTTAAATACATTATTAGTTGTATTACATTTCACTCATGCATCATGTAGTGGTTTTTTATGGTTAGGTATGTTTTTTTGTTTTATTTTAAAATGGGAAATTGTCCCCAAATTTCATATGAATCTCTTGGAATTTATTTCCGGCATTTTGTTTATTGGGGATGTCACTTAACGACCATAACACCTCTACCTCTCCCAATTTCAATTAGGAATGGAGGGATTTTATATTGTTGAATGATTTTGTGGATACTAGGAAGATAGAAAGTTCATGGTTTTGTATTAAGCCTATCTATATAATATGGTAATGTGATGTAAATTCTATGCTAGTTTCCATGATTGGTTTAAACTATTTGGATGAAGGTGTATTCATTATTATTAACTCATGTAATAGAAAGTATAGAATTAATGATTGGATATGATATGGAACAAGATGTTTTATCATGGAAAGTTGAAAATGAATCTATTTTATATGTGTGAGGTGAACATCATGGAGGTGAATGTTACATAGGAAATGATATTTTTGAAATATTAGAAGGAATTCCAATCATAATGGTGACAATAATAAATACCTATATTCAATGGGAAGTCATACATGGGTGTAGATATATCCATGCTGTTCTCTCAAAAGATTATTTAGAATAGGCAGTAGAAATGGTCTTCATTATTGTTCACGAAAGTGAACCATATCATGATTTTACGTGGGGTTCTACAAATATATACCTTGGGTTTTTTGGATGTTAATATTAAATAATTTTAAATGGAAAATACTATTTTTTTAGTGATATGTAATAGTATTAAAAATTTGATTAAAGAAATGTAGAGATTTTAAGAATATTGTTTATGTGATGTTTGAGTGTTCTATGGTCAAAATTTGTCCTAGTATTAAAAATAGCAATAAGGATACCAATATTTCCCGTGGTGGAACAAGAAATGTTTAATAAATGTATTTTTTGAGTTATTAAGAAATAATAATTAAATTTGTTTGAATCAAATTTTATATATTATTGTCAGTGAATTTATCCACATAATCAATGAAAAATGAATATATAAAATAAAGGAAACATAACGATTATCTCAAGGAAAAATGGGGGTATATTCCTTAATAAAAATATAAATATTTTAAATGGAAATTATAGCTAGATGGATATAACAACCATGGTCTTTATTACACAAATAAACAGGATTTATTACATAAAACCTTCAATTGATTCAACATATAATATCTTGAGGTCTAGTTTATTTTGGGCTTAAGAACATTACATAACAACATAAATCCTTAAATGTAACATCTTATTGAAAACTTATTTTACATAACCACATCATTCTTTCGTACATAGCATTGCATGGGATAACCTGAGGACATGCATAATAAACGGGTGAGATATAAATCCTAGTAAGGGAGTAAAAAGGCATAGCATAAAAAATAAAATACATGTTTGGAAATATGCATATAAAGGTAGAATAAGAGAAACATGAACATAAAGTCATGATATAGTATGATTATCATAACATTGAAATGTGGAAACAACATTTATCATGATATTAGCATGAGATAATGATCATTGAAAATGATTCATGAGTAAACCCTCATTTCACATGAATTATAATGAGTAAACCCTCATTTCACTTGAATTATCATGATACTAATATTTACCCAATGCATTGGATAGCTATCAGGGAACACCGTTTGTAATCATTTCATTTCATCCATAAATGTGCCACATAGATCATACACCATGGATTAATTAAACATAATTATTTTTCCCACAAATAAGATATTTGGATTAAATACATGAAACCCTATAATCAATATGTAGTTGTGAATCAAGGTGAATATCGTTGATAAAGAAATTTACATGGTATTCACTACACAATGACTTTGGCTCGGAAATTCGCGGTGCAATTTTGGTAGCATAACGACGTGAAAAACGAATTCATAACAATGGTTGATGAGAGTGAAATGGGTGTCTCATCATATTTTCATGAAATATACATTAAGGGGTTATATATATAGAGGTCCCAACATATTTAATGGAATATATATTCATAAAACAAAAAAATTCTTGAATGTAAATTAGGAGAGACAAATATCTTATAGAATTTTCACATGGTAACAGATGTACATGGGAGGCATTAGTGAGAGATAAAGAGGTCTATAATCATTAAAACATAATGAGTGCAGTCTGGGGGTGGTGAAAAATCAAACCCCAAAATATTTAATTGAAAAGAAAAGAGAATAAAAACATAAAGAAACTTGGATAAAATGCAAAGGAAAAAATATCTTACATGGAAGAGTGATAACAATGGCATGTGAAAATCTTGAGAGAGGCATCATGGGAGCCTAGGGCACCTTTGTGGGAATCTAGAGAGATGAGGAAATAGGTATACAGAGATACATAGGCTTTTACGAAAGAAGAATTTGGATCTTGTGTGGGTTTATATAGGAAAATATGGGGAATTCATTAATGTTTATGTTTAGAAAACTACACATTAAACTAATCAAAACCACAAACCAACCCATAGTCTTTGCCCATGGTTTTTTCCAAAGTTAAGTGTAAAACATTGTTTTATAAGTCCATTTTCCAAAATTCTTAAAATATTATTCTTTCTTATGTGGATGTGAGTCACACTGTCAATGAAATCAATTTAAAAAGTTAAAACGATTTATAAGTATTAGGTGATAAACTAAGGCTTTTTAAAATAAATAAAACAAACCTAAAATCACATTATATTAATTTGAAAACACACATTGGGAAAAAATACCATTTATTGTATTTTATTACCTCACTATTTGGTCATTATGATGTCATAAAATTAATTATTTAATTAAATGGTATTTAATTTTTCCTAAAAAGTCGATTGTCTCAGAAAATTATGAAAAAATTCATTGTTGGATAATTTCTATGTCCTAATTCCAAAAATAATATTCATTTTATAAAAATATTTTTTTAAATTTGGGAATTTTTATTTTTAAAATAAAAACAAATATTTATCGAATGTTAATGGGTTTTGCTAAAAAAACATTCAAACCATAAAAAATTCCAATTGTATTTATAAAAATTATACAATAATTTACAAAAAGTATCATAGTAATAATATTTTATTAAAATATTATTTAATTCAAAAATTTATAAATTCATCAAAATAGATTTCTTAATTGGATATTAACTAAAAATATTATTTGGGATGTAAAACTCGTTACAAAATAATAATAATAATAAAATGAAAGTTTATTATTTATTATATAAAAAAATAATGAACATAATCATAGTTCTAAGGACTTATTACATAACCACTTATAACACCCACATAAGACTGAGTGGAAAGGTGTGTAATGTCGAAAAACTCTTAGGGTGGCTCAGATAACATCACTCGGGTGGTAATCTCTTACAACTTCTACTTCTCCTATAGGCAGTTCTGTTCGAGCTTAATGTGTTGATGTTCGACTTGGCCATGGTCAAGAGAGAAGACAAATGACAAAATCTCCATTTTGATCTCTGACAAATGGTCTTTGTACAAGGAAATTATACTAGATGAGGACACTACTGTTGCATCGAATATATAGATATGTATGTATATTAGATGGAACAATACAAGAGGGGGGGGGGGGTGAATTGTAGTTTTAAAAACCTTTGAGTTTTAGCAACTAAGAGATTAGTTTAAATGATCTTAAACTAATACAAATACAAACACCCACAATTGTATTGAATATAAAAAGGTATGATGTAATGTAATACTAACGTAATGTAAAACAATTGTATTCAAGATGAACACAAGAATCAGAGAAATACAAAGATGAATGATTCTAGCTTAAAGAATATAGAATCAATCAATACAATATGTAATAGAATGATTTTAATTGAAACAATTACAATTGAATATGTAACGAAGAAAGGAAACAATTCAAATTCCTTTCTAATACAAGTTACAGTGGAAATGTAAAATAATTACAATTCTTTTAACCCAAAGAGAAGGGTTATCCTTTCACCTAGGATAAAAGGTCTGTCCCACCAACACCTTGGTGAGCCCTCGATACGATGATCGGCCCATGTTTCTGCCTATCCCCGGCAGCCCTCGATACGATGATCGGCACTTCTGTCTGCCTATCCCCGGCATCCATCAATTTTGTAGGTAATTGGCACCTCTATCTTTCAATTGCTTGAAAGCCCTCGATACGATGATCGGATGCACAAAGCAGATGAGAGAATTCACAACATCTCTCTCTAGAATCTTGATTGAAGAAAAGTATCACAGTTGTTCCACAATGTCTCATTCATTCTCTCGTTCATGTTGTACTCTCAGCTTCAAATGACCTCCTATTTATAGGCCTCGGGTTCCAATGGTCACAACTACTCCAACGGTCATATTTCTCCGAAAAACTCGGAGGGACTTGGACACCTGGCATCATAACGGTCATATTGAAATAGAAAGCACGACATCGTTTTGATTAGTTTGTAACAAACTCAACGACATCTTATTGGTTAAAACATGATATATATTGATAAGCAATGGTACGATTCATATGAAACAAGTGTTTTTGTCTATGTACCAAAACAAGTAATGAACATATGAATAGCAGAGTCAGTGCAATACATTTTATAGAGTCAGTACGATACGATTGACATAGTCAGTACGGTATGATTGACAAAGTCAGTACAGTACGATTGACAGAGTCAGTACGGTACGATTGACAGAGTCAGTACGGTACGATTGACAGAGTCAGTACGATACGATTGACAGAGTCAGTACGATATGATTAAAAAGACTCGTGATTTCCAAAACAAAATATAGAAGTCAAAAGATTACATTTGACTCAACAATCTCCACCTTTTTGGAAATCACAACACATAATGAAAATATAACAAGAAAAATTTATCTCCCCTTCAGTTATTGGAAATTCTTATGAATATGAATTTTAATACAACTAACTCCCCCTTAGGTATGGATTTTCCTAAGGATTGTATTCGTAGATTTTCCTTAAGAGTGTTGTAAAAGATTCTCCCCCTTTATAAAACATTATCCCATTTGTAAACATTCCCCCCCTTTGTGATTTACAAAAAGAAATGTGTAATCTTGAATTGTCTGAAGGAGTTAGAAATTAAACACAAGACAATGGATAAAAGAGATTTCATTAGGATAACAAACAATACTAAACATGAGAAAAAAAATATAAGTCACTTGTTTTCTCTTTCTTTCTCCATTTTGATCAAATCATGAAGAACCACCTTCATATTTTTTATCTCCTCCTTGTCTTCAGAAATCGTTTCACCATGAGTTATGAGAATCTCTTGTTGGTCCACAAAAATATGATGTTGATTCTTGATAGTCTCCTCCTGGACTCTGATTACTTCTTCAAGGGTATCAATTTTGTTTTGCAGATTCTTGTTATCTTTGGATAACACAGAATTTTGATTCTTCAACAAAACCATTTCATCATTGAATGATGAATCCTTTGAGAATTCATATTGAAAATCATTCATTATTTCTTGCAAGTCTTTCACTGAAGGAACATCGGCTCTTTGAGAAGAAAAAAGATTCAACCTATCAACCATTTCATTGTCATGCTTATTGAAAGCAACTGCAATCTCATTTGACAGCCTTCTTATATCTTCAATTGCTATCTCAGGATCATTGATTGAGCTCTCTATTTTGTACGACCACTTGGTCATCTTGTTACATGCCTTCTTATGAGCAACTGAACTTTCTGAAAGAACTTTCAAATCGGCTTCAACTGAAAAAACTTTCTTTCTCAGCTCTTTTACAGAACCAAACTTCTTCTTTTGATTGTCAGTAATAAAATCAATCTTCCCTTCCAACCTCGGAAAATATGTAATGGTCTTCTCAACCCTTCTTAAAACATGAACAATGTAATCACTCTTATTGAGAGAGATTGTATGTTCTGAATCAATATCTTCATCGTACGATGCTAGTTCATACGATCGGCTCGAATCTACAACTGGTTGTTTTCCTTTTTTTTTTCTTTCTGCTTTCTTTCTTCTTCCACTTTGTCACTAATGACAATAACTTTATCTGTGTGAGAGGATTGAGCACATTTCTTTTCTTGAGGAGAAGATCTATCCGGTGTTTGTGCTTGACCGGAATGAGGGGTTTGTTGAACACCTTCACTCAGATTTTGAAATGATTCCTCTCTACTATTCTTCGAACATTGAAGAAATTATAAAAGAAAATCTCCTTCCTCTTCTTCCACTTCTTCTGTCTCTTGAATCACTTGTTTTTGTTTTCCTTTCTCAGGGAGACTCTGTACAATGGGCTCTTGGTTCACTTCTTCCATCAGTTGAGCACTAGCATTCTCAACTATTTTCAAAACTTTAGAGATATCAAAGTCTTGAGCCTTTCTTTTCACAACAGTTTTCTTTTTCTTTTCAGCCTTAAGGGTTTCTTCTACCCTTATTCTTTCTGCAAAAGCCTCAGTCGGGTCAAGTCCAAACTTTGGATCACCTTCCATTCTCTATTCCTTATCCTTTATCCATTTGGCTACAACATCCTTACTATACCTTGGCTTCTTCTTAGGCTTTTAACTAGTTTGTGGATCAGAATTTTGAGTAACAATAGTAGATTGTATTTCTTTAGCTGGCATATGTGCCGATTTATTCTGAGCCAATTCAGCTTCTACATCTCTAACAAAAAGTTTTGAATTATGATAAAAAAACATTCAACGTCTTCATAGTACTTTTTCAAATCCATGAGGGCTTAAAATCTATGGGGTTTCCTTTCAAAGGAATGTTACAAAACATCATTCTTTCGGGAATGAACTTCGTAAGGATGGATGGATACATAATCATTTGGGACGTAATCCCTCCTGTCTTGACATTATTAATGGTTTCAAAAACATACCCCATTAGATTCACATTTCTCATATTCACAAGATATTCAAGAATAAATATATCAATAACTTTCAAAGATTCTCTATCCCCTTTCCTTGGGATAAGAAAACCTTGCATCCACAAAGTGACAAACCGATTGTCCAAAGAAAGATGAGACATTTTTCTCTTTTCTTCATTAATAAAAAACAAAGGCTTTTCAGCACTCTCTCTATTAAATGTACCAACTTCTTTTGGTAGTTTATGAGATGTACAGAAAGAATACCCTTCTATTGGGACATTCAGAAAATGAGCCGTTTGTTTCACAAACATAGACAACATTCTATCATACATAGCAATATTGATAGTCATGTATTTTTCGAAAGATACAGTTTTATAAAACTGACAAACTTCATCAAAGAGAACCGGATCTTGAGAAATAGTTCTTTCAACACAAAAATGATCCCATCCTTGAAAGAGAATGATTCTTCTAATTGTGGAATCATACGAATCAAAAAAAGTCTCGAGAAACTTACATTTCTCTGTAAAAGACTTTCTCTGTAAAAGTCTTTGATGACATTTCGGCTGGAGTGTTAGAAGAGGATTGAGAAATAAAGACGATGCTGATGAAAGATCGTACGATGATTTAAAACCGGTGGAGCAGAGCTTTGTCTCAAAACCTGAAAACCCAACGTGGTTTTGGGGAGGGGGGTGGCTATTTATAGGCGAAAAAGGGGTGACCGTTGATCTTCTACGGTCAGGATTAGAGTAAAACAGATCAATGCTTAGGATTAAAAATGAAAAAGGAAGAAAAAAATAGAAAATGGAAATTTCCTGTTGGAGAACGTTAGGTAGTTGTTGGTTTTAGGATTAAAGGATACACAACTGTACAAAATAAAAAAATAGAAGTATTAAATGACATGCCGATGGAAAACAATATCAATACCATGAACTGACAATACGATGGAAAAAAATCTCATTACCATGAACTGACAATACGATGGAAAAAAATCTCGTTACCATGAACTGACAATACGATGGAAAATAATCTCATTACCATGAACTGACAATACGATGGAAAACAATCTCGTTACCATCATCAGTTAGAACGATGGAAAAGAAATTTGTTACCATCATCGGATAGTACGATGGAAAATAAACTGATTACCATCATCGGTCGATACGATGGAAAAGAAATTGTTTACCATCATCAGACAGTACGATGGAAAAGAAATTGATTACCATCATCGGCCGATACGATGGAATAGAAATTCATTACCATCATCGATCAATACGACGGAAAAGAAATTCATTACCATCATAGGTCAATACGATGAAGTAAATAACAATATTGTCAAGACGGTAAACAGAAAAAAAATGATACGATAATACTGTCAATACGATAAACTGAAAAATTAATACACACATCCAATGAGTAAATAGTTAAAGAACGTAAGATAAAATGAAACATAAAAACATAGAAAGAAATGTCCTCCCCCTTTCAAATGGAGTTTTTTTAAAAAAGGGTTGGATCTGCTGTACCTTTTGTATAATTGTTTTGAAAAATAAATCAGGTAAGTCTATCATACCATGTTCTAGGGACATGTTTAAGACCATATAGAGCATTGGTATGTTTACAAACATGATCAGGATGTTTTGGTTCTTGAAAACCAGGAGGTTGTTCAACAAAAACTTCTTCCTGAACAAAACCATTTAGAAAAGCACATTTGACATCCATTTGAAATAGTTTGAAATTGAATAATGCTGTGAAGGCTAAAAGAATACGAATAGATTCAAGTCTAGCTACAGGAGCATATGTTTCTTCATAGTCTATTCCCTCTTGTTGATTATAGCCTTTAGCAACAAGTCTTGCTTTATTTCTTACAATGATTCCATTTTCATGACATTTGTTTCTAAAAACCCATTTTACACCAATCACAGTTGTTTATTTAGGTCTATCAACTAAAGTCCAGACATGATTCCTTTCAAATTCATTTAGTTCATCTTTCATTGCGTTGATCTAATCATCATCACCTAAGGCCTCACTTGGACTTTTAGGTTCAAATTGGGAAAGAAAAGCAAGATGTTCTATTTCATTTCATAAGGAATTTCTGGTCCTTGCATGTTGATTTACATCACCAATGATGTTATGAGTAGGTTGATTTCTAAGAAAAATTTGATTTGGGTTTTGTAAAGCATGTTCATCAACATATGGTAGAAAATATTCTGTGGTAAATGTTTCAGGAATACTTTCATGAACATTTTCCTTAGCATAATTATCTTCTAATAAAGGTTGATAAACATTTTTAGAAAACACATCCGAGGATGTAGGATTGGGTTGGTTGAAAACAAAAGGATCAGTTTCATCAAATTTTACATGTACTGTTTCCTCAACAGTACATGTGTTTTTATTGAAAACTCTATAAGCCTTAGAGGTTGTAGAATAGCCTAGAAAGATTCCTTCATCTTATTTTTGTGCAAATTTGTGTAGATTATATTTTGTATTCAAAATGAATACTTTGAATCCATAGACTTTGAAGTATGAAACTTTAGGTTTTTGGCCAGTCCATAACTCATAAGGGGTTTTATTAAGAAATGGTCTAGTTAAAACACGATTTATAGTATAACAGGAAGTTCTAACATCTTCAACCCAAAAGTGCATAGCAATTAAGTATTTACTCAACATGGTTCGAGTCATTTCCTGAAGAATACAACTTCTTCTTTCAACAACACCATTTTGCTGAGGAGTTCTTGGAGATGAGAAATTGTGAGTAATACATTTCTTACTACAAAAAGATTCAAAATCTGAATTTTTAAATTCACCACCATGATCACTATGAATAGTTATCAATGGTAGGTTTTTCTCATTTTTAACTTGGGCTCTAAAAGTTTTGAAATAGGAAAAGCCTTCAGATTTCTTTGTGAGAAAGTTGACCCATGTAAATCTAGTAAAGTCGTCATCTAAAACAAATACATAGTATTTGCCTCCAATGCTTCCAGATTGTGAAGGACCAAAAAGATCCATATGCACTAGCTGTAATGCATTAGAAGTTGAAACTTCATTAATTGATTTAAAGCTAGTTTTATGTTCCTTCCCAAATTGACAAGGATCACAGACTTTGTAAGAATCATATCTAAGGTCTGGTAGCCCTTTTACAAGTCTTTTCATTGAAAGTTTACTAAGGTTTCTCAGATTATAGTGTCCTAGTCTTCTATGACATAGCCACGATTGGTCTTCTATTACACTTAATCAGGGTAAGTTTTGGCTCCTAAGGTCTTCTATGTTAATAGTGTAAACATTCTCTTGCCTATGGGCAGATAGAATGAAATCATCCTTGGAATTATGAACAAGACACTTATCATTTCTAAAATTCACAAGGTAACCTTTATCACAGAATTGACTTATGATGATGAGATTGTTCCTAGGACCTTTAACAAACAAAACATTTGAGATAAGAACTTTCCCAAGAAAAACAATATTACATATACCAACAATCTTTCCTTGAGCATTATCTCCAAAGGTATATTTTCCTCCTTTTGTTTTGATAACCTTTTAAAAGAGATCTTTGTTTCCAGTCATATGCCGAGAACAACCACTATCCTTGTACCAAATGTTCTTATTGGTACATTTCTCATTTTCCTGAAAAAGAAAAAATTAGATTTTTGGAATCCAAACTTGTTTGGATCTAGAAAGGTTAGATAAAATAATTTTAGGAATCCACATTTGTTTTGGAAAATGAGCTTTATGAAATCCTAAAGATTGAGTTTTGTTAAGAGAACAATCTATTCTCTAGTGTCTACCACATTGACACTTAGAACAGAAAGAATTTTTTTGAGGAACAAAATAGTTGTTACTAAAAACCGATTTGGAATAAGTATAACCAATACCGGAACAATTTCTCAAAGGTCTAATTTGAGAATGCATCCTGTCAATGTTTTCCTTCCCATGAGTAATGTTTGACAAACATTTATTCAAGTATAAAATCTCTGACATTAGTTTTAAAACCAAATTCTTATCTTCCAAAACATTTGAATTTAAACTAGAGTTAGGCTCTAAGATATTTTTCTTTGAAATTACAGTTTCAAGATCCTTAGAAATTTTATCCTTATCAGATTTAACTTTCTCAAGGGTTTTTAAAATACATTCAAAATCAGATGTTTTCACATAATGATCTTTAGAAAGATCTGATACTTCATTAGTCAAGATTAAAATTCTAGAATTTTCTTTCTCAAGTTTCTTCTTGATTTTAGAATTTTCATTTCAAGTAATTTAGGAAATCTAGATAATTCTTCAAAAGTAGGTAAAGTATCATCTTCTGATAATGAAGATTCAACATTTGAATATTCATAATATATACTATTAGTACAGTTTGCATTTAAGGAGACATTTGTAATAGCTTCAGCATTATGTACCATATCCATGAGACAATGATCTTCAATTGGTAACCTGGATAGAAGTCCGATATTCCTTTGTCATGAGGACTCATATTCTGAAGAATCATCTGTGGAATCACTACCACTTGCACTCCACGTAATATTTTCTTTCAATACTTTCTTTATCTTATAAAACCTTTTCTTGTTTCTTTCATAGTGTTTCTCCTTTCTATCTTTCCTTTTCAGTAAAGGACAATCAGGTATTATATGTCCTGCTTTCTTACATAAATAACAAGTTACCTTTGAATCTTTTCTAACCTTCCTATCTTTTTTTGAATCTATATTGGAAGTCTTTATTTCCCACAATCTTGTTAATCCTTATAGCAAGATTGGCTAACTCATTATCTGAAATATTACAATCACTTGAATCAGATATAACAACATTATTGGATTTAGACCTTGTAAGCCTTTCAGGCATTTTAGCTTTAGATGCAAAGGCTACACTTCCATTCCCATTCTTCTTCTTGTTGAAATCAGCATCTCTCTTCATTCTTGTCTCGTGCTGTAGAAGAGTTCCAAATAGTTCATCAAGAGTAATCTGGGAAACTTTTCTATTTTCATCAATAAGAGTCCTTTTTGACTCCCATTCATATGACATTATATCTATAATCTTATCAACAAGAGCTTCATCATCAAGACCTTTTTCTCCCATAGATTGTAAACTGTTGACTATCGTCATAAACCTTTGTTGCACTTTACATACTGGCTCTCCATAAGGAAAAACAGATCCATGATACTCTGCTCGAAGCATTGCTCTCCTTGTTTCTATAACCATGGATGTACCAGAATGAGTGACTTCTAATTTTTTCCAAATACAGTTGGCTGCTTCACATGAAGATATCTGACTATATATATTCCTGGTCATAGAGCATAATAAAGTATTGTGTACCTTGTAATTCAGTTGATATTTTTGTTTCTCTTGGATGGTGAAAGTACTAACTTCTTTGTCAGGAATTTTGTAACCTCCAGTACACATTATAAGGTTGTCTACACAAGTATTAATAATGAATGTATTCATATGATCACTCCAATACTCATAGTCATTTCCATCAAATATTGGTGGTCTAGAAGGATTCATATTGTCTATTGACCCAATATTCATTCCTGCCATCTAATACAACAAAAACATTTCCACTCCACACGTTAGTGTAGTAAATATTTAAGATAGTAATATGAAAGAAAAAAATCTAGTAATACAAATCAGTGGAAAACCTCCTCTGATACCAATTTTTGGATCGAATATATAGATAGGTATGTCTATTAGATGGAGCAATACAAGAGGGGGGTGAATTGTAGGTTTAAAAACCTTTGAGTTTTAGCAACTAAGAGATTAGTTTAAATGATCTTAAACTAATACAAATACAAACACCCACAATTGTATTGAATATAAAATGGTATGATGTAATGTAATAATAATGTAATGTAAAACAATTGTATTCAAGATGAACACAATAATCAGATTAATACAAAGATGAATGATTCTACCTTAAAGCGTTTAGAATCAATCAATACAATATGTAATAGAATGATTGTAATTGAAACAATTACAATTGAATATGTAAAGAAGAAAGGAAACAATACAAATTCCTTTCTAATTCACGTAACAGCGGAAATGTAAAAGAATTACAATTCTTTTAAACCAAAGAGAAGGGTTATCCTTTCACCTAGGATAAAAGGACTGTCTCACCAACACCTTGGTGAGCCCTCAATACGATGATCGGCACGTCTGTCTGCCTGTCCTCGGCAGCCCTCGATACGATGATCGACACGTCTGTCTACCTATCCCCGGCAGCCCTCGATTTTGTAGGTAATCGGCACCTCGGTCTTTCAATTTCTTGAAGGCCCTCGATACGATGATCGGATGCACAAAGCAGATGAGAGAATTCACAGCATCTCTCTCTATAATCTTGATTAAAGAAAAGTATCACAGTTGTTCCACAACATCTCATTTGTTCTCCGTTCATTTTGTACTCTCAGCTTCAAATGACCTCCTATTTATAGGCATCGGGTTCCAACGATCACAACTCCTCCGACGGTCATATTTCTTCGAAAAACTCAGAGGGACTTGGACACATGGCATCATAACGGTCATATTGAAACAGAAAGCACGACATCATTTTGATTAGTTTGTATCTAACTCAACAACATCATATTGGTTAAAACATGATATATATTGATAAGCAATGGTACGATTCATATGAAACAAGTGTTTTTGTCTAAGTACCAAAACAAGTAATGAACATATGAATAGCAGAGTCAGTGCAATACATTTTATAGAGTCAGTACGATACGATTGACATAGTCAGTACGGTACAATTGACAGAGTCAGTACGGTACGATTGACAGAGTCATTACGGTACGATTGACAGAGTCAGTACGGTACGATTGACAGAGTCAGTACGATACGATTGACAGAGTCAGTACGATACGATTAAAAAGACTTGTGATTTCCAAAACAAAATATAGAAGTCAAAAGATTACATTTGACTCAACAACTACTTCCTTTTTCTAAGTAAATTGTATTTTTAAAGACCTGTATTTATACTAATCAATTGATCACTGTTAAATGGCTGTATTAGAAATGATAACAATTATGAATAGTATTTTGAAATCCAAAATCATAGAAACCAAGAAGGGCATATATTATATAAAAAATTTTCATAATAATACATTTAATTTGATCAAGAATAAATTTCATTAATAAATGTTTTGGTAATTACAATCTCTCTTGTAATAGCCCAAGCATCCATGGTACGCTTCTCTTTGAATAATAAAGTAATGTGTGTTGTACCCATCATTGAGTTCTAACACACACCACAACTAATCAAACTAGCCGTTATGAATATTAATACCAAATTTTATAAATTTAATAAATTTTCTATTTCAAAATGGACATTATTTTTGGATTCAGGATATCAAAATTAGTGTAGAGTGAATTTTTGGTATTTTTCTGAAAACATTCAATTTTTAATGAATTGTGAAAAGACACTGAGTTATAGTTTAAAACGAAATTTTTATTTAAATAATTCTTTATATTATTTAAATTTAATTAATGTAAAAATAGATACATAATACCTATATAAGTTCAATTTAATTTAATGGACTTAGTTTATAATAATTTTAGAAATGAAAAAATTTTATGGAACTTTTCACCGTCTTTTACCCACCTCCTAGAAGAATTTGGAAATTCACATAAAATATAATTTTACCACTTATGTGAGTGGAATTTAGAAAATACAAGAGACACAGTTAATATCAAGGAGTAAAATGAGGTTCAATAAGATAAAAATAATTTTTGGTGAATATTAACTTTTTACTTTTATTTAACACGGTTAAAAGTAAATAGGGTAATTAAGTGTGAAAATTAAATTAATATTACCCTAACACATGTACTAATTATATTGGAAAAGTGTATCTCGACCAAAAACAACCTTAGGAATAAAATATTATCATTTAGGTCCACATGGATTATATTAGTACATTTACTATTATTTAATTAAAAGAAGACTTAAAAGAGTTAAAATCAACGTTTAATAAGTAAAAAAAATTTAATATAAGGTTATACATAAGATAAATTCTATTATAAATATTCATTATAAATCTAAAAATATTTCAATCATAATGATATTTTATTTATAATTCATAGACATTAAATAATTTAATTTATTTATGACACAATGGTGATGCAGTAATTACCTAATTAATGATGTATTAAAATAATTAATATTATAAGTATCAAAATAAATGTAATTTGAAACCTTTTATGAATTAAACTAATTTTATTGGTTAATATTACATATTAGGATTATTTATATGAATTGTTTTCGAGGTAATAATGTTGTTTTGAATTTATCAATAACAAAATACCCAATAGTGTCAAAATTGACATAAAAGAGTTTTTAAAACAAATATTATATTATTAATTGATATTCTAATCCTAAAAAACTATGGTTAGGCCAAAGGACTTATATAATGATATATGTATCATTAATGGACCACTTTGGTGTCTCATGGATGTATATTGTAAGTTTATTTAACTATATAATACAAAAATAAATAGAGACATGGTAAATGTCAAACTAATTAACTATGAGTTAAAACTAAACGCTATGGTTAATAACGTGACCCAAACCTATCTAAAACCTATTCGTTGAGTTTTTTTCGACCCATACCTACCTTATCCTAGAAATAAATCAGTTTGGATCCATTATAAACCGAATATGAATTTATAATAAAATAATATTTCTAGCTTTTACAAAGGTTCCCCTCACCCCCTCTTATAAAAGGGAACCCCCCCTTCCCTCTAATTCACACCTTCAATGCCTTTTCAATCAGCCAACCACTGCTAAAATATTATCTCAACTTCCCTCACTTAAACCTAGTGGCCTTAGTATGATCAGAAATCCATCTTATGGAGCATTTTTGATCAAATCAATAGGAAGAACCCGAAGAAGAGGTAATGCTTTCACCACCCTCTTTCAAATTCCTTTCTTCTTCAACTTCTTCTTTATTTGTTATTTCCATTATAAAATAATAAATCCAGTATCTTCTATATACTATGATGTTATTAAAAATATGGTACAACCATATTCAGTATTCTATCCATCCTTTGAATGACATGTCACTATACATGCATACGTACAGCCTACCATGTCCACCTCATGGTGTAAATGTTATTCAATACATTATTATTTGGATGGGTATAATAATGATGTGTAATTAATTTAAATAATAAATATAACATGATAATTATTCTGTATATATTATATTCCATCCAATTATATATTATTTTAATAACAAAATAATGATATTGTCGCTCGTGCGTATGTACAGATTACCGTCTCCAAGAACGTGATTGGATTCATTCCCCATCGTATCCATTCAAGACTAAATTTCATTTTCTGATTAAAAATAATTTTAGATACATGATGAAATTCTTTATATGAATAACATACATCCCATCCATAACAAATATGGCTCAACTAACAAATAATATAAAGGAAAACAAATCAGTTAACACCCAAAACGATGATAATACTAAGATATTATTAACAAAACAATGTTAAAAGATCATATATGATAAAATATTAAAGTATATGATTCATGTATATTTTGATAACAATTATTTAACCATTCTACAAGAGTTTAACCTACCCTCAACTATGGAAAATTACAAGGTACGAGTTTATTTTACAATCTCTTCATTATCCGAGGTGTTTTATACGTAACTATCTACTAGGACCACTTTATCATCCACATCCATGTTTCTTAAAAATGTATTTCAAATAATTCTTACTATTTTATAGACTATGGGTTAATGTCTTTTATACCCTTGTTTACTTTTTATATGATTTTCATAAAGGAATATTTCCGTCATTTTCCAAAAAAGGTCCTTTTTAACCTTTTCGACATAATTAAGGTAAGAATGTCTTTTTTAACTTATACAGTGGGTCCGACTATTTTCCACTGTTATAAAACCGTCAAATCTTCCCTTACAAGGTTATAAGAATATTTTCAATGTAAATGTTTTATTTTATAATTATGTGACTTTTAAATTATTTAAAAAAGAGATATTTTTCTTAAATTGTTTTGATTTCATCTATGTGAACGTCCATTGATGGATTTTAAGATTATTTGAAATTGATTTATTATGATACAAAACATTCATATTGTATTGAAGGTTTTGTGAAATTTTGACCATGGATGTGTCATTCTTTTACCATTAATAGTTTATGGAGATAGTATTGACATTTCATATTCTAGTTTTAATACAAATGTTTATGTTATGTTTAAACCTATTCATATGAGGAATGCATTGGACTTAATATGTGAGCGGTGGAGTCGGCTATAGCTCCTCGATGCATAGGTAGATCTAACGAGACAAACTAGTGTCTTGGAACAAGGACTTGACAAAATCAGATTTGTAGTCTTGGTACAAGGCCTTGACAATGTGGTTATGATAATCTGGAATTATGCATTCCATCATTATAAAAGTGGTTATTGATATTGCATGTGATTATTCAACTAGTAGAATTTCAATGTGAATAATTAAATGGAATTATTTCATATTATTTCCACCATATTATGCTCAAGATCATGTTTAAATGGATTTTTTTTAGTTATACATTTCCTTAAATGTTTATGCTTATTTATGAATGTTTCCGCTATATTGTTATCTTTACTGGGCATATGAGCTCACCCCTTTCTCTGTTTTTTTCCAGAATGTGAAAAATTATTTTATGAACGACCTGCAGGGATAGTATAAGGGGATATAATTGTGTAATATGGAGACTATGTTATTGTATTTTTCGTTTTATGATGTAATATATACTTTATGAATGTATGTACTGATTCCAAGGATACTAACCTAATCGGTCTTTCGAGAATTGATCATTTGTGATCATGCCAATGTTACGTAATAATGCACCAACTCTTGGTAACCAGGTTCGGGGCATTACAGTTGGTATCAGAAGATGTTTAGTGAAAACATTGGGAGCTAGATTTAGATAAACTCTGATTAGAGCACATAGACCTAAGATGGACTTTGAGGATTAGTATAGAATAACTTCCTAGAATTTTGGTATTGTAGATATTTTGTGAGTTTTCCGAGAAATACATCCCCATCTAGATATGAGCAGGTAGAGGAGGGTCTAGCATAGATGTACCTATGGGTAAATCCTGAAAACAACACTTTGAGCTAGACTCGAACGGTAACTGGTGCACGACAATAGGCCTTGATGCAATCTTGGTTATGACACTCTCAGGGGATATTCTTAGGGTAATTCTCATTTACGTTACAAACCATTATGAAGGGTTTATTAGTATATACTTTCTCAAAGAAATCATTTTTATGATTATGGATTATATCTATAAATAGTTCAATTTATGTTATGTGTTTTACATGTATGGAATTATGTAATTTGATTCATAAACTGATCTAGTTTATTCCATTGTTTAGAAATGGTTCTTAGTGGAAGAAATGGAAACTGTATCAATACATGAACTCCATTTAGGTATTTCCCTCCTGCTCAAGATAATTATAGTGGAGCTAGTGATACAATTGGTGCTGATCAGCTAATCACCATACTGGGACAACTCACTCAGGTTATGAATAATAACCTTACCTGTATGGAGCACCCTTAACTGTAGCGTGGAGGATCAATGTTAGATCGTTTCATAAGGCAACAGCCACCAACATTCAATGGGGTTAAAAATCCCTTAGTACCTAAGCAATGGATAAGTTCCCTAGAAAAATATTTCAGTCTTTGTGGAGTAGTGAAAGGGAAAGAGTTATCATAGCAGTTTATCATCTCAATTGAGATGCTTATCAATAGTGGTCATTGAAACAAAAAAAAGGATGATGATGAATTATAAAATATGGAATGGAGAGAGTTCAAAGAGTTTTCCATAAAAAAATACTTTCTTTGTGACCATCGAGCATATATGGAAAAGAAATTTCTGAGTCTGAGAAAAAAGGAGGATGAGAATGTCCCAAAGTATGAAGCTAACTTTACAAGGTTATCAAGGCATGCAGTAGATTATATACGTAACCCAAGAAGTAAGATTGATCGTTTCTTTGATGGTTGAAAACCATTTCTTCGTCAAGAATTAGTCTCACAATCCTTCATATTTTACAAAGACATTGTCTCATGTGCTATCAAGACAGAAAAGGAATTATTTAAGTCTTATGACTTTGAACAAAAGTAAGAGAAGAAGAGATCTGATGATCACTAGGGAAATGGAAATAAAGGGAAGAAGGGAAAAGTTGATTATCCATCCTGCAGTAAATGTGCGAAGATACACCCCAGTACTTTCTTGAAAGGAATTGGAGTCTATTACAAGTGTGGTGAAAAAGGCCACCAAGATCGTGATTACAAGGGGAATAAAGAAGCGACTGATATTCAATGATACAATTGTAGGTAGATGGGACATTATGAAAATGAATGTCCTAAGTGTCAGGGAATCTTACCTCAGAAAAGGCCAATGGATCAGGGCCAATCTTATGTAATCATTACTGTTGAGGTAGAATCTCTGAAAGACATGGCAGTTGGTAATTTAATGGTTTCCTCATGTTTATCCAATCCATTATTTGATTCTGAATCATCTCATTGTTTCATATCTTCCCAGTTTGCTAAGAAAATTAGATATTTCCAATTTGATTTAATAAGGGATTTGTCAATTAAAACTTCTAAGGGAAGTATCATTGATACAAAGTTATGTGGATCCATTCCCATTAGGTAATATAAATGTTCTTTATCAGATGATCTCATCGTCATACCCAAGATTGATTTTGATATAATTCTAAGTATGGACTGTCATTCGGACCATGATGCGGAAATTTATTGTAAGAAGAAGGAGGTTACTATTTTTGATGATGATGATAACGAACACCTTGTCATTAGAGAAGATTGTTCACCACATAATTCATTACCTAGATCCACCCCAGTAGCTCAACTAAATTCAATTATTGGGGAGGAAGATAATTAAATAATTATGGGTAAGGAAAGTAATGTTCAAATAGAGGATGTACCTATTGTGAGAGAATATGTTGATGTGTTTATAGAAGATTTAACTATTTATCCTCCAGAATGAGAAATTGAGTTTTCTATTGATTTAATTCCTGGTTCAAGGACCATATCAAAGATCCCTTATAGAATGGTCAATGTGGAATTAGTTGAACAAAAGAAAAAACTAGAGGAATTGAGTAATAAGGAATTTATTCTCCCTAGTGTTTCTCCATGGGGAGCCCTTGTACGTTTTGGTAAGAATAAATATGGATCCATGTGGTTATGTATCAAATACAAGGAAATCAATGCTATAACAATAAAGAACAATTATCCCCTACCTCGCATTGATGATTTATTTGACCAACTCAATGTAGATCAATACTTTTAAAAGATTGACCTTCAATCTAGATACCATCAGTAGTGTGGGAAGAATGAAGACATTCCAAAAACAGCATTTCGAACTCAGTATGGGCATTACGTGTTTATAGTAATTCCTTTTGGGCTAACTAATGCACCCTATGTATTCATGGATCTAATGAATAGTGTTTTCAATGAAGATCTCGATGATTTTGTGGTGATATTTATTGATGATATCTTGGTACATTCTAAAATCTATGAAGATCATGAAAATCACTTGCACATTATCTTGAAGACTCTTAGAAGACCTGAATTATATGGGATGTTTAGAAAGTTTGAATTTTGGAATGTAGAGATCTCTTTTCTTGGCCATATTTTCTCCAAATATGGAATCTCTATTGATCTTTCTAAGACCAAGGCAATCCAAGAATTCCCAGCACCGATGAGTATAACTAAGATACACAGTTTTATAGGTTTAGCAGGTTATTATTGGTGTTTCGTCCAGAATTTTTCCTGACTACCTGACCCATTAATGAAGATCACATGTAAAGGGGTTAACATTGTTTGGAAAAAATATTGTGAATAATGTAGTGAATAACTAAAGATAAGATTAGTCAATTATCATATATTGACTCTACTATCGGAGAATGATGGGTTCATTATTTATAGTGATGCATCGAAGAAAAGTCTTGGTTGTGTCTTTATGCAGAATGATAGAGTTATTACCTATGCATCACGACAGCTGAAAATTCATGAGAAAAACTATCCTACTCCTTATCTTGATTTAGTTGCTGTAATCATTACTTTGATGATATGGATACATTATCTCTATGGTGAAAAATGTGAGATATATACTGATCACAAGAGTTTGAAGTATATTTTCTCACAAAAATAACTCAACATGACACAAAGGAGATGGCTTTAACTACTCAGGTATTATGATTTCATCATACACTACCACCTGGGGAAGGAAAATAAGGTGGCAGATGCTTTGAGAAAAAATGATCATGGAGTTTATAACAAGATGATAGTTGAGAGGGATCCAATTTTCATGGATCTACTAAAGTTGGATATGTGAATAACCATGGATGGTGAAACATCGACACTTTTTCAAATTGTTGCCAAACCATCTTTACTAGAAAGGATAAAGAGTTCTCAGACCGATGATGAATAATTTCAAAAGAAGATTAAAGCTGTGAATGATTGGAGATTGAATGACTTTTTGTATGAAGATGGAATTTTGAAATTTGGGAAGAGACTTTGTGTTCCTGATATACCTGATCTAAATAGGGAATTGTTGGACGATGCTCATAGTTCAAATTTCTCTATATACCCTGGGAGCAACAAAATTTATAGAGATTTTAAGGAACATTTTTGGTGGGACAACATCAAGAGGGAGATTGTTGATTTTATGTTAAGATGTATGGTTTGTGAACAAGTTAAAGCTGGAAGGAAACATCCTGGAGGAGTCATGCAACCTCTTGCCATACCTGAGTGGAAATGGGATAGTATCAAGATGGCCTTTGTCATGGGACTTCCAAATAATCTGAGAAGGAATGAGGAAATATGGGTCATTTTTTATCATCTTACCAAGTCACCACCTTTTCATTCTATAAGGGAAGATTTACCACTTGAACGTCTAGCAAGACTACATATTAATGATGTTGTGAGACTTCATGGAGTACCCATATCGATTGTTTCTGAACGTGATCCACATTTAACATCAATATTCTAGAAAAGTATTCAGAAATCCCTGGATACTGAACATAATTTGAGCCCTGCCTACCACCCTCAATCAAATGGACAATCAGAACGGACAATTCAAACCTTAGAAGACATGTTGAGATACTTCTCACATGACTTTCAGGGTATGTGGGATCAATATTTACCTCTGGTATAATTTTCTTATAGTAATAGCTTCCATTCAACTATTCAGATGGCACCATATAAAGTGTTATGCAGAAAGAGATGTTGCACACCAACCTGTTGGGATGGTGTTGGTGAAAGAAAACTCAAAGGCCCAGAACTAGTGGAGGAAACGATGGAAAAGATGAAGGTAATCCAAAACCACATCAAAGCTTCTCAACGTAGGCAGAACCGGTATGCTGACAACCGAAGGAAGGATTTGTAATTTCAGGTATGAGATCATGTTTTCTTGAAAGTATCTCCTTGGAAGGGTGTTATACGTTTTGGTAAGAAGGGAAAATTGAGGACCAGGTACATCAGACCATTCAAAATTCTAGAACGAATTGGGGCTGTTGCTTACCATTTGGCAATGCTTCCAAGTCTCTACAAAGTTCACAATGTGTTCCACATATCACTGTTGAAAAATACATGCCCGACCCAACGCATGTACTCACTTAAGGAGAATTAGAACTGGAACCCGATCTGTCTTGTTGAGAAGAGCACGCCGGGATTCTTGATACAAGAGAACAAGTGCAGAGAAACCGGACGACTCGTCTGGTAAAATTTCTATGGAGAAACCATAAGATGGAAGTGGCAACATGGAATCCCGAGGAACTTATGAGGAAGAACCAACCAAGTATTTTCATGTGGTAGTATTCTAGAAATTTCAAGGATAAATTTATTTGAGGGAGGGGATAATGTAACACCCCAAGCTTCCACGATACGATTCTCTTTGAATAATATAGTAGTGTGTGTTGTATGCAACTTCGAGTCCTAACACACACCACAACCAATCAATCTAGCCGTTATGAATAGTAATACCCACTTTTAAAAATTTTATAAATTTTATCTTTCAAAATGGACTTCATTTTTGGATTTGGAATATCGAAATTAGCTTAAGCTGAATTTTTGATATTTTTCTGAAAACATTCATTTTTTGATGAATAGGGAAAAAACATTGAGTTATAGTTTATGCCCAAATTTTTATTTAAATAATTATTTATTTTATTTAAATTTTCATATGGTAAAAATAGTTACATAATACCTATATATGTTCAATGTAATTCACTGGAGTTAGTTTAGAATAATTTTAGATATATAAAACTTTTTTGGAACTTTTCGCCGTCTTTTAACCACCTGCTAGAAGAATTTGAAAATTCACATAAAACATAATTTTACGTCTTCTATGAGTGGAATTTCAAAAATTATAAGGACATGGTGAATATCAAGGAGTAAAATTTGGTTCAGTAAGATAAAAATAATTTTTTGAGAATAGTATCTTTTTACTTTTATTTACCACGATTTAAAGTAAATAGGGTAATTAAGGGTAAAAATGATATTAATATTACCCTAACACATATCTTAATTCTATTGGACAAGTGTATCTCGACCAAAAACTACCTTAGGAATAAAATAGTATCATTTAGTTCCACTTGTATTAGATTATGACATTTATTATTATTTACATCAAAGTAGAGTTAAACGAGTTAAAATCAACGTTTAATAACTAAAACATTTTTAATATTGGGATAAAAATAAGATAAATTCTATTATAAATATTCATTAGATATGTAAAAATATTTATTACATAATGGTATTTAATTTATAATTGTTAAAAATTAAATAATTTAATTTATTTATGACACAATGGTGATGTAGTAATTACATAATTAATAAAATATTAAAATAATTGATATTATATATATCCAAATAAATGTAATTTTAAAATTTTTATGAATTAAAATAATTTTAAGTGTTAATATGACATATTAGGACTTGTTGGATGAATTTTTTTCTAATTAATAATGCTTTTATGATTTTATCAAAAACAAAATACCCAATAGTGTCAAAATTGACATAAAAGAGTTTTTAAAACAAATATTATATTATTAATTGATATTCTACTCATAAAAATATAAGGTTCGGCCAAAGGACTTATATAATGATAGATTTATCATTAATGGACCACTTTGGGGTCTCTTGGAAGTATATAATAAGGTTATTAATTATATGATATTAAAATACAATGAGACATGGTAAATGTCAAACTAATTCACTAAGAGTTAAAACTAAAAGATAAGGTTAATAAAGTGATCCAAACCTGTCTAAAACCTATTGGTTGAGATGTTTTTGACCCATCCCCACCTTAACCTTGATATAAATCAGTTTTTATCCATTAAAAACAGAATGTTAATTTATTATAATATAATATTTCTATCTTTTTCAAAGTTTCACCTCACCCCTCATATAAAAGGGCACTACACCTTCCCTCTAATTAACACCTTCAATGCCTTTTGGATCGGCCAACCCCTGACCAAATATTCTCTCAACTTCCCTCACTTCAACCTAGAGTCCTTAGTGTAAACATAAAGACAACCTACGGAGCCCTTTTTATCAAATCAAAAGGAAGAACCCGAAGAAGAGGTAATGTTTTCACCACCCGCTTTCAAGTTCCTTTCTTCTTCAACTTCTTCTTTCTTAGTTATTTACATTATCAAATAATAACTCCAGTATCCTATATATAATGTGATGTTATTAAAAATATGGTACAACCATATTCATTATTCTATCCACCCTTTGAATGAAATGTCACCAGATGTGCGTACGTACGGCCTACCATCTCCATGTCGTGGTGTAATTGTTATTCAATATATTATTATTCGGATTGGTATAATAATGATGTGTAATTCATGAAAATAATAAATATAACATGATAATGATTCTGTATATATGATATACGATACAATTATATATTATTTTAATAACCAAATTATGATATTGTCGCTTGTGCGTATGTACGGATTACCGTCTCCACGAACACGATGAGATTCATTCCCCATCGTATCCATTCAAGACTAAATTCCATTTGATGATTAAAAATAATTTCAGAGACATTATATCATTCTGTATATGAAAAATATACATCCCATCCATAATAAATATTCCTCACATAACAAATAATTAAAGGAAAATGAATCTATTAACAACCGAAATGATGATAATACTAAGTTATTATTAACAAATCAATGTTAAAAGCTCATATATGATATCATATTAATGTATATGATTCTTTTATAATTTAATAACAATTATTTCACCATTATATAGGAGTTTAACCTACCCTAAACCATGTAAATGTATAGGGTAAGGGTTTATTTCAAAATCTCTTTATTATCTGAGGTTGTTTATACGTAATAATCTATTTGGACATCTTTATCATCCACATCCATGTTTCTTAAAAATGAATTTCAAATCATTATTACTATTTTATAGACTATGGGTTGAATTCATTTATACCCTTGTTTAATTTTCATAAGATGTTTATAAAGGAATATTTTCATCATTTTCCATACAAGGTCCTTTTTATCCTTTTAGACATAATTAAGGTAAGAATGTCTTTTTTATCTTATGCGGTGGGTACGACTATTTTCCACCGTTATAAAAATTTCGAAGCTTCCCATTCAATCTTATTAGAATATTTTCAAATTAAATGTTATATTTTATAATTATGTGACTTTTAAATGATTTCAAAAAAAGAGATATTTCTCTCAAATAGTTTTGAATTCATCTATGTCAACATCCTTTGATTGATTTTCAGCTTATTTGAAATTGATTTACAATGATACAAAACATTTATATTGTATTTAAGGTTTTGTGATATTTTTTAATATAGATGTGCTATTTTTATACCATTCATGGTTTATGGAGAAAGTATTTACATTTCATATGCAATTTTTAATACGAATGTCTATGTTATGTTTAAACCTATTCATATGTGGAATGCATTGGACATAATAAGTGACGGGTGGAGCCTGCTATAGATCTTCAATGAATCGGTAGGCATCAAGAGACAAACTAGTGTCTTGGAAAAAGGCCTTGATAAAATTTTATTTTTAGTCTTCACACAAGGCCTTGACTATGTTGTTATGATAGTCCGGAATTATTAATTCCATCATTATGAAAGTGGTTATTGATATTGCATGTGATTATTTGACTAGTAGAATATCAATGGGAATAAGTAAATGGAATTAATTAATTTTTTTTCTTCTATATTATGTTTAAGTTCATGTTTAAAAGGATTTTGTTTTAGTTATACATTGCCTTAAATGTTTATGCTTATTTATGAATGTTTTCACTCTATTTTTGTCCTTACGGGGAATCTGAGCTCACCCCATTCTATGTTATATTTTTCCCAGGATGTGAAGAAGTATTTTATGAATGACCTACAGGGATAGTATGAGGGGATATGACTTTGGACGATGGATACTATGTTGTTGAGGTTTTAATTTAATGATGTAATATAAACTTTATGAATGAATCTAGTGATTCCAAGGATACTAAATTAATTTGTCTTTCGAGACTTGAACTTTTTTGGTCATGCCAATGTTACGTAATAATTCACCGACTCTGGGTAACTGGGGTCAGGGCACTACATCCCCCCCTAAGAAATTTTTCTCTAGAAATTTCTTTTTCCAACCCTAAATCGTATATGGGTAACTATGATTCTTCACTTCCTCTAATTCGGACATTGCTTCTTCAAACTTTTGGTCTCTCTACAACACTTTCACAAGGGGAATTGACTTATTTCGTAGAAATTTTTCCCTATGATCTATTATCTTCACTGGCTTCTCTTTATAAGAGAGTTCGTTCTCCAATGCTACCCTCTCTGGATTGAGTACATGAGATGGTTCAGGTATGTACTTTCCCAAGAGTGATACATGGAATAAATCATGTTCTTTAGATAGGTTTTGTGGGAGTGTTATTAGATAAGCCACTGCTCCAATGCGATCAAGGATCTCAAAAGGTCCGATGTACCTTGGATTAAGCTTTCCCTTCTTCCCAAATCTCATAACTATCTTCCATGATGATATTCGTAGGAATACCATGTCTCTGACATCAAACTCTAGGTTTCATCAACGATTATTAGCATAGCTCTTTTGTGAACTTTGATCAGATTTAATATCCTACTGGATTGTCTTAACCTTTTCCATCATTTCATTGACCATTTCGGTATATAGAATTTTTCTCTCCCCAACTTCATCCAAATATGTCGGGGTTTTATACCTCCTCCCATAAATGGATTCATAAGGAACCATTTTCATGTTTCATTGGAAACTATTGTATTAATCGAACTCAACTAGAGGAAGATGTTGATCTCACCCTCCTTCTAAGTACATTGAGCATGCTCTCAACATGTCCTCAAGTGTTTGGTTAGTCTGCTCAGATTGGCCATCAATTTGTGGATGATAAGTTGTGATGAAGTTCAGCTCAGTATATAGATCATTCTAAAGACTCTTCCAAAACTTATATGTGAATCATAGATTTCAATCAGATACATTAGATAGTGGTACTCTGTAGAGAAACGTATCTTGACGTACATTGACATTACATTACTTTTGCAGAATACTTAGTACATTACAAAAAAACAAACACAAGGACCGTAATAGTTTAGTGTCTTTGGAAACTCGGACTATAATCTTCTAATCATGGTGAAAGATCTTCAAAATCTCTCATATAGATCTTCCTTTTTTTTACCTAAAACCTTTCTTTATATCCTAGGGAAAAGAAAACATAAAAGGGTGAGCTCAAATGCTCAGTAAGGGTAAACAAAATAAATATCAATCACATCATATTCATAAGAACATAACATTTTGGAAATCATAACCTGCAAAAGAGAGCATAATTTCATAATCATGGGATAAATCATGGCAGTGAAAAAGTAATCCCAATAATCATAACTTAAAACATGAAACTTTTTGGCATACACACATAATCATAGAGAATCATTTCTTGTTAGTCAAGACTAATTGCCAAGACTATCTTAGTGGACAAAGTCCCTTCTGAATCGAGTAACCCTCGTTTCAGTCCTGTTTCACTGATGCGGTATAACCTACCGTTCCAGCCCAGTCTATCTCATGAGATATAAAATCTTTAACCAATGCATTGGAGGGAGATATAGGTCCCACCCATCTTATAATGAATCCTTTCTTATGTGTGCCACATAATCATACATTATCGCATAACACATGTAACTAAAATGGGATTCTTGAAACATCATGACATCATAAATCCATTCATATAAGATAAAGGAATTCATAAAAATAATTCCATCACAACATGATAAAATCAATTAAATAATAGGGATAAAAACAGAACCCTTTATTATCTTAGATGGAAAATAATTTTGATAAAACACTTGAACTCCATTCTTGAGGAAAATATCCTTTCTTCTTCAAAAAACATTTTTACTTTCATAACATGTCATACTACTTTAAAATAAAAGAAGTTGATTAAAAATAAACTTGAAAACTTGTAAAGGAAGCTTCTTGGAAATAATGTTTTAAAAATCCATTCATGCCGTATAAGTTAAAAAAACATTCTTCGTACTTTTGTCGGAAAAGTCAAAAAGTACCTCGTATGGAAAACGACAAAAGATTCCTTTCCTTTTTTTTACTAAAAACTCACCAAAGGGTAAAATTGGATTTAAAAAAATTGTAGTTGGATGGAAATAATATTAAATATTTATGAAACATGGATGTGGATGATAAAATACACCCCAGTAAATACTTACGAATAAACAATCTCGGATAAAAATGAGATTGTGATATTTCCCTTACCTTAGGTCCGATTTGCTTTGTACGTGTCCGAAGCTCCTGTATAATGGTTTAAATAATGTCATTGACTTATTACAGAATCATATTCATTGTTATGATATCATATATGGTTCACTTATGACATTATATTACCCGTTCTTTTGTAAATTCCATGTTAAAGAAGCGTTTTGGGTAAAATCGTTTCTTTTATCGTAGGTGTTTTGACTTGTTGTTCTTGACATTGTTATTACTTATATTATGATTTACTTACTTCCAGAATATAAAATATTATTTATATATCATATATATTCAGTATATATATATATATATAATATATAGATAAATGAAATGAAAAACACCGTTCATGGAGACGGTAGTCCGTACGTACGCATGAACGCTGTTTTCCTTTCCCTATTGTCTTGAATGGAAGTAAGTAGATGACATACATATATATATATACATAAATCCAGTAGCTTTATAATGTCATATATTTCATTATTATTTCTTATATATACTTTATAATCATTCTTAAATGGTTAACATGGAGAATGAATCTCATCGCGTCGTGGAGACGGTAGTCCGTACGTACGCACGAGCGATGATATCATTTCCATAAATATTGAATTGAATTGGAGTGGATTATACAATATATAAGAATCAATATGATGTTTTAATAACTATGTATAGTTATTCTTTACACCATTATACCCATCCATGTAAGGTGGTGGTGGAAAATAGATTACACCACGGCGTGGAGACGGTATTTCGTACGTACGCACGCGCGGTGATTTCTTTTTCCGTAGGATAGATAGATGGTGAAATAGGGTTGTTTCATACTTATAATAACATATCCATATATGAGTGATACTGATGTTATTACTTCATAATGAAACAACCTAAGAAGAAGAAGTGGAAGAAGAAATAAAGATGAAAGAATTGGTAACGGTAATTACCTCTTCTTTGAAGCGCCTTTTGGAGACCTCCTCTTAGGGAACTAAAATTGGTCTTTGAGGAAGAACAGAACCTCTAGGATGTTTCTAGGGAAGTGGAGAAGAGATTTTGGTAGGGGTTGTCCGAGCTTGAGTTCTCAAATTGGTGTGAGGAGGAGGGGGAGGAGGTGCCCTTTTATAAGGGAGGAGAGGGGCACCTTAGGAATATCTCAAAATATTATTTTATATAAAAGTAAAAATCGGTTTATAATGGTTCCAAAGGGTCTTATTTCGAAGTTAAAGTGGGGATGGGTCGAAATCCTATCAACCAATAGGATTTAGACAAGTTTAGGTTCTTATTTTAACGTTATCAATTAGATTTAACTCTAAGTTAAATAATTTAACTTTTACCGTGTCTTTTTGTTTTCTTTCACTATATGGTTAATACACTTACTATAACATGCCAAACGAACCCAAAATTGTTTATTATTAATATATATATCCTTATCTAAGTCATTTGGCCGAACCTTAGATTTTGAGGAATAAAATAACAATTAATAATATAATATTTGATTTAAAAACTATTTTGTGTCAATTTTGACACTATTTGATATATGATTTTTGTGAAAGTAATAACAGAATTATATGTTCGAAACAAGTTTATTAAATCAACACTAATATATCATAGTAACCTAGAAAATTAGTGGAATTCATAAAAAGTCTCAAATTACATTAATTTGAGTATTTATAACATCAATTATGTTAATATTTCCTTAAAAGGGTAATTACTCCATCATCGTTGTGTCAAAAATAAATTAATTTATTTAAAGTATAAAAATTATAAATAAAATATCATTATATAGGAAATATTTTTAGATTTCTAATGAATATTTATAGTCGAATTTATCTTATGTATAACCCCATATTAAAAATGTTTTAGTGAATAAACTTTGATTTTAACTCTTTTAACTCTTCTTTAAATTAAATAATAATAAATGTCCTAATCTAATCCAAGTGGGCCTAAATGATAATATTTTACACTTAAGGTTGTTTTTGGTCGAGATACATTTTTCCAATAGAATTAGGACATGTGTTAGGGTAATATTAATATCATTCTTACCCTTAATTACCCTATTTACTTTTAACCGTGGTAAATAAAAGTAAAAAGTTACTATTCACCAAAAATTATTTTCATCTCATTGAACCACATTTTACTTACTGACATCAACCGTGTCTCTCGGATTTTTGAAATTCCATTCACAGAAGCGGTAAAATTAAGTTTTATGAAAAATTCAGTTTTTTAACTACCACTTAGTAGTTTCACTATTCATCAAAAAATGAAGGTTTTCAGAAAAATGCCAAAATTTCATCCTAAGCTATATTTCATATTCCGAATTCAAAAATGAAGTCTATTTTACCAAATTCATAACATAGAAGTTGCGTTAATTAATTTTATAATTAAATCCCGCTGTTAAAACAAATAGCGTGTTTTTAAGAAACAATATCTATCAAAAGATTGACACTTGTTTATGTCTGGTTTAAATGTCCAATTACATCCAATGACCAACATTGTATTAAATTGTAAAAATATATTCTAAATATACTTTAAAACTACTCCAATTAATAATTTATCACTATTAATTATTTCGATTAGAAAAGTTGTTTTTTAATTATAATTTAGTAATTTTCACTATTCATCAGAATATGAAAGTTATCCGAAATGTACCAAAATTTCACCTTAGGCTAAATT
Source organism: Viscum album (assembly GCA_963277665.1). Lineage (NCBI taxonomy): Eukaryota > Viridiplantae > Streptophyta > Magnoliopsida > Santalales > Viscaceae > Viscum > Viscum album. Next base: position 373,128,471 of record OY728160.1, on the reverse strand, counting down.
CGATACTCCGAATCCAAAAATGAAGTTCATTTTGAAAAATATGATTTACATAATTTTAAAAAGTGGTTATTACTATTGATACCGGCTAGTTTTAATAATATTTTAATAGCATATCGTTGTTTAGTGAAACTCGGTATTGCGTATTACACACGCTATCGAGGAAGGTCGCGATTGCGTGTAATGCAAGGCAAGTCAAGGATGCACGTTGTGCAAGCTCCTTTTGGTGTAGCGTACAACACAAGACATTAATAAAATTAAAAATAATATTTTTTATAAAATCTTGGGCTGTTACATTCTACCCCCCTTAAAATGAATTTCGCCCTCGAAATTCGTCGGGGTTATAAATGGTTTACTATTTGAAAGTTTCTTTAATAGAAACCCACATCGTAAAAAGGAATATCAAAACCAATCTTTAAAAACAAAAGTATGAAACGTAACGGTTACCCAAATAAACTAATCATTGGGTTTCCACATAGGTGAAAATATGGATATGGAAGAGAAATCTAACCATCATGTTCTGATGGAGAGTGGTAGAGAACATGGCTATGGAAAAGCCAATAATCACAAATCCATAAATTTGTGACTATCTAAGGTACCATCCGATTCATCAGGTATAAGATCACTAGGACAACATTTTTGGTTTTCAAGATCATTTCCCTAAAGTTGAAAATTTGAATTGGAATAAATACTTTCTTTATTTTGGTACAATCTCACTATTGTTCGTGCCTAGAACAATTTCCACTTCATCTCTTAAACAAATGAAGTTGAATTTGTTATTCGTGAAGTGTTAGCAGATCATGTGATAGAATGACGGGTCATTCCATCTGTCTCAAACAAAAGCTTAGCAAAAATTATATACATAAGTCGATCTATAGTGAGATTAATCATATATAGTTCCTAAAATGGAATTATAATTCATATATCATACTTCTTAATATAATAAAACTAGTTTCTACTAAACAGGGACTTCCTGTAGGCCAGTGGTAGGCGATAAAGGCCAGTCGCACTTCGGTTGTGGGTTCGATTCCCACAGCCTTGTCCGAAGCGATGGGATGTCGCCCGTCCTGCAGGTTGTCCTTTTTCTAAAACTATATTACTATAACATCCCATAAATAATATGGAAAAACTTCTATCCTTAAACAATACTAACTTATGTCCAACATAATCCATTCCAATCTTTAGTCCTATCCATAATACTGCAGTCCATTCTCATAACATAGTGAAAACGATTACCAGAGATTTAATACCATCGTTGATCACCATATATCATAAGATATATCTTGTTGGACACATTCCAAACATTCAAAGGACTTAATCTTGTACTCTCTTGAATACCCATTGAACCTTAGTGAAAACATGAATGCAGTTAAAAGTTAACACTTTCCACATACCAAAATCCTCAAAATTATATATACTCAAACCATGATATCACTTAGTCCTTATATCAATCATGAGCTCATGAATACTGTTAAACATTTCATTTTCTCGTTTTCCCTTCATTATGCGCATAATATCTCAATCACTTTGAATACCACATTAGACCAATACATAAATATTCCAATATTCCATGATACAACATTATTTTGGAATCCCATTACATAAAAACTTAATCATTCCACCACATCGTTGTCATATTCAACATTTCAAATAGTGATCGCATGTGACTTCCCTTTGTCCTTTGCCTTAAGCGGTTGCTCATGTCGATCATCACTAACCCTTGGATTAGGGCATTTATTGGCATAATGTCCCATCTCCTTGCACTTGAAGCATTGAAGTGTTGGTTGTGCGTTCTCTGCAGTGTTTGCTTTATTCACTTCATTAGAATCCCTTTTTCCATTACTTCGACACTCAACTGCTCGATGACCTTCTTTTCCACACTTAAAACATTTTCTAGTCCCTTTAAGACAATCTCCACCATGCTTCTTTCCACACTTTGTGCATAAGGAAACATTCATCCTCTTTTCACCATTATTCTGAGATTTCTCCTTGAACTCCATCTTTCGTTTCTTGTCAAAACCATGAGATGGATATGTATCACCAACTTCCATTTCTACCTTGATAGCACAATGCACAATTTCTTCATAGCTACTGAAGTCTCTTATAGCTAATGCCCTTCGAAGAATTTGTTTTAAGCCACTGAAAAATCGATCAACTTTACTTTCAGGTTGGATGATAATGCCAGATGCATACCTTGCAAGTCTTGTAAAATTCGCTTCGTATATACCAACAGATTCATCATCCTTTTGCTTTAGTTCAAGAAACTCCTTCTCCATCTTCGTTCGAAGAATACGAGGGAAGTACTTACTGAAAAACAAGTTCTTGAACTCGTCCCATTCCATGGAATCAATTTCATCTCTTTTCCTGGTATTCTTGATAAGATCCCACCATTGATCAGCTTCACCTTCCAAACGATATACTGCTAAGATGACTTTATCATGTTCAGAACATTGAAGAACTGAAAATATCTTTTCAGTAGTACTAATCCATTGTTCAACAACTAATGGATCAGTAGACCCACTGAAAGAAGGCGGACGCTGCCTCATGAAGGATTCAACATAATGTTGCTCCTTCCTTTGCTCGTTTGGAAGTCCTGCATGATTCATAGCTTGAGAAAGTTGTGTGAGCATGGCTACAAGATTTTGCATTCCAGCTCCCATATCGTTTGGTTGCTCAGGGGGACAATCATTGCATTGTCCATTGCATTGATCAACACGGTTCCTTCGGGTTCCAGCCATCGTCTAAAACCCCAAAAGAATAGTGTGAGAGGCAAAAATCATGCTAGGGAAAACAACATAATAAAGGGGTAGTACCCTCAATATCTAACATCTTAGGTTAAATTCTAAGATCGTTAGAGCAATTCTAGGACTATAACCTATACGTATACTTAACCTTAGATACATCTCTATACATACCTTAGAAATATCTCTAGGGATCTCACTAACGTTTTCGCATCCTAGTTTCCAAAGGTTGACTAAACCTTTCCTCTGATACCAACTATAGCGGTCTGGAATTACTTCTAGTGGACTATAATTGATACCTATCAGGGCACTCCATGGGCGGCTACACCCCCTGGGTGGGACACACCACCATCCCCAGTGGCAGCCATTTCCTCATGAAGCCCTTGGGCGGAGAGCCATGCTTCGTCCAACGCTCACATGTGAGAGTTCCCAAGGATCGGATACATTCCTACCTACTTTGCCTCTGATACCAACTGTAGAGACCCGTATCTTGACGTACATTGACATTACATTACTTTTGCGGAATACTTAGTACATTACAAAAACACACACACAAGGACCATAATAGTTTAGTGTCTTTGGAAACTCGGACTATAATCTTCTAATCGTGGTGAAAGATCTTCAAAATCTCCCATAAAGATCTTCCTTTTTTTACCTAAAACCTTTCTTTATATCCTGGGGAAAAGAAAACATAAAAGGGTGAGCTCAAATTCTCAGTAAGGGTAAACAAAATAAATATCAATCACATCATATTCATAAGAACATAACATTTTCCAAATCATAACCTACAAAAGAGAGCATAATTTCATAATCATGGGATAAATCATGGTAGTGAAAAAGTAATCCCAATAATCATAACTTAAAACATGAAACTTTGTGGCATACACACATAATCATAGAGAATCATTTTTTGTTAGTCAAGACTAATTGCCAAGACTATCTTAGTGGACAAAGTCCCTTCTGAATCGAGTAACCCTCGTTTCAGTCCTGTTTCACTGAACCGGTATAACCTACCATTCCAGCCCTGTCTATCTCATGAGATATAAAATCTTTACCCAATGCATTGGAGGGAGATATAGGTCCCACCCATCTTATAATGAATCCTTTCTTATGTGTGCCACATAATCATACATCATCGCATAACACATGTAACAAAAATGGGATTCTTGAAACATCAGGACATCATAAATCAATTCATATAAGATAAAGGAATTCATAAAAATAATTCCACCACAACATGATCAAATCAATGAAATAATAGGGATAAAAACAGAACCCTTTATTATCTTAGATGGAAAATAATTTTGATAAAACACTTGAACTCCATTCTTGAGGAAAATATCCTTTCTTCTTCAAAAAACATTTTTACTTTCATAACATGTCATAGTACTTTTAAATAAAATAAGTTGATTAAAAATAAACTTGAAAACTTTTAAAGGAAGCTTCTTGGAAATAATGTTTTAAAAATCCATTCATGCCGTATAAGTTAAAAAAACATTCTTCGTACTTTTGTCGGAAAAGTCAAAAAGTACCTCGTATGGAAAACGACAAAAGATTCCTTTCATTTCTTTTACTAAAAACTCACCAAAGGGTAAAATTGGATTTAAAAAAATTGTAGTTGGATGGAAATAATATTACATATTTATGAAACATGGATGTGGATGATAAAATACACCGCAGTAAATACTTACGAATAAACAATCTCGGATAAAAATGAGATTGTGATATTTCCCTTACCTTAGATCCGATTTTCTTTGTACGTGTCCGAAGCTCCTGTATAATGGTTTAAATAATGTCATTGACTTATTACAGAATCATATTCATTGTTATGATATCATATATGGTTCACTTATGACATTATATTACCCATTCTTTTGTAAATTCCATGTTAAAGAAGCGTTTTGGGTAAAATCGTTTCTTTTATCGTAGGTGTTTTGACTTGTTGTTCTTGACATTATTATTACTTATATTATGATTTACTTACTTCAAGAATATAAAATATGATTTATATATCATATATATTCAGTATATATATATATATAATAGATAGATAAATGAAATGAAAAACACCATTCATGGAGACGGTAGTCCGTACGTACGCATGAACGCTGTTTTCCTTTCCCTATTGTCTTGAATGGAAGTAAGTAGATGACATACATATATATATATACATAAATCCAGTAGCTTTATAATGTCATATATTTCATTATTATTTCTTATATATACTTTATAATCATTCTTAAATGGTTAACATGGAGAATGAATCTCATCGCGTCGTGGAGACGGTAGTCCGTACGTACGCACGAGCGATGATATCACTTCCATAAATATTGAATTGAATTGGAGTGGATTATACAATATATCAGAATCAATATGATGTTTTAATAACTATGTATAGTTATTCTTTACACCATTATACCCATCCATGTAAGGTGGTGGTGGAAAATAGATTACACCACGGCGTGGAGACGATATTCCGTACGTACGCACGCGCGGTGATTTCTTTTTCCGTAGGATAGATAGATGGTGAAATAGGGTTTTTTCATACTTATAATAAAATATCAGTATATGATTGATACTGATGTTATTACTTCATAATGAAACAACCTAAGAAGAAGAAGTGGAAGAAGAAATAAAGATGAAAGAATTGGTAACGGTAATTACCTCTTCTTTGAAGCGCCTTTTGGAGACCTCCTCTTAGGGAACTAAAATTGTTCTTTGAGGAAGACCAGAACCTCTAGGATGTTTCTAGAGAAGTGGAGAAGAGATTTTGGCAGGGGTTGGCCGAGCTTGAGTGCTCAAATTGGTGTGAGGAGGAGGGGGAGGAGGTGCCCTTTTATAAGGGAGGAGAGGGGCACCTTAGGAATATCTCAAAATATTATTTTATATTAAAGTAAAAATCGGTTTATAATGGTTCCAAAGGGTCTTATTTCGAAGTTAAAGTGGGGATGGGTCGAAATCCTATCAACAAATAGGATTTAGACAAGTTTAGGTTCTTATTTTAACCTTATCAATTAGATTTAACTCTAAGTTAAATAATTTAACTTTTACCGTGTCTTTTTGTTTTCTTTCACTATATGGTTAATACACTTACTATAACATGCCAAACGATCCCAAAATTTTTTATTATTAATATATATATCCCTATCTAAGTCATTTGGCCGAACCTTGTATTTTTAGGAATAAAATAACAATTAATAATATAATATTTGATTTAAAAACTATTTTGTGTCAATTTTGATACTATTTGATATATGATTTTTGTGAAAGTAATAACGGAATTATATGTTCGAACCAAGTTGATTAAATCAACACTAATATATCATAGTAACCTATAAAATTAGTGGAATTCATAAAAAGTCTCAAATTACATTAATTTGAGTATTTATAACATCAATTATGTTAATATTTCATTAAAAGGGTAATTACTGCATCATCGTTGTGTCATAAATAAATTAATTTATTTAAAGTCTAAAAATTATAAATAAAATATCATTATATATTAAATCTTTTTAGATTTCTAATGAATATTTATAGTCGAATTTATCTAATGTATAACCCCATATTAAAAATGTTTTAGTGAATAAACGTTGATTTTAACTCTTTTAACTCTTCTTTGAATTAAATAATAATAAATGTCCTAATCTAATCCAAGTGGGCCTAAATGATAATATTTTACACTTAAGGTTGTTTTTGGTCGAGATAAACTTGTCCAATAGAATTAGGACATGTGTTAGGATAATATTAATATCATTCTTACCCTTAATTACCCTATTTACTTTTAACCGTGGTAAATAAAAGTAAAAAGTTACTATTCACCAAAAATTATTTTCATCTCATTGAACCACATTTTACTTACTGACATCAACCGTGTCTCTCGGATTTTTGAAATTCCATTCACAGAAGCGGTGAAATTAAGTTTTATGAAAAATTCAGTTTTTTAACTACCACTTAGTAGTTTCACTATTCATCAAAAAATGAAGGTTTTCAGAAAAATGCCAAAATTTCATCCTAAGCTATATTTCATATTCCGAATTCAAAAATGAAGTCTATTTTACCAAATTCATAACATAGAAGTTGCATTAATTAATTTTATAATTAAATCCCGCTGTTAAAACAAATAGCGTGTTTTTAAAAAACAATATCTATCAAAAGATTGACACTTGTTTATGTCTGGTTTAAATGTGCAATTACATCCAATGACCAAAATTGTATTAAATTGTAAAAATATATTCTAAATATACTTTAAAACTACTCCAATTAATAATTTATCACTATTAATTGTTTCGATTAAAAAAGTTGTTTTTTAATTATAATTTAGTAATTTTCACTATTCATCAGAATATGAAAGTTATCCGAAATGTACCAAAATTTCACCTTAGGCTCAATTCGATACTCCGAATCCAAAAATGAAGTTCATTTTGAAAAATAAGATTTACAGAATTTTAAAAATTGGTTATTACTATTCATACCGGCTAGTTTTAATAATATTTTAATAGCATATCGTTGTTTAGTGAAACTCAGTATTACGTATTACACACGCTATCGAGGAAGGTCGTGATTGCGTGTAATGCAAGGCAAGTCAAGGATGCGTGTTGTGCAAGCTCCTTTTGGTGTAGCTTACAACACAAGACATTAATAAAATTAAAAAGAATATTTTTTATAAAATCTTGGGCTGTTACATACTCCATGGAACCCTACCACATATTTGATGTATATTCATTCCAGTTTATCCAATGAAAAATCCTCTTGAATTGAAATGAAGTGTACAGTCTTTGTAAGATCATCCCCAAAACCCATATAGCATTGTTTTTTGGATGTCATCGGAAGTCTGGTGATGAAGTCCATGGTTATGTTCTCCCAATTCAATGTTGAAATGGGTAATGGTTTCATCATCTCCTTAGACTTTTTCCACTCAACCTTCATTTTCTGACATAACTGGAACATTGATGTATACTCAGTGATCTCTTACATCATGTTATCCCACCAATAATGTTCTTAGAGATCTCAAAACATCTTGTTGTTTCCAGGGTGAACTAGGAATGTTTAACTATTTTCATCATCCAAAAGTTCCATCATTAACTCCAGATTTGGTGGAACACATAATCTTGACCCAAATCTCCCAATTCTTTCTTCATTGACATTGATCTCCAAGGATTTATCTTTTTATGATAGTTTCCACTTTCTTCTAAATTACTAGATGATCCTTTTGAGAATCATTTTACCTTTCCAATAGCAATGGTTGAGAAATACTTCATAAAATAATTGATAATGTTCCCATAATTTATGATTATCATGTCTATATTCATCAAATCTATGAATATTGGATCCTTTTAAATTTTCTTCAATGATAGAATCGTTGGGTTTTTTCTACTTATATCATCTTTCACCTTGTTAGTTTTCCCAGGGTGGTAATTGATTGAGCAGTCATAGTCTTTTATCAGATCTATCTATCTTCATTTCCCCATTTTCAACTCTTTCTGTGTGAATATATACATGAGGCCTTTGTGGTCCGTATATATTTCACACATTTCTCCAAAGAGGTAATGCTGAAATATTTTCAAAGAAAATATCACTCCAGCCAACTCCAGATCATGTGTTGGGTATTTTTTTCTCATGAACTTTCAATTGCATTGAAGCATAGGAAATTAATTATTCATTTTGTATCAACACACTACCAAGGCCCTTCTTCAAATCATCACTAAATAGCCCAAAAAGTTATCAACTTGTGGGTAGTGTGATCACAAGTGTAGTGATAAGCCTCCTTTTTAACTCATTGAAGCATTCTTCACATTCATCTCTCCAAGAAAACTTGACTCCCTTTAGAGCTATCTTGGTAAGAGGGTTTGATAATCATGATAAATTTCTCAAAAATCAATGATAATATCCAGGTAATCATAACATGCTATGGATATTCGTTACCAATGATGGCCTCATTCATCCCTCAATTGTAGATTTCTTGGAGTGATCTGTAGATATCCTATTTATTATGATGATATGACCCAAGAATGAGACATCCTTAAACCATGACTCCCACATGTTTTACTTTTCATAAGGATTCTCCTATCAAAAGGTCTCTAGTAAATTTCTAAGATGATCCCAATGATCCTCCTTGATTTTGGAGTATATTATAATATCATCTATAAAGACTAACAAAACTTTTTCGAGGAAATTTTAAAATAATTTATTCATCAATTCTATTAATAATTCTAGAGAACTAGTAATTTCGAAAGTAATTACTATTAATTCATAGTGACCGCACATTGTATGAAAATTAATCATGGGTATTTCCACCTTCTTCACCCTTACTTGGTAATATATTGACTGCAAATCTACCTTGGAGAAGTATTGTGCTCTGTGTAGCTGATCGAACAAGTCATCAATTCAGTGAAGATTATACTAGTTCTTTATCGTGATTGTTTTGAGCTCACGATAATCAATGAATAGTGGCATTGAACCATCCTTCTTCTTGATGAAGTGGGCTGGTTCGCCCCATTGTGAAGCACTCTGGTGTATAAACCCTTTATCAAGATTATCCTGTAGTTGTTTCTTCATCTCCTAAATCTCCACAATATCCCTTCAATATGGAGTCTTGGATATTGAAAATTCCCAAGTATAAGATCAATTGAGAATTCAACATCTGTTCTAGGAGGAAGACCAGGATGTTTTTCAGGAAATACCTCACTGAGTTGCCTCACAATAGGCATGTCTTTAAGGATGGTTGATTAATTATAATCAATCATCTGAGCCAAACATGCATGATCATAGGGAAGTAATATCCTTGTTTGATATTATGGTTCTAAAGAAGATTCATCTTCCTCATTAAACTTGTACTTAATAATGGGTTGATTCTCCATGGGGAGAGTGATTTCTCTCTCATATCAATTTATATTGGGTATATATAGGGAAAGCCAATACATGCCAAGACTTTCATAAAGTTATACCAGAGGGAGTATGATGACGTTCTTCGGGAAGTTCGATCCACAAATTATAATAGGGGAGAAGTTATGTTCATGGGATGAAATGATTTCCCCATTTTTTTTACTCACTGACATCTTTACTTCCATGATTTGTGGTAGAGTTGAGATTATTCTACTAAATATTTGATATTTAAAAGAATGCGTGAAACCAAAATCAAAAAGTAAATTCACTCTTATAGAATGAATAACTAGATTACCTCTCATAAATTCCTTTTTAGGGTTCACTTCAGTGGTAGTGATGGAAAAAATATCACCCTTGCTGCCTTGGAGGTTGTTCGTTGCATCTGAAAACCCTTGGCTTAGGGCACTAGTTTGCATAGTTTTCTGATTCTTTACAGTTGAAGCAATGAACAATGCATTGAGCTTCGAACGAAGAATTCCTTTCCTCTTTCACAACCTTGTGTTTCTATTTTCGGTAGTTAATTTCTAGGTGCCCTTTTCTTCCACACCTAAATCATTTCCTCATCCCTTTTGTAAAATTTCAGTGTGCTTCTTTCTACACCTTTGAAAAGTGGTTTTCTGTATTTTCTTAGAACCATTGGATTTATACATTTTTCTATCCAAATTTAATTCCACATTATTCTTCTTTTCCTTATGATACCCCTGAGATTATTAATTTCTCCTTGGAGGTTTCATTATACAATTTCCTCATAGCTCTCGAAGTCACAGATCACTAGGGATTTTTGTAGGCTATGTGTTATCCCACCAAAGAAGTCATAAACCTTGTATTTTTGGGTAATGACAAATCCAGAGGTGTATCCTTCAAGACTTGTATTTTCTTCCTCATACGCTCTGATATATTCTTCATCTTTTTTACTTGAGTGCAAAGAAGTACCTTCTCATCTTAAGTTAGAGGGTGTGAGGATAATATTTGTTGAAAAACATTTTCTTTCATTACTTCTTTTTCGAACACCTTGATCTACTTCTTAGGATTTGTATATTTTATCTATGTCCACCATTAATTATCTTCACCCTCCATATGATAAGAAGAAATAAGTACCTTCTCATGTTCATAACATTGAAGGATGGAGAAGATCTTCTCAGTGGAGTTGATCAATTATTCAACGATTGAGAGATCAGATGATCCATTAAAAGTAGGAGTCCATTTTCTCAGGAAGCCCTTGATTGCGACTTGGTGTTTATTAAAGGGGTTTAACATTCCTCTTGATCCATGTTTCAATTAAAAACATGGGTTACCTAAGGGAGTATCAGGACAAAGCTCAAGATTTTCGCTCCCATCAGATTGGGAATCTCATAATAACAGTCATCACATTGATCTTTGCATCAGTTGTTATATTGAGTCCTCCTATTACCAGCCATTAGTTGGAATAAAAGGGAAGTTAGGGGTAACACATAATGGGTAATCCAAACAAAAAAATAGATGACCTATATATTTCTTTTATTTCTTTAACTTAAGAACTTATAGTCTTCAATCTATGTTATCAATGATCTACTACCTAACTTATATTCTTAGGTGAAGTTTTTTATTCCCTTCATAATAGTTCATACTAAGCTTATGAATTTACCAAAGCATATCCCCCATGAGTGTTGCAACCAAGATTGCATCATGTCCCATTATCATACACCAGTTCATGTTCGAGTCTAGATCAAAGCGGTGTTTTGGGTTTTACCCCTAGGATACATCTAATACAGAGCCACCAAAAATTACTAAACCTATCCTTTGATACCAACTATTTCAACCCTGATCTTTATTGCAAACTTAACCATGATTTATTACATAAAAACTTCACATGATACAATAAATAATATAGATATGTCTAGTGTATTTATAAAATTATGTACATTACATAACAACTCTAAACATAAAATACAACATCTTAATGAAAATTTATTTTACATGACCACATCATTCATTCATACGTAGATTTTCATGGGATAACCCGAGGGCATTCATAATAAAAGGGTGAGGTATAAAGCCCAATAAGTGAGTAAAAAGGCATAAAATGAAGAAAAAAATACAGGTTTCATAGTAGTAATATCAAAGGAGCATAAGAGAAACTTGATCATAAAGGCATGATATAGCATGATTATCATAACATGGAAATGTGTAAACAACATTTAACATGATATTAGCATGAGACAAGGCTCATTGCACATGTAGAATGAGTAAAACCTCAGTGAACATGAATTATTATGAGTAACACTACTGGAAAGATGATCTTTCCCAACACTTCTATACCAACGGTTTGTAAAAACCGTTGGTATAGCTACCATTTCCCAACAGTTCTCCAAAACCGTTTGGAAAGCCATAGATTTCCCCACCATTCCAAACGGTTTGGCAAACCGTTGGGAAAGGGTGTGTTTTGAGCCTCTTTCCCAACGGTTCACCAAAACCGTTGGGAAAAAACACCCAAAAATCCTACCTTCGGCCTAAAAACCTCAGCCCATCCCTAACCTATCCCAACGATTTTGGAAACCATTGGGATAGCCCTATCCAACTGGTTTGAAAACCGTTGGGATAGGTTCTTTAATTTTTTTCCAGATCTACTAACCGAGAACATTATATAAATAAAAATTTTAAATAATTATGATAATACATATATATATTTATGAAATTATGTTTACAAAAGTGATGTTAGCTTAGTGGTTAAGTCGTTCGATTATAAACGAGGGGTCCTGGGATCAAATACCAGCGGATGTTTTATTTTTGGAATTTATATACCAACGGTTCCATTACCATTGGTATAGATTTCATATTACCTATACCAACGGTTTCCAAAACCGTTGGTATAGGTCTATACCAATGGTTTTTGGAAAACCGTTGGTATAGACCTATCCCAACGGCTTACTTGGCTACGGTTCTTCAAACCGTTGGTATAGGCTATACCAACGGTTTGGAGGCCTATACCAACTGTTCCAAACCGTTGGTAAAGGTTAGTTTTCGAGTCGTGTAATCCCTTATTTCACTTGATGTATCACAATACTAATATTTACCCAATGCATTGGATCATTATTAGGGTCCCGCCTTTGTAATCATTTCATTTCTTGTATAAATGTTCCACATAGATCCTATCACATGTATTCATTAGACATCATAATTTTTTACATGAATAATATATCTGGAATATATACAAGAAACTATATAATAAATAATTAAATGTGCATAAAGGTGAATACACTAGATAGATAAATGTGAATGGTATTCACTACACAATGACTTGGGCTTGGAAAATTGCAGTGCAATTTCTGCAGCCTAATGGTGTGACATAAGAATTTATAAAAACTGTTGATGAGATATAAAGGGGTGTCTCATAATATGTACATTAAATGGATAGTTATGGTGTCATATAGATACATTTCCCAATATATGTAATAGAATTTATATTCATATGTAAATGAGGATAGAGAAATCCCTTACGGAAGTTCAGCATGGTAACAAGTATACATGGGAGGCATTAATGAGAGATAATGGGATCTCTAATCATTCAAAAATAACTAGGGCAGTGTGGGGTAGGTTAAAAATCATACCGCAACATTTTTAATAGAAAATAAATGGGGATAAAAATAGAAAATATTTTGATAAAAATGAGAAAGGAAGAATTCCTTTACATGGAAGAGTGATCCCAATGGCATACGAGAGGCTTGAGAGAGGATTATTTGGAGATTGGGGAACATTGGTACGATTATAGAGGGAGGAAGGAAGATTTTGGTTGAGCTCAAAAGGTATTGAGTGAGGAATAAGTGGGTGCTTGGGTGGGTTTATTTAGGAAAATGGAGGGAATTTTTTGTTGTTTATGTTTTGGACACTGCACAGAAAGCTAATCAAAACCAAAAACCAACACATTGTTTTTTCCAAAGGGTAGTTGAAAAAGTTAATTTATAAGTCCAATGTTTAAACTTATTAAAATATTATTATTTCTTCTGTCTAGGTGATTCACAATGTCAAGGAAATCAATTTAAAGAGATAAAATGCTTTATAAGTCTTGGAGGGTCCACTAAGGCTTTGTAAAATAAATCAAAAAACATAAAATCAAATAATTGAATGTTAAAACATATATTGGCTGGAAACACATTTATATTATTTTTATTAAATCAATATTTTCTCATTATGTTGTCATAAAACACATTATATAATTAAATGATCTTTAATTTTTACCCAAAATTATGAATGTCATAGAAAATTATGAAAAAATAATCTTTTGATAATTTTGATGTCCTGATTCCAAAAATAATATTAATTTTATATAAAGTATTTTTAAAATATGTGAATTTTTTACTTTTAAAATAAAAACCAACTTTTATTGATAATTCACAGGTTTTGATAGAAAAGTCTTCAAAACCTTAATAAAAATTCTATTTGTATTTATAAAAAACATACAATCACTTATAAAAACTAACTTAGTAGTTATATTTTATTAAAATATTATTTAATTCAAAACTCCATTAATTCAACAAAATATGATTCTTAATTTAATATTAACTAAAAATACTATTTGTGGTTTAAAAACCATTTACAAAATAATAATAATAAAATGAATGTATATTTTTTATGATATACAAAAATAATTCACATAATCATAGTGCTACAGTCTTATTACATTACCCATTATAACACTCACATAAGACCAAAGGGTAAGGTGTGCGATGGTGAAAGACTCTTGAGGTTTCTTAGATAATATCTCATTGGTTTTAATCTCAATCAACTTCAACTTATCTCATAGGTGGTTCCATTCGAGATTATCATGTCGAAGCTCAGCATGTGATTTTTCAAGAGAGAATCTCAATGATGCCACCTCCTTTCTGAGCTTTAAAAAATTGGCTTCATACCGGGAAAGTCTACTAGATAAGGCCATCACTTCCTTTTTCTAAATAAATTGAATTTTTTAAAGCCCTATATTTATAATAATAAATTGATCACTATTCAAAGGCTATATTAGAAATGATAACAATTCATAATAGTATTTTGAAATCAAAAATCATAAAACCAAATAAGTTAGTATGTTATATGACCATATTAAAAAATAATTCATTTAATTGGATCAAGAACAATTTTCATTAATAAAATTTTGGGTCATTACAATAGATATAAGAATAGACAATTTTGATGGAAAAATTTGTGCAATCCATAAGTTCATATCGCTAAAATCTCAATGAGATTCATGACATTGATAATAGATCGAAATTATTTATACTCCATTATTTGTTAAATTTTCATTCTTGGTTCATGTAAGACCATTGATTCCATTGGAGTATTAGTGTTATTTTTAATTATGGATAATAGCTACTTCTCTACTATTTGTGAGGGTTGTAAACCTAGAGTGTGTGTGAGATCGCTATAAATTTGTCATGAATAATAAATGTTCTTAGTAAATTTTAGTAAATGAGTACACCACTGATTATATTAATTTTTGAATATCCTAGAGTGGTTAAACTAAAAAAATTATCTAATATTAATATTTAATTATTTTTGACTTCTATATTTTCATAATAAGTTACAGAGTTTAATTTTGGATAGTATTGTGAGATGATTGTTGGAATGTTCAATTGAAATAAACAAACTCAAACCACCCCTTCTTTCTATATTTTGTTTATGTGGTTTTGACCCATTTTATCATTCCAAAATGTTTAAAATAACATAATTTTATTATTATTTTTATATATCTATACAAAATTTAAATTTAAAATAATTAATGATGAGAACAAGTCGAAATTAAAAGCTTCTTCCACTTATGTAATATAAAACAGCCACGAGTGAACAATGTTTTTTAAAGTGTTTAAAAGAAGAACAAAATTGATAAATATTTTCTACTTTAAAAAATAATTATTATTGAATTATATTACTATTTTTAGTGTATTATATAAGATATGTATATTGTGGAAGGGGGAGAGAAATATAGAAAATAAAATATATGGTTTTGTTAAACTCTTGTTTTGATTAAATTACAACCTATGAAAATAGTTCAATGAAAGGAAATGGGTAATATCTCAATGATAATGGATCATAGGGATATTAAAAACATGATAATATAGTAATATAATAATGTTAATAGTAAATTTAAAAGATTTTAAATCAATATTATATAAAATAATGTATGGAAGGTGAGACTTCGTAACACATTCCTTTCTCTTTGAGTCACCTCCTTTAGATTGAGTCAAAATCCACTAGGACACCAATTTTTTGTTATACCAAGGGATCAAGGATGTGTACTGGAGAGTTTTTAGCAGTATTTGGGATGATTTTTGGACACATGAGAAGTTTTTATATTGAAGGAAAATTGGTGGATAATGGGTGTTTATAATGACAAGTGGGCTAATCTTTGAATAAAATATTGATTACATTATTATTATGGTTCAACAAAAAGGATGGTATTGTAACAACCCAATATTTTGTGTAGATGTATCTGGCTTGTTTTCATGTACTTTTTAACCTTGTTTTGAGTACTTTTTCTAGGTGTTACCTTGATGAGAATTTAGGTAAAATTAGAAATTTTTTGAAAGGAATATGGGAAGAGTGCATGTGACGCCTAGATTTTCCAAAAAATACACCTTGGCCAAGAAAACTCTGAAACCATGGTTAGAGAAGGATTACATATCTAGTGAATATTTTGAAAACCCATGCACAATCTTAGGAGAAATTCCCCCCCCAGAAGTGGTGTCTAGTTTACAAAACCATGCACCCATACCTAAGAATCTGTGTGGAGGTTTTTAATTTACCGAATTTTTTTTTAAATTAAAAAACCCCACATATTCACTCATAATCATTATTAGATAGATATTAATCTTTTTCTCTTGTTTTTAATTTCTCCCAGAAAGATTCAAAATCCTTCAAACCTTTGTTCTTAGCGACTCGAAGCCTAGTTGTTAGATCTTCACCTCTCCAGGTATATAGTTTCTTCCCAATTGGTTTTTCGGCTCTCTCTCATTATTCTCCCAATATTTAAGAAAATTAAATTCTCTTTTTATGATTGAAATATTTCTAGGTTTATTAAATCTAATCTATTTGGTCTGGAATATAGGTTTCATATCTAAATATCATTCTTTAGAAATATTCTATTTCGATTGGAGATTTCCAATGGGTGATTGCTCATCAATGATTTGAGGTATGCAGTCTATTATTCAAATCCCAAAGTCTTGATTTCGGTTATGTGTATGTAATTATAGAATTTTTATTGGGTGGTTATAAATTGAGTTTCTTACATTGATTTATTTAATTTGGTAAATTAATTAATTAAGGGATTTTGAGATTATGAATATTGAACTAATTGACACTGAATAATTAATTATTGAATTAAGAATAGAGATATTTGGATTGTTGAATTGGAATAATTTTTTATTTAGTTAAATATGTGGATATTAGGATTGTTGAATTGGAATAATTAATCATTGGATTAATTATGGGGATATTGATTTTATTGAATTAGATTAATTAATTTTTGAATTAATTAATGGAATTAATGTGGTTAATTAATGACTGAGTTAATTAATTCAATTGATATGATTATTTAATTACTAAGTTAATTAATGGGATAGTTTTGATTAATTAATTATTTAAATTATTTAATGAGTATATGTGGTATTTTTACATCGTGATATATGTGATATTATGATGTTGTGATATATGTTATAATCATTTGTGGGATATGGATTGACGAATCAAAATCCCATAGTGATGAATTGAGATGATGAATAGTAATGATAAAATTTAGATATGAATTCAGATGAAAAATGGTAAAAATGGAATTCTAATATGAATTAACAATATGAATGGTAACAATGACATTTTGATATGAATTAATATGATGAATAATAACAACGGTATTCATATATGAATTGAGATGTATAATGGAAACAACAGAATTCCGAAATATGGTATCCATTGGGTATAGTTCAGAATCTGGCGTGAACCGATGCATTTATTGAGGTTCAGGTATCCTCAAGAACCCATTAGTAATGTGTTTTAATAGAAAGTAATTCAATAAATGTAAATTGATTACATTATTGATTGTATTTCTTCTTTATTAAACTTCATACACTGTTATTGACTAGATATTGTTTTAAATTCCATTAGTGGAGGACTAACAAGTTGTAATCACACACTATTTAGGTATTATGATTGGTACCTGAAGATATTTCATGATTTTATGATTGTTTATGGGAAATGGCCATGTGTTGGATGGATGAGTTGGGATAGAGAATGGATGAGGGAACCAAACCTAGATTTAAGACCCTATTGGGAGTAGTTAGTGTTTTTTTTATTTTGGTTTTTTCATATTGACAGTTGAATTATTTTGGAATGACATATCAAATGTTCATATTTGGTTATTATTTTTCAAATTTTGGTCACCATGTGATTATGGTATTGTTATGGTTATGGTTATATCATTTGACTAATGTTTATTTATTTCTGATGTTGTGTTACTTTGATACAGAGGGTATAGTCTCCCCGTGATCAATATTAAACTCTCCCGACTAGTTGGCAGCCTCTAGTGTATGGGGAAGCATGCATGAGGTTATATGAACAACAGATTTGGGGCACTGGTGTGTGGAAGTCGGGACGTGATGTTACAAATTGGTAACAAAGTTGGTTTCTTTTCTTTTATTTTGTCTTCCTATTTGGTAAAGGTAGATAGGATAATTGGATGATTTATCCCTTGGTTAAGAGATTTTTCATGGGAGTCATTAAACAATGTACGAGGGTAAAATCCAACTACCTAGGGTGGGATTATTGTTATTGATATTTGTTGTTATAGTGGAACTATTTCACCTCAAGTGATTCACATGTTGTGTGATGTGATTATTACTTTTTGTGATTTTATGATATCTGACTCGTGGATTGAAATGGAACAAGATTTGAGTATGCATGCATCATTATAGGTACTCAGTTTTATGAGTTCATCATATAAGTCATTTTAATTGAAGAATTCACCAATATTTTTTGTGTCATTGATGAATATAATATTTCATACATACCTTAATTAGTTTGTGGTTGTGTTTGTGGATGAAATATTGGTGTACTCCAAGATTCATGGTGATCATTCCCAACAGATTTACATCATCATGAGTATATAGAGAGAAAATTTGTTGTACACCAAGATATCTATTTGTCAGTTATGGATCAATCATGAACACTTCTTAGGTTACATCATCTTAGAGGATGGTGTGTCAAAAGACCTAGAGAATGCTCAAGCAGTTGTTTCTTGGGAGCAGCCCAAGAATATTTTTTTGATATCCGTAGTTTTATAGGGATAGATCCCTATTATCGAAGATTCATCCAAGACTTTTCATGATTGGAAGCAAAACATTTAGTCTTGACAAAAAATGGTATAATTTTTGAATGGTCTAGATCATGTAATAATGTATTACAAGAGTTCAATAATCACTTGAAAATAGTAACAATATTGATTCTCTCTGATCCATCTAAGGAGTATATGGTCTTTTTTAATGCTTTTGAAATTTTGCTAGTTGTGGAGTATAGATCTTGGAAGTTGAGGCCATATTAAATGAACTACCCTATACAAAAACATAACTTAGTAGCAGTTTTGTATGTTTTGAAGTGGTGGTAGAATTATCTTTTGGGTGATAAGTTTGTTGTGTATAATGATGAAAATATTTTAAAGTATATAAATTTTATGTGATATTTTAATATCCGGTACCAGATATGGGTTGACTATATGAATTTGTTTTATTTTAAGCAAGCATATATTATTGGGAAAGTTAAAAGTGTTGTTAACACCTTAATAAGGAAAACTAATACTCAAGAAGATCAAGAGTTATGTGTTGAGTTGAATATGATGACCTTTATTACTAAGATGCATGTTGTGGTTCATAAGATCTAGGAGAAGATGATTTTCGTATGTGTTTTAGTGTAGTCTACACTTTGGTGCTAGATTATATACATGAAGCACGATGATCTAGAATGTTTGGACTTGAGGGAAATCCATGAAGGTGTAGAGTCACCTTCGTATTAGACCATATATAAGGATGAGATCATCTATGTCAGGAATCTGATTGTTTTCCCTATAAGTATATGAGAGGATTTCATACTTGAATTTCATTCCTCAAAGTGGGTGGTGCATCCAGGTGTGTCAAAAATGTACCATGACCTACGATGATAGTTTTTGTGGTCATGAATAAAATGAGGCATATTAAGGTTCATGGAACAATGTTACACCTGTCAACTGGTGAAGGCTGAGCATCAATGACCTAGTTGTTTACTACAGCCATTACCCATTCCAAAATGGAAGTGTGATGATGTTATCATGGACATTATGGTGGGTCTCCCAGGGATACCGTAGAATAATGATTCTATTTGGGTATTTGTGGACCATTTGACTAAGGTATAAAATATCTTTCCAATATGGGAGACATTCTAAGTGGAGTAACAGGTATATTTGTATGCTCAAGTGATATTCCATATTTACAAGGTTCCACAAACTATAGTTTCATACCATGACTCAAGCATTAATTCACAATTCTAATAGGTATTACATAAGGTACTTGGTACTAAAGTTTTACTGAGAATGGATTTCCACCCATAGATAGATGGGTACCTAGTGTGTGCGGTACTGATGCATGGGGATATGCTTCATGCATCTTTCCTAAACATCAGTGGGTTTTTGTAGATGTACCAAGATTTAATGGAGTTCACCTATAATAATAGTTATTTAGAAACTATTCGTATATAAAAATATGATTCACTTTTTGGTAGGTTAGGAAAATCAACTCAATACTAGTTGGAGGTAGGTTAGCCATAGCTTTTGGGACCGAGTATCATGCATGAGACATCATTTTAGTTTTAGATGATTCAGAAGCATAGGGATATGTATTATAGTAGAAAAAAACATATTCGAATAAAATTTGAAAATCCCTAGACTTTACATAGGGTGATTGTGTATTATTTTGGGTGTCTACGAGATTGGGTCACCATCCGATATGGAGATGCAAAAAATATGAACTTAGGTTTGTAGTATAGTTTGAGGTTATGGAGAGAATGAGGTCGATGGTGTGTATATTGGATCTTCCACAGAGGTATGGTTCTATGTATAATGTTTTTCAAGTATCACAACATCAATGGTATCCCCCCAAACCTTCTCATGTGATCTACTTGGATGATGTTGATCTTGAGGTCTATGTGTCCTTTAAGGGTCATTTGATTCAGATATTGATTCATAGTGAAAAAGTGTTGTGGGGAAATATTGTGTCATTAGTTTTTGTATTGTGGAAACATGTGTGTGTGTAAGAAGAAAAATGGGAGAGAGAGTTAGATATGCAGGATTAGTGGCCCAAACTTTTTGATTCGTAATCATAGATATACATGAGAGTATAGTTTAAGGATGAGCTATTATAAGGCGGGGGATATTGTAGGATCCTTACTTCTTATAGAGATGTATCATTAATTTTTTGACTAATCGTTTACCTTATTATGAGACCTATTTTTTGGGTTTAACCTTTTGGAGTTTTTTTAAATTGGAAAATTTTGGATGGAAGATTGGTATTTCATGGTTAGTGCATAGTTTTCAAAAGCCATAGTCCATAGCCTAGAAAACCATGAAACCCTTGATAGAGATGGATTTCATGATAGGTGAATATTGTTAAAAAATATTCTACATCTTAGGAGGAACACTTCACCCCCCAACTCGAAGTGGCACTGGATAAGAAGCATGCTTTGGAAAACCATGTTTCGCTGATCAGGAAACCATGTTTGCGTTTTTAATTAACCCAAAAAAATTAAAATTCTTTAACCCCCCATATAAACCCCTAATTATCCCTAACTCAATCATAAAAATGCTATCCCATTTTTTTGGAGGCCTTTAGAAGGACTACAAATCCCTCCGACCACTTTTCATGGAAATTTGATGCCCGGTTGTCAGATGTGCACATCTCTGAGTACGTGGTTTCATCCCATTCGGTTTTCTATCTCTATATAATTCATCTCCCATTATTTAAAGGGATGTTATTCTCTATTTGTGATGGATCTAGATCTAGGTTTAATAGATCTAATCTAGTTGGTCTTCAATTTAGGTATCAAATATAAATCTCTTTCTTTGAAATTTTTCCATTTCAATTGGGGATTCTTTTTGGGCGATCGCTCATCAAAGATTTGAGGTTGGTGGTATAATGTTAAAATCCTAAATTCTTGATTTCAATTATGGGTATGTAATTGTATTATTTCTAATATATTATTAGAAATTTTGTTTCTTAGATTTAAATTATTAATATTGTAAATTAAATAATTACGGGATTATGAAATTGTGGTTGTTTAACTAATTGAAATGGAATAATAAATTTTAGAATAAATTATAGGGATAATAGGTTTACTGAATTGGAATAATTAATAGTTTAATTAAATATGAGGATATTGGGATTATTGAATTGGAATAATTAATTGTTTGATTAATTATGTAAATATTGAGATTATTTAATTGGATTAATTAATTTTTGAATTAATTAATCGAATGAATATGATTAATTAATGGTTTAATTAATTAATGGAATTTATATGATTAGTTAATTGTGGAATTAATTAATTATATAGATGTGATTAATTATTTTGTGAATTAATTAATGGGTATATGTGATATTGTGATATTGTGATATTGTGATATTGTGATGTTTTTGATATTGTGATATATGTGATAATCATGTGTGGGACATGGATTGGCCCATCAAAATCTCATAGTGATGAATTTAGATGATGAATGGTAATAATGGAATTCAAATATAAATTTAGATGACGAATGGTAATAATGGAATTTAGATATGATTTGAAGTTATTAAAGGTAATAATGAAATTTAGATATTAATTTAGATGATGAATTTTGAAAATGGAATTTAGATATCAATTGAGATAATGAATGGTAACAATGAAATTCAAAGGTGAATGTAGATGAAGAATAGTAATAATGGAATGTCTATATAAATTGATATGATGAATGGTAAAAATAGAATTAAGATATATGATATCCCTTGAAAATATGTAAGAATTTATCATGGGTTGATGATGGTATTGAGGTTTAGGTATCCTCGGGGACCTGAGAGTTATGTTGTTGAATATATAGTAACTCAATAAATGAAAAATATTTACATTATTGCATGTATTTATTCTTCTTAAAACATCATTCACTTTTTTTGAATCAATATTGTTTTAGACATCATTGTTGGTGGCCAAATGACTTGTAATCACACCCTTCTTGGGCTTCCTTAGGGGTACTTGATTGAATATCATAGTTTCAAGGCATGTTAAGGGGAGGGTCCCTATATTGGATGGTCGAGTTAGGTAGAGCATGGAAGAGGGAACCAGACATTGATTCGAGACCCTTTTTAGAGTAGTTAATGTAATTATTTATTATTACTTTTTCATATTTACACCTGATACATGTTGGCATGGCATATCTACTATTTAGCTTTGGGTATTGTTTTTTTATCTATTAATCATGTGATTCTAGTGTATTTGTGGTTATAGTTATGTCATTGGAATATTTTTTATTTATTTTAATTGTTGTGCTACTTTGATGAAGAGGGTATACTCTCCCCATGATCGATATTATACTCTCACTACTAGTCAGTATCATTTTTCATATAGGGGCATGCGTTTGATGTCATGTGACTGACTGGTTCTGGGCACCAGTGTGTGGCTCCCATGTGGGGATGTTAAAAGTGGTGATTCTTATAACATTTATTATTTCTTCATTAAAAAATCTATGTTTTATTTATATTTAAAAAAATTAAAATGAATGTAATCACGGAAATTTTTTATTTAATGTTAAGAACCAAAAATAATTTTTTATCCAAATAAAATGAAACCTAGGTTTTAAAATTTTATTTATTCCACTGAAGTTTAAATTTAATTTGTTTAAATATATCATTTTATTTAATAAAATAAAATTAAGAAAGAAAAAAATATTTATAAATTATTTATTTGTACATACATCATATTGATATCATAAAATGTAAGGAATTCACAAAAAACTAAATTCATTATTATTCATCTAGAAGTAAAAAAACAAAATAATGCCAAATATTTGTCCTAAAATATTTTCAATGTGTTGATTCTAAAAATAAAATCTATTTTATAATATTCATCATCTATGTTAAAGTAATTTAGATTTTTAATAAATATATATAGAAATTTTTTTGGTGTGATGAACATTATTTATAATGGATATAATACCACATCAATAGCCATTTTAATTTTAAAAAAACTATATTATCTAAATGTAATAACTATTCTGTGATAATGAGAATCTATATATATGAGATATTAAATTTTCAAATTCAAATAAATTATTTCATAATAATTTTACATATTAAAATGTATAAATAAATGTTAAAAATGCAATTTTTAGAGTAACAAACCATTCTCATTAAATATGATAATAATAATTTAAAATTTAAATTTATAAAATATTATAAATGAAACATAAAATATTATTTTAGTGTAATATTATAATTTAACCATTTATTTTAGAATTATTACATTAATTTCAATTTTTATATGTTATAATTATATTATTTTAAAAAAATTACATATTATGTTAAAAATTTTAGTATAATGGATTAATTGGAATTAAAATTACAATATGAAAAATAAAAATAAAAAAAAGTTATATAATTATAAAATAAGATAGAAACTATAAAATTAATCTTTAATTATTTAAAAAATTCTTAATAAAACAATTCTTTAAAACAAATATTACTCCTAAAATATCATTTTGATATATGAATTTATAATAAATATTTATTATTATTCCTGAAAATATGACTAATTTATATGTTATTAATAATAAATATAGAAAATAAAAGTCCCTTTTTCCTATTTTTAAGATTAGTGATATATAAATAATATTTTTTCTAAAATCTTAACTTCTCTTTATGTTTATTATTTTTATAATAAAATTAATGATTGATATTATTAGAAAAATAAATAATTTTGTCATGTATATTTTAAGGGAAATAATTTATAAAAATATTCACAGATAATCTAGGGTAGTATACTACGCTCCTATATACTAACAGTTTAGATGTTTTTTGATATTATTCCATGCTTTTGAAAACCCTTATTTTAGTCCTGTTAATTTTTTATGTTACTATTTAAACTCATTTTTTTTCTATTTCATCCAATATCATATTTCCATACCCAATGGATCATTGGATCCCTGTTCATCACATTCCACTTGTATTTTTCATAAACAAATTTCCATCCATTATATTAATTCAATAACATTCCATCACTATCCTTCAAAATTTTTAAAAAATCTAAAAATACAATAAATTGGCTAAATAATTGTGTAATCCCCATTGAGCCACTAATCTATAGTAACATTTCGGTTAGAAAAATGATAAGTATTGGATTGGTTGTGTGTTTTAATAGTTTAATTTAATGACCAACCAATTGAGTGTATAAACAACAAGAGGAACTATGTGAATGAATGAAGTTACCATGATGAAATTTTTCAATGAATCATATCAGTTTCATGTTATAGTCTTTTGACTGTAAGAAGTATTCTAACTGACCATGATAGACATAGTAAGAATTTTTCTAACTGTTGGATTATATGAATGAATATCTGTAATCAACTATGACTATACAATAAATCATATTCTCAATACATATTATTAACCATGTTGAACCAAGTAACACTCATGATTATCTATATAAGATTTATGGTGATCAATGTATGATTCAATGAAATATGTGTAATATTGAAGCTGACATGCATAAAGGTAACAATAATGAATCTGGACAGACATAAAAGTAATGTGAATATTTTATTGACTATGTAAAGGTAAGTCGAGCCATGTATAATGGTATCTTGATGATTATTAGACCTATATAAATGTCAACTATGTTTTGGGTCCACAACACATGGACTGAACACATGGTGAAGCTACTGCACGAACGGAGTCTACACATATTGAAATAATAGAGTTACCACCATGATTTTTCATTGGTATTTAGACCTATCCTCTCTATGTACTGAATTCCAATGGATATATGTAAGTGTATAATGTATTTGTTCGAAGTAATTGAGATTTTGTAGTTCAATTAGATCAAATATGATTACATGGTAATGGGAATGTGGAAGATATTTCTATATAAATTTTTGGAATCATCACACGTGTAATGTTTTGGACACTAATAATTATCTATTTACACTTTTGAATCCACAAAACTCTATTGTTTATGTACTATTTCAAAAATCAATAAGGAATCCAAAATGACTAAAATTTTTACCCCCAAACTCATCAAGAAACTATTCAAAGATAAAGACCTTAATTGTCAACCAAACATGATCAGAGATTGATCTATGTCACAGTTTCTCTTCACTCTCAACTCTACATATTTTTCTATACATTTTATTCTTGATGGTATTTATATATATAATTTCAGAAATTTTCATTATTTTTAATTAAGAGTACTTGAATATTCTTTATATTTATTTATTTACATTGGTCATCCCATATATAATGGTGGAAGGGGATTTGTTTTTTTTTGGTCTATCCAGTTTGTAGTTGTTGTATACCAATCCATGTTGTGGATCAACAGTCCAAAACCATATTTAGGATCTACATATTACATTTATCAAACATGATGGGAAATTAAATAATTTTTACATGGGGAGTAAAAGGACCTTTCTTGAAAATGGACCTATTTTTTTTAAAAAAATTACATAGTGTGATTTGTCTTTTGTTTCACTTTGTAATTGAATTTACCCAAACATATTATTACTTTTTATTTTCATTGAATGATTTAAAAACATTTTTAGAAAATAAAAATTGATATTTATCATTTACAAGTGATATATATATATATATATATATATATATTTCATGTTTGGTGTGAGTATAATAATTTCAATGTCTAATGTAATTTCATTTATATTAATTTGATATTGATCGTGTATTTTAGAAATTATTTTAAATTATCAAATTATGTATATATATTGTATTTATGAAATGGTTGTATTTTAAACCAAGGGGATTAAAAATTAAAAAAATTCAAAATATAAATTTTTATATTTGACACTGAATACCCCCGCCAAGAATTTAACTCTGACCAACATTTGGTATCATAGAATATTCAAATTCAAACACTCTATTTTTACTTGTTTAGTGTCTTAATTAAGTATTTTATTTTATGATGTTTTGAGGGAATGATCTTAATTTTTATGTTAGTGTTACACTATTATTCTGGATTTCAGACATTGATTTTATGCAATAATTGGCCTCCCATATTTATTGAAACAAAATATTCTCAATGATAAATAAAAATGAAAATATCTATTAGAGTCGTGATATTTGAAATATGGAATAGAATTAATGACAAATATGAAAAACCAAAAATTACGAGAAAATAACGGAGTGATTAAATAGAATATATGTAGACTATAATTGAAATTATATAAATTATTTAATCTATGAGTTAGTTGAAATTGAATTTGATCATATATCTTCATGTTTTAGTGCTTTTAAAATTTGGGATATTGTTAGTTTGTTTTATGAAGGAACATATAATGTTAAATAAATGTTCATAAATACATATACTCTGAAATATGAATCTTATATGATGAATCATTGTAAAACCTTTTTCAGAATTTATTTTAGGTTTGATGATATCATTAATATAATGGTTTTAGTTAGAAAACCTATGGATGGAACACATAATGTGTTATGAACTATGAGATGTTAATCTGGTTAATGTATAAGAATAGCTATGTCCATCAAAAGCCACGTGACATCATCCAGACACAATTTGAGGAACTATTTGAAAATAAAATTATATATGAAGTGTATCATAAAAAATGATGATTTTGAACCAAAGAAGTAAACTTTTTCATTCAAAACATTCAAGTTTTAATAAAATTAATCAATCGATGAAGATTCAAGCTTAAGTGAATCAGATTATGAATGTGCTGAAGTTATAGCTAATCTATCTATGTGATTTAATAAATTATACGAGAATGATTTTTTTTCTAAAAAACAATTACAAATGAAAATATTTCAAAAAGGAGAACTAGAATGAGGAAAACTAATCTGGAGAAATTGCCTACTATGAATGTAAGAGGAAATTCAACATCAAGGCTAACTACCCAAATATGAATTAAAAAAATAATTAGGATGATAGAGAATCGAAACGAACAATGTGATGAAATAAACATGGAGTTCTTCATAAGAAATCTCAAGTGATTTTGACTATTCCACAGATGATGCATATGGAAAAATTAAAAAAAAATTCCAAGGCCACTACATATGAGGTAACGAGCGTTGCCTATAAATTATCTGAAAATGAACTCTAGGATGAATATAAAA
This sequence comes from Viscum album, assembly GCA_963277665.1. Lineage (NCBI taxonomy): Eukaryota > Viridiplantae > Streptophyta > Magnoliopsida > Santalales > Viscaceae > Viscum > Viscum album. The sequence goes on along the minus strand of OY728160.1, from coordinate 373,100,483 downwards.
TTTATAACAAATAATTTTTTGTATATTATATATTCAATAAGATACGATGAATGAACTAATATAAAAATATAAAAATCAGAAAATGATTCATGTTTTATCTACTAATGCAAAAAGTGATATTTTTATTGAAAAATAATATATTTAAAAATTAATAAAGGGAAAAATTATTTAAAATTTTCAATTTAAAAACATAGAAAAGATCAATAAATAATAGGAAATGAAATAAAAAAATTGAATATAATATAGTAAAATAACAAACCACCTAAATCTAACAATACTATCGAATATACATCCAAGTAAAAAAAAATTTACCTAGTCATAAAAATAAGACAATAATTTTTAAGGCTAAAGGAAACTCTAGTTATAGAAATAAATTCATTATTTTTGACACAAGAATCCAATTTTATCAAAATAATATAATTGTTCTGTAAAAAAACTATAAAAATTGGATTTTGAAAGTTTTGTTTGCAAACTTTTCTCGGCATAATACTGTTTGGGTAGTAAAATCACAGCTTTATTGACTTTATTGTAAAAATTATTCAAGAGAATTAGTAAAATATTATGACACCTGGACAATGGATGTTCATGGCATATGACTAGATTCTACACAATTTTTATAAATCTAGTAAAATTGGATGGTGTCCATGTCACTTTTGGTGGTAATTAAAAAGGAAAAATAATTGGTCTTATAATAATAAGTAACTCTAAAAATGTTCTAATTTCTAAAGTATTATTATTTTTTGGTTTAAAATATAATTAAATATTTATTTATTATCTATGTGATGAATTTGATAATAATTATTGTGAAATTTATGATTCTAAATATCATTTATTTTTTAATGCTTTAAGATGATGATATTGTTTTTACATTAAATTTATAATATTTATTTTCTCAAAAAAAATTAAACATAAGTGTCCTTTCTATATAATCTTTCTTGTCAAATAGGATACTTGGTCACTACAATATAGACTTCCATAAGAATCCAATTAGAAAAATATTAGTCAAGGATCTATCAAATTTTAATTCCCAAAAGATGAAGTGAGAAATCCCTCTTAAAATGGAATGAAAAAAACTATTTTAAACCTACTAATTAAGTGAATACTTTTCATCCCCTAGAACATTATCACATGGATTTATTTATAACTTCTTTAGTTTCTATTATAGGATTAAAAAAATTTATTATTTGATAGTGGATGACTATTTGATATTTATGTGGGTGTTTTTCTTTTATTATAAATGTTAAGATTATTATTTTTTTGAGGTATGAAAAATATATAAATAAATTTGGGATAAATACTATAATTGAATTTTAGAATAAATACTTTGAAGCATTATGTTCACAACATGTATATATAATCATAATTTCTTTGCACCTAAAACACCTCAACAGAACTGGGTTATTGAAAGGAGGAACAGAATTCACTATGAATTTTCTTAGACCATACTTAGTGAGTATATCTTAATTATTTAGTTTTGGAAAAAAATATATGAATATATTTTTTTATAATTTATAGGAGTTTTAGAAGACTAATTTTAAATAATTATTTCTATGAATTATGGAATGGTTGAAAACTAAAGGTCAATCAGCCTAATGTATTTGGATGTAAGGTCTTTATTCAAAATATAAAAAAAATCTAAAAAATCAACAGAGAGTTATGGAGAAATTTTATTAGGTTATTACAACACCATAAGAGAATATAAATTCATTAATAAAAGGGAAAAATTAATGGAAGAATATGGTCATGTCAATTTTGATGATACAGATCAATATAAGACTATAATTTCCTTATAATACCTTAAGAGTGATATAAAAAAATTCAAATGTCAATAATACCTTTGAGAGATCTGAATATGCTACCAATTTACATAATAAATCTCCAAACATAGAAAAATTCAACCACCATGGCATGGAAGAAGAATTGCATGAACCAAGAACATAAATTCCTTGAACTATTAGGACCCATAATTACCACCTCTTAGATTCTATAGTAGGTGGTATGGAAAAATGGTTATCAAAATATAATATCTCTTATAAACAATATTGAAAATAATTATTTAATGTCTCAGCTATGAACCTAATAAAATTAATGATGAAATTATTTATGGACATTGTTTAATATCTATGTAATAATAATTAAATCAATTTGAAAGAAATAAAGTATGGGAATTAGCTAAGACTTCCAAAGACTGCATTACTATTAGATCATAATGGGTGTATAGTATAATAAATTGGTTCTTCCATGAAGAATGTATCTATAAATTTGATTTTGTACTAAAAAAAGGTGGAAAAGTGGTCGACAGACTGGATTTAGGCCTATTATATGACGTGGTAGGGAACTACATGTCATGTTTTTATAGGTTCACAACGTGTATGGAAGGCTGCAGGCCATGTAACCCTAGTACATGGCCTTGTAATGGTATGGCTAGAATTTGTATGGACTTGGAATGTAGTATCATGTACATGTTGTGTACTGTTTTTATTTATTAAATTGGGTAGTAATGTAATTTTTTCAGATTGACAGAAATGGACCCCCCCCCCTCGATGAGAAGCTCACCCATGAAATATATATAATAATCTTCATCTCATTTCGTCGTTTGATATATGATTTGAACACTTTCATATGCGTTGGATTCCACTCAGTAATCTATCCACTATTCTTGAACCTTTCTTCATGACTTCTTCTCTCGATCTAGTTATTTAAGGTTGATAATTTATACCCATTTTGTATATATACTCCATTTTAGTTCAAATTAGAGACTGATGTTGGATGAGGAGAGTTGTACGAGTACGAGGTAGGTGGTCTGGTGCCTTTCCCTCAATTTCATGTTGTTTATATGTTTCATAGTGTTGTTATCCCATGTTTAGGGTGTATCCATGAATGGAAATTAACCCTTATTGTTTCTTAATTATAATTAAGTCATGAATTAAATTAATTTAAGAATATTTGACCTTTTTTGGATTCATTAAGGGCTAAATCAAGGGTGTGCTTCCCTTGAATGATTGTTTATGGATTTTTGGTCAACGTTTCCACTGATGAATTCCAGGATTTACCTTTTTGGGTTGTTATGTTTGAATTACTGATATTATGGAATTTAAATAGTGGTTAATTGGGATTTTTTTGATTAAGGGTTTGAGATTAGTGGTTTCCACCTTTTCCCATGATATTCCAATTATCATTTAAGACTTGTGATAGTTTAATTCACTTGTTTCTTGATATATATGATTCCCACATGAGTTGTTATTATGATAACCATGTAATAGTGTAATTTTATGTGTTTTATCTTATACTAAAATGTTGATATACCAGGCTTGACCCTATTGACTATTATACATAAGGGCGAGGATTTGTTTTGAATGTGGGTGGGGATTTGTTATGCCTGTGAGAGAGGATTTTCTATGCATTTTAGAGAGTATTGATTATGCTTATGTGTGGGGTTTTTATATACCTTTGTAAAATATGTTTAATTGTTTATTGAAATGGAATGACTTATGTCATGTCTACCAATCCAAACTAAAATCGTGGATTCAGTCTACAATATATTTTATTAGATAGCCTTCTGAGTTATTTGTTGAGTATTCTTCATAAAAAGTATTGAAGGGATTGGGCCAAGTCACGAGACTTATATAACTCAATGTAATTGAATGGTTGAAATCAATATAATGAATGAATATGGAAAACATGACTTATACAATTGTTTACTTTTGAGAAATTCCCAGTTTACTACTTTTCCATTTTGTACACTACTTGTTGTATATACTCACTAATAGATATGCATAGATCATGGGTGGTTGACTATTGTGATTTATTTCTCACCCCATTTTGGGTCATTCTTTTGGCACAAAATAGATTATATTGTTGCGGGTTTTGATAAGGGAAAGCACCCTTCTACAGGTAATTCAGATACTATTTAGGATACCGAGAGCATGGGACTGAGACGAGACATGCGATGATTCTTAGTTTCCTTTGATTATTTTTATTTTGGATAATATATTGTGTGTTATTGTTGTGTACTGGTTTGGATTCTTTCCTAGAACATGTGACATTATGCATCATCTTTTATATTTTATGATGATTTGTTATTTATCTTATCATTATTCTGCTATTTATTTCAGTTGTATGTTGTTTACTAATTCAGCTATAGTATATTATTACTCATTTATTTTACACTCTACTAATGAGGTAATAGTTTCCCCACTATCACACCCTAGACCCTCACTACTAGTTTTAAGCCTCTTTTATTTTAGGAAATGCACTTGAGGCCATGTGGCCAACTAGGTACGGGGAACCAGTTGAGTGGAACCCAGATCCAGGATGATACAATGTGGAATCAAAGGAGTTTTCTTTTTTCGGTTTTCCTGCTTTTTGGAGACATTATAATGGGATAGGAAGGAAATGGAATTTGGTAATTTCTTGTACACCGGATTAGTTACCCTATGTATATGGAACATCCAAATTACCTCGAATTAAATTTTGATTTTAGGATTTTGGGCTATTAAAATTGATTTTATTTCAACATTGGGTCAAACACTTGAATTTTGTTGTTATTATTGACAACATTTTGGATGTTTTTTTTCAACATAATGAAATGATGGAATTCCATCTCATTCATCATATAGGCACATGTTATAATTCACAAGCCATGCATTCTTTCCATTCCGTTTATAGAGCATTACTGATTGCATGATGTTGTGATAGATTTCATGCCAGATATGTATGTTGTTGTGATAGATACCATGATAGATATGGCTACTATTGTGATATGTGTATTGGTACATGTTATGGTTGAATTGGGTGGATGCCAGACATTGGTCTCTGGGGAGAATGGGCCCTCTTGGATCAGAATTTGGTGGATTGCATTTTGACCATGGGATATAAATTGTGTTGTTATGGGATATATTTTGATTCCACAGTTTTATTAATGGGGACTATGGACCCCCATGGATCAAAATTTGGCACACCATTCCCTTATTTTTCAAGAATAGCGGTTCATGGGATATACTTGAGGATTACTGTCTGGAAACCCATAAAACTAATCGTGTGATACTATGAACACATGCCTTGTGTTCTTCTTTTTGGGAAGAATATAAATTTTTAAACACACGTCGTTTACTCTGAGTACACGTCATGTGGTTTTTGACCATGTGTCCAATCATGTCATAGAGAGAAAGGATTGTTTAGTTTTGATCAAAGCACATCGTTTCCCTATATACACCCTGTGTTGTTTTACGTAGTCATAATCTGTGTGAGTTTGGCCAAGTAGATGTACCTGGAAAGGAGGGAAGACTTGCGTACACACCATGTACCCAACTAACATTATGTGTACCTAGAATGTTTAGATTCCCAAGCTAGTGGGAGGAAATGACCATAAAAGAGCTTAAGTAAACACACCATATAAGGGTCCTACACATTGCGTACTCATTTTATGTGAAATTTAGATGATTTTCTAGTCATACTAAGTTCTTTCACTCTTGATCCATGTACATTGTTGAATAAGATTATAATTAGGTGTATGTGAGGGAATTTATAGAGCAATGACATCACGGAGACCACCAGTTGTATTCTGGAAGAGTGGTAATGAGCATACCCCAAGAGTGGTAGGCCATAGGATATATAGATACCCAAGACATTTTCATATATCATTACATGATTTTAAGAATAATTATACATCAATGTTCATGCCATGGATAGTTATGTCTAGTGTGTTGGAAGACTAGGTACATAAAACATAAAAAAATGGGGCTAAAAACACTTATTTATGTGATCCCCATAACGGGATCCTAACTTCCTTTCAGCACTTACAATTGCATAGGTTACCCTGGGGAACACATTAACAAAGGGATGATCTAAAAATCCCAGTAATGGAAAGAACATAATGATACGTCTTAAGCACATGAGTTAAGAGGAATGGCATAATGATATCTAAAGAATGGAACATATAAAATTGTATCATATAACCATGTGATCATAGAAACATGAAATCATAAATGTGGAAAATAATAATACATTTATTATGTTTGGGTCAAGGCTAACCTCCAATTTTGTATCCCATTTTAGTATGGGTCAAGGCTAACCACCAATCTCATTTCACATCGCATCTCATGAGAATTAACATTACCCAAATAATTGAAGTGCTATCTGGGCACACCCATATCAAAATTTTAATGAATATTCTTGTCACAATAATATTTTTTCTACAACAATAATCATACTTAATCCAACATACATAATCATAAGGGTACGCATTTAATGAAATAGGTACCACAACCATGACATAAATCATAAACAATGGGCGTATCATGAAAGTGTCCATGAAAGAAAGGAATTATACATGGTCATTAAATAGGCATATATAATGTTATGTGATGTCAAAAAGGAGTGACAAATTTTAAGAAATGTATTTGGAAAATTTTAGCATGAAAACATTTTGTGCGGTTTTAAGGAAAATACTATAGAGATTTTAAAATAGAAAAGGGAATAATCTTTTATATAAAACCAGAAGTGAACCAAGAATATTTTCTTAATAAAAATACTAATCATTTAAGGACATTTTTTGATTAAAACAGAAGATATTTTGCACATGAAATCATGAAATAATTCGAGACGTTACCTTAAAACGTGTGTGCTTATTGGGATGTATAGAGGATAGATTTACATAAAATCAAGTATATCCACAATGAAAAAGAGATGTGGATCTTGGAACATTAGTTTGGAGTATTTAAAGAGAATTTAGAATTTTTAAATAAAAATAAAATACAACTATATTTTGGTAATAATAAAGATAGAGAAACCGGAAGGAATAAGGAAGTTCAGGTTGAATCCATTATGGTTTTATCAGCATGGTGTTGGGTGTACCTAAGAGAATCCCTTACCTTAAATATGTCGGTGTTCTCAACATGTTATTAAATATCTGAATAAACAAATTAGGATTATTAATTCATAATTAAAAAACCTCTTCTATATGTAATTGATTTATTATACCCCTTTTCAGTTCATTCATAGTATTTTTTGATTTGTTATAAGGTTCAATTTCATTGTTCGGGCTCGTTTGTTTACATGGTTTTAAAAGATCGATTCACTTATATTCAAGTTCGGATAAACATGAAATTTGGAATATGTTGTATAGAAATGAATTTATTTGCTATTAGTGAACACTAAGGAGATTACATGGTTTTAAATTTCATTTGTTACTTGGATTTAAGTCCAACTATTATATAAAACCATAGTGAAAAACGTTTTTGTTAATTGGTGGATTTGATTACAAAGAACATGTTTTGATTTATAACTTAATACCAATTATACAAAAGGATTAAATAACTAGAAATATTATATATTACATATATAATAATCTTGTCCATCCATAACACAAATTTTTTCCCGACCATAATTTACGATTATAATAGAAATCGATAAAATGTTGTCCTCAAATGTGCTGAATTAGCACATCTCAAATGGTGCTTCTATCTCATTAAAATAAATGGTTGGGAAAGGAGAGAATATAATTAAATATGACATCAGAATATAAACATTCCAGTACATTTATGATACTAGAGTTATCATACTATTTTGGTTAAGGTATGTGAGTAAAGAAACAAAAAAGAAAAGAACATAAATGAAAAGAAGGAATTGTAAAGAGGAATTTACCTCTTCATACTTCCTCCTTTGAGAACCTCTTAATGGGAAACATTTTGATATTTTGAAGATGATGGGGGATTTTAGACATGGGGGAGGAGCTTGGGGAGATATTCGGGAAGAATATTGGCAAGCCAGACGGCTTGAGAGGAGTGAAGAGAAGAGGTATGAATAGGGGTTATTTATAGTGGAGGGGAGGGGGGTTTTCATTATTTTTTAATCATTCATTTATTATTTTTTCACAAGACAAAGAATAGTATGTATTACATGAGAAAGAATATTAATAAATGTATGTTACTTCTAAACAATTGGTCTTACATCATCATACCATCATCAATGACTCAATTAGTCCATTATTAGGCATTTATTGTGATTTTTTGGATTTTACTATTCATAAAAAATTCCAGTATTTTAGAAAAATCCTAAAAATTAACCCTAACTATTTTTCGAGGTGTAGAATCCAAAAAATGAAGTCCATTTTTCAAAAATAATTTTCAAAATATGATTATTTTATTATTTACTTAAAATCATAATTATTATCAAAAACTAGTTTTAAAATATTCATTTATTTATTCTAATGTATATGTATATCGAAATTTTTAAATGAATATTATTTATATATTATCATAGGTATGGTTAATATTCATTATATTATATCACTATTCATATGGATATGTTACTATTAATAAGGGTAGGTTACTATTCACCAAAAATTATTTTTTTCTTATCAGACTCCAAATATCTTACTGGTCACAACTGGTTTTGTCAGATTTTTGATATTCCAAACACATAAGTGACAAAACTATGTTTAAAAGTCACATAGCACTTAATAGTTTATTATGTGGGGTTTCAATTGGATTTTATGACATACTTATGATAAGGGAATTTCCATTGAAAAACATTGTGTCGTTACATTCTTCACCCCTTAAGAAATTTCTCCCTTAAAATTTTGTTTTACATTATATTAAAAAAATAGGCGTGGGTACTTTTATTTCATTACTTCCACTGGTTCCCATGTTTCCTTTTCGTACTTATGGTTTCTCCATAGTACCTTGACCTGATGATTAGTCATGTTGCATAGAACTTTGTCTCTACAATCCAAGATCATAACTGGGTGCTTCTCGTAAGAGAGATCATCCTCCAACTGTACCACCTCTGAAGAGAGTACATTTGAAGGGTCCGGTGTGTACTTTTTAAATAGGTATACATGCATGATATCATGTATAACTGACATTTTAAGTGGAAGTGCCAGTCGACAGGCCACACCTCTAACTCAATCAAATATCAATATGGGGCATGTGTACATGGGACGTAAATTTCATTTCTTTCCAAACCTCATGACCTTCTTTCATGGAGATATCTGTAGAAATACCATGCCTCTGACTTTGAACTCAATGTCTCATTAATGATTATATGCATAACTCATTTTTGGAGTTTGGGCTTCCTTGATATTATGTTGAATGTTTTTCATCTTATCCACAATTTCATTGACCATTTCGGTCCTAGAAGCTTATGCTCACCGACTTCATCCCAATAAATTAGTGTTCTACACCTTTTCCCATAAAGGGCTTCATATGGTGCCATTCGGATGCTCGAGTAGAAACTATTGTTGTAGGAGATGTCAACCAGTGTAAGATGTTTGTCCCATCGTCATTTAAATTCCATATAACATGGTCTCAACAAGTCTTCCAGTGTCTGAATTGTTTGCTCATATTGTCCATCAATTTGAGGATGATTGGTTGTACTGATGTATAGTTAATTGCTTAAATTATGTTGGAATTTTTTTCAAAACAATGAGCTGAATCTAGGATCACGGTCGTATATAATATATATCAGTACTCCATGCATCCTTACCACTTATTTGATGTAAATCCATGCACGTTAATTTAATGATAAGTCCTCTTGAATCATGATAAAGTGATATTTCTTAGTAAGATGATCCACAACGACCCATATAGCATTATTTGCTCTAGATCTCCTTGGATGTCCAGTGAAAAATTCAATGGTAATTTACTTCCACATCCGTGCTAGTATTGGTAGTGGTTGCATCATCCCCTTAGACTTTTTCCTCTCAGCATTCACTTTCTGATATACCAGAAACATCGATATATATTCAGCAATCTCCCTTTTTATATTGTCCCACCAAAAGTTTTCTAGGAGGTCTCGATACATCTTTGTGATCCCTGGGTAGATAGAGAAGGTTGAGATATGTGCGTCAATCAATAGCTCCTTATTTATCTTGGGATCAGATGGTAAACATAATTTAGTCCCAATCCTTACAACTCATTCCACGACAATTTTAAAATTGGAGGATTTTCCTATTTCTAACATATTTCACACTTTTCTAAATTTACACATCTTTTCATTGAGCATCCTTTATTTTCTACAAGGGGGATGGTTGAGAAATAATTTGAAGAAGGATTGATGATGTTCCTCCTTTAATGATTTCCATGTCCATTCTTTGAAAATATAAGATGATCATATCCTTCTCAATTCTCATTATTGATAAAGATGCAGGGTCCTTTCTACTTAGATCATCTTCCAGCTTGTTTTCCTTACTGGGATGGTATTGGATTGAGCAATCAAAATCCTTGATGATCTCTATCCATCTTCACTAGCATATGTTAATCTCTTTCTATGTGAATATATATTTGAGACTCTTTTAGTTAGTATATATCACACACTTCTTCTCATAGAGATAATGCCACAAGATTTTCAAGGCAATGATCACATCCACTAACTCCAGATCATGCGTTGGATAGTTTTTCTCATGGATTCCTAGCTACCTTGAGGAATAGGATATAAATTTATCATTTTGCATCAGCACACTGCCTAATACCTTCTTAAAATCATCAATATACAACCCAAAGAGATCTCCACATGTAGGGAGTTTGAGTACTGGTGCAATGATAAGACTCTTTTTCAACTCAATGAAATAGTCTTCACAATATTGTGTCAAGACAATCTTTAATCTCTTCCATGTTATCTTGGTCATTGGGTTTGACAATCATGAATAGTTCATCACAAATCATCAATAATACCCAGAAATACCCAAAAAGATTTGGATTTCCATTACAGAAGTTGGCCTGGGCCACTCTTCAATTGCCTTTGTCTTAGAATGGTAAACAAATATCCCTTTTGTGGTGATAACATGCCCCAAGAATGATACTTCCCCCATCCAGAACTCACATTTACTATAATTTTCATAACACGTCTTCCATCACAATGTATTTAAAAAAGTATTTAAATTCTCTTCATATTTCTCCTTCCTCTTGAAGTATATCAGAATATCATCAATAAGGATGACAAAATAATTTTCAAGGTAATCTCTAAAGACTCTATTCATTAAATCCATGAAAATTATGTGAGAATTAGAGAGTCTAAAGGGAATAAATATGAACCCATAGTGTCCATACATCGTTCGAATGTAATTCTTGGGAATATCTTCCTTCCTCACCTTTAGTTGGTGATATCCTGACCGAAGATCCACCTTAGAGAAATTATTGTCCCCGCATAGCTGAACAAACAAGTCATCTATCAATGGTAGGGGATACTTTTTCTTTATTGTGATTTTTTTGACATCGTTATAATCAATTCCTAGGAGCATTTATCCGTCCTTTTCTTGATGAAGAGGACCGGAGAATTCCAAGGTGAAGCACTCGGGCATATAAAACCCTTCTCCATATTATTTCGTAACTACTTCTTCATCTCTTCCAGCTCTACGATTGTCATTCTGTAAGGTGTATTTTAGATGGGAAATGATCCAATGATATGTTCAATTGAGAACTCAACCTCTCTGTTAGGAGGAATACCAGGAAACTATTTAGAAAATACATCAGTGTAATCCCTCACAATGGGTATGTCTTCAAGCATGATTATATCCTTTGTCCAAGTAATTTGAGCTAGACATGCTTGATCATAAGGCAACAATATCCACACTTGAGATGAAGATTCTAAAGGAGATTCATCTTCCTCCATACACTTGACAATAATCATAGGATTCTTTGGGATGTGAAAAGTTATCTCCCTTTCCCAAAAGTTGATGTTGGGTTTGTATAAAGATAGAAAATCAATGCCCAAGCTAGTGACAAAATCCCATAAATAATGTATAACAAGATTTGCTGGGAGGTTCAGTCTACAGATGCTAATCAGAGAGGAGTTATAAACAATGGATGTAAGGATTTACCCATTCGTTGTTCTTATAGATAAATTTTCCTCTAAATTTTGAGGTGGTTTTTGAATAGTTCTATTAAATATGCAAGATATGAAAAAATGCGTTGAACCAGAATTAAATAGTTCATTCCCTATTCTTGAATGAATAACTAGTGTACCTGTCAACACATCATTGTCCAGCTCCACCTGAGTAGTATTGATAGCAAAAGCCCTTCCATGTTTCCGTGGATTTTGTTATTGATTGCATCTGACAACCCTTGGCTTAAGGAAATTGTTCGCATAATGCCCATGCTCCTTACAGTTGTAAACCTGCACTGCTGGGTGAGTGTTGATCTAAACCTTCCTTTCTTCTTCCACATTAGTAATATTTTTCATATCCCATTGGCAGTTCTTTCCTAGATGAATGAAAATTCCACATTTGAACCAATTCTTGGTTCCCTTCAGATAGTTACCAGGATGCTTCATCACACAATTTTTGAACGGGGAAATGTCAGGCTTTCCATCGTGGGATTTTTTTGATGAACCACCCATGTTGTTCTCCATTTTCCTCTTATTTTCAATAGACCCATGAGACAATTAAGAGTCTCTAATCTCCATTTCATCCTTGAGGTAATGATAGACAATATCATTATAACTGTCAATGTCTAAAATCACTAACGATTTTCATAGAATTGTCTTTAGTACTCTAAAGAAGCGATCCACCTTGATTTCAGTGTTATTGACAAATCCCTAGGTGTACCTATCAAGTCTTGTAAAGTTTTCTTCATATTCCCTGATGGACTCATATTCCTTCTTCTTGAGTCTGAGGAACTCTATTTTCATATTTCGATGGAGGTTTCTTGAAAAATATATGTTCAAAAACATCATCTTGAATTCCTACCAATCCATAGAATCAATTTTCTCTAGGGACATTGTATTCTTGATCAGTGTCCACCACTGATCAGCTTCCGCATCAAAACGATAGACCGCTAGTACAACCTTATCTTCATATGAGCACTGGAGGATAGAGAGTATTTTTTCAATGGAGTTAATTCATTTATCCATGAGGTGGGCATCACAAGATCTACTAAACAAGGGAGTCCTTTGCGGCATAAATGAATATATGGAACATTTCTATTTCCTTGGAGGAAAAGTGAATTCCGCCTAATTCATGTTATTACTCATCACTCGAGCCAACTGAGAATGTTTTTTCATGATGTTTTGAGAACCCACTCCAATAATATCAGACATATCATTAGGGAAATTTTCATAATCCCTATAACATTGGTTGTTGGAGCGTGTTCTTCCATATCCTGCCATTGACTATAAAAAATAACCTATAATTAGATTTCTTGAATAATTATCAATTCAGAATAAAAATGAATCATTGAATATAAAATGATGAACTTATAAATAAGAAGAACATCCTAACTTGTGAGTCCTTAGGTTTAAATATATTTTATCCTTGATCTATTTCTTGACATATATTCTTAATGGATTTATTGTCCCTTAATAATTATTTGTACGAAGATCATGAATTTACTAAAGCATATACCCCAAGAGTGTCATAACCAAGAGTGTATCAAGTTTTGTTACCATGTACCAGGATACCCTGAGTCATGACCAAAACTACTTTTTAGATTTTTCACTCCTAGGTTCATCTATGCTAGATCCACGTCTACCTGTTCGTATCCATTCATGGATGTATTTTCTAGATAAACCACAAACTCTATACTTACCAAAATTTCTGGATGTTTTATTATACTTCATATCACCCTTAAATTTCTCACTAAGGTTATCTATTCCTAATCTCCAAAAATAACTAACCATCCTCTGATACCAACTATAAGAACCCAATCCTTTTTCAAATATCATTACATTATTTGAAGAATAATAATACAATAGAGTAAAAGCCAGGGATGGTTATGTCTAGTGTATTAGAGGACTAGGTAATAAAACATAAAATAAGGTGCTAAAAAGACTTCTTTATCTAATCTCTTTAATGATCTCTTAACATCCTTTGAGCCCTTACATTTGCATAGGGTACCCTGGGGAACGCATGAACAAAGGGATGAGCTGAAAATACCACTAAGGGAAAGAACATAATGATATGTCTTAATCATAAGATTTATGAGGCATGACATAATGAATATAAAACATGGAACATATAAAATCATATCATATATGCATGTAATAAAACATGGAATCATATAAATGTGGCAGAATCATAAGACATTTCTTTAGTACGGGTCAAGGCTAACTGGCAATCATGTTTCCCATTTTAGTAAAGGTCAATTATAACCACCAATCATATTTTACATTGCATGTCATGAGACTTAACCTTACCCAATGTATTGGAGAGCTATCTAGGGAACCCATCTCAGCATTTTCATGAATATCTTTTCCACATAAATAATCAGTACACACAAATAATCATACATAATCAACCATACATAAACTTAAGGGTACCCATGGAAATAATTAGGTACCACAACCATGACATAAATCATAACCAATGGGCGTATCATGAAAGTTTCAATGATAGAACGGAATTATACATGGACATTTAATAGGCTATATCAGGGTACATGATTTCAAAAAAGAGTTACAACTTGTCAGAAATGTATTTGGGAAATATTAGCACTAAAATATTTTGTATGGTTTTAAAGTAAATACTATAGATCTGTTAAAATAAGAAAGGAAACAATATATTATATAAAAGAATAAGTGAACACATACAGTTTTCCTAATAAAAACACTGATTTTTAAAAGACAATGGTTACTTAAAATAGAATATTGCGTACACATGTAATTGTGAATTTATTCAGGAAGTTTCCATAAAACGAGTGTGCTTATTGGGAAGTATCGAATAGGGATTCTCATAAAAGCATTTATATCCTCAAAGATAAAGAGATATGGATATTGGAACCTGATTTTGGTGCATATAAACAGAAAGTATACATTTTACCTAAAAATAAAAGAAAACTACATTTTGGTAAAATGAAAGATAGACAAACCCAAAGGAATAAAGAAGTTCTGGTGGAATCCATTACGGTTTTATCGGCATGGTGTCAGGTGTGCATAAGAGGGATTGATGAAAGATATGAAGGGTTTATAATCAATTATAAAACATTAGATAGTATGGGGGTGGTGCAAAAACAGACCCCATCATTGGGTATTACGTATAAAAAGACATAGCATAGACGACAACCTTGATTAAGAGATAAATGCGGAGGATCCCATACCCTAAATTCGTTGGTGTTCTCCACTAATTATTAATGACCTGAATAAACAAATTAGGCTTATTAATTAATAATTCTAGAACCTATTATATATCAAATTGTTTTATTTTAATCCTTTTTAGTTCATTAAAGGTATTTTTGATTAGTTATATGGTTCAGTTTCATTGTTCAGACTCATTTGTTTACTTGGTTTTAAAATATTGGTTCACTTATATTTAAGTTAGGATAAAAATTAAACATGGAAGTGTCTATACAAAAATTAATTTATATAATATTAGTGATCATCCAGGAGAAAAAATGGTTCCAAATTTAATTTGGTTACTTGGATTGAAGTCGAACTATTATATAAAACCATATTGACTACCGTTTTTGTTAATCGGTGGATTTAATTACCAAGAACATGTTTTTCATTATAACATAATACCATTTTGAAAAAAGGATTACAAAACTAAAAATAGAATAGATTACATATATAATAATCTGGTTCAACCAAAACAAAAAAAAATTTCATGACCATAATTAAATATTATAATAGAATTTGATAAATCGTTGTCTATGAATGTGATAAATTAGCACATCTCAAACGGTGCTTTATTCTCTTTCCAATAAAGGGTGGGGAATGGATATAAGATAATTAAATATCCCATTAGCATAAGAAAATTCCATTAAATTTATTTGACTGGAGTTATCATACTATTTGGGTGAAGGTAGGTGAGGAAAGAAGCAAAAATAAAATAACATAAAAGAAAAGAAATAATTGGAAAGTGGAATTTACCTCTTGAAACTTCCTCTTTTAAGAACCTCCTTAGGGGAGAGATTTTGTTATTTTGAAAAGGATAGAATCTTCTGGATGTGGGGTGGAGCTTGAGGAGATATTTGGGTAGAATATTTTCAAGGAAAAAGGTTTGAGAGGAGTGAAGAGAAGAAGTAAGAATGGGTGGTATTTATAGTGGATAGGGGATGGGTTTTCATTATTTTTAATTATTAGTTTATTATTTCTTTACAAGACAAGGAATATTAGGTATTTGTTGAGAAATAATAGTAATAAATGCATGTGACTTTTAACTAGTTGGGATTACATCATCAGATCATCATCAATGACCCAATTAACCCATTATTTAGCATTTATTGTGAATTATCGGAATTTACTATTCATCAAAAATTCCAATATTTCATAAAAATCCCAAATAATCACCCTAAGAATTTTTCGACATGTAGAAACAAAAAATTAAGTCCATTTTTCAAAAATAATTTTCTAAATATGATTATTTTAATATTAACTTAAAATCATAATTTATTATCAAGAACTAGTTTTCAAACATTCATTTATTTATTCTAAAGTATTGGTATATCATAGTTTCAACTTCAATATTACTTATACATTATCATAGGTAAGGTTAATATTGATTAGTGTATATAAATATTTGTTATTGTATGTTGCTATTCATAAGGGACTGTTACTATTCACCAAAAATTATGTTTTCTTTATCGAACTACAAATAAATTACTGGTCGCAACTGTGTATATCATATTTTCAAAATTCTGAACACAAATGTGAAAATCCTATGTTTAAAAGGTCACTTTGAACTTAGTAGTTCATTATGTTGTGTTTTTATTGTATTTTATGACATACTTATTGGATGGTAATTTCCATTGAAAAACATTGGGTCATTACAATCTACCAGTGAACCCTCTAGAGATTTCAGTTGTGGCACCAACTGTTATACCAAATATATGTGTAGAATACCAATTATTTGATGGATTCATGAGGTTTATATAGACCTTATAGGGAGTACCTCAGCTTATAACATCTATTTTAAGACTGATGTCAGTATTCTAGAGGCATCATCTACCTATGTTTTCAGTGGATGGTAGACCACATTCAATAGAGTCATGGTTGGAGTCCATGATTAAAATCATCAACAATATAAAGATTCCTACTAAGAGGGTGGTCAAGATCATGACTTATATGCTACATGTTTTATCCAAGTGGTGGTGGTATGTTATCATTTATACAGAGCATCATCGGTACATGGCATGGAAAAATTCTCATAAGGTATTCTATGAATACTATTTCCCTTATATTCAAATGGGAAATAGTGCCTGGGAGTTCATGAATCTAGATCAGGGTACTATGTCAGTGATGGACTACTCTTCATGTTTCAATGAGCTTTAGATGTTCACACATATTTTGATGGGTGAAGAGATATATAGGGATAGGCGATTCAAGGATGGTATCAGGTATGACATCTGGTCTAAGGTGAATGTTTTTAGGTTTCCTTTTGTATATTCCATAGGTAATTAGTTTTTTAATAACAAGTATTATCTATGGGAATATTGAGGTGAGAACCAGGGAAGTTTGACCCTAAGATCTGGTACTGTCTTGACCAGGAGAAAAATGCATCGTATAGAGAATTCTCACAAGGATATGAGTAGTTCTACTATTTCTTCTGGTAGCTTGGTGAGGTTTTATTACTACGGCTAAACTGGGAACACTAGAATGTAGGATCGAAATATAATATAAGATGCTCAATATACAAGAGGGGGGGTGAATTGTATACTTTTAAAAATTCCTTTGGAACCTTTAAAGTTAGTAATGAATAACTAGAGTGTCCATAAGAAAAGTAAAGGGCTAAGTTTAACAAAGTTAAACTAAGTAAATTCACAACACCTCTAACACCGAACTGAACTTGGAAAGGGATTCCAAAAGTAGGTTCCGGAAATATGATTCCGGAGATTGAAACTTAACAAAAGTTACAATATGAGATTCTACCTTAAAGCGTATAGAATCTAAACTAATCAGAGTAAGTAAGGAGGTATAAGAAAGTTATACTTTCCTTAAGATACAAATTGCAGCGGAATAAAGACAAGTAGTAAAACTACTAGTAACAAGATAATAGTCTTTTAACCCAAAGAGAAGGGTATCCAACAACCTTGGATAAAGGTCCCTTGATTTATTCTTTCAAGCAAGTCTGTCTTACCCACACCAGGGTAAGCCCTCGATACGAAGATCGGTGTCTCTGTCTTGCTATCCCCGCAAGCCCTCAACTTCAAGGTAGTTGGCAACCTCTGTCTTTCTCAGCAAGAAAGCCCTCGATCTTTAAGGTAGTCAGCACCTCTGTCTTCCTATCCCCGGAAGACCTCGAATGTAATCACCAAAATTCGGAGTCGCACGAAGCTTTGAGAGTTAATAAGAGACTCTCTCTCTAGAAATCACTTCAACAGCATGTAAGTACATTTTCAACAATCGGCATATGCATCAGCATCGAGCTCTTTCAAATGAGCTCCTATTTATAGGTAAGGTTGGCTCCACCTCCAACGGTCATATTTTCCTTAAAGTTCGGAGGGACCTGTACACGTGTCACTTAGACAACGGTTAGTTTATAACAAAATGAACGACATCGTTTTATAACAAAACAAGTGTAACAGAAAGTACGACATCGTTTTAAACTCTAACATAAAGGTTCGGAATAGAATCTTCGGAGTGATGGTTCAGAGTGAATGAATTCAGAGTGTATAAAATAATGATAATCAGATTCTGTTTAATAGGAGAATTTAGAATGAGAATTCGGAGTAGGAATTCGGAATAGGAATTCGTCATCAGAAATCATAATGAGAATTCGGAATGAGATTTTTTCATTAGAATTCGTAATGAGAATTCTTCATTGGAATTCGTAATGAGAATTCTTCATTGGAATTCGTAATGGGAATTCTTCATTGGAATTCGTAATGAGAATTCTTCTTCAGAATTCGTAATGAGAATTCGGAATGGTATTTCTTCATTAGAATTCGTAATGAGAATTCTTCTTCAGAATTCGTATCCTGAATCTGGAATAGAATTTAGTCAGAGTTCATATCCGGAATTCGGAATGAAACTTCCTTAGTTCTTGTCCAGAATCTGAACCCTAAAACAGAATGCTTTTATATCAAAGTTTAATGACTCCGAGAAAATGAATCCGAAACTTATACTTAAGAAAAATATGAATGAAAATATGATAAGGATAATTTTCCTTATAAAAGCGATTTTCCTTAAGAAAGCAAATTTCCTTATAAAAGCAATTTTCCTTAAGAAAGCATTTTTCCATATAAAAGAAATTTTCCTTAAAGAAAGCATTTTTCCTTATAAAAGTGATTTTCCTTAAAGATAAGGTGTTTGTGATTATCAAAACAAGAAGGAATGGAAAAGTCATAAGGAAAACCTTATTGACTAAACAATCTCCCCCTTTTTGGAAAGCACAAACATCCTTACGAAAAAGCTATTCTAAGAAGAAAGAAACACATTAAAGCTTATCTCCCTTGGTTTAAAAAATATAGATGAATACGACTAACTCCCCCTTAGGCTTTAAAACTCTAAGGATCGTATTCATATTTCCGGAGTGATGTTTCTTTAAGAAAAACTCCCCCTTAAAAAAACTCTTATTAGAGTTATTTTTCCTTGAGTATTTTTCTTTCTCCCCCTTTGATAAACTCTTATTAGAGTTCCTCTTTTTCTTAAGGATCTTTTCCTTCTCCCCCTTTGTGATTTTCAAAAAGAATTGGAGGGAATGGAAAAACTTAACAAAGTACCTGAAAAATTAGTAATGACAACAATAGAAACAACAAGCACAATTTCCATTAGATTTAAAATGTCAGCAACAAAATAATTACAACAAAAAGATCGGATTGGTCATTTCGGAACTTTCTCCTTTGACATTAGCCCCTTGAGAATCGTCTAGATCTTCTTTAAGTCTTTGTGATCATCCTCTGCTTGCTTCTCTAAGACGACTATTCTTGCTGACTGAGCTTCAATTATTTCTTCCTGAGCCTTCACCTTTTCTTCCTGAGCTTTCATCTTCTCTTCCTGAGCCTTCATCCTTTTTCAAACTCGATCCGGTAATCCCTTTCATATTTCCAACATTGATTAACGGAATTGAGCTTTCCATTCAGATCTCTCACTTCCTGAATCCGAAAGTTCTTTTCCTCTGTCAATTTCTCTTCGAATGATGCAGTCAGCTTCTGAAACTTCTTGTCCTCGGTTTCAAATGCATCCTTAACATTATCCTGAAACTCATCCAGCAACCTCATCTCTTCCACAGTTTTCTTGGACCAGCTTGTCATCCTCTTGAAAGATCTTTTATGTGCTTCGTAACCAATAAAGAAATTTTTGAACTGATATTCAATCTCAACACACTTATCCATTACCATTGATACGGAGTCGGTTTTCTGATTCAACGCTTGTTGGAGCATCTGGCATCGAGAGTCAATGCTTGAGAAGGTTGGAATGTTTCCCACCAACTTCTTCAAAGACTGGACAACAAAATCATGCCCCAACGATGATGACTCCGAATCTGAAATCTTGCTAGGAGAATTTTCTTCCTCAATAAGCTTTAAATTCCTCTTCGAAGAACTACCAGCTTCCTTCCTCATCTTCTTTTCTGAACTCGGGGTATCAGCAAGAATTTGATTCCCCTTATCTTTTTCCGGAATAGAAACCTGTTCTGGAGATTTCTTCTCGCTATCAGAGACTTGAACAATATAATCTTCCCCATCAGCAACTTCTACATTTTCCTTCTGAGTAGCATCAAGTGACAGATGTTCTTCTTCTCTCAGACAAGAATCTTCTTCTTCACCTTTCTCTTCTTCCATAGTCGGAGTAACAAGCTTTGAAGATTGAGCTTCAGATGTTCGGAGCGACAGGTGTTCCGAATGAGTTCCTTTGTATTCATCTACTTGTTTGAGCACATCTCCTGTCTCACCACTTCCTTCAGCATCTTCTTCAACTTGTTCCACTTGCTCTTCTACCTCAATATTCTTAGCAACATTCTCTTCTGGAGCATCAAGATTTCTTCCTAGAGTCTCAGGTAAAGTTTCGAGAGAGAAAGATCTCGGAACGGGAATGGTTGCTGAAACCATTTCGTTGAACTTTAACAATGCTTGCATAGCCTCGGCTTCTGACATTTTTTTCTTCAGTTTCTTCTCCTTTGCTTGTTTCTCGAGTTCATCAGCAGCCTTTTCTTTCAGAGCTTTAGCCTCTGCAGGATCCAATCCGAACTGCGGATCTCCTTCCTTCCTCTTCTCTTTATCAGCTCTCCACTTTGCTGCAACCTCATCAGTATTGGTTTTCTTCTTCTTAGACTTAAGAGGTGCGGAGTGGACTTCCTTAGACTTAGGTTCCTCAGCTTCGACTACCACCTCTTTCAGCTTCCTCTTCCTTACTGCCTTGGATGATTCCGGATCAGCAGATTTCAGAGTCACTTCTACTTGAGGAGGTAGATCAATGAACTTCCCAGACTTCTTGTCAAAAGCTATATTCATCATTTTAAGAGTGGCATCACTGAGCAACATGATCTTGCAAACTTTCGGCTTAGAACTGCAAGCTACCTTGAAATATTCTAGGCACCGAACTATGAGCTTTGACAATATTGCCGGATACATTACGATCTGAGCTCTCAGATTCCCCTTCTTCAAATTTTCAATGTTAAGAAGAATATGCTTCATCAAGTTGAACTTTCTTAGATTTATCAGGAAATCTAAGATATATATCTCACTCTTCTTCAGACTATCCTTATCTCCTTTTATTGGTATGATAAGCCCTTGTACCCATAACTCCAGTATCCGGATGTTTGTAGATAGGCTTGAAAACTTCGGAGCCTTGTCATCATCCAATCCGAAAATTTCTAAGGCTTTCTCTTTGTTCAAACTACCCAAAGAGTCTGGCAATACGTGGGAAATAAACTCAGCTTCCCCTTCATAACTTAGCCCTACCAAGCTTGCAGCCTTGGTGTAAGAAAACTTATATGTCTTGCCATACGATTTGAAAGAAATTTTTTTCTCTATTATCTTCCTTGAAGAAAGCAACTGACTCATAAAACTCGACAAGCAAGTCAGAGTAGACTTCATCTTGGTTGCTGGTTTTTGATACCGCATCATTTTCCCAGCCATTCAGCTTGATATTCTTTGAAATAATAGAATCGTAGTTGCTGAAAAAAATTCGGATGAACTAACCTCTCTCTATAGACTAACCACTGAGAAATAGGCTTGGTTGAAGACATTTCTTGAGAAGCTAACTCTGCAGACATTCGGATCTGAAGTCTTCTGAGATATTCGGAACAGAGATGACTGAAGTTCGGAACGTCCTTAAATAGGAGAGTCAGAGCTTCAGCACGCAAAAGCTTGAAATCGATGTGGGATTCAAAAAAAGGGTCCCCTTTATATAGGCAATGGGATGACGGTTCAACTTCCTCGATTGATCTAACGGTTTAGAATGATCTGAGATCAAATCTTACGGTTGAGAGCTTGAATCCGATATTTTTGAGGTTTTTATTAATGTAATGAATTAAGAAATTCAAAAACCGAAAACAAACTTTAACAAATTTCCAGCAAGTAAAATATGATTACGAATGCTTCAGTAAGGAAAACATACCTTTCGGATTAGCTTAGGAAAGTTATTCGTAATGGGTAATATAAAGACGACTACGAAAAACTCAATATGAAAAAGTAAATACGAAAAGTCAATACAAAAAACTCAATACGATAACGTAAAAATGAAAAGTCAATACGAAAAACTCAATACGATAAAGTAAATAAAAACTTGTTATGGAAGATTCAGTACGAAAGTTCCGTTATGAAAATACTAGTTCGAAAGTTTTCCATTTCGGAAATTTTCAATACAAATACTTCCATTCCAGAAGTATTCTGTGCGAAAATATCCTTTCTGGAAAATTGTAGTTCCGGAAGTTCCATTCCAGAAATTTTCGTTCCGAAAAGTTTGAAAACAAATTTTGAAAAACTTTGTTAAATAAACAATCAAATGTACTCCCCCTATGAAAAGGAGTTTATTACTGTAAGGAGATTTTTTCATCAGAAAGTTAATTAAGGAAGATTACCTTACAGTTATCATTCCTAGCTTCTGTTTAATATATTCAAATCTATCAGAAGGCAAGGATTTTGTGACAATATCAGCAAGTTGATCTTGCGTTCCGATAAACTGAAGAATAGTATCTCCTTTGAGTGTGTGATCCCTAAGAAAGTGATGCCTAATATCTATGTGTTTTGAACGAGAGTGATGTGCATGGTTTTTACTTAGGGCAATGGAACTTGTGTTATCACACAAAATTTGAGTTTTAGTAAAACTCAAGCCATAGTCTGTGAGTGTGTGTTGCATCCACAACACTTGTGCACAACAACTTCCAGCTGCTACATATTCAGCTTCAGCAGTGGAGAGTGCAACAGAATGTTGCTTCTTGCATGACCAAGAAACTAATGAATCTCCTAAGAAATGACAAGTTCCGGATGTACTTTTCCTATCCATTCTACATCCACCAAAGTCAGCATCAGAAAAGCTTTTTAGAACAAAATCATTTCCAGAAGTATAAAATAATCCTAGATCCATGGTTCCCTTAAGGTAGTGAAATATTCTTTTTACTGCCTTTAAGTGAGATTCCTTAGGATTGGATTGATATCTTGCACATAAGCATACAGAAAACATTAAGTCTGGTCGACCTGCTGTTAAGTAAAGTAGACTTCCAATCATACCTCTAAAAGATGTTTGATCTACTGGTTTCCCAGCTTCATCAAGATCTAAAGAGTTTGAGGTACCAATAGGAGTACTTATACTCTTAGTGTTGTCATAACCATACTTTTTAAGAAGATCTTTAATATACTTATGTTGAGATATGTAGGTTCCTTCTGGTTTTTGAGAAATTTGAAAACCAAGAAAAAATGTTAACTCACCCATCATACTCATTTCAAACTCAGATTTCATTAGACTAGCAAAAGAGTCAGTCAAAGATTGCTGAGTTGAACCAAATATAATGTCATCAACATAAATGTGAACAATCAAAACATTTTTCTTATCTTTCTATATAAAAAGGGTTGGATCTGCATTTCCCTTAACATAGTTATTTTGAAGCAAAAATCCAGTAAGTCTATCATACCATGCTCGTGGGGCTTGTTTAAGACCATACAAAGCTTTGGTAAGTCTATAAACATTATCTGGATGTTTTGTATCTTCAAAGCCAGGAGGCTGTTCAACAAAAACTTCCTCTTGAACATAACCGTTAAGAAAAGCACATTTCACATCCATTTGGAAAAGTTTGAAATTAAAGAATGCTGCAAAGGCAAGTAGAATACGGATAGATTCAAGTCTAGATATTGGAGCATAGGTTTCTTCATAGTCTATTCCTTCTTGCTGATTATAGCCTTTAGCAACAAGTCTAGCTTTATTTCTAACAATGACTCCATTTTCATCACATTTATTTCTGAAAACCCATTTTACTCCAATAACAGAAGTTTCCTTAGGTCTTTCAACCAAGGTCCAGACTTTATTCCTTTCGAATTCATTTAGTTCGTCTTGCATTGCTTTGATCCAATCATCATCACCTAAAGCTTCATCAGTGCTTTTAGGCTCTAATTGGGAAAGAAATGCTAGATGTTCTACTTCATTTCTTAAGGAACTTCTAGTCCTTACAGGTTGATTTACATCACCAATGATACTATCACTGGGATGATTCTTAAGAAACACCTGATTTGGGTTTTGTAAAACCTGTTCATCAACATAGGGTAGAAAGTCTTCTGGGGTAAATGTTTCAGAAGTATCTTCTAGAACAATTTCCTTATCAGAAGGTTCTTCTATCAAAGGTTGGCAATCAGTTTTTGAAAACACATCTGAAGATGTAGGTTGGGAGGTTTTAAAAACAAAAGGATCAGACTCATCAAATTTTACATGTACTGTTTCCTCAACAGTACATGTGTTTTTATTAAAAACTCTATAAGCCTTAGAGGTTGTGGAATATCCTAAGAAAATTCCTTCATCAGACTTTGGTGCGAATTTATGTAAGTTATCTTTAGTATTCAAAATGAATACTTTGCAACCAAAAACCTTGAAGTAGGAAAGTCTTGGTTTTCTACCATTCCATAACTCATAAGGAGTTTTATTAAGAAAAGGTCTAATCAAAACTCGATTTATAGTATAACAAGCAGTACTTACAGCTTCATCCAAGAAATGTCTAGCAATAGAATATTCACTCAACATGGTTCTAGTTATCTCTTGAAGAATTCTATTTCATCTTTCAACTACACCATTCTGTTGAGGAGTTCTAGGTGCTGAAAAGTTGTGACTAATACCTTTCTTACTACAAAAAGTTTCAAAATCAGAATTTTGAAATTCTCCTCCATGATCACTATGAATAGTTTTCAATGGAAGATATTTCTCATTTTTAACTTGGGCTCTAAAACTTTTGAAATAAGAAAAAGCTTCAGATTTCCTTGCTAGAAAATAGACCCAAGTAAATCTAGTGTAATCATCAACTAGAACAAACACATAGTATTTGCCTCCAATGCTTCCAGTTTGTGTTGGACCAAAAAGATCCATGTGCACTAACTGTAATGCATCGGTTGTTGAGACTTCACCGATTGACTTAAAACTAGATTTATGTTTCTTGACATATTGACAAGGATCACAAACTTTAGAAGAATCAAATCTAAGCTCTGGTAGATCCTTACCAAGTTTTTTCTTAGAGAGTTTACATAGGTTCCTAAGATTACAGTGTCCTAATCTTCTATGCCATAACCAAGAATGATCTTCCATTGCACTTAGGAAAGGTAAATCTTGGCTTCTTAGGTCTTCTAAGTTTACGGTGTAAAAATTCTCTTGCCTATTGGCTGAGAGAATAAATTCTTCCTTAGAATTGTGAACTAAGCATTTATCATTCCTAAAATTCACAAGGTAACCTTCATCACATAACTGACTTATGCTAATGAGGTTGTGCTTAAGAACTTTAACAAAAAGAACATTTGAAATCAAAGTTTTACCCAAAAGAACTATATTACCAATACCAACAATCTCTCCCTTAGCATTGTCTCGGAAAGTTACCTTTCCTCCTTTTGTTTTGATAATCTTTTCAAAAATGCTTTTGTTACCAGTCATGTGCCGGGAACATCCACTATCCATGTACCAAATATTTTTGCTGGAACTTTCTTTATTTTCCTGAAATTAAGAACAAAGTTAGATTTTCGGAATCCAAACTTGTTTGGATCCGAGATTTCCAGACAATAAAATTTTAGGTATCCACATTTTCTTAGAAAAGTAAGCTTTATGAAAACCTAAGGATTGGGTTTTATTTAAGGAACAATTTTTTGCCCAGTGACCACCACATTGACATTTAGTGCAAAATGGGGCACTTTGAGGAACAAAATAATTGTTACTGAAAACTGGTTTTGCATGGGTATAACCAAATCCGGATTTATTTCTTAAAGGTCGTATTTGAGAATACATCTTATCAAAATTTTCCTTACCATGGGTAAAGTTTGATAAACACTTCTTTAAGGAAAAAATTTCGGACTTGAGTTTTACAACCAAGTTTTTATCCTCAAAATCATTAGTTTTTGAACTAGAGTTAGGCTCGGAAACATTTTTCATAGAAATTACTTTTTCTAATTCTTTAGAAAGTTTATTCTTCTCAGAACTTACTTCCTCAAGATTTTTTGAAATACTTTCAAAATCAGAATTTTTCTTATCAAGATCTTTAGAAAGATCTGATATCTCTTTAGTAAGAATAGAATTCCTAGAATTTGCTTTATCATGTTTCTTGTTGAGTTTGGAATTCTCAATCTCAAGAAGTTCAGCAAACCTAGAGACTTCTTCATAAGTAGGTAAAGTATTTTCCTCATCAGAAGATGATTCTTCATCAGAAGAGTTATAATACTTACTATCATTAGGATTTAAGGAAACATTGGTTAAAGATTCAGCATTTCGTACCTTAGCCATAAGACAATGATTATCAATAGGTAATCTGGCTATAAGACCAAGAATCTTCTGTCCTGAAGATTCATATTCGGAAGATTCATCTGAAGAGTCACCACCACTGGCACTCCAGGTGTCATTAGCTTTCAGAACTTTCTTAGCTTTGGCTTTGTAATACTTCTTCCTATTCCTGTCTGAATTCCTTTCCTTCCTTTCTTTCTTTTTGAGAATAGGGCAATCTGGTCTAATATGTCCAGCTCTCTTACATTCATAACAAGTAACTTCTCCATCTTTCTTATCTTTCCTGTCCTTCTTCTTATACTTGGATTGAAAGTTTCTCTGTCCAGCTATCTTGTTCATCCTTCGAGCAAGATTGGCTAATTCATTTTCTGAAACTTCACTCTCACTAGATTCAGATTGGAAAATAACTTTCTTAGACTTGGATCTGGTTACTCTCTCAGGAGTCTTAGCTTTGATCTGATTCGAAGTTGTAGTAAAAGCAACAGTACCATTTCCATTCTTCTTCTTGATGTTGTCAGCATCTCTCTTCATTCTGGTCTCATGTTGTAGAAGAGTTCCAAATAATTCATCAAGAGTAATTTGAGTGACCTTCCTGTTCTCATCTATAGCTGTTCTCTTGGATTCCCACTCATTGGGCATAATGTCAATTATCTTGTCCACAAGAGCTTCATCATGAAAACCTTTTTCTCCCATAGATTGTAGACTGTTGACAATTGTCATAAATCTTTGTTGAACTTTACAGATGGGTTCTCCATAAGGAAAATTGAAGCCATGAATTTCAGCTCTAAGCATAGCTCTTCTAGTCTCAATCACCTTAGAAGTCCCAAAGTGTGTAACCTCTAACTTCTTCCATATACAATTAGCTGCTTCACAAGAAGAAATTTGCCTATATATATTTCTAGTCATTGAACATAATAAAGTATTGCGTACCTTATAGTTGAGTTGATATTCTTGCTTTTCCTGGTTAGTAAAGGTTCTAACTTCCTTGTCAGGAATTTTATAATCTCCAGTAAGCATCAAAAAGTTGTCTACTCCAGTATTGATAACAAAAGTCTTCATACGATCTCTACAGTATTCATAGTCATTACCATCGAATATTGGTGGCCTTGTAGGGTTCAGATTGTCAATCGAACCAA
Organism: Viscum album; assembly: GCA_963277665.1. Lineage (NCBI taxonomy): Eukaryota > Viridiplantae > Streptophyta > Magnoliopsida > Santalales > Viscaceae > Viscum > Viscum album. The sequence continues at coordinate 373,072,578 of OY728160.1, read as the reverse complement.
CATTAATTCCTGCCATACTAAAAAAACTTTACACACAAACTTGTTAGTAGCTTAGAATCAAATCAACAAGGTTCGGAATGGGAAAAGTTCAGAATGGACAAATCGGAATGACAAAGTTCGGAATAGAAAAGTGAGCAAGAAAAACTTGTATGTGAGTACAAGTATTTCAGTAACCTTGGCTCTGATACCAAATGTAAGAATGGTATAGAGTAAGAGGTTTCCAACCTTTGATACCAATTGTAGGATCGAAATATAATATGAGATGCTCAATATACAAGAGGGGGGGTGAATTGTATACTTTTAAAAATTCCTTTTGAACCTTTATGGTTAGTTATGAATAACTAGAGTTTCCTTAAGAATAGGAAAGGGCTAAGTTTAACAAAGTTAAACTAAGTAAATTCACAACACCTCTAACACCGAACTGAACATGGAAAGGGATTCCAAAAGTAGGTTCCGGAAATATGATTCCGGAGATTGAAACTTAACAAAAGTTAAAATATGAGATTCTACCTTAAAGCGTATAGAATCTAAACTAATCAGAGTAAGTAAGGAGGTATAAGAAAGTTATACTTTCCTTAAGATACAAATTGCAGCGGAATAAAGACAAGTAGTAAAACTACTAGTAACAAGATAATAGTATTTTAACCCAAAGAGAAGGGTATCCAACAACCTTGGATAAAGGTCCCTTGATTTATACTTTCAAGCAAGTCTGTCTTACCCACACCAGGGTAAGCCCTCGATACGAAGATCGGTGTCTCTGTCTTGCTATCCCCGCAAGCCCTCAACTTCAAGGTAGTTGGAAACCTCTGTCTTTCTCAGCAAGAAAGCCCTCGATCTTTAAGGTAGTCGGCACCTCTGTCTTCCTATCCCCGGAAGCCCTCGAATGTAATCACCAACATTTGGAGTCGCACGAAGCTTTGAGAGTTAATAAGAGACTCTCTCTCTAGAAATCACTTCAACAGCATGTAAGTACTTTTTCAACAATCGGCATATGCATCAGCATCGAGCTCTTTCAAATGAGCTCCTATTTATAGGTAAGGTTGGCTCCACCTCCAACGGTCATATTTTCCTTAAAGTTCGGAGGGACCTGTACACGTGTCACTTAGACAACGGTTAGTTTATAACAAAATGAACGACATCGTTTTATAACAAAACAAGTGTAACAGAAAGTACGACATCATTTTAAACTCTAACATAAAGGTTCGGAATAGAAACTTCGGAGTGATGGTTCGGAGTGAATAAATTCAGAGTGTATAAAACAATGATAATCAGATTCTGTTTAATAGGAGAATTCGGAATGAGAATTCGGAGTAGGAATTCGGAATATGAATTTGTTATCAGAAATCGTAATGAGATTTCGGAATGAGATTTCTTCATTAGAATTCGTAATGATAATTCTTCATTGGAATTCGTAATGAGAATTCATCATTGGAATTCGTAATGGGAATTCTTCATTGGAATTCGTAATGAGAATTCTTCTTCAGAATTCGTAATGAGAATTCGGAATGGGATTTCTTCATTAGAATTCGTAATGAGAATTCTTCTTCAGAATTCGTATCCTAAATCTGGAATAGAATTTAGTCAGAGTTCATATCCGGAATTCGGAATGAAACTTCCTTAGTTTTTTTCCAGAATCTGAACCCTAAAACAGAATGCTTTTATATCAAAGTTTTAATGACTCCGAGAAAATGAATCTGAAACTTATACTTAAGAAAAATATGAATGAAAATATGATAAGGATAATTTTCCTTATAAAAGAGATTTTCCTTAAGAAAGCAAATTTCCTTATAAAAGCAATTTTCCTTAAGAAAGCATTTTTCCTTATAAAAGCAATTTTCCTTAAAGAAAGAATTTTTCCTCATAAAAGCGATTTTCCTTAAAGATAAGGTGTTTGTGATTTTCAAAACAAGAAGGAATGGAAAAGTCATAAGGAAAACCTTATTGACTCAACATAGAATACAGTGCCTAATGGAACTAGTTATTTTTGGAGCTTGCAGAAAGATGGGCCATCTACAGCACTTCTGTAATAATATTTAATAGTATCTAGTGGGAGAGGTTCTGCATCGACTCCTTGGTCAAGAGAAGGATCAGTAACTTCTCACCAGTCAGAGAATAAGAATACATCAGGTCATTCAGGCCGAGGTAGTGGTTGTAGTAATTATAGTCAGACCCTAAGATCTCAGTGACAGCAGGGCTGGTCATCTCAGGGTAGCAAGGTAGTGTCTCAGGACCACAGTACATGTTAGACTTATGCAGTGCAACATACCTAGAAAGAGTAATATCCTAAACCTTCTATTATATGACAAACTATTCCTATCGCCTTCATTTTATCTTATCAACTATTTGATACATGGGTTTTTCATAGTTTTATATTTGTGGTCATTGTAGAGATCCATGGGATCTTTATTTTCTGTTATAGTGATGTTATTAAGTCACACACTTCATTAGGGATAAGGACGATATGTGTGAGTATGTGTAATGAGATCCCCCTTGAGGTTTTTCAGTGTCAATTAATTTTTTATCTCTATGTCTTAGAGATGAAAGACTTTAATTTCATACTCATAATGGAAGGGTTAATCTCCTTTCAATCCTTTGTTGATATCTGTCGTTGTAGGGTGACTTTAACATCACCCAAAAGGTGGATAGTTTCTATCTAAGGGAGTGTGAGATGTCCAAGAAAATTGAGCTCAACCCGAGGAACAGAGTTTGGGTTGGATGACAACTGGGGTTGCCACATCCACGTTTAAGGACATTGGGACTATGTCAGGATGGGTAATCAACCACTAGACCATGTAACTCCTACCCTCAAGGCTCCACATATGTATCTCTATATCCACCAGCTAACCACTGCTATTTCTTCTATATAGAGGTACCCAGGCCACCTTTAAGCATGTTTATACCATGTCATGTTGGGTAACCTCATACACGCAACCTCATGTATCTACTAAATTATCTTAGTACTTGTCTTCTAGTCATTATGATTTCCCCTCTACAGGGGTAGCCACACCCACCTTTACTGTCGTTAGGACTGCGTTAGTTTGCGTAACCTCATGCACCCAACCTTAGGGCTCTACCTATGTATATTGGTACCTCTAACACAATTCCATTGGCTATGAAACACATAAAAACGTTTCATAGTAAGGAATGATAAGTCACACAATGATCAAAGTTAGGATAATCACACATAAACAAGTATGTTCATGGCTACTCACAAACACACATGAGTCTCGAAAAATTCATTGGATAGTTAAGAATAATATCACATCATGGTAACATCATATATATAAAATACAGATAATGGTAACGAACCTCATAACTCAAAGTCTTCAATGTCAATAGAAAAGTTCGTTGCAGGTGTTTTCACCCAAACCACGTTCGAACACCAACCAGAAATATGATCACATGTCAATAATTCCTAAAACCAAAAACCATTTATTTTATTTTGAAAAGAAAAAAATATCTTATGTGATTATAATTTCTATATCCTAGATAATGTTAGTATTATAATTGTAGAAAATTGCATGCAAAATTCTCTTTAAGAATAATTGTAAAACAACATTATTAAATCTATAACTCTTAATTAATTCAATAAGTCATACAATATTCATTATAATTATTCTTTAATAAAACCATATAATGATCACAGACAAATACATAATTATCATTTCATAATTTAATATCATTGTGACATGATAATTTTTCATATGATTACCCTTTAGATAATTTTTATAATTATATTCTAATGATTTTTCTTAAAACATATTGTTCACAATTCAATAAACCTATTTAACAATTTTATTTCTTTAAAATTTCACATTTATCGCTTGATAATTTTCCAAAATTATCATTGTTAAAATTTTACAATTATCATTTAATAATTTTACTAATTTATCTTTTTATAATTTTTTTTTAGAAAATTTGTCTATTAAAAAAATATGAAGAATATAATTGAACATACCTTGTTTCCTAAAAAAAACATTTGATTAAAATTCTTCTCATCGACATGAATTAAACATAATGGATGGAACCTAAATCAAATCAATAAACAAGAACATATTGAGAATTTGAGTTTAGAAGAAAAAAATTGAATAGAGAGAGTAAGAGAGTGGGAGAGGCATGAAAAAAAATTGAATTCCTACCTATTACATGGACACCACCAAAAATTAAATTTATAATGCATTTTCATGTATGAATTTTGTAACATTTATTAATTTAATAACTTATTTATTACTCTCTATTATTAATATAATGTGTCAACTGATCATCATATTTGATGATTTATAGACATACATCATTAGCCAAGATTAAATAATTATCATTGGTCTTGAAATGAGTGCCTCAATTTCTGTGTCAGGCTGGCTTTGATAGTGTATTAATATGAGACCTTACAAATCAGTTATGACCAAAATTGAGTTTTGACAACAAATAAAATATTATTTTCAAAACATAATGATAACAACAATCATTATATAATTTAATATTTTACATTAATAATAATAATAAAAAAATATATTATTAAATAGCAATCATCATTTCCACCTTTAATATTATTTTCCATATCTAATTATAATAATATCATCAATATTTATTATTATTATTATATATCTCACATTAGTTCCACCATTAGAATTTGAAATAAAATCCTTTATGAAATACCAAATATCTAATAATTTTATATTAACCATACAATTTTAACTATGTGTTACAATTAATAATATTCATGTTATTATATAACCTTGAAATAAAAATTCACCCTTGAAAAAATGTTGGTCATTAATTATGTAAATTTAATTACACTTTTAATTTTCATTTTAATTTCTTGAACACAAATAATAATAATAAAAATATATTATGAAATTATTTTGATTTTAAAATTCTTTTAATTTCCCAAGAAAAATTTCAAATTCCAAATAACATAAATGGTCAAAGTTCATTAAATTTATTCACTTCCGATGTTAAACCCCACATTACGAAGATAACGTTTGTTCTCATATTTCTCATATAATGCACCGTTTTGGAGATATTAATTATTTATTAATTTAAAATCATAATAAATAATTGAATATAAAATAGGGTTTTTTTCATGGAATGTTGTCAAAAACCCAATGAAAATAAAATTTATACCTAAACTAGGGTAAATACTATGTTCTGGACCCAATGGTGATCTCACATTTATACAAAGATAACCATTTGAGAGACATTAAATTATATAAAAAAATAATTTACTAAAAATTATTAAAAAATTATTCTCACGAGCAACCCATCCAACCTTATGATTATTATAAATGTTATACATATACTACAATAAACACTGAGTCCCAGACCCAACTTTGGTCTTATATTTCTCATACGACGTTCTATTTTGGAGTTATTAAACTATATTGAGTAAATAGTGCATACATAATATAAAAAATTTAATAATTTTATTTTGTCTGTATTAAGTCTTTCTAAGCCTTGGAAGCTTGTACTAATTCATCATCTATCACCAAGAATATTACATAGAATATTCTATGTTGTTAACTAGGATATTACACCTAGGAAATATCTTTATGACATTTATTAAGTTATTTTTATTGAAAATTTACATTTTCCTATAAAAACACATATAAATTATCAAAAATAGAGTTTTTATTATTTTTTAAAAATTAATTATATTACAATTCTACCCCTATATAGACATCCCATCCCTGAAAAGTATCACTAATATTATTTCTCAAATAACTCAAATAATTGAGCTTGAATTTCACACTCCCGCTCTCAGATCTCTGTAACAGGGAAAACATGAAGAACATAACAAGTCCAATCAGTCTATGGGATCGCACAAATGCTTCCCTACGAGTCTACCCAAAATATAAGGTATAACCCTTATAGCCATTACCCTTTTCTTTGTCCCCGTATGTTAGTCACAATTATCATATAACTAAATATATATATATATATATATATAATAACACAATAAATTGCTTAGTTCAAAACCATTATACCGACAAAGATATATCACATAGTATGTATACCCTGATATATCACACATAAAAAATTATCCCAAACAGATTGCACAAATCAATGCATTAAATTAATTAACTATTATATAGCACAACAATAGGTATATATCTGGAATGTGAACCTTTGTACCTATTCATGGTGCATGAACATACGAGAAGTCTCATAAATCATATATAGCTTTGAGTGTGCCACCGAAGATGAATTTAATCAATAGTAATATCAGAACATAAATTTACACATATGAAAACTCAGAGGTACACTATATAGTGCTGGCTAGACACTAACATAGTACCCATTTCTGATTCTTAATGTCATATCTCCTGTCTATCCTATCCCAAAAAATACAAGAGAAAAATAATTTAGTGAATCCTAGTTCTTTGATACCTTTTTCTAACATCCCTACCTATATCATTTGGTCTGATCTAGATGTTATGTGACCTCATGCATGCCTCCCCATATGTAAGAGGTTTTTGACTAATAGTGAATGTAAAAATCTAGCAATGGGGATACTATACCGTCTTTCTCATGTCATTGAGTAATATAATAGTGAACAATAGAAAAAAAAATTAATAAATAATCAGAGTAATATGTGGAAACTAGATGATGTTCTAAATATAAAAGTATCACCTAAAGTGGTAAGATTATCTATAGGGTTAGTAGTAGGTAAATAAAAAAACATTTGAGTTGGTACTTCGAGGTCTATTTCGGTCTTCTCTAGCTCCATGATTCAGTGTTTGGCCATCCACCATAGGTCCTTTTCCCTTCACTAAATTGATGGTAATAAAATCTATAAGAGCACTAAAATTCTAGTTTAGGGTTTGAGTATAAGACTCATTAGCAAACCCCCAATTCATCCTTACCATAAGTTAAAAAAATATATACATGTTTATATGATGATAGATGTAAATTATCAGTAAAAAATATATGTTGACTCATCATGATCCGACCAAGCCACCATGAACCCCAGCCCCACCTTCTTTGGCTCATTCCCAGTAATAATGTTAAACAAACACATACATATATCAAGGTCACATAACTACCCTCACTCTTCTTGTGGTTTTTTAAGGGTTTGGGCCAAAGACTCATTTATTATTATAGCAAAGCAAATTCCTCTTTAAAATGGGTAGTGGGAGTCCAATTACATAGCCCAAAGTCCTATTAGACATTTAGCCCATTACATGGCATGTAGGACAAATTTTTTGGCCCAAGGTCCATTCTGTTAATAATAATACTTCATTACCCACCTGTGGTAGTACCACATAGTACCCCCCGTCGCTACAGTGACTTGTCGTCTCTATAGTGCATGTCGTTGCTACAGTGTCGCTGCTGTAATAATTTGCTACAGTACCTGCGTCCCATCGGTTTTGAACCCCCATTTTCATGTAGGATTACAGGGTTCAAACCACTAAGCCAAAACCCAAATATAAATGTGTTGATGGGTAACGAGGTATTGACATGGCCTCCCCACCTGCACACCTCACGTCCCCAATGAGTACCAAGGTGTCCACACCTAGGGCTTAGGCTAGTTCCCAATAAAGTAGAGAGAACCATGATATATTTGATAGAATATAGTTCGTGTTCCCTTATGAGGACTCTAACCCAGAACCTCAGGGTCAGGACGCCACGACCTTTAACCAACCCACTCGTGCCTCGCTGGCACCACCCTTCTGGTGGTGGATACATGAACATCGTATCTTTCATCATGTCTTTCTTTGGTTTTCTTATTCTTTTAATCACCCATGGACCAAGTTCGTAGGAATCCATGACCAATATCTTCCAGAAATCTACTATTCTTTCCCCTCTATAGTGGTTTCCACGTCCACCTTTAAGTATGTTAGGACTATATCAGGATGGGTAAGTATCCCCTAGACTATGTAACTCCCACCCTCAAGGCTCCACCTGTGTATCTCATTATCCGCTAGCTGGAAACTATCATTTCCCTTATAACTCAGTAATCATGCACACCATTACAAACATTATGGCCAAATCAGGTTGGGTAACCTCGTACACCATAACTAAATGCTCCACTAGATTATCTTATTAACTTCTCACTAGTTACTTTGCTTTCCCCTTAATGGGGGTTTCCACGCATTTCTTTAATGATGTTAAGACCACATCTGGTTGGTGAACCTCATACACCCGACCCCAGGGGTTGAACTGAGAATCAGGGTACCTACAACACAATTCCACAGGCTATAAAACACAAAACCAAAACATGTCATATAAAGTAATGATAATTTACACTAGGGTCAATGCTAGGATAATCACACATAAACATTTACACCAACTACTACTCACACGCCCACATGTGTCTAAAAAACATGTATGGGTAGATGTATCATAATATCACATCAAGATGAAATCATAGGCATACAAGACCCATAAAGGTATGGAATCTCCTACCTCATAGTCATCAATTTCAAAAGCGAAGGCTTTTGAAGGTTTTGTCACCCAAACCGTGTTCGAACACCAACTACAAATATAATCTCACATCAATGATTCCTAAAACCAAAAACCATCTATTTTATTCCAAAAAAATAAAATATCATCTATGATAATACTTTATCTCTCCTAAATAATTTTCATATTATCATTATAGACATATGCTTGTAATATTAACTTTAAGAATAATTATATAACAAAATTTGATAATTTATAGCTCTAAATTATTTTGATAACAAATGCGCTATTCATTATAATTATTCTTAAGTAAAAATATTTAATAATCCTTGAAAAATGAATAATTATCATTTCATAATTTAATACCATTTTAGTTGATAATGTTTCTTATAATTACCCGTGAAAAATTTATATAACTATATTCTCATAGTTTTCTTTTCAAATTATCATTTACAATTCAATAATAATATTTGAATTTTTTTTTCTAAAATTTCATAATTATCTCTTGATTATTTTTCACAATTATCATTTTTAAAATTTTGAAATTATTACATCATAATTTTAGTATTTTATTTTTTGATAAATTTTTTTAAAAAAATGTTGGTTAAAAAATGTTGGTTAAAAAAATGTTAAAACCCCGATTGAAGACACATTGATTCCTATAAATAATCTTGTGATTAAAATTATTCTCATTGAAACAAAACCAATGGAACTGATGGCACGTAAATCTTAGGAATAACGAATAAGTTATTGAGAAATGAAGATTAAAACAATGAACAATTAAAAGAGAATAATAGATAATGAGAGATGGGAGGGGCATGAGAAAAAATTTTCTTCCCACAAATGCCATGTGAACCACCGAAAATCCAAATTAAAATACTTTTTCGTCAATTAATTTAGTAACATTTATTAATTGCATCACTTATTTATTACTTTATCCATTTAATTTCATGTGATAACTCTTCGTCATATTGGTAACTTCGTAGACCGACACCATGATCGAAAATTAAATATACAATAGTGGTCTTGAAATGACCACCTCAATTCTAGGGTGACGTTGTTGCTGACGGCATGTTAATCTGACACCATACAAATGAGTTATGATCGAAACATTGTTTTTACAACAAATAAAATAATTTCATACAATTTAATAATAACAAAAAAAATATTATAATTATTAAATATTTTATATTAATAGTAATTATTATAAAATAATTATATTATTAAATAAATTTCAACATTTACCTATTTTATATTATTTTCTATATTTAATTATTATTATTATTATTATTAAATATCTAACTTTAGATCACCAATTAAATTTTATATAAAAACAACCATTAAATACTGATTAGTTAATAAATTTATATTAACAATACAATTTCATTTATGTGAGATAATTAATAATATTACTATTAGATAAACCCAAAATAAATATTCACCCATGGAGAAATGTCGTTCATTAATTAAGTGAATTTAATTACACATGTAATATCAATTTTAAATTCTTGAACACAAATAATAATAATAATCATATATTAAGAACATATTATGATTATTATAATTATATTAATTTCCCAACAAAAAATTCAATTTCCAAACATAAACGTCTGACTCTCAGTAGATTTATACCCCGCCTAGGTTAAACCATGTCTTACTAACCTTACAGTGGTCTCATATTTATCAAACAACCCACTGTTTGGAAGATATGAATTAATTATTAATTAAAAATCTGAATAAATAAGTAATTTATTTTAAAATAGGGTCCTATCATGTGTGATGTTTCCAAACACCAGACATAGATAAAATTTATACCTCACTTAGGGTAAATCCCATGTTTAAACCTAAAAGTGGTCTCTGATTTTTCAAAGTATGCATCATTTGGGAGATATTAAATTATTTTCAAAAAATTATTTAATAAAAAGTATTAAATATTTTACGCTCACAAGAAATCCATCCAAACATAATATGCTAACAAATGTAATACCCTATATACGGTAAACACCATGTCTCGAACCTAATGGTGTCATTGGTTTTCTTATATGATGCAAAATTTTAAATATATAATTATATTTTGAAAAAAGTTCATGTGTGTAATCTAATATATTTAATAGTTTTATTCTGTCTAGGCTGAGGCATTTCAAGCCTCAAAATCTAGTACTAACTTAGTATCTAACTCTAAAAATATACCATAGAATATTAATAGGTGTTAAATATGATTTTACTATTAAAATAGATATTTTAAACATTTATTAAGTAGTTTTTATTGTAAACAAACATTTTCACAAAAAAAACTTATAAAATATCAAAAAAAATGGTTTTTTATTCTTTTTTATAAAATCTATGATATTTCACCTAATATATCACATCACTATATTTTCATAATATATTATAGATACCAATGGTTTAATACCAATGTCTCTTATAATATGCATCACAAGAATATCATAGGATATGACTCTAGGTATTATTTTGAATATTATATACCCATTTTAGTTCATATCAAAGAATCACCCACTTGCACGTAAATACCATAAATAATTTATGAAAAACATTACAACTCTCTTTGAATACATCCAATATCTTTTGTATATAGTTGACTAAATTCTCTTCATTTTTAAACAAAAACATTGCCAAAAAAATTATTCATTATTTGAAGAAATAAATATGTGATCCTATGAGAATTTATCAAGTTGATAGCAAATATTGAATCCCAATTCAATAAATGTAATAAAAAATTATCATCTAAAAAAACATTAGTATTTTTCCATCAATGAAGGGTTCTTATTTTATATTCAATAAGTATACTCATATCTTCATATAATCATATCTTCTAAAAGAGGTATCATATAAATCATTTTTATACCTATATAATCTCTTTTTATATGGTAATGTGTTCCCATTTCACATGTAACTCTTAAATATAGTGCAGTTCATCACATACATTCATGATTTTATGAAATTAACTGAATAATATAAATGAAAACACCACACATTATTCGCATATATAGTTAATCATGTCACATGTGGATCAATATAACATTGAAATCTATTTCATCAAATTAATTAAATCATGGTACACATATCTTTAATATATCATACTAGTAGAAAAAATTTGTATTTGTTAGAATTCAATCAATGACATGATTAGAAATAAAACCAATCATGACTAATTAGATAATCCTAAACACATGCCCAGGAATGGTATCAAAAGTATGTTGTTTCACATTATAGAGATATCACCATTCTCATGTAATGTGGAATTTAATAAGAATACACCCCTAAGTATATCAATGGCTATTGGAAATTCCATTTATATACTATGTTGGGTCTGTATAAATAATAAGTGTTGACTTATTACCTTATGATTCTATTAATTATATATCATATGAAATATTTTGTTATTACAAGATTTTACTCAAGATAATATTAATACATCATCACAAACCATAATTTCTATGATGATCATTAACAAGGGATAAATCAAATTTCTACTTTGAGGGGATATTATCATTCTACTATTAATATAATATAAATTTCGCACACATGAATGAATGATAAATATATACATTTTTTAATATAAAACAATGATTTTTTTACAAAAATTACATCCAATACTTCCTATATATATATATATATTACTGAGTGATTCACAATGACCCTCATTTTTTTCCAATAAATATTCTTTTTTAAAGGATCCTATACAATATCCCACATATAAAACCAACAAATCATTACATTTCCCCTCTCAATGGTCTCTCAAATGAGATGGAACTTACGATTAATTTTTTTGGTCATTTGGTAAGACCGATCATCCTTTTCCATCAAAATATATCCTTAATTTTTATAGTAAAGCTTATTTTTTTCATTACTAAGAACCACCCCCACGATCAGAGAAGAAATTATTAATCCAAATTAATTACTTCCAAAAATATAATGCATTGATGTATTCTTCCTATGTTTTTTAGTCTTCTACAATGTCTTTTTTTGATCTATTTTAGCTTATATCTATATAGTCTAGTAAAAACAATAAACCAGATTGATATATCATATAATATTTATTATATGAACAACTAGCTTTAGTGTAACCCTTTATAATCATCTCACTCATAGTTGTGGTTTGTCTTAATGGTGAGCACCTCGTAATCCTACAAATAAATAGGGCTTCTAAACCCATTGGGAGTAGTTACTGTAGTGTTACTATAGTAGTGTTGTAGCACCGGAGGCATTGTAGCAATAATGACACTCTAGCAGCATGAGGCACTATAGCAGTACTAGCGATGGGCACTTTAGAAATGGTGGGTACTATGAGGTTCAATAGAAGGTGGGTATTGTAGTACTACTATTCACATAATGGTCCTTGGGCCAAAAACTTTAGGCCTACAGTCCATATAATGGGATACATGTCCAACGAGCATTATGTCCAAATATATATGATGTAATAAAGAAGTTAGTTTGGTGGGTTATCCCTTGGGGCTATGACCTAACATTCATGCCTCTATGTATGCAGTGTGTATTTTTTTGATATAATTTTACCCCCAATCAACTAATATAATATAATATAATCATCTCACTCTGTCCTCCAAAGACCGATATTATATCCTTACATTTTATTAATTACTGAATGATGTTATTGATAGTAGTCAAGTGAGCCTTGCAAGGATTGGACTAATATCCACTTGTTATATTATTTAATAAGTGACATCAGGTGAAGTAAACAACATTGGATACATTATAAATCCTATATAAAACACATAATAAACTGTATCAATTCATTATAACTCATAAAAAATATTTTTAATCATCTTAATATTCGTTCTATGCAATAACAGTAAAGACCCCTTCTCGGATTTCTCCATGAAAAAACCGATTTATGACTTAAAAAATTTATGAATTTCGACCCAGTAAAAGAAACCAATTTTATCCATCTTCAAAAACCTTTCTGATAATTATATAGGTTGTTTCACCAATGTTTTTCATTGTGAAGAACATTTTCGACCACATACTTATGGAATGTAAAGTCATGAAATCATTTCTGAAAAGTAGTATCTCATCCATATAAAATAAAAAAATACCACCACAATCACACTAATATAATTGTATACATAAGAATAATCGTGATTTTTTATTGAACTTGACTCTTTGATTGTATCCCCAAATATGAAATTAATACTCTAAAAGGGTTAATTGAATCCATAAACCGACCATCACAACATGAATTCATTAAAAAAGTCATTTAGAACATCAAAACATTCATGTTGTATCATACCTATTCTAAATTAGGTCTATATAATGTGGATTTTGAATCCATTTGACATATATCAAAATACTAATGAATAGCTATGTAAAGAAATATCTAAATGGACATTATAATAAAACATTGATAAAATGTTTCTTTCAATTCAATACCATGAATTTAATTGAAACCCTTTTCCACGAGACATTATTTATTGTTAGAAATTATACTATACATGTCATTTTTACTTTATAAAAGGAACTTATAATCTATAGGTCATACCCAATTAATTCCATCCACTAAGATCTAAACTCGATTAAGTGTATATGTGGTATATTTTTTATACCACATAACTTAGCTATTTATCATAATATGAACACTTAGTAGCCTTTCGATATGTGGAAGGGTCATCATTTATGAACATTAATTCTTCAAAATTATCTACATGAAACTGATATCATTATAGATTCTAAGGAATATTTCCATCCCTGTGAGGATATTGTACAGTCATAGATGGTACTTATTTTATAACTATTTCTGAAATTATTCAAAATTTTATATTAGTATCCTTTCCTATTTATTGTTATTGAACTTATTCAAGTTCAAAATTTCACCCACTTACTCCATGAATGATATATTCCTTCTCATGGAATATAGTAAAAAACATAACAAACACATTGTATTTTATAGGATTTTAGAAATAATATCTCATAAATTCCAAGGGATAACCAAAAAATAATCACATATAAGAGTTATATTCATTTTTACTACAACCCAAGAATTATGTGTATTCCACACAATCAAAAACACACATAAAATATATATTTCGTCCCAATATAAATGTTATATGGTTATTTTATAACTACTTTAGTTGGAACATGGTTTAGTAATAATTTGGTAATTTTTAAATTATATCCCTAGAGGGAAATATTGTGGTTTTATTGACTCATAATTGATTGAACCATATCCCAAAAGGTATGATTACTCCTATCAATAACACCATTTGAATGGGGTGTTCCAAGAGGAGTGAGTTATGATACTACTCTTATTATCTCTGATGATTAGTGAATTATTTTCTAAATTATTCACAACCCTATTATGATTGTAGATTATTAATACTTTTCCTTGTTGATTTTTACTTTGAAATGAAACTCTTGGAACATTTCCAAGATTTTTTGATTTTGAATCATGAGAAACACATAACCATGCCAACTAAAGTTATTATTAAATGTTATGAAGTATCTAAACCCACCACATGATTGTGTAGTCTCTAGTCTATACACATCACTGTGTATAAGATAAAATAGTCTTGTATCCCTTTAAATTTTCCTATTAAAAGATGAATTGATGATTTTACGTAATAAACATTAATCTTAATTAATAAATAATTATTACTTATCAAAAATTCATAATCGAATCATTCCAATAAATCAACTTTTTGTTGTCTATGAATATGTTTATAATTTATATTTCCAAGGTAACAACTCCTGATGTATGTGGGGTTAGAATCAAACTTTACATTCTTATTATAAATGAAATATATAAGATTATACACATACATAATGTAACACACCATTGTTTTAATATGTTATTTCCTTTAAATAAATCATGGATCTTTTATAAAATATGATACATACAACACGAAACCAAATAGAGAATGATTTATCTCATTATAATAGAATATTAAAATAAAAAATTAAATACATTAAGAGATAACAAAATGAAAAATAATGTGTAAAATTAATTATTGTGTGAAACAATTTGTAAATAAACCAACTCAATGGTTAAACTTTTCAACATCATGATCTTCCATGAAGATCACAAAACCAATGATAGTGGTAAAAATAACTAAACACATATAAAATTTGATCAATATATTGAAAAATAAATTAGAGACTAGGATAAATGATTTTAGATATGTTTATGAGGTTATATATATTTAATTGTAATATAGTCATCAAATATATATATCCATTATTCATATGGTGATTGGATATAATTTTATAATAGGTACATTTAAGTTGATTAATTGTTAATAACAAATTTAAAAAATATATAAATCCTATATAATAAATAATTATGGAATAAAAAATATGTCTAGGGGTTCTGATGCGCCCGTAAGGGGCTCCTCCGCGACGCTAGGTTTTCTTGTCGCCACCCTTCAGCTCTCGGTCATCTACAGCTCCACTCCTCAGTTCACAGTGTTTTTGTGGAGTGCTCCTCCTGCTGTGGAAACTCTATTGTTCGATTACAGTTTTCAGTGTCGTTGAGGTTCGGGTTCTGTGTTTCGAGGGTTTGCGGGTCTCTGGAGGTGTCTTGGGTGGTCGTCAACATTGGGCCTCTGCAACGTCGAAGACTTGCGATCTTCAGTGGGCTCGGCTTCCATGGCGGCACAGTGAATTCTGTGGTCGAGTTTCGGTCTGCTTTGGTTCGAGGTTGTGGATGTGTGTCTCGAATGTGGGATTTTGGTGGATATATGGTCTCCTCAAGTGTGGATGACGATGGGATTTGGATCGGCTCATTTGAGGAGGGCTTCCTCCGGAGTGGATGTCTCCGTGTGCGGTTGTGGTGGTGGAGTCCATATCTGCGGGCTTCTTCCAACGAGATCTGAGGATTTAGGAGGTTTATGTTCACAAAAATATGACATGAACGACGGTGATGTGTTTGTTGGAGATGACGGTGATGTCAATCGCGGGATTAATAGAATGTTTTCCCGAGGATCTGTGTCTCGATGAAGTGTAAGTCGTTGAAGGTTTCCGGTTTTCTTCTCTGGCAGTGAAGACGACAACAATGATGGCACTGATGATGGAGGATGATAGTGATCTAACTGGCCTCTTGGTTCGAGGCCCATCCTCGTGAAGATCGAGGTGGGTATGCTCGTGGCTCGAGGTGGATGATAGCGGTTTTTCCGAATCTTGATTTTTGAAATTTGAATGTTGGAACTATTGAATTTTGAATGTATCATTTCTGGTTGATGGGGATGTGGGTTTTGTGGAATAGGTTTGTATGGTTTTCACTTTTCCAAAAAGTGTCTTTTTTAAAATACAATAAAAATGATTCTGGAAAAAAATGTCTATATAAAATAAAGAGACCCTTTTCTATTCATATTCAATGATTCTTCTATGAAGAATACTAACTATAGAAAAATTGATCAAGTTATTTTTCTTAGAAATGAATATTGAAATGACCTTTATAATTGTAATATGAAACTATGGAGCCTTAAGTCTAATATAAAAGCATGGAGTAATAAATAACTTATCAATATTGATAAAGTGATTTATGACTTGGTATAGGGTATTTAGAATATATAGAATAACCAATGGGGATGAATTTGATTTACCTATATTCAATAGAGAAGTGAACATATCTTTTAAATTTAATGATAAAATCTAAATAAAATATTTTCTCCTCAAATAAAATTATGGGGTCAAATAGATTAATGAATTGGTTATAATTTTTTCTTCTTTCAATAATCTCTAGAAAATAAAGAAGGCCAACAATCCGCTAACCTACCAAAAAAATTGTATTGATATACTCTTTGGGAGGAACTAGGTAATGGGTCATATTGTGGGATACTTCAAGGAACACTTCAATATTGTATTAAATATAATTGTTAGGGATATGATGGATTTTTTCCTAGTGCCTATTGATTATTTGGATAACAGTGTACTCATTAAGATCACTGAACTATATACGATTTAGTCTAATTTTATTTCTCTCATCCTTTCAAGTGTTCCTAGGCTATATGGGTACACTATCCTTTTTCTATAGAAATATTTGAACATTGCAAATAATTAATTGATGATAATGATTTATATTTTCATTATAATTGGTATTATTATAAAATATGTGAACTCTTAGTTTTTTTCTTATTGGTAAAAGTTGAATCTATAGTCTCTATAAAAAAATTAATTAAGTAGATCATAATAATAGTATATAAAATATTTTCATTAAAATACATTACACTATAATATCCTAATTCATTTCAAACTTAGTCTCCAATAATTATTCTAGATTCATCTATGGGAAGAAAACACCGGATTTTCTTTTAAGTGCCTTAGAATTTATTAATTTGGAAAATATATTCTGGAAGAGTTGTGTAATTTCGCTGAAGATTGTTTTAAGAATATATTTTACCACTATAAAATGGGACTTCATCTTTGAAGTTATTCATAATTTTGGGTTCAGTAATTTCTTTGGATGTTTGAAAATATTATTTTACTCTTCCTAGATGTCCATCAGGATAAATAGTACAGCAAAGGGATAGTTCCCATTATATTTTAGGGTTATTAAAGTCAAACTTATCTCTAATATTTAAATTATATTTTTTGGAGAACATCTATGTTATAAATTTTTTATATGGTTTTGTAGATCTAGATTAAACCTATAAAAACTTGGATAAGTCTTCAAGCTCCTAAGAGTTTTTTTATAATGATATAATGATTATTTTTCAGGTGGTATTGGAAATATTAAATTAATCAAGGATCAATTTCACCATTATGGGAATATATTTGGGATGAATATATGTTTTCCCAGATCTCTCATCCTCTATAGTAAAAACATCTACTGTTGGAGGAATCTTGTCAAGAGGCACTTAAAATTATCAAATTTCAAACATCCATTTAATTATTTGGGCATCCCCTGTTTTCTAGAATCCTTAAAACTTATTACTTTGTTGACATCATCAATAGTAGAAATATTCGAATAGGTTATTGGAATGGTAAGTCACTATCTCATGTTGGAATAATATCTTTTTCCATGGGTATTGTAATAACCAAATTTAACAACTCCTTCGTGGTTTATAAATGGAATATTTCCTTAATAAAATGTATAAATATGTATATAATTTTTTTATTTAGGCTGAAATCTTATGTTAGAGTAAAAATATCAATATTATATGAAGAATATGTTATATCCCAAACAATGAATAAGGAATGGGAATTAATTATTTGGGTTATTTTAGTGATGCACTTATTGCACGGTCTATCTAGAGACTATTTACTAATATGTATAAAGATGATAATTTTATCAAATCTAATTTTATTGAAAGGGTTGTGATTGGAAATTTTTATTCCTTGAACACATCTTTATAGCCCAGACTGATGCAGTTTTATATTGTTATGATGAATAATTATAGATTGATTTCATTCAAAAATCGTGATATCCCTTTTTTTGTTGATAGTTTTCTTGGATTCCCATTGGCTGATGGGTTTTAATGTGGTATCCTTGACCACCAATATTAATATTTGGGAGAATATCATTTCCTCGTTTACTTATCTCATTTATTCATTAATATATTTAATATAGGGGTGAAACTTCTTCCCTAAAAGGGACTTATTATTTTATAATGTAGTTAAGCATGTGTCCATTACGTGTAATATATACTACCAACTATAATGTGTAGTCCAAACAAATTCTAAAAATTCATTGATCAATTTAATAAGACATGTATCTCTCCCTCTATATATGATTCAATATTGAAATTTGAGAATGGAGAATTTTTAATTGATGATTTATTGATGAAAATTGATTTCCATTTGTCCTACGTGTAGCTAGTACAAGTAATGGGAATATTCGGTTCAAATTTTATTCTTTAAGTTTCATTTTTATTATTAATTTAAGAATTTTCTTTCTTCAAATTTTTTTAATATCATGATCTTTAGGGATGCTTCCATCTCTGGTTTCGCTACTAAATACTCTAACAAGTTTTGATAGTTATTGTTTAAAAACTCTTTTAAAGTGGTAGTTGTTAAATCCTTTCATATTATTTTTTAATATAAACATATCAAGTTTTAGCAATAAATATTTCTATTTTCCATCTTCAATGGGAATTATTCTCTAATCCATCAAATTTGATGTACCTCTATAACTCAGTTTGGATGGTAACAACATATAATAACTACATTTTTTTTATAAATTTAATATTGGTGGGAATTTAAAAATATATAGAGTGTATATATATATTATTTAAAAAACCCAATGTATATGATGGAAGAAAAAAACTTGAAATAGGGAGCTAAAGGTATCCTTCAACCAATATGATATAGTGGGATATTTAGCGATCTCCATGGAAGAGCTCTTCCATGATTCTCTAAAGATTGTATACTAGAATATGTTTTTTTAACATGAGATATAGGGTTTCATTTTAGAAATACAGATTTATAAGATAAATCAATATAGTAGGATGTGGCTAAAATTGGATTAAAATTTCATAGTGCTCCCTATAAAGGCCAATATTGACATTCTTTCTTGGAGACTAGCAACGACTTGGATGGGAGGTAAGGAATTTTATAAGAAAAATAATTTCATAGACTCTCATACTTTTAGTGAATGTAATAGAGTTACATAAATATTTGAAAACATAAGAGAGGGATAAAATTATACTTTTTTTCCCTAAGTAAATTGATGAGAATCTTCTCCTTAATATTTTTACTACTCAATATTTTTTTTATTATAAAATTTTCCAGGCCCTAGAGGTTTTCATAAGGGAGATATTTCCTCAATTATTATTCTTAAATAATTAATTGATTTGTTTATAATATTAAAATAGATACTCTAATACCATTCGGTTAATATTAATGATTATTTTTCATATAAATGAAATTTTTTTATTGTATTTTATTAAAATCATTTAATGTTAAAATATAATATTTCTTTCAAACAATTTTTTTAAAATTATTTTGTGTTTTTTATATAATAAATTAAATTTATCACTTTTAAAGGGTGATTAAAATGAAATTTAATACTTCAACGTATAAAAATTATAAGGATTTAATTATTAATGGATGTGATATATGATTAAGAACACTTGGTTTTTTGAAATTCATTATTCTATAAAAATAGTTCTTTCTATATAATTTATGTTTTAATTTAGAAGTTAAATTTAAAATATTTAGATAATTAATTAGGTTAAATGGAATCAAAAAATTAATCTTCTCATTTAAATGAGTTAGGGAAATATATTTCGTTTTTAGGTATAAAAATAAGTTTCCGAAGTAAGTGTTAGTCATCTCACTAAAGCAAAAAAATAAGATAAAGTACATTAATTAATGAGAAAGGGCCTAAAATGTCAATAAAAATTACATATTAATGACTGAATAATGTTATTATAGACGTAATCATATCCTATATATACTATTTCTTCTCTTATGATCCATGATCTATTTAAAAACACATTCTATATATGTTGAGGAATATGTATTTTCAGAAATGTCACATTAGATCACATATAAATAGACATATATTATACCAATATAAACATGCACCTTTAAAAAATTCACTAGAATACCTACCTAAATTCTCTACTTGAAAATCCTATACCATGTTTTCTATCCACTATTCAAATAAGATGTTTGAAATCTCACATTTCCATGAGACTATCTTACAAAAGATTCAAGCGTTATACATAAGTGGTGTCATATTATTAATCCATATTTATTATATTATTCATCAACCTCCCTATAAATATGATTTATCACATTAATAATTTTTAAGTAATTAGACTTCTATAAAAATGTTATTTTTACAATATAATAACTAGTTAATACTCATTCAATCTTTATAATGTGTTCTTGTTTGGGTTGTTTTTTCCACCTATATGAATGATGTTACATCATTTTCAACTTCAATGAATAATATAACTCAAATACGATTAATATTATATTATAATTTATTATTTATTATTTTTTCATAATTATTTGATTCTAATATTCTAATGTATTTTCACTAATTAATTCTATTCTTTTTCAAATTTAATAATCCCCAAAAAATATTATATTAAGTGTTCCTTGAAAATAGTTTTCATAAGTTCTATGAAATGACCATTAGAATAAAAAAATGTATCCAAAAAATATGTTAAATCTTCATGAACATTATATAAGTAGTTAACTCATGATCAAGTATCAAGCATTGAAACATCCAACCCAATGAAAACATGGAAACGAAATTGTTGACACTCGAATATTAAATTAAGAAATTAAAAATTAATATGTGGGTAATAAGGAATTATAAATAAGTAATACTAATTGAAATATATATGAATAAAGTTATTATAAATATTTATAAAAAATATGAGATTATTATATATATTTTTAGAGAAAATTTTACCAAACATAATTTTGAGTTAGGATTTTATATTCCAATATCACTTCGTAATTGTGATTGTTTATGAAAATATTTCTATCAGGGGATATTGTTTAGGGTTTATTACTTAAACCATATATATTTGGTTCACATAAAATTCCATATTATTAATATTTTCTTATAAATTTCCTTTTTTATAGTTATATTATTACTTAAGTTCATTTTCTATCGACTTTGACTTTCTCTACAATAGTGTGAAAATATTATTTTTTAACATTTTCCACATAGTCTATTTCTATTACTATTTTATTTGGTTCTAAATAAGAAAAATTATTTATAGGACTTCATTTTTTCCAAATAATTTTTTATTCACAAGTTTTATAAATTATTCCCTTTCATATAATAGTTATTAAAAATTAGTGTATTTCTTCTTATTTTTTATATAATTTTCTAATGATCCTAAAAAACAATTTAATCTATGTCAATATCCTTTAACGTTTATTATGATTAACTAGGTATATTGTTTAATTATAAAATCCATAATATTTTCCTCGAAGGTGATTCATCATGGTTTATGGAAATATATATGAATTTCATTTATTTATCATAATCTAGTTAATCTATGATGAAATTATGACTCTTTTCATGATCACATGGAACAAATTTGTATAGTTTTCATTCTATGATAGGTGGTCCTAGAATTATATAGCCATATAATATATTAGGTAAAGATTTATATCACATGAATTGACATGTCATGGTCTATTTAGTGGACCCAATCCTCTATGGTATAATATTCACTATGTTTATTAGAATGAGGAGTTAACTAAATATGTTGTATGAAATTTTACACTATGTGATTATGGTATTGGAAGTGAACCATGACCTAAGATATTATTTTATGTTATTATCTTTATGAAATATTTTTATTCCATATCTCTATGTCTTTCAACAAATTTATAGCTTATGTTCTCATGAATTATGATTTTTGACTCTTGTTTCTACACTTTTGTGACTCATGTATTATATTATTTACAAATCCTTATGTCATGTATCATTATTTCAAATCCATATTTTATATAGTATGATTTTATGATTTTATATTTTTTAAATATGGTTTATTTTCTCATGTCCACATGATGATATTATTCTCACTCATGTTATTTGATTGTTATCACTTATGTTCACATGTTACAGAGAATTTGAGCTCACTACTTATTATCTTTTCATTTCCCTATGATATGAATAAGATTATTACATATGAAATTCTACGAAGTGTATCATGTATAAAAATTATTTGGGGTATATATTGAATAATTTTTGTAAAATATGTTTTTTAATTATCTAATTTTTGAATACATTAAATATGTTCGTTATGGGTTGTGTATTATCATGATATATAATTAATAAACATGTAATAAAATGTATTATGTATGTATGTTATGGTTTGGATTATTCAGTTGGTATCATATTGGAGTTTAGTTACTTTTGGGAATTATGTTATGAATAATAATATAATGGAACTTAAAACAACTGATGTTGAACCAAAAGTGATATAGGAAGAACCGAAAATGTTATAAGGGGAAATGAAGGTGTCATAATATATGACATCTTAGGATTTATTTTACATATCGTATGATTGTTTATTCTATGTATCATCTTTTATTTTATTAGATGGTTAGAACTGGGAGGGACCAAATAAGAAAATTAGTTCAATAGTAAATGTAACGGTTTCCCCAATGAGAAACTAAACATGATATGGTAAGTAGTATAACTATTATGGTAATGATCTGCTAAATTTCTCCAACTATGAAAAATAACATGAACCATGTAAAACTCCCAAACATACTACGAAAAAAACTATCAATTGAGTCTATTATGTGGAAACATCCATTTTCCTTTAGTGGGTCTTCTGATCTAATAATTTTGAAGTAGTGAATCAACACAATGAAAAAGATATTCTCTATTATATCGTTTTTTTGTCATGAAAAGAGAATTTTTGTTATTTTTGTTTTCGATAGTGATAAATATTAGTGGTGGGACTTAATCAAGAACATAAAGAAAGGGGAAGAAATTGTCTCCTAGGAATAAGAGTAGTTTAGAAGATATTTTTAAATAAGTATATCTCCTAAACACTCCATACTAAAATATAGTTGGAATTCATGGGGTGGAAACAAAATGAGGATCAATACATTAGTACATATTATGTAAGCTTCAAAATAATTTCTATGTATGATTTTGGTTTTATCATCGCCCCTAAAACAAAAATTTATTATTTCTTTAGTGGTCACTACTGGAAATAGTATATTTCCCAACGGTTTGGAACCACTGGGAAAGGCTGCAGAACCGTTGGTATATCTTATACCAACGGTTCTGCCAACCGTAGGGAAGTAATCTGTTGTGAAAAAGTTTTCCCAATAGTTTATGTAGAACTATTGGGATAGGTTAGTTACAATAACCTATACCAAATGTTTGGTTGAACCATTGGTATTAGTTTTTCCAACGGTTAAATAAATCGTTGGTAAAACCTATTCTAGGATCTTTTTCCAATGGTTTACAAAACCTTTGTGAAAGGGCTTTTACCAATGGTTCTTATAGAACCATTGGTAAAAACATCATACAAAATTTATGCCAACAGTTTGAAACAGTTGGCATAGGTTATGCTGTGAAAATTGCACAGCAGCCTACAATTTGCACAGTAGGGTATACAATCCCATTCCTACATTCTGTAATTCTATCCCTTGTGCTGTAATTCTCCATTCCCTCTCCTTTCCAATAATTAAACATATAATACATACACATTTAACATTGCACCCTGGAACTATACACATCCAAAATTAAATCATAATTCATAACGTAATTATAAACATACATATTTGATTTAGAATTCAATTTCAATCCTGATGACAATTATATGTCGAATCCAATATTCTATTCATAATTGAATACATACATAATTTAATTATCAATAATCAATAAAATACATAAAACTGAATAAGTAATTATATGTGTTATACACAATTAAGAATAAAAACAATTGGTTTTTACTAAAAATGATGTCCATTTTAAACATTATACATACACATGGAGTGATACCGGCCACAACGTGTATCGTATTGAGTCGGGGTTAACTCGTACACATCACATATAACCCATGGATCATTGTCTTAATGTAACAAAATATTACGAAAAAGTTTGGTCGGTCACAAAAAGAGAGACACTTTGAGTGGTTCCGGCCACACCATGCCTTGGATTGATGCGGGATTGACTCGTACATGTCACGCATGACCCATGGATTGTTGTCCTAATGTTTCAACAGAATCTGAATGCATTTGGTCAGTTTTCCGTATGCCAGCTATACTTTTCACATAAATATTGTCAATTTCAAATAAAACTAAGACACATCGAGTTGTTCCGGCCACACCGCGCATCGAATATAGTTGGGGGTTTCTCATACACGTCACATATGACTCATGGATCATTATACTAATGTTTAAATGGAATTGGAATGTGTTTGGTCAGTTTTTCTTATGTCAGTTGTTGGTTTCACTTAATATGATGTCCATTTTTTAAAAAAAAGAGAGACTATTTGAGTGGTACCAGCAACACCACCCCACGGATTGAGGAGGGGTTGACTCGGACACGTCACAAATGATCCATGGATCGTTTTCCTAAAGTTTCAATGGAACATGAATATGTTTCGTCGGTGTTTAGTATGCTAGTTGTTGTTTTCACTTAAAATGATGTTCTTTTGAAACAAAAGAGCATCACTTTGAGTGGTTACAGCCACACCGTGGCTCGGATTGAGGTAATATTTACTCTTACAAATCACATATGACCCATGAATCATTGTCCTAATGTTTCAACATTATAAAAATGCGTTTGGTTAGTTTTCCGTATGCCTGATGTACTTTTCACTTAAAATGTTGTCCATTTCAAATAAAACTGAGACACTTTGAGTTGTGATGGACACACTATGCCTCATATTTATGTGGGTTGACTCATAAACATCATATTTGTTCCACGTACCGTTTTCCTAATGTTTCAAAGGAATATGAATGAGTTTATTAGGTTTTCCGTATATCAGTTATTGTTTTCACTTAAAATGATGTATGTTTAAAACAAAAGAGAGACACGTTGAGTGGTGCTGGCCACACCGCACCTCAGATTGAAGTATTTTTGACTTATACATTTCACATATGACCCATGTATAATTTTCCTAATGCATCATCACATTCAGAATGTGTTTGGTCAGTTTTACGTATGTCAGTTGTTGTTTTCAATTAAAATGTTGTTCATTTCAAAGAAAAGGAGACACTTTGAGTAGTTTCCGACACACCATGTCTCAGATCAAGGAATGGTAGACTCGTACACGTCACATATGACTCATTGATCATTTTTCTATGGTTTCAACAAATTCAAAATATGTTTGGTCGGTTTTCTGTATGCCATTAGTTGTTTTCAATTAAAATGTTGTCCATTTCAAATAAATGTGAGACACTTTGAGTGGTTCTGGCCACACCGAGCCTTGAATTGCAGTGGGGTTGACTCTAACACATCACATATGACTCATGGATCCTTTTCCTAATGTTTCAATGAAATAGGAATGCGTTTAGTCGGTTTTTTGTATGTTAGTTATTGTTTTCACTTAAAATTATGTCCTTTTGAAACAAAAGAGAGACACATCGAGTGGTTCCTGCCACACCACGCCTCGGATTGAGGTTAGGTTTACTCTTACACATCACATATGACCCATGGATCGTTTTCCTAAGGTTTCAACGAAATAAGAATGCATTTGGTTACTTTTCAGTATGCCGGTTTTACTTATCACTTAAAATGTTGTCCATGTCAAATAAAACTGAGACACTTCGAGTATTGATGTCCACAATGCACCCCGGATTTAGGCGGGGTTGACTCGTAAACATAGAATATTACCCATGGATCGTTTTCCTATAGTTTCAATGGAATATGAATGCGTTTGGCCGGTTTTCCGTATATCTATAGTTATTTTCACTTAAAATGATTTCCATTTTAAACAAAAGAGAGACACATTGAGTGGTGCCAGCAACACCGCACCTCAGATTAAGCTGGGATTGACTTTTACATGTCATAGATGACCCATGTATCGTTTTCCTAAAGCATCAACACATTCCTAATGCATTTGGTCAGTTTTTCGTATGTCAGTTGTTGTTTTCACTTAAAATGTTGTCCATTTCAAAAAAAAATGAGACACTTTGAATGGTTTCGGTCACAACATGCCTCAGATTAAGGTAGGGTTGACTCGTAAAAATCACATATGAATCATTTATAATTTTTCTAAAGTTTAAACAAATTCATAATGTGTTTGGTAATTTTTATGTATGCCAGTAGTTGTTTCCAATTAAAATGTTGTCGATTTCAAATAAATGTGAGACAATTTGAGTGGTTCCAGCCACACCGGGACTCGGATTGAGGCAGAGTTGACTCTTACACATCAAATATGACTCATTTATCGTTTTCCTAAATTTTCAACAAAATATGAATGTATTTCTTCAGTTTTCTGTATACCAGTTGTTGTTTTCACTTAAAATGATATCATTTTGAAACAAAAGAGAGACACTTTGAGTGGTTCCGAGAACACCGAACCTCGGATTTAGGTGAGGATTACTCGTACACATCACATATGACCCATTGATCGTTATACAAACGTTTAAACATAATAAGAATGCGTTTGGTCTATTTTCCTTATGCCAGTTGTACTTTTCACTTAAAATGTTGTCCATTTAAAATAAAACTGAGACACTTTGAGTTGTGACGTCCACAGTATGCATCATATTTAGGTGAGATCGACTTATAAACATCACATATGATCCATGGATGTTTTTCCTAAAGTTTCAATGGAATCTGAATGTGTTTGGTCAGTTTTCCGTATACGAGTTATTGTTTTCACTTAAAATGATGTCCATTTAAAAAAAGAGAGAGAAATTTAGCAGTGCCGGAAACACCACACCTTATATTGAGTTGGGGCTGACTTTTACACATCACATATGACCCATGTATCGTTTTACTAAAGCATCAACACATTTAGAATGTGTTTGGCCAGTTTTCCGTATGTCAGTTGTTGTTTTGACTTAAAATGTTGTTCATTTCAAAAAAATTAGACACTTTGAGTGGTTCTTGTCACACCATGCCTCATATTAAGGATGTTTTGACTCGACCATGTCACATATGAATCGTTGATCATTGTGCTAATGTTTCAACAACTTTAGAATTCATTTGGATAGTTTTCCGTATGCCGGTATTTGTTTTCAATTAAAATTCTGTCCATTTCAAATAAATGTGAGACACTTTGAGTGGTGCCGGCCACATCCTGCCTTTGATTGAGGTGTGATTTACTCGTAAATGTCACATATGACTCATGGAACATTTTAATAAAGTTTTAACAATATAAGAATGATTTTCGTTGATTTTATGAATGTCCGTTATTGTTTTCACTTAAAATGATGTCCTTTTGAAACAAAAGAGAGACACTTTCAGTTGTTCCAGCCACTCCGTGCCTCGGATTGAGGCAAGGTTGACTCATACACATCAAATATGACCAATGGATCTTTTTCCTAAAGTATCAATATAATATTAATGTGTTTGGTTTGTTTTCCATATGACAGTTGTACTTTTCACTCAAAATGTTGTCCATTTCAAAAAAAACTGAGACACTTTGAGCTGTGATGGCTACACTACACCTCAGAAACATGCGGGGTTGACTTGTAAACTTAATTATGTCCCATTGATATTTTTCCCAAAGTTCTAGTGTAATATGAATGCATTTGGTCGGTTTTTCATATATCAGTTGTTGTTTTCACTTAAAATGATGTCCATTTTAAACAAAAGAGAGACACTTTGAGCGGTGTCGGCCACACCGCACCTCGTATTGAGGTGGGGATGACTTTTACACATCACATATTACCTATGTATCATTGTACTAATGTATCAACACATTCCGAATGCATTTGGTTGGTTTTTCGAATGTCAGTTTTTGTTTTCACTTATAATTTTGATCATTTAAAAAAAATTGAGACAGTTTGAGTGGTTTTGGTGACACCAGGCCTCAGATTAAGGTCGGGTTGACTTTTACACATCAAATATGACCCATTGATCGTTTTTCTAAACTTTTAATAGATTCCAAAAGCGTTTGGCCAGTTTTTTGTATTCCAATAGTTGTTTTCTATTAAAATGTTGTCCATTTCAAATAAATGTGAGACACTTTGAGTGGTGATAACCACACCAGGCCTTAGATTGAGGCGAAGATGACTTTTACACGTCACATGTGACCCATGGATCGTTTTCCTAAAGTTTCAACCGAATCCAAATGCATTTGATCTATTTTTTATATGTCAATTATTGTTTTCACTTAAAATGAAGTCTATTTTAATCGAAAGAGAGACAATTTGAGTGGTTCCGGCCACACTATGCCTCGTATTGAGGTGGGGTTGACTCGTACATGTCAAAAATGACTCATGGACCATTTTACTAATGGTTCAATAGAATTCAATTGTTTTTGGTCAGTTTTCTGTAAGTCAGTTTTTGTTTTCACTTAAAATGAAGTCCATTTTAAACTAAATAGAGACACCTTGAGTGGTGTCGGCCACACTGTGCCTTGTATTGAGGCGGGGATGACTCATGCATGTCATATATGACACATGGATAGTTGTGCTGATGTATCAACACAATCAAAATCCATTTGGTCAGTTTTCTGTATGTAATGAGAATGTTGTCCATTTTAAACAAAAGAGAGACACATAGAGTGATCTTGGCCACAATACGACTCAGATTGAGTGGCGGTTAACTCATACACATCACATTTTACCCATGGATCATTGTTCA
Organism: Viscum album; assembly: GCA_963277665.1. Lineage (NCBI taxonomy): Eukaryota > Viridiplantae > Streptophyta > Magnoliopsida > Santalales > Viscaceae > Viscum > Viscum album. The sequence goes on along the minus strand of OY728160.1, from coordinate 373,042,997 downwards.
AAAGTTTCAATAGAATCCGAATGTGTTTGGTCGGTTTACCGTATGTCAGTTGTTGTTTTCAATTAAAATGATGTCCATCTTAAACTATAGAGAGACACTTCGAGTGGTGTCGGCCAGTCCGCACCTAATATTGGGGTTGCGTTTACTCGTACAAGTCACAAGTGACCCAAGGATAATTTTCATAATGTATCAACACAATTATAATGTGTTTGTTCGGTTTTACGTATGTCAGTTGTAGTTTTCACTTAAAATGATATCCATTTCAAACAAAAGTGAGAGACATCAAATGGTTTCGGTCATACCATGCCTTAGATTGAGGCGGGGCTGACTCGTACACGTCACATATTACCCATGGATCATTTTTCTAAAGTATCAACACAATCAGAATGTGTTTATTCATGTTTTTGTATGTCAGTTGTTGTTTTCATTTAAAAAGTTGTCTATTTCAAATTATCTTGAGACACTTTGAGTGGTGTTAGCCACACCTGACCTCGGATTGAGGTGTGGATGACTCTAACCCATTAAAAATGACTCATGGAATGTTTTCCTAAATTTTCAACCAAATATGAATGTGTTTGGTCGGTTTTCCGTATGTCAGTGGTTGTTTTTAATTAAAATGAAGTTTATTTTAAACTATAGAGAGACAGTTTGAGTGGTGCTGGCCAATCTGCCCCTCGGATTGAGGCAGGGATGACTCATAAACGTCACAAATTACCCAAGTATAATTTTCCTAAATTATCAACACAATATGAATGAATTTGGTCGGTTTTCCATATGTCCTTTGTACATTTCACTTAAAATGTTTTCCATTTCAAACAAAAGTGAGACTCTTCGAATAGTGTTGACCACACCGCGCCTCAGATTGAGGCAGGGTTGACTCGTACACATCACATATGACCCATGTATCATTATTCTAAAGTATCAACACAATAATATTGCGTTTATTTAGTTTTTAGTATGTCAGTTGTTGTTTTCATTTAAAATGCTCTATATTTCAAATAAACCTGAGACACTTTTAGTGGTGCTGGATACAAATGGCCTCGGATTGAGGCAGAGTTGACTCATACTCATCACAAATGACTCAAGAATTGTTTTCCAAAAGTTTCAACAGAATATGAATGTGTTTGGTCAGTTTCCCGTATGTCATTTTTTGTTTTCAATTAAAATGAAGTCCATTTTAAACTATAGAGAGACACTTAGAGGCGTGTCATCCACTTCGCACATCGTATTGAAGCTGGGTTGACTCGTACACGTCACGAATGACCCAAGGATCATTTTCCTAAAGTATCAACACAATAATAATGTGTTTGGTTGGTTTTCCGTATGTCATATGTAATTTTAAATTAAAATGTTTTCTACTTCAAACAAAAGTGAGACACTTTGAATGGTGCCGGCCACACCACAACTTGGATTGAGGCGGGGTTGACTCATTCATGTCAAAAATGACTCATAGAACATTTTCCTAAAGTTTCAATAGAATCTGAATGCGTTGGTCAGTTTTGAGTATGTTAGTTGTTGTTTTCAATTAAAATGAAGTACATTTTAAACTATAGAGAGACACTTCGAGTGGTGTTGGCCACTCCACACATCGAATTTAGGCTGGTTTTAATCTTGCACATCACAAATGACCCATGTATCTTTTTCCTAATGTATCAACCTAATTCGAATGCGTTTGGTCAGTTTTCCATATGTCAGTTGTACTTTTCACTTAAAATTTTATCCATTTCAAACAAAAGTGAGATACTTCGAATGGTGTCAGCCACACCAATACTTTTATTGAGGTAGGGTTGACTCGTACACATCAAATATGACCCATGGATCATTGTTCTATCGTATCAACACAATCAGAATGTGTTTATTCGGTTTCCGTATGTATGTTGTTGTTTTCACTTAAAATGTTGTCTATTTCAAATAAACATGAGACACTTTGAGTGGTGCGGGCCCCAAATGGCCTCGGATTGAGGTGGGGTTTACTCGTACACGTCAAAAATGACTCATGGAATGTTTTCCTAAAGTTTCAACATATTCTGAATGCGTTTGGTCTATTTTTCTATATGTCAGTTGTTGTTTTCAATTAAAATAAAGTCCATTTAAAACTATAGAGAGAAACTTCGAGTGGTGCTGACCACTCCATGCCTCGAATTGAGGATAGGTTGAATCTTACACATCACAAATGACACAACGATCATTTTCCTAATGTATCAACATAATCCAAATGCGTTTGGTCAGTTTTATGTATATCACATGTACTTTTCATTTAAAATGTCATCCATTTCAAACAAAAGTGAGACACTTCGAATGGTGACAGCCACACAATGCCTTGTATTGAGGCAGAGTCGACTCTTAGACGTCACATATGACACATGGATAATTTTCCTAATGTATCAACACAATCAGAATGCGTTTAGTCTATTTTTTGTATGTCAGTTTTTGTTTTCATTTAAAATGTTGCCTATTTAAAATAAACCAGATACACTTTGAGTGGTTCCGGCTAAACCACAGCTCATATTGATGTGGAGTTGACTCTTACACGTCAAAAATGAATCATGTAAAGTTTTCATAAAGTTTCAACAGAATCTAAATGCGTTTTTTCAGTTTTCCGTATGTCAGTTGTTGTTTTCAATTAAAATGAAGTCCATTTTGAACTATAGAGAGACACATCAAGTGGTGCAGGCCACTCCACACCTTGGACTGAGGCCGGGTTGAGTCGTTCACGTTCCAAATTACCCAAGTATAATTGTCCAAATGTATCAACACAATCCGAATGTGTTTTGTTGATTTTCTATAAGTCAGTTGTACTTTTCACTTAAATTGTTATCTATTTCAAAAAAAGTGAGAGACTTTGAATTATGCCGGCCACACCGCACCTAAGATTGAAGCTAGGTGGACTCTTACACATCAAAAATGACTCATGAAACGTTTTATTAATGTTTCAAATGAATATGAATGCGTTAGGTTATTTTTCCGTATGTTAGTTGTTGTTTTCAATTAAAATGAAGTCTATTTTAATCTATAGAGAGACACTTTGAGTGGTTCCGGCCACTCCGCGACTCGGATTGAGGTTGGGTTGACTCATACTCTCCACAAATGACCCAACGATCATTGTTATAATGTATCAATGCAATCTGAATGCATTTGGTCAGTTTTCCGTATGTCAGTTGTACATTTCACTTAAAATGGTATCTATTTCAAACAAAACTGAGACAGTTCGATTGGTGCTAGCCACAATGCACCTTAGATTGATGCAAGGTTAACGCATACACGTCACAAATGACTCATGGAACATTGTCCTAATGATTGAACAGAATATGAATGCGTTTAGTTGGTTTTCCATAAGTCATTTGTTGTTTTCAATTAAAATGAAGTCCATTTTAAACTACAAAGAGACACTTCGAGTGGTGTTGGCCACTCTGCACCTTGGATTAAGGCTAGGATGACTTGTACACATCAAAAATGACCCAAGGATCATTTTCCTAAAGTATCAACACTATCCGAATGCGTTTGGTCAGTTTTCTGTATGTCAGTTGTACTTTTCACTTAAAATGTTATCCATTTCAAACAAAAGTGAGACACTTCGAATGGTTTCGGCCACATCGCGCCTCGAATTGAGCCGGGTTTGACAGTACACGTCACATATGACCCATGGATCATTGTGCTAAAGTATCAATAAAATCAAAATCTGTTTGGTTGGTTTTCCATATATACTTAATATATGTGGGAATAAGGGGATTGCATAGTAATTTATCTATCAATTGTTTTAGAAGAGCTTGAATGGATATAAAAAATCATACAAGATGTAATTTTCACCATGTTAAAAATATTGTGTGACTAGGTTTGAATAATGTTCATTTCTAAATTCAAAAATGAAATTAAAATAAAACTGCTATCAATAAACATTGAAAATTCACATAACGATCAAGTCAGCTAAAACATATTTGTGATTAATACTAAATCACATTCAATATTACCAACCTTAACAAACCAACTATAGGTAAACCAAAATAATTGAGAACATGGAGGAAGGATTCTATATATTTTCATCCACAACTTCAGGTTCACAATAAACTCTAACAATTTAGCTATTGGAGTCATCAAAAGAAATAAATGGATTTTTCCAATAACACTAGGGAAAGTGTCAATTCCATCATCATCATCATCAAAAATATGTCTTGTAATTACTTCAACTATGACACCAAATTCAGGTTGAAGTTTCTCTTGGACATAAAAAAATGGTTATCCATTGATTCCAACACATATGGTTCTTCAGTAGAAAGAGTGTGAGTCATATTAATTACTCGAAATCCACAATCATCAATAAATGTTCTCTGTCTCGTCATCGAATCAAACCAATGGAATTTCATCATTGTGACTCATCCATGAGAGTAATAATCTAATATTATTATTTTTTCAAAGACACCATAATAACCTACATTTTTAAATAAAAAGACTAAAAACATGAAACACTTTTTATGTTATCGCACCAAAAAATGATCAAGAATGTCCCTATATATTTTCATACTTCCAGAATTTATAGAGTTTATAGTTATGAGCTTCAACCGGCTAGACACCCTCCCCACCCCACATGGATAGCCCTACCCCCACCCCACTTGGACAACCCCCCCACCACCCACCCCACTTAGACAACCCTACCCCCACCCCACTTGGAAAACCCAGCCCCCCCCCACCCCACCTGGACACACCTACCCCCACACCCTACTGGGAAAACCCAGCCACCCCCACCCCACCTGGATATCCCTACTGTCACCCCACTTGGACAACCCATCCCCCACACTACCTAGGTAGCCCCTCCCCCACCCCACCAGCACAACCTCCCCACCCCACCAGGACAACCTTTCCTAGACACCCCCACCACACCTACACACCCTCCCCCACCCCAAATAGCCCTAACCCCACCCCATTTGGACAACCCAGCCCCCTCCCCCACTATACATAGACATCCCATCCCCCACCCACATGGATAGCTCTCGACATCCTCCCCCACCACATTTGCACACCCTCCCCCACCCCAAATTTATATAGAAATTTATCCAAATCAGAATACAATTTTCAACTAAACTAAATTCCACTAAAAATACCATATCACCCCACTAAAAAACCCATTACCATGTTTGAAGTGTAGAATGAAAACAGAAAACAAATCCAAGGGTTCCATAGACATCAAAACTAATTTAGCCTAAATCAAAACATCAAACACCAAAAATAGATGAATAACGCTAAAAATAATGTAACACTTACTAATTTGAAGTGTGAAATAAAATTTTATTTGATTGAAGATGGATCTTGGCTGGAAGGAGTCTTGCAGCTGAGAATAATTCATGAAGAGCTCGATAAGGGCTTGTCTGCAATCAGGCGGAGTGGGGGCTCGAGTGTTCTGTATTTGATGAAAATCATTCCCAAAGGTTATTAAAAACCATTGGGAAAGACTATCTTTACCAACAGTTTAAAAAAACTGTAGGTATATGTCAAATAAAATCATAATTTCCCAATGGTTTTGGAAAAATATTGGTAAATATGAAATTATTTTACACATTTCCAACAGTTTGTTCAAACCATTGGCAAAGGTTACATTAACCAACAGTTTCGTTAAACCATTAGTAAAATAACGTTGAGAAAAACACTAAATTACAGTAGTGCATATAAAACCATTTATTGAAAATGTGTTTTTATGGGAGAATTCAACAGGTATAAATATATATATTTTTATTTTTTCTCAAGGTGAAAATGGAATCTACAGACTCATGTTAATATAATTGTCTTAGGCAAAAATAACCAAATGTGATTTTATATAATCTCAAATGATAAAACCTATAGTGGTAAGAAGATCCATCTCCTTACATGATGAAAATGTGAGAATAATTATTGGTGGAATTTATTTAAAAATATATATATATTCTTCTAGTTAGTAAGTTAACAACACCTTTTATATGATTTTCAAAGAGATATAAATATTTCAAATAATTAGGTTAATTGAATGAAATATCATCCCAATAAACCACTCACAGTTTAATGTTTGAAATGAAATGATTATGGTAATTATTATATCCAGTGCACCAATACAAGAGATAATAATAACAACTCATGTCAGAAAACTCAAAATAAAATGGGTAAGTATAAATCCTATCCAATCACATCTATGAAGGTTGGTCTCTTCATTAATGTAGTGAGATTTACACTCACCATCCACTCAATATCATTAAATGTTGTAATTAATTACAGTTAAATATTATCTTTTATATCTAGAATTTATGATAAAAGTATTGAATAATAACGCTGACACATAGATATTGAATTAAGATATAAAACACTTAGTGGGAAGATGATTTAATTCCATGTCTATAACCCTTATTTGGTTGTAGTTTTATGGGAATATGATATTGAAAAATATTATTATTCTCTATATATTCGAATTTTATGTGATTTTGGACATGGATTTTCTATCTATATATAGAGCCCATACTTATTTCTAGGATAGTGATATCACATTTCAATTATGAAATAAAAAATTGATCATTTATCAATGTAAGGATGACTATGAAATCTTTATGGAAATTATATATCATATTCGGGATAATATACACAATAATAGGTAATATATTTCTCAAATTTTTGGATAAAACATGAATGTTAATGATATATTTATTAATCCTGAAATTTTATATCTATTTTGGATAATTTTCATGTCTTCCCTAAAATCATGAGGTTGTATTTTCAATCATACATGTTGTTATGCCAATATATAAGACTCCTTGTAAAATCTCACCAATTTAATAACAATAATTGAAGAAATAACTTCATGAGAATCTATATCAAGGATTTACATTCCTAATTTCTTCAAAATATAGTGAACATGTCCTTATTGTTAAGAATAAGGATGGTTCAATGCATCATTACATTGATTATCATGAACATATAAATATCATGATAATCAAAAAATATCTTATGCCCTATATTGATGATTTTTTTGATCAAATATAAGGATATAAATACTTCTAAATGATATAAATTCTCCCTATATGACATCAATTAAGAGTGAAAATGGAGGATATACCAATGATATCCTTTAATGGAAGTTATGTACACTACGAATTCACAGAAATTCCAATTGGAATTAAAAAATGATCGTATTTTCTTAATGAATCTGATGAAAAATATATTTTAATAGTACCTAGATAAATTTTTGGTAGTATTTATATATTATATTCTCATATATTTTAATATAAACAAATATTAACATTGTTTGGTGGATGTGTTGAAGACCTTGATAAACGTCAAACTATGTAAAATATTTAGAAACTTTGAATTTTGGCTATATAAAATATAATTCATGGGTTATGTGATCATAATAAAGGATATTATTGAGGATCCTTTAATGATGGAGGTAATTTAGAATGACCTAGAATAACAACTGTAACACTAATCTATAGTTTCTTTAGATTTTCTAGATACATTTGATGCATTGTTATAAATTTATAACAATTTAAAAATCCACTAAACAAGTTAAATTTAAAGGGGTAAAAGTTACTCTAAATAGAAGAATGTATAGAAAAATTTAAATATAATAATATAAGGTTTTCCATAACACCTATACTCACACTATCCTGTAGTGGAGATGGATTTTCATATATGGTGATGCCTAAAAGGAGGGATTTGGATGTTACCTCATGAAAACTTTTATGGTGGTTGCTTATGAATCATGATATTTAATGGTCTATGAGATAAAAATAACTAATTCATGATTTGTACTTAGTGGTGGTAATATTTTCATAAAATATATGGGGTTATTCTCTCTATGATAAAAAAGGATGACATATATACTAATAAAAAAAATCCTATATTATATATTCAAGTAAGAAGAGTTAAAATACACCAAAAGAGATTGTAGGATATGATAAAAAACTATGAATACATAATAAATTACCAAAATGGTAAGGAAAACTGTAACGCCCCAACCCCAGTTACCCAGAGTCGGTGCATTATTACATAACATTGGCATGATCACAAGAAAGATCAAATCTCGAAAGACCGATTGGTTTAGTAGCCTTGGAAACACTAGATATATTCATAAGTTTTACATTACATCATAAAACGAAAAACTACTACAACAACATATTGTCTCCATAATCCACACTCATATCCCTACATAATATCCCTGCATGTCATTCATAACTTACTTCTTCACTTATTGGGAAAAATAAAACATAGAAAAGGGGTGAGATCAAATGCCCAGTAAGGATAGCAATATAGTGGAAACTTTCATAAATAAGAATAAACATTTAAGGCAATGTATAACTAAAACAAAAGCCTTTCAAACATGAACTTTCAACATGGTATGGAATAAATAAAATGAAATAATTCCATTTACTTATTCACATGGATATTCTACTAATCGAATAATCACATGAAAAAATCAATAACCACTTTCATAATGTTGGAATGCATAATGCCAGACTATCATAACCACATAGTCAAGGCCTCATGCCAAGACTACAAATAAGATTTTTTCAAGGCCTTGTGCCAAGACACTAGTTTGTCTCATGAGACCTACCGATGCATCGAGGAGCTATAGCGGCCTCCACCCGTCACTTACTAAGTCCAATGCATTCCCATATGAAAAGGTTTAAATATAACATAAACATTCGTATTAAAACTAGCATATGAAATGTCAATAATTTCACCATAAACTATGAATGGTATAAAAATAGCACATCCACAGTCAAACATATCACAAAACCTTCAATACAATATAGAAGTTTTGTATCATAATAAATCAACTTCAAATAATCTTAAAATCCATCAAAGGATGTTGACATAGATGAAATCAATATTCCTTTTAAAGAAATATCTCCTTTTATTTTGAAATCATTTAAGATCCGTATAAAATAAAACATTTTCTTTGAAAACATTCTTATAAGCTTGTAAGGTAAGCTTTGAAGATTTTATAACGGCGGAAAATAGCCGCACCCGCCGTATAAGTTAGAAAAAACATTCTTACCATAATTCTGTCGAAATGGTTAAAAAGGACCTTGTTTTGAAAACGACGGAAAGATTCCTTTATAAACCTCTTATAAAAAGTAAAACAAGGGTATAAATGACTTTAAACCATATTTTTGTAAATAATAAATATGTTTTGAAATACATTTCGAAGAAACATGGATGTGGATGATAAAGAAATCCCAGTAGATTATTACGTATAAACAACCTCGGATAATGAAGAGATTATGAAATAACCCTTACCTTGTACTTTTCCTTGGATGGGGTAGGTTAACCTCCTGTATAATGGTAAAATAATTGTTATTAAATTATATAAGATTCATATATATTAATATGATATCATATATGATCTTTTAATATTGATTTGTTAATAATATCTTAGAATTATCGTCGTTTCGGGTGTTAACTTACTCATTTTCATTTATATGTTTTGTTACATAAGCCATGTTTGTTGTATCTTATTCATATCTAGAATGATATCAAGTCCTTAAACATCATTTTTAAATCATCAAATGATAATTATACTTGAATGGATACGATGGAGAATGAATCTCATCGCGTTCGTGGAGACGGTAGTCCGTACGTACGCACGAGCGACTATATCATTCTTTTGAAATTAAAATAATATATAAATTGATGGTATATCATATATACATAATAATTAACATATTATATTTATTATTTACATGAGTTACACATCATTATTATACCCATCCAAATAATAATATATTGAATAACAATTACACCACGACGTGGAGACGGTAAGCCGTACGTACGCACGTATGGTGACATGTTATTCAAAGGGTGGATAGAATACTGAATATGGTTGTACCATATTTATAATAACATCATAGAATATTTGAGATACTGGAGTTATTTTTTTATAATGGTAATAACAAAAAAGAAGAAGTGGAAGAAGAAAGGAACTTTAAAAGGGGTGGTGGAAACATTACCTCTTCTTCGGGTTCTTCCTTTTGATTTGATCAAAAGGGCTCCATAGGTTGGCTTTCTGATAAAACTAAGGCCTATAGGTTGTAGTGAGGGATGTTGGGAGAGTATTTGGGCAGAGTTTTGCCGAACCAAAAGGCTTTGAAGGTGTGAAGAAATGAGAAGGAGGAGTTCCCTTTTATAAGAGGGGTGAGGGGCACCTTTGGAAAAGCTAGAAATATTAATTTATAATAAATTCATATTCGGTTTCTAATGGATCCAAAGTTGATTATTAAAAGTTTAAGGTGGGGATGGGTTGAAAACAACTAAACCAATAGAATTTAGACCGGTTTGGGTACTTATATTAACCTTATCTTTAAGTATTAACTCTAAGTTAATTAGTTTCACTTTTACAATGTCTCTTTGTATTTTTTTATGATATGGTTAATAAACTTACTATATACATCCAATCGACCCCCAAGTGGTCCATTAATGATGAAACTATCATGATATAAGTCTCTTGGCCGAACCTAAGATTTTTAGGAATTTAATATCAATTAATAATATAATATTTGTTTTAAGAACTCTTTTATGTCAATTTTGACACTATTCAATTGTTGATTTTTGTGAAACTCATAACAGATTGATTACTTCGAACAAAGTAAATTAAATCAATACTATTATATCATATTATCCTAGAAAATTAGTTTAATTCATTAAAAGGTTCATATTATATTTATTTTGGTATTTATAATATCAATTATTTTAATTTTTCACTATTATAGTAATTTATTCATCATCACTGTGTCATAAATAAATTAAATTATTTAATGTCTAAAAATTATAAATGAACTATCACTATGTAGGAAATATTTTTATATTTCTAATGAATATTTATAATCTAAAATCCAACATATATAACCTTATGTAAAAATTGTTTTGCTTAAAGATATATGCTTGTGTCATTTTTGTATTCATTTTAACTTAATTAAAATAAAGTGTCCTTATCACCTACAAGTGGCACCATGGGGTCCCAAAATCGACCCAAAGATGCCTATGGTCGAACATGTATCAACCAATAAGGCTAGGACACGTTTTATGGTAATTTAGTATTATTATAATATTATTTTTAACCCTTATTTACCGGATTTACCCTTAACCATGGTAAATAAAATATTTACCGCAGTAATTATTCAAAATGTCTAAAAATAAAAGTTACCTATTTACACAATTTGAACATCCTGATTCCAAATATGGAATCCATTTTTCTAAATTCAAAACACAGAAGTGGCAGAAATTAATTTAAAATTAATTCCCGCTGTCAAAACAAAAAGCGTGTTTTTAAGAGATAATAACTATCAAAAGATTGACACTTGTTTATGTTCGGTTTAATTGTAAAATTATGTCCAATGACCAAAATTATATTAAATGGTAGAAATATATTTTAAATATACTTTAAAACCACTCACATTCATAATTTATCACTATTAATTATTTTGATTAAAAAAGTTGTTTTTAATTAAAATTTAGTAATTTTCACTATTCATCAAAATATGAAAGTTATCCGAAAAGTACCAAAATTTCACCTTAGGCTAAATTCGATATTCCGAATCCAGAAATGAAGTCCATTTTAAAATATAAAATATATATAATTTCGAAAAGTAGATATTACTATTCATAAAGGCTAGTTTGATTGGTTGTGGTGTGTGTTAAAACTCAAGGTTGCGTACAACACACGCTACTGTATTATTCAAAGAAAGCGTACCGTGGAAGCTTGGGATGTTTCATTTTAAATTTTTGATTTCCCCATTTAGTCAAAAAGTTTAAAATATTGTATTTAAAAAGGGATCACTATTAAAATTTGATAAAAGTGCAATACTGAAAATGAATTTTTTCTTGCATTATATCTAAGAAACTCATAATATGGATTCTAAAATTATAAGTATTATATAAAGTTTAAAGTTTAGATAATACTATTCATAACCTCTTTTTAATGGCTTTTTTTTGTAATTCATGGTGTGATTGAACTCGGTGTTGCGTGTAGTGCAAATTATTGAATTATTTTGAAGAAATAACACACTATGAAATCTTGGGGTGTTACATTTTCCCCGTCCTTCAATAAATTGCGTCCTCGCAATTTGAAATTGTTCTTCGAAAATAAAATGTTGAAAATAGAAAATATATTTGTGGGAAAACCCACATCAGAAATTGGGTTACTAAAATTTAGTATTAATATGAGGAAAAGAGAAATGAAAGGGTCACCACCAAATTATGATCTCGATTAGGATAACATTGGTGGCAATTAAAGACATATAATTGGAGAAAAAACGTAAATATTTATAGGTAGTGATTGAGGTCATCAATCACAAACAAGTATAAATTTGAGTTCCTTAAATTCATCAATCTATGATGATTTGAAATACCATCGGTTCAACAAAACATAGGGTATTAGGATAACACATTTTTGACGTTTCAATATATCTTAGATGAAATCCCACATCGAAAAATGAATTAATGAGGCCTCTATTTAAAATAAAGAGTCAAAAGTATGAAGATTACCAAAAATAACACATACTAGGGTTCCATGTAGGAAAATATGGATATGGAAGAAAAATATAACCATCAATTATCTGATGGAGAGTGGTAGAGAACATGGCTATGAAAAGGCCAAAAATCCCAAAGCCATAAATTAGTGATGATTTAAGGTACCATCTAGGAAAACATTTTTGTTCTAAGTTTCTTTTCTTAATATTGAGTAATTTATTTATGAGATTGGCTAAGATCATAAGGTGATATACTTACTTTATAAATAGAGTTTTATCCATTAATAAATTTCTACCACAAACTCATCTTTCACTTTAAAATATAATAGAATGTAAAAAAATTCTATTTACACTATTCGTATAGGGTTCCAAAATAAACGAATTTATAATTCATCTACAAGATCTTTTAATAAAAACTACATTATTTAATCCAGGAAATCTCATGGGCCAGTGGTAGGTGATACACCCTTGTCGCCCTTCGGTTGCGGGTTCAAGTCTCGCAGCCTTGCCGGACGCGACGGATTGCCGCCCGACCTCCGGGTTGTCCTTTTATGGCAATCCAAAATAATCCAAACTAGAACTATCCCAAAATACTTCTGTCCAAACTCACAGTCCAACATTTATAAGGAAGGTAAACATAATATAGATCCTTTTTACCCTGTAATAGCATGTGAATACCTTCATCATGTATTACCATATACCTTATTGATTACATTCATGCTCCCTTATTCCATATAGAATGCTGGATATACTTCATTAATCCAAAAATGTTTTAAACCCCAAAAATGATGGAATATACAAATCATTAATCAGTTCCAAGGTAGTCAAGAATATCCAATATAATTTATCCAAAACAATCACATATTATTCCAAAATCACTACCTCAGTATCAGAACTATATTATGATTTATCATTCTCTCAACCATATATTTTCCAAAAATTTATCCTTCTATTGAGTCACTTTTCTTTGTTCCACACAATATCATGTCCTTAATGAAATAGTACTGCAGTACAATCCTTATATACTCCATAATTATTATAACAAGTAAATTGTTGATACAACACTCAATTGACATAATCAACATAAGAACTCTAATCATTCATCTTTATCTGTGGTAGTATCATAACTTGATTATTATCCAATAACATCATTTGCAGCATAGTCTGATGATTGGGACATAGGTTCGCGTAGTGTCCAAACTCCATGAAAATGAAGCATTGTACATTTAAAACCATTTTCTTACCCTTGCAGTCACATACTTTGTGCCCTTTTCCGCCACACTTATAACAAACTCTCATTCTTTTCAGGCAAGTTCCAGGGTGTTTCTTTCCACAGTTACCACATATAGGAAAATTCTTCTTTTCCCTCTTCCCTTTATCCATCTTTATCTCTTCCATCCTTTTCTTCTCTTGAATCCCTTCAAATCCATAGGAATCAGTAAACTCTTTACTTATCTTATCAACACGTGATATTATTTCTTCATATGATGATAATACATGGGAGACTATTTCTCTTATAAATTCTAGCTTAAGACCATGAAAGATATGATCCTTCCTTCTCTTTGGATCATGTGCATTTCTGGAGTTCTCATTCCTTCTACTGGGCACCATTTCTAAACAATGGCATACACTAGATCAGTTTATGAATCAAAATACATAATCCCATACTTATAAAACACTTATCATAAATTGAACTATTTATGGATATAATCCATAATCTTAAAAATGTCTCCATTGAGGATGTATATACTCATAAACCCTTTATAATGGTTTGTAAAGAAAATGAGAATTATCTTAAGCATATCCTCCGGGAGTGTCGTAACCAAGAGTGAAGCAAGGCCCGTTGTCGTGCACCAGTTCCCGTTCGAGTCTAGCTCAAAGCGGTGTTTTCGGGTTTTACCCCTAGGTACATCTGTGCCAGAGCTGCCTCTACCTGCTCGTATCAAGACAAGGATGTATTTCTCGGAAAACTCACAAAATCCCTACAATACCAAAATTCTAGGAAGTTCTTATATACTAATCCTCAATGTTCATCTTAGGTCTATGTGCTCTAATCAGAGTTTATCTAAATCTAGCTTCCAAGGTTTGTACTAAACTTCCTCTGATACCAACTGTAACGCCCCGACCCCAGTTACCCAGAGTCGGTGCATTATTACATAACATTGGAATGATCACAAGAAAGATCAAATCTCGAAAGACCGATTGGTTTAGTAGCCTTGGAAACACTATATATATTCATATGTTTTACATTACATCATAAAACAAAAAACTACTACAACAACATATTGTCTCCATAATCCACACTCATATCCCCACATAATATCCCTGCAGGTCATTCATAACTTACTTCTTCACTTCCTGGGAAAAACAAAACATTGATAATGGGTGAGCTCAAATGCCCAGTAAGGATAGCAACATAGCGGAAACTTTCATAAATAAGAATAAACATTTAAGGCAATGTATAACTAAAACAAAAGCCTTTCAAACATGAACTTTCAACATGGTATGGCATAAATAAAATCAAATAATTCCATTTACTTATTCACATAGATATTCTACTAATCGAATAATCACATGCAAAAATCAATAACCACTTTCATAATGTTGGAATGCATAATGCCAGACTATCATAACCACATAGTCAAGGCCTCGTGCCAAGACTAAAAATAAAATTTTGTCAAGTCCTTGTGACAAGACACTAGTTTGTCTCATGAGACCTACCGATGCATCGAGGAGCTATAGTGGGCTCCACCCATCACTTACTAAGTCCAATGCATTCCCATATGAAAAGGTTTAACCATAACATAAACATTCGTATTAAAACTAGCATACGAAATGTCAATAATTTCACCATAAACTATGAATGGTATAAAAATAGCACATCCACAGTCAAACATATCACAAAACCTTTAATACAATATATAAGTTTTGTATCATAATAAATCAACTTCAAATAATCTTAAAATCCATCAAAGGATGTTGACATAGATGAAATCAATATTCTTTTTAAAGAAATATCTCCTTTTATTTTGAAATCATTTAAGATCCGTATAAAATAAAACATTTTCTTTGAAAATATTCTTATAAGCTTGTAAGGGAAGCTTTAATGATTTTATAACGGCGGAAAATAGCCACACCCACCGTATAAGTTAAAAAACATTCTTACCATAATTCTGTCGAAAAGGTTAAAAAGGGCCTTGTTTTGAAAACGACAGAAAGATTCCTTTATAAACCTCTTATAAAAAGTCAAACAAGGGTATAAATAACTTTAACCCATATTTTTGTAAATAATAAATATGTTTTGAAATACATTTCGAAGAAACATGGATGTGGATGATAAAGAAATCCCAGTAGATTATTACGTATAAACAACCTCGGATAATGAAGAGATTGTGAAATAACCCTTACCTTGTACTTTTCCTTGGTTGGGGTAGGTTAACCTCCTGTATAATGGTGAAATAATTGTTATTAAATTATACAAGAATCATATATATTAATATGATATCATATATGATCTTTTAACATTGATTTGTTAATAATATCTTAGAATTATCGTTGTTTCGGGTGTTAACTTACTCATTTTCTTTTATATGTTTTGTTACATAAGCCATGTTTGTTTTATATTATTCATATCCATAATGATATCAAGTCCTTAAACATCATTTTTAAATCATCAAATGATAATTATACTTGAATGGATACGATGGAGAATGAATCTAATCGCGTTCGTGGAGACGGTAGTCCGTACGTACGCACGAGCGATAATATAATTATTTTGATATTAAAATAATATATAAATCGATGGTATATCATATATACAGAATCATTAACATGTTATATTTATTATTTACATGAGTTACACATCATTATTATACCCATCGAAATAATAATATATTGAATAACAATTACACCACGACGTGGAGACGGTAAGCCGTACGTACGCACGTATGGTGACATGTTATTCAAAGGGTGGATAGAATACTGAATATGGTTGTACCATATTTATAATAACATAACATTATATGTGAGATAATGGAGTTATTATTTTAGAATGGTAATAACAAAGAAAGAAGAAGTGGAAGAAGAAAGGAACTTTAAAAGGGGTGGTGAAAACATTACCTCTTCTTCGGGTTCTTCCTTTTGATTTGATCTAAAGGGCTCCTTAGGTTGGCTTTCTGATCAAACTAAGGCCTCTAGGATGTATTGATGGATGTTGGGACAGTATTTGGGCAGAGTTTGGCCGATCCAAAAGGCTTTGAAGGTGTGATGAAATGAGAAGTATGAGTGCCCTTTTATAAGAGGGGTGAGGGGCACCTTTGGAAAAGCTAGAAATATTAATTTATAATAAATTCATATTCGGTTTCTAATGGATCCAAAGTTGATTATTCAACCTCTAAGGTGAGGATGGGTCGAAAACAACTCAACAAATAGAATTTAGACAGGTTTGGGTACTTATATTAACCTTATCTTTAAGTATTAACTCTAAGTTAATTAGTTTCACTTTTACAATGTCTCTTTGTATTTTTATATAATATGGTTAATAAACTTACTATATACATCCAAGAGACCCCCAAGTGGTCCATTAATGATGAACCTATCATTATATAAGTCTCTTGGACGAACCTTAGATTTTTTGGAATTTAATATCAATTAATAATATAATATTTGTTTTAAGAACTCTTTTATGTCAATTTTGACACTATTCAATTGTTGATTTTTGTGAAACTCATAAAAGATTGATTACTTCGAAAAAAGTCAATTACATCAATACTAATATATCATATTATCCTAGAAAATTATTTTAATTCATTAAAAGTTTCATATTATATTTATTTGGGTATTTATAATATCAATTAGTTTAATTTTTCACTATTATAGTAATTAATTCATCATCACTGTGTCATAAATAAATTAAATTATTTAATGTATAAAAATTATAAATGAACTATCACTATGTAGGAAATATTTGTATCTTTCTAATGAATATTTATAATCTAAAATCCAACATATATAGCCTTATGTAAAAATTGTTTTTCTAAAAGATATATGCTTGTGTCGTTTTTGTATTCATTTTACCTTAATTAAAATAAAGTGTCCTTATCACCTACAAGTGGCACCATGGGGTCCCAAAATCGACCCAAAGATGAATATGGTCGAACATGTATCAACCAATAAGGCTAGGACACGTTTTAGGGTAATTTAGTATTATTATAATATTATTTTTTAACCCTTATTTAACAGATTTACCCTTAACCATGGTAAATAAAATATTTACCACAGTAATTATTCAAAATGTCTAAAAATAAAAGTTACCTATTTACCAAATTTTAACATCCTGATTCCAAATATGGAATCCATTTTTCTAAATTCAAAACAAAGAAGTGGCAGAAATTAATTTAAAATTAATTCCCGCTGTCAAAACAAAAAGCGTGTTTTTAAGAGATAATTACTATCAAAAGATTGACACTTGTTTATGTTCGGTTTAATTGTAAAATTATGTCCAATGACCAAAATTATATTAAATGGTAGAAATATATTCTAAATATACTTTAAAACCACTCAAATTCATAATTTATCACAATTAATTATTTTGATTAAAAATGTTGTTTTTAATTAAAATCTAGTAATTTTCACTATTCATCAAAATATGAAAGTTATCCGAAAAGTACCAAAATTTCACCTTAGGCTAAATTCGATATTCCGAATCCAGAAATGAAGTCCATTTTAAAATATAAAATATATATAATTTCGAAAAGTAGGTATTACTATTCATAACAGCTAGTTTGATTGGTTGTGGTGTGTGTTAAAACTCAAGGTTGCGTACAACACACGCTACTGTATAAGGATTATATAAAGTTTACAATTTAGATAATACTATTCATAACCTCTTTTGAATGGATTTTTTTTTGTATGTCATGGTTTGATTGAACTCGGTGTTGCGTGTAGTGCATATTATTGAATTATTTTGAAGAAATAACACACTATGAAATCTTGGGGTGTTACGAAACAATGTGGATAATTCAAGGATTATTAAGGATCAAGATACATTATCAATAATGTGTATTAAAAGAGACCCAAAACTCATGGACATTCCATGGATAGATCTTTAAATCATAAGGGAAGGGAAAATGTTATCATTACAAATTTATTAATCAATAATCCATTAATGTAATGATCATGGATATTCGTAAAGATGATATAAAGATACCGAGTAAGGTAAGGAATAATAGAGTTCAACCTTGACATTTATAAAATTATATAATTTAATACTAGAATATGTTTCCTTTCATTACTAGAATTGAAAAGGGAGTTATTGGGTGATAGGTTAAATGTTATTCTCTATCCATCCATGACACATAAATATGTATAGATATCAAAATTAGAATTTCTAGTGGTATAGTATGAAGAGGAAAAATAGAGAGTAAAAATATTGATTCATGGTATTCAAGAAATTTAAGGTGGAATGAAATAATACTATGTAGATGATTAAACTAGTACCCATACAAGTATTGATTTTGGAGATCTTCGCCGTAGATTTTATGATATGTATCCCAAATATTTATAAAGTTTGTAATACTATTTGGGTTTTAATTTATCACTTTAAAAATTTAAAACATTTTATTTTTATTCTAGAAAATTTATCTTCCATTTAACATACAATGATATTTGTATAATCAAATTGAAATTTTGTGTTTATGTCATTTTTTGGATATTTATTCAACAATAATGGAATTAATAGTTGATATTTAACCCCACATATCATCCTTTGATTGATATCCACTATTAAATCACCATTCAAACACTAAAACACATTTTGATATCATATTAGATGGATTTAAAAGGAGTTGGTGATCAAAACCTTACTGTGGTGGAGTTCTCATAAAAAAACATCCACTATAGCATTAAAATAGAACCATATGAAGATTTTTGGGAGGACAAGTTCTAAGTATTTAGTCTGTGTTGTATGTAATGTTTGAACCCTAAGGGAAATGATTTCCTATAATGCCTACGGGCCATGTAATTCTTACAACTATGGGCCTTGTAAAGGGTTCCAGCTCTCCCATTGAAACCTAGATTATCAAAATCAATAAAAATTGAAGGCCTTAGGGCCATTAGAGGAGATAATTATGGGACCCAATATTGATCAAAAAGTGTATGAAAATATTAATATCATTCCAAGTCATATAAAAAATATAAAAATTTAAAGAAGATCTATGTTGATAATCATGGGTGAGATTATTTATTTCAGGTCATAAACAATGTATTCCTTCAAATATCACTATGAAATAGAGTTATAATATTCAAGAAGAACGGAAAATTAATCCCTATATATATTATCACTTTCAAAATCCATGATCATGTGAGGATTGTATCTTATTGTCTTTATGACCTCTTAATATCACCGAAGTTCATGATGTGTTCCATGTATTACTTTTATGTATGTATATACAAGATCCATCATAAGTGTTGAAGTTATATAAGGTATAGCTGGAACATGATCTCTCTTATAAGGAACAACTAGTATAAATTCTAGATTATAGTGATAAAATACTAAAAAATACCACTCACTGGGCTAAAGTTTTCTATTGAAATCATAAGTTTAATGAAGTGGAGTGGGAACCCAATGATGTAATAAGGATGACGTCCTGTCATTTTTTTCATCAAAGTAATTAGATATTGTTGGAAATTTTCATTTAATGTTGGGTATAATTTTACACTCCATGATTTTAGTATAAATTTACCTTTAAATAAATATTTTATATTAGATAGATTCTGAAACATGTATCACTTAAAAAATAGACAATTATTTATTCACCTATGGTGGATTATTATAATGTAGAATATACATAATGATATAACTAAATGAAACATAATTAGAAAAAATATTAATTGAATGAAATACCAAGTAAATAAAAATTATAAGGTTTGGAATTATCACCATCAATATCAACCCTAAAGATTGTAACAACAATGTTTACTATAGAAATTATAAAACATATTATAAATATGATAAAAAACAAGCTATTGAAATTAGTGGAATGTATTAATGGTATTAGAACTGTATGTAAGGAA
Organism: Viscum album; assembly: GCA_963277665.1. Classification (NCBI taxonomy): domain Eukaryota; kingdom Viridiplantae; phylum Streptophyta; class Magnoliopsida; order Santalales; family Viscaceae; genus Viscum; species Viscum album. The sequence continues at coordinate 373,022,442 of OY728160.1, read as the reverse complement.
ATAAATTGGAATGTAATATGATTTTTATATTTATAGTCATTGGATATATGGTAGTTTGATATATAATCATTGGAAATACTTATATTCAACAATTATATTGAAATTTTCTACATTTTTGCAACAAATTAAAAAATATAATTCACTTATAATAAATAATTCTAGAATGAAATTAAAAGATAATAGTTTGATAAAAAAATATTTAGTTTTCTATAGTATTAATAATATTATTAAAGAATAATTTGATATTTTTATAAATTATAAAAAAATATTATAATACTAATGGGTTAATAGTGTTGAATATTTTCAAGATAAATATTTAATTTTAATAGGATATGATTAAGACCATTTAATGTTATAGGAATATTTTTCAAAGAATTTTTTATATTTATTTTGTATTTATATTTTAATAAAATAAATTTATCACTTTTAAATGATTATTATAATAAATAAAATGTTTAAATGTATAAACTTTTCACTAATTTAATCATTAATTGATATGAAATAATATTAAAAATACATAGTCTTTAAAAAGTATTTTTTCGATAAAATGTTTTTCCATATAATAAATGTATTCATTTAAATGGTAAGTTTATACTATTTAGAAATAAAATTAGATTAAATGGAGAATAAATTTTTTATTATCACTTCAAAAATATATAATGAGGTTAATTTCCTTTTTTTACATAACAATGAGTTACCAAGGTTTAACTTAGTCACATTAGTAACAGATGAAATGAAGTAAATGGGATTAATTAAGGGGTAAAGGACAAAAAAAACATAAAATATAATCTCTATGTAAGTGTATAATTTAATTATATAGGTAAAATTGTCCTATGTAAATTATTTTTACACTTTTTATTCAACTTCCATCTAAAAAGACATTATATATACAATATAAAATAGGTATTTCTAGAAATATCACTCAAACTCACCTATAAACGACCCCTAATATACCAATATAAAACCAAACCTTTAATTTATTTTAATGTTAAATCATGCACAAAAGTATCTATATAAAAAACCAATCTACCATTTAGGAACTTCTAGTCACAATAAGATATCCAAATCCCTCATTTTCATAAGGGTTTTTAAGAGAATATTGATGTCTTAAATGTAAGTGTTATCCTCGTTCTAATAATTATTATTAATCTTATTCAACCACTTTTTCATAAATATGATTTATTATTTAGTAATTTTTTTTAAATTAATTAATAACATATAAATATGGTATTGTTACTATGAAATAACATCTTCTTACTCATTAAATCTTTATAGTTTGTTGTTGATTGGGTTGGTTTTATTACCTATATAGAAGGTTTTATAACATTTACATCACGAATGACATATAAAACTTAAATACTAGTAATATAATGTGATATTTATTAATTTAGTATTATTTAATATTTCTAGAATTATAATATGGAACTTTATATTCAAACAGTAAATCAATTATTTTATAATTTAAACAATCACTAAAAAATAATTTAATGAATTCCTTCTGAACTATCATACTAAATTCTAAGAAATGATCATGGGACACAAAAACAGTATAGTAAAAAAATACTCTATATTAATGTACATTATAGATCTTATGAACTTATGTTCAAGGAGTTTGGACCCAAACTGTTAAATTGAAGAATATATGTAAAATGAAATAGTTAACACCGAACAATTAATTTTTATTATAAATTATTAATATTGGGGTAATAAGAATTTATAAATAAATTGTATTAATTAATATGTAAATTTATATGAATTTTTTTAATACTTGTTAATAATTAATCTATATTTCTTATATAGTATGTTAAAGCATGTATAACCATGAAAGTTAAAGGTAAGGGTTTTCTTTCCAATCTAACATTTTAATCAATATTATTTATAAAAAAAATTCAATCGATATAAATTGAATATTCCCTATCTCTAAAAAACATTTATTTTCTTAAAATTAATTTAAATATATTTTATATTATATTATTCATTCGATTTTATATATTTATATTTTCATTACAATAATTCCCTCAGCCCTGAAACTAGTCATCTGACCTTATGGGTCTCCTGTAATACCATGGATTCCAACCTACCACACAATAGGATATTTCCAACCATGGTTACATAGCAAACTAATGATTATCCCCATAGGATGACAGATGTTATTTTAGAATTTTTTTCCCCTCACTCACAAACTCCTGGGGAAACTTCCTAGGATTTCACTCATCCTAACACTAATAAAGGACAGTCATGCTTAGCTGTAGAGTTTTAATCAGGTGGGATCCCAAAAATAAATATCTTCCATGTTAACATGGGTAATAACATTTAGTGTTTTAAGAATATATTTTCTATGTCTGTTACAATCTCCCCCATTTAAGTAAAAATGATTTCTTTGTGGATCCCACAACTCAAACAGAGTAGTGCCTATGTACTTTATATGAGGTATTAGCTCTAATAAAATTTTGTACCAAACTAGAATAGCTCAACCCAACAGATCACTTATCATGGTCAACCACACTACAGAGAATAAAAAAGTAACAAACCAATATCATGAATAAACAATAAATAATTAAACCAATAGAATATAAATCAAAAGAATTACCACACATCTATAATCCACACAACATCATTCCAATAGGGTAAAACTAAAAACTAATCTGGACAAGGTGAATTTGAGTCTCAATATGACCATCCATCACCTATATTACATCTTACTAAGAAGGTGATGAAAACTAAGAGAAGTCTATGAACTAGATTATTCCTTACCCTTTATCTCACTCCTAAAAACCCATATCTAAAAACACCCAAAGTAAAAAACTAGGGTGTGAGAAAATAACCAAGTATTATTTCACCAACTAGTATATATAGGGTATAATATCGTGAATATATTATCTATATATTTAAAAAGAAACCTATTTTATAAGGCATCATCAAAAGAGCAATTTTTTTTTTAATAAAATCTTTTTTTAAGAAAATTATTTCATATTTACACAAAAAAAGGTATATAAAAAGTAAAATAAAGTATTAGAGAATGAGAATTAGTTTCGATATATACACCATAAGATAAAAAATTCAATAACAACAATAAAATATACTGTCATGTGAAAAACCAAGTACAAACTAGGCTCTAACATATATAAATAAGAACTTTTACATATTAAGAAACACTATGATAGGAATCATGTGAGTCAACAAATATTGAGTCCAATCACAATCTATCAATATCAAAATCCAGGATTTTATTGTACAAAATAACATGAAACCATCAATTTCGTAATGTATTCCAGGTTCTTAATATGCTAAATTTTCTGGAATAATTTGAAAACATTGTACATTATTTGTAAAAAAATAATACATTAAATCATTAATAATTTCATGCTTAAAAAACACTTTTAAATTCAAATTCCCCATTTAGGAAATTCATTAGACACATGGAGTGTAAAAATCCATTTTTTAATAAAACCCCCTTTATAAACTATCATTTAATGAATCAAATATCCTTTCATATTCAATTAATAATTTTCATAAAAAAATAAAAGTAATAATACAAGAACCTAATGTAAATAATTAATTTTAATATTTTTATATTGACGCTTGCCTCAATAATAGAGGTAAATGAGTCGTTGTCGACAACAGAGATTTGAAACCAGTGTACCTAGTCCTCACAATTCTATATCTATATAAAACACTGACACCTATATATAAAACCCATTATATCTATAAATAACAGCCAAAATGAGTTCCAATGAGTTGAGGATATAAAATATCTAACAATGAAATAATAATTAAAGATAAATCCATATAAAAATATAAACATACCTTGAGTGATCTTCCAAGAATGAAGGAATGTCTTCAAGATTCCAAGGGTGAGGACTCATGAAAAATGATGGAATTTTAGTTTGATCCTAATAAGGATTTTTGGTGATTACACCTAAAAATTTCCAACAGTAAATAGGTCAAATTCAACTTTGTAGACATTAAAATTGTGGATCATTAGTTGGCCATACTGTTAGAAAAACCATGCGCCAACCATGTGTGGCATCTATCCCATTGAATGGAAAGTTGCGCAGATACCTAGGATGAGTTGCATGATTTATGAAAATGATTCTAATGTTGTGTGAAACCTATGGACAACTATCTAATCACTCATATGATTCAATAAGAGATTTTTATGGTTTGTATAATGATGATAAAACCATGAAAACTTCCACAAGAAACTCACATTTCCATATCACATAGTTACAAAATAGTTATCACTAACTATACACCTAAACCATGCAGCTATACTATTGTCTCCAAAAAACCCATTCTTTCAACCTCCAACTCCCAGATAATTCCAAAACCTCAAAATTGAAGGATAAAGTATAAAAATAAATCATACATATGAATTGGTGTGTTTCATCGCTATCTCTACTATGAATTTTATTTGTCACTAGAATGTGGTCATGATTCTGGATTCTCAAATACAAAATGTCACTAAAACCCCACCAATGATTCATGCTCATGAATCTTCTGGTTATCCCATATTAACTACCACAGTAGACATGTTGGGGGAATATTTTTATAACATAGTAATTTTTATCAATGATCGGTAATCAGAACTAGTTTCTCAACTATAGTTATGTCGGGATCAAGATCAATAAATTCCCATTTAATCGCATGGAAAAGGTCAGGTTGATTTCTCATTGGTAGGGAAACATGAAACATTCATGAATAAAAATCAAGATAGATGAAAATTACAACCAATATTCCACATTTACTAATCATTGAATTATTTTATGGGGGCCAGCAAACCACAATTACAATTTTCAATACTTGAAAAACTGATGATGCCCCAAGAGAGGTGAAGCCTGATGAAAAACCTGATCACCATCGCCAAACTCCAGCCCTCAATGATGAATGCCCTCATTGGATTTTTGATGACTCTATATCATGACCAATATCTTTTGAATCATCTAACCCCTTTCCACCATATCTTAGACAAGGATTTATCCAACCAAGGACATCCCTTCCACTATTCCTAAGATAATGGAGATCTAAATGGCCACCTATAAAATGATTAAAAGGGATTAAAATTAATCAAATATTAATAAATAAATTTATAGTTAATTTTAAATATAAGAAAATTATTTTCCCAAGAACCCCCAAAATCAATCACACCAAATTGGATCATATCATTAAGAATTTAGATATCCTTGTTAGTCTATCCTTCCATACATAGATGATATTTTATTCTTAATTTCAACTATTAACCCATCACATATTTCACACCATTCCAAAAACTAGATGTAAACATTGGTCCCTATCAAAAATAATTTCAAATTGAACTATATAAAGCCTTATATCCTCCCAATCCTAATAATCCCTAATGAAATCCTACTTTACAATCTCCTTGATTGGGAAGAAATGAGCAAATTTCATAAGTTTTTTAATGATCACCCAAATAAAATCCATCCCATTGGGAATCTCAGGAAAACCAATGAAAAATTATATGGAAATATTATCTCACTTCCATATTAGAATGGTAAAATATTGAAACAAACCAGTAGGTCTCTAGAGATATGCATAGATCTTTTAAAAAATCAGGAACTGTGACACAATGGCTACAATTGACCACCTCATTCTCAACCACCAATACTGATGTATCAAATAATTATACACATTAATATTCCAAGGGTGAATATACAATAAATATTATTTTTCATAGTATATTAATTCCTACCTCAGAGATTTAGTAATAACTAACTAGAAACAAAAACACAAAGTGCCCACACGAGATCAGGACAAATTTCCTGAGGTCTCCCCATCATTTAGGGTTTTTATAGCTCTATAATTAGTGTCTACTTCCTTGTCAATTAAAAACCACTCATCAAATGATGACTCTTACTACACCAATTCTAATATCACCTTCCCACTAGCCTCTTCCACTCTCAAACTCATCTCAAAAAACAAAATCATCAGAGCCCATTCCTCTATCGATTCTTATAATGATTTCGTCTATACATTATTTTCTAAAGTATATAAGACCACATTCCATTTACAAGGAGTAAAAGAAATATTGGAATCAATGTTCTAGATATACTCAACACAATTTCTCTATCATAAATTCATATCCCTTAGGATAAATTTATAATACGGGATATTATTATCACAATATACCATAAAACACTCCTCAAGGAGGTAATGATTCAATTTTTTAGAACATGAATAACAGATTCAAACTCATGGTTGTGGGTAGGGAATTTCTTCTAATGAGGGAATAATTTGAAAGATACACCATCCAAAACATTATTTTATGATATCAATACACCTCCAAAATTCATACTTAGAGTATCATCAAAACCATCATAACACAAACCTAGTTACAAAACAATCAGAATTGAAGTGTACATCAACATCACCTTTTGCTCCTAAAAAAATATATGGAATTATTTATTCCACTATAACATAACACCCTTTAGGTATAATGTTTCCCTCATAGATTCAAACATGGATAAAACTAAAAATATTCTTGTAATAACTATCCAAACCCTAAAAAATATGGTTTAATCACATTTTTGGGATACTTTCAAGAAATTGCCACCTAAATATTTTTAGTATCCATTATGAATCCTCTATTATATATAACATAACCTATAATATTCAAATATTAGATCTAAAAGCCACATCTGGAAAAATTAACAAACAAAAAATGCACTCTTAATGTTCTAAGGGTGGTATCCAAATGATCCATTTTCTCCTCCACAAACATAGGGTACATAAAAATATAATCATTGAAAAATATTATCAAAGAGTTCAAAAACTAATGAAACATCTTGTTCATCCACACTATAAATATCGTCAGAGAATTAGAGACACAAAATGGAATAAAAACTCAAAAAGACTATATCAGCACTTAAACACTATCTGAGTTGTATATTTTTCTATAATAATCAATTGATGGAACCCCAACCATAGGTAATTTTTATAAAATCAATGATCCCCTTGGATTTAATAAAATCGGTCATAAATTCATAGAAAAGTATAGTTTTTTATAACATTTACTTGTTTATATTTTTATAATCAATGAAATCTATAATAAATATGTCTAACTACTTGGTATATTATCTCATAATTACATTAATATTATTTCTCTAGATGTATAATTCTCATGATTTATTGAAATTATCATGAAACTCATTTATTTCTCATAGGTTAATTAATCTATGATTGAATTATAGATTTTATCATGTTCTTAAGGCATAAAAATTTATCATTTTCATTTTTTAATGGGTGGGATAAATATTATATATCTCTATAATTCATTAGATAAATGTTTATATCAATTGATATGAAATATATGAGATTTTATAATCAACAATATCCACTATGGGACACTTTATACTATTTTTATGTCAATGGGGAGTGAACCCAATCCAATATGGGACATTGTACAGTATGTGATGATATTATTTACAGTGATATTTAAAATAAGAAATGATTTTAAATAATTTTTTTCTCCATATTATTATTAAAAAAAATCCACGGTATGCCTCTTACCCATGTTATGTTCTCATTTTTTATGATTATTTACACATGTTTCCACATTCTTTTGACTCATGCATTATATTATATAAAAAACATTACCTAATGAATTTTTATTTAAAATCCATGTTATAATGGGTATTATTTTCTTATTTTATGTTCATTCACCTTGGTTATGTTCTCATACTCGAATGATCATATAATTATCACTTACGATCATTAATTATTATCACTAATGTTTAACTATTATTAATCTTATAATCACACCAATTCTTATTTTTTCGTTTCCTTAGGATATGAAGATGTGTGTTATGTATAAATTTTTTATATTGGAATTATATATGATGATTATTTGATGGATATATTAAATAATATTATTAATATAATTTTATAATGTATCATATCTAAATACACTAAACTTATAGATTCTGGGGTGTGCTTTATCCTGATATCTAATGAATAATAATGTAAAAGGATGTATAATTTATGTATATTACGGTTGGGTTACTTTAAATAATGTATAAAAATTTACTATATTCTTGATGAAATAAAATATTTTATTAATATATATCTCACAACTACTATTATTTATAATGAATATAAATCTCATCATGTCCAAATAAGATACAAAAATATAATTTTTATTTATATAAGTAGCATAATAACTACTTTTCAAATTATAGAACAAATCTTATAAGTAGAATGAGATCATACATACTAACCTCTAATGAAATAATACTTTTCCAATTTTCAAAACATTTATATAATTAAATTTTCTTCAATTTTATCATATCTCTAAGTATGTGTTTATCAGCACAAATGTTTAATTCACAACCTAATATCTAATATCCATGATTCAATGTCGGAAAATTTTATTTATATAAAATTATCATTCAAATCCATATTATTATTTTATCAAAACTCTTCTAAAACATAGATACCAATCAAAAATATATTTATAAGAAATTTCTATAAGTAATCTAAAAATTATAAAAATGATGTTTGTTATAATATGAAATAAATACATATCTATTTGTGAGTTTCATGTTTTATATCATTTAATCGAGTAAATTTAATGAAAATACATCCACTAAAAATGATTACATCATAAATTATAACCATTTAGTTATCCAATATCCATATTTCACTCTTTAATTATTCATATTTTGAGTTTCCATCACAACATGGATATTTGGGTACCAAAATTTTCACACAATATAATATGTTACTATTGGATAGTATAGTATAAAATACATTTTATTAAACAATAATATATGTTAAATAAACTATATCATTATGGTATAATAACTCTTATTATTTCCATGATAATTGTTTTATACATACCACAATGGGATTTGGTTGCCTAACTCTTAATGTTTCCAATACCTTTTCCATACATAAGATAATCCATTAGCATAATACTTTGGTAGAACCGACCTGTTTGAATGACTTGAATGTTGACATGTGTTTTCTTTATAAGGATGAAAAAATTAGTATTTTAGGGGGTCTGTTTTATGTATCATAAATTTAATATACATCAAAATAATAATAAACTCATAACTATTTTATTCCTTTTAATCTTTGTTGTGTCATGTTTTATTCCATTATATATTCATGCTTATCATGATTTAGTTTTTGAATCGCTATTATATCCACCAATTTGATATGTTCAAACCATATTAATGTGTAACTCATTACATGGAAAATATTTTCTGATACTCAACCAAAAATAGAATCCACTAAAATTTAATCATATCTAAATGCATATTATGCATATATTACATGATCTTTTCATGTTTAGTGTTATAATTATATGAAATTATAAATCCCTACATGAGTAATCCTAGAGCCATAGATTCCCCCCACCCACTAGAAAAAATCATAAACTTCCATGTTAGTGGAAAATACAAAACAAATTGCCCCTACCTAGGTATTATTTACTCAAGATATATTCCAATTTATCATATATCCAGTACCTAATATGGATAAACTATATTCATCAACTAAATTCAATATAATAACTTTTCTTAAAAATTAATGTCAGGGTAGATAAAAACTGAATCATATGTTTTCATACTTAATATGTAATTCATTGAATAAGAATTTATATTATGAAATTTATCAAATAAATGAAACCTTATAAAATATTCACATATTATAAATTATTTTTAAAAATAAATATTTAAATTAAATAAAAAATAAATATACTTTTTATTTATTTTACAAACATGATATATTAATATAAATATTTAATACTTAATTTAGTTATGAAAATATAAAATTTTTAATGTCTAACACATTCAATTAATTAAAATTTTATAAACTATAATAATTTTAAGTACAAATTTTAAATTTTATCCTATGTGGAATGAATCTTATTTTATGATTGACCGTATAGTTATCAAACATAACATAAGACTCAATCAGTTCTTATGAGTAGAGAATTTATAAAATAGTAACCCTTATGTATTTTTTAACTCTTATGTATTGGGTAAAACTTGAATATAACTATATATCTATTTCTATGAAAAAGGTAAATATCATATATATGGGAATGTTTCTTATGTATGGGAAAGTATCTTATGTTTGGTCTATTCTATTGAAAAAAATATCTTATATATGGTCCAGTTTATTAGTTATGAGAATGTACCAGATGTATGGGTTAGTATCATATGAATTTTAAACACTCATTTGATGATTTATGATATATCATTATTACGACATGATGTTTTTTTATGAAACCCAGTTTTCAGTGGTAGTGTATGATATTGTATATCATGGCTTATAAAATAGAAAAAAACATATGTTTTAATGAATTTTACTCTATGATACAAACCAATTATACCTAATACTATAAAATGCATAATACATTATCCTCTAATGTAATGTACAGTAGATAAATCCAGCAATTTGGCAGATGACATTCTACCACATCATGTCATATGCATAGATATTACCTCAAGTATATTATCATACTAATTTTCTTCATAAAATAAATAAAATAACCTGTTGATTCATTGATGACCTGTGAAATAAAACAACTGATTGGTTTTTAGGATAATATTATGATCAAGGTAGTAGAATAAATTTATTTTAAGTGAAAAATCTATCATCATGAATCAACATATATTACAGAAAACATAAATAATCAATAGTTATTCTTAAAATATTGTAATATATTTCTCTAGAATTATTTATGAAAAATTATTGATTGTATTCACCTCGTGAAATTCAACTTACTCTCGCTTCCATTATAATGATTCCAGCCACTAGAATCCTATTTTTAATTAGAGGACATCAATATTTAAATTTTTTGATAGGGCATTCCTCAATGATGAAAAATAAAAAATTAGGGAGTGATGAGAGATTAATATATTGAATGATAGTGGAATACTATATAAATTGGTGGATATAGCCCCTTTATATATGCTCTCTTCATTTACTAATGGGAGTTGAGGGTCATTAGCCATCGCATAGAAGCTATTGTTCATTATCCATTACACAATAGTGTTGATAATATTATCATTTCAACATTTTAAATATTTTTTTTATGCAATATAAAAATGAATCCCTTATTTTTTAATTAAAGTAAACTATAAAGATTGTATATATGAATCCACAAAACATAATATCCCATATCGTTAGCCATTTTTATGCTATGATAAATGAAAATGTAGTAATTATTATGCATTTTATGATATTGATATGTCATAATATATAATATATATCACATACATGTCAAAGGATATGACTTAGGGTATACATAAATTATGATATATCCATTTTAGTGAATAGAAAACCATAGGTAATTAGTCTGTTTCACTATATATTGAGAGAAACCTTAGTATATTTCATCCAATATTTCATGAGATATTATATGGAGTAACCAATTCAGTATACTTATATACTAACCCTTATCATCTATATCCTAATTTTAATTATTTATAGAATATATTTCAATGGTTATATATTTTAAGTTCATGGAATCAGTTATTGGTGTTTGTGTCACTTCAATAGGATCTATTCTTTTGATATTCATATTTGATATTTCGTTTCTAGTGTAAAATTACATTAATTTCACATTATATATGGGTTTTAGTGTTTTATATTATATATATTATATATTTATATTTATTTATTATTTCGAGTATTTATGTTTTAAATTTATAATATTATATATAATGCATCCCTTTAGTGTTTTCATTATTATTTAGCCCATATAGGTGGTATTTTTGAACCACTCTTGACTTTAATATCATCCATGGATGGGTTCTAGTGGAGAAATGTCATGATAAAGTGGTATATCAGATTAAAAATGGGATTTAAGATAGAGTTTGGTCTTAGAAACTAATAAGGATTTAATTTTATTGGTATAGAAATATAATAAATATATATAAATATATGAAGTACGCAAGTGATACAAGTTATGATGTAGAAAAGAAACTTGTGTTATAATACAAGGACATTACTATAACAGATAATATTACTTTGAGAAAAAATTAATTAAATTATTGAGGCTTAGATGTGGTATGTACATCATACTTGTTTATTCCTCTACATTAATTGGGAAAATGTTACAGATTCAAAATGAATTTAATTAAATACTCATAAATGAAATATATATCCAGGTTTTGGTGTTATTGATTTTTATTCAATATAATTTAGGTGGAAGGAATCCACATGTGGTTTCTTATGTGAGTTGCAACAGTATGATCTAGTTTATCGAAGGTGGATTAATCATGTAATATTATACAAGGACCTTATAGATACTGAACATACTAATGTAAGATGATGTTGATAGGAAGGTATATTTCTAGCTGTGGTAAATGAAGTATAATTTTTTACTCATGTTCTTCAATTGGAAAAGTTTAAGGGAAAAAAATTAAATTAATTTATTGGTATTAAATGAAATATATATTAAAGAATTATGTGTTATTTATTTTTATTCCATATATTGTGGGTAGAATTCATCCACATGTGGTTCTTTTGGGGGAGGCATGATAAGATGCTCTAGCAGATCGTGGGTGGAATGATCCTAGCTATGATAATTTATAGAGGATAATGTAGCATGAGTTTTAATATATAATTTAATAAGGTATGTGGTGTAAATATTTAACATAAAGAAATATTGGTTGGTTCAGGAAGTTAATAATGATTTTAGATTATTCCATGTGAGGAATAAGTGTTATATCCAATTTTATTTTATCTTGTTTCTTGGTGTAGCTCAATGTGTAGGGTTATATTCATGGATTATCAAGAGTAGCTTGCGGTATTTTTGGAGTTTTTTCATAGATAGTTACATGATGAGTTCATCTATTTAGTAATAAAGGTAACATGATGGATTGCGATTCTCTCCCTCCCCTATAAGGTATTGTAAGAGTATATGAGATTGGATTCTAATTCATATATCAATTTCATTATGCTCTATAACTTTATCTAGATCAGGAAGAATTGATTTTTCATTTTAGTTTGGTATTTCATCCATGAATCTAGTGTCATGTCACAACTTTCATTATTTTTACATATCTGGAGGTGTTAAAAATGTTTAGGTAATTGAGAAGACACTTTCCTGAATTCATTCATTTTTAGTGTCATGTCCTGATAAATTTGTGAGGAGAATAGCAATGGATAAAGCTTCTCTCTATCATGGTAATCATGGGATTAGGTCAATTTGGAGTTGATCATAGTTTTATTATTATTTCTTTTCTAGATCTTGTAGTTATAATACCTCTATTTGGAATACTAGTGTGGTTTTATAGGTTTTTGGTGGTCATGGTCATTATAAGTTCTATAGTTCAACCATCCTTAGTGGTTAGTATTGGGGAAGTATATAGTTTCACATACATCCTAACCAATAGCTACATTCATGAAATTTTCAAAAATGGTATGGTCCTGTCGATTTTGGAAAAAATTATGGGCATGGGGAATATATAAGATATCATATAAATTTTACCCATCCTGAGGGACTGAGGGATAAAAGTGGCCATGGGGATAGATGTCATCAGGGGTTGTAAGGAAGAGTATTAGGGTGTGCATAAATTTATGGAAAATATTTTAATATTCCAAGTGGTTTAGAAAACATTAAAGGTACATTATATCTCAATTATACCCTATCTTATATATTTTTTTATTTAATTTGTTTAAAATATATTGTTTTTCTTTTCATGGTTTAATCTTTGGGACTCATGGTGGATAAAGTTATTATTCCCAAGGTGTTAACTATGGTAGTAAAGAGGTCAATCTAGATTTTTAGTGATTTTACATGGAATTGAGATTATAATGGAGTTGTATCAGTCATGGTTATAGTTATATCTATTTTAGATACAACAATATGATTTTATCCTTATCATGGATAGGTTATAATTTTTTTATGATTTTATAGATTTATTCTATATAAGAGATATTATCATTGATGTGAAATTTGAGTGTATATTAAATTGGTTCACCAGATAAATCATAGGTTCATATACACACTTTCCTTTTAACTATAAGTGTCGATATAGGAATCCAGGGATGTTTAGGAAATTTGGATTATGAGGTTAGTGTTGTATTTTTTTATTATTTTTCCTGAAGTGGTTGTGTCTCTAGCCCATCGATAAGATATTGGGTAAGGGATAGAATTATAATCCAACGTATCTAATATTTCTATGTATCCTTATGGAATGGGTTCATTATAATATTGTGATATATAGATTTATATTGTTTTTATATTATAGAAGTATTTCATTAAGTATGTTCTATTTCCTTGGGTTTCATTTCTATTTTTAGTTGAGTAAACTGAGTGTATTTTTGGGATGGGTATCAATTAAAATCTAATGAGTCAAGTGATATTGAAGAACTATAATCTCCTCCAAGGGACAAAAAAACATATTCGATTAATTGAAGGGAGATAGATAATACACAATTATTGATTTATAATTACCTCGCCATATAAAATACATTAAGGGAAGGATAAATCCTGAAGACTTATTTAAGGTCTTGATAAAGACACAATAAATTCATTGTAATGAATTTTGGAGTCTTGAATAGAAAATATATTTTTATAAGACTCATGAAATTAATTATTCATGAGTTCTTGGATAAATGTTCGTTTATAAAAATGTATCTTAGATTATTTAAGTTCAAAATCGGTTCATGTTGAGCATTCGAGTAGAATTTTAAAACTACTTCGAAGAAATTTTCTATATAGTCATATATCCAATAATATGTTCTTGACCAATGAAGTTCGTTTCCATTGGCAAGTTGGGTATTTAAATGGTTTTATTATTCTTCCTATAGAGATAAATTCATTTTTTTACCATGGTGATTTTTGATAATATAACAATGGTTTATATTTTCCTTAGCCTTATAGGCTTATACAATAGGTTCGTGTCTAATTTCTCTCACATACTACTTCATTTAACAACTTTTACAAGAATAGATTGTGGCTTAATAGGTAAAGATCAATTTGTGTAGTTTATTATTACATAAAGTATATTTTGGGTATTAATAATGTTCTTCATCTTCAAAATGTAGGAGTCATAATTATGGTTTCATACAATAGTTCTACTCTTGGGATGCATTGTGTTTTGATATAGCATAATGTGGTGATATTTTATGGGTATTAGAAGTTATTCCTCCATGATTATAACTATGTTACCCATGATCTATATCTTACAACTATGTTTCTTTATTTTAAAATGAGGTTCCATTATCTTATCAATAACCGTTTTTTCTCTTCAGCATTCATATGTGAAATATATATGGACTTTATTATAGATTTTCATAATATTTTTCCTTAAATTTCATATGTAAATGTTAAATAAAGTTATTCACCTTTTTATGGTATTGGGATAGAATATATATATATATCAAATAATATTTTTTACTTTATTAAAACATATTTATATACATAATATTAATCCAAGAATAATCAAATATTGTAAATAATGGGAAGGAATAATATAAAGTGAATTTTTTTATTTTATTTTATAAAATTACATATGAAGGGAAAATAAATTCTATAAAAATAAAAATAGTACAATGTAATGGTTAAAATATATAAATATTCAAACTCGAACATGGAACTATTTAGTGTTATTGTCTATTAGAATACAATATCTTTTAACAATAATATAAAATTAAACCAAAATATATAAATAAGATTAAAATTTTGTAATTAAAATGACAATAACTTTGAGAGAAATTTAAGTGAATGAATTATGAAGCGAATAAGAGTAATTTAAAGGATTTGGGATGACTATATAAGTAATGGAATAATAATTGGTCATGGGAATAGTAACTGACCATTGAAATAATAACTAGACATTTGGGTGTATTAAAATGAAAAATATTAAATTTTTACCATAAACTAAATAAATATATATAAATATATATTAATATATCATAATATTATTTATCAAATTATGTAATCTAAAACATGTACAAGTATAAATTTTAATAATTAATTTTTTAACATAGTTAGTAAAAAAATAATTTTTATGTAAAATTTAAAATATTAGAAAAATGTGAGTCAAAAATTTATTTTTCAAAAATATATAGAAATTAAAAGATATGGTATTTATTTTACATGTATAAATAACTAATTATCTATCACATAATAGTTAATAGATAATATAAAAACATTATCACTATTTAAATTTTTTTATTATTCTACATATATTAGTTTTCTATTTATTATTGAATTTTATATAAATTTTTTTTCAGCAAATTTAGAACTTTTATTTGAACATATTGATTATGAATTTTTAATTGAAACTCTAAATTTTTTTTTGGGTAATAATATTTTATTCTCTAAAAAATTTAAATTTTTGTTAAATGGTCAAATTTCAATTTAACACACATAGTATGTATACTGACATAATTATGATATAAAAATATGTAAATATTTGGTAAAACACCTCTCAATAATGATATTTATTTTATGTGTGTAATTTTATACTTAACTATAATAAACCTAAATTTTGAAAACAATAAAACATCATAGCCAAAGTGATATGTTATTATAATTAAAAATTATATAGGATTCATCATAAAAAAATATATTTCCAAGATACCATTTTTTTGTTTGTTTTTAAATTTTAATAAATTATTTATTTTCTAGTAAAATAGAAATAATTCTAAATGAATTGATATTATTCATATTCATAAGCCTAAAAATAAATTATTTAATATATTATTCAAATATACTCTTTCCCCATGCCTATATAAACACCCCTTCACCGCCCATTTCTCTTCACATCAAAAAAATCATTCATTGTAAAATATCTAACAATATTATTCGATAAAACCTTCTAAAAATTTCCTTGAATCCCTGTTATAACCAAAATACCCTCCACCAAAGTCTTAAGTCTCACCCCAAAGGAGGCGTCTCAATGAGAAAGGTCAGAGTTTCAAAACCCAAGTCATTTATTCTCTATTACCTTTTTATCTTCTCTATTACATAATTAATGAATAATGTAACATTAAAATAGTACAATTATTTTACTCTAATGTATATATTAAAATTGAATATTTATCAGGTTTTATTTTCTTTTATTATTTTTTACAAACATCATTGAACTATAATTCTTTTTTACTACCAATGTAAATAATGTTGTTTTGTTTTTAACTTATACCTTTATAGAAGATTTTTTAAAATGTATTTCATCTATAAAAATAAATGTAATAAAAAATTAATTTCAATTTTAATATAATATATGGAAAAAACTGTGATGATATTATTTATCTAAAAAATAAACCACAATATTTAATTTGATCTCTTAAAACAGGATTCATGATACATGTTTCTTAGTATACAAACATTTTGGACTATATATTGATCCAAGAACTATTATACCATTTTAGAGACATGAAAAATAATACCTTCACACTTTTAAATCATATTTAATCATTGTATAAAGTCATTTTTTTTCATTAATATTATATCAATGTATTCTTAAAAATATGTACCTATCAACTTAGAATGACCAATATAAAAAACATATAACTAATAAGTGATGAATAGATGAATAAAAATGAGTAATAATAATAGAAAATATCGAAATATTTTTTATGATAAATAAATTAATAAAAATAAATTTTTTATTAATAGATTGTAAGATACAAGAATAGATTAGGGACTCGAGGAAAGGGTTCCAATTTTTTCCACTTTAATTGAAATTATTTACATATAATATATTCTATTCATTAAATATATATAATTAAATTCATCAAATTCAAATTTATTCACATAATTTTTATCTATCAAACATTATATATTACCCTTTCTCACTTATTAAAAAAAGTTCATAAGTTTTTAGTATATAAAAGTAAGGCGTTTTCCTTTGAATATCAATTCATTTCATGTATCACATATCTATGGTATATCTTCACTTTTATTTACTATCTCTTACATATTGAATGTTTTCCTAAATACCTTTTTGAGTTATTAATTATCTCTTTTCATATTTTATATTTTCATAAGTCCTATCATTCCTTCATTTTTGGACATACTTCTCCAAATAACTATCCATTTCAAGTATTATTCTATTATTACAAATATTCTCTTCTATGTCTAATATGTAACGTCTTTAAAATATATATTACATATTTAACTTTCTTTTTAATGTATTAATTCCCACTATTAAACCCATATTTATTTATAGTTTACATTATACATTTTTCATTAGGGGAATCTCACATTCTTTTTCTTAATTGTGATTATGTCCACTACCACTCTCTACTTCACTTTTGGCCTTTTCATTATCTTCCATTTCAATACCCTACCACTTTTAAAAAAAATTATTTTTAGAATATTACTTTCAATTTTTTTATAAATTAATTACATTTCTTTTTTTTATTTTCTTAATATAACTTTAATTTTAACTGAAAGATATATTATGAAAATGATAAATAAATTTCATCCAAACATCTCTAAAATTTCATATATTACTCATCATTATATATTTTTCTCAAATTAATAATGTATATTATATAATCATTAGACATATTTATAATTTATTTTTTTATATAAATATTCATACATTGATTTATTTTAATGGAAATTACATTTTCTAAATTTATGATAACTTCAACATTTTATAAAAACTACGGAATCGTTTTCTCAAATAATATATAATTTTTTATCTACATTTCAAATATTTTTCGGTTATACCAACAACCTTTAAAATTGAACCATTTTAATATTACTTATTATATTTTAACTCTCATTAAAACTGTTAATATGTCTTACTATGGAGAAATGTGTCGTTTATTATTTAAAAAAATTTAAATCCTTCCAAACCATGTAATGATTTAGGGATTGTAAGCTATTTTGTTTCATGATTCTGTCATGGATTATTGATCCACCTACAATGATTTTTATGTCTTTGATATATCTATATATGGTGGTCTTTCTTCCTATTTTTCATCAATGTTGTTTTTTATTAATTTTCCTTTTTTTATTTTGGAAATTTCATTCGAGTTAGAGGAATTCAGTCAGTAGTTTTCTCTTGATGGTGATAGTTCTTACTTCTTTCAAGCAGACACTTCCGTTGAATCTTGACAAGGTATTCCTTAGTATAGATCATATATATTTTATAATGATAGTTAATTTCTTCATGTTCTTGAAATTTTTAGGACCAAATTTGAGGTTCCATCTCAATACGGTTAGGTTTTCATTTTTCTTCTCTTATGGTGGAAGAATCATTGTATTGACCTCTCTAAAAAGTGCTTCTACATATGTTTCTAAAGCTTTCAACTATGTATAATCTAGTATAGTGAAGGATTAGAGATATTATAGTCCAGTATCTATGGTTTTATGATATGAGGTTATTAAAGGATCATTCATAAAGTAATTAGATTTTTTTTGGGATCGCCCTACATTCTCACTTCTAGAATGAGTTGGGTGATGTGGTTTAACGTTGTAGTGGTTGTCAAACCCATTATAGTATATGTTTTTAGGCCTTTATCTATTCTCTTTTTTTTATTTTATAAGTCTCTAATCATAAATTATTTATTACTCAAGTCAGTTTCATTTTATGGTAATATTAGCTTGTTATTAGTTTATAATGTCCATAGGGTTTTGATTGGAGTTGTTATTTTTCACTGGGCTTGTTAATCAGGTTAATTAAATTGGTTGATGATATTTTTTTAGATAAGGAAATATATTTCAGGTTGTTTTTTTAATATGGAATATGTTTTTGATATGATTTTATTGTTTTTTAATCCATTAGAATCTAATTGATTTCCAAACTGGGAAGTAATCATGGAAGGGGTTGTCAAGGGAATTGGTGATATAAACAAATAAATAGAAAAGATAGATATTTGATTATTTGTATATATTAGTCGAAATATTTCCTTTTTATGTATATATTTCATTTTTTAGTGGTGGAACTATTGCATGGTTTGATGGTGTTGGTGGTTCTTTTCAGAGGAATGTTGGAGTGAGAATGTGATGATGTCCATGTTCTTTGTGGTTCCATAGTACAGAATTAATAATCACAAGGTGGATCTGGATATGAAAGTAAATTTTATTGAGTAAGAGGTTATTATAGAAGTAAATTTAATGTTTCATGGTTTTTCTATTACACTGGATATATCTTTTTTTACCTTAGGCTTCGATGTCATCTAATATTTATAAGGTTTCCAAAGGTTTCTAAAAGGATCTTGGTTACTAGTCTATATGTTTCAGGATCATTCAGTCTTGGTTTTTACTCTCATTTTCTATATTTTTTTCCTTTTTTTCTAGTATTAGTATGGTTGTTTCCTTTAATATTAGTTTTGATATTATAGACCCACATTTTTTATTTTTATAGCTTTGTGATTTTTCTGTTGAAGAGATGTTTTTGGTTTCTCTTCATTATGAGATGTGGTAGATTTTTCTAGGGCCTTTGGATATTCTTTTTCCACCACAATTTATGTATTTAATTGTAACATGGGAAAAGATAGTGATTTGATTACAAAAAAATCCAATGTATTCAATATATTGTTGAAATAAAATCCTAATGAGTTGATTGACTAATCACTACAATTGTTTTACAATATAATCTACTATACATAATGATGAACATTCTACCAATTCCATTCAATGTATAATACCCAATATTTACATCTTATGAGTGATGTTGGTTCTCAAATGTTTTTATATCATTTGATTAACATAGAATGTCGATTGAAATAGTAGTATACCATTTTATTCTATATGGTGTGAAGACCCAATACATTATTATTTACATTTATGTATATTTACCTAGATAATAATAACATTTATTTGAATTGGGAAACCAAAATAATGTGTATACCCATTATTTTAATATGGATATTTATTGATTATTTATCCATGTATATATAATATTTTATTTTTTGGAATGTTATGATATCTATTGTTTATCCATTCTTTTCATGTGATGATTACATTAAATTTATTATGTGATAGGTGGGTATAAGATTATATTTCTCCTTGATGCATCTGTAGGTGTTATATGACAAATTATATTGGGCATTTGAAGTATATAAGACTTTTATGTACGATTTTTATAAATTAATCAATGTAAATGAGGATATGATGTATAGAATTATTCATTCTTTCATTATGAAGTCATCTATTATTATCTATGTGAATATTTTATTACTATTCTTGTCTCATCTTGGTATTATGTTATTCTCAAGTCATAATTTATATATAATCATTTGAAAAACATCAATTTTTTAGATTTTTATGATCTTATTACTTTAATCATTCCATATATACCTTGATCATATCATTAACTTGTTTATGATCTTATATCACATTATTCCATGTTAGCTTCTACTGTACGCTATCTATATTGAGGGTTTGATCTCACCTCTTTATATTTTTTTCAAAATTTATACAGTAATAATTAATTAATTTCATGTATGAAAAATTTATGGACATGGTGGAATAAAAGTGATTCATATAGTATTATAGTTTACTTTAATTTTGGTATATAATTTAATTATCAATTATATATCTAATCTCCTTAGAGTATTATACTATTAATTTATATGTACTTTGATTTATGTATGTTATATATAATGAAATAATTGACCACTGACTCTGGGTCACAAGAGTTTTTATTTTTATAGTTAGTATCATAGAAATTTTTGTACTGATATAAGTAAATATATTTAGAAAAAAATTTTAAATAAATATAAATAAGCATAAATCCATAATAAATTTTAATAAATTTACTAAAATGTGTGGAACATATATATTAATTTATGAGAAATGCATATGTGTTAATTAATCATATAATATAATTAATCATGTCATTCTATATCATATTACTGTATGAAAATTCATTAATAATTACATCGACATTATAAAATTAGAATAATGTCCTGAATTGTGGTTTTTATATGGATTTCTCTAAGGATACATTATTTGATCTAGACTATACACTTTAGTGATTTTGGAAGATGTGGAAATTTATCCAAAAAATAACAATCCATAATAACTATTCCAATGTTTTGGAGAACTTATTAATGAATCAAAATATATAGTTAAAATATAATATTCTACTCAACTTATGATGATTTATATTATTAAGGTAATGAACATATGATAATAGTTTTTAAAAAATATATTAAAGGGATGGTTTAATAACACTTTAAAAATTTTGAAAAACTATTAATATTTATATTCAAATAAGTAAATTATTAATTATTTTCTTATTGAACATTGATTTGTAAATTTTGTTGATTTATTGTATTTAAGTGGGGATAATGTAACATTATAGAATTATAATGTTTATATTCTTTAATTCTAACCCTAAATTTTATATAATTTTATATATAATGTATTTTTTTGATTTTTATTTTAATGATAAGAAATAATAATTAGTATACATATTTATCACATAAATTAGTTCTTTTAGTCAATACATTTTTTTCTAAAATATATTAATTCAAGTGTAATGGACGGATATAAATAAATGGAATAAAACACATAAAAAGAAAATAATATTTTTCAAAAAAATTATATTGTGGTTAAATATATTCCATAAAACTAAAATAAAACAATGAGATAGTAAAAACATGTAAACAACATGACTATAACTTATAAATTTGTTGGGTTATTATCCTTTAGAAATACATCATTCATGAACAATACTATAAAAATAAACAAAATATCGGAAATAATATTGTGATTTTTTAATTGAAATGTAAATAATGTTCAGATAAAATTTATAGAATGAATGGTGATGAAAATAATAGTTATTTATATTATTTAAAATAATTATATGTAAAAAATTTAATAAGGCATGTTTTATTTTATTTAGTAAATTAATAATATTTAAATAAAAACATACATATAATAATTAAAGAATTTAATGTTTTATTATTGAAAAATATAATGAAATTTAAAGTTATATTATATATTGGACGAGTATAAATTTCAATTACCCCTCCCTTAGAAGGTACAAATCTTGGATCAACTATAAATAGAGGGAGATAATTATGCCCAGATCCTACCTCCAATAAGACATGGGTTAGAGACAAGTGTCGAGGTTATATCATACACAAAAATTAGGGAAATTACCCTCTAATAAGACTATAAGTGATGTGATATAAGTTAAACCACCAACCATTTCCTGATCATAATAAAAAAAATATCACAATTATGTATGTAATTCCATACTATAGGAATAACTTCCAAAAACAAAAACATAAGATCCAAAAGGAAACCTTGAAAGTGGCCACAAATCCAAAATAGCTATTTAATAACTCTACAAGAAAGAAATTGTTTATCATAATTAGCAACCATATATTGAGGACCTGAAAAGTAATTTATATATATATATATGGATGAACATGATCATTAATCTTACTCGGATCCTCCCTAGATCCTCTCATAAAAATGTGAAGAAAGCAATCTATTTCCTATTAAATAACCAATTAAATTCACCTATCACTAAATTAGGTGTGCAAAATTATTAACCTCAAAATGAATCTCTCACTAAGTATTACATAAAATTTGTGATATATTAGTCAATGTAATATAAAATGGATGGTACCCCACTACCACGTCCCCACTGTTCTGTCTCTCTAACCCCAAAATCCCATATCGTAAGTCATATCTCTCTAATAAAAAACAAGAATCAAAAGAAACTGTGTAATAACTCACACCTCATGTGTCACATAAAATAATCATTAATATCCTCATGCCCAAAAATTAACTAGTTATTTTCTAGTATCCTTCGTATCCAACACATCGTGTACTACACCACAATCCAACACTTCATGAAACTCGTGTACCTATAACAATCAATATGTTACCATGTATTGTGATACATGTTTTTAGACTAACTATAAGACATTACAACTCTCTACATAGATATAAGATAAGGTAACCTCTATTAATACCTTCGTATAATACAACCAGGAGAAGATAGGGGAGTTATACATCTGCCTTTGCCAACTTGGATGTTGGGGAAAACACCCCCCCCATAGAGTTAACTAGGTGTTAGTCACGCTACCAAATTGGGTGGGTAGAATATGATATCACATATCATAAGGAATAAATATATATCTCAAAACCAATATAATTAAAACTACCTATCTTTGACCTTTACTATAGATATCACCTCTCAAGACACACAGATATCTCCACTATGGACTGGGTATCCTATAGGCACAAAAAAAATATTAAGGAGACTTTAAATTAATTATTTCTATATAATATTACACATTCATAATTACCAAAAAATTACCAAAAGTCATCCACTAAACTCCTAAACCCTTGGACTAAATAAATTAATATTAATTACCATTCTATAATACTAGGAATTCTATGACTCATCCTACGCTACCATAAAATATTAATAATTCAAAAATAGCCATCTGTGTAATGTAGTAGGGAAAGGAATGTAGAAAACATGAAACACAACTAACTGGACTTCAATGTAATATATTCATATTATACAAGTAGACCATATTTTAATACATCAGACATGTTCAAGCCTAGATTCATCATACTCCATCAGTCTTGATGTTAACCAAAACACCACTATGCTTACCACCATTTATCGTTCCATCATCGATGCCAAATTCTTCCACAACCCCAGGCACCACTACCCATTTCTCACCTAATATGACATTTTCATATTTATCCATATTTGTTAATAAAATATTAATATGACTTTAAAGGGGACGCTATGCTCGATGGCGTACCCAACACGCAACAACGAGTTTTTGGAAATCTTACGTTGCACTCTAATAATAAAATAATATTATTTTAAATGGTAGTTAACATGTAGCCGTTGTAATGGTGGGAATGGATAGAAATAACTAAAATATGATTATATATGTTCTTAAATGTTTTTACATTTATACAATAAAATATAAAGGCTTAAAATACGGAAAGAATTCAATTTTAGGCGTATATGCCCTAGTTTTCACTAAAGGTTCACTTATCACCTTTTGATGGAGAACCGTCATTAAATATAGTTTTGATCACTCTTATACATTCTTTTGGACCAAATAAAACTCTTATTATGAATCGGGTCATCAAATTTTACTTTGTGTAATTTTTTGGTATTTTTCCAATAAAGATCATTTTTTAATGAATAGTGTAAAATGTTGTGTTTTAATTCAAAACCACTTTTTAATCTAATTTATTTATATGATTAGATAATATTTTGAATTGGTTTTAAAGTGAAATTAGAAAATATTTTTTCCATTAAATCCAATAGTGGTCGTTGGAATTAATTTCACTTTGAAATCAGACATAAACTAGTGTCAATCTTTTGATACTTATTGTTTTATAAAAACAGGCTATTTGCACTGACATCGGGAATTAATTATTAAATTAATTATTGTGACTAATATGTTTTGAATTTTGTAAAACAGACTTCATTTTTGAATTCGGAATATCAAATATAGCTTATGGTGAATTTTTGGGATTTTTCTGAAAAACTATAATTTTTTATGAATAGTGAAACCACTAAGTGGTATTTATAAAAACTGATTTTCCTTTTAAATGAGATTTTGCCATCATTGTGTTTTGATTTTCAAAAATCCGACATACGTGGTTGTCATTAAGAAGTAAAATGCGGTTCAATGAGATTAAAATAATTATTTGGTGAATAGTAACTTATTAAGTTTTTAATCGCGATTAGAGGTAATTAGTGTAGTTTAAGGTAAATATAATGTTTTAATAATATGAAATGAACTTGACACATGTCCTAACCTCATTTTATGTGTAATTGCAGACCCATAAAAGCCATGGGTCAACTTGGGGACCCCATGGGTCCACTTTGGTTGGGAAATGACATAAATAACTTTTTATTTAATGTAAAAGTAAAAATGACACAAACATGATATGTTTTAATAAAACAATTTTTAAGTGGGGTTATACAAGTCATATTTTTTATTATAAATAGTAATTGGAAAGATAAAAAGATTTATTACATCTTATTATTTTTTTATAATTTTTAGACATTAAATAAATTAAATTATTTATGACATAATAATGATGCAGCGATGACATAATTATTTGACGATTTAAATAAAATGGAAAGATAATGTAAAATCTATGAACTACACATGTCCAAAACTTATTGGATGGGTGGATTTCGAACCCTTATCACCTTATCCACGAATTATATCAATGTCGGACCTTTTAATACCGAAATACATTTTCAAATAAAGTAATATTTCTTACTTTCCAAAAGTGCTCCTCCTCTCCTCTTATAAAAGGCCCCCAACTCTACCTCATTTCACACACTCCTCAAGCCTTTGGCTCGACTAACCCCTGCCCATTTACTCTCTCCACATCCCTCTACTCATCCTAGAGGATTCACTTTGGGCATAATCCTTTCAAAGGAAGCCTTTAGGCTCAAATCAAAAGGAGTTACACTTTTAAAGGTAATTCATTCTCTCATGTTCATTTGTTTTATTTTGTTTTTCCAACCCCCTAAACTCTTTTTATTTACTTATTTTATAACAACACCAGTATATTAAATATACTAGGATGTTGTTATAAGATTTATTCGAGCTACACTCTCACACAACTACATTAAATGGTTAAAGAACATATGGTTTCCGTGGATGGCGAAATTCTGCCTCCCGAAATGAAGATTGTTCAATACTCATTTAACACCTTCAAAGGTGGCCATTATGATGTCACTATTTTTATATATGATATATAATATGTTAATTTTTTACTTATGCTTCTGTATTTTTCATTTGTGTCTTACCTTTATGGCTTCCATTATGGGTATACACGATATCTTCATTTAAGGAAGTGCGGACTACCGCCCCCTCAAAGTGATTTGATTCGTTAAATACCATATGTGGGACGTATAAAGGATGGAACTATGATATTATATATGATATTATAGTGGAATTATAATATACCTTTATATCATTATGATTCCATTCTATAAACAACGAAATAAAAATGGAAGTAGCATTCATGCGTACGTACGGCTTACCGTCTCAATGAACGGTGCATTTCATTTCTTACCTCTAAATGATTATGTAATGTTATAAATGCATGCATTTACTGGATATATATGACATATATGATATCTACATCATGAATACAATTATGTTTATAATAAACATTTGGCCACACGATCAACATGTAATTGTAAGAAGTCCACTTTCGACTTAAGAACCAAATACCGACAAAATGAACATTATTAACTTGAATGATTACATAATGTTTATAACATGTCAATAATTGATATAAAAGGAATAATGAAATTGGAAAAGGATCTTAAGGAAGTTTAAATTAACTCATGTTTATTATTCATGAGATTAAAGAACGATCGAGTCAAGTCGGACCCGAGGTAAGGGATCCTACTCCTCTCTTTCTTTTTAAGTACACACTTTTATGTCATTCCTTTTAAAGCTCATATTTCTTGTTATTGGGGTGATATTTTATCTTAAACATACTTTAATATTTATGTTCATGTGATGATAGACCCTATTCTCTCTCATCAATCCATTTTGGAAGTTCTGTGTGGTGTCGTTAGGCTGTCGAACTTTCGTAAGAGATCTAACCTCTCTCTTTCTTTTTAAGTACTCTCCTTTATGTCACTTCTTTTAAGCTCCTATTTGTAATGTTGGGGGATGTTATTTTATATTCCACTTGATTTACATTTTATTTTAATGTGATTAGATACCCTATTTTATCTCATCAATCCATCTTCGGAAGTTTTATGTGGCGTCGTTAGGCTGCCGAGTTTTCGTAAGGGATTTTTCATCTCACTTTTATTCCCGTGAGATTTATGCTACATTTGCAACAAATTCCATTGAGTGGTGTATGTACTGACCATTATTCTACTCTTTGTGTAATATAATTTCTTTTATGAGTACTTACATCAATTACTTATTGTCCTTCTTTCATGGGGTGTATGTTTTGAAAGATACCCAAGTCGGTAAGGGAACCTTTCAACCTCCTCTTTTTTAAAAGGCTACTTCTGTTGGGTATTATAATTTCCATATTGTTATGTTGGGATATGTTCTAATATATCCTTATTTATGTAAATTTTATGTCCAAGTGATGAGATACACTTTTTATCTCTCATCAACTCATTTTGATGTGATGTCGTTGGGCTGTCAAGGGAACTTTTTAACCCAATTTCGATTTCTTTGGGTTCAAAATGTAGTCATTGAATATGTCATCCATTGAATATGTGTGAATGAACTTTTATTGTTTTACACTTAATATCCACTTATATTGGGTGTATTTATATTTTTCACACATATTTATGAGATTGATTTGTCCTTAATTTAAGGATACCTTCTTTATAAGGGATTTCATCACATTTGACATTTCTATTGAGGGTTCATTGTTGTTATGCACCAATTCACTCTTATATGGTGTATATACTCTCCATTAGAGTATTATATCATGAATCCATTTATTCTCATGATATTACAAAGTTCTGACTAAATGTTATTCCTCAATTATTGTATTCAAGTGTCTCTAATTTTGGTAAAACCCCTTTAACCAAAATATTGCTTTAAATGTTTTAATTATTTGTTATTATTAATATCAATGTTTTCAAAATGGTTTTAAGGATTTATTTATATGGATATTAATGGTTTAACATTTTAAAAGCTTCAAGGTGGTATGGGACACTATGATTCATATTCTCTTTATTAAGTGTTTTAAATGGTTTTGGAAATGGTTTCTTTTTGAATGGATTCATTATTTCAATATACTAAAATGTTATATTGTGATTTAAATGTGGAAATGTTATGATTACTTTATGAATGTTCTATGTTATACATTTATGTTATGGTTCTTGGGCATTGTTATGAAAACGGGTGGTTCCGTGATAAACTAAGGGCAGGTGAGCCCGATATACCTCTCCAATGCATTGGGTTACGCGAAGGAGTGAAACGTTAAGGTTTCTCCGAAGAGATTTAGGGAATATACTGTGATGGGTATTCCAAACGTAACCAAGAGGGTTACTCCCTACGTAAGAATTTTATGAATGCCTCAAGTTACCTTTATGTCTTATGTTTTCTATGATTTATTCAAGATTTGATGAGGTATTATAATGTGATTATGTTTTATGGGTAAAGTATGAACTCATTCTTATGTATATGTGTACCCATGTTTCCGTTCCATATTTTTATATCCCTTACTAAGCTTTTTGTTCTCATCCCAAGTTTTTGAAATGTTTTTCACAGGTCAAGGGAATGGTACATGATGTGATGATAGTGTCAAGGATGTGTCAAGAAAGAATTCGTGTTATATTTTAAATATGTTTCCGTAGATGGGAAGAATGAATACTGTATTTTATGTAACCACTTTGTTTAAATGTGGAATGTAATGCAAGTTTCATGATCTAATTCTCTAAAACTCTAAACCTGAAAAGATCCTCAATGTGTAATCTTGTAATAACTCAAGATTAAGTACGGTTTAAGGCTGGGGCCTTATATTTGGTATCAGAGGTCGATTTAGATAACATTAGAGGTTAGGGTATTCTTTAAGCATAAGTGACATTACCACAATGGTTAGGATTTCAGAAAGAGTCCTAGTTTTAGATAAATTGAATGAGTAAGTATATCTTAGTGTTTATCTTACTCATTAGTACATGATGGTTTTGTTGATATACTCACACTGACATTTCTTTTTTTAGTGAATGGCTGGATCTCGCATGCACCAAAGTGACAATTGGTTTGAAGGAAACTGTGGTGGATCTATGATTAAGATACTAGATAAAATGGAGGATTCAATGAGGAAACTCATGGTTGTTCTAAACCAACTATCAAGGAGTCACAATCAACCACTTCAACCTTGGTGAGTTCTCCAGTGCATCATGTACGAGATGGCCAACTCAATGTGGAAATTCAGGTAATAATTATTAAGGTAACCATTAGGGTTTATATGATCCTTACTTTTGAGGTAATTATGGTTTATTATATGTTCTGATGGAAAATGAAAGGCATGAGATAAACTTGAGGTTAAAATATGTTATGATCATCTTTGAAGATTTTATCTCATTTTGGGGAATGTTTTAAGAATTATATAGTTTTGGAAAAAGGACAACACGCAGACCGTGCGACTACCCGTCGCGTCGGACAAAGCTGCGGGAATCGATCTCACAACCAAAGTGCGACTGGTATAAATCGCCTACCACTGGACTATGTAAAGTACCTGGTTATTTTGACTGATTCTTTTTAGTTATATGATTTTATGAATTAAGAGTAAGTTGATTTTGGGTTATTTATGAAAATGATTAACCTATCATAGAGGATATGTGATTAGGTTAATTACTTTTCAATATGAGACTTTAGGAGAAACTAATGTTGTTTGGAGATAAATGTTACAATTTAACTTGGAAGACTATGTGACTAAATCCTTCAAATATTTGGGTTTCAATCTTAGATTGGTTTACTTTGAATAATTTTATGGACAAATTGATTATAGAATGGTCCTCGTTGAACTTTGGGTTTTGTTGGACAAATTTTGGAGATTAAGAATAGATTTTCGTTTTATAAAGGGTTATCCTTTTCTGGATTATCTGACCTTGTACTAACCTTTTTGGTTTTGGTTTTGGTTAAAGCCTAAAGACATGGGATGTATATTGTTCTCTTTTGTGGATTAGGTGATTCGCTAGAAGTTGATTATAGTACTCTTAATGCAAACAAGTCTCCCTAAATACTCCCCTTTTGGAAAAAAAATATGAGTTTGACTAAGGAATCTAGTAAAAGATGAAAGTCAACATGATAAGTGATTATGTTTCCTGATGAATAAATTCCTCAATAAAAAGTAACTTAAAACAAAAATGTTGTCTATTAACTTTTCCTACTAGGGAATCGAATACCGTTTAACCCATCACAAGTTTTTGATTTTCTCATGGTTAACTTTCTCCTAAACATGTTTTCTATCACTCTCCATCAGAACATGACCCTATGTTTTCTCCTCCATGTCCATGTTTTCATACTTGGAATCCTAGTATGGGTTAACTTGGGTGACCTTTTTACTTATCTTTCTTTATTTTAAAGTGATTGTTTTACCGACTCTTGTTCCGATGTGGGACTTTCAAGGATGTTTCCAAGCCCAATTTTAAATATTTCGAGGACGCAATTCCCAAAAAAGGGGAAGGATGTAACACCCCAGGTAAATAAAGAATATGAAATTTTCATATTTATCCATACTTGTGAATAAAATATTAATATGACTTTAAAGGGGACGCTATGCTCGATGACGTATCCAACACGCAACAACGAGTTTCTTGGAAATCTTACGTTGCACTCTAATAATAAAATAATATTATTTTAAATGGTAGTTAACATGTAGCCATTGTAATGGCGGGAATGGATAGAAATAACTAAAATATGATTATATATGTTCTTAAATGTTTTTACATTTATACAATAAAAGATAAAGGCTTAAAATACGGAACGAATTCAATTTTAGGCGTATATGCCCTAGTTTTCACTAAAGGTTCACTTATCACCTTTTGATTGAGAACCATCATTAAATATAGTTTTGATCATTCTTATACATTCTTTTGGACCAAATAAAACTCTTATTATGAATCGGGTCATCAAATTTTACTTTGTGTAATTTTTTGGTATTTTTCCGATAAAGTTCATTTTTTAATGAATAGTGTAAAATGTTGTATTTTAATTCAAAACCTCTTTTTAATATAATTTATTTATATGATTAGATAATATTTTTAATTTGTTTTAACGTGAAATTAGAATATATTTTTACCATTAAATCCAATAGTGGTCGTTGGAATTAATTTCACTTTGAAATCAGACATAAACTAGTTTCAATCTTTTGATACTTATTGTTTTATAAAAACACGCTATTTGCACTGACAGCCGGAATTAATTATTAAATTAATTAATGTGACTAATATGTTTTGAATTTTGTAAAACGGACTTCATTTTTTAATTCGTAATATCAAATATAGCTTATGGGGAATTTTTGGGATTTTTCTGAAAAACTTTAATTTTTGATGAATAGTGAAACCACTAAGTGGTACTTATAAAAACTGATTTTCCATTTAAATGAAATTTTTCCATCATTGTGTTTTGATTTTTAAAAATCCGACATACATGGTTGTCATTAAGAAGTAAAATGTGGTTCAATGAAATTAAAATAATTTTTTGGTGAATAGTAACTTATTAAGTTTTTAATCGTGATTAGAGTTAATTAGTGTAGTTTAAGGTAAATATAATGTTTTAATAATATGAAATGAACTTGAAACATGTCCTAACCTCATTGGATGTGTAATGGCCGACCAATACAAGCCATGGGTCAACTTGGGGACCCCATGGATCCACTTTGGTTGGGAAATGACATAAATAACTTTTTATTTAATGTAAAAGTAAAAATGACACAAACATGATATGTTTTACTAAAACAATTTTTAACTGGGGTTATACAAGTCCTATTTTTTATTATAAATAGTCATTGGAAATCTAAAAAGATTTCCAACATCTTAGTATTTTGTTTATAATTTTTAGACATTAAATAAATTAAATTATTTATGACATAATAATGATGCAGCGATGACATCATTATTTGACGATTTAAATAAAATGGAAATATAATGTCAAATCAATGAACTACACATGTCCAAAAACTTATTGGGTTGGTGTATTTCTAACCCTTATCACCTTATCCACGAATTATATCAATGTGGGACCTTTTAAAACCGAAATACATTTTCAAATAAAGTAATATTTCGTACTTTCCAAAAGTGCCCCTCCTCTCCTCTTATAAAAGGCCCCCACCTCTACCTCATTTCACACACTCCTCAAGCCTTTGGCTCGGCCAAACCCTGCCCATTTACTCTCTACACATCCCTCTCCTCATCTTAGAGGATTTCCTTTGGGAATAATCATTTCAAAGAAATCCTTTAGGCTCAAATCAAAAGGAGTTACACTTTTAAAGGTCATTCATTCTCTCAAGTTCATTTGTATTATTTTGTTTTTCCAACCCCCTAAACTCTTTTTATTTACTTATTCTGTAACAAAACCAGTATCTTAAATATACTAGGATGTTTTTATAAGATTTATTCGAGCTACACTCTCACACAACTACATCAAATGGTTAAAGAACTTACGGTTTCTGTGGATGGCGAAATTCTGCCTCCCGAAACGATGATTGTTCAATACTCATTTAACACCTTAAAAGGTGGCCATTATGATGTCACTATTTTTATATATGATATATAATATGTTAATGTTTTACTTATACTTCTGTATTTTTCATTTCTGTCTTACCTTTATGGCTTCCATTATGGGTATACACGATATCTTCATTTAAGGAAGTGCGGACTACCGCCCCCTCAAAGTGATTTGATTCGTTAAATACCATATGTGGGATGTATAAAGGATGGAACTATGATATTATATATGATATTATACTGGAATTATAATATACCTTTATATCATTATGATTCCATTCTATAAACAACGAAATAGAAATGGAAGTAGCGTTCATGCGTACGTACGGCTTACCGTCTCCATGAATGGTGCATTTCATTTCATACCTCTAAATGATTATGTAATGTTATAAATGCATCAATGTACTGGATATATATGAAATATATGATATCTACATCATTAATACAATTCTTTTTATAATAAACATTTGGCCACACGAACAACATGTAATTGTAAGAAGTCCACTTTCGACTTAAGAACCAAATACCGACAAAATGAAAATTATTAACTTGAATGATTACATAATGTTTATAACATGTCAATAATTGATATAAAAGAAATAATGAACTTGGAAAAGGTTCTTATGGAAGTATAAATTAACTCAAGTTTATTATTCAGGAGATTAAATAACGATCGAGTCAAGTCAGACCCGTGGTACGGGATCCTACTCCTCTCTTTCTTTTTAAGTACACACATTTATGTCATTACATTTAAAGCTCATATTTCTTGTTATTGGGATGAAATTTTATATTAAACATACTGTAATATTTATGTTCATGTGATTAGATACCCTATTCTCTCTCATCAATCCATTTTGGAAGTTTTGTGTGGCGTCGTTAGGCTGTCGAACTTTCGTAAGAGATCTAACCTCTCTCTTTCTTTTTAAGTACTCTCATTTATGTCACTTTTTTTAAGCTCATATTTTTAATGTTGGGGGATGTTATTTTATATTCCTCTTTCTTTACATTTTATTTTAATGTGATGAGATACCCTATTTGATCTCATCAATCCATATTCAGAAGTTTTATGTGGCGCCGTTAGGCTGCTGGGTTTTCGTAAGGGATTTTTCATCTCACTTTTATTCCCGTGATATTTATGCTACATTTGCCACAAATTCCATTGAGTGGTGTATGTACTTCCCATTATTCTACTCTTTGTGTAATATAATTTCGTTTATGAGTACTTACATCAATGATCTATTGTCCTTCTTTCATGGGGTGTATGTTTTGAATGATACCCAAGTCGGTAAGGGAACCTTTCACCCTCCTCTTTTTTAAAAGACTTCTTCTGTTGGGTCTTTTAATTTACATATTGTTATGTTGGGATATGTTCTCATATATCCTTATTGATGTAAATTTTATGTCCATGTGATGAGATACACTTTTTATCTCTCATCAACTCATTTTGATGTGATGTCGTTGGGCTGTCAAGGGAACTTTTTAACCCAATTTCGATTTCTTTTGGTTCAACATGTAGTCATTGAATATGCCATCCATTGAATATGTGTGAATGACCTTTTATTGTTTTACACATAATATCCACTTATATTGGGTGTATTTATATTTTTCACACATATTTTTGAGATTGATTTGTCCTTAATTTAAGGATACCTTCTTTATAAGGGATTTCATCAAATTTGACATTTCTATTGAGGGTTCATTGTTGTTATGCACCAATTCACTCTTATATGGTGTATATACTGTCCTTTGGAGTATTATATCATGAATCCATTTATTCTCATGATATTACAAAGTTCTAACTAATTGTTATTCCTTAATTATTGTATTCAAGTGTCTCTAATTTTGGTAAAACCCCTTTAACCAAAATATTGCTTTAAATGTTTTAATTATTTGTTATTATTAATATCCATGTTTTCAAAATGGTTTTAAGGATTTATTTATATGGATATTAATGGTTTAACATTTTAAAATCTTCAAGGTGGTATGGGAAACTTTGATTCATATTCTATTTATTAAATGTTTTAAATGGTTTTGGAAATGGTTTCTTTTTGAACGGATTCATTATTTCAATATACTAAAATGTTATATTGTGATTGAAATGTGGAAATGTTATGTTTCCTTTATGAATGTATTATGTGATACGTTTATGTTATGTTTCTTGGGCATTGTTATGAAAATGGGTGGTTTCGTGATAAACTAATGGCAGGTGAGCCCGATATAGCTCTCCAATGCATTGGGTAACGCGAAGGAGTGAAACGTTAAGGTTTCTCCGAAGAGATTTAGGGAATATACTGTGATGGGTATTCCAAACGTAACCAAGAGGGTTACTTACTACGTAAGAATGTTATGAATGCCTCAAGTTACCTTTATGTCTTATGTTTTCTATGATTTATTCATGATTTGATGAGGTATGATAAAGTGCTTATGTTTTATGTGTAAAGTATGAACTCATTCTTATGTATATGTGTACCCATGTTTCCTTTCCATATTTTAATATCCCTTACTGAGCTTTTTTTCCTCATCCCAAGTTTTTGAAATGTTTTTCACAGGTCAAGGGAAAGGTACATGATGTGATGATAGGGTCAAGGATGTGTCAAGAAAGAATATGTGTTATATTTTAAATATGTTTCCGTAGATGGGAAGAATGAATACTGTCTTTTATGTAACCACTTTGTTTAAATGTGGAATGTAATGCAAGTTTTATGATCTAATTCTCTAAAACTCTAAACCTGAAAGGATCCTCAATGTGTAATCTTTTAATAACTCAAGATTAAGTAAGGTTTAAGGCTGGGGCCTTATACATATAGCCTTCATAAGAAAATGATCTCATTCTTCCCCAAGTAATTATCCTAAAAAAATTATTAATGTATTAAATTAAATAATTCTTTTAACATAAGTTATGACCACATGAAGCCTAAGGAATCATCTATCAAAAGATAAAAATTATTTATAAACTCTTCAGGTATCAAATTAATTTTCTTAAATTACAAGTTAGAGTCATATAAATTAAACATGATTCTCTATTATTTATTAATCAATCATTTCCAGATTCTCATTCTTTTTAAAATTTAAAATCATAAAAAACATACTAATATAGGTCACCGAGAAGATAAATCAAACTAGATAGAAAATCAAGAATTTATAATAAACATGGTGTAAAACATGTAATTGATATAACCTAAATAACAAATTAATTATTTAATTCTATTTTTTTATTTTTAAAGGTAAATTTCACTATTAAAAATTGAGATAAAGAAATATAAATTCTCAATTCCAATTAAAATAAGAAAAATATTAAATCTCCTTCTTTAATTATTTTAGAAATCTTTGTAAAAGAACTAAACAAAAATGATAAATCACTAATCACTTCTTCCATAATGAATCTAGAGCCCTTTAAAGAGTTCACACCATAAACGAACTAAAAATAATCAAAAGGACTTAATGATAAATAAGGGGCATAAACTAAAATAGCATGGAGATATAGAATGGGAGGAAACAAAATTGGATAGAGAAGAAACAATAGATAAGGGGGGAAATCACACCTCATATTACCACATATTTATCTTAGAAATTATAGAATCAATCCCAATTAAAATGGATTTATAACATCATAAAATATAACATATGGAGGACTAGGGGTTGGGATAAGTTTGATAATTTTGAGATAATTCATGTGGTGATATTATTTAGATTAATTCAACTAGACGCACATTCACATTTTGAATGATTCATTCACACTATGAATGGTTTGATTCTAAGGCTCACCAAAAACATGTTTCTAGGACCTTAAAAAACAAATACCAATTCATATCATAAAACATATGTTTACACCATGAATATTTAGGGAAAGATTCACCAAACCCTGACTCTCATCCTTTTTGGTCATGAACAAAGGGTTCACTTTTAAATCACACATCGCGGACTAAACATACATTGGCTGAGAATAACCATTATAGTCATGAACTTCTCCCTCAGAACATGAATAACATTTCACAAACTGAATTTCTCCTGTATATATGTTATATCTCCCATACTCCAACAAACCTACACCAAGATTCCTAAAACAACCTCAAACTTTAAAAACATGCAATGAAATGGGCTATAAAGGTCTAGTCCCTTACATCAGATACCTCTGAAACAATTATCACCCTTGATAATTAAAATAAAACCCAATGAGAAGCGAAAGAAAAATATCATTTAATAACCACTCTAGTTCATACCTCTCAACAATATTTCCATCCCAGGATATCAACCATCTCACTTAGTTGGTCAAGTAAAATAACTAGTCAATACTCTAATGAGGGAGATACCACTCAAACATGATGATGTTAATAAACAACAAATCAATGAAGAGTGAGTTATAACATAGGTCATATAATATCAACATTTTCAAAATATCATTATAAAGGAACAATCATGTATAAAACAACACTAGATAATGATCACGCATCTATGACTCACATTCCAATGTTCTATCCTATATGAAATCATATCATGATAGGATATGAACCAAATAAATAGAAAACCCATGAAAAACATTATTTTGGTGGTCTGGGATTTTCATGGGCCTCTCCTGAAATGACTTATCATCAACAACTTCAATCCATCCCCAATTTATTAAATAAGAATCCACATTAATAAAGTTGTTAAGATTCATCACATGAAAGACATCATTAATATGGATTGTTTGAAAGGGAAATGTTAAACAGAACATTACAACACCAATATGAGTTAAAAAATAAAAATCCCCACAAACCGAGGATAAATATTTCTCCCATAACAAAAACATCATTACCCATGATTGGGGTTCACTTTCAAGAATACATGATCTATGAATTCAATATCCTGAGGCCTCCTTATTTTTCCATCATAGGACATATAATGATCGTATTTCACATTAATTGAATCATGAATCACCTATAACATATCTTTCATTCTTTTTACTAGTTCTAGCCCAAGAATTGTTTACTCTCAAACCCCATTACAACAAAGAATATAAATTTCCTATATACAAATACTCAACTTTTTTATACCAATAGAGGAGTGAAAATTGTTATTGTAATAAAACTATACTAATGATTGGTTCCTCACCCATGAACCTCCAAAATCAAGGACATAAGAAAGAAATATTTCTTTAAGAGCATGGATAGTAATCTCTATTTGACCATCCAGTTGTGGATAAATAGTAGTGCTATGGAACAACTAAGAGTGAAAATAATACTAAAGACCTTTCTACTCCCTAGAGGTGAAATAGCGATCATGATCAAATATTATCATCGATGGGACTCCATTAATAATCACCACCTTGTCTAGATACTACATTCATAAAACCAGCACAAATGTAGACTCCTTGATTTATAAGAAATGAGCCGACTATGTCAAAAAACTCATTTTTACCAATATAACATCATGCTATCCCTGATTTTGAGGTATGACTATAATGAATTATATTGAAATTTCACATTACTTCTTCTTAGGGAAATCTAAATACTCTATAAAATCATTGTGAACATGGTTTTCAGCCTTCACCTTCTATAAAACTAAATATTGTGACATTAATGTTGCAATTAAATTCTTTAACCTATAACAGAAAAACTAATATAATTTATCATGGTAAAGATTTTCTATTACATAATTTATTGATATGGTAGATTTGCAGGAGTCATCAAAAACAACATTATGTATCTATAAATCAACAAAAAGGCTCCACTGAAACATCACCCATTATTGATCATCCTCAGACCATCCATCAAGGGAATCACTATACACAACTTGATCTCTCCATAAATCTACCTTGAAATCCTCCAAATATGAATCCTCCACCTAATAAAATAAATACGATTCTACCATCATATGATAAAGTAATCTTCTACCACAAACCTCTCCCATATCAAGATGCATCATGGAGAGATTTTCTGTTACTCTCCAAGAATCTCCATACTCATTCATAGAGAAACTTTGTGACTTCCTTCCTAGTGAATTAGTGATAGCATTACCCTTACCTAGTGTATAAGAAATATCAAAGTAATAGTACTAAAATATTTCCCTTCATTTTAATTTTAATATGTTTAGTTCATGTGGTGAAAAGACATACCTCGAACTCTTGTGATCATGGGAAAACACAATGAATTTATTGATATAATAGAGTCACAACAGCTTCAAAGAGAACACATCCACTAATAACTAAAAATTGTGGGTGAAATAGTTATAGTAATGGGGTCATAAATACTAAGAATCATAATAAATAAACACTCTTTATTGCATCAAGGCAATACCAAAACCAAGATACACATTATCAAATTAATCCGCAAACTGAAATTTCTCTCTTAGAAAATGATGTACTATGATGATGACCAATTTCTCCTTCAAATAATCAAAAGAAAACTAGAATTTTGCTTTCTATAAGAATTCCTAATCCATTCTTGTAAAGACTATAGAGAGAGATAAAAACAAAGATAATTCAAGTAAAAATATCCTATAATATCCTTCAATACTGATGGAAATAAGTACCTATGCAACATTATTGGGGGATTCCCAAAAAACAATTTCCTCCATAATTGAATTATCAATAGAAACTATATATTGGAACAAAAAACTACCTATGAAATGAACTTAAAGAGCCCAAAAATATCACTTTGATATATTCCTTAATAGTTATTTATAATGAGGAACTCTAAAAATGGGCAGTAGATACTTTGTGTGCTTCTCAACAAACATGAGGTGCACAAGGATATATTCGACAAACACAACCATGAAACATTATAGAAAATATTAGAAAACAACAATAATTAGTCACATGAGTACTAACAGAGAATTTATCACTCAAAACGAAATTAAAATGACCTCATAATTCCCATAATTGCATCAAAATGCAATATTTTGAGTTTATTAATCCTTCACCCGCATCTGATGATATATCAATTGTAGATAAATCATTGACAACAAACTATATCCTTCAAAATAATTGAATAAATAAAAAATATGTAGAAGATGTTTGGTATTCTTCTATTCCATGTAATTCAGGTAATTATGATCAATAAATAAAAAGTGACCACCATCGACCTTCCTCATGAACAAAATGAAATCATCTCAAGACATCTCAATCGGCCAAATAAAACATCGTTGCCAGATATAATCAATCTATATCTACATTTGTTTTAAATAATAAGGCATCATCCAATATGGGTAAATTGAAATAAGAATAAAACTTGTTTTTAGCTATATCCCACACTTGATCTCCTATGGGTGGGGTACTGCTACAAATTCATCCTAAAATATATCAAGGTACTCTTTCAAAACACTAGGAAATAAAACCAATAGAAACATAGAGGAACTCAACATTAAATTTTACATCGGGGAACTCAATGATCATCATTCCACCAACCCATATGAGGTTCTCTCTCAACAATGAACTTGACACACTCCCTATCAGTATCATATAACATGATCTGCCTCCTAAATAAATCTAAGATAACCTACACTAAATATATCTAGTACATATTGAGGATGATGTATTATGGTTGTATCTTAAAACATAGGATATCTCCCTAAGATTAGTGTTACCCCATACTAGATCATTGTATCTACACACATCACAAAAATTAGCTAAACCTTTATCAGGAATAGTCAATTCTAAGAGAATTGGTGGCCTCTCCACATTAGGTACCAAATCATAGACCATGAAAGGTTAAATAAAGGGGTGCATTAACCATGAATATAAAAAGTCTTGAATTAAAGTTGAAAAATATTAAATATTACCTCAAAATAAATCTAACTCTATATGTATTTACAACACTAGAAAATGTATCTAGCAACAACATTACTCATAGCCTCTCTTCCCCTAATTAAGACCACCTCCTTGGCTACACTCTACTCTCTAAGGACAAGGAGAACCATTGGGTTTTCATATTCCATCTTAATCAACCATCTTCTGATAATAGGTTGTACCACCCTACCACTCTTACTTAAACTGATAAAACTATAATATTTGATCACAAAGCTTACCACTAGTCAAATGTTTTCTTCTATGAAATAGCAGGCACTCCCATTGCTAATGGTTTTGGAGACCATAAGAAAAAAATGTATGATCCCTTTGTAGGGGCCTAGAATATTCTATCCTTGTTGAAATGAGATTAATAGGATTAAGAACTACCCCCTTGTATTTTAAAATCCCCCTTTCTAAGAAATTGGAAACCACATACCACATCTCTATTATATAGATGATCCGAAAATCTCCCCTCTTAGGATGATCTAATCATGGAAAATGTCCTCTCAACCACCAATTTTCCCACCAGTACCTCATTATATGTTAGTAACCTAAATTTAGTGCTCTTGGGATATATCTATGGACTTAAATCCTTCTCTAAATACCTTACACTGTCCTCTAAATCTATAATAAATCCCAAATCATATTAGTGAAGGTTCCTGTAATGGAATCTGAACACTAGCATGCTATAACTTCAATTTCAAATGGTAATTATTTCTCTATTTGTTGGCCACCTTTCCGATAAAATAAATAAAATATGCTCTAAACTGATATCATAACTTCCCCCATGAAATACGTAACTTCTCAAAATATTCAATGAATAAGAACCACCAATGCATGGATACCCAAAATAGAATCATCACCACCAATGAAAACAAGTTATACTTCCATGAATGTATCAAACTGAAGCAATATATATCATCTACAACCATTACTCTATCAATGAATAAGAAACTCATACCTCATACTTCTACATACTCTACCTCTAAAACATATAGTTCATGCCTCTACGTTTCATCATCATTTACCTCTAATATATAGAAATATTCTATCAAATCTTACTAAACACCTTCCACAAAAGCCTAATAAGGATGGAAACCTAGAGCCATAGCTTTAAAATAAAAAAATTATTAGGGAATCCTAAACCTAGAATATTTAATATTTAATATTAATTAATTAAGGTACAACCTAACCCTAGATTCTACCGATTTCAAACACTTGATAAAATAAGAATTATATGTTATCATTTCCTCGATATCCACCCCAACCAATATCACCTCGCTAAGTAGTCTTAGTAAAATTTTATATTATTTCATCTAATGACTGGGGGCCTAAATACCTATTTCCTAGTTGGTATACCTTTCTATATCACATGGTAATATTAGATAAAAGAATTCTCCTACCAACCCATGCATTCCTCAACTATACCAACCACTAAACTACATCATTTATATCAACCTAGCTTTCTATAATACTATATCATGATCCTCTACACCAAATGTATCCCTCCTTGGTTGGATGTGAAGGGAGATAGATAATGATTCTTGAATCCTATGTTCAATAGGCCATAGGTTGGTGACAATCACCAATTGTATATAATACAAAAAATGGGAGGAATTTATCTCTAATAAGATAATGACAAATAAGAGATTATATAATACCCCAAAACAACTCCATCCCATAATAAAAAAAGATTCCAATAAATGGTTGTAATTTCATACAACTGGAACAACTATAAAAAAGAAACTAAATGTAAAAAATGAAAACCTTGTTAGTGACCTCGAAACCCAAACAACTCTTAAACACCTCTATGTGATAGTAATGTCTAACTCAATCACCAAATATCTCCAAAAAACATAGAAAATAGTTTTTATATATATAGGTGATCATAACCAGAATACTCAATACGATCCTTCTCATTGCCTCTCATGAAAATGTGAAAAAATAAAAATAAATCAGGTTTGATAAGTTCTCATCCTAACTATATTTCTCTCTCCATGTATTTCCAATTAACATTAATATAATAGTCGACATGATAAAAAATTGAAGGTACCCCACTACAACTTCCCCAAAGGATTCCCACATTCTCCCCAACATCGCATGTCCCGAGACATATCTGTCCAACAAGACAC
Source organism: Viscum album (assembly GCA_963277665.1). NCBI lineage: Eukaryota > Viridiplantae > Streptophyta > Magnoliopsida > Santalales > Viscaceae > Viscum > Viscum album. The sequence goes on along the minus strand of OY728160.1, from coordinate 372,979,417 downwards.
ATAAAACAATGGAAGTTGAAAAATAACCTTCACCTCATGTATCACATATCCTCATCATAAATGTCCCCATCCCCATATTGTAAATTAATAGTTTTTGTGAGCCACTATATCCCACACACCATGTAGAACACCTCAATCCATCACACCCCATACACTATGTTACTATAATAATTTATAATATACTATATCTGATGATACATACCAATAAAAATAAGAATAATCTATTAAATATCTCTACACGCATATAGAGGAAGCTAAACTACATGCATTGAAGCAATTAATATTATATGAGAAGATATCGAGGGGGGAATCCAACAATTAGTCATTTCCAATGTAGATTTTGAGGACCCCCCCCCCTGAGTCCACTGAGTGTCATTCACCATACCGACATGGGTGTGGTAGCATATAAAATCCCATAACATAAGAAATATATATATCCCAGCCATACGAATAGAAACTACCTAGACATAATATCAACTGCAGTTATTGCCTATTTGGAAACTTCCCTACCATTGAAAAAAACAAGGTATCGTATAGGTATAAAAACATTTAAATCATAATTTTAATTAATTATTTTTATTCAATATTTCACATTCATAATTACCAAATTCATATCCAAATAAATCTATCAAACTCTCAAAACCTTGGGATAAAATAATTTAATATTAATTACCATTATATAATTATCGACATTTGAGGACTCATCCTAATCTACTATAAAAGATGCATAACCAAGTATAACTACTTGTGTTAAGTAGTGGGAAAAAATATAGGAAATAATAAACTAATATAATTATCCTGAATTGTAATAAATTTATATCAGAAAATCTGACTGTATTTCAAATCATATGATATGGGCAATCCCATATTCAACTCGCTCCATCTGTCTCAGTTTCATCCTTGACACCGCTATTGATACAACCATCCATCCAACCATATTCAACACTAACTACTACCAATACCCTAGGCACCCAACCCATTTCCTTCCAAGCCACTAGACATCCCAGGCTCACATCGTGTCAAACATCCAGGATCCATAACTGAATAAGACACACAAGTCATAAAGTAAAAAAACATTAAACACGGAATCATGTCCCTAGAACCAAGGCCTTTGGACCTCATAATAAAATGATCTTATTCATCATTGAAGGATTATCTTAATAAATAGACAATTTTTTACTATTATAAGATGACCATTTCATTTAACATATGTTACAACCATGAGAAACATATGAAATCAGATATCATTATCTGTAAATTATTTATACATGCTTCAAGAATCACATCAATTTCTATCAGTTACAAGGTAAAGAGATAACAATTAAGCAAGTATTTTTATTATTTTTTCATCATTAATTACTAACTTTATGTTATTTATACTATTTTCAAGAATAATAAACATTTTAAAAGATAAAACCAATAAAATAAAGGAAACAATATAGAAAATCAAGAGGAAAACTGTCAACATAGTGTAAACACATGTGATCACTACAACCTATACCACCAATTAATTCATTAAATTTGGTTTATTATTCATTAAGGTTACATACATTTTTTACCCAATGAGATAAATCATGATAAATTCATAATTTTACATAAAATAATAAAATAAATTAATCCCCTATCTTAAAATTTTTAACATTATTAAAACATGAATAAAACAAAAATAAAATATCAAAAACAACCTCTCCCATAGTGAATCTATGCCCCATAAAATGGAAGTATTTCTATAATCATATTTGAAATAATATAAATGAAATCATGAAACATTAATGAGAATAACCTATATATAATGTAATGATAGAACTAGAGGAAACAAAACTAAATGGAGATGAAACCATAGATAATGAGGTAAAAATCACCTTGGATCACCAAGGATAAATATTGGGAAGATAGAAATAAATACCTAGTGAAAGGAATTTAAAACACCCTAAAATAACACATATATCTACCTAGGGTTTGGAATAATTCAAAATATGTCACCTAAATTTGAGAGGGTGATAAGATTTATAGGCATTATTCCAAATATTCATTTACAGTGTGAATGTTTCATTCACGTCATTAATGGATTGAGTTTAAGGATCCTTGAAAAATGGGTTACTAGATCCTATAAATCTATGACTAATTATCATTATGGAACACATGTTAATGATCTGAATTTATGGGGACAGATTTACAAAACTCGACCCATCATATTTTCTTGTCGTGAATCACGGGTTTACATTGTAAATGACAGCTCATGGTCCTCCCTTGCTATGGCTGTAAATAACAATTTTTGCTTTAAACATCTTCCTTAAATCATGAATAACATTTCACACTATGAATTCATAAACATCCAAATTTTAGCACCCAAACTCCACAAAACCTGCTCGAGGATTCCTCCAAACATCTCAAACTTAAGAAAAATATAATGTAATGGGTTAGGAGGGTCTAGGACCATATATAAATAATTAATTTTTAATCATCAAATAATAATGGAATAATAATAAATATAAATGTAAGAAATCATATAAAAAGAAATAATTTTTATTAAAAATAAATTTTTTTTCCCATGTATTATATGATTTTTATAAGATAATTTTTTCATGTTTAAAATTTTAATTTGATTTTATTTAAAATTTGGAATCATAACATTGAAATTATATTCTTATGAATTTTTAAAATTTTTATGAAAATTTATAATTTGTCTTCAATAGTAAAAGTACTTTCTTTATAAACAATATGATTTATGACATCATTATGAAAAAATAGACTCAATAGTTTATATATAAATTTTTATGATATAAAATGAATTTATTAAATATAGAAATATTCTTAAAAATAATAAACATAATTTCCAAAAATAAAAATGAATTATCAATTCCTATTTTATATTTAATTATTATAAAAACTGTTTTTTATATTTTAAAATAAATAAATAATTTCAAATATTTAATTATGATTTATGTGTGTCAAAATTTAAAGAAAATGTAAAATTTTTAATAAAAACAGTAATCGATTAAGTAATTAATATTATACCTAATCTTTAGCCTGAATATTAAAGTATTCAATATATGGGAGGCATTAGCCTAATATTAACCCACCACAGACCACATATCCCCAACACAATATTGTATAAATAATAATACAATGATAATATAAATAAATTATTGAATTCTAGTATAATATTTATTCATAATACATTTAGTAACTACAAATATTCAACATAGGAAAAATTCAAAGGAATTCCAAATTCATGGGAATAATAATTCATAGTGTGATAATTATATGAAAAAAGGGAAAACACCTCCTCAGTACTGTGACACTAGGTGTGATTTCCAATAACAACCATCACTGTTGAGCACCACTAAAAACTATCATCATCAACTCCACACCCATATAATTCACCTCCATAATGTGCCTCATATACACAAACACAATACATATGGGCATGATGACTGAAGAAAGGGTATGTATAAATATACCGTATAAGACTCTCTAGAAACAAAAAAGAGGGTAAAAGGAAAATTATATCATATTACATGATTGTATAAGGATTAGTCAAATCCTCAATAAGAATTAATGATTGACACAATTTATTTCATAATAAAAACCTAATCCAATATCTAAACCTTAGATCATATAATATTTGAAACTAAAAAGTCTTGATATACCATATTTCTAAAATCACTTTAAATAGTTATCTTCAATAAGTTACTAAGAACCGCACACCAATTCTAGTGGTTTTTGATGATTAAATTGTGTTTATAAAAAATCAAGGAAGAAAATAAGAAAATTAATGTAATTTAAATCCAAGGGATAGAGTCTCATTCAAAACCCTATGTTTCATGATATATATTTTTTTTAAAAATAACTCCATGGAATCCAATTGTTTTTAGATTTCATGAATCAAAACATGTATGAATCTGTATGAATGGTATTCATAAAAAATCTAATAATATATGACTTGGTATCCTAGAGTTGCATGAGCACCAAACATGGAAACTTTTATGATCCAAAGGTTTATAAATTACCCCTTATCTTTCTATTTTTAGGGATTTTTCATCTTTATAAAAACATGAAACATCTAAAATCATCATACCTTATGTTACACACATCACACAAGACAATCAAAAAAATATCCATGGACTCTTATAGATTTGAAATATTGTGTGAATTATCTTGTGTGAGTATTACAATATCTTAGAAAATGATTAGTACTAATTTTTTCAACTACCTTCCATTAAGAAATTTTTTTACACATATTCATAATGCCTTCCGCAAGTTAAGGCATCACAAAACACATTTCATATGTGAAACTATGTTAAGATTACCCAATTTATTCCACCTTTCAATGAAAAACTTTTGTGAAAGTGATAGAATATGGGTAATCCTATGAAATATTCACATAATCCCCAAAAATATATCATTACTTATTATGGATAACCTAGTAAATAATACAAAATTAATCCCTTGATGTTATAACTCTCATAGAACATTTGTCCTTACCACACAATGTTAAACTGAATTGACTAGTCTGATCCCACAACCATAAACTATATCACATGAACTAATGGATTTTGATTCTTATTTAAAGGATACATAAGTTGGATATTTAATGTTCGACACCAAAATTAATACTTTTTACCTCTATGATGAATTATTCCCCCATATCATGTTTATTATTCTAAAATGCATTAAATCACCCATAGTGACCAATTATGATGCATCGTTCTATAGAGATTCCCCACATGAATCTAATATATTAGTTTCTATGCTAAATGATAAACCATAATCATGTATACTAAACTCTAAAATCATAGTATCTAAACTAGACTCTAAACTATCAGTTTATTGACTAGAATCTAAATTATGAGTTCATTCTTATTTAAATTCAAAATATCAATTGACATCACACCCATCGATTTAAACCATAAACTATTCCTTCTCTATGTGACAAGAATATGAGGCCCTTATGTTGTGACATGAGGAAGAAATTTTTGTGTCTAATATACCTAACAAATTCATCCATCCAACATTTTTTTCTTCCCATACACATCTAGTAATAAATTTAATTAACTGATGTTCATATGTATATAATTAAGAAGGTATTCATAAATAATCATAAATTTTTTAGGGTATTTAATACTATGAAACATTATTTATAATGTGATGGGATGACTTACCATCCTACCATGTTATAAAATGTACCATCATCATCACCTTGATTCTGAAAGGCCGTCAAACTTATGAAATAAGGAATATGAGAGTGGATAAATACAAACCAAGAATCTATGAATCCTAGATAGAAAATCAATATAAACAAATTTTATTAACCCGTTGTAAACCCCTTCTCATTTAATATTGATTGGATGAATAAAGTTGGGTATCAAAAAAATTAAACTTCTATTCATGGTTAGATTTAATTATAAATCTCTTATATAATTCTAACCATTCGTCATGTTAGGAATATTACCCTTTATACTCCAAATAAGTGATGAGGTAGGGGTATTCCCCCAACATTGATAATACTCCCAAATACCGACATATTGTGATCCCGTACACCAATACCCATTCAGGGACCACTTTTTCTCCCACAACGCTTGGTAACTTTCACCCCCTTTCCCTAATGGTGGTGATACAACACATAGTGATCAATGTTATTGACCATATGTACAAATAGTAAGGCATCATAAGTACCTAATATATGCCACAATAATAATTTTAAGCAATGGTTCCATGCCTATAACCCAAAAAATAGAGGGTATTAGGGGAAACACCTTAAATTATATCAAATTTCTTCGAAAATCTATGATTAAAGTTTGATGATATCTCCTTACCATATTCCTAGGAGGTTTTATAAGTTCAAGGTGCACCAATTAAAAAAATTACCCTGTATTCGCTTAGGGGAATCCTAAAAATTTCCATCGTCATCAACACGGTACTTGTGAGTCAATAGCTGAACTAGCCAATGATAATCATGTTTTAGATACACTGGTCAAAGCTACATGATTCTAATATTGGGGTTAATACTTTTCCCCCTCCCAATGGGAGGCCACTCATTGTAATTTCATTGTACTCCCTAATGTATAAACCAATATGTGAGGAGAACTATAATTCACACTTATATTAAAGCCTTATTCTCTTACTAGGTATTCTAGGATGGCTATGACAACTATTGGATCCATCAGAAATCACCATAGAGGTACACCCTATAATAAAGAATAGAATATTCCTATAGTTATTCTTAAGAGTAAAACAAATACTACCTATCATGGATTTTCTCCACATAATTCCACAAAAAATACTTGTATAAATATTCACCATGATATAGATAATATTACACTCTAAAAACTTATACACTGGAGCCAAAATGCAAATAGGTGAATCAATGATTGATTACACTATATATCTTAGAATCATAGGTCACTATGGGAAGAAATGATAAAAAAACAACCACCAAAACCCTTGGAATAAATCACTCAGAAATTGAGAAAGTTTATTCTACTGATCGGTATAAACACAGTCCTGAAGAACCTCTAAATGTACTTATGCATGGAGTTTGTTTTTTTAAGGGAATTCCACTACATCATCTCAAGATCAAATTATATTATTTCACCCAACCTCTAAATTGTATTTGGGGTAGATATTATGGTTCTTTATAAAATTTTTAGATGATTAATGATATGAACATAGGTTGTTTGTACATAAAATATTACCTCGAGAAGAAGATGTAGGATCCCCATCCTACAATGTGATGTTTTTGAAGCCTGGTATATCATGATAAGAAATATATTCATTTTATAAAAGAGTTCCATTGGTGAAAACGCTCCCACAAAGAGATATTTAACAAAAAAGGACCTCATTACACCCTATTATAGTATCCCACTAGCTAGTCACATTAGCATATGGTTATGTGAATTCTATAGAAGATCTAAAAAACATTCAACCCTTTAATTTAGAGAATGTGTGACTTTATGATGATGAAAATATAGATAATGCAAACCCGTGGGAGGCTATAAAATATATATGATTATAGTCATGTTATGGATGAAAAAAATAGATATTTATCTATCCTAGATATTCTTGAGAAAAAACACCACAAACTTTTGAAAAAATATGTTGGTAATGTTAAAACTCTTTAATAGTTGATATTTGGTCTATCTGTAAGTCTATAATAACATTAATTATATTAATCTCCAATGTAATGAGTTATAAATTTCTACACTTTTGGTGGTGTAACAGCCTTACTCTGGTAGATTTTAAATGAACTTATAGTGGGTATATACTGATGTTATTATAGGAATGTGTCAGATAATACAATTTATATATTTTTAAGTGAATATAATGGGTCAGAAGAAGTATTATAACCTAAAGTTAACTCCCCTAAAACATCGATAATAGGGATCTAATACCCCATAACATTATTTTTCATTAGGGATACATCATTGGAATCTTTTGATTTTTTTCATGGACACATATATAATTTCCTAGAATTTTGATCACTATTCTCAAGTCATGTAAGACATAACCTCATCTATCACTCAGGGATGATATTTTTTTGGTGATTGAATATAGTCTTTATGAAATGCCAAGTATTAGTTCATCTAGTGAGGGAAGAACAGTTTCTATGTACACTCATTGATAATAACACGTATAAAATTAATTTTGAAATAGTCATTTAGACTTAATCAACTTGGTTGGGAAAATTTTTTAGGATTATAAATACTCATTTTATACCCCTATATCCTCCAGTAGCATCCATCACTATTTACCAATCACTGAGATAGTATGGGTTCACCCCGGAGGGTATAATCCCAACCATGTTAATTGGCCAATATTTCTCTAAAGATTAGTATATTGTTATGTGTGATTCACCCATGGTCATGCTTTACACTGGACTATTCCTAACACATATAAGATGACAAATTTTAAATGAGTAAAAATCCAATATATTCTTTTAGTGGTTCGTCTCATATGATCTTCATGGTATGTTGATTACTGGAGGAGTGTTGTGTTAGGAAAATATAACTTTATCCTACTAAGGATGTTGGGAACTATTCACCACTAACTTCTACCATGGTATATTATTTGTGAAATGGCACTATAAATAATAAAAAGCATGACATGCTCAATGAAGTGGGTGGGGAATATTTTCCCCTGAAGGAACTATCATAAAAGGTTAGTCTCCCGGTAGGTGTTCAAAAATGATTGAAATTAAATGTTAACATTATTTGGAATCCGCCTATTACACCTCTCCCTTACAACCACAATAAAATCAATAATGTTAATGGTATAGTTTATCCTTATAGTATGTTTGAACCCACTGAGATAATATCTATAGATTATATGATCACTTCTGTGAGGTCTTGGACCCATATTTCACATAACGGGTGTCCAGAGCCTGATGGCCCACATGGCCTAAAGAGCATCTCCCCAAACACCAGATATTCTCAACTAGTAGTGAGGGCCTAGGTTTTTTCTATGGGGATACTATTCCCTAATTACTAATGTTTGGTGAATCCAGTGAGTATAAACATAGGGTAAATAGAGGAATCAATCTTAGTAAATTGAAGTCACATTAGAAAATAGAAACAACAATAACAATTACTGAAACAACTAGAATAGCATTAAACAAATGATGATATGTCATTTTACTATAAAACATGAAAACATTGATATAGGATAGAGGTCAAAACATGTTCCACAAATATATAATTAAAATAAAATTACTATACAAAGAATCTTGGGATCCAACTCGATCCTCTACTTTGAAGCTCCAACCTAAACAGTAATCAATCAAGTGTTCGAAGCCATTTTCTTCCCTTTATCAACGCCTACTGTCATGTAATCTACTCTGGGTACCAAACAGAACCTAGAGAGGGTGTGAGATAAATATCAGTGGGCCACCAACAATGGTGTCTATAACATCTGGACCGTGTAATGGAAATGTAACAGTGTGCAAGCATTCATTTGTAATGTAAAGCAATACAATATAACTAAATACCCAAGTACCTACTTCATCCCTTGACTAATGTCAAAACATGTCAATAATTTATTATTTAATTGTTACCAGTTTATATATAAGTCACATGTTAGGAATTTCAACGGTTCTATGATTTAACACGGAAAACTATATTTATATCAAAAACTGAAGTTCCAAAGTAATAACCAAGGCAATGTAGACCTCCAGGCTCTCCAACTCAGTTGTAATTGTGTTCAGGATAAGGATAAGAGTGTAACCCAATAAGAATATTCCAAGTAATTAGACAATAATGTTCCAACCAAATACAAGGTTATCATACAAGGTAAGACGAGGCTATATAGAGACAACACCCTATAGGCTGTAACTGTGGAACCTACTTATCAATGTTGGATCCAAGGTGTAATGACCCACAATTTTATTAATGAAAATTAATCATGATCTATTTAAATGTCCTATTATGTAAAATGGTTATATAAAACATATTCACTTCATTGGTATTATGTTTTTGGATTTTAAAATACTGTTATGAAATGTTTCCATTGAAAATATAGCCGTTGAGGTCTGGTCACATGATTAGTATAAATATAGGGATTTAAAAAATTCAATTTACTCATAAAAAGAATGTGATGGCCTCTTCCATTAGAATTAGTACATATGAATCCCAATTTTTAGAGCTCAAAAAGAAGGTTGTGTCACTGGGCTTTTCTCTTGACCAATCCCAAGCCGATCTTCAACACGTTAAACTTGAATGGAACTTCCTACATGAGAAGTGGAAGTTGATAGAGATTACCACCTAAGAGATGTTATCCAAGCCACCCCAAAATTATATCATCATTGCACACATTACCCTTAGGTATTATGTGGTTGGTGTAAGGGCTTATGTAACAATACCCTAGCACTATGATTATGTGATTTATTTTTTTAAAATAATATACATTCATTTTTTATTGTTACTTTGAAAATGGTTTTTCGAGAAAAAATAGTATTTTCTGTTAATATTCAATTAAGAAATATATTTTGATGAATTAATGGATTTTTGGAATTAAATAATATTTTAATAAAATATTATTATTACCATTTTACTTTTTGTTAAATATAAATGATGAAATAATATTTATGCATACAGTTGTAATTTTTATTAAGTATTGAAAACTATTTTTCTCAAAACCCATGAATTTTCAATAAATTTTGGTTTTTATTTTAAAAGTGAAAATTCAAATATTTAGAAAATTATTTAGATAAAATTACTATTATTTTGGAAAATGAGTGTTGAAATTTTCCAGTAGTGATTTTTTCATAATTTTCTGAGACAGTGAAATTTTTGGATAAAAATTAAATACTTTTTAAATATATAATTTGTTTTAGGACATCATAATGACACAATAGTGTTGTAATAAAATACTATGAAATGGAATTTTTTCCAATATATGATTTATTTTTAAAATAATGTTATTTTATATTTGTTTGATGAATTTTATGGTGCCTTGGTGGACCCTCCATGACTTATTAAACATTTTAGAATTTAAAATTATTTCCTTGAGAATGTGAATCACCTCCATATAAAAAAGCCTAACATTTTAAGAATATCAGCCATTTTCCACATCAAATAATGTTTTCCACTCCCCTTTGAATAAAAATCATAGTCTGAAACCATGAATTGGTTTGCGGTTTAGATTACTTTAATGTGTGGTGTCCAAAACCTAAATAATAAATAATTCCCTCTCCTTTCCTATAAATAACCCACCCAAAATCCCACTTATCTTCAATAAAAACCTTTGGATCACGTCCCTACTCTTTCCTCCACTGTCAATTATCATATTATGGTGTCATAAGCTCCCATGAAGCCTCTATCACGCATCCCCCAAGCCATTGGATCACAGTTCCAAGTAAGGTATTTTCTTATTTCACATTTTTGTCCAAATTTCATTATATAGTTATACAATTTTTTTCAATGAAAAATGTTGGTGTATGATTTTTAACCACATCCATAATTACCTCCTTATTTTGGAATGATGATATACCTCTTTCTCTCCCATTAATTCCTCTCATGTACCCCTGTTGCCATGCCAACATTCTTTTTGGAATTTCCTTCTTCTCATTTACATTCAAGAAATTCTTTTGTATTATGAATGTAAATTCCATTACATATGTTGGGATGTGTATATATATAACCCAATTACATTTCATTTAATGTAAATTCTATGAGACACCCCTTTCCCTCTCATCAACTATTTTTATGAATTCTTATGTCATGTTGTAATGCTGTCGAAATTTCACCATGGTTTTCCAAGACAAAGTCATTGTGTAGTGACTACCATGCCCATTTCTCTATCAATTGTATTCACCATTGTGAACATTTACATATTGATTATATAGTTTCATTTATTAATTCCACATTCCACTATCATGGAATAAATGATGATGATTAATAAATCCATGTTATATGATCCATCAGGAACACTTATGCATGAAATGAAATGATTAAGAAGGGTGTGCCTTGATAGTGCTACAATGCATTGGGTAATGACTAGTATCATGATACGTCAAGTGAAATGATGGTTTATTCATTATAATACAAGTTCAATGAGGTTTTAATCATGATCCTTGTTCAATTATCCTTTTCTCATGATAAAATCATGTTAGATGTTGTTGCCACATTTCCATGTTATGATAAACATGCTATATCATACCTTTATGTTCATGTTTCTATTATTCTCCATTGATATTCATATTTACTAACATGTATTGTATTCTTCATGTAATTCCTTTTTTACTCCCTTACTAGGCTTTATAGCACACCCTTTTCTTAGGCATGTCCTTAGGTTATCCCATGAAATTCTAAGTACGAAGGAATGTGTGTGGTCATCTAAATAATGTTTTCAAAAAAGATGTTTATTTCATTTTCTATGTTATGTTGTAATGTTCATAATCGCCAAAGACATTAGACCGATTGATCTTCTATGTTGTAACATGTGATGATTTTATATAATAAGTTATGTTTAAGTGTGAGAAAAAGAGCAGGGTTGTTATAGTTGGTATCAAAGGATAGGTTTAGTTATTTTGGGATTAGGATTTGGAAACCCTAGTGAATGAATTAGGGATAAGACTAAGTATAATAAAAACATCCCTAAATTTTTGTGAGTAATGAGTAAGTTGTTTATAAATCAAATACACACATGCATGGATACGAGTAGGTAATGGTGGCTCTGGAAACGATGTATCTAAGGGTAAAACCCAAAAACACCGCTTTGAGATATACTCGAACAAGAACTGTTGCAAGACAACGGTCCATGTTTCAATCTTGTTTATGACACTCTTGGGGGATATTATTTGGTAAATTCATAATCTTAGTATGATCCATTATTATGGGAACAAAGAAACCCCTATGAATATATGTTGGGAAGTAGATCGTGGATAACATATATTGAAGCCAATAAATTCATATGTTAAGAATATAAAAGTACTTTATAAGCCATATATTCTTGTGTTTGGATTACCCCTTATGTGCTACCCTGAACATTCCTTTTATTCCACCCAATGGCCAATAATATGAGGACATAGGATAACAACTAATGTGACGATAAATGGGATGACAGTTCTAATGAGATTCTCAATCCGATGGTAGGGGTAATTGATATCTTTTTCATGATACTCTCTCTATTAACTAATTTTTTGAATAGAAACATGGGTCAAGAGGAATTTTCAACACCCCCCTTAAAATGAACAATTCTCAATCAAGTGCTTCATGAGACAATGGACTTCTAATTTTAATGGATCATTTGATCACCCATTTGTAGAATAATAGATCAACTCCATTGAAAAGATCGTACTAATCCTTCAATGTTACAAATAGGAGAAGGTTCTTATAGATGCTTATCGTATGGAGAGTGAAGTTGATCAATGGTGCACATTGATAAAAAATGTGATGCCTGAGGAGGTTATCGTGGCGTTGGAATTGAATTATTACTAGAAAAAAATCGTTAAATCTTTTCCTTTCACCCACCAACTTAATATGGAAAGAGATTTTCTTTCCATCAATAAAAAAGATGACAAATCCATTGGAGCATACGAGGAAAACTTCTCAAGGCATGCATGATAAGCCTCTGCATTTTTTGTTACTCCCTAATGCAAGTTTGACTACTTATATTGTAGGATAAAACCTAACATACATAAAGCCCTATAGATCTGAAACATTGAGAGCTATGAGAAAATTGTCTGATGTGCCATCAATGTTGAAATAGAGATTAGAGAACCTCTTAGGTATCATGTCAATAAGAAGTGTAAGGTGGAATTTAATTCTGGAGGTCTGATGGATAAATCCATTGGTGGTAATAAAATCCAACACCCCACTTGCCAATGGTTCAGAAAGAACCACTCGAGAAATTTCATGAATGTGAATAGTAAATGATTTATGTTTGGAAGATAAGGGAACCTGGCCATTAAATTCTGACAAGAAAAACGTGTGGCTATGATATAGGAGAGGAATTCTTCATTTAACACTCAATGTATTGTTCATTGCTTCAACTTCAAAGAACCAGTGAACTTTTTAAACCAATGCCCTAATCCAAGGGTTTTAGGAGGCAACCAATAACCTCAAAGGAAACAAGGGAAAGCTATTTACCATCACTACTGCTGAAGTGAACCCCAAAAATGAAGTAGTGACAGGTACTCTAGGTATTCATTCTAGAATAGTGAATATTATTTTTGATTCTATCTCTACACATTATTTTATATTCAAAAAGATTAGTATAACAATCCTAACACCACCAAAAATCATGGAAGTAAGGATTTCAGTGAGAAAGGAAAATGGGGAAATCATTTCAACCCATGAATATATATCCTCCCCTGACACAATTCTAGGTTTAAACATCCCAGTGAACCTCATAATACTCCATTTGGTGTAATTTTTTGAAAATTATTAGAATGTATTGGATTTACTTATATAGAGCCAACATAAATTTCCATGATAGGTAAATCATTATTCGCATGGATAATCGACCCCTGATTCTATACTAGTGAACGGAGGAGGATGAATCTTCTTTAGCACCATCATCTCAAGCATGGGTATTACTACCCTATGAGCACGTATATCTTTATCATATGATTGAGTCTAAGGACGCAACCATCCTTGATGAAATTCCAATTGTTAGGTAATTCAATAAAGTGTTTCTTGAGGAATTGTTTGGCCTTCCTCCTAGAAGAGATGTTGAATTATCAATTGATCTTATACATGGGGAGTTGCCAATATTCAAGACTCCATATAGAATGGATATTATAGTTCTTGAGGAGATTAATAAACTACTATAGTAGATTCTTGATAATGGGTTTATACACCCTAGTGATTTACTATGGGGTTCACCAGTCCTCTTTATCAAGAAGAATGATTGGACAATGTGCCTTTGAATCGATTATCGTGAGCTCAACAAAATCTCAATAAATAAAAAGAATTTTATACCACAAATTGATGACTTTTTAAATCATCTACATGTAGAAAAATACTTCTCCAAGGTTGATTTTTGGTAGGGATATTACCAAGTAAGGGTGATGAAGGAGGATACCCCTAAGACTACTTTTCGTACAAGGTACGGGCACTATGAATTCATAGTAATTCCCTTCAAACTCACTAATTCCCTAAAAATAATCATGGAATTTCTTAATAGAGTCTTTATAGATTCCCATAAATAATTTGGGTTATTCTATATAGATGATATTCTAATATACACCAAAACCAAGGAGGAGCATGAGGATCATCTAATCATTGTACTAGAGACCTTGTGAAAGGAGAAGATCTATGCAATGTATAGAAAATGTGATTTCTGGTTGAAGGAGGTCTAATTCTTAGGTCATATCATCACAATAAATGGGATATCTATGGATCCATCCAAGACAGTTGAAATTGAGAGATGGATGAGACCAAAATCTGTAATGAATATTCGTAAACTCCTCGGGTGAGTTGGATATTATCACCAATTTTTGAGAAATTTATCACGATTTTCAAACCGTCTAACCATGCTATCTATAAAGGGAGTAATGTTTCTTTGTATTTATAGATTAAAATAGTGTTTAAAGTATTTTAAAAGGAGGATTATCACTACGCTCAGGCTCACACAACCTACAAGTAGATTAATTTTTTTGATATTTAGTGATGCTTCGAAGATGGTAATGGGTTGTGTGTTGATGAAAAATGACAAATTCCTTACAAATGATTCAAGGAAAATGAAAGTTTCTGAGAAACACTATCCAACACATGATCAGGATTTGTATGTAGTAATCTTTGATTTCAAAATTTGGTGACATTTCCTCTTTGGGAACAAGTGTGAAATACATACGGACCAAAAAAATCCTCAAGGATATACTCACATTGAAATAGTTGATCATGAACCAAAGAAGATGGTTAGAGATTAATCAAAGACAATGAATACTCAATCCATTCCCACCTTGGTAAATCTAACAAGGTGGAAGACGCTCTAAGTAGAAAGGACCCAAAAATTATATCATTGATGAGAATTTGAAAGGATCCAATCTTTTTAGATTTGATGAATATGGATATGGGAACCATAAATAACTGAACATCATCAATACTTTCACAAATTATTTATCAACTATCTCTTTTGGAAAGGTTAAAAGTTTCTCAAAAGGATGATGTTGGAATTCAGAAGAATGTGGAAACTATCAAAATACGGAAATCCTTAGAGTTCAATGTTAATGAAAAATGAATTTTTGGATTTGGGTCAAGACTATGTGTTCCATCAGATCCAGAGTTAAGTAATGAAATTTTGGGTGATACACATTTTTTGAATTTTTCCATTCACCCATGAAACCCAATTATTTATCATGATCTCTAGGAGCATTATTGGTGGGATAACATGAAGAAGGAGATCACTGAGTATACATCAAAGTGTCTGGTATTCCAGCAAGTGAATTCAGAGAGGTATAAATATAAGGGGTTGATGCAACCATTACACATACCTGTATGAAAATTGGAGAACATCAACAAGGACTTTGTCAGTGGACTTTCTAAGTCATACAATGAAAACAATGCTATCTGATTTGTTGTGGATCGTCTTAAAAAGACTTCACAATTTATTTCATTTCCAGAGGATTTCACATTGGATCAAATGGCACAGATATATATCACATAAGTGGTAAAGATTTATGGTGTACCACTATCTATTATATCAGATTGACATCCCTGATTCACCTCTATGTTCTGCAGGAGTCTTCGACATCCTATAAATACTGAGCAGAACAAAATTATGTCTTATCATCCACAAACTGATGGCCAATATGAGCGGACTATCCAAACAGTTTAGGATATGTTGAGATCATGACCAATGAACTTAAAAGCTGGATGAGATCAATATCTTACTCTATATGGGTTCCTTTACAATAATAGTTTCCACTCAAGAATCCAAATGGATCCTTATGAATCCCTTTATGGGAAGAGGTGCAGAACACTGGCATGTTGGGATGAAGTTGGGGAGAGAAAACTTCTAGCTCCAAAAATGTATGAAGAAATGGTGGAGAAGATAGAGACCATCCAGAAGAACATTAAAGCAACTCAGAGTCGACAAAAGACCTATACTAAAAATCGTCGACGTGGTCTAGAGATTGAAGTGGGAGACATGGTATTCCTAGACATATCATTGTGGAAGAGAGTTATGAGATTTGGGAATAAGGGAAAGCTTATTCCAATGTACAATGGCTCTTTTGAGATCCTTGACCGCATTAGAGTAGTGGCCTATCAACTATCTCCCCCATCAAACCTATCTCAAGTACATGATGTATTCATTATATTACTCTTGAGGAATTACATACATGACTCATCACATGTACTCAACCCACAGGTGGTACCATTGGAGAATGACCTCTCATATGAAGAGAATCTGGTGAATATCATAGATTGTTGGGAAAAAGTTATACAAAATAAGAGAATTCCCCTCATCAAGATGTTGTGGAGAAATCAGATGTTTGAAGAGGCATCATTGGAATCATAGGAAGTTATTAAGTAGAGTAACCTAAATCAATTTTAGTATGGGAAAATGAAATTTCGAGGGAAAAATTTCTAAAAGGGGAAGATTGTAACGACCCAAACTTTTATTAATAACAATTCTTCTTGATATAATTAAATATATTATTATGTAAAATGGTTATATAAAATATATTCACTTCCTCGGTTTTTTTTATATTTTAAAATAAATTTATGAATTGTTTCCATTGCAAATATAGTTGTTGAGAAGTGATCACATGAATATTATAAATATAGGGCTTCAACAAATCCAATTTATACAGAAAAAGGAAGTGATGGCCTGATATCCTATAATTTCTATATAACAAGCTAGTTTGTCAGAGCACAAAAATGTGGTAGTATCATTGAGCTTCACTCTTGGCCAATCCCTAGCAGTTCCTTAACACGTTTAGAATGAACGTATCCACCTACGGGAGAAGTGGAAGTTGATAGAGATTACCACATGAACGATGTAATCTAAGCCACCCCAACACTCTGTCACCATCACACACCATACCCTTAGGTCTTATGTGTGTGTTATAAGGGGTTATGTAAGAAGACCCCAGCACTATGATTGTGTGCTTTATTTTTTTATAGAGAATATACATTCATTTCATTATTATTACTTTTTAAATAGTTTTAATGCAAAAATAGTATTTTTAGTTAATATTTAATTAAGAAATATATTTTTAGGAACTAATTTATTTATTGAATCGAATAATATTTTACTAAAATATTATTATTACTAAATTTATTTTTATTAAACATAAATGATCATATAATTTTTATGAATACAATTTTAATTTTTATTACGGTTTGAAAACTGTTTTTCTCAAAACCCATGAATTATCAATAAATGTCAGTTTTTATATTAAAAGTGAATGTGAACATATTTAGAAAAATATTTAGAAAAAATAAAACTTATTTTTGTAATTAGGATTCCGAAATTTTCCAATGGTGATTTTTTCATAATTTTCTGAGGCAGTCGAATTTTTATGTAAAAATTAAATACCATTTAAATTTATAATGTATTATGTGACATCATAATGGCCCAATAGTGATGAAATTAAATACTATAAAATGGATTTTATGACAATATACGTTTTACCTTTAAAATAATGTGATTTTAGATTTGTTTGAATAATTTTATGCTACCTTAGTGGACCCTCCAAGACCTATAAAACATTTTAACTTCAAGAATCATTTCCATGAGAGTGTGACTCACCTCCACATAAAGATTCCTAATATTTTAATAAAATTTGGACAAATTCTATATAAAATAATTTTTTACAATCCCCTTTGGAAAAACCAATGGAAAAAACCATGGGTTGGTTTTTGGTATTGATTAGTTTATTGTGTGGTGTCCAAAACCTAAATAATAATGAATTATCTCTCTTATCCTATATAAACCAACACAGGATCCCACATCTCTTCACTAAAAACCCTAATATATTGTCCCTACATTTTCCTCCGCTCTCTAGTATCCTCCAATGGAATCCCAAGCTCATAATACGCCTCTCTCAAGCCTCTTCCAAGCCATTGAATCACACTTCCAAGGGATTTCTTCCTTTCTCATTTTGGTCCAAATTTAATTATGTTTTAATAATATTATTTCAATTAAAAATGTTGTAATATGATTTCTCACCTCCCCAATAATATCATCATTTTTTTAATAATTATATTATTTTTTCTCTCTCATTAATGCCTCCCATGTACACCTGTTTTCATGCTGAAATTCTGTAAAGAATTTATCTATTCTCATTTACATTCAAGAAATTCTTTTGTATTATGAATCTAAATTCCATTACATATGTTAGGTCATGTATATATATGACCCCCTTACTTTCAATATCATTTAAATATGATGAGACACCCATTTATATATCATCAACCATTATTATTAATTCCATGGTCATGTCATTATGCTTCCGAATTTGCACTGTGATTTTTCCAACCAAATTCATTGTGTAGTGAATACGGTGCTCATTTATCTTTCAATGGTATTCATATTTATTAACATTTACATATTGATTATATATTTTTATGTATGAGTTTCACATTCCTTTACCTTGTAACAAATTAATATGTTTAATGAATCAATGTTATGTGATCCATGTGGCACACTTATGCATGAAACGAAATGATTAAGAAGGGTGTTCCCGGATAATGCTCTAATGCATTGGGTAAAGATTAGTATCTTGATAAATCATGTTAAATTATTGGTTACTCATACTAATTCAAGTGAAATGAGGGTTTACTCATTCTCCATGTGTAATGAGCCTTGGCACATGCTAATATCATGTCAAATGTTGTTGCCAAATTTCCATGATATGATAATCAAGCTATATCATGCCTTTATGTTCATGTGTCTCTTATGATCCATATATATGCCTATTTCCTGAAATTTAATTTATTATTCATGTTTTTCCTTGTTTAATCCCTTACTAGGATTTATATATCACCATTTTTCTTAGGCATATCCTCGTGTTATCCCATGCAATGCTAAGTACGATGGAATATCTGTGGTTGTTTAAAATAAGTTTTCAATAAAGATGTGTATTTCATGTTTTAAGATGTTATAAAATGTTCCTATGCCCCAAATACACTAGACCATATGATCTTCTATGTTTTAATAAGTGAATATTTTATGTAATAAATTTAGTTTAAGTATGAATTAAATATTAGGGTTGTTATACATGAAGTTTATCCAAGTAATCCTTTAATGATATTGTAGGATGAAATGATGGCATACCATCCATTCTAAGAATAGAGATTGGTCGAGATATAGGTGGGTCTCATCCTAAGAAAGATCTATCCTTTAGTCGGAATGGGGTTCACAAGTGCTCATGGAATTCACTTATTATAATCCATGGTGATCTTGAGTTTGGACATTCCTGGTTAATTATGATGTAATGTACCATTTCTTTTAGTTTCAGGCTTTCCTTTCCTTAGTGTTATATGTTCAAGTATCATAAAACCTTTTAATCAAGTCATTTGGACCATTCCTTTCCTTTCATTAGTATGACAAGTCCAAGTAGCATGTAACCATTCACTTGATCCATTTAAAGAATACTCCATATTTAATGTTCATTTTTATACCTTCCATTAATGAAGTAAGGGGGTCTATAGATATGTGA
This sequence comes from Viscum album, assembly GCA_963277665.1. Classification (NCBI taxonomy): domain Eukaryota; kingdom Viridiplantae; phylum Streptophyta; class Magnoliopsida; order Santalales; family Viscaceae; genus Viscum; species Viscum album. The sequence continues at coordinate 372,959,307 of OY728160.1, read as the reverse complement.
CCTACTATTCATTTACATTTAAGGTCATGTCATATACATAGTATACTATTCAATTCACATTTTATTTTTTATTGTTAAATTGAATCACTTTCCTTAGGTGGGTCAACTTGTACGCATACATGGTACTTCTATTATGCAATTCAAATCATATACATTTCATTTAAAATGGAAACACTTACCCTTAGGATTTTCAATCCATGGCACACCCAAATGGTGGCTTAAATGTGTCAAAACACTAAAAACTCAATTTTGGAATAACATCATATATGGGATGAATGTATTTATTAGTATAACCACTAAAAAATAATCCCATATTTGGAAATATCATAACCATATGGTCTTAATGAGTATAATCATGGCATATAAATTCTATAAAAGACACCCAATGGAATTGTTGGTCCCCACACAACAAATCTAAAATCAAAAAACATTTTGGATGCATTACAGAAAACCCACATTAGTGTTGTATGACTCTCCTCCACTGGTATTGGCCCTTGATTTAGATCAGATCAAATAGATATTAGAAAAAGAGAAAAACACTCATACCTCAATATCATGGTCGATAATAAGAGATAATATTAAATGAATAAGAGGAATTGATTACTTATTGTTTCACATCCAACATGATGAAAAAAATATAGATGGGATCCTAATCTAAGGCGATCTCTTGTTTCAAACCTTACATCATTAAGTGGATCCAAAATGAGATACAATTCTGTTAATCTCGCTGGTGTTCATATTATGAAGGAGGAACGGGTATAATTAGACCATTAAGGGAAAAAATGAAAATTTACACATATTTATGAATGTTCATGATTTGTCAGCATGGTTTGAGAAGATGTGCGCAAACCATGCATGGGTACCTAGGAAGAAGGGTCACTTACATGGTTAGGCCACATGGTTGCTTGCAAATCATGTGATGTGGTTCTGTTTAGAAATATCAATCTTCAAGGTTGGTGAAATCGTGCTCCAACCATTCACAAACTGTGTGACATGGCCAATTTCCCCCAAAAAATGGGTTTTGGGCTCTAAACAAGCCCTAGACACCCCTGAAACCTCTTCAAACTGATTAGACATTCATATTAGGTCCAAATTAAATATTTAGGCTAAAATATAATTTTTCCGTACATGAGTGAAAAAATCGGGTTCTTATAGTCTTCCCCCCATAAAATAACTCATCCAAGAGTTTACCTTCCATGGGTGGAGAAACACTTTTTGAGAAAAATTAAGGGCATTGGGAATTTATGTAGGCCTCCCTATCCCATGTCTCATCTTGTACTCAATCGGGCTATATTAAAACTCTTACAAGAGGGATATTCCATCCTTATAGAATCTCTATGCTCCGATAATGATAAAAATTAGATACTCCTTCAAAGGTAGTATCAACATCTAACTCAACATACTTGGGATTAAAATTATGAGACAAATCAACATGATGACAGAGAAGCTGTGAAACATGAAATACGTCATGCATGGTATGTACCTCTAATATAGTAGAAACTAATAAGATACTGGTATTACTCTCTCTAGAATCTCAAAAGGCCCAACATAGCAAGGTGACAGCTTTCCCTGCTTCTGTAACCATCTATGCCCTAGCCTGGGCGATACACGAAGAAAAACATGATCCCCAACCTCAATCTCAAGAGTTTATTAATGGCTATCAGCATAATATTTTTTTCTAGACTTGGCAGTGGTCATACGCTTCCAGATCAGCTGGACCTACTCTAAAGTCACTAAAATGAGATGAGTACCTTGTAGGGCAGCCTCCCCTACCTCTAAATATTACAGTGGTGAACATAATGTCCTACCATAAAAGGCCACAGAAGAAGCCATATGAATTTTAAACTGGAGGCTATTAGAATTAGAGAACTCTATTAGAGTGATATACTTATACCATGAACCGCCAAAATCCAAGACATGTGCTTGGAGAATGACCTCTAAAACCTATATCACCCATTTCGATTTTCCATCAGTCTAAGGTTTAAATATGTGATTATAAGCACATAAATTCAAATAACATTATTCAATACCTTCCAAAATTGTGATGTGAAATAATAATCCCTATCTGAAATGATGGTTTTGGGAACCCCATGTAATTGTACAATCTCACGAACATATAGTCTTCCTATCTCATCAACATAGAAAGTCTCTTTAATATGTATAAAGTGGGACGATTTCATTAATCGATCAATTACTACCCATGTAGAATTCCTATCCATCAAGGATATATGTAATACAACTATGAAATCCCTAGAAACATCTTCCCATTTCAATTTCAGGACTGTAAGTGGTTGTAGTAAGCTTGCAGGACTATGGTGCTCCACCTTCACATAATCACAGGAGGAACACCATGTGATTAAGCCGTCTATCTAACATTTCATCCTAGAAGGCCAATACTAGTGTTTCATGTCTCGATACATCCTCGAGATTCTTGAATGAACAGCCCACTGTGAGGCATGGGACTATTTCATCATCTTTTCTCTCATATCATTAGGAAACCAGATATGTCCACGTAGACATAGGACGCCGTCTTTGTCAACAAACCAATCTAGATGTGGGTTATCTCTTGATATACTCTCATGGATAACTAAGCCTTCAAGATATAAGAATTGTATAACATCCACCTTCTCAAGGAGGAAAGAGTTAACTTCCAAGGATGAGAGATAATATAGCTCATGAAAGTCATGGAACTCTAGATGAAACTTGTAAAATAGTTCCATTAACTACAATTCATCACTGGATTCATGTACGGTGTGTGATTGAGTTTCTCAACTCAAGAATATCCAACTACATTTCCCTTCCTAGGCATGTAGAAAAGATCAAAATCAATTCATTGAATCTATTTAAACCAACTCTATTGATTGAGGTTCAAGTAACACTGCAAAAATATATTCTTGAGGCACTTTTGGTCTTTGTACACTACAAAGCACTCACCATGTAGATAGTGTAGAGACCCGAAGCTTGAAGTACATGGACATTACATTACATTTGCGGAATACTTAATACATAACAAAAACACACACACAAGGATCGTAATAGTTTAGTGTCTTTGGAAACTCGGAACGTAATCTTCTAATCATGGTGAAAGATCTTCAATATCTCCCATCAAGATATCCCTTTTCTTTTACCTAAAACCTTTCTTTATATCCTGGGGAAAATAAAACATAAAAGGCTGAGCTCAAATGCTCAGTAAGGGTAAAAAAAATAAATAACAATCACATCATATTCATAAGAACATATCTTTTGGAAATCTTAACCTGCAAAAGAGATCATAATTCCATAACATGGGATAAATCATGGTAGTGAAATGTAATCACAATAATCATAACATAAAACATGAAACATTGTGGAATACACACATAATCATAGATAATCATTTCTTGTTAATCAAGACTCATTTCCAAGACTATCTTAGTGGACAAAGTCCCTTTCTGAATCGAGTAACCCTCATTTCAGTCCTGTTTCACTGAACCGGTATAACCTACCATTTCAGCCATGTATATCTCATGAGATATAAAATATTTTATCCAATGCATTGGAGGGAGATATAGGTCCCACCCATCTCATAATTATACCATTCTTATGTGTGCCACAAAATAATAAATCATACATCATTGCATAACCCATGTAATAAAAATGGGATTCTTAAACAACATGACATCATAAAACAGTTCATATAAGATAAAGGAATTCATAAAAATATTTCCATCACAACATGATCAAATAAATGTAATAATAGGGATAAAAAAATAACCCTTTATTATGTTAGATGTAAAATAATTTTGATAAAACACTTGAACTCCATTCTTGAGGAAAATATCATTTCTTCTTCAAAAACACTTTTCTTTTCATAACATGTCATACAATTATAAACTAAAAGAAGTTTATTAAAAATAAACTTGAAAACTTATAACGGAATATTCTTGTAAATAATGGTTTAAAAATCCATTCATTCCGTATAAGTTAAAAAAAACATTCTTCGTACTTTTGTCGGAAAAGTCAAAAAGTACCTCGTACGAAAAACGACAAAAGATTCCTTTCATATCTTTTACTAAAAACTCACCGAAGGGTAAAATTGGATATAAAATATTGTATAAGGATAGAAATAATATTACATATTGAGGGAACATGGATGTGGATGATAAAATACACCCCAGTAATTACCAAAGTAAAAACAATCTCGGATAAAAGTGAGATTGTGATATTTCCCTTACCTTAGGTCCGATTTGCTTCGTATGTGTCCGAACCTCCTATATAATGATTTAAATAATGTCATTGACTTATTAAAGAATAATATTAATTGTTATGATATCATATATGGTTCACTTATGACATTATATTACCCGTTCTTTTGTAAATTCCATGATAAAGAAGCGTTTTGGGTAAAATCGTTTCATTTATCGTAGGTGTTTTGACTTGATATTCTTGACATTATTATTACTTATATCATGATTTAATTACTTCCAGAATATAAAATATGATTTATATATCATATATATTCAGTATATATATATATAAAATAGATAGATAAATGAAATGAAAAACACCGTTCATGGAGACGGTAGTCCGTACATACGCATGAACGTTGTTTTCCTTTCCTTATTGTCTTGAATGGAAGTAAGTAGATGTCATACATATACATATATACATAAATCTAGTAGCTTTATAATGTCATATATTTCATTATTTTTTCTTATATATACTTTTTAATCATTCTTAAATGGTTAACATGGAGAATGAATCTCATCGCGTCGTGGAGACGGTAGTCCGTACGTACGCACGAGCGATGATATCGTTCCCATGGTCGTGGAATTGTGTTGAAGTGTATGTATACTATTTCATTATCAATATAACTTTATAATAATCATGTATAGTTACTCATTACATCATTATACCCATCCAATTAAGGTGGTGACGGAAAATAGATTACACCACGGCGTGGAGACGGTATTCCGTACGTACGCACGCGCGGTGATTTCCTTTCTCCATAGGATGGATAGAAGGTTAATTAGAGTTGTTTCATATATATAATAACATATCAATATATAAGTAATACTGATGTTATTACTTTATCCTGAAACAACTAAAGAAGAAGAAGTTGAAGAAGAAAGAAATTGAAAAGATCGGCAATGGATATTACCTCTTCTTTCGAACACCTCTTTGAATCCTCCACTTAGGGAACTATGATTGGTCTTTGAAGAAGACCAGGACCTCTATGAGTATTCTAGGGAAGTGGAGAGGAGAAAATGGCAGGGTTTGGCCGAGATTTAGTGCTCAAATTGGTGTGAGGAGGAGGGGGAGGAGGTGTCCTTTTATAAGGGAGGAGAGGGGCACCTTTGGAATTCTTAAAAATATTAATTTATAATAAATCTAACCCCACATAAAAACCTCCAAAAATGACTAATATTAGAATATTAGATAAGATAAGGTTGTAATATCATCAACCAATAGAATTTAGACATGTTAGGAATTTATTTTAAACATTATCAACATGATTTATCCTTATTTAATAAATTTAATTTTATTTGTGGTAATAACTTTCTAATTTATAAATTATAACCAATAATTACTTATTTATTGTGAATTTTCCATAATTGGATTCTTAATAACATTTTAGATCATATAAATTTAAATTTATAATTTTGAAATATTTTTGTGATTTTTAATCAATTTTATAATATGTTTTTTATTTATAAAATAACAATAGTGTCAATTTTGACACTATTCATTTATTTGAATTTAAGTAAAATAAATATAGAAGATATGTTCGAATGAAAAGTTTTAATAGATTCATAAAATGTCATATTTATATTAAAAAATTTTGGAGCACATTAAATAGTTCATATAATATTTATTTTATTATTATTGAAACCATTTATTTGGTTTATCTCTTAATAAAATAAATACTAGAACATTTTTGTATAATTATTTAATATACTTATTTGTTGCATAAAAATTAAAAATAAAATCCTATGATGAAAATAAATCTATTACCTTTCACAATAATACTTTTACTCTAATTTATCATCTTAAAATCACAATATTTAAATTGTTATATTTATTAAATTATGAAGGTGACAACTTTGGCATCATTTAAAATAAAATAATATAAGTGTCATAATCGCTTTTATAAGGCTCAAAATGGTCAAATATTCGACCATTGGATGCTTATGGTTTACATTTACATGGACAATAAGTTTTGGTTAGGTATTTGTGCATTTTATGGTCACTATTAGTTTAATAAAAACAATATTCTTGATTTTTCACTAGATAAACAATTTCTGCATCACTATTGTGTCATAATTAATGATAATTATTTAATCCCTAAAAATTATAAATAAATTTATATGATGTAGATAATTTCATTATATTTCTGGAGACTATTCATGTTCGAAGTTTCATGAAGTGTATCACTAATGTAAAATTAATATACTTATAAGATTTAAGAGAGTGACATGTTGTCACTTTCTTTGGTTTTAATAATATTTAAGTTATTTTCATGGAAAAATGTCCATTAAATGATTATAATCCAACCCTTAGGTAATATGGGTCGACCTTTAGTCATCCAATATGATTTTGACATTTTTTAGGGTAATTTTAAAATATTATATTTACCCTTAATTACCCGATTTACCTTTAACTATGGTAAATAAAATTTACCGTAGTTACTATAAAAAGTAGCTTATTAAGATAATTTGGACCCACTGATTCCAATTATGGAATCCATTTTTCCAAATTCAATACACAAAAGATTCAGAAATTAAATTAAAATTAATCCCGTTGTCGAAAGAAAACAGTTTTTTCTTTAAAACATTGTAAAAGATTGAATTGATTTAACCTACGAATTCAAGGTAAAATCAATGCTAATGACATACATTATATTAAATGGTAAAAATATATTCTATTTATACTTTAAAACCATTCAATATTATAATTTAACCACATAAGATATTATGATGAAAAAAGTTGTTTTTAATTAAAATATAGCGTGTTTTTACTATTCATTAAAATATGAAAGTTATCGGAAAAATATCAAAACTTTATCTAATGTAAATTTTAACATCCTGATTCAAAATAAGAATTTTATTTTGTCAAATTGAACATATAAAAATGTCAAAAAACTAGATTTAAAGTGGGTGCACCATTAAAAGGCTGCAAAACTGCATTTTTTGAAAAATACATATTTTACCCGAAAAATTTATTTTCTTCTTATACCATGTTCTCGAAAATGTGTAAGATGAATAATAATGTTATAAAATTAAAATTTTAGTTAATACTATTCATAACGGCTAGTTCATGAAAATATTATAATAATATAACATTGTTTATTAAAACCTGATATTGCGTACAACACACGCTATCGAGGAAGGTCGCGATTGCGTGTAATGCAAGCCAAGTCAGGGTTGCGTGTTGTGAAAGAATCCTTCGTTGTTTCGTATAACAGAATCCAACCATATTTCATTTATACATTTAATATATATATATATATATAATCAATGTTGCGTAGAAAAACTATTATCAAAATTGTGTGTAACACGGTCCAAGAATAGTGTTGCGTATACTGCAAGCTAATACGGTGTTGCGTATAGCGCAAGGTAATCTTGGTGTAGAATACAACATAATACATTAATGAAATTAAAATAATATTTTTCATAAAATCTCGGTGTGTTACATTTTACCCCCCTTAAAATGAATTTCACCCTTGAAATTCGTCGGGGTTATAAATGGTTTATTATTCGAAAGTTTCTTTAATAAGATCCCACATCGTAAAAAGGAATATCAAAACCAATCTTTAAAAACAAATGTATGAAACGTAACGGTTACCCAAATAAACTAATCATTGGGTTTCCACATAGGTGAAAATATGGATATGGAAGAGAAATCTAACCATCATGTTCTGATGGAGAGTGGTAGAGAACATGGCTATGGAAAAGCTAGAAATCACAAATCCATAAATTTGTGATGATCTAGGGTACCATCTGATTCATCGGATATAAGGGCACTAGGACAACATTTTTGGTTTTCAAGATCATTTCCCTAAAGTTGAAGAATTTTAATTAGAATAAATACTTTCTTTATTTTGGTACAATCTCACTGTTGTTCATGCCTTGAACAATTTCCCCTTCATCTCTTAAATAAATGAAGTTGAATTTGTTATTCGTGAAGTGTTAGCAGATCATGTGATAGAATGACGGGTCATTCCATCTGTCTCAAACAAAAGGTTAGAAATAATTATATACATAAGTCGATCTATAGTGAGATTATTCACATATGGTTCCTAAAATGGACTTATACTTCATATATCATACTGCTTATTATAATAAAACCAGTTTCTACTAAACAGGGACTTCCTGTAGGCCAGTGGTAGGCGATAAAGGCCAGTCGCACTTCGGTTGTGGGTTCGATTCCCACAGCCTTGTCTGAAGCGATGGGATGTCGCCCGTCCTGCAGGTTGTCCTTTTTCTAAAACTATATTACTATAACATCCCATCAATAATATCGAGAAAACTTATATCCTTATACAATACTAACTTATGTCCAACATATTCCATTCCAATCTTTAGGCTTATCCATAATACTGCAGTCCACTCTCATAACATAGTGAAAATGATTACCATAGATTTAACACCATCGTCGATCCCCATATATCATAAGATATGTCTTGTTGGTCACATTCCAAACATTCAAAGGCCTTAATCAAGTATTTTCTTGAATACCCATTGAATCTTAGTGAAAACATGATTGTAGTTAAAAGTTAACACCTTCCACATACCAAAATCCTCAAAATTCTATATACTCAAACCATGATATCACTTAGTCCTTATATCAATCATGAGCTCATGCAAAAAATCAAACATCTCATTATCGTCTTATCCCTTCATTATGCGCATATCATCTACTTTCCAAAAATACTGGTACCATTCATCACATACTTTCAAAACTTAAGGAAAGACAACAATGTAACAATCCTTAGATGTCTCTTTATCCCATAGTACCATGAGATTACTTATACAACATTACACTTGATAAACATGTAATCATTCCACTACATTCTTAAACCATTGACCGAGATTCAACAATTCCTTCAGATCACATATCATTTGTAGTCTCATCATCATCATCAACATAAATACTACCCATACGACCATAATGATTCTCTTCATGAGACTTTCCCTTAGGGCATTGGTTTGCATAATGCCCGTACATTCCACATTTAAAACATTTAACCATTATTGATGTCGTAGCAATACCATTATCCTCATCCCTGGTATTAACTGAACCTTTTCCTTTGCACTTACTGGCTTTGTGTCCTTCTTTTCCACAACCAATGCATCTTCCATTTCATTTTGAACATTCTCTTTGATGCCTCTTCCCACATGATTTACATAGGGGAAATTGAACTTTCTTTCCTCTATGATCATCAGGAAACTCCATCATTCTCTTATTAGCCGAGTCAGGAAACTTACCAAATTTTACTTTATTGATCATATTATGAGATTGCTGATTCGGCATAATAATGATGTTTGGACTTCCAAATCCCATTTAATTATGAAAGAATATCATTCCATTGTCCATCATATCCTCCATTATCGTGAATCATCTTGTTTCCACCCATTTTCTAAAACCCAAAAAAAATAGTGTGAGAGGCAAAAATCATAATAAAGGGGGAGTAACATAAATATCTAACATCTTTGGTTTAATCTAATATCGTTACCATAGTTCTAGGACTATATCCTATACGTATACTTATCCATAAGGGCATCCCTAGACATACCGTAGAAATATCTCTAGGGATCTCACTAACATTTCCTCATCCTAGTTTCCAAAGGTTGACTAAACCTTTCCTCTGATACCAACTGTAGAGACCCGAAGCCTGACATACATGGACATTACATTAGATTTGCAGAATACTTACTACATAACCAAAACACACACACAAGGATCGTAATAGTTTAGTGTCTTTGGAAACTCGGAACGTAATCTTCTAATCATGGTGAAAGATCTTCAATATCTCCCATAAAGATATCCTTTTTCTTTTACCTAAAACTTTTCTTTATATCCTGGGGAAAGGAAAACATAAAAGGCTGAGCTCAAATGCTCAGTAAGGGTAAAAAAAAATAACAATCACATCATATTCATAAGAACATATCTTTTGGAAATCTTAACCTACAAAAGAGATCATAATTCCATAACATGGGATAAATCATGTTAGTGAAATGTAATCACAATAATCATAACATAAAACATGAAACATTGTGGCATACACACATAATCATAGAGAATCATTTCTTGTTATTCAAGACTCATTGCCAAGACTATCTTAGTGGACAAAGTCCCTTTCTGAATCGAGTAACCCTCGTTTCAGTCCTATTTCACTGAACCGGTATAACCTACCATTTCATCCATGTCAATCTCATGAGATATAAATTCTTTACCCAATGAATTGGAGGGAGATATAGGTCCCACCCATCTCATAATGATACTATTCTTATGTGTGCCACAAAATCATAAATCATACATCATTGCATAACCCATGTAATAAAAATGGGATTCTTAAACAACATGACATCATAAAACAGTTCATATAAGATAAAGGAATTCTTAAAAATATTTCCATCACAACATGATCAAATCAATGTAATAATAGGGATAAAAACAGAACCCTTTATTATCTTAGATGGAAAATAATTTTGATAAAACACTTGAACTCCATTCTTGAGGAAAATATCATTTCTTCTTCAAAAACAGTTTTCTTTTCTTAACATGTCATACAATTATAAACCAAAAGAAGTTTATTAAAAATAAACATTAAAACTTATAAAGGAATCTTCTTGTAAATAATGTTTTAAAAATCCATTCATTCTGTATAAGTTAAAAAAAACATTCTTCGTACTTTTGTCGGAAAAGTCAAAAAGTACCTCATACGAAAAACGGCAAAAGATTCCTTTCATATCTTTTACTAAAAACTCACCGAAGGGTAAAATTGGATATAAACTATTGTATAAGGACGGAAATAATATTACATATTGAGGGAACATGGATGTGGATGATAAAATACACCCCAGTAATTACCAAAGTAAAAACAATATCAGATAAAAGTGAGATTGTGATATTTCCCTTACCTTAGGCCCGATTTGCTTCGTATGTGTCCGAACCTCCTGTATAATGATTTAAATAATGTAATTGACTTATTACAGAATCATATTCATTGTTATGATATCATATATGGTTCACTTATGACATTATATTACCCGTTCTTTTGTAAATTCCATGTTAAAGAAGCGTTTTGGGTAAAATCGTTTCATTTATCCTAGGTGTTTTGACTTGTTGTTCTTGACATTATTATTACTTATATCATGATTTAATTACTTCCAGAATATAAAATATGATTTATATATCATATATATTCAGTATATATATATATATAATAGATAGATAAATGAAATGAAAAACACCGTTCATGGAGACGGTAGTCCATACGTACGCATGAACGCTGTTTTCCTTTCCTTATTGTCTTGAATGGAAGTAAGTAGATGTCATACATATACATATATACATAAATCTAGTAGCTTTATAATGTCATATATTTCATTATTATTTCTTATATATACTTTTTAATCATTCTTAAATGGTTAACATGGAGAATGAATCTCATCGCGTCGTGGAGACGGTAGTCCGTACGTACGCACGAGCGATGATATCGTTCCCATGGTCGTGGAATTGTGTTGAATTGTATGTATACTATTTCAGTATCAATATAACTTTATAATAATCATGTATAGTTACTCATTACATCATTATACCCATCCAATTAAGGTGGTGACGGAAAATAGATTACACCACGGCGTGGAGACGGTATCCCGTACGTACGCACGCGCGGTGATTTCCTTTCTCCGTAGGATGGATAGAAGGTTAATTATAGTTGTTTAATATTTATAATAACATATCAGTATATAATAAATACTGATGTTATTACTTTATCATGAAACAACTAAAGAAGAAGAAGTTGAAGAAGAATGAAATTGAAAAGATCGGTAATGGATATTACCTCTTCTTTGGAACACCTCTTTGAATCCTCCACTTAGGGAACTATGATTGGTCTTTGAAGAAGACCAGGACCTCTAGGATTATTCTAGGGAAGTGGAGAGGAGAAAATGGCAGGGTTTGGCCGAGCTTGAGTGCTCAAATTGGTGTGAGGAGGAGAGGGAGGAGGTGTCCTTTTATAAGGGAGGAGAGGGGCACCTTTGGAATTCTTAAAAATATTAATTTATAATAAATCTAACCCCACATAAAAACCTCCAAAAATGACTCATATTCGAATATTAGATAAGATAAGGTTGTTATATCATAAACCAATAGAATTTAGACATGTTAGGAATTTATTTTAAACATTATCAACATGATTTATCCTTATTTAATCAATTTAATTTTATTTGTGGTAATAACATTCTAATTTTTAAATTATAACAAATAATTACTTATTTGTTGGGAATTGTCCATAATTGGATTCTTAATAACATTTTAGATCATATAAATTTAAATTTATAATTTTGAAATATTTTTCTGATTTTTAATCAATTTTATAATATGTTTTTTTATTTATAAAATAACAATAGTGTCAATTTTGACACTATTCATTTATTTGAATTTAAGTAAAATAAATACAAAAGATATGTTTGAACTAAAAGTTTTAATAGATTCATTAAATGTCATATTTATCTTAAAAATTATTGGAGCACATTAAATAGTTCATATAATATTTATTTTATTGTTAATGAAACCATTTATTTGGTTTATCTCTTAATAAAATGAATACTAGAACATTTTTGTATAATTATTTAATATACTTATTTGTTGCATAAAAATTAAAAATAAAATTCTATGATGAAAATAAATCTATTAACTTTCAGAATAATACTTTTACTCGAATTTATCATCTTAAAATCACAATATTTAAATTGTTATATTTATTAAATTATGAAGGTGACAACTTTGGCATCATTTAAAATAAAATAATATAAGTGCCATAATCGCTTTTATAAGGCTCCAAATGGTCAAATATTCGACCATTGGATGCTTATGGTTTACATTTACATGGACAATATGTTTTGGTTAGGTATTTGTGAATTTTATGGTCACTATTAGTTTAATAAAAACAATATTCTTTATTTTTCACTAGATAAACAATTTCTGCATCACTATTGTGTCATAATTAATGATAATTATTTAATCCCTAAAAATTATAAATAAATTTATATGATGTAGATAATTTCATTAGCTTTCTGGAGACTATTCATGTTCTATGTTTCATGAATTTTATCACTAATGTATAATTAATATACTTATAAGATTTAAGAGAGTGACATGTTGTCACTTTCTTTGGTTTTAATAATATTTAAGTTATATTCATGGAAAAATGTCCATTAAATGATTCTAATCCGACCCTTAGGTAATATGGGTCGACTTTTAGTCATCCAATAGGATTTTTACATTTTTTAGGGTAATTTTAAAATATTATATTTACCCTTAATTACCCGATTTACCTTTAACTATGGTAAATAAAATTTACCATAGTTACTATAAAAAGTAGCTTATTAACATAATTTGGACCCACTGATTCCAAATATGGAATCCATTTTTCCAAATTAAATACACAAAAGATGTATAAATTAAATTAATATTAATCCTGTTGTCGAAAGAAAATGGGTTTTTCTTTAAAACATTGTAAAAGATTGAATTGATTTAACCTACGAATTCAAGGTAAAATCAATGTTAATGACATACATTATATTAAATGGGAAAAATATATTCTATTTAAAATTTAAAACCATTCAATATTATAATTTAACCACATTAGATATTATGATGAAAAAAGTTGTTTTTAATTAAAATATAGCGTGTTTTTACTATTCATTAAAATATGAAAGTTATCGGAAAAATATCAAAACTTTATCTAATGTAAAATTTTACATCCTGATTCAAAAGAAGAATTTTATTTTGTCAAATTGAACATATAAACATGTCAAAAACTAGATTTAAAGTGGGTGCGCCATCAAAAGGTGGAAAAACTGCATTTTTTGAAAAATACTTATTTTACCCGAAAAATTTATTTTGTTCTTATACCATGTTCTAGAAAATGTGTAAGATGAATAATAATGTTATAAAATTAAAAATTTAGTTAATACTATTCATAACAGCTAGTTCATGAAAATATTATAATATTATAACATTGTTTATTAAAACCCGATATTGCGTACAACACACGCTATCGAGGAAGGTCGCGATTGCGTGTAATGCAAGCCAAGTCAGGGTTGCGTGTTGTGAAAGAATCCTTCGTTGTTTCGTATAACAGAATCCAACCATATTTCATTTATACATTTAATATATATATATATATATACTCAATGTTGCGTAGAATAACTATTATCAAAATTGTGTGTAACACAGTCCAAGAATAGTGTTGCGTATACTGCAAGCTAATACGGTGTTGCGTATAGCGCAAGGTAATCTTGGTGTAGAATACAACATAAGACATTAATGAAATTAAAATATTATTTTTTATAAAATCTCGGTGTGTTACAGATAGTGCATCCAGCAATGTAAGGAATGGAAAACTGATTCTAGATCAAGGTTTTGTGTCAGGCAATGCCTCTCATGAGTCCTAAAATACCATGATCTATACACAACAAATTTTTCTTATTGCATCATCACTTATCTTAGACTAATTCCCAATTCATCACAAAAGACGGTATAGCCTTTTCTAGGATCCCAAATAATCGGAATAGGTGCTGAGACAAGTCTCACTTCAATCTCTTTAAAGGCTTTCTCACATGCTTCTTACCAAAGGAAAATGACACCCTACTTTGTAAGGCCAGTAATAGGTGAACCAAGGTGGGAAAAGTCCTGTATGAAATGTTTGTCAAATCCATACAGTCCTAAGAAACTATGTATATTGAACACATTCTTGGTCTTCTCCCCAGAAACTACAGCACTGACCCTTTTAGGGTCAATATATTCTTCTGATTCTGAGTTATTTGACCCAAAAAAGTGAACTTTATTGATCCAAAAGTGCCACTTAGCAAGCTTGGTGTAAATCTTATGCTTTCTCAGTGTACTCAGAACGATCTCAAGAAAAATAACATGGTCTCTACGAGTGTTAGAATACACCAAGATTACATTCACAATGACCAAAATTAAAGAATCTAAAAATGGGTGGAACAACATATTCATTAATTCCATGATAATAGATAGCACATTCATAAGACCAGATAGCGTAACAAGGTGTTCATATTGAAAATACATTCTATGGAATGTTTTATGAGGTATGTATATTGGTTTGAATATCACCTGAGGACAACCCGATCTCAAGATGATCTTAGAGAATACCTTTTATCCTTGGCGCTGGTCAAAGAGATCATCTATTTGAGGTAGTGGATATCAGTTATTGACCTTAATATAGTTCAACCTTTTATAATATATGCACATACATAAGGTACCATCCACCTTCTTGTATAAAAGCATGGGTGATCCCTAATAGGATGTATTGGACTGTATAAAGCCCTTGGCCCTTAAATACTCTAACTTCTACTTGAGGTCTTGAAGCTCTTGGTTCCATCCTATATGGAGGAAAGAACATTTGAGTTTCTTAGGAAACAATCTCAATAGTAATCTTTACCTCTCTTTTAGGAGGTAAGCCAGAAAAATTTTCAGGAAAGACATCACTAAAATGATTCACTACCGAATGGAAATCATGTTGTCTTAAACCTTGATACTCCATAAATAAATTTGTGATCTAATAGGTCACTCCTCATATCCCATGATTCTATAGTCTAGATCTATCATATTGACCATCCCACTCACCCCTATGTAGATAACTGGTTGCCTTAGTGATGTAAAAAGATACCATGTGATGATAAAAGTCTACAAAACCATGATAGTAATCCGACTAGTCCATCCTGAGTATGATATTAAAGAACATCATATTGAGAACAAAGATAATACATAAGAAAGGGAAACTTCCTACCACAAGGTGATAGTCCCTACACTAGAGTATACCATATTTTCGTACCACTAACAGCATGTCTAGGGTCAGTACACAATAGTTATATTCTATCTCCAGTCTAGGAAATTCCACAACAGATACATAAATAATAGAGATTGAAGAAAATATTTCAAATAAAGGAGATACTATAGTAAATTCTACTAGAATGGTACATCGTATAGTATATGGTCCCACAGCCTAATCCTCTCGCATCGGCTATAGTGCATTAAACTGGCCTGATCTACATCCATGTGAAACTGATGTTTTTTCAATAATATGTGTGAATGAACTCTGGTTGTTTTATATTGTATATCCACTTATATTTTGTGGATTTATATTTTTCACCCATAATTATTTCATTGATTTATTACCACTCTAATGATACAATCATTGTAAGGGATATCTTAACTCAATTTCCATTTGTTGAGTTAAACATCTTTGTCATTTGTTATGTTTTTTCAAGAATAAGTGTGAATGAACTCTGATTGTTTTATATTTTATATCTAATTATATTGTGTGGATTTATATTTGTCAAGCACAATTATTTCATTGATTTATCCCCACTCTAATGATACGATCATTGTAAGAGATATCTTAACTCAATTTCTATTCATTGAGTTAAACATCATTGTCATTGGTTATGCTTTTCCGTGAATATGTGTTAATAAACTCTTATTGTTTTGTATTGGATATCCCATATGTTTTTTGTATTTATATTTTTACAAATATTTATGTCATTGATTTATCCCCACTCTAATGATATTATATCTGTAAGGGACATCTTAACTCAATTTCCTTTCATTGAGTTAAACATCGTTGTCATTGGTTATGGTTTTCCAAGAAAATGTGAAAATGAACTATGATTTTTTTAGATTGTGTATCCACATATATTGTGTGGATTTATATTTTTCACACATAATTTTTTCATCTATTAATCCCCACCCTAATGTTATGATCTTTGTATGGAATATCTTAACTAAATTTCCATTCATTGAGTTAGACATCTTTGTCATTGGATATGTTTTTTCAATAATATTTTTCAATGAATTCTGGTTTTTTTATTTTATATACACTTATATTGTGTGGATTTATATTTTTCACACATAATTTTGTCATTAATTTATCCACACTCTAATTATATGATCTTTATAAGGGATCCCCTCTCTCACTTTTATTCAAGAATTTCTTCTATGTTGTGTCCGTATATTTTTAATTACTAAAGTTGGGGTATAACATAATACCTCCCCCATAATTCCCTTATGATATATAAATTATGGGATACCATTTTACATCTCTATAATCCCCCACAAGAACACTCTTTACCATGCCGAAATGTTTGTAAGGGTTTTCTCATCTCACTTTTATTTCAATAAGATTTCCATTGTTCCACATTTATTTCTGCCATGTGGAATGCCTATTGATGTATAATGTGATGTTTATTTTATATATATGATATATAATGATTCAATTTATGAATATTAACTTTTGGTCAAACTTTTTTATTGATTACAATTTGGTAAGGAACTATGTTTCAATTTCCATTTCGTTGGGACTTACTTTGTATTGTGCACCTAATAATTCTTATTTGGTGTACCTACATTCCATTTAGGATCAAATTTTATTTGAAATTATAGTTCTATTAAATATCCATATTCTTGTTCCATTAATATGATTATTTTCTAAATCTTCATACCCTTTCACATACGGTGTTAACTTGGAATGTTATTTTAACTATGCAAATATTGATGAGTCAGTATTCTCTAATATATGAGAATATTGAGAAGGCATATTGTAATTTTATTAAATATATGTATAAATAATTATTTTAACTTTTATTTATTGGTAGGGAACACTATATCCCCTCAATGCATCCATAGGTCTCATGAGACAAATTAGTTGGTGACAAACCCTTTGTGTTTGTATCCCAAAATCAGACGGGTTTCTCCCCAAAAAAATAAACTGTTTTAACGGTATTATGGTATCATGTTCTAGATACCTAACATCAAATAAGAAAAACATTCACTTTATTCATTATTAGTTATTACTATCCATGACGTTTTCACTATAAAAAAATCAATGGATGTAGTCTTTTTCTCATGTTATTATTGGTGTGTGTTTTTAATTTATTCACTCTTTCATATTTTTTTATGATTCAGTTATTATTGATTCATTCGTCCACTAAATGTAACACATATTGATAATTTGATCTCTCCCAATTCATTTGTTTACCTACAATAGGTTTTGAAAAGGATACAATTTATTGAGTATCCTTGGATATATATTTTTTAGTGTTTGTAATGTATTTTATTTTTTACCTTTCCCAATGTAATTTGAGTTACATATATGTATCTTTTTCTTCCAAGTCCACTAAACTTATCAATAATACTGGATTTCATTCCTTGTAAGAATTACAATGTAATAATTAATGCAATGGATCCTGTCTAGATTGGTCGGGCTATTACAGTTGGTAAGAGAGGAAGTTTTGTAGCAAACATTGAAACTAGTATAGAAAATGTAGATTATGGAACAAATCTCTAAGGTGTTATTTGAGGATAATCATAAAAGAACGTCCTATAATTTTGGTAAAGAATAGATTATGTGGATCTTTCTAGAAAATACATCTATCTCTAGATATAAAGAGGTAGAGGTGGCTCTGGCACATATGTACATAGTAGTGAAAACTCCGACAAGGAGTTTTAGGCTTGACCTGGGGTATCCTGGTGCAAGAAAATGTGACTTTCTACACTATTGTTTTGACAGTATCATGAGATATTCTTAAGATAATTCATATTTTCATTAAAATACATTATGAAGGATTTTAATGAAATTGTTTTCTCATAGAAACCATGTCTATAAGATTAGATATGCGTAGGATTTAAAATTACGCTATGTACTTTTCTAGTCGAGATTATAAATTATGATTCATAACATAATCTAGTGTATTACATTATTTTTGAAATGGTACCAAATGGAAGAAATGGAATCAATACTCATGGAAAATGTAGGGATTTCCCCACTGAGAAAATGAAGACAGTCTATGTTGGAGCAGATCAAATCATAACCATATTTGGACAACTTACTCAGATTGTGATGAATAATCATGTTATACCTATGTTGGATCATTTCATATAGAAGAATCACTCATATTTTAGTGAGACAACTACTCCGGTGGAAGCTATGTAGTGGATCAATTCCTGTGAAAATATATTCATGGCATTAAGATGCAATGAAAATGAAAAGGTAGTGCTGGAAGTGTATTGTATCAAGGGTGACTCTGATCAATAGTGGTCCTTGATCCATAATACCATAGAGGAAGAGGATATAGAAGATAAATAGTGGAGTACTTTTAAAGGAATATTATTTGGAAATTATTTCCATTGGGAGAAAAGAACTGAAATGTAGAGAAAATCCCTTGGCTTAAAGAAAAATGAAGAAGATAGTGATGCATAGTATGAGACGACCTTCACAATACTATCCAAGTATGCCATTGATTGTGTATGTGACTCAGAAGACAAGACTGGTCATTTTTTATGGTCTGAAGACAAGTCTTCGAAGGGCACTGACATCGCAAACATTTTCATCACATGATGAAATTGCATTTAGTGCCATCAAAATAGAGAGGGAGTTTGCTAGATCAAATTTTTTCAAGGGAAACCATGATAAAAAGAGGTACATTAATAACCATCGAAAAGGTTAAGTGACAAAGAAGAACAATTGAATGAATAAATTCCCATTATTTGAGAACTATAGAATAAATCATCCTGGGATATTTTTGAATTCCATGGGAGTCTGTTATAATTGGGGAGAAAAGGGTCTTCAATCCAATGAATGTAAGGGGAAGAAACATGATTATGATGTTCAATGCTTAAATCTAAGAGACATGGGACACTATAAAAATGAATGTCATAATGACCAAGGAAAATTTCCTTAGAAGCGTCCATGAGGATAATATAAAGATTATGTGATTACAACAACAGAGGTTGAAGTTCCTAATGATATTGTAGAAGGTACTTCAATTGTTTCCTCAAACATAGCCAATGAATTATTTGATTCTGGATCATCACATTCATTTATATCATCCTAGTATTCCAATAAAATTAGAAATTTTGAATTTAATTTAATAAAGGAGTGGTCAGTCAAAACTCTTATGGGATGTATCATTGGAACAAAGGCATGTCAATCAGTACCCCCTATGACACATAAACATGATTTAGTTGGTAACCTTATCATCAAACCAATTCTTGAATTTCATACAATTTCTTTTATGAATTGGATATCAAATTATGATGTGAATATCTATTTCAAGAATAATGATGTTATAATCATTGAAAATGGTGTAGAATCCCTTATTATTTAAGGATAATCCTTCCCATCTGATTCTTATCTTAATCCACCCCTAGTAGCTCTACTGAATGAAATTCTTAGAGAGAAATAGAACCCAATATCTTTGGGGGGGAGTAAATATTCAAATTGATTATGTACATATAGTGCATGAATAAATTGATGTATTTTTAGAGGATTTACCTAGAAATCCTCTAGAGCGGGTGTAACGACCCAAACATTGATTAATGAAAATTATTCTTGATCTCATTAAATATCTTATTATGAAAAATTGTTGTGTAAAACATATGAACTTCCTTGGTTTTATGTTTTTGGATTTTAAAATAACATTAATAATTTTTATCATTACTAATATATACATTGAACAGTGATCACATGATTAATATAAATATAGGGATTTAAATATCGAATTTACACAGGAAAAGGAAGCAGTGGCCTCAACCAGAAGAATTTCTCCAAACGAATCTCATTTGATGGATCTCATGAAGGAGGTCACATCACTATGCTTTTCTCTATACTAATCCCAAGTTGAGCATCAACACGTTAAACTTGAACAGAACTGCCTATGAAAGAAGTGGAAGCTAATTGAAATTACCACCCGAGTGATGTTATCCAAGACATCCCAAGAGTCTGTAATCTTCACATACCATTCCTTTCGGTATTATGTGGGTGTTATAAAGGGTTATGTGACAAGACCCTATAACTATGATTATATGCATTTTTTTATGGAATAATGAATATACATTCATTTTATTATTGTTACTTTGAAAATTGTTTTCAAATCACAAATAGTATTTTTAGTTATTATTAAACTAAGAAAAATATTTTGATGAATTAACATATTTTTAAATTAAATAATATTTTAATAAATTATTATTAAAAATATAATTTTTATTAAAAATAATTAATCATATATTTTTTATAAATAAAATTGTGATTTTTATTAATGTTTGAAAGCTGTTTTTTTCAAAACTCAGGAATTTTTGATAAATGTTGGTTTTTATTTTAAAAATATAAATTCACGTATTTAGAAAATTATTTATATAAAATAAATATTATTTTTTGAATCAGTATGTCTAAATTATCTAGTGGTGAAATTTTCATAATTTTCTAAGACTTTCAATTTTTTGGGAAAAATTTAAATATCGTTTAATTGTATAATGTGTTTTATGTCGTCATAATGACCCCATAATGATGTAATAAAATACTATAAATGATATGTTCTGTCAATATTAGTCTTACAATTAAAATAATTTCATTTTTGGTTTATCTTATTTTTTTTACAAAGCCTTAGTGGACCCTCCAAGACTTATAAATCATTTTACCTTCTTAAAATGATTTCTTTGAGAGTGTGACTAACCTCCACATAAACAAGCCTAAAATTTAATAAATTAGTACATTGGACTTATAAAATATTTTTTTCAACTCCCATTTTGTATAAATGATTGGAAAAACCCATGGATTGTTTTTTGGTTTGGATTAGTTTAATGTGTCAGACCAAAACCTAAAAAATAAAGAATGTCCTCTCTTTTACTATATAAAACCACCCAAGATCCCACTTATTATTCCCTAAAATCCTTTTTATCTCGACCAACCTTTGACCTCCTCACTCTATAATACTCCCAAGGCTCACCAAGCTCCAAATAATCCACTCTCAAGCCTCTCCCAAGCCTTTGGGATCACACTTCCAAGTAAGGCATTTCTTCCGTTCTCATTTTTATCCAAGTTTATTTTTTTTTATCCATTTATTATCAATTAAAAATTTTGAGGTATGATTTAAGTACTCCCCCATTATTCTTTCCTTATGTTTGAATTATGATATATCCCTTTCTCTCTAATTAAATCCTCCCATGTACACCTGTTACCAAGCCGAAATTCTGTAAGGGGTTTCTCTCTCTTCATTCACATTCATGCAATTAATTTTTTTAATTTAAAATCCAGTAAATATATTGGGTCATGTATTTATATGACCCCATTACAATTAATATCATGTATATATTATGATACACCCATTTATCTCCCATTAACCATTTTTATTAATTCTTATGTCATGTTGTTATGCTGCCGAAATTGCAGCGCGATTTTTCAAGCCAAAGTCACTATGTAGTGAATACCATACCCATTTCACTATCAAGTTTATTCAACTTTATACACATTTACTTAATGATTATATAGTTTTCTGTTCTTATTACACATATCTTATTCATGGAACAAATTATGATGTTTAATGAATCCATGTTGTATTATCTATGTGACACATTTATGGCTGAAATGAAATGATAGCGAAGGGTGTTCTCGGATAGTACTCCAATGCATTGGGTAATGATTAGTATCTTGATACATCAAATGAAATGAGGGTTTACTCATGATAATTAAAATTCAATGAGGTTTTACTCATACTCCATGTGAGATTAGCCTTGGATCATGCAAATATCATGTTAAATGTTGTTTACACACTTCCAATGTTATGATAATCATACTATATCATTCCTAAATGTTCATGTTTCTATTATTCTCCACTAATATGCTTATTTCCTAAAATGTACTGTATTATTCATGCTATTCATTATTTACTCCCTTTTTGGGCTTTATAGCTCACCCTTTTTTATGCATGTCCTCAGGTTATCCCATGCAATGCTAAGTACAAAGGAATGTTGTGGTCATGTAAAATAAGTGTTCAATAAAGATGTTCTATTTTAGGTTCTAAGTTGTTAGGTAATGTTCCTAAGACCCAAAGTTACTAGACCTATTGATTTTCTATGTTGTATCAATTGAATAGTTTATGTAATAAATTATGTTTAACTGTAAAAAAAGATCATGGTTGTTATAGTTGGTATCATATGATAGGTTTAGATATTTTTGGGATTATGATTAGAAAACCCTAGTCAAAGCCTTAGGGATAAGACTAGGAATAATAAAATCATCCCTAAATTTTGGGGAGTATTGAGTAAGTGTTTTATCAAGAAAAATAATCTCTTTTTTGATACAATCAGGTAGAGGAAACTCTGGCATAAATGAATCTTAGGTGTAAAACCCAAGAACACTAAATTGAGGTAGACTCAAATGAGAAATGGTGCAAAACAACCCACCTTGCTGCACTCTTGGTAATGACACTCCCGATGGAATTACATTAGTAAATTTAAAATATTAGTATGAAACATTTTTATGGTAATTAAAATATTTCCACTATGAATATATGTTGGGAAGTAGATCATGGATATCATATATTGAATCCTATAAATTCATAAGTTAAGGAAATAAAATTAATTTATAAGTCGTTTGTTATTGTCTTTGTATTACCCTATATGTTTTAACCCTAACTTTACTTTTATTCTAGACAATGGCTGGTAATTTGAGGACTCAGTCTAACAACCAATGTGAAGATCAATGTGATAACTATTCTAAGGAGATTTACAATCTGATGGGAGCAAGAATCGTGAACATTGTTACAATACACTGTTAGTTAACTCAAGTTTTAAATAGAAACATATGTCAAGAGGAACATTAAACCTCTCCTAAGAAAGAACAAGTCACAACAGAGAGCTTCGTGATACAAAGGTCTCATACTTCTAATGGATCATCTGATCCCTCGAACACCAAACAATGGATCCACTCCATTGAAAAGGACTTCTCCATACATCAATGTTTCAAACAAGAGAAGGTTCTTCTAGATGCTTATAATATGAAGGGTGTAGCTAATAAGTGGTGGAAATTAATCACAAATATTATTCCTGAGGAGGAGATCGAGTTATTTGAATAGAATTATTTCTAGAAGATGTTTTTCGATAAATATTTTTTGTTCACCTTCCGACTTAATATGGAAAGGGAATTCCTTTCCCTCAAGAAAATAAATGATGAATCTGTCAATGAGTACAAGGAAAACTTCACAAGGCTTGCACGATATGACTTCATCTTTGTCTTTACCCCTAAACTCAATGTTTACTACTTCTTTGGTGGGTTAAACCTAGCCTATGAAAATCCCTGGTGATCCTGGAATTCGATAGCTATGATAATATTGTCTAATGTTTCTTCAATGTCAAAATGCAGATCGGCGAATATCAGGGGTATCATGGGGATAAGAGGAATATGATTAACATTAATTCTGGAAGTCTAATGGATAAATACAATGGTGCAATGAAAAAATAGTACCCCACTTACCATTGGTGCAGAAAGAAGAAACTTGAAAATATCCTAAAGGGAACAAGGTAATTCTTTAGGTGTATAATATAAGGGAACCTAGACATTAACTACCGACAAGAAAAACTCATGGTTGAGATAGAGGAGAAGAATTCTATATTCTACCATTAACGCATTGTTCATTCCATCAAATAAAAATAACCAGGGAACTTTTCATACCAGTTCACTAAGGCCTGGGTTTTTAGAGGTATCCAATAACCTTCAAGGAAGTCAGGGAAATATTTTTCCATCACTACCATTGAAGTGAACACCAATAATGAAGTGGTGACAGGAACCCTATTTATTAATTCATGAATAGAGAACGTACTTTTTTATTCTAGTTCTATGAATTCTTTTATATCCCAAAAGTTTAGTAGAATAATCACAACACCACCAAATATCATTGAAGTTATGATATCTATGAGTATGAAAAATGGGGAAATCATTGAACCCATAAGTATAACTCCTCCCCCATCACAATTTTTGGATTTTTCTTCCCTGTGAACCTCATCATACTCCCTAAAGTAAAATTTTATGCAATTATTGGCATGGATTGGATATACTTATATATATCCAACATAAATTTCAATGAGAGGGAAATCACTCTCTATATGGAGAATCAATCCCCGATTCTGTACATGTGCAAGGATGAAGATGAATCTTTTTTTGTGCCATCATCTCAATCACGAATATTAATTCCCTATAAGAATGTGTATCTGGCTTAGATGATTGAGTCGGAGGAATCAACTATCCATGAAGACATGCCTATTGTGGGGTAATTCACTGATGTTTTTCCTGATAAATTGCATGGTCTTCCTCCTAGAATAGATTTTGAATTCTCAATTGGTCTCATACCTAGGGAATTGCCAATATCCAAGAATCTATATAGAATGGAAATTGATGAGTTTTTTTATCAGATACATGGAACACAATACATATCTATGGTGGATTTTCGGTTGGGAGATTACCAACTAAGGGTGAATAAGAAGGATACCCCTAACACTAATTTTCGTACAAGATACGAGAACTATTAATGCATAGTAATTCTTTTCGGACTCACTAATTCTCCTGAAATCTTTATGGACATGATGAATATAGTATTTAGAGATTAACACAACTAAGTTTTGGTAGTATTTATAAATGATACTATAATATAATCCAAAACCAAGTAGGATCATAAAGAGAATCTAAGAACTGTACTAGTGACCTTGATAAAGGAGAAGCTCTATAAAATGTATATAAAGTGTGAGTTCTTGTTGAAAGAGGTCTCATTTTTGGGTTATATCATTATAATATAATGGATATCTATAGATCCATCAAAGAAACATGTAATTGCGGGATGGACAAGGCTAACATTAGTGATGAATAACCATACATACCTAGGGTTGGCTGGATATTATCGTCGATTTGTGAGAAATTTCATACGACTGTCATCCCCTCTTACCAGGATAACTCAGAAGGGGGTCATGATTTCATGGAGTGTTAAATGTGAAAAGAGCATCAAGGAGTTGAAAAAGAGGATTACCACTACACCCTGGCTCACATTACCCACAAGTGGAAATTTTTTTTTGTATTTATTGATGCTTCGAAGAAGGGCATGGATAGTGTGTTGATGAAAATTAACAAAGTAATTACCAATGTTTCAAGGAAATTGAAACTTCATGAGAAAAAACTATCCAAAACATGATCTAGACTTGGAAATAGTGATATTAACTTTAAAAAATTAGAAACATTAACTCTTTGTGGAGAAGTGCGAGATATATACAGACCAAAAAATCATCAAGTATATATTCAAACAGAAACAATTGAACATGTGCCAATGAATATGGTTAGATTGGATCAAAGACTTTTACTGATCAATCCATTACCACCCTAGGAAAGCGAACAAGGTGGATGATTCTCTATGTAGAAAAGACTCGGCAATTCTATCAATGATGAGAATTTAATATGATCCAATATTCATAGATTTGATGAAGATAGAAATGGGAATCAAAAAGAAGATAACATCATCATTACTTCTTAAAATGATTTCAGAACCATCTACTTTGGAAAGTTTAATGGATTATCAAAAGGATGATGTGGAAATTCAGAAGAAATTGGAAACTATCAAAAAAGGGAAATCATCGGAGTTCAATATCAATTAAAAATGAATTGTTAGATTTGGGTCAATACTATGTGTTCAATAAAATCTGGAGTAAAAAAATGAACTTTTGGATGGTACACATAGTTTCAATTTCTTCATTCACCTAGGAAACACAAAGATGTATCAAGATTTTCAAGAGCATTATTTGTGGGATAACATGAAGAATGAGATCACTAAGTATACATCAAAGTGCGTGGTATTTGATCATGTAAAGGCTGAGAGGAAGAAGTCTAAGGTGATGATGCAACCATTACTCATACCAGCATGGAAATGGGACAACATCACTATGGACTCCATCACTAGACTTCTGAAGACAGACAATGGAAACAATCTTATCTGTGTTGTTTTGGATCATCTTACAAAGATTCCACACTTCATTGCAATTCATAAGGATTTATCATTGGATCAACTAGAATGGATATTTATGAAATATATGGTAAGTCTATATGGGGAACCAATATCTATTTTATCTGGTCGAGATCCAAGATTCACCTCTATGTTCTGGAAGAGTCTCTGACATGCTCTAAAAACTAATTTAACCTTCAGTACAGCTTAACATCCTCAAACTGATTGCCAATATGATCGGACTATCAAAACCCTTTTGTACATGTTGTAATCATGATCAATAAACATCAAAGGAATATGGGATCAACATCTTCTCTAGTTGAGTTCTCTTACAAAAACAGTTTCTACTCATGCATCCAAATGGATCCTAATAAATCCCTTTATGGGAAGATGTGTAGGACACCGACATGTTGGGACGAAGTTGGGGAGAAAATCTCATAGGTCCGGTAAGTGTCTAAGAAATGGTATAGAATGTTACGACCATCCAACAACATATTAATGATTCTCAGGGTCAAAAAAAGAGTTGTCTTTATAATCGTCGATGAGACCTAGTGTTTGATATCTGAGACATGGAATTTCTCTGCATATCATTGTGGAAGGGATTTATGATATTTGGTAAGAATATAAAGCTTAGTCCATGGTACATTGGGCCTTTTTATATCCTTGATTTCATTGGAGTAGTGGAATATCGACTATTACTCCCACCAAACATATCTCAAGTAAATGATGTATCTCATGTATCACTCTTGAAGAAATGCATACCTGACACATCACATGTAGTCAGTCCAGAGGTTGTATCATAAGTGAACGACCTATCCTATTATGAGAAGACAGTGAAGATCATAGATCGCAGGGAAAAAGTTCTTCGAAATAAGTCAATGCCCCTTGTTAAGGTGTTGAGGAGAAACCGAATGTTTGATGAAGCAATGTGGGAATCAGAGGAATTAATGATGCAGAGTTACCCGCATTTGTTTTATGGTGGGAGAAGGAGATTTCGAGGGTGCAATATCTTAAGGGGGAATATTATAATGATACAAACATTCATTAATGAAAATTCATCTTGATCAAATTAAATTTCATATAATGAAAAATGGTTATCTAGGACATGTGAACTTCCATGGTTTTATGTTATTGGATTTTAAAATACCATTAAGAATTGGGAACATTGCTAATATAGTCATTAAACAATGATCACATGATTAGTATAAATATAGGTCTTTAAAAATCCAATTTACTCGTACAATGCAAGGGATGGCCTCATCTAGTAAAATTTCTACGTATGAAGCCAATTTTTTAGAGCTCGTAAAATATGTGGCATCACTGGGAATCTCTCATATCCGAGACCAACTTGAGCTTCAACATGATAAGCTTGAACAGAATCACTTACAGAAGAAGTGGAATCTAAAAGAGATTACCACCCGAGAGATGTTATTAATCCCACCCCAAGAGTTTGTCACCATCGCACACCTTACCCATCAGTTTTATATGTGTGTTATAAGGGGTTGTGTAACAACACTCAATCACTATGATTATGTGCATTTTTTTATAGAATAAATAATATACATTCATTTTTTTATAGTTACTATATAAATAGTTTTTATATCACAAATAGTATATTAGTTAATATTCAATTAAGAAATATATTTTGATGAATTGTTGGATTTTTTACTTAAATAATATTTTAATAAAATATTTTTACTAAATTAATTTTTATTAAATATAATTAATTGTAAAATTTGTATTAATACAATTATAATTTTTATTAATGTTTGAAAGCCATTTTTTTCAAAAATCATGAATTTTTCATAAATATCGGTTTTTATTTTAAACATAAAAAATTAACCTATTTAAAAAATTATTTAGATAAAATGAATACTATTTTTGGAATTATGACATTGAAATTATCCAATTGTTAATTTTTTCATAATTTTCTGAGATAGTCAAATTTTTTGGTAAAAATTAAATACTGTTTAATTGTATAATTTGTTTTATGACATCCTAATGACCCAATTGTAATGTAATAAAATACTATAAATGATATTTTTGGTCAATATATGTTTTAAAATTACAATAATGTGATTTTAGGTTTTTTTACAAAGCCTTATTATACCCTTTAAGACTTATAAAACATTTTATCTTTTTAAAATGATTTCCATGAGAGTGTGCCTCACATCCACATAAGAAAGCCTAATATTTTATGAATTTCGGTCATTTGACTTACAAAATATTTTTTCCACTACCCTTTGAAAAAACCCACGGGAAAAACTATGGGTTGGATTGTGGTTTGGATTAGTTTAATTTGTGGTCTCCAAAACCTAAATAATAAAGAATTCCCCCTCTTTTCCTATATAAAGCCACCCCGATCCTCATTGTACTCTAATAAAATCATTTGGAGATTGACCAAAATCTTTTATAATCTCTATAAAATCAGCCCAAGGTGCTCCAAGATCCAATTAAGCCACTCTCAATCCTCTCTTATGCCTTTGGGATCACTCCTCCAAGTAAAGAATTTCTTCCTTTCTCATTTTTATCAATGTTATTTATGTTTTCATTTCCTTCTATTTTAAATTAAAAATGTCATGGAATGATTTCACACCTGCCCCATACTTACCTCCTTATTTTTGAATGATTATATACCCATTTGTTTCTCATTAATGTATCCCATGTACGCTCGTTGCCATATCGAAATTCCATAAGGGATTTCTCTCTCCACATTTACATTTAAGAAATTCTTTTGTTTTATGAAAATAAATTCCTTTACATATGTTAAGACATGTATCTATATGACACCATTACTATAAATTTCATGTACATATTATTAGACACACCTTTCTCTCTCATCAACCATTTTTATGAATTCTTATGTCACGCCGTTATGCTGCTAAAATCGCATCGTGATTTTCCATGCCAATGTCATTATGTAGTGAATACCATGCCAATATCTATATACAGGGTATTGACATCTATTCACATTTATTTATTGATTATAGAGTTTCACGTATTTATTCCACATCTCTTATTCATGGAAAAAATTATGATGTTTAATTAATCCATATTGTATGATCTATGTGGAACAATTAAGCATGAAATTAAATGATTACAAAGGGTGCGCCCTGATAGCGCTTCAATGCATTGGGTAAAAGTTAGTATCATGATACATCAGAGGAAATGATGGTTTACTCATGCTAATTCACATTCAATGAGGGTTTACTCATTCTACATGTGCAATGAGCCTTGGCTCATGCTAATATCATGCAAAATGTTGTTGCTGTATTTCCATGTTATGATAATCATTCTATATCAGGTATTTATGTTCATGTTTCTATTACAATCTATTGATATGCCTATTTCCTAACATATACAATATTTTTCATGTTATTCCACGTTTCCTCTATTACAGAGCTTTATAGATCCCCTTTTCTTATGCATGTCCTCAGGTTATCCCATACAATTCTAAGTGTGAAGGAATGTTTGGGTCATGTAAAAGAAGTTTTCAATATGGATGTTGTGTTTTTTGTTCTTAGTTGTTATGTAACGTTACTAATCCCAAAAGACACTAGAACTCTCGATCTTCTATTTTGACCAACTGAATATTTTTTGTAATAAATTATGTTTAAATGTAAAATAAAGAGTAGGGTTGTTATAGTGGGAAGTTAATTTCTATATTAATTAAACTCCTCGTGCAAGACCTATATCAAAGACTCTTTATATAATAGACATTGTGGAATTAGTGGTTCTAATAAAACAACTAGAGTAATTGAGTGAAAAAGGATTTATTTTACCTAGTGTTTCTCCAGGGGGAGCCTATGTCCTCTATTTTAATAATAAATATGGATCCATGAGGTTATGAATTGATTACAAAGAAATCAATATTATTAAAATAAAGAATAAGTATCCTATACCTCAAATTTATGATTTATTTGATCAACTTCAGGGAGAATATTATTTTTCAAATATTCTTCTTAAATATGGATATCATCTGATATGTGTGAGTAAGGAATATATTATAAAGATGTCATTTCTAACCATGTTTGGGCATTATGAGTTAACAGTGATACCTCATGGACTGACTCATGCACCCTCTGTTTTCATTGATTTAATGAATATAGCTTTCAAGGAATATCTTGATAACTTTTATGTGGTATTTAATGGTTATATCCTGGTACACTCCAAAAGCTATGAATACCATGCGAATCCCTTGTGGATGATTCCGAAAACTCATAGAAGAAATCAATTATATAAGATGTTTAGAAAGTGTGATTTTTGGTATCAATAAGTTTCTTTTGTTGGCCATATTTTTTCTATGTATGTAATACTAGTTGATCTTGTGAAGACAAAGGCAGTCCAATAATGGCTCATGCCAACAAAAATAACTAAGGTACATAGTTTTATTGGATTAGCAGGTTATTATCGGCATTTCGTTTAGAATTTTTCCCAACTGGCTAACCCACTAACTAAGTTCACATATTGAGGTGTTATGTTTGTATTGATGAAAGAATTTATAGAATGCTTTGAATAGTTGAAAATAATATTGGTCAATGCTCAAATTTTGACACTTCCATCTGGAAATGAAGAATTTGTGATATATAGTATTGCATCATAGAATGTACTGGGTTGCATCCTTATGCAAAATGATATATTTATTGTTTATGTGTCAAGTAAGTTGAATACTCAGGAGAAAAATTACCCAACTCTTGATCTTGAGTTGCATCCGTAATATTTTCTATGAAATTATGGAGAACATATCTCTATGGTAATAGATGTTATATATATACCGATCACAAGAGTTTGAAATAAATTTTCACACAAAAATAATTCAATATGAGGCAACAGAGATGGCTCAATTTACTCAAAGATTATTATTGATCAATACAATACCACCCAAGAAAGTAAAATAAGGTGTAAGAAACATTAAATAGGAAAGATCATGGACTTCTGACCCAGATGAGGTTTGGGAGAGATCTTATATTCACGGATATACAAAAGATGGATATGGGAATTGTTAAGGAAGGGGAATCATATTTCCTCCTTCTAATTATTGATAAATCATATTTACTAGAGAATATATAAATCACTTAATCGGATTATGAGAATCTACATAGTAAAATTAATGTTGTTAAAAATGGGAGATTGGCAGACTTCATGTATGAGTAAGGAGTTCTAAAATTTGGGAAGAGACAATGTGTTCCATCAGCACCTGAGCTAAAAAGGGAACTATTAGGTGATGCTCATAACTGAAATTTTTCTATACACCCTGGTACAACAAATATGTATAGAAATATCAATGAACATTTTTGTTGGGACAATATAAAATGAGAAATTTCTGACTATGTTTCAAGGTTTTTAATTTGTCAACATGTGAAGGTAGAGAGATAACATCCTAGAGTGGTGATGGAACCTATACATATCCCTAAGAGGAAGTGGGATAAATTCATAATGGATTTTTTATAGGACTATCGAGGATGCCTAGAATGTATGATTAAATATTGTTAATTGTTGATCATCTCACATAATTAACGCATTTCCCTGTTATAAGAGAGGATTTACTGCTTGAGTTCCTGGAAAGACTATCTATTAATGAAGTTGTAATACTTCATGGTGCACCTATATTGATTGTTTTTTATTGAGATCCCCGATTTTCATCATAATTCTATAAAATTATCTATAAGGCTTTGGATACTATGCTTCATATGAGTACGAGTTATCACCCACAAACTGACGGATAGTCTGAGAAGACTATTCATACATTGGAAGATATGTTGAGATCATTCTCTCTTAACATTCAAGATATTTGGTATCAATACATTCCTGGGGTGTCTTTTTCCTACAACAATTGATTCAATTCTTGCATTAAAATGGTGACATATGAATCATTATATGGTAAGATGTGTCACACTCCAACATGTTGGGATAAAGATTGTGAGATGAAACTTTTTGGCCCAGAACTTTTCAATGAGGCAACATCAAAGGCAAAGAAAATCCAGGCCCATATTAAAGAATCCAAAATTAGGAAAATGATTTATGCTGATAACCAAAGAAAGGATTAGGAATTTCTTGTAGGATATCATGTCTTTATAAAAGTATCTCCGTGGAAGGGTGTCTTAAGGATCGGTAAGAAAGGAAAACTGAGCCACAGGTACATCAGACAATTTAACATTTAGGAAACGATCGGAGATGTAGCTTATCATTTAGTAATGCCATCAAGTCTCTCCCTCGTTCATAATGTGATCCATGTGTAATTATTGAATAAATACATGCCATATCCAATGAATATACTCACCTATGAAGAAATAGAAATTTAACATGATGTGACATATTTTGAAGAGAATATCAAGATTCTTGACATAATGGAGTAGGTATTGATAAATAATACAACTCATCTAGTAAAGGTTCATTTGAGAAACCATAATATGGAGAAAGAAACATGGTATCCTGAGGATGTTATGAATATGAACCACCAATATCTTTTTATATGGATTTATAAATACAAAATTTTGCATATTAAATTTCTGAAGGAGGGAATAATATAAAACCCCAAACACTTTATTGTATGTTTCTCTTAAATACATTTTATTCATTAGATATCCTATTTTTTATAAAGAATTGATTTTCATTGAAAATAACTTGGTTATTTAAGAGATATTCATAACCTAGTTGTTAAACATATATTTTCCACTTTTTTGTTTTGAATTTTGAAAAATGGACATACACTATTACGATTAGGGTGATATTTGGAGGTTGATAAAATCATGTTAATTTTAGATGAATCGTAACTTAGCCATATAAATAGTTACATACCCTTATGAATAGTA
The DNA here is from genome assembly GCA_963277665.1 of Viscum album. Classification (NCBI taxonomy): domain Eukaryota; kingdom Viridiplantae; phylum Streptophyta; class Magnoliopsida; order Santalales; family Viscaceae; genus Viscum; species Viscum album. The sequence continues at coordinate 372,925,448 of OY728160.1, read as the reverse complement.
ACCTACACTTATGAATATTAATATGACCCTAATTAATGGTATCCTTACTCATTAATGTATAAATAAAATTTAGGCACATTAAAAATGAAGATGGATATTTTAAGTGTTGGTATTATTCGATTAAATGAAGTTTTTAATTAAAAATTAAATTTATCATATTTAGAAAATTATTTTTCAAAAAATTGTTTTAAGTTTTGGATTCTAAATTTCATAAAATGGTTAGAGTAAATTTTTGGGATTTTTCTGAAATTCATGAATTTTTGACCAATAGTAAAATATGATAAATTATGATAAATAATAAATAATTGATTTAATACATAATAGATGATCTAAGTCTGATGTATGACCATATGGTTTGAACTCACATAAAATTATTACTATTTGGGATCACATTAATCAATACTATTCATAGTCTTGATCAAAAATATTAATATAATAACATGATCATTTTAAGGGATATCTTAACTCAATTTTCATTCATTGAGTTAAACATCTTTGTCATTGGTAATTTTCTTCCAAGAATATGTGTGAATGAAATATTATTGTTTTATATTTTATATCCACTTATATTGTTTGGATTTATATGTTTCACACCTAATTTTTTTCATTTTTTACATTAATGATACGATCTTTGTATGGGATATCTTAACTCAATTTCGATTTGTTGAGTTAAACATCATTGTCATTGGTTGTGTTTTTTCAAAAATATGTGTGGATGAACTATGATTGTTTTATATTGTATATCCACTTATATTGTGTAGATTTATATTTTTCACACATAATTACATCATTCATTTATCCCTACTCTAATGGTACAATATTTTTAAGGGATGTCGTAACTAAATTTACATTCGTTGATTTAAACATATTTGTCATTGGTTTTGTTTTTACATGAATATATGTGAATGAAGAATTATTTTTTAATATTTTATATACAATAATATTTTTTGTATTTATATTAGTCTCACATAACTATGTAATTGATTTATCCCCACTCTAATGATATGATCTTTGTAAGGGATCCTCTCTCTCATATTTATTCAAGAATTTACCCTATGTTGTATCCTTCTATTTTTAATTCCTAATTCTATGGTATGTTTTTTCACCTCCCCCATACTTCCATTATGATATATAAATGATGGTATATCGTTTTATCTCTCTTTAATCCCTCACAAGAACACTTGTTAGGATGGCGAAATGTTTGTAAGGGGTTTCTCATCTCACTTTTACTTTCATGAGATTTCCATTGTTCTCCACTTAGTTTTGGTATGTGGACTTCCTATTGATGTATAATACCATGTTTCCTTTTATATTCATGGTATATAATGATTCAATTTATGATTATTAACTTTTGGTAATATGATTTGATTGATTACAATGTGGGTAAGAAACATTGTTTCAATTTCCATTTCGTTGTGACTTACATTGTATTGTGCACATAATAATTCTTATGAGGTGTATGTACTGACCATTTGAGATCACTTTTCATTTTTAATTACACTTCTATTAATTATCCATATTCTGGTTTCATGGATATTTTTATTGTCTTAATTCGTATACACTTTCACATACTGTGTTTACTTGGAATGTTGTTTTAACTATGGAAATATCGATGAGTCTGTATTCTTTAATCTATATAGATATTGAGAAGGAATATTATACTTATATTAAATATATTTATAAAGAATAATTTGGACATGTAGTAATGGGTGGGTCCCACTATAGCTCCTCCATTCATCGATTGGTTTCATGAGACAAATCAATTGGTGACAAACCCTTTGAGATTAGTTCCAAAAATAAGATGGGTTTCTACCCACAGAACTAAATTGTTTTAACTGTATTATGGTATCATGTGATAGATACATGATTTCCAATTAATAAGCATTCTATTTATTCATTTTTAGTTATTACTATTGACAGTGTTTTCACTATGACAAAATCTATATATACAGGCTCTTTCTCAGATTATTAATGGCATATGTTTTTTATTTATTCATCATTCCATATTTGTTTATGATTCATTCATTATTGATTCATTATTCCTCTACTTGTAACCCTTACTAATAATTTGAGATCACTCCTTTAATTTTAATACCTTCAATAGTGTTTTAAGAGGAGACCATTTATTGAGGTTCTGTGGATGTAGTTTTTTATGTTTTTTTATGTATTGTATTTTTATTACCTTTCCTAATTTAATTTATGTTACATATATATATCCAGTTTCTTCAAGCCTAATAAATTGATCGCTCGTTCTGGATTTCATTCTTTTTAAGCAATACAATGGAATAAGTAATTCACCAGCTTTGGTCTAGATGGGTAGGGGTGTTATAGAAACTATGATTTTTAAAGGGATTCACATAACTATATTTCAAAAATATATTCTTTAAATTCCTCAAAGTTCAATCAGGCCTAATAGGCTCACACCCTCTCATATATAAATTTTCCATCCGGGAACAGATCCCACTCATTTTCATGTCTATATAATCTATCTATAAGTATTTCCTAATAAATGATAAACTAATATAGTGGTGAATTCTTAGTGGATGGTTCCACTTAATTCATTCATCATCGTGAGTTCTACATAGTATCCAGCAAGGATGGGTTGTTTTCCATAATGAATTATCCAACTATAGAGATATTTATCTTTATATACACTATTGAGATTTTGAACAAGTTTTATTAAGCATAAAATCTAGATTTAGGGATCATGACATCATCCAATAACCTATACCCATATAGTGGAAGTCATTAGGATATTGGATCATACCTGTAGAAAATATTAGTCATCATATCTAGAATATTATTCAATGCTTCAATATGATAACTATGTCTAGCTATGATGTTATCTATTATCATTCTCCTCTATTTATTTAAACTATTAATAGTAAAGGTATCCATGTTATATGTTTATTTAAGTGTTGAAAATCCCAAAAAAAATGATTTTCATAAGAGCACTTCCTGGAATGCCTCTTCCTCATTAAAATTATAGTTCATCGAAATAGGGGGTTGATATTCCCTCTCATAACTGGTTGTTATGAATGTTGTTTATTGTAATTGATGGTCATGTGAAATATAATATTTTTTTCAAAAAACATTCACAGAAATGGTAACATCCCAAAAATAGAGAAAGGGTCAATTTTCATTAATATTAGTGGTCCACTTTAGGCCCTCGACCATTTTTATAGAGGTAAGGGTGACCTTTTAGTTTCCCTTGTTGTGTGTGAATATAATTGATCTTTTTAAATATATATGTTTTCCTTATAATTTGATCTTTCATTCCTCTATGAGAAAAAAATTTAAGGGACAGTGGGGTGTAATTTATTGATTCTTATAAACACATTAAAGATGGATAATGTAGTAAAAATTATCCAAATGAAACAATTTAGAGTGAAGAGCTAAAGTCTCATGAAAACCTCTATGTTATACGAGATGTTTTAAAATTCATATATTAATCCATGTGTTAAGCGATCACATAAAGCCTAACTTGTAAAAACCTATATCCATATTCATTGTGGAAATCCTAAAAACAATTCAGCATGAAACCCATATATATTTGAGTACCACCTAAGGCCACTTCCATGATCTTAAGACCTATAAATCCACCCTCAACTGAATTTTTTTGGTATTTTAGATATTTTTAAGATGTGAAATTGTTCAATATTTCATAAACATGTGTTCTTCACCTTTTTAAATCCTATTGATTCAATCTCCATAGATACATATAGGTTTGAGATTTTATATGAATTACTTCATGTAACTCCTTCAATGAATTGGGAAATTCATGAGCTAGTTTCACCCAACTCCCTTATATAAATATCAAATTTCATGAAAAGGTATAATTTCTTAAACAAGTGAAGGTCTTGCACAACCCATGTGTTTTTTGAACCTATGTTTTCTTTAACTAACTTATTGCCCCTTTTATAGATAAAATTCCATTAAAGAGATGGTATGTGTTGTATCTTGGGTAGAATTTTCATTATCAACTCACATATATTTTACTCTTCTAAGAATATCAATGCAAAACCTGCAGTCAATCCCTAACTGTCGATATGTTCACAATACAAACATCCTTACCACATGATGTTAAACTACATGAATTACTCAAATAAAATGAACTTAATCTATAATGCTTGAACTAAATGGATTTTATCCCAATCTAAAGGATATGTATTATGCCTTTATGATATTAAATAATTACATTAATATTATCTCATATCTCTCTATGATGAGTTTTTTCCATAACATGATTGATATTATAGAGACAATTAAACCCCATTGGTTCATTCTTATGATTCTTAAATCAATAGTGTTTCCTCAGTAGACTCTAAACCATAATTTTCTATATTGGACTCTAAACCATGAGTGTCCCCACATGACTATAAACCTTTATTTTTTCCACTATAAATTAAACCCTGAGTGTCCCCACTAAATCTAAACCATAATCACCCACACTAAACACCATACCATTAGATTATCTATTGGACATTAGTCCATGATTTTCCCCACTTGACTCTAAACTATAATGGTCTTCTTTTATTGCATTAAAATATAGAGTACATTCACCTTATTATATTTATACCACCAACTCTATCTTCCATATGTGATGTGAATAATATCACCTTGTTCCCTAGCATGATAAATAAATAGAAATTTCATAAATAAAAAAAACATTCATCCCTCAAACTGTATGGTCTTTTTTCTACTTATACATAAATTCATCAAATTAATTGATGTATATAAGGATAATTTCGAGAATGGATCAAGAAATAATCTAAAATATTTTAGGGGATACTAGATTAGAAAATAATATTCACAAGGGAATGAATTGGCCTGCAATCCTCATGTTCAAATAATGGTTCCATCATCATAACTCCAATGGTTAAATTACACCTATCTTTTGATGGTGGTAACATGATATTGGACAATGAAAAACTAAACCTCCCAAAATCATGGTATGAAATTCATCAAAAACATTGGCAGAACATACCTCATTAAGAGATATATATATATATCATTTAAGGGATTATTAACCCCTATAGATGAAAACACCATGACATGTGTGGGTGTATAGACTCCATGGATGGTATATCATTTCCTAACACATGGGGGAGTACCTAAAACTCATATTTAATATGTGATACAATGCCCTATAATGATTATGTCATCAGGGGGTACTTAAACACCAATAGGGTACCAAATCACGATTGATGAGAAGTAGCTACTCTATGTCAACTCTAAATAAAATAACAATAACCATTTTTCCTTCTCTTTATAAATAATATCCCCAAATTTCTAAAAAATAATCTTGAAATAAATAAATTAGAAAATAGGGTCAGAACATAATTTTATATTTATAAAAAATTATAATAGACTATTTTTTTGTATAATTCTACCACCTTAGTGATAAGATATTAAAAAAATCATGAAAAAGAAAGCATAGTGAATGTACCATATTGAACATATTGTGTGAACCTTGGGTAGTGGAATGTATTATAATATAATCTTATAGGTCATCTGGGTTCAACCTATATAGTGGTCCCCATATATGAAATGTGGTGTGGTAATCATTAGTTGAATAGGTGTATATCATAAATACTAATATTTTTTCTCTAATTAATAGTTTATATTTCCCTAACATATATATACTGTGTGTTCTAGTAATTATATTGATTCATACATTAGTATATCCAAGGTTCAATAAATTAGTCAAACATGCTTTACATTTTAAATATATAAATTTTATGATATTTGACTAAAAAAATATAAGCCATATTTGTATCGTATATTAATATTGGTGTGATCCCAAAGGCTACACACTATGTGATATTCATCACCATGCAGAACTCCTTGGTAGGATAAAATGTTATATATAGTGTTCTCTGAGAATAAATGTTTTGGGGTCAAATTTTCATCCCAAGGAATCATATATCACAATATACGCTTTTTTTATCTCATTATTAAACATCATTGTTTTCCTATCCTATGTGTCCTTTATATAAAAATCCCGACTAAAACACATTTTCTCATTATTTAAATAAAGCTACACTACCACCAAATCATTAAAAAAGCATCATCTAGCACAACAATCGATTATAAACCCTCCCATTATTGGTGACTCGCCCAATCCTTCATTATCCTCATTATTCCACTATATTCCTGACACCTAGTGGTCAGCTACATTGAAAAGTTAGTCATTACTAAGGTTCCCCAAACTCATACTCCTAGTTCTGTTGTTAAAAACACATAATTTACAACTATCATCAGTGCCAAGAGATATATCCCAAAATGAAATTATATATATTTCAATAATTTAATCATTATATATCACAATATTCACAAAATCCCATGAAAAGAATGTTTAATGTCTTTAAGGAACAACTATATTAAAAACATATTTTACGATACTTATAAAAATTTATCTCTAATTAGACAACACTAAAATCCATTCTAGACTCCTTATAGTTTATTCCCATCGTCATAATCTGGTATATGTAAACATAAGAATTGTTTTGAACATAAACAATCTATATGGAAAAAAATGTCACCAATGGTTAGATTGTAATCATGTTAGAAAACATGATAATGAGAGAAATATCTTATTAAAAATAATATAGGACAATAAGAGTTTTCAATAAGTCATTATATAAGGTAATGTAATCTCAAATGAAGAAACATATATAATTGAATATGAGGGTGGAAACATGATATAATAAACTTGAACCGTGAGTCCTAATTCGAAGAATATGATATGAAGATGTTTCAAAGTATAATAAGTAACTATGGAACAAATATATGAATAGAGATCATAAAATCGAATATTAGAAATTACTATTAGTTCCCGATAACATGGTGGAGTAGGAATCGCTAAATTATTCCAATAACATAGTAGAGAAGGAATCACTACTTATTTATTATAAACATAGAAGAGTGAGAATCAATACATGATTCCTAAAAACATATTTAAGTAAAATTTACTGTTATATTACCAAAACAAACTGGATCAAAAATAAATTCCAAATCTCTATAAACATGATGCCCATAAAATAGTGTAGCATTCATCTCTGTTTGATTCATTTATTAGTGTAAGAATCCATACTTAATTCTCATAATTATATCTGGAGATATGCACTTTAAAAAATATATTATAGGGTTATATAGGTCCCAACAATAATATAATGATAAATTATACACATTTGTTCCAAGATAACATAAAAAGTTTCATATTTCAAGCTCACTTAATTAAACTATATAAAAGAGATAAGTTTCATGAAATAAGTTCATAGAACATTCTATAATCAAAAAAGAGAATGAAATTGGATGGGGATTTAAAAATATCCTCAGTGTAACATAAGAAGAATTATGGATGTTTACAAAGACTAAAAACACCCGTTTAATGATATTGTACAAATCACATTGAAAAAAAACAATAATAATTTTTCCTCTTTGAAATGATTTAAATCTGTCTAAATATGTTTTCTTTAAAAAAATAACTTGAGACTAATAATTTTTTTTAAAATTTTCCTTTAAAACAATAAATGGGTTTCATAAGAAAAAATTTATAAAATAAATATTATTTTAAATATACTGATGAGTACATTCATAAAAACAAAATCCTTTAAAATCAATTTTAAAATAACGAATTAATTTTTAAAATAAAACTTAAATATTTGAAAAATTTATTCCTTTTATTTTTAAAATCATTAAGAAATAAATTAATTTTTAAAAACATTTTAAAACATATAAATTAATCTTTTAAAATAATAATTATCATAACAGTGAAAGAAAACATAAAATATTTTTTAGAGAACTTTTTTATCAATGTTGTCAAAAATTTATGAGTCGCATTACAAAGTCATTTTAAAAAAAATTAATTGAAATCATTTTTATACATTTAATTTTAAAAATAATTTTCAATAATTTATCCTTATAAAATTCCTACTGGGTTTTTAATGTAAATATAGAGTTTAAGAAAAATGTACAATCAGGGAAAGGAAAAAAACATATTCAATATTTTTAAAAATAACTTTTTTTAAACCCACATCATTAAGAGAGTGATAAATATTTAATTTTAAAAGTGATACAGATATTTTTTAATATCACCATAAATAAAACATCTTTGGATTTCAAAATAATAAAGTATAACATTAGCAGTAAGAATGAATAAAGATATGGGAGAAAAATAAATCATTTATAGATAATGGTAATTATTAGTAACATCATAAAATTTTATAAAGAAAGATATCCATAAATTTTGTTCCATAAAAAATAAGGAGTATAGGAATTATAATATCACCATATAATAGAAAAAAAAACATATTGTAAATCCATTGTTAAAGAGTAATCATTATGACTCAAGAAAATAATTTGATTCAAGAAAACTCTGTAAAAAATCATATTTTTATGTATGAATCGTTTAAAAAGAACTTCATAAGAGATAAATTTAAATCCATATAAACTAATAGGGAATAAATAATAATAAAATCATATGGAATAATTTACCCAACATATAAGAATAATGTTCAAGAAGAATCATTATAATTTAATAAAAGTATATTGTGTTAATAAAATCCCTTATAATTTACTCATGGCTTTTATTAAGTCTATATAATCTATAGTATAATAAATATAATCACATTACAAACCTATTTCAAAACCTTATTCATAAAAATTATGTTTTAATCTCTTAAATAATAATTTTTAATTATAAATGAACTAATTAGTTATAATTTATTGTCAGCATTAGATGTTTGTAATTTTAATTGTTTTACTTATGCTTTGTAATATCGATGTTGATCCCAATTATTTAATGCCAAGTTCATAATTATGAGATTAGTTAAGGTAATGTAATATATTTTTTATAATTACTAATAAATTTTAAATTCCATTCCAATAGATTTTTAATTACATTTATTGGAGAAAAAACATGTGGCATTTTTATTTCAGTAATTTTTAACGAAAAAATGGTGGTATATTAATAATAAGTTACATATTGATATAACCCTTAAATAACCAAAAAACAATTATTATTTCCAATTTTATTTATTAAATAAAATTAGTTAATTTCCCATTATAATACATGATATAAATTTATATCATTTGTTCATATAAGTGGTTAAACCCACCCAAATATAAATATGTTACAATCTACTGTTGAGTATGGTTATGAAAGTGATTCATTTTCCATAAAATAATTGATATATAAGATTAATGATATTATTTATATTTTTTTTATTTTGTTTAATAATAATATAATATTTTTTAGTATATAATGAAAGTCATGATTAAAAAAATAGAATGACTTTGGAAGAAGTAGTTTGTATGTACACACAGGAAGAATTCTCATTTTCCATATATTAGAAAAAAGTTCTAAATTGGTTTATATTTTAATTATATTAAAAAAATCATATCATATTTTATCATTAAATTTTCCATTTTAATCATCCATGTAATATGTTTATGAAAAATGGATCACGCCACTTATGGAAGTAGTAATTCTCACGTTACAGAAGAAACTTTTTCATTTTTTAAAATGTATGAGAGAAAGGTGGAGAATTGTTATCACCTAAACATAATAGAGTATTAATATAAATATGATACTTATATAAACAATATAACAGTGTTAGTTTATATTCATAGGATGTAGAATAATAAATAATGGAAAATAAATGATAATGGAGTAATTGAGAATTTTATCTTACTTTTTGGAAGAGATCCTCTGAAAATTGGATTAAGGCTTTGATATGTTGTAAATTGAGAAAATAAAATCCTTTAGTAAATTTATAGGAGTTTTGGGGAGATGTTTGGATATATTTTTGTCGAATATAAGTGTATTTGGGTGTAAGGATATGTGGAGTAATGGTGGGTCGTTTTATAAGGGGCTGTGGAATTTTTATAATAATATAAAAGGGATAGTCATTATTAAATGGTCAAATGGAACCAATAATATAAAATAATTTATATTGGAAAGATTTAATTTCAATAAATCCACAATAATATATTTTCACACATTTTTTAAATAATTTTACTCTTAGATTTTTTACTTTTTCTATTTTTAATTTTTTCTTTGGAAACTAATTTTTACCTAAATGATTAAATTTTAATATCTAAATTTAAAATAATCCTTATTAAATAATATCTAATCAATGATTAAAAATATGATATCCATTTTCTCAAATAAAATTTCTAAGGGTGATAATATTTAATTTTAATATTAGTGGGCATAACGCGCAAAACCCATTTTCCGAAAAAGAGTATTTTTAAGCCGAAAAATTATGATTGTGATAAAATTATAAATTTTATTTATTATTAGGAAATTAATAGGAATAATATTAATAAAACAATATTTATTTAGATTTCATAGCAATAAAAAATTATATTAAACCTTTTGGATACTTAGATAAAAGGAACAGACCCAAAATAGTTTTTATTAGTGAAAAATATTTTATAAGTTTCCAAAATATTAAACATGGGTTCTAGAAATTAAAATTTAATTTTTTAAATTGTTTATTTTAATTTATAAAAATATGTTTCTTAAAAAAATCACAAACATTAAAATCATTCTTTATTTATAAAAATGTTATAAAAGTGAAAGTATTTTCAAAATATGCATTTTTCACTATTCACCCAAAATTTATTCTTTATAGATAAAAATAAAAAAAATATCTTATGATAAATTTCACAAAATTATTTAAAATATTATGTTCATTTTATAAAATTCAACTTCTAAAATCTATGAGTTTATTTTATAAATGAAAACACATAATATAATGATTAATTATTTTTATTGAAAATAACGGTTTTAAGTGTTATTAATAGTATTTCATATCAATATTAAATTTATAGAATGATAAAATATTACTTAATAAATATTATTATTTTAAATTTAGTAAATTTAAATATTTATGTTAAAATATACCACACTTAAAAAATAGTTATTTGAGAAAGAATAAAACATTTTAATATTAAGTGATATTAATTATTTATCCACTAAATGTAATTGATTTAGTTGAGTAGTATATTTGTAATTAATATTGGTTTTATTAGACTTAAAGTTTCTTAATATTATTTATCTAATATATCATAGCTCAATTTTTTTGGTGTTTTGTATAGTGAAAGCTAGCGAACACATTAGATATATTTAAAAGAAATATATATAGTAAAATCTCAGAGCATTAAACTCTCCCCCATAAATAAATTATGTCCTCACAATTTAAACTTTTGTCCACTAATGAAATAATCTAAGGTATAAATAATAAGTTAAAGATATGTTTTCTAATAAAATACCAACTGATAAATCATATATACAAGGGGACTCATCATTTCCTTTATAATAAGCATGTATTTATATTTTCCTTTATATCAAAAATTACTCCCCAATATGATTCCTTAAATGGTTATTAGAGTTTCAATGTACATACATTTCACATCATCATTTTAGAGATCTTATCTTTAAGAAAATAGTAAAACAAAAAAGGTTATGATAAAATCTAATAAAATTAAATTAATTATTTTTATTAATATGAATATTCAATCCTAATATGTCTTCTCCAATGACACCTTAATTTAATCCTATAATATTTTAGGTATTACTATGATATAATTAGAACAACCTATAACTACATTAGTTTTAACTAGGGTGTCCTTGGTCATATATTATTTAGGTTATCTAATGTAACTAGTTATATAACACATCCTAAAATTCCATCTAAATTCTTCATAATGGTTCATAAATAGTATATGAATTACCAAATCATATCCTATGAGAATGTAAAACTAGGTGTCAAATTAGGATTCTTTATCATGAACTATCTGAAGATCCTGTTAATATAAAATAATATTTTTAGGTTTATTACCCATATGCACATCTATGTCAGATCATGAAATCGCCACATGAATTACATATTAAATTGGATATTGAATCACAACTTTATTCCCATAAACATAGTGGAATGGGAATCGCTTCCCAATTACCATAAACGTAGTGGAGCAGGTATCACTATATATTTTATTGAACATAGTATATCATACAACACATAATGATTCCCGTAAAGATAGTGGAGTGGGAATCACTACCAAATTCTTTTAATATAGTGGGGTATGTATCACATCCTAATTCCTATGAATATAGTTGACTAGGAATCACTACCTTATTCCCATTACATAATGAATTATACATCACTTCCGGATTCCCAGAGTAAAGAAATCATCAATACTTGATTCTTATAACTATCTCGTAAGATATTAAACTTTACCCAATGTGTTGGAGGGATATATATGTACCACACATCACATAAATATAAAACATATATTGTTTTTTCAATAGAACATGAAAATATTTATATTTCAAACATCGCTTAATTGGATTGTAGAAAATAGATGGGTTTCATGAAGAGTTTTCCTATAAAATTTCCCAGGAAATCCATAGAAATTATTTTGATGGTGGCTTAAAATAGCATTAGATTAAAAAAAGTAGAATTATCATGGTTTTCATATATGAAAAATACCATTTTAATATTATTGGATAAATAATATTGACAAAAATAAAGGAGAATCACCTATTTTTGAAGTGCTTGAAAAATTGTAAAACAATTACCTAATAAAAAATGTTTTGAACTTTAAAAACATTTAAAAATAATACTTTAAAATTTAAAATTGTTTTTGGAAGACATATTTAATAAAAAAAATAGATTTAAAAAAATACTAAATAATTATATTAAAAAAAACAAAATCCGTTAAAATCACAATTAAAATCAAGAACTCATTTTTAAAATAATACTTCTACTTTTTCAAAATATTAAATCATATATAGAAGATCATTTTATTTTCAATAATATGAAGATTTAAAATAATTTTTCATCCTATTTTAAAACATGTGAAGGAATATTTTTACGGAACATTGCTCATAATAGAAAAATAACCCATAGAAGAGTTTTTAAAATTTCTTTTTACTATAGTCATAAATGAAGAAGATATTGATCATATTAAAAAATAATTTTCACAAAGGTTAAATGAAAACTTTAGAAAAAATGTATTTTAAAACTAATCATTAATAAATTATATTTGTAAAATACATTATGGTTTTTATAAAATAAATGATAAGTCGATGATAAAATGTACACTAAGGGAAAGGAAAAAATATTTTTAAAATTTTTGAAAAATACATTTCTTGGAAACCACATCCTAAAAAGAGTGACAAATATATCATTTAAAAAGTGGTAAGTATGAATTTTAAATATAAATAGAAAAAAAATAATTTCAAAATGAGCAATGATAAAACTGGTGGGCAGTGTGAATATAGATATTGAATAAAATGAGCTCATTTGGAGAGAATGTGAATAGTTTTTAACATCATAAAATTTTATGAAGAAATAGATCCATAAATTTATTTTATCTTTAAAATAATAAAGAAATTAATTGTAATATCACCATATAATATAAGAAAAACATATTGTAAAATCATATTAAAATAGGAATAATTATGACTCTTGAAAAGAAATATAGTAAAGAAAACTCTTTACAAACATCATATTTATTAAGTAAGAATTATATAAAATAAATCTTTAAAGAAGGAATATTAATTCCATTGAAAAAATAGGGAATAAATCATAATACCATAATAGGGATGAATGTTCCCAATATATAAAAATAATTTTTAGGGAGAAGCATTATAACTCAACAGTGAGATATTGAGTTAAGAAACAACCTTACCTTTTACTCCAATCTTCTAGAAAATATCATTAACCTTTAGTATATTAAACATAACCATATAAATAACCAATTTTAGAAACTTATTCTGATACATTACCTTTTAGTCTTTTATTATAATTATTTATTATAAATTTACATGTTATTTATAGTTTAATTTCATCATTGAATGTTTGTAATTTAAATTGTTTGGAACATTCTTTGTAATGTAAATGTCGATTCCCATTATTTTATAACATTTTAATCATTCATTTATTATTAATTTAATATAAAATATGTTCTAAAATTATTTATACATTTCTAATTTCATTCTAATGGGGTTTATTTGTTGTTATTGTAAATAAAATTGATGGAGTGCTTATTTCAGTAATTGTTTAAGAAAAAGGATGGTATATTAATAATAAGTTAAATATTAATATAAACATTATATAACCATAAAAAAATATTATTTATTATTTTATTTATAATAATAATATTAATTATGCTTCCATCTTAATTCGTGATATTGATTTATAAAATTTTTCACAAAGGTGGTTAAACCATCCCATACAAGAACATGCTATAAACGATGTGTGAGTATGGTTTAGAAATTGATTCATTGCCCATAATATAATTATTATATATGTATAATGATATTATATTTAGGTTTTAAAGGCGATTAATACTATTTTAAGTAATTTGGATAAATAAAAAATTATATATGAAAAATGAAATACATTGTTTTATGGATATAGTTGTTCACACGTACATATGAGCGAATTTCTTATTTTCCATAAAATGAAAAGAATATAAGAATTTGTTTATATTTTGAAAATATTAATAATGTTTTATATATCATATTTATTCATTAAACTTCTCCCATTTAATCATTCATGTAAGGATTTTTTGAAGAATATATAATGTCAATTCTTGAGGTGGTAGTCTTCGCATAACACAATAGACGTTTTTGTCTTCTAAAATAGTCTGGAGGAAGGTAAAAAATGTCTATCCCATGTAAAATAAAATTTAAATATACTTGTTATACTAATTTAATTATGTAAACATGGGTTATATAGACTCTTTAGTGGTACAATATTAATGAAATTAAAAATAAATTATAATGGTGTAATTGAGACTTTTACCTTACTACTTGGAATATGTCCTTTGGAAATTGGATTTAGGATTTGAGAGTTGGTATTTTGAGAACCAAAAAATATAAGACATTTCTATGAGTTTTTGGGAGTTATTTTGGTAGATTATTTTCAAATATAAGAGGTTTTTTGAGTAAGTATAAGTGGGGTGGTGATAAATCCTTTTATACGGGATATGAGTAGAATTTTTATAATAATATGAAAGGAAAAGACACTATTCAAAGGTAAAATGGTTACAATGATGGAAAATAATTAATATGGGGAGATATAATGTTGATAAAGGCCCAAATATATATTTTTACATATATTTTAACATTTTTTAAGTCTTTTACTCTTATATTTTTTACTTTTACCATTTCTGGTTTTTACTGTGTAAAGTAATTTTTACCTAAGTAAATTATTTTCAATGACTAAAACTAAAATTTATCATTGTAAATAATTTTAAAATAATGATTAAAAATATTAAATTAATTTTGTCATATAAAATTTTAAGGTTGATAAAAATTAATTTCAATATTATTTTACATAACACGTAGAATCTATGTTTAGAAAAAGTGTATTTTTATGTTTAAAATTTATGAATAAGTTAAAATTATAAATTTTCATGATTTTTAGCAAACTAATTGTTTTATTATTTACCAGGTAAGATTTATTTGGCCTTAAAAACAATCTTTAAACGAATTACACCTTATGAATTCATAGTTAAAAGAGACTGACCAAAACAGTTCTCATTAGCGTAAAATAATACTTAAGTTTTAAAATAGTTAAACATGATTTTTATAAATTAAAAATTGTACAATTAAATGATTTATTTTAATTTATAAATATTTATTTTATAGATACAAAATGTTTCAAAAACATTGAAATCTTTATTGTATTATAATAATGTCATAAAAGTGACAATATTTACAATAATTGGTATTTTTCACTATTCACCAAAAATTCAACCTTCTCGGAATAATATAAAATATTCACCCTAATAAAAATTTGATATGATGAGTTTAAAAATTCATTTAATTTTATATAATTGAAATTATAATTTTATAAACTTATTTTTTAAATAAATTATAAAATATCAATAAAAACCATTTTAATGAAAAATGGCATTTTTAAGTGTTCTCTGTATTATTTCATATCAATTTATAATTTAAATAATGTTATTATATTATTAAATATATGATAATATTTTAAAATTTAACAATTTATTTTTTTATGATTAAATATTCAATACTTAAAAATAGTTATTTAATAAAAAACAATCATTTTAAATATTAAATCACATTTGTTATTTATCCTCTAAATGTAAGAAATTTTAGATCAGTAATATCTTTTTATTTACTAATGTTTTACTGTTATTATAAATTTAATAATATTATTCATCTAATATATTATGTATTTTTTAAATTTTTTTCATCATGTAGTGAAATCTATCAAACACATTACATTTATTTAATGGAATGATATATAGAAAAATCTGATGGAATTACAATTAAAAAGTAAGAAGATGGAATTTCATTGATGAGGGAAAAATAAGATTATGGAAATTGAGGTATAAAGGTAGTATATGGATTTTTCGTGACCAATAAATGTTTGAAATTATAAATTTCTAATAATAATGATTTCGCAGATAAATAAATTGAATCTAAGAATTAAATGGAGAGAACAATTCAATATTAGTGGATTATTTCAATTACCTAATGAAAAAGGAACAAAATTAGACTATTAATCCTACCTCACTTGGAGATCAACAATTATTTAATGATTAAATCATAATCTCTAAGTTTATGACTCCACGAATATTGTATATTTAATCCCTAATATTATAAAGATTCTTATTGTCGATAGTCAATACTTGAAAATCTATATTTTGGGTGAATATATAATGGAAATGTAGGGTTAGGGAATTCACATTAAGGTATATTTTTAACAAAGTCCTGAAACAAGTGGGTAAGTTTCCCATATCCTAAATTAAAATTACACATCTCCATGGAAAACAACAATATTCTGATTAAAACAGTTGTGAAAAATTTTCTCATCAGGGCTCTATTAGTAGTTAGAAATTATTTAACATGTCCATGTGTGTGCAGGATAAAAATTATATATTAATATAAAAAATATATTTTTGGTCTCCCATGATGTAAAAAAATAAATGGTTGTAAAATAGCTAAATAATTATTATTAAATATATTTTATGTTGTAAAATTAATATTTTGGTTTGTTATATCCTTCCCACATTCAAGGATTCTCATCCTGAAAAATAGAACTCGCTCAAAGAGGTGAGTATGTTGAACCAAAATCTAATTATGATTCTATCATGATCTCTCTTAAATATTTTCATGCATCTTTAATATCCCCACCAATGGAATCACTCGCCCATAATATATCTTCTCCTAGAGGTCCTATATTTCTACCGAGTACCCTATAAAGGTGATCTCATCATAAAAATCCAACTCACCCTAGTCAATAATTTATGATAAATCGTGATTATATCTCCTAATTCCTGACACATAGAGGATATTGTGAAATTTATCCAGCTAGGTGGGTAATTCCAAGTAGTGATAACCTCATATATCATTCACAGAATCTAGAAAAGCATGATGAACATCAAGAATATATTACTTACCCATCAGAACCTTTTCAAGTCATGTCCTAAAAAGACCTTCAAGAGTACATTGTCTCCCTTATTAAACTCTAAAAACGTATTTCTTTAATATGTGCAATGACTATTAGCTATGTTCATATACTCTTTTATCACCGACACCATCGTTAACATCAACTACACTTTATCCAAACACATAAATGATGACATACTGATCTCTGTTAAAAAATTTGGAACATTATGTGTCTCGTGTTTAGAGACTAAAAAAATTTATACAATGATAGTGGAGTGTAAAGTGTTGTTATATGTTAACTACAAAAATATTAAGTGATCAACCCAACTATTTCCATAATTGAGCATGCAAGAATACAAAAAATCATCAAAAAACTGAATATTCCTATTTATGAAGCCATCTTTCTAGGGGTGGAGTCGTATACTCAACCATAATTGGTTCCTAAATTCATCGGATAGGATCCTATATAATCTATATGTGAGTTATAAATATTGAATAGAAAGAATCACATAAGGAACTCCATAAAACTGTTATATGGGAATCTTAATTTCTTCACTTAAGTATAATCTGAAAAAGGGAGTGCGATAAAATGGAATGTAAGATAATGATCACCCATATCTCATAATTTCCCTTCACCAAAAAAGGAATTAAAATCAAAAAATCCATTGATATATTATCCCACTTCTAGTTTACAACCCTAAGGGGTTAGATTAAACTTTTGGGACTTGGTTCTCATATTTTAATTATTAATAGTTGAGAAATCATGACATGATCTCTACAATACTCTTTTTCATTTCTAGACCCCAATAACA
The DNA here is from genome assembly GCA_963277665.1 of Viscum album. Lineage (NCBI taxonomy): Eukaryota > Viridiplantae > Streptophyta > Magnoliopsida > Santalales > Viscaceae > Viscum > Viscum album. Next base: position 372,907,190 of record OY728160.1, on the reverse strand, counting down.
GAATATATGGTATTGGTATATCTTTTTCATGATAAAATTCATCATAAAAATAATGGTGTGAAACTCCATGGTATCCTCCTCACACTACCAACTGAAACTAATGCCTACTTCTAGAAGAGGATGAAATTCTCCCAAACATCAGAAAATAAATTAAATGTATATCCTAAAAATATTACATCATGTATAACCTCACAATCAATATTTCTAATTTGGGAATTCCTTAATTGATGGAGAAACATGGGATACCACTATTGATCTTATGTAAATTATATTTTCCCCATCCACTAAGTAAAACATTATTAAAGCTACCGTTCTAGTTACCTTCAATAAAAACTATGCATGAGATTTTATACTAATGGAATCATCCACAATGTTTTTATTTCCTTGTGTAATAGAAATTTAAAATTAATATACCATTAGTAAATTCATCTATATTCTATAACACAAGTTTATATATTGTTGGTATAATTTGAATCTGAGACTCTTATGATTTATAGAAACCATGACCCGGTCAACGATAACGTAGTGTTTTTAGGTTTTCAAGACAAACCCTACAACTACACGTTCTAAGTCATGGTTTTAGTAGCTTTTATCATTGGGAATTGGATACCTAAACCTATAAAAAATCCCTACATAACTTGGTATTAGAGATCTCCAAGACCAACTATAGAGGAATCCTAAATCACCATGTACTTGATTCCCTCCTCTATAATTCACATAAAATAAACATTAGTATAACTCGACTTCATGTCATTGAAGGATCCCCAACATAACATAGACTGTTCAAAAGGATTTTCCTTTTGGAAAAGTTATTTCATGGGAGCTACAATATTATATAAGTATACTATGAATCTTAGGTAATAACCTACCAACATAAGAAATCTTTATACCTTGAACATACTCTTGGGTGGATCCCAAGCCATAAATATCTAAATATTGTAATGTTTAACTACTAATTGGACCTCTTAATTCTTTAAACTAAGAAATAATTTTTAAAAATATATAACATTTACTTTTACAGTTTACAATAATGTCATTACTCATTAATAAACATCAAGAAAATTCAAATAGAGTTGATATGGTCATCCATTAATGTTTGGTATTTGAGGATAGAGTTCATAAAGACCACCATTAAATGGTCTAAGAATAGATTGTAGATATGGTTTATAATTCCCAAAAACCCCATAGGGGTATTAATTAATTTTATTAACATGAGTAGTAAATCATTAGGAATATAACTGTACTCAAGAATCATATTTGGGATATCTATTTCATGGAATCAATGTTGATTCTACTTCAAAATGAGGTCAAACGTCACACTACTGGAAAACAGAGTTTTCCAAACACTTATATTCCAACAGTTTACTAAACCATTGGGAATAGCCCTTTATACCAACTGTTTCTGATAACCGTTGGTATAGATGGTTTTTTGGAATCTTTTTCCAACGGTTCATCACAGCCTTTGGTATAGGGGTGTTTTTACCAAAGGTTCAATGAGAACCATTGGGAAAAGTTGGATTTAGGTGACGTTTTACTAACAGTTCTCATTGAATCGTTGGTATAGATTTGGGATGGAGTTATATACCAACGGTTTTTAAAAACCGTTGGGAAAACTTTCCCCCAAATTGGCAGTAGCCAATCCTCTCCCCCATTCGCGATCCAGAGCCCTAAATGGGAGTGCTTGGGCGATTTTGGAGGCGATTTTGGAGGTGCTTCGGGTACTCTTCCTCCATCCCATCCAAGGCTGAGGTATTTTCTTAGTTTTTAGTTTCGATTTTGATGTGGGATGAGACCAATTTCTATTCTCATATTCCAGCCGAATTTCTGTTCCAGCCCAATTTATGTTTCCGTTCTTTATTTACATTCCATGCATATTCCATCCCATCTAGATTGCATTAGACAGTTGTCTAACTTTTTGATGTTCCTTTCATGTTTCATTACCAAGAAATTTTTATTATATGTTATAAAATTCAATCACATGTTTAGTTTTAACATTTATTGTTACTTTATTATCTTGTTTCAATAATTTATATTAATATTCTTTTCATATATTCCATCGTTGAGTGTTTTTACTTGTGCAATAGAATTCCAAGCTCATTTTACTTCATAATGATTAATTAGATTTCAAAGTGTTTTATTTTTCATGTACAATTTATTAAAAAGTTTTGGGGACTAATTAAAGTTATTAGATTCCAATTTCCATGCTTCTATGCTTGTTAAGATTTCAATGAAATATGATGGTTGTAATTAAATGAATGTCAATGTTAAATTTTTATCATGTATGGGTGATTAATAAATTGGAATGTGATGAACCATATAATTGAACCATTGTTGATACACATTATGTACCAAAAGGTTATTGAATAAAAGTTATTCTTGTGAATTTCGTTACATCATAGATAAAAATGGTTGTGGTTATATGAGAGATACCTCCGATGGTTCATTGATCATTATTTTATGGAGAATGAATGGTTTAGGTCCGGTATTAATAGTAGCTTCCAGTGAGACCATTTTAGTACAGGGTGAAACAAGATTATGATCTACAAGGGGGTGATTGAGTTTGTACAGACCAAACATTGTTTGTTCCTTGTGTTCAAGAACCATAAATAGATTGTTCCAATTAGGTGGTCATCAGTAAAGGCGTAGGTAAGATTTCCAAGACTTGTTTCATGAAGTTGAATATGTGGTGCTATAGTGGTTTTGGATTGTTTGAGGTACTCTTAGTGTATTATAAACCCTCATTTGTTCCATATTCATTTAAATTGATTTAATATCATTTTTTTTACACACACCATTATATCCTCTCAAACTATATTTAGAGTGTATTTTCATTCGTATGGTGATAAATATTTTAGTAAAGGTCCATACTAGCTTCTTTTATGTGCTCTAGGGGTTTAGACTAATGATAGGGCTGCATGATTATTGTGGGGTTATTCTTTTCATATAAATATACCTATACACCCCGACCCCCTTGGACAACCTGACCACCCCCACAGACAGCCCGCCCACCTGAACACCCCGACCCCCCTAGACAGCCCCAACCCCCTAGACACCTCCGACCCCCCGGACGGCCCCACCACCCCCTAGACACCCTGCACCCCCTGGACACGCCACACCCCCCTTGGACAGTCCCGCCACTCCCATGATCCTCATCTTACTCCTCATCTTGATCTACTTGAAAAAGTTAAAGTATAAAACTCATATACTCCCAAAAATACCCTTAAGGATTATGTATTCCTTGATCCACTTCCAATATCTTACTGGTCAATCCTTGAATATAGGCATTAGAAATTTTGTATCTTAATTTTTTATATACACTGTATTTTGTTCTATTTCTTAATATGATTCTTATATAGAGTAATGTGTCAATTATGCTTTTATATAGATTAAACAATTGTCATTTAGGTAAATATTTTTTTCATTAAACTTTAATATTATTTAATTTATTTTAAATGACTTATTGCTATTTTTTAAAAAAATGGATAGAAGTTGGATGTACGAAACTGATCGGATTTAAACCGATTTTCAAAATAATTTGAAAATCATTCTAGATTTTGCATTTGACAAGGCTTCAGATAGTGGTTGTATACATTTCCCATGTTTTAATTGTGTTGGAAGACCTTGGTTGGGCCGTGAAGTAGTTAGGTATCATATAACCAAATATGGTTTCCAAACAAACTATTATGTGTGGTATCACAATGGAGAGAAAATAGAATCTCAAAATGTTGATGATCCAAATGATAGGACTGAATTGGAGAGTTTGATATATGATCAGTTTTTGTTTATTCGACATCATGAGAAGGAAAGGATGTCCAGCCAACACGATTTCGGTACAAGCACACATGATGCATCCAATGAAAATGATGATGTTGATAGGGTTAAAAAATTGAATGATGCTGCGACGACTCCATTATATCGGCAATGTGATAAAATGAAAAAGTTGGAATTTTAAATCCGATTGTTTTATGGGAAAACTATGTATGGGATTTCAAATACTTCAATTGATTACATTCTTACCATCATGAAGGACTTACTTCCAGATGATGCAGATATTCCCTCAAACCACTATATGGCATGGAAGTTGGTTGATGAACCTGGATTCTCAAAAAAAAATTCATGCTTTCCCGAATGATTGCAGCTTATTTTGGGAGGAAACTGATGAATGAAATGATTGTATAAAATGTAGAACCTCCCAATGGAAGCCAAAAGATGATGGATCACCATCTCATTTTCCAAAAAAAGTAATGTGGCACTTTCCATTGATCCCCAGATTACAGAACCTTTTCATGTCTGATGAAATATCTGTAAAAATGCGATGGCATGACACCGAGGGAAAAAAGAATAATAAAGAGTTGGTTTACCATGTAGATGGATTTTCATGGCAGAGATTTAATGATCGATATCCTGAATTTGCCGCTGACGTGCGTAATGTGTGACTGGGTCTTTCATGTGATGGTTTTAATCCATTTGTGCATATTCTTACTTTGCACAGCACATGGCCGGTTTTCATACACATTTATAACCTTCCCCCTTGGTTGTGTTTGAAAAAGCCTTACACTTTCTTGAGTATACTAATATCTGTCCCTTCTAATCCTGGAAATGATATAGATGTATACATGCAACCTTTAATAAATGATTTGAAACTTCTTTGGGATGTGGGTGTTCCCACATACAATGCATGTTCGAACGACATATTTCAGATGTGTGCTGCACTTATGTGGACTATCAATGATTTTCCTTCTCATGCAATGATGTCTGGATTGAGCACAAAAGGAAAATTGTCATGTCCTGTTTTTAGGAAGAATACTCGATCGAGAAGACTGAAATATCGTTGTAGTTATAGTTTTATGGGACATCGATGATTCTTTCCAATGAACCATCCATATAGAAACAATTGTCAAAGATTTGACAATACCATGGAGAATGACGATCCACCTCAGCGTATTTCTGGAACTGATGTGCTTAATGAATTGAAAGATTTCAGTTATTCATTTGGGAAGAGTGTAATGAAATCTAGAAGGAGTAAAAATGTTTCCAATGATACCTGTTACAATTGGAAGAAGAAGAGTATATTCTTTGAGTTGTCATATTTGTCAACCAACTTGTTATGTCATTTCTTAGACGTAATGCACATTGAAAAGAATATATGTGAAATGTTGCGTTCGATTCTTTTAAATGTCCAGGGGAAGAAAGAAGATGATTTACGATCTCGGTGTGACTTGGTAGATTGGGGGATCAGACCAGAATTGCATCTTTTCTGTACTAGTGAAAATAAATGGCAAGTTCCATGTGCTTCTTATGTGATGACTCCTGCTGAAAAAATCAATTTCTGGAAGTGCTAGAGACTATTAAAGTTCCTGATGGCTATTCAAGCAATATATCAAAACGGGTCAACAGAAAAGAGTTGAAGTTGAAATCTTTGAAGACTCATTATTATCACATCCTTTTGCATGAGTTGATTCCAATAGAAATCTGTCATCTCTTGTCCAATAATGTTAGAGTCTCAGTTATTCGGTTGTTCTATTTGTTTAGTGATCTTTGTGCTAAGAGGTTGTCCAAATCCCTCGTGCAAAAACTGTTGGCAGAGACACCATTAATTTTGTGTGAGTTAGAGAAAATATTTCATCCATCATTTTTTACATGCATGTTGCATCTGACTATAAATCTTCCGACTGAAAATACTTCTTGGAGGACCCGTTGCTTTCCGTTGAATGTATCCAACTGAAAGAAACATGTGCAAATTGAAATCATATGTTCGGAACATGAATTATCCCGAAGGTTCTATTGTGAACGGTTACTTGGATCAAGAATGTATGGATTTCTTCTTAATGTATTTGTCTGATCATACTACGAGAATAAACAGACCAATGAGAAATGAAGAAGAACAGTATGGGAAAATTGAACCCAGATTTCCATCACTTCCTCAGACAAGAGGAATTCCGGGATCATATACATTGACAACATTAATCCTTGAAGAGCGAGAGATGGCACATCGCACAGTGTTGTTCAATTGTGATTTGTTCGATGATTATATCAAGTATGTTAATTGTACATGTATCTCTTATCCTATCTCTTGTAATTATAAATATTTGTTAAACTATTATTATTTTTATCTACATGGAACATAATGAATTGATATATAGAAAGCATCATTCTTTATCTTTTAGAAAGGAGACTTTTCATAGCAATGGGTTTTCTGCATGGTTGAAATTGAAGGTAAAAATATTTTTGTAATAACTAAATAAAAATAATATTTAATTAATTTTACTATTTGTTTATATTTCAGGTATCGAGTTTGCCTACAGACTCTGTTTCTGACGAAATAAGAGCTTTGGCTTTTGGTCCTAATACCATGGTTCGTGCTTGTAAATCACTTGTGATCAATAGATACAAATTTATTATCACTGAACGAGCAAGAAACATGAGAACACAACATAATGGTGTTATGCTAACTGCGACAACCGACTGTTATGCTAGTTCATCGGACACTAGAGCTCATTCTGAACATGTTTCTTATTATGGTGTCGTGGAGAAAATAATAATTTTGGATTATTACTCGAGTGGTTGAGTCACGATGATGAAATTTCAATGGTTTGATTCAATGATGAGGAAAGGCAACTTTATTGATGATTGTGGATTTCTAGTTATGGACATGACTCACACTCTTGCCACCGATGAACCATATGTATTGGCATCATTGGTGAAACATGTTTTTTATGTCAAAGATCATCGTCAACCTAAATTCAGTGTAATTATTGAAGTAAATCCCAGACATGTTTTTGATGATGGTGATGATGAAGTTGACACTATCCCTACTGCAATTGAAAGCATTCTGTTTATTACTTATGATGACCCCAACAGATCAATTGTCAGAGTTGATTATGAACCTGAAGTTGTGGTGGGAAATATATAGAATCATACAGTCATGTTCTCACCTACATGTTTCACCTACATCATTCAGAGTGTGTATCCTAGTACTTACCTTCATAACACCATAAATCTTCTGTTTCATTATGTTCTTTTTATCATAATGGTTATTCTATATTTTGTTTTTTGGGATACACATTACTTATATGTTTCTAATTACTTCCATATTTGTTTTCATTGTAGGAAATGAAACCCATTGAAGAGAGGTGGCGGAAGAAGATGACAGATAATAATTGTCGCATGGTACAGATGGGTGTTCCTCCACTCATCCCTGTTGTGAGTATTTTATTTCAAATATAAATATTTCAATAACAAAAAATATCATGTGTTTACTTTTCTGTCAAACCTTTTTTCAGGATCCACCCTCTTGATGACAGATATCGGAAGAGGAGCCTAATATTGCTCCCAGTAGAGAGGTTGGTGGTAGGAGGGGGGTGGTGTCAGAGATGGACGATCATTTAGTGGTCCAGGTACTAAGGTCAGTGGTACGAGGGCTTGTGGGGCGAGATTTAGACGACCCACTACCACAGACGTATCTTTTACGCCCTATTTTGATCCTGGCGTGTCTTTAGGGACATATGAGATATTTAGACCTCTGATGTTTACACTACCAGCTGGCCAGATTTCTATGCCATCATCTTTTGCTTCTGGTTCATTATCTATGGGATATTATATTCCACCTTCTTCGACTCCTACTGCGACACAGTATGTGGCTGAGGAGCATACACTGAGGGACACTCCACCTGTACAGGATATTCCTTCAGCTTCTGCACCCATTGATCCGACTACCACAGGTATATTTATATAACTCTATCAAATTTTTATACCAAAATTTATTTTTATTATAACTTGTGTTGATATTATTTTTCTTTAATAACAGATTCATCTACAGATAGGAGGCGGGGGAGGGGGCGTACTCGCTTGCGTGCGGTATGGAACCGCCAGACACAGTTGATGGTTGAATACAATCTTGATTGACAAATGATTGAGAAATATGGGCATCAATGTCGGGGTTTTTTGGCGACGCTAGCCAAATACTCCGATATCATTCCGGTCAGCCCTCTCTCTTGGAGAAATCTGCCACCCGAAGTCAAGGATAACGCGTGGGCGCAAATATGGGTAAAAAATCTATTGGATTTAATGTATTATATTTTTGTATTTAAATGAACTAATCAATTTGGTTTCAGCTTCATTTTAACTTCCCTGATGGCGAAGGTGCACGACCAGCGCGTTTAAAAGATCTAGGAGAGCTTTGGAGATCTTATATGCATGAGCTGTATGTAGGCTGGTGTGATAGAGTGGGAACGGAGTTAGAGACATTAACTATCGTGGATGACTGCCCGATAGAGCAATATCTCCAAACGATTACCCATTGGGTGACTGCCAAATTTAAGATATTAATCTCATTTGTGTTATTTAAATGAGAGTTTTCATATTTTGCATTAATATAATCTTATATATTATTAATCATTATTTAGGAATCATCTGAAAAAAAAACATTGATTCAAAGAAATACTTCCACACTTTGGGGCGCACAACTATGGAAGATCATGAGAGGCAGCAGGTATGATATAGTTGTTTATAATTTTTCTTTAGGACTTTTCCTTTTTAGTGGATCCTACATAAATTATGTGATTTATTGAATAATTAATATATGATTATACTTGTACATTATATTGTTTCAATGTCATTACAGAAGCACAAAATGAATATTGATGGACGTATCCCTCGAGCAAAATTATTTTGCTCGAGTGGAAGAAAAAAATATGGAACTACGGTAAATGAACCGACCCAAGAGAAGATTGTAAGTTTTAATTTTTTTATTTCAAAGTTTAACATCTAATTTGAAATTTAATAATCTATTAATATTTCTTACAGGCTGCTTTAGAGGCTCTTGATTCCCAGGATCCTAAAAATTTTCGGCCACACGATCATTTATATCTGGTTTTGGGAGATGAGAACTCTGGTCAAGTACGCTGCTGACCTGGTAAGAATATAGTCCCGACGAGGTATTGGTCATCTCCAGGTATCCATTCTAGTACCACCGAGTTGGAACAGGTCAAGGAGAATGCAAGATAGTTTGATAAAAGGGTCACAGAGTTGGATGTTCAAGTTCAAACAAGAGACATCGAATTAATGAAACTGATGAAAGCATTATCTTCATCACTTCCACCAGAGGCTAGTGCAGCTTTTCAGACATTTATGTTGTCGATGGGTGCATCATCCAATGCACCAGGTGGCAGCTCTAGTGGAGATCGAGATGATGACGTTCCTAGTGATGACGAGGATGCTGAAGAGGAAGAGGGCGAGGATGAGGATGTAGACGAGGGCGAGGATGGGGTCGAGGGCAAGGATGGGGACGAGGGTGAGGATGATGTCGAGGACAAGGATGAGGCCGAAAATGAGCATGGGGACGATGATGAGGACGATGACGAGGACAGAGATGGCGGCGAGGATGAGGTTGATGATGATAGTGGTGATGGTGATGGTGATCAGAGGCAGATTAATCCATTAAATTTTTGAATTCAGTATAACTCTTTATTTTTTAACATGGTTTTCCACTTTTGGGTTTTCCTCTACTTCATAGGGACGTTGCATTCAGATTCTGTTTTTTGCAATTCATTCTTATTGTATGATTAGTCTACTACCTAGACCTTTAGTATTCTTGGTACTGTGATACTCATTTGTCTATTTTTTACTTAGCTTTCTTATTTAGCCATGTATTTCATGTTTATGCATGTGGAAATTGATATGGAAAATGTGCATTGAAGTAGTGGCCGACACCATTCAAAGTGTCTAACTTTTATTTGAAATGGACTGTATTTTAAGTGAAAACAAAAACTGGCATACGGAAAACAAACCAAACGCATTTAGATTCTATTTAGACTATATGAAAATGATCCATGGGTCATATGTGACATGTAAGATTCAACCCAGCCTCAATCCGTGGGCCAGTGTGGCCGGTACCACTCAAAGTGTCTTTCTATTGTTTAAAATGGATGCGCTTTTAAGTAAAAAAAACCACATACGGAAAATGGACCAAACACATTCAGATACTGTTGATACTTTAGGACATGTATCCATGGGTCATATGTGATGTGTACGAGTCAACCCCGCCTCAATCCGAGGCGCGGTGTGGCCGGCACCACTCAAAGTGCCTAACTTTTATTTTAAATGGACAGGATTTTAAGTGAAAACAACAACTGGGATACGAAAAACAGACCAAACATAGTCGGATTCTATTTAAACTATAGGAAAACGATCCATGGGTCATATGTGATGTGTATGAGTCAACCCCGCCTCAATCCAAGCGCCGGTGTGGCCGGTACCACTCAAAGTGTCTTTCTTATGTTTAAAATGGATGCGCTTTTAAGAAAAAAACCACATACGGAAAACAGGCCAAACGCATTCGGATTCTGTTGAAACATTAGGAAAACGATCCTTGGGTCATATGTGACGTGTACGAGTCAACCCCGCCTCATTACGAGGCGCGGTGTGGCCGGCACACTCAATGTGTCTAACTTTTATTTGAAATGGACAGGATTTTATGTGAAAACAACAACTGGCATACAGAAAACAGACCAAACGAATTCGGATTCTATTTAAACTATAGGACAACGATCCATGGGTCATATGTGACGTGTACTGGTCAACCCCGCCTCAATTCAAGGGTCAGTGTGGCCGGTACCACTCAAAGTGACTTTCTTTTGTTTAAAATGGATGCGCTATTAAGTAAAAAAAACCACATACAGAAAATGGACCAAACACATTCGGATACTGTTGATACTTTAGGAAATGTATCCATGGGTCATATGTGACATGAAAGAGTCAACCTAGCCTCAATCCGAGGTGTGGTGTGGCCGACACCACTCAAAGTGTCTTACTTTTATTTGAAATGCACATGATTTTAAGTGAAAACAACAACTGACATACGGAAAACAGACCAAACACATTCGGATTCTATTTAAACTATAGGACAATGATCCATGGGTCATATATGACGTGTACGAGTCAACCCCGCCTCAATCCGGGGGCCGGTGTGGCCGGTACCACCAATGTGTCTTTCTTTTGTTTAAAATGGATGCGCTTTTAAGTAAAAAACCCACATACAGAAAATGGACCAAACGCATTCGGATACTGGTGATACTTTAGGACATGTATCCATGGGTGATATGTGACGTGTATGAGTCAACCCCGCCTAAATCCAAGGCGCGGTGTGGCCGAAACCACTCAAAGTGTCTAACTTTTATTTGAAATGGACATGATTTTAAGTGAAAACAACAACTGTCTTACGAAAAATAGACCAAACGCATTCGGATTCTGTTTAAATTATAGGAAAACAAAATATGAGTCATATGTGACATGTACGAGTCAACCTCACCTCAATCCGAAGGCCGGTGTGGCCGGTACCACTAAAAGTGTCTTTCTTTTGTTTAAAATGGATGCGCTTTTAAGTAAAAAAACCACATACAGAAAACGGAGCAAACACATTCAGATACTATTGATACATTAGGACATGTATCCATGGGTCATTTGTGGAATGTAGGAGTCAACCCTACCTCAATCTGAGGCGCGGTGCGGCCGGCACCACTCAAAGTGTCTAACTTTTATTTGAAATGGACATGATTTTAAGTGAAAACAACAACTGGGATACGGAAAACCATCCAAAGGAATTCGGATACGATTGATACTTTAGGAAATGTATCCATGTGTCATATGTGACGTGCACGAGTCAACCCCGCCTCAATCCGAGGTCCGGTGTGGTTGGGACCACTCAAAGTGTCTTTCTTTTGTTTAAAATGGATGCACTTTTATGTAAAAAAACCACATACGGAAAACTGACCAAGCGCACTTGGATACTATTGATACTTTAGTACATGTATCCATAGGTCATTTTTGACATGTACGAGTCAATCCCTCCTCAATCTGAGGCACGGTGTGGCCGGCACCACTCAAAGTGTCTATCTTTTCTTTGAAATGGACAACAGTTTAAGATAATACAACAACTGACATACGGAAAACCGACCAAATGCAGTCGGATTATGTTGAAACTGTAGGAAAACGATCCATGGGTCATATGTGACGTGTACGAGTCAACCTCGTCTCAATCCGAGGGACGGTGTTCCCGGTACCACTCAAAGTGTCTTTCTTTTGTTTAAAATGGATGTGCATTTAAGTAAAAAAAACCACATATGGAAAACTGACCAAATGCACTCAGATACTGTTGATACTTTAGGACATGTATCCATGGGTCATTTTTGACATGTACGAGTCAACCCCGACTCAATCCGAGGCGCGGTGTGGCCGACACCACTCAAAGTGTCTAACTTTTCTTTGAAATGGACAACAATTTAAGTTAAAATAACAACTGACATACGGAAAAACGGCCAAATGCATTCAAATTCTATTGAAACTATAGGACAACGATCCATGGGTCATATGTGACATGTATGCGTAAACCCCGCCTCAATCCGAGGCGCAGTGTGGCTGGTACCACTCAAAGTGTCTAACTTTTCTTTGAAATGGACAACAGTTTCAGTTAAAACAACAACTGACATATGGAAAACCAACCAAATGAATTCAGATTCTATTGAAACTTTAGGAAAATGATCCATGGGTTATATGTGACGTGTATGAGTCAACCCCGCCTCAGTCCTAGGGCCGGTGTGGTCGGTACCACTCAAAGTGTCTTTCTTTTGTTTAAAATGGATGCGCTTTTAAGTAAAAAAACGACATACGGAAAATTGACCAAACACTTTCGGATTCTATTGAAACATTAAGAAAATGATTTATGGGTCATTTTTGACGTGTATGAGTCTACCCCCCCCCCCTCAATCTGAGGCGCGGTGTGGCCGACACCACTCAAAGTGTCTAACATTTATTTGAAATGGACATGATTTTAAGTGAAAACAACAACTGGCATACGGAAAACCAACCAAAAGCATTCGGATTCTGTTTAAACATTAGGAAAACGATCCATGTGACATATGTGACATGTACGAGTCAACCTCGCCTCAATCCGAGGTCCGTTGTGGCCAGGACCACTCAAAGATTGTCACTTTTCTTTGAAATGGACAACGGTTTAAGTTAAAACAACTGGAATACAGAAAATGGACCAAAGGTATTCGGATACTATTGATACTTTAGGACATGTATCCATGGGTCATATGTGATATGTAAGAGTAAACCTCGCCTCAATCCGAGAGCCTGTGTGGCTAGGACCACTCACAGTGTCTTTCTTTTGTTTAAAATAGATGCACTTTTAAGTAAAGAACCACATACGGAAAACTGACCAAACGTAGTCGGATACTGTTGATACTTTAGGACATGTATCCATTGGTAATTTGTGACGTGTATGAGTCAACCCCGCCTCAATACGAGGCACGGTGTGGCCGAAACCACTCAAAGTTTCTAACTTTTATTTGAAATGAACATGATTTTAAGTGAAAACAACAACTGGCATATGGAAAACTAACCCAACGCATTCAGATTCTGTTGAAACTTTAGGACAACGATCCATGGGTCATATGTGACGTGTACGAGTCAACCTTGCCTCAATCTGAGGGCCTTTCTGGCTAGGACCAATCAAAATGTCTTTCTATTGTTTAAAATGGATGCACTTTTAAGTAAAAAAACGACATACGGAAAACTGACCAAATGCTTTCGGATTCTATTGAAAATTTAGGACAATGATCCATGGGTCATTTGTGACGTGTACAAGTCAACCCCGCCTCAATCCGAGGTGCGGTGTTGCCGGCACCACTCAAAGTGTCTCACTTTTCTTTGAAATGGACAACAGTTTAAGTTAAAACAACAAATCACATACGGAAAATAGACCAAAGGCATTCAGATACTATTGATACTTTAGGATACGTATCCATGGGTCATTTGTGATGTGTACGAGTCAACTCCGCCTCAATACGAGGCACGGTGTGGACGACACCACTCAAAGTCTCACTTTTATTTCAAAAGGAAATCATTTTAAGTGAATACAACTAAAATTTACAGTCATCAAAGATAGTCGCAAACTCTTTTTCATGAGTTGGGTAGTTTCTCTCATGGGGTCATAAGTGACGAGACACCTAAGAAAATATCTTTTCCCCATATATTATAAATAATACAAGTTCAATGCAAAATTCATCACAAATCATTACATACCCAAACCTAGTATCACAAAAAAATGGGATTTGAGTCAATTTGAATGTCTTATTCAACTCTAATAGATATTTATCACACTATTCTGCCTATTAGAATTTGATGGGTGAGGTGAATTACCACTGGATTATTGTTGTCATATGTGTTTTTTTGGGCTATTTTAGGTGTTTTTATAATGTTTGAAGTCTGTATGTGGCTTTTGTGATATTTTTTATGCAGGTGTATATTGGAGGGTATACTGGAGGGCTGTTGTGCACTCTTTTTTTATGCAGGTGTATGGTAGGGATTTTGGAGGCTTCTGGGGGTTGCTGTGCAGCAGCTCTGGGAAAAGATTTACCATCGGTTCTGAACCGTTGGTAAAGCCTTTTCATGAATTCTGGAAAAACTTATACCAATGGTTTTGAACCGTTGGTAAAGAGTTTCCCATAATTCTCAAACACATATACCAACGGTTTAAATGAAACCTTTGGTATAGGGATTTCCTCACGGCTAACTGGCCAACAGTTTGGGAAACCATTGGTATACCCTATACCGACGGTTTTCCAACCTCTACCAACGGTTATAAACCGTTGGTATAGCCTACTTTTCCAGTAGTGTCAAAAACCACATCTCTCTCTACAGTTGGTCAAAGTTATCATTGGTCCTTAGAATATAGTATATTTTCTGAACTATATTCTTATTTTGGTATCAATAGTAAATATAAAGCATAAAACTCCCATAAAATTTCATTAAAAATGGAATATGATCTCTATATGTTGAAACATCTACCCTCATGAAACCTTCTTCCAAATTTTCCTCTAATTGCACCATCAAATCCATTAACTCTGCCTATTACAAATGGTATGTTATTGAATATATTAGTTTGGTACCAATATTTATTTCAATGTTGAAATTAATTTTTCAATGAGGGGGAAACCTTAGGATATCAATTAGTAAAACATGCATGTATTCATTCATAATAGTAGGTGGTTGTTTCACTAAATCATCCACAGCTCACAAATCCAAGATCAACAATTTCTAAGAAATTGATCTACTTTTTTTAGGGATATCCCTAATAGTTATACTAAAGTTACCACCCATTAATTAATGTGATCCTAGACACATTTTCCTAAATTTATATTGTACTATGATGATAGAAATCCAACCAAGAATAGACATCCAATAACAATTCCATTACTTATATAACATCACAGGGTCTCATCTTTATAATAATAATATATTTAGAAAACCACTATCTGTATATAGCATGTTAACATTAATGGAAAAATTATGTGAGAGGATGATCTCTACTAATATGAGTCTCTAGTCTAACCGGTCGGTCTAGGGGATCCACTTGAATTTATAACTCCTAAAATTTATTTCATATATAAAAATTGCTCATTTTAGTATTGATAATTATTTTTTCTATAATAGAGATGAAACATGTTGTATTTCAAAACATATCTAGTGTTACATGATCATATCCCTCTATCATATGCATCTTCCCATGGACCTAGATTCCAGTACCCTACTATTGATAAGGTCCACATGGAGGTGGTGGTGAGAGTGGATCAACCCATATCAACCTATAGGTCCACATGTTGTTCCATCTACTCCTCTATTAAAACAACTATGGGAAGGATACTCTATCTACAATAGAGAGTCGCCTAATTCTGACATTACCTCTATCGTGAAGTCACACCCACAATACCTCCCTCACAACCATCAACTAATATCTTGGTCATGTAATATAGCGAAACATGGAACATTCCTCTAAAGGAATAGAAAATCATATCTCCCTACTAGTTAGACCTCATGTTGGATCCCTTTGATTATGATCCTCTATACTAGGATCAGGAATTACAATTCCTTAGTTATTGGTATCTCAATGTCTATGATCACCTAACTGTTTCTGATAAATATAAGTTAAGAATATTAGAACCAGCTATTGTTTTCGGCTACATCATCTAAAGGAAAATCTTGATAATAATTTCTCTATAGATCATTTCAATATGTATAGATTCCTAGAGGTACAAACCAAGATCAAATATCCCTTTGAATTCCTCACTTGACTATTCATGATTTTATAAATTTATCAAAAATAATTCCATCATCAACATTGCCAGATCGTACTCATCTATGAAATAGTGATCAATCATTTATAAGTGTTGACTAGAATTATCATGATTATTTATAATAAATTCCTAGTAATGTCCCATTATTCTCTAATGAACACTAAATTCACAAATAATTATCTAGTTTTTTGGTATCTATAACCAAAAAAAATCTTTAAGTCAATAAATATATTCATTACACTACTTACTAAGAATTAGATTAACCTCGAAACTAAGGAATCCTCTGGTGATAAAACTCATGCAACAAAATCATCATATGTCTAGTCTGTTCCTTCTTAGTAGGGACTAAATTATTCTCTATAGGTGGAGTATATAACATTTTCATAGTGTTCATGTATATTCTCTCCAATTTTAGTGTGGGGATATCTCTTAATTGGGTACCTAAAATAACACCTCATTTCTCAATTGATCAATGAGTGGATGCTATATAACTCTATGATTATCATTGTAGTTAATATAATATATGTTGTTAGTCTATAGGGTGTAATCCTATATTAAAAAAGATAAATCAATGGTTATTAAATCATATATAGTTAAGATAAATCAATAAGGATGTGGGAAAATTCATAACTAAGATGTTATATGATATATGTGTCATTGAATTCTAAACTTTACATAATGTTAGAAGTTTCTAAGTTAACTAAAAAACTATCGAAGTCCTACAAAAATAATACACTAATTTCTCAAACCAATATTGGGTTACATATAATTTTAATTAAAAATAAGACCATTTGAAACCATTTCCCTAACTTTCTAAAAAAACATAAAAAATTGATAAACCCAAACTCTATCACAAATACAGATCCACTATAATAGAACTCTAACATCACTCATCCCATTGATTCATTTATATGGCTAGAAAATTGGTTGATTGTGCCACCCCAAGACTCCCTTCAATAGTAAAAAGGCCATTAACTTACACCAAGAGGGAATATCATCAATAAAGGAGGCCTTACCCTAATTATAACCTATAAAAAACATATATATCCAATAAATTATTACGAAAAAATATAGGAAAATATAGTATAATTTCCATGCATGAGAAACTATGTTATTAAAATAACACCACATAGGCAGCCTTTAATGTAAAACTAAATACATGGTAATAAAAAATAATTTTATGATTATCCCATGAAAAAATAGGAAAGCTTACCTATAGAAACACCAACCCCATTAACTCAGATATGGTGTCTACCATATTACATCATCATAAGATATAAGGAATCACATATTGCTGGACCAAATAGTTTAGTAGTCTTTGTATGATAGATAAATACTTGAAATTATAATTAAATTGAAAACATAAAATAAAAAACGTTTTTTATTTGAGAACACAATTATTCCTGACAGTGTATCCCTGCATATCAATCAAAAAACAATTCCTGGCATCCTAGGGAGAATAAAACATAAGAAATGGTTGGGTTCAGATGCTTAGTAAGGGTAAGAATACTATAGAAGCTATCATGAGTAAATGATCCTAAAAAATATTTAAAGGTCACTAAATAAATTAAATTTCATTTAATAAATAAACTGAACATATTATTGTAGAAATAAATAATGATAAAATAAATCCATATAAATAATCCCATGAGCTTGAAACATATCCATGGTTATTATAACTAATCGAATAATCACATAGAAATCAATAAATGATCCCATAATGTGGTAATTCATAATATCAGTCATTATAAACATATAATCTTGGCCACATTACAAGACTTATTATTATTAAGTCATTGTGCCAATATATCTTACATAAATGGGTAAGGCCTCAATCAAATACCAATGCTGATTTATCTCATGATACCTAACAATGAATCGAGGGGTTGTGTAATTCCAGGCCCCAATAATCACTTCATAATTCCAATCCATTCCTCATATTAAATGGGTGAAACATAATCAATACAAACATTCATATTGAAAAATTAACACATGAAATAATAATATCCCAATCAATAAACGTAATCACAAATCATCAAAAGTAATATGATGAATGGTTATAAACTTGTAAATCCCTAGTAAAAATGATCATAAATCATCTAGAGAAATAATAAGGATAGTATTAATACAACATATACCCATTGGATCATATTTACAATAAAGGTTTTGTGTTATTGATGAATAAAAATCCTCTAAAAATGTCATTAAAACAATTTTGGGGAAAATGACATATTCACATTGAAAATATTTTTAAACTAAAAGTTTAAAAAATATTTTCAAATTTATTTTCTATGAAAATAATAAATTAAATATTTTAAAATAATATTTATATAATTGAGTGGTCATAGTGGTGGAAAATTGTTTTCATGCTGTACATGTTAAAATAATCATTCCTTTCACATTTTTGGTACACAACGAATGGGCCTTGTTTTCAAAATAACACTAAGATTTCTTTCAAAACATTTTTTATTTAGTAAAAATGTGTGAGGATATATTTAATAAATCATTTTTTATATGATTAAAAAAATTATAATTTTTTAGAAAACATGGATTTTGATGAAAAAGTATTTTGGACCGAAGAGATAAATAAAGTCACATTTTCTTAAAAAAGTTTTCTCTCTCCATTTATGTATCAAAGAGTGTAAAATGGAACTATTACTTGAAAAGGCTCATGAATAACCATAGGATAATAAAATATATTTACTTTAACATATCAAGGTAAAATAATTCCACTAAGGGAGACTAATACAAAAAAAATCCCAAATAATGGTTAGATTATAAAATAAGCCCTTACCTTTTTGGTAACTTTTGAATGATACGCCCCATGAAAGAAATAATATCAAATAAAAAACAAAATATCATGAATTTAAATAGTTTCATGACATAAAATATAAAATTTTATAGTATATATGAAACACAAATGACCAAGTGGTGGTTATGGTGGATGTCTCATGGAAGTAAAAGTGAGATGAAAAACTGTTACCACTTGTTTGAATTCATTTGTATATTTCTAAACCTCTGATATAATAAATATATGTTTGTAAAAAATACATTAAATAACCATACTATTATAAATAGTACCATATATTATTTTTTTTATAGTCTTTTATCACTCGTTTATCAGCAATTGTTTGTTAAGATCTCTATTTTGGGTGATAATTGTTTTGTTTTTCATGTATGTTTTACTTTGGTAATTTTTGTCCTTTTAATATGATAATGGTTAAATAATATCAATAATTGTAAACACTATATTAATATAATATATATTCATTATATATTTATTTATATTAATCAATAAAATTTAGACATAGATTGTGGAATATACTATTCATTGAGACGATAGGTTGTCTGTATGCATGAACGATGTTTCCATTTTTCTTGATAGATGAAAAAAAGGAAAATAAAATTTAATTAACCATTCATTAATAATTATTATGTTATATATATATTTTATATTAATACAATATATCCTTATTACCATTCATGTAAAAATAAAATGAAAAACATTTCACATCGCTACGTGGAGGCGGTAGTCCACATGTACGCATGAGAGAGGTCATTATTTTCCAATGGAATGGAAGGTAATAAGTTATATGTGATATTATATTTCGAAAAGTATGGTTATATAATAAATATCACATATATTATTTAACTTTTATCCTTACTACCTTCCATGTAAATTGTAAAAAAAATGAATCACATCACTTTGTGAGGCGGTAGTGTTCTCTACACATGAGCGATGTTATCGTATCCATCAAAGAATGTAAATTAAGAAGATATATGTTATATGGTATTTTAATAATTATAATAAAATCATTAATATCATATAAATATTTTAAATCCATCATTAATTCCATACCCTAAAGGTGGTAATGGAAAATGAACTATATTGTTTCGGAATGTGGTAATTCATCGTACACACGATCGATGGTTTCATTTTCCATTTGATAGAAGTGTTTATGGATATAGGCTATGAAATTAACTAAATAAAGTATATATTATATTATATTCTGGTGATATTATTTGGTAATATTTGTAAAATAGTAGGAGTTAGAAGAAGAAGTGAAATGAAAATGCATCGTAAATTTTTTTACCTCTTCTTCAAGAAACCTCTTTAGGTTTAACATGAACCCTTACTAAATTATCTTTATGATATAAAAAATACCTCTGGAATATTGGTAGATAAATAAGGAATATATTTTATCTTGTTTTTTTCTGAACCAAATTCCATTTCAAGTGTGAATAATAGAGGACAGGGGGTGTCCTTTTATAAGCGAGGGAGAGGACACGATCAATATTTTTGAAAAGAATCAATTCCACCCACATTTTTATCATGTAAAAATAATAAAAATCGTTAATTTTAAAAATTGTCGATTAAAGAGTCTAAATATGTATAATAAATGGGTTTTATATAAGTTTCTAGGTCATTGTGACCCTTATCCTTTTAGTTTAACCTCCCGATAGATTAATTTTTACCCTAATCGTCGTAATTAATTTTTATTGTTTTTACTATTCATAATTATTAAAAAATAAATTGATATTTTTAAATAATATACATTATTCTAATTAAAAATAATGAATCCATTTTTTCAAATTAAATTTTCATAAGTGGTGGAATCCAATTCAAAATTATACCCATAGACGTGACAAAAAAGCCGGTTTCCAAAGGGAAAATTCGCATAGGTATAGAATGTTTTAATATCAAAATTTAGCATTAAATTTATTAAATGACAAAATTAGTTAAATATTAATATAATTGAACTAATTTAATGTTAAAATAAATTTAAAATATTATTTAACTTTATAACTGATTTAAATGAAAAGGAATTTTTCAATTAATTTTTTTATTTTTCCATGTTCATCAAAAAATTAATATTTTAAGAAAATATTCAAAAATTCACCAAAATATAATTTTGATATGTAGACTTAAAATATTATTTTTATTTTTAAAAATAAATTTTTTATAAGGGGTAAATATTAATTTTAAATTATGTATGTAAAGTGTGACTTGTCCACCATTTACAAAAACATAGTTTTTTCAAAAACATTTCATTCTCTTTCAAATGGTTATTATTTTATTTATAATAAATAGATAACCATTTAATTTATTTTATACAGTGGTAAATCATATAATTTCTATAATTTATTTATTAATTTTCATATCTATCATCTTAATGGCTAGGTTATAATGGACATGTTTATTGAATAAAATTTTAATAGAGTGTCACGTTTTATTTAAACAAGGAGTTGTGTGCATCACAAGATATCTAAGAGAATGAATTTATTTAAAAGTAAATATATTTTAATGTCTCAAGGTGTTATATTTTCTTTTTATATTGATTTCATGTGTCATATATGCTATCAAACATGATTTTCTTATTTTTAAATTTGAGGTTGTCACATTATACCCTCTTAAATAAAATATGTCCTAGTAATTTAATATTGATCTCAATAATAAAGGGTTTTGCATTTGAAAATTAGCTTCTTGACAACCCAAATTTTTATAATGGTTAATAAAACATCCTCTTGATAATAGATAATGTAAATTATGAAATTCATCTGTAATAATCACATAAATTGGATTCCATTTAAGAGAACATATGTGGGAAATGAAGTATGCACATAGAAGAAAATTGTAATGACCAACTGATGATAGTGGGTGATAGTGGTCATTGATCACAATAAGTTTAATGATCAATAAAAATTCAACACCCAAAAAACCGTAAATAATCAATGAGTTAAAGTGAAATTTGATTCCTCATAAATGTAGGTATTAGGATAACATTTTTTATGATTCCTTTCATATAGTTAAGGAATTCATTTACCATCTAGACTAAGAACATATGGAAATATACATACATGATATCTTTGTTTTTCATAGTCACAATTTCATCCTTTTTATTCTTCGATCAATTCCCACTTTATTTTATACTCTACGAAATGAATATTTATATTGAATTTTTATACTCGAAACACATTTAACAAATCACTAAAATACCATGTCATTTGTCCTTTCTATATATATTTTACAAAATCCAAATGGTTAGAAAATGTTATCCAACAACACACAAAATTAATATTATACCATTATATATATAATTTACCTTAATACTTATCCAAAATTTGTCACTAAAAATTTAAATTCCAAAAAAATGAAGTATGATCATTAAATCAATATTACATTACTTATACAATATAAATTATCTTTTAATGATACATTCTATATATGTGAATAACATGACCACCATAAAATCATATTGAAAATATGAATTATTACAACAATAAAATATCATATTGGAAAAAAAATTATATAGATCTAAAGAGGTATTGAACTCTATTAATGATAGAATAAACCATTAAATCACAAACCAATTTCATGGTCACTAATATTATACAAAAAATTATCATTATCATTATTATGTTAATATACATCACATGTTAAGGGTTATATTCCTTTAATAATGTTTTTTAAAAAAATATAAACATTATAATGAATCAATTTTGTCTTACTATTCAACACATGTTTTAAAATTCATAAAGAAATACTATTTTAGTCTAAGATTATTATAATTAAAATATCATGAAAAATATAATTTTACAACATATTTCGTGGATATAAATACACAATAACATTATTTATTTCACATTGGATGTATCAATTTCATAAGATGGAAATTAATCCCTTAGCCTATTATGCGGTATATTCCCCCAATGCTTGGGAAATTGGTTATAATAGTTCCCCATATCATTATAGTTAAATAAATAAACTTTAAGGGATTCCCCCTTACACTTACATTCATAAGTATTAAGGAATATTTCTAAAAAAATTAAAAAAATGGTTTCCTTTTAGGTACGAACTAAGTTGATTATTTCAGCAAGTATAAATTGTGGAAAAAACTTTCTCTCCCTTCTTCCCTTCTTCCCTTTATCCATTTTTTCATTATCATCTTATTTATCCGTTGTTTCCATTAAAATCCATATAAATTGGAGAATTATTTCTCTATCTTGATAACACATGATATTATGTTCTCATATGATGATAATATTTTGGATACTAGTTCCCTTCAATGCATTGGATTAATTCCATCAAATATATGGTTAATATTTTTCATTGGATTATGTATATCATTCACAACATGACATGATAACCTTGTAAATATGGCTTCATACATTGAAACATTTTTCTATTCTTTCTATCCTATACTCAAAAATTTTCATTCCATATCCTCTCATTGGTCATGATGAAAATAGTTTTCCAAGAATAGTACCTTGAAATACATTCATTCCATGTTTACTATTTCGATTTTATACTTATTATTTTGAATAAATAACCACTATTGAAGTTCATATTCTAAGAGATGATAAAATTCTATGATTACTTTCTCTATTTCACTATCCCAAATCGATAAGTATTTTCTATATGTAACATATCCCTTACTCAGTTAATAATGGATTTTTAGTCCCATTGAATGATATTGGTTACGGACACATGAAGCGATCTAACTTTTTTACACCCCATGGTGGATCAGTAGATTGCTCTATACGAGAAATTATATTACTCATAACCTCATTCAAATTCCCTAATATGGTTATAATTTGATCAGTTCTAACTATAATTCCATTATTTAAAAGGTTGGGGAAGAATCCTCAATTTCTTATTCAAAAACATTTCCTCTTTAGTGTGGGTAGATAGAGACCCATTATATAGCCTGAAGGCCGAAGGCTTAGTGGCTTGAATACAAGGCTTGAAGGCCCATTTTTTGGCCCAAAGGACCCATCAGTGAATAGTACTGCTATAGTACCCGCTCTACTAGAGTACCATCAATGCTATAGTACCTTCTACAGTGCCTCTGCCACTACAGTGTCATCACTGCTACAGTTATACCGCTGCTGTAGTCCTGCCACAGTGCCCGACTACATTACTACTACAGTACCCGAAATTTTTCCCCTATCCAAATTTTATCCTGGGTCTTTTTGATGCTAATAAAGAGTTTATACCACATGGGTACATGCTCGTTGGCTCCAACTATAGTTCTATCTCTATCTTCATAATATTTTCTTTGAGAGAAATCCCTAGGGTATTTGTGTGCATTGATACAGTTCTCATTCCTTTTTTTAGGAACCATTTCCTAATATTTTCTTACAATGGATTAGATAATAAAATTATGAAACAAAATTTATAATCCCAAAACTACTGAAACACTTAAAATAAATTATAAATTTTACACATAGATAATCTAATAATCATAAACATGGTTTATTTGGGGATATATGTTGAAACCAAGGATATTCTTTGCTAGAAATGGAGTCTGGTTTTCCTTTTTTTTCAATGCACACATAGATGATCAAGGATTTTTCAATATGTTTGATATTACAGTACAATATGACTACATTCTTGTAGGTTGTGTTGTTTCCCTGTGTTTTCCAAATTTTTTGGCCCAAAATTAGAAGGAAGAGGATAGCATCATAAAAGCTTGTTTTCTAGAATCAACTCATTATAAAAATTGTTGTAGGAATGTATTTTTCTATGACTAGGTTTCATGAATGGGAGCTTGGTGAATGTGTGGTGAGTTGACAACATTATCCGCAATTACAAGAAGTGGAACATCATGAGTGAATGATGGTTTGATGAAGATCTTCACAAAAATGAGGAATCTCAAAAGATATTTGTGAATGGAGGATCTTCATAAAGTATTTTTAACATGAAAATAATTAGAAAAAATTCAAAATCTCTCTAACTTTGTGAAGATTTGTAGCTTTGCTAAAAAGCATTCTATGTGATATTGAGCATCAGGAAAAATTATTTTACCCTTGAGTTATTCCAATGTTTCTGTGTAATGGGTGATTCACGATTACCGGGTTCTTTGTGATGACTCAGTGAGCTTCATGAAGGTACTGAGCTTCGTGAAAGTCAATTTTGAACATTATTTTTTTAGTGAATAGGGAATTCAATGTGCATAAACTCAGAACTATGGTTCAAGAAAAGTCTCAAGCTATTCAAGGATAAAGTGTTCAATTATAATATAATAAATTGACCTTTATGTTGATAATCTGAGTAAGACTTCACCCAAGGTAGTGAGTTAGGGGGAGTCGATGGAAGTGTTCTGAGGGAGGAAGTGTGATATACCTAAAATCATGTAAAGGTAATATAACTGGAACATAGGGAATGTGGCAGAATTTCTATATTTCACAACTAGTAAATATTAGTGGATTTAGGTATGATAGATACATGGTTGTCATATTCTCATTAGACTATCCCTAAGTGGTGAACCAAGTAAAATTGTTTTTTTGTCTCTTTGCGTGTGATTATTTGTTTTTTTCACATTCCCATTAGACAGATTTAACTTGATCCGACCAATTTTATAACAATATTTTTCACTTTCAAATAAAAAATCAACACCTAAAATCACTACTACCCTCTCAGGGAGTTATGACTTCCTTCAATATCCTTATTTTCAAATCATTTATAATGAGTTTTAAAGGAAATTTTAATTATCATAAGTATATCCTCCATGAGATTCAAACTTGGTGTGCATTAAGGCTCATTTTCAGGCACCATGTTATGATCAAGTCATGCCCAATATACCCTTTTTGGAGTTCTTACCCATAGTTATATATTTTATATAACCATGAAACCTTTTAGTATCGAAAAATGATTTATTTATTGGGAAAATAATATAATATTTTTTTACCAAAACATTATGATTTCCTTATATACTTATCCTTAAAGTATATCATCGGATTATGTTCTATAATATATATTTCCTAAATCCAGTTTCCAAATTTTCTACTAAAATGCCTCTGATACCACCTACAGAGACCCCAACTCTTATAACTCCGAGCCAATTTCTACTTTATTACATTAGAATAAGATACAAGAAATTGCATCCCAAAGGACCAAATATATTATTAGTCTTGGTAAACTAGATACATACTTGAAATTATCATTAAGATTTAAATATAGAATACACATTGTCTTTTCATTGAGAATTACATTATTCATCATAGAATATTATTTCATATCAATCAAAAATATCTTTATGGAATCCTAAGGATAACAAAAATTAATAAAGAGGTGACCTTAGATGATCAGTAAGGGTAAGTGTACAGTGGAGACTATCATGAATAAATAAGAATAATCAAAATAGAAAGGTAAATAACATAATCACATTCCATTAAATAAATAAACTGAACATAATCTGGCATAAATAAATTATGATCAAATAAATTAATAAAAATAGTTACATGATCTTGGAACTTATCCATGAATATTATAACTAATTGAATAAGTATATAGAAATCAATAGTTGATCCTATAATAAGGGAAAGAAAAATTTAATACATCATAAAAATACCTTGAAGGACATATTACAAGACTTCTTAACATCAAGGACTTATGCCAAGACATCTTACATAAATGGGTAAGGCCTCATCCAAACACCCAAGCAAATTTGTCTGATGAGAACTACTGACACATCAAGGGGATATGTAATTCCAAGCCCCACCCATCACATAATAAATACAATGAATTATTTATATGAAAGTTATATCACACTATCAACATAATCATTCGTATTGTAAAACTAAAATATGAATTATTAATACATACCCATATCAATAAACATAATTATAAACCATCTGAAGTAATATGGTGAATGATAATACAATTGTACATCCCCTATCAAATTAATAATAAAACATCTAGATAAATAATAATTACAGTATCAATAAAACATATACCCATTGTATCATCATTAAAATAAAGGTTTTTTGTCTTTAATGAATATAAATATCCTTAAAGTTTCATTAAAACATTTTTGAGGAAAATAAATTTTTCATATTAAAAATTTATTTTAAAACTAAATGCTAAAAAATATTTTGGAATATTTTTATTTGAAAATTTCCTTTTAAAACATGTAAAATAATCTATAAAACATTTATTTTTCATGATGGTAGAAAATTTCATTCACGTGGTACATGTTAAATCAAATATTACTCAAATTTTTTATAAAATCCAAACGAACCTTGTTTTGAAATAGACTTGAATATTCCTTTCAAAAAAATTTAAAATATTCAAAATGGGTAAATATTTCTTTAATAACTCATTTTTAAATGTTTAAAAAACATTTGGAAACATATTTATCAGAAAATTATTTTGGTAAAAAAATATTTTTGATCCAAGAGAGAAATAAAGTCAAATTTTCATAAAAATATTTTCCCATGTATTTTAAGTACCAAAGAGTGGGGTTCATGAATATACATTGGATAATAAAATATATTTATTTTAATATATAAATATTAAATAATTCACCCAAGAAAGGTTTAATCAAAACCAATCTTGTATAATGGTGAGATAGTGAAATAAACCCTTACCAATTTGGAAAATTTTGATACTTAATCACCATGAAAAAAACATAAAATGAAACATTAAATACCATGATTAAAAATATATCAATAATATAACAAATAAAAATAGATTTTATATACACTAAACAAAGGAATAAGTGTGGAATATGATGTATGTTTCACAGAAGTAAAAGTGAGATGAGAAACCCTTATGACTTGTCTGACATTCTTAATATGTGTTTGAAACTCATTTATAATAAATATAGTTTTAATGAAAATATGTTATATAACCATAATAATATATATCATACAATATAATATTTACTTATTCTTTTTTTATCCCCATTTTATTAGTAATTTTTTGTTAAAATCACTATTTTGGGTGAAAATTGCTTCATTTTTCATGTATGTTTTGGTTTTATAATTTTAGTAAGTTTAATTTTATCATGGTTATATGATATCCATAATTATAAACATTATAATAATACCATATATATTCATTATATATTTATTTATATTAATATATAAAAGTTAGCAATAGAAAATGGATTACACTGTTCATGGAAAATGTAGTTCATACGTACGCATCAACATTATTTCCATTTATCATGATGGATGGAAGGGATGTAAAATAAATATTAATTAACCTCTAAATAATAATTATTTCCATCAATGTATAAATAAAATTAATAACATTTCACATCGCTACGTGGAGACGGTAGTCTACACATACACACGAGTTACATTATTATTTTCTAATGGATTGGAAGGTAATAATTTAGATGTGAAGTTATATTTCTATAACTATGGTGAGATTATAAATATCACATATATTAATTATCTCTTATCCTTACAACCTCCCATATAAACATTAATTTAAAAATTAATCTTATAACATCACAAGGCAATAATCTGTCAAACACACGAGCGATATTATCATATCCCTCACAGAATGGAAAGTAATAATTTATATGTGATATGAAAATTAAATATGTATAATAATATATTTAATATCATATAAATTTCGTAAATATATCATCACATCCATCCATGAATGTTGGTGATGGAAAATTAATTACATCTATTCGTGGGGCGGTAGTCTGTTGTACATGTGATTGATGATTTAGTTTTCCATTTGATGGAAGTGGATATGGATATAGGTTATTATGTTAAAATAATAAATTATTATTATATATTAGATAATTTTATTATTAGTTTTTCATTGTTTAAAAATATTGGAAGGAGTTTCAAGAATAAGTAATATGAAAATGCATAGTTAAAACTTTTACCTCTTCTTCGACCAACCTCTTTAGGTTTAAACTAAAGCCTTCCAATATTAGATTTATGATCTAAAAATACCGTTAGGATCTGGGTAGATATTTAAGGAATATATTTTAGTACAAATTGGGTGAAAAAGGGCTTTGGGAGTGTAAATAGGGGTGGGTAGGATGTGTCCTTTTATAAGTGGGGGAGATGACACACTTGGTATTTTTGAAAAGAATCTATTACGCCAATGATTTTATTAAGATAAAAGCCTAAAAATTGGGATATTATTGAACCATAGATATTATAGAGTCCAAACATGTCCATAAAATTTGGTTTTATCAAGTGTTTAGGTCATTTTAACCATTATAAATTTAGTTTAACCACTCGATAAACCCATTTTAACCTTAATTGTGGTAATTAAATTTTATTTTTTTACTATTCATAATGGTAAAAAAATAATTTATTCTTATTATATAATATAATTTATGTTTAGTCCAAATATATAATGTATTTTTTCAAATTTTATTCATATAATTTTAAAATTTTAATACAAAATTATAAGGGGAGATGCAATGAAAAAACAGGTTTCCAAAAAAAAAATTAAATAAGTATTAAATGTTTTAATATCAAGATTAAATATTAAATTGATTAAAATGACACAAATTAGTTATATTTTAATATAATTTTACTAATTTTACTTTAAAAACAATTTTAAATATATTTTAACTTTATATATAATTTAAATAAAGAGGTGGTTTTCAATTAATATTTAGTATTTTTTACTATTCATCCAAATGTTTACCTTTTCAGAACAGTCTTAAAAAATCACCCATAGATTACTTTTACATTTATATTCAAAAATTTATGTTTAATTTTTAAAATATGTTTTTTTAAAATTGGTAACAATTAATTTTAAATTGTGTGTGATAAGCGTGACTGATCTGTTATTCAGAAAAAATATATTTTTTCATAAAAAATTTCATTTTATTGGAAATGGTACTTATTTTATTTATAATAAATAGATAATAATTGAATTTATTTTATACATATTTAAACATTATAATTTTTATAATTTATTTAGTAATATTAATACCCTCCAACTTAATAGCTAGGATATAAAGGTCATGTTTAAAGAATAATATTTTAATACTGTCATGTTTCATTTAATCTTGGTGTTACATGCATAAAAATATATCAAATAGATTGGATTTATTTAAAATATATATATCATAAAGTCTTGGGGTGTTATTTTTTATTATAATCTTTTTGTTTCATGTCTTACACATTATCAAACAAGATATTCTTATTTTAAAATATCTGGGTGTTAAATCCTCCTTCTTTAGGTTCTTGGTATGATCTGTAAATATAATCATTACCATTACACACTACTGTGAATCAGATACAACAACAGTATACCTACCAAAGATTCCTATTTACTATTCTCCATATATATAGAATGCAACATTTGTAGGGAGAATTTCCTATATAGGGGTTTGCATAAATATAGAATGTAAGATCCACTAAAACAACATGGAAGGTTAAATAGGTGGTTCCCCTAAAAATTAATGTTTGGGGAAGGATAATAATATTCTTATATATTAATTTTGGGTTCATACAACCAATATCATAATTAAAACCCTATCTTAAATCCCAATTTTAATTCATATCCGAAAAGAAACTATTAGTGTATGATATGATGTAACACTTATAGCACCCAAACTACTCATATTTCATTATATACAATCCACATTACTATTAATATTGTAGGTTAATATATATTATCAAGGGATATTTTTATTGATCAAGGAAATATCAATCCCTATTGGGGATAATTCCTCAGGACATGGGGTAATACAGACTCAATGGATGGATGACCATTCTCCAATACCATGGGTAATTCCTAAACACTATCTTTCAAATGGGGGTCTCTTCCATATCACTAATATGTCAGAAGGGGTATCTGAACCCAAATAGAGTTTCTTACCCTAAAATATATGAGACTACCAAATCCTTTTATGCTTTTAATTCCTTTCCTAAACCATGTTATAATCATTTTAGAGATAATATCACTAAACATAGCAAAATGAAATGTGAACAAAATCTGATGAAAAATCTAATCACACTTTCATTCTTTATGGGAAACAAATCTCAAAATGTACAATTTATTTTTACAATACCAATGATCGGGTGAGAAGATATGAAATACACTAATAATAAGCAAATACATGGTATATAATGTCTTAGATAAGGAGTGTGGTCCCTAGAGAGTGTCTTGACATGTATTTCCATTACCATGGTTATTTTTGCTCCAACCAATATAGTATGCACCATAGGTGACTTGACATATGGGAATTACAAGGTGACTATGAATATATCATGAAGAAATAGATTTATATAACCCAATTATATAGAATGTTTCCCAAACCTACATGTTGTGTTTTTTAGTAATTTGGGGGATGTGTACTCCAGCACCATCTGGGACATGTGACCTTTTGAAACATGTTGTGTGTTTTAAAACAACACATCATGTGATATTTCTTTCTACCACATATAACCTAAATTTAATTGATAAAAACAAAACATATTATGAAAGTATACACACCATGTGATATTTAATAACTTTTAGTAACCTTATATTCATGTTTAAAATTTACAGATATTATTCTTGAATACTTAATGATTTTTTATCAAGTTTTTTTTTCTCCAGGAATCCTATATCTCCAGATAATATATTTGATTCCTATACACCAAAAATTGTATTTTACCTCTATCATACATCATTCATTTTTGAAATCCCACTCTCCACTGTATTCTCACTTTTCATGTGAATCCACAACACTACCTAATCCTTACACTATCTTTTTCCAGTTTCCATACTTGATATTGTACCCTCCCAACATCTCACCCACCCCTTTTCATTTTGATGCCAAATATTCCACTACACTCTCCATTCCACAATCATGTCTCCACCTAAGGATATACCCCATAAAAATGATAATCATTTAATAAGAAATATGTGATCTCTTATCAATAAGTTTAATTAATAGATTGGTTAAAGTGATGGAAAAATATATATTGGAGATTGATCATCATCTATCAAAGTTTTAAACCTCAAAATTATAATATAAATTGTTCTTGTGATAGATAATTTGATTCAATGAATTATTTTTTTAAAAAAATTAGAAGAAAAATATATTAATATAGTTTCATGAATAAAAAGTTAAAAAATTAAATTTAGTGATGTACCTCATTAGTGGATCATTGATTCTATATTTAGTCTGTCTCAATCCATGAGTTCATCAACTACATGATGAATGATTCTCCAATCCATAATCCTCCTATAGTTTTCTATTTCAATGATTAATCCTTTGAAAAAATAATTAGTGATTAATTTATATAATAAATTTAGGGTTATATTTTAAATATCTATGTATATTCTTAGCAAAGTCTCAAAATTGGCCGGTCTAGGTAATGAATCACAATAAAAATATTACCTCTCCTAGAAATAATTATTCATCCCAAGTAAAAAAATAGTGATGAATTTTATATTTGAGGCTTAATATATTTGTTAAAAAAATATTTAACTTATTCATTTTTCAAAGGTTAAAATACCTAAATAAAAAATTAAATATTTATTTATCCACCTATAACATGAAATCCATAATGTGAAATTAGAAGAAATGGTTCTAATAACTCTAACAAAATTTTTATAAAGAAATTTTTTAAAGGGGTTAATAAAAAATCTATTTTATTTAGTAAATATTATCTCTAAATTATTAAAAGTATATTAAAATTATTTTACAGTTTTATTTGCTATAATTTTTCTTTTCATATTATTTATATATACAAATATCTTATCTTACCTTGTTTGTAAGGGTTATCTTATAAATACAAATTTTTTTCATGTACAGTTTCTCAATTTCCAGTATTCTCAAGGTATTAAATATTTTCCTTATAGTTTTCTATTTATTTTATATGTATTAACAATATTGTTCCCTCCCATATTGATTTATTTTTCATATCATTGATTTTTCATAAGGGGTCTCTCCACCTCTTTCATTTTTATGATTATTCTCTCTATCACACTTTATCTCTCTTTTGAGTTTAGATTTATCTTCTATATGCATGTTATTAACCATCTATTTTTTGAAAAAAGATGTGATAATATTTTTATATTATGTTTTATTATTTAATTTCATTCCCCACTTGAATTTCTTTATATTAATCTGGTTTTATTTCAATGAAATTTTAAGAAAATTCAAAATAGATTTCTTTTAAACATCATTATAATTTATAATATTCTTCATCGTGATAAAGATTTTTTGAGTTTTAATTTTTTTATATTTATATTTTTAATTTTTATAATATTATCATTGGTTGTATTTAAACTCGTTTTCATATAAATATATTCATCTATTATTTATATTCCTAAAAATTATGTTTTAATTATTTTTTATTACATCAAAAATTCATAAAAACTAAATAATTTTTTGAATTTTTTATAATTTCATATCTTATTTTAAAATATTTTCTCTCTATGTTAATAAACATTAATATTCAACCACTTAAAATACACTAAAATTATTTTCTCTCTCATTGAACCTTTTAATATGTTTTACTATGATGAAATAACTTCATTATTCAATATCTAATTTTTTTATGTATACTAGGTATTATAGAAATGAAATCCTTACAATTCAATTGATCCATCTATACATATATCATTCTATATATTAATATAAACTTTATGTAAATGACTTTCTATAGTTAATACCCTATACATTGTTTTTTTAGTAAAGGTTGATCACTTATATTTCTATATTATTCAATTAACTGGGGATATCTATTGAATTAACTATATATCTTTTTATTATAATAGTGTGAATATCCAATACATCATTATTTTGGTTGAAAAATATTTATTTAGATATCCAAACCATTCACTTGACTGGTGAAATCCTAAAAATATGCACACCCATTATTTGTTTAGGGATAATTATTTATTATTTATCCATATTTATATAAGAGGTTCCTTTTGGGGACATTTTGATATATATTATTTATCAATTATTTTTATGTGATGAATTTATTAGACTTAATTATTGATAGGTAGATCCATGAATTATACAAACTCTTGATTCATAAGTAGGTCTCATGAGAAAACCTAACTCTGGTATTTTTTGTATCCCCTCCCATTTATATATGATGTCATGGAAAGAGGCCTTGATAGTATATTTATGATGTATGAAATTTTTCATTACATCATTATGAGATCTTCTATTTTTATTTGAGTGGATATTATATTTCAATTGTTATCCCATCTATGGTTTCTGTTATACTCAAGATACTATTTATATGAAGTAATTTGATAAAAAACACTTTTTATGATATTGTGATCTTATTCTATTAATCAATCCATATCTCTCCTAATCATATCTACAACTTGTTTATGATATTATGTAATATTATTCCATTTTGAATTTTTTTATACACTAATAATTAATGAGCATATGAGATCACTCATTCATATTGTTTCCTTATTTCACCAAGAATCTATGGAAAATACTATGTATGATGTACGGATTGAAATAGAGGACTAAAATAGATTCATGTGTTCTTATGATATGTGATACACTTCTAATGTAATTTAATAATCATGTATGCATCTTGTATCTTGATATTAATAAAATTTATCAGTCTTTTTATAGTGATATATGAGTTTTTTCCAATATAATAAAAGATAATTCGATCCATTTCACAAAATTAAAGATTGATATAATAAAATTATATTAAATATCTTCTATAAATGAGATTGAAATTTCAATAAATATATATCGAATTGTTTTTTACATGATTATTAATTAAAGATATCCAACATTATAGGGAATGAAATTAAGTAGATAATACACTATGTAATAATTCGTGTGTATATTTCTCACAAGTGGTTATAATATGAGTGGAGAGAAATGGGGGATATTGAAACCATTCCTCTGGATATAAAAGATATTGGTGTAGGTATATTTATGATGTATGAAATTTTTCATTACATCATTATGATATCCTCTATTTTTATCTGAGTGGTTATTATATTTCAATTGTTATCCCATATATAGTTTGGGTTATACTAAAGATACTATTTATATGATGTAACTTGATAAACAACACTTTTTATGATATTGTGATCTTATTCTATTAATCAATCCATATCTGTCCTAATCATATCTCTAACTTGTTTATGATATTATTCTATATTATTCCATTTTGAATTTTTTTTATACACTACTCATTAATGAGCATATGATATCACTCATTCATATTGTTTCCTTATTTCACCAAGAAACTATAGAAAATACTATGTTTGATGTACGGATGGAAATATGGGACTAACATAGATTCACGTGTTCTTATGATGCGTGTTACACTTATAATATAATGTAATAATCATGTGTGTATCTTGTCTCTTGATATTAATAAAATTTCTTAGTCTTTTTATTGTGATATATGAATTTTTTCCAATATAATAAAAGATAATTGGATCCATGTCACAAAATTAAAGATTGTTACAATAAAATTATATTAAATATCATCTATAAATGAGATTGAAATTTCAATAATTAATGATAGAATTATTTATTAACTAATTATGAATTAAAGATATCCAACATTATAGGGAATGAAATGAAGTAGATAATACACTCTATAATTATTCGTGTGTATATTTCTCACAAGTGGTATAAGATGAGTGGAGAAAATGGGGGATATTGAAACCTTTCCTCTAGATATCAAAAATATTGGTGTAGAATTTTGATTATACCTTATATAACTGAAATAATTACTATTATAGAAATTATAGGATTTATATCTATAAGATCATATGGTGTAGGTATAGAGATATCATGTTTTTTATGGATATTCTCTAGATGGATTTAAAGAGGATGGTAAACAATGGTTTTGTTTTCATGGGATGTTCTTTATATGTTCAATGATTTGAGTGGAAGATATTTGTGTATTTTATATCATACATCTAGTATTAGATGCTTTTATATTGAAGACTTATCATTCGTTGGGGAGGGAGTTATGGTGAAAAAAAATAAAGAGGTTGGTTCTTGATTTCAGATCATGATATTTGGTTTTTCATAGGGTGAATGATGAACGTAGAGCTCTAGGTGGTCTTATATAGCCATAAAAAGTTCCTTATTTTATGATATAGGTTATATCAATTGATTTATTAATTTGGTTGATTAGATCATTGGGTTTATGTGATGTCATAGAGATGACTATGGATCAGTTGATTAAGTCGGATCATTTTTATAAAAATCACAGGATTAGTTTAGTGGATGATTTAGCAAGTCTATATATTGATGAAGTGGTGCATCATAATTGGGTTCTAAGTATGATAACATTTGATCTGGGTCCTTGTTTTAATTTAATAGTGTGTAAGAGTCTTAAATTTGATTTTTTTACTCGATTATTCCTTTAGAAAAATTTACATTATCATACAAATGGTTTGAATGAGCAGATAATCTTTATACTAGAGGAAATTTTATGTGAATGATTTTTTGGTCTTAGAAGATTTCGTGAGAATCACTTTAAGTCATTATGATTTTCTAAGATAATAATTATCATTCAACAATTGGTGTGGCTCTATTTTTTGTGTTTCATGGGTTTATCTATAGATATCTATTATGATGTATTGAGGTTGAAGAGTCAAATATTCACGGAAAAAATTTACAATAGAACATGACCGAGAAGGTGAAAATGATTTTTGAGAGGTTAAAATATATAAGTGGTAATCATAGTTAAAAAAGTATGATAGTATGATACATTTAAATTATATTAATTATGACCATGTGTTCCAAATATTTTCTACTTATCATGGGAAATAGAGTTTTTGTAAAGGTATTAATCATTCTCTTTTATTTATTAAACGTTTTTTAGGTATTATAGAAAGTCAATTAAGTGTAATATCTTTTAAATCATACACCGTATATGGATTGGATTCATATAATTTTCTAAATAAATAAAATTTATATATATATTCATAATAAATATCATTTCATTTATTGGTTTGATACATAAATTAAGGATGTTAAAATATTTATGTTGTGGTTCTTTAAGATTCAAGATCATCAAAAGATTATTCGGTGAGATTAAGTCATTCAATTTGGCACTGTCATATGGATGCAAGGTGGTTTAGAGAAATGTATGTGGGAACATTAGTCATAGATTTGATCTTAGTATGCCATATTTTTTTAGTCTAAATCCTATTATAATGTTGAATTTTTTTTATGTTGTTATGATTTTAATTATCCTTCTTTATGTGTATTGTCATTATGATTTCAGGATAGCGATATTTTTTCTTGAGAGGAATCTCATAGGTGGTTTGGTTCATGATAATGTTTGTTTATTTATCAAATTTGGTTTTTATTATAGAGGATGATAATCATTTTAGTGTTGTCTAATATTGAGTACTATATTTTCCATGTTTATTACATTTTTATTGTGAGGTTCTAAAGGTGGTAAAGTATTTTTTGGATGTGATTTTGTCTTCTATAGATGAGAAATAGATTATTTAAAGGAAACCATGGGATGGTATGGTCGTCATTTTTTCATAGTTAGTCTAAATATGGTTAATTATTGTCTATATTTTTGGTGATTAATTAATTTTTATAATTTTTTAAGGTAATGTTTATTATGGCCATTTTGGAGAGATTTTATGTCATGGTCTACGATTATAGATTTTTTATCCATGTTTTGGTAGTATTTTTCAGTTTTAGGATTGGATAAATAGTTGTATTTCCTTGGGAAGGTGGAATAACCCATTTTTTATTGATTAATGATTATTTAATTGTCTATAGATCACCAAATGATAGTTATGTTGTGTATTTTTTATAGATGAGTTAAAAATGGAGAGGATGGTTGGTGTTATTTAAGTGTATTATGTAGTTTATGGGAAGAGATAAAATGACCATGAAATTTCCAAATGCAACTAAAACATAGTTCAAACATATATTTAATTAAGTAAATTGTTAGAGAGTTGTAAGATATGAATGTATTTTGTTGGCCTCCTCATGTTTTTATCATGTTTTAATAATTAAAAATCAAATACATCCTGTATGACTTGTAAATAATGTTTAATATATCTCAAATAATGTGTATATATGGTTGGATTCTTTATACCTTAAATATTTATTATAAAATTTTTGAGTTTGTGTTATAATGGATTTACTTGATAAATGGTTAAGTCTAATCCATTATATGAATATCACTATTTAATTCAGTATTATGATATTTTGGCTACATATGATAAATCGTGAGTATGTCGCCTGCTATTTTTTTCTAGAAAAGGATGCAGACACCATGATGCAGACACCATGACCAGACATCGTAACCGAAAAACCATGACCATACACTTTGACACATACACCGTGACGTAGACATCGTGACCAAACACAATGACCCAGAAAATGTGACCAGACACCATGACCAGACACCATGACCCATACACAGTGACCCATAAACCATGACCGAAAACTGTGACTAGACAATGAAACCAAATTCAGTTCTGTTGAATTCTATGACACTGGATCTGTGCTGAGACACCATTTGAAGTTTGGATAAGGGCTAGACAATGTGATCCTTACAATACATCTGTGCTACCAGTTCCTGATCTCTATAAAACTATGCCATCATAACTATATCACCACTCAAAGTCAAAGAAAGATTCACCATTTCATGGATACACAATTTCATGGAGACACCATTTCCTGGCTAAGTATGATGTCATTATTTAATCTATTTTGTTGATTTTCAATTTATTTCTAATGGTCATATTTGATTCTTTTAAATGCACAGACATAATTATTTTTTTTATACATGTCCCCTAATAGTACAAGGTACTAGGGGAATAATATATGCATCCAATTGGCTCCAACTCATGAACTCCAAGAACAAAAAGAACAGCAATACCAGGAATGAAAAAATGAGGATAGAGATACAACTATGTGAGATAACAGAGAAGTA
Source organism: Viscum album (assembly GCA_963277665.1). NCBI lineage: Eukaryota > Viridiplantae > Streptophyta > Magnoliopsida > Santalales > Viscaceae > Viscum > Viscum album. Next base: position 372,868,419 of record OY728160.1, on the reverse strand, counting down.
AGAGCATTATTGAAAAAAAACATACCCATGAAAATAAACACTTTTAAAGAACACACGATGCATTCTCGAATCTATAAATTTGGTATATCCTATATTAGAGTTGAGAATATCTTCGCATTGTCAACTCCATGAAGAACACGAGCAAGATCTAATAGACATGTGACACTCTATCTCTCAAAAGAGGATCTGATTCTTACATCTTCTTCATCCTTGAATTCAATAGTTGTATAGACTAACACTTATAGCCCTTCTAACCTTATCTCATAATTTTGTCTCTATTGTGTATTATTTGTAGCTTTCGATCACTATGTGTTTTTTTATAAAAGCACATACAATATCTTACATTAAATTGAAGGATACAAGATATATTTATTCTTACGTATTTTTATACTTGTTTATTCCCACATATAAGTGTGGAAGTGGTCCCTGTGTGATTTAATAGTTCATACCCACACAAGACTATGAAAGAGGGCATGTGACGTAGACAGTACTGTGAACTGTTTTTTACCCCGTTCCAGGGTGTGGATCAAGTTTATTAATTTAAATAGATAGGTTTTAGGTGATCACAATGTGGAGTGTATTAGGTCTCAGTTTGAGACAAAAACAACTTGTTTTATATCTGTTGTGTTGTTTAAATTTTTTATCTCTTTTTTACTGTAAAATTCAAAAATCACTAAACATTATTTGATAATTAATCTTGGAAAGAAGTTATAATTTCTTTTACTTATTATTATATCTACCAAAGTAATGGTAATGACTGATTGTATGATTACTCAGAATTTATCAATCTTCTGAGAAGTAATTTAAACAGTCAATGTTTCATTACTATATTACTCTGGTTAATAGGGCTACATTTATTTCTTGTGGGGAATATTTTTTAGAAACCTTTTCAAACAAAATTTTTTGTTTGATACTAAATACCCCCCCATATTTATAACTCTACTCTGAACAACATTTGGAATCCATGGTTGTCTGTTATTTCTGTTAAGACTCTATTTTTAACCCTATTCAACAATGATTCTAGTTGTAATTTAAATATCATTAAATTTATACTAATTCTTAATTTCTAGATCATTCAATTTAGTTATATATTATGGATAATAGATTCTATGGTGTTGAAACAAATAAATGACCATTACTTAATACAACCAATTATTCCCAATGGAAAATTAAAATGAAAATGCATTTAAAAATAATGGGTTTTGAAACTTGGTCTTCAATTATAAATGAGTATAAGATTATTGATACTGATAGAATAACTTGTTATGACCCTACCATGACTTCCTACAATAAAAATTTTAAATGCATGAATAATTTATATTACTCTTTTGGAGATGAGGAATTTAACATAATTTATTCATGTTAAACTACCCATGAAATTTTTGATACTTTGTCTATTTCACATGAAGGAACTTATATTGTGAAATAAATGAGACTTAATACTTATACAATTAAATATGATAACTTTAAAATGACAAATGATGAGCCTATTTTTTTCATGTATCTTAGGTTTAACAAAATTTTCAACACAATGATTACTCTTAGAAGAGAAGTCACTACTAATGAAAAAATTATGAGAAATCATAGATGCCTACCTGAAAGATAGAGAAGAACATTTGTATCTATTATATATTCATGTGACATTATAATGTTACCTATAAAAGAACTCATTGGGAAACTGATGATGTATGAAGAGGAGCTGAAAGTCAACAAAGAAAAGGAGGATGGACCCAAAAGAAAATTTGTTTCATTTAAGACCACCAATTTAATACACAAAGTGTTGGGACCAAGTTGAATGGAGAAGGAAGTTTGAAGTGTTAGCCTTTGCAGAGTGTTGTATTTTGTTGTCAAAGAAGAGAAATCAATTCACATTGTAGAAGGACCAAAAATCCGACGATGCTTTGCTGATTTGTATTTCACAAATATCATATGATAGGAGAACTTGTTATGAAAGCCTTATAAAGGAAAGGGGGAGAAATGATGATGCCAATCATATACAGTTTTGATTGGAAGAAATGATGCTGCGGGAAGATGGGATGTTTCAGTACTTCCCATTGCAACTATGACGATGCTAAAGATGATCTTTCAAAGGATACATATACCAATAGTGGAACTCATGAAAAATTCTAAAGATTTATTATGGGAAGCAGTGAAGAGAGAAATAATAATGTAATGGAAAATATGGGGGTGGCACAAAAGCACAGTTTAAGGTGGAGCTATTTTCCAGTGATTTCCAAATTTTAGGGCCTGAAAATCAGGAGATGAAGATGTGTTTTTCGCAATTTATGGAGTGTAAAATATTGAATATGGTTTATATTTTTTGAATTCAAGGCATGATTCAAGGTTAAAACATCAAAAAATGACAAAGGCATGGATTGCGCGGAAATGTTGGCATGTTGCGCGCAAAAATAAAGTGGTGCGTGCAATATATGCTGGTTACGCAAAATATTCGCAGGAGGCGCAAAATTTCAGCGGGATGTGCGGAAAAATAAAGGCTCTAAGAAAGAGTAGCAGAATGCGTGAAATATTGGATCATTGCGTGAAATATGATGTCACGCGAAATGTTGGATTTGCACGCAATATGGAACACAGTGTGGAATTTTGAGCACAATTGGTGCTTCATGCTTAGAAGGATGAAAAATTTCAAAGTCACGAGGTGCGCAAAATATTGAATCATGGCACAAAATATGAAGTTGTATAAAAGAGTTTTTACACCCATGAAGGACGTTTTACACGCGGATTATGTTTTTCCGCGCGGGGTCAAAAATGCTCATAAATATGAGGCTAACCCTTCTCATTTGTTAATGCTCGACACTTAGAAGAAATCTTGAGCTCTGGTGTCCGTAAATTATATGAAAAGTGAGTTGTGAGAAAAGAAATAAGTTTGCACGATAACAGGATAGCTGCGTGAAAAAGTTGAGAAGTTGCGCGAAAAGAGAAAATGTTGTGCGAAAAAGGAAAGTTGCGCGAAAAAGTTTTTCACGCCAAAAGGGAATTTTTAAGCACAAGACACTTGAATTTCATGCAAGATATCTTAAAGGAAGTGTGGAAAATTTGGGGTCTACGCACATATTCAATTGTGCGTACAAGAGTTCATACCAGCTTCTGGGTTGGAAAGTGATGATCTGAACATCAGAGAATACATCTGATCAATTTTAATAAAGCACTAAAATTTTATAATTCTCTATTTGTGCTAAATGGGTGGAAATGTACTTGCAGATTGTTTTCCAAGTGCTACATGAGTGTGATGTTATATCCTACTCATTGTATTCCACATCAAAGGATTGTTCTTTAGTTGATTTTGTGGTACTAGATTATTTCCGTACCATACCAAGGATGTAGCTACTCTTGTTGAGTAGTGAACCTTTTAAATCTTGTGTTCCTATCATTGTGTGTGTTCATTAGAGAAGAAAATCTTTAACCAGAGGCGAAGTTTGTTTCAATTCAAAGGATACATAAAAAGAAAAATATATCACTAATTCACCCCCTCCACCTCCTAGTGATACTTGGATCCTGATTGGGAACTTCACAAAGAGAAAGGGAAATTAGAAGTATCTTTATAAATATCCAGTAGTGAGCAATCATCACCTGATAGTGATGAGGTGACGGCTCAATTAGAGCGAAGTTTTAACATATTTTACAAGAGGAGGAAATTTTTCAGAAAACCTAATTTCAAGAGAATATATGATCAAAATGGAAGCTGGAATATAGATTGAAAAAGAAGTTACAATTTTTATGAGATAGTATCCTATGAATGTACGTGAAAGGGACATGTAAAGGCTGATTGTCCCATGCTCAAGTACAAAAATTAATATGAGTAAAATTATAGAAAGTATAAAAAGGAAATGAACAAAACATTGAGTGATTCTGAGGATAGTTCAAGTGACTCAAAATCATCCCATTATGAATAGGATAACAAACCCAATATGTGTTTTATTACAAACACATCTGAGGTAACACTGGAATCTCTTGTACAAAATTTCAATTATTCTGGAGATGAGAGTGACTCTGAAAATATGTCTATTGAAGAAATGTTAATGTACTATAATATTCTTTAAGAGACATGTAATGAACTAAATGATAAATAAAAATCTTTAAAGAAATAACATGCTCTTACCTAAACTGTTAAAACTGTACTTTCTGCAGAAAGGGAGAAAAATGATCAAATAATAAAGAACATAAAGAACTAATGCTATATAATGAGCAATTGAAAATGGATCATGAAAGGATTACTAATGGTAAATATAATTTGGTACAAATTATATGTAAACAAATTTCTCCTAAATATAATAATGGAATTACCTATCAATCTGGTAATCTAAATTTTGGAATAACTAATTTTGTTTCTATGTCTAGGAAATACATCTTTACTTCTAGTTCTGGAATAAATTCAGCTAGTTCAAGCAATGATACACTCTCTACTATATCAATTATTTTTGGACCAAATATATTTTATTTTTAAAGCACTTTACATTATGACTATATGAAACCTATGAGGAAGGTGTGGGTTCCTAAATCAGTAGTCACTAATATTACTAAACCCAAAAAAATATGGGTACCAAATTTTTTTTTTATTTGTTTATTTTGTAGTAAAGTTTATTAAAGAGCTTTTATAAAGGATTATGGTACATGGACAGTGGGTGTTCAAGACACATGACATGATTCTATTAATGCTTCAATAATTTAATAAAAATTTATGGTGGACATGTCACCTATGGTGACAATGCCAAAGGAAAGATCATTAGCCTTGTCCAAATCGGTAACTCTAAATCAGTTTTAATTTCCAATGTACTTTCTATTGATGGATTAAAAAATAATATTCTTTTTATTTTAGAAGTATTTGATGATGGATTTCATGTTAAATTTGAAAAGGATTATTTCAATGTTTTTAATTATAAAAATGAATTATTTTTTTCTAGCATTATGAAATGAAAATTTATATTCTATTATCTTAGATTTTTTAGTCTCTCAAAATGCTTTATATTTAATTGTATTTCATAATGAGTCTTGGATTTCGAATAGAAGACTAGGAAACTATAATATTCACTCTATTATAATATTAAACAGAAAAAATATTTGTTAAAGAGCAACCCTAAGTTGAGTTTCCAAACGATAAAGTGTGTAATCTTTATTAAAAGGGAAAAAAACACAAAATTTTATTCAAACTAATGAAAGAAGTGTCAACTTATCAACCTCTCAAATTTGTTCACATGGATTTTTTTGGACCATCAAGAGTTTCTAGAATAAATGGGAAACACTATTTTAATGTTCATTTAGATGAATTTTCAAGATATTCTTGGACTTTTTTATTGTCTAAAAAAAGTGAATTCTGCTCTCATTTTACCAAATATGCCAAAACTATAGAAAATATTAGTCGACATAGAATTAAATAATTAAAAAGTGATCATGGTTGTGACTTTAAAAATCAAGACTTTAAATCCTTTTTATCTCAAAATTTCTATAGTCATAATTTCTCTTCCCCTAGAACACATCAACAGAATGGAGTTGTAAAAGAAGATATAGAACCTTGCCAGATATATCTAAAACCATTATTAGTGAATATGACTTACCTATTTATTTTTGGGCTGAAGCTGTAAATATAGCATGCTATATTATCAATAGAGTGTTGATTAGACCTATTCTTAAATGAACTCCCTATGAGTTATAGAACAATAGAAAACACAAAGTAATCTAATTCAATGTTTTTTGTTGTAATAGTCAATATCCTTAATACTAAGGACAATATTGACAAATTAACATCCAAGAATGTTCAAGGAATCAATCAAGGATATTCAATCTCTATTAATTTCTATAGAGTGTTTAATAAAAGAACTAAATGTGTGAAAGAATCTGTCCATGTCAAATTTGAAGAAACAGATCCAGATGAGCCTAAGACCTCTCTAGAGAACCAAGATAATTATTTATCAAATCTGGACATTAATTCAAAATAATCAATATATCTTGTAAAGGAATCTGTGAAAACATCCATTTATAGAACTTCTTATGATTTGATTCATAATGAACACGAAACTATTGAAGAACATGAAATCACTAGTCTTTATTTTTCTAGAGAGGTTAGAACTCTTAACAATCATCCTTTAGCTTATTTTGTAGGAAACTTTGATAAAGGAACTCAGACTAGAGATTCTCTTAGAAAACAGGTAGAACATCAAGTCTTCTTGTCCAAACTTGAACATAAAAACATTAATGATGCTATAAGTGATGAATTTTGGGTGATAGCTATGCACAAAAAGCTTAATCAGTTTGATAGGAACAAAGTTTGGAAACTTTTTGACAGACCCAAAGACACATTAACCAAAGTAACTAAGTGTGTGTCTAGAAATGTGTAAAATAAAGCTGGTAATATATTTAGAAACAAGGCTAGAATGGTTGCACAAGGATATAGTCAGGAATAATGAATTGACTATGAAGATACCTTTCCGCCAGTATCTAGACTTGAATCTATTAGAATTATTCTTTTTTTTTGTACATATGAATTTAAAACTATATCAAATGGATGTTAAGAGTTCATTTCTAAATGGGTGTATAGCTAAGGGTTTCTTTGTTAAGAAACACCCTTGTTTAAAAATCTTCATTTTCCAAATAATATTTTTAAATTATCAAAATATTTATATGGTTTAAAACAATCTCCAAGATCTTGGTATGATAGATTATGTACTTTTCTTATACCTAATCGTTTTACAATAGGTATAGTTGATCCTAAACTATTTATAAAACAAAATTACAATGATGTTATATTATTTCAAATTAATTTATATGAAAATATTTTTGGATATTTAGGAAATTATTTATGTAATGAATTTTCTAAAATGATGAAAAACAAATTTGAAATGAGCTTAATGGGTGAACTGAAATTATTTCTTGGATTACAAATATTTCCAGATAATGATGGCATTATTTTAAATAAATGAAAACTTACTAGATATATTCTAAAAAAATTCTTCGATAGCACTAAAAGTAGTGACACTCTAATGAGTACTTCTTGTAATATGGATCTTGTTGAAGATGGAAAATCAGTTTATCACACCACATTCATAGGAATGATTGGAATCTTACTCTACTTAGCTTATAGTCGGCAAGACATTATGTTTAGTGTATGTATGTGTGATATTTTTCAAGAAAACCCTAATAAATCTAATTTAAATTTGGTTATTTGAATTTTCAAATACCTCAAGCATACACTCAATCTAGGACTATTCTATCCCATAGAAAAATCATTTGAGTTAGTTAGTTTTTGTGATGATGAATTTGGTGGTTGTAAGTTATATAGAAAAATTACCTCTAGAACATGTCACTTTTTAGGAAAGTCACTAGTATCATGGTGTTGTATGAAACAAAATTTTGTTGAATTATCTACTACAGATGATGAATACATAGATACTGATAGTTTTTGTGCACATATTTTGTGGGTGAAACACACATTACTAGATTATGGATTTTAATTCAGGCATGAACCTATAAATTGTGACAACACATATGCTATTAACATTTCAAAAAATACTTTTTCGCACTCTAGGACAAAACATATTGATGTAAGTCATTACATTTTGGTAGATTATTATCAAAAAAGTGATATAACTTTGGAATTAATTGGAACTGCATATCCGATTGATGATATATTTACCAACACATTAAATTCGAAAACAATATATTATATCATACATGAGTTGGGAATAATAAATCTTAAGTAGTAACTGTATTGTTTCACAGTTTATGGTTTCACAATTCATTGTCTTAATATTACTAACTAACACTAACAGATCTATAGTTTACTGTCTTAAAATTTGTTGTTTCTTGTTTACATTCTCATAGTTACTATCTATTAGTTATTTTTATACAGTCTCATACAATATGGTCGCACAGATTAGAAATTACACAGTTATAGTCTCACTGTGAAAACTTATTATGGTCTCAACTTGAATGCAAGTTATGGTCGCATAGTAAAATCTAGTTCCAATCTAACCATAAAATTCTTTTACAGTCTCACCATAATGATGCTTTTTTATTTTATTTACATACTATAACTCGTATCATGGTAATTAATTATTTTACTTTAACATTCTTGTGATTTTTTTTGTGACTCTCGGTATCCCTAAATGATAAAAATGAATGAAATTTCAATCATTTCTTCTCCCGAGATCTCTTCTCTCAAACCATAACTTCTCTTTCGACCCTTTTCTCTCTCCAACCATCATAGAATTCCTAGGATGCAACATTTGTCCTCATCAACCCCTAAGATGTGCAGTTCAAAGAAGAATATGAAGATGGCACCAATGTTAGGACCCGAATTCCCTTTGACTCTGAATTTGGTGAACAAAATAGTGGTTCTAGAAATGTTAATTTTTTCCAAGTGGCTTCAATAAAGTAAGCCTTTATTATTGAATGTTTTAAGAGAGAAAGGATGGCTATATTGGTTCACAAATGAGGATATGCCGATTTACCCCAAACTAGTTGCACAGTTTTATCAGTATTTTCAATTATCTTTTGATACAAAAGATGGAATTATTGTGGGAATTTGGATCAATGGACAAAGATGTACCATTTCTATGAGTTTATGGGTTTTTTGGCTCATGATATATCATTAGGGTATTTTTTAAGACTACCAAAGAGGTCCTCCACCCCCAAGTGAGATATTTGTTTTGGAAGAAGCATTGGGAAGCTTAACTGGAAATGAAACAAAGAGAAGAGCTATAGCTGCTATGCTAGAAGGTGAATCTAAACATCTGTTTAAATTTTTTTAGAATACGATTACCCCTAGAAAAGGTGATTTTTCTACACTAAAGTATCATGATTTATTTTTGATACATCTTATTAATAATAGACACATGATCATCCTTTAAAAGTATGTTATCCATCATAAGTTTTAGTTTATCAAGAAAACCTCTAAGTCAACCTACCTATTCTAATCAAGGTTAGTCTCATATATGCTTCATTCAAAAGGGTTGGTTAGACTAGATAAAGAATTCATTAAGGATACAGAATTTTGTATTTCAAAAGATATAGTCAAGAAGATGAAAAATAGCTTGAATCAATGGAGAAAAACATGGGTATAAGTTAATGAGAGGTTCTATGTGAAGTAAAACATGGTTGAGAACTCTTAAATACAAAAAGAAATTTCTAATCCTGGTTTGGAACTAGATGAAATCATGTACTATTGTGATAAGATGAAGAGGAAGAGGTTGTTATAACTAACAAGAAAATTGTCCTCGATTATGAAGAAAGTAAACCTGCTCTTCATGTATTAATTGAGAAGGAAGTACCTATCCCTGAAGAGATTGTTGATCTAGAAGAACCTACCTCTAAAGAGGAATCTGTTTTTGTTGAAAGGGAAAAGGCTGTTCTACAAGAACATTTAGAAGAAGATCATTCTCTTGAGAAACAAGCTACTCTTGAGGAACACCTAGAGGAACAAGATATTCCTGAAGTTATCCCATATTCTGAAGAGATAATGGATCAATCCGTTCAATTGGATAAAAAGGAAATGGGTGATGATATTGGGGTTTAAATCATGGAATTAGATCAAGGGTCTAAATCACTTAGTCCTAAGAAATATGCACATATTGAGGGGGGGAAACACCCAAATCTGGACAATGTTTTAGTGCCAAATATAGTTGATTCAAGCTCAGTAGATACATGGTATAAATTTCCTAGCTATTTTGATGTGAATAATTCCAAGAAGCCTCAGTTAAAAGAATATATCTGTTTACTGTGTTTCAATTGAAACCACTATCTACTCTTGATGTTATTGTTGTAATAGAACGTGATCCTATCTTAGATCCTATTTCTAAACATTCAAAAGAACCTTTATACTTAGTGAGTAAGGATGAATTTATAGAATTTTAATCTATCCTATTAGATATGGTTAAAATGATCATGAATACTCAACCTAATCTTGTGACAAAATTTATAGAAAGGGATGGTTCCCTATTGTTAGAGAATATTATTTGGAAGATTCATCCCATGATGCTTCATGGAATACAAGAATTCATATTTGAGAACAAATGGTCAAGTAATGAAGTGAAGTCTCTCAAAACTATGGTTAATTAAATGTAAAGATTTATGAACTCAAGACCAGAAGCTGTTTCTGATCATATTGAGGATATTAGTAATTAGATTCCATAGAAAGTAGCCACTTGTATTCAACCAAATCTAACTTCCTTAGCTGACAAGGTGGATTAAAGAAATAAGAAATTTGTTCAAGATATGTGTGAGCTTGTTATTGGTCTTAACAAGTTTGATGATGAGTATAAGGGTTTTCTCGAGAAATTTATGAATCAAATGAAATCTCTTACTTTATATTTTACTGATTCTAGTGCCTCTGGACAATCATCTAAAACCTCTATGGATGGTAATCTACTCAGAATATTTTTCAATCAAGAACTACATGCTGTGCTCAGTGGCTTTGAAAAATAGTCTCTATATGTGGTTCTCAAGAACAGTGACAGAGTTCATGATTTGGTGAGATTTCATTCCAATATTGAAAATGATTATCAATAATAAATTACTAATAATTTGTACTTATACTTCAATAGGATATTCTTGAAGCATGATGTGACAAACCACTTCATGTACATTGCATAGAATTTGAGAATCCCTCCTGTCACTCAGGCTTCCAAAACTATGTTTCAAAAGCATAAGTATTTCACTACCTTGTTGGACATGTTTATAGGGAACAAGGATGACATTGATAAAGTGATGTATTATGTTGGTGAGATTATTTCGGACTTCATCATGCTTTTGAGGTTTTATCTTCATGTACAGAGCACTGGTATTGTGACCCCAATAGGTTCACCCTTGAGACCTATTTTTCTTACCTTCACATCCTCTTCCCTTGCCTCAACTCATATGTCTATCTCTAATGATCTACGTCAAATCATACCTGTTATCCTTGACCAAAAATTTCCATGGTCTTCTACCAAACCTACCTTTTACCCATTTGTTTTTCAAGGACTCCCTCTACATTCTCAGTCAGTTGATTCACTTCCTTCTTCCACATTGACCTCTACTCCTTTGGCTTCTAGTGATGATGCTACTGAGGGAAAAGTGAAGAATGTTGATGATGAAGAAAAATTAACACTAACATTTGATAGGTATTATGTCTGTATTTTAATTGATTACTGTTTGTAATGACATTTTTTATCCATCTAAAGCATTTTGAACTATTCTTACCTACTCTCTTATTTCGTTTTGTACTCTTTTTGATAATACCAAAAGGGGGAGACACATTCACACTAATTGAACACTAAGGGAAAGACACATTACCTAAGACAATATATCTCACTAAAATTATTTTTTATCATAAAAATGGGGGAGATTGTTTGCATCCTCATGTGTTAATCATATTTTAATGATCAAAAATCTTGTACATCTTATAAGACTATTTAATCTTGTTTAATCTATCTCAAATCATGTGTACATATGGTTGTTTTCTTTATGCCTTAAATAATTATTGTAAACTATTATAAGATTGTGTTATAATGGATTTAAATGATAAATGATTAAGTATAGTCCATTCTATGAATATCACTGTTTAAATCGGTATACAGATATTTTGGCTAAGTCTGAGAAACTGTGATTCTGCAACCGGTTATGTTTTTATGGAAAAGGACGCAGACACTTTGACCCATACACCGTGACCAGACACCGTGAGCCAGACATCATGACCAGATATTGTGATGTAGACACTGTTACCCATACACCATGACCAGACACTGTGACCATGTCATCATGAATAGACACCATGAACTAGACATTGTGACCCAGACACTATGACCAGATACCATGACTATACACTGAGACTAGCTTAAAATCTTTTAAATTCTATGACACCAGTTGGGTGCTAAGACACCATTTGATGTTTGGAAAAAGGCCATACATTGTGATCCTCACACTGCATCTGTGTTACTAGTTCCTAATCTCTACACAATTGTTCCATCATAACTGTCTCACTTCTAAAAGGAAAATAAAGAGGCACTATTTCATGGAGACATTGTTTCATGGAGAGTCCATTTCTAGATAGACTGTGACACTGTTATTTAATCTATTTTGTCATTTTTCTATTTAATACTAATGGTTATATTTGAGTCTTTTAAATGCACTGACATAATTATTTTTCTTATAGACATTAAACCTAACTGTACGAGGTACGAGGTGCATAATAAATTCATCTTATCAGCTCCAACACATGTACTCCAATAATAAAAAGAACAATGTGTCCAGAAATGATAAAATAGGATATAAAACAAGTGTGCGTGATAATGAAGAAGCGCGAGCATTCTTCAGAAACTAACGGACACATGCAACTCAACACTTATGAAGAAAACATAATGCATTCTCAAATCCAAACATATGGGATTCCATATATCAGATTCGAGCACATCATCGCACTATTAACTCCACGAGGAACACAAGACAGATCTAACAAACTTGTGATACTCTATTTCTCACAAGAGGACCTGATTCTTATATTTTCTTCATCCTAGAAGTCTTGAGCTACATAGGATAACACTCATAGCACTTATAACCTTATCTCACCATTTTTTGTCTATTTTGTATTATTTTTAGCTTTTCAGTAGTGTGTGTGTCTGTATAAAAAAACATATTGTCTCCTGCATTAAACTAAAGGATACAAGATATCCTTCTTCTCACATCTTTTAACACTTGTTTATTCCCAAGGATCAGTTTGGAAGAGGTTCTTGTGTGACCTGATAGTTCATACCCACAATGAACTGTGGAAGAGGTCATGTGACCTGGATAGTCCTATGTACTATTGTCTTCCCTAATCCTGGGTGTGGATCATGTTTATTAATTTTAACTGCTTGGTGGAACCTGATCTCCAGGTAGAGTAGATTAGGTCTTAGATTGAGAATGAACCACTTTTTTTATATCTGCTATGTTTTCTAATTTAGTTTTCTTTATTTTTCTATATAATTAAAAAATCACTAAACTTGATTTGATATTTAATCTTGTAAAGAAGTTATAATTTCCTTGAATTATTGTAATAGCTTCAAAAGTATTTTTAAAAACCGATGTTAAGATAACTAATAATTAATCAATATTCTGAGAACTTTTTTAAACAGTCAAACATTCATAAATGTATTACTTTGATTAACTGGGCTGTATTTATTTTTATTAGGGAACCTTTTAATGAAACCTATTTATATAGAAATTTTTAATAGATACTCAATTCACCCCCCCCCCCTCTTGAGTACTCTACTACGACCTACATATTTCAATGATCGTGGATATTGGATATGGGGTGACCATGCTACACCATGGAAAAATTAAGAAGGATTACACTATTGTGGATATGATTGAAATTTTATTATAAATTAGATCAGTCCATATATATTAGTTCAATTACCATTCATTATATAAAACCAAAGACTCTCTGGAGTCTCAGTTTTAGTACCTTTATTTATTTATTTATTTCTCTTAATCCTTGATGTCAAGTATTATGTCTCTTATGATCTAAAGTGTATTTATCTTCACATTTCATTTTTCCCTTATTATTCATGTTTCTGTAAGTGATATATGGAAGTAGCTAGTGATTTTAATTGATTTTTTGTTATAGTATTTATATATAATTAATTTGATAGAGGTTGTTGAAGGATTTTGGAAAAATTATTTTCACTTGATCAAAAAAATTCTCATTCTTAATATTTCATTATTGAACCCTCATTCAATGTAAAGGATTTAAAATATATTAATTTATTTCATTATTACATAATATTAATCATGATTTAATTTACATTCAAAATTATGATATAAAAATTAACTTAATGAATATAATAATTTTATTGAAAATTAGAATGGAAAGAGGTCCAATAATGTTATTAATATTTCCAAATCTTATTTGGATGATGTTATCGATTGACATATGTTGAGTTATTTTAGTGATTTTATTATTTTTTATATGATAAATTGTGATTAAGTTGGTTAAATTATTTTAAAAAATTAATGAAAATAGGAGGCATAAATTTGAAATTTATATTGATGTTGTTGAGTATAAACTGATAAATACATGATAGAGCAAGAATATATGTGGTTGGTTTTTACTAATATACTTAATTTCATGTTGTTATATTTTTATGATTATTTTTGGTAGTTTGGGGATTTTTTTTTGGTGTAGTAAAATGAAAGTGATGTTTTCTTATTTATTTATGAGTCTAATCATGGTTTTATATTGTATTATTTATAGAAAATATGCTATATGTAGTCAGTCTTTATTGATTGGGCTTGGTGTGATGTGGTTTCTAGGGATTATGGAATCTTCAAAAAAAAATTAAATAACATAATTTTTAAAAATTTTATTGTGAATGATAATATGATGGAATAATTAGGTATTGAATAATTTGATTTAATATGTTTGAATTATAATTAGGTAATTGAATAAAATGAATAAAATGGGTGAAAGTGGAAGTTTGGTTTCTAGTATAAATATGGTAGACATATTAACATAGTTAATAAATGGAATATGAAAAATGAAAAGTGTGTATAGTTATTGTTTTGTTTATGAGGTTCTTTTTATATGGTTATAGGTGTAATGAATTATTATTATATAGAGGTAGAGATGTGACCTTGAGAAATGGTTATAGAGGAATTGAAGTATAGAGTTAACCCATTAACATAGGTTTTGCGTGTACAAAATATTTATATATATAATGGTTATGTTATATATTATGCATCACCCCCCCCAAGTAGGGTAATTCAACCATAACCTATATGAGTTTTTGCATTATGGGATTTCCCCAAACATCTAGGATGTGGAAGATATGGATAGTTGACTACTCCCTCTGTCCTTCTCTGTATTTGAGATAAAGTGTGGATATTTTATAATGTAATATGGTTGTATTATGTGTTATATTAATAAGGTCATCCTTTTTTTGTGATTCCATATGTGGTATGCAGGTATGTTTATATAGAAGGGATGGGAGTGCCTTGATGAATTTCATTGGGATGCATGAGTGACAAGATTATAAGGTAAAAGGGGAAGTTTATTGTTCTCATTATATTTATATTTATTATTATTATTTTACAATTTTTTTGGATTTTGTGAGTGATCATTGGTACCGATAGATTTTTTTAACATGTAATAGGTAATGGGTAAGTTTTTATGCTTCTTCATAGTATATTTAGTATTATTCTACAAAATTTACACAAACTTTTCTAGAGGGAAACCTAATAAGTATACTTTTATACTCACCATTATCATCTATATACTATTTGTATATATTTTATAGATGTTTTTGGTGTCACTATAGAAAATATTATATTATTTTATTCATGCTTAGTGTTGGTATCACTTTCATAGAAAATGTTCTTTTGGTATTCATTTTTAATATTTTTTTATTATTAACATTACATAAATTTCAATTTCTATAAGGGTTTTATTTTTTGTATTTTATAGAAATTATTGGTTGATTTATTTATTTTTTCCTGGATTTATGATGGTAATTAATTTCATTTTGTGTGTTTTATACCCTCAGTCCTAGTCGCCAATACATGTCCCATGAAGGTGGAATTTGGGGGTCGCGCATGCCTTCACTGCCTTCCTTAATGGGTTTCCAGTGGGGGCCGATCATGATATAATCTAGTACATTGGGATCTAAAGAATCTATATTATGTATTTTCGTAGATATTTAATAGATAATGAGCTATTTTTTTATTTATTTATTGGTTTTTTCCTTATACATATTTCATGTGGCTCTACTGTAACTCATAAAAACTCCACAAATTTTACTTTTTTATTATTCTATTTGAGTGAGTTTTATTTTATTGAGTATCTCATTCAATTGAAAGACATTATTTATTGGTTAAGTAATCAATTTATGTATAGGGGAGTAAGGTAATGAGTTAGAAACATGTATTTAAATGTCATTCTTATATTTAAATAATTTAGCCTAATTTTATACCAAAATTTAAAACAATTATAACCCACAAACCTATAGACTAAAGGATCATTTGAATATAATTTTAATACCTCATGGTTAATGTTTTATTTTAATTTTTAGATTGTTGAGTTTTCATATTCATGTAATGTATATAGAAAGTGTTCGCGTGGATGAGAATTGAGTAAAACATTGATAAATATTTCTTGTGTTAGGACAATGTTGGAAATTTAAGTCACAATGATGTGTGGATATAAATATATTTTTTAAAAAATTTCAGTAAAAGAGATTTTTTGGGGGTAATATGAATTAAACGTTATGCATGATATTGTGTTGGTAAAATAACTAAATGAATTTTAAACATGAAATTGTGTTAATTTGATCTAACTAAGGGTCCTTCAATTTTGTTCTGTTTTTTCTCAAGAGTATAAAATTATATATAGGTTATGGTATTGACATGGATTTCCTAAACATTTATAAACATTTTCATTGTAATTTAAATAAGTATAATTAATGTTTTTAGGGTTTTATGTTATTTTGTTTTATTTGGTATTTTACATATATTTTTGATATATTTAAAGCATTTATTAAATTTTGTATTAGTTTTAGAAAAATATTTCATTTTAGGTTTATATTAATATTAATATTAATTAGTTTAAATTTTTTTTACTTATAAATAAGACATCATTTAATATTTTATTATTATTATTATTATGAATACTATTATTTTTGTTATTGAAGAAATTTTTTAATGATTTGTTTTATTATTTTTTTATTGAAAACTAACTTTTTGAAAAGATTATTTTTGTAAATCAGGTGAATGTTTCTAAATGCTTGAACCAAAATTCCAAAGGGGAGTGAAAGTTGTTTTTTATAGAATTTTCTTTTCGGAATTTAGTTTATCAGAAAAATGAACACCAGATAATGAAGATTTTAAGAAGATGTATGTTCAAATTTCTATGAAAATGGTGTGATCGGACGGACTGGATTGGACTTGGACAATCGGATGAAATATTCTTTTACGTTCAGAAGTTTTTGAGTTGCTAAAAAATAATAAGGTTCAAATGTTTGGGTGTTAAGAATGTTGGGAAGTTGTAAACATTCTAAAATAAGTCATATTATGATTTTTTATTCATTCTTGTTCTGAAAAACATCATGAATAAGTCTTGATAAAAGCTGGAATTTGGTGAAGCAAAGAGATGTGTGAGTTTCCATATAGATATGTTATAAAAGTGAAAAGACTCTAAAATATTTGTTAACCTAATAAAGGAGAAATGGGGATTTTCATTTTTTTTAATAGGATGATATACTGATACAGATTAATTATAAAATTAATTAATATTAATCCATCATATGAGAGGTTTACATCGATAAGTCATCATATGTTGAGTTCTATCAGACTCTATTGTCTAGATATACTATATCGGATGTTGAGTGAATGGGTGTGGGATAGTATAAAAATCTTCCAAAGAAATAAAATGTTATAAAGGTGGAGGGTTTTATTAGAAAATTTTTGAAGAAAAATAATGTCTTTATAAGTTGCGGTA
Source organism: Viscum album (assembly GCA_963277665.1). Classification (NCBI taxonomy): domain Eukaryota; kingdom Viridiplantae; phylum Streptophyta; class Magnoliopsida; order Santalales; family Viscaceae; genus Viscum; species Viscum album. Next base: position 372,850,961 of record OY728160.1, on the reverse strand, counting down.
AAGTATCTTACCATTTTCAAAAGAGAAACAGAAGTGCATTTTTAGGTCATGTTTCATAGTACCGTTCTATTAGATTATTTTTTTATCATACTGAATCTAAGAAAGGAAGTTTTATCAGAGTCACCAAACAAATAATTTTTGGACTCACGTGATCTAACTGAATAAAAGTTTTTAAACCCAATGTAATTGGAAAACTATGAAAAATTCAAGATGATTCAATAATTCACAGGAATAAATGATAATGTTTTAATTGTTCAAAATAAAGTTCAAATATGATTGAATTCAGAAATTTTTTAATTTTTGTAAGCGGGAAAAATAATGTGGTTTCATAAACTTTATATTATGGGAGAACCTATAAATATAAGTGCATATTATATTCATACTTAACATTGTTCACCCATGTAAAAAAATTGATACTCTACAAAATTGGTGTCATAAATGATTGTTGTTTATCAAAGTTCTTTCATATTAAAGAAAAATTTCTAGATAGATTATTCAGATCAGAATATCGAACCAAGGAATGTTTAGTTTGCTAGAAATGGGAATTAAACTAAGGATATTAGTATGAGGTTTTGAGATGTTTTTTGATAAGCACATATTTTTTATACATAATTAATAGAAAATTTTCGATTTTAACTGATTGAGAATTGGGCGATAAAAATTATTGTATTGAACTAAATTAAATAGAGGCTATCAAATCATATAGATGCAGATCTAACTAAGATTCCAAAAATACCTTTGGTGGAGAAGTTTAAACAAATTGCATTTAATTGTGGATCAAATAGTACTATGAAAAAAATAAACTAATGGGAGTCAGTATAATCATTCCTATCAAGAGATATAAGGCTTTTAATGGGAATTGAAAAAATAAGTTTTTAATTCTTCATAATAGTGATTTTCTATAGACCCATAAGAGTGGTTATGGTAAGGATGTAGGTTCTCAAACAGAGGACAAACCTTATAAATCATGTGTGCGATATTTATTTTTCTATTTTTTTCATGCACATGAGTTTACTAAAAGTTGATAAAGACATAAATATAATAAGTTAAAGGGGTTAAATTAAAAAAAATTAAATTTTTTCTAAAGAAAACATCTAATTCACCCCCACCCTTCTCAGTTGTTCTTAAATCCATTGTAACATTAATTTGTATCATAAAGAAGGTACCCTTATTTAATCATTATCATAGATAATCTATATTTGTTTCAATTGTAGATGAATTCCTACTTTTTATGGAAAACATTTTATGGTTGGAATGATATGATGATTACATATCTCTAATGATTTGTCTTGGAAGATGTTAATGCTAATGCAATTTAGTTTCCACCGATTACAAAGGATATAACACCCCAAGATTTCACGATACGTTATCTTTAATAGATTGTGTTATACCCAACACCGAGTTCAAATGCACCATGACCTATTATAACATAGCCATTAAGATAAAAAGAGCAAATATTATTAATCAAATTATATAAATTATAATTTTTATCATTAATTTTGTTGCTTTTCTAGATATGATATATCGAAAAACCCAATAAAATAAGTATTTTTCAAAAACATAGTTTTACCTCCGTTTAATATAGCAACAATTTTAAATCTATTTTTTGATAAATTTATATGTTATATTTAAAATAATAATTTTCTTATTTTTAATAGAGAAATTTTTTTTATTTGGATGAATTTGTGGTATTTTTATAATAAATTTCATATTTTAGTGAATAGTGAAAAATATTTCGTTTTAATTCAAAACTCTATTCTCATGTAATTTATTTATATTGTTATATTATCTTTTTAATTGACTTTAAAGTGTAATGAGATTATTATTTTATAAATAAAACAAATATAAATCATTTTAATCAATTTTAAATTGGAATTATTTATAAAAACATTTCAAACGTTTTAATGTTTCACTATAAAAACCCACTTTTTCATTTTGTCTGCGGAATTAATTTCAAATCTAATTTTCCCAATTATTTGAACTAAATTAGGTAAAATGGATTCCATATTTGGATTAATAAGTTCTAAATTAGTTTATAATTTTTATTTCATTTTTAAGTATAAAAATTTTACCATGGTAACAAAATTGTTCACCGTTGTATATGTAAAATTCTTACAAGGGTTAAAGTTAAAATGTAAAAGGTATCATAACTAGAAATGTTAACATTTTATGGTTGGTTGAGATGTTTATAGACCCTAAAAATCCTATAAAAATTAATTGAAATTCTAATTCATTGAAATTAATTCTACCTCAATGTGGTTAGCATTATATATAAAATAATTAATAATTTAGTCATTTGAACACACCACTCCTCAGGTATAAATACCAACCTTCACCTTCCGATTTGGACCCAAAAATATTTATAGATCCTAAAATATCATTCCAAACCTCTCCTCCTCACTCTCCCCACGTCAATGTTCTTCTATTCTCAATATAAGACTAAATTAAAGGTTCTCAAGGGTCTTTTAAGGACGTGATATTCAAGAGGTAATTTTCTCAAAGTTCCTCTCTTAATTTCATTTCTTTTTCTACTTTCTATTCACCCCCTTCATCCATCAATTCATGATAACTAAATAATAATTTATAAACTATATTTTTATGTTTATAATTAAATATATCATATATTTTTCATTTCACACCACCTCTTTTTTAAAGAAATGAAATTTATGTCCTTGTTATGCTAGTTAATCCACTCTATAAATATTATTTATGTTCTTTTTCTATTTACGCCGTAATGGTTGGTCTTAACACTATTTTTATGGTTATAAAATATTTGAATATTTAAATTATATCCTATTTAATATTTTTTAAATTTTATTTTAAGCATACCTTCATGGTTTCCATATTGTGGATATATGATAGCATCGCTTGTGGAAGTTTTTACTACCTCCCCCTCAAAATGATGTGATTCGTTCATTTTATACATGGAATGTATTAAGGATAATATTAATATAAATATGTAACCTATATGACTTATATAATATAATTAATTATAATATAAATATTTATCATAAAGTTTTCAATATTTTAATACAATAAAGAAATTAAAGTACCATCCCTACGTATGTACAACCTACCATCTTCATGAACAATGAATTTCATTTCATATCATAAAATTTATATATCATTATAGATACAAAAATATATAATATATAATATATTTTACTCTTGGTTTATATTATGTAGATAATTAAATACTAGAATAAGAAAATAACAAGTCAAAATATACTTGAGAAAACATGGAAATTTACAACCATAATAATGAAACAATTAAATATTGGTAACAAATAGGTAATAATATATTATAAAAAGATGATATTTAATATTATAAATGTTATTATGGTTCTATAATATGTTATTAATAATATTTAAATCGTTATAAATATGGTTCAAGTATGATCTCTCAAAAGTAATCTCTAGGAAAGTGTTAATTTTACAATCTCAATATTATCCGAGGTTTTTTATACAGAAGTATCTACTGAGACATCATTATTATTCATGTCCATATTTCTCAAAAATTATTTCAATGTATTATTAATATTACTAAAAAAATTTAAATTCATTTATACCCATGTTTTAATTTTTTAAAATCATTTTGAAAGTAATCTTTGTGTCATTTTCCAAACGAGGTACTTTATAAAATTTTAAAAACACTAAGGAATGAATGTTTTTCCCTTATAAAGTGTGTGTGGATATTAACTCTGTCATGGTGCCTTAAAATATTTATTGATACCTTACAATATTATAAGTTTATTTTTAAAATAAATATTTTATTATATAATTACACAACTTTTACATGATTTCAAGGTAAAAACTGGTTATTTCGGTCAAGATGTTTTAATGATTTTATTGTATTATTTTAATCTATGTCAACATCCTATGTTGGGTTTTTTGTTTAATTATGTTTGATTTATTATGATAAAATCTACCATATTGTATTGAAATGTTTATGATAATTTTGAATTGTATGTGCTGTTTAGATACCATTTTTTATGGTTAAAGTATTCATATTTCGTATACAAGTTTATAATATGAATGATTATGTTGTTTATGTTTCACCATTTCCATATGTGGAGTGTATTAGACTTAGTATGTTATAGGAAATGCCATATATATCCCCTTGATGCATTTTTAGGTCTCATGAGATGAATTTAGTTGGCGAGAAACCCTTTTTGTTTTTTTCTAAGTGGTGTAACATTCTCAAGAAGATAGATCTTGATACAAATCAGATGGGTTTCTACCCACTAACTTAAATTTTCACAAGGATAGATCCTGATATTACCCATCTTAAGGATATATCTTGATATTTTATACATTCAGAATTATGCATTCCCCCCTTATGATATTTTTATAGATATTACATGCGATTATTCAACTATTATAATATCCATGTGAATGTTTAAATAGAAATATATGATTTATTCATTCCATATTATGATGAAGATTATGTTTAAAAGTATTGCGTTTCAATTTTATACCTTTCCTTAAAAAGTTTATTCTTATTTATGATATCATTGTTTATATTTATTACCCTTACTATGCATCTTAACTCACCCATTTCTTATGTTTTTATTTTCCCAGGATTCAAAGAACTGTATTATGACTGATTATCAACGTTAATCTAGGATAATAATAGTGTTCTAAAAAATTTATCTATACATTATTTTATGTATTGAATTATAATTTAAGGTTCATGTATGTAATCAATTTTCCAAAACTGCTAAACTAATCGGTCCTTTGGGATTTGATTCTGGTAATCATACCAATATATTAAAATAATGCACCAACTCCGAGATTCTGGGGTCGAGGAATTAAAGTTGGTATCAGAGGAAGTTTATAAACAACATTTGAAATTAGATTTTGAAATCATATATTAGAAAATAACCCTTTGAATGACATTGAGGATAATTATATGTATATGATATCATTTTTTAGATTTGGTAATATATAACCTAGTTTAATCCTATGGATTTATGGATTGTTAATAATATAGCATCATTTATAGATCCTATAAATTATTCTTCATAACTATTTCACAATGATTAGTGTTTCTCACATTACACTTTGAGTGTTGGATAATGGTTAGAATTCTCAAGATTATAAGTACAATGATTATACTGATGAATATGAGGAGATTAAAAAAGGGAAAGGAATTGGAAAATGTATTAAGGAATATAATGTTTAAGAATAGTTAATGGATTAATATTGATGTTTAGTGATTAAGGTTATTTTATAATTGGATTCAATAATTATTTATTCATTAATTCTTTGGTTATAGGAATCATGAGATATATAATGATTGTATTGAAGTGATTTTTATTTAAGTATTTGTTAGAATGAATTTTTTCATTAAGGTTTTAAGGTGATTTGATATTTTTTATGTGACAATAAGTTAAACATTACATTTTTATGGAATTTTATGTTAATATTGATTTTGAAAATTTAGAGACCTTTTTGGAATGTTAATTTTGACAGAATTATTTTAGTTTAGTATTATGGTTGGATTGGGTTAAGTTGAACATTAGATATTTTTGTTTCAGGATTAAGTCTGATTTATTGGATATTATGTGCTAACCATTTTGGTTTTAGTAAACATTTAAAGGATCGATGACATAATTATGGACTATAGAATTTGTTTAAGGTGCTTCAGGCATAAAGAATCATCTTGAATATACATCTCCAGGTTAATGAAATAATGTAAAAAAAGATTGAAGAAAAACCAAAGGATAACATTTATACATGGAATAAAATCATGTAATTTGTTTTGAGTTATTAGCTGGCTATTAAAATAATCCCACAATACTAGGAAAAGGTATCTAAAAAATGTGTAATCCTAATACATTAATTTTTTTTGAAATGATATTATTTTAAATCATCATTGATTTATGGGTTTGAGGACCTCAAATTTTTATTTATCATTCACTTGTCTGTGATTTATGACCTCAATCTCTCCCTATAAATATTTGTGTTTTTCCTCAATGTACATATCTCTACTTGTCGCTATTTTTCTCATATTCGAAAGATTAATTTTGTGGTGACCTTCACATTTATCTTTCTCTCTTATTAAGAGTATATTTTATGAACCCTATTTTCAATGTGGGTTTTTGGAAAAATTATTTTCTAGTATCAACCCTATTTTTAATTTAAATTTAAAATTGTGATTATGTAATTTATTGAAGGTGGAGAGAATGTAACACCCCAAGATTTCACGGTATGTTATCTTTAACATCTTGTGTTGCACACAACACTGAGTTCAAATGTATCTAAATATATTATAACCTAGAAATTAAAATATAAATAGTGGATATTATTAACCACATAATATAAAATATAATGGTTAATATTCATTTTGTGTGTTTTCGAGATATGATATGTGAATATATCCAATAAAGCAAGTATTTTTCAAAAACATAGTTTTACAGCCTTATAATGGTGCGCCGATTTTAAATCCTTTTTGACACATTTATATGTATTATTTGAAAAATTAACTTCCTTATTTAGAATATAGACATCAATATTTACTTTGGTTTATTTTTTTGTATTTTTATAATAAATTCCATATTTTAGTAAATAGTGAAAATATTTCATTTTAATTCAAAACTGCTTTTTCTTATAATTTATTTATATTTTTATATTATAATTTTAATTGATTTTAAATTATAATTAGATTTATTTTTCATAAATAAAACCAATATAGGTTATTGGAATAAATTTCTTATTGAAATTACATTTAATAACAATTCAAACTTTTAAACGATTCACTTTAAAACCCTCTTTTTTGTTTTGTCTATAGAGATAATTTTCAATAAAATTTTCCAATTATTTGAATTAAATTATGAAAAAAGGATTCAATATTAGGAATCATATGTTTCAAATTAAAAAATAAGTAAAATTACATTCAAGGTTATAAAAATTTTACCATGGTAAAAAAAATATTTATCGTTGTATAAGTAAAATTGTGAAAAGGGTTAAAGATAAAATGTAAAATCTTAACATTTTAAAAAATGAAAAATTTAATGGTTTTTTTCATTGTTTATAGACCCTAAACATCCTTCACAAAATTAATTTTAAATTTTAATTCATTTAAATTAAATCCACCCTACTGTGGTTAGCTTTAAATATAAAATAATCAATAATTTAATCACTTGAACCCACCTCTCCCCAAGTATAGATATCACCCCTCACCTCCCCATTTCAACCCAAAAATACTTTTAGCTCCTCAAATTTCTACCCAACCCCACCCCTATAACTCTTACCACGTCCATGTGATTATGGTCTCACCAAAAGTAAAATCCAAGGTCCTCAATGGTCTTTAAAGGAGGTTATATTCAAGAGGTAATTTTCTCAAAGTACCTATCTTAATTTATTTTCATTTTCTACTTTATTTTCAACAAATTTATCCATAATTGAATGATAATTCCAAAATAATTTATATACTATAGTTTTATTTTTATTATTGAATATCTCATATCCATGTAGTTTCTCACCCCCTCTTATTCAAAGAAACAAAATCGTTTTCCAAGTTATGTCGTTTAATCGACTCAGTGAATATTATTTTCTGATTTTTAAATTACCTCCTTAACTGATGGTCTTAAAAATATTTTTCTGTTTAAATAATTTTTTTATATTTACATTATGACTTATTTAATATAATGTATATTGTATATTAAACATACCTTCATGCTTTCCATATTGGAAATATATGATAGCATTGTTTGTGGAAATGTGGACTACCGCCCCCTCAAAGCAATGTGATTCCTTCACACTATATAAGGAACATATTAAAGATAATTTTAATAGAAATATGTCACCTATATGAAATTTATATAATACTAGAATTATAATATACATATTTACCATTCACTATTCAACATTCTAATATGAAAAAGAAATGAAAGTAGTGTCCATGATTACGTATGGCCTACTGTCTTCATGAACAATTTTTTTCACTTGTTATCTCAAAACATTATAGATTATTATAAATAGATATATACTAAATATATAATATAATTAATACATATTTGACATTTTTTAGATAATTAAACCATGTAAGAAGAAAATAACAATTCAAAACATACATGAAAAGACTAGGCAATTAACACCTGAAATAGTGAAATAATGAAATATTGTTAACAAACGGGTAATAAGATATTATAAGAATTTGATATATAATACTATAAAAATGTTTATGGTTGTCTAATAAGTTATTAAAACTCTTAAAACCATTATACATGACGTTAAATGATGATTAGCCAAAAAAATTGCAAGGTAAGGGTTAATTTCACAATCTCATTATTATACGAGGTTGTCTATACATAAGTATCTAATGGGACATCTTTATCATCCATGTCGATGTTTCATAAAAATTTATTTCAATATATTATTATTATTCCTTGAAAATTGTTTAAACTCATTTATATCCATTTTACATTTTTAAAATAATAATTAAATGGAATATTTCTGTCATTTTTCGAATGGGAAAATTTATTAAATATTCAAGAAATTAAGAAGTTAATGTTTTTAACTCATATTTTGGGTGAATATATTACCTCCATAATGAACCCTTTACATTATAATTATTCCATTAAATTATTACAATGTTATTGTAACACCTGGATGTTTATTTTTATAAAATATTTACTTTAAATAATTTTTTTCTTCAGCAGCTTTCTTTTCATGAAATCATGAGCTTAAAGGAAGTGTGATATTCCTTTATTATAAAATTACCATTACATAATATCCTTTAGGTTAGAATGAATATTTATAACTAACTCATGAAAATGCATTGTGAATTCATTGCCTATTAATTATTTATAAAAAATATAAATCAATTAGATATTTGTATTTTAGAGTAAATTTATTTTGTTAATGAAATTAATTAGATATATATGTGCTATATACATAATAAAATATTTTTTAAATTCATCCAATGGATATTTTAGTCATAAGGTATGAATAAGAAACTATTTGACGTATAAAAACCAATTTTTTAATGTTTAATTTTACACCTTTGAATGGAGAACCTCTTTTAACTTAATATTTTGACACATTAATAATTTTTATATAACAAAGTAAACATGTTATTTTGAATATGGATATAAAAAATTAATTTCGATTAATTTATGATATTTTTATGATAACTTTCATTTTTTGATGAATAGTAACCATACGCTAAATTTTAATTGAAAATAATTATTTTCATTGAAATTATTAATATGGTAAAATATATTTTTGAATGGTTTCAAAGTATAAATAGAATATATTTTTACCAATAAATATAATCTAAGTCATTGGAATTAATTTTACATTAAATTTAGATGTAAAAATATTTCAATCTTTTGAAATATTTTAACATTTAAAACTCGTTTTATCATAGCTACTATGGGATAAATTATAAATTAATTAATCAAACTTATATGTTCTAAATTTTGAAAAATAGATTCCATTTTTTGAATCATTAGGTTTAAATTATGTAAATAGATTAATTTTAGTTTTGGGAAACATGATTAATAACTTTAGTAAATTTTATAAACACGGTAAAAGGATCAATCAAGCAATTAAGGTTAAAAATAATGTTATAAAATTACCCAAACACTTGTATTAATATTATTTTATGATTATGATTTACCCTAAAATATAATTTGGTCTAAATTTAATCCATTGGAATCCAATTGGATGAGATTATGATAATTAGATTATTATATTTAATGAAAATTGAAATATGCCTCGCTCAAACAATAATAATAATTTAATTTAAATATAATGTTATAAAAAATATAAATTAAATTATAAGTAATAATATTAAAGATTAATTTTTTATTTATCATTAAAATTTACTTCTAATTTTTAGGAAATAAATAATTACCTTAAATACTTATACTTGGACGATGAAAAAATTAATTAATTGAATAGAAATAAATAAAACATTATTTATTAAAATATTAATAACCATAAAAGGACCAAAAACATGACCAAACATTATTGGGCGTGTATATATTGATCATTATCATCCAAGTGTTGACTTATGGACCATTTAGAGTATTATATAAGAGATTATGAAACATATATTATTTTATTTAAAGTGGAGATAAATTTTTCACATTCATGTTTTAAAAGAGTATAGAATTTTTAATGTTGGGTTTTTTAATATAAATTCGACTAAAAGTATTATTATGAATCATAATAGATGTATATTCATCATATTATTTTATTTGGAATTTTTATTCAAGAAATAAGTATATTATATAATTTCACAACATTGAGGTAGTAATTATTTTATTAATGAAGAGATCAAATAAATGATATTAGAAATATTTTAATAAATATAATTTGGGATAATTATTATGAAACATTAATTATATAGATTACCTGGACTCTTTATTAATATAATATAATATTTTTATTGAGGTTAAATTCTTATTTGCATATTTTTAAAAATCTATGAAATAAATAGGGTCAAAATTGACACTGTTGATATTTTACCAAAATAATATTTTCATAAATAATGTAAAAAATAATAAAACATTAATAAAAATATATAATAATTTTTATATGGTATTAGTGTTTCTAAATTATTCAATTATGGTTTAATTAACTTCAAATAAGTAAATATTTCACCCTTTTAATATTGAAATATTTGTTACCCGAGTTACAAATTAAATAGAATAACTAAGTATTAATTAAAATGATAATGCATAAATTTTAATAAAAACTTGCCTAAGATTTATTTTTTTTGTGATATTACAACTCTATATCATCTCATCTTATAAATTGTGACATTTTTGAGGTATTTAAGTTTGTTTTTGTTTTATTATAAATTAATATTTTTGTGGTTTCCAAAAGTGCCCCACACCTCAATTATAAAAGGGGCATCCTCCCTCAACGCTTCACATCATTTTGAGCAATAAATCTAGACCATAACCTTCCCATTTACATTATAAAATTACATAAAAACGCTCTATAGTATCTTTTCTTCTTCAAAGACAATATCTAGTTCTCTAAGAGGATTTTTAGAAGTGGCGCGTCGAAGAAGTGGTAATATCATTTCCCAACACTTTCAAAATTGTTTCTTCTTCTACTGCCACCCCATGATTTGGTTCATTAAATGTAATAAAATTAGTATTAATTATATACTTAGAGGTTATTATTATTATGAAACAACCATATTACACCTTTTACCCATCCTATGAAATATGAAATCACCACGTGTGCGTTCGTATGACATACAGTCTACATGCCATGGTGTAATCCATTTTTCACCACCACCTTACATCGATGGGTATAATGATGGAATTAATAAATTTTTATATTATTAATATAAAATTATACTGATTCTCATATTCTAAACACCACCCACTTTAAGATTTTTCAACAATTATGGGAACGATATCGTTGCTCATGCGTACGTATGGCTTACCTTCTCCACGGTGCTATGTGATTAATTGTACACAATCTTCATTAAAGAATTATTATATTAAATAATTTAATGAATAAATATGATATATATTATACTAATACTATGATTTAAATGATATAACTATACCCTAAAAATTTTAATAGGAACTTATCCGAAAAACATGCATAAGAACGTAAAGTATTTAATGAATAATGAGTAAAAAAAGATATATTACTGTCAAACAGATGAAAATATGATCATAAATGTTATCATAAAAATGATTGTGATTATGGAATAAATCAGTATAATTATATAAATCATCATACATGAGGTTTTGATACATACAAAGCATATCGGACCTAACGTAAGGGATGACTTTTTAAATCTAGTTTTTATCCAAATTTGTTTATTCGATAGTATTTTTTGGTGTATATTTATTGTTCATGTACATTCCTCATAAATATGTATTAAAAATATTCTTTATATCCCTATATAATTTTACCCATTTGTTAATTTTTACAAAATTTTATGAATGTAATCTTTTATGTTTTCAGTACGAGGTACTTTTTGACCTTTCTTGCAAATGTATGAGAAGAATGTTTTTTAACTTATTCGGAATGAAATGATTTTTACACTTTCATAATGCCTTATTTAATTTAGGATTCCACTACTATATTACAAGTTTATTTTTAGTTAAAATTATTACTTCTAAAATTGTGTGTCATTTTGAGGAAATAAATTGTTTTTGTAGAAGAAAAGATATTTTCCATAGGAATTAATTTCAAGTGTTTTATATAAAATAATTTTACATCTAAGATGACACTCTTTATATTTGGTTATATTTCTCACCTTATTATTACTATGATTTTATTGTGTGTTATTTAGTAAATCCATTTGTTTTATATCAATTATGATGGAATTATGTTTAAGAAACCCATTTTATTTAATGGGTTCTTCTATAGTGAATGTTTTTATATTTTTGTGGAACATGTATGATTGGTTTCATTATGAGATGGGTGAGACCTATATCTCCCTCCAATGCATTTGGAAAATATCTATATCTCATGAGATAGACATGACTAAAACGGAATGTAAATCCAGTTCAGTAATACATGGCTGGAATGAGAAGTGAACTCAGTTCAGTAATGGACTTTGTCCATTATGATGGTCTCAGTAATTATCCTTGACTAATATGAAATGATTTTCTATGATTATGTGTGTATGAAACTAAATTTCATGTCTTATGTTATGAATATTACGATTACATTGCCCTTTTATGATTTATCTCGTGAAATTATATTATGTTCTTTTATATGTGGGATAATATTTTCAAATGTTATGTTCTTATGATTATGATGTGATTGATATTTACCTTGTTTAACCTTACTAAGAATTTGAGCTCACCCTTTCATATGTTTATTTTCCCCATGTCTTAAAGAAGATTATTCAATTTTCTATGTATAAAATGAGTCTAGTTATGAAGAAATAAGCGGGAGATAATGTGGATGTGTTATGTACTAGTTGTATATGTTTCCCAACATCTAAAGATACAAATGTTATAAGGTCCGGGAATGTTTTTTTTATGTTATGTAATAAATATTATTCAATGTTGATGTAATATATATATATGTAAAGTATGGGTTGTTATAGTTGGTATCATATAAATTTTATAGTTCACCTTTTTAATCTATGATGAGAGATCCAAAGTAAGAACCCTAAGGATATGTATAAGTATAGGTAACAATCCTATCCTAGTGTCTTAGATATGTTCACGAATAACTAAGGATAAAACCAAAATTTTCCTAAATTGAAATTTTATTCTTGAATTATGTGGTTTCCCATTATGATTAGTGTTTTTCACACAATTATTGTTGGTTTTAGTCAACATATGGAACCCGAAGAAACCAAATTAATAATGAATATGATGGGAAATGAAATGATTGTCCCCTTGAGAAACTAAATATTAAGTGAGTTTTATAGCAAAATCTTGTAGCCATGATCACAAAACATTGTCATGGTATAAATCATCCCATACATCCAAACATGTAATAGAGGGCAAAAAATTCTATTGAATCCATCATGAGGCGTCATCCACTTTCATTCAGTGGGGCATCTGATCCATTATTGGATAAACAATGGATCAGTACCACTAAAAAGGAATTTTTAGTTCTAAAATATTCTGAACATGATAAATTCATCATAGAATTTTATCTTTTGGAAGGTGAAGCTGATCAATGTTGGAATCTTATCAAGAATATTAGGGAAAGAGATGAAATTTATTCCATGGAATGGGATGAGTTCAAGAACTTATTTGTTATTAAGTCCTTTCCTCATATTTTTTTAAAAAGATTGAGAAGAAGTTCCTTGAACTTAAGAAAAAGGATGATGAATATGTTGGTACCTACAAAGACAATTTTACAACACTTCTAAGGTATGCTTCTGTAATTATTATCCAACCTGAGATTAAAATTGATCTATTCCTTAGAGGCATAAAACCAAGTCTCTGAAGGCAATTATCCATAAGGGACTTCAATAGCTACGAGGAAATTGTTCGATATGCTCTCATGTTTGAGATAGATATTGGATTAATCCATTAGTAATATGGGTTTGATAAAAAGATAAAAATGGAATTCAAAGTAAAATATAAAGACCACACCGAAAAGTAGAAAAGTTTTACCTTATTCTCAAAGTGTGGGAAAAAATATGGAGGACATTTTCTTAAAGGTACTAGTAAATGTTTTAATTGTGGAATAGATTGTCATTAGAAATTTTAATTCCAAAGTGATGGGAAAAATATGTTTATTGATGTGAAAAAAGAAAAGGCTACACATAAATCACCTCCTGGAATTCAATGCTACAAATGCAAGTAATGGGGAATTATTCTGATCAATAACATAATCAATGGGTTATTGATGATGATCAACATCAACAAACTCTTACGAAAATATCCAAAGTAATGTCACGTGAAATCACTATCAATGATGTGGAGTATGATAATGAAGTGGTGAAAGGTACACTTACCATCCACACTAAAGTAAGATGTTTTTTATTTGATTCTGGATCCACCTACTCTATTATTTATGAATAAATTTACTAAGGGTATATCTATATTACTTCAACAGTTAGATGTTGAGTTTGGTGTGAAAACCCCTAATGGAATAATGGTCACATCAAATGTTTATAATTCTTCTCTTGTTGAAGTTTGTTGGAAAGTTCTTCTTGAAAATATTTTTATCCTTCATACAGTAGGATTTGATGTGATTCTTGGCATGGATTGTATTTATCTATATGGAGATCACATCAATTTGGTAGAAAGGGATGTAAATTTTTATATTCCAGATCATTCTATGATCATCTATCAATTCAAGGATGAATATATCTTTTTAGTATAAATTGCTAATATATTATGTGTCTTTATTTATTTAAATGAAAGTTATTTATCTAAAATAGTTCGGGGAAACCCATGATTAAGAATACACCCATTATAAAAGAGTTTGATGATGTGTTTTTGGAGGAATTTTCATGTCTTCCACCAAATTATGAAGTTGAGTTTTCAATATAACTCATACTGGGTGTTATGCCTACTTCAAAGACACCTTATAGAATGGCCCCAATTGAGTTGCAGGAACTAAAGAAGAAACTTCAAAAAATATTGATAAGGGATTCATACACCCCAGTTCATCACCTTGGGGAGCACCTGTTATATTTTTTAAGAATAAAGATGTATCAATGAGACTCTACATTGATTATTGAGAACATAACAATATCACAATCAAGAAAAAATATCAAATTTCCTGCATTGATGAATTATTTGACTAAATACATAGCGCTCAATACTTTTCCTAGATTGATCTTCATTCTGGATATCATCAATTAAGGGTCAAAAAGGAGGATATAAAAAAGATGGAATACCATAGAAGGTATGTACACTATTAATTTATAGTGATGCATTTTGGTCTTACTAATTCCCCTACTATGTTTATGGATCTAATGAATAGAGTATTTTGAGACTATCTTGATCAGTTTGTAGTAGTCTTTATAGACGATATTCTTGTCTTTTAAAAGAGTAAAGAAGAACATTTAGATCATTTGAGAATTGTAATAAAGTCGCTGAGAAAGAATAATATTTATTCCAATTTTACCATGTTTGAATTTTGTCACTATAAAGTATCATTTTTTGGTCAAATAATCTCAAGATAGGGGATATATGTTGATCCAGCAAAAACAGTGGTTATTTAAAGATGGTTAATACCAACAACGGTAACTGAGATCTGAATTTTTCTTGGTTTTTCTGGATATTATTGACATTTTCTGAAATAATTTTCACAATTATCTAATCCACCCACCAAGTTGATTGAGAAAGGAGTAAATTTAATTTAGATGGAGTAATATGAAGAGAATTTCAAAGAGCTAATAAGAAGGTTAGTCAGTTCACCTATGCTCACACTACCTTGGAGTAGAGAATGTTTTGTGATCTACAATGAAGCATCTAAGAAGGGGTTGGGATGTTTTCTTAGGAAAAATAAAATAGTGATAGATTATGTCTCACAATAGTTGAAAATTCAAGAGAAAAATTACCCAACTCATGATTTGGAGTTAGTTTTGGTAATATTTTCATTAAAGATATGGAGGCATTATCTTAATGGGGAAATGTGTGATATTTATACTAGTTATAAGTGTTTAAAGTATATTTTCACACAAAAGGTTCTAAATATGCGCCAAAGAATATGGTTGGAGTTGATTAAAGATTACAACTATTTAATACATTAGCACCATGGGAATGCGAACAAGGTGGCAGATGTTTTGATTCAAAAAGATCATGCTATCTTATTTGTGATGAGAATCACGAAAGATCCAATATTGTTGGATTTTCAAAGGATATATCATGAAATTTTAATAGAAAGGGAGACATCTTATTTTCTCAAATGAATGTTAAACCATATATACAGGTGATTATTAATGATTTGTAGAAGGAAGATATAGAATTGTAAAAGAAAGGGAGAAATATTCTAAAATTCAACATAGATTGTAATTGAATAATAAGGTTCAGGAACTAAATTTGTATTCCTCCTATAAAAGAATTAAAGAAGGATCTGTTGAATGAGGCTCATAGTTTATATTTCTCTATTAATCCTAGAAGCACAAAGATGTATAGTGACCTAAAAGCATATTTTTGGTGGGATGGAATGAAAAGATATGTTTCCGAATATATCTCTTGGTGCTTTGTTTGTCAGCAAGTTATGGGTGAGAGATAAAAGTCTAATGGGATGTTACAACCATTATTCATACCAGAATGGAAATGAGAAAATAACACTATGAACCTTATTATATGACTTCCCAAAACATATAAAGGCCATAATTTTATATGGATTATAGTTAATTTCCTTACGAAGTTGGCACACTTCATTGCTTTTATAGATGATTTCTCTCTTTATCATCATGCTTGGATACATATAATGTTAGTGGTAAGATTTCATGTAGAACAAATTTTAATTATATATGATCAGGATTTGATGTTGACATTGTAGTTCTAACAATGTATTAAGCATGCTCTAGATATATTGGTATGTTTCTGCACTGCTTATCATCCTAAGACAGACTGTCAGTCTGACAGGACAATTTAAACACTGTAAGACATGTTGAGATCTTGCACTTTGAATTTAAAGGGTGTTTGGGATCAACACCTAAATATGATGGAATTTTAATAAAAAATAGATTTCACCCTAGTATTAAGATGGCTCATTATAAATATCTCCATAGAAACAAGTGCAGAACTCCAACATTTGATGATGATGTTGGGGAAAGAAATCTATTAGGACCTAATCTTATTGATGAAATGGAAGAAAATGTCATATCAATTAAAAACACCTAATAGCATCTTAGTGTCAAAAAAAATCTATGATGATAAATGATGAAAAGACATAGAGTTTAATGTGGGTGATAAGGTATTTCTATGAATATATACCTCGAATAGAGTAATGTTATTTGGAAATAAGGGCATGTTGAGCCCTAGGTATATCCGTCTTTTTGAAATTTAAGATCTTGTTCGGAATGTAGATAAACAAATGGAACATCCACCGAATATCTCTAAAGTTCATGATGTGTTCATTGTATCTCTCATGAGAATGTGCATACCCAATCCTTCACATTTATTAAGCTCAGAAGTCATACTATTGGAGCAAGATCATTCTTATGAAGAACAATCGATAGAGATTCTAGATCACAGTGAAAAGGTTCTATAAAACAAGAGAACTCGCTTGGTTAATGTTTTATAGAGGAACCACCAATTTAAAGAACCTACATGGTAACTTGATGATATGATGAGGGGGAGGAATCCTTATTTATTTATTTCTATGTGGCGAATTTTGAGGGTGAAATTCAGATTATATTGGTAGAATGTAACATCTGGAAGTTTTTTTTATGAAATATTTTCTTTAAATAATTTTTTCTCTTTAGTAGTTTTATTTTCACACATTCATGATTTGAAAAGAAATGTTAGATTCCCTTATTATAAAGATACTATTATAGCATAGCTATTAGGTTATTGGTAATAATTATTACTAAGTTATGTAAATGCATTGTGAATTCATTGGCAATCATTTATTTATGAAAAATATAAATAAATTAGATATTTATATTTTTGAATGAATTACATTTGGAAATGAAATTAATGAGATATATATGTGTTATATACTTAATAAAATATTTTTGATATTCATCGAATGGATATTTTAGTCACAAGGTATGAATAAAACTCTAAAAAATTAATGAAAACATATTTTTTTAATGTTTGATTTTACACCTTTGAATGGGGAACCCCTTTTAAATAAATATTTTGACAAATTAATAATTTTTATATGAAAAAATAAACATATTATTTTTAAGGAAGATATAAAAATTTACGTTGGATGAATTTATGATATTTTTCTGATAACTTTATTGTTTTTATGAATAGTAAAAATATTCTATATTTTAATTGAAATTAAAATTTAACATTGAAATAATTTATATGGATTACTTATATTATTGAATGGTTTCAAAGTATAAATAAAATATATTTTTATCATTTAATATAATAAATGTCATTGTAAATAATTTTATATTAAATTCATATATATATATATAATTCAATCTTTTTCGATATTTTAACTTTTAAAACTCATTTTCTCATTTCAAAAATGGGATAAATTTTAAATAAATTACTGTAAGTTCTGTGTTTTTAATTTTAGAAAATGGATTCAATATTTTTAAATTGTAGGTCCAAGTTATTTAAATAGATTTATTTCATTTTTAGGGAATATGAATAGTAACTTCGGTAAATTTTATTAACAGAGTAAAATGTAAATCTGTTAATTAAGGGTAAAAATTATATAAAATTACCTTAATACTTGTTTTAATATAATTGTATGATTATAATTTTCCTAAAAAAATATTTGGCTCGAAATGGTATCCATTTCAACAAACTTGGATAAGATTAAGACATTTAATTTATTTCATTTAAGGAAAAGTGAAATATATCTCACTCAAACATTAATAATTAGATTATTTATAATATAATGTAATGCATAAGGAAAATTTGATAATAAATAATATTTTTAAATCTAAATTTTTTCATTTATCATGATTTTTTTTTATTTTTATGAAATAAATAATTACCTTAAATACTTATACACGGATGATGAAAAAATTAATTAATTGATGAGAAATCTATGAAAAAATTATAAAAATATTAATAATCCTCAAAAGGCCCAATAACTTGAAAAAACATTATTGGTCGAATATATCTCGACTATAATCATCCAATGGTAGACTTATTGACCATTTGTACGCTTATATAAGATATTATGACACTTATACTATTTTATTTTAAATGATGATAAATTTGTCAAATTCATATTTCAAAAGAGTATATCATTTTTTATCTTGCGTTTTTTAGAAGATAAATTATACTAAAAGTATTATTATGAAATATAATTTATTTATATTCATTATATAAAAATATTTTGAAATATTATTCATCAAATAAGTATATTAAATAAATACCCAAAATTGGGGTAGTGATTATTTTATTAATAAAGAGATCAAATAAATTTTATTAAAAATATTTTAATAAATATAATTTGGGATAATTGTTATAAAAAATTAATTTTCTAGATTACCTTGAAAAATTAGAGATATAATAAAATATTTGGATCTAGGTTCACTTCTTATTTTTATATTTTCAAAAAATCCATGAAATAAATAGTATCAAAATTGACACTATTCATATTTTGTCAAAATAAGGTTTTCTTAAATAATTTAAAAATCATAGTACATTTTTAAAAATATATAATAATTATGATATGATATAAAATTTTATTAATTATTAATTTATGATCTAATTTAATTTAAATAAATAAATATTTATCCATATTAATATTGAAATATTTGTTAGCCTAGATAAAAATTAAATATGATAACTAAGTATTAATTAAAATGATAATCATTAAATTGAAATAAACACTTGTATAAAATTTAATGGTTAATTATATTCAAACCCTATCTCATTCCATCTTAGAAATTGGGACATTTTT
This sequence comes from Viscum album, assembly GCA_963277665.1. Taxonomy (NCBI): domain Eukaryota; kingdom Viridiplantae; phylum Streptophyta; class Magnoliopsida; order Santalales; family Viscaceae; genus Viscum; species Viscum album. Next base: position 372,830,993 of record OY728160.1, on the reverse strand, counting down.
TTATGTGGGGTTTGGTTTTATTATAAATTAATATATTTTAGGTTTCCAAAAGTGCCCGTCACCTCAATTATAAAAGGCACTTCCTCTCCCAACTCCTCACTTTATTTTGATCCTTAAAGATAAAATATACCCTAAAAATTTACCTGATAAACATTAATTTAAACATTCTATATATTCTGGTCTTCTTCAAAGACCAAGTCTAGTGCTCTAAAAGAATTTTTAGAATAGGCGCGTCGTAGAAGAGGTAATATCATTTACAGATTATTTCAAACTTATTTATTCTTATACTTCAACGCCATGAGTTTTTTAATTTTAAATTAATAAATAAAATATTACTTATGTACTGATACATTATTATGATTATTAAAAAACCATATTGCACCTTCTACCCATCCTAAAACAAATGAAATCAACACGCATGCATACGTACGTCTTACCGTCTTCACGTCATGGTGTAATCTATTGTTCACCACCACCTTACATGGATGGGTATAATAATTAAATTAATATATATATATATATATTAACTTATATATATATATACGATTCATATAAAATAATATTTATTCTGAGATTCTATACACCATCCACTTAAATTCCATTCAACAATTATGGGAACGATATTGTCGCTCGTGCATACGTACAACTTATCGTCTCCGCAGTGCGATAAGATTAATTCTACATAATCTTCATTAAATAATGATTATATAAATGAATTAAATGAATAAATATGAAATATATTGTACTAATACTATTATTTAAATGATATAACTATACCCTAGAAAGAGGAATACAAACTTATCCGAGAAAACATGCATAAGAACATAAATTAGTTAATACTTAAATAACGAGTAAAAATGAAATACTAATAACAAAAAAATTAAAATATTATCATTAATATTATCATAAAACTGATTATGATTCTAGAATAAGTCAGTAGGATTATTTAAATCATCATACATGAGGTTCAGATATATATAAATCATATCAGACCTAAGGTAAGGGATAACTTTTCAAATGTCGTTTTTATTTGAGACTTTTTATTCATAAGTATTTAATGTGGTATATTTATTATCCATGTTAGTGTTTCCTAAATGTATATTCCAAAATATTCTTTATATCCCTCTATAATTTTACCAATTGGTTAATTTTTACTAAACAGTATGAATGGAATATTTTTTTCCTTTTCGATACGAGGGGCATTTTGACTTTTCCAGCAAAATGCATTAGGTAAATATTTATATCTAATGAGATGGACATGAATGGAAGGACAAGTATGTATAGTTTGGTAATACAAAGCTGGAATGAGGATTAAAATCAGTTCAGTAATGGGCTTTGTCTACTATGATGGTCTTGGCAATGAGCCTTGACTAATATAAAATGATTTTCTATGCTTATGTGTGTATGCCACGAAATTTTATGTCTTATGTTATGACTATTGGGATTACATTGAAATATTATGATTTATCATATGACATGATATTATGATCTTTTATATGAAGGATAATATTTTCAAATGTTATGTTTTGATGATTATGATATGATTGATATTTACTTTTTTACCCTTACTAATCATTTGAGCTCACCCTTTTATATGTTTCTCTTCCCCAGGTCATTAAGATTGGTATTATGTAAGATATCTCAAAAAAAGAGTCTCGTTGTGAATAAATAAGTGGGAGACAATGTGGATATTTTATGAACCAATTTTTTATGTTTCCCATTTTATAAATACACTAAACGTATATAGTATTGGCGTGGTTTTTATTTTGTTATGTAATAAATATTCTTCAATGATAAATTAATTTCTATATCTAAAGTATAGGTTGTTATATTTATTTTTAAAATAAATTATTTCTTTTATTATTGTGCAACTTTTAAATGATTTCAATGTAAAAAAAATATATTTCTATCAATGAGTTTTAATGATTTTGTTATATTATTTTTAATTATATCAACATAATTTATTGGATTTTATGTTTAATTGAGGTTGATTTCTTATGATAAAATTGGCCATATTGTATTGAAATGTTTATGATATGTTTGACTTGTATGTTCTATTTAGATACCATTCCTGGTTTATGGTTAATGTATTCAAATTTTATATAATTTTTTTTTAAATATGAATGATTGTGTTATTTATGACTCACCATTTTCATATGATAAATGTATTGGACTTAGTATGTGATGGGAGGGTCCTGCTATAACCCCTTGATGCATACGTAGGTCTCACGATATGAATTTAGTTGGAATAAAACCTTCGCGTTTTTTTCCAACCAGTTTTACATTAATAGGAGGATATATATTTACAGAAATTAGGTGGGTTTCTACCCATAGATTTAAATTTTTCAGAAGATAGATCCTAACAATAGCTATATTGAGAATATATCTTGATAGTGCAGATATTTGGCATTATGCATTCCCTCAACATGATATTAGTTATGGAAATTACATGTGATTATTTGACTAGTAGAATATCCATTTTTATGTTTAAATGGAATTATTTTATATATTATTTATATATTATTCTAAATATTATTTTTAAAATGATTTTGTTTTAGTTTTATACCATGATTTAACAATTTATACTTATTTATGATAGATTCCACTATATTGTTTACCCTTAATGAGCATCTAAGCTCACCCTATTCTTATGTTTTATTTTACCATAATTCTAAGAAGTGTATTATGACTAATTTCAGCAGTTAAGCTAGAATAATATTAGCATTATCAAGGGATTATATATACAATATTTTATATTTTCAATTTTAATGTAATGTTCATGTAGGTAATCTATTTTTCATGATTTTTAAACTGATTAGTTCTTTGTTATTTGACTCCTTATAATCATATAAATGTCTTAAAATAATTCACTAGATCTGGTATTCTATGTTTGGGGCATTACAAATTATTCCTCGATTAATTTTAATAACAAGATAAATATTGAATTTTATGGAAAATCTATAAATTTTATTTTTGTGTCTCAATCATAAAATTTTTACATAAAGTTTATGGGCCTCGAAACATCAAAGATTATGTAGAACAAGTTTGAAAGTATTTTATAAGGGAATACTAATGTGAATAATCAAACACAAAAAACTGTCATAGTATGTTTTAAGACACATGAATGAGGGATGAATAAACTAATGATTATTACATTACAAAAGTAAATGATTTTTTTACAGCATCATAGTTTTCATATATGTCTTATAAGATTCAAAAATTGTGAATAAACTCCAGAGAAAATTTCCAAACATAATTGATTCTAAAATTTATGATTTAGAAGATAAAGTTGATTTATCTCTTGATGAATTTCATAACATTATTATTGTTTTTATAATGAGAAAATCACTAGTATTCAAAAATAATATGATATATAAAAATTATTTTTAAGCTATGATAAATAAAAAAAATCATGATGTTGAAGATTTTGATCCTTGGGATTTATAAGATAAAGAGATTGATGATATAAGTAATAGATAATGCCTCTTATCTTCAAAAAATATCGTAGATTAAGAGAAAATTATATAAGAAAACATCTTCTCAAATGACTTGAGTGTGGTGGAATCAATAAAAAATATGAATTTCCCAAATAGAACATTTATATAATATCAATATGATTCTGATGAAAAACCTCAATGGAAGAAGCAGAATAAAAGTTATAAAGAATAAAATTCATTTGAAAATCATAAGAAAAATTTTACTAGAAAAAAAAAATAATGCTAAGTAAGAAAGATGAGTCGGACTCAACTGATAACAATTCTTCAAAAGATGGAAGTTTATAAAATGTCAGAACATTCATTTTAAAATTTGGGAGATTTAAATATTCTTTGGTTAGTGAAGAAGAAGAGGGGGGTGAGTAATCTTACAGAGACTATCAGTTCTTATCAAAACTTGTTTCATACCTTAAGAAAAAAAACACTCATGAAAAAAATTATAAGGATAAAGAATGATAGTGGAAAATTTGTTGAAGGTGGAAAACATATTTTCAAGAAGGAATAATAATACATTTAGGATATATTAAGTTATAAACTAAGAATTTATTAATAAAAAAATATTTAATATCGAATTTAGAAGTTGTAGGCTAAGGAAAATGAAGTTAACAACTCTCAATTATAACTTATTGTAGAAATATTACTCTAATAAAGTATAATGAAAATTTAAACAAGGATTTGAAAGTAAAAGATAAATCATCTAAATCTAAAAGAAACTCTACTCCAAGGATCAGGTGAAATCTACTCCCACTAAACTAAATGTATCATCTGATTTTATTAACCATTCATGTGCTAGAAAGGGTGTTGGGAAATATTGGGTTGATAAGGGGTGTGAAAAACCTATCACATATGAAAAAGTTAAGAATTACTCTCAAAGGAAAGTTACACATTTACATAGCTAAATAATGATGAGATATGTTTTGAACCTCAACAATATAATTACAAAGAAATATCATTATTCCATAGAACACCATGGTTTTATGGTTTTAGTTGGTGTTCTTGAACTTCTGGGCACATATCTTACAATGGTTGGAATAACATTTCTCTTCCATGAATGAGGGTAGAACCGAGTTGAATAAATGGTGGAAGAAGAATGTGTAATTATCTTAAAAATCAGAAATTTATAATGTATGAACTCAACATGTTATAAATCATCCAACAAAAAACAAACCTGAATGTCTATAATATGTATATAGAATATGTGACTAAGATTTCGATCATGATGAAAAATGAATAAAAATTATTATGGAACAAGTTTCTTATAGTATAAAATAAATGGAAGGTGGAATGAAAAAAGTGGAGGAAATATATTCTATTATGGAGATAGCATTGAAACCATGTAAAAAATAAAAACCCACGGATACTTGAAATCACTAGTGAAAAAGTTGTTTTTAACGTCTGTAGTTTAACGTCGGTTCTAGGAGACTAACATTAAAATACACATTTTGGCGTCAGATTTACCAAAACCCAACACCAAAGATCACAATATAAGTTTTATATAGATTCCCAAGCATCAATTTTACAGGCCGTGTAGTGAAAACGGAATTACGGATCAAATTTTATAGACATCGGAAGTTGGAGATTTTATGATTTGATTTTTGGCATCGGTGTTTTTCAATAACCGACGTTAAAAGACCCTTTTGGTGTCATTTTTACAAAAAAAATAACGCCAAAGATCAAAATAATAGTTTTAGATAATTTACCAAAATTCCATTTTACAGGTCTTGGAGGGAAAACGGACATACAAATCAAATGTTATGGGTGTCGGAAGTTGGAGATTATATGATTTGATTTTTGGAATTGGTTTTTTTCAATAACTGATGTTAAAATACCCTTTCATTGGTTGGTTTTACAAAATCCTGACACCAAAAATCATAGTGAATGTTTTAGATAATTTCCCAAGATTCAATTTGACAGGTCTTGGAGCAAAACTGGACTAATGGATCAAAGGTTATGGGCATCAGATGTTGGAGATTATATGAATTGATTTTTGGTGTCAGTTTTTTAATAACTGACATTAAAATGCCCTTTTGGAGTCGGTTTTACAAAAACCTGATGCCAAATATCCAATTGAATGTTTTAGATAATTTCTTGGGCTTCAATTTGACAGGTCTTGGTGTGAAAACAGACTTACGGATCATATGTTATGGGCGTCAAAAGTTAGAGATTATATGACATGATTTTTGGCATCAGGTTTTTTAATAACTGCTGTTAAAAGGCCCTTTTTGGCATCGGGTTTATAGAAAACGAATGACAAAAATCACAATAAAAGTTTTAGATAGTATCCAAAGCTTCAATTTGAAAGTTTTTTGAGCAAAAATGGACTTACAGGTCAAAATTTATGGGCATCAGAAGTTGGAGATTATATGAATTGATTTTGGGAATCTGTTTTTTTAATAACCAACGTTAAAAGGCCCTATTTGGTGTCAGTTTTACAAAACAATGATACCAATGACCTGAATAAAGGTTTTAAATAATTTCCCAATATTCAATTTGAAAGTTCGTGGAGTGAGAATGTACTTACGGATCAAAATTTATAGCTTTTTGAATTTGAAGATTATATGACTTGTTTTTTGGCATCGGTTTTTTAATATCCAATGTTAAAAGATCCTTTTTGGCGTCAATTTTACAAATAACCGATGTTAATAGTCACTTTTTCATCATTTTTCCAAAAACCGATGTTAATACCCCTTCATGAGAATATTTTTAGCATCGGTTATATATTTAACCACCATTAAAAGTAAAATTTAAAATAAGCGGTGTCGATATTTCAATTGTTTCCCAACGCGTGTTCTTATTTTCAAAATCCCACCCAAATTTTATTTAATCGCCGCCGTAGAAATTTCCATTTACACTATATAAAAGCTCATCCTCTTTCTTTCAATATTGTTGACATCTTTGATACAATTAATATTTCATATATTCATCAATTGACAATTTGTTCAAGGTATTTATTTTCATCATTTAATTTATTTATTATTGTTTTCCTTATCACTAAAAAGCTTATTATTTTCATAACAATGTTGAAGGATTATTCTAATCGAGATACAAAAATAAAACTTCTGCATAAGATTCATTAGTTTTTGGGAATTTTTTTATGACTCATATTTTCATTACCACGTGAGTTATCTCTTAAAACGAAGTGAAATAATGATAACAAACATATTGATTCAAATGGCCCAATAAAATATTTAATGTTAGTTTCAATCATTAATTATATTTTTTGTTCATTTGGCATATTCATTTTGGTTTTTTTTTCATGTATTCTCGATCGACCCATAAAGAGGTACAAATTACAGCAACCATAATTTTTTATTCGTAAGTCCGTTTTTGCTCCATAACCAGTCAAATCGATGCTTGTAAAATTATCTATATTTCAATATTACGAGTTTTGATGTTTTGAGGTCGGTTTTTTTGAAAACCGAGCAGGAAAATAATTTTTTTATAATAATTATTTTTCGCGTCGGTTTTTATAAAAAACCGACTTTAAAACTCATGTAGAAGCCAGATTTAGAATTCGGTTTTCTAAGAATCTGATTCTAATTACCCACGAGGTCATGAATTTTGCCTTCGGTTAAAACAACTGACACCAAAGACCCCCAAGGGATTATTTTTGGCATCCGTTTATATAAAAACCGACACCAAAGATCCCTGAGGCCCGAAAATCTGGTATCGGTTTCTATATAAAATGATGCCAATGTCCAGCATGGAAAAGATTTTTGACTTTGGTTTATAAAAATAGACATTGAAACATATATTTTTTACCTCTCCTTTATTGACGTCGGTTTTTAACCGACATCAAAATGTAAAAAAATCCAACATGGAAATACATTTTTCCACTAGTGTAGTGGTTGTTCATCGTACAGGACATGTGATTTAAAAATATTAAAATACATTGAAAATCATGATGGAGGAGTTGTTACCATCAGGAATGATAGTTCCTTAAAAATTAGAGGAATCTGAACGGCTGATATTGACGTAGAAAAGTTAAAACCTAAGGAAGTTCTATATTTTATGGGATAAAACATAACTAGATTACTATAAGTAAGCTTTGTGATGATGGTAAATAAGTGGTTTTCCAAATAGATTCTTGTATCATCAGATGTGTGGAATTTGTTAAATTTATTACAATATGATAAATAACTAGTGGAAATTTATTTCAAATTGGATAACTTGACAAATCATCTTTTCTATGTTTTGATGATTAAATTAATTTTTCGCAAGGTAGACTTTTCCAAACTGGGTACAAAATAATGAAAAACTTTCTAAAGTTTATGTAATTAAAAATTCTCCACAATTGAATATAAGAGAAGAATATATTTTTATAACTTTTCAGAAAGGGAAAATGACTAATAAAAGTGATAAGAATGTTGAGATTCAGCCTTCTAGACCTCTTGAACATATTCATTCGTCTTTATGTGGGTCAGTGAGACATCAATCAATAAAAAGATATATTTTATTTTACCACTTTTATTGATTATTTCACTTAGATAAAACATCACCAATTTTATGAAAAAAATAAGGGGTTGTAGAGAATTTCATATTCTTTTGAAAATAATTTGAGAGAGAAATGAGTGTTTATATAATGATGTTAAGAATTAATAATAAAAAAATCAAAGAAAAATATTTTTAATCCAATATAAGAAATCTAGAAATAATATAACTATATAGTTATCACTAAACTCAACAAATATTATAGTAACAGATAGGAAAAATATATGTTTAGTGGAAATGGGAAGAAGCGTGTTAGCATAATACAAACATTTAATGTTCTATTTGAGAGAAGATATTAGCACTGCTGTACATTTTCTAAAGAGATTTTTTATGGGACATTCATCCATCATAAATTATTAAGAAATGTGGTATGACAAGTAACCTTCTTTCATGTACATCAATGTTTTTGGAAGCCCATGTTTACTAAATATCAAAAGTCGGAATCATGGAAAATTTTATGAGAAATTAGAAAAATTAATTTTCATGGGATATTCACACAACTAAAAAATTTATAAATGATGGAACAAATTTTTTAAACAATTTTTGGATTCATATGATGTGCTGTTCATTTAAAATATGAATTCTTTATTAAATAATGTTGAAAATGATGAGGTGGGAAAACTGAAGATCTCTAATGAAAGTTAAAGTGAGTCAAACTAGACATACCAAGATTCATAAGAATCTTATGATGAGGAAAGTGAATATGGAAGAGATATTTTGAAACAACTACCTTAACAAATATGTTGAAACCAAAATTATTCTTATAATTATAAAAGATCAATTTTAGAAAAGATAATGACTGAGATTAGAATATTAGACACCACTTATTTCACAAATTGTGCCATAATCAGTTTAAAAAGTAGTTGAACATAAAGAATGTGATTATTCTATGAATAAATAATTATATCAGATTGATAAAAACAATACATGGAAACATGTTCCACATCTAGAAAATAGAAATGTTATCAAATAAAATTAGGTTTACATAAAAAAAATTAATGAACATGGGTATGTTTCTAGAAACAAATCAAGACTTGTTTTAAAAGGTTGTGTATAGGAGGAAAGTCTATACCTTGAAGAAAACATTGACCCAATTTAAATATTTGAAACTATTAGATTGTTTCTAGTAATTGACTCACAACGAATTTAAAAAATTTATTATAAGGATGTAATGTCATATTTTTTAAAAGGATGGATTGAAGAATTAAATTACATTGATAAAATTCTTTGTTTTTACTTGACTATGATGAAAGAAAACTTTGTAAATTGAAGAATTCCTTATATGTGTTGAAGCAAGACCCATGTGCTTTGTATTCCAAACATGATAATTGTTTGAGAATGTTTATGTTTTATAACTCAAAGTTTTATAGTAACTTTTATATAAAATAATTCTAATCCATCACCCTAATTGAAATTATTTATGTGGATGATATAAATTTTTCTACGAGTGAAAAAAATGTTTCTAAATAAATTTCTGAGGATTTAGAGAAGACATTTTAGATTTTAATGTTGGGATAATTAACATTATTTATTGGTTTACAAGTTCAATAAAAAGAAAAATACATTTTCCAAACCTAATAAAATTATGTCATGGAATTTTTGAAAAATGTGTGGTATGGAGGATTCTAAAAAAAATTCAACATTTATTTTAGTGAGAAAAAAGGTGTTTAAAGATGAATAAGGAAAAATTTTGAATTATAAATATTTTTGGAAGCTGATAAGAATTTTTCATTATCTTATAGCCTCAATACTAGATATTTTTTTTATTGTGACATTGTGTTCCTAATATTAGAGTGATCTATTATAATCTAATATGTGGTCAGAAAAGAGAATTCTGAGATATGTTAAAGGAAACAATTTACATGGGATTTTATAAAAAATATGTTATGAAATGACATTTCATGGTTTACTGATATTGATAGGGATAAATATTTCAATGATAAAAAATCAACTTATAGAGAAAATTTTTACTTTGGAGAATGTTGTGTGAATAGTAATTATAAAAAATAGAGTTTAGTAATATTGAGAATTTAGTAATTAGAATATGTTATTTCTATATTGAAATGTAATCAGATTTTTTACATGAATGTTTTGTTGGAAGATTTGAATGTTGAATTTTTAAACCATTGAAGAAATTTTTTGATAATTAGAGTGTAATAGATATTTCTAAAAATATTTTCTTACAATAACGATAAAAATTTATTAATATTAATTATAACTTCATTAAATAGAATTTTTTTAGTGGATATTTTTTTAGAATATATTTTTATGAAGAATCAAATTATTGAAAAATTTATAAAAGAAATTTAAAAAGATATATTTGTGGAATATAGACTGTAGAGTCATGTTAAAACTCTACCAAGTTCCTCCTATAAGTTTTAAGGAACAGCCCCACGATGATTTGGATTATATTGACCAAGTGGGAGAATATGTAAAACTTTATCCAACAAAAAGTATATATGTAATGTTATTAATTAATGAATCTGAAGCTATGGTTATCATAAAATGGGTGATAAAAATAAGAGTGAGAATAAAAAAGGTGAGGGAGAGTTTATCTTAACATGTACACAAATTCTCTCACCACCAAGGGATGGAATTCCTAAAAAATATTATTTAATTCATTGATATGGTGTCCAGAGACTTTCTTTTGAGAAAGGCTATGTTTTTGTAAAAAACAAAGAACTTGAGTTGTGAAGAATTATGAGTTTTGAAGAATGATGAGTTGAAAAAGTAGTTAACTAGTGTTTTAAATAAATCCAAAGGGGGAGATTGAAGATCCATTGTGAAATTTTTTAACAAAGTTTTGTTTTTTTAAACTAATGTTTTGTAAAAGAATGTTTTTATAAATTCAGTGAAAGCTTCTAAATTATTGAACCAAAATTCATAGGTGGGGTTAATGTTTTATTCTTATATTTTGATTTTATAGATTTAGTTAATCAGACCAAGGTAAATCAGAGGTTGATGTTTTCTGGAAGATAGTTGTTCAAAGGTATGAGATCAGGTAGAATAGATCAAGCTCAAAAAATTAGAAAATAATTTTATAAATATTTAGAAGCTATTGGGTTTCTGAAAAAGAATAATATTGTATAGTTATAGTGTTAGAAAATTTGGGAAGTTGGAAACATTCCAAAATAAGTCAGATGATTATTTGTTGTTCATTAAATTTCTTAAAAACGTCATGAATTAGTCGTGATAAAAATGAAATTTGTAGAAATAAATAGATGTGTGAGTTTCTAGAGTTTGAAAATGTGATGTTTTCTGGATGTAGGATCATCAGATCCAGTAGTAGAAAACCCAGATTTTTTTAGAAATTTGAATGTGTGAAGCTAATTAGATTTGAAGAAATTCAATTTTTCTGATTATATGTGTACTATCTGAGTCTTCATCATATATAGGGTATCTAAGTGACCAGATTTGTTGGAAATGATCCATTAGATAGAGATTTGTAATAAAAATTTGAATACTCTAAATGAGTTTTGATTACTGTATAAAAGGAATAGTGGGAAGTTCATGTTTGTAATATAATGAGATACTGATACTGATTCATCAGATAAGTCTTTAAAACTGAACCATTGGATTTGTGGTTGACACTAATAAGTCCTGAAATATTGAGTTCCATCAAACTCTATTATCCAAATAGACAATATTGGATGTTGGGTGATCATATTTCAGTTAGGATACAATGTCTACAAACAATAAAAATGTTAAAAAGGTTGAATTTTTTATTGGATAGTTGTTGAAGTCGACAAAAATATTTATAAGTTGGAGAAATTTAGTCACCAATTTTCTAAATAGAAACATAAGTCAAGATCAAAATATTGTTCCAATATACCATTCCATTCTAAAATTATATATCAGACTGTCGCTGAGGTCTGAAGAGTGATTTGATTCACCAAACAGTGAAAGATCATAATGACATGATCAGACTAAAGAAATGTTTCTAAACATTAAGAAAACATTAATTATAGAAAATTAACTAATATTCAAGAAGTCACCTAAAGAAATGATAATGTTTGAAGTAGTCTAATAAGATGATAAAATGTTAGTGAAGTTGTTAGATTTTTTAGTATTATTGAGTAGTATAAATAATGTGGGTTCACATGTTTTCTATTCTAGGAGAACCTATAAATAGAAGTGCACAGTACATTCATACTCAACATTTTTCACCCATGAAGAAAAAATTCATACTCTACAAAATTGGTTTATAAGTGTGTTTTTTCAACCAAATATGTTTCATGTGGAAGAATAATTTTATAATAGAGTATTCTAATCAAAAGATAGGTCTGAGGAAAGATCATTTTACCATACATAGGGAATCAGACTAAGGGTATCATTTTGAATTTCATAGAAGTTATTAGAGAAGTTCAAATTTTTTATATATTATAATCAAAATGTTTTGGATTTTCCAAGATTAAGAATTAGGCCATCGAACTAAATTCATTGGACCTAATAGAATTTTATAGAGTTAGGTTATACTGAGATTCCATACAATCCTCTGGTGGATTAGTTTTAACAAATTACAATTTTTGAATAATATTATTGTAAGAATGTTTTTTAACTAATGGGAGTTAGTATAATCATTAATATTGGGAGATATAAGGTGTATAATGGGAGTTGACACAAGTTGAATTCACTTTTTCATAATAGTGAGCTTTTATAGACCCATGGGAGTGGGTATGGAATAGATGTAGGTTCTCACACTGAGGCCTAACCTTGATAATCATGTGTTCTTTGATTACATATCTATTTATTATGCACTTTAGTTTACTAAAAGTTGATAAGGATATAACTCTAACAAGTTTTAGGGGTTAAATTTCCTAAAATTGGAATTTTTAAAAAGGAAACCACTTATTCACCCACCCCCACCCTCTCAGTTGTTCTTTGATCCTTTTTAACTTCAATTTTAATGTTGTTATTCAATTTAATATTAGTTGTAGTCATTATTTTAATTATATTTAATTTAAATTAACCAAAAATATAGTTTTTACCTCTACACCTAAATAATATTTTTTAATTTTTCTACAATCCACTTAATTGTCAAATGGTAACGTCACATACAACTAATCCAAATATACCCAAATATCAGTACAAAAATAATTTACATAACCAAAATTTAAAATTCAAAAAAATGAAAAGAAAATATAGGAGGTGGGGATATTGATTTCTATACAGGCTTCCCCATCTCATCAATAATGCCAACACATCCACACACCATCCTTTCTGAGACTATGACCCGCCAGTAGAACCATCAATCGAGATATGAAAAACCAAGATAAAATCCTCAATGCCGAAGGCCTCCTTAACCTTTATCATGATCCCTTCACCATAAACATCATCATATATCCTTCAACTTTATCCACATCATTGTAACCCCACATCAACATCACATAAACAACATCAAAAGAAACTGCAACACCACACTGGATCTCACCATTCATCAACTCTTTTAACAATCTACCAACCATGAATCTATAAACCACCTTCATGTTATGTGTGAAACACCAAATACTCCTTCTCGAACAAGAAAACACAATTAGAATAAGGATAGATAGTCCCATAAAAAATCCTATTATAGGACATCTAATACCTCCATTGGGGACATAATCAAGAGGATAGAAACCATCGATCCAAAATACCCCTACAAGTCAGAGATATGGATCACAACTACATCATTTATATTGAATTCCAACAAATGGTGAGAAATCTGGGACACCATGTAGAGACAATAATAACGAAATGATTTTATCGTTGATGAAACACCAAGAAAATTTATAAACTAGTGGTCTTTATCTCTCTTTAGGATGAAACGCCAAAAAAGATCCATCTTCATACCATCTAATCCACTTGAACTGAAGTGATTGCCGATGCCAATAAAGAAGCATCAACACAAAATGTAACCACCAATACAATCCCAAGTCGCTAAACACACCATTATACAAAACCGAGTTATAATCGAACATGATGGGAAGGGAAGAAAGGGTAGAGGAGGATGAATGAGCTAGCAAGGAAGAGATACCATGTGACACAGTATAAATATCTCAAACCACTAGAGCACATTCATGATAAACCAAGATGATATTTTGGTACATAGGTTCATGTGAAAATAGTAGTTGAGTAACGGTCGAGGGGAAAAAAGAAGTAGCAAACATCCCACTGAAAGGGAACAAGTAAAACAAAATCCACAAGAGTAAAAAATAAGGAGGAACGTGGGAGAGATGCTATTGGTGGGGGTGAGGATGAGTAAACTAGACCTCTATGAGAGGGTGTAAAGGATAAGAAAAAAGGAGCACTACATATCTATTATTATTATATTTAATTATATATATAATTATATTATTATTAGAATTATTATTATATCTAATTATTTTTATATATCATTATATCTAAGTTCGTTTATTTTTAATTTTATGTATTATCTTAAAATTATTTTATTTATATATATTTATTACTAACTATTTTTTATTTTTCTATATATAATATAACTTTTATAACTATTATGTACTTATTTATATTATTATTATATTTTTAATTATTTTTATTTTTATTATTATTTGAAATATATTTTTTTATATAATGAAATAACATGACAGTCTCTCTATCATCTTGTTTCGGGATCCTTTCACCACCAACCAACATCTTCAACCCTAACATGGGTCCCATATCATCCAGTACATCACACCACTTAGACCTTGCCATCAAAACACTATACCATCAATTTTCCTAGTTTAGAACCTACGTTTACATTCAGTAAAACCATCCTCCACACAATATAATCCTTGGTTTTCCAATGAGGTGTGGAAATTTTTATTTTTGGTTTAACTCCTTAGTTTTTACCTAATGTAAGTTTCTAATGGGTTCATGAGAGTTTCAAATGTGTTTGGGGCTTTCTCAGAGATTGTAGAGTATGTTTATGGAAAAGGATATTGGGTTGCACTAATAGTAGATACCATCTGACCCAAGACACGCGGTTAGGGTATACTGTGTGGGACTAGACATAGGACATCAGAAGGCCGCACAGTTTAAGGAATCCATGAAAATTGGCGTGCATGCCCATACGATCCACCTATAACTTTTAGCAGAGGTATGAATCACAATTTTTTCATGGATTCCCAAACTGTACACATGAACCATGTGAGGTCCCCCCTTAAGTGGACAAGGTTACACAATTGGCGCATGGTTTGGCCAACCGTGTGCTCAAACCATGTGACCCAGTTTATATGGTGTAAATCAGGTTTTTACGTTAAAATCTCTTATAACCTAATTTATTTTCTCCTAATTCCATAAAAATGCACATTGAGGGCTTGGGTGATCCTTTAAATATCAATACATAAACTAGGCTCCCTTTTCTCGATTTGAACATGGAATTGAACACCATCAATCTCATTGGATCTGCGCCTGTGATTTCGTTATTCTTCTTGTGTCATTCTTTGCTTTCATTGGTATCGATAGAGTTTTTAAGTGAAAGATAATATACCCAATTTCTAGTATTTCCATATCTTCCTCATTTTTCTCTCAATCTAGACTAAATCAAAGGTTGACACTGGATGATTTCTCTACTATGGACCTATGGTAGGTGTCCTGTACCTTTTCCCTTTTGGTTTTGTGTCTTATAAGTTGTCTTTCTATTGTTATAAATGTTGACCTTTCTAGGGTTTCCCCATAAATTATTTAAATGTTTAATGTTTATTAATTAGAACCTGTTAGGATTCCCCTTGAAAACAATTTTAATTTTGGAGGTCATTTAGCCTCAACCGAAGACACCCATGAGGTGAGCCCTTTCCTTATACCTATGTTATACAAACCTGCTGCGTGCATGTGGTCTTGATACAAATTTTGGGGACCTTGATAGATTGAATTAGAATTTAATGAATTATTAGGATAATTTTATGCATCCTTTACTTGTGATTACATGATTTGAATTGATTTAGTTTTTTAAATGGATTTTATAGAAATTGTGGAAATGTGTTAGAAGAACTCATGGAATGTGAATGTTTATGAAATGATGATTGATGTGTGATGATGAATTAAAATTTCATTGGATACCATGGATGAGATCTTTGGATCCTTATTCCATTAGATTCCATGGAATTTTCTACCATGGATATTTTTTAATATATTGGATGTCTTGGACCTATTTTCTCCTTGGATTCTAATTCCCTATGATTCCTTGGGCCTTAAAAATCCTTGGATTCGTCTTGCATGGACTAAATTTGGACATGTCTTATTTAAATGTTCCAAGGACTCCAACCATGTATTTACTTTGTTTCCATCAAGATGACATGGGGAATCTAAGAGGATGAATTGGCCTTAAATAACTTGGATCCAAACATTCTTGATCTAAAGCATTATTGCACGATGAAGTTGTTGTGGATGTTTAATTTAGATTACATGATGTGGCAATTTTAGATGTTTAATTTGGATTACATAGTGTGGAAATTTTGGATGAATTATACTACATGGAATAGGATGATATAAAAGATTTATGATTACTGGATTATATAGAGTTTAAGTTGAGAATAATTTTCTATGAAAAAAGATATCCCTCGTGTGGGTATCATATTTTAGTTGTTAATCTAGACAGTGTCACTTTATTTTTTTTTATTTTATAGATTCCCTTGATTATGGAAGATTTACTATGGCTTACAAGGATCCATGTTTAGCAATACAGGATCAAAAGTTTCTTTAAATACAGTTATACACGTGATATACTGCACATTTATTTTCTTTATATTACACAAGCTGGATTTTTTAGACATTTTTGGTGGTGACATACTAAGTGTTATCTCATACCATGTTCATAATATTGTTGGGTTTCAAAATAGACTTCTTAGATGCAGGTTAGGAAAAAGGAAACCACTGACAGTATGATGCTTGATTGGTTACACATAGGAGTAGGGGAGCATAGGACCAAGGTAGGCTCATGATTCTATCTAGAGATATTCCTTTTTGGTATTATTATACCTTTTTATACATGTATTGTATTGGATGTTTGTATAAATGTTTTCTTTATTTATAGATAGATTACGTGATCATAATATTGTATATGACTAATTCTGGCTATTTATTATCAGTCTTATAGATGTTTATCATTTTTTAGTTATTTATCTTGTTCCTCTATTGACTTTTGTGATTACTAATGATTTTATACACTCTAACATGATGGAATAGTATCACCAAAAAAACACCCTTGGGCCTCGCAACTATTAAAAATCCTTTGGTTTATGGGTAGGTATGCATGCCATCAAGTGACCCATCAGCTTAGGACACCGCTTAGTGGATTTTGGGTCAAGATATTACAAATTGGTATCATATGGGTTCTTTTCTGGTTGCATTACTATTTTGATACAATAGACAATAAATTAGAAATATATAGTTATTTTACAATAATATGTGTCTAGAAGTAGCTAATACTTATATAGGAAAAATAGAAATTACCTAGAACTACAATTAATGATTTTTTAATTTTTCTTATTACAGTTGATTTGATCCCATCATTTGGTGATGAACATGATTTGAGATATTATTATTGTTATGATTGAGGATTTTTATTTTTCCATTTCTTGATGAGATTAGGGTATTCCATCTCATGTATCATTTTAGGCACCTATTATAATTCACAAGTCATGCATTTTTTCAATGACATATAGGGTGTATTTCTTGATTGCATGACATTATGATGTGTGCATTTCATGATACACCAGTTGTTTGATAAATGATTTGTATAAGGAATTCAGTAGAATAGTACATAACTAGAGTGTTTGTAATTATATAAATATTTTTGTTCCAGGATAGGATCTAGTAGACTCCCTAAGCAACCAATTTTTGCACGTTGAGTCATGGACCATTAGTCGCATGGACTGGAACATGTTATGGCTTCGATTAAGTGGAAACAAATTTCAATATATAAGGTGTATGGTCCCTTATGGGTCGGAAGTTGTGAACCATTTAGTTAAACCATTTAAATATTAATTTAAATTAAATATATGTTTTGAAATAAGGAACATGACCTCGACCCAGCTTTATAGTGGGCAGTAGGTAGTTTCTCTAGTGCTTTTTATAGTTGTTCTTTTACACAGTCATGGCTTTAAGAGTAGGTAGAGGGGTGTGTATGGTCTATAGGAACTATTTGATCTTTCCTATGATTTCTATCTTTTTACTTTTCATTATCAATATTTTATGAGGCATGTGTTTTCTATTGTATAGAAATTCCACCATGACGAACTCTAGTTGTATACCAGGAGAGTGTCGACAACCACGATTTAGAGGAGGTAAGCCATGGTCACCAGTGGATACTAATAGAATTCTTGCTGAGGGACCAGTTTTAGTATTATATATGGGTGTTGAGGTAAATTGTAGTGATATTTTTATATTATTTATGAAGACCATTCAGGGAGCACCATAGACCGCCTTGCCTATGGGAAATATGATGCATGTGTTCGACAGAATCATCCACCCACTTTTGGGGGGGATGGAGGTCCATAAGCTATTTTTCCAGGGATAGAGACTATCATATCTATTTTTAAGAATCTGTAGACACCACCTGAGAGGAGAGTGAAGCTTGTGGAATATATTATTTAGGGAGAAACTAAGAGTTGGTGGGGTGTTTTAAACCATGATCACGTGATCTAAGATATAGTTTGAAGGGATTTCAAATATAGGTTTCATAAATAATTTTTCCCTGAGAACATGAGAGCTAAAACTGTTAGTGATATTATTCATCTGGAGTAGGGTATGATGAAAATTATGGAATTTTTAGTATGCTTTATATAACTACATCATTTTTCTCTAATTTATCTTACTGATGATCCATCAAGGGTAAGATGATTCATGGAAGATATCATGAATGTTGTTCGATCACAGGTAAACGGGTTTCATCTGACTACTATTACAAAGATAATGAATCAGGTGATGATTATTAATGAAACCTGAGCGAAGCTGGTGGTGCATAATTTAGTGGTTCATCCTCTCGACTTAGTGGTTCAGTTACTTTTGGGAAAAAACATAGTTTTTATTTTCCTCATGAGGGGAGTATCATCCAGGATGTTAGTTCTAGTAGTGGTGTATTATATCTCTAGTGTGGGAGATGAGGAAATAATGGGAATTCGTGTGATCGAGACCCAATCGAGTGTCAAAATTATAGTGGGATGGGCCTTATATGGTGTTTCTATGGGACCTTACCTCTAGCAGTCAGTGGAAGGGGATCAACTATGACTCCAAGTTTAGAATATTGATACATAGCTCTACATTGGTATATGAGATGGAGTAGTGATGGTCATTCAGAATGAGGTGGTGTTCGTGTTTAAGGAATCCAGGCACTAGTTGTACCTATAAATTAGAGTGGCCCATATCCGGGTAGTTTGGTTCTTTCACAAGGTCGCAGTTCATGATAGATATATTCTATATAAACTACCCCAAAGGAGTAGAACATCGGACCATGTATAGTGAGTGGTAAGATATTATTAGCCTCTACTCGTGTATCTGCTCTTGTCAATATAGTTTCATCTCATAGTTTCATATTTGTACATGTGGTGGAAATCCATGTTTCGGTTTTTCAATTTTCTAATGGTGTTATGATGTTGGATACTTCATTTGAGATAATAATAGAGGGTGTCCACTGGTGTAGGTAGTTCCCCCTTGAGATTGGTGGGTGGAACTTTGTATGGAATATTTTTTCCCTCAAGATAATAGGGTTTAATGTCATACTCAGGATGGACCGGATAACTTCTTATCAAGACCATATTGATTTCAATCATTGAAGGGTGACCTTCACATCACTAGATGGAAGATTTTTTATTCACAAGGATGAATAGTACTCTATACAGGTAGAGATAGACCTGAGAGTCGTGGGATGGGTTGAATGACATCCAATATTGGTATCTTATATCAATAAGATCAGAGAACACACCAGGAACACTTTCCTCTAATGTTATATAATTTTATAGAGGTTTTCATAGATGAATTTTCAATTTTACCTCCTAACAGAGTGATATAGTTCTCTATCAAGATAGTATTAAGAGATTTACTTATATACATTCCTTCTTATACGATGGATACTAGAGTGTTGGAGGAGATCAAGAGATAACTAGAGGACATGGGGAAAATTGTTTTATGAAACCTAATACTTCTCCATGGGATTCTCTAATCATTTTTTCGAAAAAAGTTTATGATACCCTCAATCTATAAGTGGATTACGAAAAATTGAACTAGTTTATTGTTAAGAATCGGTATTCCTTTCCATAGATTGATAACAACATTGACCAGCTATGAGAAGATCATGTTTTCTTGAATATTGATTTGATTTTGGGATATCAACAATGATATGTTTGAACTGTTGACATACCTCATTTATCTTTCATAGAATTTAATGTCTATATGTGTATATCATTATGCCATTCAGTCACTCAAATGCTCCAACAATTTTCATGGTGATGATGAACCATGTTTTCCATCCTTATCTGGATTTATTAGTGGTGGTATTTTTGAATAATATCTTATTGAATTCTCAAAATCAATACAACCATGCCAAAAATATTGTAATAATTTTGAATACACTAAGGTACCATAAGTAATATGAAAATATCACAAAATGGTACTTTTGGGTGGATAAGATTCACTTAATGGGACATATTATCGTATATACCGGAGTATTGGTTGACCTAAAGAAGGTAAGAGTTTTAGTTTTGTAATAGAATCGAAAGAATATCTATGATATATGTAGTTTCTTAGGGAATTATGGATATTAAAGGAATTTTATACAGAACTTATCATGATTATAAGCTACTACTATATGCTTGACTAAGAATGGTGTGAAGTTTGTATCACCAGATACATATGAGATATCCATTTAGGAGGTGAAAGGGATAATGACGTTAGCACCATTCTTGATTCTTCCACGGCCAGCTAAAAGCTATACAGTGTATTGTGATGCATCAGGTATTAGGATAAGAGAAGTTCTGATTCTGGAGGAGAAGTTCATGGAATACAAGTCTCATCAATTGGGATTTCACGAGAAGAATTACCCAAAACATGATCTCGAGTTAGATATTGTTGTACATGCCTTGAAATGTTAGAGGAATTATTTACTAGGAGAGAATTTTTTGGTGTACAAGGACTTACAAATCCACAATTATATATTTACACAATGTTATCTAAAACTGAGGTAGTTTATATTAGTTTATTACCTATATTATTTTAACACTAATCTTGACTATATTCCTAGAAAGGGAAATACGGTTTCCAATGCATTGAGTGGGAGGACATAGATATAGAACTTTGAGGATTCTTGAGGAGAGTTGAAACTTACGGCCTTATTTTCATATATACACTTAGAGGTGCAGGATGGCCATGGACAGACTTTTCTATCATCCTTAGTGGTGACATGTAATCTTCTAGATAGTGTGAGGATGAGACAGTTATATGATGTTGAGGCTCTATTCTTATATGAGAGTGTTGTAGTCTAGGACCCACCACCTATTTGAACCATGGGTGAGGATGAAATTATTTTTATTGATGGTTATGAATGGGTTCTAGAATACATATTTGAAGAGATGATGTGGAACTTTCATGCCTCAATTTGGGTTGTAAAACCCAGAATTACCAAGTTTTATCATGATTTTCATCATCAATACTGGTGGTCAAGGATGAAATGATAGGTGGTCGGTTTTGTTGCGAGGTGTTCCACCTCTCAGTAGGTGAAGGAAGAATACCAGTCACCAGTTGGGACTTTTTAGTATTTACCCATTTCCATGTAGAAATGGTAATTTGTTTCAATGGATTTTATGACTGGGATTCTGAGATCGGCTCAGGGTAGTGATGTTGTTTGGGTTTTTGTTGATAGGCTCACGAGGTTTATTAATTTGTTTTTGTTCATGTATAACTTCTTAGTAGATGAGCGTTAGAGATTTTATATCGATGAGATAATGAGACTTCACGGGGTTCCTAGGACCATTTTATATGATAGAGATTCGCAATTTACATCTTTTTTCTAGAAAATTTTGCAAATAGATTTTGGTATATATGTTCTTCTAAGCACAGTAGACCACCCTTGTACTTGTGTCCAGTCATATCACACTATAAAGGTTCTTTAAGAAATTATTATAGAATGTGTCCTTAATTTCATGGGATCTTGGTAGAGGTATATTCTCCTAGTTTAGTTTTCCTAATACAATAATTATAGGGTGGTGATGAAGACGAATCTCTATGAGGATTTTTATGGTTTTCCATGTCAATCACCCATATACTAGTTAGAGGTTGGAGAGGGAGCATTTCATGGACCATGTATCATGCAGGAGAGTCTAGATCATTTCTATTATATTCTAAAATGCATGAATACCAAATAGTCCTGGTATAAAACTTAATTAGATCACTATAGATGGCCTATGGAGTTCGAAGTTTGGGATCAAGTCTTTTTTTGTATCTCACCATGGTTGGGACACATATGGATTACTGTACTGGGTAAGATTTCACTGTGATAGGTCGGTATATTTGAGATTCTGCTGATATTTGGGCTACTATCCTATTATTTATAGTTACTATAGAGGTACTGAGCCATGGAAAAAATATTTAATGTATCTCAACATTTCCATTATCACTAATACCCTTCTCAAACCTTAAATCTAGATGAGGTGGAGTTATAGGTAGATACACCCTTCAAGGATCATCCTATTAATATTTTTAATAGGAGCATGAAGGTTCTATGAGGATGATCGGTTCCTTTAGAATGGGGGCATGGATGTAAATCCGTTTATAGGATGAGACTTGGAAACAGGAGGCCGATGTATGTGCTTAGTAGTTGGAGTTATTATTAGACAATTCTTGACCACCCATGGGAGTGAAATGCAATGATGGATTTCGTTAAGGGGGAAAATTATAATATCCTGGGTTTTTCTATGTGGGACGGATATTTTTAATTTTATTTTATCTCCTTCCTATTACCTAGTGTAATTTTATAATGAGGTCCCAGGAGCCTCAGGGGTTTTAGGGGATTTTTTAGATCCCAGATCTTGGGTTTTTTTGAAAAGGAAATAGGGTCGCATGGTTAGTAGAAACCATGCGGCACATGTCACATGATTTTGGTATTCCATGTAGGGGTAGATAGAGGGATTTATGAGGCTACACGGTTTGAGGAAACCATTAAACCTAGGGAACACTCCCATTTTATCCACCTAAAAGTTTTAGTAGAGGCATGCATCATATTTTTCACATGATTCCCAAACCCTTCACATGAATCGTGTCAGTTCCCCCTTGAGGAAGAGAAGGGTGCATAGTTGGCGCATGGTTTGTCCAACAATTTTTCCAAACCATGTGAACAATTTAAAATGGGGGAAATGAAATTTTTTTCCATTAAAATATCTTATAACCTAATTTCTTTTCTCCTCATTCCACCAGACAGTTCCTTAAGGTGTTGGTAGATCCTTTGAATATCAATACATAGGCTTGGATCTCGTTTCTCAATTTGGACTCAGAATCAAACACTGTCGGTCTCATTTGATCCATGCCAGTGATTTCATCATTCCTCTTATAATGTTATTTTTTTCTTGGTGTCGAATAAGTTAGTTAGGTGAAAGATAATATTCAATATTTTAAGGATTTATATCTGTTCTTTGTTTTTCTCTATATTTGGACTGAATCAGTGGTGGATACTAGATGGGTGCTCTACTACATATTTGTGGTAGATTTTATATACCTATTCCCTTATGTTTTGGTGTTTTACAATCCATCTTTATATTTTTCCGCACATCATACTTTTTAACTTTTCCTTGGAAATTAATTTTATGATTAAAGTGGATGAATTGGAACCTTTTGGGTTTCCCCTTATGTTCCATTTTATGATTGTTGATTTTTTATCATCAACCATGGCCACCCATGGGGTGATCCATTAGTTTTTCCATGTGTTATACCACCCCACTAGGAGTGTGTGAGCTCAACACTAATTTTGTAAGCGTTGATAAATAAAATGATAATTGAATGAATGATTAGGTGAAGGTTGCTCCTCTTTTCTATGTGATCACAATATGTGAATTGATTTAAATTTTTAAATAGATTTTATAGAATTTTTGGAAATGATATGGAAGAAATAATGAAATTTTAATGTTTTTGAAATGATGAATTAAGTGGTATGATGAATTAAAATGGTATTTGATCCATCAAATGAGCTCCTTAGATCATGATTCCATTAGATTCCATGGACATTTCAACCATGGATCTTGTTTACAGTGATGGATACCTTGGACCAATTTAATACTAGGATCATGATTCCATAAGATGCATCTGGCCTTGATACACCTTAGATCTGTCTTTGTTGGACTCATGTTGGAAATTCTATGATAACATGTTCCAAGAACTCCACCCAGGTCTTTACAAAGATTCTCTCGAGATTTCATTGTGACTCAATGAGGATACATTGGTCTTATATACATTGTATATATCCCTTTGTAGTCTAGAACATGATTACACATCATGGTCATTGTGGATATTTACTTTGTATTCCATATCATAGCCATTGTAAATGTTTAGTTTGGATTACACGACATCACCATTAAAGATAAATTTAATTACAATGCATAGGGTGATGTGGATTATTTATTATTACTATATTATATGGAATGGACCTAGAGAATATATTTCTATGCTTACAGATAGACCTGGTATGGGTATCATATTTTAGTTACTATAATGGACAATATAACTTGTTTATTTTTGTCTTAGATATTATATTTATTATTGGATTTTGACTATGGTTTACAAAGAGCCATGTTTGGCTAGATAGGATTTCACATTATTTTTAGTACAGTTATACCAGTGATATTTTTCACACTATTTTTTCTTATACTAGATAGGTTGTATTTTTTATAGACGGCATTGTTGGTGGCCTATTGATTCTTATCTCACAACATTTTTGGGATTCTATTGGGTGCCATATAGACGTCTTATATGAAATTATGGATTAAGGCCAGTACCCATTCTATAATGCTTGATTGGTTGTGTATAGAAGTATGGAAGCACATGATAGATCAAGGCTCATGAAATTATATACAGATAGTATATTTTGTCTTTTTTTACCTTTTTATACATGTATTATAATGGATTCATGTATACATTTTTTCCTTATTTGTAGATACATGATAAGATCTTCATATTGAATATGACTACTTTAGGGTATATATTATCACGGTCATCTAAATTTTTATCTTCTTTCAGTTATTTATCTTCTTCTATTATTGATTTTTTTGAATACTACCACTATCATAAACCCTGAAAAGAGGTAATAGTCTCCCCACAGACACACCCTAGTCCCTCACTACTAATCAAGAGCCTCTAGAGTATGGGGATACGTTATTGAGGCCATGTGACCCACCAGCTCGAGAAACCATTTAGTGGATTCTTTCAGACACCTACATTTTCAAGGAGCTTAGATTCCTCAGCCAAGAGGTTTCTATTTATTTCATAATCCACTTGACCAACCTACTTCCTTGATTTTAGTTGATCCAATGAGTGAGTTGTGCTTCCACCATCACTATTTGCTCCCTCCAGCCATCCAACAACATCTATCACCAGTGTTTCCTCCCACTACCTAACACATCAATCCTCACTACTATTTGTATAATATAAAATTTGTTTTTCTCATTCCAGTTGGTTTCAACTCAAGTACAATTCATTTTGGGTTCATTTTTAGGATTGTATTTTACATCGGTAGTAAAAACAAAGAAAGTAAGCGAGTCTATGGGGTGTAGTGACATATTTACTACTTTGGTTATGGATGTATGTCAATTTCTTCTTCATGAGTATAGTGTTTTCCATTTCATGGCCATTTATAAATCATCACAGTGATTCAATCAGTGATACAAACAATATTATTTCAATGCTTTATTTTATTTTACACATTTTCACAATGATCTGAATGGTAGGAATCTTATTGAGTTTTAAAATCATGCTGAATGTGATAATTTTTTAATGATATTATTTAGTATCCATTTTTTATTACCATTTTATTCATTTATATATTTTTTCTAAATATTTTATATCAATGATGTGCCACATACATCGGTTCCCACTCGTAAGATGACAAATATGTAATCACGTGTGGGAGAACATCCGATGATTTGTTTTTTATGAATTTAAAGCTATGTTTGAGAGAATAAAAAGTAAAATATGATAAAATTCATAATAAATAAATATATAAATTGGAAATTTTATATTTTTTTATTTAACTGCATCTTTTATGGGTGATACTTGATAAAAAATCCAATGTGAGGGATACCAGTACTAATAAATAACTTGAATCAATGAGAAATGTGTCTTGTCATTATTTTACTAATATATTTTTTATAAAATCCTTACAATTTATTAATAAAACTGGTGGATGATACTTTGAATAAATTGATATAGATATTATGTTTCCTAATAGGTGAATATATTTTAAAATCTATGATAATTTAGTAAATAAATATTCAAATTTGGAAATTAATTATTTGGGTTTTAATGCCTCTGAACTGGATTCAAAAATATAACATTTTCTACTCAATTTTTTTCTATTTAAACAGTTTTATTTATTTATTTCATTATTTAATTTATAAATTTATGTTTTATTTACATTGAAACATTAAATACCTAGACATTCTTGGAAGAGGAAATTACTAAAAACTACATACATTAACCCTATAGGATTAACCCCACTATAACAAAAATTATAATGCCCATAAATTTCCATATTTACTATGTTAAAGAAATACATTACAAATTTTTATCACTTTTTTGGGAAATTTATATAATTAGGATATACTTGATAGATATTGATTTAGGAATTTATAAAACAAAAAAAATCAAATTACTACATAGGGTGTTTTATATTTTTAGAAAAATTACTAACACTAAAGGGACTACATTGAAATGTTAAGAACCACACATTTATAATAAACCCCCTACATAACCATAATTAATAATATGAATCAAGAAATTTATATTTCCATAACATCTTCAAGTACTAATTTTTGTTTTAATTCTTATCATTAAAAAATCATTATCCAAGGGGGAATGCGTTATTTTTTTATAATTTTTTATTCATTCCAAATGATTATTCTCAAAGATAAAATATTAATAAAATTATAGGATCTAATGATTCAGATTCCTTATCTAGGTTACAATAACCTAATTATAAATATTGAAGATCAATTATAATAACTCAAAACTATCTTTAATATGAACCACCATATACACTAACAGAAGGTACCTAATTTTATCATCTAGTATGTGATGCCAAAAATTAACAATAGAGAAAACAGTGATTACCATGATGACTAAGATAAATAAATGTAATATGAATTTAGATTCCATAATGAACAATAATAAACTTTAGAGAGTAAACTAATAAAATTATCCTCCTTTCAACCACATCACTTCTAGTATTTGAACTATTCTTTAAAAGACTATATGGAGCAATAAATATTTGAACAACGTCCATTTTCGCTGTCTGAAGATGTTTTTTATTTGATTAAAACATCATCCAATCATAAAAAACATATTCATCTCCACTATAACATCATTTATTAATTATAATCACATTTCAAAAATATGATCTTCTGATCATTTATTCTATGATATATAATGGTTTAACAAAGAATGTTATTTTTTCATATGACTCTAAAACATTACCACCAAATTGAAAATGGACTCCTTCAATTTATATCATGACAAACCTTTTTAGGTGAAAATTCAATTAATGAAAATGATCATATTTAATTAGAAACATTCTCCTTAATGGAAGAATATATAATAGTTTATGGGTCAAATATTCAATTAGTAATGGTGGTAGAAGATACTCGTAACATTTTTGAAACACTAGACATTATAATTCTTTATAGGATTCTATGATCATAATGATACATGTGATAAAGATTAAAAATGATAATTTTAATATGAAAGTTGTCAGGGATGAAAATATCATTCCAAAAAATTGAGTAACTTACTCAATTAGATATGTTCATCCCATTTTATCTAGATATTGAGGTTTAGAACTCTCTTTTAGAAACACCCTTAGATTCTAACAATAATCATGATCTAGTATCATTTAATGAAGTTTTAGGACAAAAATTGATTTGAAAAATAGTAAATTTCATTATACTTAAGGTCATTGATAAAAAATGAAATTGAATTCAAGGTTGTGGTAGATACAAGATAATTGTTAAGAGAGTTTGGTAATAAGATTATCTATGTTTTAAAATTTCAATGATGTAATCTTTTTAAATGTAATTTTGATCTCCTCTATCCAAATTTACATTGACCAGTGAGTATTTTTATACAGGAGTTTTATTCACATCATTATAAAATGAGTTATATTCATCTTATTCTGCTTATTCATTTTTCTGACAAGTTCTATTGATATATCATATAAAATTCAATATAATTGTTGTATTAAAATATCCATGAAACATATAAACCAATTATGAATTAGTATTATATATATTTTCATTTGATCGGGGAAATTTTTTGTAAAGGTCTAGATGAAGATTAATTAAACTTATCACTTAATAGTTGGGAAACCATCATTATTTATTTTACCCTTAATTTTTATGAAATTTTATATTATGAAAATGATCATGAATTCTTCTATGACCTTTTCATCTAGAACTATAGTGGATTTGAATTCATCACACTTATTTTTAAAATCCAAGTTTTTATCTTATAATGGGATTATTTCTATTATATGATATTAGTTTTTTTTATGTGTATATTTCAAAAGTTACATTATTTTTAAAGTTTTTAGTTACATGGAAAAATTATTTGTGTATATTAAAACATAAATAGGTAAGTGTTAAATTTATTATATTTTATTTTGAATTTTTAAAAAATATTTTATTAAAATAAAATCATTTAAATTTTTAAGAAAATTTAAAAATTACTATCATATTTTTTTACTATAAACAAACATACAAACTCATTCTCTTTTTATGGTAACACAATCAGGGATATTCCAATTTTTTCTTATTTATGGTCTAATACCATAATTAAATTTTGGAAATAGTTTTATCCTTTATAACCATATTTTGGATGAATATTCATAATATTATATTATTCAAAAAACAATTTTATGAGACATGTATATTTCATAGACTCTTATTGTAATTCCCCGACCCAAGCTACACAGAGTCGGTGCGTTATTACGTAACATTGGCATGATCACAAAAGATTAAGTCTCGAAAGAATGATTAGTTTAGTAGCCTTAGAAACACTAGATACATTCATAAGTCTTACATTACCTCAAAACGTAAAACAAAACTACAACAACATCTTTTCTTCATATCCCATCATATTATCCATGCGGGTCATTTATAATATACTTCTTCACATCCTGGAAAAATTAAAACATTGGAAGTGGTGAGCTCAGATGCTCAGTAAGGATAACAATATAGAGGAATCTTTCATAATTAAACATTAACATTTAAGGCAATGTATAACTAAAACAAAAGCCTTGTAAACATGAACTTCAGCATAATATGGCAAATATAAAATGAAATAAGGCCATTTACATATTCACATGGATATTCTACTAGTCGAATAATCATATGCAATATCAATAACCACTTTCGTAATTATGGAATGCATAATTCCAGACTATCATAACCACGTAGCCAAGGCCACGTGTCAAGACTAAAAATATGATTTTTCCAATGCCTCGTGCCAAGACCCTAGTTTGTCTCTTGAGACCTGCCGATACATCGAGGAGCTATAGAGGGCTCCACCGGTCACTTATTAAGTCCAATGCATTCCTCATATGAACATGTTTAAACATATCATAAACCATAACATATTTGTATCACATAAAACATGAATAAAAGAAATATGAAATTCCTGCATTTTAATCACAACATATCAATACAACACATTGATATAATAAAAACATTATCAAAACCATTTTCAATAAAAAAATAAAATAAAATTAAAACTTAGTATTCATTTTTCATTTAAAAAAAAGTTATGACTTGTAGAGGAAGCCGAAACTAAAATAATGGTCACGGTGGTAGAGAAGTCGTTGTCGCCGCCTACGTACGACAAGAAAAACATTCCTTTTTTCGTTTTGTAAAACCCTTCATATAATAATATTAATTTTGAATAAACCTATAATTCAAAGGGGTTTATACACCGTATAAAAGAAAGTTGTGTATAAAACAAAATAAGCATCAATGAAAGGAGATTGAGACGAAGTCCCTTACAAGGATCATTTTTTTTAAATAAAATATATCTATTATGTGTATTAACTATAATTACATATAAAGAAATTAAAAATACAAGATATAAAATAATAATATCATGACATAATTTGAAAGTAGGAGATTAACCCAATGAACGGAAATTGGGATAAGAAATTCCCTTACCTCATGTCCGACTTGAATCGATCAATCTTTATCCTCATGAATAATAAACTAGAGTTAATTTCTACTTGATTAAGAACCTTTTTCAGGTTCATTATTCCTTTTATATCACTTATTATCATGTTATGAACATTATGTAATTATTTAAGTTAATAACGGTCGTTTTGTCGATCTTTGGTACTTGAGTCAAAAATTAACTTATTATAACAACAAGTTGTGCATTTGGTAAATATGCATTATATCAAGGATTGTATTCATGATGTATATATCATATATATCATACATATCTAGTATATACATTAATTTATAATATTATATAACATTAAGAGGTATTAAATTAAATGAATCGGTCATGGAGACGGTAAGCCGTAAGTACGCATGAACGCTGCTTTCATTTCTAATTCGTATTTAATTAAATGAAACCATAATGATATAAATGTATATTATAATTCCAGTATAATATCATATATAATATAATTTACTCCATCCTTTATACATCCCACATATGGCATTAACGATTCAAATCACTTTGATGGGGCGGTAGTCCGCACTTCCTAAAATGAAATTATCGTGTTTTCCCATAATGGGAATCATAATGGTATGCCATAAATGAAAAATAAAAAAGCATAAGGAAAACATAAACATAATATATATCATATATAAATGTATTCACATATTAATGGCCACCATGAAATGTGTTAAAAGAATATTGAACAATCATCATTTCGTGAGGTAGTAATTCGCCTCCCACATGAACAGTATGTTATTTAATCATTAGGTGAAGGTGTGTGTAAGTGTAAATAAAATAATTATCATAGAAACATCCTATTATATCTAATATACTGATTTTTTTACAAAATAATGGAATAAAAAGAGTTTAAGGGGTTGGGGAACAAAATAATACAAAAGAACATAAGAGAATACATTACCTTAAAATCAGGTAACTCTTTTTTATTTGAGCCAAAAGAATCCATGGGAAGACTTCTTCCCATAGTGAGTCTTCTAGGAGTAATAGAGGTAAGTTGAGAGAGTATTTGGGAATAAGTTTTCTGATCCAAATGGATTTTATGATGAGAATAAGGTGGTGAGGTGGGGGCATATTATAAGAGAAGAGGAGGGGCACTCTTGGAAAGTAATGAAATGTTACATTATTATGCAGTGATTTTCGGATTTTAAAAGGTTAAACAATGATAAATTTCGAGGATAATGTTATAATGGTTATAAATATACCCACACAACAGGTTTTAGACAAGTGTAAGTCTTAGATTTTACATTATCTATTCATTTTATTTAAATCGCTAATTAATGAGGTAATCACTGCATCATCATGGTGTTATAAAACATTTAATATAATTAATGTCTAATAATTATAAAAAAATTCCCATGATGTAGGAAATATTTTTATATTTCCAATGAATACTTATAGTCAAAATGTTAACTTATATAACCCCATGTAATAATTGTTTTAGTAAAACAACACATGTTTTTGACAATTTTATTTTTAGTTTAAATAAAAAGTTATTAATGTCGTTTTCTTACCCAAGTGGCTCCATGGGGTCCACAAGTTGACCCATGGATTTTATTGGTCGGCCATGACTCATAAAATTAGTTTAAGACAAGTTTCATGATATTTTTATATTTTTATAATATCATTTCTAACTTAAATTTCACTTATTACCTTTAATCTCGATTAATAAAACTTAAAAGTTACTATTCACCAAAAAATTATTTGCATCACATTGAACCACATTTTAATTCCTAACGACAGCCATGTATGTATTATTTTTTAAAATCAAATCACAGAAGTGGTAATGTTTCATTTACATGAAAAATTAGTTTTTAAACTACCACTTAGTGGTTTTACTATTCATCAACAATTGAAGTTTTCCAGAAAAATAACAAAAATTCACCCTAAGCTATAATTGATATTCTGAATTAAAAAATGATTTCTATTTTAAAAAATTCAAAACTTATAAGTTACATTAATTAATTTTATATGTAATTCCCATTTTCAAAACAAATATCATGTTTTAAAGAAATAATATCAATCAAAAAATTGACAATTTTTTATGTCCAATTTCAATGTGAAATTAATTATATTGACCACCATTAGATAAAATGGTAAAAATATATTCTAATTATAATTTAAAACCACTCAATAGTATAATTTTTCACTATAAATTATTTTGATTAAAAAATTTGTTTTTAAGTATTTTTTTCTATTTATATAAAATTAGAAGTTCTCAAAAAATTACAAATAATTCAACTTAGGATAATTTCAATATTACGAATCCAAAAATGAAGTCCATTTTGAAATATAAAATTTATATAATTTTAAGAAGTAGGTATTACTATTCATAATGGCTAGTTTGATTGGTTGTGGTGTGTTAGAATCTCGAAATTGCATAAAATGAAAGCTATTGCATTATTGAAAGAGAAGCATATCGTGAAAGCTTGGGGTGTTAAATTATCCCCTCCTTTAATAAATTGTGTCCTCGCAATTTGAAATTGTTCTTCAAAAATAAAATGTTGAAAATAGAAAATACCTTTGTGGAAGACCCACATCGCAAATAGGGTTAATAAAAATATAGCATTAAAAGAAACAAAGATAAGAAAAAAGGTCACCTGAGATAGCCTATACTAGGATTCTATGAAAATATGGATATGAAGGAAAAACAAACCATCAAGGTCTGATGGAGAGTTGTAGAAAATAGGGTTAAGAGAAAGTTAACTATAAGAAAATCACAATCTTGTGATTGGTTAAACAACCATTAATTCCCCCATAGGAAAATTTAACCTACAATGTCTTTGTTTTATTTTACCTTTGATAAAGTTGAGGAATTTATTTAGGATATTTACTAAGAATACTTGTCATGTAGACTTCCATTCATTAATAAATTTTTACCACAAACCCATATTTCACCCAAAATAATAATAGAACATAAAAATATTATATTTATCCTAATCGTGGAAGGATCCAAATATTAACACATATCATTTAGATTAGGAAAACTATTTTGTAATAAGCAGGGACTTTTTTTAGGCTAGTTGTAGGTTATAAAGGAATGTCGCACTATGGTTGTGGCTTCAATTCCGACAGCTTTGTCCGACGCGACGGGTTATCCCCCAACGTGTAGGTTGCCCTTTTTCTAAAACTATAGTATTATAATATTCCCAAAATAATCTTCATAAATGTTTTAACCTTAAACAATACTACCTAAAGTTCAACTTAATCCATTCCAACCTTTATAGTTATCCAAAATACCTCTGTCCAGAATTTTTCTAAAACGCCTCTAAATTCCAAAATCAATTGTATCATTAGATTCCTCAAACAAAGTAAAGTTTCTCTTATTTTCACATACAAAAATATTATTACCTTCATCATATTAAAACCTTAATGAAAACAACAAGTACGGTAGTACAATACTTATATATATCACATTATTCTTATAACCAGAATATAATCCTTGAGTCCAAAAGCACTAATACATTAATCATTCCACTTCAACTATAGTAACAGCATAAGATTGTCCTTTATCCCTTGGCCTTTTCTGAGGTATGTTTCCCTGACTCTTAGGACATTCATTTGCATAATTCCTCCTTTCCCTACAATTGTAGCATTCAACATTGATAGCATCTTTCTTTCCCTTGCAATCACGAGCTTGGTGACCTTTTTCTCCACATTTATAACAAACTACCATTCCTTTTAGGAAAGTACTAGGGTGAATATTACCACAATTATCGCATAATGGAAAATCCTCCTTTCACTTTTTCCCTTTATCTATCTCTTGTTCCACAGTTCTTTTCTTCTTTTACTTTATTTTATTGTCATAAGATTTAGAGAATTCCTTTCCTATCTTGATAGCACACGAGACAATATCTTCGTACGACGAGAAGGTTTGTGAGACTATTTCTCAAAGGAGAAATGGGTTTAACCAATCAAGGAAACAATAAATATTACGTCTTGGGTTACATATATAATCTAGAGCATGCCTCGCTATCCTTGCAAAGTTAGCCTCATACTTGCCGAAATTCTCATCCTCATTCTTCTTTAGACCCAGAAATTGCTTTCCATATCTGCTCGATGGTCATGTGGAAAGTATTCTTCTAATAAAATTTCCTTAAACTCCATCCATTCCATACTTGATACTTCTTCATCTTCTTGAGTGTTTTTAATCAGCGACCACCATTGATCGGCATCTCCCGTGAGGCGGTATACTTCCATGAAAACCTTCTCCCTTTCACTACTCCCCAAGGTATGGAATATTTTCTCTAAGGATTTTATCCATTGCGCACCTACTAATGGATTTGTACCCCCATTAATTGTTTATGGTTGTTGCCTCATGAAGAGGTCTAACATTGATCCTCCGCATTGCAGATCGGGGCTTTCAATACGAGTAAGGTTGTTATTTATTACCTGAGTGAGTTTTCCCAGTATGGTGATAAGTTGATCCGCACCAGTTGTTTCTCCAGCTCCACTGAAATTATCTTGAGCAGAAGGGCAATCCATATATAGAGTGTGTGCATTGATACCATTTCAATTCCATCCAATTGGCTCCATTTCTAAACAATGTCATAAACTAGATTAGTTTATGAATTGAAATACATAATTCCATACTTATAGGACAATTAACATAAATTGAACAGTTTATGGATATAATCTGTAATCATAAAAATGTTTTCTTTGAGAAAGTATATACTCATAAACCCTTCATAATGGTTTGTAAAAAAAATGATAATTATCCTAGGCATATCCCCTGGGAGTGTCATAACCAAGAGTGCAGAAAGGGCCGTTGTCGTGCACCAGTTCCCATTCGAGTCTAACTCAAAGCGGTGTTTTCGGGTTTTACCACTAGGTACATTTGTGCCAGAGCCACCTCTACCTGCTCTTATTGAGACAGGGATGTATTTCTCAGAAAACTAACAAAATATATATAATACCAAAATTCTAGAAATTTATTATATACTAATCCTCACAGTCTATGATAGGGCTATGTGCTCTAATCAGAGTTTATCTAAATCTAGCGTCTAAGGTTAGTACTAAACTTCCTCTGATACCAACTGTAATCCCCCGACCCCATCTACCTAGAGTCGGTGCGTGATTACGTTACATTGGAATGATCACAAAAGATCAAGTCTCAAATGACTGATTAGTTTAGTGGCCTTGGAAGCACTAGATACATTCATACGTCATACATTACCTCATAAAGTAATACAAAACTAAAACAACATCTTGTCTTTATATACCCTAATATTATCCCTGCAAGACATTCATAATATAATTCTTCACATCCTGGAAAAGTTAAAACATTGGAAGGGGTGAGCTCCGATGTTCAGTAAGGATAACAATATAGAGGAAGCTTTCATAAATAAAAATTAACATTTAAGGAAATTTATAACTAAAACAAAAGCCTTTTAAACATGAACTTCAGCATAATATGGAAAAAATAAAATGAAATAATTCCATTTACTTATTCACATGGATATTCTACTAGTGGAATAATCATATGCAATATCAATAACCATTTTCATAATTATGGAATGAAAAATGCCATACTATCATAACCACGTCGCCAAGGCCTCGTGGCAAGACTACAAATAAGATTTTTCAAGGCCTCATCCCAAGACACTAGTTTGTCTAATTAGACCTGCAGATGCATCGAGGTGCTAGAGCGGGCTCCACCCATCACTTATTAATTCCAATACATTCCTCATATGAACATGTTTAAACATATCATAAACCATAACATAATCGTATCACATAAAAATGCATAAAGGAAATATAACATTTCCACATTTCAATCACAAGATATCAATACAAAACATTTATATAATAAAAAAATTATCAAAACCATTTTCAATACCAAAATAAATGAAAATTAAAACTTGGTATTTATTTTTCATTTAAAAAATATTTATGGCTTGTAGAGGAAGCAGAAACTCAAATAATGGTCACGGTGGGGGAGAAGTCATTGTCGCCACATACGTACGTCATGAAAAACATTCCATTTTTTCATTTAGTAAAACGCTTCATATAAAATTATTCCTTTTGAATAAACATAAATGTCAAAAGTGTTTATACGCCGTATAAAAGAAAGTTGTGTATAAAACAAAATATGCCTCAATGAAAAGAGATTGAGACGAAGTCCCTTACAAAGATCATTTTTTTAAATAAAATATATCTATTATGTGTATTCACTATAAGTACACATAAAGAAAGTACAAATACAAGATATTAAATAATAATATCATGACATAATTTGAATGTAGGAGATTAACCCAATGAACGGAAATTGGGTTAAGAAATTCCCTTAACTCATGTCCGACTTGAATCGATCGTTCTTTAACCTCATGAATAATAAACTAGAGTTAATTTCTACTTGATTAAGAACCTTTTTCAAGCTAATTATTACTTTTATATCACTTATTACCATGTTATGAATAATATGTAATTATTTAAGTTAATAACAGTCATTTTGTCGATCTTTGGTACATGAGTCAGAAATAAACTTATTATAATTACAAGTTGTTCATGTGGTAAAATATAAATTATATATAGTATTATATTAATGATGTAGATATCTTATATATCATACATATACAGTATATACATTCATTTATAATATTATATAACACTTAAAGTTAAGAAATTAAATGCACCGTTCATGGAGACGGTAAGCCTTACATACGCATGAATGCAACTTTCATTTCATTTTCATATTTAATTGAATGAAATCATAATTATATAAAGTTATATTATAATTACAGTATGGTATCATATATAATATCATTTACACCATCCTTTATACATCCCACATATGTCATTAACGATTCAAATCTCTTTGAGGGGGCGGTAGTCCGCACTTCCTAAAATGAAATTATCGCGTTTACCCATATTGGAAATCATAAATGTATGCCATAAATGATAAATAAATAAGCATAAGTAAAAGATAAACATAATATATATCATTTATAAATATAGTGAAATCATAATGGCGACCATCAAAGGTG
This sequence comes from Viscum album, assembly GCA_963277665.1. Taxonomy (NCBI): domain Eukaryota; kingdom Viridiplantae; phylum Streptophyta; class Magnoliopsida; order Santalales; family Viscaceae; genus Viscum; species Viscum album. The sequence continues at coordinate 372,793,630 of OY728160.1, read as the reverse complement.
TTAAAATAAGATTAAACAATCATCATTTCGTGAGGCAGTAATTCATCACCCACAGAAACAGTATGTTCTTTAACCATTAGATGAAGGTGTGTGTAAGTTTAAATGAAATAATTATCATAAAAAAATCCTAGTATATTAAGATACTTATTTTTTAAAAAAATAAAGGAATAAAAAGAGTTTAATGGGTTGGAGAAGAAAAATAATACAAAAGAACATAAGAGAATACATTACCTTAAAATCGGGTAACTATTTTTTATTTGAGCCAAAGGCTTCCTTGGGAAGACTTCTGCTCAGAGTGAGTCTTGTAGGAGTAATATAGTTACGTTTAGAGATTATTTGGTCAGATTTTGGCTGAACCAAATGGATTTTATGGTGTGACTAAGGTGGTAGAGGTGGGGGGCCTTTTATAAGAGGATAGGAGGGGCACTCTTGGAAAGTAATGAAATGTTACATTATTATGAAGTGATTTTCGGATTTCAAAGGTCACACAATAATATATTTCTAGGATAAGTTGATAAGGGTTCTAAATATACCCATAAAATAGGTTTTAGACAAGTGTAAGTCTTAGATTTTAAATTATCTTTTTATTTTATTTAAATCGTTAATTAATGTGGTAATCACTACATCATCATGGTATCATAAAAAATTTAATTTATTTAATGTCTAAAAATTATAAAAAAATTACGATGATGTAGGAAATATTTTTTTCATTCCAATGAATATTTATAGTCAAAATTGTATCTTATATAACCCCATGTAATAATTGTTTTAGTAAAACAACACATGTTTGTGACAATTTTATTTTCAATTTAAATAAAAAGTTATTAATGTAATTTTCTTACCCAAGTGGCTCCATGGGGTCCCCAAGTTGACCCATGTATTGTCTTGGTCGGCCATTACTCATCCAATAAGTGTAGGACAAGTGTCACGATATTTTTATATTTTTATAATATCATTTTTACCTGAAATTTCACTAATTACCTTTAATCGTGATTAATAAAACATAAAAGTTACTATTCACCAAAAAATTATTTTAATCCCATTGAAACACATTTTACTTCTTAATGACAACCATGAATGTCGGATTTTTGAAAATCAAATCATAGAAGTTGTAATGTTTTATTTACACGAAAAATTAGTTTTTCAACTACCATTTAGTGGTTTCACTATTCATAAAAAATTGATGTTTTTCAGAAAAATACCAAAAATTCACACTAAGCTATAATTGATATTCTCATTTAAAAAATGATTTCTGTTTTAAAAAAATCCAAAAATATAAGTTACATTAATTAATTTTATAATTAATTCCCATTGTCAAAACAAATAGCGTGTTTTAAAGAAACAATATCAATCAAAAGATTGACAATTGTTTATGTCCAATTTCAAGGTGAAATTAATTCTATTTACCACCATTGGATAAAATGGTAAAAATATATTCTAATTATACTTTAAAACCTTTCAATATTATAATTTTCACTATAAATTGATTTGGTTAAAAATGTTGTTTTTAAGTATTTTTTTTTCTATTCATAGAAAATTGGAAGTTCTTAGAAAATTACAAAATATTAAACTTAGGATAATTACGACATTACGAATCCAAAAATGAAGTCCATTTTGAAATATAAAATTTATATAATATCATAAAGTAGGTATTAATATTTATAATGTCAATTTTGATTGGTTGTCATGTGTTAGAATCTCGAAGTTGCGTACAATTCAAGCTATTGCATTATTGAAAGAGAAGCGTATCGTGGAAGCTTGGGGTGTTACATTATCCCCTCCTTTAATAAATTGTGTCCTCGCAATTTGAAATTGTTCTTCTAAAATAAAAGGTTGAAAATAAAAAAAATACCATTGTGGAAATCCCACATCAGAAATAGGGTTAATAAAAATATAATATCAAAAGAAAGAAAGATAAGTACAAAGGTCACCCGAGATAGCCCATACTAGGATTCTATGAAAATATGGATATGGAGGAAAAACAAACCATCAAGGTCTGATGGAGAGTTGTAGAAAACATGGTTAGGAGAATGTTAACTACAATAAAATCACAAACTTGTCATTGGTTTAACGATCATTGATTCCCCAGTAGGAAAAGCTAACTGACAACGTTTTTGTTTTAAGTTACCATTGATAATGTTGAGGAATTTATTTAGGAGATTTACTAAGAATACTTGTCATGTAGACGTTAATTCTTTAATAATTTTTTCCCACAAACCCATCTTTCACCCAAAAAGATAATAGAACTCAAAAATATTATATTTATACTAATCGTGCAAGGTTCCAAATATTAACACGTATGATTTAGATTAGGAAAAATACTTTTTAATAACCAGGTACTTCTTGTAAGCTAGTGGTAGGTAATAAAGTCCTATCGCACTATGGTTGTGGGTTTGATTCCTACAGCTTTGTCCGACGCGACGGGTTATCCCCCAACCTACAGGTTATCATTTTCCTAAAACTATAGTATTATAACATTACAAAAATAATCTTCATAAATGTTTTAACCTTAAACAATATTACCCAAAGATCAACTTAATACATTACAACCTTTATAGTTATCCAAAATACCTCTATCCAGACTTTTTCTAAAAGGCCTATAAATTCCAAAATCAATTGTATCATCAGATTCCTCAAACAAAGTAAAGTTTCTCTTATTTTCACATATTAAAATATGATTACCTTAATCATATTAAAACCTTAATGAAAACAACAAGTACTGCAGTACAATCCTTATATATATCACATTATTCTTATAACCAGAATATAATCCTTGAGTCAAAATGCACCAATACATTAATTATTTCACTTCAACTGTAGTAATAGTATAAGATTGCCCTTGATCCCTTGGCCTTTTCTAAGGTATGTTTCTCTGGCGCTTAGGACATTCATTTTCATAATTCCCCATTTCCCTACAATTGTAGCATTCAACATTGATAGCCTCTTTCTTTCCCTTGCAATCACGAGCTTGGTGACCTTTTTCTCCACATTTATATCAAAATCCCATTCCTTTTAGGCAAGTACCAGGGTGATTATTTCCACAATTATCGCAAAAAGGAAAATCCATCTTTCCCATTTTCCCTTTATCTGTCTCTTGTTCAACTGTTCTTTTCTTCTATTACTTTACTTTATTGTCATATGATTTAGAGAATTCCTTTTCTGTCTTGATAGCACACGAGACAATATCTTCGTACGACGAGAAGGTTTGTGAGACTAATTCTCAACAGATAAATGGTTTTAACCCATCAAAGAAATTATTATCCTTACTTATTGGGTTATGTATATAATCGGGAGCATGCCTCGCTAACCTTGTAAATTTAGCCTCAAACTTTGTGACATCATCATCCTCCTTCTACCTCAGACTCAGAAATTGTCATTCTATATCTGCTCGATGGTCATGTGGAAATTATTTTTCTAAGAAAATTTCCTTAAACTCCCTATATTCCATACTTGATACTTCTTCATCTTCCTTTGTGTTTCGAATTAGCGACTAATATTGATTGGCATCTCCAGTGAGGCGGTAAACTGCCATGACAACCTTCTCCCTTTCGCTACTCCCCAAGGCATGAAATGTTTTCTCTAAGGAGTTTATCCATTGCTCAGCTACTAATGGATTTGTACCCCCATTAAATGTTGGTGGTTTTTTCCTCATGAAGCGGTCTAACATTGATCCTCCGCGTTGCGGATCATGGTTATCCATACGAGTAAGGTTATTATTCATAACCTGAGTGAGTTTTCCCAATATGGTGATAAGTTGATCAGCACCAGTTGTATCTCCAGCTCCACTATAATTATCTTGAGTAGGATGGAAATCCCTACATAGAGTGCGTGCATTGATATGGTTTCCATTCTTTCCACTAGGCGCCATTTTAATAAAAAATGTCATAAACTATATTAGTTTATGAATCGAAATACATAATTCCATACTTGTAAGACACTTAACATAAATTGAACAATTTATGGATACAATCCATAATCATAAAAATGTTTTCTTTGAGGAGGTATATACTCATAAACCATTAATAATGGTTTCAAATGAAAATTAAAATTATCCTAATCATATCCCCTGGGAGTGTCGTAACCAAGAGTTCAGCAAGACTCGTTGTCGTGCACCAGTTCTCGTTTGAGACTAACTAAAAGTGGTGATTTCGGGTTTTACCCCTAGGTACATCTGTGCCAGAGCCGCGTCTACCTGCTTGTATCCAGATAGGGATGTATTTCTTGGAAAACTCGCAAAATCTCTATAATACGAAAATTCTAGGAAGTTATTCTATACTAATCCTCAAAGTCTATCATAGGGATATTTGCTCTAATCAGAGTTTATCTAAATCTAGCTTCCAGGGTTAGTAATAAACTGCCTTTGATACCAACTGTAACGACCTGACCCCAGCTACCCAGATTCAGTGCGTTATTACGTATCATTGGCATGATCAAAAAAGATCAAGTCTCAAAAGACCGATTAGGTTAGTAGCCTTGGAAATACTAGATACATTCATAAGTCTTACATTACATCATAAAGTAAAACAAAACTGCAACTTCATCTTGTCTTCATATCCCCTCATACTATCCCTATAGTTCATTCATAATATACTTCTTCACATCTTGGAAAATATAAACCATTGGATGGGGTGAACTCAGATTCCCAGTAAGGATAACAATATAGCGGAAGCTTTCATAAATATACATTAACATTTAAGGAAATGTATAACTAAAACAAAAGCCTTTGAAACATAAACTTCAGTATAATATGGAAAAAATAAAATGAAATAATTCCATTTACTTATTCACATGAATATTCTACTAGTCGAATAATCATATTCAACATCAATAACCACTTTCATAATGATGGAATGCTTAATGCCAGACAATCATAACCACGTAGCCAAGGCCTCATGCCAAGACTAAAAATAAGATTTTGTTAAGGCCTCATGCCAAGACACTAGTGTGTCTCATGAGACCTGCCGATGCATCGAGGAGCTATAGAGGGCTCTACCCATCACTTATTAAGCCCAATATATTCCTCATATGAACAGGTTTAAACATATCATAAACCATAACATAATCGTATCACATAAAACATGCATAAAGTAAATATAAAATTTCCACATTTCAATCAAAATATATCAATACAACACATTGATATAATAAAAACATTATCAAAACCATTTTCAATACCAAAATAAAAGAAAATTAAAACTTGGTATTTATTTTTCATTTAAAAAAAGTTATGTCTTGTAGAGGATGCTTAAACTCAAATAATGGTCACAGCAGTAGATAAGTTGTTGTCGCCGCATACGTATGACAAGAAAAACATTCCTTTTTGTCATTTATTAAAACACTTCATATAAAAATATTTCTTTTGAATAAACGTAAATTTCAAAGGGGTTTGTAAACCATATAAAAGAATGTTGTGTATAAAACAAAATATGCCTCAATGAAAGGAGATTGAGACGAAGTCTCTTACAAAGATAAATTTTTAAAATAAAATATATCTATATTGTGTATTTAATATAAGTACACATAAAGAAAGTACAAATACAAGATAGGAAATAATAATATCATGACATATTTTTAATGTAAGAGATTAACCCAAAGAATGGAAATTGGGTTAAGAAATTCCCTTACCTCATATCCGACTTGAATCGATCGTTTTTTAACCTACTGAATAATAAACTAGAGTCAATTTTTTACATTCTTAAGAACCTTTTTCAAGTTCATTATTCCTTTTATATAACTTATTACCATGTTATGAACATTATGTAATTATTTAAGTTCATAACGGTCGTTTTGTCGACCTTTGGAACTTGAGTCAAAAATAAACTTATTATAATTACAAGTTGTTCATGTGGTAAAATATCAATTATATCCAGAATTATATTCATGATGTAGATATAATATATATCATACATATCCAGTATATAGATTCATTTATTATATTACATAACATTTAATGATAAGAAATGAAATGCATCATTCATGGAGATGGTAAGCCGTACGTACGCATGAACGCTACATTCATTTCTATTTAGTATTTAATTGAATGAAATAATAATGATATAAATGTATAGTATAATTACATTATAATATCATATATAATATCATTTACTCCATCCTTTATATATCCCACATATGGCATTAACGATTCAAATCACTTTGAGGGGGCGGTATTCCGCACTTCCTAAAATGAAATTATCACGTTTACCCAAAATGGAAATCATAAAGGTATGCAAGAAATGATAAATAAATAAGCATAAAGAAAACATAAACATAATATATATCATATATAAATATAGTTACATCTTAATGGCCACCATGAAATGTGTTAAAAGATGATTGAACAATCATCGTTTCGTGAGGCAGTAATTCACCACCCACAGAAACAACATGTTCTTTAACCATTAGACAAAGGTGTGTGTAAGTGTAAATAAAATAATTATCATAATAACATACTAGTATATTTAATATACTTATGTTGTTACAAAATAAAGGAATCATAATTGTTTAAGGTGTTGGAGCAGCAAAATAATACAAAATAACTTAAGAGAAGACATTACCTTAAAATCGGGTAACTCTTTTTGATTTGAGACAAAGGCTTCCTTGAGAAGTCTTCTGCCCAAAATGAGGCTTCTAGGAGTAATATAGGTATGTTGAGATATTATTTGGGCTGAGGTTGCCCGAGAAAAATGGATTTTATGGTGTGAATGATGTGGTAGAGGTGGGGGCGTTTTATAAGAGAAGAGGAGGGGCACTCTTGGAAAAGTAATGAAATGTTACATTATTATGACGTTCTTTTCGGATTTCAAAGGTCAAACAATGATATATTTCGGGGATAAGGTGATAAGGGTTCTATATATACCCATAAAATAGGTTTTAGACAATTTTAAGTCTTATATTTTACATTTTCTTTTAATTTTATTTAAACCGTTAATTAATGAGGTAATCACTACATCACCATGGTGTCATAAAAACATTAATTAATTTAATGTCTAAAAATTATAAAAAAATTACCATGATGTAGGAAATCTTTTTATCATTCCAATTAATATTTATAGTCAAAAATTTAACTTATATGACCCCATGTAATAATTGTTTTAGTAAAACAACACATGTTTGTGACAATTTTATTTTTACATTATATAAAAAGTTATTAATGTCATTTTATTACCCAAGTGGCTCCAGGGGGTCCCCAAGTTTACCCATGTATTGTCTTGGTCTGCCATGACTCATCCAATAAGTTTAGGACAAGTGTCAAGATATTTTTATATTTTTATAATATCATTTTTACCTTAAATTTCACTAATTACCTTTAATCGATATTAATAAAATTTAAAAGTTACTATTCACCAAAAAAATTATTTTAATCCCATTGAACCACATTTTACATCCAAATGAAAACCATGTATGTTGGATTTTTTAAAATCAAATCACAGAAGTGGTAATGTTTCATTTACACGAAAAATTAGTTTTTAAAAAACCACTTAGTGGTTTCACTATTCATCAAAAATTGATGTTTTTCCGAAAAATACCAAAAAATATCCCTAAGCAATAATTGATATTCATAATTCAAAAATGATGTCTATTTTAAAAAATTCCAAGCTTATAAGTTACATTAGTTAATTTTATAATTAATTCTCATTGTCAAAACAAATAGCGTGTTTTAAAGAAACAATATCAATCAAAAGATTGACAATTTTTTATGTCCAATTTCAATGAGAAATTAATTCTATTGACCACCATTGAATAAAATGGTAAAAATATATTCTAATTATACTTTAAAACCACTCAATATTATAATTTATCACTATAAATTATTTTTATTAAAAAAGTTGTTTTTAATTATATTTTTCTATTAATAGAAAATTGGAAGTTCTCAGAAAATTAAAAAAAATTCATCTTAGGATAATTTTGATATTAAGAATCCAAAAATGAAGTCCATTTTGAAATATAAAATTTAGATAATTTCAAAAAAGTAGGTATTACTATTCATGATGTCTAGTTTTATTGGTTGTGGTGTGTTAGAAACTCAAATTTGCGTATAATGCAAGCTATTGCATTATTAAAAGAGAAGCGTATCGTGAAAGCTTTGGGTGTTACATTCTCCCCACCTATAATAAATTGTGTCCTCGCAATTTTAAATTGTTCATCAAAAATAAAAGGTTGAAAATAGAAAATTCCTTTTTGAAAAACCCACATAAAAAATATGGTTAATAAAAATATAACATTAAAAGAAAGAAAGAGAAGTACAAAGGTCACCTGGGATAGCCCATACTAGGATTCTATGAAAATATCGATATGGAGGAAAAACAAACCATCAAGGTCTGATGGAGAGTTGTAGAAAACAAGGTTAGTGTAATGTTATCTACATGAAAATCACAAACATGTGATTGGTTAAATGATCATTGATTCCCCAGTAGGAAAAGTTAACCTACAACGTTTTTGTTTTAAGTTACCTTTGAAAAAGTTTGGGAATTTATTTAGGAGATTTACATAGAATACTAGTCATGTAGACTTTCATTCTTTAATAAATTTTTACCACAAACCCATCATTCACCCAAAAAGATAATAGAACTCAAAAATATTATATTTATCTTAATCATGAATGGTTCCAAATATTAACACATACAATTTATATTAGGAAAACTATTTTGTAATAACCAGGGACTTCTTGTAGGCTAGTGGTAGCTAATAAAGGCCTATCGCACTATGGTTGTGGGTTCGATTCCTACAGCTTTATCCGACGCGATGGGTTATCCCCAAACCTGCAGGTTGTCCTTTTCCTAATACTATAGTATTATAATATTCCAAAAATAATCTTCATAAATGTTTTAACCTTAAACAAAACTACCCAAAGTTCAACTTAATCTATTCCAACCTTTATAGTTATCCAAAATACCTCTGTCCAGACTTTTTCTAAAATGTCTCTAAATTCCAAAATCAATTGTATCATCAGATTCCTCAAACAAAGTAATGTTTCTCTTATTTTCACATACAAAAATATGATTACCTTCTTCATATTAAAACCTTAATGAAAACAACAAGTACTGCAGTACAATCCTTATATATATCACCTTATTCTTATAACCAGAATATAATCCTTGAGTCCAAATGCAGCAATACATTAATTATTCCACTTCAACTGTAGTAACATCATATGATTTTCCTTGATCCCTTGTCATTTTATGAGGTATGTTTCATGAATATTGGGACATTCATTTTCATAATTCCCTATTTCCCTCCAATTGTAGCATTCAACATTGATACCCTCTTTTTTTCCCTTGCAATCACGAGCATGGTGACCTTTTTCTCCACATTTATAACAAACTCACATTCCTTTTAGGAAAGTACTAGGGTGATTATTCCCACAATTATCGCATAATGGAAAATCCTTCTTTCTCCTTTTACCTTTATCTGCCTCTTGTTACACCGTTATATTCTTCTCTTGCTTTACTTTATTGTCAGAAGATTTAGAGAATTCCTTTTCTGTCTTGATAGCAGATGAGAAAATATCATCGTACGATGAGAAGGTTTGTGAGACTAATGCTCAACCTATAAATGGTTTTAACCCATCAATGAAATGATCAATCTTACTTCATGGGTTATGTATAGAATCTGGAGCATGCCTCAGTAACCTTGTAAAGTTAGCCTCATACTTTGCGAAATTTTTATCCTCCTTCTACCTCAAACTCAGAAATTGCCTTTCCATATCTGCTCGATGGTCATGTGGAAATTATTTTTCTAATAAAATTTACTTAAACTTCATCCATTCCATACTTGATACTTCTTCATCTTCCTTTGTGTTTCGAATCAGCGACCACTATTGATCGGCATCTCAAGTGAGGTGGTAAACTTCCATGACAACGTAATCCCTTTCGGTACTCCCCAAGGAGTGGAATATTTTCTCTAAGGATTTTATCCATTTCTCAACTCCTAATGTATTTGTAACCCCATTAAATGTTGGTGGTTTTTGCCTCATAAAGCGGTCTAACATTAATCCTCCATGTTGCGGATCAGGGTGCTCCATTCGAGTAAGGTTATTATTAATAACCTGAGTGAGTTGTCCCTGTATGGTGATAAGTTGATCAGCACCAGTTGTATCTCCATCTCCACTATAATTATCTTGAGAAGGAGGGAAATCCCTACATAGAGTGCGTGCATTGATATGGTTTCCATTCCTTCCACTAGGCGCCATTTCAAAACAATGTCATAAACTAGATTAGTTTATGAATCGAAATACATAATTCCATACTTGTAAGACACTTAACATAAATGGAACATTTTATGGATATAATACATAATCATAAAAATGTTTTCTTTGAGAAAGTATATACTCATAAACCCTTCATAATGGATTGTAATGAAAATGAGAATTATCCTAAGCATATCCCACATATGTGTCGTAACTAAGAGTGCAGAAAGGCACATTGTTGTGCAACAGTTCACGTTTGAGTCTAGCTCAAAGCGGTGTTTTCGGGTTTTACCCCTAGGTATATCTGTGCTAGAGCCGCCTCTACCTTCTCATATCCAGACAGGGATGTATTTCTCGGAAAACTCACAAAATCTCTATAATACCAAAATCTAGGAAGTTATTATATATTAATCCTCAAAGTCTATATTAGGGTTATGTGCTCTAATAAGAGATTATCTAAATATATCTTCCAAGGATATTACTAAACTACCTCTGATACCCACTATAACACCCCAACCCCATCTACCTAGAGTCGGTGCGTTATTACATTACATTGGCATGATCACAATGTAGCGACAGCTTTCATAAATTGGAGGGGGTGAACTCAGATGCTCAGTAAGGATAACAATATAGCGACAGCTTTCATAAATAAACATTAACATTTAAGGAAATGTATAACTAAAACAAAAGCCCTTTAAACAAGAACTTTAGAATAATATGGAAAAAAATAAAATGAAATAATGCCATTTACTTATTCACATTGATATTCTACTAGTCGAATAATCATATGCAATATCAATAACCACTTTCATAATAATGGAATGCATAATGCAAGACTATCATAACCATGTATCCAAGGCCTCGTTCCAAGACTAAAAATAAGATTTTGTAAAGGCCTCGTTCCAAGACAATAGTTTTTCTCATGAGACCTGTTGATGCATCGAGGAGATATAATGGGCTCCACCTGTCACTTATTAAGTACAATGCATTCATCATATGAATAGGTTTAAACATATCATAAACAATAACATAATTGTATCACATAAATCATGCATAAAGGAAATATACCATTTCCACATTTCAATCACAAGATATCAATACAAAACATTGATATAATAAAATCATTATCAATACCATTTTCAATACCAAAATAAAAGAAAATTAAATCTTGGTATTTATTTTTCCTTTAAAAAAAGTTATGGCTTGTAGAAGAAGCCGAAACTAAAATAATGGTCACGGTGACGGAGAAGTCATTTTCGCCACATATGTACAACAAGAAAAACATTCCTTTTTTCATTTAGTATAACTCTTCATATAAAATGATTACTTTTGAATAAACGTAAAAGTCAAAGGGGTTTATACACCGTATAAAGGAAAGTTGTGTATAAAACAAAATATGCCTCAATGAAATGATATTGAGACGAAGTCCCTTAAAAAGATCATTTTTTAATATAAAATATATCTATTATGTTTATTCAATATAAGTACACATAATTAAAGTACAAATACGAGATAGGAAATAGTAATATCATGACATAATTTGAAAGTATGAGATTAACCCAAAAAATGGAAATTGGGTTAAAAAATTCCCTTACCTCATGTCCGACTTGAATAGATCGTTCTTTAACCTCCTAAATAATAAACTAGAGTTAATTTATACTTTATTAAGAACCCTTTTCATGTTCATTATTCTTTTTATATCACTTATTACCATGTTATGAACATTATGTAATTATTTAAGTTAATAACGGTTGTTTTGTTGATCTTTGGTACTAGAGTCAAAATAAACTTATTATAATTACAAGTTGTTCATGTGGTAAAATATACATTATATCCAAAATTATATTCATGATGTATATATCATATATATAATACATATCCAGTACATACATTCATTTATAATATTATATTAAATTTAGAGGTATGAAATGAAAAGCACCGTTCATGGAGACTGTAAGCCGTACGTACGCATGAACGCTACATTGATTTCTATTTCTTATTTAATTGAATGAAATCATAATAATAAAAAGGTATATTATAATTTCAGTATAATATCATATATAATATCATTTACTCCATCCTTTATACATCCCACATATGGAATTAACGATTCAAATCACTTTGAGGGGCGATAGTCCGCACTTCCTAAAATGAAATTATCGCGTTTATCCATAATGGAAATCATAAATTTATGCCATAAATTAAAAATAAAGAAGTATAAGGAAACAATAAACATAATATATATCATATATAAATATAGTGACATCTTAATGGCCACCATGAAAGGTGTTAAAAGAAGATTGAACAATCATCGTTTTGTGAGGCAGTAATTCACCACCCACAAAAATAGTATGTTCTTTAACCATGAGATGAAGGTATGTGTAAGTGTAAATAAAATAATTATCATAACAACATCCTACTGTATTGAAGATACTGATTTTTTTATAAAATAAATGAATAAAAAGAGTTTACGGGGTTTGAGAAGAAAAATAATACAAAAAAACATAAGAGAAGACATTGCCTTAAAATCGGGTAACTCTTTTTGATTTGAGCCAAAGGGTTCATTGGGAAGACATCTGCTCAATGTGAGTCTTTTAGGAGTAATAGAGGTAAGTTGGGAGATTATTTGGGAAGAGGTTTCCCGAGCCAAATGGATCTTATGGTGTGAGTAAGGTAGTAGAGGTGGGGGCCTTTTATAAGAGGAGAGGATGGGAACTCTTGGAAAGTAATGAAATATTACATTATTATGAAGTGATTTTCGGATTTCAAAGGTCACACAATGATATATTTCTATGAGAAGGTGATAAGTGCTCTAAATATTCCCATAAAATAGTTTTTATACAAGTTTATGTCTTATAATTTACATTATCTTTTCATTTTATTTAAATCATTAATTAATGAGGTAATCGTTGCATCGTCATGGTGTCATAAAATATGTAATATATTTAATGGATAAAAATTATAAAAAAATTAGCATAATGTAGAAAATATTTTTAGGTTTCCAATTAATATTTTTATTCAAAATGTTATCTTATATAACCCCATGTAATAATTGATTTAGTAAAACAACACAAGTTTGTGATAATTTTATATTTACTTTAAATAAAAAGTTATTAATGTCATTTTCTTACCCAAGTGGCTCCATGGGGTCCCCAAGTTGTCCCATGGATTTCCTTGGTCGTCCATGACTCATCCAATATGTGTAAGAAAAGTGTCAAGATATTTTTATATTTTTATAATATCATTTTTACCTTAAATTTCACTAATTACCTTTAATCGTGATTAATAAAACTAAAAATTTACTATTCACCAAAAAATTATTTTAATCCCATTGAACCAAATTTTACTTCCTAATTACAACTATGTATTTTTGATTTTTGAAAATAAAGTCATAGAAGTGGTAATTTTATATTTTCACGAAAAATTTGTTTTTAAACTACCACATAGTGGTTTCATTATTCATCAAAAATTGAAGTTTTTCAGAAAAATAACAAAAATTAACCCTAAGCTATAATTGATATTCTGAATTCAAAAATGATTTCTATTTTACAAAATTCCAAACTTATTAGTTACATTAATTAATTTTATAATTAATTCTCACTGTCAAAACAAATAGAGTGTTTTATAGAAACAATATCAATCAATAGATTGACAATTGTTTATGTCCACTTTCATTGTGAAAATAATTCTATTGACCACCATTGGATAAAATGGTAAACATATATTCTAATTATACTTTAAAACCACTCAATAGTATCATTTATCGTTATAAATTATTTTGAATAAAAAATTTGTTTTTAAGTATTTTTTCTATTCATAGAAAATTGGAAGTTCTTAGAAAATTATAAAAAAATCAACTTAGGATAATTTCGATATTATGAATCGAAAAATGAAGTCCATTTAGAAATAAAAAATTTATTTAATTTCAAAAAGTAAGTATTACTATTCAAAATTTCTAGTTTTATTGGTTGTGGTTTGTTAGAATCTCGAAGTTACGTACAATGCAATCTATTGCATTCTTGAAAGACAAGTGTATCATGAAATCATGGGGTATTACACATATTTATACTAATGCTCATTAATAATCCAAACATCGTGTTTTTTTACACATGAGGTCTATAGACCCTTTTTGATCACTTAACATTTTTCTATTCCAATAGAGAATAAATAATCATGATACTGCTTCCTTATCTTTCCATGTTTTTCCACCACAACTATAGTAATTTTGAGCAGTTCATTTAAATAATTGAGGCATTTATTTTTTTACCCCTTTAACCCATAATCCACCTTATTTTTTAGAATAACATAATACTTATAAACCATGAAAAATTTATAAAATTCATTAACTTTAACAACTTACTTCTTTACTTCCATAATTATCATCATTTATCAATTGATATTAGAAAAAATAATGTCATCCTGATATTAGAAATTATATAACTAAATATTTTTAATGGATTATAGAATGTTTGTTTTATAAAAAATATTAGTTTTAATAAAATTATATGTAAAATAACAGTATTAGAGTCAAATCAATCTTTATTTTTATCGAAAATATATTCTCATGGGATGTCAATATAATATCAATTTAAGGGTGGGTTTATAAAAATCAAAATCAAAATTTTATTTTTTATCATCTTATTCATACATTATGAACCTTTGAAATCTAATTATTGTATTTTTATCAATATTGTGTAATCGGGAGTTTTTTGAGATGGAATGGAATTTATTTTATACATATTAGAATATAAAGTTTTAAATATTTTATTAATTTATTGTTAATAATTTTTTAAACATAGAGGTAATTCATTAAATATATATTTTTCATTCATCTTATAGGAAAATTAAGGAAAACAATAATTATAATTGTTTTAAAATTCCATGATTTATAGGATTTAAAAATTTTAATCATAATTACTAATCAAGTTTCATTTATAATCATTATCATTTTATGAATTTCAAGGAAATTCAATATTTTTTTTAATAAAATATTCAATGTCTCAATTTTTAATTTTAATATTTGCATAATTTGGATTAAAAAAATTATTCTTTAATTTTCACTATGATTTTGAATGTTTTGTATATCCCATAAACTCTAGATAATTGATGTTATTATTATTTTTACAAAATTAATATAAAAATTGATTAAATGGTGGATTAAATTATAGTGGATGATTGAAACGGTTTTGTTATTTTTTAATTAAAACATTTTTCATAAAAATAAATAGATTTTTCTGAATCATAACTAAATTAGTTTATATTTTAAAAAGTATTTTAATTTTGAAAAATCTTTTTTTAAATTTCTGTTAAATTTCTGTTCAGATTTATAAAAATTATATACTTAATGATTATTCACTAAAAACCGATTTGAATTAAAATTATTTGATCCAAAATATGAATTTCTCAATTTACCAATGGATATTAACAACTAAATAGAACTATAATTCACACAAAATATATGAAAAGTTTATCTAAGAGAATTTTTTGAATAATTTGACAATGATATTAAAAATTATTTTTAATGTGTTTGAATTTTTATAATTTTCATTATTTTGTTTAATATTAAAAATTTATTTTTAAATTTTCTAATTTGTTTGGATAATAAAAAAACCATCTTTAGTAATGGTACCAAAATTTGGTGTGAATGTTTATACTATCGTGATGTACATGCAATATATAACTTATTTCCTTAATCTCACTAATGTTGTATTCTTTTAGGAATTAAATCATTTATCTATCATGGAAATTATTTTATATATTTAATTTGAATATTTTTTATATTTCAAGATTTGTCATCAATGTAAGGCATTTAAAATTATGGTATTAATATAATAAACTAAATTTCATTAAACTGGAAAAATAACTTTTATTTAAGGCATAATTATTAGAAACAATAAATTAGTTTAAATATTAATCCTCAAACATTTTTTTCACATTTCAATATAATATTAAAAATAAGGATTATATATAAATTTATATAATGTATTATCAATATAAAATATTATAATTTAGAAAAAATAATGGTCTTAAGACCTGAGATCGATATCCTATTAACTCCTAAAAGTGAACAAAACTAATGAAGTGGGTTAACAAATGTGTATTTTTAAACAGTCAATAATACTAGGTCAATAATTATTTTTTCTTTACATAAAGGTTTACTGAGAACTCAAAAACATTAATCTATATGATAATGTATTTTTTATAAAATTATCAAAATTATAGTATTCTATGCTTGAATCATTTATTTATCTGGTTTATGTGATTTTAATATTTTTTTAGGTTGTATTTATAGTAAATATATACAAGAATTTATTAGATATATGTGAGATATTTTGTGGATGAAAAAGAATTATGAAACAAAGAAGAAACATAGACAACATTATTTTGTTTAGTAAAACAAATCATGATATGTGTCCTATAAATAGGGCTTGTAAAATGTTTTATAAAAATAGTCATAGTGTAAGATAGGGTTTAAAAATATTTTTTTTGGATTTCCATGAAACCATGGGAAATAATACCATGTATTAGTCAAAACATTTACAATATAGTTCTTGAAAAAATAAATGACAACTATTTAATGGTTTATAGAATTTTATGGTGTAATTTCATGTCTTCCATGGGCATAAAAACATGTCATAGTGTTCAACACGATGTCATAGTTTTAGAAAAATATCCATTATTTGTCATCTTAACATCAATATTCTGTTTGAGTAATTTTATATTCAATAGTCATCAAATTTAACAGATATTAATCCCATTTTGGTTGACTATGTTGTCGAATAAAGGAATAAAATTATTGTTTTAATGATTGTAGAGATGGAGCATAGGACTAAGTCATGGTATAATGGAAACCACTTTGTAGTTTTAGTTAAATAAATAAATTTTGGGTTGAAAATTAATTTGGAATTAATAGAATATAAAGATACAATACATGTTTTTTAGGTCTACTAATGACTAGATGACACTACACCATGGTTGAAGAAATGATGTCATATCTTGGTAGGAAATATTTAGAATCAGTTTTTTTCCTAGAGTTCTGTGATGAATTAAATAGATAGACATCCAAACATTATTGAAACATTATAAAGACCAAAATGTTCATTTTTTAGTATAATATTAGTGTGTATACTAAATCAATTTATTTTGGGAACTTTTAAAAAATTCAGGAATATTTTACATGGTTACTTGTACCCATTATAGTTCCTTTGGTTATTTTATTTCTCATTGTATGTATATATAAATTTCAAGATCAAATTCATGCACCATACTCTATTTATTATTTATAATAGGATAATAACATGTGATATAGGATAATAAACTCTACAACATAGATGTGGTCACTCAATAAAAAAATGTATGATCCTTATAAAACTAAAATATTTTTTATGTTGTTGAATCTCTATCAATACTGGTTAAATTGATCAATTATTGATCTTATACACTAATGGGCATGGGAAAAATATTTGTATTGTGGGAGATTTTTTTTCATAGTGATTTAGTCCCATATTTATTCTTACATTTCATATGGATACATAAATTTTTATCAATTAAATGAGTGGTTAATGATATGTATCAAATGTCAAATCCTTAGAAAATCACACCTGTGTTTGGATGGAAAACAATTGATCTCCACTCATGGAATTTATGTTTTTCTAAAATAGACTAATGGGTTGAAAATAAAAAACACCCAAAAAGTCCCATTGGGATGTGAAGTATTCCCACATAGTGGTTTCCAACTATGGTAGATAAAAACCTACATTGGAGTAAAAACACATGAATGGAATGCTCCAATAGGTACCCATTTTTTATTCCCCAATAACATATCAATCTGTATCTAATCCTAGGTTTAAATAAGAGAATCTTGATGTTTTACATATATTTAAAATATCTTTTAAAATTATATAGTATTTCTAGAGAGTATTAATTTTATAAACTACGAGTATATTTTTAGATTCCCATATTTCTTAGGTTCTCTACTTTGTTGTTTTGAGTTGTTGTGAGAACTGACTATTGAGTACCTCCTTGTCACTTTTTTTATTTTTATAATTACCATCATGTTAACTTTGTTTACTTTTGTTTAAATTATTGTGAATCCCTCTCACTTATATTTAAATTTTTATCATATGTTTTTTATTGTTCTTAATATTGTTTGTATTATTAATTATTATCATCTATTTATTTATTCATTTATTTTTTACTATTTATTATTATGGAATTATTATTTTCTTTTTTAAATAATTTGTGTTGATTAAAAATGTTAACTGTAATACATTAATGTATTAATAAATTAAATTTTCATATTAGTTTTGTCTTAGGAATAACCTTTTTAGGTTGAAATTTATTAAAATTCATAACCCTTATAGATTGTAATTTTATCCAGAACATACTATAACGTATCATTTTTAATAAAGTAAATGAATCTTGATTATTTCATTACTTTTACTTAATATAGAAGAATATGGAAATTCATAAAAGAGTGGAAAGACTCTTATGTATTAATAGTTTGAAAACATTAGCAATGGAAAATTCTTCTACGTATTCATAATTTTAATCCAACATATGATATTAAATAGATAAATATATACATTTTTATAATAATCTTACATATTTAATGAATATTATTTTACCCATTACTTTCAAGGATTCACAATTCATGTTTAGGTGTCTCATTAGTTGTATTTATAAATTTTTAGAAGTTAATTTTATGTATTATAAGATTTCTTATAATATTACTTTAAATATAAAGTTGACGAAGAATTATAAATATTATTTTATGAAATTATTATTTATCATTATCTGTGATTGATAATCTAAAATAATTAAATTAGTTTATTTGTGAGATGTCTAAATTAATTTTTATAAATATTTAAATGGATATTGTCAGTGCTAAAATTTTTGATATTATTTTGAATCATTAATAAGAATGAAGATCTTAAAGAAGGATTATTTAACTATAAATTAGTTTTTTATTAAATTATTAAGTGTTATTTTTCTTTATGATTTTAAAATTATTTGAATAAATAATATTTTGGATATTAGATTAGGGAAGAATTTTTATTCATGGCCAAAAACTAATAAAATGAAAGTCATAATCATTGAAAGAATTATGAGTAATGATAATATTCAAATTTGAATTATCATAATGGTTATTTTTCATGGGATATTTTAATTTCATTTATAAATTGAAGAAAAAGCTATAGGTTGTGAAAAAAATTTATTTGTTACTACAGTATATATTATAAAAGTGTTGTAGTGTTGAAAATACAAATTGTTACATACCCTGATTTTTTTAGGCTTGTTGGATTCCCCAGAGCTACATCATTCCTTTACATCTTTAGAGGGCCAAGGATACTTGTTTATTTACTAAAAACTCTATCTAAAACATTTAATTGTTCTAATTTTTTTATTCATTCATTTTTTTATTTTCTGATATAAATTTTTATTGAGTTATAATACAACTCACACATAAGTTATATCTTGATTAAATGTTATGTGTTTGGTTATGCTAACATGAAAAAAACACATATCAAAATTTTTTCCTTATCCTTAAAAAATGAACTATTTGGGTTTTTCCTCCATGTATTCAAAAGGAATGAGTCTAGTTCGTACCTTTATGTGTAAAAGTGAGGATGTTTTGGTTGTTATTTGGGACTGATAAATGGAAGGTTATAAAATATTTGCTTCAAAAGTGAGCATTCTATAGTCGATATCCATACTCTTGGGATGAGTGTGTGAAGAGTAGATAAAGGATAATTTGGATCCAAACTACTATAAAATTCCTTATTACATCTCATTTACTTTATTTTGATTACAATATTTTGACATCAATTGAACTAATTATTTATTCTTGAATTATTTATTCTCATTATCCACTAAATTCTTCTTCACTAGTTTAATTATTCTGATCATTTTAAGATATAGAATTATCCCGTGGTATTTTGTTTTATCTAGTGTGATAACTGACACAGAGTGTAAACTAATAAGTTAATGGTGGCCAATAAATTGAGTTTGTGGTGGAATTTATACTCACATACAAATCACATGGTGATGGTCATCATTACACCGTGATTTTTTATAAGGTGTTATATTTTTTTAAGTGTTTAAGAGAAAGAAATATGTGTGACCTATAGTGTTTTCAGTTTTACCCTCTCATTATGCTTTATACAATTATAGTTTCAGGATTTTAATTTCACCATAATTCCATAAGGTGGAATGATTTGGTGTTGAATATGGTCATTTCAAGGCAAGTGGTTAGGCCATACTAATAGAAATTAATTTTTATATGGTTTGTGTGTTGCGTAGTGATGGTTATTGCAAATACCAAGAATTATCCATTATAAATTTACTTTCTAAGTATATGTGATTCATATTTAGTATATTAAAAAACACTTACACCATTAAATAAAAATAAACATTATTTTAATTTATTAAGCATTACATATAGAGAATATATAGTCCATAAACTTAAAAATTTTACAATGTAACAACAAAAATAATAATCAATATAATTAATATTAGAAAATATATGAGGTCATGGTCACCATGAAATTTAACACCCTTGAAAAAAACTATAAACATAAAACAAAACATTAGAAATATGGTTTATATTTTATAAAAGATATAGATAACTTATACTAAAAACTAATATGGTGTATTTATTGGATGTAAAATATGTTAATAATGAATGAAGGAAAAAATGGGTATCTATATAAATTATAAATAAATTTCATTGGGAGTAGTTTCGGAGTCTTCATTTAGCTCGGGTCACTTGACATGTTCCTAATTTCATGGAATCATAATGTAGATGTTGTTTCTATTAAAGTTCATGTTCACATTGTTGCATTTATCACTATTTACTAGGTTATATAAGAGTCGTATAATGATGTTAGGAATTTGGGAACTCAGTTTATCACTACTAATTTGAAAACTAAATTATTCTTAGTGATATTTAAAATGATATCACTATGTACTTAAAGTATTTGGTCTCATATTCTTCTGAACCATTTCCTATTTTTGCCCTCATAAAAGAGGATTCAACAAGGTGAAGGGTCATGGGGTTAATTAACATGTATTATGTGAATATTTAAACATAATATTGTTTGATATTTTATAAATTCAATTATTCATGGTATAGGTAATAATCATTTTTATGGTTCATTATTTTTTTTGATGTTCATCTCATTCTAAGTGGAGGGTAACCAACTCATAATTGAAATTCAGGTGATGATTAGTTAGAATCTACTTTGGATACATTACAAAATCATTCCTTATTATGTGGGATCCAATTATATGATCAACCACTTTGTTTCCCATTCACTAGACCATCTTTTACTTCATTAGGGAATGAAAGAGACTGATTGATCATGATGTGGTGATTCTTTATACATGACATGGGAGAAACAAGCTGGAATATCTCTTGTCTTCTAAAGTTTATCCTAATGACACTCTCAAAAAATTCATTAGAATCGACATACATTCCGCTTAATGTAACCTCATTGTTCTTGGGGATGCCCTTGGGATCCACCACATCAAACCCCATTGAACTCTACTTTGGTGGTTTTAAACTTTTTACATAATATTTTATTTGTTAGTTGCGAGTAACAAAATAATTATAAACCCAATTTAACCATTGGAATACCAATATTACTACTATAATAGTAAACTAAATATTAGAATATTAATGTTTTCATTAGAATAGTTTCATAACTATTAGAATAAAATAACGAGTTATAAATAATAGTTATGATGAATAAAGTAAGTAGTTATAGATATCAAAGACCCAAATAAATATTAAAAATAAAAATATAAATAAAGTATCAGTATATGTTTTTATAAGAGTTTATTTATTCTTCATTTATAAAAAACATTATGTTTATGTTAATAATTAAATATTATAAGGACCATAGTTAGTTTTTTATCAATAGAATGAATAAAATTTTTTGGAATAAATAGGTTGACATTATCTAACTATGTTATGGAAACTTTATGGGGAAAATTTATTTTAATGTGATTAGTAAAAATACATTTTTTCAAAATCATCTGTTTTATGATATAATATAGATGTAATAATGAGATGAAAATTTAACAAATTATTATCATGATCCAAAACCAATTTAATAGGATAAATAATTTTTTTAAAAAAATTAATTATATTTTCAAACCTAAATGTAAAAAACTAGTGTCTATAAAGATAAATTATTTTATTTTAAAATTATTTTTCGTTTTTGATTCATTTCTATTATATAAAATATCAAATTTTTGTTTTCAAACTTCCTAAAATTAATGAAAATGTATATTTTTAACCGAACACTATTTATAGTAAAATAAATAACTAAACCACAATTCATAGTTTTGGAATAAAATTTTATTCACTATTTTAGCCCAAAATTCTCATCCCCTTCAAGAATAAATACCCCCACTCACCCCCATGGTTAATCACTACCCAAATCAATCTGATTTCCAATGATTTTCTTATATCACTCATCTTAATCTTGTTATAGTCCTTATAAATCTTATAGTATCAACCCATTCAAATCATTCATGTCATTAAGGGTATTATAAAAGGAGATCCTTCAATAACAACTTTAATATTCTTAGTTTCTCTTTCATTTTTATATATCCTATTATTCTATTTCAAATCCACTTCTACACTAATCCTTCTATCTATAAAGATATTATTAATTAATTATGTATCACTTATTTTATTTTTATTTTGTGTAAATTATTTATTTATATATATGTTTTACTATGATACATGTCACACATAGATTTTTATTTTTTCTATTTATTTTATTTAATTATTGATTTTTGTGGACATAGAATTGTCTATAATTGAATAATGTTTGTGAAATATTTTTTAAGTCAGTCAATGTATAGTCAAATAATGGATATTGTAAATTTTTTTTTAATATAATATATACGCCATCAATTATTTTGGTGGAACATGGTTAGTGTAGTATTATGGATAACTATGTGACTCAATCCTATGTAGTTAATCAGAAACCATAAGGGATGACCAAATGTGAGGAATTAAAATTCAAGTGGAGGTTCAAGGTCACTACATGGTTAGGAGTAACCATGTTATCTAATCAAATGTATAATGTTTAGTTGTAACTATGAGATTCAATATCACTTATGTGAATTTTATTTCAAAAGGAATTGCACAATTATCCTGTGGTTTGGAGAAATGGTTCATTTGATTGGACCACGGTTCACAGTTTTATATCACCCTTACACTACTATATTAAATTATTTTTTTCTTGAAAATTAAAAAAAATCCATTCATATTTGATTAAATAATTTAATATTTATAACTTTTCAAAATGTTAATCTCACTTGTTTTTCTGATTTCATTGTTGGTGGAGTTGATTTGGGATCCTATGATGGAATTTCTGTAAATTGGGTCAAACTACATAAGATTCCAAGCACCCATGTGGACTCAATCACACACATAAACTAATAAATGATTCCAATTGGGATGAAATTTTGTTTTAGGATCCAAAATTAAATGCGATGCAACTCTTATGAAGAAACCCAATCCCAATTTGTCTATCATGGTGCCCAACCAAATTGATACATCCAAGAAAAATAATCTTCATGAAGTAAAAAAGTTGTGTTCTCTATTATGGAAATATATTCAATATTATACATTAAATATTGTCCAAATTTGAAATAGAGATATTAAATATGTTTGTTATAAACTTTTTAGTTTTTTTAAAATCTATATAAGGCTTTATACCGACCCAAAACCATTGGTCATGTGGAATCTTGAAATCTAAGTTCCCAAAACCACATTCAATTTTTGGATAAAAAATGGCACTATGGGTACCTCATTTACAGGTTCAGCCAAGAGTTATGGTGTGGTGCTTATATTTTTGAGTCCCAAGGGAGTTCTATAATCCAATTAGAGATTCTTTATCTACATATCCTTATAGGGAAAGATAATATGAATTCAGAGTTCCACACAAGCCTCCTCCTCCTCTCGATAGAGGGTTAAACGATGGGTGATCACTGAGAGATAGATACACACTTGAAGAGGTATTATTGGTTGATAATTTTTTTACATTTTATTTATTTTTAATATTTCGTTTAAATTTATCTTATCTTTTTTTGAAGCATTTAATTGAAACACTTTTTATTTCATAACCAATCGGTGTAGGATTTTAAGTGTGTTTCCTGTGTTGCTCCGATTAGACAAAATAAAAATCATCTTATTTCCCAAAAATTTGAGAATTCATTATTCCATGACAAAAAAATATTGAATTATAATAGGTGGTAACTTTACTAAAAAAATTTATGTCAATTTTTAGTCATATGTTCACTATTTTAAAGGGCTTGTGGGTACCCAAGATCTTGGTTAACTCTCAACCAAAGGATTACACCAAAACCTAATAATCAATTAAGTAAAAGGAACATTTAATGTGGTGTAGTTACATATATATTATCACATAATTATCATATATTTTTTAAACTCGATTGGTTTTTCAACTATTATAATATTTAAATTAAGTCATTTTATTTTTAAAACTATTTTCAAAACCAACCCCCTCTTTTAGTACTTTTTATTTGAAATACACACTTTAAACCTCCAATGCTTATTGAGAGATGACATAGGGTCTAAATTATTATATAAATTAGTATTTAAATCATAATCATCATTCTAATAATATATGGGGTGAATGCTTTGGTGGTTACCACATAGTTTGTGAACAATTTAGAGTAACCATGAATATTAAATGTATGTGGGAGACAGCTTGAATCCATCGGTCGTTTCATGGTTAAAAAATGTTCTTAGAAACCATGTATTCTAATTGTGTGAGTTTCCCTATATTAAAATTTATGGAATTATTTCTATACACTTCCTTGATTTAAGCCTCTGGTGTTCCCTTATTTCTTCCCATTCCATCCATCGGCCTGAAGGCCATCAAATTTTTTTATTTTATGATAAAGCCCCATTTCAATCGAATAAGGGGGAAACCCAAATAGACTTCATGGACATAGAATAAATCGCACCCAATGGAAAAATAGTAAAACCATAATGACAACACGAATCTTCCCCTCCCTAGTATTTGGTCCTGATGAAGCACTCCACCATTGAATGGTTGTTTGGCAAGAAAGTGCCATGTGTCAATGTGCAAGCTAAATTTGATGACTAATGTCATGCCCTCTCAAAAAACCAAATCCATAAACCACTAAAAAGATGGAACACCATCCCTAGATCCTCTTCTGGAGCTCGTTCCATGTATTCATGTATAGTTTCACAACCTTCCCACCTTAGGTAAAAATCCAACCACACAAACTCTTCAAAAATTTCACAATATGACAAAAAACACATTCACAATCATCATTGTTAACCTGTCTTCTGACATCAATTCCTTCACATAACCAAATAAAATAACACTTCCAAATCTACAGAATGTCAACTCCAATCCTTTACGAAACAGTAGAATTCAAAAAAAACCAAAACCAATACTCACCTGCATGCCAGAATCCAGCAATCCAAATCCAAAAATTCATATCATTGTAGTTCAAAATCTCACAAATGACATGGGGTTCTCATTACATCACATCCAAACCATTTCCATAACCAATGACATCATGAGAGTAAATTTAAATGATAACCCATCGTAGATGACATCTTTCATCAAAAAACAACCAACCAAAATCATAGGATTAGAAAATCAAAAATAAAATCAAACCAGTACAATGATGAAGATCACTCGAACACCACCTCGGACAAGACATTGCCGCAAACCAGAGCCAGATACCATCACAGTCACTATGATCTTTCCTGGAGACCAAATAGACCCACCCCGCACACTCCCTGCTGACACACCCTAGCACTAACCCTTGGACAGGTCTGGAATTTCAACCACTGACAATACCACTCCGCCAAATAACCCCTACCAATATTATAAGGAAAGAGTGAGAGCATGCTAGAAAATGGTGGGAAGTGCCGACATGGCTAAGTCCACCCTCGACGCCTCCACTGAGACCTTCCACCATGAGAAAGCCGAGAAGGAGAACTAAGGTATGAGTCGAATCCAGCCTGAGGTGGAATGAAGAGGGGTGGAAATAGGGGAAACCCTAAGGAGTTGGTTCCCCTTGCGGGCTCATCCCTGTGTAGTTACATGAAAACCACCCTTATTTCTTTCCATTTAACTTCCACCAACCCTATTCATTGTGTTCCTTTATTCAATCCTTCCTATAAGGTTTCCAAATTATTTTCATCAAACATTAGTGTTTTTTATTTTAATTAAGGTTATGTAATCCTCTTCCACTATTCCTCTTCACCATTATCATAACTTTTTCCCTAATATGGTCATGGTGATCAAGGGTTCAGGGTATTCTAAAATTTTATTGGGAATTTTCTTGTTTTAGTGTTCCATGTAGCCTTTTAAAGGATCCCTTGGGACTTTTAAGGTTGAATATAACCATTTCTAGTGGCATCAATATTTTTAGGTAGGTTGATCGATGTATATTTCTTTTAATATAAATCCCTTAGTACATGATTTTTTATAACACCCACTATTAGTGATTTAATGGTCAAACTAAATATATTTAATGATTCCTTATCAAAGGAACTTTGTTTCATCAAAATTATTACATGGCATAAAGATATTTCAAAAATTTATTTAATGTTTAACTCTAAACCATTTTAGTATATGATCCAAATTTTTACAGAAATATCTAAGAAGTTGTTTTCAAATTATTTTTATAACTAAAGGTGTGATTGGATTTTATAAAATTAACCTTATGATTCGTTGATTATTTGAGGTTATATTATTTTATTTGAGATTTTATTATACATGATTATAATTTCAGGATATTTTCAATAAAATTTTGTTTCTCAAATGATTTCAAAAAAATAATCATGGATTTTTTTTCCATATATTGTTTTATAATATGTTTTTTCTAACGTTATTTAAAGCACTCATTTTTTACTTTTTTAAAAGGTTTTTTGATGTATGTGTATCCTTGAAGTGATCCTCGTAATTTTGTTTTATAATGTTAAAAATGATCATATAATTTTTTTAAGTTGATTTAATTATCCCTAATTGGGTACATGATTAAAATATGGTGGTTTTTAATAAAAAGGTACTACTTTTATAATGGGTTTTCATAGGTGAGGGTTTTTTTATTGTTTCTATTATTATCTAATATAATCATTATATATTGATTTAACATATAAAATTATGTCAAATGAAACCATGAGTAGCTAGGTGGGATATCTTCATATGATTATTACACTAGTTTATGATTCTACTCTACCAAGTGTCCCAAAATTATAATTATAATCTACCTTATGGATTATGCCTCTTAGTCGATCTAGTTAGGGTAAAACCGACTACATTTAGGAAATTTTAGTCACATAAGGATTTGAGTATATGTATTTTGTCTTTTGGTAATCCTGTATTTTCTCTAGAGATTTTATGTGTTCCCATGATGATTTTAATTTTTTTACTCCTATGAAAGTTCATTTATATTAATTTTCATATTGTTTACTTTTTAATATTTTCATTATTATTATATTAATGTTTTTTATCATCAATATGTTTCTTTTTTATAGTGAATATGTTTGGGTATTTTTTATATAAAACTAAGATAGTTCTTCTATTCTATTACATAAATGTTTTTCATTATTAGGTAAAACCGATTGTATTTAGGAAATTAAATAACATTAGGATTTATGTGTATAGAGTTTTTCATTGGGTAATATTATATTATCTCTTGAGATCCTAGGTGTTACCATGATTATTTTAATGTTTCTACTCCTATGAGTGTGGATTTATATTTATTTTCATATTGTTCCCTTTTTAATTTTTCATGATTATTAAGTTAATTTTTTTTATCACCAATGTTATAATTTTTTATTATGAATATGTTAGTGTATTTGTTTATATATAACTATGATATTACTTCTATTATGTTATGGAAATTTTTTTCCATTATTAAATCATAAATATAAATATATTGTTTTTTATTTATTTAAATTTCAACGTTTATAAATCTTTAGATTACGATTTTATTTCTTCTACTTGGGGTATTTCCAAAATAATCATTTGAATTGTTTTCTATTATTAGAAATTTCATATTTTCATGAAAAACATTAATGTATGATAATTTTAAAATGTGTATCTAGTATACTTTTTAAAGAATAAATTTTGGTTGTAGCCTCATTTTAATTGTTTTAAATTGTAAATTAATGATTATATTTGTAGTTCTATTTTGAAATATAATAAAACGGATTTACATTAAATGATTATTCTTGATTCATAGAGATAATACCTCTACAATTTATTTTCTCACATATATAATATTATATGGTTAATATATGTGCAAAATCAATTTAGAGGTGGATCTTATCATAGTTTGGGTGTTATGAAGGTGGTAGGTGAAGCTGTTCACTTTCCATGGGTAGTGATTTTTAAGCATATTTATGTTTGATTTTTTTTATCACATTATGTGTCATCAAACTTCGGATTTCATAATTTAATTTATTTTTTATTTTTATTCAGTAATTTTAATTAATTATTAATATCTTTCATGTGTATATATTTTTATTTTTTTTGGCTCTACATATTTGTTGATGAGTTATGTTTATTTTCCCATACCTTGAATGGTTTTTCTTACTTAGGGAAACTACTTATTTAACATATATGAATCTCCAACTTCTGTAGGGCATGGATTATATTTCTAGGTGGAAGTTTCATTTTTATTTTATTTTTATCCTGATAAATCACTCCAAATGATGAATATATTGATACTCAGGCACTAGGTTTTATCCCATTCGGATCATTAATCGCCAAAACACATGTTACAAGCTGGCTTATATATCAATTTAGTGGTATCGCATAATGGTTTGTAAAAAAATGATATTAGAGGCCAGATGTTACTTGAGGGATTCATGGTTGATATTTTATTGGGTAATTTTAGCTTAGGGGTAGTTTTAAGTAAGTGTGTAGTCAATAAATTTCATATTTAATCCTGATTTACCATGGGTGTATGGGATGTGGGTTTCTTGAATTTCATCTTTGTTCTTGATTATTGATGAGATGATTAGTCTTCATTTTTTAATTTATAACTTATATTGAATATTTATAAGTTGTTTTTTAAAATATATGGTTCGAAGTGGAAAATGGGAAGAATCCCAAGGTTTCATGATTATTGTGAATGGTCCAAAAAACCATGCACTGGCTGTGAAGATTAATCTGGGAAACATTCAATAGGTTTCACATGGATATCATATGGTTTTCTAGACCATGAATCCAAACTATATGTTCTTTTAAATTCATTAAATTTTTATATTTTGATTCATTAGGAAATTAAAATTTTTATTCTCTTTTATTATTAATTTAAGATTAAATTAATTTATTACTATGAATTATTTAGGTTTTTAAGAATGGTTTTATTTCGTGTTTTGTAATGAAATATTTTGTTTCCATATTTTAAAAGGGTGAATTTCATAATTTAAAGGTTGTTTATAAACATGTTAAGGGTTTCATTGGGTATTTTTATGAAACTCCTTTGAGTTTCATTAAATTTTAAGATTCATAGATGATTTCCAGTATTCATTTGAATGTTTTTTGGAATATTTCATAAAATTCATCAATTGGAAGTTTTATGAAACTATTTTTATTAAATGGAATATATGATTATTTCAAATGAATATTGGGGTGGTTTTCTTACATATCAAATTTTAGTAAAAAAAATATTTGGTGTTTTTGTGGTGTAAATAGATTTCTCTTGATATTTTGATATTCATTCATCTTCTTATATTTATATGTATGATGATTTATATATTGTGGAGTATTTTAATTGTATTTTATTTTTTGTTTTTCTCACTCATTTATAGTATTCCTATGCTAATTCTTTATCAATTCTTAATAGGGATCTATAATTGGTTCTCTATAAGTGAACACTTCAGTTGATCAAAAAATTCCTAATTTGGTTGTCCCATTTAATTTACTTGTGGAAAATAGTGTTATTTCAATTTTAACTCAACCTTGAGACTAAATTCAAGATTTTTTGAATTTATATCCTCATATATACAATGGGAATCCAAAATCACATGAAGTATAAGCTTTTTTGGGGAAAATAGAGAAATTTTTTAAATATGTTATCCTCACATAATTTTTTAAGATTATATTTTCCACGTAACTCATTATAGGTTTGAGCTGGAAGTGGTGTAATTCCATTATTCTAAATATTACATGGTAGGAATTACATTCATGGTATGGTTTAAGTAATTATATTTAGAGACCCAGTTTTTTCTTGTAAGACATTTAAATATTTCTATATATATATTTCTAGAGTTAGGTAATGATACATTGTTCAATTCCATGGCCCAGTCTGCTAGAAATAAATTTTATAAGAAATTTAAGTATATTATATACTATGCATGCAGAAGAAATGGGATACATCTTAAATGGTAGCTCAGATGAAAAATCTGAGGGCACGGTTGAGTCCAGGACATGGTGTTTACACTAGGTATGACATAACTTTCATCAGCACAACTCTTTTGTGGAAAAAGTCACCGAGGGTGTAATTGTAAATAAAATAATTAAATTTAGTTATTTTATCTCAGACATCGTATCAAATAAATTTGGAACGGGGACTCTGATTGGAAATATGTGACTACCAATGAGTTCATAATGGGTTTTTTTACCTAAGAGCGACAAAAAATGATAGGGCATGGGATGTTAGGATCTCGCAACTATTCGTGGGTGTTCAGTTGAAATTCAATAAATATGGGATTGTGATTTTTTCATTTATGATGGTCCCTAATCATCCCACTAAGATTCCGAAGCTCTATCTCCCATCCTTCTTGGCGATCCAAGGATGATTCTTTGAGGAATATTTGGTGGATCTCAAAAGAAGCCCAATGAATTTGTTCAACAACAAATGGATCCAACGTGGTTGGAATGTTTTAGTTTTTGCATCCTGTTTTAAATTTTTAAAACATTTTTGAATTCAATATTAATAGTTTCATCATTTTGAATATCAATCATCGATGACTGAACTGACATGGTCATTGATCCATGTTGGATCCATTTTATTTTTGTGTTCTTTTCCAGTTCTTTATGGTTTTTACTGATAACTTTTGGGTACATCAAATCATCGACAGGCCATCGAGAGGAGCTTAGTTTTGTGAAGGTCTCGGTGCAATGGTTTTAGATATACATTCCTTGCATGCTTTGGACAACTAGATGAGGCTCTTTGGTCCGTAGAAGAGACCATAGGCGCAACGCCGCCACCGATGCTGGTGGTGGTGCCATAAGGACCACCCGATTATGTATGCAGAGTAAAGGGGAACAACCGAGGTGGCGACCATCACTGCGAAATGCGTTCTGCAGTTTACTACGTTGACATGGTGATGGAAACCGGCTGGTGGGCTGGTCCGAGGTTGGAAGGTCGTCCAGGTCAAACCGTGAGGCCCATCTGAGATGGTGTGTGCTCAGCTAATGTGGTTCGGGGCCAACTCAGTGGGTCAGACCTGGGCTGGCTAGAGCGGACTATGAATCTTCGGTAGCTGGATCTACTATGAGGCTAGGAGCCACGACCAGTTCAGATAGTCAACTATGGTGATTGAATGTGCTGGTTGGTTAGCACGATTAGGGGACCAACTATACTGATTGATCTATGGGAGACCATGCCCATGACGGTCAACTATCATGGTAGGTGGACCTACTATGGCAGTCGTTCCACAGTCGGTCAGTCACGGGTCTCGGTTGATCTTTGTGTGGCATCTTCAAATGGGTTATCTTCTAAATAGAAGATCCGTTTGACATGCCATCTACGGAAATTTGATCCTCTCTTCGAGATGGACCTTTTGAGTTCATTTTTTGAATATAATGTTTGGGGTCAAAATCTGGTCCGCACAATGTCATGTTTAGGCTTTTTGTGGTGAAAAGTTTCCTTTTCATAGGTTATACATTTTGGGTAAGTAAATAGCCTAACCTGTGTGGTTTTTAGCATAGAGTGCTATGGTGAGCATTGATGTAGCTTTCGGGATATGATGCAGGGTTTTCTAAGCCTAGCGCTCTTTCTAGTGGTGTTCAATGACAAAAATGGGCAGGTGATGATGTCATAGGCATCCATGTGGAACCCCCTAGTACACTAGGGTATGGGTCATCTATGATACTAGATTAGAACTTCCATCATCATGAGCATGGATCCTCTACAAATAGTTCTGAATGGAATCCTCTTATCAGGTAGGGCGTAGGTCCACAACGGTACCATAGTAGAACCCCCCCCCCCATAAGTATGGTTGTGTGTCCTCTACAGTTATTTCTTAGTGCAATTCAACTATCGGGTAGGGTGTGGGTCCTCAATGACCAGGTGTGGACCCCCCTTGAGATACCAAGGCACGACTCCTCTATGACAACTATTGTAGTGGAACCCCCCTAATACACTATGGCATGAGACCTCTACTTAATATTTGACCATCCAGCTATGAATCAGTGATGAGAAGTATGTTGATGTAACTTGGGACTCATGAGTAAGATGGCTTCTTTCCCCACCGAGATGTGTCCTTGTGATTTGACCTAAAAGTATGCGGGTGAGACAAAGTCACCAAAAGCAAATAGTATCAAGGTGTGGTGATTGAGTTCCTTGAAATTGCATGCTTAGAAAATACATGAGGTTGTTGGGAATCACAGACAGATACTTCTAGAACTATTTTTGACTCTTATTCTTGAGTTGAGCTATGAGATAGAGATACCCTTACTCTCAAATTTGGGTTTCTTTTGACTGAGCATATATATATATATATATATATCTCCTTTTTTAGTACCCACTCCTTGGGTTTTGGTTACTATCATTCAAGGAGAGGTGAAGATGCAAGGGGTATTCTACATGCTTTCCGTGTTTAGATTCTAATGGTTATACAAGTATACTCTCCAACTATATATAGTGAAGAGTCTTTGATAATTTTCTCTTTTCACCATTTATATCTCCATGTGTTTGGATGAGCTTAATTCACTCTCTTATTGGGTTTATCTTCACTTTTTCACTATACCGTGTTCTATCTACTGATTTCTGTTCCTATGTTATATCTTACTGCTCCCCCTCTATCTTTCTGGGTGACCTACTATGTATGTTTATACTCACCCCAACATGGTCTTTGACTGCATGTATCGTGACTTATGCAGATGAAGGATAGGTTTGATCATGAATTTTGATAAGCTTATAGATTCATTTTCTTGGACTGCATGGAGTGGTCGTAGCATAGGATCCATGACCAGGAATCTCTCATCTATTTTATGTTTCTAGTTTTTGTTAGTTTGGGAAATTTTTCTGGCTGGGTATGTATTTTTTCCTTTTCCCTTTCAGTTTACATTATTGTACTTGTACTTTTCAGTGGTCCATGCATATCACTTTTATTTATATTAGTGTGGAATCTTTTTTTTCCTTTCCCTCTACACTTTTACATTGAGTTGGTTTTGTGTGTGTATAGGTACTTAGGCAAATGCCTACCCAAGTTTTTTGTGCCTTCAGTGCTTTTCGCCACCCCCTAGCATATTGAGGTGGACTTGGGGTAGTTTTGCCTCGAGCCATGGAAAGGTTCTGGTCCTGAAAAATTGGTATCAGATGAGGTTTGACACTTGGTACATTATATAGACATTTCTGTAAAAATTTCTTGGTTGGGATTTAGGGAAATAATTTCAATGTGTTCATAGAGTGTCTCTCAAGTGAGGGAGTCCATTAATGGTATGGGCGGCCGATGTATCCATTCACTAAGATCATAATTACCACTTATCAACTTGGCACCCTGAGACACTTATTGTAGGGAAAAATGGTACATGAATTATATAGGATTGTCTCTTTGAATGTCATTCTTGAGTCAGCTCCCCATTTTTTGTTATATATATATGATAATTTTATTTTGATACTCCCTAATAATTTCCAGGATGCCGATGTGATGACATCCAGCTAGGATACCAATTTTGGTTTGTGACGATGACCCAATGAGATATGAGGACTTAGTTCAGGGTTCATCATGTGATCCCCTTCCTCTAGGTCGGCCAGTGTCCTCCCCTCCACCTGTTAAGTAGCAGATAGTCGCAACAGAGTAGGCTGAGGATGAGCACATAGTGAGCACACTCATTGAGTTCCAGCACTAGAGATTGCTGAGGTTTCTTGGTGAGCCAGATCCTCAAGAAGCATAGGACTATTTAGAGTAATTGTTCTACCTCTTTAGTCTTGTTTGAAGACTGCCATATCATGTGGTGGATTTGGTAGCTAGTCTTATTCATGGGATTGATGTACATTGTTAAAGGATAGTTACTAATATTTATGATACATTGGCACTCTCGTGGGATGAGTTTCAACAGTTGTTCCATGAGGAGTACTACCCCTCAATTTTATGCTCCATTCGGATTTATGAGCTTCTGGAACATTGATATGGAGGGATTACAGTGAAGGACTACTCATCTAGGTTCATAGACCTAACTCATTTCTCTCTAGACATCATCCCTGATAGCTACTTCCGAGCATAAAAGTTTAAGAAGGGACTCGGTAGAGAGATCTTAGCCATTATTGTACCCATATTCATCACCGCCTATGTTGGGGTGCTAGAGTGGGAACTTGTGATATAGATCATTCTTTTAGAGGGATTCTAGTAAGCTGGGACTAGTAGTGGATGATACAGAGCTAAGACTTCTATAACCACTAGAAGATGTCAGTTGGTAAGGCCTCGATGCAGGAGGTCTCCCCATGACCAGGCTCGGCATGTGGTCATGCGACACCAAGGCACAAAATACCACTAGGTCATCCCGAAGAGGTTTTATGCTATGCTTGTGATTGGTGGGGTCAGATTCCATGAGACTTTCTAACCAGACGTGTTGAGCATCCAAGGAAGATAGCATGTGGAACACCATGTTATAGACAATGCCATGATAAGGGATCCCCCAAGAAGGGAAAGGGTGGTCCCAAGGGAGGTGGTTCTGGAAGAGGAGTAGAAGGAGCTACAGGTGGGGGATGATGCTATGAGATTATACCACCACCACCATTTAGTTTCACACGTCTGGATCAGGGAGCTAGAGGCTGAGGATGTGGACAGCTACAGTCTATGGATCTTTGTGATCCTCCAATGCATGATATGATCTATCGTACGCTTTTTGTTTACTATACCCTTTATTGAGTATTAGTAGACATAGGGTCTTTTCACTCTTTTTTCTCATTAATCCTGGTATGGGAGTTGGATCTCCCAGTAGATGCACTAGAATAGTTGATTTTTTTTATGTTCCTTTTTGGATCACTTTTTCTATGTCTTTCATCTACCATAAGTGTGAGAAATCACTATGAGGATAAATATTCCCATGAGACCAATTGGACATCATGATGGAACCTGACAATGTAATCTTTTGAATGGATTGGATTTCCATGGCTCAAGACCAGATTAACTATCAACTCAAGCTAGTCAGATGCCTACACACTAATGGGATGAGTTTTTACTTTTCTCGGGGAATGAGACCTCATAGCAGGGAAAGTATGTTTTCTGATCAGGAGGCTACATCCTTTTACTCATAAGTAAGCGAGCATAACCCTTGGTGTAGTAGACTCTTCAGGAATTGGGGTTCCTTCAGTTGTGGAGGACTATATAGATGAATTCCTTAAAGATGTTATGGGACTACCTATGTCAAGGGAGTTTGATTTTTACATTTATTTGCAATTGAATACTACCTCGATATATTATATATAAAATTAGATGGAACCCACCAAGCTCTGGGAGCTATGGTCATAGTTGGAGCACTTTCATGAGAATTTTTTTTATCAGACCCAGTTTTTTCCCATGGGAAACTTCAGTTCTATTCATGAAGAAAGAAGAAGGGAGATCATATATTTTCATGGATTGTTGTCATCTGAACCAGGCCACCATTAAGAAAAAGTAACCCTTTTCAAGAATTTACAACATATTTGACCAGTTTCGAGGTGTGATGTGGTTCTCCAAAATCGATCTTAGATCTAGCTACCACTAGAAATGGGTTCACAAGGCAGGTATTGAAAATTTGGATTTATAATATCACTATGGGCACAACGATTTTCTTGTGATGCCCTTTGGTGTGATGAATTCCCCTACCATTATTATATATTTGATGAAACAGATCTTGTAGTCATAATTGGAATTTTTTTTTGATGTCTTCATAGATGACATACTCATATAATCTTAATTATAAGACAATAATGCAGAGAACATGAGTATGGATATTATTTTACTTCGATATCACCAGTTTTACATAAATATCTCGAAGTTCTAGTTCTAGATCCATGAGGTTCACTTTTGGGGGAATTTCATATCTGAAAAACATTTAGTCATATATCCAGCAAATATCAATGCATTGATTTCATGGGATCCACCTATGAATGTGTTAGAGGTGTGAATCTTTATTGGTTTATCTGAGTACTGTAGGAAATTTTTGGGCAGACTTCTCTAGGATCATACCCCCATTGACCGCTCTAACTTGGAAGTGATGGTCATTTATCTGGTCTAAGTAGTGCCAGATGTCCGTTGAGGATTTGAGGTAGAGGATGAATAGAACTCCAATTTTTATACTACCAGATTAATCATTTCAGTTCGTAGTTTATTGTAAGGCCTCAAGAGTTGGGATTAGTTACATGTTGATGCAACGAAAAGTAGTTATTTCATATAGGATGAGTCTATTGATACCCCATGTGAAAAACTATGTGACTCATGACATAGAGCTTGAAGTGGTAGTCTTATAACTTAGGATGTGGGGACACTATATTCTGATATAGTGCTTTATGGTTTACTCAGACCACCTGAGTCTCAAGTACATCTTGACTTAGCGAGACCTGAATCTAAAGAAGTGATGATGGTTGGATTTTCTGAAGGACAATTAATTGGACATATTCTATACTATAGGGAAAATAAATGTTGTAGTAGAATCCCAAAGTAGAAAGTCTCAGGGTTTCCAAGTGTAGGAAGCTTCATAATTGTTAACTTCCCTAGAACTAACCCTGGTGGATCAGGAGGGTACAACTTTTCTAGAGTTGATGGTACAGACTCCTTCTCTCTTTGAGTGTGTGAAAGAGTCTCAACTAGGAGACATCGAATGCGAAGTTCTGTGTCATAAAATGTACAGAGGTGATGCACCGTATGGATATTATGAAGGAGAGAATCATGATATCCTATTTTAGGAGCGAACAATGGTTTCCAACACAATATGGAAGGAGGTGATGTAATAATTTCACACTTCTAACTTAACCATACATATCGGTGTAGGGAATATGTACAGGAATCTTTAGTGGTAGTTTTGGTTGTCCAATATGAGATGATGTGTAGATGATTTCATCTCATGGTGCCTCACCTATCAGTAAGGGAGGGCTATGTACCAAGTTCAGGTAGTTTATTGTAGCCTCTTGATATCCCAGAGTGGAAATAGGATGGAATATCCATGGACATTGTCACATGGATTCCATCCATTGATATGGTCCCTAAAGGCATATGGGTGATAGTGGATCGACTCACTAAGATGGAGTATTTTCTTGCTATCAGAGAGCAGATTTAGGTAGAGAGTTTGTGGAAGTTGTACACATGGGAGATTGTCTGCCTTCACGAGGTACCCTTGAAGATTTTATTCAATCGTGATGTTTTGTTTACATCATGATTGTTGAGATCCATACCAGAGGAATTCATGACCCAGTTACGGATGAGTATGACCTTTCACCCCTAGAGTAATTGGAATATTGAGCATACTATATAAGTGTTTAAGGATATGTTGAGATCTTGTGTGTTAGATTTAGTCTAGAGCTGAGCGGTTCAACTTTATTTGATATTTTATATGTACAATAACAGCTACCAGTATACTATTAGCATGACACATTTTGAGGCCCTATACGGGAGACCCTACAGGTCATCTTCGTGCTAGAAAGAGGTTTGAGAGTCATCCCTCGAAGACACAGAGTTGGTATAAGCAACTACGAGTAATGTATAGGTTATCCATGAATGGATGAAGATATCCAAGAGTAGATATAAATCCTATCAGGAACACATTTTCAGGCCCTGGTAGTTCTAAAAGGAATACCACATCTTCTGGAGAGTCTCCCCATGATGTCGAATATTGTAGTTTGACAAGGAATGTATGTTTTCTCTAAGGTTCATTTGGTTGTTTGAGATCATGTGGATGGTTAGTAAGGTAGCATTCCACCTTTCCCTTCCCCCACAACTGGAGTGTGTGCACGAAGTCTTCCACATTTCATATTTGGGTAGATACATGCATGATCATATGAATTTCATCGACTGGGGTGATATAGACATTGAAGATGGAAAACCTTTGTGGGGAACTCAGTGGTGATCGAGGATCAACAGGAGTGGAACGTACATGGATAGGCCATATCTTTGGTTAGTGTGTTGTGGCAGCACAAAAATGTGCAGGAGAGTTCCTCATAAGGGGAGAGCCAGATGTGAGCTCAATATCATGATTTTTTTACTAGTTTTTATTTTTGCGGATGAAAACCTTGAAGGTGGGTGTAACAGCCCAAGATTTTATGAAAAATATTCTTTTTATTTCACTAATGTCTTGTGTTGTACGCTACACCAAAAGGAGCTTGCACAACACGCATCCTTGACTTGCCTTGCATTACACGCAATCACAACCTTCCTCGATAGCGTGTGTAGTACGCAATACCGAGTTTCACTAAACAACAATATGCTATTAAAACTAGCCGTTATGAATAGTAAGAACCACTTTTAGAAATTTTATAAATTTTATTTTTCAGAATGGACTTCATTTTTGGACTCAGAATATCGAAATTATCCTAGGGTGAAATTTTGGTATTTTTCTGAAAACTTTCAATTTTTGATGAATAGTGAAACCACTAAGTGGTAGGTTAAAAACTGAATTTTGCATAAAACTTAATTTTACCGCTTCTGTGAATGGAATTTCAAAAATCCGAGAGACACGGTTAATATCAAGGACTAAAATGTGGTTCAATGAGATGAAAATAATTTTTTGGTGAATAGTAACTTTTTACTTTTTTTACCACGGTTAATAGTAAATAGGGTAACTAAGGGTAAATACGATATTAATATTACCCTAACACATGTCCTAATTCTATTGGACAAGTGTAATTCGACCAAAAACAAACTTAGGAATAAAATATGACCATTTAGGCCCACTTCGATTAGATTAGGACATTTATTATTAATTTATTTAAAGAAGGGTTAAAATAGTTAAAATCAAAGTTTAATAAGTAAATAATTTTTATTATGGGGTTATACATAAGATAAATTCGATTGTAAATATTCATTAGAAATCTAAAAAGATTTCCTACATGATGGTATTTTATTTGTAATTTTTAGACATCATATAATTTAATTTATTTATGACACAACGATGATGCAGTAATTATCTTATTAATGAAATATTGACATAATTGATGTTATGAACACCAAAATAAATGTAATTTGAGATTTTTTATGAATTACACTAATTTTCTAGGTTACTATGATATATTAGTGTTGATTTAATCAACTTGGTTCGAACATATAATTCTTTTATGACTTTCACAAAAATCATATATCAAATAGTGTTAAAATTGACACAAAATAGTTTTTAAATCAAATATTATATTATTAATTGTTATTTTATTCCTAAAAATCTAAGGTTCAGCCAAATGACTTAGATAAGGATATATGTATTAATAATATACAATTTGGGGTTCGTTTGGCATGTTATAGTAAGTTTATTAACCATATAGTGAAAGAAAACAAAAAGACACGGTAAAAGTTAAATTAATTAACTTAGAGTTAAATCTAATTGATAAGGTTAAAATAATACCCTAAACTTGTCTAAATCCTATTGGTTGATAGGATTTCGACCCATCCCCACTTTAGCTTCGAAATAAGACCCTTTGGAACCATTATAAACCGATTTTGACTTTAATATAAAATAATATTTTGAGATATTCCTAAGGTGCCCCTCTCCTCCCTTATAAAAGGGCACCTCCTCCCCCTCCTCCTCACACCAATTTGAGCACTCAAGCTCGGCCAACCCCTGACATTTTCCCTTCTCCACTTCCCTAGAATAATCCTAGAGGTCCTGGTCTTCTCCAAAGACCAATCATAGTTCCTTAAGTGGAGGATTCAAAAAGGTGTTCCAAAGAAGAGGTAATATCCATTACCGATCTTTTCAATTTCATTCTTCTTCAACTTCTTCTTCTTTAGTTGTTTCATGATAAAGTAATAACATCAGTATTACTTACATACTGATATGTTATTATAAATATGAAACAACCCTAATTCACCTTCTATCCATCCTACGGAAAAATGAAATCACCGCGCGTGCGTACGTACGGAATACCGTCTCCACGCCGTGGTGTAATCTATTTTCCACCACCACCTTACATGGATGGGTATAATGGTGTAAAGAATAACTATACATAGTTATTACAACATCATATTGATTCTGATATATTGTATAATCCACCCCAATTCAATTCAATATTTATAGAAATGATATCATCGCTCGTGCGTACGTACGGAATACCGTCTCCACGACGCGATGAGATTCATTCTCCATGTTAACCATTTAAGAATGATTATAAAGTATATATAAGAAATAATAATGAAATATATGACATTATAAAGCGACTGGATTCATGTATATATATACATATGTATGTCATCAACTTACTTCTATTTCAAGACAATAAGGAAAGGAAAACAGCGTTCATGCGTACGTACGGACTACCGTCTCCATGAACGGTGTTTTTCATTTTATTTATCTACCTATTATATATATATATATACTGAATATATATGATATATAAATCATATTTTATATTCTGGAAGTAAGTAAATCATGATATAAGTAATAATGATGTCAAGAACAACAAGTCAAAACACCTACGATAAATGAAACAATTTTACCCAAAACGCTTCTTTAACATGGAATTTACAAAAGAACAGGTAATATAATGTCATAAGTGAACCATATATGATATAATAACAATGAATATGATTCTGTAATAATTCAATAACATGATTTAAATCATTATACAGGAGGTTCGGACAGTTACAAAGCAAGTCGGACCTAAGGTAAGGGAAATATCACAATCTCATTTTTATCCGAGATTGTTTATTCGTAAGTAATTACTGGGGTGTATTTTATCATCCACATCCATGTTTCATCAATATGTAATATTATTTCCATCCACCTACAATTGTTTAAATCCATTTTTACCCTTTGGTGAGTTTTTAGTAAAAGAAATGAAAGGAATCTTTGTCGTTTTTCGTACGAGGTACTTTTTGACATTTCCGACAAAAGTACGAAGAATGTTTTTTTAACTTATACGGCATGAATGGATTTTTAAAACATTATTTCCAAGAAGCTTACTTTACAAGTTTTCAAGTTTATTTTTAATCAACTTCTTTTATTTTAAAGTCGTATGACATGCTATGAAAGGAAAAATGTTTTTTAAAGAAGAAAGGATATTTTCCTCAAGAATTCAATTCAAGTGTTTTATCAAAATTATTTTCCATCTAAGATAATAAAGGGTTCTGTTTCTATCCATATCTTTACATTGATTTGACTATGTTGTGATGGAATTATGTTTATGAATTCCTTTATCTTATATGAATTGATTTATGATGTCATGATGTTTCAAGAATCCCATTTTTGTTACTTGTGTTATGTGATGATGTATGTTTTATGATTATATGGCACACATAAGAAAGGATTCATTATAAGATGGGTGGGACCTATATCTCCCTCCAATGCATTGGGTAAAGATTTTATATCTCATGAGATAGACATGGCTGGAACGGAAGGTTATTTCGGTTCAGTGATACAGGACTGAAACGAGGAGTGAACTCGGTTCAGAAAGGGACTTTGCCCACTAAGATAGTCTTGGCAATGAGTCATGACTAACAAGAAATGATTTTCCATGATTATGTGTGCATGCCACAAAGTTTCAAGTTTCATGTTATGATTATGGTGATCTCATTTTCACTTCTATGATTTATTAAGATTTTATGATCTCTTTTGCAGGTTATGATTTTCAAAAAGATATGATATGATTTTTATTTCCTTTATTGCCCTTGCTGAGCATTTGAGCTCACCCTTTTATGTTTTCTTTTCCCCAGGATATAAAGAAAGGTTTTAGGTAAAAAAAGGGATGACCTTTATGGGAGATATTGAAAACTTTCACCACGATTAGAAGATTACGTTCCGAGTTTCCAAAGACACTAAACTATTACGATCCTTTAGTGTGTGTTTTTGTTATGTACTAAGTATTCCGCAAATTTAATGTAATTTCCATGTACATCAGGCTTCGGGTCTCTACAGTTGGTATCAAAGGAAAGGTTTAGTCAACCTTTGGAAACTAGGATGCGAGAACTTTAGTGAGATCCCTAGATATATTTCTAAGGTATGTCTAGGGATGTCCCTAGGGATAAGTATACGTATAGGTTATAGTAATAGAATTACGCTAACGATCATAGAATTAAACCTAAGATGTTAGATATCGAGGATACTCCACCTTTATTATGTTGTTTTCCCTAGCATGATTTTTGCCTCTCACACTATTCTGTTTGGGTTTTAGACGATGGCTGGAACCCGAAGGAACCGTGTTGATCAATGCAATGGACAATGCAATGATTGTCCTCCTGAACAAACAAATGTTATGGGAGATGGAGTGCAAAATCTTATTTCTATACTTACACAAGCTATGAATCATTCTGGACTTCCAAATGAGCAGAGAAGGGAACAATATTCTATTGAGTCCTTCATGAGGCAACGCCCACCTTCTTTCAGTGGGTCTACTGATCCATTAGTTGCTGAACAATGGATTAGTACTACTGAAAAGATATTTTCAGTTCTTCAATGTTCTGAACATGATAAAGTCATCTTAGCAGTATATCGTTTGGAAGGTGAAGCTGATCAATGGTGGAATCTTATCAAGAATACGAGGCCAAGAGATGAAATTGAGTCCATGGAATGGGACGAGTTCAAGAACTTGTTTTTCAGTAAGTACTTCCCTCGTATTCTTCGAACAAAGATGGAGAAAGAGTTTCTTGAACTGAAGCAAAGGGATGATGAATTTGTTGGTACCTATGAAGCAAATTTTACAAGACTTGCAAGGTATGCTTCTGGAATTATAATCAAACCTGAAAGTAAAGTTGATCGATTTTTCAGTGGCTTAAAACCAAGTCTTCGAAGGGCATTAGCTATAAGAGACTTCAGTAGCTATGAAGAAATTGTGTGTTGTGCTATGAAGGTAGAAATGGAAGTTGGTGTTACATATCCATCTCATGGTTTTGACAAGAAATGAAAAATTGAGTTCAAGGAGAAATCTCAGAATAATGGTGAAAAGAAGATGAATGTTTCATTATGCACAAAGTGTGGAAAGAAGCATGGTAGAGATTGTCTTAAAGGGACTAGAAAATGTTTTAAGTGTGGAAAAGAAGGTCATCGAGCAGCTGAGTGTCGAAGTAATGGAAAAAGGGTTTCTAATGATGTGAATAAAGCAAACACTGCAGAGAACGCACCACCAACACTTCAATGCTTCAAGTGCAAGGAAATGGGGCATTATGCTAATAATTGCCCTAATCCAAGGGTTACTGATGATCAACATGAGCAACCACTTAAGGCAAAGGACAAAGGGAAATCACATGCGATCACTATTGGCAATGTTGAATATGACAACGATGTTGTGGAATGATTAAGTGTTTATGTAATGGGATTCCAAAATAATGTTGTATCATTGAGTATTGCAATATTTATTGATGTGGTATTCAAAGTGATTGAGATATTTTTTGGAAATAAGATGATATGCGCATAATGAAGACGAGAAAATGAAATGTTTAATAGTATTCATGAGCTCATGATTGATATAAGGACTAAGTGATATCATGGTTTGAGTATATAGAATTTTGAGGATTTCGGTATGTGAAAAGTGTTAACTTTTAACTGCATTCATGTTTTCACTAAGGTTCAATGGGTATTCAAGAGAGTACAAGATTAAGGCCTTTGAATGTTTGGAATGTGACCAACAAGATATATCTTATGATATATGGGGATCAACGATGGTATTAAATCTCTGGTAATCGTTTTCACTATGTTATGAGAATGGACTGCAGTATTATGAGCCTAAATATTGGAATGGTTTATGTTGGATATAAGTTAGTATTGTTTAAGGATAGAAGTTTTTTCGATATTATTGATGGGATGTTATAGTAATATAGTTTTAGAAAAAGGACAACCTGCAGGACGGGCGACAGCCCATCGCTTCGGACAAGGCTGTGGGAATCGAACCCACAACCGAAGTGCGACTGGCCTTTATCGCCTACCACTGGCCTACAGGAAGTCCCTGTTTAGTAGAAACTAGTTTTATTATATTAAGCAGTATGATATATGAAGTATAAGTCCATTTTAGGAACTATATATGATTAATCTCACTATAGAATGACTTATGTATATTTAATAACTTTTGCTTAC
The DNA here is from genome assembly GCA_963277665.1 of Viscum album. NCBI lineage: Eukaryota > Viridiplantae > Streptophyta > Magnoliopsida > Santalales > Viscaceae > Viscum > Viscum album. The sequence continues at coordinate 372,748,981 of OY728160.1, read as the reverse complement.
CTTTTGTTTGAGACAGATGGAATGACCCGTCATTCTGTCACATGATCTGCTAACACTTCACGAATAACAAATTCAACTTCATTTATTTAATAGATGAAGTGGAAATTGTTAAAGGCACGAACAATAGTGAGATTGTACCAAAATAAAGTAAGTATTTATTCTAATTCAAATTCTTTAACATTAGGGAAATGATTTTGAAAACCAAAAATGTTGTCCTAGTTCTCTTATACCTGATGAATCAGATGGTACCTTAGATCGTCACAAATTTATGGATTTGTGATTACTGGCTTTTCCATTGCCATGTTCTCTACCACTCTCCATCAGAACATGATGGTTAGATTTCTCTTCCATATCCATATTTTCACCTATGTGGAAACCCAGTGATTAGTTTATTTGGGTAAACGTTACATTTCATACTTTAGTTTTTAAAGCCAAGTTTTGGTATTCCTTTTTACGATGTGGGTTTCTATTAAAGAAACTTTCGAATAGTAAACCATTTATAACCCCGATGAATTTCGAGGGCGAAATTCATTTTAAGGGGGGTAGAATGTAACAGCCCAAGATTTTATGAAAAATATTCTTTTTATTTCACTAATGTCTTGTGTTGTACGCTACACCAAAAGGAGCTTGCACAACACGCATCCTTGACTTGCCTTGCATTACACGCAATCACAACCTTCCTCGATAGCGTGTGTAGTACGCAATACCGAGTTTCACTAAACAACAATATGCTATTAAAACTAGCCGTTATGAATAGTAAGAACCACTTTTTGAAATTTTATAAATTTTATTTTTCAGAATGGACTTCATTTTCGGACTCAGAATATCGAAATTATCCTAGGGTGAAATTTTGGTATTTTTCTGAAAACTTTCAATTTTTGATGAATAGTGAAACCACTAAGTGGTAGGTTAAAAACTGAATTTTGCATAAAACTTAATTTTACCGCTTCTGTGAATGGAATTTCAAAAATCCGAGAGACACGGTTAATATCAAGGACTAAAATGTGGTTCAATGAGATGAAAATAATTTTTTGGTGAATAGTAACTTTTTACTTTTTTTACCACGGTTAATAGTAAATAGGGTAACTAAGGGTATATATGATATTAATATTACCCTAACACATGTCCTAATTCTATTGGACAAGTGTAATTCGACCAAAAACAAACTTAGGAATAAAATATGACCATTTAGGCCCACTTGGATTAGATTAGGACATTTATTATTAATTTATTTAAAGAAGGGTTAAAATAGTTAAAATCAAAGTTTAATAAGTAAATAATTTTTAATATGGGGTTATACATAAGTTAAATTAGATTGTAATTATTCATTAGAAAGCTAAAAAGATTTCCTACATGATGGTATTTTATTTGTAATTTTTAGACATCAAATAATTTAATTTATTTATGACACAACGATGATGCAGTAATTATCTTATTAATGAAATATTGACATAATTGATGTTATAAACACCAAAATAAATGTAATTTGAGATTTTTTATGAATTACACTAATTTTCTAGGTTACTATGATATATTAGTGTTGATTTAATAAACTTGGTTCGAACATATAATTCTTTTATGACTTTCACAAAAATCATATATCAAATAGTGTCAAAATTGACACAAAATAGTTTTTAAATCAAATATTATATTATTAATTGTTATTTTATTCCTAAAAATCTAAGGTTCAGCCAAATGACTTAGATAAGGATATATGTATTAATAATATACAATTTGGGGTTCGTTTGGCATGTTATAGTAAGTTTATTAACCATATAGTGAAAGAAAACAAAAAGACACGGTAAAAGTTAAATTAATTAACTTAGAGTTAAATCTAATTGATAAGGTTAAAATAATACCCTAAACTTGTCTAAATCCTATTGGTTGATAGGATTTCGACCCATCCCCACTTTATCTTCGAAATAAGACCCTTTGGAACCATTATAAACCGATTTTGACTTTAATATAAAATAATATTTTGAGATATTCCTAAGGTGCCCCTCTCCTCCCTTATAAAAGGGCACCTCCTCCCCCTCCTCCTCACACCAATTTGAGCACTCAAGCTCGGCCAACCCCTGCCATTTTCCCTTCTCCACTTCCCTAGAATAATCCTAGAGGTCCTGGTTTTCTCCAAAGACCAATCATAGTTCCTTAAGTGGAGGATTCAAAAAGGCGTTCCAAAGAAGAGGTAATATCCATTACCGATCTTTTCAATTTCATTCTTCTTCAACTTCTTCTTCTTTAGTTGTTTCATGATAAAGTAATAACATCAGTATTACTTACATACTGATATGTTATTATAAATATGAAACAACCCTAATTCACCTTCTATCCATCCTACGGAAAAATGAAATCACCGCGCGTGCGTACGTACGGAATACCGTCTCCACGCCGTGGTGTAATCTATTTTCCACCACCACCTTACATGGATGGGTATAATGGTGTAAAGAATAACTATACATAGTTATTACAACATCATATTGATTCTGATATATTGTATAATCCACCCAATTCAATTCAATATTTATAGAAATGATATCATCGCTCGTGCGTACGTACGGAATACCGTCTCCACGACGCGATGAGATTCATTTTCCATGTTAACCATTTAAGAATGATTATAAAGTATATATAAGAAATAATAATGAAATATATGACATTATAAAGCGACTGGATTCATTTATATATATACATATGTATGTCATCAACTTACTTCTATTTCAAGACAATAAGGAAAGGAAAACAGCGTTCATGCGTACGTACGGACTACCGTCTCCATGAACGGTGTTTTTCATTTTATTTATCTACCTATTATATATATATATATACTGAATATATATGATATATAAATCATATTTTATATTCTGGAAGTAAGTAAATCATGATATAAGTAATAATGATGTCAAGAACAACAAGTCAAAACACCTACGATAAATGAAACAATTTTACCCAAAACGCTTCTTTAACATGGAATGTACAAAAGAACGGGTAATATAATGTCATAAGTGAACCATATATGATATAATAACAATGAATATGATTCTGTAATAAGTCAATAACATGATTTAAATCATTATACAGGAGGTTCGGACAGTTACAAAGCAAGTCGGACCTAAGGTAAGGGAAATATCACAATCTCATTTTTATCCGAGATTGTTTATTCGTAAGTAATTACTGGGGTGTATTTTATCATCCACATCCATGTTTCATCAATATGTAATATTATTTCCATCCACCTACAATTGTTTAAATCCATTTTTACCCTTTGGTGAGTTTTTAGTAAAAGAAATGAAAGGAATCTTTGTCGTTTTTCGTACGAGGTACTTTTTGACTTTTCCGACAAAAGTACGAAGAATGTTTTTTTAACTTATACGGCATGAATGGATTTTTAAAACATTATTTCCAAGAAGCTTACTTTACAAGTTTTCAAGTTTATTTTTAATCAACTTCTTTTATTTTAAAGTCGTATGACATGCTATGAAAGGAAAAATGTTTTTTAAAGAAGAAAGGATATTTTCCTCAAGATTTCAATTCAAGTGTTTTATCAAAATTATTTTCCATCTAAGATAATAAAGGGTTCTGTTTCTATCCATATCTTTATATTGATTTGACTATGTTGTGATGGAATTATGTTTATGAATTCCTTTATCTTATATGAATTGATTTATGATGTCATGATGTTTCAAGAATCCCATTTTTGTTACTTGTGTTATGTGATGATGTATGTTTTATGATTATATGGCACACATAAGAAAGGATTCATTATAAGATGGGTGGGACCTATATCTCCCTCCAATGCATTGGGTAAAGATTTTATATCTCATGAGATAGACATGGCTGGAACGGAAGGTTATTTCGGTTCAGTGATACAGGACTGAAACGAGGAGTGAACTCGGTTCAGAAAGGGACTTTGTCCACTAAGATAGTCTTGGCAATGAGTCATGACTAACAAGAAATGATTTTCCATGATTATGTGTGCATGCCACAAAGTTTCAAGTTTCATGTTATGATTATGGTGATCTCATTTTCACTTATATGATTTATTAAGATTTTATGATCTCTTTTGCAGGTTATGATTTTCAAAAAGATATGATATGATTTTTATTTCCTTTATTGCCCTTGCTGAGCATTTGAGCTCACCCTTTTATGTTTTCTTTTCCCCAGGATATAAAGAAAGGTTTTAGGTAAAAAAAAGGGATGACCTTTATGGGAGATATTGAAAACTTTCACCACGATTAGAAGATTACGTTCCGAGTTTCCAAAGACACTAAACTATTACGATCCTTTAGTGTGTGTTTTTGTTATGTACTAAGTATTCCGCAAATTTAATGTAATTTCCATGTACATCAGGCTTCGGGTCTCTACAGTGGGAATGATGTGGAGGCACAATTTTTCCTTTTAATATTTTGAAATAATTATATATATATATTCAGAGCTAGGCACTGAGACGACATGCAATTCTGAGGCCTGGTGTACCCGTAATAAATTTTATAAAAACCTATATTATATTTTATACTATGCACATAAAGAAAATGGGATAAATCATAAAATGTATCCCATATTAGAAATCCCAGGGCACAGTTGATTCCAGGGCATGGAGTTAACCCTTGGTGGGACATAACTTTCGTCAACATGGGTCTTCTATGGAAAAAGTCACATTGGGGTGTAATCATAAATTAAAAAATTAAATTTAGTTATTTTATCTCATAATTCATATCAGATATATTTTTTATGGGGACTTATATTGGTAATTTGCAACCATCGTTCAGTATTTAATGGGGTGTTTTACCAAAACGTGACCTAAAATGATAGGGCGCATGATATTTGAATCATGTGTCTATTGGAAGGTGAACTATTGAAATAATATAAATATGGTATTATGATTTTTTCCTTAGGGTTGGACTCTAATCCACCCTCTAAGATCACAAATATCTCTCCCTATTCCTCCTTGAAGATTTTAGGAGGATTCATCGATGAATATTATATGGATCACAGCAAAATCGCAGAGAATGTGTTCAATAAAGAACAAATACAACGAGGTATGATTATTTTGGTTTTTGAACCCCATTTTAGATTCATAAATCAGGTTTGAGTTTTTAGTCAATTTTTTCCTCATTTTGAATATCAATCTTCAATTTCCAAACTAACATGGCCATTGATCCATGCTTGGATCCCTTTTGTTTTCATGTTCTTCATCCTTTCTTCATGATTTTTACCGATGTCTTTGGGTATGTCAAATTTTCAATGGATCATCGATAGAATATTAGTTCTATGAAGGTCTCAGAATAAGGTTTCTAGATCTACATTAGTTATGAGTTTTGGAAAACCATAGGAAGCCTTGTGGTTGGTGAAAGGGACAACTAGTAGAAGTCGCAATGCGACGGTGCCGCGTGGACCGCCCTGTCAGCCAGGCGAGGTTCTGGGGCATGACCGAGGTTGAAACCACCACCATAAAATGTAGTTAGTAGTCGATCGCATTGATGTGGTGACGATGACTAGCTATTGGGCCAGGCTGAGGTCAGCAGGTGGGTCGGGCCGAATGAGTCGGGCCCAGTCGAGATGGATCAGGCCTAGCCGAGATGGGTCAAGCCCATTCAAAGGGTACCAAGACTGACTCAGTGGACCATACCTAGGTTGGATTCCAGGTCGGCTGGAGCAGACCATATTGGTCAACCATGAAGCTGTAGCAGCTGGAGCTGTCGCGAGGCCAACGGCCGAGACAGGTCTGGATGTTTGACTACGGTGATCGACCATGTCAGCCGGTCGGCACATATAGTTGACTGACTGCAGTGTCCGGTACTTAGGCAGCCAATCTAAAGATGATTGATCACCCTGAAAGGTGGACCGTCCATGGTAGTGGGTCCCTAGTCAGTCAGTCGTGGGTCCAAACTGATTTTTGTATGGAATCTTCAAACAACTGTATCATCTAAATGGTAGATTCTTTTGATGTTTCATCTGTGGAAACATGATCCCATCTTCGATACATACCTATTGAGGTTAATTTGGGAATCTAAACATCGTTTTTGTGACATGGGCCTCACAATGTGTCGTTCGGGCTTGTGGTGAAAATCACCCTTTTCACTAGTTATCTGTTTCAAGCATGTAAATAGCCTATCCTATGTTTTTTCTCATGTAGAGTGTGGTGGTGACCTCTGATGTGGAATTCAGGATATGATATGAGGCGTTCAATGCATGATGCTATTTCTGGGGGTGTTCGATGATGGTAGCTGTCATGCGATAATATCAGAGACTTCTAAGTTGAACCCCCCTGACGCACTAGGGCACAAGTCCTCGATTATACCACCCCCCATTGGCATGGGAATGGGTCCTATATGATTACTTCTAAGTGGAATCCCCTAACAGGTAGGGAATAGATCCTCGAAGATACCAGTGTATAACCCCCCCCCCCATCGACATGGGTGTAGGTCCTCTAGGACTACTGTTGGAGTTGAACCCCCCTAACATACTAGGCCATCGGTCCTACACATTAAGTTTACACCATCTAGTTATGGATCAATGATGATATATACATTTATATAAATTTAGACTCATGAGTGATAGGGGATATTTACCCACCGAGACATGTCCTTATAAAGCGACCTAAAACTGTGTGGTTGAGACAGAGCTACCCAAAGCAGGTAGTATCAAGATGTGCTGATTGAGTCCCTTTGACTTGTGTCTTCATGGAATATGTAAGGGATGTTGGGAATCATTAATGTATACATCTGTAACTATTTGTGGATATTTTTATTAATATAAGCTATGAGATGGAGATCACATTACTCTTGTATTTAAGTTTATTTTTCCTATTCATATATTCATATCATTTTTAGTACCCACTTTTTGGGTTTTGGTTACTATCCTCCCATGATAGGTGAAGACACGCATAGTATTCCACGTGCTTTTTGTGTCTAGCTTCTCATGTTTGGATGAGTGTAATATCATACTATAGGTAGTGAAGACTTGATGATAAGTCTATCTTCTCACTGTTTCTAGATTATTGTGTTTAGATGAGCTTACTTCACTCACATATATGTTTTAGCTGCACTTTTTCAATTTACCTTATTCTATCTACTACTTTCCTTTCATATAGTATCACTTACTATTCCCCACTCCAGATTTTGGGGTGTCCTACTGGGTATATTTATACTCACCCCTAAATGGTATTTTCATGCATGTATCATTCCTTCTCTAGATGATAGATATTTTTGATTGAGACTTCATACCGTATTAGGTTTTCAGGATCTCGGACCATGTACGATGGTCATAGCTTCATATCTAGGAGCAGGGATCTCTCATCAATTTTACATTTCTAGTTTCTGTTAGGTTGAGGCAATTTTATGGTTGGTCATATATTTTTTCCCTTTTCACTTTCATTTTACGTTATTATACTATTACTATTTAGTTTTCCATGGATTTCAGGTTTATTTATAGTAGTGTGGAATCTTTTATTTCTTTTCCCTCTCCACTTTTTTATCTAGTTAGTTCTGTGCATGTGTGCAGGTACTTAGAAAAAGGCCTCCCCAAGTGTGTTGTACCTTTAGTGTTTTTCACCACCCCCGTCCTATAGAGGTGGTCCTGTTGTAGTTACAAATCTAACCCCATCATGGGTTGTGTCATGAAATTTTTTATATAGAAATATTACCTCAAAACATTGAATTCTTTTTAGGTGATGAAGTTGTATTGTCTCGAGTAGAGTGACTAGTCAATTTTAGAGTATGGTTTTCACTTAATTAGAAAAGTACACTATCTAAATGATATATTGTTATATGATTATATTAATTATAAATGTTTTGGAAGATATATTCATCCTTATATTTAGTTTAAATTTATTTTTTTAGTCAGGACTATTATGTGATGGTAGTAAAATAAGTTTTCAGGATTGAGGTGATTATGGATGGACTGCCTACAATTTTTGATATTTCTCTAATTTTAAAGGATATGGAATGGTATTATAAACATGGAATGAATAATATGATTGAGTTCTTTCAAATGGGAAGTGGTATCAATAGGTAATCCCATTTCTTCTCATTGGTTTCATTCAAGAGTATGTATTTTGTTTGTTTTCTTTATTGTTTTGTGTGTAGTGTACATTGAAAATTTGTGTGGTGATTAGGAGGGAATTCATAGTTCTAGTTAACATACTTGGGAGTAGGTGGTTATCATAAAAACCTTTTTTGGATAGTTTTTGGAGCTATCCACAATGATGGCAAAAGAGATCAAACGGATTTGAATCCATTGTACCTGGTGATTTTTGTATTCACCCAGTAGAATTAATGGTGTGTTTCTAATCTACTCTTCCTTTTCCTAATATTACCATAGGATGTTATAATTTACTCAAAACATTCATTCATATCTTCTCCATATATTTTAAGTTGTTTTATTTTAGTTTGGTTTACTATTATCAGAATAATTCCTTTAGATAAAGGGAGGGTTTGTATCTATATATTTGATGGAATGGAATTTTAATGTTAGAGAATGTTACTTGAGGATATTTTGATATAAAAAGATCTATATTCTATTTTTTGTGGTAAATTTCCTAAAAATAAGGATAATATTTAATGGGAGTGATTGGGAAAGAATTATTTAGCCATGATCATGATGTCAATTTCTTGGAATGTTTCTTTCAACATTAGTGAGAATAAAAAAAATTCATAGGTTATTAAATTTTTTTGTAACATGTATGAGAAGCTGGAGGATCGTAAAAAAAGTTTTAATGATTTAAAAAAATTTCATATTCAAATTATCATATTGAATACATATAGAAGATCACATGAATGAGTTTAATATGATCAGAGGGAATATGGAATCAGTGACGGTAACATTCATATATTATGATTAAGATTTAATTATTTTTTCTTCACTTATAGAATGTGGGGATACCATGGAGACAATAATGAAAAGGTGGATCTTTTGTTTGATTATATTCAAAACATAATCTTTAAATAATAGTTGATATAGAAGAAAGTTAATACTCCGTAAAAATGTGATCTCAATGTTATAAGATGAGGATGGTCACCTAATTGTAAGGACCCTCAAAAAAAGAATTTTTTAGATGATAAGTCATGTAGAATAATTCAATGAAAATTGATTTCTCTAGTTCCTAAATGTTATATTTTTTTGGAAGAATATAGATATCAATAAATATTTTAAGAATCCAATGGAGGCTTAAATTTATAGAAAACAAGCTTAGTAAGTACAATAGACGGAGGCTCTAGTTTGATAAAAAGTTTCATCATTCAAAAAGATTCATGGGTTACTCACTCAATTGAAAATTTTTTATTGAATGAGTGAGCATGGATGCATGGTTGATTATGTACTATAAATAAATTTAAAATTATATCTTGTATATGTGGAATCTTTAGATATAGTTAGGAAATGTGATGTTAACATTCGAATGAAAAAAGAAATTGTATTATGACTTAAAAATGTTAGACATGTTATAGGTCTCTGAAAGAACCTCATATCAGTAGGACGAATTACTGATATAGGTTTTAGAATAAATTTTTTGAATGGGGTAGTGAATATCAATAAAGGGTAAATGGTGATTTCTTATGGAGTAATGAATGGAAGCTTGTGCTTGAATGGATGGAAGGATGAAGTGGTTGTTATTGGAAGCACTTCATCGGATGATATAGAAATTTGGAACAATAGGTTTGGTAAACTCTATGAAATGATTCTGAAATTTATAGTAGTGAAGGGAATACATAAACTCAATAACATAAAACATGGATTATATGAGAGCTATATATTTGGAAAATAGAAATGTGCTTCCTTAAAATCGTATGATAGAAATAGAAGAAATCAAAAATGAGAACTTGTTAATTCCAATGTATGTGGACTATCCCCTATTCATTCGAGTGGAAGATCACTATACATTCTAACAGTCATTTATAATTCCACTTGGAATTTCTAGGTGTACTTCCTAAATAATAAATCTAATTGGTTTCATAAATTTATTCGATGGAAGACATTAACTGAAGTGAAGTGTGAATGAAAGTTAAATTGCATTTACAAAAAAAATGTTTCATTACATTAGACACAGATTTCATAAATTTTTTAAAAGTGAATCATGCATGAGAATAATATTTCTTTATATATACAAAAATTGAAGTTGTTGAAAGGATTAATTGTAATTTTTGAGAATAAAATTTGAGTATGAGGTTTCCTTTGAAAATAACTAATAGAATTTGGAACTAAGACATTAATACAATAATGTATTTGGTAATTAATGTATGACTTTAACTATGTTACAAGAAATTTATAAGGAACATAGGTCCTATAAGAGAGCATTGGTGAACCATATCATAGTATTTGGAAGTATCGATTATTTTTGTATTGATTCTAAATATAGAGATATTTAGGATGAAAAATACAAAGTGTGATTTCCCATCGGGTATGGAGATGATAACTATTAGATATCACCCTTGGGATGATAAAAATAAACAAATAATTTAAATTAGATATGAATTATTTAATGAAGTACTTATATGAAAATATTAGAACATGGATGAATAGGAAGTTGAGGTAAGATAAACTATTGAAGTTCAAGGTGATCAGATATAGGTTTCCAAATGCACTATTTTTCTATAAATATTTTGGGGTACTTTAGAGGATAACACTATATTATTTAGGATATTTGAAAAATGATGATGAGACATACCACTACTAGACATTGAACGATCAAATAATCCTTTATATGATAGATATAGTATTGAAGAATGACTATTGGATAAACATGGTCCAATTTATGAACATGAGGTTATGTTGAGAGGATTCACTTGTATCAGAAAACATGTTCATCGGTTTGGAGAAGATATGAATTTCGTACTTCTAACAAATGCAGGGGACCCAGAATGTATGAAAGAGGAAGGTACTCTCAGAGACTCAAAACTATGGGATTTTTTCTAAGAAGAGGAAATGAATTCCTTAAATATCAACAGCACCTATGAGTTGCATGAACTAACGGAAGAGAAAATTATTTTATAAAAAAAATTAAATTTTTATTTCAAATGAGAATCTTGTAGAAGTAATAGATACAAAGAATGGATAGTTGTGAAAGTATTTTAGAAAAATTAAGGGATCATCTATTCTATAATTTTTCACCAATGGTGAGGAATACAACCATACAAATACTTATTAGTATTGCTGTATCTGATGATATTCAATTGGAGAAGATATATATAAAAACAGCTTTTCTTCATGGGGATTTGGAGGATGAGATATATATGGTTCAGCCAAAGGGTTGAAGATAATTATAATAAGGATTTGTTATTAAAGTTAAAAAAAATGTCATTACGGATTAAAGAAACCTCCAATACAATGGATTCGAAATTTTGACACTTTAATAATTTAATAAAGTTTCAATAGATGTGATTTTATTCATTTTTATTTTATGAAGTAATGGAATAATGGAACATATATAATAATATTGTTATAAGTTGATAATATTTTAATTATTGGTCTAAAGTTCCATCATATTGAGGAACTAAATAGGATTTTTCAATGTGGTTTTATAATAAGAAACTTGGAAAAATATAAGAAGCTGCGGGAGATTAGAATTGAGGGGGAAAGGAAAATCATTATTTTGTTTTTATCCTAGATAAAATAAATAAGGAAGTTCATAAAAATATTTAGAATGGCCAGATGTAAACCTGTCTCAACCATCCTCATAAGACATTTTAAATTTTTTACATCACAGTCACCATTAACATATGAATAATTACATGACATGGAGAAGTTTAATTTTTCTTTAGATATTTGGAGTTTGAATTTAGAAATACGTTTTACATGGACATACATTTCTTTTTCAGTGGGAGTTGTTATCCATTTCATGTAAAATCTAGAAAAGAAACATTACAAATATATGAAATGAATGATTAAATATATTAAGGGGTAAAAGGGTGTATCATTATGTTTTACTGATAATGATCAGTTGAAATGATTTTTAAATTCAATTTTTCTAGAGATATGGATTCATGGAAAAGTACTATAGGTTTTTTATTTAATTTTGGTGGGATAGATATTAACTATATGTCATGGTTACAGCTAGTTATTAATTTTTATATAACAAAAATGGAGTATGTTGCTACTAATGAAGTAGGTAAATAGTTGATATGGTTGAGATACTTAATAAGGTTACCAATAAAGGGATCAAATATAAGAATTTTGTTCTATGATAGTCAGAGCGTCATTCAACTTGATCGTAATTTAATGTCTCATGCAATAAAAAAGCATAATGACATGAAATGTCACTTTATACAAATATTTCTAGATGATAATGTGTTGGAGCTGTAGAATATTACATAGAATTTGAATCCAATAGATATTTTTACATAGGTGATAGTCTAAGAATGGTTAACGGACATTGTTCATTAGTTGGACTTGATTTATTAGATACAGTGGATAACACTGCATGCATCAGATAGAGGATGATCATGGGTAGATATTTAAATAATGATGAAATCCTAAAGCAACATTCATGTTAGTGATTATAGATTTTGTAAAAATTCATCAATTTTTCTAGACATTGATTTATTGAATATATTTTCATAAGACAAAGATGACTAGGTAGAGGAATTCTATGATTTGTATTTTATGATCTTAGGTGGAAGAGTTCATCATATGGAATCCAACAGATAGATTACATCTGACAGAGTCCATCAAAAAAGAGAATCAAATATAGATCATCAAAGGGATTTCCATCATGTTTACTTCTCATTATGTCAGTTACTTTCATGGGTACCATTTTTTAGATATTTTATTATATAATTCAATAGTGTATCAAAGGATTACTAGGTTAATGAAAGGTTGACCACTAATTTTGTAGGTTGTTGAAACTTATTCACTATTAAAAGATCTCTATAATGATAGGTGGTGTCCCAATAGATCTGTGTGTACAATTACGCCATTGTGTATTATGGATAGTGGTAGTATCTAACATAATTGTATGAGACTTTATAAATTTTCAAGAAGTGAGTGATGAGTTTTATATTCACTTTAAACTCTAATAATGAAAATATTTTCATTATTCTCCCATGGATATAGGATTTTTTTCTGAACTACGTTAATCTTGTTTGTCTATTTTCATTGATGTTTTGTGTCATGTGTACTTTGATAGTTTTTGTAGGGATAAGGTTGTTATTATAGTTATAGTATATAGACTTGATAGGAGGTGGTTTCTATAAAAACATATATCTGGTAGTACTGTGGAGTTTCCCATTGCACAGGATCAAGCAATTGGATAGACATCTATCAAGTATATTGGGTGCTCATTGTGTTTTTCCAATCAAACAAACAATGTGTTTCTCTATTCCTACTTCTTATCCCAAAATTAACAACCTATGAGGACTAGGGATGGACAAATATATGGATAATAAAATGGTAAAATAAAAACCGACTAAAAATTAACATAACTGTTATATTAAAAATAACATTTTTTGCTAAAAAATATTATTTTTAATAAGTGAATAAATTTTATTTGTTCTGGTTATTTATTTTAATAATAAAAAACAAAAAAAAGTATTAAAAAAATATAAAATATATTATTTTAATATTCTCAATGACTAATGTGATTGATAATAAGCATCAATAAAATAAAAAAAATTATAAAAATATTTTTTATTTAGAAAATATTTTTATAAAATTTAATAATTGTTTTATAATCACTAATTTTTTTCAACATGGTCAAGGTAAGAAATTATTTTATATAACAATTAATCAGATGGTTAACCCTAAAAATTAAAAAATCATAAATGTTTTTGGAAAATTGATTACTAAAATCAAAAAAATAATAACAATGGTTATTGGATTTTTATATTAAAATGATAACTAAAAAAACATATGGTTATTGATTTTCATTTTGGTTATAATTGAAACTATAATTTTACCACCCCTAATAAAGTTGTTGTTCATTCCTTGATTATAAATTCTTTCATAGATAGTTTGGGTAGCCTATATATAATATATAAATAAGTAATTTTTTTATTTTTTGGATTCTATAGTTAATTTTTCTAATTGATAATTGAAAAATATCCCAAATCATGAAATCAAAAAGAAAATTAAATAATTAAAATAATCATATTATTAAACCATTTTATCTTTAAGAAATGTTAATAAATAAATTTCAATGATTATAATTGATCAAGAATAACAAGAATAAATTTTATTATAATTGTTTATACACCTTTTATAATAATAATTTCGTTATATAATTGGTTAAAATGTGGTGAAAATAAATGATACCTAAGGTATGGGAACTCTTGAACACAACTCTTTCTTTTGGGTATAAATTTTTGACCTCTCCCTTTTTTATTTTATTCTTATGAAATACCATATAAATTTATTTATTTAACTTTTCGTTTACATATTATGGAGATATTCTTGTTTTATTTCGTTTATATGAATTCATATCCACATTCTATGATTTTAATAATGAATTTATTTTCCTAACCACTTTGTAATTATTCTAGTCTTGTATATTATTATATCCAAAGATTATTCACCTTTTCTTTATAGATGCTACCCTTGAATGGATAATGTATGTATATTACGTATTATTTGGGATAAATATATTATTAATCATTGACACATGATTTATGAAATTATTATAGGTCCCATTATTTTTTAATTAGTTTATTCCATGTTTATTCATGATGTATATTTCCTTTCTATGTGGAATGAAAGATTATGATGATATTTGGATGTGGATACTGGTCCTAAAATTTTACATCCCTCTAACTAATTTGGTAAAATATTATATCTCGTTAGATCATTATACATATATATTATGTAATTTTATTTGACTACAGTGTTATGCATCAACATGATATAGTCATATCTTCATATAATATTATGATGGATTTATAATGATCCAAGCCTTATGATGTTCCATTTTTATAGATGTTCCATATTCCATGACTTATTCATATGAATTATGTGATCATGATATGATTATTATTATTATTAATATGTTCACCCATTCACTCTTTAATATTCATGTATCATGTTCCTCTATATTATTCCTCTCCTTACTAGGATTTTAGCTCACCCAATATCTTATAAATGTCCCCATGTTATTATATATAACAAATAGGAATATGAAATCTTATAAAAGGAATGTATAAAAGGATTTTAATAATTATTAATGTTTTACATGTTTCTATGTTTCATAAAATTAATTTTCCCATGAAACTAAACCTCTCAATTTTGGGAGTAGTAATATTTTATACCTTTTTCTTAAAAATAATGTTATAATCATGTGTATATAGAAAGTTTAACTATATATGGTTCAGATAAAGGGTTATTTAATTTAAAAATTGGGTTAGTAATGTGAATCCTAGTTTAAAATTATGAATTTCATAAGTCAAGATTTTAACATTGATTTACGAATAGGACTAATTTAGTCATCCATTTTTACATAATTATATTTATTTATAACCTTATCTATTTTAGAAAATAGTTATAACCAATAGTAACCAACACAATAAAAAATATGATGAGAAATTTAATTATTTTCGAAAAATTATTCCTAATGTGATGGGTATGGAGTTAAAAATATCATGGTATTACGTAACCATGTGTCTTATGTTATAAAAAATAACCAAAAGTACATAGAACATCCACCTTCACCCAATAAAAAGAATTCATATATGGATACCTTCTTTTAGAAACAACCACAAATATTTAGTGGACCTTTTGATATATTTATTATGTAATAATAGGTCAAATATATGGGGGAAATTTGTGCTAAATTTTGTTCATATCATGTGAAGAGTAATTTAGTCTTATTTTTTGGGCTAGTTTATTGTGCCCTTAGGGTATGTCCTTTGGGAAATCTTCTTGGCATACATTCTATGGTCCCATTAAACAATGTAAGGACCCTATATTTTTTTACAAGGAAGTGTAAGGTATATTTATGAGAGGTTTATCTTATAATTTTTTCCTATGGGCCTACATGACATTTAATGGGTTTCTCTCTACCAATATAGAAAGTGGTGTGTCCTTTGTTTCTTAATAAAAATATTATTTGGACCCAAATTTATAAAAACGTGATGGAAATTAATTCATAATACAAATATAGAGGATTAACATGAATCAATGGAGTGGGAATACATTATGAACATACCTATTAAAAAATATTTTATTTGAACCCTTCATACAAAAATAGATAATTTCTAGAGCTTAAGAAAAAGGAAAATGAATTTTTTGAAATGTACGAGGTGAAATCCACCATGATTATAAAGAACACCTCAAGTTTTTTTATCAACTGTGATAGAAAAATGGATAGAATAATTTGGCTTTTAGACCATAATTTTTTTAATTTTTAGAAACACATCTCTTTTAGAGTTATGAAGAATTGGTCTAGTGTGTTCTCAAATTAGAAATACAGTTATATAACGGTATTATGGACATGTAAACAAGAAATGAATGATATAATTTCACATTATAGGATAAAATGATAAAGGACATGGAGGGAATAAAATACAACTACACACATGTAAAATGTGTGGTAAGAATCACCTTTGTGACCATCTCAATGGAATAAGAATATCATTTATGTGTGGAAAAGAATAAAATATTTATAATAACCTAGGATTAACTTATATGGATATTACATATTTTTAGATTAATATTTATTAAATTATATAAAACATGCCTTCGGACCATAATAGTTCATTTCCTTTGGAAACATGGAACACCGTTTTCAAATTTTGTGAAAGATATTCATCATCTCCCATAAAGATCTCACTCTTTAGTACTCTTACTTAAAAGATTTCTTCGTAACCTAAGTAATGGAATCATAATAAAGGCTGATATTAGATGCTAAGTAAGGGTAAACAAACAAAACATGAAAGTAATAATGTAAAAAAATTAAAATAACTTTTAAAAATCATACCATGTATAGAATATATCAAAATTATGAGTCATGGAATAAATCTTGGTAATTTATAAGTCATAAATCATAATGAAACACAAACCATGATAAATTTTCCTTGGAATAAAAAACTTAATTATGGAAAATACATAAGCATAAAGAAAATCATTTATATATTAGCCAAGGCTTATTTCCATGACCAATATAGTGGAAAAACTCCATTACTGAACTGGGTTTACCTATCATTCGAGTCTTGTATTACTGAACAGAATTTACTTACCATTCCTGCCCTGTATTACAGAACCAAAATTACTTATCATTCCAGTCATGTATATCTCATGAGATATAAATCTTTACCAAATTAATTTGATGGAGATATAGTTCCCACTCGTCACATAATTAAAACCATAAATATGTGTTCCACAAAAACATAAATCATTCATTATAACATAGCCCAAGGAATAAAATGGGTTTCTTTAACTTCATTCTATCGTAAAATAATCCATGTGAAACAAATGGATTTCATAAATATAATTCCATCATAAACATAATAAAATAATATTAATAATAATGCGAGAAACATAACCCTGTTTAAATAATATCATCTTATATGGAAAATAATTTTGATAAAACACTTGAAATTAATTCTTCAGGAAAATATCCTTTCTTCTTAAAAAATGTTTTCTTTTCTTAAAATGCCATGAAATTTAAAAAGAAGACAATTTTAATTAAAATAAAGATGAAAAATTTTAATTTATTATTCAAGGAAATAATAAATTATAAGAGCGTAAAAATACATTCAATCCATATAAGTTAAAAAACATTTTTCTCATACTTTTTTTAAAAAAGTAATAAAGTACCTCGTATGGAAAAAGAAAAAATATTTACTCTAAACATTGTAGTAAATGTAAAAATGGGTAAAATTTAATTTAGAAATACATACGAGATTATTAAACATTTTATGGAAACATTTTTAGAAAACATAGACATGGATAATTAATATACCCCAGAAAATAATTATGTATAAACAATCTCGAGAAATAATGAGATTTTGAAATTATCCCTTACCTTAGGTATGTTATCATTTGTTTGTATACAAACCTCTTTGATAATTATTTAAATGATTTAATTTACAATTCTAAAATAATATTAATTTTTATGATATCATATATAATCATATTATCATCTTTTTGTTAGTAACCTTTCGTTATTACTCGTTATTCAAGTATTAACTACTTTATGTTCTTATGCATGTTTTGTCGAATAAGTTCTGGTTATCCTTCTTTGGTCAAAGTTATATCAATAAAAAATTGTATTAAAAATAATATATACCTTATTTATTCATTATTTAAATTTATATTATAATGATTTGATGGAAATCTTGTAGAATTAAATGCATCGCATCGTGAAGACAGAAGGTCGTATATACACACAAGTGATGATATCATTCCAATTATTATGAAATGGTAGGGAAGTGGAAGGTATATATGTTATTATATAACCAATATAATGTTATAATAATAATATGTATTTATTATATTCATCATTATAACCATCCAAGTAAGGTGGTGGTGAAAACATATTACACCACAGTGTGGATATGGTTAGTCATACGTATGCACGTGTAGCGATTTAATTTTTTGCAGTATGGATAGAAGGTAGAATATGGTTGTTCCATAACCGTAATAAATTCTTAGTATATACTTTATACTAGTTTTATTTCTTTCTAAATGAAATAACTGATTAAGAGTAAGTAGATGAATAGATAACGTGAAAGAATCGGTAGAGTAGATTACCTCTTCTTCGACGTGCTCCCTCTAGATCTCCTCTTATAGTCACTATAGTAGGATATTTTAGAATAATATAACCTCTATAATTTAACTAGTCAATTTTATAAGAGAAAAGGGTAGGCTATGGCCGATGTTTAAGTCACAAATTGTAGTGAATAAATGGGAGAGGAGGTTCCCTTTTATAATTGAGGTTGGGGCACCTTTGGCATTTCAAAAAATAATATTTTATTATAAAATTAAAACCCATTAAAAATTTAACAATTGTCTTAGTTTTAAATATTCGATGATATAAGGTTGTAATATTATCAATTAAGAATTTTTAGACATGGTTTTCTGAAAAATTAATCCTTATCATTTCAATTGACCCTTAGTTATTCTATTTAAATTTTAACTAAGGTAAGAAATTATTCAATATAAAAATATTATAAATTTACTTATTTGATGCCAATTAGAACAAAAATTAATAATTTAGAACATTTTATACCATATAATTATTATTATATATTTTCAAAAAATGTTTTAAAATTTTTAAATAATCAAATAATACAGAATTCTGATAAATAATCAATAGTTTCAATTTTCACACCATTCAATTTATTTACTTTTATAAATATTAATATAAGATTTTATACAATAAATAAATATTTTATTATATCCCTGCGTGTTCAAAATAATAGAAAAATTAATTTCATATATTAATTAGCTCAAATTAAATTTATTTTACAATTTTTAATCACTTTTATTTGATATTTCCCTTAATAAAATAATTATAAAATCAATTTTGGGTGATTATTTAATACCATTATTTGTTGAATTAAAATTAAAAATAAAATACTATAATGAAGATAAATAACATATATTTTTGTAGTAATATTTTTATTAGAATATAACTTCTGTAAAATCTATCATTAAAAATGATATACTTATTAAAACGTGAATGTGAAAAGTTTAACATCACCTTGAATAAAATAATATAATTGTCATAATCACTTCTATAAGTCACCAAATTGTTAATAAATCAAAAATTGGATGATTATGGTGGATATATACTCTACCGATAATATTTTTTCACGTTTTTTGGTATTTAATTGTTATTATAATTTTATTTAAAATAATTTTATTAATTTTTTAACAGTTAAATAATTTATATATCATCATTTTATAATCATTTATGATAATTATTTAATATTTAAAAATTATAAATAAATTACCATGATGTATATAATTTTATTATCTTTTTGAATAATATTTATTTTCAAATCTATATCATATTTATCTCTATATTAAAATTATTCTACTAATAATAAATAAGAGGGCGATATATTGTAACTTTCTTTTATTTTATTAATATTTATATCATTTTTATGGTAAAAATTCCATTAAATGAGTAAATTTAGATAATTATATGTTAAGGGTCTAATTTTATTAATCCAATGGTATTTTTTCATGTGTTAGGGTAATTGTATTTTCCTTATCATATTATTTAGTTACCTAAATTACCCGATTTACCTTTAACTATGTTAAATAAAAATTACAGTAGTTACTATTCATAATATCCAAAAAATATAAGTAACTTATTCACATAATTTGGACCCACCGATAACAAATATGGAATCCATTTTTAAAAATTTAAAATATATATGTTTTAGTAATTAATTAAAATTAATCCCCATTGTCAAAATTAGAAAACAGGTTTTTTAAGTAAAAACCATCAAAAGATTGACATGTGTTTATATCAAATTTCTTTGTGAAATTACATCGAATGAAAAAAATTGGATTAAATGATTAAAATATAATATAATTATACATTTAAACCAATTAAAATTTTAATCTAACAATATAATTAAATTATATGAAAAAATCGTTTTGAATTAAAAAGTAGAATTTTTTAATATTCATTAAAATATGAATTTTATCATAAAAATACCAAAAAATTATCCAAAATAAATTTTCATGTCCCTATTATAAAGGAAAATTTTATTTTGTAAAATGTAACATATAAAAGTGTTAAAAACAAGATTTAAAATGGGTTCTCCATTAAAAGGCTGTAAAACTGTATTTTTAGGAAAATACCCTTTTATCTTTAAAATTGACTTTTTTCTTATATAATGTCTAGAAAATATATAATATTATTTTTAAAAATTATATTTAATATATTATACGTATATTTCATTAATATATTCTATCAAGAGTGATATTATTATTTCATAAACTCATTTATTTTCATTTAAATAGTGTTTTAGAAATACATTTCCTTTTATTTAAGAGGGGATTTATCATAATTTATTATTAATTTCTCAAAAAGAATCAATTATATATACATATGTATATAATACATTTATAATTTAGTTAATAATATCAATATATTCCATTATAATGGCTAGGTTATAAGGTAACATAATAATATATAGTTGTTTGGTTAAACTTGGTCTGCTGTGGAATGAACATTATCAAAAGAACATAAATTTGTGTGTAACAAAATCCTAGAATAGTGTTTTATATACCTCAAGATAAGATGGTTTTTCATATAGTAAAATCTAATCTTAGTGTAGCGTAAAACACGAGACATAAAAAAAATTAAAAAAACTACCTCATTATAATATCAGGTTGTAACATTATACCCCCCTTAAAGTGAATTTTACCCTTAAAATTATTCAGGGTTATAAAAAGATTGAAACCCACATCAAAAAAACAAATAATGAAACATTCTTTTATAAATAAATAGTTGTAAAATAAAAGTTTTCCAAAGTAAATCATAACTAGGCCTCTACAAATGAGAATATATGTGAAGATTTGAGCATGGAGGAAAAGGGTAAATAATCATAGAGAATGATAAAGATCACTAATCATGGGGAAATGGGTGATCCAGAGAAATTTAACAATCAAAAGGCAATAAACTAAAGAATTATGAAATAGGTCATTGATATCATCACAAATGATGATAATCGGACATTATTTTACATCACGGTCCATTTTCCAAATGTTGACTAATTTTCATGAGAATATATATTTAATTTATTTTTGTAAAATCTCACTATTGTTTATGCATTGAACATTTTTCACTTCATATCGCATTCAAATAAATGAAGTAGAAGTTGTCCTTCCTTAAGCATTAGCTGGTCATGTGATCCATAAATATAATGATAGGTCCTTCTATCTTTATTTTTCATAATAAAATGTAAGAACATGTTATAATATATGAATAAGTCTAAATATAGTGATATAATTATATATTCTAAAAAAATTCATCCATATTTTAAATTAAACGTTCCATAAATTGATAACCATATAATCCTTCTGAAATATGAAAATCCAATACATTATAAAAAGGTTCACATAACTGGTCTTATCATTTATACCCCATATATAATAAGGTATCTCTGGTTGGTCACATTCCAACAATGTGAACACCTTCATCATGTATTCTCTTGATTCATGGTAATAACCTAAATAATAATATATTATTATCAAAAACAAGCATTCTTCCTTATTCTTAAGTCCAAAAAGTTGTGAACTTTATCAAATATAGAATAACCCATATGTTAATAAATCCTTAACCATCTCCAAGGTAACTAATATCATCCAATTTACTTATTCATATTTATCCTTTTCCAAATATCATTATCATAACATCATTCTCATATTAAGGGTTATCCTTCCCTTAATTATGTGTTTTCCAAAAACATCTCCTTATTACCTCAATCACTTTTCATGGTTACTGGTACCACTCAGAACATACATTCAAATACATGTGTAAAACCATGGTTGACCACTGTATGGTATTTCATTATTACATGAGACCATAAAAGAGGTTGTACATCTTTACTCTGAAATCTCATAAACTGTCAATAATTCCACATCTTTTTGTTGTAATTGACATCTCCAATATTTATTGCATGATATTTTAATTTTCGTTTTTCCTTAATATGTTTTCGACATCGATAATCATAAATAACCCTTTTTATTAGGGAATTGATTAGCATAATGCCCCATCTTTTTATACATGAAACACTGCTTTGTTGGAGATGCACTCTTTGAAAATATCTATATATTCCCATTAATTTGGATGAAAAATGATTGATTTCATACACTCCCACACTTAAAAAATTTATCAGTACCCGTAATAAAATTTCCTCCATATTTCCTTCCACACTATGATCATAAAGAAAATTTAATCTTCTTTTCTCCATAATTTTTAGAGTTTCATTCGAATTTTATCTTTCTTTTCTTATCATAACCATGAGATGGATGGGAAACTACAATTTTCCTTTTTTAATGAGAATAATAGGATGGTACATACTAAAAAATATGGTCTTCAACTCATCCCAATCAATGGACTTGATAATATCTTTTTTCTTATTATTCTTCATAAAGTTCCAACACAGATTCCCTTTACCTCCAAAGTGATAAATATCTAACTTAAACATTTCATTTTATGAACAGTGGAGAATGAAAAATATCTTTTCAATGGTAAAAATATATTTCTCAACAACTATTGGATGGGTTGGTCCACTAAAAGAAGGTGGATATCTCTTTAAGACAGATTCATGAGAACATTTTTTTCTTATTCAGACATTTTTAATCCTATCGGGATTCATGAATTGATAAGGATTTGTGGTCATATTAACAAGATTATTCATTCCATCTCCCATAACATTTGGTTTCAAATAAGTACAATCATTTAATTTCCCATTGAGTTCATGATTAACATGGTTCTTTTGGTTTCCAACCATTGTCTAAATCCCAAAATGAATAGTTTAATAACCTAAAAAATAATTAAGGGGGATTAGTTTCAATATCTAAAATCTTAGGTTTAATCCTAGGATATTCATTATAATTACAATAATTTTAGGTTTGTAACATATATATTGACTTATCCTTTCGACATCCCAAGATATATCCTTAGAAATATCTCTACGGATATCACTAAATTTTTTATATCCATGTTTCAAATTATTGACTAAACATTTCCTTTCATACCCACTATAACGACCTAGGCTTAATATACATATATATTACATATTTTTAGATTAATATTCACTAAATTATACAACACATTCTAGAGGGCCATAATAGTTTAGTGACTTTGGAAACATGGAACACACTCTTCAAATTTGGTGAAATATCTTCAACATCTCCCATAAATATCATCCCCTTTAGTACTCATACTTAAAATCATTCTTTATAACCTAAGGAATGGAATCATAATAAAGGGTGAGCTCAGATGCTCATTAAGGGTAAAAAAACAAAACATGAACATAATAATGTATAAAAATGAATATAAATTTTTAAAATCATACCATGTGTACCATATATAAAAATTACAAGTCATGGAATAAATCTTGCTCATTTATAAGTAATAAATCATAAAGGAACACAAACAACAATAAATTATCCTTGACATAATACATTGAATTTTGGAAAATGAATTAGAATATAAAATTTCTTCCATATTGTCCAAGTATCCTTTCCATGACCATCATAGTGGAAAAAATCCATTACGGAACTGGGTTTACCTATCATTCCAGCCCTATATTACTGAATCAGATTTACTTACCATTCCAGCCATGTATTACACTACCGTATTTACTTACTGTTTCAGTAATTTCTATCTCATGAGATATAAATAATTTCCTGATTAATTAGAGTTATATATAGGTCTCCCCCATCACATAATAAAAACCATACATATGTGTTCCATAAAAACATAAATCATTCATCATAACATAACCCAAGGAATGAAATGGGTTCCTTAAATTTCATTGCATCATTACATGATCCATGCAAAACAAATGGATTTCATAAATAGTATTATGTCATAAACATAATTAAATCATAGAAATAATAAGGTTATAAAAATAAACCTATTTAAATAATGTCAACTTAGATGGAAAATAATTTTTATAAAACACTTGAAATTTATTCTTGAGGAAAATATCCTTTCTTCTCGATAAATGTTTTCATTTCTTAAAAATCCAAACACTTTTAAAATAAAATAATTTATTTCAAAAAAATCATGAACTATTTTGAGGTAAAATTAATGGAAATAATCCCTTATGAAAGCATTAAAATCTATTCATTCTCTATAAGTTAAGAAAACATTATTATCATACTTTTTCTAGAAAAGTCAAAAAGTATGTCATATGGAAAATGAAAGAATGATTTATTAAAAATCATATAGTAGAAGTAAAAAATGGATAATAATGAATTGAAACATACATAGGATAATAGTTAACATTTTATGAAAACATTTTTAGAAAACTAGGTTATGAATGATAAATATACCCTAGTAAATAATTATATATAAATAATCTCAGATAATAATGAGATTGAAAAATTATCAATTACCGTAGGTATATTGTCCTTTTTTGTATCCAAACATCATGTTTAATTATTTTAATTATTTCATGAACTTATTATATAATCATATTAATTTTTATGATATCATATTTGATCATATTATCATCTTTTGGTTACTAACATTTCATTGTTACTTGTTATTCGGGTATTAACTGCTTAATGTTCTTATGCATATTTTTTCAGATTACTTATGGTTATACTTATTAGAACACATTTATATAATTAAAAAAATATTAACATAATATATACCATATTTATTCATTATTTATATTTATATAATCATATTTTAATGGATACCTTATATAATTAAACTCATCGCATCGTGGTAATTATAGGTTGTACGTATGCACGAGTGACTATATGTTTCTGATAATTGTGAGATTGTATAGAATTAAATGGTATATATGGTATTATAGAATCCATAAAATTTTATAATAACAATACATAGTTATTATTTTCATCATTATATCCATCCAGGTAAGGTGGGTGTGAAAACATATTACACCAATGTATGGAAACGGTAAGTTGTACGTACGCACATGTGGTGATTTTGTTTTTCATTGGATGCCTAGAAGGTGTAATATGGTTGTTCCATAATCATAATAACATATAAAAATATAATTTATACTCCATTAATTAATTTATAATGTAAAAAACCCATTAATATAAAGTAGAATAAGAAATAACTTGAATGAATCGGTAGAGAATATTACATCTTCTTCATCGTGCTCCCTCTAGTTCTCCACTTTAAGACACTACAGATGCACTTTTTGGAATAATAGATCATATATAAAGTAACTAGGGAAGTTGATCATGTAAATTTTCAGGGTATGTCTAAGATTGAAGTCTCAAATTTAAGTGAAGAAATGAGGGAGGATGTCCCCTTTTATAATCGAAGATGGGGTCACTATAAAAATTTATAAAAATATTAGTTTAAATTAAATTAAAACCCATCCAAAAACATCCAAAATTTATTAGTTTAGAATATGAGATGTTATAAGTCTGTAATATAATAAACCAACAATTTTTAGACATGTTTTTCTATCAATTTAATCCTTATCATTTCAATTAACCTATAGTTATTCTATTTTATTTTTAACTAAGGTAAGAAATTGTTCAATATAAAAATATTGTAATTTTTACTTATATGATGTCAATTAGAATGTAAATGAATACTTTAAAATATTTTATATATTATAATAATTATTATATAATTTTTAAAATGTTTTATGATTATTAAATAATTAAATAATACATTATTTTGATAAATAGTCAAAAGTTTCAATTTAGCAACTATTCAATATATTGATTTTTAAAAATATCAATATAATATTTTATCATAGAATAAAATATTTTATTATATCTATATGTAGTCACAATAGTATATAAAATTCATTTCATATATAAGTTATCAAAAATTATATTTATTTTAATAAATTTAATAACATTTATTTGATATTTCCCTTAATAAAATAAATATAACATCAGTTTTGTGTAATTATTTAATAAACATATTTATTGAATAGAAATTAAAAATAAAATACTATGAATAATATAAATCAAATATATTTTAAAATAATATTTTTAGTCAAATATATATTTTGTAAAATCCATCATTACAAATTGCATACTTATTAAAATATGATTGTGTACAGTTTAACATCACTTTAAATAAAATAATATAATTATCATAATCTCTTCTATAAGGTATAAAATGTTAAATAACTCAAAAGATGGATGATTATAGTCAATATATAATCTAAAAATAAGATTTTTCCATGTTTTTTGTCTATTAATGGTAAATAAATAATTTTATTTAAAATTATATTGTTTATTTTTCAACAATTAAATAATTTTTACCACATCAATGTATACGCATTTTAGTAAATTATATAATCTCTAAAAATTATAAACAAATTACCATGATGTATATTATTTTACTATTTTTCTGGAGAATATTTATTGTTGAATTTATCTCATATGTATCACTATAGTAAAATTATTCTACTTATAATAAATAAGAGGGTGACATTTTGTCACTTTCTTTTATTTTAATAATATTTGCATCATTTTTTTGGAAAAAATTATATTAAATGAGTCAATTCAGATCCTCAGTTGTTAAGGACCTACTTTTATTCGTGTAATGGGGTTTTTTTATGTGTTAATATAACATTATTATCATTATTATATTATTTAGTTACGTAAATTTCTCAATTTACCTTTAACCGTGTCAAATAAAAATTACCATATTTACTATTCATAATATCCAAAAAATAAAATTAACCTATCAACATAATTTGGAACCATTGATTTCAAATATGGATTCCATTTTTAAAATTTTAAAATACAGAAGATTCAGTAATTAATTAAAAATTAATCCTCGTTGTCAAAACGAGAAAATGGGTTTTTTTAATGTAAAAACCCATCAAAATATTGACATGGGTATATATCAAATTTCAATGTAAAATTAAATCCAATGAAAAAAAATGTATTAAATGATAAAAATATAATCTAATTATACTTTAAAACCAATTAAAATTTTAATCTAAAAATATAAATTAATTATACAAAAAGGAATTTTTTAAATAAAAAGTAGTTTTTTCGCTATTCATTAAAATATGAATTTTAACAGAAAAATTTCAAAATTTATCCAAACTAAAATAACATATCCCTCTTCTAAAGAGGAATTTTATTTTTTCAATATAATATATAAAAGTATCAAAAACTATATTTTTATTTGGTTCTCCATCAAAAAGCGGTAAAACTATATTTTTATAAAAATAATCCTTTTATCCGTAAAATTTAATTTGTTCTTATATCAGGTCTAGAAAACATATAATATAAATTGTAAACATTTTATTGAATATATTAAACATATATTTCGTTAATAAAATCCAACAAGCGTAATTTTTTTATTTTATAAACTCGCTTATTTTCATTTAAATAGATTTTTCAGAAAAACATTTCCTTTTATTTAAAAAGGGTTTTATTTTCATTTATAATTTATTTATAAAAAATAATTAATTATATATAAATATATGTAAAGAATAATTTCATAATTTATTTAATAATTTTTATATATTTCTTTATAATGGTTGGGTTATAAGGTACCATAATAATATTTAGTTGTTTAGTAAAACTCAGTCTCATGTGAAATGAACTCTATCAAAGGAACATGAAATTGTGTGTAACAAAAGACTGGAATATTGTTTCGTATACCTCATGGTAATTCGGTGTTGTCTGTATCACAAACTATTCTTGTTGTATCATAAAACATAATACATCAATGAAAATAAAAATAAACTATCTCATAAAAATATTTGGGTGTTACATTCTACCCCTCGTAAAATGAATTTCTCCCTATAAATTCGTCAGGGTTATAAAAAGATAGAAACCCAAATCATAAAAACAAAGACTGAAACTTCCTTTTAAAACTGAATATTTGGAGAATAAAATTTTTAAAAAATAAATCATCACAAGGTCTCTACATATGAAAACATATGTGAAGATCTGGGTATGGAAGAAAAGCATAAATAATCCTACATGGAAGTGGGTGATCCGAGGATATTTGATAACGAAAAACCTATAAACTAATGAACCATGAAATAGTTCATTGATATCATCAAAAATAATGATTATAGGAAACCCTTTTATATCAAGATCCATTTTCAAAATGATGAATAATTTGAATGATAAGATACACTTAATTGGTTTCTTTACAATATCACCATTGGTCAGGCATTGTCCATTTTACATTTAATAAATTACTCAATGAAATGAAGTTGAAGTTTTCCTTCCTTAAGAATTAGTAGATCATGTGATCCAAAAAAAGAATGATAGGACATTCAATATTTCTTTATCAAAATAAAAAGTTATCACAAGTTATCAAATATGCATAAGACCACATATGGTGAGATAATTATAAATTCTAAAAAACATCATCCATATTTTAACATAAACATTCCATAAATTGATAACCTTACATTCATTCTGAAAGATAAAAATCCAAAACATTAAAAAAGGATCACTTAACATGTCTTAGAATTTGTCCCCAATATATCATAAGGTATCTCTAGTAGGTCACATTCTAAAAATGATAACACCTTCATCATATATTCTCTTGATTCATGGTAATAACTCTAATTATAATATATCCTTACTAAAAATACGCATGATTTTTTATTCTTAAGTCCAATGAACTGTAAAATTCTGCCAAATAGCATAACCCTTATGTTAATAAATCATTAACCATTTCCAAAGTAACTAATATCATCTGATTTACTTATTTGTATTCAACATATCTTAATACAAGTATCCTTATCTCAAAGTCATGCTCATATTAAGGGTTATCCTTCCCTTAATTATGTGTTTTCCAAAAATATCTCTTTATTACCTCAATCACTTTTCATGGTTACTGATACCACATAAAATATACTTTCAAATATATGTGGAAAAAATACATTAGACCACGACTTAGATATTTAATTATTCCAAAATTCCACAAAAGTGATTCTACACCATTATTATAGACTCTCATAAACACTCAATCATTCCACAACTTTTTTTCATACTCCACATCACCAACAGTGATCGCATGAGATCTTATTTTTTCCTTCTCCTTAAGAGGTTTTTTACATAAATCATCATAAATAAACCTTATATTAGGGAATTTTTTAGCCAAATGACCAATTTATTTATACATGAAAAACTAATTTGTGGGAGGTTCACTCTTTTTAAATTTCTATTAATCCCATTACATTGAAAAAAAATGTCTAGTGACCTTCTCACCCAAACATAAAACATTTTTCAGTCCCTTTACAACAATTTCCTCTAATTATCCTTCCACATGTTGATCATAAAGAAAATTTAATCTTCTTTTCTCCATAATTTTTAGAGTTTTCTTTGAATAATATCCTTCTTTTATTATTATAACCATGAGATAGATGGGAGACTAAAATCTCCCTTTTTGTAATAAGAATATGAGGATGGTACATACTAAAAAATAAATTCTTGAACTCATCCCAATCCATGGATTCAATAGTATATTTTTTGTTCGTATTCTTGATAAAGTTAAACCATAGATTTTATTTTCCTTCAATGTAATAAGTTCCCAACTTAACCATTTCATGTTATGAAGAGTGGTGAATGAAAAATATATTTTCAATGTTAAAAATCCATTTCTCATCAACTAGTGGATCAGTAATTAGACTAAAATAAGTTTTATAAGTTCTTAATAATTATTCAAGAGAATTTATTTCCTTCCTTTGGTCATTTGGAAGACTAACATGATTCTTAATTCAATAATTTTTTTCATTTATATAAACAAGAATCTTCATTCCATATCTAAAAAAAATTCAATCAGAAGTACATTCGTTTCATTGCCAATTTCATTCATCGTTATCATGGTTCCTTTGGTTTCCAACCATTGTCTAAATCCCAAATATAATAGTGTAAGAGGGAAAGAACATAATAACGGGGTATTAATTTCAATCTTTAACATCTTGGGTTTAATACTAGGTTATTCATAATAATTTCCATAATTCTAGGATAGTAACCTATAGTTAGACTTATCCTTTAGACATCCAAATATATATCCTTTGAAATATATCTTGGTATATCACTAAATTTTTACACCCTAGTTTCCAAAGGTTCAAATAACCATTCCTCCGATACCAACTATAATGACCCATTATTAACAAACATAGATATTACAACTTTTTAGTTGAATATTTATTACATTACACAACACATGTCCGAGGGCCTTAATGTTTTAGTGACTTTGTAAACATGGAATAAACTCTTCAAATTTGGTGAAATATCTTCAACATCTCTCATAAAGATCTTCCCCTTTAGTACTCCTACTTAAAAGCATTCTTTATAACATGAGGAATGGAATCATAAGAAAGCATGAACTCAGATTATCAGTAAGGGTAAATGAACAAAACATTAACATACGAATGTAAAAACATGAATATAACTTTTAAAAATCATACCATGTATAACATATATCAAAATTACTAGTCATGGAATAAATCTTCGTAATTTATAAGGCATAAATCATAAAGTAACACAAAACATGATAAATTAGCCGCGGAATAAAACATGGAATTGTGGAAAATACATATGAATAAAAAATAATATCTATATTATCAAAGGCTCATTGCAAAGACAATCATAGTGGAAAATGTACATTACTGAACCGAGTTTATATGTCATTCCAAGCCTATATTACATAACTATATTTACATACCATTACATCACTATATTACTGAAACATATTTACTTACCATTCTAGCCCTGTATTACTGAACCATATTTACATAACATTCTAGTCATGTATATCTCATGAGATATAAATATTTACCTAATTAATTTGAGGTAGATATAGTTCTGAACCATCACATGATGAAAACCATACATATGTGTTCTATAAAAACATAAATCATTCATCCTTACATAACGCAAGGAATCAAATAGGTTCCTTAAACTTCATTCTTTCATAAAAAAATCCATGTAAAACAAATGGATTTCATAAATATCATTCCATCATTAATATAATCAAATCATAGTAATAATAATGGTAGAAACGTAACCCTATTTAAATAATTCCATCTTAGATGGAAAATAATTTTTATAAAACACTTGAATTAATTCTTGAGTAAAATATCCTTTCTTATTCAAAAATATTTTCTATTATTAAAAACCATGAAATTTTAATAGAAAAAAATTTCTTTGAAAATATCTTTGAAAACATTTAATGGAATCTTCATGGAAATAAGGCGTTATGAAAACCAAAAAATTCATTCATGTCATATATGTTGAAAAACATTCTTCTTGTACTTTTTCTGGAAAAGTTAAAAAGTACCTCATATGGAAAACAAAAGAAATATTTTTTCAAAAACATTTAGTAAAATTAATAAATTGGTAAAAATAACAATAAACCTACATAAGAGAATAGTACAAAATTTATGAAAACATTTTTAGAAAAAATGGATATGGATGATAAATATACCCTAGTAAATAATTACTTATAAATAATCTCAGATAATAATGAGATCAAAAAATTATCGATTACCTTAGTTCTTTTGTCCATTCGTTGTATTTGTATATCCTGTATAATGATTTAAATTTTTTCATTTACTTATTCCAGAATCAAATTCATTTTTATGATATCATATATGACCATAATATCATATTTTGGTTAGTAAGATGTCATTGTTACTCTTTATTCGGGTATTAACTACTTTGTGTTATTATGCATGTTTTGTTGAATAAGTTACAGCTCTCTTTTTTACATCATATTTATATCATTAAAAAATTAAATTAACATAATATATACCATATTTATTTATTATTCACATATATATAATCATGTTTTAATGGATATCTGGTAGAATTAACGTCATCACATCATGGATACCATAGGTCGTACCTATGCACGAGCGAAAATCTAATTCTGATAATTGTGAAATAGTATGGAAGTGTATGGTATATAAGTTGTTATAGAATAAATATCATTTTATAATAATAATATATATTTATTATTTCCATCATTATATCTATCCTAGTTAGGTGGTGGTGAAGAACATTGGCTTGGAGATGGTAAGTCGTACGTACGAACGAGTGGTGATTTATTTTTTTTAGGTATGGATATAAGGTGAAATATAGTTGTTAAATAATCATAATAACATCTCAAAATATAATTTATACTATATTTATTACTTTATAATTGAAAAAACACATGAAGAGGATGTATAATAAGAAATAACTTGAAAGAATCTATAGAGGAGATTACCTCTTCTTCAACATGCTCCCTTTAGATCTCCTCTTAAAATCACTAGAGTTATACTTTTGAGAAGACTAGAACATATAGAATGCAACTAGTGAAGTTCACAAGGGAAATTGGCAGTGTATAGTTGAGGTTGAAGGCAAAAATTGAAGTGAAGAAATGGAGGAGGAGGTTCCCTTTTATAATTTAGGTTGGGGGCACCTTTAAAATTTCAAAAAATATTATCTTATAATAAAATTAAAACAAATCCAAAAACCTAATTTTTTTTAGAGTATTATATGATATGAGGTTTTAATGTCAGAGAACAATAATTTTTATACCCCTTTTTATATCAATTTCAACCTTATAACTTCAATTAACCTTTAGTTATTTTACATAATTTTTCACTATGGTAAGAAATTGTTAAATATTAAAAAATTGTGATTTTTCCTTATTTGATGTCAATTAGACCATAAATGAATAATTTAGAAAATTTAAAATTTTATAATACGTTATATATATTTATAAAAATGTTCTATTATCTTTATATAGTTAAATAATACCTATTATTTATAAATAATCAAAAGTGTCAATTTTTTTTCTATTCAATTTATTGATTATTAAAAATATAAAGATAAGATGTTATCCTCGATAAAAATATTTTATTATATTCCTATGTGGTAAAAATAGTATATAAAATTCATATCATATATTAATTATCTCAAATTATATTTTAATTTTAATATTTCTAATAACATATATTTGATATTTCCTTTAATTAAATAATTATAACATGAGTTTTGTGTAATTATTTAATTCATTTATTTATAAAATAAGAATAAAAAATAAAATTCTATGATGAAGGTAAATTAACTATATTTCAGAATAATATTTTTAGTTCAATATATCGTATGTAAAATCCACCATTAAAAGTGATAATATTTTTAAAACATGAATGTTACATGTTTAACATCACATTAAATAAAAAAATATAAGTGTTATAATGTCTTCTATAAGAATCAAAACGGTCAATAACTCAACAAGTGGTTTGTTATGGTTTATATATACTAAAAAAATAAGATTTGGTCAAGTTTTTGGGTCTTGTAATGGTTATTATAATTTTATTTAAAATTATTTTGTTGATTTTTCAGTAATTAAATAATTTCTACATCATCATTTTATAAGAATTTAATGTAATTATTTAATATGTTAAAATTATAAATAAATAAAAATGATTTATATAATTTAATTAGATTTCTATAGACTATTTATTTTCATATTTATATAATATGTATCTCTATATCAAAATTATTCTACTTATAAGAAATAAGAGGGTGACATGTCGTCACATTCTATTATTTTAATAATATTTATATCATTTTAATAGAAAAAAGCCCATTAAATGAGTCAATTCAGATAATTAAGTGTTAAGTGTCGAATTTTATTCATCCAATTGTATTTTGGAATGTGCCAAGGTAGTATTATTGTCCTTACCATATTATTTAGTTACCTCAATTACACGATTTACCTTTAAGTGAGTTTTATATAAATTAATGTTGTTACTATTCATAATATCCAAAAAAATAAAAATATTCTATTAGAATAATTTCGACCCAACTATTAAAAATATGGAATCCATTTTTTAAAATATAAAATACCGAAGTTTTTTTAATTAATTTAAAATTTATTCCTATTGTCAAAATAAGAAAATGGGGGTTTTTATGTAAAAACCATAAAAAGATTGACTTGTGTTTATATCAAATTTCAATGTAAAATTACATAAAATGATTAACATTGGATTAAATGGTAAAAAATATAATCTAATTATAATTTAAGACGAATTTAAATTTTAATCTAAAAGTATAAATAAATTAGATGAAAAAACTGTTTTGAATTAACGAGTAATATTTTTCACTATTTGTTAAAATAGGAATTTTTCCCGAAAAATACCAAACATTTATCCAAACAAAATTTTCGTGTCCCGATTCTAAAAAATAAGTTTATTTTTTTAAATATAACTTATAAAAGTTTCAAAAAATAGATAAAAAATGGGTTCATCATCAAAAGGCGGTAAAACTGTATTTTTAGAAAACTACTCTATTTATCATAAAATTGTATTTGTTCTTATATCAAATCTAGAAAACATAAAATTTTAATTTTAAGCATTATATTGGATATATTAAATATATATTTCATTAAAAAATTCATCAATACTGAATTTATTATATTATAAATACACTAATTTTTATTGAAATTTTTTTTCAGAAAAAACATTTCCTTTTATTTAAAAAGGGTTTTATCATAATTTATAATTAATTTATCAAAAAATAATAATTATATATACATATTTAAATCATACGTTCATTATTCAGTTAATACTATTTATACATGCCATTATAATTACTAGGTTATAAGGTAACATAATAATATTTAATTATTTGGCAAAACTCAGTCTCATGTGAAATGAACTCTATAAAAAGAAGTTGAAATTGTTTGTAACACAAGAAAAGCATATTATTGTGTATATATCAAGATAATAAAGTTTTTTGAGTAGAGAAAGATAATATTGGTGTAGCGTACAACACAAGACACCAAATAAATTAAAAATAAATTATCTCATAAAAATATCAAGGTGTTACAGTATTTTTCTTGAATAAAAAAGTAAGATGAAGAATTCCATAAATATATGGAATAAAGGAATTTTTTAGTCAACCCTCCACCGATGGTCCAATGTTTCCACTAAAATGAACGAGTTCACTATGAAATCCAATGCACTAAACCATTGTATATGATGAAAATCAACATAAAAAACCTCTTAACCCTATAGATAAAGGAGAATTTTTTTCCATCACCACCACCGACATGAAGCAATAGAATGATGGGAAAAAGGTGAAGTCTCTATTCACTCATTAATAGAGAAATTTTTATTTATTCAAGATCAAAAAATTCATTTATAATCTAAATATTTATTCACTTCCAAAATATTTTATATAGTTATATTTTTCAAAAAAACATAATGCTTCAATCATTTCAACCCAACTTTTAGACTCTTACATAATTAGAGTCTATTGGAATATTATTCTAGAAAATATCATAATTATTCCGGTGGTGTAATTTCACACTATACTAGGCATGAATTTTATCTCATTATATTGATATCATATCACCTACTAAAAAATTAAAACAAATTCAATATCCCAAACCATATTGTGCTCTAATTTAAATGAACTAAAGGATAAAAATCTATTTTTGAAAACCCTTCAATATTAAGAGATTTAATAAAAAATGAATATGAATATATTATATAAATGGTTGGGATAAATTAAATAATTAACCTTGAATGGATTATAATTATAAAATAATATATTTATGTATTCTTTGAATAATTTTGTTATCGTTCCTCATATAATGAGGTATAATTATCAAAAGTACGTATAAATAGTATGGAACCTATATCCAAGAGCCCCTATAGTATGGACCTATTATAATTGTAATAATTTAAGAATAAACTTTATGAGAATTTAAAAATGGAGTTATATTTCATTGTGAATAGTTTTGGGGTGCACCAATACTCTACTTTAAGAAGAATAATGGGTAAATGAGTCTTTTACTAGATTTTCAATAGCTAAAGAAGATCATTATAAGTATCCACTACCATATATTTATAGAATGTTCATTAAAATTGAAGGAGATCAATACATCTCAAGTTCAGATCATCATTTTTTATAACATCAACTAAACTAAAAGAGAAAATATATTCAATAATGTATATTTATATAAAAAAGGACACTATGAGTTTATTTTAATTCGATTTGGACTTACAAAATATTTATAAATCATTATGGGCTTCATTAAAAACGTAATTAGGATTTACCTATATAAATTTTTAGTTGTATTTATTGAAGATACTTCCATATACTTCAAGATAAATAATGAAAATAAATAACATCTTAATACTATTCTAAATAATTTAAAAAAAATATGTGTTGTAATCTATGTTAGAATGTATGACTTTTTGTGAAACAAGTAACATTCTTGGGACATGTGATCATAAGTGAAGAAATCTCTGTAGATAATTCAATAAAAATATAAATTATGGAATGGTACATATGAATAAGTGTTAAAAATATACATATATTTATTATATTAAATTAGTATTATCGACACATTTTGAAAGAATTCTTTTGATATCTAGTCCAATAAGTTAACACTATAGAGATTCAAGCATGGCTTGGTGGAAGAATAGGAAGTGTGATTTAAGTAACTAAATAAGAGTCTAGTTACAAAACCTACACTAAAACTAATATCTAGTGGATATGTTTTTGTAATATACATTGAGACTTAAAATAAAGTCTAAGGTTGAATACTCATGAAAAATGATAAAGTGATAACCTATACCTCATGATAATTAATTATCCATGAATAGAACTACATGATACATGATCTAGATTTATTAATTGTGATCTAATAATTAAATATTTAGATACATTTCCAATATAGGGAGAATTGTGACATATATACTAATCAAAATAGTTTAAATTATATATCCACAATGAAAGAGAAAAAATGAATCAATGAAGACAGGTGGATTTAACCAAGGAATATGACTACTCTTTACATTAAAATTCATAAAAGTAAAATAAGACAATTTATTCCCTTAGAGGAAATAAACCTGTTACCCTATCAATGAAGTAGATTCACAGAGACCCTATATTTGTCGATATAAAATGGATAGATATTAAAATCATAATGGTGGGGAATACATCCTACCTTTCATAATTGATTTTTGAATAATCAATCCCAGAAAAAATCATGGCGTTATAAATGGATGATCTGTTGATTTAAAAGAAGAAAAATTAAAACAAGTAGTGGAAGATTCATGAATTAAATTTCAATTAATATGGATTTATTATGTTTGGGACTATACTTTGTGTGTCATTTTCACCTATGATAAAGAATAAGATAACAGATAATACACATAGATCGTCCTTCTCCATCAACCCAAGAAGAACTAATATAAATTGTAATGACCATGACTCAAATGACCTAAATTCTATATGAATAAAGAAGTCACATGACCCTGGGTGGGATTTCTGATCCCTAGAGACATTAAAATTATACCAAAATTATTTATTTACTATAACAACTATGAACTAAATCACTGAGATTATACTTGAATCGGGCTTCCACATAACCCTAGGTGGTCTCCCTGATCCCTAGGGACGATTTTCACAATTCAAGTAATCAATTATAGGGAAACAATTTGAACTGTGATAGTATCATGAATGTTGTATAGAAAAACACAAAACATAGATAAAATTAAATGATATAAAATGGTCACTAGAACACTTTTATAAATTCCAAACCCAAAAACAAGTCTTTTTCCCGACACCAAGTGTAATATGGCCAATATTAAGGGTGACCATGAACATCTGAACAAATCTTCTTGACATACACAAGTACTTATAGGTGCCTATAAAAAAGTGCACATGTGGGGTGTGATCTTATAATACTTAGTAGTAAACTACTAATGTCCCAACACATTGGGAATATAATCAATTGTCTACATGAAATTTATCTACTAATTTATGTAGATATATAAATATTCATTACAGTGGCAATTAATCAATACACAGAAGAAACAGATAATGTATAAATTCACAAAAAAATCAATACAAAATTATAACTCCATATACCTAGAGGAACTATACCTGATAGAATTTTTTTAATCACAAAATTATAAATTCAATGTGACTAAGTTAGGGAAACCATGATTATCTTCCCATCAAACTAATCTCATGGAATTTAGGTTCCTGGTTGGGTTAGTGTAAAAACCCCATCACATGGAAGGGGGAAGTGCATATAAGATTCAAGGAACTACCAGATCATCCCTTTATGAATAAAGGTAGGGGTATTCAAAATTCAGGGCATTGTGAGCCAACCCCATTAATCAATATTCATATAAGTCAAGCCTTTTTACAAATTATATGATTGATAAATATTCTAATATGTATAATATCTATCAATATGGTAGTTATGTTAACGTAATAAAAACAATTATAACAATAATTATACTTATTACAATAGAATGTATATATACTATCATAATCTATAATAGTTCTCATAACAACATGGAAAATCCACATTACACATTGTCATAATATAAGTATGAGTAATACCTGGTATCACCATATGGACTCCAAATTGGTATACAAGAATCAATCCAAAAATATCATATATTATAAAACAAAATTATCATTATATTACTTTAGAAATAGATTATTACATTTTAAAGATACATATGAGGAGTAATTAATGGTTCACTAAAGTCTATAAAAATAAGTATTTAAGACTTGAATAGTATGTAACTAGAGTGCATCATAAATATACTAAGTTATAGTCTAATTATATTATAGGGAAGAACCAATACATACCTAAAGTATCCCAAGTGAAGACTTAAGGGGGGAATAAGTGCTGAATTAAAACACTCATTTGAATGTATATTTTTTTATAAAGTAGGATTTAATTCAGGGAATTTATTTTATTTAAAAAAAAATTAATATTAAATATATTAGAAGTATTTACTTAAAAATTATAATTTGAAAAATTTAAAGAAATACAAGCTGTTGATAAAAATTGGTTTCATGAAACCATGTTACATTGTCACATTTTTGTGTAAAATCAATAATGGGTCAAGTAATTTATAAAAAAAAATAAAAAATATATAGGTTTCAAAACATAGTTTCTTGTTTGGGTGGAGACCCATTTAATAAAACTAATAATATTTAGGTATCCCATACTTTTATTCCAATTAAAATCAACCAATTGATTACTTAATTATGAAAGAAACTCATAACCAAGGTTACATATAGATCACAACATTAAAAATGATACAGGTTAAAGTGAGAAGAAAAGATCTCCATAAAAATATGTGATAAAAGGAAGAAGAAAGTGTGATTATAATAAAGGTTACAATACCTGGAAAATAAATTTATAACTTTAGTACAAAATTATTCACTTCTCTTATATGGCCCCAGCCTTAAAACTTACTTAATCTTGAGTTATTACAAGATAACACATTGAGGATATTTTCAGGTTTAGTGTTTTAGAGAATTAGATCATGAAACCTGCATTACATTCCACATTTAAACAATGTGGTTACATAAAAGACAGTATTCATTCTTCCCATCAACGGAAACATATTTAAAATATAACACGGATTCATTCTTGACACATCCTTGACACTATCATCACATCATATACCTTTCCCTTGACCTGTGAAAAAACATTTCAAAAACTTGGGATGAGCATAAAAAGCACAGTAAGGGTTATAAAAATATGGAAAGGAAACATGAGTTCATATATACATAAGAATGAAAATCATACTTTACCCATAAAACATAGGCACTTTAACATACCTCATCAAACCATGAATAAATCATATAAAACATAAGACATAAACGTAACTTGAGGCATTCATAACATTCTTACGAGGGGAGTAACCCTCTTTGTTACGTTTGGAATACCCATCACAGTATATTCCCTAAATCTTTTCGGAGAAACCTTAAGGTTTCACTCCTTCACGTTACCCAATGCATTGGAGAGCTATAACGGGCTCACCCGCCCTTAGTTTATCACAGAACCACCCGTTTTCATAATAATGCCCAAGAACCACAACATAAATGTGTCACATAAAACATGCATAAAGGAAACATAACATTTCCACATTTCAATCACAATATAACATTTTAGTATATTGAAATATTGAATCCATTCAAAAAGAAACCATTTCCAAAACCATTTAAAACATTTAATAAAGAGATTTTTGAATCAAAGTGTCCCATACCACCTTGAAGCTTAAAATTTTAAACCATTAATATCCATATAAATGAATCCTTAAAACCATTTTTAAAACATGGATATTAATAAGAACAAATAATTAAAACATTTAAAACAATATTTTTGTTAAAGGGGTTTTACCAAAATTAGAGACACTTGAATACATTAATTGAGGAATAAAATTCAGTCAGAACTTAATAATATCATGAGAATAAATGGATTCATGATATAACACTCCAAAGTACAGTATATACACCATATAAGAGTGAATTGGTGCATAACAACAATGAACCCTCAATAGAAATGTCAAATGTGATGAAATCCCTTATAAAGAAGGTATCCTTAAATTAAGGACAAATCAATCTCAAAAATATGTGTGAAAAATATAAATACACACAATATAAGTGGATATTAAGTGTAAAACAATAAAAGGTCATTCACACATATTCAATGGATTACATATTCAATGACTACATGTTGAACCCAAAGAAATCGAAATTGGGTTAAAAAGTTCCCTTGACAGCCTAACGGCATCACATAAAAATGAGTTGACGAGAGATAAAAAGTGTATCTCATCACTTGGACATAAAATTTACATCAATAAGGATATATGAGAACATATCCCAACATAACAATATGCAAATTAAAAGAATCAACAAAAAAAAGTCTTTTTAAAAAAGAGGAGGGTGAAAGGTTACCTTACCGACTTGGGTATCTTTCAAAACATACACCCCATGAAAGAAGGACAATAGATCATTGATGTAAATACTCATAAATGAAAGTATATTACACAAAGAGTAGAATAATGGGCAGTACATACACAACTCAATGGAATTTGTGGAAAATGTAGCATAAATCTCACGGGAATAAAAGTGAGATGAAAAATCCCTCACGAAAACTCGGCAGCCTAACGGCGCCACATAAAACTTCCGAATATGGAATGATGAGATCAAATAGGGTATCTCATCACATTTAAATATAATGTACAGCAAGAGGAATATAAAAGAACATACCCCAACATTACAAAGAGGAGCTTAAAAGAAGTGACATAAAGGAGAGTACTTAAAAAGAACGAGAGAAGTTAGATCTCTTACGAAAGTTCGGCAGCCTAACGGCGCCACTCAAAACTTCCAAAATGGATTGATGAGAGAGAATAGGGTCTCTCATCACATGAACATAAAAATTAAAGTAGGATTAATATAAAAGATCATCCCAATAACAAGAAAGATGAGCTTTAAAAGGAATGACATAAAAGAGTGTACTTAAAAAGAAAGAGAGGAGTAAGATCCCTTACCTCGGGTCCGAATTGACTCGACCGTTCTTTAATCTCCTGAATAATAAACTTGAGTTAATTTCTACTTCCTTAAGAACCTTTTTCAAGTTCATTATTCCTTTTATATCACTTATTACCATGTTATAAACACTATGTAATCATTTAGTTAATAATGATTGTTTTGTCGATATTTGGTTCTTAAGTCGAAAGTGGACTTCTTACAATTACATGTTGTTCGTGTGGAAAAATTTTTATTATATCCTGTATTGTATTCATGATTTAGATATAATATATGTCATATATATCCAGTACATGCATGCATTTATAACATTACATAATCATTTATAGGTAAGAAATGAAATACACCGTTCATGGAGACGGTAAGCCGTACGTACCCATGAACGCTACTTTCATTTCTATTTCATATTTTATAGAATGGAATAATAATGATATAAAGTTATATTATAATTCCAGTATAATATCATATATAATATCATAGTTCCATCCTTTATACGCCCCACATATGGTATTTAACGAATCAAATCACTTTGAGGGGGCGGTATTCCGCACTTCCTTAAATGAAGATATCGCGTTTACCCATAATGGAAACCATAAAGGTATGCCCAAAATGAAAAAAAACTGAAGCTTAAGGAAAACATAAACATATTATATATCATATATAAAAATAGTGACATCATAATGGCCACCTTTGAAGGTGTTAGATGAGTATTGAACAATCATCGTTTCGGGAGGCAGAATTTCGCCATCCACGGAAACCGTATGTTCTTTAACCATTTGATGTAGTTGTGTGAGAGTGTAGCTCGAATAAATCTTATATAAACATCATAGTATATTTAATATACTGGTTTTGTTAAAAATAAGTAAATTAAATGAGTTTAGAGGGTTTTAGAAACAAAATAAAACAAATGAACTTGAGAGAATGAATTACCTTTAAAAGTGTAACTCCTTTTGATTTGAGCCTAAAGGCTTCTTTTGAAAAGATTTTTCCCAAAGGGAATCCTCTAGGATGAGTAGAGGGATGTGGAGAGAGTAATTGGGCAGGTTTTGGCCGAGCCGAAGGCTTGAGGAGTGTGTGAAATGAGGTAGAGGTGGGGGCCTTTTATAAGAGGAGAGGAGGGGCACTTTTGGAAAGTAAAGAAATATTACTTTATTTGAAAATGTGTTTCGGTTTTAAAAGGTCCCACATTGATAAAATTCGTGGATAAGGTGATTAGGATTCTAAATCCACACATCCAATAAGTTTTGGACATGTGTAGTTCATAGATTTTACATTATCTTTCCATTTTATTTAAATCGTCAAATAATGATGTCATCACTGCATCATTATTATGTCATAAATAATTTAATTTATTTAATGTCAAAAAATTATAAAAAAAATACAATGATGTAGGAAATCTTTTTATCTTTCCAATTACTATTTATAATCAAAATTTTGACTTGTTTAACCCTACTTAAAAACTGTTTTAGTAAAACAACTCATGTTTGTGTCAATTTAATTTTAACATTAAATAAAAATATATTATTGTCATTTTCCAACTAAAGTGGCTCCATGGGGTCCCCAAGTTGGCCCATGGCTTGTCTTGGTCGTCCATGACTCACCCAATAGGTGTAGGACATGTGTCATGGTGTTTTCACATTCTTATAATATCATTTTTACCTTAAACTACACTAATTACCACTAATCGCGATTAAAAACTTAATAGGTTACTATTCACCAAAAAATTATTTTTATCCCAATGAACCACATTTTACTTCTTAATGAAAACCATGTATGTCGGATTTTTGAAATTCAAAACACAAATATGGAAAAATTCCATTTAAATGGAAAATCAGTTTTTATAAGTACCACTTAGTGGTTTCACTATTCATCAAAAATTGAAGTTTTTTAGAAAAGTCCCAAAAATTAACCCTAAGCTATATTTGATATTCTGAATGAAAAAATGAATTCTGTTTTACAAAATTAAAAACATATAAGTCACATTAAATAATTTAATAATTAATTCCCGTTGTCATGACAAATAGCGTGTTTTTATGAAACATTAAGTATCAAAAGATTGACACTAGTTTAAGTCCGATTTCAAAGTGAAATTAATTCCAACGACCACTATTGGATTTAATGGTAAAAATATTTTCTAATTTCACTTTAAAACCAATTAAAAATATTATCTAATCATATAAATA
Source organism: Viscum album (assembly GCA_963277665.1). Taxonomy (NCBI): domain Eukaryota; kingdom Viridiplantae; phylum Streptophyta; class Magnoliopsida; order Santalales; family Viscaceae; genus Viscum; species Viscum album. The sequence continues at coordinate 372,704,873 of OY728160.1, read as the reverse complement.
AATTAGATTAAAAAGAGTTTTTGAATTAAAACACAACATTTTAAACTATTCATTAAAAATTAACTTTATCGGAAAAATACCAAAAAATTACACAAAGTAAAATTTGATGTCCCAATTCATAATAAGAGTTTTATTTGGTCCAAAATAATGTATAAGAGTGATCAAAACTATATTTAATGATTGTTCGTCATCAAAAGGCGACAAGTGAACCTTTAGGGAAAACTAGGGCATATACGCCTAAAATTGAATTCTTTCCGTATTTTAAGCCTTTATCTTTTATTTTATAAATGTAAAAACATTTAAAAACATATATAATAATATTTTAGTTATTTCTATCCATTCCAGCCATTAAAACGGCTACATGTTAACTACCATTTAAAATAATATTATTTTATCATTAGAGTGCAACGTGAGATTCCCAAGAAACTCGTTGTTGCGTGTTGGGTACGCCATCGAGCATAGAGTCCCCTTTAAAGTAATATCAAAATTTTATTCACAAATATGGATAAATATGAAAATTCCATATTCTTTATTTACCTGGGGTGTTACATCCTTCCTCCCTTTTGGGAATTGCGTCCTCGCAATTTTAAAATTGCGCTTGGAAACATCCCTGAAAGTCCCACATCGGAACAAGAGTCGGTAAAACAACCACTTTAAAATAAAGGAAGATAAGTACAAAGGTCACCCGAGTTAACCCATACTAGGACTCCATGTAGGAAAACATTGACATGGAGGAGAAAACATAGGGTCATGTTCTGATGGAGAGTGATAGAAAACATGTTTAGGAGAAAGTTAACAATGAGAAAATCACAAACATGTGATGGGTTAAACGGTGTTGGGTTCCCCAGTAGGAAAAGTTAATAGACAACATTTTTGTTTTAAGTTACTTTTTATTGAGGAATTTATTCATAAGGAAACATAATCACTTATCATGTTGACTTTCAACTTTTACTAGATTCCTTAATCAAACTCATATTTTTTTCCAAAAGACGAGTATTTAGGGAGACTTGTTCGCATTAAGAGTACTATAATCAACTTCTAGAGAATCACCTAATTCACAAAAGAGAACTATATACTTCCCATTTATTTAGGCTTTAACCAAAACCAAAACCAAAAGGTTAGTACAAGACCAGATAATCCAGAAAAGGATAACCCTTTATAAAAAGAAAATCTATTCTTAACCTCCAAAATTTGTCCAACAAAACCCAAAGTTCAACGAGGACCATTCTATAATCAATTTGTCCATAAAATTATTCAATGTAAACCAAACTATGATTGAAACCCAAATATTTGAAGGATTTAGTCATATAGTCTTCAAGTTAAATCGTAACATTTATCTCCAAACAACATCAGTTTCTCCTAAAGTCTCTTATTGAAAAGTGATTAACCTAATCACATATCCTCTATGATAGGTTAATCATTTTCATAAATAACCCAAAAACAACTTACTCTTAGTTCATAAAATCATATAACTAAAAATAATCAGTCAAACTGACCAGGGACTTCACGTAGTCCAGTGGTAGGCGATAAATACCAGTCACACTTTGGTTGTGGGTTCGATTCCCGCAGCTTTTTCCGACACGACGGGTTGTCACACAGTCTGCGTGTTGCCCTTTTTCCAAAACTATATAATTCATAAAAAATTCCCCAAAAGAGATAAAATCAACAAAAATGATCATAACATATTTTATCCTCAAGTTTATCTCATGCTTTTCATTTTCCAGCATATCATATAATAACCCATAATTACCTCAAAAGTAAGGATCATATAAACCCAAATGGTTCTTTATAACTATGTCCACAAAAGAAGAGATAACTATTCCTTGAATAAAATTTCATATATTAAACATCAGGGTTACACATAATATAAAAAGTCTTCTAATGTAACCCCATCATCAAAAGAGACTTAATACTCTTAAGAATTTCACCATAACTCTTGAAGCCCTTATATGTTGAGATATTACTTATTCAACATTCTTCATTATCCATTAACCATTCCTTTCCAACATATTCCGAAATACCTCTTTCCTACAAAAAAATCTTGAATCATATCCTAAGATTCCAAAATAGGAAAACAATAGTCATGAAATAGTACATACCTTTGATTAGTCATTCTCAGTTTCTTCATCCTCAATCAGAATGGCATTAGGTATTGGTAAACGAATATTGGTACGCTCTTGGTGACCCCATTCACGAAACTTCTTCATAGGACATGTGTTTGCATAATGACCATGCACACCACATTTAAAACATTCAATTGATCCCTCAGAAAGAACTTCTTTCCCTTTCCTCGAGTCAACTGGATGCTTCCTTTTTCCATGGTAGGTTCTTGCTTTATGACCTTCATTTACACATCTATAGCATATTTCTGTCCCTTTGAAACATTTTCCTAGGTGTTTCTTTCCACATCTTTGACACATAGGTTTTTGAACACACTTACCTTTATGAGTATTACCTGTACTTCCGTAGGGATTTGTTTCTTGAATATATGACATCTTAGAGAAATCTCCAAGGATTAGGTGGTCAATCATGACTCCAGACAGTTGGTTGAGGATAATCACAAGAGTTCTCATTGTAGCTCCCATATCATTCAGTTGCTTGCTCAAAAAACTGTCACAGTTTCCTTCACATCCACTGTTACTTTGGTGCCTGCAAGATCCAACCATTTACTAAAACCAAATAGGTCAGTGTGAGTATATCAAAAAAACCATCATGTACTAATGAGTAAGATAAACACTAAGATATACTTACTAATTCACTTTATCTAAATCTAGGACTCTTTCTGAAATCCTAACCATTATGGTAATGTCACTTGTGCTTAAAGAATACCCTAACCTCTAAAGTTATCTAAACCGACCTCTAATACCAACTATAAGGACCCAGCCTTAAAACTTACTTAATCTTGAGTTATTACAAGATTAAACATTGAGGATCTATTCCCGTTTAGAGTTTTAGAGAATTAGATCATTAAAACTTTCATTACATTCCACATTTAAACAAAGTGGTTACATAAAAGACAGTATTCATTCTTCCCATCAACAGAAACATATTTAAAATATAACACGGATTCTTTCTTGACACATCCTTGACACTATCATCACATCATGTACCATTCCCTTGACCTGTGAAAAAAATTTCAAAAACTTGGGATTAGCATAAAAATCCCAGTAAGGGTTATAAAAATATGGAAAGGAAACATGAGTTCATATATACATAAGAAATAAAATCATACTTTACCCATAAAACATAGGCACTTTAACATACCTCATCAAACCATGAATAAATCATATAAAACATAAGACATAAAGGTAACTTGAGGCATTCATAACATTCTTACGTGGGGAGTAACCCTCTTGGTTACGTTTGGAATACCCATCACATTATATTCCCTAAATCTCTTCGGAGTAACCTTAACGTTTCACTCATTCACGTTACCCAATGCACTGGAGAGCTATAACGGGCTCACCCGCCCTTAGTTTATCACGGAACCACCCATTTTCATAACAATGCCCAAGAACCATAACATAAATGTGTCACATAAAACATGCATAAAGGAAACATAACATTTCCACATTTCAATCACAACATAACATTTTAGTATATTGAAATATTGAATCCATTCAAAAAGAAACCATTTCCAAAACCATTTAAAACATTTAATAATGAGATTTTTGAATCAAAGTGTTCCATACCACCTTGAAGCTTAAAATTTTAAACCATTAATATCAATATAAATAAATCCTTAAAACCATTTTGAAAACATGGATATTAATAAGAACAAATAATTAAAACATTTAAAATGATATTTTGGTTAAAGGGGTTTTACCAAAATTAGAGACACTTGAATACAATAATTGAGGAATAAAATTTAGTCAGAACATTATTATATCATGAGAATAAATGGATTCATGATATAACACTCCAAAGTACAATATATACACCATATAAGAGTGAATTGGTGCATAACAAAAATGAACCCTCAATAGAAATGTCAAATGTGATGAAATCCCTTATAAAGAAGGTATCCTTAAATTAAGGACAAATAAATCTCAAAAATATGTGTGAAAAATATAAATACAAACAATATAAGGGGAAATTAAGTTTAAAACAATAAAAGTTCATTCACACATATTCAATGGAAGACATATTCAATGACTACATGTTGAACCCAAAGAAATCGAAATTGGGTTAAAAAGTTCCCTTGACAGCCTAACGGCATCACATCAAAATGAGTTGACGAGAGATAAAAAGTGTATCTCATCAGTTGGACATAAAATTTACATCAATAAGTATATATGAGAACATATCCCAACATAACTATATGAAAATTAAAAGACCCAACAAAAAAAGTCTTTTTAAAAAAGAGGAGGGTGAAAGTTTCCCTTACCGACTTGGGTATCTTTCAAAACATACACCCCATGAAAGAAGGACAATAGATCATTGATGTAAATACTCATAAACGAAATTATATTACACAAAGAGTAGAATAATGGGCAGTACATACACCACTCAATGGAATTTTTGGCAAATTTAGCATAAATCTCACGGGAATAAAAGTGAGATGAAAAATCCCTCACGAAAACTCGGCAGCCTAACGGCGCCACATAAAACATCCGAATATGGATTGATGAGATCAAATAGGGTATCTCATCACATTAAAATATAATTTACAGAAAGAGGAATATAAAATAACATACCCCAACATTACAAAGAGGAGCTTAAAAGAAGTGACAAAAAGGAGAGTACTTAAAAAGAAAGAGAGAAGTTAGATCTCTTACGAAAGTTCGGCAGCCTAACAGCGCCACTCAAAACTTCCAAAATGGAGTGATGAGAGAGCATAGGGTCTCTCATCACATGAACATAAAAATTACAGTAGGATTAATATAAAAGATCATCCCAATAACAAGAAATATGAGCTTTAAAAGGAATGACATAAAAGAGTGTACTTAAAAAGAAAGAGAGGAGTAAGATCCCTTACCTCAGGTCCGACTTGACTCGATCGTTCTTTAATCTCCTGAATAATAAACATGAGTTAATTTCTACTTCCTTAAGAACCTTTTTCAAGTTCATTATTCCTTTTATATCACTTATTACCGTGTTATAAACACTATGTAATCATTAAGTTAATAATGATTGTTTTGTCGATATTTGGTTCTTAAGTAGAAAGTGGACTTCTTACAATTACATGTTGTTCGTGTGGCCAAATGATTATTATATCCAGTATTGTATTCATGATTTAGATATAATATATTTCATATATATCCAGTACATTCATGCATTTATAACATTACATAATCATTTAGAGGTAAGAAATGAAATGCACCGTTCATGGAGACGGTAAGTCGTACGTACGCATGGACGCTACTTTCATTTCTATTTCGTATTTTATAGAATGGAATAATAATTATATAAAGGATTATTATAATTCCAGTATAATATCATATATAATATCATAGTTCAATCCTTTATATGTCCCACATATGGTATTTAACGAATCAAATCACTTTGAGGGGGCGGTAGTCCGCACTTCCTTAAATGAAGATATCACGTTTACCCATAATGGAAACCATAAAGGTATGCACAAAATGAAAAAAACATAAGCTTAAGGAAAACATAAAAATATTATATATCATATATAAAAATAGTGACATCATAATTTCCACCTTTTAAGGTTTTAGATGAGTAATGAACAATCATCGTTTCGGGAGGCAGAATTTCGCCATCCACGGAAACCGTATGTTCTTTAACCATTTGATGTAGCTGTGTGAGAGTGTATCTCGAATAAATCTTATAAAAACATCCCAGTATATTTAAGATACTGGTTTTGTTACAAAATAAGTAAATTAAAAGTGGTTAGGGGGTTGGAGAAACAAAATAAAACAAATGAACATGAGAGAATGAATTACCTTTAAAAGTGTAACTCCTTTTGATTTGAGCCTAAAGGCTTCCTTTGAAAGGATTCTGCCCAAAGGGAATCCTCTAGGATGAGGAGAGGGATGTGGAGAGAGTAATTGGTAAGGGGTTGGCCGAGACAATGGCTTGAGGAGTGTGTGAAATGAGGTAGAGGTGGGGGCCTTTTATAAGAGGAGAGGAGGGGCACTTTTGGAAAGTAAAGAAATATTACTTTATTTGAAAATGTGATTCGGTTTTAAAAGGTCCCACATTGATATTATTCGTGTATAAGGTGATAAGGGTTCTAAATCCACCCATCCAAAAAGTTTTGGACATGTTTAGTTCATAGATGTTACATTATCTTTCCATTTTATTTAAATCGTCAAATAATGATGTCATCACTACATCATTATTATGTCATAAATAATTTAATTTATTTAATGTCTAAAAATTAAAAAAAAAATCTATGATGTAGGAAGACTTTTTATATTTCCAATGACTATTTATAATCAAAATTTGGACTTTTTTAACCATAATTAAAAACTGTTTTAGTAAAACAACTCATGTTTGTGTCAATTTAATTTTAACATTAAATAAAAATATATTATTGTCATTTTCCAACTAAAGTGGCTCCATGGGGTCCCCAAGTTGGGCCATGTCATTTCTCGGTAGGCCATGACTCACCCAATAGGTGTAGGACAAGTGTCATGGTGTTTTCATATTCTTATAATATCATTTTTACCTTAAACTACACTAATTACTACTAATCGCGATTAAAAACTTAATAAGTTACTATTCACCAAAAAATTATTTTTATCCCATTGAACCACATTTTACTTATTAATGAAAACCATGTATGTCGGATTTTTGAAATTCAAAACACAGTGATGGCAAAATTCCATTTAAACGGAAAAATCAGTTTTTATAAGTACCACTTAGTGGTTTCACTATTCATCAAAAATTGATGTTTTTTAGAAAAATCCCAAAAATTTACCCTAAGCTATATTTGATATTCTGAATTCATAAATGAAGTCCGTTTTACAAAATTCAAACATATAAGTCACATTAATTAATTTAATAATTAATTCCCGTTGTCATGACAAATAGCGTGTTTTTATGAAACAATAAGTACCAAAAGATTGACACTAGTTTAAGTCCGATTTCAAAGTGAAATTAATTCCAAAGACCACTATTGGATTTAATGGTAAAAATATTTTCTAATTTCACTTTAAAACCAATTAAAAATATTATCTAATCATATAAATAAATTAGATTAAAAAGAGGTTTTGAATTAAAACACAACATTTTACACTATTCATTAAAAAATGAACTTTATCGGAAAAATACCAAAAAATTACACAAAGTAAAATTTGATGTCCCGATTCTTAATAAGAGTTTTATTTGGTCCAAAATAATGTATAAGAGTGATCAAAACTATATTTAAGGACAGTTCGTCATCAAAAGGCGACAAGTGAACCATTAGGGAAAACTAGGGCATATACGCCTAAAATAGAATTCTTTCCGTATTTTAAGCCTTTATCTTTTATTGTATAAATGTAAAAACATTTAAAAACATATATAATCATATTTTAGTTATTTATATCCATTCCCTCCATTACAACGGCTACATGTTAACTACCATTTAAAATAATATTATTTTATCATTAGAGTGCAACGTGAGATTCCCAAGAAACTCGTTGTTGCGTGTTGGGTACGCCATCGAGCATAGAGTCCCCTTTAAAGTCATATCAATATTTTTTTCACAAATATGGATAAATATGAAAATTTCATATTCTTTATTTACCTGGGGTGTTACATCTCTAGTTTCTTTTAAATATAATAAAACCCCATTGTTTTTCATTTAAAATGTGTTAAAACATGAACACCTTCTCATCCCTACCCATTACAATTTAACAAATGGAGATAAAGAGAATATATAAAAAACTTCATGAATTCTCAGTAAATATAAATATTTTAGTTATGTTACTATGAAAAATAAGTAATAAACAATAATAACCATCTCTATGGGAATAAGTCAAGTAATTACAAACCATTTTTACCATAATTTACAACCAAAGTACATAATTTGATAAATATTTCAAGGTATAGATAGATTTTTCTTTATGAAATTATTTCACTACTAAATTATTGTAATTACTAAAACACATATTTCATATATTTATAATTCCAGTATATTTTTATTTATAAATTTAGGGGAAAAGTGGTAGAAAAATCCAAAGAAAGCCTTAAGGAATATCATGTGGGTTGTAACCACCTGCCATTAGCATAGCCCAGAATATTTGTCGCTTATATTCCAGAAAAACTTATTATTCCCTATAAACCCATCCAAAACCATCCCTAAAAATTTACTCAAGAAACCAAAATTCCCATATATAAATTCAAACTAAAACCTATCCAAAACCATGGATGAATACTGAAATATTCATCTTAAAAATAAAGTGAGGAAAATGCCTTATTAATTATGACCGGAAGAGCACGAAATCAAATTCAAAAATCAAGAAACCCCAAATAAAAACATTACATGAAGAAACTGTGTGAAGGAAATAAATTAAATCATAGAAGTCACTCACCTAGGTATTTCCTAACTAAAAATAGGGAAATATAAATAATTAAATTGGATTTCACTAGGACTTTAGTGAAATACCAAATCATAGAAAATATTTATTATAATGAAATTGAGAGAGTCTAAAATAAAAGATAATAAATAGATCATATAAAAGGTTTAAATTGAATGTATCTTAAATAAAACCCTTAGAACCACCTAATATCAAGTGGTAAGGAGGAAAAGAGTGGAATAGGAACTCTAAAGTGGCTCTCGGGTGGAGGAGGAGAGTGAATTAAAATGGATAAAAGAATGAAATAAATTTATTTGAAGGAAAAACAAATAAAATTACCTATATAAATAAATGAAAGACACAATGATCCTACCAGTTACTTGTTATAGTTCATCTGAGTACTTATGGTACCCCTAGGTTCTTAAATCCTCCTCAAGATCACTAGGTACCCAGTGTCATAGAGAGTTTTAAACTACTGCTGGAACCTCCACTAAGTCTTTTTTAACTTCAAGAGATCTTACCAAACCTCAAAACACATCCCAAAAAACATAATAATTCTTCCTCAAATAATCTAATTTGATTCCAAATTATAAAAAGAAAAATTAGCTTTTGACCTAAACCAACGAACCAAATAACCTCACCATTCGTCACCAAAACACTTCCATATTGACCAAAAATCAACTTATTAAGACAAGGTCCATTAAAATATCGCTACTATATGACTTATCTCCCCTAAAAGGTTCTATGGTGAATCTTATCCAGTGATACAATACACGAATTTATTAATGTCGTGCACTAATGAATCAACTAAAATCATGGTACACAACACCCAAATCGACCATAAATTACCAAATTGTGATCACATTACCCATATATAATGAAAAATACATTTAAAAACATATATCCCTTTTCCAAATCCTCATCAACAAATATGATTTAAAGCACTAAGACTACAAGATTTCAATAACCATAAAATATACCTACAACCGATTCATAAATATTCCTTCAAATTATGCATCAGGCTTTTTCAATATGAATCCAAACCCCTAAAGGAAAATGCTAATAAAAATATGAAATAAATGATCAAGACCTACCATCATTTATATGATCATCTAAATACCACAATATAGTCTAATATGATCTAATATTCTCCCCACCATATTAAATACCTTATGATCCCTCTACTTAATCTACCACTAATCATTATTTTATCAAAAGTGTTTATCTAATGAAAAAAACTAAATTTGATTCTATTCCAAAATTTCATTTTAAAAAAAATGTTTTAAAAAACACTCACATGGAAAAAAAACTACTTAATATATGTCAATCAAATAAAAACACTTTTCAATAACATTTATAACCACAAATCCACTTTTATGTAGACACTTTATTAGGAAAAAAATTCCCCTTTATTAAATTTTGAAAAACATTAATGAGTTTAAATAATCACTCCATTGAAAAATATTCTTTTAACATCGAAAATGTTTCAATATGCTCAAATCAGTAATAGATTTCAAGATGGTAATAATCAGAAGGTATTAAAAAGAAAATTACAATATCAATATCATTTATTATTATGAAAATAGTCTATAAAGATGGTATAATGTTAATTATTTGAATTAATAACCCTATCATGGTGAAACAAAAAATCATGCATTCTTATCCGTGAAATAATGATTTATAAAGCAAACATGTTCATAAATAGAATATAATAGAACAAGGAACATAGTCATAAAGGAAAATGAATAAAGAAAAAAATCATTCATGTGAAATAATTTAATTAATTAATTAGAAGCTAATACGGTACGTAGGATAAAAACATTTAATTTAATAAATATTATTTAATTAATCAATTCTATTCACATATTTTATGAATAATATAAACAAAATACACATATCATCAAATTCCTCTAGTTCGTATAATTCATAAATCTGAGAAATATTTGGCACCAAGTCGATCTCTATAACACTTTATTGATTCTCACATACCACAGAAGAGGTATTCATGATAATACCTCATCTATATTGGTAATTCATACCTGTCTACATATATGTAACTAGTAACATGATATTTCTTTATAAATCAAATAGTGATACCTTTTAATAGGTTAATTATCATGTTATGATTATCATAGCTCTAATATACTCGTGATATCAACCATACCGATAGATCTAAGTGACCATTGATATCATCCCACTACTTTGATAACATTTTGTAATGATTTTGACCTGAATCACCCAAATGGTACTAGGATTAAGCCATAAAAATATCCCAGTAGAAATCCACACTCCAAAATAGTTGGAGACCTATGTTATGGGTCTCAGTGAATACTTGGGGATTGATTTGCCTAGTTTTTGAAAATTGGTTATAAGAAAAGAAAACTGATACTACATGAAAGAAAATATGCGTTATTACAAAATACACAATTTAAATAAAAGTCATTGAGAAAAAATTATTTTTGATGCAGTAGGATAAATCTCAAACCCAATCTCAAATCTATTGTCCCTACACTAAATGGAACATGAACCATATAGAGGGTGATATATCACAACATAATAACTTACCCATACATATACTAGTACTTGTAGGTACCTTCCAAACAATCCATGAATATGTTTATCCAATGTGGTTCACATACAATGTGAGATCATATAATACTTAGTAGGAACCCACCATGGATCCTAAACATAGGTAATATTCTCAAGTGTATGCATCAAATAAATCAAATCATTTACATATATATATATATATAATATTTTAAAAAAATTCAATCAAAACATAGTAGTACTAAATAATATATAATATCATAAAATTGTATCAACAATGTATGATAACTCTATATATAGGGAATCTTTATACCTGATGAACCTTCTTTGATCCTATAGCTTGGGATCTAAGTTGAGAAGGTTAGGGAAACCCTGATGACCATCCCATGGAATTGATATCACGTTATTTCTGTCCGTGGTTGATTGAGGTGGAAAAACCCCATCCATTTAAAAAAGGAAGATGTATACATGAGTAATGGAACTACCTTCATATCCCTTGATGAACAAAAGAAGGGGTATGTGAAATTATGTTCATAGTGAGCCCATCTCAATCATAATTATCCATATATGTAATACCTTATTACAATTTATATGATTTAAAAATACCTCTTTTAATATAAACTATATCTATCAATGTGGTATCCATGTATAAGTACAAATCAATTATAATAAATAGTATTCTCAATATAATAGAAACTAAAACAATCAATCACATTTCATAGTACCTATCATAATAATAAGGTAATTTAAAAATATGGATATTCATAACATAAGAATATGTAATCACTTGATATCACCTAATAGATTGAAAAAAAGTTATACAAGAATTAATCCAAACATAACACAGCTTATAAAACACTATTGTATTTATGTTATAGTTGAGGAAAATCATTCCCATTAATATATATATATATGAGGAGAAATTCATGGTTAACTAAATTATATCCAAACAAGTATTTAACCGAACAATTACCTTACCACCGAAGAAAATCTTATCCCTGTTTATGTATGAATCATTGAGTTATAACTAATGTAGGTTAAATTTGAAATTCATGATCTCCATAATAATATATGTTAACAAATATAATATAGAGTACATATAATCAATTATTTTCACCCTACCCATAATGCTCAATTTAAAAAAACTAATGAGTTTATTCTCAAACATATTATGAGTCTATAAGGGTTCTAGAGGAAGGTATTGATGTTATTTAATAATGTCTAGTATTTTCAAGGAGAGTGGTCTACAACCTATGATTGTAAATTCCATAAAATTCTGAACATATAAATTATACTTACTATAATAAATAAATAGTTTATAAAAGTTTCAATACCTTGAAAACATATTAATAACATAAGTATAAAATTATTCAATTCATAAGTTTTATATAAAAACAAGAAAACCCCTTTATTATTCATTATCAATTTTTTAAACCATAAATATTTTATCTATATTCCTTTAAATATTAAATATATTGAGATAAATATAATATATCAAAAACATACAATATTTATAATAAATTTAAATATGTGTGAGATGTTATCATGTTCAAAAATTATAAAAAACTAATAAATTCATTTGTTGGGATATGTAAAGTGTTTGAAAATTCTTGAAATAATAAATTAAAATCAAATTAAATAAATTGAGAAATTTTTATATGTATATAAATATTTTTTCATTATGGAGCTAGTTTAATACCAAATTTAAATATTTATCAAAACCCATCATTTTATGTCTTTATAAAGTATGGTGGATTTTATTTACTAATTTAGGGGAAATAGTAGCAAACAAATCCAAATTAGGACTTAAGGAATTTCATATGGTTCGGAACCACCTACCATTAGTGTAGATTTGATGATTCCTCTCTTATACTACAATGACAATAAAACATATCATACAAACCAATATAAATCTATTTATAACCAATTACTCAATAAACCTAAACTATTATGTGTAAAACGTAATTGAAACCTAGAAATATGCTAGGAATAATGTTAAAATAAATATCTTAAGCATAAATTGTTAAAAAAAATTCATATTAATGAAGACACAGATAACCCTAAACCAAATCCCCAAATCAGGAATACTATAATAAAATTATTTCCTAAATGAAATTTATCAATTTTGGGAACAAAATATTAAAAACAACACACATAGGTTATTTCAAACATAAAAAAGGAAACCATGGAATTAAAATGGATTTCACCATGAATTTGATGGAATTTGAAATCATGGAATACATTTATATTAAAGAAATCAAGATAGAAGGAATGAGAATTGAAATAGGATAGTGGATAGAAGGATTAATATGGATATAGATTGAATAACACCCATGAAATACCCTATGATAAAGTGGTATGAATGAGGTAAAGAAGGGGAAGATTAGCTCCCAACGTAGCTCTAAGTTTGGGGAAGGAGTGTTAATTATAAAGTAGAAAATAATGAATCAAAATAAGTTAAATTAAAAAATGTAATAAAATCCCATTATAAAAAAACACCCAAATCGTGATAAGTACTCAGTATGTTTTAACTAAGTACGTGGTAAAACCCCTAGGTTCCTACCTCTTCTACTAGGATCAATTGGTACCTAGTTGTAATATCCGGGTTTTTCATTGAGAGATTTACCACTTTTTACCTCTATCAAACCCTTTTTTACCACAATAGAAGTAACCAAGGGAGTAGTGCAGGTTTTGGGAGTTTTATAAAGGGATCATGGCCCAAAAACCTATTTTTAAATGAATTTTGATGAGGAACACGGTTAATGCATGATATGAACAACCATGAACCTCAACCATGAGACCTAGAATGGGAGGATCATGGTTTGATAAACCATGTGAAGGAGTATAGTAAGCCATAAAAACTTTTAAAAAAATTGAAAGTATATTTTATATGGTTTTCACATGATTTTTATAATTATTATCCTTAACCGTGAATGATGTTTCCTTATAGACGATGAGGTACGCGTGGTTGGAAAATGGTTTTTTCAACCAGTCACCCTATTAAATGTGATAGAAATGAAAATTTTCTCCCCATTCCCTTAAATCTAAAACACTTTTTTCCTCCACCTTCATTTTCATAGAATAACAACATAGGAGATCCCCATATTCTTCTTCTTCTTTTGTGAATCTCTCTCAAATGGACTATGATTTGATCTGAATTGATCAAATTAGAACCCTCTTTGTAATTTTATTACTCCTCTTGATTCCTTTCTCAATTTTAATTATTGTCTTTGGTGTTATCTCTAATAGAGATAATATACCCTATTTTAAGAGATTTTTTCTAGTTTACCATTTTCTCTTATTCTAGCCCAAATATAATGGTGATACTAGATGAAGAGTCTTTTACTGGGCCTAGGTAGGTTTTGAAATCTTGACCCCAGGTACCACTCATGGGTTCCATAAATATTGTTGTCAACATGGCCCTATGAATTCCTCCCCATATGCTAGAGTCTTTTGACTAGAAACAAGGGTCGTGGGTGTGATTGTAGAGAGACAATTCACTCATAACCAGATTAGAACATTGTGCATATGTAATATAATATAATAAATAACGTAAACATATGTAAAAAGACGTCATAGAAAATTAAGACACTATAATAATTAGTCCAGTAACATGCTATTGAGGAAATAGTATAGTAATGGATAACAACTAATGAAGCTGATAATAATAATCATAGTTAGAAACTAAATCATATAGAAAAGTTTATGATAATATATTTCATGTCCTTATAAAGATGGAAAATATATATACATGGCAGAAGGAAACACAATATATAAAAAAAACAAAAAAAATCCAAAAACTATCCATCATTCTGAGTATTTTCTTCATCATCTTATACAAAGATCCAACCTAAAGAAAGAAATCATGATTACTTTTGCAAAGTTGGATGCCTCCTATTTTCAATACATTCATACATGTACTCCTCCCAGGTATTAATGAGGGACCAGATATAGTGTGAGATAAATATTAGTAGTCCACCACCTATGGAATTTATACCAACCAGTTTGTGAAATATAAATTGACAATGTGCAGGTATATTTAAAAGTAAAGTAATACACTAATGTAAATTCCTCAATACCTACTTCAACCTTATATAGTATCTGAACATATAATCCTTTAATTAATTATATTTTATTTTTAATATATTTTTCATGTCAGGATCAAGGGCATGACCAAGGCATCATATAATAGTAATGATAACTAAGGATCCAAGGTAATAACCAAGTAATTTTTTATAATGCTAATAATGAAGAGGATACATGGTAGTAACCAAGTAATCATTGACCATAGGGGTCGATCCATCTTAGTGAATCTATAGCCTAGATATAAGGGGTTTGAGTGTAATCCAAGTGGGATCACCCAAGGAATTCCACCACAATATGATTCTAACCAAGTTCAAGGATCTCATCCAAGGTAAAACGAGATAAGAAATAACCGGTCCCAATTGGTGTATCCATGGAACCACATGACAATAGGAATCAAGATGAATCTAAGGATCTATCCAAGGAATCCTAATATCTGAATGATAATTAAGGGATCCTACGATGTCATTCCATGTATCAACTAATAAAAAATTGCAAGGTTCCAAAGTGGGTATCTCCCTTAGCAACTGGATCCTTGAATTGGAATGGTATCCATGAGTGCTCAAAGCATTCCATTTGGAATCCAAGGCTGGGTCGAGTCTAACCACTACTATAAATATGAATTGGTCCATATTAAATAGGAACCTTATACTTGATTCATTTGATAAATTACTTCATGTACTACTCATTACATTTAAATAGACAATTGTTTTATTCCATAGCTTTTATTAGTCTGACAATGCATATCAAGAATATGACTCTATTTAACATTTCAATTACATTTCCATTAATTAGTATCACTCTACCGCCTACCATTAATCATGTAAAGGTGTATTATGGACATGAAACCAAGTCATTCAATTACATTCAAACAGTCCAAGTGATATATATATATATTATACTTTCTATTTAGAATTGATATTAATTTATTAAATTGGAACACTTGCCTTTGAATATTCAAGTGGAAACTACCCAAGATATCCATTAGCAATACATAATTTATTTTATTAAGAGGGCTTACCGTTAGTTGGGTGAAACCACTTACCTGGACAATGTTATAGATAAACCCACATGGGTTACCAAGGCATAATCGAAGGAAACAATATAATTTGGGTGGAAATAATTGAGGTCTCAAACCACAATAATATAATGATAATATACATAAAGGGATCAGGAATATGGTCGTGATGATTATAAGCATGAAATGGAAAGTAAATAGGCTGCACCTATTGAAATTGGTGCACACACAATGATGAGAGTTTATAAAATGGATAGACTTGAGGGATGAGTGATAGACCAACTACCTTAAGCTCATAAAACCCTCCTCATCCTTTATTATCCTTTAGTATTTCCTAGATCAGAAGAAATTTGATGAATGAATCAACACCCTAAAAATAGGGAATAAGGTCATGTACCATGATAACTCTGTCATGGAGAATAAAATGATGAAAGGAACAAGATGAATAGCGATCTTACTAGAATGCATCCAATGAGATAGATGGATCTAAAATTGAAGTATGTATTGATAAGTGGTAGTAGATCCCATCTTAGGGATCCATGGGTGCTCCTGTGTGAGAGAAGTGTGAAGGGTGAGGCTCTGAATGAAAATCAACACCATGCCTCTATTTTAAAAAAATAACACATGAAATTATAGGATGTGTAAATTCTTTACATGTCATGTAAGTCATAGTGTCTTAATCCCAAGAAAAATCCATTTACATGATATGAATGGTCCTGGACAAGCCATTATAAATCATGTAATGTTTAGATGTTATTTATTCAAATTACACATCATCTAATTGGTCTACAGCATACCTTCAACACTCCTGCTTCCCTCTTCCCAAAATAACCAAACTGGATTACAGCTTGGTTTTAGGGTCCAAGACAAAAAAATAACTTCGGTAAGATTTTAAAGTGGAAATTAAAAGGATCCTTAGCTAAAGGAAAAAAACCGGATTCTTACTATATTCCACATTAAAGGAACTCATCATCAAGTTCACCTTCCATGGGTGGTGAAACACTATTTAAGAATAAATCAGGTCACTGGGAACTTACATCGGCCTCTCGCTCCCATGTGTAGTCTTATACGTGGTCATGGTACCATAACACCCACACTAAAGGGATAGATCAACTATAGAGAGGCTTTATGATCCATTCAATGATTAATATAGGATACTCTTAAAAATAAGCATTTGCATATAATTAAACATCCTTAAGATCAAAATTATGATATGGGTGATCATGGTAACAGAAAATCTATGAAACATGGAAGATGTCGTGCATGGAATGGTACCTATTATGTATTAGTAACTGATAGACTACTAGCTTGGCTCTATCCAGTATCGCAAACAACTCGATGTAATTATTCAAAATCTTCCCTTGCCTATGTATCCATCTATTCCCAATCCTAGGTAATACCAAAAAGAAAACATGATCCCCAACCTAAAACTCTAGAGATCATTGATGGAGATCGAGATAGGATTTCTAAATAGACTGACTAGTATACATATGCTTTCTGATCAATTGAATCTTCTCTGAAGTCTCCTAAATGAGATGAGAACCTAGTAGGGTTACCTATCCTAACTCTAACTAGAATAGGGGTGAATGGAATTTCCCACCATAAAAGTCCTCATAGGTATCCATCTGAATCATTTAATAAAATATATTATTTTAGTTGAACTTGGTGAGAGGGATATGCTTCTCCTAATAACTACTAAAATCAAGGATGCATGCTCGAATAATGTCCTCTAATGCATGTATCATCCGTTTTTACTAGACATCGATCTGAGGGTGAAGGCTATTCTTAGAATCACATGTGTACCCATATCACTCTCTAACCCCATCTATAACATCAAAATGAAATCATCATCCCTATGTAAAATTTTAGTATGTGGGATCCCATGTATCTGTATGATCTCATAGACAAATAGTCTTCTCAGATAATCAACTGAGAAAGTCTCTCAGATAGGAATGAAGTGTTATACATTATTTAATCGATAAATGACTACCTAAACTATGTCACTGCCTTGTGGAAATGCTGGTAATCTTACTACAAAGACCACAACCACATCTTTTCATTTACATTCTGGTTCTGGTAATAGTTATTACAAGACTTCATGTTGTTGGTGATCTTTCTTCACATTCTAATAGGTGTAACACCTAGTGATAAATCATGATATCTAAAATTCCATCTCATACCACCAATACTAGCATCATATATATTGATACATCTTAGAGATTCCTAGATAAACTATCCACTGGGAAGAATGAGACTCTATCATAAGTTCTTATATCATATATATAAGAACCCATACATGTTCATGCATATATAGGATGTTGTATCTATCTACAGACCAATCCAGAGGTGTTTTCTCACCAGAAATACTCTCCTAGGATAAAAAAACTACATACTCTTTACCCTCTCTAGGATTAAATATATAACCTCCATGGATGAGAGATAAGACTACTCATGACTATCTTGAAACTCTATATGAGTCATAGAAAATAGGGCCATCAATTTCCATTCATCATTGGCTTCTTTCATATCTTCTGTATCAGTTTTCTGACTCAGTGTATCTTCTACTGCATTTTCATTTCGAAGCATATAGGGAATCTCAATATCAACGGAATAAAGTAATTTAGCCCATATCCTCTATCTAATATTAAATAAATACAATGTAATGATATATTTTAGTCTTTTGAGGTAAATATACACCATAAAGTGCTCACCCATCAAATAGTCTCTCCATTAATATAAGGCATTGAAAAATGCTACCATCTTGAGAACATGTGTTCAGTAATTCCTCTCAAGAGGCCTCAAATTCCTAGATCAGAATACATAATCTCTATCCTCTTACATCAACACATCTCCATGAAATATTTCAGATTCATCACAGACAATTTTATAGCCTCTACCAAGCTTTGGAAGAATCATAATAAGTGTAAAAATGATCCTTATTTTTTTCTCTTAAATTGATTTCTCGCACTCTTCTAGACACATGAACATAACAACCTTCTTTTTAATACAATTAATAGGAGAATAATGGTGTGAAAAGTTCCGTATAAAATTCCTGTAATATCCAAGAAGCCTTAAGAAAATTTTTATGTCATACATGTTCTTGGGTTGCTCCCAAGAAACCATATCACTCAATTTATCATGATTAAAAAATACTTCTGATTCCATGATAATATGACCCAATAATTGAGATTTTTTATCTAAATGTGGAACTTATAAATCTTGGAAAAATATGATCCTATATCAATGTATTTATAATGATTTTAAGGTGTTTAGCATGGTCTCTAAAATTTTGAGAATACAACAAGATGTCATCCATAAAGACCATGAATAAACAATCTACATACAGGTGGAATCCCTTATTCATCAAATCCATGAAAATGGTGGGTGGTTTCATAAGAAAAATTACATGAAAAAATTTTCATGCAGACTATACCTTCTATAAAAAAAATTATGTTGTATGTCTAAAGGCTTTACTCGCACCAGATGGTAGCCTGATCTCAGTTCAATCTTAGAAAATAACCTTGCACCTCCGAGCTGGTCAAATATATCATCTATTCATGGAATTTTATACTATTTATTAACCTTAATATAGTTAAACCATTAGTAATCTATGAATAAACAAAGTGTACCATCTTCCTTCTTGGAGAAAAGAATGAGTAAACTTTAAGAGGAAGTGTTAGGTTGAATAAAAACTTTTGCCACTAGATCCTTAAACATCTTCTTAAGCTCCTACAGCTTAGTAGGTTTCATCCTATATGGAGGAATGAAAACTTAAGCTAATCCTAGAACAGGATCAATAGTAAACTCCAACTCTTTCTTATGAGGTAATCCAAATTTTTTTTGAGAAATATGTCCCTTAAACAATATACTACCAAAGGGAATTCATCATGATGTAAACCCTGATCTTCTATGAAGAGACTAAAAATCTGGGCAGTCAACCCACATATCCCATGATGATCTGGTCTAGCACTACCATCCTTGACATTCCACTCATCTTTTGGAAATTACGTTTTCCCTCTAATGATGCAAATGACACGTTGAAACGATTGAAGTCTACAAATTAGTGATGTATAACCAACAAATACATCTGTATAATGACATCGAAGCCCATAATCTCGACGAAAAATCGGTCCCATAATAAGGGATAAATACCTAACTAAAGGGGAAGACCTTACAATGGTGTATTCCCTTTGACCACACTAATAATGATGTTTTTGGGGTCACCAGACCATATTAATACTGATTTTATAGCCCAAGACCTTCCACAGTTGATAAAGTGATAAATGAGTGTAAGAAAACTATATCAAATTAACTAGATACAATAGTGGAGGCTATATGAATAATACCTCATATTTTTTGTGGTATTCTACTCTGATCCTCATATATCAGTTCCAAGGCATGCATTTAGCATGATCCATGGCCTAGTGATACATTTGGACAACCTTTATTTTGACCACTCCACTAATATTGATGATCAAGAGTATCACTACCAAGTCCATGAATTCCTCCTCATCCAAACAAGCTGGTGCTAATCCAACTCCCTACCTGAAATGGCATAAAATATCGTAACCCTGAAGATGGAGCTAGTGTTGAGCCTCTTCCACTAGAATCTTATGTAAAGGTCCAACAGAATCTATGAAGATGACCCATATGTCCATAATAATAGAACTCTAGATGGTCTCTATCACATTGAGGCTTTATATTCCCTTGTTTTCCACACTGATAGTATATAGAAGTGATTGCATTACAGTTACTATGACTACCACTACTCTATCGAGAAACCTCAAATGAGTGCTTCCTGCTACTAAAAGAACTATTTTCCCTCTTTTAAACGAATCCTTTATTCCCTAAACTATCACCATCACAGAAAATATTCTTAGTTATATGATCCTAATTAATTATCTCATAAAAAAGTATGATAGTGAAAAACATTCACCTAGGTACAGATGGAATACTAGATCCCATCCTCGAAATATCTAGCATGAGATAGATCATCACTGACTAGAAGTGATAAAATGTGTTGTAACTCAATAAAATGTGATTAATACTCCATGACAGACATATAACCTAGTTCTAGATGAATGAACTCTCTAGATTGGCCATTTCTCATCATCTGAAGAAAGAAGAGATCATAGAAGGCAATCTAAAAATTAGCACAAACCATGCCCTGATGATGACTAGCCTGGAAAATCACATCCCACATGTACGTTCCCAAATCATGAAGCATATAGGTAAAAATCATTAAATTATTCTTTGGAGGTGTCTCAAGGAGATCAAAGGTTGATAGAGTGGATTTTTTCCATGACTAAGCAGCCTATGGACCTCCATCCATCGAGAAGGTGGGAGGATGTTGCTTCTGGAACTCACGTTTTAAATCATCTATCATAGGTTTAGGTTATGGAGAACCCTTAATGGACTAAATCAGATGTATAAAACTATCTTGAAGCTGAGAATCAGTACCCAGATCAATTATAATAGGTGTTTCCTCAAGTGGTACTCTTATTGGTAAGACTAGTGACTCAGGTCCCACAATCTCAAGAGTATGGTAGTCACCACCTTCCTATAGTATAATGCAAGTAATCCATGGTGGTATTGGTCTTGAATTCCATGAATATTCCTTAGATCATGATTTAATAATAGTTATAAGCAATAGAGGATGAAGAATGTAGGAATAAGGTATTTCTATCCATGGAACTACCCTAAGTACTTGCTTAGAAGGCTACGGTATTGGTAAGTGTTCAAGTTTAATTTGTAGGAGTTATAGTTGATTAAGGGTCAACTATACCGTTCCTCTTCATTTACTAGAAACCAGTTCATTTTATAATTCTAGAATTACATTTTATGTTTTAATTTTCTTATTTACATGTATCTAAGTTTAGTTAATATGGATCTTCATTCCTAGTGAATAATGGAATATACACTTTATCACTAAAAGAGTCACCCATTTATTTTCTATTTAACCCCATCTACATTGGGTCTTAGAATGTAATTGATTATATATGATGGATCAACTTGATAAATTACTCATTACAACCCATGAGGTCCCATACACATCATGAATTCAAACTATAAATCACTCAACCATAGCCAAAGAGTACAACAGGCACAATATAACTACCATAGAATCACGTAACAATCACAAGAAACACAATAAATGCAAGTAGTGAAATGCACCTATATGGAATGGAATATGCATGGCATGTGGATTCTAGGTTCCTATAACAGTGCATGTAATAATGATCCTGTCTCTCATCTCATCAGGACAAGGATAAAATTCAATTCTCAATCATAATAATAATAATAACCACCACATAGAATATGCATCACCCAACAGTGAAAGGATATCAACTATAATAGGAAAAATAAAGACCAGCAATTCCTTATTTTAGGTAACTTGGTATTTCCTCGAACATAGGTTTGCTATGCCCTAGCACATATTATAACCAAGTTTTAATGAATCTTCAATATCTTGTCTATTGTAACAAAATAGTAAAGTATGAAATGAACTCTTTTATTACCCCTTTGTGATGTCCCAACCCTAGGTTCCACTCAAGAGTTCCCCAAAGAAGGTTGGCCGCATGATCTCAAGCACACCTCCCTATACACAAGTGGCTTATAACTATTAGTGAGGGCCTAGGGTGTGTCTATGGGGATATTATTCCCTCATAACTAGAGTGGAACACAGTGGATACGTAATATAATAGATGAAAGGATGGATGCATATATAAATAGATAGAATAGAAAAAGTAGACAATATAAACACCAAACCAGTATCCTGCCATATAGAAACAGAATATAAATGGATAAAAACTAAGGAAACTAATCATAATACTCAAATATTGAAACAAAATCATATAAAAAAATTTAATGATAATGTATCACATGTCACTAAAAATATGTAAAATAGGTATACATGGAATAATGTAATACATTATATACAAAATAATCAAAAATAATCGAAAAACTATCCAAATATTGAGTGTTGTCTTAGTCATATACTACCAAACTCCATCCTAAGTCATGAAATCAAGATCTGGTTTCCCATATGGGATGCTTACCCTTGTCAACACCTGCATACATGTAATCTATTTGGGTACCAATGTAATCCCATGATACAATGTGAGATTATTCTTAGTAGGCCATCACCAATGATGTCTATACCATACATTCTTTGAAATATAAATTGAAAACATGAAGTTATATGTAAAAGTAAATTAGTACAGTAATGTAAATACCTTTCTACCTTGTTCAGCCTCATCAGGTGTCTGAACATTTAATCCTATAATTGTTTATGATTCAATTTAATATAAGTATGGTGTGAGGATTCATGGAATGAAAAACAAATCCTATAATA
The DNA here is from genome assembly GCA_963277665.1 of Viscum album. NCBI lineage: Eukaryota > Viridiplantae > Streptophyta > Magnoliopsida > Santalales > Viscaceae > Viscum > Viscum album. The sequence goes on along the minus strand of OY728160.1, from coordinate 372,681,403 downwards.
GTAATGATAACAGAGGATCCAAGGTAATAACAAAGGAATCTATTATAATGATAATAATGAAGAGGGTCCAAACTAGTAACCAAGGAATCCTTGACCTCAGGGTTCAAGGAAAATAAGTAATAATCTGTAGCCTGGCTATAAGGCTTCTAAGTGTAATCCAAGGGGAATTTCCCAAGTCATTCCACCTAATATTATTTTATCCAAGTCTAAGGATCTCATCCAAGGTGAAATAGGATAATCAATGACTGGGCACAATGGGTCTATCCCAGATACCACATGTTTGTAGATATGCAGTTGGATCCAAGGAGTGTATCCAAGGAATCCTAATATTTGAATGATAATATTGGGATCCTACAGAGTCATTTTAAGCACCCACTAGTAGAATAGGGCAAGGTTCCAAGGTTAATATCTTCCTTAGAAACTGGCTCCTTGAATCAAAATTCCATCCATGAGTTCTTAAGAAATTACCTAGGGAATCCAAGGCTAGATTGAGTATTGAGACTCTTGTAAAGATGAATTGGTCCATATGCAATAGGCACCTTATACTTGAGTCATTTAATAAATTAGGTCATGTAATACTCATTCCATTTTAATGTTAAATTGGTTCATTCCATACCATTCATTAGTGTGAAAATGCATAGAAAGTACATGATACCATTTAAAATTTTAATTACTTAGTAATTAATTAGGATCACTCTTCCTCCTTCCATTATGCATGGAAATGTGTGCTATGGATATGAAACCAAATAATTCAATTACATTAAAAGAGGCTAATTTATACATATATTATACCTTCCATTTATAATTGATATTAATTTATAAAATTTGAACACTTAACTTTGATGGGTCAAGTGTAATCTTCACAAGATATCCATTAGTAATAAATAATTTATTTAATTAAGATGGATTACCATTATTATGGTTAAGCTACACACCTGAACAATGTTAAAAGAAAACCCACATGGGTTACTAAGGAATAATTGAAGGAAACACCCTAATTGGGGTGGAAAGTGTTGTGGTATCAACCTCTAATGATATAATGGTACTATATAAAAAGGGATCTTGAATAATATAGTGATGATTACAATCATGACATATGAATTAACTAGGAAATTCATGATGGAATCTACGTGCACAAAATGAAGGTAGATTATAATATGACGAGACTTGAGTTATGAGTCATAAACCATATACCATAAGCTCGTACAACTATCCTAATCTAGTAACATACATTATTTTTTATGGATTAGAATAAATATAAATAATATATCAACTCCCAAAAAATAGGTCATATGTGCCTACACCAAGATAACTCTGTTGAGGAGAAGAGAAATTACAAAAGGTACAAGAAGAATAGATATCTTACTTGTTGGAATCTAATGAGATATATGGATATGAAATTTAATTACCTATGGAAAAGTAGTAGTAGAACAACGCTTAGGTATCTGTGGGTGATCTTACATGAGAGAAGGGAGAGGGGTGAGGCTCTGTCTGAAAATAGAGGCTTTACCTCTATTTTAAAATAACTAACTCAGTAAATTACAGTACATGTAAATTATTTACATGTCATATATATCTCAGGGTATTGCTCCTTCAAAAAACCCCTTTACATGACATGAAAAGTCTTTTCCATTCCAATAACTGCCGTATAATGGTTACACACTATATATTTCAATTACACATCGTGTAATTAGCCTACATCCTTCCTTGATCCCTCCTGCTTCCCTTTTCATAAAATAATCCAACTGGCTCACGGCCCAGCTTTAGGTTCCAAGCCAAAAAATAATGTAAGTAATAGTTTAAATTGTAAATTAAAAGGATCCATACTTGATGAAAAAATGGGTTCTTATATAGGTTGTCTACTACATTTCCCTAAAATTCTTGACGTCTCTATCTTGATATGTTGTGTATCATGCTAAAGATTGTATGTATCACCCCTAAAATGTGTAATTACTTTTATTAGTCACCTATAAATTGACCTAAATGTTCCATGAGACCTTTTTACATCATTGGATTATAGAGACCTCAATATAAACCACCCCTTAGGCTATATTTAATTAAATTCACTTGGATAAGTTATTTCTTTTATCCAAAAAACACTTTGGATGTGTTTGGATTGACACATATAAAATAAATGAACAAAATTAATTAAATAAATAGTTAAATGGAATGGATACATCACTTTTCCCTTTTCTCACTTATTATATTATGCTTGACTATTGTTATAGACCTTGATTACACTTTAATAGGTCTAACCTATATTGAGAGAGTCTTGGACTCCCATCCCAGAATGCCTTGGGAGAACTCATAGAATTTATATCGATTAATTGATAACAATTCCATGAGTCACAACACACTTGAATTATTTAAATGTCATAGATTCATGAATGTATTGGATTGACATTGATGATTGATTTGAAAATCTATAAAATTAAAATTCCTCGGATAAGCTCTTAGGATTAGGCTTGATGTCCTATTATATGTATTTCCTCATAATATCTTGTTAGACTCCAATCAAGTCAATATAGAGATTACTTGATACTTTCTCCTCAGGCTTGGATAGAAATTTTTGGAGTGTAATGCCAAGGGATCACCCCTTAGATTACAATCGACCCTAATAGCCAAGAATCGTGGTTAATCACTATGAGATTTCTAAACATCCAAAAGTTAATAATTATATAGATTATTCATAGTTTTTATATGTTTTCTATACTTGGATGCCTTGGATAAATTCCTCATGTCCCAAGATTAATTAAAAAGTCTTATGTTTAGAGACATTTAGATTAGGCTTATGTAAGTAGTGTTGGCTGAGTATCCCATTCGGATCACAATACGACATGGTATTAATTTATTTTAATGATTTATTTACTATAACTTCACATATTTACATATTATATTCACATAATTTATTTTCATTAAACACCATTAGTGGTGGCCTATTGAGTTTTACTCACACCATTTTTGGGTCATTATTTGGTACCTGGATAGACATTATGGAGGCAAGTAAGGATAAATGGAACTGCCTAGAAATGAATGCTTGATTTCCTTTTATATAAGAGCATGGGAGCATAAAACTGAGTCAGTATTGAGGATGCTCATGGATATTGTTTTATTTCTTCATTTTTCCTCCATTTTTAATATACTAGTACTGTTTTTATGTATGCTACCATGCCTTCTTTTTTTTATTATTTATCATCATGATGTCATATGTATATGACTCTGTTTACTATTTTACATCTATTTTATGTAATTTGGATGGTTTATTATCACTACATTATTAATATTATTACTACTATTGTTGTTGATGCTATTATTATTATTATTTATCATTTTGTTCCACTCTAAAAAAGAGTGTGTAGTCTCCCCACTATACAACCATACACAATCACTACTTATCAGAATCCTCTGGCATATGGGGAGGAATGTTTGAGTCTATATGGCTAACTATGCTATTCATTTATCTATAAAACAGGCCTAGGATGTCAAAAGTGGTATCAAAGAAGTTTACTTTTTTCCTTTGAATTACTATTTTAGTATTGGTGGATAGGATATGAGGAAGTCTCAGAACTTGGTAATAATTTGTGCCTGATATTATCTAACACAAGTGTGGGGGGAAATACAATTTACCTAGGATAGGACTTATAGTTCTTTATTTATCCTATTATAGTTTTATTATTTTCACCATTGGGTGATGAAAAAAATTTACAATTTTATATTTATGTATTTTTACCCTTAGGTCGGTATGGTAAGGGATTATTGCCTCATGCATCATTATAGGCATGTAGATATTTATATATAATGGATATTACATTCTATATTTACCTCATTGTTTGTATTTCTTATTTCCTATTGTCTTTACGTCGTTTTTATACTTGTAAATTTCTAAAATTTCATATATGGAAGAAAATAATGGTTACATAAAGTGTATTCATCAACATAAATGGTGTTTTCCCATATATCATGATGATGGAACATTAACTATCCAATTATGAAATGATTTAATCATGGATGTTTTGTTACATGTGCTGAAAATTTTAGTTGTTTAAGGTCAAATTGGTTAAAATTTTTAATTTAAAAAGTTTTTTCCTCTATAAATTGGGAATAGTGGTTCGTATAATTGAACTATTATATATGGATTTGTTAAATCCTCATATCAGATGTAAAAGGGTGGTTGTAGTTACATGTAATTTCAATTGTATCATATACAGTTTATGTATTTATAACTAGGAAATAGTAATTCTTCTAACTGAACCATTATATATATACATACTTACTATATGTTTTTTATTAAATGGTGGTGTAAATTTTAACTTAATGGGTGTTTTCCTCTATAAATTGTAATTGAAGCCCCATAGAATTGAACCTTTGTGATTAAAACTTATAATCTCATCTTCTGACCAAACTCAAGGAAACAGGTAGTTTGGAAATAATATATCTTATAGTTATGCCTTGATTCAATCCTTGTTTATTAATTATATTAATTTATACCTTATATTTTTTTTGGGGTGTGTAATTATCATTATAGATATATACCTCTACATTGGACTCAGGTCGAGTATGAGGAAGGTGTCGACGACTATGCCCCCGAGGTGGTGGGACCTAACCTACCTACAATGCCAGAATAGGAACCTACAAATGTATCACCTTTCATACCTTGACTAGGAACTAATGATCGTATTAGATAGATTTTTTCTAAGATTGGTGTAGTCCATGGAGGTTTCTACGTGACCTATATCGACTATGTCATGATTGAAAAGGGTGTTCCAACAGGAGCATCCACCTAATTTTTTATGGTACGGTGATCCTGGGGTTGTTTATTCATGGATAGAGGCTATGATATTGATGTTTGAGAATCTAGAGACACCTATGGAAATGATAGTGAATATAATAGCATATATTTTCCATGATGATCAAATTTTATCCAACATCCTCTCAATAACCAATGATCTTTCTAGTACCTCAAGATATGTCGACAACATGAATGGGGTGACCTAGATATGGATCTCTGGACACAAATTCTCCTTAAAATTTATCACCCTAGCCTATTCATCTGGAAATAGGTCTACCAAATGTATGAAAAGGGTCCTGAAATGGATCCCAAAATCCCACATACAAGAACTCCCCTACAAAATGGTAAGTACGTCCTAGTGATTGGTCGCCTTCATAGTCAAAGAAAGAAATCTCTGCTTAGAACTATTCCCTGAACTTCTCCCATGAGACCACTGACTCCCCACGATACCTGAGGAATATGATCCACCACTACCTCTCTGTCCCATGAAACATCAACATAAAAAACAAAACCCCTTAATCCTTCCGAGAATGGATCAAACAGAATGTTTTTTCAACCTCCACAGAACATTCCTCTATGACTGTGTTTGAAATGGAGCCACCATACTTCCGAAGACCCTATTGCAGACACTCTTAGAGTTTCCCCATACAAGTTTATTCATCATCAACCTCTACTTTGTATTGATTTTATGGAACATCCAACTAATCATATTTAATGTGAACCTAAAAAAGGATTTTGACCTATATCTATATCTTCAAGAATAAAAAATGTTTAGATACTCTTAAACATGGAATATGGAATACTCATGATTAATTATTTGAGTGTTTATCTTAATTTTATTTAAGGTTAACCTAATCCCAATGTCTACCCATTTTAAACATAGGCTCAAAGAATAATGATGCATGATCCTTTACTAGGTCTCTACCCTAAAACAAAAATCTATTTTTTAATAGGCTCAGAAAAATTAAAGGTATGTACATCAGATCATATGGGGCATAAATAACCATTTCTCAACTGGTCTCGCTTGTTTTTATCACTCACTAAACATAGCTGACACTATTTCCCTACCGACCCATGAAATCCTCACCTATGAATAACTCCAAAATCTATATTGTCCCTCAACCTCTTTTGATACCACTATTTCATAACTCCTCCCCCTAAAGAGTAACCCTCCTAGTCTGATAATGAGATAATGTGTATGGTGACTACTCTAATAAAACATCCAATAAGTCCTAGGATAGTGACTAACACCGAAGTTATATTATACATACAAATGGAAGGTATTACCCTCTAAGAGAAACATGAAGAGAAAAAATATGAGACAAATACACCAATCAACACCTACATATAAAGTAAAAATAAATCTCAAATGTATACAACTAAGGTCATTGAAAACTAATACAAGTCTAAATGAAAAACAAAAATACCAAAAAGGTAAACTCAACAGCTACCACAAATCTCAAATGGCTCCTAAAAAACCATGATCTAGTAATATCGTACCTAATATATAACATAATTCTACTGACCTAATATATATGTGGGTTGAGAATAACATTACACTTAGTAAGATCACCCTCAAATACTCTCATGAAAAAGATAAAGAAATCATACTAAATCAAAGTTAATAACAGGTGAAACTAACTCATCACCTAAACATTTATAATATGTTAGTAGACTCGCTATTGTTACCCTTAACCAAGTATCACATTAAATGGATCATATATTATTGTAATGAAACAGTAAGGGTACCCCGCAATTTCTTCTCCTTTGGTTTTCCACTCTGGACCAACATTATACATCCTAATGTATCTATCTCCAAAAGTAATACAGCACGAAAATAATTTGGCTATGTATCACAATATGCACCTCATGATTTAAAAAATATCATCCACAATCCATCTATACTAACAAATTAGTTTTCAGGATCCACTATAACTCATATGATGTGTATCATACATCAGGTATTATACCTTAATCCATTACAACCCAGGCACGGAGTAACGTAACTCAATTCACCACAGCCTATTCATGTCATATCTATAATGTTAATTTGGATACTATATCAAGAGACACATGTGTTTGAAATAACCATAAGCTATTACAACCCTCTACACACATATATGGGGAAACTAAACACCATGCATACCAGAACATAATACAACCAAGAGATGATTGTAGGGCCAAAGGGGGTACTCACCCATCCTTCCTCACCAACCTAGATATTTGGGAACACACCGTCCCAAATTCTACTAAGTGTTAGTCACACTAACATACATGGATGGGGTAGCATATGAAATAAAAAAATACAATATATAATATATCTCATTACCACATTATGGGTTTAACATAGTCCTAGCCTCAACTACAACTATTGTCGCTCGGACACTCGACTACCACTACTAGGGATTTGATAACCAATAATCACAAAAAATATTTAAGAAGATGCATTAATTTCATTCTTTTTTTAGCATTCCACTTCACTTTAATTTATTTATTATCCACTAATAAACATTATACCAATTACATTTCATTAATCATCGAAGTGAAGTTTGTGCCTTCCATGCATAATCCCAATGAGTCCATTGTTTATCCAGATTATCATTATCATTTCCATTACATCAGCACCAACCCCATGGATTAATTAATTTATAAAAATTATTAACATTCTATAATTCAATGAACTCTAGAAAATTTTCCTAATCTACCATCAAGATATAAAACCAAGCACATCTAGCTGCCTCAAACAATGTAGAAATGAATGCAGATAAACAATAAACCTGTACATATAGCCTTTAAATGGGTTCAAAAAGAAATAATCTTATATCTCAAAATCAAAAAAATTAGTAATCCTATATTTAACATGTTTTTTAATCCTAGTTCTATCCCTAATAGCCACATTCATATCCCCATTAATCTCACTGTCACATGCATCAACTACAGCCACAACCTTAGCCTCCCCACCCATTTATCATCATCCATCACAGGTTCACATCAAATCACAAGGATTATATATAGATCATGCCAAAGGTATAGAAAAAAATAATAGAAAATAGAGAAATGCAGACCCTAAAAACAATACATTGATCCTTCACATGAAAATGGGCTCTCACGACCCCTAACACAAGACATCCATCCTTTATAACCAATAGGAACTCACAAACCCAAGCATTTATCTTTATCAAACAACCAATTTTATTACTATTTGAATTAACTAATTAAATCATCATAGGTTACAAATATATGAATCCTAATTCATCAGCTATCAAAATCTTTCAAACTTTACTAAAACATGCTCTCTTTAATAATCATATAGTTTCATTAAACTTTAAGGAAGAACATTACATTATCATGCCTTTATTCATTATCATCAAGAATTATAGATTCATGTTATCTATACAATTATATTAACACATGGAATAACATATTAAATTAATCACTCATACTTTTATCAATTTGAATTACATCAAATTATAAGAATCAAAAAATTCTTTCAACATGCCTCTTTAATTATTCTTTAGCCCACCAAAATAATTACCAGTTTTACATTATTTTCTATTTTCCAATGAAAGAAACATGATAATGTAATAATAAATGAAATTTATAACAATAATATGTTATATAAAAAACTTTCTAGTAAATCAAGAGGAACCCTATTACCACAGTGGAAAGCAACTACATGTGATCACTATAACCATAAACCATTTCCATTATTTAGTCTAGTTAAATATTTATTAGGTTAATTTCACCACTATCAAAATGGATAAATTGTGGTCACTTTATGATTTTATGTAAACAATAGACGTAATGAATCCCTTACCTCAAAATTTTAATATTCTAAAAAAGGAAATGTAATGCCAACATGGCTATTTTATCACCTCTCCCTTAAGAAACTGAATCCTTCCAATGATGGTACAATAAAATAATGATAAAAAACAACCAAGAAAACAAAATTATAATGATGGAGATGAAACATCATAACATTGAAATAATAAATGGTAGTTAATTATGTAAAATAGAGAGAAACCTCTAGAGGATTTAGAACTCGCCTTAGATCTCCTCAAATCAAAAATCAAAATCCAAGGATTAATCCATATTGATAGGGGAAGGGAAACATTAAAATAACAGTCCCCAGTTCTTATGGTTTGAGAGGAATAAGTAGAGTGAATATGGGTTCAAGGGACTTGGGTATTTATAGTATAAAATAATTTTATAAGACCACATTACAACCCATAAAAACATGCCAATTGATGTTTAAAAATTTAAGTACAAAGATGACATGAGGGAAGACTATGCCTCATCCCCATTAGTCAAAACCATATCCTAGATCTATGTGTGGATCCAATTAAAGGGGATCTATGTTCAATGGTGTAGCCCAATTGTCCACACTACAACTTCCCCTAAAATGGAAGAGTTATCCAAAATATCTACATCTCAACCTCCTTGCTCAACACCACAATGATCGACCATCGGGAATGCATAATGCTACATAAAACTACTATAGTGAAGCCTCCCATATTTTGGTAGCAGCTCAATAAATCCCTCACAATCCATATCATGGGACCACACCATAGAATATTGTCTTGTGGTTTCATTTGTGGCTCAATTCCACATCCTAGCCTCAAATGGTAGTGGCACTCCTCCCCCATTCACACTCCAAACATCTTGAAACCTCCTCTAGGTGTATCTAACACCCAAAATCACATCAAAAATGGATTTAGGGATATGTAACCTTAAAAAAATACCTATCAAAATATTATCATCCTAGAGAATATAAAACCAACCCTAAGATAAAGTAAAGGAAGGTTTATTTGAAGGAGTACACCATGAGAAGCCTCTCAAGGATCTCCCCATCATATGATATTACCCACCACACTTAGAGAAAAAAAGTTAAGAACCATGAAACAACATTAAACATCTATAAAAAACTCTATTCAGTAAGATACCTCTCACATGAGAGAAAGGCCAGAACAATTTATCAATCGAAAAACCATCTCTTAAACTCTAAATGGTCCAAAACCACAAATGAGAAATGTTACAAGAGAATAATTAAGAAAAAAATAACTCAGGGTGCAAAGTGGTTATCTGTGACTCACAGTCCCACATACTCTTCTCCATGACACTATGACATCAAATTACATGAACTAAGGGATATAATTCCTACACAACACAGTCTCCTAGTGGTATTGGATCTTCATGTACTGGTTATTAATGGTCACGTCATCATCAATGTCAATATCAACCCAATAAATGATTTGAGAGTTATCATGAAGGTATCAGTGAAGTAGTAAATTTTGAAATAAATCATGTATTTGGATCATCTACAAGAAGGTTCTATCTGAAATTGCAGGGTTCCAAGATGATAAAACACCTCAAAAGGTCCAATAAATTGGAAAGAAAGGTTACTATGATGAGAAAACCTCTACTAGCCACAATACATAGTTTACTTCAAAAACAAATAATATCTCACATTATAAAGGTCTCCTCTTATGAATGGAATTGGAATTTTATAATCTTTTTCTACTTTCATACTTCTATGAATTACCTGAATCATCTATTTTGTATTATGTGGAAGCTTTAACCTATGAATTGCTGACTCTATGACCCTATCCCAACACAATGTAGAACGTAAAGTGTATTTGTATAAATCTCAAAAAATTTACATACTAATGGTTAATTGAAACTATTTTTTATTCCTTACTCAACCAAGGGTAGGTGTATCATCCACGAACCGCTAAAATTCAGGATAAAAAATGCAACATATATTCAAGAGTCTTGATAGTCTGCAATGTTTTCCTATTCATCTATGGATGAAAATCAGTGTTAGGGAATAAATAATAGAAAAAATGATGTTGAATACCTCTCCACACACTAGAGGTAAAATGAGTATCATGACCATAAATAATTATCCTTGTCACTCCTTGCAGTCTCACGACCTCCTCTAGATATTTCCTCGACAAAACCTTAATTAATCTCAACTCCATGATCACTATGAAGTGCGATGATTTCACAAAATTATGAATTATCAACCATATAGACTAAAATCCTCTATGATATTGAGGTAAGATATAAATTTAGTCCATAAAGATATCCTCCGAATTATACTAGGGAATATACAATGGATGGAGAAAAACACCAGAATCATGGTACATAGACTTCACCTTCTAGAACACAAAACATTAAGACACAAGCTCTGAAACGACATACTTCATCCCAATATACCAAAACTACCCTATAAGGTCTTGTTATATCCATGTTATATCAATATATACCCCTAAGGGTGAGACAGGGAAGTCAATAATAACCATATCATGCATCTCCAGAGGAATAAAAATCCTCCCCTGGAACTACACCTAGTGTTGTTCATCATTGGACCATCCATCAGGAGCATCTCTAAAGACAACTCAGTCTCTCTAAACATCTACATTAGAATTCCCTAGTTGGTAATCCTCCACTTTATACACCAAATATTTTTTTAACATCGTCTATAAAAGAAAACATTTTCCTCTAACCTCTACCATATCAAGATTCATCACTAATATCATTTCCATCACTCTCAAAAAAACCCCTTATTCATGCACATCATCACTACATGAATTCCAACTTAGCACATCAGCCACAACATTACCCTTTCCTGGTGTATATGAAATCTCAAAGTCATTATCCAAAAATAATTCCATCCACCATCATTTTTTCAAGTTCAAGTTGTGATGAGAAAAGACATATGTCATTCTCTTATGATTTGTAAAAATCATAAAATCATCATTGATGAGGTAATGTCGCCACAACTTCAAGGAACAATCAGCTTCCACTAACTTGAGATCATGGGTGGAATTATTATTCTCATGGTTATGTTACTATTTATGCCTATAAGAAATGATTGATCTTTGCTAATATAAAACATATACTAACCCAAGATGTAAAGTGTTATAGAAAACCTCAAACTAGACTCCCTATAGTGGAAAACAAAGGACTCATGTGCTGACCAATTTCTCCATTAAGTACTTGAAATATTCCTAACCCAAGTCAATCCATAAGAATTATTAATCCATTATTGTCAAAGATATTAGAGGAGTGACAAATTTAGGTAAATTATATACTAATCTATTATTATAATATCCCGTAAAACTATGGAAAATATACAAATCATCAATAATATTTGGTACTGGCCGAGAAACATATTCCTTTGTCTTTGAAGGGTCCACAACTACTCCTTGTTGGGATAAGAAATTCCATAAGAAAAAAACATCACAATCCCATAACTCACACATCCACAACTTCTTGAATAGCTGATAATGGAAAATAATTCCCAAAAATTTCATGTAGATACTTTGAATGCTCCTCCTAATATATGGAGTAAATAAACATGTCATTGAATAAAACCACCACGAACTTATCTAGAACCATACTAGACATTGTGTTCATTAAACCAATGAACATGGATGGAGTGTTCATCACCCTGAACAACATCACAAATAAATCATAATTCCCATGATGATATCAAAAATTGATTTTAGGAATATCTATATTCATCTCCGGCATCTTATGATATTGTGACTATTGATCGATCTTTGAGAACAAACTAGATCATTTAAACTAATCAAAGAAATCATGAATCCATTGAATATGGAATATGTTCTTCATTTTCACCATATTAAAGCAATGATAATAGATAGAAATACTTAATCTTCTATTTACCTTCTTCATGGAAGAAACCAGTGCACCCCAAGGTGACACACTCATTCAAAAAAATGCCATTGCAATAGATCATTGAGTTATACTGATGACTTTCAAAACTCAAAGGACCAATCATATATAGAGGCATTAAGATAGAATAAATACCCAACTATATATTGATCCCAATCTTAATATCTCATCTAGGGGGTAACACCACAACCAAACCAGTCAAAACATCAAGTTACTCTTCTATAACCCTAGGAAACATATATGGTTGAACCACTAATGGACTCAGCATCAATTCATCCATCAAGGTAGATAAGGATGGAGAATGCCTTTGACCTATATGAGGGTATATCCCACTAATTACCTCTAATAGATCTCTATTGGGATCATATAACATAACCTACTTCCTGAATCAATCCACAACAATCTGTACCAAATAAAGTCAGTCCATACCGTGGATGATGTTGTAGGGTTGTATCGGTAAGCATTGGAAGTCTCCCAAAGTGAAGTTCTACCCCAACACAAGCTCACAGTTTCTACATACTTCATATAACTAAGATCAACCTCAAATTTGCGTAGTAAATTTTAAGGGCACTCGAAGCCTCTCAACCTCAAACCCCAAATCATGGAATGAGGTAAGTGATATGAAATAATTTTTCACTCTTTAATCAAACAAAGCATACACCCATGTAGAAAAAATTCAAATAATACCTAGAATGGCCTATGGATAGCCCAGTGCTGTCAATACTAGTGCTTGAATCTTATTATGACCATCTCCATGACCTCTCTAAAATCAATAAATAAAACCTCTATGGATTCACTCTTTTCTCTAAGGATAACGATAATCTTCAATCTATCCAATAAATTCACTATCCTCTCTTTTTTAATCCCATGACAGAGAATCTTGCTACTTACTCAGCTGGAACATCCTTAATGGAGGATCCTAAATTAGAACACCTAGTGAACTCTCATTATTCAATAAGTTTGGGCACTCTCACAACTAATAAAATTATCCTCCATAACAAAAACATGCATTTAATCCCTTATCATAGCTATGAGAGTTTCTACCCCCTAGAAAAATAATATAATGAGGTTTGGGAAATACCCATGGCTAATAAAAAACTCTTCTATATAAGAAACTGAGAACCTAAAACCATATAACTACTTCATGAGTAATTCCAATGACTCCCCTATCATGAAAATATGATTATATCTAGAATCCCCTCAATAACCTATATTCTTTCTTATACCACGAGATATTACAACAACATGAATAGGGTGACCTGTTATTGTATCTATAGACACAAATCCTCCTCAAAATGCCTCACCCTGGCCCCCCTAATCAGAAAATACATCTGAAGAATATTGAAAACGGGTCTAAAAATGGATCCCAAACATTTTCACACTGGAAATCCCCTGCTAAACGGTAATCTGATCTTGGTGACTATCCACCTTTACAATCAAAGAAATAATCTCTACTAAAAACTAGATCTTGAACTTCTCTCATGAGACCATTGACTCCTTGTGATCCCAAAGGATTAACATCCTCCACTATCGTGTTACCCCATGCATCATTTTCATTGCTATAAAAACCTAGTCTTATTTATAATCATGGATAAAACTATAATCTATCAAACCTCCTCCATTAATTTCTTTATGAATGAGTTCTAAACGAAGACCTCATACTTCTATAGACCCTAGAATCAAAACACCCAGAGTGTCCACCTCTAGGATTCATCATCATCAGCCTCTACTATATGGTTATATAATGAAACATCCTACTAAACATAGTTGGTGATAACCATATAAGAGTGTCAACCTAGATCCATGGCTGTAAGAATAAAAAATGGTTATAGACTCCTAAACCAAGAGTATGGAATACTAAATATTAATTAATTAATAATAAATCTTCATTTCATTTAAGTTTAACCTAATCCAAATGTATACCGATTTCAAACATAGACACAAAGAAGAATGATACATGATACATTCATGTGTATCTACTTTTCAATCAACAACACCTTGTTTAGAAGGATCGATAAACATAAAGGACTGAGCATCAGATCATATGGTAGGGCTAAATACCTATGTATTAGTTGGTCTCTCGTGTTTACATCACATACTATAAATAGCTAGGATTTTTATTTGTGGATATTAAATATTTTTATATTAATATTAATTACATTACACAATCACATGCATATGGATTGTAATAGTTTCGTGTCTTTGGATACTAGGTACAGAATCTTCTTAATTCATGAAATATATTAAATGTCTCCAAAAAAGATCTTCCCATTATGTTCTATTTATATAATAAACCCTACTGGAAAGATTTATTCATGAACTGGGGAAATTAAACATTATAAAGGGTGATCTAAGATGCTCAATAAGGATAAACAAGAGAGATATGTAAGCATAAAATGTGAATAAGGGTATGAGAACATGATCATAACATTTGAAAACTATACCGTACATATCAAAGATCATAATATTTAGTTATCACATAAATATTAGCATTTCATAAGACATGAATCATAAGGAAATAAAATATAATTGGTTATGAGAGAATAACATTGGAATAATACATAGATATATGGAAAAAACATAATCATAGAAAACCTTATGTCAAGGACACTGAAAAAGACATTTATAACTTATTAGGCTTGGGATAACCACATGTGTACCTACGTTGAGCTTGGAATAACCACTCATGGACCCTATTCTTTAGTCTTGGTATAACCACCCATGTACCCTCCTTTTCTGGCATGGGATAACCCCCCATGTACTGTCATTTTCAAGATTGTTAAAACCACCCATGTACCATTTAAGTTCATAGAAAATTTATCGTTACCCATTTCATTGGAGGGTGATGTATTTCATACCTATCACATAATTAAAATCATATATATGTGTTTCACAATATCATAAAATATTTATCATACCATATCCCATAAAATGAAAATGGGTTTCATAAATATTTCATTGCATCTTAACCATTGTAAAAGAGAAAAGTTTCAAAATCATTTCATTATTTATTCATAGAATAACCCTTGGAAAAAGAAGTGGGTTTAATAAGAATTTTATCATGGTATAACCCGCCAAATAAGAAACAGGTTTCATAAAAAAATTAATCATAAAAAAACCATCTAGAGAATAATTAAGAATGGTATCCTTGGTTTATATCCCTAGTAAATCATATGTGACATCAAAGGATGTCATCTTAGATGGAACTTTTTTTTGAAAGACCACTTTGAACATTTACTTCATGAAAATAAACTTTTCAGTTTGAAAAACACTTTTTTTTAAAAAATATAACATTTTGAAAATTCCTCTATTTGAAAATAAACTTGGAAACATATTTATTAGTCTTTAAATAACATTTAAAACATTCATTTATGAAAATAACATTTCCACTTTGACAAACACTTTTTAAAACATTTTCAAAATTCTTTTTTTCATTTAAAATTATTTATCTAATTTTTTTTGAAATATTAATTAAGTAATTTTCATTGAAGTATAATACTTTTAAGGTAATATTAAAATATTTTAGTGGTCATGACAGCAATAAATACTATTTATATAATTTATATTAAAAATAAATATTCTTTTCGCATTTTCAGTAATATCCAAACGGTCATTGTTTGGAAAATGGTGTAAATATTCATTTCAAAAAATTTTAATTTAAAAAATGGGTAAAAAATGTCATTAATATACTATTTTAAAAGATTTAAAAAGATTTTTGAAAACATTTTCTTAAGACATGGTTTTAGAATAAAAGTTTTTTTGATCGAAGAGATAAATAAATATGGGTTTTCTTAAAAAAATATTTTTTAACTCTTGAGTATATAAAGTGGATAAAATGTAGGGAAACATGTATTATTAATAAATAACCAAAGTAGAATAAAATTCATGATATTTTTAGATATATATCATACTATTTCATCATTTTAATCATAATCAAAAATAATATCGATAAACGATTAGATTGTAACATAAAACCCATACCACATCAGCAATATTAAATCATAAGCCCCATGAAATGATAACTTATAATGAATCATAGAATATATTGAGAATAAAAAAATTCATAATATTACATGTCAAATTGGAAGTATATACACTACATAAAATAATATAGGTTCATCACACAATATATATTACAAAGAAGGAAAATTGAGACAAAGATCCCTTACCAATTTGTTAACTTTTGAACTGTAAGCCCCATGAAATAGGGATAATAAAATGTATATGTATATACCAATAATTATAAGGATAATAATAATAAAATAAAATCTTGGTTATTATATTCACCACATAAAATAAATATGTGGTGAATATAGCATGTGTCTCTTATAAAATAAAAGTGAGATGGAAATCTGTTACCTTAAGTTTTTACTTACTTCATATGCATTTTAACCACCTATATAATAAATATAATTTTTTTATAAATATATTAAAGAACCATAATTTTATATATCATACCATATATGTTTTACTTATGTCATTTTATTACCTTTTATTTAACAATTCCATGTCAAAGTCAAGTTTCAAGTAATAATCGATTTGTTTTTTTATATGTTTTGATTTGGTAATTTTTTTCCTATTACATTGACCAGGGTTAAATAATATATATAATAATTAGAATAATTAAATAATTATTATATTTATACATCAATTATTCATTTAAGACCAATCATTAATGTAGGGTTCGATAAATGAAATATGTTATGGTCATAGAGACGGTAGGTCATACATATGCAAGAGTAATGTTTTCATTTCTCATGGATCATTATGGAACAATGGTAAATAATATATTATATTAATATAATTATAATAATATATTAAATAAAATATTTTTTATTTAAATATAATTATACATATCATCCATATATTCTGGCGCTGAAAAGAGAGTCACATCACTTCATAAAGGTGATATTCCACATGTACAAGAACAACATTATCATCTTTCAGTGAGTGAAAAGGGAAAGAGAAAAAATGATATATTATACTTTAATAGTTATATATATTTCTCTACTATAAAAATTATTTAATGTTTATAACATAATTTCATTAAAATTCATTTTATTATCTTTTATGTAAATTATTAGTGAAAATAAATCACATCACTTCATGAGGTAGTTGTTCGTCGTACGCACGAGCAACATTATCGTATCCCCTATGGAATGGAATGTAAAAAATGTAATATATGATATAATTACTCAATAGGTTTAATTATTTTATAAATATCATATATATATATATATATATCATCATCATACCTAACTGTGACAGGTAGTAATTGAAAAACGAATGACATTGGTTTATGAGGCGGTAGTCCCTTATACATAGAAATAATGATTTTATGAACCATTTTATAGAATTAGATATGGTTTTAGTCCATCCCTTAAAATAAAAAAATTATATTTATATGGAATTAATTTATTTTATTATATCATCGTAGTTTAATAATAATTGAAGGAGGAGGAGGAAGAAATGTAATAAAAATTCTTATTAAAGAATGTTACCTCTTCTCCAGGTAACCTCCTTAGGATTGCATCAAAAGCATTAAAATGATGACTTTTATACCAAAAATAATGATTATTGGATGATATTATCGGATTTTTTAAATAATATGGGTAGGTTTTGGTTGATAAAATTGGATTGTTATGTGTTAATAAGTGAGGGGAGTGAGCGCCCTTTTATAATTAAGGGTCGTTTTTTTGTAAATACCCAAAAGTAATCAATAGTGGGAGTTCAATATCACCACATGTGGATAAAAATTTTAAAAATAAAATATTTAATGGAATATATGTATGATAAACACATCCAACATAAAAAACACATTTTTTTAAGCATGTCATCAATTTTTTTATAAGTTTTAGTCACTTTTACCATTTTAATTTTCACTAGGGTAACTAGTTTTTTTAATCGAAGTAATTTATTCTTCAAGAATAAAATGAAATGAATTTCATTATATAATTTGAAACTAATTATTATTATTATTAAATTCAATTTATCAAATAAAAATATTATTTGTTTAAAATTAATTTAAACACAAGAGCATGTAACACACAAAACCCCATTTTAACCTTAATCGCGGTAGTTAATTTTTTATTTTTTCACTAATAATTATTGTAAAAATTTAAATTTGAGTTAATACATAATATAAATTATTCTAATTAAAAATATGGAATCCATTTCTTCAAATTATATTCATATAATTAGAAAAATTTAATTTAAATTTATTCTTATAGATGCGACGAGTAAGTGGGGTTTTAAAGAGAAAAAAATGTTCAAATGTTTGAAAAGTGTTTATATTGAAATTGAATATAAAATTGATTAGAATGAACCAAATTGCATTAAAATATATATAATTTTACTTTAAAACCAATAAAAATTAATTTTAATTTATAAATAATTCAAACAAATATAATTTTTTCAATTAAAATTCAATATTTTTCACTATTCATCGAAAAATTAATATTTTTACAAAATTATTTTAAATTCACAATAATATAATTTTTATGTTATGATTTAAAAAATAAATAAGTTGTTATCAAATAAATTTTATAAATGTGTCAAAAGCTATTTTCAAAATAAGTGTATAAAAAGGTGACAAAACACTATTTTAGAAAAATGCATTTTTTAAGCATAAAATTAGATTTGTTCTTATATATTGTATATAAAACAAATAAGATGAAATTTGAATAATTTATTGAATATATAATTTAAAAATTTCATTAAAATCATTCAAAATAAGTGGTTTATTTGATTTCTTAATGTAAAACGTGTTTGTTTTCAAAAAAATATTTTTTCAGAAATAGATTACTATTATTTTCAAATGGTTTTAATTTTCATTTTTAATTAATTGGTCAAAAAATAATTCATTATACATACTTGATTAAAACATATATTTTCATAATTTATTTAATCTTATTCATACTGTCCATTCCAAAATCTAGGTGATAACTATCATTTTAAATAATAATATTATAATAGTATGACACATATTGTTTAAACTTATTGTTGCATGTAATTAAAGATAAACTCAGTGTTTTTTGAAACATGGGATAAACTAAATGGTTTATGTGATGAAAAATATCAAAAAGATTAAATTTATTTGAAAAATATATTTCATTAAATCTCAGGGTGTTTCATTATACTCCCCTTAAAATGAATTTCACCCTCAAAATTCATAACTTTGGTACAAAAAACTAAGGAAACATTTGCATAATTACTTCCTCTGGTTCTCACATAGCCTCCTAAAGCTAGCGGTTTCACAATAAAACTTTAACTAGTTGAGTGGTCTTATTTTTTTATAAATTTATCTAGTTTATCAATAATATATATTGGTTGTTCCTCATAAGAAATATCATGCTCCAACAGTATGAAATATGAGTTTAGTACATGTGATGGATTTGGTATCTTATTCTTCATGAGTGATACATGGAACACATCATGAAAATGATAGAGGATTGGTGGAATCACAGAATGATAATATATTGTCTTGATATGATCAATTATTTTAATGGGACTGAAATATCTAGTGCTCATCTTTCCTTCACTTCATAATCATGATTTTATCATTTGGTTATGCTTTGATCAGTTTTCACTTCATCTGCTAATCCAACAAATAAAGTTGATTTTTATTATGTCTGAAGCACTAAAGGATCAAAATATCCAAAATATAATGATAAATCATTACTTCTATATATTTTAAAAAAAAATCACTATTTATCCAATATGGATAAATATTTATATGGTGAATTAATATATTAATCTCTAAAACCCAAGCCAATGTTCAACATAAAACATTTCATAAATGGTTAACCTTATAACCAACCAAAATTAAAAATGTATAATGAAGATCACTAAATTTCAAAAAAATATGCTTAACATTGATTCCCTATACATCATAAAGTATCTCATTATTTTCAAATTCCAAACATGTGAATACTTTCATCGTGTACTCTCTTGACACATAATAATAACCAAAATTACCCAAAAACCTTATTCAAAAAATTGATTCTCCCTCATTCCTTGCATAAAACATAGATTGTTAGATATATTTCTTAAATCAAAAAACGTTTTAATCTCCGTGAATGATATCATAAACTACTTTTTTAATAAAATCCTTAATTAGTTCCATATTAATTAGTACTATTTAATTTTTTTTACCCATATCAATCATCACTTTATCAAAAATTCATTATCACAACACTAGAAAAATATTAAGGTTTATCTTTTCCGTAATCATATGTTTTCCATGAAACATAAAATTTATATTAAATCACTTTTCTAGGTCATCAGAACTATTCAACATATTATTTCAAATCATGTATGAAAAACTTCTACTGAAAAATCCTTATATATTTAAATAATTCATATAACATAATCCTTGAATTAGAATACATCAATACTTAAATGATCTCATTTATTTCTCAAACCATTAACTAGTATTTATCATCGTTTTCCTTATTACCTCATTCTTTTCATATGTCATTCATAGTCTCTTAATCATCAACAGAAAAACCATTACTCAAACAAACTTGTGGATTCTATTCATGAGATTCCCCTTTAGGAAATCGATTTTCGTAATTCCCATACATTCTATATTTAAAACATTCAACTATCGATTATACCAAAAGAAGACCATTATTCTCATACATTGCATTAACTGAACTTTTCATTTTTACTTTATATTTACTTGATATTGGTTCTTATTTTCTATACCTAAAACATCTTCTCTTACCTATGAGACATTCCCTTGAGTGATTATTCACACATTATAGACATATAAAAAACTGAATTCTCTTTTCTCTATGGTGTCTACTACCCAAACTCTCAACATTTTCTATCATTATGATGTTTGTTGAGTATAAAATATGGTTATGATGAACGATTTTAATCATATATCATGGTATCTTATTAGAAATAATCATAATATATTTCACTCCATTAATCATACCATTTGTATTCTCACCAGAAAAGTTTCCATCACATTTTATGTTAACCTAGTTCCTTTTGGTTTCATACATTTATACTAACCAACATTCATAGTATGAAAAATAATAATCATAGTGAAAAACAACATAATCATGAAAAATCACTTGTATGATGTCTAAATGATGACACCTAATTTTAAATATGTGACACCTTAGGCATAACCTATGCTATTAGTGGTAATTATTTAAATCCTTTATGATGGTTCACAAAGATTTGTGAATTTCCAAAAGATATACCCTGGTAGTGTCAAACTAGGTTTATAGAAAGGCCCATTTTTATACACCATATTGTGATCAAGTTTATCTCAATGCATCATTATTAGATTTATTACCCCTAGATACCTCTATGATAGATCCACATTAACTTTTAGTAACCATACATGGATTTAATTTCTTGGAAACCACTTGCTCTATCCTTTAATAAAATTAAAAGAAATTTTCCTATACTTTGAATCATCCTTAGACTTATCCATAGAGACATCCAAAGACATACCCTTAGAAATATACCTATGTATCTACATAAATTATTATCATCCTAATTTTCAAAGGATAACTAAACCATTCCTCAGATACCAACTTTCGCGACCTAGGATTTTCATACATGGATACTACATTATTTAGATGAATAACAATTACCTTAAAAACAACATGCCTTAGGACTGTAATCGTTTAGTGCATTTA
The DNA here is from genome assembly GCA_963277665.1 of Viscum album. Taxonomy (NCBI): domain Eukaryota; kingdom Viridiplantae; phylum Streptophyta; class Magnoliopsida; order Santalales; family Viscaceae; genus Viscum; species Viscum album. Next base: position 372,659,248 of record OY728160.1, on the reverse strand, counting down.
GATACTAGGTACATAATCATATTAATTCATGAAATATCTTCAATTTCTCTCAAAAATATCTTCTAATTAAGTACTCTTCATAGACATACCCTACTTAAAACCTTTCTATATGACTTATGTAAAGGAAAAATAAGAAAGGGTGAGCTTAGATGTTTATTTATGGTAAAAAGGGGAGATATATAAGCATAACATGAGAATGAGGTTATAATAACATGATAATAATATTTTGAAAGAATACCCTACATATAGAAGATCGAAATCTTGAGTCTTGGAATAAATATTGGCACTACATAAGACATGAATCAAAAATAATTCAAAGAACTTGAGGTATGAGAGAATAACATTGGAATAAATCATAGAGATGTTAAAAAAACATATTCATATAAAATATTATGTCAAGGATACCAAAAAAACATCCATAAGAAGTTATATTTTGGATAACCACCCATGCACCTTCTTCGATCTTGGTTTAACATCTCCTGTACCCTATTTTCCGATTATGGGATAACAACCCATGTACCCTAATTTTCAGGATTGGGATAACCCCTAGTGTACACTCCCATTCATACTTATGTTAACCACCCATGTACCCTCTATGATATTAAAACATTTATCATTACCCAATTTGTTTGAGGGAGATATAGGCCCCACCAGTCACATAATAAAAATCACTTATATTTGTGTTCCACAAGATGATAAAAAATTCATAATACCATAAACCATGAAATGATATTAGGTATCATAAACATTTTATTATATTTTAACCTTTGTAATAGAGAAAAGTATCATAATAATTTCATAATTTCATTACTGAATAACCAGTGTAAAAGGAAGTATGATTCCTAAGAATTTTATCATGGTATAACCTAAGGAAGAGAAACAGTTTTCCTAAAAATCTTGTCATCAAAAACTAAACCATACAGAGAAAAAGTAATAATATAACCCATGGTTTATATCACTATTAAATAAAAAGTAACATCAAAGGATTTAATCTTAGTTAGAAAATTATTTTAAAATATCACAAGAAATATTTCGTTGAGGAAACATAAACTTTTCACTGTGAAAAACACATTTTAAAAACATAAAACATTTCAAAAATAATTTTATTTGAAAATAACATTTAAAACTTATAAAGTAAGCATTAATTATCATTTAAAAGTTTTCATGATGAGAAATAGTCTTTCCTATTTGAAGAACACTTTTAAAAACATTTTCATAATCCCTTTTCACTTTAAAATTACTTATCTAAAAATTTACCAAATATTAAGGAAAAATTTTTATATGAAAATAAAATTGAAAACATGAAATGTAATCTTGAAATATTTGAGTGTTCATGATAGGTAGAAATAATTTTCATGTCATGTATGTTAACAACAAATATTATTTTCATATTTTCCATAAAATCCAAATGGGAATTCATTGGAAAACTATATAATGATTCATTTCAAAAAAAATTAAAAAATTAAAACAAGGAAAAAAAATTATTAAACCATTTGAGAATTTTTAAAAACACTTTTGAAAACATTTTTAGAAAAAATGGTTTTTTAAGATTAGTGGTTTTTGATTGAATGGATAAATAAAGACGATTTTTATTAAAAACATTCTTTTTAATCTCATGAGTACACAAATAGGGATAAATTAAGGGAAATTTGTATTTTCAAAAAATAACCAAATTATATGAAAATTAATTATATTATTGATATATATATATATATCAAAATATTTTGTTATTGGATGTATAATAATAAATTATCCCAATAGACAGTGAGATTTTAACATAAAACTCTTACCACTTTTATAATATTGAATCATAAGTCCCATGAAAGAATAACATTAAACGATACTTATAATATAATAAGAAAAAATATACTAATTATATTACATGTAAAAGGGTCTATATAAACAACTTATAAAATTTTATAGGTGCATAATACAACATATGTCTCGAAGAAGGAAAATTGAGACAAATATCCCGTACTGATTTTTTCACATTTGAACTATAAACCCCATGAAAGAGGGATCATAAAATGGATATATAAATACCAATAATTTTCAGGATAATAGTAAAAAATAAATTCATGGGAAATATATCCACCATATAAAATAAACATTTGGTGAATATGGATTATGTCTCACAGAAAATAAAAATGAGATAGAAATATCTAACCTTAAGTCTCAACTTCGTTCGTACACATTTGAACATCTTGTGTAATAAATATAAGTTTATTATAAAAATATTAAATAAAAATATATATATATATATATTATCATATATTATTTAATTGTGTACTTTTATTACCTATTTAATAACAATTCCATTTAAAAGTCATGTTTTAGGCAATAACCTCTTTGTTTTACATATATGTTTTTATTTGTTTTATTTTTCTTCCTCATACTTTGATCACAGTTCCATAATATACATAATAATAATAATGGAATAATTAGAATATTTATACATAAAATATACATTTAATAACAATCATGAAAGATGGTTTTTAGTAATTAAGTACATTACAATCATGGAGACAGTAAGTCATAGGTACACATAAGTAACATTTCTATTTTTAAATGATCATTATGAAAAGGTGATAAGTAATAAATTATCTTTAAATATTTTTAATAATATCAGATGTTGAATATTATTTCTTTAAATATACTTTTACATATAATCCATGTGGTGTGGTGATGAAAAAAGAGTTACATCACTTCGTGAAGGAGGCAATCCATGCATACTAGAACGACATTTTCGATGAGTGAAAATTTAAGAAATTAAATAATATATTATATTTTAAGAATGATAAATATGTCATAAATATTATAATCATTTAAATTTATCATATATATTCATTATATTTATCCTTATTATCTTCCATATAAGGCATTATTGAAAAATAAATCGCATCACTTCGCGAGGCGGTAGTTCGTTGTACACATGAGCAATGTTATCGTATCCCAAAAGGAATATAATTTAATAAGCTAATTATGATATAGTAACAATATAGGCATAATTATTTTATAAATATAATATATATTCTTTATATATATCACCATACCAAACCATGATAGGTGGTAATGGAAAAATGAATAACATCGATTCACGAGGCGGTTGTCCGCCGTACAAATGAATGATGATTTTCTAACCCATTTGATGTAATTAGAGATTTTTTTAAGTCATATCCTTAAAATAAAAACGTCTAAATATATATAATATACATATTTTATTATATCATCATGGTTTAATAATAATTGAAGTAGGTGGAGGTAGAAGTAAAATAAAAACGCTCGTTGAAGAAAATTACCCCTTCTTCAGGTAACCTTATTAGGTTTGCACCAAAATCATTACAAGGTTAGATTTATACCCAAAAAAAGTCGTATAGTATGATATTATGGAATTTGGGAAGTTATTTTGGTATTTTTTGTTAGATAAAATGGACTTATATGTGGGGGTAAGTGAGGGGGTGAGGCCCTTTTATAATTGAGGAGTGACGTTTTTTGAAATTACTCAAATGTATTCAAAAATGAGAGGTCACTCTCATCTAATATGTATAAAAAAATTGATAAATAATTAATTATATGGATTATATGGATGATAAAAATCTCAACCACACAAAAAAACTGAATTTTTAAACATGTTATTCCTTATCCTTTAAGTTTTACTCACTTTTACCATTTTAATTTTCGCCACGATAAATAGTTTTTTTTACATTGGTAATTTATCCCTTAAGCCTAAATTAAAATGGTTATTATTATATAATTTATAAATAATTATTATAAATATTAAATCCAATTTATAAAATAAAAATCCTATTTGTTTAAAATTAATTTGATCACAAACACGTGTAAAATGAAAAACCTCGTTTTAACCTTAATCACGGTAGTTACTTTTTAACTGTTTTCACTAATCAATATGGTCAAAAATTAAAATGAAAATATGAGATGATATAAATTAATATTATTAAATATATTTAATAAATTTCTAAAAATTTAATCCATATAAGTGGAAAATTATAATTTAAAATAAATCCAGTAGGCACGATGAGAAATCGGGTGTCTAAAGAAAAAAAATATTCAAAAGTTTGAAAAGTTTTTATATAAAAATTCAATATAAAAATGAATAAAATGAAATAAATTATAATAATAGATATATAATAGAACTCATTTTACTTTAAGATAATTTTAAATTATAATTTATCTTTATAAAAAATTTAATCAAAAATGCGGTTTTCGATAAAAATTCCATATTTTTCACGATTTATCAAAAAATTAATTTTTCATAAAATTAAACAAAAATCACCCAAATATAATTTTGATATAATGATTTATATAATAAATTTTATTTAATAAAATAAATTTTCTAAAAGTTTCAAAAAATATTATTAAAATAAATGTATAAAAAGGGAAAATATATTTTAAAAAAATAGTTTTTAAGCAAAAAAATTGGATTTATTATTATATCTTGTCTAAAAACTAATAAGATAAATGTAAAAAATGTTATTGAATATATAATATTTACATTTTATTAAAATCGTTCACTAAAAGTGTTTTTTTAATTTATTTATGTAAAATGTTTTTTTTGCATAAAAATGGTTTTTTAGAAAATGATTTTCTTTTATTTTAAAATAGTTTTGATTTTCATTTTTAATTAATTTTTCACCAATTAATTAACTATATATACATGTTTAAAATATATATTTTCATAGTTTATTTAGTCATATTTATTACCTCTACTCTAATGTATAGGTAATAACTTTAATTTTAAATAATAACATTTTAATAGTATGACAAATATCATTTAAACTTAGTTTGGCTTGTAATAGAAGCTAAACCTTGTGATATGTTTAACACAAGATAATATCAATGTTTTTTTCAATGAAAAAATATAAAAAATATTAAATTCATATGAACAAAAGTATTTCATAAAATCCCTTGGTGTTGTAGTATTTAAACATAGTTAACCTGTTTCCCTACCGACCCATGCATTCCTCACCTGTGCCTAACTCGAAAATCCATCATATCCATCAACCTCCCTTTGATACAACTCTGTAATTACCCCCCCCCCCCCAATAGAGTACTCCTCCTATGCTGGTAGTGATAGAAGGGATATAGTGACTTCTTATGTCCCACCTTCAGTAGGACTTTGGTTAGAAACTAGTGCTAAAGGTATATCATATATTCGAATATGAGGAATTACCATCTAAGAGAAACATGTGGAAGAGAGATATAAGAAAAATAAACTAATAAACACATACTTATAATGGTAAAAGAAATCCCAAGTTCATATAGGTAATGTTATATATAACTAATACAACTGAAAATGAAAAACAACAAAGACCAAAAAGGTAAACCTAACAGTGACCACGAAGCCCAAACGGCACCTATAAGACCATGAGCTAGTAATATCCAACCAGATCGTCATATATATCTTTCTAAGATGAAAATAGTTCATATATATATGGGGTGATCATAACAGTATAATTAGTAGGATCCTCCTTGGATCCTTTGATTCAAAAGATAATGATTACATACTTAAGTTCAGTTAATAACAAGTGAAACTAACTCATCAACCAAAGAGAATTACTATGTTCCTAACCTCACTCAAGATATCTCTAACTAAGTATCACATACAAGGGATGATATATTATATTAATGAAACAACAATGGTTCCCCCACTACCACTTCCCCACTAGTTTTCTACTTTTTCCCAACATCACACATCATAATACATCTCTCTCTAAAAGTAAGCTAGCCCGAAAACACTTGGGATAAGTATCACATCATGAACCTAGTGAACCACATCATCACATCATCCCATCTACATCTCCATATATAGTAGTTGTTTATTTTAAAAGATCCACTATATCCCATATGATGTATGTCATATATCAAGTATTATTCCTCAAGCTATCATAGCCCATACACTGAGTAAGGTATCTCAATCCATTAGAGCCTATATATGTCATGCCTATAATAAAAAATTAGATAATATATCCATAGATTCATCTGTGTTAAATATCCACAAGACATTATAGACCTTTGCACACATATATGGGGAAACCAACCACTATGCATACCAGTTCATATTAATAATAAGATAAGAGAGAGGGTCCAGAGGAGGTAGTCTTCCATCCATCCTCACCAACATAGATGTTGGTGAACACACTCACCTAGAGTAGACTAGGTTTCAATCAACCTAACTGATATGGGTGGGTATAATATGAAATCATAAAACAAATAGGATATAATATAAATCAAAACCACACTATGGGCATAATATAGTCCTAGGATCAACTGCAACTATTGTGGCTCGGACACCCAGATACCACTATTAGGGACTAGACATCCAATAAGAGCACAAAAATTTAAGGAGTTATATTATGTTAATTATTTTATTTTTATATTTCACATCATGTTAATTAGTTCATTATCAATTAATTAACATTATTACAATTACATTTTATTAACCATCCTAGTGAATTCCATGCCCTTTAGGAATAATCCACCTGAGTCTATGGTTTTTGAAGATTATCATTATCATTTACATTCCATCAACACCAAACACATGGGTTAATAAATCTATTAAACAATATTACCATTCCATAATTTCATGAACTCTCGGAAAACGTTTGAATCTACCATCAAGAGATGAAACCAAGTACATTAATCCCCCTCAAGAATTGGGGAAAGTAATATATATAAATAAGAGACCTAGTAATTTGGCCTTTCAATAGGTTCAAAAAGAAAGAATCTCAGCTCTTAATGTCATAAAAAAGGGTAAACCAAACTTTTAACCATTCCATCATCTCAATTCCATCACCAAAATCCACATACATATCACTACGCATCTCACCAACCCAAGCATCAACTACTACCACAACCTCCAGCCTCCCCACCCATATCTCATCAGCATCTCAGACTCACATCACATCACAAGGCTCATATCCATGGAACACATAAGGCATCAATCAAGAAATCATAGACAATAAGAAAATATAGTCCCTAAAACAATTCATTCTTCCTCACATTAAAATGGTCTCTTAGGGATCCCAATACAAGGAATCAAACCTTTAAAACAAATAGAAAAAAATGACCCCAATAATTTTACGTTATCAAGAAATTAGTTTTATTACAAATTGAATTAATTGATTCAATTATCAAATACACAACTATGTTAATCAAAAGGAATCAACTATAAAATTTTATCGAAAATTACCAAATCATGATCTCTTGAATAAGATTATTGTTTCATTAAACTTTAAATAATACCATCATATTAAAATTAATTTATTCATTATCAATAGTAATTTTAGCATTAAATTCATTAACTAATTCCATTAACACATGTAATAAAATATTCAATTAAACATTTATACATAAATAAATTTTATTTACATAAAATTATAAGAATCAATGTATTTCTTCAAGATGCCTCTTTAATTATTATTTACCCAACAAACATAATTACGAGCTTTATGTTTTTACCATTTTCAAATAAAAGAAACCCTTTAAACTAAGAATAAATGAAAATGATAACAAGAATATTATAGATAGAATACTATCTATAAAATAAAGAGTCAAACCATTATAATGATGAAAACAAATAACATGATCTCACTATAAAGATGTTTTGGGATGTGTTTTTTAAGCAGCCAATGGTCACTGGGAGGTGTGACAGGCACAGTTTTTTTAGCTTTGGGACCCTGGTAGCAATCCTTATTGTATTTAATCAAGTAATATGGTTTGTTTTATTTTTTTGTAGTTTTTTAATCTGAATGAAATTTTTTTGGTGAAGATATCAATTTATTTCTATGGTTGTGGTGAAGTTTGTCTCTGTTTGTGGTGGTGATCGTCAGTGTAGTAGAAGATGGTGATGAGACAATGATGATAGAGATTTGATGATGGGTATTATGGAGTGGTTGCTAATGTGGAATCAAAATTATATAACTCAATTTAGGGGTCCTTGGGAATCTTTCATGGTTTTTGGGGATCATCATTGATAAATAATTCACATGTCACCTACTTCATTTTGAATTTTTTATGTTGGTTTCGAATTTTGTATTTGTGATGATCTTCCCATTGAAATATGTGTTATTTTGATGATGTGAGGTTTCTAAATATAACCCTAAAAGTGGTACTATAAAAATCTAATAAATGATTTGGATTAAAGAGATAAAGCATGTGAAATTTTTAATTACATGCAAATATGAGAAGCAATGAATTCCCTACCTCAACCATCCAATGTTCGTTAAATGTAATTGAAATGAAAATCTGGATATTAGAACCCCACTACCATAATAAAATTCATCCCTAAAAGGAATACATTCCAAAACAATGCCAATAGACAACCATGAAAACTCCATTAGCATGATGGAGATCGAATTCCATAACATGAATGAAGAAACAGAAGGAAACAATATAAAACATAGAGAAACCACTATAAAAGAAGGTAGAACTCACCTCAGATCACCTTGGATCAAATATAGTAATCTGAGGATTAATCCTTATTTAATGGGGATTTAAACCATTTTAAAAACACTCTAGGAATCTAGGGTTTCAGTGGAATAAGCGGGTGGAAATATGGGTTCAGGGGTCTCATGATATTTATAGAAAGAAATTTTTTTATAAGACTATGGTGCAACTCATAGGACCACACCATAGACTATTGAAAAACAAGAGGATTATAGAGTAGTAGAAGTATACTAGGTCGCATCCCAAGTAAATACCTTATCCCAAATCCATGGGAAGATTCAATAAAAGTGGATTTGGTGGATACGGTGTGGCCCAAGGGTCCACACCGCAACTACACTCTGAAATGGAAGATCCATCCTAAATTGATGTATTATAGCCTCGTTTCTCTATGCTTTAGTAAGAATCTTCTAGTAAGGTCCTATGAAACATCCAACTACCAAGACATAGCCACCCCCATTATGTAATTATCTCCCATTATTCCTCCTAAACCACTGCATGGGAACTATGTCGTATAATCATGTCTTACGGAACAGCCCACAACACTATGCCAAAACCTATCCCCAAATGACATTGTCACCCCACCCCCTATCCTTCCCTATTCACCCTTAAAAATTATTTGAACTTCACTCGGGTGCCTCCAACACCCACACTTCCAATGGAAAGGGACATTAGAATCCAAGGCCTTACAGAAAGTCTTCTGAGATCCATATCTGATATGGTATACTAGGCCCTTATATCCAAGAATAATCTATGATAAGTTAAAGGTAAAATGTATAGTGGTCTAGTACCAAGACAAGGAAGTGGTTTGTCTAGTGGTAAGAAGCATCACATAGTGACTCCTCATGAGGTAAGTGTGGTCAGAGTGTGTGCACTGGCAGTTGTATGGTTTTTCATAAGTGTGGAAGGTAAGGTCACAAAAGCCCTAGTATATTAAAGACATAGTTGAGTGTAGTTCCTATGAAAAAATAGTCCGTCACTAGAATATTTTTACGAACTTTCCATTGGTTCCTAATGAGAGATGATTTACACCTACTCCAGTTTATGGAGTACGATATGTGGCACCATGTTAAGACATGAGATGGAGTACCGGTGGTTGTATAAGACAAGGTGGCGGTTGAGGTTGAGGAATCTAAACATATGATGTATAGTCCTGGTGGAGCAGAGCTAATCAGGGAGGTCTGGTTTTAAACCAATGTTTTGGATCTATCCAGTTTCATTCAATATGACCTACACCTAAGGATCGTAGTGTTAGACCAGTTATAGTAAAAGTTATAATCTTAATATCTTAAACTATAGTATCTAATTTATTTTACATAGGTTATTCACACTCTTTTATATATGTTTTATTAATTGGAATTATTGTTCTCTATATTGAATACATTTTTGGGGTAATGTCTCTTGACTCTCTTTTGGGGATACGATCAGAGTAAGACAACACATATCTTATATACAGTTTATTTAACAATTTATTACATAAAAATACACATAATATAACCCCATAAGATTTTGATCCCTAGTGTATTTGGGTAATTAGATATATATAATAACAACGTGAAACATAAATAAAAAAACATAAATTAAAACACCATAACGTGCCCTTAACTTTCTTTAATATTCTAAACTACAAAGGATGGCCAAAAAAATGTGCATATGAAAGGGGTGATCTATAAAGCCAGGTATGAGAATAAACAAATCATAAAATGATGAAAGTAAAATATTTCAGTTAATATTCATATCATGGTAACATAATATGGTTATAATCATAAAATTTAATATCAAATAATTATCAAATATGATAACATAAAGGCAGTATGGGAATGTTGTGACAACATAAAACATGGATAAGTGTGTCATGTAGATCACATAACATAAGAATGTATTTCATCAAATTTAATCCCAAAATTAATAATTGTTGTTATATATGTTTAATTACGAAATTAATTAATGCTAGTCACATATAATTGAATACCCTTGTGTAACACCCCAAGCTTCCATGGTACGCTTCTCTTTGAATAATACAGTAGCCTGTGTTGTACGCAACTTTGAGTTCTAACACACACCACGACTAATCAAAGTAGTCGTTATGAATAGTAATACCTACTATTAAATTTTTTAAAAATGTTATCTCTCAAAATGGACATCATTTTTGGATTCAGAGTATAGAATTTATCCTAAGGTGAAATTTTGGTACTTTTCGGATAACTTTAATATTTTGATGAATAGTGAAAATTACTAAATTTTATTTAAAAACATCTTTTTTAATGAAAATAATTATGAGTGATAAATTATGAATTTGAGTGGTTTTAAAGTATATTTAGAATATATTTTTACCATTTAATACAATTTTGGTCATTGGACATAATTTCATAATTAAACTGGACATAAACAAGTATCAATCTTTTGATAGTAATTATAACTTAAAAACACGCTTTTTGTATTGACAACGGGAATTAATTTTAAATTAATTTCTTCCACTTCTGTGTTTCGAATTTGGAAAAATGGATTCCATATTTGGAATCTGGATTTTCAAATTGTGTAAATACGTAACTTCTATTTGTAGACATTTTGAATAATTACTTCGGTAAATATTTTATTTACCAGGGTTAAAGGGTAAATCTGGTAAATAAGGGTTAATAAATAATATTATAATAATACTAAATTACCCTTAAACGTGTCCTAACCATATTGGTTGATACATTTCCGACCATGGGAATATTTGGATTGATTTTTGGAGCCCATGGAGCCACTTGTAAGTGATAATGACACTTTATATTAATTAAGTTAAAATAAATACAAAAATGACATAAGCATATATCTTTTAGAAAATCAATTTTTACATAGGGTTATATATGTTGGAGTTTATACTATGAATATTAATTAGAAAGCTAAAACGATTTTATACATAATTGTATTTTATTTATAATTTTTAGACATTAAATAATTTAATTTATTTATGACACAATGATGATGCAGTAATTACCATAATAGTGAAAAATTAAAATAATTGATATTATAAATACCCAAATAAATATAATTTGAGACTTATAATTTATTACACAACTTTTATAGGATAATATGACTTATTATTATTGATTTAATTAACTTTTTCTGAAGTAATCATTTTGTTATGATTTTTACAAAAGTCAATTATTGAATAGTGTCAAAATTGACATAAAAGAGTTATTAAAACAAATATTATATTATTAATTGATATTAAATTCTTAAAAATATAAGGTTAATCCTAGAGACTTATATCATGATATTTTTATAATTAATGGACCACTTTGGGGGTCTCTCAGATGTATATTGTATGTTTATTAACTACATAATATAAAAATACAAAGTGACATGGTAAGTGTCAAACTAATTAACGAAGTGTTAAATCTAAACGATATGGTTAATATAATGACCCAATCCTATCTAAATTATATTGGTTGAGTATTTTGAGACCCATGCGCATCTTAACCTTTAAATAATCCACTTTGGAGCCATTATAAAACGAATATGAATTTATTACAAAATAATATTTCTAGCTTTTCCAAAGGTTCCCCTCACCCCTCTTATAAAAGGACACTCACCCTTCTCATTAATTCACACCTTCATAGCCTTTTGGTTCGGCCAAGCCCTGCCCAAATACTCTCTAAACTTCCCTAAATTAATTCTAGAGGCCTTCCATTATTCAGAAAGCCATCCTAAGGAGCATTTTTTATCAAATCAAAAGGAAGAACCCGAATAAGAGGTAATGATTTCACCACCCTTTTTCAAGTTCATTTATTCTTCCACTTCTTATTTATTTGTTATTAACATTATAAAATAATGAATCCAGTATATCCTATATACTGAAATTTTATTATAAATATCGTACAACCATATTCAGTATTCTATCCATCCTTTGAATGACATGTCACCATACGTTCGTACGTACGACTTACCGTCTCCACGTCGTTTTGTAATTGTTATTCAATATATTATTATTTATATGGATATAATAATGATTTGTAATTCATGTAAATAATAAATATAACATGATAATTATTATGTATATATGATATACCATCCAATTATATATTATTTTAATATTAAAATAATCATATTTTCGCTCGTACGTACGTACGGATTACCGTCTCCACGAGATGATGAGATTCATTTCTAAGTTCATCCTTCATCGATTATTATAAAAAATATATATTACTAATAAGTATTTAATATATGACATAATAATTCTAATGGAGATATATATATATATATATATATATATAAGGATTTATGTACTTACATATATCTTATTCACTTACTTCCGTTCAATACTATATGAAAACAGAAACAGCGTTTATGCGTACGTACGGACTACCGTTTCCATAAATGGTGTTTCCCATTTCATATATATGTATATTATACATATTTATATTCTAAATATATATGATATATTTATCATGTTTTATATTCCAGAATTATCTAAATCATGATCTAAGTGATACAACCAAGAGTGACAAGTTAGAACACGTACGATAAAGAAAGTGATTATTACCCGAAATGATAACTTAACATGGAAATTATTATTAAAAGTGTAATATAAAGTCATAAATGAATCATGTATGATATCATAAATATTGATATGGTTCTATTATAATTTAATAACATGCTAAGATCTTCGTACAGAAGGTTAAATGTACCCTCGACTAAAAGAAAGTGCAAGGTAAGGGGTTTTCATCTCACTCCTTATTCCCGTGAGATTCATGTCATATTGCCACTATTACCTTTTTTGTGGTGTATGTACTTCCCATAATTGTATTATTTGTGTAATACACTTTAATTTATGTGTATTTACATATTAATTTTATGATACCTCTTTCATGGGTTGTATGTTTCGTAAGTTACCAAATTGGCAAGGGTTAATTCCTCAATCTCATTATTATCTGAGATTGTTTATGTGTAAGTATTTACTAGGAAATTTTATAATGCATGTCCATTTTTCATAAAAATGATTTCAAAAAGAATATTTTATGGAGTTTGAAAGGTAATATTTATCAAGATCACAATTTCAAATGGTTTAAAGATTTATCTTTCTAAATATTTTTAATTAACGTCCATGTTTTCAAAATGATTTTAAGGATTTATTTATATGGACGTGAATGTTTTGAAATGATAATTATATTAAAATGTTTCAAAGTGGTATGGGACACTTTGATTCAAAAATATCTTTTGAAATTACTTCCTTTATAAATGTGTGGCTTTTAAATGATTTTACAAAATGATATTTTCCTCAAAAAGTATTACTAATCATTTTCATCTATGTCAACATCCTTTGCTGTATTTTAAGCTCATTTGAAGTTGATTTATTATAAAAAACATACATTGAAGGTTTTGTAATTTGTTTGACTATGGATGTGTTATTTTTATACCATTCATGGTTTATAGAGAAAATATTGAGATTTCGTATGCTAGTTTTAATACAAATGTTTATGTTATGTTTTTAACCTATTCCTATGAGGAATGCATTTGACATAATATGTGACAGGTGGAGCCCGCTATAGATCCTCGATGCATCGGTAGGTCTCATGAGACAAACTAGTGTCTTGGAACAAGGCCTTGACAAAATCTTATTTGTAGTCTTTTCATGAGGCCCTGGCTATGTGGTTATGATAGTCTGACATTATGCATTCCATCATTATGAAAGTGGTTCGTGATATTAAATGTGATTATTCGATTAGTATAATATCCATGTGAATAATTAAATGGCATTATTTATTTTTATTTCTTCCATATTATGTTGAAGTTCAAGTTTTAAAGGCTTTTGTTTTAGTTTTATACATTGCCTTAAATGTTTATTCTTATTTTTGAAAGTTTCTGCTATATTGCTTACCCTTACTGACCATTTGAGCTCACCCCTTTCAATGTTTTATTTTTCCCAGGATTCCAAGAAGTGTAATGTGATTAATATGCAGGGTTAATCCAAGGGAATAATGGTGTTCATAATGATTATTTATGTTGTTTTTGTTACGACTTAAACTGCAAATGTAACATTCATGTATGTGATCTATTTGTTCAAGACTGTTAAACTAATCGGTCCTTCGGGACTTGATTCCTTGTAATCATGCCAATGTTTTAAAATAATGCACCGACTCTAGGAAACTAGGTCCGGGGCATTACAGTTGGTATCATAGAAGTTTATAAATAACCTTGGAAACTAGATTTAGATAAACTCTGATTAGAGAACATAGCCCTAAGATAGAATTTGATGATTAGTATAGAATAACTTCCGAAAATTTTGGTATTGTATAGATTTTGTGAGTTTTCGGAGCAATACATCCCTATCTGGATACGAGCAGGTAGAGGCGGCTCTGGCACCGATGTACCTAGGGGTAAAACCCAAAAACTCCGCTTTGAGCTAGAATCGAACGGGAACCGGTGCATGACAATGGGCATTGCTGCACTCTTGGTTACAACACTCCCAGGGGATATGCTTAGGATAATTCTCATTTTCTTTACAAACCATTATGGAGGGCTTATGAGTATATAATTACTCAAAGAAAACATTTTTATTATTATTGTTCATATCCATAAACTATTCAATTCGTCTTAGTTTTTTTTACAAGTTCGGTAATTATTCATTGCAATTCATAAACTGAACTAGTGTATGTTATTGTATAGAAATGGCGCCCATTAGAAGGAACGTGAACTCCCGTATTACGTATGATCCAAAGAGTATGAAGGATCATATCTTTCGTGGTCCTAAGCCAGAATTTAGAAGTGAAATAGTTTCCCACGTATTATCATCATATGAAGAAATAGTATCATGTTCTGATAAGATGAGTAAAGAATTCACAGAGTCCTATGGCTTTGAAGGGAAACAAGAGATGAAAAGGATAGAATAGGGAAATATGGGTAAAGGTAAGAGGGAAAAGAAGAATTTTCCCATATGTGATAACTGTGGGAAGAAACACCCTTGAACTTGCATAAAAGGAATGGGAGTTTGTTATAAGTGTGGAGGAAAAGGGAACAAAGTACGTGACTAAAAGGGTAATAAAATGGTTTCAAATGTACAATGATTAATTTTCAAGGAGTTTGGACACTACGTGAACCAATGTCCCAATCATCATACTATGTCGCAAATAATGCTATTGGATAATAATCAAGTTATGATACTACCACAGAGGAAGAGGAATGACTAGTGTTCTTATATATTTATTTTGGAATAATTTCATTTAAGTGTTGTGTCAATGATGTTCTAGAAATAAATAAGAATTGTACTATAGAACTATTTAATTAAGGATTTTAGATTTTATGGTACTAAGAAAAGTGACTCTACAGCGAGTTAATTTTTTTTGGAAATTACATGGTTGTTGGAAAGATAAACCTTAATATGGTCCTAATGTTGAGGTAGGGATTTTGGAATAAGAGATGGTTGATTTTGGTAATTCAGGATGTTGCGTTGTTTTAAAAAAATATATAAGGAAGGTGTTCACATGTTATTAGCTGGGAAAAAGGATCCTCATTATGTTTAACATCCTTGTAAATTTTGGACTGTGAGTTTGGATAATATTATTTTGGATAAGTCTAATGGTTGGAATGGATTAAGTTTGAAAGGCTAGTTTTTTGGAATTTTATAAAAGGAAAACACGCAGACCATGTGACGACCCTTCGTGTCATATAATGCTGCGGGAATCGAACCCACAACCATAGTGCAATTGGGATTTATCGCCTACCATTGTGCTACATGAAGTTCCTGGATGGTATAATGTAATTTCTTTACATAAAGGGTCTGATATGTGAAATATAAATTCATTATATTTGGAAACCTATACGATTAGGATAAATAGAGTATTTTTGAGTTGTATTATGTTTTGGGGTGAAATATGAGTTTGTGGTAGAAATTTATTAATGGATAAAACACTAATTATAAAGTAAGTATATCTCCTTATAATCTTAGCCAATCTCAAAAATAAATTCCTCAACATTAAGAAAAGGAACTTAAATCAAAAAATTTTTCCTAGATGGTTCCTTAGATCATCACTAATTTATGGATTTGGGATTGTTGGACTTTTAATAGCCATGTTCTCTACCACTCTCCATTAGATAATTGATGGTTAGATTTCTCTTCCATATCCATATTTTTCTACATGGAACCCTAGTATGTGTTATTTTCGGTAATCTTCATACATTCCACTCTTTATTTTAAATAGAGGCCTCATTAATTCATTTTTCAATGTGAGATTTCAACTAAGATATTTTGAAACGTCAAAAATGTGTTATCTTAATGCCTTATGTTTTGTTAAACCGATGGTATTTTAAATCATCATAGATTGAAGAATTTAAGGACCTCAATTTTAAACTTGTTTGTGATTGATGACCTCAATCACTACCTATAAGTATTTACGTTTTTCCTCCAGTTATATGTCTATAATTCCCACCAATGTCCTCCTAATAGAGATCATAATTCTGTTGTGACCCTTTCATTTCTCTTTTCATCTTGTTAAGACTAAAATTTTATTAACCAAATTTCCGATGTGGGTTTTTTCCACATAGATATTTTCTATTTTCAACCTTTATTTTCAAAGAACAATATCAAATTATGAGGACGCAATTTGTTGAAGGAGTGTAGAATGTATCACCCCGAGCTTCCACGGTACTCTAGTCTTTGAATAATACAGTAGTGTGTGTTGTACGCAACTTCGAGTTCTAACACACACCATGACCAATCAAAGTAGTCGTTATGAATAGTAATACCTACTTTTTAAAATTATATAAATTTTATCTCTCAAAATGGACTTCATTTTTGGATTTGGAATATCGAATTTAGCCTAAGGTGAAATTTTGGTACTTTTCAGATAACTTTAATATTTTGATGAATAGTGAAAATTACTGAATTTTAATTAAAAACAACTTTTTTAATAAAAATAATTATTAGTGATAAATTATGAATTTTAGTGGTTTTAAAGTATATTTAGAATATATTTTTACCATTTAATACAATGTTGGTCATTGGACATAATTTTACAATTAAACCGGACATAAACAAGTATCAATCTTTTGATACTTATTATATCTTAAAAACACGCTTATTGTTTTGACAATGGGAATTAGTTTTAAATTAATTTCTACCTCATATGTGTTTTGAATTTGGAAAAATGGATTCCATATTTGAAATCAGGATGTTCAAATTGTGTAAATAGGTAACTTTTATTTTTATACATTTTGAATAATTACTTCGGTAAATATTTTATTTACCATGGTTAAAGGGTAAATCTGGTAAATAAGGGTTAAAAAATAATATTATAATAATACTAAATTACCCTAAAACGTGTCCTAAACTTATTGGTTGATATATTTCCGACCATGGGCATCTTTGGGTAGATTTTTGGACCCCATGGAGCCACTTGTAAGTGATAATGACACTTTATATTAATTAAGTAAAAATAAATACAAAAATGACATAAGCATATATCTTTTAGAAAAACAATTTTTATATAGGGTTATATATGTTGGCCTTTCAACTGTGAATATTCATTAGAAATATATAATGATTTTATACATAATTTTATTTTATTTATAATTTTTAGACATTAAATAATTTAATTTATTTATGACCCAATGATGATGCAGTAATTACCATAATAGTGAAAAATTAAAATAATTGATATTATAAATACCCAAATAAAGCTAATATGATACTTTTAATGTATTAAACTAATTTTCTAGGATAATATAACATATTAGAATTGATTTATTTAACTTTGTTTTAAGTAATCATTCTGTTATGATTTTTACAAAAGTTAATTATTGAATAGTGTCAAAATTGACATAAAAGAGTTTTTAAAACAAATATTATATTATTAATTGATATTAAATATTTAAAAATACAAGGTTAGGCCAAGAGACTTATATAATGATATATTTATCATTAATTGACCACTTGGGGGTCTCTTGGATGTATATTGTTGTTTATTAACTATATAATATAAAAATACAAAGTGACATGGTAAGTGTCAAACTAATTAACTAACTGTTAAAACTAAAAGATAAGGTTAATATAATGACCCAAACCTATCTAAATTCTATTGGTTGAGTAGTTTTAGAACCATCCCCATATTAATCTTAAAATAATCCACTTTGGATCCATTATAAACCGAATATGAATTTATTATAAAATAATATTTCTATCTTTTCCAAAGGATCCCCTCACCCCTCTTATAAAAGGACACTCACCCTTCTCATTAATTCAAACCGTAAAAGCCTTTTGGTTCTGCCAAACCCTTCCCAAATACTCTATAAAATTCCCTCAATTAATCCTAGAGGCCTTCCTTTAGTCAGAAAGCCATCCTAAGGAACCATTTTGATCAAATCAAAAGGAAGAACCCGAAGAAGAGATAATGATTTCACTGCCCTTTTTCATGTTTCTTTCTTCTTCCACTTCTTATTTATTTGTTATTACCATTCTAAAATAATGAATCCAGTATCTACTATATACTGGAATATTATTATAAATATGGTAAAAGCATATTCAGTATTCTATTCATCCTTTGAATGACATGTCACCATACGTGTGTACGTACGGCTTACTGTCTCCACATCGTGGTGTAATTGTTATTCAATATATTAATATTTTGATGGATATAATATTGATTTTTAATTCATGTAAATAATAAATATAACATGATAATGATTCCTTATATATGATATACCATCCAATTAAATATTATTTTAATATCAGAAGAATTATATTTTCGCTCGTGTGTACGTACGGATTACCGTCTCCACGACGCGATGAGATTCATTTCCAAGTTCACCATTCATCGATGATTATAAAAATATATATTACTAATAAGTATATAATATATGACATAATAATGCTACTGGAGATATATATATATATATATATATAAGGATTTATTTACTTACAAATATCTTATTCACTTACTTCCATTCAATACTATATGAAAACAGAAATAGTGTTTATGCGTACGTATGGACTACCATCTCCATAAACGGTGTTTTCCATTTCATATATATGTATGTTATACATATTTATATTCTAAATATATATGATATATTTATCATGTTTTGTATTCTGGAAGTATTTCAATCATGATCTAAGTGATACAACCAATAGTGACAAGTTGAAACACGTACGATAAAGAAAGTGATCATTACTCGAAATGTTAGCTTAACATGGAAATTATTATTAAATGGGTAATATAAAGTCATAAATGAATCATGTATGATATCATAAATATTAATATGGTTCTATTATAATTTAATAACATACTAAGATCTTCATACAGGAGGTCAAATGTACGCTCGACTAAAAGAAAGTGCAAGGTAACGGGTTTTCATTTCACTCCTTATTCCCGTGAGATTCATGTCATATTGCCACTATTACCTTTTGTGTGATGTATGTACATCCCATAATTTTATTCATTGTATAATAAACTTTAATTTATGTGTATTTACATATTCATTGTATGATACCTCTTTCATGGGTTGTATGTTTCGTAAGTTACCAAATTGGTAAGGGTTAATTCCTCAATCTCATCATTTTCTGAGATTGTTTATGTGTAAGTATTTACTGGGACATTTTTATCATCCATGACCATTTTTTATACAAATGATTTCAAAATGAAGATTTTAAGGATTTTTAAAGGTAATCTTTATCAAGATCATAATTTCAAATGTTTTAAAGATTTATCTGTTTAAATTTTTTTAATTAATGTCCATGTTTTCAAAATGAATTTAAGGATTTATTTATATGGATGTGAATGTTTTGAAATGATAATTCTATTCAAAAGTTTCAAAGTGGTAAGGGACACTTTGATTAAAAAATATCTTTTAAAATTACGTCATTTATAAATGTGTGACTTTTAAATGATTTTACAAAAGGATATTTCTCTCAAAAAGTTTTACTCATAATTTTCATCTATGTCAACATCCTTTGATATATTTTAAGCTCATTTGAATTTGATTTATTATAAAAAACATACATTGAAGGTTTTGTGATATGTTTGACTTTGGATGTGTTATTTTTATACCATTCATGGTTTATGGAGAAAGTATTGACATTTCATATGCTATTTTTAATAAAAATGTTTATGTTATGTTTAAACCGATTCATATGAGGAATGCATTGGACATAATAGGTGACGTGTGGAGACCGATATATCTCCTCGATTCATCGGTAGGTATCAGGAGACAAAATAGTGTCTTGGCATAAGGACTTGACATAATCTTATTTGTAGTCTTGGCACGAGGCCTTGGCTTTGTGGTTATGATAGTCTGGCATTATGCATTCCATCATTATGAAAGTGGTTAGTGATATTGCATGTGATTATTTGATTAGTAGAATATCCATGTGAATATGTAAATGGAATTATTTCATTTTATTTCTACTATATTATGCTGAAGTTCAAGTTTAAAAGGCTTTTTTTTAGTTTTATACATTGCCTTAAATGTTTATTCTTATTTATGAAAGTTTCTGCTATATTGGATACCCTTACTGAGCATTTCAGCTCACCCCTTTATATGTTTAATTTTTCCCAGGATTCCAAGAAGTCTAATGTGACTGATATGCAGGGTTAAACCAAGGGAATAATGGCATTCATAAAGATTATTTATGTTGTTTTTTTACGTCTTAAAGTGAAAATGTAACATTCTTGTATGTGATCTATTTTTCCAAGACTGCTAAACTGATTGGTCCTTCAGGACTTGATTCCTTGTATTCATGCCAATGTATTAAAATAATGCACCGACTCTGGGTAACTGGGGTCGGGGCGTTACACCTGGGTTGGAAATGTGCATGTGTAATCACTATATAAATATTTTCCATGGAAAATCACTGGATAATTTTGACATCATAATGGGGGCATATTAAGATTCATGGAAGGGTAAAATGATAATCAAAGGGGTATATCATCACTTGTAAATAATAATTATAGTAGTAGGGATTTTTAAAAAAATGTCCCAATATTAAAAATTCAAAATAAATTGGAAAAATATAAAAAAGGTGCAAGAATAAACATGAGGAGATGATCCCTCACCTTGAGAGGGAACTTCTAAAAGATTGAGAAGATGTTATTAAGATCTTCGAAACATCTTTATAGGGATATATATAGGTAATTAAAGATTAAATTCATGTTCCATGGGTTTTGAGTGAATAGGAATGGGAGGTTGGGTGGGGTTTTATATATTAAGTGTGGAGAATTTTTTATTAATTTCTAAACTTAGGTTTTGGACAATATATGATAAATTAATCCAAAATAGAAACTATTCCATGTTTTCTTTACAATGGTTTCAACCAAAGAGGAGTGGATATATTTATTTATAGGGATAAAAATATAAATACTTAATATAATAACCTTAGTGATGTGGAAATGAGTCAGGTTTATAAATAATTGATTTTAAAACACTGAAATATAATATAAGTTTTGGTGGATTCATTAAGGGTTTATAAAATTAATAAAATTTATTAATATCACATTATTTTAATATTGAAATATAATTTTGGTCTTTGATAATATTTAAAGTATTTATTACATCCTTTTGGGATTTTATGATGTCTTAATATATACCTTATAATTATACCGTATTTAATTTTTACCCCAAAAAATCGATTATCTCAGAAAATTTTTAAAATTTATTTGTTGATTAATTTTGATGTGATGATTTAAAAAATAATATTTCTTATATCAAAATTAATTATCAAAATATCATAATTTACACTTTTTAATCAAAAATCATAATTTATTAAAAAATATTGTTTTTTTTACAATAACAATTTTCATACCCTTGTAACAATTACATTTAACTTCATAAAATTATATTATCATTTATATTTAATAAATATTATTTAATAATAATATTTTATTAAAATAACATTTATTTCAATAATTATTTAATTCATAAAAAATAGTGTCTTGATCAAAGCTATATATGTCCCTAAAATAAAATTTGTGTGTCATCATATCAAAATATAGTTTTTATCAAACTTTATTATTTAATAATGATAAATTAATAAAAGATAAATGTAGTCACTATTTTATTAAAAATAAAAAATCTACAAATCTACACTATTAGGTTCTAGATACATGTCTCTTTATTATAAATATTAATTCCCTAAGGGTAAGGTGTGTGATGATAGATTCTCTTAGGATTGTTCGACGAACATGGTTTGGGTCATGATCTCAATAAGCTTTAACTTCTCACATAAATAGATTTACTTCTGTTTTATTTGATTAATCTTTTATTCGGCTTGGTTAACAGAAAATCCTAGTGATACTATTTCTCTTGGAAGCTTGGATAAATGGGTTTCATAGGGTACGATCTTATTGGTCATGGTTATTACTTCCTTTTTCTATTTCGAATGGATTTATCATAACCATATATATATATATATATTAATCATATGATCATTGTATAATGGATATACTATCAATGTTTTTTATTATTAATGGTCTTTAAAATCTTATATGATATATCTTATAATGGTCAAAAATAACAAAAGTAGAACATGTGGTTTCTATTATTTCATTTCTTAATAAAGAAATTACTCATTCAGATAGGGAATTTAATTTATAAATGTGTTGCTCATTACAAATATAGTTTTCAGTGATGCAAGGAGTATCCTCTCAAGATAGGAAGTTACCATTTCTTATGGGACCTTTTTTCCATTGAGATGATGGGATTCAGCATAATTCGTGGGATAGACCGGTTATATCCTTAGTGAGACCATATTGATTTTTATCACTATAGAGTGTCTTTATCATCACCCAAGAGTGGTTGACAAGTTCAAAAGGGGGAATGGGATGTCTAGGAATGTTTAGTTGGACATAATCTTCACAATCTAGGAAAAATTTCACCCTATATGTCCAGCCTTTTTCTTAATGAACAAGGTGAATGTCAGGTTTTTTCCCTACAGTGGTGGATCTATTAAACGATATATTACTGAATGAATTTTATAGTCTACATACTAAGATTGGAATGGTTTATAATAGATCTTATTCTAAGAGTAGATCTGATATCTATTCCTCCATAAATAATAACTTCTCCTAATCTTTAAGAACACAAAATAAAATTATAGGACCTAGAAGCCAAAGTTTTTATTTGACTTAGTGATTCTCCTTAGGGTTCAACTACACTTTTTCCTAATAAAATTGATAATCCCCTAAGGATATGTTTGGATTAATGGTGGTTTAATCATCTTATAGTTAATAACTAGTACCTACATTCTCATATAGATGATCTCTTTGGATATATCCAAGCAATAATGGTCTTCTCAAAGATTGATTTGAGATTAGGCTGTCATCAGGTGAGAGTTAAACCTTATGATATATGATTTATAGATTTAAAAATCAATTATAGCCAATATGGGAATCTGGTGATGTCATTAGGTATAATAATTTCACCCACTATTTCCATGGCCTTGGTTAATAGGATTTTCCACCCATACCTGGATTATTTTGTGGTCATTTTTGTGCATGATATCTTAGTGTACACATAGACAAGACACCATCATGTCAAAATCAATTATATTGTACTGATTACAGTAATAGATCATAGGATTTATTCAATACTAACAAAATGAAACCATTTGATAATTAGATTTCACCTTCTTGGTCACGTTATATTCTGATCTAGGTTATCTGTGGATCCAGAGAAGGTGAGAGATGTGGATTCATGTGATCAAACTAAGAACATATTTAACATAAAAATGTTCTTGGGACTAACCGGTTATAATATGATCTTTATTCATAAATTTTCACAACTTTCAGCACCACATACAAGCTTAACCAAGAATAGAGTAAAGTTCACATGGTTTGAAGAATGTGGGGAGGCCTTTCAAGAATTTAAAGGAAGGATGACCTTAGTGTTGATCATGATTTTTCTTAATAATAATGGGGGATACATACTTATTGTAATTCATCTTAAATTGTTATGGGATATATTATAATATATGGGTAATGATTCATATCATATGGGTCATAATATTTGATGCCTCATGAGCATAATTACCCTATGCATGATCTTGAATTAGTGGTTTTTGTTCATAGATTGCATTAATGGACACATTACATGCTAGGGTAATGGTTTATGGTATACAATGATCACAATAGACTCAAATAAATATTCTCTCAGTGGGACCAGAACCTTCAATAGAGGATATGAGTTTAGTATGTTTAGTCCATCATCATTAATCTTACATAAATTCTTGGTAAAGGATATGCAATAGTTGATTATCTGAGCTAAAATATTGAGACCCGATAACTGTTAAAATATAGTAGTGAATAGAAGTTGATGGATCATCTTTATGATATTCATATGTAATTTCAGGAGTGTACTAGGAAAACTATCTTCACAATTTTATTAGTGACTTCATCACTTTTGGATATAATAAATAGGTGGAAAATTTTAGATCGTGTGGTCATAGTCTTAACGTAAATTTTTTCAAGTGAATACCCAATTTCTAGTTGGGTTTTTTCTAAGGATGAAATCTCGGATATATATGGGAATGTATGGTTCTTACAGACATGCAAGGGGAATTGATATGAGAGTCTTGTGATTCTAAATATGTAGTACATCTTAGAATCACAAAAGTTTACCATGATTAGTACTTCTGGTATTGGTGTTCTATGATGAAAAAGGAGATCAAAGGCTTTGTTACTCGGTGTTCCACCTATTAATAGGAGAAATAAAAACACCAATGGCCTTCTAGAATTTTTTAACCACTACCCATACCAAAATTTAATTGGTATTATTTCACCATGGATTTGATGATGGTGTTTCCAAATTCACCTTGAGGTAGTGATTCCAAATGGGTGATTATGGATAAGATAACAAATGCCACTCACTTTCTACCTATCTGGGAGATCATATCACTCGACTATCTTAGGATACTTTAAGAGATCATTTGCCTCCATGGAATTCAACGTACCATTATATCATAAATTTATTCATATTATACATATCAATTCGTATAGGGGTAATAGAATGTTATTGGTTAAAACATACATTTTAGTACATCATACCACCCTCAGACTAACGGTTAGTCAGAGCACACTATATAGGTACTAGAGGGCATGATTTAATCTTGTGTCTTTGATTTTGGAGGCTCTTGGAAAAAGAACTTGTCTCTATTTGAGTTCTATTATAATAACATTTTTCAAGTGACTATCCAAATATCTCCTTAGAAGGAACTTTATGGTAGGTCATTCCATTCACCACCGTATTGATTGGAGGCAAGATAGGAATTTCTAATGGGGTCGTATCTCATTCAGGAAACTTTAGAATAGGAATATCTAATCAATAAATGTAAACATATAGATCAATATATCTATAAATTATATGATTGTCTCTCTTTCTAACCTATAGAGTTTGATGTGGGGGATCAAATATTATTAATAGTTTCTCTGAGATTGGTGCATTAATAGACTCAGATTCAGGGTAATCTGGAACCTTGATTCATCGGACCTTTCGATATTTTAGAGAGGTTAAAATCAATATCATATAAAATTTCACTTATTTAGTGGTATAGGTCTATGAATGATGTCTCTCATGTTTCTGATATCATATATTGTAACTTAATCCCATAACATGTTTTTAATCTTGGGGAAGTTGAGTTTAAGATCTATGCATCTTTAGAGATGTATCTAGTTTGTACCTTCAACCATAGCACAAATACTCTTCAAGGTAGAATAGCTCCTTCGGTTTGGGTCCTATGTAAACAAGTGTGTGTACATCAGGAGATGTGGGAATGTGAATCCAATATACATTGCCAATGGTTGGAGTTATTCTCAGATGCATCTCAACAATCCTTGGAAGGAAAACTCAATGACAAGTTATCTTACGGAGGAGAGGTTATAAGATCCTAGTTTTTATTCAAGGTACAGACCCCTTCTTATTTCTATAAAGCCATTTTTCCTTAATTGAATTGACCAAGGTATTATTTGAGGTTTTGAGAGTGTTCTAAAGGGATTAGTGACCAAAAACCTAGTTTTTAAATAAATTAGATGAGGGTCATGGTTAACGCATAATTTATACTAACCATGAGCCTCAATCATGCAGCCCAAAACGGGTGGAGAACGGTTTGATAAACTATGAGAATGGGATCAAGAGACCATAAATACTCTATAATAAATTGTAGGTTCTTTTCTCATAGTTTGTACCCTAATTTTATAACCATGCACCTATATCATGAAAGGTGTGGGATTATGGAAAATTAGGTATGCATGGTTGGCACATGGTTTGGCCAACCATATAGACAAACCATGTTTTGTAATAATAGTGCTAGAAATGACCATTTTTTCCTCTTTACCCTTAAATCCAAAAAAACTTTTTACTCCTCTCTCATTTCTACATTAGACCATAATAGGATTTCCCCCTTTCCCTCTTCATAGTTTTTTGTTGATCTCTCTCATCCATAATACAATTCAATCTTTGTCGATCAATTTGGAACCCCCTCGGTAAGTCTATCACTCCTCATTATTCATTTCTCAATTTTATTCTCCATATTTGGTGTTATCACAAAGTGAGATAATATACCCTATTTTTAGGGATTTAATATTTTTTCCATTTTTTATCATTCTAAAAAAATATGAGGATGATAATTCATGAGTAATATTATCTTTTTTTCTAGGTAGGTGGTATACTACTTTTCTAGAAAATTATTGATGTCTCTAACTTGATCTATTATGTCATACACTATAATTTTCATGTTTTGTTCCTAAAATGTGTAACTCCTTTTATTAATCACCAATACCTTGACATAAATGTTCTATGAGACCATTTGACATCATTGGAGAATAGTGACCTCAACTCAAACTATCCATTAGTGTGAGTTTATTTAAATTCCTTTAATAACCATTTATTGCTTTTATCCAAAACACACCTTTGGTGTGTTTGATTTGACACTTATAAAATGAAGGAACAAAATTAATTAATAAAATTATTAAATGGTGTGGATACTTAACTTGTACCTTTTTATCAATTATTATCTTATACTTACCTATTTTTATGGACCTTGACTACACTTTTATAGGTCTTGTATTCCCTGATAGAGATTTGTATTCCTAGCCTGTAATGCCTTACACAAACTCAAAAGATTTTAACTGATTCATTGATGTAAATTCCGAGTTTAACACTACAATAGGATTTAGTAATTATCTTGGATCTGTGAATGTATCATCTTGAAACTGATGATTCACTTGCAAACTCCAGAAAATTAGAATTCCTTGGATAAGCTCCTAGGATTCGTCTTTATGTACTTAGAACCAAACCACCTAGGATTATCTCCTTGGACTCTAATAAATTCTATACCAATATTACCTTATACTTGTTCCTTGGTCTTAGATAGAAAATTTTAGGAGTGGAATGTCAATGGTTCACCCCTTGGATCACACTCTACCTCGATAGCCAAGCATCAAGGTTGATCAATATGAGTTATGTTTAATTAAAAACAGTCATAAATGATGTGTATTATTAATGGGTTCTATATGGTTTTTATACTTCAATTCATTGGGTACATGAATCAGGTCTCAGGGTCAATTAAATGGTCTAATAATTAGAGACATCTGATTTAGGTTGAAGTGGGTAGGGTTGACTAAGTATCCCATGAGGAGATCAAGCAGACATGGTATCACTTTATTTTACTAATTTATTGATTATACCTTCACACAATTATTTCTTCTATTCATTGAATGGATTTGACTTATAAACCATTGTTGGTGGCCTACTGATTTTTATTCACACCCTATTAGAACTGTCATTTGGTACCCGGTCAGACTTCATGGATGAAAGTATGGATAAAGGGAAGAGACTAGTTATGGATGCTTGATTTTCTTTTTCATTGGGGTATGGGAGTAAATGAAAAATCCAGGGCATATTAAGCTCATGGAGATAGCTATTTTTGGTATATTATCTCTCTTTTTTATTTACTAGTACTATTTTTATACATATTACCATCTCTATATTCTTTATACTTCATTTCATTGTAACATCATATGTATATTATTTTTTTTATTGGTTTACATATATTATATATCATCTGGATGGTTTATTCCCACTTCCCTATTATTTACACCACCTTATTATAATTACTATTATTTACCACTACGTTCCACTCTTTAATAAGGGTATATTCTCCACATCATACCACCATACACCCTCACAGCTGGTTGACAATCTCCAGTATATGAGTAGTTGCAATTGTGGCCATATTTTCAACTTGACCAATCACTTATATATGAAACAAACCCAATACATCACACCAATGAGACCCCAATAGGAAACTAGGGTCACCTATAGTTTTAAACTATGAGTACAACCTCTTTTAATTTATTAAACATCTAAATTTATTGAAAATATCAAAAACATCAAAAAAATATGAATTAATCATTAAATACCAAAATTAGAATCTGTATTTTGAAAATAAAAAAAATATCACCATAACTGTAACCTAAAATCAAATTACCCCCACCCTTACATCACTTAAAATAATTGATATCATAAAATGTTAAAAAAACATTGATATGGGATATTACATGTATCATGATATTCTAGAACACTTTTTGCGGTAAAATATAGAGAACAATATTTATGAGTAAAACTCAATGCACTGAGTATAATATAATGTTAAGGGAGGGCATAAAAATCCTAGGAGATGATGAAACCATTATCACTGAAGTCTTTTTCATGGGAATTCTAAAGAAATCTGGAGGAAACAATGCAATATGGACTATGGTGGATCGATATACCAAGACTAATAACATCATCTTCATCATCAGTGGATATTTATCATTAGAACATATTTCTAAAATGTATGATATATAACTGTTGAGATTGTATGGGGATCCACTTTTGATCATATATAATGGATACTCATGGTTTAACTCTATGTTCTCAAATATTCTTTAACTTTTCGTGAACATGGAGTTTAAATTCAGTATAGGCTATCACCCCTAGTTTGGTAGTCACTACGAAAGGACTATCCCAACACTTGAGCACATACTAGGAGCTTTCTTAGTAGTATTCATAGGAATTTGGGAACAATGTATTCCCTTGTTTATGTTCTTATAAAATAATAGTTTCCATTCAAGTACTCAAATGGAACCATATGAAGTTGTATATAGGATGAGATGTAAGACACCAACATGTTGGGATGAAGATTATGAATAGAATATTATGTTACATAAACATTCTCATGATATGATAGATAAGGTTTAATACAATTAGTAACACATTAAAGTATCATAAATTCCATATAATATAAATGATGAAAATATTCATAGAGATTTAGAGTTTGATATTTGATAAAATGTATTCCTTCAAATATCAGCCAATAAGAGAGTCATGATGTTGGGAAATGATGAAAATCATGATCCTTGGTACATTATCTATTTGATATCCTTAGTCACATGGTAGTTTTGGCCTATTAATTTCTACATCTGCCAAATCTGGATCAAGTACATGATGTGTTCGAGGTGTATATCCTAAGGATGTAAATACCCACTACATCATAAGTACAAAATATAGATGTAGAACAATTACTTAATGGCCTCTCATACAAGGAGAAACTAGTGAAGATATTGGACTATAGAGACAAAGTTTAATGCAAAAAAAGAAAATTCATATTGTCAAAGTACTCTAGAGAAACTCTAAATGTATAGAGACAATATAGGAATTTGAGGATGAAATGAAACATAAATACCCTTATCTATTCTCAATCATTGAAATGATTTGAAATTTCATTTATGAAATTTTGAATGGGGGGAGAATGTTACAACCAATGTTTTTTTCATATGAAATTTTTATTCTTAATATATATATATATATATATATATCATATATAGTGTACTATAGAACACAAGCACTACATAACATAAATAAACACTAATTCTTTCATAAATTTAGAAAATTACATATGTAGAATAAATATGCTTCATAAAATTGAAAATAATAAAATTGGACAATAATTAAAAAATAACATATGTAAAATTTGAAAATCCATAGGGTAGTAGTCACCTTAATGTATCGCACCATCAAATACTATTTAAAAAAGAACATTAGAAATATGATTGATGTTTGGCAAAAAAATATAGTAAATATTAATAGAATACTATTTTATTATTAAATTAAATAAATAAATAATATTTATAAGAATTAAAAGCCCAATATGATCATTATAATACCAATGTGACTATTAGAATATTGAATTGACTATTAGAATAGTAATATAATCATTAGAATATTAAATTTACTATTAGAATATTATAATTAGTTGTATATAATATCTAATTTTAATGAGGTAAGAAAATATAAATATTAAAATTCAATAAAATAAATATTCAAATTATAAAACTCTCAGGGAGTATAAGAGTGTATTTTTAAGAAGGTGTATTTTAACTTATTTTATAAAAACCGTTAATTATTAGGTAAATAATTAAATATAAAATTTTCCTAAGTTATAAAATTATATTATTAAATTAATTTCAACCGTGGAATTACCATTTTAAAATAATATAAATTTATTTTTGGTACATTTCTGAAAACCATGATTTTTTTGTGATTAGTAAAAGATTTATTTTTTTTCAAACACCATATGTATTATGAATAAAAGTTGATGGAATAATGCCATTTTAAATTAAAAAAGGATTTATCAACCAAAAAATGAGCTTAATAAGACAAATAATGTAATTAATATCTAAAAATCTAATTTCCAAATCTAAATAAGTAAATTAAAATTTTTAAAAATAGAATGTATTGCATTGAAAAAATATTTCCCATTTTTTTCTTATTTTATTTAATAAAAACCGAAAAATTCATTTTTTGAATCTCTTAAAAGTCATGAAAAATTATATTTTTAATAAAATAATTTTCATAGTCAAAAATTGATCACATTTGAATGTTTTAGACTCAGAATAATATTTTATTTGTTATTTTAGCCTAAAATACCCTGTCAATTCATGTATAAATACCAACTATCACCCCCCATGGAAAATAACATCTGAATTTTTTCTCATCACTAAAAAAATGATTAAAAATCTCATTATAATCCTCTGTGGTTCCTCACAAATTTTTTTAACAATCCCCACCCAAAGCCTTCAAGGTGTTAAGGGTCTTTGCTATGGAGCAACTTCAATATTGACGTAACCTTTTGACCTTCTTCCAATTATTTTTCCATCTCTTGTTATTCTATTCTCATTAAAATTCTATAATAATACTCCCTATATTTTTTTAATTAGTATATCAACATGAAATTAATGATATTAATATATTGTAAAAGTGATATATTCTATATATTTATACATAATATATATTTTTTCCTCTTTTTGAAGTGGCATTAATGGTCGGTTTTATCTGCATATAAGGACGTTGTCAATTCATTATGTCACATAAAATTTATGGCTGGTTAGTAATATATATATATATATATATATAATTTAATATGATACTATATAAGTATTTTATACTATTTTTAACACATGCATATCTCTCTAACTCCTTTTAACAAGGTCTCTCTAATGGTCGGTCAAACCATCTGTGAGGACATTATCAATTATTTAATTATCATTACCTTCATGCATGGTTATAATAACCTATCTATAATATATAAATAGATTATTTTATTTTATTTTTTTCTTGTGATGTAATTTTACTAATTAATATTTAAAATTAATCAAAACCATTAAATAGAAATGAAAATGGAATAATTCAATCTAACATGTTGTTGAACCACATTATATTTAATGAAATATTAATAACAAATATAAATGATTATAATTGAACAACAACAATAATAATCTAATATAATTCATGATTATTTTTTTATAAGAATAATATCGTTATACATGAAGTAGAAACTAGATAAAACAAAATAGGTTCTAAAGTGAGGGTGCACTTGAACTAATTTTTTGGGGGGTTTATCCTATAAACCTCACTATTTTCTCTATGATTCTTATAAAATCTATTCTATTTTTAATTTTGGTTACTTTAACTTTACTACTTTTAATTATATTCATATTTTATTCACTTGGAATTGATTCATAGTGACCTCCAATGATTTTTATGAAGCCTTTTTTCATTCCCCTCATTAGTTATTCTAATGTTGTTACCTCTTCAATCTAGTTCCTATACAATTTTTGTTTATTGATGCTACCCTAAAATTTTCCTATTAATTTTTACCATGTTTTTTGGGATACCTCGAATTTTAATCATAAAATAAGATTTATGGCGTTATTATGAAAACCAATCTTTTATCATATGTTTATTCCATGTTTATGCTTATTGTACATTTACTTTCTATGTGGCATGGATGATTTGGAACATATTATGATGTGACTGGTGAGATTTTAATAATATATCCATACAATGCATTATGTAAAGTATTATATCTCATTGGATCATTATGAATAAACATGATACATTTGTCTTTTTCTATAATGTTATTCATGGAAATAATGAAATTTTCTTTTCCTATATCAATAAGATGGTTTGAAATTGATCCTCAACTTATAATGTTTCATTTTTAAAAATATAACACATTCCATGACTTCTTTATCAAGATATTATCATTAATATCCAATTATAATTATATAATGATAATGATTATTCTAACCCATATACTCATGTGGAATCATGTCTCATGTTCTTCTATATTATTCCTTCCCTTAATAGGATTTTATCTCACCCTTTCATTAATATTTATCCCTAGGTGATTAAATGTATTAAATAAGAATATGGAAGAATTTATAAGGACTATGATAAAGAATTTATATTATTTTTAATGATTTATTTGTTTTTTAATGTATAAACATAATATTTTCAAGATGCTAAACCTCTCCATTTTATGAGTATAATATTTTTTATGTTTGTATTAAAAATCATTTACTAATCATGTGTGTAAAGTTTGTGTCACAGTAGTTGTCATTTTTTTGACCCAGCCCACAATGTCCCCACCTGTTCTAGTAGTAAGTTAAGTGTGACTCCCCAACCCCACCTTCAATAGGACAATATTTGGAAACTATCACCGGGTAGTCATATCTCACAAATGGGAGTCCTTATCCTAATGAAACTGTGCATGTGCACACCTCTGAATACAAGAAAAATATGTAGTATAAAAGACTATACTGATCCAATATGATAAAAATTCATTTAATAACATCTAAAACAACTATAGTGAAAAAATATGAATTTATCCAAGGAATGAAATTAGGAAAATACACACCTAACTAGAAATGAAGGAGTCCCAACCTAACAGATGATGAATAGGAAGATTTATGACCATGATCACCAAAATTGACCACCGTCTATGATGAAGGCAACCCTATACAGCTAAAATCTACTAACATCCGTCCCAAAAAGGTCACAATCTAACTATTTGTTGTTTATGTGGGAAAATACCATGCAATAGTGTGTATATACATACCCATTAGAATACCCCAAATAACCATGAGGTAATTAATAGAATAAAAATTATAGCTCAAATCGCAAGACAAGGAAGGGAAAATAACCCAAAAATGGATATTCTCAAAGAAGTAAATAAACAGAGAGAGAGATAGAAGAAGGAATCGATCTTCACAACCAACTAAGGATGATGAGTATAGTCACGGATCCAACTATTAGAGTTATCTTGATGCTAGTTTCCCAAAGAAAACTTCACCAAATACGAGGGAACCATGCCTCACCGATGGCACTTTATAGGTGAGGGGGTTCTGAAACCAAGAGGTTTGGAGACCCATTCATGATTTATGATCAATGGCGAAAGGGTTCCACTCTATAAATAAAAATATCATTCCCTAGGGTTTGTACAAGTTGTTTTATATTCCTATCTATATTGGAAATTTGGGTCCCATTCCATTACTTATAAGTTTTATCAAGGGGGTTTCCAACTCCATAATACCTCTATAGATCATACTTGAGTCTTAGTGTCAACAAACCATGCTGGAAAAAGTGATTTTATCATTCGACCTTTCATTGTATCTTTGATGTTTAAATAAATGTAACATTCAAATTCTACATGGACGTATACTCAGTGAGGACTACTTGTGGGTCCAATTATGAGTCCTTAAAAAATATTAGTGGTAGAATCTTTTCAGGAAAATTACACGGTGTGTCCCTTAGTGTACATGAGGTTTACTTCCAAGTCTAATCATGACAATGTTATGCTGCTCCACTCATCCTGTGTAGATTCACACATATGGAATGTTCAACATGGATTATTGCATATGGGGCCACTTGGGGTCCTAAAATGTACTCCCTATACATGAATCGGAAATCCAAGTAGAGTCACACAGAATGTGGTCCCATCACATATCTAGGTGATATTTTACTCTTCTTGAAACCCTAGACACCATAAAAAGATAATCACATGGTGTGTGATCCTCGTGAATATATAGTGTATAACTGTAAATTTATAACCACGATGTATCTTTTTATAAATACTAAAAATTCTATCAATTACACCTCTATACATTCCAAAAACTCCATCCAAGGCTTTTATCTTGAAGGAAATTCCTCCATTCGTTGATTTTTGGCCTTCAATGACCAGAAATCGGGTTTTCCATCAATTAGTGTGATGCTCGTTGTGATTTAATTGTTGGTTTAGGATCTGATCCTCCATATTTTAACTAAAAATCCACAATACAACACTACCACTTCCACAAAAATATTTCTATGGTATCTATCACACAAGAAAATGTTAATCCTCGGTTAAATCATGTCTCGAGTTGGAGTGTTCATCAAATTCTCATCCTACCGTAAGGGAAATATTAATACGCGAAGAAATGAGGGAGAAAGGCATAATAAACGAAGTTAAATCATCGATATCAGTGATGATTTACGATGAATTTGGTTAGAGATCCTCAATCCTCCCATTTATTTCATCAAAGTTCTTCTCAACGACATCTCTCTCAATATCAAAGGTTATGTGGATAAACTTGGATAATTTACGTAGTAGGGATTATAAAGGAGAGTATTTGGATTTGAAAAATTGAATTATTAAAATATTTTTATTTGTTTATTTTATTTAGTATTTATTTATGACTCTACATCAATGATAATCTTTATGTGTATAAAACTTATATCGTTCCTAGGGTAATCCCTGTATTCATAATCCAATGGCAGTTTCCTATTTTTCATCATATAATATGATCAATGGAAAAACAATTACATTCAAAATTATGCATGAGCATGGTTTAATATATTTAAATTTTTAATATATCAATTATAGTGTCTTAAGAAACCCTTAAATCATGATAACTCTGAAATAAAACCCAATTATATGTGTATAAATTTCCAAAGGTCCTAATAATCAAAACTTGAGTCGTTAAATTCTCCCCACCTCAAGGATTTTCCCCCTAAAGGAAAAAGCGTACTCAAAACAGTTAGGATACCATGCCCACATCTATCTCTCTTGATCCCATGAGCTCTCCTAGTGGTTATTATTCTACCAAATAACTCACACCATGGGAATACACACCCACGAATGATCTTCTCATGTCGATCCTCAATGGCCACTGGGTAAAATTAAAAGTTGGCTCTATCCCAAAAATTGAACATCCCCCAGTCAATAATGTCTGATGGTTCATGCATGTATCTCTTTATTTATGATATGTGGAAAACATCATGAACTCAGACGAACTATGGGGGTAAGACTAGGTGATAAGAAACCTCTTTAACCCTATGTAAGACTTGAAATATCCTAATGAACCTCGTAGATAATATTTTACCCAGAACAAACCTCTAAAAACCACATCTTGGTGAGACCTTTAGGAACACATGCTTTCCCTACTCAAACTCCAAGGTTCTGCGACATCAGTATACATAATATTTCAACAAACTCTGAGAGGTCTTCATTTTCTCATAGATTACTTGAACTTTATCTGTCATTTATTGCACCATCTTTTGTCCAATAAGTGGTGACTGACATATCTTCATCTAGTATGAGGGTGTCATATAGTGAATAAAATTTAGAGATTAAAATGGTTTTATGTTGATAATGGAGTGATATATGTTATTATAATTTAAATCTACCAATGGATGGTGATCTTCCCATCTTTCATTAATTCAAAACATGAAGGATCTTATCATATGCTCTAAAACCATGATAGTTCTCTTTGTTTGGATATATGTATAGGGGTGGAGTGCCAGTCTCATCTATAAATGGGTCTTTAAAGTATCCTACAAACCTAAGAAACTGTTAAATTAACCAACCATCACTGTTAGAAACAATCATTGAGGATCCCTCATGTAGTCAGATCATCTCCTCTACATACAAATCCCCAAAACTCTCCACCAAACTCTACTCTTGGATGGTGAGAGAGTGAGTTGAATTGGTGATTTGATAAATAATTATCCAGATAGTTTCATGAAATTTTATTCTCTATGAAGTCCCTATCATAAAATCTATTGATATTTCATCCCACTTACATATTGGGATCTCAATCGGTTGAGTCAAATTTGTTGGAACCTAGTGATCTACCTTCACCTATTGATATATAAAGCATCATAAAACGAACTTGGAAACACTCCAACTCATATATTCCCACCAAAACTATCATTGTAGATATAGGTACATCCTTATTACTCTTGGATATAACACCATGGTGTATGGATCTCCTTCAGTACCTCCTCACACAATGTGATCGGAACCATTGTATGTCCTTAGAAAACGATGATGTGTTCCCCACCTTTAAAAAATCAATCATGTGAAAATCCTAAATATATATGCTTGAGTAGAACTTCAAAATTAATATCTATCAACTAAGAATATATCATGCAATGGATAACAAATGGAGTCTCTACCATCAAGTAGATATAATTTATCCTTATCACCTTCACTAGGGTCAACTGAAAAGAGGAGAAATGCTATGTGGACTCCTCCACAAAGTGAGACTCGGATTTCTTGGTATGTGAATCTAGAACAACATTTCCCTTTCCTATAGTATAGAATATCTTAAAATCATATTACAATAATAACTATAACCAACATCTCTTTCTAAATTTGAGGTCTGTCTTGGAAAAGAAATACCTGAGACACTGGTGATCTGAGAAAACTATAAACCAATCACCCAGAAGAAAATACCTCCACATCTTCAAGAAGAATACCAATTCTTCCTACTCTAATTTGGGGGCGACATAGTTATCCCCATGGGTCCTCTTCATCCTAGACCCATAAGCTATCACCACCCACCTATATATCAACACACACCTGAGACTAGATCTAGAGACATTATATAACACCACATACTCAACACCCTACTCTAGAAGTCTCAAAAAAGGAGAACTATTCAACCTCAAGATCAGATCCTCAAAAGCCTTGTAACATCACTCAATATAATAAAACAAGTACCCTTTACGTATCAATTCATTCAATGGGTCTTTAATCCTAGAAGAAAATATCAGAAACCTCATATGGTACCTCACCAATCCAAGAAAACATTACACCTTAGATACAAAATTGGGTGGTTCCTAAGCTAGAAATACCTCTATACTTATCACATCCACAACTGCACCACGTTCAGAGATGACATGCCCCACAAAGTGAACCTCTATAATCCAGAACTAGTACTTTGAGAGATTACCATATAAAAGGTGATCCTGATGTATGTCCAAGACCACCTTCAAAATCATTGTCTGGTCCTTCTTATATGTAAATTATATGATAATGTAATCAATAAATAAATCCATTAACCAATCGAATAAAGTATGAAAGATCCAATTCATAAGTCCCGTGAATTTAGAGTGGTCATTTCTCAAACCAAATGGAATCACTGGGAACTCTTAATGCCTATAGTGACATTAGAATACCATCTTCATAATATCCACTTCATAAACTTGAAAATTGTCATAATTGGACATGTGGTCAATATTTGAGAAACATATCACACATTCCATCAGTTCAATGATTTCTTTGATCCTTAGAAAAGCGTACTTGTTCTTGATCATCACTTGATTTAGGTAATGGTGATTAATACAATGCCTCTAGCTCTCATTCACCTTATTAGAGAGAAACACTAGATCCAACCAAGGGGTTACACTAGGAATGATAAAAACATTCTTTTTAAGTACCTCAAATGACCCCCGTAGATCCTAGATCCTAGCATGTGATATCTGATTTGCTATTGAAGACATTGGTCTAGCCCCAGGGTGCAAGTCAATGTATAATTCAATCATTTGATGTGAATGTGGTCCAAGGACATCTTCAAGGAAAATATCTATGTACTCATACACTAGCCTTGGAATATGAATGTATATGTATCTTAATGCAGCAAGGGATATACTCTCCAAATAATGAGATATAGGATTTATATTTCTACTCATGATCCGCACTCGATCTTTCAATAGGTCTTTCTCATTATTTAAAGATAATATCGTCTCATCCACTCAGAGAAACTAAACTCTACTATGGTGATAGTATATCTTGTAATTTAACATGTATTGTGAGTCTATACCCATCATGACATCATAAATCTTCATTTAACGTATTAATATTTTTTATGTGAAACTCTCTCTGCCAAGCGTCAACTTTCACTATCGAAAAATGTGTGAAATTGTGGAGTTGCTCAGCATAGGAATATTTAGTCACAACTAATGTGTTAAGGGATCCAAAGTAATCTCAAGCTCATGAACAAGGGATAAGGTTGTAAAATTATTACTCTTTATGGTGTCTAGAAGAATTTGTTTTATAGTATATAACACACTGATCTTACCTCGAATAATATCTTGTGTAGACTGGCCATATCCCTTTCATAGCCTAAAAATAACAACTTTTTCAGCCACTAGCCCTCTCAGGCTAATTTGGCCCACTTGGTTATGGTTTTTGTGGAAGTAGGTCATAGTGTCATCCTATAAATACATCTCCTCCTCATGGGGTTCCTCCAACCCCTCTATCATCATCACCTCCTTGGGGTCCTTCCATACCACCCTTAGGATATCCCCAATCATGACATTGCCTCTTCTACGGAGGGTTTTCTACTGAATTTCCACAATCTAAAACACGCCATTTGGGTAATCACATTCCGTGGGACCCTAATCATATAACAACTTGTCTCTTGGATAACTCAATCCTTGTAGGGATCCCTATGCTACTGATCCCCAATATTGAGAACACCTTTGTGAATACATCTTATGTAACAATCCTAAATCCTGGAATTTATTAGCAGTAGTAGATGAATCTACTCCATGATGATTACTGCCAGTTCTGACTACCTAACTTTCCTCTTCCTAGAATCCCTCAGTCACCAAGGCCCGCTCTAGTATCCTGAAATAAGTGGGAATACAAAGAGACTTCATTCTATCTCATATGTCCTTACTGAGACCGCACTCCAACTTTCATGCCTATAAGTATCTATCTTACACCATGTTGAGAGAGTAGAAAATAAAGTTGGTGAACCTCAGTGCATACTATAAAACATTTATATCACTCTTTTGTAACACAAAAATCTGTTGAATCTACACAAATCACAAATTGGAAGGATTCCAATCATCACGGAAGAAGTTCTAAAATTCCTCCCATAATATTTTTCCACATCATGGGTCTGGGTGACCAGACTCCACCAATGTCGTACTAATCTTGGATGAATATTGGTCACAAGTGAAACCATCTCATCAGTTAGGGTCCACACAAGTCAACAAACATGAACCACTTACTCAATTCTATATTGTACTTCTTGAGGTCCTAGATCACCACAAAACCTAAGTGGTTTATACCACTGAATCATACATAGTTTAATCAAGATATATTCATTGTTATCCTATCCCACTAGAATAATCGACATCTCAACATGCATATGAACATCATCCTGAACTACTAGATGTGGATCCACATGCCTGTCATTGGGTGGAATCACTACTCTTTGATGGTATGGAAGAAACACCTCATGAATAGTCCCCTACACTAAATCCCCATCACTCAATTGGTCATCAGCATGACCCAATCTCAGTATCCTAGCTGGTTTCCATTGTGGAAGCATCCTGAATTTTAACAAGATGTACCGTGATTATATTAGCATATTTAGGGATCTTACTCAATAATTACATCTAATCCAAAAAAATCAATTTCTATATGATACATATACCATTGGTTTCTCAAAAACTAACGTATCAATATGTGCAGTTGTAAAGCAGGTTATCAAATTCCAATTTCATGGATATGATGACTACTACACCAATATTGGTTTCCTTATCCTAAGATCTAAATTCAAAACACCTTAACACAATTTCCCTATGTTCCCAAATCAATCCTTTCAACACTTTTATCTCAAAACACTTTTCTTAGGATAGAACAACCTTTGATACCACTCTATCATGTCCAGGACCACCGAGGCCTCACTTAGCCCAAAATCAATCCATGTTTGACACCCCAATCCCACCTCTAAATGGTCATGTTATGGTGACTATAACCAATTAGGTATATCTCAAAAATGATAGAACTTAGCCTAATGAACTAGTAAACACATGCACCTCTAATTATATCATAACCAAGTAGAA
The DNA here is from genome assembly GCA_963277665.1 of Viscum album. Lineage (NCBI taxonomy): Eukaryota > Viridiplantae > Streptophyta > Magnoliopsida > Santalales > Viscaceae > Viscum > Viscum album. The sequence goes on along the minus strand of OY728160.1, from coordinate 372,618,310 downwards.
TAAAAGATCGTATGTGACATCCGAAGCTTAGTCCACTCATAAGTTACTAAACATGAGAGCCACATGTCCATTAGTGTTCCTCCCTATATGAATGAGGTTGATGACTTGATGTTAGGGTCAATGGTTGTATGTTGGGAAAACAATTACCCTTTATCAATGTACAAAATAGTGGTAAATATTAATAAATAATTAATGTAAATGGAAAGGAAATATAATATAATAATAGGGTAGTTTAAATAAACCATCCAAATAATAATAATCATACATACATAGAAATAATATCATATACAGTTGAAGTTATGACAATATAAAAGTGAAAACAGACAGATATGGTAAAAGGCATACAATAAAGTACTGGTATATACAGAAGAGACAAAAAATAGAAAAAACAACTACCTCCATGAGAATCATGATCATTGGATGATCCATCTTATCCTAAGCTCCCATACCAAAAAAACCAAGTGTCCATAGTTGGGAACTTCACTTTATCCTTACCTATATCCAAGTAATTTTTATGTGTACTAAATGGTGCCCTGAACAGGGTGTGAGTAAAACTTAGTAGGACACCACCAATCGAATCTAATGAAAATATATTCACTAAATATAAAATGTAACATTATTTATAATAGATATAAAGTAGTAACGTAATTATATACCATGTCAAGCTCAGGATCCTCATGGGATACCCAGCCAAGCCTACCAAATTCATCCTAAGTCAGATGTATCTGATCATATGACCATTAATTAGTAAAGAAACCAAGAAACATACCCAATTCATCCAAGTATAATAATCACAAGGGATCCAAAGGATACCCATGGTATTCATAAACTTATATGGTCGATCCAACTTTCATTAATCAACTGAAGTATTAGGTTATGCGGTATGAGCCCAAGGATATAATCTAAGGTGGTCCATGTCAAAGGACATCAAGATGGATCCAAGGAGATGATCTAAGTCATTCGAATTTTCAGAAATGTATGTGAATCATCAGTATCATGTCTATGCATTCACAAGTATAAGAAATTAATCAATCCCATGTGTGGTTTCTCTCTTAGCGATTTTATTAATGAAACATTTGGTATCTTATGAGTTCACCCAAGGAATTATAGCTTAGGAATATAAGTCTTACTTAAGGAAGGGTATGCCTTTAAAGTGATCTAGGTTCATAATAATAATCAAGAATAATATGAGGGATCAAAAGGAAAAGTCAAGTATACATTCCAAAATAAAATTCCTTTAATCAATTTAGTAATTCCTTTAAAAGTTACAAACTAAACACACCTTAGGGGTGTGTTATATAAAATCAATACTGGTTTTCAAGAACATTCAAACTAATACACCCTAAGTGATGTTTCAATTTGATGTCATCAACCTCCAATGATTTCAAGGTTCTCATAGCACTTATAGAACTAGGTTTAGATAAAAATTTAAAGGAATAAAAATTTTAAGAAAAATGCACTGAATGTCCAACATGCGGCATAACAATAAAAAATTATTAACCTTAATAATTTTAGTGGAAAATAGTAAACCACCTAACTCAACCCTATATTAGACTCATCATCTAGTATCAACGTAATATTTTGGATATAATGAGATGAAATGGTAAACCAAACAAATTACTTATAAATAAAGCATTTTAGGTTTCATGAAGATGACACCAATGATGGTGAAGTAAATAAAGATAATAAACAAGAAGAGTGCTAGACTTATCGAGGGGGATCCAACATGACCAAAGGTTACTTAATCAATGTTTTAAAAGTGGAGATTCAATAAATACTATAAAAGTAAGAAGTCAGATCCATGGATAGACCATTATGTGAAAATATGGAGAAGAAAATGGTAAATTAGACTAATGGGAAGAAAGGTAAAAAGGGTAATTTATATTCTTTTTAATAGGGTTCATAGTTTGGTCGCATGGTTGAAAACTCATGAACCTAAAATAAACACCTACTATCATTGTGAACACCACTCACATAGTTCATGCATATTGTTAGACAAACCATGTGCAAATCGTGCATTCAAAACTGCCTGGAAACCCATACCATGCGCGGTCTAAGCCCATGGTTAGACAAACCATGCGCAAAACATGTGTGGTACACCTTTAATAAATTTTATATTTTATATATTTTTTCCCCTATTTTTAAATTAAAAAATTCATGCTCTACCCTTCCTAGGACATGTGTTTGAGGTGTAATGTTAGTGAAAATTGTGTGATAAAAGTGTTTCACACACTGTTTCTCTAAAAATCGATACTATGGGCCCCAAACCAAGACTGAATGAACCTGAAACCTCTATTAACCCTTCAGGAACATTAATTAAGGTAAAATAATAGGTTTAGACTATATTTTAATATATACACACCTCCAGAAATAATATGTATCTTACAACATCCCCTTTGAAAAATAACTCGTCTCCGAGTTACACTTCCTTGGGTGGTTGACTTGCACTAGAGAATAACTCTAGCCGTTGAGCACATATATCAAACTATCATTCATGGGTATCATCCTATTCATTGTCATAATTCTATAGAACCTAAACCATATGAACTACCCTACCTTGAATATCTTTCATGATATGATCAATGATACAAATTGGATATTCCATAAAAGAAGAATCATCCACTAACTCAACTTCCTCTGTTTTAAAAACATGATATGGCTCAGAGTAATAAAATTATAACTGATAAACATGGAATAAATCATATATAGACCTATATCATTGAGGATGATATATCTGGTATTCTAAAGTCTTGAACCTATCCAAGATCTCAAATGACATGAAAAATCTAATAGATAGCTTTCATTTCCTTTTAATCTATCAATGACCCAATCTAGGAAATAATCTAAACAATACCCAATCTCCCACCTCAAAATTCTGAGGTCTGCATTGACAGTTGACATATGGATTATGCCACAACTGATCCATAGACATACATTTACTAATTATTTGTTTTTATGTCTCTTAAATGAGATGTGGTCCTATTTCCACTAACTTCCCTGCCTCTAACCAACAAATAGGTGAATAAAATGGCCTACCATAGAGCACTTAGTACGGAGCCATCTAGATAGTCGATTATAAAATTTTATTATAAGATAACTCAACTGGAGACAATTTATTTTCCTAAAATCCTCCAATATCAAGGAAACATGTTCAAATAAAGTTCTATAGTACTTTTATAGTGTGATATGATTGAATGTTGGTCTGAGGGTGGTATGTTGTACTCATAATTACTTGTGATCTAAAATACCACTACAACCCCTTCCATATCTAAAAAGTGAATTGAGTATATCTATCTGATATGATGGTAGATGAAACTCCATAAACGTGTATAATCTCTCAAATTTATAGTCTATAATGATCATCCACTTATAAGGTCTCCCATATATGCAATAAGTGGGAAACCTTTATCATCTTTTCCATGATTACCCATAAAACATTTCTTCTTTGAGGTGACTTCGGTGACCCCATAAAAAAATATATGTTGACATCATCCTATTTCTATTCTAGTAAGGGTAATATGTGTAAGATACCTATAGGTCGTTGGATTATTTCTTTAACTTGATAATAGGTGGAACACCAAGTAACAAATATTGTGATCTCCATTTTCATCTCAGGCCACCAATACTAGCAAATAAATTCACATTACATCTTAGTGAGTCTGAGATGTACTTATCATTGGGAAGCATGATATTCACATATAAAATTCTATAACATGTCTATAGCTACCCAGACACACCAATGGATATGTAGGATATCATCATTATTAAAAACCCATCTACTTTGTGGGTCCTCACCTGAAATGCTTTCCCTTAAGACTAATCCCTTAAGATATGAATGTTGACTCTTTTCACTCGATTCAGAAGTGATGAATCCATTACGAAATCAATGATAAAATGTTTCACATGAAACTACTAAACTTATAGATATATATCATAAATAAGATCCTTCAACTAACAATCATTACTATATTCTTGAATAACTTGAGTCTGAGTATTTCAACTTAGAGAGTTAGAGACTATATTTCCCTTACCTAGCATGTAAGTAATATCAAAGTCAAAATGATGAAGTCATTAGACCCATATTCACTATCAAAGGTTCATGTCACTTAGATATAATATGTATTCAATACTTTTATAATCCATCAATATAATGAATTTTTCCCCCAACAAGTAATCTCTATAGAAATGAAAATCATGAATAACACCTTCTAACTCTTGTTCATGTGTTGTGTAATTATTCTCAAGAGGCCTAATCTAATGACACCTATATGATATAACCCATTCCCATTACATCAAAACATATCTCATCCTAATGCTTCCTTCATCATAAAAACTCGGTTGCCTCTTCCAGTCTCAGGTAAAATCAGGATCAACACTAAGTTCAATCTTCCCTTCAACTATTAAAAGGCCTTATTAGAAGTTTTAGACTATATAAACTTTAAAAATTTCTTGTTCAAACATGTAAGTGTTTCTAAAAGAAATGAAAAATTTTATATGAAATGATGACAGTAACTGGTTATCCCCATGAAAATTTTCATATCAAAAATGTTCTTGGGATTATCCTAGAAAATATAGGCTCTCACCTTCACTAGATCCATAGATATTGCTACTTCTGATATAACTTGACATGGGAAGTGAACATTATCAATCCAAAAGTGGAATTTTGTGACCTTGGTATAGAACCTATGTTATATTAGTGTACTCAGTATGATGTCAAGATGTTTATAATGATCAAGTCTAGATTGATAGTAGACTAAGATAACATCCATGAAAATTACTACAAAAGAAACCAGGTATGGATAGAAAACCCAAATCATCTAGGCCATGAAAATAGTGGGTTCTTTGGTAAAACTGAACAACATAACACAATATATGTACAATATATAACTTTATTGTATTGTCATAAATATCATATCTAAGGTCCTAACTCGAACATGATAGTATCTCGATCTCAAATCATTCTTCGAGAAGACTCTTGATCCTCAGAGCTGATCAAAGAGATCATCTATTCAATAAAGTTGTTATTAGTTCATTACTATAATATAATTCAATTAACAATAATCCACACACATCATTAGGTTACAATCTACCTTAATAGGCTACTGTATGCCTTATGGTTTGTATAAACCCTTTGGCCTCCAATTCCTCTAACTACCTCTTGAGTTCCTAAAGATTGGTAGGTACCATCATGTATAAATGTATGGACACTTGTTCACTATCTATAACAAGTTTGATGGTGAACTCCACCTCTCTCTAGGGAGGTATCCCAGAAAATTTTTCATAATAAATATATCTAAATAATCCCACCATTAGAAGAAAAACATAATGTTTTACTCCTCAATAATCGAGAAAAATACAGGATATCTGGGCCGAAAATTCACTCAACCCATGACACTCAGGTCCAACTCGACTTTCCTAGACATCTATTTATCCTTTATAAACATATATATATCCCTTATGTGATATAAATGAAACCCTTTAGTGATAAGATTCAATATGGTATCAATAAGGAACTAACCAGTCCATCCTAATAATTATGTCAAAACTTATCATATCGAGGATGAAAATATTCCATAAGAAATGGTATTCACTGATCTTGATGGGATGTTCCTTACATCAGTGAACATTTTCTAGCCATACTCTTAATGGATTATTAAGATACATTACCTAAAAAATGTACTCAAATTTAATATTGACACGTGCCATTAAGGCCACATATAATAATGTGTGTGAAGAACCTTTGTCAAATAAAGCAGATACTAGATTCAAGGATACTAAGATCATTCCTGACACTATAGATTTATTGACACTTTACATCTAAAATATAGGTTGCACTACATATAACTAGATAGATATATGGCCTTGATCTATAACCTAACCTCCCTAAGTAGGTTCTCTCTACTAGTGTTTCACATCATAATTCTAGCTTCCATGACCTCATCCACCTCCTCAACACATACAGTCGGTGGTACTCCAACTCTCATCCTAGCATGGTGCCTCTGATCCCACTCTAAAATTTGGAGTTGGAGTATATATTATCCCCCTAGGAACCTATGGAATGTTCCAATAATATCTCTATAGATAACCCATCCCACTAAATTCATGTCACTCTACTAGGCCTCTACTAAATTGGGGAATCGTAAGACCTGTCCTTCCATACTAATGTAATTTCAAGTAACTACTGGTGTGCACACTCTAACTGCCACTTCCCTCATGATAAGACTCAAAGAGACACTTCTTGACACTAGACAAAACACTTCCCTATATTGGTTCTAAACCACCCAACCCTGTACCATCAGCATCCCTAATATATCTATCAAATATAAGGTCATAGGTTACTATTTCAAAGATGGTAGATAGTTGAAATATGTTCACCTAAGATAAAATGGAATACCTGATCCAATACTCAATGTTTCTGTAAGAACACGGGTTTCTAGAACTGGTCAAAATCCCGAACATGTATGAATTTTTGACTTGTCCCTGAGATAACTTGAGAAACTGTGCAGTTTCTAGAAAATTCCATACTACACATCATGTAATTTAAAGTACCCACCTTGTATAGGCTAGAAGAGTGTGGTTCAAGTGCTTGCTGAGTACATGTCCTGTGATAACCGTGTAAAAATTTCTTCCTACACGGCGTGTAGTTATAGACACGATGTGTATCCTTGACCGGGTGGAGGCCATACATGGTGTGGAGCCCTGTTGGCTGGGTACAATCGTTTAAAACCAAGTACACATCATTTTCTTCATGGACATGTCCTATAGTCGAGCCGTGTATGAGGGATATACATGGTCTGTGAGTAAGTCGGTGAGGAAGAGAAGAGAACCCAAGTACACACTGTGTACCCCTAGGTACTCATCGTGTACTCATGTCGGTAGGTTCTAGAAAGTATGTCGGTGGAATTTGAGTCATCTTATGAAAATCAAAATGATACATGGTGTGTAGTCCTAATGTACATGCTGTGTAGTTTCTTTTTTTTGCTAAGACAGGTAGTAAACTCGTATTGAGGCAGAACCTCAATATTTCATCGGGTTGAGTGGGGAGAGCTGACCGGGATTTCAATACCCTCCAATTCCTTCATCCGAGACTTGATTCAAACACCGGTTGATCCGTTGGAACCCCCTTGGTAAGAACTTGATTCCTCTTGAGACGTTTTTCTTGATTTCTGATCTAGAATGAGTTGTTACGGTTTTAGAGATTTTGATTCTTTTGTAGATCTACCGCGTTTTAGACCTAATTGGAGGTTGTTATTGGAGGAGTAGCATCATACAAGTATTAGGTATGTTGTGCATACCTCTTTTGGTGTTTTTTGGTCATTTGGGTGACGCAAATTCTATGTGTTTTTGGGTATTTTGAGCAGGACCCATTTTTATCTGGTATTGCATATTAACTTGTTCAATGACCAATGGGATGCCTTTGGGTATGTCTCGTTACCTGTGCTTCCTAAGTAGGGTCGTGTGATTGGTCGTTTCTCATCGGGGAATTTTGGCCATGGGTGCCAAAATGGTGTTAATTGGTTTGAATTATTCTAAACTATGGAATTTACACTACTATAACATGGCCTTTTATAAGCACTAAAAACCTTCATTAACAGCGCTAGAAAAGCACAGTTAATGTCGGCATAGATAAAGGGGGGTACCCTTTATCAGTGCCTCAAAAAAACTGATAAAGGGGACCATTGTCAGTGCTAAGAAAAGCGCTCCTAAAGGACCCCCTTTATTAGCGCTTTTGTTAGCACTGATAAAGGTAGCCTATATCAGTGCTTTTTGGAGTGATGATAAAGTGGGTCCTTTATCAGCGCTCTTTTAGCACTGTTAAAGGAGTCCTTTATTAGTGCTAAAAAAAGCACTGATAAAGGCACCTTCCCCTGCACCTGCAATACAGAACCTGCACACCTGCAGACCTGCACAAACCAGAATACCTGCGCAAAATAACACATGCACACCTGCACAAAATAACACCCGCACACAATATTTTGAAATCCAATGGTATATACATATACTTAACATCATTAATACAAAAAAACACACCACTATATACATTTCAAACATTGTTTTACATGGTTACAATTACAATTATTCAATAACAGTTATAAACATTCATGTTTCATCCTTTGATATCCGTGATCTACTCTCAAAAATTTTCGTCCACGGTATTTGTTACCGAACAAAGCATCCGAACTCAAGGAAAAAAATTCACCTATATAAGAAAACAAATATTATGTTAGTAATACAATAATGAAATAAATTAAAACTTTAATATGAAAAAATACTTTAATATGGAAATTTGAAACTAAAATGTGAAATTTTAAACTCAAATGTTTTTGGATGATTTATCTCATTTAATAAATAATGATTCTTTATCTAATGAAAAGCTTTACTGGTACACCGTGTGTCTGATTGAGGTGTGGTAGACTTGTACACGTCAAAAATGACAAATGGATCATTTTCCTAAAGTATCAAAACAATCTGAATGTGTTGTCTTGGTTTGTATTATGTCACTTGTGTTGTTTTCTAAAGATTATGTCAATTTGAAACTGATATCAGACACTTTTAGCCATACCATTCTCACCGTGCATTGGATTGAGGTGCGTTTGGTTTTTACACATCACAAATGACTCATCGATCGTTCTCCTAAAGTATCAAAACAATCCGAAAGTATTTTCTCAGTATTCTGTATGTCAGTAGTGTTATTTTATAAAGTTTATGTCAATTTCAAACTGATATCAGACACTTTTAGCCATACTAGTCACACTGTGCATCGGATTGAGATTCGGTCAATTCATACACGTCACAATTGACTCATGGATCGCTTTCCAAAAGTATCAAACCAATCTGAATGCTTTTTCTTGGTATTTCGTATTTCATTTGTGTTGTTTTCTAAAGTTAATGTCAATTTCAAACTAATATCAGACACTTTTATCCATGCTGGTCACACCATGCATCAGATTGTGGTGCGATCAATTCGTTCACGTCACAAATGACTCATGGATCATTTTCCTAAAGTATCAAAATAATATGAACGCATTTAATTGGTATCCTATATGTCATTTGTGTTATTTTCTAAAGTTAATGTCAATTTCAAACTGATATCAGAAACTTTTAGCCATATCGGTCACACCGTGCATCAGATTGAGGTTTGGTCTATTATTACATGTCCCAAATGAGTCATGGATAGTTTTCCTAATGTATCAAAACAATCAGATACTGTATTCCTGGATTGTCGTATGTCACTTGTGTTGTTTTCTAAAGATTATGTCAATTTGAAACTGATATTAGACACTTTTAGCCATACCAGTCACATCATGCATCGGATTGAGGTGCAATAGATTCTTACACGTCCAAAAAGACTCATGGATAGTTTTCCTATAGTATCAAAAAAATGATAAAGAGTTTTCTCGGTTTTCCATATGTCACTTGTGTTGTTTTCTAAAGTTTATGTCAATATGAAATTGATATAAGAAACTTTTAGCCATACTAGTCACATCGTGCGTCGAATTGAGGTGCGTTCAATCCATACACATCAAAAATTACTCATGGATCATTCTCCAATTATATCAAAACAATCTGAATGCATTTGCTCGGTTTTCCATATGTCACTTGTGTGGTTTTCTAAAGATTTTGTCAATTTGAAAATGATATCAAACACTGTTAGCAATACCGGTCACACCGTCTATTGGACCGAGGTGCGGTCGATTCTTACACGTCACAAATGACTCATAAATCGTTTTCCTAAAGTATCAAAACAATACGAATGCATTTGCTCATTATTCCATATGTAAGTAGTTTTGTTTACTATAGTTTATGTCAATTTCAAACTGATATCAGACACTTTTATCCATATCGGTCACATGTGTGTCAGATCGAGGTGCGGTTGTTTTTTACATGTCACAAATGACTCATGGAATGTTTTCATAAAGTATCAAAACAATTTGATCATTTTTTCTCAGTTTTCTGTATGTAACTTCTACTGTTTTCTAAAGTTTATGTCAATTTGAAACTGATATTAGACACTTTTATCAATACAGGTCACACCGTGTGTAGAATGGAGATGTGGTCAATTCGTACACATCAGAAATGACTCATGGATCGTTTTACTAATGTATCAATATAATCTGAACGTTTTATCTTGGTTTTCCGTATGTCACTTGTGTTGTTTCCTAAAGTTCATGTCAATTTGAAACTGATATCCGACACTTTAAGCCATACCAGTCACACCATGCGTCGGATTGAGGTTCGGTCAATTCTTACACGTCACAAATGACTAATGGATCATTATCCTAAAGTATCAAAAAAATACAAACGCATTTTCTTGGTTTTCCATATGTCACATGGGTTATTTATTAATATTCTTGTCAATTTGAAACTGATATCCTACACTTTTAGCCGTACCGGTCACACCGTGCGTTAGATTGAGTTTCAGTCAATTATTACACATCAAAAATGAATCATTGATCATTGTAATAAAATATCAAAACAATATGAACGTGTTTTCTCAGTATTACCTATGTTAGTAGTGTTCTTTTCTAAAGATTATGTCAATTTCAAACTGATACTAGACACTTTTATCCATACCGCTCACACCGTGCATCGGATTGAGGTGCGGTCGATTCGTACACATCACAAATGACTCTTGAATTTTTTTCCTAATGTATCAAAACAATCTGAATGTGTTTTCTCATTATTCCGAATGTAATTGGTGTTTTTTTCTAAATTTAATGTCAATTTCAAACTAATATCAGACACATTTAGCCATACCGATCAAACCATGCGTCGGATTGAGGTTTGGTCGATTTGTACACATCCAAAATGACTCATGGATCATTTTCCTAAAGTATAAAAACAATGCGAATGAGTTTTCTCCATATTCCTTATGTCATTTCTGTTGTTTTCTAAAGTTAATGTCAATTTCAAACTGATATCAGACACTTTTAGCCATGTCGGTCACACCATGCGTCGTATTGAGGTGAGGTCGAATCATACACATTACAAATGACTCATGGATCGTTTTACTAAAGTATCAAAACAATTCGAATTCATTTTATCATTTTTTCATATGTCACTTGTGTTGTTTTCTAAACTTTATGTAAATTCGAAACTAATATCAGACACTTTTAGCCATATCGGTCACATTGTGCGTCAGATTGAGGTTTGGTCGATTCGTACAAGTCAAAAATGACTCATGGATCATTTTCCTAAAGTATAAAAACAATCCAAATGCATTTTCTCAGTATTCCGTATGTCAGTAGTGTTGTTTTATAATGTTTATGTCAATTTCAAACTGATATTAGACACTTTTATCCATATCGGTCACACCGTGCGTCGAATTGAGTTGCGGTCAAATTTTACACGTCACAAATGACTCATGGATCGTTTTTCTAAACTGTCAAAACAATCCGAACCCATTTTCTTGGTATTCCATATGTCATTTGTGTTGTTTTCTAAAGTTAATGTCAATTTCAAACTGATATCAGACACTTTTAGCTAGGCCAGTCACACCATGCATCAGATTGAGGTGTGGTCGATTCTTACACGTCACAAATGACTAATGAATCGTTTACCTAAAGTATAAAAACAATCCAAATGTGTTTTCTCAGTTTGTTGTATGTCACTTGTGTTGTTTTCTAAAGTAAATTTCAATTTCAAACTGAGTATTAGGAATTCACTAATCTAAGGATATGAAATGTAAGAACGGGTGATCATAGATGCTCAATAAGTATAAACAAGGGAGATATCGATGACCATATAAAGATAACATAAGTATTCGGAATTCACCTTTATTGTCTTATTTGTTTACATTCTTCCATCAGGTATACTGCCTATTCGTATCTAAATACATTTATATCATCTTCTGAATATGAGTTTTTTCAACACTCATAGTAGTACTAAAAAAATATAAATACACAAAGGATTAATAATTTTTTTAAATGAAGTAGTAATTATTTTCAAAAATACCTCTTTAGGGATGCTAGTTCGTTCATGAAATATGATCTCTTTCATAAATTTACAAACATAATAACCACAGTCATTGTCGTTTGTTTGTTTCGAACACTACAGAAACATCGAGAAAAATAAGTAATTTGTTTTGATATGTATTGGGATAGTGAATTAAAATTATTTATACCCAGATACTTCTCCATTTGTAGATCATGTGCGCATTTTCTTCTTTTGGCCCTGGATTCATTCCAGCCATTAGACGATATTCATACACTGCCCTATCATAACAAAATCCTCATTTAAAGATAATATAAATTATATAACTATATATTTAGTTCTAAAATGTTGGATCTAGTGTATTACAAATTGACAATCACCATCATGTGTAGTCAGTTTGTGGCATATCTATGCAGTGAATCCAGAAAATAATTCTTTGGAGTATCCAAATTGAATGAAATGATCATCCAATGTCCCGTAAAAACTCAAAAAGGAATAAGTACTGATAGAAATGAAAATATAATTGATATAATTAAAATGTAGAGTTTTACCCCTGAAATGATAGTATTAAAAAGATTCTATCAGTCATAATTTTTCTTTGAAACATTCTGAGTAGATTTAAAATTAATTCAGCCTGGAAATCAGAATCTATTTCTTCTCGTTGTGTATAAATGGTGCGAGGACTAACGAGTCCAAATTTGTATTCATGGGAAAATACCTTCAATTTTTTTCATATATATGCCTTTGAAAAATATGAAATTTATTTAGCCATAATTATCATAGTATATAATCTTTTGTTAAATCAAATCATGAAAACATTCCTCATGTATACATTTATAACTGAGACCCCTAGCCAGTCGTATGTGATGATTTCAGCAACATCGTCAGCACTAATGAAATATAATGTTTCCTCTCCATACATATCTTTTTCACAAGAAATTGTGTGACTCTTTCTGCCTATCAATTTTCTATCCACATGAGATTGCAATGATATTAAATGTGTATATAGAACGGGTGGGGTGAGCATGCTCTTAGTAGATCATTTTGCTTGGTTGGTTGATCCTTTTGAGCCTCTCTTTTGTTTTAGCTCCTCCATTTTGTCCTTCTGTAATAACATTCATCGTTTCAGACATTTTCTAAATTAATGTTAAAGGTTATGCTTGAAAAATGAATTGGAAATGAATACATCCTGGTCGACATGTTTTTTTACAAGATTCAGCGGCCATGCAACGAATGTTCCAACAACTTTTTTCACCGTATAAATGTCATCATCATCATTTGGCATGGGAATCCCGGCACTCGGCTCATGATATACGTTAATCGGCACTTGGACATGACCAGTTGGATGTGGTCTAGAGTGTAGCGTGTCATTCTGCATATTGAACACCATAGCCCTCGCTACATGGTGATGGGTCGGAGTTGACAGATATAAATCAAAGTCATTTTCACCCTGTAGAATATCATTACAAAATAGGTATCAGTGTCTATGTGATTCACATTTCATAGAAATAAATATTATAACATTTATTACCTTAGATAATTCTGGTCTTTGAGGAGAATGGCCCGCCTTAATGTTTGTGGGGGTGTAGCGGGATCTTCCCGCACGGGTTGTTCTTGATTTGTTTGTTCTCTTCACCTCTCCTCCATCAATGTTTCTATAATCTCTCCCTGACTTTGGAATTTTTCTTTAATGGTAGATACTCTATCTCTCATTACTTGAAATTCTCTAGTTTATTCCTCTTCTTGTTTTTTTTTCAGAAAATATGCCCGAGGTGTCACCCTAAAACCCACACCTCTGATGCAGACATACTGTTCTGGTTGTTTCAATGCCACTGAATGTATGTATGCATCCGGTGCAGGAGTTGTTGATTCTTGTGACTATGTCAAATAGAAAATATGGAAAAATAAGAAATCATCATTGTGTAATAGTGATTTAACGCAAAAAAAGGTCTATATTATGTCATACTTACACATGTTTCCCACACTATTTGTGTGGTTTCATCTACCAGCTTCTCCTCTTTATTAACACGAGCCTCCTTCCATAGCACATGGCTTGGAATGGAAGTGGCTTGGGATATTGATTCATCAATCAGTATATAAATAGATAAACATGGTTAAAATGTTGTTTTATGTCACATTAACTTATTAAAATACATTTAAACTACGTACCAATTGTTTATCAATTGAAGCATACCCAGCCGTGCTTTACAGTAGGGGTACACTGGTTTTGCTACCCATTAATTATTTTCAACACTCAGTTTCTATTTCATAAATAAAAAGATGTCAATAAATGTGATTAAAACAAGAAACAATAAACAACGGGTTACCAAAAACAATGTACATGAAAAGTCTATTCCGTACGATGGTTGCAAAACACTTCCCACGCTCCATGGAATATCAAGTGTGCATAAAGATGAGGTGGGTGTGGCATGATTTTCCCTTCAGCATCTTTTAGATGATATTTCATTAAAATGGTGTGAAATCCTCTATGAACCCTTCATTCCAGTCTTAATACATATTATTTGTGTGAAACATCTACTATAAATGCACTCTTCAAGAGATAATGAAGAGTTAGTCAATATATTAGTATTTTATTTTAATAAATTAAATAAATGATATCGTAATGTTACCATAATCTCTTCCCACATTAATGTTTTCAGCCCACTGACAATATGGTGCCACGACTCTACATAATTCGGCACGCGTTGCCGAGTGACGATTCCAATGTAGCTACTAAACATGGATTTGTTGGGGTTTATATGTTGGCCTCATTTATTCCATCCCACCATATATTTGATGCCTTTTTCTTTTTCCTTATGGATTTTGGATAAAACTTTCAAACTACGAAGCATCTGTTTTTTTGGTGTCATCGGAGTTTCATCGCCTACCATTTCCTCGGTCATTGCATCATAATTATGTTTCTCTGATGCGCTAGTACCATCACTGGTACTTGAAGTAATAGGTTGAGAAAACTATTGTACCTCAGCAGTGGGACCAGCTACAACAGGTTGAGAGACATGTTGTACCTCATCAGTGGGACCAACTGCAACAGGTTGAGAGACCTATTGTGGCTCGGGATTGGGTGCATCATCAGGTGTAGAAGCCATTATCTACAGAACTGGTTTATCATTTAATTTAGATCACATAAAATCAGAAGCGAACAGATAATAACATAATGTAACACAATCTATATTACAATAAAAAAATAACCTGATTATTGAACTCTCTTTTTTTAAAGTCTAAAGGGATTTGACCCCGCTATCAACTATCCATATCCCTTCGTTGTGGTCTCCTCTGACATAAAAAACGTCATCTAAATTGGGACCACTGCGAAATTATTGCAAAGTACCAATGAAAGGGTTATCTTCCATTGAATTTTCATATGACCCTTCAGCTATTTTGGTCGATAACAGAACGATTGACCAGTTTCGGATTGCGGGATCTGAAACATAAAATACATGCACTGCCTGTGATGCCATTATAAATGGTCCGTCTTTCTCCTCTTCCTTACTGAAATCAACATTCAAGAATCCCAAGTCATCTATTTTAACAGCACTCCTGTTATCAACCCACATGAATTGAAATATTGTAACTTGAAATTCCGCATAATCCAACTCCCATATTTGCTTGATGATGCCAATGTATGACATATTCGCATAAATTGGATTTCGGTCCTTTGCACTGGAAACATGCATCGCATCAGCCACAAGTATAATCCCACTATTCTGCATGGTACTGTCTTCATCATGTTCATTAGTATAAAATGTATGACCATTAACTATATAAGCATTGTAAGATAATGCATACACACTTGGTCCTCTGAAAAGCCATCAAAGTCATTCTGAAATTGACTCTAGATTTTCATCTGACTTCTTAAAAATATGATCTCAAAACCATCCTATAAACTGTCAATTATGTGTATCTGATATCCATTTTTTAACCCAATATGGATTCAAATGCCTAATAAATTCATTGTGGATTTCAGCATATGGGTCAACGTCGAAACTATTATACAAAACACAAAGGTGGGCCTGCTCCCGATCTGTAATATTGACTGTGACAACCAGTCTTCCATAAATTCCTTCACCCTCAAACCGCCCACTGTAACGAGATTTTAGTAGGCCAATGTTTTCCACACCAGACAAGTATTCGATACATAATTCAACGGCTTCCTCAACAATATATCGCTCTATAATACAACCCTTTGGCCGAATTCTATTTTTGACATACCCTTTCAAAATCTTCAGATACCGTTCAATGGGGTACATCCATCTGTAATGTACAAGTCAACATAGTCGAATCTCTCTCACCATGTGGACCATCAAATGAACCATCATATCAAAAAATTATGGCCAGAATAACAGTTCTAATTTACATAATATGACGGAAGGTTCACTTTCCATAGTTGGAAATTTCGCCAGGTCTATAACATTGCTACATATAGCTTTGAAGAAGAAACACTGTTTTTTTAATGTACGGGGGGCATTCTTGGGAAAAATTCAACGTAAAGCAATTGTAATGAGATCTTGCATCAAAACATGACAGTCATGTGATTTCAGTCCTTTTAACTTCTAGTCGATAATTGACATGAGGTTATTGATATTTGATGAATACCCCTCTGGAAACTTTACATCATTCAAGAAGTTTCATAACTGATATCTCTCCTTCCTGGAAAGAGTGTAAGCAGCAGGATTAAGAAATTTTCGTTTTTCACCTTCACTGGTGCAAACTCTTCTCGTATTCCCATATAAACCATGTCCAACTTAGCCTTA
Source organism: Viscum album (assembly GCA_963277665.1). Classification (NCBI taxonomy): domain Eukaryota; kingdom Viridiplantae; phylum Streptophyta; class Magnoliopsida; order Santalales; family Viscaceae; genus Viscum; species Viscum album. Next base: position 372,601,604 of record OY728160.1, on the reverse strand, counting down.
ATTCCATATTTTGTTTTGCCTAATGTATTTAGAAACGTTCCAATGACACTATCAAATACATATACATTCATAACATCAAAAAAAATGTTTGACATACAGACAATTCCAGTATTGTAATTCAAATAAATGATCTCTTTTTCTAACAGATTTTTGTAAGGTTTTTCGAAGATAGGTTACCCAATGTAATGTCCAAATTTTTAAATTTTCCAAACAATTGATCACTTGTTAGTGGAGACGGTGTTGTACGTTCTTCTGAACATCCATTGAACGATTTATTCCAAGAACGGTACTTATGTTTCCATAGTAGAAATATGCGATGTCCTATAAACATGGTTTTCGATGAATGTTTCAACCTAATTGATTGTGTACCTTGTTCGCAAATGGGAACCCATTGAGTTCCTTTAATTCTATATCCTGAAAATTTTCCATAATTAGAGAAGTCATTTGTTGTCCCGTACAACGTGGCTCTCAAAGTGAAATATTCCTTTATGTAAGCATTATACAATGTAACACCTAAATCCCACAATAATTTCACATCTTCGATCAATGGAGCTAAATAAAGATCAATATCATTACCCATTTGTTTTTTTTCTAGATATAAGCATAGATAACATGATGTATTTTAGTTTCATACATAACCACAATGGTAATTTATAATTTATCAACATCATCGGCCATGTACAATGATTGTTTCTTTGAAAACAAATATGATTCTCTCCATCTGTAGATAATGCAAGATGAAGGTTTCTCAACTCGTTTCCAAATTCAGGATACTCATGATCAATTCTCTTCCACTGAGGAGAGTCTGTCGGGTGAGGTAGTATCCCATATTTAATTCTTGTATCTGCATGCCTGGTTAATTGTTCTGCAGTCTCCTCACTTCCATATAGGCACCTAAACCATGGAATGATTGGATAGTACCATAAAACTTTAGTATGAATGGATTAATCTTTCTTATATCGAGAATAACCACACTTTGGGCATTTTATGAGTGATTTTTCATCCTTGCAAAATAGTATACAGGCATTCGGGCAAGCGTGTATTCTTTCATAGATCATACCCATCAAGAGTAGCATTCGTTTCGTATCGTATGTTCAACTCGGGAGCTTATTGTCTTCATGGAGAATGTCATTCATGAGAGAAAGTAGTTTGGAAGAACTGGAGTAACTCCACCCATTTTCTGCTTTCAAATTATATAGCTTCAGTATGGCTGACAATGTTTTATATTTAGTGCAACCAGCATACAATGGCGCCTTTACACAACTTTTTAACTTCTCAAAAAAATTGGGCAATCACGAAGTTCATCTTTCACGGTCCTTGTAATTTCCACAATACAATCTTCATCATCATTCACATCTATAATCACATCCTCCATATGGTCATATTCATTGTTCATGTTTGTAATCATATCAGATGATCCATAAAACGCAGTGTCATCCCGGCCACTACCAACATTCATTGGTTCCCCGTGTTTATTCCATCATGTATAACTCTGATCTATTCTATGATAGATCAAGTGTTCTTCCAACTCCTCTGGACTAATTTATTTTGAATAACAACAATGTAAACATGGAAAAAGGATTTGAGAAGGGTCACATGCATGATCTTTTGCAAACATGATAAACTCTTTCACTCCTTTTTCATACTCTTTTGTCAACCGATTGGCATTGATCCATTTTTATTTATATTCATCCTATTTGAAATCCAAAGGATGGATATATAGGTTAGGGGAGAAGAAATACGAGTATAATTTTGACAAAAAACTAGATACTTCAAAAATTGTGGGGGTGTTATCATTAATAGAAAATCTTGGGCGGTTCTTTGGATTCATCTAATCTCTTCCTCTCTTCGATCCTCCTGATAAGGAGTAGTTATTGGATGTTTTTTATTATGAGTTAGTGATTTATTCCCTCATACATTCTCCATTACTATTGTCCTTTATTTTATTATGATTTGGGATGATTTTGACAAGGATTTGTGTGATGATTTTACTATATCGTCTTCAAATCAATTCAGATTATGTAGATTTTGATTATGTTGGCTATAGGTTATCCGCATATTATGAACCCACCATGTTTTTTTGTGGTTTAGGTAGTGTTGTGTTTCCCAGTTAGTTTTTAAAAGATTATTCCTAATTATATTAAGGTGAATAATTAATTATAATTTTCTATAATTAATTTTTTGGGAATTGTGCCTTAAGATTGGGTCTCAATCATAGGTATAAGATTAGATAAATCATGTATAGTCTTGGGTGAGGATGAGTTGATCTTGGTGAGGAGGTTAATCTATTTTTTGACATAGGTGGACCCTATAATACAAAACCATGTTCCAATTTATGCATGATTGTGCATTAATTTATGAGTATATGTGTTCTACTGAAAGGGATAGAAATCAAGAGCAACCAAGGTTAGTAAATAGGGTGTTTTTGATCCACCAAGAGATAGAGTGAGGGTTCTATTGAATGTTTGTGATTTTAGGATCATCCAGACAATATGTCTCTATGGAGTAGTTTTGTTTATGAGAGGATCAAGTTTGGTATGAAATTTTTATAGCCTAGTTAGGTTTTCTAAGGTAATTTGTGTAGGTATTAGAGTCTTTGGCCTAAATAAGATGGATCATATAGTTTTATATCTCACGTATGATGAGGGACACCCTTTTAAGGATATATAAGAGTCAAGGTGTGATAATATGATGTGAGATATAGAAATGAGGATATATTTAATCCAAATAGAGCACACACAAAATCCATGAGGATCCATAAGCATATAACATAAAGAATACATAAACATGATCCATATATAGCGTCAACTAAACAAAATAGAAACTAAAAGAAGAGATAGAATAAATTATAACCTGACCAGATATCCTCCGGACCTTTGAGTTACCACTAAATATAATACTAACCTACTTTGAAGGAAACCTAAACCACAAAACCAAACCTAAAAATAACTTGGGTCTACTGATGATGTGTGTCACAAGTAGGGTGTGAGCATAAAACAACTTAGTAGGTAAGCACCACAGAATCCATAAATTACCTTTCATGAAATAATACAAAAACCCTAGTTTGAAATATGTTTATAAAATAGGTTTTTATCATTAAAAGAACCAACACATATTTTTTATAAAATCCATTTTCAAAACAAATCACGAATTCCCTTTTTAAAATAGATATCTAATTAAAAAAATGAATTCAAAATTCAATATAAGAATCCAAAAAAGGTGATCACCGAGCCATGATGAAATTATTTGAAACAATAAAAGTAGAAAAATACTGGAAAAGTAGATAACCAAAGTGTATAAAAATAAAGAAGAACATATAGAAAGGTAATCATTAGAATTACCTAAACATACCTAGAAGAAATCCGTAGACTTACTAGGTTCAGACTCACCTTTCGACATACGGTGTACCTTCATAGTAAATAACCAACATTGATGCTCCATTATAGTAGTATTCAAGAGAATGAAGAGGCTATCACATGCACGGTATAAACCAATAACTCACAGGTTACTCTATGTATGTATTTCCCAATCTCCAACACCAACTATGTGGGAAACATCTCCACAGAGGGACAACCATAGAGGTTCCCATCGCATATCAAGTCACACACAAGTTCCAACTAGACCTATAAATCACATGAGTTTCAAAACCAATTTCCAAAACACCTAAAAATACCAATAGATCTTTAAAATTTACAAATCAAATTCCATTTTCAAAACCAAGGGGAAAACACCATGTAAGCTCTGAAGATTCCAAACAGGCCTTTATGCCATTTAGAAACCAAACCACGCCTCAAGAAGCCAAAAATACCTTGTTTTTGGGAACACATTTGAAAATAAATTTGAAATTTGGGAACCAAGGATCCATTTTTGAATCATTGGGGTTTTACAGGAACTATTTTAATGGAGGAGGGATAAGGAAAATAAGGAAGAAAGGAGGGAAATTGTTTCGAAATCTAGGACTTAATGTGAGCATCATTTTATAAAGCCATTATCATTTGTGTACCAATCCATATTATCACCCTATGCACATATGAATATTCCTACATCGAATAGTTCACATATGGAGGCCAAGATAATACAAAAAATTCTATTTAAATAAACACAAGGGAAATTATAATTAACCATAAGGGTTCACACAATGAATCAAAGAATAAATGGCACCAAAACCCACTCAAAAAGATCAATTCACAAGTAAACCAACCGTAAGTGGGGAGAGATTATCAAGATCGAACAAGTAACCAACCACATATACATGTGTCACACAAACAATAATCACACACAAGAATCACGACATATCATAATTAATCTCAATATTGACAATAAATGAAAAAATAATTATTTCATGAAAATTCAATTTTACTTACATTAAGGATGAGGACCCTCTGGCGGAGGAGGAGGCGTCGACAGCGGAGGCACCGGAGGCAACAAAGGCAGCGGAAGCAACACAGAGGCAGTGCGGAGGCTGTGTAGAGGCAGTGCGGAGGCAACACAGAGGTAGCGGAGGCATCAGAGGAATCTCGGAGGCAGTAGAGGACACTGAGGAGGATGAGGAGGAGTAGGAGGAGGAGGAGGGCGCGATTGAGGAGGAGATGTAGGAGGATCCGTAGTAGAGGGGAGGCAGTGGAGTAGGCGGAGGAGGAGGAGGAGGAGGCGCTAGTGGAGGGAGGGGGAGGAGGCCACGGTGGAGGAGGAGGAGGAGCAGCAGCAGCAGCGGAGAGGAGGCCATGGCGCCTGAGGAGGAATAAAGAGTAGGAGTCATGGTGGATGAGGAGGAGGATAAGTAGGCACCGGAGGAGGAGGAGGAGGCGGCAGCCGTGGTGGAGGAGGAGAAGAAGGAGGCAGCAGTAGCAGTGAAGAGGAGGCAGCGGCGTAGAGTAGGGATTCCACGAAAGCATGACATGGTGCGGGGAGGAGGATGAGGACCCGTTGGATTTTATGAATCCCGCGTTGACCTTTATCAGTGCTAGTAAAAAGTGCTGATAAAGGGGGTATTTATCAGGGCTAATATGAAAATAGTTCATAAATACCTCCTTTATCAGCTCTTTTTTAGCACTGATAAAGGATGGTCTTTATCAGCGCTTTTGTAGCGCTGATAAATACGTAGTTTATCAGCGCTAATAAAGGCGCTGATAAATGTAGAAATTTAAGGATTTATTTAAATTATTATATATTTATTTAAATCTAATTATATATAACTCTATTTATACTTATAAAATTATTTGAATGGTATATTAATATATATCATTGAAAATATAATAAAATATATATTTATTTTTTAAATATAATTTAATTTAAATTATAAGGGTACATTTTTTATAACATATATATTATATGGGTAACATAATGAATTATAATCTATAAATGAACATTATTCAATATGAACATATATATACGCATGTATGATATATTCATTGACCCCATTTCATTGGAAAACACACATATATACGCATGTATGATATATATATTCATTGTCCCCAATTCATTGGAAAACACATATATATTCAATAATTTTAATTATAAATATATATTAAAACGTATTATATATTTATAAATAAAACAAATACATTAAATATAAAGAAGTATAATAAATATATATATTAAATATAATGAATTAATAAATCTAATAAAAATAATGAATTAATAAATCTAATAAATATATAATGAATTAGTAAATATAATAAATCATATAAATATATTTATTACTAATCTTATAATTGTTTAATTATATATATATATATTTAATAATTACATGTTTTTTTAATCTATACAATAAATATTATTAGTGCTAATCAAAGCACTGATAAATGTTACATTTAGTAGTTCTATGAAAAGCGCTGATAAAGGGATATTTAAAGCTCTGATAAATGTCCCCTTTATTAGTGATAAAAAAGTGCTGATAAAGGACTACCCCTTTATCAGCGCTTTTCCGTTAGCGCTGATAAAGGCAGGTGCCTACCTTGCCCATTTTTGTGGTATTTTTAGTTTATTTAATCATGATATGAGTTGTTAGAGGATTTAAAGACCTCAGTGTTGTTGTTAGATAACTTATGGCTAGTTCAATTCAAATATTTAGCTTGTTTTTCCTGTTATTGTGTTTAGTTAAAATGTATATATATGTTATTTCTGAAATTCATATGCTGGAACCCTTTTGGTTGTGTTGGTCAGGGCTCAGAAATTTTTGAGTAATGTTGATCACTGGTTGGGCTTGGCCCGAGTTACGTTGCATGGTTCTGACCACGAGATTGGGCCTCATGGGCATCAGTATGAGGTAGGATGACAATCAGGTTGGGTATGGCCCGAGTTACTGGGATGGAAATGCTATCAGACTTGAGCAGCATGGTCACAGGGACATGAGGTGTTAGAGGTGTTGTTTCTTGGGTACTATTTTGGTTATTACCGCTCACCCAGAATCTTTGAGTAGTGTGTACAGAGAGAGACTCCGTGATTAGTTGGTTTTGACCACTTGTGTGAGTAGAGGCCCCCGTTAGTTGCGGTTTAGGTACTTTTGGTTTGGGGGTGCTTATCGTATGAAGCCACGTGGATGTTGAGGAGCCTTCAAGGGATATAATTGAGGCTATTGGGTTGGGGCAGAGGATTGTCGTTATTTGATGGAAGACATCGTTTTCCCTCCTGGTACATTATTTGATGGAAGACATCGTTGTCCCTCTAGTTAAGTTATTTGAGGGAAGACATCATTGTACCTTCCGTTACTTATTTGAGGACAGACATCGTTGTTCCACTGGGTTATTACTATTGGGTGTGCCTTCAGGATGTCAATACTTGAGACACACAGTGTCAGGGGGCACATGGTGCCAGGTTACCTGACAGAGATTCTGGTGTTTCCTGAAGCAAGTGACACTCCATGGTGGTTGCTGAGCACCAGTGGATTTTCTTTCAAATTGTGTGTCATTATTTTTACTACTTTCCTTACATGTTCATGCCTGCTTAAACACTTATATTAGGTATACACTATTTGGTGGTATCCTGTGGAGATTCGTCTCACACCCAGCACGGGCCCTTCGGGATGCGTGAATACATTATGGATTTTTGTGTAAGAAAGAGGCCATCTTCAGGAGATGGGATTCATTAGCTGTAGCTTGGAGATGATATGGACCTTGAGGTCTTACCTAGCTCGAGTTAACTATGTTTTGCGTACTTTCTTGTATCATCATTCTTGTTTGTAGCTACAGTAAGTTAGTCATTGGCACCCTCTATATTTAGATATGTATGACTAGCTTCGGATTCATGTTTTATGGTTCAATAGTCGTTACAAGGGATCATCATGTTGTTTTGTTTATTTCTGATACTATTGTTTATATTTATTTCTTCCTCTATTTATCTATATTGAATGTGCTTCCGCTATGTGGGTTTGGTTCGAGTCTGCTGAGTCATTTATTCCACTACATCTTTATTATCATACTTGGACCAATACCATTATTATTATCCTCTGAGAGGGTATATCATCCCCACTATACCTATAAGACCCTCTCTACTAGTCAGCAGCCTTTGGAATTCGGGGAGGTGCACCTAAGGTAGTAGCACCCAACACATTTAACACTGTTCAGGTGGCTATTCGGGTCCAGGTCGTTACAAAGTGGTATTAGAGGAGTTCTTCATATGGATTTAGTATCAGTTTGATACTTTATACTAATGAGATTGAGGATTCTCTTTTCATTTTGCTGATTTTAATCTTTGAGATATGGTAGACTGGAGAGAATGTGTTACTAGAACTGGGTTTTTAGCTTGTGCTTGGGTTCCTTCAGCCCCAGGCACGAGGGACGGACCACGTTTCCATGGGTGGGAATTACTATTTTCTTTTTGTTTAGATTACAATTTATATGACTTCTACCTCAATGGCTCACTCGTTGTGTGATATTATTGACTGTGATATGTGACCCTTGACCCGGTGCGGTAAGGGAGAATTGTACCTAGGCCCTGTATGGTAAGGATTTTTTTCTTGGATTTTTATAAGCGCATTTTTAGGGTATTTCAATTTGATAATTGTACGTATACTTTTTGAAATGATAATTCCATGTGAACGATATCAATTTACATGCTTCGTATTCATGAAATGTAGATAGAACAAATTCCGGATAGAATTTCATGTTTTTTCAATGTGTATTCCAGGATTTATATTTTTGTATAATTGCATGTGGAAAGGTATATGGGTCTGGCTCTTGTAAGAGTAGGACAATACTGTGGGTTGAGGTGATTTTGATCATAAGGATTGGGTGACTCGGTCATTGGTTTGAGGCAATGTTGGTTGTCTGGATGGGCATGGCCCGAGGTACTTTTGATACTTGGGTCTATTATAGGGAGGTAAGGAGGCCATGGGATCGGGATGCCGTGGGGTATTGTTGTAGTGGGGGAGAGTAAAGGTGGTAGTTGTGTGCTGCCTTTTACTACTTTCTTATCTGCATTGAATATATGTTGTTATATATATATATGGGTTATTTGACCATTTATGGTATTCAGAGGGTTCTTTTTTGGCTGACCCAGATGGAGCATTAGATAAGAGATGGTACGGTGCCATATGTGTAGGATCATGTTCGGGATCTGGTGTAGGTAGAGTAGGAGTCGCATGTATAGGCTCAAGGATAGGATCAGGTTCTGGATACAATGTAGGCAGGACAGCAGCCGGGTTTGGCAGCGTTCTGGCCATGGCTTGACGAGCATCTCCGAGCGAGCCTGGTATGTGTCTTGCAGGGGATCGATAGAGTTGCGCAGGGTACAGAGCCATCCATGGCATTACTGACACGGGAGTTCTAGTCGCAGCACCTACCACTTTTTCAGGGTGATGTTGGTCCACAGGCGGCTGAGAACTGGATAGATAGTATGAATATTATCTTCAAGTAACTCGAGACACCTCCAGGGTGGAGGGTCAAGCTGGCAATGTACATGCTGCGAGGACCGGAAAAGCGTAGGTGGGATGTGCAGGTTCATGATCATAGGCATGAGGGACTAGAATGGAAGGACTTCGAGGATAGGTTCTTTGCGCACGTTTACCCAGAGACACTAAGAGGTGAGAGAGCCTGAGATTTCTTGAGTCTTCAGTAGGGATACATGTCCATCATGGACTATACAAATAATTTCATTGAGTTGTCTCTCTTTGCACCTAGTATGGTAAGCGATGACGTGGCTAGGGTGAGGTGCTTCGACGATGGCTTATGACATGCCATTCGGGTATAGTTGAATATCATAAGGCTGTGTTCTTTTTCAGAGGTAGTGAATGAGGCGCTCATAGTGGAGAGAATCCAGAGGGATAGGCCCCAGGTTTGTCGGATGATGGCTTCAGGTGGGGGATCAGATAGCAAGAAGCGAGGACATGATGATTTTGAGCTGGGTAGTCAGGCCAAGGAATGAGCTAGACCACCTCATTGCATTTCTTTAGTGGTTTCTTTTAAGTGTGGTTAGTCAGGGAATGTTCGGACTCAGGGCGATATGACTCCAAAGGTGTGCTGGGCATGGGGACACGACGGGAAACTTAAGAGGTTTTTTAGGTAGCATTCTCAGACAGCTGGCAGGCATGGACCAGGAAATACGGTGGCATCTATAGTTTGTTTTGGTTCGGTACCAGGAGAGGGTAGCTGAGGTTTATCTATACAGGGAGGATGTTACAGAGATAATGGGATCTAGCTGAGGGGTCAGAAGCTGGTGGCTAGAGCTTCATCGCAGGGAGGTTAGGCATCAGGCAGCAATACTTCAAGCCAGGTGCACACTGTGGAGCTGCTAGAGGATAAGCAGGCTGGTGAGCTGACGACGGTTAGAGTACACCTTTGGGGTGGCTATGATTTCCATGTTTTCATTTTGGAATGACCTATATAGGCATGTCCATTTGGAGTGCATGTGATGCATAGGATCTATGTTGAGTGACTAGATGCTAGTTTGTTGTATTGGAACCTTATCAAGTGCGTAATATATTTATATATATGTATGAGATGTGTAGCATCCATGGCATCGATGATGTGGGTTACTTGTTGTGCCTCGGGAATCGGGGAAATGATGATGTGGTTTACTTGAGTTGTTAGGCACCACAACCTCGTGGAGGCAGACATCGATGTGGTGAATGATACGTTGGGTGTTGGGAACGACATAGGAATACCAATGAGGTGCAGGGGTGATGATGCCTCACTAAAAAAATATGCATCCGGAAAATAGGTTAGTAAAACATTGTTTATTTTGAGTTTTCTTGGGTTGAGACCGAGTTAGAAAACTCCTAAGGTGGGGATCCCCCCTTGAGGATTTTAGCCAGGACCATTAAGACTGGGGAAGTCTGGGTTACTTTGATCGGTGTTGTATGTTAGGGGCCATCTTCAGGTTTTGTTTGATAGCTCAGGGATGAGCTATATTATGGTGTGGGGATTTTCAAAACCCGAGTTTATAGAACCTGCCAAAATCCTGACCCTGTTTGAATTTTTGACTTGTCCCTGAAAAAACTGGAGAAACTGGGTAGTTTTTGGAAAATCATAGACTACATGCCAAGTACTTTAAAGTGCATGCCATGCATAGGATAGGTGAGTGTCGCTCGTGTGCTCACTGAGTACATTCCGTGGGATAACCGTGAATAAATTCCTTACTACACTGCGTGTAGTTATAGAATCGTTGTGTATCCTTGAGCATGTAGAGGCTATACATGTCGTGTAGGCCTGTTGGCTGAGTAGAATCGTTTAAAACCATGTATATGCTGTGTACTTCTTGGACAGGCCATGTAGTCTAGCCGTGTATGAGGGATATACATGGTGTGTGAGTAAGTAGGTGAGGAAGATAAGAAAAACCAAGTACACATCGTGTGCCCCTAGGAACATGTCGTGTACTCATGTCGGTAGGTGCTGGAAAGTAGGTCTGCGGAATTTCAGCCGTCATATGAATAGTAAAATGATACACCACATGTAGTCCTAAAGTAAACGTTGTGTAATTTGTTCCGCTAAAACAAGAAACAACCATGTATTGAGGATAAAACTAAATATTTCATCGGGTTGAGTGAGGAGAGCCAACCAGGATTTCAATCACCTTTCGTTCCTTGGTCTGAGACCCAATTTGAACACCTGTTGATCTGTTGAAACCCCCTAGGTAAGGCCTTGATTCCACTTGATCTATTTTTCTTGATTTATATTCTAGAACGAGTAGTTGGGGTTTGAGCGGTTTAGATTATTTTGTAGATCTACAACGTTTTAGACCTAATTGGAGGCTATTATTGGAGGATTACCATCATATGAGTCCTAGGTTGGCGGTGCATACCTCTTTTTGTGTTTTCATTGTCATTTGGGTGATGCGGCCTTCAGCGCGTTTTTTGGTATTTTGAGCGGGACACATTTTTATCTGGTATTATGTATTAACTTGTTCATTGACCTGTGGGATGCCTTTTAGTATGCCCTGTTACCTATGTTTCTTCCGCAGGGTCGGGTGAGTGGTCATTTCTCATCAGGGAATTTTGGATAGGGGCGCCAAAATGGTATTAATTGAATTGTTTTTTCTAAACGGTTGAGTTTAGTTTATTGAATCTTCACATGACTTGTCAGAGGCTTTAAAGACCTCAGTGATGTTGTTATATAACTGTTGGCTAGTGAAATTCAACTGTTTAGATTTTTTTGCATGTTATTTTTTTCTATTATAATGTGTATATATGTAATTGCTAAATTGCATATGTTCGAACCCTTTTGGTTGTGTTGGGAATGGATTGGATATTGTTGAGTGATGTTGATCACAGTTTGGGCTTGGCCGGGGTTACGTTGGGTAGTTCTGACTACGGGATTGGGCCTCATGGGCATCGGTTGGAGGCAAGATGACTATCAGGTTTGGCATGGCCCAGTTTACTGGGATGGAAAGGCCATCAAACATGAGCGACATGGTCACAGGGACACGAGGTGTCAAATTTGTTGTGTCTTGGATACTATTTTGGTGATTATCACTCACCTGGAAACTTTGAGTAGTGTGCACACATAGAGACTCCTTGATGAGGTGGTTTTGACCACTTGTGTGGGTAGTGGCCCCCGTTATTTGTGGTTTAGGTACTTTTGGTTTGATGGTGCTTGTCATAGGAAGCCACATGGAAGGTGAGTATCCTTTTGGGGATGGCATTGAGGCTATCAAGTTGGGCAGCAGAGGTACACTATTATTTGAGTTCAGACATCGTTATCCCTCTGGGTACATTATTTGAGGGCAGACATCGATGTCCCTCTGGTTACGTTATTTGAGGTTAGATATCACTATCCCTCTGGTTACTTATTTGAGGATACAGATCGTTGTTCCTCAGAGTTACTACTATTGGTCGTGCCTTTGGGATATCGGTACTTGATACATGCGGTGTCATGGGCACATGTTACTAGGTTTCATGATAGATATTCTGGAATTGGTCGAAACAGGTGACACTTCATGGTGTCTTCTGAGCACCAGTGGAGTTTGTGTTAATTTTTGAATCTTTTTTTATACTTCTTTCCTTACAAATGAATGTATTCTTAAACACTTATATTAGGTACACACTGTTGGGTGGAATCCTACTAATATTAATCTCAGACCCTGCATGGGACCTTCAGGACACATTCAGACTTTTTGGATTTATGGGCAGGAAAGAGGCAAGAATTAAAAGATGGGCAACATTAGCTGTTTCTTGGAGACGGTATGGACCTTGAGGTCTTTCCTAGCTAAAGTTTACTATGTTTTGCATACTTTCCTATATCAGTATGCTTGTTTGTAACTACAGTTGGATAGAGATTGGATCCCTCTATATTTAGATATGTATGACCTGCTATGGATGCATGTTGTATAGTTCAATACTAGTTACAAGTGATTAGCATGTTGTTGTGTTTATTTCCACTACTGTTGTTTATATTTATTGCTTCCTCTATTTATCGATATTGAATGTGATTCTGCTCTGTGGGTCTGGTTTGAGTCTATTGAGTAAATTATTCCACTACATCTTTAATGTTATACATGGACAAATGCAATTATTATAATCCTCTGTGAGGGTATAGCCTCCCCACTATACCTATAAGACCCTCGCTGCAAGTTGGCAGCTTTTGGCATTCAGGGAGGTGCACCTAAGGTAGTACCACCCGATCCATTTAGCTCTGTTCGGGTGGATGTTCGGGTCCTAGTCGTTACAGTTTTTCACCTTGTAAATCTCATCACCATAAAGAGTGGGTACAAATCATTGGAGCTTAGTGAATCTAGCTAAATAGTCCATGATTGATATATTAGACTACTCTATTCTCATGAATTCATTGGATCGATCATCTCTTAGCGAATATGGGAAATGGTAGTCAAAGAAGGTAGTATATAAATCCCTCTATACAATGCCTCGATACTGATCCTCCTACATAAGAACATCCCACCATCACATGGTAGGTCCATGAATCATATACGCTATGAGATTTTCCCTCCTTTCATTTGGTGTCTCTAGATACTCAAAAATTGAAATCATAGACTTTGTTCATGACTTGGTATCTTGGGGACCACCTTACCCTGAAAAAGTATGTGGGTTCTATTATTAGAACTCCCTTTTCAATTCCAACATAGTTGATGAAGGTTGTAGAGATCCCTCCATAGCTGTTGGATACTCTCTCCAAGTTGAGAATTAGTTTATAGTCCATGTATAGTATGTGGTACAAATGGAGGTTTCACTAGTAGAACTATTGGTGGGTCAGGTACTAACACATCACGAGCATGGCCATCGTCGCCTCTCGGTGTTCAACCTAAGGCTATCATGGAGTTATATAGCTAGAATGATAATTACACACATCATATAAGATATAAAACTAAATGTATTACTAATTAGAAATAAGTATAGGATAAAGGAATGATTACAAGAGATATGCCATCCAAATACATATTTATAGGGTTAAGTTATAAGGGTTATAAGGTGAAATTTAAAGTTTTAATCATAAAGGATTGGTTATACGTGGTTACTATTCCAGGATATAGAGGAAAAATCTCTTTAAGTTGTAATTTTAATCCTCATTTAATGAAAACCATTTCTTTTTAGAGTTAAAATTTAGTACTTCTTCATATAATGGGTTTTTTGGATGAATTTTCATTCCAACATTATAAATATAAAATCATTATAAGTTAGAAATGGAATTTCATTTAACTATAACTTTATATATGGTCTTAGAATATAGAAATTCCATATATGATGGTTCAATTATATGGTCCCCCTTTCCCAATTTATAGAGGCACAACATTATAAATTAAAAATAGAATCCATTTATTCCTAAATAACTAAATGATTCATCCAATTTAACTAATTTTCTATGCCTTATACAGGTCATGATTGGTTAGTTAAGGTTCCATCATCAATATATGTGTGGAAACACCATTTATGTTGATACAGATGCATTAAGTAACCAATTATTTTTGTCCTTTTTCCTACGATAAACATTATAAAATTACTGGTATAACAATCACATCACATACAATAATTAAAAGCAATGAAGGCAATGAAACATGTATCGCATGGAATATTAATGACAAATATAGACATATGTGCCTATAATGATGCATGAGGCAATGCTCCCTTACTATACATGACCATGGATAAAAAAAATAATCATAAAAAAAATCATAAATCATGTGCATCACTCAAAGGTAAAATTGGTGTAACTATAACCAGAGAAATCCAAAACAAGAAGTCTCATCCTAGTTAACTTTTATTTTCCCTCAAATTTGGGTTAGTTACTCCCAAACACAGATTATTACGAAGTTTTGGCACATCCTAGTCTCATGTATACTAACATAAAATGGTAAGAAAAAGTAAAATAAATGCTTCTAATACCACTTTGTCACATCCCAGACCCAGTTCACTCATATTTAATGTATATTGAGGGCCACATGGCCTCAAGATCACCGTTTAATATGTTAGAGGCTTCCAACTACCAGCGAGGGTCTATGGTGATATAGTGGGAAGACAATGCCATCTTTATCAGACTGTAGCACAATGGTAAATAATAATAAAGTAGAAATAGAAATAGTAACTCAAAGGAATATAAAAATATTCTTGTTGAAATAAACCATCCAAATAATAATAAATAGACATAAATAATAATAAGATCATATAAAAATGATCCCATTATAGTACTAATATAAAAAATAGGGATACATGAAAATATGCATAAAATACAATACCAGTATATAGAAGGGAGAAACAAATACCAAAAAAAATTATATCTATGAGAATATTAAGAATAGGATCATTCATCTTCCATCAAGCTCCCATAACATAAATAAATCAACTGTCTATAAATGGTCTCTTCCCTTTATCCTTACATAAATCCAGTTAATATTCTTTGGTACCAAATTGTGTCCCAAATATGATGTGAGTAACAATTAGTATTCCAACACCATGTTTGTCTAATGAAAATCTAGATTGCGAATATAAAATGTCACTATGTGTAGGTATAATAGATTTAAATCATTAACCTATGTATAAACAATTTTTAGATTATACTCCTCTTGGGATACCTGGCCGACCCAACCTACTTCAGCCTAAGCTGGATGTCTCTAATCATATATCCAATAACTGGTAATGGAACCAAGAAACATAACAAAGGTGTTTTAATATAATAATAACAAGGGATCTATAGGATACCCATGGTTTCTATGACCTTAGATGGTTTATCCCACTCGCATTGATCGACCAAGGTGTTAGCCTATGGGGTATAAGTGTAATCTAAGGGATGAACCCTTGGAATTCCACCCTAAATGATTCTAAACAATCCTAAGGAAAGGTCCAAGGTGAACATGGGAGAGAATTTATTAAATCCCAAGGAGATAATACAAGGTGGTTTGTAATGTCCCCGCCATGAATCCACTAAACCGATGCTCTATTTCATGTCATTACATGACCTCAAGTGCACCTCCTCATAAGCCAGAGGTTTCCGACTAACGGAAAGGGTCTAATAAGTCATGTTGGTAAACTATAATCTCTTTACCAGAGTAATCCATAACATAACACAATATAAATAGCAGGAAAAATATAAACAACCAATAATCATGCATAACCAAAAATATCTCAAATGACGTGCAACCATAAATCAAATACAACAATTCCATTTCGTAATAGTTGAAAAGTGAAAGAAACCCAAAATAAAAAAAATGGAAAAAATACAAATGGATTCCAACTCTAAGTCTCGGTTCTTCACTATGTACATCATGATCCCAACTCGACATCTTAGTGTAGGGCCTCTTCCCTTGTCCTGACCTGCATCCAAGAGCTCTGCTTGGGTACCCAATGGTATTTTGAGCAGGGTGTGAGTACAAAACTCAGTAGGCCACCACCAACGGTGTCTACAAAATATCCAGTTTAACAAATAGTGCATGCAAGTACAAAAAAGAATTTATGTAAACAAGGGACAGTTCAGGTGACATAAGATAATAAGGTTCATTTAATTTATTCTTAGCATTTAACTCCATTTAATTTCTTATACCATCATCATTACATAATCTATATTGATCACATGTCCCATGGGTTAGGCATACTTTTCATCTACAAAAGGTTATAAGGAAATCAATCACAATGCATAGGGGAAACAAATCATGTCTTTATCTCACTATGGATCAACATATAACATCAACACATTCTCGTCACCTCGAAGCCTCAGTCCGGGTGGAATGAAATCGTTAGGGAATACAGCCTTCGTCCCCTTCCCTAACCCTTGCATTTCGGGGTGGAGTTTAGAGCCTCAATCTAACTCGTCCCATGGGTATAGAACCTCAAGTCAATACCCCACTCTACATAGCCATGTGCACATGCTTATATATCAATCACCACAACCATACCATAATACAACATAACACAACCAATCCCATTGAAATTCATCAATCACATTTCATTACAAACAACATGGAAATTAACACTATGCCATAACCCATTAACACTTTTACCAATTTTAGTTCATATTCGTTAGCCAAATTCCCACTCACGTTCCTTAACCCATTAGGTGTATTCTAAAACCCCTATTCCTTATCCAAATTCATAATTTTCCATTCATTATCCCATTTATCCCATTTACTATTTCATAATATTTTATCGGCTTGTGAATTTCTAGTACAATCCTCATATCACATAACACAATACCTTTATTGCATTCAACCACTTAGGTATAATGCTTAAATATCATGTATTAACCCATTTTCCTGTCATTCCAACAACACCTTTTGCCTTTATTACCCTAGGCATGTTTATAATTATTACATTTGAAACATAATCCACCATTCGTACATACTCAACCTGGTTCATGCATTATTATTTAGTGACCCCTTGCATTACCCTACAACAATCTAGGTCTGTGTTTACCGGTGCACCCCATGGGTGGACCTAAAATGGGCATGTTCCCCTCCACGCATCCCATGGGGATCGTGAGGGGTTTCAATTGGACACATGAACTCCCCTTTTTATCAAAAACCACAAAAGAACCAAGAACACAATGAGATAAAATGAAGAACACAAGATTTCATGCAAAAATATAAAGTAAAACTATGGGATAATACTTGTATACCACCTACCAAAACATATATGATTAATGCACTCTTAATCATGGCCTTGAATCCGGATTCAAGCTCCCCTAGGAACCCCAACTTAGGTTTCACCAAAAAAAGGGGTTTAGAGATTATGGAAGAATATGGGATGAACCACTAGCCCTAATATGAATATGAGAGGGGTGGAGAGGAATATAATTAACCAAAGCCTCGATCCGAAACTGACGGCGCTCCAAATGGCCAAGAATCGAAGAAATAACACCTATTGGAAGCTTGGGTCAGAATGGTTTGTCACTAGGATTTTAGGGGATGAAATGGAGGAAAATAATGAGTTGGGGCTTTAAAAACCGGGATGGAAATTTGGTATTTTTTTCAACTTTTCTGCGTTGCACGGTTTACCCGAATGACTTTCCAAACCATGCGCAAACCGTGTGGAAGATACTGTCTGATGACACCCATTTCACATGGTTTCCTGGGATCCTGCACGGTTTTCCCTAACCTTGTTCAGGCTGTGTGAAGGCTGCTGTCCGAGGATGGATGTTTTTCATGGTCTATCTACACGGTTTCCCCTAACCATGCGCAGACCGTGTGCCTAGCACTGCTTGGCCTTATTTCTCTTCTCTTCACACCCCGAGCCCCCGGGGCACTCCCAAGACTTCACATAAACTTTGGGAAAAATTATTTATCCAAAAAGAGGGACCCAAACCTTAACATAAAAAAACATACCTTAAGAAAATATGGGATATTACAACCTCCCCACCTTAAAATAGCACATCCTCGAGCCACTCTTTTGAGTATCATTAACTTCCATACAAAGGGGTCATGTATCAAGTTCTACCTATCCACTCCAACTTTCTGCGTTTTTGGTTGTACATCAAAATTTCTACCAAACACGAATCAAGGGAACAAACTTGCCCTACAATCTTTCCTCACCATGACTATAACATGGGATGAAACTCCTCAAGGATTCATCAACTTCAACCATTCTCACCACAAGAACTTCATGGGGAAAAATTAGGTGACAATGCCTATATCACAACACATGGAAACTTAACACACAGTATCACATCATCATCAAGGAACCCAACCAACACCTCTTCATCTAGATCCTCTGCACAACTCATGACCCAAATCCCTTGGTGTCATTTTCTTGTTCACCCGACTCTAAAAGTGACAAACCCAGTATCACCTGCAGGAGAACACACGATCCTTCCAACGACGTATCCTAAAGATTCCACCACTATACATCCAAACAAAACCCAAAACTAATGGATACTCAACCAAATAAACTCGTTTCAAAGCTCTTTAACATGGCCAACTCACCCAAATGGTGACCACTCAAGTACTTCCAACCTGAAACTCTAATCATGTCATCAAAAAACCATTTATCTAGTATGTTTCTGTCCACAATTTTTGGTTACTTGGCACCTCCACTTTTTGCAAAAGACCACCAAAACTCAACCTAACCTTCAAATTTCCTAACATGTTCCAACTCACCTCACCCAAGCATCCTTAGGGTAATTTCTCTACATTGGAATCTATCTGCACCTTAGAAACCAAACAGAATGGAATTTCTACACTATCCATTAAAGGACTACAATCAACTTGACCTCACTCAGATACAATTCATTTCCAAGAAGGTACGTTCTACCATAGCATAAACCCAATGGTGGGTCAGTCTCACCAAAACCATTCAAGTTTACCATTTCAGGTCAGACCGCACCAACCGGTGTCCCAGAACACCTACCTTCTACTGATGGTACACTACTCCTCTCTCACTTTCCCAAGGTGCAACTAACCTGAATACTATCATTATCATCCCACTCACCCACTGAGGTCTCTACCGGAATTCTGGTAGAATTCCATCATCATGGCGTTACTGCCCTCTAGGTTATCATCAGGCTTCACCCTTGGCATGACACCACATCACATGGCCAAGGTTCACCCAACTTCATGATGTTCTAAAACCACCCAAGGGTAAATTTTCTATACCTAACCCGAATATTTTTTTGATTTATAGATCCCAACCTCTCTTGCCATAACCTATTTCCATATCCAACCACACCCTTCTACAACTCATCTCAGACATCATAAGCTTCACTTGGAACCACCCTAGTCATAAAGTCCACACATTACCCATTAGCCACCACATACAAATCTTGCATTGCCTCTCCGAGAAACCTAACATGAACCTCACAGGTTTCTTATTGGTATCCCAGTGCCACCACATCACCTGGATGTTCTCCTATCCACATATAGGACTAACTCCTCACTCCCCACCTTATGTGTGTTTTTACCACTTCTCCCAATAGGGATTTCAACCACCGCATCGTATACCCAGTCACAAAATGAACCCCAAACATAAATGTGGTCAACTAGCTTCTCCAAAACAAGAAAAAAACATCACCCAATTCCCACTACCAGATTCTATGGATGGAACCCATGATGTTTTTCATCATTCGGTCCATCCAAGGACCTCACCCAAAACCATAGAGGGTGTAAATTCCATAATCAATCTCCACACATGTCATTTAGATAAGTGTAAACTCAATGATATCCCTCATCCATCCAAACACCTTCATGTCTCTTGGCATGATCCAGAGCTTCTCAACATACCTGGGATGATGTCAAGATGTTTGGCATGATCATCACTAGTTTTGGTACTCTAAAAAGTTTTCTAGGAACACCACCACCCACTTATACATTTCTGATATCAAGCTATATGACACCATGACCTGGAAAGGATCCTATGTCTCCCATACCGAATGCATGTTATTAACACATAACCACCATCGCTCATGTGTGATTTCCATCCATGTTCAACCATCGCTTCAAAACCAAATCATTCATACACACAAGTTTAGCCACATGAACACCCTTACCTCAAGTTTCACCATCGAGTGAAATCATGTAACCACCCTACAGCCACCTTCATCTTTTTTCCATGAAAAAAACTCCCAGACCTCCTATCCCAAGCATTGGGGTGCCCTTATGAAAGAACCAGGAACAACTGGACCATTCACTAATACTTTGTACATAGTATGTAGTGAAACCACCTCTGAAGCATCTCCCATGCATCATAATCCAAGGTACATTCACCATTACCCTAACCTCCCACGAGGTCACCCTTCATCTTTTAGAAACCAACTTCGCATAACCACAACTCGAGAGGCATAACCAACCATTAACCTTCCCACTTATCCTTATGTTACAAAACTAAACCATGCAGCACTCTATACATCATTTTCAAAGTCCAAAAACAACCACATGTGTGACACAAAACTAAAAGCACTAGAAACCCTATCCAACCTCTCTCATGGGTCACTTGGAAGGTTGAATGAAACCAACTCCCTTGAATGGAGTCACAACTGGGAAAAGTCATTGGTTCTCTCTCCAAACCATACATATCATGACACGAGAAAAGCAATTCCCATTAATAGAACTCTCACTCCCATTATAACGCACACTATTCTTTGAATAACAAACATACATCTTTTCTAGGTTCTGTACCAAATGTACACACATTCATCGGTATTACGAGCAAAAAATCCTCTCTGGGATTCAAAACGCAACTCGCCAGGTCTTTACTGATAAGGTCACTAAGACCTAGGCACCATCCTTAGGGTCTAGTATGCACTCTATAAAGTAATGAACCACGGTATTTTTCTTACTCACATTACCGAACAATGACTTGCAACCCAAAGCACAAAACCACGCCAAGGGTTCCCTAAACACACCACTTATGCCATATCATCACTGGAAAGGGCTCACAATCCAAATCCAAATTCTCAACCTAGGGAATTCTCACTGCCCCAACCAACAACTACAAGAGTAAAACCAAAAACACAGAGGATACTCATCTTTGAACTCAATCAGTATCATTTTTAACTTATCATTCACCCAAAACTTCAAAGAATGATCGATAGGATTTGACCATAGATGGAAAATACCTTACACCACTCAACCTTTAACAAGCCATTATTCATACTCTTTCCCAACAATCAACATCACACTTTTAACACTACCCTCTACAATACCTAATATGGGTCTTAGTCCACATAGGGTAACCATTTTGCTTACTCACAAGTCTTTTGAACAAACCTCATCAAACCAATTCTTCTTTTATTACATAATCCATTCCTCTAAGGCACATTTCCCATTTCACAACTTGTTACAACCATAATTTTAACTCATTGACACCTTTCATTAATAAAAATTCATTAAAAATTTTACCATCATTATAAAACCCTTTTTTTAGACATCAAGTTTGAAATTTACAATCTATCACAGCCTAAAATTTTAACCCATCCCTAAAATTTCTTTTTATACGTTATTTCATAACTATTCATTTTCATTCCTTTCATTCACCCCCTTTAGTTACCATTATTACGCAACATTTTCTTCATATTTATCAAGGAATGAATATGAATTCTACTCTTTATTCCCCACACACCCATCCCATGGGTGTTCCTATAATGATGCTTGACACCTTTATCCTTAGGTGCCTAAAATGATGCATAAATGAAAAACCACATGTCATTTCAATAATGAAAAAAATACCATAAATCAGTCAAATCACACAACATGTGCATCACCTAATGGTGAAATACCATTCAACTGTAATAACACACATCAAGAACAACAATTCCCACCTAGGGTGACATGGTTTTTCCTTCATATATGGGTTAGAAACTCCCAAGAACGAGCTTATTTCCAAGGCCAAACACCTATTAATCTCTTTTCTACCATCCTCAAATAGTATGAAAGAGTAAATAACTCCTCTGACACCACTTTGTAACGTCCTTGACCAAGAACCCACTAAACTGGTGCTTTGATCTTGGTCGTCACATGACCTCAAGAATGCCACACCACACACTAGTGGTTTTCCACTAGAGGAGAGGATCTAATAAGTCATGTGGGGAGACTATACTCTATTTTCCAGAGTAAGTCATGTTATGACACAATATAAATAGAAGAAACAATATGAACAACCAAGAAACATGCATAACCAAAGATTTTCCAATTGAGGTACCACCACAAATGAAATACAACAATGTCATATCATACTATTGGTGCAAGGTGAATGAAACTCAAATATAAAACAAATGGATACAACTCCAAATGGGTCCCGACTCTAAGTCTGGGTCCTTCTCCATATACATCTCAAGCCCAACTGGACATCTTAGTATAGGGCCTCTTCACTTTTCCTGACCTGCATCCAAGAGCTCCGCTTGGGTACCCAATAGCTGCCCGAGCAGGGTGTGAGTATAAAACATTGTAGGGCACCACCAACAGTGTATACAAAATATCCAGTTTAACAAATAGTGCATGCTAGTACAAAATAAAAGGTAAGTAAAAAAGGGACAGTTCAGGTGCCATAAGTTAACAAGGTTCAATTAATTTATTCCTGTAATCTATCCCCATTTCATTTTTTATACTATCTTCATTACATAAGACATATTGATCCCATGTCCCATGGGTTAGGCATACTTATCATCTACACAAGGGTATAAGGCAATCAATCACAATGCATAGGGAACTACTAGAATTATATATATTTGTGATGGTCTATTTGTGACGGGATCCCGTTGAAAATACATTTATTTGTGACAGGTTTTCTTCCACCACAAATAAGACTCTGATTATATACATTATATATCAATCAACCATTTGTGATGAGCCTGTCGCAAATAATCGTCTAACTATATATATTACATATAATAAACTTATTGTAACAAGTCCTTTGTAAATAATATTTGTAATGGATCCTGCGCCCCGTCACAAATAGTATTTATAAAAAAAATATTTAGATTATTTGTGACGAGATCCCATCACAAAAGGTCCCGTCACAAATACTAATCTTAATAAAAAATAATAATAAAATTATGATTAATGAAAAAATTATATTATTATTATTAAAATAATAAAAAAATTATTATTAGTAAAATAAACAAACAATAAAAAATATATTACTAAAAAAATATATTTAATAAAATTATGATTAATAAGAAATTAATACTAATATTATTTAAATAATATAAAAATAAAAAAAATTAAAATTCAAAATATATACAAAAAAATATAAAAAAACATAAAATATTTTTATTATTATTAAAATAAACAAATATTAAGAAATATAATACTAATAATAAATAAAATATAATTTTAAATAAAAAAAATTAAATAATGTAATATTTTCACCTATATAAAAGACAGAAACTGTAAATAATTCATATTACGACAAATCTTGAATTCCAATGTTTTTAACATAAAAAACAAATCCCTAGGGGTTCGGCTGCTGGAGGAGGTGGAGGAGGTGGAGGTGATGGTGGAGGGAACTTCATCCCTAAACTATGTGTCAGACGATTCATATACTCCATCTGCTCATGATGTTGTTGTTGTCACTACTGGTCCCATCGATGCATCTCCTCCTCGGGTTGTTACTACTGCTGCTGCTGTTGACACATCTCGTCATGTTGCTTCTGCAAACTCTCTATAAGCTCAGCCAGAGTTCGCAACTACTCCTGATACTGTGAGGCATAAGATGATGCCTCTCTAAGAGCTACTCTCGAGCAGGACACTTACATTACAGTAATATCATAATGTGTTCCCGGAGTCAAATAAGAGCCAATACCGACTACTCGGCCCTTCTCAAAGCCATACTGAGTTGCCTGCATCCTTGCCACCTCATCGAAATGGTGGGCACTGGTATGCTCAGTCATCTCATCTTGACTCTCAGCCTGTGTCTGAGAGGTCACATCCTTATATGAGTCCTTAAATTCCATTTTAAATTTAAAATGGTTAAAATATTATATGCAGTTAATAAAAAAACAAAATAAAAATAATACTAACCATAATCTGATACTAGCGATCATCTCTAATCTCACCAGTGACTGGATAACTGTACATCCTCCGATAAACGTCGAACTCCGTAATATTGGGATGCTCGAATTCTAAAAAAATATAAAATACATTGTTTATATTTAATTTTATATAAAATATTTAAAAAATATACATACCAGATTCTCTCTATGCGTACTGAATGTATGGATACCAGCTCGATGCATCACCTCCAGTCTCCCTAGATTCTTTCGTCAAACTGATGATCTCCTCTGAAATCCACCACCCAACCTGTGTAAACATAATCCATCCCAAACGTGAGATGAAATGTACTCTGGTCGGTGGTCTCTACAAGACTCATTAAATTCTGTCACTCTTTCTTTCATAATGGTTGTTATTCTCAAATTGTGAAAAAACTTATAGAAATGGTCACGCATTGACACCTTCTATGACGCGTGGATAACGTCGTGCATGCTATCATCGATGGTATACCATAAACCCTAAAAATAATTTATAATATAAAGTTATTAATAATATAAATTTGAAAATAAATATTCTTTATTTACGTAATATCCTATGATCGAACATGTCATGTTGCACATCAACGGGAATCTGTTCCCATGTGATCCATGGCTGAGAAGAATAATTGTGCATGATAGCACTCCTATATATAATAGCTACATGGGTAAAACTGTGAAAAAGGAATAAATGATCAAACAATTAATATATATAAATAAATTAATGAAAGATAACTAAAATATATAGGTTACTATACCTCCATGTTCATGGATCGAAGCCAAGATGTGAACACCGCTCGTGGATAGGGTCAGTAATCATCATTCGCACTAGACTGCGCCCCCTCCGCATACCCCCTAAACTGCCAGTAGGCTCAATAGTGCAGAAAACGTTTTTAACATCACCATTTTTTACGTCGGTTAAATATAATCGACCTGAAAATATGTGATACATGTGTTTTTAGGTCGGTTATTTTATAACAGACGTAAAAAATACGGATATTAAATTTTTTAAGTAAGTTATTTTAATAACCGACGTCAAAAATCACGTGCTTTGGTTTTTTACGTTTGTTAAAAAATAACCTTTGTAAAAAACCAAAGCGCTGCATATTTCACCTTGGTTATTTGATAACCGGTGTATAAACGAGGTATCTACGAATTTTTTACGTTGGATATAAAATAACCGATGTAAAAAAGAGGCATCTATGGCCTTTGTGACGTCGGTAATCAAAGAACCGACGTAAAAAACCAACCTTTTGAAATTTTCACATTATTTATATTATAACCGACGTAAAAAACCATCACCCTACAGTTTTTAAGTTGGTTATAAAATAACTGACATAAAAATTGTGGTTTATGATTTGTTTTTTACATCGGTTATATAATAACCGACGTAAAAAACCAACACGCGGCTTTTTTGATGTCGATTATAAAATAACCGACCTAAAAACAGCATTATCTGATACGTTTATAAGGTCGGTTATTATAATAAACGATGTTATAAATGTAATAAAAATACTGTATACTGTTTTTTATTAAATAACCGGTGTTATAAAATATTTAAAAAAATAACACGCCTCGTGGATTGTCATTGCTGATTTTTCGATCGACTGACCGACGACTCGTCTCTCTCGCGCGGAAAACCCTAATTGACTATTCATTCTGGTTTCGATAAACTCGTTTTTCCATCATTTTTTATCATCTTTACTCTCCTATGACATATCATCTCTACTCGCAACACTTAGGTAAGCCACCCACGATTTTATTTCCTTCGTTTTTTCCCAGATAGTGTATATTTACGTTTTGCGATTTTTTTGTTTAAACTAGGTATGATTCATCGATTTCAAACCCTATTACCTCACTTTTTTCATCATCATATTATTTTTTATAACCAGATCTATTATATCGACTTGCAATATTCACGGAAGCCTCACCTACTTCTATTTCGTTTGTTTTTTTATGGATTCCCGACATTGATGGTAATTTTTGTTGTCATTGACAACTAATGACCTCATTCACCTATATTACTACAATTTATATGTAAATAATTTTGATACACCCATTCCATGTACCAGTGTGATTTATTTTAAAATTATATCTGGTTTTTCATGGTGGAATGTTTGTTTTTGATCCTTGGTTGTTTCTATTTTGGGTATCACTATTTGTAAATCTATAATCTCTTTACGTCGCTTATTTTTGTGGACTATTATAAGTATTCATAAGCTATTAAAACCCGATTGAGTGCACAATAGTAAATTTTAGACTAGTAGAAGATACAGTTCATGGTTCTCATTTTAAATAATGGCATGATACCAAAATTAGTAGCTTGAGGTTAAAATCACATGGTTCTGGGGGACTGTCAAGAAGGTTGGTGGATGTCTATGGGTTTGGGGGTTGTCCAGAGGGTTGGGGGTTATCCAGGGTGTCCATGAAGGTGGGGGAGTCTAGGGGGGGGGGGTCCAAGTGTGTGGGGGGTGTTGAATGGGGTGGGGGATGTCCAAGGGGGTGGGTGGGGGAGGGTTGTCCAAGGGGTGGGGGACTGTCCAGAGGGTTTGGGGTGTTTTCTGGGGGGTGGGGGCTGTCTAGAGGGTTGGGGTGTCCAGGGGGGTGTCCACGAGGGTAGGGGTGGGGGTGGTGTCCAGGAGGGGTGGGGGGTGTTGTCTGGAGGGGTGGGGGATGTTCAGGGGGTGGGGGCTATCCAGAGGGGTGGGGGTTGTTTAAGGGGGTGGTGGTGTTCAGGGGGTGTCCAAGGAGGTGGGGGTGGTGTTCAGAGGATTTGGGGGGTTGTACAAGGGTTGGGGGTGTCCAAGGTGTCCATGTAGGTGGGTGGGGGGGGCAGTCCTGGGGTGTGTGTGGGGGGGGGGGGGGGGGGGTGGGTCCAAGGTGGTGGGGGTGACGAAGGGGGTGGGGGTGGGGGGGGGGGGGGGGTGGGTTGTCCAAGGGGGTGGGTGTGGGGTTGTCCAAGGGGTGGGGCCTGCCAAGAGGGTTTGGGGGGTTTTCCAGGGGTTGGGGGCTATCCAGAGGGTTGGGGGTGTCCAGGGGGTGTCCAAGGGGGTATGGGGTAGGGGTGGTGTCCAGGATGGGAGGGGTGGGGGGATTTCCAGGTGTGGGGGCTGTCCAGAGGGTTGGGGGTTGTCCAGGGGGGGGGGGGTTTCCAAGGTTTGGGGGTAGGGGTGGTGTCTTGGAGGGGTTGGGGGTGCTGTCTAGATGGGTGGGGGCTGTTCAGGTGGGGGTGTCGAGAGGGGTGGGGGCTGTCCAAGGGGGTGGTGCTATCCAGGGGTGTCCAAGGGGGTGGGGTGGTGTTCAGAGGGTTTAGGGGGATGTCAAGAGGGTTGGGGTTGTCCATGGCGGTGGGGGGGGGGCAGTCCAGGGTTGTGGGGGTCCAAGGGGGTGGGGGCTGTCCATGGGGATGGGTGGGGGCTGTCCAAGGGGGTGGGGCCTATCAAGAGGGTATGGGGTTTGTTCGGGGGTGGGGGGATATCTAGAGTGTTGGGGGGTTCTTACGGGGGGTGTCCAAGGGGGTAGGGGTGGGGGTGGTGTCCAGGAGGGGAGGGGGTGCTGTCTAGAGGGTTGGAGGCTGTCCATGGGTGGCGGGGGGGGGGGGGGGATATCTAGAGGGATGGGGGTTGTCCAGAGGGTTGGGGGTTGTCTATGGGGTGTCCAAGGGGGTGGGGGTGGGGGTGGTGTCTAGGAGGGGTTGGGGGTGCTGTCTATAGGGGTGGGGGCTGTCTAGGGGGTGGGGGCTGTCTAGAGGGGTGGTGGTGGTGGTGTCCAGGGGGTGTCCAAGGGGGTGGGGTTGTGATCAGAGGGTTCGGGGGGCTATCCAGAGGGTTGGGGTGTCCAGGGTGTCCATGGGGGTAGGGGTGGGGGTAGTCCAGGGGTGTGTGGGGGGGTCCAAGGGGGTGGGGGTATCGAAGGGGTGGGGGTTGTCCAAGGGGGTGGGTGGGTGGGGGCTGTCCAAGGGGGTGGGGTCTTGTCCAGGGGGTTTGGGTGTTGTCCGGGGGGTGGGGGCTGTCCAGAGGGTTGGGGTGTCCAAGGGGGTAGGGGTGGGGTGGTGTCTAGGAAGGGTGGGGGTGCTGTCGAGAGGGGTGGGGGCTGTCCAGGGGGTGGGGGACTGTCTAGAGGGTGGGGGGCTGTCCAGAGGGTTGGGGGTTGTCCATGGGGCTGTGTAGGGGGTGGAGGCTATCCAGAGGGTTGGGGGCTGTCAAGAGGGTTGGGGGATGTTCAGGGGGGTGTCCAAGGGGGGTAGGGGGTGGGGGTGGTGTCCAAGAGGGGTGGGGAGTTGTATTGAGGGGTGGGGGTGCTATCTAGAGGGGTAAGGCCTGTCTAGGGGGTGGGGGCTGTCTAGAGGGGTGGGGCTGTCCAAGGGGGTGGTGGTGTCCATGGGGTGTCCAATGGGGTAGGGGTGGTGTTCATAGGGTTCGGGGGGCTGTCCAGAGGGTTGGGGTGTCTAGGGTGTCCATTGGAGGCCCCATGGTTTTCATTGATTCAATGGAATTTAAAACTATTATATCTAACTATATTTTCTTTTTAAAATCATATTCAAGCATAATTTTTTAAATAGGCATAGATTTTTTTAAATTTCAAAATTGTTTTACATTCAAATTATGATTTTTTTCATACAAACATATATTTTTCTTATCTTAAATAGATGTATAACTTTGATATTTTTTATAGGTAATAATGATTCGAAATTGGATTATGGCACATCGAATGAGAAATGAATATGAGGAAGGTGTTGATGAATTTTTTGAATTTGCTAAACAAAATGTTCCATGTAGTGACATTTTTTTCTGTCCATGCCTGAAATGTTTGAATATAAAGAAGTCGAAAAGTAGAGAGATAAATGATCATCTAATTTTTCCTGGTTTCAATCTAAGTTATATCCCATAGATTTGGCGTGGTGAAATTGGACTGATTGTCACTGATGATGATTATTCACAAGATGGTAACTCCGATGGAATTGAAGAAATGATTCACGATATTGTAGCAGAACAAATTGAGATAGAACCGACAGTTGTGCGTCTATATGGTGATTCTGAAAAATCATTATATCCTATTTGTACTGATTTTACAGTTTTGTCGGCGGTGTTAAGATTGATTATCCTAAAGAGGAATCATGGATGGAGTGAAGAAGTTTTACAGAGCTTCTACAATTGTTGAAATACATTCTTCCAAAAGATAATGATATTCCAAATTCACATTATATGGCCAAGAAAATATTATGCCCGATGGGATTGGGATACAAGATAATACATGACTATCCAAATGACTATATTATATATAGTAAGGAATATGAATTTCTTTCAGAGTTTCCTAAATGTCGGACATCACGGTATAAGGTGAAATAAAAATCACAGGACGATGTAGAGATTACAAAGATCCCATCAAAGGTATTTTTGTATCTTCCTATAATTCATTGTTTCAAACGTTTAATTTCTAATTCACATGATTCAAAAAGGTTACGATGGCATATAGATGAGCGGTTATGTGACGGAAAAATATGTCATCCAGCTGATTGTCCACAATAGAAGAAAATTGATGAGCAGTATTCTACATTTGGAAATGAAATTAGAAATCTCATACTAGGGTTGTGCATAGATGGAATGAATCCATACTGATCCCTCATTAGCACACATAGTTCAAGGCCAATTTTATTGGTAATTTACAACCTCTCTCTTAATGTTTGTATGAAGCACATATATTTCATGTTGATTATAATGATCTCTGGTCCGAAGAAACCCGACAATGATATTGATGTTTACATGTCACCATTGATTGATGATTTGTAACTTTTATGGGATGATGGTATTAGGGTGTAATATTATTATAAAAGAGAATATTTTCAACTTCATGCAGTGCTTTTTTTCACTATAAATGACTTCCCAGCATATGGAAATTTGTTTGGAAACAGTGTTAATGGGCATAAAGCATGTCCAATTTGTGAACAACAGACGTCATAATGTCAATTGCATCATGGGAGGAAAACAGTGTACATGGTTCATTGAATTTTTTTGCCAATCGATCACCCTTATAGAAGACTAAAAAAGGCATTCAATGGCTCACATGAATTTGATATTGCTCCAAAACCTGTATCCCCGAATATGTATTTTGATAGGGTGAAAAACCGTGATGTGACATTGGGAATGACACACAAATCTGGTAATCATAGAAGTGTTTTGAATAAAAAGTCAATATTTTTTGAGCTACCATATTGGAGATATCGTTAAGTTAAACATAATATTGATTTCGTGAACGTAGAGAAGAATATCTATGATTGTTTTATTGGAACATTGTTAGATATTAATGGAAAGAAAAAAGATGGGTTGAATGCAAGATTATACTTACTATCAATGGGAATACATTTGGAGTTATCTCCCACTCTTAAAGTAAGATGTACATTTCTTCCCCCGGCTTGTCATACATTATCGAAGTGGGAGAAAAGTAGCTTTTTTCAGCGTCTTCATGATATCAAAGTACCTCAAGGTTACTATTCAAATATAAAAAAAATTCTCCTTAAAGGACTTGAAGTTGATAGGTATACAATCACATGATTGTCACCACATGATGCAACAAATTATACCAGTTGCATTGCGTGGAATATTTCACATATATGTCAGAACGACTATAATGAAGTTGTGTTATTTTTTTGAATTCAATTTTTAATAAGGAGATTGATGTGAATGATTTGATCATTTTGGAAAAGGATGAAATTTTTATACTTTGTCAATTGGAAATTTATTTTCCACAAACTTTTTTTGATATAATGGTGCATTTAATGATTCATATGGTTCGAGAAATAAATCTTTTTGGAACTGTATATCTTCCTTGGATGTATCCTTTTAAAAGGTATATGAAAATATTGAAGGGGTATGTTAAGAATCTATATTGACCTGAAGCATCCATTATTGAAAGGTATATTTATGAGGAGGTTGCAGAGTTTTGTATGAGCTACATGTTTGTGGCACAGCACAAAGGTTTGCCTCAATCTCGCCATGAACATGTTAATAATGAGGGAAAGGGGATTCATGGATTAAAAGTCAAATCATTGTCATCTGAACAGATGAAGAAGTTATAATTATACATCTTGAATAACATATCTGATGCTCAATAGTATATCACATTTCATATTAATGAGTTGAAACAATATCATCCAAAGAATAATAAAATGTGAACTTTTAATGAGCATAACAAAACATTTTTGTCATGCTTTAAAAAGACCTTTTTTGGTAGATTAGATGTATCAGAGACATTAAAATGGATTGTGGGTGGTCCATGTTTAAATGTGATAACATGGTCCAGTTATGAAATTAATGGCTATACATTTCATACGAAATCTTAGGACAACAGAAGTGTAGTTCAGTATAGTGGTGTATTGGTGTTTGCAGAAGTAATGCATTTTTTGAGTGCTAAGGACAAAAACCCAATTTCTGCATCATGTGCATATTATGGAGTTATTGAATACATATGGGAGGTTGATTACTTTAAAATTAAAGTTCATGTTTTTAACTATAATTGGTTTATCAGTAACAACAGTGTTACACATGATGAATTTGGAATGACACTTGTTAATCTGAATAGATTGGAAGACATAACTGATTCTTTTATAATGGAAACACATGAAAAAAAAATTTCAATATAGTAGATCAATTAGATATGTAGAGGGATGTTGTTTTACAAGGGAAAAAACAATATGTTGGTGAGGATGAACTTGATGAAGATGTGGATTTATGTGAGATACCTACTTCTATGGAAATATTAACAGAACATAATGATGAGAATCTTGAAGACATGGGTTGTGCCATAAGGAACGATCACGATGAAGGAATTTGGGAAAACAATCCCTTTGTAAATTCCTAAAATTACAGGTAACATATGTTTATTTTTTGTTTACATTTTTTTTTTCATAAAATGTTAGATATTGTATGTTTTTTATTAAAACATGTATTGAAACAAAATAAGTATAAGTTTTTCTTTATTTTATGTTTGTTTATTTTACATTATCATGTTTACCATTACATAAATTATATATCTATTATTTTTCTTCAGTGACAACTAATTTACCATGTTTACCAGGTTTACCAGGTTTACCATGTTTTCCATGTTTACCATATTTACCATATTGACAATATTTACCATTGATTAACATGCTTACCATATTAACAAAGTTTACTATTACGTAACTTAGTAAAATTTTCTATTTTCTGATTATAGAAGTATTAAAATATATTAATTTGTATATTTGTGAACTAATGTTTGTTTTTTTTATTTGAAGGATAATGACAGATCATTCTGTTGATCAACCACATGATATTGGAGATGAGAATATTGGACATACCTCTGGGGAGGAACATTCACATGCTCCTCTTGATGTTCCCCTATCATCCTCGTGTGCTCCTATTATGACAAAGAGTTTAAGAGTTGGTAAACATGGGTGCACACGTTTACCAAAATTATCACTTTCCCATATGCAGGATCAGTGGATACTCGTTGAGTTTGATGACGATGATATTCCTAGAGGTACAAATGCAAAATATTTAAAGAGTTTTGTATCAACTCAGGCTAAGGGAAAAATAAGAATTTTGTATAATGACTGGTGATGTGTGGATAAAGAGATAATCTCTCAGTTGTGGGAAATGATTTTGGTTTGATCATTTTCTATTTTTTGACTTTTATTTAAATTTTTCTAGTATATATAATATGTTTAACCTCTTCTTCATCAGATGACATTTGATATTCCTGACACTGGAAGAGTCAGGAAGAAATGCTTATCGATGGCTGCCAGGATATGGAGGAATTTTACATCAACCCTTACATATGATTTCATATTTGGTCATATGAGTCATGACAATCAATGTCGTATATATCCTTTTATAGATGAAGATATATGGAGATATTTTGTTGAAAGTAGAAGAAATGATTCATTTTTGGTAAGGGAAATGTAATCTTTTATAATCTTTCTTATATAAATGATCTTATTAATGTTTTGTTAATGATTTATTATTCTTAATTTACAAAAAACAAGGAATTATTATCAGAGGATCCAATATAAAAATGTATACCCTCATAGTTTATCTCTGGGAGGGTATGCATTTTTAGAAAAACAAATGATGGCGGAAAAATTTCAAAAACTATGAGCTGAGACTTCAAGCTCTAGAGAGGTGACCCCACCATCCCATCTATCTAGACATGAAAAAATGTAAGAGAGATCGGATAGGAAAAAAAGGGCAATATCTTTAGGAAGAATCGAGAATCGTAGCCGCGAGGATGGTAAGATATCTATTTTATTTATTTATGTTAACTATTTTTTTCATATAATTTCAATCATTACAGAAATGTTTAATTAATTAATATAGGACTCTCTTGAGGAGAAGATCTCACAGGGGCCATTTATAGCTATTGGGAGGAATGATATTTTATCTGTAGCATTTCGAAAGCCCGAAAATCCTGTTCATGTAAGAGGATATCTGGCAGGTGTATTGGTAAGAAAAGTGTTTCCACGTTCTTCAACTTCTAACATTGAGGGTGTTTATAAAAAAATAGAATCCTTGGAGGCAGAAGTTCATAATATTAATGCGATGATGGAGGAAAATGTTAGAGCATCGGTATAGTCTATGTTTGAAGACATCCAATGGAAATTTCAGACTGCAGCTCCCACTCCTCCACCTCCCCTTGCAGACCCCATAATTTTTCATCCACCTCCTCCAATAGCTCCCACTCCCCCACCTCAGCCTGTGAACCCCATTTTTTATCCTACTCATCCACCGCAACTTCCTACTTATTGCGATTTGTATGTTGATGATCCTCAACATCATATAGTTCCATATGGGTTGGTATATTGTATAGGATATACAATTCATCATCAATAATTAAGGGTAGATAATCATAGGTTCATTATAAAAGAATTTATAGATAGATCACCTCGAGTCCCATTACATACAGATGAGGTGACGACTGTTGGACATAGTCTCGGCCATTTTTTAATTTGTCCATCCAGACTTCTTCGACTCATTACCATAGAGGTATGAATGTTATATCTTTTATCTTTTTTTATTAAAGTTGTTTTATCATTTGAAAACTAATATATTTTTCTCTTTATTTTTACAGGAATACATCAAAGGTAATGAAATACTGAATAGACAACAACAAAGACAAATGGCTATGACATCAGGTACAGATTATAGTAGTCTTGACAGATTGCCAAGATATTCAAATTTGTTGGCGGGTCATTATAAGTTTCCAATGGAATCTCATGTTTGTGGACGTGAAATAACTGTGGGGATTCTGAAAACTGATATCATGGAGCTTGTTATTGGAGATAGGTTGTGCATCAACATGGTGCAAATTTTTTCCATGTAAGTCTTAACACCATTTCCCTACTTTATATATATTAAAAATGTATACTTATGTCTATTTTGTATTAGGTATCTTTATAACATTTGTGAGAGGAATGAGCTGATAGATGTATATGTATTCATGGACCCAAAATTGATTTCCCCTAAAGAAAGTGCATTGGATGAGGAACAAAGAATGCTTTATATTGCTGAAAGACATGAACAAAATATAGTCACACAATGTTGGATGATTCATTTTTGTGAGATTTATGAAACACATATCTCTCAAAGAGTTCATTATCTTTTAACATAAAAACCCACTAACCTTAAATTTTCTTTTATCAGTGATCATTGGGTGTTATGGGTGTTTTCTACCAAGATAGATAACACTTTATTGGATATTCTCTGTACATGATGATGTGTGGGAATGTTTTATGAATATATTGGAAAAGTATGTTTCAATTTCTCAATAGTTTTATATATTATAATGATTTTTAAATTTACCCCATTCATATTATTTCTAACAGGTCATGGGTCTACTTTCGAAAAAACACAAAGAAAAGGATTGGAAAGATCAAATATGGAAATGCAAAGGTAAATATCCATTTAATATTTCTACTTTTTGATTTATTACATAAAAATAATATATTGATTTTACACTCATTAAAACAGAATTGTCATGAACAAAAAGGCGTCATCGAATGCGGATATTATTTGTTATGATTTATGTATGAAATAATAACAACTAGGAAAGTTGTGAACTTTGACCTGGTAAAATTTCCATTTTAAACTTTTCCATAATATATCAATTTGATTTATTCGTCATACACATTAACTATTATCCTTTTCAATTGTAGATATTTGATGACCCTCATCCCTATACTGATCAAGATCTCAAACACTTACTAGTGGAGTGGTCAAGTTATTTTACAAGTTTGATTGAATTTTAGTTGTTTGTAGTGTAAAACGAAATTTTGAATATTGTCGTTATAATTATGAATTTGTTAGTTGTTTAGGATGTATTTAGTTTTTTTATGTTCACTGTGTATGTTTTGAATGATATATATGTGAATGTTTACTTTTTTGCTACATCTTGTTTTGGTCTACCTATGATGGTTTTCTGGTATGGATTCTGGTCTGGGGGGGAGGGGTTCCAAGGATGTGGGGGGGGGGGGGGTTCAGTGGGGTGGCAGTGTCCAGGGGTGTGGGAGGGCTGTCTGGTGGGGTGGGGGTGTCCATGAGGGTGGGGGTGTCCAGGGGTGTGGGGGTGTCCTGGAGGGTGGGGGTCGTCCTAGGGTGTGGGGGTTGTCCAAGGGGTGGGGGCTGTCCAGGGGTGTGGGGGCTATCCAGGGGTGTGGGGGGTTGTCCAGTGGTGTGGGGGGGGGGGGGTGTCCAGGTCCAGGGGTATGAGAGGGCTGTCCGGTGGGGTCGGGGGTGTCCAGGAGGGTGGGAGTATCTAGGGGTCCAGGAGGGTGTGGGGGGGTGTCCATGCATGTGGGGAGATGTCTAGGGGGTGGGGATGTCTAGGGGTGTGGTGGGTTGTCTAGGGGTGTGGGGGGGTATTGATGAGGGTGGGGGTTGTCTCGGGGTGTTTGGGGCTGTCTAGGGGGTTAGGGGGTAGTCTGGGGGTATGGTGTGGGCCGTCCAGGGGATCGGGAGGTAGTCCATGGGTGTGGTGGGGGCTATCCAGTGGGTTAAATGCTTAATTTTTCTTTGGTTATCATTTTGGTCTACATTTGTTTTTGTGGTACGAATTCTTGATTTGGTTTCTGGTGGTTTCTGGGGAGATCAGAGGACTGCATTCCATTTAAAAAACATTGTTATTTCACGTTGGTTATTTTATAACCGACGTGAAAAAAATGGGGAAGGGTTTATCATGTCAGTTTTTTGAATTAATGATGTTATAAAATTCCCCCAGACTGGTTTATCACCTCGATTATATAATAACTGACCTGATAAAAGGCCCTCGGACTGGTTTATCACATCAGTTATATAATAATCAACGTGATAAACCATTTCCCATGCCATTTATCACGTCGTTTATGAAATAAAAGATGTGATTAAAGGCCCTCAGACTGGTTTATCACGTCGGTTATTATATAACCGACGTGATACAACACCACCCACCCCCGCTGGTTTATCACGTCGGTTTTGTAATAACCGACGTGATAAAGGCTGGGGAAATGGTTTATCACGACGGTTATTATATAACCGACGTGATAAATGCCACCACACTATTTTATCACATCGGTTATATAATAACTGATGTGATAAACCCTCCCCTCTGGTTTCTTCACGTCGGTAAATTAATAACCGATGTTATAAACACCGCGATGTTGTGTTTTTTACGTCGGTTTATAAATAACCGACGTAAAAAACAACATTTATAACGCCGTCCGTATTAACTACGGCTAAAAACCGACTTAAAAAATGAAAAATAACCGACGTTAAAACTATTTTCTACACTACTAGTTGAGGGTCATATGATCCAAAATCCCCCTCATCCAAAGGTAGATCAGCCTCATGCAACTCACAAAATATATCAAGATCCATCTGAAAGACAAAATTATTGTTATTAGCAGACAGTTGAAAATAACTTTTATATATAGATATATATTAGTTATGATTATAACCAGTATTTAAATGTGTCAATGTCCATCCTCATCCTCATCTTTGTAGCTGTCCATGTTAATGTCTTCATCTTCCTCCTCAACATCATTAATATCCATATGAGTTTCATTTTCTTCATCTCTTGTCATTTTAAATTTATTTGTAACATCATTAACATCTTTATTATCATCGATCCTTAATTGTGGGATATTATCATCGATATTAACATCTATTTGTGAAAAAAGGATGGATTTTGAGCAGTATCTTGAAAATTTTCAATTCCTTCAACTCCAGTAGAACCTCATTTAGTTTGAGTGAACTTATTTTCCCAAGATTTCATTTTTATTGTGCTACACCAATCACACAAATATATTGAAGTAGCACAGTACATTGAATTATTAATCTTATGTGCCTGTTGAGCTAGTAAAAATGGTTCATTTAACGCAAGAAGAATTTTATATTTAATATTGATGATTCCATGAGTTGGATAAACACACAAGCCTCTCTCAGTATCTAACCACCAACATTTAAACATCGTTATGTAATTATTTCCCAGATAACACACCTTGATAATTTCATCTAGAATGCCATAAAAGTAAACATCAGTTTCTCCGTGATATGATCCTCTCAAGAAAACTCTATTGTACATTGTTTTTTTATTCCCCATATGCACATGTTTGAAATTGAAAACCATTCACCATATATGCATTATAATATTTAAGCATTTTGGATAGTGGGTTACTCAATATACACTGTCTCTTATCAATTTAATCAGAATTTTGAGACAACTAAAAATTTGTAAAAAAATTATCAATATGATAAATAATAAACATATTTTATATTAAACTCTCAATAATTTATGTTACGAGTTTTTGAAACCATTGAGAAAAAATTTTTGTCTGTGTTCTTCAAGAGAATCTCTTATAATTTATGGAAGTTGTTTCTTGATATGATTATCATAAAACCTACAAATAAATTATGTTTACATACTAAAACAGAAATTATAGAAAAATTGATAAAATTACTCACAACACAATTGATGTAATTTCTTCATAGTTGGGCAGAACATATGTAAGAGCCATGTGATGTTCATCACCTGTAATCCACCGTTTATGAACTCCACTGAAACCAAGATTTATCTAATTAAAAACTGATAATTGATTTTCCATTCATTCTTTATCATTCTCCTCATTTCATCCCATGTGATTTTGTTTTGAGGGATATTGAGAATCAAAATAATGAGAGCATAAAAAAGAAATTTCCTCTTGAAAATAGGATTCACCAATTGAGCCATCAACTGATCTGTTGTTACATACTTTTTTCTTCAAATAATACACGCATCTCTTGAATGGGTACATCAATCGAAACTATACGGGACCTCCAAATTTAGCTTCATGTTGAAAATGTAATATCATATGTTCCATTATGTCAAAGAAAGCCGGTGGAAATATTTTTTCTAGTTTACATGTTATTACAGCAACATATTCTTCTAGTTTTCTTAGGGAATCGTAGACTGTTGTTTCTACACAAATGTCTCGAAAAAAATATAATATGTCTATTATCAAATCCTAAATCATGGAATTAGAAAAACCTCTGAATCCAATCATCATAAGTCTTTCCATTATAACATGAAAATCAAGACTTTTTAATCTGATAATATAACCATTCTTTACACATCTGCTCAAATTAGAAGTGCAACCATCTGGAAGTCTCAAATCGTCAATCCACTGACAAAATAATAAGTGAATCACTTTATACAGTGAATCAGATGCTTTTAAATTTGTTAACCTCTATGATATGACATTTTAAAATAGTTCAGGTTCTGGACGCCTAAAAATTTGCGCAAGATATAATCGTGCCTTTACAGTATCATTGGTCTTACCTGGTGTATCCAAAACTGTATTAAATAAATTATCAAATTAGTTTTTCTCAATATGCATGACATCTAATATGTGGCGGACCAACAAATCAGAATAATATGGAAGTTCTCAAAAAATTATTTGTTTTATCAAATTATGTTCTTTCCCAAAGCCATAAATTTTCTTGTTGGTTTACTGTTGGCCCAAATGTGATAGGAGGTAATGAAAATACAACTTATTTTAACTCGGTACCTGATATCATCTTTGGAGGTTCATCCTTTTCATTTATACCTGTTCTAAAATGAGACTTGTTCTTTCAAAAAGTATGATCGGTTGGAAGAAATCTATGGTGCGATTCATAATAGAAAGATTTTTTTCTATGGACAAGCATATAGGCTTTGGTGTCTTTCATTTAGTAAGGACATTATTTCGGGCCATGTGTACTTTATCCAGATAAAATTCCATATGCCATAATGTCACTAATCATCCACATCAATGCAGCTTTTAATATGAAATTTTGTTTCATAGAAATATCATATGTACTAACACCATCACTCCACAATGCATTTAAATCATCAATTAATGGCTCCAAATAAACATCAATTTTATTTTTCGGATGTCCTGGGATTAATTGAATCAGAAAGATATTAGGCTCCTTCATCAACATCTGTGGAGGTAAATTGAATGGAGTTATAATGACAGGCCAACATGAATACTGACTACTGTAAAACCAAACAGACAGAAACAGTCAGTAGAAATACCTAATCTCACGTGTCGACCTTCTAAAGAAAAATACAGGTGTAGACGGTCAAAATGTTTCCATGACACACCATCAGATGGGTTATTTAAGATTTTATCATTTGAAATCATGGTTTTGTTCCATGAAATCATTGACATTGTGTTGTGAGACATAAATAAACGCTGCAACCTGGTTGTAAGGGGAAAATAT
Source organism: Viscum album (assembly GCA_963277665.1). Classification (NCBI taxonomy): domain Eukaryota; kingdom Viridiplantae; phylum Streptophyta; class Magnoliopsida; order Santalales; family Viscaceae; genus Viscum; species Viscum album. Next base: position 372,561,526 of record OY728160.1, on the reverse strand, counting down.
CTCAAATGTTTTATAAGAATTAATCCAAACTTCCCTGTCTGAGATTCTTTATACCTCGAATTTCCACATGTGGGACAACTATCCAATGACACATTTTCACCAGAATATAAGATGAAATCATTTGTACATGCATGAATCCCCTGATAACTAATTCCCAGATTACGAACCAGCCTCTTTCTCTCATAGAAATTTTCACGTAACACATTTCCTTCAGGTAACCGTGTTTTAAACAAAGAAAATATATGATCAAAACAGTTGTTTGACATTGTATTATCTGATTTAATAGCAATAAATTTTAGAACAACTTTTAATTTTCTTATCTTACAACCTGGATATAATGCATCCTCATTAGAACTCAAAAACTCATAAATTTCAGATGGTTCTAACTCAGGAGTTAAATCACTATCATCTTGAGTTTCAGTTTGTTGAATAGATGGACCTGCAATATCATGTACTAAATTTTGAAACGGTGATGGATCAGGAATCAAGTTACTAGTATCTTCTATAGAACTGTGTTCACCGTTTTGATACCAAAAAACATAATCTGGTTGAAAACCAAACCACAAGAGATGTCCTCCAACCTTCTCAAATGTGTTAAACATTCCCATAACACATTTTTTACAAGGAAACATAATTGTGCCTTCTAAAACATATTTTGGTTTTGATGATGCAAATGATAAGAAATTTTCCACACCCTCAATATATACATGATTAAACCAGAACCATTTAGATTTATGCACTGATTTATCCAAGCGCGATCTTCTAATAATGACGGATGTCGATTTCTTTGTTCCATACTTTTCTACAAAATATAAATCCTCGCTATTTTTGAATAATTTTAAATTTCAAAAACACTATATTAAAAAGTAAGATAAATAATTACAACTACTTATTAAAAATTACCATTAAATTTAGGCGACACAATCTTCAGTGGATTGACGGCTCCTATTTTGTCTGACGTCTCATTTACTTGCATCTTTCTCACACTGAAATCACAATAAAGAAACTATTGGGAGGTACACTTATTCATTCTCATGCATACGAGAATGTATAAGCGTACGTCCAAGTAGTTTCTTCATTGTGATTTCAGTGTCAAAAAGATACGAGTAAATGAGTCGTTAGAAAAAAGGGCCCCCTTTTGTTGACTAATCATCTTCTTGAAACTTTCACTACCTGAACACAATATAAAAATTGTGGTCTTACGAATGCATATTCAAACTCATTAATACATGATTGGATATGCATATGTAGAAGCATACTTTTCATAATGTTTTGAGTCTGTGAAAGTTGAAAGCATAAGATTCATCGAGAAAAATAAATGTTGTCAATCCATTGAAAATTGTGCAAAGTTGTTACAAGTTATTAGAATTTATTTCTATTTATTCATATTTTTTCATATTTTTTCATATTATTTCTTATTTATTACTATTTTTTCTAATTTTTTATATTTATTACTATTTATTTCTAATTTTTCCTATTTATTACTAATTATTCCTATTTATGAGTAATTATTCATATTTATCACTAATTATTAGTATTTATTTCTAATTATTACTAATTATTTGTAATTATTCGAATTTATTACAATTTATTAATAATTATTTCTATTCATAACTATTTATTTCTATTTATTACTATTTTCTGCTAATTATTTTTATTTATTGCTAATTATTCCTATTTATTGCTAATTATTCGTATTTATTAGTATTTATTCCAATTTATTTGTATTTATTCTTATTTATTACTAATTATTCTTATTTATTACTATTTATTTCTATTTATTAGTATTTATTCTTATTTATTACTAATTATTCCTAATTATTCATATTTATTATTATTTGTAACTATTTATTAGAATTTATTCCAAATTATTAGTAAATATTTCTATTTATCCATAATTATTACAATTTCTAATAATTATTCCTATTTATTATTAATTGTTCCTATTTATTATTAAGGATTCCTATTTATTACTAATTATTCATATTTATTACTAATTATTTATATTTATTGCTAATTTTTCCTATTTATTACTATTTATTCCTATTTATTACTATTTATTACTATTTATTACTATTTCTTCCTATTTATTACTATTTATTACTAATTATTTCTATTTATTACTAATTATTAATATTTATTACTAATTATTCCTATTTATTACTAATTATTCTTAATTATTCCTAATTATTACTATTTATTACAATTTATTCATATTTAATACCAATTATACTTATTTATTACTAATTATTCCTATTTATTACTATTTATTCCTATTTGTTACTATTTATTCCTAATTATTTCTATTTATTTCTAGTTGTTACTAATTATTCTTAGTTATTCCTAATTATTCCTAATTATTCTTAATTATTCCTATTTATTTCCATTTATTTTTATTTAATTCAAATTATTTTTTTTATTACTATTTATTACTGTTTATTACTATTTATTGTTATTTAATACTATTTAATACTAATTATTTTTATTTATTACTAATTATTCCTATTTATTATTAATTATTCCTCTTTATTCTAAATTATTCATATTTATAACTATTTTTCCTATTTATTACTAATTATTCCTATTTATTACTAATTATTCCAATTTATTACTAATTATTCTTATTTATTACTATTTATTCCAATTTATTACTATTTCTTCCTAATTATTTGTATTTATTCCTAATTAATTCTATTTATTTCTAATTATTAGAAATTATTCCTATTTATTCCTAATTATTCCAAATTATTCCTATTTATTCTTAATTATTTTTATTTATTTCAATTTATAACAAATTATTTCTCTTTATTACTATTTATTTCTAAATATTACTATTTATTTCTAATTATAAATATTTATTCCTTATTATTCATAATTATTCCGAATAATTATTAATTATTCCTATTTATTCCTAATTATTCCTAATTATTCCTAAATATTCCCAATTCTTCATAATGCTTCCTAATTCTTCCTAATTATTCATAATTATTTTTATAATTATTCCTAATTATTCCTATTTTTTCCTATTGTTTACTAAATTTTCCAAATTATTAATAATTATTTATATTTATTAATAATTATTATTAATTCTTTTTAATTATTTATATTCATTACTATTTATTCTTATTTTTTTATTATTTATTGCTAATTCTTCCTATTTATTGCCAATTATTCCTATTTATTGCTATTTATTCCTATTTGTTTCCAATTACTCTTATTTATTAGTATTTATTTCTATTTATTAGTATTTTTCCTATTTATTACAAGTTATTCCTATTAATTAATAATTATTTCTATTTATTACTAATTATTTCTATTTATTACTAATTATTTCTATTTATTAGTATTTATTCTTATTTATTACTAGTTATTCCTATATATTCCTATTTATTGGTAATTATTCCTATTTATTAGTAATTATTCCTATTTATTTGTAATTATTCATATTTATTAGTAGTTATTCCTATTTATTAGTAATTATTCCTTTTTAGTATTAATTATTCCTCTTTATTTGTAATTTTTCCTCTTTATTACTAATTATTCATGTTTATTACTAATTATTCTTATTTATTCCTATTTATTCTTATTTATTACTATTTATAACTATTTATGACTATTTATTTCTAATTATTTCTATTTATTACTAATTATTCCTATTTATTACTAAATATTCTTATTTATTCCTAATTATTCCTATTTATTACTATTTATTACTATTTATTACTAATTATTCTTATTTATTACTAATTATTCTTATTTATTACCAATTATTCTTATTTATTACTATTTATTCCGAATTATTACTATTTATTTATAATTATTACAAATTATTCTATTTATTTCTAATTATATATATTTATTTATAATTATTCATATTTATTGCTAATTATTAATATTTGTTCTTAATTATTTCTAATTATTCCTAATAATTACTAATTATTCCTATTTATTTCAAATTGTAAATATTTATTCTTAATTATGTCTAATTCTTTCTAATTATTCCTAATAATTACTAATTATTCTTATTTATTACTAATTATTCATATTTATTATTAATTATTTCTATTTTTTAAAAAAATAGTACTAATTCTGTAAATTTATTATTACAAATAACTAATATTAATAAAAGAATTTAAATCTAATTAAATTAAAACTAATCAGAAATAATTAAAATTAACTTATAAAATAAAATAAATATTAAATTAAATAAAATATAAATACCTTTATTCTTGGTCTTCTATTGATTTAGACGGCTTCAAAAAAATTTAATAAAAAAAAACTAACTCAAACAAATTCTCGCTCTGAAAATAGGGTTGAGGGAGAAAGAGAAAGTGATAATTGAAAGGAGGATTTGAAAAAACATATGGGGTATATATAGGTTAGATTTGTTGCGATGAGACCTTTTGCAACGAGACTACCCTCGCAATAGATACCTTTTGCGATGGGTCCCGTCGCAAATACATTTTCCCCCATTAATTGCTGTCGTCAGTCTAAAGGGTATTTGCGACGGGACCCGTCATAAAAGGTAGACGCCGACACACGTTTTTTGACGAGGCATCATCCCGTCACAAAAAACCTATTTACCCCCGCTGGGTATTTGCGATGGGTCCAATCACAAATAACTTCTGAGTGACGAACCATTTGCGATGGAGAAATCCCCTCGTCGCAAATAACATTCCCGTCCAAAAAAATCATTTACCACCGCCGAGTATTTGTGACAGGACCCATCACAAATACCTCCGAGTGACGAACTATTTGGGATGAGAATATTCCTTCCTGTGCAAATAAGCTTCCCGCGGTTTGGCGTGCAATCTGCGCCAAACTGCGCACTACTTTTTGTGACGGGCCACCAAAAACCCATCGCAAATAACATGGTATTTGCGACGGGATGACTCCCCCATCGCAAATAATCCATGGACTGGACTATTTGCGATGAGATATTATCCCTTCGCAAATAAGCATTCACAAAAGGTTGTTTTTCCTATAATGAGGGAAACAAATAAATTCCCTATCTCAATAGGGATCCACATATCACATCAACACATTCTCCTCACCTCGAAGCCTCAGTCCGGGTGGAAGGAAACCGTTAGGGGAATAGATCTTCTGTCCCCTTCCCTAACCCATGCATTTTGGGGTGGAGTTTAGAGCCTCAGTCTAACTCGACCTGTCGTCGTAGATCCTCAAGTCAATACCCCACTATACCAAGCCATGTGCAAATTCTTATATATCAATCACCACAACCATACCATAATACAACATAACACAACCAATTCCATTGAAATTCACCAATCACAATGCATAACAAACAACATGGGAATGAACACCATGTTATAACCCATTACCACTTTTACCAATTTCAGTTCATATCCATTAGCCAAATTCCCACTCTCATGTCTTAGCCCATTAGGTGCATTAAACAACCCCTATTACGTAGAAAAATTCATCATTTTCTATTCATCATCACATTTATCCCATTTAGCATTTCACAGTCTTTTACCCAATTATGCATTTCTAGTATAATCCTCATATCACATAACACAATCCCTTTATTGCATTTAACCACAGAGGTGTACCGCCTAAATCTCATGTATTAACCCATTTTCATGTCATTCCAATAATATGTTATGCCTTTATTACCCTAGGCATGTTTATCATTATTCCATTTTTATCTTAATCTACCATTAGGATATACTCTATATGGGTTCTACATCATTATTTGGCAACCCCTCACAAAACCCTACCACACTCTAGGTCTGGGATTGCCGGCGCACACCATGGGTGGCCCTAAAATGGTCAAGTCCTCTTCCATGCATCCCACATGGATCGTGAGGGTTTCAATTGGTCACATGAACTCCCCTTTTTATCAAACATCCCAATGGAACCAAGAACACAATGAGGGAAAAGGAAGAGCACAAGCCTCCATGCACAAATCTAAAGTAAAACTATGGGATAATACTTTTACACCACCTACCTTGAATCTGATGATGAACGCAAACTTAATAGTGGACTTCGATCCAGATTCAAGCACCCCTTGAAATCCCAACCTAGGTTACACTGGAAAATAATGGGGTTTAGAGCTTTAGAAGAAGATAGCAGGAACCACAAGCCCTAATCCGAAGAAAAGAGGGTTTGAGAGGATTAAACTTACTTGAAGCTTTGATCTGCAACTGATGACGTTCCAAATGGCCATGAATCGACGGAAGACCACCTCTTGGAAACTTTGGTCAGAACAATTCGTCACTAGGGTTGTAATGGATGAAATGGAGGAAAATCTTGAGTTGGGGTTTTAAATCCTGGGATGGAAATTTTTTAATTTTTCCCAACTTTTCTGGACTGCATGGTTTACCCACACAGTTTTCCAAACCATCCGGAAGCTACTGTCCAAAGACACCCATTTCACACAGTTTCCTAGGATCCCACATAGTTTTCCCTAATTATGCTAAAGTCGTGCAAAGGATGTTGTCCGATGATTACTGGTCTGCATGGTCTATCTGCACGGTTTCCCCTAACCATGCCCAGATCGTGGGCCTAGTGCTGCTTGGCCCGAATTCTCTTCTACTCGCACCTCTTGCCCCCAGGTCACCCCTGAGCCTTCAAATGAACTTCAGGAAACACTTATTTATCCAAATATAGAGACCCAAACATTTACATAAACAAAACATACCTTAATAAAATCTAGAATATTACATATTTTAAGTTCGAGGACATAAATCCAGATCTAAGGATATGATCCAAGGAATTATAATTTTGGTAAATGTAGGTGAATATTTCTTATAAATTTTTGAAATTAAAAATTATAATACATTGACTAATTCCATGTGTGTTGTCTCACTTGGTGATCGCATAAATGAATTATCCTAAATCCTATGTGTTAAACCAAGGTAGTCTAGGTTGGGAATACAAGTCGTACTCAAGGAAAATCATGCCTTTAAAGTGATCCAATTCTATAAAAATAATAAAGAAAAATATTAGTGATCAAAGGTTAATGTGAAGTATACATTACATATTACAATTCATTTAATCAATTTAGTCATTTTTTTATAATTGACAAACCAAACACACCTGAGGGGTGTTTTGGATAAAAGAAATAATGGTTGTCAAGGGAATTTAAATTAACTCTCCCTAATGGGGGGTTTAAGCTGATGTTTTAAACCTCCAATTATGTTAAGGGTCTCATATAACTTCTATAAATGGGTTTAGATAAAAAATTAATGGAATATTAATTTTATGTACAACTAGCAGAAAGTATGGTGTGCGGTACAATGGGAAAAAATTATAAACCTCAGGACTTTTAGGGGAAAGTAGTAGACCACCTACCTTAGCCTTGTGGTAGACTCTTTATCCAGTATCAGCCTCATATTTGGGATGGAATGAGAAGAAATTTAAATCCATAAAATCACCCTAGAAATATATCATATTAAGATCACACCAAATACAATAAAGTAAATAGATAAATGAAACAATATGAGCACTAAACATACTAAGTGGAATCCAGCATTACCAACAAAGATCGAATCAGATTCCAACAGGAAGATATTATCCAAGGACATTAAGTGAAATAAGAGATATCCATAGATGGTCTAGTGTGTGCAAATGGAGATAAGAAAAGAGTGAATTAGACTTAAGGGGATAAAGGGGAAAAAATTAATTTCCAAATTTTTTAATAAGGATCACAGTTTAGAAACACAATTGGTTAAACCAAGAACCAACCATGCACCTATATTATCCATGTTCACCTTCTTTTTATGGGTAATGTGCATGGTTAGAAAAATCATGTATTCTCTACTACCAGGAAGCTCACACCCTACACAGTCTAGGTGCATGATTAGACAAACTATGCACAAAACATATGTGGTGAACCAGAAATAAATTTCATATTTTTCATGGTCGTGTGGCCTTGATTTAATATTTAAACAAATTTTAATCCATCCTTACCGGGATACATGTTTGAGGGGAATGTTTAGTGAAAACTTTGTATTAATTGTGTGCCTCACCTTATCTCTACAATAATCAAAACTTTGGAACCTCAACTATGTTTGAACACTACTTAAAACTACATGACCCCTTTATGAATTTTCATTAAGGTAATACAAGTGGTTTAGACTACAATTTAAAGGATCCATACCTCGAAAAAGAATTGGGACCTTACATTGTACAAAATCAAGAGGACGCAAATGCATATAATGACCTCTAAAACAACCAGAGTGAAGTGATATAAATATAAATAATATATTAAAGGGAAAAATACATGATTAACTAGTGATTAAGGATTATAAACCTAATGTATATTGAAGAGTATTATTACTACTCCTTATAACTTAAATTGACTACCGCTTGTGATCATTGTTTCCCTATATTGCAAAAATCCAACAATACTAGGGCCGCCAAGGTCAACATATTATTTCATACCATATATATAAGACATCAAAAGTATAGGAAAATCTCATGTAGTGGCGAGTATATATATACCTAGTAGGATTACACAAATAATCAGGAGGTAAGAAATATAATAAAATAGTCAGCTTGACCCATAAGAACAAGAGCGGAAAAGAAACCTAACAACAAATATGTTCAAAGAAGTAATTAAATAAAGATCGATAAAAAGAGAGAGGGGGGATATAGACTCTCAATATTAAAATCTAACTAATGATAATGATCCTTTTCATGTATTTAAGAGTCAATATTGTCAATATCCTAGTGCAAACATCACTAGATGTGGGGGGTCCATGCCTAATTGATGACACATCATGACTGAGGGGGTTTTGAACCCAAAAGGGTGGAGGAACCATGCCTTTTCTATGATCAATTGTGAGAGTAATCTACTACAGATATAAAATACCCATTCACATGGGTGTGTATAAGGGTTTTCTAATAATATCTATAATGAAAATTGTGTACCCACACCCGGTCCTATGTGTATTGTTAGGGGGGTTTCAATCCCTACCATCGCTATAAATATCACACTCGGGAATCAATGTCAGCTAACCATGCTAAAAAAAAGAAATATTATCATGAAACCTCACAACATATATTTGATTTCTAAACAATTTTTACCATTACATTCTATGTTATACTATGCTCGGAAAGGACTACACATGGGAACGATTTGGAGCTATAAAGAAGAGGATGTGAGGGTTAGAACCTTCTAAGAAATGTATATGGTGTGTCCCTTGGTGTACATGAGGTGTAATCCCAATTTAGAGTTTGTATTTATAATTCCACTCCCCTCAACATGTGGATATTCACATAAATGGTGTGTTTAACATGGAACCTAACATGTGGGACCACTCGAAGTCCTAGACGTGTACTCCATGTACATGTATCAGTTGAATAGGTAGGTTCAGATGACATATGGGCTTAAACATGGATATGTGATATTTAAGTTGTCCTAAAACCCCATACACTATAGAAATCTGACCACATATCATGGGTTTCTCTGAAAAACACAACATGTAGTCAAGAATTTCTACCAAGGATAACTCCTTCTCCATATCTTCTTAATTCCATAATGTTTTCCACCATTTTCACCCAATGATATGTACAAATCCTTGATCTCAAAGGAAACTACTCTAATCACTAATTTTTGACATTCAGTGGCTAGAAATTGGATTTTTCTTTAACCTACATGAATCTCTTCTTACTTTTATCACTGTTTGAGGTCCAGTCCTTTGATTTTCATCTATAAATCCATTTTTTATCTTCACTACTTCTATAAAACATTGTTTATGTTATCAATAATAATAACCAACATGAATACTATGTTTGATCACATATTTAACCCATTGGGTCATTTAATTATTGTCCTACCACAGACTGATGACCAACATATAATGAAATGAGGGATAAAGTCATAATAAACAATGTGAAATTATCATTAGCTATAGAGAACCTGACCTTTGATTATAATCACAAAAACACAAGAAAATCATATAAAATTCAAGTCAAATAATATAATTAAGGCTCAAAAAAATAAATTTATGAGGTTATTATTTGACGTCTTAGAATAAAAAAATTAAAACTAGATAAGTAATCTCCTTTTTAAATCTCAAATTATATGGTGAAATAAAAAATCCATACCTCACCATTGGATCAATTTCTAATAAATAGAAGTTATGAAAGTTCCACATCGATGTTGATGATGAGGTTTGATGAATTTGGTCATCAATCCTTCATCCTCCTACATTTTTTATCTATGATACTATTAACTATATCTATCTTAGTCTCTAGGGTTTTTCAAATAACCCTAGAGAACTTTCATAATTGAAATTATAAAGGAAAAGATTTGGTTTAGGAAAATTAAATTAATTAATTAATTAAATTGAATTTTTTCATTTAATATCTATATATGATTTTATGTCGAATATAACTCTAATGCGTGAAAAACTTATGTTGTGCCTAGTTTAAACCCCATGTTTAGAATCTAAAGACAGTCTCAAATTTTCCATCAAAGACTCCATTCAATGGGAAAACCAATATTTCTAAAAAATATGAGTGTGTGTTGTTTAAGTTATTTAATAATTTTAATATATATATATATATATATATATATCAAGGTCCTACGACACCCATAACAGGATTGAAAATCCGAATAAAAACCCATTTATATATGTAGAAATATCCAAAGGGTCCAATCATAAAAATTGGGTCATTACATTCACCCCACCTTGAATTCTTTTCACCATGAAAATAAAAAAAACTCACAAAGGTAAGGGTATTGAGCCTACATCTGGATCTCACACTCTGGTGATCTCTCATGGTGGTTCTTATGCTACCAATGAACTCATACTATATGAATAGTTCACCCATGAAGGATTCTCTCCAATCAATCCTTGATGGCCACCAAGTGCTCTGAAATGGTGGACCAATCCTTGAAATTCCGCTTTTCCAATTCAAAAACCTGAGATAGGTCATGCATGTATCTCTTTAACTATGATGTGTGGTATACATCATGCACCTGGTCCAACTGTAGGGGTAATTTGAGGCCCTAATCAACTTATATAACCCTATTCGTGACATGGGATGGCCCGATGATCTTTAGGTATAACATTATAGCCCAACCAAACCTATACAAATATCACCATGGATATACCATCATGAAATCATGATCTCCTTTCCCAACAATTAGGGTTATGTGATATCAATTTTCATAAGATTTATTCCAACTCTGAGTGGTATTAATTCTCTCATGGATCACTTGAAATTTCTCTATCATTTCCTTCAAAAGCTCCGGTCCTCTAAGCGGTGACTCATCTATCTTTTTCCACAATGAGGGTAACCTTTATGGTCTCTTGTATAGCTATTTAAATGGTTTCATGCTGATAATGGAGTGATGTCTATTATTATAATTAAAATCCATTAATATCAAGTGATCCTCCCAACTTTTACTGAAGTCCAACATGTAAGATTTCATCATGTCCTCGAAAACGAGGATTTTTCATTCTGTTTAGGTTTTTTATGGAGGTGGAATTTCAAGATAATTCTTAATTGGGTCTTAAAATCTCCCTAAAAACTTCTTCATAGAAATGAAATAAATTAAGCATTATGGTCAGAGATAGTCATATAGGGTACCTCACGAAGTCCTAAAATCTTCTATACATACAAGCCTCCCAAACTCTCCACTAAACTCTGATCATGGATCGAAATAAAGTGAGTCGAAATAATCAACTAAATAATGTTTTGGAAATTCATTATCTTTAGAAGCCTTGTCACAAAATCCATTGATATATCATCCAACTTCCACTATGGGATCTAAATATGTTGATTCAAATCCACTAGAACCTAGTTCTTTATCTTAACTTGTTGATAAGAAAAATAACATGAAACAAACTTGAAAATAATTCACCTGATACCTACCCACTAGAATTGTCATCAAAGGTGCCAGTACATATTCATCACTCTTTTATGTAACACCATGGTATAGGTATGTAAATCCTTCATCACCTCCTCACACAATGTGATCCGAACCAAAATCTATCCTTGGAAAATTATGACATGTTCCTCACTTTCCTAAAATATGTCATGTACATCTCCTAAAGATATTTGTTCATGTAAAACTTCACAATAGATATCTATCAACTAAGCCTCATTAAAACACTATAGAAACAGTGGAGTCACCACTAAATATTGGAGATATGTTTCCCCTCTCTCTTTCATTAGGGTTAACTACTAAGAGGCTAACTACTTTGAGGCCTCCTCCACCAAGAGAGACTAGAATTTCCTCAAATGGGAACTTTCCACGACATTTCCCTTTCCTAGAGTATATAATATCTCCATGTCATGTTATGGAAAGAACTCTTGCCAATGTCTATGTGTTGATTAGAGGTCCTTATGGGAAAATACATGTTTAAGACTATAGTGAATTGAGTAAATGAAAAACTTCTCAACCAAAAGACAATGCCTCTATATCGTTAAGGATGTGAAACCTATTTCCAACAATAAGTTATGTGTCATGTTATTCTTCTCATGGGGTCTCAAATACCAAGACCCATATTCTATCATTTTCTTCCTATGCATCAACATGCACCTGGGATTATCTCTAGATAAATTGAAGAACACCACATATTCAAAACCCTCCTCTGGTAGTCTCAATATAGGTGAAATTTTCAATCGTAGTCTCAACTCTTCTAAGGCCTTCTGACATCGCTCAATCCAAGAAAATAATTTCAATTTTTATTTTAATGTATTCAATGGAGACACAATCCAAGAAAAATATGCCACAAACCTATGATAGTACCAGGTGAATCTAAAGAAAAACTTATCACCTCATTCACATTCTTTGGTGGTTCATCATCTGGCACAAAAATTATACTTTTCAGGTCAACAGCTACACCAAGTTAAGAGATGGTTCTCCCTAGAATGTAAATATCTCTATTCCAAAACATACACTTCACGAGATTATCATATAACTGGTGCTCCTGATATAATTCTAGGACCATCCTCAAATGCTTTGTGTGCTCCTCATCAGATGTAATGTATTTGAGAATGTCTTTGGTAAATAAAACTATTAACTGATATATTAAATGCTAAAATATCTTATTTATAAGTCCCATGAAGATGAAATAGGCATTCTTCACACCAAATGGAATCATTAGGAAGTCATATTGCCCGTAGTGGAATTAGAATGTCATATTCATAAATTCCTTCATGTGAACTTGTAACTGGTAGAATCAGGACCTGAGTTCAATCCTTGAGAACTATCTCATTAGTTTTAGCTAGTCAAAGAGGTCATAGATCTTTGGAAAAGTGAACATTTTATTGATCACCACTTTATTCAAGTGATGTTAATCAATAAATATCCTCAAACTCTCATCCAAATTATTGGAGAACAATACATGAGCGGCATAGGAGGACATAATGGGACGGATAAAAAACATATATTGAAGGTCCTCCAACTATACCCTTAGCTACATGAGCTCAATAGGGGTTAACTGATATGCATTATAAGAAATCAGTTTGGTTCTAGGGTGCATGTTAAATAAAAATTCAATCATTTGATGAAGAGGTAGTCCTAGAACATCTTCAGGGAAGACATCCATGTACTCATCTACTATATTTGGAGACCATATGTTTAAGGATCTTGTTACATTGATGGATAAAGTCACAAACTGATGAGAGATAGGATGCATATTTTTTCTCATAAAAACCACTTATTCTTTCAACATTTTCTTCTCTTTATTGAAGTAGAATCCCATCTCGTCCACTGACATACATCTAAATATCATTTAGTTAAATTATATCTGTGCATGTACTGTGGATATCAATTTTATACCTATAATGACTTCATACATATTATTTGAAACTATTAAAAGTTTCCAAGTGAAGCCCTCTTCACTGAGCATCGACTCGCACTATTGGAAAATGTGAAAAACTATGGAGTTGTATCCTATAAGAATATATGGCCATAAATGATGGGTTAAAGTCTCTATACGAAACTCAAGCTCTGGAAAAAGGGATAAATAAATGAAATAATGACTCTTTCCTATGTTTACAAGTGTTAGTACTAAAGTAGATAAGACAAAAATAATACCTTGAATCCTATCATGTGCAACCTAATCATATCCCTCAATAGTCTGTGACTGACCGCATCCTCAGCTATCGTTATTCTAAGTATAATGTGTCCCACCTAGTATTGGTAGTGAGAGTAGATAATAACATCATATTCTAACTACAACTCCTCCTCTCGAGGATCCTCTAGATCCTATATTAGCATATTATCCCTAGAGTCTACCCTGAACACTTCTAAGAGATCTCTAATCATGATATTGCCTCTAATAAAAAGATCCATCTATTGAATTCCCACCATCTACAGTGTGTTGGGTCAAGCTATCACATGCCATGTGACCGATCCTATTGCAAACAAAGAACCACCCATCTATTGGTTGACTAAATCCATATAGGGATACCAACAATTCTAATCCCTGATATTGAGCATCCTTTCATGGAGACCTCATGCACCACAAACATGAAGCATGGTGTCTGCCAGTAGTATAAGAAGCATCTACTCCATGATTCCCACTTCCTAATCTGGCTTCCCAATGCTCTTATTATAGGAATCCCACTATAACTAAGGTCCTCTCTAGAACCCCTACATAAGTGGGAATTCATAAAGACACCATGATAGATCAGATTCCCCTAAAGAGGACATACTGAAACTTATACACCATGATGAATCTGTCTCACAACATGTCGAAAGAGTAGTGAATGAGGTCAACTATCAGGTCACATGCATGATCATATAATCAGTTGGGTCCTCTCAAACAAGAAACTAAAACCACTAAGTCAATACAATCCCCTACTACCTAAGGGTCTATCTCACCATCAAACCTAAGAATTTTATGACATTTAAAATTACTTTGTGAACTCATCCTACACGCATCATCATCCAATCTTATAGGAACAATCAGGTACTCAACATGCAGATAAAAATCATATTTAACTATTAGAGGGGGATCAATGCACCTCTCATCAGGTGGAATAATTCTTCTTTGATCTCTTGGAGGAAACAACTCATAAATAGGATCTTTTATTAAATCCTCATCATTCAACTGGTTGTCATCATGATATTATATTTTTATTTTAACTATGTGTCATCATGGAGGAATACATAAGTTAACAAGATGTATCATGGTCATATGAGCATATCTGGGGAGCTGACTCAAGAAGTACATGACATGTTCAACATGGAACATGATGTATGGGGCCACTAGTGGTCATAGGTGTGTAATATCTATACATGACTCATCTTTATATGTAGGGTCACATGAAGTGTGGGTCCACCACATGACCATGTGAAATTTAACTCATCCTGAACCCCTATCCACCATAGAAAGTTTTCCATATATCATGTGTATCTTTGGAATACACGACGTATCTTTGAGTATTTCGAACCTGGTTTTCTATTTCCCCAAGTCTTCCTAATTTCATTAATTTTTGAACCATTTTCAGAAAAAGCTTTTTCCAAAGCCTTGATCTCTAAGGAAACTCCTCTAGTCACCTATTTACAACCTTTGGTGGATGAAAATCGAATTTTCTGTCAACCGATGTGAAGACTTTAAAACATTAGTCATTGTTTGAGGGTCACATCCTCCATCATTCATCAATGAATCCTCCATGAATCATCACTGATTCTTCAAAATGTTTCTTCCATAATCAATTTCACAAACCAACATAAACATTAGGTTCAATTATGTCTCAAACATAATTAGTTGGCGAATCACCATCCAACCATAGGCTGACAATAAACATGTGATGAAACAACGGTGAAAGGTACATCAAAAGATGTGAAATCATCATTGATTGTAGAGAAAAAAATTGATCGCAATCATGTAAAACTAAGGAAAATATGTGAAATATAGAGAAAATAATATAATCGGGGGCCAAATACAAACATTGAAAGAGTCAGGATTTAACAATGTTGAAATAGGATTCCAAAATAGATAAATAATTTGTGCTCAAAATAACAAATTACAAGGAATGAATTCATAAATAACAAAGATCTACCTCATCATTGGATCAATAACTAATAAATAATGGTTTTGAGGGTTCTGCATCGATTTCAGTGACTAGTTTAGATGAATTCTATTGTCGATACTTGATCCTCCTATGTTTTTTAATCGAAGATCCTTTCAATTTTGGCTCTCTAAATCTCTAAGGATATGTGACTAACCCTAAGGAATTGTCATGGAGGGGATAAAAAATGATAGGATTGGGTTTATGAAAATTATACTAATAATTTATTTTAATTTATTTATTTAATTTAAGATCTTCTCGTGACTATGTGTCGACAAAATGTTAGTTGTGTACAGAGCTTATATTGTGATCAGGGTAAAACCCATTTTCTGAATCCAATAATATTATCTTATTTTCTACTATAGGCTCTGATCAATAGTAAAAATATTGTTTCTAAAAAGACTTATGTGCATTGTATAATATAATTATATTTTTAATATATCGATTATGGGGTCCCGTGAAACTTGTAATATCACACCAATTACAAAGAAAACCCAAATAATATTTGTAGAAATATCCAATGGGGGTTGTCATTAAAACTAGATACAGTTACATTATTGTATTATGATTTTGTTTGAAGGATTTATGGTTTAAGTGATATGGTAGTTATGAAATTTATGGAAAATGTGGGTCTCGTCATGAGAGATAGTGGACTTGATCCTTATGGTGTAACAAAGTTCTTTACAGAATAATATTTCTTATTATCATCAAATTTGAATTGTTGATGGACGCAATATGTGACAGAGGTCGTGCGGTGATTTTCAATCCTTTAACTTGCTGACCACCATTGCATTGTAACACAATGCATCAATCCATTTTATGGGAAACCCTTTTTATTTATAATTGGGGAGTTTTTTCAAATTATTTTTAGTTTCTTTCCCTTATTTGGGATATTTGGGGACCCAAGGGATCCCCTAGACATCATGTAAGACAATTTTCATCACATTTAATTTTATCCTCTTATAACGTTAGGTTAATTATTATCAAGATAATTCTCCCTATATTCTTCTACCCTCAACATCTCTTTTGTATTCTCATTCTGTCTAATGAAATTCTTGATGTGTTCAGGTGATAAAGGAATGATATGGGGTAATTGGTTATATATTTCATATGGTGTTGCGAAAATTGGCTGTTGAGAGTAATCTTTTGATGACACAAGACATCATTCTTCAATTTGAGGTAGATGGTTCAAATTATCTATTTGATATTGTTTTTATCATTATAGTTTATGCATTCTTTAATTTCACATTGGACAAGGCAATGGAATTAGCCTTAATAAAAATAATGAATTGGAATTAATTAAGCGGGAATTTAGTTGTATATGCCTCAATTTATTTCTCTTATTGAATATTTTATTTCTTGATAAATGTAGTATGTATGTGATAATATTTGGAATAGGTGGATTTTAGACATGAAATCTATTGAAAATAACTTCTATTTGATGTTTGAAACCTTATGTAAAATTAATTTTTCACATCTTTATCATTTTTATTTTAATAAATGAAATTAGTCCCATGTTGATATATTTTAATGGAAATTCCACTTGTAATATTGATATATGAAATTGAATATATTTAGAGAGATTCTTGGGAAAATTTGATGAAATATTTTTTTGAATTTCTTCTGATTTAAATTTTAAAATACACATGCAGTTTGATGAGTGGACTGGAATAATTTTTTATTTTATATGTATAATTGAATGTGTATATTCTCAAAGTTTAATTGGTTTCTTTTAGAATAAAATTATGAAGATTTTTTCTGGAAATTACTTGTCATTATTAGAAATATTTTTGTTATTTTTTGAATCACTACTACACATATACCCTTTAACAGCATGAAAAAATACATTTAATAGTGCTAAAAAGGATCTGTTAATCATAGTGCTGATAAAGGGGGTAACCTTTATTAGCTCTTTAAATATCATTGATAAAGGGGTTCCTTTATTAGCGATCAAAATAGCACTGATAATGGCCTAGATGGATGTAATGTGCTGTTAATATAACAAAACACCCATGATAATCCTGTAGGTATTTACAACACACCCAGAAAACAATTCTATATTCATTTAATTGACCTCATGAATACAAAAATATCCACCCATTATATATACAAAATGCACTATTATATATATTTCGAACAATGTTTTATATAATTACATTTAAAATTACCCAACAAATAGTAAAAGACATTAATGTTTCATTTTTGGCGCTCGTGATCCCCTCTCAGAGATTTCCACCAATGGTATCTATTTCCAAAAAATCATTCCAACTCTATCAAAAGATTCCCTATATATAATAAAACAAATATTATGTTAGTAATACTATAAATAAATAAATTAAACATTAATATGAAATAATACCTTAATAAAATGTCAATTTCTAATAAAAAATATGCATTTGGAGTTATACCAGTCACACCATGTGTCATATTGAGGTGGGGTTGATTCCTACACATCACAAATAAGATAGAGATAATTTTCCTAAACTATCAAAACACTAAGAATGTATTCTCTTAGTTTTGAGTATGTCACTTGTTCTTTTACTAAAATTAATATCAAATTTAAATAATTACACATTTGGATTTATATTAGTCACACCATGTGTCAAATTGAGGTGAAGATGAATCCTACCTATCACAAATTACTAATGGATTGTTTTCATAAAGTATCAAAACAATATGAATGTGTTTGTTTGTTTTTTAGTATTTGAACTTTGTTTTTTTATTAAAATGTCATTTCAAACTAGAAACAGGAATTTTGAGTCTTTTCGGTGCATCAGTTTGATATGATACTTCTTCATACATGTAAAAAATAAATTATGAATATATTTCTTAAATTATGATTACAATCATAGCATTTTTTCTTGGTTTTTAGTGAGTGACATGTTTTGATCTAAAATGCCAATTTTAAACTGATAACGGACACTTTTAGTCACACCACTCACATCGTGTGTCAGATTCAGGTGTGGTTGATTCCTACACATCAAAAAAGATTGATGGATCAATTTCCTAAAGTATCAAAACAATCCAAATAATTTTTCTTCGTTTTCGGTTTGTCACTTTTTCTTTTTACATATATTAATGTTAATTTTGAATAAAAAGACAAATTTTTAGTTATACCAACCACACCGTGAATTGTATTGATGTGGAGTTGATTTCTACATCTCACAAATGACTCAATGATCATTTCCCTAAATTATGAAAACAATATGAATGTATTTTCATAGTATTCAGTTTGTCACTTGTTCTTATTTACTAAAATTAATGTCATTTTTAAATAAAAATCGACATATTGATTTATACTAAAGGCACCATGCATCATATTGAGGTTTGGTTGATTCCTACAAGCCAAAAATTACTTATATATGATTTTCCTAAAGTATAAAACCAATATGAATGCATTTGATTGGTTTTTAGTGTGTCATTTTTGTTTTTGTACGAAAATGTCTTTTCAAATTAGAAACGTGAATTTTGAGTCATATCGGTCGCATATTGCATTGTTTTGACATTATAATTTTTTATACATGTCACAAATGACTTATCAATCACTAGACTAAATTATGAATACAATCGGAGCAAATTTTCTTAGTTTTTAGTGAGTTACACCTTTTGATCTAAAATATTAATTTTAAACTGATAACAGGCACTTTTAGTCTTACTGGTCACACCATGCATCAGATTGGGATTTAGTTTATTCTTACACATACAAAATTACTTGTGGAACATTTCCCTAAATTATAAATATAATCTAAATGTGTTTTCTTGGTTTTCAGTACGTCACTTATTATTTTTTGCTATAATTAATTTCAAATTAAAATAAAAGGACACATTTAGAGTTATATCAGCCACATCATGCATCGTATTTAGGTATAATTTATTCTTATATGTGAAAAATAAATCATGGATCATTTTATTAAATTATCAAAACAATCCAAATGTTCTTTCTCAGTTTTCAGTATGTCACTTGTTCTTTTTACTAAAATTAATGTCAATTTTAAATAAAAAAGAGACATTGAGATATGCCGGTCACACCGTGCATCATATTGAGTTGTGATAATTAATAAACATAAAAAATGAATTATATATAATTTTATTAAATTATAAAAAGCAATATGAATGTGTTTTCTTGGTTGTTAATATGTGAGTTTTTTTTACTAAAATTTCATTTTAAACTAAAAACACACATTTTGAGTCATAATGGTCGTATAATGCGTCAGTTTGAAGCGAGGATGATTTATACATGTCAAAAAGTACTTATGAATCATTATACTAAATTATGAAGACAATCAAAGCATGTTCTCTTGGTTTTTAGTGAGTGTCATGTTTTGAGATAAAATGTTGATTTTAAATTGATAATGGACACTTTTTATCATACCAGTCACATCGTGCACTAGATAGAGGTGTGGCTGATCCCTACAAGTCACAAATGACTCATGGAACATTTCAATCAATTTTAAAAACAATATGAAGGCATTTTCATGGTTTTTAGTACGTCACTTATTCTTTTTGCAAAAATTAATATTAATTTAAAACAAAAGGACACACTTGGAGTTATACATATCACATTGTGCATCAGATTGAGGTTCAATTGATTAATACACATAAAAAATGACTCATGGATTCTTGTCGTAATGTGTTAAAAAAATACGAATACATTTTCTTGATTTTTAGTTGGTCAGTTTTCCTTTTTACTAAAATTGATGTCAATTTTAAATGAAATGATGCACTTTGAGTCATACCGGTCACACCTTTTGTCGGATTGAGGTGTGGATGATTCATACACATCTAAAATGACTCATGTATCATTTGAATAATGTATTAAAACAATATGAATTCGTTTTCTCTGTATTGAGTATGACGGTTTTGTTGTTTTTTACTAAAATTTCGTTTCAAACTGGAAACATGCATTTTGAGTCAGACCGACCGCATAGTGCATCAGTTTTACATGATAATGCTTCATACACATAAAATTTACTTATTAATTTCTATACTAAATTAAAAATATAATTGGATAATGTTTTCTTGGTTTTCATTGAGTCACATATTTGGAGCTAAAATGTAGATTTTAAATTAATAACAAACAATTTTAGTCATACCGGTCACACCGTGTGTCGAATTGAGGTGTATTTGATTCTTATCTATCACAAATGACTGATGGATCGTTTTTATAAAGTATAAAAATAATGTAAATGTGTTTACTTAGTTTTCATTATGTCACTTGTTTTTTTACTTAAATTAATTTCAATTTTAAATAAAAAGACACATTTGGAGTTATACTAGTCACATTGTACATCGTATTGAGGATGTTTTGATTCTTAAACATCACAAATGACTCATGGATCATTGAACTAAATTATCAAAATAGTTCAATGTGTTTTCTCTGTTTTGAGTATGTCATTTTCTCTGATACCAACAATATTGACCTAGAAATTTCATACATAGAAATCACATCATAGTAGATTAATATTCCTTATATGACATAATGATCTATGCTAGAATTGTTTAGGTCTACTTCTTTTGTAAACATGGAAACATAAAGAACTATTTCATAAGAGTCTCTCGTTAAGTTATTATTTACTAGAACCTTCTCAGACATATCACTTATAAAACAATTCTTCGTAACCTAATAATATACATCCATCCAATGGCCCGAAGGCCTTAATTTTTTTTATAATAATAATACACCTTTTAATGGAAGACGGAGGAGAACCGAACTAACTTCAAGATTTAAGATAATAAGGACATGAAACATAATAAAGGGTGATCAAATATGCAGAATAAGTGTAAAAAAGGGAGATATTAGTGATCATATAAGGATAACATGAGCATAATGATGTCATACGGTGATATTAACATTATAAATTCACACCCTGTATATCATAGATCATAATCATGAGGCATGGATTAAAGTATGGCAGTTCAGAAGACATGAATATTAATGGATTAAAGAAAATTATAAACTAAAAACATACACTTTGAGTCATAATGAGCACACTATATATTATATTGAGGTGTAGTTGATTACAACAATGTTCAGTAAATTGTTCATGAAAAATCTTTTGGGAAGTAATACTTTGTATTCAACTACTAATAAGTCCCTTGGAATATTCATCCATATGATTCACATCACATTTCATGAAATATGTGGATTAATCTTCCTCCCAAAAGAAACATTTTCTCCATTTTCTATCTTACTGAAAATAGTAGGAAAAAAGTATAACTTCCAAAAAATTATATAAAAAACTAAATAATTATTAGATAAAATGATAAAGAAATTAACATACAAATAGTTGAAAAAATTATGAAAAAATTAATTAATTACATAATTAGTAGGAATTCACCTTTATGCATTCCTCGATCATTTATTTGTTGCCATTATCATATTTTCGTCCTTGAAGTCCAATATCTCATGAGCATGATCAGTTTCAATAATCCTCCCCAACTCTAACACATGAATCCACATGTATATGAAAACAATTATTATTTTATTAACACTAAAAATAAGTAAATTAAACATAAATATGAAAAAAATCCACAACTTATATAGAAGTCACGTCTTCCTATTATTTGTTTCCATTCTTCCATCAGGTATACAACCCATTCATTTCTAAGAAAATATATTTCATCTTGTGAATATGAGACTTTTAGACAGTCATTGTAGTACTGAAAAAATATAAATACACAAATTATTAATAAATATTTTAAATTAAATAGTAATTATCTTCGAAAATACCTCTTCATGGATTCTAATTTGTTCATAGAATATAAACTCTCCCATAAATTTAAAGACATAATAACCACAATTTTTTCCATTTTTTTATTTTTGACACTATATAAGCATTGAGAAAAATATGTAATTTGTTTTGATATGTGTTTGGGTAGTGAAATCTTATTATATATACCCTGATACTTATCCAGTCATAGTAGTTATTGTGTTTCTCACCATTATCCCCTTGCCTCATTCCATGTTTTAGACCATATTGATGCACCACCCTATCATAAAATAATATTCATTAAATGATAATATAAATTTTATAACATGATTTTTAGTTCTAAAATGTCGGATATAGTGTATTAAAAATTCAAAAATGTCATCATGTGTGTTTGGTTTGTTGGGTATCCATGCATTGAATCAAATAAATAAATCATTGGAGTATCAAAATTGACCCAAACGAAATTTCATTACTACCTAAAAACAAAAAAAAATTATTAATGAATTAAATGAAAATATATTTGATTTCACTAAATTATAGTGTTTTACCCCTGCATCGTTGGTATTATGAAGATGTTTTCATCCATATGTTTTCTTTCAAATGATTTGAGTTGGTCTGCCACTATTTTATCCTCTTTCTTAGAATCTATTTTTGGTTGTTCTGTAGAGGTGGTGTGAGGAATAATGATTCGAAAAAATAATGGGTAAATCCATTAAATTTTTTTGGTATAGACGTCTTCCAAAAATATGAATTGTATTTAGTCAAATTAAAATAGTATATCATCTTTTAGAAAATAAAATCATGAAAACATACCTCATGAATACATTTAAAAATGAGCCTCCTAGACAGTCATAGTCGAGGATTTCACTTACATTCTCAATACTAATGAAGTCTCGAACTTTCTCTCCATACATATTTTCTTCAAAAACATATTTGTGAGTATGGACTTTTCTTAACTATTTATCCACCATAACCTTCAATGATAGTAAATGTCGATATAGAACGGATGGGGTAAAAGTGATTTTATAGATCTTTTCTATAGGTTGGTTGATCCTTTATTTGGTTTCGATTTGATCTTTAGCTTCACTCTCTTATCTTTTTCCATATGTAATAATATTTAGCAGTTTAGCACTTTTTTCAATAATTGTTAAAGGATTAGCTAGAAAAATAAAAAGGAAATGAATTCCTTCTTATAGAAACGTTTTTTACAAGATGTGACGGTCATGCGATGAATGTTCCAATAGATTTTTTGACCTTTTGAATATCTTCCTCATCAATTGTAATAGGTAGATCGACACTCGTCTCATGGGTTATGCTAATAGAAACTATCACGTGACCTGTTGGAAGTGGTCTGTTTTTTAGCATGCCATTTTGGAAATTGAACACTATAGACCTTGACATAAGGTGATGAGTGGGAATTTATAGATATAAATCACAATAAATATCACCCTATAAAATATAAATATAGGAAAGGTATTAGTATATGTCTAATTTATATTTCACAGAAAAAATTATTAGATCATTGATTATCTCATCCAAGAAAACTCTTTTAGGGAAATGGATCACCTCAAAGTTAATTTTAGACTTCATTCTCTATCTATCCACTTAAATCTGGATTCTCATAATGTCCCTCATCACTAAGACCAACACCATATCATGCCTATATATATTCACAAACTAGGAAGAAGTTCATGTCAACTTATGTCATGGGTTTTAAAATAATCCTACACATGTAGATTCCTTTAATGTATTTTATAATATAGTAGTTTTTAATCCTCATTTTTATTCATAACTTATACAAGACGCGCCTTATCACATGAACACAATCATAATAATGGATAATAAGGTCTCAATTATAGTGCAAAAATATATCAATAAACCACCTTCCCTCAAGGTGCTAAACTAGACTAATATTTATACATATATTAGACAAACATTTGAAATCCATTTTGACTCCTTTTTAAACCCTAATTTAATTTTAAGGGAACTCACCCAACAAAAATCAATGTAACAACATGATTAGTAAAATAATGAATTAATCTCAAAACAAACAACTCAATAGGAAACACACAATTTTTTTCATATCATTGAATAGTTTTAATTAAAACTACCCCTTCTTATTACATGGTGGTTTATTTAAAATAGGGGAATTATTTTATAAGATTATGGAAAACCATTTACTAACACGAATGTTTCATTTTAAAAAAATTGAACAACTATTAATATTAAGAAGCCCCTTCATACAATAGAAAACATGAATTTATAAAATTGAATTTTCTCAAAACACAATGAACGATTCATTTTTCTTTAAGAAACCTTCACGGTAATTTTATAATATGCCTTAAATTCCTAAAATACCATTTATAACAAAAATTTTAATTGATCTAAAAAAATTACCCATGTTTTCCGAAGGATAAACCAAAAAAACATAGATGAGCTGTGATAATTTTTTTTGCATCATATGAATCATTGATTTTGATCAAAAATACTTTTAAAACAAAAATAAACTAATTAACTCTTTATAAAAATGAAATGGAATGGAAACACCTACATCAAGTAGTTGAAACATGTAAACTATTTTGGATATGACTAGAATATGCCTCCTAGGATGGATCATAAAATATAAAAAACCCCACTATAGTTAAAAAGGATTGGGGAAAAATGAACAAATATTCATGATCATGATGGAGTAACCCTACCCCTTTTCTTTGAGGAAGAAAAAGCAAACAAATCACCTCTAAAATGTGATGGAGAAGATTCTAAGTGGAAGAAAGCCTCTTGAAAGGTTCTTAGGTCAAGGGAGTTTGAATCGGGGTGCATGGGGATGATGAAAAAGTTAAAAAAAATAAAACAAAATAACAAATGATATTACCTTTGAAGGAGCGACGACGACGAAAGAGAAGGAGGGCAGCGAGGTAGGGAAAGAAGGCGGTGAGGCAGGAAAATATAGTAGTGAGGTAGGGATAGGCAATGATGAGGCAAGGGGGGATGACGAAGGAGGTGGGTTCACGGTAGAGGGGGAGTTCATGATAAAGATTGGGTTCACGGAGGTGGTGGAGTTCATAGAGGAGGCGAGTTTCGCGATGGAGGTGGGGTTCAGAGGTGGAGGTGGGGTTCTTGGTGGAGGTGGGGTTCATGGTGGTGGATGAGGGATTCGTAGCAGCAATGGTAATGGAGGGCTCTCCGGGTACAAAGGAGGGGTCGACAATGACAAAGGTCGGCTTCTGCGACAACTTGAGGTGTGCGAGAGAATAAGTCAATATCTAGCGTTCATTTAAAAAATCATATAATGATTTTATCATCACTACTTAAAAAGCACTGATACATGTATGTTTTATAAGATCTAAAAGAGAAAGAATCAATAAAACATATCTATAACAGTTCTAATTTTATATCACTGATAAAGATATAATTTTAATAAATTATTCATAATATTATATATATTTATAAATATATATATATATATATTATAAAATTATAAAAATTGTATTTAATATACTTATAATTTTATAAATATACATAATTAATATATTGATTATTTTTTTATAATTAATTAGATATATGTATATTTATTTACAATTATAGTTATAAATATTTGTTTTTATTTAAAAATATTTTTATATTTTTATAACAATATTTATTTAATTATATATATTTATAACATTATATGTATAATAAATATATTTATTATAATTTTATAATTATTCAAATATATATATTTATTCATAATTCGAATTATAAATATTTATTTATTTATAATTAAAAAATCATGATAAATATATATAGAGAGAGTGGCAATTATATATATATATATATATGAGTTTTTTTAATAAATTTTAAAAAATAATAATTTACAAAAAATGGTTAGAGAGATTTTTTATTTCAAAATGTGGCTCAAAGGCGGCATCGTGGATGCTGCCTTTCCACTGGGGCTGAAAGGCGGGACCCGCGATGCCGCCTTTCCCCTAACAGAAAAATTGTTGAAATTTTTTTTATGTTTTGTTTTGTTTATATATTTATTTATATACATAATTTATAAAAAAAGTTCAGTAAGATGCCGCCTTTCACCGAACAAAAAATGTTATTAGTTTTTAAAATTTTGTTCCAAACCCGCCTACTTGAAACCTATAAATGTTTCAAGTATGTGACTCTGAAATACTATAAAATATAAACCATAAGACCAATCTAAATGAAACATTAAACATTCATTAAACATATAAGCAATTGTTGATAACACAAATCATTTCATAATAATTGTTCATGAAAAATAATTTATAAGCTTTTAAAACTACCTACTTGAAACTTAGAAATGTTTCAAGTATGTGACTTTGAAATACTATAAAATATAAACCATAAGACCAATCTAAACGAAACATTAAACATTCATTAAACATATAATAAATTGTTGAAACCACAAATCATTTCATAAAAATTGTTCATGAAAAATAATTTATTAGCTTTCAAAACCGCCTACTTGAAACATATCAATTTTTCAAGTACGTGACTTTGAAATACTATAAAATATAAATCATACAACCAATATAAACGAAACATTAAACACTAATTAAAAATATAAACAATTGTTGAGAACAAAAATAATTTTATAAAAATTGTTCAGGACAAATCATTTATTAGCTTTCAAACCCACCTACTTGAAACATAGAAATGTATCAAGTACGTGACTTTGAAATACAATAAAATATAAACCATAAGACCAATCTAAATGATACATTAAACATTCATTAAACATATAAGAAATTTTTGAAAACACAGATCATTTCATAAAAATTCTTCATGAATGATAATTTATAAGATTTCAAAACTGCCTACTTAAAACATAGAAATGTATCAAGTACGTGACTTTGAAATACTATAAAATATAAACCATAAGACCAATCTAAACAAAACTTTAAACATTCATTAAACATATAGGAGTAAACCCCGCAACAATAGGATGCACGGTGTCTCTAGTATCACATACATCTATAATCTTTCATGCAGGAAATCATGTTATATCTCCTTTCATGGGACAACAAAATCCAATCTTCCACCCGCCATGTCCATATCCATATCAACATCCGACCACATAAGGGTACGACGAAAGATATTCCACATGAAATTCTCATAGGTTCCCATTCCTGCAAATATCAACCCCTTCAACACCACCATTATTCCAACCATTATAATTTCTTCTACAATTGTCACCCCATTTCCCCAGGCTTAGTTGATCAAATGAACACACCAACGATTCCACATAGCCCAGCGAACTTTTCATCACCAAATCTTTATCCTTTATCATTTTCAGAAGGCCATTGTAGGACCTCATTGATCTATCCATTCCAAAAACTCATTACATCTCAATTTCACTCTTTTGTAGTGGAGTTTTGTGGCTTGAAATTTTTTGAAATCTTTTCGAGGTATGGTTTTTAATTTAATGTTTTTTATCTTTTAAAAATATTTTTTGTTAAATATTTTTATAAATTTAATGTTTTTTATTTAGTTGAATTGTTTATAGTTAAATATTTTAATCCTTTTGTAGTTTAGTTACTTTTAAATTTTTTTCTTTATTAGATTATTTAATTAGTAATATTTAGGAATTATAATTATCATTAGTATAAATTAATTTAGGATTCTTGTAATGAAATTTTGGTAGCATAAATACTATGTTATCTAAGCAATAAAATCGTTGTCTGGATACAAACAAGTGAATGTCACTCTGGAATAGATGTACCTAGGGGTAAAACACAAAAACACCGATTTGAGCTAGACTCAAACATGAACTGGTTCACGACAATGAGCCTTACTTCATTCTGGTTTAACACTCCCTAAGGATATGCTTAAGATATACATATTTCTTTATAAACTACTAAAATATCTATGAAATGAAATGATAAATTTATAATTTAGTAATGATGTTGATAGTTATTATTAGGAATGATTAATTAAAAATTAATTAATAAGTAGAGTTAAAAATAAATAACATGGATTTAAAATATAAATAACTGCATGTTAAAATATAAATAACATAGAGTTAAAAAATAAACAACATGGAGTTAAAATATAAATAACATGAATTTAAAATATAAATAACAGCATGTTAAAATATAAATAACATAGAGTTAAAAAATAAATAACATGGAGTTAAAATATAAATAACATGAAGTTAAAATATAAATAACTTCATGTTAAAATATAAATAACATAGAGTTAAAAAATAAATAACATGGAGTTAATATATAAATAACATGAAGTTAAAATATAAATAACAACATGTTAAAATATAAATAACATAGAGTTAAAAAATAAATAACATGGAGTAAAAATATAAATAACATGAATTTAAAATATAAATAACAGCATGTTCATATATAAATAACATAGATTTAAAAAATAAATAACATGGAGTTAAAATATAAATAACATGAAGCTAAAATATATAAAACAACATGTTAAAATATAAATAACATAGAGTTAAAAAAATAAATAACATGGAGTTAAAATATAAACAAAATGAAGTTAAAATATAAATAACAGCATGTTAAAATATAAATAACATGAAGTTAAAAAATAAATAATAAAATTTTTCGAGCTTCTTGATTTTCTTACCATGAATTGAATATCAAAATTTCAGAACTCACGCGTTTTCTGAAATTTTGATATCCAATTCACTACAAAAATACTAGAAGCATGAAACATGGTGTTATTTATTTTTTAACCCTGTCTTATTTATATTTTAACTCACTAATTAGAAAGTGTACTAAGAAATATCCTAGTTTAGGATATAATATCTTTTAAAATTTAAGTATCATAATGATTTTATAGTTTAGAAGTAATAGTTATTATTTGAACGCGAGGTAAAATCCAACTTACTTATGATAAGTAGTTTAATTACATCTTCAAAGTATAAAATCCAACTTATATTGGTAACCATTATTCTGAATGTCACATACATTATCAAAATATTGATCAGAAAACTTTTTTTACATAGAGGGGAATGTTTGCCTGTGTGTACTACTATAAGGATGTTATTGAAACTGAGCAAAGAGATTTTTATAGTACACAACCAATAATGGTGGTTAATAAAACTGATTATGTAACCCTAAGTGACCTTCAAGACAGAATTCGTGGCTCATTAAATCTAGGACCCGATCAAAATATCAAGTTAATGAGTTATAGACATTTGCAGTTCCCCTCCATATTGTGGCATCTAGCTTGTCCCTTGGTTGATGATGCGTTATGGATCCAAACAATTAATTTTTTTTCTCAATTGTCAAATGGTTCCGTAATGGAGATATATGTTGATGTTTCTAATATACAACAACAACATCCAATTCTACAAAGACATAGACTTACAAGAGTCGTTGAAGATAGTCTGCCCCATGAAGTTCAGACTATTCCAAATGCTGCAGTGGCCAACCTACTTGATCTCCTGGATATACATGTTAACCTAACATCTGATGAGGAGTTTCATAAAAAAGAAACAGATGGTGATAGTAGTGCATATGAGGAAGGAACAATAGAGTTTTCGAGAATTGCATTAGTTTTACAGCATGCTCGACTTACAATAAATCATCCACTGCACATTGCATCTAGGTTAGAAGCAATGAAACGTGTGCACGAATTTGA
This sequence comes from Viscum album, assembly GCA_963277665.1. NCBI lineage: Eukaryota > Viridiplantae > Streptophyta > Magnoliopsida > Santalales > Viscaceae > Viscum > Viscum album. The sequence goes on along the minus strand of OY728160.1, from coordinate 372,531,182 downwards.
AGATAATGTTCTCACACCGGAAACTGAGTTTCCTGGAGTTATACGAGATAGTTTTAGCGAGATAGAAAAAAAAAATATATGTTGTAAGGAATTTTCCAAGTAAAGATGCATTAAAAAGTACGCAAAAGTTATTTTACATTGAGAGGAACTATAGATATGTAGTTTATGAATCAGACTGTAAAAAATATGTCATACGATGTGAGGAGTATGTGGAAGATTGTAGATTTCAACTGAGGGCAATTCTGGACATTGCACTTGGAGGTTGGAGAATCTCGAGGATTGAGGCAGCTCATATATGCATTTAGCCAAGCCTGACACAAGATTTTAATTCATTGGATGTAGAATTTGTGGAATCCATAGTTGTTGAGATGATTAGGTCATGTCAAGATGTTCCAATATCCCATGTGCAAGAGAGGATACAACATAAATTCGGTTATAATATATCCTCTAATAAGGCATGGAAGGCGAAACAGAAGGCAATTGTGAAGGTCTATGGTGATCGGGATGACTCTTATCGGGTTTTTCCACAATTTCTATCCATACTGAGGCATCGTAACCAAGTTGTATTCCATCTGGATACAAAGGAACATTTGTCTCACGATAACCAACATGATCTACCTCATGTTCAATTTCATCGGTTGTTATGGGAATTCCTTCCTTGTATCTTCGCCTTTCGTTTCTGCAAACAGTTTATTCAAATTGATGGAACATTTATGTATAGAAAATACAAGGGTGTATTATTTATTATGGCAACCCAAGATGGAAATCATTCACCTCTTCCACTTGCCTTTTTCATTATAGAGAAAGAAAACTATGAATCATGGATTTGGTTTTTGGCATGTATCAACACCCATTTCCCCAACATTTGGGGTGTTTTTTTGATATCTGATCGGCATCAGGCTATTAATAAGTCAATCAATGCAGATCGTAATACATGGAGTTACCCAAATTCACATCATCGATACTACATTAGACACATTTCTAAAAACTCGCAATAAAAATTACACAAATAACAGATGAAGAAGGAAATCACCAGACTTGGTATGCATTTTATTTGTTTTTTTTATATCAACGTAAAGATAATTTCAACAGTGGAAAGTTCAGTATCAAAGACAATATACTATCTTGGGACAAGATGGCCTTTCATTTTGAATATTTTCTAAGTGAGGAACTAGACACACATGTAAATAACATCTCTTATGAATTATTTAGGGAGATTAATTTTTGATAGGCTTAAGTTGTCCTTCAATGGTTTTGGTATGTTGTTTTTTGGTTAATCTCATGGTTTTTCGGTTTTTCCTTAAACGTTTTTGAATAATGAAAAATTAATTTTCAGCTAGTTGGTAATTTTTTGACCCCTTTAGGATTCATCCTGATCCAACATTGATATTGAGAGTAAACACTAAATCCCACCACCAATAGTCCATGGGATGGAGTCTACCACTAAGGATATGAAAAAAAAATTGGGTTGAATTTCCATTATTTACTTAAAACCAACAACCAAATCCAAGATACACCAACAAAACATCTCCAATTTTAGTAAATAAACACTTGAAAGGGAATGTGATAAAAAAATTTCTAAGGATCTAGTAACTATAAAGTAAAACAAGACTTGTGGACTCTTCTTCATCCCATATAGACGTCCATATGTTCAAGATAATTTCCTTTAAACCCACCTCTAAACAAATTCCATGTATGAAAAATAAAAAATAATAATAGGGTGAGTATACAAGTATTGCAATTAGATTCCTCCTCTAATATCACTTATGTCAATGGAATCTGCATAGTAAATACTTAATGACTAAGATATATAAGTAAATTAATTTTTATATCTAAATAATCAAAATAATGAATAAATTCAAACAAAATCACAACATATTACCCTCCTAAACCACTACCACCATCAATTAATATATATTAAATCATCTAAATCACCACATATAATTTGTTAGTTTTTATGTTAATAGTATACTTTTATGTGAGTGTTTGGAATGGATAGATCAATGAGGTCCTATAGTAGCCTTTTAAAGATGATAAAGGATAAAGATTTTGCGATGAAGAGTTTGATGGGCTATGTGAAATCGTTGGTGTTTTCATCTGATCAACTGAGCCTAGGGAAATCGGGTGACAATTCTAGAAGAAATTATAATGGTTTGATGCATGTTGGTGTTGAAGGGATTGATATTTTCATGAATGGGAACCTATGAGAAATTTATGTGTCATATCTTTCACCGTACCCTTATGCGGCTAGATGTTGATATGGATATTGACATGGTGGGTGGAAGATTGGATTTCGTTGTCCCATGAAATGAGATATAACATGTTTTCATGCATGAAATATTATAGATGTATGTGATACTAGAAAAACTGTGCATCCTATTGTTGCAGGGTTGAATCCTATATGTTTAATGAATGTTTAAAGTTTCGTTTAGATTGGTCTTATGGTTTATATTTTATAGTCTTTCAAAGTCACGTACTTGAATCATTTCTATGTTTCAAGTAGGTGGTTTTGAAAGATTATAACTTATTTTTCATGAACAATTTTAATTAAATGATTTGTCTTTTCAAAAATTTCTTATATGTTTAATGAAAATTTTAAGGTTTCATATAGATTGGTCTTATGGTTTATATTTTATAGTATTTCAAAGTCACATACTTGAAACATTTATAATTTTCAAGTATGCAGTTTTGAAAGATATTAAATTATTTTTCATGAACAATTTTTATGAAATTTCTTGTGTTTTCAACAATTTATTATATTTTTAATGGATGTTTAATGTTTCATTTAGATTGGTCTTATGGATTATATTTTATAGTATTTCAAATTCACGTACTTGAAACATATCTATGTTTCAAGTAGGCGGTTTTGAAAGAAAATAATTTATTTTTGATGAAACTTTTTTATGAAATGATTTTTGTTTTAAACAATTTCATATATGTTTAACTAATTTTTAATGTTTCATTTAGATTGGTCTTATGGTTTATATTTTATATAATTTTAAAGTCACATACTTGAAACATTTCTAAGTTTCAAGTAGGCGGTTTTGAATGCTAATGAATTATTTTTCATGATCAATTTTTATTAAATGATTTGTGTTTTCAACAATTTCTAATTTTTTTAGTGAATTTTTAATGTTTCGTTTAGATTAGTTTTATGGTTTATATTTTATAGTCTTTTAAAGTCACGAACATGAAACATTTCTGTGTTTCAAGTAGGTGGTTTTGAAAGCTTATAAATTATTTTTCATGAACTATTTTTATGAAATGATATGTGTTTTCAACAATTTCTTGTACTTTTAATGAATGTTTAAAGTTTCGTTTAGATTGGTTTTATGGTTTATATTTTATAGTATTTCAAAGTCACGTACTTGAAACATTTCTATGTTTCATGTAGGCGGTATTGAAAGCTAATAAATTATTTTTCATTAATAATTGTTATAAAATTATTTTTGTATTCAACAATTTTTTATATTTTTAATTAATGATTAATGTTTCGTTTAGATTGGTCTTATGTTTTATATTTTATAGTTTGTCAAAGTCACGTACTTGAAACATTTCTATGTTTCAAGTTTGTGGTTTTGAAAGCTAATAAATTATTTTTCATGAACAATTTTTGTGAAATGTATTTTTTTTCAACAATTTATTATATGCTTAATGAATGTTAAAAGTTTATTTTAGATTGGTCTAATGGTTTTTATTTTATAGTATTTCAAAGTCACGTACTTGAAAGATTTCTAAGTTTCAAGTAGGTGGTTTTGAAATCTTATAAATTATTTTTTGTGAACAATTTTAATGAAATGATTTGTGTTTTCAACAATTTCTTATATGTTTAATGAATTTTTAATGTTTAGTTTAGATTGGTCTTACACTTTTTATTTTATTGTATTTCAAATTCACGTACATGAAATATTTCTAAGTTTCAAGTAGGAGTTTTTGAGAAAAAAATTTAAAAACTAATAATTTTTTTTGTTAGGAGAAATACGGCATCTTCGTGAACTTCTTTTATGAATTATGTATATAAATATATTTATAAAAAAAATAAACAATTTTTCAACAATTTTTTTTGTTAAGGGAATGGTGGCATCGTGGGTGCCACCTTTCAGCCCCAGTGGAAAGGCGGCATCCGCGATGCTGTCTTTGAGACACATTTTGAAAAAAAATCACCCTAAACGTTTTTTTGTAAAATATTTTTTCTTAAAATGTATTATATATTTATAATTATATAGTATTTTAAACACAATTATATTTATTTATAATTATAATTATATATATTTGTATTTATTTAAAAATATTTGTATATATTTATAATGACGCAAGAATCATGGGCGTTTATCTCTCAAAAGGAGATCTTCTCTCTCTAATCTGTGATGGGGATCGCTCGAAACATTTGTATGATTTTTTGGGGCATAATGAGCTATTTTCCATTTGCTGCCCACACAAGAATCAAATTCTGGTTAAGGCGGATTTGGAAATCAGTGGTTCATGAACAATATTTCCAGAACAGTGAGGTTCATGAACATTGCTTCTCCTTTTCCAAATTTTGAGTTCGTGAACAATGATTCCAGCTTCCTATAGTTTCTCCCCTTTGACATTTCCTTTGACTTAAAATGAAATTAAATCCTTGTTTTAAGGACTCTAAGACCGATTCAAAGGTCGTAACTCCTATATTAATTTTTCCAAGGCTTGGGATTCTTTTACTTGGTCAAACCGTGTTGTTCAATGAGGTCCACTATTAATGGAAAATCTTGCGTATTGTAAAACAATTCTCTGTTAAATCTTATAAATGGATGATATATCTTCCTCCCTAGTTCTTCCTCTTTTTTCTCGTCTGTGAGATGCTTGAAACATTCATTCCATCCCGTAGGAGTTGCACAATCAATCTTTCCTCCTTGGATTGGTTCCACTCTGTTTTGATGCAACCAAGCAGTATCGATAATTCTTCGATAAAATTTATGATCTACCATCATTATTTTTGGTTAATCTCCTTCTGTTTCTCCTTTACATTTTATAGAATGCTATCTCCATGTTCCTAATGGACTTTTCATGGGTGTTGAACGGTGTGGTGGTGTCTCTACATCCTAGGGTGGATACAGTTGTCAGAGGGGGGGATATCATAACCCATTGTGTGGATCATTCTCATATAAATAACTTCAAGAACTATTTGAGGTAGGGGATTCATTTATTTTATTTTGTTATATGTGAAACTATATAGTTATCATGTTTTTTCCTAGCAGATCACAATGGAATTGATATAATAAATATTTGAACTAAAAAAATAAATAGATATCGATCCTATGTTATTACCTCTTGTTTTTTTAGATAGTGTGATATCTATGCTTGCTTTGTTAATCATTTCGTTCATGATGGGAATTAGTAAAGAACGTAAAGTTGGAATGAATTGATAATTGTTTAGCTAAAGATAAAGATCCATGTAAAGGAATCTGATACTTATTGTTGTAATTTTATGTCAATAAAATTGGTGCAGTAAAAACGTTTAATTTTTTGTGATAGCATACTTTTTAGGTTTCCTGAAGTTTGAACCTATGAATAATAAATTGGTTAATACAATATGGATTAAAGAAATGGTTATTTGATAAAAAGATAATTCTTTTCCGGATTCTGAGTTACCCTCTTGCTTGTTTAAGGAAAAAAGAGCCCAATTGATGTGATGTTTGTTTTCCTCCTTCTTGTGTTGTGATGTGAGCTTGGACAGCTGTTGTGGTCTGTGGGGGCAGAGAGGCCTACTGGTTGTGGTAGTAGTTGATGCCTAGATTGGAAAGATGCATCTGTTGTTTCATGTGGGTGTCGGAGAAGACACTAGGGATGATGAAATGGGTTGGATGTGAATGTTTGGATTCCTGTTGATTCTTAATGGTTTTTTATCTGCTTTACATTCCCCACTGCTCAAGGAAGCTGTTTTTTCTTACCCTCCTTCAAAAAGGGGTTAAGACGTGTGGTGTATTCCATGTTCTTTCTATGTTTATCTTCCTGAGGGAGGATGGGTCTATACAATTCCTATAGGAGAAAAAGACTTGACGGGTAGTTCATCTATTCACCATGTTGATCCCCTTGTGTTTAGTAGCATAGAATGTTTTTCTATAATGTCTGGGAATATGGTAATGTAATTCTATAAATAAATGATTGAATATATGATGTTAACCCACTGGGTTGGAGCCTGTTTCGGTGCAATGATAATGTTGCAATTTAAAGGAATAGTTAACTTTGGGTGTGATGATAAAGAAATATAATGTGGAAATTATTGATGGTGAATAATTGTTTAAAGAATTAATTAACATAAAGTGAAACTGATCAAAAGGGAATAAAGTAATGTAATAAATCTATTTAAATGGATGTGTGCTATAGTATACACAGTCTTAGAAGTGGCAGTTGGGAGTCTGAGAGACATTAGCTGCAGTTGACTCTATGACTAGGTTATTCCCATAGTGTTGTTGTGAGCTATAGTATATTCGGTAATTTTTGTGTATATTTATGATACTCCACCCCGTCAGTTAGGGAATCTAACACCCCAAATATTCTAAGCCCTAGGGGTGTTTCTCCCAACATTCTGGTGTGAGGATGGATGGATGACTACCCCCTTTGTCCCAACTCTCTAATCTTGGTAGTTACTTGTGCTAGTAGGCATAGTGGTTAGTTTTTCCCATATATGTGTGCAGAGGACTGTAATAGATTGTGGTTATTCACACACATATATTCTGGATATAGTTTCATATGGACTATTATAGGTGTAACGTGTATAGGCTATAATTTATTGAGGATCTTTACTCGTTGTATGGGATACAATGGATTTATGTTTAATACCCGGCGTATGATACGTGTTATGCGAGTTTTGGTGGCTCCCAGAAACTACCGAGTTACTTTTATTACATGGATGTGGTGGTTTTGTTGCACGAGGTGCATGTTGTTATGCTTTGCCCAGGTGTCTGTGGGCAAGCCTTTTTGGAAACAGATGCTTAGGATGTGTGACCTTAGGGAAAAGTGGCAAAACAGTGGGGAAGTAATAGTTGGGTAACCTTGATATTATTTATTATTTTATATACTATTGTATGCATTGCTTTGTGAGAGTAGCCATGGTTAGGCTGGGAACTTAGTATACCTGTTTAGGTGACGAGTTAGTTTCACTAGTTGTTCATTGTGATTTAGCATGCTTTCATTACTTTTTCACGAGAGGTTCATAGGAGGATCCTACTGAGTATACTATTATATTCACCCTATGTATATATAAAATGTTTTTCAGGTCACTTGGAGTAGGTTGGATATCATTCTGGTTTCTACTGGCCTGGGGTTATAGGGGTTGTTTGGGCTTTGTGGTTGATGTTGTTTTTACTTTCTTATGGGTACTTTTAGTTTTCCCCTTTTAGTTGTCGTATTCTTGCATGATATTACATATGTGTACATGAGATTTTATTTATATTATTGTCTGAGATCGAGTTGGTTGGTGTCTATCTTATCTCTCTCTTTTGCATGTGTTATCTTAAAGGGTAATGCATCCCATTTGTGTGTGTACTATACCATCAGTTCTAGTCACCATCCCAGGGCGTACTGGTGGTGGGACTCAGGGGTCATTATCTACCTTCTCAAATTGCCGGCCTAGGAGGGGTACACCTTGTGGGGAGAGGGTCATGACAGAGTGGTATTAGAGGTCTGGTTGAGGGATATGATGTAGTTTGGATTTAGGCATAGGTGAGGTTGCATGGGTTGGTAGGGAAATAGTGTCAGTAATGTTTAAAAAGTGATGTAAACAATGGAGACCAGCTGAGTTATAGGCGTTTAGGGCCCCCTATGATTTTATGTATGGACCTTTATGTTTACAATAGCTACTAAATGAGGTGATAATAGTTGTAGGGTAGAGACCTGAGAAAGGATCATGCATCATTCTTCCTTATGCCTGTGTTTGAATGGGTAGACCTTGGGATAGGGTAACCTAAAATGAATAAAAGAAAACAATTAATCAATTAATGTTGAGTCTTCCATATTCCAGGTTTAGGATCTCTAACAGTTTGTTATTTTACAGGTTTGGCTTTAGGTTGACATCCTCATTAGGTTTACAAAAAATATTTTCAGTAGGATGTGCCAGTAGATCTCTAGAGGATAGAGGTTGATGATGACGATACATGGAGGAGGACACTCCGAGAGTTCCATCACCAGAGTCTACAAAAGTATGAGCGAAATGTTTCAGTAGCAGTCATGGAAGACTGGTTGGAGGTTTTAGCTCATGCTGGAGTTGTGGAGTATCGAGTAACACACCCCCTCTCCATGTAGATGAGCCAAATACACTATGTTTTTCATGTTTTACAACTCCTTCGTTATCTTCATGATGAATCACCTGTCATCGATTGGGGAGATATCGATGTTGATGATGATGCGACCTTCGAAGAGCTAACTATGGAGATCCAAGACCACAAAGATAAGGTGTTGTGTGGGTGTTCCATACCCTTGGTTTATGTTTTGTGGCAACACGATTGTGTGGAGGAGAGTATTGGGAAAATGAGTCGTAGATTTGTGCTCATTACCCAGAGTTGTTTGATGTTTAACTCTTTTCATGTAACGACGTTCACTTTGTAGGTGTAGAACATTCATGTTTATGAGATGGGTTTCTTTGGCTGCTTCTTGTGGCTTGCTCTCTTTTGAATTATCGAGGACAAGAATGTTTTTAGAGGTATCTGATGTAATGTCTCAGACCTCTCTGGTCCATTCCATTGCAAAAATATGGTGTCTAAGGTGTTACAGGAGGTCAATGTGACTTATCCCCAACAATTTTCCAAATTTCTAGTTTTGTGAATAGTGAAATTATAGCCTTAGGTGAACAGTGCAATGGTAGCCTTAGGTGAACAGTGTCATCGGTAGCCTTTGGTGAATAGTGCAATGGTAACCTTATGTGAACATTCTCATTGGTAACCTTATGTGAGGTTCCAATGATAAGTTCCTTCCTTTTCCGATTTTCATGTTCATGAACAGTGTTTCCAGAATAGTGAGGTTCCAACGGTAGCCTCTTTCCTTTGCCAAATTTTGAGTTCATGAATAGTGTTTCTAGAACGGTGAGGTTCCAATGAAGACATTTATGAACAGTGTTTCAAGAACGGCGAGGTTTCAATGGTGAGGTTCATGAACAATGCTTCCAGATTGGTGAGGTTTCAATGGTGAGGTTCATGAATATTGTTTCCAGAATGGTGAGGATCCAATGGTGAGGTTTCAATGGTGAAGTTCATGAACAGTGTTTTTTGAACGGTGAGGTTCCAATGGTGTGGTTCATGAATAGTGTTTCCAGAACGATGAGGATCCAATAGTGAGGTTCATGAACAATGTTTCCAGAATAGTGAGGTTCCAACGGTGAGGTTTCAATGGTGGGGTTCATTAATTGTGTTTTCAAAACAGTGATGTTCCAACAGTTAGTTTCAGGAAAAGTGTTTCCTGAATGGTAAGGTTCAAATAGTGAGGTTCATGAACAGTGTTTCCAGAACGGTGAGGTTCTAACGGTGAGGTTTCAACGGTGACGTTCCAATGGTGAGGTTCCAATGGTGAGGTTCATGAACAGTGTTTTTCCTTTGCAAATTTCGAGTTCATGAATAGTGTTTCCAACTTCCTACAGTTTCACCCCTTTAACATTTCCATTGACGTAAAATGCATTTAATGGTTCGTTTTAAGTACATTAAGGCCGATTCGATGTCCATAACTCCTATATTAATTTTCCTAAGGCCTAGTATGCTTTTACTTGGTCAAACCACATGGTTCAATGAGATCCACTTTTAATGGAAAATCCAATGTATATTAAACCATTGCTCCATTAAGTCTCATAAAGGGATGATATATCGTCATCCCTAGTTATTCCCACTTGTTCTCGGTTGTTAGATGCTTGAACCTTTCATTCCATCCTGTAGGAGTTGCACAATCAAGCTTTCCTCCTTGGATTGGATCAACTATTTTTTTATGCAACCAAGTAGTATCGATCAATCTTCGATATAAGGTATGATCTATCGTCATTCTTTTGGGTTCATCTCCTTCGATTTCTCCTTTCCCTTTTATGAAATGTTATCTCCATGTTTATAGTGGACTTTTCTTGTGTTTTGACTGGCGTGGTGGTGTCTCAGCATCCTTGAAGTGATACAATTGTCATGGGAGAGGAGATCGTAACCCGTTGTGTGGCTCGTTCTCATATAAAGAATGATAAGAAATGCATGAGGTGGGGGATTCATTGCTTCTCATTTATTTTACGTGAAACTGTATATTTAGTATGTTTTATCCCACTTTATCACAATGGAATTGACATAATAAATATTTGAACCATATAAATAAATTGATATTGATCGTATGTTATTGCCTCTTGCTTTTCTAGATAGTGTGATATCTATGATTTCTTTATTTAGCTTTTCTTTCTTTATGGAAATTGGTAAAGAACATAAATCCAAAATATATTGATACTTGTTTGGCTAATGAAAATGAGGCATGTATATGAATCTGGTTCTTCTTGTTGTAACTTGATTTAAATCAAATTGGTACAGATGATTAATTATTTATGATAGCTTACTATTTAGGTTTCCCGAAGTTTGAACCAAAAAATAATAAATCGGTTATTTCACGATGGATTAAAGAACTAGTTATTTGATAAAAGATAATTCTTTGTAGGGTTCTGAGTTACCCTCTTTCTGGTTTAATGGGTAAGAGCTCAATTGATATGATATTGGTTTTCATGCTGCTTGTGTTGTGATGTGATCCTAGATGGTTGTTGTGGTATGTGGGGGTATGGAGTGTTACTGGTTGGGGTAGCAGTTGATGCCTAGAGTGGCAAGATGCATTGATTTATGCATGTGGGTGTCGAGGAGGACACTAGGAATGATGAAACGAGTGAGATGTGAATGTTAGTGTGCTTGATGATTCTTATTGGTTGTTTATCTGCTTTAAATTCCCAAGTACTGAAGGCAGTTGGTTTTCCATATCATCCTTCCAATAGGGGAAAAGATGCATGAGGTATGCCACACACTTTCCGTGTTTATCTTCCTGATGGATGATGGGTCTATGCTCTTGCTATAGGTGGAAAAAACTCAACGTGTAGTTCATCTAATCACTGTGTTGATCCCCTTGTGTTTAGTAGCTTAGAATGTTTTTTATAATGCCTGGGAAAATAAGAAAGTTATGTTGTAAATAAATGATTGAATAAATGGTGTTATCCCATGGGGTTGGAGACTGCTGGGGTGTAATGCTGAGCTTTCAATTTAAAGGAACAATGAACTTTGGATCTGATGATAATGAAATATAATGTGGAAATTATTGATGGTTAATTAATGTTTAAAGAATTAATTAACATAATGTGAAACTGGTAAAAAGGGAATGAAGTGATGTAATAAATCTCTTTAAATGCTTGTATGCTTATAGGATATCTAGTTTTATAAGTGGAATTCGGGAGTCTGGGATATGTTAGCTATAGATGATTTTAAGACTAGGTTATCCCTATAGTGTGGCTGTGAGATATAGTATATTCTATACATGTTGTTTTTCTTTACGCTACTTCACCCTATCAGTTAGCACAACTAACACCCTGGGAATTCTAGGCTCTGGGGGGGGGGGTATTTTCCCCAATATTCTGGTGGGAGGATGGATGGCTGACTACCTTCATTGGATCTTCTCTCTTCCATTTGTAGTAACTTGTTCTGGTAGGCACAATGGTTAGTTTTCCACATATATGTGTGTAGAGGGCTTTAATGGTTTGTGGTTATTCACACACATATATTCTGGATATAGTTTCTATGGACTATTATAGGTGCAAAGTGTAAAGGTTGTGATGGATTGAGCGTCCTTACTCAGTGTATGGGATTAAATGGCTTGAGATTTAATACTCGATGTATGATACACATTATGCGAGCTGTGGTGGCTCCCAGAAACTATCGGGTTACTTTGATTACGTGGATGTGATGGTTTTGTTGCACGAGGTGCAATTTGTGGTGCTTTTCCCATATGTATGCGGGAAATCCATTTTGGAGAGATATGCTTAGGACATGGGACATTGGGGAAAAGCAGTAAACCAGTGGGGTTAGTAATAACAGGGTACCCTTGATATTATTTATTATATAATATACTCTTTTATGTGATACATGGTGAGAGTAGCCATGGTGTGGTGAAGAACATAGTATACATGTTTAGGTGACAAGTTAGTTTCACTTGTTGTTCACTATGATTTATCATGCTTTCTTTACATTTTCATGAGAGGATCTGGGGAGGATCCTACTGAGTATATTTTCATACTCACCATGTGTATATATAAACAATTTTTCAGGTCACTTGGATCATGTTGTAGATCTGGCTTCTTTCTACTAGCTTGGGGTTGCAGGAGTTGTTTGGGCTTTGTGGTTGCTGTTGTTTTTTTACATTTATTTGGGTACTTGTAGTTTTTCCCTTTCAGTAATAGTAGTTTCGAATGAAATTACATTTGTGTACATAGGATTTTATTTATATTGTTGTATGAGTTGGAGTTGGTTGGTGTCTGTCTTATCATTATCTTTCACATGTGTTATCGTAGAAGGTAATGCCTTCCATTTGTGTGTTTACTATACCCTCAGTTCTAGTCACCAACCTCGGGCCTACTGAAGGTGGGACTTAGAGGTCATTATCTCCTTTCTCACATTGTCGGCCCAGGAGGGATACACCTTGTGGGGAGGGGGTCATGACATATATTTAGTTGTATTCATAATTATAAATAAATATATTTAAAAAGTATTTATATATAATTAAAATTTTGTGATTATAAATATAATAAATATATTTTTTATTTAAATATTTTTTTTAATTTTATAAGAATTTATGAGAACATAATAGATTAATGGGTATAACATAATTGAATCATATACCTAGTAAATTATGAATCATTAAAATGAGTCATCACGTATATGTGCAACATGAATAATAATAAGGGTGTAATATATAAATGAACATTAATGATGAATACACCACATATGCACGTCAATTATACTCATGAATTAATATATTTATTGACCAAATTTATTGGAACATGTAATTATTTATTTATATTTATAATTATAAATATATATAATTATAAAATATTTATATACGATTATAAATATGTAATTATTAATATAATAAATATATTTATTATTTAATAATATTTATAATAATCTTGTAATTATTTCAATAATTTTTTATTTAATTATAATCTTATAAAAACTTTTTTAAATGATATTATATATATATCTGTATTATTAAAAAATATATTTTAATTATAAAGAGGTGTTTTTTATTTAATTTATATAAATAAATATTATTTTTGAATATAAATATTATAATTTTATATAAATTATTAATATGTTTAATTAAAATTTTTTATCAGTGTTGCGCTGATAAATCAATCATTTACCAGTGCTAAAAAACACTAATAAAGTATACACCTTTATCATCTTATGTTGTAGCGTTGATAAAGGGTGGATTTATCACCGATTTCAACTAGCACTGATAAAAGTCCCCCTTTTATCAGTTCATTTTTCTTATCATTGATAAAGGCAGGCGCTGCCCTTTCCCCTTGTATGTGGTAGTGGACATTTATTTGATGGACAATATTTATTTTTCTGAAACAGATGCATGTGAATTTAAATTAGAAATATTGTTTTTGGAAATAAATTTTTATTTTGAAATTGGATATATTATTAAATATTGAATATGTATTGAATTTTTAGAGAAATTAAAAATTAAAAAATTAGAATTCTATATATTGAATCACTCCACCAAGTGTTATTGTGTATTTTTAACGTAGGTTTTTGACAGCCCATTAGAATCTGGCTCACTTCCATCCTCAAATCAGGATTACCGTGCGAACCATTCCCTGACCAAGCTACTGATCAGTGTGTAGATCAACATTAACACTATGTTTGGTGACATTTTAGTAAAATAAAAAAAAGAATTGATATTTTATAAAAGAAAAGAAAAGAAAATAAAAGAAAATATTTTGATTTCTCTCCTCATGTTTGGATCAATAACTTAGTAAAAGAAAAGAAAATATTTGGATTTCTCTCCATCTTGTTTGCTGAATCTTTTTAAAGGAAACATAAACGAAATTCTTTTGTGATACATTTAGAAAATAGGGAAAAAATTTGAATTATGCCACTTTATCACCAGAGGGTCGTGCGGGGAGGAAATCATTTCACAGGTGCAGTTGGGGATAAAGGGAGAGAGGATGGTATAACAAGGCTGGTTCACTACCCTATGTTTGTTCCAATATGCAAGCTACTGATTGTAAAACATGATGGATGGGGCCTGAATATTCTAGTAAAGGCCACTGTTTTGGGTGTCTAGGTCTTCCTTCACTATCCCTGGTCCGAGATGCCGCCATAGTGAGTTTATGAAGAGCATGAGAGCCAGACCCTAGTTTGTTCTATTGGAGATTACTAATATAGATACAAATAGGAGAAATCACTTGCTCTGATGACACTGTCAAAGCAATGAGTTTATGATTTCTATCTGGAATTATGGATTTAGTGTTTGAATTCTATTATAGTCCATGCGCGTTGGAGTAATGTAGCAGCTTTTAATTTTGCTGCCACAAATTGGAGCATGGCCTAGTTTGTTTTGGGTACCACTGAACCGAGATGGATTCATGTCCAATATAGTGGAAATAGAGGGGTTTCCTGATGACATGCTACTAGAGGGTTTCGGCACACTAGTTCTTCATTGTGGATTCATTAATTTTAGTGTATTTCGTTTCCTCAGACCACATCATATTTAAAAATCAGTGTCTTGGAGTTGATCAACACTGGAGGCTGAATCCTTGGAGTTCTTTTCTGATTTTGGTTCCTGTTGTTATTTTATAGAGGATAGGACTTGGAGATCTGATTCCATCTAGGGGGCTAGTTTTTAGTTGGTCTCGATATAGACATGGTATTGTGATTCTTCTATAAAAGTGAGGTCCATGCTTCTTGTTTGAAGTTTTTTTCTTTGGTCTCCATTCTTGTTGAGTTGAGGTGATGGAATCTACAATGTGGTTACATGAAAAAGTATTGAAGAAGCCCTTTTTGTGCTCGATGTAATTCCACCATTACTGCACCAAACAAAACCAAATCCACCAACTAAAATTCCTTGGAACCATAACCTCCATCCCTTATAATTTGAATCCCCTTTAACCTCAAAATTACAATCACTACTTTCCCTTCTTCAGTAAACCAAGCCCAATACATACGGAATCCCCATATGGGCTATCCACCTGCCATATTAACTGCCACTAAATCCACCTTTAATACCAACACAACAAGCTTTTTGCTGGGTTGATCAGTTGTTGTGTGTGCCTATTTGTTGGGATGTTGAGTTTGGCCCATTTGTTTCTCCTTCGGTCCATCTCGTCCCACATTTTCCACATCACTTATCCACCTTTGGTGAAATCCTGACATTGATTAGGCATGCCACCCTCTTGGTGAACACCCTCCACCTGTCTATCTTCACTCGCATGCACCGTTTCATTTTTTTCTTCATCGCGGACTCATGGTGTTTCTTGGTTGGTTGGGCTATTTTGAGGCCCTAGCATTGTTAGGGGAGTTGATCACCTTTTCCGTCTGTCAGTTCAGTTCATTCACATTCCTTGATGTCCTAGTTTGGCACCCTCTCTAGTTCTGGAAACCTAAAATTTCACTATGTTTGTTTTCTTTAGAGATCAATCTCAGTGCCTGTCGTCCTCCATGGTACACCACTAGTGTGCTTCTTATAGTGTAGTTCTGATGACATCCTTCGTTTCAAAGTTGTGTGGCCATGTTCTCGATCCAATAACATCATACTTCTAAACCAAATGAGATCCTCCTCCTCAGGGAGAAAAAATAGATCTACATCTACTTTTAGACGATAGCTAGGAGAGAACAGGACAGATGGACCTGAGTGTCCGGTGTTGAATGTTTTATTTTCCTGTTTCTTGCTTTCACAGCGTTAGTTATTCAATTCTTATGTTATTGTTAGTTTGGTGGTTATGTTTGTATGGTGTAAATCTTGTTATTTTGAGCTTAATAAATTGTGTGTGTGGGTGTTGTTTTTGTTGTGCACGTCGGTCTATATTTGATCGAAGCACGTTAATTCCTTGTGTTCTTATTTACTTAATTCTTGTTTATTTATTGTCGAACAATTTTGTGAAACAAAATACCCAAACTGTCTTTTAGGTTTGTGTGGATAGTCTCTTGCTAGCACACCTTCACCCCTCACAAAGTTGTATCTGAGCGTCATTGGGTTTGTTTTTTGTTTTTGAGTCTAATTCTTTTTTCAATATGGTTTCTATTTTAATTCCATAGTTCTATCCCATATTAATTCACCCCTAACTTCTTTTGTTTGAAATTTTAATCACTGTAACCTCATATATTATTCAAATTCATATACCTAATTGTATATTCATTCATATACATTGATCTTGATTGTTTCTTGGGGGAATACACACTAATTCTCCCCAAGAAATCGGTATCCAATCTTTCAGATAGACATGACAAAAACTAGATTTGAAATCACAAAATTCAATGTTGACAATGATTTCAATTTATGGAGAATTAATATGAGTGCCCTGCTGGTTCGACAAGAGTTAATTGATGCCCTGTATGACCGTATGAAACCCATTATTACCGTGTATGACATTGGATATTCCTCTAGTGTTTATCAAAAATTATCTTCTAATGTTCTTGCATGACCCTAAGAAACCCATTGTTACCATATCTGACATTGGATAGTCCTCTACTATTTATCAAGATGTATCTCCTCTTGTTAAGTCCCACAATTCTCTACATCTCACATTAGGTGATAAAGTTCTTTGAAAAGTTTCTTTTGAAGCTACTACTGCTCATATATGGCTTAAGTTAGAGACATTGTATATTATAGCTTCACTTGTTGGTAGACTTTATAAGAAACATCCCATGTTTTCATTTAAAATGAAATATGATATTTCACTTAAATCCCAAATGGATGAATTCAATATATTCATACTATATTTATACAACATAAATTTTGCGGTTGATGATGAAGATTAGTCCATGATTCTTTTAATTTCTTTAGACAATGCCTAAAAACATTAGTAGAGACAATGATGTATGACCATGACTATCTAACCCTAAAAAAGGTTAAACCTTCCATGATGAATTATATTCTAAACCAAGATTTAAAGGTGATACAAAGTTCTTTTTTTACAAGAGGCACACCACAGTTCAAGGTTACGAAGAAAGAGGATAACAGCAACAACAATAAACAACCCAAATATAGGTCTAAGTCCATGGAAATTAAAATTGTTTTCTCCCACTGTGGTATGTCTAAACACACTAAACCAAAGTGTAGAAAGCTAAAAAAAGATCCTGAGACTAAAGAACCTACAAACCAGTCCCTCTTAGTATATTCTAGTTATGAAACTCATGAAGTGTTGGATTTATCCAGCCAAGCACTCACCCATGGGTGAGTGTTGGATTCTGGCTGTTCCTTCCATATGTTTCCCGTTTGGGAATCCTTGATTTTTTTAGAAAGGGTAGAAGGAGATGTTTTAAGAAATAATATGAGGGTTCTATTAATGGGAAAATGTTCTGTTTTCATAGAACTAGATGACCACTAAATCATTACATTGCTAGATGTTAGGTGGGGTCATAACCTTCATACAAACCTAATATCCCTAAGAATTCTAGACCAAAAGGGCATCACATTTAGGTATGAATCAGGTTTCCTAAAAATTTCAAAAGGCTCTAT
Organism: Viscum album; assembly: GCA_963277665.1. Lineage (NCBI taxonomy): Eukaryota > Viridiplantae > Streptophyta > Magnoliopsida > Santalales > Viscaceae > Viscum > Viscum album. The sequence goes on along the minus strand of OY728160.1, from coordinate 372,513,476 downwards.
AACTATCATCAAGAATTCCCTTGTAAATGGGATGTATGTATAGAATGATAAGATTCATTCTAGACAACTGGGTAGTTTTTATGTAACTAATACTGATAACATATTATTATTTCATAGAAAATTGAGATGTGTAATCTCCAAGGATCTTGAGGAACTTAACAAAAAAGGGATATTAAATAACATTACACCTAGTAACCTTCCTTTATGTTTAGATTGTGTAATGTTTAATACTAATAGAGTTACTTTTTAACCTTTATTGATGACTTCTATAGAGAGGTTTGTATTTACATATTCAAGAGAAAATATTATCTTTTTGAAACCTTCAAAACCTGGAATAGCCTTATAGAAAATTAGGTTGGAAATAAAATTAAAACTATGAGAACAAATAGTGGATTGGAAAACCACTCTACTGATTTCATTTTGTATTGTCAATCCAAGGGCATTGCAAGACACCTGACTATTAGAGAAACCCCCCATTAGAATGGACTTGCTGAAATAATAAATATGACAATTCTTGAGTGTTTTAAGAATTCTTGCATGCCCAGGTCTCCCTAAATTATTCTGGAAAGAGTCTAAAAATATGGGTGTGTATCTCATTAACAGATTCCCTTCCTATTCTAATGATTTTAAAGCCCTGAAATAAGTATAAAATAACCAACCAACCTCTTATAATAACCATAGAGTCTTAGGCTACACTATATATGCTCATATCAAGATTATTAAGCTTGAACCTCAAGCCCTTAAGTTTATTTTTACTAGGTACCCAGAGGGTGTTAAATGTTATAAACTGTGGGTTGATAAACCTATTTAGCAAAAATGCATAATTAGAAGATACATGGTGTTTCATGAATTCTATTATCATAAATCTAAACCCATCACACAAGACATTAATGATGTTTCCATTGATGGGGATGTTCATGATCAACCATCAACCTAGTTTGAGGCTGCTGAACAACCTCCTCCACCCGATCCTCAACTTGTGACTCAAACTGAATATAGCTCTAGTTCAGATTCAGATTCTAAAAAGGAACCTCTTAATGATAATGCAGATTACCAATTGACCCGTGATATATTTAGAAGGGTCCCTAAACCTCCTATTCATTTTTTCCAATACGATATGGATTCTTTTGCCTTTAATATTGGTTAATATTTTATTGATGGAGATCCTCAGACTTATAAGAAATCCCGTAATGAAAAAGATTCAAAGTAGTGGATATTTTCTATTGAATATTAGATGCACTCCTTAAATTAAAAAACACGTGGTCTATCATTGAAAAACCTCCCAATGCTAATGTAATTGGTTGTAAATGGACTTATAAATTAAAGGAGGACAACACTGATGAAAAGAAAATCAAATTTAACGCTTGATTAGTCATAAGGGGTTCTTCAAACGAGAGGGAATAGACTATTCTGAAATTTTTTCACTAGCTGTAAATCATTCTTCTATAAGGCTCCTTGATTTTTCTCCCCTTAATGTCCTTCACATTGAACAACTAGATGTGAAAAATTCATTCCTTCTTAGAGACATTGATGAGAAATTTTATATGAATCATTCAGATGGTTATTCAAAATAATTCAAACCTAAAAAAATTACTTTAAATATATATTTGTATGGTTTCAAACAAACCTCTATGAAATGATATAAGAAGTTTTATTCTTTTATGCGTAATAATCTTTTCACTAGGTGTCAATGTTTTTATTTCATGTTCATCAAAACTAGTATGTTGTACTTATTTTTATATGTCAATGACATGCTTATAATATGTGATAAAATGAAGCTTATTGTTGTTATTAAATTCCAATAGTGGCAACAAAAAATATCCTTGGTATAGATATTGTTAGGAATAGAACCAATATACTATTGTATCTTTCCCAACATTGTTATGTTATTAATGTTCTTAAAAGGAACATGTTTGAATCTCTCAAACCTGTTGTTGTACCATTCAAAGAACATTTTAACCTTTCATTAACATAGAAACCCACTGATATTGAGTATATGTCTAAAATACCATATTCCTAAATTGTTGGTATTGTCATGTATTCAATGATATGAACAAGGCTTGATGTTGCCTTTGAAATATGCACCCTTATCAGATTTATGGCCAGTTCCGGGAATCCACATTGGAATATCCTAAAGTGGATTCTTAGGTACCTATCATGTAATTCAGATTTATCTTTGAGTTATAGTAAAAATTTTGATACTTCTAAGATGATTATTGGATCTACATATGCAAACTCTGCAAGTAATATTGACCCCAATAAATCTTTTATCAAGTATGTATTCATTGCTTGTGGATTCCCCATATCTTGGAAATGTTAAATATAATATATGTTTTCGCTTTCAACCATAGAAGCTGAATTCATAGCCTTGATAGAGGTAGTAAAACGCCTTATGGCTCATTGGTTTGTCTTATGAACATAAGCTTTATGATTCTGTTATTACTATTTATAGTGATAGGAAATCTGATTTACATTTATCAAAAAAATTAGTATGTCATGGTAAATCCAAACACATAGATATTAGATTACACTTTATTACAAATTTTACTGAATCTAGAACCATATTTTTCAATAAGATACATATTGATAATAACTCGACTGCTAGTTTGACTAAAGCTGTGGTATTATCAAAATTTAAATATTGTTTAGATAAAATGCATTTGGTTCTCATCCAACAATCATTAGGAGCAAGAACACTGTCAAATTCAAATTTAAATTGTGGAGATTTGTGAATTTTGATGTTTTCATATTGAATATTCATGTTTTATAATCATCCATTTATAAATCTATTATATCACATGTGTGAAAAATGTTTGAATTATTTTATCTCCTCGATTTTATTTTTCGGGCTTCTTCTTATTTTCTAAGGTGACCAGTTGCCACGTGGACTTGGTTTCTAGGATTTTGAGTTCAGCCTTTTATTTCTCCTTTTCTCCATCACATCCCATGCTTTCCACATCATTGATCCACCATTGGTGAATTCTTGGTCATTGATTACGCTTTCCGCACATTTGATCATCACCCTTCACCTGTCCAACTTTACCCGTGTGTGTCGTTTCATTTTTTGTTCGGCATGGACTCATGGCATCTGCTGGTTGGTTGGGCTGTTTCAAGGAACTGAAATTGTGTGGGGAATTGATCACTCCTTCTGGTCATCACTTCAGTTCATTCAGGACCCTCTTCATCTTGGTTTGGCTCCCGCTATGGTTCTGGAAAGCTATGTTTTTGGGGTGTTCGTTTTCTTTAGAGATTGATCTCAGTTTCTATTGTCCTCCGTGGTACACCACTGGTGTGCTGTTTATGGTGAAGTTATGATGGAATCCTTCATTGAAAAGATGTGTGTCCATGTTCTTGAACCAAGAATATCCGACTTCTAGAGAAGGTGAGATCTTCCTCATCGGCGAGCAAAAATATTTCTACAACGGCTTCCCGTTGATAGCTTTTTGAGAACAAGACAACCGGACTTCTAGAGAAGGTGATATCTTCCACTGATTTGGGTGTATGGGTCTTCTGTCACTGTCCCTAGTCTGAGATTCCACTGTAGTGAGTTCATGGAGAGAATGAGAGCCAGACCCTAGCTTGTTCTATTAGAGATTACTCTTATAGATCCAAATAGGAGACATCGCTTTCTCAGATTCCACTGACGAAGCAATGAGGCTATGATTTCTATCTGGAATTATGTATTTAGTGTTTGAATTATGTTGTAGTCCATGCGCATAGGAGGAATGTAGCGAATTTTACATCTTCTGCAACAAACTGGAGGTTGGCACAATTTGTTCTGGGTCCGGCTGAACCGAGATGGATCCATGTCCAATACAGTCGAATTAGAGGGGTAACCTGAGGACATGCTACTGGCTACACTGAAGAAGGGTTTGGTCGCACTAGTTCTTCATTGTGGATTCATTAATTTTAGTGTATTTAGTATCCTTAGTCCAAAACATATTGAAAAAACAACATCTTGGAGTTGATCAACACGGGAGGCTGAATCCTTGGAGTTCTTTGCTGATTTAGGTTTCTGCTGTAATTCGATAGAGAATAGGACTTAGAGATCTGATTTCATCAAGGGAGTTAGTTTGTGGTTGTTTTGGATATTGTTACTACCTGAGATTTTATGAGAATTATTTTTTTTAATTTTATTGATATCTTGAGTTTTACTCTACATCAAAAGGAGCTGTCACTACACACATACCATACTTCGCTTGCATTGCACGCAATCACAACCTTCTTCGATAGCGCGTGTAGTACACAATACCAAGTTTCACTAAACAATGATATATTGTTATAATATTAATATATACTAGCCATTATGAATAGTATTAACTACATTTTGAATTTTATATCATTATTATTCATATTATGCATTTTCTAGACCATGGTATGAGAACAAAATAATTTTTCGGGTAAATTTTTTAAAAAAAAAATGCAGTTTTGCCGCCTTTTGATGGCGCACCAACTTTAAATATAGTTTTTAAAATGTTTATAAGTTCAATTTGAAAAAATAAAATTCTTCTTTGGAATCAGGATATAAAAATTTACTTCGGATAAATTTTTCATATTATCATGATAACTTTCATATTTTAATGAATATTAAAAACACTCTATAATTTAATTAAAAACTACTTTTTTCATCACAATAATTTTTATGGTGAAATTATAATATTTAATTGTTTTAAAGTATAAATAGAATATATTTTTAAAATTTAATATAATTTATGTCATTTATATTAATTTTACATTGAATTCATAGGTAAAAACATTTCAATCTTTGGCAATATTTTAACATTAAAAACCCATTTTCTTAACAACGGGATACATTTTAATTTAATTACTAGAACTTTTATGTTTTGATTTTTGAAAAATGGATTCCATATTTAGATTCAGTGGGTCCAAATTATGTTAATTGGTTACTTTTTTTGATATTATGAATAGTTACTACAGTAATTTTTATTTACTTCAATTAAAGATAAATCGTGTAATTAAGGGTAAACCTAAGATTATAAAATTACCCTAAAAATGAAAAAAATTCTATTGGATGACTAAAAGTCGACCCATATCACCTAAGGGTCAGATTAGATTCATTTTACGGACTTATGGACATGAAAATAAAATAATTTATATTAAAACCTAGGAAAGTGACAACATGTCACTCTCTTAAATCTTATATGTATAATAATTTTAATTTAGTGATAAACATCATGAAACTTTGAACATGAATAGTCTCCATAAATATAATAAAATTATCTACATCATTTAAATTTATTTAGAATTTTTAAGGATTAAATAATTGTCATTAATGGTGACACAATAGTGATGCATAAATTGTTTTTTAGTGAAAAATCAATAATATGGTTTTTATTAAAATAATAATACCTATCAAAAGGACCAGAAACATGAAAAAAACTTATTTTTCTAGTATATATATACCCTAATCATCAAAGGGTCGATTTTGGGACCATTTGGAGCCTTATAAAACATATTAGGACATTTATATTATTTTATTTTAAATGATGTAAAAGATATCACCTTCATAATTTAATAAAAATATCAATTTAAATGTTGTTATTTTAAGATGATAAATTCGAGTAAAAATATTATTATGAAAGGTATTATATTTATATTATTTATATGAATTTATTTTTAATTTTTATACAAATAATAAGTATATTAAATTATTATACAAAAATGATGTTGCAATTGTTTTGTTAAGAGAAAAATCAAATAAATGGTTTTATAAATATTAAAATAATCATTATGTGAACAAATTAATGTTTTAAAAAAATTTATAGATGCATATGAAATATTAGTAATCTATTAAACATTTTTTTTGAATATATTCTCTCTATGGATTTTATTTAAATTCAAATAAATAAATAGTGTCAAAATTAATTCTATTGTTATTTTATAAAAATAAGATATTATTAAATTGTTTAAAAATCACATAAATGTCTGAAAATTATAAATTAAAATTTATATGGTAAAAAATGTAATAAAGTATCCAATTATGGACAATTCACAACACATAAGTAATTATTTATAACAATTTAAAATTTAGAATCATATTACCACAAATGAGATTAAATAAATTAAATAAGGATAAATCAAGTTGATAAGTTTTAAAAGAAATTTCCAACATGTCTAAATTTTATTGGTTGATGATATTACAAACATATATCAACTAATATTCGAATATGAGTCATTTTTTTAGGTTTATAAGTGGGGTTAGATTTATTATAAATTAATATTTTTGATGTTTCCAATTGTGCCCCTCTCTTCCCTTATAAAAGGGAACCTCCTCCCTCTCCTCTTAAAAACATATTGAGCCTTCAATATCGGAAAAAACCTACCAATTTCTATTCTAAACTTCCCTAGAAAGATTCTATAGGTTTTTTTCTTCTCAAAAGACCAACTCTAGTCCCTTAAGAGGAAGCCTAAAAGAGGTTCGTCGAAGAAGAGGTAATCTCTTCTACTGATTCTTTCATGTTTCATTATTCTTAAACTTCTTATTCTTTAGTTGTTTCATTATAATGTAAAAACAACAGTATCAATAATATACTAATATGTCATTATAAATATGAAACAACCACATTTCACCTTCTATCCATCCAACGAAAAATGAAATCACCGCGCGGGCGTACGTATAGAATACCGTCTCCACGCCTTGGTGTAATCTTTTTTTCCACCACCACCTTACTTGGATGGGTATAATTGTGTAAAGAATATCTATATATAGTTATTATAACATAATAATGATTCTGAGATATTATATCATCCACTACAATTCAATTCAATAATTATGGTAACGATATCATCGCTCGTTCGTATGTACGGATTACCGTCTCTACAACGCGATGAGATTCATTCTCCATGTTAACCACTAAAGAATGATTATAAAATATATATAATGAATTATAATGAAATATATTAAATTATAATGCTATTGTATATATATATATATATCATCTACTTACTTCTTTTCATGTCAATAAGGAAAGGAAAACAACGTTCATGCGTACGTACGGTCTACCGTCTCCATGAACGGTGTATTTATTTTCATTTATCTATCTATTATATATATATATAGTGAATATATATGATATATAAATCCTGATTTATAATCTGGATGTAAGTAAATAATGATATAAGTAATAATAATATCAAGAACAACAAGTTCAAACACGCACGATAAATAAAACAATTTTACCCAAAACACTGCTTTGACATGGAATTTACAAAATAATGGTTAATATAATGTCATAATTAAACCATATATGATACCATAAAAATTAATATTATTTTTTAATATGTCAATGACATTATTTAAATCATTATACAGGAGGTTCAGATACATACGAAGCATATCAGACCTAAGGTAAGGGATAACTTTTTCAATATCATTTTTATCCAAGATTGTTTATTCGAAAGTATTTACTGGGGTCATATTTATCATTCATGTCCTTATTTTCTAAAAATGGTTTCTTTTATGTTTACATTCATTTGTAACCCTTTTTTCAATTTTACTACATGGTATGTAAGGAATCGTTCTTTTGTTTTCCATATAAGGTACTTTTTGACTTTTCCAGCAAAAGTACGAGAACAGTGATTTTTTAAACTATACGACATGAATGGATTTTTATGGTTTAATAACTCCTTATTTTCATGAAGCTTAATGTACATGATTTCATTATTTTTTTAATCAAAATCCATTTCTTTTAAAATTTCATGGCATTTTGAAAAAAGAAAATTATTTTGAAGAAGAAGGGATATTTTCCTCAAAAATTCATTTCAAGTGTTTTGTCAAAACTCTTTTCCATATAAGATGACATTATGATTATGTTTAAAGTTTATTGCCTCTATTATTTTCACGGATTTATTCATTTTATGATGAAATGATACCCATTCGTTTTATATGGATTACATTATGATGGGATGATGTTTATGAAACCCATTTTATTATTTGGGTTATGATTAATGATTTATGTTTATATTGTGGAACATGTAAGAATAATTTAATTATTGGATGGGTGGGACTTATATCTCCCTCCAATGCAATGGGTAAAGATTTATATCTCATGAGATAGACATGGCTAGAATGGTAAGTTAATCTAGTTCAGTGATAAAGGATTTGAACGAGGAGTGAACTCGATTCAGAAAGGGACTTTGTCCACTAAAATGGTCTTGGCAGCAATGCCTTGACTACTATGGAAATCATATCATGTTCTTAATGGTTTTAAACAATTACATTTTTCTTACCATGCTATTTTATCATGATTTATGTTCAATTATGATATATTCCTTACGTACTTCCATGATTTATGTCTTTTCTCAAGATTTTGATGTTTATATTTTATGTTCAAGTTTTTGCATTAAAATTTTTATGGATTGTTTTATGTTATATATGTTTACCCTTATAGAGAATTTCAGATCACCCTTTTTATTTTCTATTTTCTCCAGGATATAAATAATGGTTTTATGTAAGAAAAAAAGGGGAAGAACTTTATGGGAGATTTTGAAAATCATTCACCATGATTAGAAGCTTATGTTCCAAGTTTCCAAAGACACTAAACCTTGACGGTCCTTTGGTGTCTATTTTTGTTATTTATTAAGTATTCCAAAAAAGTAATTTTATGTCTATGTATGTCAAGATTGGGTCTCCAGGGTTGGTATCAGAGGAAAAGGAGGTAGGAATGAATCCGATCCTTGGGAACTCTCACATGTGAGCGTTGGACGAAGCATGGCTCTCCTCCCAAGGGCTTCATGAGAAAATGGATGCCAATAGGGATGGTGGTGTGTCCTACCCAGGGGGTGTAGCCTCCAATAGAGTGCCCTGATAGATATCAATTATATTCCACATGAAGTAATTCCAGACCGATAGAGTTGGTATCAGAGAAATGGTTTAGTCAACCTTTGGAAACTAGGATGCAAGAACTTTAGTTAGATCCCTATAGATATTTCTAAGGAATGTATAGGGATGTCCATAAGGTTAAGTAAAAGTATATGTTATAATCCTAGAATTATGGTAACAATATTAGAATTAAACAAAATATGTTAGATATTGAAGGTACTCCCACTTTATTATGTTGTTTTCCTAGCATGATTTTTTCCTCTCACACTGTTCTTTTAGGGTTTTAGACGATGCATGGAACCCGAAGGAACCGTGTCGATCAATGTAATGGAAAATGAAATGATTATCCTCCCGAGAAACAAAATTTAATGGGATATGGAGTAAAAAATTATTATTGATATACTTAAACAAGCTATGAATCATTCTGGATTTCCAAATGATCATAGAATGGAATAATATTCTATTGAGTCCTTCATGATGCAATGCCCACCGACTTTCAATAAGTCTTCTGATCCACTTATTGTTGAACTATGGATCAGTACCACTGAAAATATATTTTCCAAACTTTTCTATTCAGAACATGAAAAATTCATTTTAGCTTTTTACCATTTAGAAGGTGAAGTAGACCAGTGGTGGACTCTAATTAAGAATACAAGGCCCCATGATGAAATTGAATCCATGGAATGGGATGAGTTTAAGATCATGTTTTTCAGCAAGTACTTCCCTAGTATTTTTTCGAACAAAGATGGAAAAGGAGTTCCTTGGGCTTAATAAGAAGGTTGATGAATCTGTTGGTATATATGAAGCAAATTTTACAAGACTTGCAAGGTATGCATTTGGCTTTATCATCCAACCTGAATGTAAAGTTGATCGATTCTTCAAGGGCTTAAAACCATGTCTTAGAAGGGAGTTAGCTATAAGAGACTTCAGTAGCTATGAAGAAATTGTGCATTGTTCTATCAAGGTAGAACTGGAAGTTGGTGTAACATATCCATCTCATGGTTTTGACAATAAATGAAAGATGGAGTTCAAGGAAAAACCTCAGAACAATGGTGAAAAGAAGGAAAATGTTTCTTTATGCTCAATGTGTGGACAGAAGCATTGTGGATATTGTCTAAAAGGTACTAGAAAATGTTTCATGTGTGGAAAATAAGGTCATCAAGCAGATGAGTGCCGATGTAACGGGAAAAAGGTTTCTAATGACATGAATAGAGAAAAGACTACAGAGAATGCTCCACCAACACTTCAATGCTTCAAGTACAAGGAAATGGGGTATTAAGCTAATCAATGCCTTAATCCAAGTGTTTATGATGATCGAAGTAAGGAACCTTTTATGGAAAAGGACAAAGGGAAGTCACATGCGATTACTATTGGTGATGTTGAGAATGACAACAATGTAGTGGAATGATTATGTGTTTATGAAACGGGATTCCAAAATAATGTTGTGGAATCTAATTATAGTACTGTGGAATATTGGAATATCTATTTATTGGTTTATTATGGTTTTAAATAATTATATGGTACCAGTAACCATGAAAAGTAATTCAAATATTTTGGAATGTAGATGATATGAACATAATGAAGGGAGAAGGAGAAAATAATATTAATGTGCTCATGACTGATATAAGGACAAAGTGATATCATGGTTTGAGTATATTGAAATTTTTGGATTTTGGTATGTGGAAAGAGTTACATTTTGACATCAATCATGTTTTCACTATGGTTCTATGGAAATTCATGTTGTGAGAGAATATAATATTAAGGTATTCACATGTTTGGAATGTGATCAACAATATATATCTTATGATATATGGGGGATAAATGATGGTATTCACACTTTTGGTTAATGGAATTTCTAGTAATCATTTTCTTTATACTATGAGATTGAAAAAATGTATTTTGGATAAGTGTAAAGACTAGAATAGATTATGTCGGATATCAGATAGTATTATTTTAGCCTACACCTTTTTTTGATATTATTTCTATAATGTTATAATTATGAAGTTTTAGAAAAAAACGATAACATGCAGGATGAGAGGCAACCCGTCGTGTAGGACAAGGTTGTGGGAGTTGAACCCACAACCGAAGTGCGATAGGCCATTATTTCCTACCACTAGACTACAGGACGTCCATGTTTAGTGGAAACTAGTTTTATTTTATTAAGCAGTATGATAGATGAAGTATAAGTACATTTTCTGAATCATATAAGATTAACCTCACCATAGATAGACTTATATATATTTGATAACTTTTGCTAACCTTTTGTTTGAGACATATGGAATGAACAATAATTCTACCACATGATCTGCTAACACTTCATGAATGACAAATTCAACTTAATTTATTTATGAGATGGAGTAGAAATTATTCAAGGCATGAAAAATGGTGAGATTATACCGAAATAAAGTGAGTATTTATTATAATTAATATTCCTAAACATTAGGGAAATGATTTGGAAAACCAAAAATGTTGTCCAGGTGCCCTTATATCCAATGAATAAGATGATACCTTAGATCATCACAAATTTAGGTCTTTGTGATTGTTGTCTTTTTCATAGACATGTTCTCTACCAGTCTCCATCAGAACTTGATGGTTATGTTTCTCTTCCATATCCATATTTTCACCTATGTTCTCATATGAGGAGACCCAATGATGAGTTAATTTGGGTAACCGATATGTTTCATACTTCACTTTTTAAAATTCTGTTTTATTATTCCTTTTTATGATGTGGGTTTCTATGAAAGAAAATTTCAATTAGTAAATCATTTATAACACCGATGAATTTTGAGGGAAAAATTCATTTTATGGGGGGTAGAATGTAACAACCCGATATTTTATGATAATTATTATTTATAATTTCATTGATGTCTTGTGTTTTTAGCTACAACAAAAAGGATTTTGGACTACACACATCCCTGACTTGGCTTGCATTAAACGCAATCACAACCTTCCTCGATAACATGTGAAGTACGCAATACCGAGTTTCATTAAACAACGATATGTTGTTATAATATTATTATATACTAGCCGTTATGAATAGAAATAACTACATTTTAAATTTTATAACATTAGTATTCATCTTACACATTTTCTAGAACATGGTATGAGAACAAAATAATTTTTTCGGGTAAAATAATTATTTTTCAAAAAATGCAGATTTACCGCCTTTTGATGGTGCACCCACATTAAATCTAGTTTTTGACACGTTTATAAGTTCAATTTGACAAAATAAATTTTTTCATAGGAATCAGGATATAAAAATTTACTTTGGATAAATTTTTAATATTATTTTGATAACTTTCATATTTTAATGAATAGTAAAAACATGCTATATTTTAATTAAAAACAACTTTTTTCATCGCAATAATTTATATGGTTAAATTATAATATTTAATGGTTTTAAAGTAAAAATAGAATATATTTTTACAATTTAATATAATTTATGTCATTACCATTAATTTTACATTGACTCCATAGGTAAAAACATTTCAATCTTTGGCAATATTTTAACTTTTAAAACCTGTTATCTTAACAACGAGATAAATTCTAATTTAATTACTGCAACTTATGTGTTTTGAATTTTGAAAAATGGATTCCATATTTGGATTCAGTGGGTCAAAATTATGTTAATAGGTTACTTTTTTTTGATATTATGAATAGTAACTACGGTAATTTTTATTTACTTCAGTTGAAGATAAATTGGGTAATTAAGGGTAAACCTAAAATTATAAAATTACTCTAAAACATGCCAAAATTCTATTGGATGACTAAAAGTAGAGCCATATCACCTAAGGGTTGGATTAAATTCATTTTACAAACTTTTGACCCTGAAAATAATTTAATTATTATTAAAACCAAAGAAAGTGACAACATGTCACTCTCTTAAATCTTATAAGTATAATAATATTAATTTAGTGATAAACTTCATGAAAATTTGAACATAAATAATCTACATAAGTCTAATAAAATTATCTACATTATATAAATTTATTAAGAATTTTTAGGGATTATATAATTGTCATTAATGGTGACACAATAATGATGCAGAAATAGTTTATTTAGTGACAAATCAATAATATAGTTTTTATTAAAATAATAATACCTATCAAAAAGACAAGAAACACAAACAAACCTTATTTTCAGAGTATATATATACACTAAGAATCCCAGGATCGATTTGTGGTCCATTTAGAGCCTTATAAAAATGATTAGGACATTTATATTATTTTATTTTAAATGATGTCAAAGATGTCACCTTCATAATTTAATAAATATATCAATTTAAATTTTATAATTTTAAGATGATAAATTCGAGTAAAAATATTATTATGAAAGGTATTATATTTAGCTTCATCATATGATTTTAGTTTTAATATTTAATCAACTAATAATTATATTAAATTATTATACAAAAATGATAGAGTAATTGTTTTGTTAAGAGAAATATCAATTAAATGGTTTTATAAATATTAAAATAAACATTATGTGAACTAATTAATGTTATACACAAATTTTATAGATTCATATGACATGATAGGAATATATTAAACATTTTGGGGAGAATATATCCTCTTTTTGTATTTTACTTAAATTCAAATAAATAAATAGTGTCAAAATTAACACTATTGCTATCTTATAAAAATAACATATTATTAAATTTTTTAAAAATCACAAAAATATTTTAAAATTATAAATTAAAATTTATATTGTCAACAATGTAATAAATTATCCAATTATGGTCAATTAAAAACACATATGTAATTATTTATAACAATTTAAAATTTATAATCTTATTACCTCAAATAAGATTAAATAAATTAAATAAATATAAATCAAGTTGATAAGGTTTAAAATAAATTTCCAACATGTATAAATTTTATTTTTTGATGAGATTACAAACCTATATCATATAATATTATAATATGAGTCAATTTTTGAGGTTTTTAAGTGGGTTTTTATTTATTATAAATTAATATTTTTGAGGTTTCCAAAGCGTCCCCTTTCCTCCCTTATAAAAGGGAACCTCCTCCCTCTCCACTTCACAACACATTGAACCTTAAAGATAGGCAAAAAACTGCCCATTTATCTTCTCCACTTCCCTAGAAACATTCTAGAGGTTTTTGTCTCCTCAAAAGACCTACTCTAGTCCCTTAAGAGGAAGCTTAAAAGTGGTGCGTCGAAGAAGGGGTAATCTCTTCTACCGACTATTTGAAGTTTCATTATTCATCAACTTCTTCTTCTTTATTTGTTTCATTATAAATTAATAACATAATTATCAATATTATAATGATATTTTATTATAAATATGAAACAATCCCATTTCACCTTCTATCCATCCTACGGAAAATGAAATCAACTTGCATGCGTACGTACGGAATACCGTCTCCACGCCGTGGTGTAATCTATTTTTCCACCACCACCTTACATGGATGGGTATAATGGTGTAAAGAATAACTATGTACAGTTATTATTACATAATAATGATTCTGATATATTATATCATCCACTCCAATTCAATTAAATAATTATGGGAACGATATCATCGCTCGTACATACGTACGGATTACCGTCTCCACGACGCGATGAGACTCATTCTCCATGATAACCACTCAAGAATGATTATAAAGTATATATAATAAATAATAATGAAATAAATGAAATTATAAATCTACTGTATTTATGTATATATATATATGTCATCTACTTACTTCCATTCAAGTCAATAAGGAAAGGAAAAAACCATTAATGCGTACGTACGGCCTACCGTCTCCATGAACGGTGTATTTCATTTCATTTATCTATATATTATATATATATATACTGAATATATATGATATATAAATCATGATATAAATTGTTGATGTAAGTAAATCAGGATATAAGTAATAATAATATCAAGAACAAACAAGTCCAAACACGTACGATAAATAAAATGATTTTACCCAAAACGTTGCATTAGCATCGAATTTACAAAAGAATGGGTAATATAAAGTCATAAGTAGACCATATATGATATCATAACAATGAATATGACTTTGTAATAAGTCAATGACATTATTTAAATCATTATACAGGAGGTTTGGATACGTACAAAGAATATCTAACCTATGGAAAGGGATAACTTTTCCATTCTTGTTTTTATCCGAGATTGTTTATTCGTAAGTATTTACTAGGGTTATATTTATCATTATAGTCCCTGTATTATAAAAATGGTTTCATGTATGTTTAAAGTCATTTTTACCCATTTTTGACTTTTACTACATGTTTTGTAAGGAATCTTTCTTTTTTTTACATACGAGGTACTTTTTGACTTTTCTGGCAAAAGTACGAGAAGAAGGTTTTTTTAAAATTATACACCGTGAATGGATTTTTACGGTTTCATAACTTCTTATTTTCATGAAGCATCATGTACATGATTTCATTATTATTTGAAAAAAATCCATTTCTTTTAGAATTTCATGAAATTTTGAAAACAGAAAATGATTTTGAAGAAGAAAGGATATTTTCATTAAGAATTCATTTCAAGTATATTGAAAAAACTATTTTCTATATAAGATGACATTATGATTATGTTTCAAGTATATTTTCTATATTATTTACATGGTTTTATTGTTTTTATGATAAAATGATACCGATTTTTTATATGGATTACGTTGTGATGGGATGATGTTTATGAAACCCATGTTATTCTTTGGGTTATGATGAATGATTTATGTTTATGTTGTGGTACACGTAAGAATGATTTCATTATGGGAAGGGTGGGGCCTATATATCTCTCCAATGAATTGCTTAAAGATTTATATTTTATGAGATAGACATGGGTACAATGGTAAGTTAATCCGGTTCAGTGATACAGGACTGGAATGAAGAGTGAACTCGATTCAGAAAGGGACATTGTCCACTAAGATGGTCTTGGAAGAAAGGCATTAACTACAATGGAAATCATATCATGTGCTTAATGGTTTGACAAAATTACATGTTTTTCCCATGCTATTTTATCATGATTTATGTTCCATTATGATATATGCCTTATGTACTTCCAAGATTTATCTCTTTGCTCTAGATTTTGATGTTTAGATTTTATGTTCATGTTTTTTCATTCAAAGTTTTATGGATTGTTTTATGTTCTATATGTTTACCCTTATAGAGAATTTGAGCTCACCCTTTTTATGTTTTCTTTTCCCAAGGATATAAAGAAAGGTTTTATGTAAGAAAACAAAAAGGGAAAGATCTTTATGGGAAATGATGAAAATATCTCACCATGATTAGAAGATT
Organism: Viscum album; assembly: GCA_963277665.1. Lineage (NCBI taxonomy): Eukaryota > Viridiplantae > Streptophyta > Magnoliopsida > Santalales > Viscaceae > Viscum > Viscum album. Next base: position 372,497,359 of record OY728160.1, on the reverse strand, counting down.
ATGTTCCAAGTTTCCAAAGACACTAAACTATTACGGTCCGTTGGTGTTTGTATTTGTTATGTATTAAGTATTTCGCAAAAGTAATGTAATGTCTATGTATGTAATGATTGTGCCTCTATAGATATAAACATGTGATTGTGATGATTCTACAAAAGTGAGTTCTATGCTTCTCGTTCAGAGGTTTTTTTGCTTTCGTCTCAATTCTAGTTTAGTTGAGGTGATGGAAGCAACAATGTGCTTGAAAAAAAAGTCTTGAAGAATCCCTTGTTGTGCTCGATAAAATTCCACCTCGACTACACCAAAAAAACAAAACACACCAACTACAATACCTTGTAACCACAACCTCCATCCCTTAAAATTTGAATCCCCTTCCACCTCAAAATTCCAACCACTACTACCCCTTATTCACTAAACCAAGCCCAATACATACTGAATCCCCATATGGGCTGTCCACCTGCCATCTTCACTACCACCGACTCCACCTTTAACACCAACCCTACAAGCTTGTTTGCTGGGATGATCAGTTGTCATGTGTTCCTATTTTCTAGGCTGTTGAGTTTGGCCCGTTTTTTTCTCCTTCGGTCCATCTCATCCCGCACTTACCACATCACTGATCCACCGTGGGTGAATTATATAGTGTCGATTAGGCATGATGGTCATTCAGTCAACTCCATCCACCTATCTATCCTCACACATATACGCTGTTTCGTTTTTTGTTCGGCATGGCCCCATGGTGTCTGCTGGTTGGTTGGGCTATCTTGAGGCCCTAACATTATTAGGGGGGTTTATCACCATTTATGCTCGTCGGTTTGGTTCATTATCATTCCTTGCCATCCTATTTTTGGCAACATCCATGGTTCTGGAAACATAATATTTCAATGTTTGTTTTCTTTAGAGATCAATCACACTGTCTGTCATCCTCTGTGGTACACCACTAGTGTGCTGCTTATGTTGGAGTTCTGAAAGAATCCTTCATTGTGAAGATGTGTGACCAATTTCTCAATCCAAGAACAACTTAAATCCAGGCCAAGTGAGATATTCCTCCTCGGTGAGCAGAAACATATCTACATCAACTTCCCAACAACAGCTTGAAGAGAATAGGACAGCTGGACCTGAGTGTCCGACGTTGTAAGTTTTATGTACCAGTTTCTTGCTTTTACATCATTAGTTCTTCGATGCTTCTATTGACATTAGTTTGGTGGTTATGTTTGTATGGTGTAAATATTTTTATTTTTAGCTTAATAAATCGTGTGGTTGGCTGTTGTTTCTGTCAAGCATGTCCGTCCATATTGGACTGAAGCATGTTAATTCCATGTGTTCTTCATTACTGCTTCTTATCTTTTTTATTGTCGAATTATTTTGTCAAACAAAATACCCAAACTGTCTTCTGGGTTTGTGAAGACTGTCTCTTACTAGCGCACCTACCCCCTCACAGAGTGGTATTAGAGCATTGTTGGGTCTGCTTTTTGTTTTTGAGTCTGCTTCTTGTTTCAATATGGTTTATGTTTTAATTCTGCACTCCCATCTTAATTCAACCCTAAATTCATATGTTTGAAATTAGAATCACTGTAACCTCATAAATTATTCGAATTGATATACCTAATTGTACATTTGTGCATATCCATTACCCTTGGCTGTTTCTTGGGGGCATACGCTCTCGTTGTCCCCAAAAAATCGTTATCTGATCTTTCGGATAAACGTGACAACAAATAAACTTTAAATCAAAAAATTTGATATTGATAATGATTTAAATTTATGGATAATTAAGATGAGAGCCCTGCTAGGTATACAAGAGTTAACTGATGCCATGTATGACCCTAGGTAACCCATTGTCGTTGTGATTGACATTGTACATACCTCTACTATTTATCAAGAAGTATCTCCTAATGTTATTATATGACTCTAAGAAACCCATTTTTATTGTGTCTCACATTAGAAAGACCTATATTATTTATCAAGAATTATCTCCTCTTGTTAAGGACCACAGTTCTCTACTTCTCTATTTAGATGATAAAGTGTTTCAAGAAGTTTCTTTTGAAGCTACTTCTACTGATATGTGGCCTAAATTAGAGACATTGTATATGATAGCTTCACATGTTGGTATAAATTATAAGAAACATCCCATATTTAAATTTAAAATGAAATAAGATATTTCAGTTAAATCCCAATTGGAAGAATTCAATAATGTCATGCTAGATTTAGCGAACATAAATGTGGTGGTTGATGATGAAGATATTTTCATGATTCTTTTAAATTATTTAAACAATTCATAAAAAACAATGGTAGAGAAAATGATGTATGACCATGACTCTAACCCTAAAAGAGGTTAAACTTTCCCTTCTCTCGAAATAATTACATCATAAACCTAGAGTTAAAGGTGATACAAAGTGTTTTTATTATAGTGGGTAGATCACAGTTCACAGGTAAGAAGAAATAGTATAATAAGGATAAAGGCAAGAACAGTAAAACAACCCAAATATAGGTCTATTTTTAGGTGAAATTATATTTTTTCTTCCACTATGGTAAGTCCGAACACACTAACCCCGAGTCTAGAAATCTAAAACAAGATATTGAGACTTAATAACCTACCGACCAGTCTCTCTAAGTGGATTATAGTTATGAAGCTACTGAAGTGTTGAATATATCTAGGTAAGCACTCACCCATGAGTGAGTCTTGGATTCTGGTTGTTCCATCTATATGTGTCCCATTTGGGAATCCTTGATTTGGTAGAAAGGTTAGAAAGATATGTTTTATGAAATAATAGGAGGGTTCTTGTCATAGGAAGATGTTATGTTTTAATAGAACTAGATGGAAACTATATAATTACTTTTCTATATGTTAGGTTCAGTCCTGACCTATATAGAAACTTGATATCCCTAAGAATTTGAGACTAAAAGGGCTTCATCTTTTGGTCTGAATCAGGTTGCCTAAAAATTTCCAAAGGCTCTAGAACTATCATCAATGGTTCCCTTATATCCCTTGGAATTATAGACCAAAAGGGCTTCACATTTAGCTCTGAATCATGTTGAATAAAAATTTCTAAAGGCTCTAGAACTATCATCAAGGGTTCCCTTATAAATGGGTTATTTGTCTAGAATGAGAAGATCCATTCTAGACAGTTGGGTAGTATGTATGTAACTAATAATGATAACACACTGTTATGGTATAGGAATTTGAGACATGTAAGCTCCAAGGGTCTTCAGGAACATAACAAAAGGGGATATTGACTAACATTAAACCTAGTAAACTTCCTTTTTGTAAAGATTGTGTAATGTTTAAGGATAAGAGAGTTAGTTTCAATAGGTCTATCTTTAAATATGGTTTCCCCTTAGAATATATTCATTCTGATTTTTAGGGACTAGTTAGGACAAACTATTGTGGTGGAGGCTCTTAATTTGTAACCTTTTTTGATGACTTCTTTAGAAAGGTTTCGATTTACATACTCAAGAACAAATATGATGTTTTTGAAACCTTGAAAATATGGAAAATCCTGGTAGAAAATCAGGTTGGAAAGAAAAATAAAACTATGAGAACAAATAATGGATTAGAATACCTCTCTACTGATTTCATTCAGTATTTTCAATATGAGGTCATTTCAAGACACCAAAATGATAGGGAACTCCCCCAATAGAATGGAATTGTTGAAAGAATGAATAGGAAAATTCTTGAGTCTGAAGCATTCTTTCATGCCCATGTCTCTCTTAATCCTTCTAGACACAGGCTACCAAAACGGTTGTGTACCTCCCTTCCTCTACTAATCATTTTAAAGCCCCAAATTAACAAAGGTAACAAAACACCCTATGATAATAACCTAAGAGTATTCGTCTGCACTGCATATGCTCATCTCAAGACTAATAAGATTAAACCTCAAGACCTTAAGTTTATTTTTGCTAGGTACCCCAAGGGTGTTAAAGGTTATATACTATGGGTTGATAAACCCGATTACAAAAAATGCAAAATTAGTAGATACATGGTGTTTCATGAATTCTGTTCTCTTAAATCTAATCATGTCACACATGACAGTGATGATGTAGCCGTTGATGGAGTTGGTAATGCTCAACCATCAACCCAGTTTGAAGCTGCTGAACAACCACCTCCACTTTATCCTCAACTTGTAACTCGAACTGAAAATAGGTCGAGTTCTGATTCAGATTCTAAAATGGAACCTCCTAATGATAATGCAGATTAATAGTTGACCTGTGATACAGTTATAAGGGTTCCTAGAAATCCTACTCATTTTAGCCAATATGATATGGCTTCTTTTTTCCTTTAATATTGCTCATGATCTTGTTGATGATAATCCACAAACTTGTAAGAAATCCCATAATGACAATGATTCAAAACAGTGGATCTTTTCCATTGAATATGAGATGCACTCCATAAATAATAATTACACATGGTCTATCATTGATAAACTTCCCAATGCTAAAGTAATTGGTTGTAATTGGATTTATAAATGGAAGGAGGACAACACTGGTGAAACGAAAATCAAATTTAACGACAGATTAGTCCTAAGGGATTCCTCCAATGAGAGGGAATAGACTATTCTGAATTTTTTTCACCAGCTGTAAATCATCCTTCTATAAGGTAGGTTTCTTTTTCTGCATGTAATGACTTTTACATTGAACAAAAAGATGTGAAAACTTCCTTGCCTCATGGCGACCTTAATGATAAATTATTTATGAATCCTTCTGATGGTTATTCAAAATAATTCAAACCTAAATTTTTTTTATTTATATAAATCTTTTATGTTTTAAAACAAACCTCTAAGAAATGATATAAGAAGTTTGATTCTTTTATGATTAATAATCATTCCACTAAATTCAATGTGTTTATTTCAGGTTGATAAAAAACAGTATGTTGTACATATTGTTATATGTTTATGACATGCTTATAATATGTAACAACATGGAGCTTATTGTTGCTTTTAAATCTCAATTAAATGTTGTTTTTGAAATGAATACCCCAGTGGAAACAAAAAATATCCTTGGTATAGATATTTTTAGGTATATAACCAATATATTGTCGTATCTTTCCTAGCATTCTTATGTTATGAATGTTCTTAAAAGGTACCATTTTGAATCTATCAAACATGTTATTGTACAATTTGGAGAACATTTTAAGCTTTCATTAACATAGGCACCCAATGATGCTGCTGATATTGAGTATATGTGTAAAATTACATATGCCAACATTGTTGGTCGTGTCATGTATTTAATGATATGCACTTGTCCTGATGATGCCTTTGAAATCTATACCCTTAGCAAATTTTAATAAGATGAATACTGATTATAACCCGACTGATAGTTTAAATAAAGGTGTGGTATCATCAAAATTGAAATATTTTTTAGATAAAATGCATTTTGTTCTCATTCAATAATCATCAGGAGAAAGAAAATCTCCAATTTCAAATGTAAATGGTGGAGATCTGTGAAGTTGGACGTTTTCATATTGAATTTTTATGTTTTATAATCATCCATTTATAATTCTATTATATCAAATTCATGTAAAATGTTTGAATTATTTTATCTCCTCAATTTTATTTGTCAGTATTCTTCTTGATTGCTAGGGTGACTGGTTTCCGTGAGGACATGTTTTCCATGCTGTTGAGTTTTGCCCTTTTGAATCTCATTTTATCTACCCCATCTTGTGCTTACCACATCTTTGATCCATCGTGGGTGAATTCCTGGTCATCGATTAGGATTGTCGCCCATTTTATCATCACCCTTCCCCTGTCCAACCTTGACTGTGAGTGCCGTTTCATTTTTTGTTCGTCATGGACTTGTGGAATCTACTGGTTGGTTGGGTTGTTTCAAGGCACTGACATTGTATGGGGAATTTATCACCCCTACTGCTCGTCACTTCGGTTGAACCACGCTCCTCTCCGTCTTCGTTTGGATCCCGCTCTGGTTCTGGAAATCTATGCTTTCGGTGTGTTCGTTTTTTTTTAGAGATTGATCTCAGTGTTTGCTGTCCTTCATGGTACACCGCTGGTGTGTTGTTTATTGTGGAGTTTTGATGTCATCATTCATCGCAAAGATGTGTCGCTGAGTTCTTGGTCCAAGAACATCTGACTTACAGAGAAGATGATTTCTTCCTCCTCGGTGAGCACAAATTGATCTACCTCGGATTCTCATTGATAGCTTGTAGAGAACAGGATATCCGGACTCGAGCTTCCGACATTGTAATTTTTACCTTACCATTTCTTGCTTTTATAGCATTATTTCTCCAAATCTTATGTTGCTATTAGTTTGGTGGTTAAGTTTTTATGATGTAAATCTTGTTATTTTGAGCATAATAAATCGTGTGTGTGGGTGGTGTTCTTATCGTGCATGCAAGTTCAAACTGGGCCGAAACACGTAATATCCTCATGTTCTTCTTTACTGCTTTCTTTCCTTTTTATTTTTGAATGATTATGTGAAATAAAATACCCAAACAATGTTTTGGGTTCGCGTAGAATGTCTCTCGCCACCCCACCTTCCCCCTCACAAGATTGAAATTGTCTCATCCAGCCCTGCACTATCCTTCTAAATCACCACTAAGACCCAAACACCCCATCCCTTCATTCACACCAATACCAAGCTTATAATTCAATACATGCCCCCTAAAAACCCATTCCCAATAGTTTACACACCAGGCCTCCATGATTATTGTGTCTCTAATTCCCCCCTTATACTACATGTCCTGTCGTTGGGTGTGTTCTTTTGATTTATTTCTTCCTCAATTATGTAATTCGTTTCTTTAGTTTTGTGCTTCTTTTTCGACTGTCAATTCTATTTAGTATTTCTTGTGTTTTTCACAAGTGTGTTATTTCTTCCTTCTTGTGGTGGCTTCTTCATTTCCTCTATTTTCATGAAATTATTCCCCTCCTCTCAAGGCTGTGATCTCCCACCTCTTTCATGGAGGACTAATAATCATTTCTAGTTCAAGGGAGTGAAGTTGGATAAAAAATGTTAAGTTCTATTTTCAATTATATTTTCTACTTTTTTCTTACTAATTCCAAGTTGTATATTTTTGGTTTAAGGAGTGAGGTGACAACCCAAAACTCCCTATTTTTTTAATTCTTATTCATTATACTAATTCTTTTCTTCCCTTTATTTGTGATTTGGTTCAACAGGGTGGATCATGAATGACGGGTTTTTGTGGAGTTTTAATGAGTCATCAAGAAGTCTCCATAGAAATTATAGAAAGATACAACATCAAGTTGGGAGGCATTGTTTTTAGGGAGCTGTTTCGTTCACTGTGTTCTGTCCACCTAAAAAAAATACATTAATTTTTTTTATAAAAAATTACTCATTTTTTAGGCTAAAGAGGCTTCAAAATTCATAGAACCTGATTTTTTCTCACGTTTTCTCACTGATTTTTGGTTCTTTTCAAATTGAAATTACTTTCACTGATAATTTTCTCAACTGAAACTCACTTGGTACTACTCTAGATAATGTTTGAGATGTTGAACATCACAGTCACAAATGAAAACCCTTTTTCTTCACTGCTGAACATGAAAATCTACCCCACTGATTTTCATGTTGAAACTTCTGGAAATACATGAAGCGAACCTCTAATGTCACGACCCCCCCCCCCCCCGACCGATTCCCTTCCTGAGATGAAATTGAAGACGAGGATGACCCCCGAAGCCTGACTTCAATAGTCTATGGGTTGACGGTTAGCACTGTGAGGGTATATAATGCATACAAATGAGAGATATTATCCTCATTATAGAATTTTAAGGACAAGAGTGAAGATGATATCCACCGATCAACACCATCACATAGATAAATAAACAATTAAAATACATAAATGAAATTCCATAGAAACTGATGTAACTGAAATGTATCCAAAATAAATCATAGGCAACAACCATGAACATTAAAATCTACTGAACAACCATTCTCTATTTGGTGACACTCAATCAATTCACGTGGATCTGAATAATAATTTATATATACGTAGGTTGAGCATACAAGTATACTTGGTTAGATTCTCATCAGATATTTTCATGAAAAATGTGAAAAAATTATATCGAAGCTCAGTGAATAAACAATAAAACCAACTTGTTACTTAAACAGGTAAAACTATATCCAATCCTCACCATGACTCACTCGCCATGTAACACATAGAAGCATATCCTTATCACATCTTATATGTGATGAAGTTGGCTCTTCCACTTCCCCATTAGTTGTTTCACGCTCGTGCTACAATGACAAACATCTTGTGCTACAATTCCTTCCATAATTTATCATGCACCTCGTGCATATATATCACGTCTCATCCTGTATCCCACGCAACTCAGCAAAACCTCATTCAATCCTTGTAGTAAGCCCGGAAGCTAGAACAACCCACGTATCACGCATTAAAGCTCAAGACACTACAACCCATGCATGTACGCCTGTGGTAAGCCCCTTCCACCACGAATGGATATAAGTTTGTGCTATAACTTCAAGACATTAAAATGTGCATATAAATGTATAATTAATTGATATCCATCATAACCCACACATAAGGCCTTGTTTGTTACGTAGTAACTAGAGACTAAAAATAGAAATCAAAAGTAAGGTTTTGGTTATTTGGTATGCACCAAATGGAACCAGTTGTTCCATTAAATGATGAAATCTGAGTTCCTATCAAAATGGGTGAAACACCACTTCCATTGTCCCTGGATAATTATGTCCCTACCCCCCATCTTTACAATTTGTTTCCCATTATTGTGTCACCCCTCTCCCTTGTTCACACCACCATCATAGCCCCTCTCCATCCTCTGTTACTTTGGTGACCACTATCACTCGAAGTCCCCTTTTCCCTTCTGCAGCGAAACCATTTATTGCTACAATGCCCTATTTCCCTATTGACGTGACACCCAACAACATCACACCTCTTCTACTCTCACTACCATTGTTGCTACTCCCTCCCACCTTACAACTTCGGTAACTGCCTCCACCCAACCTCCCATTTTTCCCAACCAATACAAAACTCATCGTTGTCAACCCCCTACACCACACAACACACAATATGGTTAAAATTGTAAAGAAACGATGATGGGTGGCGACGATGGATATTTGAACATGGTTGAGTAGAGGGATGATTCAATGATGATGGTGGTGATGATGGTGGATGATTGTAGCAATTATAGTGGTACAAAAGAGGATTGATGAGTGAGGGGATTTTAATGGGGCACAGGGAGGGGATTGCAGATGAAATGTTATTTTGGCACTTCCAAATTTTCAAATTTCATTCCATCAAAAGAAATCCTTGCATACTAAACATGACATTTAGCTTCTATTTCCCATTCAATTTACCCTTCCATTTCCCTTTTTTCTTTCCATCACAAACATTTCTTGCATACCAAATAAGGCTTAAATGTATAGTGAACTGGGAGCCATCACATTTCATGTAGGAACATACCTTATACCTTAATCCATTATAGCCTAGATACATGTAAAAAATATGCTACATCGAAGGGAGAGCATAGGAGATAAAAGTCATCCATTAGTTTCCTAACCAACCAAGATATTGAGGAAAACACCCCCCAAAACATTTGGGTGTCTGTTTCTCTACCGACTCCATTGGTGAAGCATATTAAATAAGAAAATATAAGAACAATATCACACACAACTACACTAAGGGAAACTACTTATCCTTAGACTCAACTACAACTATCATCCCACCTGACATACGACGACCACTATTATGGCCTAAGAAACAAGATTCCACACAAACATAAAAATCAACATCTTTAACCATCTTAACTCAGTAATTAGAAATTAATAATCATTATTTTAACCCTATTACATATTTTCGGTTAAATAATTTCATTTTTTTTTACAAGCCAACATGCTTTCCAAAACCACATTACAATTGAAAATTCAAAACCCATTTTCCGAGGATTTATCCAACCATCCCATGGTTGTCATTAATACATAATTCATTACGACCATCAAAAAAACCCATGAGTTCATTATTAATTAATTTATTACACCATAATTTATAGGTATTGTAGTACTCATCCTAGGCTACCAAATATGAACTTTCTGTGAATCGAGCCAAACCGCATCAAGCATTTAGAAACCATAGAAAACAATATTTGAAAAAACAACCATTTAAAAGTAATTTTAAAGTAACAACCAATGAGAAATACTAACTCTGAACTCGTTCCAGCCGTTCCGATGCTATCCTCGACACCATTGCGCATAACTCATTCCATCCTTCCAACAACATCAACCACCATTATAGCCCCAAATAACCAACCCATTTCTCTGAAAATACTAACAATTCTAAGTTCACAACAAATCACCTGAAGGATCTACCATCCTGAATACATAAAAAGAAACAAAAACATTTTTAGCACGACACATTCATGATAAACTAAAGCCATAATTACAAGGCATACAAGCCTTTAGCAAACAAGAATGAGCTTGCTCAGCCCCAAAGATTTATCTTCAACAACACCGTTTTCATTACCATCTTGAAGTAAGTGATTCATTGTGTATATATTTTAGCAACAAGCAACCTATAACCACCAACTAATATTCACTAGGAATCAACCAAGACATGCTTTAATCAATACTTTCATATTCAACAAATTTCAGGAAGGATGACAATTAAATTCACATGCCTCTTTCATTATTCTTTTCATCATTTCGGTTTTACCTTGTTTATCAAATTAACTGAATATTAATCATGCTAAAAAACATCATAAAAAATAGATAACATGCTATCTAGAAAATCACAAGAGGTATTATCAACAAAGCATTAACACATGTGATCTCAACATCCCTTCTAATTCATTCTTTAATCTAGTTATTAACCTTGTTTTAGTCAATTTTACTGTTACCCAAAAGTTCTAAATCATGATAATCCCACAATTGCACAAACAAAAGGGGAAGTAATGAATCCCATGACTCAATTAGAGGTTCAGAATTATCTGAGAAAAAAATGGATGAACAAAGACCAACCACCACCAAACAAGAAGGAAATAACTCCAAAACCTATCTATAGAAAACCTCCATCAGGTATTGCAGGAATTTCATCAAAAATAGAATAACTCCACAAAAATGAACCTATGAATAGAAAGTAGAACAAGGAATTATGAGGGGAATAGGATAAGAGAGGCTCTTTTGATCCACACATCTTTGATATGATGATCCAAGGTGTTTAGACTCTCAAATAATGTGGTTAGAGGGTGGTGAGAGGGTTAGGGGTTGACTAGGGTTTGAACAAGGAGATTGAAAATCAAACCAAATTCCTGACCCTATATTTATAGAGGAAGACCCTAAGACCCACTACCAGGGAATAATGACTCTTATTATGTATGTGGTGCCTCCGATCAAAGGGTGATTTGATTTTTCAGTGTTTGAATCAATATATCTCCCTAATTCTCATGCACATTCAAAATTGTATTTAAACACATTGATAGGCACCACACCTTGAACCACAGTGTGGCGATTGGTGTTCTAGATGCCCAACAAGACACCAGGACCTCCACCACAATATATGGGAAAACCCCTCGCCATTTTAACCTTCCATGATGAAGATCGCTACATGGAGGACTTGAAATCACCATTTACCTTCCCCCGTGCACAACTTGAGTGTTTCTAAACCAAGAACCACCACACCTATCAACATGGCGTGGTGTTCTTACCGCTTCCCATAGAAAGACTTATTGATCTCCTCACAACACCATTCCAAATGCTTTGGGCATTTCCTATCTCTTTATTTCTAACACGGAGATGCTCAAGCCCTCCTAGTGACCCCACACCCTCCACAATGATGTGTTTTCCTTCTCAGTTTCCCACAGGGGAAACATGCAAGGAAAACACCCTTCCAAATGGCTACTTTGGTTGTTTCACTTGTCGATGTGCCCCAAGCTTCACACAACTATCTCCAAAATGTCTAGGCCTTGAAGCGAACAACTCAAAATTGTATGATCCATGTCTAAGCCTCTGAAACACATAAAATGACTAGTACCACATACACTGTTATGGTGTGATGACCCTCAAGATGACCAAAACACACTCTAGCCCTCAGAACAGCTTGGAACCTCCTCCCAACACCTCAAAGCTCCAAGAAAACGAAAAGGGATGGATCTAGAAATTAGGATCCATACATTAGTTACCTCTCAAACAATTCTCATCCATGTGAATTTAAAATAAAACAAGGGAATAAAAGGAAATATGTTTGAAAAATCATCCCATGAGATACCTCTCAACGATCTCTGTAGAACAAAACACTACCAACACAACATAAGGAAAAAGCACATAAGTATGAAACACCAAAAACCATATCGTAAAACAAGTAAATGTCTTACAAAGCATCTCAAAAAATATTAAACATAAAAAAATCAGGATATTAAGTTCGCATATGCGACTCCCTCTCCTAAGTGATCTCTTAAATCTATTGTCCCACCATAGGATATGAACTGAAATGATAACACACCCGTGCAACACCTTCTCCTGATGGGCCTAGATCTCAACAAGATGCTCCTAGAAAGTCACATCATCTTAAATAATCATATCACCTCAATTGATGATATGTGAATTTAAAATAAAACTTGGGAAGGAATGGAAGGAGTTTCGAACAATCATCCCATGTGATACCTCTCAAGGATCTCGCTAGAACAAAACACCGCCATCACAACATAAGGAAAGAGCACATAAGTATGAAACATCAACAACCATATCATAAAACAATTAAAGGTTATACCAAGTATCTCAAAAAAGATTAAACATCAAACAAATCAGTATATTAAGCTTGCATCTATTACTCACTCTCCCAAGTGCTCTCCTAAAATCTATTGTGCAGCCACAAGACACAAACTAAATGAATAACACACCCGTGAAACACCTTCTCATGATGGCCCTAGATCTAAAAAAGCCACTCCTATAAAATCTCATCATCTTCAAAAATCATTTCACCTCAATTGATAATATGTTAATCATCATGAAGGTACCGACAATGTTGCGACACATGTAAGACATCAAGATTCTGGATCATCTGTAGGGGTAGTGTTAACTGATACGCCACAACTCCAACACATGCCAACACATCAAAATGTCCAACAAATTGGGGAGAAAACTTACTCCCATGAATGAAGCTTTACTATCCACAATGAGGAGAAAACTTTAAGTACACATGATCTCCAATGCTGAACTCCAAAGGCCTCCTCCAATGATCAACATAAGACTTTTGGCGATCTTGTGCCGCCTTCATTCACTCACGGATCACCTGCACCTTCTCTTTTGTGCTCTACACCAATTTCAATCCATGAATTGTTGACTCCCTGACCCTGGCCCAACACATTAGAGATTTAAATGGTATATTATACAACTATTCGAACAGATCCATATCAATGAAAGAGTGATAATTTTTATTGTAAAAAAAATCACCAAGGGTAGACGGCTCACCCATGATCCTCCAAAATCTAGAATACACATGCACAACATGTCCTTTAGGGTTTGGATAGTCCACTCTATTCAATCACCCATTTATAGATGAAAAGTAGTGTTATGTCAAAACATATAGTAAAAAACACTCTCGAGATCTCTTAAAACCCTAGAGGTGAAATGATGATCACAGTTAGAGATGATCAACTTCAGAACCTCATGAAGCCTCACCACCTCATCTAGGTATTATATCGATAAAACCCCAATTATGTTTGACATATCAACTGATAATAAGTGAGATGAATTTGTAATGTCATCCATGATCACCTATATAACATCACGAACTCAGTGAGATTAATAAAAACTAGTGACAAAGTCCATTGAGATGTCATCCCACTTCTTCTGGGGAACATCAAGCTGTTGAAGCAACCCACCAAGAACATCATGTTAAACCTTCACCCTATGGTAAATCAAACATTGAGAGAGAGACTCTACAATGGATATTTTCATGTCAGACCACGAAAACAGAATTCGAAAGGCACGATACAACTTTTCCACACCTAGTTGTAATGACAAAGGTTAATTGAAAAACTCATAGAGAGCCACATCACGCATCGCTAAAGGAACAAACTGTCTCACCTGAAACAACAATTGATGCAGACCATACTTAGACCATCTCTCAAGTGTATCTATACAAACAACTCGATCTCTCCAATCCTATACCTCATAACCCCCCAAGATAAGGCCCCTCTACCCGTTGCACCAAATATGATTACACCATCATTTGATAAAGACACCCTCTATCATCAATTTCTCCCATAGTAAGGTTCATCATGGAAAGCTCCTCCATCAACATACAAAAACCACTAGACTCACATGCAGCATCTCCCTACAACTTCCCAATTAAATTATCTGCCACAACATTTCATTTCCATGGTGTTTAGAAAATATCAAAGTTATAATCTTGAAATAATTTCATCCACCACCACTAAACTAGTTTAGACCATGCTAGGAGAAGATATACCTCCTACTCTTATGATCTGTTAAGACCAAGAAATGATCAATGATTAGGTAATGGTACTACAACTTTAGATCAAACACAACAGTAACAAGCTCAAGTTCTTGAGTGACATTTATATTCATGAGGCCATAACTGCTGAGACACATAATAGATAATCACCCTATGTTTCATCAACAAACAATCAAAACCTGAATACGAAGCATCATAGTAAACCTGAAACACAACTCCTTCCTTTAGAAACTGAAGAACCAAATACTGAAAATCATTTCCTTCAAATAATTTAAATCTTCCTGGTATTGGTTAGTCCACACAAACATATGATTATTTATAGTCAAATCTTTCAATGAGTCATAATATAAGAGAAATCGGGTACAAATATCTTGTAATTGAATGAAAGACAAAGGAAACTCCACACGTCTAAAACATTCTTGGGATTTACCCAAAAAGAAACTACTTCAACCTTTGACGGATCCACAACTACTCCACACCGAGGCATGACATGTCATAAGAAATAAACCTAAAAGGCCCAGATTTCACACTTTGATAGTATCTCAAACAACCGATGACTACAAAGAACTCCAAAAACACCTTGTAAATGATATGTGTGATCCAACTCAGATATTAAGAACACAAGTATATCATTGATAAACTATTGGGTTTGTGGAAAAAAAAATTATATTTCATTAGACATAGTTTTCCAGATGGAGTTTGTCAAACATGGATCATTAGACAGATTAAACAGATGTTCTCCTACTATAGTGTTTTATAGTATTTGCGCTAAAATTTTGTTACCAGACAATTTTCTTGTTGGATAATGTTCAATGGGAACAATGTCACTAGACTGAGGGTTTCTGTGGAAAGGCTTCAATGACTAGATGAAGGTCATCAGAAAAATATTTTCTCAACTAATTCTCATAGGTAACACTTACGTAGGTACTCATACGTAGTAACAAGGTTAACCTTACGTGGATAGAGGAAACCTTTTTCTACCCTTACACAACTATTTGGTTTCCTTTATGAAGGTATTGATTGTTTCTTGATGACTAGATATTGGTGGTTGTGATGGAATATATGACTAGGTATCAATAGTTTATCATGTCAATGAAAGGTTGAATGTGAAAATAGGACGCCATTGAAAACTTTTTGACCTGAAAATTACCTCTATAAAGAGGTGGTGGTCTAGAACATTGAATTGTGATGATAATTGTATGAATAGTGCATGTTTTTGATAAATTGTCTGTGACTAAAAAGTGGATAGGAAGTGAGAGAGTCCTTTTTAATCGTTTGTATCTCCCTTAATGAAAATGTTTTTAGTGGTTCCTCATGGATGTAATACTTTGTCTGAATCATGTTAAACCTTGTTTTCATCTTTCTTTTGTTGTTTTTTATAGAATGACCATTGATATTATGTGTGGTGATTAGGTTGGTATCCCTCTTCCTAGTCCTAATGCACATAACTCGAGAGGTGGAGATTATTGAAAAAATATATGTTCGATAACTTTATGAAGCAACCCCCATTTTTTTCCGGGCAGGATGATGTGTCAGAATAAATATATCTATCCGGTGAACATTGTCTCACCATGTCCATTCGTTGGATCAAACAGACAGACGTTCGTGGTTGATTCAGTGGTTCTCCTCTCAACATGTGGCATCAAAGGGATATTTCTAGGTTCTACTTTACTCACAACATTTAGAAGTTTCGTTCCATCACTTTCAAGTTATTAGATTTTAGTTGGTTTACTATTATCATGAGAATGAATTTAGAGAAAGTAAAAGTTTTTATCAGTACATTTGATGGAACAAGAAAGATTACAGGAATCAACCTGAGTGGCATAACATTACATATGTATCAAAGATGGAAAATTGAGAGGATAAGTCGTAAAGAAGAAGTCAAAGTAATTCAATAGGTTCAGGTCCTATATGCTGGATTTTGTGTAAAGAAGGGGCATATCAAGAAAGATTGCAGGAATCAGTCTGAGGTGTTAACTTTTGAACCAAAAAACTCAGTCAGTACAATAGATGAAGGGTCCAACTTGATACTAAGTATAATCATTCCAGAGGAGTCATGGGTTATTGAGTTAGGGGAATCATTCCATTCAATTGGTGATTAGGGGTTCATGGTTGATTATATACCAGGAATCTTAGGAAGAGTATATCAAACTATTGATCAAGTCGTGAGCATACTTGGAAAAGGTGATGTGAACAATTAAATGAAACATAAAACTTTCTTGAAGCTGAATGATGTTATACATATTCCATGCCATTTGATGAACTTCATATTAACAGGGTAACTTGATGATGTAGGTTTCAAAATGAATTTTTTCGAATGGTGTTTTGAAGATTAACAAAGGTTCTATAGTGATTTCTTGTGGAGTAAAATAAGGTACATTTTATCTTACTGTAAGAAGTAATGAAGTTGAAATTATTGAAACGAATTCATCAAATGGTCCATAAAAGTGGAACTGCAGGTCTGATCACCTTAGTGACAAAAGGATTAAAGTTCTAGTGGTGAAGGGAATACTTAAACTCAATCACACTGAATTTGGAAGATGAACGAGTAGTATGTTTGGAAAATAAAAGAGAGTTTCCTTCAACTAGGATGGAAGAAATTTGAAGAATCGAATGTTAAAACTTGTTCATTATAATGTTTGGGGTTCAACCCATATTTGTTTGTATGGAAGACCACTGTATTTTATGACCATCATTGATGACGCCACTGAAAAGGTCTGGATCTAATTTACAAAATAATATGTTTTATGTGTTTCAAGCATTTTTTAGGGATAATTTTTTATCGATAAGGTGTGTGAAAGAATGTTGAAATGTATCTAGACAGACAGTGGTGTGAGATTCACTGGACACAACATTCATAACATCTATAAAAAGAAGTGAATGAGGCATGAAAAGACTATTCTAGGGACTCCACAACGAAATGGAATAGTTGAGAGAATTAATCAGATAATGACAGAGAAAGAAATAAGTATGAGGCTTCACTCGGGAATTCCTAAAGAAATTTTGTCATAAGACTTGAATAAAGCATCTTACTTGGTGAAAATATTATGGCTTCAGCTATGGGATATGAACATCTCGAAGAACTTTGGTTCAGTAAGAGACCAGAGGTCAACCATCTCAAAATATTTAGAAATGTCACATATGTTCTTATTGATGTTACAAATAGAGATAAGTTAGAGGTGAAATTCAAATTGTGATTTATTATCAGATACGGTGATGAGAACTTCAGTTAGCACATGGGGGATGATGAAATGAAACAATTGATTCGGAGCCAAGATGTTATTTTCAATTAAGAAATTCTCTGGAAAAATCAAAAACTGAATGAGAGGGAAGTTGATGATTGTTTAACTATCAATGTTTAGAATGATTAGACAAAATATACCAAACTAACATACAATCTGGATGTTCATGGGAAACATCAGAGGTTGGAACTTCATTAGTTAGAGTACTAGACAAAGGCAGATTAGATAGACCATTGATAGATGGTGAAAGATCGAACAGACAAGTACCAGAAAAAGAACGATCAGGAATACCTTTATATGATAAATTACTACATGAAAGTGAGGTTTGAATGGTTGAACCTGAATTTTTGTTGATAAAATACACTCTTATTAGAAAACATGTTCATAGGTTTAAGAATGATATGAACTTTTTAGTTCTAACGAAAGTAGGGGAACTAGACCGTCTGAAAGAAGCAACTAATATCAGAGACTCTAAACAGTGGGAGTCATCCTTGGAAGAGGAAATTAATTCCTTAAATCTCAAAAATACTTAGGAGTTGGTTGAGCTACCAGATGTAACGGGGGATTTAGAAAACAAATTATATTTTCATTTGAAAGAGGAATCTAATGGGAGTAAGAGATATAAAGAAGGTTTTGTGGTGAAAGGTTTTTAGTAAAAGGAGGGTATTGAATTTTTTTAAATTTTCTCATAAGTTGTGAAATACACAACCATTCAGACAATGCTTAGCGTTGAAGCATTCATTGATTTACACTTGGAGTAGATGGATGTAAAGACAATATTTATTCATGGAGACTTAGAGTAAGAAGTTTACATGGTTCAACCCATGGGTTATGAAGTTATTCTAAATAAGGATTTGGTATGTAAGTTGAAACGAAGTATTTATGTCTTGAAGCAAGCTCCAAGACAGTGGAATAATAAGTGTGATGCTTTCATGTTTGAATAATGTTTTAGTAGATGTGAATCCGATCAATATTGTTAAAAAAATAGTGGGATGATTGAACATATCTCAAACTATTGTTGTATGTAGATGATAAGTTGATTGTTGGTCCGAAGTTCTAACAGATTGAGGAACTTAAGACGATTTTTTCAAGAAGGTTCGATATGAATAATATTGGGAAAGATATAAAGATCTTGGGGATGTGAATTGAGAGGGATATGAAATGTGACTCACTGGTTTTATCCTAGAAGGAATACATTTGGATTTCCATCGAAAGATTTCGAATGAATATTTGTAAACCCATCTTAACCCCCATTGTCAGACACTTCAAACTTACAAAAGTTCAGGCCCCATGAATGGATGGAGAAGTTCATGACATGGAGTAGGTTACTTATGATTTAGATATAGGAATTTTGATGGGCCCTCGGGGGTGTAGCCTAGTGGTTACGCCTTTGAGGGGTCTCACAGGAGGTCTCTGGTTCGAGTCTCCCCGAGTACTTATAGGTGCTGTATATTTTTGTTGTTACTTTGTATCCCCTCGCACAAAATACTGTAATATAGGAAGTTTGATGTATGTAATGATTTTTACTCAACCAGATATTACTTTTTCAGTGAGATTTGTTAGCCATTTCAAGATAAATCGTGGAAGGAAACATTGAGAACTATTAAATGGATATTATGATACTTCAAATGGACAGATAATGATGCTATACATTTTCGTGATGATGATAGATGAAAGGACTTGTAGATGTAGATTTTTCTGCAGACATTTATTAATAGAAAATTACTACTGTGTTTGTATTTACTTTTGGTTGAACAATGGTAAGATAGATGTATTAGTTGTAACCAGTGGTCAAATTATCTAGAATAGAAGAAGAGTAAGTTTCTACCAATGAAGCACATAAGAGTTGATATGGTTAATGCACATACTGAATAATCATGGAAAGGGATAAAAAATTAGAGTTATTTATGATAGTTAGAGTTTCATTCATCTTATCCACAACATAGTGTTTCATGCACGAATGAAACACATTGATTTGAAACATCACATCATACAAAGTCTATTAGAGAATAACGTGTTGTATCTTCATAAGATCCCTCAAATGAAAAATCCTATATATTTGTTTACTGGGATGATAGTTCAAGAAGGATTGAGGGAACATTGTACCTCAGTGGGACTTCGCTAATCGGATAGAATGGGGGACATTGCTTACATTCGATAGAGGAAGAGTTATAGTGAAAGAAAGATGGAGTAGGATAAAATCATAAAGCAATTTCCAAGTAAGATATTATATGTTTTGTGGAAGTTTTATTCAGGTTTAACTAGACAAGTCTTTTTGGATGGAGTCGATCATACATTGATCACCAGACAAACCAAATAGATGTTTTCCTACTGTGGTGTTTCAAAGTGTTTGGGAGAAACTTTGTTATTAGATAGAATATCCATTGTATAGATTTCAATGGATTCAATGTCATCAGATTGAGGGTTTTGTGGAAAGGCATTGATGATTAGATGAATATCATTGGACTGATATTTTATGAGTTGATGTTAGTAAGATACCCTTTCATGGGTACCCTTACACAACAATAAGGATACCATTATACAGATAGAGGAAAATTATTTCCACCCTTATACAACTATCTGGTTACCCTTATGCTGGTATTTATTGTTTCTTGATAACTAGTTATTATTGATTACAATGGATGATGAAATTGTATATCAGTAGTTTTCACGTCAGTGAAGGTTGACCATTAAATTGGAGTTCAGTGAAAACTTGTTAACAGAACAATTACCTCTATAAAGAAGTGGTTGCTCAACTCTCTAAATTGTGATGATAACTATATGAACATTGTATGTTTCTATAAAATTTTATGAGGATGAAAAGTGGAGAAGAAGTGAGAGAGATCATTGTACTCATTTGTATCTCCCATAATGAAACTGTTTTTTATGGTCCCCTATGGATACCGGACATTGTCTGAACCATGTTAAATATTGTTTTTCCATTTGATGTTTTGAGTGAAGAATGATCGTTGATCTTATGTGTGATGATTAGGTTGGTGATACTATTTTTAGTTTCAGTGCACATAACCTAATAGGGGGAGATTATTAGATGAATATGTGTTTGATAACTTCATGAAGTTACCCCCTTTTCACTGTGCAGGAAGAAGTGTCCGGATGGACATCTCTGTCTAGTGAACATTGTCTCTCTAGGTCCATCTATTGGATCAAACATATTGAGGTTCATGGTTGCTTCAGTGGTGCTCCTCCCAATATAATCATCACCATGAGTAAATCCAAAACTTCACAGAACACAAAATTCATCAGTTCCATGAACATGATTGGCGTGTTCATCACACCAAATGTCATCACAATGAACTCAAAATGACATTGAAAAATATTCTTCAAAATATCCTCATCCTTCACCGAAATATGATGATATCTCGATCACAAATTGACCTTTTACAACCATCTCGCTTCCTTCAATTGATCAAATAAATCATCAATCATGAGAGTGGATAACAGTTCTTCATTGTTACTAGATTTAAGCAATGATAATAGATACACAAAAATGGATAGCTATCTTCCTTTTTTGAAAACCAGACTCGATCACCCCATGGTGAAACACTAGGACAAATGAATCTTCACTACAGAAGACATCGGGGAATTCTTCCACAACTCAGGGAAACACCATCGGTCAATCATCTTCTTAATTCAACGCCATCCTAACCATGAAGTAAGACAAGGAATCAACACGCCTATGACCCATCCATGGGCTTTTCTCTCCAACAAACACAACCTTCACTCCATCAGTATCGTAGAACATAACACATCTCATGAAGAAATATACAATAGCCTACACCAAATATAGCGATTCCTTCTCAATAATGATGTCAAATAGAGGTATCTAAAAATATAATAAGTCTCCCCAAAAGTGATTTTACCCTAACATATGCTCACAATCTCTACACACATTATACAATTTAGATTGACCTCTGAATGACATAGTTAACACAAAGGGCACTACAAGTCTCTACACTCCAAGTCCCAAATCACAAACTATGTCATGAACTGGCCCATCTACCCTCATACCCCAATAATCGAGTCAGCCCTGACATAGCACGATGGGCGTTCCCTATCCTAACAGGTCAGTGACTAGAACCTAACATCATACAACATACAAGTGGGGATAATTTTACTACAAGAATACAGAAGCAAAAGGAAACAAGACAGTATGCATAACAAAAGAAACTCCATTGGGAGTGAAGTACCAGAATACAACAAGGAATAATAATCCCAAAGCATTACATCCCAAGTACGAAAATGGGTAAAAACATCCCAAGTCTTGGAGGACACAACTCACAAAGAATGTGGGTCAACAACTAGATCAAGCCCCAAGTGATCCTTTCCCCTTGCTCGAACCTAGAAGAAGGAAGTCTAGAAACACCCAAATGCAAAAGTAGGGTGTGAGCTAAAAATCCTAGTATGGTATCACCAAGGATTCCATAACTGATACCAATAATAGATTAACCAAGAATGTGCTTTCAGTATTAAAAGAAAAAACTATTTGAAATTTTAAAGAATAATTAACCAAATCATGCTATACATCTCAAATGATGGAAATAAATATTTTAAGCAATGATTTTAAAAATGATGGAACATTTCCATATCAATGGATTAAATAAAAACAGTTACATCAAACAGTTTATATAAATTTAGAAGGCATATAAAGCAGTTTAAAACTTTGTAATACATTTATATCATGAATATAAATATCAAGCGAGCAACATGGTCATCTTCCAAATAGGTATGATAATATTTCCGCTTATATGGATTCACACTCTCTATGTGATTTAAACAAAATGTGTATATACATGTCCCGATGACACTGGCCAAAGGCGACTTATCACCAACCTGTCAAGGATGTGGCCCACTGCATGTATGTTTTAGAATGTTGTAATAGCGTAGAGTGTTCCCAAATAACTCACTAAATACCTAAGGCTTGCATGTTCTCTTAATTAATCAATGATGGAAAAAAATTTAAGACAACTTAAAAATACAATTAAATCCCATTCTTTCATTTCCATGCTAATTTTCCATTTAGAACCAAAAATGGGTTTTAATAAAAAAACATGCCTCTTTTTCAAGATAAAACAAATTGATTTTTATCAAAACATTTTAATCCATTTTAACAAGTTTTAAATCCATTCAAAACCAACTCCATCATTTCATGACTCATTCACACAATTAAATTCAACAATTTAATTGAAAACATTTCCATTAAAACTCCAATCTAAATTCAACAATTTAAATCATCAATTGAAATAAATTAAACAATATAAGGTTAATCATTTTTTTGGCTAATCAGGATTGATCCACCTACCTCAAGGTCTCCAATGTCTACAACAACATTAAACCACCATGTGTATTTCAATACACCTCCTCACGACCTTAATATCAAAACATCAGCACACCAAGGGCCAACGTTCGTCAAGAGGTCCTAGAACCAATGTGTGTTATTTTATTTTGAAATAAAAATTCATACGTGATAATACATTCTCTCTCCTGGATAATATCTGGGTTTTTGATTTATGTTAATGCATGTAATCACAAGAAATATCCATAAGAATAATTATAAACCTTGTTTGATAATTATATCCCTAAAATAATTTGAGAACAAAGATAATATTCAATATATTTTTTTAAAAAAAATATATATGTATATATATTTATGTATATATATACATACATATATATATATACATATCCAGATATCCATTGATAATGATATTATCGTTTAATAAAACATTGAATTTATTTAGTGATTATTTCTTCAACAAATAACCTTTAATAATTTCAAGAAATTATCATTTTATAATATTAATAATTAGCATTTTTTAATCAACATAATTATCCTATGATAATTATGATAATCAAGCCATGTGATAATTATATTAAAATTATCCTGTTATAATCCATGAAATTATACGTTAATAAATTTATCTACATATATTATTCACAAGCACGTGATATGATTGTCAATATGTATGTATGTATGTATATATATTATTGTGTGTATATATATATATTATTAATTTATTTAAAAAAATATCTTTTGATAATCTCACAAGAACTATTGTGATATAATTCAGGTTTAAATATATTTTTTTAAAAATTGTGATGGAGGGAGAAAATAAAGAAAATAAGATAAAGAAATTAAAGAAATCAAAAAGAAAATAAACAAACCAATGTATGAGGGGGTGTGAGAATAGGTGTCACACACTAGAATCGAAGGACTTCGGATGAAAAAAGTTCACAGCCGCACCTTTGAGGGGTTCCAAAGCCCTGAAAAATTGAAGGAAACAACCCAATCTAAGGATTTTATGGTTCTAATATTTTAAACCCTAAATAAACACATCATTAAATACCTCAAAATGGAACACCCAATTTAATGAATGATTCCTCAGAAAACTAAGTATGGATCATTTAATTTCACCCGATTAATACTTTTCCATTATGAACCGGTGAAAATGGTTGAGAAATGGGGTTTTTGAATCCATAAACCATCAAAAATGGAGTTACGGGTTTGTTTAAGATAAGTGAACAATGAATCTGATTTGTGGAATTAATTTAATAATTAAATGAAATTAATAATATCAATTATTTAATATATTTATTAAATAACATAAAAATTATAAGAGACCAAACCAAATGCACATTGATCATGAATGTTATATGTCACCTAGGGTAAACACCTTATTCCAAACCCAACAGTGGTCTCATTTTTCTCATAGGATGCACTATTTGAGAGATATTAATGATTTATTATTTAAAAATTATAATAATTAATTAATTGACATAAAAAGGGTTATTTTTGCGAGAGAGACATCCAAATAATCGATGCATACCAATGTTATACACTTTTTATGGTAAACCCCCCATTCTAGACTCAACGGTGGTCTCATATTTCTCATATGTCACACCGTTTGGGAGATATTTAATTAATTTTAATAAATAATATATTATACATTTTCTAATTACTTTAACTCATGATAAATACATCCAAATTTCTGGTGCCATCGAATGTTATACCCCTCTTAGTGTAATCACCATATTATAGACATAATAATGGTCTCAAATTTCTCACACACCACACCATTTTAGTGTTATTCAATTATATTGAATAAAAAGTGTGTGTTCTTTTAAAAAATTATTATATATAATATTTTTTTTCTATCTTTGCTGAGCCTTTTCGGGCCCCGAAAATATCCCAATAACTTTGTATCAAACTCCAAAAAAATATTTAATTGAACATTCTATGATGTCAAATAGCATTTAAGGTCTTTAACACATTTATCAAAAATCTCGCTGATAAATAATTTTTTTCCACTTAAGATATTAATAATTTAAAACAAGTGGGTTAAAGAATATATGAAACAATAATGGTTTTTTACCATCTCCCCAATATATGAACCTTCTGTCCTCAGAAAGACTACGAATAATCCTCTGTGTCAAGAAGATGGGGCCACTAATCTCTCATAAGAGCCTCCCTTTCCCAGGTCTCATAAGAATCAGAACTATGCTTCCATAGTACACGAACCAGAGGTATCATCCTCCCACCTAGTACCTTGATCTAAGAATCAACAACCCTGATTGGTCGTTTAGGCATAGGTAAATCTGGTTCAATCTCAAGATCACTCTAGCTCAAAACGAGATATATATCAGAGATATACCTTCGTAGCTACGATACATAATACATGTTATGTATCGACGTCAACTGCGGTGGTAGATCTAGACTGTATGTAACTTTCCCTACCTGATTGAAAACCTCAAAAGGTCCCAAAAAACAAGGAGAAAACATACCTTGCCTCCCAAGTCGTTGATAACCAAACAAGGGTGAAACCTTCAAGAAAACTTGGTCACAAACTTTGAACTCCAACGGTCTACAATGATGATCAACATAAGACTTGTAATGGCTCTGTTCTTTCAACATTCTATAACGAATCAACTGGATCTTAATTGCCGTCCCATGGACCAAACTCAGTCAAACTGAAGAACATTCACCAATATCTAGCCAACATAAAAGATATTTATAAGGACGACCATAAAGTGCCTCAAAAGGATCCATTTTGATCACGAACTAATAACTGTTGTTATAAGGAAACTCAACTAGCCTCAATTGATCATCCCAAGCCCCACCAATGTTGAGAATGCATGCACAAATCATATCCTCAAGGATATGTATAATTCTCTCTTTCTATCCATCTGATTAAGGATGACAATCCATTCTCAAATGGACTTCAGATCCCAGTGCCTCCTGAAGGCCTCTCCAAAAGTGAGAAGTTATCTGAGGATCCCTATTAGAGACTATAACAAATGTAACTCCATTAAAATAAACAATATATTTCAAATGGAGATTTCCCAACTCCTCAACTATGGTTGTATCTTGAATGCGTATGATGTTATCCAACTTGGTCATCCTGTTGATCACAACCCATATCGAATTCTTCTTACTATGGGTTAGAGGTAACCCAACCACAAAGTCCATAGAGATTTCTTCCCACTTCCATGTAGGGACTGAAAGTGGTTGAAGAAAACCCAATGTTTTTTGTTGCTTGGATTTCACCTTCTGGAATGTATAACAATGAGATACAAACTCAGCAATGCTCTGTCTCATACCTGACCACCAGAACTGTTTCCACATATCACAAAACCTCTTAGTGGTTTTTGGGTGCACACCCCACCGAAAGTTATGGAAATCCTCCATCACAGCCTTCCTTGCCACTGACGACACAACATAACCGTTTATATAACAAAAAAAACACCCTCTTTGGAGAATGACCACTGGGCGTCGGTCTCCCCACTATAAAGAGAGTCCCTAATGCTATGTAATTAATCATCAAGCTGTTGTTCATGAAGAAACATCTCGATAAGAGAAGATGTAAACTGAACACTGGCTAATGAAACTTCATCCCCCTTCCACTCAACTCCAATATGCAACTGTGCAAAAAAAAGCCATCAAACTCCACTCTTTCGAAGATTCTTTCACAGCCTGTGTTGGAAGTTTCCTGATTAACGCATCTGCAATGACATGTCCTTTACCCAGGGTATAGGCAATGTCAAATTCGAAAAATTGTAGGTACTCCACCCAACAACTTTGGTGGAGATTCAAATATTTTTAATAGAAGATATAAGTCATGATCTTATGGTCTTAATACACAATAAACCTTTCTCTATAAAGGTAATGTAACCAAAACATAAGCGCGTGCATTACAACTACAATTTCAAGTTCGTGGGTAGGATAGTTCTTCTCATGAGGATTAAGCTGATGAGATCCATAGACAATAACATGATTTCCTTACATAAGGACACATCCCAAACCTGAACCCGATGCATCACAAAAGACCACGTAACCTTTCCCACCCTCAGGAAGAGTTAACATCAGCATAATAGTCAAAATATGATTTATCTCAACAAAATAACTATGAAATTTATCATTCTAGGAAAAATTCACTCCCTTTTGAGTCAAAATAGTAATCGGAGAAGACTTTGATAATTACTTAACAAATTGGTGATAATATCCTGCTAAGCCCAAGAACCTCCAAATATCGAAAACATTTCATAGTTTTTCTTATGTCATAACAACCTTCACCTTATCAGGATCAAATGATATTCTTTATTCTAACACCAAATTTCCCATGAATTTCACTTCTCAAATCTAGAAATCTCCCTTTGAAATCTTGGCATAAAGTCGGTGATTCCTTAGTAGACTCAGAACTGTTCTCAGATGATGAACATGATACCCCTTAGACTTGGAGTAGACAAGAATTTCATCCAAAAATACTACCACAAGGGTATCCAGATACTCATGGAAAATCATTTTAATTAAATCCATGAAATCTGTAAAAGAATTTTTTAAGTCGAAGGGCATAAAAAGGTACTCATAATGTCCATACCTCCTCCAAAAAGTGGTTTTCTAGATTTCATGTTCTTTTATCCGCAACTGATTGAAACCAATTCAAATATCAATCTTTGAAAACCACTTCTACCCTTTCAACTGATCAAACAAATCATCAATTCGTGGTAACGAATATTTGTTCATTATAGTAACTCAATTGAGCGTTTGATAATCAACACATAAGTGAAGAGACCTGGCACTGCCCAAGGTGATATAGCTGAGCATTTAAATACTTTCTCAAGAATATCGTCTAACTAGGATTTTAGTTATTTTTGTTTAGTTGGAGCCATTCAGTAAGAGGGAATAAAAACCGGTAGGGTACCAGTTATTATGTCAATAGAAAAATCAACCGCCCTTTCCAGTGGAAAACTAGAGAAGTTAGAAGGAAACAAATCAAGAAACTCAGTGATGACTGAAGTAAGATCACCACACATTGAATCCCTCTCTAGATTAAAAGAAAACACTGATATCACTTTCCCTAACTCAAAATAAGAGGGTCCTTCTCTGGACGAACTTGGGTCTCATTCTACTTGAAAGATAAGAGGCACAACACTAGGTGTATTAAGGTAGACCCATAAAAGTTAACAATCGATCTTGGATTTATTGACAATGAGCCAATCCATTCCAAATATGATTTCAAGATATTTCATGTCGCGAACCAAAAAACACCAAGAAAGCTCGACATCTGATAGATAGAAGACACAAGCAGGACTACAGAGACCGTACTTTCACTTTGTACCAAGAGGTGTAGTAATATCCATTGCACAAGATAAAAGCTCCATAGTTAGATTAAAAAGATTAAAAATATGGGTTGAAATAAATGAGTGAGATGCACTGGTATCAAATAGAGCAGTCACTAAAGATAATGCTACAGTAATTGTACCTCTCACAGTTTCCGGACCCATGTATTCTACCAATAATGACTCTTACACTATTTTATGAAGCTTAACTTTGGATCCATGTGGCTAGAACCCTTTTATACGTGATGTATTTGATTAACCCGCAGTTTTTTGAGGTACTGATGATTCTGTTTCAATATGTGGAGTAGAGAAGTGATGGAAGAATCTATGTAAGTGCCCTAAAAGTCTATAGGATCAATAGTTATTATGTGCCTTAGTTCATATCCTATCAAAATGTCATAGCATGCCACACTGATAGAAAGTAAAATAACTCCCTCCTAGTGCTACAGGAGGTCTGGAATGACTCTATCGTCAATAACTACCATGAGAATCATCATGCTTCCATTTTCATTTAAAGGAACCAACGCTGCCACTAGTAGGAAAACGGAACTCCCTTCAACCCTGACTTTCCTGTTAGGTCCATATCAACCATCAACAACCTATATAGCACATCAAAATATGTGGGAAACTTCAGTAATAAAACCTGAGAACAAATATATGATCGATGTCCCAACTAAAATATTTAAGCCTTCATCTTCCCATTAGATACAATCTCAGAAGAAAACTGCACCAAATCATCAAAGTGATTTGAGTACTCAATCACGGTTCTGTTGGACTGTTTATGCTTGAAAAACTCCACAACCATAGCTAACACCATTGATTCTAGATAGAAATAGTTAGTGAAAAGATCCTTGAAGTCTTTCCACTCTAAACCCTCATTTTTTTCAGCTGTCACCATCATGTACCATCATCTCTTGCTCGGTCTCTCCAACACGACGGTGAAACAATTCACCTTGATCGCATCAGGTGTCTCCACGAACCCAAACAGATGTTCAATCTTGCTCAACCATTCCTCACCATGTTGAGGGTCAGTGGAGCCTTTGAAAACTGGTGGCTTTTGGCATAGGAACTCTTGAGAATGATTTCTGAGAACATCCCTATGAGGATCCATAGTTGGATCTTGAATGGGAACTGGAGATGGTTCATGTTCCCGAGCATGGATAGTGTGAACAATCACCTTAACCAGACTCAGATCCACAACAGGACTCGCTTACCGAGATTCAGCAGCAACCTCTTTATGGATTCGATTCGCACATCTTCTCAGAGGTAGGATTCTACAAAACAATAAAAAATATAAAATAATACATTATATTAGCACTCAAACTGAGTAATAAGGAAAAATATTCTTTATAGAAGGGATAAAAAGTATTTGTATTCCACTCTATCCAAATCCAAACAGGTAAAAGACTAGAACTAATCCACACAATGCTTTTCCCTAACCACCCTTGGTGACTTGAGGTTCATTGCAGTGAGATATGACCAGACACTCAATCTCAAATCCCTCCTATGTCCTAAAAATATTTAAAAAATTCCTACTGAATTTAAGTAAATAGAAATATCAATAACCTCTCTTTGATACCACTTTGTCACAAATCGGCCCAAGTACCCTCGTAACCCGATAACCAAGCCAACCCTCACATATACCGAAGTGAATTCCCAATCCACATGGGTTGATGACTAGAACCTGACATCATACAACGTATAAGTGGGAACGATTTTGACACAAAAATGTGGAAACAAAAGAAAACAAGGAAGTATTCATCACAAAAGAAACTCCACCAGGAGTGAAGTACCAGAATACAAAAAGGCATAAAAATCCCAAATTATTAGAACCCAAGTATGAAAATGGGGAAACACAACTGAAGTATCAGAGGAGAAAACTCACCAAGACTAAGGGTCAACAAATGGATCCACCTCCAAGTGATCCTTTCCCCTTGCTCGAACCTGGTAGGAGGAAGTCTACAAACACCCGATGGAAAAAGTAGGATGTGATCTAAAAATCCTTGTAGGGTCTCACCCAGAATTCTATAAGAGATTCCAATAATAGATTTACCAAGAAAGCGATTTCAATGTTAAAATATAAATGTTTTTTACATTTTAAGTCATAATTAAACAAATCATGCTATACATATCAAATGATGGAAATATATATTTTAAGAAATAATTTTTCAAAGATGTAGTATTTCTAAAGAAATGGCTTAAATAAAAAAGGTTACATAAAACAATTTATGTAATTTCAGATGGCATGTAAAATAGTTTAAAATATTGGAAAACATTTATATCTCAAATATAAATAATAAGAGAGAGACATGGTCATCTTCCAAATAGGTACGATAATATTTCTGGCTATAGGACTCCACACTCTCTAAGTGAACTCAGAAAAATGTATACACACACATCCTAATGAAACTGGCCAAATACAACTTGTCAAGAACCCTTTCAGGGATGCGACCTTCTTAATGTATGTTTTAGAATGTTGTAATAGTGTAGAGTGTGTCCAAATAACTCACTAACTACATATTAATTTCATGTTCTCTTATTGTAATAGAGTAGAGTGTGTCCTAATAACTCACTAACTACATAATAATTTCATGTTCTCTTACATAATCAATGATGATCAATTTATTTTAAGATTTATTAAAAATAAAATTAAATCACATTCTTTTATTTCCATGCCAATTTTCCATTTAGAACCAGAAATGGGTTTTAATAGAAAACATGCCTCTTTTTAAGATAAAACCCATGGGTTTTTTATCGAAACATTTTAATCCATTTTCACACGTTTTAAATCCATTCAAAACCAACTCCATCATTTCATAACTCATTCACACAATTAAATTCAACAATTTAATTGAAAAATTTTCCATCAAAACTCCAATTTAAATTCAAAAATTTAAATCATCAGTTGAAATAAATTAAAAAATTCAAGGTTAATCATTTTTATTACTAATTTGGAAAGAACCACCTACCTCATGGTTTCCAATGTCTGTGGAAAAAAATAAACCACCCGGTGTTTTTCAATACACCTCCTCCTGACCTTAATATCATAAGCGTTAACACACCAAGGGTCTATCTTCTCCAAGGGGACATAGAACCTGTTGGAGTTGGTGGTCTATAACCAACTAATTTTTACTCTATTTATTAATAAATGCCTTATCACATCATGATTGTTATTCTGCATGACAATGCATGTGATAATGTCCTAAGGATAGCTGTTGCATTAATGGGTCATAGCGGATCCCTGCTATGATGAGAACCCAAAAGTTCCATAAAACTGTTCTTGAATATATGTTATATGGCCGGATGATGTTATTTGAGGGACACAGATAATACAGGCCATTATGGGTGAGGACTCATAAAACATTGAGGAAACTTCTCATGGTGTGCACCCTTGGTAATATCTAGGAGGATATTATGAGAACGAGACCCGCCAGTAGGAAATCCACATTTCATAGTGTCATTGGATGTTCCTATATACAGACGTGTGTATTGGTCCTTAGACATTAAGATTATTATTAATGGGTATTACAACTCACTCACTTAGATTTATTAACAAAAACTGTGACGACACACTATTCGCAGTGAGGTAAGATATGTTGGGTGCGTTAGAAGTAATACGGCATTAATAGATAATGAGAGAAAGGATTTGTACCTTCTGTTCCATAACAGAAGTAGATATCTCAGGCCCTTTGATGGAATTGATATATCCTAAATCAATCTATGGCAATGGTAAGGTATGGGCGAGTTCAATTCTGGGAAGTCAAAGAAAGAATAATGGAGCACATGGGTTGATGGCACTATCATGCAACCCGCTTGATTGGAGATATCAATAAAAGGGATTATATTACACGGTAAGTGTTCATAAGAGGTGACACATCATTGCGGCGTTAACTTCTTTCTCTATGGGTGCCTTGGCGTGTTGCAAGACACTAACCTTGGACTTTAGGTAGGCTCTGCTTAATGCCACTGAGAAAGAGTCCTAGAGGGTCACACACTAAGTGTGTCCATGTATCTTAGTTAAATATTAATTTAACAAGTTAAATAAATATTATTTCTGACTGTGGTTTAATAATTATTTATGGATGCCTGATCACATTTATTTCGACACTAGTTTTTCGAGAGAATATATTGTGGGAGAAATAATAAATATTTATTAGCGAGTAATGCAGTTATATTTATTTAAGAAATAAATTGCCATTACTCAAGGTCTAATAAATATGTTGGAGGAAATAAATAAAATGGAAAAATAAAAGTACACGCCGTGTGGTTTGTTTTTTTGGGATTCGTGAGAATATATTGTTTAATTAATTAAATGATATTAAATGTAATATGTTGGGCACATGTCAAGTAATAATGATGGTCAACTGTCATTATTAAGACATGGGGTATTACAAAGAATTAAATGAAATGATTAAATGCTTTCAGGAAATTAATTCATTTTATTATTCTAAGTATTATAATCCTAATTACATTTATTCTCATAAAAACAGAGCCATTGTTGTGTACAACGGATTTGGAAAAATACTCTCAGGCCAAGAGAGAATTGTTTTTCCACCAAGAATGCTTTCACGTTACGAGAGCGAGATCCTCCTCCGGATCAAGGTGGTTGATGGAGGACATCGAAATTGAAGGTTATTCCGTGCTAGCACCTAGAGATCCCTTCAGTGACATCCCGAGATACATGGTTCATGTGTGGATCACTGCTAGAGGACTCATGTATTTGGATTCTATAATGCAACGACGGATAACAAGATCGTGACCAGAGACTCCAATGAAGAAATAATTCTATCGAGGTAATACTTATGAATTAATTAAATTACTTATAACCAACATATTATGAACCAATCTCAAGGGTTCTGGGACTCTTCTTTTCTTTTTCATTCTTCGTTCTATTCCAAAGATTCAGCGTTTTATATCAGGACAGATCTCGGATTGAACGTTGTTTAACGTTAAAATTAAAGTTGGGAAAACACACCAATGCACTTCTAGTGTTCCTAGAACCTACAAGTGGTA
Source organism: Viscum album (assembly GCA_963277665.1). Taxonomy (NCBI): domain Eukaryota; kingdom Viridiplantae; phylum Streptophyta; class Magnoliopsida; order Santalales; family Viscaceae; genus Viscum; species Viscum album. Next base: position 372,464,062 of record OY728160.1, on the reverse strand, counting down.
TTAGAGGGGTCATATCATTGATTATAATTATTTAGTTTTTCATTGGTAATTTATGTATTTAATGATTTAGTTATTTCAATTCAATTTTAATCGTTTTGGAAATCTGAATATCGAGATCTGTTCCTCCTCCCTCATTTCTCATTCACCTCAACGAAACGATTTTTTCTTTTAATTTTGATTAAAATAAAAGAGAGGAACTCATCCATAGGATCCAAACGTTTGTAGCCACAAAACACCAAAGTACACGGTGTGTATTCGGAAGTACACGCTGTGTAGTCTAGGTTCAATGCATTGACTGATCCTCCAAATCAGGCCATGTATTGGATTCATTCTAAGAATTTAAGACACTGTGTGTTGACAAGAAATAGGTGGCACACAGTTTTCGGATTACACGCCATGTGGTCCAATGAACACGACATGAAGTCCCTTCGGGTTAGGGTTGGTCCGGGTACCCTGTACACGGCTTGCCCGGCTAGAAACCATGTAACGTGGAAACTACACAGCGTGTGTCCCACAGAACACGCAGTGTACGCTGAAAATTTTCAAAGTACATAAACACTCCATGTCCATGGGTGTGTACTTCGGATGGATGGTGAATAAAAGTACACGCCGTGTAGTCGGAACTACAAGTCATGTATTCACCCAAATTACACAGATTTATTAAAATTTATTATTATATTATACAAACCCTTGAGACGTGTACCATGGAGCAGGCGTAACGCTGAGGCACAACCCGTGATAGGTGTTTTATATATGTGTGTTTAATTTATAATCTTCATAATAAATGGGAATTCACCGGGTTTCCTCCAAGGTACAAGTTATGTACAAGGAAAATTTTAAATTAATTTCTTTGTTTAAAATTATGATGGATGAGAATATCAAGGAAATTCGGAAAAGGATTTCAGATAAAAGGATTGAATAATTAAAGATAATTAATTGATTCGAGCGTGATTTCTCTTAAATAAGAACTACTAAAGAAATGAATGGTAGTTTTATTTATGCGTAAATATTGTTTCAAGTATGGATGATCATGAGCTAGACCGAGACCTTTGTATGTGAATGGGTTCTTTTAAATTTTTTATTTAAATTACATTTGTTGGCCTACACGCCCAACAATTCATTTATGTAAAAACCACTTTTACCCCTCACCTGCATGTGAGATAAATTCATATGTAATGGATGAAGCTCCCAAGCTAGTGGAGGCGGCTCAAGTCAGGATCCAAGGAGAAACCAATCCAAGGAGATACAAAGGTGGACTGGTGGAAAGCTGTAAACACAAATCTGAAAGGGTCAAGGTCTGTCTCCCCTAGGTCTTGGGGTATTGTATCAACAGCTAGATAAACTAACCAATAGAAAATCTCATGATCATACCATTTATTTTATTTCTGTCAGTTGCATTGTTTATTTATTGTGGGTGTGTTTCACGATCACACAATTAATGAATTAAACGAGCATGCAAGATGAAACTCAAACAAAACTAGCTTATACGTAAATATTATATTAGACATGGTTAATCACTTAAGTATATCCCACTTAATATTAACAAGCATGTAATCAAAGATAATAAAATTTAAATTTACATATAAGGATAAAATCCCTCAAAATAAATATTAAGTCGACATAGCCTTCCATAATCTAGGTTATAATCAAACCATAGTTCAAAGTGCTTGACCAACCCTAGTTAGGGTGCTTTCAATTATTGGGGAATTCTAATTCAAGGTTTTGGGTTGACATGACTTGGTTCACATCAAGGGTTGATTGCCAAAGCAGGACATGGTGTTACCAATAGGAAACTGTTTAGGAAATCCAAAAAGGATTTCAGGATTGGGGAGTCCACTCAGTGGATCCAGGAGCTGCGTGTTAATGGTGTTGGCATTTGTAATGCCTACATAAAACCCTTCAAGTTTCTTGAACAACCCTAGTCGAGGTAATGTGAAGGTCAATATGGATCCTTGCCACTAGAATATTCATGAAACAGAATATTACGAAGTCAATGGTGAGGGTATTGGATTCCGATAAAATAGTGGGAGACTAATAAGTATTAATTTATTTATTTGTCTCAATTTTTGTAATAAAGTACTAAACCATTTCTCATTTTAATTTGTAGAAACGACAAAAAAAATTACATCAAACATATCATTTCTCACCATACTCAAAAAGAAAACCTTCTCACCGGCACCAATTTCCAAGAGTGGAAGAGGAATTTATGCGTCGTCTTTCTCCATGAAAGGAAATTATATGTTCTGTAAGATACTATTCTAGTTGCACCTGGGAAAGAGGCTAGTGATGAGGAATTATCTCTCTACATCAAACACATTTGTGATGCCACAAATGTCTGGTGTTTCATGCTATCGGTCATGTCTAATGAGCTCTTAAAGCAACATGAAAACATGGATGTGTATAGCATGATGTCTCACCTTAAAGATATCTACCAAGAGAAGGCGAGACCAGAGAGGAATGAGATCTCCAATGATTAGTTTACCATGAAGCTTGGAGAGTCTGTGTCAGCTGGGCCTCATGTAGTCAAGCTTATTGGCTACATTGAATGCCTGGAAATCTTAGAGATTAAATTCCAAGATGAGTTGCGTACAGATCTCATCCTATCATTACTGCCCAAGACCTTCTCTAGCTTCATTGTCGACTATAATATGAGCGACAATGAGAAGAGTCTATCGAAGCTTCTAATCTTGATTTTCTAGGTAGATAAGGACATGGGGTGTGAAAAACCCACGGTCCTTATGGTAAACAAGAAAAGGAAGGACAAGGAAAAGGGGACAAAGACTTATAAACGGTCTCAATCCCCCGAGCATCATCCCTCCAAGAAGGGGAAGATCCATAGGCAGGGAAAGGAATGGGAGGCAGTGTGTTTTTCATGTGGAGAGCAGGGCCACTGGAAGAGGAAATGCACCCAGAAGCGTGGGGACAATAAAGGTGTGTTCGTTATCGAGTGCAATATTTCAATTTCTACACATTTGGTATTAGATACAGCTTGTGGGGATCACATCTGTATTCAAATGTAGGAACCAAGTATATTTAGAAAGATCGCTAGAGGAGTGGTGGATCTTCGAGCTGCCAATGGTGAAGGCTGGCTACGTTGGCTATTGGCGACTATAACCTCTCATTGCCAACTGGCACGATTTTGGTTTTACAAAACTATTATTTTGTGCCTAATGTTATGAAGAACATTATTTCTATATCTTGTTTGGATATGGATGGATTCATTTTCAAGTTCGGAAATAAGGGTTTTATCTTTTATAAGAACAACTTATGTTATGGTATCACACATTTGAATAATGGTTTGTATGTACTACATTTCGAAAACCATGTGTTGGAAATCGATAACGAAACAAACACACATGACTCATACATCACCCAGTTATGGAATCACTGCCTTGGTCATGTGAACGAGAAGCGTTTGACAAAGATCTTCCAAGATGGCTATTTAGACTCTTCTGAGATAAAACCACTTGATAGATGTCATGCTTGTTTACGAGGAAAAATGACCAAGATGCCTTTTGGTGGACAAGGTGAAAGGGCAAGAGAGATTCTAGTATTGGTACACATGGATGTGTGTGGACCATTTCCAGTAGAAGCTAGAGGAAGATATTCTTACTTTATTACTTTTACTGATGATTTGAGTATATATGGCTATGTCTACTTAATGAGGTATAAGTCAGAGTCCATAGAGAAATTTAAGGAATTCAAGAATGAAGTAGAGAATCCGCTTGGTAAGAAGATAAAGAATCTTTGATCAGATCGGGGTGGAGAATATCTGAACCAAGAGTTCATTGATCCTCTATGGGATTCTGGGATTCTATCTCAGCTCACTCCTACTTATACACCACAGTGGAATTGTGTTAGTGAAAGGAGGAACCGCACCTTGTTGAACATGGTGAGGTTGATGATGGGTCATGCAGATCTTCCATTATCCTTTTGAGGATATGCATTACAAACTGCAGCATACACATTAAACTGAGTACCAAATAACGTGGAAAATGGAATTCCATCTGAGTTATGGAATGGAAGGAAACACACTTTGTCGCACACACGTGTATGGGGTTGCGAGGTTTTTGTTAAGGCCTTCTCAGGCAACAAACTAGCACCCCAGGGAATGAAGTGTATCATTATAGGATATCCCAAGGAAATGAAAGGATATTACCTATATTACCCTCGAGACAAGAAAGTGACTATCCCCAGACTAGCCATCTTTCTTAAGAGAGAGAAAATCATCAAGAAGGATAGTGGGAGCAATATTGACTTCGACGAAGTTGATGCTCAAGATACACAGGAGTTGGTACCGGAACAAGTTCCACAGGTCCCCATGGAAGAGGTTCCAGAAACCCAAGTACTGCGTAGGTGCTCAATAGAGGTAAGGGAACCAGAGAGATTTGGTTTCTTAGTCACCGAGGATGGGGAATCATTAATGTTGGACAATGATGAACCTCCCTCCTACAAGGAAGCAGTAGATTGCTCAGAAGATTCAAGATGGATAGAATCTATGAATTCTAAGATGGATTCCATGTATCAGAACCAAGTTTGGGTTCTGGTTGATGTGCCAGTTGATGTAATGCATGTTGGATTAAAATGGGTATTCAAGAGAAATATGGACACGAAAGGTCATGTTAGCACCTATAAAGAATGGCTAGTGGCTAAAATATTCAGAAAACATCAAGGAATTGACTATGATGAATCCTTCTCGCCAGTTGCCATGTTTAAATCCATAAGAATCATACCTACCATAGCAGCTTACCATGACTACAAGATGTGGCAGATGGATGCCAAAACAACATTCCTTAATGGGAACCTTCAAGAAGATTTCTATATGACACAACCAGAAGGGTTTGTGACACCAGGTGAAGCCAAACGGGTTTGAAAGTTGCAGAAATCCATTTACGGATTGATACAAGCATCCAGGTCATGGAACATTCGATTTGATGAAGCCATAAAGGAATTTTGTTTCATTAAGAATGAATGTGAGCCATGTGTTTATAGGCGGTTTAATGGGAATGCAGTTGTTATCCTAGTAGTAAATGTTGATGGCATATTGCTTATTGGAAACGATGTACCAGCCTTACAGTTAGTTGAGGACTGGTTGAACAAGTGCTTCTCCATGAAAGACCTAGGTGAAGCAGCCTACATTCGAGGGATCAAGACCATTCGTGATTGATCCAAGAGGCTACTTGGACTATGTCAGGGTACATACATTGACCAGATGCTAAAGATATTTAGTATCGAACAATCCAAGAGGGGATTGTTTCCAGTGTCACATGGATTACATGTTTCTAAGAAAATGTGTCCTCAGACACAACAAGAGAATGATATAATGAGTAATATCCCATACGCTTCAGCTATAGGATCCATCATGTATTCCATGTTATGTATCAGGATTGATGTTGCCTATGCACTGAGCATGGTAGGAAGATATCAAGCAGATCCTGGAGAACAACATTGGACTACTATTAAGAATATCCATAAGTATCTGAGAAGAACTAAGGATATGATCCTGGTGTATGGAGGAGACGAGGAGCTTGTCATCTGAGGGTATGCTGATGCTGGTTTTCAAATAGATTGGAATGATCTGAAGTCGCAATATGGATATGTTTTCTGTCTCAATAGAGGATATGTGAGCTGGAAGAGTTCAAAGCAGCCAGTTTTCGCCAATTCTACAGCGGAGTCCGAGTATATAGCGGCTTCGGATGCATCCAAGGAAGCTGTCTGGATTCAGAACATTGTCAAGGAACGTGATGTGGTGCCTAGCAGTAAAGATCCCATTACACTCTATTGTGATAATACTGCAGTAGTGGCTCTTGCAAAAAAACCAAGGACACATCAACGGACAAAGCACATACTCTAGAAGTATCACCTCTTGAGGGATTTCTATAAAAGGGGTGAATTTGTAGTGAGAAGAGTGTCCACAGAATAGAACATGGAAGAACCCATGACTAAAGTCCTATCATAGCATAAGCATGAATATCATGTGAGAGCTAGCGGGTTAAAGGTTGTTAGCAGTTGGCTCTAGTCCAAGTGGGAGTCTATTGGAGTTGGTGGCCTAGAACCAAATACTTTGTACATTATTCATTAATAAATGCCTTATCACATCTTGATTGTTTTTCTGCGTGACAATGCATGTGACAATATCCTATGTACAACTATTGCATTAATAGGTCATAGCGGATCCCTGCTATGATGAGAACTCAGAAGTGCCATAACACTGTTCTTGAATATATGTTCTATGACCGGATGATGTTATTTGAGGGACACAAATAATATATGACATTAGGGGTGAGGACTCATAAAACATTGAGGCACCTTCTCATGGTGTGCGCCCTTGGTAATATCCAGGAAGATATTATGAGAACGAGACCCTCCAGTAAGAAATCCACATTTCATAGTGTCATTGGATGTTCTTATCTGCGGACGTGTGTATTGGTACTTAGAATTTATGATTATTATTAATTGGTATTACACTCACACACATAGATGTATTGAAGAAAAATGTGATGACACACTGTTCGCTGCGAGGTAGGATATGTTGGGTGCATCACAAGTAATACTGCATTAATCGATAATGCGAGAAAGGATTTGTCCCTTATGTTCTATAATCGAAGTAGATATTTCAGGCCCTTTGATGGAATTGATATAGCCTAAATAAATCCATGGCCATGGTAAGGTATGGGTGAGTTCAATTCTGGGAAGTCAAAGAAAGAATAATCGAGCACATGGGTTGATGGCACTAGCATGCAACCCGCTTGATTTGAGATATTGAGACAAAGGGATTATATTACACAGTAAGCATTCGTAGGAGGTGAAACGTCATTGCAGTGTTAACTTCTTTCTCTATGGGTGCCTTGGTGTGTTGCTAGACGCTATCCTTGGACTTTAGGCAGGCTCCACCTAATTCCACTGAGAAAGAGTCCTAGAGGGTCACACACTAAGTGTATCCATGTATCTCAGTTAAATATTAATTTAACAAGTTAAATAAATATTATTCCCGACTGTGGTTTAATAATTATTTAAAGATGCCTGGTCACATTTATTTTGAAACTAGTTAATCGAGAGAATATATTGTGGGGGAAATAATATATATTTATTAGCGAGTAATGCTGTTATGTTTATTTAAGAAAAAAATAGCCATTACTCAAGGTCTAGTAAATATGGTGGAGGAAATAAATAAAATTGAAAAATAAAAGTACACGTCGTGTATATTTATATACATGCCGTGTGGTTTGTTTTTTCGGGATTCGTGAGAAAATATTGTTTATTTAATTAAATGATATTAAATGTAATATGTTGGGTTCACGTCAGGTAATAATGATGTTCAATGGTTATTATTAAGACATGGGGTACTACTAAGAATTAAATGAAACGATTAAATACTTTCAGGATATTAATTAATTTTATTATTCTAAGTATTATAATCCCAATTACATTTATTCTCATAAAAACAGAGCCATTATTGTGCACAATGGATTTGGAAATAAACTCTCAAGCAAAGAGAGAATTTTTTTCCACCAAGAATGCTTTCAAGTTACGAGAGCGAGATCCTCCACCATATCAAGGCAGTTGAAGCGGACATCGGAAGCGAAGGTTCATCCATGGTAGCACCCGGAGATCCCTTCGGAGATGTCCATAGATACGTGGTGCACGTGTGGATCACCGTTAGAGGAATCCTGTATTTGGATTCTACAATGCAACGACGGATCACAAGATCATGACCGGAGACTCCAACGAAGAAAGAATTCCATCGAGGTAAATCTTATGAATTAATTAAATTAATTACAACCAACATATAATGATCCTATCTCAAGGGTTCTTGGACTCTTCTTTTATTTTGCGTTCTTTGTTCTATTCTGAAGATTCGGCGTTATAAATCTTGATGGATCTCGAATTGAACATTATTTAACATTAAAATTAATGTTAGGAAAACCCACCAATGTGCTTCCGATGTGCTCGGAACCTACAGAACCAATGCAAGTTATTTTATTTTGAAATAAAATTTAGCATGCGATAATACATTCTATCTTCTAGATAATCTTTGAATTATTTTTTTATTTCAATCCCTGTAATCACAAGAAATATACACAAGAATAATTATAATCCTCATTCAATAATTATACCCCGAAAATAATTTGAGAAAAAAGATGGTATTCCACATATTTATAAAAAAAATATATGTATACATATTTATATATATATACATATATATATATATATATATATATATATATATACTTTGATAATACTATTACCATTTAATAAAACATTGAATTTATTTAGAGATTATTTCTTTAACAACTATCTTTTATTAATTTCAAGAAATTATCATTTGAAAATATTAATAATTATCATTTGTTAATCCACAAAATTATCCTATGATAATTTTGATAATCAAGCCATGTGATAATTACATTAAAATTATCCTCTCATAATCTATGAAATTATATGTTAATAAATATATCAAAATAAATTATCCTTAAGCATGAAATATGATTATCAATATATATGTATGTATATATATATATGTGTGTGTGTGTGTGTGTATATATATCTTTGGATAATTTATTGAAAAAAATATATTTTGATAATATAACAGGAACTATTGTGATATTATTCATGTTTAAATATTTTTATAGGAATTGTGATAAAGGGAGAAAATGAAAAAATAAGTTATACTAATTAAATAAATCAAAAATAAAATAATCAAACCTACATATGAGGGGGCATGAGAATAGGTGTCACACATTCGAATTATAGAAATCTAGATGAACAAAGTTCAGAGCCACACCTTTGCAGGGTTCCAAGGTCATGAAAAGTCAAAGGAAACAACCCAATCTAATGATTTTACGGTTCTAATATTTAAAACACTAAAAAAACACAGCATTCAATTCCTCAAAATGGAACACCTGATTTAATGAATGATTCATCAGAATACTAAGTATAGATTATTTAATTTCACCCAATTAATACTTTTCAATTAATAACCAGTGAAAATGGTTGAGAAATGATGTTTTTGAATCCATGAACCATAAAAAATGGAGTTACGGGTTTGTTGAAGATGAGTAAACAGTGAATCCAATTTTTGGATTTAATTTAATAATTAAATGAAATTAATAATATCAATTATTTAATATAAATATTAAATTTCATAAAAATTATATACGACCAAACCAAATGGCCGTTAATTCATTATTGTTTTTTGTCTCCTAGGGTAAATACCTCATTCCGGACCCAACAGTGGTCTCAGATTTCTTATAGGGCGCACCGTTTGAGATCTATTAACAATTTATTATTTAAAAATTAGAATAAATAATTAATTAAAATAAAACAAGTTATTTTTGTGAGTGAGGCATACAAACGCTTGATGCTTACAAATGTTATACACCATCAAGGGTAAAAACCCCATTCCAGACCCATCATTGGCTTTGAATTTCCCATATGTCACATAGTTTGAGAGAAATTTTTTTATTTTTAATAAATAATATATTATAAATTATTTAATAACATTAACTCACAAGCGAGTCATCCAAATGTATGGCGCCTTCGAATGTCATACCCCTATTAGGGTAATCACTATATTTCAGACCCAAGGGTGGTCACATATTTCTCATACGATACACCATTTGGGAGTTATTTGATTATTTTGATTAAAAAAGTGTGCGTTTTTTAAAAAATATTATATTTAATATTTTTTATTCTTTCTTTGCTGAGCCTTTGAGAGACTCAGAAAAATCACAATAACTTAGTAACGAACTCAAAAAAATATATTTAATTGAACATTTCCAGATGTTAACTTTCATTTAAGGTCATTAACACAATTATCCAAAATTCATTGATAAATCATTTTCCCCCTCAAGATATTAATAATTTAAAATAAGTGGGTTTAGGAATACTTGAAACAGTAACAAGTTGTTACAAACTAAGACACATGAAATGAAGGAGTTAATAGATACTAAATCAAATAATACATAGACTCAATTAGAAAATATATAGATAACACCTCACATGATGTCTGGTTTTCCCAACACTGGCAACTCTATGACATGAATTTGATCACGCCCAGATCCATGAACTCTATGATCTTGATGAAGACCACCTCCATGACCATGCTTTGATTGCTATCCCTAAGGGTGAGGTGCATCACTAGGTTGTTCTATACCTTCCCCATCTCTCCTATTCCTATCAAAAGATGGAGATCCTTGCTGCTGCTAGTACATTAGAGGATACTGATCCATTGACTAAGCCTAAAGAGGGTCACCAGCATCACGTTGGCTGCTGTGAAATGTTAGAAAGTCTTGATTTCAATTACAACATCCACCGCATGAGAAAAAAACCACAAATTATCTATTGGTAGTGGTATGAGAAATTCCAATTCTAGTGAAATGAGACAAATAAGTCTAGAACCTAGTCTATATTGTCTGAATCTTTTATTGTTCAAGAAACTGATAACTTCTAGTCATAACTCTGCATCACATAGTGTCACATTGACTCCCCTCCCATGAAAATATGGTCTACACAAACACCCTTTCAGTATCCTTTTACCTTGCTAGTACCCCGATTTAGCCTCCTTATCTGGAAGATAATCCAAAATATAATGCTAGTGGTTCTTATAATAGATGTTGAACCACCACACGTTGGAATTCCCCTGGTGGAGAGTAAGAATTTATTGCCAACAAGTCGTCTTTGTGGTCTAATAAATAAACTCTACCTAGAAATGATCAAATAAATTATCCCATGTAACAACTGACTCCTCCCAACCCCTGAGGAACATGAACCATCACTACTGAGCTGCCCCACACAACATCGTCATAACCAATGAAACCCAGTGCCCCTTTTGATCATGAATTGAACTAAAGGAAATATCCACCTCCTCCAACCATGGTTTGGTTATTGATATGAAATAAATCACTCATACATTTTTAAATCCTAGTGCTGAAACACTCGATGTGTTCTCCAAGGGTTTCTTTTGACCTCCACTCTGTGACATTTTATAGGCACATCACATTGAACATCATTGGTGAAAACTTGACAGGGATGTCAACCTAAATCCATTATTGTAAAGGAAGTAAAATGAAGGACTCATAAACCTGAAATATGATATATTTAAGGTCAATTAATTAATTAATTTTAGTTTAATTCCCATTTTATACCCAATCGACACATCAATGCATACAATCATAATGTATGACTCTTATCCAGATCTCTACCCTATAATACACATCACTTCACTTATCACACTCAGTTATCTTAAAAGTACTTGCGTCAAATCATATGGGGATTAGAAAACTATGAGGTACTTTTATTAGATCATAGGGGGATTTAAATACATGTGTCCTACCTAGTATCCCTTGTTTTCATCACATACTAAGTATGGATGATATTGTTACCCTACCAACCCATGAATTCTCACTAGTTCCTATATCCAATGCCAACCTACCTCTCAACTATTAGCTTTGATACCATTCTATCATGACCTATCTCTACTATCACCCCTCTGAGGCTAGTAGTGAAGATAGGGATAACCCTAAAAACCCACCTTCAATAGGCCACAAGTTTATTATTAACACTAAGAGTATAGAATGCATAAAAATGGGAGATATTACCCTTGATATAGAATTTTATGGACAAAAAATAAGATGATATCCCCCAATCAACAACATCACATAAATCAATAAGCAATCCCAATACATAAATGCAATTCCATACAAATTGATTAAACTGAAAAAGATACCAAAAAAATTATTAGGTAGGGACCAAGAACTCTGACAGCTCCTGAACAACTTCTCTGAGCCAGTAATTCCCAACTCGATCACCAACCATCTTCCACAGACCTAAAAAATAGTTTTTATATATGGAAGAATCATACTAAATCTTAGTGAATAAATAATGAAACCAATAATTAAATAAGTATAACTACATCTCATCCTCACAATGACCTTCTCACTAAGTAAAATATAGAAGTAAGCATATCCATATAAAAACATATACATAAGAATGGTACCCTCATTCTATTTCCCCACTGGTTTGTTACTCTCATTCCCCAATGCCAAAAATTCCATTCTAAAATCACTTCCTTAAGTCATCCTACACCTTGTGCATACATATCATTCCTTATCCTACATCCCATGTAGCTCATCATAATCTCATACCATCTATGTAGTAAGCCCAAAATCCATCACAACCCATTTATCATGAATTATACCTCAAGCCTATGAAACCCATTCCATATAAACTCATGGGAATCCATATCCACCACAATCAGATATAAGTATGTTATATATTCTTAATCCATTATAGTTCATACATAAATGTATAGTGAACTGAGATTCATCACAACACGTATAGGAACACACCCTATACCTTAAGTCGTTACAGCCCATATACGCCTACACATCATGTTAAGCTGAAGAGAGAGCGAGGGTGAGAGGGAAGTTAATAATTGCTCCCTTCACTAACTTGAATGTTGATGAAAACACTAGACAAAATATTTGGGTGTCGTTTTCCACACCTACTCAAGTGGTGAAGAATATGAAATCAGAAAATATAAGAATAATATCACATACAACCATACTAATGGAAACCACGTAGCTACCTAGACTTAGACTCTACTGCTGCTACCACCCCACCTAACACCCGACTACCATTACGAAGTCCTAGAAAACAATATTCCACACAAGCATCAATATCGTTATATTTAACCATAATTGCATAGAAATTAATAATTATTATTCATTCATTTAACCCCATTATTTTTTTGGTCAAATTATTTCATTCCATTTCAAGAAAATTTGATTAGATAAACCATATTACAATTACATATTCAAAATTCATACTCTTTGACCATTCATTGAACCATCCCATGGTTTTCATTATTATATTAGTCATTGAGGCCATCACCGACACTGAAACTCATGATTTCATTATTAATCTATTTATCATTCCATAATTTCATGGCACTCTAGGACTCATCTTAAGATACCATAACCAAATATACATTTTCCATGCATCGAGCCAAACCACATCAAGTAGTTGGAAACCATAACAAACAATATTTGGAAATCTATCCATTTAAATGTAAATTTCAAACAATATATGGAAAACTATATATCAACTCATTCAAACGACCCTAGTGTCATCCATGACACCATTTTGCACAACTCATTACATCTCACCATCATCAATATCAACTAGCACTATATCCTCTGGAAACCAAACCATTTATAAAAAAAATACCAAGAATTTCAGGTTCACACAAATAACATCCAGGAATCACGATCCTCAAGCATACATAAAAATAAACAAAAGTATTTTAATCACTACACACTCATGATAAACTAAGGTTATAATTCTACAGAATACAAGATTTTAGTAAACAAGAATGAGCTCAATTATCCCCAAATATTTATCATAAAAATTAAAATTTTCATTACCGTCTTGAATTAACTGACTTATTATGCATAGGTTTCAACAACAAAGAACCTATAAATAACAAATAAAATTATCAAGGAATAAACCAAAGACATTATTCAAGAAATACATTCATATTCAAAAATTTTTAGGAAGGATAGTAATTAAATTCACATTCCATTTTAATTGTTATTTTCATTATTATGGTTTTATGATTTTCAAATTTCCAGAATATTAATCATGATAAATAATAATAAAAACAAAAATAAATTATTGTCACTCTATCTCGAAAATGAAAAGAGACATCATCAACAAAGCATCAACACATGCAATCACAACATCCCTTCCAATTTATTCTTTAATTCTATTATCACCTCTAATTATGTTGATTCCAAAATTTCCCAAAGGAACTAAAACATGATAATACTGAACATTCACATAAAACAAAAGGATAAGTAACAAATCTACTACCTCAATCATAAGATCAACATTATTCGACCAATAACAGATGAACAAGGACCAATCACCTTCATATTTTATGGAAACCACTTCAGAACCTATCCACAACAAACCAACATTAGGTATTACTTAAATCTCATCCCAAAATAGAGGAACTTCAACAAAATGAATCTTCATAAGGAATGATAAAAATTTAAAAGTTATGGGAAGAGGAGAAGAGAGAGTACCTTGATATATAAGACTTCGATATGATGATCCAAGGTGTTTAGACTTTCAAAGGAAGCATCTGGAGGGTGGTGAGAGTGCTATGGGTCGACTAGGGTTCTAAGAAAGATATTGATAATATAAAAAAGGAAGTCCCGACCGTATATTTATAAATAAAGACTGAAATACTCCCCACCATGATGTAGAGACTCCCACTACACCTTTGGCACCTTTGGTCAAAGGGTGATCTAATTATTCATCATTTGAATTGGTATATCTCCTTGATTATCATGAACATTAAAAACTATTGTTAAACACTTTTATCGATAGTACACCTTACACCACAATTTGGTGAACGGTGTTACATCCCAACCCGAACCACTGAGTCTAAGATCGTGCTTCACATGGCCTCATGCACGCCTCCCTGTATGAAAGAATCTTCCGACTAGTGGCAAGGTTCTAAGTCAATTAGTGAGGAGAGTATACCCTAAATATCATTTCATAGGACACATAATAAATAATAAATCAATATAATAAATAGTCAGAGTAACATGAATAAATTTAAAGGGTGACATTCATGTCATACATGTGATAAAAGGGATCCCAAACTGGTAAGTCAAACAAGAGTAATTAAATATAGATAATAAATAAAAGAAATAGGGGGACATTTGAAGTCTCTCCTAGTCTTTAACCAACTCCATGCCCCTCTGCTCACCATCCACCATAGGGCCCTTTCCCTTTACTATATCTTTATCCATGAAATCTATAAGCGCACTAAAATACCCAAGTACGGTGTGAGTAAAATACTCAGTAAGACACCACCAACGTGTCCTTGACACATGTGTACATGAATAAGAGCATAGAACATGATAATAAATAAATACAGACTCATGTAACAATCATACCGAGCATTCATGAACTAAAGAAGATGCCACAAACCCTAGTTGTACCTGCATTGGCTCCCTGTTATAAAAAATATCAAAACTATTATTGATACAACACAAAAATTATAGCCATCCTAAAAATGATCAATAGACATATAGGCCCTAGGTGTTCATACCAAGGTGCATAAAAAAAGTAGATGGGTTGATAATTTAATTTTTTTCATCACAAGATCAATCTGCCAACATTGTCTCCGGTGATGCAAACCCTAGTAAAAACCCCAAGGACCTTGTGTGAAATAATTTGAACAAATAATTTTAATTGAACTATTAACCCATTCGATTTGAATCCAAATTTGACAATGGAATATCATCGGTGAACTTTTCTCAATGAAACTGAGGTTTGTTCCCTCTAAATCATTCGTACATGCTTCAAAATTCTATGGGAATGCCGATCAATGCTATGCAGTTGTTTGTGTGGAGATCCAATGAAGCCTTCTACATCTTGATGATTAGCACAACACAAATATTTTGATCGATTAGGAAAAACTTTGATTGATCATTTGGATCATATGATTCTTTCTCTAGGATGTAGGAGCGATGAGAGACATGCTCTCAAATTTGAGTGGTGAATAGTACATCAAATGAGAGTCTCCTTTTACTTATATAGTAAGGTAAGAAATATTCAAAAATGGATCCCCAACAACAAAATATATATTACCCACTTAATAAGTCATAAATTATGTGTTATGACCAACTAACCGTGTTGTAAATGTCATCTATATTTTTATCACATACTTGTAATATAATAAATACATTACCTGATAAAAGCAAGCCATTAAATGAAGTCGTTATTCTAGTAAATATTAAACGAACCATAAATATTATAATAATACTTGTTTGTTAAATATTTTCCCTTGTATTCACTTAAATACTAGTAAATAAATTTAATAAATAAATTAAACTCCAATTATTATATACTTGAGTAATAATGAATTTATCTATTTCTTCATGATCATTAATACGTAGAAATCTCTTGGACAGTATGGTTGGGACCACCATGTCATATACTCTTATTCATTAAAATATGCTAGACTTTTAAATATTCTAAGGGAGTCACCCTCTAGGCCCTTATCTCCATAGCAGTTAATACTATTCACAACCTAGAAGTGGAGTCTAACAACCCATCAAGGCCCAAAAGGAGATAAGGAATAGTCAGAGAAACATCAACCGTTCCTAAGAACACATGACAGGTAATATAATCTCTTTTTTGTACGATATATCATAAAAAATATGCCCACATTGTGTTATTATCCATTCATTCTTTATTATTCATTGAACTCACTGGATGAACATACCTTATCGGACCATGGCTATGAACTTAGTGAATGTACTACCATCCTGATCAACTAGGCCCAATATATCATTTCATTCAGAAGTGAAAAATTATATATTGATTATTCAATCAATGTCATAAAACTAATGACACACCAAAATCAAGATACATCGTTACGACATAAATGTCATGGTTTTCATCATTCATTGAAGTACATAATCAAATAGTTTACACTGATAATAATCTCAAGTTAGGAGATCATGACACGTTTTCATTGATAGGAACTACTAATGACACCTAAAACTTGTGGTATTTATATTAGTGGGACATTCCTTGTGACCTCAACTAGAGTTATCTAAGTCAAAACATCATGATAAGAAGTCTTAATGCTTATGATATCCCAAAACCAAATATTCAAAAATAATCAGTGTCCTATCAGCATGATGTTTCTCACAAATAGGAAATAAGTTTAAGAATAATTTCATGGTATCTCTAGATTGTTCTTATATCCTGGGAACTAGTATAACCTATTTGATATGATATTTAATCTAATAAAATTATAATAAATATAGTACATGCAGAAGTATCAATACTACTATGGTAATATAAACATATGTATATTCTATTTTATATATGTAATGGTAATAAAAGTATATACATGAGATGGGTCTAGGGAACCCATTTACAACTTTACCACTTAAACTAGAGCCAACTATTAACAAGTCTCAACCCGCTATATCTCACATGAGAATCATGCTTCTACTGAGATATGGCTTTAGTTATGGGGTCTACCACATTATCCACTATGGACACTATGCTAACTGTGACTTCACTTCTTAGATTAAAATCCCTAAGGTGATGAAACTTATGAAATATATGCTCTGTATTTGGTGTGACATGGGATACTAATAAAGAACCAATGCTATAATATTATAAAAAAAATGAGAAAAGGGTCAGCACAACTAGGTTTAACACCAATGTTTGAGAAAAATATGCATATCCAATCTACGTTTGTAGCTGCATCAGATACTATTATATACTCAGATTATGCCATAGAGTCAGTGACCACTAGTTTCTTTGAGCTTATCCAGCTCACCACACCACCATTCAAGAAAAATACATAGAATGATTGTGATTTTAGATCACCATGACCTATCTAGAAACTAGAATCAATGTATCCCCTCTTAAATAGTTCCTCGCTTCCTCCATACATAGAGAACATATCCTTTGTATGCCTCAAGTACTATAGGATAGTTTTTAAAGATACCCAATGCATATCTCCTAGATTATATTGATATCTACCCACCATGATTAAAGAAAAAGAAATGTCAAACCTTGTACATAACATGACATAAATTATGGATCCCACTGCTGAAGCATAAGGGATTATACTTATTCATTCAATCTCATCCTATGTTTGTTGACACATTTTCTTAGAGAGATTCCATATAACATTAGAAAAAACCCACTCTTAGATTTTTCCATATGGTACCTTTTGATTACCTTGTCAATATATGTACTTTGACTTATCCTAAGAAACCTATGACATCCATCTTGATAGATCTTCATCCCTATGATGTAGGCTACTTCACCTAAGTCTTTTATGGAGAAACATTCTTTTAACCAATTCTTAACTGACTGTAATACTTTCACTTTTTTCCCATAATCAATGTTCCATCAAAATATAACACAAGGAAAAACTTAAATTCTCACTAACCTTCTTATAGACACATGGATCACTTTCATTCATGAAAAAACCAAATTCATTTATGGCCTCATCAAAATAAACATTCCATGATCATGATGCCAGCTTTAACCCAGAAATGGATCTATACAACATTTATACTTTATTGTAACTATTATAATTAATAAAACCTTTGGGTTGAGTCATATAAACATCTTCAACTAAATCTCCATTTTATAAAGTAGCGTTTACATCCATTTTCTAAATTTTTTAATAATATAAGGGTACTATTATAAGAAATATCCTTATGGATTTCAGCATCACTATTGGTGAGAAGGTTTTTTCATGGTCTATACCTTTAATGTTATTTACACCCTTCACTACCATTCATGAATTATAGGTTTTTACTCTACCATCCATGTTCATATTTTTCTTCAATATGCATTTACACCTAGTGGGTTTTACATTAGTTGAGGGATCTATCAAAAACTAAACATTGTTTTGGTACATTAATTCCATCTTAGAATGCATGGAATCTTTCCATTTAGTACCATCCTTTCATTCTACTGCTTCCTTATAGGTTAGAGGTTCATGATTCTCTAAGAGTAATGTGTCACCTCACTTAGTGACAAGGAATCCACATCACCCTGGTCCCCTAAACTCTTGATTAGACATATGAAATACTTTGTGTCTTTAGAACATCTTAATCTCCCATTTTCTCTTGTGGAGATTTTTCCCATACCAACTATTGTTCATATGAAGCATCGACTTTATCAAAGTAAACATTTCTTCTACTATTTCCATTGAAATTGTGTTCCATTTCTAGAAAAATTGTATGTATTTCTAAAATCACTTTTCTATATGAAGGGTTATATAAGTAATATCCTTTAGTTTCTTTAGGATAAACTACAAAGATGTACATCATGCTTCAGGATGCTAATTTGTCCCTACGTGTAGTCTTGATAAAATCCTCACATCCCCACACACATATGTGTGATATAATGAGTTTATTTGCATACCATAATTCATATGGAATCCCATATGCTAATTTAGTCAGTACTTGGTAAAGGGTATATGATGATGTTTGTAATGCGTATCCCCAAAAGGATAATAGAAGAGTTCCCTGATTCATCATTTATCTAACCATTCCAAGCAATCCCCAATTCCTCCTTTCACTAAAACCATTCGACTAAGGTGTATATGGAGGAGTGAGTTTGGATACAATACCACCCTCCTTTACGATTAATAAAAGTTTAGTTGTGATACTCTTCACCTCGTTCTGAGAAAATTTAATTAATATTGTTTTCAAATTGGTTTTATACTTTATGTTGGTATTATTTAAACATCTAAAAGGAATATGACTTATAACTCATTAAGTAGATGTAATCATACCTACTATAGTCATTAGTAAAAGTAATGAATTAAAAAATCCCACCCCTTTCCGCTTCTAAAAATATACCACATACAATAATATGAATTAAATCCAATAGTTCAGTGGACCTTACTCCTTTCCTTGTGAAGGGTTCTTCGATAATTTTCCCATGAAAACAAGCATGACATACATCCCTGAGTTTTAAATCAAAAGAATCTAAAAAACATATTTGATGTAATTTCTGTAAATGATTTTCATTTACATGGAAAAGATAGATGTACCATAAGTGGGTGTTATATGAGTCATGATCACAAGTTTTTTCATCAATTACCGATATAGGGTTTTCAAGTTCACGTATATATAATCCATTGTTAGGATACACCATATCATAAAATTTGTTATCCTTATAAAAGAGGAAACATTTATGGCATGGCCGGAAGGTCGTTCCGGATCCCCACCGGCTGGAAACTAATGATCGAGTATCAATGATACACTTTGGAAATGATTTCACCATTAAAATAATAAAAAACAATCCAAAATAATAAGAATCACAATAAATGATAACCACAAACAAATGAGGTACAATATTTTTCAGATTCAAAGTTTTATAATTTTAACCAAAAAAATACAACAATCGAACTATCCCAATAACCTCCATGCAATAAGAGGGGAATCACCTTTAAGACACCACCAACAACACCTACAAGAGGTTAAACACTAGCAACCAGATCCACTATCACCACCACGAAGCATCTTTCCTTTACCTAGGTCATACATAACAAAGTCTATATACAACCAAAGGTGTATATAGGGTGTGATCCAATGCCCAGTAGGATGCCACCCAAAGAAAATATTTCATTCTATAACATTAGAAGAAAAATCAACATGAATATTTTAATAAGGGTATTTGAAACATTTATAAGAAATCAATTTTAAGGAAAATTTCTCAAGAAACACTTTTTATGGAATTGTTTTTCAAAAATAAGCTTGGTGGAAATAAAATTTTACACAAGGTCTACCATATACTGATGACTAACACCACATCACATAATCATCATGTCATAAGAGATAACCATGAGAAAATACCTATAGGTAACTATCACAAGTGTGAATCTATGAACGTCGAACCTTGGTGATAAAAATCCTCCAACTCAACTACTTACAGCATTTTCATGAATGATCCACTAAAGTGGAACAGACCCCAAGGTCTAGTGGTATCCAAATCATAAGCCAATACCAATAAAATACTAGTGCATGAGTGACTATAATGGATCCTATCCAAAAGGTCTAGTGGTCTTCGATCATAGCACATGTTTAGTTTGTGTTGTAATCATCAATCCTATTAGAAGAATCTGGGCCTCAACGTCTTTCGAATCAACTCGATTACTAGTTCTAGTTCACCCACCTAGATATATGGGA
Organism: Viscum album; assembly: GCA_963277665.1. Lineage (NCBI taxonomy): Eukaryota > Viridiplantae > Streptophyta > Magnoliopsida > Santalales > Viscaceae > Viscum > Viscum album. Next base: position 372,443,303 of record OY728160.1, on the reverse strand, counting down.
TTCCCTTTGTGCCCAAATTACTTTTCACATATAACATAAATCACAACATTCACATACAAATGCCAAAAATCATAATCACATAAGGAAATCACCACTTCTACAATTCATATTGATCCAATGATCAATGATCACATGTAGACCACCATTTTACATAAAAAACCAATTTCATTTTTACACACACACCAAAACCATTTGGAAATACAATTTTCACCAATTTAAAATTTCAGGAAAGAAATTTAGAAATACAACAAGAATACCACATATTAAAACCAACCATTTTCATGGGAAAAGACCCTTTCAAATTCATACACACATCAAAACCCTTTTATAGCATGCTTAACAAAACTTTCACAATTCAAAGACACATTTAAGGTGCATAATAAATGATCCAACATGAAAAAAACCATTTATATTGGAAAATATACTTTCAACACATTCAAACCTTTAAATATCTTTTAAAACACATTTCACACCATTCACATATTGAATAAAACATACTTAATAAACACCACAATGAAGCACACATGAGACACAACCAATTTCCTTTATAAAATTCATTTTAACCAAATGTGTATCTCAAAACCATTCCAAAATATATTTTACACCACAAAAATAATCCATAGAACACATTTAAACAATCAATAAAGAATGTAAAACTCATATAATAATGTCATATCATGGAACCACCTACCTCACACTTGAAAACATCCAAAATCTAGTGCGAAACCACAACCGAACAACCCAAAAACCCTATAAAGTCAAGATAAAACAAAAATCATCATGATTTCACCCCACATATTATTATTAGACCATTATTAGGTCAAATAACCCATTGGAAATGAAGAACTCAAGAGGGAGGGAAGAGGAACCCTAAAAAGAGGGATAAATCAAGGGACAAATGACCTACTTGAAGTTTCCTTGATGTTTCCACACTAAAAAACCAAATATTGATGCTAAAAGGATCTATGAAGGATTAGAGGAAGCTAACATGGATGAAAATACCCTTTAGGGTGAATGAAAGGTGATTTAGTGTTAAATCTGAAGAGGGTAAGAAGGTAATTTCCAACTTTTTAATGATCTAGATAGGTCACATAGTTATCCCAATTGGTTTGGAAAACCATGTGGAAACCATTCATACCTCACCATTCAAAGTGAAAAAGTCACATGATTAGCCCGCACTGTTGGCCCACACAGTTTTACAAAATGTGTGATAACCGTGCGGTTACTACTAACCAAAATGAACATTTTCCACATAGTTTCTCGGGAATGGGTTCACAGTTTCCCCTAACCGTGTGCCACTTTCCATCAAACCCAAAATCTACATTTTAACTAATAACTCAAGGGGGAACCCAATGATAAATGCAAGATCAAAAATAAAAAAAATAATACCTAAAAATAAAAAATAACGGATATGAAAAGTCTCTACAACATGAAAAAATTACTCCCTTGGAAAGTCACTCTGAATTTTGGTCAAAAAACAAGAAGAGATACCACTCTTAAAACCAAGACTTCCACTCCCAAGTCTCATGCACATTATTAATAAGATTCCAAAGAACTCATCCCAATGATATAGATTTCCCATGAAGCACTTTCTTCTGAGAATCCATAATCCATTCTAGCCGCTCAAACATAGAAAAATACAGATCCAAATCCAACTCCTCCCAATTCAACACATGGGAAGAATCCCGAGTTTACTTTTTCAACTGAGAGACATGGACCATGTCATGGAGTTATGTAAACTAAGAAAGAAATTTTAACATTTGTTCCTCCTTATCAACCCACTAGGTAATCTCAAAGGGTCCAACACACCTGAGCATTATATTTCCTTGCTTACCCAAATGATGATGACCCAAGAAAGGTGCCACCTCCTACAACACCCGGTTACCCACATAAAACCCTAAATCCTGACACCAATGATTGGTATAATACTTATAATGAATCTTTTTCATCAAAAAATGATTCCTGATCAACTTAAATTTATCAAAATTTTCTTGTACAATGCTGGGTACCGATAGTGATATCTCACACACCTCAGCCCAAAAAAAGGAGACAAACATGGCCAACTATAAAGTACCTCAAAAGGATCTGTTAGAATTGAGGATTGATAACTATTATTATAAGTGAACTCAACCAATCCCAAATGGCTATACCATGAACCTCAAAAATCCAAAACACATGATTGAAGCATGCCTTCCAAGATCTGATTCACCAAGTCTATCTGACCATCTGTCTGAGGGTGGTATGCCACAATCAACTTGACCTGTAACCCCATCACCTTAGAAAGGCCTTTCCAAAAGCACGAGGTAAAATGGGGGTCCCTTTCTGAAAAAAAATTCTGATGACAGACCGTAAATCCTTACAACCTCTTGAACATACAACTAACCCAACTCATCCACCATGGCTAAATCCATTATTGGAATAGAATGGATTTTTTTGGCCAAATGACCAATCACCACCCAAATGTAGTTACTTCCCCATGGCGTACAAGAAAAACCAACAATAATGTCCATGGAAATATCATCCCACTTTCAGGTAGGAGTAGGTAGTGGATAAAGAAAACCAGAGGGCCTTTGGTGCTATACTTTAACCTGCTAACATTTATAACACCCCAATCCAAATTAAGCTATGTTCCATCTCATACCTAGAAAACAGAACTATTGATTCACATCATAAAAAATCTTGGTAGAACCGAACAGTCTATCCTGCATCACTACCTTCTTTAATGACAACAACAACACAAAGAGACACTTAGAGCACAAAACTCCCACACAAGACAATGACCATTCCAAAGGAACTTACCAACTATTTAATAACTACATATACAACTAGAATAACTCATCACTAGGATGATCCTACAAAATTAATTCCAGATGGGCAGGTGTCAGCTAAGCACTGTCCAAGAACACACCTCCGCGGTGCTCCTTGGTCTCTAGGTGCATCTGGGCATAGATCCCCATAAATTCCCACTCATCACTAGATATTTTCAATGATTTCATTGGCACTTTCATTCTAAAGGTTTCCACAAACACATTTTCTTTACCTGGGGTATCAAATATATCATAATTGAACCCATAAATATACTCAAAACAATGAATTTTCCTCAAATTAATATTTTTCTAAGATAAAATGTAGGCTGAGCTCTTATGATCTGAATAAACCACAAATTTCTCCCCAAAAAGATAACGGTGCCACGTCTTTAAGACCTGCATCACTACTTTTAACTTCAGGTCATGAGTTGGATAATTCTTTTCATGTGGCCAGAGATGGAGAGAACCATGTGCCAACATATAGTCATCCTGCATCAACACACACCCTAAATCCATAGCAGAAGAATCACAATAGTCCACATACCCCTTTATAGATTCCAAAAAAGATTAAAACCGGAACGGTGGTCAACCACCGCTTAATATTTTCAAAGGATGCTTGGAACACTGGGCTCCATTCTAAATTTATCCGTTTTTGGGTAATGACTATGCTGGATGAAGAATGTCGAGAAAAATACTAAAAAACTGCCTGTAATATCCTTCCTGGCTAAAAAAGATTCGTATTTCAGACACATTCTTCAGTTATTCCTATGAAATAAGTGTACTAATTTTATTAGGGTCCACAAAAAATGCTCATTTTTAGATCACATGGCACAAAAACATCTCCTACCTAATCCAGAAGGTGCACTTAGAAAAATTTTCATAGAGATTATGGTCCCAATGGGTTCCCAACACAATACTCAAATGACACTCATGCTTCTCCTCGGTCCCAGAATAAACCAAGAGGTCAATAATGAATACCATGAAAAATGATTCGAGATGCTGATGAAACGCCCCATTCATATGTTTCATAATGACCAACAGAGAATTCATCAACCCAAAGGTCATGACTAAGTACTCAAATTGTTTGTACCTGCTTTAAAAGCCTGTTTTCGGAACACGCGCATCTGTAACTCCTACTTGGTGATACCCGAGAATGAAAAACAATATTAGAAAATCACCTTTTCACCATAATCAAAAAACAAATGTCATAAATATGGGGAAATGATACTTTTTCTTGATCTTCACCTTATTCAGATTTTAATAATCAATACACAACCAAAGAGATCCATTGGCCTTTTTTACGAATAAAATTGGGGTGGCCCAATGTGAGATGCTCGATATAATGAATACTTTGGATTCCAAATCATCAAGCTATAACTTTAGTTCTCTGAACATGGTGGTAGATATGCATTATAAGGGAAGAGATATCAACTATGTTCCTGATGCAAAATCAATGGAGAACTCCACATCCCGCTCCAATAGAAAACCTAAGAAATCCTATAGAAAAAACATTGGGAACTCATCAACCACAGTAGGTAATCCACCCATATGAGCACTATCATTGTTCTCTAATACGAGTGATGAGATATGGAAAATGTGATTTCCCAATTTCAGAAGTGTAGGTCTAGCATGTTCTGACTGGGAATCCCATTCACCTTGAAAAACATGGGATCTTCCATCAGGTTCCACAAAACTAACTCACCACCTATAACAATTGATGTAAACATTGAAATGCACAATCTAATCCATACCAAGGATCATGTCGAAGATGTCCAATTCCAAAACCCGAAAATCCCATTCATACCTGAATCCTAACATAGTGAGTGCACAAGACAGACACCTAAAACCCTACTCTCGCTTCTTACTAAATGCAATCACCAACTCCATCGCATACGACATCAGCTCAGTACGTAACTATAGCACATGCACAATATGGGAATAAATGAAAGAAAAAATGACACCAGTATAAAAAAGAACAACAAATTATAATAATGAAATAAGAATAGTACCTTGAACTATCACAGGCCATGCATCTGATTCCACTGGTGATCTATCCACCACATGAAATTTACTCATCTCAGCCTGACCCTAAGAATGACCACTAGATCACAACTCTTCCTTGAACTGGAACTGCCTAGCAGAAAAACCAGCCCTACCTCCATGAACATCAAACCAAGATCCCACTGTCTAGGATGGTTTTGACTAGGGTGGAATCCTTCTAGAAGCCACAAATTCTTCACCACTCGGATATGGGCACACTACCTTGCTAAATCAATGTAACTGCCCCATAGCTCTACACCAGTGAAAAGGTTGGGGTGGAGATGAACATGCAGATCGCATGTGACCTAACTTCCCACACTAATGGAACATAGCTGACCCAAAATCAGAAGCCAGATTTGAAGAAATCTAGGAGGGATGACCTGGACTACCACCTCCCTTATTCCCTTGCTTGTACTTCTTCATCTTCTTCTTAGATGAACTGCCACAACCCACTGCTAACACTTCCCAAGAGAAACGAAACATACCCTTTAAATAAATTTCCACCATCATGTCATAATAAACCACCTCATCATACGTATTCAACTTGAACAAGAAGACATGAGAACAATGTTTTGGTCGCACCCCATCTTAAACTTTTGATCCATTAACATATCATTAGAAATGATCTCATGTGCATACCAAACTAACTCTTCAAAGTGGTTTTCATACTCCAGCACATTCCGACATCCCTAGAAAAATCTCCAAAAATTCTTGGAACCCATAAAAATCCAAAATCCCAGGACACTACTACTCATTTACGATGACCTTAATGTCCTTCCAACTCATCTATTCATGCTTTCCCGCTTCCACTACTGATTCTCACCACTTCTGACTGAGCCCTTCTAACATGAATGAATCATATTTCACTCTAACAGCCTTAGGAGTATTAAAAAACTAAAACATCGTCTCAATATTCTCAAGCCACTCCATTTCATCCTGTGGTTCTATGCTACCTCGCAAATAAGGAGGCTTGTTCTTGAGGATCTCCTGAGCTTTGTCCTTTGTAGGACTTAGTTTGGATTCTCTAACATGAGAAGTGCCAAATCCTACCCCTTGATATAAATCATAGAAAACACAAACCACATCTTACACCAATCTATAATGAATTAGTGAGTGAGAAATCTCTTCAGAATCTTCCCATGGTTGCACATAAAGTATCCGAGGGGGCATATTGCTACAATAAGAAAAAATCACAAGGAAATCCATCAATAAAACAAATATTGAAATTTAATGAAACAAAAACAAGTACCAACACTTTCACAAATCAAAACATAACCAAATCCATCACAATATGAATATTGAACAAATCACTCCACCCCCACCCATTTTCCATATACAATCTGCAGCATGTACGTATCACCTAGAGGTGAAGTCAAACCAAATTCCCAACATCCCATAGAAACTTCAGTCTTGTCATGAGGTGTGCTGGATAGTCATCCCACTTACAACCAGAACCTTAAGACCCAAAAATCCTAGCTTCGGTCTATCCAGACTTTTCCTAAATAATATGACCCAAAAAGAGTGCGACCTACTCTGATACCATTTTTTCATGAACCAAGATGGGGTTCCATCCAACATGACACCCAACCTGATTCATATCATGTCCCGAAGGGCGTTTTCGATCCCCACGAGCTGAAAACTAGTTCCTAGGAATCAATGATACACTTTGGGAATGATTTCACCCATTTATATAATCACAAACAATCAACCATAATAATCATCACAATAACTGATAACCATAACAAAACAAGGTATATATTTTTTTAAATTCAGGGTTTTACAGCTTTAACTAAAACCAAAAACACTACAATGGAATGAGAAAAACAAAACCAAATAAAATACCTCCATGAAATAAGGGGGACATCACCCCCAAGCTACCACCACCCAAACCTGAAAGAAGTGGAACACTAGCAACTGAATCCACCATCACCACCATGAAACATCATTCCTTTACCTGGGTCATACAAAACAAAGTCTACATACACCCAGAGGTGTATATAGGTGTGATGAAAACCCTAGTAGGATTCCACCCAAAGAAAAGACTCCACACTATAGCATTTGAATAAAGATAATTATGCATATTTCAAAAAGAATATTTGAAACATTTCTCAAAAAAAAATTCTAAGGAAAAGTTCTCAAGAAACACTTTTTAAGGAAATTTTTTTTAAAAAATAATCTTTCTTGAAATAAAATTGTATATAAGGTGAACTGTATACCAATGTCTATCACCACATCACATAAAAATCACTCCATAAGAGAGCACCATGTGAAAATCTCTATAGGTTACTAGCACAAGAGGGACATTATAAATCTCATACCTTAGTGATCAAAATACTCTAACTCAACTACCAACAACATTCTTATGCACGATCCACTAGAGGGGAATGAATCCCAAGGTCTAGTGGTCTCCAAATCATAAAAAATACCAATATAATTCCTATTCATAATCCATTAGATGGGATCCCATACCAATGATCTTGTGGTATCTGATCATAGAACATGTTTAGTTAGTGTTACAATCGACAATCCAGCTAGATGAATCCAGGACTCAGCCTCTCCCAAATCAAATAGCGTACTTGTTCTAGTTCACCAACTTAGATACCTGGGATTACCTTTGTGTTTAAATTCCATTTCACATATCACATAAATCACCACATTAACATACACATTCCAAACATCATAAACACATAAGGAAATCAGCTCTTTCCCAATTCACATTGATCCTATGACCATATCTCAAATGGAATCCACCATTTTCTATAAAAAACCACTTTCCATTTTCAATGCACACCAAAAAAATTTGGAATTACATTTTACACTACTTACACATTTCATGAAACCCAACTAGAAACACAAAAAGAAAGCCACATATGAAATCCAACCATTTTCATGGGTAAAACCCCTTCCAAATTCATAGTCATATCAAAACCATTTTATTACATTATTTACAACAATTTATCAATTCAAAGACACATTTAAGGTGAACAATAAAGGTTCCAACAAGCAAAAGAACCCATTTTTCAGGGAAAATCCACTTTCAACACATTCACACCTTTCACACAATGAATAAAACATATTTAAGAGACACCACAATGAATCACACATGAAGCATAACTAATTTCCTTTAGAAAAAACATTTTTAATATATTTTCATCTCAAATCCTTTCGAAAACATATTTTTCACCCCAAAAATAACCCATATAACTTATTTAAACAATCCAGAAAGCAATTCAAACTCATCTAATAATGTACAAGCATGGAACCAACTACCTCACACTTGAAAACATTTGGAATATGTTGTGAAACCACAACCACACCACCACAAGACCCTATAAAGGTAACATTAAATAATAATCATCAATATTTAACCATACATCTCATGAACATACCATAATGAGGTCAAATAACCTGCTGGAAAAGAATAACTCAAGAGGTAGGGAAGAAGAACCCGTGAAAGAGGGAGAAATCAAGGGATAAATGACTTACATGAAGTTTCCCTGAAGATACCACACCAAAAACCACCCAAATATTTATCCTCCAAGGCCCCAAGAAGTCTTGGAGGAAGCCCTCATGGAGGAAAATTCCATATGGGGAATATGGGAGGTGATTTAGGGTTAAATCCGAAGAGGGAAAGAAGGAAATTTCCCACTTTTTAATGAACTAGACAAGTCACACAGTTATTCCACACGGTTTTCGAAACCTTGTGACTATCATACATCCATCACTGTCCATGAGTAATAAGATGCACATTTTTCCCACATGGTTTTCCAAATTATGTGACAACTATGTGGTCACCACTATCCAAAATGAACAGTTGTTGCATTGTTTCTTGGGTAAGGGTGCATGATTTCATCTAATTGTGCACTAACCATTCTCCACATGGTGTCAAGCCTAAGATATTCATTTTTTACCAAAAAATAAAGGGTAAACCCAAGGATAAATACATGACCAAAAATAAACAAAAGAACAACTCATAATAAAAAACACATATGTGAAACATCTCCTAATAAAGGGTGATTTGGTCATTTTCCGCTATAAAACAAGCCTGACATACATCCATGGGTTTTAAATCATTGGAGTCTAAATACCATGCTTGATATAATTTATGTAAATGCTTTTAATTTACATATCCAAGCTTAAAATTCCATAGAAGGATGTTATATGCATCATGATCAATGGTTTTTTCATTTAATATTGGTACAAGGTTTTAAAGTTCAAGGTTATATAATCCATTGTTATGATATACCATACCATAATATATTTTATCCTTATAAAAGAGATAAAATTTATTTCAAAACATGAAATAAAATCCCATGGTGTTTAAAATCGATACTAATATCCTATTTTTTGTAATTAAAGGAACATAACAATAATTTTATAATACAAGAACCAAACCATTAGACATGGTTGGGTGATAATCTTCCACTGCTAAGTCTGTTAGTCTACACCATTTTTTTTAAGAAACAGGTTCTTAGTTTTGAGGTAGGGGGTTCTTCTTTTATCCTTTAGTTAAGTGTTTTTGAGAAAAAAAAAGGTAAAAATCATAAATTTTTTAAGTACAAGTCATGTACTTTTTCCACACGTCGTGTACTTTTGGCCGTGTGGGATGAGTACACAGGGCGTGTAGCCATGTCAGCAATGAAGGGTTTAGAAACTGACTACACGCCGTGTAGTGGTCCTTTATACACCGTGTAGTTAGTCGGTAGTAGAATAGTAAGGCGGTAGCCAGATGTGAGACCGAACATGCCGTTTACTCAAGGAGATATGCTGTGTAGTCATGTCGGTTGATGAACAGTGCCACGATGGCGGGAAACCGCCAGAGGAACAGTTAAAAAATGGGAAGTACATACCCTGTACATGGAAATACACGCTGTGTACTTTGTTTTTTTTGATTAAAATGGGCAGCAGCCTCCCTTGTTAACAGGGAAGGCTTAGAATGGGAAGAGGGATTGGGAGAGGAAGGACGAAGCTCTCGAGATCTGCCAAGTGCATGTCAGGAATCCATTTCCGCCTCGGACGATCTTTTTGGAACCGCGCGGGTAAGTGCTTCCTTCTCCTAGTGTGTCTCTTGACAATTCTTCCTCTAATGAAATTATTTTGAGTTTAATCGATAATTATTTTACCTTATATCTATGACTTTTTGGGAGTTTCTAAAATCGACATTCGCGTATACCATTTGTTTGTGTTTAAGGTAGGTGGTGTGGTGTTTATTTTCCAACTGTCTTGTGTTTTGTGTGTTTTTGAGCTACGAACCCATATTTGAGGTGTCTTGTGGCTGAGGATGTGGCTACTTTGATACCTAGAATTGTATAGGTGATTAAATAAAGTTGTAAAACTATTTTTTGGGATCGCTTCTTGGATCCAGGACCACCCATGGGGTGCGTTCCTCTGTTTATCCATTTGGCCAGGAAACCCGCGACAATGCCTTGTTTATATTATGCCTTTAATGTGATGATTGTAGAATATCCTTAATAGGAATTGCTTATGTACTTCTTGTTTACATATTGGGCATGGCCTGGTTACCTGTTTAGCCTGAGGGCAGTGTTGTGATTAGCCTGTGGGCATTGAACTACACAGCATGTGGGAACTTCTTCTGTTCCTATGGGTAGTCGATTCTGTGCCTGTGGGTGACACTTCTTATGCCTGTGGGCAATACCTATATGCCTGTGCACAGATTCTTGTGTTGGTTTCTCTTTACCCGAGGGTAGGAGTTGTACGTGTCTGAGAACATTGGATGTATACTTAGAATATTCATTGTGGTGAAATTTTAAATAAATGATAAAATGGATATTAAAATGGAAATATAATTGGTTAAGTTAGTTACTTTAAGTACAACTTACTTTATTACATTTTACTAATTCACACTATTGTTGCATGCATTCACACAGTTGGGCACGTGTCTTTGGTGGGTGCCTGCTGGGAATTTATTTCTCACACCCTATTTGGGTCATTCTTTTCGGCCCAAATAGATTACATTTCTGTAGGTGTGGATAGGGGAAAGAGTCCCTATACAAGTACTTGATTGTTGTTGGGGTGTAGGAGAGCATGGGACCGAGCATTGGCTCGTGATGTCGTTGTCTGTTCTGTTATGCTTTTCTGTACTTGTACTTCAGTTGTAATGTATTTTATTGTAGTGTAAAATGTTCTGGTTGTTTTATAGAATAGTGACATGTTGCATCTTCATATATATATATATATGACTACTGGTTTCCTTTTGTTATCAGTTGACCATTTCAGTTATATATATTATTGTTGCTTCCGTTGTTGTTGTATGTTTGAACTCTGTTCCGCTATGATACACTTTGACAAACGGGGGCATAGTTTCCCCACTATCAGACCTGGGACCTCACTGCAAGTCGGCAGCCTCTGGAATTTGGGGAAATGTGCTTGAGGTCATGTGGTGAACTGAGTTCGGGGCACCGTTGAGTGGCACCCGGAACTGAGATGTTACAAAGTGGTATCAAAGGAGTTCTTTTCATTGACATACTATTTAGAGCCTTGGTCAGGGATTGGATGAGAATGGTAGTTGGTAATAAGTTGTTCCCAGGCGTAGCTAACCCATGTATAGGGAAAAGAAAATTTACTTCGTGTTGCAATTTTTTCCGATTTTTGATTTTACAGTTGACTTGATTTGCACAGAAGGGTGACGAACTTGTGATTGTACTGTTTATATATTATCTATGGGTTCTATTCAGTTGCAACCCGATGAGATGAGGGTATTCCATATCATGCATCATTTAGGAACATGCTAGAAATAACATTCCATTCATAGTTCCATGCCATGTAGGTGAATCGGAAATTGCATGTTGTTGTGATAGTTATTGTGCTAGTAAAACATGCTATTGTGATAGCTCCTTGATAAGTACCTGCTATGTGATAGGGTATTTTTGTATGAACCTGTTTATAGAATGGATTCCAAACATTGGTGTTTGGGGAGTATGGGCCCTCATTGACCAGAATTTGGTGGATAATTGGGTTTTTACCATATTTCATAACATAGATAAGATGCCAAACTTTGATTCGTGGGGAGTATGGGCCCTCACGGATCGGAATTTGGAACATAGGTGTTGTTTTTTAGTGTTTTATGGGTTCCAGTGAAGTTTCTGAGGCATTCTATCTGGAAACCCAGTATACACGCTGTGTAGTACTTTAGACATGCCGTGTATGTTCTTCTGTTTGGGAAGAAAAATAAACTTTTTGAGCACACGCCGTGTACCCTAAGTACACGCCGTGTAATCTTCTTCTGTGTCACAAACCGTGTGGGTGGAAACACGGGGAAGGGAAGAGCTTAGGGTTAACGCACTGTGTACCGGATGGACACATTGTGTAGTGTTGACCCGGAGTCCACCCATGTAACAAACAGCACGAATGGAGCTGACCTTAAGACATAACCGTCGTGTCAATGAAGAACATGTCGTGTAGTGTGACCTGGGGACCCGACTGTGTAACAAAAAACACGGGTTGGGTAAATCCCTTCGTGTACACGTCGTGTGTATATAGAACACGCCATGTAGGTTGAGCCGTGTATTCAGCCGCGTAACTATCAACACGGGTCGGCGGAGCTCATCTAGTACACGCTGTGTACCTGTGGGACACGTCGTGTAGTCTCATCCGAAGACAGACCATGTGGAGTTAGCCGAGTGGCTGCAAAACGGGGTGGAGTACATGTCATGTGCGGGTGTAACACGCCGTGTAGTGTCAAGCCGAGTAGTTAGCCATGTCGCAGATGACACAGGCAGTTGGAAAATTTCACCATACAAGCCGTGTAGATTATATACATGTCCTGTAGCTTTGTTCAACTGGAGCCGTGTGGGCTAGCCATATAGAAGAACCCAAGTAGGGAAGGGAAGTCAAGTACACACCGTGTAGTCATTATACACAATGTATAGTCTTGTTTAGAAATTTTGAATGCCTTCTTCCTCATGTTCCCTTTTGGGTTTCTTCCTTTTCGGACTTTAAGAATCTTGAATCTAAGGCGTGTTTTTGAACTTGTAGTGTCATGCCGCCTAGACAACCGCGTGTTTTTCTCCAAGATAGCGACAACTAGTATACTCCAGAGTTGGTGGGACATGGGATACCAGTGGATCCTCCAACAGAGCCATATGCAGTGCCATCCGTTATACCATACACAGACGTGGAGGCACAGTTCCGTGAAGGATTTACGTGGTTCAATATGATCTTTCAGGGAGCACCATAGGCTGCCACATCTATAGCTAAGCTGACATGTATCTTCTAACAGTAGCATCTGCCTTCCTTTTCAAGGGATGGAAGACCACAGGCTGCGGAGAGTTGGCTAGGATCGATGAAGACTATTTTCGAGCAACTTGAGACGACTCTAGGGTGGAGCGTCAAGGTCGCGACATACATGCTGCGTGATTCCGCCAAGAGGTGGTGGGATGTTATCACCCAGTCAGAGAATCACAGATACATGGCATGGGATGATTTTCAGGCAGTCTTCTATGACATATTCTTTCCCGATACGCTGAGGGAAGATAGATCTTGAGAGTTCATGAATCTGTAGCAGGGCACTATGTCGGTGATGGACTATTCTGATCGTTTCACTTAGCTTCAGTGCTTTCCACCCGTGATGGTGGGTGATGAGACAATGAGAGCCAGGAGTTTTGAGTATGGTCTTCATTATTATATATGAGCGCTGGTGAATGTTTTCAGGTTGCCTTCAGTACATGCTATTGTGAATCAGGCACTGATTAGAGAGAGGAACCTGCTAGATACTAGTGGTGTGGGCTAGGGCGGTTCATCATCAGTTACTGGTACTATTTCTGATGTCAAGAGGATGAGATAGATGGACATCTCTCAGGGTGGCAGTACCAGTCAGACGAATGCTTCAGGTGGCTAGGTCATGTGCTACCAGTGTGGTAGAGAGGGGCACAAGATTCCACAGTATCCACGAGACCTAGTGGAGTGCCAAGCTTGTGGCATGATGGTCCATCTGTAGTTCTTTTCCAGGGCGTTTCCACTGATGGCTAGTGAGAGGGGTTCTGTGCAGAATCTGCATGTGGGAGAAGGACCAATAGCTTCTTACCAGTCAGGGAACTAGAATACGTCAGGGCGTGCAGGCAGAGATGGTGGTCGTGGCCGTGGTAGCCAGACACCAGGATCTCTGAGGCAGTAGGGCGGGACTGCTCAGGGTAGCTAGGCTGTGTCGCAAGTCCGTGACACTGGGCAGATATATGCAGTGCAACAGACCCAGCATGAGCAGGATCCTGGACCTTCTATAGTCAGAGGTACTATTCTAGTAGCTTTTGTCGTATCTTGAGTACTTTTTGATATGGGTACTACACATAGTTTAATATCTGTACCTGTTGTTCAAGTCCATGGGATTTGTGTTTCAAATTCTTCTGATACCATGACGCTAGACACTCCATTGGGGACTAGAACGGTTTGTGTGTGTTAGTGCAAGGAGTGCCCCCATGAGGTTGGTGGGTGTCACTTTCTTTGGGACCACTATGTCTTAGAGATGAAATTTTATGACATCATTCTTGGAATGGGCTGGTTGGTTCCATTTCAAGCCTTTATAGACTGCAATCGTCGTAGGGTGATTTTCACATCACCAGAGGGTGGAGAGTTTCTATACAAGGGAGAATGTTATGTTCTGGCAAGTTGATCTGGACTAGAGCATCGTGGGCGAGGTGGAGTCACAGCCCAGATTGTGAGTTTATATCTGGACGACTAGGGGACTTGTCAGTGGATTTTCCTCCAGTGATTGAATGATTTAGGGATGTCTTCCCAGACAAACTTTCAGGTCTTCCTTCGGAGCGTGAGGTGGATTTATCTATTGACCTCGTGCCAGGAGCAGCACTGGTGTCCATTCCACTTTATAGGATGGCTATGCCTGAGTTGTAGGAGCTAAAGAGGCAGTTAGAGGAGTTACAGGAAAATGGTTTTATCTGACCCAGTACATCTCCTCGGGGTTTTCCAGTCCTCTTTGTGAAGAAGGCGGATGGTATCCTCAGACTCTATGTGGATTATCGGTAGTTGAACCAGTTGACGGTCAAGAACCGATATCCCATGCCAAGGATTGATGATCTTTTTTATCAACTTCGTGGAGCACAAGTGTTCTCAAATATTGACTTGAGATCAGGATATTATCAGCTATGCGTTAGACCATGTGATATACCTCTCACAGCTTTCAAGAGTAGGTATGGTCTATACGAGTATACAGTTATGTCATTCGGACTCACGAACACACCATCAGTTTTCATGGCTCTGATGAATCGTGTGTTCTATCCTTATCTGGACTCTTTTTTGGTAGTATTCATGGATGATATCTTGGTGTACTCTCACACTCTACATGACCATTCCACCCATCTTGAGATTGTATTGAGTACACTATGAGAGCATCGTCTATATGCTAAGCTCTCAAAGTGCCACTTTTGGATTGACCAGATTCACTTCCTGGGTCATATCATCTTAGAGGCAGGAGTTTCAGTAGACCCAGATAAGGTGAGAGAAGTAGTTTCCTAGGAGCATCCTCTGAAATTATTTGAGATAAAAAGTTTCTTGGAGATGGCTCATTACTACAGACGCTTCATACAAGACTTCTCTCACTTAGAAGCACCGTTGACGAGTTTGACTAAGAAGGGTGTGAAGTATGTTTGGTCAGAAGATTGAGAGACTTCCTTTTAGGACCTGAAAGGAAGGTTTACATCCACATCGATCCTGATACTCTCTGAGTAAGGGATGAGCTATAAAATTTACTGTGATGCATCAGGTATTGAGCTGGTAGTAGTGTTGATGTAGGGCGATTGAGTTGTTGCATATGGGTCTCGGCAGTTGAGGCAACATGAGAGGAATTACCTGACACATGTTCTCGAGTTGGCTGCAGTTGTGCATACATTGCAATGTTGGAGACGTTATCTATTGGGAGAATGTTTTGTGGTTTTCAATGACCAAAAAAGCCTCACATATATCTTTACTCAGCGTGACATGAATCTAAGGCAGAGAGGGTGGGTTAAGTACCTACAGTCTTTTGATTTTGAGATTTCCTATACACCTGGTAAAGGTAATTCAGTAGCTGATTCATTGAGGAGGAAGACTTAGATACAGGTAGTGCAGGAAGCCTGTGGTGGGTGTCAGCTCATGGATTTGTTCTCGAAGATTCATTTGGACGTGCACAACAGTCAGGGGCAGACCTATATTTCATATTTATATTTGACCTCTACCCTCCTAGATAGGGTGAGGATGAGACATCTATCTGATTCGGAAGGCCTAGTTCTATGGGAGTCAGTGGCAAGTGAGGACCCTCCTCCCAGTTGGATGTTAGGCGATGATGAAATTATGGGTTTCCATGGTCGAGTGTGGGTTCCAGGGGATATATGCGAGGAGCTGATGATGGAGTTTCATGCTTCATCTTATGCAGTTCATCTTGGGGTTACCAAGATATACCGAGACATGAGACGTTAGTACTAGTGGCCAGGTATGAAGAAATATGTGGCTGGTTTTTTTATGAGGAGTTCCACCTATCAGCAGGTGAAGGCGGAGCATAAGAGGCTAGCCAGACTGTTCCAACAGTTACCCATCCAGGAGTGGAAATGGGATGATCTCGTGATGGACTTCGTGAGTGGGTCTCTAAGTTCACCTAAAGGCAATGATGTTGTGTGGGTTGTTGTGGATAGACTCACAAAGGTAGCTCGGTTTTTTCTGATCATGGAGACTTTCAGAATTGAAGATCTCAAAAGGTTGTATATCTGAGAGACCATACGTCTTCATGGGTTCCCTCATTCTATCATTTCAGATAGTGACGCCTGCTTTACATCTCGTTTCTGTAAGAGTTTTCAGAGGGCACTAGGTACACAGGTGCTTCTGAGCACAGTATACCACCCTCAGACCGTTGGCCAGTCAGAGTGTATGATACAGGTGCTAGGGGAAATGCTATGTGCATTCATCCTATACTTTCGGGGCTCTTGGGAGAATCATTTACCCCTATTCAAGTTTTCTTATAAAAATAGTCTCCAGGAGACTATTGAAATGGCACCTTATGAGGATTTATATGGTAGGCCATGCCGATCACTATTGTGCTGGTTAGAGGTAGGTGAGACAACTTTACTGGGACCACGTCTCGTGCAGGAGACTTCTTAGCAGGTCCAGTTGATTCAAAAGCAGATGGCTACCACGCAGTCTCATCAGGAATCATATGCTGATCGCCGCAGACGACCCTTGAAGTTCATGGTCGGGGACCAGGTTTTCTTGCGTGTTTTTCTGAGGCTGTGACATAGGCGGATCAAGAGACATGGTAAACATTCACCGAGGTATGTGGGCCCATTTGAGATTCTGGAGAGAGTCGGGCTAGTTTCCTATCAGTTGCGGTTACCACAGAGGTACTAGGCCATGCACGAAATCTTCTATTTATCTTAGTTGCACCGCTATCATTCAGACCTGTCTCACATCTTTCAGCCCGAGGAAGATGAGCTTCAGTTTGATGTGTCATTTTAGGAGCGTCTGATCCCTATCATTGATAGGAGCATGAAGGTTCTCCGAGGACGGTCAGTTCCTCTCGTACGAGTGCTATGATAGCATGGCCTAGTGTAGGACAAAACCTAGGAACGAGAGACCGATGTACGTTCTTAGTGGCCAGAGTTTTTCATGGCTATATCTTCACCACCCTTGGAAGGGAAATTCAGGGACGAATTTCTTTAAGGGGGGATGTTTTTAAGAGCCCGGTTCTTAGTTTTGAGGTATGGGTTTATTCTTTTCTCCTTTCCTTATGTTTTTTTGAGAAAATAATGAAAAATGGGAAAAATCATAAATTCTGGAAGTACACTCTGTGTAATTTTTTCACACACCGTGTACTTTTGATTGTGTGGGATGAGTACACAGGGCGTGTAGCCATGTCGGCAACAAAGGGTGTAGAAACCGACAACATGCCATGTAGTGGTCCATTACACGTTGTGTAGTCAGTTGGCAGGCTAATAGTAAGGAGATGGCCATCTGTGAGACCGAACACACCGTGTACTCAAGGAGACACGTCGTGTACTCATTTCAGCCAATGAACAGTGCCACACTTGTGAGAAACCGCAAGAGGAACCGTTAAAAAATGGGAAGTACACGTTGTGTACTTGGAAATACATGCCGTGTACTTTGTTTTTTTTTCACATAAAATGGGCCGTAGCCTCCCATGTTCACAGGGAAGGATTATAACAGGAATAGGGCTTGGGAGAGGAAGGCTGGAGCTTTGGATATCCACCGAGCGCACGTCAGGAATCCATTTCTGCCTTGGACGATCTCGTTGGAACTGCCTGGGTAGGTGCTTCCTTCTCCTGGTGTGTCTCTTTCCAATTATTCCTCTAATGGAAGTTATTTTCATTTATGAGAGAATTATTTTACCTCATATCTACAACATTTTTGTGCTTTTCTGAAATTGATGTTTGCGTATATCGTTCGTTGGTGTTTAAGGTAGGAGTCTTGGTGTTTATATTCCAACTGTCGTGTGTTTTGTGTGTTTTTGAGCTACAAACCCATATTTGGGGTCTCGTGTGGATGGGGACGTGGCTATTTCGATACCTAGAATTGTGTAGGTGATTAAAAAAAGTTGTAAAATTGCTCTTTGGGATCACTGCTTGGATCCAGGACCACCCCGGGGGTGCGTTCCTCTGTTTAGCCATTTGGCCAGGATACCTGAGGGTATGCCTTATTTATATTATGCCATTAAATCGATGATTATAGAATTTCCCATAGAGGAATTTCTTGTGTAATTCTTGTTTACATATTGGGCATGGCCTGATTACCTGTTTAGACTAAGGGCAATGTTGTGATTAGCCTGTGGGAATCGTACTACTTAGCCTGTGGGAAACTTCATCCATGCCTGTGGGCAGTCGATTCTGTTCTTGTGGGTGACACATCTTATGCCTGTGGGCATAACCTATATCCCTGTGGGCAGATTCTTTTATTGGTTTCTCTTTACCTGAGGGTAGGAGTTGTATGTGTATGAGGACATTGGCTGTTTAGTTAGAATATTCATTGTGGTGATATTTTAAATAAATGGTTAAATGGATATTGAAATGGAAATGTAACTGGTTATGTTAGTTACTTTCAGCATTGCTTACTTTATTGAATTTTACTACTGTACACTATTGTTGCATGCTTTCACACAGTTGGGCACAACTCTTTGGTGGGTGCCTAATGAGAATTTATTTCTCACACCCTATTTGGGTCATGCTTTTTGTCCAAAACAGATTACATTTCTATAAGTGTGGATAGGGGAAAGAGTCTCTATACAGGTACTTGATTGCTGCTGGGGTGTAGGAGAGCATTGGACCAAGAATTGGATCGTGATGCTGTTGGCTGTTCTGTTATTCTTTTCTGTACGTATACTTCAGTTGTAATGTATTGTATTGTAGTGTAACATGTTATGGCTATTTTATAGAATAGTTACTTGTTGCATCTTTATATATATATATATATGACTACTGGTTTCCATTTGTTATTAGTTAACCATTTCTGTTATATATACTATATTTTCTTCCGCTGTTGTTGTATGTTTAAACTCTGTTCTGCTGCGCTACACTTTGAAATATGAGGGCATAGTTTCCCCACTATCAGACCTGGGCCCTTGCTGCTAGTCAGCATCCTCTGGCATTTTGGAAAATGCGCTTGAGGTCAAGTGGCGAACTGGGTTTGGGGCACCATTGAGTTGAACATGGAACCGTGACGTTACATTTGTGGTATGGTGCCACCTCATCCTTTGAAACCTTCTAAAATCTACTTGGTTCCCATATATGAATTTTTTTTCTACATACTGTATCCAATAACCAACTTATAAATAAGGATAGATTTCATTCAATAAAAAATACCTAATGTAGAATTTTCACTTTGATTATTTTTCAAAACCATGAAATTCTTCTTTAAATGTCATTTCTTACCACATAAATAGTAGACAGCCTCTTGTTCATTACCCTCCCTCTATATCTTTGGCTTCTTTTAATGACAATGAATTAGAGACTTTAGATTGGGTTAAGCCTTAAACCCCATAGCCTTACCCTTCCTCATCTTGTTCACCATAATGATGAAAGAGTTGGTATTCTTAATATCCTTATATTATTGGAGAACTAAATCCAATAGGTTTTAGAGTGACTTTTTCATGTGATTCATGTTATAATTAACAATAAAAGTTAAAAATTTAGGCATTAAAGAAGAAAGAATGATATTAGACACTAGTTCTTTGTTCGGTTTTAACCTAATGTATTCAAGTTTCTTGATGTTACCAATTATCTAGAGTACATGATGTCCGTATTGATTCCTATATTCTAGATTTCACCTATACATTGCACTTGATATCTCATATATTTCTTACCTTTCTCTCTCATGATATAACCCTTAGGTATGAGATAACATCTTATAGGCATATTCTTCCACATGCATTTTTTACATTTGTCTGGAATTTGATGATAATGTGATACATTGTACTTCTAGTACATCATTTACATGATTCTTAAAATTTTCTTTATCTACCTTTTTTCACTCTAAAGAGGCTCGATAGAAAGTTGGGACTCTAATACATAAATCTTTTTTACTGTAGTACTATGTTAAAGTATCTATACCACTCCAAGAAGCATTACCAATCAGGATATTTTCTTTATCTAGTATAGATCACAGAGATAATGAACTGGTGGTGGTGATTTCCATATTATCTACAAAAAATAAACTTATTTGTTAATAATTTATCTCTATTACTAATTAATTAAACCATTAAATGTCTCCCACTATTTTATCAATCCCTAGTAGCTCTCACTACTATAATCATAATACCTATTCACTTGAGTATTCTAGTGGAAAAGATCTTTAAAACCTCTCCTCATAGTCCAAACTATGGCTGCAATATTATGTGAAGAGTTTTGAAGTTGGATTTACAATAGCCAACCATATTGACTTGTGGCTCCTTGAATTGTTGAGAAAAGTTACAGATTCTAGTAATTGTAACCTTGATTCACTCTACTATTCGCCTCTAAAGTGGAAACAGACTAGCTATGAATACTTATTTACTATCAGTGTTAGTTAAGTTGACCCATCACTCTCATAAGAACTCCCCAATAGTAGGACGCACCCGCAACTAGGGTTGATGATAACCATATACACCCATTTTTGTTCAAATTTACGCAATATGTTATGAATTAATATTTATTTGAGGATTATATCATTACTTGATTAATTTATTCATTTTTTCAGTAACATGATCTTACCATGTAGTCCCACTCACTAATAAACAATACATTAAATAGAAAACATTCATCATGCCTTTATTCCTTTTATCTAATCATGCTTGTTTATTATTCTATGTGATTGTGTCAACATGAACATAAAATAATAATAATAAACCATAAATAAATAAATAAATAAATATCACAAATCATCTTGAGAATTTACTATTTTTTTAACCATTGAACATAAATGGTTCAATCGTGACCCTAGGGATGGATACTTGAGTCATTTCTAACAAACATAACAGTTCACCCACTATAAAATGTATCCACATCTTGTTTGGAATGTTTCCAAATCTCGATGTGCTCACATATTAAATCATCAATGTCATTATACATACATACTTGAGAATGAAAAAAATATACGTAGAATAACTCACATTGATACAAAAAACCTTATACATATAATTTATGAAGGGATATTGCACACACCATCATTTAGAAATTAAATATTACAATTACCGTATACATTGCAATAATATATTAAATAAATCTAAACCAGATGTACATTGGCTATTCAATGCTCAAGATTAGTTGACATGAAATAACTTCATAGAAGAAAATGAAATTTGTACCTAATTCAAATTTAGGGAATAAATTATGAATTAAAATAATGTTAACTAATTTTAAATCCTATTTACCTTTTCCCTCGATCCTAAAAAATATTTTAATAAAATACAAATACCATTTTGATATTTTTGGAATCTTTCCTTGAATTTTTGGGTTTTCTAGGTATTAAAAATACATGTGGAGGGATTCCTCATAATTTTACTCATGGGTGTACAATAACCTATAGGTACTATTCAAGTTAACAGTAACCCGTGGGTACTATTAATGTGAGTAGTAACCAGGTTACAATTCACATAGTTTAATATATATACAGAGATATAAATGTTTTAATATATTTATTTCAAAAAACATGGTTTACCCGCTATGTAACCTGCCCCCTTTTGGGTTACTATTCATAGGAATAGTATCATGATACTATTCACATGAGTAGTAATTTATTTTTTTTGTGACCCACATGTCCCTTCCTCTTATTAGAATTTTTTTTTTCAAAAATACAATGGATAATAATAGACTTTGAATTTTCCACATTTCTGTGGAATAAATGCATATTGCATTTCATTATTCTAGCCATAAAAATTTGATAGGAACTTGGAGAATCACCGATGGAAAAATTACACACACACAAATCATATTTTTATAAAACATCAAAAATGATTTCGATCCAATTTATTACATCGTATGGCCATAACATGGCTGTTCGAGATTATATTAAGGCATGGTTTGGTTTAATGGGACCGTGGCTATTCCCTCTATGTGAATTTAATAAAAATTTCATTTTTTAGGATTAAACCATCATGTGATCCATTTGATACCAATTTTTGATACCATAGTATGCAGTGAAAGTATATGTGCTGATAATTTTAGTTTTTCATCACTAGATTGATGTAACAATTTCACCTCTAGTGATGAAAACCCTAATAAAAGTATCAAGGATCTCACGTGAAATAATTTAAGCTCAAAAATTTAATCAAACAATTACCTCGTTCAATTTGAAGGTATGTTCGACAAGGACAAGTTGTTGATGACCATTTATCAAAGAAACTGAGGTCATATCCCTATAGATCATCCACACATTCTTAAAAAGTCTATGGGAATTGCAATCATCGAATCTTGGGTGTTATCCCAGAGATCTGATGAAGCCTTTGACATCCCGACGATCACCACTACACCGATCCTTTGATTCGTGAGGACGATCTTGGACCAATTGCTTGGATCAGGTGTTTCACTCTATAGGATGTAGGAGAGTTGAGAGAGGCTCTCAAATTAAAGTGGTGAATAGTACCCCAAATGAGAGCCTCCTCTCATTTATATATCAAGGTATGAAATACCTAGAAATTGATCACAAACTCCCAAATATGTATTAAACACTTATTATGTAATAAATGACGTGTTATGAACAATTAACTATGTTGTTAACATAATTTATAATTTTTATCACATACTTGAAATATAATAAATATATTACATGATAAAAGCAATATGTTAACTCAAGTTGTTATTCTTGCAAATATTAAATGAACCATGATTATTATAATAATATTCAATCATTAAATTTTTTCCCAAGAATTCACTCAAATACTGGTAAATATATTAAATAAATAAATTCAACTCCAATTATTATATACTATAATAATAATGAATTTATTTATTCCTTGGAGATTGTTAATATGTGGATATCTCTTGAACCCCATGGTTAGTCCCACCACGTCCTATACTTATGTTCATAAGAATATGCCTACTGACTTTTTAATATGCTAAGTGTTTGACTCTCTAGGACCTTATCTTGATAGTAATGAATACTATTCATAGTCTAGGACTGGAGTGTAGAAACCCATCAATGCCCCTAAGGAGATAAGAAATAATCATGAAAACAATATCCTTTTCTATGGACTCATGCTATATAATATAATCTCCTTTTTATATAATATAACATAATGTAGAATGTACACTTTATGTTATCATCAATTATTTATTTATTATTCATGGACCTTACTGGACAGACCGACCTTCTTCTATCCAAACCATAGATTTAGTGAAGGTACTACCATCTTGATAAATTGGTCTCATGATATCACTTCTTTTAGAAGAGGAA
Source organism: Viscum album (assembly GCA_963277665.1). Lineage (NCBI taxonomy): Eukaryota > Viridiplantae > Streptophyta > Magnoliopsida > Santalales > Viscaceae > Viscum > Viscum album. Next base: position 372,419,580 of record OY728160.1, on the reverse strand, counting down.
AAATCTATCTTGATTATTCTATAGATTCCAAAACACTAAGAAACACCTTATACAATATACCTCTCCATGAAATAAATGTCACAGTTTATCTAAGTATGTAATCAAATAGTATGCATCAATAATAATAAAAATTAAGGAGACCATTACACATGTTCATAGATAGGAAATACCAATAAAACCTAAAACATGTGGTGTTCTTACTAACGAGTCAATCCTAAAGATCTCAACTACTTGAGATAACTATGTGCAAACTTTATGAGAAGAAAACTCAATGCTTATGATCCCCAACACCTGCTAGTCAAAATTCATTTGGGTCCAATGAACATGATGTTTCTAGACCATTGGATATAAGTTTACGATTAATATCATGGTATCTATAGGTTTTTATTATGGTATAGGAACCTTTATAACCTATTTGATACAACATGTAATCTATGTAAATTACCATAACTGTAGTAGAAAAAAAGTATAAATACTATTATGGTACGATAAAAACATGAATATATCAACCTGTATATATGCAATGGTAGTCAAAGTATATACATGAGTTGGGTTTAGGGAACCCACTTATAACACTTGTCATGTAGGTCAGACCACACTAGGCCATCATACCCTGATGATATCTCTCTGGTCAGGTCAAATAGACTATCATGGCCCACTAATACCACATAGGTTCGGTCACACATGACCATCATTCCCTTTTTCAAAGATACACTAGGACATCATATCCTTTCATCTATATCTATTTTATCATCAAGTCACATGTAGTGTATGAACACGCTCCCCCTCTTGGGATACTGAGCCACTGTGTGTCCACCTATTACTTTTATACCATACATCGAACAATAACTTAGAATATACCAAAATATATCATAATGTAATAGTTTTATCATATCAAGGCAAACATATCATATCATGAGTGTGAACAAAAGAAAAAACATAAAAACAAGTGAGAAAAATAAACATGGTATAAAACACATCAACACATATCATCATATCATGTTAATAATCATAAACATGGACTCGGCATGGTAATGAACCACCTACATCAATGGTATTCAATGTTAATGTCAAGGATAAACCACCCTGTGTGGTTCAAAAGATAAATTGGAAACCTATATAGCCAAGAACACATCCTCATGGGCCTTATTATCATATTTTTCAACACATAAATGTTATAGGTTCTTCAAGGATTCCTAGAATCTATACCAACTACATTATTTCAAAAATAAATAAAATATAAAATGTGATAAAAACATCTCTCTACTAGATAATTTCTAAATTATAAAAAATAATCTAATGCATGTGTTAGAATTTTCATCCTCAATGAATAATAATAAAAACACATGCGATAATACTCCATCTATCTAGAATAATATACATGTAATAATCCCCTTTATTATTCTTTGATATTTCAAGGATAATAATTATTTTACCATTGATAATTTCTAGTATAAAATTATTTTATAATTTCATAAATAATTTTATATATTATTATTATTCAAAAAAGTATTATCCAAATTCTACATAAGGTTATTTCACATCACATATTAAATAATGATAAATTAAAAAAGAATAAAATTCATACCTATAACTATCTCTCATAGGTGCTACACTCAAAAAGAGGAGATAAATATGAGGGTTTTGCCACACCTAGAATATAAAAGAAGAAGTTGGTCCGACCAGGGAAAAAACCTTGCTATAAATATTGGATATACCAACAGTTTTGAACAATTTGTATAGACTGGAGAACTGTTGGTATATCCATTACCAATGGTTCTACAAACCATTGGAATATATGCTACTGGGATATACCTATACTAAGGGTTCTCAGTGAACCATTAGTATAGGAGTAATGAAAATTTTGTGTACCAACGGTTTTTATAGAATCATTAGTATAGCATCCCCTAAATTTCCCAAGATGAAACACCCAAAACCTACCGAATTAGCCACCAAAAGCCACAACGAAACCCCCTTGGTCAATTACCTACAAACCAACATCACCAACCAATATAAAATCAATGATAACAAAAGAAAACAATTAAGGCATTAAATAAGTGATGAAACACATTCAAAACAACACATATATTCATTCATAACTAATAATCAATCATCATATGTCATAAATATCAATAAAAAATGTAAAGGATCAATCTATTCCTCATCATCATCACCATCATCACCGCCATCCTTACTGTCATCCTCATCATCATCGTCACTATCATACTCTCCATCATCCTCTCCATCACCATTGCCATCACTATTACTATTTCAAGGAACATCATTATCTTGAACACCACTAGGGCCACTGCCCAATGCACTATATAATGCACAAATCATTGGCATAAGTGTATCAAAATTTTTGGTGGTATCTAGTGGAAGTTATGGACACAATACTACCATAAATTTCATAAACTACTCATTGGCCCTTTGATTTTGTTCATGATCCTGTATGAACATTTTTTGGCCTCTTCTACCTCAGATTGAGCTTGTTCTACCCATGAATTATATTTTTCTAATTTGTTACTACCAGAAATTAAACCTAATGTGGGCCAATATCAAGTCAAGAAAATACTCTTATCTATTCGATAATGTACGCTACCATGGTTATCATCTCCCAAAACCGTATGTAAATGATTGTTTGGCCCAATGTTTTCAGCTTCCAAATCATCAAGGGCCTCCAAAGCACATTGTTAAAAATATAAATATACTATTTAGTTAAAAAATAGATATTAAAATTCTAAATTAACAAATTAAATATTATAATATACTATTGTGTTGATTCAGTTACCACAATTCCATGTTTCTTGTTTCTGTTTGAGAAAAATAATTTTTCTTGAGGCACATGTGAATCAATATTAAAAACCTCCCTCTACAATGAAATATAATAAAGAAAAATATAATTGAAAATTGGTTATTAATAATTAATTTTATAACTAAAAACTACTGGTTATACTCAACATAATTTGATTCCACATAATTAGTAAATTTGACATAAAAATATCAATTTAACACAACAAAATTCATTAAATAAAAGGAATTATGACTAAGACTCATAACAAATATTTCATATTTTCATTACCATTGTAGTTTTATATATAATTAACATTCCTTATTTCTTATTTTCATGTATAATTTCAACGTATATTTATCAACAATATACATTAATACATGAAAATTTAAAATAGTATCATGGAATCAATTTATTATAATAGCATATGATCGAGCATAAAAATATGTAGTGTCATAATAAAGGTTTACATGAACATGTTAACCTTTCCGTATCCATACCCATCATTATATATTCCCATACTCATATCCATTTTTAGAGTATCTCTAATTTCACTTGGGAAGTCATATAATGTTGGAAACACATATTCAATATTTAATCAACCATGGCATTATAAGGAAACTATTCTTATCTTCCTTTTCCATTTCTATTACAGTTTCCCACTTTCATTCAATTCCAATATACTTCCCCTTTCTCATGGGGAACCATATATTGTAATAGTATAGAACCAAAATCACCCAATTAATAAGACAACAAGACATGCTATTAATTAACCTAATATATATAGAAATTTCAAAGAAGGAATGAACTAAAACAATAAATACATGATTAAAATATATAATTTTGAATTTAAATAGAAGAATCACATTCACATACCAATGGATGAATCCTCCAACTAACTATGATGTGATGTATCAGTATAGTGAGATAGATAGAGATGTTTACATAGCCCATAACTATTTAGGTTAAGGGTTTTAACTTCTCAAAGGCACTCATAATGTTTCTATAGTCATTCAAATATCAAGAAGAATTTTGAAATAAAAATGGAGTTAAAGGAAAAATAAAATTAAGAATTCAAGTTCATAAATTTTATCAACCTAAAAACTCGCCCAATTTTAATACAAATGAAGGAAGGCATAACAAATTAATTACCTCAATGAAAAAAATATAAAATATCAGAATTCATAGTGAAATAATGAGATGAAAAGTCTAGGTTCATGAAACCATGAAACAAATATTCTAGACATGCCACCATTTGAAAATATAGTTAATCATTTTTAATAACCATTTAAGAAAACTAGCATGATAATATCACCAAATTTAAAACATTAAAATCCTCTAAAATGATCAAAATAATAAGTAGGGGTGAAGGGATACCATTTTATAGATATAAACTAAATTCCCTTGATTAATGGGTTAAAATACAATTTTAAATCATAAAATCATTTTCTAGTACAATTTTAAAAAATTAGAAATGTTTATGAAAATATGGTTACCTTTAGTAGCATGAAGCACCTAGAAAACAAATGATACAATAAAGTAATAAAAAGAAAAAGAAAATTAATAAATTTCTCTTTGCATGATACTTCTGATCCATCATATTGGAGTTATCCACCTCCCTTTTAAGGTATGATATGTCACACCTAGATTTTTATTTCCATACTTTTCTCTAGATCGTCTTTTGGATATGGGTTTCCCAATCATGTTCTAGATTAAAATTTTTAGGTTTTACATTATTTATTTTTGGTCCTATATTTATTACTTATTTTCCATGGGAGTTCTTGTTTAAAATTTGAGATTTTGGTGTTGAAAATAGGTGGTGCATGGTTGGAACACTGTTAGGGGAAACCGTGCACCCTAGCCTAGGAAACTATGAGTCCAATTTCATTTTTGGACAGTGGTGACCATAAGGTTTTTTCAAGGTATGGTAAACCATGCAGGCTAAACATGCAACTTATTCCTCTTGGATAGTGAGGGATGCATGATTTCCCCACGGTTTGAAAAAATGTGTGAGAAAACATTTCAACCTATCCTGGTCATTAAATATGTGAAATTACTCTTAAGCACTCTCAGGATTTTAACTCCAAAACACCAATTTCTCCCCTATACTAGTTTGTGATACATAAAGGGAGATCCTACCTCATTCTAAAAGATTCTCCTCCTCTCCCCTGGTGTGGATCTAGGGTTTCTTCAATGTTTTGGGGTGAATCTTTAAGGTAATCTTCTCCCATATTCTTCCTCTTCTCATTTCTTCCATTTTATCTTGATTTCTTACTCTCCATTGGTAATGTGGATCAAGGGTTCCTGTTTTGTTGTGTTTAGTTTAGGTATTTTTAATGTTTAGAGTTCCTTGTGGGTTTTTGTTCTTCTCTGGACTTTTGCGAGGTTGTTTTGGGGGGGTGTTGTTGAAGCACCATGATTTTGAGGTAGGTTTTCCATTGAACTTCTCCTTTAAATTTATGAAATGTTGGTTTTATAATTTTCACACCTTCATTGGATGTTAAATAGTGATGTATGATTTTTAGAAAAATATTTTGATATTAAATAAAGTGGGTTTCTTAATTATTTTGAATTATATGGAATTGTTTTGTTATATTATGCACACTAAATGTTTGATAAATTGTCTAGTTGATTTTTCAAGTGGAATATAGATCTTAAAGCATGTATTGGCTTTTAAAATGTTTTTGTGACATCTAAAATGGTTTTTCGGGTTTCTAAAATGGTTTTCTAAGTGGTTTGGATTTTAAATTGTTGTGTGTTTGGCTCTTTAGAAATGGTTTGACATGTGATGATGGTGTGTGGCACATTAGTCATTTGGATGAAAGTAGGTTTGGTTTGAAAATGTGGTGTGAATGATTAAATGGAATTTTATAAATGGGTGTGAAATTTAAAATGGTGTGGTATCACCTTTTTTTAATGGTGGATTTGGTTCTTTGGAAATTAGTGATTTCTCAAAGGGCCTTTGAGGTCTATTTGGAACTTTTGTGAAATTAGCTCTCTTGAAAACCCTCCTTGGATAATTTTACTACCTTGGTTAAGTTTAATATTGTGGGATATCCCTGCTAATAGACTCCCTTGTGTTCTAATGGTTTAAAGATAAGAGGTTGTTCCATGGGGTGGATTAGTGGTGACTTGTTGTGTGATTTTCTTGTATATTATTATGTGATTGTGATTGACTACTTTTTTAGCACTGTTGTCTAAACCCCACTTTAGTCTTGACATGGGGACCTGAAATAGCTAGCATATTTTTAGTGAATAGATTCTGAACTAGCTTAGGATTTTTCTCTAAATAGTGGCCTATAGAGTGGGGTTTTTTTGGTTTTTGTTTCTAGGGGATATTTTCCCTAGGTCAGACCAAGTAGGGTGTGATCGAGCATGTGGGAGAGAATTTATGTCATCGGGTGAGGCATGCCTTCATTATGAGTCACTATGTAATGTATATTCTTGATTATTCCACTCAGTTTATGGGTTCTCCCATTTTCTTTGATTCATACTTTTCTTTAGTGTATTATTGAGATGAATTCCTGGTTGGTTACTTGTGCATGCTATTTTTCCATTGCCCTTCTTATGTGATCAACGCTACTACTTTCTTGTATAGTGCACTTCTTGGATAAAAGTTATGTATTGTATTTAAAAGGTTTATTGAATATTTTTTGGAAATTTTTTACACTCTCTTTTTCCATTAAAAATAATAACATCATCCTTTCTCTTTTGAAATTTCAATGGTTCCCCATTGGAATGTAATGCGGGTTTTAATGAAAAAGGGTAACTGAATGTTTTTAGTTTTAATGTAAAAATGTGTGAAATCCTAGTTTTATATATTTTATTTCAAACCTAATTTATATTATTCTTTTTTAAAAGGGTTATTCATTAGGAAAATATTGGTCGGGCATGCCTACTAAATTTAAACAGTCACACATATAGTTATTTCTTGTTTTTCACTTATGGTGTAGATTTCAACATGGTTTTGATTGTCGTGGGTGATGGTTTTTTTAGGTATCAGTGAGTGACCCTTGGGGTCTCATGGGGATGTTGTGGTCATCAGGTTTAGTTTGGGTTATATTGTGACGTTTTTGGAAGTTTTAGTTTTTGTATAAATGATGATAAGTTTGGTAGTTTTACTTTTCCTATTAATTTTATTTATATTGGGTGAAATCATTCCCTTTGTTTCTATATTGATGTTCCAACACTAGTTCCCATCCCAGGAGGATTGGGAATACATGTTGGGCCATTCCATGTAACGAATCAGGTGACCGGTTTGGGGCCGACCCGAGTTGGTTTGTGACATGATATAACTTTTATTTATCCCATTAGATACTATCTTCATAAAATATTGATACCATATTGATATAATTAATTCTTCCTATGAGTATTGAATTTATCTTCTTAAAACTACTTTTTTTATTTTCTAGACTTAGATAATATCACTTTATTTTATAGATTAAGCTATGTAATCCATCTTTATTTCATTAATAGTTTCTATATTTATCATTTATTTCATCACATTTACAATATTATATATTTTTCTTAAGTATAGAGGCTCTTATGGATTGTGAAAAAACATTATCTAGATTACAAACTCAATGTTTTTGTTACTTGTTCTTCTTCAACAATATCATCATCTATTTTAATCACCGTGGGAGAATATGAAATCTAAAATATGAAAGAAATGAAAAAATTAGTGTTAGTATTAAATGTGTCAAGAATATCAAATTTAATCACCTATTTTGGATTCTCCTTTTCATTAGACACCTTATTCATATTATTTTTCTTCATTTTTCTTATTGAAAAAAGGTATTTATCTTTAACAGATTTACATTCACCACTTATTAAAGGAATGAAATCATATTCATCAATACATATAAATGGATTTATTTCATGTTAATTTTACATGGGATCTATATAGATCTATATTAAATTTTCCATGTATCTAAACTTATAGAAGTATAAAGAGAATTCATAGATACATTTTCAATTAAAACACCAACCAAAATCATCATGACCTTTTTATCATAAACCCCCTGTCTGTGATTTTTCCAACAATCATCATAAATAATGCACTCTATAAAACCATTTATATAAGTTTTTATATAATCTAGACTATATAATTTATAATTTTCAAAGTTATCACTATGGAAATTAAGAGGCTTAAAATAAAAATCCACATATTCCATAATATTCATAAGTAGATTTGATAGATTTGAATCCAAGTAAGAAAGTTTTGGATATGATACCATATGTTGATAAATCATGCCCAAAACATATTCTATATATATTATGACACTCTATGGTGTTTTTGTTTTTGTGTGTTGGAGGGGGGGGGGTTGGTTTTTCATAGATTTAATTTTTTTTTCAATTAGTATTGTATGTTAAAATTTATTCATATGTTATAAGGAATTAAGATTTAATATATTAAAAATTAATTGAATGTACAATTGAAGAAATTTTATTTCCATAATTTATATAAATATAAAAATTATAAAAAAGTTTCATACTTTCCTCCTCTCATGGTCCGACATTGTAGTCTGTCCCAAAATTTGGAGGTATTTTGTAGCATCCTTGTCTTTTTATTTCTTCCCAATGATTCATAAAAAATAATTTTCAATAATAAATAACTATTTATTAATGAAAATCATGGTAATTTTCATTCAAAAACAAAAATTTTTATTAATACGTTAAAATTAGTAATCTTCTAATAAACAATCATTTCTTGATAATATGCTACTGGACACTCATTCTTGATAGGTATGACATCAAAATCCATTCCAACTATATCACACCAGACACTATAAAACTCATGATTATATTATCTCTATAGAACACCTAATTCTATGAGTTATGCTATCAGCATAGCCTCAACATTGGAATAATTATAAAAAAGTTAAAACCAAAATATTAATTCATATAAATACAATAATAATATAACATTAAATCCAATGAATTTTCATAACCATATTTGTACACAAGAATCATCCTTTACTTTATTTGGATGGTGTATATAGGAGAGTGGACTAACAAGAATGTTGTTAGAGTATTTGGGAATCATCAATATAAAACTCATATATTCTCACCCAATTTTTCTAATCATTTGATCTTCCTCATTATACTCCACCATCAGCTGTGTGTAATAGTACCACACCGCACACATGCATGTATGGACACTCTTAATAGAGGACGATATATCTATTAAAGAATGAAAAAAACATTATATCAATAAATATTATAAGGAAAATAAATTATGTTTAAAAAATTTACTAAGGTTCTATGAATATACCAGAGGCAGTCTTCTTAGTGAGTTCCACTAGATCCCGAGTCTCTAAAGAAATGTCAACCAGTAAATATGGAGTGAGATCTAATATCTAACTCGAAGACCCATAACGTGTTAGAGTATAAGTAGAAGGATCCTGAGTGTATAATCTTAGGGATAAGTAATTAGATGGAAAATAATATGGTATATATGTATGTGAAAATGCATAATATGGATAGGAAGTAGGATCTAACATCAGATATTGTAATGATAGGTGAGGAGGATTATATGGATATTGTGGAAAAAACATAGGATAACTAAATATCATAGGTGCCTTTAATGAAACTATGGTATTAGAAGGTGTTCTAGATGGAATGTCAAAGGAAGGGACAAGGTGTGATTGGGTATGCTAAGTAGTGCACATAGATCTAGTTCCACCCCTCTTGTATAGTATGGTTGAGAACTAGTACCATTAGGATGAGTAGAGAATAACTATCACCTAGGTGGTGTATCTTGACTAATATTAAAATAAATTCATCACATGACATTATATGTTATTTATATATATATTTTAAATAAAATACTCACAACAGGAAACAAAGGAGGGGCAACCGTCTCTCTCATTTGGAAATTATTGTTTTTTGTCATTTTTCATTTCATATCTTTAATGTTTTTCATTTCCTACATTTGAAAACAAATATGAAATTAATTATAAATCCTTAACTAATTTAAAAAAACCAGAAGCAAGATGATACATGAATTAATTAAGGAATAATAATTTTCAAACCAGATAAAGGATACGTAGTGATATAACAAATAAATTTTATATTTTGTGGGAATAATATCAAAATAGAAAAGACATGTCATTGAAAAATCAATACGTTCATAGTAGTATGTTTAGAATGTGTATGATATAGTTTTATTATATTTTAAATTAAATCCAATTAAATTTAGGTCAGTTCATTTAGTTCATTTTGGTTAATTGATTAGGCCATTTGTCCAATTTTTTTTGGGTTAGGTCATTTGGTTCATAATCTGTCTAGGTTATTTTTCTATTTTTCAGTTAGGTCATTAGTTTCATTGTTTTTTATTTTCATTTTAATTAATTTAATATGTTTCAAATTCAATTCATATTATTTTTTGTTTCAATTTAATTATTTTAGTTTTTTTTGGTTTGGTAGGGTCTAATACATTTCAATTCAATATTAGAAAATAAAACTCAAAGAAAACTAATACAAGTATATATTGAAATGCACATAAAGGTAAAGTTGGATACAAAATATTTTTAATCAATAGTAAATAAATATGAATATTACCAACCCGAACAACCCATGTTGAGATAAACCAAAATGAATGAGAACATAGATGGTTGATTCTATATATTTCTCACAACAACATTAGGTTCAAAATCAAATCTGAAAATTTAAATATTATAGTTATAATAAGTAATAAATTGATCAGGTACAATATTATATGGTATGGTGTCAATTCCATCATAACTATCATAAACAATATTATTGTGATTACTTCAATAATTACACAAAATTCAGGTCGTAGATGACCTTTCACATAAAAAATTGTTTCTCCATTGATGCCAATATATATGGATCATCATTATCAAGTGTGTAAGTCATATCAATAAATTGATATCAACAATAATAAATAAATTAACCATGAATTATCATTAAATTAGACCACTTGGATTTCATTATAGTGACTCGACCATGAGGTTAATAATCCAATATTAGTATTTTCTCAATGACTCCATAATAAGACAAATTTTCAAATCGTGGTATACTATTCATTGCGGCAGCATAACATTCAATAATTGTAGTTACCATAACACCATCATGTTGCATTATAATGTTCATTACACAATCAGTTATAATAAATTTGTACCCATTGATCACGATTTATTTTCATTCATGAACCACATAATTAGGATCCAAATCCAAAGCTCTTATTTCCTTAGCTACAGAGTCAGTAGGAAAAATTAATACCTAAAATATAAATGAATAATAAAATTAACTTAATATTTATCTTATTAATTTATCATAGCAATACTCTCACCTTAAATTTCAATAATTACTAAAACCCTTTACTATGAAAATTCTATCTCATTCTCAAAGATAATGAAAGATGATTTCTATTTACCATTTTTTTATGTTCCTTGTAGAAAAAATTGAATTTTTTTAATAGAGATTTATAATTTCACAAGATGAGATAACATATACATATTCAATTTACTTAATTTATGTATTTATCGAAAAAATCATATTTAAAAAATAGTACAATGTTCCATCTCCCACTCTTCAAGGATTAATGTGGTCAATGTATATGATTTGAGAGTTCGCCCTTTTTGGAAAAGTGATGGAGAACTATGTTCAATTTTCTCATTATTATCTTATTAATTTGTCATTGGTATATTCCATCTTGTAGTCACATATAACAAATACATTAAATATAAATTGATACATTCTTGAGCGATGTAACCTTTCATGATTGAACCTTCGAGATGATTCTTCTTCCAAACATAATTCTTAAATGCTTACATATTATTTTCAGTTGGATACATCCAACCAAAAAGTAATATATCTTCTAAGAAATATGTTGTTTGGATGATAGAAAATTATATGAAACATGCATATTAAAAATTATGGAGGAAATATTTTCACTAACTCACACAAAATTAATAGTGTCACTGCCAACATTTTTTTCAATAAAGACTCAGAAACAATCTTTTCATAAAGATATATATAAAAATATAACATCTAAATAAATGAATCCCTAACATTATTAGATAGAGTATAACATATTTCTATTGAAATCAACTCATGTAGAATCATTAGTCTCCAAATATTTTAGATTCAACTCTATTTTATTGACCCATTTTGACATGTTTCTTGAATATCCATTAGGAACATTAATAGTCTATAGTACATGAAAAAAGTAATTTTTTTCTACAGGTGTCATCACATAATAATCACACATAACATTCCATTTATTTTCACTGATGCAAAAATGATTAAATTCATGTATAATACTATAATCCACAAAGTCACGTTGAGATCATAAATCATGTTTTCCCCTTGAAATTTAGAATAATTGAACGAAATATTTCAGACATATTTTTTTTTAATAAGAATTAAATCTATGAAATGAAATAAAAAATTTGTTGAATATTAATGAAACTCAAAGAAGATAATATTCTTCTTCTAATTGTAATTGGTTTCAATGCAAATATTATTCCTCTTTCTAGATTTAATTTGACCCCACCCCCCCAAATGAAAAAAAAACATATTTCAATTCATTAAGCACATTAGTTCCATAAATATACTGAGTTGGATTATTGGACTCCATAGTATCATCAGACCTTCAATGATTATTTCTATATGGATAATCCATTGGCAGGTAATCATTGATTTCCCATAAAATTGAAACAATGGTGATATTTAAGTCTTCTTAATGGTGTATTATTCATAAAAATAGGAAAAGATAGTTTTCCTTTTGTGCTATATCTATACACCATTGCGTAATTAAAAAATCATTTATCATCTACATAAGCACAACAGAAATATGATATATGCCTTTATAACATGAATCGTATGTGCACACACTGACATTACAAATATGTTTCAACTCTTTTATTAAAGGTTTAATGTATACATCTATATCATTTACTGGATCAGATGGTTTAGATATGTGTATAATAATGAAATTGAAAGGTATTTTCATACATATTCATAAAAGGAAGGTTATAAATATGTAGGAAAACATTCCCTGTGATTTGCGAAGTAAGAATATTCTCAAACAGATTAAAATTGTCACATTATAAACCCAGTCTCACATTATAAACATTAGTTAAAAAATTAGAATATCGATCATCAAATGTCTACCATGATAATACATCTGCAATATGAACGAAATCATCATTACCCTTCTTTCTCTCAGTATAATTCCATCATATTTTCATTAACATTTCATCAAACATGAAAATATTATGGATTCTGGGAATTAATAAGAAGTGCCACATTACTTTATTTGGAACATGGGATGGTGTTCCATTAGAATTTTTCATCCATCGGGATGTTCCACATTTTATAAAATCATTTCGTTCATCAATTACCTCACATAATGAGATTAAATATTTCAGGAAATCATGATTTTTTAGAAAATCCACTTTCATTAATAACTTCCATGCCATATAATGGTTTGAGGTAATAATTGTATCATCTCGAAGTATGTCATTAAAAAAGGTAAGAATATAATTGATAATAGTATTAGAAATTCCATATAAGGGTTTACCATGAAATAGTTGGATTGAAAATTCCAATTTTTCATTTTACCACATTAATTATATACTATAGTTGTGGTGGAATCATTCAATTTTTAACTCAATCAAAATCATCATTTTCATAAAATACATCATGTGTTCTTGTAACAAATTCTTCTTAGGCTGGTATCTTTTATTTATCATGATGATGTATAAATGTAAATTAATCATCTAGTAAATTCTACCATCCAGTACTCTCATTTAGATCATGAACATTTTGAGATGATATTTTATCCCCATAATGAACTAGACATAGTAGTTTGTTTGAAAAACATATTTTGTTATATGGTAGATAACTTCTTCATAACTTAACCAATGTCTTACAACACAATTATAACATGGGAATTGTATATGACCACTATCTAAAGCAATGTTAAATGAAAAATCTAGAAATATCTCCAACTTGTTTTGAAAATCACTTGAGATTTGATCAATTTGATACATCCAACTTCTATCCATTCTGTAAAAACAATAGATATGTCATATCATAAAAGCAATTGAATAATATAGAAGTTAAATAAAAAAATATTTAGGGAAATGAGAATTGTTCAATTTAAATAAAACCACAACTGAGGCACTTGTCTATATGAGAAAAATAATATAAAATAAAAAAAATCTATATATATAAAACTACTATTAAAATAATCCATGATATTAAATTCAATTAAATGAACGAATAAAATAGCTAGAGGGTGGGGGAAATATCCATTTTTTAACACAAGGAATCTAGTGTACAATCAATAGAGAAATAAAATAATGTAATGATGAAGAAAAATATTATTCAATAGAAGAAAAAATATATCTACAATGTGTTCCATCCCCATTAATATGGGAAAGATGAATGTTCAAGAATCTCAGAATATGGGACGGTCTTCATGCATTTCGACCCACTCGATATTCCATGTTGGATACTATAAAATACTTATAAATTATAAAATGAATTTCATATTCCCTTAACGTATATAATACCATCATACACTTCTTGTAATTAATTTAAATGCTTATATTATCTTAATCACTTTCTTATTGGGTTCCATGTGTCTTGGTTGAAGGGTGAAGATTATTCAAATGAGAATCTATCAACTCTTATCCTTACCTTAATCTATTCCCATGATCTTCATCAATATTAAAATATTAAACGATTGTGATATGGAATATTTGGAGGAGTACATTCATTTTTTGTCAGACCAGAAGAATAAAATGATTTTATGTTTAGCCCAAAATCTATTTTGTGAAATTCAATTTTTATGTTATATGAATTCTTGAATAAGAAAAGGGAATTTGATATTATGTTTAATCAAATCCAAGGAATATAATTTTAAATTTCAATTCTAAGATTCAACACTTTTCCACATATCATAGTCTACCAATATATTACATTATTATTCTAGAAAATGACTCATTCACATCCATACTTTTCAAAAATATCCTGTATAGAGTAAAATTGAAAAAAATTTATCCATTAATGACTCTTATATTTTTACACGACGCCCCTTACTCATGGAATGATGACCCTAATTTTTCATAGAATTTATCATATATTTCTCAGGGTTCCATATAACTTTTTCAATGTACATTTTTTCACTTTATCCATCCCTTATTAAATGTAATGTTACCATTACAAAATTGATAACTTATCCTAACTTCAACTAGTCACTTCTAAATGACTCTTACACATTTCCTCTAGTGTTTTACATTTTCCATTTTTATTAGTTTAAAGCTTATTGAATATAACATATCTATCAATCATCCTTATATCGAGTCCTTTATCCTAGATTATGGTTATTATTGAATTTTATTGAAATTATTTATTATAATATTTATTCAAAAAACTATCAAAATGATTATATAATAACAAAATCCAATATATGAAAATATTTTATTTTAAACTATAAATAATAAAAAAGGTCCAAATTTATGATATTTATTACAAATTAAAGGTAAATAGATGTGAAAATTTTATAAAATCCTTAAAAATTCCAAAACTATGTCTTGATCACCAACCATATTATTTATTATGTCATCACATTAATATAGAATATCAATGTATTTAATATTTATCATTTCACCAAACCCATTATTGAACCAATATATATTTAAGATAATATCATCAACCTTTAATAAAAAATCAACCAATGAACACTCCCTAGCGATCATCATGCTAAAACACTCCTAAATATAAAATCTATTTCATGATATAGTAACAATATTTTTTTAAAAAAATTTAAAATGAATAATAATTCATTTATCTTAAGCCATAACATAAAGAAACCCACATTTCCCCATATTACGGATGGACTTTTATGCTACTTTTAGTAAAATCATCATCAAAGATAACCCAAACTTATAAATAAATATCTATATTAAAAATGATCCATACAATCTGAAAATAAAAATCAAATATTTATTGACCCCCCATACCACCATGTAGAAAAAAAAGAAAAATAAAGAAAGGTAAACCAAAAAATTAACAAATTCTTCTTCAATATAATTTTAGATAACCTTTGTTTCAAAACCCATAAGAAAAATTAAACATATAAAAAAAACTAAATTTTGAAAAAATAATGAATCTACCATGGTGTTTTAGATCTAGTATAAAAATAAAATTGATGTTTGATAGAATACTCAAATGATGTGAAATTCACAGATTTAATAATGAAGAAAAATGGATGTAAAAAAGTATAGATAAATATAACGATACGTAGAGAAGAAATGTGAACGCTGACTGCTAGGGTTCAGGGGATCTGGATTAAAATGGGAGGGGAGGAGTAGCCCATATGGTATTTGGGGAAAGTTTATATTTTTTTTTAAAACCATTAGTATAAAACCTATATCCCAACAATTTTAAAAAACTGTTGGTATAAAGTAACCTATACCAATGTTTTTTTAAAACCATTGGGATAATGCCATAATTTAAGAGGCTATACTAATGTTTCATTAAAACCATTGGTATAGGATTATGAAATAAAGCTATCCCAATGATTTTTGGAAACCATGTGTATATCCCCATGGGTATATATCTTCTTTTTAGTAGTGACTTAATAGATCGTACCTAACGAAATTTATAGTCTAGCTTGACTCAATGGATTACACAAACAAGGGTAGGAGAAGGATCATGTATTCTTTTAGGAAAAGAAATCATATAGAGGCTCAGAATACAAAAACTATAAATTAAATATCAGCATTTAATTTGTGTTTTTAATTGATTCATAGGAGAAGAATGTTTAATTTCATCTATAAATATGATTTATGGATTCAAATGAGTCCACGAATTTAATTCCTTGTTTTTTTGAATTTAAAATAATAAATATGAATTAAAGGGTTGTGGTGAAAATGAAAAGGGAATGAAATTCAAAAAATGGTAATACATTACCCTTATGAATGGGATATGCGATGTGTAAGGGTAACTTGGATTTACCCTTATGAAGCGGGTTACCTTTATATACGATTTGGAAAATATGGGTAACCCATACAAAACCTTAATAAAATACCTCTTACCTTAACATTGTATTAAAATTACCATTACGTAACCCTAACCACCCTTACATAACTACCCTTATGTGAGCTAGTACCCTTATGCAAGTCCTAAGTTACCTTTACACAAAGAACCAAAACACTTACATAGTACCCTTACAAAAGCGCCTTACCATTACACAGTTTTGGGATAACCCTTACACAACTAAGCTTACCCTTATGCATGTACCCTTACACAGCAAATAACCTTATGCAGATACCCCTATGTGACTAGTACCCTTATTCCCCACATGGTATAATGATTATACCCATATATATGTCGCGAAAAATGGATTTTTCCCTTATAAAAGGCCTTGAAATCCCATTTTACCCTTACACGATTCCTTTAAATTATGAAAAAGGTGATTATATTGAAAAATTAATTTCTCACATAAAAATACTTATAAATTAAAAATAACAGAGGCTTTATAAATAAAAAAATTTAGAATATTATAATTCGACCACTATAATGACTTCTCATCCCCAATAAGTACCAAAAGAAATATTTCTTGAAAAACTTTGGAAACTAAGTCAAACATCAGACTCTCACTCCCACAACTCCTCCTAGATCTGTCCATGCTTCCATTAAATCTGAATAGGTGGTACCATCTTCCCTCGAAGGAATTTCTCGATCTAGTCCATAATGTGACCAAATTCTCTTCGTTAGATTCATCTAAATCCAAATTAATTTCCTCACAATCTATGACATGTGTATGATCGAACATGAACCTCCTAATACGTGAAACATGAAAAATGTCATGTATTCCTCAGTAGAAAGAAGGAAGATCTAGATAGTACGCCATTGTCCCAATGCACTCGTTAATCGTTAATGATCTAAAAAAACATGGTTATATCTTTCCTTTCTTCTTTAGAAATCAGTTTCCTAACTGAGGAGCCACTCCCATGAAAACATGATCACTCATAGTGAAATCCAATGTTCACCTCCTATAGTTAGCAAACAATCTATGTATGCTCTAAGTAGCGATCATCCTCTTTTGAATGAGCTACACTCTCTAAAAGATCTATCGAACCAAACTGGGATCCACTACCAGTACCTCACCTAATTCATGAAAAAATAATGATGACCGACATATTCTCCCAAAAAGAGCCTCATAAGGCACCATCAGAATCGAATCCTAGTAACTATTATTGTACATGAAATCGATGAAGGATAAATGATCATAACAAGATCCAATAAAGTCCAAAATGCAAGCTCAAAGCATACCCTCAAGTATAATAATCATATGATCTGACTGATGATCAATTTAAGGATGATACACCATGCTCATTCCCTACTGAGTCCCTAGGGATTTCTGAAATATCTTCCAAAATCACAATTTGAAATGTTCATTTTTTTGATATAATCCTTAAGGGAACTCCATGAAATCATATAATTTATTGGGTATACAACTTTCCTAACTTGTCTACTGAGTGATTCTTTCAGATCAATAATAAGTGATCCACCTTTGTCAGCAGATCCACAATCACCCAAAAAATATCACGACTCCTCGAGGTCATGGGTAACCTCATTAAAAAATACATTTTGATTTCCTCCCACTTCCACTTGGGAACTAGAGGAGGATGGTGAAAACCACCAGTTCATTGGTTATTGACCTTCACCCTCTAGCAGGTAAGACATTAAGATATGAAACTAGTAATTTCTATCTTCATCACTGACCACCAGAACTGTTGTCTAAAGAATTTATACATATTAGTTGCACCAAGATAAAATAAACATATAGAGGTATGGAATTACTTCATAATATCTTCTATAATAGATGCAGGGAATACTACTATCCTATGTACAAGGATCACATAATCATCTCCCAACAACCAACTAGGTATTAGATCACTTCCAGCTAGCTATTGCTACATCACAACACACTCTGGGTCAAAATCCTGGTCTTCCTTTACCTAGTCTACAAGATAAGATATGATCACCAATAGGGTATAAGTAATCAATCTATGATCCTCCATATAATCTATACTCCATTCATCCAACAATCTCATTAAGGTCTGCTGCTCCTCTAAAGACCACTCAAAAATCTCCTTCTCAAACTATATCTTATGTCTAAGTGAATACACAACTATTTTACCCTTTCTTGGTGAAAACTCCATCTCAAAGTCAAAAGTTTGAAAAAATTCCACCCGACACATCTTCCTTAGATTTAATTTCCTCCATGTCAGATATAGTGAAGGATCTTATAGTCATTGTAAACAAAAAAACTCTCACTAAAGAGATAATGTCACCAACACATTAAATCATGGACCATGGATACCAGATCTAGGTCTTGAGTAGGGTATTTTTTCTTGTGCATTTATAGATAACGTGAACCATAATACACTACATTATCTCTATGTGTGAAGATATAGTGAAGGATCTTATTGTCATTGAAGACAAAAAAATCTCTCACTAAAGAGATAGTGTCACCAACACTTTAGATCATGGACCATGGATACCAGATCTAGGTCTTGATTAGGGTAGTTTTTCTTATGGATTTATAGATAACATGACCCATAATAAACTATATGATCTCTCTGTATCAACACTACTCCCAAAACAATTCTCGATGCAACATATTACATGGAATATCTAATCCCAAGATCATGGAGTGTCAGTACTAGATTGTGTTCAACCTCCAATTCAGATCAATAAAAAACTACTCACACTAGTTCAACCCCTTAAATTTCACTCCTTTATTTATCAGTATATTCATGGGTGATGACAATTTTGATAATTCATGGATAAGTATTTGGTAATATCAATTTATGCCTAAAAATATTCTAATATCAAACACATTCGAGGGATGTGTCCAGAACATCACTACCTCCACTTTCTTTATCACCACATATATACCTGTCGTGGACACTACATGCCCTAAAAATTTTACTTTCCAAATCTATAAGTCACAATTCAATAGCTTAGTATAAATCCAATATGATTGAAGCGTACTCGTGACTACCTCAAGATTTTGGGCATACTTGTTTGGTGTTAGAGAGTAGATGAAGATTCCATTAATAAAAACCATGATAAAAAAGTCTAGATTAGGGTGGAATATGTTGTTCATTAGATCCATTAACACTAACAGAATTTTCATTTGTTTAAAATAAATCACCAAGTAATCATAAAATCATACCTAATCCAAAACTATGCATTCAAAATTTGCTTCTCTCTAATTCATAGCTGGTGATAACCCAAAAAGAGAACAGTCTTGGTGAACCATAAAGCTCTCTATAACTGATAAAACATTTATTCTATCATGGGAAAGGTATATTGGTTCTTCACTATCACCTTGATAAACATACAATAATAAAAATATTTTCAAATACTACCATATTCGTTTTTTGATAACAATATTTTTTCACACTATAGCGAGGTAATCATCTTGATAAATCCCTTCTTCTCCAAGTCATCAGACTAAAACTTGAGATCCTTTATCTATCATGGTGATATTTGATATGAGGTATCAAAATGGGATACACACCCAACTTAAGAACAATATCAATGTCAACTCCTCTAGCTTGATGAATTCTTGTGAAGTCATTTGGAAATATGTTCTGATAGATATCAATGACTGGATGGAAAATCAAGGGGTTGTCATAGATCTTGGTAAAAGATTCAAGGATACCATCTGTTCCTTGATCATCTTGAGTTGATTCAAGTCTATTTCAACTCTTCATACTTCCATATCTCATTCTATGGCTATCAAGAACTTCTCTCCCTCTAGTGAAGTAAATGATACCTATCTCTGATAGCAATCAATGTGATATTGATGCCGGTCAGCTAGTCCATGATGAGAATCAAATCAAATTTTTTATATCCATAATTATGAATTCCCATATATTTAAATAATTAGTGATGAATATAGGACACTATAGGAATCACTAATGTTAGTATAATTTTGTTCCCAATGGCTTATTAGTGGAGTCTAACTCAAAGGGTAACTTGACCTAGTAGGTCAAGTACAACAACTACTATTGTAGATATAAAATAATGGAAAGAACCAGTATCAAAAAAGGACGTAGATATAGTATAGGTGTTAAAAAATGTACCTCAAATAATAGATGGTCCCTCAACACCATATTCTAAAGTCTGGTTAACCACGTAAACCCATCCTGTCTCAACTCCATGGATCTATCCCATAGAAGTTTGGATTCTCTACTAATGTCCCTAGCCTATCCCATAGATTTATGCTTTTGTTTGTATCAAACACCCATGATACTGAAATTATGATTCCTTCAAGCATAACCATAGAAGATAATCCATCTGACCACACTGATGAATCATGTTATCTAGTTTTTGGAATGAGGTTTAATAATTCCACCACTACCCATAGTTGTAACACTGAGGACCACTTTCCCCCATACGAGGTACTAAAGATTCCATGATCAACTATAACTACCTGATATTGCTCTGGCATGAGTCTTTCCCCTTCATCATTCTAATTCCAGAAGAAACTCCCATAGTAGTGAGAGAAAACTCAGTCATCGTCACACTATGGGCTAGAATTAAACTTGTATCCCTATCTTCCATTATCCCTTTCTGAAAGGTTAGGGCCTTGGGAATCACTTGTGTGTAAATTTTTAGACCAAATCATATAACCTAATGTATATGCTCCAGTAAAAGGATTATATTGAACTTGCAGTCCTTATATACCATGTACCCATCCAAAAAATAGAAAATAAAAGTAACTATTTAACCAGGAAGAATATGCAACGATAATCATAGAAACATACCATAACTCCATGAAGTCCTAGACATTGTCCATCTTAATCATGTTAGGAATGTAATGATCAATAAATAGCTCCTTGAAGGCCACCCATGTAATAATTTCCCATCTCAAAGCCTGAACAATGGAATTCCACCATATACAGGTGATTCCATGGAATATAATGGTCTCCCGAATCACTTTTCCCTCCTTAGGAGTCTAGACCAACTCAAAAATTCTCTCGATGAATTCCATCCAGTCCTTTATATCTTGTAGACCACCAGTTCCCTATAATACTGTGGAATTCTAGAGATGGAAATCCCATGCATGATAATTCATGGTCCTTTGAATAGTCTCACCTTTGACTAGAACAATCTAAAAGATTCATAGTTCTATATACTGAATAACCTATACTAGTATAGGAGTGTGCTTGGGTACATCCTTCAACACCATGGGTGGTGGCATGATATAATGCTAGGGTACTATAGATGGCGGTCCTTTAAAACATCTTCGAGGTGGAATCTTAAATTATTAGAAGAAAAATTAGGAAAATAAAAATATCTTATGCAGTCTATGGGATTGCACCAAGTTCTCTTAGGATCCTGCTCCCAACTGAAGGTATAACCCTCATAAAACTAACCAAAGGTCTCATCCCTAAACATTATTGAAGTCATTATATATATATATAATAAACAAAATTCTCAATTTATAATGATTAACCACTAAAATAGGCTAATATAACATATTTATATATAATATTCATGTGATTCAATGTTCATGAACACTGGTACTAGTGAATTTTACGATTTGATCTTCTTTTCTTATTATGTTTGTAATTCCCTAAAAAATGTTCTAATAGTCCATAAAATTTTTCATCACCATATAAAACAACCAATAGTATTTATTTGAATTAAAATCCTAATTTTCAGGTCTCCCATTCTATGAGGAATATTTTTTTTTTGGAGCTTTCAGAGATTCATTCGGGATGATGTCCAAATTGGACCATAAATCCATGATATTTTGGCCAAAGATAACTAGATAACAGTCCACTAATGTAAATATAGAATCCATGATAGAATCCAAATGAATGAAAAACATAATATGTGGATATATAAAATCATTTGTAATATTTCAATCAACATTGTCCAAATCTACATTGAAGGCTTAAGGGGTGATCTAGGAGGACCAATTAGAAGATAAAATTTTGGGCCAGATTTAGTGTCCCAAAATAAAATCCCACCATTTTGATCATATATACTTGGATATGATTCCAAATAAGATGAAAATTATAAAAATATTATAGGAAATCCATGTATAAATTTTTTTATGGATCATAAAAATTATAGTGTATAGAAGCTATTTTGGTTTCATATGGTGGGTGGATGATAGCTGGATCCAATTTTTGTAAAGGGTAAAAAATACACTCTCCCTTAAATTTCCAAAAACCTATACCAACCCTCATAATTTTGGAAGACATATACTATTTTCGGATCAACACAAGTCTTCCAAAATTAATTTTTACGGCATTATAATTTGAGTATTTGGAAGTAAGTTGTGTATAATTTCATTATAATCTTATAATTCCAATTTTATGTTGTGATCAAATTTCATCAATCACAAGTTTATCAAATCACCATAGTTTATTAACAAAATTTTTTATCCATATTATTTTATATTTTTATCATTAAAAATTGATATCATTTGATTATTTTGTAAATTTATTCACACAATTAAAAGATAAATCCTTCACCCAACGGTGGAGTATTGGTTATTTTATTGTTTTTACTAATTCAATTCCACCCTCATGAGTATAATATTGTCTTACATTGAGATACATTCATAAATATAGAGATAAAAGTATTATGGTTTGATCCATGAGTGTAGTAAGGTTCTGGGTAAGATTTTATTTCATATTCCATCAAGTATTATATTATTTATTTATTTGAGATTTCTATTCGATGAACTTATTATTCTTTGTCCTTGTTGATTTCTATATCCACACACATCAAATGATAATACGATCCTCTACCATGGAGTGCTCATAAAATGTACCTTAATGTGTATAGGTGATTAACATTAGTTTTTTTGGTATTAATCCAATACATGATTAATTTAGTTTGATTTCATTGAATGAATCATTGTTAAGTCTAAGAAATTGAAATAATTAAATAAGAAATTCATATAACCATCCCATTGTAATAACCTTAGATCAACACATTACCATTAATAAATTTCATTTAAAGTATTTTAGTGTTTTTTAAACCACTCAAATCAAACCCAATTTGATTACTTCATATCTGAAAACCACTCCATATAAAGTAAGAATTAGTTGGTTTCTTCTTAGGTCTCCAAGGATTTGTCAACCGAAGCTACATTACAAGCGACCGCTTCAACCCTAGACTTAGCTAAATTTGGGAGAGAGAAAAATTTGGCACCATTATCGAGGAACCAAGTAAGACATATAGACATACGTTCTATTCTAACCTATTTATATTTTTTCACATCAATTTCTATTATATTTACCCTTATTATTTCACTTTTTTTGGTGCATGTTCACTTATACCAACGACCAATCAAACTGTCTTGTTATGATGGATAGATCTGGGGTTAGGGAGAGTGGTTTATGGTCACTCTAGGTGATTATGGATGTGTAAATGGATTCCTATATAGGTATTTATATATATATTATTGAGATAAAAATGAACATTATTTGTGTTTTTAATTGGCTTAAGTGAGTCCCTTTTTATTGTTAAAAATCAATTGTTTTTTCACAACGTTTTTATATTTAAGGGTCATAAATATAATTTTAAAAATGATAAGTGAAAAATTCAGGAATCATATGTGATAATAATGAATATTTCATCTAAAATTGACTTATTAACGAATTTTTATGATTTTATAATGATTTAAAAATAAATTTTAACCATTAAAATTATTCAAGGTCATTTTCAAGACAATTCAAAAAATGTGAATTTAAAGATATAAAAACATTGATGGAATTCAAATTTAAACATATGAATAATCACTTATCCTATTTAATTATAAATAAAATTCATGGAATACCATAAATGATCTAAATAATACCATTTATAATATCCTTAAAATAAATCACTTTATTTTTCTATTATTTTTAAAAATGTTATATTAACGTTGTGTAAGATTTTTGGTTGATTATAATATTTTTAAAATTAAAAAATAAATTATAAACATTAATAAAAACATTTCACCATTTTTATTCTAATATAATGTCATTAATAATAAATATTTACTCTAATAATTTCCATGTAAATTTATTTAACAAATTAAATTAGGGAAAATGACATTTTTATAAATATAATTTCATTAATGAAAAAAGGAATCTTGTAATCTTGAAAAGTGTATCCAAAATGGATCTAATTGACCAGGGATAAGATAATTTTATATAAATACTCATCCACATATTTTGATATAATACTTCATGACCTTATAATAGAGTTTTAACCTTAATTAATCTATTGTACCGATTACTAAATTGATAAATTTTTACAATGGTAACTATTCATTTTGAAAAAAATATGAACTTAAACTTTTTACCAAATTAGAACATAATGATACTAAATATGGAATCAAATTTCTATATTCCAATTTCATTAATTGGTAAAAGTATATTTTAATATATTTTTTCAAAATGTAAGGAAAACCTGTTTTTAGAAAAATACTTGTTTTATTCATAAAAATGGGTTTATACCCAAGGCATGTATACTATTTAATTACATGTAATTATTCAGATTATGTTTAATAAAATTCAATTAATGAGAAATTAAATAAAATATAAAACCAAAATCTACATTTAATGTATTTTTATTAAAACAAAATAAATGATAGTTTTTAAAAAATCAGTATTTTTCACTATTTCCCAAAAAATGAATCTATTTAAAAGAAATATATTTATATTATCATTATTTTTACACTATAATTTAAAAAATTATTTCCATTTTATAAAGTAAAATTTATAAAATTGGAATTAATTAATCATTAAATCCTCACACAAAAATACTATAAAAATCAATTTTGAAGAAAATGTATTTGTGAAGAACAAAATTAATACGAACTTATTCATTATATAGTAAACACAATTAGAAAAATATTAATTTATTCTAATAATCATACCATATATACATTTCATTAAAATTATACATGAATATTTATTAACATAAGTTAATTTTATAATAGAATACATTAAAAACATAAATAAATTTTCTGAAAATTATCTCTATCAATCTTATTTGATTTTTTTTTAAATTATTTTCTTATTCCGAAGGAATTAATTAGTAATATTTTATTATAGAAGCGATTCAAATATATATATATATATTTCATAATTCAGTTACTTTAATTCACACCTAAAAATCCAATGGCTAGGTTATAATGGTTATTTTTAAATTTTAATATTTTAATAACATATTCCAATTCATTTTAATCTCGGTATTGTTTTTTTTACACGAAATCAAACACATTATTTAAAAAAAATATCAAGTTGTTACAAGACTATTTAGTTTTCAAATTATTTTTATAAAACATAATGATGAATTTATCTTAATCATCTATGGATTTATTTCAAGGGTTTTTAGTGGATGGGATTCTTTAGTTTATAGAGATGATTATGCGAAGAATGGGAGAGTCAGTTAGCGAAGACAAGGGCTTGGTAACCCCCCCGAAATCATAAAAGTTTAATAGTGTGTTCTGTTTGGACACATAATAGAGTAGTCAACCCCCATTCGTAACAGGTCATGATTCCTCTACATATAGATTAGGTTACCCCTCAACTAGTGAATATACTATAAAAAGGTTGTGTTTCTTTTATACGGGTTAGTATCCCTATGACTGATGTACACACATCAATAAGGAAACCCCCACTTCCATTTTGTAGAAGTATATTTGTGATTTTGAGGTCATGTTTTTTGGGATTATGTGTCCTTCGAATGTTATGTAACTTTTAGCTTAATAATAATACTCAGTTTCCTTTGATATGCATCATATAAATGGTATTTTGACTTTGGGATTTATGAGACTTCTGATTTTTTATGTATCTATGGTGTCATGACACCCTCCCTACAATGGTCCCTTCATGGGATGATCATGATAGAATACCAATAATTAAGTTGAAATCCTTTCTAAAATAGGTCATAGGTTGGAGATAAGAACCAAGGGTATATAATACACACAAATGGGAGGAAATACCCTCTAATATAATAAAAAATAATGATATCATGGAAAAACTCAATAACTCCCACTCAAGATAGAAGTAAGTAAATAATACCATGTACATGAATGTAATGATATACAATTGAATATCTATAATGAAAAAAATAAGTACAAAAAGAGAATACTTTGTAGTGAACATGAAAGCACAAATAGATCCTGAATGACCCATGAGATAGTTATGTCTATTTTGATCACCAAACTACATGTATTAACCAGAAAAATGTTTATATATACATAGGGTGATCATATCATTTATACTTTATAGTAACCTCCCCAAATCCTCTCATGTAAAATATAGAGAAAGAATACAAAAATTCAGTGAACAAAAAGTGAATCCAACTCATAACCTAAATAGTTTTGCTATGTTCTTAGCCTCACCATGGTTATCTCTCACCAAATATCACATTCAATAGATTATATAATATAATGTCAATAAAAAGAACACCGTCTACCACTTCTACACTAGTTTTCCACTTTTCCCCAATGTCAAACGTCCTGATCTATATCACTCCAAAAGAAGATATCTATAAGGAACCTAGGATAAGTATCATAGGATTCTTCCCATAAATCACATCATCACATCATCCCATGCCACATATCTAAATAGTAACCAAGTAGTTTCTGGGAGAAACCACAAACCGTATATCATGTATTATACTTCAATCTAATACATCACACACATGTCATACCTATAATAAGATATATGACACTATACCTAGAGATACATGTGTGTTAAATAAAAAATATCCATTATATCCATCTATAAATATATACGGGGGTAGATAACCACCATGCATAAGAGCACAGAATAGTACATGGAGAATAGAGTAGGTCCAGAGGGAGTAGTCACCCATCTATTCCTTACTAACATAAAAGTTGGGGAAAACACCCTCCTAGAGTCAACTGGTTGTTAGTCAACCTACTAACATGGGTGGAATTACAAAACATGTAGGTTATAATATAGATCGCAACCACACTATGGTGATTAACCTATTCATTGGAATAACCATAACTACCATCATTTGGACACTCGACTGCCACTACAAAGGACTATATATCCAATAAGCACATAATAATTCAATAATACGTCCATTATATTAATTATTTCTTTTTAACATTTTAATTTACATTAATTAATTAATTATAAATTAAAAAAATTACTCTATTCATATTTCATTTTACACTAGGAAATGTCCATCCCTCTAGGCATAGTCCAACCAATTACAAAGTCCCATAAGATCATCACTATCTATATTCCATTAAAGGACAAACACCATGGGTTAAAAATTTATTAATCATCATCATTCTATAATTATAGGTAATATAGAAAGAAATCCTAAGATACCATAAAATTGATACATTTAGAAAGCAAAAAAAAATACCTGAATTAGTGGGGAAAGGAATATAGAAACAAGCAACCCAACCATCCCACCTTTTATGAAGAATTTTTCAAGAATTAATGATGATTTTAGAATAAAAATGTATTGTGACCTAGTATTGTATTTTTTATCAATGAGTCAACCTGTGAGTGAAGATGAAGTTGTGATTCCTGTTGAATTGTTATGGATTTATTTTAATGGAATTATATGTAATTTTTGATAAATTATCTATGTTTCAACATTGAAATTTGTTAAAGTGATCTTAAATGTTTAACACATATACTAATAAGTTTTCACATTTTATTAAAAAAGTTATAGAAACTGAAAATTTTTATTTTCATAAAGTGAAGAAGATAAATCAATGTTGAAGAATATTTTAATATCATTGAAAATATAATTTCATGAATAATGGGAGATGATTTAATTTAATTCCTTGAAAAAAAATATAATCACATACTTTTACATGATTATTATTTGATGAGAAGTTGAGAAGTTAATAAGATGATGATAATTGTTTGGTAGATTATTTTTCTAACACTTTGAATGGGTCTTATAATAAAAAATGGGCACAATCTTACCAGGAAGTGTAAGGTATCCAAGTGAAACCACTAATGATGTGGGAAAAAAGATCTACCTTGGCTAGATAATAGGTGTAAGGGTCTATGTATATGTCTCGTGGATAATTCCCACGTATAGGGAATGTTGGGTCCATGTGTAGGCCTGAAAGTGGAGCATATGGGCACATGGTGTGTGCTAGGAGTTCTAGTAGGCCAAAGCCCGTGTGGTGTGTAGTGCGGTGTAACCAGTTCTGATCCCTAATGGCAATATTTAATGAGACATGGAATGTATTTATTGATGAACCAAATCATAACTTCTTTGGGGAACCGATGTGGGGAATAGAGAAGTGTAATACTATTCATCTACCTTAAAAATATGGACATAAATATGGCCAAAACATTTGCTTTCTACGAGATTTAAAATTGAGTGAGCTACTTTATTTTCCTCCTACCATGTTTTAATCCATACACAATAGGTTTATCCTCTATTTTCAATCCTCAGATCACATGGATGTTCATCAATGTATCAAACCAAAGGCCAGCGTAAACTCTTGAAATCTAGGAGAGCCCGAGGTATTTAATTGGAATCAAAATTCATGCTTGGACATGCAAGAATAGAAGGTACATGAACCATGAAGATATTAGGATGACGGGGGGTAACTGATTGAATAAAATGTTCAGTTAAATTCATAGGTATAATAAAAAAATGAAATCAGTTTCACTTGTATGCATCGTATGAAGGAGTTTGAATGAAGAGCCTGGTCTTCTTAGGTGAATGTGATGAGGCCAAATCGTGAGGTTGAAATATATATTTACCATATGAAAAAATAGAGGACTCAAAATTTTTATTATTTTAATGATCTATGGTGTATTTTTTAACCACACAAGGTATACATATTTTGAGTCTTAAGACATTCGATTTGAGATACATGCATGCATGTAGAGTGGTGAGCCGCGATAGATCACCATTATCATGAGGGGAGCCATAGTTGTTTCTTATACCATGTGAGAAGAGGATGTTTTAAATTTATATCATGAATAAATGAGTACACATGAATATTAACACCCCTTGGGTATTAATTTCATTGTGAAAGATACGCACCACAGGTATCTCCAGTGATGTACATGTAGATATAAAGCATTTCAAATAAAATACCCAATATAATTTCATTTGGGTTTTTTAAATAAGAAGAAATTTCTAACCGCATAACAATGGGGTATTTTAAATGAGGGATATTAATACCCACATCATTTGGGTATTAAAATTTGATGAAGGGGAAAATTAAATATGTTATTCTTGAATCATTTAAGTGAATTATTTAATTGAGGATTTATAATTTAAATCATGCAATTTATTTAGATCCCATGAACCACAATATTTTTTTATAAATATGTTCATTAAAGAGATGAGTAATTTTATAGTAATTGAAATATCTTTTGAGACTCCTTGCATACATTGTGTAAGAATAATTTTGAGAGTGATCCAAAGTTGAGTAATTCTTGAAGAAGGTTATTGCATGTCCCTAATAATTTTAAGAAGATATTTTAGATCATTAAATATCTAAAAGGAGTTTCATGTGAAAAAATATTTTTCAAGACATATGTTGATGAACTTGAATAATTATACACAAGGAAGGAATATACAACTTTCTTATACAGTAAGAATATATTCAAAGAAGACTTTCATAGCTTTGGATCAACTGAAGAAGAAGGTTGTAGCTGCAGTGTCTAACCAGTTACTGGAGGCTTCTGATCGGTCTTTCTAGTCAATTAAATAAGAAGAGAAGTTGGTGTGTCAAACCAACTATGGAAAAATTACAATTGGTGTGTCTTACCAATTCTAGAAATGGGGTGTCAAAATAGTTTTATTAACCTGTACAGATAGTGAACTTAATCCATTTTGGGGTTTTTAACCAACATAGAAAGGTGTATCCCTTCCATTTTCAAACCTAGTAAAATCGGTGTGCCTTTATAGACTCTTTATTAATACACATGAAGGTCAGTTTTTGAGATATTCTATTAAGCGGATCAATAACCTTAAAAAGTTCAATAGGTTTAATTATAAAGAAATAATTTTTAAATGTAAACCAATGATTTAGCCCCTATCAATGGTCGTTACGGCCTAGGTAATTTCAAATGTTAATACTAGATTTAACATGTCCCATAAATCCTAGTGTAATCCCCAACACCACCATGTATATCACCATGTATCTCACTATCATAGTCTTCAACTACTAAATTTTTTTTTGGGCCTCCCTAACTATATCTTGTCAACCAACAACCATGATATGCTCACATTATGTCATATTTCAAGGTTCAAATCCAGAGAAAGACGCAAAAGGTAGGAAACAACAAATAGATTCAATAGGGAATCTATGCCCTAAAAATAATGTATTAAACCTTCATATAAAAATAGTCTCACTTAGACCCAAACATTTATCTTTAGAAGAAAATCATTTTTATTTTCAAATTTCATTAATAGATTAATTTATCATAGTTACAACTATGGGTAACTTAAGGCATAAAATATTAAATTCACTCAATTATTTAATCATGCTTTCAAAAATACCTTCCAAATTTATCAAACTTTAAAGAAGAAAAATTCCATGAAACATGCCTCTTTATTATTTAAAAAAAATTATTTGTAGCTTCATTTTTATTATCCAATTAAATTAACATATAGAAGAACTAATTAATTAAATATACATAAGTAATAATTTTATTTCCATCAAATTATAATAATAATTGTTTACAAAAACATGACCCTATAATTCTTTAGACAAACAACATTACTAACCTTATATTATTTAACCATTTTCATCAAATTAACATTCTAACACAAGAATAATATACATTATAACAAAGCATAACAATACATAGCACACTATATAGAAAATAAAGAGGAAAACTATTGTCATAGTGTGAAGACATGTGATAGATAAAAATATAATCAAATTATTTTCATTAATCTACTTTAATATTTATTATGGTTAACTACACCATCACCTAAAGAGATAATTCGCGATTACTTTATGATTTAATTTAAAATTTATTTGAGAAGAAATAAATCGCATTACTCATGTATTTCAATGTTATTTTATTGAGAATAGAACAAAAAATGTAGGTTTCTGATCTCCTCTCCTAAAAATAAAGTATATTACCACATGAATTCCATGCCACAACCATGCCAAAAAACAACAAAATAAATCCATAAGAATAAATGAGATTAACCACCATAGCATGACTACAATGAATGGGAGTAAATACAATTGAATAGGGATAAAATTATAATACAATGAATAAAATATCCCCACAGATAAAAACAAATAATAAAAATCTAGATATCATTCCATATCAAAAGGTATTAAAAAAATACATGATATACATCCTATTTCCACCTAGAGTTAAGATAAAAATGGAGGTTTTATGAAAATTTGAGGGTGTAAGAGGTCTTATAGGAATTATTACTAAAAAAAATTCATCTTGTAAATGTTTAATTAATATCATGAATGTATCAAGTTTAATACCAGCCAAAAAATGAAACACCCAGATCCACCAATAAAGGGATTTATTTGAGTTGAGAATTACATGTTCACATCATGATTTTTTGATGAAAATTTCATGAAAGTTGGATCATCATCCATTGACGTTGTGAACCAATGGTTCATGTCATGAATTGAACCACATGAAATTACTTCACAAAAAGCATGAACATTTATTTGGGATATAAACCATACTCTCATGATGTGAACAACGGTTCACATTATGAACTTCTCTTCAAAGTAGATTCTAGCTCCCAAACTCCACCAATCCTACTCTATACTTCATCTAATAACCAAAAACCTAAAAACAACTCAATATAATGGGATAAAAGGATATTTTTCTTTACATTTTATTCCTATTAAACAATTATAAACCTCAATAACTTAAAACTAAACCTATATATAATGGAAAGAAAACGGATTCATCCAAATAGTTACCCCATGAGATACCTCTCAAGAACATTTCCATAACAGGACCACAACTACAAAACTCAAAGGAATAAAGATGAAAACTATAAAACACCAACAATAAACTCATAAAAAACATCATAAGAGTGATACCTCCAAAATAAGAGCAAGGTCATATATAACGAATCAAAGAAGATAACACCAACTCATAAACCAGATAGAGTTTAACAACTACAGAATTAACATCACCATAATAGAAGAGATAAACATAAAAAACCTTGGGCTACTGAGTACACATTTATGAATCACATTCACAAGTGATCTCTTTCACACCACCATGCTAAAAAAGGACCCAAACCAAAGGAATATTACTTTTGTAAAGCACTTTCTCCTGATAGTCTTGTATATCTATAAGATGCTCTTCAAAGGATGCATGACCAAAAAAATGATATCACCCCAATCGATGATGTGATATTTTTTGTGATGATAATAGAAATTTTGTAATATATGGAAGACATAATTTATCTAACTCATCTTAAAGGAAATTACTATATGATATTCAATGTATAAACATGAGGAAACACCTTGAAAGGGACAAAAAAATACGGATAATGATTACTCCCATGTTCAAACCTTTGATAACCAAGATGAGGATTCACATTTGGAAACACATGATCTATAGAATAAAACTCCAGAGGTCTCATCTTATGATTGACTGCATTTCCTGTATCCTATTGTGAATCTTCTGAACCATTTTAGTCATGCTATGAACTTGTTCTAAACTGAGAATGATTGACTCTCTGACCCCAGCCCATCATTATAGAGAATTGAAATGTTAGCTGTACAAATATTGAAATGGCACTATACAAATAGTGTAGTGAAAAAAATTATTGTAAGAAAACCATACCAAATAAAATTTTCCTCATCTATAAACATAAAAATTCCAAGGCACTATCACAAAACATGTCTTTAAGTGTTCAGATAGTCTAATATACCTAATTGTCCTCCCGTGGATGAAAAGTAGTGCTAATGAAGAAATAAGATCCAAAATAATACTAGAGACCTCTCCATACTCTGGAGGTAAAACAAGGGCCATGATCAAATATTATTTTCCATGGGAATCTATGGAGTCTCACCACCTCCTCCAGGTACTACATAAATATAACCTCCACCTAGATCTACTCCTTGATCACTATAAAGTGGGATTATTTCATCAAACAGTCCACTATCACACATATAGAATCATATACTCTCTTATATTTAGGTAAACGAGTGATGAAGTCCACTGTTATGTCCCACCTCTTATATTGTGTAACATCAAACCACTAGATCAAATAATTAGGAATACAATGCTCTACCTTTACCTTCAAATAGAACAAACATTAAGACATAAAGTCTGCAACTGTACGCTACATCCCAGTCCACAAAAATTGGAGTCTTAGAGGTCAATACATATTTTTCATGATAGGATATACCTATAAAGGTTAGCTATGAAACTCTTAGAGAACTATCTCATGCATCTCTAAAGGGATGAAATGCCTCCCTTCGAATATCACCATGTGTTTTTCATCCTCAAAATGACCATTAGGTATATTACTAAAGGAAAGTTGATCTCTCAGGACCTCCAACTAAAAATCCCCTAGCTAGGACTCATCCACATATAACACTAAATATGGAACAATTTCATCTAGAAAATGAATCCTCTACCAACATCATACCATATAACAAGATGAATACATGGGTGATCTTCCATCACTCTCCAAGAATGTCTATATTCATGCATAAAAAGATTGCATGTCTTCCTGCTTAGTACATCAGCTACAATATGACCTTTACCCATTGTATATGAAATATTAAAATCATATTCCTATAATAATTTCATCCAATATCTATGTTGAAAGTTGAATTCATGTTTGAAAAATACATACATTAGACTCTTGTGATTAGTAAAAAATGCTTAGTAAATAGATAATGTCTCTAAAAATTCAACGAAAACATGATTATAGTCATATTGAGATCATGGGTGTAAAATTTAGACTCATGGGGAAATAACTTACAAGAAACATAAGAAACTAATGATCCCTACAACATTAGAACCTAGCCCAAACAAAGATGTGAATCATCATAAAATAACTTTAACTAAACTCCCTATTATTGAAAATAAAGAGCTAGACAAATGAATACTTTTTTGAAGGTACTTGAAAGCTATTTGAAACTTATCAATCCATAGGAAAAAAATAATTTTTTAAGGCTATCAGTGGAGTTGAAACATGAGAGAAATCCATCACAAACCTTCTATAATAGCCCAAATGAATAAGGAAACTCCACACCTCCGTAGCTATCATAGGGGATTTCCAAGAAACAAATTCCATGATTATTAAATTATATATTGTTTCACCACACTGGGATATGAAATTACCCATGAAACAGACCTCATAATCCAAAAAATAACACATCAATAGCTTCCTGAATAGCTGATGATGATGATGACAAACTCCCAAAATGGACCATAGATGCTCTATGTTCTCCTCCTCAAACACAAAGTACATAAGGAGTTCATCAATGAAACCCACCATGAAATAATAAAGGAACTCTATAAATACCAAGTTAATAAAACTAATGAACACGGATGGAGTGTTTTTCACACCAACAAATATAATAATGACCTCGTAATTCCCATAATGACATCGATTTTTTTCTTTGGAATATCCTCATCTTTTACCCACATCTGATGATATCCAAAAAACATATTGAAATTTGAGAACCAATAATATCCTTTGAAATTATCAAATAAATTTTCAATTTAAATAATATGATTCTAGTTTTTCACTATCACCTATTTTAAGTAATGGTAATTAATAGAAACAGAAACTACCATTGACCATATTCAAACATAAAACCGAATCACCCAAATATTACATAATCAGAAAAATAAAACCTCACTAAAAAGATCATAGATATTCACCCATATCACTCAAAAAGTAGAAGGTTCCATCTAATATGGTGACATTGAGAGTGGATAATGACCTGGATATTTCTTTATCCCAATATCGATCTCCCACCAAGGGGTAACACCAAAACCTACACATGAAAGAAATCATAGTAATATTCCTCAATCCTAGGAAAAATCATCCACTAAGCCTCTAAGGAACTCATCATTATCTCAACTATCATGGATGATAAATATTAAACTCAACTCTGGGGCATCTGAGGGCCTCTCTCTCTAATGAACAGTTTAGGTTCTCCATCAGTATCATGGAACACAACCTATATCTTGAATTAATAAACAATATCCCGTACCGAATTAATCTATCCAATGATAAGGATGGTGTTTTATGACAGTATGCATAAGGTTAATAATTTTCCCCAAGAGTTGTACTACCCCATCACTAGATCACAATATCTAAAAACTTCATACATATAAGAAAAATATCCAACTAGTGTAGTCAACTCAAAGGGAACTAGAAGCGTCTCTACCTCAAGTACCAAATCACAGAATAGTGTATATGAAATGATAGATTTAGTATCTCTTGAATAAAGAAGAACCCAAATAGAAAATAAGCAAATAGTACTTCAAACTAGGTTTGGATTTCCTAGTGTTTTCAACACCAGATCATGCACCAGATCATGACTACTCCATGACCTCAATGATCCTGATTATAGAGACCCAAGATTTTTTACATAAATATCACATCTTTTTTAGGTGGATATTTAATACATTTCATAAAACATACTCAAGTACCATAATAATTTAGTGTCTTTGGGGATTAGAAACACAATATTCTTATTTCATGAAAGATCTTCATTATCTCCCACAATGATATTCTCATGTAGAACTCCTCTTATGAATACCCTACCCATAACATTATTTATAACAAGGGGGGAGGAAGCATAAAAGAGGGCGAGCTTAGATGATCAGTAAGATTAAACATAAGATATATCAATATATGAACATATGAAATCATAAGATAATCATAAGGGAATGTGATCCTAAAAATTACATAGGATGTTTATACCCAACCTATAATAGATCATAAACATGAGTCAATGAATAAAGCATTATAATTTAATAAAACATATCCCACCAGAGATTGAAATCATCATAAATAAATCATTAACCATAATATCATTTCATAAAAGTTTGGCACCATCATAAATATAGAAAAATAATTTCATATGTCAAGTTTAACTACTAAGACCATTAATATAATGGATCCAGACTTATCATTGATTTCCCATTATAGATCAGGACACACCTGTTTCCCATAGAGTACCAGGATGCACTTATTTCCCATTGTGGATCAGGATCCACTTATTTCCCATAATGGACTAGTATGCACATTTTCCTTATAGTGGATAAGGATGAACATATTTCCCATAGTGGATCAGTCCCATCAGGTTGTTTCCAATTGTTTTTCCATGAGATATAATGCATTAGTCAATGCATTGGAGGGAGATATAGTTCCCCCCCCCCATATCATAATTAAAACCATACATTTGTGTTCCACAACATTATAAAACATTCATTATATCATCCGAGGTCAACCATCTCAAAATCTTTAGATGTGTCTCATATGTTCATATTTATGCTAAAAATATAGATAAGTTAGAGGCGTGATACAAATTGTGTTTTCTTATCAGATACGGTGTTGAGAACTTTGGTTATCACATGTGGGATGATGAAAAGAAACAATTCATTCGAAGCCAAGATGTTATTTTCAATGATGAAATTCAATGGGAAAATTGAAACCTGAATGAGAGGGAAGTTGATGATAGTTTAACTATCAATTTTTATAATGATTAGAAAAAAGATACCAAACTAACTTACAATCTGGAAGTTCATGGGAAAAATCAGAGGTTGGCACTTCATTAGTTAGAGTACATGACAATGGCAGATTAGATAGACTGTTGATAGATGGTGAAAGATTAGACATACAAGTAACAGAAAAAAACGACCAGGCATACCTTTACCAGATAGATGACTACCAGAAAGTGAGGTTTGAATGGATGAACCTGAATTTGTGTTGAGTAAATACACTCTTATTAGAAAACATGTTCAGAGGACTATGATCGATATGGACTTCTTAGTTATAACGGAAGAAAGGGAACCAGACCGTCTGAAAGAAGTAACTACTCTTAGGGACTCTAAACAGTGGGAGTCAGCCAGGGAAGAGGAAATTAATTCCTTAAATCTCAACAATACTTAAGAGTTGTTTGAGCTACTAGTTGGAAAGAGGGATTTAGAAAACAAATATGACATTCATTTGAAATAGTAATCTAATGGAATTAAGTGATATAAAAAAAGTTTGGTGGTTAAATGTTTTTAGTAAAAGGAGGGTATTGACTTTTTTTAAATTTTCTCAAAAGTGGGAAAATACACAAAAATTCAGACAATGCTTAGAATTGCGGCATTCGTTGATCTACACTTAGAGTGGATGGATGTAAAGAAAATATTTCTTCATGGAGACTTAGAGGAAAAAATTTACATGGTTCAACCCTTGGGTTATGAAGTTCATCGAAATTAGGATTTGCTATGTAAGTTGAAACGAAGTATTTATGGCTTGAAGCAATCTCCAAAACAGTGGAATAATAAGTTCGAAGCATTCATGTTTGAATAAAGTTTTATTCAATGTGAATATGATCACTGTTGTTACAAAAATAGTGGGAAGATTGAACATATCTCATACTGTTGTTGTATGTAGATGATAAGTTGATTGTTGGTCTGGAGTTCCAACGGATTGAGGAACTTAAGAAGAAGTTTTCAAGAAGTTTAGAGATGAATAATATTTTTTAAGATATGAAGATCTTGGGGATGTTAATTGAGAGGGATATGAAATTCGACTCATTGGTTTTATCCCAGAAGGAATACATTAGTAATTCCATTGAAATATTTAGAATGAATATTTGTAAACCAGTCTTAACCCACCTTGTCGGACACTTCAAACATACAAAAATACAGGGACCATGAATGGATGAAGAAGTTCATGACTTGGAGTAGGCTAATTATGATATAGATATATGAAGTTTGATGTGCCCTCAGGGGTGTAGCCTAGTGGTTACACCTTTGAGGGGTCCTACAAGAGGTCTCAGGTTCGAGTCTCCCTGAGTACTTATAGGTGCTGTATATTTTCATTGTTTCTTTGAATCCCCTCCCCCGAACTACTATAATATATGAAATTTTATTTCTGTATTGGTTCGTACATGACAATATATTGCTTTTACAGTGAGAGTTGTTAGCCATTTCATGCTAAATCATGGAAGGAAACATTGGGAAACTATTAAATTGCTATTATGATAATTCAAATGGACAAAGGATGATGTTTTATGTTTTCATGATGATGATCAGTTGAAAGGCTTTGTAGATGTAGATTTTTATGGAGACATTGATTCATAGAAAACTACTACTAGTCTTGTATTTACTTTTGGTTGAACAATGGTAAGTTAGATGTCTTAGTTGCAACCAGTGGTCACATTATCTATAATAGAAGTAGAGTAAGTTGTTAACAATGAAGCACATAAGAATTGATATGGTTAATTCACTTACTAAATAAACTTAGAAAGTTACAAAAAAAGAGTGTTATTTTATGATAGTTACAGTGAAATTAATTTTATCCACAACATAGTGTTTCATGCAAGAATGAAATAAATTAATTTGAAATATCACATCATACGAAGTCTATTAGAGAATAACGTGTTGGATCTTCATAAGATCCCTCAGAAGAAAAATCCTATAGATACGTTTACAAGGTTGATAGTTTAAGAAGGATTGAGGAAACATTGTACCACGGTGGGACTTGGCTAATCTAACAGAATGGGGGAAATTGCTTACATTATACAGAGGAAGAGTTCTGGTCAATGAAAGAGGAAGTAGGCTCAAATCTTACCGCAATTTCAAAATAGGATATTATTAGGTTTGTGGAAGTTTTCTTCAAGTTTCATCATACAACACTTTCTGGATGGATTTTATCAGACATTGATCACCAGACAAACCAAATATATATTTTCCTACTGTGATGTTTCTGAGTGTTTGGTAGAAACATTGTTATTGGATAGAATTTCCATTATATAGAGTTTAATGGATACAATGTCATCAGATTGAGGGTTTTGTGGAAAGGATTCGATGATCAGATGAAGATCATTAGACTAATCTTTTCTCAGTTGATGTTCATAGGATACCCTTTCATGGGTACCCTAAAAAAACAATAAGGTTAACCTTATGGAGATAGAGGAAAATTGTTTCCACCCTTACACAACTATCTGGTTACCCTATGGCAGGTATTGATTGTTTCGTCATAAAATGTTGTTGTTGATTATAATGGAAGATGTAATTGGGTATCACTAGTTTTCACGTCAATGGAAGGTTGATCATTAAATTGGAGTTCAGTGGAAAATTGTTAACAAAACAATTACCTCTAAAAATGGGTGGTTTCTCAACTCTCTGAATTGTGATGATAATTATATGAACATTTTATATTTCAGATAAATTGTCCGAGGATGAAAAGTGGAGGGGATGTGAGTGAGATCATAGTCCTCATTTGTATCTCCCTTAATGAAAATGTTTGTTGTGTTCCCCTGTGGATAAATGACTTTGTCTGAACGATGTTAAATTTTTTTTTTCCATTTGATATTTTGTGTGAAAAATGAACATTGATCTTATGTGTGGTGATTAGGATGGTGTTAGTCATATTTGTTTCAGTTCACATAACATGAGAGGTGGAGATTATTAGATGAATCTTTGTTTGATAACATTGTGAAGTTACCCCCTTTTCAATGTATAGGATGAAGTGTCCGGATTGACATCTCTGTCTAGTCAACATTGTCTCTCTAGGTTCATCTATTGGATTGAACATATAGAGGTTCATGGTTCCTACAGTGGTGCTCCTCGCAATATAAACATCACCATGAATCGATCTAAAAACTCACATAACACAAAATTCATCAGTTCCATGAACACTATTGGTGTGTTAATCACACCAATTGTCATCACAATGAACACATAATGCCATTGAAAAATATTCTTCAAAATATCATCATCCTTCACCACAATATGATGATATCTCGATCCCAAATTGATCTTTTACAACTATATATATTCCTTCAATTGATCAAATAAATCATCAATCATGAGAGAGGATAACGATTCTTTATTATCACTAGATTTATTCAATGATAATTGATACACAAAAATAGACTTCTATCATTATTTTTTACAAACAAAACTAGAGCACCCCCAGGTGAAACACTAGGACAAATGAGTATTCACTGCAGAAGACATCAGGGCATTCTTCCACAACTCTGGGAAATACCATTGGTCGATACTATACCTAATTCAACTCCATCCTGACCATGAAGGAAGACAAGGACTCAACAAACCTATGACCCATCCAAGGGATTCGCTCTCTAACAAACATAACCTTCACTCCATCAATTTTATATTACAAAATCCACCCCCTAAAGAAATCTACAATAGCCTACATTTAATATAGCGATTCCTTGTCAAGAATGATGTCGTATGGATGTATCCAAAAATATAGGAAGTGTCCCCAAAAGTGATTCTACCCTAACATATTCTCACAATCTCCACACACATTATAAAAGTTAGATTGACCTACGAATGACATAGTAAATGAAAAGGGCACTGGAAGCCTCTCAACTCCAAGTCCCAAAGCACGAACTTTGTTACGAACTAGCCCGGGTACCCTCAGAACCCGATAATCGAGTAATCCCTGACATAGCCCGAAGGGCATTCCCGATCGCCAGAGGTCAACGAATAGCACCTAATATCATACAAAATACAAGTGGGAACAATTTTAATACAAGAATATAGACGAAAAAGAAAACAATACAGTATGCATAAGAAAAAGAATCTTCATTGGGAGTGAAATACCAGTATACAACAAGGCATAATAAGCCCAAATCATTACAACCCAAGTACGAAAATGGGAAAAAAACATCCCAAGTCTTGGAGGACACAACTCACCATGAACAAGGGTCAATATATGGATCTATCACTAGGTGATCCTTTCCCTTTTCTTGAACCTGGAAGAAGGAAGTCTACAAACACCCGAAAGAAAAAGTAGGGTATGAGGAAAAAAGCCCAGTAGGGTCTCACCAAGGAATCCATAATTGATTCTAATAATATATTAACCAAGAAAATGCTTTCATTTATAAAATATAATCATGTTTGACATTTTACAGAATAATTAAACAAATCATGCTATACATATCATATGATGGAAATAAATATTTTAAGCAATGATTTTACAAATGATGGAATATTTCTAAAACAATGCCTTAAATAAAAAAAGTTAGATAAAATAGTTTATGTAAATTCAGAAGGCATATAAAGCAATTTAAAACTTTGGAATACATTTATATCTCAGATATAAATAACAAGAGAGCAACATGGTCATCTTCCAAATAGGTATGATAATATTTCTGCCTATATGGCTTCAAAATCTCTAATTGAATTCAGTAAAATGTGTATATACATGTCCCGATGACACTAGAAAAAGGAGACTTGTCACAAACCCATCAGGTATGTGACCCGCTGCATGTATGTTTTAGAATGTTGTAATAGCGTAGAGTGTTTCCAAATAACCCACTAACTACTTAAGTCTTGCATGTTCTATTACATAATCAATGATGAAAAATTTATTTTAAGACAGCTTAAAAGTAAAATTAAATCCCATTATTTCATTTCCATGCTAATTTTCCATTTAGAACCAAAAATGGTTTTTAATAAAAAAACATGCCTCTTTTTCAAGATAAAAAAATGGATTTTTATCAAAACATTTTTATCGATTTTAATAAGATTTAAATCCATTCAAAACCAACTCCATTATTTCATGAATCATTGACACAATTAAATTCATCAATTTAATTGAAAAAGTTTCCATCACAACTCAAATCTAATGTCAACAATTTAAATCATCAATTGAAATAAATTAAAAATTTTATGGTTAAACATTATTTTTGGCTAATCAGGACGGAACCACATACCTCAAGGTCGTAGATGTCTACAATAACATTAAACCACCACGTGTATTTCAATACACCTCCTCATGACCTTAATATCATAAGCATCGACACACCATGGGCTGACGTTCATCAAGAGGTCCTAGAACCAATGAAAGTTAATTTATTTTGAAATAAAAATTCATATGTGCAATACATTCTCTCTCCTAGATAATCTCAGGGTTTTTGTTTTATTTTAATGCATGAAATCATAAGAAATATCCATAAGAATAATTATAAACCTTGTTCAATAATTTTATCCCTAAAAAAATTTGAGAACAAAGATGGTATTCCACATAATGTTTTAAAAAAATATATGTATACATTTTTATGTATATACATACATACATATATATCTATATACATATCAAAATATCCTATGATAATGCTATTATCGTTTAATAAAACATTTCATTTATTTAGTGATTATTTCTTCAACAGGTAACCGTTGATAATTTCAACAAATTATCATTTGATAATATTAATAATTATCATTTTTTAATCAAAATAATTATCCTATGATAAATTTGATAATCAAGCCATGTGATAATTACATTAAAATTATCCTTTTATAATCTATGAACTTATATGTTAATAAATTTATCTAAATAAATTATTCCTATGCACGTGAATTGATTATCAATATGTATGTGTATATATATATATGTGTGTATATATATATATCTCTCTCTTTTGATAATTTATTTTAAAAAATATCTTTTGATAATTTCACATGAACTATTGTGATATAATTCATGTTTAAATATATTTTTTTTGAAATCGCGATGGAGGGAGAACATGAATAAAATAAGTTAAAGAAATTAAAGAAATCAAAAATAATATAAACAAACCAACATATGAGGGGGAATGAGAATCAGTGTCGCACACTAAAATTGAAGGACTTCAGATGAAAAAATTTCCTAGCCGAACCTTTGAGGGGTTCCAAGGCCATGAAAAATTGAAGGAAACAACCCAATCTAAGGATTTTACAGTTCTAATATTTTAAACCCTAAAAAAACACATCATTCAATACCTCAAAATGAATCACCCGATCTAATGAATGATTCATCTGAAAACTAAGTATGGATCATTTAATTTCACCCAATTAATAATTTTCCATTAATAATAGGTGAAAATGGTTGAGAAATGGTGTTTTTGAATCCATGAACCATCAAAAAATGGAGATACGGGTTTGTTGAAGATGAGTGAACAGTGAATCTGATTTGTGGAATTAATTTAATAATTAAATGAAATTAATAATATCCATTATTTAATATAATTATTAAATAACATAAAAATTATAAGCGACCAAACCAAATTCCCATTGATCATTAATGTTATATGTCACTGTTGATGCTCCTTTTTCATCACATTGTCTAAAAGAATGGAAAGGGAAATGACTTAGCACAAATTGATTCATCCTTTGAAGAAAACATAAAAAATCGACAAAGGTATGAACAAGGGTTCAAGATCAGATGTGCCATGCAAGTTATATCACTGTCGTGCAAGTCTACTTGCGCGATGCATGATAGTCACATAAGTCACTTGCACGACCTAAGTGATAACCGCTTCGGGTCTTCTCCTGCCTATAAATACACCTTGTGGGCCCCCTATTCGGAGATGATTTTTTCCAGAAACTCAGATTTGAGATCCCAGCGACCTAGTATCTTCTCAAAGCTTATGAAACACTTATAAGGTAATTTCTTACCTAGAAAGGAAGATCTAAAGAGGGGGAGGAAGGCAGAAGTGTTGAAACTCATCAACACTTGCTGGCCTGAGTGGCCAGCCCTTAAGGGAAAAGGCCACACGTGCGCGCCGCCTTACTCATTCAATATAACTTGTGTGCCCCTCTTCTGGAAGAACATCAAGAGGATTCTAAAGGCTTTAATCAAGAGTCACTAAAGTATTACCCTGCTTGTTAACCGTCATGCAAGTACC
This sequence comes from Viscum album, assembly GCA_963277665.1. Taxonomy (NCBI): domain Eukaryota; kingdom Viridiplantae; phylum Streptophyta; class Magnoliopsida; order Santalales; family Viscaceae; genus Viscum; species Viscum album. The sequence continues at coordinate 372,374,902 of OY728160.1, read as the reverse complement.
CCATATGTCATGCAGGCATACCTGCGCGACCATGACTTGCATGCCCATGCAGTACCAGTGCGCCTGCCAGGACTTGCGCGCCCCTGCCTTTTTGGGTGCCCTTCTTGCCTATTTCACCCCTCTTAAGACATTCCACCTTTCCTATTCAACATTAAGTCTTCAAGACACTCTTCAAAGCCATTTATGGAATGATTTCTTGATTTGACTTCCTTACCTGAAATGAATTCTATGGTAAATCTATCAAAAGCTAGTGGTTTACACATCTTTATGTCACTAAAGATTGAGATTTCATTCATTCAACCTCATCCTTTAAGATGAAATATCTCCTAACATGGGCCTCCTTTTCAGGAGTAAGCCCAAGTCATAATTCTATTAAATTGGGCCTCATTTTCAGTAATATGCCCCAGTCCTCTAATTTGGGAATCCTCTTCAGGAGTAAGCCCCAAATACCTTAATTTTTCAAGTCTCTTAACCTGGGCCTCCTTTTCAGGAGTAAGCCCCAGTCATAATTCTCTTAACCATGCCTAATTTATGTTGATCTAGGATTCCTTTTCAAGATTAAAACCCAAATCATAAATCCTCTCCTAATTTGGCCCTCCTTTTCAGGAGTAAGCCCCATGTTATATTATTCAAAATCTCCATAAAGCATATATACCTTTATGGACCCTGCTCCTGGATTTCTTCCCTAAAGTAAATCCTAACATTTCATTTATCTGGGTAGTCCTACATACATAAGCCCCACATTATTTCTTATGATTTCATCTTTCATGGCACAATTGTCTAATTTTTTACCAATACCTCTTGTTTCTCACACCGAGCATGACTCACGTGATCTTAGAGTGTAAAAGTAATTATGAAATCCTTCATTGAGCCATCAATCATAAACATCATACTCCCTTAATCGAACTACGCGGGTTCTGATTCCTTTTCTAAACAAAGGATACATACGTAGCCTGTTTGCGGGGTCGATCCCAACTCTAAAATAATCCATGTCCTTCTGAATGACAATAAACTTCAAGTGCCCCACTGAGTGGCTTTAAAACCAGCATGGGAATCATAATGACCAAGATACTTCTTTATAAATATGTCGAAGGGTACTTTTCACCAAGAATATCTAATAAATACATATTATTCTCTATCGATGAAGAACCTTGAATACATATAAAAGATTCTCTAAATTTCCTACATATCGATCATTGATTTTCAGATCTACAGGAAAACTCATTTTATACTTCTTAATGTAAAAAGGATTCACGAACATAACTTAAATCTATAAATAGAGTCCCGGAGTAGACAATAATTCCCCTCAAAAAGGTGTGATGAGTCCGACCTCCCATCCTCTCGACCAATGCAAAATCCTAAGCCTCATCAGTCCACAACTAATTAGCACCTGCCTTTGTAAAGTAGGTCCGAATGGATGTGCAATCATTGGATGTTTCCAGTTCTACGAATAAACCCATTAGAAACAGATCAGAACGTTTGATCCTCCCATCAAATGAAGTCATCCCCGAAATCCGAGGGAAACAAAAATGGTGAACCTGACGTGAATCCTTAACCAGGTTAAAAGAATTTTTTACCCATTTTGTTAGGCCCCTATTTAAAACTCAATGAGATGGCCAATAAAAACAATCATTGACATATGTGCTCATCTAAAAGATGTAGTGGCTGAATTTATCTTGATTACATCTGTTATTGGAAATAGGCACTCTTTTCCAAGATCTTCTGCATTTCTAGAATGGATGATCTCAAGTTCACACTTATGAATACTGCTGCTGCAAATGCCACAGCTGCTACTCCTGCTGGATCATTGTCCGTTCTAAGGACGATATCACCTATGCAGCATCTTCAACACGGGGTATCAAACGTGCTGGTTACGGATTACCATCAACATGGTACAATCCTAACTCTGTAGGCTTCCCGACAAGCCTTCCAAGTAAATAACTCACATCGGTCATCCGACCAACGACGACCAGTGATCAAGAAGCAGGCAGTGAGACTACCGTCTCCAACCGTTTCTGGTCGTTATCCCCGGAACTTAATCACCATTTGCTCCCTTATTCTGGGGAGGTGAATGAGTAGGTCTCTCAGGACCTTAATTCAAACAAACAAGAGTCCTTCCTGAGGGCTCCCACCAACAATCTCCGCCAGACTCGTGTGACAGTGCGCCCTCAACATGATGACAGTACCGACTCCAGGCGTTCGGCTTAGGTTCCTCGAACCCGAGCAAGCAAGACGAACCACCAGAGGCGGAATCCAGTCAACAGTGAGCAGGATATCATCTCTACCATCTCCGGAGAAGTACACCAACCTAACATGGTGGCAAGAAATGAGCAGGCACATACACCTGCCCAATATAATTCCGTTTTCCAGGAGACTCATCTTGCAGCATCACGCCAATCCCGCCAAAAAATTCCGGTGGAGTACTATCGGCATGAACATACACCTATTTATACATCATTAGCTAATCGGCATTCTCTTCTGACTACATATGATGGATCTCATCAACCACGTTTGGCGAAGTGCAATCAGCAGGCACATACACCTGTTTGTATTAGTCACGCCTACCAACAGTCTCGCTTGGTAACATTCGGAGAAGTTAGTCAGAAAGCCCCGAAAACAAATAGGAGGCAGACTCAACTCTCTGCCCCCACACTTGAGTACTGTCAGGATACACTAACAGGAAAAGGAGGACAGAAGCAGGAACATACACCTGCTCTATGCCCGGAATGGACGTATATTCCCGTTCCGGCAGCTGAAGTCACCAAGCATATTCTATCAATGGTGAAAGAGTAGAAGCAAATCCCTGCTCATATTCTGGAGGCCTGCCAGGATATTATAACAACTTCAGCGGAATCTCAGGGAAAGACACATAAATATATCCCTACCAATGGAGTGACACATCAACAATTCACTCTGGAACAAACACACACATCTGTTCCAGTCCAAGAGGGTTGTGGGGAATACTCTCCCATATCATACGGACAACCAAGTCAGGCACATACACCTGAGTTGAGTATAGATAGTCAGCCTAACCTGGCCATCTTTCATAATCAGGCATATAAACCTGCTCAAAGCAACCACTTTCGTCAACAAGTGGTTTCCAAGTCAAGTAAGAAGGCATCTAAGAAAAAGACCTACCCAGCACAGTCAGGAGATCAAGAGCCAATCAGTAACAAGGCCTTGCTTGATGCTAGAGTTCTGGAAGCCCTCAGACAATTATCTGTTGAAACTTAATATTCTACTCCCTCATTTCCCAATAGTGGGAACATTAATTCCGAAGTTCTTCAACAGACACTTCCTCATGAAGGCTTTCTTCTTGACAATTTGGTCGATCTCGAAGTTTCATCTTTAGATGAGAGCCAGAGAAACCCTCTGTGTGGTCAGAAGACCAAGGAGAAAGAGATCTCATCTTTTGCTATAACCCATTATGGTGGTCCTCCCCATGATGATGAATTTCTCTGCGAATATCTTCTCTGAATTAGTGATGCACATTTCCCAGAAAACTCTCCAGGGGATAATGTAGTGCCGAGAAATCCCTCTTATCTTGAGTCACTTGCAAATGCGAAACCAGTAATGTCTGAAGCTTCATCACTAGCAGGTGAAATAAATTCTCATTCATAAGATAGCCTAGGGTGTAGACCATTCTCCGAACCACCCCTAAGTCATGTATCTTCTAGTTTGATCAATGATTTCTCTACCAATCCTTTTGAATCCAATGAAGCAACTAGGAAACACCAACTCTGGTCAGATCAGGTAGAAGAATCTTCATCAAATGACAAAGAGGAAATGTTGAATATGAGAAAACATCTGGCGAAAGGTGAATTTCCAGTCATGTTTTGGCCTTTGGCTGACTCTCTGTATAATATTCCTGAAATGTTGACAGAAGATGAAATTCATGATATTCGTCACAACATATGGAAAACTCTTTATCAGTTGAAAAATAAAGTATTATCTTATGATGAATATGAAAATCATCTTAAGAGAATAGAAGGGTTACAATGTCAGATTTATTTGGCATCTCTATCAGTCTCTCGATATCTGAAAGCTGAAAAGAAACAGAGAGCCCTTCAACGTTCATGCCTTGGCGCACTAAGAAGATTGCGTGAGTTAATTGCCAATGCCCCATCTGGTATTCGGGACAGAGGATGGGGTGTTCATGGAGCATTGCATTTCATGGTTCTATCCAGTCCGCAAAGCCCACCAAAAATGGTCTCATGCAATGTTATTGCCCATAACCGGCCACAGTCAATGGGCATTGTTTGTAATCAAAAGCTTGCCCAAGAACAGGCTTTAACTAGTTCCTCTAAAAATCGAGAATATAGAGAACAAGTTGTTGAATTACTCTTTCATCAAGAATACGATAATATTAAACAGGCCTCTCGTTTGGAGAAAGCACCTCACCAAGTGACAGAAGTGTCAGAAATCATCCAACTGTCGTTTGAACCGGGTGATAAAAGCCGATATAGGTTAATGCATCCAGCTAATTTCCGGACTAAGGTTTGAATGATCAGGAGGATATTAAATAAAGTCATGGACATAGCATGTCAAGGACCACCCTAGCTCGCCAGACTAGGGACTCTTTTAAACCAACCATCGGAATCAAAAAATAGGATTCGAGGAGTTGAGCGAGAATAGAATGAACAGCCCCAGTCCACTGGACTGGGGACTTTTTCAAATCAACAATCCCCTCCTCATATAAAATCAGTCTTTTCACAATTGGGGAAGAAACCTTAAGAGGAGCGAAGAGCCAAATTATCTGGAGATTCTCTCCAAATTACGGTTCGTCATGAATTTCCTGAGGGATCGAATCAACAAAAGGAATTGTCTCATAAAAGACATGGAAGAAGAAAATATCACAGAAATGTTGATAGAAGTAATGTGATGAGTTATGCATCAATCAATGTCATCAATGTATGCACCGACACAAATGAAGAAGGTGTACGTACACAAAGTCAAAGGATTACTCAGAACCTAGGTAATCTTTCGAGAAACCCACTTCCTGCTCTCCGAAAAGGATCTATCAAAGGGAAGGGAAAGAACCAGTTTACATATCCTTCCTCTGGAGAAGGTCAATCGCTCTCACTAGAGCAATGGTTTGCACAACATGAGGAAGAAATGAAGGAATTAAGAAGGATGAATACAGAACTACTTCAGAGTAGTCTTCTTCTTAAGCTTGCTGGAGTCAGTCAGCCAAAGGAATTTGTAGCAGCTACTGAGATGGATCAAGAATATCCTCCTCTATTAGTACACCCTCACAAGTCTAATCCTATGGGTCAAGTGCAACAATAGTTGGCAGTGCTAACATCAGTCGCAGCACCAATCACCATATCTGTCCAAGCTCCAGTCATTGCACCTACCCAAGTCCACGTTCAACCGGATGTTTCTCAAAAGTTAATAACTACTATTGAGTCAATAACAGCTTGGTTAGAAACTATGGAAGGGAGACGTGCGCAAGTTCACCCAGAAAATAAAGTTTAACTTGAATGGGTAGATTCAATTTCTCCTCCATCTAGTTTTGGGAACCCTGTATTCCCTATTTTCAATGGATCAGGCAATCCTGAACAACATTTGACGCATTACGTGTCTTGTTGCGATCCTATGATGGGATCTCCGGAGTAGCAAGAAGCAGTAAAACTCAGATGCTTCGTGCGAACCTTGCAAGGACCAGCTTTTGTTTGGTATACAAGCTTGCAATCCCGGTCGATTACTGGATGGGAGGATCTTCGCCAAAAATTCCTCCTTCAGTTCATCTCAACTTCGCCAAAGACAACAGTTTTTTATCTTAAAAATTGTAAGCAAGGGGAGAATGAAAGGGTCTCTGATTTCATTGCTCGATGGAAGGGATTAACATATTCCTTGAGTTTAGTACTCCATCGAGAAGAATTGTTTCCAATCTATGTGGCAAATATGTGTGACAAATTACACACACCATTAATCCCTGTGAAATACACAGGAGGGTTTTGAGACCTTACTTCAATCGCTTAGCAGATTGAAGATTCCCTTATACAGGCTAAGGCTAAATCTCATGTAATTCCATCAAATCTAGGAAGGAGAATGGGTAAAGCAGAAACTACTACAGTTATGATTAAACATGCACCTGTACCTATTTTTACCTCAAAACCTTTATCTTCTCGAAGGGATCCACATTCTGAGCACCAACAACAAAGGCCTTTTCGTCCAGATGATCAAAGAGATCAAAGACGAAAACAATTTGAGGATTGAAAGAGCAAAACATACTCTTTCCAAAATGAAAAAGGTCATGGTTATTTCATTTTGGATCTAGAAAACAATTTGGTTCAATTGTTAATACCCAAGAGGCCAAACAAGAAAGGAGATGAAGACCGTCCCCATGATTTCCCTTTTCATCAAATGTTGGGGCATCCCATCCAGGATTGTTTCGTCTTCAAAGACCTCCTGAAAAATATGGTTGACTCGGGACTAGTTACATTGAAAGGCTCCTCATCCCAGGTAGCATGGTTAACTACTACAGTTCCAGAGGAGGAAGGTGAATGGCAAGAAGTCAAAAGCAAAAATGCACAGAATTATGATGATTCGATGGTCAGAAAGACTATCAATCTAACTCATAATATTTTGTGAACACAATTAATGAAACCAATTGTGTATTTTTCCATGAATGTTGCAGCAAAACTCTCTTCATCAGAGGGATAGTCCTCAAAGAAACGTCATGATTCAAAGAAAGAAAAAGAATCAGAATAAAATGAGTATGTGCCAAAGCATAAGTTGTCTTTGACTTTGGCGGACTTCATGCCATCTACTAAAAATCCTCGGGCACCACCCCACCAAACGGCACAGCCTAAACAAGCTAATCAGGTAGAGTCTTCATCAAATGATGAGTTAATCATTGGTTCTGTTAATATGATTCAATTAACAGATCCATATGACAGTCGCAGTTTCGATTTCAATGAGCTTGAATTCCCTTTATCAAACAGAGGAATCAGAGGAAGTTACAGGGGCTTAAGATACAGGGGAAGACGTGGATCTTTCTGAATCCACTATTCCAATTCTACCACTGCTAGAACTGGGTACGTAGCAGAAAATTATTGTAGAACCCTTCAGCGAGCTCAGCAAGAACAAGCAAGTTCTTCTGCCAATAGCAAATTCAGTCCTGACACAGTTATTTTGGAAGACCAGTTGAATGTTCCATCTTCTTCCTCTTATCATGTAAATGAATCTAATCAGTCTAATCTTCAAAAACCAGGAATATAGCCAACTCCTATCCCTATACAAGATTCATCAACTTCCAAAGCATCTATATCCAAGGTACCTGCTAAACCACATATTCCTATAGGGAAACGTGGACCTCTGGATCAAAAGTATGATATATTCAAACACTTGTCCCATGTACCAGCCAAGTTATCAATTCTTGATGCTCTGAATCAGTCAAAAGATCTTCGGGAAGAACTCATCGAGGCTTTGTCAAGTCCTCAAGAGTTTGAAACTGAAATTGTTGTAGGTGAAGTCTATCACATAGAGAATAATCCTGCAGAATTCCATGAAATAATTTCTTTTACTGATGAAGATGAATATGATGTTGTGCATGAAGATATTAGACCATTGTACTTGTCTGGCAAGGTCAATGGTGTGGATGTTCGAAAATTTTTCATTAACAATGGTTCAGGAGTCAACCTCATGCCCATTCGTACACTTCATCGATTGGGCCTCACAGAATCAGATTTATCTCCTTCTACCATGATGTTACAAGGATATGATAAAAATGAACAAGAACCACTGGGTGAGGTTACACTCAGAACTCAGTTTGGAGATCTTGTATCCAATTCATATTTCATGGTTGTTGATCAAGACCCAGCCTTCAACATCTTGCTTGGAAGACCCTGGCTACATCAACATGCGGCTATCCCTTCATCATACCATCAATGTCTCAAATATTGTTTTGATGGTCAAGTTGGGACAATGTATAGTGGTAAGGCCCCATTCAAGACATGTGAGTCTCAATACATTGAGGCGGAACTCTATCACATGAAGCAAAGAGAGAAATCCATAACAAGGGAGATTACCAAAGTTAATTCTCCATATGGTTTGGAAAAAATTCCAGTAAATCCATTTACACATGTGAGTCCAGATTATGTGTTTCCTATCAGTCAAATAGAAAAGATATACCCAAATCAAAATACTATTATAGAAATATCCATATTGTCAATTACAACAATCATGCCAGACAACATGGGAGAAATTGGTAATCTACCAAGAAGTGATGAAAGAACAAATGGTGACGTCTTCATTTCATCTGCTGAAATCCATCAAGTCTATGATTCGCTAATTAGGCCAGAAGAAGTTATAGCAACATCAGAGGTGAACAATGATGTCGATTCTCAATCTATCAACTCCTCTTTATTACCCAAAGAAGACCCTTCATCATCAATGGGGTCGGAAATGAAAGCCTATTCTTCAAGATATAAAAATTTTGACATCTCTTTTGATCATGAGAATTCTACATTATTATTTACTATGCATGTAGAAAAGGAAGAAATAACACATGATGAAGAAGAAGAGGAAGATCTCAAAGATGATCTTCCAGCATTTAAAGAGGGTATCTCTACCACTGTGGATGAACTCAGAGAAATAAATCTGGGAACAAAAGAAGATCCATGCCCCACTTTAATCAGTGCGGCCATGACTCTTGAAGAGAAAAAGATGTATATTTCTTTTCTAAAGAAAAATAGAGATATATTTTCTTGGAACTATACAGAAATTGTTGGGCTTGATCTTGATGTTGGTACTCATCATTTGGGTTTACCAGAAGAACATCGAGGATTTAAGCAAGCCGTGAGAAGAACACATCAAACTTATGCTTCCAAAATTGAAGCTGAAGTGGATAATATTATCAAAGATAACTTCGTCAGAGAAGTTCAATATCCCAAATGGTTGGATAATATTGTCTCTGTATAGAAAAAGAACAGACAAATTAGAGTTTGCATCGATTTCAAGGATCTTAATCGGCATTGTCCTAAGGATGATTTCCCAGTTCCAATTACAGAAGTTCTAATTGATGCAACAGCTGCCTATGAAGAAATTTCCTTCATGGATGGATATTCCTGATATAATCAAATCTGAATGGCCCCAGACGACGATGAATCTATAGCCTTCAGAGCCCCTCAGGGTTCGTTTTGCTACCGGGTAATGCCCTTTGGATTAACGAATGAAGGTGAAACTTATCAGCATGCCATGCATCGTATCTTCAAACCCTTCTTAGGGAAGTTTTTTGAATGATATGTAGATGATTTTGTAGTTAAATCCAAACAATGTTTTTATCACTTGGATGATTTGGAAGTCATATTCTGCAAGCTTCGACAACATAATTTGAAGATGAACCCCTTAAAATGTGCTTTTGGGGTAACCTCAGGAAACGTTCTTGGCTTTGTTGCATGCCATCTTGGTATTGAAGTCGATCCTGAGAAGACCAAGTCAATCCTTGGTATGTCACCTCCCCAAAATTTGAATAAATTAAGTGGACTTCAGGGAAACTTAGCCTATATTCAGCGTTTCATCGCCAATTTGGAAGGAAAAAGATTACCCTTCACCAAATTGATGAAGAAAGAAGTCACTTACCAGTGGACTGAAGAATGTCAAGAAGCATTCAATATTCTCAAGAAATACCTCTTGAGTCCATCGGTACTCATGCCACCTATTGAAGGAAGACCACTTATCCTCTACGTGACAGCTCTAGAGTGATCATTGGGTGCATTTCTTTCTAAAAATAATGATGCTGGGAATGAAAATAGTCTCTACTATCTCAGTCGAACCATGCTTGAAGCAGAAACCCGGTATTCACGTTTTGAGAAGTGCTACCTGGCATTAATCTTTGCAGTTTAGAAGTTGAGACACTACCTGCAACATCACGAGGTCCAATTGGTATCTCGCAATAACCCGCTCAAATTTATCCTTAGTCGTCCAATGCTTTCCGGACGTCTGGCAAGGTGGGCAGTTATTTTGCAGCAATTCGACATTCAGTATGTGTCTCAAAAGGTGATAAAGGGACAAGCTCTGGATGATTTCATGGATGAACACCCTACAGTGGAAGATACATCTTCAAATATTGAACTCCCTAATGAGGAAGTCTTATCAATTAAAGAAAGTCCTCGGGCATGGGAAATGTATTTTGATGGTGCTTCCATAAGTCCAAGAGGGAGGAAAATTGAAAATCCTAAATTCAATAATGTTGGCTTAGGAATTGTGCTCATTTCTCCAGAAAAGGCAGTGCTACCTTATTCTTTCTTATTGTGGGAATGTGGTACCAATAATGAAGCAGAATACCAAGCTATCATCGTAGGATTGGAATTAGCGCTTCAAGCACAAGTGAATCACTTAAATGTGAAAGGTGATTCAGACCTGGTAATCAAACAATTCAATGGGGATTATGCCATCAGAAAAGAAGAACTAATCCATTTGTATGATTACGTCAGAGTGTTAATGGAGGAATTCCCTTTAGAACCGACATTTTCTTATATCCCAAGATCACAAAATGCTCAAGCTAATGCTTTGGCTAATATAGCCACAACTCTGGGAGATCCAAATCGGGACGAGACAACCATCAGTATTGCCCACCGTCGTGCAATTTCACCTTATGTTCGAATCAGAACAGAGGAAATTAATGAAATTTATCCCATTCCTATACCATATAGTCATACTATAGGATGAATGTCACCTATTAGGGAATACCTTCAAAATGGAACACTTCCACCTGATAGAGCTGAGAAAGAACAAATATGGCAACGTGTGGTTAATTTTACTCTTTATGATAGCCCATATCACCTAGAGAAAATTGTCTACAAACGTGGTTTTGATGGAGTTCTCTTCAGATGCATTTATGGTGAAGAGACAATGGCTGTCATAAAAGAAGTGCATGCAGGAGTCTGTGGTGCCCACCAGTCTGGACATAGACTATCTGATCAGATTTGAAGGCTTGGATACTTTTGGTCTTCAATGATACAATATTGTGTCAATTTTACAAAGAAGTTTCATTCATGCCAAGTACATGCCAACTTCATTCATCAACCTCTATAGTTGCTTCATACAACTAAATACTCATGGCTATTTGCCACATGGGGAATGGATGTGGTGGGACCTTACCCTTCGGCTACGGCCAAGCAGTTTAAGTACATTCTTACTACTACTGACTTCTTTTCCAAATGGGCAGAGGCAATACCTCTCAAGGAAGTCAGTTATAATTGCATTGTTAGCTTCATCAAGTCTAACATCATTACACGATTTGGTGTGCCTCATACCATATTGACGGACAATGGCACCAATTTCTGTTCATTCGAGGTGAAGAAGTTGTATCAAGAATACAACATCAAATCCAACTATTCATCTCGGTTTCATGTAGCGGCCAACGACCAGATAGAAGCCTTTAAAAAGACTCTTTAAAATATACTACAAAAGATGGTGGATAATGATAAGAGGTCATGGCCTGATAAACTCTTACATGCTTTATGGTCTTATCGGACTACCACCCGCACTACTACTCAGTCAACTCCATATTCATTGGTATATTGAACGGAAGTCGTCTTGCCCATTGAAGTTCAACTACCCTCGCTCAGATTTTCCATTTGTGATCAATCATCTATAGATGAAAAATCTCAAAAGTGATTGAATGAATTGTACGGTTAGATGAGAAAATATTGTGCACTTTGCACCACTTGGAAGTCTATCAGAATCGAATAGCACGAGCTTTTAACAAAAAAGTTCATCTTCGTTCATTCACTCAGGGATAATTGGTATTAGTTCTCAGAAATCCAATGATACCAGGAAAGAAACCTCCCAAACATGAGCGAAAATGGGAAGGACCTTATTCAATACATAGGGTCTACTCCAATGGAGATTATTCATTAATCTCGATGGATGGAGAACTCATCAGTACTCCAACCAATGCCAGATTTTTGAAGAAGTATTTTGTATAAACTAAAAAGTACGTACTTTGTCCCTACAACATGACACTAAAATGTGCAGCACCAGTTCTTCCTTTCTATATGACGTTAAACTATACAACAATGGTCCAATATGACCTTAAAATGCAACTTCATCCGACACAACGTTAAACTGTGAAGAAGTTCCCTAAATGGTCTAGTATAACCTTAAACTGCAAATAGGTCCTAGATGACCCTAAACTACAACAATGGTCCAGTATATCTTTAAAATACATCATCAAAGATCCATGAATATGACCCTAAACTATTTTCAAGTCCCTTACGTCCAGCAAGACGTTAAACTGTGACGTCCTAACTACATAACGCTAAACTGTATAAAAGTCCCTTACGTCCGGAAAGACGTTAAACTACATAATCGTCAAAGGTCATGTATGACCTTAAACTACACTTTTGTCCAGCATGACATTAAATTTCACCATCCACGTTCCATGCATATGACCTTAAACTATTCACACGTTTGTCCAACATGACGCTAAAATGTGGGAAAAATCCCGAATGCATCCAACATGATGATAAATGGTGTACTCTTTTGTCCTCACTGCATGACATTAAACTACACAGTCCCCCTTTCATCAAACATGACGTTAAACTATATTTTCCCCATCATCTTAACTACATGATGCTAAACTGTATAGAAAGTCCTTGATATGTCCTACATGACATAAACTGTATTTTGTCCCTACTACATGACACTAAACTGTGCAGCACCAATAGTCCTAACTACACGACTCTAAACTGCATAGTCCCTTTATATGTCCAACATGACATTAAACTATGCATCGTTAAGGTTTTTGTTACCTCTTGTTTCTCACACTGAGTATGACTCACGTGAGCATAGAGAAAACCTCAACCATAACACTCCCGTTGGGTCGCTAACCATGTGTAAGTCTCAACACCATCTTTTTTTAGGTCATTGTCCCCAAGAACAACTTGACCATTAATTCATTCTTTAATTGAACTACACGTACATTGATCCTTGCCTTCTAGGCTGGGTATATAGGAAACCTCCAAAGGTTCAAGCCCAAAACCAATCACTTCACATCGGTTCACCTCCATCTCATACGATGTTGATTCGTGAAACCGCCCCTAGAATCAATAACTTCACATTGGTTCACATTTGTCCTTGTTATACGACATTAAACTATAAAACACTTTTGTCCAGTATGACAATAAACTCCAATATTCTTTGATACCCTCACCTAAGAGGGAACCAATATTTACATTTATTTTTCAATCATGTTTCATTTAGAAGACTACGTGCATACATGGAAACGCCCAAAACTTTTATCTTGGGTTAAACCATCATTGTACTAAAGTCCCCTTTCACCCTTCATATGTACGAACCAAATTTGATCAAAGGGTATTTATAGAACTACGTGGGCTTGATTCACATCCTTATGGTATACATAGGAACGTTCGAGTGTCCCATGAATCTAGCCCCAAGTCTTTTGGCCTAACCCCAAATTCCACTTTTAGTCCCTTGGCTGAAAAGTCCCCCCCCCCCCCGAAAACACACACTATGTATTTCTTACAATGGTCCAAGATCTATGACCCTAAACTAAGATCTCTAATCATTTTGTCCCACATGATGTTAAAATGTAGTTTAAGAACTACGTATGGCTTGATTCTCATCCTTATGAGAAAGGTAGTGAAGTCCAAAATTTCAATTTAGGACCCAGCCACAACATGATTATGGCTAGAATTGATCTATGTATCTCTGTATACATTGAAAAATATCCATCTTTATGTGTCATAATCCTAACCTTAAATATTTTCAGATCCTCATAACCCTTTTCATGACTTCTAGTCACAAAAATGTTAAACTTCTGAGAGTTCTTTTCCCTGACCATGCAGCACGTGCCCATAGGCGGCCTTGCATAAACAGTCTACATAATAGACTTGATAGCCAAAAGATACTACTATTTGACTATACAGCCAATTCCCTTAGGTGGCCCTGCATAATTCATCCACCTAACGGGTTTGTTAAATAATGGTAATTTCATTAATTGGAAGAATGCCTCTTTTGTTCTTATTTGTCTTAAATGACAGTATATAGGGATCTGCAAAAATAGACATCCTTAACATATTTGTCCCATATCCTTTTTCACAATATGAAAGTATTCAAGTATATGGTTTATATTATCCTTACCTACATTTGGGTCAGACCTTTGTAGGAGTGATATTCATCCAGTTCTTCGATAATCTTGTTTGGAAATATCTTCTCCATATTCAAGTACCTCTTTCCATACATCAAACTCTATACTTTGGAAGATTTGAATCTCCATAAACTTTCACTGGCTTTTAGCACTAGGAATGTAAATTTATGAGAGTTCTTTTGCCAGACTATGTAGCACGTGACCATAGGAGGCTTTGCATAAATAGTCTACATAACAGACTTGTTAGCCAAAAGATACTATTTTATGTAACTATGCAGCCAATTCCCTTAGGTGGCCCTGCATAATTCAACCCCATAACGGGTTTGTTAAATAATGGTAACTTCATTCTTGGAAACTACTTCATCTAATTCCTTTTATCTCTTTTTCATGTAATTTCTCCGATTCAAATATTCTTAAGTCATATCTTACATATTTTCCCTCATACATGAGTACGGTACTATGTTTTCAAATGAGTTGTCAAGGAATTCAGTCAATTATAATCCATTTTTGTCAAAGCTATTTCGACCATAATCATTAGCCTTTTTATGTCTGACGTGCATGAATTTAAACTGCCCACAAAAGGCAAGGGAACTCTGAATAAAATTTAAGTCCCCAGCTCACTAAACATACATTTTTTATGATTTAGGTAACATTGAGAAATTAAAAGGTTTGAAGTTTGTAGGGTTATTTAAATTAATCCTAGTAAAAATAAAACTATTATTACTAGTCCCATTGGCTTAGGTAAATATAAAGCATGTAGAAAAAGAGAATGCATGTACAAATGAGTGAAGGTGAAAGTGTTTTTCATTGATGCACAAGATTTTGAAGGACATCCACAGACTAGAGTCTCTTCTCTTTTTCAAGAATTACAAGAGTCTTTTTACAATAGTCTTCATTTGATTTACGGCATCCCGAGCTTCATCAGCAACCACCTAGAATTCATTCATTCAACTGGATACAATAAGAGATGCAGTGATACCAGCTCTTCTGGGAATAGTTGTAAAAGAATGTTCTTGAGTGCGGTTTGAAAAAATTTTCTACTGATCAAACAGTGACTCTGTTTCTGTCCAAGGGACTTTGAAGATGGATACATGGATTTAAGAATGGATCATTGGAAGTAAATATCCATTTGGAGAGAGTATTCTTTTCAGATATTGCACTAATGCCATGTTTGTCTTCTCTCAACCAATCGACATCGGAAAAAATTTCACCCCATGGGTTTTCCATTTTAATATCTACAAGGAAATGGCATGGATGGAGAATATGAAAGTTCACATCATTTTTGTTGCTCTTAATGCACAGCATAACCGAAATAGAGGAGTAGCAGTGCAGATGCATTTCAGGTGTATAGTTTTTTGCATTTGGAACATTGAATCCTTGTAGATGACCATGACCATATAGGGACATGTATATTCTATGTAGGAAATTAAGATGATATTTCTTCAAGTACATAGACAAATATGGGAAAGTTCTGTCGCAGATATCATTGTAATCAGGGCCAACAACGTTCATCATGTCATCAATGCGCTTGCTAGCCAGTTCATCAGCCGT
Source organism: Viscum album (assembly GCA_963277665.1). Classification (NCBI taxonomy): domain Eukaryota; kingdom Viridiplantae; phylum Streptophyta; class Magnoliopsida; order Santalales; family Viscaceae; genus Viscum; species Viscum album. The sequence continues at coordinate 372,359,229 of OY728160.1, read as the reverse complement.
TCCAATTCTCATGGGAGTCATTGAATCTACATAAAAGTTGAATAACCTAACTCTTAAATGGGTTTATTTTTCATAAAACTTGTGAATAAAATTCAGAAAAATGGAAAAGGAATTAAGGCGCAAAAGTCTAAAAATTGGCACACAAGTATGGGTGTGCCGTGCAAATATTTGGCGCGCAGGTATCACCGCGCAAGTCATGTTACCTTGACAGCAGTGCGCCATCAAGGAAACACTGGAAAACAGAGCAACCTGTGTGGTTAAGGTGACCTGTGTGGCAAGAGCTCGATGGTTTAATGTCCGGAAATCTAGATTCTTTGTACGGAAGGGAGGCCCTCTATTTATAGACGCGGCCCGAACCCTGCGGGCCGTACCCTGGCCGATGAAAGGGCATCCCCTATGCACCGGATTCTGTGTGCCCGAAGGTCATTTGTGTGCCCAAACTTGCGCACCACCTTTCCATTAGTTTAATTATTTTCCTCAGTGTCAAATCCGCAATTCTTTTGGATCCAACTTTGAGGGGGGAATTTTGTTGACACTCCTTTTTCGTCACATTGTCTAAAAGAATGGAAAGGGAAATGACTTAGCACAAATTGATTCATCCTTTGAAGAAAACATAAAAAATCGACACAGGCATGAACAAGGGATCAAGAGAACATGTTCCACACAAGTTATATCATTGTCGTGCAAGTCCACTTTCACGACACATTATCGTCGCATAAGTCACTTGTGCGACCTAAGTGATAACCACCCGGGGTCATCTCCGGCCTATAAATAGACCCTGTGGGCCCCCCATTCAGAGGGGATTTTTTTCCAGAAACTCATATTTGAGCTCCCGCACCCTAGTCTCTTCTCTAAGTGTCTGAAACACTTCTATGGTAATTTCATACCTAGAAAGGAAGATCTAAAGAGGGGGAGGAAGGCCTATGTGTTGAAACTCATCAACACGTGCACGCCTGAGTGGCCAGCCCTTAAGGTAAAAGGCCACACTTGTGCGCCGCCTTACTACTTCAATAGAACTTGCGCGCCCCTCTTCTGGAAGAACCTCAAGATGATTCTAAAGGCTTTAATCAAGAGTCAGTCAAGTATTACCCTGCTGGTTAACCATCATGCAAGTACACCATATGTCGCGCAGGCATACCTGCGCGACCATGACATGAGCGCCCACGTAGTACCTGTGCACCTACCAGGACTTGTGCGCCCCTACCTTTTTGGGTGCCCTTCTTGCCCATTTCACCCCTCTTAATCCATTCCACCTTTCCAATTCATGATTCAGTCTTCAAGACACTCTTCAAAGCCATTTATGGCATGATTTCTTGATTTTAATTCCTTATCTGAATAGAATTCTATAGAAAATCTCTCAAAACCTAGTGATTTACACATCATTATGTCACTAAAGATTGAGATTTCATTCATTCAACCTCATCCTTTAAGATGAGAGATCCCCTAAACTGGGCCTCCTTTTCAGGAGTAATCCCCAGTCATAATTCTCTTAAATTGGGCCTCCTTTTTAGGAATAAGCCCCAATCCCCTAATTTGGGCATCCGCTTCAAGAGTAAGCCCCAAATCCCTTAATTTTTCAAGTCTCTAAACCTGGGCCTTCTTTTTCAGGAGTAATCCCCAGTCATAATTCTCTTAACCAGTCATAATTTACCTTTGATATGGGATTCCTTTTCAAGAGTAAAACCCAAATCATAAGTCCTCTCCTAATTTGGGCCTCCTTTTCAGTAGTAAACCCCATGTTAGAGTATTCCAAATCTCCATAAAGCACATATACCTTTATGGTCCCTGCTACTGGATTTCTTCCCTAATGTAAATCATAACCTTTCATTTATCTGGGCAGTTATACATACATAAGCCCCACATTATTTCATATGATTGCATCTTTCATGGCACAATTGTCTAATTTTTTTACCAATACCTCTTTTTCTCACACCGAGCATGACTCACGTGACTTTAGAGTTTAAAAGTACTTATAACATCTTTCCTTGAGCCATCAATCATAAACATCATACTCCCTTACTCGAACTACGTGGGTTCTGATTCCTATTCTAAACAAAGGATACGTAGGTAGCCTGTCTGCGGGTTCGATCTCAACTCTGAAATAATCCATGTCCTTCTGAATGACAATAAACTTCAAGTGCCCCACTGAGTGGCTTTAAAACTAGCATGGTCATCATAATGACCATGAGACTTCTATATAAATATGTCGAAGGGTACCATTGACCAAGAATCTCTAATAAATACAGATGATTCTCTATCGATGGAGAACCTCAAATACAAATAAAAGATTCTCTAAATTTCCTACATATCGATTATTGATTGTCAGATCTAAAGGAAAACTCATTTTATACTTGGTAATGTAATAAGGATTCACAAACATAACCTAAATCTATAAAGAGAGTCCCAGAGTATAAAATAATTCCCCTAAAAAAGGTGTGATGAGTCCGACCTCCCATCCTCTCATCCAATGAAAAATCCTAAGCCTCATCAGTCCACAACTAATGAGAACCTACCTTTGGAAAGTAGTTCCGAATGGAAGTGGAATCATTTGATGTTTATGGTTCTACAAACAAACCGGTTAGAAACCAATCAGAACGTTTGATCCTCCCATCAAAGGAAGTCATCCCCGAAATCTGAGGGAAACAGTCACCTAGGGTAAATACCTTATTCCAGACCCAATGTTGGTACCATATTTCTCACAGGACACACTATTTTGGAGATATCAATGATTTATTGTTTAAAAATTAGAATAACTAATTATTAAAAATTAAACGGGCTATTTTTGTGAGCGAGACGTCCAAACGCTCAACGCATAAAATTGTTATACCCCATTTATGGTAAACCCCCCATTCCGGACTCATCGGTGGTCTCATATTTCTCCTATGTCACACCGTTTGGGAGATATTTAATTATTTTTAATAAATAATATATTTTAAATTTTGTAACAACTATAACTCGTGAGAAATACATCCAAATGTCTTGTGCCATCGAATGTCATACCCCTATTAGTGTAATCACCATATTTTAGTCATAATGTTGGTCTCAAATTTCTCAAACAATGCACCATTTTTGTGTTATTCAATTATTTTGAATAAAAAGTCTGTGTTTTTTTTAAAAAAAATTATATTTAATATTTTTATTATGTCTTCACTGAGCCTTTGAGGGCCTCAAAAAAATCACAATAACATAGTATCAAACTCCAAGAAAATATTTAATTGAACATTCTAAGATGTCAACTGGCATTTAAGGTCTTTAACACATTTATCAAAAACTCATTGATAAATCATTTTTTTCAACATAATATATTAATAATTTAAAACAATTGGGTTAAGGAATATCTGAAACAGAAATGTTTTTTTACAATCTCCCCAATATAGGAACATTCTATCCTTATAATGACTACGAAGAATCCTCCATGTCAAAAAAATGAGGCCACTGCTCTCTGATAAGTGCATCCCTTTCCCATGTCTCATAAGAATCAGAACTATGATGCCATAGTACAAGAACCAAAGGTATCGTCCTCCCCCGAAGTATCGTGATCTATGAATCAACAACCCTGACTGGTGGTTTAGTCACAGATAAATCTGGTCCAATCTCAAGATCACTCCTGCTCAAAACGTGAGATTAATCAAAGAGATACTTTCGTAGCTGTGATACATGGAACATGTTATGTATCAACATCAACTGTGGTGGTAGATATAGATAGTACACAAATTTCTATTCCGGATCGACAACCTCAAAAGGTCCCACAAAACAAGGATAAAACCTCCCTTGCCTCTCATTCCATCGATGACCTAACCGAGGCGAAAACTTCAAGAAAACTTGGTCACCAACTGGGAACTCCAATGGTCTATGATGACGATCAATATAAGACTTGTACAGGCTCTGTTCTTTCAATGTTCTCTAATGAATCAACTGGATCTAAACTGTTGTTTCTTGGACCAAACTCGGTCCTACTAATGAACTTTCATCAATCACTGACCAGCATAAAGGAGATTTACAAGGACGGCCATACAATGCCTCAAAAGGATCCATTTTGATAAAAGACTGATAACTATTGTTATAAGAAAACTCAACTAGTCCCAAATGATAATCCCAAGCCCCACCAAAGTTGAGAACACAGGCACGAAGCATATCCCCAAGGATCTGTATAATTCTCTCTGTCTGTCCATCTAATTAAGGATGATACGTTGATCTCAAAGGGACTTGAGATCCAAGTGCCTCTTGAAGGCCTCTCCAAAAGTGAGAAGTAAACTGAGGATCCCTATCAGATACTATAACAGATGTAACTCCATGAAAATGAACAATATCATTCATATAGAGATTTCCCAACTCCTCTACTTTTGTTGTATCTTGAATGGGTATAAAGTGAGCCAACTTGGTTAGCCTGTTGGTCACAACCCATGTCACATTCTTCTTCCTATGGGTTCGAGGTAACCCAACCACAATGTCCATAGATATTTCATCCCACTTCTATGTAGTGATTGGATGTGGTTAAAGATAACCCAAAGGCTTTTGGTGCTCGGCTTTCACCTACTGGCATGTATACCAATGATATACAAACTCAGCAATGCTCCGTCGTATTCCTGACCACTATTTGGATACTTTTATTGGAGTTTTGAATTTGTGAATTTATATTGGAGTTTTGATGGAAATTTTTTCAATTAAATTGTTGAATTTAGATTGGATTTTTAATGGAAACTTTTTCAATTAAATTGTTGATTTTAATTGTGTGAATGAGTCATGAAATGATGGAGTTGGTTTTGAATGGATTTAAAACTTGTGATAATGGATTAAAAAGTTTTTATAAAATTCCATTTGTTTTATCTTAAAAAAGAGGAATGTTTTTTTATTAAAACCCATTTTGGTTCTAAATGTAAAATTAGAATGGATATGAAAGAGTGGTATTTAATTGTACTTTTAAGCTGTATTAAAATAAATTTTCCATGATTGATTATGTAAGAGAACATGCAAGCCTTATGTAGTGTGTGAGTTATTTGGAAACACTCTACGCTATTACAATATTATAAAACTTACATTCAGCGGGTCACATCCCTGACGGTTTGGCGACAATTCACCTTTGGCCAATGTCATCGGGAAGTGTATATACACATTTTTCTGAATTCACTTAGAGAGTGTGAATCCCTATAGGCGGAAATATTATCGTACCTATTTGGAAGATGACCATGTTGCTCACTTGTTATTTATATTTGAGATATAAATGTATTCCAATGTTTTATACTGTTTTATATGCCTTCTGAATTTACATAAACTATTTTATGTACCTGTTTTTATTTAAGCCATTTTTTTATAAATATTATATCATTTGTAAAATCATTTCTTAAAATATTTATTTCCATCATTTGAGATGTATATAATGATTTGTTTAATTATGATTTAAAATGTCAAACATTTTTATCTTTTAAAATTGAAAGCACTTTATTGGTTAATCTATTATTGGAATCAGTTATGGAATCCTTGGTGAGACCCTACTGGGCTCTTTAGATCGCACACTACTTTTTCCTTTGTGTGTTTGTAGACTTCCTTCTTCCAGGTTAGATCAAGGGGAAATAATCACATGGAGTCAGATCCAGCTGTTGACCCTCGTTCTTGGTGAGTTGTGCCCTCAATGACTTGGGATGTGTTTCCCCATTTTTGTACTTGTGTTGTAATGACTTTTTCTTATTATTCCTTTTTGTATTCTGGTACTTCACTCCCAATAGAGTTTCTGTTGTTATGAATACTATCTTGTTTTCATTTGATTCCGCATTATTGTAGTAAAATTGTTCAGACTTGTTTGTTGAATGATGTTAGGTTCTAGTCACTGACTTGTGGGGATCAGTAATGCCCTTTGGGCTATATTAGGGCTGACTCGATTATCGGGTTACGAGGGTACCCAGGACAGTTCGTGGCAAAGTTTGTGCTTTGGGACATAGAGTGGAGAGACTTCCAGTTCCCTTTGCGTTAACTATATCATTCAGAGGTCAATCTAACTTGTATAATGTGTGTGAAAATTGTGAGCATATGTTCGGGTAGAATCACTTTTGGGGAGACTTACTATATTTTTGGATACCTCCATACGACATCATTCTTGACAAGGAATGGCTATATTCGGTGTAGGCTATTTTATATTTCTTTAGGAGGTGTATTTTGTTCTATGATACTGATGGAGTGAAGGTTGTGTCTGTTGGCGAGCGAAGCCCTGGGATGGGTCATAGTTGTGTTGAGTCCCTGTCTTCCATCATGGTCAGGATGGTGTTGAATTAAGTAGAGGATCGACCAATGGTTTTTCCCAGAGTTGGGGAAGAATGCCCCGATGTCTTCTGTAGTCAATATTCATTTGTCCTAGTGTTTCACCTTGGGATGCTCTAGTTCTGTTTTCAAAAAAGGAAGACAGTAGTCTATTTTTGTGTATCGATTATCATTGATTAAATCTAGTGATAATGAAGAATCGTTATCCTCTCTCATTATTGGTGATTTATTTGATCAATTGAAGGAAGCTATATGGTTGTCAAATATCAATTTGTGATCGAGATATCATCATATTTTGGTGAAGGATGAGGATATTTTAATGAATATTTTTCAATGTCATTATGAGTTCATTGTGAAGACATTTGGTGTGATTAAAACGCCAATCATGTTCATGGAACTGATGAATTTGGTGTTCTGTGAATTTTTGCATCAATTCATGTTGATGTTTATATTTGGAGGAGCACCACTAAAGCAACCATGAACCTCCATATGTTTGATCCAATATATGGAACTAGATAGACAATGTTCTCTAGACAGAGATGTCCATCCGAACACATCAGCCTACACAGTGAAATGTGGGTAACTTCACAAAGATATCAAACAAAGATTCATCTAATAATCTCCACCTCTCAAGTTATGTTCACTAAAATGAAGAAGAGTAACACCAGCCTAATCACCACACATTAGATCAGCAGTCATTCTTCACACAAAACATCTAATGGAAAAACAATATATTACATGGTTCAGACATAGTCCTGCATCCATACGGGAACACAACAGACATTTTCATTAAGGGAGATACAAATGAGTACAAAGATGTTGTTAACTTCCTCACCACTTTTCATCCTCAGACAATTTTTCTGAAACATAAAATGTTCATGTAGTTATCATCACAATTCAGAGAGTTGAGCAACCACCTAATTATAGAGGTAATTGTTCGGTTACCAAGTTTTCACTAAACTCCAATTTAATGGTCAACCTTCCATCGACATGAAAACTACTGAAACCCAATTGCATCTTCCATTGTAATCAACAACAACTAGTTTTCAAGAAACAATCAATACCTACATATGGGTAAACAGATAGTTGTGTAAGGGTGGAAACAATTTTCCTCTATCTGCATAAGGGTATCCTTATTGTTGTGTAAGGGTACCCATTAAAGGGTATCCTATGAACATTAGCTGTGAAATTATCAGTCCAATGATCTTCATCTAATCAGCGAAGCCTTTCCAAAAAAACCCTCAATCTGATGAAATTGTATCCATTGAACTCTATAATATAGAAATTCAATCCAATAAAAAAATTTCTCCCAAACACTCTGAAACACCATAGTAGGAAAACATATATTTGGTTTGTCTAATGACCAATGTCTGATAAACTCCTTCCAAAATTTTTTGTCTATTTAAACTTGAAGAAAACATCCACAAACCTAATAATATCCTACTTGTAAATTGATTTAAGATTTCACCCTACTTCCTCTTTCATTGACAAGAACTCGTCCACTATCTAATGTAAGAAATGTCCCCCATTCTGTCTGATTATCCATGTCCAACATAGGTACAATGTTGCCTCAATCTTTGTTGAACTATCACCCCTATAAACATATCTATATGATTTTTCTTTCGATGGATCTTATGAAGATCAAACACTTGTTTTCTCTAATATACTTCATATGATGTTATATTTCAAATCAATGTGTTTCATTCTTTAATGAAAACATAAGTTGTGGATAAGAGGAATGACAGTATAACTATCATAAAATAACACTCATCTTTTCGATCCCATTCCAATTTTATTCAGTAAGTGCATTAACAATATCAACTATTATGTGATTCATTGGTAACAACTTACTCTTCTTATATTGTAGATAAAGTGACCACTAGTTGCAACTAAGACATCCAACTTACCATTTTTCAATTGAAAGTAAATACAAACCCAGTTATACTTTTATATGAATCAATGTCTCCAGAGAAATCTACATCTTCCAGGATTTAGCATGAAATGGCTAATAAATATCACTGAAAAAGCAATATCTGGTCATGTACAAACCATTACATACATCAAACTTCCTATATTACTGTATTTAGGGTGAGGGGATACAAAGAAACAACCATAATCTACAACACCTATAAGTACTCAGGGAGACTCGAACCTGAGACCTCCTACGAGACCCCTCAAAGGCGTAACCACTAGGCTACACCCCTGGGGGCACATCAAACATCATATATCTAAATCATAACTAACCTACTCCATGTCATGAACTTCTCCATCCATTCATGGTGCCTGTATTTTTTGTATGTATGATGTTTCTGACAAGGGGGGTTAAGACATGTTTACAAATATTCATTCTAAATCTTTCAATGGAATTCCTAATATATTCCTTCTAGGATAAAACCAATGAGTCAGATTTCATATCCCTCTCAATTATCACCCCCATGATCTTCTTATCTTGCCCAATATTATTCGACTCGAACCTTCTTGAAAGCTTCTTCTTATGATCCTCAATCCGCTGGAACTCCCTACCAACAATCAACTTATCATCTACATTCAAAAATAGTTTGAGATATGTTCAATCTTCCCACTCTTTTTGTAACAACAGTGTTCATATATACATCTACCAAAATATTATTCAAACATGAAATCGTCGAACTTATTATTCCACTATCTTAGAGCTTTCTTCAAGCCATAAATACTTCGTTTCAACTTACATACCAAATCCATATTTTGATGAACATCATAACCCATGGTTTGAACCATGTAAATTTTTTCCTCTAAGTCTCCATGAAGAAATATTTTCTTTATATCCAACTACTCCAAGTGTAGATCAACGAATGCCTCAATGCTAAGAATTGTCTGAATGGTTGTGTATTTCACCATTGTGAGAAAATTTCAAAATAGTAAATACCCTCCTTTTACTAAAAACCATTCACCACCAAACTTGCTTTATATCTCTTACTTACATTAGATTCCCCATTCAAATGAAAATATCATTTTTTTTCTAAATCTATCGTTCCATATGGTTGCTCAACTATCTCCTCAGTATTTTCGAGATTTAAGGAATTAGTTTCCTCTTCCATGGCTGACTACCACTGTTTAGAGTCTTTGAGAGTAGTTGCTTCTTTCAGACGGTCTGGTTCCCCTACTTCCATTAGAACTAAGAAGTTCATATCAATCTTAAAACTATGAACATGTTTTCTAATAATAGTGTATTTCATCAATAGAAATTAAGGTTCATCCATTCAAACCTCGCATTCTAGTAGTCATCTATACTTTAAAGGTATGTCTGATCGTTCTTTTTCTGGTACTTGTCTGTCTGATCTTTCACTATCTATAAAATGGTCTATCGAATATGCCTTTGTCCAGTAATCTAAATAATTAAGGTCCAACCTATGATGTTTCCCATGAACTTCAAGATTGTATGTTAGTTTGGTATCTGATGTCTAATCATTCTAAACATCGATAGTTAAATTATCATCAACTTCCCTCTCATTCAGGTTTCGATTTTTCCATATAATTTCATCATTGAAAATAACATCTTGGCTCCGACTGAATTGTTTCTTTTCATCATCCCACATGTGATAACCAATGTTCTCATTATCATATCTGATAAGAGAACACACTTTGTTTTTCTCCTCTAACTTATATCTATCTATAGCATCAATAAGAACATATGTGATGCTTCTAAAGATTTTGAGATGGTTGACCTTCGGTATCTTACTGAACCAAAGTTCGTTAGGATGTTCATATCCTATAGCTGAAGCCAAATATTGTTTTCACCAAGTAAGATGTTTTATTCAAGCCTTATACCCCAATTTCTTTAGGCATTCCCATGTGAAGCCTCATGCTTATATATTTCTATGTCATTGTCTGATTCATTCTCTCAACTATTCCATTTATTTGTGGAGTCCCTAGAACAGTCTTTTAATGCCTCATTCCCTTCTTATTATAGATGTTATGAAAGGTGTGTCCAACGAATCCCCCAACATTGTCTATCCGGATACATTTCAACTTTCTTTCACTCACTTTCTCGATCAAAACATTCCACTAAAAAAATGATTGAAACACATAGACATTAATCTTCTGAAAGTAGATCTAGACCGTTCGAGTGGATTCATCAATGAAGGTCACAAAATATAGTGGTCTTCCATACAAAAAAATAGGTTCTGAACCCAAAACATCATAATCAACAAGTTTTAACTTTTGATTCCTCAACTTTCTTCCATCCACGTTGAAAGAAACTCTCTTTTATTTTCCAAACATACAACTCCTTCATCTTCGAATGTCTGTGTGATTGAGTTTAAGTATTCCCTTAACTGCTATAACATTAATAATTTTATCACTAAGGTGATCAAACCTGCAGTTCCAATTTTATGGACCGTTTGATGAATTCATTTCAATAATTTCACCTTCATCACTTATTCCGGTAAGATACAAGGTTCCTTCTTTTACTCCACAAGCAATCACTATGGAACCTCTATTAAACTTCCAAAAACCATTTGAAAAAATTCATTTAAACCAACATCATCATGTTACCCCGTTGATGTGAAGTTCTTCGGATGACCTGGAAGATGTCTAACAACTTTTAGCTTCAAGAAAGTTTTATTTTTCATTTAAATGTTCATATCACCTTTTATAAGTATGCTCACGACTTCATCATCAGTTTGATATACTCTTCCCAACATTTCTGGAATATAATAAACCCTAAACCCCCACTCACTAGTTGAATGGAAAGATTCCCCTAACTCAATAACCCATGACTCCCCTGTAATGATTATACTTCATATCAAGTTGGACCCTTCACCTGTTGTACTGATTGAGTTTTTTTGGTCAAAAGTTAACACCTCAGACTGAATCTTGCAATCTTTCATGATATGTCCCTTCTTCACACAAAATCCAACATGTAGGACCTGAACCTTTCTAATTACTTTCACTTCTTCTTTAAGACTAATCCACTAAAGAGTCATCATAAAATGAGACAAAAATCCCTTACCGCTTCGGTGACTTTTAAACCATGAATCCATGAAAGAGTAATCATAAATTAGAAATTTAAATCACCATAAATTTAAATATAATAATTATAAAATACATTCATGGGAAGTATATACATTAAATAAAAGAAATATGCGGTGAATAAGTTATGTTTCTGAGAGAAGTAAAAAATGATCCAAAAAAATCTTACCATAACTATGGACTTCCGTAATACATGTTCAAAACTCATGCATAATAAATATTAGTTTATTATAAATCTATTAAAGAAAAATAATTATATACATCATACTATATATGATTTAATTATGACCTTTTATAATCCATTTATTAACAATTCCAGGTTAAAGTCACATTTTGAGTAATAAGTGCTCTTTTTTCATGTATGTTTTGATTTTTTATTTTTGATTATATTACTATTATTATGGTTAAATGTTATAAATAATGCTAAAAATTATATAAATATAATATTTATTCAGTATATATTCATTTAGAGTGATCCATAAATGTTGTAGATAGAATGTAAAATACATTGTTCATGGATACAGTAGGCCGTACATATGCATGAATTTTGTTTTCATTTTCTCGATGGAAAGAAAGAAGGAAATGTAAAAATATATATTAACATTATATAATAATTTTCATATCTTATATATCAAAAAATTTCCTAACAACCATCATTATTACCTTCAATGTAAAGTGTAAACAAATCCTATCGCTTCGTGATGCGGTAGTTCACCATACACATGAACGACATTATTATATTATCATAGAATGGAATGTAAGATCAAACATGTAATATAATTATTTAATGAGAATAATAATATCATATATAACATATAAATAATAAATCCATCACTAAATTCATCCTTGATATGTGGTGATGAAAAATGAATAACATCAGGTTGTGAGGTGGTAGTTCGTCACGCACACGAATGATGATTTAGTAAACCATTTGATGCAAGGGGAGAAGAATTTAGGATATTAAATTAAAAAAATTTCATCCGAGTACATTTAATATTATAATTTTGTTATATTATCATAGTTTATTAATTATTTAAGCAATTTGTGGATGAAATAAAATAAAACATTTAGTTTGGGACGTTAAAACTTCTTCAAACAACTTCTTTTGGTTTTCACCAAAAGGATTCACAGGTCAAATTTATGACCAAAAAAGGATTCTAGGATGAGATGAGAAAATTAAAGAAGTTTTTTGGGTTGGTATTTTCTTAACCAATGGGTTATGGAAGTGTGAAGAGGAGAGGGTGTGGTCATTTATAAGGAAGGCAAGTGGAGCACTAGTAATATTTCAAAATAAAATGATTAACCAAATTTTTCACACACTAAACGATAAAAAATGATCTATTAAAGATTATAGAATATATAAAGTCAAAATATGGCCATAAAATTGGTATTTTAGATGTTTTGGATCATTTTCAACCCTTATCATTTTAGTTTAACACGTCGATAAACCACTTTTTACCTTAATCATGAATTTTTTTTATAGATTTTACTATTAATTATAGTGAAAATTTATGTTGAAATAATTAGATAATATAAATTATTATATTTCCAAATATGGTTTACATTATTCTAAATTCAATTCACTATAATGAAAAAATTTAATTTAAAATTAACCCTGTAGACATGATGAGAAAACAGGGTTTCAAAGAGAAAAAGTTCAAAAGGTCAAAATGTTTTATATAAAAATAAAAATAAAAATGATTATAATGAAATAAATTGGATTAAATGATATATAATTGAATTAATTTTACTTTTTAACTAATTTTAACCAACAATTAACCACAAAAATTCTTTAAACAATAAGGATTTTTTTTAATAAAAACTAGTATTTTTCACCATTCATTGAAAAATTAATATTTTTTTAAAATATAAAAATTCATCCCAAGATGATTTTGACATTTTTAATTAAAAAATTAATTTTATTTTATATAATTAGTTTTATAAAAGTTTCTAAAATAAATTTTATTATTTTTCACAAAAATAAATAAAACAATTTTTTTTAGAAATTATTATTTTCAAATAATATAAAAAATTTTCTGAAAATTAAGTACATTTTTATCAATATATTTTCATTATATAAATATATTATACTAAATATTTTAAATTTTTTTAATACTATTAATATCTATATGTTTAGCAGATTGGTTATAACATCTTCATTTAAATAATAATATTATTAATATATCATGGTTTGTTAGAACTCAATGTCAAGTTTAACATAAGCTGAAATCAGTGTTACATGTAATGAAATATTTCAAATAAATTAACATTATTTGAAAAAAACTCATAAAATATCTTGGTGCAACATTCTAACCCATTTAAAATTAATTTGCCCCTTTGAATTTATCACTTTGGTACTAATAAATTTGGATAATTCTACCTCATTACAACCTCAGGTTCCCACATAACTTCTTCAATTTGGTGGATTTTCCCAAAAAAATTGAATAAGTGAGTGGTCATGTTTCATATACACTTTTCTATATGATCCAAACTCCCCACCTATTATACCTTATATCAAATATCTTTATTTATTGGTAAAAACTCTAATTTAAGTACATGTTTTGGATCAAGTATATACTTCCTCAGAAGAGATACATAGAACACATTGTGAACCTGAGAGAGGTTTGGTGAAAGTACAAAATGATAAGATACAATCATGAAATGATCAAGTATTTCAAAAGGACCAATATAGCTATGGATTATTTTTCACTTCATTATTCTATAGAGAATTTTATAGAAAGAACTTCTCACCAAATTCATGTTCAAGATCACATTGATGATTATTGGCATTACATTTATACCAAATTTGTGTTGACATTATATGTTTCTCAATGGATCTATCCTTATCTAACATCTCATCATCTCTCTCATGTACTAATAGATTTATTTCTATAATTTCATTCCAGTATGTTGGATTTCTACACTTCATTACATAAAGGGATTAATAAGAAGTAATATGAATTCTTGAGTGAAAGTTATTATTGCCAGAAAACTCAACTAGAGGAATATGTTGATCCTAAATTCCTTTTAAATCAATAGGAAAACATATTAAGAAATTTTATAGGATTTTAATTGTTTTCTTAGACTAAAAATCTGTTTGAAGATGATATACAGTTCTAAAAATCATCTATATATCAAGATTTTTCTGAAGACTTCCGCAAAAAAATTGCGGTAAACATTAGATCCAAATTATATACATAGAAGATCCATGATCCGAGTAAAGCCGGTCCTAAAATTTATTATTAAATAATTTAATATAATTATAAATCATTATAAGTGATTTTACAAATACATGAGTAAATAAATACCCAGATATATGCATCCACCATTAGTAAAAAATAATATGGGGTCCTGAAGGATGTCACGACCCGTCCCCTAGGGCTTGTACCGTTATTAGACCAAGCCTGCCTTCCAATGGCCAGGGGCTGGCAACAAGAACAAAAGGCGCATTCCCAAAAACCGGGAAGGCATTGCCTTTATAACATGTAACTCACACAACCAAGCACACATCACGATACAAACATAAGTAAACTGAATAGTAAAAAGAGTGTGTACAATAAGTAAAAGGGTCCAGAATACAAGCCCAACGGGAAAGTAGAAAAAACTAGAAAGTACAAGTAAGCTAAAAAACTCTGATGAACACCTGCCAAGGATCCTACCTTAAGGGTAGGAACATCTCTCAAACGGTCGTCTTTGAAGTAAGCCTCCTCTAAGGACCACCTCCGAGCTACCTCCAGTCCTGGTACCCTCATCCTCAGTCAGCGATGTCCGTCATCTGCACCAAACACAACATGGTGCGGGCATAGCCCGTGCAGGTGTGATTATAACGATACTCAGTATGAACCCCAAGACCCTCAAAGGTATCCCAATATCCATAATGGATAAACCAAAAATCATGGAAAAAATAGACAACCCTACATAGGTATATTCCTATACATATACTTAAGTTATCAAGTATACCCATCTCATTCCTGATGAAGCACAAGCTCTAACCCAAAATCCCGAAGATCAATTATTCCACTAAGGATGGAATGCCCTGAATGTAGAACCATAAAGGTAAATACCAAAAAGTTAATTCCACATAGAAGATTACCACAAAGGTATCACCATGAAGGATAGTACCACACAGGTACACCATACATCAGAATACCACCATGGTATCACCACGAAGGAAGGTACCACATAGGTACACCACACAGAAGAACACCACAAAGGTATTACAACGAAGGTAAATACCAAACAGGTACACCACATAGAAGATTACCACAAAGGTAAAGACATAGCTCACACCATGTGTAAATTAATTGCAGAAGTGTAGATGTCTAGATGTAACTACTAAATCATCTTACTCTGTTACGAGGTAGACCAACGTAGGATCCTATTACATCATCCGACCCACACAAGATCCTAGTACAATAGACCCACACAATATCCTAGAACATAATCATACTGACACAGGATCATATTACAACAGTCCCACATAGTATCATAGTAAATCATCAGACCCACAAAAGATCCTAGTACAACCGACCCACAGAGGATCCTAGAGTAGTCCCATATGGATTCCTAGTGCGGATCCATGAGATATCATCAAATAAAGATCCACGAAGGATGCCTTTCTCATGTTACATCTAGATACATGGTTCCTAAACTTTTATTTTCTGATTCCAGGAGGGCCTACTCCTCAAGAAATAGATTGTGCTTTAATCAGACGCCAGGTCTGCAAGTTATTGTCCTCTTAATATTGAGGGCCCGGTTGGATTATTTTTCGATCCATCCCGGCAATACCCCAAATTTATCCAAAACATCAGTGGGGTATACTAAAAATACCTTCTTGATCCAAGGTTTCTGACGCTACAGACAGTTTTCCAAACGGATGACCGAAGCTCAAGATATGTTCGAAATATCGAAAATGGGTTGAAGTTGGTCCAGGTCCGGTATGATATGGTTGGACCGACCCGAACTAGTTTGGGATGACCCATCCCACTAGATCCATCCCTCAAAGTGTGGGCCAACATGCGTAGGGTTGCCCAGCTTGCCCAGGGTGGCCCGACTCGCACAGAGCGGCCCGACCCGTGGAGGGTGGCCCTACGCGCGCATGCCGGCCCGACTCATGCAGGGCGGCCTGACCCGAGCTGGGAGACCTGGCCTGGGCGCATGTAGGGGGTGGAGTCGCGCGCCCCCTGACTTCAATCATTGAACAGATGAATCCATTTGGTAGCCAGCCAGCACGCGAGACCCACCACAGTTCCTGCTTGGTACAACTCGGCCGACAGAAAACGTCGGCCCGTTACTCCTCCCAGTGGCACAATCAAACGCTGCTACCCCTCCGCGGCTGGACGAACGCCAGCCGCCATCCCCCATCTGCCATGACCATATGATCCATGACCACTTGTTCTGACAGGGGTGCGCAGTCGCACCGCCCGTGCTTCGCGACCGGACGAAGCACCAGTCACCCTCTGTCCACTACTACGGCCAATGGGCCGCGAATCTTCTCTGGTGGCGCGATCATGCCGCCACCTTCATCATGGACGGTCGTGGTGCTGACCACCATTCCCAAGCCCCACTTTTTTCGGTCTTTTTCCTCCTCCATCACAAAGAAAACAAAAAGAACCACAAGATTTGCGGAGGGGTCGGGCGATGTTCATTTGGCTCGTACCCTCCGCGTTAGAGTAGTAGGAAGTGTCTCATGGGAGGAGATTCAACGTGAACTAAAAATTAACGATGATCAATCAAAATCACACCCCTACCTTGAATGTCGGAGAATATTCTGTGCTTTTCGGTGGACCCTATTCTTATTTCCCATGACCAGCTTCCAAAGATGCCACTCGCACATCGTCCATTGGTGGTTCGATGTCCTCTGTCACTTTCTGTTGGGTAGGCTTCATCTTCTAAATGTCTGGTGTTGCGAAACATTACCAGAGCTTCATTTCTTGGTGAATCTGTGCCAAATCCCCCCCCCCATTCTCCATATAAAGAGGATGGGGGGGGGGGTAATTAACGATCTTTGAATTTATGAAGGTTCATTTAATAGGAACCTTCCTAAATTCCAACGACGTTGTTAAATAGTATGTGAATGGAAATCTATATAATTTACATTGGCACAATTAAATGGGAGGTTTCCCAAAGTAATTACCCATATTAATGGTGGGTTCGGGTGGTCCCCACCACCATGAATTCACAAATGGGAGTTTTATACCTCTAGACGTCCCCACCTCGAAGCATTCAATTGGGAGGTTAAAAATAAAATTAAAAGTTGTTCTTTATTTATTTTTTATTTTGATGAAAAACATGAAAACTATCTTTCACCCTCAACTAATTGCAGTTGATGTGGAAGTCTTATTAAGTGATTACCAGTGCTGTGAGTTCAACAGTATCCTCAGATTTCAATTCCGAGAACTGGTTCAAAAGTTACAAAATGCCACTTGCGGGTTTAATGAATGTAACCGAAAAAAAGTTCAGAAAAATTAAAGCAATCACCCTCGACCCTTGATGGTTGAGGTTAGGCTCTGCCCAAGTGAAACATGCCCTAACGAACGAAACAATACTCTCATGTTTCCAATCTGAGTTACTTTTTAAAAGTTATAGATTTTATAATTAAATAATTTTCACTTAATTATTTTATTTATGACCAAAAAATAACTTTTACTTGTGGCCCACGCCGACCAATATTAGTATCTTCCTAAAGAGATTATACCCTCACGAGTGCAACAGAGGTCTCAGATTTTCAATCAGAGCAACCCTTTATTATTTATTAGCATTTGAAAAATAAAATAATTAATATTATCATTTTATTTACAGTTATTCCATTTTTCGGTTTTCTAACACATGACATGTGCCGACTAAAATTAAGCCACAACTATGGTAAACCCACCTTCCTGAGCGCAACGGTGCCCTCAGATTTCTGATCCGAGTAACCGTTTATGAGTTATTCGACTTTTTTAGGAAATCTACATACATGCGCTAATTAAAGAATAACAAAACTTCAACGAATCATTATAGGAATTTTGGGCCTCATAATCTCTTGCTGTCAGATTTCTCAGTCTCTAAAAATTCCCATATAATTAAAAAAAATGACATGGAATTTATGGGTCTTTACATTATCCCCACCTCAGGGCTTTGCATTCCCATAAGACACAACTCAAACTACAGGAACAAATGGGGGTACTGAGCATGTATCTGAGCCACCCGCTCCCATGTGCTCTCCTGGGGATTCTCGTGCTACCAATGTACACATACCAAAGGTATCGATCACCCAAGAAGGACTCTCTCATATCGATCCTCAACCTCCACTAGAACCTCCATATACATCACCCTATCATCGATGTCCATATTTCTGTGGTCGATGATGTCGGAAGGGTCATGCGCATATGTCCTCAGTTGGGATAAATGGAAGACTTCATGCACCTGGTGCAAATGAGGGGGAAGTTCTAGGAGGTAAGCCACCTCACCAACTATACTGAGGACCTGTTAGGGATCAATGAACCTTAGAGATAACTTTCCGCCCCAGCCAAATATCCACAAAAATCATTGGGGTGAGACCCGTAGGAAGATGTGGTCACCATATTCGAACTCTAGAGGTCTTAGTCTCCTATCGGCACAAGACTTCTGCCTCCTCGGGGTAGTCTTCATCCTGTTCTGAATGCGTTGCACCTTTATCGTGGTAGCCCATACCATATCTGGTCCCATGAGTGCTGACTCCCTGGGGTCAGTCTGGAACAAAGTTGATCTGCATGGTCGGCCGTAAAATTCCTCAAAAGGTGTCATTCTAATGGAGGAGTGATAGTTTTTGTTTAATGAAAATTCCACCAACGTCTAATGATCCTCTCAACTGCGTACAAAGTCAACGACGCAAGCACACAACATGTTCTAAAGGGTCTAAATAGTCCGCTAAGTCTGGCCATCCCTCTGAGGATGGAAGGCGGTGCTCAAATGAAGCTGCGTCTCAAAAGCCTCCTATAACCCCTTTCATAGTCGGGAAGTGAAACGTGAATCATTATCATAGACAATCATCAAGGATAATCCATGTATCTTCACAATATATTGCACATAAAGTCATCTCATTCTCTCTATTGAACCCTGCTCTATGATCAGTAGGAAGTGGGTCGACTTGGTGATTTGGTGGACGATAACCCAGATAGAATCAGACCCCTAGATGTACGTGGAAGTCCTATAACTAAGTCCATGGATATACCATCCCACTTCCACTCTGGGACTTCTAAAGGCTGATCGAAGCCTGCTGGTCCCTCATGCTACGCCTTCACTTGCTGGATAGTGAGGCACCGAGAGACAAACTCTGCTACTGCTTTCTTCATTCCCAGCCACTAATGATGTCTTCAGAGGTCTTGGTACATATTTTACACTCCGGGATATACCACTAGAGGGAATGTGTGGAAATACCTCAGCAATTCCTCATGGAGCGACACTGGTACCATGGTACGTCCTCTGAAGAGGATGAAGTGTTCCCCACCTTTAGAAAATCTATCAGGTGCTTGTCCTATGGATATCTGAGCACGTCGAGCCTCGCAGTTAGCGTCCCCACGCTGCGCCTCCCTAACATGCTGAAGAAGTGGGGGAGTGAATGTAAGAGATTGAAGAGAAGATTCTTCATGTTGATCCATAAAGTATATCTGCAAAGCGGCCAGCTCCTCCATCGCCTCACCTAGAATATGTATACCAGATCATATGTTGGGTACATTTGCTACGACATTCCCCTTCCCAAGAGTATAGACTATCTCAAAGACATATTCCATGAGGAACTCGAGCCAACATCGTTGTCTTATGTTCTGGTCATACTAAGAGAAAATATATATGAGACTCTTGTTGTCCGAGTAGACAGTAAAATATTCTCCCATAATGTAATTCTACCACGACTTCATTAGAAAGTCCACTTTTTCTAACTCCAGATCATGGGTAGCATAGTTATACTTTTTAGTGTCTGTCTTAGCTCTTGAGAGCTCTACTGATAGTTTTCTGTCCAGAGGAAAGGCTCCCCCTTTTTTTCAAATATGAAAAGGGTTTCACAACCCTGGGGAAGTCCTGTACAAATCTATAATAGGACCTAGACAAATCACACTTCCCTCTCCCTTTGGGGAGGTAATCATGGAAACATCTTTTGAAAAAATGTCCCCATAATCTGCCCCTCCTGTTTGGAACTGAAAACTGAAAACTCATGCTACCACAAGGGTATGTCTGGCCGAATCATGAGTGATTGGTTTCCCCCTCCTATGCATGAGTCCTTCCTGTGCTTCCTGGGTTTCTATTTTAACGACCATGGAAATCTCCATTCCAAAATTTTAGATAAACCACAGCCTTTTTTCCTAATACAGTTAATCTAATTATGAACTGTGTGTGCCCAGTCCATACCAAAACTAACGTCATAAGGCCTCGACGCTTCCACCAAGATGTTCCAACTGAAACTCTCACCTCGAGGGTCAGATCCAACCATCGACGTAAGTGTGATTATCGAGTCTCCTCCCAATGGTATCTCCAGATTTGAGGGTCAAGTAAATGATTTAATCGTAAACTCTAGTTCTTGGAAAAGATTCATAGAAGGAAGGAATTAATGGTACCTATGTCTATTGATATGACAACTAGTAGTAGACAAAAACCATACCTCTAATCATTCCTAGAGTCCTTGGGCCGCACTCCTTGACCACATGCAGCTACTCCCTTCCCCTGACCTCTAGCTCCCTGAGCCTGGTGGGGACCAAAAAGGGGGGTGGTTGTAATATATTGAAAAGTACACACCTCATGCTGCTCCCTATCTATGCTTCCATGTCTGAAGCCATTTAGATTCATCTATCCCAAAATATTCTTCATCCCAAAACCTTTTTACACGCTCAAGTCTCTGAGACTAGTTCCCGTTTCCTTTTTTCCCACTGCTATCATTCACCGGCTGTATCCGCTCAACCAAAGAACATTCAACCACAATGGTACAGTCTAGCACCCCAACATAAGTATGAATGAAAAGAGGAATAGTGCTGGCTCAGACATCCTTAAACACACTGTTCATGAAAGTCTGATCCCTAAAGCACTGACCGTTTTGTATTCATTGAGTACCAGGAATGTTCAGTATGCCTCGATTAATACTCAACTACCGACATGTCATCCTGCTGAGCTTAAGATGCTCAAGAGAACTCTCAGCCAACTCCTCATGGTAGTCCTCAGCTGCTTGTGATCTAGTCTCACCTTAGAACCTGAGGGGAATTTGATGTTTAATCACATATAAGGCACTAAGCCTATATGTGTCCTTTACCGGTACTACCGGTTGTAACTACTGACCAAAGGGCAGTGATATAACTAACACACTAACCAAAGGTACTATCTTGGGTAATGGTCCATGTACCGAACCCTCGTCACTATGTGGACCATCCTCATGGTCACTCACTAAAAAATTTTAGTAGCTAAGATCACCATCTGCACTACTGGTGTCTCAACTAGGAGGAAAACTCTAGAAACTGCCTCCAGCCAGCCCTCAAATGCATGGGAAAATGAATCGCCTTGAAACCTCGGAGGCCTCTACTACTGGAACTCGTGAAATGTGCTCAGTCGTTGTGCACCATCCGCCAGTGAAACTGGTGGTAACTGCTTCCCAATGGGTGGTGGTGCTTCTGGTACACCATCCGAAGGTCCCAACATAGTAAGAGGTCCCTGCACCGGAGGCTCGTCACTCGGTGGTCCGTCATCGTGTACTCTCTCAAGAATCATAGATGGTTTTCTATGCAGAGACATCCTGATAAACAATAGGTGTTCCATGAAAGTTAAGTTATACCTATTAATATGACTCAAGAAAACATAAGAAAACATTTCAAAACACACAAGCAATCAGTGTTTTCATGCACTGAGTCAAAACTCAGAATCCAGGGACCTGGTTTATGGATACGTCGGCTCCACACCAACACTGGATTACCTAAATTGATAACCACACTCACTACACTTAATAGTATTTCCTTTAAAAATATCAGAGTCCAATGTTCTATAGTAGAACCAACTCCTCTGATACCAATTTCTCATGAAACGTCCCCCGGGGCTCATTTCGTGACTACCCCAAGCCCGCCTTCCAAAGGTCAGGGGCAGGAGACTAACATCGAAGGTGTATTCCCTAAAACTGGGAATACATTGCCTTTATAACCTATAACTCATGAAATAAAGCACACAACACGGTACGAGCACAAGTAAAATGAATAGTAAAAAGAGTGTGTACAGTTTGTAAAATGGGCTAGAATACAAGCCCAACGAGAAAGTATAAGAAAAATAGAAAGTACAAGTAAGATGAACAGCTCTGATGAACAACCATCATGGATCCTACATGAAGGGTAGGTACATCTCTCGAACAATCATCTCTGCAGTATGCCTCGTCTAAGCTCCTCCTCCGAGCTACCTCCAGTCATGGTATCCTCATCCTCAATCACCGATGTCCGTCGTCTGCACCAAACAAAACAAGGTGCAGAAATAGCCTGAGAAAGGGAGAGTATAATAATACTCAGTAGGGACCCTGGGACCCACAAAGGTCTCACAAAATCCACAATGGATAAACCACAAAGCATGTAAACAACTAACAACCCTACTTAGGTATATGTCCATACATATACCTATGTTATCAAGCATACCCATCTCATTCAACACAAGGTCAAACCCCAAAGCCTAAAGCTCAACTATTCCACTAAGGAAGAAATACCATGAAGGTAACACCATAAAGGTATATACCACAAAGGTAATGCCACACAGAAGATTAGCACAAAGGTATCACCACAAAGGAGAGTACCACACATGTATCCCACACAGAAGAATACCACCAAGGTATCACCACGAAGGAAGGTACCACACAGGTATGACAAACATAATAATACCACAAAGGAATTAGCACAAAGGTAAGTACCACATAGGTACACCACAAAGAAGATTACCACAAAGGTAAAGACTCAGCTCACACCCATTATGACTTAAGTAGAGAGTATAAATTATTAGATGTAACTACTGAATCATCTTACTTTATTAAGAGGCAAACCCATGTATGATCCTAGTACATCATCAGACCCACACAAGATCCTAGAGTAGTCCAACATGGATTCTTAGTGTAGATCCATGTGGGGTCCTCAAATACAGACCCACAAAGGATCCATTTCTCATGTTATAGTCAACTATAGGGTTCCCGCACTATGCTCACTTGATTCTGGGAGGGTCCACTTCTCAAGCCATAGTTTGAACCTCCAACTTCCACGAATTCCCACGATGAAGTATCCAAAATGTATGATACATCAAAAGGGACCCAACATAGATGATGGTGCGTCAATCGGTATGCCCGATCTGCAAGTTATTTTCTTTTTATTCTTAAGGTCCATGTTGGATTCTTGTTCAATAAAACTTGGCCATACCACAACTTTATCCAAAACTCAAGTGGGGTATACCAAACGGAGTGTATCGATCCATGGTTTCCAGTTCCACAGACGTTTCGTCAAAAAGATGCTCGAAGATCAAGATATGGCCGAAAGAGAGAAAATGGGTCGATGTTGGTCTGGGTCCGATTCGATCTGGTCAGACAGACCTGACCCGGCATGGGTCGAACCGACCCAGTTTGGGTTGACCCATCTCGCTAGATCCAGCATGGCCCTCTTGGTCCGGCCCGGCATGCGCTGGGGTGCCTGGCCCGCGCTGGGCTGCCCAGCCTGGGCGCATGCGGGGGGAGTCGCCCTCCCCCCGCTATCAATCACCGAACGACTGAAGACGTTTGGTCACCAACTAGCACACGGGAACAGTTTTGGGTCCCTCTTGATACTGCTTGGCCGATTGAAACGGACAGGCCGTTACATCTCCAAATGGTGATATCACGTGCCACTACCCCTCCGCGGCTAGCCGAACGCTGGCCACCTTCCACTATCCACTGCGGCCAAGTGGGCCATGCCCACTTGCTCTGAAGGCAGCCCACGGTCGCGCTGCCTATGCTTCTACGTCCGGCCAAATCATCTGTCGTCCTCTATCCACCAATGTGTCCAACGGGCCGTGACTCTTCTCCGGCGGCACGGTCGTGCCGCCACCTTCGTCGTGGACGACCATGGTGCTGACCGCCATTCTTGAGCTCCACTAGTGTCGGTCACCATCCTCCTCCACCATGAAGAACACAAAAATAACCACAAGATTTGTTGAGGGGTCGGTCCATGTATATTTGTCCCATACCCTCTACATTTGATCGGTAGCAAGTGGTTCATGGGAGGAGATTCAACGTGAAAGAAAAATTAACGATGATCAATAAAAATGACACCCCTACCATGTACTTCGGAGAATTGCCTACGATTACCATTGGCTCGTGTTTCTATTTCTCATGACTACCTCCCAAAGACGCCACTCGCATGTCACCCATTGCAGGTTCGATGTTGTCCATCGCCTACTACTGCGTCAGCTTCGTCTTCTATGTTTCATGTGTTGCCTCATTTTACTAGAGCTTCGTCACATGGTGAAGTCATTCCAAATACTCCCCCCCCAAGCTTCATATAAATATAAGAGGGGGAGGGTAAGTAATGATCGTGTAATTTATGAAGGTTCATTTAATTAGAACCTTCATATATTACAATGATGATGTTACTTAGTATTTGAATGTCAATCAATTTAATATACATTGGCACAATTAAATGGGAGGTTTCCCAAGAGACTTAACCATATTAAATAGGGGTTCGGGTGGTCCCCACCACCATGATTTCATAAAAGGAAGTTTTCTAGCTTGGGCGGTCCCCACCTCCAAGCATTCAATTGGGAGGTTAAAAATAAAATTAAAAGTTTTTCTTTATTTTATTTTTATTTCCATGAAAAGCATGAAAACAAACATTCACCCTCGAATAACTACAGTCGAGGTGAATGTCTCCTTAAGAGAATATCGATTATGCGAGTTGAACAGTGTCCTCAAATTTCAATTCCAATCACCGGTTCAAAAGTTACAAAATTCAGCTTGCACGTTTACTGAACTTACATGAAAAAAGTTTGGAAAAATTATAACAGTCACCCTCGACCCACACCGGCCGAGGGTAGGCCTTTCCAAAGTGAATCACACCCCATAAAACCCAACTGTACTCTCAAATTTCCAATCCGAGTTACCGGTTAAAATTTATGGTTTTTATAATGAAATAATTTCCACTAAAATATTTTATTTACGGCCAAAAACTAACTTTTACTGTTGGCCCACACCAACCAATGTTAGTATCTTCCTTAAGAGAGAATACAATCACATGTTCAGCGGTGGTCTCATATTTTCAATCTGAGCTACCGTTTTTGAGTTATATGAATTTGGAAAATAAAATAATTTATGTAATTATTTTATTTACGGTTATGCCATTTTTGGGGTTTTTCATAGGAGGCCTATGCCGAATAAACTTAAGTCATTGCTAGGGTAAAACTGCCATCCTGAGTGAAGCAGTGCCCTCAAATTTCTTATCCAGGTAACCATTTACTAGTTATTCCACTTTTTTAGGAAAACTGCTTACGCATGCTAATTAAATCATAACAATACTTCGACAGATCATTCTGGGCACTCTGGGCCTTGGAATCACACGTGATGAGATTTCACAGTCTCAAAAAAATTTCTTATAATTAAAAAAAATTACATGAAATTTTTGGGTCTTTATAAAGGACAACATCATACTCATTTCTATGATCTGTTTCTTCAACAAGGCATCAACCACTTGATTCACTTCTCCATAATCATGTGAAAAAATTAAATTGTGAAACTTATCATGATCAATACACTCAATCCAATTATGTATGATTATATAATGAACATTCCTATTTATTTATTTGAGATATTTAATAGTGAGTTTAGATTCAGATTCAATTCATAGTGAATTCCAATTATGGTGGAAAACATGCTTGGCGACATATATCATGGCCCATAAATTAGATTCATAGGAAATTAATCTTCTGATATAGTGATGAAATCAACCTTTTACAAAGATTTGATGAGTGTGAATGAAACCTCCACAACCCAATTAGACAAAATTTAATGCGGTAATTCAGACAAACATACCACTTAATGTATATTCTAGAAAGATGATCCATATATAAGTCATCTATGATATCAATGAAGTGTTCTGACTTCATAAGGTGATCAAATACAACCCATAATAACCTCATCATCAAATATAAGATACACCCTAATGGTTAGTAAAACCATTAATCATATGTCCATAAAGTGTAAATGTATTCAACCTTAAATAACTTTTTAATAAATCATATAAAAAACCAAAGGGTTATATTTTCATGAATGTCTCTTAAAATATCCTTAATCATCATAAAATCCAATCACATAAAATCTCAAAATTTGTGTCAATGAATTTGAACATAAGATCTAACTTACACTCATAAAACCATACTGGTATCCATATCTCTTATGTTAATCTTACATGGAGACATATACAGTTTGAAAAGATAATTCACACTTTATTCCTTATATAATCCCTTATCTTATACAAAAAAAATTCATTGGAATATTAGGTACATCCTTATATTGATATAATATAAAATGTGATTTCATTATTCGAGATAATCACATGAAATTTTTGTAATGTATGAATAATAATATATTCCTAATGCTCACTCATAAAAAATAAAAAATGAAATTACCAATTAAAGATGGGAGGATTATTGTTTCGTAATTATCATCATTCACTTCATCCACTATGAATGCATAATATTTCATTTTATCCTTTGTATTTAGGGGTTTTTATAGATTATAATCCACATTATACCCCAGATTGGATCATTGATTCACATAATAACCAAACTCCTCACACTTGAAACTCTGTAGTGTGGGTAGTGCATTAGTTATCATACTCTTCTCCAATATTTAATTAACTTCAACATTAATTTAATTTCAATATACATTGACTTTATAACCCACATGTATACCTTTAAATGACCTATCAGTTCTATTCAAGAAATTCCATTGATGATTCTACTCATGTTTCTAGCATTTAGATGGATGAAATATTTTTCCACCATTTGAGTTTTCATGATTCCCAGTCTTCTTTTTCTTATAAAAACCACAGGAATGGTAAGAATATCTAATTTTTATTTCTACATTAAGTGAATATAAAATGAATTCTTCATTGCTAATAAAGTCTCTTATAGACAAGGCCTTTCAAAGACATTGTTTTAGACCACTAAATAATCAGCCAATTTTTCTTTCATGGATGATGGTTAAACTAGAATAATACCTTTTCAGAGTTGTAAAATTATACTCACAGGTACCAAAATATTAATAATTCTTTTGATTATGCTAAAGGAATTCATTCTTCGTCATTAGTTACAGAATATGAGGAATGTAATTATTTAGAAATATCTCATTAAACACTGCCCATTGTATAGATTCAATCTCCTCGGGTTCCCTCATGTTGTTAAGAATATTCCACTACTGATCTACTTCTCCTTATAAATGATAAATATACAAAATGATTTTTTTAATATAAACATTATAGATTGGAAAAAATATTATCATTGGAACAGATCCATTATTCAATAACTAGTGGATCATCGAAACATATATAATAATGTGGATGTTACCTCATAAAGGGCTCAATAGAATGTTGTTCCCTCATTTTTTTGTTTGGAAGTTCAACATTATTTATAGCTTGAGAAAGTTGTGTGATTATAGTAAACATATTTTTCATTCCATCTCCCATAAAAATTATTTTCTCAGGAGGAAAATCATTGCATTGTCCACCACAATCAGTATTAACATAATTTCTTCGGGTTCTAGCCATTGAATAAAACTAAAAATAATAACGTGATAAATACTAATCATTTTACAAAACCACATAATCATGAAAAATATTTTATAGGATGTATAAATCATGAAACCTTTTTTTCAATCCATGAAAAATTAAGATTAACTTAGGTTATTCATGTTTATTATTTAAATCATTCATGATTGTTTGTAATGATTTTATTAATTTATAAATCATATCCCCCAGGAGTGTCAAAACAAATATACATTAAGGCCCATTTTTTTGAACCAGATGATGATCAAGTCCAGATCAATGTTCCCTTTTCGGAGTTATTACCCATATATACCTCTATTCTAGAGACATATTCAACTTTTAGTACAGAAAAAAGGATATAAATTTTTGGAAACCCCTTACTATATCCTTCACCAAAATTATAGGATATTTTCCTATACATAGAATTATCCTCAGAGTTATCCTTAGAGATATCACTAAACATTTCCCTAGACATGTACATAGGCATATTAATATTGATCTCACTAAACATGTTTTTAATCCTTGTCTCCAAATATTGACTAAAACTTTCTTCTAATAGAAATTATAGAAACACAAATTTTATACAAAAATATCATGTCCTTTTAGACTATTACTCAATATATTTCATAAAAAATGATAAGGACTATTATAGGTTAGTCTATTTGGATACTAGAAACACAATCTTCTTATTTAATTAATCATATTTAACATATCCCCCAAATATCTTCTCATATAGTACTTTTATTATGAATAACCTAGCTAAAACATTCTTTATAACAAGAGGAAGGAAAACATAAGAAAGGGTGAAAAAATTGATTAGTAGGGGTAAATATATGAGATATAAAACTAGAGATATATGAAATAATAAGATAAACATAAGGGTATGTAATGATGAACATAACTTAAGAAGTTCATACCCAACTTGACATAGATAATAAACATTATTAATGGCATAAAACCTTACCATTTTAGAAAACATAGCCCATAAGATTGAGAAATCGTCATAAATCAATCATTAACCACACGATAATTTCATAAAAATTGTGGAACCATCACAAATATAGAAAAAAGTTTCATATTTCAAGGTTAAATACCAATACCATCAACATAGTGGATCCTAACTTATCACCCATTTCCGAATGTAGATCTGGGTGTACCTGTTTCCTATAGTATATCAAAATGAACCTATTTCCCATAGTGGATCGAGATATACTTGTTTCCCATAATGGATCAAGCCCATTGAATTCTATCCCATTGTTATCTCATGAGATATAAGGTTTTACCCAATGCATTGGAGGGAGATATAGGTCTCAACCATCTCATAATGAATCTCATACCTATGTGTGATAATATCATAAAACATTAATCATATCATCACATTATAACCCATGTAAAGAAAAATAGTTTTATAAAAAAATTTATCAATTCACCATAGCATAATCCATGAAAAATAAATTATATTCACAAACATTTAATTAACATAAACCGTATCCATAAATAGAAGGAATAAGGATGATATCATTGGATCTTATCCCTAATAAAGAATAAGTAACATCAAAGGATGTCATCTTAGATGAGAAATTATTTTTAATGATCACACGGTTCATTTCATGACTAATAAAGATATTAAAATTTGAAAAAAACCTATTAAAACATATTTTTTTTTCAAAATAATTTTATTTAAAAACAACATTGGAATCTTATTAAGCAATATTAAAAATTATTTAAAAATATTTATTGAATAATATAACCTTTTCATTTATATAATCACTTTTTAAATGTAAAAATTCATAAAATTTTTTGAAAATATTTTTATTTGAAAAAAATTTGAACATTATAAAGGAATATGTACAAATATTTATATATTCATGATGGTAGAAAATAATTTTCATGTCATGCATGTTAAAACAAGTAATTTTTTTCACATTTTTAGTAAAATAAAAACATGCATTATTTGGAAGGGGACATTAATATTCCATTATTTTTTTAAAATTCAATAGTAGGTAAAAAATTAATTAATAAATCATTTTAATTATGTTAAAAAAATTAAAACATTTTTATAAATCATTTTTTTGGAAGAAAAAAGTTTTTTGACCGAAGAAGAGAATAAATATGATTATTCATAAAAACATTATATTAGACTCATGATTACATAAAGAGTGGAAAATCAAGGGAATACATGTATTATCTAGAAATAACCATATGAGATGAATCTTCACGATATTATTGAGAGATATGTCATAATATTTCATTATTGGTATCATAATCATGACAAATTCCAATTAACGATGTGATTATAATATAAAAACCTTTACCACTTTGGTAGCTTTGAATCATATGCCCCATCAAGGAATAACAAGAAAATGAAACAAAATATAATGATAATAATAAATTCATGATATTACATGTAAAAGGGTATTTATATACACCTCATAAAATAATATTGGGGTATAACATAACATATATCTAGAAGAAGAAAAATTGAGACAAAAAACCCTTACCGCATTGGTAACTTTTAAAATGTAATCCCATAAAAGGGTAATACTAAAATGGATATGTAAATCCCTATAAATATAAATATAATCATAAAAAAATATTCATGGTTATTATATACTACGTATAAAATAAATAGGTGGTGAATATAGAATGTGTCTCATAGAAGTAAAAAGTGAGTTGAAAATCCCTTAACATAAGTCTTGACTTCATACATACTCATTTTAACCTAATTTATAATAAATATATGATTATAATACTTATATTAAAGAACCATAATTATTTATATCATACCATATTTTATTTACTTATGAAATTTTATTACCTTTTTATTAACAATTCCATATTAAAGTCTTGTTTCAGGAAATAATTGGTTTGTTTTTCATGTTTATTTTGATTTATTATTTTTGGTCCTCTTTATTTGATCATGGATACATTACCTAAAAAATGTTAACAATGATATAAATATCATATATATTATGTATATATTTATTTATATTTATTAATAAATTATATGGATAGAAAATTAAATAAACCATTCATGGAGATAGTAGATCGTACGTACACAAGAACGTAGTTTTCATTTTCCCATAGAGAATAAAAAAAGAAATGTAAATAATATATTACCATTAAAGAATAATTTTAATGTAATATTTATCACATATTCTCATTGTAACCATCCTTATTTCTATCCATGTAAATCATGAACAATTCACATCACTTCGCAAGGACGTAGTCTGTCACACACACAAACAATGTTATCATATTCCCAAAAAATAGAAGATAAAATTGAACATGTGATATGATAATTTTAAAAGAATAATAATATCATAAATATAATATATAAATAATTAATCTAACATTATATCCATATATGATATTTGGGGATTTAAAATTAATAACATTGGTTCACAAGGCTATAGAATACCTTACACATGAATGATGATTTCTTAATCCATTTAATTGAAGCAGAGAAGGATTTAGGTTATTATATTAACATAATAACTTATAATTCCATGTAATATTCTTATGTTATTATATAATAATGGTTTAATAATAATTTAAGGAAGTATAGGAAGATATACAATAAAACACTCAGTTAGGGATGTTACCTCTTATTTCGAAAACATCTTTTGGTTTTCTCCAAAAGGTTTCTTAGGTTGTACTTATGAAAAAAAATAAGGATTATAGGAGATAATAGAGAATTAAAGAAGTTATTTGGTTAGTTATTTTCATAAATAAAGGTTTTTGGAAGTGTGAAGAGGATAGGATAGGGGGTGGATTTTTATAAGTGGGTTGAGAGGCACACTTATAATTTTGGAAAAGGAAAAGGCATACCAACATTTTTCACGTGAAAAAAATCTCCAAAATGGTCCATTATAAAAAATATAATATACTAGGTATAAATATGTCTATAAAATGGGTTGTGGAATGTTTTGTGTCATTTTTAACCATTAATGTATAGTTTTCCCCTCGGTAAACACATTTTTACGTTAGTCACGATAAATATTTTTTTGTGTTTTTACTAGTCATTATAGTAAAAAAAGTAACTTGAAATTATTAATTAATATAAATTATTTTTATAACAAATATATAATAAATTTTTAAAAATTAAATTCACAGAAGTGAAAAATTTTAATTTTAATTTAATCCCATAGATGTGACGGGAAAACGAGTTTTCAAATATGAAAAGTTCAAAAAGTTAATAAGTTTATATATCAATATTCAATATGAAAATGATTAAAAATAAGTATATTGGATTAATTGATATAAAAATTAACCAAATTTAATTTTATGCCTATTTTAAGACCAAAATAAACCTTATAAATTTGTTTTATAAAAAGGAATTTTTCAATAAAAACCAGTATTTTCCACTATTTATTGAATAAATTATATTTTTGAAAAAAACACCAAAAAATCATGATAATCAAATTTTGAAATAATAATTTAAAAAATTATGTTCATTTTATCAAATTAAATTTCTAAAAGTTTCCAAAATTAATTTTATTATTGTTCATAAAAATAAATATATTTTTTTTAGAAAATAATATTTTCAAAATTTATAGATACTTGACTGAAATTAAATTATTTTATTCCATTTTTTTATTTATATAAAAACATTATAATTTATAATTAAAAATTAGTTATTACTATTCATATTTTTTCGTTTAATGTCTATGTTTTAAAGACTTCATTTAAATAATAATATTCATAATATATCATAGTTTGTTAAAACTTAGTGTCGTGAGTAATGTAAGCTAAACTCGGTGTTGCTTGTAATGAAAGATATCAATGAAATTAATTTGATTCGAAACAAATATTTCATAAAATATAAGGGTGTTACACAAATGATGAAAACCTATGTGGTCATTCTTTTCTTTCTTAGGATGAGTATCATATTGAGGCTATCCTATGCCTACCCCATTTCTTCTCTATTGATCCAAAGCTTGAGCGACCTACTATTCATGTCTAATATGAAACTACCTCAACAGAGGATCCTATAGTCGAATAAAAGCTACATTTTACCTTCATAGAAAGGTCGGGCACTCTCTCCACCAATGACCTTAACCTCCACATGATTTTTTTTAATCCATTATCAGGGACCTGAGATCCACCATGCCTAGAGAAATATGATGATGAGGGTTGGGAGCTACCCTAAGCTGTTGGAAATCTGGAATACCTAGAAAATTGGGAACACTATACCAAAAATATGATATGTGAGAAATCCATATGACTCTTATCCCAAGAAATTGCATTTCTATAAAACATCCTCTCAATGACTTTAATTTCACTATCACCTCAAGATACATTAATGACATAAATGGGGTGACCTGACACAATATCTCTAGATTTGAATCCTAAAAAAATACTTACCCTATTAAACTTATCTAGAAAAAGATAGAAGTAGAATGAAGAAGAGTACATAAATGTATCCTGAACACTTACACACTAGGAAACCCATGTAAAATGGTAAACAACTCCTGTTGACTATCCACCTTCATAGTCAAAGATACAAACTCAGCTCAAAACTGGACTTAGAACTTCTCCCATAAGATATATGATTCCTCATGATCCCAAAGGAATAAGAACCAATAATTCCTCCCTTATATACACAACATCATCAACTCCATTGAAACCAAGTTCCCATTCCATGTTAGAATTGAATAAAAGGCTATCTCCAACTCCTCTAACTAGTCCTCTATCACTGAGCCTAAAAAAGAGCCCTCATACTTCTATATATTATGGAACTAAAACTGTTTGAGTATCATACATCAAGGTTCATCATTATTGAGCTCTCATCAACATAAATATACTAGAACACCCGATTGAAAATATTCTATATGATCCTGATAAGGACATTGACGAGGAGCTATACCTGAAAAAGAAAAAAACTAAAATGGCCTCATAAACCTAGAAATATGGAATATTTAATAATTATATAATTAATTAATTATTAAAGGTTTAACATAATCCCAATGTTTACACATATTAAACAAATACATAAAGAAGACTAATGTATGATACTTTCCTAGGTCTCTATAATGAAATTAGTATAACTTATTTTAGCAGGATCAAAAAAATTAAATATTCATGCATCAGATCACATGGGTCCCTAAATACCCATGTTTAAGCCAATATCACTTTTTTAAATTTCTTACTATGTTCAACTGAAACCCTTTCCATACCAACCCATGAATTCCTCACCTAATCGTATTTCCAATCTCTGTATTATCCCACAAATTGAACCTTTTATACCATTATGTCATGACCCATTTCTCACAAATGTATCCTTAATGGCCTAAAAATGAAGGAATGTAGAAAATGACACCTGAACCTACCACTAATAGGCCACAAATTAGTGACAAGAATTTAGGGTATATCATACACATAGATTGGAGGTATTATACTCTAAGCTAAAATAAAATAATAATATATTTAAAACACCCAACAAATCCCACTGATGATAAAAATAATGAAACCCATGTACATTTATGCAATGTCATACAACTAAACATCTATAAAGAAAACTATAAGTACCAAAATATAATCCTTGACAATTACCACAAATTCTTAAAGAACTCCTGAACAACACATGAGATACTAATGTATATCCTAATCAACAACCTTCTTCTGTTGAGATGAATAATAGTTTATATATACATAGTGTGATAATATCATGTATACTAAAAAGTATCCTCCCTGGAGGTTCTCATGAAAGAGATAAAGGAATCATACTAAATCCCAGTGAATAACAAGTGAAGATAACTCATCACCAAAATAGTTATTTTATATGATAACCCTAATCATGGATATCTCTCACCAAGAATCACATATAATATAACATATAATATAATATGAAAATAAGATATCTCGCTACCAGATACCCACTAGTTTTCTGCTTAGCCGCATCATCAAACGTCCCAATCTATCAATCTAAAAAAGAATATATCCTAAAAAAACCTAGGATAAGTATCATAATAGGCATCCCATTGAAAGAGCGCTGTCGTGGGCACCCTCAAATGATTAGTGTGATTTTGGGGGTACTTAGGTGCAGTAGAGTGGCTGACCAAGGTCGTCTTTCAAAGGAGGAAGTAGATTTAAAACAACATTTTAAAAATATTCTAAAAATAAAATAAAAGATAATAATAAAAATATTTGAAAGGATAGGGGTTGGTTATAGTTTATGAATCTAGAATAAGTTTTCTGGAAGAATATTGTATTTTTTTTGTTTTTAGTTTTGAAATGACGTTCTATTAAAATGACACAACAAAAAGATGTTTTTTGAGAAAATATATTAAAAGGCGTAACTGATAAAACTCTACCTATTCATTAACTTATTAATCATTATCATTTAAATCAATATGATCTTAATTATGATCCCCAAATTTGTTATCCCTCGAACCCTATGAGATTTATCTTAACCACAAAGATGAAATTACTTAAACCCTAGGCTAGCTTCGGAACACGCAATCGAAGCATCCTGCTTTGATTGTTGTTCTAAGGTTAGCTTATGGTCAGTCGTTAATTAGATCACATATCCATTCTAGAAATGAGGATGAATTATGTTTAGGGATTATATTTGAACTCTAAAAATTTATCTCGTATGGTCTTGTATTGCCGATTAAGATCGCGCTCTCACAATTTACACAAATTCCGACCTCGCGTGTTTTGTGTTAATTGTTCAATTTCGTTCATAGTTTCTTAAAATTTTAAAACACAATTAATGGATCATATTAAGTGAATTGTAGTAGCTAAATTATACAAAATAATTAAATGAAGAAGGATAGAGGTTTATCGATTACTAAAACGAACTACTCTTCCATGGGCGGTGTAGTCATCATGGAGACATTTTGCATAAGCAATGGATTGAAAGGGTAGAACCTAATATTGTATTCAATCTTGATTCCAACCCAATTAATAAGATTAATAGAATAATAAAATGGAATAACACATAATATTATTTGAAGAAAAATTCAATAAACAAACAAGAAATTAAAGAAATACAAAGAAGAGGTAGGAGAGGAGAGCCTTTTTAGAAGAGAGGTTTGCAGAAAGTCTTACTTCTTAGAAGATATTTGAGGGGATCCCAAGAGACAACCTTTCTTCCAAACCTTCCCAAATCCTCTACCATCCCTCACAAAGATTTAAAACCCCCTTTAAATAGAGTTTGTGAAGGCTAGGGTTACATAACATTTTTATGTGTGAATGAAAAACTCGGCCAAATATTTTATTCCATGTTTCCCCGACTAGTTGACCTCAAAACGCGTGAATTGACCGGCTTTACAGAAGGATTATTTGTTCCAAATCATGTCCCGGATATTTCCTCAAAATTTTGGCTCAATCCAAGACCATATGAAGAAGATAGGGCCAAAATACAGAACCCATGTCCATTCTGCCGAGTACAGCTCACCATTGTCTTAATGACACATTTAATCCATCCAAATGCACTTATTAGCACTAGTGTCCTGAATTAAAGTTGTATCACATTAAGTTAGAAACACGGTTACAAAATTTCTAATTTAAATAATAAATATTAAAATATTTATCTTCGAAATACTACAGTGCACTATAAAGGGTAAAACTGGAATTTTCACCAAATTTTAAAATGAATGATCAAATCCCAAATATTTTATAAATAAAAATATTTAACACAATGGGAGAAGTTATATCATTTATTATCAATAAAATATTCAACAAATTAGTGTTTTATCAACTCCCCCACACTTACCCTTTTGCACTACTGGGAAAAACCTCATGTCAAGTAAACATCAATATCAAATCGAAACCAATTTTAAAACACATATCATTGGGATCCATCAATTCCACACCAAGAATCAAAAGATATAATGCCTCATAAAAAGCCTTATTTAAAGTTATCTATTAATATAATTCAATATATTTCCACTTCATTTATCCTCCCATGCACAAAACACTTACCTCGCTTGAATTTTCTCTCATCACTCAAATATCAATTTTTTTTGCAATGTCTTTCTCATCCAAACTCATACAAGGGTCACCATAGGCTAGATAAATTC
Source organism: Viscum album (assembly GCA_963277665.1). Lineage (NCBI taxonomy): Eukaryota > Viridiplantae > Streptophyta > Magnoliopsida > Santalales > Viscaceae > Viscum > Viscum album. The sequence continues at coordinate 372,322,193 of OY728160.1, read as the reverse complement.
CTACATCTTCTCCTGATGTGAGTCAAGTATATATGTTTATCATGAGGTCTGTTTGGGGTTGTTCTGTGGCTTTTGGTTGGTAGGATTTAGATGTGAAAAAATTCTGAGGCTGAATAAGGAGGGCTTGACTCTTTTTGAAGCAAAATTGCATTAATCTAGTTTTCACTTAAATATGGTCTTCTCCACAATCCCCATAGTATGAATTCATATCCATAATCATGAAAAGTAATGAAAAGTTTACACCATTCATCATTTCAGCATTAAAAATTTCAATCTTCTCAAACATGATTTTCATGAAAGCTCTAGATATCCACAGCTTTCCACCTCAATTAGAAGCTCCAGAAAATACACAGATTCACTTGTCATGAAAGCTCCCGAAAAGGCATAGCATTCAATATAATGACTTTATTCAGAAGCAAACACATCTCTTAAGAATTTAATTTTCCACCCAATGTATCACAGAATTTGGTAGCACAACAGAACATAGCTTTCCCCACACATAAGCTCAACTAGATTATGCAATTTCACTTCAAGAGTTGGTTGGATAGAGAAAATTGGCTTGTAATGTGGCTAACCTAATAGGCTATGCATGTCTTCTAAGGGATACAAGGATTAAATATTCAATTTAGGACATTATAAAACAAGATTCTTTGAAATAAGGTCTTTCATACCAAACAAATGCCTCAATAATTTAAACATAAGTACCTAAAACCCTCAAGTTTTGACAGGAATAAATCAAATTCTGGTTAAATCAAGCATGGTTTGGTTCTCTCAAGAAGTGAGTTGAATGTAATGAATATGAAAACAATGGTTCAGAAGCCTCACAAAAAAGTGATTTCAAGTATAAAGATAGTGAGATGTGGCATGGGATTAAAAATTCAGTGTACTTTCCATGAAATTACTAAATATTTGAACATGAAACAAAGTCATTTTTAGTATTTATTTAAGCTTAGTTTCAAGGGATAAATTGTTTCACTCATTGAGATGAATTTAAAAATTGTTATGAGAATCATTTCAGATCAAAAATTTCAAAAACAAAAAGAAATTTGAAAAATAAACAAACAAAATTTGAAAAACACACAATTTTTTTTGTTTTTTTTAAATAGGAAAACAATTGAAATTACTATACTAAATGGTTCCCTACTCCCACAAACTTAAAATATTTTATTTTCCTCAATGTGAACCCATGAGATGATATATGCACATGAAATTAAGAATTTTTAAATTGGAAAAAAAATATAAAAGTGAAAGGGTTAGGAACAGCCTGATGTGCTCAAGTAATGATGGAGTCATGCAGTGTGATAAAATCCACTGCATCGGTAGGATGTCCCTCGTTGTATCTCTTCAAACGTTGCCCATTGACTGTAAAGCTCCTTCTAGTGTCCTCTTGTGTGATCTCCACTGCACAATAAGGAAAAACATTAGACACAATACAAGGACATAACCATCTGGAACACAACTTACCAGGCATCAGCTTCAGTCATGAACTGTAGAGAATGACTTTATGTCCAACATGAAACTCCTTTTGTTGGATCATTCTATCATGATATTCTTCTGATTTTTCCTTACAGAGCCTTGAGTTCTCATATGAAGACAATATAATCTCATTAAGATCTTTAATTTGCAGCTTCCTTTGGATTCCAGCTTGGGCCAAATCCATCTTGCATTTCATTATAGCCCAATAAGCCTGATGCTAAACTTCCATGGGGAGATGAAACACTTTCCCAAAAACAATCCAAAATGGGGACATAACAATGGGTGTCTTGTATGATGTCCTATAATCCCACAATGCATCATCCAAGTGCTTGCTCCAATCCTTCCTATTTGGCTGCACGGTTTTCTCCAATATTTGTTTCAACTCACGATTTGAAACCTCAGCCTGGCCATTTGTTTGGGGGTGGTATGGTGTTGATGTTTTGTGTGTCATCCCATACTTTTGAAGGAGGGAAGAAAACTTCCTATTGAAAAAGTGTGTCCCTTGGTCACTAATGATGGCCTTTGATACTACAAACCTGCAAAAAATCTGTGCTTTGACAAATTCCACAACAACATGAGAATCGTCAGTCCTGGTGGCCTTGGACTCCACCCATTTACTCACATAATCAACAGCAACCAAAATATACAAAATTCCAAATGCACTAGGAAAAGGACCCATAAAATAAATGCCCCATACATCAAAAATCTCATTGAATAGTATGGGTTGTTGGGGCATGTCATGTCTCCTAGAAATATTCCCAGTGTGTTGGAAATGAGAGAATGACTTACAAAAGACATGGGCCCCATGGAACAAGATAAGATAATATAATCCATAGTCCAAAACCTTCCTAGCTGTCCGTTGGGGTCCAAAGTGTCCACCACAAGCAAGTGTATGACAGAAATAAAAAACAGACTCAAACTCATGACCAGGAACACACCTCCTAATAACATGGTCACTTCACATGCTCCATAGGTATGGATCATCCCAAACATAAAATCATGACTCACTCTTTAATTTTTGGACTTGATATTTCTTTAAATTTTCAGGGATTTTAGAGGCAACAAGGTAGTTCACTAAAACATCATACCAAGGATGCGTACCTAAGATGGAATAAAGATTCTCATCGGGAAATGTGTCCCGAAGTGGTACCTGGTCCAAGGTGTCATCCTATAGTGTGTGAGTAAGCCTACTCATGTGGTCTACCGCCATGTTTTTTGACCCCTTTTTGTCCTTTATCTCCATGTAAAATCATGAAGAAGGAGCATCCAATAGATAAGTCGTGGCTTTGCATCTGGCTTTTTTAGGAGGTACCTCAAAGCAGTATGGTCAGAAAAAAAACTACTTTAGAGCCCAATAAATATGAACAGAATTTACCTAAAGCAAATATGATAGCAAGAAACTTTTTTTCTATGGTAGTGTAGTTTGATTGGGTTGAATCCAATGTCCTTGATGCATAGGCGATCACATGTGAATGTCCTTCCACCCACAGAGATAAAACAGCTCTAACAGCAATGTTGGAGGCGTCACACATAAGCTCAAAAGGAATCTACCACCGTGGGGGATGTATGATCGGTGGGGTGGTCAGACACTTCTTTAGCTCATCAAATGATACCTTGCAGGAATCATAAAAATTAATGTCAATATCTTTTTGAAGCAATTGAGATAATGGTAGAGCGATCTTACTAAAATATCTGATGAAGCATCGATAAAATCCAGCATGTCCAAGGAATGATCAAACATCACGCACACATGTAGGATACAGAAGGGATGAAATAATGTCTACCATATATTTATCAACTTCAATGCCATGTTGTGAGACTATATGACCTAAGACAATTCCCTTTTCGACCATGAAATGGAATTTTTCAAAATTTAAGACCAGATTCTTCTCAATACAATGATACAACACATCACCCAAACTAGAGAGACATTCATCAAATGAGGATCCATAAACTGTAAAATCATCCATAAATACCTCCATGAAGGTCTCAATAAAATCAGAAAAAATACTCACCATGCATCTCTGGAAGGTACCTGGGGCATTGCAAAAACCAATTGGAATCCTCCGATAGGAAAATGTGCTAAAGGGACAGGTTAATGTAGCCTTTTCATGATCCTCCGGAGCTATAGGAACCTGAAAATATCCATAAAATCCATCCAAGAAACAATAGTGTGTTTTCCCAGCTAGTCTCTCAAGCATTTGATCAATAAATGGGAGGGGGAAATGGTCCTTTCCAGTGGAATGATTTAGTTTCCTATAATCAATACACACACGCCAACTATTTTGCACCCTCATTATAACTAACTCATCATTCTCACTTTTAACAATATTAACACCACTTTCCTTAGGCACAACCTAAATTGGACTTACCCACTAATAATCTGAAATGGGATAGATTATACCTTCCTCGAGTAATTTCTCAACATCTTTTTTAACATCTTACAAGAGGGTGGGATTGAGTCTCCTTTGTGTCTATCTCACCGGTTTAGCCCCATCCTCCAAGAGAATCCTATGTATGAAAATTGAGGGGAAAATACCTGATACGTCAGCCAAGCTCCACCCAATCTCCCTGATATTATCCCTCAAAATATTCAAAAGCTTTTCATCATATTGAAAAGGGATATTGTTAGAAATGATAATGGGTAATCTCTTACCACTCAACAAGTATGAGTATTTCAGATTTAGTGGCAATGGATTGTGTTCTAATGAAGGAGGGTGTAGTATGGATGTAGACATTAAAGGAACTGAAATATGTGAACAAAAAGCATCAGTATCAGAATAGACATCATCAAAATCATATAATAAAGCATCAAATCCATCAGAATACACAACAACCATGTCATAATCAGAGTGAACATGATCAAAATCAGAATATGAATCCGCATCAAAATCAAATCCAAGAGAGGATTGTGTAACATCAACTTGTGTGGATGTTATCTTAGACATCAAACTCGAACCAATACTCATAATCTCCCTAAGCATAAGAAAATCAAATTCCATGGAGTTTTTATTTGGTGGTTCAAAATGGGAGATAACAAATGCAAAGTGATCCTCTAAGGGGTACTTCATGGAATCCATAACATGAAATATCACGACTTGATCTCCAAACTCCATGGAATGTGTACCCTCATTGACATTTATGATAGTTTCTCCAGTTTTGAGGAAGGGTCTACCTAATATTATGGGAGCATGAGAACTTTCCTCATTGTCCTCCTTGTTAAGCACGTAGAAATGTGCTGGGAAGATTATGTCTCTTACCTGGACAAGTACATCCTCAAGGACCCCCGCTGGATATTCTGTTGCTCTATTTGCCAACTGCACCACTACTCTTGTTGGCTTCAACTCACCAACCTGGAAGGAAGAGAATACAGATTGAGGCATCACATTTATTGAAGCTTTTAAATCACAAAGATCATCCGAGAAGTGAAACTCCCTTATGGTACATGGGATGGTGAATGTCCCGGGATCCTTTCACTTTGTTGGCATTGCTAGAGTTGGTGTAATGAGTGCTCAGACATTCCTTCCAAGGTTTATCCTCTCATTTCCCTTGAGCCCTCTTCGATTGGTGAAGAGTTCTTTTAAGAATTTGGAATACCTTGGGATTTGTTTAATGGATTCAAGTAGAGGAATGTTGATCTCTACACACTTGAATGTGTCCAAAGCCACTTTTTTCATTGCTTCTTCAGCCATCTTCTTGGTTTGAACAACCCTGTTTGGAAAAATAAGGGGTTTAGGAGGAACATCATCAATATTTTTCTTACCTTTATCTTTCTCATTGGATTGCTCATCAGTTGGTATGGAATGCGGCTTCTTTGGAGTTGAGGTGAATCCCGGTGAAATGGTAAGTACATATGTATCATTCATTTGCTTCCCACTTCTCAATGTGATGGCACTAACATTCCCCTTTGGATTTGGAGTGGGATGGGATGGTAGATTTCCATAATTCTTACTTACAAGTTCATGGAGGGCGGTGGAAATCTGACTCATTTGATTCTTCAACTCCCTCAGATCCTAACTATGACTCTTTAGCTCATTATGTTGATTAAGAACAATTTGCTTCAAAAGGTCATCAATGTTAGAATCTACCTTGGGTTGGGGATTCCCTTTTTGCTGGCTTTCTGATGCTTGGGCTTCAAATTTCCATTGGGGTTGTTGGAAATCCTGCTGGTAAGATGGAGGCTGCTGGAAGATTGGTTGAAAAGGGGGCCTTTTTTGTTGTCTAGAGCCATACCTCATGTCGGACTGATCTTTCCACCCTTGGTTGTATGCTGGATCAAACAACTTTTGGGGATATGCTTGTTGTTGTTGCTGCTGATATGGTCTCCCAGGAAACACTGCTGCACAATCTTCTGTTTTTTGGAGTTGGGGGAAACAGTCAGTTGGATGTCTTGTATCACTGCAAATGCCACAAGGCCTTGAAGGAGTGGGTTGGGATGTCTTTTGAGCCAAATAAATCTGCCTCACCATAGTGGTCAATTCTTCCAAATTTGTATCAATCAAATGACTTTCAAGAGAAGAAGGACTTACCTGGTGTACTCCCCTGACATGTGGTGTACCTCGATCGCAAAATTGTTGCGAGTTTTGTGATATCTTGTCGATAAGTGCACGTGCGGCTACTGGTGTCTTTTCCACCACTTCCCCTCCTGCTACAACATCCACCATGCTCTTCTCAATGGGTGTAAGTCTTTCGTAGAAGTATTGGATGAGTAATTGCTCACTAATTTGGTGATATGGGCACCTTGCACACAACTTCTTAAATCGGTCCCAGTACTTATAAATTGACTCCCCTTGGGCTTGCTTGATCCCCGATATCTCCTTTCGAATGGATGTGGTCCTTGATGCTGGAAAAAATCCTTGTAAGAAAAGATGTTTCAAATAATTCCAACAAGTTACATTCTTGGGTTGTAAATAATACATCCAATCTTTCGAAGCTCCATCAAGTGAGAATGGGAATTCTCTTAATTTGATTTGATCTTGAAAAACATTTCTTGGTTTTATGGTTGAGCAAACCACATTAAATTCCTTAAGGTGTTTGTTGGGATCCTCACCAGATAAGCCATGAAACTTTTGAAGAAGGTGAATTAATCCAGATTTCAATTCAAAGTCCGATTCGAGGTTTGGGTATGCAATACAATTTGGTTGATAGTTAATATCTGGTGCAGCCAAATCTCGAATTGTAATATTAAGTTCATTTCCATTATATCCAACCATTTTTTCCTCTTTTATGTTCGAATTTTAATTGATTCCAATTTCAATGTTTCCAGTAGAGAGGAATTTACCAACTAGTTGGATATTGAAACTTCCTGTAGACTGAGAATATCTGATTTGAGCCATAAGACTACGTTCAATCTTAGGGTCAAGATCTAAGATATCATCTGGATTAGTTCGTGTCATAAATAAAAAAAATGAAAATAAAGAAAGTGGACCATAGAAAAATAAAAATGAGATGTTCGAGTTGATGGTCCCAAAATAAAAGAAGATGATGAAAAAATGGAAAACTTGAGAAAGGGGAAGGATGAAAGAGAGAGGTGAAGAAAATAATAAAATGAAAAATAAAAGAAATACCTCTGAATGGTTGAATAAATTACTTGCCGCCCCAGCAACAACTCCAATTTGAAAGAGCGCTGTTGTGGCCGCCCTCAAATGATTAGTGTGATTTTGGGGTACTTAGGTGCAGCAGAGTGGCTGACCAAGCTCATCTCTCAATGGAGGAAGTATAATTAAAACAAAATTTTAAAGATATTTTAAAAATAAAATAAAATAAAATAATAACACTATTTGAATAGATGGGGGTTGGTTATAGTTTATGAATCTAGAAAAAGTTTTCTGCAATAAGATTGTATTTTTTTGTTTTTAGTTTTGGAATGAAGTTCGATTAAAATGACACAACAAAAAGATGTTTTTTAGAAAACATTTTAAATGGCGTAACCGATCTAACTCTACCTATTCATTAACTTATTAATCATTATCATTTAAATGAATATAAAATTAATTATGATCCACTAATTTATTATCCCTCAAACCCTACGAGAGTTAACTTAACCACAAAGATGAAATTACTTAAACCCTAGGCGAGCTTCGGAACACGCAATCGCAACACCCTGCTTTAATTGTTGTTCTAAGGTTAGATTATCGTCAGTGGTTAATTAGAGAACATATCCATTCTATATTTGAGGATGAATTGTTTTTAGGGATCATATTTGAACTCTACCAATTTATCCTGTATGGTCTTGTATTGCCCATTAAGATCGCGCTCTCACAATTTACACAATTCCCGACCACACGTGTTTTGTGTTAATTGTTCAATTGCTTGCTTAGTTTCTTACAATATAAAAACACAATTAATGGATCATATTAAGTGAATTACAATAGCTCAGTGATTCAAAATAATTAAATGAAGAAGGATAGAAGTCGATCGATTACTAAAAAGAACTACTCTTCCATAGGCGGTGTAGTCATCGTGGAGACATTTTGCATAAGCAAAGGATTGAAAGGGTAGAACCCAATATTGTCTCCACTCTTGATTCCAAACCAATTAATAAGATTAATAGAAAACAAAAAGGTAAGAACACAAAATATTATTTGAAGAAAAATTCAAGAAACAAACATGAAATAAAATAAATACAAAGAAGAGGTGGGAGAGGAGAGCCTTTTTAGAAGAGTGGTTTTCACTAAGGATTACTTCTTCCAAGAGTTGTGAGGGGATCCCAAGAGACACCCTTTCAGAAACACCTTACCAAGGCCTCAATCAGCCCTCCCGAAGTGCTAAAACCCCCTTTAAATAGAGTTTGTGAGGGCTAGGGTTACATAACTTTTTACGTGTGAAAAGAAAAACTCGGACAAATATTTTATTCCAAGTTGCACCTCCTAGTTGATCTCCAAAACGCGTGACTTGGCCAGCCTTCCAGGAGGATTATTTGTTCCAAATCATGTCCCCGAGCTTTCCTCAAACTTTGGGCTCATTCCAATACCGGATTAAGAAGATATGGCCCAAATACAGAACCCATGTCCATTCTGCCGAGTCCAGCCCACCATTTTCTTAATGGCCCATTTACTCCATCCAAATTCACTTATTAGCTCTAGTTTCATGAATAAAAGTTATAGAAAATTAATTTAGAAACACTGTTACAAAACTTAAAATTCAAATAATAAATATAAATAATATTTAGATTCGAAATACTACAGTACACTATAAAGGGTAAAACTAGAATTTTCACCAAATTTTCAAATGAATGATCAAATCCCAAATATTTTACAAATAAACATATTTAACACAATGTGAGGAAATTATATCATTTCTTATCAATAAAATATTCAACAAAGTAGTGTTTTATCACCCATGCATCATGTAATCTAATCATTCCATGCCAAATATCTTTATTGTAACTGAGTAGTTTCCAAAAGCCACCAAAACTCATATGTCATGTATTATACCTCAATGCATCACATCCCATACAAGTCATACCTATAATAATTAATAGGATACTATATCTGGAGATAAATGTGTTTGAAATAACCATAATCCATTACATTACATAAAAAACATATATGGGGGAATATAACAGATAATAATAACAACATATAATACTACAAGGAGAAGAGAGTCGTTCCATAGTGGGAAATTGTCCATCAATTCCCCGTTAACATAGATGTCAGTGAAAACACCCTCATAGAGTCTATTGTGTGTCAACATCCTTACTGATGTGTGTGGTATAACTTGTGAAATCACAAATCATATAGTTTATAATATATACCATAACAACACTATGGTCATTAACCTAATCTTAGGGTCAAATTCAGCTATTGTCACTCAAACACTCAGTTACCACTACTAAGGAGTAGATATCCTATATGCATACAATCATTCAAGTAGACTTTTATTTAATTATTTATTTCCTATTAACATTTTTCTTTTTTCAATTAATTCACTAGGAATTAATTATTACTATCTAATTTTTATTTCATTGGCCACTAAGTGATGTCTATTTTCTCTAAAAATAATCCAACCAATTCCACGTTTCCACAATATTATCAATATTAATATTCCATCAAAGCACCAACACCATGGTTCAAAAATTTATTAATCATTATAATTATATAATTCCAAGTACCATATTAAATAACCTAAGATACCATAAAATAGATTCATAAACCAATCACAACCAACTATCTCATGTAGTAGGGGAAGTAATACATAAATATGCAACCAAAATATACAACCTTTTAAGGAGAACATTATTAAGAAATCATACATCTTTTACCACAGTAATGGGTTATCTGATATGGAACCCATTCCATTAATCCAAGTTCTATACCTAACACCACCATGCATATCACCTTTCATCTCTCCATCATAAGAATCAACTACTACTATAAATCTGATCCTCCCCACCAATATATTTTTAAACAATTACCATCATAGGATCATTTAATTTCATATAGAAAGGATCATATCTAGATCACAACAAAAATGGTAGAAAACAACAAATAGAGTGAATAAGGCATCTAGGACCTTAAAACATGGCATATAACCTTCACTTGAAAATGGGATCTCTCAGCCCAAAAAATATTTCTTTGTCAAAAAAACAGTTTTATTACCATATTGGATTAAATGATTCATTTATAGTAGTTTAAAACTATGGGTAACTTAAGGCATCATCTATTAGAAGATATCAATTAATTTGACATGATTTAAAGAAAAACATTCAACTTCAAAAAAATTCATGGAATAACATTTCGATTTTCATGCCTTATATTTTTTCAGCAAAAAGAATTTATAGCTTCATGTTCATTATCCAATTCCATTGACATATGGAAGGAAAATTAAATTAAATCAGCATCAACAATTATTTGATTATAATAAAATTATAAAAAAACATTTTACAAAAAACATTCCACTTTAATTAATTAGATAATTAATAATACTGGGTTTATTTTCTATAATCATTTTAATCAAATTAATATAAAATCACATTAATAAAAAACACAATAACAATGTGTAATCCTAGATAACACATTTTTAGAAAACATATAAGCAAGCTATTATCATGGTGGGAAAATATTTGATCACTACAACCATAAAGCATTTCTTCTCATTAATATGGTTTTTATATTAATTATAATCAATTCCTAACCAAAAAATAAATTCATGAATGAATGGGAAGAAATAAGACATATTAGAGATTAAACACCAAGTGAAAGATAAAAAAACTCACATTGGATAACAATGAATCAAAAATTGGATTTCTAGGATCATTCCCTATCAAAAGGGATTCAAAAAATGTCACATATGTTGTTATATTTTATGTATTTAATATATTTTTTTAGACTATGTTTATCCTTGAGTTTTCCCATGAGTTTGGTGAAAAAATGGGAGTTTTGGGGTAACAACAGGTGGCGTACGATTGGTGCACGGTTTAGAAAACCACATGCCTCACCCAGAAAACCATGTAACCAAAGTGACATTTTTGAAAGTGGATAACTATATGGTTTTTGCACATTTTTTAAATTGTGTGGGGTGACCATGTGGGTTATTCCACTTAGTAATTATAGTGGACACAGTTTCTTCATGGTTTGGAAAACTATTTTGGAAAACCATGTGACTTTTCTAGGTCATTAAAAATTTGGTTTTTTTATTTTTTACTCCATTTTATTTTTAACCCTAAAATCCCAAAATCCTCCTGACATGGGATTCTACAACCTAGGATCCTACACCTCCTCCCTTTTCTCCCTTGGAACTCTATTTTAGTGGGTATTTTGGTGTGGTTTCTCTAATATTCTTCAATTATATTCCATTTCTCCCTGTATTTCTCCTTTTCTAGAGTTTCTCTTCTTCTTTATTGGTGTTTCACTTATCCAGTAGGTTGGGTGACCTATTTAGGGTTTTATATTCTCTCTTAGGGTTCAATATTTATGTTTATGGTTCAATTTTTTCTTTACAGGGTTCTCTTGAGGTGAGGTTTTGGTTTAACACCAATTTTTAGAAGTTTCTACACTTGAGGTAGGTGGTTTCATGCCTAAACATTATTTGGTGACTTTGATATGATTTATTTACTTCTTGGTTATGTTTTATGAATTACGTGTGAGTAAAAATTTGTTTTGAAAATGATTCAAGGTGAGTTTGTGTTAAAAAGTAGATTTTCCAAGGGAATGGGTTATTATTCATTTGTGTTTCAAGTATGCTTGCTTTTTTTTCTCATTAAAGGTGTTTGATAAAACATTGAAGTGGTGGGAAACATATTTTGAAATGGTTTTGTTGTGAATTTAAAATTTAAAGTGGATTTCATTGTAAAAATGATGATTTATCATGTGTTTTTATATTTATTGACATTTTTTGATGTTAATGATGTGATCTATTTGATATGTGAAATGAAAATTTAGCATTAATGGAAACCTGGTTAACTAGGTTGGTGGACTAGGACTAGTATGCTTGTTGAATCAAAATTGGGTTGTCCCAAATTCATATATCAAGATTTATTATCACAACACTAACTAAATAAATATAATTATTGGAGAACACTAGGACAATGGTATATTCCCTCCAAGTGGATTGTGCATGAGAACACTCTAGGTTATGGTTTCTGTTCAATGTTTCACTAAGATATAAGATTCATTGTGTCCCATTTTATCTAGTGCCTATAGGGTTTTCTGTTGAATTAGTTTTTTTTGATACCACAACTATCATCAATAAACATTTATCATTGTTTTTTTATTTCAATATCAAAGCATGTTTTCCCTGTAAAAAATTTTCTATGAAAATATTTGAAGCTTTTATTTTAGAAAACGTGCATTTTAACTTATCGTATATTGTTTTGGAATGGAATCTATTTTATTTGGGTAGAATCTTACTGGGATTTGAATCACACCCAGTATAAACCTTTGGGTGTATGTAGAATTGATTATGTTTTACTCAGGTAAGGGAAAGATGTATCATGATCGTAGTTTGGGTTGATAGTGGTCCCCCCTTTTAGGTGTTGGTGGTAATGGATTGAGGATGATGCTCCTCTTGTGTTGGATGGAGGTTTTGGGAATAGTTTCAATATTCTATTTTCGTTGTACTCTCTTTGAGTTTTCCTTAGATTTGTAAAATTTAAATCCGGAAATTTTTGTAAGATGTTTGGTTATGATTATATTGTTACTGTTTTTGTTTAATTTTTTTGGTTATTTATTATTATGTACATGGGTGAAATCATTCCTAAAGAAAATATTGAAACCCAATCACTAATTTCTAGCCCATGGGGATCGGTAACGCCCTTTGAGACATGCCACTTATTGGGTCGGGTGTCGGGTTATATAGAACTATAGCTTTGTTCATGAAAAAATGGTATCAGAGAAGGTTACACACTTTTTGGTTCAATTTATTTGGGATGAGTCAAGATAGAATAGAGCTAGGATTATTGAGTCATTAGGTTCTAGTTGCGATTAGGGTTCCTAGCTAGAGCACCTCGTGAAGGATTTTGAGTCACCGTTGGATTTTGGGATTTTGTTTTACTTATCCCCCAGGAGAGACATACAAGCTACATACTGTATATGGATATTGTGTGGGGGTGGAGAGGGTTGGTTTTCGGGCTTGTTATTGAGATGGATTTGGCTGTGTTTTTACAATTAGAAGTGTTTGAGATTTGTTTTTATTACAGATTTTTTATAATGGTAGTATTGATGGTTTTTTTGGTTTTTTCTTGTTATGGAAAAATGCCTCCCTAGAAAATTCACCTGTAGCCAATAGAAGAGGTCTATGAGAGTTCTCGCTCCCCAATTGATTGGAGACTAGTGGATGCTATGGTTCAAGTTTTCCATTATTTGGGACAGAGAATGAGTTTTGGTTCTTCTATGGTTAGATAAGCTAAACTAGGTCTTGTCAAGGACAAAAATCAAGAGTTTCTTAAGAAAAAACCTATTTATTTTCAAGTCAGAACTATAGCCCAAGAAAAAGATGAGTGGCTTAAAAATATAGAATAGATGTTCTAGTTCCTTAATACTCCTAAGTATATTAGGGTTAAATACACTTAATTCTTGTTGGAAGGTCCGAATCAGAGGTGGTAGGACTTTGTGGTTCAATTTGGGTAGCATGAGAAGATGTGTTATAAGGACTTCAATTTCATTTTCAACAAGTAGTATTTTCCCAAAGTCTTGTTTATTCCAAATCCTAGGAGTTTATAGATCAGAGCCAGGGAGACCTGTTTGTGATGGAATATGCTAACCATTTTTTTGAGTTAGTTTAGTATGCACCCAATCTTATTTCCAATGTGAAAATGATGGCTCAATGGTTCAAAAAGTGGTTGCCGCAAAAAATTAGATCATAGGTTTTCTTATTCAAGATAAAGACCTATGCCAAGGTGGTTGATCATGCTATAGTGGTATAGATCGATCATATTAACTAGCATGGCCTCTGTGGATCAATCTCAAATATGGGCAGTGGAAGTTCATCAGAGAAGAAGAGTAAGTGTAACGAGTAGGAGAGGAAGGGTGGTGGTAGTTCAGGACATCCTTCCCGACAGTCATTATTTGTGGCTTATGATGTAGGGTCGATCATGTGCCATAAGTGTGAGAGGGTAGAGAACATATAACCTTCATTCACATCCCCTCCTAGATCTTGTCACTGATGTGGATCTATAGGACACCTGTAGTGCATTTACAAAGTGATGCATCCTTATTAGAGTGGTGTAGGATCTGTGTATTCTAGGGGGATTTTAGACCAGTCAGAATCTTCCGTGACAGTGGGTTCTTGGTTTGGTGATCATGGAGGAAGGGTTGGATTTTTGTATATGAAGTGTCAGTTTCGGGTTGAACCATAGACTAGTGGTCATAATCATGCTCAGGATGAGGAAAACATATTTATGCTATGTGACAGACACTAGAGGGATTAGATGTGGGAACTATGACACTTTAAGGTATCATTCTTATTTCATCATCCTTAGTTGTTGTTTTTTTTGACACTGGTGAATCTATTTCATTTATCTCTACCAATTGTGAGGATGTGTTGAAATTTCAAACTGAGATCACGTCGTATGTAATGGTGTTGGTAACACCACTTAGAAAGAAGAGATAGAAGGTTTTTAAGTGTCCATCTTGTAAAAGGGGTTGAGTTAGAATGGGAATTCCTTATTTTGGATATGAATCTCTTTGACATAATCCTCTATATAGATTAGATGGTTTGATTCCAGGAACACAACATGTGCTATAAAAGGAGAGTGAGCTTTGTGGAACCTAATAGAAGTACCCAGATTTTTCAGGGTGTGTAGGATCATTGGTCGGGTCATACTGGACCTCCACATCTAGAATTAGGTAATATCATCTTTCAGTTATCATCACATATGTTATAGGATGATAGTTCTACTTCTGAGGGAGGATTGCCTCCTATAGAAGAAAATTTACCAAAGGTTTTCCTAGAAGAATTTTTTGGGTTTTCTTCTAGAGTGGGATGTGGAGTTTTCCATTGATTTTACATTTGGAACAAAATCTATATCTCTTACCTCATATTATATGGATGCTAACAATTTGAGGGAATTAAAGGTACAAATGACAATTTGGAATCCAAAGGATTCATTTACCTGATCATCTTTCCTAGGGCCGCCATAGTTCAATCCATTAAAAAGGATGATAGATCACTCCAGTTATGAATTTATTATAGAAATCTAAATAAGGTGACCATCAAGAATAAGCATCCCTTACCTTTCATTGATGAATTGTTTTATCATCTTAAAGGGAAATGTGGTTTTCAAAGATCGACATGTGTTCCAGTTATCACCAAGTGAGAGTTAGTGAGTTGAATGTTCTGAAAATAAAATTCTAATGTAGGTATAACCATTTTGAGTAATTGGTCACACCTTTTATGTTGATGAATTCTCTATATATATTAATGGAATTCATTAATAGGATGTTTCATCAGTATCTCGACTCCTTCATTGTGGTGTTCGTGGATGACATCCCGATTTATTCTGGATATGAAGAGGAGCATGTGAGTTATTTGAGTAATGTTTAGGGAGCTCTTCATGATCATAAAATCTATGAAAATTTATCGAAGTGAAACTTATGAATCAGGTAAGTATGGTTTTTGGGTCATCTAATCTTAGAGAAAATATTTTTAGTGGATACCAAGAAGATCAGTGCAATGATTTCATCGGAGTATCGTAAGATTGTGTTTGAGATCAAAATCATTCTAGAATTAGAATGATATTAAAGGTTGTTTTTTTATACTTCTATTGGATTTATTTGTCCATGAATGCTCTCACCCGTAAAGGGGTTTGGTTTTAATGGAGCTCGGAATGCCAATCATCCTTTGAGAAGCTTATGCGGTAGTTGAAAACCACCCCTGTATTGATCATACTATAATATGTAAAGGGTTATGTTGTTTATTATGATACCTTAGGTATGGGTTTTGGGTGCATGCTATTGAAGGATGATCATGTGGTAGCTTATGGTTCTTAATAGCTTTGACCACATGAAACCAATTACCTAACCCATGACCTGGAGCTTACAACAGGGATTCTTTCTGTGAAGACGTGGTGCCATTATATTTTTGGAGACAAATTTTTGGTTTATACAGATCATAAGAGTTTGGAATACATTTTATCATTGAAGGATATGAATATAAGTAAAATTCATTGGGTTGAGTACCTCCAGGGGTTAAAATATTATATTTTCTATACATTGGGAAAAAGTAATGTGGTGGAGGATGAATTGAGGAGAAAATTACCAGTTCATGCATTGAAAATGTCTAGTGATGTGTGTGTGTTGAAGGGTATTTTTTCTTAATTTTATATGGAGACCAAGAAGAATAGTGGAAGCAAATTCTTATCCAGTTTTTACCTAACTCCATATATTGTGGATGTTGATTCAATGAGAGCAGCTTGGTGATGGTTTGTTCTAGGAGTCTATGCATCTTCTTAATGTTAGGGTGAAACCTTGTGATTGGTCGTTGTCTCTTGAGGGAGTTTTACCCTTCAAGGTTCTATTTTTGTTCTCGTTTTCTATGATAAACTTGGTGATGTAGGATAGCCACTAGTCTTAGTGGGAAATTTATCCTAGTGCTACCAAGATGTACTATGATGTGATTTGATAGTTCTGGTGGCCAGTTATGAGGTGGGATATGGATGAATTTGTATCATGGTGCTATACTTGTCAATAGGTGAAAGTAGAGAACCAAAGGCCCTCTAGTTTTCTCCTATAACTACTCATTCCTACCTAAAAGTGGGATGAAACTGACGTGGAATTCATAATTGGATTATCTCATACACCACAGGGAAGAAATTTCATTTGGTTTATGATTGATCTTTTGACCAAATAATCCATTTACATTTGGATCCTGGATTTAACAAAGGTGGATGAGTTGGGCTACGTGTATGTTTAGGAGGTTATGAGTCTTCATGGTGTACCATCAGCTACTATTTATAAAATAAACCCACATTTCACGTCTCATTTTTTTAAGTCCTTAAGATGGAAATGGGGTCACAGTTCATGTTGAGAACAACATACCATCCTCAGACAGATGGTTAGATAGAGCGAGAAAATCAGATTTCGGAAGAAATGCTCTAAGAATGCATGTTGGATTTTGGTGGTTCTTGGGATATCCATTTGGGATTGGTTGAGTTATTTTATAATAAGAGTTTCCAATTATCTATTTTACTGGATACTTTTGAGGTGCTTTATGGTCTTCTATTTCAGTCTCCTTTGTATTGGGCCGAGGTGGGTGATACCTCGTTGTTGGGACCGAGGCTTATGCACAAGATGTCTAAGAGGGTCAAGATAATCAAGAAGCAGTTATTAATAGCTACAATTAACTATATACTTATTAAAATAATATTCACAAATCTTTGGACTTTTATGTGTTTGGATTTGTGTTCTATAATGTGTAACCTCTCTTGGGCCATCGTTGTTTGGAAAAATAATGAAATCCAACACCAATGTATGTTGGACGTTTTGAGATTACTGAGTGGATAATTATGGTGGCATATGAGTTATCCTTTTCTTATTATTTAACATTACTTCATGATGTGTTCTATGTTTCTAAGTTGAAGAAATATAACTTGGATTTTCCTCATGTGCTGAATTGGGAAGAATTGGAGTTTGAGCCTGATTTATCTGTGTTTGAACAACTAGTAACGATTATAGATTCCTATGAGAAAGTGATTTGTGGGAAATATATTCCATTTGTATTTTTTCTTTGAAAAAATGATAATCCTGCGCATGAGACATTGGAGTGGAAGTCTTGGGTTGAAGAAGAATATACATTTTTATTTCTCGATCAATTTTCAAGTTGACTTTTTTGGGGGTATAAAATTTCCATGGTGGGGAGAATTTCCACATATATAGTTTTATTTTAAGGTATTTAATCTATTTATTTTTTATCTTACATTTTTTACTTGAGTTTTCTTTTGTGTTTGGGGGGAAAATTGGATTTTTTGGGTCAAAATGAGGTGTCACATGGTTCGCGCATAGTTTCAAAAACTATATGCCTTGCCCAGGAAACCGTGCAACCAATGTGACATTTTGGAAAGTGGATAACCAAATGATTTTTAAACTATAAGAGGTGACCAAATGACTTATTACACTTGGGTAGTAAGGAGTTTATGATTCCCCTATATTTTTCAAATCCATGTGACTTTTCTAGGTAATTAAAAATTTGGTTTTTACCCCCCCCCCTGATTTTTAACCCTAAAAACCCTAAATCCTTCCAACTCAGGATTATCCAGCCTAAACACCACTCCCTCATCACTTGTATCCCTTAGGAATCCATTGTAGTGGTGATTTTGCTTTGTTTTCTCAATTATTATTCAAGTAAGTTTCATTTGTCCTCTTTTCTATGGTTTCTCTTCTTCTTTATTGGGGTTTCACATCTCTAGTGGGATGGGCCACCTATTTAGGGTTGTATATTGTTACTTAGGGTTCACTCTTGATGTTTATAGTTTAATATTTCTTTTATACGGTTCTCTTGAGGTGGGGAAATTGTTGAAAACCAATTTCTCGAAGTTTCTACACTTGAGGAAGGTAATTCCATGGTTAAACATTATTTAATAACTTTTATGTGCTCGATTTGCTTCTTAGTTATGTTCTATGCATTTTGTGTGAGGTGAGAAATGTGTTTTAAAAAGGAATAATGGCGTGTTTGTATCGAAAAGTGGGTTTTCATAGGGAATGGCTTAAGATTTATGTGTGTTTCAAGTATGATTTCTTGTTTTAATCCTTAAAGGTGTTTGATAAAATGTGTAATTGGTGAGAAACATATTTTGAAATGATTTTGGTGTGAATTTGGAACAGAAAGTGGTTATTATTATAAAAATGGTGATTTATTAAGCGTTTTAATATTGATTGACATGTGTGAATGTGAATGAAATGATCTATATGATATATGAAATGAAAATTGGGTACAAAGGGAAACCTAGAAAACTAGCTGGGAAGACTAATACTAGTACACTAGTTGACTCAAAAGTAGATTATCTCAGATTCATCTATAAAGATTAATGATTACAACACTAACTAAATTATGATGATTATTGGAGACCACTAGGCCCTTGTGATGTTCCCTCCTAGTGGATAATGCACGATAATGATTTGGGTTATTGTTTCTATACCATGTATCACTATGAAATGAAGATCCTAGTGTCCCATTTTAGTTAGTTACTATAGGTTTTTCATGTGAATTAGTGCACTTTTATGATATCATAAATATTTTTAGAATATAGTGAAATTTGTTTGTTATTTCAAATGAAAACCAGTCTTTACCTATGAAATGATTTCTATAATTTTTTTTGAATCTTTTCTTTTATAAAACATGCTTGTTAACTTGCATTATAATGTATTGGCATGAAATATATTTATTTAGGTTTCATCCTAAAGGGATTTGGCTCACCAACTACATATACCTTTGGGTGTATGCCTATTTTTTATGTTTATCTCAAGTAAGGGAAAGATGTGTTGTGATGGTGGTTCAAGTTTCTAGTGGTATTCTTTTACAGGAGTTGGTAGTGATGGATTGAGGATTATGCTTATCTTGTTGCATGGGGATTTTAAGGATAGTGAAAATGTTATATTTCCATTGTAATATCTTTGAGTTTTGTTTGGTGTTGTAAAATTTAAATCTATAAATTGTTGTACTATGTTTGGTTATGATTATCCAGTTATGTTTTGTTTATTGTTGTTGGTTGTTTATGATTATTTACATGGGTGAAATGATTCCTAAATATTTTTTTGATAATCATTCACTAGTTTCTAGCCCATGGGGATCGAGAATTCCCATTAGGCCATGCCACATATTGGGGTCGGTGTTGGGTCAGATGGAACTCTTGCTTGGTTTGTGACAAAAAAACTTGAGAGAGATCCCCTGTATTCTTGGAGTTGGGAGAAATATATTATTTTTGATAAATTTTGAGGTTGTAAAAGACTATATAGGTATTCTTAAAAATATTCTTTTACAGCATTAATTGGTCATTCATATCATGAGTGTCCATATTTTAAGATCTTCCACAAAACAAGTCACATATATCCAACATACATGGGATTAATTCATGTCATGAGTTTTTAGAAATAGATTCAAGAAATATGACTCCTTATCCATTCACATCATATATTTCACCCTACGAACTACCCTCACTCAATCTATGAACTTAAATTCAATAAAAGATCATAACACTCATGTTTTTTTTATCCTATATAATAACCAAATGGATAGCTCAAGAGAGGGATGAATTGAGTTCTTAAAAAAAATTCTTGACTGCAGACCATTCTCTTCAAAGTATGAGAGATTAATTCATTCCTTAAGAATATGTGATGTGGAAATTTAAAACATTCATAAAGGAAATTGAACATAGAGACTTATAGTGTTTTAGTAAATAAAAATCCCCTAGTCCACTCCCCAAATGATCTTCTCCATGATATTGGTGATTTTTCATTATAACAACCTTTTTATCAGGGGCTCCTAGTTGAGTACAAGCAGTTGCCAATTAATACAAATGCCCAAGAGTTTTCTACCAGACTCTCCCTTTAAAAAACCTATCCATGGTCTTACACACTCTTTCACTGTGTGTAAAAAATATAGAATTAGATAAATAAAATTATAGAACGTTTTTCAACACACAATTGCAAGTAGAAACTGATAGTAGATAAAGATTCATCCTGAGTGTATGATAGTGTTCAAGGTGAATCTTGGGATAAAATTTAGTTTAACTGATAGAATGGACAATCCCAACAAGATTGATTTGTTTTATTAACTATGTAAAAGTCTCTAAAATTTTTTATTATGGTGTTCAGAACGAAATTATCTATCGTTCATCCTCTCTACCTATTTTTTTGTAGCAAACTAATATTTTTATATTCTGTCTGAACTTGAATTTAGGATAATTCTAACGATCGAATGAGCCATGAAGTGATCGTGATATGATAGGATAATAAGAGTATTCATCAATACTTTCCAAAAGTATATTTTCTTTTGTGTTAACAATGTTAGAGATATAATAGTTCTTTGAATATTACTATTCATGGAAAGTCTTGTATGACAAATCTTTCCTTAAATGGATAATATTCCTTTGTTGTGCTCTAAAGGTATAAAATGAACTATCAAAAGATTAGCAAAATAATCATGAAATTCATCAATACCAAATCTTCATCAGATATAAGATGAAAGAACTTTTCATCATAAGATAACTTTTGTAAGATAAATAAGCTTGTTATCATAAGATAAATGGTCTTTAATATAGTTTATGACAATTTTCCAGTGTAAGATAAAGTGTTAGTGTGATGTAACATTTACCTTTCTTCAACTTCTTCAGGCAAAAAATATTATTTTCATAAGAGAAAGTCCTTTTATTATCTCATTATAACTAGTGACCTATCTTCAGTGACTCAACCATTATTTATCAGATAATGTCTTATGCGGCACTGTTTTATTCGAAAAAACTAAATAAGTTCTTCAATTTTTGTAGGATAAAATACATTCATACCATGAGATAAACACTTTAACACACATCGTAATATAAATATAATCTAAAACACTTAAGATAAACTTTCCAATATAAGAGTATGGATTTTGTGACTCATAAAAAAATAGTATTGAGATATATTGTAACAATATATTCTTTTAAATTGTTTTGAACTATGGTTAAATTTTTGAACTCCTCCTATAACTAAATTAAAACTTTTAAACATCATCAATCCTGCTCTAGGATTCTTCTAAGAACCATGGACCATGGAAATACACAATCTAGTAAAATAAAGGATCTGAGACCATATATATGGTATCTAGAGAGATAATATCCTCCAAATTGAATAGTAGTGATTATTATATATTTAATCCATGGTTGTCAAGACATTATATCATACTTGGAAATTTTGAGTTTCATCACGTTTTCCCTAGTCTTGAGTTTGAGAATACATGTTGTTTCATATTTACATTTGTGTTTCAGAAAATAATAATTTATATATTTCTACTTATCCCAAAATGGCCTTATTCCCACATGTGTTGTGTTATTAAATGCCTTACACAGTTCAAAGGAGATCTTGGAGAATATAGATCTAGTATATCCATTGTGTGGCGGTGTGTTGTAGTTTCTGATGGGATGATTATTATCGAGCATTGTTCCAAGCATCCCTATAGTGGGTTTTTTCATCCCCAATCTAGTGTAGATTATTTATGATGATATAATATGATTTATTTTATCCTTTTGTGATGTCTCAAGTTCCTTAAACTGTTATCCTTGGGCTAACAGCTGAAAGAGAAAGGACATCTGAATGGGTCAACACCATTCACAGTGGATTGTGATGGAATGGATAATATAACACCCTGATATTTTTTAAATATATATTTTCAAATAAAATTATTCTTTTTGATATTTTTCATTACATGAAACAACAACTTAATCCTCTGTTACATGAAACACTATGTTTAGCTTGTGTTACATGCGACACAGTGTTTTAACAAATCGAGATATATTATCAATATTATTATTTAAATGCGACCTTTATAACCTAGAATTTTAAATTAAAAATATGAATATTATTAAATAAATGATAAATATTAATTATAATAGTTTTATATAAATAAAACATATTGATAAAAAGTACACAATTTTTAGAAAAGCCATTATATGTTTCAAAAATACTATTATTTCAATAAACATGTTTTTATTTAGTTTTGTAAAAAAATAATAATTTTTTATAAAAAAATTTATAAATTGTATTTGAAAAAATAAAATTTATTTTTGAAATGTACATGTAAATTTTTTATGGGTGACTTTTTTATAATGTTTTGAAAAGATGAATTTTTCAGTGAATAGTGAAAACTATTGTTTTTACTATGAATTTTCATTTATATTAATGCTTTTAAAAACTTAAATTTTCTTAATATTGTTTTAATACTAAAATTAGTAAAATTATATATCTATTAATCAAATTTAGGCCATTTAAATAAATATCATATTGAATCTTGATATAAAATATTTGTAATCTTTTGAACACTTTTTATTTAAAAACCCATTTTCTCATCACGTCAGCTGGATTAATTTTAAATTAAAAATTTATATTTATGAAAAAGGAATTTAGAAAAATGTTTTATTTATTTAGAATCAGAATAATTTATATTATATAATAAGGTAAACATAATTTTTGATCATAATGAATAGTAAAAATTGTAATAATTATTTACTGTTGTTAAAGTAAAAATCGTTTTACTAGAGGACTAAAATAAAATGATAAGGGTTAAAAATGACAAAAAAGTTGAACATAAAATATTTTATGCAGATATTTAGACCTTATATACTATATTTTTTATAATGGACCATTTTGGATCATTCTGTCCTATGACAAATGTGGGTACACAATTTTATTTTTAAAAATTACAAGTACATCACTGAACTCAATTATAAAAGGCCACCCCAACTACTCTCCTATTAATACTTCCAAAACAAATTAGTTTGAAAACAATACCCAAATAAAATAATTAATTCCATATTATTATCCTATAATCACTATTTTTTTCATAAAGACAACCTATGAAGGTTTTTAGTGCAAACCAAAAGATATTGTCTGAAGAAGTGCTAATATCCCTAACTGAGAATTTTATTTTATTTTTTCCTCCAAATCCTTAAATTATCATTAAAATATGATGATATAATAACCTAATTATCTTCCATATACTTATATGTTTTTTTGTTAATTTAATTACCTATAGTCATCTCCTCTTCCACCAAATGGGTTACGAAATCATCGTTCACGTGTACATCAGACTACAGCCTCATGAACTGATGTTATTCGTTTTCTATCACCACTTCTAAAAGATATATATAATGATATAATTATTGTTTATATATTATATTTATATATTAATATTATTATATTATAATTATATCACATATTCCTTCTTACCTTCCATTATGTGGGAACACGATAACGTCGTTTTTGTGTACGATGGACTACCCCCTCACAAAGTGTTGTGATTCGTTCTTCACATATGCATTACATAGATGGTTATAAGGGAAATTTTAAATAAAAATATATGATATATATTACATAAAAATGATTCTATAAATGTAGAATATTATTTACCTTTTTTCCTTTCATCCATCACGAAAATGGAGACAACGTTCATCTATACATACAACTTACCGTCTCCATGAATATTCTCTTTAGTTTTATATCTTTAACATTTATGGATTAATTTAAATAAATATATATGATATTTATATAATGGTAAATTTATTGGATATTCTGTAACCATAATAAATGTAATAGAACTCAAAATTCCAAATCAAAACATACACGAATAACAATGTAGTTATTACTTAAAACATGAATTTAACATGGAATTGTTAATAAATAGTAAGAATAGGTCCTAAGTAAATCATATATAGTATGATATATATAATCATGGTTCTTTAATAGGTTTATAATAAAATTATATTTATTGTACATAAGTTTTGAACATGTATTAAAAAAGTTGAGACTTAGGGTAAGGGATTTCCGACTCACTTTTTACTTCTAAGAGACACATGACATATTCACCAACTATTTATTTTATGTGGAATATATACTAACCATTAATTTATTTTATAATTATTTAGAAAAAAAATTAATTTTATTTACATATCCATTTTATGATATCTATTTCATGGGTCTTACAATTTAAATTTTTCATAATTCTAAGGGTTTTATCTTACATTCTCATCATTTATCGAGATTATACACGATCATGCTTCTAATGATGAAATTTTACAATCTATATCTCAATGAACTAATGTATTTTATTTTAATTTTTTTATTTCATGATAACATCTATATTAAATTCATTTTCCTCTCTTTATATACTCGATATATTAAAAAAACGTTTTTAAGAAAATATTATTTTATTTATCTCTTCGATTGAATATGTTTTTTCTTCAAAAACCATATTTTCTAAGTTATTTTTTTAATTTTTTTAACATTCCAAAAATTATTTTTAGGTACATTTTTACCCATGGTTTAATTTTTTCATTTTTTTGAAATTACTTTTCATGACATTTTATAAACATGTCCGGTTTGGAGTTTACAAAAAATGTGAATGAAATCACAATTTTAACCTGTACAACATGTTTTGAATTTTTCACCATCATGACCAATCAATGTTTTAATGATTAATTTATAATTATCAATGTCTTTTAAATAATTTTTTTTAGAAAATTTTTTATTTTTTTAAAAACATGTTTTCCAAAGTGTAAATGATATTTTCTTTAAGAAATGTTTTAAATGAGTTTTCAAGATTCATTTATAAGTTTTCTTGTTTATTTATAATGAAACTAATTTCCACAATATTTTATAAATTTGAAATTAAAAAAGGTGATTTTAAAAGAAATGACATTTTCCTCAAGAAACATTCCATGTGATTTTTCATTAAAAAATCATTTTGCATCTAAGATGACATACATTTATGTTACTTATGATTTATTGAGGATATGATCCAAGGATATAATTATTATTCTCTATTTAGATGGTTTATGTTTATGATGACTAGATAATTATTAAACTTGTTTCTCTTCCATGTGTTTTACCATGATAAAATTATTATGAAACCCACTTATTTTCCACAGGCTATGCTATGATGAAAAGATTACATGATTATGAAACTTGTTTCTTTTCCACAGGTAATACTATGATGAAATGTTAATGAAACCCATTTCTTTTCAAAGGTTATAATATTATGAATGTTTTATGATCTTGTGGTACACATATGTTTTATTTTCATTATGTCATGGGTGGGACCTATATTTCAATATAGTGCATTTGGTAATGATTAATGTTATATGAGGTCAAAGGGTACATGGGATATGTCAAAAGATCAAAATATTGTACATGGGAGGTTATCCCAATCCTGAAAGATTGTACAAGGGAGGTGTAACATCCAGACCCGACTCACCACTAAACCAATGGCCAGACTTGTTGCAACTTGATCTTAAGCGCATCTCCTCGTACGCTAGAGAATGCCGACTAGTAGCGAGGGTTTAAGGATAGTCAGTGGGGAGACTATACCCTCATTTTAGTGTTCAAAAATAAAAAAGGCAATAAGTATAGGAACCGGTCTAATAATGATAAATGAATAAAAAACAGATTTTATAAATCTTCTACAAAACAAATGGCCAACGCCAAATTACAAAATAGATGCATGCATGACATGATAATGATACAAAAGTATAAAATAGTGAACAAAACAGGATGATTTACATTCCAATTCAGAAATAAATAAATAATGACTCAAACCCCACGGGCGATCTCCTCGAGCAACCCGAGCCACTTCTTGGTCCTCTACACCTAACTCCCAATAAAATGCAAACAACATATTCCTGCAACCAAATAGAGTCTACTCGGGTACCCAGTGCAATGGAGCCCCAATTAGGGTGGAGATATAAATCTCAGTAGGCCGGGACCACCGGTGTCTACCCCAAATCCAAATATTTAATAAATAATTTAAAACATGTAAATGCATGCATAAAATATAGTAAGAAGTACAAAGTAACTATATAATCAAGTACATACTTCAGCCCTTAGTTGGTGTCCAAACCTGCACTATTCATTTTTCATGCATACTCAACAATAATTACATAATCATTTTTCATTTATCAATTAATCAAATCTTATTATAAAAGTCTTGAGATCTAGCATATGCCAGAAAACCCCTGTATAAGTCACTCACCACAGATGTACCTAAAGACCATCTAAGTAATAAAATTAAAGACTCAATCCAAGCTTGTGCTTTGGATTGGATGACATGTCATAAGTTATTCAATTTAATATTTAATATATTATATCTAATACCATCTACTAAAATAGTGATTTGAGCCTTGGTCTGTCCTATAACAGTGGTTCACACAATTCATTAATAAGTCTGAACCCTTTCTCATAATCATATCACAAAATCATTATGTCACAAACGTGTTTATTTCACATCCCTTCATTTCATGCCCAAACAATTAGACCCAAAGTCCAATGTTAATTAATGGGTGTAGAAAATCATGTCTATCACCCATGTGAGTATTCGAAGCATCGGTCCATATCTCACAACCCATGGGTATTTGGATCATTAGTCCCTATCCCATAAAAGAATATTCGCTTGCAAAATGGGTGTAAAACCTCTTGTCTAGAACACCATGAGTATTTGAAGCATCAGACTCTGTCTCACAACCCATATATCAATCATACATATACATCTATCATTGGTGTCGAACATCATGTCTAATACCCTATGATTATTTGGATCCTCAGTCCTTGTCTCAAAACCCATTCATTAATCATACATATATGTTTATCATTGGTGGAGAATACCATTCTAACACCAAAAAACCAATCCGTTAATTAATTCAACAACTAATTATCAATAAAAAACACTCTTCAGATAAGCCAACACCTAATTAACCAAATTCTTTAACAAGCATGAACCCGTCCACTCAAACTGTGATTCGTCCAGGACTTTAACAACCAACAATAACCCCATAATCATCACAAAACATTCTGAACAAAGACAATATATTTAGAAAACATCTAACACAACATATCTTTTTTTTCAAAGAACTCTATCCAAGACAACTTAATGCATGGAAAACTAATACACATCATAAGGTACTCCTGGCCAACAATCCTAACAAACAATCAATTCACAATCTCAATTTAATGCATGATAATTAATTAATTCAAAAATTAATTAATCAAACATTATTTATTTAACCAATCATAAATTAGTTAACCATTTACAATTTAACATGTAATAATTAATCCATCCATTAATAATTTCCATTTCCTAAATTATATCCCGAAAATGTCAAATATTCAATATTCTCAATAATCTGTAAAGGCCACAATCTTATCCCAACTCATGACATGATAATTAATTCTACAATTAATTATCCAATTACTAATTCTTCCCATTCAAATCATTCAATTTTTTAATCATTTCACTTTAACTAAAATAGAAACTCATGCTTAAATTCAACACATGATCAAGTCCTCATTTATCTCATGTGAATGGATTTAATTAATAACATTAAAAGTATCATACATAAAAAATCATAATAAAGGAAACTCACATTCTCAATTTATTTAAAGAATCTATAATTCAGGAATAATGTGATAAAATCCGGTACCCTACCTTGGAGTTTTGACGAAAACCACAAAAAATGAAGAACACTCAAGAGAAACGGGTTAATTCTTAAATAAACTTCCTTATATCACTTCTCCTAGAATGACCAAGAACAAAAACAAACATACTTTTCATCCACAAACATAGATTTACCCATAACGGGTGCAGATCCAAGAAACCGTGAGAAGAATAGATGTAGATCTATGTATATCTAAAAAACCGAGTAAGCACGAAAAATAACATCTACCTACCTCAAGAATTCATCTCCGATTCTCCAAGAGAAGCCTTCTGAGAACCCCCAAAATGCTTCGGAGAGTTTCTCCTACCTTCAAGGGGGGGGTTATCTCGAGTTATGACCACTTAGGAGGAAAAAACGAGCCATCTAGGTAAAAAACACGTGAGATCCACTATTTTAGGATCTCACTTAAGTGCCCCCACGTTTTGCTCGCACGATTAGAAAAACCGTGCTCTAACCGTGTTTTAACCATGTGTTAGCTACTAACTTAGGAAACACTCCTTTCATGGTTAGGCCGCACAGTTAGAAAAAATGTGCACCGCCCATCCGACTTCCCTTGTGCCTCAAAATTACAATCATAGTTCAAAAAACAACATCTTTATGTGTTCCAACACTCAGAATAAAATTCCATATCTCATTTTAAAAAGAATGACCCCTTGATAAACTGAAAAAGAATTTCAGAAACATTCATAATTTTAACCCGGTTCAAAACATGGGATATTACATTATACCCACCTTAAAAACACCTCATCCCCGAGAAGCCATCAGAAACCAATACTAAAAAAACTGACCTACCAATGTCATTTAATCTCGTTATAAGTGACATGTTTCATTCCCAATGCCAAACACACCTTTAACCCTTCTCAAACTTGATGGATAAGCAATTTAAACAAGATCCAAAGATTACTCTAAAGCTCAAACATCAAAACAGATCTTATATCTTAGGATATTATTAAGAACATGTTAAATTAAAAGGTTGGACCTCGATCAAACAACCGAACAAGTTTATCATGCTTCCCTCAAAGACCTTGCAGACCCAAAAGCCATTATCTCCCTTTATCTGACGACGTTCCAATACAAGTATTCCAAAACCATCATCCAATATAACGAATTCCTTACCCAACATCTGGTAAAATTTCCAAGTCAAGCCATCGCAAGGATATTTTAAAAACAACTGTGCCCAAACATGAATAAGGAAGTAGCCCAATGAAACCACGCATCACATTTACTACCCAGATAACAACTACTCATCAAGCCCCATAACATTTAAACTGTATTGTGGAACATGACCGATGATATCTTAGTGTCTCCATGATGATGTCATGAAAGGGGGCATGCTCGTCATGTCCAGAAGAGTGCACCAAGAAAAAACTGAGGTCATGAAGAAGATCAGTCAAACCATTACTAGACAACTCTGTTATAAAAGCTCAGCGTCACCTGCCAACAAATTCATCATGAAAAAAGTGGAAATACCCATCTTAGATTTTCCCATGATGTCTCAAGAAAAGATCAACCTCTCACCAGTGTGCTAGATTAACAACAAGATCGGCGTGTCAAAACACCCGGGTCTTTCGAAAACTATTCCATGTATTACAATGGAACTGATTCATTAATGCTCAAGTCACTCTACATGGAGTTGACTAGAAACCGTACTCAATAGTATAAAAAGACTTATTATGGAGTCATTTTTCCTCATATGACCATTTTCCAGGATGACGCCATAACAAGTCATCCATTACTAAGAAGAAAGGGTCCAATTACCGAAAAAGTAGCATACCATGACTGAGGCACATCTAACCAGCTGAAAAAGAGCATTAATCGATGCTCAAGACCAAAAAAGGTCAAGAAACACATCACCACCCATTCAAACAAGGGTATCAAAGGAAACTGGAAGTCCGACATGGGACAACGACACCCAACAACACCAAAAGAGTGAGAAAACCCATAGCACTGGAAAGGAATTTAAGTTTTTGAGGGATCTACTGACCGTAAGTTAGCCCATTACGAAGAATAAGTGTCAACCCTAAACTAGTCACGTCAAACAAGTCACTAGACTCAAAAGCCGAACATAAGGCCATTGATAAGGAGAATAACACCTACAGAGAGTACTCACGATTCCGTTCCAAGTCAACTTAAGAGAAGTCTGAACTACCCTTTACATAAGGGTTTTAAACAGTGGACACCCCAATAGGTTCCATTTCCAACTTCTTATATTTAATCACATTTATTATTTAATCAAAAATATTCAATTAAAACATCAAAGTAAAATTTTAAAAATTCCCCAAGGGAAAAATAGGCAAGTTTTATAAAACTATGTTTTTAAAACATTTATGTTAGCTCCGTCATTTTAAGGAAACTTATAAAAATAAATTTCTTTTTAGAAGATATGGTGACCTACGAGGATCCCATTCTAACCAACCCGGGTTCTCTATAAAGAAACCCAATAGAAAACACAGAGATATTAAAATTCCAAACACTCAAATGGTTCATTCCATAAAAACACTCCCCCACTGACCTACTTGGTTCCAGACTCATTTTGGATGCTAGCCATTTGATTTCAGATCAAAATTAAACATCTTTCAGATTTATAAGCATTTCACATGGAATCAAGTCATCACATTTAATAAGAGTAGTCATTTTCTAATTCATGATGTTCCCATACACTCCATGGATTGAAAATTTTCTCTCATTAATCGATACCAATGTCAATTCAGAAATTAACATGATCAACCTAACGGTCCAAATTATATGGTCGGCCACCTACCAATCGATATGGCACCCATACACCGTATCGCTGGATTTTGTCTCCCATTTAACAAAATCAACATTTATTTACCATTTTATCTTTATAACTCCTTTCAAATATCAAAACATCTCTATCAAGTTAGCATGAGCAGTAACCCAACAACATGATACAACACAGAAGCATGGAACAACATCAAAACACGCTAATAACTGAGCTATTATGGCATATATTCATTCAAGTATGTTAAATATTTCACTGAAACATGCTATCTAGATAGGCATGGTAGAGCAGATTAAACATAGCATTACACCCATGTAACACAATCCAAATTAGCAGGCATTATACAAATGCAACTACATCGCATATTATATGGATGACATGTGAATCTTTAAGTGTCTAAGATGATGCATGTGTGAAGAATCCTTTCCATATCAGGCCAAGAAAATTATTCTTTTCAAAATTCAAAAAATCATTAAACAAAAGAAAAATACACCAGTGAATCATGGTGAAATCATATCTTCTGTAACCTCTAATAGTAAAAATATCAATTCCCATCCATGGCCACTTGATCATTTCCCGTACATGAGGTGATCAGTCCCAAGAATGTCTATTAACCCATGCGCCTAAACATTCCTAGTATCATATCTACCAACCCCCAAAACAGTAAGACAAATAATGGAAATGAAACCTAAACCTTTGATACCACTTTGTAACGTTCCGACACAACCCGCCACTAAACTAGTGGCTAGACCGATCCCAACATGACCTCAAGCACATCTCCCCGTACTCCAAAGACTGCCAACTAGCAGCGAGGGTATAAGGATAGAAAGTGGGGATAATATACCCTCATTTTAGTGTCAAAAATAGACAAAGGCAATAAGTATCAGGAGCGGTCTGATAATGATAAAGTAGCGGAAAACAGATTTTATAAATCTTGTACAAAACAAATGGCCAATGCCAAAATTATATACTAGATGCATGCATGACATGATAATGATACAAAATTAGAAAACATGGAAAAAATAGCATTCTTTAAATTCCAATGCAGAAATAAATAAATAATGACTCAATGCCCCAAGGGTGATCTCCTAGAGCATCCTGAGCCTCCGATCGGTCCTCTGCTCCTAACTCCAGAGTAAATGCAAACAAGATAGTCCTGCAACCAAATAGAGTCTTCTTGGGTACCTAGGGCAATAGCGGCCCAAATAGGGTGTGGGATATAAATTTCAGTAGGCTGGGACAACCAGTGTCTACCCCAAATCCAGACATTTAATAATTAATTTAAAACAAATGAAGGCATGCATAAAATAAAGTAAGCAGTACAATGTAACTATATACTCAATTACCTACTTCATCCCTCAGATGGTGTCTGAACCTACACTATTCATTTGTCAGGCATACTCAACAATCATTACATTATCATTTTTCATTTATCAATTACTCAAATATTATTATGAAAGTCTTGAGATTCATCCTACACCCGACATCCCCCGTAGAAGTCACTCACCACAAATGTCTCTAAAGAACATCTAAGTAATCAATATCAAGACTAATTCAAAGGATGTTATTTGGATTGGATAACATGTAATAAGTTATTCAATTTAATATTTAATATATTATGTCTAAGACCATCCACTAAAATAGTGATTTTCTCCTGGGTTTGTCCACTAATAATGGTTCACCCCATTCATTAATAAGTCTGAACCCTTTCTCATATTCAAATCATAAAATCATTATGTCACAAACACGTTTATTTCCCATCACATCATTTCATGCACGAACAATTGGACCCACCGTCCAATGTTAATTAATAGATGTAGAACATCATGTCTAGTACCCTCAGGAGTATTCGGAGCCTCAGTCCATGTATCACAACCCATGGGTATTTGGAGCATGAGTCCCAATCCCATAAAGGAATATTCACTTCCAAGATAGGTGTAGAACGTCATGTATAGAACCCCATGAGTATTTGGAGCATCAATCCATGTCTCACAACTCATCTATCAATCATACTTATACATCTATCATTGGTGTCAAACATCATGTCTAACACCCTGTGAGTATTTGGAGCCTCAACCCTTATCTCACTACCCATTTATCAATCATACATATATATTTATCATTGTTGTAGAATACCATGTCTAACACCACAATACCAATCTGTTAATTAATTCAACAACTAATTAACAACATAGAAAACAATTCAGATAAGTAAACACTTAATTAGCCCAATTTCAATAACAATCCTGATCCCATCCACTCTGACAGTGATTCATCCAAGAATTAACAATCCACATCACCACATAATCATCGCAAAACATGCTGAACAAAGACAATATATTTTGTATACATCTCACACAAAAAATCCTATTTTCAAACCACTCCATTCAAGAAAACTTAAGGCATGGAAAACTAATACGCATCAAAAGGTACTCATGGCCAACAATCCTAACAAACAATAAATTCAAAATATTAATTTAATTCATGAAAATTAATTAATTCAACAATTAATTAATCAAAACTTATCTCTTTAACCAATCATAAATTAGTTATCCATTTACCATTTAACATGTAATAATTAATCCATCCATTTATTATTACCGGTTTCAAAATTATATCCCGAACATGTCAAATATTCAATATTCTCAATAATATCTAAAGGCCACAATCTTATCCC
The DNA here is from genome assembly GCA_963277665.1 of Viscum album. NCBI lineage: Eukaryota > Viridiplantae > Streptophyta > Magnoliopsida > Santalales > Viscaceae > Viscum > Viscum album. The sequence continues at coordinate 372,288,686 of OY728160.1, read as the reverse complement.
ATCTCATGACTAGAAAATTAATTCTACAATTAATTATCCTATTACTCATTCTTCCCATTAAAATCATTCAATTGTATAATCATATCACTTTATCTAAAATAGAAACCCATGCTTAAAATCAACACATGTTCAAGTCCTCATTTATCGCATGTGGGTGGCATTACTTAATAACATTAAAAGTGTCATGAATTGACAAATCAAAATCAAGGAAACTCACATTCTCAATTTATTTAAAGAGTCTATAATTCGTGAATAAAGTGTTAAAGATTTGGGACCCTGCCTCAGGGTTTTGACGAAAGCCACAACGAATGAAGAAAACTCAAGAGAAACAGGTTGATTCTTCAAGAACCCACCATAGATCACTTCTCAATGAAAGAAAAAGACAAAAAATCATCCTACTTGTCATCCAAAAACTTATATTTACCCATAACGGGCATAGATATAAGAAACTGTGAGAAGTGGAGATGTAGATCTAAGTAGATCTAAGAAACTGAACAATAACGAAGAAGAACATCTACCTACCTCAAGAATTAGGCTTCAATTCACCAAGAAAAGCCTTTAAATCATCCCCAAAATGCTTGGGAGAGGTTCTCCTACCATCAAGGGAGGGTGAACCCAATTTATGGTCGCTTAAGAGATAAAATGATCCATCTAGGGGAAAAAATGTGTGAGATCAATTTTTTTTAGGATCCCACTTAAGTGCCAGTATGGTTTTCTCGCATGGTTAGAAAAACTGTGGGCTAACTATGTGTTAGATACTGCCACGGAAAACACTCCTCATATTGTTAGTTCACATGGTTAGACAAACCATGGACTAACCATGCGTTATCCACTACCTCAAAACTTCAACTATGCACAGTTTGGCCACACAGTTAGACAAACCATGCACCGCCTGTGAGACTTCCCCTATGCCTCAAAACTTTAATAAAATTTCGAAAAAGGCATATTTTGGTGTTACAAAACTCATTCTAAACTTTCAGAGCATAGTTTAAAAATAACGACTGATGATAAACCAAAAAATAATTTCAGAAAAATTCGTAATTTTAACCCGGTGAAAAAAATATCTTACAGGAGGTTATCCAATTCTTGAAAGAGGGAACATAGAAGATCATCACAATCACAAAAGAGGGTAAATGGGAGGTTATCCTATGACCAAATAAGGTACACATGTGGTTATCCCAAGACTAAAATGTTATTAATGTCTTGGTGGATAGAACAAAGTTAATATTTTCTATACTTATGTGTATTAAAAAAATATACGTCATATGCTAGTGTTATGTTCTCATGTCTCATGTTCATTGATTCCATTATGATTCATGTCTTATGAGCTATCAATATTTGTTCTATGAATCAATATTATGATATATTATATACAAGGAATAGTTTTAAAATGTTGTTCTCATGTTCTCATACAATTATATGCATGATATGATGATATATCCCTTGTTTACCATTACTGAGCATTTAACCTCACCCTTTACAATGTTTCACTTAATCAGGTTATAAAAAAGGTATTATGTATGATATATATAAGAAGGTATATTGTTATAAATAAAATTGTGGGAGATTACTTATCTCACTTATGGATCAGTTGTTTATGTGTCCATGTTTCCAAAGGCACTAGACCTAAATGATTCTGGAATGTATTGTTATGTTCTGTAAAAATTAATTATAAATTAACATGTAATATTTATTTATGAAGAGTCCGGTTCATTATAGTTTGAGTTATATAAAGGTTTAGTTGTCCATTATAAACAAGGGTATGAATACATTAGTGATAAATCTAAGGATATTTCTAAGGATAAGTGTAAGGATGAGTCAAAGTATAGGAAAAATTCATAGAATTTGGTGAAGGAAATAGTTAGTTGTTTTCAAGAAATTACATCCCTATATAGATAATTTAAGTGGATGTGTATCTTACACAAAGGTACCTATGGGAAAGATATATAAAAATGGAACATTGAGCTAGACTCGATCACCACCTAGTGTATGAAAAAGGGTCTTGCTACACATTTAGTTTGAAAATCCTAGGGGGTATACATTGGAAATTCAAAAACTCTTTACAAACCATCATAAAGTATTTTAACAATAACATTGAATAACCTAGGATAAATATAATGTTTCATATATTTTAAAAAATATGACATGATTTGTTAATCCAATAAGTGATTTTTCATGATTACATAGTTTCCCACAATGAATATTGTTACTCAAACTATGAATTTCGAGTTTAGAAAATGGATGGAACCAAGAAGAATCATGTTAACACATAATGTGATGTAAAATTCAGTGATTACGAGTATCCAAATTGGATTATGAATGGATAGAAATATATTGTGATTATATATAATTATCTATAACAATATATGAGAAACAACATGAACTTTAGTAAGATTCCCAATTCATCAAATAAGTGGAAAATTGACTTTTATGAATGTTCATGTGGTAATGAACATAGAATAAATAATATTCATATTTCAATAAGTTAATACAGATGGATGAAGATCCTATAAGAATATATAAAATGTCGGGGAAGGTGTTTTCTATAGAGAAATTAAGGTCATAGAGTAAGATGTTGAGAACGAATTAAATGTCTTATATATGGGGAACTTGGGATTTATCCAAGTAAATTCCATATTAAAGGGTTTTACCCTTAACCAAGGAAGGACCTATATTATGTCAAATAATTAAAGTTATAGGTTTGAAGTATTTATTCATTTTGATTCATGAATTACATTGTATAAGTTTTTTACCAATTTTATTTTGGTTTTAAGAATCATGAAACACATAAATATTTCATTATTTTTGGAAGAAAATTCATATCCATGTAATATTAACTTAATATTTATGTATTATATAATGGGTTTATAAGTGTAAGATTGATCATAAGTTCATAGTCTTAAACAAAAATTTTGCAGTTTTATAGGAATGGAGTTTATCAATATTAAGGATATTTTAAGAGACATATATGGAAATACAACACTTTGGTTTGTATATGTTTTAGAAACAAATTAATTTAATAATAAATGCATTTAAAAATTGTGGAAATATTATTAAAGTTATTGATAATGTTTAGGGTTTATCTTAAATTTTATGTTAGGTAAGTTATGGTTTGTAGTCTATCACCTTACGCAGTCATTACACTTCATTACTATTATTGACGTTTTCTCTCTCGATCCACTTTCCATAATATAAATTAAGTAATTAGTAAGGTTACATGGAATAACACATTCAATTTTATCTAATAATGTTCTAAATATTACCTTGATATTTTTGTGAATTCTTTAGAAATATATTGATATAGAGTTTAATTTTATCACTTTGTATCATCCATAGATAGATGGTTAGTCTAAAAATATAATTCAAACCCTATAGGATATGATACGATCTTATTTTATGGATTTAAAATGTGGTTAGTGTCAACAAATTCCCCTAATTGAACTTTCTTATGACGATATATTTCATATGAGAATTCATATGTTTCCTTATTAATCCCTTTATGGAGAGGAATGTAGAACTCCAAGATACCATAATTAAGTTGCAGAAAGAAAGATATTTGGACCTGAGATAGATGATGAAATGGTAGAGAAGGTTAGATCCATTCAACAACACATAAGGGAATCAAAAATTTGACTCAAATTTTAGAATTATAATCATATATATGACCTAGAATTTTAATTTTCTCAAATGGGGTTTTCAAGAATTTCTCAGATGGGGTTTTCATGAATTTTTTCAAATGGGGTTTTCATGATTTTCACTATAAATTTCTCTAATCCCATGGTATAATGGTACCTTTGAAATCCTTGATCATATCAGGACCATATCTTACTTCTTGGTGATTCCACTGATCTTCTCTTAGGTTCACGAAGTGTTCCATGTATCTCCGTTAAGGAAGTACATACCTAATCAATCACATGTACTAAAATAAGAGTCCATACCACAAGAGCATGAAGTTTAATATGAGGATCAACCGATGGAGATTATGTATCATAAAGATATAGTTATATGAAACCAAAAAACTCACATGGTCTATGTTTTTTTGAAAAAAACACCAGTTTAAGGAAGCTACATGGGAATCTAAGGATGCAATGAGGCAAAAGTATCCTCAGTTATCAGTACAAAAGTGATGAATTTAGAGGGAGAAATTCTTTTTAAGGGGTGTAGAATGTAACAACACAAGATTTTTTAAAATAAATATTTTTTTTAAATAAATTTAATCTTTTTGATATATTGTGTTACATGGAACATTGAATTAATATTGCGTTACTCTCAACACTAAGTTTAGCTTACGTTACAAACAATATTTACATTTAAAAAATCATGATATTTTATTAATATTAGTATTTAAACATAAAAATTATAACCTAGATATTAAAATTAGAAATATGAATAGTAAAAAACACTAATTAATGATTAATTATAATTATTTAATTTAAATCAAACCAATTGATAAAAAATTACATAATTTTTAGAAATGTCTATATTTTTCGATAATACCATTTTCATAAAAAATGTTTTTATATCATTTTGTGAAATATAATAAAAGTAAATTTTAAAACATTTAGAAAAACTATTTGAAAAAATAACTTAATTTTTTAAATTTAAAAGTAAAAATTTTCTTAGAGTGAATTTCTTAAAATTTTCTGAAAAGATAACATTTTTAGTGAATAGCGAAAATACTAGTTTTTGTTAAGAATTGTCCTCTATTTTAAAGCTTTTAAAAAGTAAAATTTGTTATGATGGTTTTAAAATTAAAATTATTAAAATTATATATATTAATCCAATTTAGGTATTTGGAATCAATTTAATATTGAATATATATATATAGAAACATTGTAATCTTTTGAATCTTTTATCATTGAAAACCCGCTTTATCATCTCATGCATAGGATCGATTTTAAATTAAAATTTTCTAATTATGTGAATAGAATTTATAAAAATGGATTCCATATTTTAAAACTCAATTATTTATATTATATAATATGTTAAACTATATTTTTAACCACAATGAATGGTAAAAATGGTAAAAATTACTTACTATGGTTAAGGTAAAATTGGGTTTACTAGGGGTTAAAATAAAAAGTTAAAAGTTAAAAATGACCAAAAACATGTCCAAAACCTATTTTATGCCTATATATATAACTTATCTCTTCTAGTTTCTATAATGGACAAATTTTTTTCTCTTTGGAATGTGAATAATGTGGGTACAAAATTTTATTTTAAAAAATTACTAGTGTGCTACTCACGTCACTTATAAAAGGCCACCCCATATCCTCTACTCTTAACACTTAAAAAACCACTAGTTTGGAAATAAATTCCAAAATCACTTCCTTAATTCCCTAATATCATTATATAATTCTTAGTTTTTTCATAGATCTCACCTAGGATGTATTTTGGTGAAAACCAAAAGAAGTTGTTAGAAGAAGAGGTAACATCCTTAAATGAGAATTTTATTTTATTTATTCCTCCATATCCATAAATTACTATAAAACCATGATGATATAAAAAAATCAGTATGTTAAATATACTTATATTTTTTTAAAGGATTTACATATATCTATATCCTCTTTTATTTAATGGGTTACAAAATCATTATTCATGTGTAAGGAGGACTACAATCTCAGAAACTAATGTTATGTTTTTTCCATCAACCCCTCTCACAGATGGGTATAATGTGGGATTTATTGTTTATATATGATATTTTAGATATTAATATGTTTTGGAATAATTATATCACAAATTCCATCTTAATTTCATTTTTTTTGGAATACGATAACTTCATTCATGCATACAACAAACTACAACCTCAAAAAGTGAGGCGATTCGTTCTTCGCATACACTTTAAAATGGAAGGTATTAATTATAGGTTCAGATAAAAAAATATGATATTTATGAAATAAAAATTATTTTGGAAAGGTAATATATTATTAAACATTATTTCATTACATCTATCAAGAAAATTAAAACAACATTCATTCGTACGTATGACCTACCATATCTATGAATGGTGTGTTTCATTTTCCATATATAACATTTATAGATTAATATAAATTTATATTTTATGAATATATATTATATTTATATCATGGTTAAAATTATATATATATTGGAACCATGATCTAATTAAGAGGACTAAAAATATGGAATCAAAACATACATGAAAAAAAAGCACTTATTACTCGAAACATGCCATTAATAAAGAATTGTTTGTAAATGGTAATAAAAGGACATATTTAATAATATATGGTATGATATATATATTTATGGTTCTTTAATATAGTTATAATAAACTTATATTTATTATATATTAGGTTTTCACATGTATGAAGGATGTCGTGACTTATGGTAAGGGATTTCTCTCTCACTTTTTACTTCTGCGAGACACATCCCATACACACCACCAATTTACTTTATGTGGTGTATATAATTACTATGAATGTGTTTTATGATGATTCATATAAAAATTATTGGGATTTAGCTATCAATTTTATGATCTATCTTTCACAGGGCTTAAAATTTAAATTTTCCAAAATGGTAATGGTTTTATGTCACAATCTCATAGTTTATATGGATTGTTCACTATTATGATTACAATGATGAAATATTATGATATATTTCTCAAAAAACTCATGTATTTTATTATCATATTGTTATTTAAAGAGAATGCCTATTTTTCTTCATTTTCCTCTCTTTATTTACTAAAGAGTTCAAAATATTGTTTTTACGAAAATTCAATTTTATTTATCTCTTCGATTGAAAATGTTTTTTCGTCCAAAACCTTGTTATCTAAAAAATATTTTCAAAAATGTTTTTAAAATTATATATATCATTTATTAATGATATTTTTAACCATGTTTTAATTTTTAAAAATATTTTTAAAAGACTCTTCAGGTTTTTTTCCAAACAAGTCCTGTTTGGATTTTAAAAAAAATGTGAGGGGAATATTTGTCTTAACATGTAAAACACGTATGGAATTTTATTCTACCATTAAAACTAAATGTTTTAAATATTCATTTATAAGTTTTAATGGTTATATTCAAAGAATTTTTTTTTATTTTTGTTGATTATTTTTCAAAATGGAAAGGATGTTTTTATCAAGAAATGTTTTAAATGATTTTTGAAGATTTATTTATAAGTATTAATGTTTTTCCACGAAAATTATTTTGAAATTTTTTTATGTATTTTTAATTTTTTGAAGAATTTATTATCAAATAAATGATATTTTCATCATGAAATGTTCCATGTGATTTTTATTTCAAAATCATTTTTCAACTAAGATGGTATCCTTCGATGTTACCTATACATTACTTGGGATATAATAAAAGGATACCACTCTTATATTTATTTGGTTGGATTATTTTTATGATGAAAATATGTTTATAAAACTAATTTCTCTTCCATGGGTTATACCATATTAAAATTTTTATGAAACCAACTTCTTTTTTTCCATGGGTTATGTTATGGTGAAATGATGAAATGATACGAAACCTATTTCCTTTACACAGTCACTGCTATGATGAAATGCTTATGAAACCCATTTCATTTCATGGGTTACGATATGATGAATGTTTTATAATATTTATATATATGTATATATGATATTTATGTACATGTATGTATGATATTCATTATGTGAAATGTGGGACCTATATCTCCCTCCAATGCATTAAGAAATTATTAATATTATTTGAGATCAAAGGGTACATGAGAGGTTATCCCAATCCTGAAAGAGGGTACATGAGAGGTTATCCCACGTATGAAATAGGTTACATGGGTGGTTATCCCAATACCTAAAGAGGGTACAAAAGAGGTTATCCCAACCCCAAAATAATTACAGGGGTGGTTTTTTACGTCCTGGATCCGGAAGACACTAAACCAGTGCCCCATACCTGATTATCCACATTGCCTCAAGAACATTTCCCCAAATGCCAGAGGCTTCTGACTAGTAGTGAAGGCCTAGGTTGTGATAGTGGGGAAAATATGCCCTCATTTGAAGATTGTAACATAATTAAATAAATAATAACAATAGTGGAAGTAGTAAACAACATTAAACTAAAGTTAACCACTTATGATTGAAAGATAAATATAACCAGGAGTCATATAATACCAAAATGATGCAGCATGACACATGTTCTAAGAAAAAGTAAAAATATAATACATTGTAATTAATTATAATACAATACCAAAGTATTCTAACACAAAATAAAAATTAGTAGCATAACAATCCTTGGCATGCTCCCATGATCTCCTGCTCCTATGCAGTAATCATGTATCTAAGAAATGACACTTTCCCTTATCCACACCTGCAACAATAAAGTATTTTTGGGCCAAAAAACAAGACCCAAATAGGATGTGAGAAATAAATCACAGTTATAAACCACCTAATATTGGTTCCAATCTGTTAGTGAGTATATGTAAAAATAGTGTGAAAAAGGGAAAACAGTAGCTAGGAAGTACTGAAAATTAAAAAAATTACTACAAGTCTTATTTCCCATTTCTGTTCATTATTTTACGACCAAACATGTAATTAAATTAAATTTTAAATGTATTGAGATCTTTCATAATCCTATCAAACCCTCATATAAAATTTTTTAACATATACCTCATAAGGCTATCTAAACAATAAAGTGAACACCGAATCCATGTTTGTGCTTTGGCTTGGCAGACGCGTCATAAATCATTCATTATCAATATCCTACTCAAAATCTTGCCCACATGCATAAAAAACCCTATCATAAAGCATAATCAAATCCTCTCCCTCATGAATAGAAAATCTTTTCCCATGGACATAACAACTGCTCGTCCACAAGTGTAACAAATCATCGCCTACAAGAATATCCCAATCTCACTCGCAAGCACATTATAATTTCACCCACATGCATACCACATAAAAAACACACATGTAATTTAAACTATTACATGGAAAATATTGATCAATTCATGTGGGAATAAATAATATCAAAAGTCTATCAGTAATATAAAAAATTAAAAGGATTAAACAAATATACGATCATATGAGATATTTATGTAACAAATGAAACATATGAATTAAACTATCACAAGGCATAACCAATCATTATCTCATGTTGAATCATATTCATTTGACCAATTCCATTTTTTTAACAACCCATAATAGGGAATTCAAGGATTTACTCACAGGAAACCTAGGCCAAACGTCTTAACATTGGTCATCCAAGAGAAACACACCCATGGGGTGGCCCTTAATCAAATCAAGAAGTCTCAAACATGATTTATACCATAAAACCAATTACCCAAACCATGTTAGGAAATAACACATGTCAAATTCTCAACCAAGAGACACCCTAAACATAGTAGCTAAACACAATGGAACATACAAACAAATTGACATTAAGAAATAAGCATGAGACCACAAACCTCGTTGTAGTACGAATCTCCTCGTCTATACGTGATTTCCAATTCAAGATAGAACATAGTAGATATATGAAAAATGATTAAAAAATAACCCATAAATAAATTATTTAAGAATATAAATTAGGAATAAAAACTCAAGAGTAATATATAGCTTACTAAGAGGATTCCAACAGATTTTATAGTGTTCAAATTAGCTTCTGAATGACGAAATGGGAGAAGAAATCCATCCCGGTGCTGCTTGTTCATCCACCCAGTGACCCCTCTGTCAAAATGATAGAAGAACAAGGATACTACTGATTTTAAGTTAAAAAAAATAAAATAAACGGCATGTAAGTCCATATACATGGCATGTATTTCATTTATCTATTCATTTGGTGGTTGAATTCCACTGACATAATTTACAACGTCTGCCAACATGACTATAGGACATGTACTAGGAAGTAAACAGTGTGTAGTTAGTTTTTTATCTCATCCTTGCTGACATGACCACACTCCATGTATTCCCTTCACACACAGACATACTACATAGAGTGTTCTTAGGATTACATGGCGTGTAACCCCAGATTCTAGTACTTTTCCCAAATTTTCCTTGTTTTATTGAAAACAAATAAAAGGTAAAGAAAAAAAGAATCCATACCTTAAAGGATGAACTAAGTTCTTTCAAACATCCCTCCTTAAAGAAATTTGTCCTTGAATTTACCTTCTATGGGTGGTGAAGGAATATCTGAGAATAACTCCAACCACTGAGCACGTACGTCAGCCTCCCTCTCCCAAGTCTCATCTTGTACTCAAATGTAATGCCATAAAAATCGTACGAGACAAACTGACTAGACCCAGAGAACCTTCTTGCTCCTATAAACTATACAAATCAGATGATCCTTAAAGGATGCATCGACTTGAGCTCAACCTCCTTAGGCTACAAAATGTGAGATTATTCTGAGTGATAGAGGCATAGCTGAGATACATGGAAGACGTCATGAATGTCTCGGTGCCTTTAATGATACTTTAACTGATAAGACACTGGACGGACTCTCTCCAGAATCTCAAATGGTCCAACATATCTCAGTGAAAGCTTACCCTGTCTCCTAAACCTATTATGTTCCTACCTCAGCGCGACATGTAAGAAAACTCGATCCCCAACCCTAAAATACAAAGGTCATCTATTGTGATTAGGGTATTATTTCTGACAAGACTTTATAGTATCCATTCGCTTCTGATTCAACTGAACATGCTCAGTGGTCTTCAGGAAAAGATGAGGTCCTAGCATAGTTGCCTCTCCTACCTATAGACAACATAGGGGTGATTTGTATGGCTACCATACAAAGCCTCATATGAAACCATAAGAATAGTATCCTTGAATTTATTATTATAGGAAAACACAACCAGGGGTATGTGTCTCTCCCAAGAACCCTTGAAATCCAAGACGCATGCCCAGACCATCTCCTCTATAACCTTAATCGTGCACTCTAACTTTCCATCTGTTTGGGGGTGGTAAGCTGTGATCAAAAGTATTTGTGTACCTAAAGCCCTCTGTAGCCCTTTCCAGAAATGAGAATTGAAGAAGGCATCTCTATCTGAAATGATAGAATGCAGGAACTCGTGCAATCTTACAATCTCATCGATGTACAACCTCCCAATTTCATTAACACTGAAGGTTTACTTGATCAATAGGAAATGTAAAAACTTTATGAGTCTGTCAACAACAACCCATAAAACATCATTTCCTCAAGGGAATATCAATAATACTATCACAAAATATATTGTGACATCATTCCATTTCCACTTTGGAATGGGTAACTACTGTAATAGACCTGTTGGTATTTGGTGTTCCTCCTTCACCTGCTAAAAAGTGGAAATATATCATGACAAAACCAGCTATGTCTCTCTTTATACTAGGCCACAAATACTGACGATGAAAATCCCAATACATCGTGGTGACACAATGATGCATTACCCATATAGAGGCATAAAAATCATGTATCATCTCCTCACGTATGTCCACTAAAACCCAAAAGCGTCCATGGATACACAAGATCTCATCCTTTCATACCATCCATGTAGGAGGAGGGTCCTCACCTACCACACTCTCCCATAGAACTAGGACTTATGAATATGATAGCTGCCTTATCCTCACTCTGTCTAGTAGGGTAGAGGTAACAACCAAAGATGAAATAAATGTCTATACTTTTCTATCATGAACCTCCAAAGGCATATCAGAGAACAATTCCATTATCTTCTACTCACCATTGGCCTCCTTCACTCCTTATATCTGAGTCCTCATACTCAGTGTGTTAGCCACTACATTGCCTTTTCTTGGTGTATATGCAAGCTCAAATTCAAAGGACTGAAGGTATTCCACACACCTTCACTATCTCAAATTTAGATCCTGATGAGTAAAGGTATACTTGAGGGTTTTTTGGTCCATGTACACAACAAAATTATCTCCCAATAAGTAATGTCTCCAACAATGTATGAAATCAACAACCGCTTCTAATTCCAAATCATGTGTAGGGTAATTATTTTCATGTGGCCTCAACTACTGAGATCCATATGCAACAACTCAATCCACCTGCATAATAACTTCTCTCATTCCAATACATTATGCATCATAGTACACTGAGTAACTCTTTCATAGCTCTGAAAATATCAGCATTGACGCTAAATTCAAATGCCCCTTCAGCTCTTAAATGTCCGTCTCATAATAATATTACCACAAAAACATCACACCCTTCTTATTCAAGCCCATATTTAGTGCTTCTAAGCGTGAGAAGTCCTGTATGAAATGAATATAGTAACTAGTGAGCCCCATGATACTCCACAAATCAAACGTGTTCTTGGGATGTTCCCAGGTAACTAATTCTCTCACCTTATATGAGTCTATTGTTACTCCTATCTCTGAGATAATGTGACCTAAGAAGTAAATTTGATCCATCCAGAAGTAGAATTTTGAGATATTAATATATAAATAGGGCTCTCTCATTGCATTAAAAATAATCTCAAGATTATTGGCATGATCGTGTTGGTTGTGAGAATACACCAAGTCATTGTCCATGAAAACCACCACAAAAGAATCTAGGTAAGGATGGAACACTCTATTCATCAGTGCCATGAAAACTACTGGCATGTTCCTCAGAACAAACAGCATAACCTGGTACTCATATAGACCACACCTACTACGAAATGTTGTATGAGGTATGTTTGCCATCTGAACACATACATAATGATATCCTGAATTTAAGTCAATATTTGAGAACACTCAAGAGCCTAGAATATGATCAAACAGAGCATCTATATATGGCAAGGTATATTGATTTTTAATTGTAGACTATTTTAGTTTCTGATAGTTCACGCATATCCTAAGGGTACAGTCTTCCTTTTTCGGGAAAAGGACCAGTGAACCCATGGATAAGTACTTGTTCATATAAAACCCTTAGCTTCAAGATCTTCCAACTACCTCTTGAGCTCTTATAAATTCATCATAGCTATCATGTAAGGAGGAATGGATACCAGTGCAGCTTCTAGCACTAGATCAATAATGAAATCCACCTCTATGACTGGAGATAAGCCTGAAAATTCATTCGAGAAAACAGAACTGAAATGATCAACCATTAAAGGGAAATATTCCAAACATGTTCCCTGGTTATCCAGATATAAACTCGCAATCTGGGCCATCATCTCTCCCAACCCACAATTCTCGGGTCTAGATTGTCTTGCATGGACATCCCATTCTCCCTTGTGTAGAAAATACCTACCCTCTGGTGATGTGAAACTCACCCTACAGTTATATCAGTCAATATAGGCCTAAAAGTAGTCCAACCAGTCCATTATAAGAATGAAATTAAAGCCTGTCATCTCTAAGACATAGAGGTACCAAAAGAAGTGACACCCACCAAACTCAAGGGGACACTCCTTACACTGACACACACCTACCATTCTTATCCCTAATGATGTTTCTAGAATCATAACATCACCAATAGTAATGAAAAAAAGCCCAAGGATATACAAAATATATATTGATATGAAACTATGTGAAACACCCATATCAAAAATTGATGATGATAAAACAGAGGGTACTAAAATAATACCTTTGATAGTAGATGGTTTGGGATCCTGATCGTGCTGGGTGTATTGTACTGCATATGTATAACCTATATCGTGGCCCTACGACATAATATGGCTACCCTGAGTTGACCAGCCTTGCTCTCAATATGATCTTGGGGACTGGCTACCACGACCATGACCACCTCTTCGGCCTGAATGGACTGACATATTGCAGTTCCATATCCGGTGAGAAGCTACTGACCCCACTCTTGAACATGGAGTTGGTGCATACCCTCTCTCACTAGATGATGAGGGAAACACCCTACAGTAATGCTATAGATGGCCCATCGTACCATAAACTCGACACTTGACTAGATCCATCTGACACTATGGTCTCATTTGTCTAGATATTCCACACTAGAAGCACATCATCTCACTACTAGAAGAAACATTATGACTACTCGTATCCCCACAAGAGAACTTCATATGATGATTCTTGCTTTCGGTCGAGATAATACCAGATCTCAGTGCCAAACCTCCCTTGTTTTCACATCCATCTTCCTATAAATTATTCTCAATAATCCGTTATAGATTCACAATGGAATATACAGAAGGAAACCTAAAAACATTAACCTATGATCATAATTCATACCCAAGACCATCCTCGAATCGCTTATCCCTTAATGTATTGTCACCCATCAGAATATGTGTGAATATTTGAAACTAAGTGAAATGGTAAGAGTATTCCATCAATGACATAGCACCATGCTCCAGATGTATGAACTCCCGAGCTCTATCATACCTGAGAATCTTGAAAAAATAATAGTCATATAAGATCGTCGAAAATCACTCCATGCCATGTCCCGATGATACTCTGTCTGTGTGATAACATCACACCATCTATTATCCGAATCATTCAATATATAATTTTCGAGCTTGACCATCATCTCAGGAGGTGTCTCTAGATGTTTAAAGATAGGTTTCATTGATTCCAGCCATGATTCAATAGCTTGTGGTATGTCATCCCCTAAAAAAGTAGGTGGATGTTACTGCTAGAATATATGAATCGTCTCTTCCATAGATGTGTAAGCCTACGGTTCTACCTAAAAGGTATGCATGAACCTCAAAAATCCTTTAAATAAATGTGCATCTGCAGCTATGTCCAATATAATGGTTGGTGCCATAGCTGGCATAACTAGAGCATCTATCAGTAGCTCATGGCCTACCATCTCTAGAGTATGATCATCGCCACTCTCCTGGCATACAGCTCATGGTCACCATTGTGGAATGACTCTACAAGGTCAAGAATACTCTTTAGTTAAAACTTATTATCATGGTTTTTTTAATTCAATATTTCCTAATCAAAACATAAAAATACCCTCAATGTTTATAATAAGGGACTCCACAACATGTAAAAAGGATAGAAGGCATGTACCCTTAATCTATTACTTGGTCCTGTTCTACTGTCGGCCTAGGCATGCATCAACCCCAGGCACACATCGTTTTCCATGCGTACACAATATGTACACATGTCTATCATCTTATCCATGTACTCCCCCATTGACAGGTCCACACGGGTTCTGCCTGGGTTGGCTACACAGCGTGTACCAAAAATACCCGGCATGTTTTGATCAAAACTCAACAGCCCATGTTCCCTCTCACACGTCCTGTTACATAGTTATATACTACATGTAATGTACACATGGTACACGATGTGTTCATATTAAAACTTATAACATCATCTTCCCCAAATCGGATGAACAAATGTCTGGATAGGCTAAACTACAAGCCTTATATACTGGGTTTTTCAAGACAAAATCTCCATATTTTTTAGAAAACCCCTATTCGGTAGAAAACCAACCGTCGGGTTGCCAAATTTTGATCCATGAGATCCCATATTCTCCACAAATCAATGTTTGGTACCTAATAAGAACATATCTGTAACATGTTCATTAACATATTCATTTCATCAGTGATTCATTTACCAATTCATAAGGTCCTATATATCTTATAGATTAAAATATGACATCAAACATTATCTACTGCACCCAACTAACACAGCAACAGGAACAATTATCACATCAACTATCACAACAACATGAAATATCTAATGCATACTAGATAGAATGGAAAAATGCATGGAATGTAATTATAGAAATATTTTATATGATTAATGAGATGGAAAACCCTCATCTCGTTAGGTTTCAACTGAAATAGAAAACACAATTGCATCAATAGTAATAGCATAAATCAAGTGCATCACCCAAAAGTGAAACAAAATCAACTATAATAGCTAAAAATATAAAAACCCAAATTAATTTGAGGAAATTTTGATTTTCCCTATACATGGGGTAGCTACTACTGGGAAGAACTAATTACAAAATTCCATATTCATTACATCATCACCAAATAGTAAAACAAACAAGAAAATAAATTCCTCTAATACCACTTTTTAACATCCTAGATCTTGAAGCCACTCAACTAGTGCCCCATACCTGGTTAGCCACATGGTATGAAGAGAATTTACCCAAACTCAATAGGCTGGTGACTAGCTAAGAGGGACTACGGTGTGATAGTGGAAAAAATAATCCCTCATTAGCAATGTGTAACATAAAAGAATAAATAATAAAAATAACTAAAGTTGTAAACACCAACCGACTAAATATAACAACTTAAGACTGAAATATAAAGATAACTAGGAGTCATATAATATCAAAATGATACCTCATGTCACGTATTATAAGGAAATAATGATAATAAAATACACTATAATCAATTACAATACAATACCAATGTACGGTAACACTAAATGAAACTCAATAGAATCACAAGCCTTGTCCTAGTCCCATGCTCTCCAGCTTCTAAGCGGCAATCAAGTACCTCAGAAAGGGCCCTTTCCCTTATTGACATGTACAAAAATATAGTCTATTTGGGACCAAAAACATGACCTAAATATGGTGTGACAAATAAATCACAGTAAGAAACCACCTATGGTCGGTGACAATATATCAGTGAGTATATGAATCAATAGTGTGGAAAATGGAAAAGAAATATCATGGAAGTACTCAAAAGTAAAAAATCCTACAAGCCTTGTTTCCCATTTTCGTTCATTATGTTTCAATTAACTATTAAATTACCTTATGTTATATAGGTCTCAATATTTAGAATAATCCTCTCAACCCCTCATATAAGAATGTTTAATAGATATGCTCACAAATGAAATTTATGTAACAAACACAACATGTGAATTAAACTATCACAAGGCATAAACAATCATTATCTAACGTGGAATCACATTCATTTGACCAATTACATTTTATTTAAAACCCATAATAGGGAATAAATGGCTTGCCTCATAGGAACCATATGCCAAATGGCTAAACAATTGTCATCCCAGGGAAACACACCCACATGGTGGCCCTTAATGAAATCAAGAAACCTCAAACATGATTTCTATCATCAAATCCAATTACCCAAACCATGTTAGGAAATAACACGAGTCAAATTATCAACCAAGTGACACCCTAAACAAGGGAGTGGTGCATGATAACACATATAAAAACATTAAATTAAGCAATAAGCTAGATACCACCTACCTTCTCTTAGTATGGCTCTCCTCATCCAATCTCGACTTCTAATTCAAGATAAAAAATGGTAGATCTATAAAACAAGATTAAAAATTCAACAATAAATAACTTCTTTGAGAATAGAAATTAGGAATAATGCCTAAAGTGTAATTGAAAGCTTACCAGGAGGATTCCAATGGATCAGACGGTGTTCAAATCAGCTTCTGAATGACAAAAGATGAGAAAAAATTAATCCCAGTGTTTCTTGTTCATCCACCTAGTGACCCCTCTGTCCAAATGATAGAATAATGAGGATATTTCCCATTTTAATTGGAAAAAATTAATTACATAGAGCGTATATATATATACACATCATATAGTCATTTAACTATTAATTTGGCAGCTGAATTCTACTGACTTACTTTCCAGGGCATGCCGACATGATTATACTGTGTGTACTAGGAAGTACATGGGGTGTAGTTAGTTATTCAACTCTTACTTACCGACATTCCCACACACCATGTATTTTATTCCCAAATAGACATAATGACTGCTGTGTGCTTAGGATTACATGGAGTGTAGCCCCAGATTCATGTACTTTGCCTAAATTTTCCTTGTTTTCTCGAAAACAACTCAAAGGGAAAAGAAAAGAAGAAACCTTACATCAAAGGAAGAACTAGGTTCTTATATGGTTATCCCAAACCAAATTGTTTTTAATGTCTTTGTGGGTATCATTTACATAATATTTTCTATTATTATGGGTATGCCATAAATATAGGTCTAATTCTAATGTTATGTTCTCATGGATCATGTTCCTTGATTCCATTATGATTCATGGATTATGGAAATCCAATATTAATTCCATGACTTTGGTTTATAATCTATGATATATAGGGTACATTTTTTAAATGTTATCGTCAAATTCTCATACTCTTATTATCATTATATATTTATATCTCCCTAGATTACCCTTACTGAGAATTTGAGATTACCATTTCTTATGTTTCCTTTCTCTATGTTATGTAGAATGGTATTATGTATGATATGTTTAAGAAGGGTTCTAGTTATGAAAAACAGAGTGGGAGATGATGTAGCTCAATCATGGATTAATTGTTTATGTATCAATGTTTCCAAAGTCACTATAACTAAATGATTTTGGCATTGATTGTTATGTTATGTAATGAATATTCATATGTAAAGATGTAATATTAATGTATAATAAGTTCAGGTCATTACAGATAACTAGGGAGATAGGGGTTAGTTTAATATTATATTAAGTAGGTTGGTGTCATTTATTATTGTGATCATCATTCAATATTATGAAGAATAATCACAATATTATCGGGTTATTTTTAGTGGTAGATAAGGACATGATTAAAGTTATAGGTTTAGTGTTATGGTTTACATAAATGATATAAAATGGATTACAAATTGTGTTTGGTGATGTTATTAATCTCAGTGAAATTGATGCCAGTATATAAGACATATTTGTTGTAATATGAAACTGATTCATACCACTAAGAGTATATCCTAAGGGTATCTTATAGGGTTGGTGTGAAATCTTTAGTTGAATCAAATTTTAGAAGGGTTTTATATATAATGATAGATTTTATTCAGTAGATTTTGGGTTAATCATTAATGGTTTAGAGCGTAACACTATCGCATGTGGTACACTGGATGAAGAAACTTTTTATGTTTGATGTCAATGGTTTATTGTTTTGTCTATATACATAGTGTATTGGTGACATGTAGATGGAATGTTTTTTTAAAATATTTTTTTTTTGAGTTTTTTAGGATGGAATCATATACTTTTGTCAAGGCCTTTTCAAAAATATGGGAAAGAACTGATTGAATCATTTTAGGAAGTAGATGTTAAGATCAAGATGGTAGTGGTGGAGGAGAAATGTTTCTTCTATATAGGTGTATCTTAGTTTTTCATAGATCATGGACTTATAGAGTTTGATTAAGTAAATGAAAGGATTAGTTGTATTTCACATAAGAAATTATTTTAAGCTTCTCAGTTTATCTACTTGGGTTGTTTCATTTTCACAGATGAAAAGGGTTTAAAGTTTAAAATCATGTAGTGAAATGAGGCTTCTGATGTTAGTAATTAGCTCATTATTTTTGTTTTAAAGCATCAAGTCCTTTAAAAGGGGTAAAATAGAAAACCTACCTGATATATAATCCTTGTAAATAATTTATGATCATTTTATTGATTTTGAAATATGGTGTTTATCATTGGGATGGAATTCGTTAAAGTTCAATGAAAGTTAATTTTTTGGGATATTTATTACCAAAAATTCTTAGATAATCAGTTAGCAACCCAACTCATGCTTCATAAATTATTTTAATTTAAAGGAGAGTAATAGTTATTACATGAGGTGCTTTATGTTTTCAAAAATAAAAGAGGAAATGGAAAATAATACAAGCGAAAGACTTTGAAACATTTCTTTATAAGGAATCTCCTAAATTCAACCACATATGTAAATTTGAAACGTTATATTTGTTTGGAAAATGGTGTTTTACCCATGTAGGATAAAAATTTTGGTATTTGGTGTTTGTATTTGGACTAACCCTTCTTAATTTTTTTGATGATTTAACCAATTATCCTAGAAGAAACAATATAATTTTATATTTTCATTAATATATAGGTATAGAAATCTTATTCTTTGTTCCCTCATCAGTAATAATATAATGAAGAGATATATATAATTCTTTGAAGGAGTTAACATTAAACCCCAAATATGAGATGAATTCACATGGAAATTATGATAGAGCCTTGTGGCCTTAATTGATGGATTGAAAATCATATATTCCTTGAGTTAGGGATTTTTGTTTCTAATATTGTTTTCTATCCATCACATAGGAATCTGTCCATCTCGAATCTCTATGGTTGTTACAAAATAAAATAATTATTTTGAAAATAATATATTAATTAACATTTTTAACACATGGATACTTTATCCTATATTATTGAAATTCTTCATTAAATTTTTTAGTTTTTGATGGATTTGTTCTTTGTTTTTTATTTTTAATAAAAAATTATAACAATGGGAGTTTATTGATAAAATATTCACTATAATTGGTTGATAATAATTAACATAAAGTTTTTGAATAATTTAATTATAAAATTTATAATTCATCAATGAATGTTCATTTTCTTGGGATAATAAATTTCATTTATATTTTTTTATAATTCAATCATATATATTTACTATTCAATATTTGTTTACTATTATTTTGAGGAATTGAGGCCATTGTGCGATGATGAATGATATTGTATGGTTATGTATGATGAATGGTGGATAATAAGTTTGTTTATTGATTTTTTTCTCATCTCCATATATTATTGTTTGAGAAACTCATTATCAAGCATTGGAGTGGTCAATAGTTTAAAATTGGGTGGCCATAATGGATGGATGACTGGATAATACTTATTATGGGGGATCCATGGTTATGGAAGCTATGATAGATACACCAATAAAATATTTAGGTAATTAGGAACTAGCTCAGATAATTTTGGTTCATGTGGTGATCAATAAATATTGATAGTGTATAGAGTAGATTTTCAATGATGAAATGGAAATATAACAGTGGAAGAGAATTATTGAGGAATGGTGGTAACCATAATGGCGTCCAGTTTGGTGAAAAAGGTTAGTTTTAGATGACATTTGGGTAAACAACAATGGAGGTTTCATGAAATGCGAGTTTCTATACATTCTATATTTAGAATTCTAGTCAATATGATGATAATTTATCAACATCACTTGACATGTATCCTATCATCCATAAGGTGATAGGGTTTTTAAGGAATTATAAATATCACTATATGAATGAATATTTATCCTAAATTGTGTATTATAGGCCATGTATCTTATGTGTGTACCAAAGTACATGCCTGGATGACAAGATAACTCCATACACTATCTGGACCATGGTAAACTCCCTGTAAGATAAATATTCGATTTAATTATTTTTTTAACTATATTCCATAGTATTCAATGGGTCCTATAAATTGTGAAACATAATCAAAATTTTGTGTAGGTCACCCCCACTTGAAATGTTCAAGAAAAGTACACATGCCATATACCTTGATGTACATGATGTTTACTCTAAGGTTATGATATAAAGTATACTAGAAGTAATTTACTAAATGAAACGACGATTTCCACACACAATATACTGTATTTAACACATTGTATTAGTTAAATCAACATTATTTGGACTATAGTAGCATATTTTTCGATATTATTGAGGCTTACACACCATGTACTAAATAATACATGTGTCATACCATTTTTTTATTTTTTCCCATCTTCTCACCTGGGTGTCAAAATTAGACTCTTGATCAGTCCATTTTCATATATTTCTAAACAGAATTTGATATTTCATATATCATCATCATATATGGATTTTTTGAGTATTTTTGTGTAGATAATTTTAAATAAAATATGTATATGATGATGAGAGAAGGTGGGATTGTTGGAGAAAAAATGAGGTTTGTAACCCCCTATAAGTATCAATTTTCTAGAGTGTGGGTCCTCCATACACTTAGTGGAGTAGGTAATCCTCCTTCATATAGGGTTTTGGGTCCACATATGGATTAGGTAAACCCATCAGCCCATGTATACACTAAGCGGAAAGTCATATAGAAGGGTCGGTACCCTTTGACTGACTTGCACACCAAAGTGATGTGTGGGTCCCCCAATATGGTTTTAGAGTGGTTGTAATATCATGATATTTAAGTTTACAATCTCCTTAAATAAAATATATACTAAATATAATATTTAACACTCTATACTAAACATAAATGAAAAACCATGACATATTTTTAATATTAAATATGATCGTTAAAGCATAGATGTTAAATTAGACGGTATAAATTAAAGTAACCACATCTCAAAATAAATAAAAATTTAGGAAGAAATGGAATATGGAAGTATAAGTATTTTATATGAATCCCATTTGTTTGATATTTTAAAGGAGGTATCTTCTCTAGGGGTATCCATGAACTATTTGCAAGGTGAACTCAAGCAATTATAGGTCAAGTAAAACCATTTAAGGGAAAGGTAGAAGTTTGTAGAACTTGTTACAATATACATGCTATCTAAATCACAACCATTGATTTCCAATACCTGTTATCATAACCTTAGATCTTATGTAGTGGATATAAGGGTTTTTATGTATAAATTACTATAGTATCAATATGTAATTATTATCTATATAATCGAATGTTCATATTAATATAAAGGCCAATTTAACATAAATACATTTTGTTTTTGAGTGATGAGTTATTATATTAAAAATAACATATACCATTTTTATATATCAATATACAAAAAAATAAATTTTTATCCATCTAATATATATTTCTTAACAATAAATAATAATACATTCACATTAAAAAAAATAAGTTTTTCAATAATTTTTTGTCGTCTACCTTGATTTTTTATAATATAAAAAATATCCATCAATTATTTATTTTAAAATTTAAAAAATGATATTAATTTTTTAATTCATCTTATCAAAATTTACTTATTATAAACGCTTACATTATTTTTGGGAATATTTGATTTTATTTCAAAAATATTGTTCTTCCAAAAATTATAATTTTTATGATTTAATGATTATGTAAGAGTATTCTAAAAGCTTATAAAAAAATTTCAGTAATAAAATATTTTTTAAGGAATACCATTATACTTTTTAAAACATTATTTTAACTATGAAAACCTATTCCATTTTTTTATGAACAAAAGTAAAATGTTTCTTTAAATAAAAAATCGGTTTCAGTATTTTATTTAAATCAATATATTTTAATGTAATCTTCGACTTGGGATTGTTTTAAAACTCTCATAATTTTTTTATTATAAATCAATTTATTTTAGGGAAATATATAACCATGATAATTTTACCTTATACACAAATTTGGATCTTAAAAACATGTTTTTTTCTAAAAATTGTATTTATGCAATTACATGTGTTTATTTTAAAATTATTTTTAACACCTTTAAAATTTATTTAGGATAAAATTATTGTCAAATTTAAAAAAAAAATTAAAACTATTTAATAATTTGAATTTTTCTTTTGTTCGTTAAAAGTAGTTTCTAAGGTAAAAAAATAGGTACCCTAGAAAAAAATCAATATTGGTAAAAAGTATTTTAAAAAGGGGAAAAGGAAATAAATGTTAAAAAAATATGTTTTCTAATGTATATTTGAAATTTTTCTTGAAATAATATTACCCCATTTCCTTATTTTCCCCTTTTTAATCCCTTGATCCTTTAAAAAGAAATAACATTATTAAAATTCAATGTGTATTTCTAAAACTACGGATCTTATCACTTATAAAAAAAACACATCCAACAATTTAAAACTCACCTCTCCTTAATATTTATATTATAAAATCTTAGAAATATATTCTATTATAATTATATCCCACTAATATAAATTTTTTCACCTTTATTTTTCTTACTGGCTTCAAATCCTAAGAGTTTTTCAAGAAGAAACACAATCATCCAATATAAGTATTTCTTTCTCTTAGTCTTTTATTTCATAAAACTCTATAAAACTTTTCTATAGACATAATAATATAATGAAATTATTACCAAAATAATACTGAATTTTTTTATATTAATATGAAAAAATTATTCAATCCTTCCCACCCCATAATAAAAAAGACTTTGATCGTGTGTATGTGTGGACTACTACCTCTATGAGGTGATATTGCTCATTTTTCCATAACCACCTATCATTATTGTATTTAATGATGTTATTTATGAATTAATATTATATATATAATATAAATATTATTTTTAATTTCAAATTATCAAATACATTATTTCTATTTCATTCATTAAGAAATTGAAACATTAATAGTTCATACATGCAGACTACTACCTCCACGAGCAATGAGTTTTCATTTGTCCTAAAAAACTATCATGAATGTATTTCAAAATATATTTAATACAAAAAAATTATTTCCATAAAATTATTATAATTATTGATACTATTGAACTATTTCATGACACTTTATTCAACAGTAAATGTACATAAGGATTTATGTAAAAAGGTACTAAATAAATTTAAGTAACCAATATATGTTAGAAAAATATACAATAAATTAATATTATATGATAATAAATGATCCATATTTAGTTAAATACATAATAATAGTTTTAATAATAAGGAATTTAATAAAACTAATTTGATTATTTAGGCATTTTGGCATGTGTGTAGAAGGAATCAAGAATAAGGTAAGGATTTCATCTCAAAATTCATTTATTTGTGTTGTGTTTTGCTTTATGAAACTAATTTAATTTTAATGGAATATATACTACCAAATAGAGGTGTTATATATTTCAATATATTTTATTAATGGTTAATTATATTTCCATTTAAATCTCACCTTCTATGTGTTATAATCAAATGCTTCTCAAATTGTCGGGGGTTTTCCTAACTCAAATACTTTCCTTGGGTATTAATCACTCCCCTTTGAATAATACCATTAAAGATTGATATTATCTAACCTATGGTGATATTATGTTTCATTTTAATCTTTTTTTTCTTTGGAAGTCATGTTTCACACCAAATAATTATTCCTAGATGAATATACGGTTTCAATAAAAATGTAATTATGCTAAGAATTATTCACACTTATTTTAACTTATTTTCTCTCCATATCCGTATTTTTACTGCCCACTAATTTTATACTTTCCCTAGTAAAAACTAAAATATTTTTTATCTTCTATGATTCTTATATTCCATTTTAGTCATTATAATATAAGGGTTTCAATATGTTTTTAATGATGTGGGTTTATGATCATGGTGTTTTAAAATATTTAAAATAATTTTCTTTTCTATGATCTTATATATTTTCTCTCTATATTAAAATTTCGACATTGTTTCTTTATTATAAATTTTTATTTATTTGGAATTTATTTTTAAATAATTTTATAATAAGTTTACTCTTCATCCATGAAAAAATGTATTTTTTAAAGTGACATAAAAATCACACTATTTTCCGTTGATATTAACAAATAATTTTAAAGAAAAACACTTTTCTTATTTTTATTCAATTTATAAAGGATTATTATACAATGGTGTAACTATTACTAAATCAACATATATGTTTTATTTTTAATTATACATTTAGAGTGATCATGTTTTTAGTATATAATGATCATGTTTTTATGTCATTTCATATTAAAAAGTCATGATACCCATTTTGCATCCATGGTTTATTTATGATAAAATGAATGATTTTATTTATTTGGAACTCATATGAATGGATAATTATCGGTGGGTTCATATATTTCTTTCCAATTCATTTTTATGGTTTTAAATTTAATTATATAACTATAGGAATTGAGTAAGAAATAATCTTTCCACTATTGGAATCATGTATGGAATATTGGATCCACTATGAGAATTATGTATGGATTCCTAATCTTCGATTAGAATATTATGGTGATGATTAATCCATAGTGAAATTATTACCCATGGTTATGATTTGGAAACTTATTCTACCTATGATATGATTTATTTCTAATATATGCCAAATTATTGTGATATTACATGTTTTAAAGATATTCCACTTTCTTATGATATGGTTTCTTTATTTATTTATTTTTAATTATATACTTATAATCCTTATTATTTATTCCATTTTGGGGTCTTATGATTATATTACCTGATCCATAAGGATAAATAAATATTTATTATTGTTACTTATGATCCCATGATCTTTTATCTAATATTTATCCCTTACTCATGTTTTCCATCTGGTTTATGATATAAAAATTGTGACCAGTTGATATGTTTATCTTATTGAGAATTAAAGGTCACTACTTTCTATGGTTTCCATTACACATGTTATGTGGATTGTTATATCATATAATAATTTGATAAGAGGGTATAGAGGAGTACAATTATTTAGAAATTCTAGTAAGTGTTATAAAATAATATGTTTATGTAGCTGGATACAAAACAACAAAACATTCGATCCTCATGTTGTGTTAATATTTATGAGATGTATTATTTAAATCATATAAAAAATTTATTAACTATATGTTTTAACATGATTTTACATAAAAAAATATTTGATTTTATGTGCTTTAGTTTATTGGGAGTATGTGTGATTTGGATATTACATAACTTATGACTAGACATGATTACTAAATTTCCTTTAAGATGCATCATACAACTAGGATTTCAATCTAATAAATTATGAGAATTATGATTTTCTGACTATATTTGGTAGCTACTGATATATTATTATTTCAGGAGCTAAGTGGCGAAGATTATGATTTTACTTAATAAATGGTTTTCATGAAATGAAAAAATATCTAGCAATTTTGGGTTTCTTTTTTGTTTCCCTTAATCATAGGTTTGATTTGAATAATTATTTAAACTTTTCATTCAGTTTCATGGAATCCTACTAGGTATATTTATACTCAATAATAGACCAAAATTATACCCACAGATGTTTTGACAGTAAAAATGTGTTATCATTCAAAGGTGACCTCTACTAATGTAAAACTAGTAGATTTAGTGTATGTTGATTTATGGTGGATGGTGATAAAAATTTATTGTTGGATATTGTTCTCTGTTTCCTTATATTTCGGAGGTGTTTTCCTACAACTGGTTTCTGTTGTGGTTGATGGTATTATCTACTATAAGTTTTCTATTTGGGTTTCACCTATATGGAATTGTACTAGATAGTTATTATATCATACATTCATTATAATATCATTTAGTTTATTATATGTATATATGGATTGTAATTATTTATTTTTGTCATATATTAGAGTTATACATGTACTTATAATTGTTTTAGGCTAAATATAATGATGTATTTTATGCATTTTAGTGCTTTTTTTAGAACCAATACTATTTTATGTGAGTTTTCACTGTAAAACTCATTTTATTACTAGATTGAGTATACTCCCATTAGTCCAAGTCATTTTGGTTGTTTCTAATGCACTAAGACCATAATACCAAACCCAAAATGTGAAATATGC
This sequence comes from Viscum album, assembly GCA_963277665.1. Classification (NCBI taxonomy): domain Eukaryota; kingdom Viridiplantae; phylum Streptophyta; class Magnoliopsida; order Santalales; family Viscaceae; genus Viscum; species Viscum album. Next base: position 372,261,670 of record OY728160.1, on the reverse strand, counting down.
TAAATAAGAGTAGAGGTTGGTGTCATTTAAGGCTAAACATCATTTAGAAATCATGTAATATTGAGATTGGATACATTTATTCCATATAATCCTTATATCACCCATTATGTATTGATTCAAGGAATCCAAAATATCTTACCCTTATTATATCATTATTCAAGAAAATCTCAATGGTGGGAAGATCCTTGATAGTTAGTCTCAACATTAAAATTATTTTGTTTAAATTCATATAAGGTTTTTAGTCCATACTATAATGAGGAAATAAGTGATGATAAAATATCATGAATCTAGTTGGGATGTGAATCTATGGGTTATAAAAATGTATTCTGAAATTCACTTGTAATTATTGTTTCCTAGCCTAAATAAGGATATTAGTAGGTAAGTTTCAATATGGTTTACTTATCAATTGGTGAAATAAGAACACTAGAAACTTGTTGGAAAAATATATTCACTCATTATACCTGTATGTAAATGAGTTATGATTTTTATTATCTTTTTTACTTTATTTCCATTATCAAAAAGAGGGTAAGATACAATTTTTGTTACTGTATGATGAGAAAAAATATGTATCTATTTTTTACCATTAGTGAAACATATTTAACAAATTATATAAGAATGATATTTCCAAGGAAGTTATGATGTTTCATAGATTATTAGTAGTTTTATCTTGGATCATTACCAATTCTTATGAATTGATTCTATAATGGAATATAATCATATTTAGGTACTCTGGTAAAATTGAGTACAATATATGACCCTTAGACTGATTGCAATTCGAAACACCCCATTCAAATTCTTGAATATATACTATATTAGTTAATTCTTTACTTTCGTGGCTCATGGGAAGATCATTTATCAAATGTGATTTTCTATAATAATAATAAATACCCAATATATTTATTGATAGATCCTTTTAAGGACCATTATAAAAGGCCTCTTCATTCTAACCTATTTTAAACTGTAATTTGATTATAATAATTAATTGGGAATAATATAGATTATGAGATAATGAAGTAGGTGAATTATACTCTGAAATTATTTTTTACTGATCAAAGTATTCAATATCTATATGTTAATTGTAGAACATGACCTTTGGAAGTAAAGGTCAGGGATCAAATGTTTCCTTAATTTTCTGTAAGGTTTGGTCACCCACATTGGGAATATATGGGAAATTAACTCTACGGTCATTGAACCTTTTTATATCCTCAAATAAATTAGATAAATTTCATATAATCTTGTTTTAACACTAAAATTTAGTGCTATTAATAATAAAATTTAGGTTCAATAAGTATGTAATTATACACCTTATCCTACACACATGATCTAATTCAATGATATGTAGCTGGTAGTGTATAGTTCCTAATAAAATATGTTCATTTGCATCATTAGTTAAAGTGAAATTTTTTTTCAAGTTATTGTGATTTCTTTAATTTTTATTTTATGGAAAAAATATATATTATATGAAAAAAATAGTGGTGGGTACCTAAAATCAAAGTGGATTGTCTGATCATATTCGCTCAGTAGGCTAGAAGAAGTTTATCAAGGAAGAAAATACCAATATTTGGGGGTTTTTCTATAACCCCTAACTTCATAGGTTAATTTTACTTTTAAATTTCAATTCATTAAATTTTGAATTAATTGAATTTTAAGATTAATTGGAGTTAAAGGTAGGGAGAAAGGTGAAAGGGGTTCATTAGATGCACCAGGTATGCAATATAAGGATACCGAATACAAAGTGGTGTCTAATTTCCTATAAGGATAACTGGTGTTTCTATTGGGTAATCAGTTGTGACACCCAACCTCTATTTTCCTTACTATTTTATTCGTTTTATTTATATTGGGTCTTTATATTTAGTTATGGGTTATACTAGTTTAATTTTTTTATATCTTAGGCCTTTTGTGCAGGGCACATGGTTAGTGCACATAGTTTTTACAATCTATAAATAAATCATATGAGTGGGTATGTGATCTTGATATATCCATTTTAAATAATTAGCGCTTGGTTTGTTCAATCATGTGGCCCAATCGTGTGTTTCCCATTTTCCCTCTAGTATGGAGTGAATCATTAGCACATGTTTTGGTAAACCATGTGGCCAAACAATGATAATGACAATGATTTTTATGACATAAAATACAGAAAATAAACTCATATGATATAAACCTCAAAGAAGCTCCCCCTCTCCTCACTCTACTGAAATACACCAGGGTGGAAAGGGCTCAACTCCATTTCTCTTCCCTTTGAATTTTTATTGGTTTTCTTTAAGAGGTACAACACTCTATTACATTCATCTCCCTTTATTCCTTGTTTTACCTTCCTCCCTTTCCATGGTAATCTCTTGGTCAAACCATAATGTTGGATTTCAACATAATGTTCTTTGGTTATTGATGTAAGAGTGTGAATACCATATCTTAGGTCTTGTTATTCCCATTTTTAAAGGTCTCATCACATATAAACTTAATTTGAGGTATTTGGTTTCATTAATTATCTTTTTATTCACACATCATACATATTTTAGGTTTACAAATGTTAAATTTTATAATAATAAAAAATTAGAGGGTTTTTACTAAATTATAAATAAATTATTTATGTATATGGACTAATGAGTTAGTTTTCAAGGAAATAGATGTGTTCCATATAATTTATAAAATGTATAAACTGGTTTTAAGTGGATATTTATTGTTTAGTTGGTGTTTTATATTTCATATTTTTCCATTTTATTATGTTAAGGTCTTGGGGAATTTTTTGATTTGGTTTCCAATTTATTTCTATCTATCAGTCATTTATCTTGTGGAATACCTTGGATTCATTGAATAGTTTAATATGTTTATTATTACTGGTTCTGTTGGTGTCTCATATGAATGTGGATATACATGTTAATTTGGATATACACTTATATATTCATATGTAATAATATATATATAGGTGTATGTATGTGTGTGTGTGTATTATTTCAGAGGATTCCTCTTTTAAAAAATGGGCTTCTAAATTGTCATTTTATTTTAATGTGGCCTTTATAAAAAAATTTACAAATGAAAATTTGTAAATAAAATCCATAGAATCAGTTTTCATGTTTAATAGATATTTCAAATAATATTGATTTATAAATGGAATTTCAAAAAAAATTATAATGTTGATACTACTTCCAAATTATTATGGGCCCATTAGAACCGTGAAACATTTTATTTAAATGTTCTCACCTCCGTATAATCCCTCCACCATAAGGAGAGACTTCACATGGTCAGATGTAGGGTGGGGGGATGAGGAATGATGATTGTATTGTGATAATCCTTGATTTATATATTTTATATATAGCATACCCCACCTCCTATACTTATTATCATTTTGGGATCCTTGGTGTCTTAGTGAGGGATGACAGACATTTTTATCTTCTCATGTTGAGGTTAATTAAATACCCTATAGTTTCAGAGACCATATAGGGGAGTACATCTAGTGAGGCTATTTTAGAGTAATTGGGTTCTTATAGACCGGGGATCATCATCAATTATAAGACTTGATATCAACCAGAGTATGTCTAGGGTATCTTGATAAGATGTTTAGGAATTGACCGTAATAACCAGTTCATTATTGTTAGCTGCTTAATATATTTGGTTACAATACTTCCTCTTAAAACCTCATTATTAAAGATAAAACATTTTATTTCCTTATAACCAAATGCATTTGATTTATTGTGACACACACAACACCAAACCAAAAGTAATAATTGTATAATATATAACCATTTAAATGTAACAGTAAAATTTGCAGGTAAAAATAGAGGTTACATAATTATGAAAAATATGGACAAATAAAAATAAATGTCATTAACTATGATAAGGAATTTAAAAATTAAATTAGTCTAGGTAAATAACTAACAAGACTAATTTAATATTTTAAACGTAACCTTCCTAAAAATTAAATTTTACGCATTTAAAAAAAACAAAAAACATTATGAATAAAATGTATTATTGATATAAATAATATATTAACACAAATTTTATTATTAATTGATAAATATTAAGATTACGAATATTTAATATTTTAAAAAAAGCTATTTTCTTATGAAAAGTGTTTCATTATATTTTTATGTTTTTATATAAAAGTTAAATAATAAATTTTTCAAATTTTAATTTAAAATAAATACTTTTTTTTAGAGTCATCATTTAAATATTATAAAATTATATATTTTTTTGATTTTCTTTAATTATTTTATTTTAATGTGAATAGTGATAAATATTGTTTTTACCAAAACATTAAATTTTATGACTTTATCATTATATTAGAATGATATAGAAGTTGATAAAACATTTTAATTCATAATATATTAAATTAAAGAGTAATAATATACATTTTTAAATAGAATTATGGATTTATAAAACCTATGTTTAACATTTTGTTAACTTAAGTAATATCTTCAAATAAAAGAAACTACGTTTGTCATATCTATTAATTAAATATTATTTGGGTAAAATATAGTTTTGAATTGATATTAAATTTATATTAACATTATTATTTATATAGAAAATAAATTTGTATCATGAAATCCAAATATATAGATAATTTTATCCTATAAATATATTTTATGAATAAAAATGTACTTTTTCTAAAAACTGGTTTTCACACTATTAATTTTCTAATGTTAAATTTATTTTTCTTATAAATATAAATTTTATTAGAAAAAATATATTTTAAATTTTTAATAATTATGACCAAATTATGTAATATGGTCTATTTTATTTTTAGCCATTAAAAGTGAATTACCTATGTAAAAACTAGTTACCATGGTAAAACCAATAATGAATGAAGTGAAAATTCTAAGAGTAAAAGACTTACAAAAAAATTTAGAACATTTTTTAAAATGAATGGTTTATTTATTATGGAACCTATATCATCCAACACTCAATTATTGTACATTTTTAGAAATAATAGATCTGTGAAACATGTGATCGCTTTATATTTTTTTTAAATATTGAAAAAAATCAATTCTCAACACTAATAAATGGTCTCTCACAACCCCTTCCATAACACTAGAAAATTATGTTTAATGATGAAGATAATACCTTATTAATTCCACTATAATAATAATTCACCCCCTTGAGATTATATTCACAAGAGATTATCATAATCCTCCCCTTTCTAAGGAATCCCTTAAGGGAACCCCCTAGTCCCTCACATGTGTAATACTTTTCCATAATTTATTTTCTTTTATATATTACATTTCCAAATTTATTTTTCTCTTCATAATATAATTAAATATGTATTTTTTTATAATTAATGTTATTTTTCTATGAGAATAAATATTAACCCCCTTTCCCCTTTTCCCTTAAAGAAAACAAAAACAACATTCGTGTATGTGTGCGGACTATCACCTCCAAAAAGTTCAATGTTTCATTTTCTGTAACCAATTTACATAAATCTTAATAATATTTAATTTAATAAATAATTATTATATTTATAACATATTTTATATTAAAAAATTATAAAACATATTGTAAATTTATCATGTTCTATGAAATATGTAATTAAAACACACACAAAAATGAGGTAAACCGCCTCCATAGAACGATCAATATCTATTTTTTATTTTCATCACAAAATTTAATGGACGTTAATTAGAATTGATTTAATGTATATAAATTATTTTCATGAAATTATTAATTTTATATTATGATAAATTTGAAAACCTATTACTAATATGAGAAATAAAAAATAGCAGTAAATTTAACTATTTAAAAGAATGCTTTATGAGAAAAAATTATTTCTTCATACTATAAAAAAACATTGTATAGGTTATATTATTACTTTAATTATTTATAATTACTATATATCACACTTTTAAACAGTAAATTAGTTTATCAGTTTTCTATTATAATGATATTACAACTAAATCACTTTATAATTATCAATTAATTATTGTATAACCATGTTTGGGTCAGTGTAACCACATACATGTAAAATGAAATAGATTTATATCATGGCTGAAAATGAGAATTTAATTTATGTAATTATGTTGTATAAATAATTGATTAGTTATTTTATTTTATTTTTTAATGATAAAATTAATCTTAAACTCCATAGTAAAAATACCAATGTCTATTTGTGAAAAATAATCAAAACATGTTCGTCATTGATTTCATATTTAATTATTATAACCAAAACCCCCATAAAATTAAATTATGAAAATATAAATAATTCTAAAACCTAAATTATGGTACATTTTATGATCTAAATGTTTTGAACTTTTGAATAATAATGAATAAAAATACCAATATTATGAAACTAATTTAAGATAATCATGATTACTCACATCTTATATAAAAAATCGATAATAAATATATAATATAAATTTAGAGAATAATTATAAATGAAATTTTTAAACGTTTATATATATTAATTTTTTTCTAAAATCGGTGATTATGATAGTTAGTTTTATTTTTCATGTGGTTAAAATACATTTTTACTAAGCATGAATTACGGTAAGGGGTATTGCTAACTCAATTTTCATCCATTGAGTTACAAAATTTCTTATTGTAAATCTAATTTCCCATGATAGATTCATTATTAATATGTAATAAATGGTATTTTATATGATCCTATTTTTTGTGGTTTCAAAAATTATTCTTTATATTATCATTATAAAATGATTCTTACCTCAATGATTATGTTATTTTTAAGGGTTTATTATATCAAAATTTTACCACCTTAGTCATATTTCTTATTATAAACCATGTTTTCTATTTAATTAACCACCTTATTCCTATTTATATTTTCTTATCATTATCCTCCCATTATTCATGGAATTTAATGCTTCATTTTATATCACATACATTAATGGGTTTTGACTCAAGATTTTTGGATTTAATTGTTTCCTATCTCAATTTTCACCCCTTGAGACATATTTTTTTATTATACACAATGTATTTTATATAGAGTATATTAAAAATCATTTAATATTTTAATCATGATATTATATTTATTCCTATTATTTAATTTTTCATTTAAAATTCTATCCTTCCAAGGTTTTTGAGTCAAATTTATCTATGGTTGTAAAGGCTTATTTGTCTCATGTTCAATTACATAACACATGTTTGATATTGCACAACATGTTTTTATTTAAATTGTGTATTAAATGATCTATTTAAATCATGTATAATTAATATTTTTCATTTCATTATATTTTAATTTTATGGTATACCTCTCACATTCTATTTATTCTTATGTTACAATTATCATAAGGGTTTTACATCTCAATTTTTATTCAATAATATTTGATTCATATTCACCAGTTTTTCCATTTTGTGATGTATATATTGGTCATAGATTATCTTATAAATCTTATAATACTATTATATTTTAGGTGATTGAACTCATAGAAATATTTCACTACATTTTTCTTGAAAAATCAACCTATGTTTGATACTTCTTTTTTCTTTTAGTGAATTTCCTTTTTGAAAAATTTATATTTAATTCCTTTTATTGATGGGTGTTCACCTAGATTACATAAATTTATTGATTACATAAATTATTTAATTATCCATACACCTATTACTCTATATAATGACAGCTTAAGGGATGATTATATAGAATTCAATTCCATTTATTTATTAGTGAAATATTGAAAATATGTATACTTGTTATTTAAAAATATATTTTATTATTAATAAGAAAATTTGATTATGTATTTTTTAGATATCTACCTTATTTATGTAGATGTACTCTTCCCATGTTATACAATTTATTTAATGGTAAATTACTGATGTTCTTTTTGTCTATATCTCAAAATGAATGTTTATTGATTCTTAAGGAAAGTTGATTATGAATTATATTGATATTTATATGTATCATATTATGAATGAATTGGACAAAAATATGTGAAGGGAAAGGGCTGATATTATATATTCCATTGATGGATCAATATGTCTCAGGAGACAAAAAAGCTTGGGTATTTTTTTTACAACCTAGAACAGAATATTTGCTAAAAACACAGCATTGATGATAAGATCATGATGGATAATTTCATGATGTCTTTGAATAGGTAATAGAATTGGATATATAGAATTATACATTTCATTATTAAAGAACTAGTTACTGTTATATATATGTTTATTGATTTATATATTAACCATGTGTATGTTATTCTAAAATTATCTTTTGTTTAAAAAATTATATTTATTATCTATTTTGCCATATTATTTATGCTCATTTAATTCTAGCTTATGATCTTTGATTATTGTCTCCTATATTAAAACTTAATTTTTATTTGATCTCACCCCTTATCATATTTGTATTTCCATAGGTTATGGAGAGATACATTACACATTATATTTCTAATATAATTTATTTTTTGGGGATGTTTTTGGAAAAAATTTAATATTTATTACAGATTAAATTATTTATTATATAGTGGAAAATATCCATTTTATGAGATATACACAAACATTATTATTTAAAATATTTCTCTAAATTTATAATAATCTAAAACTATAAGGTTTTTAAAATGTATTTGACTCACAATTTTTTTGTGACATTGTAATTATTTAAAGTTAAAATTAGGACTCTACAGTTCATTTAAAAATTGGTATATAAAGAAGGTATTTATTCACATTGGATTGAGTCTAGGAAATACAGTTGATATCAAAGGAAGTTTTAGATAACTTTAGTTGTCAGTATGTTAGTTTAGGAAAATATAAGGGTTGATAAATTAAGGTTTATCATAATCTCAAAGGTATAGATAACCCATTAAGCTATTTGAGGTAATATTGAATATTTTAGGGATTTATATAAGATAATATTAGTGAAAAACATAGGATAATACTAATGGATATGTCTAAGTATATGAGAAAATCTCAAAATTTTGATAAATTAGAGATTGTGTGGTTCTACTAGAAATTATATCATTATCTAGATACTACAAGTGAATGCATGCTTTATAATAGATGTACGTAGGGGTAATAACTATGAAAAGGGTGGATTGGTTATAAACTCAATCATCACCCGGTTCATAAAAAAAGGGCCTAGATTCACAAATAATTTGAAACTTCCTTTGGATATGATTTGGTTGTCGACATTATATTTATAAGATATTGTAAAGGAATTATTATATTAAGGAATTATGTTAAGAAATATCAGAGAATGAAACCAAAAAATTCATATACTAAACCAAGAGTGATTAAAGAAAAATATAATTCTAATGTATTAATCACGAAGAGTAAGACATCTTAAAGTTGAATATTTTGGACAGTTAAAATAAAATAACTCTATTATGGTGTTAATCACACATGATTAACTCTTTTAGATTTTATTAATGTATTATGATCTATGGAACCAAGTTAGCAATAGATGTTATGGGAAATGTGAAGATTTTCTCAAAGTTAAACCTAATAGGATAAGAGATGGAGTGTAAAATCTTATGATTGTGAAAAAAAAGTTATCATGAATTATGATTAACAATGCTAACATAACTGAATTACCAAATATACCTAAGAAGAGAATGGTGGATCCTCATGGATGTTTGGATGAAAATGATGATGATGGAAAGAATATTCAATTTCCTATGTTTCATTAATGTGGGAGGAAACACCTCAAGGAATTATTGAAGGGGATGATAATTAAATATAAGTGTTTAATAAAGGAAAACAATCTCATGGGTGTAAGGGAAAGATAGAAGCTATAATTTTTTTGTTTATTTTTATATAAATTAGGAAATATTAAAATCAACACACAATATAATGGCCAATAAGGAAAATAGTCACCCAGAACCCCCTATCCATGGAAATAATAAACAACATACAAAAAAATACAGTTGAAGAGGATAATGATTCTTCACTCAAGATTCTCCAATTACTTATGTAATTTATTATTTCACTAAGTATTAGATATTGAGTTTAGAATAAAAACAGAAGGTGTTATGACTATTATTAAATCATCATCATTGATTATAGGAAGTTACTTATTACATATATAGTTTTTACTATTAATTTTATGTGGAAATTAGAATGGATTTTCCCTATTTGATAAGGTCTTATATCAATTTTCATATTAGGAAATATCACTACATGAGAAAAATATAAACATGATTATTTATAATTTTTTGTATTAGGATCATGATCCTAACTAGAATTAAGCGTGGGAGGAAAATGTAGAAGTACAGTGACCAGAGTTATTCATAGATGATTCTTTACAAACCTTATATGAAAAACTCTAGGGTGAGTTTTCTTAAGTGGGAGAGATTGTAAGATGTTAGGTTTTTCAATGAGGTATTATCACACTAGGATTTTTATTTTTTTTATTTGTTCTCATTAATCTTTTAGAACGTGGTTTCCTCTCAATTCTGTGTGTTCCAGATTTAATTTTTACGGATTTCATTTGTTTAATTTTAGACCTATGTTTATTACTTAGTATACTTATAATTTTTAGTGAAAATATTGAATTTTGTTCTTGATAATAGCTGAAAAATGGTTGGATCATGGTTAAAAAACCATGCGACATTCCTCATGAAACCGCATGAGCCATAGGATGCCTCTAGTTAGGGGTATATAACCCACATATGATTAGAAAAAACTTTTGTAATGCATGCACATGGATCTTCCATTTTTATAGAACCATTCTACATGATTGGCACATGGTTTACCAAACCATGTGACCAAACTGTGAGAGTTTCTAGGACATTAAGAATTTTGAATTGACCTTTATACCCTCTGGAGATTTTAACACCAAAACTCACATTTTCTTCACTGACTAGTTCACACAACATAAATGGAATATCTTCCTTCTTGATTACCCTCCACTCACATTGTGTGGATCTAGTGATTTACTCAATTTTTAAGGATGATTTCTCTAAGTTAATATTTTCCTCACTTATTCATCTTTATTCCTCCCTCCATATTCTCTTGAGTTCTTCTTCTTCCTTGGTCATGTGGATATAGGGTTCATGTTCCTCTTCGTTTATGTTTGGGGTTATGTCTTATTATGGTTACTCTATATTGTTCTCCCCTCTTGGATCCTTTGTAAAGTTGTTTCTGGTTGGCATTGTTGAAGCGCATGTGATTTAAGGTAGGTTTTTATTTTTACTTACACGTTAAATTTAAGAATAATTGGTGTATTTCGATTTTCACCTTCCTTATATGTTAATTACTGATGTATGATCTTTGTAATTGTTTTTGATAATAAATGAAGTTTTTTTCTAGATTTTTATAAACATATGGAATTGTTTTGTTGTGTGATGAACACCAAGTGTTAGATAAATTACTCAGTTGTATTTTTCAAGTAGAATATGTTTTTTATATTATGTATTGGATATGTAAATGTATTGGTGTAATTTAAAATATTGGTTTGGATTTATTAAATGGATTTATAAATGGCATTGACTTGAAATGTTTGTATGTTTTATTCATTGAAAATGGCTTGGCATGTGGTGATAGTGTTTGGACCATTTGGAATATTGATGAAAGTGCTTTTGGTTGAAAATGTGGTGTGAATGTTTAAATTGAATTTTTTAAAATGGTTGTGAAATTTCAACTGGTGCGTTTGCACCTTTTTTTTTTGAAATGTGGATTTGGGTCTTTGGAAATGGGTGATTTCTTGAAGGGTGTTTGAGTCCCATTTTGAACTTTTGTGAAATTTGTTATCTTGAAAATTGAACTTAGATTATGATATTTCCTTGGTTAGGCTGATTTTTGTGGGAGACCCACACCGAGAGGGTTTCTTGTGATCATATAGTTGAAAGGAATGAGTGTGTTCCTTGGGGTGGCTCAGGGGTGACTTATTATGCGAGTTACTTGTGTATGCTATATGTGCATGTGATTGAATGGTTTTTTGGCATTTTTGTCTCACCCCATGTTTAGTATTAACATGAGAACCTCGTATAACTAGTATATTTTTAGTGAATGGTTGCCGCACTAGCTAGTGGATCATAGAAGGGGGTATTTTTTTATATTATTGAATAGTGCCCTTTGGTCAGACCAAGTAGGGTGAGATTGAGCATGAATGTGAGAATTGATGTCATTGGGTGAGGAATTACTTTTAGATGAGTCAAGATTTATAGTTAGTTCTAGATTTTTCAACTGAGCTCCTAGGTTCTCCCATGTTCTTTGGAAGTTAGTTATCTACGATGGATGATCGAGATGCATTGTTGGTTGGTTACTCTATTATTTTTTAATTTCCCTTATTATGTAATCATTGTTTTTTCTCTCTTACATGGTGTACTTATTTTGAAATGTGACGAGTTGGCCTTAAAGGTTTATAAAAAATGTTTTGAAAATGTTTTACACTCCCCTATCTACTTTTTAAATGAAAAAAGTTTCTTGATCCTTGGAAATCGTTAATTAATGATACTAGAAAGAAATTTGGGTTGAATGGAAAAGGTGCAATGGTATGTATTTTTTTTAAAGTGGAAAATTTGTGTGAAAATGCTAGTTTTATATATTATATTTCATACCTAAAATTTATGTTTCCTTTATTTAAAAGTAGTTCATTGGGAATATATATATTTGTGCATGTCTATCGATTTTTATTATTCATGCCTATTGTTTTTTATTATTTTTGGATTGTGGTGTAGGTTTTAGATTTGTTTTGATCACTGTGGGAAATTTTTGGTTATGGTATCATAGAGTGAACCTCAGGGTCAAATGGATATGTGTGATAATTAAGTTCAATTTGGGTTTGTTGTGTATTTTTTTTATATTTACAGTATTTGTATAAATGACATTGAATTTGGAAATTGTATTTAATTTGAGATGATCTGTTAATTTTATTCTATTCAGTTTATTTTATATTGGGTGAAATTGATTCCTTGTTTCTTTTTTGATGCCCCGACACTAGTTTCAGACCTAGGAGGACTGGGAAAGCCTCTCAAGCCTTACCATTGACCACCTCGGGTGACTAGTCTGGGGTCACCCCTGGTTGGTTTATAACAAAATGGTATCAGATAAGGCTGATTCATTTGAAGACATATCTTTTAAGGCACCCTTTTGTTATTTGGAATGTTAAGGTAGATAAATTAGGACTGTTTGAACTTGTGGAGTTGGTATGAGGGAGTGTCTAGAAAAAAATTTCTATATCGAACCTTGGGTTTCCATTGGAAGTCAGGTTATGTTTTATTTCTTTGGTTATTTTGGTTTGTTTTGTGTTTTGGAAAATGAAAAGGGTGTTGGGATATATGTCTTAGTGAGATCACAAGGCCTGACAAGATCTCTGGAGTTGGGGATGTGGTCCTAGAAGAATATCCATGACAGTTGTGTGATTAACAGCTAACCATATGGCTCTGTCACACATCGACACTAGTTTTCCCTTGTGAACTATTTTTGGTCTTCCTGATTCAGAAAATTGTTTTGAAAACACTTAATTTATAAATTTTTAGAAGCTATTTTTAATTTGTTAATGGTTTTGTCTTGGGAATATGGAAAATATATTTTTAGATTTATTTTCATGAATGCATTTGAAAATGGATTTTTTGTAAAATGTTTTTTAGGTAAGATGAGAATGTGTTTAATGAGATTGTATTTTTATAATCAAAAATGGGGTTTTATCAAAATAAATAATTTTGAAGTGGATTTTTTATTTTTTAAAATAAGAATAAATGAGTTTTTAATCATATTATTTTTGATTAAATGAGGTTTTATAAGCTGCTGAAATTTTTTTCCATGCGATGAATTTAATTTTTTGTTTGAATCTAAGAGAATTTATCTTGATAAGAATAATATGGATATATTTTTTGAGTTTGAGAATAATTTTTGACTTTTTTTTTAATTATATATTGAAAAGTTTTATGAATTTTGAAATGGGATGTGGGCAGAGAAGTGGAAAACTTGGTTTGATAGTTTTTTATTAAAAAGTGGAAAAGTTATGTTTTCACATTTGGTATTTACATGAGTGATCACCTGAATAGATATGTGTGGGAATGGGTATGAATGATGAAATGGTAGGATTAGTACCTATATTGGAATGAGTTTATGGGTTCTTAGCATGGAATGAGAATGTGCATGTGTGAGGCTTCTTGGATACAATTGGTGAGTGTACAACCCACAAAGTTTGTTTTCCTTCAATTTTTTTTCCAAGAGAAAAATTGTGATGTTTTTGTAGCTATTGGTTATGTTTGTTGTTTTAATATTATTTAGGAATGTTTTTTGAGTGGTTTTTCTAATTTTAGTTCTTGATGATGAGTTGGTTTTCATTGAGATCTTGGTTCTCTTGTTTCATAGCGTATGCCACCACTAATGTTTTTATGGATGTTTGAGGTGAAAATATGGGTGGATAACTATTAGAGGAATATAAAGTTGATCAACACATATATTTACTTCTTTATTTTTTAAATTTTAATCTTTATATCTTTTATGGTTAAGCGGATCCTCTCGAAACAGAAGAATGTATGCGGAGAATTGAGAGAAAATTTACATTCCTTGAGTTTCCTGAGTCGTTAAAGGTAAATTTGATAACCTTTATGCTAGAAGGGTTGAAATATAAGTTGTTTATGTAGATCTCTCAAAAAAAGCTTCAATAATATATTAAATTGGAATTATTCAAATCTTTGTTCATCATTCAGTATTTCCCTGAGGTAGTGAAGGTGAGGAAGGGGATAGAAATGTGTTGTCTTTAATAAGGTCATGGATTGGTGCTGAAGTACTTGTTTCATTTTTTTGATCTAATTATTTACCTTCTAGAGTGGGATGAGGATGATTCTCTGAAATATTGATTCTTTGAGGGTAGTCTTAATCCTAATCTATAGTTGAATATGTTAGAGTTTGGTCTGAACTCCTTTGACAACATGGTGAGGCAATCTATTCATATTGAAGCTATGCTAGTGGGAGTTCTTGAGGTGGAAAACCTTCCTGGGAATTACATTAAAGAGATGGGGAATCATCCTGAAGCTATTCATGGTTGTCCTGGAATGAAATGGCCTCTAGTTCTTTCATGAGCTTCTTCTAAGCACAAGATCATGGTGTGTGATCAGTATGGTAGGGAAGATCCTAAGAATTCATTATGTTCGAATGATCTAAAGACCTACCATGTCTATGGATTCCTAGGTCACTTGAAATAGTTCTTTCATGGGGTTTATAGGAAGCAACAAGGAGCCAGATCCACCCCTTTGAAAAACACCCCATCCAATTTTTAGGAGTGAGGTACTGTCTTGGGTTCAGTTTGAAGGACCCTTCTATCTAGGTGTTCCTTTGTGGTGGTTTTGTTTTGTATAATCTTCCTTTCCTTGTGAAAATGGTGATGTATTGTGTTACCTTTTTTTGAAATGGAAAAGTTGTTTCATGAAACTATTTAAAACTTTTGTTTCATTATAAGTATGTTTTTCATTTGTAAATTCTAAATGTTTTCTGTTTTATGTGGCGGTGTGTTCTATGTGTACCTTGTTTCTCTTTTTTGAGTTAGAAATGAAATTGGATGATGCGTACGTATCTCTTGAACCCCTACCTAGGAGGAAGTGCCTTTTGTAGGGAAGTGAGTTTCATGGTGTGTCGTGTATTTATGGTTCTACCGAGGGTACTATGTGGATGTTCTTGATACTAAAAAGGGGCGTTAGGATTAGGGATTGTCAGATCATGACTGTAGGGTAGAATATAGTTCAAGATATCATGGATCCAACCATAGGTCTTGAAGTAAATGTCTTCTAACATTTAATAAATCATCGGGGGTGTGGGGAACTTTGGACAAGATATTATCTCTATCATTGGGGTGTGGGGAAATTGAATATTCATGTTGCAATTTTCCATGTTGTTGAAAGTTTATCCTTGTTGTAAATCATGGGTTTCATTGTGTGGTTAGCCCTTTAATATCTGTTTTGGTTTTGTTTGTGTTCATATGAGGATGGTTTCTTCTTGTAGAGATGATTAACCATAGTTTTTTTACTATATGGTTTGAGGATGGACTCATTGGATCCCCCCTTTTGGTGTGTGTTGATTAGTGTGTGGAGTTTCTTGGTTGGTATGTGTAGGGAGTTCTCAGGTTGGCCAATGAAAGGATTCCCATTCCAGTCTGTCATGGTTGGTTTGAGATGGTCAGTCTTTAATGGCATGGAGACCCACAGCGAATAATGTTGTGGTTTATTCTTGATATGACTGGTTCTAGTTGGTTTCCAATAGTGGGGATTCCTTTTGGGCCTCCCATGTTGATAGTATGGTTTAGTTTTGGTGTTGTATTGTGAATGGGTGGGTTCATCTAAAGTTGTCTAATTTCAATTTTCTCTCCATTTGGGGGAACATTGGGCTTTTAGAGCATTCCCAATGGTTTTTTCTAGGGAAGGGTTATGTGAGTTGTAGTTTGAGATTTATGTTATTTCTCGAGAATTGGTTTGGACTCCCTGGTTTACTTCAAATAAGAGGTATGAGTTTTGTTTGGTGGTGGTTCAAGTGTTCTTGTTTTAAGAGGTTTGATCATACGATTGTGGAAATCCCTTTTCCTTGATCGATCAGATGGATATTTTTTTGTGTTTTTGTGGACATAAATTGTAATAGTGGGGAGAATGTTTACACCCTGATTTTTATTTTGATCCTTTGTTCCAGTTAATATTTTGGACCTTGGTTTCTCTCGATTCCAAGGTGTTCCAAATTTACTCTATGAGGGTTTTTTGTTTACTTTTAGTCCCATGGTTATTCCTTAGCTTCCTTGGGAGTTTTTAGTTAAAATTATGAATTTTGGGATTAAAAAAAGTTAAAACATAGTTGGAACAAATTTAGAGTAAACTGTTCGACATGCCCCATGAAACTATATGAGCCTTGGGATGCCTCTAGTTAGTAGAACACAACCCACTCATGGTTACGAAAACCATATTAAAGTCATGTTCATGGATGAAACATTTTGGACAGAACCATGTTACATGGTTGGCTCATGGTTTATGAAACTATGTGTCCAAACAGTGTGAGTTCCCATGTTGTTCATTAATGGGTGGACAGTTGGCATACTGTTTGGGAAAACATGCTTCCTAACCACGAAAAATTCTTAGGTCATTTAAAATGTGAATTTTACTTTCTACCCTCTTGTAATTATATCCCCAAAACACCCTTTTCCATTCTTCCCTAGGTTTTATGACCAAAAGGGTGTCTCTCCCTTCCCCTATAAGATTCTCCCCTCCCATGGTGTGGATCTGGTGATTTCCTCATGTTTTAAGGGTGATTTGTCAAAGGGAATATTTTCATCTCTTCTTTCTATTCCATTTTTCTCTATATTCTCTTGATTTCTTCTCCATACTTGTTCATGTAGATATAGGGTTCATGTTTCCCATGGTTTATTTGGGGATTTTATTGTTCTAGTTTCTCTTAGTTGTTCCTGCCTCTTGGAACCTTCTTGGAGTTGTTTTGATTTGGCGTTGTTGAATCATATGTGATATGAGGAAGTTTTCCCTTTGAACATGCCCATTAAATTTAAGAATCTTTTGTTTCTTTATTTTTTAACCTTACTTATATATTAATTAGAGATGTGTAGTTTTTAGAATTATTGTTTTATGATACATGATATGTTTTTTCTGATTATTTTGAAGTATATGTCATTGTTTTTTTGTGTGATGCACACAAAGTGTTTAATAAATTTCATGGTTGAATTTTTAATGTGGAATATTGTTTTCAAAGAGTTTATTGGTTTTGTAAATGTATTTTTTCTATTTTAAATGGTGGGTTTGATTTATCAAATGGATTTATAAATGGATTGGACTTGAAAGTGGAGTGTGTTTGGTTCTATGAAAATTATTTTCCATGTGGTGATCGTGTGTGACCATTTTGGAATTTTATTGAGAGTGGTTTTGGTTGAAAATGTTGTGTGATTTATTAAAAAAAAATTTAAAATGGTTGGGAAATTTCAACTGGTGTGTTTTCACCTTTTTGTTTTGGTGTATTTGGTTCTTTGGAATTGATTGATTTTTTGAAGGGTGTTTGAGGCCTATTTGGAACTTTTGTGAAACTGGATATCTTGAAAAATAACTTTGTATAATCATCACGCCTTGGTTATGTTGATTTTTGTGGGAGGATTACACTAGGTTGCTCCCTTGTGATTGGATAGTTGGATGGAAAGAGGTTATTCCTTGGGTTCTCTCCGGGGTAACCTATTGTGTGATTTTCTAGTTTATGTTATATGTGCGTGTGATTGGATGCTTGTTTGACATTGTTGGATCACCCCTACTTTACAATTTACATGGGAACCTTTCATATATAGTGTATTTTTAGTGAACGGTTACCTCAGTATATTAGGATTTATCTATGGTTAGTTGCCCATAATAGGGGATATGTTTTTTTGATATTATGTGATAGTACCCCTCGATCAGACTAGGTAGTGTGAGATCGAGCATGTGGGAGAGAATTGATGTCATTGGGTGAGTCATGCCTTTGGGATGAGTCAAAATTTTTAGTATATTCTAGATTATTCCACTAAGCTCCCATGTTCCCCCATGTTCTTTGGTACATAGTTATTTGGGATGGATGACTGAGATGTATGGTTAGTTGGTTACTTTTGGCTACTTATTTTTCCATTTCATTTATTATGTGATCATTGTTTTTTCTATATTTTGTGGTGATTTTTTTTTGAAATGTGATGAGTTGGCCTCAAAGGTTTATGAACAATGTTTTACACTCCCTTTTCACTTTTTAAATGAAAATATTATCTTGATCCTTGAAAATTGTTAATGTTTTCTTCTTGGAATGTCATTTCGGTTGAACTGAAAAGGGGTAATGGGACACATTTTGTTTTAATGTGGAAAATGTGTGTGAAAAGCCTAGTTTTATATATTGTATTTCAGACCTGAAATTGTTGGTGATTTTATTTAAATGAGGTGCATTGGTAATAGATCTATTTAGGTGTGTCTAATGAGTTTTAATACCCATGCCTATAGTTATTTATTGTTTTAATCTTATGGTTTAGGTTTTATTTTGGTTCCAATCACCATGGGTAATGGTTAGTTTTTGTATTATAGAGTGACCCTATGTGTCATGTTGATATGTGTGGTCTTCATGTTTAGTTTGGGTTTTGTTGTGTAGTTTTTTGAATTTACAATTTTTGTATAAATGATATTTATTTTGGAAATTGTTTTTAATTTTGGATCCTATGTAAATTTTCAACTTTCAATTTTTTATAATGTAAAAAATTGTTCCCTTGTTTCTATATTGATGCCCCAACACTAGTTTCCAGCCTAAGAGGATTGTAAATTCCTATCGAGCCTTTCCACGAACCACCTCAGGTGACCAGTTCGGGGTCAACCTGTGTTGGTTTGTGATAGGTACATATCATTTTATTTATGGTTAAATTATAATTAAACCCTCACTGCTAGTACTCAACCAAAATATATTCACCTACGACTGAATGAAATGCTTTAGACCTTTATTGAATAATCTCTCCCTAGAAAAAATTTATACAAGATACTTAGGTATATATAACTAAGGTCATGTATAGTGATCTAAATAATCCATAACAGTCATAAAACCTTACTCTAGATGCATAAACTCACCAAAATATTCATATTTAAAAGTATTATGAAATAAGTAGTTATAAAATCTAGATTTTAATTACATCCAAACCATATCTCAAATCATATTATCCCAGTTCAGGACATCCCAACAACGCTTGGTGGATCATTGAAAAATATATGTCACGATCTTGACTCTTCACTATAGAGAAGTATCCGAGTGATATAAGATAAAACAAATAGTCTCAAGAGACAACTAAGAATCACATGTACCTCCATCCCCTGAAAAAGTTGGTGTATGCCACTAGTTGAACACACACATCAACTCTTCCATATTTGAGGTAGGTTATAGGGCTCCCTGAATGGTTTGAATAAAGCACATGAAACCCTCTCAGAACCTGACATCAGTACACATATCAAATATAATTGAAGATGCCTAAAGAAACACTATAAGAGGTTCTAATGATAGCCCAGGGCCCACTACCTTCTTATCGTGGCCATTTCCACCCTCCTGGCACACAACTAGTGGCCATCACGGTGGAATATCTCAACAAATGTGAAGCACATGCCCCATTCAAATATTTAGTAACAACCAAATCATAGATATAAACATAGGATAGGTAAAATATGATCAATAAACTATCCACACCCCTTTTTATCCTTATAAATCAATGAATGGTTAATAGTAATGATCATAAAGAACACCAAAGGCACTATATACTACCCACTTCTAAATTCGGCTATGGGTCAATCTCTTTGTTTTACATCATGATTCCTTGTATACGGACAGTCAATTACAATTAGAAATCCATTTAATGAAAAAATTTCAACTTAAAAAATCCATATCATTTATGTTCATATTTATATTAAAATTATCATTAAATGGTTGAATTATATGGATTACCATTTCCAATTTATAAGGGCCTATAAACATTATAGATTGAAGTGTGCCATCCATTTAATTCCAACCATTACATGTTCCATCCAATGTGACCAATGGCCCAGGAATCAACATTCCATTATTGAATTATTAAGGTTTATATTGTAGCCTTTATAGGGAAACACTATTTAGGTTATGACATGCACATCATGTAATAATTATGTTTCTCAATATTATATACGAAACATTATTCGATAGCAATTATATAACATGAGGCACACATAATAAATGTTATGTAATCAAGAAACACATCCTATATGGCATGGAATATGCATGTCATGTGAATCATGTAAGGTTCCTAAAATGACACATGATCCACTATTCCTTTCTTTATCAAGAAAAAGATAAAATGAAATTCTTTGATCATATCAATAATAACATAACATATCATGTACATCACCCAAAGGCTGAATCAAATCAATTATAATAGAGAAAATATAGAACAAGAATTCCTCATTACAAAAAATATGGTCATTACCTAAAACTTGTGTTAGATAATCCTAGAAATCACTTATAAACAAGTTCCATTTCATTCCTAATATCTTGTATATTACCTCAAAATAGTTAGGAAAAAAAGAAAGATCTAATTCCAAATTATAACATCTTTACCTAGGAGCCACTAAATTACCCCCCCAACCCAGTGGGTCAAATGGGCTCAAGTGTGCCTCCCAGTATGCTAGAGGCTTCTGAATAGAAGTGAGGGTATAAGTTGGTATAGTGGGGAGACTATACCATCATATTTGGGTTATAAAATGGTATCACAAGTGAATAAATAAGTGGAGGCGTAATAAAAATCAGTGATAAAAGATAATAATACATATGACAATAGTGATAATAATAACACTCCATGGAAGTATCATATAAAAATGAAGTGTGTCATGTATCTATAAAAAATGGAAGGAAATAAATTATAAAATACATACAGTAATGCATATATCAAAAATAAAAAAAATGAAAATAACTATCTCAAGATAGAATCAACAATATAGTTCAATCTCACACTCACTACACTTAAGAATAACCAGTTAAGAATTATAAAGTAGATGCTTACCCTAGTCCCTACCTACAACCATGAAGTCTATTTGGGATCCTAATGGGGTATAGAATAGGGTGTGAGATAACACTTAGTAGGCCACCACCAATGGTGTCTATAGCAACTCCTATCTATTTATATAAGAAGAATAGTTTTAAATATATAATAATAATACAAATGAATAACCAAGAGAGATATTGTATATCATACCAAGGCTCACTATAAAAAACCATAAATACAAGATAACTATAAATCATGAAAAATCATTCAATGTGGCCTATGTTAAGTAATGTAATGCCGGGCCTACATGGGATGGATCCAAGTTATAAAATGACTATGCAATCCTCAACAGTTTAATCCACATAACCAAGTGATTGGAATATATGGGATGGATCCAAGATATAAAATTACCAACACATCTTCAATGTCTTATGCCATGAAATATAGTGTTATGAATACATGGGAAAAATACAAGGTATAAAATGACCAAGGCATCCTCATAATGTATATGGATCATCTTCATAGAAAACTTGATAAATACTTGAGTGGATACCAAGAAGCATGTATATCGAGCATGTCCAAGGTGGTCTATGTAAGATAGATCCTTGGAGTTGAAATTTTACATGAATCCAAAGTAACCCGGATCCATGAAGTATAAATTTCCATGGAATCTAATGTAATCAAAATTTAGACACTCATGGGCCAGATTCAATTAGTATAAATGACCATGGTATCCAATGTATTCATAACCATTTCATCAATCATATAGAATCCATGAGTTTATCCAACTCATTCAATTTTTTTCAATCATCCCATTTAATCATTATAATAAATGTAATCACATGAAAAAGAAGCATAATTCATCTCCTAATATATCATTTAAATAATTTATTTTCCCAATAAGATGTCAAGATCTTACACACACCCTACAAGGTAGTATATCAATGGGAATATACAAAAAACACCTCATGGATGGTCAGGGTTGAGGTTAACAACATCCAATCATGACATGGTGCTGAGTGGGAAACCTATGAAGGTTCCAATAATTTAATCAAAACATTTAATTAATTTAAGATAAATGTTCAGAAGGATCGACATGTGACACAATAGAAAATATCTATAAAACAACTAGACATTTTAGGAAAATGGATATGTAACCTACCTTATGCCCATGGTATAACACTTTTCTAATACCAGATCCTGACTGAACCTCAATTGGATGAAAATTTAATAATGTATGAACAACCTAAAAATACGGTATAAGATCCTACACCAAAATTGCATCACCAAGAGAAAGACAAATTATAAAAAAACATAAGGAATGGAGAGATTATCAGCGGATATACAATGTGAGAGACAAAACTCAAAATGGATCATGGATTGAAGAGATATAGAAAATCCTAGGTTTAGCTTTCAAATTGCTCCTCTGAAAGTTCTCCTTTGTAATAGAAAAGGAAGGGGTTTGTCACGACCCGCCCTCGGGGTCCGTGTCGTGACTACCCCAAGCCCGCCTTCCATAGGCCAGGGGCTGGCGACTAGCACCAAGGCGTAAATCCCGGTAAAAAGGGAAGGCATTGCCTTTGAAAAGTAAGCACACACCACAGAGTAAACAAGCGGAAGTAAACACTAAACAAGCAGAGTACAACTGAAAGTGCGGAAAAGTAAATGGGCCAGAATACAAACCCAAACTGAAAGTAAAGTACAACTCAAAAAGGGAAAAACAACAACTGTAAAGTAAAGGCCGCTACTCCGAGCTGTCCACCGGAAATCCCACCTGAAGGGTGGGTACAGATAGCTCCTCTGCTCCACGGGTCCCACCGTCCGCTCCGTGCTCGTCCCGCCCAGTGGTCCACCTCCGGGTACCGTCCCGCTCCGCAAACCTCAGCTAAGGTCAACGCTGTCCGTCGTCTGCAACCAACACAACGTAGTGCGGGCGAAGCCCGTGCAGGGGTGAGTATAAGCTACTCAGTAGGGACCCCGAGACCCCTGAAGGTCTCTGAAAATCCACAAAGGATAAACCACGAAACAAAGTACAATCACGAAGTAACAACCAACACTGCTTAGGTATATGCCCATACATATACCTAAGTCATCAATTCAAATACGCTCCAACCTCCGAGCCCAAGTATAACTCAGTCCACGCAGGAAAGTATACGTATTCCACAAAGGAAAGTAACAGGATTCAGCTCACACAGGTATACTTCTTCAAGGACGATAAAGATGATCACTGATCCATCTAAGTCGTCGGACCCACGAAGGATCGATAGGTAACTAACCCCCGCAGAAGACCCACACAGGATCGGGCTCACACAGAACCTGTAGGCGCTGGCTCACACAGAACCGCTGAGCGCAAGGACCCACACAGGATCGGGCTCACACAGAACCTGTAGCACTGATCCTCGTAGGATCGCTGAGTGCTGTAGTCGTCGTCGTCGAATCCACACAGGATCTCTGTACTGTCGTCGTCGCAGTCACAGTAGCAGTCGTAGCAGTAGAACAGTCGCAGCCAGTACTAGGGTTCCCGCACACAGCAAGCTCGTACGGAGGGTCCGCTCCACGAGCCGAGAGGCTGATACATCAACTGTCACGAAGACCGAAGTTGATGTATCCAAAAGTTCCGTATCGTCAACAGGAACTCAACGCAACAGACGGCGCGTCGATCGGACGCCCGGTCTGAGAGTTATAGGCATTTTCGTCTCCGGGGCCCGGTTGGTTTTTAAGGAAAAACCAACCCGACCGTACTCCACCTGCGTCCGAACCTCGGGCGGAGTATTCCAAAAGATCCGTCTCAATAAGAGGAACACTACGCGACTGACGGCACGTCAATCGGACGTCCGTAGCTCAAGATATGAGCGTTTCCGCTCCGAAGGCCCGGTTGGTTTCGTGAACGAACCAACCCGGCCGAACTCAAAGTAATCCAAAACCTTGAGTGCAATATACCGAAACGACCGTCTCGATCCAAGGATCGCGTTGCCGCAGACGGTTCGTCATTCGGAGGTCCGAGGCTCAAGTTATGAGCCAAGAACCGAATCTGGTCCGAAACGGGGGGTCCGGGTCCGGGCCGACCCGGCCCGACCCCCCCCCCCCCCTCTGGACGGCGCGGCGGCCGGCGGCGGCGGACGGCGGCGGCGGACGGCGGCGGACGGCGGCGGCGGACGGCGGCGGACGGCGGCGGCGGCTGGCCGCGTGGCGGCGGCGGCGGCGGCGGACGGCGGCGGACGGCGGCGGCGGACGGCGGCGGACGGCGGCGGCGGCTGGCCGCGTGGCGGCGGCGGCGGGCCGCGCGGCGGCGGCGGGCCGCGTGGCGGCGGCGGAAGGCACGCGGGGCTGAGCCCCGCGTTTCACAAAAACGGCACGGCTTTAAGCCGTGCCTTGCTAAGAAACGGCCCCCGCAAGTGGGGGCCGGCTGAAGAAAACCGGGGGGGCTTTGCCCCCCCTCCTTAAATGAACCGCCCCCCTCATTAAGAGGGGGGTCTTGAAGGTCCGGCCGGGGGTTTAATCCCCCGGTTTTTATGACATCCGGCCGGCCCGCTGGCCGGCCGGTTTTTACCAACGGGACCGGAATTTCCGGTCCCGCCCTCGACTTCCGACGCCGGCGGCCCGGCCGCCGGTCTTTCCTTCCGCCGCGGCCCGGAACCGGCCGCGGTCTCCTCGTCTCACCGCGGCCCGGAACCGGCCGCGGTGTTCGTCGTCCGGCGCGGTGCGACGGCACCGCGCCCCTTTCGCCGTGCCATGAATCCTCCCAACGCGGCGCGACGGTGTCGCGTTCTTGAAATCTCTCCTCGGCGAAGCGCGACGGGTTGCGGAAAAAAAATAAGCATGTTCATCCGCGTGGTGCGACGGCACCACGCCTCTTGCTTTCACCCGCATGAATAAAACGAGAACTAAGGAGGGGGGGTTCAGCCGTGTTCATGCGGTCCGACCCCCCTCACGTTAATTAATAACATAACTAAAGAATATCCAAAAAGCCTCACATTTAGTCATGCTAAAAATCCATGACTCAAGAATGGAATAAAAATAAACAATAAATAACATCCCCTACCTCTGGATTCAAGAACGATGATCGTCAACGACCCGCGGAAGACGCGTCGCGGTGGTCGGCGTCACGGAAGAAGGACGTCGATGTCGTGAAGCGAGGATTCGAAGTTCTTTGACGACGATTTCGTCGTGGGAAATCGTCGCGGAAGAGATGACGCGGAAGAAGACGTCGTCGGTGTCGCGGGTATGGCGTCGCGAAAGACGATTCCCGAGAACGTGGCGTTCTTCGTCGATGTTCGAAGGTTCTTCGCGTTCTTCGTCAAAGCTTGAAGAAGAAGGAGATGAAGGCTCCAAATTCTCTCAAGGTGTCTAGAGAATTCTAACCCAAATAAAATAAGCTAAAGACTTATTTTATTCACACAATTATCAATTTGAATTTCAAAGGTTTGAAATTCAAACAATTCAAACAATTCAACTCCATTAATTAACAAAGTTGTCATGTTATTAAAAGAGGAGTTTAAGGGGGAAGTTGAGAGGTTACTAAAAGATTTAGGGGTTCGTGTGGGCCCCACCACACTTAATCCTCCCAAGGGAGGTTAAGTGGGTGTGGGTCCCACTTCTAACCCCCTTAGGTAGGTTTTTTTTTAATAAGTTTAAATAAAATTTGTTTTACACAATTTTATTTAACTTAACTGAAAAACCCCAAAATGTAACTTTCAACCCACAACAAACGCAACGCCCGAAAAGGTCTCATTAAGCGAATATCGGCGCTGCGAGTTCATCGGTGCCCTCGGATTTCAATTCCGAGCACCGGATCAAAAGTTAGGAATTCCCGCTCGTTCGTTCACTGAACGTACCCGAGCCAAACTTCGGAAATTAATTCCGGGCACTCCGGGCCTCGGAATCAGGTGCCGTCTGAAACCGCGCTCTTGTAAAAATCCAAAGAAAATTAAGAAAAAAAATTCCCTTGAATTTTATGGTCTTTACATTACTCCCACCTCAGGGCTTTACGTCCCCGTAAAGATACAACAAAAACTAGGGAAACAAAAGAGGGTACTGATCACGCATCTGAGCCTCTCGCTCCCATGTGCTCTCCTGGAGATTCCCGTGCTGCCATCTGATTCGCACAAGAGGAATCGATCGCCCACGTAGGACCCGCTCCTGTCGATCCTCTATCTCCACCGGGACCTCTGTAAAAGTCGCCCCATCGTCAACGTCAAGCTCCCCATGATCAATGATGTGCGTCGGGTCGTGCACGTATCTCCTCAGCTGAGATACGTGGAAGACGTCGTGCACCCGGTGCAACTGAGGTGGTAGAGCCAGGCGATAAGCCACCTCGCCAATCCTGCTGAGAATCTGGAAAGGTCCGATGAAGCGCGGAGATAACTTGCCGCCTCAGCCAAATCTCCGAATACCACGTCGAGGTGAGACCCGCAAGAAGACGTGGTCGCCATCCTCGAACTCTAGTGGCCTCCGCCTCCTGTCAGCGTATGACTTCTGCCGGCTCTGAGCTGTCCTCATCCGCTCCTGGATGACCTGGACCTTCTCTGTCGTGGCCTGGACCATCTCCGGTCCCACTAGTGCTGACTCCCCTGGGTCTGTCCAGCACAAAGGAGATCTACATGGTCGGCCGTACAACGCCTCGTACGGTGCCATCCCGATGGTGGAGTGATAGCTGTTGTTGTATGCGAACTCCACCAAAGGTAGGTGGTCCTCCCAGCTACGACCAAAGTCAAGGACACATGCACGGAGCATGTCCTCGAGAGTCTGAATGGTCCTCTCCGTCTGTCCATCTGTCTGAGGGTGAAAAGCTGTGCTAAGACGTAGCTGCGTCCCGAACGCCTCCTGTAACCCCTTCCAAAGCCGGGAAGTAAAGCGGGCATCACGATCGGAAACGATAGATGATGGCACGCCGTGGAGCCGCACAATCTCCTGAACGTAGAGACGTCCCAAGCTCTCCACCGAGCCCTGCTCTCTGATGGGTAAGAAGTGTGCCGACTTGGTGAGTCGGTCAACAATCACCCAGATGGAGTCGTGACCTCTGGAAGTGCGTGGAAGTCCAGTCACGAAGTCCATAGTTATGCCGTCCCACTTCCACTCCGGAACCTCCAAGGGCTGTACCAAGCCTACTGGTACCTGATGCTCTGCCTTCACCTGCTGACAGGTAAGGCATCGAGAAACGAACTCTGCTACAGCTTTCTTCATGCCCGGCCACCAGTGCTGTCGTCTGAGGTCCTGGTACATCTTCGCCACTCCAGGATGTACCGCTAAAGGAGAAGTGTGAAACTCCCTCAGCACTTCTTCTCGCAATGTGACTGGTACCAAGGCACGTCCTCTGAAAAGGATGTCGTGCTCTTCTCCAAGGGAGAAACCATCAGGTGCCTGTCCCGAGGATATCTGTGCACGCCGTGTCTCGCAGTCAGTGTCCCCGCGCTGTGCCTCCCTGACTCGCTGCAGTAGTGGAGGAGTGACTGTGAGAGACTGAAGAAAGGCTGCACCATCTCTATCCACGAAGGATATCTGCAAAGAGGCTAGCTGCTCCGTCGCCTCCTCGAGTAGCTGAATGCCCGTCCTCCTGCTGAGGGAATCGGCTACTACGTTCCCCTTCCCAGGTGTATAGACTATCTCAAAGTCATAGTCCTGGAGGAACTCGAGCCATCGTCGCTGTCTCAGGTTCAGATC
Organism: Viscum album; assembly: GCA_963277665.1. Lineage (NCBI taxonomy): Eukaryota > Viridiplantae > Streptophyta > Magnoliopsida > Santalales > Viscaceae > Viscum > Viscum album. Next base: position 372,233,649 of record OY728160.1, on the reverse strand, counting down.
CTTCTGCGAGAAGATATACCTGAGACTCTGATGATCGGAAAAGACTGTAAAGCGCTCGCCCATCAGATAATGTCGCCATGTCTTCAGAGCGAAGACCACTGCTGCTAACTCCAGGTCATGGGTAGCGTAGTTCTGCTCATGTGGCCTCAACTGTCGTGATCCATAGGCGATCACTGCCCGCTCCTGCATTAGAACACATCCGAGTCCGGTCCCTGATGCATCGCAGTAGACCACGTACCCTACTCCCTCTTCAGGCAACCTCAAGATAGGTGCGCTAGTCAATCTCTGCCTCAGCTCCTCGAAGCTCTGCTGACAACTGTCTGACCACACGAAGGGTTTCCCCTTCTTCGTCAAAGCTGTGAGTGATGCCGCAACTCTGGAGAAGTTCGGCACAAACCTCCGATAGTATCCAGCTAGTCCCAAGAAACTCCGAACCTCAGTCACGCTCCTGGGTGGCTCCCATGCTAACACAGCCTCAATCTTTGCGGGATCCACTGCAACTCCCGCCTCAGAGATAACGTGTCCCAAAAAGTGGACCTCACGTATCCAGAACTGGCACTTCGAGAGCTTACCATAAATTTGGTGCTCTCGGAGTGTGTCAAGAACAACTCGCAAGTGATAGGCGTGCTCCTCCTCTGTCGAAGAGTAAATCAGAATGTCGTCGATGAAGACCACGACAAACCGATCGAGGTATGGCTGAAAGATCCTGTTCATGATAGCCATGAACACTGCTGGAGCATTGGTTACACCGAAAGGCATAACCAAGAACTCATAGTGGCCATACCGACATCTGAAGGCCGTCTTCTGCACATCCTCGTCTCTGACTCTGAGCTGATGATAGCCGGACCTGAGGTCTATCTTCGAGAACCACCGTGCTCCCTTGAGCTGATCAAAGAGGTCATCAATCCTCGGTAGCGGATACTTGTTCCTCACTGTCACCTGGTTCAGGCGACGATAGTCAACACAAAGTCGCAAGCTCCCGTCCGCCTTCTTGGCGAACAATATCGGGGAAGCCCAGGGTGAAACACTGGATCGGATGAATCCCTTGCCCTGCAAGTCTTCTAACTGTACCCGTAGCTCTCGAAGCTCGGCGGGGGCCATCCGATATGCTGGTGTGGATATCGGGGCTGTCCCGGGGTACAAGTCAATATAAAAGTCTACCTCTCTGCGAGGAGGTAGCCCTGGAACATCGTCGGGAAAAACGTCCGCATACTGATCCACCACTGCAGGAAAACCAGGACTCCGCACGTCAACTTCTCCAAGGATAAGGCTAGCCAACTGATGAGTGATGGGCTGTCCTCTCCTCCGCGGAAGTCCATCCTGTGCTGCTAAGGCTCCCTTCTCGCCGGTGAAGGTGAACCTGCTCCCGTCGGTGCGTACACATCGCACCTTGCGCCTAAAACAGTCAATCTGTGCATGGACCGTAGACAGCCAATCCATGCCCAAGATGACGTCGTAAGGCCTCGACGCTGCTACAAGAAGATCCCAGCCGAAGCTCTCGCCTCCTAGAGTAAGCTCACACTGCCGGCACCAGTGCGTAATCGTCGAGTCTGCTCCCGTAGGAGTCTCTAGCCGTAAGGATCGAGCCAACGGCTCTGTCGGAATCTCCGAGCTCCGAACAAGGGCAGCGGCTATGAAAGAGTGACTCGCTCCTGTGTCTATAAGAACTGCAGCAAGGGTGGAATAGACACATATAGTACCTCGAATCATCTCAGGTGCGCCGTGGTCGTAGGCCTCTGCTGCCTGGAGCTGTGCCTGTCGCTGCCCGCCAGCTCCCTGTGGTCGGGGTGGACCTCCTGGTGGTGGTGGTGGTAGAGCCTCAAAGCGTCGGCCACCACCAGCTGCTCGTCCAGCTCCTCTGCCTCGTCCGCCTCCTCCCTGCGGACCGCCACGGTCGACCCTCTGCCTCTGCCTCGGTGGTCCATCAACTGACTGCTGCTCCTCGGCACGGCGGGTCGGGCAGTCGCGAGCCATGTGGCCCTGCCCGCCGCACGAGTAGCACTGCCTGCCTCTCGGAAGACTGGCTCCGCGCTGTGTGCCCCGCACTGCTGAGCCAGTGCCCTGAGATCGTCGGCCTGAAGGTCTGGTCTGTCTGGACCCCTGAGTCATCCGTCGACTGCCTGCTGCAGATGACTCTGCCACGTGCCGCCCTGCGGTGGGTCGCTGTGCTGGTGTAGACTCAGCAAGGAAGCTCTCGATCAGAAGTGCCCGCTCCAGTACTCCTGTCTGAGTCGGTATGCTGAGGGAGATCAGTGATGCCCTGATCTCGTGTCTCAAACCCTGCTCGAAGGTCCGGGCCCGGAAGAATGGATCCCGTACCATGTCGGTCGAGTAGCGCGAGAGATCGGTAAACCTCGCCGAGTACTGGGCGACCGTCATGCTGCCCTGCCGCAGCTGTAGAAGCTCCTGGATGCGCACCGCTCGAAGGGTGGCCGGGACGAACTCAGAGCGGAAGAGGCTCTCGAAGTCCGTCCAGAGTAGAGATGCCTCATCGTGCACCTGGAGCATCAAGCTCCACCATCGTCCAGCTGCTGCGTGTAGTAGGCTCGCAGCGAGGATCACCATGAGGTCTGCTGGTGTCCTCACTAGCCTAAACACTCGAACCACTGCCTCCAGCCAGTCCTCTGCTGCCTGGGGATCCGTCTCCCCGCGAAACCTGGGCGGTCGCTGGTGCTGAAACTCATGCAGTGCGCTGAGGCGACGTGCATCGTCAGCGGCTGCTGCTGGAAGCATCAGGGGCTCGGCGGGTAAAGCTACCGCCGGTGCCACTACTGGAAAAGGGCCCTGCACCGAGGCCTCGTCGCTCAGGGGGCTGTTGTCTCGCTCGACTCTCGGAACCCTAGCTGGCTGCCGTCGTGGGGCCATCCTGAAAAGGAGAACAAGAGCACCATCGTCAGAACAGTATACCTGGTGAGCTGAATTAAGTAATCACAAAGAAAACTTGAGACTTTCGTTAAGCAGATCAGTATACCCGGTGAGCTGACACAAGTAATCACAAAGAAAACATTGAAACACACACGCAATCAATGTTTTCGTGCATTAAGTCGGAAATCAGAAGTCAGGGTCCTGGTGTACGGATACGTTGGCCCCCGCACCAACACTGGACTCCCTGGACTGATAACCACACTCAATACGCTAAACATTATTGCTTCACATAGAAAAGATCAGAGTTCGCGGTAGAACCAAACTCCTCTGATACCAATTTGTCACGACCCGCCCTCGGGGTCCGTGTCGTGACTACCCCAAGCCCGCCTTCCATAGGCCAGGGGCTGGCGACTAGCACCAAGGCGTAAATCCCGGTAAAAAGGGAAGGCATTGCCTTTGAAAAGTAAGCACACACCACAGAGTAAACAAGCGGAAGTAAACACTAAACAAGCAGAGTACAACTGAAAGTGCGGAAAAGTAAATGGGCCAGAATACAAACCCAAACTGAAAGTAAAGTACAACTCAAAAAGGAAAAAACAGCAACTGTAAAGTAAAGGCCGCTACTCCGAGCTGTCCACCGGAAATCCCACCTGAAGGGTGGGTACAGATAGCTCCTCTGCTCCACGGGTCCCACCGTCCGCTCCGTGCTCGTCCCGCCCAGTGGTCCACCTCCGGGTACCGTCCCGCTCCGCAAACCTCAGCTAAGGTCAACGCTGTCCGTCGTCTGCAACCAACACAACGTAGTGCGGGCGAAGCCCGTGCAGGGGTGAGTATAAGCTACTCAGTAGGGACCCCGAGACCCCTGAAGGTCTCTCAAAATCCACAAAGGATAAACCACGAAACAAAGTACAATCACGAAGTAACAACCAACACTGCTTAGGTATATGCCCATACATATACCTAAGTCATCAATTCAAATACGCTCCAACCTCCGAGCCCAAGTATAACTCAGTCCACGCAGGAAAGTATACGTATTCCACAAAGGAAAGTAACAGGATTCAGCTCACACAGGTATACTTCTTCAAGGACGATAAAGATGATCACTGATCCATCTAAGTCGTCGGACCCACGAAGGATCGATAGGTAACTAACCCCCGCAGAAGACCCACACAGGATCGGGCTCACACAGAACCTGTAGGCGCTGGCTCACACAGAACCGCTGAGCGCAAGGACCCACACAGGATCGGGCTCACACAGAACCTGTAGCACTGATCCTCGTAGGATCGCTGAGTGCTGTAGTCGTCGTCGTCGAATCCACACAGGATCTCTGTACTGTCGTCGTCGCAGTCACAGTAGCAGTCGTAGCAGTAGAACAGTCGCAGCCAGTACTAGGGTTCCCGCACACAGCAAGCTCGTACGGAGGGTCCGCTCCACGAGCCGAGAGGCTGATACATCAACTGTCACGAAGACCGAAGTTGATGTATTCAAAAGTTCCGTATCGTCAACAGGAACTCAACGCAACAGACGGCGCGTCGATCGGACGCCCGGTCTGAGAGTTATAGGCATTTTCGTCTCCGGGGCCCGGTTGGTTTTTAAGGAAAAACCAACCCGACCGTACTCCACCTGCGTCCGAACCTCGGGCGGAGTATGCCAAAAGATCCGTCTCAATAAGAGGAACACTACGCGACTGACGGCACGTCAATCGGACGTCCGTAGCTCAAGATATGAGCGTTTCCGCTCCGAAGGCCCGGTTGGTTTCGTGAACGAACCAACCCGGCCGAACTCAAAGTAATCCAAAACCTTGAGTGCGATATACCGAAACGACCGTCTCGATCCAAGGATCGCGTTGCCGCAGACGGTTCGTCATTCGGAGGTCCGAGGCTCAAGTTATGAGCCAAGAACCGAATCTGGTCCGAAACGGGGGGTCCGGGTCCGGGCCGACCCGGCCCGACCCCCCCCCCCCTCTGGACGGCGCGGCGGCCGGCGGCGGCGGACGGCGGCGGCGGACGGCGGCGGACGGCGGCGGCGGACGGCGGCGGACGGCGGCGGCGGCTGGCCGCGAGGCGGCGGCGGCGGCGGCGGACGGCGGCGGACGGCGGCGGCGGACGGCGGCGGACGGCGGCGGCGGCCGGCCGCGTGGCGGCGGCGGCGGGACGCGGGGCGGCGGGCGGCGGCGCGGCGGCGGGCCGCGTGGCGGCGGCGGAAGGCACGCGGGGCTGAGCCCCGCGTTTCACAAAAACGGCACGGCTTTAAGCCGTGCCTTGCTAAGAAACGGCCCCCGCAAGTGGGGGCCGGATGAAGAAAACCGGGGGGGGCTTTGCCCCCCCCTCCTTAAATGAACCGCCCCCCTCATTAAGAGGGGGGTCTTGAAGGTCCGGCCGGGGGTTTAATCCCCCGGTTTTTATGACATCCGGCCGGCCCGCTGGCCGGCCGGTTTTTACCAACGGGACCGGAATTTCCGGTCCCGCCCTCGACTTCCGACGCCGGCGGCCCGGCCGCCGGTCTTTCCTTCCGCCGCGGCCCGGAACCGGCCGCGGTCTCCTCGTCTCACCGCGGCCCGGAACCGGCCGCGGTGTTCGTCGTCCGGCGCGGTGCGACGGCACCGCGCCCCTTTCGCCGTGCCATGAATCCTCCCAACGCGGCGCGACGGCGTCGCGTTCTTGAAATCTCTCCTCGGCGAAGCGCGACGGGTTGCGGAAAAAAAATTAAGCATGTTCATCCGCGTGGTGCGACGGCACCACGCCTCTTGCTTTCACCCGCATGAATAAAACGAGAACTAAGGAGGGGGGGTTCGGCCGTGTTAATGCGGTCCGACCCCCCTCACGTTAATTAATAACATAACTAAAGAATATCCAAAAAGCCTCACATTTAGTCATGCTAAAAATCCATGACTCAAGAATGGAATAAAAATAAACAATAAATAACATCCCCTACCTCTGGATTCAAGAACGATGATCGTCAACGACCCGCGGAAGACGCGTCGCGGTGGTCGGCGTCACGGAAGAAGGACGTCGATGTCGTGAAGCGAGGATTCGAAGTTCTTTGACGACGATTTCGTCGTGGGAAATCGTCGCGGAAGAGATGACGCGGAAGAAGACGTCGTCGGTGTCGCGGGTATGGCGTCGCGAAAGACGATTCCCGAGAACGTGGCGTTCTTCGTCGATATTCGAAGGTTCTTCGCGTTCTTCGTCAAAGCTTGAAGAAGAAGGAGATGAAGGCTCCAAATTCTCTCAAGGTGGCTAGAGAATTCTAACCCAAATAAAATAAGCTAAAGACTTATTTTATTCACACAATTATCAATTTGAATTTCAAAGGTTTGAAATTCAAACAATTCAAACAATTCAACTCCATTAATTAACAAAGTTGTCATGTTATTAAAAGAGGAGTTTAAGGGGGAAGTTGAGAGGTTACTAAAAGATTTAGGGGTTCGTGTGGGCCCCACCACACTTAATCCTCCCAAGGGAGGTTAAGTGGGTGTGGGTCCCACTTCTAACCCCCTTAGGTAGGTTTTTTTTAATAAGTTTAAATAAAATTTGTTTTACACAATTTTATTTAACTTAACTGAAAAACCCCAAAACGTAACTTTCAACCCGCAACAAACGCAACGCCCGAAAAGGTCTCATTAAGCGAATATCGGCGCTGCGAGTTCATCGGTGCCCTCGGATTTCAATTCCGAGCACCGGATCAAAAGTTAGGAATTCCCGCTCGTTCGTTCACTGAACGTACCCGAGCCAAACTTCGGAAATTAATTCCGGGCACTCCGGGCCTCGGAATCAGGTGCCGTCTGAAACCGCGCTCTTGTAAAAATCCAAAGAAAATTAAGAAAAAAAATTCCCTTGAATTTTACGGTCTTTACAGGGTTGGATTCTATCATAAGAAAGGGTAACCGAATCTTATTTTAAAAACCAATTGAAGTAATTTAAATGGCATGTAAATTCATTACACATAATTTAAATCTCAGGCTTCCCCTTTCGATGAATGGTCGGGACACGTCATGAATTGACCTACCCAATCCAATACACCTCATGTATTCCAAATACATGCTGTTTATTTAGCCTTCATACTTCCTTTACACCCACTTACTTACTTCAAAAAACCCCCAACCATCCCATCATCATGAATTTAGGGTCTTATAAAAATATAGAACTTAAGTAAGTGTTTAACAAAAAAAGGATTTGTACCTCATTGAAAACCTATGATCTTACACACCAACTTTCATGAATGGTCATGATAATCATTGTAATGGTTAAATATTATTTTTATGAAATTAGTTAGTTTTTGGTACTCTAAACTAGACAAACGATTAACAAATACAGGAATAAAAAACTGTGGTAAATTAAACCATCCAAGAGAGCGTTCTAAGAGAAAAAATGATTTCTTTATAACATGTAATAACATTGTATAATTTATAATATTATAATGTTTAAAAATTATGATATATCATACTAATAATACAAATTAAGGTAATTATGAATTTATTATAATAATATTAAAACTAAAACACTTCATAATGATCCATTAATATGGTATGTTTTGGTTTCGGTTGGTTTAATCACATACATGAAAAATGTTATAAATTTATATCATGGATAACTATGAGAATTTAATTTATATAAATATAGGATATAAATAAATAAATAATGATTTTATTTTAGTTCATAAATTATTTCATTAATATTAAAATCATTAGTAAATATACAAATACTCGTTCACGAAAATTCACTGAAACATGATCGTCTTCCATTTCATATTTAAGGATCGTAACAAAAAATACCATATAATAAAATTATAACATTTTAATTATCTATAAAAAAATAATTATTAAACCTTTTATGACATATTAATTATTATATTTGGGATAAGAATGAATAATAGTACCACGATTACGAAACTAATTTGAAATGATCTTGATTACTCACACCAGATGTCAAAAATAGATTATAATTAATAAATATACCGGTATAAAATAATTATAAATTAATTTTATAAAGGTATATATGTAAAACCATGAAATTTTATGATATATTTATCTTTAAGTAAATATTATTTCATTGATGTATTTCTTTACACTTGACACCGATATTAAACGAATAGTGATGTAGTATTACAATACTATTATTTAATATGATAGTGATCACCTAGATGTTTGATTTGTTGGTTTGAATAGGAATAAATAAATTGTTAAAATATATTTTTTATGCATTTATAAAATGAATTAATTGTTTATCAATTCATTATAAATTAAAATAATATCATTTAAAAGTAAAAAATATGTTTTTATAAAAAATGGTTCTTATATTCGTAAATATATTTTTACATTAATAAATTAAAATAATCACTTTTTCATGATGATTTTAATAAAATTTATAGAATATATATTAAATAATTATTTTTTACATTAATCTAATTGTTTTCAAAAGTAATGGAATAATAATTAATTTAGTTTTATAATTAAAAATATATTTTTCAAAAAATTGGTTTCATTGTGTTTTTCATGATTATTTTAAAAATAAATTCTGAAATTTATAGAAATTGGATACTATAAAATGGATTACCTATTTGAATAATAATAATTTATATAATTTAATAGGGTAAAATTATGTTTTTTTAATTATCAATAGTAACCAAGGTAAAGATTTGTCACCTTAGTAAGGTTAAAACAAGAAAAATAGGGTTAAAACTATGGGATAATGCTTTAAAATCACTCTAAAACATACCCTTATACTATCTTATGAGTTGTTTTGAATAAAGTTATTTTTTTAGGAGTAAAATAATGTAATTAAAATAATTATTTTTAGTTTTGTAACCCGATCATGGCTTTTGTAAAAATAAGTTATATTTTATTCAAATTCAAAACTATTTTTGGGTATTTACATTTAATGGTATGGTTGGGAGGATGCATTTGGATTTGGATTGATCAAAAAGTATAAAAAATTACTATGATTATAAATTAACCAATAAAATTAATTTAAACAAATATTCAGCTTTTATTTCAATATAAAATTATTTTTACATTTAAACCAGGTATCTTCCAAACAATTATTTTTCAGGAGTTTTTTGTTATTTTACTAAAAGTAATTTCTTCCACCAATAGAAATCAAATCTTATAAAATTGATTAAAAATTTTGAATCAACATTTCCAATTTTCTCTATAATTTCCTTTTTATTTTTGTTCATATAAATATGTTATCATGGTAAAAATTTATGTTATCATTGTTATAGTAAAAATGGGTTAAAAGTGATTTATCTAAATGTTAAGGCTTTAATTGTACCAAAAACTTTGTAAATATGATTGGTTGAGATTATTTATACCCTTTCATATTTTAACATTAAATTTGGATTTCCTCTATTACAATTGACATGATTATGATATATATTATTTAATCTTTAAAGTAATTATAAATGTGTCATTTCACTAACTTATAAATGGGAACCTACTATCCTCCATTATTAAACAAATTTGAGCCATATAGATCAGTAAATACCTATAATAATACCATAATATATTCCATAAACATGTCTTAGAACTTATGTAATTTCCAATATACCGACCTTTCAATTATTAATATGTAATTCAAAGGACGTTTCTCAACAATGAGGTATAAATCTTAACCATGTAATTTCACTTATTTCTTCGTATAAATATTTTAAACATATAGAATAAATTAAAAAATAATTAATTCAATATATAATATATACTATGTTTTTATTATGATGGTGTAATGACCATTATCCACCTTCATTATATATTATGGAAAAGAAAACATTTCTCGTGTGTTTGTGGGTACTATCACCTCGTGTTTTGATTTTCATTACAGCTTCATATAGATGATTATAAGGATTTATTTAATAAATATATATGATATTTTTTACATTATTATATTTATATAATGGTTTATTATTTTTTAATTTTCTTTTGTTTCATCCTTCATAAATTAGAAACATCACTCATGTATACTTGTAGACTACCTTATCCATGAAGTGATACAAAAAAATTTTAATCACTAATTTATATTAACTGTTATAAAATTATATATAATGACATTATATGATACTCATGAAATTATTAAAATTATGTAGATGATGTAACCATGATTAATGTAGAAGGACCGGGACTGGTGAACCACAACATGTTTGAAAAGAAAAGAAGTTATCATCTAGTATAATGATTTTAATAACTAATTGTTAATAAATGGGTAATAATATGTTATAAATAAATCATATATGATATTATATATATGATTATTTTTATTTATTTGTTTGATAATAAATTAATATTTTTTTATACAGGAGGATTGGACATGTTTGAATAAATATATGACTTGAGGTAAGAGATTTATGTCTCAATCTCATTTTAATTTTCATTTTTATGAATGAATTTACATTTAGGTAATTTATATAATTATTATTAGATAAAAAACATATATTTTATTCTATTATGGTTATTAATTTAATTTTAAAGTATTAATACCAATTTACTTTCTTTGGAACATAAAATTATTGTGAATGTTTTTGTAAGGAAAACAAACTTTATTTTCTCTTTGATCGAGATTATTTTTCTTCCATTTAAAAATTTTCTTTAATTTTGGTAAAATCATTTTATTATTATCCAATTATTTATTAAAATAAATTTTACCCATATTTTAATTTATATACAAAAATTTAAAAGGAATATTCCTATCATTTTATAAATATGGTATTTTTTACCAAATATATGAATGATAGCTTTATTTGAATGTATAACACCCAAAAAAAGTTTCCCATTTTCATGAATACTTATTTATTTAGTAATTATTTTATAATATTACATGCTTATTTTCAAAAATAAATTCATAATATTCTTGAGTTATTATATTTTAAATAAGTAATTTGAAAATTAAAAGATTATTTTTCTCAAGAAATGTTTCAATCAACTTTTAATGGTATTTTCATCTATAACAACATTCATTGATGCTACTTATGATTCAATTGGGAGTTGATACCATGATACCATACACATTTTTCTCTATACGGTTTTTTATTATGATGACATAATCATGATTAATCCCATTGTATTTTTTATAGGCTAAGATAGAAATAAATGAAAAATGTTTCCATGATCTTTTAGAATATATATGAATGAATTATAATATAGGTGATAGTTGTGTATGTTATTTCCCTCTAATGCATTGGGTAATGTGATATTGATATCTTATGAGATGATGATAATAGGTGTGTACAAGAATTAAAAAAAAATTCTTCACATTTAAAGTGTGAGTGTGATTATCTTATATATATGCTCATAACATTACACCTGGAAATGATTGTGAATGGATATGTTAAAATTTTTATATGTGAGTATGATATATTCTATAAATTATCAGAATATTATGATTGGACATGATTGTGAATATACATGTTCACAAGATTTTGATTTTTTATTTTTTTGATATCGCATTCCTATGTTATGACTCTTGAATGATGATTATTTCTTTGACTCCCTTTTTAATGATGCTTTATATTAAGAATTAATTTTGTATTTTATAATATAGTATTTTCTAGGTATAAATATTTATATTGAGAAAATTAACATGTTTATATTATCATACCCTTATGGTAATCTTATTCACTAATATGATTGATATCTCTTATATCTGACCTTATTAACCATATGATGTCACCCTATCTTAGGTTTTCCTTTCCCATGTTTTGATAGAAGGTTCTAGGTATGACATGTCTAAAAGGGTAATAATATAAATATATTTATTGGATATATTGAATATATTTTATTAAATAATTTAATTATGTATCTAATATCAAAAAACACTAAACCTCCATAGTCCTCAAGCATGTATAGTTATGATATGTTGTGAATATACATCAAGAATGATTTAATATTCTTGTTCTTATGACCATATCACCTTAGTTTTTCTAAGAATAAGGTTTATTAATTTTTAGAAATGATGATAATAAATATCTTGTGATAACCCTTCAAATAATTATATATATAGTATAAAATCTTATGTTATGTAAAATAATGGTGTGTAGTTTTCCTATAAAATACATACTTATCTATAAACTAAAAAGTGGATGTAGCTATGGAAGATTTACACCTAGGGGTAATAACTATGAAAGGGGTTGATTGGATATTAAATTGATCTTCCCCATTCCATGATGAGTATTATTAAGATTATACACATGGATGGACATTCTTAAGAGATATGTTTGGGTTAATTCACATTTTCATTATTAACCATTAGGAATATTTTGAGTATATAATGAATATGGATGACCTAAGTTAAAAATAAGGTGAAATGGTTTAAAAAGCTTCAATAATTTAGTGAATACCATAAATTATTTTCTTATGATTGTTGAATCTATTTAATCTTAATTAGTACTTATGTTATCTATTTTTGGTTTTATTCAATAGTTGAAACCATAATAAATCATTCTACCAATTATTGTGATGGGTAATGAAATAACCATTCTCATTAGTAACCAGATTGTTTTAGAGGTTGGATTCAATATTATTGACCTCAACTGTTTTGATAATCCCAATAATGATTTAATATGTTTTGATAATCTCGATATGTTCTTATAATCCTATATATATATGATACATATCAAAATAATCATTAGAATATGTTAATCCATGTTTATCTATGTTTTTTCATACTTTGAAGTAACTCTAACTCAATCTGGATGTGTTTTGCATAGAACAAATAAGTATTTAAGTGTTGGTTTACCGTTATAGACCTACCGGTACATAGTCTACCAATAGATGAGTTCACTGATATGGTTAAGGTCACTGATATTCATAACAGCTACCGATAGAACAGGTCTACCTGTATGTACATAATCACAAATAAAAAATGGAGCTACCGGTATGTATAAGTCCACCAGTAATAAAATTTCACCAATAGATCACGTCTATCAATCTGAGGTCTACCGATACAAGCTACCGTTACACCAGAGCTACAATTAGAGTATGTATACCAGTATATGTAAGTCTACGGGTTTGTGCAAGTCTACCGTTATGAAGTTCACCAGTATAGATCAAGGCTACCGCTACTAATAGAATATATACTAATGGAAAGAGCCACCGTTCCATGTTTACTATTAAAAAGAGTTGCAGCTACCAACAGAAGATCACTGATATGATTAGCCACTGACTGATACAAGGATATACCATTACAGAGGATTTACCGATAGACAACTACCGATACAAGGAGCTACCAGTACAAGAACTAAGAGATACCAATAGGAAGCTCACCGCTATACAAAGTCCACCATAACAAGTCTACTGATAGAGTGCTACTGATAAGATGATTGTCAACCAGTCAATTCTATTTCTATTTATTTATTAATAAATGGTAATATTTGATGATTTTAATACAATTAATTTTATTTAATGATATTTGTTGGCATATTAGGGAACCATACATCATACTGGTGAAAGGTAATCATTCCCAGTGTCTGACCTCAAGGAATAAAAGAGGATATCAAGGTACTAGAGAAAAAAAAGATTAAGAGAGAACATACACATGTACATGTAAAGAAGAACACATAAAGAACTATAAGAACTCTCATACTCGTCAAGTACAGAAGTTCCATGAAGAATCTTAAGCACTATAAAGAATACTCTCATACTCAAGCTGAACACCTACACTAGAAGTGAAGGAAAATAATGAAGACACTCTGCTTTGATAGACAAAAACTATAAAAGGTCTCAATGCTTAAAATTCTTCAAACCAAGGAGTCCAGAGCTTCACTCACAACACATAGAGCATTAAAAATTATATTTATTTATTTAGATCTATTGTGTTTCTTTCATTCACATTGTTATAAGTGTGTGCACTCTGTATATTCCATACACACACTGTCTCTTGTGCTAAACTGGAGGATTTATATATCCTCACACAAACATTCTATAACTCCTTTGTATCCCACTATGGATAGTGGTAGAGGTCATGTAAGACCTGGAAAACCAGTTTGATGTTGTTTTTCTTTACCTTGTTGAATTGTGGTAGAGGTATTAGTACCTGGAAAGTATCTCTACTATTGTTTACCCTGATCCAGGGTGTAGATCAAAATTAATATAAATTGTTTTAGAGGACTATGTCTCATCTTGAGACTAAACCTCTTGTTTCAAAACTGATGTGCTTAATCAGTTTGTTTTTAACCTATATTGAATATTCCGCTACTAATTAATTTGAAATATACTTTTTTTAAAGTTACTATGATTGTTAATCTAGAATGTGTTTGTAACTATTGTTAACTAGTAGGTTAGTTTCAAAAGATAACTTAATCTTATGATTATATTAAATGATATCTAATCACTCTTTTGAGAACCTAATCGAACCCTTACAGTTTTTCAAATTCAATATAGTTGAACGTAGTTTTTAATTGATATATTTTAATAGAAATATTTTGAAAAAAAAATTAATTGGAACTCAATTCACCCCATTTTGAGTATCCACTCTGACCAACATTTGGTATTATATGTTTATTGTTATTTATAAAGGGTTTCCAAATACTATGTTTTTAAATTGTGATTTTAGTTATATCTTAAAGATCTTAAATTTCTGTTAGTTCTAAATTTTATCTCTTTAAATATATTTTATAAAATCTAATTATGGATAATATATTAGAAGGTGATTCTACCAATAGAACACCTTTCTTTAATTGTACAAATTATTCCTAGTGGAACTGAAAATGAAAATTTATTTAGAAAGTATGGGATTTGACATCTGGACTGCTATAGAGACTCAATATAAGATTCCAGAAACTGAAATAACTACTTGGGATGAACCTAGTAAGACTGTTTATAGTAATTATTGTAAAGAAATGAATGCTTTGTACTGTGCTTTAGGTGATGAGGAATTTAATATAATATCTTCTTGTAAAACGTCTTATGAAATTTGGGATACTTTGGGTGTTTCTCATGAGGGAACAACCAATGTTAAAGAAAGATATTGAATACCTATACTATTAAGTATGATAAATTAAAAATGAATCAGGATGAACCTATTTTTAACATGTATCTTAGGTTCAAAAAAATTGTAAATACAATGAGCTCACTTGGAAAATCTATTGCTACAATGGAGAAGATTATGAGAATACTAAGATGTTTACCAGACAAATGGAGAGGCACATCTATTTCAATTAGAGAATCATGTGATATTGGGGCTTTACCTATTAAAGGATTTAATTGGTAAGATTATGATTTATGAATAAGAACTTAAAGTAAATAAGGAAGAAGATGATGAACCAAGGAAGAAGTCAGTAGCCTTCAAGACATCTGCTTCAAAGATCAAGGACAAGGAGAAAGTTCACATACCAACTAAAAGCTCAAGCAGTATTGAGTGTACATATGACAATGATACTGAGATGGCTCAAATTGATAGGAGATTTACGAATTTCTATAAGAAGAATAAATTCTTTATAAAATCAAATTATAGAGGAAAATATGACAGAAAAGGTCATTGGAAGAAGGATTGGAAAAAAACCTTATAAAAGGGATGACATTGCCTACTATGAGTGGAAAAGGAAAGGACATGTGAAAGTAGATTGTAAAAAATTAATGTTCAAGAATAAATATAACTACAAGAATAGAAAATATAAGAAATCCATTAAGGCAATAAAGAGTGCATCAGAAGACATCACAAGTGAGTATGAAGTTTCTGATTTTGAAACGAATCATGGTAACATGTATTTTATGACAAACTCATCTAAGGTATCATTTGATACTCCAGCTTTAAACTCATATTATTCTGGAGTTGATTCTGATTCTGAATCCGAAAATATGTCTAGTGAAGAGTTATTTGAAAATTTTATTATGATAGAAGAAACCTTTAATGAATTGAAGGACAAGTATAAGACCCTGAAAAAAAATTATACTTTGACCAACTCTGTTAAATCTGCACTTGATATAGAAAAGGAAAATAATTCTCAATTACTTAAGGAAAATACTGTACTGAAATTGTCTAATGAGAAATTAAGAAAGGACTTAAATAAATTCACAAATGGAAAGGATACAGTTACACAAATGTTAGGAAAACAAGTGGCACCAAAATATACCACTGGTATAGGCAATCATCCTGGAATGAGACAGATTACTAAAACTAGATTTATTCTTAAATCTGGACAGAATGCTGCTAGTTCTAGTTATAGAAATTAATATCATTCAACTAGTTATTTATATGGTTATAGATCAAATAAAGTTTATTTTTAAAAATCTATCAATTCTGTAAATTATTTGAGACCCATTAGACAAATTTGGGTACCAAAAATTTTGCTTGCTAACCTGTCTGGACCAAATAAAATCTGGGTACCAAATTCATTTTCTGTTTAAACCTGTTGTGTAGGAACCTTGCTTGAAAAGTTCCCATAAGTGGGTATGGTACATTGACAGTGGATGTTCAAGGAATATGACTAGATATTAGTCAGGGTTCAAGAGTTTAATAAAAGTTCATGGAGGCCATGTAACCTTTGGTGATAACTCTAGAGGAAAAATCATTGTCCTAGGCTAGATTGGTGACACTGATTCAATTTTAATTTCCAATATATTATTTGTTTATGGACTTAATTATAACCTGTTATGTATTTCTTAGTTGTGTGATGATGGTTTCAATGTTAAATTTAAAAATTATTCTTGTAATGTTATTAATTCTAATAATACTTTAGTATTTTATGCTTTGAGAAATGAAAATGTTTATGTTGTGGATTTGAATTCTTTATATAAACAGAACATTGCTTTCTTAAATGCTTTTCATAACGAGTCTTGATATGGCACAAAAGATTAGGAAACTGCAACATTTATTCTCCTAGAAAACTGAATTGGATGAACATTGTTAGATACCTACCTAAACTTGAATTCCCAACGGACAAAGTTTCTAATCTCTGTGAAAAGGGAAACCAACATAATGTTTCTTTTAAATCAAAGAAAGATGTTTCAACTTCTCAACCTCTCAAGTTGGTTCACATGGAATTGTTTGGACCCTCTAGAGTTTATAGTTTAAATGGGAAGCATTATGTCCATGTCTTTGTAGATGATTATTCTAGGTACACTTGGGTATATATCTTAGCTCACAAAAGTGAAGTTTTTTCTTACTTTATTAAATACTCCAAGTCTATAGAGAACCTTAGTGCACCTAAGAATCAGACATTGAGAAGTGATCATGGTCATGAGTTTGAAAATCATGAGTTTGAATCTTATTTCTCACACAATGGCTATATTCACAATTTATCTGCCCCTAGAACACCTCAGCAAATTGGTGTAGTAGAAAGAAGAAACAGAACCCTTCAATAGATTTCAAGAACTATGCTTAATGAGTATGACCTGCCAATTTACATTTGGGCTGAAGCTGTAAATACATCTTGTTATTTTATAAATAGAGTCCTATTTAGACCCGTTCTCAACAAGACCCCTTATGATTTGTGGAATAATAGGAATCAAAAATTTAGTTACATTAATGTTTTTGGTTTCAAAGTCATTATTTTCAATGCAAAAGATAATCTTGATAGGTATAATTCTAAATGTGATGAAGGAATTTTTCTTGGTTATTCTTTAACTAGAAAGGCCTATAGAGACTTTAACAAAGTAACCAAATGTCTGGAAGAATTTTTTCACATCAATTTTGAAGAAACTGATCTACATAAACCCAGATCTTCCATTGAAAATCTTGAAGAGGATTTGTCTATTTTGATCTTTAATGATAAAATCAATTAGCCTGTTGTAAAAGCATCATGTTCTGGAAACATTCCAGAACCTGTTTCTATTGATCCTGAATCTAGAGAAGAACCTGAAATTTCTAGTCCTACCTTTACTAAATCAACTAGGATTCTATAGAATCATCCTTTAAATGCTGTTGTTGGTAATCTTGATAGAGGGACACAGACTAGAGCTTCTCTAAGAAACCAGGTTGAACATCAATATTTTCTTTCATAGTTCGAACCTAGAAACATCAATGATGTAATCAATGATGAATTTTGGGTAATGGATATGCAAGAAGAATTAAATCAATTTGAAAGAAAAAATGTTTTGGAATTAGTTTACATGCCTAAGGACACTTTTACCATAGGCACTAAATGGGTTTTTATAAAAAAAGATGATGAATATGGAAATATAGTTAGAAAAAATGCAAGGCTAGTTACACAAGGGTATATTCAAGAGGAAGGAATGGACTATGAGGAAACCTTTTCCCCTGTAGCTAGATTAGAATCCATTAGGATTCTACTTTCCTATGATGGTCATCTGAATTTCAAGTTATATCAAATGGATTTTAAAAGTGATTTTCTAAATGGTTTTATAATTGAAGATTTTTTTATTGACCAATCACCTGGATTTACTAATCCTCATTTTCCAAATAGAGTTTTTAATCTATATAAAGCATTATACGGTTTGAAACAGGCTACATGAGCTTGGTATTATAGAATTAGTAATTTTATTATTTCAAAAGGTTTTACAAAAGGGATTGTCGATCCAACACTCTTTATCAGAAGAATTTATATAGATGTTTTGATAGTACAGATTTATGTTGATGATATTATTTTTGGATCTTCTAAAAATACCTTATGTATTGATTTTACAAAGTGTATGAAAAATTAATTTGAAATGAGTTTAATGGGAGAAGTCAAATATTTTCATGAATTTCATGTTTTTCAAAATGAAAATGGTATTGTTTTAAATAAAATTAAATATAAAAGGGATATTATAAAATGATTTGGTGTAGAAATTATTAAGAAAAGTGATACACCCATGAGTACTACCTGTAAGTTAGACATTGATGAATCTTGGAAACCAGTTGATCAAACCAATTACAAAGGTATGATTTGAAGTCTACTTTACCTTACTGTTAGCCGACCAGATATTATGTTTAGTGTGTGTATGTGTAAAAGATTTCAAGATAATCCTAAAGAATCCAATTTTCTTGCAGTTAAAATAGTTTTCAAATATCTTAAACATACTGCAAATTTAGGTTAGTTTTAACCAAAAGGAAAATATTTTCATTTAATAATTTATTCAGATGGTGACTTTGCTAGTTGAAAGCTAGATAGAAATAGAACTTATGGAACATGTCATTTAATGAGAAAATCCTTAGTATCTTGTTGTAGTAAGAAAAAGAATTTTGTTTCTTTGTTTACTGCTAAAGAAGAGTATATAGCTGCTGGTAGTTACTGTGCACAAATTTTATAGATGAAACATATTATTTGGACTATGGATATGATTTTGAACATGTATCTATTAACTGTGATAACACAAGTACAATTAACATCTCTAAGAATCACGTGTCTCACTCTAGGACCAAACACATTAATGTAAGGCACTATTTTTTGAGAGATCATTACCAAAAATATGATCTTACTCGTGAATTTATAGGTACTGAACATCAATTAGCTGACATTTTCACCAAGACTTTATTTTCGGATAGGTTAAGGTACATTATACATGAATTAGGAATGATAGACTCTGTTCGTTAGAAAACTCACCTTTATACATCACTGGTATGAACCTCACCGTTATACCTCCCTTGTATGAACCCCACCGTTATACCTCACTGGTATGAACCTCACTGTTATACCTCACTGGTATGAAACCTCACCGATATACCTCACTTGTATGGACCCCACTGATATACCTCACTGGTACGAAACCTCACCATTATACCTCACTGGTATGGACCTCACTGATATACCTCACTAGTATGAAACCTCACTGTTATACCTCACTGGTATGAAACCTCACCATTATACTTCACCGGTATGATCCTCACTTATATACCTCACTATTAGTGGGCCTCACCATTAGGAATTCTCACTGGAATACCCTACCATTTGTATGTGTTGTTTTAAACTTTTTTCTTTAGACTACGGAATCTGTATCGTCATTATACATATTTTGTTCTAATTATTTATTTTATGATTCTTAAATGATAAAACTAAGTCTTAGTTACTTTTCAATCCACTAAACTCTCCTCTATCAAACCTGACGCCTTGAAACCCCGAATCTAGCAAAAACCCTATGTTCTTAAATCCAAAAATAGAAAAAATCAATCTTATGACTATCAGAGATGACTTTTATGAGCCGAGTGAAAAGAAGTAGCAGACCGGGCCAGAAGCAAGTAGATGTGTTAGTAGAACAAGGTCGGAGAGGCATCCAGTGAATCCGTTTTTAGAAAATATAGATATCGTAATCATGAAAGAGTTATGTGCGGAATGACTGATGTCTAGTAGATCGTTAGTTCTATAGGTGTTGGAAGATCAGAAATGGGTCGAATTCTTCTCAAATAACAATGACCTCTACTATCCAAATCTAGTAAAATAGTTCTATGAGTTTGCAAGTTTTGAGAAATCTGATGAGGAAAATAGAATGGATTCATGGGTAAATGACACGGAAATAGCTTTTTCATCTATTGAGTGGGATGAGTACCTGAGAGTAAGACATGAAGGAGTTTTTGGATATTCATTGAAGGTAGTACCACCTAAAGTGACCTATTTGATTATAAGACTACATTAGAGGAGCTCATTGGTAGTGGAAAGCAGAGAAAGGAGGTGGCTACTGAAATGGATGGAGAAAACATATTGGTGTTTAAGTTTGTGCAACATGTTCTATGTAAAAAATAAGGGGACGTTTCAAATTTTAGATATCAAGATATCTATCTGTTACATATCTTCATACATGGTGTGATGGTGAATCTGTTCAGGCTACTAATGATTCAAATGGAGGATATGACAAGACCCAAATTAAAGACCAATGATTTATTCTTCGTTAAGATGATTTCACTTATGATTAAAGTAAAGGAAGTAGTTCAGTCTCAGGATGAGACAGTTTTGGTAATAAACAACTTTTTAATCATAAGAACAATGTGTAATTACATGAAGATAAGCTGGAAACCATGGATAAATGAATGGGTTACGGATGATAAGAAGTTATATGATAAGTTTAATCAGGTGGATCATACTTCTATGCACAAGGATGTGAGGGATCCAGGTCTAGGACTTGATGAGGAGGAGCCACAGTATAGTGATGATTCAGAAGAGAAGGATTCCTCTACAGCAGATAGAGGAGATCCGGACATTCCTCATTGCCCAACTCCTGTGGTTGTGTCACAAGAAAAGAGAAGTTCTTCTTTGAATATAATTAATACAGAAACTTTTTTGGGTGTACGAAATGAAGAGGAACATGTGGATGTGGAAGACCATCATAGATCAGATCAAAAAGAGGCTGCCCTAGAAAATGAGGGAGACAAAAGAGAGTCTGAAACTGATTTATCTTCTTCTTCCACCTTGATTTTGAGTCCTCTGATTGGAAGTTATGTTGTTAATTTAGAGGATGTTCTTGTTGAAGTTAATAGACCTACTCCTATTTCAGTGGAGTCTCCTGCTATTGGAGAAATGGAGATGGTTGTGTACAATTCTTCTTCTGTGGAAGACTGAGAAGCTGAGGGTGATCCTGCTGTACAGGAGAATTCACCAGTGAGGGGGAGCATCCAACCAGATTTAGAAGTGTTTCAGTGGCTGTTGAGATTGAAGACTGGGCAGAGGACCCAGGGTTTGTAGTTTGTTGATTGGATTACCCAGATTCTGATAATGAGACATCTCTCAGTCGACTAAAAGTTAATTATGATATTCTGTATGAGATATTACCTGAGAATGTGGTAAGAAAAGCTAATATAGATTAGTCGAAGTCTGATCTTAAGACATCTTTTGTGGAAGAGATAAGAAAAATGGAAGCATCCTTAGTGTCATCCATTCATTCTGTTATGAATGACTCAGTGGCCAGTATTGTGACTGAAAGAGCACCTGTTGTTGTGCCTGCTAATATAGTCATCAGGGATGACTTAGAATCTTTGAAGGCTGAGATAAAAGAGTTTTTGAGTGCTTCTGTTGCTGAGATAAAAAGTCTCTTTGTTGAAGAGATAAGTAATATGGAAAAGTATTTTGAACTATCTGTTGGTTGTAATGTGTCAACCATTCTGGCAGAGATAGTGGATGAAATCACAGCTTTCCAGAATCAGGTTTCTAGCTTGGTAGAGGATTTTAATGTTCTAAAGATATCAGTTGTCTCTCTGGAATAATATATGAGTTCTAAATCTCAAGCAGACAAGGATTTGGCCTATGTAAAGAGTGTAGTCAGCCAAATGGTCTCAGTTTTTGAGGAGTTTAATCATTCCATAACTAAGCATGTTAACACCCAAGACTCTGAATTGAAAAATTTTATTAGTGGGATAACTAAGAGTTTCCAAGAAATTATGACTTCTTCTATTGGATATAATACTCTGAGACCTTCAATATAATTATATCACATTAGAGCTTTGATGAAGGAGGAGATCAGTTCAACTTCAACCAGTATCTCTATGGACTCATATTCCATGTCCCAAGTGGTGTCTACCACTAGTGATACAATAAAGATTGTCGAAGATTATATGAGATAAGCTTCTGCTTCTACAAAAGAAGTGAAAGAAAAGGTAGATTACTATTTCTAAAGGGTATACAAATAGAATCAGCTCAACAACAATTTCAAGATTATGCTAGAAAACATGAAGCTACCACCATTCAATCAAGCCTTCAGAGAACAAGTCAGAATGCTTAGAGTGTTGATCCCTACACTAGAAAATTCATGGAGAACAAGGAATATTTCATTATTACTATGGATATAAGAGGATGAATTATAATGGATTTTAGGAATCTGTTGCTGCCATTTTTTCATGTGGATAGTACTCCTATCATTGCACCTCCAGCTCTGCCAGCCTCCATTCATCAGATTACTCTAGTACAAGCGATTCAATGCTTCACTCCTATGATCACCCAGAGAGATACACATTATAGGACATGCACTTTCTCAGTAGCTCATCCTCCTCTAATTATCTCTGGTATTCCTAAGCCTCCACTTGCATCATCCTCGCCTGAATACTCTTCTTATCCCAAGGTAAAATCTCATGCTGAGGATGTGGATTGATTAGTGGCTTGGATATTTGATAGGAATCACCTGTATTTCTTTTTTTGTTTCATTTATGTATTTCTTTGTATCTTTTTACTCCATGGAACATATGTGATCTTACATTCTTTTCCCCTCTGTTACTTCTCTTTTCCTATATTTCCATTTTTTCCCACATTTTGCTAATCACAATGGAAGAGAAATAGTATCTAAGGGAGAATAGCGAAAACATATTTGAAACATATCTGGGGAGAAATGATATATAAGAGAGAATAGGGAAAACTGATATGAAATATCATTATATTTTATGAGCATAATACATTTGTTTTATATTTTCCCTCTGGTATATTTTTTTTATAATATACTGTTTTCTATGATACAATTTCATATAGACACCATATCCTCTGATACTTTTAAAAACATCACATTTGAAAATGTCATCACTCACACTGAGAAATAAGATCCATTTTATTTTATACTAATACTTTACTGATTATTTGAGATTATAATACAATGAATTGTGATTATCAAAAAGGGGGAGGTTGTTGACCTTGCCTATTTTGATTATCCCAATCATGCATTAATATGTTTTGATAATCTTGATATGTGCTTACAATAGTATATATATATGATAAATATCAAAATAATAATTATAATATGTTTATCCATGTTTATCAATGTTTGTTCATACTTTGAATTAACTCAAAATCCATCTGGATGTGTTTTTCATAGAATAGATAAGTATTTAACTGTTGGGTCAACGTTACAGACCTAACGGTACTTAGTATACCGATAGATGAGGTCACCGATACAGTTAAGGTCACTGATATGCATAACAGCTACTGATAGAACAAGTCTACTGGAATGCACTTAATTACCAATACAGAATAGAGCTACTAATATGTATAAGTCCACTGGTAAGCAAATTCCACTAATAGATGAAGTCTACCGATATGAAGTCTACTCATATGAAGCCTACCGATATGAGCTACTGTTACCCCAGAGCTACCATAAGAGTAAGTATACCAGTATATGTAAGTCTACTGGTTTGTGCAGTTCTACCATTATGAAGTTCACCTATATAGATCAAGACTACCTCTACGGATCGAAGAGCTACTGATGGAAAGAGCCACCGCTACAAGTTTACTATTACAAATAGTTGCATCTAACAATAGAAGTTCACGGATACAATTAGCCACTGACTGATACAAGGAGCTACCATTACAGAGGAGCTACTGACAGACAACTACCGATACAAGGATCTACTGGTACAAGAACTGAGAGCTTCTGATAGGAAGCTCACCGCTATACAGAGTCCATCGTTACAATTCTACCGAAAAAGAGCTACTGATAATATGACTGTTAACCATTCAATGCTACATAAACTCTATTTCTATTTATTTATTAAGAAACGTTCATATTTAATGATATTAATTCCATTAATGTTATTTAATGATAGTTGTTGGCATGTTAGGGAACTGTACCTCGTACCTATCAAAGGTTATCATTCCCATTGTCTGACCTAATGGAATAAATGAGGATATCATGCTATTGGAGAAAAAAAAAGATTAGGAGAGAACACACACACGTACATGAAAATAAGAACACACAGATAACCATAAGAACTCTCATACTACTCAAGTACAGAAGTTCCAAGAATAAAATTAAGTGCTACAAAGAATACTCTCCTACTCCAGATGAACACCTACACTAGAAGTAAAGGAACAGAACGACGACACTCTATTTTTCGTGACAAAAACCAGAAAAGGACTCAAAGCTTCAACTACTCCAAACCAAGGAGTCCAGATCTTCACTCACGACACATAGAGAATTATAAATTCATATTTATTTGTTTAGCTCTATTGTGTTTCTTTCAGTCACATTTTGAGCAGTGTGTGCACTCTGTATATTCTATACAAACACTATCTCCTATGCTAAACTAGAGGATTTATAAATCCTCACACAAACCTTCTATAACACTTTTGTATCCCACTGTGGATAGTGGTAGATGTCAAGTAGGACATGGACAGCCAGTTTGTTGTTGTTTTGTTTTCCCACATAGAACTGTGGAAGAGGTCCTAGTACCTGGATAGTCTCTGTATTGTTGTTTACCCTGATCCAGGATGTGGATCAAAATTAATATAAATTGTTTGAGAGGACTAAGTCTCTTCTTGATATTGAACCTAATTTTTTAAAACTATCATGCTTACACATTTTGGTTTTAAACTATATTTAATATTCTGATAAAAATTGCATTGAAATATAATTTTTTTTAAAGTTACTTTGATGTTTAATCTATAAAGTGTTTGTAACTATTGTAAAACAGTCGGTTAGTTTCAAAAGATAAAATAATCTTTTGATTTAAATAACTGAGATCTAATCAATCTTTTGAGATGCTAATCAAACCATAAATGTTTTAAAAATTCACTACAACATAACTTAGTTTTTAATTGGGGGATTTTAATACAAATATTTTTAACAGAAATTTTTAATTGGTACTCAATTCACCCCCCCTCTTGAGTATCCACTCCGACCAACAACTATATTATAGACACTCTCAGTCAAATCTCTCAATCTATGAACAATAAAATGAAACATGTTGGGATTCCAAATTCACAAGGTGGAAGTAACGCGCCATTGATTCATTTATGTGACAATGTACACCCTCCTCATGTGGGTTTTATGATCAATGATTTTCCAAAAAATGGATCAATGTGTGAAATATTTATTTTCTATTATTTCATCCTCAAACCATGAAAAATTTTTCGTAGTTTTCAGTCACATAGAATGTGAATTTAAGAAATGGTGGAATCTTATAAAAAATACGAGGTAAGTGGAAGAAATAATATCTATATAATGGGAGGTGTTTAAATGGTTATTTATCAATAAATAGTGTCATAAAAAATATTTCTAAGTTATAAAGAGGATTTTTTGAGATGAAACATAAATATGATGACTCCATTAGTCTCTTGAAATAAAAAATTATAATACCTTCAATGTACACTTTTGTCTTTATAATCAACAATGCGATCAAAATTTATTGATTCCGTTGTAGTCTAAAACCATTTCATCGAAAACCATTATCGATACAAGACTTTGATAACTATTAATAAATCTTATAGAGTGATCTAAAGGTAGATACAAAGAGTGGTAAATCCAATTATTATTCTAGCTTTAGTGACAGGAAGAGAAAATTGGAGCTTTATAGAAACTCAAATGGTAAATATCATTGAAAAAAGATATTATGACGACATACATGTTAAAAATATAAGATAATAACTTAATAAAATTAATGAAATGAACTAGAAAATGATTAGATTTTGGATAATATGTCTATCAAGTTATTGATTGTTGATTGGGGATGAATAGTTTTGTAAATTAAATAGAGAATAAGGATTCAACCACTAATGCTCAATGTTTTATATTTTGGGAGATTGGGAATTATTTGAATAAATTACCTAATATAAGAGTTAATGATGATGGTAGGACTCCATGACCTCCATAACAAAGAGGATAATGGGAATTTATTTTCTATCAAATTTGATGTGGTTTATGTGAACGATGTGGTGAAAGGTACACTTAGCATCCACTATAGAACAAAAAATTCATTATTTGATTTATGGATTTACCCACTCTTTTAAATATGAAGAAATTTATAATATTATTACATCACAACATCAATTATTAGATATTATATTTGATGTAAAAATCACTAATGGATTTATGATCACATCTCATGTCTATATATTCTTTATAAGTATGTGGGAATGTGCTTACTGTAACTCTTATGATTCCCCCACTTGTTGAATTTGATTAAACCCATGATTGTCTATCCGTAAAAGGATGAAAATGAACTTATAATTGGAATTACATATATTGTATTAGACTTTCTTCCAATTCATGAGTGATATTTATCTCAAATTTTTGGGGATAAACAACAAAATAAAGTTTTCCCTATTTTTTGGAATTTTATATTGTATTTCATGAATAATTTCAATTTCTTACCGTAAATCATGAAGTTGAGACTCTATTAAAATTCATACCTGGTGCTACACCCATTTCAAAGACTCAAAATTGATTGTATTTTATTGAGTTGTAGTAATTAAAGAATAAACTCTATGAGAATCTAGATAAATGATTCATAAACCCAAGTTAATCACCATGGGGTGTGTCTATTATTTTTATTATGAACAAATATGGTCCAATTTTCTCTTAATTTATTAGTAACAACACAAAAATATCACTATAAATAAAAACTATCCATTAACCTACATTGATTTCTTTTTTGATCAATTTCATGGTGTTCAATACTTTTAAAATATTAACCTTCATTCTGGATATCAACAATTGTGGCAGTATAAGGAAGATATATCAAATAAAACCTTCCATACAAGGTCTGTCCATCATGAATATATATAAATTCCATTTGAATCCACCAACACACTAGTTATCTTCATGAATATAATGAACATATTCATTATATATTACAATCATCAGTTTTTGGTAGTCTTTATAGTTGATATTTTTATGTATTAAAAGAGTTGGTAAGAGCATAAATATCCTTTGAAGATTTTTTTTGAAGACTATGAGAATGAGTATGCTGAATATAAAATTTACCCACTACTAATTTTGTCTATATAAGGTTCCATTCATGGGTCTTATAATCGCATGCGAGAGTATATCAGTAGATACTTAAGTGATAGAAATCATTGTCCTGTGGACAAGAAAAACCATTGAAATTAAGACCCACAGTTTTATTTGTTTGGTGGGACATTATAGAAACATTGTGAATAATTTCTCACAAATATCTAATCTAATAACCAAGTTGACACATATGGGTACTAAATTTTATTGGATGGTTGAATGTGAGGAAAATTTAAGGGTGATGAAAATAAGTTTGGTCAGTACACCTATTATAATGTTAACCAGTACCGGTGAAGGGTTTGTGATATATAGTGATGAATTGAAGAAGAGACTGGGATGATTCTTCATGAAAAATGACATGTTGATAGTATATGCATCACACTAAATGATAATTAATGAGAAAAATCACCTTACTCATGATTTAAAGATATAAGAGGTAATTTTTTCATTTAAAAAATGGAGGTGTTATATTTTTTGGTGAATGTTGTGATATATATACCGATCATAAAACCTTTAAGAATATATTCACATAATAATATTTGAATATACTCCAAATGAGAAGGTTTGAATTGATTAAGGATTATAACTACTCAATAAAGTCCCCCCCCACAAGGAAGGTGAAATGTTCAATGATGTATTCGAATTATTTACCATATTATGATAGTTTTTTATTACATGGGGCTTTCAATGAATCACTCTCATGTTCATGATGTGTTCCATATTTTACATATGAAGAAGTACATACCAGAACCTTTACATATAATGAAATATGAGATAATTCCAATAGATAAAGACGTATCATATTAGGAATAACTAGTGTAGATTATAGATAGAAGAGATAAATTTTGGTAGAATAAGACAACTCACCGGATCAATGTTCTATGGTGAAACCATAAATTTTAAGAAGCTAAATGAGAAATTAAGGATGTAATAAGGCATAAGTATCATCATTTATTTGTATCAGAGTGATGAAATTTTGAGAGAGAAATTATTATAAGAGTATATAATATAAAACCATTGTATTTTATTATATATTTCTCTTTAAATAAAAATTATTTATTTTATATATTACGTTACATGAAACACCAATTTTAACCAAACGACGATATACTATAAAAATATTATCATTTAATATGATAGTTATCTCATAGATTATTGATTGGTGGGTCTGAATATTATATTATAAATTATGGGAAATTATTTTTTACACATTTATAAAATAAAATAATTGGTAATAATTTTCTTATAAAATGAAAATAACATCATTTGAAGGTAAAGGATATGTTTTTTTTTAAAAAATATTTTTTTATACACAAAATATGTTTTTACCTTAATAAATTAAATTAATATTTTTTATTAATGATTTTAAGGAAATTTATAGATTATATATTTAATTAAATATTTAATATTATGCTAATGGGTTTTAAAATGCATGATATAAGAATAAATCCAATTTTATGATTTAAAATTCATTTGTAAAAAAGGGGTTTTATTGGTTTTTTCACGTTAATTTTAAAATAAATTTATGAAACATATAAAAATTGGATTCTATAAAGTTTATTAAATATTTTAATTAATATTACTTAATATAATTTAATAGTTTCAACTTAATATTTGATCAATTTGAATTGTAACCATGATAAATATTTTTCACCTCAGTAAGGGTAAAATAATAGAAATTAGGTTAAGACTATGGGGTAAATATTTTAAATATCATTAATAGATATATTAATCCTATTTTATGAGTTTTGTCAACCATATATATTTATAAGGCATTAAATTATTTATTTTAAAACATTATTTTGAATTTTAGAACTCAATATTTACTTTTCCGAAGATAAGTTATATTTAAATCAAATTTAAATCTATTTTATATTCATTACATTTAATGGTATTTTTGGAAATTTTCATTAAATTTTGGATTGATCAAAAATTATAAAAAAATGATTTTTTATAATATAACCAAAAAAATTGATTAAACCAAAATTTTATTTTATTTTGATGTATAATAATTTTTATGATTAAATTAGTTATTATCTTAAAAACTATTTTTCATGACTTTCATGTACTTATATGAAAATAATTCATTCCACCTATAGAAATTTAGTTTGATAAAATTGATTCCAAATTTCTAATCATATGTAATTTTTTTATAATTCCCCTTTTATTTTTGTTCATACAATTATGTTATCATTTTTAAAAGCTATGTTATCCTAGTTATGGTTAAAACTATTTCAAAATGGTTTAATTAGGTTATAAGGATTAAAATTTATCAATAAATTTTCTAAATGTGATTGATTGAGTTTATTTAGAACCTATAAAATCTTATATTCTAATTTTGGGTGATTTGGTTGAATTTTAGAATATTATGATATATATATATTATTTAATATTTTAGGTAATTCCAATTGTGTGCTTCCCCTCGCATATAAAAGGGGAACTCATCTCCTACTTTTTTCACAATTTTTTATCTTTATATCTTAGTAAATCCCTTACCTAATACCATAATATCATCTTTTATCACTTCTTAGAGCTTATTAACTATCATAAATAACATAATTTCATGGATTAATGTGTAAGCTAAAGTAGGTTTCTCAATGATGTTCTAGAACACTTAACCGAGTACTTTTAATTTTATTTAATATTATAAATCCTCTAAATTTATGGTATTCAATATAAATAATTAATTTAGTATCATAAATACAATTAATTTTTTATTATTATTATGTAACAACCATTTTCCACCTTATTTCTAACCTAAGGAAAAGAAAACACCGCTCTGTCATATGTGCGGACTATCAGCTATATGAAATGATTCATTTCCCTTTTAATTACCACTTCAAATTGATTCTTATAATTATGGATTTATTAAATATATATTATATTTATGATATTAGTATATCTCTAAAAAGAATAATTATTATTTATTTTTATTTCATTCCATCCATCAACAAGTGTAAACATCACTCATCTGTATGTATGGACTACTGTCTCCACAATGTAATGTAATTTATTTTTCATGACCAGTTTATACGAATAGTTATAAAAGTTTATATAATGATTACATATGATAATAATGACATGATTAAAAATATATTGATGAATGATCCATGATAAATGTACATGTAAAAGGACCAATAACAATAACATGCATGAAAACTGAAGTAGTTATCACAAATAAAATTGATTTTAATAAATAATTGTTAACAAATGTGTGATAATATTTTATAATAAAATCATATAGGGTATGATATATATGATTATGATTCTATAATATTTATATAATAAACATATATTCATTATACATGAGGTTTTAATGTGTATGATGTAAATGATATATCAGGAAAGGGATTTATGTTTCAATATCATTTTAATCGTGATTTTTTATAATTTAATTTACATTGACGAAAATTATTTGATTCTTATATGAAAACCCACTTATATTTATTCTACTCCTTTAATTCATGTAATTTTCATATAATAGTACAAATTTCTATTCTTTTACAAAAAATGACCTAGAAGATATTTATAAGAAAAATCGACTTTATTTTCCCTTTGGTCTGGAAATCATATTATTCTATATCCATATTATCTTTAAAACGTTTTGATAAATGTCTTTACTATTATATAATGAATTATTTATTTAAATTTTACCCAAATTTTAATTTCTATAATTTTTAAAAAGGAATATTATTTTCATTTTCCAAATGGGGTATTTTCTACAAAAGGCATGAATGGAATCATTGTTTTAATGTATACTATACAAAAAGATTTTCTAATATTTATAACTACTCCATGATTTGAAACATTGTTTACATGATTCCATGTTATTTTTCAAATATTTTTTTTCTTAATATTTTTATAAAATTTATATTTTAAATAATTTATTTCAAAATGAAAGTGTTATTTTTCTCTATAAATGTTCAAGTGATCATTTAAAGTTATTTTCATCAATGAAAAAAATTCATTTTTGTTACTTATGATTCACTGGGGGAGATGATTGATCATACCACGATTCACCATTTCATTTTTACCCTTACACCATTGTATTAAACTGAATTTGTGTGGAACATTTCAAATAAAAAAAAAATTATCTTCATTTTTAATTCAATTATTTTGGGGGTTTCACTGTTAAAAATGGTAATGTTACTTTTTTTTTATAATTTCATTGAAGTTGGAGGTGATTTGGAGGACTTAAGATGGAGTCTAAGAAAAATGGGTAAAACTACAGAAGTATCCAAGCACACCAGTGGATTAATCCACACTATACTACCCTAAAATCCTTCAAATAAGATTAGATTTTGTGGTCTAGTCCAAAATATAATAGGATACATTTCATCTCATGAATCCCAATCCCGATTTAGCTTTTTTCGGGCCCATCTGAAACGATATATTCAAGGCACTGAATGTGCACAAAGTCAAAAGTGACGTTCTGTAATATGACTCTATCTCGAGATGTGATTGTCCAAATGATGCCAAACTTTCGGTGGTGATAGTTAGGATGTGGGGATACAACCTTCCAGTTTTTTAAAAAGTGATATTCCACTGTCTGTTATCCTTAAATCATCCTTCAATTTGTTTATCAAAATCTGGGTGCCCAAAACCACTTCCTATTTTGGCTATAAAAATGAACCTTGGGAACCCCATTTGCAAGTTAGAACAAGGAGTGAAGTGATGAAAATTTAGAGTTCCAAAATAGTTATCTTATCATCCTAGATGTTCTGGAGTCTCCTATCCTCATAGGGGTATCATGAATGAAGAAGCAGTTCCACCCGAGCTTCATCTTTCTCTTGATGTCGAGCTAAACGGTGGACGATCATTTCGAGGGAGATACACACACTTGAGAGGGAGTTCCAGAACATTTTATTCTAATAGTTTTGTGTAATTTTTGTGCTAAATATTTTACTTATTTGTTATCCTGACACGATTCTCCTCTTATTTTATTTATATTTTAATAATTAAGTGAAAACGTTTTATTTCAACACCGATTGGGTTGAGATTTGAAGTGAGAATAATGGGTTGTTCCGATTGGACAAGACAAGAGTCCTATTTTTATCACACATACATAATATTTTAGTATGATTTGGTATCCTTTAATCTCTATAATTTATACCCTAAACTTCACAACACGATTGTTGTGTTAGTGGGTGGTTCTTTGAGTTTTGTTTAAGAGGAAAGAGGGAAGTTGAGATCTTGACAACCCTCAACCAAAGGATTCCATTAAATAATGTGTAATTTTCAGAATTATGAACTCACCAAGATGTGTAGGGAACTTGAAATGATCTCCTTATCCCATAATTCTAAAACACCACTTTTATTTATCAACTATTAAACACTTTAAATCAAGTCATTTTCTTTGAACTGTTTTAAAACCACCCCTCTTTTAGTACTTCTTATTAAAAACACACACTTTAAAACCACCAATTCTACTTGAGAGACGACCTAGGGAATGCCCTAGACTACAAATCAACCTTAAAATCATAATAAACTTGACACTTCATGACAATGCAGTCATATTTTGGCACTGTTTCTAGGGAGCGTTTTTGTTTTTATTCTGTGTTTTGGTTATGTTTTTTTTTGTAAATTTTGTAAATATTTATCTGTTTTATATTATACCTATATCAATATTTTTATATTCAGATCTATTTTTTGTGTTGGTTTGGTGCCTGATGCATTCTAATCCAGGAATCTTACCTCATTTTGAACTTGAACCGGGTAGGATCCTATGTTAGTGACACCGAGACACAGAAGAGAACCCTTCGAAGGAGGACACACAAAACATCGACACTCTTCATGATCCTTACTCTTCTTCTTCAGAACCAAAATCAAAACTGAAATAAACTTGCATAAAATATCTGAAAATAATGATACATTAAATGAACTAACCTCACTTGATGTTGATATCTATCCCACCTTTATTCAAAATCAAGGAAAGGCACCCAAAATTGAAATTAAATCAGGTTTAATTCATTTATTACCAAGATTCCATTAACATCCTGGAGAAGATCCACACAAGAATTTAAAAGAAGTTAATACTGTGTGTTCTACATTAAAAGCTAAAAATCTAGATGAAGAACAAGTAAATATTAGGTCATTCCATTTATATTTATAAGATACTACAAAATATTGGATTTACTACGTTAATTCACCAATTAGAGGTTGGGCGGACATGAAATGTCTTTTTCTTAAAAACTAATTTCTATCTTATTGAACTAAAACAATAAGGTAAAAAATATGTAGGAAAAGAAAATATCAAGGGGAAACAATTCTTGAATTTTGAGAAAGATTTAAGAGATTATGTTCATGTTGTCCACACAACCAAATAAGTGACGAACTTTTAATACAGTATTTTTATGAAGGTTTAATTCTTATTGATAGAAAAATGATTGATGCTGCTGGAGGTGGTACACTGGTAGATAAGACCTCAATTGCTGCAAGGACCTTAATTGAGAACTTGGTGAAAAACACTCACCAAATTTTGTTCAAGGTCCAATGTACCCATTCGAGGTGTCCATGTGGTGCAAAGTACTGAATTCGAGAAGAAGGTGGAAAAAAAGATTGAGGAGGTAAGTACCCTTATACGACAACTTGCTCTCTCTCATGGAAAATCTCAATCTCCTCCTACCATACATTGTGGAATCTTCTCTTCCACAACCCATTATTCTGACCAATTCCCCCAATTGAGAGAAAATCTTGAGATTTGTGAGGCAATATTCCTAGGACACCTCTACAACCAACCATTTAGAAAATAACCATAATATCCATACAACTCTAGGTGGAATGAAAACCAATTTTATTAGTAAGGGGGTATTCAAACCATCCTCATCAACCATGTAATCAACAAGGTTAGAGTAGTCATCCACCACCACCACCCGGAAATCCTCAACCAACCAAAAGGCCTTTCCAACTATCCCTCCACAAACTGAGCCTATCCTAGAAGATATGATGAAACAAATGGATTCCAACAATATCTAATTCCAAAAAATCACCCAAGCTTCCAAACAAGATGTGAAATCCCAATTTGGTCAACTAGCTAACATGGTGGGGGAAATTCAATGCCATGGGTTGGGTAAACTACTAACTCAATCAGTAGTTAAACATAAGGATAAAAGAAAAGATAGTTCCATCACCCTTAAGAGTATAACTTATATTAAAATCCAAATTACCCCTCCAATAGAGTCATCCCCTTCCGAGTAAACCACCATCCCAACCACTGCTAAAAATGGTAAAAGAGAAGAAAATACTTGTACGGAGAGTAGTCCTTCCAAATGAATGAGTGTGTTTGTAGATGAGTCTCCTATCCCAACCATTCCTCTTCCATTTTTCCAAAGGGTCACCAATCCAAGAAAATAAAAGGAAACTAAACATGATAAGGAAATATTGGAAGCTTTCAAAAATGCACAGGTTAACATTCCTTTGATTGATGTCGTGAAGAAAATCCCATGATATTATAAGTTCTTAAAGGAGATGTGTAAACATAAAAGGAGACTTTGTGGTGATGAAAAGGTATGCTTGGGGAGGAATGTCTAAACATTTATAGAGCCGTCACTTCCCACCATGTGCAATGATCCTGGACATTCTAAATTCTGTGCACCATATGGGAGTATTAATTTTCTATTTCTATACTTGATTTTGGTGATTCTATAAATGTGATGCCTAACTCAATTATTCTACATTACAGTTCGGGGAACTGAAGCCCACTGGAATTATTGTTCAACTAGCTAACTGAAGTACGACACTCCCCTATGGTGTGTTAGAGGATATTCTTGTGAGGGTTCAAAATTTAATTTTTCTTGCTGGGTTTTATGTGCTTAAAATGAAGGATGATAGGATGAATAGACATGCCCTGATTATATTGGAGATAACCATCAAGAAAACAACCCAAACCATAATTAATTTCTATAATATTATATTATAAATTGAATTTAGTGGTGACATAGTCCATTTAAACAACCTTGATCCCATGAAGCACCCCTCAAAATAACATTACTCTCTCTATTAATTCAATTAATGTACTCCCTTTCCTTGAAAAGACATCATTTCATTCCCCTGATCCCATTTATGAGTTTTTTTCATTGATAGAAATTCTAGGAAATGATTTAATAATTTATTGTTGTAGTGGTGTAGAAAAATGTAATGGTTGTTTGTGATTGATGATATCTTGAACACTGAGGATCACTTGACCATTAATGATACTACTAAGCTTATAAAAGCTCATTCCTCATCTAAAGATGATACCATTGGGAAGTTCAATGAGATCAGTGACCTCTCACTTTCACACACACTCCCATCATTCCAAAATACACTTGAATTGGAACTGAAAAAAATGCATCAATATTTAAAATATTCATATCTGGATAATGGAAATAAGTTGTCCATCATCATTGATAGTTCACTCCCTCCAGAGCATGAATAGAAACTATTTGAACTTTTGAGGGAGTATAAACAAGCTTTGGGACATACACTAGCTTAAATTCCTTGAATTAGCCCATATATTTGTTCACATAATATTTTATTAAATGATGAGGCTAAAACAGTGAGGCTGGCACAATGTTGACAAAACCGAAACCTCCTGTAAGTTGGAAAAAAGGAGGTAACAAAATTATTGGCTACTGGGAACATTTACCCCATCTATGATAGCCAATTGGTCAATCCTATTCAATTAGTTCCTAAAAAACTGTCCTTAAAATAATCAAAAATTAAAATGATGAATTGGTTCCAACTCATGTGCAGAATAGTTGGCGTGTCTATATAGACTATTGCCGAACAAATCAACACACCGGGAAGAACCATTTCCCTTTTCCATTCATTGACGAAATGCTAGAGAGGCTTGTGGGTAAGTCCCACTACTGTTTCCTTGATGGGAATTCTAGATACATTAAGATCCATATTTCCCCTATGGATTAGGAAAATACAACCTTCACTTTCCCCTTTGGCACATTTTCATATAGGAGTATTCCCTTTGTCCTATACAGCACTCCGAGTACTTTCCAACATTGCATGGTTAGTATTTTTTTTGGATTACCTAGATAATTGGATGGAAGTTTTCATGGATGATTTCATTGTGTATTGATCCTCTTTTGATGAATGTTTGAGTAATCTTGATTTAGTCATACGTTAATGTATTGAAATGAATGTCATATTAAATTATGTGAAATTTCATTTCATTGTGCGACAAGGTATAGTTTTGGGACATGTCCTTTCAAAGGAAGGTATCTAAGTAGATAAATCAAAAGTGGATGTCATTTCTTCCCTACCATTACCCAAAAATGTATGGAATGTGCGGTCTTTCCTAGTTCATGTTGGATTTTAATGTCGTTTCATTTTTGACTTTAGTAAAATTGCACTCCCGCTCTCCTGATTACACCAAAAATAAAAATAATTTGTTTTTGATAAAGAATGGGGGGAAGCTTTTAATACATTAATATGGATTCTCATGTCACCCCTAGTAATCCAACCACCTTAGTGGGATTTACCATTTGAGATCATGTGTGACACCTTTAACTATGTAGTTGAGGATGTTTTATCACAAAGGGTCGATCGAGATCCATATGTCATTGCCTATGCCTCACATACATTGAACCCTGCCCAAGAAAACTATACCACAACTAAAAAAGAATTTCCTGCCATTGTGTTTGCCATGAAAAAATTCATGTCATACCATTTGGGGTCTAAAGCCATTGTGTTCCTAGAATATACAGCCCTCCAGTATCTTCTTATGTAACCGGAAGCCAAACCACATCTCGTTCGCTGGATGCTCCTCCTCAAATAATTCAATCTAAAAATTATAGATAAAAAAGGCTCATAGAATGTGGTGGCTAACCATATCATTAGGATTCCCCAATCCATACACATTGAATCATCCCAATGTACTCCTATAAATGAAATGTTTCACGATGAGAAGTTGTACTGAGTGCAAGATGCTATTCCTTGGTATGCTGAAATTTCCAATTAATTGGTAGTATCTTGAATTTCTACTGATTTCAATAAATACCAATCCAGTTGTCTAAAATATGATCCTCTTTGGTACATTTGGGATAACCCCTACATCTGGCGCACATGTAGTGATCAAGTCCTTAGGATTTTTGTCCCTGATAGTGAGTTTCAGTCTATCTTTAGATTCTGCCACACTCTTTGTTGTGAGGTCCACTTTGGTCCCTAATGGATTGCTCATAAAATCCTTGATGTTAATCTCTTTTGGCCAAGAATTTTTCAGGATTCACATGATTTTTGTAAATGTTGTCCTCATTATCATTGAATGGGTAATGTCTCTAAATGAAATAAAATGCCACAAAAACCATTGATATTTCATGAGATTTTTTATGTTTGGGGTATTGTAATTATGGGAACATTTCCCAATTCCATTGGAAACTTGTACATTATTATAGCAGTATATTATCTTTCAAAATGGGTAGAGGAACTAGCTACAAGGACTGATGATTCTAAGGTTTTTGTAGAGTTTTTGAGAACCCAAATCTTCTATAGGTCTGGCTTACCTAGGTTCACCATCAGTGACCAGGGTTGTCATTTCTGTAACCAAAAATTCAATAACTTTTGCATCGGTATGGGGTTGTTCATAGAGTGTCTTCTTCATATCACCCACAGACAAATGGTTTATCTGAGGTGTTAAATAGATAGGTAAAACAAATTCTCGAAAAAAAGTTCAACCCAATAGAAAAGATTGGATTCTTCAACTTGATGATTCATTATGGGCCTACCATACTTATTTCCAAACTCTCATTGTAATGTCAACCTATCGGCTTGTGTTTGGAAAGAGTTGTCACCTACATATTGAGATTGATCACCAGGCCTACTGTGCCATCAAACAATGCAATTATAATATTTTTGGTGCAAGTAATCAATGGAAGTTTATGATTCATGAGCTGGAGGAAATGAGAAGAGATTCATATGAAACTTCAGGATTTATAATGAGCGAACCAAGACTACCCACGACCATGTATTCCTTCATCATCAGTTCCATGTTGGACAGAAGGTCCGTCTATACAATACAATGATGAAGTTTCATCCTGGTAAGCTTTTTTCTGTTGGTTTGGACTATACACTATTACTAACGTCTCTCTATTTGGTTTTGTCCATGATCAAAATGAAGATACCAAGAAAACCATCACTATCAATGGGCTGTGGCTGAAGCACTTCCACGAATCCATTCCGGAGTCCCCAATGGAGGAACTCCATGTTTAATAATCGGTTTATAAATAAAACCCACTAGGTTTTATCCTTCATTCCTACATTTTTTTTATTACAGTGAGGACAATGCACACTTTAGGTGTGGGGGGTGGGTATATTCCTAGGTTAGTTAGGAATTTTCACAATCTTTATTCCTTTTCTTTTTATCTCTAATCTTGATAAATTTTATTATTACATTCCCCCCTTTCCTCCTCATTTTCCCCATCACTTTTTTGCCAACATGTTAATTTCATTGTTATGCCCACCTTATCATATAAAATAATGCTCGTTTAATCATGGAATTAATTTAAAATTCATGTGAAATTTCCATATTTCAAGTTCTTTTAACATTCAAAAAAAATATAATGAAATGTGCATTTCTGGAAGAATTCAATACTATTGTGTGACTATATTTTGAAATTTGGTCGTTTATCAATGATATAAATGGTTGTATCATTTTAAATCCTTTGAGAAGAGTGGTGCCCTTTTTGTGAATAGTTTAAGGGAAAATTGTGTCACTTAATCTCTCCACACATTTTTTCACCCAACCATGATGTATGAAACATTCTTACAAAATGGTAGGTAAATAAAAGTTAGGTTTATTTTTCTCTACTTTCTAAAATCATTTTTCAATATGTTCATTCGTTATCCAATCTATTTCATTACTATACTTTATTTATCTATTCATATATACCTATTATTCAATTGTTGTATTCCCACAAAAAAAATGTTGTATAGTGGGACCGTCAAAAACCACCCTTCCTCAACCTTTGATCTTGTTATAAATATTACAATTAGTATCATGAGGAGATCAAATATGGGTTGGGAGAAGAGTGTGATAATTGTTCCATGTGTAACCTATTAAAAAAATTAATAAATGAGGGGAGTTATGAAATGTGCCACATATGGGGTTATCTAGGTTGGGAGCTTATTTTTTGACTTATGGGAGTCCTTAAGTGAGTGAGTCTTGAAATTTGGTTGCATAGGATATAGGGAAAGTTCGGTGGAATGGATATTGTAAGTAGACAATTATTAAAATAACTTATATTTACGCAATAGAAAGTGGATATAATATCATGAAGTGGACGTCAGAAAAAAATGTGGAGAATTAGTGACATGATAAAATTTTGAATTATTTTCTTTGATTGGTATCATTAATCTCTTGTAATTTTATTTGGATACATTTTTTGAGATGTCCTTTTCGATGATCAATGAGAATAACTCATCGGTAGGATTTTTTCATGGATCACATTTCTATAAATAATTAAATTTTTATTGAATGTTAAATATTTATATAGTTGGAAATATCTTCATGCTTAATTTTTGGGAATATTACATTTCCTAGGAGTGAAAATATTTAGGTATGGGGATGTGATCGTACCACGATTCACTGTTTAATTTTTACCCTTACACCTATGTATTAAACTAAATTTGTGTTGTAAATTACAAATATAATAACAAAATTAACTTCATGTTTGATTCATTAATTTTGTGTTTATCACTGTTAAAAAGGGTAATGCTACTTTTTTTGATAATTTCATTGAAGGTGGAAGTTATTTAGAGGACCCATGATGAAGTCTATGAAAAATGGGCCCAACTGCAGAAGGATCCAAGCACACTAGTAGATTAATCCACACAGTGCTAAACGACCATGCTTTCAAATGGGATGAAAGTTTGTGGTAAGGTCCAAAATTTAATAGGATACATTTAATCTCAAGTAACCCAATCAAGAGTAGGATACTATGGGGCTCATGCGAACTGATCTATCCAAACCACTGAATCTACACAAAGTCAAAAGTGGTGTTGTGTAATGTGTCTCTATATAGAGCTGTGATTGCCGAAATGATGAAAAACATTCGGTGGTGATAGTATGAAAGTGCGGATACCACTTTTCTCTTTTATCAAAATAGAGATTCAACTATCTACTAGCCGAAAAGCATTATAAAAGTGGATTTTCAAAATCTGGGTGCCCAAAAACACTTTCTATTTTGGCTATAATAGGCACCATGGGCACGCCATTTGTAAGTCCGGACTAGGAGTGAAGTGATGCCAATTTGGAGTTCCAAAGGAGTCCTCTACTCATCCTAGAAGTTCCGGAGGCCCCTATACTCATACATGGATCAAGAATGAAGAAGGAGTTATACTAGAGCATCATCTTCCACACGATGTCGAGCTAAATGGTGGATGATCATTTCATGGGAGATACACACACATGGGATGAAGTTCTAGAACTAGTTCATCAACTGGTTTTGTG
Organism: Viscum album; assembly: GCA_963277665.1. NCBI lineage: Eukaryota > Viridiplantae > Streptophyta > Magnoliopsida > Santalales > Viscaceae > Viscum > Viscum album. The sequence goes on along the minus strand of OY728160.1, from coordinate 372,192,781 downwards.
TAATTTGTGTGATAAATATTTCACTTATTTCTTATCTTGACCTTAATCTCCTATAATTTCATTTCTATTGTTATAATTAAGTGAAATTATTTTTATTTCAAAACTGATTGGGTTGATATTTCAAGTGGGAATCATGGGTTCTTTCAATTAGAAAAGACCAGAGACTTATTTATATCACACATTAATAAGATTTTAGTATGATTTGGAAGTATTTATTCTCTATGTTTTATATCCAAACCTGGACAACATTATAGTTGTGTCAGGGGGAGGTTCTTTGAGCATCGTTAAAGAGGCAATAGAGAAGTTGAGATCTTGACAACCCTCAAGCAAAGGATTCTATTAAACGATGTGTATTTTTCAGAATGATGAACTCCCCAAGATGTGTATTGATCTTTAAATGATTTAATTATTTCATAATTTTAAAAAACCACTTTTATTTATCAACTATTAAACTCTTTAAATCAAATCATTTTCTATAAACTATTTTAAACCCCCCCCCCCCTCTTTTAGTACTTCTTATTAAAAACACACACTCTAAACCCACCAATGATCCTTGAGATATGACATAGGGTCTGCCTAGAAAACAAATAAACCTTAAAATCATACTCAATTTGATGCATCACGACAACACGGTCAATGATCCAATGATACTATCATTATTTTTATCGGGTTGGTTATTGATTATAATGATGATATATTTATGAAACCTATTTTATTTTCCATGGTATAAGTTATGATGAAATGAAAAATGTTTTCATGGTCTTATTATGTACAAATGAGTAAATATTCAATTAGATATGGTTGATTCAGTTATATCTCTAAAATGCATTGGGTTCTGTGATATTGATATCTCATGAGATGATGATGATATGTGTGGGAATTATTTTAATGGCCTTTTTCACAATTTGATGCATGGGTATGATTTCTTCTAGATATTCTCACATGATTATGAGTGGAAATGATTTTGAAGTGATATTTTTACATGACTATGATTTTTTATGCTTAGGATTACACATGCTTAGGTTATTAATATTGAATTATGAATACTTATTTAACACCTTTATTAACCATTCTTCTTGATATGACTTGATTTTAGAGTTTATGATGTAATATTTTCAAGGTATGAATATTAATGCTAATAGCATGCACTTTATTATGTTTTCACACCCATATGATCATCTTATGCTTTCTTATGAATGATATCTCCCATGTTTACCATTAATAAGAAAATGAGCTCACCCTTAATTAAATTTTCCTTGCATAGGTTTTGATGGAAGATTCACTAAAAAATATTTCACTTTTTCTAACAGGGACATATCTGTTGGTAAAAGTTTATTTTCTGTTGGTAAAGAGTTTACCAACATATATGTCCCAATCACTAAACAATTGGTAAAAACTCGGTTGCTAAATGTTTTTGAGATAGATAAAATAGTTCTGTTGAAATTATAATAATACCCACAGGTAACAGATTTGTCGCTCATTATGTAATACCAACAATAATATCTATTTTTAATATATTTTTTATTTATAAAAATATATTTTTTTATTACCATATCTATTACATTATATGAAAAAAATATAATTATATATAATATGACTAATATAATTATTAATAATTAGAAAATTAGTCTGAATTAAACTTTTAGAAGTCAGTTGAAAATTTTATAAATGATCATTCCCTCATGGTCCACAGTAACGGAACAATCTCATGCAAATTCAAGGAGTATCTCAATTTAAACAGATCATCTTTAATCAAAATAACATCATATTAGAGTACACAAATGATAGCTACAGATCATTCAAACCCTATCACCATGAATCCTCCTCTCCATCTGAATGTTTTGGGCATAATCGTCACCCTCCTCCCATGGATGGCACACATATTGGTGTCCTCGAATAGTCCCAACAGGAACGCCTACCCCTCCTCCTAAGGCACTGCCACTATGGAGCTCGGGAACCTCAGATCAGTCTTGAATTCCTAGACGATTTCATGGACGAGTCGCTGAAATGGAATCCTGCATTTATGGTGTGTATAGTGATGGACAAGATCATAGATACCAACATAGCCCCTCCTTGACCAGGGGATTCACATGAATGGTGGTTATCAGATCAGTTGTGTTTATGGTCACCACCAAATCTGTCATTCTCTCCACCTATATTGACAATTTTTTTCAAACCTATAATAGGAAAAGATATCTATCAAACACCGCCATTCATTCCATGAAATAAAAAGGAATAACATGATACAATTTAGAATATCCCACATTGACCATGATTTAAATAATTATAGAAAATAATTCGTAACACTACCTACTCATGTGGTCCCACACATCTTGAATAGATGCTCTACAGCTTCAGCAATAGTCTTGAATCAAAAATAGTGAGCCCAAAAATAAGAGTTGACATACAATCAAAAAGATCCTAGAAATAAAGGATTTATCTAAAAAAATTATGGAATACCTTTGAAATAGTTTAGTTGGGTTTAATGAGTCCTTCAAGCACCCTTAACAAATTTATTCATACCTACAGTAGCAATAAAATGCAATCAAACATTCACTTTCATTCAATGACATGAAAAGGAATAAAATGATACTACTTAAAAGACCCTACTTACTGAAGAATGATGAGTCCAACTGCTATCAATGCACTCCATAATTCTCTAAGATATGCTCACTCATCCCCCTTTCCGCATGTATTACTGCTCAAATAGTAGAACGACCACATAGTAGAATTTCCAAATCTAATATGAAAAATTTTCTCACTTGAGAAGAAACTTATAAAAGATCAATTCCATTTTCAATCTAAATTCTCAGTATACATTTGACAAGAATATGAAAATTCTTCATCTGCATGATTTGATCATCATAAAGACTTTCTAATAAAATAATAATCTTGACATTCACCCAACATGTTTTTTCCAATTATTTTTCCAAGCATTTATAAAAAATTACTGTAATTCTTGAAAAGGTTTAATAATAATTAATGGAAAACAATATCTTTTATATTTTTTACATAATGCTCATTATGAAAAATATGAAAAACCTGATGTTGTTCAAAATCTCGATAGACCTTCAAATTCACATTCAACTCCCCTTGATCTCCCTAAATTTGTGAAGGTTATACATCATGATCAGGTCAAAACTGATGGTACGGAGAGAATCAATAAGAATGACCCTGGAACAGCTCAACCATTGCAAAGGGAGGAACAGAATATACACTCTAAACATAGTGAGTCCTCACGGGATGAGTATGAACAACCTAGCCATATTGAAGAGGCCTACTTAAAATCGAGTGAGAGGGAAGGAAAAAAGGAAGTGGAGGATTTATATGGTTTCATCACATTGAATCCTATAGAAACCATAAATAACAGAGATTACTTTATCTGGGAGAGGACAATTGTCTATATATCACTTGAAGCCTCTTGAAATGATAAAATGAATACCACTCCATAACATGTAGTCAATGAACATCTTAATGTATCTACTTAAATTTATTAAAGTAATGAAAATATGATGAACAATATGACCCAATGTATAGAAAAGTATGTCAAATTATAGAGGATTTGGGGGAAGAACAAAACTCTTGGCCAAATGAGAAAGATGAAATTGTACATCAAAAGTAAAAATAGGGTGAAATAACTATATACATATCTTCAAATCAGAAAATGGATGTTTATTATGATGGTTGGAGAATTAAAACTAATTAATGATTTTTATTTCTGGGACATTCCTAGTAATTAATATACACTTTTCTGTTCGATTCATCCTTCTGGTTTCCTATTACCTTTTGAATATTCTTTATTTGAGATAATTTTGGCTTCTCATATAAGTAAGAAAGTCTGTATAAATCTATCTGAATGGATCACCTGATTTAATCTAAGTGTCACAGTGTTGTTCGGACTTTTTTTTTGTCATTGTTTATATGTGAATCTTTTGCGGCATTAGCACTGTCTACCTGTTTTGCTGCTAGATGGTCACTGGTTGACTTCTGATTGTTGTTCACATGTATAATTTCTCTTGATGTGAGTTTTTCTTGCAATGTTTGTATCCCAATACTAGATCACAATGTCTACATTTTTTCAAATATGGATGTTCTCGTGCATTTTGAATAGAGATTTGTTTTTATATGGACTATCAGAACATGGATACATATGCCTTGCTGTCCAACCATGATGGTTACTAACTGCTAGATGGAGGCATGGTCTCTTGGAAAGTGTTGAATCCCATATGTGGAGTTCTCTATGTTTGATACAGTATGACGTATGGACCTATATGGGAATATATCTGGATAGAACTTATGATTAATCCAAGGAATCTTTCCTTGAGGATTATTTTGTGTAGATTATTGATCAATCAGATGATTTTTATGGTGCAAAAATTGTACCTCTTGGTGATTTTGTCAGCATACATTCCCTCTCTTCATTTTGGTTGAAAATTCAAAGACTGTTCTGGAGGAGAGTATCCTAAATGTGATGATGAAGGTCACATAATTGGTTCTCAATAAGATATAACACCTCCTAGAAAGGAATGCAGTTGGGGATGGGAATGCAGAAAATGGTGACGGGGCATGGTGGTTCCCAACACTTCACATTATGCAGATTGAGTATCATCCCCTCCAGATGCAATGAAGAGTTGTTTTCATGAATTTTTCTTGAACATCCAATGTGAAAGAGGATGTTCAAGACCAAGACACTGGTGTGAACCAACATTATTTTTCTTAAGTTAGCTTTAAATATTTTTTCTCCATCTTCCTGATGCTGTAATCTATATTATATGCATGAATTTATGAAGACATCAATTTGGTAATGTAGTGGTAGGTTTCGGAACTTACAATTTCCACTGTTCGTTTCAACTGTCCAAAATTTGCCTGTCGGCAACACGATATGTAAGTGTTCTTGACAAAAGATCTATGACTATCCCCTAGGGAGGATTTCAATGGTAGATGGAACTTCTGCATGCGTCCTACAAGTTCATGCAACCTGTTAGACTACAAGTTCCCACAACCTGTTAGAATTTCTAAAATACATCCACCTGCTCCTGCACCAACTTCTTTTATCGACGCTGCTTTGGACTCCATTATTGAAGGAATATTCACATACGATCCTCAGGACTGCTTTCAAAATTTGCATTTCTCTCAATAGAAGCATCACAAAATAATAGAATTGTAGGTTGTATTGAGGAAAATACAAAGAATCCCGGAAGAAATTAGAATAAAGCTTGGGATAAACTGTAAACCCGTACTGATAGCAGCATAATAGAACAATTCAGAAGAATCAATAACTCCTTGAGGAAAGGCTCCCTTAGGCCAAGGTCGAAGTCTCTTTACAGCCAATCTGAAAACCAAATATCTAAATTCCCTCCCCTACAAGCATTCCCCATATGAGCTTCATTTACATTAGGGATTTGAAACATGATTTTAATTCATTATCTTTTAATTGTGTTTTCACAAAATTTTGGGCATGATCCCAATTATGTTTTTTGCTAAGAGTGTACTACTAAGACCTGGATAAGGTCTAAGGATGTAAAGATCTTAGGATTAGAATAGATCTTTAATAAAAAAATCTCATAGAGCTTTGATAATGCTAAATGTTATAGATGTCTCAGTTACCACTCCCCCATAAGCAATAATCTATAAACTAGGACTACAAGAACATCCAACATTTATCCCTAACTGGTAAACTTCTGTGTTGTAGCACAACAACAAAGCCAGCACAGAGCATGGAACCGAAAAGGCGACATCTCAATTCATAAAATGTACACTCTGTTTATTAACCAAGTGGAAGCACTGCTTATAAGGGTTAGGAATTCACATCCAAAGTTCAACAAAAATACAATAATACTTCCAAGGAAGGTGTATCCAGGGAGAGATTAGTCGACTAAAGGGATGATAAGTGATATCAATAGGAAATAAATGGGGGCCAGTGTGGTTTCCAAAGCTCTAAACGAAAGTCAAGTTCACTCACCATTTATCCATGGAGGAGAGAAGGAGCACTTCATCTGGAATATTTTTGGAAACATCATTGGCATAGAGGTTCAGACTCTATCTATAATTGATTTTATTTCTACATGGTATCAGGACTCAGGGAACTCAAAAATAATGATCCAGAAGCACCGTATGATTATAGTTGTCCGATGTTTGGTCATCCGGGAGGCCTGAAATTAAGATAGATGCAATGGTTATAGAATATCGTCAAATCATAGAAAGGTGAAGGACTAATCACTCACAGTAGATCATAGCTCCTTGTTCAAGTATAGAGATCATTTCCTACTCTCAACAATCATACTCTGCCTCTGATTAGAGGGAATTATATCAGATCTAATCTTGGATGTTGGGTGAGAAGGAGTGCACCCACCATGAGGTTTATATTTAATTTGGATGGTGAATGTATGCAGGGCACAATGAAGGGTGGAGGAATCACCCATGAATCGAAAGGGATCAGTGGTATTGGCCTTTGATGTATTTTATTACTAGAGAAATTCCTTTAAATCTGAAGGAAAATCCACAGTAAATTGGCATTGTCTTTGCAATCAACACAATTTCAATCCCTCTATGGTAGAAATAGACTCTTATTTGGTGTCCAAATTTCATTGGGGTACCAAAAAAATCCACTGGTTCATTGTTTATGAAATTAGATATTTCACAGGTCTGACCAGTTAGGACATGGTTATTAGTCACCCTTGGGAAGAGTGTATCATGGAAGCAGATGACCTGGCTTCAAAATCCAAGCAAGATGACACCTTCGTCACCTATACAAATATTATCTCTCTTCCTTCAGACTGTACTTAAATTATCAGAGGAGATTCCCAAGGGCCCCAGCACTATTGTCCCCCATGAAGGCTTGGTTTTATTTTTTATCATGAACTGTATCATCTTTTTCATAATAAAAGCATTAAATTTCTATTAGTTAGTAAATGTTTCACTAGTGTATTCACTATAAAGATGATTATTCCTTCAAAACTGAGTCTTATGTTAAATAAAGTTGTAGTTTTAAATCATCTTGCAAGGCTATGAAATTTAAGAGGGACCTTAGATAAAGTGAACCAATCCCTTTACACATATTATTACATTATCAAATTTATTGTTGGAGAAACACATTGGAGTATCAAACCAAGATCCAAATCCACCTCCATCAAACTGTTAACGATAGAAAAACCAAAATTCTAGGGGTTGAGGAAGAAGATTCTTACATGTCAGATTGTACAAGCTACATGTCATGGCCCTCATGAGACAGGTGTGTTGCCCGCCATTGAATAAAATGAATATTTCTTGCACACCTTGCCACTACAATTCACAAAAATAGACGTGGAGAATCAAGGCTAAGATAGGATGACTAACAATGTTTGGTCACAATATACATTAGTACCGGAACCATGAAAGAATCTGAATATAAAGGTCCACTCTATTACACATCACTATCTTATTCACATGCACTATCAGTGATGATGATGACTGAATCACATCTGCAGAGATGTGCGAGCAGAACAAAAAATAGTTAAGATGATTAAAAATAGAGAGAACTGGAATGACAGACTTAAAGGATTGTTATTGCATACCTGGGCTCGCAAAATGCTGCAATTCTATCAAAAGAGAACCATAATCAAGACATTAGCTAAGATGATTCATACAGATGTCATAGAGAGTTATTGAATTCTTGTAAGAAAACGACGATCAGACAACTCTAAAGAAGATTCACTCATTGTCGATCAATTAGCTGAGAGGGGGAAGACAAACACAGGTTCAACATGGTCATGTGGGGAATCCCAGGGATGGTGGGGTGGAATGGGAAAATTTCTAGGATGGCGTGGGCCAACCGAGGAAGGTCGGGGATGGAGGGACTTGTCTGGTGGGGACAATAAGGTCGACACAACGGTCTCTGAATGAGGGAAAAGGGTCATGGTCGACGGAACCGGTGGCGCAGGCGGAGGGTTATGGAGGAGGTTGCGGGGGTCATGAAGGGGGAGGGTGGAAATGACAGAGAGTGGTTGAGTACGCGGTGGGGATCTTCGAGGGCAGTGGTGTTCAGGGAAGAAATTGGGGGCCGCAGAGGCGGAGGAAGCCATAGAGGGCAGTGACGCCACCGAAGGGGAAGCCTCCATCCTTGTGTTAGAGCTCCAACAACATTTTATCCATACCAGAGACATGTAATGAGTTATATAACAAAACCCCTAAAAGGGGAAGCCTCTATCCATGTGTTATGTATGAATAAAACATTGGTGAATAGAAAAAAATGAATAAATCATTCCCTTTTAAATAAATACATCTTAAGTGATGACGAAAGTTACCTCAATCAAGATCTTTGTAAGACTGCCAAATGTAGGAGTAGAATGCCTAAACACCCTATACTTCAATGTGGTATCAAATGCATGTTCTCTATCTTACACCGGTCCACAATCTCCAGGAATGTAGTGGTGTCAAATGCACAAGTACTCTATTCCTGACTTGAAAGTCGTTGACAGTCAAGCATACCCTTCATGCATGCCCTTTATGATATTAAGGCAGTGTGTAGCTATAAATCCAAGCCTGAATCAAAGAAGATAAAGAAAATATCTAATCAACCCATAGAAAAAGCTAAACAGAATCTGTTCAACTTTAGGAAAAGGTTGGTCCCAGAATATTGCAAGCATTTGATCTAGAATCCTGCACTTGAAATCAAAAGGCATGTCTAAAACATTGGGACAAAGCAGATATCAATCAAGAAAAAATTTGAGGACACGATGAGAACTACAAGCAGCTTACTCCCAATGTATTAGATCTAAAAACGTCAAAAAATTATCATGGTCAAGAGATCCAAACAGAAACATTTCATTTACAAGGAGTTCCTAACAACCACCAATCAAAGAAGATCCATAATTATAAAAATAAAGTCCAGATATCAAAAAACAGAGTGAACCAGACTGAAAAGACCCAACGAATTCCAAAAATTTAAGACAAATCCAAAATCCAGCAGCAAGAACACCAACTGTAGGAGAAGTAATGTCAGCAAACAATAGAATGTAGAACACCAAAGTGACTTAAACTGAGGTGGGGGAGGGACAACCATCAGAGCTGTAAAAAAAGTGTATGTAAATCAAAACTAAAGAGAGACTTCGTCGTCATTTTCATCATGACAACCATCAAAGCTGTCAACTTGACAATTATTTTCCTCATCACTACGTAACAGTCGACTCACAGATCCCACCTATAAAAAAATACAATGTGAAAAACTAAATTCCTCTACAAGAATGTGATACCCACGTTTGGAAAAGGTTGGGTTAAACCCACATTACTAGAAAACAAATGCAACAAAAAAAATATTCCAAGAAAAAATAAATACAAAAGCACGAAAACCTGGTGCGTTATAAGAACTTCTACTAAATCTAAAAAATGTGATATTTTTCCAACAACTTCATCACATTGTTTCTCAATTTTCTCAACTTTTTTATAACTCTTAATACTTATAGTCCACTCTTCCCTTAATGCACATATCTTTGCAGGAGCACGTGGATACGTAGCACCCAAACCAAATGTTTTTAAATAGCCATTTTTATCCTCTCCTAATTTTTTTTGAAAATCTCATTTTTTTCAATAGTAGAGGTGTTCTCTGAATGAGAATCTAATGCATTCTCAATTGATTACAGTAAAAAAACATTAATCCATGTCAAAAAAAAACTCCAACATTAAAAATACATTATATTTTTTAAGGTGGTAATAGAAGCCAAAAATTAACATAACTAAGGTAGAAGTGTCATCTTGTTTTGAACATTTTTTAGGTTCATGGGTTTTGATCCATATTTGAAGATTAGCTGCCTCTTTACCCTCTTTTTACTAAACACAAAATATATGATAAAATAAAAAAAAAATATAATAAAAGGCAACCATATCAAAGAGTGTATAAAAAAGTAATACATTAATTTCAGAACGTATACATGAAAAACTCTTTGTCCCCGTATAATACGACATTTTCAAATGTAAACAATTTTCTGCACCCCTATTAGTTCTTTCCTAAAAAAAATTTAAATTATATTGGGATGAAACATATTTTTTATTCTTAATTAATTAGTATTCAAGACCCAAAATATATATTAGTAATTGAAAATGGTTTAAATACATAAATTTTGGAAAAAAAATATTACATGTCCAACTAATTATTCCTAAAACTCCACAAAATTATTCCAAGTGTCTTCATGAATGTGTTTTGGCCTTTTTTCTATAACCTCATTATAAGGCCCCAGCCTTAAACCTTACTTAATCTTGAGTTATTACAAGATTACACATTGAGGATCTTTTCAGGTTTAGAGTTTTAGAGAATTAAATCATGAAACTTGCATTACATTCCACATTTAAACAAAGTGGTTACATAAAAGACAGTATTCATTCCTCCCATCAAAGGAAACATGTTTAAAATTAAACATGGATTCTTTCTTGACACATCCTTGAAAATATCATCAAATCATGTACCTTTCCCTTGACCTGTGAAAAACATTTCAAAAACTTGGGATGAGCATAAAAAGATCAGTAAGGGTTATAAAAATATGGAAAGGAAACATGAGTTCATATATACATAAGAATGAATTCATACTTTACCCATAAAACATAGGCACATTAACATACCTCATCAAATCATGAATAAATCATAGAAGTCATAAGACATAAAGGTAACTTGAGGCATTCATAACATTCTTACGTAGGGAGTAACCCTCTTGGTTACATTTGGAATACCCATCACAGCATATTCCCTAAATCTCTTCGGATAAACCTTAACGTTTCACTCCTTCACGTTACCCAATGCATTGGAGAGCTATATCGGGCTCACCCGCCCTTAGTTTATCACGGAACCACCCGTTTTCATAACAATGCCCAAGAACCATAACATAAATGCATCACATAAAACATGCATAAATGGAACATAACATTTCCACATTTAAATCACAATATAACATTTTAGTATATTGAAATAATGAATCCATTCAAAAAGAAACCATTTCCAAAACCATTTAAAACATTTAATAAAGAGATTTTTGAATCAAAGTGTCCCATACCACCTTGAAGCTTAAAATTTTAAACCATTAATATCCATATAAATAAATCCTTAAAACCATTTTGAAAACATGGATATTAATAAGAACAAATAATTAAAACATTTAAAACGATATTTTGGTTAAAGGGGTTTTACCAAAATAAGAGACACTTGAATACAATAATTGAGGAATAACATTTAATCAGAACTTTATAATGTCATGAGAATAAATGGATTCATGATATAATACTCCAAAGGACAGTATATACACTATATAAGAGTGAATTGGTGCATAACAACAATAAACCCTCAATATAAATGTCAAATGTGATGAAATCCCTTATAAAGAAGGTGTCCTTAAATTAAGGACAAATCAATCTCAAAAATATGTGTGACAAATATAAATACACCCAATATAAGTGGATATTAAGTGTAAAATAATAAAAGGTCATTCACACATATTCAATGGATGACATATTCAATGACTACATGTTGAACCCAAAGAAATCGAAATTGGGTTAAAAAGTTCCCTTGACAGCCTAACGACATCACATCAAAATGAGTTGATGAGAGATAAAAAGTGTATCTTATCACTTGGACATGAAATTTACATCAATAAGGATATATGAGAACATATCCCAACATAAAAATATGTAAATTAAAAGACCCAACAAAAGAAGTCTTTTAAAAAAGAGGAGGGTGAAAGGTTCCCTTACCGACTTGGGTATCTTTCAAAACATACACCCCATGAAAGAAGGACAATAGATCATTGATGTAAATACTCATAAACGAAAGTATATTACACAAAGAGTAGAATAATGGGCAGTACATACATCACTCAATGGATTGATGAGATCAAATAGGGTATCTCATCACATTAAAATAAAATGTACAGCAAGAGGAATATAAAAGAACATCCCCCAACATTACAAATAGGAGCTTAAAAGAAGTGACTTGAAGGAGAGTACTTAAAAAGAAAGAGAGAGGTTAGATCTCTTACGAAAGTTCGGCAGCCTAACGGCGCCACTCAAAACTTCCAAAATGGATTGATGAGAGAGAATAGAGTCTCTCATCACATGAACATAAAAATTATAGTAAGTTTAATATAAAATATCACCCCAATAATAAGAAAGATGAGCTTTAAAAGGAATGACATAAAAGTGTGTACTTAAAAAGAAAGAGAGGAGTAGGATCCCTTACCTCGGGTCCGACTTGACTCGATCGTTCTTTAAAGTCCTGAATAATAAACTTGAGTTAATCTCTACTTGCTTAAGAACCTTTTTCAAGTTCATTATTCCTTTTACACCATGTTATAAACATCATGTAATCATTTAAGTTAATAATGTTCATTTTGTCGGTATTTGGTTCTTAAGTCGAAAGTGGACTTCTTACAATTACATGTTGTTCGTGTGGTCAAGTGTTCTTTATATCCAGAATGACTTTCCTGATTTGGATATCATATATATCATATATATCTATCATATACATGTATTTATAATATTACATAATCATTTAGAGGTAAGAAATGAAATGCACCGTTCATGGAGACAGTAGGTCGTACGTACGCATGAACGCTACTTTCATTTCTTTGTCATATTAATGCAGTTAAAACTAAATGAGAGGTACGTATATTTTAATTACAGAATTATATTCATCATTTAGATGTATCATTCATCATATATATCCATTATATACATGTACTTATAATAGTACATTACATTTGGGGATAAGAAATGAAATGCACCGTTCATGGAGACGGTAAGCCGTACGTACGCATGAATGCTACTTTCATTTCTATCTCATACTTTAATGGACAGAAATAATAATGATATAGAGGTATATAATAATTCCCTTATAACATCATATATAATATCATTAAATCCATCCTTTATACGTCCCACATATGGCATTAACGAATCAAATCACTTTGAGGGGGCGGTAGTCCGGACTTCCTAAAATGAAGATATCACGTATACCCATAATGGATGCCATAAAGGTAAGACACAAATGAAAAATACAGATGAATAAGTATAACATAAACATATTATATATCATATATAAAAATAGTGACATCATAATGGCCACCTTTGAAGGTGTTAAATGAGTATTGAACAATCATCGTTTCGGGAGGCAGAATTTCGCCATCCACGGAAACCGTATGTTAATTAACCATTTGATATAGTTGTGTGAGAGTGTAGCTCGAATAAATCTTATAAAAACATCCTAGTATATTGAATATACTTGTGTTGTTACAAAAGAAGTAAATAAAAAGAGTTTAGGGTGTTGGAGAAGAAAAATAAAACAAATGAACATGAGATAATGAATTACCTTTAAAAGTGTAACTCCTTTTGATTTGAGCCTAAAGGCTTCCTTTGAAAGGCTTATGGCCGAAAAGAATCCTCTAGGATGAGGAGAGGGATGTGGAGAGAGTAAATGGGCAAGGGTTGGCCGAGCCAAAGGCTTGAGGAGTGTGTGAAATGAGGTAGAGGTGGGGGCCTTTTATAAGAGAAGAGGAGGGGCACTTTTGGAAAGTAAGAAATATTACTTTATTTGAAAATGTGTTTCTGTTTTAAAAGGTCCCACATTGATATAATTCGTGGATAAGGTGATAAGGGTTCTAAATCAACCCATCCAATAAGTTTTGGACATGTGTAGGTCATTGATTTTACATTATCTTTCCATTTTATTTAAATCGTTAAATAATGATGTCATCACTGCATCATTATTATGTCATAAATAATTTAATTTATATAATGTCTAAAAATTATAAAAAAAAATACTATGATGTAGGAAATCGTTTTATCTTTCCAATGACTATTTATAATCAAAAAGATAACTTGTATAACCCCACCTAAAAATTGTTTTTGTAAAACATATTATGTTTGTGTCATTTTTACTTTTACATTAAATAAAAAGTAATTTATGTCATTTCCCAACCAAAGTGGATCCATGGGGTCCCCAAGTTGACCCATGGCTTGTATTGGTCGGCCATGACACAAAAAAGGAGGGTAAGACATGTGTCAAGCTCATCTTATTTCATTAAAGAATTATTTTTACCTTAAACTACACTAATTACCACTAATCGCGATTAAAAACTTAATGAGTTACTATTCACCAAAAAATTATTTTAATCTAATTGAACCACATTTTACTTCTTAATGACAACCATGTATGTCGGATTTTCAAAATTCCATACACATTAGTGGTAAAATTTCATTTAACTGAAAAATCAGTTTGCTTGATTACCACTTAGTGGTTTCACTATTCATCAAAAATTGGAGTTTTTCAGAAAAATACCAAAACTTCACCCTAAGCTATATTTTATATTCCGAATTCAAAAATGTAGTCCGTTTTACAAAATTAAAAACATATAAGTCACATCAATTAATTTAATAATTAATTCCCGCTGTCATGACAAATAGCGTGTTTTTATGAAACAATAGGTATCAAAAGATTGACACTAGTTTAAGTCCGATTTCAATGTGAAATTAATTCCAATGACCACTATTGGATTTAATGGTAAAAATATTTTCTAATATAACTTTAAAACCAATTCAAATGATAATCTAATCATATAAATAAATTAGATTAAAAAGAGGTTTTGAATTAAAATACAACATTTTACACTATTCATTGAAAAAAATGAACTTTATCGGAAAGATACCAAAAATTTACACAAAGTAAATTTTGATGTCCCAATTCTAAAGAAGAGTTTTATGTGGTCCAAAATAATGTATAAGAGTGATCAAAACTATATTTAATGACAGTTCTCCATCAAAAGGCGATAAGTGAACCTTTAGTGAAAATTAGGGTATAAAACCCTAAAATTGAATTCTTTCCGTATTTTAAGCCATTATCTTTTATTGGATAAATGTAAAAACATTTAAAAACATATATAATCATATTTTAGTTATTTCTATACATTCCCGCAAATACAACGTCTACATGTTAACTACCATTTAAAATAATATTATTTTATTATTAGAGTGCAACCTAAGATTCCCAAGAAACTTGTTGTTGCGTGTTGGGTACACCATCGAGCATAGCGTCCCATTTAAAGTCATATTAATATTTTATTCACAAATATGGATAAATATGAAAATTTCATATTCTTTATTTACCTGGGGTGTTACATCTTTCCCCCCTTTTGGGAATTGCGTCCTCGCAATTTTTAAAATTGAGCTTGGAAACATCCTTGAACGTCCCACATTGGAACAAGAGTTGGTAAAACAATCACTTTAAAATAAAGGAAGATAAGTACAGAGGTCACTCGAGTTAACCCATATTAGGACTCCATATAGGAAAACATGGACATGGAGAAGAAAACATAGGGTCATGTTCTGATGGAGAGTGATAGAAAACATGTTTAGGAGAAAGTTAACAATAAGAAAATCAAAAACTTGTGATGGGTTAAACGGTGTTGGGTTCCTCAGTAGGAAAAGTTAATAGAATACATTTTTGTTTTAAGTTACTCATTATTTAGGAATTTATTCATAAGGAAACATAATCACTTATCATGTTGACTTTCAACTTTTACTATATTCCTTAATCAAACTCATATTTTTTCCAAAAGACGAGTATTTAGGGAGACTTGTTCGCATTAAGAGTACTATAATCAACTTCTAGAGAATCACCTAATCCACAAAAGAGAAATATATACATCCCATGTCTTTAGGCTTTAACCAAAACCAAAACCAAAAAGTTTAGTACAAGGTCAGATAATCCAGAAAAGGATAACCCTTTATAAAAAGAAAATCTATTCTTAACCTCCAAAATTTGTCCAACAAAACCCAAAGTTCAACGAGGACCATTAGATAAACAATTTGTCCATAAAATTCTTCAATGTAAACCAATATAATATTGAAACCCAAATATTTGATGGATTTAGTCACATAGTCTTCCAAGTTAAATCGTAACATTTATCTCCAAACAACATGAGTCACTCCTAAAGTCTCGCATTGAAAAGTAATTAACCTAATCACATATCCTCCATGATAGGCTAATCATTTTCATAAATAACCCAAAATAAACTTACTCTTAATTCATAAAATCATATAACTATAAAGAATCAGTCAAACTAACCAGGGACTTCACGTAATCCAGTGGTAGGCGATAAATACCAGTCGCACTTTGGTTGTGGGTTCGATTCCCACAGCTTTGTCCGACGAGATGGGTTGTCACACGGTCTGTGTGTTTTCCTTTTTCCAAAACTATATAATTCTTAAATCATTCCCCAAAACTAGATAAAATCATCAAAAATGATCATAAAATATTTTAACCTCAAGTATATCTCATGCCTTTCATTTTCCTGCATATCATATAATAACCCATAATTACCTCAAAAGTAAGGATCATATAAACTCTAATGGTTACCTTTATAATTATTACATGAACTTCCACATGGATTGGTCATCTCGTACATGATGCATTAAATATCATACCAAGGTTCAAGTGGTTTATCATGACTCCTTGATAGTTGGTTTAGACCAACCACAAGTTTCCTCATTGAATCCACCATTTTATCTAGTATCTTAATCATAGAACCACCATAGTTTCCTTCAAACATGTTGTCTCTTTCGTGCCTGCTAGATCCATCCATTCAGTAAAAACAGAAATTTCAGTGTGAGTATATCAACAAAACCATCATGTACCAATGAGGAAGGTAAACACTAAGACACACTTACTCATTCACTTTACCTAAAACTAGGACTCTTTCTGAAATCCTAACAATTATGGTAATGTCACTTATGCTTAAAAAATACCCTAACCTCTAAAGTTATCTAAACCGACCTTTGATACCAACTATAAGGCCCCAGCCTTAAACCTTACTTAATCGTGAGTTATTACAAGATTACACGTTGAGGATCTTTTCAGGTTTAGAGTTTTAGAGAATTAGATCATGAAAGTTGCATTACATTCCACATTTAAACAAAGTGGTTACATAAAAGACAGTATTCATTCTTCCCATCAACGGAACCATATTTAAAATTAAACATGGATTCTTTCTTGACACATCCTTGAAACTATCATCACATCATGTACCTTTCCCTTGACCTGTGAAAAACATTTCAAAAAATTGGGATGAGCATAAAAAGCTCAGTAAGGGTTATAAAAATATGGAAAGGAAACATGAGTTCATATATACATAAGAATTAAGTCATAATTTACCCATAAAACATAGCCACTTTAACATACCTCATCGAATCATGAATAAATCATAGAAGTCATAAGACATAAAGGTAACATGAGGCATTCATAACATTCTTACGTAGGGAGTAACCCTCTTGTTACGTTTGGAATACCCATCATAGTATATTCCCTAAATCACTTCGGATAAACCTTAACGTTTCACTCCTTCGTGTTACCCAATGCATTGGAGAGCTATATCGGGCTCACCCGCGCTTAGTTTATCACGGAACCACCCGTTTTCATAACAATTCCCAAGAACCATAACATAAATGCATCACATAAAACATGTATAAATGGAACATAACATTTCCACATTTAAATCACAATATAACATTTTAGTATATTGAAATAATGAATCCATTCAAAAAGAAACCATTTCCAAAACCATTTAAAACATTTAATAAAGAGATTTTTGAATCAAAGTGACCCATAACACCTTGAACCTTAAAATTTTAGACCATTAATATCCATATAAATAAATCCTTAAAACCATTTTGAAAACATGGATATTAATAAGAACAAATAATTAAAACATTTAAAACGATATTTTGGTTGAAGGGGTTTTACCAAAATTAGAGACACTTGAATACAATAATTGAGGAATAACATTTAATCAGAACTTTATAATATCATGAGAATAAATGGATTAATGATATAATACTCCAAAGGACAGTATATACACCATATAAGAGTGAATTGGTGCATAACAACAATGAACCCTCAATATAAATGTCAAATGTGATGAAATCCCTTATAAAGAAGGTATCCTTAAATTAAGGACAAATCAATCTCAAAAATATGTGTGACAAATATAAATACACCCAATATAAGTGGATATTAAGTGTAAGATAATAAAAGGTCATTCACACATATTCAATGGATGACATATTCAATGACTACATGTTGAACCCAAAGAAATCGAAATTGGGTTAAAAAGTTCCCTTAACAGCCTAACGACATCACATCAAAATGAGTTGATGAGAGATAAAAAGTGTATCTCATCACTTGGACATAAAATTTACATCAATAAGGATATATGAGAACATATCCCAACATAACAATATGTAAATTAAAAGACCCAACAAAAGAAGTCTTTTAAAAAAGTGGAGGGTGAAAGGTTCCCTTACCGACTTGGGTATCTTTCAAAATATACACCCCATGAAAGAAGGACAATAGATCATTGATGTAAATACTCATAAACGAAAGTATATTACACAAAGAGTAGAATAATGGGCAGTACATACACCACTCAATGGATTGATGAGATCAAATAGGGTATCTCATCACATTACAATAAAATGTACAGCAAGAGGAATATAAAAGAACATCCCCCAACATTACAAATAGGAGCTTAAAAGAAGTGACTTAATAGAGAGTACTTAAAAAGAAAGAGAGAGGTTTGATCTCTTACGAATGTTCGGCAGCCTAACGGCGCCACTCAAAACTTCCAAAATGGATTGATGAGAGAGAATAGGGTCTCTCATCACATGAACATAAAAATTATAGTAATTGTAATATAAAATATCATCCCAATAACAAGAAATATGAGCTTTAAAAGGAATGACATAAAAGTGTGTACTTAAAAAGAAAGAGAGGAGTAGGATCCCTTACCTCGGGTCCGACTTGACTCGATCGTTCTTTAACGTACTGAATAATAAACTTGATTTAATCTATACTTGATTAAGAACCTTTTTCAAGTTCATTATTCCTTTTACACCATGTTATAAACATCATGTAATCATTTAAGTTAATAATGTTCATTTTGTCAGTATTTGGTTCTTAAGTCGAAAGTGGACTTCTTACAATTACATGTTGTTCGTGTGGTCAAGTGTTCTTTATATCCAGAATGACATTCCTGATTTGGATATCATATATATCATATATATCCATCATATACATGTATTTATAATATTACATAATCATTTAGAGGTAAGAAATGAAATGCACCGTTCATGAAGACGGTAGGCCGTACGTACGCACGAACGCTACTTTCATTTCTTTGTCATATTAATGGAATTAAAACTAAATGAGAGGTACGTATATTTTAATTACAGAATTATATTCATCATTTAGATGTATCATTCATCATATATATCCATTATATACATGTACTTATAATAGTACATTACATTTGGGGATAAGAAATGAAATGCACCGTTCATGGAGACGGTAAGCCGTACGTACGCATGAACGCTACTTTCATTTCTATCTCATACATTAATGGAAAGAAATAATAATGATATAGAGGTATATAATAATTCCCGTATAACATCATATATAATAACATTAAATCCATCCTTTATACATCCCACGTATGACATTAACGAATCACATCACTTTGAGGGGGCGGTAGTCCGCACTTCCTAAAATGAAGATATCGTGTATACCCATAATGGAAGCCATAAAGGTAAGAAACAAATGAAAAATACAGAAGCATAATTATAACATTAACATATTATATATCATATATAAAAATAGTGACATCATAATGGCCACCTTTGAAGGTGTTAAATGAGTATTGAACAATCATCGTTTCGGGAGGCATAATTTCGCCATCAACGGAAACCGTATGTTCTTTAACCATTTGATGTAGTTGTGTGAGAGTGTAGCTCGAATAAATCTTATAAAAACATCCTAGTATATTTAAGATACTAGTGTTTTTACAAATTAATTAAATAAAAAGAGTTTAGGGGGTTGGAGAAGCAAAATAAAACAAATGAACATGAGAGAATGAATTACCTTTAAAAGTGTAACTCCTTTTGATTTGAGCCTAAATGCTTCCTTTAAAAAGATTATGGCCAAAGGGAATCCTCTAGTATGAGTAGAGGGATTTGGAGAGAGTAAATGGGCAGGGGTTGGCCGATCCAAAGGCTTGAGGAGTGTGTGAAATGAGGTAGAGGTGGGGGCCTTTTATAAGAGGAGAGGAGGGGCACTTTTAGAAAGTAAGAAATATTACTTTATTTGAAAATGTGTTTCGGTTTAAAAAGGTCCCACATTGATATAATTCGTGGATAAGGTGATAAGGGTTCTAAATAAACCCATCCAATAAGTTTTGGACATGTTTAGTTCATTTATTTTACATTATCTTTCCATTTTATTTAAATCGTCAAATAATGATGTCATCACTGCATCATTATTATGTCATAAATAATTTAATTTATTTAATGTCTAAAAATTATAAAAAAAATACTATGATGTAAGAAATCGTTTTATATTTCTAATGAATATTTATAATCAAAAAGATAACTTGTATAACCCCACTTAAAAATTGTTTTCGTAAAACATATTATGTTTGTGTCATTTTTACTTTTACATTAAATAAAAAGTAATTTATGTCATTTCCCAACCAAAGTGGATCCATGGGGTCCCCAAGTTGACCCATGGCTTTTCATGGTCGTCCATGACACAACCAATGAGGGTAAGGCATGTGTCATGCTCATCTTATTTCATTAAAGCATTATTTTTACCTTAAACTACACTAATTACCACTAATCACGATTAAAAACATAATAACTTACTATTCACCAAAAAATTATTTTAATCTTATTGAACCACATTTTACTTCTTAATGACAACCATGTATGTCGTATTTTCAAAATTACATACACATTAGTGGTAAACTTTCATTTAACTGAAAAATCAGTTTGCTTGATTACCACTTAGTGGTTTCACTATTCATAAAAAATTGGAGTTTTTCAGAAAATTTCCAAAACTGCACCCTAATCTATTTTTTATATTCCGAATTCAAAAATGAATTCCGTTTTACAAAATTCAAATCATATAAGTCACATTAATTAATTTAATAATTAATTCCCGTTGTCATGACAAATAGCGTGTTTTTATGAAACAATAGGTATCAAAAGATTGACACTAGTTTAAGTTTGATTTCAATGTGAAATTAATTCCAACAACCACTATTGGATTTAATGGTAAAAATATTTTCTAAATTCACTTTAAAACCAATTAAAATGATAATCTAATAATATAAATAAATTAGATTAAAAAGAGGTTTTGAATTAAAATACAACATTTTACACTATTCATTGAAAAAAATGAACTTTATCGAAAAGATACCAAAAATTTACACAAAGTAAATTTTGATGTCCCAATTCTGAAGAAGAGTTTTATTTGGTCCAAAATAATGTATAAGAGTGATAAAAACTATATTTAATGACAGTTCACCATCAAAAGGCGATAAGTGAACCTTTAGTGAAAATTAGGGTATAAAAGCCAAAAATTGAATTCTTTCGTTATTTTAAGCCATTATCTATTATTGGATAAATGTAAAAACATTTAAAAACATATATAATCATATTTTAGTTATTTCTATCCATTCCCGCCAATACAACGTCTACATGTTAACTACCATTTAAAATAATATTATTTTATTATTAGAGTGCAACCTAAGATTCCCAAGAAACTCGTTGTTGCGTGTTGGGTACACCATCGAGCATAGCGTCCCCATTAAAGTCATATTAATATTTTATTCACAAATATGGATAAATATGAAAATGTCATATTCATTATTTACCTGGGGTGTTACACTCATTATGTGTTCGACTATCAAAATAAGTTACCTTTAACTCAGATTTGTAAGATCTCTATGCATCACCGATTTTTTCTATTCCCCAATGATATGGTTCATTCCCTTTGGGAAAGTAATATGATACCTAAAACATAAAAATAATTATATCATATTTATAAAAAATATATTTTTAAAATAACAATAATAATGACTAAATATGTACCTTAATTTCATCCTAGATATTGTCCTTTTTTTAATATCTACTAATCTCCAATATTGACAGTCTAATGGTAATCGCCCATGGTCACGAGCCAAACAACCGATGAGTGAAGATAATTTTATTTCTGAATCGACAACTGGTTGATGCAAGTCGTTGATGTCTACAAAAACACGCTCTCAAAAATTTTTACTCTTGCTCAATCCACGACCCTTTTTATTTCTCACATGACATGCCCGAGCTCTCCTTCTGCTCATAGTGGAATAATGAGTAAGACTTGATTGTTTCGTCAATTCAACAGATATTTCTTTAGAAATAAAAATTGATGACCAAATTATGTCATCCATTTCATTATTTCCAACTTGATGAGATTGTAACCCTTTAAATAAAATGGAAATTTTAAAATATGTTTAATCACATTTAAACCGGTATAAGAAAATCAATAATTTTAATAAATAATGGAAAACCACTTACCAACAGTCTAAGTGTCTTCTCTTCGACAATCCACTATATAATGAAAAACATTGGTTGTATATTTAAATTAATGATAAAATAAATAAGGTCATTAATTTAGTTAACTTACCCATTCTTGTAAATAACATGCACCACTTATTCATGGATATCTAATCAATTTCATTAAGTTTTATCCTTTCCTGCACAATTTAAAACAAATATGAGATATAAAAAATTATAATTTATTTAAAGACAGCCTAAAATAATATCCTATACACCATACTAGTGAATTAAAAGAAACAAACAATTTGAATCATGCATTTTATCTTCAATTATCAATGACTCTAGGCGTTTTTTTTCAGAGGCATTGGAAGGATTTTCTGTCGAAAATAAAGAATGTTTCAATGGTTTATCTGATGTTGCTTGTACCGTTTTACTAACACGTGAGGCTAACAATTCTTACAAAGAAACAAGAAAAGGTTTTCAATATAAAAAAAATAAAAATGGAAGCAATGGAAGTGTAAATTTAAATAAAACTCATAAATTAATACCATTAATTGATCTCTTGAATCCACATTTCACTTGATTGAAGAGTTCTCGACGAATGTCATGTCAAAGCTATATATGAAATAGAATAACTATAATACCAAATAATCATAAACAAGATTCAAATATAATGTAAAATTTTCCAACCAAAATCAAATAACAATATTTAAAACCCAAAACGAAATATATTATTATGTGTCAATAGAAAATGTAATAATCAGAATCATGAAACATGTCATTATCATGATCATAGTCACAAAAATAAAGTTTTTGGAATTTCATTATCAATATATTCATGTCTTCATGCAATCCTTCAATGAAATTAAGTGACTGATCATCAATTAAAACTACTTCCTCAACATAAATGTCATAATTTTCACATCGACATCAGTTGAAAAGATGGTTTGTAAGACAAACACTTCAGGTATGAAATCTTACTCCATTTCAAATAAGTCTCTTGGTTTAGTGAAGGTTGCAATATGCCAAATTTTCTCTTTAAATTCTGTCATATAAAACACTTTTAAGGCTTGAGATGCAAGTAAAAAGGGCTCATCGGTTTTAATAATCCTCTTAAGGTTGACGAGAGTAAATCCAAAATTATCTTCTTTGACGCCTTCAATGGGATTTTCCCAATCACACTGAAATAAAATAACACTCCTTCCAACTGGATAAGTCAACTCAATAATTTCTATCAACATGCCATAATATGATACATTTCCCGTATTTGTTGTTACACTCACAAGAACCCCACAATTTTGGGTCGCACTCCACTTATCAATAGATTTCACGCGCCACCGATAACCATTGCAAGTGACTTTGGTCATTATTTTAATCCACATTTTAGGAAACTGACTTAATTATGTCAAATCAGTTGTTGTACAAGTGTCATTGGGTAGAAAAGTCATAATATGAATAATTAATGAAAACTAAAAATGTTAGAAACAAAAATAAACATAAAATTTTAAATTAAAACCATGATATAAAGCATACATTATAATCAAAACATTTATAAGACTAATTTTTATGGATGTCATCAATTATTTCTGGTCTGTGTTGATATTTTCTATGGATAATTTCATAGTGCTCCCTGCAAATAAATAATAATGTAAGAATTTTAAAAATAATACAAATATAACAAAATTTATGGGTATGTATCTTACCGTACATATACTGGAACTTTGTCACAGTTTCTCAAAAAATAATTATGTAATTTCAATATCATTAAAATGTCAGGTAGAATATCATTATTTTTAGACATTGCATGAAATTTTAAATAGAATATGGATATCCCTTTACGTGTTTCATCACCTTTACCAACATTGTTTCTTGTAGACCTATTTTCTGTAAGTTGAATGTCATGAAAATATCTTCAACAAAATATCATACACTCTTCAACAATGTATCCTTCAGTAATTGATCCTTCTGGGTGACTTTTGTTATGAACATACATTTTAAATATTTGCAAATACTTTTAATCAATCAACATAAATAATTTAATCAAATTTATACAAAAGTGAAAAGATAAAAAATGAAGTTTGCGTACTTCTCAATCGGATACATCCAACGATAATAAATAGGTCCAGAAATCTTGGCTTCATGTGATAAATGAATTAATAAGTGTACCATGATGTCAACAAATGAAGGTGGGAAGATGCACTCCAGATGATAAAGCATGGAAGTAGTACAATGTTGTAACCTCTGAAAATCTTCATTTGTTGCCACTTTTGAACATAAATCCTTAAAAAAGTAACTCAGATTAATCAACACACCGCTTAACTTCTTATTTTTCATTTTCCTTAGAGCCAATGGTAACATATGTTGCATTAATGCATGGTGGTCATGTCTTTTCAAAACAAAAAAAATTCCATCAATAATTTTCCTCTTAATGTTTTATGAATACCCATTTCGAACATTGATAGAGGCTAGTACACTTATCATTTTAGCTTTTTCATGATCCGTCAATGTAAAGCATGTTTCAGGTAGATACGTTTGACCATGATCCTCGTATGGGTGAGGATCATGGCTTACATTTAAATCTACCATGTCAAGTCGAGATTGCAATGTATCTTTAGTTTTCCCCTCAATGTCAAAATTTGTTCATATCAATCTTTCAGAGACATTTTTTCTACATGCATAACATCCAAATTATGGTGTAGAAGAATATTCTCCCAATATGGGTGTTGAAAGAAAATACTCTTCTTTTTCTAAGGTACATCAACATCTCTCTTTCGCTTATTATGTATTTAAGTCTGCATATTTTTTCCAAATATGACATCCAATCCTTTCATCTGATCTAACAATTCTAATCCATTATGAGATTTAGGCGGTAGCATTGTTTCTATTTCACCATTAAATGCCTTTTTTATTTCGATGAAATTTGTGACTTCGATCCAAGAAGCTTCGATGGCCCATGTAACACATTTTCTTACTTTTTCTCAAGTAAAATGAACATGTTTCAACATTGCAGCATGGACATGAATTTTTATCATTGGTCTGCCAACCAGATTGATTAATGTATATTGGAAAGTCATTAATTGTACACATTAATTCTCTTTTTAATTCAAATAACTCGTTCTTTGATGCGTTGAATGTTTCAATACAAAACTCCCATAACACGTTCATATCATCAGTTAATAGTTCTAAAAATACATAAATATAATTACCAGGTGACTTAGGGCTAGTTATAAATAATGAAATGATAAAATATGATGGATTCATACATAACCATGGGTGAAAATTATAAATCATCATGACAACATTCCATATGCTATATTGACTAGACATCATTCCAAATGGATTAAACCCATAATTTTCCAAGATTAGCCTAAAATTTCATGGATCACCTGAAAACTCAGGATACATATCATTAAAAACATTCCAACCAAACGAATCTACGGGGTGCCTTAACTTGTCATATTTAACTCGCTCATGCTCGTGGCATGTCATGAGAGGGTCCGTTTTAGATGACATGAATAGCCTTTTAACCCTGGGTATCAAAGGGAAGTGATGAAAAACCTTCATTGATAATTTTTTACAATTTGTTAATATGATAATACATCCATCATCAGTAGTTTTCCACCTCAAAGCACCACAATTTCGGAAATTATCATGGAAATGTTTTTCCTTATGAAACAGCACACAATCATTCGGGCATGCATGGATATTATTATAATCAAGCCCATGTTTCATGATAATCCCTTTCACCTTCATAAATGAGTCAGGTAATGTTGAATCATTGGGAAGAGCTCTCTTAAGTAGTTTTATAAGAGCATTAATTGCCACTTTAGTGATCCCATGTAAACAATTTAAATGATACATTTTATCTATAAAATATAATTTAGTAAATTCTTCACATCTAGGGTATAAAGTTTTCCCAGCATCTTCAACCAATTTAAAAAATGTTTGCGCCTCATTAGAATGACACGATGAGGTTTTGTCTAGTTTCTCAAATTTGAATTCATCCCCCAGCATGTCAAGAATATCATCTTCAGAAGAAATATCATGTTCAACACTAAAAAAATTATTATCACCATTGAACATCAACTCCCCATGAAAATTCCAAATACATTTTTGATAATCGGCGTCCATTTCTTTGATAATGAGATGAGCTTTCTCAACATCTCGATGCAAATAATGTCGATTAACACAACTTCGACATGGACATGCAATCATGTTATCCCTTTCTGAAGTTTCAAAAATCAATATCAAAGAATAAATCTATACCATTTAAATTATCTTGAGATGTTCTCCTAACATCGCCCAACTCTTATCACCGAATATATTCATTATGAAAGTTCCTGTATATTATTCAATTTTCAAGCAATTTACCAAAAAAAACACACAATTTTTAGCTAAAACGTATTAAAATTTAATATAGATTATAAAATTTATCAACATGAAATCAAAAAACAATAAACCTCAAACCATAAAATTAAATAAACTAAATTAAATAATGATTTTTCATTTGTTTCATTAGTCTTTTTAGAGAAATAAAATAAACTATTATCTCAAATAAAATTCAACAAAGTTGCAGCCAAATATGGGACAAGAGGGGGGAAGTAGAGGAATACATACACAAATGAATAGGAGGCTATTAAGCAAATTGAATACTCAATAAATCTTAGGCAATGGGGAGCCCATACCTGGCAACTGAAATCAGAGATTAAGGTCAGCCCATACCTAACAACAAAAATCAGAGATTAAGGTATTTCATGGTACCTTATATGATACCAAACTGGATTGTGGGGTGGGAACGTTCGCACTGAATATTGTGGAAAGAGGCATGCACGGGGTGGATTTGGCGGGTGAAGGGTTCCCGGGAATCCAGAAGGTCCCGCACAGAAGATTTAAGGGGAGATAACAGCAGGGTGAGGGGGGCTGTGGGTGCGGCATGTTTTGGGGCATGGGAAGCATGTGCTGGGACTTCCGAGAGCTAGTGCGGCGTCTTCCGGGAGCTAGGGCAGAGGCTGCGGCAGTGCGGGCGGCGGCTGCGGCTGCGGGGGGGGGGGGGGGGGCTTCGGGTGATCGGGGGTGATATGTGGATTTTTTACATAAAACATATCTATAAATAAAAATTATTATGTATATATAAAAATTATTAATTCTGTAATATTAAATAAATATAATATATAATAATGTATCATAAAAAAATTTCAATCTCTAAATACCCATTACTTAATTAATTAATTTATTGTTATATAATGAATATAAAAAAGAATAATAGTTAATATTTTATCTTTATGATATAAAATACAAACATTACTTAATTACTTAATTTATTTTTATATAATGAATATAAAATTTAATAAAATTTAATATTTTTTCTTTATGAAATAAAAAATTTCAATATGTGAATATAAATTTTTAATTATTTTATTTCAATTATTTTCATTATTTCATTATCCATTACCGTGTTTTTATTTATTATGTTTATTAAATTAAAATATTATAATTATTTAATTTTTTATGAGAAGCATTCAAATGTTTATTATAATGAAAAACATTGGAAAATATAAGTAGTGTAAATATTTATATATATGAGATGTTTTTAATAAAACCTTTAAAAGTGAATATTGACTTTGGTTATAAATATAATAATATATAAGAAAATTGGTTTCTCTTGGTTGTTATCAATGAATGGTTTGTTGTAAAAGATTTTATTGATGATAAAAGATTTGTTGGTAATGATTATTATTAATAATAAATACATGTTTTGGAAAATAAATGTTGGTATTGTTATGATAATGCAATAGATATTACTGTTGGAAAATGATCTATACTAGTATCTATATTTATTCGTAAAAAAAAGTGTTGGTACTTAAAATTAATACATATAAAATTTAATATTTATTGGAATTTCTCATTTTTATCAACAGATATATTATCTGTCAATAAATTTCTGTTGGTATAAGTCATTTTTTTGTAGTGATTCTATATATAATATTTATATAAGGGTACTAATATGAATATTTATATAGGATATGTCCAACATATTTTATGATATAAGTTGACTATGTACCAAGTCTCCAAAGAAACAAAACCTGTACGATCCTTGAGCATGTATAATGGTGATATTTATTGAATGTCTATATAATATGATTTAATATTTATGTTTTTAATTCATTATATACCTCATTATTGATATGAAATATTTTCTGAAATGGGTGATTAGGATATTTTTTTTATTTTATATGAGGTTTGAGATTATTTTGATTAAGAATGAATTAATTAAGGGTTTTTTCTAAAACAATTTGCTTCTATTGAGTTACAAAATTTCTTATTGAAGCTATATTTTTCCAATATTTATTCAATATAACTAATGAATACATGGTTTTATAATTAATTTTAATTTTATGTGGTTCTATAATTATTTATTATAACTTTATTATGAACTGATTCTTACCACAATGATTATGTGATTTTAAGAGGTTATTAAATCATAATATCACCCCTTGGGTTATATTTATTTATCATACACCATGGTTTCTTTAGAATGGTGTATCTAACACCAATTTAATATTTTGTATCACTATCATCTCATTATTCAAGGTATTTAATGTTTCATTTTAAATCATATCTTTATGGGGTTCTCACAAGATAGTTTATAAAGATGTAATGGTTTCTTGTTTCAATTTTAAACCATCAATACATATTTATTATTATACAACATGTTTTCTTCGAATGATGTATCTACAACCTCATTTAATATTTTTACCATGGTTCTATCATTATTCATGGAATATTATATTTCATTTGAAATTCTATCATTCAATGGGGTTTTAATAGAATGTTTCTAAAGTTGTGAGGGTTTCTTCATCTCATTTTCAATTATATGAGGCATGTTTGATATTACACACCATATTTTCATTAATATGGTGTGTTAACTATCCTCTTTATTTTATGTATAATTATTATCTTTAATTATATTATATTTTAATTTCATATTATCCCTTTCATGTTGTTTTGATTATTTTGTTATCATTACCATAAGAGTATTTTCATGTCAATTTTTCTTCATTTAGACATGATTTATATTCACTACTTTTTTCGCATTTGAGATTTATATATTAGTCATGGATTGACTTATAAATCCACTCATAATATTTTATTTTGGTTGGTTAAACTCATTGAAATACATCATTGACGTTATTTTCTAAATTATCCTCTATTACATGGATAATTAATCTTCTAATTCTTTTCCTTTGTGAAAAAAATATACTTACTTCCATTGAATGAAGGGAGTTCACCTATATTGTATATGTCGATTGATTAGGGAATTAATTAAATTAATCATATAATCATGACTATATACGGTCTTATTTTGAGGGATACAAACATATAATGATATTCTATTAATAGATTATAAAAAAAATTAATATACATATTCTTGTTATTTTAATAAAAATGTTTATAGATTACTAAAGTAAGATTATTATGTTTTTTAACCATCCAAATTCTCTATCGGATGGATTATGTCCATGTTATACCATTTATTTACTGGGAATGTAGTGATGTTACTTATGTTTTTATCTCAATATGAATGCTTATTGATTCCCAAGTAAAGTTGATTATGTATTGTATTGATATTCATATATTTCATATGGTGAAATAATTATAATTAAAGAAGTTATGGGTGACGAGCAATATTATATAACACCTTAATGAATTTATAGGTCCTCCAAGATAAAATATTAGGGGTATTTTTGTGTATGACTACCTAGAATAGAATATTGATTATGCAAAGGGACTTGATGATAGGGACATGATGTCTAAGATTTCGATGTGTTGGCTATGGGAATGGAATTAACTATCTCAAATTATGTATCTCATTTCTATGGAATCAATTATTATTATATGTGTTTATTTATTGATATGTCAACCACGGATATGTTATTATCACAATTTTTTTGACTGTAGAGTCATTTTCATTGTCTATTCATTCTATATTATATATTCTTATCTTATGATCACTTATGATCTTTGATTATTTTCTCTTATGTTTATCCTAATTGAGTATTTTAAATCAAAACTTCTTATGTTTTAATTTACCAATGTTACAAATAAATGTATTACCTATCATATGTCTAATAGAATATTTCATGTGGAGAAATTTTTGGGATATTTTAAAGACTTATAAAGTATTAAATAGTTTCTTACATAGAAAAAAATGTCCACTTGATGAAATATACATGCTATTAATTAGTTAAAAGATTTTTCCAACTCTCTTAAACTCTAAAACTAAATTGTACTTTTAATGTTTCTGTATAAATATATTTTTTTATATTGTAATTATTTATTGTTAAAATTAGGATACTTTTCTTTATTTTAATGATGATATGTAAAGAAGTTGTTCATTCACAACAGATTCTTGGAGTGTGGGTGTTGGGATTTACATGTCCCCTCTTCTTTGTGGTTCCATTTTTATTTTATGTAACAAATTCCATTTTTTTCATTATTATTTAGTTGATATATCCTTTATGGATTTTATGGGGTCCCTTGGTATGGCTTTAGGTGTGTTTTGATATAGGATTTAAAAAAGTGCACTTAATATAGGAGGAATGTCATAGGTTTCTAAAATGTTTCATTAAATTATGTTTTTAATTTTAATGATGGATTATTTAGAAAGAATAATGATCATTTTTTCTTAACGTAATAACATGTATCCCCTAACAATATTACTATCCACCATTTATGGTCTATTTTAGAAAATAAACCGAATAGAGTCTCTAGTGATTTCCAACTGAGATCTATTATACTCACACCCTACTTTTACACACAACATTAGTATAACAAAATCCATTTTTAATGTTCAATTGATTTCTCTATTCCTCATTGAGTGACTAGTTTTATGTATGGATGGTGATGAAGAGCTCACATGGAGACTCGGTTGGGTATCTTGAGGTTTTTCTTTAGATTTTTTTTATTAGTGGTTTTATCTTCCATGTGAGATTAAATATTCTTATTGTATACCATTTTCGCACTATTTTTGTATTTATATTGATTTCTATGGTTACTTTTTTGGTTATTATTTTTTGGTTTTTGTATATTTTGTGTTATTTATACTTAGAGAACAAGGAATATGATATACATAACATACATTTAGTAATTAACAGTATAATATCTATTAAATTTATTATTTATTATGAAAATTCATCCCCAATAATTGATTGTGATGCCTTTGATTCTTCTACTTGGCTAAGGGGGGCCGAGGATACCCGTTGGATATGTCAAGACCTAGCATGGGTTCCTAGTTATCATGACATCAATGGCCTTGGAATATGCAGCTAATTAACTGATTAGTGTATTTTTTTAAATGATAGGAAATATATACTTTTTACAATTGATCATTAACACCCTAAACAAGGTGTATTTGGGTTTTGTACACATTTTTAGTCCATACGCCTATTATTTGGGATATTTTTCAATCTCCTTCCCTATCAAGTTGATCCCTTCATTAATATTATTTGGATTAATTCCATGCGATTATAGGATATCATCTATGGTAAGGAATTGGAAAACAAATCATCGAATGTCCTTGTATCTTTATTTTTTAAATAGTATTGGATATAATATATGATCCTCATTTATAGACTTTTTTTAAATTCCGTCTATTATTGAAGGATTTGTTTTTATAGGATACTATAAGTGTAAATAAATGTTAAATTGTAGGTAATATTATTGGCCAAAATTTATCACTGAATTATCAAATCATTTTAGAATAATTTCAGTGGATTTTGTGATAAAAGGTATTATATATATTAAGATCACACATTTTTGGGTTTTATATATTGATATTGGGGAAAAGTTATTTAATTTCTATATTGATCCCATTATGGTACATATTTCAAACATCCATTTTTAAAAATTCATTTTTCATACTATAATTCATTTAATTCATGATTTTTAGAATGACTTAAGCTTGATGAACTTGAATAACATTATATTTCATCTTGTATTCCCTTGTTTTATGACGGGATCTTTACAGTTCGAATAAAAGAGTTCAAATTAAGTAAATGAGAAAACAAAAATGATAAATAATGTCTTGCACTTATTGAAATATTACATTACAACAGATAAAAACTTTTAATGAAATGAGAGATCACAACTAACCTAAAATACCCACCAACAACCCTGTTAGGATTATTGGGAGACCGCTCAAAACAACGAGAATCATGAGTAGATAATAGGGGTCCTTGGCATCCGCCGTAATAAACATAATAATGGCCAAGGCCACTGCGGCCACACTGAGCACCAAAGGTATGACGTGCACCATCTTCTTCTCCTCCTTATCCTTCTTTCACCTTGGGTTTAAGACACCCCGAGACCAGGTTTTATATGGCACCAATCTGACCATTACCTCATATAACTGTTGGAAACTCAATGGTTATAATTATAGCCGTTATCCATATGGTGTTTAATTAAAGAACAATTATGTACTCATCGACGTGGTAAAATTTATTAAATATATTTAGTAATAATAATATCCGATTTATGTTATATATGTAATTGTATATATATAAATTTGGATTATTATCATCGTAAAATATGATTAAATTAATTTGTTATAAAATTATTAATAAAAATAATATTATTATAAACTTATAATTTTAATATACACATCAATTTGGAATTATTATATGACATTATTTAGAGAAACACATTATGCAAACGACTGAGAAATTATGTGGGTCTCGTGCACTTTCAAAAATGATATATATATATATATATATATATGAAATTATAATTATTGTTAGAATTTTATAAATTATTAATAATATGTATTTAACCATTTATAAACTTAGTTTATAATTTTCATTAAGTAAAAATAATATTACATATTTATGTTTTATCAAAATAAATAAATATAATAAAATTGCTGCTTTAATTTGGAAATTCTATGTATATAGAAATAAATTTATTAATAATAAACACATTTTTATTTGTTTCAAATTAATCTGAATGTTATTTAATAAATCAAAATTATATTATGATTTATGAATTATAAATATGTATTTTATTATAAATGTATATACTTATATATAATTGGTTTCATTTTTTATATATATAAAATATATGTGTTTATTTATAATATTAAATTAAGATTCGTTTATTTTTATTGTGATAAATGTTAAACCTTACATTTCTAAAGTATTTATTAAATTAAACCAACATTTGACTTTGTATTATTGATATAATAATGATTATAATAAAATAATAATATTAAAAATATTATAATAAAATAGTTTGAAGGTTTAAAAAAAGGGGACAAATCACGTGGGGTAAGCGCCGACATAGAGGAGGGAATCAAAAAATATATATAATAAGAATAAAACAATGAAACACCACGCGGGGTTTGTGATCCCAAATCGATGGGGGGTGGACTGGCTCAGAACAAAGGGGGTTGCGCACGAGGCATGCACGTCCGTGATGCTGCGGGGGTTCAAGCAGGTCCATGACGCCACAAGGGTTAGAGTAGGGAAAGTTGCAAGCCGCCGAGAGCTTGCTGAGCAGTCTGTGCGTCGTGGGCCGAGTTCGAGTCACCTTGGGAGACTCGCGGCAGGGGAATGGAGGCCGCGAGGTGAGGCTGAGGGTCAGGGGTTGTGCACGTCGCGAGGTGAAGCCGGAGCCATGAGATTTCGAGTGTCCAAGCTAGGGTTAGGGTTTCATGTGCGAAGAGGAAGGAGATCGATGCCAGTGTTTACAGTATTGAATCTATGTAGGAGCACTATATTCTTCCTATTCTCAATTACCGAGTCTAGGTAGGCTCTGTTTCGTAGTTTTTTTGGTGTATCCGAATCTTAATGAGATCCGGGTTATCAGTGAATTTTGTGTAAATTTTATTTATGTCGCGTTTTGTCTCTACCCAAACTCAGAGGTTTTTTTTCACCTCATTAAGTCATGAAGTAGGGTCCTCTAGAGTTGGAGCTA
Source organism: Viscum album (assembly GCA_963277665.1). Taxonomy (NCBI): domain Eukaryota; kingdom Viridiplantae; phylum Streptophyta; class Magnoliopsida; order Santalales; family Viscaceae; genus Viscum; species Viscum album. The sequence goes on along the minus strand of OY728160.1, from coordinate 372,158,428 downwards.
AGACCTATGGATCCTTTAAACTCCTCTCCCATGCAAGATGACCCCTTGGGTTCGCACTCTCATCCCTTTCTGTTTTCAGTCGAGCATCACAAGGCCTCCAAAGAGCTCCTCCTCCTCTCTGCGTATCCAACCTACCTCCTTTGTTTATGTAAGGGTGGTTTTTAATTCTAGTTTAAATTGAACTAATCTTATATTAGTTTATAAAATTATACAGATTGTAAATATGCGGGCGTACAACCTTTTTTTTGTTTTTTTTAAAAACCCTAAAAACCCTCTACACACCCTCTACATTTAAGGTTTCAAGATTTTAAAAGGAGATTTCTTATTATTTGGAGTGAAAATGAGTTTTTACATAAGTATATATATGTTTATACAGTTTGTATATATATATGCATATAAACATTTTGATCCATTTTGTAAACCCTAAAATTCCTTTCTTATATACTGTTTTGAGGATCTTAGGTTTGGTTTAGGAAGTTTGAAGTTTTTATTTCACATGAAAAGAAAAGATTAAATTTATGTATATATATATATATATATATGTTATAGTACATTCCAAGCATGAACTTGTTGGGACAGTATAACCTTCTATTTTTCCAGGGAGATTGTTCATGGTTTGTAAACTCAAGTAGTTTGTGTTTATTTAGTTGGGAAATTTTTTTCTCATATATCTTATAAATACACATATATATTTTCGGGTGTATACACATATATACATAATCTCAATCCATATCAATTTTTAGAGTTTCCATATAATCTAGTATGATATAATAATAATTATAAAGGTTGTTATTGAGGATACATTTAATATGAAAAATCCCTTTTTTAAAACATTAGATATATGTATATATATGTATAATTATATAATTATATAATTATATATATATGTTTTCCAATACAATTCAATTATGATTTTTATGAGATAAATACTAATATTAATATAATATTTTAGATGCGAACTAGGTTTTGGGTTTAAATTTAATTATGTTCATAGTAAAAAAACCTTAGTTTGTATATATTTATATATATATGGTTACTTTTATAATAGACCTTATATGGGTTTGGTTTTTAGTCATGTAATTAATTAATGGTTAGAAATTTTTAGATCTTAAGGAATTTAATGGACTTTGATTAAATTGGGTAAAAACCATTATATACACTTTGAATATATATGGTTATGTAAAATGTATTTATAGGTTTACTTTCCAAAACCCTATTTTCATTTAATAATTATCAGGACATATATTACACATTGATACATGTAAGATTTTTGTAATTTTGATGGCTGCTAAGCCAATATTTATGTTGCACTAATTAGATTGATTAATTAACTTTCACCCTTGTTGAGATCATATATAGTCTTATTACTTAAGACCCCCCTGTAGATATGGTCATTGGTTAATCAAGTTTGTGATTTAGTCTAATTGCATTCTCACTAGAACTTTTATCAGCATGCGCGTAATTAAATGTGCATGAAATAGGGACTTTGAACTAAGAATTTATCATTTCATGTGGAAAACCCCATTTATTCATCATTTTATGTACATTTATTATTATTACATGTGGAAAATATATTTCACTTATCCATGCCTACCTTGGGAAATGGTTATCATCAAACTTTATATGTTCATTTTCATATAATGTATTTCTTCCGTAAATGTACAATAGTTTCCTTATCCATTATTTATTGTTATTTTCGATAATTCATGCATATGAAAAATAATGATAAATTAAATTAAATTACCCAACGTTTAATGGGGGACCTTGGGTAATATCTAATAAAATTAAATTAAATAAATCAAAGTGGTATGTGCACTTTTATTTACGAGGTATGAAGAATGAATTGGACATATTATGTGATGGGTGGGGCTAGATATAGCCCCTCGATGCATCAGTAGCTATCATGAGATAAAACTATGTCACGACACAAGTACCGACAACAATGACGGTTCAGTTGGAATTCCTGGACATAGATGGTTCATGTGAAATTCCTTAACATAGATGGTTCAGGTGAAATTCATGGACAAAAATGATTATGGTCTTGGCACGAGGCCTCGACACAGTCCGACATATGCATTTTCCTCATTATGACTATGTAATTTAATTAACCAAAAAAATAAGTAATTAGTACAGTATTGGTAAAAGTCCTTATGGATTAAGGCTAAGGCCTTAGTAAATAGATGTATTGGCCGAGACCTCGACAATATGTTTACAGATGGTTCTGCTTTGTAATCAAGAACCATTAATTATGAGTATGATTTTTAGTGCATATGATATATAATGCATGACAGTTTTTCTTTCCAGATTATTATTGAAAATCCTAGCATTACATTTATTATGTCATCATGTGCATTTAAATAAGATGTAGTGAGATTAATTATTCACAACTCTAATAATTTTCTTGTCTACTAGTATTGGCACACCTTGCATTCTATGTTGTTCTTACTTAGTAGTTTTTATATACCTCCATGCAAGCATTCTTATTTTGATAGTTCAGTAACTTTCAGTGGTATGTTCAAATACTTGTTCATGTCTTGCTCTAAATGTTTTATAGCTACAATTGAGGTGTTGTGATGTTTTCTTAAAAGGAATTATTTTCTGTATGTGAAAGTATTTTTTTCCAAGGGTAGTTTTCATAAACTGTATTATGTATTTTCAAAATCCCTTACTGAGTATTTCAATGCTCACCCTATGTTTTTTATTAAAAATTTTCAAGTATGGGTTTTTACTAAAGAAGTTTTTCAGAAGAAGCGGGTTTCTCAGAACCTGAACCTCCCGATCATCTGTAATAATGGGACATGGTGTAATACTTGTAAATGTTTGAAATATAATTTTGACACATCATGTCTCACTGGCACCGACTCCGGGCACTCGGAGGTCAGGTCCTTAAAATTTTGATCATGAAATAAGTATATTATAAACTAATTCATTCAATTTTAATTGTTTTTAAATCTGATTTGTATTTTTCATGAAATTTTCTAATATTTACTTATAGGAATCCAATATAGATAAAACTAATTTTATAATGTTTTAGATTTCAACAATTGATAATGCATCAGGAATCCAGCTCCATCACACATTATTTCAGGATAGGAAGTTAGATGCCAACAATGAAAATTCCAAGACATTAGATAGAGTCGACATCTTGATGCTAACAATGATAACACTTGATACTATGTTAAAAATCAAATATATCCTAAAATTAATATATAAAAAATAATATTATTCAATATAGTATTTTTAAGACAACATGCCCTATGATAGAGACCCCACATTTTGATAATTTCACTGAAGTATTTTTTATAAGGATTTATCACCTCATTGATAGTACTTGCACCAACCTTATAAATCTAGATATACTAATGCAGATATAATCAACCATCTAATATAACCTCAATCCCCATTTATATTTTTTACTCATTATCAATGTTGAATGAATCCACACATAACAATACAATAGCCTCAAAATATAGAATGAATACAAACATAGAGGTATGTTATCTATAAATTTATCTAAACTACCATAAACCTGAATTAATATTTCCTTACCCATAAAAATCAATCAAGAACAAATTCATCCATATACACATGGGAAATTCAAGGAAGATTTGATAAGACCATATTTTCTTCATAAATGTCATATTATATCTACATGGAAAATATGAAATCTCTATGAGACTATCTAGGATTAACTATACTAAAGTACCTAACTAAATAGAGTAAAACATAAAATTGAATGACACATAGAGAAAGATTATAAAGAGATAATTTTCATTGAAATTAAATAATAGTCTAGAATTAATACATTATACCACATATAAGTGATCTAAGATACAATCTATATCTATTCATATCAGTCAAATGGGAACAAAAATTAAAACTTCAGATCATATTTATGAAGTAGAGAAGAAATGAGAGGAATAGATTTACCCATTTTAGATAAAAGTTGTATATAAATATGTTTTATGTATTATAGATGAGGAAATTACTTCCAAAGTATGATTTTATCTTTGTGGAGTAGACACATGACTGGGAGAAAGAGTAAATTAGATCTTCATAAGGATTATTAATATTTCTCTACCCTCAAAAACACTATTATAATTAGTTATGGTGTATCTTTGGAATGATTTTAATGATAATATTGGGGTTTCTAATTAATTTACTCTTTTTTAATAAAATTTTAGTGTTCAAGAATATTGAACCTACGTACATACCATAATTATTAATCCACCAAATTAGTGTAAAAATAATAATTGGATCCATGTAAAGTGAAAGAGAAATTTAGGGTTGTTATCTGAGTAAGGATTTCGTATTCAAAAAAATCATTCCCTATGTGAATGTGAAAACCACATGATATTTCTAAATCATTGTGGAAAATATAGCATCATTACACAAAAAGCCGTAAAACTTAGTAGTTTGATTTGAAATATTTCAAGAAACCTTGCAAGGATATAATAATTTAAAATACCTTATGATTACTTGATAAATAATTTTTATATGTACAATGTCATTTTTTCAAATTTGAATTCATGACCAATGAGAGGGAGTGAGTTGGTTGGTTGTAATCATTATCCAATTATAATTATTTCCTCTCTTATTGATGTAATAAAATTATGTTGTTGGTTGGTTAGACTCATTATCAAATCCTAAGATCTCAATGGATTATCCAAACACTAAGTTATAGGGATAAATAATCTATGTAATCATTAAAGATAAAAAAACTCATGGTTCAATCTTACCCTATTTCCTCAAGTATTGATTCCCCAACTGAGGCAACACCTATAATAATACTCAATCACCCAATGTAAACTCCAAGGATTATAAAATCTAGTTAGAATTTTATAATTTACTATAGTGTGTGGTAGATAATATCTTTATGATAAATTAAAAATTCTTGATAGTATCTTTCACCGTGATTGGTCTGATAACTAATGACTCACATGCATCAAGCCAATATAGAGGTCAGAAACATGACCAAACCAACAAGGGACCATACTGATCTATCTGAATCAAGTCCTAATAGTTGTTATTATATGAAAACTATATGATTTCAAGATTCCCATCCATTGTTCAATGGATATCTATTATAAAATACATGATTCAATCCATCAGTATCCATATAAATCTATCAGACCACTCATCCATATATGGGTGATATGTGGTACTCTACTTTAGATGAAACCCATCACCTTCTATAGGATCTTACAGAATTTGGATGAAAAATAGGCACTATGATCATATAATATTATCATAGGTATAATAAAAATCTATACTATCTATCACACTTATATCATTTCTTGATCGTTAATCGACTTGGTCTTCTGAATAATTAATAAATGTGTAACCTTTTTCAACTGGTTGATCACAATAGAAACCTCATCACAAACCCTATGGTTCCTTGGAATCTTGATGATTAAATACATAGTCACCCTCTTCCACTTAAATAATGGAACTTGATATGGTTAAAGTAAACCTCTTAGCCATTATTATTCTTTCCCTTATATTCTATAAGGCTATGGAATGAGCTATAAAACCCGCAATGTGATTCCTCATATCATACCACCAAAACTAGTTCCATCAGTCACTGTACATCCTCATAAACCCTTGGTGAACCACCAATTAAGAGGAATCAATTTAATTTATCAACTTATATCCCCTAGAATTAGGAACTAACATCTTGTAATTTATGCAGAAAGCCCCATTCTTATCCTACGAACATCATAGAACTAGGACATAACCCATGATTTTTTCTCATGTGCTAATACAAACTAAATCTAACTCCTAGATATCTTTCACACAATTCAATAATAAAGAATTAATGCTTAATGGGGTAAATGACATATACAATTTCCATTGAGTCATATTCAGTCACCATTCCACAAAAAGAAACATAAAATTACACTCTTTACTATATTCCCAAACCACCTGATCTGGGGTCTTCATTCTAAGAGTGTTTTGATTGATGTTCCCCTTTCATAAGTCATAATTTATCCCAAAATAAGGCATTTATATGTACTCAGAAAAAAAAGCTACCATAGGTTCATACCCCCCCTATGATAATAGGTTTCCTAATATCTTATGGTATATTTAGATAAAAATATCTCATCAAAGAGATAATTCTGCAAAAAAAAAATTAATGTGTAAATTATAAAATATAGATACAAATAATGCGAAAGGGAATTCCAGTATAGGGGTTGTAGCTAAAGAGACCCATAATATGGAACTATATACTCCAACATCAAGAAATCTCTCAGACCATACCTAGAGGCATCTTGATACATGGTGTGTCCCTTGCTTGGGTTTATTATAATTAAAATCTAATAATATGTAAATCATTATTTTAACTTTTGGAAATCAAATTTACACTAATTAGTCAACTCAAATTTCATTCCTTCATAGTTAGTATCTTCATTGGTGATTCTAAGAAAGATAAATCATAAATTATTCATTTAAAATATCAATCCAAGATAAGGATACTTTTAATGTTTGATAAAATATTAGTCTTATCCCATGATATCATTTCCGTCACTTTCTCACGATCAATTGAAATTCAAAACTCTGATACAATATGGCCAAGTAAGTATACCTCATAACCCCAAAAGTGTCAGTAAAATAAGTTTTTATAAAAATTATGTGATGGATGTATACCCAAAAATTTCCCTAGGTTCTTTGAATCCAACTATTGGGACTAAGAAAAAAAATATAATTTCATTTATAAGAACTATGAAAATTTATTTCATTCAGTTGATGAGATCCATGAACACCACTAATTCATTCACAAGATTGAATGGAATCACTAGGTAATCATATAGACCACATTCCTACATTGTAACTCTATAATTGGTATATCATACACCCTTACTAACAACTAATACTAACCTGGTCATAGATAAATCTTGGAGAAACAAAAGGATTCCCTAAATATATTAAATAGATCATATATCCATGAAAATGTATAACTTTCCTTCACTTTAACCTGGTTATTTTTTTAGTAATCCATGAAAAATATCAACCTACAATAACACTTCATGAAAAAAATAACGAGATAATACCAAGGAGAGGAACATGGATGGAGAAACTCTTCACGAAAATATCCTTGAGATATACCTTTATCTCTCTCAACATGTTTAGTGCCACACAATATGATGTTATCAATATTGTATTGACACCATGTTTGAGATAGATCATTATATATATATATATATATATATATATATTGGAAGGTAGTAATAATAAATCATTAATAAACACATCCTAAAAGTGGTCTAGTATCAGAGGAATGGTAGATAAAGCCATCACCTAATGCACTATACTAACCCTACCATTTATCTATGTTGTAATGTATTTCCATTAATATAGGTTATGTCTAGATCTACCATATTTATCCTTCCATTTTACCTAGAAGGTATACTCATTTCTATTAACGGATGATAATGAAACTTTCAACTGGCAGTAATCAATCTAAGAATGATAGTAAATATACTAATTCACCTCTAGGATTGTATCAAAACTCACTATATCTAACACAATGAAATCCAACAAGTACTCATTTCCCCTAGAAACTAGGGAACACCATAGGTATATTTAAATATTCTTCAACCTATTTTCTAGAGTCATATTAGTAGCCAACAACACGGGTAATATTTCAACTTTAAACCCCTACCCTTATACACATTTATAGATATAAAAGGATGAGATTCCTCTTTATCAGATTGAGATACATAGATAATAGAATAAATCATAATATTACTAGCCATGATTGAAGGACCCTTGACCCCAGTAGTTGGATAATGTTATAATAAAAAATATCTTCCAAACTTACATCTTTGACCATAACTGCATGATCCCTTAATATCCCAAGGATCTAGTCTGAAGTAATCTACAAAGACTGTTACTTACCTTAAGAGATGTTTCCAGATCCTTGAACTGGCCTCTATATGAAGCCATGCTATCTTCCTTATAAGTTTCCCAAGGCCAAGCCTGAGAAGACTTTATCGTACATGAGCCTCTTTACAAATACATTCAAGGAATCATAGAAAATGTTTCAAATTCAACATCCTACTAGATCCATGGTAATCCATTATCAAGCTAGTACATGATCATTGATAATGGGATTTCAGACCATAATAAATATTCACAATAAAAGATCCACCAAAATATGTAAGTGATGAAAATATTTTATATAATTACTACCTATATACACCTGGTTATATTTATTCATACCAAATATTTCTACCATAGGACGAATCACTGCATTTAGAACCCAAATACCCACCACTTGGTCCAACAATGATATAAAGGGAACCCACTACACTATCCTACACTATGATTTTCTCATCTATATGAGCCTTATAAAACACATCAATGTATAATGATAGGTTGAAAATCCTCACCCATTTTTGGAGATCTCAATGTTGATTTATCATAATCGCATAGTCCTTTATCAATCATTCTTATCCAACAAGGAAGTAAACCACAATGATACTAAAAAACTAGTGGCATAATCGGAACAAAACATTCGCCTTGATGAAGCCCATAAACTCTAGAGTCTAGACTTCATTGAGTGAATCAGTGGAGAACTCCTCAAAGATGATATCCTTAAACCCTTCTATGAAAGTCCCTTAGGTCATATATCTTAGATGATAACACCCCACTATCTCCTATTGGGTACCTATAATAAAAAATCAATAAATTTCACTCATAACTCATTGCGTGAGTCAACTAGCTCAAAGATACCCTCAATGTTTTCAATCCAATCCTTAATATGATGAAGACCAAAAATTTCAAGTAAATGTAGAAGATGTTGTCTTTTGAAGTCTCATTTTTTGTCTACTATAGTATCTCCACTCTAATTTACACATCTTCCTATAACCAAAAAACATACAAGACACACCTAGATGAAAGTTTTAAGCTACCTAAACCTCAAAAAATTATATGAAGTCTGATTATCTTCCCCTCATATTCTATTGGTGGTATAACATGCTTATTCTAAATAATAGAGACAAATGTAACTCTTTCCTAGGTTTGAACCATGGTAACTAATTGATATAATAGTTTTAAAAAATGCTAAAAAATGACTTAGAAACAAATTTTAGAGTTTAAATCTTATTAAAACTTAGGTATTAATTGGCACACATGCATACAACCAGCCAATGAGAAATTCCTTAAGTGTCTATAGATAAGACACTAGACTTTACAACTCACTAGATACCCAAATCAGGATCTAATATCACTTACATTGACATGTTAGTCATAGTTATATATGAAATAGATTATAAAAAATTTAGGATAAATTAATTTGAATAATTCAATAATGTATTTGATAATTTTTTTATATATTAACATTGTAATTTAATTAATTTAAACATTTAATAACCATATATATGATAGTTCATGACATGTTATCCTATATGACAAATCGTGATGCATGAAATCACCCTCCCTCACTATAAATTTAAAGAGAAAACATTAATAGACCATAAATTGAACATCATATCTTAAAGAATAACCTAAAAATATAACTATGAAAATAATAAAATTAATCTACCTACCCTAGAAACTCAAGGTTTTTTTATACAAGTGTTTTCCAAGTAGAATAATAGAATCCCACCCAAGTCCCTTCTATAGTATATATAATCTACAAATACATCAAAAATAAAACAAGGAAATAATGATTTGATACCATTTTCTAATTTTCCATCATAGTTCATTAGGCCTATGTAGGTGTGAAACATGACCACTTGTACACCTCCCCATATATAAGAGGCCTCTAAAAAATGGAAACGCTTTGATAACATATTGGGGAGATTATTACCCTAATACTTGTTAACCATATATAATATACACAATTGAATCACTGATAAAAAAGATACAGTATGAAATTATAATGGAAAGACAACCATATAGATAACATCACATGTATTATCTAAATAATCACATGTTACACATCATCCAAAAGGTAATACATAAAGGAACAGAATCAATAAATGTGATATATATAATGAAAAAAATAATATAAATGTCATTCTCTAAAAATGATTCTAAAGTATGTCCAAGTATTAAATATGTCCATACCCAACTAGAAATTCACAATAGTTAGGCATATGGGCCTTCCACTGAATTGGAGGCCGAAAAAAATATACTACACTTGAAAAAGGGTTACATTTTAGGGTATGAGTAATAAGAACTAGTATGAAACAGTCAATTATTCCATAGTATAAGTGAAGATATATATATATGAGTGAAATTACTTATAGAAAATATAATAACAAGAAATAATGAACCCCTATATTATTATCATGTTCTAACCAATGCACCAAAAATACTAATCATACCTAATTTTGTACATAAAAAATATAATCTTTTTATTATAAGAACCCATAATTTTCATTATATAAAGTGATTTGAGGATGGTGTAATACATCCAAACCCTCACAAAATCCCAGGAATATTGTGAACTGGGAAAGGTTCCATCAACATATATCCTATACTATGATTAATATAGGATGTAATTTTAGGTGGGTATTATAAAAAAAACATCCTGCTTAAATTGAAACACCCCCTTTTAAGGGTAGGTCCCATGGTAAGGTCACACATATGTCAAGAGTTCCATGAAATTATTAGAGGACTGAAAAATATAACCAAAATATCTTATGAGATGAACCCAAAACCTCTTCATAGGTACGGTCCCATGTATATTCTCTATAAAAAACACAATACACATCTTTATGAAAAATCATTAAATCCATCCCCACAACAATATAAGGAGCACCAGTCACACTAAAAAATCATCTCCATATCAGTACATAAGGATATATGTATAGTCATGGGTATCAATGGGTAGTAATTTGGGTTAGAAATCTAACTAATATTGTGTATTTAACCCTATGGAGTTATTTGTGGTGTCAGCGCGGGTTGAGGATCCAGTCTGCAGATATGGCATGGGAACATGGCTTGAATTATAAAGCTGGAAGAATACTAAACCGTTACTTTATGAATAACAATATTTCAAAGAGTTTAATTTCATTGGAAATAGAGAACTACAATATAGAGGGATGGAGATTAATTTTCTTATCTGGGATGATCATGGATCACGCCATGGTTAATGGGAATCATAAATGATGAGTTTTTTGAAAGGTTAAGAAATGGATATGTCTTTGGGATATAAGGTTTTTTTAATAAATAATGTTTTTATACCTTACAAATAACTAGGGTAAAATGGGTGAGTCATGCTATGAGAAAAGGGGTCATGTCATGAACAAACCGTGTGTAAGGATAACCCTATACATAGGAGTAATATTTAAGGGATGAGTAAAATATAAGGGTTTTTTAATTTATAAAAATAAAGTGACATGGTATCACACCATGATAGGTGTGGTTTTATCATGATGTAGGTATCTTAGGTGAGATATATTCCATGAATAGTTTCCCACATTGGTTTGTCACTCAATAATGGGAAGGGTCACAGTATTGTGTGACCTAGGGTAGTAAATTTTGGGATCTTTTGGTGTCTTGATGGGGTTGTCTCACATCATGTTCAGGGGGATCATGTAATGATGGGTAACTAAGTAGGGTTTTTTTTTGTATGTTCACTAAAGTAATATGAATTTGATGAATATTACATAAGGATGAGTGCATGAATCATACACCTCATATAATGATTTCGTGCATTAGCCACATCATGGAGTAAGTGCATGAATCTTCCCCCTCATTCAGATGTTGTTTCCTTTAGATAAGAATCCATTAATAATAGATTCTTTATAACTTTCATACCTATTTAACGAGTTCAATGCATTTCTTTAATATTATGTAACATATGAAACTAATAAATTATATATGGATGATTATTTCCATTAATTATAGAACATCTATGTAAGATATATAATTAGATGTGATACCTATTATTGTATGTTATGTGTGATTATAAATTTAATGAATATATTTTGAAATAACTCTCTTCTATCTCATGCCTCATCCATCATGTTCCAACGAAATATATAGAACCCCTTGGACCATTGATGTAATCCTAAATTTTTTAACTTGGATCCATTGGAATGTTTTTTCGTAGGATATAGAAGGCATAGTTCTAACAATTCATAATATTCATAAATATTTCTCCCATAAATATGGTTGATCTAGAATTCAATTATCATGTTTCTTTTATTTTTTTTCTTCATTTATATGTGTACACTTTACTTGTGGAGATTTATTTAGAAAAAATATATATATATCCATTTTTTATCATAAAATGATCTTACAAACACCATAGGTGGTATTAGATCCATGTTATTCATTTGATCAATATATTGTGTCTATGTTTTAGATGAATCACATGTAAGCATATTGTAAACTGGAAAGTCACAACTTATGGATATGTTTTTGTATAATATATTATAAATTATCTCCTTCTTTTATGATGATGATACATTGTATGAAACGTTAGAATTTTTTACTACATTAAATAGTTATATTTATGTCAGGGTTGGGCATAATGTATGTTATAGGATACTATAGAAAATTTCATCATAATGGAGAAACAAGTAACATATTCTAGGTACTTAATAATACCTTGAGTATCAACATAGTGTGTGGTATATTCCTATAACTATTTTGGGTGTCGATGCAGTGTGATCTTGGAACCTAAAATTAATTTTTGAGACAATGTAATGTTTGATTTAATAATATTCTATGATACTTCATTGTATGATTATATTGTGTTTGAACTACTACAAAACTAGGTTTTACTAGCAGTATGGCTTTAACATCACTAGCTAAAAATAATATTAAGGACCCCATTTTTCATCTCCAAAAAAGCGCTATTAAAAGAGGTCTTTAACATCACTTTTTTTAGTTCGGTTAAAGGGGGATCTTTATTAGTTATTTTTTACAAGCACTGATAAAAGTATAATTAAAAAAAATCTCAATAAAATTAATATATTAATATATAAATATATTTATATTGTTATAAATATAATATATATTTTTTGAAATATGTTTTTGATAAGGTAATTATGAATTTACACTTAAAATATTTGATATTTAGTGAAAATGGCTTATAAAATAACTTAAAAATATTTTAAATTAATACTTTTCTTATTATTAACGATTAATAGTAATTTAATATCAATTTGAAAAAAATAGAAAAAAATAATAAAATATGTAAAACAATTTTAAAACGTAACTCAAACTTCAAACGACCATAACTTTTGATCTGAATGTTCGTTTGGGATCTACTACATTTCAAATCAAAGCATGTGACAATAGGTATACTATCATGATCTAGGGGGACCCAGGAAAATATTTTTCTAAGGAGAAAAAATACCTAGAAGGATTATAAAACTAAGTTTTTAGTCGGGGTACCCCATTTTTTTTAACCTTCGATGGATTTTTAGCCTCGCCTATAGGGGACTTTTTTTCCATTTTTAGTGTTGGATGAATTTATTCATAGTTATTACATTCTTATTGATATTATGGATTTTAAATTTAATCATTTTTTATAATTTAATTTTATTTATAATCAAATAAATAACATTATATACATATTTTTTATATATTCACACATAAATATTTACTTTTAAAAATAAATAAATAAACATATTTACATATAAAATATATTTGTTAATATATAAACATATATATATACAAATATGTATAAATATATGGATAAAAATTTTTGAGGAAATATATATAAATATATAAATATATCATAAAATTTAAATCAAAATAGTATAGTGGAGTGGTAAAGGTGTTGGTGTATATATTGGAGGTCTAGGGTTTGAAAGTCATTGGAGACAGGGGCATGCACGGGGGAATGGGATTATCTAAATCGTTGATAAAGGGGTGGGGGGAGTACTAATAAAGGGGCGGGGGTGTGAAGAACTGATTAAGGGGAGTGGTTGGGGCATGGGAAAAGTTTTTTATATACCCTATATAAGTAGATCCTTTATCATTGCTTTTTTAGCACTGTTCAAGGCCCCCTTTAACAGCACTAAAAAAGCACTGATAAAGGGCGCCTTTAAAAGTGGGTTTTTAGCACTGATAAATGAGTTGGGGTTTTAACCATGATTTGATTACCAACATTTTTTAGTGATGATAAAGGCCTTTTCTAGTTCCATTAAAGGATGATTTTTTAGTAGTATAGGCATTAAATTGACATTATGTTGATGGTTAACATAATTTCAAGTGGCTATAAAAAATAAAAAATAATTTTATTTTTTATATTTATTTAAATAATTATAAATTTTATAGTTTTTTATAAATTATATGGGGTAGAATTTGTAAAAAGGTATTTTTCAAATCTAAAATAAATATAAGAAGTTTTTATTTTTATCTCATGTTTTGGAAAATAAATAAAATGATTATTTATATGTAAAATTTATTGTATATTTATTTTTAGTAAATTGTTTTTGGAATATTAATATCATGTATGAAAAAATTATAAGATTAATTTATTCTAAGATTTTGAGCTATATATTTGATGCTAGGAACAACTCCTTAATTTTATTCCATTTACCATGACCTTAGTTTATAATTGATTTTATTAGCTTGGATTTATATTTTTAGAATATTTTATATATATTATGTTTTATCTTTTTTGTAAAATTAATTCATTATTGAGTTAATTATCTTGAGATAGATGGAAATTAGTTTAGACTTCCCACTACCTTGAGGCTTATGCCTTATTCTAGAAAGGTGTGGGTTGGATAATAGTGGCTTCGAGATTAAAAATGTGGAGTTTATAAATTTCATACAGTTTTAAAACAATATATTAATAGTTTATATACTATATTCATAATATTATATCAATATTTATGAATATATTTAGATTCTAGGTTTTGGGTGAGTAACATAAATTGTGTGCCGTGTAAACATTAAAAATTAACGTGGGTTGAACATATTAATTTTGTTGGTGGAATAAGGATTCTAAAACTAAATCCTTAGAATCATTCATGCACAAAGGAATAAAACATGAGAAGATAAATATTTCATTAGATAAATTAGTTGTAAATTTAATATGAATATGATGTATATTAAATTCGTTAATGTTTTAAAAGGAAAAAACATCAAATGATAAGTGTGGGATTCCTTTCAAATTGAAACTTTTCAAGACCAACATCATCCAATTTGGTAGTTTCATGTGAAATTTGGGTTCCCTTGGATCATATTGTATACGGAAATAATATCATGATGATATCATAATAGTTGGGGCCTTGTATCTAGTGTTTTATTTAGGTTAAACTTAGTTAGGGAACTCTAACAGTAATGTTACTAGAGGAGTAGAGTTGAGTATATCCATATAATGGATTTGGATAAATATTTATCTACTCAAATACTCATGAATCATAACAATTAGAATTGGGATGATTCTATACCTAAATAACCAATTGATGAGATTCTTACTAAAAAAGTATCAATACATTTTGAAATATGATTGGTGGTTCGCAAAGTGGATATAATGTTTGAAATAATTATTATAATAGTATAACTTTCATTAAAAACCCTTGATGAAAATATATAAAACAATACACTCACCCAATAAAATGTATTTGTTTTAGATTATAGAATACATTACAATAATCATATTGAGATCCCATATAGGTAGTAACTATAAAAAAATAATATATTAGTATTAAGGGTTGAAAAGTATTGTCAATGATAAGTATTTAGAGCATATGAATGTGAATATTATAAGGATAAATTCAACAAATACTAATTTTTAGATATTTGATACAAGATTTAAATTAAAAATATTCATTGATAATCATATAATCAGTAATATTATGGGATTGAGGAGTGGTGTAATAGATATTTTTGTCAGTAATGGATAAGAATTGAGGAATTAGAGGTTGAAATTTATGATCTACATCTACCAAGTGTATTAAAACTATAACCAGGGAACTATTATTATGTTTTTTTCATAAATAGATATTGATTTATTTATCTTCTTTGGATTAGATGAGATTTCAATTCACTATTAAGAACAAGAGTTATTCTATATACATGAATAAAATGTTTTATGTAATCTGGAATATGATAAATTGATTATATATTATTGATATGGATAATCCTATTGACAACATTCAAAATATAGAGGCGAGGGTTGATTATAATCCCACCTACCTTTGGAATTATCACCATGTATATACAAATAAAAAATAAATTAAAAGAATACATTGAGATATATTATTAGACTCATTTAATTATGAATAATTTAATATATGTGAATGTTTTTTTTGAAAGAAAACAAAGACACCTCTTTGGACAAAAATGGAAAGGGATAGTGAATTGTTAGATCTCATAAATAGTGTTTTATATAGACCAGTGAGTACTCAAGAAAGTGATTATTTTTGGTAATTCATAACATTTATCGATGAATTTTGAAACTATTGACTTGTTTATATGATGAAAAAAATTATTAAAATTTTGAAAAGTTGAATGATTTTCATAATGAAGTAAAAAATCAATTATGAAAATTAATTAAGATTTCCATACCATATCTTAGTAAAAAATACATGATCTAGGAATTCATTGAGAACACGAGGGATCATGGAATATTTTCATAACTCAATGCTTTTGAAACAAGACAGCGGAATGGTGTGTCTAAGAAAAAGAATAATACCTTCATAAATATGGTTCAATTAGTGATGAATCAACATGAACATCCTATTTTATTCTAGGTCTATTCTCTTAAATATTGTGCAAATCTACTAAATTATGATCCATCTAAAGAATTCATAAAGAAGCTATATAAAATATAGGCTATTTAAAATATCATTATTAATTTTATGAAGAGATATATATGAAATGAGATTTTATAATGATTAAATTCTAAAAATATTGACTCAAAATATATAAATTTATTATTTGTTTGTTATCCTAAGAAAAATAAGGGATATTATTTCTATAAACATATTGATTTTTTTTCCCAAACTACTGTATTTTTTGAGAAGGAATATATAATTATAGTATTTAGGGGAATGAAAGATGAAAATTGATAATTTGAATACCAAAAAACTAGAAATGTTCCTAAGATAAAGGTTAAACCTATTACATAGTGTTGTGGAAGAATACCCAACTTAGTTTACCCAAGAACCTCAATGGTCTGGTAGGATTCCTCAAGAAAACAAGAGATATGTTTTAATCATGATAATTATAATGATATAAAATTCATATAATATGAACATACTTCCTCTTGGGAGGTTTTTGGGAGTTTTAATTCCATGAAATGGTTCAAATACAAGGAATAAAAAATAGAATCTAGGAACACTAATAATGTTTGGAACACAGTGGATGAAAATAAATAGATAGTACCCTTAGGGTGAATGTAAGTTTTCCATAATTAAATTGATTTTTTTTTTAAATTTTCTACCTATAAAGCACAACTACTAGTTATTGGTTATAAGAATATTCATGGTATATAAAATGAAGAGATGTTTTCAGTAGTTATGATAATAAAGTCTATAAATATTATCTTAGCCATAAGAGTTCATTATTATTATGAGATATTTGAAGGGGATATCAAAACAAATTTACTTAATAGTATTTTAGTCATGAATTTATATATATTACAACTTATAGTAATTAATGTTTTAAATGATACTATTATGTTATGAATGCTGTAATATCCCATTTATGGACTGAACTAATATTCACACATGTGGAATATTTGGTTTGATGAGACAGTCAAAGATTTTAGTTTCATTAATAAAGTGGATGATTATTATGTATACAAGAATACCAGTGAGAGTATAATGGTTTTTTTATATTTCATCTAGATGACATACACCTTATTGGAAATGACATATGGACTCTTTAGTACATAAAGATGTGGTTGGGTAAGTTCTTCTCAATGAAATAAATTGGTGAAGCCAAATTCATACCATGTGTAGAGATTTGTACAAATATATCTAAGTGGTTGTTTTAAATACATCCCAAAGCTTACATTGGTAAGGATATAAAGAGTTTTAGCATGGATAACATAAAAATGGTCATTACTGATGTTATATAGAATGAATCTTAAGAATATTCTATTTCATTCAAAAGAGATAGAAAGGGTGTATAGATTCCTATATTATACTTTTATTAGTTTTTATCATGTATACCATAGTATGTAACCAACATGATGTCACCTAGGCTATAAGGATAACTAGTAGATAGTTATCCAGTATTATTGAGAGTCACTAGTTTAATGTAAAGAGTGTTCTAAAGAGCTTTAGAAGTTCTAATGATATTTTCATGGTCTTTGGAGGATAAGATGAGCTTTACGTATAACCTTACACATATGATAGTTTCAAATTTATGAGAGATGATATGAAATATTAATTTGGTCTGGTGGTTTTCTTAAGTAGAGATAATATCGAAAAGAAGAGTTCCAAAAATTTCACCCTAATAGACAAAAGATATAGTTAGGGTACCTTGCTCTATTATATGATGTGAAAGAAGATATTTTGAATAAGAAGTTCATATCTGAACATGTGGTGGTTGCTAATATTTAAGGACAAATCAATATCTACTGTGAAAATAATGGTGTTATCACCTAGGATAAAAAATCTTGATCTCACCAAAAGACCAAACACATCCTTTTCAAATACCATCTCATACAAAATATCTTTGAGAGGGAAAATGGAAAGATTTATTTGGTGGATATATAGGGAAATGTATAAAATCTCCTGATGAATCCATGAATGAAAAAACATAATAAGGGTCATGTTATGTCTCTAGGTATTCAATACATATTATATTTATATAATGGATACATAATGTATAATTATTTTATAGTAAAATAAAATATCTATTTATCATAAATTCATGTGTGCTATAATTTATTTTATATGAAAGATCGAATGATAATATAACCACAATGTAAAAAAAATTGATTTTTCCTTAGTCAATTATCATCATTGAGTAGTGTGGGTTGGGATGATATGTAAATATTAGCATTAATAGAATCATATAGTCATTGAAAAGGGTTTTATATGATATATCATGAATAGATTTATGAGGAAATAAGAAGATACTTATTACTTCTATTGACCCACTAAAGTATATACCATGAAATGTATTATATGAATTGATATACTTTGGGGTGTATTATTAATATTTATGAGATACCTAGTATAAAAAAATAATATATTGATACCATTATTATGAAATTTAAAATATAATTATCTAATCAGGGGTGGATGTGTATGTTTTAGAAAATGTCATCAGTTGAAGGTCCACTGATATAGGATTTCTCTAATTTTATAATAAATAAAGACATTTGGACTTGATTGAATTAGGATGAGTAAATGAACGTCAATTCTTATTTGAGTCACACATGATGTGTTTGAAAAGTTTGATTAGGGATTTTCAATGATCTCATCTATTATATGAGTAACATGTGATGTATTCATTGATATGGTATGTATTTTTATAGAATAAACAAATGTCGAGTTTGACTATACCATATTGACATGTTATATTTTTTTCACTAAATGTCATGTATAAGGGATTATATAGATATAAATATCATGTATATGAAAAATATTATGATGGACATGTTCAAATAGAGATATAAGCATGTATAATAGAGGTCCCATTAGAACCTTTATTAGTTTGAGTAACACCGATGATTTTCTAGAGGCCTCTCTATTATTATGTCAATGAAATATGTGCTTTATATTTATTTTCAAGGATATTAAGGCTTTCAGGGTCACACAATTATGACTTTGTATAAGGATTATATTGTAGAAAAATATTTTTTTCCAAAATGAAGATATATCAAGAAAGAGTTTTGGATGGTTTCAGAAATATTTATGAAATTTTGAATAAATTAATTATATATTTTATTAAAAGTGATATATTTTTCAATGTGTAATAAAACAATATGAATGTGATGAAAATTATTTATGTTTGGGTTCATGGATCTACCCACCTTACGAGATGAGTGCGTGAATCATTCACCTCATAGGTTGAGTGCATGCATCTTACACCTCATTCCCATATAGTTTATTTTTATCAATATTCTGATATAAAACGATTAATTATATAATTTATAATCATTGAATGGGTTCAATGAATTTATAAAATGGTAAGTAACACATGAGCCTAAAATGTCGTATATGGATAATGTGTTGCATTTAATAAAGAACGTCAAGGATGTCTATATAAAGGGTGGGGATCCGTCTTAATTGAAGTTTCATGTGATAAATAGATTAATCTGAAACCATTGGAAGAACATACTACTCTCCTAATCCCCATTCATCATATTCCATGAAGTCACTAGAAACCCTTCAAGAATTATAGGAATCGTCAAGTTTTTAACATGTTTCTGGTTTTTGGGGTTCACCCCTAAAAGGTATAAGTATTATTTCAACTATATATTAATATTTATCTACCATTATCCCTATAATAAATAAAATGGAGGCCTCTATATTCAAATATTGTGTACGTTGTTCTTCGTTTACATATGAATATTTGATTATTAAATATATATTGGGAAATTATTGGGGTTGTTTCCACTGTGTATGATCATAAAATAATCTCACAAAACCCATAAACATATCATCTCGAGATATGAGTGTCGCATCATGACAAACCTCATATTAAAAATTATAAAATAAATATATAATATATTGATTGATTAATTTAATGAATTAAATGTTAAAATAAATTTTTGGACTTATTTCATCTATTTGACTATGAGGAAAACCTAAATACCCTTTCTCTTTATCTTCTTCCCTCTTGATATATTAGAGGAAATTATAATTAATTAATCATATCATTAATCTGAAGGGATAAACATTCATTTTTATAAATATTATATTTAAATTGATATAAATATATGGTCTTCAATGATGAGATTCCTCTAACTCTAAGTAGGTGGTTACTAACTAATTCCCATGTTATAATTGTCTTTATATATCATAAGATAATTGAGCATGGGTAAGGCTGTGTAAGGGTGACCATGAAAAAAACCATTATTTTATATTATTAATAAGATATTCCCAAGGTTATTATCATGTGGTAAATAGTGGGTGAAAGCCATATTTGATTATGTGATATTAATCTTTGAGTATATAGAAATGTAGGTTTTCTTATGTGATGTGTATGGTGTTTTAACATTGTCACAATAGATATGAATGTTTGGTGAGGTTTGTCCTAGGGATTAGGGATGTTCTATCACTATGGGGTTGAGGTTGTTCGGGGTTGTGTGCACATAAGACATGGCCATTGAGGTGGTTTTTACAACTTGTTGTGGGGACTATAATACATAATCTGAGAAACATAGGGGTGATGGTGTTGAAAACTAATATGGAGAAAGTATATGTCGCTATTAGACAAAGATGGTGATAGGGATCACCGGATTAGGGAAAAATGATTGTTGGATATGTGAGTGTTTTCAAGTAGATAAGATGTAGGTTGTTAAAGGATATTGATTCCCATGGAACATGATGTCTATGTTGGGGATGTATCATTGGGGAATCATGGTTAACTATAAATTTTTCTACATTATAGACCACTATGTCATGACAGGTGTTATGGAATTGGAGTGATTGATTATAAAACCTATAGTGTGATTGACTTTGGATGTATCCTTCCACTTTAACACTGACCAATATAAGTAAAGGCTCACTTGAGGTTGGTTGAACATGATTGGTGTAGGTTGTGTGGTGTGTATTGGTTATTTTTTATTGATAATCACATTAATTGGTATATATATGGCTACTGGATAGGGAAAATATTGGTGGTGACCTACTGTGTTTATAATAACACATTTCATGGGACTCCAGGAAATCTGTACAAGTAATTTCACATGTTATAGGTAAGGTTAATTTTTTTTATATATCCTAAAAGATATGGGAGTGTAGTTGGTACATGGGATAGATGAGACAATTTGTCTGACCGTCCATGTGGACCCTTGATGCTTGTATATCTATTTATTTTAGTTCTTTTTTGAATGTACATATGTGATAATACTACATGGGATCTATTATATTTTATTATGATTAGAACAAAATATTATATATTTATATGTCATATTTTCTGCATATTCTGATGTGTTTTTAATATTTTTAGTTTTTCTGTTTTTTGTGTTATTATTATTATGTATCTTAAGATAGTATTGAATACCAGCTATCAATTTTTAAAAACTAATATATAGTTAGTATCCATTACCATATGGGGAGAAACACCTATGGTATAGTGGTGAACTAGTCTAGTTACTATTTAGTGAACCAATTCAGGATGGTAAAAGGTGGTATTAGAGAAGGATTGTTATAATGTGATATTAAAGTTAGACTTGTTCTTTATTTTGGGATAATATATTAGAGGTTTGGGAAAGTATTAGAACATTAGTTTGGAAATATAAATTGGGATAAATGTCATTTTGTGTGATTGGATAACACAAGTATGAACTGAAGTCCATGTTACCAGGTAAACATGGTTTATTATTTAGTTTTCATGGTTACTATTGACTTATATTATTTAGTTAAAATTTCATGTGATGTTATTGATTTATTTTTATGACACTTATTATTTCAAGGAAATATGTAGTACTCATGTATCACCTTAGGAATTTATGGATCATATGGCATGTGTATGTAAATTTTGACTGTCACTGTGGTTTTGTAATGAAAAGGGGATCAACTAATTAAAGTATCTGCAAAAACCTCTATGGTGTTTCCCAATATAACTTTTCAGTGGAATTATCTCAACCGACCTAAGTATGTTATTCCTTTTGTGAATAAGTATGTATATCCTACACAAGTGAAGTGTGTTTGATATGTTTCCATGATATGGGTAAGTCATTATATGTAGCCATATGGAATGGGAATGCTTGTGATATGGGAGTGCAAAGGGTAGTGGGGAATGATATATATTACAAATTTTCCTATTTGATATATTTAGACTATTGTAACTATATATAGAATGGTACGTCGTTCACATTGTGATTCCACCAAGATGAACAAAATATGAGCACCAGGAGGGTGAATATATGGTTCTATCGAGGCATTCACTAGATGAGGCCCTTGAGGTCGGATGAGCGAATGAGAGAAAAATTGAGGTTGTAATGTAGTATTGAAATCCATAGTGAATCATGGAGCTTGGATTATGCTAGGATGAATAACCTAGGGTAGGATTGGTGTGGGTTATCCAAATAAGAGATTGTGGATATCTTGGAACTAATAAATACATGTTATACATGACATGGGAGTTCCAATTAATATATCATCCTTTGTTTTAGGGAGAGGGTGGACCCTAGTTAGTAGATTACTAGATTGTGTTAGTATAGATGATCATTATTCAGATTGAGATTCCACCAGGTTAGAGTGTAAATATAGATCGATATATGTTCATAGGACCATCAAAATTTTAGTAGGATGTATAGGTATAATTAGGTAGACATGAATGTTTGATGTGGAAGGAATTTAAAGAAATGTTCTTTGATAACTTTTTCACTAAGGAAATAAGGGTGGATAAGGCCCATGAGTTCATGAACTTGGTGAATGGGAAGACTCATATTATAGACAATGTTGGGCGGTTCACCAGTTTTATGTGCTGAAAAAAGAATATGATATCACTAAGATGAAATGATTCATTGGAAATTTATGACCTACTATCAAGGTGTAGGTAAATATCTTCATGTTGAAATCATTCTTTAAGACAGTGAACTTGACATTGATAGTAGAGTGGAATAAAGTTGATGTGAGTATACTGATCTAGATTTATTGTAATCCGAGATAGGTACTGTAGATCCAGATTACTAGAAGTTGGAATATAAGGAAACCCATATGTTTTTTAGAGTATTTATTTGGTGATTCCACAATCAATGGGGTTTTTTAAGCTAGTATAGTTTAGTAAGATAGAAAATGTTTGTGATCAACCACTGAATGAATTTCAAGCATGTAGTATAATGGTACATCTAGATTTGTTTTGTTAAATTACCTCATATCCATATAGAAGTACTGATTTTGTCCAGAACCATCTACATAATGTTGGACAAGGAGATATACTAGGATCTGATAGCTAATATAAAATAACATATTCAGGATAAGGTAGTGAACATGGTACCCAAAAGTTAGGGTAGTGGAAAATGGTGAGTGTGACTCCATAAAGTGTATAAGAATTATGTATTTAGGATTTGGATTAGAAAAAGGTCATCATTTCAATGTACTTGGAGTAGTGGGGAACTATTAGTAGTAATAGGTACACTGTGAGTGTGGTGGATTTTTGGTTTTGTATGAAACATACTAGGGCATAATATGTTTATGTAATAAATGAAATATATAGATACTAGTTAAGGTATGTGAATCAAATTTGATTCATTATAAGAGTGGGTTGCATAATCATTAGGAAAAATGTTGGCATCATGTATGATGTGTGATATTATGGGCATTAGGTATGATGTGGGATGAAAATGAGCAACAAGTTGACAGTGGATCTTGATAGTTGATGATTGGTGTGTATGTGTTGATATCTATTGTACGGGATTCAAGATCATGGAAGGGTATTCAATCATCATCGTAATGGGTTGTCTGGTCATAATGAAACCATGTAGGTTATTCTTAGGGTGAAGAGTTCCCACAAGAGGGGATAGCCTATTGAATTAGGTATATTGAGTGATAAGGTATTACATGAGTGTTATAAACATAATCTTGATATTATGGGGGTAGAGTGTGTGGGAAAATTAGGTTTCAGTAATAATTTCTTAGTTTGTGGACCCATATAGCTCATGAATGAGTTATTATATGGTGGTGAGCTTGTAAGGCCTTGGGTATTTAGGAGTGATAATTCAAGTTAGATCATGGATAAACCTTGTGTGTTTGGCCTTATATATGTGGTAAGGTTAATGAAATAGGTAAAAGGAAATGTTTTGGTAGATAGTTTGGGATAATGAGTAGAAGGATAAAGAATGAAAAATACCACAATATGTCATAATGGATCATTGTAACACCCTCCTATTTAAAAAAACACTATGTTTGATAGTGTATACAACACCTGACAATGAGCCTAAAAAGATATTATTATTTAAATGTTAGAGTTATAACCTATCCCTTGAATTATAAGGTATGAATATAATTAACCACATTATTAAATACATAATATTTTACCACATAATAAAAAATTATTTATAATTTTTTAGAACATTAGCACTAATTTCTGAGTAGTCATTTTATTTATCAAAAATATGTTTTTTGAAAAATGTGTTTTAATACTTTTTGTAAATGAATATTATAAATAATTTATTTAAATTTTTGAAATTTTATTTTATAAATATAATATCTTTTTTGAAATTGTTTTACAAAATTCTCATACAGTAAAATTTTGGGTTTCTTCTGAAAGATTGGGTTTTTATTGAATAGTGAAAAATAAATATTTTTGTAAAACTATCATTTATTTTAATTGAAAGAGACCCATATTTTTATTTATTTTATTATAAATTAATATAAATATATTTTAGTTATAAATAACATACTGTATTACATATAAATTAATATTATACTTGATCTTGGTATAAAAATACTTTGACTTTAAACAAATTTTGTTTTTAGAAAATAATTTTTCATCAAGATTTGAAGGATTATTTTAAAATTAATTTATAAAAATTAGAGAAAATTGAATTTATTAAAATATATTCCTTATTTTTAATTAGAATAATTAGTATTATTAAATAATAATAACTTATTTGGTTCATTATAAATTGTAAAAATAGTAAAGAATTGTCTCCATGATAAAATGGTAAATCAAGTTAAATTGTGTTAAAAATAATTGATATGTCTACCATTTATCAATATAATTATTATTATATGAATTTTTTAGACACCTATTACATTATCATAAAGATTACATTTTTATGGGACACTTTTATATGAAAATAACCTAAAATAATATTATAATAAAAGAAAAAGATAAAAAGTAACTCTCTTGCTTTTCAATTTTTATTATTGTTCATTTAAAGATAAAAATAAGTTTTGAATGAATATTAGAGTTTATTTTTAGAATAATAAAATTATATTTATGATAGTAAATTATTTATAATTTTTAGTTAATATATAATTACTTAAATAGATTATACAATAATGACATAGCGCTCGTTCATGTAGTGGAAAATTCAAAGTAAATGATTTTAATGAAATAATCTAAAATTTTCAGAAAACCTAAGGTTTCAAATGAATTTTTTGGTTAATAATATTTATAATTTATTTTTTATATATAATATATTCTAATTTTGTTACTATATTTATGTATTTAAATTGAAATTAAATGAATATTTCCAAAAATGGCCTTAATGACATTTTATGAGAATTAATATGTTATTAAATTATTTAAAAATAAAAAATATAAAAAGAGGAAAAAGAAGATGGTACATAATCTAAAATTTCATACCTTATTCATTTATTATCCTATATTTACCTTATAAATAGAATTACAACCCTTTAATATTGAAAAATTCATTATCATGGTTAGGGTTGAAAATTGATAACAAAGAGGTTAAACCAAATGATACGGTCTAAATGCCACATAAACATATCTAAATTATTTAATTAGAGAATTTAAACTATATAAAATCATATTTTCTAAATTATATCCACATGGTACCACTTTCACATGAAAATGAATTATTTATACTAAAATATTTTTATTAATTCTACATGTGTCATTTCCCTCCCTTTTAATAGAACATCCATTTTTTCTCTTCTTTACACTAATTTAAGCCATCTAGATTTAATGAAACATATAAAATTATATTCTAAACTTTCAAATACTATAAATATAAGCTCTCATATTCATGAAATACAATTCCAAGGTACCCTTAAAAAGGATCTAAACGAGGATTACCGAAGAAGAGGCAATCATCTTACCTGACCTATTTCAATTTATTTCTTCTTCTACCTAATTTAAATATTTATTATCAATAATAAAATAATAAATTCAGTATCATAATAATACTAACATTTTATTATGACTATGAAACCACCAATATCCACCCTCTACTCCATCAAATGGTAAGGTAAAATAACGCTCATATGTATGTGTGGACTACCACCTCCACATAACAATACAATTTATTTTCTATCACCATAATTAATGGATGGTTATTATGATTTCTTTAATGTTTATAAATTATATTTTTTACATAATAATTATTTTATATTTATAATATCGTAACTACGTTATTACCTTTCTATCAATTGAATAATGATAATGTCGCCCATCCGTACGTGTGGAATACCACATCCATGAAGTGATGTGATTAGTTTTTATTTTATGCATTACATATTTGGTATTAATAATATATTTAATTAATATATATTATATAATAACCATTCAAAAAAATTTAGTTATTATATACCATTCTTTTGTTCTATCTATCCAAAAGTGGAAATAATGTTCATGCATACGTACAACCAACCCTCTCCATAAATTGTGTATTTAATATTTATATCTATACATTATATTGATAAAAAAATATATAATTAATATATATTATATTTATATAATGATTAAAATTATTTATATGATGGAACCATGATCAAAGTATAAGGAATAGAACAACTGAACCAAAATCATCATGAAAAAACAAAGAAGTTAACCCATAAAAATGATAATTTTAATAAGGAATTACTAATAAATGGATATTGAATAGTTATAATTCAATCATATATGATATTATATACAAGATTATTTTATATAATTTTACTAAATTTAAATTTTTTACTGAAATTTTCATCACATTTGAATAAATCCTAACATGAAGTAAGGGTTTATCATCTTACTTTTAGTTATATGACTCATATTCCATATCCTATTCTTAATTAATGTTTTTGGTGAATATTTCCCCCTAGTATATATAATATCATTAATATCTTTGTATTAATATTATTTTAATTTTCACTTGGAGCTATTTCTTTTATAGGTGTTATGATTCAAAAGATACCAACGTAGAAAGAGGTTATTTTACAATCTCAACATTTTTTAGGATTTTTTATGTTAATGTATCCACTAAAATAATTATTTGAAGATTATATATTAAAAAAATATATTTTGTTCTATTTTTTTATTTCTATAAATTATAATTTTCCATTAATTTTCCTCTCTTTAATTACTCATCATATTGAACGGAATTTTTTAAGGAAATATGACTTTATTTATCTCTTGGGTTGAAAATACTTTTTATTCTATATCCATGTTTTTTATAAATATTCTAAAGATTTTTTTAATATTATCCTATTATTTTTATAAGTTATATTTACCTGTGATTGAATTAATAAAAAATTGTTTATAATTAATCTTATTTTCATTTTCTGAATGAGGTACTTCTGTCTTTTCACCAAAAATGTTAAAGGAATATTTGTATTAACATACATGGAATGAATAGAATTTTCATCCATTATGATTACTAAATGTTTTGGTGTTTCATTAAAGATTTTTTTAATTATAAATAAAATATTTTCACTAATATGATGTTTTAATATTTTTAAAAGGAGATTTCAAATTAAAAATTGTACTTTCCTAAAAAAATTCTAGTTTTGTTTTTAATATATTTTTATATGTTTCAACATCCTTTATTGAATATTATGATCTACCAAGGTTATAATATAATGATACCAATTATGGTAATTCTATAGTTGGATTATGATCAATTTTACTGGGGACTTTATTGACATTCCATATGTTAGTTCTTATATTAAGAACAATTATTGATTTTTAAGGAATGTTGATTAATTTATATTTTTTATTCATATTGTGAATGAATTATAATTATTAAAGGATTAGTGTATAACATAATTACATATCCCTTTAGTGAATCAGTATCTCCCATTAGAAAAAACATGTTGGGCATTTGGATGAGGCCTTAAACATTTCTGTAATAGGTATTGGCATGATGCCTCAATGGTAATTTTAAGATGTATGACATTATGAATTCCAAAAAAAATGAAAATTAGTTATTGATGTATATTCCATTACGTTAATATTTATTATATTCATGGATATGTTTCACTATATTATGATTATTTTTATGGAATTATATGATCAGTATTTATTCATGCCATATAAACTTTATTTCTCATGTTACTGATTAAATGACATGTGTTTTTAGTTATTTACCTTGAATTATTGATTATGAATCATTTATTATATGTTATTGTTTGAAATATGAATAACCTAACATATAGTCTTAGATAACCCCATGTTTATGATTCCTTTTTCTAGGATACTAGGATGTGTACTATGAATGATATGCAATGTCATTCTAGAAAGAATAATGTTGTTCTAAATTTTTTTTTTATCTTTTGTTTTCAAATGTAATGTGTGATTAAATCTTGTATCTATTTTAATAATACTAATAAATATTTTGGTCTATTAGAATGTGATCGATTGTATCTAGTGCCAACATAATAATGTAACCACCGACTTTGGGATACTAGGTTCAAGTTCTTTATACTTGGTACCCAAGGAATTATATTATATACCTTGTAAACTAGATTTATGAAAACAAGGATTAATAATCATAAACCTATGAAAGTCATGGAGGATAATTCAATGTATTTAATAACATAAAAATGTTTTTTAAGGTAGATATTATTTGGTTCTTCTAGTAACAAATCCTACAATGAATTATATAAGAAGGTGTAGTTTAGGAATAAATTAATTTATAAGTAATTACCTAAAAATAGTTAGTTTAATATATCTCAACCAAAATTCTGGTGTACAGTGAGTCTTCACTTATTGGGAATCTAGTTTGAATGTCATAGGGGTATGTTTGGGTTAATTCACATTTTTTTATGAATAATTATAAATGATGTAAATAGATGATACCGTTGGATAACATAAGTTATATTTATGGTGTTAAATATGGAGTCATGATTTAGAAATACTATAAATTATTTTTCATGATTATTTAGTTTCTCATTATGATTATTGTTTATCATGCTATGATTTTAGTTTTTACTCAATAGCTAGATCCTAAAAGAACAGTGATAATGTTGAATGTGATGGAAAAATGAATGAATTCCCTCATGTGAAACTAAATGAAATATGAATTGGGAGGTGAAACATTGTGATTATACCAAATAATATATAATGAGATATAATTATCAATATAAAATTCAGTGATTTTTTAATGTTTCAAATAAGAGAAATATATAATTTTATGAAAGATCATGTTATATTGAACATAAAATAAAGAAAGTTTAATTTTCATCACGTCATGAATTTTTGAAGGGTCACCCATGAAAATGGCTCAAATAGAGGAGAATATGTTTTATCTATTGAAATAAAGATCATATAGAAAGGAATTGACAAGGAATTTAATTCCTCATGTGTGGGGAACATAGACATTATCCGAGTCCATACCCTAATCCAAGGGTTAACTCCATGTCCAAGGAAGGCACAATGTTATGTAAATAATTGAAGTGGGATTATTATTTTTATGTATTGGGATTCAGAAATTATATTGTAGAAGTGTTTTATAAATGATATTATGAATATAATAATTATTAAACATCTATGAATTATTTAAATAACATTTCTTTAAGTATTTGAAATAATATGTTGAACGGTATTGAAAACCAAGAAAAGTGATTTAATGGTAAGATGATATTTTTAGAGAATAAATGATTAAGAGAAATATAAACCCTATTATATTCTTATTATTTAGTTAATATGGTCTAGTTGGGATACATATAAATTTTATATTGATAAATAAAATTATATTGTATTGGTGATGTTGAAATTAGTTAGTGATTTTATAACAAAGTTATTTGGGTCATATTTGATTAAGTTTAATGCATTTTTGGTTTTATGTAATACATTAAATACTAAAGGATTTTATGTTATGAATAAGAATTTTGTTTATTTTTAGAAGAATATATGGTTTCATTGAGTATTTATGGTGATTCAGGGTATTAGTATGTAGTAAGAGAATATAACTTCAAGGTATTCACCTGTTTGGTATCTGAAATTATGAGTTGCATTAAATTGATAAATGATTGATCAAATATTTCATATTTTTGGTGTTTTAATTTTATTAGAAATATTTTGGAGGAAATTAAGGTTAAATATTTATAGAATAGATAAAGTTTAAATTTGGGGGTTATTATTGAGGTTTTAGAGATTAAGGTATTATATTTATCTATATTGGATAACTTCTGATAACCATTTGTTTTTTTTAACATTTAGAGAAAGAAGGAATTAATTATAATTATTTTATGGATCTTATAACTCATTAACACATTATTTTAGTTATTAATTCACAAACAATTCTTCTTGAACATTCCTTTCATTAAATATGAAATTAAATAGAAATTCATTGAATCATAACCATGGGATGAAATTGTTATTATAAAATGGAAATATATGAAGTAAATATATTTTCACATATTATAAATCCTGATATTAATAATCCCTCAAATTTAGTAAATGGATCTTGGAAAAAATGTGATCCTTTTACATTAATTTTATAAGAATTTATGGTCTTTTCAACCGTTACTTATTTATGGTTTTATGGTCATTAAAATTCTAATCACCATGTTCTTAATTAATATATATTTGTCCATGGATCATATTTTTATCTTAATTTTATATTTTTTAACTTCCCACCAATTTTATCATTATCTGAAAACCTGATTATGTGTTATTTCACGTTACTTTTTTATGTTCCCTGCTTCCCATTTTCAAAGAAAGTTTCATTATCTATATGTAAAATATGGGTTTCCAATAATGATATTTTCAAATATTTAACCTTTTATGATAGAGATAAAATTTTGGGGGTACAATTTATTAACTTGGGGTATAATGTGACTATAATTTCCCAACTAGTGACATACTAAATGGTGCCTTGATCTAGTTATCCACATAGCCTCAAGTGTAGCTCCACATATTCCAAAGTCTAACGACTAGTAGAGAGGGCCTAAAGATGTTATGGTGGAGAGACTATACTCAAAATGATCAGAGTAGAATAACTATATAAAAGATAATCAATAGTAGAAGAAAATAAATATAATAACATCAACATAATTATAATGACTAACAATCAATAATAAATGAATAAATATCAATTAATGAACATACTATAGTGCACAAGAAGTAAAAATACAACATGTAATAGATAAATAAGACTAAGATCAAAATTATAAATAGAAACAATTATCCAACTCTGGAAGGATTCCCAAGTACATGCTCAGACCCTACTCCCAATCTATACTGTCCTATATTAGTCGATAATGAAAAATAACATGGAACATAGTCTAAATTATAACGTGAATCCATAAAGTCTATTCGTGTACTAATTAGAAGCCTGAATAGGGTGTGAGATAAAATCAAAAGGCCACCACCAAAAATGTCTATAATAATATAAACAATGAATATAAATTGAAAAGCGAGTAGGTAAAACAAATATAAAGAAGTAATGTAAGATTTTGACAAGTTGTGTTGGGTTCCTAGAGGACACCCGTCTAATGGTAAAATCATTAGCCTAAACTGAAATATCATTGGATAAGTGTCACAATGTATATATATATAATCATATGTATGTATATATATTATAAATAATCATTTCTAAATATATATATGGATATGTAATACTAGCCATGAATTGAGGTGTAACCAAGGTGTTTGTGCATAATAATAAGAGAATCAAATATAAAATAAGGTTCATCATGCCCATCTGTCTAATAAGGTAATAAGGGATTCCAATCTTGAGGATGATGATAAATATGAGACAATGTGCCCAATTATCATTTATAATAAGGGATGAAATGATCAAAGATCATGTATATTAACTGACACCATTCCCAAGTATCATGTATAATAAGGGACTCAATGCCCGAGGATAATGTATAATAAGGGGTTTTATGCATTACAGTCATGTATAAAAAAGAACACCATGAATGGATATTATGTATAGTAAGAGATTAAATATAAGGACCCACCCTTAAACATGACTAATTATAATTATATTAAAACTAGAAATCACTTTCTATCCCTAAATATATTTTAGGTTTATAGTTTTATAGAAATAAAAAAAACTATTACGTAATCAACTATTAAATTTCAAGTGGAATTTTATACTTATTATCCAATTTTTCCTCCAAATAAAACCCTTTTAAAATAAAACATGGTTTCTCTTCAAGACACATCTTCATAATTTTCCCTTGATCTCATCCTTGAACCAACACTTCCTTAATCCATGTGAAAAACATTTTAAAATATGGGATGAGAACAAAATATTAGTAAGGGATATAAAAATGAAGCAAAATATTAGTTCAGTAAAAATTATTAAAATCCAGGAAAAATGATTTCCTTGATAACATATCATGTTAACCATCAATAGAAATTTTATTATTTTATACAGATCATTTATTTTACCTTTTGAATATAAATGATTCCCATAATCCTCATTAGCAAGTATAGAAAATTCTAATAGGTACCTTGGAACATCATCACATAGAACCCTAATAGAACCCTTACATAATGCTAAAAAATGGTATAACTATATGGTTGACTTTTATCTTAAAAGTAAAAAATAATTACCTAATGAAAGGGAGCACTATATAGGAACACCCATCGTTAATTCTATAATGGGCTCACCCAATGTAAAATGATAACACCCATCATTTATGTTATAATGGGATCACTCAGTGCCATCAGGGCACATCTATCATTTATAATGTCCAAGAACCACAACATGTAATAAAAAAATTCACCATTTGATAAAACTATTTTAATCTCATATTCAAATCACTTTCAGATACCATGATCTTTCAAAATATCATTATCAACAAAAAATATACAATTATTTTGAAAACCCATTTTCAATAAAAAATTTACCCAAAAGACAAAGAGGGGTCTTTATTTAATGAAATATTAAATTTTCAATGCAATAAAAAATTAAAATACTTTCCATGGTGGAAGAAATATCATTTTCTCCATGCATGTTAAAAATAAAACATTCCTTTTGTCATTTGTGAAAATGTTCAATATAAAATGCGTAAAAATATTCCTTTTTGAAAACCCTTGAATGAAATTAAAAATATACATAAAATTTCCTTTTAGAAACTTTTATATCCTTATAAACAAATATGTAAAATAATATCAAGAATATCTTTATTGAGAATTTTTTTTAAATTAAATCTTTAAACATTCAAAGTGTCCCATAACACTTTAAACATTTAAGTCATAAGCCTAATGAAATATTAACATTTAAAAAAACATTAAATAGAAAAATAATATATAAATTATGAACATATAAGGTCATAGGGTCTATATATAGACCTTATAAAATAATAAAGTTCATAACATCATGATATGTTTCAATGAATGGAGATTGAGGTGAAGTCCCTTACAATATCATATCACGAAAGTGAAAATTAATCGAATTAATCGAAAATTTATATATACTATAAAGAAAAAATAAAAATAAATACAACATATGATATTCAAAATTCATTTCACACATATTATTATATTTATATAATCAATAAGTATAAGTTAATCCCGAATAATGGAAATTGGGTTAAAAAATTCCCTTACCACTTGTAATCTATCAAATCGTATCACCCATAAATTTAATAGTTATAAAATGAAACATTGAATACCATAAATATAAATAAATTAATGATATTTAATACCAATGTTAATTATATATACACCACAAAAAAATAGTGGTGAGTAAGGCATATATCTCACAGAGGTGAAAAGTGAGACGAGTATCCCATACCACACATCTGACTTCCTTAAATCCTATTGAAGCCTCATGTATAATGATTTAAGTAAGTTTATTGGATCATTATTGAAATATTATATTATTTATAGTACCTTATATGATAAATTTATTACATATTATGACCCACTAATTAACAATATTATATTATTTTCATGGTTTTGGCTGTGTTTGATTCATAGTTTCCAGATTTATTCATTTGTGTAAAATTATGGATGTTATTGTAAAATGATATTAATAATACATAAGTGGAATGATATGGTATTAATATAATTAAATAATTATAAAAGGTCCAATATATCATTTTTATTTCTTAAATAAATATTATTCATTGATAAAATTTCAATGAATAATGCTTAGTTTATTTTGGCATGTTTTTTCGAACACCATTAACTAGATTCATTTTATTTACTATTATGAGTGTATTTTAGTTAAATAATATTAAATAGGTTATAATATACATATTTAAATCTTATTTAACTATAAAAATAGTTTTAATAATATCCATGAAGGCGGTAAGGAAAAATAACAAAAAAATTATTCACAGAGGCAATTAACCAACATAACTTGGACAATTATTTCATTTCTTTGAATAAGAGGAGATGAGAAATGAAATGGATATGATATATTACATCAGAATCAAAAAATTATTGTATATAAATTATTTTGGAGTTATAATTCATTTATGGATGGAGGAGGTGAGGATAAAGTAAAAAATGAAAATAAATTAAAAGAGGTACTTTTGGAATATTACCTCTTGAATATCACCTCCTTGTGGTACCCTTGAAGACCTTTATTTAAAAAATTTGTTGAGACCAGAAGCACCTGAACATAGTGAGAGTGAGGATGATAGTTTTTTTCATATATTTTAGTATCTAAAATACTTTCTGGGTCAAAATAGGGTGGTGAGTGGTGGTATTTATACTTGAGGAGTGTTAGGTTTATGTTATCAAATAATGAATATTTTATATTTAAAGCCCATAATTTTTTAGGTGGAATTAAATAATTAAATTTGGATGGAAATTAATATTTTAATGTATTAATAGGGTCAGTCCACACCTCAAAAAACCTTTAAATTTTGTAGTATTTAGTTATTTTAATTCTTTAACCTTTTTAACATCAACATGTTTCATTTTTTACTTATACCACGGTAAGTAATTTTTTACCATGGTAAATTTTTTACACCTAAAATGGAATTAACATTAAAACCGAACTTGTACCTTGATATTAATAAAATTTATTCAATTTTAACTAATTAAATTCACATAATTGGAAAAATTTTATTTAAAATTAATCCCACATACAAAACGAAAAGCGTGTTTTTAAAGTGAAACTTTCAAAAGTATGAAATATTTTTATAAATAATTTCAATGTGAAATTGATTATAATGAACTAAATTAGATTTATTTATGTATAATTTAACTAATTATACTTTAAAACAAATTTTAAATATAATTTAACTATATAAATAAATTATATGAATGAGAAATTTTCAAATAAAACACAGCATTTTTCACTATTCATAAAAAAATGAATCTTATCAGGAAAATATCAAAAATTCAACCAAAGTAAATTTATATACTTATATTTTAAATAAGAAGTTTATTTTGATTAAAAAAATTTATAAAACTCTAAAAATCGAAATTTAAAACATGTGTTCTATCAAAAGGTGACAAATACAGTTTTATAGAAAAATAACTCTTTTATCTATAAAATTGAATTTGTTCTTATATCAAGTCCATAAAAAACATAAGATTAATTTGAAACATTATATTGAATATATATATATATATATTAAATTCATACAATCTAATAATATTTATTTTATTATTTATTGGTATAAAACACACCTTTTCACATTTAACTAGTTTTTCATAAAAAAATATCATTTATAATGAAGTTGTCACCAATGAATTAATTATATAAAATTGTGTAAACAACATTTTTATAATTCAATTAATAATATTAATTAACTCCATTCTAATAGGTATGTTTTAATTCTAAAATTTAAATAATATTTATTTTTTTGTTTAAGCTTGATGTGGCATATCATCTATGCTATCAAACAAAATATATTTTTTATAACCGAGGATGTTATATTCTCCCCCCTTTTGGAAAAACCAACCATGAAATATTGAATTTGGAATCAGTCAATATGATTTGACATTTCAAAATACCTTTATTTAAATCACACAATGGAAAAGGGAATAATAAAACATCCACTTTAAAATAAATAAAGTGAATTACGACGACCACCTATGATAACCCATACTATTTTTCTATGTAGGAAAGAATTGAAATGGGAGATAAATACAAATATAATTTTCTATGGGAGTGTGATGGAAAAAATGATCAGGAGAATGTTAATAATCACAAAAACCATAAATCTAAGATTAGTTGAATGGTTATTTATTCCTTAGTAAGAAAAGAAATCAAATAACACTTTTCATTCAAAATTCCTTTCACTGAGTTGAGGAATTATTTTAATAATAAAAATAATAACATATAAAAGTATACTCACTTGAAATGTAGAGTTTAATCTATTAATCAAATTCCACCACAAAATCATTTTTTTCAAAATTATGAGTAATCAAGATATTTTTTTCACACCTGAAGAACTATAATCCATTTTTATGGAATAACATAATCTCTAAAATATTAATCATCTATTTCTCCTATATTTATAAATTAACTACAACAAAAAATGGTTAGGATAAGATAAAAAAATTCTCCAAAAAATAATAAACCTTACATGATGAATACTTTAATCTCCAAAATTCAACAGCAATACCCAAAGTTCAATATAGACCATTCAAAAAATAATTATCCTTAAAATTCCTCAGAATAATCCAAACTAAGATTAAAACCCAAAATTTAGAAAAATTTTATAACATAGTCTACCAAGATAAAATTTAACATTTGTCTCTAAATAAAAAAAATCAATCTTAATGGATCATACAAAAATGTAATTACCTTAATCACATATTCTCTAAGTTAAGGTTAATCATTTCCATAAATATCCTGAATTACCACATCTTCATAATAAGTTCACAGATTATTATAAGATAAAATTAAACATTTAATTTTCAATTAAAATCACATAGTATTTTTTTACCATGATCATATAGGTTTACCAAAATAGTGAACGTATACCAAAATAACATTAATCACTTAATAACCAAATCATTTTGAAAATTCATGGTCAAATATAAGAACCTGGTTTTCCACTTATGTATGGATCCTTTAATTTTTGGTACAAATCTTTACTTTGGACCTAATATAGATTCCTAATCAGTTTGAAAAGGTTATGAGGGTTTCTGGTGCTTGTTTGGATCCCAGAACACCTCTTTTTGAGAAAACATGCCAAGTTTCACGGTTTATACACATTTAGCTCACAGTTTTCCTAACCGCGTGGATTTTTTTTTCAGATAGTGGACCCTCACACAGTTAGTGCACAACCATGCAACTAGACTGTGTGTATGTTCTTTTATTCGAGGTTCGGGTAGAACCATCTCGCAGGATTTGTGCACGGTTTTACAAACCGTCTAGACAAACTGTACGCAGGCTAAACACCTGTGTAAAATGTCTAAAATGCCTTTAAGGATCTATTAGGACAACCCCTTCTTCCCTAATCCAAGTTTATGCGGGATTGAATATTTTCTCTCTCATTTTGGATCATTTTAATGATCCAAACATGGAATCATGTTATCTCCTTCGTCCAACACGCGATCGAGCTTCCGTTCATTATGTTGGATACACAACAGTAAGTATTTGAGTCCTCATTATTCTTTCTTAGTCTCATTCAATCATTACATAGTTATATCCGTGAGAGTGTTTTTCACCTTTTCTTAGATCTACTCTGATCCAAGTAAAATCAATGGTCGATACAATAGAATAAGGCTCATACAACCTGTAACACCCCAAGATTTCATAGTGTGTTATTTCTTCAAAATAATTCAATAACTTGCACTACACGCAACACCGAGTTCAATCACACCTTGACTTACAAAAAAATCCATTAAAAGAGGTCATGAATAGTATTAACTAAATTTTAAACTTTATATAATCCTTATAATTTTAGAATCCATATTATGAGTTTCT
Source organism: Viscum album (assembly GCA_963277665.1). Classification (NCBI taxonomy): domain Eukaryota; kingdom Viridiplantae; phylum Streptophyta; class Magnoliopsida; order Santalales; family Viscaceae; genus Viscum; species Viscum album. The sequence continues at coordinate 372,119,619 of OY728160.1, read as the reverse complement.
TAGTCATAATGCAAGAATAGATTCATTTTCAGTATTGCACTTTTATCAACTTTTAATAGTGAAAACTTTTTAAATACAATATTTTAAACTTTTTGACTAAATGGAGACATCAAAAAAATTTAAAATGAAACATCCCAAGCGTCCACGTTATGCATTCCTTTGAATAAAACAGTAGCGTGTGTTGTACGCAACTTCGAGTTTTAACACACACCACAACCGATCAAACTAGCCGTTATGAATAGTAATACCTACTTTTTAAAATTATATATATATTATATTTCAAAATGGACTTCATTTTTGGATTAGGAATATCTAATTTAGCCTAAAGTGAAATTTTGGTACTTTTTGGATAACTTTCATATTTTGATGAATAGTGAAAATTACTAAATTTTAATTAAAAACAACTTTTTTAATCCAAATAATTAATAGTGATAAATTATGAATTTTAGTAGTTTTAAAGTATATTTACAATATATTTTTACCATTTAATATAATGTTGTTCATTGGACATAAATTTACAATTAAACCGAACATAAACAAGTGTCAATCTTTTGATAGTTATTATCTCTTAAAAACACGTTTTTGTTTTGACAGCGGAAATTAATTTTAAATTAATTTCTGCCACTACTGTGTTTTGAATTTAGGATAATGGATTCCATATTTGGAATCAGGATGTTCAAATTGTGTAAATAGGTAACTTTTATTTTTAGACATTTTGAATAATTACTGCGGTAAATATTTTATTTACCATGGTTAAGGGTAAATCAGGTAAATAAGGGTTAACAAATAATATTATAATAATACTAAATTCCCTTAAAACGTGTCTTAACCCTATTGGTTGATACATGGTCCACCATGGGCATCTTTGGGTCGATTTTGGGACCCCATGGATCCACTTGTAAGTGATAATGACACATTATTTTAATTAAGTTAAAATGAATAAAAAAATGACACAGGCATATATCTTTTAGCAAAACAATTTTTACATAAGGTTATATATGTTGGATTTTCGATTATAAATATTCATTAAAAATATAAAAATATTTACTACATAATGATATTTTATTTATAATTTTTAGACATTAAATAAGTTATTTTATTTCTGACACAATGATGATGCAATAATTACTATAATAGTGAAAAATTAAAATAAATGATATTATAAATACCCAAATAAATATAATATGAAACTTTTAATGAATTAAACTAATTTTCTAGGATAATATGATATATTAGGATTGATTTAATTGATTTTTTGTGAAGTAATAAATCTGTTATGAGTTTCACAAAAATCAACTATTGAATAGTGTCAAAATTGACATAAAAGAGTTCTTAAAACAAATATTATATTATTAATTGATATTAAATTCCTAAGAATCTATGGTTCGGCCAAGAGACTTATATCATGATAGTTTCATCATTAATGGACCACTTGGGGGTCTCTTGGATGTATATAGTAAGTTTATTAACCATATTATATAAAAATACAAAGAGACATTGTAAAAGTGAAACTAATTAACTTTGAGTTAATACTTAAATATAAGGTTAATATAAGTACCCAAACCTGTCTAAATTCTATTGGTTGAGTGGTTTGCGACCTATCCCCACCTTAACCTTTGAATAGTCAACTTTGGAGCCATTACAAACTGAATATGAATTTATTACAAATTAATATTTCTAGCTTTTCCAAAGGTGCCCCTCACCCCTCTTATAAAAAGGAACTCCTCCTTCTCATTTATTCACACCTTCAAAGCCTTTTGGTTCGGCCAAACTCTTCCCAAATACTATCCCAACTTCCCTCACTACAACCTAGAGGCCTTAGTTTGATCAGAAATCCAACCTAATATCCCTTTTGATCAAATCAAAAGGAATAACCCGAAGAAGAGGTAATGTTTTCACCACCCCCTTTTAAGTTCCTTTCTTCTTCCACTTCCTATTTCTTTGTTATTTCCATTATAAAATAATAACTCCAGTATCATATATATACTTTGATGTTATTATAAATATGGTACAACCATATTCAGTATTCTATCCATCCTTTGAATAACATGTCACCATACGTGCGTACGTACGGCTTACCGTCTCCACGTCGTGGTGTAATTGTTATTCAATATATTATTATTTGGATGGGTATAATAATGATGTGTAACTCATGTAAATAATAAATATAACATGATAATGATTCTGTATATATGATATAAAATCCAATTATATATTATTTTAATATCAAAATAATTATATTGTCGCTCGTTCATATGTACGGACTACCGTCTCCACGAACGCGATGAGATTCATTGTCCATCATATCCATTCAAGTATAATTATAATTTGATGATTTAAAAATAGTATCTAAGGAATTGAAATCATTCTGGATATGAATAATATACATCCCATTAATAACTAATATGGCTCACATAACAAAGAATATAAATAAAATGAACCCGTGAACACCCGAAATAACGATAATTCTAAGATATTATTAACAAATCAATATTAAAAGATCATATATGATATAATATTAAAGTAAACGATTCTTGTATTATTCAATAACAATTATTTCACCATTATACAGGAGGTAAACCTACCATTGACCAAAGAAACAGTACAAGTAAGGGATTTTCTTATCTCACTTTCAATTCCGTGTGATTTCCATTGTTTGCCCCTAAATTATTGAAAGTGGTGTATTGTGTACTGGCATTTGATATATATTATCATGATTATCTTTATATTCATGTTATTCTGTAAATCATTTGGTGGTTATTAACTTTTGTCCATACGACTCAGTTGATTAACGTGGTAAGGAGTTTCTTATCTCGCTCTTAATTTCGTGAGAATTCCATTGTTCACCACTTAATTATTACATGTGGTGTATGTGTACTGCCCATGATTGTATTCATTGTGTAATATAATTTAATTTATGGGTATTTACATAGTCATGGTATGATCCTTATTTCATGGTTGTTTGTTTCGTATGTTACCAAATCGATAAGGGAATTTGAGATTTCAATTTCCACTCATTCGGCTTTATGCATATTTCATTGATTATGTTACTCCAAGATTATGTGTGGAATCACTATTCATTTGATTATGTCATAATTTCCACTCCCCTTCCTGGGGATATACTTTTGATACACATAATCACTCCATTGATAATTCTCAAGGCATTAATATGAATTTGATAAGAGTAATTTTAACTCTTTCACCATTTGTTGAGTTAAACATCCAATTCGTTGGTGTTGTTTCTACAAGAATATGTGTGAATATCCTTTGATTGTTTTACACTGAATATTCAATCATATTTAGTGTATTTAAATTTTTTTCACACATAATTATGTCGTTGATTTATCCTTAACCTAAGGATACGGCCTTTATGAGAGATTTCATGTCAATTTACATTCAACTGAGACTTCTTTGTTGATATACACCAAATCACTTTTATGTGGTGTATATAATGTACTTTGACATAGTATATCATGAATCCCTTTATTCTCATGATATTACAAATTTTTGATTACCTCAAATATTTGTATTCAAGTGTCTCTCTTTTGGTTAGAATCTCTAACCAAAATACCATTTTAAAATGTTTTAAAGACTTATTCTTCTATATCTTGCTCATTAATGTCCATGTTTTAAAAATGGTTTTAAGGATATATTTATATGGACATTAATGTTTTAAAATTAAAACTCCTTTCAAAAGTTTCAAAGTGGTATGGGACACTTTGATTCAAAAAATCTATTTTTAAATGGCTTCTTGACAAATAGTGTGACTTTTAAATGATTTCAAGAAAAGGGGGATATTTCCCTCAAATAGTTTTGATGATTATTTTCATCTATGTCAACATCCTTCATTATTCATGATTGACGTTAATGTGATACAATACAATCTTCCATATTGTATCAAATGAGTTATGTTTGACTGTGGATGTTCTATTTTTATACCATTCATGGTTTGTGGTTAAAGTATTGACATTTCGTGTGCTAGTTTTAATATGAATGTTTATTTTATGTTTAAACCTATTCATATAAGGAATGCATTGGACTTAATAAGTGACGGGTGGAGCCCTCTATAGCTCCTCGATGCATCGGTAGGTCTCATGAGACAAACTAGTGTCTTGGCACAAGGCCTTGGCAAAATCTTATTTGTAGTCTTGGCACAAGGCCTTGGCTATGTGGTTATGATAGTCTGGCATTATGCATTCCATCATTATGAAAGTGGTTATTGATATTTCATGTGATCATTCGACTAGTACAATATCCATGTGAGTAAGTAAATGGAATTATTTCATTTTACCTTTGCCATTTTATGCTGAAGTTCAAGTTTAAAAGGCTTTTGTTTTAGTTATAAATTGCCTTAAGTGTTTATGCTTATTTATGAAAGCTTCTTCTATAATGTTATCCTTACTGAGCATCTAAGCTCACCCCTTTCAATGTTTTATTTTTTCCCAGGATTATGAAGAAGTAATTTATGAATGACCTGTAGGGATAGTATGAGGGGATATGAAGACAAGATGTTTTTTTATGATGTAATGTAAAATTTATGGATGTATCTAGTTATTCCAAGGCTACTAAACTAATCGGTCTTTCTAGACTTGATCTTTCTCGTGATCATGCCAATGTTATGTAATAATGCACCGACTCTAGGTAATTAGGGTCGGGGCATTACAGTTGGTATCATAGGAAGTTTAGTACAAACCTTGGTAGCTAGATTTAGATAAACTCTGATTAGAGCACGTAGACCTAAGATGGACTTTGAGGATTAGTATAAAAAACATCCTAGAAATTTGGTATTGTGGAGATTTTGTGAGTTTTCCGAGCAATACATCCCTGTCTGGATACGAGCAAGTATAGGCGGCTCTGGAACAGATGTACCTAGGGGTAAAACCCGAAAACACCGCTTTGAGCTAGACTCGAACGAGAACTGGTGCACGACAACGGGACTTGCTGCACTCTTGGTTACGACACTCCCGGGGGATATGCTTAGGATAATTTACATTTTCTTTACAAACCGATTTAAGTAATATATACATAAGATGAGAGTAAATGACCTTGGTTAATCCAAATATGTTTCCGATTGAGAATATGGTGACATTTTAATCTCTAAATGATTTTACGACTACTATTACTCACACAATGCTTTCTGGTTATAGTAAATGGCTGGATTCCAAGGAATTCATAGTAACTTTGAGAATGATGTACAAGGTGGGAACGATGGTGGAAATGAGCAACAAAATGGAATGTTGATAGGCGTAAAAGATATCGTCTTTATTCCAAATCAGTTTTCCAAAAATATGATCAACAACATATATATTAACCAACTCCTAGACTCAACAAGGAAGAGAAAGGTGATAAATGATAAGATCTCCAGCAATGGAGACCATGGAGAAAAGAAACCTCAATTTTCATCATGCAGGAAATGTGGAAAGAGACACCCAGGAAAGTGTCTCAATGGGACAACGAAATGTTTTACGTGCGGGAAGGAAGGACATAAAGTGAAGAATTTCCGAAGAAAAATGAAGAGTACTATGGAAGAAGATAAAAATGGTCCCAAGAGTCCATTTACAGTCATTTGTCGTAAATTTAGGGGACCTGGCCATTACCCGAATGAATGTCCTATTCTATAGAATATTTTCTTTGTCAAAGAAGAAGCTATGTGGAAATAAATGGTTGGAGAAAAATTTAAAAAGTATTAGCACTCCTTGTCGATGGGTTTACTTTGGAATAATATTCTCTTGTATTTGTAACCCCGCTGTTTTCCATGTGAGAATGATATTTGAGGAAGAATTGACTCTTCTCTTGTGGATATAGGTATAAATAACCATTTGGTTTTATATGATCATTGGGGTTTGAGAAAATGATAAGTTATTATAATTTGGGATGAAAATGCAAAGTATGATATAACAATTGTGGTTAAATTATGTTATTTTGATGAATTTATCTCATTTTGGTAATATTATAAAATATAGTTTTTGAAAAAGGACAACACGTAGACCGTGTGACAACCTGTCGCGTCGGACAAAGCTGTGGGAATCGAACCCACAACCAAAGTGCGATTGGGATTTATCGCCTACCAGTGGACTACGTGAAGTCCCTGGTTAGTGTGACTATTTTTTTGTTAAATGATTTTATTGATCAATAATAAGATGATTTGGGTTCTTATGTCTTATCAAATGAATACCCTTGGTATAGGAAAATGATTTGTTGATTAAGTGATAAATGTTATTTTGGAAGATGTTCATTTTGTTAGGAACACTATATGCCCAAGGAAAATAGAATACAATGAGGTTTCATTTTTAGAGTAATGGTGGATTTTTATCTACGTTTTTATTATTGATTTATAGTGATTTGGGTTATTTATGGAAATTATTAAACTATAACAATGAATATGTGATGATGTTAATTACTTTTAAGTATGTGACATTAAGAGTATCTGATGTCATTTGGAGATACAATGTAACATGGGAGACTACATAATCAAATTCTTCTATGTTTTGGGTTTCAATATTAGTTTGGATAATATTAAAGGATTTTAAGGACAATTGGTTATTGAATGGTATCTATTTAGCTTTGGGGTATTGTTGGTTTAATTTTAGAAATTAATATTAGTACATATTTATCTCAATGAATATCCTTTTGGGGGATCATTAGATCATCCACTAACCATTTTGGTTTTGATTAATCTTCAAAGACAATGTAAATATATGGTTTATCCTGCATGGATCATGTTATTCTATAGAAGTTTATTCTAGCTCTTCTAGTGTGACCAAGTCTTCTTGAATACTCATCGTTTAAAAAAATTTGAGTTAGTGGTGGAAATTTATTAAAGAATGAAAATATACTTAAAATGTAAGTATATCTCATAATGTTCTTAATAAATATCATAAATGAATTCCTCTTCCTTATGTAATGTAACTTTAAAATAAATGTTGTCCTAGATGGTACCTTAAATCATCACTAATTTATGGATTTGGAATTGTTGGCCTTTTCATAGCCATGTTCTCTACCACTCTCCATCAGATAATTGATGGTTAGATTTCTCTTCCACATCCATATTTTCCTACATGGAACCCTAGTATGTGTTATTTTCGGTAATTTTCATACTTTCCACTCTTTATTTTAAATAGAGGCCTCATTAATTCATTTTTCGATGTGGGATTTCAACTAAGATATTTTGAAACGTCAAAAATGTGTTATCCCAATACCCTATGTTTTGTTGGACCGATGGTATTTCAAATCATCATAGATTGATGAGTTTAAGGACCTCAATTTTATACTTGTTTGTGATTGATGACCTCAATCACTACCTATAAATATTTATGTTTTTCCTCCAATTATATGTCTCTAATTACCACCAATGTTCTCCTAATCGAGATCATAATTTGATGGTGACCCTTTCATTTCTCTTTTCCTCATATTAAGACTAAATTTTAGTAACCCAATTTCCGATGTGGGTTTTCCCACAAATATATTTTCTATTTTCAACCTTTTATTTTCGAAAAACAATTTCAAATTGCGAGGATGCAATTTATTGAAGGAGGGGAGAATGTAACACCCCAAGATTTCATAGTGTGTTATTTCTTCAAAATAATTCAATAACGTGCACTACACGCAACACCGAGTTCAATCACACCTTGACTTACAAAAAAAGCCATTAAAAGAGGTCATGAATAGTATTAACTAAATTATAAACATTATATAATCCTTATAATTTTAGAATCCATATTATGAGTTTCTTAGTCATAATGCAAGAACAGATTCATTTTCAGTATTGCACTTTGATCAACTTTTAATAATGAAAACTTTTTAAATACAATATTTTAAACTTTTTGACTAAATGGATACATCAAAAAAATTTAAAATGAATCATCCCAAGCTTCCACGGTATTCTTTCCTTTGAATAAAACAGTAGCTTGTGTTGTATGCAACTTCGAGTATTAACACACACCACAACCGATCAAACTAGCCGTTATGAATAGTAATACCAACTTTTTAAAATTATATATATATATTATTTCAAAATGGACTTCATTTTTGGATTCTGAATATCTAATTTAGCCTAAGGTGAAATTTTGGTACTTTTCGGATAACTTTCATATTTTGATGAATAGTGAAAATTACTAAATTTTAATTAAAAACAACTTTTTAATCAAAATAATTAATAGTGATAAATTATGAATTTTAGTAGTTTTAAAGTATATTTAAAATATAGTTTTACCATTTAATATAATGTTGGTCATTGGACATAAATTTACAATTAAACCGAACATAAACAAGTGTCAATCTTTTGATAGTTATTATCTCTTAAAAACACGCTTTTTGTTTTGACAGCGGGAATTAATTTTAAATTAATTTCTGCCACTTCTGTGTTTTCAATTTAGGAAAATGGATTCCATATTTCGAATCAGGATGTTCAAATTGTGTAAATAGGTAACTTTTATTTTTAGACATTTTGAATAATTACTACGGTAAATATTTTATTTACCATGGTTAAGGGTAAATCCGGTAAATAAGGGTTAAAAAATAATATTATAATAATACTAAATTACCCTAAAACGTGTCTTAACTCTATTTCTTGATACATGGTCGACCATGGGCATCTTTGGGTCTATTTTGGGACCCCATGGATCCACTTGTAAGTGATAATGACACTTTATTTTAATTAAGTTAAAATGAATACAAAAATGACACAAGCATATATCTTTTAGCAAACCAATTTTTATATAGGGTTATATATGTTGGATTTTAGATTATAAATATTCATTAGAAAGATAAAAAGATTTCGTACATAATGATATTTTATTTATAATTTTTAGACATTAAATAATTTATTTTATTTACGACACAATGATGATGCAGTAATTACTATAATAGTGAAAAATTAAAATAATTGATATTATAAATACCCAAATAAATATAATATGAAACTTTTAATGAATTAAACTAATTTTCTAGGATAACATGATATATTAGGATTGATTTAATTGACTTTTTGCGAAGTAATCAATCTGTTATGAGTTTCAAAAAAATAAACTATTGAATAGTGTCAAAATTGACATAAAAGAGTTCTTAAAACAAATATTATATTATTAATTGATACTAAATTCCTAAAAATCTAACGATCGTCCAAGAGACTTATATCATGATAGGTTCATCATTAATGGACCACTTGGGGTTCTCTTGTATGTATAAAGTATGTTTATTAACCATATTATTTAAAAATACAAAGAGACATTGTAAAAGTGAAACTAATTAACTTAGAGTTAATACTTAAAGATAAGGTTAATATAAGTACCCAAACCTGTCTAATTTCAATTGTTTGAGTGGTTTTCGACCTATCCCCACCTTAACCTTTGAATAGTCAACTTTGGAGCTATTAGAAATTGAATATGAATTTATTATAAATTAATATTTCTAGATTTTCCAAAGGTTCCCCTCACCCCTCTTATAAAAAGGCACTCCTCCTTCTCATTTTTTCACACATTCAAAGCCTTTTTGTTCGGCCAAACTCTGCCCAAATACTCTCCCAACTTACCTAAATACCACCTAGAGGCCTTAGTTTGATCATAATGACATCCTAAAGAGCCCTTTTGATCAAATCAAAAGGAAGAACCCGAAAAAGAGGTAATGTTTTCACCACCCCTTTTTAAGTTCCTTTCTTCTTCCACTTACACTTTCTTTGTTATTACCATTATAAAATAATAACTCAAGTATAATATATATACTGTGATGTTATTATAAACATGGTACAACTATATTCATTATTCTATCCATCCTTTGAATAACATGTCACCATACGTGCGTACGTACGGCTTACCGTCTCCACGTCGTGGTGTAATTGTTATTCAATATATTATTATTTGGATGGGTATAATAATGATGTGTAACTCATGTAAATAATAAATATAACATTATAATGATTCTGTATATATGATATAAAATCCAATTATATATTATTTTAATATCAAAATAATGATATTGTCGCTCGTGCGTATGTACGGACTACCGTCTCCACGAACGCGATGAGATTTATTGTCCATCATATCCATTCAAGTATAATTATAATTTGATGATTTAAAAATAGTATCTAAGGTCATTATATCATTATGTATATGAATAATATACATCCCATTAATAACGAATATGTCTCACATAACAAAGAATATAAAGTAAAATGAACACGTTAACACCCGAAATAACGATAATTCTAAGATATTATTAACAAATAAATGTTAAAAGATCATATATGATATAATATTAAAGTAAACCATTCTTGTATTATTCAATAACAATTATTTCAACATTATACAGGAGGTAAACCTACCATCGACCAATGAAAAAGTACAACTAAGGGATTTTCTTATCTCACTTTCAATTCCGTGAGATTTCCATTGTTCACCACTAAATTATTGAAATTGGTGTATTGTGTACTTACATTTGATATATATTATCATGATTATCTTTATATTCATGTTATTATTTAAATCATTTGGTGGTTATTAACTTTTGGCTATACGACTCTGTTGATTAACGTGGTAAGGAGTTTCTTATCTCGCTCTTAATTTCGTGAGAATTCCATTGTTCACCACTTAATTATTACATGTGGTGTATGTGTACTGCCCATGATTGTATTAATTGTGTAATATACTTTAATTTATGGGTATTTACATAGCCATTGTATGATCCTTATTTCATGGTTGTTTGTTTCGTATGTTACCAAATCGATAAGGGAATTTGAGATTTCAATTTCCACTCATTCTGCTTTACGCATATTTCATTGATTATGTTACTCCAAAATTATGTGTGGAATAACTATTCATTTTATTATGTCATAATTTCCACTCCCCTTCCTGTGGATATACTTTTGATACACATAATCACTCCATTGATATTTCTCAAGTCATTAATATGAATTTGATAAGAGTAATTTTAACTCTTTCACCATTTGTTGAGTTAAACATCCAATTCGTTGGTGTTGTTTCTACAAGAATATGTGTGAATATCCTTTGATTGTTTTACACTGAATATTAAATCATATTTAGTTTATTTATATTTTTTTCACACATAATTATGTCGTTGATGTATCCTTAACCTAAGGATACGACCTTTATGAGAGATTTCATCTCAATTTACATTCAACTGAGACTTCTTTGTTGATATACACCAAATCAATTTTATGTGGTGTATATAATGTACTTTGACATAGTATATCATGAATCCCTTTATTCTCATGATATTACAAATTTTTGATTACCTCAAATATTTGTATTCAAGTTTCTTTCTTTTGGTTAGAATCTCTAACCAAAATACCATTTTAAAATGTTTTGAAGACTTATTCTTCTATATCTTTCTCATTAATGTCCACGTTTTAAAAATGGTTTTAAGGATATATTTATATGGACATTAAAGTTTTAAAATTAAAACTCCTTTTAAAAGTTTCAATGTGGTATGGGACACTTTGATTCAACAAATCTATTTTTAAATGGATTCTTGACAAATAGTGTGACTTTTAAATGATTTCAAGAAAAGGGGGATATTTCCCTCAAATAGTTTTGATGATTATTTTCATCTATGTCAACATCCTTCATTATTAATGATTGAGGTTAATGTGATACAATACAATCTTCCATATTGTATCAAATGAGTTATGTTTGACTATGGATGTTCTATTTTTATACCATTCATGGTTTGTGGTTAAAGTATTGACATTTTGTGTGCTAGTTTTAATACGAATGTTTATTTTATGTTTAAACCTATTCATATGAGGAATGCATTGGACTTAATAAGTGACGAGTGGAGCCCGCTATAGCTCCTCGATGCATCGGTAGGTCTCATGAGACAAACTAGTGTCTTGGCACAAGGCCTTGGCAAAATCTTATTTGTAGTCTTGGCACGAGCCCTTGGCTATGTGGTTATGATAGTCTGGAATTATGCATTCCATCATTATGAAAGTGGTTATTGATATTGCATGTGATCATTCGATTAGTATAATATCCATGTGAGTAAGTAAATGGCATTATTTCATTTTACCTTTACCATTTTATGCTGAAGTTCATGTTTAAAAGGCTTTTGTTTTAGTTATAAATTGCCTTAAGTGTTTATGCTTATTTATGAAAGCTTCTGTTATAATGTTATCCTTACTGAGCGTCTGAGCTCACCCCTTTCAATGTTTTATTTTTTCCCAGGATTATGAAGAAGTAATTTATGAATAACCTGCAGGGATAGTATGAGGGGATATGAAGACAAGATGTTTTTTTATGATGTAATGTAAAATTTATGGATGTATCTAGTTATTCCAAGGCTACTAAACTAATCGGTCTTTCGAGACTTGATCTTTCTCATGATCATGCCAAAGTTATGTAATAATGCACCAACTCTAGGTAATTAGGGTCGGGGCGTTACACAACCCTAAGGTTGGTTGTCTATATGTCATCCCTAAAGTTTGTTGTTTTTTGAATGTTTACGTGGGACCCACCCATTTCATTGGAAACTGTTTCATAAATTAACATGACCTGATTATACTCATTAGAATCATATAGTTATGATCTTTACAAATATGTGATTAGTTGTTTGTGGTTTCACCCACAACTCAATCTGCCCCATGTCAAAGGTTATTCCTTAATTGGGTTTTTAGTGTTTTGACATGTTTGAACCACCATTTGGGTGTGCCTTTACTTGACATTTATAAAGATCAGTCTTTTATCATAAATGGATTATTACTAAGAATTGAAAAATGTAATGTACTATATATGCTCACCACTTGACCCGCCTAATTTTGTGCTTCCAAATAGTAAATAAAAGTAAAAAGAGACATGTAAAATGTCAAGAATACTAAGTATATAACATGGAATTATTTAAAGAGATTAAATAAAGGTTACATGTCTGTAGCACCCCTTTTAATGATGATGGAAGGTAACAGAGTGAACCTCAATAATTTAAGATGCCTTAATGACTAACTATGACTTCATTAAATGGTTTCAACACTACATGGCATGTCCACACTAATGGAAGACATGTCTTGGACCAATGGTTTCATCTCTACATGACCTTTCAACACTAATGGAAGGAAATAATTTAAAAAAATAAATTATAACATGAATAAAATATCATATAGGAATGGAATTTATCTAACTTTCCTTGGATTTTGATAAGAGAATAACTTATGTATTAGGGACCCCATTCTGATTCAAGGATACAGTTTTCATAGGTTGATACCCACCTAGACTCTGGTTCTTAAATAATCCTTAGATGCCTGGTATACTACTATTGGGTCCCTTTCTTTAATATAGGATAACATAGATACACTCCTTTGATCCAACATTGACTAGTAGGTTACATGGTGAAATCCCATAGGGCCCTGTATTTGCTTAGAATTGTTTGACCTTTGTTGAACACCTTGGACTCAGTAGATGCCTTATTATGGAATGCCTTAGATTACGCTCCTTGTATTACACTATTACCCCTTAGCTTGATTCAGATACTACTAGGTTAGATTTCTGTGAGTTTACGTTACCTTGGTTTTCATCCTGGAACTCCCTTACTGGATATCATTGTTTGGTTTCCTTGTTACGTCTTGGGTCCTTCACTACTTATACTATCATGAGGTGATGTCAGTGTAGGATATGTATCACATGACCTATTAACATTGAATGGTAATTGATTAATTAATTGATTGCTTATATGTTCAGAAATCAGCTGAGGGTTGAAACAGGTACTTAGTTATTTAGTTATTTTGTACTACTTTCTTTACTTTATATATATGTATGCACACTACTATATTCCATTACACAGGACAGATGTTATAGGCACTATTGGTGGTGGCCCACTCAGATTTATCTCACACCCTCTCTAGGTGTCTTTTAGTACCCAGAGTATATTACATGGTTACATGTATTGAAAAAGGGAAGCATGAAGCTTCCAATACATGATTGTGTGCTGATAGGAAGGACGTAGATAGTAGATGATCGAGTAGGATCTCCATATTCTTGGAGTAGACATTGTTTTTTTACCTTGTAGAACATGCTATGAATATTGTCTTGTATCCATGCTTTCCAATTTTTTAGTGACATGAAATTACATCATCACCGTTTCAATTGATACAATAATTTCTATTTTGGTTTGTCTATTGCATCAGTTTTCTTTCACTATTTATTCATATTTCTTTTACTATTTACTATTAATTTATATCCTCTCCACTATGATACACTTTTCTAATGATGGAATAGTCTTCCCATGGACACACCCTAGGCCCTCGCTTCTAGTCAGTAGCCTATGGAGTTCTGGAAGATGCGCTTTAGGCCATGTGGCCCACCAGGATCAGGGCACCCAATAAGTGGCATCTAGTTCTAGGTCATCATAAAGTAGTATCAAAGGGGGTTTCTGTTTTTCTTGGCTATTTGGAGACAATATATTTAAGAATAGGAACTCTTGGGACTTGGCCATGAGTTGTTCTTGGGCGTCGTGAACCCATGTTTGGAGTAAAAGACAAGTTTCCCATAAATCAATTCTTTCTCTATTTTTCATATTACAGTTGATATTATTTCACCATTGGGTGACTCACATGTTTTTTTGTGTTTTTGATTATTACTCTTTGGGAATTATTTCATCCTTCACCTGGTGATATAAGGGAAAAGAGTATTTCTAAATGTATCATTATAGGCACCTCGAATTCACATGTCATGTATATTTCCATGATATATAAGTGAATTTCACTAGATTACATTGCTTGATATTCCTATTATTAATGATTGATGTTGTTATAGTTTCTTGTTCTTGTATTACTGTGGCATTCATTGAGTGATTTCCTATCTCAATTCATGAGGTGTATGGGCCCTCATGATTAGGAATGAGTAATTTACAAAGTCAATCCATTATGCTATAAGTAAATGGGTGTCATTTTTTATGATAGTTGTATAGGGACTGATTCATTGGAAATTACTATCCATTATAATGTAAATCCTAAAATCAAAAATTAATTGGATGCACATCCTCATCCTGCCTTGTCATGTTTATGAAAGGTAAATGAGTGAACCTAAAAAGTAATTACAAAATGATATAAATATTATACTTGAACACTTACCTATACCTAACTATCTAAGTAGGTATTATGGGTAGTACATCTTGGGTAGGGAGTTTTCTTATGTTTATATTCCATTAGTTATGCTATCTCATTGCTTCTATGCTTGTTCTAAGGTGTGTGTTTGGCATTTATAGACCAATTCCACCATGAAGTCCATGTGTCATTCACCATGATGATAGTGATGACCATGCTCATGACGTGGTGGGCACTGAGCCACTAGTCATACTACTAGGAGTGCCACATGAGGCATCACCAGGTGTACCTAATCCATGAATTTATACTCAAGTCTGTGATAACTTCTTACTTACAATGCACTTCATTATTGGTGCTCCAAAGGTTGCACCTACAATGGTTGATCCGACTCGCGAGTTCCAACAGCAGCATCCTCTTACTTTTTCAGAGGATGGCAGATCTCCAGATGATGAGTCATTTCTATAAGCAATGATGTCTATCATCGAGCATCTAGAAATGAATTTATTGTGGAGATTCAAGCATGCAACATACATGATTCAAGATTCAGAAAATCATTAGTGGGATGTCTTTACCCAGGACGGACGTCATCAGGGCATGTTACGGGTTGACTTCTAAACTGTCTTCTATGATCAGTTTTTTCCTCACTCATTGAGAGATGATATATCCTGAGAGATCATGAAAATCTAGTATGGTTCTATGTCAGTTATATAATATTTAACACATTTTACTAATTTACAGCGCTTTTCTACGCATCTAACCGGTGATGAGATATTGTGTTCTAGATGTTTTGAGGATGGTCTCTTATATGCCATATGAACTCAAGTGAATGTCTTCCACCTTTCTACCCTCTCTAAAATTATTTATCAAGAGCTTATCCGTGAGCGTAACCTGAGGGATGAAGCAAGTACTGGGTTTAAAGGATCAGTGTCATGTCGGGCCAATAGTTCTTCTGGTGCCATGAAACGTTCCCCTTAGGTTTATCATTAGGGAAGTTGCAGCCATATTATCAAGTTTTATAGATATGTAGAGTGTCATCAGTGTGAAAAACTAGGGCATAAGATGTTATAGTGTGATAGAGACCCTATTAAATGCCAGGCTTGTGGTTGTATGGGTCATCTTCAGCTCTTTTTTAGGACCTTTCCACCAGCTTCGAGTGGAAAAGGATCTGATTCAGCTCCACCTTCAGGAGATAGTTTTTCTGCACTATGTCAGGCAAGGAGTTAGAGTAGAACCAGTAGGTCTGGATGAAAAGAAGGTCGTGGTTGTGGAAGTATTATCCCTAATCACCAACAATTCCAGCTGAGCAGTCATGATCGTAGTAGTCCATCTATTGCATAGAGCCATGGATCAGGTCAATTGCATGCCTTACAGCTGATACCCGAGGATCAGACTGCGGGGCCATCAACAGTATGAGGTACTATTCTAGTAGCCTCGACTATTTTCTTTGTTTTTTTGATACATGTGCTTCAAAATCTTTTCTTTCTGTTTCTATTATAGAACGTCTTAGACTTGTGATACAATATCATTATGGTGTAATGACCCTCGATACACCATTAGGAATATGGACAAAGGCCCTATGCTAGTGCAAGGATTGTCCCCTTGTGGATGGAAGTTACCCCTTCATGTGGAATCTCTTTGTTCTCATTATGATGGGATTCAATATCATTCTCAGGATGGACTTGTTAGTCCACTATCATGCCTTTGTAGACTTTTATCACCGAAGGGTTTTTCTTTAAATCACCTAAAGGAAACAATTATCATTTTAAAGGTGAGTGGGATGTCCGAGCTGGGAGAGTGGGACCAAAGAATCATGGGATAGGTGGAGTGACCACCCATATTGAAAATCTTTTACTGGAGGGTCAAGGTTTTCATCAAACTATTTTCCATCCAGTAGTTCATCATTTTAGGGAAGTCATTCCGGATGACTTTTCTAGCTTAACTTCTAAGAGAGAGGTAGAGTTTACAATAAATCTCATTCCAGAAGTATCTCCAAAGTCCATTCCTCCATATAGGATAGAACCTACTGAGTTTCAGGAGCTCAAGCGGCAAATAGAGGACTTATAGGCCAAAGGATTTATATGGACTAGTACATCTTCTTGGGGTTCACCCTTGCTTTTCTCCAATATAGAGGATGAAAACATACATATATGCATGGATTATAGATGTTTTAACTTGCTTATGGTCAAGATCCAGTATCCAATTCCTCAAATAGATAACCTCTTTTACCATCTCTGAGGAGTTAAGGTGTTCTCTAAGATCGATCTGAGACCGGGTTATCATCAAGTGCAAGTAAGACCATCAGACATACCTTGTAAAACATTCTATAGTAGGTATGATCTATATGAGTATCTTTTTATTCCGTTAAGTCATACAAATTAACCTACCGTTTTCATGGCTTTGATGAAAAGGTTTTTCTATCCCTATTTGGACTCTTTTATCGTGGTATTTTTGGGCAACATCTTTGTGTATTCATGAACTCATAATTACCATGACAAACATATTGATATCATTCAGAGTACACTGGGAGAGAATTATATTTATGAAAATATTTCTAAAATCATCTTTTTGATCGACAGAGTCCACTTCTTATGTCATATTATTTTAGACTTCGGAGTATCAGTTTTCCCTGAAAATGTTAGTGCTGTAGTTTCCTGGGAGAATCCTAAGAACGTGTTTGATATTATGATTTTCTTGGGGATTTATAGATATTACAGACCTTTCATACAATACTTTTCTTGTCTTTCTGCACCAATTAGTAGTCTTACAAATAAGGATGTCATGTTCACATGGTCAGAAGCATGTGAGACATGCTTTCAAGAGCTGAAATGGAGGCTTGTCTTAGCACCAATTCTAATTCTTCTAGAACTAGGTAAATGATATATCATCATATTTGATGCGTCAAGAATTTTATTAGGAGTAGTGTTGATGTAGGAATACAAATTCATTGTGTACAGATCTCGACAGCTGAAGCCTCACGAGGAAATTACCCAACTCACGACCTCGAGCTAGCAGCAGTTGTCCATGACTTATGTTACTCAAGACATTATCCCATGGGTGAGTGATTTTTGTTTTATACAGATCACAAAAGCCTCAAGTATATCTTTTCTCATCATGACTTGAACCTCGGAAAGTGATGATTGGTCGAATATTTACAATCATTTGATTTTGAGCTTGCCTATATTCCTAGAAAAGGAAATGTGGTTGCATATTCACTTAGTCAGAACACTCAAATGCAGGCTGTACAAGAAGCCAGTGATGAATGGATGTTAATGGCCCTCTTTTTTGAACTTTTATATAGAGTTTCATGACAGTCATGAGTAGATTTACCTCTCAACCTTAACAGTAAACTCTTCCTTCCTTGAGAAGGTGAAGAGTAGGCAGTTTTTAGATATTGACGTTTTGGTTCCTCATGAGAGTATATTAGGAGATAAACCGCATACAGATTGGTCTATGGATAGAAATGGCATCCTATGTTTATGTGGATATATCAGGGTTCCTTAAAATGTGAGAGAGGAGTTCATGAAAGAATCCCATACTTCTTAGTGGGCAGTTCATCCAGGCATCTCGAAGATGTATCGAGATATGCGATGCCAGTATTGGTGGCCTGAGATAAAACATCAGATTGTAGGCTACATGAATAGGTGTTCCATCTATTTTCAAGTGAATCTGGAGCACTAGATACCTGAAGGAATGTTTAAACCACTTCATATCCCAGAATGGAAATGGGAAGATGTTTCTATGGATTTTGTAGTTGGCTTACCTAGGTTACTAAGGGGTAGCGATGCTATCTATGTATTCATTAACTGACTAATAAAATCATCCCACATTAATCCTATAATGTCCTAAAATTTCCATGTATTTTTTTAATATATTGGAATTTTACGAGTCCAAAAAAATTTACGACACGTTATTCTGATGCCCGGTGTTCCTGGAATAAATTTCTGTACATTTTTTTGGGTACGTTCAGTAAACGTAGGAGTGGGATTTTATAACTTATAAACTGGTGATCGGAATTAAAATATGAGGGCACCGTTGAACCCAAATCACCGATAATCACTTAAAGAGACCATCACATTGATCACAGTGGGTCGAGAGTGAAAAATAGTTTTTGTGTTTTTCATGAAAGAATGAAATAAATAAAAATGTTTCCATTTTAATTTTATTTGTTGAAACCACTCAACATGGGTTATGGTGGTGGGAACCACTAGATCCTAAACCTCCCATGTGGATGTTTATAGGTGGAGAACACCAGAACAACCCCCCATTTTGAATTTATGGGTGGAGACCACCCGACCCCTCATAATGGGTGAGAAACTTCTCAACTCCACATTAATCCTTTCCTTCCATTAATTGGAGACAATTAATTATTCCAACATGGTAGAATTAATTGTTCCAACCTTTTAATTTGATAAACGTAAATTAAAAAGGGTGGATATATACACATTTTGATGGAATTGGGAGATGAGAGCCTCTTGACGGATTACTCTCTCCAACGAAGAATGCGTTCTCCAATGAAGAACGCGCTCCCCAATGAAGAATCCTCACGCCGACAAGGAACCTCTTCAATGACAACAAACTAACGGTCAAGGAAATTCCAACGTCACCGAACTCTGTCTATGCCCTATGACTTAATCTCTTTCCTCGCGACCTCCGTCGAAAAATCTATGTGGTAGGGTTTTAGTTCTATTTGATTATATATTCCCATGTTCTTCCCTTCTAAAACCAATAATGTGGATCAACTCTCCAATTAGTTGATCTGAAGATGATTTTTTTTGTGGATTTGGGAATAATCATTGTGGGAGGTTGTAGGGTTTGACATTCTTCATTCATGATTTTTTGAGCCTTTTTATACTACTCTAACGCAAAGGGTGTGGTCCAAAAAAACATGGCCCAACCCCTCCGTCGTTCTTCTTCAATGGTGTGCTCTTCATGATGGAAGAAGGCAGCTTTGTGCCAGGATGATGAACGGATGTGGCGGCCGGAACACTGCTGGACAGGATGAAGGAAACACCCCAGTGGCTCCTCACTGCCCCGCGGCCTTCACGGCGCCCCATGGCCTCTCCGCCCCGCGACCCTCTGCACCGTCCCGTAGCCTCGCCGCCCCGCAGCCCACATCGCTGCGTCGCGGCCCTCCGCACCTCCCCACGGCCAAGCCACCTCACGTACTTCGTCGCCATTCATGTTTTCCTGAAGCCTCTCCACCCCATGATCCTTGTTTCCCACCGCGGCCTCACCACCCTCGCGGACCCCTACGGCCTCGCCGCCCCGTGGCCCTTGTGGCCCCTGCGGACCTCGCGGACTCCACAGCCCTCACGGCCTCTACTTCCCTCGAGGCCTCTATACTGCCCTACGCAGCCGGGACAAACTGGACCTAGCAGGTCAGGTCGACCCGAATTGGGTCGGGTCGTACCAGGCTAGGTTGGGCCGGGTCGGACCAGACCCAGGCCAACTTCTTAATTTTCTCTCAATTGACTATAACATTGGCATCGATCGTACGTTTGATGAACCTGAAATGGTGATGGAAACCTTGGAGTGAGAGGGTCCCTTTTAGTATACACCACTAGAGTTTTGGATAAAGTTGTAGTATGGTTGAGTTGGATCGAGCATGAATTCAACTGGGCCCTCGGGACTAAAATGATAATAACTCACAAACCTAGCTTCGGATTGACACACTATCTGTTGTGTTGAGAACCCTATGGCATGGAAGTACATTGTGATACTTGTTTTTAGGACTTCGTGGTAGTTGGAGTATCGACCAGTGGCTTATGGAGCATACACTCCTGGAGACAAGTGAGCTTAGTGCGGGAACCCTGTAGTTGGTTGTGACTTGAGGAAACAGATCCTTTGTGGATCTGTGATTAGGGGTCCCACATGGAACTGCTCTAGGATTCCATGTTGGACTATTGTAGGATCCTGTGTGGGTTTTATGATGTACTTATGATGTGCTATGGTCATGTGTGGGTTTGACGACATAATGACGATGTACTAGGATCCTGTGTGGGTTTGAGGATGTAATAGGATACTGTGTGGGTATGACGAGGTACTAGAATCATGTGTGGGTATGATGATGTACTACGATCCTCTTTGGGTATGATGATGATTTCAGATCCTTCATTGGTGTTCCTATTAAAATTTTAAGATGAATTAGTTGTTACATCTAATTATCTCTACTACTATACCTAAGTTATACCTAGTGTGAGATGAGTACATACTTGTGTGGTACATTCCTTTGTTGTAATACCATGGGGGTATTCTTCTGTGTGGCGTACCTGTGTGGTACTTACCTACGTGGTATTCATTTGTGGAATAGTGGAGCTTTGGTCTTTTGAGTTGGACTCTGTGTTTTCCTCATGATTGAGATGGGTTTATTTGATAACTTAAGTATATGTATGGTCATATACCTAAGTAGGTTTGTCAGTTTATTCTGTGTTGTGTGGTCTATCCTTGATGGATTTTGTGAGGCCTTGAGGGTCTCAGGGTCCCTACTGAGTATCATTATACTCACCCCTCTATTGTCTATGCCCGTACCCTATTGTGTTTAGTGAAGACAACAGACAACGCTGAATTAGGATGAGAGTACCAGGATTGGAGTTGGCTCAGAGGTGGATGTTAGACGAGGAGAACTGTAGAGATGACTATTCATTAGCTGTACCTACCATTCAGGAAGGATTCATGGTGGATGATCCAAGAGCTTCTTTTCACCTATCATCCATCTTGTACTTTCCTATTTTCATTGTACTTTTTAGTTGGGCTTGTATTATGGCCCTTTTTACTTACTGTACTCACTCTGTTTACTATTCAGTTTAATTGAGTTCGTATATTTCTATGTGCATGGTTGTGTGTGTTATAGGAAATACAGGAAATTTCGTCCCAGTTCTAGGGAATATTCCTTCAGTTCTAGTCGCCAGCCCCTGGCCTATGGAAGGTGGTCTTAGGGTAGTCACGACACGGGCCCCGGGGGATGGGTCGTGAAAATTTGGTATCAGAGGAGTCAGTTCTACCATAGAACATAGGAATCTGATATTTCTTATAATGACAATAGTGTTCAGTGTAGTGAGTGTGGTTATCAGTTTAGGGAACCCAGTGTTGGTGCGGTGACCGACATATCCATACACTAGGACCCTGGCTTCTGATTTCCGACTTAGTGCATGAAAACACCGATTGCATGTGTGTTTTGAAAAGTTTTCTTTGTGAAATATTCGAGTTAGCTCACCTGGTATAACTTATTGACTGTGGCACACCTATTTCTTTTTCAGATGCCTCTATTCAAATGGACAGCAAGGGTTTTAGATATAGTACTCATTGATATCCCACCAAGAAATGAGGCCTCAGTGTTGGTCCCTCTTCTATTAGAGGCACCAGTGGTACCATTAACCATTGGGGCACCAATGCCACTAGCCCCAGAAATAGAGGGTGCATGCCACTTGAGTGCATTTCATGAGTTCCGGCATCAGAGTCCACCCATGTTTAAGGGGGAGACGGAACCAAATATAGTTGAGGATTGGATGGAGGCCATGGTGAGATTCTTCCGACTAGTTGGTACACCAGCTGATCACATAGTGATCCTTTCCGCCAATCTTCTACAGGTAGAAATAGAAAGATGGTGGAGCTTGATGATCTAGGCTCACGATGAGGTGAAACTTCTCTGGGTAGATTGAGAGCCTATTTCTAGCAGAGTTTGTCCTTGTGACTCTTCGCACAGTGCACATTTAGGTGCTTCTTCATCTGCAACAAGGTAGCATGACTATGTCTCGTTACTCTGTGAGGTTCACCGACCTTTCACGATACTCCACTGATATGGTGTGGGACCCATTCTTCAGGGCCCGAACCATTGAGCATGGACTTAGATGGGAGATCAGGGCTTCGATGATGTCACTCAGCATCCCAACATAGGTGGGGGTGTGGGAGTGAGCCCTCTTAGTGGAGAGTTTCTTTTATGAGCAGTCAAAAGCAGTGAGACCCACCACCAGTCACCATGTAGTGGAGTCTTCTTCAACTGGCATCAGAAAGATGACACATAGGTCTAACAGGACTAGTCATATAGGTGGATGACCACAAGATTCAAGGTCGTTTGTGTTAGGAACTAGAGATAGAGCCAGTCATGCGAGGAGTATGATGTGTTTCACATGCGGTGGGCATGGACACATGGCTCGTAACTATTTGGCCCACCATACAGATGATCAGAAGACATTCATGGGACCACCTAGGCAGAGATAGAGGTTCAACCGAGGAGGACCAAAGGGATTAGGTGGACATGGCATAGGAGTTGTCCATGCAGCTGGCGGTGGGAGATAATTCGAGATGTTACCGCCACCACCACCAAGTGGTCCACCCCAACCACAGGGAGTTGGTGGACAGGGGAGAGCTCAACTCTAGGCAGCTGAGGCCTATGGTCATGGCACTTCAAAAATGATACTAGGAATGATCTATGTCTACTCCAACTTAGCTACAGTACATATAGACACAAGTTTTAGTCATTATTTTATTTCCACTACCCTCATTCGGAGCTCGAAGATTCTAACGAAATCCTTACAGTTAGAGACTCATATGATAGCAAATTCAAATTTTACGCACTGGTGATGGTAGTGTGATCCTACTCTCTGAGGAGAGAGCTTCGGTTGGGATCTCTAAGTAGCGGTGTCTAGGCTCTATGAAGTCATCATGGGTATGGATTGGTTATCTACCGTCCATGCTTAGATGGATTTTATTAGGTGAAAAGTGCGATGTGTCCGCATGGATGGGCCCAGGTTTACCTTCAACAGTGAGAAGGGAGCCTTTGCAGCACAAGATGGAATTACCCGGAGGAGGGTGCTGACTATCACTCATCAGTTGACTAGCCTTACCGTCAGTGTGATTGATGTGGAGAGTCCAACATATCCTGTAGTGATGGACTAGTACGTGGATGTCTTCCATGATGATGTTTCAGGTCTGCCTCTTCGCAGAGAGGTGGAATTTTACATTCACTTATACCCTGAGATGATACTGATATCTACACAAGAATATCTGATGGCTCTCGTGGAGCTTCGTGAGATGTGTGTATAGCTAGATGACTTACAGGTTAAGAGTTTCATTCGGCCTAGTGTTTCACCTTGGGCAGCACGAATTTTGTTCGCCAAGAAGGAAGATGGGAGTTTGAGGCTTTGTGTTGATTATCGACGCCTGAACCGGGTGACTGTGAAGAACAAGTAGCCTCTCCCGATGAATGATGATCTCTTTGATCAGCTAAAGGGAGAATGATGGTTATCTAAGATAGACCTCAGACTAGGATATCACCATCATAGAGTACAATACGATGATGTATAGAAGATGACATTCAGGTGTCATTACGACCACTATGAGTTCTTGGTTATTCTATTCGGCATGACCAAGGCTCCAGCAGTGTTCATGGGACTCATTAATAGGATCTTCCAGCCATACCTTGATTGATTTGTGGTGTTCTTCATTGATGAAATTCTGATCTACTCGAATACTGAGGAGAAGAATTCCTATCATTTGTAGATAGTTCTGGAAAAACTCTGAGAGCACCAGATTTACGGTAAGCTCTTGAAGTGCCACTTATTGATATGAGAGGTTCACTTTCTCTGACACATCATCTTAGAGGCTACAGTTGTGGTGGATCCAGCTAAGATTGAGGCAATACTTGCTTGGGAGCCACCCAGAAGTGTGATAGAGGTACAGAGTTTTATGGGTTTTGTCTGATACTACTAGAGATTTGTGTCATATTTCTCCAGATTTGCAGAAACATTATCAAGATTGACCAAGAAGGGGAAACCATTCGTCTGGTCAGAGAGATACCAGAAGTGTTTTCAGGAGTTGAGGTAGAGGTTGACTAGTACTCTCATCTTGAGGCTACCGGAGGGAGGCGTAGGGTATTTATTCTACTCTGACACATCATGGACTGGGCTCAGATGTGTCCTGATGCAGGAATGAGCAGTGATCACATATGGTTCTCGATAGTTGAGACAACATGAGTAGAACTACGCTACCAATGACCCGAAGTTAGTAGCAGTGGTCTTCGCCTTGAATATGTGGTGACATTACATGATGTGTGAGTGTTGTACAATTTACTCATATAAAAAGAGTATCAAGTATATCTTCTCTCAAAAGGACCTGAACCTGAGACAGTGAAATTGGTTTGAGTTCATCCAGGACAATGGCTTTGAGATAGTCTATACTCTTGGGAAGGGGAACGTTGTAGAGGATGAACTTAGTAAGAGATATGGTATACAACTTCTAGGTGAGGAGACAGAGCAGCTGGCCGCTATGCAGATATCCTTTGTGGATAGAGATGGAGAAACTTTTCTTTATTGTCTTACAGTCACTCCCCCACTTCTTTAGCGAGTCAGGGAGGCACAACATGGGGACGCCGATTGCGAGACTCGACATGCTTAGATATCCACAGGAAAGGCACCTGATGGATTTTCTGAAGGTCGAGAGAACTTAATACTCTTTAGAGGACGTACAATGGTACCAGTGCCTCTTCGAAAGGAAGTGTTGAGGGTGTTCCTAACATCGCCTATAGTGGTACATCCAAGAGTAGAGAAAATGTACCAAGTCCTCTGACGACATCACTAGTGGTTGGGAATGAAGAAGGCAGTAGCAGAGTTTGTCCCTTGATGCCTCACTTTTCAGAAAGTGAAGGTGGATCATCAAGTACTAGCAGGCTTAGTTCAGCCTTTAGAGGTCCCAGAGTTGAAGTGGTATGGGATTTCAATTGACGTATTGATAGGACTTCCACATAATTCAAGGGGTCATGATTATATCTAGGCTATCTTCAACCGACTAACCATGTCGGCCCACTTCTTACCAATCAGAGAGAAGGGTTCAATAGAGATCTTGGGACATATTTATGTGCAGGATATTGTGCGGTTACATGAAGTACCCACAACGATTGTCTCCTATCAGGATACACGTTTCACTTCCCGGTTATGGAAGGGGTTGCACGAGGATTTTGGGATACAACTTCATTTGATCACTGCCTTCCATCCTCAGACGGATGGCCAGACTGAGTGAGCCATTCAGACATTCGAGGACATGTTATTTTCTTGTTTCCTCGACTTCAGTCACAGTTTAGAGGATCACTTGCGTTTGGTGGAGTTTCATACAACAAAAACTATCACTCCACCATTGGGATGGAACCTTTTGAGGTGTTATAATGGCGACCTTGCTGATCAGATTTGTGCTAGACTAATCCAGGGGAGTCAGCACTAGTGGGACCAGAGATGGTACGGGCTACCACAGATAAGGTTTATATCATCAATGAGTTGATAAAGACTACACAGAGCAGGTAGAAGTCTTATGCTGACAGGAGATGACGACCTTTGGAGTTCAAGGATGGAGACCATGTTTTTCTATGGGTATCACCTCGATGATATTTGTGGAGATTTGGCCAGGGTGGAAAGTTATATCTGAGGTTTATCGGACCCTTACAGGTCCTCAGCATAGTTGGTGAGGTGGAATACTACTTAACACTCCCCCCTCAGTTTCATCAGGTGCACGACGTCTTCCACGTATCCCAGCTGAGGATATAAGTGTAGGAACCTTCTCACATCATCGACCATGGTGAGCTGGACATTAATCATTGGGTGACGTTTTTGGAAGTTCCATTGGAGAATGAGGATCGACAGGAGTGGGTCCTTTGTGGGTGGCCGATACCTCTGGGGCGCATTCTCTGGCAGCACAGAAACCCCCAAGAGAGCACATGGGAGCGGGAGGCTCAAATGCTTTCTCAGTACCCCCACTTGTTCCCTTGGTTTGAGTTGTGTCTTATGGGGATGTAAAGACCTGAGGTAGGGAGAATGTAAAGACTCTAAATTCCCATGTAATTTTTTTTAATATATGAGAATTTTACGAGTCCACAAAAATTTATGACATGTGATTCCGAGTCCTGGTGTTCCCAGAATGAATTTCAGAACTTTTCTTTCAGGTATGTTTAGTAAACCTATGAGTTGGTTTTTCTAACTTTTGAACCGATGCTTCGAATTGAGATCTGAGGTCACATTGAACATGCATCACCAGTATTACATAAAGAGACCTTCACCTCGACCGCAGTGGGTCGAGAGTGAAAACCAGTTTTTGTGTTTTTTGTGAAGGAATGAAATAAATAAAAGTGTTATCATTTTGATTTTATTTGTTGAAACCCCTAAACATGTGTTGTGTTTGTGGGGACCACCGAATCCTAAACCACCCATGTGTATGTTTAGAGGTGGGGAAAACCTGAACTAACCCCCATTTTGAATTTAGGGTCAAGGACCACCTGATCCCTCTTAATGGGGGAGAAACCTCTCAACTCCCCATTTATCCATTCCTTCTATTAATTGGAAAAAATTAATTATTCCAACATGGTACAATTTATTGTGTGAACAATTAATTATCACAACCTTTTAATTTGATAAAATTAAGTTAACAAGGGGTCTATTTTCACATTTTGGTTGAATTGGGAGAGGAGAACCTTTTGAAGGATTACTCTCTCCAACGAAGAACACATTCTCCAACGAAGAATGCGCTCCCCAACGAAGAACACTCATGCCGATGAGGAACTTCTTCAACGACAACGAGATAACGATTGAGGAAACACAGACTTCACCGACGTACGTCTATCCCCAATGACTTTGTCTACTTCCTCGTGACATCTATCAAAAAATGAAAAAGTTAGGTGTTTAGTTGTGTATGATATTATATTCCCATGTTCTTCCCTTCTAAAACAAACAAAGTGGATCAAATCACTAATTAGTTGATCCGTAGATGATTTTCTTTTGTGGGTTTGGGAACAATCATTGTGGGAGGTTGTAGGGTTTGAAATTCATTATTCAAGATTCTGTGGAGCCGCTTGCTACTGCTCTAACGCGGAGGGTGCGGGCCAAAAAAATGGCCTGACCCCTCCACCATTCTTCTTGAATGGTGTGTCCTTCGTGATGGAAGAAGGGATATTTTTTCCACAATGAGAATGGATGGGGCAGCCGAAAAACCGTCGACCACAACGAAGGCGACGGCCCCGCGACTCCTCATTGCCACCCGGCCTTTGCGGTGCCCTACGGACTCGCTGCCCCATGGCCCTCTATGTCGCCCCGCAGACTCGTGGCCTCACCG
Source organism: Viscum album (assembly GCA_963277665.1). Lineage (NCBI taxonomy): Eukaryota > Viridiplantae > Streptophyta > Magnoliopsida > Santalales > Viscaceae > Viscum > Viscum album. The sequence continues at coordinate 372,091,484 of OY728160.1, read as the reverse complement.
TCCCGTGGCCCTCCACACCGGCCCGCGACCTCACTGTCATGTGGCCTCCGTGACACCTTGCGGCCTCACCGCCCCGTGGCCCTCTTTACCGCCCACGTCCTCACTACTTCGTGGACCTTTGTGCCGCCACGCGGTCCTCCATGCCACCCCATGGCTTCACATCCCCACGACACTTGTGGCCCTCCACGCCATCCCACATCCTTACCACCCCGTGGCCCTCCTTACCGCCCCACGGCCTCACCGCCTCATGGACCTCTGTTCCACCTCGTGGTCCTCCGTGCCACCCAGTGGATTCGCTGCCCCATGATACTTAAGGCCCTCCATACCATCCCACATCCTTACCGCCCCGTGGCACTTGCGGCCCCACGCATCCGCACCACCCTATGTAACACCCCAAGATTTAGTGAGAAATATTATTTTCTATGATGTCTTCTATTATACACTGCACCAAGATTAGCTTGTACAATACGCAACACCATATTATCTTGCAGTATACGCAACACTATTCTTGGCTCGTGTTACACACAATTTCATGTTACACAGAATTTCATGTTCGTTTTGTGAAAATTATTCTACACAACATTAAGTATAGATTTTGTTTAATGTATAAATGAAATATGTTTTGATTATGTTATATGAAACACCAAAAGGAGTGTTCACTACATGCAACCCTGACTTGGATTGTATTACACGCAATCAAGACCTTCTTTGATATCATTTTTAGTACGCAATACTAAGTTTCAATAAACGAGTTATTATTATAATATCATTATGAACTAACCATTATGAATAGTAATACCCACTTTTTGAAATTTTATAATTTTTATCTTTCAAATTAGACTTCATTTTTGAATTTGGAATATCGAATTTATCTTAGGGTGAATTTTTTATATTTTTCTAAAAACGTTCAATTTTTGATGAATTATGAAAACACTGGGTTACTATTTAAAAACTGAATTTTTATATAAATAATTATTTATTTTATTTAAATTTATTTTAGGTCAAAATTGATAAATAATACCTATATAATTTCAATGTAATTCATTGGAGTCATTTTATAATAATATTATACATATAGAATGTTTATTGAACTTTTCACCATCTTTTACCCACCTCCTAAGAGAGTTTGAAAATTTACATAAAACATAATTTTTATTCACTTTTGTGAGTGTAATTTCAAAAATCCAAGAGACACGGTTAATATCATGGAGTAAAATGTGGTTCAATAAGATAAAAATATTTTTTGGTGAATAGTTATTTTTGTCTTTTTTTACCACGGTTAAATGTAAATAAGGTAATTAAGGCTAAAAATGATATTATTATTACCCTAAAACATGTCTTAATTCTATTTTATGAGTTTAATTCGACCAAAAACAAGCTTAGGAAAAAAATATTACCCTTTAGGTCCAATTGGATTTGATTAGGACATATTTGATTATTTTATTTAAAGAAGAGTTAAAATTATTAAAATCAAAGTTTAATAACTAAAACATTTTCAATATAGGGTTATACATAAGATAAATTCGACTATAAATATTCCTTATAAAGATAAAAATATTTCCTACCTAATGGTATTTTATTTATAATTTTTAGACATTATATAATTTAATTTATTTTTGACACAACTATGATTTAGTAATTACCTAGATAATGAAATATTAAAATAATGGATATTATAAATACCCAAATAAATATAATTGATCCTTTTTATGAATTCCACTAATTATAAAGGTTAATATGACATGTTAGTATTGATTTAATTGACTTCTTTTGAACTAATCATTCTGTTATGAATTTCAAAAAAATCAATTAACAAATATTGTCAAAATTGACATAATATAGTTTTAAAAAAAAGTATTATATAATTAAGTGTTATTATAATGTTAAAAATCTCATGATCGGACAAATGACTTAGATAAGTTTATATATATTAATAATTAACCATTTGGGATTCGTTTTTCTTGTTATAGTAAGTTTATTAACCATATAGTGTAAGAAAACAAAAAAACACCATAAAAGATAAATTATTTAACATAGAGTTAAATATAAATGATAAGGTTAAAATAGTAACCTAAACATGTCATAAAAGAATTTTTTGAGAGTATTTAGACCTATACCCACTTTATCTTTGAAATAAATCAATTTGTATCTATTATAAACCGAATATGACTTTATTATAAAATAATATTTTAAGTTTTTTCAAAGGTGCCCTTCCCCTCCCTTATAAAAAGGGCATCACTAACATCTTCTCTTCACACCCTTTTGATGCATGAATCTCAGAAAAACCCTGAACATTCCCCTTATAATCTTCCCTAGAAACATTATAGAGTTTCTGGTCACCTCAAAAGACCAACCCTAGTGCCTTAAGAGGAGGTTATGAAGAGGCACGCCAAAGAAGAGGTAATATCCTTTACCGATTCTTTCCAATTTATTTCTTATTATACATCTTATTATTTATTTGTCTCATAATAAATTAATAAAATCAGAATCAATAATATAATTATATGTAATTATAAATATGAAACAACCCAATTTCATCTCTTATCCATCCTACAGAAAGGAAATCACCGCGCGTGCGTACGTATGGAATACGGTCTCCACGCCGTGGTGTAATCTGTTTTCCTCCATCACATTACTTGGATGGGTATAATGGTGTAAATAAATAACTATATATGATTATTTTAAAGTGATATTGATTATTAAATATTATAAATACAATTCAATACAATTCCATGATCATGGGAATGATATCATCGCCCGTGCATACGTACGTACTATCGTCACCATGAACGCGATGCGATTCATTTTCCATGATTAACCATTCAAGTATAATTATAAAGTATATATAATAAATAATCATGAAATATATTAAATAATAATGATACTGGATTTATTTACATATATGTTTCAGTTACTTAATTCCATTTAATTGAATAAGGAAATGAAAACAGCGTTAATGCGTATGTACGGCCTACCGTCTCCATGAACGGTGTATTTCATTTCATTTATATATCTATTATATATATATATACTTAATATATATATATGATATATAAATAATGATTTATATTCTGGAATTAAGTAAATCAAGATATAAGTAATAATAATATCAAGAACAAGAAGTCCATACACATACAATAAATAAATCGATTTTACCCAAAACACTGTTTTAACATGGAGTTCACAAAAGAACGGGTAATATAAAGTCATAAGTGGACCATATATGATATAATAAAAATGAATATGATTGTGTAATAAGTAAATGAAATTATTTAAATAATTATACATAAGGTTCAGATACGTATGAAGCATATCGGACCTAAGGTAAGGGATAACTATTTCAATCTCGTTCTTATCCTAGATTGTTATTCATAAGTATTTACTGGGGTTATTGTTATCACCCAAGCCCATGTTTTCAAAAAAAAAATCTTGTATTTTTAAATTTCATTTTAACCATTTTGGAAATTTACCACATGTTATGAAAGGAATCTTACTTTTGTTTACCACACTGGGAACATTTTGACTTTTCAGATAAATGTACGACGAGAATGTTATTTTTAACTTATATGGCATGAACGGATTTTTACGGTATCGTAACGCATCATTTTAATGAAGATTAATCTACAAGATTTTATGACTATTTTCAAAAAAATACTTTTCTTTTAAAATTTCATGGAATTTTTGGAAAAGAAAATGATTTTGAAGAAGAAAGTCTATTTTCCTCTAGAATTCATTTCATGTGTTTTATCAAAACCATTTTCCATCTAAGATGACATTATATCATATGTGTATGTATCAATTATAATTTCTCTATGATTAAAATGGTTTCACTTCTCTTATGATGAAATATCCATTTGTTTTATATGGATTATGTGATGATGGGATGATGTTTATGATACCCATTTTATTCTTTGGGTTATGATGAATGATTTATGATTTTTTTGGAACACGAAAGAATGATTTCAATACGAGATGGGTGGGACCTATATCTACCTCAAATTAATTCGATAAATATTTATATATCATGAGATAAACATGGATAGAACGGTAAGTTAATCCGTTTCGGTGTTACAGGACTGAAACCAGGACTGAACTCGATACAGAAAGGGACTTTGTCCACTAAGATGGTCTTGGCAGCAATTCCTTGTCTACTATGGAAATCATATCATGTGCTTAATGTTTTTCCACAATTACATGTTTTATTCCCATGCTATTTTATCATGACTAATGTTTATTTATGATCTATGCCTTATGTACTGCCATGTTTTATGTCATTGCTCAAGATTTTTATGTTTAAACATTATGTTCATGTTTTTTTAAGTTCAAATGTATATGATTTGTTATATATTATCAATGCTTACCCTTACTGAGAATTTGAGCTCACCCTTTATATGTTTTCTTTTCCCCAAGATTTAAAGAATGGTTTTAGGTAAGAAAACAAAAGGGGAAGATCTTTATGGGAGATGTTGAAGATCTTTCCCAATGATTAGAAGATTATATTCCGAGTTTCCAATGACACTAAGCTATTACGGTCCTTGTGTGTTTCTTTTTGTTATGTATTATGTATTCCACAAAATTAATGTAATGTATATGTACGTCATGCTATGGGTCTCAATTTTTGGTATCAGAGGAAAGTATTAGTTAAACTTTAGAAACTATGATGCGTGATCTTTAGTGAGATCCCTATATATATTTCTAAGGTAGTTCTTGGGATGTCCCTAAGGTTAAGTATAAGTGTAGGTTATAGTCCTAGAATTACGGTAACGATATTAGAATTTAACCTAAGATGTTAGATATTGATGGTACTACCCCTTGATTATGATTTTTTCCTCTCACACTATTCTTTTTGGATTTTAGAAAATGGCCGGATACATGAAGATTCACGATAATGGAGGATATCATGGACAATAGAATGATATTCTTCATTAGCAACCATATGAAACAGGATTTGGAAGTCCAAGAATCGTTATTATGCCTAATCAGAATTCTCATAATATGATCAATAATATCAACTTTGGTAGGTATCCCGACTCATCTAATAAGAGAAATATGGAGTTTCATGATGATCATAGAGGAAAGAAAGTTCAATTCCCCTCATGTAAATCATGTGTGTAGAGGCATCAGGGAGAATGTTTTAAAGGTACTGAAAGATGATTTGGCTGTGGAAAAGAAGGACACAAAGCTAATAATTGAAAATGAAAATGTTTAGTTAACACAATGGACCAGGATAATTGTATTTATTAGACATCAACAAAAGTTAAATGTTTTAAATGTGGAATGTACGGGCATTATGAAAACTAATTCCCTAATGGAAAGTCTCATGAAGAGAATCATCATAGTCATATTGGTAGTATATATTTTGATGATGATGAAGAGAATAAAAATGATACGTGAGATGAAATCATTTTTGAAGCTCAATCAATGGTTTAAGAAGGTAGTGGAATGATTTATGTTTATCAAGAGTTATGTTGTATAGGTAATGGTACTATAGAATAACGACACATATAAGGATTGTTACACTATTGATTTTCCTAAAGTATTTGAAAGTATATGTTGAATGGTACCAGTATCCATGAATGGTTATTCAAATATTTTTAAAAAGTAGATGATATGCGCATAATGAACAGATAAGGAGATAATGAGATGTTTGATAGTATTAATGAGCTCATGACTGATATAAGAAAAATGTGATATCATGGTTTGAGTATATCGAATTTCTTGGATTTTGTTATGTGGAAAGAGTTACCTTTTGACAACATTCATGTTTTCACTATGGTTCTATGGTAATTCATGTTGCAAGAGAATACAATATTAAGGTATTCACATGTTTGGAATGCGATCAACAAGATATATATTATGATATATGGAGTATAAATGATGCTATTCAGATTCCCGGTAGATGATATTTCTAGTAATTGTTTTCTTTATACTATGAGATTGGACAGAAGTATTTTGGATAAGCCTAAAGATTTGAATGGATTACGTTGGATATAAGTCAGTATTGTTTAAGTCTAGAACTTTTTTCGATACTATTTCTTGAATTTTATAATATGTTAGTTTTAGAAAAAGGACAACCCATAGGACGAGAGACAACACGTCGCATCAGACAAGGTTGCAGGAATCGAACCCAAAACTGAAGTGTGGAAGGCCATTATCCCCTACCACTGGCCTACCAGAAGTCTCGGGTTAGTATAAATTAGTTTTAATTTTTTAAGTGGTATGATATATGAAGTATAAGTCCTTTTTAGGAACTATATACGATTAATCTCACCATATATGGACTTATGTATATAAATTTTGAAAACATTATGTTTGAGACAGATGGAATGACCTGTCATTTGATCACATTATCTAGAAACACTTCACGAAAGACAAATTCCACTTCATTTCATTAAGAGATGAAGTTAAAATTGTTCAAGGAACAAACAACAGTGAGATTGTACCAAAATCAACTAAGTATTTATTTTAACTCAAAAAATATTCAACATTAGGGAAATGATATTGAAAACCAAAAATGTTGTCCTAGTTCCCTAATATCTGATAAATCAGATGCTACCATAGGTCATCACAATTTTATGGCTTTGTGACTGTTGGATTTTTCATAGCCTTGTTCTCTACCACTGTCCATCAGAACATGATGGTTATATTTCTATTCCATATCCATATTTTCATCTTTGATCTCCTATGTGGGAACACAAGTAATGAGTTACTTTGGGTATCCATTTTTTTCTGACATTCATATTTAAAAGATTGTTTTAGTATTAATTTTACGATGTGGGTTTCTATGAAATAAAATTTCAAGTAGAAAACCATTTATAACTGTGATGAATTTCGAGGGTGAAATTTATTTTAAGGGGGGTAGAATGTAACAACCTGAGATTTTATGTGATATATTATTTTATTTGATGTATTCTATTATAAACTACACCAATATTAGCTTGTACTATACACAACATAGTATTATCTTGAAGCATACACAACACTATTCTTGGCTCGTGTTACATACAATTTCATGTCCGTTTTGTCAAAATTATTCTACGCAACATTATGTATAGATTTTGTTTAATTTATAAATGATATAAGTTTAGATTATGTTATATGAAACACCAAAAATAGCTTTCACTACATGAAGCCCTGACTTGGCGTGTATTACACGCAATCAATACCTTCCTCGATAGCGTGTGTAGTACGCAAAACCATGTTTCAATAAATGTGTTATTATTATAATATTATTATGAACTAGCTGTTATGAATAGTAATACCCACTTTTTAAAATTTTATAAATTTTATCATTCAAAATGGACTTCATTTTTAAATTCAGAATATCGAAATTAGCCTAGGGTAAATTTTTGGTATTTTTCTGAAAACATTCAATTTTTGATGAACAGTGAAAACACTAGGTTACTATTTAAAAGCCGACTTTTTATATAAATAATGTCACCAACTGAATCTGGCCGCCATCAAACCGGCACCAAACCCGGCTCATGGAAAGACCCGAAGGGCGTTCCCTTTCCCCACGGGCTGGCACAACTGCCCGGGTATCATAAAAATTAATTTGGGAACGATTTACCTGAGTTTGGGTTCATAAAATAACCAAAAACAGCAAACAAACCAAATATGAAAAAATTATGCCAAGTAAGACTTAATAAAAATTCTGAACTGATTTTCTGGGTTTAAACAAGTCAAAATTGGCCCAAAGGTACATAAATGTAGCAGAAAACAGCCCATGAGACTCCACACGACAAGGGGTCATCACCCACAAGCCGTCTTGACAACACTACACCATCGAGAGAAACTAGCAACCTGAACCGCCATCGCCCAAGGCCTTGCCTTTTCCTATGTCAAACATGATAAATTCTACATACACCCAAAGGTGTAAGTAGGGTGTGAGACAAATCCCAAGAGGATATCACCCAAGGATTTCATGTGATAGGCATTATAAAATAAAAGGCTTGCAAGAGTTATAAATAGATAAGGGTAGCATTTATTTCTAAAAGTGAGGCTTTGAAATGAAAATAAATTTCAATGGGGATAACATTAAAGAATAAGTTAATTTGAATAAAACATTCAAGATACTAGTTTTTACATTACAAAATACCATAAATAAAGTATAAATGCCAAAAAAGGCCATGAGCACCAAGCATAGGAACACCCCTAGGTACTAGTTTGTTGTGAGCCCCAAGTACCTCGTACCTCGGTGAAAGTAACCATGATGAAATTCGTTCTCGTGCACGAGCCACCAGTAGGGAGCATAACCATAACCTAGTGGTCTCAAATCATCTCCATTATAGTTTTGTTAGTGTTATCCATGTCAGAGTTGCTAAGTGAACCATGGTCAAAACCCCTCCGTTCACTAGCGTACTAGTACACGTTAGCCCACCTAGATACCCGGGTTTCCCATATTGTACTCAAATAGTCACCACATGCTACCAAAATGAATTTTTACATATAAATATTAGTTATGATCACACAAATTCAAAACAGTAGCTACATCTTCTTTGCACCTTTCGTATAACTCAATAAACCACTTATAATTTCCATAAAACAATTTCAAGAAAAATAATCAAATTTTTCACATTAAATTCATCTAAAATCCCACATTTAAAACCAAATGGACACCAATATTATACCAAAAAAAAATTTCAGCATCAAAACATTTTTATAAATCAAATCCTTGAATTATAAAACAACACTAAGAGGCACAACATGGGTTGCACATGTAAAACACCCATTTTCACAAAAAATTGGAACTTAAAAATCAACAGCTTTTAAAATGCTACCCAAATCAATTTTTTCAATCAAAATACTGAATGAGGAACATAATAGAAACAAAAATACAGAAATACAACTCATTATACAATACCTAAATATAAAATCACCTACCAAAAGAGTCAAAACCCCCAAATCCTTGTGCGTCACTTCAACCGCACCTCCGCCGCACCCCAAAAGAGTAAGATTGAACCTAAAACCAGAGGATTGGACCAATAAACTCAAAACTAAAACCCTAGGTACGAAACCAAATCTTCTGGACATTTGGGGATTCAATAAAAAAGGATTAAACCCTAACAAGAAGGGAGGAATAAGGAAGAGAACCATCTTACTTGAGAAATCTGGACGTTTTTTGGAGATTCAGAAGTTCGGCCCTACATCGCAATGAATCTGAGCTCCAAAGAGGCAAAAATGAATATGGGGGTGCGTCTGGGTTCAGGGGGAACGTTTTAGAGGTGGAAACACCGAAAAAGGATAAAACAATAAATATTTTATGTATGAATTACAAAACAATTTAAAAACTAGAAATGGGATTTTGGGTTGGCCCAATACCTAATTTGATCACCCAACTCCAAGATGCTAATGACTTTTTAAGGGGGCCAAATTTTATTTTGGTTTTAATATTTAAATGAAGGTAATTTTTGAAGTTTAATGGGTAAAAAATGTTGAAAAACAAAGGAGTTATTAAAGAAACAAAATTTACTTTCATAACTGGAAACGGGCTCTCAGGTTGGACCAAATTTTGGAAACCCACTATTTCCTTCAAAAATACATGAAAAACCACCAAAACCAAGAAAGGATGTAAATTAAATGAAAAATATCTTTAAAATATGTCATTTATGTGACAATTCTCCCCCCCCCCCCCATGAAGGACTTTCCACCCCAGAAAGTCAACATGAGGCTTGATTGGAAAACAAGAACGAGTACTCTTCCACGACCCACGACTTTCGCTCCCATGTCTCATGTGTATCATTTCCATGTTTCCATATAACCCAGACTAATGGAATAGACTTCCCTCAAAGTATATTCTCTTGGGAGTCCACTATTTTCACTAGCCTCTCAACAATAGACAAGTCAGGATCTATCTCCAGTTCTTCCCAACTCAACACATGGGACGGATCTGGGTAGTATTTATTCAACTGAGAAACATGGAAGACATAATGGATGGACGTCAACTGCAAGGTAAGGCCAACCGGTATGCCACCTTTCCAATATGCTCGATGATCTCAAATGGCCATACATACTGTGGAGTCATCATACCTTTCTTCCCCAATCGATGATGGCCCAGACGAGGGGTCAACTTCAAGAATACTCTATCACCCACAGAAAACTCTAGGTCTCGATGCCTCCAGTCAGCATATGATTTATGACGACCCTGAGCTATCAATAAACATTTCCTGATTAATTTTACCATCTCATATGTCTCCTGCACCATACTCATCCATAGTAGTGAGGTCTCACCTACCTCAGCCCAACACAGGGGGGGGGGGGGGCGACAAGACTGACCATAGAGCGCCTCAAAAGGAGCCATTCGAATCAAGGATTGGTAACTGTTATTATAATAAAACTCAACCAATCCCAAATGGGTATCCCAAGAACCTCCAATGTCTAGGACACATGCACGAAGCATGTCCTCCAAAATCTGATTCGCCCGCTCTGTCTGACCATCCGTTTGCGGATGGTATGCTGTGCTCATATTAATCTGGGACCCCAAGGCCTTCTGAAGGCCTTCCCAGAACCAAGATGTGAAATGATGGTCTTTTTCTGAGACAACTACTGATGGCACACCATGGAGTCTCACCACCTCATGAAGATACAAACGGCCCAACTCATCCACTTTATATGTATCTCTGATCAGAATGTAGTGGGATGATTTGGTTAGACGATAAATCACCACCCAAATGGCATTCTTACCTCGAGGTGTATGAGGTAATCCAAAAATGAAGTCCATGGAAACCTCATCCCACTTCCAGGTAGGAATGGGTAGTGGTTGGAGAAAACCAGAGGGCCTTTGGTGCTTTGCTTTCACCTGCTAGCATGTGTAGCATCTCGACACAAAGTCCGCTATGTACCGTCTCATACTAGGCCACCAAAACTGCCGACGGACATCATAATACATCTTAGTGGCACCCGAATGGACAACCCACTAATACTGGTGGCTATCCTTCATCACCACCTTCCGTAGAGATAATGTCACTACTGAATGGCCCTTGAAGCACATGATTCCCTCGGGAGACGATGACCAATCAGAGGATGTCTCCCCACCATGAAGAAACTACTTCGACCATTGACAAAGCTCATCACTAGGCTGTTCCCACTGAATCAACTCCAACAGAGAAGGAGTCAACTGGATTATCTTCAAGAATGCCCCTCCACCGTGTTCCTTGGTCTCAACATGCATATGAGAAAAGATCCCCATCAATGTCCACTCATCACTGGACTTCCTCAAAGCATGTACTGGAACCCTTCTGCTCAAAGCGTCGGCCACTACATTACCCTTAACTGGTGTATAGACAATGTCAAGTCACACCCTTGTATGTACTCGATCCAGCGACGCTGCCTCAAGTCGATGTCCTTCTGTGAGAAGATATAAGCTAAGATTTTGTGATTAGAGTAGACCACAAAATTCTCCCCAAAGAGGTAGTGACGCCATATCATAAAAGAATTCATCACTTCTTCCAACTCCAAGTCATGGTTTGGGTAGTTCTTTTTGTGTGGCTGGAGTTGGAGAGATCCATACGCCACCATGTGATCATCGTGCATAAGCACGCACCCAAGACCCATACCTGAAGCATCGCAATAGACCACATATCCCCTTCCAGCCTCTGGAAAAATCCGCACGTGGGCGGTAGTAAGCTGCCTCTTCAGCTCCTCGAATGACGCTTGACATTCTGGACCCTATACAAACTTCACCCCTTTCCGGGTGAGGGAAGTCATCGGTGAAGTAATCCGAGAGAAATCCCGAACGAATCGCCTGTAATAACCATACAAGACAAGAAAACTCATGATCTTGAACACATTCTTCGGTTTCTCCCACGACATGACTGCACTAATTTTCTCAGGGTCCACTGAAACACCATGCTCTGAGATTACATGCCCCAGAAATTGCACCTCTCTGATCTATAAAGTGCACTTTGACAACTTTGCATAGAGGCGGTGATCTCGTAATGTACCCAAAACGATCCTCAAGTGATGTTCGTGTACCTTCTCAGAGCAAGAGTATACCAGAATGTCATCCACGAACACCACAAAAAAGTAATCGAGATACTGATGGAACACCCTATTCATAAGTTCCATAAATACCGCTAGAGCATTGGTCAATCCGAAGGGCATGACCAAATACTGAAAGTGTCCATACCTGATTCAGATGGCTGTCTTAGGGATATCTGACTCCTTCACCCTGAGTTGATGATACCCTGAATGTAGGTCTATCTTTGAGAACCACTTTTCCCCCTTCAAATGATCAAAAAAATCATCTATTATGGGCAAAGGGTTTTTTTTTTAATTGTTACCTTATTCAGCTTCCGGTAGTCAATGCACAACCGGAGGGATCCATCAGCCATTTTTGCAAACAACGTAGGAGCGGACCAAGGAGAGACGCTCGGGCAAATGAATCCTTTGGATTCTAAGTCATCCAGCTGTATATTTAATTCCCTCAACTCGGTGGGGGCCATGCGGTAAGATGGAAGAGATATTAGCTGTGTTCCCAGCGCCAGATCAATAGAAAACTCCACATCCCGCTCTGGGGGCAAGCCTGAAAAATCATTTGGGAATACCTCTGGAAACTCATTCACTACATGAGGTAGTAAAACATCAATGGAAAGGCCATCAACTATCATGAGAGAAGATAACTGGAAGATAACACTTCCAAACTCTGGGAGTGGAGGCCCTGCGCGACCTGACCGTGGATCCCATTCTCCATGAAAAACCTGACGACTCCCATCAGGTGCCGTGAAACTGACACGCCTTCTGTAGCGATCGATGTGTTCCTGGAATTGTACTAGCCAATCCATCCTGAGTATGACATCAAAAAGGTTCATATCAAAGACCAAGAGGTCTCGCTCCATCTCGACCCCTAACACAGAAAGCGCACATGATGGGCACCTGAGACCGTACTCTTTTTTCTTTCACAGCGGTGTCACCAACTCCATTGAGAATGACATCAAATAAGTTGGAAAATTCAGAATGTCCACAAAACGGGAATAAATAAATGAAACAGAGGCACCAGTATCAAAAAGAGCAGCAGCTATAGAAGATGAAATCAAAACGGTACCTCGAACAGTCGACGGTCCCGCCTCTGACCCTGCTGGTGCCTGATCCACCACACGGAGATGTCCAGTATCTGCCTGATGATGACCACTAGTCTGTGGTTGTGCCCTAAACAAGATCTGCCCAGAAGATGACCCAGCCCTACCACCACGACATCCAAATCGAGATCCCCCACTCATCAACGGCTCAGACTGTGCTAGCACTCCCCTGGGAGCCATGGATCATGCCCCACTTTGAAGTGGACGCGCTATCCCACAAAAGCGTTGCACGTTTCCCATACCTCCACACTTGAAAAAGGTCTTCAAATGATGAGGTCATGCTGGACGGATGTGCCCTGGAATCCCACACTGGTGGCACATGACCGATCTCGCATCAGAAACCGCTAATGAAAACTGCCTGGAAGAGTTCCCTGAACTGTCTCCTCCTTTCTTCACATGATCCTCCCGCTTCCTTTTCTTTTCTGAGGAGCTTCCACTTCCCACTACTCATACATAACCATAGAAACCAGCCCTTACTTTTCTATCAATGTACACCATGCATGCCTGATCAATGACCTCAGCATTGGTCCTCATCTTAAACAAGAACATCTAGAAGTATATCTCTGGTCTCAACCCTTTCTCAAACCTCTGGGCCTTCGCTTGCTCATTACAAACAATTTCTGGAGTATACCGAACCAACTCAGTGAAACGGTTGGCATACTCCCTCACATATAGATTTCCATGAACAAGTTCCATGAACTCTCTAGACCTGGCATAAGACAACACCTCAGGGTAGTACTATTCATTGAAGAAAACCTTGAAATGTCCCCAGCGCATCTGCTCATTCATCCCAGCCTGAAGCACTGACTCCCACCATTGACGGCTGGGACCCTCCAATAGAAAGGAGGAACTCTTATCCCATATATCCTCGTGTGTTTCCAGGAACTCAAACATACGCTCGATCTTCTCGAGCCATTCCTCTGCTTCTTGGGGTTCTGAACTGCCTCGGAAGGTTGGAGGCTTATTTTTCCGGAACTCCTGGGCCTTGTCCTTTCTAGGACCAGTCTCATCCTCTCTAATAGGATCTGGGACTGGATCTGGTCCATATCCTAGAGCCTGGACAGCCGGACCACGGCCTCGACTAGCCTCTGATCAATAGGTGTGGGAGAACTCTCTCCGGCTTCCTCCCATGGGTGCGTGAGAGCTTTCCGGGGAGGCATGTTGCTACAAAATGTAACAGTCACAAAACAATAATCAATACCACACTTTTGAAAATTTTAATCAAATACATCAAATATAAATAATCTAAACACATTTCAGTAACAAAATAAACAATTACAAAACATTCGCATGATGTCCACATGTGGTCTGCAGCCCACACGTCTCACCTGGAAGTGAAGTTAATCTTTAAATTCCACCATCCCCTGGTGACTCAGGGTCTTCCATGAGAGGTGCAGGCCAGACACCCTACTCACAACCAAAACCCTGAGCCCCGACAGTCCTAGCTCCTGTCTATCCCGACTCATCCCAAAATAACAATATAACCCAAAAACTTTAACATGCCTTTGATACCATTTTGTCACGAACTGAATCTGCCCGCCATCAAACCGGCACAAAACCCGGCTCATGGAAAGACCCGAAAGGCGTTCCCTATCCCCACGGGCTGGCACAAGTGGCCGGGTATCATAAAAATTCATTTGGGAATGATTTACCCGAGATTGGTTTCATAAAATAACCAAAAACATCCAACAAACCAAATCTAAAAAAATTATGCCAAGTAAGACTTAATAAAAATTCAGAACTGATTTTATGTGTTTAAACAAGACACAAGAGGTCCAAAGGTACATAAAAGTATCAGAAAACAGCCCATGAGACTCCACATGACAAGGGGTCATCACCCACAATCCGTCTCCACAACACCGCACCATCGAGAGAAACTAGCAACCTGAACCGCCATCGCCCAAGGCCTTGGCTTTGCCTGTGTCAAACATGATCAAGTCTACGTACACCATAAGGTGTAAGTAGGGTGTGAGACTAAGCCCAATAGGATATCACCCAATGATTTCAAGTGATAGGCATTATAAAATAAGTGGTTTGCAATAGTTATAAATAGATAACGGTAGCATTTATTTCTAAAAGTGAAATTTGAAAAGAAAATAACTATTAATGGGAATAACATTAAAGAATTAGTGAGTTTGAATAAAACATTCAAGACACTAGTTTTCACATTAAAAAATTCCATAAAGAATGTATAAATTCCAAAAAGGCCACGAGCACCAAGCATAGGAACACCCCTAGGTACTAGTTTGTTGTGAGCCCCATGTACCTCGTACCTCGGTGAAAGTAACCATGATGAAATCCGTTCTCACGCACGAGCCACTAGTAGGGAGCATACGCATAACCTAGTGGTCTCCAATCATCTCCATTATAGTTTTGTTAGTGTTATCCATGTCAGACTTGCTATGTGAACCATGGTCAAAACCCCTCCGTTCACTAGCGTACTATTACACGTTAGCCCACCTAGATAACCGGGTTTCCCGTATTGTGCTCAAATAGTCACCACAGGCTACCAAAATCAATTTTTACATATAAATATCAGTTCTGGTCACACACATTCAAAACAGTAGCTACACCTTGTTTGCACCTTTCGTATAACTCAATAAACCACTTATAATTTCCATAAAACAATTTCAAGAAAAACTAATCAAATTTTGCACATTAAATTCATCTAAAATCCCACATTTAAAACCAAATGGAGACCAATATTATACCAAAACAGAAATTTCAGCATCAAGAAATTTTTATAAATCTAATCCCTGATTTATAAAACAACACCAAGAGGCACAACATGGGTTGCACATGTAAAACACCCATTTTCACAAAAAATTGGCACTTAAAAATCAACCGCTTTTAAAATCCTACCCAAATCAATTTTATGAATCAAAATAATGAATGAGTAACATAATAGAAACATAAATATAGAAATCAAACTCATTCTAAAATACCTATATATGAAATCACCTACCAAAAGAGTCAAAACCCCCAAATCCTTGTGTGTCACTTCAACCGCACCTCCGCCGCACCACAAAGGAGTAATATTGGACCTAAAACCAGAGGATTGGACCAAGAAACTCAAAACTAAAATCCTAGGTACGAATAAACATCTTCTGGACATTTGGGGATTCAATAAAAAAGGAAGAAACCCTAACAAGAATGGAGGAATAAGGAAGAGAACCAACTTACTTGAGAAATCTGGACGTTTTTTTGGAGATTCATAAGTTCGGCCCTAAATCGCGTTGAATCTGAGCTCCAAAGAGGCAAAAACGAATATGGGGGTGCGTCTAGGTTCCGTGGAAACGTGTGAGATGTGGAATCACCGAAAAAGGATAAAAAATGAATATTTTATGAAAGAATTACAAAACAATGTTAAAACTGGAAATGGGCTTTCGGGTTGGCCCAATACCTAATTTGATCACCCATATTCAAGATACTAATGACATTTTAAGGGGCCCAAAATTCTTTTGTGGTTTTAATATTTAAATTAAGGTCATTTTGGATTTTGAGTGGGTGAAAAATGTTGAAAAACAAAGGAGTTATTAAAGAAACAAAATTTACTTTCAAAACTAAAAACGAGCTCTCAGGTTGGCCCAAATTTTGGAAACCCACTATTTCCTTCAAAAATGCATGAAAAACCACCAAAACCAAGCAAGGATGTAAATTAAATGAAAAACACCTTTAAAATATGTCATGTCTGTGAAAAATAATTATTTATTATATTTAATTTTATATTAGGTCAAAATTGAGACATAATACCTATATAAGTTCAATGTAATTCATTGGATCAATTTTATAATAATTTTAGATATATAAAAATTTTATTGAACTTTTCACCATCTTTTACCCACATCCTAGGAGAGTTTGAAAATATACATAAAATATAATGTTACTACTTCTATGAGTGGAATTTTGAAAATCTGAGAGACACAGTTAATATCAAGGAGTAAAATGTGGTTCAATAAGATAAAAATATTTTTTTATGAATAGTAACTTTTTACTTTTTTTTACCACGGTTAAATATAAATAAGACAATTAAGGGTTAAAATGATATTATTATTACCCTAATACATGTACTAATTCTATTGGATAAGTTTAATTTGACCAAAAACTACCTTAGAAATAAAATATTACCCTTTAGGTCCACCTGGATTGGATTAGGACATTTATTATTATTTTATTTAAAGAAGAGTTAAAATGGTTAAAATCAAAGTATAATAACTAAAACATTTTCAATATACATTTATAAATAAGATAAATTGAGCTATAAATATTAATTAGAATGATTAAAATATTTCCTACCTAATTTTATTTTATTTATATTTTTTAGACATTATATAATTTAATTTATTTATGACACAATGGTGATTCATTAATTACCTAAATATTTAAATATTGAAATAATTGATATTATAAATACCCCAATAAATCTAATTTTATATGTTTTATGAATTACAGTAATTTTATAGGTTAATATGACATGTTAATATTTATTTAATTAACATTTTTTGAACTAATCATTCTGTTATGATCTTCACAAAAATCAATTTCCAAATATTGTCAAAATTGACATAAAATAGTTTTTAAAACAAATATTATATTATTAATTGTTATTGTATTCTTAAAAATATAAGGTTCATCCAAATGAGTTAGATAAGTCTATATATATTAATAATGAACCACTTGGGGTTCTTTTGGCATGTTATAGTACGTTTATTAACCATATAGTGTTAGAAAACCAGAAGACACCGTAAAAGATAAATTGTTTAACTTAGAGTTAAATCAAAATGATAAGGTTAAAATAGTAACGTAAAATTGTCTAAAAACTTATGTTTGAGATTATTTAGACCCAATTCCAAATTTATCTTCGAATAAAAACAATTTGGAGCTATTATAAACCGAATATTACTTTATTATAAAATAATATTTTAAGTTTTTCCAATGGTGCCCCTCTCCTCCCTTAAAAAAAGGGCACCCCTTCCCTTTTCTCTTCACACCATTTTGAGCCTTGAAGCTCAACCGAACCATGACCATTTCCCATCTAATCTTCCCTAGAAACATTATAGTGGTTCTGGCCTCCTCAAAATACCAACCCCTGTGCCTTAATAGGAGGTTAAGAAGAGGCGAGTCAAAGAAGAGGTAATATCCTTTACCGATTCATTCCCATTTAATTCTTCATAGACTTATTCTTATTTCATTGTTTCATCATAAATTAATAACATCAGAATCACACATATAATTATATTTTATAATAAATATGAAACAACCCAATTTTGTCTTTTATCCATCCTACGTAAACGAAATCACTGCGCGTGCATATGTATGGAATACCGTATTCACGTCGTGGTGTAATATATTTTCCATAATCACCTCACATTGATGTGTATAATGGTGTCAATAAATAACTATATTTGATTATTGTAAAGTGATATTGATTCTGAAATATTATACATACACTTCAATACAATTCCACGATCATGGGAAAGATATCATCGCTCATGCGTACGCACGGACTACCATCTCCACAAACGCGATGAGATTCATTTTCAATGATTAACCATTCAACTATGATTCTAAATTATATATAATAAATAATCATGAATTATATTACATAGTAAAGATACTGGATTTATGTTCATATATGTTTCATTTACTTAATTCAATTTAATTCAATAAAGAAACGAAAACAACGTTCATGCGTACGTACGGCCTACCGTCTCCATGAACATTGTATTTCATTTCATTTATATATCTATTATACATATATACTGAATATATATATATATGATATATAAATCGTGATTTACATTTTGAAAGTAAGTAAATCAATATATATGTAATAATAATATCAAGAACAACAATTCCAAACATGTACAATAAATAAAATGATTTTACCGAAAACACTGCCTTAACATAGAATTTAGAAAAGAACGGGTAATATAAAGTCATAAGTGAACCATATATGATATCATAACAATGAATATGATTCTATAATAAGTAAATGACATTATTTAAATCATTATACTGGAGGTTCAGATACGTACAAAGCATATCAGACCTACG
Source organism: Viscum album (assembly GCA_963277665.1). Classification (NCBI taxonomy): domain Eukaryota; kingdom Viridiplantae; phylum Streptophyta; class Magnoliopsida; order Santalales; family Viscaceae; genus Viscum; species Viscum album. Next base: position 372,072,351 of record OY728160.1, on the reverse strand, counting down.
GTAAGGGATGACTATTCCAATCTCGTTCTTATCTGAGATTGTTATTCGTAAGTATTTTCTGGGGTTATTGTTATCATCCATGCCAATGTTTTCTAAAAATGTTTTCATGTATTTTTAATTTCCTTTTTACCAATTTTTGAAATTTACCACATGTTATGAAAGGAATTATACTTTTGTTTACCACACAGGGAAATTTTTGTCTTTTCTGATAAAAGTACGAGAAGAATGTTATTTTTATCTTATATGGCGTGAATGGATTTTTACAGTTTCATAATGCCTCATTTTCATGAAGATTACTCTATAAGATTTTATGACTATTTTCAACAAAATACTTTTCTTTTAAAATTGCATGGAATTTTGTGAAAAGAAAATTGATTTTTAAGAAGAAAGGATATTTTCCACAAGAATTCATTTCAAGTGTTTTATCAAAACCATCTTCCATCTAATATGACATTATTAAATATTTGTATGTTTCCAGTATAATGTCTCTATTATTTACATGGTTTAACTTTTCTTATGATAGAATATCCATTTTTTTAAATGGATTATTTGATGATGGGATAATGTTTATGAAACCCATTTTATTGTTTGGGTTATGATGAATGATTTATGATTGTTTTGTGGCACACGAAAGAATTATTTCAATATGAGATGGGTGGGACCTATATCTCCCTCCAATTCATTGGGTAATGATTTATATATCAAGGGATAGACATGGATGGAATGGTAAGTTAATCTGGTTCAGTGTTATAGGATTGAAACAAGGAGTAAACTCGATTCAGAAAGGGAATTTGTCCACTAAGATGGTATTGGTAGAAATGCCTTGGATAATATGGATATAATATGATGTGTTTAATGGTTTGACACAATTACATGTTTTATTCCCAAGCTATTTTTTCAGGATTAATTTTTCTTTATGATCTATGCCTTATGTACTGCCATGTCTTATGTCATTGCTCAAGATTTTTATGTTTAATCATTATGTTAATGTTTTTTATGTTCAAATGTTTTTTTTTTATATTTTATCCATGCTTACCCTTACTGATAATTTGAGCTCAAACTTTATATGTTTTCTTTTCCCCAGGATTTAAAGAAAGGTTTTAGGTAAGAAAAAAAATGGGGATGATATTTATGGGAGATGTTGAAGATCTTTCACCACAATTAGAAGATTATATTCTGAGTTTCCAAACACACTAAACTATTACGGTCCTTGTGTGTCTGTTTTTGTTATGTATTAATTATTCCGAAAATGTAATGTAATGTATATGTACGTCATGTTATGGGTCTCTACACCATAGGGCCCTTATGGACCCCCGCGACCTCGCCACCCCACAACACTCGGGCCCCCCTCGGGGCCTCCACGTCCCCAGCAGCCCTCATAGAATCTGCAATGGCAAACACGGGCTGGGCCTCCTAGTGCATCTAGGCCTAACCCAATGGGACAGACCAGACACAGTGGCCCGAGGTGGGCTGAGTCGGTCTGACCGAGTCAGACAAGACCCTGGCCAACTTTGAAATTTTGGCTCTAACTACCATAACTTTGGCACTGGGCATCCGTTTGATGAACCTTCAGTGGTGATGGAATCCTTGGAGTGAGAAAGTTACTTTTAGTATACCCCACTAGAGTTTCAGATAATGTTGGAGTATAGTTGGGTTGGAACAATCACGAATCAAACCAGTCCCTCAGGACTAAATGGATAATAACTCCCAGACCGGGTGTCCTATTGATGCACCATATATTGCATTGAGACCCCTATGGAATGGAGGTCATTTGTGATACTTATTAGTTGTACTTTGTGGCAATTGGAGTATCGAACAGTGGCTTATGGAGGGGAATCTACGGGAGACTAGCGGGCTTAGTGCGGGAACCCTGTAGCTGGTAGGGACTTGAGGAAAGGGATCCTTCATGGGTCTGAGATTAAGGGTCCCACATAGAACCACTCTCGGATTACATACGGGTATACTCTAGGATCCTGTGTGGGTATGATGCTATGCAAGGATCCTATGTGGGTCTGACGATGTATTGACGATGGACTAGGATCCCGTGTGGGTATGATAAGGTACTGAAAATGTACTAGGATCTTGTGTGGGTCTGACGATGTACTGAAGATGTACTAGGATCCTGTGTGAGTCTATCAATGTACTGACAATATACTAGGATCCTATGTGGGTCTGACGATGTACTAGAATCTTGTGTGTGTCTAACAAGGTAATAAGATTCTGTGTGGGTCTGACGATGTACTATAATCCTCTATGGGTCTGATGATGATTCAGGATCCTTCGTGGGTCTGTCTCTTAATATAGTAAGATCAATTAGTAGTTACATCTATTAATCTATAATACTATACCTATGTTATACCTGTTGTGATCTGAGTTTGTACATGTGTGGTACTTTCATTTGTGTTAATACCTTGGGGGTATTCTTCTATGGGGAGTACCTGTGTGGTACTTACCTATGTGGTATTCATTCCATTGTGGAACAGTTGATCTTTGGGATTTTGAGTTGGACTATGTGTTTTCCTCATTGTTGAGATGGGTTTAATTGATAACTTAGGTATATGTATGGGATTATACCTATGTAGGGTTGTTAATTGATTCCGTGCTTTGTGGTTTATTCTTGGTGGATTTTGTGATACCTTGAGGGTCTCAAGGTCCCTACTAAGTATCATTATACTCACCCCTATATGGGACATGCCTGCACCCTATTGTGTTTGGGGAAGACGAAGGACATATCTAACTAAGGACGAGAGTACTAGGACTAGAGGTGGCTTGGAGGTAGACGTTAGATTAGGCGAACCACAGAGACGGTCGTTCATGAGTTGTACCTACCCTTCAGGTTGGATTCGTTTTGGATGATGCAGGAGGTGATTTTCACCTATAAGCCATGTTGTACATTCCAGTTTTCCATGTCATTCTAGTTGGGCTTGTATTATGGCCCCTTTTACTTATTGTACACACTCTATTTACCATTTAGTTTAATTGAGTTCGTATATTTTTTTGTTCTTGGTTGTGTGTGTTACAGTTTATAAAGGCAATGCATTCCCAGTTATAGAGAATACGCCTTTGGTGCTAGTCGCCAGCCCCTGGCCTATGGAAGGCAGGCTTGGGGAAGTCATGGAACGGGCCTTGGGGGATGGGTTGTGATAATTTCTATTCAGAATAATTTCTCAGTTGATGATTTGGGAAGACTGTATGTCCAAGAAATAATATGACAAAAAGGACATCCATGTGCCATCATTATAGATAGGGATACTCATTTCACTTCACAGTTATGGTAGGGTGTTCAGAAATATCTAAGAACCCAGGTGCTTATAAGCATAGATTTTCACCCATAGACCAATGGAAAATTGGTATATAAAATACAGGTTTTAGAGGAAATGATATGAGCATGCATACTTTATTTCATCGGTTCTTGGGAGAAGCATTTCCATCTCAATGATTTATCATATAATAACAATATTTATGAGACGATTTAGATGGATCCTTTTGAGGACTTATATTGTAGGTCATGCCATTCAGCCTTGTACTTGTTAGAGGCTGGTGAGGTAGCCCCACTAGGACCTCATCTCATTCAAAAGACATCATAACAGGTCTAGATAATCAATAAACATATGAATACTGCTCAATCTAGACAAAAATCTTATGCCGATCACTATCAATGACCTCTTGAGTTTGAGGTGAGGGATCATGTTTTTCTTAGCGTATCACCCTGGCTAGGAAATATATGGTTACAGAATCAAAGAAAGTTTCCGCATCATTGTGTTAGGACATTATAGATTCTCTAGAGAGTCGGGTTGGTAGCTTATTGGTTGCTACTACCTCAGAGGTACCATGACATGCACAATGTCTTTCATGTCTAATAGTTTCGCCAATATCATGCTGACAAGTCTCATACCTTTGATCTCAAGGAACATGAGTTAGATGTCAATTCTACCTTTGAGGAGTATTCAGTACATATCGTTGACTGAATCACGAAGGTTCTCCAAGGTAATTCTATCCCTCTCATACGGGTACTATGGATGAACATCCATGTACTGGATGAGACATGGGAGAGGGAAGTCGACGTACATGCTTAGTGGCCAGAGTTGTTCTCAGATATTGTTTCCTTACCCTTGGAAGTAGAACTCAGGGGTGAGTTCTTTTATGGGGGGAAGACTATAAGAACCCTGTTTTTCCTCCATGTATGGATCCTTTAATTTTCAGTCTAAATATATACTTGGGACCTAATATAGATGTCTAATGATTTAGAAAAGGTTATGAGGGTGTTCAAGGATTTTTTTGGAGCTTAGAATACCTATTTTTGGAAAAATTGGCCAATTTGCACGGTTTCCTTATGGTTAGCGCACAGTTTGCCTAACCGTGCAGATTGTGTTTTTTCAGACAGTGGCACCTCGCACAGTTGGTGCATGGCCGTGTAGCCAAACCATGGGAAATCCCCTTTTCTCCAGGTTTGGGCAGAACCATGTCGCATGGTTTGTGTACGATTTGACAAACCATGTAGCCAAGATGTGCAATGGCTAAAAACCTATGTAAAATGTCTAAAATTCCCTTAATGATCTGTTAAGCCAACCGCTTCCTCCCTAATCCGAGTTTATATGGCATTGATATAGTTCTCTCTTAATTTGGAGAATTTTGAAGATCCATACTTAGAATCATGATATCTCCTTCATCTGGCACCCGATCGAGATTCCGTTCAACATGCTGGATGTGAAATGGTAAGTACTCAAGTCCTCCTTAGCCGTTCTTCTTCTCTTTCATCTCGACATAGTTATCTACATGTGATAATTTTTCAACTATTCTAAAATCTACTCCGATTTGTGGAAAATCAAGGGTTGATACAAGAGGATAAGGCTCATCAAACCCCGTGGTTGGCAGATTATAACGCATCCCTAAAGATCATTGTTTTTGGAATGTTTGTGTGGGGACCACCAGTTTCGTTGGAAACCATTTCTTAAATTAACATTCCATGATTATACTCATTATAATTGTATGGTTATTCTCTTTCCAAATATGTGATTAGTTTTTAGTGGTTTCACACACAATTAAATCCGCCTCATGTCAAGGGTTATGCCTTTATTCAGTTTTTAGTGTTTTGACACATTTGAGCCACTGTTCGCTTGTTCCTTTACTTGACCTTTATAAAGGTGAATCTTTTATCATAAATGGATTTTTATTACTGAGAATTTCATAATGGCATGTACCATATATGCTCACCACTTAACCCGCCTAAGGTAAGTGCTTCCAAATGGTTATAAAAAGTTAAATGTGAAATGTAAAATGTAAAGTATACTAAGTATATAACTTGAACTTATTTAAAGAGATTGAATAAAGGATACATGTTCGTAGAACCCCTTTATATGTTGATATAAGGTAGTATAGTGAACCTCAATAATTGAATATTCATTACTGACTAAACGATACTTGATTAAATGGTTGCAACACTACTTAGACTATCCACATTAATGGATGATAGGGATTGAAATAATGGTTTCAAATATACATGGCCTATCCACACTAATTGATGGAAATACATGAACCAAATGAATTATAAGAAGATTATAATATCAAATAGGAATGTACTAACTCAAGCTCATCTTGGATTTTGAGAGTAGAATACCTTGGGTCTCAGGAACCCAATTCTGATTCAAGTATACGGTTTTCTTAGGTTGACACCAAACTAGACTTTGATTCTGGTCTATTACATGAATTCCTGGTATAATTATATTTTGTACCTTTATTTATTATAGGATAACTTGGATACCCTCCATGGATACATCATTGACTAGTAGGTTCCCTGGTGAAAGCCCATAGGGCCCTGTCTTTGCTTAGCCCCATTTTACCTTGGTCGACCACCTTGGACTCAGTAGGTTCCTTATTATGGAATGCCTTGTATTACGCTACTTGGATTACAATTTATCCTTTTATATAGACTCAAATACTACTAGTTTATCTTTACATGAGTTTACATTACCTTGGTTTTTATCCTAGAACTCCCTCACTTGATATCATTGTTTGGTTGCCTTGTTACATCTTGGGATCTTCACTACTTATACTATCATGAGGTGATGTCAGAGTAGGATATGCCTCATGTGATATATTAACATTAAAGGGTAATTGATTAATTAATGAACTAGTTACATGTTCAGACACTAGCCATGGGTTGAATCATGTACTTGGTTATTTAGTTATTTTGTACGTCTTGATTTACTTTATATATATGTCTTCACATTGCTATATTCCATTACATGGGACAGATGTTATAAAAAAAATTGGTGGTGGCCCACTAAGATTTATATCACACCCTCTTTGGGTTCCTTTTGGGACCCAAAAAAGATTATACGGTTGCATGTATTGACAAAGTGTATCATATAGATTCCAATACTTGATTGTGTGCTAATAGGATAGAGCTTGATAATAGATGACCAAGTAGGATCTCGAGATGTTTGGAGAAGATTTTGTTTTATTTTACCTTGTAGAAAATGTTATTATTATTTTCTTGTATCCATGACGTCCAGTTTTCTAGTGACATGACATTACATCATCAATATTTTAGTTTATAGAGTGGTTGTTATTCTTGTTTATCTATTGCATCAGTTTTCTTCCTCTATTTATTCATATCTCTTCAAATTTGTACTATTCATTTATATCCTATCTACTATGATAAGAATTGAAAATGATTGAATTGTTTTCTTAAGAAGACACCCCAGTCCCTTGCTGCTAGTCAGAAACCTCTGGCGTTCCTGAAGATGTGCATGAGTCCATGTGGCCCACCAGGCTGGGGGCACCCGTTTAGTGGAATCCGGGTCCGGGTTTTCACATTTACTATTTGATAAATATATGTTCCTGAAATAAAATTATTCTTAATATATAAAATAATATAACTAAAAATTAAAATTCATAAAAACCGGGACATCATATAAAACACTGATAGGCGATGCACACTTCTCGCCCTTCAGTTGTGGTTTCGAAACTCACAGCCTTGTCGAACTCAATATGTTTTCACCCATCTTGAAGGTGTTATTTTTCTATAACTATACTAATATAACCCTTATAAAAAACATATAAATATCTGAAACATCCCCAAAAATAACCCCAATAATTTTTTTCCCTTAATGGTTATCTCATAACGTTCATTTTCTATCCAAAAAGTAATAACCCATAATTACCAAAAAAACATGTCTCTAAAAATAACATTAATCACATTAAAATTTCATGACATAAAGTATTAAAAAGGAGTTTCTAAAACATTTAAGTTCTCATAAACCATAATTTATAAACTCATGATGATATATCTAACTCTTATGATTACATCCCTTTCTCTAAAGTTGTCTAAACCTTACTTTGATACCAACTGCAAGGACCTGAACTAAAAAATAACTTTTTCTAGTTATTTTAAAAATATTAGTAACATTATTTTATAGAATATGTTTTAGGTTTAGAGTTTTAGATAAATAATAAAAAATATTACATAATAACCTCTTAAATTACATGTGGACTCTTGTACTCAGTATCCACTTTTTCTACCAAAGGAAACCCTTTTAAAATAAAACATGGTTTCGTTTCATGATATATCTTCAAAAGTTTCCATTGATCTCATACATGAACCAAGTATTTCTTAATCCCTTTGAAAAACATTTCAAAACGAAGGATGAGAAAAATATCATGGTAAGTGATATAAACAGAAATGAAACTGTTAGTTCAGTTAAAAACATGAAAACCCTTGAAAACTCTTTCCTTGAAATCAAAACATTTTACCCATTAAGGTAAATTTAATTACCTTATAAAGATATTTTATATTAATTTTTGTAAAAAATAATTCCCATAAATCTCTTTACCAGTTATAAAAAATTCATGTAGGTACCTTGGGAAATCATCACATAGAACCCTTATAAAACTATTATAGAACCCTTAAAATTAGAATAACCATATGTACGACTTCCATCTCTAGAGTAAAAAATCATTACCCAATGAATTGGAGTGTTATATGGGAGCACCAATCCTTAAACCTATAATGGGATCACCCAATGCTATCTATGAGCACCCATAATTTAAGCTATAACATACTCTTCCAATCCTATTTGGCCAAAACCATCATTTATAATAGCCAAGAACCAAAATTGGTAATACAGAAATTAATCATTTGATAAAACTATTTTAAACACGTATGGAAATCACTTTCAAGTACTATTATCATTAAAAAGACCATTTTAAATGAAAAATACAAAATTCTTTTGAAAACCCATTTTCCATACCAAAATAATCAAAATAAAAAGTGGGTTTTCATTGAATGAAATATTAATTTTTTCAATGGAATCCAAAAATAAAATAATGGCCATGGTGGTGGAAAATTAATTGTAGCCATATATATTAAAAATATAAAATTCCTTTTGTTGTTTGTAAAAAAATTAGATATAAAATGCCTAAATAGATTATTTTTGAATGAAATGAAGGAAATTAAAAATCGGCATAAAATTTCCCTTATAATTTATGTCTATAATTATAAATCTTCCTATATATCATTTTTATTTCTTACATTATGATGATTAATTATATAGAACATTAATGATAAATGTTTAGTTTATTTTGGTTGGTTTTTTACGAACACCACGAACAAGTTTCATTTTATTTAATATTATGAGTATATAATAGTTAAAGAATAAGAAATAGGTTATGATATATAAATATATATTAAAATATTATTTATCCATAAAAATAGTTTTAAGAGAAGAAATTACAGTTGTATGGAAAAAGAAAAAAACATTATTCATAGAGTCAATTAACTGTCATAACTTGGAAAATAATTTTATTTCATTGAATAAGAGGAGATGAGAAATAAAATTGATATAATATATTCCATTATAAAAATAAAAATACATTATATAAATTATTATAGAGTTATCATGCATTTTTTGATGACGGAGTTTAGGAGAAAATAAAAATAGAAAAGAAATTACAAGAGGTACTTTGGGAAAATTACCTCTTGAATATCACCTCTTTGAGAGACCCTTGAGAACCTTGGTTTTGGTCATTTGTTAAGACCATAAGTTCTTGGACATGGGGAGAGTTAGAATGAGAGTTACGGGAATATATTAAAGGATATATAATGTTATTTTTAAAACGGGGGTATTTATACTTGAGGGGAGGTCGGTTTAAGTGATTAAATAATGAATATTTTATATTTAAAGCAAACCATTTTGATGTTGAATTAAATTAAAATAATTTGGATGGAAATTAATATTTTGGAGACTATATAGGGTAGATAAAAACCTCAAAAAACCATTAAATTCTGTATTTTTTAGGTAATTTAAGCCTTTACCCTTTTTAACTTCAACATGATTCATTTTTTACCTATACCGTCATAAATAATTTTTTTACCATGGTAAATTTTTTATTCCTAAAAATAGAATTAAACGTAAAATATAATCTGTAAATTTTTATTCAAAAAATTTAATCCATTAAAATTAATTCAATTCACATAATTGGAAAATTTATATTTAAAATTATCCTTGTAGACAAAATGAAATGTGGGTACATAAAGTGAAACATTCAAAAGTTTGAAATATTTTTATATATAATTTAAATTTGAAATTGACTCAAATGACCTAAATTGGTTTTATTTTTGTATAATTCAAATAATAATACATTAAAAAATTAAAATATAACATAATTTTATAAATAAATTAGATGAATTTCAGTTTTCAAATAAAATATAGTATTCTTCCCTATTCATGAAAAAAATGAATCTTATTAGATTAATACCAAAAATTAATCCAAGTAAATTTTGATACTCAAATATAAAATTATTTATTTATTTTTTCAAATATAATTTATAAATGTGTCAAAACTAGATTTTAAAAAAGTTCTCCACCAAAAGGTGGCAAATATGCCTTTTTATAAAAATACCTCTTTTATTTGTAAAATTAATTTTTTCTTATATCATGTTTAGAAAACAAATAATGTGGGTTTTAAAATTTTTATTAAATATATTATATAAATATATATTACATTCATATAATCCAATAAGAGTGATTTTATTATTTAATGGTATAAAACACACATGTACACATTTAAATAGTTTTTTATAAAAACAATCATTTATAATTAGTTGGTCACTAAAGAATTAGTTATATATAAATGTGTAGACAATATTTTAATAATTAAATTAATACTATTAGTTTAATCCATTATAATATATAAGTTTTAATGATAATTATTAAATATTATTTAGTTGTTCATTTAATCTTGATATAAGATATCATGTACGCTATCAAACATAGTATTTTTTTTAAACTCGAGATGTTACACAAAAAATCATTCTTTAACGCAATCCATGAGATGGTTTCTAACCATTTTACATTTCATTTAGTCATGGTTATAATCTATAATGTATATAAGGTCCAAATGACATGGTTTTACCTATTACGTACATTTAATTAAACATATTAAATTTATTTATAAGTCATTACAATACCACATAGATTGTGGTTTGGACAAATAATCATTTATATAGTCAAGGGGAATCTAAAATTCACACCTCTGGAGGTGGAACTATTTGAAGGGGACAACTTATAACAAGGATAAAATTATATGGAAACATTTATAACATTTCTAATGAATATGTTAAGGATAAATCATATTTTTAAGAAAACACATGGAAATTATGGTGTGTGGAATCACTGTTAATGGTTTAAAAAAAATATTAACATAAGGGAAAAATGATAGGCCACCTACCATATACCAAGGATGCCTCACTTATCAAATATTGGGATTTGATTTGATTAAGAATGAGATAAATTTTATGAATAGTAAAATAACCCAAAAATAGGGTGTATTATCTAATATGGAAATTACATCCCATACAGAGAGATAAATCAAGAAAAGAGACAAGAGTAATTTTATCCTTACTAAGGGATATCCAGTGAAACTAATGGTGGATGACTCTGAGATCTAATGGAGGAGGTATTCCAAATCCTAGGAGGTGACCATCATTGAGATCCTAATGAGGGGGATATTGTGTGTGGATGAGATATGAAAATAGATTTGAAGGATTTAAAATAAGAAGGTAAAAATGGCGATTTACAATATTTTAAAGAGAGACATGGTTTGGCTCACTATTTTGAAAAATTTTGGACCAACCATTTAGTGCTAATATTTGATAGCACACCCCATCAAATATCTAGGACCCTGGTTTGACAAACCATACACATGCCATTTTAGCCCCTCTTTAATATTCTCTAGATAAATCACATGGGTGTGCAGCCTCGAGTACACAACAAGGCAACCATTATAGTTATTCATGATTTGGGGCACTGTTAGCACTAACTGTATACCGCCTATGAATTTATAAAAATCATGATTCTAGTGACAGACCCTCCTAGAAACCATAAAAACTCCCAATACACCTCTTGGGCCTTATACCATATCCAAAAAAACACTTTTAACTATTTCAACTCTCATAATTCCATTCCAAACCTCATATCCATATTTATCCCATCCACCAAACTAATATTCTATTCCCTTTGTAAATTTTAAAAGGTTTAAAACACATGATTGTATAATCTCACCACCTTAGAACTTATCATCCCCTAAAGACCAAGGGGAATAATTAAAAAATATCCAGAACTACTTGGGTCCTGAAATTTATAATGAAATGGTTGTGTTGTGTTTTAAATACCCAACACTCCAATAATAATAACTTCCAACACATAATAAAGAAACCTCCAAAACTAAATCCAATGATCATATCCAAAACTGATGAATCAAGATAGATATTACCCACGTTCTTCTTTCTTGGGATATGATCACATCATTGTCTGTTTCTTCTTCTATCCTATGGTTCTCCCCACCATAGGATCGAGATTTCAACAACTAAATCTGAGCCAAGATACCCCCACCATCCAAATTAACTATTGGAATAGAGACTTAGTGTTGTAAACATTATTCTTATGTGATTCTCAACACATGAAACCTGATCTCACATGAGGACATTGATCATGGTCCTTGATTATCTCAAAAATGTCATATTTCAATTGACCAAGATTAATTGGTCTTGCTAAATTTTTCTTTAAAAATCTCTTGATGACTATTTTAGTACACTCATTACCTACTCCGATGTGCCCAATGTGGTTCCTCACCTAAATTTATTAATCCAAAAAATTAGAAGAAAGTCAAGCCACTTATAGAAGACTATATGTAAAGACACTTGAATTCAATATCCGACGCATCATTAAAACTAGATTATGATGCATTCACTAAAGGCACATTAAAATCATCTCGAGAACACTCATAAAATTCCATAATTGAATTTCTACGGAATATAATGATCAAAATAAACATGTTCAAAACCATCACCGTGTTATAACATAGGAATGAGAAAATTATCAATCCACCATCCATGGATCTTCATGGATTTTTAATCAATAGATCCCAACAATAAGTTGAGGGTAACCACGATATCCCTTAACATAGTCCATGGAGTTTATCCATGGTAGACCATACCATGGAGTTTACAAGTGAAATCTTAGTATATAACTGATACGTCCACATATTATAATATTTGAATGATTCCAATGTTGGTTTCACACCTAGAGGTCTATTAAAAGAATATGATAATGTCTATGATCCCATCAAAGGAATTCCAACTTGATAATCTAAGGGTCACTCAGGGAAATTCACACCTGTACAGAGATATTGGTCCATGAACATAGTCGATAATAAAATAACCAAAAAATCATCTACTATTCAATGAGAATTCCAGCAGTATTTGGCTCAATTTATCAAGGATATCATAACTAAAATTAACATACAATTACTGGTCTATAACTCACATGACTGTTTCCCCTAATAGATGTTGGTGGTGTTCCAAAACAAAAATCCTTCTTTGCATCACTCCACGAGCACAACTCCCAACGAGTCTATCCATCAAACCAAAAAAGAATTTTATTTAATTACATAGACTGAAGTATATTTGATTCTCTCTCAATGTACTTATGAAAATGATCACATATTATTCATGATTTACAATACAGAATGTGTACACAGAGAATCCACAAATTACTTATTCCTGATCCATGTAATTATAATTATGATATTCACTAAAAATTATATCAATAGGTGTGCGTGTAACTTCTAAGACACACCCCACCAAAATAAGATATGCTTACCTTGAAAAACCCCCTAGAAGCTCGTCTCCTAATGATGCGTGTACAAGTTCAACAATGGTTCAATCACCAGATGACACCCTCAAAACCATTTATGTACCCTTACAGTACAATTTTGAGGATCACTCCTAAAAATTAATGAGTACTGTTTAAAATGACACAAAAAAGGTATCCTCAGACCACATTCCAAATATGATCAATATATTAGTAAATAAAATATATATTGACCTTTTTAAGATAATCCAAGATTAACTGCCTATGTTTTAATACAAAATCCATATCATGTCAACTTAAATCCCATGTTAACTATGATAATTCAATTTAACCATTGATTTCCAACTCTGAATATTGGAATTCATTTGTGGTTGAGTACTCAAACAAACATATCACCGTAATTATACCTTTCATGCATAGATTCACAATGAACCCATCATAATCTAGGATCATTTATTCATATCAATCCTGAATATATTGTCTAGACTTTGTTTAAACTTACAAATGAGTTCTAAAACTCATCGCCACATCTAATACTTGAAAGCTCAAATGTACCCTCTCAATAACTGTTAGTATATTATTTGACCATTTCCAATTGATCCATTTTGGTTACGTTACCTCTCAAATTAAGGAAATGATACTCACAATCAATATGAATCTCCCCACCATAGAAGTTTCCTCATCATTATTTCAAAAAAACAAGTACTCATCCCATGGTATATGCTCTGTCCTTACTAAATATGATACTTATACATGGCCATCACACTTATTCTAAGCGTTAAAACAGTAATAGGGGAAACTAGGTGCTTATAACCCCCAGTAAAAAAAATTATCTCTTAGTTTCATATGTGATGATCATCCTGAGTCACATTCATGAATATCACTGGAATCTAGTAGAAAATTCAAAACTAATACATATCAATAATGTTATCACACCCGATCATTTTTAAAACATTATCCTAAGAACCAGGATAAATTGACATTGTTATGGAGGCTTTAGTACATGTCATGATCAGTAAACTATCAGATCCAGGCCACTCTAATGTGTAGATGACACATAAACATAGACTGATTTAATTCACGACCCTTTCTGTAGGTTTTCGTGAAAAAATGTTCATGGTATTACATTAACCTGTCTCTCAAACAACATGTGGTTTAACACATCACTCCTTAACTCAACTTAAACTACGTGTAATAACACATGATAAAATGATTTAAAAATAATGTAGTAGGTTTTTTTCATTCCTAGCATATGATATTGTACACATGGACCAAAACAAAGTCATGTTATCCAAATGAATATTAATATTCTTATGAATCTGGAGTAGTACTCTATTAGAAAATAAGAATGGTCACATGACCATCATAGTGTCTGAACATGACTAGGGAATGTCTAACTCACTAATTCAAAACATTACAGGATGCTCACGTCCTTCACCAAGACTGGATTACTAAACGACCATTAATCAAAATGGGGGTGTTTTTCTATCTATAAGAGTCCCACTCAAGATAAAAAACACCGAAATGGAACCTCATGGATGAAATTCTACACAATAATTTACCGATGCTAATTATTTTCAAAGGTTTCTACATGAAATGGTCTATCCCCTTACTAAATAATAGGGAAAATACTCTATGAAAATGCCAAACCATAAATGATACCTATGATTAATGTAATACAATCTAGATCTATATAAATGAATGGTCAAAGTTATCTATGTGTATTTTTCATGTTCCCATTCAAGGAAACTCTTAAGGAAACATTTAAACTATCATTACATGAGGTTTGAATTAAGAACACCCCTTAAAGTTTTAATTTCATCTATTTTCATCTATTCAAAATTATTTTAAAGGTAACTATAATTGAAACATTATTTAGGTGAAACAATTTATCATGATATAAAATTTATCTCATAATTTTCCTTCAACCATTTATTCTTCCACAAAGTTATCATAATTGAGATTATTTAAATGAATTTTCAATTATAAGAGATTGAGGAAAAACAGTTTAGGATGTGATTTTATTTTATATAAATTAGTCCTTGAATAAAAATATGGTCGAAATCCAATCACAAGTTTTGTAGGATTATATGTTCATTGGTTTAGTTAATGTCCACTATATATTATATGTAACACTATATAAGTGGTTGCTGGAACATCATATAACTATACTTATATTGAATGAGTACACCCACATTGGGTTAAGCACCAAGTAATATCAAATGAGCGGTGACCTATAAATATCCAATCATTCCTACCTAGGTTTATATAAATCAATCCCAATAGAAGTTGATTTATTTAAGATTATATAAAATCATAGTGTAACGACCTGAATCCGGAGACCTTCCACTAGTACCCCATACCCGGTTCGCCACATGACCTCAAGATGATTTTCCCAAACACCAGAGGCTGCCGAGTAGCAACGAGGGACTTGTTAAGTTATTGGGGAAACTATTCCCTCATTTGGTAAGGTATACAAGGCAAGAAAACAATAGTCAATAGAGAAAGTAGTAAACAGAATACAAAAACTAAAACTAAACAGCAGAAGCAATGAACATATAATGATAATGATAATGATGTAGTAGGTACAAGTATCTAAGGAAAGTAGTAAACACAACTACGTGCTAAAATACAACTGAAAACGAAGTATGAAAGTAATCAACAAATCCAGCAGCATCACAAGCCTATGCTCGGTCCTATGCTCTCCAGCTCCAACCAGCAATCATGTACCCAAAGTAGAAGGGACACAATCCCTGTCCACACCTGCAACCATATAACCTGTTTGGTCTTAAAAGCAAGACCCAAACAAGGTGTGAGACTAATCCCAGTAGGCAACACCACGAGATCTGTGCCCTACTGTCAGTGAGTAATATAGCAAAAGTAAAGGAAATAAATGCAGTAGAGAAGAAGATGTACACTAAAGTAATCATTACTATCAACTCCATTAACAGTTATTTATTAGTTCAGTACAATCATTTAGCTATCAACCATGGAACCTAGCAACAGCTCTATACTCCCAAGGCAAGCAAGTAATGAAAAAGGGTAACTCATCAGTCTACCTAAACAGTAAGCAGTACAAGCCCAAACTTGTTTTTTTGGCTTGGGGAACTCATCACAACCAACAAAAAACTAAAGCACTGACTCTCTAGGTGTCTCTTACTAGCAAAAACCCTCTAATCAAGTAAATGTACAAAGGCACAGACACTATGGGAAGCTCTCACCGTCAATTCCCCTATGGTATTGCAACGAAAGATATAGACTCTCTGAGGAAGCACTGAATCTAATTACCCATATAGTCTCGCTACATAACTAAGGACACTCCGAGGAAGCAGAAAGTCCCATTCCCATAGGTCCTATGATCGATAATAATTATAACAGACTCTCTAGGGAATCCCTAATCGTCAATTCCCCCTTTAGTCTACCACATCGGGTTCACTCATCCCTGAGCAGTTTAGTCATGCGTAAATGACTATTATCAGCCTATGTATGTTCAAAACTACTAGGCTAATATCTAAAAATTCATGTACAAGCATATACACATCATGCAATACATGCAATCAATTCAAAAGGCATACTAGCAATGTTCAATAGGGTTGCCTCATAGGCAAACCGCGCAAAACAGCAATAATCATCCCAAACAATGGAAAAACCCCATGGGGTGATCCTCAAACATGCTAATATGAAATTATTAACCATATAATAACATCAAGAATACAAGTAATCTATGTCAGATAACAAAACAGGATCAAAACCATAACCTGAGATACCCGATACATGGGTATCCGACACTTTTTCACCAAAACTCAATGACATTCAACGTAGGGCAACAAACCACATAGATCGATCCCAGTAGATCGATATATGTGAACCACAATGATATATTCCCCTTAGAACGACGTAGATATGGGAAAATGCAAAAAACGCTCATCCTATGATAACTTGAAAACGACAAGGAATCAAGAAACAAGTTTAATGAAGAATGGGGAACTCACTGCTACACTTCCAAAGAAATTAACGGAATCTGGAACGGAGGTCGGATGGAGGCATGGTGGCTCAAAGAAGATTCAGTCATATGGTCTCTCTCGGACTAACGATACCTGGAGAAGAAGACACTTCTGTGCATCAGGCGTGACCATGGTCCATTAAATAAAAAAATAACGTACATGGTATGCACTTATAGAGTACACGACATGTACTAGGTCTTTTCTGTACTCCACCAGTATCGGCCTCCACATCACCCTTACACACCGTGTGTGTGGCCCGGACATAGCTAGCACATGGCTTCGGCGGGAAAAGAGTACAGAACTTGTACTCAGAAAGTACACGGCATGTTCTTCAAAAATATCCAGAAACATTATTTTTCTCAAAAACTCCAGAAAAAGGATAAGCGTACCAGAAAAGAAGATTCAGGTTCTTAAAAACACACCCCCTTAAAGAAATTCATTCCGGAATTTCCCTAACGAGGCAGAGAAGATGAAACCCCAAATAGATCCGACCACTACAATCTTACATCGGCATCCCTCTCCCAAGTCTCATATTGTACTTGCCTGTGCTGCCATAGCACCCGTACGAGAGGAACATAACTCCCGTGGATAACCCTCGTACTTCGATCAACAATCCAGATAAGATGCTCCTCGAACGATGCATCTGCTTTAAGCTCGACTTCCTCGGGCTGAAAGACGTGAGACGTGTCTGAAAAGTAACGTTGGAGCTAAGAGTCATGGAAGACATCGTGCATGGTCTGATACCTCTGAGGTAGCTGCAACTGATAGGAAATCAGCCCAACTCACTCCAAGACCTCAAACGGCCCGACATACCACGGTGAAAGCTTACCCTATCATTGAATCCTTATATGTCCGAACCTCGGTGCGACACGTAGGAAAACCCGATCACTGACCTCGGACTCTAGAGGTCATCTCCGCTGATCAGCATAAGACTTCTGTCGAGACTGCGCTGTAGAAATCCTCTTCCGAATCGGCTCTATCTACTCTAAAGTCTCATAAACAAGCTGAGGTCCCAACAAAGATGCCTCTCCAGCCTCCAGCTAGCATAAAGTTGATCAGCAAGGCCTACCGTACACGGACTCGTAAGGTTCCATCTGAATACTTGCCTGAACATTATTGTTATAGGAAAACTCCACGAGAGGAATATGCCTCTCCCAAGAACCGCCAAAGTCTAGGATGCAAACTCAGATCATATCCTCAAGCACCTGGATCGTGCGCTCAGACTGGCCATCAGTATGGGTATGGTATGCTATACTCAAAAGTACCTATGTACCCAAGGCCTGCTGAAGTCCCTACAAGAACCGAGAGGTAAAGCGAACATCCCTGTCTGAAACAATTGAGTGGGGAACTCGATGTAGACGAATGATATCCTGGATGTAAAGTCATCGCAGATCATCAAAAATGAAAGTCTCCTAGATTGGAAAGAAGTGAGCAACCTTTTTAATACTGTTGACGATGACACAAACAACATCATTCCCTTGAGGCGACCTCGGAAAACCATTCATGAAGTCCATCACGACATTGTTGCACTTCCACTCTGGAATTCGTAATTGCTGCAAAAGCCCCGCTGGTCGCTGATGCTCTGCTTTCACCTGTTGACAAGTAGAACATCTCATGACAAAACCCTCCACAACTCTCCTCGTACCTGGCCACTAGTACTGGTGGTGTAAATCACACTACATCTGGGTGACGCCAGGATGAACTGCCCAGACTGAGGAATGGAAGTCTCGCATCAGCTCGTCGCGTATATCTGCTGGCACCCATATGCGTCCTAGGAAACACAAGATCTCATCCTTGCTAACAGTCCCCTAGAAAGAGGTTCCTCTCCTGAGATGATTTCCAGTAGGGCTAGGCCTTCTAAATCTCCCAGCTGCCTCATCCGAACATGGTCCAGAAGTACAAAGGTATCCACCATAAAAGATAGGAAAGTTTTCCCATGCCTGTCGTGCACCTCCGAATGCCTCTCTGAGACCAGAGCCATTAGTTTCCACTCACTACTGGCCTCTTGAACTGCATGTATCTGAGTTATCATGCTCAGATCATCAGCCACTGCGTTTCCTTTCCTAGGTGTATAGGAAATCTCGAAATCGAAGGACTGGAGATACTCAACCCACCTCCGTTGTCTCAGATTCAGGTCACGCTGTGTGAAGATGTACTTGAGACTTTTGTGGTCAGTGTATACCACAAAATGATCTCCCAGAAGGTAATGTCTCCAGCAACATAAATCATGAACAACCGCAGCCAACTCCAGGTCATGTGTAGGATAATTACTCTCATGTGGCCTCAACTGCCGAGATCCATACACAACCACTCGATCCTCTTGCATAAGCACTGCTCCAAGTCTGATGCCAGATGCATCAAAGAAAATTGTATAGCTCTTTCCCATCTATGGAAAAACTAGGGTTGGTGCTGAAGTCAATCTCTCCTTCAGCTCTTGAATGACTGAGTCACATGCTTCTGACCAAACAAACTTCACCTCTTCTTAGTCAATACCATAAATGGTGCTTCTAGGCGTGAGAATTCATGTATAAACCACCTGTAGTAACCAGCCAGCCCCATGAAGCTCCGTACCTCGAAGACGTTCTTCAGCTGCTCCCAGGTAACAACTGCTCTCACCTTCTCTGGGTCTACTGATACTCCTATCTCTGAGATGACATGACCCATGAAGGGAATCTCGTCCATCCAAAAGTGGCACTTTGAGAGTTTAGCATAAAGCTGATGCTCCCTCAGTGTACTCAAAACGATCTCAAGATGGGTTGCATGGTCATGTCGAGTGTGAGAGTACACAAAGATATAGTCCACGAAGACCACGATGAAGGAATCCAAGTAAGGATGGAACACTCGATTCATAAGTTCCATGAAAACTACTAGTGCATTCATAAGACCGAACAGAATAACTGTATACTCGTAGAGGCCATTCCTGCTCCTGATGGCTGTCAGAGGTATATCTGAAGGGATAACGCGCAGATGATGATAACCAGACCTCAAAAAGATCATCTAGAACACCTGAGATCCTCGAAGATGATCGAAGAGATCATCAATCCTCGACAAGGGATATCGGTTCTTGACAGTAAACTAGTTCAACTTCCGATAATCCAGACAAAGTATAAGGGTACCATCTTCCTTCTTCACGAACAGGATAGGAGAACCTCAAGGAGAAGTACTGGGTCGGATGAAACCCTTTTCGTACAACTCCCCCAACTACTTCTTGAGCTCATACAACACAGGTGTAGCCATCCTATAAGGAGGAATGGACACCGGTGCTGCTCCTGGTATGAGCTAAATTGAGAAGTCTACTTCACGCTTCAGAGGAAAACACAAAAAGTCTTCTGGAAAGACATCTAGAAATCGATTAACCACTGGAGGAAAATCTAACTGGGAAGTCCCCTGGTCATCAAGATAAAGACTAGCCATCTGGGCTGTAACTCATCCTAGCCCATGATGCTCGAGTCGGCTCGACTCGCCTGAACATCCCACTCGCCCTTATGAAGGAATGATTCACCCTCTGGTGATATGAAACTCACCCTATGATGATAGCAATCGACGACTGCCCTGAAGGGAACCAACCAGTCCATACTGAGAATGACATCATAGCCCTTCATCTCTAGGACATAGAGGTCCCATATGAAATGATTCCATGAAACCTCGAGAGGGCACTCCTTGAACCGATGTACGCTAGATGTCCTTGTTCCCAAAGGCGTGTCGAGAGTCAACATGTCAGCACACGAAAAGACATAGAGCTCAAGGCATTCCACGACAACAACAGAGATAAAGCTATGTTAAGTACCAGTATAAAAAAGTCCTGATGATAAAACTAAGGCTACTAAGATCGTACCTCGAATTGTGGTGGGTCCGGGATCTTGATCCTGATGAATCTGCTCTACAACAAATGTTTGGCCGGTACCGCATCCCTATGTAGCTTGAAAACCCTGAGCTGCTCCTCCCTGAGCCTGACCACTAGGTCCACGGTCTCTACCCTGACCTGATCACCCTGCAGAACCCCAGCCCCCAGTCTGCTGTGGAGATGGTAATCTTGCTCCTGTACGCGGGGTCGAAACTGATCCTCTTTCACCAGCCGTTGGAAGGGGAACCTTGCAGAAACGCTGCAGATGACCCATCTTACCGCTGGATCGGCACTCCACTGGGTCCCTTGAGCACTGGGGCTTCTTATTACCACTCCTCCCACATTGATAACACACCACTTGGGTTCCAAAATAGGGATCTCGTCTACGATAAGTAATACCTCGCTTCCTCGGGTCGCCTTAGGTAGACTCTCGGTGGCCCTTCCTACTGTCTGTCTGGCGGGAATCAGCCTTGGATGCTGAACCACCATGTTCCACAGCTCCAGTCTCCCTCAGGTACCTCTCCGAGATGATTGCCCGGTTGACTATCAGAGTTATATAAGTAAACTGAAAGACATTCACCTGCGATCTGATCTCTGGTCTAAGGCCTTCCTAAAACTTCCTCGCTAGAAAGAGCTCATCATTTCCCAGAATGGGAGTGAATCGCTGTAACTCAATGAAGTGGGAGGAATACTCCATAACTGAGAGATTATCCTGCTGCAAGCTCATGAACTCCCTGGCTCTTTCATCCCTTAACATCGCTGGGTAGAAGTAGTCATAAAACCTACGCTGAAAATCATCCCAATCCATATCCTGCTGGAGCCCCATCTGAGAGACTACGTCCCACAATCTCTTGGCAGAGTCATGCAGCATATATGTCGCGAGCTTCACCCTCTTCTATGGAAGCATATCTAGATGCACGAAGATGGACAACATGGATTCTTGCCATGACTCTGCAGCCTGGGGTCCTCCATCCCATGTGAAGGTGGGAGGATGCTGCTACTGGAAGACCCACATCAACTCTTCCATAGTCAGGGTAGGATGCTGAAATCCCTCGAAGGTCTGCATGAATTTCATGAAACCCTCTCTGAACTGAGCGTTGGCACCAGTGTCTAGAATCACTGTAGGTGCCATGTCCGGAATGATGGGTGGAACTACTGGTAGTCCCTGATCGGTCGTATCAGGCATACGATCGCTGCCTGGTTCCTGGCGTGCAATGGAAGGATTTCTCGGTGCCATAGCTCTGAAAGACCAAAACACACCTTCATTAAAGACGAACACAGTTGCAACACAGGAGAGTTAAAATGGAATTGGAGGGAAAAACCTTTAAATCTGAGAAAAACATGACTACACGGCGTGTAGTACCACTACACGGCGTGTTTCATAAATGTTTACCCTGGGCGTATACCTTGTCCATACATGGACGTGTAAACTCCCTGACTACACGATGTGTTCTTAAACAACACGACATGTACTGACCCTATTCTCCCTACTCGGTTACACTTACACGACTGAGTCACACGGACTGTCCCAGCCGAAGACTACACAGAGTGTTTGAGGAAGACACGACATGTACTAGACATGCCTTACCAGGCCCGTGTTGTTAGAAACATGGCCTGACACACGGTCGACACAACACAACATGTTCCCAAGGGACACGAAGTGCCCTTGAAGGTAAAACTCGGCCCGTGTTGTTCGTGACACGGATGGGTACTCGGCTGATCCTTACACGGCATGTTCTGAACAAACACGGCGTGTATAAGAGAAGATAACACTAACCCATGTTTTTTAAGATACGTCTTGGTACCGGGGAAAGGGTACACAACGTTTGTATACCGAACACGGAACGTACTAAACATGCATTAACCGGCCTGTGTTGTTAGTCACACGTCCATGATCCTAGTTAGCCTCTAAACGGCGTGTACCTAGAGTACACAACGTGTTCCTGAAAACCATTTATATCTCCGTGTCCCTGTCCACACGGTCAGTGACACAGCCAAAAACTACACGGCGTGTATATATAAAGTACATGCCAGTTATTCTGGGTTTTCCAGACAGTAGGCTCAGAACTGCACCGGAGCCCAGAAAACACATAAAAACAAGGGTTAAGGTGCCAAATTCCAATCAGTGGGGGACCGTACTCCCCTTGAATCAAATCTTGGCATTATAACGATGCATAGAACAATCCACAGTATAAGAACTCACGACCCACCAAATTCCGATCCTCGAGGGCCCATAACACCTCTTTGATAAAAGTTTGGCATCCGTGATAAGAAAACTCAAACAATGATACCCTATCAACATAACATATATTCTATCACATCAGCTATCACAACAGTATGCATTGTCTATCAAAAATCATATCACAATAGAATGCAATCTTTAATGAATCCTAAATGGCATGGAAAGATGCATGGTTGTGATCTTCTAACATGTGCCTATATGACGAATGAGATGGAAAACCCTCATCTCATCTGGTTGAAACAAAATAGAACCCCAATCATAAAAACAGTAACATCATAAAACAAGTGCATCACCCAAAGATGAAATAAATTAAACTGTAACATTCACAAAACTCAAATTGGAAATATTCGAGGTAATCGGGATTTTTCCATGTATATGGGTTCTAGAACGCCTGGGCATAGATATTTACCATTTACTTATTCCATCCTATCCCTTTCTAATGTCGCTAAACATTAATTCAATAGAAAAAGGAAATAACTCCTCTGATACCATTTTGTAATGACCCAAATCTGGAGACCATATACTAGTGCCCTGTACCTGGTTCGCTACATGACCTAAAGTGCATTTCCCCAAATTCTAGAGGGTGTCGACTAGCAGTGAGGGCCTTGGTAAGTTATTGGGGAAACTATGCCCTCATTTTTGAAGGTACACAAGCTAAGAAAACAACTGTCAATAGCGGAAGCAGTAAACATCATACAAACACTGAAACTAAATAGCAGAAGCAATGAACATATAATGATAATGATATTGATGCAGCAGGTACAAGTATCTAAGGAGTGCAGTAAACACAACAGCGTGCTGCAATACAACTGAAAACGATGTATGAAAGTAAACAACAACTCCAGAAGCATCGCAAGCCTAAGCTCAGTCCTATGCTCTCCGGCTCCAACCAGAAATCATGTACCCAATGTAGAAGTGCCACAATACATGTCAACACATGTAACCAAATAACCTTTTTGGGCCGAAAATAAGGACCCAAATAGGGTGTGAGACTAATCCCAGTAGGCAATCACCACGAGATCTGTGCCCTACTGTCAGTGAGTAATATAGAAAAAGTAAAGAAAATAATTGCAGCTGAGTAGCAAATGTACACTAAATTAAGAATTCCTACCCACTCCATTCACAATTATTTATTAGTTCTATACAATCATTTAGATATCATCCATGGAACCTAGAAACAACTCTATACTCCCAATGAAAGAAAGTAATCAAAACAGCTAACTCAGTAGTCTACCTAAATAGCAAGTAGTAAAAACCCAAGCTTGTTCTTTGTCTTGGTGGACTTATCACAACCATCCAATAAATAAAGCACTGACTCTCTGGGTGGATCCTACTAGCAAAACCCCTCTAATCCAGTAAACGTACAAAGGCACAGACACTCTGGGAAGCTCTCACCATCAATTCCCATGTGGTATTGCACCAAATGATATAGACTCTCTGAGGAAGCACTTATGTCTAATTCCCGCTAAAGTCTTGCTACGCAAATAAGGACACTCTGAGGAAGCACAAAGTCCCATTCCCACAGGTCCTGCGATCAATACTAATTATAACAGAGTCTCTAGGGAAGCCCTAATCCTCAATTCCCCCTTTAGTCTACCACACCAGGTTTTCTCAGCTTTGAGCAGTTTAGTCGTGCATAAACGACTGTTAGCAGCCTAAGTAAGTTCAGAAACTACTTGGATAATAGCTACAAATGCATCCACAAGAATATACACAATAGGCAATACATGCAATCAAGTCAACATGCATACTTGAAATGTGCAATAGGTTTTCCTCATAGGCAAACAGCGCCAAACGACAATAATCATCCAAAAGAAGGGGAAACACCCATGGGGTGATCCTCAAACATGATAACAAGTAATTATTAACTATCTAATAACCTCAAGAATACAATCTTTTTAAGGCAGATAAAAAAACAGGATCAAAACCCAAACCCGAGATACCCGATACATGCGTATCTTACACTTTTGCACCAAAACCCAAAGACATTAAATGTAGGGAAACAATCCACCTACCTCGATCCTAGTATATCGATATATGTGACCCACGACGATAGATTCCCATTAGAACAATGTCTATCTGACAAAACGCTCAAAACTCTCAACCTATGATAACATGAAAATGAGGAGGAATCAATAAACAAGTCTAAAGTAGAACGAGGAACTCATCGTTGCGCTTCCAACGCAATCGAAGGCGGTTGGAACAGAGGTCGTATGGAGGTACGGAGACTTGGAGATGATTCAGCCATACGGTCACTCTCAGACGAACGAAACCTAGAGAGGAAGATGCTTCTGTGTGTCAGGCGTGTCCCCGGTCCGTTTAATAAAAAAAGAAAGTACACGGTATGTACTTTTAGAGTACACGACGTGTACTATGTCTTTTTCGTACTCCGCCAAAATCGGCCACCACATCACCCTTACACACCATGTTTGTGGCCCGGACATGGCCAGCACACAGCTTTGGCCGGAAAAGAGTACACGTCTTGTACTCAGAAAGTACACGGCGTGTACTTCAAAAATTTCTAGAATCTTTGTTTTTCTCAAAAACTCCAGAAAAAGGAAAAGCGTACCTAAAAAGAAGATCTGGGTGCTTACACTTAGTGTGTTTATCCCACAAGCATATCATGTCAAGTCCAACCTACTTATATCATTTCCAATTTATTTCACAAAAATGAAACACCATGACTGGCCTACTCATGTTGAATCATGTATAAGATTCATAAGAAACCGATTCATTTTACGAGTTAGATTTTTAATATCTTTTATTTCAATAAAATGATCCTATTATATGAAATAACATTTCCATGTTATAAAGGCACTCACTTTTATATTATACAATGGGTATTCATGTAATTGAATCAAGGTTTTCCTCTTTAGTCTATGAATATACAAGTCATAAGTGATGGTTTTATTATATTGGTTTTCCTTACCAATTTATAAAGGTTGAAACACTTTATAAACCACTATTTTTCCCATTTAATAAAAACTATTATTCTTTTATCCCATTCAATGAATGTTACATGGCATAAATATGTCTAGAGTTTTTATTTATGGTTACACCATTAATATATATGGGAAAAACCATTTTGGTTGATGGAGACACTTTAATAACCACTCATACATCATACTATCATAAGGAATGATATCACAGAGTAAGGAATAAATATATACATGTAAATACCTATATAGAAAGGGTATACTGGAAAACATCAAGTGATCTATAAATTTAACATACTTTGAATGGAATATGAATGGAATGTAAACCCCGATTTTCCTATAATGATGTATGTAACAATAAATCCTTGATATATTGGTCCATGGGAAGAATCCACAAATAAGAAGAAAATATCATAAATCATTAACTAGTATAAATTACTCCAATCAATCATGGTGACGTAATATTAAATTATAATAACAGCAACATAAATAATACCATGATTGGAAACATGATCTTTTCCATGAGCATGTGTTAGATAGACCTAGACCTGATATATTTGGAAAGTTATGACACATTCCTAGTCCATTATATACATCCAAAATAGTAATACAAAGAAAAATAATCATCTGAAACCACTTTGTAACACCTCGACCCAAGATCCACTTAATGGTTCACCGAGAGGGTTCTCCACATGGCCTTAAGAGAGCCTCTCCTTATACTAAAGGATATTGACTATAACTGAGTGTATTAAGGTGGTAAAATAGGGAGACTATACCCTCATGATTATCATAGAACAATGTCATTAAATATAATCAACATTAGAATAAAATAAATATTATAAAAACAAAATAATTTTAATAACTGAAAATCAATAAGAAATGAATGAATAAACATGCATAAACTTACTACAGTGCACAAGTAGCAGACATAAAACAAGTAGTATATAAAAAATTATAGTATTAAAAGTATAAATAGATAAAATTATATAACTCCATAAGGAATAACAGGTACATCCTTAGTCTCCACTCCCAATTTCTCGTGTTCTATCCTGGTTCATAATGAAAAACGACTTAAGGAACATTTAAAATCTTATCCCATAGTTTGGAAGTCTTTCCAAGAACCAATTGATATCCTGAATAGGTTGTGAGATAAAATTAGTAGTCCAACACCAGTAGTTTCTAGAATAATTCATACAATGAGTATAAAATGAGCAGTGTGTAAGTATAAAAAATATAAAGAAGCAGTGTAAGATGTTAACAAGTCAACCCGGGTTCCTAGAGGACAACCATCTAACGGTACCCGCTATGTCATAAAAAAGAATATCCTTGAATAAGTTTAACCATATATATATATAAGTATTTATAATTATATATATATATTATGTATATACACGCATATGTAAATATATATACCGATATGTAATACTATCCAATACCTATGGTGTAACCCAGACGTCTATGCATAATTATAAGAGTCTCATATTTTAAATATGGGTTGTCATTACCATCTATCTCAAAGGGTAATAAGGGACACCATTCCCAAATATCATGAATAAAAAGGGTATCTATGACTAAGGAACGTGTATAATAAGAAAAACCAAGCATGAGGATCATGTATAGTAAGGCATTCCATGACTGATGATCATGTAAAATAAAGGACTCCATTCAAAAGAATCATATATAATAAGGGATTACATACCTTAGGATGATGTATAATTATGGATCCAGTTCATTAGGATCATTTATAATAAGGTAAGACATTCCAAATGATCATGTAATATTAGGGACAATTTTTGATCATACTTACCATAATTCAAGAGATGGGTTCTGGCCATTTTACACTTCATTTAGTCAAGGGAATATTCCACAATGTCTATAAGGGTCATGTGACACAACTGTACTTATTAATTCCATTTAATTAGATTTATCCATTTCCTTTAGGAGTCAATCCAATCCAAATTAGAAGTTTTTTAGTCAAATAAGCAATTATAAAGTCATGGGGAATTTCAAAAGAACACCTAAGAGGCGGAACTAGTCGAAGGTAACATCCTCCAATAAGGAAAATGGTGGGTGAGACATTTCTAATAGGGATAATGAATTAGTATAGGATAATACATATTTTAAAAGAAACATATAGAAATTATGTCTCGTGGAATCACAACATATGACATAAAACATTAAGTACTTAAGGTAAAAGTGATAAACTACCTACCTTATGACAAAGATTCTTCACCCATCCCTTATTTTTATATGATTTGAGTTAGAATGAGAGAAAAAATAATAATAGAAAAAAACCTTGAAAATATAGCATAATATCTTTCCTAGAAATATCATCCACAATAGGTAGATAAGAAAATATAATAAAAAAGAAGAATCATAGCCTTACTAAGGGATATCCAACACAATTAACGACAACCAATTTAGTGTTTGGATAAAGGAGGTATGCCAAAGCCTAGGAGGAGTCCAAGGGAGATTTCCCAGGGAGGGGAATATAGTGAAAGGATGTTAGGAGAAACATGAGGTGAAATATTTTAAAAAGGATGGGATTAATGGTTATTTCTGACCCATTAAACAATCGCATGGGGTAGAAAGAAGACTTGGAAAACCGTGTACCAACCATGTGATGCTACTGTTAGAAGGGAATCCCGCAAACACGGCTAGGGTCATGGTTTTAAAAACACATTAAAATTAATGTGATCACCTCTAAAATTTTCTTTATACAACTAGCATGATCTTGTGTCCTCATGTTCAAGGGAAACCCTGAAACATAGCTAGGGTCATGTTTTTAAAAACTATTTAAAATCCATGTGATCAACTCTAATATTTTCTTTAGAAAACTAGTATGACCATGTGTCCTCAACTGAATGGTTTGAGAAACCATGTGACACCCCATATAGGGCCACACAATTTGGGTGAATAGTTAGGGCTAACAATGCACAGACCGTGCAACCCATCCAACTTTCCAAAAACCAAGATTCTAGATCACAATTCTCTTAGAATTCATCCAAACTCTTGAGACACCTCTTAGGCATTAAACCCCATACAAAAAAACATATTAGGTTCCTAAACACTTTGAATTACATTCTGAAGCTCAATTATAGATTTGGACTATCCAAAAATCTAAAATTCATTTTCCTATGGATATTTAAATTGGTTAAGAAACACGGGATGTTGCAATAACTACCCATGATTTTAAAAGAACACTATATTTGATAGCATATATCACACACAACACGAAGACTAAAGCAACCTTTTGATTTTATTATTTAAATTTATAGTGATCACATAACTACTGAATTGTAAGGAATGAATAGGATTAACCATATTATGAAATAAAAATAAAGGCATTTATTATTACAAATTTATTGATTAATTCTTAGGAAATATGCACATAATTTTTAGAGAAATAATTTTATTCTTCAAAAAAAAGTTCATAAATGGTTTTTATTTATTTTTCTGAATTAATATTATAATTTATTTCAATATATTTTATGGTTTTTCAAAATATATTATAATTCTTGAAATTACCCTATCAAAAATATTTTAGAATAAATTTTTGGGAATTTTTTTGAAAAGATTGATTTTTTAGTGAATAATAATAAATACCGATATTTGTAAAATTGTCCTTTATTTGAATTGAAAAGATACATGTAATGTATTAAAATTTAACCATAATTAATTAATTTATCCTTTATATATAAATAATTTATTTAATTAAATAAGAATAAACATTATACTTTATCATGGTATAAAAATAATTTTAGAAAAAAAATCCATAATTTCTTTCTTCAGAAAACTGATTTTCACCTCACTTTGCAAGATTATTATAAAATTAATTTATTCTACTTATAGATATTTAATTGTTTAAAGTAGTTTACATATTTTTAATCATCATGATTATTAGTTTTTAATAATTTCAACTTAATTGTTTGTCATAATTAATATTAAAAAGAATAAAAAATTATCACCATTGGAAAATGGTTAATTGATTTATCCTAGGATATAAATAATTTATAAGGCTACAATTTTTATTCTTAGTTATTATTATATGAATATATTTATACACATATAACTTTAGAATAAATATTAATTTTTTTATGGGACAATTATCTATTAAAATGTCCTATATAATATTATGAGTAGTGAAAAATAATAAATGTCACTCTAGTACCTTTAAATATGTATTGTTTGATCACATAGAGATAAAAAGAAGTTGAAAATGAATCATAAGGGTTATATTTTGAATAATTAAATTATACTTATTTTTATTTTTATTGAGTATATGATAACCTTCAACTCGTATACAATGTTAACACACTACTTGTACGAATAGTAGACAAATCAAAGTAAAGGGTTTTAAAAACATATAAAGTAATATTTTCAGATAAACTATTATGTCACACAATTTCTATTGTTAATATTAATTTATAACTTATAGTTAAGTAATATATAGTTTAATTATTTTTTATTTGATTTATTTAATGTGAAATTAATTTTATTGTGTCAAAAATGAAATTAATGATATTTTATAAAAAATAATAATTTATTAAATTATTTAAAATACATAAAAATATTTCAAGATGACCCTTAGGATGATAAATGGTTTAAAAAAATAATCCCTTAGCAATTTATGAGACAATTTTTACATTATAAGAACAATTATAACCCTTTAAGATCGAAAATGTTGTTACCACAGTTAAGGTTAAAATTGGTTAACTAAGTGGTTAAACCAAAAAATAATTTCTAAAATACCACTCAATGTACAAGGACCATAACTTGTATATCAAAAATCTCATAACAAAACGAAAGAGTTAACACTTAGTAATGATGATTTTAATAAGGAATTATTTATAAATGTATGTGCAAATATCATAAGTAGATCATATATTATATTATGTACTTGATTTTGGTTTATAATAATGAAAATTTAAATATATAATATAGTAGTTTAGAACACTTCTTATGTAATTAAAATGTGTGTTAAGAGTTTCTCATCTCACTTTTATTTCTACAATACATATACCATATTCACCACCAGTTTCATTTTTGTGGTGTAAATACTACCCCTTGTATATTATATATAATTAATATATTTATATTTATGTTATTTGATGTTTTATTTGAAATTATTTCATTCATGGTGTCTATGATTTAAAATTCACTAATATTTTAAGGTTTTTTTTCACAATCTCAAAAATATTCTGGATTGTTTATGTTTATGTATCCACTAGGGAAATTATTTGATCTTTCTATATTAAAATAAATATATTTTAATATACTTTGTTTATTTCTGGAAAGTAAAAAGTTTCCATTAATTTTTATATTTTTAATAACTCAAGTGAATGAAATAATCCTTTTAAGTAAAACCAACTTTATTTCACTCTTGAGTTTCATTTCCATGTTCTCAAAAAATGTTTTCAAGGATAGTTTTAATATTCTCATATGACTTTAAAAACTAATTTTTACCCATGAATAACTATTTAAATAATGGTTTATAATTAATATTCTTATCATAATACAAATTTGAAAGTCTTCACTTTTCACCAAAATATAAAATATATCTTTGTTTTAACATCCACATTATGAAAAAATGTTGTTACATTATGATAACTCAATGTTTTGAATATTAATTTACAATTTTACATAGTTATTTCATTATTAAAATATTTTAAAATTATTTTTTAAATTTTTCAAATGTGAATAAGTTATTTCAATATAAAATGGGTATTATCTTCATGAAATATTCTAGTGGTATTTTTAAAGTAATTTATTTTATATAGATATCATTTATTTAATCTTATTATTTAATAAGGTTATACTCTAATGATAACATCCACCATATTTCTATATATTTAATATGATTAATTTTAATAGGTAAAGTATTGACATTCTATATTCTAGTTATTCTAATATGAACAATTGTTTATGGTTAAACATGTTAATTTAGTTTTATTATTTATTTATATGATGAATTATTTGAAATTATTAAGTTATGGGTGGGACTTAGAATTAAATAGCCCCTATATGCCTCAGTTGGTAAAATGAGGCAAAATAAGATAGGTATTTGGATGATGCCTTTCCCATTTATATAATATTTCTTAACATGAAGCCTCAATACATAGTTTAATATATCTATAATTATGTATTCCATCATTATGACATTATTTATTGATGTACATGTGATTATTTTAATAGTTATGATAGCTATGGTTATGTTTCAATTTCATTTGATTATTTATGTGGAATTATTTAATTGTCATTCATTACTGACATAAGATTCTTTTTGATCAAGTTATTTATCAACTGGAATGAATTTTCAATTATTTACATTTAAATTTTTATTATTCCATTTTTATTCTAGGTTAGCTTCCATTTTATGAATACCATTTCTGAGTATTTATGATCACCCCTTTCTTATGTTTACATTCCATAAGAAACTAGGAAGTGTATTATGAATGATAACCAAGGAAATTTAAGAGTGAATAATTATGTTATCAAACAATATAATATTTTTTTATTTTATATTTTCAAATGTAATTTGAGATTCAAGTATGTATATAGTTTACCAAGAATAATAAAAAATCCATTCAATTGGGTTGTGATCACTTTTATCTAGTCCCAATGTAATAATGTAACCACTGAATCTGGGCTACTGAGTTTAGGGTCTTTTCAATCATGGTGTGGAGAAGGGGGTCACACTCTGGCTAAAAGACCACCACGCCATGGAGGGATGGAGGTGAATTATTGGGTTTAGGAATATAACATATCACTCTGAGGAAAGTGTTTACCAAAATGTTATGGGTTCGTAGAAAATTAGAAAAATGTTTAAGTCCTTGACTCATAATGTTTTTCAATAAATAAGGATTGTTTAGTATAAGAATAACTACGTGAAAAGGGGTGAGTCATGACCTGACATAGGGGGTCACACAGTGATGAGACCACCATACATTTCACCATATGCATAAGAGAAATATGTATAGTTAGGGTGAAATATATGAATTTTTATTTTGAAAAAACTCCATGATAGATAATTTGGCTATGACAGATGAAATTGTTTTGTGATGGGGGTGTCATGGGTAGGAGTGGTGCTATGTTGGCCTAGGTGTATAGGGTCATTTCTCCATGAAGGTTAGGGTCACACCATGATGTGACTATGGGTAGTAAATTAATGAGTTTTTAGGGATTATTGGGAGTTATTAAATGCTATTTTAAGGGGGATAACATCATGAGGGGTCTCTTATAGAGGTTTCATGTCTTGTTCCAAAAGGGTATATCCATTATATGCATCAAGTCTACTTATTTAAAATTATTAAATAATTTTTTAATTAAACAGTTGAGTTAAATTTTATATATTTTATTTATATATTTTATCTAGTTGACTATAAGAATTACCAAAATCCACCTTCTATCATTCATCTTACCTATTTAGATATTTTAGCTAACTATTATCCATTATTCGTGTTCTTCATCATAGGGGAATTCTATGGATTTTGGTAAATATATCATACTGAGTCAAATAATACCATGATATTTGGCCAATGGAGTCCTTTATACTATATGAAGTTGGTTCCTAGCTAATTCCAATGTTATACACATAATTATGGACCTTGTAATAATCAGGAAGGGGTATGGTTGTGGACGAGTGACCAAGAATATAACCACATATCGTTTCTGTTGGAGTTGGTGTTCTTGAACAAACATTTTTTAATTTTTGATTACATTTATATTTAATGATTTCAGTATTAACTATGAATATTATTAAATATTTTTATTTTTCTTCATGACTTTATTGAAATAACGTTCTAGTGTATCTATTATGTTGATATGGTCATAATCGTTCCCCAATATGATAAAAACCTTGAAATACCGTGATGATATTCTTAAATATATTTATATAGTAAGATAAAACACTATTATTAGAAACATAAAATGTTGAATGTAAAGTGTGTGTATTTATAAGAAGATGATACTTATTCTCATGAAGTTCAATCTAGATAATAACAAAGATGAGGGATTATAATAACAAACTCAGCAGTAGAAATTATGCTTGTTTATCTGTCAACAGATATTCCTATATATGATTGTGTTTAATAGACCACATACATTAATATTGTTATTAAATATTATTGAATTTTTTTTACTTTTATGTACTGACCAAAATCATTACATCATATTTTTGTAGGGAGTAGGGTACGTTGTGTGTGTTACCAATGAAATGTTATTAATGAATAAATAATGGAATTAATTTTCTCTTTTATATTTAGGGTAGTTGATATATCATCCCTTTTATTAAAATTGAACCATCACATTAAATTTCATGGACACGGTGTAATGATGAGTTTATTTCAAATAGTCAAATAAAGAGATATAAAGCACATTGGTCAACGAAATATGTGTATAACCTGCTTTATGATATATTGTGACCTAAGAACTATATTACACAATAAGAATTAGTGTGTGATTGTTTAAATTACAAAATTAATTCCATTATCTTTGGTTCCTTGACCCATTTCTAGATAGTGATTTGGAATTTAAGATATCCCGTCAAATGCCAATGAGAAAAAATCCTAGATGGTCATACACTAAGTGTTTTGATTGAACTCAATTAAATTTTATATGAATTTAATTATTGGAATAAATATTATTTTCAAGACTAAAGAATGATTTTTTTAAGATATGTTGATCAAAAATATTTTATAGGTAATGGATAATTAATTATTTGTTAAAAGATAATATATTTAATTATATACATATTTTATAAATATTTATTCTCTTTACTATGAATACAATATTTAATTTATTAAACATTTAATATATAATATTTCTTTAGACTGTGAATAGAATGTTTATTTATGAATAAATTTTTAACTAAATATTTATTCGAGTATTCGATATATGTTAAGGAGGATGCATAAACCATGATTGTGTCCAGTGATAAATTTTAATTTTCTATTTGATGATATAAAATTTACTGTTTATCAAGTTAGAACACACTATAATAATAATAATAGTATTATTATTATATGTCATGGGGTTAGATATGGATTATTATAGTATTTAAGGAAATTTGGTCAATTAAATAATATTTTTAACCTTAACTATAACTCTAACTCTATAAATATATGGTTAGGCCTATTGTGTTGGGTAAATAGAGCATTGGTAATTGTTATACACAACACATTTCTATCAAGATTACTCCATTCCTTATCCTATTAAGAATGAGAAGAAAAAGTAGGAATCAATAAAAAATGAAGGACCTTGATGTGATCAAGATGAGCAGAATAAGTTGACTGATCCTCTATAATAACACCCAACATTCCATTGATTTTTGGAAAAGATCAAAGGACCACATTTAGATCATCGATAAAGGGGCTCTACTTTGAGTCCTCCCTACATGATGACGGTAATGAGAAAATGGGTATTAGTTGGTCAATGATATCACTGAATAAAGATCCTAAAATGAGGTATTATTTTATATAATATATTTAAATTTATTATAAATTTAATTTTAATAATATCATATCTAGATTCTTGGATTTCTCTTCCAATATTTGATAGAAAAAATTTCATTCATCTTGATATTTTTGTCTTAAAAAATTGTGAAGTATCCATCTAATCTAAAAAATCCTTAAATTTTATTCTCAAAAAATATGATTTTACTATGTCTAGAACCATAAAATGATATCAAAGAAGCCACAATAAAATTTATAAATTTTTATTTGACTATTGATCATATATACAGAACTGTGGTTAGTTTTCATTTCCAGATTATTGGTCCTTTAATATAGAGTTTAAATAAAACTAATTAAAAAATTTAGTTTTATTAATTAAAGATTAATATTATCCTATGAAAAAATAATATATGAATAAGGATCACATATTACATCAAGAGTTTTTAATGATTACGGTTGGTAGATTGGGTTAAACAACGTATACCCATAGTATCTATTGCATACCAATATTCACTACACTTGGATGCGTTGTAGGATAGATGACATGCTGATAAATTATTACAAATGGTGTATTTTTTTACACCACATATTGACCAGGATAACCAAGAACATAGTTTTTTAAGTACATGGAATGTAGTTGGCCTGAATTTCATGTATTCTAGATGAATTAGCTGTGAAATTCATGCTAACACTGTGGTCAAATACACAGTTTATACCATGTGAGAATGAAATATTGAAAAATTGATGAAACAAAATATGTTTAGATGATATAAACATCATGTAAATCAATAATCACCATATCTGAAGGAAAAACTGAGTAAATTAGTGGATTATGTAGACCTAGGGAAAGTGGACCACATGACATGTGACTCATTAGTACAAGCCATATAATGTATCCATAATACATGCCATATCACTAGGTGATTATATTGGGGACATGATAACATGACCAAATGATGTTTATCTAATTTTTACATGCATTTTAATCTATTAAAGGTGCATGCTGAATCCCAAGGAGTTTATCTCGGATACACAGAAATTAAAGAACACTATGTGTATCTCGTTAATACACTATGTGCAGTCTCCCAATAAAGTACATAATTAAATTAAATTAACATAATTAATTACATCATTAAAAATATAATTATAATATTAGAGATGGATGGGGTTGACTATATAATTTTTTTTGAAGAATTAATAAATGATCAATTGATTATTTTAAATTATCTATAAATATTATTCATGACTTTTATTTCCCCTATTTTTTTATGATGGGTATCTCCATGAATTTTCATATTTTCATTAACATAAATGTAACTAATTTATTGATTAATTAATTAATTAATACAAGTTAGTATATCTTTAAAATAAATAATGAATTTAAGGAATGAAAATCCTTATAATTTTGAACTTTTATTGCATGTGTATGACCAATTATGAGCTTTGAATATACCAATGTATGACTTTAATTAATTTAATTTAATTTAATTTCATGGGTTTGGAATTATATATTATAAAACAAAAAATGATGGAATGTGATTTATTGGTCCCTATTTTATTATGTTAGACAAACATGTTAAAGGTTATTTATATAATTGCACTTAAATAATCCTTTGGTTCCCATCACATTCTTGATAGTTACAAACATATGTAAAAAAGGATAATATGAAGGTTTATAAAGGCAGTTCGAGATGGAATAAAGATGAAACAACGATAAGAAAAACATATGTTTATAGGTGGAATACTAGAAATCACTCCAAGACATATATAAGGAGTTTTACCATAAGGTTATAAGATGATTTATTGTCAACTCAATAAATCAACAATTATATAATCTCATGATTCAATGATTTTATTTATTTATATAAATCTTACACATGATTCATTTTATTGATTAAATACCTCAAAAACATAAATAAATAAATTAATATGGAAAATATTGAATTTGAATTAATATACTATGATTCAATGTTTTATTAAAACTTGTTTAATAATTTAATTAAAATTAACATAATATTAAAAAAAATATAAAAAGGATAAGAATAATTATTTATGCATTATAATTAAAAACCTCTCAACTAAATATTATGCAAGACAAAGCCTTCAATTACTTGATTTAGAATGAAACTATTATACTAAGTGTTTAACCAACCCTCATTATGACACATACATTTATTAGGGAGTTATTATGAACATGTTGGGTTATATTAACAAATTTATCTCATGAGAAGAAGAACTTAATAGAAATGATGTAAATTGGAGGTAAGTGTTGATGAAATATAATTAAGGTTCTATGGAATAGGTAGTCCACCAAATAGATAAAGGGGATTAAAACCTAATATTACAAAACATCGTTCTATATAAATTACTTTGATTAATTGAATATTTTGACTTTTGTGATTTGAGAAGGGATATATGTATCATTTAAACTATAATGTGATACATAATGGGATATTCCAAGTTCAATTGTGAGGGTTTTTGACCCTTGATAAAATAAGGGACACGTAATAAAATTTAAAATTATTATTATGACTCACATAACTTGTAATCAATAAAAGTAATAATAATATTAAATTTTAATATTATTGAATAATGTAAAGTTCATAATCCACATTATCCCTGGGATTAATTATAGATAAATTCCATCTATTAATGAGAAATAACTTCTAGTAATGGGTCATATGCCTATGGGTTGTGTTACACCATGTAAATATATATTATGTGTAGAATCCTCACTATATGATATTCTTATAATGGAGGTATGTAATGAAGAGTATTTTATCGATGATGAACACTTGAGAAATAAAATTTCAATTAAGTTATTAATGGTTTAAAGCTTTTCTAATGAACTCATGAAGTCAAATATGTATATATATATATATATATCATACTCCAGTATCTCCTTTTTTACTAATAGTTAGAATTATATGAATGTTTAGAGATATCCATGTACCTATTTCAAAGTAAAATTGTTGAAAGTGAACTAGATGAGCCTCACATTGTCATGATCATTGGATACATTGAGTGGATAGAGGCCTCAGGTTTTAAATTAACTACAAAATAGAACACTGATATCATTCTTTCCTCACTTCGTTAAATCTCATCCAACTTTATTTTCAATTACAATATGAACAACATAGAGAATTTTTGTCTAGAGCTTATCACATTTCATCACCATGTTGATAAGAAGATGAAGCATGAAAATAATTATATCATTATGGTTAAAAACAGGAAATGATAGATGAAGTGCAACACCCTGAGATTTTTTGAAATATTTTTTCAAATTAATTTAATCTTTTCAAAAAATTTTATTTAATGCAACACTAAATATAGCTTGTGAAAGTACCAATATATTTTTTATTTTCAAAAAACACAATTTGAAGTTTGCATTAAATTCAACACTCATATTATATTTCAACACATGAAACACTATGTTTGGCTTCTGTTACATACAAAGATGAGTTCCTTCGATATCTTGTGTTATACACAAGACCGTGTTTTACCAAACCACAGTGTAATATTAATATTATTAGTAAAATATTATTTTGTTTTTCACCTAGCCATTGTAATAGTTGTGTTGAATAATATTAATTAAATAATGAAAATATAGTTTACAAATGTATATAAGAAGAATTATTTTGTGACCAATTAACTAGAAATGAAAATTAATCCCTATTTAAAATATAGGATGTATTTTGATGGAAAACTATACTTATGTTATAAAAAAAATTTAACTCAATGAATTGATTAAAAAAATTTAAAAATTGTTTTAATTATATATATATTATATTCATTCAACCAGTTAATGATCAACTTATTTTTTTTGTACATGAGATAAGAATAAATTTAATTTCACACATAAATATATATTTGTCTAAAATGTATTTTTACTTCCATTAAATGGAACACCAATTATAAATATAAATTCTGATAATTTTATAAATTATTTTTGATAAAAAGAACATAATTTTTTAATTAATAATTTCAAAATTATCTTATGGAGAAATTTTGGTATTTATATGAGAAGTTTCTTTTTTGTTTGAATAGTGTAAAATTCTAAATTCTAATTATAAACTTCATTTTCAACTAATTAATTTATATTGTAAAATTGTATTTTTAATTTATTTGAAAATTATAATTAGATATATTATGCATAAAATAAAAAAAATATTGGTAATTTAAAAAATTTCACATTTAAATTGTATATAAAAACACTTCAAATATTTGAATATTTTTACTTTAAAAACCTATTGTCTCGTCCCATCTGTAGGATTAATATTTATCTAATTTCTATAACTAATTTGATTAGAATTTAGAAAACTTGATTACATATTTGTATTAATAAAAATTATAATTTATATTGTGTTAAAATTATTTTTTCTCAAAATATTATTGAATGTAAATAAAAATAATTACAGTTATAAAGGTAAAAATGAGTACACTTAGTGGTTAAACTTTAACATAACGGGCCAAATAATATAGAAAAAAATTAAAAAATCCATTTTATGACCATATTTTGACCATATAATCACTTATATATAAAATATATCATTATTGGAGTCACATGATGTAAGGGATACCTCTCAATAGTGTTTGCCTTTTTATATTTACAAGAATTCCACTCCTCCTCCACTACAAAAAGGAAATCCCCCCCTCAATTCTTTACACATATGAGGCCATTTGAATCATCCAAACATAATAAAAATAGTCTCCTAACTTACCTCTTATTACAATAGAAGCATATATTTTTGACTAAATCAATCTAATTTAGTCTTTTGGTGCAAAAAAAGGAATTACCCAAAGAAGAGGTAACATTCTTCAACAAGAACTTTTGTTTTACTTCATTATCCACCCAATAAATTTTTCATATTCAAAGATTATATAATAAATTAAGTATCATAATTGTATTTATATTTTTTTATGTTAATGTTTATATCAACAGTCACACAAAATTTCATCAAATATGACACACAATCGTCGTTCTTATGTACGAAAAAACTATCGCCTCATGAACTGATGTTGTTCTTTCTTCCATTACCACTTTTCATGGATATAATAACAATGTAAATACCATTTTTATAATATATATATGATTTATATGATTTATTTATGCTTCCATAATATTTATATAGTACATACCTTCATGATTTATATTTTTTGAGAATATGATAACTTCTTTTGTGGATGTGTGGACTACCATCGTCAAAGAAATGAGTTTCATTCAAAATTAACATGGAATGTATTATTGATATATTTAGTAAAAATATATGATATATATGAAATAATTTTTCTAATTTAATGATTATATATATAAATATATTCCATTTACTTTTTCATTCAATATAACTATAAAATGGTAATATCATTCATGTGTACGTATGACCTATCGTCTTCATGAATAGTGTATCCAATTTAATATTTATATATTTTATTGATTATTATAAATAATAAATTAAATAATAGATATTATATTTATATCATTTTTACATTATATAAATAAGTATATCATGATCTATTTTAGAGGATCATGAATAACAAGTTAAAATATATACAAAAAATAAAGCAGTTATTTCCTAAAACATAACATTAACATGGAATTATTAATAAATGAGAAATATAAATTCACAATTTAATCATATATTGTTTGATATATAAGAATATGGTTATTTTTTATATGTATAATAAACTCATATTTATTATACATGGGTTTTGAATGTGTATTAAGAAAGTCAGGTCTTAAGTTAAGGAATTTCTCATCTCACTTTTATTACTATGAGTCATATGCTATATTCACCACTTATTCTTGTTTTGTAGTGTATATATTGAAATATGACATGTTATATCATGAATATAACTTATTTAATGATTTAAAAATTTTCAATTGATGTTATTCTTTCATGGATTTCATCATTAAAAAGCTACTCAATTATTAAGGGAATGGCACCTCAATTTCTTAAATTAATGAGATAAATTCCATATTCATAAATCATTTCTTCTATGTGGTGTATGTTCGTCTCTAAGATATTTTATATCATGAATTTTGTTTATTTAATGATTCTTAAAGTCTAAATTTTAGTTATTATTTCAAGGCTATCATGATTCATAAGTTACTTATGTAGTTAGGGGATTTATAGTGTCACTTATATTTCTAAAAGACATATGCCTTATTTACCACTCATTTATTTTGTACGGTGTATATAGTGACCATGAATTCATTATATTATTCTTATACTTAAATTTATGGGTATCCAAATATACATTTTATGATCTCTCTTCCATGGGTTTAATGGTTCAAAAGTCACCAAATCAGTAAATTAATTTTGTCTCATTATCTCTTCATTTAGACACATGTTTTGTTATGCACCTTTATTTTTTTATGAGGTGTATATAATTACCGTTGACATTTTATATCATGAATATAATTATTTTCATGATATTTTAAGATTAATTTAATGTTATTATATCATGGTTCATATGATTCAAAGTTACCAAGGTGGTAAGAGTTTATTGCTATAATCTCATCATTTATCTAGATTGTTTACAATTAGGCTTCCATTGATGAAATCATAAAATATATCTATCAATAAATATCACCATTTTTCTTCTCAAAAATTTATTCAAGATATATACATGTAATGGTACTATATTTTAACTATTTAGTAACTACGATAACTAAGAATGTTTTTTATGAAAAGCCAACCTTATTTCTCTATTCTGTTGGAAATCTATTTTATTAAAAACCCATATTTTCTAAATATGTTGTAAAAAATGTATTTAAATAAAATTTTAAGATCATTTTTAAGGAAAAATGTTTTTAAAAAATGTTTTATATTAATAAGTTGATTTAAATGGTTTTAAAAGAATCCTTTAAAAGTTTTCAATTATATTTACAATGAAAAATGTTTTCAAAATGTTATATATTTTAACAATAATTTTTAAGTATAAAGGATATTTTACTCAAGAAATGTATCAAATAATTTTGAAATCTTATTTTATATGTTTTAAAATTGGTTTCCATAGAAAATTATTTTGAAAATGTTTATTCCATAAAAATATATTTTCAAAGGAATGTTATTTTCCTTAATAAATTCTCTATGTTATCATTCAAAATCACTCTCTATTTAAGATAAAATCCTTTGATATAGTTTATGATTTATTGGGGATATTATATAAGGACACCATTATCATTATTTTCCTAAATGTTATATTATTAAGATGTCAATTTGTTTATTTAAACCATTTATCTTTGATATTTTTTTTATAATAAAATTCTTATGAATCCCATTTATTTTCACGGGTTATTATATGATGATTTGATTACGAAACCAAAATCTTTTATACAGGTTTTATTATGATCACATGTTTATGATAACCATTTCATTTCATGGGTTATGATATTATGTTTAAGAAACCGATCTCTTTTTACAGGTTATGATATGATGATTTTTTATTAGCTTGTGGAACACGTATTAATGCTTTCATTTTGTGAAGGGTGTGACCTATATCAATTTCCAATTAATTGGTTAAATATTTATATATCATGATATAAACTAGGTGAAAAAGGGGATAAAACCATGTTCAGTAATGGATTTGGTCAGCTAAGATGGAATTGGAAGTGAACCTTGAATACTAAGATGGTCTTGGGAGTGAACCTTGACTACTAAAATGATATTAAGATTAAAAAATGACTTATAAAAAGGTATTGAGATTGAACTTTGACAACTAAGATGTTACTGGGAGTGAAAATTAACAACTATGATGGGAAACAAGTTGACAGGATTAACCCTTTATAGGAAGAAGTCGTAACCTGATCCACTACAGGGAAAATGCAATGAATGGGAATGGTGGTGTGTCCCACCTAGTAGGTACCTCCCCATGAAGTGCCTTGACAAGTTTTCACAATGATTCTTGAATTATAGGGAATTATTTTATATTCTTATTTTTATTTCTAATGTCTATTTCATATGAAAATGATATTCCATCATGACTCATGTTCATTTATTTCCTTATGTTTTATATATAATGAAATGTCAACATTTATGCCATCTCTCATGATTATGATATTTCAAATGTATGGAATGACATTCAAATGTTATGATCATGTTCTCATACCCTTATTTCCATGTTATTCTTATGTATACCCATTATTTTTACCCTTCATGAGAACCTAAGCTCAACAGTTATTATGTTTTATTTACCTACATTATGAAGAACTGTTTTAAGTTAGGAGAACTAAAGGGGAAGATCTTTATGGGAGATTTTAAAGATAGTTCAAGAAATTAGAAGAATGTGTTCCTAGTTTTCAAGGATACTAAAATATAATAGATGACATACATTTACTTTTATAATGTTATGAATATTCATCTAAAATTATGTAATATCCATGTATGTTAATCCTAGGACACTGTAGTTGGTTTCAAATAAAAGGTATATTCAAACTTTCAAAACTAGTATGGTAAAAAATGTTTGAGATACCTAGGGGTACCTCTAAGTATATGTCTAGGGATGTATCTATGCATAAGTCTATGGTGTCATAGATATAAAAGTAGGATTTGGGATTTAGGCAAACTATAAGTAAATTTTTAATGATTATTTGGTTTTATTCTATGATAAGTGTTTCTCACACTATGCTTTCTGGTCATAGTGAATAGTAGGAACTATAAGGAACTGGGTTAGCATTGAATGCTTCATATGTGGAATATATGGGCACTATAAAAATCGATTTAATAATTTGAAATCTCATAAAGAGAATCAGGAAAGTTGTGTGATTATTATTTATAATAATTAAGATAAAGATATCTAATACGACATATGAATGTCATGGGATGTTCTAAATATATTATTTACATTAAACATTAGTAGAAGGATTAAATTGAGGTTGAGGATCCTTAATAAATGGTTCATATTTACTATTTTAGGAAAAGGGTATCATGGGATTAGATTATGAAGCCTAAATAATGGTTTTAAAATAAAGTTGGATGATTGAAGCATATATGTATTAAAATTCAAGAATTATGTTATATGAATCCTGAA
This sequence comes from Viscum album, assembly GCA_963277665.1. Lineage (NCBI taxonomy): Eukaryota > Viridiplantae > Streptophyta > Magnoliopsida > Santalales > Viscaceae > Viscum > Viscum album. The sequence goes on along the minus strand of OY728160.1, from coordinate 372,027,686 downwards.
GTATATGTTTTACATTAAGTATTTTCAAAAAAATATATTTAATGTTGATGATCAACTATAAAATGGATTTAAGTGAAAAATGATATTTTCATTAATGTAATGTAAACCTTAATATGTACTTGATGTTGAGGAAATATTTTTTATCTTGAATAAAGAGATCATTAATATGTATAAAGTAAAGTGGATAGAATTGATTACCCAAGAACAGATTATTGATTTTTTGAAAAAGTGGTATATATATTCATGGATAAAGTTTACAACTTTTTTTGGATTTATGGAATATATCCAGTAATATTTGGATTTATAATGCTTGCATGTTTTCAATAAGGATTTATTGTAATTTAGGTTATTAACATGTTTCAAGAGAATACACGATGGAGGAATTCAAATGTCTGGTATATGAATAATAATATCTACTTTATGTCATTTTGGAAATCCATGTTATGATTATTTTGATAAATTTAGTGATCTTATTTATAAAGTTTTGGACTTGTATGTTTCAGTAGGGTGACAAGGTTAATCATTTATGGAATGATACATGTTAAAGTTCAGATGTTATTTTAGAGATTAATTAATTACCTGGACATATAAGGATTTATGCACATCGTATAAAATGTGCTAACAATTTTGCTAGGATGATAACTCAAGACAGATGAAATGACTTATCATACTAAATATGGATCTTATGATCTATTAGTGTTCCAAAAATAATAAATTAACCTTTATTTTTGGAGTAAGAGATGATACAAAAATTGGTTAAGGCAAAACCAAAGGGTTATAGTGTTAAAAAAATAAAGTAGTTATATCTTATCATAAAATTATTCAACTTTAGGAAAAGGGTATTGAATTAAATGTTATCATGTTATCAAAAATTTTATGATATTAATTACTCTTTTAAAGATTCTATCAATTATGTCTTTGTGATCATTAAATTTATCCTAACAATGTTTTATTTCACTATCCATCTAAACATGAAACTTATATTTCTCCTCCATGTCCATTTTTTAAATTTCTATATATTTTAACCAATGTAAAAAACCTAGTTATGAGTTACTCGGATAAATCAATATTTTTCCAAATTTTCCCTTTTAAATGGAGTTTTAGTATTCATTTTTATGGTGTGGGATTCTATGAAAAGAAATTTCATGTATTAAATATTTAATAACACTAACGAATTTCTAAAGTGAAATTAATTTGAGGGGGGGGGGGGGGTAGAACAGAACTCTTTGATATTTCATGAATATTTTTTTAATTAATTTATTCTTTTTTACATTTTGAATTTCAGGAAATACTGAATATAGATTTTGAAATCCAGAAGTTATTATTTTTTTGTATGCAACACCATGTCGATCTTGAACTAAAAGAAAAACCTAGATTATATTTTGATAGATGAAACACTATGTTTGTCTTGGGTTACACACAATTATGAGTTCCTTTGATAGCATAATTTACACACAGACACAGTTTTACCAAACTACAATGTAATATTAATATTATTAATAAAATATTATTACAGTAGCCACCTAGCCATTGGAATGGAGTTTATGAATAATATTAATTACATTACAAAAAATTGGTTTAAACATGTATATAATAAGAATTAGTTTGTTACCAATTAACAATAAATAAAAATAAAACCCTTTTAAAAATAAAGGAAATCTTTTGCTGAAAAAATATACTTATGCAATCAAACACATTTTACCTCAATAAATTAATCAACCAAATTTTGATAAATTGTATTAATGATATATATATATATATATATATATATTATTTTATCAATTAATTAATATTAATTTCATTTTTTCTAGATAAAATATAATAATAAAATGAATTTTACGCATAAACCTATATATATTTCTAAAAGTTAATTTTACCGCCTTTCAATAGTGCACCTATTTTTAATATAAAATTTGAAACTTTTATAAATTATATTTGATATAATAAAATTAATTTTTGAATTTGTAATGTCAAAAATATATTATGGTGAATTCTTTGTACTTTTCTTAAAGTTTCAATTTTGGATGAATAGTAAAAAATACTGAATTTTAATTCAAAAATGAATTTTTTGTTTAATTTCTTTTTATATTTTAATTATAATTTAAATTGGTTTTAAAGTATAAATTGATCAATTATAAATAAATAAATACATTTTTTATTAGAATCAATTTCATATTTAAATTTGGTATAAAAACATTTAAAACTTTTTAACATTATAACTTCAGAATCTCGTTGTCTCATGCCGTCTACAGGATTAATTTTAAATTAATTTCTACCAATCATGTAATTATAATTTTAAAAAATTATATTCAATATTTTTAATAATAAATAATTATAACTTAAATTAAGGTCAACATAGTTTTTTTTAAAAAAAAAATTAGTGAATGTAATTAAAATTAATTACAGCGATCAAGGTAAAAATGAGTTTACATAGTGGTTAATCTTTAACTTATGGGTCCATATAACCTAGATACATGTATAAAAGAAAATTTATAGCCATATTTCAACCATATAATTGGTTTTATTTAAAAGCTTCTATTATTTGAGGCACATGATTCAATGGAGACCTCTCAATAGGGTTTACCTTTTTATATTTACAAGAATATCATTCATCATCAACTATAAAAGGGAACTCACCCCCCTCAGTTAATCACACCCCTAATTCCTTTTGGATCATAATAAACATGACCAAATAAGCTCTATAATTCAGTAATATCATCCTAGAAGCCTAAATTTGTGTAGAAACCAAACCAAGTTAGTAATTTGGTGCAAACCAAACAAAATTACCCAAAAAAGATGTAACATCATTCAACAAGAACTTCTGTTTTATTTCTTTCTCCAATCCCTAAATTATTATAATTAAAAGATTATATAATAACATACTTATAATAAATATAATTATATGTAATTATGTTAAGTTTTATACCAACACTTACACACACTTCCATCAAATGGGATACACAATCATCATTCGTGTGTATGGTAGACTATTGTCTCACGAACCGATGTTGTTTGTTCATTCATTACCACATATAAAGGTTGGTAATAATGATGAAATTAATATTTTTATGTTATATTTATAATTTAACAATTATTATATATTTATTATATAAAAAATACCTTCATGCTTTCTATTTTTGTGGGAATATTAATACTTCGTTTGTGGACGTGTGGATTATCACCTCCTCACAGAAATGTGATTTGTCCACACCTTACATGGAATGTATTATGTATGGTATTAGTAAATGTTTATGATATATTCAAAATAATAATTATATTTTAACGATATTACACACACAAAAACACACATACATGTATTTCATTTACTTTCCTTATATAAAACAAGAAAACAGAAGCAAGTTTCATGCATACACATGATCTACCTTCTCCATGAATGATGTATTCCATTTCATATTTATAAAATTTGCATATTATTATAAATAATAATATAACAAATATATATTATATTTATATCATGTTTTACATTCTTTAAATAGTTAAATCATGATCTATGTAAGAGGATCAAGAATGAAAATTAAAAACATATATGAAAAACAAAGCAGTTATTACCCAAAACATAACATTAACATATAATTATTAATAAATGGGTAATATAAAGTCATAATAAAATCATATATGGTATTATATGTAATAATATGTTTTTTTAATATTTATAATAAACTTATATTTATTATACATGAGTTTTGAATGTGTATGAATAAATTCATGACTTAAAGTAAGGGTTTTCTCATCTCACTTTTATTTATATGTGGTATATGATATATTCACAACTTATTCTTGTTTTGTGGTGTATATAATACCCTTTAACATGTTATATAATGAATTTAATTTAATTATAGATATTAAATGTCTAATTTTATGTTATTATTTCACGAATCTCATGATTCAAAAGTTACTCATGTAGTAAGGGAATTTTATTTCACTTTTTTATATTTGAGAGATGCATTCCATATTCACCACCCATTTATTTTATGTGGTGTATATTGTTACCTAAGATATTTTATATCATGAATTATATCACTCATGATTTTAGAAGTTATAATTTATGTTATTTTTTTCATTAGGATCGTAATTCAAAAGTTACTGAAACAGTAAGGGGATTTCTAGTCTCACTTTTATTTCAGCAAGACTTATGCCTTATTCACCACTCTTTTATTTTTTGTGGTATATATACTAAACATTAATATATTATTTAATTATTATCCTTATATTAATGTATATTAAAATAACCATTTTCTGATCTCTATTACATGGGGTTATGGTTAAAAAGTGACCAAATTGGTAAAGTAGTTTTGTCTAAATTTTCCTTGTTTGAGACATATGTTATGTTATGAACCTATATTATTTTAAGAAGTGAATATAATGAAACCTGACATGTTATATCATAGATATCCTTATTTCCATTATATTTTATTCTTAGTGTAATTTTATTCTCTCATGGGTATTATGATTCAATGTTACTAATGTGGTAAGTTTTTATTGCAACAATCTCATCGTTTATTGGGATTATTTATAACCACACAACAATTGAGAAAATATTATGATCAATATTAGAATAACTCTAATGATTTTTCTTATCCCCTAATTATTCATGATATATTCATGTAATGGAACCATTTATCCACTTTATTCACTTTAGATAATTATAAAGGTATTTTTAGTAAAATCTTACCTTAGTTCTCTCTTCAGTTGGAAATATGTTTTATTCAAAAAACATATTATATATAATTTTGTAAAATTGTTTTAAATTAAATTTTAATCTTATTTTAAAGGAATGGAATTTAAAAAAATATTATGTGGTTATTTCTTTAAGATGGGTTTAAAAGCTTTCTTTATAAGTTTTCAAGGTTTTATTCATAGAAAATGGATTTGAAAACATTTTTTGTTTTAAAAAATGTTTTTTAATAGAAGAGGATTTTTTCCTAAAAGAATATTTTATTTGTTTTTTAAAAATTATATTATATGATTTAAAGGTTTTTTTGAAAGAATTTTTTTTATAATTTTTATTCATTAAAAAGTGATATTCAAATAAAGGTTATTTTCTTTAAGAAATTCTCTATGTAATATTTCAAAATACTTCTCTATATAAGATGAAATATTTTTATATTGTTTATGTTTTATTATGGATAAGATATAAGGACACCATTCAAATTTTTTCCATGATTTTTTATGAATAATATTTCATGTTGTTTTTGGAACCTCTTTCTCTTACATGGGTTATACCATGATAACACACTTATGAAACCCATTTCGTTTCAAAGTATATTTAATGATGAAATTATAATGAAACCTGTATATTTTCCATATGTTATAATATGATGAAAATTTTATGATACCCATTTCATTTCATGGGTTATGATATGATTTTTATAAAACCCATATTTTTTATGGGTCATCATATGATGAATGTTTTATCAATTTTTGGAACACATATGTACGATTTCATTATGTGAAGAGTGGGATCCATATATCCCTCTAATTAATTGGAAGAATATTTATATCTCATGAGATATAAATGGATGAAATGGTGGAGTGAACCTAGTTCAGAAAGGGACTTTTTCTAGTAATATGGTCTTGGGAATAAAACATGACTACTAAGATAATCTCAGGAGTGAACCATGAATACTAATATGGTATTGGGATTTCAAATTGACTAACACGATTGTTTTGTTATTGAAACTTGACTACTAATATGTTATTAAGATTGAAAAGTGACTAATAATATGAGAAACAAGTCGACGGGCTTGGCCCAATTTGGGAATAATGTGTAACCAGATCCATTATATGAAAAGTCATATGATTGGGGATGGTGGACTGTACGTCCTAAAGGGTTTCTCCCACATTAAGTAACTTGATATGATTTGGGAATGATCCTTGACATATAGGGAATGATTTTATATATTTATTTGTATTTTATAAGTCTATGTTACGCTCTCACGAATCATGATATTTTACTTCCTTATGATTCATGTCTTAAAAACTTCCAAACGTTATTCCATGACTCATGATTATGATCTTGGATATGAAAGAAATGATCTTAAAATTTCATGGCCATTCTCTCGTAAACTTATTTCCATGTTATGCTAACTTATCTCCTTTATTTTATTCTTTTACTGAGCATTTGTGCTCATAATTTCTTATGTTTCATTTCTCCAGGTTATGAACACATGTTTTATGTAAGAGAGATAAAGGAGAATATATTTAAAGGAGATCTAAATATCTTTCACAGAATTATAAGAACATATTCTTATTTTCAAAATACACTAAACTGTTATGGTTCTTGGGAATGTACTTTTGTAATGTGCTGAATATTCACCTAAAATGATGAAATATCCTTGTATGTTAATCATGGGTCACTATATAAAGAGTTATAAATATAATTCTCTTCTACATTACCATTATAATAAGATAATGATAGAAGGAAAATCAACGTAACATGATACTATCTTCTCTCATGTAAAAAAGTACCACTAAAAGAAGAAATCTATGTAGACAAAGAAGCAAGGAGAAGCTTCAAGTTCATTTATTATCAAGTTAATTTATCTATTTATACAAATTGTGTATATGTTAATGTATGTGGTTTTCAAATATGTATTCAAATATATTAATCAAATTGATTATGAAATATTTACTATGGCGAGGTAGATCTATAATCATCCAACGAATCCAAACTTACAATGGTGGCTATTGGTGACTACCACCTCATTTTTTCTGATTGTAATGATCTTAGTTTTATGATATTATTAATATGTTCCATTTGTTATAAAAAACAGTATTTTAATATCTTTGATTAATATAGATGGATTTATTTTCAAATTTTCAAATAAAGTTTGCTTCTTTTACAAATATATAATTTTTATGGTAAGGAAAATTTAAGTAATGGTCATTATGTGTTAGATTACACTAACCAAGTAATGAAAATCAATAAAAAAATAGATTACATGAGTAATACAACAACCAATAATGAAATCACTAACTGGATCATGTAAATGAAAATAATTTGACTAAATAAAACCCATATGGATATTTTGGTTATTTTGAACTAAAACCACTTCATGTTTGTAAAGTAAGTTTACAAGGGAAAATGACTAATTCCCCATTTAGTGGAAAACGTGGAAGGGAAAAATAACTTCTTTAATTAGTTCATAACAATGTGCATCAAATATTTCTAGTTAAATCATTGGGTCGGTAATCATACTTTATAGTTTTTACTAATGATATTATTTTATAGGGATAGTTCTACTTGATTAGGTATAATTTAGATTCTTTTTCTAAATTCAGAAAATATAATAATGAATTTCAAAAGAATCTTGGTAAGAATACTAAGAATCCCCACTCAGACCTTGGTATAGAGTATCATAATCATGTATTCATTGATTAATTATAGGAGTTTATAATTACATACCAACTCAATCCTATATATAAAAGTCTATGGAATTGTGTAAGAGAAAGGAGGATCCACACTATTTTATTTATAGTGAGATCAATTTTGAGTCAAATAACTCTTATATTATATTTCTGGGGATACACATTATGGGAAACATCAAAAATAATAATATAGATACCAACTAATGTGAAAAATTATATTACATACCAATTTTGGAGTGGAGAAAAACTCGTATTATCATATATACATGTGTGGAGGTGTGAAACATTTATTAAGGAATCTTCAAAAAACAAACATTCACAGAAATGTACAAAGTGTACCTTTAGGGATACCCCAAGGAAACATGGGGTTATTACCTATACAAACCCCCATGAAAAAATTAATAGTGCCAAGAAACACCATATTACTTAAGAGGGGTAATATATTTAAAAGAAATAGTGAGAGTGAAAAATACTTTTTAGAAACTCTATGATCAATGTACAAAATAGTAGACACAAGAATAGATTCCACAAATCCCTATGAAGGAATAAGTTATAGAGACACAAGTACAATATGTGAGTAAAATATAATTTATTGAACCTAAAAGATACATTTTCCTAGTAACTATGGATTGTGAAACATTATTATTTGATAAGAATGCTCGTGTAACCTACAAAGAAGAAGTAAGTTGCATAAATATGGACAAATAGAAATAATCTATGAATTCCAAAATGGTTTAATTTTACTAAAACCAAGTCTATATTTTGATAGATCATCCTATGGATGTAAAGTTTTTTGGTTATAAATTGTTATTCAATAAGAAACTAGACATGGATGGACAAGTCATCACTTATAAAGCCTGACTGGTTGCAAAAGGTTTAAAATAATTTCAATTCATAAACTACTATTAAAAATTTTCACCGGTTTATATAATAAAAATAATCATAATTAATACTTCCATTATATCTCACAACACTAATGGGGTTTTTAAAATAGATGTGAAAATATCATTCCTTAAATGAAACCTTTAGGATGATGTATGTATGACAAAACCCAAAGGTTTTGTAAATACAAAGATTCCAAGAAGGGACTCAAATCACAATTACCTATTTATGGTTTACGGTAGGTATTTATGTCAAGGAACATTAATTTTGATCAATACATTATGGAATTCCAATTCATAATGAACAAATTTAGACCCCATGTCGATAAATGGTATTTCGGGAGTGCATTAAATTTATTAATAGTTTATGTTGATGACATATTAATTATTTAAATAAAAAAACTAATCTTAATTTCTATAAAAGCATTGTTAACAAACTATTATCCATAAAAGAATTAGGTGAGGTAGCGTATATTCTTGGTGTCAATATTCAATGTGAATGATCTAGGAGGCCATTTTGTCTAAGTCAAATTAAATACATTGTCAATATACTAAAGAGATTCAGTATGGAACAATCCATGAGGGGATTGTTTCCATTGTCATATAGAATTAATTTTTTAAAGAAAATTTTTCCTCATATACATGAGGAATGAAATAGGATGGAATATAATCCTTACACAATAATTATTGAGTTATTCATGAATGTTATGATTTATACTAGGCTAGATGTCTCCTTTGACTTAAGTGCAAGAGGAAGATATCCAGGTGACCCTAGTGACTACCATCAGATAGTAGTCAAGATTATACATAATTATATATTACATACTAAGGATATATTTTATATATATGTAGGAGATAATATAATTTTCATTAGAGGGTATATAGATTCAAGATTCCAAATATATCAAGACGATCTAAAATCATAGTCCAAACACATCTTCTCTCTTAATGGAGGTGTTGTGAGTAGGAAAATCTCAATGAAAGCCATGGTCGCAACTTCTATAGTAGATTATGAGTATATTATGAAATATAAATAATATAAAGAATCAATTTGGATATGTAACTTATTCTAAGATCCTAAAGTGGTTCCCAAAAGTAATAACCCTATCACATTTTTTGTGAGAGTACTACAGTGGTGGCTCTTTCAAAGGAGCCTAGGTCTCATTAGAGGAGGAAGTATATACATAGAATGTATCATATATTGAAGTATTTTTATCAAATATGTGACATCAAAATGAGAAGAATATCTATGTGAGAAAACATGGAAGACCCATTGACTAAGGACCTACCTAAGTAGAATCATGATAGCATGTGAGGACAAGTATACTGAAAGTCATAAGCAGTTGGATCTAGTCCATGTGGGATTTATTTAGGCTTAGTGTTATATATTTTTTACATTGGATTACATATTTATTGTAATATATGAATATTAATAAAACATATTATTATATTTTTTTCATTTTTCCTCAAGACATTAATATAATAATGTCATAGAGTATCTATTGTGTTGATAATGTTATAAAACATCCCTACTATGATGAGAACCTTCAAATTACATGATGAAATTATTTATTATAGTGAGATAATAGGATAAAACAATATTATGGTAAAATTATAATGCTTAATATCTAATGGGACTACTCTTAAGAAGATGATAGATCTTCTAATGAAGTTAAGACATCCTAATCTCCAAGATGAGAGGCAATGAGAAGATACCATTCTATTAGAATTTCTTATTTTTTATGTTTCATCAGATATTACTGAATGTGATTGTAATTAATTTTCCATAGTATTTAAGATTATTATTAATTTTTGTGATAACTCACATAAATTGATATACTGACCAAAACTATGAAACTATATATTTTTTGGAAGTATGTTATATTGGGTGCATCATGAATGACATGTTATTAATGAATATGATGAGGAAAAATTTGTACTTTCTATATTTATGGAAGTTGATATCTCAACCCTTTGACTAAAATGGAACCAGTAAATTATAATTTATGGCCATGATGTAATAATGTGTTTATTTTATATAGTTAAAGAAAGATGTACCAAGAAAATTAGATTATGACCCATGTGTACAACAGGATAGATGAGTTACTGTGACAAAGGAATTATATTACACAATAATCATTTATGTGTGGTTGTTGGTATAATGATGTTTACTTCTTTCTCTTGGGTGCCTTGACCCATTTCTAGATAATAATCTTAGACTTTCGGAAAGCCTACCTAATTCCAATGAGAAATACTCCTTGAGGGTCACAAAGTAAGTGTTTCTATTGATCTTTGTTAAAATATATATTAATTTAATTATTAAAATAAATATTATTATCATTGTTGAGGAATAATTTTTTTTAGGATTTATTGATTTAAAATATTCATAAGGTAATAAATAATAATTTATTCACTAATAAATAATCTATATAAATATGTGAATATTCAATTAATATTTATTCTATAGATTGTAAATAAAATATTTATTTTATCAACAATTTTATAGATATTTATTTACCAGTTAATGAATAGAATATATATTTATGAATAAAAATTTATTTGAAAATTTATTTGGTTATTCAATAAATTATGAGGAGGATGGGATGACCAAGATTGTGTTGGGTGATAAATATAAATTTTTAATCTAGTGAAATAATATTTATCATTTTTAACGTTATCACATACCATAAAAATAATAATAAAAATATTATTACATATAATATGTATAGATAAAGTTTAATATATTATTTAAGGTAATTTTTGAAATTAAATAATATTTTTAACCTCAACCTGAACTCTATAAATTGATTGTAATTTCTATTGGGTTGGGTGGATTAAGAATTGGTAATTATTGAGGAAAATACAATTCTATCCATATTCCTCTTTATCCCATCATATTATGAATGGGAAGAATAGGGGAGATTACTTCTGGCCAAAATGATCCTAAAGTTATTAGTTCAAACAAAACAAGATACCAATTCATTAAACTTGCACTCAAAATTCCATCAGTGTTATTTAGATATCAAAGGACCTCATGTGGATAACCACTAAAAGGGATATACATTAGGTCCCCTTTATGCAAGAATTATTATCCGAAAATAGTATTAAGATGATCAATAACATTATCAATTAATGATCCTATGATATGGTATTTTTTCTCCCAATCAATTTAAATTGATTATAAATTTTACATGAAATGCGATCATCTCTAGATTCTGGGATTTCTATGTCAATATTCGATGATAAAATTTCATTGTTATTTATATTTACATATTACACAATTGAAAAATGATGAATAAAACCTAAAAAAAAACCTTAAAGGTTAATTTCACAAAAATAGCATCCACTATGTCCAATACCATCAGTTTCAATTGTTTATAATAGATAACCAAGTGTAGAATCATTTGTTACAATATAATTAAAATACTTATTATTGTGTACAATGTTGATCAACGATTTTGTGGAAACAAATATTTTATTAGGTAGAGTGTATGGTGTCAATCAATTTCACATTAGGAATGGAGGTTCAACAAGGTATATCAATGGGATTGGTAAAAGATTCTCCCAATGGGGCTGATTCTATTAGAGTTGATTTCTCAAAAGACAGAGCCCATGTGTAGGTTTTAACTGGTCATTTTGGATACACTAAATTTTGAGCGGATTAGGGGTTATGGTAGTGATAATAAATACATAAGATAAATACCCCATAGCTGGACATGTAATGTGATCAAGATCACTTTATGGGTCTAGAAAACTCCTTATATATCTATTGGTTGTTTTGGTCATTAAGCTAGAGGGTTTTAAATAGTTTGGATGTCCATGGAACCTGATATGGGTGTTGTAGATGTTTCATTAGTGAATCTTGGCTTAATAATAATGCATTTAAGTTATGTACTATAAAAACATTCCTAGAGATACAGAAATGGTGGGATTATTGAGGGAACTTATAGCATAAAAAATAGTGGACGTCTCATTCCACTCTAGTAATATCATTGAGATGAATTAAACCCAAACTCTAGGTAACAATGTTTGAAACCCTTTATTTACACATAAGAATTTATACCAACTGAGATAAAACAATATAAATTTGAATATATTTCAGATTAATTTGATAATTTAAACATTAAATTTCACAAATAAATATGAAATCCAAAAACCCAAATGTTTAGTTTCATAATTGATTAAATAATTTAAAATCCAATTATATATTATTTCATCAATATCTCCAATATAACATATGTAATCATGAATTATTTATAAATAAATTGTTTCATATAATTCCGTGGATAAAAGGATACAAAAAAGTACTGATCTCAAACACTTCATATGAGAATAACATATCCTCATTTCATCAAGGGTATGATCATAAGAATGTGAGAAAAAATGATAAATGGATAAATATCTGATTGAAAAAAATTGAACTATAAGAGTTTTCCACAAGGCATAATATATTGACATGAAATAACAAATGAAAAAAATATTATGGTATTAGTGTGAGAAAATATGAGGCAATAAACATGATTCATGGATCATAACAGAGGAATATTGAATTTTAGTAAAATAATAATCATAGATAATAATTAAAAAACTATGTATAAATCACTAATATATTATATTAACATAGGGGAGTAGGTAGTACTACCTGTTTCCCACAATATAATGGAGTTGGCATCACTACTATATTCCAAAAATATTTCGGAGTAGGAACTACTACATGATTCCTATAACATAGTGGAGTAGACAATACTACATTATTTCTATAACATATTAGAGAATCATTCACTACCTTATTTATATAACATTGTGAAGCAATAATAATTACCTGATTCCCATAAATTATTGGATTAAGAATCACATTCTAATTCCCATTTTGGAGTGAGAATCAACACTATATTACCAAGAATTCCTAAGGATATAAAAACCCATGAACAATGTATTGGAGGTCTATATAAGACCCTAACCAATATAAATGACAATCCAAAAACATTATTTTGTCATAAAATCAATCATAAATCATATCATGACGAAACTATGAAAAAATATGTTTCAGGAGATCTCAAATAGGCATCACAAAAAATGACATTAAGAGTTGTACAGATTGATTCAAAAAATTGAATCACCTTAAAATAGTACCACACACAAAAATTTATAGGGTGATTAATGAACAATTACTTAATAATAGATAGATAATTTGAGGATAAATAATAATATGAATACAATCATAAAAAAATAAATTCCTAAAACATTTGTAATGTTATAAAAAATAGTTTTAGTCACCTTAAATGGTTTTTTTTCATGAAGTTTTCATTGTAAACATTTCAAAAAATATTTGGGCTAAAATATTAATAATAAATCCTTCAAAAATATTTAAAAGTTCTCTAAATGAAATGTGGAGGGGATGATAAAAAATATGATCATGAAAGGAAAACCCTATGATATTTTAAAATACCTTTGTTAAAACCTATACAATAAAAATGATAATAAAATGTTCTTTTGAAAATGGGTAAAAAATTTATAATATCACATATGATAATAAAAATTTGGATTTAAAAAATGGGAAAAAATTATTAAAATAATTAATTTGGAGATGGTATGGAAACCCCCATCAAATACAATGAGGTTTACTCTTAACAATTTTCATTTTTATAAAAAAATAAGTCTATATAGAAATAATTTATGTGACAATCCTTCAAAAAAGTGTTTGTATGATATAAATTTAAATCCATAGAAACATATGTATAAGTGAAATATGGAGAAATAATATGTAATATTTATTCATACATATATGAATAATTTTCTAGAAGAAGGATCTTAACTAAATGAATGGGAATTGAGTTAGAAAAAACCTTCACCTTAACTCTCACCTTGCATTAAAGCACTTTACCCACCTTAATCATAGGGTAAATCATTTTACCTTGATATAATGGTATTATAGTGAGACAAAATCCTCTAAAATATTTATGATATATTTGGGGAGTGAGTTTGTAATAGGTTAGTCAAGATAATAGAGTTTTTATGATTAGATAAGTGGTGTGGTGATGTGATCCTTTTATAAGTGATAGGGGCGAATATTTCATAAAAAACCCAAACCTTACATTAAAAAGATATCAAATGAAAAGTAAACTAGACAAATAAGTAATGTAGAGACCCTAAGCTTGACGTACAAGGACATTACATTACTTTTACGGAATACTTAGTACATAATAAAAACACCCACACAAGGACTGTAATAGTTTAGTGTCTTTGGAAACTCGGAACGTAATCCTCTAATCAGGGTGAAAGATCTTAAACATCTCCCATTAAGAACCTCCTTTTTTTCTTACCTAAAACATTTCTTTATATCCTGGGGAAAAGAATACATAAAAGGGTGAGCGCAAATGCTCTGTAAGGGTAAACAAAAGAAATATCAATCACATCATATTCATAAGAACATAACATTTTGGAAATCTTAACCTGCAAAAGAGATCATAATATCATAATATGGTATAAATCATAGTAGTGAAATGTAATCCTAATAATAATAAATTAAAACATGAAACTTTGTGGCCTACACAAATAATCATAGAGAGTCATTTCTTTTTAGTCAAGACTCATTCCTAAGACTATCTTAGTGGACAAAGTCCATTTCCAAACCGAGTTCATTCCTCGTTTCAGTCCTGCATCAATGAACCGGTTTAACATGTCGTTCCAGCCATGTCTATCTCATGAGATATAAAATCATTACACAATGCATTGGAGGGAGATATAGGTCCCACCCATCTCATCATTATACCATTCTTATGTGTGCCATAAAATCATAAACCATACATCATAGCATAACCCATGTAATAAAAATGGGAATCTAAAACATCGTGACATCATAAAACAATTCATATAAGATAAAGGAATTCAAAAAAATAATTCCATTACAACATAATAAAATAAATTTAATAATAATAGGGATAGAAACATAACCCTTTGTTATCTTAGATGGAAAATAATTTTTATAAAACACTTGAACTCCATTCTTGAGGAAAATATCTATTCTACTTCAAAAACACTTTTCCTTTCTTAACATGTCATACAATTCTAAACTAAAAGAAGTTGATTAAAAATAAACTTGAAAACTTGTAAGTGAAGCTTCATGGAAATAATGTTTTAAAAATCAATTCATGCCGTATAAGTTAAACGAAAACATTTTTCTCGTACTTGTTTGGGAAAAGTCAAAAAGTACCTTGTACGAAAAACAACAAAAGATTCCTTTCACATCTTTTACTATAAACTCACCGAAGGGTGAAATTGGATATAAAATATTGTAGAATGATGTAAATATTACATATTTAGGAAACATGGATGTGGATGATAAAATGAACCCCAATAAATTCCAAAGTATAAACAATCTCGGATAAAAACGAGATTGTGATATTTCCCTTACCTGAGGTCCGATTTGCTTCGTAAGTGTCCGAACATCCTGTATAATTATTTAAATAATGTCATTGACTTATTCTAGAATGATATCATATATGGTTATATTCTTAGCTTATTATTAGTAATATTTCATTCCTACTTATTATTCAGGTGTTTATTACTTTATGTTCTTATGCGTTTTTTGTCTAATAAATTTTTATTATTCTTTTTAGGTTATAGATACCTCATTTCTCGAATGGTATTAGTGTAATATATATCATATTAATTCATTCAAGTCATTTATATAATCATTATGCAATGAAGATCATGTAGAACGAGTCGCATCACATCGTGGAGACGGTATTCCGTACGTACGCACGGGCGATGATATCGTTCTCATGATCGTGGAATTGTATTGGAGTGTATGTATACTATTTCAGAATCAATATCAATTTACAATAATCATATATATTCATTATTTACACCATTATACCCATCCATGTAAGGTGGTGGTGGAAAATAGATTACACCACGGCGTGGAGATGGTATTCCGTATGTACGCACGTGCGGTGATTTCATTTTCCGTAGGATGCATAGATAGTGAAATTGTAACACCCCGAGCTTCCAAGATACGCCTCTCTTTCAATAATGCAATAGCTTAAATTGTACGCAAGTTCAAGTTCTAAAACACCGCGACTAATCAAAGTAGCCGTTATGAATAGTAATAACCACTTTTTAAAATTTTAGAATTTGTATATTTCAAAATGGAAATCATTTTTGTATTCGTAATATCAAAATTATCCTAAGTTGAATTTTTTGTAATTTTCTGAGAACTTCCAAATTTTTATAAATAGTGACAAATACTTAGAACAAATTTTTTAATAAAAATAATTTATAATGATAAATTCTAATATTGAGTGGTTTTAATGTATAATTAGAATATATTTTTACCATTTTATCAAATGGTGTTTATTAGAATTAATTTCACTTTGAAATTGGACATAAACAATTGTCAATCTTTTGATATATATTGTTTCTTAAAAACACACTATTTGTTATGACAGCGGGAATTAATTATAAAATTAATTAATGCAACTTATATGTTTGGAATTTCATAAAATAGACATCATTTTTGAATTCGGAACATCAATTATAGCTTAGGATGAAATTTTGGCATTGTTCTGAAAATCTTCAATTTTTGATGAATAGTGAAACCATGAAGTGGTAGTTAAATAACTGATTTTTTATTTAAATGAAATATTACCACTTCTGTGATTTTATTTTCAAAAATATGACATACATGGTTGTCATTAGGAAGTAATATGTGGTTCAATGGGATTAAAATAATTTTTTGGTGAATAGTAACTTTTAAGTTTAATTAATCGCGATTAAAGGTAATTATTGGAATTTAAGGTAAAAATGATTTTATAAAAATATTAAAATACCTTTACACTTGTCCTAACCCTATTGGATGTGTCATGGTCGACCAAGATAATCCATGGGTCAACTTGGGGTCCCCATGGAGCCACTTTGGTAGAAAGATGACATAAATAACTTTTATTTAATGTTAACGTAAAAATGTCACAAACATAAGTTGTTTTACTAATAAAATTTTATAAATGGGGTTATACAAGTAATATTTTTCACTATAAATATTCATTAGAAAGCTAAAAAGATTTCATACATCATGATGTTTTTTTTTATAATTTTTAGACATTAAATAAATTAAATTATTTATGACACCATGATGATGCAGCGATTACCTCATTAATTAATGATTTAAATAAAATGAAAAGATAATGTAAAATCCAAGGCTTACACTTGTCCAAATCCAATTGTATGAGAATATTTAGAACCCTTGTCACCTTAGCCTCGAATTATAAAAGTGTGGGACATTTAGAATCCGAAAAGCATTATATCATAAAATAACATTTCATTACTTTCCAAAAGTGGCCCTCCTCTCCACTTATAAAAGGCCCCCACCACTCCCACCTTATTCACACTTTCAGGCCATTTGGCTCGGCCAACCTCTGCCCAAATACTCTCCCAACTTCCCTATCTTACTCCTAGAATCATCAATTTGGGCATAATTCTTCCCAAGGAAGCCTTTGGCTCAAATCAAAAAATAGTTACCCGTTTTAAGGTAATGTCTTCTCTTATGTTATTTTGTTTTATTTTGCTTCTCCAACCCCCTATACTATTTTTATTCATTTATTTTGTAACCTCACCAGTATCTTCAATATACTAGGATGTTTTTATAATAGTTATTTGATCTACAATTACACACACCAACATCTAATGGTTAAATAACATACTGTTTCTCTGGATGGTGAATTTTTGCCTCACGAAACGATGATTGTTCAACAATCATATAACACCTTCAAAGGTGGCCATTATGATGAAAATAATTTTTATATATGATATATATTATGTTTATTTTTTCTTTATGCTTATTTATTTTTCATTTATGGTAGAAATTTATGATTTCCATTATGGGTAAATGCGATAATTTCATTTTAGGAAGTGCGGACTACCGCCCCCTCAAAGTGATTTGAATCGTTAATGCCATATGTGGGATGTATAAAGGATGGAGTAAATGTTATTATACATTATATTATAATGGAATTATAGAATACCTTTATAAAATTATAATTTCATTCAATTAAATATGAAATAGAAATGAAAGTAGCGTTCATGCGTACGTACGGCTTACTGTCTCCATGAACGGTGCATTTCATTTCTTACCTCTAAATGTTATGTAATATTATAAATTCATGTATATACTAGATATATATGATATATATGATATATAAAACATGAATATAATTCTGGATATAATCGATATTTCACCACATGAACAAAGTGTAATTATAAGTAGTTTATTTTTGACTCAAGTACCTAAGATCGACAAAACGACCGTTATAAACTTAAATAATTACATAATGTTCATGACACGGTAATAATTGATATAAAAGGAATAATAAACGTGAAAAAGGTTCTTAATATGTTATAGATTAACTCTAGTTTATTATTCAGGAGGATAAAGAGCGGTCGAGTCAAGTCGGACATGATGTAAGGGAATTTCTTAACCCAATTTCCATTCTTTGGGTTAATCTCCTACTTTCAAATTATGATATGATATTATTATGTCCTATCTTGTATTTTTTACTTCAATTATGTGTAATTATATTTAATACACAAAATAGATCTATTTTATTTAAAAAATGATCTTGGTAAGGACTTCGTCTCAATCTCCTTTCATTGAGGCATATTTTGTTTTATACACAACTTTCTTTTATACGGTGTATAAACCCCTTTGACTTTTACGTTTATTCAAAAGGAATCTTTTTTATATGAAGAATTTTACTAAACGACAAAAAGGAATGTTTTTCTTGACGTACGTATGCGGTGACAATGACTTCTCCACCTCCGTGAGCACTATTTGACTTTCGCCTTCCTCTACAAGCCATAACTTTTTTTAAAAGAAAAATAAATACCATGTTTTACTTTTCTTTTATTTTGGTATTGAAAATGGTTTTGAAATTGTTTTTATTATATCAATGTGTTGTATTGATATCTTGTGATTGAAATGTGGACATTTTATGTTTGTTTATGCATGTTTTATTTGATACGATTATGTTATGGTTTATGATATGGTCAAACCTATTATTATGTGGAATGCATTGGACTTAATAAGTGACGGGCGGAGCCCGCTATAGCTCCTCGATGCATCGGCAGGTCTCATGAGACAAACTAGTGTCTTGGCACGAGGCCTTGACAAAATCTAATTTGTAGTCTTGGAACGAGGCCTTGGATACATGGTTATGATAGTCTGGAATTATGTATTCCATCATTATGAAAGTGGTTATTGATACTGCATGTGATTATTCGACCAGTAGAATATCCATGTGAAGAAGTAAATGACGTTATCTCATTTTACTTTTTCCATATTATGTTGAAGTTCAAGTTTTAAAAGGCTTTTTTTTAGTTATACATTTCCTTAAATGTTAATGTTTATTTATGAAAGCTTCCACAATATTGTTATCCTTACTGAGCATCTGAGCTCACCCCTTTCAATGTTTTAATATTTTCCAGGATGTGAAGAAGTATTTTATGAATGACCTGTAGGGATAGTCAGAAGAGGATATGAGTGTGGACTATGAAGACATTGTTATTAGTTTTTCACTTTATGATGTAATGTAACATTTATTAATGAATCTAGTGTTTCCAAGGATACTAAACTAATCGGTCTTTCGAGACTTGATCTTTTGTGATCATGCAAATATTACGATGAAATGCACCGACTCTGGGTAGTTGGGATCGGGGCATTACAGAAATAGGGTTGTTTCATACTTATAATGAAATATCAGTATATGTGTGATACTAATGTTATTACTTCATGATGAAACAACTAAAGAAGAAGAAGTGGAAGAAGAAATAATGAAGAAAGAATCGGTAACGAGTATTACCTCTTCTTTGAAGCGCTTCTTTGAGACCTCCTTTTAGGGCACTAAAATTTGTCTTTGAAGAAGACCAGGACCTCTAGGATGTCTCTAGGGAAGTGGAGAGAATAAATTGTCAGGGGTTGGCCGAGCTTGAAGGCTCAAAGTGGTGTGAGGAAGAGAGGGAGGAGGTTCTCTTTTATAAAGGAGGAGAGGGGCACCTTTGGAATAACCAAAAATATTATTTTATTATAAATCCAAATTCGGTTTTAAATAGCTCCTGTAACGCCCCGACCCCAGCTACCCAGAGTCGGTGCATTAATTACATAACATTGGCATGATCACAAGAAAGATCAAATCTCGAAAGACCGATTGGTTTAGTAGCCTTGGAAACACTAGATATATTCATAAGTTTTACATTACATCATAAAATGAAAAACTAATACAACAACATAATGTTTCCACAGTCCACACTATAATCCCCTCATAATATCCCTGCAGGTCATTCATAACTTACATCTTCACTTCCTGGGAAAAATAAAACATAGAAAAGGGGTGAGCTCAAATGCCCAGTAAGGATAACAATATAGCGGAAACTTTCATCAATAAGAATAAACATTTAAGGCAATGTATAACTAAAACAAAAGCCTTTTAAAATTGAACTTCAACATAGTATGGCAAAAGTAAAATGAAATAATGCCATTTACTTGTTCACATGGATATTCTACTAATCGAATAATCACATGCAATATCAATAACCACTTTCATAATGTTGGAATGCATAATGCCAGACTATCATAACCACATAGCCAAGGCCTCGTGCCAATACTACAAATAATATTTTGTCAAGGCCTTGTGCCAAGACACTAGTTTGTCTCATGAGACCTACCGATGCATCGAGGAGCTATAGCGGGCTCCACCCGTCACTTATTAAGTCCAATGCATTCCCATATGAAAAGGTTTAAACATAACATAAACATTCGTATTAAAACTAGCATACGAAATGTCAATACTTTCATCATAAACTATGAATGGTATAAAATAGCACATCCACAGTCAAATATATCACAAAACCTTCAATACAATATAGAAGTTTTGTATCATAATAAATCAACTTCAAATAATCTTAAAATCCATCAAAGGATGTTGACAGAGATGAAATCAAAATTCTTTTAAAAGAAATATCTCCTTTTATTTTGAAATCATTTAAGATACATATAAAATAAAACATTTTCTATGAAAATATTCTTATAAGCTTGTAAGGGAAGCTTTGAAGATTTTATAACGGCGTAAAATAACCGCACCCGCCGTATAAGTTAAAAAAAACATTCTTACCTCAATTCTGTCGAAAAGGTTAAAAAGGACCTTGTTTTGAAAACGACGGAAAAATTCCTTTATAAACCTCTTATAAAAAGTCAAACAAGGGTATAAATGACTTTAACCCATATTCTTGTAAATAGTAAAAATGTTTTGAAATACATTTCGAAGAAACATGGATGTGGATGATAAAGAGATCCCAGTAGATTATTACATATAAACAACCTCGGATAATGAAGAGATTGTGAAATAACCCTTACCTTGTACTTTTCCTTGGTTGGGGTAGGTTAACCTCCTGTATAATGGTGAAATAATTGTTATTAAATTATACAAGAATCATATATATTAATATGATATCATATATATTAATATGATATCATATATGATCTTTTAACATTGATTTATTAATAATATCTTAGAATTATCATCGTTTCGGGTGTTAACTTACTCATTTTCTTTTATATGTTTTGTTACATAAGCCATGTTTGTTGTATCTTATTCATATCCAGAATGATATCAAGTCCGTAAACATCATTTTTAAATCATAAAATGATAATTATACTTGAATGGATACGATGGAGAATGAATCTCATCGCGTTCGTGGAGACGGTAGTCCGTACGTACGCACGAGCGACAATATCATTCTTTTGATATTAAAATAATATATAAATGAATGGTATATCATATATACAGAATCATTAACATGTTATATTTATTATTTACATGAGTTACACATCATTATTATACCCATCCAAATAATATTATATTGAATAACAATTACACCACGACGTGGAGACGGTAAGCCGTACGTACGCACGTATGGTGACATTTTATTCAAAGGGTGGATAGAATACTGAATATGGTTGTACCATACTTATAATAACATCACAGTATATGTGACATACTGGAGTTATTATTTTAGAATGGTAAGAACAAAGGAAGAAGAAGTGGAAGAAGAAATGAACTTAGAAAAGGGTGGTGAAATCATTACCTCTTCTTCGGGTTCTTCCTTTTGATTTGATCAAAAGGGCTCCTTAGGTTGGTTTTCTGATCAAACTAAGGCCCCTAGGTTGTAGTGAGGGATGTTGGGAGATTATTTGGGCAGAGTTTGGCCGAACCAAAAGGCTTTAGAGGTGTGAAGAAATGAGAAGGAGGAGTGCCCTTTTATAAGAGGGGTGAGGGTTACCTTTGGAAAAGCTAGAAATATTAATTTATAATAAATTCATATTCGGTTTCTAATGGCTCCAAAGCTTATTATTCAAAGGTTAAGGTGGGGATAGGTCGAAAACCACTCAACCAATAGAATTTAGACAGGTTTGGGTACTTATATTAACCTTATCTTTAAATATTAACTCTAAGTTAATTAGTTTCACTTTTACAATGTCTCTTTGTATTTTTATATATTATGGTTAATAAACTTACTATATACATCCAAGAGACCCCCAAGTGGTCCATTAATTATTAAACTATCATAATATAAGTCTCTTGGCCGAACCTTTGATTTTTAGGAATTTAATATCAATTAATAATATAATATTTGTTTTAAGAACTCTTTTATGTCAATTTTGACACTATTCAATAGTTGATTTTTGTGAAACTCATAACAGATTGATTACTTCGAACAAAGTCCATTAAATCAATCCTAATATATCATATTATCATATGAAATTAGTTTAATTCATTAAAAGTTTCATATTATAATTATTTGGTTATTTATAATATCAATTATTTTAATTTTTCACTATTATAGTAATTACTGCATCATTATTGTGTCATAAATAAAATAAATTCTTCAATGTCTAAAAATTATAAATAAAATATCATTATGTAGGAAATCTTTTTAGCTTTCAAATGAATATTTATAATATAAAATCCAACATATATAACCCTATGTAAAAATTTTTGTTCTAAAAGATATATGCTTGTGTCATTTTTGTATTCATTTTAACTTAATTAAAATAAAGTGTCATTATCACTTACAAGTGGATCCATGGGGTCCCAAAATAGACCCAAAGATGCCCATGGTCGACCATGTATCAACCAATAGGGGTAAGACACGTTTTAGGGTAATTTAGTATTATTATAATATTATTTTTTAACCCTTATTTACCGGATTTACCCTTTAACCATGGTAAATAAAATATTTACCGCATTAATTATTCAAAATGTGTAAAAATAAAAGTTACCTATTTACACAATTTGAACATCCTGATTCCAAATATGGAATCCATTTTCCTAAATTCAAAACACAGAAGTGGCAGAAATTAATTTAAAATTAATTCCCGCTGTCAAAACAAAAAGCGTGTTTTTAAGAGATAATAACTATCAAAAGATTGACACTTGTTTATGTTCGGTTTAATTGTAAAATTATGTCCAATGATAAACATTAAATTGAATGGTAAAAATATATTCTAAATATACTTTAAAACCACTCAAATTCATAATTTATCACTATTAATTATTTTGATTAAAAAAGTTGTTTTTAATTAAAATTTAGAAATTTTCACTATTCATCAAAATATGAAAGTTATCCGAAATGTACCAAAATTTCACCCTAGGCTAATTTTGATATTCCGAATCCAAAAATGAAGTCCATTTTGAAATATAGAATATATATGATTTCAAAAAGTAGTTATTACTATTCACAACGGCTAGTTTAATTAGTTGTGGTGTGTGTTAGAACTCGAGGTTGCGTACAACACACGCTATCGCATTATTCGACGGGAAACGTACCGTAGAAGCTTGGGGTGTTACATTCTCCCCTCCTTCAAATAATTGTGTCCTCGCAATTTCTAGGGTATTACTGCATAAAAAGACTCGGGTGGTTCTTCATCATAAGTTCCTCGGGTTCCCACGTTGCCTCTTCCATCTTATGATTTCTCCACAAAAATTTTACCAGACGCGTCGTCCGGTTTCTCAGTACTTGTTCTCTTGTATCAAGAATCCTGACGGGCTCTTCGCAATAAGACAGATCGGGTTCCAGTTCTAATTCCTCATAGGTGAGTACATGCCTCGGATCAGGCATGTATTTCCTTAATAGAGATACGTGGAACACATCGTGAACTTTGGAGAGACTTGGCGGCATTGCCAATCGGTAAGCTACAACCCCAATTCGTTCTAGAATTTCTAAAGGTCCGATGTACCTGGGACTCAATTTACCTTTCTTACAAAACGTATGACTCCCTTCCACGGAGATACCTTCAGAAAAACATGATCACCGACTTGAAATTCCAAATCCTTCCTTCGATTATCGGCATAGCTCTTCTGCCTACTTTGAGCTGCTTTGATGTGATTTTGGATTACTTTCACCTATTCCACCGTTTCCTCCACCAGCTCTGGGCCTACAAGTTTTCTTTCACCAACGTCATCCCAACAGGTTGGTGTACGACATCTCTTTCCATATAACGCTTCATATGGTGCCATCTGTATACTTGAATGGAAGCTATTGTTATAGGAAAATTCTACCAGAGGTAAATATTGATCCCACATACCCTGAAAATCAAGTGAGCAAGATCTCAACATGTCTTCTAAGGTTTGAATAGTCCGTTCTGATTGTCCGTCTGTCTGAGGGTGGTAAGCAGTGCTCAAATGAAGTTCAGTATCCAGGGATTTCTGAAGACTTTTCCAGAATCTTGAAGTAAAACGGGGATCACGATCAGAAACAATCGATAGGGGTACTCCATGAAGTCTCACAACTTCATTAATGTATAGTCTTGCTAGACGTTCCAGGGGTAGATCTTCTCTTATAGCAAGAAAATGTGCTGACTTGGTAAGACGATCAACAATAACCCATATTGCATCGTTCCTTCTAGGAGTCTTTGGTAGCCCCATGACAAAGTCCATTTTAATATTGTCCCATTTCCACTCCGGTATGGGAAGAGGTTGCATGACTCCTCCAGGCTGTTGCCTTCCAGCTTTCACTTGTTGACAAACCATACACCTTGACACAAAATCAGCAATCTCCCGCTTCATGTTGTCCCACCAAAAATGTTCCTTCAAATCTCTATACATTTTGGTGCTCCCAGGGTGTATAGAGAAATTGGAACTATGAGCATCATCCAGCAATTCCCTTTTTAGATCAGGTATATTGGGAACACAAATCTCTTCCCGAATTTCAAAATCCCATCTTCATACACAAAGTCTCTCAATCTCCCATCATTCACAGCTTTAATCTTCTTCTGAAATTCTTCATCATCGGTCTGAGAACTCTTAATCCTTTCTAGTAAAGATGGTTTGGCAACCATTTTAAAAAGCATTGATGTTTCACCTTCCCTGGTTATTCCCATGTCCATCTTCACTAGATCCATGAAAATTGGATCCCTTTCAATTCTCATCATGTTCAGAACTCCATGGTCTTTTCTGCTCAAAGCATCTGCTACTTTGTTTGCTTTCCCCGGGTGGTAGTGTATCGTGCAATCATAATCCTTGAGTAATTCAAGCCATCTCCTTTGCCTCATGTTGAGTTCTTTTTGTGAGAAAATATACTTCAAACTCTTGTGATCAGTATAAATCTCACATTTTTCACCATAGAGGTAGTGCCTCCATATCTTCAAAGCAAAGATCACAGCTACTAACTCGAGATCATGAGTAGGATAGTTTTGTTCATGAATTTTCAACTGTCGTGATGCATAGGCAATAACTCTATCATTCTGCATAAGGACACAACCAAGTCCTTTCTTTGATGCATCACTATAAATAACGAACCCATCATTCCCCGATGGTAGAGTCAATATAGGAGCATTGACTAATCTTCTCTTCAGTTCTTCGAAACATTCTTCACACTCTTTTGTCCAAACAAATTTAACCCCTTTACGTGTGAGCTTCGTTAATGGGTTAGCCAATCGGGCAAAATTCTGGACGAAACGTCGATAATAAACTGCCAAGCCAATAAAACTATGTACCTCAGTTATACTCGTAGGTGCTGGCCATTCTTGGATTGCCTTGGTCTTAGAAGGATCAACAGAGATTCCATCTTTAGAGACAATATGGCCAAGAAAAGAAATCTCTTGAAGCCAGAATTCACACTTGCTAAACTTCCCATATAATTCATGCCTCCTCAGAGTCTTCAAGATAATGCGCAAGTGATTTTCATGATCTTTGTAGGTTTTGGAGTATACCAAGATATCATCAATAAATACCACCACAAATTCATCGAGATACTCCTTGAAAACTCTATTCATCAGATCCATGAATACAGAGGGTGCATTAGTCAATCCAAACGGCATTACAGTAAACTCGTAATGCCCGTACCTGGTTCGAAATGCTGTTTTCGGAATGTCTTCCTTCTTTACACACAACTGATGGTATCCAGATCGAAGGTCAATCTTTGAAAAGTATTGAGCTCCATGCAGTTGGTCAAATAAATCATCAATACGAGGTAGGGGATACTTGTTCTTTATCGTTATAGCATTGATCTCCCTGTAATCGATAAATAACCTCATAGATCCGTCTTTCTTTTTAACAAAAAGAACAGGGGCTCCCCATGGAGAAACACTAGGGCGAATAAATCCCTTATTACTCAATTCCTCTAGTTGTTTCTTTAGTTCGACTAGCTCTACAGTGGCCATTCTATAAGGGGTCTTCGATATAGGCCTTGATCCAGGAATCAAATCAATAGAAAACTCAACTTCTCGTTCTGGAGGATGTCCAGGTAAATCTTCCGGAAATACATCTACAAATTCTTTCACAATAGGTACATCCTCTATTTGAACATTCCTTTCCTCACCGACAGTTATTTCATTCTCTTCCTCCCCAATAATTGAATTAAGTTGAACTACTGGGGGTGGATCTAAATAAGAATTAGGTGGTGACGATTCTGCTCTAAAAATAAGGTGCTCCCTATCATTATCATCAAGAATCGTAACCTCTTTCTTCTTACAATAAATCTTCGCATCATAGTCCGAAAGCCAGTCCATACCGAGGATTATATCAAACTCAATCATAGGTATGACGATGAAATCAGCAGATAAAGAAAATTTATGTGCTCTAATGGGGACTGATTCACAAAACTTTGTTGCAACGATACTTCCCTTAGGAGTTTTAACTGACAACTCCCTTATTAAATCAAATTGGAAATATCTAATTTTCTTAGCAAACTGGGAAGATATGAAACAATGCGATGATCCAGAATCAAATAATGCATTTGCTAAACTTGAGGAAACCATTAAATTACCTGCCACCACGTCCTTTGGAGCTTCTACCTCTGCAGTAGTGATAGCATAAGCCTGGCCTTGATCCCTTGGCCTTTTCTGAGGTAAGTTCTCCTGACGCTTAGGGAATGCATTTGCATAATGCCCCATCTCCCTGCAATTGTAGCACTGAACGTTGGTAGCTTCCTTCTTCCCCTTGCAATCATGAGCTTGGTGGCCTTTTTCACCACACTTGTAACAGACTCCCATTCCCTTCAGGCAAGCACCGGGGTGTTTCTTCCCGCACTTACTACAAGATGGATATTCAACCTTTCCCTTCTTCCACTTATTTCCATTCCCAGATTGATCAGCAGGTCTCTTCTTCTCTTGCTTTGCTTTGAAGTCATAAGACTTAGAGAATTCCTTTTCGGTCTTGATAGCACATGAGACAATGTCTTCGTACGATGAAAAGGATTGTGAGACTAATGCTCGACGGAGAAATGGTTTTAACCCATCAAAGAAACGATCAATCTTACTTCTTGGGTTGCGAATATAATCACCAGCGTACCTCGCTAACCTTGTAAAGTTAGCCTCATACTTTGTGACATTCCTATCCTCCTTTTGTCTCAGACTCAGAAATTGTCTTTCCATATCTGCTCGATGGTCGCGAGGAAAGTATTTTTCTAAAAACAGATCTTTGAACTCCCTCCACTCCATATTTGACACTTCATCATCTTCTTTCGTATTTTGAATCAATGACCACCATTGATCAGCATCTCCAGTGAGGCGGTAAACTGCCATGATAACTTTTTCCCTTTCACTGCTCCCCAAAGCCTGAAATATTTTCTCTAGGGAAAATATCCATTGCTCAGCTACTAAGGGATTTGTATTCCCATTGAACGTTGGTGGTTGTTGCCTCATGAATCGATCTAACATTGATCCTCCACGCTGCGGATCAGGGTGCTCCATACGGGTAAGGTTATTATTCATAACCTGAGTAAGTTGTCCCAGTATGGTGATTAGCTGATCAGCACCAGTTGTATCACCAGCCCCACTATAATTATCTTGAGCAGGAGGGCAATCCCTACATGGAGTGCGTGCATTGATACGGTTTCCATTTCTTCCACTAGGCACCATTTCTAAACAATGGCATAAAATAGATCAGTTTATGAATCAAAATACATAATCCCATACTTATAAAACACTTAGCATAAATTGAACTATTTATGGATATAATCCATAATCATAAAAAAATTTTCTTTGAGGAAGTATATACTCATAAACCCTTCATAATGATTTGTAAAGATAGTGAGAGTTATCCTAAGCATATCCCCCGGGAGTGTCGTAACCAAGAGTGCAGCAAGGCCCGTTGTCGTGCACCAGTTCCCGTTCGAGTCTAGCTCAAAGCGGTGTTTTCGGGTTTTACCCCTAGGTACATCTGTGCCAGAGCCGCCTCTACCTGCTCGTATCCAGACAGGGATGTATTGCTCGGAAAACTCACAAAATCTCTACAATACCAAAATTCTAGGAAGTTCTTCTATACAAATCCTCAAAGTTCATCTTAGGTATACGTGCTCTAATCAGAGTTTATCTAAATCTAGCTTCCAAGGTTTGTACTAAACTTCCTCTGATACCAACTGTAACGCCCCGACCCCAGCTACCCAGAGTCGGTGCATTAATTACATAACATTGGCATGATCACAAGAAAGATCAAATCTCGAAAGACCGATTGGTTTAGTAGCCTTGGAAACACTAGATATATTCATAAGTTTTACATTACATCATAAAATGAAAAACT
Organism: Viscum album; assembly: GCA_963277665.1. Lineage (NCBI taxonomy): Eukaryota > Viridiplantae > Streptophyta > Magnoliopsida > Santalales > Viscaceae > Viscum > Viscum album. Next base: position 371,998,345 of record OY728160.1, on the reverse strand, counting down.
AATACAACAACATAATGTTCCCATAGTCCACACTATAATCCCCTCATAATATCCCTGCAGGTCATTCATAACTTACATCTTCACTTCCTGGGAAAAATAAAACATAGAAAAGGGGTGAGCTCAAATGCCCAGTAAGGATAACAATATAGCGGAAACTTTCATCAATAAGAATAAACATTTAAGGCAATGTATAACTAAAACAAAAGCCTTTTAAAATTGAACTTCAATATAGTATGGCAAAAGTAAAATGAAATAATGCCATTTACTTGTTCACATGGATATTCTACTAATCGAATAATCACATGCAATATTAATAACCATTTTCATAATGTTGGAATGCATAATGCCAGACTAACATAACCACATAGCCAAGGCCTCGTGCCAAGACTACAAATAAGATTTTGTCAAGGCCTTGTGCCAAGACACTAGTTTGTCTCATGAGACCTACCGATGCATCGAGGAGCTATAGCGGGCTCCACCCGTCACTTATTAAGTCCAATGCATTCCCATATGAAAAGGTTTAAACATAACATAAACATTCGTATTAAAACTAGCATACGAAATGTCAATACTTTCACCATAAACTATGAATGGTATAAAATAGCACATCCACAGTCAAATATATCACAAAACCTTCAATACAATATATAAGTTTTGTATCATAATAAATCAACTTCAAATAATCTTAAAATCCATCAAAGGATGTTGACATAGATGAAATAAAAATTCTTTTAAAAGAAATATCTCCTTTTATTTTGAAATCATTTAAGATCCATATAAAATAAAACATTTTCTTTGAAAATATTCTTATAAGCTTGTAAGGGAAGCTTTGAAGATTTTATAACGGCGTAAAATAACCGCACCCGCCGTATAAGTTAAAAAAACATTCTTACCTCAATTCTGTCGAAAAGGTTAAAAAGGACCTTGTTTTGAAAACGACGGAAAGATTCCTTTATAAACCTCTTATAAAAAGTCAAACAAGGGTATAAATGACTTTAACCCATATTCTTGTAAATAGTAAAAATGTTTTGAAATACATTTCGAAGAAACATGGATGTGGATGATAAAGAGATCCCAGTAGATTATTACATATAAACAACCTCGGATAATGAAGAGATTGTGAAATAACCCTTACCTTGTACTTTTCCTTGGTTGGGGTAGGTTAACCTCCTGTATAATGGTGAAATAATTGTTATTAAATTATACAAGAATCATATATATTAATATGATATCATATATGATCTTTTAACATTGATTTATTAATAATATCTTAGAATTATCATCGTTTCGGGTGTTAACTTACTCATTTTCTTTTATATGATTTGTTACATAAGCCATGTTTGTTGTATCTTATTCATATCCAGAATGATATCAAGTCCTTAAACATCATTTTTAAATCATAAAATGATAATTATACTTGAATGGATACGATGGAGAATGAATCTCATCGCGTTCGTGGAGACGATAGTCCGTACGTACGCACGAGCGACAATATCATTCCTTTGATATTAAAATAATATATAAATCAATGGTATATCATATATACAGAATCATTAACATGTTATATTTATTATTTACATGAGTTACACATCATTATTATACCCATCCAAATAATATTATATTGAATAACAATTACACCACGACGTGGAGACGGTAAGCCGTACGTACGCACGTATGGTGACATGTTATTCAAAGGGTGGATAGAATACTGAATATGGTTGTACCATACTTATAATAACATCACAGTGTATGTGAGATACTGGAGTTATTATTTTAGAATGGTAAGAACAAAGGAAGAAGAAGTGGAAGAAGAAATGAACTTAGAAAAGGGTGGTGAAATCATTACCTCTTCTTCGGGTTCTTCCTTTTGATTTGATCAAAAGGGATCCTTAGGTTGGTTTTCTGATAAAACTAAGGCCCCTAGGTTGTAGTGAGGGATGTTGGGAGATTATTTGGGCAGAGTTTTGCCGAACCAAAAGGCTTTAGAGGTGTGAAGAAATGAGAAGGAGGAGTGCCCTTTTATAAGAGGGGTGAGGGGCACCTTTGGAAAAGCTAGAAATATTAATTTATAATAAATTCATATTCGGTTTCTAATGGCTCAAAAGCTTATTATTCAAAGGTTAAGGTGGGGATAGGTCGAAAACCGCTCAACCAATAGAATTTAGACAGGTTTGGGTACTTATATTAACCTTATCTTTAAATATTAACTCTAAGTTAATTAGTTTCACTTTTACAATGTCTCTTTGTATTTTTATATATTATGGTTAATAAACTTACTATATACATCCAAGAGACCCCCAAGTGGTCCATTAATGATTAACCTATCATAATATAAGTCTCTTGGCCGAACCTTAGATTTTTAGGAATTTAATATCAATTAATAATATAATATTTGTTTTAAGAACTCTTTTATGTCAATTTTGGCACTATTCAATAGTTGATTTTTGTGAAACTCATAACAGATTGATTACTTCGAACAAAGTCCATTAAATCAATCCTAATATATCATATTATCATATAAAATTAGTTTAATTCATTAAAAGTTTCATATTATAATTATTTGGGTATTTATAATATCAATTACGTTAATTTTTCACTATTATAGTAATTACTGCATCATCATTGTGTCATAAATAAAATAAATTATTCAATGTCTAAAAATTATAAATAAAATATCATTATGTAGGAAATCTTTTCAGCTTTCTAATGAATATTTATAATCTAAAATCCAACATATATAACCCTATGTAAAAATTGTTGTTCTAAAAGATATATGCTTGTGTCATTTTTGTATTCATTTTAACTTAATTAAAATAAAGTGTCATTATCACTTACAAGTGGATCCATGGGGTCCCAAAATAGAACCAAAGATGCCCATGGTCGACCATGTATCAACCAATAGGGGTAAGACACGTTTTAGGGTAATTTAGTATTATTATAATATTATTTTTTAACCCTTATTTACCGGATTTACCCTTTAACCATGGTAAATAAAATATTTACCGCAGTAATTATTCAAAATGTGTAAAAATAAAAGTTACCTATTTACACAATTTGAACATCCTGATTCCAAATATGGAATCCATTTTCCTAAATTCAAAACACAGAAGTGGCAGAAATTAATTTAAAATTAATTCCCGCTGTCAAAACAAAAAGCGTGTTTTTAAGAGATAATAACTATCAAAAGATTGACACTTGTTTATGTTCGGTTTAATTGTAAAATTATGTCCAATGATAAACATTAAATTGAATGGTAAAAATATATTCTAAATATACTTTAAAACCACTCAAATTCATAATTTATCACTATTAATTATTTTGATTAAAAAAGTTGTTTTTAATTAAAATTTAGAAATTTTCACTATTCATCAAAATATGAAAGTTATCCGAAATGTACCAAAATTTCACCCTAGGCTAATTTTGATATTCCAAATCCAAAAATGAAGTCCATTTTGAAATATAGAATATATATGATTTCAAAAAGTAGGTATTACTATTCACAACGGCTAGTTTAATTAGTTGTGGTGTGTGTTAGAACTCGAGGTTGCGTACAACACACGCTATCGCATTATTCGAAGGGAAACGTACCGTAGAAGCTTGGGGTGTTACAGCTCCAAATTGATTTATTTTAAATCTAAGGTGGGGATGGGTCTAAATACTCTCATACAATAGAATTTAGACAAGTTTAGGTTCCTATTTTAACCTTATCATTTGGATTTAACATTAAGTTAAATAATTTTACTTTTACCGTGTCTTCTTGTGTTCTTACACTATAAGGTTAATAAACATACTATAACATGCCAAACGAACCCCATGTTGATTATTATTAATATATATCACCATATCTAAGTCATTTTTCCGAACCTTAGATTTTTTGGAATAAAATAACAATTAATAATATAATATTTGTTTTAAAAACTATTTTATGTCAATTTTGACACTATTTAGTAATTGATTTTCGTGAAAATCATAAAAGAATGATTAGTTCGATAAAAGTTAATTAAATAAACACTAACATGTCATATTGACCTATAAAAGTTGTGGAATTCATAAAATGTCTCAAATTACATTTATTTGGGTATTTATATCATCAATTATGTCAATATTTCATTATTAAGATAATTACTGTATCATCATTGTGTCATAAATACATTAACTTATTTAAAATCTAAAAATTACAAATAAAATATCATTATGTAGGAAATAATTTTAGATTTATAATTAATATTTATAGTCGAATTTATCATATGTATAACCAAATATTAAAAATGATATACTTATTAAACATTAATTTTAACTATTTTAACCCTTCTTTAAATAAATTAATAATAAATGTCCTAATCTAATCCCAGTGGGGCTAAATGGTCATATTTTATTCTTAAGGTTGTTTTTGATCGAATTACACTTATACAATAAAATTAGGATATGTGTTAGGGTAATAATAATATCATTTTTACCCTTAGTTACTATATTTACTTTTAACCGTGCTAAAAAAAAGTAAAAAGTTACTATTCACCAAAAAATATTTTCATCTCATTGAACAACTTTTTACTTACTGACATCAACCGTGTCTCTCAGATTTTTGAAATTTCACTCACAGAAGCGGTAAAATTATGTTTTATGAAAAATTCATTTTTTTAACTACCACTTAGTGGTTTCACTATTCATCAAATAATGAAAGATTCCAGAAAAATACCAAAAATTATGCCTAAGCTAAATTTGATATTATAAACTCAAAAATGATGTCTATTTTACCAAATTCAAAACATATCAGTTGCATTAATTAATTTAAAAATTAATTCCCGTCGTCAAAATAAATAGCGTGTTCTTAAGAGATAATAACTATCAAAAGGTCAGACCTATTCAAGCTGCCAGGAATCTCAATACACCTACTCACCTTTTCTATGCTGATGATATTATCCTTTTTCTCAAAGGTGATCAGAAAAATATACATGTTCTAAAACAAGCCCTTAATCATTATGAAGAGGTTTCTGGTCAAGAGATTTCCTGGGATAAATCTTATATTTTCTTTGGCAAAAGCTTCCCCTGTTAGAAGAAAACCTAGCATCACTGTTTCTCTTAGTATCAAAGAGGGCCTCCTCCCTTTAAATTATTTAGGCATCCCTCTATTTTGGGGTCGTCCTAAAGCCTGCTATTTCACAAACATTACTGATCAAATTATTAAACGTCTCTCCACTTGGAAAGGGAAATTACTCTCCATGGCCGGCAAGATATGTCTGGTCAAATCAACCATTGTTTCCAAAATGGTCTACTCGCTCATGATCTACAATTGGCCTTCCGGCATTTTTAAAAAGATTAATACCTATATCAAAAATTTTATTTGGACAGGGAGCACTTTATAAAGGAAGCTTGTCACTATTCCTTGGAATTCTTGTTGTAAACCTCTTGATAAAGGCGGCATTGGTATAAAAAATTTAAAGCTTTTCGATAATGCTCTCCAATCCTGCCTTACTTGGTGCATGATTAATGGTTCCTCTAAAGCTTCGGAGTTCTTGAAGCATAGGTTTTTTCCTAAACTCATAAAAGGGAATTTTTGTTACATCAACTCCTCGATCTGGCCCGCCATCAGAGACTGGTATCACTCTATCATGAAGAATTCTAGATGGATGGTCAGTACGGACTCTTCTATTAATTTTTGGTGTGACAATTGGTGCGGTAACCCCTTGATTTCCTTGCTTTCTATGAATACCTCTCCTGGAGATACTAGTCTTTCTATAAAGGAAGTCCTGCGATCCCATCGTCACACCCTCCTAGATAATATTGCTCAGATCATTGATAATCATCATTTCTCCCCTGGCGGCGATTTTCTGGTGTGGGAACCTGCTCCAAATGGCATCCTCGATTCTAGAACCTTCTATAATCACTTCTTCTCTCAAGAGGATACCAATTATCAATGGATGAGTTTTTTTAATAAGCCTTGGATAAAACCTTCTAGACTCACCCTCATTTGGCGTCTAGCTCACAATAGAATTCCCACTGATGCTTTTTTTCAAATCTTTAGCATTCAACTTTGCTCTAAATGTCGCATGTGTAATCAACATAGGGAGGATGCCAACCATCTCTTTTTGTCCTGTGCGACAGCCTCTGCTTTATGGAAATATGTTATGGATCTCTTTAATTGTAGATGGACAACTTTTGATTCTATTTGTATGTTTCTTAAATATTGCATCAGATATGATGCCTCTTTGCAGATAAAGAATATCTTCCTTGCAGCAGTAGCGGAGCTCCTGCATGTGATCTGGTACGCCCGTAATTATTTTATTCATAACAACCACTCTTTTAGTCTCAATGCAGGTAAAGCTCGGATCCTTATTGCGATTCATGAAGCCGCTTCAATCCAAAAAGCTTCTTGCAACAAGTCGGCTAACGATTTAGTTATTCTTCGCCGCCTCGGTGTCCCGGACATCTATCCAAAACCCAAGCGTTTCTTTGATGTTTTTTGGCAAGCACCGATGTCAGGATGGATTAAAGTGAACGTTGACGGCGCTTCCAAAGGCAACCCTGGTCCTGCTAGTTGTGGTGCCATCTTCAGAGACTCATCTGGTCACTGTCAAGGCTGTTTTTACGCTGGCTGTGGTCTTTCTTCTTCGCTCGAGGCTGAGATGCTTGGTGTCATCCATGCTGTTGATTTTTCCATTCAAAGAGGCTGGAGAAAGCTCTGGATTGAAAGTGACTCCACAACCATCGTTCAGCCCATATGGAACGGCGACACTCATCTTGCTTGGCCGCTTACCACTCTCTGGATGAAGTGTCTGAACTCGCTTCACGGGCTAGATTATATTGCTACTCATTCTTACCGTGAAGCGAATTCTATTGCTGATGCTCTCGCCAACAAAGGTATTCAGCAGAGCATGACTTGGCTTGACAATCTTCCAGCTGACTTATTGCCTCTCTTTGAGAGAGACTGTAACAAAATCCCATCTTTCCGAACTTTGTAATCCTCTTGCTTTATTATATATCTTGTGCTTTGGTCTTTTGACCGAAGCATTACCTTTAAAAAAAAATAACTATCAAAAGATTGACACTGATTTATGTCTGGTTTAAATGTGAAATTACATCCAATGACCAAAATTGTATTAAATTGTAAAAATATATTCTAAATATTCTTTAAAACCACTCAAATTAATTATTTATCTCTATTAATTATTTCGATTAAAAAGGTTGTTTTTAATTAAAATTTAGTAATTTTCACTATTCATCAGAAAATGAAAGTTATCTGAAAAGTACCAAAATTTCACCCTAAGCTAATTTTGATATTCCGAATCCAAAAATGAAGTCCATTTTGAAAAATAAAATTTACTAAATTTCAAAAACTGGTTATTACTATTCATAACGGCCAGTTTTAATAATATTATAATAGCACATCGTTGTTTAGTGAAACTCGGTATTGCGTACTACACACGATATCGAGGAAGGTCATGATTGCGTGTAATGTAAGGCATGTCAAGGATGAATTTTGTGAAAGATCCTTTTGGTGTAGAGTACAACAGAAGACATTAATGAAATTAAAAAAAAATATTTTTCATAAAATCTCAGGGTATTACATTCTACCCCCCTTAAAATGAATTTCACCCTCGAAATTCGTCAGGGTTATAAATGGTTTACTATTCGAAAGTTTCTTTGATAGAAACCCACATCGTAAAAAGTAATACCAAAACAAATCTTTAAAAACAAAAGTATGAAACGTATCGGTTACCCAAATAAACTAATTATTGGGTTTCCACATAAGTGAAAATATGGATATGGAAGAGAAATATAACCATCATGTTTTGATGGAGAGTGGTAGAGAACATGGCTATGGAAAAGACAACAATCACAAAGCAATAAATTTTTGACGATCTAAGTTACCATCTGATTAATTAGATATAAGAGCACTAGGAAAACATTTTTGGTTTTCAAGATCGTTTCCATAATGTTGATGAAATAGGAATTAGAAGAAATACATTCGTGATTTTGGTATAGTCTCACTGTTGGTCGTTCTTTTGAAAATTTCCACTTCAACTCTTAAAGAAATGTAGTTGAATTTTTCATTCGTGACATGTTAGCAGATCATGTGATAGAATGATGGGTCATTCCATCTGTCTCAAACAAGAGGTTAGAAAAGTTATCAAAATATACATAAGTCCATCTATAGTGAGATTAATCATATATGGTTTCTAAAATGGACTTATACTTCATATATCATACTGATTAATATAATAAAACTAGTTTCTACTAAACAGGGACTTCCTGTAGGCCAGTGGTAGGCGATAAAGGCCATTCGCACTTCGGTTGTGGGTTCGATTCCCACGGCCTTGTCCGATGCGATGGGTTGTCTCCCGTCCTATAGGTTGTCATTTTTCTAAAACTATATTACTATAACATCCCATCAATAATATCGAAAAAACTTATATCCTTAAATAATACTGACTTATGTCCAACATAATCCATTCCAAAATTTAGGCTTATCCATAATACTGCAGTCCACTCTCATAATATAGTGAAAACGATTACCAGAGATTTAATACCATCGTTGATCCCCATATATCATATGATATGTCTTGTTGGTCACATTCCAAACATTCAAAGGCCATAATCATGTATTCTCTTGAAAAATGAATACCCATTGAACCTTAGTGAAAACATGAATGCAGTTAAAAGTTAACACTTTCCACGTACCAAAATCCTCAAAATTCTATATACTCATACCATGATATCACTTAGTCCTTATATCAATCACGAGCTCATGAATACTATCAAACATTTTACTTTTTCCTTATCCCTTCATTATGCGCATATCATCTTTTTCCCAAAAATATTTCAATCACTTTCCATGGTTACCGGTACCATAAAATTATTGAAAACCACAATATACCAATATATAAATATTCCAATATTCCACGATACTATATAAAACATTATTTTGGAATCCCATTACATAAACACTTAATCATTCCACCACATCATTGTCATATTCATCATCACCAATGGGGATCGCATGTGACTTCCCTTTTTTCCTTTCCCTTAAGTGGTTGCTCATGTCGATCATCACTAACCCTTGGATTTGGGAATTTATTAGCATAATGCCCCATTTCCTTTCACTTGAAGCATTGAAGTGTAGTAGGTTCATTCTGTGTATCCCTTCCTTTGTTTGCATCATTAGACATCTTCTTCCCATCATTGTGGCATTCAAATTCCCAATGAACTTCATTTCCACATTTGGAACATTTACTTGTCCCATTAAGACAATCTCCACCATGCTTCTTTCCACACATTGAGCATAAGGAAACATCCATCTTCTTTTCACCATTATTCTAAGATTTCTCCTTGAACACCATCTTTCGTTTCTTGTCAAAACTATGAGATGGATAAGTAACACCAACTTCCATTTCTACCTTGATAGCACAACGCACAATTGAAGTCTCTTATAGCTAATTCCCTTCGAATATTTGGTTCTAAGCCACTGAAGAATCGATCAAATTTACCTTCAGGTTGGATGATAAATCCAGATGCATACCTTGCAAGCCTTGTAAAATTCACTTCGTATATACCAATAGATCCATCATCCCTTTTGATTTAGTTCAAGAAACGCCTTCTCCATCTTTGCTCGAAGAATATGAGGGAAGTACTTATTGAAAAATATGTTCTTGAACTCGTCCCATTCCATGGACTCAATTTCATCTCTTTGACTCGTATTCTTGATAAGATTCCACCATTGATCAGCTTCACCTTCCAAACGATATACTGCTAAGATGACTTTATCATGTTCAGAACATTGAAGTACTGAAAATATCTTTTCAGTGGTACTGATCCATTGTTCAGAAACAAGTGGATCAGAAGACCCACTGAAAGAAGGTGGACGTTTCCTCATGAAGGACTCAATAGAATATTGTTCCCTTCTCTGCTCATTTGGATGTCTAGAATGATTCATAGCTTCTGTAAGTATAGCAATAATATTTTTCACTCCATCTCCCATAACATTTGTTTGTTCAGGAAGACAATCATTTCATTTTCCATTGCATTGATCAACACGGTTCCTTTGGGTTCCAGCCATCGTCTAAAACCCAAAAAGAATAGTGTGAGAGGCAAAAATAATGCTTGGGAAAACACCATAATAAAGGGGGAGTACCTTCAATATCTATCATCTTAGGTTTAATTCTAAGATCGTTAGTGCAATTCTAGGACTATAACCTATACTTATACTTAACCTTAGGTACATCCCTAGACATACCTTAGAAATATCTCTAGGGATCTCACTAAAGTTCTCGCATCCTAGTTTCCAAAGGTTGACTAAACCTTTCTTCTGATACCAACTGTAGAGACCCGAAGCTTGACGTACAAGGACATTACATTACTTTTGCGGAATCCTTAGTACATAACAAAAACACACACATAAGGACCGTAATAGTTTAGTGTCTTTGGAAACTCGGAACGTAATCTTCTAATCATTGTAAAAGATCTTCAACATCTCCCATAAAGATCTTCCTTTTTTTCTTACCTAAAACATTTCTTTATATCCTGGGGAAAAGAAAACATAAAAGGGTTAGCTCAAATTCTCAGTAAGGGTAAACCAATGAAATATCAATCACATCATATTTATAAGAACATAACATTTTGGAAATCATAACATGCAAAAGAGATCATAATATCAGAACATGGGAAAAATCATAGTAGTGAAATGTAATCCCAATAATCATAACATAAAACATGAAACTTTGTGGTGTACACACATAATCATAGAGAATCATTTCGTATTAGTCAAGACTCATTGCGAAGACTATCTTAGTGGACAATATCCATTTCTGAACCGAGTTCATTCCTCGTTTCAGTCCTACTTCACTGAACCAGTTTTACCTACCGTTCCAGCCATTTCTATCTCATGAGATATAATATATTTACCCAATGCATTGGAGGGAGATATAGGTCCCACCCATATCATAATGATACCATTCTTTTGTGTTCCACAAAATCATAAACCATACATCATAGCATAACCCATGTAATAAAAATGGGAATGTGAAAACATCGTGACATCATAAAACAACTCATATAAGATAAAGGAATTCATAAAAATAATTCCATCACAACATAATCAAATCAATGTAATAATAATAGGGATAGAAACAGAACCCTTTATTATCTTATATGGAAAATAATTTGGATAAAACGCTTGAACTCCATTCTTGAGGAAAATATCCTTTCTACTTCAAAAACACTTTTCCTCTCTTAACATGTCAAATAATTCTAAACAAAAAGAAGTTGATTAAAAATAAACTTGAAAACTTCTAAGGGAATATTCTTGGAAATAATGTTTTAAAAATCCATTCATTCCATATAAGTTAAAAGAAAACATTTTTCTCATACTTTTGTCAGAAAAGTCAAAAAGTACCTCGTACGAAAAACGACAAAAGATTCCTTTCATATCTTTTACTAAAAACTCACCGATGGGTAAAATTGGATATAAACTATTGTAGAAAAATGGAAATATTACATATTGAGGAAACATGGATGTGGATAATAAAATTCACCCCAGTAAATTCCAAAGTATAAAAAATCTCGGATAAAAACGAGATTGTGATATTTCCCTTACCTTAGGTCCGATTTTCTTCGTATGTGTCCGAACCTCCTGTATAATGATTTAAATAATTTCATTGACTTATTCCAGAATGATATCATATATGGTCATATTCTTAGCTTATTATTAGTAATATTTCATTGCTACATGTTATTCGGGTGTTTATTACTTTTTGTTCTTATGTGTGTTATGTCGAATAAATTCTTATTCATATTTTAGGTTATAGATACCTCATTTCCAGAATGGTATTAGTGTAATATATATCATATTCATTCATTCAATTCATTTATATAATCATTATGCAATGAAGGTCATGTAGAACGAGTCGCATCACATCGTGGAGATGGTATTCCGTACGTACGTACGAGCGATGATATCGTTCTCATGATCATGGAATTGTATTGGAGTGTATTTGTACTATTTTAGAATCAATATCAATTTAAAATAATCATATATATTCATTCTTTACACCATTATACCCATCCAAGTAAGGTGGTGGTGGAAAATAGATTACACCACGGCGTGGAGACGGTATTCCGTACGTACGCACGCGCGGTGATTTCATTTTCCGTAGGATGGATAGATAGTGAAATAGGGTTGTTTCATACTTATAATAACATATCAGTATATGTTTGATACTTATGTTTTTACTTCATGATGAAACAACTAAATAAGAAGAAGTGGAAGAAGAAAAAAAGATGAAATAATCGGTAATGGGTATTACCTCTTCTTTGAAGCGCTTCTTTGAGACCTCTTTTTAGGGCACTAAAATTGGTGTTTGAAGAAGACCAGGACCTCTAGGATGTCTCTAGGGAAGTGGAGAGAAAAAATTGGCAGGGGTTGGCTGAGCTGGAATGCTCAATGAGGTGTGAGGAAGAGAGGGAGGAGGTTCCCTTTTATAAGGGAGGAGAGGGGCACCTTTGGAATAACCAAAAATATTATTTTATTATAAAGCCAAATTCGGTTTTAAATAGCTCCAAATTGATTTATTTAGAAGCTAAGGTGGGGATGGGTCGAAACCCTCTCATACAATATAATTTAGACAAGTTTAGGTTCCTATTTTAACCTTATCATTTGGATTTGACATTAAGTTAAATAAATTTACTTCTTCCGTGTCTTCTTGTTTTCTTACGCTATAAGGTTAATAAACTTACTATAACATGCCAAAAGAACCCCAATTATTTTATTATTAATATATATAAAATTATCTAAGTTATTTTTCCGAACCATATATTTTTAGGAATAAAATAAAAAATAATAATATAATATTTTTTTTAAAAACTATTTTATGTCAATTTTGACAATATTTAGTAATTGATTATTTTGAAAATCAAAACAGAATGATTAGTTCGAACAAATTTAATTAAACCAACACTAACATGTCATATTAACCTAAAGAATTTGTGGAATTCATAAAAAGTCTCAAATTACATTTATTTGGGTATTTATAACATCAATTATGTCAATATTTCATTATTATGATAATTACTGCATCATCATTGCGTCATAAATAAATTACCTTATTTAAAGTCTAAAAAATACAAATAAACTATCATTATGTAGGAAATATTTTTATCTTTCTAATTAATATTTATAGTCGAATTTATCTTATGTATAACTCTATATTAAAAATGCTATACTTCTTAAACATTGATTTTAACTATTTTAACCCTTTTTTAAATAAATTAATAATAAATGTCCTAATCTAATCCAAGTGGGCCTAAATGGTCATATGTTATTTCTAAGGTTGTTTTTGGTCGAATTAAACTTGTCCAATAGAATTAGGACCTGTGTTAGGGTAATAATAACATCATTTTTACCCTTAATTACCCTATTTACTTTTAACCACGGTAAAAAAGGTAAAAAGTTACTATTCACCAAAAATTATTTTCATCTCATTGAACCACATTTTACTTACTGACATCAACCGTGTCTCTAGGATTTTTGAAATTCCACTCACAGAAGCGGTAAAATTATGTCTTATTAAAAATTCATTTTTTTAACTACCACTTAGTGGTTTCACTATTCATTAAAAAATGAACGTTTCTAGAAAAATACCAAAAATTATGCCTAAGTTATATTTGATATTATGAACTCAAAAATGATGTATATTTTACCAAATTCAAAAAATATCAGTTGCATTAATTAATTTAAAACTTAAATCCCGTCGTCAAAACAAATAGCGTGTTCTGAAGAGATAATAACTATCAAAAGATTGACACTTATTTATGTCTGGTTTAAATGTGAAATTACATCCAATGACCAACATTGTATTAAATTGTAAAAATATATTCTAAATATACTTTAAAACTAGTCAATTTAATAATTTATCAATATTAATTATTTCGATTAAAAATGTTGTTTTTAATTAAAATTTAGTAATTTTCACTGTTCATCCGAAAATGAAAGTTATCCGAAAGGTTCCAAAATTTCACCCTAAGCTAATTTCGATATTCCTAATCAAAAAAATGATGTCCATTTTGAAAAATAAAATTTACAAAATTTCAAAAAGTGGTTATTACTATTCATAACAGCTAGTTTTAATAATATTTTAATAGCATATCGTTGTTTAGTGAAACTCGGTATTGCGTACTACACACGCTATCGAGGAAGGTCGTGATTGCGTGTAATGCAAGGCAAGTCAAGGATTCATGTTGTTCAAGCTCCTTTTGGTGTAGTGTATAACACAAGACATTAATGAAATTAAAAAGAATATTTTGAATAAAATCTCAGGGTGTTACAAGTAAACAACTAAAGAGATGGGTAAACCATTGATTGAGACTCATTCATGCACAAAAAAGGAATAAATTTTATGATATTTTAGGAATTTTCCCCTTACTTTAACTTGTTTACTATATTTTACTTTTACCATGATAACTTATTTTTTACCATAATAAAATTGTTATGAAAAAATTGAAATTCCCTTTATTCTCAATTTTAAGCATGCTGAAAGAAAAATTTAAACCAATTTTACAAGATTAAATATATAGAGGTGGTAAAAATTGATTTTAAAAAAAGTATTATTAAATAAATAAAAATTTGGTTTTTAAATTCATTTTTTAAGAATAAAAATAAGTTTATTACAAAATATTGTATATAAGTTATTACTATGATATTTATTATTTTATGATTAAATAAATATCTTTCATTACTTTTAATACAAGACAAAATTTAATGGAAAATTGTGAATATTTAATTAAAGATAATGAAAATAGTTTTTAATTAGAATAATATTTAACTGAGGTTCTAAATAGTGAACCATGGGTTAAAAAATTAAATATAACATTTTTAATTGAATAATTAAAATTATTAAGTATATACTTGGCTAGGAAAAATTATTCTTAATATTTTAATTCATAATTATATCATCTTGATCTCAAAAATGTTATTGTAATTGTAAAATTATTTTTTTCCCAATTCACATAAAAATTTTTTTTTAGGAAAATCCAAAGAATAAAAATTATGATATTTTTAATATTTTTAATATAAAAATTAAATCCATTTTATGAGAATAATTATGTAGATACGATAAATTAAGATTTTATTTCAAAATAAAATTTATAAGGAAAATACATAGATTTTATAGAAAGGTAATATTTAAGTAACATTAAGTGTTATTAATCAGAACATATTAATTAATAATTTAAAATGGGTGATTACATATTTGTTAAAGAAATGTAAAATTAAAAATAATACTTCAAACATGACTAATTTAACTTATAAAGATATAAATATATAATATATATAAAAAGTGAATTCTTCCAAGAATAAACCTTAAATGATTGTATTTATATTTTTTTTAAATTATCCAATTATTTAATACATATTAATTAAAGTTTCTAAATTTTATTTTATTAAATAAAAAATTTATAATTTAGTTGATTTCATTATTTAAAACTCAATTTTAATGAAATGCTATTGGTATAAAATACTTGTATTAATATAAATTTTAATACATTAACAATTAAATATTTATATCACAATAACATCTATAAAAAATTACCCTAAAAAAATCTACATAAGATATAAGGTTAAGGTATGTGGGGGTGGTTATTGAGGTTGGTGACTCATCATGTTTACATATAATAGTGATTTCGATTAGATTGAGCTTCTCAGGAAACTAATTTCACTCAAGCCATACCTGTTGAAGTAAAACATTGGATTGGTAAGAGGAAAAATCTTTTAATGACACCTCCCTTATAGGATTTGATAAATATGCCTCATAAACAATAAATATTCTAAATGATTCTATTTATTCTTATTTCTCTACAAATTTTATAATACATTTACTTTTATTTTTTACCCACCAATTTAATGGTTATATTATAATAGTAATATTTAATACTTAAATTTCTATCTTAACAAAATATATCATTGTTTGGTTTGATTAGCCGATTCAAGTGATAAAGGTTATTAAAATAGTATTTATTTATAGGAAACAAATTACTAATATCTTGAGATGTTACATTCTCCCCTTATATAAATTGCAACCACCAAATTCTGAATATTGTTCACTAATGAAAATAATTAATTGTATATATATGATTAATAAGACTTAAGATATTATTTACAACTAACTATCATTGGTATGAATATTATACTCATATTTTACTTTATAATTGTAAAATATTTATATTATTAATTTTTTTTCAATATATCCATCCTTAACTATCTATAAGTATTATAAGCTTCTAGAGACAAACCTTTAATAGTTTCATTTTCATGAACATGCTTCTAATGAAATACTAAAATAAAAACCACTATGAATATATACAATAATATTAGACTAAAATATTATAATAATATTAAAACTCAATCCACAGATGCCTTCTCATAAAAAACATTTATTTTAATCAATGATACTTTTGGTTCAACTTTGATATAAGTTTATCAACCTATATCTCCTATATTTTAACACATATTTTCCATCATAATTTCTTGATTAGGTTCTATAACCTAATTATTTATTCATAAAATCATAATATCTAATTATAATAATTTAAAATAATTTTTAAATAGAATGTGAATCATAAAATTATATTTTTGGGGAGTGCCAAAATAGATGTGTAGTTAGGTACACTTGTTGTGCACCGATTAAGAATTGAGTTAATACTCATCCATATTTTTTTGAGGATATTACCCCAAGGTGAAACTTTTCTAGAGGCTACATCAACTTGATTATATCTAGATAGGATTTTTATTTTTTGTAATCCATACACTATATAGTTCCAAACTATCACACCTAGTTCTTAAATTCCAGTGTTTGTTTTTAATCTTGTTTTGGTTCTTAGTTTTCTCTTAGATTCCAAGTGTTTTGGGATTAGATTTTGTGTCTTGGGTGTTATTGATTTTATTCATTAGTCATTAATGTCATGGGTGGTATTTGGACTTTACTTTTTTAAAGGTAGGGTATAAGGATGATGTACCTTGGAATTGAATTTGTGACACTCCTAGTATAACCTTTTGTGGGGTATGTTTATTGGGGTTGTTTCTTCAAGATTTGGGCTAAACTGTGACCCCATTTCTAGATTATAAACAATTTTTTTCTTTAATATCTCCTTATTTTTTTTCAAAAAACATCTCCCTTTCCACTTCCCACTTGGCCTCACTGGCCAATTAAAACCACCATATTCAATTGGACCCATTAAGAACTCATAATCATGGTGGATTTGGTTGATTTATTCAGGCATTGGGCCAACCCATGAGCACATTTCTAGATTTAAGTAAATAATTTATTTCTTTTATATATCAATCATTTTTTAAAATTTTTTGGTCATTACACATGTCACTAGAGATGAATATTCCTAGGCACACCCCATGTTCTATTTTACCTCTTTAGATATCATCTTCATGATGGATTAATGAAAATTTCCTAAATATTTCATAAATTACCCAGATTTTCAAAGGGAATTTATTGCATTCACAAATAATTAATTTTATCTCTTTCCCCCCATTTCAGTCCCCACTAGACCCCATCAACCTTATTTAAAACTCTCGTACAATTTTAGATGTATGGATATTCAACTATTAGTATAATTGGTGCAATTTATTTAATGTTTCTCAAGTAAGTGAATTACTCTCTTGTTCCTTCCATTTCCTTAGGGTTTATCCCATCCTTATTGAAGTCCAAAATGTTTAGAATCTAAGGTTTAGTATATAGGGTTTTATTTTGTATTTCTTAGTCCAATATTATGGATTTAGGTTTGTTTTTACTACCTTATAGTGCTGTTAATGTTTCCAACAAATATTTTGTGGCTTTGAAGCAAAAGGTTGGTGATTCCTTGTGTAAGAATTATTTGATGAGTTATATTGCTGATCTACTTATTTATCATTTTCTTAATATGTTTTCTTTTTGTGATAAAAAATAGATTTTTATGGAATTTGTTGAGCATTTAATTTTAATGTTTCATTTTTTCTTGAAATGGTGTGTTTTTTGTTATGTAACTCTTCTGGTATCATTTGGGGTCATTTTATAACATATATAAGTGGTTTATTAAATGTGGATTGGGCGAAAAAATCTGGTTTGGTAGGCTTTTGGTTTGATTTTATCCTTGAACTATGGGTATTTAATGGGTTTTATGTAAAAGACATTGTCATACTTCATGGAAGTGTTTTATGAAAATTTTAAATGGTTTATTGAGTTATAAAATGTGTGAAAAGGATATTTATGTATTGTTTATGTGGGATTATTCCATTAAAATGGGATTTTTAATATTAAATTATGATTGGTGATTTTAAACGTTTTGATAACATTTTATGAATTGTTGAAATGTTTTATTAAATTTTATGAAGGTTGTAAAACATGTTTATTGGTTGTTTTTTGAGAGTATGATGTTAAAATAAATTTGAAGGTAAATGGAGGGTTATGTGACATGATTTTGTGATTTTTGGTGTGTTTTTATTTTCTAAATGCCATTTTCATGTGAGAATGGTATTTTATGAGACTTGTAGCTTGATTGAGCACAAAGAGGGAAACCTGGGTATCTAGGTGGGTGGACATGTACTAGTATGTTAGTGATCTGGAGTGGTTTCGTCCCTATTTCACATAGAAATATTGATGATTAAAAAACTAACTATAATATCTTGATGATTTTGGGGACCAGTAGGTTATGGGTATGTTCAATACTAGTTGCTTGTGCATGAGAACAAATATTAATTATGGTTACTTTTCACCGAGATACGTGGTTACAAGGTCCCACAACTAGCTAGTGCCTATGGTGTTCCTGTAACTACTTATCATTGAATATATGATACTCACCATCAGTAAATGGTGTGTTTGGATGGAAAATTCAGTATCTTGTGAATTTAATTAAAAAATTTTCATTCTATAAAATTGACCCCCTTGAAAACTATTTTGAATTAAATATGTATCCTTTAAAAAATTGTTTCTACCTTTTCTTTTTTTGAAAACAGTCAATATTTTTATATAATAATTAAATCACATGGAATATTTTGGGTGGAATCCTATTGGTCATAGTCTCACACCCTACTTACACCCTTAGGTGTAAGTAGACTTGGTAATCATTGACTTAGTTATGGAAAAAACATTTACTGCTAGAGGTTTGGGTTGTTAGCTTCCATTATTGGTGCAATGTTGTGGAGAAGGATTGTGGATGACAGACCCTTTCCATGTGGAGGCCCTTGATTTATTTTTTTCTACTACTTATTAGTTTTTTCCCTCTTTTACTTTGTCTAAAACCATGTATTTCAGTTATGAATTTTATTAAATGATTCTTTAGATTAAATTTTTAGATTCCATTTATTTATTGATTTTGGTTGTTTAATGCTTCTAAATTCAATTAAATCATTCCGATTTATTTTTATATTTTACCTAGGAACTTGTTTCAACCTATGGGGATTGGGAATTCCCCTTGGGAATTTCCATGGACCAGGTCGAGCATCAGTTTTGATGGCGACCAGATCTAGTTCATGACAAAAAGTTATCAAAGTGGGTTCTCTCTTTTTTGGGTCATGGTCTTTTGGGAATGAGTATAGGTAGAAAAAATATGGGATTTTTAGGGCTTGACATTCTGATTATGATTAGTGTGCCTATTGAGCCCACCTCATTATAAGATTCATGTTTCTAGGAGAATGTGGGTTTTCTCTGAGTTCTTTGGTTCTTATGGTTCTTTGATGATTAGGGAAATGAAATGAGAGTTGGGTTAATTGTATCACTGAGCTCACAGGGCCTGAGAATCCATGTGAAGCCTAGGTTATTTCCCCAGAACACTCTCTATGATGGTGAATTTATTTTCATATGGACACCAACCATATATACAAGCCCCCTTCCATCGCTAATTTTTCCTCACATTATCTTGTGTCTTTTTATCTTGGAATTTTGGAAACTTGGTTTTAAAGTAAAAAAAATGATGAACTGATTCTAAGAAGTGTGATTTTTTTTTGAAATTATTTTCTAGTAAAGATTAAATTTTTTTATTTATGAAAGGGTAGATATGGAATTTTAGAACTGGTTTGAAAGATTAAATGGAATGTTTACACATCTTTTGAAAGTGTTAATTATATTATGGTGGGTTTTCAAAATCTCTTTCAAATAGAGTTTTCTAACACGTTGAAAAGTGTTTTGAATGGAATAATGTTTTTTGGAATTTATATGTGCAGTTTGAATATAAATTTTGATTTGGTAATTGGTGGGGTTTGTAAAAGTTTCATGAATTTCTAGGAACATGTTTTAAATGGGGATAAATGAGTTTCAAAATGAATGGGTGTTGATGAAATGTAGTTTTTCATAAAACCTGAAGTGTTTTGAAATTGGTTTAGATGTTTTTAAATTAATGTGTATGACTTGAAAGTGAGTTTTAATTAATTTTGGGTGTATTTATGAAATTCTTTGTAATATTTGAATGGATTTTTGATTTTTTGGTTAGCAGTTTTGAGAAAAAGGAAGTCTCAGTTGAATGTCTTGGTTTTGAAACGTGGAAATAATGTTTGTTTCAACCTTTAGTATTTCTTTAAGAAACCACATACATGGATTTACATGGGAATATGGATTGTTATGTGAGTGTTTGGTTGAGTTTCAATATAGATATGAGGAGGGTTCCTGGTGTGGCATAGAAACATCATGTGTGAGGCTGATAAGGTAACATTGGTTGAGGTACCAACCCCCGACCCATTTATTTTCAAAGAGATGACTTTGAAGAAAATTTAATATATTGATGACCAGTTTGAGTGGTGTGTCTTATGTTTTTTTAGGAATGTTGTTGTGGGGTGTATTTAGTTAAAGAACCCCTCTTGTTTGAATGATTTTTTGGGTTTTCTTAGGGTAATTTGGGTTGAAGTGTTGATTGGTGGCCCTTTGTGATAAATGTCTTAGGAAACCCTTGTGGTTACTCTCCTCATGTGTTTACACCAATTTTATGGTTCATTTTGACCAAAAGAACAAATTGGTGGGGTCCTTGGATTTTATTTTTTGGCTAGGTTAAACCCCCCATAATGAGTTAATGCACAATTGAATTGTAGAAACAAGTGATCACTATCGGCAAGACCTCCAGTTGATAAATGTAAAGACGCTCTTCCTAGGTTTCAAAGATGAGTCTAACCCTATAATTTTTTTGGTTATGTGGATCCTTACATGGTAAGAGGGTTGTTTTAGATGTTTGAAAAAAACCTAGGTTCCTTATGTTTCTAGTATTTATTAAATTTTCAAAGGTGAAGTTTGACACTATTGTGTCTACAAGTTTTATTGAAAGTGGTGAAGGGGAATTCCAACTAGTATGGTGAAAATAATCGAGGGTCGTCAGTGTAGAATGATGTCTTGAAGGGCCTTTGGTTCTTTCGTTCGTCTCATTAAGGAAAAGTTTCATGTTTGGAAACCGGTGTAGAAAAATCAGGTCGTTTGAGAATATTATGATTACTTGTAGTAATCTAATTCTACATGGAACCCTGTTCAAGGATTCGTTCCTGGTAATGATCATGTCTCTTGAAAGGGTCATATTTTGTGGTGTCTTGTTTTGTTTATTAATTTGAGGTAAAATGTGGATGTTGGAGAACCTTTTGAGGGATATTGATTAAGGGGAAGCATGTTTTTATTCAAAGAATTTTTAATGCCTTGTTCTAAGAGAAGATGTCTTCGGTGTGTTTTCCTTCTACTGTTTCTTTTTTTAGTGTGAAATAGGCGATGCATGTGTATCACCCAAGTCTCTATTTGGGTAAAAGATTCTTTTTTGAGCTAGTAATTTTAATGGGGTGTTTTTATCATTATATTCTAACAGGGGAGTATAATATTATTCAAACATTTGGTCTCCATCTATTGGCCTTGGAGTGAAGCTTTTCACACAGACATGAAATCGCCAGGGGTGTAAGGGATATTGGTATCACTTCTATATCAGGTGTGGGATGTGGATACAATTTAATGTTTAAATATAGTTATTGTATTTCAAGTTGTCCCATTTGGTGGAAATGGATGTGGGGACCCTATCCCTCATGGTTGTAATCCATGATGGTGGAGAAGTTCCTCCTTTGTTTTAGGGGGTGCGATGGTTTTGTTTCATGAAACCGAATGCTTGAACCCTTGATGCTGCATACCTCAGTGTAGTTGTTAATGTATGAATAACCTGGTAGTATATTTTTGATATCATTCTTGGTCGGGATTAATCAAGGATGGTGATTCTCGTGGAAGTTGTTAACCATGGAGTTTCTTTGCTGGTTTGGAGTTTCACTGACCAATCCCCCCTTTTTAGTGGGGATTGGATCTTATAAGGTTTTCTTCATATTGGCCCCAACAAGTTGGTAAATGTGGTTGGTTCTTATGGTGTAGAGAACCACCATGTGTCTTGTTTAGGATATTTTGGAACAATTCTAATGTTATTCTATCACTTATGGTGGGGATTCCATTTGTGTCTCCCCATATTATTAATTAGGATGTGTTCCTGGTGTTGGCATGGCTTTAGGTAGCCTGGTTCAGAGATTTATAACCACTAATTTATTCATTGGGTAAACATGGGATGGGATAAAACCCAATGGGATGTGGTTTGAATATGTTTGATTGTTTCAGGTAAGTTGGGTAAATTTTGGTTGGTGGGAGTATCCCTTCCTTTGATTGATCTACTAGACATGTTTTGCCCTTTTGGGGGATGGTGAACATAGATAGGGAGTCTATTATGGTCTATTGATTGGGTTTTGTTTTGGAATATAGAAGTATTGTGGATTTTTAGGGGTGGAAAGCTTTATAGAAGAAAGAATTGTCACACCGAGATCTTTAATTCCATGCTTTTCTTCAAATATTATTTTTTTCCTTTAGTTTTCTCTTTTTTTCGGGTGTTATAGGATTAGATTTGGTGTCTCAGGTGTTCTTGATCTATGTCATTAGTCATGGAAGTCTTGTATGGTATTTAGAGTTTTATTTTTTTAAAAGGTAAGGTATAAGGATGAGGTGTCTTAGAATTGAATTTTTGACACTTCTAGTGGCACCTTTTGATGGGTATGTTTATTGGAGTGGTTTCTTCAAGATTTGGACTATACTGTAATCCCATTTCCTAATTTAGAAAAAAAAATTTTTCTTTTATAAATCTTTATTTTTTCATCATTTTTTACCCATTACACTTCGCACTTGGCCAAACCAAACCTATTAAAATAACTATATCCATTTAGACCCCTTAGTAACTCTTAATCATGGTAGATTTAGGTGATTTATTCCGGCATTGGGCCAACCCATGAGCCCATTTTCCGATTTAATAAAGTAGTTTATTTATTTTATATCTTGTTACTATTTTTTATTTTTTGGTAATTACAACTCTTAATAGATCCCACAAACCCTAGGTGCACCCCCATGTTCCATTTTACCTTTTTGGAGCCTATCTTCATTTTGAATTAGGGATAATTAAATCAAGGTTTCTCAAACCTTACATATTTGCAATGAGAATTTGTTTATTTCATAAATCATTATTTTTTACACTTTTAACCCCATTTCAGTCCCCACTCGACCTCCTCATCCTTATTAGAACCTCCCTTTTAATTTTGGATGCTTGGATATTCAACTATTGGTGTATTTGTGGAGATTTATTTAATTTTTCTCAAGTATGTGAATTATTCTCTTGTTGCTTATAATTCCTTAGGGTTTCTCCCCTCCTTCACGAAGTTCCAAATGTCCAGAAAATAGGGTTTTTACCGAGAATTTGATTTTGGTTTTCTGGACCAATATTCTGGATTTAAATTTGCTTTCACTCCCTTGTGGTGCGGTAGTGGTGTGGTTGACATTTCACACTATGATTTTGGGGGTTTGACACAAAAGGTAGGTGATTCCATTTGTAAGCATTCTTTGATGAGTTAGATCAATTTATTTACTTATTTATCACATTACTCATATGCTTTTTGTGGTGTTAAAAATGTTTTGATGGAATTGGTTGAGTGTTTAATTTTAATGTTTCATTTTTTCTTGGAATGGTGTGTATTTCTTGTGTAACTCTCATGGTATCATTTGGGGTCATTTTATAACATATTAAAATGGTTTATTAAATGTGTATTGGGCTTCCAAATGTGGTTAGGTACGATTTTTGAGTGATTTTGGACTTGAAATAGGGTTTTGAATGGGTTTTATGTGAAAAAAATTGTTATACTTCATGGATGTTTTTTATGAAAATTTTAAATGGTTTATTGAGTTATAGATTTTGTGAAAATGATGTTTAAGTTCATTTTATGTGAGATTATTCTATTAAAAAGAGTTTTTGAAAGAGAATATAATTATTGGGATTGTCAAACATTTTTAGAACATTTTATGATTTGTTGAAATGTTTTATTAAACTATAACTAGGGTGTGAAACATGTTTACGTGTGGTTTTGTGTGAGTATGATGTTTAAATTAATTTGAATGTGAATAGAGTGTTATGTGACATGATTTTGGGCTGTTCTCTTTGTGTGTACTTTGGAATTGAAATTTTCATGTGAAAATGGTATTTTATGAGATTGGGAATTTGATTGGGTATAATGAGGGAAACCCGTGAATCTCGGTGGGCGGATGTGTACTAGTATGCTAGTTATTAGGAGTGGTTTCATCCCAATTTTACATATTAAGTTTGATGATGAAATGAATAACTAAAATATTATGATAATGTTGGGGAAAATTATTTAATGGGTATGTTCCCTACTAGTGGATCGTTCATGAGAACATATATTAATTATAGTTACATTTCACTGAGATATGATGTACTTGGGGCCCACAGCTAGCTAGTGCCTAGGGGTGTTCCCATTACATGTTCTTATTGACTATATGATACTCATCGTCGACATAATATGTGTTTGGATAGAAAATTATGTATCTTATTAATTTTATTTAAAAGTTTTCATTCCTTAAAATATCCCCTGGAAAACTTTTTTCATTTAACGTTGCATCCTTTAGAAAATTGTTGCAACATTTACTTTTTCATGAGAAATTTCAAGCATTGTATCTTATAATTTTTATCACATGGACTCTTTTGGGTTTAATAATATTGTTATTAGGATCACAACCTACTTACCCCCATGAGTGAAAATATAATTGGTAATCTTTGTTGCAGGTATGGACTACGATTTTAGTGTTAGTGGTTCTGGTTGTTATCTTCCATTCTCGGTGTAGTGTTTTGGAGAATGATTGGGGATGATGGACACATGCCATGTAGTGGACCTTGAGTTATTTTGGATGCTAATATTGTGTTTTTCCCAATTTATCTTTGTCTAAAACCATTTATTTTAGTTATGAATTTTATTAAAGGATTTTTTGGATAAAATTTTTAGATTCATTTTATTTATTGTTTTTGGTTGTTTAATGGTTCTAAATTTGGGTAAATTGTTCTCAAACAATTTTTATTATACCAGGGCACTTTTTCTAGACTGTGGGGATCAATAACGCCCCTTTAGGCCTTTACATTAACTAAGTCAAGAATCGTTTTTTAGGGAGACTAGATCTAGTTTACGACACAACTGTTGGGATCTTTTTTAAAATCTACACTTTCCGTTAGGTATTTCACTAATGTTCACTAGTCTTAATCCACATAAATTACTAAAATAATTTTGGAAAATAAATAAACCCTTCAAATATACCAATTAAGATTTCCCAGACCCAAAATCCTAGGTACGATGCTAAAAAAACATTATTGACACATAATCCATACTACCAAGTGAGTTGATGTATGATAAACTAAAAAGTATTTCACAGTAGTACTATAAATTAGAAATTATACCTCCCAAATATTCCCAAAATCAATGAATCAAAATATTTAGTTCTTTTTAATATTAGTTACATTAAAATCAAATTATACATTATTTCTTCAACATCTCACATAGAATAACTCTCCCCAAGACTCCATTTTAAATATAGTCCAGCCTATAATTCCTATAATAGATCATAGATATAAATATTTCCCCAACGTAACCAAAATAAAATAATTAATTAAATTACATTACCATGATGATTTAGGTTTAATGTTTTAGATAATTTAAAAAACATTAACAAAAAAGTCCACATTCTTTGTATGAACTAGTAATTTTTCCCAATATATACAAAAAACTTAATCCATATTATTCCTTTATCATCTCTAAAAAATTCTTCACATAAGAAACTATTATGTAAATTTCATAATTTTCCTATCATTAAAAATTATAGAAATTTATTCATAATAATAGGGTGATCATAGATTCCTAATAAGGGTAATCATAAGAATTAACAATCCATTTTATCTGGTGTTCATTAGATGAGAAAATGAGTTTCATCAGGATACATAAGAAACATGTGCCCAATAAATTTTGGATTATAAATCATGTCCTATGTCATGTATTAACATAATACATGAATCAAATGTGTATGTAAACATGATTTAATAAACATGATCCATGGGAGATAACATAGTCACATGAATAAACCTAAAACTATAAGCATATTTAAAATTTTGGTGAAACATTTATATGAATAAACATTACATTAATGAGAAAAACAATCAGTAATAACTCTTGTGATAAACTAAAATTTACTTGTGAATACATATCTCATGTGATATAAACTCTTAACTAATGAATTTGAGGGTGGTATAGGACCCACCCATCATTTAACAATTCTTATGAGTTCTAATTGAGAATAATTCATGTATCACATCGTAAATAATCCATATAAATAAAGCAGGGTTTAAAAACCATTCAAAAAAAATCATTCTATTTTTATGTAAAAAACAACCAATGTAAATAAACCTGTTTTTTTCAAACACATTATAAATAACCCATTGATGGAAAATGGGATTCATATCATTTTTAAATGGGTTCACCTAAAGAAATAATTATTAATTCCATTAATAATCATAACATGATAAATTGATTGAAAATAATTGAGTATCCAATGACATCATGGAACTTTATAGGAAAATATCATTCAATATAGATAAAAAAAATATTGTATTTACACTATATAGATTGAGGGTATATTGATATGTAAATAATTTCCCCAATAAAAGGAAATATAAAATCTATGTGAACACCCATAAATCTTATTATAGATGTGTATAGTTTATATAGAGGAAGAATAATTGAAGATAAATCATATTTATACATAGTGAATGATTAAGAAAGAGAATGGTTGTGATGGATCATTAATTGAAGATTGAGGACATTAAATAATAAATTTAGAGAATAAATTTGAATTTTATCATTTGAAGAATTTATTTGATCATGTATAATATATGTTAATGAATAATTATTTACACGAAATCTAATTTTTAGATATTTTATAGAAACTTATTTGTAAATAAGAAGTATTCAATATCTTGTGATATTTTTAAAATAAAAATTTTATAAAACTAGGGGAAAAATAATTTCTTTTATAAACCATGAATTACTTTTGAGAAATATTTATATAAAATGATAATTTTGGAAAAAATACATGTTCACATATAAACATTGAAAAGATAAGCTATTCTTATTTTAATGAAAATGATCCATGTGAAGATTGTTCATAATTTCTATAAAAACATTTAAAATAAGATAAAGTAGAAAATAATTACCTTAATAAATTATTGAATCATAGATAAGGATATTTGAAAAAGAATCCATTGAATACAGATTAGAGAAATGAGAGGTTCTTAACTAAGAAGAAGAGACAAGGTCGCTTTCACATACAAGGAAAACATTAGGTGAAATATGAGTGAAGGGGAAATTGTATTTTGTGGGAAAGTGTAATATATAATGAATATCAAATGAAAATGAGGAGTTAGTACATTTAAAAAAAATCTATATATGAATTATCTTTTTGACAAATATTTATTTTGAAAATAATAATGGAAATCGAAACCCATATGGATTGAGTAACACTTTGATTAAAACCCCTCTCAACATTGGTTTCCTTGGAATGAAAGGTTATTTAAATAAATTTAGTGATATAGATCCTAAAAACCCATGATTATGGTAAATTAAATTCCTTACTCTGTAATCATACTATATTAAATGTATCATGGTGCATATTAATAAATAAGTCTCATGAAATTAAATTTGAGATAAAAAACTCCTTACAACAATTCCTTAATATTCAAAATGTTCTCTAACGACCTATAAAACAAAATTAAATATATTAATCACAAATTTAAAGAAATTATATATAAATATACAATTTTAAAATATTTATGTGTAATTATTCTTACCAAGTATATTAGTTAGATATTACCTATTTTAGATATCAGGTTTGAGAAATCTTCATCATTTAGAAGTAGTTTCATAATAACAATGTTTTATTAATTATTTTACCAAATTTTATGAATACTAGATCGTAAAAGGTTTTGGAATATATATTTTAATTTTTTATAATGCTTTATTTTCATTCTAAGGTATTTTTGGTTATGATCCCTAATGATGAATTTTGTGATGAGCTTGTTTCGATGATTCTTAGAGATTTAAGGTTATTTTCATAAAAATTAGCTAAATTTAAATATTATCATTCCAAAATAAAAAAACTAATTATTGAATTATTTATATCATATATAATCATAAATTAAACTACTATATTCATCCATGATATAAATCTATATTAATGTATAGGTTTGTTGTTTAACCAACCAAACAAAAATATACTATAATTAATGGATGATTGTGAAGAAATATACTTTTAACATTGTTATAAACGATGAATAATTACTATATTTTGTTTTATTAGTTTTTATATATCACAATTATAAATTTTTATAATAATAATATAACCTATATAATGCTATATTATTATATAAAGAAATCATTTTATTCTCTTTAACACTCTTATAGATGGTTGAATTTACAACTATTGTTTATTTCTCATATTGTTAGTATGTTTTCCAATTTTTCATTATAAAAATATAAAAATTACATAAAAATCATAATTATACATTAAATTAATTCTAATGATCATACATGTCAGACCCTGATGAAAAGGAAAATGGAAATCAATAGTTTCATAGAGGTCATATTCCACACTTAGGCATGGATGTTGATTTCATTTTCTATAGAACAAAGAAAATGAGTTATATGGTTTATCATTTAATAATATAAAATATAAGGTAAATATAATTATTATTTATTAAATTAAGTATGAATTATATCATTGTACGTTGGTGAAGTAAAATGAAACACATTCTATTATAGAGGTGGTATCCCACCAAATTTATGAATGACGGATTCATTTTTCTCAATAGAAAATGGGAAGATAGTTAATGATTATAAGATAATTAAATTAACATAAAACAATACTAATGATAAAATTTGTATAATTTTAATATTTTATAACTGAATTTTAGGAATTAGAATTTGGAAGAAAGAAAATTAAATGATAAATGATTATTTAGTAGTTTATACCTCACTTATTTTATTATCTCTTTGAAATAGAGGTTAATAATTTGAGGGATGGTATTTTGAAAAAAACAATCTCCTATTGAAGCTATATAGGAATATTTATGATATTCCTTTATATATATTTTCATGAAATAATTAGGATGTGGTGTGAAGGGAATTGAGGATATAATAACCCCTTTTAATAGTAAAATGGGATGTCATTTTTGTGAATACTCAAAACACTTTAACAATGGGAAGCCACAATCAATTAAAGTAGATTCAAAATTAAAAAATAATGGATAGGTGAATTTACAAGGTCAATGAAGTCATAAAACACTCATTCCTATATATTATCTAAAATATTTTATGGTATTTCCATCTTCGTTAAACCATTTTAATCCTTTATTTTTTTTATCGAGTTAACTAGATTTTACAAAATAAATTTATCCTTTATGATTCAAAATAAAATGGAAATTATTACATAATTCAGACATAATGATTCCAAATTCTTAATTAATATTATTAAATAAATTTTTTATATGTGATAAAAAATAATTTTAAAATCTTAAATGTATAATGTTTCAATATTATTTTCAAGAAAAATATAACAGAAGTTCTTAAATTTTAAATTTTGATTTGTAAACTAATTTTTTTTTTAAATTATAAAAGTACGTGTTATTTTTTTAATAAAATGCTTTCTTCAATTTAAAATTAATTCTTATATATTAATAATATCATAAAATTCATGTTGATTTTTAAAAATGGGACTTTTCACTATTCACCTAAAATTCAATTTTTTTTTGAAAAATCAAAAATATTCATCTTAATATAATATGGAAATTATAAATCCATAAAATTACGTCTAATTTTTTAAATTAGATTTCAATAAATTTATATTTTAAATTTTAAATAAAATCATTAAATATAATGACAAACTATTTTTGTAGGAAAATAATTTCTCAAATATTAATAATTCATATTGTTTTTTGCTATCAATTATTAATAAAATTAGTGTTATTCATAAAACAATATATAATATATTTATTTTTCTAAAAGGAACATATATTTTTTTGAAATATATAATTTTTATGAGTGAAATGGCCTCATTAATGTTAGTAATGCTATAATAAATAAATATAAATTTTTCATTAAAAGTCAAAATAAAAAATGTTTAAAATACATGTGATAAATAATTTATTACTTAGTAATTATATGATTATATCTTCCATATTTATTTTCAATATCCCCTTAATATCTTCACATAATATCTAGTCATAAGGTTGTAGGATCGAAATATGATGTAGATGCTCAATATACAGGAGGGGGTGAATTGTATACTTTTAATAATTCTTTTGGAACCTTTAAAGTTGGTTAAAACATTCTATTGTTTATAATGTTAAACAAGGTAAATTTACTAGACCTCTTAGTTCTATAAACTTACTATATGTTGGGAATATGGTTCCAGAAATGAAAGTTAAGATAAGTTTACAAGGAAAAATATTCTACCTTAAAGTGTATAGAATCATACTAATTGAAGTATACACAACGGAAAAATCGCGATTTGGCGGCGGTTTTGAAAAACTGCCGCGAAATCGTGCTTCTGGGAACTACTCGCAGCGGTTTTGAAAACAACCGTAGAACATTTCGTAGCGGTTTAAACCCACGCAAAATGATTTAGCGGCAGTTTTATTTATTTATTTTTATTTATTTATTTCATTTTATAATTATTTTTTCCTTTTTATTTATTTTAATTATATTCATTATTTTATTTATTTTAATTATTTTAATTATTTTAATTATTTTAATTATGTTCATTATTTTATTTATTT
This sequence comes from Viscum album, assembly GCA_963277665.1. Lineage (NCBI taxonomy): Eukaryota > Viridiplantae > Streptophyta > Magnoliopsida > Santalales > Viscaceae > Viscum > Viscum album. Next base: position 371,967,175 of record OY728160.1, on the reverse strand, counting down.
TTGTATTTATTTTATTTATTTATTTCGTATTTTATTTATTTATTCATATTTATTTAATAAATTTATTTCATATTTTATTTATTTATTCATATTTATTTTATTTATTTATTTCGTATATAATTTATTTATTTCGTATTATATTTATTTATTTCGTATTTTATTTATTTATTCATATTTAATTTATTTATTTATTTCGTATTTTATTTATTTATTTCATTTAATTCACATTACATTATTTACATTATCCGTGCATGCATGCTCATGCCCATGCACATGCCCATCCAAATGCCCATGCTCATGCCCATGCAATATATAGAATACTGTATTTGGTGAGATTTGAACACTTAACCTCTTGCATATTTTCCAAAGACTTTACCATTCCAGTGAGCTCGTCATGTGGTTAATAAACATAATTTAATATACTTATATATACTAATAGAAAAAATAAATAATATATAACTAATAGATATAAATTTTATAATAATTAAACAATAAACAATAATCAATAATCAATAATTAATAACCAATAATTAATAATTAATAATTATTGATTTATTATTTATTTATTGAGTTATTTATTATTATTTCCTGTTTATTATAATAAATAACAAATAAATGCTAATAATATTTACATATATTATAAAATTATAAAAATAAAATAATAAAATATTAAAAATACGAAATTAAAAGAATAAAGAATAAATAATAACGAATAAAAAATATAGAATAAATAAAAAATAAAAAATAAAAAATAAAAAATAAAAAATAAAAAATAAAAAATAAAAAATAAAAAATAATAATAAATAAGAAACAATAAATAATAAATAAATAATAATAAATAATAAATAATAATATATAATAATATATAATAAATAATATTTAATAATAAATAATAAATAATAAGTAACAAATAACAAATAACAAATAACAAATAACAAATAACAAATAACAAATAATAAATAATAAACAATAAAAAATAATAAGAAATAATAATAATAAATAATAATAAATAAATAATAAATAATAAATAATAAATAATAAATAATAAATAATAAATAATAAATAATAAATAATAAATAATAAATAATAAATAATAAATAATAAATAACAAACAATAAATAATAATAAATAACTAATAATAATAAATAATAATTAATAATTAATAATAAATAATAGATAATAATACATATATAGTAAAAAATAAACAATATATAATAAATAATAAATAAAAAATAAAAAATAATAAAAAATAAGTATGAAATTAGAAATAATAACTAATAACTAATAAGTTATAAATAATAAATAATTATAATAAATAAATTTAATAAATAATAAATAATAAATAATAAATAACACACAATTAATAATTATAATTAATTAAAGAAAAAATAAGAAATAATAAATAATAAACAACTATTAACAATTGATAATAACACATATAGAATAAATAATAAATAATAAATAATAAATAATAAATACTAAATACTAAATAATAAATATTAACTAATAATTAAGAAATTATAATTAATAAAAAATAATAATAACAAATAATAATACTAAATAATAATAATAAATAATAAATAATAAATATTAAATAATAATAATAATAATTAACACATAATTAAAAATTATAAATAAATAAATAATAAATAATAAATAATAAATAATAAACAATAAATAATAAAAAATAAAAAATAAAAAATAAAAAATAAAAAATTAATAATAAATAATAATAAATAATAAATAATAAATAATAAATAATAAATAATAAATAATAAATAATATATAAAATATAAAATAATAATAATAATAATAATATATAATCTATAATAAATTATAAATAATAAATAATAAATAACGAGTAAAAAATATTAATAATAATAATAATAAATAATAAATAATAAATAATAAATAATAAATAATAAATAATAATTAATAAATAATAAATAATAAATAACAAATAATAAATAACCAGTAACAAATAATAGATAATAAATATATTAAAGTATATTATTAATGGTAAATAATAAATAATAAATAATAAATGAAACAGATGAAAAAGTGTGAAAAGGCGTGATAAGGGATGAAAAATTATGAAAGCGCATGAAAACAGATGGAGAAACCTGAAGAAGGAAGCATTAGAAAGCATGAGAGCGCATGAAAACTCATGAAAACTCTGGAAAAACCCTTAAAAATTCAACATAATCATCATAATAACCCACAAAAAACCATTGATAAAGATAACAAGTAATGAAAACCCAAATAAACAGTAATAAATGGTGAAGCCGTTAAAACCCGTCAAAACGGTCATAAAGTGACAAAAACATCAGACTCACAATAACGGCAATAAAATTTGATCCGAGAGTCTATTCCAGATCCGCAACCCGTCAAATCAAATATCATAAAATGATCTTCGAGCTGATAGGCGAAAGAGGCTGAATGGTCCGACAGATCGGAAGTTACGAACATTTTAAAAAAACTGACGGGGAACGAGTGCTAGAAACGAGGCATTGAAAAATATAACAAACCTGTTAACAAACTAAAAGGCCATAACATATGATCCAGGAGTCCATATGGGTGCCACGACTAGTCAAACTGAAGATCATGGAACGAACTATGATCTGGAAGACGGAGGAGTCCGAACTGACACGCAGATCAAATGTTAGGTCTGTTTGAAGATAAGTTTGATGGGACACTGGTGACGGAAATGAAGTTTTAGAGAATTTTAGAAGAGGTTTTGGGATCTAAAAACACGAAAAAATATTGTTTCTGTAGAACTGTTCTGTAACTCTCTTCACTGGCTTCGATTTGATATGAGATAGAGCCCAAACGGACACCCAGATCGAATGTTATGGCCGTTTGAAGTTGGAGAACTTTTTTTAACTTTCTTATAACTCTCATATCATCTGCATCATAGACTGTCTCACGGTTTTGATTACACGTGCCTATAGATCTCTTCATGAGCTTCGATTTAACTGGTCGTGGCGCTCTAACGGATGCTCGGATCAAAAGATATGGTTGTTTTAGTTATTTCGGGGTTTCTCATGTTTTTTTATTTTTTTCTTTTCGTTTCGCGGCGGTTTGACCAAAACCACTACTATTTCACGATGGTTTTTTAAAAAACAGCCACTAATCCTCGAAAAAATATAATAAATTATAAATTTTTTTACACATTTCGTGGTGGTTTTAAAAACCGCTGCTAAATACCGGCCTGAGAGCTATTTCCTGGCAGTTTTTAAAACCGCAGTGAAAAAAAACTGCCGTGAAATGGCTGTTTTTCTGTAGTGATACAAGTACAAGAAATTATAAGATAGTTATACAGTCGTTATTAATCAAAATTCGGTGGAAAATAAACTTGAAACAATACATGTAACAAGTAAGAAATATTTTAACCCAAAGAGTAGGGTATCCAAAAACAATGGATAAAGGTTCCTTGATTTATACATTCAAGAAAGTCTGTCTTACCCACACCAGGGTAAGCCCTAGATAAGAATATCAGAGTCTGTCTTTCTATTCCCCCCAGCCCTCGTACTTCAAGTTAGTCGGTACCTTTGTATTCCATATCAAGGAAGTCCTCGATCATTAAGGTAGTCATCACCTCTTTCTTTCTATCCCCAGTGGCCCTCGATTGTACACAACAATAATTAGAGTTGCACCAAGCAATCTGAACACGATGTTCAATACGCACAAAGCGTGAGAGTCTCTCTCTCTATAAATCACATCACCAGCATGTAATTTATAGAGTTGTAGAATATTCATCAAGGTTATGAGCTCATTCAAATGAGATCCTATTTATAGGCACATCTCCAACAGTCGGTTCTCTCCTCTAATAGTCATATTTTTCCATTAATTTTGGAGGGACCTATACACGTGTCACTGAAACAATGGTTGGCTTGAAATAGAATGTACAACATCATTTTATTACTATAACAAGGGTAATTAAGATAAGGTTTCTCTACCAAATTCATTTTTTAGAGTCTAAGGAAAAATATAGTTTCGAGTATAAGTGGAAAACATTCAAAGTCTATATTACATGGATATTCAGATTCTATTTTCCAAGGAATTCAGAATCATAATTCTATAGGCTTCAGAGTCAAAATTCTGAGGAATTCAGAGTCTGAAATCTAAGGAATTCTTAGTTTGAATTATATGGAATTCAGAGTCTGAATTACAAGGAATTTAGAATCTGAATTATAGGGAATTAAGAACCTGAATATCAGAGAATTTGTATTTTGAATTTAAGTGAATTTGTAACCTGGATTTCAGAGAATTCAGAACCTAAATTTGGAGGAATTTGGAGTCTAAGTTTTAGAGAATTCGGAACTTGAATTCTGAGGAATTCAGAACCTGAATTCTGATATTGAAAACAGAATAATACATATCTAAGTATTTATAGAATTATGAGATTTTAGATGTGAAGTTTAATTTTTTTACGTAGGAATAAATAGAGTTAGATTTAGAGCAACTAAAATATGAACAATGAAAAATAGTTAAGGATAAATTTTCCTTATGGAAGGAAAATTTTCTATATTAAGAAAAATATTAGTGAAAATGAAAATTTCGTTAAGATAGGGTGTTTGTGATTTTAAATACATAAAGGAATGGAAAAGTCATAAGGAAACATTATTAACTCAAAAATCTCTCCCTTTTTGGAAATCACAAACATCCTTAAGAAAAAGAATATAAGGACTTTGAAATTTTATGGGCTTGTAAATAAAACCATATCTCCCTTTACTTATGGATCAAAGTGAATACAACTGACTCCCACTTAGGATTTGGAAACCCTAAGGATCATATTCTAAATTTCCTAAATGAGTTTTTTTATTTTCGTACGAACCGAAATCTTCATGATGAAAAATCCCCCTTAGATTATCTTCCCCTTACTTAGGGAACTTTATCCTTCATTAAGTATTAATTTTTTGAAATTTCTTTCTCCTCGTTTGTGATTTTCAAAAAAAATAAAGGGAATGGAATGGAAAATATAGTACCCAAAATATTAGTACTGAACAACCAATAAAATGAAGAGCAACTAAAAATCTATTATGATCAAAAGAATTTGTACCGAGAATGAAATATAACAAATGATCAGATTTGGAAAATATTATCCTTGCTTATCCTTCTGCATCAGCATATTCACTATGTTTTTTAACTTCATGAGCTCATTGGGATCCTTTTCTTCCCGCTTGAGCAGATGATCGTGATATTCTTTTTTCTTCTCTAAGTCTTTAATTTTCTCTTCCTATGCCTTAAGAGATTCTACCTAGGCCTTCAAAACTTCTTCTTTTTTATCAATTTTCTCTTCAATCTAAATTCAGATATCCCTTCACCTCTTCTAATTCTAAGAAACTAAATACAATTTCCTATTCAGATCTTTCACTTCTTTCTTCTGAGTAGTTTCTTCAAGTGATAGCTTTTTTTAATGAATTAGTAATATCATTTATCTTTATATATTCAGTGTCAAAATAATCCATGACACTATCATGAAATTAAGCAAATATTATCATTTATTATGTTTTCTTCCATGAATATCTTGTCATCTTCTTGAAATATCTTTTATGAGCATCATAAATAATGAAAAAGGTCATGATTTCTGCCTCGAGACTGACACATTTATCCATCACCTTATATAATAAATATGATTTTTTATTTAATGTATTTTAAAGCATATGACATATTGAGTATATACTATGTAATATTGATATAGTCCCAACCATCTTCTTAAAAGACTGAACAAAAAATTCATGGGAAAGAGAAGATTATTCTGAATTCGAGACTTCAGTTGGTGAAGTTCTATTCAATTGCAGCATCCCTCCTTTTTGATGAAGCAGCCACTTCTTTCTTCTTCACCACATATTTTCTAGGTGTATTCACAACCACTTGTTTTATCTTATCATACTTAGGAATGAATTCTTCATGATTAGGAGATTCATGTTCACTATCTGGTAGTTGAACAATTTTATCTTCATTAACATCTTCCTTCTAGGATCCGGCCTCAACATCCCCTGGGTGAATGAAATCATGATTGCTACATTCATTTTCAGACAACATATTCACATTGTCCTCACCCTTCTCATCTTTTCTTGGGGTTTCCAGTTTTGAAGAATCAACATCATTTGTTCGGATTGAAAACTTCTTATAAGGACTATCTTTATCATGATAATATTCTACATTCTTTATCATATCTTCAGTATCACCACCCCTTATTCCTCTTTTAATTACAATTAATATTCCTGCACTATTTTTTCTACTTGATCTTATTCAAGAATCACTGACTTATTTCCCAGAATCTATGGTAAGGGTTCTATCAAAAATGATTCTGGTACCAGAATTTGTTCAAAGGCTTTTTCAATAGCCTTAAAAGGGATTGGACTATCTCAGCCTTAAAAATATTCTTATTTTTCTTTTTCTATTTTGTTTCTTCTCAAAATCTTCAGCATCCCTTATCTTCAAGGATTATTCCTCAGTAGGATCCAATCAAAAACTAGGCTCCCCTACTTTATTGTTCTTCTTGTACTCTCTCTATTTAGCATACAATTCATCAGTATACATCTATTACCTCTTTGGTTCTATGGGTGCAAATAATGTTTCTTTCTCCACTGGTGTTTTTTATTTTTATTTTTGTTCCTTCACCTTCCTCTTCCTTCCACCCTTTTTAGATGTTCCAGCCACATCCATTTTCTTGGAAATAACTTCAACTACTTTTTCATATAGATCATAAAATTTTCTAGATCTACTATTAAATCCAATCTTCATCCTTCTTAGAGTGTCATAACATAAAAGTATCACCTTGCAATTTCTCAGCTTAGAACTGTATGGAATCCTAAAAAAATAAAGACAAAGAACAATAATTTTTATAAGAATGGATGGATACAAGATAATATGAGACATTAGATTTCCATTCTTTATATTCTCAATAAAAACCAAGATATTATTAACTAGGATTATCTTTCATAGGTTCACTAGGAAATCTAGAATATAAATATCACTTTTCCTCCAGGTATCCTTGTCCCCTTTTCTCAAAATGAGAAAAACCTGAATCCAAAGATGAATAATTCAAATATTTATATAGAGATGAATGATTTTTGGAGTCTTTACCTCTGAAAGTACAAGAAAATATAGAGCATTTTTCTTGTCCAAATGTCCTGTTACATTAGGTAGCTTTACTGAGCAAAACAATACTTATCCTTCATAAGGAATTCCTATCAGATTTTCTTACATGTTATAAGAGTAAGAGTATGTCTTTCCATGGATCTTGAAAGAAAATTTAACTCTTACTCCTTCATTGAGAAAACTAACCATCTCATAGAATTCAACCAGGAACTTGGGATACATCAGATCATGTGCTCTTAGTTTTGATATACATACACATACCAACTATCCCGATTGATATTATTAGAAACAATGGAATCATACTTGGAATAAAAATTCAGATCGACTAACATTTATCATTAGATATTTCACTCGGATATTTCCTTAACAATTGAAATTTCTTTCGGAGAAGAGGCTTCAAAAAACATTCGAATGTAAGGATTATTTATAAAATCCAAGCAGTTTTAAAAATAGAGGCATAGCTTTAGCACACGAAGGATTTTGGTTCGATGTGGGATGATATTTGGGGTCCTTTATATAGGCCATTGATGCGACGATCCAGCCTCCCTGATTGATCCAAGAGTTGAATGATTCTTGAGAAGATCTTATGGTTAATATGATAACAGAAGAATGATTTTGATAGATTCCGATCTATTGAGGGTCTTAAAGATAAAACATTCAGATTTAAGGAAAAGGGATTCTAAAACATAAAAAAAAGTAAATACCAACAAGTAAAATAAGATTATGAAAATTTTGGAAAGGAAACATACATTTTGGATTTCTAGGAAGATTATCTGTAATGAGAAATATTTTTTTTGAATAAATTTAGATTCCAAAATTTTGATTACAAAAAAAAATATTTTAGAGTAAGAAAATATTGAGTACGAAAATTTTGAGTACAGAAATTTTGACTACAAAAATTTTGACTAAGAAAATTTTGAGTACGAAATTTTTGCCTAACAGGAAAATTTACTCCCCCTATTAAAAGAAGTTTGTTACTGTATGGAGATATATTTAAATAGGAGGTTAATAAGAAAGATTACCTTATAGTTATAATTCTTAAATTATGTTTAAAGTACTCAAATTTGTCAGATATTAATGATTTTCTGAAAATATCAACAATTTTATCTTAAGTTCTAATAAATTGAAGAATGATATCGCCATTTTGTGTGTGATACCTAAGAATGTGATGCCTAATATCTATGTGTTTTTCACAAGAGTGACATGCATTGTTTTTACATAAATAAATGGCACTAGTATTATCACACAATATTTGTTTTTGGTAAAACTCATACCATAGTTTGTCAGTGTGTGTTGCATCCACCACGCTAGAGCACAAAAACATCCAACTACTATATTTTTAGCTTTAACAGTGGAAAGTGCTACTGAGTGTTTCTTTTTTCATGACCAAGAATATAATGAATCTCTTAATAAATGACATGTTCTAGATATAATTTTCCTATCCATTCTATATCCACCAAATTCAGCATCTGAAAAACATTCTAAAACAAAATCATTTCTAGAAGTATAAATGTGTCCTAGATTTATGGTTCTCTTTAAGTAGTGAAAAATCCTTTTAACTACCTATAAATAAGACTACTTAGGATTGGATTGATATATTTCACATAAGCATACCGAAATCATTATGTTTATTCAACTAGTTTTAAAGTAAAGTAGACTTGTTATCATACCTCTAAAAGATGATTGATCTACTGGTTTCCCAGCTTCATCAAGATCAAATGAATTTAAGGTACCGATGAGAGTACATATACTCTTAGTGGTTTCATGTCCATACTTGTTAAGAAGATATTTAATATACTTATGTTGGGATATATTTATTAATTCTGTTTTTTGAGAAATTTGAAAACCAAGGAAAAATTCTAACTCACTCATCATACTCATTTCGAACTCTTATTTCATTAGATACATAAAATAATCAGTTAAAGATTGCTGAGTTGAACTAAATATAGTTTTATCAGCATAAATTTGAATAATCTAAACATTTTTCTTAACATTCTTTATAAAAATGGTTTGATTAACATTTCCCTTAACATAATTGTTTTGAAGAAAAAATCATGTAAGTCTATCATACTAGGATCTTGGGGCTTAGTTAAGTCCCTATAATGAATTGGTAAGTTTAAAAACATGTTCAGGATGTTTTGTGTCTTCAAAACTAGGAGGTTGTTCAAATGAAACATCCTCTTGAACATAAACATCAATGAGGCCACATTTAATATCCATTTGAAAAAGTTTTAAATTAATGAATGATTCAATGGAATGTAAAATATAAATATATTCAAGTCTGGATACTAGAGAATAGGTTTTTTCATAGACTTTTTTTTTGTTGATTATATCCTTTTGATACCAATATAGCTTTATTTATTACTGTGATTCCATTTTCATCACACTTATTTTTGAAGACCCATTTTACTCCAATAACAGATGTTTCCTTAGGTATTTCAACCATGGTTCAAACTTATTCCATTCGAATTCATTTATCTCATCTTGCATTGCTTTTATCCAATCGTTATCACCTAAAGCTTCATCAATGATTATTGGTTCTAATTGAGAAAGGATAGGTAAATGTTTTATTTCATTTTTAAAGGAACTTATAGTCTTTACAGGTTGATTTACATCACCAATTATACTATCATTGGGATGATTATTTAGAAACAACGTATTTGTGTTTGGTAAAACCTGTTCATTAATGTATGGTAGAAGTATTCTGGGGTAAATGCTTTCGAAAAATCTTCTTGAACATTTTCCTAATCAGAAGGATTTTCTATCAAGGGTTGATAATCATTTTTTGAAAACACATCTGAAGATATCGGTTGAGTTTGTTTTAAAACAAAAGGATCAGTTTAATTGAATTTAACATGTACTGTTTCTTTAATAGTACAAGTATTTTTATTGAAAACTCTATAATCCTTACAAGTTGTAGAGTAGCATATGAAAATTACATTATCAGATTTTGGTGTGAATTTGTGTAGATAATCTTTAGTATTCAGAATGAATACCTTGCAACCAAATACCTTGAAGTTTGAATGTCTAGGTTTTCTACCATTCCATAACTCATAAGGATTTTTATTAAGAAAAGGTCTAATCAAAACACGATATATAGTATAAAAATTTGTTATTACTTCTTCATCCCAAAAATATTTGGTTATCGAATATTCACTCAACATGGTTCTTTTTATCTCTTGAAGAATTCTATTTTTTCTTTCAACAACACAATTTTGTTGAAGAGTTCTTGGTGCTGAGAAGTTATGAGTAATTCCATTTCTACTACAAAATATTTCAAAATCAGAATTTTGAAATTCTCCTCCATGGTCACTATGAATAGTTAACAATGGAAGGTTTTTCTCATTTTAAACTTGGGCTCTAAAAATTTTGAAATGAGAAAAAGACTCAGATTTATTTATAAGAGAATAGACCCATGTAAATAAAGTGTAATAATCAACTAAAAAAATAAATAATATTTTCCTCCAATGCCTCCAGTTTGTGTTGGACCAAAAAGATCCATATGCACCAACTGTAATGCATCAGTGGTTGAGACTTCACTGACTAATTTAAAACATGATTTATGTTCCTTTCCATATTTAGATGGATCAAAAACATTTTAAGAATCAAATCTATGCTCTGGTAGATCATTAACTAGTCTTTTCATAGAGAGTTTTTATAGGCTCATAAGGTTACAATGTCCTAATCTTATATTCCATAACCAATAATGATCTTTCATTGTAGTAAGACAAGGTAGATCTTGGCCTCTATGGTCTTCTTTGTTTAGTTTGTAAACATTATCTTGCCAATGGGCAGAAAGAATAAACTCTTCCTTGGAATTGAGTACTAAACACTTGTCATTTCTAAAATTCACAATTAACCTTAATTACATAATTTAATTATGCAAATAATTTTGTTCTAATGACCCATAACAAATAAAACATTTGAAATCAAAGTTTTTTCAAGAAGACCAATGTTACCTATACCAATAATTTCTCCCTGATCATTATCTCCAGAATATACTTTTCCACCTTTTGTCTTGATAATATTTTCAAAGATGTTTTTGTTACAAGTCATATTCTGGGAACAAACACTATCCATGTACCAGGTATTGTTGTTGGTAATATCTTTATTTTCCTAAAAATAAGAGTGTTATACTTTCAGAACCCAAACTTTCTTGGATCCAGAAACATCATAATGAAAAATTGTAGGAATCCACATTTACTTTGAAAAATATGCATTATGAAAACCTAATGACTGAGTTTTGTTTAAATAACCATTTTTTACCCAATGCCCACCACACTAACACTTAGTGTAGAATAGAGCACTTTGAGGTACAAAATAATTGTTACTAAAATTCAATTTTGAATGAGTATAACCAAATACAGAATTATTCCTTAGAAGTCAAATTTGGGAATACATCTTATTAATGTTTTCTTTACCTATGGTAATGTTTGGAAAACACATCATCAAGAAAAATATTTTTGACTTCGGCCTAATAACTTTGATTCTATCCTCAAAAACATTAGTTTTAGCACAAGAGTTAGGAAAAAAACATTTTTCATTAAAATTACTTTTTCTAGTTCCTTAGAAATTTTATCCATCTCAAAATTAACTTCCTCAAGGTTTTTTGAAATACTTTCAAAATAATAAATTTTCTTATAAAGTGCTTTAGAAATATCTGACACTTCTTTAGTAAGAAATGAAATCCTAGAATTTTCCTTATCAAAGTTTTTCGTGACTTTAGAATTTTCATTCTCAAGGAGCTTAAAATACTAAATACTTATTCATATGAAGTTAATGTATTATCTTCATCAAAAGAAGTTTATTCATCCAAGGATTTATAATATTTACTATCACTATAATTTTCATTCAAGGATACATTGGTGATGGATTCATCATTATGTACCTTGGACATTAAAAAATGATTTTCAATAGGTATCTTGGCTTATAGATAAAGATTATTTGGTCCCAAATATTCGTACTCTAAGGATTCTACAGAAGAGTCCCCACCACTTGCACTACAGGTGTCTTTGGATTTCAATACTTTTTTAGAATTAGCCTTGTAGTACATATTATTATTACTCATAGAATGATTTTACTTTCTGTATTTCTTATTAATCAAAGGAAAATATGGCCTTATATTCCCACGTATTTTACATTCATAACAAGTGACTTATGAGTCTTTCTTATGCTTCCTTTCTTTCTTCTTGTATATAAATTGAATGTTCTTCTGTCCAAAAATTTTGTTCATCCTTCAGAAAAGATTGTCTAACTCGTTTTCTGAAGATTCACATCGACTAGATTTGGATTGAATAATAGTCCTCTTATATTTGGATCTATTAGATCTCTCAGGAGTCCTGACATTCATGTGATTTGATGTAATTGTAAAAGATATACTTCCATTTCCATTATTATTCTTATTTAGATCAGCATCTCTTTTCATTCTCGTCTCATGTTGAAGAAGAGTTCCAAAAATATCATCAAGAGTAATCTGTGAGACATTCCAGTTCTCATCAATAGCTTTTCTATTTGACTACCACTCATTAAGAATGATATCCATAATCTATTCCACAATTTCCTAATCATTTAAAACTATTTCACCCATGGATTGTAAACTATTAACAATGGTCATAAACCTCTGTTTTACCTTTCAAACAAGTTCTCCATAACGAACGAAAAAAACATGATATTTTTCTATGATCATAGCTCTTCTAGTTTTGATAATATTGGAAGTTCCAAAATGAGTAACCTCCAATTTATTACAAATACAATTTTCTACTTTACAAGAAGAAATGTTTCTATATATATTCCTGATTATGGAACACAACATAGTATTGCGTACGTCGTAGTTTAGTTGATATTCTAACTTTTCATTGTTAGTAAAAGTTTTGATTTCCTTATCAGGATTCTTGTAATATACAGTATGCATTTAAATGGTGTCCGCTTTAGTATTAATTTCAAAAGTCTTCATATGATCTCCCCAATAATCATAGTCATTACCATCAAATATAGGTGGTCATGTAGGATTATAATATTCAATTGAACCAACATTCATTCCTACCATTTAAAAGAAAATAAATTTCAACAGAATATTGTTAGTAATAAAAGATTGTATACAAGGATTAAAATCCTAATCCAGGAAAAATAGAACAAAGGAATCATTAGCAAGATGAATTATATGTGAATATAAGTATTTCATAGACCACATTTAATATTAATTGTAGGATCAAAATATAATGTAGATGCTCAATATACAAGGTAGGGGGTGAATTGTATACTTTTAAAAATCCTTTGGAACCTCTAAAGTTGGTTAAATATTTATATTTTTTAACAAAGTTATACAAGGTAAATTCACAAGACCTCTTAGTTCTACATACTTGCTAGATTCCAGAGATATGGTTCTAGAAATCAAACATAAGAAAAGTTTAAAAGGAAAAAGATTCTACCTTAAAGGGTATAGAATCTTTTTAATCAGAGTGTACAATTACAAGAAATTATAATATAGTTATACATTCGTTATTAATCAAAATGAAGTGGAAAAAAACATGAAACAATACATGTAACAAGTAATAAATATTTTAACCCAAAGAGTCGGGTATCCAACAACCTTGGATAAAGGCCCCTTGATTTATACTTTCATGAAATTATATCTTACCCACACCAGGGTAAGCCCTCGATAAGAATATCCGAGTCTTTCTTGCTATCCCCTCAAGCCCTAAAACATCAACATAGTCGGAACCTCTGTCTTCTTTATAATGGAAGTCCTTGAACGTTAAGGTAGTAAACACCTCTGTCTTCTTATCCCCAGAAGCAATCAATTGTACACAAAAAAAATTAGATCTGCACGAAGAAATCTGAACAAGATGTTCAATACACACAAAGAATGATATTCTCTCTCATTATAAATCACTTCATCAGCATGTAATTTCTAGAGTTATAGAACAATCATCAATGTTATGAGCTCATTCAAATGAGATCTTATTTATATGCATAGCTCCAATGGTTGGCTCCCTCCATAAATGGTTATATTTTTCAAAGGGAGATTATATACAATATTGTAATAATAAGTGATCATGGGTAGAATTTTAGATCTGATTATCCAATATTAGAATTTATCATTTTCAAGGTATCTAATTAAATGATAATATCATATCAAATTTCATTGATGGAAGGATGATAATATTTTATAGAAAATGCACCACTATAAAAATATATTAAAGAGTAGCTATATACTTAGTAACTAATTTTTTAACTAATAAGTCAATATCTATCCACCAGGTAATTGATTTAATGCCCGTAGAGAACATTCTAGGTAAAATGAAGTAGGTTTACTGAGATAAAAATATGATACTCATATTTTTTTATCAGAGGGATAGTGATCCTTAATCCTTAATTTTTTTTTACTTTTCAAACAAATTTACACAAATATTCAGTTCATAATAGTTCAATATTATTTCAATCTAATATTATTTAGGTTGGGTTATATCATAATTTTTATTACAATCCATAAATTATATAAATCCTATTTAATGACTAGTGAAGAGAATGTGGTTAACCAACTCATAGGATCCAAGAGTGTCAAAATATGTGTGCAGATATGCTTGTTTATCCTGAAACATGTGATTATTAAATTAATACTAAATATATTTTTTAGCTCTATTACCCTAAGGTATATCTGTTACAGAGCCTGTAACTACTTGTAGTATTTATAAAAAGACGTTATTACTATGAAAACCACATAATCTATGCTTTACCAAATTTTTTGAATGTTATCTTATAATTTGACTTATCCTATATAATTATCCTTATGGTTTTCACTATATTTATTATATCACAATCTCCATATTATTACCTCCATCAAAAAAGGGCAATCTATATAATTTTATTTAGAATCAACCTTAACTTATGAACCTTTTGATGAAATTTTAGTGTCCCAATTTATCATCAACAAATATCATTATAATATATAATGTTATCCAAAACTGCTTTGATAAAGTAGATATAAAACCACAAACAATAATCTCTCATAAAAATAACTAAAAGAAAGCATTTCATTACCATTATTTTCTAAATACCTCTTAGGTTTTGGGTATAAGTGAATTATGAAAAACTAATAAAACCTAAGTTATTTATATCAGAAAAACATTTTTTTCAAATATTTACCATACTACTAAATCAATAATAATTCTTCAATATATCAAAAAAAAATCACATAAGAAAAAATTTTATTCAATTTATATGTTTTCTATCTGCATTTCCTAGGGAAATGGAAACATAAGAAAGTGGAAATCTTAGATGCTAAATTAAAAAAAACATAATCATTATCAATAAATTATCATAAGTGAACACAATATGAACATATGGGTATAATCAGGACACATAAGAAACATATACCAAATAAATAATGGATCATAAATCCTAGAATAAGGATTATATTATCATAATACATGAATCAAGTGAGTCTATAAACATTAGTTAATTAACATGATCCCTGAGAGAATAACATTATCCTGAGAACCAACATTAAACTATGGAACACCAATAAAATATGGATCAAACATTAGTACAGGGTAACATTACTTTCATGTGCCATAATATTTGTGCTCATGATTATTATTATCTAATATTTACCCATTAATACAATCTCATGAGATAAAAAATATTAACCAATGCATTGGAGGGCGATATAAGAACCCACATATTATTGGTCCATACTGATGAGTTCTACATGATATTTTCTCACTTATCACATTTTAATGAACCAATGTATATAAATTGGGTTTTATAAAAAAAATAAAATGACAACCATTCACTTTTTATATCATAAAGAACCCATTAAAATAATATAAGTTTTATTCAACACATAATAAAGAAACCATGGGAAATAAAATGATTTTCATATTCTTCTTGAATGTATTCACATAATAAAATCACATATAATCTCATCAATAATCATAACATTATAAACAAGTTTAAAATAAATAGATACCCAATGAAATTAAGAAACTTACGTTGTAATTACGATTCGATAATGACATTAAGGAATATAGTATTTTCACCATATAGATTAATAATACATGATTAAGAAAATAATTCTAGAAATGAATCAACATATAGAATATATTTGAAAACACTTCAATCATAGGATGGAAATATAATATGTTCATAGAGGAAATACATAGGAATATAGCTCATATTTATAAAATGTGGATGATTAAAAAAGAAAAAGATTGTGATGGATCATTCCTCCAAAAGAAAAAGGCATTACATAACTTATCCATTGAAATGAGGTGTATATTAAAATTAGAATAATTCAATTTATTAGTTAGAATATTTTTCAAATAATAATGACTTATATGATTTTTTATGTTTTAGAGAAACCAGTTTGAAAATATGAAATATTCATTATATTTTGAAAAAAATTAAAAGAAATAGTTTATAAAAATATTATAAAAAAAATTTATTTTAGAAACTATGAAAAAATAGATAAATCATCATAAAAAATTACAATGTATGTCGAATGATGTTTTCACACATAAATTTAAAAAAGATAATCATTTCACATTTTTATGAGAATGAACCATGTGGAAAATGCTAAAAATTTCATTTAAATGTTCAAAATAAGGTCAATTACTTGATAATAAACTTAATAAATTATTCAAGAATAGATAAGGGAATTTTAAAAATCATCTAATGAATAATAATATATAAAATTAGAGGTTATTGGTCACAAACAAGAGACAAGGCCAGTTTCCATTATAAGAAATAATTTTTGTAAAATAATAGATAAGGGAAATATGATTTTTGTGGAAACATGTAAAACCCTATGAAAATACATTGAAAATGCTGATGGGTTTTATAAAGTATAAAAATTTCCAAGATGGATTACTTTTATAAAATAATCATTATTTTGAAAATAAGTTTGGCAATCTAATCCTTATGATTTGAGTAACATATTGATAAAAACACATTCATTATTATTATATTTTGAGTCGAAATAAATTTAAATAAATTAAATTTTAAATCTATTAAATCCCAATTAATATGTTAAAATTAATTAATTACGAATACATTATTCCATATTGAATGTATCATGGTTCACATTAAAAAATAAGTCTCATGAAATTAAATTTGAGATAAAGAATCCCTTTCCTCAATTCCTACTTAGTCAAAATGTGTTATAAACGCCAATATAAAAAATATCTTTGTTACTCTTCCAATTTATTACCTTTTTCATATATATAAAATTTATAAAATGAATTTATAATTATTCTCTATAATGATATTTGTAATTTATTATCTATTTTGGATATCTATTTGAGTAATCTTGATCGTTTTGAGCATGTTTCTTAATAGAAGGGTTGTTATTCGTTATTTTCACAAATTTAATCATTAATAGACAATAAAATATATTTTATTTTTTGTTTTATAATTATTTATAATGTTATAATTTAATTTTACGGGTTTTTTGGTTAGGATCCTTAAATTTGGATTTTTTAATGATCATGCTTCAATGATTATTAGCAAACAAAGTGTATTTTCATAAAGAGTGAGTTAAATTTTTGTATTAACATTAAAATACACAAAAAAAATAATTATTTAATTATTTATAATATATAATAAATTAAATTAAATTATCATATTCAATTATGATATAAATTTATAGCATTTTTCAATTATATAGTTAAACCTGACCAAACAAGAACATATAATAATTCATGGAGAATTATGAATTTATTTATTTTCCATATCATCATAGTAGAAGAAAAAGAACCATATACAGTGTTTATTAGTGTATTATATAATATTATAAATAATAATAAGAATAATATAACCTATAAAAACGTTATCTTACAGTACAAAGAAATCAATTTTCTCTTATAATATTTTTTTGATGGTTGAATTTACCATAATTATTTATTTGTCATATTGTTAATAGTTTTATGATTATATATTTTCAAAACATTAATTTTTTTTAATAATCATATATATCAATAAAAATCATTCACTCAACCAACCATGAAAGTCAATGATGAAAATAAAGACACAAATTAATCATCCAATGGAGGCCGCAGTCCACATGTATGAGTGGATAATAAATTCATTTTCCCTAGAATTTTAAAAATGATTAATATATTTTATCATATAAGAATATAAAACATGTAAAAAAATATTATAATTAAATAAAAAAATATCTATTAGTACCACATATGTATGTTGTTTAAGGAAAATAAGACATGTTACGTTATAGAGGTGGTAGTCCGCACAACACACAAATGTATATTTTGTTTTCGATAATAGAAAATGGATAGGTGATTAATGATTTTAACATCATCATAATAACATAATAATATACTAATGATACTAATTTTTTCATTTTAATATTTTAAATGGTATTTTAGGAATAAAATCCTCATATAAAGTAATAAAAATGAGAAAAGAGCTGTTAGAAATTTATACCTCAATTCTTGGATAAATTCGTTAAAAAATGGGTTGAGACTATGAGAGGTGGAATATTTAATAATATTGTAACCTATTTATTTTGTATAAGGATTTTTAGGATAGGTTTGGCCAGATTTTAACTTTAACTAAGGTGGTTGTGGTGTGAGGATAAGTGATGAGGGTGTACCCCTTTTAAAAGTGAAAAGGGGTGAAATTTATGTAAATAACCAAAACTATTTAATAATGGGAAGTCAATCAATGGGATATTAGACATTAGAAATAATGGTTTGGGTAATTGATAATGTATATCAAGGTCCAAAACACCCATTCCCTTTCCTGTGATAAAAATATTTTTGGGATTTCCCTCTTGGTTAAACTATTTTTACACATTTTGATTTTTACCATGGTATCTATTTTTTAAAAAAAGTAATTTATCCTTTATGATTGAAAATATAATGCTATATATTACATAAATTGGACATAATTTTTTAACATTTAAAACCTATTTTATTATTTCAATTTTACAATAGTGATAAAAATTATGTTTAAAATGCAAAATGTATAATGTATTATAAAAATTTCTTAAAAAATATAACTTATGTTCTAAAATGTAAAATATTAGTTGGAATTTTTTTAAATAATATATTCACTTAACAAATAAATATTTTTTCTTGTAAAATTCTATCATGAATTTGAAAGTAATATTTATATAATAATAGTGTCATAAAATTCATGCTATTTGTAAAATCATTATTTTCACTATTCCCCTAAAAATAAATATTTTTTTATAAAATACCAAAAATAACTATTAAAATAATATTTAAATTTTAATATAAAAAAGATATTTTATTTTTACAATTATACTTCATGAATTTTAAATTTTAGTTTTTATATAAAATAAAAAAATATAACATAAAATTTATTCTTTTTGGAAAATAACTTTTCTATGTGTTAACCATTATTATTATTTATTCACAATTAATAATCAAATTTCTGTTATTTACATCATATATATATTTTAAATTTAGTTTTATTAAATAAGTCAAATAAAATTCAGTTTTTAGAAGAAAAAAAATTATAAATAAAATGAACTCGTTAATTTTATCAATGCATTAGTAAATAAGAAACATTTTTAATAAAAAGTAAAAATATAAAATGTGTAAAATATATGTAAAAAATAACTTATTAAATTAATAATTACTAGATTATATCATCCTAATTTATATTTATATATCACCTTAACATCTTTTCATAAGATCTAAGAACATGGAAATATCTAGTGGTATTCGATTGTGGTGATTTTTCTAGCAATGATCTTGTTGAATTTTACACATGTTTGAATTTATCTCACATATAATTTCATTCATACCAAATTTGATTGAGTTCATCTTGGGTTTTGACTAGAGGAAACATGACTGAATCAACCACCTTTAATTTATCTGATAAATGGGATTTGTAAGGGACACTTCAGCTTAGAGATTCCATTTATTTAATTTTTTAATTATTATATTTTGAAATTTGGTAACTCATTTTTATAACCCTTAATATAACAGATATATTATAATGGATACATAAAACATTTTTGTTTTAGTTTGGTTTTTTATTTGAATCAGGCTGTTAACATAATATTTCTTTTATCAAAATACCTAGTGAAAACTCATGTCATTACAAATCCCCTGTGAAAAGGGAAAGAAAAGAAGAAATGATATCAAATTATCAGAAAGGGTAAAATTATCATCATGTCATCAAGGGTTAAATCATTAAAATGTGAGAAGAAATTAGCATGGAGAAAAAAATATAATTTGAAAAATAATTAAAAACACTATTTTTCCACAAGGAATAATAGATGGATATGAAATCTTAATGGATCAATCGAATACCATTGCATATTAGTGTAAAAATATGAGATACTAAACATGTTCCATAGTGAATAACATTAGATTAGAGACATGTGGTATACTAATAAGTGTAGTAAATCATAACATGTAGGAGTGTTAATTTCAACCTAATTACCATGACATAGTTTAATATCCATCTCTACATAATTTCCATACTTAAGGGGATTGGAATCACTAACTGAATACTATAACATGGTGGATTAGGAATGGAAACCTGATTCCCCTAACATAATGGAGTATGAATCACAAAATTATTCTCCAAACATAGTGGGGAATCACTAACTGATTCCATTAACATATTGAATTAGGAGTCACTATCTGGATCCCATAAAATATTGGATAAGACCTCAGTTCCTTACTTCTATTATGGAGAATGAACCAATACATGATTCCTATAACTGTCTCAAGTTATATATAACCTTAACCAATGTACTGGAGGTCTATACAGGACCCCACTCATAATATAGTGATATTTGATACACAGTAATTCCACATAAAATAAATCATATATCATATCATGAATAATCCCTATAAAGAAAACAGGTTTCATAATAGTTTAAATAAGAATCACAAAAAATGACCACGAGATTTAGATTGGATGATACCAAAAATTAAACCACACAAATAAAGTATTACATAAGGGAATTTAAATGTTGATTCATTAAAAATTACTCCAAAAAAGATAATAATTTTGGATATAAATTATAAAATGGATGATAAATTATAAAATTAAATTTCATAAAACATTCATATAATTATCAGGAAAAAAACGTTACTGGTCAACTTCAGAAGCTCCATCAAGAAGTTATCATGAGAATTTTTTTAAATTTATATTTATAATGTAAAATAAGTAATGTAATTTTGAAAAATACTTGTAATTTTTCTAATTAAATATGAATTTGAAGATATAAAAAATCATTATAAAAAGTAAAACCATTAATATTTTGAAATAAATTTTTTAAAAATCATAACATAAAATAGATAACAAAACCCAATTTTTTAAAATAGGAAAATATAATTCAGAACATCAAATGAGATAATAAAAATTTTAATTTCTTAATACGTTTTTTTTGAAATTAAATAATATGGGAATTGAAGAGAAAAATTCATAAATATTTTGAGGATTATTCTTAATAATATATTATTTTTATAATGAAAATTTTTTGTTATTGAATAATTTGTGAAATGATCATTTGAAATGGGTTTTATAGGAATGAAATGAAAATCCTTACAAACATATTATTATGTAAAATATAATTAAACCATAATATATATTTATCCAGAATAATAATAATACATTTTAATAATAATGATCAGAACTCAGTTAATAGAAAATTATTTAGAAAAAACATATCTTAAATGTAAACCGCTTTGATAGTGCCTTAAACTCATAAACGCTTAGTAAAATTACTTGTTATTTATTAGAATTTTCTTTTGGGGATACTAAAACATCTAGAAATTTGGAGAGAGAGTTGAGGAGTTATTTGGGAAGAAGTTGGAAGAAATAAAGGGCTTATTGTTTATGGAGAAGTGGGGAGGTGAAAGACTCCTTTTAAAAGATATAGGGGTTATTTTTAAAAAATATCCCTAAATTTATATTGAAGACACATCACCTTCAAAGGAAAGTGTCTCCAAAAGTTGAGAATAAGTAATAGGGGTATCCCTTTGATGACCCCCTATCATTCACAAAAAATAATGGATAATTTTTATGTTACATAAAGTATTTTCCATAGACTTTAACTTTTTACCTATAATGACCACGGATTTTATACAGAAATATCACATCTTTTTTTATGAATATTCAATGAATTTACTAAACTCATGCCTATGTACCATAATAGTTTAGTGGTATTTGGATTCTAAAAACACAATAATTTTATTTCATAAATGCTTTTAAACATCTCCCACAATGATCTTCCAACATAGTAGTCCTCTTAGAAATACCCTACCCAAAACATTATTCCTAATATAAAGAAGGAAATATAATAAAGGGTGAGATTAGATACCCATTAAGGGTAAACATAACATATATAAATATCTGATCACATGAAATCTTTAGTTAATCATAAGGGTATGAAGTCAAGAACATAACATGTGATGTTTATACCCAACCTGTCATAGATCATAAAAATGAGTCATGGAACAAAACTTCATCATTTTAAAAAACATAGACCATTAGAGTGATAAATGATCATAAATAAATCATTAAACACAATATCGTTTCATAAAATTGAATAACAATAATAAATATAAAAGAACCATTCATATGTTAAGGTTAACTACCAAGACTATAATGTTGGAATCCTCATGTACTAATCATGTTTTAATTATCACAAATCCTATTCAAACTGGTTAAATCATGTAAATTATATCAAATCATGTGTATTATTGTTTAAGTATTCTATTGATTTAAGAAGATCCATTCATGATCTCAAATGCTCTATATTAAGGTTAATTACATTATTCTATCCTTGACATACTTCTATAATACCTTCTTTGACAAATGATTATGTCTAATACATTTTAAGATCATCATTGCTTAAGGATAAATACAGTTATTTTGAAATGTTTGAGACACCATGACCAAGAAGGCACCATGAAGCAGGCATAGTGAATAAGTAGACGCTGTGAATAAGTAGACACCGTGACTATAAGACACCGTGATGTAGACACCTTGAAAAAGAAACCGTGAACAAGAAGACACTGTGACCAAGAAGACACTGTGAACAAGTCACCGTGACCATCGGACACTGTGAAGCAGAAACCATGAACATGCATACACCGGAGCATCCACACAGTTTAACATCTAGACACCGTGACATCCAGACGTTGTGACATCTAGAAACCATGACTACGAGACACTGTGAATAAGACACCGTGACATCCAAACAGTGAACGAGACACCATTACCAATCCAGACACCGTGTGAAGGAGACACTATTTCCATGACATACTATGACACTGTTTCCTAATATAATTTTTTTCATCCTTCAATTTAATCTATAACGGTCATATTTTAAGACTTAATGCACTAACATAATTAATGTTTCCTTGTAGAAATATCATCAGAGAGTATGAGGTATGAGGTGCAGAATACATGCAACCTATCGACCTCAACACATGCACTCCAAGATAAAAGAAAAGAGTTACCCAGAAATAATGTATGTACAAAAAAACCAAGAGGGTGTGATCCCCATAACAAAGAAAACACATAGAGATTTTTTTTTTGAAGAAAGTCCTATTGAATGAAACTCGACACTACTGAAGAACACAAAAAGCATATGGGAATCCCAAGAACATCTTCTCATTGAAAAACAACACAAAGAACACAATTCGAATCTGTCTAACTTGTGATACTCTGTTTTCCATATGAGAACTTGAGTTCTGCATCTGCTTCATCTTCAAAGTCCAAAGCTACAATGACTAAAGCTTAGAGAATTTCTAAACTTATCTCAATCATTTTCTATGTTGTGTGTATTTTTATTAACCTTGAGCAGTGTGTGTTTTTTGTATAATAACACACTCTATCTCCTGCATCAAACTGAAGGATACAGTATATCTTTAGTAAAACAATTTTTTACTCTTGTGTATACACATAGATAAGTGTGGAAGAGGTCCCTATGTGGCTGGGTTGTTTGTACCCATGATGAATTGTAGAAGAGTTTCCTATGTGGCCTGTATAGTCTTATGCACTGTTGTTTAACCCCAATCGAGGGTGTGGATCAAGATTATTTATATAATCTTCTTGGTGGTAGTTGATCACCAAGTGGATTGGATTAGGTCTTGGCTTGAGATTGAAGCACTTGTTTTATATCCTCCATGCTGATTAATTTATTCTTCTCTGTTTTACTGCTTTTCATTATAACTTGGATGTCACTAAATTCACTTTGATAGTTAGTCTTGGAAAGAAGTAATAATTGTCTTGTCCTTGTAGAATATCTTCAAAAGCAATATTAATAACTGATATTAACATTACTGATAACTAATAAATCTTATAAGAAGTTATTCAAACAGTCAATTTCTTATAAGAATATAACCTTGATTAACATGGCTTTATTTAATTTTTTGAAAACCTGTTTAGAAAAACTTTTTACACATATTTTTATTGTTACTCAATTCACCCATCCACTCTTGAGTAATCTACTCTGACCAACACATAAATATAGCTGATGTTAAATTTTCTCCTATTTACCATTGTAGTCTAAGATGCACTTGTGTCCCATAGTGTATAGATCCAATAAACTTGTTTCCATTTTTTATCTTAGGATATATAAATATTTACTCAATTAAATTGGGAGAGATATATGTCCCACCCATATCTTAATGAAAAAAATACTTATGTGTTCCACAATATCATAAAACATTTATCATATCATCGCATGATAACCCATGTAAGAAAAATTTGTTTCATAAATATTTCAAAAATTAAAAATATAATAAGACATGAAAAATAAATTGGTTTCATAAAAATTTCGTCAAAATAAACATTAACCATAGATAGAAATAACAAGGATGTTATTTTTCAATATTATCCCCAAAATATAATAACATCCTAGAATGTCCTCTTATATGGAAAGTGATTTTGAAAGATAACATGCAAAATCTGTTGAGGAATATAGCCTTTACACTTTGAAAAATACTTTTTGAAATTTTAAAAAAAAATCAAGATCATTTTCATAAAAAAAATAACATTGGAAAAATATAAAGTAAAGTTTAAAAAACAATTAAATCATTTCAAGTGGAAAACATATTTTCCATTTTGAAAATCACTTTTAAAAACTAAAGAAAAAATAAAACACTTTAGAAATACATTTACATAAAAATAAAAATTTTAAAGTATAAATTAACATTTAAAATTATTATTTGGTAATAGAATAAGAAAATACCATTTAGGTTGTACATGATAAAACAAATATTCATTTAACACTTTTAATAAAATCCAAACGTGCATTTTTTTAAACATTACCTGAGGATTCCTTTTATTTTTTTTTGTTAAAAGATAAACATGGGAAAAAATTAATTAATAAATAATTTTAATTAAATTTAAAAAAAATATTTAGAATCTTTTTAGAATACATGGATTTAAAAGAAAAAGGGTTTATGATCGAATTGAGAAATAATGACTTTTTATTATTATTTTTTGAACATTTTAGTTTATAGGAAGAATAAAATGAAGGGGAAACCTATATTATGAATACATAAGCATAGTATAAAAATGTCACGAGTTTCTTGATAGATGGATTATAATATTTTTTTATCAGAAACATAATCATCAATAATATTTAAAATTAATCAGATTGTAACATCAAATCTTTACCACTTTGGTAACATTTAATTGTAAGCCCCATGATGGAATAAAATTAAATGAAACAAAAATTATCACGAGAATAAATAAATTCATAACATTAAATTTTAAATGGGTAGTATATATATATTAAAAAACAATATAGGTGTGAAAATTAATATTTGTCTCAAGGAAAAATAAAATTGAGACAAAATTACATTACCTCATTAATAACATTGAAACCATAAACCCCATAAAAGTGAGATCCTAAAATTTATATTTAAATACCAATAATTTTAGGGAGAATGGTAAAAAATACATTAATTTTAATTATATATACCACATAAATTAAATACGTGGTTAATATGGCTTGTGTCTCATTGAATTAAAAAGTGAAACTAAAATCCGTTAGCTTACGTCGTGACTAAATTCATAGACGTTCGAACCTCCTATATAAAAAATATAATTTTATGAAACATATATTGAAAAACCATATATAAATAAATATATATATATATATTATACCATATATTATTTATTTATGAAATTTTATTAATCGTTTATTAACAATTACATGTTAATGTAACCTTTTGGGAAATAACTGATTTGTTTTATGTGTATGTTTTGATTTTTTATTTTTATTCCTATAAATTTGATCATGTTTACATAATCAAAAAAAATTCAACCATTATATAAATATAGTATATATTAATTATACATGTATTTAAAGAAATCCATAAAAGTTATAGATAAAAAATAAAATACACCGTTTACAGAGACGACAAATCATCCAAACACAAGAGCATTGTTTCCATTTTACTAACTGAAATAAATAATGAAAGGATAATAATATATTAACATTAAATAATAAATTTATTTTATATATTTCAAATTTTTTCCCTAAATCAATCCTTATTACCTTTCCCATTCAAATGTGAATGAATCATGTCACTTCTCAAGGTGGTAGTTCACCATACACACAAACAATGCTTTCGTTTTACCATTTAATGGAGAGTAAGAAGTAAAATTTGATATATTAATCCCAGAGGAATAATAATATCTTAAATAGTATATATGAAAAGTAAATCCATCATATATCGAACTACGATAGGCGGTAATGAAAAAACGAACGACATCAGTTCATGAGGGTGTAGTCTTCCATAAACACGAATGATGATTTCGTAATCCATTTGATTGAAGATGATATAATGGTAGGTCATACACATAACAATAAAAAAATTTAAGATTATTTAATATAATTATTTTATTATGTATTAATTATTTTAATTACAATTGAAGGATGTGAAGAAATAAATAAAATAAAATGCTCAGTTTGGGGTGCTACCTCTTCTTCAGACAAATTATTTTGTTTTTCTTAAAAAGGATTCCTAGGATGAATGTATAACCAAAATAAGGCTTCTATGATTATATGAGGTATTTATGGAATTGATGAAATTAATGGCCTTTTAAGAGTGAAGTGGATAGGATATGGGGTGGCATTGTATAAGTGATATTAGTGGCACACTTGTAATTTTTGAAAAGAAAAATATGCACCAATATTTTTTTCAAAAAAAATGGTAAGTAATGGAAAATTCTAGATAATATTATATTTGAGGTGTAAATATTTCCATACAATCTTTTTTGTACATGTATTAGTACAATTTATCACTTATCCTTTTATTTTAACCCCTAGAAAACCCATTTTTACACAAACCATTTTAAATATTTTTTTTGTTCTCACTATTCATTAATGTAAAAAATTTAGTTGAAATTATTACATAATATAAATTATTATTATTAAAAATATGGAATCCATATTTAAAAAATCAATTCATTGAAGTGGAAATACTAAATTTAAAATTAATCCCACAAAAGAGTCGAGAAAGTTGTGTTGGTCTAAGTAGATTACTCAAGATGGGAGTGAAAAATTGGGTAACAATAAAAACTTCATAAAAAAATTTTCCTAAAATTAATTCCCTTTAAAGTTAAATAAAACCCAGTTAATAAAAGTAATACACTTATAATGGTTTTACTATTTAAATAAATTTTTATAAGATTTATTATTTATTAGTAATCTTAATGGTTATGAATATTACTTTAGAAAATATTTTACTAAGTCAAAGAACATGTAACTTCGTTCCAAGATTACCTACCATAGTGAATTTAGTGATTTTTGAGTTATATAGATAAGTAGTAAAACTGGAAAATAAAAATTATGCATCACAACATATATGAAACAAGTGGTTCAGTCTCAGGCCGAGACCTAATCCACTCCACTTGGTGATCACCTGCCACCAAGAAGTTTATATAAAAAAAAATTAATCCACACCTTGGACCGGGGTTAAAAAATAGTACACAAGACATTCCAGGACACACATGGACCTCTTCCACAGTCCTTCATGGGTACACACTACCTGGCTGCACAGGGACCTCTTCAACAATTATATGTGGGTATACACAAGAGTAAAAGAATGATTGAGTGAAGATTTCACTTATCCTTTAGTGTAATGTGAGTCATATAGTTTTTTGCTATATAGATACGCACTCTTCTATAAAGATAATAAAAGATCCACAACAGAGTATAAATATTGAGATAGTTTTAGATGTGCTCTGAGTGTTGGTCTTTTCAGCTCTGGAATTTTGAGATGAAGTAGATTCATAATTCAAGTACTTGTCAAGAAAATTGAGTGTCATAAGTCAGACAGATCTGGCATGTGTTCTTTGTGAAGTTTGACAGTGTGAATATGTTCTCAGGATTCTAGTATGATTCTTGTGTTCTTTAGTAGTGTCAAATTGCATCAGACATTTTTCAATAATGTATTCTGTTGTCCCCCTCACACCCACCAGATTGTTCTTTGTATAGTGTTTTTCCTACACGTTTTTTTTTCATATGTCCACACACTACTTTGTTTCTGGGATACATACTCTTTTATCATGGAGTGCATGTTTTGGGGCCAACTGTTTGAATGTATTCTTCACCTCATACCTTGTACTGTCCAATTATATGTCTACAAGGAAACATTAATTATGTCAGCGCATTAAAATCTTCAAATATTACTTTTAGAGATTAAATTGAAAGACAACATAAAATATATTAGGAAATAGTGTCACAATATGTAATGGAAATGGTTCCTCCTTCACATGTTGTCTGGATTGGTCATGGTGTCTCATTCATGGTTTTGATGTCATGGTTTCCTGCAGTCATGGTGTCTCATGGTCACGGTGTCTTCTTGTTCATGGTTTCTCATTCACGATGTCTTTTTCACAATTTCTTGTTCACGATTTCTTTTTCACCGTGTCTTTTACATGATGTCTTATGGTCATAGTGTCTAATCGTTCCTGGTGTCTGATCCTTCACGGTTTCCGCTTCATAGTGTCTACATGTTCATGGTGTCTACTTCACAGTTTCTCATACTTTGGAAGATATATGAATTCAGACTTAGGTAGTGATACTTATAGAATGAATTGAACTTAAAGAATTGTCAGAGAAATCATTATAAAGGTAAATCAAGGATAGTATAAAGTAACTAAATATAATTTAGAGAAATTACGATCTTTAATGTCTCTCATTAAAGCATGATAATACTTAAACAATAATACACATTATTTGTTATAATTTACAGGATTTAACCAGGTTTAATATGATTTGTGATCATTAAAACATGATTAGTACATGAGGAGTCCAACAATCACCCCCTTTTTTAAGATCAAAAAGCATGTATATTAAAATGTATATTTGATTCAACTATAGATATAGAGATAAATGTCTAACATATAGATATTTATTCACCTTTTGGGATTATAAAAAATATAGAATAAGAGAAGTCATGAAAAAGTGCACATGTCATTAAAGAAAATAAGATGCATTACAAACAAAAAGGAGCAAAAAAGAAACATTATTCCTATCAAATAGGAGTAAACAATGTTCTTCTTTAGGGTATGGCCTTCTCTTTTCCTTTAGAAGTAGTAATAGAAGAGGAATCCATAGGAGCTGAAGTGAAGGTAGAAGAAGGTAGGGAATTGGCCGATAGGGAATGTAAAGGAAAGCCTTAAAAAATAGAGGGAGCTAGAGTAGATGTAGTAGAATATTGAGGCAGTTGTTGATCGAGGATCATATGCCTAATCAGACTCTATGCATGGCTGACAGACATAGTAGTGGATACTAGGGAAGAACTGAAGGTAGGTAATCCAGGTCTTAGAGGTGCATCCGTAGGAGGGACAATAGTTGTACTTTGGAAAAGATGATAGGGCTATAAGAGTTTTATAAAATCCACAATGATCTCTCTACCATACTACATGGATTTCTCAAAATAATCCTTGTTCTCCATACACTTTTCTAGCGACCAAGTAAACTCTGTGAGATTTTGTACTTGGGTCATGAAAGCCTGAGTAATAGGTGGAATCCGTAGATTTTACACAAGATACTCGAAATGATTATTCCTGTCAATCTTGGTGAATATTCTGTTGAAGTATAAATCCACATTCATGGAAATCTTTTGTTTAGCATCAATATCAATTTTAGAATGGATTTGTACTAGGTTATGAACTCAGTCACTTTTCCTGGTAACTGTAGAGAGTGAATACTTATTGAATCCACTAAGCACAGTCTGAATCTATTCTTTGACTACTTTTCTGAGTAGATCATAATATAAAGGGGTTTGAGATGATTGACCCAAGGCTTTAGAATCATTGACCACAGTGGTGAGAGATTTCATTTGATTCAGAACATTCTGAAGACACCCCGTATACTTATCAATATGTTTGTTAAGATTTACTACATGCTCTCTCATCTCCTTCACAATTTTTTTTGTTCCTTTAAGAGACCTTTTTAGTTAAGGAAGCTAATTGTGGCTGAATCTGGGACACAAAATCCTGTGGGATTTGAGGAACATCAGTTTCTACATGATGAGAAATAATCTCAAATCTCAAATGCATCTTTTTCTGAATTTCTTCAGTCATACCTCATAGGGTATTCACTTCATCACTAAACAATCTATTCTCAACTCTTACTTAATGAATCTCAGGTAGCATTTGAGTTGTATTTTCCAAATAACATTATCCAATAATAATGAGGCATCTCTCTCACTTAGATGAATCATAAGAGTAGGTTGGGAATTCCGGACTTTTTCGACACAAGCCAAAAGGGTAGAACCAAATTCTTTTTGATCATTCTTACTCACAAAGGATGGTTGGTATGATGAAGGTTCAAAAATAAGGATTGATTCGGTTTCAGGTTCTTTTTCATGGGATATATTAGAGACTGATTTCAACTGGAATAAAGAGGAAATGCTAAGATCTTTTGCCGAGACTTGCTGAGAGTCATCCACATCATAGAAACTAGGGAACTTATATCGAGTGTCTACAGGACTTGGAACTACCAGGTTTGGTTCTTCAGTGGATTCCAGATTTGGGGGTTGCTCTTCCACAATAGTTTCATCCTTCTCAGGACTGAGAGGCTTAGGATCTTGATCAAATTTCACAAACTCATCTTGTAGCTCTTCTCCCATTTCCTATATAGCCAACTGAAAAACCAACTCCATACTTTCCTCATATGAAGGGTTTATCTCAGGAACAGATTGTTCCACTGGGAGTTCCACAACATCATCTCCTTGCATAACAGGTAGCTCTTACACTATAAGTTATTCTATGAAATTATTTTCAGTTTCTTTCGAAACAGATTCTATTTCATCCCCAGATTGATTTTCCAGATTAATAACATCTTTAGAAGTGGGTAATTATTTTTCACTTACCACAAGTGGGATAGGAGTACTGTCTTCCCCAATATAAATACTTTCCCTGGGGGGCACAACAACCACTTCTTCTTCTTCTTCAAAAGATTACTCAAAAACCACATCTGGTTCCATACATGGATTAGAAATATCTCTTGGTCTTGAGATATATTTCACATGATTTATTTTTTAATAAAGACTATCATTTTCTTCTACCCTTTAATTTTCCAAGCATTACAATTTTTCTTCATCTTCTTGAAAGTTAATTTTGAAAATAAGTACTCACAATACTCTAAAACATCTATATTAGTTCCAACCATACCTTTGGAATGAATCATGTCTGAGATAAACCAAGTTTAAAATAGGAAGGTTGACTTGGATTTGGTTTTGATGTGTACACACATGTGGTGTATGATATACTTGCAAAGTTTATTCTTATGCCCATTTATCATAAGGTGGATCAGAAAAACATCATGATATTTTAAAGTAGAAAAATAACATATTATGGGGCAAACAAAATTATTAGTAAACATGAAAAAAGCGTTGAATCCCTATCTAGTTCAGCAACAATGGCTCTCCTCCTGGTTCCATTCCTAGTTAAGGCTTTCAAAGCATCCTTCATATCAACGAATTCAGTTGAAGGTGGAGGTCCTCTATTATAATCCCCACAGATGCCTTCATGAGGTATCCTAAGGCATGCATCCCATAACCTTGAATAGAATGGGCATTTCTTCCCATTGATCTAGATTCTCACAACATATTCATCTTCAGACTCAAAGGAGAACTGAACATATTGATATAACCTAGCCACTAACTTAGGATATATAAGTCTATCTTCCTTCAAAAAACATTGTAGCCGACCGTGATCTTATAAAAATCTCAGAACAAGAGGCTTATTTGATATAATTCATTTGGGGAAAACCTCTTTCTCAGGTACAACAACTTGGTTTACTAGATATGGGTTTAGAGGACCTTTGTGAGCTATCTTGGGTGCAATTTTCTTTATCTTTTCACTACATTTTTTAGGAGTCGATGATGAAGTATGTTTCATCAGGGCCATCCAACGAAGGTTCGAGAGATAGAGAAGGGATGATGGTTTAAAGAGAGGTTACGAATGAGTGAATAGAAGAAAGATCATGTGAAGGAAAAATGATACTTCTTTTATTTTATCAGTTATGAATACCAAACATCACAAAAGTAAAGTGTGTGAAAAAAAAGGTGAAAAGGATAATTACCGTGATACGGTTTTAATTCAAATATAAAAAGAGTAAAGAATCTTTATGGTGATATCATATTGGGTCTTTGCAGTGACACAATAACACGGTGAGACAGTAACTGTGTGTTACGGTGAGATAGTAACATGGTGAGACAGTAACTGTGTGTTATGGTGAGACAGTAAACAAGCATTGTGGTGAGACAGTAAATGTCAGACAGAAGTCATGAAGCACTAATTGTGAGACCGTAATCATGAAATAATAAGATATTTACTTAAGATTTATCATGCCTAACTCATGTATGATTTAGTCTATTCTTTTAGAATTTAAATATTTGGTAAATATATCAGTAAGATGATACTCAGTACCAATTAATTCCAAATTGATATCCCCTTTTTTATAATGATCTCTCAAAACTTGATGTCTTACATCAATATGATTTCTCCTAGAATGTGAAAAAAGATTTTTTGAGATGTTAATATCACTTGGGTTGTAATATTTTATTTGTACATTCCTGAATTGATATCCATAATCTTGTATTGGATGTTTCATCCACAAAATTTTTTCACAACAACTTC
This sequence comes from Viscum album, assembly GCA_963277665.1. Classification (NCBI taxonomy): domain Eukaryota; kingdom Viridiplantae; phylum Streptophyta; class Magnoliopsida; order Santalales; family Viscaceae; genus Viscum; species Viscum album. The sequence goes on along the minus strand of OY728160.1, from coordinate 371,933,938 downwards.
CAGAAGCTGTGTATTTAGCTTATTCATTAGATAATGAAACCGAATTTTGTTTCGTAATACGCCATGATACTAGTGACTTGCCAAAAATGTGACATGTTCCAGAAATTTATTTTCTATGTCACTTACAGCCACCGAGGTCAGCATCAGAATAACTAACTAATTCAAATTATTTTCCTCTAGGATAGTAGAGTCCGAGATTGGGTGTATGTTTGAGGTATTTGAAAATTATCATTACAACATTTAAATGAGATTCCTTAGATTTTTTTTGAGAACAAGCACACATACACACACTAAACATATTGTCAGGTTGAATAACAGTTAATTAGAGTAAGCTTTAAATAATTAATCAAAAAATGGTTTGATCAATAGATTTTCCATCCTCATCAAGATCAAACATACAAGTGGTACTCATGGGAGTGTTTTTAATTTTAGTTTTATCCAATCCAGAATGTTTTATAGGATATCCAGTATATTTACATTCAGTTAAAATAATTCCATCATTATTTTGAAAGATTTAAAATCCGAGAAAGAATTTTAGTTCACCCATTAAACTCATTTCAAATTCGTTTTGCATCATTTTAGAAAAACCTACACATATTGAATACTTTGAAGATCAAAAAATAATGTCACCTATATAGATTTGAACAACTAAAACATCATTAGAAATTTGTTTTATAAAAAGAGTAGGGTCAGCTATTCCTTTTGTAAAACGTTTTGAAAAAAGAAAAATACTTAATCTATCATACCAGGCTCTTAAATATTTTTTTAAACCATATTTGGATTATGATAATTTAAAAATATTATTTGGAAAATATGGTTTTGTAATTCCAGTGGTTGTTCAACAAAAAAATACTCAGCTATATACCCATTTAAGAATGCACTTTTAGCATCCTTTTAATATATTTTTAAATTCATATGTGCAGCATAGGCAAGCATGATTTTGAAGGCTTCGAGTCTAGATATTGGTGCAACAATCTCCTCATAGTAAATTCCTTTTTCTTGACTACAGCCTTGAAAAACCAATCTAGCCTTATTTCAAACTATACAACCAGCTTCATCTAACTTATTTCTAAACACCCATTTAGTGCCTATGGTGAATGTGTCTTTAGGTATTTCATCAAGTTTCTAAACATTGTTCCCTTCAAACTGATTAAGTTCTTCTTGCATAGCCATCACCCAAAATCCATCATTGATAGCATCATTAATGTTTTTAGGTTCAGGTTATGACAAGAAGGCTTGATGTTCAACCTAATTTCTAAGAGTATCTCTAGTTTTAGTTTCTTTGTATAGGTCTCCTACAACAGCATCTAAAGGATGGTTATTAAGAGTTGTAACAGTTATATAAAAGGAAGGACTAATGATTTCAGGTTCATCGATAGGTCTATGTTCATTGTGACTTGGTTCTATGGAATTTCCAAAACTATATGTTTTCACAGATTCTGTCAATGAAGTGTTTGTGGATTTTTAATTGATTTTCATATTTTATACATCATCCTACAGGTTTTATAGAATGGGTTTAGTCTCATTTGGATCTGTTTCATCAAATTTGACATGGAATGAATTTTCGACACATTTAGTTCTTTTATTGAACACACTATAGGATTTACTAGACATGGAATATCCTAAAAAGATACCTTCATCACTCTTGGATGCAAATTTTTCAAGATTTTCATTAGTATTAAGAATATAGACTTTACAGTCAAAAAACATGAAGTAGTTTACTTCTGGTATTCCATTGTTCTATAACACATAAGGAGTCATCTTAAGAATGTGTATGATCAAAAATCTATTGATTATATACCATGTTGTATTGACAGCTTCAGCACAAAAATAAATAGGTAGGTCATATTAAATATTGACTATTCTAGAAATCTCTTGCAGGGTTCTATTTCTCCTTTCTGTAACTCCATTTTGTGGAGGTGTTCTAGGGGCATAGAAATTGTGAATATAAACATTTTGTGAGAAGAAGGATTCAAATTCTTGATTTTCAAACACACGACCAAGACCACTTTTAAAGGATTTAATTCTATATCCACTAATATTTTCTACAGACTTGACATATTTAGTAAAATAAGAGGAGGCTTCACTCATGTGATCCATAAAGAATGTACAAGTATATCTAGAAAATTAATATACAAGAACATAAACATAGTGCATCCCATTAAATCTAGAATCTATAGATGGTCCAAATAAATCCATGTGAACCATTTTAAGAGGTTGAGAAGTTGACACTTCTTTCTTTAGTTTGAAGGAAATTTTGGATTGTTTTCCCTTTTGATAGGGATTACACACTTTTTCATTTGGAAACTCATGTTTGGGTAAGTCTTTAACTAATATTTTTCTATTTAACTTTCTAAGGGAGTGAACATTATAGTTTCTTGGTCTCCTATCCCAGATCCAAGACTCTTTATGAAATACACTTAAAAATGAATCATTTTGAGAAGCTAAGGAATCTATGTAAACAGAGTAAAATTTTTCATATCTTATAGAAGAAAACACTAATTAATCATTAGAATTAACGACATTGCAAGAATAATTTTCAAATCTAACATGAAATCCATCATCACATATTTGTGAGATACTAAGAAGATTATATTTTAATCCATCATCAAATAGTACTTTACAAATCAACACTGAATTAGAGTTACCAATTTAGCCGAGTCGAATAATCTTTCCTTTGGAATTGTCACCAAATGTAACATTTACTCCATCTATTTTGATTAGGTTCTTGAAGCAAGAGTAGTCTCCTTTCATGTGACTTGAAAATCCACTATCCATGTACCATAATCATTTACATGAACTCTTTATGCATATTTCCTAAAAAAGTGATCAATCAAAAACAGATTTTGGTACCCATACTTGTTTGGATCCAGTAATATTGGTAAAAAGTGCATTAGGAACCCATATTATTTTCATAGGTTTCCTATAAAAATTAAGTAATGCGTTTGAAAAAAAAACTATATTTGGTCAACAAATACTTGAAATAGTAGAATATGTATCATGAATTGAATTAGTTAACTTGTGTCCAGAACATGGAGTAAAACTAGATGTCCTATATCTTGAAAAAAAAATTTGATCTACCAGGAGTTCTTCTTGTAGGTTGATAACCAATTCCAGTCTTGGAATTAGGGGCATTTTGTTTTCCTAGAAATTGAGTAAGGTTATTCTTTCTATTGGAAATATTTTCAAGGACATTCTTTAATTTATCATTAGAAATTTTTAATTTGTTATTTTCCGTGAGCAGTTACACATTTTTCTCCTTTTCAGTTGTAAGTTCATATTTAATAGTCATAGTAAGAGCATGTTGTTTCTTCAATGATTTATATCCATATTTTAGTTCATTTCATGTTTCTTCAATAATGTTATAGTATTCAATCATTTCTTTATTATTAATTTTCTCAGAGTCACCCTAATTTCAGAATAGAATTAATTATGTACATGAGAGTCCAGTGTTACCTCAAATGTGTTTGTCATAAAACACATATTGGCTTTGTTATCTTGTTCATCATGTGATGTTTCTAAGTCACTTGAACATTCCTTAGAAGCACTCTAGGTTTCTTTCATGGCCTTTTTATACTTCATGTCCTTGTCCTCATATTTCTTTTTATACTTGAGCTTTGGACAATCTTCCTTGATATGTCCTTTGCACTTACAATCATAGTAGGCAATTTCATCAGCCTTTTAACTTATTTTCCAGTCCTACTTCCAATTTCCATTTTGGTCACATTTTCCTTTGAAGTTATTTTTTCGGAAAAAGTTCTTCTTCTTCTAAAATCTTTTAATCCTTCTGGCTAATTAAGCCATCTCTTCGTCACAATGATATGTTGATTATTCAGTGGTGGAGGTTTCTGTAGAAGATTACAATTTCTCTTTGTCATTGTGTTTAGAGGTGGTAGTATTGAATGCAACAAATTTCCTCTTTGGTTCATCCTCATCTTCCTTGTTTACTTTAAACTATTCTTCATACATCATTAGTTTCCCAACGAGTTATTTTATAGGTATCTTGCTGATGTCGCACGATTATGTAATATAGATAGAGGTTCCCCGCCATCTTTCCGGTTGACATATAAGGATTCTTATAATTTATTCCTTGGTAGTGACTTCCCTTAAAAGAAAGATCATTGTGTTGAAAATTTCATTGATCCTATGATACATGTCAGAAAATGGTTCATTAGGTTTCATTTTAAATTTATCACATTTGATAGTATAATTATTAAGGCACATTTCTTTAACAATATATGTTCCTTCCCGTGAGATAGACAAGGTATCACAAATTTCATGGGCAGTTTCACAATAAAAAATTCTATTGAATTCCTCATCTCATAGGGAGTAGTATAAATAATTCATAGATTTTAAAATGTTATTGTAGGTAGTTTTGGTAGGTTCATCCCATGTAATTCTATCAGTAGTAGGAATCTTATATTAATATTTAATGGATGACCAAATCTCAAAACTCATACTCTCTAAATGAATTTTAATTTTAATTTTCCGATGACCAGAGTTGGTTCCATTACAGAATGGTGGTCAGTTGGTTGCAGAACCTTTTAATATATTATCCATAACAACAGAATAAGTTTAATGAGCTAGAAATTTAGAATTCAAAGAAATTTAAATATCATTAAAGTATAACTACAATCACAGTTGAATAATATTAAACAGAGTCCTAATAAACATCCTCTGATACCAAATGTCGGTAAAAGTAGATTACTCAAGAGGGGAAGGGTGAATTGAGTAACTAAAAAAAATTCAATAAAAAAATATTCTTAAAAAGACTTCCCCATAAAGTTATATACAACCTAGTTAATCAAAGTAATATGGTTATAATGTTTTGAATATTTAAATAACTTATTAGAGGATTGATTATTTCTTAGTAATATTAATGGTTATTAATTTTACTTTTGAAACTATTTTACTATAACTAAGAAGTTATATCTTCTTTCCAAGATTAACTTTCAAAGTGAATTTACTGATTTCTGAGTTATATAGATAAGTAGTAAAACAGAGAAAACTAAAATAACCAATATAGAAGATATGAAACAAGTGGTTCAGTCTCAAGATGAGACCTAATCTACTCCACTTTGTGATCACATTACACCGAGTAGTTAATATAAGTAAACATTGATCCAAACCCTGGGTCTGGGTTAAACAATAGTATATAGGACTTTCCAGGACACACATGGACCTATTCAACCGTTTTTCATGGGTACAATCTACCAGTCCACACCGAGATATTTTCTACACTTATCCATGGGTATAGACAACAGTAAAAGAATGTTTGAGTAAGGGTATCTTATATCCTTAAGTTTAATGTTGGAGACATAGTGTGTTCCTATACAGATACATACATTGTTCGAAAGATTATAAATGATAAACAATAGAGTAGAAATATTGAGATAGGTCTAGAGGTGCTCTGAGTGATGGTCATTGTAGCACTGAAATTATTAGATGAATCAGATGCAGAATTCTAGTCCTTTTCTGGAAAAAAGAGTGTCATAAGTCAGAACGATCTGGATTGTGTCCTTCATGATGTTTGGTAGTGTGAAGATGTTCTAGAGATTCTAATAGGCTTCATTTGTTCTTTAGTATAGTAAAGTTGCATTATCCAATTCACAATAATGTATTCTATTGTCTCGCTCATTCCCACTAGCTTGTTCTTTTTATTGTATCTTTCCTATAAGATTTTTTCATATGTCCACACACTACTTTTTTTCTGGGCAGCATACTCTTTTATCTTGGAGTGCATGTGTTGGGGCTGATAGGTTGCATGTTTCTTGCACCTCACACCTTTTACTGTCTGATGATATGTCTACAAGGAAATATGAATTATGCCAATGCATTGAAATCCTCAAATATGACCGTTAGATATTAAATTGGTAGACAAGGAAAATATATTAGAAAACTACGACACAATATGTCATATAAATGATGTCTCCTTCACATGGTGTTTGGATTGATCATGGTGTCTCATTCATGGTTTGGATGTCATGGTGTCTTGCAGTCACGGTGTCTCATGGTCATGGTGTCATCTTGTTCATGGTGTCTCATTCATGGTGTCTTGTTCATGGTGTCTTGTTCATGGTGTCTTGTTCACTCTATCTTGTTCATGGTGTCTTGTTCATGGTGTCTTGTTCACTCTATCTTGTTCATGGTGTCTTGTTCATGGTGTCTTGTTCACAGTGTCTTAGGGTCATGGTGCCCAATCCTTCACGGTGTTTGATCCTTCACGGTGTCTGATCCTTCACAGTTTCTGCTTCACAGTGTCTACATGTTCACAATGTCTGCTTCATGGTGTCTCAGACATAGGAAAATAACTGTATTTAGACTTAAGCAGTGATACTTATGGAAATAATTACATACACATTTTCAGATAAATCATTATAAAGTTAAATCAAGGATAATATAATGTAACTAAATTTAATATAGATCAATTATGATATTAAATGGCTCTTCTTAAAGAATGAAAATACTTAAACAATAATACAGATGATTTGATATAATTTATTGGATTTAAGCTGGTTGAATAGTATTTGTGATCATTAAAACATGATTAGTACATGTGGAGTCAAAGAAGAGGGTTTTCGATGTGAAAATGTTCACAAGTTTGAAATGATTTCATATCCAATTCAATATGAAAATGATTAAAATTTAATAAATTGAAATAATAGATATATAATAAAAAAATTAATTATTTTAAAACCATATTAATTTTTTTATGTTTATACATTTTAAAATTAAATGATGTTTCTTAATAAAACATCTATTTTTTATTATTCATCGAAATATTAATCTTTTAAAAAAAATCCCAAAAATTTATCCTAATAAAATTTTGAAATTTCTATTTATGAAATAATATATATTTTATCAAATTAATTTTTTAAAATTTTTAAATATTAATTTTAAAAATAAGTGTTCAAAGGGCGACAAAACTATTTTTAGAAAAATACATTTTTCAAGCATGAAATTAGTTTTATTCTTATCTCTTGACTAGAAAACAAAAAAGATGAATTTTAAAACATTTATTGAATATTTAATTTATAAATTTCATTAAAACAAATCAATAAAAGTTATTTTTTTAATTTCTTTAGGTAAAAGACGTTTGTATACATAAAACTAGAAATCAAAAAATATTTATTTAATTTTTAAATAGTTATTATTTTAATTTATAAATAATCGGTCAAGTAATAATTAATTATAAAAAAATATTAAGCCATATATTTTGAAATATTAGTTAATTATATTCAATTCCTCCATCCCAATGTCTAAGTGATAACTATGATATTAAATAATAATTTATTAATAGTATGTCATGTTTTTCTTAAACTAAGTGTTGCATGTAACAGAATTCAAAATCAGCATTGAGTGTAACGGAAGATAAAATCAATGTTTCATGTAAAAAATCCATGATCAATATTTTGTGTAATTTAAAATATCAAAATGAGTAAATTTATTTGAAAAAATTATTTCAATAAATCTCAGGGTGTTACATTCTACCCCCCTTAAAATGAATTTATCCCTTAATGTTCACCACTTTTATAACAACTGTGGATACTTCTACATAATTTCATACATAGGTTCCCATATAACTTAACAATATGGTGGGTTTTTTCATAAAACATTGACCATGTGAGTGTTATTTTTGTCACATAACTTTTTTTGTATGATCTCGAGTCTCCACAAATTGTTCTTCTTAAGAAAGATTATATTCTATAAGTATGACCTATGATTTTAGTACATGTGATTGATTTCTTATGTAATTCCTTAGGAGAGATAAATGAGACACATCATGAACCCAAGGTAGGTTTTTGGTAAGTTTTAGATGATAATATATGGTCTTGATAAGGTTAGTAACTTTCAAAGGGCGAATATACCTACGGATTAGTTTTCCCTTATTTCTACCACTGCGAAATTTATAGAAATTCTTTCCCACCAACTTAATATTCTAGATCGCATAAAAAATTATAAACATTACAATTATATCTAATTTTTTTCCTTAAATATTTTTAATGGATATAACATTCTCTTCCAACTCATCATATTTCTTATGTTCAAATGGTTTTATTTTTACAATTTCATTCCAGTACATTGTAGTTCTACACATCTTTCTATAAAAGGAACCATAAGGACCCATCCAAATTGTTGATTGAAAGATATTGTTACATGAAGACTCAAATTTATGAATGTGTTGATCCCAATCACCTTTGAAATCCATAGGAAACAATATTATCATATCATCTAGGGTTTTAATTGTTCTCTCATACAAACAATCTGTCTGAGGATGATATACAATGCTGAAACTCATCTCAATATTAATATATTTCTGAAGAATTCACAAAAAAGTTAATGTAAAATTTTAATCTTGATCAAATAATATTGAAAATGGTACTCCATTAAAACTTAGTACTTCCTTAATGTGTACTATATTAATTAGATATAGAGAGAAATATTCTATGATAGCAATGAAGCATCCTGACTTCATAATGTAACCAACTACAACCCATAATTACCTCAATATTTATAATAAAATAAACCCTAAATGTTACCAGTACCTTTAATAATATGTCTATAAGTATACATGAATTTCTCTCAAATATCTTTTTCACTAAAACATATACAAAACCAAAGGGTTTTATTGTAATAAATGTATATTAAAATATCCTTAACATCGATAAAATCCCATCACATAAAACCACAAAAGGTGTGTTAATGACATTGAACATGTGATAAATATTAATATCACTAACACATGATGGTATCCTTAACTCGTAATTTTTTCTTACCTAGTTATTTATAGTATTCCCAAAGATAATTCACCCTTTATTCCATAAATAATATCTTATCTTATACAAATAAATATTCAATTGAAGATTGGGCTCAACCTTGTACCAATGGAATATTAAATGTGATTTGATTATTCCATAATCCATGTATATGTAGATAATAAATTATCAAATATAACATGAAATTTCACTAAATGATGAACAATATTATTTTTCATATGCATCATTCATAAGCAATAAAATATAAAATTTCCTAATAGTAATTGGAGGATAAGTGTGCCTTAATTATCATGATTGACTTTTAACTATCATGATGGCTTGTGATTTACCTTTATTCCCTTGTCTTTAGAGGTTTTTTGTGTCTTATAATCATCATTAGACCATTGATTGTATAATTTATTCACATAATCCCCAAACTATGTGCATTAAAAATACTAGAGTGTGGGTGTATCATTATGCGTATCTTTATATCTATTTGAATCATTATCTAACTTCCTCCAATAAATTAAAAATTAAATTTCTTGATGACCTTCCCTCATATAGTTAACAAAATTACTAGTTCCCTTAATAAAATCTCATATATGTTTCTTCCAAAATTTTGTGCATAATGTAAATCTCATCTTCATCTCTCCATGGATTTTAGATTTTCTTTTAAATTCTATCTTTATATTCTTATTAAAACCATGAGGTTGATACATAACACCAAAATTTATTTATACCTTGATTAAAAATCAAAAAATATATTCATATATAATGATTTATCATTATGGATAAGACATTTTAAAGACATTGTTTTTAGATGAAAAAGAATCGATCAATTTTTCTTTTTGGGAAGATGATTAAACGAAATGTGTACCGTACAAGTATTGAAAACATAGCTTCAAAGATACCAATAGATACATCATCTTTTTGATTAATCACAAGGGATTCCTTATCCATAATTTTTTATAGAATATGTGGGAAGTACTTATTGATAAATATCCCCTTAAACTCTTCCCATCCAATACACTATTTGAAAATAAGTCTTTACCAATAGTTCAAAACTATTGGTAAAGGATGTATAACCGTTGATATAATATATACCAACGATTATCCAATCCATGGGGAAGTAAGGCGTAGGGAAATAGATATGCCGATGTTTTGTGTAAAACTGTCAGCTTATCTTAGGATATCCACCTTATACCAACGGTTGTATATAACTGTTGCTATAAATTTTTCACCAACGGTTTGAAACTGTAGGTAAGAGACTATTACAATGGTTTAAAATTGTTCGGATATATGTTTGGATGTTTTATAACAACAGTTCAATAGAACCGTTGGTATAAATCTCCCTACGCCAATGGTTGACAACCATTGGCGTAGGCCATGATGGGAAATTATAGTAGCATGCTGCTGTGAGCTGCTATTGTGAGTGGTGAGCTACTGATGTCCAGGCCTCTTCGAGTGATTTCCAGGCCTGCATTTCCAGACCTGAATTGAATACATACATATTATGAAAACATATACAATGAAAAAAATTCTAATTCAATTATTTTCTACCTTTAAATAACAATACACATATAGAATGAAAACATAACTCATAAGGAAATTATAAACATACATAATTTATTTAGAATTTAATTCTGAGAGACAATTACATGTGCAATCCTAAATTGATTTCATAATTGAATACTGAATTGAATACATACATAATATAATTATCAATAATGAATAAAATACAAAAAAACTGAATACGTAATTATATGTTTTATATAGAATTAATAGTACATACAAAATTGCATTTTTTATAACACATACATGATTGAATAATGAAATTAGAAGCTAATAACCCCAAAATACGGAAATAGATAAATGACTTCAACCAAACACAAATATAATGTCTCATAGTTTGGGGCAGGTGTCATTGAACTTAGTGATGATGAAAATGGGTGTGTATCAATTAGATTTTGTGACTAAGGGAATGTAGTTGTCCTTGGAATAATAAATGACATGTGTTTTAAAATAGGGGCAGGAGTTCCTCACATGCGAAGTGGATTGTGTGAGGCCAGACAATAGATCCTTGTGATAAAGTATAAACACAATCTGAATATGTTTGGTAATTTTTCCATATGCCAGTTGTTTTTACATAAAATTATGTCCGTTTTAAACAAAAGATACACACTTACAGTGATACGGGCCGCACCATGCCTCGGATTTAGGAGGGGGTTACTAGTACATGTCACAAATGACCCATGGATCGTTGTGTGGAAGTGTCAACAGAATCCGAATGTGTTTGGTCAATTTTCTGTATTCCAATTGTTGTTTTCACTTAAAATGTTGTCCATTTCAAATAAAAGTGAGACACTTTGAGAGGTACTAAACACAACATGCCTCAGATTGAGGAGGGTTTCACACGTACACATCACAAATTACCCATGGATCGTTGTGCTAAAGTATCAACAGAATCTGAATATGTTTGGTAAGTTTTACGTATGCTAGTTGTTGTTTTCAATTAAAATGATGTCCATTTCAAATAAAAGTGAGACACATTTAGTGGTACCAGTCAAACCATGCCTCAGAATGAGGATTGGTTGACTCGTACAAGTCACAAATGACTTATGGATCATTGTGCTAAAGTATCAACACAATAAGAATACGTATGATCATTTTTTCATATGTCTTCTGTGTTTACATAAATCACTATCCATTTTAAACAAATGACAGACACATTGAGTGATACCCACCACAACGTGCCTCAGATTGAGTCAGGGTTGAATTTGACACGTCACAAATGACACATGGATCATTTCCTGGATGTATCAATATAATCCAAATGTGTTTGGTCAGTTTTCGTATTCCAGTTGTTGTTTTCACTTAAAATGTTGTCCATTTCAAATAAAAGTGTGAAAATTTGAGTGGAACCAACAAAACTGTGCTTTGGATTGAGGCGCGGTTGAATCGAACACGTCACAAATAACATGCGAATCATTGTGCTAATGTATCAACACAATCCGAATACATTTGGTCGGTTTTCCGTATGCATGTTGTTTTTACTTAAAATAGTGTCTATCTTAAATAAAAGATAGACACTTTGAATGATACCCGCCAAATTGTACCTCATATTGAGTTGGGGTTGACTCTTACACATCAAAAATGACATGTGGATCGTTTTCATGAAGTATCAACAGAATCCGAATGTGTTTGGTCAGTTTTTTGTATGCTAGTTTTTTCCACTTAAAATGTTGTCCATTTCAAATAAAAGTGAAACACTTTGAGTGGTACCAGCCAAACTGTACCTTGTATTGATGTGTGGTCGACTTTTACATATCCGAAAGGACCCCTAGATCACGGTGCTAATGTATCATCGCAATCAGAATACGTTTGGTCAGTTTTCCTTATGGCTTTTGTTTTTACTAAAACAAGTGTCCATTTAAAAAGAAAGAAAGTCATTTTGAGTGATGCCTGCTAGACCGTGCCTAAAATTTAGTTAGGGTTGACTTGTACACGTCACAAATGACCCATGGATCATTATCCTGAAGTATAAATAGAATCTGGATGCATTTCGTTAGTTTTCTGTATGCCAATTTTTGTTTTCACATAAAATGTTGTCCATTTCAAATAAAAGTGAGACACTTTGAGTGGTACTGGCCAAACCGTGCATCGGATTGAGGCGTGATTGACTCTTACAAGTTAAAAATAACCCATGGATCACTGTTTTAATGTATAAAAACACTCAGAATCGGTTTGTTATGTTTTCCATAGGGCGTTTGTTTATACATAAAACAGTGTCCATTTTATACAAAAGACAGACACTTCGAGTGATACCCACCACACAGTTCATCAGATTGAGTCAGGGTTGACTCGTACAAGTCACAACAAATAATAGAGTCATGTTTTATTATTTAGAGATAAAAAATAAAGATAATGTGACCTACCTAATCACACATATATTCAGGCACAACAAATCAATAAACATCAAAGGTCCGTAATATCAGTCAAAAATGTGACAGATCAATCTATCCCTCATCACCATCACTATAATCACCATTATCATCACTCTCACCCTCGTCTTCATCATCGTCTACATAGTCGTCCCTGCCCTCCTCCTCGCCCTCGTACTCAGCCTCGACCTCCTCATCACCCTCCTCCTCCGCCTCAGCCACCTCCTTAGCCTCCTCCTCTACCTCAACCTCCTTCTCGCCCTCCTCCTCCTATACCTCATCCTCCTCCTCATCAATGTATCAACCACCACTAGAACTAAAACCTGGTTTACCATATATATAATTCATTGTTGACATATATTCATCATAATTAGTGATGCTCTCTGGTTGATGTGATGGATGTAATACTTCCATCAGTTTCATAAATGCAGTGTTTTCCCAAGCAGATTGTTCATTATATGCACCATCTTTCCTCATATCGAAGACTTATTGAGTCGAAATCCTTTCTTTTTCATGGTGATGAATAAATGGAAAATGGTCATCTAACAAATTCTCTAGTCCAATCCTTTCATTTCGATCATCAACAATTTGAGATTTCATTTTCTCCCCATTGTGATACCACACATAGTAGTTTTATAGAAAACCATATTTGGTTATGTGGTAGATGACTTCTTCACGACTCAACCGAGGTCTACCAACACAATTGGAACATGGGAAGTGTATGAAACCACTATCTGAAACATTGTGAAATGAAAAATCTAAAAATTTCTACAAATATTTCTAAAAATTGATTGAGATATGATCGGTTTTATACATCCAACTTCTATCCATTTAGTAAAAAGAATTGTTATAAGTCATTTCGTCATAAGTAATTCAATAATATTGAAGTTTAATCAAAAATATATTTAAGTAAATGATAATGAAATGAGTTTATAGTTGATGTAGTGAACTATTAAAACAATGTAAAGATATACTAATTTAGTTATGTGTGCCTATATTCGATGGGTGAGATGTGTTTTGTAATTTTTTTCATTTATCACATATAGGAAGACACAACAGACCTGAGAGAACATTTTTCAAGATATTACAAAGTGAAGGATTTTTATGAAAGATGAAAAATGTGTAAAGAGAGTTTTTTAAATAAGTTATTGGTGATAAAAATGGAAATATTGTGAATAGTTATTACATTTCATAAAACCCACACTAAAGTCCACATAATGTACCATATCTCCCACTAAAAAAAGTAAAACTACATATCCCACAGAAAGTACCATATCCATCCATTCAATAAAAGTTCTATTTTGTTTTATGATACATACGAATAATGATTTTTGGTAGTGAAATAGAGTGGATCATGAGAATTTTGTTCACAAAAGGAAGAGATCAAAACAACTTCATCTATGTGAAGAATAATAATCCCATGCTCCTCTTTATATTTGAACCACATAGTCATGATTTTTGAGATGAACTTGTATCCATGAAACCATATGAGAAGCACGATTCAATACATGTGTTTTTTTGATTTTCCCATGCATTTTGAGGAACTAGAAATCAGTGAAAATGTTCATTGTGTTTTAAAAAGGAGATTGAATAACTCATGTATTATGTTGAAGGAAGAATTATTAATGGTTATATTAGGAAAAATAATATTCATTAATATTGCAAATTTTGACATTCTGTGAATTAGTTTCATGAAGAAGGAAGAAGTACTACATGGGAAAAGGACAGTTCCCACCGAGAGTTCCCTTTGTAGAAATTTTACTCATAAAAATCAATGGATTTTACAGTTAAGTATTTCTTATTTCTTCTGTGAAGAATAATTATGGACCACATACTATTTTTGGAATGTTCAAGCCGATACTCCATATGTTCTATTGTGTAAAGGATATGTGCACAATGTCTCATTATATATATATATATATATTGATAGAAACATCATACAGACTTGTTATGTAATAAACATAGTGTAAAAAAATTAAGATGAATAAGATCTTTATGTTTGACATGATCTTAGTGAAAGGAGTGATTTTCATGAAATACTACGAATAAATATTACGAACAATTTCTTATGAGGTCATATACATGAAGATATAATATCTAAAGAATTTAGATTTCAAAAACAATGATTCTTTAAAATCATAACACAAGAAAGAGACACCATGCCCTTATAAATGTATATGTGTAATTAAAAAAAATTAATTGGAAAATGATTACACCGATGTAGTGATACAATATTCGTGGATGTAGCGATTTGAGTACACAATTCGTGGAGTAGTGAATCATAAAATTTTCCAAAATCCATAGAAACAGGGAATAAGGATATCCATGAGAATAGAAGGATATCCTTGAGAAGAGGTGGAAGGATATCATAGAGAACAGGTGGAAGGAGTTTAACCTGGCAGTTGATCGGATAGAATAGGTGCACCTGTGCTGGGGCTTCTGGGAGTAAGGCAGCGCTTCTAGGAGCCACACAATCTTATTCTGAAATAAGGGGGGTTCCTTAGTCAAATTTGGGGCATATTTTCCCAACAGCTATTAAAAACTGTTTGTAAAACAATGATTTCCCAATGGTTTCTTCAAACCATTTGGAAAACTCCATCTTTACCAACGTTATATGCAAACTGTTGGTAAAGAACACCTATACCAACGGTTCAAAACAACTATTGGTATACATGTGTTGGGAAAATAATGGTTTCTAGTACTGATAGATTAAGTTTATTATAGTTCCCTCGTTTTCATAGTAAACATACACCACAAATCTACATCTACTTCCAAAAATGAATTTTCCAAAATGAATTTTTCATACTCCAAACTTTAAAGAATGAAAAATATATTTTCATTAGTACTAATCTATTTCTCAATAAATATTGGATTAGTGGAACTAATAAAATAAGGTGGAATTTACCTCATGAAGGACTCAACAGAATCTTGTTCCCTCATTTTCTCATTTTGATGTTCATCAAGGTTTATATATTGTGGAAGTTGTGTTAGAATAGTAATAAGATTTTAGACTCCATGTCCTACAATGTTTGGTAGATCACAAGGAAAACAAGTTCACTGACCATCATACTCATTATTAACATTGTCCCTACAATTTCCATCCATTGACTAAAACTAGAAATCATAGCATCTGAAACATTAATCGTCATGGGAAGTGACATAATCATAAAAAATAATTTATAGAATGTCTAAATCATGAATCATTATTTTAAATATATGATAACATAGACTTATCCTAGGTCATTTATGGTAATTATTTAAATCAATAATTATGCACTACTACAAAAACAGTCAAGGTAAACACTACCCCTTTATCAGCGCTAAAAAAATCATTGATAAAGGGGGCCTTTATCAGTGTTAGAAAAAAGCACTGATAAAGGGGGGCCTTTATCAGCGCTAAAAACGCTAATAATGGCCCCCCTTTATTAGTGGTTTTTTTAACACTTATAAAGGCCCCCTTTATAAGTTCTTCTTTTTGTAGCGCTGATAAAGGGGGGCTTTATCATCACTGAAAAATTTTATATTTAAAAAAAATTAAAGAAAAATAAATTATTTCTATATAAGTATATTTATTTTTATATAAATATAATATATATTTTTTAAATATGTTTTATATACATATAAATAGACTATTACATTAAATATATAAGATATTTAGTGAAAATTTCTTTAAATTTTTTTTATGAAATATTAATAATTATTAATTTGATAATTATTATCGATTAAAAATTATTTAATAACAATTTGAAGAAAAAAAATCAAAACAATTAATAGAAGATCTAAAATAAGTTGAAAATGTAACTCAAACTTCAAACGGCCATAAATTTTGATTCAGGTGTCTGTTTGAGATCTACAGCATATCAAATCAAATCATGCAAAGAGATATACATGCTGGTGCCTCAGGCTAATACTCTGTCGCATTTTTCATGCCCAAAAGGCCTAGAAGGCCTCCAAAATTGAGTTTATAGTCGGGATACCCTGATGTTTTAACATTCTAACAGTTATAACTTCTAATCTGGATGTCTGTTAATCCTGTACCACATATCATATCGAATATTGTTTCATTTTATTCGATTTGACTGGTTATGGAGTGGAAATGGGATTCTCGATTATATGTTATGGTCATTTTATCATTCAATGGATTTTCAAATAATCATATATATGTATTTATTCGTAAGTATCTGTGTTTGTGTGTGTATGTGTCTATGTGTGTGTGTTGTATATATGTATGTATGTATTTAAGCCTCTGAGAGACGTCTCCTGACTTCTCTCTCATGCTAGGGTTTACCCTCGGTGTGGGCTCGAGGTGGGGGAGGCCTAGCGTGGCTCTTCGACATCATATTCCCCTCTCCCTTTCTTCACACTTCTCTTTATTCCTCTCATTTGGGTGTTGGTCTTCTATCATTGGTGTCGCCTGGTTCTTATCTTTTTCCTCGCTGATGGTGCTAGTGCTCGAAGCCCTTGGTCACTCCTTCCTAGCTCTGGAATTCCATTCTTCTGCACGCATCAAAGGCCAATCGAGTGTGGTAGAAATGGAGATACTTTGGGGTGTGCAGTGCGGCGGTCATCGGTATACCTAGCGTAGAACTGCGTCAATGGCAATTTTTACGCATTATTTTTGGGTTTTCGTGTCTGTGTATGACATCCATTTTATTTCAGTGATGTTTGTGATGTTGTGTTGAAGGTGATGGAGATGCGACGATGTCAAGACAAGGTTCCACCAGCATTTCATCCTGTCATGGTTCGTTAGTTTCTCTGCTCTGGTTCTGGGACTCCCCTGATCTCTCCGAGGCAGAGCAGTGCAGTGGTTGCCTTGTTTCTTTGGGTTGTGAGTTCGAGAGGCCGCTTCAGGGTATCGATGGCAGTGGCCTATTTCAGCATCATGGTCTTGGATCTTGATCGTTTCTGTCATTGGTGGATGCTATTCGAGTTATCTTCGACGTGGGAAGTCTGGTGATCTCATCAGGACGAAGGAGATAAAGATGATGAGAAACATGTCGATGTCGGGGGAACAACTCGATGAAGGGTTCAGTTTTGTTGTAGATTTTTTTTTCATGTGTAGACTCTGCTATTAACAGTATTGATTGGTTTCAATGATAGTTGTGATGGAGGTTAGGAGATTGGACCGAGGCGGCGACTTTGATGGATGCACATTGCTCGATGCACCTAATCTGCAGCAGGGGACAAGGATTCTTTTGGATTTGAATTTTGAATGTATGAAATTTGAAAGTTGGTTGATGGGGTTTTTATTTAATGGGTTCTTGGTTTATATATTTGGTGTGAAAGGCATGTGGGTTCCCACTAACCCCTTAAAACTGTTTTATTCTGAAAATACTAAAAAAATCATTTTGGTATGTATGTATGTATTTATTTATTTAATTATAAACACACATAAAAAACATTTTTTATAACTGTATTTAAAACTTATCATATATGTATATATTAATATAAAAATAGATATACCGATATAAAATTATAACTAAAAATATATATATAAATAAAATAAATAAATAAATAAAATATATATATTAATATATAAATGAATATATATATATATACTAATATATGAATATTTATATTTATATTAATATGAATCTATATCAATATATGAATAAACATAACTATATAGATATATATAAATAGGTATATCATTAAATAGAGAAAAGAACGATATAGCATCGTGGTAATGGTGTAGCCATGAACAGGGGAGGTTGCAGGTTCGAGTTCAGGTGGAGGCAAAGGTGGTGTGTGCATGTGAGGATGCGTGGGAAGGGAAACACATGGGAGACCTCATAACACTGATTACGGGGTGGTCAAGAACTGATAAAAGATCTCCCCACATATTATTTAATTTTTTTTATTTTTTATAATTTTTTCGACTTTTATCAGTGCTTTTAAAAAAGCGCTGATAAAGGCCCTTTAATCAGCACTAAAAAAAGGGATGATAAAGGGGTCGTCTATCAACACTTTTCTTAGCACTAATAAAAGTGACCTTTATCAGCTCTTTTTAGAGCGCTGATAAAAAGGACCCCCCTATATTAGTGCTGAGCTTTAAAGATATTTTTTGCGCTGTTAAAGCCCGTTTTGAGTGCTGATATAGGCCGTTTTTATAGTATTGATGGATCAAGAAGAGTTTTTAAATTTAAAATCATATCTCTAGGAGTTTATAACTATGTGTTTAACAAGACCCCTTATCATGCACAAGGTGATAATTTAGTCCATATCATTTCAACATTTTCAGAGTTATAACCCCTAGGTACCTTTTTTCTAGAGCCATATTTGATTACATGGCCTAGAAAAAGATGTAATTACTTAGAAATCCCTTGTTGTATCCTTCATAAAAATTCCAAGATATATTGCTATGCTTATAATTATTTGTAGATTTTTACTTATATATATACCTTGACATAACCCATGAAATATACTTATGCATATCACTATAGATATCACAAAAGTTTTTCTACTCCTAATTTCTAAATATTGACTGGACCTTTCTTCTGATTCCAGCTATAATGACATAGGATTTTATACAAAAATATCACATTTTTTTTTTTTGAATATTAAATATATTTCAAAAAAAAAACTTGAAGAATCTAATATATAAGCGTCTTTAGGGACTAGAAAAACAATATTCTTATTTCGTGAAAGATATTCAACATATCCCACAAACATATTCTTACATAATATTCCTCTTAGGCAAAGCCTACCCAAACCTCTCTTTATAACCTGCGGAGGAAAACATAAGAAATAGTGAGCTGAGATGCTTAGTAAGGGTAAACCTAAGAGATATAAAATTATGATAAAATGAATCATATGATAATAATAAGGGTATTTGATCATGAAAATTACTTTTAAAGTTCATACCCAAACATTCATAGATCATCAAAAGGATTCATGGTATAAAACATTATCATTTCAGAAAACATGGACCATAAGAGTGAGAGATCATCACAAATCAATAATTAACCATAACACCATTTCATAAAGGTGTGTAACCAAACTAAATATAGAAAAACCATTTCATATTTCAAGTTTAACTACAAATATAATCAATATAGTGTATTAAGTATTATCATCATCTCCCCATTGTGGACCGATACACACTTATTTTCGATAGTGGATCAGGACACACTTATTTCTCATATTTGATCATGACCATTGAATTGTTCTCCATTATTATTTCATGAGATATAATTAATTACACAATTTAATTTAGGTACATATAGGTCCCACCCACCTCATAATAAAAAGTATACTTATATGTACCATAATATCATAAAACATTTATCATATCATCACACCATAACTCGTGTAAATAAATTAAATTTCACAAAAATTTTATTAATTTACCATTGAATAATCCAGGAAAGATAATGGTTTTCATAAAAAGTTATTCAACATAAACATTAAACATATATGTAAATAATGTGGATGGTATCATTTAATCTTATACCCAATAAAACATAAGTATCATCAATGGATGTCATCTTAGATGAAAAATGATTTTGAAATATAAAATGGAAAATTTCATAAAGAATATAGATATTCAATTTAAAAAAAATACAATATTGAAACGTTTTTCAAAATATTTTTCTATGAAAATAACATGGGGAATATATAAAATAATCTTTAAAATTCATTCAAAACATTTCTTGAAAAAAATATCATTTCAATTTTAAAAACAATATTTAAAAACTAAAAATTCATAAAACATTTTTGAAATTTTTTTCTTTGGAAATAAAAATATAAATTTATTAAATAATCTTTAAAAAATTGATTGGTCCCAATGGTGGAAAATATTGTTCTTGTTAAATATGTTAAAACATTGATTGCTTTCACATTTTTGGTAAAATAAATTATCCATTGTTTGGAAAATGGCATAAATATCATTTCAAAACATTTATAAAAAATAATAACATGTGTGAAAAATTATTTAGTAAATCATTTTATTAATTTAAATTATTTTGGAAACATTTTCAGAAAATAGTATTTTATATGAAATTTTTTTTTTGATAGAAGAGAAAAAAAACATTTTCCTTAAAAAATTATATTAAACACTTGAGTATATAAAGATAGGGAAATAAAGGGAAAAAATTATTCTCATTAAATAAGTTTAGGAGAATAAAATTCATTATTTTATTAAGAGATTGATCATACAATTTTATCGTTGGATACATATTCATGAACAATCTTTAAAAATGATGAGATTGTAACATTAAATCATTACCACTTTGGTGACTTTGATTTTTATACCCATAAAATAATGAAATTAAAAAAGACATAAAACATAATTATAATAAATAAATAAATTCATTATATTAAATGTAAATTAGTATGTATATACATATTATAAAAGAATATTTTTGTATAATATAACATATTTCTTATGTAAGTCAAATTGAGACAAAACTCCCTTACAACATTGGTAATTTGAAACTGTAAACCCATGAAAGGGATAAGATCAAATGATATGAAAATACAAGAAATTTTAATTATAATAATCATAATATATATTATTGGGTATTATATAAACTATAACACCCCAAGATTTTATAGTGTGTTATTTCTTCAAAATAATTCAATAACTTTCACTACACGCAACACCAAGTTCAATTGCACCATGACTTACCAAAAAAAATCCATTAAAAGAGGTCATGAATAGCATTAACTACATTTTTAACTTTATATAATCCTTATAATTTTAGAATCCATATTATGAGTTTCTTAGTCATAATGCAAGAACAGATTCATTTTCAGTATTGCACTTTTATCAAATTTTGATAGTGAAACCTTTTTAGATACTATATTTTAAACTTGTTGACTAAATGGGGACATCAAAAATTTAAAATGAAACATCCCAATCTTCCACGGTACGCTAGCGTGTGTTGTACGCAACACCGAGTTCTAACACACCGTAACCAATCAAACTAGTTGTTATGAATAGTAATACCTACTTTTTGAAGTTATATATATTTTATATTTTAAAATGGACTTCATTTTTGGATTCAGAATATCAAATTTAGCCTAAGGTGAAATTTTGGTACTTTTCGGATAACTTTCATATTTTGATGAATAGTGAAAATTACTAAATTTTAATTAAAAACAACTTTTTTAATCAAAATAATTAATAGTGATAAATTATGAATTTGAGTGGTTTTAAAATATATTTAGAATATATTTTTACCATTTAATATAATGTTGGTCATTGGACATAATTTTACAATTAAACCGAACATAAACAAGTGTCAATCTTTTGATAGTTATTACCTCTTAAAAACACGCTTTTTGTTTTGACAGCGGGAATTAATTTTAATTTAATTTCTGCCACTTCTGTGTTTTGAATTTAGAAAAATGGATTCCATATTTGGAATCAGGATGTCCAAATTGTCTAAATAGATAACTTTTATTTTTAGACATTTTGAATAATTACTGTGGTAAATATTTTATTTACCATGGTTAAGGGTAATCCGGTAAATAAGGGTTAAAAAAATAATATTATAATAATACTAAATTACCCTAAAACGTGTCTTAACCCTATTGGTTGATACATGGTCGACCATGGGCATATTTTGGTCGATTTGGGGACCCCATGGATCCACTTGTAAGTGATAATGACACTTTATTTTAATTAAGTCAAAATGAATACAAAAATGACACAAGCATATATCTTTTAGAAAAACAATTGTTAAATAGGGTTATATAAGTTGGATTTTAGATTATAAATATTAATTAGAAAGATAAAAAGATTTCCTACATAATGATATTTTATTTATAATTTTTAGACATTAAATAATTTATTTTATTTATGACACAATGATGATGTAGTAATTACTATAATAGTGAAAAATTAAAATAATTGATATTATAAATACTCAAATAAATATAATATGAAACTTTTAATGAATTAAACTAATTTTCTAGGATAATATGATATATTAGGATTGATTTAATTGACTTTGTTCGAAGTAATCAATCTGTTATGAGTTTCACAAAAATCAACTATTGAATAGTGTCAAAATTGACATAGAAGAGTTCTTAAAACAAATATTATATTATTAATTGATATTAAATTCCTAAAAATCTAAGGATCGGCCAACAGACTTATATCATGATAGGCTCATCATTAATGTACCACTTGGGGGTCTCTTGGATGTATATAGTAAGTTTATTAACCATATTATATAAAAATACAAAGAGACATTGTAAAAGTGAAACTAATTAACTTAGAGGTAATACTTAAAGATAAGGTTAATATAAGTACCCAAACCTGTCTAAATTCTATTGGTTGAGTGGTTTTCGACCTATCCCCACCTTATCCTTTGAATAGTCAACTTTGGATCCATTGGAAACCGAATATGAATTTATTATAAATTAATATTTCTAGCTTTTCCAAAGGTGCCCCTCACCCCTCTTATAAAAGGGAACTCCTCCTTCTCATTTCTTCACACCTTAAAATCCTTTTGGTTCGGCCAAAATCTGCCCAAATACTCTCCCAATATCCCTCAATACAACCTAAAGGCCTTAGTTTGATCAGAAAGCCAACCTATTGAGCCCTTTTGATCAAATCAAAAGGAAGAACCCGTAGAAGAGGTAATGATTTCACCACCCTTTTCTAAGTTCCTTTCTTCTTCCACTTCCTCTTTCTTTGTTCTTACCATTCTAAAATAATAACTCCAGTATCTTACATATACTGTGATGTTATTATAAATATGGTACAATCATATTCAGTATTCTATCCACCCTTTTAATAACATGTCACCATACGTGCGTACGTACGGCTTACCGTCTCCACGTCGTGGTGTAATTGTTATTCAATATAATATTATTTGGATGGGTATAATAATGATGTGTAACTCATGTAAATAATAAATATAACATTTTAATGATTCTGTATATATGATATTCCATCCATTTATATATTATTTTAATATCAAAAGAATTATATTGTCGCTCGTGCGTACGTACGGACTACCGTCTCCACGAACGCGATGAGATTCATTCTCCATCGTAACCATTCAAGTATAATTATCATTTGATGATTTAAAAATGATTTTTAAGGACTAGATATCATTTTGGATATGAATAAGATACAACAACCATGGCTTATGTAACAAAACATATAAATAAAATGAGTAAGTTAACACCCGAAACGACGATAATTCTACGATATTATTAACAAATCAATGTTAAAAGATCATATATGATATCATATTAATATATATGATTCTTGTATAATTTAATAACAATTATTTCACCATTATACAGGAGGTTAACCTACCCCAACAAAGGAAAAGTACAAGGTAAGGGTTATTTCACAATCTCTTCATTATCCGAGGTTGTTTATATGTAATAATATACTGGGATCTCTTTATCATCCACATCCATGTTTCTTAAAAATGTATTTCAAAACATTTTTACTATTTACTAGAATATGAGTTAAAGTCACTTATACCCTTTTTGACTTTTATAAGTGGTTTATAAAGGAATCTTTCGGTCGTTTTCAAAACAAGGTCCTTTTTAACCTTTTCGACAGAATTAAGGTAAGAATGTTTTTTTACTTATATGGCGAGTGCGGCTATTTTCCGCTGTTATAAAATCTTCAAAGCTTCCCTTACAAGCTTATAAGAATATCTTCAAAGAAAATGTATTATTTTATATGGATCTTAAATTATTTCAAAATAAAAGGAGATATTTCTTTATAAAGAATTTTGATTTCATCTACGTCAACATCCTTTGATGGATTTTAAGATTATTTGAAGTTGATTTATTATGATACAAAACTTCTATATTGTATTGAAGGTTTTGTGATATGTTTGACTATGGATGTGCTATTTTTATACCATTCATAGTTTATGGTGAAATTATTGACATTTCGTATGCTAGATTTAATACGAATGTTTATGTTATGTTTAAACCTTTTCATATGGGAATGCATTGGACTTAATAAGTGACGGGTGGAGCCCGCTATAGCTCATCGATGCATCGGTAGGTCTCATGAGACAAACTAGTGTCTTGGAACAAGGCCTTGACAAAATCTTATTTGTAGTCTTGGCACGAGGCCTTGGCTATGTGGTTATGATAGTCTGGCATTATGCATTCCAACATTATGAAAGTGGTTATTGATTTTTTCATGTGATTATTCGATTAGTAGAATATCCATGTGGATGAGTAAATGGCATTATTTCATTTTATTTATGACATACCATGTTGAAAGTTCATGTTTTAATGGATTTTGTTTTAGTTATACATTGCCTTAAAAGTTTATTCTTATTTATGAAAGTTTCGGCTATTTTGTTATCCTTACTGGGCATTCGAGCTCACCCCTTTTATATGTTTTATTTTTCCCAGGAAGTGAAGATGTAAGTTATTAATGACCTGCAGGGATATTATGAGGGGATTATAGTGTGGACTGTGGAAACATTATGTTGTTGTAGTAGTTTTTCATTTTATGATGTAATGTAAAACTTTTGAATATATCTAGTGTTTCCAAGGCTACTAAACCAATCGGTCTTTGGAGATTTGATCTTTTTTGTGATCATGCCAATGTTACGAAGTAATGCACCGACTCTAGGCAGCTGGGGTCGGGGCGTTACAGTTGGTATCAGAGGAAGATTAGTACAAACCTTGGAATCTAGATTTAGATAAACTCTGATTAGAGCACGTAGACCTAAGATGAACTTTGAGGATTAGTATAGAAGAACTTCCTAGAATTTTGGTATTGTAGAGATTTTGTGAGTTTTCCGAGCAATACATCCCTGTCTGGATACGAGCAGGTAGAGGCGGCTCTGGCACAGATGTACCTAGGGGTAAAACCCGAAAACACCGCTTTGAGCTAGACTTGAACGGGAACTGGTGCACGACAACGGGCCTTGCTGCACTCTTGGTTACGGCACTCCCGGGGGATATGCATAGGATAATTCCCATTTTCTTTACAAACCATTGTGAAGGGTTTATGAGTATATACATCCTCAAATGAGAAATTTTTATGATTATGGATTATATCCATAAATAGTTCAATTTATGTTAAGTGTTTTATAAGTATGGGATTATGTATTTTGATTCATAAACTGATCTATTTTATGCCATTGTTTAGAAATGGCGCCCAGTAGAAGGAATGAGAACTCCGTAAATGCACATGATCCAAAGAGAAGGAAGGATCATATCTTTCATGGTCTTAAGCTAGAATTTATAAGAGAAATAGTCTCCCATGTATTATCATCATATGAAGAAATAATATCATGTGTTGATAAGATAAGTAAAGAGTTTACTGAGTCCTGTGGCTTGAAGAGAAGCAAGAGAAGAAAAGGATGGAAGAGATAAAGATGGATAAAGGGAAGAGGGAAAAGAAGAATTTTCCCATATGTGGTAACTGTGGAAAGAAACACCCTGGGACTTTCCTGAAAGGAATGGAAGTTTGTTATAAGTGTGGAGGAAAAGGGCACAAAGTACGTGACTGCAAGGGTAAGAAAATGGTTTTAAATGTACAATGCTTCATTTGCAATGAGTTTGGACACTACGCGAACCTATGTCCTAGTCATCAGACTATGCCGCAAATGATGTTATTGGATAATAATCAAGTTATGATACTACCACAGATGAAGAGGAATGATTAGAGTTCTTATGTTGATTATGTCAATTGAGTGTTGTATCAACAATGTACTTGTTACAATAATCATGGAGTATATAAGGATTGTACTGCAGTACTATTTCATTAAGGACTTGAGATTGTGTGGAACAAAGAAAAGTGACTCAATAGCAGGATAAATTTTTGGAAAATATATGGTTGAGAGAATGATAAATCATAATATAGTTCTGATACTGAGGTAGTGATTTTGGAATAATATGTGATTGTTTTGGATAAATTATATTTGATATTCTTGACTACCCTGGAACTGATTAATGATTTGTATATTCCATCATTGTTGGGGTTTAAAACATTTTTGGATTAATGAAGTATATCCAGCTTTCTATATGGAATAAGGGAGCATGAATGTAATCAATAAGGAATATGGTAATTAAGGATGTTTCGGTGTATTAAAAGAATACATGATGAAGGTATTAATATGATATTACGGGGTAAAAAGGTTCTACCTTACTTTTAAATGTTGGACTGTGAGTTTGGATAGAAGTATTTTGGATAGTTCTAGTTTGGATTATTTTGGATTGCCATAAAAGGACAACCCGGAGGTCGGGCGGCAACCTGTCGCATCCGGCAAGGCTACGAGACTTGAACCTGCAACCGAAGGGCAACAAGGGTGTATCACCTACCACTGGCCCACGAGATGTCCTGGATTAAATAATGTAGTTTTTATTAAAAGATCTTGAAGATGAATTATAAATTCGTTTATTTTGGAACCCTATACGAATAGTGTAAATAGAATTTTTTTTACATTCTATTTTCTTTTAGAGTGAAAGATGAGTTTGTGGTAGAAATTTATTAATGGATAAAACTCTAATTATAAAGTAAGTATATCTCCTTATGATCTTAGCCAATCTCATAAATAAATTCCTCAATATTAAGAAAAGCAACTTAGAACAAAAATGTTTTCCTAGATGGTACCTTAAATCATCACTAATTTATGGCTTTGGGATTGTTGGCCTTTTCATAGCCATGTTCTCTACCACTCTCCATCAGATAATTGATGGTTATATTTTTCTTCCATATCCATATTTTCCTACATGGAACCCTAGTATGTGTTATTTTCGGTAATCTTCATACTTTTGACTCTTTATTTTAAATAGAGGCCTCATTAATTCATTTTTCGATGTGGGATTTCAACTAAGATATTTTGAAACGTCAAAAATGTGTTATCCCAATACCCTATGTTTTGTTGAACCGATGGTATTTCAAATCATCATAGATTGATGATTTTATGGACCTCAATTTTATACTTTTTTGTTATTGATGACCTCAATCACTACCTATAAATATTTACGTTTTCATCCAATTATATGTCTCTAATTGCCACCAATGTTCTCCTAATCAAGATCATAATTTGGTGGTGACCCTTTCATTTCTCTTTTCCTCATATTAAGACTAAATTTTAGTAACCCAATTTCCGATGTGGGGTTTCCCACAAATATATTATCTATTTTCAACCTTTTCTTTTCGAAGAACAATTTCAAATTGCGAGGACGCAATTTATTGAAGGAGGGGAGAATGTAACACCCCAAGATTTTATAGTGTGTTATTTCTTCAAAATAATTCAATAACTTTCACTACACGCAACACCAAGTTCAATTGCACCATGACTTACAAAAAAAAGCCATTAAAAGAGGTCATGAATAGCATTAACTACATTTTTAACTTTATATAATCCATATAATTTTAGAATCCATATTATGAGTTTCTTAGTCATAATGCAAGAACAGATTAATTTTCAGTATTTCACTTTTATCAAATTTTGATAGTGAAACCTTTTTAGATACTATATTTTAAACTTGTTGACTAAATGGGGACATCAAAAATTTAAAATGAAACATCCCAAGCTTCCACGGTACGCTAGCGTGTGTTGTACGCAACACCGAGTTCTAACACACCGTAACCAATCAAACTAGCTGTTATGAATAGTAATACCTACTTTTTGAAGTTATATATATTTTATATTTTAAAATGGACTTCATTTTTGGATTCAGAATATCAAATTTAGCCTAAGGTGAAATTTTGGTACTTTTCGGATAACTTTCATATTTTGATGAATAGTGAAAATTACTAAATTTTAATTAAAAACAACTTTTTTAATCAAAATAATTAATAGTGATAAATTATGAATTTGAGTGGTTTTAAAGTATATTTAGAATATATTTTTACCATTTAATATAATGTTGGTCATTGGACATAATTTTACAATTAAACCGAACATAAACAAGTGTCAATCTTTTGATAGTTATTACCTCTTAAAAACACGCTTTTTGTTTTGACAGCGGGAATTAATTTTAAATTAATTTCTGCCACTTCTGTGTTTTGAATTTAGAAAAATGAATTCCATATTTTGAATCAGGATGTCCAAATTGTGTAAATAGGTAACTTTTATTTTTAGACATTTTGAATAATTACTGTGGTAAATATTTTATTTACCATGGTTAAGGGTAAATCCGGTAAATAAGGGTTAAAAAATAATATTATAATAATACTAAATTACCCTAAAACGTGTCTTAACCCTATTGGTTGATACATGGTCGACCATGGGCATCTTTTGGTCGATTTGGGGACCCCATGGATCCACTTGTAAGTGATAATGACACTTTATTTTAATTAAGTCAAAATGAATACAAAAATGACACAAGCATATATCTTTTAGAAAACCAATTGTTACATAGGGTTATATAAGTTGGATTTTAGATTATAAATATTCATTATAAAGATAAAACGATTTCCTACATAATGATATTTTATTTATAATTTTTAGACATTAAATAATTTATTTTATTTATGACACAATGATGATGCAGTAATTACTATAATAGTGAAAAATTAAACTAATTGATATTATAAATACCCAAATAAATATAATATGAAACTTTTAATTAATTAACCTAATTTTCTAGGATAATATGATATATTAGGATTGATTTAATTGACTTTTTTCGAAGTAATAAATCTGTTATGAGTTTCACAAAAATCAACTATTTAATAGTGTCAAAATTGACATAAAAGAGTTCTTAAAACAAATATTATATTATTAATTGATATTAAATTCCTAAAAATCTAAGGTTCGGCCAAGAGACTTATATCATGATAGGTTCATCATTAATGTACCACTTGGGGGTCTCTTGGATGTATATAGTAAGTTTATTAACCGTATTATATAAAAATACAAAGAGACATTGTAAAAGTGAAACTAATTAACTTAGAGTTAATACTTAAAGATAAGGTTAATATAAGTACCCAAACCTGTCTAAATTCTATTGGTTGAGTGGTTTTCGCCCTATTCCCACCTTAGACTTTGAATAGTCAAATTTGGAGCCATTGAGAACCGAATATGAATTTATTATAAATTAATATTACTAGCTTTTCCAAAGGTGCCCCTCACCCCTCTTATAAAAGGGAACTCCTCCTTCTCATTTCTTCACACCTTCAAATCCTTTTGGTTCGGCCAAAATCTTCCCAAATACTCTCCCAACATCCCTCACTACAACCTAGAGGCCTTAGTTTGATCAGAAAGCCAACCTATTGAGCCCTTTTGATCAAATCAAAAGGAAGAACCCGAAGAAGAGGTAATGATTTCACCACCCTTTTCTAAGTTCCTTTCTTCTTCCACTTCCTCTTTCTTTGTGCTTACCATTCTAAAATAATAACTCCAGTATCTTACATATACTGTGATGTTATTATAAATATGGTACAATCATATTCAGTATTCTATCCACCCTTTGAATAACATGTCACCATACATGCATACGTACGACTTACCGTCTCCATGTCGTGGTGTAATTGTTATTCAATATAATATTATTTGGATGGGTATAATAATGATGTGTAACTCATGTAAATAATAAATATAACATGTTAATGATTCTGTATATATGATATACCATCCATTTATATATTATTTTAATATCAAAAGAATGATATTGTCGCTCGTGCGTACGTACGGACTACCGTCTCCACGAACACGATGAGATTCATTCTCCATCGTAACCATTCAAATATAATTATCATTTAATGATTTAAAAATGATTTTTAAGGACTAGATATCATTCTGGATATGAATAAGATACAACAACCATGGCTTATGTAACAAAACATATAAATAAAATGAGTAAGTTAACACCCGAAACGACGATAATTCTAAGATATTATTAACAAATCAATGTTAAAAGATCATATATGATATCATATTAATATATATGATTCTTGTATAATTTAATAACAATTATTTCACCATTATACAGGAGGTTAACCTACCCCAACAAAGTAAAAGTACAAGGTAAGGGTTATTTCACAATCTCTTCATTATCCGAGGTTGTTTATATGTAATAATATACTGGGATCTCTTTATCATCCACATCCATGTTTCTTAAAAATGTATTTCAAAACATTTTTACTATTTACTAGAATATGAGTTAAAGTCATTTATACCCTTTTTGACTTTTATAAGTGGTTTATAAAGGAATCTTTTGGTCGTTTTCAAAACAAGGTCCTTTTTAACCTTTTCGACAGAATAAAGGTAAGAATGTTTTTTTACTTATACGGCGAGTGCGGCTATTTTCCGCCGTTATAAAATCTTCAAAGCTTCCATTACAAGCTTATAAGAATATTTTCAAAGAAAATGTTTTATTTTATATGTATCTTAAATTATTTCAAAATAAAAGGACATATTTCTTTAAAAAGAATTTTGATTTCATCTACGTCAACATCCTTTGATGGATTTTAAGATTATTTGATGTTGATTTATTATGATACAAAACTTCTATATTGTATTGAAGGTTTTGTGATATGTTTGACTATGGATGTGCTATTTTTATACCATTCATAGTTTATGGTGAAATTATTGACATTTCGTATGCTACATTTAATACGAATGTTTATGTTATGTTTAAACCTTTTCATATGGGAATGCATTGGACTTAATAAGTGACGGGTGGAGCCCGCTATAGCTCCTCGATGCATCGGTAGGTCTCATGAGACAAACTAGTGTCTTGGCACAAGGCCTTGACAAAATCTTATTTGTAGTCTTGGCACGAGGCCTTGGCTATGTGGTTATGATAGTCTGGCATTATGCATTCCAACATTATGAAAGTGGTTATTGATTTTTGCATGTGATTATTCGATTAGTAGAATATCCACGTGAATGAGTAAATGGCATTATTTCATTTTATTTATGCCATACCATTTTGAAAGTTCATGTTTGAAAGGCTTTTGTTTTAGTTATACATTGCCTTAAAAGTTTATTCTTATTTATGAAAGTTTCCGCTATTTTGTTATCTTTACTGGGCATTCGAGCTCACCCCTTTTATATGTTTTATTTTTCCCAGGAAGTGAAGATGTAAGTTATTAATGACCTGCAGGGATATTATGAGGGGATTATAGTGTGGACTGTGGAAACATTATGTTGTTGTAGTAGTTTTTCATTTTATGATGTAATGTAAAACTTATGAATATATCTAGTGTTTCCAAGGCTACTAAACCAATCGGTCTTTCGAGATTTGATCTTTCTTGTGATCATGCCAATGTTACGAAGTAATGCACCGACTCTAGGCAGCTGGGGTCGGGGCGTTACATTAACTATATAAAATAAACTGGTTGTGAATAAGACATGTGTCACACAATTGTAAAAAGTGAGACAAAAATCCCTTACCTTAAGTCTCGAATTTCAAAGTACACATTAAAAAATCATGTGTAATAAATATAATTTTGTTATTCATATATTAAATAATAATAAGTAAACATATAATACCATATATGATTTAATTATGACCTTTTATTACCCATTTAATAACAATTAAATTTTAAAGTCATGTTTTGGGTAATAAATGCTTTGTTTTTCCTATTTGTTTGGATTTTATATTTTTGGCCACATTATATTGATCATGGTTTCATAATATATAGAATGATAAAAATGATATTAACATCATATATGTAGAGACCCAAACCATGAAGTACATGGAAATTACATTAATTTTGTGGAATACTTAATACATAACAAAAACAGACACACAAGGACCGTAATAGTATAGTGTCTTTGGAAACATGGAACATAATCTTCTAATCTTGGTGAAATATCTTCAACATCTCCCTTAAATATCATCCCTTTTTTATTACCTAAAACCTTTCTTTATATCTTTGGTAAAATAAAACATATAAAGGGTGATCTCAAATGCTCATTATGGGTAAACATAGAGAACATAAAACAATCCATAAAAAATTGAATGTAAAAACATGAGCATAAAATCTAAACATCAAAATCTTTAGCAATAACATAAAACATGGTAGTGCATAAGTCATAGATCATAATAGAATATCAATCATGATAAAATATCTTGGAAATAAAACTTGTAATTGTGGAAAAACATTAATCACATGATATGATTTCCATAGTAGCCAATGCATTGCTTCTAAGACCATCTTAGTGGACAAAGTCCCATTCTGAATTGAGTTAACTCCTCATTCCAGTCTTGTAACACAGAACTGGATTAACTTACCATTCCAGACATTTCAATATCATGAGATATAGATTTTTACCCGATGCATTGGAGGGATATATAGGTCCCACCCATCTCATAATGAAATCATTCTTACTTGTGCCACAAAATAAACTTAAAACATTCATCATAACCCAAAGAATAAAATGGGTTTCCTAAACATCATCCCATCATCACATAATTCATATAAAACAAATGGATATTTCATCATAAGAAAAGTGAAACCTTGTAAATCATAGAGACATTATACATGAAACATACATATATGAAATAATGTCATCTTAGATGGAATTTTTTTTTTGATAAAACACTTGAAGTGAATTCTTGAGGAAAATACCCTTTGTTCTTCAAAATCATTTTCTTGTCACAAAATTCCATGCAATTTTAAAAGAAATGTATTTTGTTGAAAATAGTCATAAAATATTGTAGAGTAAGCTTCATTAAAATGAGGCATTATAAAACTGTAAAAATAGGTTCACGCCGTATAAGTTAAAAAGAACATTCTTCTCGTACTTTTGTTGGAAAAGTCAGAAAGTACCTTGTATGGTAAACAAAAGAAAGATTCCTTTCATACGATGTGGTAAATGTAAAAAAAAGGGTATGAATGACTTTAAGCATACATGGATGGAAATTAAACATTTTATGAAAAAAATTTGAGAACATATGGGCATGGATAATAAACATAACCCGAGTAAATACTTACGAATAAACAATATCGGATAAGAATGAGATTGTAATAATTATCCTTTACCTTAGGTCAAATATGATTTGTACGTATACGAACCTCATGTATAATGATTTAAATAATTTCACTGACTTATTACATAATCATATTCATTTTTATGATATCATATATGGTTCACTTATGACTTTATATTACCTATTCTTTTGTAATTCCACGTTAAAGCATCGTTTTGGGTAAAATCGTTTCATTTAACGTACGTGTTTCGACTTGTTGTCCTTGATATTATTACTTATATCCCAATTTCCTTAATTTCATAATTTAAAACAAGATTTATATATCATAAATATTCATCATATACATATATATGATAGATTTATAAATGGAATGAAATACACCATTCATGGAGACGGTAGGCCGTATGTACGCATGAACGCTGTTATCGTTTCTTTATTGAATTGAATGGAATTAAGTAGATGAAATACATACATACATATATATATATACACATAAATCCAGTAGAAGTATTATTTCATATATTTCATGATTAATTATTATATATACTTTATAATCATTCTTGAATTGTTAACATGGAAAATGAATCTCATCGCATCGTGGGGACGGTAATCCGTACGTACGCACGAGCGATGATATCATTCCCATATTTATTGAATGGAGTTGAAGTGAATTATATAATATCATAGAATCAATATGATGTTATAATAATCATATGTAGTAATTCTTTACACCATTATACCCATCCAAGTTAGGTTGTGGTGAAAAAACATATAAAACCACAGCATGGAGACGGTATTCCGTACGTACGCACGCACGGTGATTCTGTTTTCCTTAGAATGGATAGAAGGTAAAATAGGGTTGTTTCATATTTATGATTACATATCAGTATATGAGTGATAATTATGTTATTAATTCATAATGAAACAACTAAATAAGAAGAAGAATAAGAAGAAATTAATTTGAACGAATCGGTAAGAGATATTACCTCTTCTTTGAAACCTCGTCGTAGGGCACTAAAATTAGTATTTGAAGAATACCAGGACCAGCAGTATGTTTCTATGAAGGTTCATTAGAGAAATGGTCAGGGGTTGGCTAAGCATGAACGCTCAAAGTTGTGAAAAGATGAGAGGGAGGAGGTGCCATTTTATAAGGGTGGAGAGGGGCACCTTTAGAATCCTCAAACTTATTAGTTTAATATAAATTCAAACCCCAAATAAAAACAACCAAAAATGACTCAATTCGAATGTTATATTCCATAGGGTTGTAATATCATCAATCAATATAATTTAGACATGTTTTGATTTTATTTTAAACCTTATCATTTTGATTTATCATTATTTAATCTATTTAATTTTATTTGTGGTACTAAAATCCTAAATTTTAAATGGTTTTAACTAATCCATTATGTGTTGTTAGTGATGAATAATTGGATAATTTATGATATTTTAGACTATACAAATTTCAATTTATAATTTTTAAATATTTTTTAGATTTTTAAACAATTTAATAATATATTAATTTTTTAAAATAACAATAGTGTCAATTTTGACGCTATTATTTTTTGAATTTAAATAAAATCCACACAGAGGATATACTCGAACTAAAATATTTAATAGGTTCCTAACATGTCATAGTCATATAGAAAATTACTGGAGAACATTAAATAGTCCATATAATATATTTTTTACTATTTGTAAAACCATTTATTTGATAATTCCCTTAATAAAATAATTTCTACAACCTTTTTGTATAATCATTAAATATACTTATTTGTTTCATAAAAATTTAAAATAAAATACTAGGATGAAGGTAAAGCTTATATATTTCATAAGAATAATTTTAGTCAGATTTATATTCTAAAACACACAACTTTTAATATTATTATTTATTAAATTATAAAGGTGACAACTTTGACATCATTTAAAATAAAAAAATATAAGTTTCATAATCACTTTTATAAGACTCCAAACGATTATATATTAGGTAATGGGATAATTATGGTGTATATATACACTACCAATAAGTGTTTGGCAGGTTTATGAGCCTTTTAATGGTTATTATTTTTTCAATAAAAAAATATTACTTATTTTTCACTAAATAAATAATTTCTGCATCATTAATGTATAAGCTATTATGGTTATAAAATATCTCATAAAAATTATAAATAAATTACCATGATAAAGAAAATAATTTATATTTCAAATGTTTATTTATAACCAAATTTATATACTGTATAAACTTATATTAAAAATACATTAATTATTAATGTTGAGTGAGACATATTTCACTTTCCTTTAAATAAAATAAACTAAATGTCTTAATTACCTCAAAGTGGGTTCCAATGTATTCAATTTCAACACAAATATACCTTAGGAAAAAATATATGAATCCAATTATATTATGAAAAGTGTTAGGGTCATTTTATAATATTATATTTACCCGTAATTACCCGATTTATCTTTTACTATGCTAAATTAAATTTACCGTAGTTATTATTCGTAATGCCCAAAAATAAAAAGTAAAATATTAACATAATTTGGACCCACTGATTCCAAATATGGAATCCATTTTTCTAAATTCAATACACAAAAGTTTCAGAAATTAATTTAAAATTAATCCCGTTGTTAAGAAAATGAGTTTTAAAAGTTAAAACATTACCAATGATTGAAATGATTTTACCTATGAATTCAATGTAAAATCAATGATAATGACATAAATTATATTAAATGGTAAAAATATATTATATTTATACTTTAATACATTCAATATCATAATTTAACCATATAAATTATTACGACGAAAAATGTTGTTTTTAATTAAAATATAGCATGTTTTACTATTCATTAAAATATGAAAGTTATCAGAATAATATGAAACTTTTATCCAAAGTAAATTTTTATATCCGGACCTAAAAAACGAATTTTATTTTGTCAAATTGAACTTATAAACATGTCAAAAACTATATTTAATGTGGGTCAGCCATCAAAAGGTGGAAAAACTTCATTTTTTTAAAAATACTTATTTTACCCGAAAAATTAATTATGATCACATAACATGTTTTCGAAAATGTGTAAATTGAATAATAATGTTATAAAATAATAAATGTAATTAATAATATTCATAAATTATAGTCCATTATAATATTATAATAATATATCATTGTTTAGTGAAACCCGATATTGCGTACAACATACGCTATCGAGGAAGGTTGCGATGGCGTGTAATGAAAGCCAAGTCAGAGATGCATGTAGTGCAAGACTCCTTTGCTATTGTGTGTAAAAAAAATCCAACCATATTTCATTTATACATTGAATATATATATATACTCAATGTTGCATAGAATAACTACTATCAAACAAATATGAAATTGTGTGTAACACGATCTAAGATTATTGTTGCGTATACAGCAAGCTAATACGGTTTTGTGTATAGTGCAAGATAATATTGGTGTAGTGTATAATATAAGACATCAATGAAATTAAAAATAATATATATTATAAAATATTGGGGTGATACATTCTACCCCCCTTATAATGAATTTCACCCTCCCAATTCGCCAGGGTTATAAATGGTTTATTACTTGAGAGTTTCTTTCATAGAAACCCACATCATAAAAAGGAATACTAAAAATTAATTTTAAAAAAATTAATTTTATAAACAAAACGGATACCCAAAGTAACTCATCACTTGGGTTCCCACATAAGATATCATAGGTGAAAATATGGATATGGAAGAGAAATCTAACTTTCATGTTCTGATGGAGAGTGGTAGAGAATCGGGCAATGAAAAACCCAACAGTGACAAAGCCATAAAATTATGATAATCTATGGTACCATCTCATTCATCAGATATGAGAGCACTAGGACAAAATTTTTGGTTTTCAAGAACATTTTCCTAAAGTTGAATAATTGTTGAATTAAAAGAAATTCTTACTTGATTTTGGTACAATCTCATCGTTGCTCATTCCTCGAACAATTTCCACTTCATCTATTAAATAAATGAAGTTGAATTTGTCTTCTGTGAACTGTTAGTAGATTATGCGATATAATGATAGGTCATTCCATCTATTTCTATCTCAAAATGTTTATCACAATTTATTAAATATACCTCTGTCCATCTATGCAGAGATTAACCATATTGGTTTCCAAAATGGACTTATACTTCACCTATTATAGCACTTAATGAAATAAAACTAGTTTCTACTAACTAGGGACTTCATGTATGCTAGTGGTAGGTGATAAAGGCATGTCTCACTTTGGTTGTGGGTTCGATTCCCGCATCCTTGTCCGACGCGACAGGTTGTCGCCCATCCTGTAGGTTTTCCTTTTTCTAAAAGTAAATTATTATAACATTCTATTAATAATATCGAAAAAGTTATAGCCTTAATCAATACTAACATATTTCCAACACAATCCATTCAAATCATTAGGCTTATCCAAAATACTTATGTCCAATCTTATAGTATAAAGAAAATGATTACTAGAAATTTCATCTCCCAAGCATGTGAATACCATCATTTACCCCCCATATAAGATATATCTTGTTGGTCACATTCCAAACATGTGAATACCTTAATCATGTATTTTCTTGAAAAATGAATAACCATTGAATCGTAGTGATAACATAAATGATGTCAAAAGTTAACTTCTTCCACACACCAAAATCTAAATATTCTATATACTCAAACCCTGATATAACTTTTTCCTTATATCAGTCATGAGCTCATGAATACTGTCAAACATTTCATTTTCTCTATATCAATTCATTATGTGCATATCATCTTCTTTCCAAAAATATCTCAATCACTTACAATGGTTACCGGTACCATAAAATTATTGAAAACCACCATAGACCAATACATAAATATTCCAATATTCCACGATACTATAGACAACATTATTTTGGAATCCCATTACATAAACAATTAATCATTCCACCACATCGTTGTCATAATCAACATCACCAATAGTGATTGCATGTGACTTACCTTTGTCTTTTTCCTTAAGTGGTTTCTCATGTCGATCATCATTAATACTTGGATTAGGGCATTGATTAGCATAATTCCCCATTTCATTTCACTTGAAGCATTGAAGTGTTGGTGGTTCATTCTCAGTAGTCTTTTTTTATTCACATCATTAGCAACCCTTTTTCCATTAAATCGACACTCAACTGCTCGATGACATTCTTTTCCACACTTAAAACATTTTGTAGTCCATTTAAGATAACATCCACCACGCTTATTTCCACACTTTGAGCATAAAGAAACATTCGTATTATTTTCACCATTGTTCTGAGATTTCTCCTTGAACTCCATCTTTCGTTTCATGCCCAAACCATGAGATGGATATGTAACACCAACTTCCATTTCTACCTTGATAGAAAAAAGCACAATTTCTTCATAGCTACTGTAGTCTCTTCTAGATAATTCCCTTCGAATACTTGGTTTTAAGCCACTAAAGAATCGATCAACATTACTTTCAGGTTGGATGATAAAGCCAGATGCATACCTTGCAAGCCTTGTAAAATTCTCTTTGTATATACCAACAGATTTATCATCCTTTTTCTTAAGCTCAAAGAAATCCTTTTTTATATTTGTTAGAAGAATATGATGGAAGTACTTATGGAAAAATAAGTTCTTGAACTCATCCCATTCTATGGATTCAATTTAATCTTGGGGCATCATATTATTAATTAGAGTCCACCATTGATCTACTTCACCTTCTAAATGGTAAACTTCCAGAATGACTTTTTCATGATCCAAACAACTAAGTATGGAAAATATCTTTTCAATGGTACTAATCCATTGTTCAGAAACATGTGGATCAGAAGGCCCACTAAAAGATGCTGGACGTTGCCTGATGAAGGACTCAATTGAATATTGTTCACTTCTCTGCTCATTTGGATGTCCAGAATGATTCATAGCATGTGTAAGTATAGCAGTAAGATTTTTCACTCCATCTCCCATAACATTGGTTTGTTTAAGAGGACAATCATTTCATTTTCCATTACATTTATCAACATGGTTCCTTCGGGTTCCATCCATTGTCTAAAAACCAAAAAGAATAGTGTGAGAGGCAAAAAACAGGCTAGGGAAAATAACATAATAAAGGGGGAGTACCTTCGATATCTAACATCTTAGATTTAATTCTAATGTGATTTCCATAATTCTAGGACTATAACCTATATTTTTACTTAACTATAGGGACATCCCTAGAAATACCTTAGAAATATCTTTAGGTATCTCACTAATTTTTTCGCATCCTAGTTTTGAAGGGTTAACTAAACCTTTCCCTTGATACAAAATGTAGAGAACCAAAGCTTGACATACATGGAAATTACATTAAATTTGCGGAATACTTAATACATAAAAAAACAGACACACAAGGACCGTAATAGTTTAGTGTCTTTGGAAACATGGAACATAATCTTTTAATCTTGGTGAAAGATCTTCAACATCTCCCACAAAGATCTTCCATTTTTTTCATACCTAGAACCTTTCTTTATATACTGGGTAAAATAAAACATATAAATGGTGAGCTCAAATGCTCAGTAAGGGTAAATATAGAGAACATAAAACAATCCATAAACATTTTAATGTAAAAACATGAGCATAAAATCTAAACATCTAAATCTTGAGCAATGACATAAAACATGGCAGTGCGTAAGGCTTAGATCATAATAGAACATCAATAATGATAAAATAGCTTGGAAATAAATCTTTTAATTTTGGAAAAACATTAATCACATGATATGATATCCATAGTAGCCAAGAAATTGCTGCCAAGACCATCATAGTGGACAAGGTCTCTTTCTGAATCGAGTTCAGTCCTCATTCCAGTCCTGTGACACTGAACTGGATTAACTTACCCTTCCATCCATGTCAATATCATGAGATATAAATCGTTACCGAATGCATTGGAGGGAGATATAGGTCCCACCCATCTCATAATGAAATCATTCTTACATGTGCCACCAAATAAACATAAAACATTCATCATAACATAAAGAATAAAATGGGTTTCATAAAAATAATCCCATCATCACATATTTCATATAAAAAATGAATATTTCATCATAAGAAAAGTGAAATCATGTAAATAATAAGGAAATTATACATTAATCATACAGATATGAAATAATGTCAACTTATATGGAAAATGGTTTTGATAAAACACATGAAATGAATTCTTGAGGAAAATATACATTCTTCTTCAAAATCATTTTCTTTTCAAAAAATTCCATGAAATTTTAAAAGAAAAGTATTTTTTTTGAAAATAGTCATAAAATCATGTAGAGTAATCTTTAGGAAAATGAGGTGTTATGAAATCGCAAAAATCTATTCACGCCGTATAAGTTAAAAATAACATTCTTCTCATACTTTTGTTGGAAAAGTCAAAAAGTACCTCATATGGTAAACAAAAGAAAGATTCCTTTCACACGATGTGGTAAATGTAAAAAAAAGGGAAGAATGACTTTAAAAAAACATGGAAGAAATGTAAAAATTTTATGAAAAATATTTTAAAACATATGGACATGGATAATAAACATAACCCTAGTAAATACATACGAATAAACAATCTCGGATAACAATGAGATTGAAATAATTATCCCTTACCTTAGGTCTGATATGCTTTGTACATTTCTGAAACTCCTATATAATGATTTAAATAATGTCATTGACTTATTATATAATCATATTCATTATTATTATATCATATATGGTACACTTTTGACTTTATATTACCCGTTGTTTTGTAAATCCATGTTAATGCATCATTTTGGGTAAAATCTTTTCATTTATCTTACGTGTTTCGACTTGTTGTTCTAGATATTATTACATATATCCTGATTTCCTTAATTTCAGAATGTAAAACATGATTTATATATCATAAATATTCATAATATACATATATTTGATAGATTGATAAATGGAATGAAATACACTATTCATGGAGATGGTAGGCTGTACGTACGCATGAATGTTGTTTTTGTTTCCTTATTGAAGTGAATGGAATTAAGTAGATGAAATACATATATATATATATACATAAATCCAGTATCATTATAATTTCATATATTTCATGATTACTTATTATATATACTTTTTAATCATTCTTGAATTGTTAAAATGGAAAATGAATCACATCGCGTCGTAGAGATGGTAATCCGTACATACGCACGAGCGATGATATCATTACCATATTTAATGAATGGAATTGAAGTGAATGTTATAATATCATAGAATTTGTATGATGTTATAATAATCATATGTATTTATTCTTTACACCATTATACCCATCCAATTTAGGTGGTGGTGGAAAAACAGATTACACCACAGATTGGAGACGGTATTTCGTACGTACGCACACGCGGTGATTTCATTTTCCTTAGAATGGATAGAAGGTGAAATAGGGTTGTTTAATATTTAAAATAACATATAAGTATATGAGTGATGATGATGTTATTAATTCATAATGAAACAAATAAAGAAGAAGAAGTATAAGAAGAAATAAATTTGAAAAATTAGTAACAGATATTACGTCTTATTCGACACGCCTCATTGAAACCTCCTCTTAGGGCACTAAAATTGCACTTTGAAGAAGACCAGGACCTATAGTATGATTATAAGGAGGTTGATAAAGGAAATTGTCATGGTTTGGACGAGCTTGAAGGCTCAATGTTGTGTAAAGATAAGAAGGTGGAGGTTTCCTTTTATAAGGGAGGAGATGGGCACCTTTGGAATCCTCAAAAATATTAGTTTAATTAAAATTCAAACCCCACATAAAAACCTAAAAAAATGACTCAATTCAAATATAAGATGAGATAGGGTTGTAATATCATCATAAAATCAAATTTACACATTTTTTGATCTTATTTTAAACCTTATCATTTTTATTTATCTTTATTTAATCTATTTAATTTTATTTGTGGTAATAAAATAATACATATTGAATGGTTATAAATAATCACTTATGAGCAGTTAATTTTCAATAATTGGATAATTTATGACATTTTCAACTATATAAATTTCAATTTATAATTTTTAAATATATTTTTGATTTTTAATCAATTTAATAATATATTAATTTTAAAATATAACAATAGTTTCAATTTTGACACTTATTATTTATTTAAATTTAACTAAAATCCACATAGAGGATATATTCGAACAAAAATATTTAATAGGTTCCTAACATGTCATATTCAACTATAAAATTATTTGATCACATTAAATAGTTCATATAATATTTATTTTACTATTTTTACAAACATTTATTTGATACTTCTCTTAATAAAATAATTTCTACAACATTTGTGTATAATAATTAAATATACTTATTTGTTGCATAAAAAATAAAAATAAAGTACTAGGATGAAGTTAAATATTATAGATTTCATATGAATACTTTTATTCAGATTTATATTCTAAAACACCCAACTTTTAAAATTATTATTTATTAAATTATGAAGGTGACAACTTTGAGATCATTTAAAATAAAATAATATAAGAGTCATAATCACTTTCATAAGACTCCAAACGATTATATATTCGGTAATGGGATGATTAGGGTGTATATATACACTACCAATATGTTTTGGTCAGGTTTATGAGCCTTTTAATGGGTATTTTTATTTCAATAGAAACTATATTACTTATTTTTCACTAAATAAATAATTTATGCATCATTAATGTATAAGCTTTTATGATAATTAAATATATCTTAAAAATTATAAATAAATAACCATGATAATGAAAAAAATATTATATTTCAAATGATTATTTATAAAATAATTTATATTCTATATAAACTTATATTAAAAATGATTTAATTATTAAAGTTGAGTGAAACATATTTCACTTTCCTTTAAATAAAACAAAGTAAAGGTATTAATCCCCTCCAAGTGGGTTCCAATGGATTCCATTTCGACCCAAATATACCTTAGGACGAAATATAAGCTTTCAATTATATTAACACAAGTGTTAGGGTAATTTTATAATATTTTATTTACCCTTAATTACCCGATTTACCTTTTACTATGGTAAATAAAATTTACCATAGTTACTATTCATAATGCACAAAAATTAAAAGTATCCTATTAACATAATTTGGACCCACTGATTCCAAATATGGAAACCATTTTTCTAAATGAAATACACAAAAGTTTCAGAAATTAATTTAAAATTAATCCCGTTGTTATGAAAATGAGTTTTAAAAGATAAAACATTTCCAATGATTGAAATGATTTTACCTATAAATTCAATGTAAAATCAATACTAAT
Organism: Viscum album; assembly: GCA_963277665.1. Lineage (NCBI taxonomy): Eukaryota > Viridiplantae > Streptophyta > Magnoliopsida > Santalales > Viscaceae > Viscum > Viscum album. Next base: position 371,890,118 of record OY728160.1, on the reverse strand, counting down.
GACATAAATTATATTAAATGGTAAAAAAAATATTATATTTATACTTAAAAACCATTAAATATTATAATTTAACAATATAAATTATTACGATAGAAAAGTTGTTTTCAATTAAAATATAGTGTGTTTTTACTATTCATTAAAATATGAATTTTATCAGAATAATATGAAACTTTTATCCAAAGTAATTTTTTTTATCCTGATCACAAATAAGAATATTATTTTGTCAAATTAAACTTATAAACATGTCAAAAACTATATTTAATCTGGGTTCTCCATAAAAAGACGGCAAGACGAATTTTTTTTAAAAATACTTGTTTTACATGAAAAAATTATTTTTTTCACATAACATGTTTTAGAAAATGTGTAAGATGAATAATAATGTTATAAACTTAAAAATGTATTTAATTCTATTCATAACAGCTAGTACATAATAATATTATAACAATATATCATTGATTAATGTTACCTGGTATTGCGTACAACACACGCTATCGAGGAAGGTTGTGATGGCGCGTAATGCAAGCCAAGGCAGAGATGCGTGTAGTGCAAGACTCCATTGTTGTTGCATATAAAAAAATCCAACCATATTTCATTTATACATTTAATAAATATATATATATATACACTCAATGTTGCGTAGAATAACTACTATCAAACAAACTAGAAATTGTGTGAAACACGATCCAAGATTAGTGTTGCGTATAATGCAAGCTAATATAGATTTTTGTATAGTGAAAGATAATCATGGTGTAGTTTATATTAGAAGACATAAATGAAATTAAAAATAATATATATCATAAAATATCTGGGTATTATAGTATAAATTCAGTATACATGTATTTCTGGTGATCCATAAAATTTATAAATAAAAAATGAAATAAACCTTTCATGGAGACGGAATGCCATAAGTATGCATGAATGTAGTTTCCATTTTACTGAAGGAAAGAAAGAAAGAAAGATAAATAATATATTAAAATTATTTAATACTTTTTATGTACTATATATCACTTTTTACATTAAAACCATCCTTATAACCTTCCATTCAATGCTTTAATGAATCAAATCGCTTCGCGAGGCGGTAGCCGTCATACACACGAACAACATTATCATATTATTATGGAAGGAAATGTAAGAAGGAACATATAATATAATGATTAAATAAGAATAATAATATAATAAATTTAATATATAAATAATAAATCCATCATTATATCCCTATGTTATAATTGGAAATGTTAAAATGAATGACTCGATTTGCAAGGCAGTAGTCCACCATACGCCGAAATGCTGATTTCGTAACAGATTTAATTAAAGAGAAGATGGGTTTAGTTAATCCCATTAAAGTAATAACCTATGATTATATGGAATATAATGTGTTTTTATATCATCATGGCTTAATAATAATTTAATTAGTTTAAATATGAAAGAAAATAAAACACCTGATTAGGGGTGTTACCTCTTCTCTAGAAAACTTCATTGGGTTTGAACCAAAAATATTCTTAAGAAGGATTTATGAGAGAAATATAGATTCTAGGATGTGATTATAGTGTTAATGGATTTATTTTAGGATGTAGTTTCATAATTAAAGGGTTCTTAAGTGTGAGGAGTATTTGAGACTGAGAGGCCTTTTATAAGTGAGGTGAGTGGTACACTAGTAATTTTTGAAACAAAAATGTGCAACCATGTTTTTCAGATTATAAAAGGAGAAATAAATTTAATTTATATTATATATTGATATAATTTCTAAATATTTAAATAAAATTGGTTTTTAAAATGATTTTGGTTCATTTTTAACCATCATCTTTATAGTCTAACCCTCGATAAACCCATTTTTACCTTTACCGTGATAAATAATTTTTATTGATTTCACTCTACATTAAGGGAAACATTTAATTTTAACTTATTAGATCATATAAATTATTATTTTTAAAAATATTTAATACATTTTTAAAAATTCCATTCATAGAAGTGGAAATTTTTAATTTAAAATTAATTTCGTAGATGCTTTAAGAAAGTGTGATTTTCCAGAGAATATGTTCAAAAGTATAAAAAGTCTCTATAAAAAATACCATATGAAAATGATTCCAATGACATAAATTTAATTAATAAATATATATATTAAATAATTTTATTTTAAACCAACTTAAAATATCTTTTATGTTTTTAAAATCATTAAAATAAATGACTATTCTTAATAAGAACCAGTATTTTTCACTATTCATCGAAACATTAATCTTTTTAGAAAAATCACACAAATTCACTCAAAAATAATATTGAAATTATTATTTTAAAAGTATGGTTTATTTCATGAATTTTATTCTGTTAAATTTTAAAAAATTTATTTTAAAACTATGCGTGTAAAGGGTGTTTTTTAAGAAAAATATAGTTTTTAAGCGTAAAATTTGTTTTATTATTATAGATTGTATAAATAACACATATGAATGTTAAAATTTTTATTTAATATATAATATATAAATTATATTAATATAAATCACTAAAACTTATTTATTAAATTTATTTATACAAAACACATTTGTGCGCATAAAAATAGTTTTTTAGAAAAATATTTCATTTATTTTCAAATAGTTTATATTCTCATTTTAATTAATTTTTCACCAAAGAATTAATTATATATAAATTTTTGAAGCATATATTTTCATAATTTTTTAAATACTATTCAGACCCATGATTCCATTGGCTAGGTGATAATTTATATATTAAATAATAAGTTCTCAATAGTAAGTCACATTTCATTTAAACTAAGTGTTGCGTATAATTAAATCTAAAATCTGTGTTGTGTATAACAAAATATAAACTGAGTGTCTCATATAACAAATGATAAAATATTATTTGTGTTTAATAAAAAATATAAATAGATTACGTTCATATTAAAATCATATTTCACAAAATATGTGAGTGTTACATTACTATAATTTACTTTTACCATGGAAAATGATTGTTTACTTCGGTAAATGATTTTTATGACTAAAAATGAAATTTTTTTTATTAAATTTTTTTATAATTTAGAGTAAATATTTAAAAACAGTTTTACAAGATTCAACTTCTATAGGTTGTAAAAAATAATTCGAATAAAAGTATTCCAAACACAACAAAAACAATTATTAGAATTATACCCTTTTATGCATATAAATCAAATTACACCAAAATAGTACATTTATTAACTACCATGATATTTATTATTTTATGTTTAAATAAGTAATATTTTTTTTGAAATTAATGTAAATTTAAATCCAAAGGGATATTTGTGAATATATAATCAAAGGTAAAGAAACTAGTTTTTTAATATTGATAAAATATAACTTATGTTCAAAAAACCCCTTCATGGGTTTTCAAAATCAATAAAGCATTTCTAAATGTATAATTATTTTTAATAAATATTTATTTTTTTAGAAAAAAATGCTTCATATATTTTTAATTAATACTTATATCATGAATATGATATAAAAGTTGCATTATTTGAAAAATCGATTTGTCACTATTCTTCTAAAAATTCATCATTTAAAAAAAATTAACATAATATTTATTTGATTTTGTGAATTTTATAATAATATACATATTATAAAAAACTATCTTTTACATATTATTAACATAATATTTCAATAAAAACATAATTTACGTGGAAAAGAAACTATTTTTATAGAGAAGCTAACTTTGAATGCCACTAAGTGTTCTTAATATTAGTTCACATTAATTAAATATTTTAAAATAGTGATTATATATTTATTATAAAATTTAAAAATTTAAAATAATCTGTTAAAAATGCTCAATTTACATTTTTTAAATAAAAATAAATAATATATTGAAAAATAACATTCCTCAAAAAATATATCTTAAAAATTTATTCCTATTTCATTAAGATTAGTCAAATGTTTAAAAAATATTAATTAAATTTCATTAACCTATTTTTATTGAATAATAATTTTATTATTTAGTTACATTCATCCTTTAAAATTAAATTTTATGGAATTTATGAAAGGTATAAAATACATTTATTCATAAAAAAATTATTACATTAATAATTACATGTTTATATAATTTTAACTTCTAAATACAAATCCACACAAAAAATGCATAAGATCTATGGGTAAGATAAGAAGTGGTATTTTTCATTGGTGTTGTCACAAATAGCATGCTTCTTATAGGGATTTTCACGCGCATGATCTTTTCCCACAACCAATTTCAGTCAAGACACACTTGTTGCAGTTTGGTTTGGGCTTAGTCTAGGGAAAACACTTGTTATACTACCACCCAGACAAGATTATATAAATTATTTCTTTATGGAAGAATTATACTGCTCGATTCCACTTCTTTTTTCTTATATGGATTTAATAATATGGTAAAAAAAATTTATAAACACCAATTTATCTGATATATTTAAATGATAATATTTAATACTTAAAAATTTATCTTTACAAAATTTATCATGTTATAGCTTGGTTCATTTATGTGTGTGATAAAAGTTATTCAAAATATTATTTTTAACGAATAAAAATTTCTAAAATGTTTGGGTGTTATAGTCCAAATAATGTAATGGATCACTCAAGGCTATTTGATAATGAGTGGGATAGGTTAAATGGGGTGTGTTGGTTATTATTTATTCCTCATCACACTCATCGGTATGTTAATGAATATTATCTTGGGACATCATTTATGGTGGATTAATAATTTCATAATCTCACTATAACAACCCGAGCCTTTTACATATAACATTTCATGATTTTAAACAGAATTCATCAACAGAGTACACGATAAGGATCGTTATGTCTAGTGGCTTGGAAGACTTGGTACATATAACAAAAAACATGGGGGTAAAAAACACTTCTTTATTTAATCTTCATATTGATCTCCTAACTTTTTTTAAGCCCTTACATCTTCATAGGGTACCTTGGGGAACACATGAACAAAGGGATGAGCGTAAAAGCCCAGTAAGGGAAAGAACATAAGGATACATCTCAAGCATATGATTTAAGAGGCATAAAACAATGATATCCAAACCATGATACTTATAAAATTATTTGATATATGCATGGGATCATATAAACATGGAATCATATAAATGTTTCAGAATCATAAAGCATTTCCTTAGTATGGTTCATGGATAACCGCCAATCCTGTTTCCCATTTCAGTATGGGTAAAGGCTAACCACCAATCCTGTTTCACATCGCATATCATGAGAATTAACCTTACCCAATGCATTAGAGCGCTATCCGGGTGCACCCATTTCAAAATATTCATGAATATCCTTTCCACATAAATATTCTTACCACATATCCAATTGTACTTATTCAACCATACACAAAGATAAGGGTACCCATGAATAGAATTGGGTTCCACAATCATAAAATCAATCAAAACCAATGGGCGTATCATGAATGTGTCCATATAAGGTATTAATTAGAGATATATGGATGTTAAAAGGGTTAAATTGGATTATAACACAGTATGTGATGTCATACATAAGTGACAACATTTGAGAGATATATTTTAGAAACATTAGCATTAAAACATTTTTGTTCGGTTTTAAAGAAAATACCACAGGGATTTTACAAATATTAGAGAAGAAACTCATTTATATTAAACCATAATTGAAACAAGATGGTTTTAATAATTAAATTAATGAAATTAAAAAGATAATTGTGTCTTAAAACATAAGGTAGAGTGCTCTTGAAATTTGGTAAAAATTCGAGAACTTCTTTTAAAACAAGTGTCCTTATTTGGAAGTATCGAAGAGAGATTCACTTATAAGCCTGTTTAACCACGAAAGAGAGTGAGAGGTGGATCTTGGAATATGATATTGGAGCATATAAATAGAATGTTGTAGTTCTACATAAAATAAAAGAAAATAACGAAAATAAATATGGAGAAACGCGGAGGAATAAAGTATGTTCGGGAACAATCCATCATGGTTTATTAGCATAGTATCGTGTATAATTAAGTGGGCTTGATGAGAGATATAAGGGGTTTCTCATCACCTATAAAACATTATGGAAATATGGTTAAGGTGTATAAATGTACCCCATTACTTGGTATTACACAAAATGGGATAACATAGAGATCATTCTTGATTATGAGTAAAAAGGGGAGGGTCCCTTACCTTATGTCCATTACTGTTATACACTTGATAGTAATGAACTGAAGAGTCAAATTAGGTTTATTAATCAATAGGTCCGAAACCTTCTATACATGTCAAATATTTAGAATAACCTTGTTCAGTTCATTAATACCCATTTTGATTGATTATAAGTTTCAATTTCAAGGTTTGGGTCTGTTTGTTTCCATGGTTTTAATGATAAGTTCACTTGTATTTAGGTTCAGATAAAATGTAAGAGGAAATTGGTTTTCCAGAATTGATGTTATATATTATTTGTGAACATCCAGAAGGTTACAATGTTCATTTGGTTAATTGAAGTGAAATATAACCATGACATAATACATTAATGATAAACGTTTGAATTAATTTTAGCGATTTTACCAATAATTAACTTATTTTGTATTATTATTTAATATCATGAGAGTATAAGGATTACAGAACCATAAAAAAGATATTTAAAATAAATAGTAATCTTTTTCAACCATAACATAAATGGTTTCATTACCAGAAACAAATATGATAAAAGAAATTGAAACCACATTATCCACGATGTCGATCACAGACAATGTTTTAATTTTAGATCACGAGGGAGTGGAGAAGATGCATGTTGCTTGAATTTTTACATAAACATGATTTAAATACAGAATATATGAGATTCTCGAGCTTTCATTACTTTGGGATAAGGGAAGGGGAATAGGGTATAAGAAAAAAAGGAAATTGAAAACAAAACACTTGAAAATGAAAGGGAATCCTTACCCTTTGATCTCCTCTCTTTGAGATCCCTCTTAAGGCCTTTGATTTTGGCCTTTTGGTAAGACCACCAGGCCTTAGACGTGGGTAAGGTGCTTGGGAGGATTTTTGAGCCGAATTTGGGCTAGTCATAAGGCTTGAGAGATGTGTGGGAAAGAGGAAAGGAGAGGGGGTATTTAAAGTGAGAGATGGGAGGGTTTTCCCATTTTTTAAGTATTAGTTTATAATTAAAGGCCAAGAATATGAATAATTGAGAATTATAATAAAATATACTAAAATCATTAAAGATTATTTGGGATTATCATCTTACATCAGTCATACATCACTTATGATGCAATATTTAGCATTTATTGTATTTTACTATTCATCAAAAATTCAAGTATTTCAGAAAAATCCCAAAAATTCACCCTAACCATTTTTTGACATGTAGAATATAAAAATTAAGTCCATTTTTCAAAAATAATTTACCAAATATTATTATTTTAATATTTAATTATAATTATAATTTATTATCAAAACCAGTTTTCAAACACTTGTTGACTTATTCTAAAATAAAAGTATATTGCACTTCCAATTTTAATATTATTTTTATAACACCATAGGTGAGGTTACTATTCATTAGGGTATATCACTATTAATAAGGGTACGTTACTATTCATTAGCGTATGTTACTATTCACCAAAAATTATGTTTTTATTATTAAACTCCTAAAAAACATATTGAACACAACCGTGTATGTCAGATTTCCAAAATTCTAAACACAAAAGTGAAAAAATTCTATTTAAAGGTCACTTATAACTAAGTAAATCATTATTATGCGATTTTATTGAATATTTATAAGAAGTGAATTTCCATTAAAAACATTGGGTCATTACATTCTTCCCCCCTTAAGAAATTTCACCCTTGAAATTTGATTTTACCTTTTTAGCCAAAAACTGATGTTGGTATTTTCCATCTTTTCTTACTCCAGTTCCCATGTTGCTTCCTTAAAATTAATGTTCCTCCACAAAACATTGACAAGATGGGTTTTCTTATTGTGTAGAACCTTATCTATCTGATCCAGAATCTTTACTGGCTGCTCATCATATGGGAGCTCATCTTCCAGCTGCACCACATCTGAGTTTAGTACATGTGAGGGATCAGGTATGTACTTACCCAAGAGTGATATGTGATAAACATCATGAACTCAAGCCATAATCGGTGGATGTGCATGCATATTGGCCACAGCTCATATGCGGTCAAGAATCTCAATGGGGACAATGTACCTTGGGCTTAGCTTCCCTTTTTCCTGAATCAAATAAATCTCTTGAATGGAGATATTTGAAGGCAGACTTTATCTCCAACATCGAACTCAAAGTCCCTTCGACGGATGTCAGCATAGCTCTTTTGCCGACTCTAAGCAGATTTGTTGTTTTTCTGGATGACTTGGACCTTCTCTTTCATCTCTTGCACAAGATCGAGTCCATGTAGCTTCCTTTCTCCAACTTCATCCCTACAGGTTGGAGTTCTACATCGCTTTCCATACAGAGCTTTATACGGATCCATCTGAATACTTGAGTGGAAGATATTTTTGTATGAGAACTGAACCAATGAGAAATGCTAATCCCATCCACCTTTGAATTCTAAAGAGAGGGATCTCAGCATATCTTCAAGCGTCTGAATATTCCTTCCTGATTGGCCAACAGTTTGGGGGTGATAGGCCGTGCTGAAATTTAATTCACTACCCAATGCATGTTGAAGACTCTTCCAGAATTTAGATGTGAACCTTCGATCGCGGTTAGATACAATTGAGAGTGGAACACCGTGCAGTCTCAACACTTCCTTCACATATATCATTTCAAGTTGTTCAAGAGAGAGATCTTCACGAACTGTGAATAAATGCGATATACTAGTGAGTCGGTCAACCACAACCCATATCTCATTATTTCCCTTTGAGGTCTTCGAGAGACCCATGACAACGTACATAGTAACATTTTCCCATTTCTACATGGGTATAGGGTATGGATGAATCAAACCTTTGGACTTTTTCTACTCAGCTATAACCTTCTGACATTCCAAGCACCTTGATATATATTATGCAATCACTTTTTTCATGTTATCCCACTAGAAGTGTTCTTGGAGATCACAGTACATCTTGGTACTCACCGGATGTATAGAGAAGGTCGAGCTATGTGCATCATTCGATAGATCATTCATTATCTCTGGATCAAATGGTACACATAATTGTGTCCCAAATATTACAACTCCTTCCTCATCAATTTTGAAATCATAGGATTTACCATTTTTAACAGCTTCCACCCTTTTCTAAATTTCCACATCCTTTCTTTGAGAATCCTTTATTTTCTAGAAGTGGTATGGTTGAGCAATCATTTGAGAAAGGATTGATGATGTTCCTCCCTTAATTATTCCCATGTCCATCCTTTTCATATTTAAGAAGATCAGATCCTTTTCAATTATCATCATTGATAAAGATGCATGGTTCTTTCTATTTAGAGCATTCACCACCTTATTTGCTTTACCGGGGTGGTAGTGGATTGAGCAGTCATAATACTTGATGAGATCTATCCGTCTTCTTTGGTGAATATTAAGCACTTTATGTGTGAATATATATTTGAGACTCTTGTGGTCAGTATATATCTAACATTTTTTCCCATAGAGATAATGTCACCAGATTTTCTACGCAATGATCACAGTCGCCAAGTTTAGATCATACGTGGGATAGTTTTTTTCATGTATTTTCAGCTCCCTTGTGGAATAGGCTATAAATTTATCATTTTGCATTATCACATAGCCTAAGACTTTCTTAGAAGCATCACTATACACCACAAAGTGTTCTCCACTTGAAGGGAGTGTGAGTACCGACGTAGTGATAAGACTCTTCTTCAACTACTTGAAACAGTCTTCGCATTCCTGTGTCCAGATGAACATTACTCCATTCTGTGTCAGCTTGGTCATTGGGTTTTAAAATCATGAAAATTTCTTCATGAATAGTTGATAATACCGACCTAGACCTAAAATTTTGCGGATCTCTATTACAGAAGTTGGCATCGGCTGCTCTTCAATTTCCTTCTTCTTGGAAGGGTCCACATATATCCCTTTCCTGGTGATAATAATCCCCAAGAATGATACTTTCTCCATCCAGAACTCACGTTTACTATACTTTGCATATAACTTGTCCCTTCGTAAAGTCATTAACACAGTTTCGAAATGCTCCTCATATCCCTCCTTTCTCATGGAGTATATCACAATATCATCAATAAAGACCACCACAAATTTTTTGAGGTAATCTCTAAAGACTATATTCCTTAAATCCATGAAAATTACTAGAGCATTAGTGTGTCTAAATGGAATCACTATGAACTCATAGTGTCCATACCTTGTTTGAAATGTAGTCTTGGGTATATCTTCCTTCCTCACCTTTAGTTGGTGATATCCTGACCGAAGGTCAACCTTAGAGAAATAACTGGCTCACGAAGCTGATCGAAAAATTCATCTAACTGTGGAAGGGGATACTTTTTCTTTATTGGGATTTTAATGAGCTAACTATAATCAATGCAAAGACGCATTGATCCACCCTTCTTCTTGAAGAAGATGACTAGAGAACCCCATGGTGAAGCACTCGGGCATATAAAACCTTTCTCCATCATTTCCTGTAACTGCATCTTCAACTCTTCCAGCTCTATGATGGCCATTCTATAAGGTGTATTTGAGATATGTAGAGATCCAGGGAAAAGTTCAATTGAGAACTCAACCTCTCAGTCAGGAGGAAGACCAGACAACTTTTTGGGGAATACATCAGTGTAATCCCTCATGATTGGCATGTCTTGAAGCATGATTCTCTCCTATGTCTCAATCACGTGAGCTATTTATGCATGCTCATAAAGAAGAAATATTCATACTTGAGACAAGAATTCTAAAGAAGACTCATCTTCCTCCTTGCACTTGTAAAGAATCAGAGGATGCTTCAGGATGTGAAAATTGATTTCCCTTTCCCGAAAGTTGAAGTTGGCTTTGTACAAAGATAGCCAATCCATGACCAAGATTGTGTCAAACTCCACTAAAGGAAGTATGATGAGATTTTCTAGGAGGTTCGATCCACAAACATTAACCGGGGAGGATTTATAAACCATGGATGCAGTGATCTCCCCATTTCATGTTTTCACAGATAACTTTTCGTCCAATTTTTGAGGTTGTGTTTGAATAGTTCTACTAAACATTCATGATATGAAAGAATGCGTAGAAACAGAATCAAATAGTACGTTCATTATTCTTTAATGAATAACAAGTGTCCCTGCCACCACATCAATTTCTGGCTCCACCTCACTAGTAGTGATAGAATAACACCTTCCTTGTTTCCTTGGAGGTTGTTGTTGATTGCCTCCGAAAACCCTCAGCTTAGGGAAATTGTTCGCATAATGCCCAAGTTCCTTGTAGTTGAAACACTACACTGCAGGATGAGTGTTGTTCTATACCTTCCTTTCTTTGTCAACATTAGCGGGATTTTTCAAATCCCTTCGGCAGTTATTGGCTAGATGACCAAACATACGGCATTTGACGCATTTCCTGGTTCCCTTTAGACAGTCACTAAGATGCTTCTTCCCACAATTCTTGCAATGGAGAAATTGAGGCTTCTTTATATCATAGGATTTATTTGATGAACCACACATGTTGTTCTCCATTTTCTGCTTCTTTTCACTAGGCCCATGAGACCACTGAGAGTCTCCAATATCCATTTCAACCTTGAGATAACAACAAAATATCTCCTCATAGGTTTCAAAGTCTCGAATCACAAAAACATTTCGTAGACTCAGCTTTAGTGCGCTAAATAAGTGATCCACCTTTCTTTCGGTGTTCATGACAAGGACAAAGGCGTACCTTGCAATCCTTGTAAAGTTCACTTCATACGCCCCGATGGACTCATCTTCCTTCTGATTGAGTCCATGTAACTCTCTTTCCATCTTGAGACAGAGGGTTCATGGAAAATACTTGTTGAAAAACTTCCTCTTGAATTCCTCCAATTCTATGGAATCAATTTCCTCTTGGGGCTTTGTTTTCTTGATCAGTGTCCACCAATGATCAGCTTCCCCATCAAAATGATAGACTTCCAGTACAACCTTTTCTACTTCTGAGCACTATAGAATAGAGAATATATTTTCAATGGAGTTAATCAATTGTTCTGTGAGGAGGGGATCAGAAGACCAACTAAACATTGGAGGCCTTTGCCGCATCACAGATTCTACAGAAAAATATTATTTCCTTTGAGGAGGGGGATGTTCCACCTGATTCAAGTTATTATTCATAACTCGAGCCAACTGAGCAAGTAATTCCACGGAGTTTTGATCCCCCACTTCCATCGCATCAGGAACGTCATTAGGGTATTCATTACATTTCCTATCACATTGGTTGATGGAACGTGTTCTTATATTTCCCTCCATTAACTAAGAAAATGATCATATAATTAGAGTTCGTGAATACTAAGATATTGAGCATAAAACTAAACCTTGAACATAAATGTATTAACTTTTAAATACAAAGTATTTCATGACTTGTGATTCCTTAGGTTTACATATAGGTTATCCTAGATTTTATTCAAACATATATTCTTATAGGATTATTTTTTCCCTTTAATAATGGTTTGAACTAAGCTCATGAATCTACCAAAACATATCCCACGAGAGTGTCATAACCAAGAGTGCAGCAAGGCCTGTTGTTGTGCACTAGTCCTCGTTCGAATCTAGCTCAAAGTGGTGTTTTCATGTTTTAGCCCTAGATACATCTGTTCCAGATCCATCTCTACCTACTCGTATCCAGACAGGGATGTGTTTGATTGATAAACCACTTACTCTATACTCACCAAAATTTAGGAATGTTTTCTTATTTTTAGTCTCATCCTTAATGTTCTCACTATGGTGCTCCACTCATAATCTCCAAAAATAACTAGACCATCCTTTGATACCAACTATAGTGACCCAATCCTTTTACGTATAACATTTCATGATTTTAAACATAATTCATCATCAGAATACAAGCCAAGGATCATAAAGTCTAGTGTCTTTGAAGATTAGGTACATATAACACAATACATGGGGCTAAAAACACTTCTTTATTTAATCTCGATAATGAGTTTCAAACTTATTTTGAGCCCTCTCATCTGTATAGGGTACCCTGGGGAACACATGAACAACAGGATGAGTTAAAAATCCCAGTAAGGGAAAGAACACAAGGATACATCTCAATAATATGAGTTAGGAGGCATGCCATAATGATATACAAAGCATGAAACTTATAAAATCATTTGATATAAGCATGGGATCATATAAACATGGAATCATATAAATGTGGCAAAATCCTAAAGCATTTATTTAGTACGGGTCAAGGCTAACCGCCAATCCCATTTCCCATTTTATTATGGGTCAAGGCTTACCACCAATCCCGTTTCACATCGCATCTCATGAGACTTAACCTTTCTTAATGCATTGGTGTGCTATCTGGGTGCACCCATCTCAACATATTCATGAATATTTTTTCCACATAAATATTCTTACCACATATAAAATCATACATATTCAACCATACAGAAACATAAGGTTACCCATGAAAATAATTGGGTACCACAATCATGACATCAATCATAACCAATGGGAGTATCATGAGTGTGTCCATATAAGGAATGACTTAGAAATACATGGTCATTAAAATTGTAAAATAGGATTATAACTTGTTATGTGGTGTCAAACATAAGTGACAACATATGAGAGATGTATTTCAGAAACATTAGCATTAAAACATTTCTGTGCGGTTTTAAGGAGAATTCCATAGAGCTTTTACAAATAGTAGAGAAGACATTATTTTATATAAACCCGGAATTGAATCAGGAAGGATTTAGTAATTAAACTATATAATTTAAAAAGATAATTGTGTCTTAAAACAGCAGGTAGAGTTCTCTTGAAATTGGGTAAAATTTCGGGAAGTTCCTTTAAAACAAGTGTGATTATTGGGAAGTATCGAAGAGAGATTCACTTATAAGCATGTATAACCAAAAAAAGAGAGTGATAGGTGGATCTTTGAACGTTATATTGTAAAATATAAATATAATGTTGAATTTCTACATTAAAAAAGACAAAAAATATTAATGATAGAGAAACCCGAAAGAATAAAGGAAGTTTGGGAAGAATCCATCACGGTTTATTGGCATTGTATCATGTATAATTAAGAGGGATTGATGAGAGATATAAGAGGTTTATAATCACTTGTAAAACATTATGGTAGTATGGGTAAGGTTTATAAATGTACCTCTATTACTTGGTATTACACAAAAATTCATCGCATAGAGATCAATCTTGATTATGAGTAAAAAGGGGAGGATCCCTTACCATAAGCCCTTTGGTGTTCTCCACTTGATATTAATGACCTGAAGTGTAAAATTAGGATTATTATTAAATAGGTATAGAACCTTATATACATGTAAAATATATTTTATAACCTTTTTATGTTCATTAATACTCATTTTGATTGATTATAAGGTTCAATTTCATGGTTTGGGTTCATTTGCTTCCGTGGATTTAATGATAAGTTCACTTGTAATTAGGTTCGAATAAAATTTAATATGAAAATGGTTGTACAGAATTAATGTTATATATAATTATTTAAAATCCATAAGGTTACAACGTTTATTTGGTTAATTGGAGTGAAATAGAACCATGCCATAATACATTAATGATAAACACTTGAATTCATTTTAGCGATTTTACCCATAAATAACATATTTTCTATTATAATTTGATATCATGAGTGTATGAAGATTAAAAAACCATAAATAGGATATATAAAATACATATTAATCTGGTTCAACCATAACATAAATGGTTTTATGGCCAGAAACAAAGATGATAAAAGAAATTGGAAACTCATTATCCATGATGTCGATCATGGACGATGTTTAAATTTTAGAACGTGAGGGAGAGGAGAAGAAGCATGATGGTTGAAATTTTACATAAACATGATTAACATCCAAAATATATGAGATTCTGGAACATTCATGCCTTTTGGATAAGGTAAGGGGAAGAGGGTATAAGAAAAGAAGGTAATTGAAAACAAAATTCTTGAAAATGAAAGGGAATCATTACCCTTTGATCTCCTCTCTTGGAGATCCCTCTTAAGGACTTTTATTTTAGCCTATAGGTAAGTCCAGAAAGACTTGGACGTGGGGAAGGATCATGGGAGGTTTTTTGGGCCGAATTTGGGCTAGTCACAAGGCTTGATAGGTGTGTGGGAAAGAGGTAAGGAGAGGGGGTTTTTATAGTGAGAGAGGGGAGGTTTTCCGCATTATTTTATGTATTAGTTTATTATTTGTGGTGAAGACTATGAATAATTGAGAATTATCAACAAATATACAAAAACAATCAACAATGATTGAGTATTATCATCTTAAATCAGCCATACATAACCTATGATGCAGTGTTTAGCATTTATTGTAATTTATCTAATTTTACTATTCATCAAAAATTCAAGTATTTCAGAAAAATACCAAAAATTCACCATAACCATATTTCGATGTGTAGAATCCAAAAATGAAATCCATTTTTCAAAAATATTTTCTAAATATGATTATTTGATTATTTAAGTAAAATAATAATTTATTTTCAAAACCCATTTTAAAACACTCGTTAACTTATTCTAAAATATAGGTATATTGAACTTCCAACATTAATATTATTTTTATACCACCATAAGTGAGGTTACTATTAATAAGGGTATGTAGCTATTCATAAGGGTACGTTACTATTAATTAGGGTAGGTTACTATTCACCAAAATTTATGTTTTTCTTATCGGGCTCTGAAGAAACATCTTGAACACAACTATGTATGTCAGATTTCCAAAATTCTAAACACAGAAGTGAAAATCATATGTTTAAAGGTCACTTATCACTTAGTAGATTATTATTATGCGATTTTAATTCATATTTATAAGAAGGAAATTTCCATTAAAAACATTGGGTCGTTACACTCACCCAGAATGGGCCCTTTGGGGAATGTTCCTGATTTATGTTTTATAGAACATGTTAGGGAAACGATTCATAATCGAGATCGTAGAGGATGCTGGATTGAAATTGGGGGAAATGTTAGATGTTATGGTTTTTCTAATTGTTTAGGTGGACCCTAGATATCATTTTATCTATTTATTTTAGATTTTTTTTACAATAAAAAAATATGATCATCCCATGTTAATTATTGTCAATTTTAATGTAACTAACATGGCATGGTTTATATGTGTATATCGTATAATAATTATATTTAGACATGTTTATATATTTATTTATTTTATTATTTTCATGTTACTATTATTATTATTTATATTTATAGGGAATTGTCTCTTCCCATTCACCTCTTAAACCCTCACATCTATTATGAAACATTTTATGGATAGTGGGGCATGCATATGTTCTATTGGTGAGCTTGTCCAATAAATGTAGTGTGAGGTGGGATGTAAAATTACAGCCTAGATAATTAAATAATCTTTTATATCAACCCATTTGAACAAGAAATTCTATCCATTTCCCAAAATAAACACTTTCTTAGTTGAAGGAGGTCCTAACCAATAATCTCATGTCAATCCACAAGACATCTAGCACAACTAATAAGCATAGAAACCCCACATTATTCCTTATATATTGAGGTAACCGAAGTATAAAAATCATAAATATTGAATCATTCTAGATTAATATATAATATATTTCACAATAATACATTTTTGAGGACTATAAAGGTTTAGTATCTTTGGATACTAGATATATAATCATATTATTTCATGAAAGATCTTAAACATGTATCATAATTTTATTATCATATGTAAATATTATTAGACACACCCAACTTGAAACTCTTCTTCATAAACTAGGGAAATGATACTTAATAAACTGTGATATCATATGATTAGTAAGGGTAAACATGAGATGTTTTAGTCAATAATCTAATGTAATAATAACATTAGCATAAGGGGATGAAAATATGAGCTTACAATTTGAAAATGATACCTAGAAATTAATATATAATAATAATTGAATAAGTATTTGGTAGATTATAATACATGAATCATAGAAGAAGAAAATATCATAATCCATTAGATAATATCATAGGCATAAAAACATGTAATGGAGAGCCTAAAAAATGTGACATAATCATTATCCTATAAATAATGTGTCAAGGATATCTAGCAAGATATTCATTACACATTAGAATTATTATAGACACCCATTTACTCTATTTGGAATTGGAATAACCTCCCATGTACCCTCTTTGAAGAATAGAATAACCTCCCATTTACCCTCTTTCAGGCCTAGGATAACCTCCCATGTACCATATTTTATTCTTTGGATAACCTATTATGTACCTTTCGATCACATAATCATTAAACATTAACCAATTAATTGGAGAGATATAACAAAATAATATTTCACATAATCATAATTTATTTATATGTATCCCATAATATCATGAAAACATTTACCATTTCATCAAAACATAGCCCTTGGAAAAAATAGTTTTCGATATTATTTCATCACCATAATAATAACCCACCCAGGTTAAAAATAAAGATGTTATCATTGAATAAAATCCCGAAATAAATCATAAGTAACATAATTTTATGTCTAAATAGATAAAAATACCTTTAAAATATCACAAGAACATTTCTTGAGGAAAATATCCCATTAATTTTGAAACCACTTAATTAAAATCTAATTTTTTTCACAAAATAAGGAAAAATGTTTCTTTAAAAATAACTATGGAAAATTGTAAAGTAAAATTAATGGAAAATATTATTCATTTTTGTAGGAAAATACTTTAATATAATATATATTTAAACAATGAACCCTTTCACACCTTTGGTAATAAGTACATTATTTACATAACGATATGAAAAATCCTCTCAATTCTATTTATAACTAGTTAAACATTGACAAATTGGAATTTAATAAGTAATTTTAAAATATTAAAGACATTATTGAAAAGATTTTAATTAAAATATTTACATATAAGTAAATGAATCTCAATCAATGAGAAAAATAAATTATATTTTCCTTAATAACATTCTTTTAGCCTTTTAAGTAAATAGAAAGTGGTAAATTAAAGGAAAAATTATAATATATAGAAATAACAAGATAAAAATAAATTATATATATTTTTTGAGAGATATATCATATAATTTAATCATATAAATTTTGAGGACAAACAATCCAAGTAAAAAGTTATATAGAAACCTAAAACCCTTACTAGTTTGATAACATTTGAATTATAACCCCCATGAAAGAAATAAATTCCAATGAAACATTAAATAAAATGAATAGAAATTAGTTAATGACATAAAAATTCATAGGGGTCGAATATAAAATACATGAAATAAAAAATTGGTGAATATGGAATTTACCTCTCATAAAAAAATTTATATGAGAATTCCTTCCCTGATGTTTGACACTCTTCATAAGTGTTTCTAACCCCATGATATTTGAGAGACCACTTTTTTATTATAGTTTAAGAATTTATAAGATCATATTAGGGATATAATAGAATCTAAATAAAATTGGAAATTAATATTTAATTTTATTATGAAATTATTGGCTAAGATAGATGATCCAATTGTGTGGAAAAGGGAGGAGAATATAATCCCTTTTATAAGTGAAGAGAGAGAGAAAATGGAATTACATAAAATATTTAAATTATATAAAGTCGCATTAATGTAAAAGTGGTAAAATATTGATAATAAGTCAATTTTTGGATAAGATAATGTTTAAATATAATAAAAAAATATAATTTAGACACATTTTAGTGGTAATTACACCCTTAGTTCATAGTTTAATCTCTCAGTATACCTATTTTAACCCTAGCCGTAATAACAAATTTTTATAGTTTTTATAGTTAATTATGACAAAAAATAAAAGTGTCCTCATTATAAAATTTTTAAACACTGATTCCAAATATAAAATTAAATTTTATTATATATCATAAATTAATTTTACAATAATAATTTAAAATATTGTGAAAAATCATTTTCTAAAAAAATAATTTTTAAGCATAAAAATAAAATTATTCTCCTTCCATGCCTTGTAAAAATAAGTATATGAAAGTTAAAATACTTTATTGAATATATGTTATGTTAATTTTATTTAAATCATTAATTAATAGTGATTTAAATAATTTACTAAGATAATAACACATTGGGAACATAAAAATAGTTATTCAAAAAATAACTATTTCTACCCTTAAATGATTTTATCTTCATTACATACCATTATATAACCACTTCATGAATTATTATACATAAATTACCAATAAAATTCATTAAAATGAATTTTATATAGTGTTCAATATATTTTTCTATAAAAATTCAAATCACCAAGGAATGCACATTTTAAAAAATATAGGCCATTTATCCATGAAATGATTTTTTAAAAATTTAATGACTATTTATTAGGAATTAATTAATACATTTTAAATAACATAAAATTTTATCTATATATTTCATATTGTGGGTAATACTATTCATACCCTCAAATCCAATGGATATGTTTTAGAGGCTATAATATATTATGGCTTATATAGACTCAAGGTTACGTGTAAAGAAATATATAGAAAAAATAAAATCTATTTCAAAGGAATGAATATAAAATATCAAGGTGTTAAATTATACCCCAATTAAAATGAATTTTAATCTCAAAATTACATCAATATATTATAAATAAATGAGTATACTTCAATTTCATCTCATCATTGAGTTCCCACATAACTTCCTCAAATTTCTGATACCACTAAAGAAATTCAACTAGGTGAGTAGCCTTGTTCCATTGATCTTTATATCTATGATCAAAGATTTATATTGGTTCTTATTCATATTAAATAACTTGGTCTAGTTCTATATCCTTTGAGTTTGGTACATGTGGAGAATTAGACTAGTACTTCCTCAAAAGTGGTGGATGGAACACATCATGAACATCAGAGTGGTTTGGTAGAATCAACACTCAATAAGAAACCATCTATACATGATTATGAAAATTTAAGAGTCTAATACAATTATGGATCATATTTATATTCTTCCCAAATATAATAACATTTATTCAGGGAGAAATATCAAGAATATATTTTCACTAACTTTAAATTATATATATTTCCAATGATTATCAACATAACTTTTCTATCAACTATGAGATACTTTGATGTGATGTTGAACAATTATAACCCTATTTTCCATTTCATCAACATGTTTATATCCCAATATATTTCATTTTCTAGATTCATACAGTCATGTCAAATTTATATAATTATTTCCATAGAAGGTGTCTTAATTAGCCATCCGAATGCTTGAGTGAAACACATTATTATAAAAGAATTTAATAAAAGGAAGGTTTTGATACTAAACACCATGTAAATTTAAAAAATAAAATCCTATCTTATCTTCCAAGGATTAAATTGTTTTATTTGACTGACCATATATCTATGTATGATAAAATGTACTAAAATAAAAATCTATATCCAGTTCTTACTGAATACTTATCAAGAACATTGAGGTAAACCTCAGATATAAATCAAAAAAAATATAATGTCGTACTCCGTATATACATAAAAATCAATAATATATATTCATTAATTTTTATCAAGAGAGAAATATTCTATGATATAAATTATATGTTCTAAAATCAGGAGGCAATTGAATACAACGCAAATAAAATTATCCCCTTCAGATGTATTCAGGAGTCCTATTACAAAATAAACGGTTATGTTTTCTCATTTCAATATAGTTATGGGTAATGGTTATAACATCCCATTTGTATTATTCCACTCAACCATAACATTTGGACATTCCAATCACCAAGATACACACTCTAAAGTATCTCTCTTCATGTTATCCCATAAAAATTTCAACTTAATATCTATATACATCATTATATGCCCATGATGAATTGAGAATGATGATCACTGATATTCTTCTAAAAAAATCTTCCATTATACTATAACTAGTAAAATACTATGTTCACAAACCTTATTGTTCAACCATAATCAAATTTGATGTTATGAACATTTCAAACCTTCTTTTTCTACTCTACATATTTCTTAGACACCTCTTTAATCATCACATTGGTAGATGTTTGCACACTAATTTTAGAAATAGAAGATTCGTCCCCCTCCTTCAATATTTTAAGGTCTATATTTTTCACATCTATAAATATTATATCTTTTGTGATCCTCAAGTTAGTTAAGTGAGCATGATCCTTCTATCTCAAAGCATCCTTCTCTTTGTTATCTTCCCATGGATTACATGTATTGATAAGTCATAATATTTAATCAACTCTATCCAAATTATATTGATGATATTCAACTATTTTTAGTTAATATATAATTTAATCATTTATGGTCAATATATATGTCATAACATTCTCCATAAAGATAATGCTGTTATATTTTTAATATAAATATTATATTTATTAACTCCAAGTTATGGGTAGAGTAATTTTTGTCATGAATCATTAATTACTGATAGGTGTAAGATATCACCACAGTATTTTTCATAAGAACACATACCAATCCTTTCTTATATTCATCATGAAACAACACAACCCCATCTCCACTATAATTTAATATGATTAATGGTGAACTGACTAAACTTCCCTTTAGTTGCTTTATTTTTTCATCACATTCATTATTCTAAAGGATCTTGATGCCCTTTTGTGATAACATGGTGATTGCATTCAGTATCCATTAAAAATTATTCACAATTCATTAATAATATCAAGACAATATAATAAAATGTGTATTATGGTCATAGTGTATAGACATAACCAATGTTCTTTGAATTCGACCTTCGAGGGATCAACTGATATACCTTATCTTGTGATCACATGTTCTAATAATGATAATTTTTATAACCTAAATTCACACTTTTTGAATTTGGAATATAATGTAGCCTTCTTTAGGCCGCTCAACACAATTCTCATATAATCTTAATTATCTTTGTTACTATTTAATTATATAATAAAATATTCAAAAAATTATACCCCAAATTTATTGACTAAATATTTAAGGTACCTATTAATTAATTCCTTAAATATAATAGGGGTATTAGTAAGTCCAAATGTAATCACTATAAATTCATTATGTCCATACCTATTTGGGAAGGCTATCTTAGGCATGACTTCATCTTGAACCTCAATTGACAGTATCTTTCAATAGTTTAGACTTCCTCATAGTTGATCAAAGAAATCATAAATATGGGGTAAATAATATTAATTATTGATCATGATCTTGTTTAGTTATCAATAATAAATGAAAGGAATCTTTTACCCATCATTATTTATAACAAAAAGAACAAAAACACTCATTGGGGATGTTATATGTCATATAAATTACTTATCAATATTTTACTAATGTTATTTCTTCAATTACCATATCCCAATCATGTTTATTCACTAATGAGTCTCAAAAATAAGTGTATCACTAAGTATGAGATATTTTATAAACCTAACAACACCATTCAAAGGAATTATAGAAAACATTTCTAGAAATACATAAAAAATATATTAAAAAAATAATATCTTCAATGTTGAGTTTCTCCATAACTGTTACAGATAATTACAGATTATTAATAGTAATAAAGACCCATAAAATGGAATTAGTTTTCATTGTATGTTCATGTTCATCCATGCCATTATAAAAGATCATATGATTATTCAATATATCATATTTTTTTTACTTATTATAAAATATTATATGGAATATATGTTGATAAAATTAATAAATTCTCAAAATCAAATCAAATTCCATTAAAGGTAGAATAAAAATATTTTTAAAAACATTAACATGAAATTCCCAACTCTAGAGTAGAGGATAAGTGTGTCATGATTATCATGATTCAATTCATTTATAAACATAACATATGTACTTTCTTGGTCTAAGAGTTTACCTTTAGATTAGGAAATAATCCTGGATAATTTACAAATTACCCACATATAAGCCATTGAACTATATATTGTACCATATTATGTACTTTATTTCCACTATATAACTCTTCATTTTTTCATGGAAATTACTTGCCTCATTCTCTTATTTTACACAGACAAAACATCTTCTATTTCCTTTGAGATATTTACCTAGGTTCCTATTCCTATATTCATAACACATATGAAATTGAATCCTTTGTCCTATATGGTCTTCATCAATTAAAATCTCATTACACACAATTTTTCTCTTATTAAGTGTGTTTGGAAAATCATCCAATTTGATGTTATTAATCATTTATCAATATAGTTGGATTAGGATAATTAAAATCTTGTGCATTCCATCTCTTATTATATTTGTTTTTTAATGTGGAATATCATTGAAATTTTAATCACATTAATTATTACCCTAATTAATCTTAGTTTTAATATTACGATAAACCAAAAAAAATTATATTGTGAGTAATAATAATCATATTGGGAAATCATATAATCATGAAAAATTATTCATGAGACATTTAAATCATGACACATTACATCAATCTATAGAACTATATGTTTATATCATATCAATATAACATATCATATGTTTTTATAGATTCCATCCTCTCATTAATTATAATGGATCATGAAATAAATGTGAATTAACCCAATCATATCCTCTAAGAGTGTCTACCGATGTGTATAGTATTAGGCCCACTCATTATATATTGATAAAGATTTAGTAAAAATCATATCTTTCCCTTTCAAAGTTGTTATCCCTAGGTGCATTTATTCATAACTACATCCACTTTATAGTGTCTATAAAAGGATTTATTTTCTTGGAATTCCATACTCATTTATTTACCATAACATTTGATGTTCCACTAATGTTAGTCTTATCCTCGATGTTTTCAATAAATTTCTCTAATCCCAATCTCAAAAAATATATAAACCCTCCATTAATTCCATTTGAGGTAATATATGCATAAAATACATAAGTATTCTATAATTTTATATGAATACTCAATTAATTTCCTAATAAAACCTTCCTATGTACTCTAAAGGTTTAGTTTATTTTTATACTACATACATAATTATCATATTTCATGAAAGATGTTAAATATCTCCTACAATGTTCATATCACATGGCACACTAATTAGACATACCCATCTTAAAACCCTTCATTATAACCTTGGGAAGGCAATCATATGAATGGGTGTGATTAGATCTTAATTAATAGTAAACATGGAGACATCAACTAATGATTATATATATTCATAACATGAGAATAAAGGTATTAGAATAAGTGCTTTAAATTTTAAAATCATACCCATCAATTCATAAATCATAATCTTGACATTGTGCATATGTAGATCATAAGACCTGAATCGTATAAGAATAAAATATCATGATCCATGATATAATATCATAATTATAAAAACATTTCATTGAGAGTGAAATAATTATAATCAAATAAATAATTTTTCATGGCTATCAACCATAGAATATGGACAATTTGTTCTAGGGATATTTACCGGTTACCCTCTTTAATCTATTTATAACCTCCCATGTACCCAATTTTAGGTTTAGGATAACATCTCATGTACCCACTTTTAGTAACATTAAAAATTACCCAATGTATTATAGGTCTATAACAGAACCACCCATCATAAAAGAATAATCTATTCATATATATACCACAATATAAAAAAAACACTTATCATTTTACCATATCAAGACCAATTCAAAAGAAAAATAGGTACCATCATTATTCCATAACTATAATAATAAACTATTAATAAAAATAATTATTATAGTATAATTGGATCCTATATCCAGCGAATCCTATCTAATGTTAATCGATTTTTTTCATTGTTAAAAATACATTTAAATGATCACAAGATCATTTATTGAGAAAAATCCTTTTTTATTTTTAAATAAATAATGTAAAATCTTTAAAAAAATTATATTAAGAAAATAAATTCATTGAAAAGAACCATGGAATCTTTTAATGTATGTTTCAGTGAAAATATTTGTCTAGATAGAATAATAATTATTCATCTAGTATACTATAAAACAAAGATTCCATTCACACCTTCGGTAAAAATCACCTTTTTTGTAAAAAACAAGAATATTAAATTAATTTATTTTATATAAAGTCAAACATGGTTAAAAAATATTTTCATATATAATTGGATAATATTAAATACATTTTTAAATTTTCTTAAAGAACATACGGACACAAAAGAAAAAATTACCAGCACAAGAGAGAAATATTATCGATTTCTCATACAAACAATGATTCTAACTTTTAAATACATAGGGAGTTGAAGATGAAAGGAAAAATTATAATATCTAGAAATAAATAGAGGATAACAAGGGAATTAATATTTTTGAGAGATATATCATATAATTTCATATGTAGAAATTTTAGCACAAACAATCCAGATAAAAAGTGAGGTTGTAATATAAAACCCTTACCACTTTAGTAACTTCTGAATAATAAACCCCTTGAAGGAAATAAAATCAAATGAAAATTTAAATTCTATGAATATAAATATATTCATGATATAACATATAAATGGCTTAGTATATATACCATAAAAAATAATCAAGTGTTTAATATGGTACATGTCTCAAAAAAAGTGAGATGAGAAACCATTTACTCAAGTATGACATGATTCGTTAGTGATTTTGACATATTATTATATGGAAAACCTATTGGTTTAAATTTACGAGGTAGAAATATCCAAGAGGTTGTTGAATTATAATTTTAAAAACAAATTTTAATTTATATCATAAATTTAATTTAAATTCACTTGAAATTAAAGAAAAATAATACAAGATATTTTTATAGTGGTATGAATTTAAATGATCATATTCTACTATTTATCTCTCTCAAAAACTATGAGTGATAAAACCCACTATAACAAATATAATTACTTTTACAATTACCTTTTCCTAAATGGTTTCACAACGAATTTAAAAATCCTTTTCCCCATAGAGGCTTAAACCCAAACCAACACTTTGTTTTAATACCTGGAGATAGAGTCCAAATAGTCTGCTTTTTTTGGAGGCACAAACCAATGTCTACCATTTTCTGTTAGTTAAAACTAAGTAACATATATTTTAATGGGTAGTATAACGTTTTACTATTACAAAAATATAAAATGAATAGAATGATGTAAAATCATAGAACTAGATAAATACTTCATAGTCCGGGTATCAAGGAAACAATTCACCTTTTAGTTTTAAAGGATTAAAAATGTGTATTTTATAAATGAGAAGTAGTTGAACAACAATGTATATTGAACTTCTATAGTTCATGAATATCATCATACTTATAAAAAATTATCTAAATCATACTTATTTCTTCTATATAGAGTTTCCTTTTTCACATTTTCATTAAAATTAAAAAACCTTTGTTATTTTTCATTCCCAATGATGAATGATATTTATTCATTAAATACACATATAGAATATACATATATGGATTAATTTTGTAATATATAAAATTAAAAACATGATATATATTGGTAAAATGTTATAATAATCAATATCGTACCAATAAATATTTATAATGAACAATAATGTCCTTGGAAACATCCCATAAATAATGCGAGAAAAACTTTTGACATTAAAACCACAGTTAATTTGGAACTTTTATTTTACCAAGAATCCAACATGGAACATCATCCAACATGATTATTATTTAATACTAAACAAAATTTAAAAAAAAATTAAATAGTATTAAATTAATTTATATATAATTTTAAAATAATTAAATCAAGATACACATGTAAAATAAACATGTAATAAACATAAATATAAAATTACTAATAAAACATATCACATTTTAAGATAAAATATAAAAAAGGAACTAACTATAGATAAGTCATAAGGTAGATTCAACACTTTACCACATTTCCACTCTAAGTAATTTCATTTTTCTTCATATGGATAGTATATTTTTATTCATTCAATCATTAAATTTTTGTTCATATGATATGTATTTTTTTCATGTGATATTTACATTTTTGTTCATGTGGTACATAATTTTTTGTTCATGAAGTAGTAATATTTTTTTATTGAGGATGGTACATATCTTTTAATGTGGTAGGTACAATTTTTCAGGTGATATGAATATTTTTGTTCATGCAGATGGTATATTTTTGTTCATGCAGTAGATATAGACTTATCAAAAATTTCACTCATGGTTAGTACTCAAGGCCATTTGAATAATTTTAAAAAATTTCACTTATGGTCCGTACTCAAAGTCACTTATAAAATGTTACAATATTTTAACTCAAACTCACTAGTCACGGCCACTTGTAGACTTTTCCAAATTTCCACTCACTGTCAGTACTCATTGTCACTTTTATACTTTTCCATATTTTTACTCATAGGTAGCACACAAGGTCACATTTAAACATTTCAAAATTTTATCTCATGGTCATAAGAATCTTATAATGTATGAGAAGGTAGAAATGATCAAATTATCCAAAATAATAAGAAATTGGATGAATGATCCAATTCAACATTCACCCCCTTTTGATAATTGAAAAATAAATATAAATTATATAAATTTTCCAACCTTTTTTGAAATTGATAAAAAATATTAGAATTATAAATATGCTTCCCCCAAAACAAATACTAAATTCTAGAAAAGAAAATATGTATTGAAAGCTCCCCAAGATGATTACTAGGAAAGAAACTAACCCCTATAAAATTAACACTGAACAAAACAACACTATAATTATTATTGGTAGAGAAAATAATCATTAAAGTTACCTTAATATTGATTTAAAATAAATTAAATAGTATATAACATTTTAATAACATTATATTATTCCAAAATAATAGAATAGATTCAATATAGACAATAGAATAATGAAATAGTTTTAATGTTTTAGGTCAATAATATGAGTCAAAATCTCCCTAAATATATTTATTGTATGATTTTATTTCTATCATTCCAAGTAAAAAATTAATTTCATAAAAATTTTCTAAATCCAAGAGTTCAGTAAATATATAAGATAATTGTTTATTTGATGAAATAAATTCAAAATTTATATTTTCTTTTTGAACCCAATACATAATAAAATGATATTAACATCAATGTGCTTTGTCTTAGAATTTTGTAAGGAATTTTTGGAAATATATATCGTATAATTATTTTAATAGAAAATAGGAATCCTATGAAAAAAAATCAAACTGTTTACATAATGCATAATAATTGAGGAAAACCTAATGCAACAACTATATATTTAGATTCAGTAGTTGAATGTGAAAAAGAGTATTGTTTCTTTTAATCCCATGAAACAAAATATTTACCAATAAAATGGAATATTCCTAAGGTGATATTCATATCTATCTTGAATCCACCAAAACCAAAATCATAATAGATTATCATATTGAAATTAGTTCAATATGGATAAAAGACCATGATTCAATGAACTGTTGGCATATCTAATAGTTATTTTAATATATTTAAAATAATAATCTCTTATATTACTTTGATATGAACAACACATGAAAGATGAAAACACTAAAATAGTCCTATAATAAGTTACACATATTATATTTCTAATCATGTCTCAATAGGTTTTAAAATCAACAGGTTTTCTATACATATCTAAATCTAAATTGTGAGTAGTACTCATTGGGGTATTTTAAATCTTATAATAATATAAAAAAATATCATAAATAACACTTTAGTATACATAGATTTATTTAGATACATTCCATCACATCATTGAAAAATATATGATCAAAGGAAGATTTCCAATTCCCCCATCATAATCATATCAAATTGGGAATTCATTAAATATTAAAATTAATTACAAATATTTTCATTTGAAGATTCAAATATAATATCATCAACATAGTTTTTTAATAATAATATAATAATAATTTTTATTAATAAAAAATTTTGTTCACACATTCCCTTATCATAACTATTATTCTAAATGAAACTATTTAACCATTCATACCATGTTTAAGGAGATTATTTTAAACAATGTAATGCATTAAAATGTTTAAAAACATTATTAGGATTATTTTCATTTTCAAAATTAGGGGGAAATCTAGTATACACTTAATTATAAATATAATCATTTAGAAAAGTGGTTTTGATATCTATTTAAAATTATTTTAAACCCAAGAAGATGGATAGGAAAATATTATGTTAATTTCTTCTAAAGTAGAAATATGTGAAAAGGATTTATAAGAAACAATATTTTCTTCTGATGAGTATCTTCGAGAATCTAATCTAGCGTTATTTTTTACTATATTTCTAGATTTATCAAGCTTATTTCTAAAGATTCATTTTATCCAATACAATGAGAATCATTTAGTGGAACAAAAAAATTACACACATTATTCATAGTAAACATTTTTAACTCATCTTTATGGACATGAAATAGTTAAATTTTTAGATTTTCCCCTCCACTACACATTATATTATGGTGATCTAGGGGATGAAAAAATTTAAAAATACCGATTTTCATCATAAAATATGATAAATTATATATTATAAAATTCACCCCTGGATCACTTATAATTTATTTAATAAAGTGTTCTATCTCATTTTGAAACAATTTTTAAAAGGTGATAAACATAGATAACGTTTTAGATAAAGTTTTAAGAAAGTAAACCCATGTGTGTCTAGTAAAATAATAAATAATATAAAAAATCATTTTACCACCCAAAATAACACATTTAATGGGAAAAAATAAATCTAAATTAATAAGTTCAATAGGCCTCATATTTTTTTTCTTTTATTTCATGAAACTACTTATCCGTTGTTTAACTTTCAAATAAGAATCACATAAAAAAACTGTCAAATTTAAGACTAAGTAATTGTATATATATATGATTCTTCTAAGGCTTGTGTATCAACATGAAATCAGAATTTCCCAACCTTTTATGCCACAACAAATATTTTATTTTACAATATTTAAACATTTTACATTTTGATCCGCTAAAACATAAAAATTTATTTAATATATTTTTTATTTTATCATTTTATAAAAAAATTATATATTCTTGATAAATTTGAATTTATTATTTTAGAATTTAACACTAATTAAACTATCAAATAGTTGTGAAATTATTATTCAATTTTGTTTCAATACATAATAAATATGACATTAGAAATAATAACAGACTTAGAAATCCCAACCTCACCAAAACCCTCCACTTTCCCATTAGAATTGTCACCAAAAGTAACATTACCTCCCTTAAATTTATTAAATGAAATAAAATTTGATATGTTACAATTAAAGTGTATTTATAATCCACTATCCACAAACATAAAATACATTTTTATGCTCTCAATACAATTTTACTATAAAAATATATTTAATAAAAATTTATTTCACCTAAAAATTTGGGCATGATGGGATTAGCACATGATTTCTTAGGAATCCAAACAGATTTTAATCACTTTTTTTCTATAAATCTCAAAGTTAATGTTTATAAAAAAATAATTATTATATATAAGGGATTAAAGAAATATAATGAAACACTCTCTAGAATAATTACATTTCATGTGAAATTTAAAACATATTGAAGTAGACATAATTCTATTATTTCTTTTAATAAATAATGTCTTATAAATTTTGGTTAAATTATTATCATAAAAAAGGATAGATATAATTGTTCACATTTTATTGAAACTCATTATTTTATGCAATTTATCTATACCTTGAAAAAAATTGACATATTAAACTTCAAACTTTCAGCTTTAATTTTTAGTTTGTCATTAACATTATTAACAATATCAAAATTAATTATTATAGATTCATGAAAATTTCACATGAAAACAAATTATCTCATTAATTTATCATTATTAATAAAAATTATTTTTCAATTTTTATTTAATTTATTCCATGTATCTATGAACATAATTTAAATAGTATTTTCATATTTTATGGATTCTTAAATAGGTTTATTCTGCTATTCATTTTCCTTATGAAAAACCATATATTGAATATTATGGTTCTTGTATAATATATTAATATTTTCCACTTTATGGAAAATTCTTACATATTTTAAAGTAATTGAAAAATATTTGGTTTTTCAGAATCATATTCAGAAGATGAAACATATGCATAATCACTTAATTTACATGGTTAAGATTTTGATCATAATTTTTCCACATCCCTTTCAGAACCATATTCTTTAAGAGTACTTGAATCCACTGTACAACTCTATAATGTTTCCATTTCCTTATTATCTTTATTTTATTTCTTATTCATATTTTAAACTTTAATATCCTTGTAAAATCAGTATTGATGTTCCCTCTCTTCCTACACTAATAAAAAATAGTATCTTGAGCTTCATTAAAAAAGTAAGCTTTCTTCTTCTCCTTGTGATCATCCTTAGGATAGTATTTTTCTAGATCTCTATGAGTATCCTTTCTTCATACTATATCAAAAAAATAGAAAATTGGATATATCATTCATATAACTACTTTGTAACTGGGAATGAGAAGATTAAGTCAATATAATTTATTTAAAATAAATTCAATTATTCGTTGATTTATCTTACCTAGAATATTTTTTATGTTCTTATCATATTATATTAATGGTCCTATAATTTCATCAATTGTATATTCTTTGAGAATTCTTATATTAATCCATTGATACCTTTTTATCTTTTAACATATTTTAAGTCCTCTAATTAATCTTTCAAAAAGAACAAAATTTTTAGGAGTTTATCCTAGTGAACACATACCATTTAAAATAATATTAAATATATGGACCATTTGACTAACAGTTTCTTCTTCAACCATTTTAACTCATGATATTTAGCTCCAAACATACCTGACTTAGTTCCAATAATCTTATCTATATGCCAAAATGTGTAAATTACATAATTATTTAGATGCCATAATAAACATTACATACTGAAACATTACAATAGTTATTACTATTTACTGCACAATATATGATATTAATCAATATATAGTTCAGAACATAATTTACCACATAATTACTACCAATTATTCATGTTTACCTTGGAGAAGCTTTCATGTACCTTCCATGATTTTCTAATGATCAATGCTAATTTTCTTTAAAAATGTTTCTATCTATGATTTTCAATACAAATAATTTGTAATATCAAAATTAGATGGTTTTTAGGTATCCATCCTCATTAGAGATTGTTATTACCATCTTAAATAGATCTTTTTCCTCGATGGTTAAGTTAAGAATTTGTTACGATAAATAATATATATATATATATATATATCTAGGGGCATTATATTGATTCCAATTGTAAGTCCGATACAAAGATAGAAAAACAACCTATAGAAGAGGGTGTGAAATAGATTTTTAATAATTTAATTAAAGTTATATTAGAGTTTTAATATAAATGTATAAAAAATAAACAAAGTAAACATATAATATTTTAATAGTTGTTAAAATCTAAATGATCCTAGTCTTCTCTACACACCTATTATAAATAGAGAGCGATGAAACCCATTGTAACATATATAATGGAATCATACTATGACTTCATAAAACTAGAGTGAAAACATAATAAAAAATAATTTTCCATCATGATTATTAAACCCAAACCAAGCATTGATTTTCATACCAAGAGACACAACTGAAACCATTTTCTTTTGTTCCTTTTAGAGGCACAACCTAATGGTAAACTTGTTTTTGGTGTCACAGCCTAGTTACCAAACATTTAGTTTGTAGTATAACCTAATATAATTATACACATAGAAAATGAATATAAATAAGTAACAGAATATTAATAGGTGAATGGTTAATTAACTAATTGTCAATGAAAAATGTCACTCTCTAACAAAATATGATTAAAGAATTATAGTTCAATTGAGATTAGTAGTTAAAAACCACATTAAATAAAACTTGTACAGTTCATGAATATCCTAAACCTTATATAAAATTATCCAAATCTATCTAAATACATGTATATAGAGTTTAATTTTTCTTAGTGTATTTTTATTTTGAAATCTTTTATAGTTTTTAATTCCAAATGATGCATGAAATGTCTTTATTAAATGTGCATACAAAATATACCCATGTGGGATACATTGATAATTTTTAAAAATAAAAACATGATGTTCAATGATAACAAGTTATAATTATTAATAATATATCAATAAATAATTAAATTAAAAATTAAATTCCCTTATAATATTTTCATAACAAATACGAGATGAAATATTCAAATTCCAACCACATTTAATTGAGAAATCATGTTTTCCCAAAAAACCAACATGGAAATTGAACCCACATGATGGGAATTTAATCCTATATACAAGTATTCCAATTAAAATTAATTAGTATAAAATCAAATAATAAATATTTAATAAAAAATTAAATCCTGATAAACATGAGAAATAAACATGATGTAATTCAAAATATAAAAGTATAAATACAATTGAGTATGTTTTAAGCTAAAATATGACAAAATAAATATGTGACCATATATAGGTTTTGAATTAGTTTAATTAATTTTATAATTTTCAATTCACCGTTAGTTAACATTTATTTTTATGGTTATTATAATTTTTTATAAAGTCAATACATTCTTTTTTATGTGGTAGGTAAATTTTTTCATGTGGATGGTAAATTTTTATTCATACAGTAGGTCCATTTTTGTTCATGTGGTTGGTATATTTTTTTTTATTTGGTAGGTACATTTTTTTTATGTAATAGGTACATACATAGCCAAATTTTCACTCATGTTAAGTATTGAAGGCCACATCTAGTTTGTGAAAATTTCACTCACAGTCTGTACTATTGGTCACTCCTAAACTTTTCCATATTTTCAATCTTGGTCTGTACTCATGGTCACTTCCAAAATTTTCTAAAATTTCACTCACATCCTGGAAAATGTTATAGTTTATTGGAAATTAGAATTATAATAATTATTGAAGCTACAAATAAATTGGATTAAGGATCCAATTCTAGACGACCATCCTTGTATTACAAATTAATCTTTCATAGGATAATATTATGTATGAGTAAATGATCATGAACAACGTTAATTAAGTTAAAAATATTCTTTTGTAGGTATTGGATGATATAGAGGGTTAAAATTATGTGAGTATGTGAGAATACGTTGTTCCTTTTTATATGTGATAGGAGTGACACACATAGAATTACATAAAAAATTTAAATTATATAAATTCTATTTCATGTTAAATAAAATGAAAATGTATATGGTTCAATTTTTATATATGATAAGTTTTAAATTATTTCATACAAAAATATTTATACGATTATATGTGGTACTTTTACCCTTATATCGTAGTTTAAACCCATGGTAAACCCGTTTTAACCCTCACTGTGGTAATAAATTGTTTACTATTTTTACTATTCAATATGAACAATAATGAATGTTGTCTCATTACCGAATTTTTAAATGATGGCTCCAATATGGATTCAATTTTATCAAATTCAAATTATATAAGTGGAAAAAATTATTTCAAAGTAATCACATAAAATAAGATGAAAACTATTTTTTTAAAATTGTATTTTTAAGCATAAAACAAAATATATTCTCATAAATTTCCTATTAAACAAATTGAAAAATGTTAAAATATTTTATGAAACATATATTATATATATTAATTCAAAAGCATTAATAAATATTGATTTATTTAATTCATATAGATAAAAACACATTTCAGATATAAAAATAGTTTTTCGAGAAATAAATCCTTTTTAAATCAATGGATTTTAATTCATTACTAAATATTAAATAAACAATGTATGATTGATTTTTTACACACATACAATGTATTCAATTAAAATTTTTAATACTGATCAGTATATTTACTTATAATTATTCCCAACACAAAGAAAATAAATTTCATTTGAATGTATATATTTTAATCATGAAATGATTTAATTATATTTTAATGATTATTTATTATGAAATAACCAATAAATCTGATTTAAGGAACACATTATTATATATATATTTCAAAATATGGTTAATCCCACTAAAACCTACCAATAGAATAAATAATATATAAAAGGTATAATATGGTTAATTTTGACATAATAATTCATGTAAAGTAAGCCATCGAATAATTCAAATTTATTTAAAAGTGATAAATATAAAAACTCATGGTGTTACATAGATAAGGTGTAAATCCCCAAAAATTAACCCAAAAATTTATATGGTTAGACTAAATTCATCCCAATATTGTAATATCTCTATTCCATAGGGTAATCCCATTAATATGGACCAACCTTGATTACATTGATACATTAGGAAGATTCATAACAATAAAATTCCCACTTATATATGAATTAGAGTCCACGAAATCACATTGAAATTATATGACATGGTATGAACTTCCTACCTCAATCCATGGTGATATCACTTAAAAAACTAGACCTCATGAATCATTCCAAAATAACTATAACCCAATAATTTAAAACACCAAAAAATGGATTCAACATGACTGGAGAGAATTTTTAAGAAAAAACTAGGTCTAAGTCTACCATGATGTTAGATTTATAATAAAACAATGATTTCATAAAAGTTTTATCGGCCATACATGTCATGATGGGGGATATCATAGAGAATCATAGAGTAGGGACCATAGGGGTGTTGTTGATGGATATTTTGAGGGAGGAGGGAAACCCTGTAATAACTTTCCCCTCTTCAACAAATTTAATAAAATATATAAGAAACCTACCTAGGTGGCATATTGTGGTGTGACCATAATTGTCATGGATGAATTCCTCCATCTAAAATCAGGTTATGGTTTGAATTAACACTAAAAAGTTTGATAACCCAATTAATTCTATGTGGATGATATCCTAAGGAGATTAAATATGGTGTGACTTAAATACACACACAATAAATAATTTGAATAATGAGAAAACCATAGTTGGTGCAATGTGACCATCTATGTCTTCAGAATCTCAATCTTAAGAAGGATTATTCCATTCCACGACCCCCTGTGTTGTGCTACGATCCCTAACATTTGGTCAAATTTATATTATAATTATGACCAACTTCTTTTGTACTATTATAAATAATACATTGAAGAATTTTGGGAGTTTTTGATAATAAAATGTAAAAATATTTTTGGAATCCTAAAGGAAAAAATTATATATTATTTTTAATTATGGGATTATCATGAAGAATCTTTAGTGTTCGATTATTGTATGGTATATGGGAATATTTTGAGACTCAAAGGAAAGGAAAATAAAAAGGCATTGAAACTATATGTATATGTAATATTTAGTTTGGTTATATGTAACGTTTACTTATAGATGTATTTTAGGATATGAAAGATGAATCTGTTGATATTATATACTCATCTACTGATACATAATATTCATCCAACTAATGTTAAGAAATTTTACAAAGATG
Source organism: Viscum album (assembly GCA_963277665.1). Lineage (NCBI taxonomy): Eukaryota > Viridiplantae > Streptophyta > Magnoliopsida > Santalales > Viscaceae > Viscum > Viscum album. Next base: position 371,853,912 of record OY728160.1, on the reverse strand, counting down.
TGACAGAAGATCCATCACAATTATATTTATTATGTACTCCATTTTTTCAAATAATATGAAGGATTAAAATTCAAAGCACATAATATTTAATATAAATAATGAGAATAAATATAAGATGTATTTTTATCTTATATAATAAATACATATTTGTGCATCAATTCTTTTTGGAAAATAATATAGATATGAAATATTCATTTGGATCTTGAAACTGATATGTAAAAATGATACTAAATATATCTAATGGTATTTAATATTTATATTTTTTTCTAAAGATGATAAAAAGGGGGAATTTTGAGGTATATTTCATGTGAAAAAAATTTGATTAAATTAATATATTATTTTAACTGGTTAATATTCAAAGATATTTATATAGTGAAAATAATGAGAGTTATCACAAGATCATATCCCATGATTTATAGTGAGTTTACTTGACATAATTTTCATTCCATTTATGAACAAACGAAAATATTATGATTTAATGGAGGAGGCTAAATGAAAATTGAGGCTAAGACTATCAAAATTTTATTTTTATATGTCCTTCTGTTTTTCAATCATCCATATATTGGAAAGGATGATAGAGAATATTTATATAAATTTATTGAAAATGAAAATTTGAGAGTATCCTATATAAGAGAAATAATGTGAAATGGAGGGAGTAAAGAAGTGGTTTTGGGTATGTTCACTGTGGAATAAAAATATCCAATTTATGATAGAAAGAATAAAAGAAGTTTCAAGGAACCAATATTTGTAGAGGTGTGTTAATATTCATAATTTTGATAAAAATACATGATTCATATAAAACCATTGGCGTAATTCTTATTTGTGTGTTGAGGACGACTATAAATATTTATATATGAGCAATTATATCTTTCATATTAGGAGAGTAGGGATCTATCCATTCATTTTTTGAAGGTATCAAACCTAGAGATATAGTATGACCACTAAAATTTATATATATAATAATTTAATAAAAAGAATTTTTTAAATCATAAAAATGGTTATTATGGTCCTTGTATATATCACAGAACATGTTAACCAATAAAAGATACTTATGATTCTCGTTATTAAATATTTACTTTATATTAATTGTAGGGGATAAGAAAAAGTTACAACGAATACTAGAACAAGATAATTTTCAATGGATCATTTAAAAATATACATACCCTTATTTAGTCCCATCCCCTCTCATGTTATTATACTTGGTTGATACTACTATGTGTTATCAATGTTGTTGGATAAAGATATTGGATTTCTCTATATCTTGGAATCCATTGACTCCATTATTAATGAGAAAGGTATTAAATTATTTGATATAAAAAATTCTAACTATAAAATAAACTAATGCAACATACTTTTGATCGTTGGGGATAAATTTCTTTTTGTCTAACATGAATGGAATTACAGTCAATATACGATGTAAATTCTTATCAAAACTTGATCATAAAATATTTCATAGTAATACTAAACGAACGAATAAATAATTTGGATCTTCTTGCAATCCAATATATATGAAGGTGATGTTGTGTAAATCCTTACATGCCATATGGCCGAAAATATTAAACATCTCTAAAGGTGACTCAAAGGTATATGATTCTAAATTGAGAGTTCTATGCAAATCTTTTGGGAGTTTAGGATGCACCAAAATTAATTAGTTAATTCATTTATTGATCAAGTAAATTAGGTATTGTAGAAGATGAATGTGCTTATAAAAATTATCAATGACATCATAATTTTGAAAATAATTTTGAGAATTTTTACAACATGATTTATTTTGATGTTTTCAATTATGACATATAAGGATTTTGATAAAATTATATTGGAATTAATTTCTATCACTCTTGTTACATATGAAATTTAAAAAAATGATAATCATTATATGGAAAATGTGAAATATGAGGAAGTAGAAATTATGTCTTCGGGGAAAATATTTGTGGAGAATAGAATAGAAGATAATGAGGGTGATGGGTTTCTGTTATTCCTTCCCTATATTCAAATAAAGTGGGGAACTAAAATTAAAATATAATATTCCTATTTCATTCATTAAATGTGTATAGGATTATAAACTTGCCAAACTATTTCTCAAGAATTTTTGATATGATGAAGAAGATGAATCACTCATGAAGAGATCATCTAAATATCTACAAGGGAAGTTGATTTCTTTGTAGAAAATTTTCAACATGTCAAATTTTATTTCACATGAGAATGCTATCTATGAAGATATAAAGGTGAATGAAAAAAATATTTTAAAGATATCAATGAATAAGTCCTCATAATTAGCATATATTAATCACAATATGAGTAAAATAATGATAATGATATTGAATTTTAAGGAAGAGTAACCCTCAATGTTGATTTGGAAGTTGTGATGGAAGAAATTGATGTATACATATACAAAATAAGGAATCGTAATCATGTTATTCATGATTCCATTGATTTTATATAAAATAAAAATTTGGATAAATATGAGTTGAAGATATAACATGAATGGATAAAATTTATAATTCCTTAAAAATAAAAGAAAAATGTTTAGTAAAAACTCAAAATTGAATTGAAATAATAAATCATCAATAAATTGAATAATATAATAAAGGATATAAAAAAATTGATATTTGAAAATGACGTAAATTTTTTTAGTTTATGGTGAATTATTGAAGACCATGAAATACTCTTTACTCCATATACAACATCAATAATTTAGAAGGTGTGTTCCATTGATAAAGTAGAAGGGAAACATGGTGATCCAACTAAGTGGTTGGATTACTTAGCATAAATTCAATATTAAAAAATTACTAAAATTTAAATATGGTCTTGATAAAATAAAAAAGCATTTATAGTTCACAAAATTCTATAAATTCACACACCTTTGAGAAAAATAAACTTTGGAGACTCATAAAATACTTAAATTAATACTTAACCAATAAATAAAATGCAGAAAAATGCACCATAATTATAGAATTACTATAATGGAATGATAAGTCAAAACCAATACATGTGTTCGAGAGAAAATATTCACATTAAGGAATATGAAAAAAAAAAGTTAGTAGAAATCCATAAAGTTGGTATGATTTTATTATTATTATTTGGTGTGTGCATATTATGGAAACAAATACTTGTAATACACATAATTGGAATATTGGAATTTGAAAAAGGAAACTCGTATTAGAGGAAGATAGATGCTTCAAGATTCATCAACAAGTTTAAAAATCAAAAAAAATTGAATGATTGAAATATGGAGTTGATTTAATCGTACTATAGGAGAAACAAGTATGTTATCAACTCAAAGATGTAAAGTAATTGATACAGATTAAGAAAGAAAAATATGAGTACATAAACAAAACAAAATTTCCTAGAAAGTAACTGATCAGGCTAGAGTTTAAATCCATTATAGCGATTTAACATCCCATATAAAAAAGGATATTATAATGAACATAAATTATAAAAAATAAGGTATCAAGTGTTTTTAAAATGATTAATTATTTAAAATCATAATATATGGGGAACCTAAAATTGAATGAAAATATGTGAGACACATAGATGTCTTGGTGGTAGAAGGTCTTACTCACAACCTGATAACTACAATTCTTTTGTGTGATTTAGGGTATGAAATTACATTCAAAAAGAATTACTTAATTATTAAATGAAAATAAAGTGGTGTTGTGGTATAAGAGAATAATAAAATAGAAATATATATGTTATTACTAAAGAATAAGAAACATGTTTCTTAACCAATGAAGATAAAAATAATTAATAGAATAAAATCATTGGACACTAAATATAAAATTCCATATATGATTTAGTGAAGAATCTAATATCTCATGATAACACAAATATTAATCACGATCACCCTCATACATGAGATGTTTTCTTAAAGAGAATGATCATTCAGAGGATATATAATATGAATGATAAGAAGTCAGAATAGTTTTTTAAATTGGCACAAATTTATTTCTGTTAAACAATATATCCAAGAGGAAATAATGAGAATAGGTATTATGTGAAATTATTCGATTATTATTGTATAATTTCATGGTTTATGGTTATTAAACACATTTATGAAGTATTCAAATAAATCACTTGTTATCATAGAATTTTAGAGAAGATTCTATATAGAAAATTACAATATTACAGAATGATAATCTAAGGAATTTTACCAATAGAAAAGTATCACATTATCTTTTATAACATAGAACAAGGAACCATGTTTAAGTGGTGAGGTATCCTTAACCAAATATAGTGGTTTATAGGAAAAAAATCATCATAAATAACATGTATTGATTAATTTTAATTTAGAATGACCTTATAGAGATGTATTGGAAAGATTTAGTTTTAACATCTATCTATATTAACATTCATTATTTGGTTTGCACAAGAATATATAAGACTTATTATGCGATGTGGTACAAGAAGAAACCAATAATGAAATGAATTAAAGATTTCAGATCAAATTTCATTATTATTAATAAAAATAATCCTAAGAAGATGTAATACCATGGATATGATAGTTTATTTCCTGGATAATCATCCAAAATAAAGGAATATATGAGTTTAAAAAATTTGGAAAATCATTGAAGCCCAAAAATCATTGTTATGGAAAGTTATATGAATTCTAAATACCGTGAATAATATTATCAATCTAACGAAGAGATTTTAGAGGATTGTGATAATGAAATAAGTAGTTTATGGGAGAGTAGTAGTTATATATGGTTTAGATGATTAAAATAATGATTATGTTGAAGAATAAATGTAAAATACTATAAATTATTCAAAAATAATGGTTGTGATTGATGAAGAAATCACCATTATTGATACGATAACTCTAAAGAAAACAATGATAAAGGAGACTCTACAATATACTCTACTCTTATACCAAGTAGAACTTCATATATTTAAATAAAATAATAATATGATAATTTGATTAATTGTATTCATGAAATGTTTAACCAAAAAAGAGAAGAATCATACATGAGAATTTATTATATTGGAAAAGAATAAAAATGTTACTAAACTAGAGTGGGATTCTTATAATAAATTCAATGTAGAAGATAAGGGGATTTGAAACAAAGAATATATTATATGAAAAGATTATTCCCTGATTGAATTAATTGATATATATTTGAAATTTTATCTTGTTAATATATTAGAAACAATTGAATTATTTTTTGCCTTAGTGGTGAACATAAAGTTCAATGTTTCCTAGATAGATATTAATTTGTTGTTTCGTAATGAATTACATGAATGAGATGCATAAATTATGCCTCTGTATGGTTTTATTTTTCTTGAATATGTGGCTAAAGGTTTTCAGTTTAATAATGTGTTACATTGGATGATACATACACTAGGAGTATTATATTCCAGACTTGATCATTATCTAAAAAAACATGATTTTTGAATTATATATTCAAAAGGAATACTACTAAAATTTTATGGGGCTTATTTATGTTATTAACATAGTTTTTGAGGATCAAATATTACATAGTGTATGAAGCTTGTATAAGTTATGATAGGTGTGTTCGAAATGTCAATGATGGGTGAATTGATATTTTATCTTGGATTAGAGGAGATGGAAGGAAGATAGGGAGGACTTCTTTCTTAATTAAAATAAATAATAGAGGTAAAAAAATTATTTATAATGAAGGATTATATGTCTTTGAGGAAACCAATTTCTATATGGATGAAATTATCAACGGATGATGAGGGAAAATGTTCAATGATATATAATATAAGGAAATAATTTGGAGAGTACTGTAATAAGAAGAAACAAGAATCAACATAATATTTTCAACATGTTGAGATTAAAGGAATCAAATCATTCCCAATGGAACTTCTTTCAATTAAATAAAATAATAATTTTTTATATTAATGGAATGAAGGATTTTTGGTATCTTTGTTAAGAAACATTACATTTATGAGTTATTGGGATATACAGATGCATGTCAGGATGATTTAGTAGGTGGTATAAATTCAATATTAGAAGTTTTGATCGAAAAATGAACTCCGCACGGGAGCTGCCTTCCTCAGGAGCTCATGGAAGTAACCCTAATGACGCTGATCTCGCTCCCCATGCTGCTCGATCCTTCGCATACGTTGTTGTGGGCCGATCCCCTGCAGCTAAATCGAATACCTCTGAACACATTGTCCCCAATCTATTTTGCCACCACGGCCTATCGGCGATTTCATTCTCAAAGGACGAGGTACGAACTTTATCCTCGGATTTACAGTTTCATCTGGTTGGTAAATTCTCCAAGCATCGAACATCACTAATTTTTCATAGAAATACCTAAGAAAGCATCGGTTTTTTTCAGTTTCACATTGTTTTATTGAATTCACTTCATGTGATATTTCATTTTTTTTCAAATGATGAATATTATAGATTCTGGACTCGTGTATTTTTGTCCTTTGTGGGATGCAGAATGAAGGTTCTTAAATGGTCTCCAGATGATTGAATAGATGCTAAACCCCCCATTTTCCCTCTCTGGTTAGGTTTCCCAAACTTTCCCCTTCACCTTTTCAAACAGAGATCCTTAAATTCCATCGCTGGTCTCTTCGAAAAACCTATTAAGACTGACACTGCCACTATAAACCTCACTCGTCCCTCAGTCGCTAGGATTTGCACCGAGATCGATATTTGTAAACCCTTACCTTCCCGATTCTGGATTCAAAACGGGGAAAATTGTTTTATTCAAGATGTGATCTTTGAAAATTTCCTGGATTTCTGCAACAAATGCTCATGGATTGGACACTCTATGAATGAATGTGAGACTCAAGGTAATGACCCTCGACCTCCCCCTTCCTATAAATCTGTTTGGGTTGAAAAGGAAACTCCCAATTTTCCCCCAGTTCCTCAAACAGTTACAGACTGCCCTAATAAAAAGAACTCCCTGGCCTCTCTTAGATTCATCCACCCACCAATTTTGTTGATGAGACCATGGACAACCATGGGATTTCTAAAGAAGGAAGGTAGGAACCCTTAAATGCTGATACACCTAGTCCTGAAACAATAAAACCTTTACAAGGAGACAATGAAGAGGTGCAATTTGATCATGAACATCCCTTGAAAGTGGAGGTAGAAAATCCTTTCAAATTTGAAGAAGAATTCCTAAAATCAAGGGCTAGGAAAGGAAAGAAAGAACTGGTTGACTTAAATGGCTTTGTAACTCAAAGTGATAGAAACACCTGGAAAGCTAGGGATAATTCCAATGTTGAAAGAGCAATTATAACACGCTCCCTATCTGCTAACATGAAGGACCAAAACACAATACACCCACAACCAATCCCTTATGAAAAAGAACCTGTCTCATCAGATTCCAGTTCCTCTAATTCTTCTGACTCGGATGGTTCATTCAGTGAGTATGATGAAAATGACCTAGCATATAGGGATGCCTATTTAATTCCAGAAAAGCTTGATTTTCCCAATGACCTGGATGCCTGGATGGAAGAAAATGAAAACATTATATATAGACAATATAAAAATGGAGAGATGTCATCAGATGTCTATCTGGATATCAAAAATAGGATGTTTATCAAATTGGTGGATGAATTCAAAAATCATCCATGTATCAAATTTATGGTGATCCCCTAGAAATGAAGATGTTGTGAATCTATTTTCGTGGGAAATGACTTTCATCCCTAGTTTTTCTTTTCTGTTGGTATGTTAAGAGTTATTTTCTTTTCACAACATGGAAGCTAAAGGTTTTGGCACATCAACTGTGGTTGGACTGATCTCTGATCTCGGATCAGAATTTTCTGGTTTTTGGTGTTGACATTCCTTCTTTTTTCTGGATCAAATGATTCTGTTAAGCCTCCATCCGGTTCTGATTTCCTACTAGTCTCTTGGACAGCACACAACAACTACTTTTTTTGCTGTTGTTCTGGTCAATGAAAGTGTTTTTCATTGGTGTATGTTTCGGATTTTCAGTATATATGATTGGATCACATCAGAATTGATAGTTTCAATGTCGAGATGTAGTTCACAACAAAGCTTGTTGGTTTTTATTCGCTTCTTTCTACTGCATGTTTTTTTCTCTCTCTTTTTGGTTTTGAAGATTTTAAGGCATTCCCTGATCGACAAGCTCTATTCAGACATCATGGAATTCAATTTTCATTGGCATGACTTCTATTGTTCTCAGACTCATTGAATCTCTGCTTTACCTGACAATGCATGAAAATTCTATGGGATTCCTCTTCTCAAAATATTTCCCAGCCGTTTCTCCTTCCCCTTTGGCTCATCCTATTGCTGCATGTTTGATTTGCAATCCTCCCAGGCTCGAGGATTTCCACTATTTTGGTGCTCATTTGTTTCAGCTTGGGCTACTTTCTTGTGGTGATGATGATCTTTGGATGGTGTTGAAGCTGCTGTGCAAGATGCATTATTTTTGGTATGTTCACGGTTTTTTATCCTTCTTTCTGTCACTTTGGTTGGTATAAGTCCATTGTACCCCATGTAAACACTACTATTTTTTTTAATAAATTTATTTGAAGAGTGAGTTCGATTTCCAATTCACTCTAAATTTTTTTTAAAAAAAATTTTAGGAGGTTTATTTTATCATTGAAAATTGTGTATTTCTTGTTTATGAATGAATTAAAACTAGATTTCATTGACTACTACTAAAACTAAATTTGAAAAAAAACTCAACCATGTAAACAACTCATAAGTATAAAGTAATAACTTGAGTATATTAAATTTCATGTGAAATCTATTATAAATATCTAGCTATATAATTCTTCTGGTATAATGCATGTTGAGATTAAATATAATTTCACAAAAGAAATTGTTGATCATGGATTGGTAAAGTTGGATTCTGTGTCAACATAATATCAAATTACAAACATCATGAAAAATTAACTATATATAAAATGTTTTGAATAGAATCAGTTATCTCTTAGAGTATTACCATCTCAACCAACATAGAAGGTCTATAGATGGACCTCCACTCCAAGGATGTGTTTTTTATTCCATTGATATATTCAACCAGTGATATCATCATCAAGTGGTTCACTGAGACGTATGATTTACATCATGAAATGAATTTTTAGTTAATTATTATCCTTTTAACCTTCTAGGATTTTCTATTGGGGTTTATTAATATAGGAGGATATATGGATTTATATTTCTATGGGGTGAGACTATTCTCACATAAAATATATAAAAGATAATTGTTCCTGTATTGAAAAAGGGGAATATATTTAGGGCGTGATTATGATTAATAATTCAAAATAATCATTTGGTGTTATGTTAATAATTTTTATAGACTTGTATTTTTAAAAATAGGTGAATAGCACAATAGTGATGTGATGACTAGTGTATTCATGAGAAAAGCCTAAAGATAAATGAGGAGTTTCATGATAAAAATTTCATTTTACTCATATTTCTCATACCAGGTACTACTCATGTGATATTAGAGTGGTTTATTTAGTGAGTTAATAGATACACTACCTTTTGATGGATAGTGGTTTCTTTAAATGTTAAAATGAACTCAATGTTTCATATTGAATGAGTTATAGATTATTTTCGGAAAACCTGAAGGTATAGATTGTTATAAAAACCCCTTGGAAGAATTTAATGTTATTTTTTTTGAAAATATTATGTCAAAATCCACCTAATTTACTCAATAAATCAATGTGAATGAATATTGTGAAGGTTGGAGTTTTCTGTAGAGATATTGGGTTTTGGCTTCATTGATGCTGCATAAATATATTTAAAGACTTAATGGAAAAAAATGACAAATTCATGAAGCTCCATATATATATAATATTTATTTTGGAGAAATATATTATCAATTTTGAGTTTCATTATAGGATATGGTATATTATTTTACTGGTACGTAATACTAATATTTTTATATGTAAAATTAAATTGGGTATGATTAATAAATTTAGAAAGCTATTATTTAAGACCAATCATGCTGAAACATAATAGGTACCACCTTTTTTCATGTATTATTTAGATTTAACATTATAATAATTAATATTTACATTTTAGGATAATTATTCACTAAATATTAAAATTTATTATAATAAGAAATAATTTTTAGTGACTTCATGTTTTTGGAAAATTATAGATATACATAGTATTAATCATTATATTTTGACTGATATATTAGATTTATACTATTTATTTTAACACATATTCCAAATTTATCATATTTTATTGAATGATAAAAGTGGGAAATAAAAGGTTTTAGGTCACATGAATAAAACTTGATGAAATTAATTATTTATCTCTTCTGGAAAATATGCATTATCTTTTAAAGGGATGAATTCATGGGATTTATCACAAGATCATGAATAATGTTTCATCATGATTTTATTTAATATGATTTAATTTTCTATTTCAAGACAAGAAAAATTATGTGATTTAAGGTAGTTGGTAAATTTGAAATTGAGGATAAATTTTTTGAACTATTTTTTTTCATATCCATGTGTTTTCAAGGAGATATATATGGAGAAGGTTACATTGAGAATATTAAATAAAATTTCATTAAATTCTAAATGTGAGATTATTCCATGCTAGAGAATCATAAAGTTAAAGAGGGAAATAATAATGGGTTTAGGGTGTGTGTATATAATATTAGAAAAGTCTAGTTTATTATATAAAGAAAATAATAGTTTTATAGGGGCTTATCTCATAGGTATATGATGAAGATTCATCATTTTTATCAAAAAATGAGTTTTTTGATACACAATAATATATGTAATTATTATTTTTGTGTTGAGTAAGTAAAATATAACTTGAAATAGGACTATTGAATTCTTTATTATATGGTTTATATAGATTTATACATTCACATTTGCGATGTTTATAAACCTAGTGTCAATACAACTAATAACACACGAGATTAAATTATAGTAATTACGATTTTTTTGTAAAATTAATAACACAATGAAAATTAAATTATTAAATAATGTGATTAAAGTATTAATTTAATTTTTTATAAATTTTTTTTATAAATATGTTACATTTTTAAATTAATCATGTTGAAATTACTTTAAGATTATTTTATGATATTTTTCAGAAATAGTTCATTTTTTTGTGAATAGTGAAAAATATCCATTTTACAAAAAAATATCACTTTTATGAAATTATAATGATGTAATAATAACATGTTTATTTAGGAAACCATTTTACAATAAATATATATATATATATATATGAACTAATATAATCAATATAAATATATAATTTTGAACATGGAAATACATTCTTACCATTTTGATAATCTATGTTAGGTTTTTGTTCAAATGAAAATTATTTTTACTTATTTATCGTAATAACGTATTTAAAAGGTCATATTTCGTTTCTAATTGGTTTTAAAGATAAATAAGCATTCTATTATTGAAAAAAAATCCAATTAATAATTATTTTAATCAACATTAAAACATATTTTTCAGTAAAATAATTTTTATGTTTAAAACAAACATTTTTCTAAGATTGGTTTTAATTGTGTTTTGGGAACTTATATTAAATATCATTTCTAACAAATATATAGGATGAGTAATGTAAAATGGATCCACTATATAGAATCAAAATTATTAAAATTTGGTAATATTTAAATGTTAATTTTTTTTCATAATGAATAGTTACCATAGTAAATATTTATCACATTGATTAAGGGTAAAACAGGTTATATGGGAGAAAATAAAGGGATAAGCATTCAAGATAAAAAAAATTGTTTCTTAAACCTCATTGGTTTTTTATTTATAATTTAACCTTATCATGTTCAAATATTTTATAATTTTGAGCCACTTTTATAAGAAATAGACTTTATATTATTAAAAAAATTTATGTAATTATATGTATGTTGGTCCATTTGAAAATGATAACTCTACTCATGTGTACATGTGAACTACAACCTCCATGAATTGATGAGATTAATTCTTCTATTATAAACTTGTATTTATAATTCTATAATTGAATAAACTGAATTAAAATTTCATTTATTTTTGTACTAACACTCTATATATGATAGAACCATTACAAAACTTCTTTAACTATGAATAATATATTAATGTAATTTTGGAGAAATTAACCTAAGAACATTAAGTTCTCAATGTAAGAAATAAAAATTCAATGAATTGATTTCAAATCATTAAAATATGACTATAAAAATGTAATAAAAATGATATAAGTCCTTTATAAAATTTTTCATTACATTAAATTTTTACAAAAAATAATCAAACATATGTGACTAAGTATAGAACCAAGGTAAGGTATTTATATTACAATCAAATTTTTATTTCAATATTTTTATTTTTATAATCAATTTAGAAAAATAAAATTTTAGCAATATCGTAAAAAATAAATATTTTCTTATACTCTGGATATTTTTCAGTTTTACATATTTATATTCCATTTCATTGCTTTTTGGATCAATAATAAAAAATTAAGTTACATGTAAGTGGATTTGTTTTAAAACAATTTTGTTTTAAAGTCTTCACTCAAACTCTTTTTCTTCTATATAGTGGTTCTTTAAAATGTCTTAATAATTTTTTATTTATTATTCAAAGGATTATAATTTTCATTTACAAATATTTTTTTATATTATTTATAAAGCATGTAAAATGAAACATTTAAATATTTACTATATGGATTAGTTTCACGTTCATAAAAATATAGAAAAGTAATGTTTTATTTACGTATATGGATTAACCTCCCTTTATCACCATCATAGTCATTATGTATTATAAAGTTTATTTTACAAGTTCCCATATTCATTTTCAAAGAAAATTCTCTTCTCAATATTTTGGGAATTTTTATTTAAAACATTACCAAAAGAAAAGTGTATTTTTATCTTATCGGAATGAAAACAATTTTAAAAGTGATTTACAAATAAATTCTTTCATATAGATACATGGAAGTTATTTTTAATTTTTTTCTTATATTTTTATTTCTAAATTCTAGTTTTTACTAAGAGATATCAAATTTTTTTGAATCGATAGTCTTATATCATCTTAAAATGATAATGGATTATACCTTATTTTTAGATCATTCACATTACTGTGATCAAGTACCCCATTGTACTCTATTATTAATTAGAAATTATATTTATACATTGTCTTGATGTTTTCAAATCATGAATGAATTTATAATAAATTCTATTACTTTGATTATTTTTCAATAATATAACAATTATATATATAGTATCATTTGATGGATGACTATTAAGTATGTTATTTTATTTATTGGGAAAATTTGGATATTCATTATTGTTGATTTAATAATAATTATTGTATAATTGTAAGTAATTTTGAGAATGAATTGTATTGATTATTAAAAATTAGATTAATGTGTTAGATTTGTAACTGAGAGGTGGGATGCATTCAAAGATATCCCCTTAATTCATTAATAGGTCTTATAAGAAAAAATAGTATACATGAAATATTAGACGAGTAATTAGTTTACACCTATTAATTTATTAAGAAGGATGTTTTGGATAAGAGGCCTAGATAGTTAAATTCATTATAAATTGAGAATTAATATAATCTCATTGTTTATTTTAGAACATTAATCATTATGGAGAATTTTATTCTATAGCTCAATGTTCATAATGGTCATGGGTAAAATAATTGTATTCGGTTATTTTGAGATGGAACCTAGTGGAAGAAAGGGAATAAACACCAATATTAATTATAGAGATTTAAATTATAAAAAGGAAAATATAGATAGTTTTGGAAATGAATATAATTCAGCCATATTAGAGAACATAAGTTAGGTTATGTTGTATAATCATGATCCTATAGAGAGGACTTTTTTTCCGTAACTTGATTTACCTTTGTTTGATTGCTTCATATAAAAGAAGCCTTTGTTTTTTAATAAAATTACAAATCTATTTTTAGATGAATAATTAATTATGGCTATTGAAAAGATATTTATAGCCTATGGATTTAATAGAAGATAAAGTATACTCTGGATGTCTATTGTGTAAATCACACACTAATCAATGATCTCCACTGATTTAGAACACTAAAAAGGTTTTGAAATAGAAAGTTTAGAATAGAGATCATATGATGTGATATTATATAATAATTAATTTTATATAGAGAATCAATTTTAAATGTTGAGTAAGATCATCACATAAAAGTGTAAGGAATAATAAACTTTTGTAGAGCATGAAACCAATTTTACAATATTATATGGGCATGATCTTAACTATATACATGATCTAGAATGTAAGATTGACCATTTATTTGATGGGATAAAGCCAAGACTTGTAATGGAATTTTTGTCTCCAATATTTTCTTCATATGATGATGTATTATCAGATTCAATAATGAAATATAAATAATTTCACATGTCTTATAAGTTTAATAAATTTTGTAACACCCGATAGTCAATTGTAGTAAAATATTTTTTCCAGTGAAAAATACCATAATTAACATAGCTTTATGAAAGAATATTATTAAATCATATATTATCATTTATATAAGTTTTATTTATGGAAATTAATATAATTTTAGAAATTATGTTTTCAATATTAGGTTATTGTGATTTTTTGGGATTTTATGAAAAAGAATATTCTTACATGAATATTGTAGAATAATTTTTTTTAAGAAAATATAATTTTTTATTTAGGCATATACAATGTTTCAATTTTATATTAGTTTTAAAATAAAATTAATTCATTTAATTTATAAGAAATTGAAATAATTTCCTTAGTATAAACATTATACTTTAATTTTGTATAAAAACATATTTAAACTTAAAAGGAATTTTTCAGGAAAACTATTTTTGATAAAATTTTATGGGTTTTTAAAATTAATTCCATATAATTATTGAAATTTAATTTTACTAAATTATCCCATGATTTTTAATCAACTTTATCAAAATATTATGTTATTTAACTTTAATTTTTTTCATTATTTATTATATCATTCGTAATAAATGTCAATCACCACTGTAAGAGTTAAAATGAGTTAAGGGGTTAAAAAAATTATTAGGATTAAAATGACCTATAAACTAAGTAAAACTTATTTTATGTTCATATATTAACCTTATATCAACACTTATTTGAATATGTGTCGTTTTAGATCCATTTTTATTGATTAATACATTGAAAAATTTTATTATTTTGAAAAAATATAACTGTGTGCTCTCCTTCACTTGTAAATGACACCACCTATCCTCTATTAGTTGAAATTCCTAGGATTATTATCACATCCATGACCTACCCAAATACGTTCATAAAATATCCACCTTATCCTAGAGTGTTAGGTTTAATAGTAATTCCATCCTAAAAAATAATTAGGTATATACCAAAGGAGGTTGTCCAAATAAGAGGTATAACACTTAAACATGTGTTTTAATTTTATTTGTCCAGCTACCTCCTTAAAATATGTGGTAAAAATTATGATATAATAACATAAGTATAACCATATAATGAAATTTGTATTATTTTTTTGTTTCAGCATTTATTCAACTTATTCTCTAGGATATGGGGAAAAAAGTATCATTCGTGCATACGTACGGACTATCGCCTGGTAAGGTGATGCATTTTTTTCATCACAACCATTCATGGATGGGTTTTATTATGTATATAACATTTATATATTAATTTTTAAATATAATATATCATTTACACACTTAACTTCTTATCCATCCACCACATAAAAAATGATAAAATTACTCTTGTGTATGTGTGGAATGTCAGCTCCATGAAGTGATGTTATTCATTTTCCATGTTTTCCTTTCTAGAATGATTCCAAATATTTATTTGATTAGTATATATGACATTTTTATCTTGAATTTTTTTTTTGATATTACATAACCATGGAATGATCTATTTAATGAAACTATTGAACCAAAATATACATGGAAAAATACAATTACAACAAATAAATGACGAATTTAAAAGGGAATTATTAATAAAAGGGTGTTGAAATGTTATAAGTGGATCATATATGAAATTATAATTAATTATATGGTTCTGGTATAGAATTAAAATATATTAAAATATATTATATATGCTTTTAAAGGTTGTTATGAATCATGTCGAACCTTAGGTAAGTGTATATTTCACAATCTCATCCTTATTCGGGATTATTCATGTTTAAGATTTCATTGGGAAAATTATTTAATATTTATATATTAACCCTAATAAATTTTATTCTAGTTAGGTTATTTATAAAAATTATTTTTTTACACTCATTTTCCTCTCCCTAAGTATTTAAAAGTATGAAATATTGTTTTTAAGGAAAAATGATTTTGGATTTTTATTCATTTAGGAATATTTTTCTTCAAAGATCACATTTTAATTAAAATGTTTGCAATTTTTTTAATATTATAAAACAATTTTTAAAGTCATTTTTACCCATGTTTGAATTTCTATGAAAAGGTTTAAATTTTATCTTCTTGTCATTTTATGAAAAACTCAATTTTTATTAAATGTGTGAATGAAATCTTGGTTTTAATATAATCCAAACAAATTATTTTTCCTTCCATAATTTCTGCTCTATATTTTTAAGCTTCATTCAAAATTTTATATTGTTAATTTAAATTAAATTTTTTTCACTAATATTTAGAAATTTTTTTATTTAAAATAAATTATTTCCAAATGAAAATGGTATTTTCCTCATGAAATAGTCCATTATTATTTAAAAATTACATCCATCTTTATCATCATACCATGATGGATCTTACACGTTACTAGGGATATAATATATTTAGATAATCAACAATATTTATTTTGATAGATTATGATCATTTAGACTTGGGAAAGTATTGACATTCTTTATGCTAGTTTTACAAGTACCAATAGTTATTGATTATGATGGCATGTTGATTAAGTTGTATTATTTATTCATATGATGAATGAATTGAACTTATTAAGTGATAGATGGGGAATTAAATTATATATCCCCTTGATGTATTGGTTTGTATCATGAGAAAAAATAGTTTGGGTATTTGGAATATTCCATAAAAATTAATATATGATGTCTTGTCATTAGGCTTTTATGGTAACTTTAAGATGATCAAAACCATGAATTCCATCATTACAAAATCAATAATTGATGCCCATATGATTATTTGAATAGTTATTATATCCATGTATAAGCATTAGGTTCATGTGATTTTTTAAATGGATTTATTTGACCATCATTTATTCCTACCATATCATTCACGAGTTATTTATTCTATGAAATATTCCACTATATTCATTTCTTTAATGAGAATCTCAGATCACCCTTTATTTTATTTATTTTCTCTAGGATTCCAGGATGTTTACTATGATTGATATCCAAGAATATTCTATAGGTAAAAATAATTTTCTCAATGAAAATAATATATTTTTTTTATGTTTAAAAATATAATTTTAAATTCAACATGTATCTAGTTTTCCATGATTACTAAAGTAATTGACCCCTTGAGATGCAATCAATTATATCTAGTGACAATGACATACGGTTAACACTATATCTAGGCTACTAGGTTCAAGTTATTTAGTTGGTATTTGTGCTGTTTTAGTATAAAACATTGGAAATATATTTCGAAAAACATAGATTAGAGAATATAATACTATGATAAAATCTATGGATAAGTATTAGTATATGTTATAATCATAAAGTTTTCATAAGGTTTATAATTTGTATATTCTTAGAAAATAGATCTGAATCTGGATTTTGTAAAGTGGATTAGGTTGTGGTATAGAAGAACATTCGTGTAAAAACTGTAAAAGGGGGAGATTGGGTATTTAGTCAATTATCATGGATGCATCATGAGAGGTCATTACATCGAACTCATGGAGAGAAACGCCAATAAGATATGTATTGTTTAATTAAAACAACATTTAAAAACTAGTATGAAATATTTTTAAATATTTATATTACCCTGAATGACTCGAAGCCCTTATTTATTTATTTATTGGATAATCCCCCTTTTAATGGTGGAAGGGGAACACTAACATGACCAATAAGTCCATGGCACATGACCCATACACGACCCAATAAACAACCTTAAAGGCCCGATACTAGACAAACATGAAAAATCCCCTCCCAATAATCTGCATCTAGACGGTGCCTAGCACCGCACCTTGCATGGATGATAGACTAGCATTTCCCCATGCAGAGCTGTATAGTACCTGGCCAAGATGGTAGTTTTCATACCCTCTCATTCTCTTAATCTAGCTATATCTGCTATGGTGGTTGCTATTTTTTTCCCTAATTCTCATCTGGGTTTGATCGCATGTGGTCTTACCTACTTCATGGTATTTTCTAGACTAAAATACCTATGTCGTGAAGGACATTATTGGCCCAAAGGCCCTTACAGCCTAAAGGCCATGTGTCCTGAAGTCCTTTGGTGGCCCTAAGGCCCTGAGACCCGTATGCCCAAACCGGTGGCCCAAAGGCCCAAATCAAATGAATAGTTACATCTTTTATAGTACTAAATAGTAACTAATTCAATACTTCTATAATAACCTGAAAATTACCCCATCTAGATTTGATCCTTGGTCTCTTGGATGCCAAGTAGGGGCCTCTACCACATAGTAAAATGCTAATTGGCTATGATTCAAAATTTTATGATCTACTATAGTATATAACATTGTTTATAAGTTATTCATAGCAAAAGTAATGGAATATATATCTATGCATGCATATAGGGATTTTGTTTTATAGTAAAGTCAATGAATCTGGAGATGGAGCAAAATAAATTATAACTATTTTAGGGCCGTAAGTTTTTTTAAAACCAATAACCTTACACATATGGTGTATCGTACTCATACCCAATGTGGTGATACAGTTTTACACCCCCTAATATGAAGGAAAACCACTATAATTAAATGGTTCCAAAAATCCATTAATAGCAGAGCAGTGGATAATTTTATTAGAGGAGATATCTATCACATTTCTAAGTTATGAAAGAGATGATGTTTTCATGACAAATTATTATCTCATGGGGGATACTGATTAGTGGATTTAATTTATTCAATAAACTAATTATGTGGAATAAATAACAAGAGTGGAGTGGAAGTATCATAAGTTATTTTTTTCAAAAAATACTTTTTCAGGTGCAATAAGAAGAAATGGAGATAAAATATCTTAAGGTTAAGAAAAAGGAAAACAAAACTGCAACTATGTAGGAATTAAAAATTAAAATGTTATCAAGACATGTTGTGGAAAATGTATTTAATCCAATTATTAATAATGATTGTTTATTTGAGGTGATAAATACAATACTTATAAGGGAACTATTCATTTATTCATTCTTATCATATGAAGATATATTATAATGAAATATCGAGATAGAGAAAAAAATTTCCAAAGCTATAGGAATTTTATGGGCTTCATGATAATAATATGATGCATGATTACCTCATGAATAAAGAAAGATAAGGATTAAATGGAATGTGGAATTTAAAACATGCGATATTTATGGAAAGAAACACCCTAGTATTTTTACAAAGGTTATAGGACATTTCTTTAGTTGTGGAGAGAATGGATATCATGCTCACAGATGAAAGGGTAATAAATAATACATTTGTTTTTGTGATTCAACTATAATGATATGGGGAAATATTCCAACCAACTCCCCAAACATCAAAGGAACATAAATTTGTCTAGGCCTATGGGAGAAATCCAAACTTATACAATTATTATATCCCAAGTTGATGTTCTTAGAGATATGGTGGTATTTAATTTAACCATAACATCAATGTCTACTAAGGATTTATTTTATTATGTATCCTCACACTCTTTCATATCTTAAATGTTTTGGAAGAAAATGAAATATTTTACTGGCACACTATGAAGGGAGTTATTAATCAAGACACCTAGATGAAATTTTATTACATCAAAGATATATCAGTGTGTCCCCATTTTAATGTTTTGTCATTCCATATTCGAAAATCTGATTATTATACCTATGGTAGACTTAGTTATAATAATTTATATCGATTTAATTTGAAAATATAATTATAAAGTTTATTTCAAGAGTATGAGATCATGATTTATGATGACGATATGGAATTTAATATCATTATAGTAGAGATTTCATAATCTACATCATATAAATACCCAACCCCAGAATCTATCCTTCATGAAATTCTTATAGAATAATAGAAGACATATAATATTGATGGAAAAGATACTCCTAAGATATATCATTTTCTAATTGTGAAAAAATACAATGATTGGTTTCCTAATTTATTATTAGGAAATATAATTAATTGTGAAGTTGAGTTTTTAAATTCAACTAATCCCTAACATGAAACCTATATCAATGAATCTATAAAAAATAGATAATGATGAACTAGTGGACTTAATAAAACAATAAAAATATCAGTTTGATAAGGGATCCATACACTAAATTGTTTTTATCTTGGGAAATCCTATTTTTTGTGAAAAATAAGGATCAAAATATGAGTCCAACTATTTTTTACAGGGAATTAAATTCCATTAACATGAAGAAAAATTATTCACTACCTCAAATTGATGATTTGTTTGATGAAATTCAAGTACATATTTATTTTTCAATGATTAATCTTCATTATAGGAATCTTCATTTGTGAGTAAGTTAGAAAGAAATTACAATTTAAAAAATTTCATACAAGGTATAGAAATTATGAGCTTATAGTAATGACCTTTTGACTGAATAGTGCACCATCTTTTTTTACAAGTCTGATTCAAAATGTATTCAAGAAATATATTGATAATTTTTTTTAGTATTTATTGATGATGTATAAGTATAATACAAAAGTTAGGAAGAGAATAAGAGTCATTTATTCATCATTATTTATAATCTTAGAGAAAATGAGTTATATGGGAAAGTTAAGAAGTGTAAATTCATGATTTAAGAAGTTACTTTTCATCAACATATTATCTCTAAGGATAGAATATTAGTTTATCTTTCAAATTCAAAGGAAATCAAAAAATAACATACACCAAAAAAATAACATAGGTACATAGTTTCCATAGGTTAGTAGGAAAATAATAGTTATTTATTCAAAAAATACCAATATGGAAGCATGTTTACCAAATTGACTTGTAAAGGGGATGAGTTATTTAGGATAAAGAAATTTAAAGAATGTTTTGAAGAATTAAAAAGGTTGTTGATAAATGTGTTATTGTTATCATTACCATTGGTAGGAATTGAAATTTTTATATATAATGAAACATAAAATAAAGTATATGGGTATTTATTTATACATAATTTTAAATTTACATCATATGCATCATGAAAGTTAAAGATCCATGTCACAAACTGTCCCCTTGGGCCAATAATATGACTACCCCAAACCTACCTCTCGAAGGCCAAGGGCTGGCGACTAGCGCTGAAGGCATCATACTATATAAGGGAGGCATTATCCTTGATATATGTATGCACACACATGTCCAACTAAGTCTCAACTCACAAGAGTGGAAACAATATACGAATAAATATCTGAGTACAAGTATAACTGAAAAAAAGTGGGATAGAATACATACCCATGAAAAAGTACTGAAAACTGTAAAGTAAAAAAAGTGATCTGATGGCCATTTACAATAAACCCCACCTGATCATGGGAGCAGGGAAGCTACTAGAAGCTGAAGAAGTACGGGTAGTCTGCCTAGACCAACTGAGCCTCGCCTGGTCCTAGGCCACTAAGTTCACTGTCATAGCATTTTCCCCTCCTGTCTCCCTAAGAAACCCCTGTCGAAACATCATTCGTCTTCACCAGACACAAAACATTCATGAATAGTCCATGTAGTGGTGAGTAACACAGTACTCAATAGAGACCACCAAACTCCTAGTAAAGAACACACAACAATTCCTCAAAGTAAAACACGAAACATAAGACAACTCACACCAGGTATATTCAAGGGTAGTAACAGTAGAATATTTAGACACTTCAGCTGCTATGATGAATACAGTGGGCCTTATAGGTCACACAAAGCCGCCTCTCACTAACATTGAACTGATTATGTACTCCTCCCCATCAGGTACTGTGGGTCTATCGGGCCACAAAGAGGCACTCCCCCCCGTGGACTGCTGATGAACTCCTCTTGTTGAGTATCATTGGTCTACCATGGCACATAGAGGTTCTCCCCACCATGGACATACCATGTCACATAGAGGTACTTACCACTGAGTCGTCGCGTCACACAGTATCAAAAAAATCAGTAGTCTTCATGTCTCATCCAATCATAGGGTTCCGTACATAGAGGATTGGGGAGAACCACTCCTCGAGCCATTTTTCACTTCATAGAGTCCATGAATGTCACCAAAAGACATGGTGAAAGATATTACTCTTTGATCGGGTCCTAACATCGCAAAAATCCCATCAATCAGACGTGCAGTTTGCTAAATACATGAATTTTAATAACCAGGGGTCCAGTTCTGATGGGGCCTGGTCCGACCTGGTCAGACCATCCCGACAAACCCGAATTGGGGGATCCACATACTGATTCATTTTTATGGAAACAACCTGACCTAGTGTGGGTTGGGGTTGGTCTAGTCCAGCATGACAAGTGGGCTAGGCCTAATAGGTTTTGCTGAACCCAACCTGATTGGCAGAGGGTCCAGCCTGCCAGGTCGCCCGATGACCCGGGCATGTCCGGCCCGACCTGATGAGGGATAGGGTATGGCCCACCAGTATGGGTTTGACCTGATAGGTGCAAGTCCGGCCCGCTGGCACGGTACATATCACTCGGGTCAGGTCTGGCCCATTGGTCAGTGGGATCAGCCTGACCCAGCGAGCTGTAGGTCCGGCCCGCTGGGGGTTTGTGCCCCATTTAGTCTGCAAGAGGCGGTCATGTCCACCTTGCAGAAAGAAGTCGTGAGTCACATCTGTGACACTCAATTTCCCTATGGGTCATTGTGGGGAGACTCCTCCACCACATTCAAGAGACCGAAGCCCGTCACGCGGGATGCAGGTCTCTCCCGCTTCTGTGGGTCTCTGACATGGTCGAGTGACCATGAACGCCACCTCCAGCTGCCGGCTCAGCTGGCAGCTTCTCGTGCTGCACCATGTCCTAATCCGGCATTGTCCTTCCATCCAACGCATCATCATGGCATTCCACCTCCGACCCATGTTCACCACCGCAGGCCACTTCCAGAAGTTTATGGAGCCCTCACCACTGTCAGTGCATCGACAGATTCTACTACAGACCACCGTGTCTGCACTAGTGGTTCGTTCACCGTGCCTCTAGATCCTTCATTATTCGGGGAATGTGTTCTCCACCACGAAGGTCTCAAAAATGTCTTTTCTTCAATTCATGAGTTTGGACATGATGAGCACCCACGGAAAAGGGGTTTCAGCCTTGCTCGTGTTAGCCTGATCCCTCTGCGTTAGAAGTTAACAAAACATGGGAGGTCAAAGGATTTAAATTTGAACAGCAATGATAATTTAATCCTAGATAAAGAAACCCCAAGGAATTCACCCTCCCTCAAGAACGAATTTTCCTCAAATTAACCTATTCTTGGGTCAATCTACATTTGTCATTTAAAAATAAGAATGGGGAAACATAAAATCAAAGACCCCTACCTATTACGACATTCGATATTGTAGTGTCTGTCATCGAGGAGTTAAGACGCCGTCGTCGCTTCCTAGATCTGATATTCGAAAGGCGTTTAAGGTGGAGAGGATTCATCGATGTTCACCATTATTTGCTGGGGTGGATTTCAATCAGAGTTTTTCAAAGAAGCCTTCAAATTTCTAATCCATACTTTCCCAATGCGTCAAACTATAAACAAGAGCACGTCGCAACATTCCCATTATGATGTGACACTACGTCGTTATGTTGTTTCATTTATCAAAACATCATCGTTGTTACACGCATTTAATGTGTCGTTGTTGTACGAGTTAATGAGCCATTGCTGAGTCTCATTGATGCGCATCGTCTTCGCCTTGTCACTACCCCACAACGTCTCTATCTCCCACTACAAGGTGAGAAAGAAAATAAATTAATTTATTTTATTATTTTTCTCAAAAGGTATGAAAAATAAAATTTCTGCTCGGCCCTTCCCAGCTGAAGTTAAATCATTTCTAGGAAAATCTTGGTGTTCTTAATTCTATAGTTCCCTCCTATTTTCGATCAATGTGACGGTTCAAAAGATAGAAAACCTTGCTTTCACATTTCCAAAAAGTACCTTAAAAAAGTTCAAAAATTATTAACAGTCACCCTCGACCTAATCCGGTGAAGGTTAGGATCAGCCTAAGAGAAATATGGCCCCAAGAATCTAACAGTAATCTCAGATTTTCAATTTTAGTTTCCATTTGGATGATAAATGATTTAACAATAAATTTTTTCTTATTTAATTATTTTTATTATGGGAAAAAACTAACTTCCACTATTGGCCAACGATAGCCAATGTTAGGGTATGCCAAAAAAAGAATACCCTCACGAGTTTAGCGGTGGTCTCATATTTTTAATCTGAGTCTCCGTTCGTGAGTTATAAGCATTTGAAAAATAAAATAAATATTTTTTAATTATTTTAATTAAGGTTATTCCATTTTCAGGTTTTCTCACTGAAGTCTTGAACCTACTAAAATTAAGTCGTTCATAGGGTAAACCTACTATTTTGAATTCAATGGTACCCTCATATTTTAGATATGGTCACCGTATAAGAGTTTTTTAACCTTTTCAGGATAACTAATCATGCACACTATTTAAAGCTAACATTTTTTCAACAGATCATTCCAGGTGCTCGAGGCCTCGGAATTACATGCTGCCTAATTTCACAGGTCTTTAAATAATTCTGTATAGTAAGAATAATAAAAATTTATATACAAAATATAGAATATTAATTCTCTCCACCTTAGAGATTTACTCCCCAAAAATCCAAAACAAAAACTAAATGAAAATATGGGGGTAATGAACATGAATCTAAGGATGATACTCCTACGTGATCTCCTGGAGATTCTCATGCTGCCATCAGACGTGCATTAGAGGAAACAACGACCCGTATAGGACCCGCTCTTGTCGTTCCTCTATCTCCATTGCGAACTCCACAAATGTCACCTCATCATCAATTTCCAACTCACCCTAGTCGATGACGTGCAATGGATCAGGCACGTACCTCCTTAGTTATGACACATGGAAAACATCATGCACCCGATGCACCTATGGGGGAAGAGGTAGGCTATATGCCACCTCGCCAACACTATTTAGGATCTGAAAAGGTTGAATTAACCTTAGAGATATCTTGTCGCTTCGGTCAAATCTCCATGATCCCCATTAGGGTGAGATTCAAAGGAAAAAATGGTGCCCCTCCTCAAAATCCAAGGGTTTCCATCTCTTGCTGGAATAAGACTTTTGTCTTCTCTGTTCAGTTCTCATCCACTCCTGGATGATCTGCACCTTTTCAGTGGTAGACCGTACATGTCCTCAAATGGTGTCATACCGATGGTGGAGTGAGAGAATTTTCAGTACACAAACTCCCCCAATGGTAGGTGGTCCTCCCACCTATAACCAAAACGAAGGACACATGCATGAATCATATCATCCAAGTTCAGTATGGTCCTCTCTATCTGACCATCTGTCTGTGGATGAAAGTTTGTGGTCAAGTGCATCTGCATCCCGAAAGCCTCCTTTAATTAATTTTCCAACTGGGATGTAAAGTGGGAATTACAATATGATAGTTGAAGTCACCCCATGAATCTGTACTATATCTTGGACATAGAGGCACCCCTAACCCTCTACCATCCCCTGGTCCCAGATGAGTAGGAAGTGAGATGAAGTTGTGAGTCAGTCAACGATCACCCAAATGGAGTCATGGCCCCTAGACGCATGTGGTATCCCTACCACGATGTTGTTAAAGACACCATCCCACTTCCATTATGGAACCTCAAGTGGTTGTGATAATCCTGCTAGTACCTAATGACCATAATTCAATTACAGACAATTGAGGCATTGTGAAACGATCTCAGCCACAGCTTCCTTCATCCCTGGCCACCAGTACTGACACCAGATGTCCAAGTACATATTTTTCACACTATAAGATGTACCTCCAGAGGGTATGTATAGAACTACCACGAACCTACTCTCATAGCATCACCAGTACCATGGTGAATTTTCTAAAGAGGACATTGTGCTTCCCATCTTCATACAATCCATCAGGAGCCCATTCTGAGGATATCGAAGAATTTCTGGTGTCACAGTCAACATCCTACAACTATGCCTCCATGACTAGTTTTATGAGTGGGGGAGTAACAACCATCGAATAGAGGTAAACAACTTCACTATAGTCCATAAGGTATACTTTAATCATTGATAACTTATTTGTTTCCCCACTCAGTTGTTGCAACCCGATCCTCCTGCTGAGCGTGTCTGACACTACGTGCCCCTTCCCAAGAGTATAAACTATCTCAAAGACTTAGTCCTGGAGGAAATCAAACCCTATATGTTGTCTCAAATGATGAAAATCCAAGTATCACCTTTCCATGAACGTGAAAGGCTAACCCTCTTTAACTGATTGATGTTCCAATCAAACATTTGGTATTGGTACTCGTTCTTCCCGATTTTCTAGTTCAAGTGTTGAAAGAGGATACACAACCTCAAACTTCTATCTTCCTTCTTGGAAAATATCACTAGGTCTGTCCATGGTGAAACAATGGGTCTTTCTAATCCCATATCCTACAATTCCTCCAATTCTACCCTCATCTCACGAATCTCTATGGAATCCATTCGATATGCAGTAGTGGATATCAGTGATATCCTACGGTACAGGTCGATATAGATTTATACCTATCTATGAAAAGGTATACCTAGAACCTCATTAGAAAAAAATCATTGTACTCTTCTAGCACTATAGAAAAACATTGACTCACCTTCTATACTGCACTGAAGGTGAGGCTATCCAACTGGTGAGTTATCGGATGCACCCTCCTCTGAGAGAGTCTGTCCTGCACTAATTTTTTTTTCTTTTTTCGGTGAAGGAAAACCTGGTCCCATCTATTCAGACACATTACACCATATTGCTAAAACAATCAATATGTCCATGGAATGTGGATAACCAGTCCATGCCCAAGATGGAAACGTAAGGCCTTGACGCTGCTACTAGGAGATCCTAGGCAAAGCTCTTTCCTCATTGAGTAATATCACACTGTTGGCACCAGTCTGTAATCCTCGAATCCCCTACCGTAGTAGTATCTAGACACAATGATCGAGCCAATAGCTCTACCATAATCATTGATCTATGAACGAGAGTAGTGAAAATGAAGGAGTGACTAGACCCTATGCCTATAAGTACATAATATAGGGTAGATAATACATAGATCATACTTCATATCATCTCTTAAGTGTTGTGGTCATAAGCCTATGCTACTTAGAGCTGAGCTCTCCCATGTCTTCCTTCTCCCTGAGGTTGGGGTGGACCACCTAGCGGTGGTGGTGGTAACACCTCGAACTGTCTCCCAATACCTTCTGCTCAACCATACCCTTTTACAACCACCTCCCTATGAACCACCATGCTCAAACCATTGTTGTTGTCTAGGTGGACCCTCAACCATCTGTTGGTCATCTGTATGGTGGGTTGGTCAGTCATGGTCCATGTGTCACTACCCGCCGAATGAAAGGAAAATCATGGACCACAATCTGACTCCCTTTGGCCATAGAACCTCGCACTGCCGACCGTGAGTCCTGGGGTCGGCCACTTAAAGACCTGTACTGCTTGGGACCACACATCTATTGTCTACTACCTACCGAAGACTCTGCTGCCTGGGGTCTTTTGGTAGCTCTAACTACAGGCTCATGCTCCTCCAAGAAGCTCTCTATCAGAAGGACTTGCTCTAGTACCCTGTCCTGGGTAGCGATGGTGAGAGACACAACTGAAGACCTAATCTCCCACCTGAGTCCCTACTCCAAGGGTCAGCTCTAAAGAAATGGTCTTGCACCATTTCGGTATAGTATCATGAAAGATCTGTGAACCTTGTCGAGTACTCTACCACCATCATGTTGTCTTACTGTAGGTGAGGCAACTTTTCAATGCACATAGAGCGCAACGTCGTGGGAAAAAATTCATCCTGAAAAAGCCTCTCCATGTCAACCCAAGTGATGGTAACATCATCATGTGATTGAATGGTCAAGCTCCACCATCAACATGTTGAACCCTACGGAAGGCTTGCCGCCAAGATCTCCATCTAGTCAGGTGGTGTCTTAACTAAGTGGAAGGACCAAGTCACAAACTCTAACCAGTCCTCAGTAACCTGAGGATCTATCTCTCCCCTGAACCTGGGAGGTCTCTATATCTAAAACTTGTGTAGGGAAATGAGCCAATGAAAATCCACTACTAGAACTATTGGGAGTATATGCTGACCATCGGGTGGTGGTAGCACTGGTTCACGACTCGATGGGGACATCTCAATCAATAGTCTCTGAACGGATGCCTTGTCGCTAGGTGGGCTATCCACATAAACTTGTATCGAGATCGTGACTAGTTTTCTATGTAGATGAATCCAGAGATCGATCTAGATGTACCATGTTCAGAACATTATAATTAGTTAGCTAACTCTTATTATAAATCAGAATTCACTTTTCAACAATTGTTTTAATGCATTGAACTAATAACCGAATTCAATGTCCGGGTGTATGGATACGTCGGTCGCTGCGACAACATTGGACTTCCCAAAACTGAAATTCAAACTCAAAACACATTTCACTATTACCCAAAAACAAAAAAAAGGCTACCAGCAAGTGGTAGTAATTAACATGGATATCTGTACATACACACACATCCAACCAAGTCCCAAATTGAAAAATGGAAATAAAATACCACTAAATAACTTTGTAAATTTAAAGATGAAAGATTGTGGGCCAGAATACAAACCCAATAAAAATTACTGAAAACTGTAACGTACAAAAAGTACTCTGATGTCCATATGAATTAAACCCTACCTGATTGTGAGAGTAGGGAAGCTACTGGAATCTGAGGAAGTGTGTCCTTTCTTCCCGGTCTTACTGGGACTCACCTAGTCCTAGGCCACCAAGTCCACTATCACAGCGTCTGCCCATCCCGTCTACCATGGCACCCCTATCAAAACATCGGTCGTCTGCGCCAGACACAACACATGTGGGTGGAGCCTATGTAGGGGTGAGTAACACATTACTCAATAGGGACTCCAAAACAAAAAGGAACTAACACACACCAATTCCTCAATGTAAAACATGAAACACAAGATAGATCACACCAGGTATATTTAAGGGTAGTAATAGTATCCACATTATACAATTCAGTGAACACCTCAAATACTCGATAAATGATCATTTATCGAGTACAGTTGCACTTCCAAGTCTCACAGAGTTTCTTCCCACTAACCTTTAACTTCTTAGGTAATCCTCCCCATCACGTATCATGGGTCTTCCGGGTGGCATAGGGTTACTCCCCACCATGGCATGCTGAAGTACTCCTCTTGTCAAGTACCATGGGTCATCCAATTCACATTGAATATCTCCCCACCATGGGCCTAACAAGTCACACATAGGTGCTTCTAACTAGGCCGTCGAGTGACACATAGTCGGGAAAATATGTAGTCTTTAGGTCTCAACCAATCACAGGGTTCTGAATGTAGCACACTTAGGGGAACCAATCCTGAATCAATTATTCACTTTTAAGAGTCCATGAAAGTCACTACAAATCATGCCTAAAGATTCGTTTCCTTGAGAGGGTACCAACGCTGCAAATAGTCCGTCAATCAGATTGACGATTTTCATGATACAATCATTTTAGTAACTAGGGAGATGGTTGCGATGAGGCCTGATCAGACCCGATCGTACTGACCTGACCAACCCGGCTAGGGGGTTTCAAAAACAACAATTCATACTGATGGACCCGACCTGACCTGGTATGGGTCGGGGTCGGTCTGGTTCATCTTGGCCAGTGGTCTAGGCCTAATAGGCCTTGCTGGACCCCTCCCAGTTGGTAGATGGTCTAGCCCACCGGGTCGCCCGAGGACCTGGGCTAGTCCGGTGCGACCCAAAGAGGGTGTGAGTCTGGCATGATGATGTGGGTTCGACCTAATAAGTGCAGGTCCGGCCCATTGGGTTCATGTTCGGCCTACTGGGCAGCAAGACCGGCATGGCCCATTGAGCCGCAGGTCCGGCCTGCTAGGGGTTTGGCCCTCATCCAGTCTGCAAAAGGTGGACCGGTCCACCTTTCTTGGCATGGTCGGGAGCCATGTCCATGCCCCTCCATCACTGTGAGGGTCACCGTGGTGTGTCTCCTCTGCTGCGGTCAAGCGACCGTAGCCCGTCGCGTGGGACGCGTCTCAGTTCCGTGTCCATGGGTCTCCGTCGCGGTCGAGCAACCATATAAGGCCCCAACCTTAAACATTACGTAATCTTGAATTAAGTCAAGAATTATCATTGAGGATGTTTTCAAATTTATAGTTTTAGAGAATTAGGTCATAACATATACATAACAACTTGAATATTATATATAGATACTTCTACTCAGTATCAGTTTTTTTCATAAAAAAATCTCTTAAAAGAAAATAAGAATTCTTTTCTTGATATAAATCTTCGTAAATTATCTATTTCTCTAACCCTACCTTATATCATTTGAAAAAAATTTCAAAAACATGGTATGAATATAAAAACATTTGTAAGGGTTATAAAATAATGAAAGAAAACATTAGTCTATCAATACATACAAGTCAATGAAATCATACCTTCCAATCTTTAACATAACACTCTAGATCATAAGATTTATGAATAAGAAATAGAAATCATAAATCATAAAGGTAGCTTGGGGCATCCATAAGATACATACATAGTAGCTTTCAGTACTACTTAGGGAGTTACATATAGAATATCCATCATTGTATATTACCTAAATCTATTAGGAGAAACATTTATGTTTACCTATGTCATGTTACCTAATGCATTTGAGAGCTATCTGAGGCTCACCCGCCCTAGGTTTTCATGGAACCACATGTATACGAAAAAGATTCCCAAGAACCATAACATAAACATAACACATAACAAGCATAAAGGAAAGATAACATTCAACATTGCAATCACAATATGATATTTAAATATATTGGCATAATAAATCCATTCCCAAAACCATTTTCGAAACCCAAATACATAAAAAGAGAATATGGTATTTATTTTCCATTTAAAAATATTACGACTTGTTAAGAAATACCAATATCAAATAATCCTCACGGTGGTGGAAAGGTCATCATCACCATGTATGTTAAAAAGAAATAATATTTTTGACGTTTAGTAATATTATTTGTAAAAAAAAATATTCATTTTGAATGAAATTAAAAGTCAAAGGGGTTTATTATACAACATATAAAAAAAATTCGTTTATAAATTGAAGTATGACTCAAATAAATGAGATTGAGATGAAGACCCTTACAAAGGACATATCCTTAGATTAAGGACAAATCAATGACATAATTATTAGTAAAAAATAATAATACACCCAATATAAGTGGATATTAAGTGTAAAACAATATGATTTCATTTACACATATTCATAGCATGACATAAACAGTGTGTATAAGTTTAACCCAAATAATTGAAATTGGGATAAGAAGTTCTCTTACAAATATTTGGCAGCCTAACGACGTCCCTTATAAATTCGAAAAACTATTTGATGAGAGAGAAATGGGTCTATCATCACATGGACATAAAATTTACAGCAATAAGGATATATAATAACATATCCCAACTTTCGAGAATTTAAATTTAAAAACATGACATAAAAGAAGTATTTGACTAGAAGATGATAGTGAAAGGTTCCCTTATCAATTTAGAAACTTATAAAACATACGCCCCGTGAAATAAGGACCATACAATGAAAATGTAAATACCCATAAATTAAATTGTATTACATAAATAATAAAATCATGGGCAGTACATACAACATATAAAAGGAAATGGTGGAAAATATAGAATTAATCTAATGGGAATAAAAAGTGAGATGAAAACCCCTTACCACGTGTCCGACTTGACTCATTCCTTATTTAATCTCTTAAATAATAATATAAAGGTAATTTTTACTTTTATTATAAATTTTTTCAAGTTTATTATTACTTTTATATAACTTATTACCACATTATAAACATTACATAATCATATGAGTTAATAATGGTCATTTCGTCGATATTAGGTACTTGAGTCCAAAATGAAATTCTTATAATAACAAGTTGTCCATGTGGTAAAAATTACATTATCTCCATTATGATATTAATTATTTAGATATCATATGTATCATATATATCCAATATATATGAATTCGAAATAGTACATAACATTTGTAGATAAGAAATGAAATGTATCGTTCATTGAGACGGTAAGTCGTATGTACACATAAATGCTACTTTCAATTCTATTTCATAAATAATGGTATGAAAATGTAATGATACATAGGTATATTATAATTCTAGTATAATATAATATATAATTTCTTAATCCCCAGCCATTATACATTCAACGTGTAACACCCCAGGTAAATAAAGAATATGACATTGTCATATGTATCCATATTTGTGAATAAAATATTAATATGACATTAAAGGAAACGCTATGCTCGATGGCGTACCCAACACGCAACAACGAGTTTCTTGGGAATCTTACGTTGCACTCTAATAATAAAATAATATTAATTTAAATGGTAGTTAAAATGTAGCAGTTGTATTGGCGGGAATCGATAGAAATAACTAAAATATGATTATATATGTTTTTAAATGTTTTTACATTTATCCAATAAAAGATAAAGGCTTAAAATACAGAAAGAATTCAAGTTTAGGAGTATATGCCCTAGTTTTCACTAAAGGTTCACTTATCTCCTTTTGATGGCGAACTGTCATTAAATATAGTTTTGTTCACTCTTATACATTCTATTGGACCAAATAAAACTCTTCTTAAGAATTGGGACATCAAAATTTACTTTCGGTAAATTTTTGGTATATTTTCGATAATGTTCATTTTTTAATGAATAGTGTAAAATGTTGTATTTTAATTCAAAACGACTTTTTAATCTAATTTATTTATATTATTATATTATCTTTTGAATTGGTTTCAAAGTGAAATTAGAATATATTTTTACCATTAAATCCAATAGTGGTTTTTGGAATTAATTTCACTTTGAAATCAGACTTAAACTAGTGTCAATCTTTTGATACTTATTGTTTCATAAAAACACGCTATTTGATCTTACAGTGGGAATTAATTATTAAATTAATTAATGTGACTTATATGTTTTGAATTTTATAAAATAGACTTCATTTTTGAATTCGGAATATCAAATATAGCTTAGGGTGAATTTTTGGGATTTTTCTGAAAAACTTCAATTTTTGATTAATAGTGAAATCACTAAGTGGTACTTATAAAAACTGATTTTTCCGTTTAAATTAAATTTTTCCATCTTTGTGTTTTTAATATCAAAAATCTGACATACTTGGTGGTCATTAATAAGTAAAATGTGGTTCAATGGGATAAAATTAATTTTTTGCTGAATAGTAACTTATTAAGTTTTTAATCGCGATTAGAGGTAATTAGTATAGTTTATGGTAAGAATAATGTTTTAATAAAATGAAATGACCTAGACACATGTCCTACCCTCATTGGATGTGTCATGGCCGACCAATACAATCCATGGGTCAACTTGGGGACCCCATGGAGCCACTTTGTTTGGGAAATGACATAAATATCTTTTTATTTAATGTTATAGTAAAAATGACACAAACATGAAATGTTTTACTAAAAAAAATTACATGGGGTTATACAAGTCATATTTTTTACTATAAATAGTAATTGGAAAGATAAATTGATTTACTACGTCATAGTTTTTTTTTTAATTTTTAGACATTAAATAAATTAAATTATTTATGACAGCATGATGATGCAGCGATGACCTCATAATTTAACGATTTAAATAAAATGGAAGGATAATGTAATATATAAGACCTACACATGTCCAAAACCTATTGGATGTGTTGATTTAGAACCCTTATCACCTTATACTCGAAATACATTAATGTGGAACCTTTAAAATCCGAATCTCTTTTGAAAATAAAGTAACATTTTGTAACATTACAAGAGTGCCCCTCCTCTCCTCTTATAAAAGGCCTCCACCTCTACCTCCTTACCCACACTCCCAAAACCTTTGGCTCGGACAAACCCTTCCCATTTTGTCTCTCTACTTACCTCTCTTACTCCTTGATTCTTCACTTTGGGCAGAAGTCTTCCCAAGGAACCCTTTGAGCTCAAACCAAAGGGAGTTACCCGATTTTAAGGTAATGTCTTCACTTGTGTCCTTTTGTTTATTTTGCTTCTCCAACCCCCTAAACTCTTTTTATTCATTTATTTTGTAAAAAATACAGTATCTTCAAAATACTAGGATGTTTTTATAAGAAGGATTATAGCTACACTTACACACACCAACATCTAATGGTTAAAGAACATACTATTTCCGCGGATGGAGAATTTCTGCCTACCGAAACGATGATTGTCCAACATTCTTCTAACACCTTAAAAGGTGACCACTAAGATGACACTATATTTATATATGATATATAATATGTTTATTTTTTACTTAAGCTTCTGTATTTTTCATTTATGGCGTACCTTTATGGCTTCCATTATGGGTAAACGCGATATCTTCATTTAAAAAAAGTGCGGACTACCGCCCCCTCAAAGTGATCTGATTCGTCAATACCATATATGTTACGTATAAAAGATATATTTAATGATATTATATATGATACCATACTGGAATTAAAATTCTATTATGTATCATTATGTTTTAATTTCATTAAATATGAAATAGAAATGGAAGTAGCGTTCATGCGTACGTACGACTTACCATCTCCATGAACGATACATTTCATTTCTTATCTCAAAATGTTATGTAATATTATAAGTACATATATATAATGGATATATATTTAATATATTACATCTATATTATGGATATCATTCTGGAATTATAACATATATATATCTCTCTAATTTTTTTTAATTCCATTAATATGACAAAAAAATGAAAGTAGCGTTCATGTGTATGTACGGCCTACCGTCTCCATGAATGGTGATTTTCGTTTTTTTTCTCCAAATGATATGGAATAGTATAAAATGAATATTTACTGGATATATATGATATTTTAATCATTAATACTATTCTGGAAATTATTTTCTTATAACTACATGGGCAATCTTTTTTCAAACAAGTTCATTTTTGACCCATGTACCAAACATCGGCAATAACATCTGATATGAACTAACATTATTAAAAAATTATTATAACATTATAATATGTGATATTAACTGAATAATAATCTCTAAAGGAGGTAATTAGGCAATTATTAATTGAACAAAGTTTATTATTCAGGAATATAAAGAAACGGACAAGACAAGTGGGACTTGAGGTAAGAGATCTGACTCCTCTCTTTCTTTTAAAGTACACTCTTTTATGCAATTCTTTTTACATATCATCTTTCTTGTTATTGGTTTGTTATTTTATATTACTCTTACTGTAATTTTTATGTTCATATGATGAGAGACCCTATTCTCTCTCATCAATCCATTTTGGATGTTTTGAGTGGCGCCGTTAGGCTGCCAAATTTTCGTAAGAGATCTAACCTCTCTCTTTATTTATAAGTACTCTCCTTTTTGTCACTTATTTTAAGCTCCTATTTTTTATGATGGGGGACGCTCTTTTATATTCCTCTTTCTGTACATTTTATTGTAATGTGATGAGATACCCTATTTTTTCTCATCAATCCATATTTGGAATTTTTAAGTGGCACCGTTAGGCTGCCGAGTTTTCGTAAGGGATTTTTCATCTCACTTTTATTCCTGTGAGATTTATGCAACATTTGCCACAATTTCCTTTGAGTGGTCTATTTCTGACCATTATTTTACTCATTGTTTAATATTCTTTCATTTATGAGTATTTACATCAATGTTGTATTGTCCTTCTTTCACGGGTCGTATGTTTCGAAAGATACCCATGTCGGTAAGGGAACCTTTCTCCCTCCTCTTTGTAAAAGACTTCTTTTGTTGGGTCTTTTAATTTACATAGTGATATGTTGGGATATGTTCTCATATATCCTAATTGATGTAAATTATATGTCCAAGTGATGAGATACCCTTTTTTTATGTGATGCCGTTAGGCTGTCAAGGGAACTTCTTAACCCAATTTTGATTTCTTTGGGTTCAACATGTAGTTATTGAATATGTCATCCTTTGAATATGTGTGAATGACCTTTGGTTATTTTACAATTAATATCCACTTATATTTGGTGTATTTGTTTGTCACACATAATTATGTAATTGATTTATCCTTAAACCAAGTATACTGTCTTTGTATGGGATTTCGTCTCAATCTCCTTTCATTGAGGTATATTGTGTTTTATACTCAACCTTCTTTTATACATTGTATAAACACCATTTACTTTTATGTTTATTCAAAAGGAATATTTTTTATACGAAGCGTTTACTAAACGACAAAAGGGAATGTTTTTGTCGTACGTATGTGGCGACAACGAATTCTCTGCTGCCGTGACCATTATTTGAGTTTTGGCTTCCTCTACAAGCCATACCTTCTTTTTAAAAGAAAATTAAATACCCTGTTTTACTATTCTTTTATTTTGGTATTGAAAATGTTTTTCATAATGTTTTTATATCAATGTGTTGTATTGATATCTTGTGATTGAAAGGTGGAAATGTTATGTTTCCTTTATGCATGTTTTATGTGATATGATTATGTTGAGGTTCATGGGTATTATTATGAAGACGGGTGGTCCCGTGATAAACTAAGGGCGGGTGATCCCGATATAGCTCTCCAATGAATTGGGTAACGCGAAGGAGTGAAACGTTAAGGTTTCTCTGAAGAGATTTAGGTAATATACTGTGGTGGGTATTCCAAACGTAACCAAGAGGGTTACTCCCTATGTAAGAATGTTATGAATGCCTCATGTTACCTTTTATGTCTTATGATTTATATGATTTATTCATGATGTTATATGGTATGTTAAAGTGCTTATGTTTTATGGGTAAAGTATGATTTCATTCTTATGTATACATGTACTCATGTTTCCTTTCCATATTTTTATATCCCTTACTGAGCTTTTTATGCTCATCCCAAGTTTTTGAAATGTTTTTCATAGGTCAAGGGAAGGGTACATGATATGATGACAGTGTCAAGTATGTGTCAAGAAAGAATCCATGTTTTATTTTAAATATGTTTCCATTTATGGGAAGAATGAATACTGTCTTTTATGTAACCACTTTGTTTAAATGTGGAATGTAATGCAAGTTTCATGATCTAATTCTCTAAAACTCTAAACCTGAATAGATCCTCAATGTATACTCTTGTAATAACTAAAGATTAAGTATGTTTTAAGGATGGGGCCTTATAGTTGGTATCAAAGGTCAGTTAAGATAACTTTAGAGGTTAGGGTATTCTTTAAGCATAAGTGACATTACCATAACGGTTAAGATTTCAGAAAGAGTCCTAGATTTAGATAAAGTGAATGAGTAAGTATATCTTAGTGTTTATCTTCCCCATTAGTACATGATGGTTTTGTTGATATAATCACACCGACCTTTTTGGTTTTAGTAAATGGCTGGATCCAGCAGGCACCAAAGTAACAGTGGATGTGAAGGAAACTGTGACAGTTTTTTGAGAAAGTAACTGAATGATATGGGAGCTGCAATGAGAACTCTTGTGATTATCCTCAACCAACTATCTGGAGTCATGATTGAAAACCTAAACCTTGGTGATTTCCTTAAGGTATCACATATGCGAGAAAAACAAATCCCTACGGAAGTACAGGTAATAATCATAAAGGTAAGTGTGTTCAAAAACCTATGTGTCAAAGATGTGGAAAGAAACACCTAGGAAAATGTTTCAAAGGGACAGAAATATTCTATATATGTGGAAATGAAGGTCATAAAGCAAGAACCTGCCATAGAAAAAGGAAGCATCCAGATGACTCGAGGAAAGGGAAAGAAGTTATTTCTGAGGGATCAATTGAATGTTTTAAATGTGGTGTGCATGGTCATTATGCGAACACATGTCCTATGAAGATGTTTCGTGAATGGGATCAACAAGAGCATACAAATGTTCGTTTACCAATACCTAATTCCATTCCGATTAAGGATGAAAAAACTGACAATGACCAATCAAAGGTATGTATTATTTCATGACTGTTGTTTTCCTATTTTGGAATCTTAGGATATGATTCATGATTTTGTTTGTAGGAAAGAGGTATTTCGGAATAAGTTGGAAAGGAATGGTTAATGGATCATGAAGAATGTTGAATGAGTAAGATGTCAACATATAAGGGATTCAAGAGTTATGGTGAAATTCTTAAGAGTATTAAGTCCCTTTTGATGATTGGGTTACATTAGAAGACTTTTTATATTATGTGTAACCCTGATGTTTAATATATGCAAATTTTATTCAAGGAATAATTATCTTTTCTTTTGTGGACATAGTTATAAAGAACCATTTGGGTTTATATGATCCTTACGTTTGAGGTTAAATAATGTTATGGTTATTTTTGATGATTTTATACCTTTTTGGGGAATGATTTGAGATTTATATAGTATTGGAAAAAGGACAACACGCAGACCGTGTGACTACCTGTCGCGTCGGAAAAAGCTGTGGGAATCGAACCCACAACCAAAGTTCAACTGGTATTTGTCACCTACCACTGGACTACGTGAAGTCCCTGGTTAGTTTCACTGATTATTTTTAGTTATATGATTTTATGAATTAAGAGTAAGTAGATTTTGGGTTATTTATGAAAATTATTAACCTCTCATGGAGGATATGTGATTAGGCTAATTACTTTTCAATACGAGAATTTAGGAGCAACTATTGTTGTTTGGAGAAAAATGTTACGATTTAACTTTGAAGACTATGTGACTAAATCCTTAAAATATTTGGGTTTTAATATTAGTTTGGTTGACTTGGAAGAATTTTATGGACAAATTGATTATAGAATGGTCCTCGTTGAGCTTTGGGTTTTGGTGGACAAATTTTGGAGATTAAGAATATATTTTCTTTTTATAAAGGGTTATCATTTTCTGGATTATATGATCTTGTACTAACCTTTTTGGTTTTGGTATTTGTAAAATTATAAAGACATGATAAGTATATAGTTATCTTCTATGGATTAGTTGACTCTCTAGAAGTTGTTTATAGTACTCTTAATGCGAACAAGTCTCCCTAAATAGTTGTCTTTTAGAAAAAAAATATGAGTTTGATTAAGGAATCTAGTAAATGTTGAAAGTCAACATGATAAGTGATTACGTTTCCTTATGAATAAATTCATCAATAAAAAGTAACATAAAACAAAAATGTTGTCTATTAACTTTTCCTACTGGGGAATCGAATATCGTATAGCCCATCACAAGTTTGTGATTTTCTTGTGGTTAACTTTCTCCTAAACATTTTTTCTATCACTCTCCATTAGAACATGACCCTTTGTTTTTTCCTCCATGTCCATATTTTCATACTTGGAATCCTAGTATGGGTTAACTCGGGTGACCTTTGTACTTATCTTTATTTATTTTAAACTGATTGTTTTACCGACACTTGTTCCGATGTGGGACATTCAAGGATGTTTCCAAGATCAATTTTAAAAATTGAGAGGATGAAATTCCCAAAAGGGGGGAAGGATGTAACACCCCAGGTAAAGAAAGAATATGAAATTTTCATATTTATCCATATTTGTGAATAAAATATTAATTTGACTTTAAAGGGGATGCTATGCTCGATGGCGTACCCAACACGCAACAAAGAGTTTCTTGGGAATCTTACGTTGCACTCTAAAAATAAAATAATATTAATTTAAATGGTAGTTAACATGTATCCGTTGTATTGGCGGGAATGTATAGAAATAACTAAAATATGATTATATATGTTTTTAAATGTTTTTACATTTATCCAATAAATGATAAAGGCTTAAAATATGGAAAGAATTCAATTTTAGGCGTATATGCCCTAGTTTTCACTAAAGGTTCACTTATCACCTTTTGATGGTGATCCTTCATTAAATATAGTATTGTTCACTCTTATAAATTATATTGGACCAAATGAAACTCTTCTTAAGAACTGGGACATCAAAATTTACTTTGTGTAAATTTTTGGTATCTCTCCGATAAAGTTCATTTTTTAATGAATAGTGTAAAATGTTGTATTTTAATTCAAAACCTATTTTCATTCTAATTTATTTATATGATTAGATTATATTTTTAATTGGTTTTAAAGTTAAATTAGAATATATATTTATCATTAAATCCAATAGTGGTTGTTTTAATTAATTTCACTTTGAAATCAGACTTAAACTAGTGTCAATCTTTTGATACTTATTGTTTCACAAAAACACGCTATTTGCTCTGACAAAGGGAATTAATTATTAAATTAATTAATGAGACTTATATGTTTTGAATTTTGTAAAATAGACTTCATTTTTGAATTTGGAATATCAAATATAGCTTATGGTGAATTTTTGGGATTTTTCTGAAAAACATCAATTTTTGATGAATAGTGAAACCACTAAGTGGTACTTATAAAAATTGATTTTTCCATTTAAATGAAAATTTTCCATCTTTGTGTTTTGAATTTTAAAAATCTGACCTAAAAGGTTGTCATTAAGATGTAAAATGTGGTTCAATGGGATAAAAATAATTTTTTGGTGAATAGTAACTTATTAAGTTTTTAATCGCGATTAGAGGTATTTAGTGTAGTTTATGGTAAGAATAATGTTTCAATAAAATAAAATGACCTAGAAACATGTCCTACCCTCATTTTATGTGTCACGGCCGACCATGAAAATCCATGGGTCAACTTGGGGACCCCATGGAGCCACATTGGTTGGGAAATGACATAAATATCTTTTTATTTAATGTCAAAGTAAAAACGACAGAAACATGAAATGTTTTACTAAAACAATTTTTACATGGGGTTATACAAGTCATATGTTTTACTATAAATAATCATTGGAAAGATAAAACTATTTAATACATCATAGTATTTTTATTATAATTTTTAGAAATTAAATAAATTAAATTATTTATGACATCATGATGATGCAGTGATGACCTCATTATTTAATGATTTAAATAAAATGAAAAGATAATGTAATATCTAAGACCTACACATGTACAAAACCTATTGGAAGAGTGGATTTATAACCCTTATCACCTTATCCTCAAAATAAATAAATGTGGGACCTTTAAAATCCGAAACCCTTTTGAAAATAAAGTAACATTTTGTAACTTTACAAGAGTGCCCCTCCTCTCCTCTTATAAAAGGCCCCCACCTCTACCTCCTTACTCACACTCCCAAAGCCTTTGGATCGGCCAAACCCTGCCCATTTTGTCTCTCCACATCCCTCTATTACTCCTTCAAGCCTCACTTTGGGCATATGTCTTCCCAAGGAATCCTTTGAGCTCAAACCAAACGGAGTTACCCGATTTTAAGGTAATGTCTTCACTTGTGTCCTTTTGTTTATTTTGCTTCTCCAACCCCCTAAACTCTTTTTAGTCATTTATTTTGTAACAAATACAGTATCATCAATATACTAGGTTGTTTTTATAAGAAGTATTCGAGCTAAACTTACACACACATACATCTAATGGATAATGAACATACTGTTTCCGTGGATGGAGAATTTCTGCCTCCCGAAACGATGATTGTTCAACATTCTTCTAACACCGTCAAAGGTGGCCATTAAGATGACACTATATTTATATATTATATTTAATATGCTTATGTTTTACTTAAACTTATTTATTTTTCATTTATGGCGTACCTTTATGGCTTCCATTATTGGTAAACGCGATATCTTCATTTAAGGAATTGCGGACTACCACCCCCTCAAAGTGATTTGATCGTTAATACCATATGTGGTACGTATAAAGCATATATTTAATGATATTATATATTATACAATACTGGAATTAAAAAACTATTATGTATCATTATGTTTTAGTTCCATTAAATATGAAATAGAAATGGAAGTATCGTTCATGCGTACGTACGGCTTACCGTCTACATGAACGGTACATTTCATTTCTTATCTCAAAATGTTATGTAATATTATAAGTACATATATATAATGGATATATATATATAATATATTACATCTAAATTATGGATATAATTATGGAATTATAATATATATATATCTCTCTCATTTTGTTTTAATTCCATTAATATGACAAAAAAATGAAAGTAGCGTTCATGCGTACGTACGACCTACCCTCTCCATGAATGGTGCTTTTCGTTTTTTTATCTCCAAATGATATGGAATAGTATAAAATGAATATTTACTGGATATATATGATATTTTAATCATTAATACTATTCTGGATGTTATTTACTTATAACTACATGGGAAATCTTTTTTCAAACAAGTTCATTTTTGACTCATGTACCAAACATCGGCAAAAACGTCTGATATGAACTAACATTATTAAACAATTATTATAACATTATAATATGTGATATGAACTGAATAATAATCTCTAAAGGAGTTACTTAGGAAATTATTAATTGAACAAAGTTTATTATTCATGAATATAAAGAAACGAACAAGACAAGTTGGACTTGAGGTTAGGGATCCGACTCCTCTCTTTCTTTTAAAGTACACACTTTTATGTCATTCCTTTTAAATACCATATTTCTTGTTATTGGGATTTTCTTTTATATTACTCTTACTGTATGTTTTATTTTCATATGATTAGAGACCCTGTTCTCTCTCATCAATCCATTTTGGAAGTTTTGAGTGGCGCCGTTAGGCTGCCGAATTTTCGTAAGAGATCTAACCTCTCTCTTTCTTTTTAAGTACTCTCCTTTATGTCACTTCTTTTAAGCTCCTATTTTTTATGATGTGGGATGTTCTTTTATATTCCTCTTTATGTACATATTATTGTAATTTTATGAGATACCCTATTTTATCTCATCAATCCATTTTTGGATGTTTTAAGTGGCGCCGTTAGG
The DNA here is from genome assembly GCA_963277665.1 of Viscum album. Lineage (NCBI taxonomy): Eukaryota > Viridiplantae > Streptophyta > Magnoliopsida > Santalales > Viscaceae > Viscum > Viscum album. The sequence continues at coordinate 371,811,032 of OY728160.1, read as the reverse complement.
CTGCCTAGTTTTCGTACGGGATTTTTCATGTCACTTTTATTCCTGTTAGATTTATGAAACATTTTACACAATTTCCTTTGAGTGGTGTATGGTCTGACCATTATTTTACTCATTGTGTAATACTCTTTCATTTATGAGTATTTACATCAATGTTGCATTGTCCCTCCTTCACGGGGCGTATGTTTCGAAAGATACCCATGTCGGTAAGGGAACCTTTCACCCTACTCTTTTTAAAAGACTTATTTTGTTGGGTCTTTTAATTTACATATTGATATGTTGGGATATGTTCTCATATATCATTATTGATGTAAATTTTATGCCCAAGTGATGAGATACCCTTTTTTAATGTAACGCCGTTAGGCTGTCAAGGGAACTTCTTAACCCAATTTTGATTTCTTTGGGTTCAACATGTAGTTATTGAATATGTCATCCTTTGAATATGTGTGAATGAACTTTGGTTATTTTACACTTAATTTCCACTTATATTTGGTGTATTCGTTTGTCACACATAATTATGTAATTGATTTATCCTTAAACCAAGGATACCGTCATTATATGGGATTTCGTCTCAATCTCCTTTCATTGAGGCATATTGTGTTTTATACTCAACCTTCTTTTATACGGTGTATAAACCTCTATTACTTTTAAATTTATTCAAAAGGAATATTTTTTATACGAATCGTTTACTAAACGACAAAAGGGAATGTTTTTGTCGTACGTATACGGCGACAACGACTTCTCCGCCGCTGTGACCATTATTTGAGCTTCGGCTTCCTCTAAAATCCATACCTTCTTTTTAAAAGAAAATGAAATACCATGTTTTATTTTTATTTTATTTTGGTATTGAAAATGGTTTTCATAATGTTTTTATATCAATGTGTTGTATTGATATCTTGTGATTGAAAGCTGGAAATGATATGTTTCCTTTATGCATGTTTTATGTGATACGATTATGTTGAGGTTCTTGGGCATTATTATGAAGACGGGTGGTTCCGTGATAAACTAAGGGCGGGTGAGCCTAATATAGCTCTCCAATGCATTGCGTAACGCGAAGGAGTGAAACGTTAAGGTTTCTCCGAAGAGATTTAGGGAATATACTATGGTGGGTATTCCAAACGTAACCAAGAGGGTTACTCCCTACGTAAGAATGTTATGAATGCATCAAGTTACCTTTTATGTCTTATGATTTATATGATTTATTCATGATGTTATAAGGTATGTTAAAGTGCTTATGTTTTATAAGTAATGTATGATTTCATTCTTATGTATACATGTACTCATGTTTCCTTCCATATTTTTATATTCCTTACTGATCTTTTTATGCTCATCCTATGTTTTTGAAATGTTTTTCACAGGTCAAGGGAAGGGTACATGATGTGATGATAGTGTCAAGGATGTGTCAAGAAAGAATCCATGTTTTATTTTAAATATGTTTCCGTTGATGGGAAGAATGAATATTGTCGTTTATGTAACCACTTTGTTTAAATGTGGAATGTAATGCAAGTTTCATGATCTAATTCTCTAAAACTATAAACCTGAAAAGATCCTCAATGTGTAATCTTGTAATAAATAATGATTAAGTAAGGTTTAAGGGTGGGGCCTTATAGTTGGTATCAAAGGTCGTTTTAGATAACTTTAGAGGTTAGGGTATTCTTTAAGCATAAGTGACATTACGATAACAGTTAAGATTTCAGTAAGAATCCTAGTTTTAGATAAAGTGAATGAGTAAGTATATCATAGTGTTTATCTTCCTCATTAGTACATGATGGTTTTGTTGATATACCCACACTGACCTTTTTGGTTTTAGTAAATGGCTGGATCTAGCAGGAACCAATGTAACAGTGGATGTGAAGGAAACTGTGACAGTTTTTTGAGCAAGCAACTGAATGATATGGGAGCTGCAATGAGAACTCTTGTGATTATCATCAACCAACTATCTGGAGTCATGAATGACCACCTCAACCTTGGTGATTTCTATAAGGCATCATATATGCGAGAAACAAATCCCTACGGAAGTACAGGTAATAATCATAAAGGTACGTGTGTTCAAAAACCTATGTGTCAAAGATGTGGAAAGAAACACCTAGGAAAATGTTTCAAAGGGACAGAAATATTCTATAGATGTGGAAATGAAGGTCATAAAGCAAGAACCTTCCATGGAAAAAAGAAGCATCCAGTTGACTCGAGGAAAGGGAATGAAGTTCTTTCTGAGCGATCAATTGAATGTTTTAAATGTAGGGTGCATGGTCATTATGCAAACACATTTCCTATGAAGATGTTTCGTTAATGGGATCACCAAGAGCATACAAATGTTTGTTTACCAATACCTAATGCCATTCTGACTGAGGATGAAGAGACTGTTAATGACCAATCAAAGGTATGTATTATTTCATGACTATTTTTTTTCCTATTTTGGAATCTTAGGATATGATTCATGATTTTGTTTGTAGGAAAGAGGTATTTCGAAATAAGTTGTAAAGGAATGGTTATTGGATCATGAAGAATGTTGAATGAGTAAGATGTCAACATATAAGGGCTTCAAGTGTTATGGTGATATTCTTAAGAGTATTAAGTCTCTTTTGATGATGGGGTTACATTAGAAGACTTTTTATATTATGTGTAACCCTGATGTTTAATATATGCAAATTTTATTCAAGGAATAGTTATCATTTATTTTGTGGACATAGTTATAAAGAACCATTTGGGTTTATATGATCCATACTTTTGAAGTTAAATTATGTTATGGTTATTTTTGATGATTTTATCCCTTTTTGGGGAATTATTTGAGAATTATATAGTTTTGGAAAAAGGACAACACGCAGACCGTGTGACTACCCGTCGCGTCGGGCAAAGCTGCGGGAATCGAACCCAAAACCAAAGTGCGACTGGTATTTATCGCCTACCACTGAACTACGTGAATTCCCTGGTTAGTTTGACTGATTCTTTTTAGTTATATGATTTTTTGAATTAAGAGTAAGTAGATTTTGGGTTATTTATGAAAATGATTAACCTATCATGGATGATATGTGATTAGGTTAATTACTTTTCAATACAATAATTTAGGATCAACTGATGTTGTTTGGAGATAAATGTTACGATTTAACTTGGAAGACTATGTGACAATATCCTTCAAATATTTGGGTTTCAATATTATTTTGGTTTACTTTGAATAATTTTATGGAAAAATTGAATATAGAATGGTCCTCGTTGAACTTTGGGTTTTGTTGGACAAATATTGGAGATTAAGAATAGATTTTATTTTTATTAAGGGTTTTCCTTTTCTGGATTATCTGATCTTGTACTAACCTTTTTTGTTTTGGTTTTGGTTAATGTCTAAAGACAAGGGAAGTATATAGTTCTCTTTTGTGGATTAGGTGACTCTCTAGAAGTTGATTATAGTACTCTTAATGCGAACAAGTCTCCCTAAATACTCGTCTTTTGGAAAAAAATATGAGTTTGATTAAGGAATCTAGTAAAATTTGAAAGTCAACATGATAAGTGATTATGTTTACTTATGAATAAATTCCTCAATAAAAAGTAACTTAAAACAAAAATTTTGTCTATTAACTTTTCCTACTGGGAAATCGAATACCGTTTAACCCATCACAAGTTTGTGATTTTTTGGTGGTTAACTTTATCCTAAACATGTTTTCTATCACTCTCCTTCAGAACATGACCCTTTTTTTTTCCGCCATGTCCATATTTTCATACTTGTAATCCAAGTATGGGTTAACTCGGGTGACCTTTGTACTTATCTTTCTTTATTTTAAAGCGATTGTTTTACCGACTCTTGTTCCGATGTGGGACTTTCAAGGATGTTTCCAAGCTCAATTTTAAAAATTGTGAGGACGCAATTCCCAAAAGGGGGGAAGGATGTAACACGCTAGGTAAATAAAGAATATGAAAATTTCATATTTTTTTAATATTTTTGAATAAAATATTAATATGACTTTAAAGGGGACGCTATGCTCGATGGCGTACCCAACATGCAACAACAGGTTTCTTGGAAATCTTACGTTGCACTCTAAAAATAAATTAATATTAATTTAAATGGTAGTTAACATGTATCCATTGTATTGGCGGGAATAGATAGAAATAACTAAAATATTATTATATATGTTTTTAAATGTTTTTACATTTATCCAATAAAAGATAAAGGCTTAAAATACGGAAAGAAATCAATTTTAGGCGTATATGCCATAGTTTTCACTAAAGGTTCACTTATCACCTTTTGATGGAGAACCATCATTAAATATAGTCTTGTTAACTCTTATACATTCTATTGGAACAAATAAAACTCTTCTTAAGAATTGGGACATCAAAATTTACTTTGTGTAAATTTTTGGTATCTTTCCGATAAAGTTCATTTTTTAATGAATAGTGTAAAATGTTGTATATTAATTCAAAACCACTTTTTAATCTAATTTATTTATATGATTATATTATCTTTTTAATTGGTTTTAATGTGAAATTAGAATATATTTTGACCATTAAATCCAATAGTGGTTGTTGGAATTAATTTCACTTTGAAATCGGACTTAAACTATTGTCAATCTTTTGATACTTATTGTTTCATAAAAACACGCTATTTTCTCTGACAGTGGGAATTAATTATTAAATTAATTAATGTGACATATATGTTTTTAATTTGTAAAATAGACTTCATTTTTGAATTCGGAATATCAAATATAGCTTAGGTTGAAATTTTTGTATTTTTCTGAAAAACTTCAATTTTTGATGAATAGTGAAACCACTAAGTGGTACTTATAAAAACTGATTTTTCTGTTTAAATGAAATTTTTCCATCATTGTGTTTTGAATTTAAAAAATCCGACATAAATGGTTGTCATTAAGAAGTAAAATGTGGTTCAATGGGATAAAAATAATTTTTTGGTGAATAGTAACTTATTAAGTTTTTAATCGCGATTAGAGGTAATTAGTGTAGTTTATGGTATGAATAATGACTTAATAAAATGAAATGACCTAGAAACATGTCCTAACCTCATTTGATGTGTCATGGCCGACCAAGAAAATCCATGGGTCAACTTGGGGACCCCATGAAGCCACTTTGGTTGGGAAATGACCTAAATATCTTTTTATTTAATGTTCATGTAAAAATGACACAAACATGAGATGTTTTACTAAAACAAATTTTACATAGGGTTATACAAGTTATATTTTTGACTATAAATATTCATTGTAAATCTATAAAGATTTCCTACATCATAGTATTTGTTTATAATTTTTAGACATTAAATAAATTAAATTATTTATGACATCATGATGATGTAGCGATGACCTCATTATTTAACGATTTAAATAAAATGGAAAGATAATGTAATATATAAGACCAACACATGTCCAAAACCTATTGGATGAGTGTATTTCTAACCCTTATCACCTTATCCTAGAAATAAATCATTGTGGAACCTTTAAAATCCGAAACTCTTTTGAAAATAAAGTAACATTTTGTAACTTTACAAGAGTGCCCCTCCTCTCCTCTTATAAAAAGCCCCCACCTATACCTCATTACCCACACTCCCAAAGCCTTTGGCTTGGCCAACCTCTGACCATTTTGTCTCTCCACTTCCCTTTATTACTCCTTGATGCCTCACTTTGGGCAGAAGTCTTTCCAAGGAACCCTTTGAGCTCAAACTAAAGGGAGTTACCCGATTTTAAGGTAATGACTTCACTTGTGTACTTTTGTTTATTTTGCTTCTCCAACCCCCTAAACTCTTTTTATTCATTTATTTTGTAAAAAATGCAGTATCTTAAAAATACTAGGATGTTGTTATAAGAAGTATTATAGATACACTTACACACACCTACATCTAATGGTTAAAGAACATATTGTTTCCGTGGATGGCGAATTTATGCCTCCCGAAACGATGATTGTTCAACATTATTCTAACGCCTTAAATGGTGGCCATTAAGATGAAACTATATTTATATATGATATCTAATATGTTTATGTTTTACTTAAGCTTCTGTATTTTTCATTTATGGCATACCTTTATGGTTTCCATTATGGGTAAACGCGATATCTTCATTTAAGGAAGTGCGGACTACGGCCCCCTCAAAATGATTTGATTCGTTAATACCATTTGTGGTACGTATAAAGGATATATTTAATGATATTATATATGATACCATACTGGAATTAAAATAATATTATTTATCATTATGTTTTAATTCCATTAAATATGAAATAGAAATGGAAGTAGCGTTCATGCGTACGTACGGCTTACCGTCTCCATGAACGGTACATTTCATTTCTTATCTCAAAATGTTATGTAATATTATAAGTTAATATATATAATGGATATATGTGTAATATATTAAATCTAAATTATGGATATCATTCTGGAATTATAACTTATATATATCTCTCTCATTTTCTTTTAATTCCATTAATATTACAAAAAAATGAAAGTAGCGTTCATGAGTACGTACGGCCTACCATCTCCATGAATGGTACTTTTCGTTTTTTTATCTCCAAATGATATGGAATAGTATAAAATGAATATTTACTGGACATATATGATATTTTAATCATTAATACAATTTTGGAAATAATTTACTTATTACTACATGGACAATCTTTTTTCAAACAAGTTCATTTTTGACTCATGTACCAAACATCGGCAAAAACGTCTGATATGAACTAACATTATTAAAAAATTATTATAAAATTATAATATGTGATATGAACTGAATAATAATCTATAAAGGAGGTACATAGGCATTTATTAATTTACCAATGTTTATTATTCAGGAATATAAAGAAACGAATAAGACAAGTTGGACTTGAGGTAAGGGATCCGACTCCTCTCTTTCTTTTAATGTACACTCTTTTATGCCATTCCTTTTAAATCTCATCTTTCATGTTATTGGGATGTTCTTTTGTATTACTATTACTTTAATTTTTATGTTCATATGATTAGAGACCCTATTCTCTCTCATCGATCCACTTTGGAAGTTTTGAGTGGCGCCGTTAGGCTGCCGAATTTTCGTAAGAGATCTAACCTCTCTTTTTTTTAAGTACTCTACTTTATGTCACTTCTTTTAAGCTCCTATTTTTTATGATGGGGGATGTTATTTTATATTCCTCTTTCTTTAAATTTTATTTTAATATGATGAGATACCCTATTTGATCTCATCAATCCATTTTTGGAAGTTTTAAGTGGCTCTGTTAGGCTGCCGAGTTTTCGTAAGGGATTTTTCATCTCACTTTTATTCCTGTGAGATTTATGCTACAGTTGCTACAATTTCCTTTTATTGGTGTATTTTATGACCATTATTTTACTCATTGTGTAATATTCTTTCATTTATGAGTATTTACATCAATGTTTCATTGTCCTTCTTTCATGGGGTGTATGTTTTGAAAGATACCCATGTTGGTAAGGGAACCTTTCACCCTCCTCTTTTTAAAAGACTTATTTTGTTGGGACTTTTAATTTACTTATTGATATGTTGGGATATGTTCTCATTTATCCTTATTGATGTAAATTTTATGTCCAAGTGATGAGATACCCTTTTTTTGATGTGACGCCGTTAGGATTTCAAGGGAACTTCTTAACCCAATTTCGATTTCTTTGGGTTCAACATGTAGTTATTGAATATGTCATCCTTTGAATATGTGTGAATTAACTTTGGTTATTTTACACTTAATATACACTTATAATTGGTGTATTCGTTTGTCACACATAATTATGTAATTGATTTATCATTAAACTAAGGATACCGTCTTTGTATGGGATTTCATCTCAATCTCCTTTCATTGAGGCATATTGTGTTTTATACTCAACCTTATTTTATACGGTGTATACACCCCTTTGAGTTTTACGTTTATTCAAAAGGAATCTTTTTTATATGAAGCGTTTACTAAACGACAAAAGGGAATGTTTTTGTCGTACGTATGCAGTGACAACGACTTCTCCGCCGCCATGACCATTATTTGAGTTTCGGCTTCCTCTACAAGCCATTACTTCTTTATAAAAGAAAATTAAATACCATGTTTTACTTTTCTTTTATTTTGGTATTGAAAATAGTTTTCATAATGTTTTTATATCAATGTGTTGTATTTATATCTTGTGATTGAAAGGTGGAAATGTTATGTTTCCTTTATGCATGTTTTATGTGATACGATTATGTTGAGGTTATTGGGCATTATTATGAATACAGGTGGTTCCGTGATCAACTAAGGGCGGGTGAGCCCGATATAGCTATCCAATGCATTGGGTAATACGAACGAGTGAAATTTTAAGGTTTCTCCGAAGAGATTTAGGGAATATACTGTGGTGGGTATTCCAAACGTAACCAAGAGGGTTACTCCCTACGTAAGAATGTTATGAATTCCTCAAGTTGCCTTTTATGTCTTATAATTTCTATGATTTATTCATGATGTTATAAGGTATGTTAAAGTGCTTATGTTTTATGGGTAAAGTATGATTTCATTCTTATTTATACATGTACTCATGTTTCCTTTCCATATTTTTATATCCCTTACTGAAATTTTTATGCTCATCCCATGTTTTTGAAATGTTTTTCACAGGTCAAGGGAAGGGTACATGATGTGATGATAGTGTCAAGGATGTGTCAAGAAATAATCCATGTTTTATTTTAAATATGTTTCCATTGATGGGAATAATGAATACTGTCTATTATGTAACCACTTTGTTTAAATGTGGAATGTAATGTAATTTTCATGATCTAATTCTCTAAAACTCTAAACCTGAAAAGATCCTAAATGTGTAATCTTGTAATAACTAAATATTAAGTAATGTTTAAGGCTGGGGCCTTATAGTTGGTATAAAACGTCGGTTTAGATAACTTTAGAGGTTTGGGTATTCTTTAAGCATAAGTGACATTTCCATAACGGTTAAGATTTCAGAAAGAGTCTTAGTTTTAGATAAAGTGAATGAGTAAGTATATATTTGTGTTTATCTTCCTCATTAGTACATGATGGTTTTGTTGATATACTCACACGGACATTTTTGGTTTTATTAAATGGTTGGATCTAGTAGGCACCTAAGTAACAGTGGATGTGAAGGAAACTGTGACAGTTTTTTGAGCAAGAAACTTAATGATATGGGAGCTGCAATGAGAACTCTTGTTATTATCCTCAAACAACTATATGGAGTCATGATTGACCACCTAAACCATGGTGATTTCTCTAAGGAATCATATATACGAGAAAAAAATCCCTACGGACGTACAGGTAATAATCATAAAGGTAAGTGTGTTAAAAAACCTATGTGTCAAAGATGTGGAAAGAAACACCTAGGAAAATGTTTCAAAGGGACCGAAATATGCTATAGATGTGAAAATTAAGGTCATAAAGCAAGAACCTACCATGGAAAAAGGAAGCATCCAGTTGAGTCGAGAAAAGGGAAAGATGTTCTTTCTGAGGGATCAATTGAATGTTTTAAATGTGGTGTGCATGGTCATTATGCAAACACATGTCCTATGAAGAAGTTTCTTGAATGGGATCACCAAGAGCATACAAATGTTCATTTACCAATACCTAATGCCATTCCGATTTAGGATGAAGAAACTGACAATGACCAATCGAAGGTATGTATTATTTCATGACTATTGTTTTCCTATTTTGGAATCTTAGGATATGATTCAGGATTTTGTTTGAAGGAATGAGGTATTTCAGAATAAGTTGGAAAGAAATGGTTAATGGATCATGAAGAATGTTGAATGAGTAAGATGTCAACATATAAGGGATTCAAGAGTTATGGTGAAATTATTAGGATTATTAAGTCTCTTTTGATTATGGGGTTACATTAGAAGACTTTTTTTATTATGTGTAACCCTGATGTTTAATATATGCAAATTTTATTCTAGGCATATTTATCTGTTCTTTTGTGGACATAGTTATAAAGAACCATTTGGGTTTATATGATCCTTACTTTTGAGTTTAAATTATGTTATGGTTATTTTTGATGTTTTTATCCCTTTTTGGGGAATGATTTGATAATTATATAGTTTTGGAAAAAGGACAACACGCAGACCGTGTGACTACCCGTCGCGTCGGACAAAGCTACGGGAATCGAACCCACAACCAAAGTGTGACTGGTATTTATTTCCTACCACTGGACTATGTGAAGTCCCTGGTTAGTTTGACTGATTCTTTTTAGTTATATGATTTTATGAATTAAGAGTAAGTTTATTTTGGGTTATTTATAAAAATTATTAACCTATCATGGAGGATATGTGATTAGGTTAATTACTTTTCAATACGAGACTTTAGGAGCAACTGATGTTGTTTGGAGATAAATGTTACGATTTAACTTGGAAGTCTATGTCACTAAATCCTTCAAATATTTGGGTTTCAATATTAGTTTGGTTTACTTTGAAGAATTTTATGGACAAATTGATTATATAATGGTCCCCGTTGAACTTTGGGTTTTGTTTGACAAATTTTGGAGATTAAGAATAGATTTTCTTTTTATAAAGGGTTATCCTTTTCTGGATTATCTGCTCTTGTACTAACCTTTTTGGTTTTGGTTTTGGTTAATGTCTAAAGGCATGGGAAGTATATAGTTCCCTTTTGTGGACTAGGTGTCTCTCTAGAAGTTGATTATAGTACTCTTAATGTGAAAAAGTCTCCATAAATAATCATCTTTTGGAAAAAAATATGAGTTTGATTAAGGAATCTAGTAAAAGTTGAAAGTCAACATGATAATTGATTATGTTTACTTATGAATAAATTCCTCAATAAAAAGTAACTTAAAACAAAAATTTTGTCTATTATATTTTCCTACTGGGGAATCGAATACCGTTTAACCCATCACATGTTTGTGATTTTCTTGTGGTTAACTTTCTCCTAAACATGTTTTCTATCACTGTACATCAGAACATGGCCCTTTGTTTTTTCCTCCATGTCCATATTTTCATACTTGGAATCCTAGTATGGGTTAACTCGGGTGACCTTTGTACTTATCTTTCTTTATTTTAAAGTGATTGTTTTACCGACTCTTGTTCTGATGTGGGACTTTCAAAGATGTTTCCAAGCTCAATTTTAAAAATTGCGAGGACGCAATTCCCAAAAGGGGGGAAGGATGTAACACACTAGGTAAATAATGAATATGACATTTTAATATTTATCAATATTTGTGAATAAAATATTAATATGACTTTAAAGGGGACACTATGCTCGATGGCGTGCCCAACATGAAACAACGAGTTTCTTGGGAATCTTACGTTGCACTCTAATAATAAAATAATATTAATTTTAATGGTAGTTTTCATGTAGCCGTTTTATTGGTGGGAATGGATATAAATAACTAAAATATGATTATATATGTTTTTAAATGTTTTTACATTTATCCAATAAAAGATAAAGGCTTAAAATACGGAAAGAATTCATTTTTAGGCGTATATGCCCTAGTTTTCACTAAAGGTTCACTTATTGCCTTTTGATGGCGAACCGTCATTAAATATAGTTTTGTTCACTCTTATAAATTATATTGGACCAAATCAAACTCTTCTTAATAATTGGGACATCAAAATTTACTTTGGGTAAATTTTTGGTATCTTTCTGATAAAGTTCATTTTTAATGAATACTGTAAAATGTTGTATTTTAATTCAAAACCTATTTTTAATATAATTTATTTATATGATTATATTATCTTTTGAATTGGTTTTAAAGTGAAATTAGAATATATTTTTACCATTAAATCCAATAGTTGTTTTTGGAATTAATTTCACTTTGAAATCAGACTTAAACTAGTGTCAATCTTTTGATACTTATTGTTTCATAAAAACACTCTATTTGATCTGACAGCGGGAATTAATTATTAAATTAATTAATGTGACTTATATGTTTTTAATTTTATAAAACAAACTTCATTTTTGAATTCGTCATATCAAATATAGCTTAGGGTGAATTTTTGGGATTTTTCTGAAAAACATCAATTTTTGATGAATAGTGAAACCGCTAAGTGGTACTTATAAAAACTGATTTTTCCATTTAAATTAAATTTTGCCATCTTTGTGTTTTGAATTTCAAAAATCCGACATACATGGTTGTCATTAAGAAGAAAAATGTGGTTCAATGGGAAAAAAATAATTTTTTCGTGAATAGTAACTTATTAAGTTTTTAATCGCGATTATAGGTAATTAGTGTAGTTTATGGTAAGAATAATGTTTTAATAAAATGAAATGACCTAGACACATGTCCTACTCTCATTTTATGTGTCATGGCCGACCAAGACAATCCATGGGTCAACTTGGGGACCCCATGGAGCCACTTTTTTTGGGAAATGACATAAATATCTTTTTATTTAATGTTATAGTAAAAATGACACAAACATGAAATGTTTTACTAAAACAATTTTTACATGGGGTTATACAAGTCATATATTTTACTATAAATATTAATTGTAAAGATAAATTGATTTACTACGTCATAGTATTTTTTTTATAATTTTTAGACATTAAATAAATTAAATTATTTATGACATCATGATGATGAAGCGATGACCTCATTATTTAACGATTTAAATAAAATGGAAGGATAATGTAATATATAAGACCTACAGATTTCCAAAACCTATTGGATGAGTTGATTTAGAACCCTTATCACCTTATCCTCGAAATACATCAATGTGGAACCTTTAAAATCGGAAACTCTTTTGAAAATAAAGTAACATTTTGTAACTTTACAAGAGTGCCCCTCCTCTCCTCTTATAAAAGGCCCCCACCTATACCTCATTACCCACACTCCCAAAGCCTTTGGCTTGGCCAACCCCTGACCATTTTGTCTCTCCACTTCCCTCTCTTACTCCTTGATGCCTCACTTTGGGCAGAAGTCTTCCCAAGGAACCCTTTGAGCTCAAACCAAAAGGAGTTACCCGATTTTAAGGTAATGACTTCACTTGTGTACTTTTGTTTATTTTGCTTCTCCAACCCCCTAAACTCTTTTTATTCATTTATTTTGTAAAAAATCCAGTATCTTAAAAATACTAGGATTTGTTATAAGAATTATTATAGCTACATTTACACACACCTACATATAATCGTTAAAGAACATACTGTTTCCGTGGATGGCGAATTTATGCCTCCCGAAACGATGATTGTTCAACATTCTTCTAACACCTTCAATGGTGGCCATTAAGATGGCACTATATTTATATATGATATCTAATATGTTTATGTTTTACTTAAGCTTATTTATTTTTCATTTATGTCATACCTTTATGGTTTCCATTATGGGTAAACGCGATATCTTCATTTAAGGAAGTGCGGACTACGGCCCCCTCAAAGTGATTTGATTTGTTAATACCATATGTGGTACGTATAAAGGATATATTTAATGATATTATATATGATACCTTACTGGAATTAAAATACTATTATGTATCATTATGTTTTAATTCCATTAAATATGAAATAGAAATGGAAGTAGCGTTCATGTGTACGTACGGCTTACCTTCTCCATGAACGGTACATTTCATTTCTTATCTCAAAATGTTATGTAATATTATAAGTAAATATATATAATGGATATATATGTAATATATTAAATCTAAATTATGGATATCATTCTGGAATTATAAATTATATATATCTCTCTCATTTTCTTTTAATTCCATTAATATTACAAAAAAATGAAAGTAGCGTTCATGAGTACGTATGGCCTACAGTCTCCATGAACGGTACTTTTCATTTTTTTATCTCCAAATGATATGGAATAGTATAAAATGAGTATTTACTGGACATATATGATATTTTAATCATTAATACTATTCTGGAAATTATTTACTTATAACTACATTGACAATCTTTGTTCAAACAAGTTCATTTTTGACTCATGTACCAAACATCGGCAAAAACGTCTGATATGAACTAACATTATTAAAAAATTATTATAAAATTATAATATGTGATCTGAACTGAATAATAATATATAAAGGAGGTACTTAGGTATTTATTAATTTACCAATGTTTATTATTCAGGAATATAAAGAAACGAATAAGACAAGTTGGACTTGAGGTAAGGGATCCGACTCCTCTCTTTCTTTTAAAGTACACTCTTTTATTCCATTCCTTTTAAATCTCATTTTTCTTGTTATTGGGATGTTCTTTTATATTACTCTTACTTTAATTTTTATGTTCATATGATTAGAGACCCTATTCTCTCTCATCGATCAATTTTGGAAGTTTTGAGTGGCACCGTTAGGCTGCCGAATTTTCGTAAGAGATCTAACCTCTCTCTTTCTTTTCAAGTAATCTACTTTATGTCACTTCTTTTAAGATCCTATTTTTTATGATGGGGGATGTTATTTTATATTCCTCTTGCTTTAAATTTTATTTTAATGTGATGAGATACCCTATTTGATCTCATCAATCCATTTTTGGAAGTTTTAAGTGGCTCTGTTAGGCTGCCGAGTTTTCGTAAGGGATTTTTCATCTCACTTTTATTCCTGTGAGATTTCTGATACATTTGCCACAATTTACTTTTATTGGTGTATTTTTTTACCATTATTTTACTCATTGTGTAATATTCTTTCATTTATGAGTATTTACATCAATGTTTCATTGTCCTTCTTTCACGGGGAGTATGTTTTGAATGATACCCATGTTGGTAAGGGAACCTTTCACCCTCCTCTTTTTAAAAGACTTATTTTGTTGGGACTTTTAATTTACTTATTGTATGTTGGGATATGTTCTCATATATCCTTATTGATGTAAATTTTATGTCCAAGTGATGAGATACCCTTTTTTTGATGTGACGCCGTTAGGCTGTCAAGGGAACTTCTTAACCCAATTTCAATTTCTTTGGGTTCAACATGTAGTTATTGAATATGTCATCCTTTGAATATGTGTGAATGAACTTTGGTTATTTTACACTTAATATACACTTATAATTGGTGTATTCGTTTGTCACACATAATTATGTAATTGATTTATCCTTAATCTAAGGATACCTTCTTTGTATGGGATTTCGTCTCAATCTCCTTTCATTGAGGCATATTGTGTTTTATACTCAACCTTATTTTATACGGTGTATAAAACCCTTTGAGTTTTACGTTTATTCAAAAGGAATCTTTTTTATATGAAGCGTTTACTAAATGAAAAAAGGGAATGTTTTTGTCGTACGTATGCAGTGACAATGACTTCTCCGCCACCGTGACCATTATTTGAGTTTCAACTTCCTCTACAAGCCATACCTTCTTTATAAAAGAAAATTAAATACCATGTTTTACTTTCCTTTTATTTTGGTATTGAAAATGGTTTTCATAATGTTTTTATATCAATGTGTTGTATTGATATCTTGTGATTGAAAGGTGGAAATGTTATGTTTCCTTTATGCATGTTTTATGTGATACGATTATGTTGAGGTTATTGGGAATTATTATGAATACAGGTGGTTCCGTGATCAACTAAGGGTGGGTGAGCCCGATATAGCTATCCAAGGCATTGGGTAATGCGAACGAGTGAAATTTTAAGGTTTCTCCGAAGAGATTTAGGGAATATACTGTGGTGGGTATTCCAAACGTAACCAAGAGGGTTACTCCCTACGTAAGAATATTATGAATTCCTCAAGTTACATTTTATGTCTTATGATTTCTATGATTTATTCATGATGTTATAAGGTATGTTAAAGTGCTTATGTTTTATGGGTAATGTATGATTTCATTCTTGTTTATACATGTGCTCATGTTTCCTTTCCATATTTTTATATCCCTTACTGAAATTTTTATGCTCATCCCATGTTTTTGAAATGTTTTTCACAGGTCAAGGGAAGGGTACATGATGTGATGATAGTGTCAAGGATGTGTCATGAAATAATCCATGTTTTATTTTAAATATGTTTCCATTGATTGAAAGAATGAATATTGTCATTTATGTAACCACTTTGTTTCAATATGGAATGTAATGCATTTTTCATGATCTAATTCTCTAAAACTATAAACTTGAAAAGATCTTAAATGTGTAATCTTGTAATAACTAAAGATTAAGTAAGGTTTAAGGTTGGGGCCTTATACAACGTGTGGAAGGAATGAGTTATATCACATTAAGGGGGCGACAATCCGCACTTCCTGAAATGAAATTATCATATTTACCCATTATGGGAACCGTAATGGAATAAAAAAAATAAAACATACAGAAGAATAAAGAAAATATAAATATATTATATATCAAATATAAATATGTTTCCATTAGAATGACCTCCATGATAGGTGGTAGGAGATTATTGAACAATCATAATTTCATGAGGCTGTAGTTCACCGTCAACAGAAACAGTATATTAGTATCCATTAGATGGAGGTGTGTAGAAGTGTAGATAGAATAATTCTAATAAAAAATACTATTACATTTAGGATACTGGTGTTGTTTTAAAATAATAGAATAAATAGAGTTTATGGGGTTCATGAAGGAAAATAAATGAAATGAACTTGAGAGAAGACGTTACATTTAAATCGCTTAACTTCTTTTGATTGGAGTCAAAATGCTCTCTTGAGTTGCCTTATAACTAGGGGAAGGATTTTAAAAGGAATAAAGGTATGTTAGGAGCTTATTATAGTAGATTTTGGATTACCCAATGAGGTTGATAGATGTGAGAAATGGGTTAGGGGTGATGACCTTTTATAAGGGGGAGGAGGGGATCTATAGGAAAGTTTGAAAATATTCTTTTATTATGTAATGATTTTCATTTTCTAAAGGTATAAAACTTATTTAATTTGAAGATAAGATGTATATATGTTGAAATAAAATCATTCCATATTAATTTTATAGGTTTTGGATATTTTTTAATCCTTATATTTTTTATTTAACCCTTTGTTAACTTATTTAACTTTTAGTATGTCCTCTTATATATTCATACTATATGATTAGTATATTTACTATAAAATTCCAATCAAAACAAAATGGATCATTAATGAAATTTTTATCATCATATATTTCATTGGGCTAAATCAAATATTTTTAGTACAATTTTATCATTCATTAAAATATTGATTGATTTAATAAATCTTTTATGTCAATTTTAATACTATTCAAATAATGACTTTTTTAAAAAAAAAAATACGGACCAACTTGATTCTCTAAAATACCATCATTAATTAATATATAAGAAGTAATAATAATCTATTAAATTAGTGTATGGTATAAAATGGTTCAAAATATTGTTTTTTTAATATTTATATTATCATTTATTTGAATCCTTTATTAATGAATCAATTACTACATCACAATTGTGTCAAAATTAATTTTTTTTATGTAATGGGTAAAAATTATAAACATAATATCATGATGTAGGAAATTGTTTTAGATTGTAAAATAATATTTATAGTCAATGAGATTACTTATATAACCCCATATAAAATTGTTTGAATAAAAAGATTCATGTTTATGTTATTTTTGTCCTTAGTTAATATAAAGTTTCATTTTCACTCCCAAGTGGCTCTGTGGGGTCTCAAAATGACCCAAGGATTCCCATGTCCAGTAATGTATCAACAAATTGGATTAAGACACATGTTAGGGTAATTTAATATTATTATAATATTATTTTTACCCTTATTTACTAGATTTACCTATTAACCGTCGTATATAAAATATTTACTGATGTTACTATTCATAATGTCTAAAATAAGTTACCCATTTATAGAATTTGGACATCATGATTCCTAATATGGAATTAATTTTTTATAAATTTAAAACACCACTGTGGGATAAATTAATTAAAAAATGGATCCTGTTGTTAAAACAAAAGGCGTGTTTTAAGAGATAACAACTAACAAAATATTGACACTTGTTTATGTTCAATTTGAGAGTAAAATTACTTCCAATGACCAAAATTGGATTAAAAGGTCAAAATATTATCTAATTAAACATTAAAACCAATTAAAAAATTAATCTATCTATATAAATATATTATATTAAAAGGCAGTTTTGAATTAAAATACAATATTTTCACTATTCATTAAAAATGAAAATTTTCAGAAAAATACCAAAATTGCAACCAATGACAATTTTGATGTCCTAATTATAATTAATAATATTATTCATTCAAATAGAACATATAAATTTTACAGAAACTATATTTAAAAATGGTTCACCCTCAAAATATTGTAAATCAACCTTTTAAAGAATATTAGTGGGTTTGTGCTTAAAATTGGATTCATTCACATTTTAATCTTATAACTTTTATTGAATAAATGTAAAAACATTTAACAGACATGTTTAATCATAATATGGTTAGTTTTTTTCATTATTCTCCATACAACAGCTATGCGATAACTACCATTTAAAATTATATTATTATATTTTTTTCAGTATGACTCAGCCTTATGTACAACATGAGATTTTCGGAGAAACCCATTGTGGCGTGTCAGGTACGCCATCAAACCCATCACCCCTTTTAAAGTTAAATTAATATTTAATTCACAAATATAAATAAATGTTATATTACTTATTTACCTATGATGTTACATCCTCCCCTCTTTTGGGAAATTGTGTCCTCACAATTTCAAAATTGGGCCAAGAAACATCATTGAATGTCTCACATCATAAAAAGAGTCAATAAAAAATTCACATTAAAAGAAAGGCAGAGAAGTAGAAAGGTCACCTGAGATAACACATACTAAGATTCCATGTATGAAAACATGGATTTGGAGGAGAAACTAAGTGTCATGTTCTGATAGAGAGTGATAGAAATCATGACTAGGAGAATGTTAACAATAAGAAAAACTCAACCTTGTGATAGGTTAAATGGTCTTTGATTCCCCAGTAGGAAAAGGTAACTGAAAACATTTTTTTTTGTATTAAAATTCCTTTCATAAGGTTAGAAAATTTATTTATGAGATTAAATATTAACATAAGAAAACATATTTAATTTTCAAGTAGAGTTTCATCCTTTAGTAATTTTATACCAAAAACTCATATTTTCACCAAACGATGAGTATTCAAGATGACATGGTCACACTAGAATGATAGACTCAACTACTATAGAATTAAATAAAACATAAAATATGAACTATATATTCCCCTTATCTTTAGAAATTAACCAAAAAAAGGTTCGTTCAAGATCAGATAATACCCAAAAGGATAATATTTAATAAAATGAAATACTACTCTTAATCTCTAAAATTGTAAAAAAATTAACCAAAGTTCAACAAAGACAATTCAATAAACAATTTTCATTTAAATCCATCAATATAATACCAACTAAAATTGAAACCCAATACTCAGAAAAATTTAATCACTTAGTCTTCCATAGAAATCATAACAATTTTCTCCAAATAACATCGGTTACTCTTAATGCCTCATACTAAAAAGTAATTAACCTAATCTCATATTCTCTATGACAGGTTAATCATTTACATAAATAACCCAAATTGTAATATATCCACAATAAAAACATTGATTCTTATAAAATAAAATTTCAACCACTAACCCAAAAATTAAATACCAAACTATTCTGTTTTACTTAAGCATATAGTGTTCCCAAAAGAGAGAATGTCTTCCAAAATAAACATTGTCACTTAATCACCCAATCATTTTCCATTAATATTTATATCCATTTGATAAAAATATGTTCCCAAAATCAAATTATTCTTGATCCATGAAATCATCTAACAAAAAATAGTCAGTCATACTAACAAGGGACTTCACATTGTCCAGTGGTAGGTGATAAGTCTCAATCAAATATAAATATGTTTCAATAATAATGGCCACCATGATAGGTGGTAGGAGATAATTGAACAATCATAATTTCATAAGGCTGTAGTTCGCTGTCAATAGAAACAGTATATTAGTATCCATTAGATGGAGGTGTGTAGAAGTTTAGATAGAATAATTCTCATAAAAAATACTATTACATTTAGGATACTGGTGTTGTTTTAAAATAATAGAATAAAGAGAGTTTATAGGGTTCATGAAGGAAAATAAACGGAATGAACTTGAGAGAAGACATTACATTTAAATCGCTTAACTTCTTTTGATTGGAGTCAAAATTCTCTCTTGAGTTGCCTTATAACTAGGGGAAGGATTTTAAAAGGAATAAAGGAATGTTAGGAGCTTATTAGAGTATATTTTGGATTACCCAATGAGGTTGATAGGTGTGAGAAATGGGTTAGGGGTGATGACCTTTTATAAGGGGGTGGAGGGGCTCTATAGGAAAGTTTGAAAATATTCTTTTATTATGTAATGATTTTCATTTTATAAAGGTATAAAACTTATTTAATTTGAAGATAAGATGTATATAAGTTTAAATAAAATCATTCCATATGAATTTTATAATTTTGGATATTTTTTAATCCTTATATTTTTTATTTAACCCTTTGTTAACTTATTTAACATTTAGTATGTCCTCTTATATATTCATACTATATGATTAGTATATTTACTATATAATTCCAATCAAAACAAAATGGTTCATTAATGAAATTTTTATCATCATATATTTCATTGGGCTGAATCAAAAATTTTTAGGACAATTTTATCATTCATTAAAATATTGATTGATTTAATAAATATTTTATGTCAATTTTAATACTATTCATATAATGACTTTTTTTAAAAAAAAATCTGGACCAACTTGATTCTCTAAAAAACCATCATTAATTAATATATAAAAAGTAATAATAATCTATTAAATTAGTGTATGGTATAAAATGGTTCAAAATATTTTTATTTTAATATTTATATTATCATTTATTTGAATCCTTTATTAATGAATCAATTACTACATCACAATTGTGTCAAAATTAATTTTTTTTATGTAATGGGTAAAAATTATAAACATAATATCATGATGTAGGAAATTGTTTTAGATTGTAAAATAATATTTATAGTCAATGAGATTACTTATATAACCCCATATAAAAATTGTTTGAATAAAAAGATTCATGTTTATGTTATTTTTGTCCTTAGTTAATATAAAGATTCATTTTCACTCCCAAGTGGCTCTGTGGGGTCTCAAAATGACCCAAGGATTCCCATGTCAAGTCATGTTTCAACAAATTGGATTAAGACACATGTTAGGGTAATTTAATATTATTATAATATAATTTTTACCCTTATTTACTAGATTTAACTTTTAACCGTGGTAAATAAAATATTTACTGATGTTACTATTCATAATATCTAAAATAAGTTACCCATTTATAGAATTTGGACATCATGATTCCTAATATGGAATTCATTTTTTATAAATTTAAAAAACCAATGTGGGATAAATTAATTTAAAAATGGATCTCGTTGTCGAAACAAAAGGCGTGTTTTAAGAAATAACAACTAACAAAATATTGACACTTGTTTATGTTCAATTTGAGAGTAAAATTACTTACAATGACCAAAATTGGATTAAAAGGTCAAAATATAATCTAATTAAACATTATAACCAATTAAAAAATTAATCTATCTATATAAATATATTATATTTAAAGGCAGTTTTGAATTAAAATACAATATTTTCACTATTCATTAAAAATGAAAATTTTCAGAAAAATACCAAAATTGCATCCAATGACAATTTTGATTTCCTAATTATTATTAATAATATTATTTATTCAAATAGAACATATAAATTTTACAGAAACTATATTTAAAAATGGTTCACCCTCAAAAGATGGTAAATCGATCTTTTAAAGAATATTAGTGGGTTTGTGCTTAAAATTGGATTCATTCACTTTTTAAGCTTATTACTTTTATTGAATAAATGTAAAAACATTTAACAGACATGTTTAATCATAATATGGTTAGTTTTTTTCATTATTCTCCATACAACAGCTATGTGATAACTACCATTTAAAATTATGTTATTATATTTTTTTCAGTATGACTCAGCCTTATGTACAACATGAGATTTTCGGAGAAACCCATTGTGGCGTGTCAGGTACGCCATCAAACCCAGCACCCCTTTTAAAGATAATTTAATTTTTAATTCACAAATATTAATAAATGTTATATTACTTATTTACCTAGGATGTTACATCCTCCCCTCTTTTAGGAAATTCTGTCCTCACAATTTTAAAATTGGGCCAAGATACATCATTGAATGTCTCACATCAGAAAAAGATTCAATAAAAATTCACTTTAAAAGAAAGGTAGAGAAGTAGAAAGGTAACCTGAAATAACACATACTAAGATTCCATGTATGAAACATGGATTTGGAGGAGAAACTAAGTGTCATGTTCTAATGGAGAGTGATAGAAATCATGACTAGGAGAATGTTAACAATAAGAAAAACTGATCCTTGTGATAGGTTAAACGGTCTTTGATTCCCCAGTAAGAAAAGGTAACTGACAACATTTTATTTTGTTTTAAAATTCCTTTCATAAAGTTAGAAAATTTATTTATGAGATTAAATATTAACATAAGAAAACATATTTAATTTTCAAGTAGAGTTTCATCCTTTAGTAATTTTCTACCAAAAACTCATATTTTCACCAAACAATGAGTATTCAAGATGACATGGTCACACAAGAATGATAGACTCAACTACTATAGAATGAAATAAAACATAAAATATGAACTATATATTCCCCTTATCTTTAGAAATTAACCAAAAAAAGGTTCGTACACGATCAGATAATACCCAAAAGGATAATATTTAATAAAATGAAATACTACTCCTAATCTCTAAAATTGAAAAAAATTAACCAAAGTTCCACAAAGACAATTCAATAAACAATTTTCATTTAAATCCATCAATATAATACCAACTAAAATTGAAACCCAATACTCAGAAAAATTTATTCACTTAGTCTTCCATAGAAATCATAACAATTTTCTCCAAATAACATCAGTTACTCTTAATGCCTTATACTAAAAAGTAATTAACCTAATCTCATATTCTCTATGATAGGTTAATCATTTACATAAATAACCCAAATTGTAATATATCCACAATAAAAAAATTGATTCTTACAAAATAAAATTTCAACCACTAACCCAAAAATTAAATGCCAAAGTATTCTGTTTTACTTAAGCATATAGTGTTCTCAAAAGAGAGAATGTATTGCAAAATAAACATTGTCACTTAATCACCCAATCATTTTCCTTTAATATTTATATCCATTTGATAAAAATATGTTCCCAAAATCAAATTATTCTTGATCCATGAAATCATCTCACAAAAAATAGTTAGTCATACTAACAAGGGACTTCACATAGTCCAGTG
Organism: Viscum album; assembly: GCA_963277665.1. Classification (NCBI taxonomy): domain Eukaryota; kingdom Viridiplantae; phylum Streptophyta; class Magnoliopsida; order Santalales; family Viscaceae; genus Viscum; species Viscum album. The sequence goes on along the minus strand of OY728160.1, from coordinate 371,787,889 downwards.
GTGGTTGATAAGTCTCAATCACACTTTGGTTGTGGGTTCTATAACAACCTGATATTTTATGATAAGTATTCTTTTTAATTTATTTGATGTCATGTGTTTTATGCTACAACAATATTATCTTGTTCTATACGCCACACTGTATTAGCATGAATTATACAAAATACTATTCTTAGATTATGTTAAACACAATTTCAAGTTCATTTTATAATAGTCATTATATGCAACATTGAGTGTATATATATATTCAATGTATAAATGAAATTTTGTTGGATTCTATTATACGAAACAATGAAGGATTCTTGCACAACACGCAACCCTGACCTGTCTTGCATTACACACAATCACGACCTTCCTCAATAGTGTGTGTTGTACGCAATACTGGCTTTTACTAAAAAATGATATATTCTTATAATATAATTATGAACTAGCAATTATGAATAATATTAACTAATTTTTGAATTTTATAACATTATTATTCATCTTACACATTTTCTAGAACATGGTATAAGAACAAAATAAATGTTTCGGGTAAAATAAGTATTAAAAAAAATGCAGTTTTTCCCCTTTTGAATGCGCACCCACATTAAATATAATTTTTGAAATGTTTATATGTTCAATTTTACAGAATAAAATTATTATTTTGAATCAGGATATAAAATTTTACCTTGTATAAATTTTTCATATTATTTTGATAACTTTCATATTTTAATGAATAGTAAAAACACATTATATTTTAATTAAAAACAAATTTTTTATCCTAATAAATTATGTGACTGAATAATAATATTGAATGGTTTATAAGTATAAATAGAATATATTTTTACCATTTAATATAATGTATGTCATTAGCCTTGATTTTACATTGAATTCGTAGATTAAATAAATTCAATCTTTTGCAATGTTTTAAACAAAAACCCATTTTCTTTCGACAACGAGATTAATTTTAATTTAACTTCATCATCTTTTGTGTATTGAATTTCGAAATATGGATTCCATATTTGGAATCAGTGGGTCCAAATTATATTAATAGACCACTTTTTATTTTTGCGCTTTATGAATAGTAACCACCGTAAATTTTATTTACCATAGTATAAGGTAAATTGGGTAATTAAGGGTAAATATAATATTATAAAGTTTTCCTAATACTTTTATTAATACAATTGGATGATTATAATTTTTCCTAAGTTTTATTTGGGTCGAAATGGAATCCATTAGAACCCACTTGGAGGTGATTAAGACCTTTAGTTTATTTTATTTAAAGGAAAGTGAAATATGTCTCACTCAACTTTAAGAATTAAAGTATTTTTAATATAAGTTTATACAGAATATAAATTAGGTTATAAATACTAATTTGAAATATAAATTTTTTTTATTTGTCATGGTAATTTATTTTTATTTTTTAAGTGTTATTTAATTACCTTATTATCTTATACATTAATGATGTAGAAATTATTTATTTAGTGAAAAATCGATAATATAGTTTTTATTGAAATATTAATACCTATCAAAAGGCCAAAAAATCTGCACAAAACTTATTATTAGTGTATATATTAACCCTAATCATCCACTGGACGAATTGTAGACCATTTGGATCCTTATTAAGGCGATTATGAAACTTATATTATTTTATTTTAAATGATACCAAAGTTTTCATCTTTATCATTTAATAAATATAAAAATTTAAATATTGTGATTTTACGATGATAAATTCGAGTAAAAGTATTATTGTAAACGTTAATAGATTTATCTTCATCATAGGATTTTTTTTAATTTTTATGCAACAAATAAGTATATATAAATAATTATACACAAATGTTGTAGAAATTATTTCATTAAGAGATAAACCAAATAAGTTGTTTTAAAAATAATATAATATATATTATATGAACTATTTAATGTGATCAACTAATTTTATAGATACATATGACCTTTTATGAATCTATTAATTCTTTTATTTTGAACATATTTTCTGTATATATTTTATTTAAATTCAAATAAAAGAATAATGTCAAAATTGACACTATTGTTATTTTATAAAAATAACATATTATAAAAATGTTTAAAAATCACAAAAATATTTAAAAATTATAAATTTAAATTTATAGGGTCTAAAATGTTATAAATTATCAAATTATATATAATTCACAAAAAATAAGTAATTATTTGTATAATTTAATATTTAGAATGTTATTACCACAAATAAAATTAAATTGATTAAATAGGGATAAATCAAGTTGATAATGTTTAAAATAAATTTATAACATGTCTAAATTTTATTGGTTTATGATATTACAACCCTATATCATCTAAGATTAGGATATGAGTCATTTTAGAAGTTTTTAAGTGGGGTTTGGATTTAATATAAACTAATATTTCTTATATTTCCAAAAGTTCCCCTCTCCTCCTTTATAAAAGGGTACCTCATCCCTCTCCTCCTAACACCAATTTGAGCCTTCAAGCTCGGAAAAACCCTGCCCATTTCACTTCAACACTTCCCAAAAAACATCCTAGAGTTCCTGGTCTTCTTCAAAGACCAATTTTAGTGCCCTAAGAGGAGGTCTCAAAGAGGCGCTTCAAAGAAGAGGTAATGTTCGTTACCGATTCATTCAACTTTATTTCTTCTTAGACTACTTATTTTTTAGTTGTTTCATTATGAGGTAATTACATCAGTATCACTCATATACTGATATGTTATTATAAGTATGAAACAACCATATTTCTCCATCTATCCATCCTACGGAAAACGAAATCACTGCGCCTGCGTACGTATGAAATACCGTCTCCACGCCGTGGGGTAATATATTTTCCACAACCACCTTACTTGGATGAGTATAATGGTGATAGTAATGAATATATATGATTATTTTAAAGTGATATTGATTCTGTAATATTATACATACACTTTAATACAATTCCACGATATTAGGAATGATATCATCACTCGTGCGTACTTACGGATTACTGTCTCCACGACGCGATGAGATTTAATCTCCATGATAACCATTCAAGGATGATTATAAAGTATATAAAATAATTAATCATGAAATATATGACATATTAATGCTACTGAGTTTATGTATATATTTGTTTCATCTACTTAATTCTATTCAATTCAATAAGGAAACGAAAACAGCATTCATGCGTACGTACGGTCTACTGTCTCCATGAACGGTGTATTTATATCCATTTATCGATCCATTATATATATGTATATTCTGAATATATATTATATATAAATAATATTTTACATTTTGGATATAACTAATTAGGAACTATGTAATCATATGAATAATTACAAGTTAAAACATGAACGACAAATGAAACGATTTTACCCAAAACGCTACTTTAACATTAATTTACAAAAGAATGGGTAATATAAAGTCATAAGTGAACCATATATGATATAATAACAATAAATATGATTCTATAATAATTCAATGACATTATTTAAATAATTATATAGGAGGTTTGGATACGTGCGAAGCATATCAGACCTAAGGTAAGGGATAATTATTCCAATCTCAATCTTATCCGAGATTGTTTATTCGTAAGTATTTACTGGGGTTATATTTATCATCAATGTCCCTGATTTATAAGAATTCTTTCGTGTATTTTTAAGGTTCTTTTTACCCATTATTTACTTTTACTACATGGTATGTAAGGAATCTTTTTTTTGTTTACGTTACGAGGAACGTTTTTGACTTTTTCGGCAAAAGTACGAGAAGAATGTTCTTTTAAAACTTATATGGAATGAAAGGATTTTTACGATTTTATAAAGCCTTATTTTCATGAAGCTTCCTTCAAAATATTTCATGACCATTTCCAACAAAATCTATTTCTTTTAAAAATTCATGACATTTTGTGAAAAGAAAATGATTTTAAAAAAGAAAGGATATTTTCCTCAAGAATACATTTCTAGTTTTTTATCAAAACCATTTTCCATCTAAGATGAAATTATTTCATATGTGTATGTTTCAAGTTTAATGTCTCTATGATTTACATGGTTTCACTTTTCTTATGATGAAATATCTATTTGTTTTATATGGATTATCTGATGATGGGATGATTTTTACGAAACCCATTTTATTCTTTGGGCTATGATGAATGTTTTATGTTTATTTTGTGGCACAAGTAAGAATGATTTCATCATGAGATTGGTGGGACCTATATCTCCCTCCAATACATTGGGTAAATATTTATATCTCATGAGATAGACATGGCTGGAACGGTAAGTTAATCCAGTTCAGTGTTACAGCACTGAAACGATGTAACACCCCGCGATTTTATGAAAAATATTCTTTTTAATTTCATTAATGTCTTTTGTTGTACGCTACAGCAATAAGAGCTTGCAAAACACGCATCCCTGATTTGCCTTGCATTACACGCAATCGCGACCTTCCTCGATAGCGTGTGTAGTACTCAATACCGAGTTTCACTAAATGAGATATTATTATAATATTATTATGAAGTTGCCGTTATAAATAGTAATACCCAATTTTTTGAAATTTTATCATTTAAAATGGACTTCATTTTTGGATTCTAAATATCAAAATTAGCTTAGGGTGAAATTTCGGTACTTTTCGGATAACTTTCATTTTCTGATGAATAGTGAAAATTATTAAATTTTAATTAAAAACAACCTTTTTAATTGAAATAATTAATAGTGATAAATTATTAATTTTAGTGGCTTTAAAGTATATTTAGAATATATTTTTACAATTTAATACAATTTTGGTCATTGGATGTAATTTCACATTTAAACCAGACATAAACAAATGTCAATCTTTTGATAGTTATTATCTCTTAAAAACACGCTATTTGACGACGGGAATTAATTTTTAAATTAATTAATGCAACTGATATGTTTTGAATTTGTTAAAATAGACAACATTTTTGTGTTCATAATATCAAATATAGCTTAGGCATAATTTTTGGTATTTTTCTGGAAACTTTCATTTTTTGATGAATAGTGAAACCACTAAGTGGTAGTTAAAAAACAGAATTTTTTCATAAATCTTAATTTTACAGTTTCTCTGAGTGGAATTTCAAAAATCCGAGAGACACGGTTGATGTTAGTAAGTAAAATGTGGTTCAATAAGATGAAAATATTTTTTTGGTGAATAGTAACTATTTACTTTTTTAACCACGGTTAAAAGTAAATAGGGTAATTAATGGTAAAAATGATATTATTATTACCCTAACACATGTCCTAATTCTATTGGATAATTGTAATTCGACCAAAAACAACCAAAGGAATAAAATATGACCATATTGGCCCACTTGATTTAGATTAGGAAATTTGTTATTAATTTATTTAAAGAAGGGTTAAAATAGTTAAAATCAATGTTTAATAAGTAAATCATTTTTAATATAGGGTTATACATACGATAAATTCGATTATAAATATTCGATTAGCATTGAATCCAATGGAAAAATTGGTGACTATGAGCAACAAAATTGTGTAATTCCTAGAGAGAAAGATATTGTGATTATGCAAAATCAGTCATCGCGATATATGATTTACAAGATGAAATTTAGTGGTATGCCTGATTCATCAAATAAGAGGAAGATAGACTTTTATGCATGTTCTCATGTTGAGGAGCTTAAAGAAAGGAATATTGAGATTTCTAAAGAAGGGAAGAAGAACCTTGAGGAATACCTCAAATGGAGGGACATATGATATCGGTGTGGAGAAAAGGGACATATAGTGACAGACTATTATGGAGTTCAATGTCTTATTTGTGGAGAACATGGGCATTACCCAACTCAATGCCGTGACCTAAAAAGTTACTTCTAAATTAAGGACTTATTCTAGGTCAATCATTGAAGATGATGGTTTGAAGTGTTTATGTATTGGTATTCAAGAATAATGGTATTGAGGTACTTTTATAATATATTCGAATATCTATGTATTGGTCCATTGTGGGTTTCTATAAGAATATGGCATCGGTAACCATGAAAAGTGATTGAAATTTTACTGGAAAGCAGATGATATGCACATAATGAAGGGACAAAGAGAATCTAATATGTTTGATAGTATTAATGAGCTCATGATTGATATAATGACTATTGGGAAAAAATCCCTCAAGGTAACAGTGACATATTTTGGGGTTGATTGTGTTTGTTGACAAAGCAGGTTTCCATGGAGAATTTTCGAGTTCCTGAGAATTTGTTGACAATCCTTGTTGACAAAGGCATGAATTTCGCGGAGATGGGATGCATGGATTGGATTTCGCGAAGACCAGAAAAATGGTGGCCGTGAGTCCTCGCGATTATGTCAAGCTTCACGAACAGCAGAGGCTGAAGCGCATCGCGGCGGAGAAGGGCTTCACGAGGGAGCTTCACGGCGAAGTCGTGAAGGTCTGTTGATGGTCATTCTTCGCGACTACGTCAAGCTTAGCGAATGGAAAATTGCTGTGGTGCTTCGATATTTAGACAAATTCTGGCGGAAACTTTGGAGCTTCGCTATTTGAGATGACGTGGCGTTGACTTCGCGTGGAAGGGACGAGGGTCGGTGGAGTCGCCTATAAATAGAGGCCGACCCCCTCGAGAGAAGCACAGAGATTTTTCAGAGAAAATTCATTACTCTCGGTTCGCAGAGGTGGTTCACGAAGGCAGTGTGCTTCGTGAAAGGGGAGCATCGCGGCAACTATTCTTGCTTCGCGAAAGGTGTGTGCCCCGCATTGGCTCACTGAGCTTTGCGGAGAGGCAGGAGCTCCGCGACAGCTTAAGCATTACGAAGGTCTGTGCATCGCGAGAGTGCTTCGCGATAGAGCTTCGCGAAAAGGAAGGAGCTTCGCGAAGGCTTGTTGGAGCTTCACGAAATTGGGGGCCTAGCGAAGTAGGGTGCTTCGCGAAGGTCTTTCCAAAGGTATTTTTCCCAGTGGATAGTGGTAAAGGGGTATTCATCTACGGGTGAAAGTTGAACTTCAACAGAGCATCTATAAAAAGAGAAATATGCATTCCTTAATGAAAATGAAGAGACCTACAGGTCTATAAACTGTGAGTGAATCCCTTCTAGAGCAGTGAGCTTAGGAAGAGGATGTAGGTGATCCCTTCCACCGGCAGTGATCTAGAGAGAGAGAAACATGGAGTGACCCTTGGGAAAGCAGTGAGCTGACCCTAAACTTTGTAAAGGCAGTGATCCTGGGCATAGAAGTGATCTAGCCCGAACATTGTAATCCACAACTAGTGAAGTTTAGTGGAATTGGTATGCACGGAAACATGTCGGCGTATGCTCCTTGGACGTAGCCCAGTGAGGGTGAACCAAGTAAAAATCTTTGTGTCTGCCTTCTTACTTCCCTGCATTGCATTTGAAGCATCATCACCAGACAAAGAAGAAAATAAGTGATCATAATAAACACACAAGTGCAAACAACGTGACCCTTGTAATAAAGAGGTCAAGATCCAGTGGGGCGGAAGAATTTTGAAAAAGAATATCCATACCCTGATTCACCCTCCACCCCCTCTCAGGGTATATATTCCCCTATTGGTTCTAACAATGACTAAGTGATATCTTGGTTTGAGTATATAGAATTTTGAGGATTTTGGGATGTGGAAAGTGTTAAATTTTAACTGAATTCGTGTTTTCACTAAGGTTCAATGCGTATTCATCTTTCAAGAGAATACATTATTAAGGACTTCGAATGTTTGGAATGTGACCAACAAGACATATATTATGATATATGGGGATCAACGATGGTATTAACAAGATTTTTATATGAAATCTCTGGTAATCATTTTCACTATATTCTAAGAGTGGACTGTAGTATTATGGATAAGCCTAAATATTGGAATGAATTATGTTTGACATAAGTTATTATTGTTTAAGGATATAAGTTTTTTCGATATTATTGAAGGGATGTTATAGTAATATAGTTTTAGAAAAAGTACATCCTGTAGGATGGGCGACAACCCATCACGTCGGACAAGGCTGTGGGAATCAAACCCACAACCGAAGTGTGACTGGCCTTTATCGCCTACCACGGGCCTACAGGAAGTCCATGGTTAGTAGAAACTAGTTTTATTTTATTATGTGGTATTATATATGAAGTATAAGTTTATTTTTGGAACCATATAAGATTAATCTAACCATAAGATGGAATTATAACTTTTGCTAACCTTTTGTTTGAAACAGATGGAATGACCCATCATTCTATCACATGATCTGCTAACACATCACGAATAACAAATTCAACTTCATTTATTCAAGGGATGATGTGAAAAATTTTCAATTCATGAACAATAGTGAGATTGTACCAAAAACATGTAAGTATTTATTTTAATTCATCAACTTTAGGGAAATGATCTTGAAAAAAAAAAATGTTCTCATAGTGACCTTATATCAGATAAATCATATTCTGCCCTAGATCATCAAAAATTTATGGCTTTGTGATTATTGGATTTTTCATAGCCATGTTCTCTACCACTCTCCATCAGAACATGACGGATATATTTCTCTTCCATATCCATATTTTCACCTATGTTCTCCAATGTGGAAACCCAGGGATTAATTAATTTGGGTAACCGTTATGTTTCATACATTACTTTTTAAAGATTGGTTTTGGTATTTCTTTTTACGATGTGGGTTTCTATTAAATAAACTTTCGAGTAGTAAACCATTTATAACCCCGACGAATTTCAAGGGAAAAATTCATTTTAAGGGGGTAGAATGTAACACCCTGAGATTTTATGATTTTTTTTTTAATTTCATTAATGTCTTGTGTTGTACGCTACACCAAAAGGATCTTGCACAACACGCATCCCTGACTTTCCTTGCATTACACGCAATCGCGACCTTCCTCGATAGCGTGTGTAGTACTCAATACCGAGTTTCACTAAACGAGATATTATTATAATATTATTATGAACTAGCCATTATGAATAGTAATTCCCACTTTTTGAAATTTTATCTTTTAAAATGGACTTCATTTTTGGATTCGGAATATCAAAATTATCTTAGGGTGAAATTTTGGTACTTTTCGGATAACTTTTATTTTCTGATGAATAGTGAAAATTACTAAATTTTAATTAAAAACATCCTTTTTAATAGAAATAAATAATAGTGATAAATTATTAATTTTAGTGGTTTTAATGTATATTTAGAATATATTTTTAAAATTTAATACAATGTTGGTCATTGGATGTAATTTCACATTTAAACTAGACATAAACAAGTGTCAATCTTTTGATAGTTATTATCTCTTAAGAACACGCTATTTGACGATGGAAATTAATTTTTAAATTAATTAATGCAACTGATATGTTTTGAATTTAGTAAAATAGACATAATTTTTGAGTTCATAATATCAAATATAGCTTAGGCCTAATTTTTGGTATTTTTCTGGAAACATTCATTTTTTGATGAATAGTGAAACCACTAAGTGGTAGTTAAAAAACTGAATTTTTTCATAAAACATAATTTTACCGCTTCTGTGAGTGGAATTTCAAAAATCCGAGAGACACGGTTGATGTCAGTAAGTAAAATGTGGTTCAATGAGATGAAATTAATTTTTGGTGAATAGTAACTTTTTACTTTTTTTTACCACGGTTAAAAGTAAATAGGGTAATTAAGGGTAAAAATGATATTATTATTATTACCCTAACACATGTCCTAATTCTATTGGATAAGTATACTTCGACCAAAAACAACCTTAGGAATAAAATATGACCATTTAGGCCCACTTGGATTAAATTAGGACATTTATTATTATTTTATTTAAAGAAGGGTTAAAATAGTTAAAATCAAAGTTTAATAAGTAAATCATTTTTAATATAGGGTTATACATAAGATAAATTCGACTATAAATATTCATTAGAAATCTAAAAATATTTCCTACAAAATGATATTTAATTTGTAATTTTTAGACATTAAATAATTTAATTTATTTATGACACAATAATGATGCAGTAATTATATTATTAATGAAATATTGACATAATTGATGTTATAAATACCCAAATAAATGTAATTTGAGACTTTTTATGAATTACACTAATATTATAGGTTAATATGACATGTTAGTATTTATTTAATTAACTTTTTTCGAACTAATAATTCTGTTATTAATTTCACAAAAATCAATTACTAAATAGTGTCAAAATTCACATAAAATAGTTTTTTAAAATAGTATTATATTATTAATTATTATTTTATTCCTAAAAATCTAAGGCTAGGACAAATGAATTATATAATGTTATATATATTAATAATAATAATCTTGGGGTTCGTTTGGCTTGTTATAGTAAGTTTATTACCCTTATAGTGTAAGAACACAAAAAGAAACGGTAAAAGTAAAATTATCTAACTTAAAGTTAAATATAAATGATAAGGTTATAATAGGAAACTAAACTTGTCTAAATTTTCATGGATGAGAGGATTTCGACCCATCCCCACCTTAGTTTCTAAATAAATCAATTTGGAGCTATTTAAAACCGAATATGACTTTATAATAAAATAATATTTTTAGTTATTCCAAAGGTGCCGCTCTCCTTCCTTATAAAAGGGAACCTCCTCCCTCTCTACCTCACACCACTTTGAGCCTTCAATCTCGGCCAAACCCTGCCAATTTCTCCTCTCCACTTCCCTAGAAACATCTTAGAGGTCCTGGTCTTCTTCAAAGACCAATTTTAGTGCCCTAAGAGGAGGACTCAAAGAGGCGCTTCAAAGAAGAGGTAATGTCTGTTACCGATTATTTCAACTTTATTTCTTCTTCCACTTCTTCTTTAGTTGTTTCATCATGATGTAATAACATCAGTATCACTCATATAATGGTATGTTATTATAAGTATGAAACAACCCTATTTCACCATCTATCCATCCAACAGAAAAATAAATCACCGTGCGTGCGTACGTACGAAATACCGTCTCCACGCCGTGGTGTAATCTATTTTCCACCACCACCTTACTTGGATGGGTATAATGGTGTAAATAATATCTATATATGATTATTGTATAGTGATATTGATTATTAAATAGTATACATACACTCAAATACAATTCCACGATCATGAGAACGATATCATCGCTCATTCATACGTACGGAATACCGTCTCCACGACGTGATGAGATTCTTTCTCCACGTTAACCATTGATGAATGATTATAAAGTATATATAATAAGTAATCATGAAATGTATGACATAATAATGATACTAGATTTATGTGTATATATATGAATTTCATCTACTTAATTCCATTCAACTCAATAAGGAAAGGAAAACATCGTTCATGCATACGTACGGCATACCGTCTCCATAAACGGTATATTTCTTTCCCTTTACTGATCTATTATATATATGTATATTCTGAATATATATTATTTATAAATCATGTTTTATATTATGTAATTAAGTAATCATGATCTAAGTAATCATATGAATAATTACAAGTCAAAACACGGACGACAAATGAAACGATTTTACCCAAAACACTCATTAACATGGAATTTACAAAAGAACGAGTAATATAAAGTCATAAGTGAACCATATATGATATAATAACAATGGGTATGATTCTTAAATAACTCAATGACATTATTTAAATCATTATACAAGAGGTTCAGACACTTGTGAAGCAAATCGTACATAAGGTAAGGGGAAATATCACAATCTCATTTTTATTCGAGATTGTTTATACTTTGATATTTACTGGGGTGTATTTTATCATCCACATCCATGTTCCCTCAATATTAAATATTGTTTCCATCCACCTACAATTGTTTAAATCCAATTTTACCCTTCGGTGAGGTTTTAGTAAAGTATATGAAAGGAATATTTTGTCGTTTTTCGTACGAGTTACTTTTTGACTTTTCCGGAAAAAGTACGAGAAGAATGTTTTTTAACTTATACGGCATGAATGGATTTTTAAAGCCTGATTATCATGAAGATTCCTCAAAAAGATTTCATGACTATTTTCAAGAAAATCATTTTCTTTTAAAAATGCATGACATTTTGTGAAAAGGAAATTTATTTAAAGAAGAAATTATATTTTCCTCAAGAATTCATTTCAAGTGTTTTATCAAACCCATTTTTCATCTAAAATGAAATTATTTTATATGTGTATGTTTTAAGTATAATGTCTCTATGATTTACATGGTTTCACTTTTCTTATTATGAAATGATATCCATTTCTTTTATATGGATTATGTTATGATTGGATGATGTTTATGAAACCCATTTTATTCGTTGGGTTATTATGAATGATGTATGTTTATATTGTGGCACACGAAAGAATTATTTCAATATGAGATTGGTGGGATCTATATCTCTCTCCAATGCATTGGGTAAATATTTATATCTCATGAGATAGACATGGCTGGAACGACAAGTTAAACCGGTTCTGTAATACAGGACTGGAACGATGAGTGAACTCGAATTAGAAAGGGACATTGTCCACTAAGATGGTATTGGCAACAATGCCTTGGCTAATATTGAAATCATATCATGTGCATAATGGTTCTCACAATTACATGTTTTATTCCCAAGCTATTTTATCATTCCTAATGTTTATTTATGATCTATGCCTTACGTACTTCCATGTTTTATGTCATTGCTCATGATTTTTAATGTTAATGTTTATTTTAAGTTCAAATGTATATGGTATGTTTTATTTTATCCATGCTTACCCTTACTGAGCATTTGAGCTCACCCTTTTGTATGTTTTATTTCCCCCAGGATTAAAAGAAATATTTTATGTAAGGAAACAAAAAGTGGAAGATCTTTATGAGAGATGTTGAAGATCATTCACCACGATTAGAAGATTTTATTCCGAGTTTCCAAATACACTAAACTATTACAGTCCTTGTGTGTCTATTTTTGTTATGTACTATGTATTCCGCAAAAGTAATGTAATTTCCATGTATGTCAAGCTTCGAGTGTCTACCAACGAGGAGTGAACCCAATTCAAAAAGGGACTTTGTCCACTATGATGGTTTTGGCAGAAATGACTTGGCTACTATGGAAATAATAACATGTGCTGAATGGTTGCCACAATTACATGTTTTATTCCCATTATATTTTATCATGAATTATGTTCCATTATGATCTTTGCCTTATGTACTTCCATGTTTTATGTCTTTGCTCAATATTTTGACGTTTAAACATTATGTTCATGTCTTTATGATCAAATGTATATGGTATGTTTTATTTTATCCATGATTACCCTTACTGAGCATTTGAGCTCACCCTTTTTATGTTTTATTTCCCCCAAGGATTAAAAGAAAGGTTTTAGGTAAGGAAACAAAAAAGTGGAAGATCTTTATGGGAGATGTTGAAGATCGTTCACCATGATTAGAAGATTACGTTCCGTGTTTCCAAAGACACTAAAGTATTATGGTCCTTGTGTGTATGTTATTGTTATGTATTATGAATTCCACAAAAGTAATGTAATATCTATGTACGTCAAGCTTCGGGTCTCTACAATTGGTATCATTGGAAAGGTTTAGTCCACCATTGGAAACTAGGACGCGAGAACATTAGAGAGATCCCTAGAGATATTTCTATGGTATGTCTAGGGATGTCCCTAAGGTAAAGTATAAGTATAGGTTATAGTCCTAGAATTACGGTAAAGATCTTAGAATTAAACATAAGATGTTAGATATTGAAGGTACTCCCCCTTTATTATGTTGTTTTTCATAGCATGAATTTTGCCTCTCACACTCTTCTTTTTGGGTTTTAGATGATGGCTGGAACCTGAAGGAACCGTGTTGATCAATTCAATGTAAAATGAAATGATTTTCCTCCTTAACAACCAAATGTTATTGGATATGGAGTGAAAAATCATATTTCTATACTTACAAAAGCTATGAATCATTCTGGACATCCAAATGAGGATAGAAGGGAACAATATTCTATTGAGTCCTTCATGAGGCAACGTCCTCCTTCTTTCAGTGAGTCTTCTAATCCACTTGTTGCTGAACAATGGATCGGTACCATTGAAAAGATATTTTTAGTTCTTCAATGTTCTGAACATGATAAATTCATCTTAGTAGTATATTGTTTGGAAGGTGAAGCTGATCAATGGTGGAATCTTATCAAGAATACGAGGCGAAGATATGAAATTGAGTCCATGGAATGGGACAAGTTCAAGAACTTATTTTTCAATAAGTACTTCCCTCGTATTCTTAGAACAAAGCCGGAGAAAGAGTTTCTATAACTAATGTAAAAGGATGATGAATCTGTTGGTGTATACGAAGAGAATTTTACAAGGCATGCAAGGTATGCATCTGGATTTATCATCCAACCTGAAAGTAAGTTGATCGATTCTTCAGTGGATTAAAACCAAATATTCGAAGGGCATTAGCTATAAGAGACTTCAGTAGCTATGAAGAAATTGTGCATTGTTCTATCAAGGTAGAAATGGAAGTTGGTGTTACTTATCCATCTCATGGTTTTGACAAGAAACGAAAGATGGAGTTCATGGAGAAATCTTAGAATAATGGTGAAAAGAATATGAATGTTTCCTTATGCTCAAGGTGTGGAATGAAGCATGGTGGAGATTGTCTTAAAGGGACTAGAAAATGTTTTACGTGTGGAAAAGAAGGTCATCGAGCAGCTGAGTGTCGAAGTAATGGAAAAAGGGTTACTAATGATGTGAAAAAGAAAAGACTGTAGAGAACACACCACCAACACTTCAATGCTTCAAGTGCATGGAAATGGGGCATTATGCTAATAAATGTCCTAATCCAAGGATTATTGATGATTGACATGAGAAACCACTTAAGGAAAAGGACAAAGGGAAGTCACATGCAATCACTGTTGGAGATGTTGAATATGAAAACGATGTGGTGGAATGATTACGTGTTTATTTAATGGAATTCCAAAAAAAACGATGTATATAGTATCGTAGAATATTTGAATATTTATGTATTGGTCTATTTTGGTTTTCAATAATTTTATGGTACCGGTAACCATGGAAAGTGATTGAGATATTTTTGGAAAGAAAATGATATGCACATAATGAAGGGATAAGGAAAAAATGAAATGTTTGACAATATTCATGATCTCTTGACTGATATAAGGAAATAGTTATATCATGGTTAGAGTATATAGAATTATAGAGTTTTGGTATATGAAAAGATTTAACTTTTGACAGCACTCATGTTTTCACTAAGATTCACTGGGTATTCATTTTTCAAGGGAATACATGATTAAGGCCTTCGAATTTTGGAATGTGACCAACAAGACATATCTTATGATATATGGGGATCAATAATGGTACTAACATGCTTATTATATGAAATCTCTGGTAATCGTTTTCACT
Source organism: Viscum album (assembly GCA_963277665.1). Lineage (NCBI taxonomy): Eukaryota > Viridiplantae > Streptophyta > Magnoliopsida > Santalales > Viscaceae > Viscum > Viscum album. Next base: position 371,772,628 of record OY728160.1, on the reverse strand, counting down.
ATAATTTGAGAGTGGACTGCAGTATTATGGATAAGACTAAAGATTGTAATGGATTATGTTGGACATATGTTAGTATTGTTTAAGGATAGAAATTTTTTTGATATTATTTATGGGATGTTATAGTAATGTATTTTTAAAAAAAGGACAACCTGTAGGATGGGCGACAACCCATCGCGTCGGACAAGGCTGTGGGAATCAAACCCACAACCGAAGTGCGACTGGCCTTTATTGCCTACCACTAGCCTACATGAAGTCCCTATTTAGTAGAAACCAGTTTTATTATATTAAGCAGTATGATATATGATGTATAAGTCCATTTTAGGAACCATATATGTTTAATCTCACTATAGATTGACTTATGCTAACCTTTTTTTTGAGACATATGGAATGACCCGTCATTCTATCACATGATCTGCTAACACTTAACGAATAACAAATTTAACTTCATTTCTTTAAGAGATGAAGTGGAAATTGTTCAAGGCACAAGCAACAGTGAGATTATACCAAAATAAAGTAAGTATTTATTCTAATTCAAATTCTTCAACTTTATGGAAATGATCTTGAAAACCAAAAATTTTGTCCTAGTGCCCTTATATCCGATGAATCATATGGTACCCTAGATCATCACAAATTTATGGCTTTTTGATTGTTGGCTTTTTCATAGCCACGTTCTCTACCACTCTCCATCAGAACGTGACGGTTATATTTTTCATCAATATCCATATTTTCACCTATGTTCTCCTATATGGAAACCCATTGATGAGTTTCTTTGGGTAATCGTTACATTTCATACTTTAGTTATAAAAATTTTGTTTTTGGTATTCCCTTTTTACGATGTGGGTTTCTACTAAAGAAAATTTCAAGTATTAAACCATTTATAACCCCGACGAATTTCGAGGGAGAAATTCATTTTAAGGGGGGGTAGAATGTAACAACCATATATTTTATGATATGTATTCTTTTTAATTTATTTGATGTCATGTGTTTTATGCTACAACAAGATTATCATGTTCTATATGCCACACTGTATTATCTTGAAGTATACACAACACTATTCTTAGATTGTGTTACACACAATTTCAAGTTCATTTTATAATAGTCATTCTATGCAACATTGAGTGTATATATATATATATATATTCAATGTATACATGAAATATGGTTGGATTATATTATACGAAACAACAAAGGATTCTTGCACAACACGCAACCCTAACTTGTCTTGCATTACACACAATCACGACCTTCTTCAATAGCGTGTGTTGTACGCAATACCGGGTTTTACTAAAAAACGATATATTATTATAATATTATTATGAACTAGCCGTTATGAATAATATTAACTAAATTTTGAATTTTATAACATTATTATTCATCTAACACATTTTATAGAACATGGTATAAGAACAAAATAAATTTTTCGGGTAAAATAAGTATTTTTAAAAAATGCAGCTTTGCCGCCTTCTGATGGCACTCCCACTTTAAATATAGTTTTTGACATGTTTATATGTTCAATTTTATAAAATAAATTTATTATTTGGAATCAGGATATAAAATTTTACCTTGGATAAATTTTTCATATTATTTTGATAACTTTGATATTTTAATGAATATTAAAAACACGCTATATTTTAATTAAAAAAAACTTTTTTTATCGTAATAACTTATGTGATTAAATTATATAATTTAATGGTTTAAAAGTATTAATAGAATATATTTTTACCATTTAATATAATGTATGTCATTATCCTTGATTTTACAATGAATTTGTAGATTAAATAAATTCAATCTTTTACAATGTTTTAAACAAAAACCTATTTTCTTTCGACAAAGGGATTAATTTTAATTTAATTTCTGCAAATTTTGTGTATTAAATTTGTAAATATGGATTCCATATTTGGAATAAGTGGGTACAAATTATATTAATAGACTACTTTTTATTTTTGGGCTTTATGAATAGTAACAACTGTAAATTTTATTTACCCTAGTAAAAGGTAAATTGGGTAATTGAGGGTAAATATATTATTATAAAGCTATCCTAATAGTTTTATTAATACAATTGGATGAATATAATTTGTCCTAAGTCATATTTGGGTCGATATTAGATCCATTAGATCCCACTTGGTGGTGATTAAGACCTCTAGTTTATTTTATTTAATGGAAAGTGAAATATGTCTCACTCAACTTTAATAGTTAATGTATTTTTAATATAAGTTTATACAGAATATAAATTCAGTTATAAATACTCATTTGAAAGCTAAAATTATTTTCTTTGTGATGGTAATTTATTTGTAATTTTTAATAGTTATTTAATTACCTTATTATCTTATACATTAATGATGCAGAAATTATTTATTTAGTGAAAAATCAGTAATATAGTTTTTATTGAAATAGTATATACATATCAAAAGGCCATAGAATCTGCACAAAACATTTTATTAGTGTATATATAAACCATAATAATCCACTGGCAGAATTTGTGACCATTTGGATCCTTATTAAGGCGATTATGACACTTATATTGTTTTGATATAAATGATGCCAAAGTTGTCACCTTCATAATTTAATAAACATAAAAATTTATATATTGTGATTTTAAGATGATAAATTGGAGTAGAAGTATTATTGTGAAAGGTAATAGATTTATCTTCATAATAGGATTTCATTTTTAATTTTTATGCAAAAAATAAATATATTAAATAATTATACAAAAATGTTGTAGTAATTATTTTATTAAGAGATAAACCAAATAAATGGTATTAAAAATAATAAAATAAATATTATATGAACCATTTAATGTGCTCCACTAATTTAATAGATATATATGACATTTTATGAATATATTAATTCTTTTATTTCGAACATATCTTCTGTATATATTTTATTTAAATTCAAATAAATGAATAGTGTCAAAATTGACACTAATGTTATTTTATAAAAATAACATATTATAAAATTGTTAAAAAATCACAAAAACATTTAAAAATTATAAATTTAAATTTATATGGTCTAAAATGTTATAAAGTATCAAATTATGGAAAATTCACAAAGAACAAGTAATTATTTGTTATAATTTAAAATTTAGAATGTTATTACCACAAATAAAATTAAATTGATTAAATAAGGATAAATCAAGTTGATAATGTTTAAAATAAATTCCTAACATGTCTAAATTTTATTTTATGATGAGATTACAACCCTATATCCTCTAAAATTCTGATATGAGTCATTTTGGACGTTTTAATGTGGGGTTGTAATTTAATATAATCTAATATTTCTTATATTTTCGAAGGTGCTCCTCTCCTCCCTTGTAAAAGGGAACCTCCTCCCTCTCGTCCTCACACCAATTGGAGCATTCAAGATCGGCCAAACCCTGCCCATTTCACTTCCCCACTTCCCTAGAAACATCCTAGGGATCCTGGTCTTCTTCAAAGACTAATTTTAGTGCCCAAAGAGGAGGTCTCAAAGAGGCGCTTCAGAGAAGAGGTAATGTTCGTTACCGATTCATTCAACTTTATTTATTCTTCCACTTCTTCATTTTTAGTTGTTTTATTATAAGTTAATAACATCAGTATCACTCGTATACTTATATGTTATTATAAGTATGGAAGAACCATATTTCACCATCTATCCATCCTACATAAAATGAAATCATTGCGCGTGCGTACGTACGGAATACCGTCTCCACGCCATGATGTAATATATTTTCCACCACCACCTTAATTGGATGGGTATAATGGTGAAATTAATGAATATATATGATTATTTTAAAGTGATGTTTATTCTGTAATATTATACATACACTTTAATACAATTCCCCGATCTTGGGAATGATATCATCGCTCGTGCGTACGTACGGACTACCGTCTCCACGACGCGATGAGATTCACTGTTCGTGATAGCCATTCAAGAATGATTATAAAGTATATATAATAATTAATCATGAAATATATGACATAATAATTCTACTGTATTTATGTATATATTTATGTCATCTAATTAATTCCATTCAATTCAACAAGGAAACAAAAACATCGTTCATGCATGCGTATGGCCTACCATCTCCATGAATGGTGTATTTCTATCCATTTATCGATCCATTATATATATGTATATTCTTAATATATATTATATATAAATAATTTTTTACATTCTGGAAATAAGTAATCATGATCTATGTAATCATATGAATAATTACAAGTTAAAACACGAACGACAAATGAAACGATTTTACCCAAGACGCTACTTTAACATGAATTTACAAAAGAACGGGTAATATAAAGTCATAAGTGAACCATATATGATATTATAACAATGAATTGAATTCTATAATAATTAAATGACATTATTTAAATCATTATATAGGAGGTTTGGATTTTTACGATGCATATCAGACCTAAGGTAAGGGATAATTATTCCAATTTCATTCTTATTCGAGATTGTTTATTCGTAAGTATTTACTGGGGTTATATTTATCATCAATGTACCTGATTTCAATGAACGGTTTTATGTATGTTTAAATTCCTTTTTCCAATTTTTTACTTTTACTACATGGTATGTAAGGTAGCATTCTTTTGTTTACATTACGAGGAACTTTTTTGACTTTTCCGGCAAAAGTACAAGAAGAATGTTTTTTAAAACATATATGGTATGAAAGGATTTTTACGGTTTTATAAAGCCTTATTTTCATGAAGATTCCATCAAAAGATTTAATGACTATTTCCAAAAAAATATATTTCTTTTAAAAATTCATGACATTTTGTGAAATGAAAATAATTTTAAAGAAAAAAGGATATTTTCTTCAAGAATTCATTTCATGTTTTTTATAAAAAACATTTTCCATCTAAGATGACATTATTTCATATGTGGATGTTTCAAGTTTAATGTCTCTATGATTTACAATGATTCAATTTTCTTATGATGAAATATCCATTTGTTTTATTTTGATTATGTGATGATGGTATGATTTTTATGAAACCCATTTTATTATTTGGGGTATGATGAATGTTTTAAGTTTATTTTGTGGCACAAGTAACAATGATTTCATTATGAGATGGGTAGGACCTATATCTCCCTCAAATGCATTTTGTAAAGATTTGTATCTCATGAGATAGACATGGCTGGAACGGTAAGTTAATCTAGTTCACTATTATAGGATTGAAACGAGGAGTGAACTCGATTCAGAAAGGGACTTTGTCCACTAAGATGGTCTTGGAAGAAATGACTTGGCTACTATAGAAATCATAACATGTGATTAATAGTTTCCACAATTACATGTTTTATTCATATTATATTTTATCATTATTTATGTTCCATTATGATTTATGCCTTATGTACTTCCATGTTTTATGTCGTTGCTCATGATTTTGATGTATAAACATTATGTTCATGTTTTTAAGATCAAATGTATATTGTATGTTTTATTTTTTCCATGCTTACCCTTACTGAGAATTTGAGCTCACCCTCTTGATGTTTTATTTTCCCCCAGGATTAAAAGAAAGGTTTTAGGTAAGGAAACAATAAGTGGAAGATCTTTATGGGAGATGCTGAAGATCTTTCACCACGAGTAGAAAATTACGTTCCAAGTTTCCAAAGAAACTAAACTGTTACGGTCTCTGTGTGTCTGTTTTTGTTATGTATTAAGTATTCTGCAAAAGTAATGTCATATCTATGTATGTCAAGCTTCAGGTCTCTACAGGTTCTATTTCTGCACATTGTTCGATGCTATGGGATTTCACATGGTGTGCGTGTTGTCCTTATTCAAAAAATATATAATTTTATAATATTTCCCAAAATGAGATAAATTACTCAAAAATAACCATAACATATTTTAATCCTAATGGTTTTCTTATACCATTAATTTTCATCCCGAAATGGTAAGACCTCAACATCTTATATATATTAATTTTTCACCTCCATAAGATAAATTTAAACTATTCCCAATATAAAGAACATAATACCTTTATTATGGTGTCCATATGGTTTCATCATCATCTTTTTCACATAGGTATAAGGTCCATGCATTGCAAAAATGATTTAGAGATCCTTCAATGTCATTTTATTCCTTCATCCAATTATACCTTGTATAAAATGGGTCATATGGGTGCTCGCAAAAAATACTTTCGAAAAATAATCATGTATGACATATAATTTCAAAACATATGATAAAAAATGATTTCAAGAATATATTCAGACCATTTTTAAGTTAAAACATTCAATAAATGGTCCTTATAAAAATCCATAAGTATGTGTTGAAATGGTATTATTTAAAAGAAAATATAAATAGGTTACATAAGGGTATCCTTCTATAGAACCTTTTTCAAAATCATAATATGCTTCAAAATCATGGGATAAGGTATAATATTTGAAAAATCCTTGATAATAATTTCCTTTCTTGAAAATATGCGAATATTGAGAAAATTAGATTTGATAAAATAAAACCCATGATCCATGTCACGACCCATCCCACGTGGCCCAGACATGACTACACTAATCCCAATTTCCAAAGGCCAATGGTTTGTGACAAGCACGTTAATTCTTTTCCTGAACATGGAAGGAATTTTTTAGAGATCGGTACTCACTAAAAAAGGGAAACTGAAGTAAAAAACCAATGAATGTATGGTATAACCATGAGAGTAAAGTACAACTATAAACTAAAAATAGTGTGCCAAAATACAATCCCTAGAAACTAAAAACAAAGTAAATAGTTGTCGCATCTGCTCTGGAGCTCTACTTGGAGGGTAGAAATTGTATGTTTGAAGTCGAAGAAGAGGACCTCGACTACTCCCATCACATCGTGCTCCATCAAGTCCCGAACCTCCAAATTCTGCCTCGTACCATCATTAGGCTGCACCATACACACATGTGTGGGTGGATCCCATGTAGGGGTGAGTAAAAAAATACCTAGTAGGGGTCCACAAGACCCCTGAATGTATCTCACTATTCCAAAAATAAAAACATCATAAGAAATACCAAAAAGGTAATACCACAAGCATGATCTAAATCATGAAGCACAAAGAAAAAGAGACAGCTCACTCTAATGATATAACTTCAAGGTTACTGGGATATGGATGACAAGTTTTAAATATAGATTATCATATCAATAGTAACTCTACTGAAAAATCTTATAGGACATAGTATGATGACCCATATTGGTCACTAGATGCTGATCCATATTGCTCACTTTATGTTGACTCGTATTCGTCACTAGATGTTGACCTGTATTGGTCGCTGGTGATGACCCGTATTAGTCACTAGTGCTGACCCATTGTGGTCGCGGGTGCTGACCTGTATTGGTTACTAGTGCTGACCTCTACTGGATGTTCATGTAGAGCTATGGATGATTAGTCGTACAACTAGATCATCCTATTTTGGAGTTTATGATGCGGACTCACCTTGTTCTCTCTTCATTTTCGAGTCATATCCAACTACTAGATTCCCACACAAAGAATTTTTGATCTCTAGAAGACTCTGCTCCTCAATCCATCGTCCATATATCAACCAGTACGGAGTCCCGGAAATAAGTATACCCAAAGGACCTCACTATCATAGGGGTCCCAAAGGGACATGCAGTGCATCGATCGGACACCCGGTCTGTGAGATATGGTCACCTTTGTAAAAAGGGGCTGGTTGGATTGATGTCTGATCCAACCCATGTTGCACATCAAACTCCATAAAAACTCACAGAGTATCTCCAAAGGACCTCTTTTCCACAATGGTCCTTATTCCACAGATGGCACATCGATCAGACACTCATTCTTTTAGTTACACCCATTTCAATGAGATGGGGGTGATCACACCTCGGTCTGGCCCGACTCAGTCAGACCCACCAGAATATGCCAAAGGGACTGCTTCACAAAAGGGGTCCCAATGCAACTGACCACGGGTCAAACAGACACCTGATTCATCAGTTAAGAGAATTTCTTTATTCGGGGACTGGTGTGGTCTAGTCCCGGTCCGACTCGGTCAGGATGGTCCAATGCAACGGGTCACAGGTTCGAACTAACCTCGCTCATGTCTGGACGATTAAGGTTCGACCCGATTAACTGGGTCCGTCCCATCGGGGTCAGCCCGACTGGTTCGCGGGCCCACCCGTTCTAACTCGCTTGGCTACGGGTATGGTCTGGCTCGGACTGCTGGGCGGGTCTGGCCTGGTCGGTCACCCCATGTTTGGACTAGTCTGCCGAAAGGTGGAACACTACACCTAGATGGATACATGGATGCAGAGCGGTTCCATCTGACGTGATGTGGCATGGCGTAGGGTCGTGCCGCCACCTCCTACTGCCAGTGGCACCTGGGGGTGCCTCCATTCTCTCAAGCGACTAACTCTGGTCGACTACCTCTGTCCACCATGTCACGTGAAGGCGTTCCACCTTCCCACCACCCACGGCCAGTTGCTATGGGCCTCCACCGGCCACCACCAGCCACCATCGACATGGCACACCAACAATTGTTTCTGTGGGCCACTGGGCATGATCTGGTGGTACGTTATTGGTGCTGTTTACACCTAAGGACCTCCTAGATCACCACCACCACAGCGTGACCTTCTATCTCGCACTGCCGTAGAATTGGGAAATTGTCCCCGAAGAACATTACAAAAAAAAAACAAGCGGCGGATGGTCTTGGCCTTGTTAGTTTGGCTTTCACCCTCCGCGTTAGATTCAAAGAAAGATGGAGATAATTATTCATCACATTTTAATAATGTTGAACCCCATTCAAATCCACCGCAACAACCTCTTGTAAAATAGGAAAAAAATGAAGGAAAATTCTTGAATTAAAAGAAAATCCTTACCTATTGATTCATTGAGGACGTCGAGGATGGTGGTGCTTTCACATTCATGGGTATTGTGGATGAAGGAGAAGGCTTGTGTGTGTTGTCATTCATCATCCATAGACTTTCAGAACGATCCGACAACGAGCATCGTCAATCCTTCATTCTACGTTAGTGGAAGGCATGGGGTCACTTCTTCAAAGTTTCCTCGCATGTTGATGTTTTACTCAAACCCCACCCCGAGATCCATTTAAATAGGAGGTGGAAAGGAGATCAATTCCTTGAGGAATTAATGAGGTTCATTAATTGACGTAATTAAAGTGTCTCTTTAATTGATTTAATTAAAGTGCCTCATTAATTTATGTAAGGGATAGTTATTCCACCAAAGTGTAAATGTGCAATTAACACCCCATATTTAAAGGTATTACCACCTCTGTGGTCCCCGACACCAGCGCCCAACAGGTGGAAAGAAAAAAAAAGAAATAAAATCACAATTTATTTTATTTTATTATTTCTTTAAAAGTTTCAAAAATTGTCATTTTCTCCCGACTAAATGCGGTCAAATTGAAGCTTCCCATAAGAGAATCCTAGTGCTGCGGAATCAACGATGCCCTCAGATTTTAAATCTGAGCATTGGTTCAAATGATAGAAAATGAAGCCCACAAGTTTAATGAACATATTTTAAAAAATGATAAAAAATTTCATTCAGACACACCGAGCCTTAGAATAGCATGGTGTCAATTTTCGCAGACTCTAAAAAATTTTAAATAATTAAAAAAATTACATCGAATTTTTCAGGTCTTTACATTCTCCCCACCTTGGGGATTTATATCCACGAATGTCATATAAGGCTTCACAAACAAACAGGGGTACTGGTAATGCATATGAGTCTCTTTCACCATTGTGCTCTCTTAAATATTCCAATTCTGCCACATAACAAACACCATAGGTATCAACCACCCATGAAGGATCCTCTCCTATCGATCCTCTATCTTCATCGGGTACTTTGCAAAAGCCGCTCATTTTCAAACTCTAGATCGCCATAGTCGATGACATGAGATGGGTGATGCACGTATCTCTTCTGTTGGGATAAGTGGAAGACGTCATGAACCCTATCCAACCACAGTGGTAGTTCCATGTGATACGCCCCTCGCCAATCCTTCAAAGTATCAGGAGTGATCCGATAAACATTAATGAGAGTTTTCTGCCACGGCCAAATCTCCATAGTCCCCATCAAGTTGAGACTCACAAGAATAAGTGGTCCCCCTCTTGGAACTCTAGTGGTCTATTTTTCATATCAGGATAGGACTTATGTAGGCTTTATGATGTCTTCATCCGCTCTTGGATGACCCACACATTCTCTGTTGTAGCCTGTACCATCTCTGGGCCCATGAGTGATGGCTCTCCTAGATCTACCTATCATAAGGCCGATCTGCACAGTTATCCATATAATGCATCAAAAGGGGCCATACCAATAGTAGAGTGATAGATGTTTTTGTATGAGAACCCCACCAATGGTAGGTGGCCCTCCCAACTGCGAAGAAAATCTAGAACACATGAACGAAGCATGTTCTCTATGGTCTAGATGGTCCGCTCAGTCTGACCATCTGTCTACGGGTGAAAATTTATGGTCAAGCAAAGCTGAGTCCCAAAAGCCTCTTGTAATACCTTCCCCAACCAGGATATAAAGTGTGCAACATAGTCTAAGACTGTCGTCGAGGGAACCTCGTGAAGTCTCATGATCTCCTCAACTTAGAGATGTCACAAGCTCTCTACTGAAACCTTCTCTCGAATAACAAGTAAGTGGGATGACTAGATGAGTCAGTCAACAACCACCCAGATGGTATCGTGCCCTCGAAATGTATGTGTTAACCCTATCACGAAGTAAATTAATATCCCTTCCCACTTCCACTCTAGTATATTGAGGGGTTGGGTCAAGCTTGCTGGTATCTGGTGCCCAGCCTTCACTTGCTGGCAAGTGAGGCATCTAGAAATAATGTCTCCCAAAACTTTATTCATCCCTAGCCACCAGTACTGATGTTAAAGGTCCTGATACATCTTCTTCATGCCTAGATGTATTGATATGGGGGATATATGGAACTCCCTAAACACCTCCTATTGTAGCGCTATTGGTAAAAATGTATATCCTCTAAAACGGATAGCGTACACGCTACCTTCAGAATATCTGTCTGGTGCATGGCCTTAGGATATCTGAGCACATGTAGTATCATAGATGCTGTCTCTGAGTTGTGCCTTCCTAACTCTCTGAATGGGTTGAGGGGAAACTACCATAGAATAGAGGTAGAATGTCTCATCTTTATCAGCATATGATACATGAAGCATGACCAACATCTCTGATGCCTCATTCAGTAGCTCCGAACTCGATCTCCGGCTAAGTGCATCTACCAATACGTTCCTCTTCTATGGATTATAGGCTATCTCAAATTCATAGTTCTGGAGGAACTATAGCCATCGTTTTTTGTCTCATATTTTGATCTTTCTGTGTGAAGATATATTTGTGACTCTTTTGGTATGAGTAAACAATGAACCGCTCACCCATCAAGTAGTGTCGCCACATGTTCAGTATGAAGACTACTGCTGCCAATCCCAAGTCGTGAGTCACCTAATTCTACTCATGAGTCATTAGTTTTTGTGAGCCACAATCAATCACTACCCCATCATGCATCAGGATGCAACTGAGTCTTTTCTATGATGCATCATAGTAAACCACGTTGTCAGTGCCCTCCTTTAGAATCCTCAGGATGGAAGAACTATTCAAGCTTTTCCTCAGCCGTTGGAAGCATTGCTGCTATGTATCAAACCATTATAAGGGTTTTAAATTCTTTTTCAAGGTAGTAATAGGTGCTTCTACTCTTGTTAAATCGGGTACAAACCTACAATAGTATCCTACTAAACCATAGAAGCTCTGCACCTTAGTAACACTCCTTGGTGGCTCCCAAGAAAGTACTACCTCAATCTTCACTGGATCCAATGCAACTCCAGCCTTTGAGATGATGTTTCCCAAGAAGTGGACGTTTTGTATCTTAAACTCACACATTGAGAGAATTTAAAATAATTGGTGATCCTATAGTGTGTCTAGAACTATTCTCAATTGTACAGAGTGCTCTTCCTCGGATGCTGAGTACCCCAAGATGTCGTCGATGAAGACCACCCCAATGCGATCGAGGTATGGCTGAAATATCCTATTCATGATCCCCATGAACTCTAATATAGAATTGGTCACACCAAAAGGCTTTACCAATAACTCATAATGTTTGTACTAACATTTGAAGGTCATCTTTGGGATATCCTCATCCGACACACGAAGCTAGTGATAGACTGATGTGATGTCTATCTTCAAGAACCACTTCAGACCTTTCAACTGATCATATAGATCTTTAATAATTAGAAGTGGATACTTGTTCCTCATAGTGACATGGTTCAGGCACCAAATGTCTATGAATACGCTCAAAATTATGTCATCCTTCTTGGAAAACAACACTAGGGGTTCCCATGGATAAACACTGGGCCTTTTGAGTTCATTCCTCTATAAGTCCTCCAACTACACCCTCTGCTACCGGAGCTCTATAGGGGCCATCTGATATAATGATGTAGATATTGGTGAAGTTTTTGTGTACAAGTAAATGCATAAGTCTACCGCTCTACGAGGTGGTAGTTTTAGGAAATATTTTGGAAATAAATTCTCATACTCACCAACCACCCTTGGGAACTGTGGAATCACCTCATCCACCGTGTCGAAGGTCATGCAAGCCAGCTGATATGTAATTGGCTTCACCCTCCGGAGAAAAAGTCAATCTCATGTGGCTCAGTTTTTCTTCTCCCCAACAAAGGAAAACTGACCTCCATCTCTACATGTACATCGCACATTAAGTCAAAAATAGTTAATATATGAGTAAACTATTGATAGCCAATCCATTCCTAGAATAACTTCATAGGGATTCAATGCCTCTATTAGAAGATCTCATCTAAAACTCTCTCCTATGAGAGTAAGATCACACTGTCAGCACCAATGTGTGACCGCTGAATCCCCTCCCACTGAAGTATCCAAACGCATAGGTCAAGCAAAAAAGCTCATTCGGAATCTCAGAATCCCGAACTACATCTACAAAAAGTAATCAATGGATAGAAAGTATGTAGATAAGCACTGCTGCTAAAGTTGAGATGATACAGATTGTACCTCGTATCATCTCAGGGATGCTAGGATCTTGAGCCTCTACTACCTGTAGTTGGGCCTGTCTCCATCCATCTTCTCCCTGAGCTCATGGTGGACCCCCTGGTGGTGCTGGTGGTAGTTCATGGTGGCCCCGACCACCTCCCACTTCATGTCCTTCTCCCCTGCATCATCAGCTACATGAATGACGCTCATGCTCCTCCAACTGTCGCTGGCTCGGTGGCCCCTCCACCGTTGGCCGATCATCCACGTGGGGAGTCAGACTGTCACGAACTCTATGACCCTAACCCCCATTTGAATAATAGATCCTTCCTCGCTGGTGGCTCCCTCGGCCTCTCGAGCCTCGCACCTTTGACCCTGTTTCCCAGGGTTTCCCTCTAGAAGGTCTAGACCACTTGGGCATCTGTTTCGTCTGTCTAATGCGAGCAGCAGATGACTCTGCTACATGTCATCCCGTAGGGGCTCTCACTCTCAGTTCCTGGTCAGTATATAATTTATCCATAAAAAATCTCGATCTAGCACCCCAACTTGCATTAGGATACTGAGAGAAACAATCGAAGCTCTGATCTCTCGTCAGAGCCCCTGCTCAATGGTTAGAGCCCTAATGTAAGGGTACCATACCATGTTGGTGGAGTATTAGGAGAGGTCAGTATATCTCACCCTGTACTGAGCCACATTCTGGCTACCCTCCTGTAGATGCTGAAACTCATAAATATGCACAGAGCGTAGTGTCACTGGTACAAACTCCACCCTGAAAAGGCTCTAAAATTCCTGACTTGTGAGGGTCATCTCCTCATACACCTTGAGCATCAAGCTCCACCATTGTCCTATCGTGCCCTGAAGAAGGCTAGATACCAAGATCACGATATTCTCGGTGGGTGTCTCTACATAGAAAAAGACCCACAAAACCACCTCAAGCGAGTCCTATACTGCCTGGGTGGTCCATATCGCCTTGAAACCTTGGAGGCCTTGGCCTATGGAACTCATTCAACCTGCTCAGCCAGCATGCATGATCCACTAGTATCATCTGCTTATCTATGGGTGGTGGTGTTTCCGGTACACCACTCGAAGGTTCCATCACTATGAGTGGTCCTTATACCAACGCCTCGTCACTCGGTGGGCAACATTCAGTATCTATAACTGGAATGTTGATTGGCTGTCTTCGAGGAGGCATCCTGTAAGAAATAGGTGTGCCCCAATCAATAAGGTATACTTGGTGAGTTGACTCAAGAAAGATCAAGAGAACTTTTAAAAAAACTAGAAACTAGTGTTTTCGTCTACAAAGATTGAAAACAAAATTTAGGGTCTTAGTGTATGGATACGTTGACCACTGCACCAACACTAGACTACCTATACTAAAAACAGAACTCACGACACATTACACCATTGCCTATTTAAATTTAGACTCTTCGTTCATCGAGTATAACCAACCTTCCTTTGATACCACATTGTCACGACCCATCCCATGGGGCCCATACGTGACTACCCCTGGCCTACCTTATGTAGGCTAGGGGTTGGTGACTAGCACCTGAATAATTTTCCCAAATAGGGAAAGCATTTCTTTAGAGATATGTAATCACTCGAAAAGGGAAACTGAAGTAAAAGAACTAATAAAATTATGGTATAACCATGAGAGTAAAGTACAACTACAAGTAAAACTATTAACTGAAAACAGTGGGCTGAAATACAAGCCCTAGAAATTGAAATAAAAGTAAACAGCTATCGCATCTACCGTGGAGCTCTACCTGGAGAGTAGAAATTGTAAGTACGACGTTGATGAATAGGATCTCGACTACTCTTACCACACAAAGTTCCACCATGTCCCAAAATTCCAAAGTCTACCCTGGTGAGTCAGCAGTCTACAACAAACACACATGTGTGGGTAGAGCCCATGCAGGGGTGAGTATAACAATACCCAGTAAGAGACCCTAAGACCCCCAAAGGTCTTTCAGTAATACACAAAGGCAAGAAATCATAACAAATACCAAAACGTTAATATAAAAAGCATGATCTAAATCATAATTCACAAAGAAAAAGAGAAAGCTCACTCTAATGGTATAACTTCACAGTTATTGGGATAAGGATGACTAGTCGTAAAGCCAGATCTTCCTATCCATAGTAACTATACTGCCGACCTGTATAGGTCATTGTATACTAACCTGTATTGGTTGCTAGATGATGACCTGTATTTTTCACTTTATGATGACAAGTATTGGTCACTAGATGCTGACCCATATTGTTCATTGGTGCTGACTCGTTTTGGTTAATGGTGCTGACCATTATTGTTTGCTGGTGCTGACCCGTATTGGTTGTTGGTGCTGACCCGTATTGTTTTCTGGTGCTGACCCGTATTGGTCGCTGGTGCATTTTTAGGGATGATTAGGCATACCTCCAGATCATCCCAATCTGAGGTTTATGATGTTGAACCACCTTGGCTGCTCTTTATCTTCATATCACAGGCAGCCATTAGATTCCCACACGAAGCACACCTGATCTCTGGGAGACTCTTTTCCTCCAGTCATCAGTCACATATCAATCGGTACGAAGTCCTAAAGTATTTATACCCAAGGGACCACCACATAATAGGGGTCCCAACAAGACATACGACGCATCGATCAGATGCCAACATTTTGAGATACAAGCACTTTTGTAAAAAGTGACTCATTGGATTCAAGTCTGATCCAACCTAGGTCACATATCAAACACCATCAAAACTCACATGGAATATCTCTAAAGGACTAACCTATCAAAAGGGTCCTTATTTCATAGAAGTAGTGTCGACCAGACACCTGATCTGTTAGTTACACACCTTTCTATGAGAAGGGGGTGATCGCACCTCAGTCTTGACTGGCTTGGTTAGGCCTGTCGGAATATACTGAATGGGACGCTTCCCAAAAGGGGTCCCAATGTCACTAAAAATGAGTCAAACAAACACCATGTTTGTCAGTTATGAGAGTTTATTTATTCGAGGAACAGTTGGGTATGGGATCGGCCTGATGCAATGGGTCCTCAATTCTACCTGACCATATATGTGTCCGGTCAATTAAGGGTCGGCCCAGCTGGTTCACTAGCCTAGGATGCGGTTGGCCTAGCCCGACGGGTAGGGCTTGACCAACTGATGGTGGCCTGCTGGGCCAATGGTCTGACCCAGCCCGCACCTAGCATGGTCCCCCTAATGGCAGACCACTTCACCTAGCTGGCCCCGTAGATGTAGGGCCGTTTTGTCCAGGCCGATGAATTGCAGCATGTGGCCCCGCCCCCGCTTCCTACCACCGGCAGTGCCTGCGAGAAGCACCCTTCTTCTGTGTGACTGGTTTGGGATGACCGGCTCTGGCCACCGAGGCACACGATGGCACGCCACCTCCCCACCACTTGCGAATGATTGTTGTAGGCCTCCTCCGACCACTGCCAACCACCACCAGCATGGCGTGCTGAAAATTATTTCTATGGGCCCCCGGACGTATTCCATTGGTCTTTTCTTAGTGTCGTCTATGCCTAAGGGCCTCCCAGATCGCCTCCTCCATATCGTGACCTTCTATCTTGTGCTACCATTGAATTGGAAAAAATTCCTCTGAATAACGTAACAAAGAAAACAAGAAGAAGAGGGTCTAGGCCATGTTTGTTTGGCCCGTGTCCTCCGCATTGGCGTTAAAGCATGAGGGAGGTGATTATTCCTCACATTTTAATAATTTTGAAACCCTTTCAAATCTTCTGCAAAAAAATCTTGCCAAATAGGGAAAATAATGGAGGGAAAATCTTGAATTAAATGACAACCCCAAATGCATGATTCATTGGGGATGTCGCTGATAGTGGTGCTTCCACATTCAAGGGTATTGTGGATGAAGGAGAAGGCTCTCATTTTATGGTGTTTTCCATCTGTCTTCCATCAGATCGATCCTACAATGGGTGCCTTCAGTCCTTCTTTCTACATCGGTGGACGGTATGGCATCACTTCATTAGGGGTTCCTCACTTGATGAAGTCATTAGAAAAATGCACCCTAAGATCCATTTAAATAGGAGGGGGAAAGACGAGAAACACCTTCAAGAATAAACGATGTTCATTAATTGGGGTAATTAATTTTCCTCAATATTTAATGTAATTAATGTGCCTCATTAATTGATCTAATAAACGGTTACAAAACCAAGGTGTAACAATGAAATTAATACCCCATAATTAAAGGTTTAACCACATCAATAGTCCCTTCCACCGCTTCTCAACAGGTGGTAGGAAAAGGAAAAATAAATAAAATAACAATTTATTTTATTTTTATTATTTATTTAAAATTCTCAAAAACAATCATTCTCTCCCAACCAGCTATGGTCGAAGTGAAGTTTCCCTTAACAGAATCCTAGCACTACAGATTCAACGGCACCATCCGATTTTTTATATGAGCACCAGTTTAGAAGATAGCAAATGCCACCTACACATTTAGTGAATGTACATTAAAAAAAGTCCAAAAAATTTATTTTGGGCACACTTTGCCTCAGAATCATGCACCGTCAATTTTCATAGACTCGTAAAAATTCCAAATAATAAAAAAATACATTGAATTTTCTAGTTCTTTACAATCCATTATGGTATTGAGGTATATCCTAGGAGTTTGATATCTAGAAAAACTGCTTCCAAGTGAGTTTTATGTTTGAAAATTTCTTAAAGTCGTTTGGAAATGACATTGCAATAATTATTTTCATCAATCCATTAGAAAGAGTTAAGAATCTCATTTGAGATCCTCATCCTTCAATTTGTAACATAATTTCCTCGATCTGAAAAAGTTACAAAATAAGGATTTATCATACAGAGTATACATAGAGACTAACCATGTGTTTAACAAAAACATATAATCCCTAAGTTGTTCAAACTAAAATTTAATACCAACTATTAGGACCCGACCATGGACAATACATAATCTTGAATTATGTTATGATTTATCATTGAGAATCTTTTCAGGTTTAGTGTTTTAGAGAAATATGTCATAACATTTACATGAAAAATTTAATAATACATGTAGTCACATATACTCAGAACCTATTTTTTCATAAATTAAAAGATCTTAAAAGAAAATATGAATTCTTTTCATGAAATAAATCTTATTGAATTCTAACTTTCTCCTACCCCTACCTTATATCCGGTGAAAAACATTTCCAAACCTTAGGATGAGCATAAAAAACTCATTAAATATTATAAAATAAGGAAAGACATCATTATTCCATCAATACATACAAGTCAATGAAATCATAGTTTTCAATATTTAACAAACCACACTAGATCAAAAGATTCATTAACAAAAAATGGAAACCATAAAGCATAAAGATAAATTATGGCATCCATAACATACTTACATTGTAGCTTTCCCTCCTACGTAGAGAGTTACATTTGGAATAACCATCACAGTATATTCCTTAAATATCTTAGGAAAAACATTTACATTTAACTCTGTCACATTACCCAATGAATTTGAGAGCTATCTCAGGCTCACCCACCCTATTTTTATCACAGAACCACCCGTATACATAAATAATTCCCCAGAACCATAACATAGTCATAACACATATGAAGCATAAATAAAAGATAACATTTCCACATTTCAATCACAATATAACATTTTAATATATTGACATAATCAATCCATTCCCAAAACCATTTTCAATAAAAAAATACATAAAAAGAGTATATAGTATTTATGTTCCATTTAAAAACATTATGGCTTTTTAATAAATCCAAATATCAAATAATGCTCGCATCTACAGAAAGGTTGTTGTCACCGCGTATGTTAAAAAGAAACTATCTTTTTGTCAATCAGTAAAATTATTCATAATAAAGATTCATTTTTAATTAAATTAAAATTAAAAGGGGTTTATTATATAGCGTATAAAATATAATGTTGTATAAGTCAAAGTATGCCTCAATGAACGGATATTAAGACGAAGTCTCTTACAAATATCACATTCTTAGATTAAGGACAAATCAATGACATAATTATGTGTGAAAAATTATAATATACCTAATATAAGTTGATATTAATTATAAATATACCAGAGTTCAATAAAACATATTCATAGCAAGTAACAATTAAGAATTATAAGATTAACCCAAAGAATTGAAATTTGGTGAAGAAGTTCCCTTAGAAAAATTAAGTAGGCTAACGACGACACTGATTTCAGAAAAAGTGTTATGAGAGAGAAAATGGTCTATCATCACATGGACATAAAATTTACATAAATAAGTATATATAAGAAACAATTCCATCATTCTATAATTGAAATTTAAATATATAATATAAAATAAATCTTTGACTAGAAGAGGAGGGTGAATGGTTCCCTTACCGATTTGGTAACTTATGAAATATACACCCCATGAAAGAAAGATCATACAATGAAGGTGTAAATACCCATAAATTAAATTATATTAAAAATATAATATAATCATGGGAAGTAATTACACCACAGAAAATGAAATAGTGACAAATACAACATAAATCTCACGGGAATAAAAAGTGAGATAAAAACTCTTAACCTCATGTCTGACATGAATCGTTCATTCTTTAATCCCCTGAATAAAAAACTAATGTTAACTTATACTTCATTAAGAAACTTTTCAAGTTTACTATTTCTTTTATATCACTTATTATCTCATTATAAACATTACATAATCTTTTATTTAATACCTGTCGTTTTGTCGATATTTGATACTTGAGTCAAAAATGAACTTCATATAATTACAAGTTGTCCATGTGTCAAAATTAAATTATCTATATAATTATATTCATGATTTAGATATCTTAAGTATCATATATATCCAGTATATATATTTTTATTTATAATATTATGTAACATTTAGAGATAAGAAATGAAATGCACCGTTTATGGAGACAGTAAGTCGTACGTACGCATGAACGCTACTTTCCTTATATTTCATATTTAATGGAATTAAATATTAATTATACATAGGCATATAATAATTAAATTATAATATGATATATTACTTCATTATCTCCATCCTTTATACATTCCATTTATGGATTTAATGAGTTATATCACATTGAGGGGGCAGTAGTCCTCACTTCCTCAAATGAAATTATCATATTTACCCCTTACGAAAACCATAATGGAATGATATAAATGAAAAATATAGAATCATAAAGACAATATAAATATTTTATATATCACATATAAATAATATTCTATCATAATGGACACCTTGAGAGGTGGTATGAGATAATTTAACAATCATCGTTTCTTGAGGCAGTAGTTCATCGTCTATAAAAACTGTATTTTCGTATCTATTAGATGGAGTTATGTGGAAGTGTAGTTAGATTAATTATCATAACGAAATACTAGTATATTTAGGATACTGGTGTTGTTATAAAATAATGGAATAAAGATAGTTTATGGTGTTAGAGAATGAAAATAATAGAAAAGAACTTGAGAGAAGATGTTACCTTTAAATCAAGAAACTTCTTTTGATTTGTGCCGAAGGGATCTCTTGAATTGCCTTCTTCCTAGGGGAAGGATTATAGGAGGAAGATAGGGATGTTTAAAAAAAATTTGGGTAGATTTTCGAAAATCCAAGGGGCTTGAGATGTGTGAGTAATGAGTAAGAGGTGATGACCTTTTATAAGGGAAAGTAGGGGTGCTATAGGAATGTTTGAAAATATTATTTTCTTATATAATGATTTTCATTTTATAAAGGTCCAAAACTTATTTAATTATAAGATAATGTGTATATAATTCGAAATAAAATCACCCAACAATAATTGTGTAGGTTATGGATATTTTTTAGTCCTTATATTTTTTATTTAACCCTTTGTTATCTTATTTAACTTTTACCATGTCCTCTTATATATTCATACTATATAGTTAATATATTTACTATAAAATTCAATGCGACCCAAAATTGTCCATTAATAAAAATTTTAACATCATATATGTAATTTGATAAATGATATATTTTGAAGACTATTTTATGATTTAATAAAATATTGAATAATTGAAAAACTATTTATGTCAATTTTAATACTATTCAAATCATGACTTTTAAAAAAACCCAAACCAACTTTATTATTTTAAAAAACCCTAATTAATTCAAATATAAAAAGTTATCCTAATCTATATAATTCGTGGATGGAATAAAATGTTTCAAAATAAATTTATTTTAATATTTATAATATCATTTAATTGAATCCATTATTAATGAAGTAATTACCGCATCACTATTGTGTCATAATTAAATTTGTTTATTTATTGTCTAAAAATTATAAATAAAATACCATGATGTTGGAAATAGTTTTTTTATTTCCAAACAATATTCATAGCTGAAGAGATAACTTATATAACCCCATATAAAAATTGTTCTAGTAAAAAAATTCATGTTTATGTTAATTTTGTCCTTACAATAAATTAATTAATATAAAGTGTCATTTTCACTCCCAAGTGGTGCCATGAGGTCCCAAAATCAATTCAAGGATGACCATGGATAGAAATGTATCAACCAATAGGATTAGGACATATATTAGTGTAATTTAATATTATTATAATATTATTTTTTACCTTTATTGATCAGATTTACCTTTTAACCGTGGTAAATAAAATATTTACAGATGTTACAATTCATAATGTCTAAAATTAAAATTTACCTATTTACACTTTTTATACCTCTTGATTCCCAATATGGAACCCAATTTTCCAAATTCAAAACAAATAAGTGGTAGGAATTAAATTAAAATTAATTCTTGTTGTCAAAACAAAAAGTGTGTTTAAAAAATAATAACTATCAAAATATTGACACTTGTTTATGTTCAATTTAAGATTGAAATCACTTCCTATGACCAAAAATAGATTAAATGGTGAAAATATAATCCAATTTATCTTTAAAACTAATTATAATAATCATCTAACTATATAAATAAATTAGATTAAAAGGTAGTTATGGATTAAAATGTTGTATTCTCACTATTCTTTAAAAAATGAACATTATCATAAAAATACCAAAATTTTATGAAAAGTCAATTTTGATATCCCAATTATAATGAAGAGTTTTATTTTTTCAATTATAATATATAAAAGTGAAAAAAACTAGATTTAAAAAGGGTTCTCCATCCAAATGTGGTAAATCAACCTTTTAAAGAATATTAATGTGTTTATGCTTAAAATTGGATTCATTCAAATTTTATGTTACTAAATTTCATTTGATAAAAGTAAAAACATTTAAAAACATGTTCAATAATAATATGGTTAGTTTTTTTCATTCTTGTTAGTACAACGGCTTGGTGTTAAATACCATTTAAAATTATATTATTCTATTTTTTTCAGTATGACTATGCCTTATGTGAAACAAGAGATTTTTGGAAAACCCATTGTTGTGTGTCAGGTATGACATTGAAAATTGAAACCCCTTTAAATTAAAATTAATATTCAATTAAAAATATAAATAAATGTCATATTATTTATTTACCTGGGAAGTTACAAATAACGTCTGATGCCTCCAACCGTCGGTTCGGCCGGTGACATCTCCTGCTGTGCTGCGGCCTGGTCCTTCTGCAACCATCCTTCCCACATGTCATCATGGCGCGCTACCTCCCACCCATGGACACTGCCATGAGCCACTTCTGAAAGTTTCCAGTGCCACCACTGGCACTGGCCTACCATAAGATTCTTCCATGGACCAATGGGTTCGCACCGGCGGTTCGTCCATCGTGCTGCTTGTGCCCACATTCTTTGGGGAACGTCTTCTCCACCACGATGGTCTCAAAATTGTCTTGCTATCGATTCAATAGTTTGGTCATAAATAAAACCCATGGAAGAGGGGCTTAGTCTGTGATTGTGTCAGCCTACACCCTCCTCATTAGAAGTTAACAAAATAATGGAGGTTTTAGGATTTTAATTTGAACAACAAATATAATTAAATCTCGGATAAAGAAACCCAAATAAGTCACCCTCTCGCATTAACACACGGTCCATTGATTAACCTATTCATGGGTTAATTTTCATTCTTCATTTAGAAATAAGAATTAGGAAACATAAAATCTAATACCCTACCTCTTACGACGTTCGATGCCATGGCGTTCATCCTTGAGGGTTTAAGATGTTGATGTCGCTTCCTGACTTCGATCTTGGAAAGGCATCGAAGGTGGAGAGGATTCACCAGGGTTCTTCATTCTTCGTTGCGGTGGAATTCCATTAAGGGATCTCTAGAGAATACTTCAAATTTCTAATCTATACTTCCCTAGCGCCTTTAACTATAAATAGGAGCACACTGTAGTGTTCCCATTATGATGCGACGCCAAGTCAATATGTTGTTTCATTTATGTAACAACATCGCTGTTACACACCTTTAAAGTGTCGTTACACTATGAGGTAATGATCCATTGATGTGCTCACTAATGTGCATCGTCTCCGCCTTGTCACTGCCCTATAGCGACTCCATTCATCCCTTCAAGGTGATAAGTAAAATAAAATAAGATAATTTATTTATTTTATTATTTTTCTCAAAATTTCTGAAAAATAACATTCCTTCTCAGCCTTTTGTCGGCCGAAGTGAAATCATTTATAGAAGAATCCCGATGTTCTAAATTCAATGGTTCCCTTGGATTTTTGATCTAAGTGATAGTTAAATAGATAGAAAATCCCATTTTCACATTTAATGAACGTACCATAAAAAATTTCCAAATTTATTAACAGTCATCCTTGACCCGTGCCTGTCAAAGTTAGGCTCCACCTAAGGAAAAATGCCCTCCAACGGTACCCTAATATTTTATATCTGAGTTATAATTTAGAAGTTAAAGAATTTAAAAATAAAATAATTATTATTTTATTATTTTATTTATGGCTAAAAACTAAATTCCATTATTGGCCTGCACTGGCCAATGTTAGGGTCTGCCTAAGGAAAGCATTCCGTCACAATTTTAGTGGTGGTATCATATTTATAATTCGAGTCACCATTCGTGAGTTTTAATCATTTAAAAAATTAAACAATTTTATATGATTATTTTAGTTACCATTATGCCATTTTTGGGTTTTTTAACTAGAGGCTTGCGCTGAAAAAATTTAAATCGCGCCTAGAGTAAACAAGTCATTTTGAACTCAACATTCCCTTCATATTTCAGATTCGAGAACCCTTTTAATAGTTATTTCACATTTTTAGGAAAACATGACACACGTTCTATTTAAAGATTTACATTTTTTCAACAGATCATTCAGGGTGCTCCGAGCCTACGAATTACATTCCGTCAAATTTTGTATTCTCGAAAAAATTCCATAAAATAATAATAAACATTTTACGGAGAATCTAGAACATTAAAATCCAAGTGAAGAACTATCCAACCATTGATCTTGTTTTAGAAACTGTAATTCTTTCATTGATCATATGGAGACATTATCTCCATTTTTAAGTAATGTGCGATATATATGGATCAAAAGATATTTAAATACATTTTTTCATAGAAAGTAATCAAAATGTGGAAAAGGATATAGATAAATTTACTCAATGATTCTGATTTCTCAATATAATAATGCCTTAGTATGTTTAATAAGGTAGATAACACATTGATTAGGAAAGATCATGGAGCTATAAATAAGATGAAGATTGACATAGATTAATTATTTAAGGAATTAGTAACTTATGGTATGGAAATTATTAGGGATTGGGAAACATCACTCCTTTTCAAAATTGTTTCAAAACAATCCTTATTAGAAAAGAGGAAAAATTATTATCTCAATGATAAGAGTTTATAAAATAAAATTAAATATGTTTATGATGGGAAAATAGTGGATTTTTCTTAAAAAGACGTTGTTTTGAAATTTGATAAAATGTTATATGTTCCATATATACTTTCCATCAAGAGAGAATTATTAGAAGAATCCCATTGCTTGAATCTCTATACACCATAGAACCACCAAAATGTATCTGGGTTTGGATGAAATTTATTGGTGATATAATATGGATTGGGAAATTATAGACTATATATCAAGATACATGTGTTTTTTATAGGTAAAAGATGTGAGATAAAATATTAATGGAGAAATGAAACCACTACGTACTCCTATATGAAGATGGGAGATATTACATTGGAATTTGCCACTAAATTTCCAAACACTTATAAATAAAATGATTCTATAAGGGTTGTTGTTTATTACCTTACCATGTCCACACATTTCCTCACTATAAGGGAAGAATTTCGCATGATAAACTTTCATAGATCTTTATTCAAGAGGCTGTTAGACTTCATTATAAGTCATATTCAATTATATCTAACCATGATCAATACTTTACATCTAAATTTGGGAAGAGTATTTAGAATGATCTGTACATAGAGATATGTTTGATCACATCCTATCATCCTAAAACTGATGGGAAGTATAAAAATACTATTTTTACATTGGTATATATGTTGAGTTTAATATTTTTCAAAATTACAGGTATAAGAGATTAGTAGTTTACTTTGGTGGAATTTGATTTTAACAGTAGCTTCTATTCATGCATTTAAATTAAACCATATAATAAATTGCATTGAAAAAGGTTTAACATTATATTTTCCGGATAAAGATGGTGAAAGGAAGATTTTATGACCAAATCATGTTGGGGAGACAATGATGAACATGATGAAAATTCAAAATCATATTAATCCAGTTCAAAGTATATTAAAAGTTATGCTAATAATTGATGTACCAATTTAGAATTTCAGGTGAGAGGCCAGGTTTTCATGAAGTTATATCCATTTAAAGGTTTTATAATATTTGATATGAAAGGGAATCTAATTCCCTGGTACATCCAAGATTTTGAAATTATAGAAAGAATAAGATATATGGCTTACCATTTGGAAATGAAACCTATACTCTCAAAAGTCCACGGTGTGTTCTATATCTCTTTATTGAGGAAGTATATTCCATATCTAATGCATTTGATAAACATTGAAGAAATATAATTTGAATATTATTTATGTCACTATGAAGATCCAATCAAGATTCTTGACACTAGTGAATATGTGTTAAGGAATCAGACAACTCAACTTGTAAAGGTAAATAGAGAAATTATAAGATAGAAGAGGAAAACTAGGGAATTTAAATAAATTATGATGAACAACGATAATCTATTTCTGAGGTGACATTCTAAAGATTTCAGGGATGAAATTAAAAAAAAAGGAATAAGGTAATACTTAATCTACAATTATGGTAAGAATTTCATTCTACAAAAACAATAGAACAATATAAGTATCTTTATTTAGATATTTTATTTAAGGAAATGAATATAAATTTTAAAATAAAAATGTAAAAAATATATTACAGTGAATTTATGGGATTTATTTGGGTTTTTTTGGAGTGAATAGTAAAAAATATAAATTATTAAGAAAAATATATTTTCCATTCAAGTATTTAAAATGTATCATTTTTTGGTTTTATTTTAAAATAAATTTATGTATTTTTTAATAAATAATTAAATTAATTACATTATGATCAACATTATACTTGAATTTGGTCTAAAAACATTTTTATACTTAAAAGGAGTTTTCTTTGATAAAATATTTCTCATCATGTTTTACAAGTATGTTTTTAAATTAAGTCCTTATATCTATAGAAATTTTATTTTAATAAATAGAGTATATATTTGGAATTAATATTTTAAAATTTGGTATTGTAAGTACTTTTATTTTTTGTCATTTTGAATAGTAACTTTGGTAAAAATGCTAGTTACCATGATAAGAGTTAAAACAGGATAAATAAGATAAAACTAAAATGATATTTGTAAAAATGACCTAAAACATGTATAAATCATATTATATTGCCTTATATTGAGTTTATCTCATATATTATACATAGGTGAGTCTTTGCGGATATATTTATCTTTAGTAATACAATAATATATTTTATTCATTTTAAAAGTTCCATGTGTGTCCACTCCTTCACTTAAAAAAGTAAACCACCACTCCTCTCATATCAACACTTTATGAGGATATTATATTTTCTAATAAATTACCATATACTTTATTAAAATACTTATATGAATCCTATTGATCAATATTTTATAATAATACTATCATATACATTATTTAGGTACATACATAAGGTGGCTGTCTAAAGAAGAGCATATCACTTAACCGAGTATTTTAATTTCATTTTTTCTTATAACTCCTTCAATTAATTTATAATCATTATTATATAATATCATCATTATATTAGACATATTTATATTTTATTATTTATATAAAATGACTTTTATTGATAAACGACTATATCAAATGGGAAATTGAAGCATCGCTCATGTGTGTGTTCATACTACCGCCTCTCGAATGATGTATCTTTTTCATCACCGCCATTCATGGATGTTTATTATTATTTATATAATTTTTATATATTATATTTATGAAATAATTATGTTTATGGAAATATAATATATCACTTACATTCATACCCTTCCTCCCATAAAAAAGGATAATGTTTCTCATGTGTATTTGTTGACTACCACCTCCATGAAGAAATGTAATTCATTTTACACGTATTCATTTAAAATAGGATTTTAATATTTTTATAATGAGTATATATGATATTTATATCAAGATAAAGATAATGGTGGAATTTTTAACCATGATAATGATTTGGGGATTGGAACTATGAAACCGAAACATATAAAAAATGAAAATAGTTGACACTCAGGAAAAACGATTTAAATAAAGAATTATTAACAAATGAGTGATAAAATATTATATATATATATCATATATGTTATTATATGTATCTTTATTGTTTTATATATAATTTTAATAAATTTAAATTAATTATATAGTTGGTTAAAGTCACTTATAAATAATGTCAGACCTGAGGTAATGGTTTATTTCATAATATCATCTTTAATTGGGTTTTTTAATATTTAAATTTACTTAGAGGTAATTCTATGATATTTATACCACAAACCACATATTTTTTTCTCATTGTGTTATTTATCAATATTATAATATTTTCCCTCATTTTCCTCTCTATATGTACTAAAAATCTAGAGAAAACGTTTTTATGGAAAACTGGCTTCGATTTTCTATTTGGTAATGAATATTTTTTTTCCATGCCCAAATTTTTAGGAGAATATTTTCATGAATGTTTTTACTATTCTACAATGATTTATTAAATTCATTTTTACAAATATTTTTTCATTCTATGAAAGTTTCTAAAATGAATCATTATCACATTTTCAAAACAATGAACTTTTTATTAAAAGTGTGAATAAAATCATTATTTTATCACACACCACATGAACAACTTTTCACATCATCCTAACTAATAATTTTTTTGAGGAATACATTACAAGTATTCCTGATTCCTTCAAAATTAAATGAATTTCCTAATATTTTGGAAATATTAAATTTTTTAATAATTAATTTAAAAATTAAAATGATAATTTTTTCAAGAAACAATCCAGTAATCTTTTAAAAGTATTTTAATCAATGACCTAATATTTTCAGGAATCGTATAATTTATGAGGGATAAAATATAATTAAACTATCCAGAAAGGACACATATGGTCCTAGCAAACTAGGGGAAAGATGGGTGTGACAATCCCCAAACCACCTCTAATCGGTTAGGATATAGTGATAAGCACTAACTAGAATATAATGAAACAAGATGACTAATCCTAGTGTATATGAACACACGCACACACACAAAACTCTATACCAAAAATTGAAGATGAATAAAAAATAAAGAAACATCTAGAGTAAAACTATGAATACCATAACCTTTATGAAATTCATCAGAGTACGATAATAAAAATCAAAGTGTAAATGAGAAAAATACATGCCCAAACCGAAGGAGACACAAGTAGTCAACAAATAAAATAAGGACAACCTAAAGAGAGGCTAGATCATGATCTCCATTTTTGACCAGTGAAAGTGGTCGATGCAATTAATTATCCCTATACTCTCCCATATCTTGTTTCACTGAGTTCACAACTGATCTGTCTGTTATATTTATAACACATGGAATATTGGGAGAAATCTCATTCAAGGGTGAGTATATTCAAACAACATAGGACTCCCCAAAGACCAATAAGGGCAAACCAGAGTAATATAAAATTGTAATCCCATCCCTTATGTGAAGAGGGTAATGTAACCCAACATTATATATGCTCATAAGCAACATAAAAGAAGTGGAATAATAGGAACTCCATCATCCACGTCAGCTAGAAATAAAGAGTCTACCCATATCTCTAGAAATATCTTAACTAATTCCAAATAATCATGTAACAACATAAGGTATATATAAGAGATAACTATTCTCACTAATATGTATTTAATTCAAGGGGGAAATAAATATTATGCATGCATCTCTCATAACCTAACAAAAATTTGGGTGTCCCTCACTTCAACATAGCAAAGCTGTGGGAGAGAAATTCCACTAGAGTACCTACCAACCGCCAAATCTCAATGAATGAGAATACATTCCATGGTTAGAGGTCACACACCATATGTAATTTGGGGGACTTCCAAATATACTTATATAAATTATATATGGGGCCCACACCCTAGAAAGAGAAAAGGGAGTACCAACCTAGGTAACAGTTTGAATATTTCATCCAATCCCTACTACCATATATGTAGCTATAAAGGAAGTATCCAACTAAAATTATAAGGCACCAGCCTTAAACATAACATAATATTTATTTATCTTAGGAATTATCATTAAGGATTATTTCGGGTTTAGAGTTTTAGAGAATTAGGTCATAACTTATACATAACAACTTTAATATTACCAGTAGACACTTTTACTTCTTAACTATTTTTTTCATAAAATAAAATATCTTAAAAGAAAATAAGAATTATTTTCTTGAAATAAATCTTCTTGAATTCTTCCTTTCTGTTACCAACCAAATATCCTATGAAAAACATTTCATAAACCTTGTATGAGCATTAAAAGACCATTAAGGTTTATAAAACAAGGAAAGAAAACATTAGTTCATCAATACATAAAAATAAATGTAATCATACTTTTAAATCATTAAAATACCACACAAAATTATAATATTTATGAATAACACATGGAAATCATAAATCATCAAGGTAACATGTGGCATCCATAACATAATTATGTTGTCGCTTTCACAGCTACAAAGAGAGTTACATTTGCAATACCCATCACAATATATTACCTAAATCTCTTAAGAGAGACATTAACATTTACCTCTATCATGTTACCCAATGCATTGGAAATCTATATCAGGCTCATCCACCCTAGGTTTGTCGTCGAACCACCCGTATACGTAAACAATGCCCAAAACGATAACATAATCATAACACATAATAATCATAATGGAAATATAACATTTCCACATTGCAATCAAAATATAAAATTTCAATATATTGACATAATAAATCCATTTCCAAAGCAATTTTCAATACCAGAATACATAAAAAGATTATATGGTATTTAGTTTTTGATTAGAAACATTACATCTTATTATGAAATCCAAATATCAAATGATTCTCATGATGGTAGAAATGTCGTTATCACCGTGTATATTAAAAAGAAACAAATTTTTTTCGATTAGTAAAAAACATCATAAAAATATTACTTTTGAATGAAATTAAAAGTCAAAGGGTTTTATTATATAGCATATAAAATAAATTCGTGTATAAATCAAAGTATGCCTCAATGAAAGGAAATTGTGACGATGCCCCTTGGAAAAACCATATCTTTAGATTATGGAAAAATAAATGACATAATTATGTGTGACAAATAATAATACACTAAATATAAGTGGATATTTAGTGTACAATATTCAGAGTTCATTCACACATATTCATAGCACAACGTAATCAAGAAGTATATGTTTAACACAATGAATTGAAATTGGGTTAAGAAGTTCCCTTACGAAAAGTTGGCTGACTAATAGTGTCACTTAAAAATTATTAAAATGATTTGATAAGATAGAAAAGGGTATCTCATCACATGTACCTAACATTTACATCAATAAGTATATATTTTAACATATCCAAACATTCATGAATTGAAATTTAAAGTCATAATATAAAAGAAGTCTTTGACTAGAAGAGGAGGGTAAAATGTTCCCTTACCTATTTGGTAACTTATGAAACAGACAACCCATGAAAGAAGGATCATATAATGAAAATGTAAATCCCATAATTTAATTATAATACAAAAGAATAAAATCATGGCCATTACATACAACACAGAAAATGAAATAGTAGAATTTATAGCATGATTCTCATGAGAATAAAAAGTGGGAGGAAAACTCCTTACATCGTGTCCAAATTGAATCATTCGTTCATTAATCTCCTAAATAATAAACTAATGTTAATTTAAACTTTATTAAGAACCTCTTTCATGTTTATTATTATTTTTATATCACATATTATGATATTATAAACATTACATAATCATTTTAGCTAATAACGGTTGTTTTTTTTGATATTTGGTACTTGAGTAAAAAATGAACTTCTTATAATTACAAGTAGTGCATGTGGTGAAAAGCACATTATATCTAGAATGATATTAATGATTAAGATATCATATATATCCAGTACATACATGTATTTATAATAGTACATAATATCTGCAAATAAGAAATGAAACGCACAGTTCATGGGGATGGTAAGTTGTACATACACATGAATTCTACTTTCATTTATATTTCATATTTAATGGAATGAAAACATAATGATACATATGTATATTATAATTTCATTATAATATATTATATAATTTCATTTAACCTATCCTCTATTTGTTTCACATATGGAATGAACGAGTTATATCACTTTGAGGGGGTGGTAGTCTGCACTTCCTCAAATGAAATTATCACATTTTACCATTATGAAAATAATAATGGAATGATAAAAATGAAAAATAAATAATAATAAATACAATATAAATACAGTTCCATCAAAATGGATACCATGAGAGGCGGTAGGAGATAATTGAACAATCATCATTTCGTGAGGCAATAGTTCACCGTCCAAATAAATAGTATTTTGGTATCTATTAGATAGAGGTGTGTGGATGTGTAGTTATAATATATTTCATTACAAAATCCTTTTATATTGATTATACTTGTGTTGTTATAAAATATTTGAATAAATAGAGTTTAGGGGGTTGTAGAAGGTATAAAAAGGAAATAACTTGAGAGAAAACATTACCTTTAAATCGGGTAACATCTTTTGATAGGAGAATAAGGGCTCTCTTGAATTAAATTTTTCCTAGGTGAAAGATTATAAGAGGAATAAATAGATTTTGGAATCCTATTGGATCATATTTTGTACAATACAAGGGGTTTGATAGGTGTGAGTAATTGGTTAAAGGTGATGAACTTTTATAAGGGGGAGGAGGGGCTCTTTAGAAAATTTCGAAGGTATTATTTTATTATTAAAAATATTTTTGGGTTAAAAAGGTCCAAAACTAATTTAATTATAATATAAGGTTAATATAAGTCGAAATAAAATCATTCATTGATAATTGGATAGGTTTTTGATTTTTTATCCTTATATTTTTTATTTAACCATTTGTTATCTTATTTAACTTTTACCATGTCCTCTTATATATTTATACTATATGGTTAAAAAGTTTACTTAAAATTCCAAGAGACCCAAAATGGATCCTTTATGATATTTTTTTCCATTAATTTTTCCATTTGGCCTAATCATATATTTTTTGGATTATTCTATCATTTAATAAAATAGTAATTGTTTAAAAAACTCAATTATATCAATTTCTAACTTATTGATATCAAGGATTTTATAAAATCTATAAGAACATTATTCTTTCGAACAAAAATCATTAATTAGAATATTACAAGTAATTATTGACCTCAAATTTCTTGGATGAGATAAAAGTTTAAAATTTAATTTATTTTAAATTTTATAATATCATTAATTTGAATCCATTATTAATGAATCAATTACCGCATCACCATTATGTCATTATTAAGTTTATTAATTTAATTTGTAATTTTAGTAAATAATATTCCTTGATGTAGGAAATATTTTTATATTTAAAATTAATATTTAGAGTATATGATATCACATATATTACACAATATAAAAATTATATTACTAAAATATATATGTTTATGTTACTTTTGACTCTACTTTAAATTAATTAATATAATGTGTCATTATCACCCCCAAATGGATACATGGGTTCCCAAGATAGAACCGAGGATACCCTTAGTCATAAATATCTCATACAATAGGGTTATGACAAGTATAAGGTAATTTAATATTGTTATAATATTATTTTCCACACTTTTTTACCAGATTTACCCTTTAACCATGGTAAATAAAATATTTACTAAGGTAAATATTCAAAATGTCTAAAAAAAGATATATAGTTACACAATTTGGACCTCTTGAATCAAAATATGGAATTAATTTTTCTAAATTCAAAACATAGATGTCACAAAAATTAATTTAAAAATAATTTCTATTGTCAAAACAAAAACATGTGTTTTTAAGAAATAATATCAATCAAAAGGTTGTCAATTGTTTATGTTCAATTTCAATGTGTAATTATATAAAATGACCAAAATTTGATTAAATAGTAAAAATATAATCCAATTACACTTTAATATCAATAAAATTACTATCTAACTATATAAATAAATTACATTAAAAGGTAGTTTTGAATTAAAATGTAATATTTTTCACTATTCATAAAAAATAAACTTTATCAGAAAAACACAAAAAATTTACAAAAGGTAAACATTGATGTCCTTATTATAAATAATAAGTTTATTTTTTCAAATGGAACATATAAATGTAAAAAAATCTACATGTAAAATTGGTTGACTATCAAAAGGAGGTAAAATGACCTATTAAAATTATTAGTGTCTTTATGCTTAAAATTGGAATCATTCTAATTTTAAGCCACTAAATTTTATAGGATAAATGTAAAAAAATTAATAAAACATTTATAATAATACTATAATTAGTTCTATTTATTCCTGACAATACAATGGCTAGGTGTTAACTAATATTTAAAATAATATTATATTATTATTATTCAGTATGACTCAGCCTTATGTGCAACATGAGTTATTTGGAGATACCCATTGTTACGTTTCAAGTACGCCATCAATCATAAAATACAATTTAAATTAAAATTTATATTAAATTCATAAATATTAATAAATGCCATATTCTTCATTTACCTGGGTTGTTACATCCTTCCCCCATTTTGGAAATTGAGTCCTTACAATTTTAAAATTTTTCTAAAAATCTACATTGAATGTCCCACATAAAAAAAATAGTCAATGAAACATTCAATTTAAAAGAAGTAAAGTGAAGTACAAAGGTCACCCAAGATAACACATGCCTGGATTCCATGCATAAACACATGGATTCGGAAGAGAACATAAGAAAAATAAACTTACTTTTCAAGTAGAGTTTCATCCATTAATAATTTTATACCATAAACTCATATTTTTTTTCCAAACGATGAGTATTCAAGAAGAATTGGTCACATATGAAGTGCTAGAATCAAGTTATATAGAATCACATAATCCACAAGAGATGAACTATATATTTCGCTTATATTTAGGCTTTAACCAAAACTAGAATAGTTAGTACAGGCTCAGATAATCCACAAATGGATAATATTTAATAAAAATAAATACTAGTCAAAATCTCTAAAATTAAAAAAACAATACCCAATGTTCAATAATTATAATTCAATAAAAAATTATTCTTTAAATCCTCCAATATAATCCAAACTAAGATTGAAACACAAAACTCAGAAAAATTTAATCACATAGTCTTCTAAAAAAATCATCACATTTATCTCTAAATAAGATCAATTACTCATAAATTATCATACTAAAAAGTAATTAGCCTAATATCATATTCTCTTTGGTAGGATAATCATTTAAATAAATAACCCAAATTGCTATATTTCCATAATAAAAACATAGATTCTTCCAAAATGAAATTTCAACCATTACTCCACAAATGAGATCCCATAGTATTTTATTTTTTAAGCATATATTGTTCCAAAAAGAGAGAACGTCTTCCAAGATAACATTTATCAAATAATAACCAAATCATTTTCTTCTACTAAGTATATCTATTTGATAAAAGATAAGTTCAAAAAATCAACTTATTCTTGATCCACAATGTCATATAACTAAAACGAGTTAGTCATACTAATAACAGAATTCACGTAGTCTAGTGGAAGATGATAAATCCTAATCAAATTTCGGTTTTGGGTTCAATTCGCACAACTTTTTCTAAGGTGATGGGTTGTCATATGGTCGGCCTGTTTTCCTTTTTCAAAAACTATATAATTTTATATCATTCCCCAAAAAGTGATAAATTCCACAATATAACCATAACATATTTTAACTCCAATGTTTTTCTTATACCTTTAATTTTTTATCCCAATACATTAATACCTCAACATAATATATATTATCATATTTTTCACCTCAATATGATAAAATAAAACTATTCCCAAAAGAAAGAACATCATACCTTGATCATGGTGTCCATACAGTTTCATCATAATCTTGTTCACAAAGGTAGAAGGTCCTTACATTGTAACAATGATGAAAAGAACCATCAAAATCACTTTCTTCCTTCATACAAATACATCATGAAAAACATGGATCATATGGGTGGTCGCAAAAAAATATTTTCAGAAAATAATCTTGTATGACATATAATTTCAAAACATCTTATAAAACTTGCTTTCTATAAAATAGTCGGACCGAGTTTGAGTTAAAACATTCAATCAATGGTCCTTTTAAAATTCCACAAGTATGCAATGAATGATTATAATTTAAAATAAATTATAAATAAGTTGATCAAGGGTCTCCCTATTCAAAACCTTTTTAAAAACATAATATACATCAAAATCTTGTGATAAGTTAAAATAATTGAAAATTCCTTGATAATTTTTACCTTTCTTGGAAATACGATAATATATAGAAAATATGATTTGTTTAAATGTACCCCATGATCCATGATAGTATTAAGTTATAACAGAGGTGTTTAATATCTAAAACAATTGCTTGCAAGTGAGTTGTATGTTATAAATTTTTAATAGTTGTATGGACATGACATTGCAATAATTATTGCAAGAATGTCTTCATGAAGAGATAGGAATATTATTTGAGATCCTCCTACTTCCATTTGTAATAGAATTTCATTGATTTGAAAAGGTTACAAAATAAATATTTAAAAAAAGAGTATACATATAGACTAACCACATGTTTAAAGAAAACTGATAATCCCTAAATTTCACTAAACCAACCATTGATACTAACTATAAGGCCCCATCCTTACACATAAAAAAATCATGAATTATGTCAAGAATTATCATTGTGGATCTTTTAAGGTTTAGAGTTTTAGAGAATTAGGTCATAACTTATACATAAAAACTTTAATATTACATGTAGAAAATTCTACTCAGTATCGATTTTTTTAAAATAAAAGCTCTTAAAAATAATAAGAATTATTTTCCTGATATAAATCTTCTTGAATTATTCATTTCTCTTACCCTACCTTATATCTTATGAAAAACATTTCAAAAAAATGGTATGAGCATAAAAATCTCAGTAATGGTTATAAAATAAGGAAATAAAAAATTAGTACATCAATACATACAAATCAATAAAATCATAGTCTTAAATCCTTAACATACCTCACAAAATCGTAAGATTTATGAATAAAAAATGTAAATCATAAATCATAAAGGTAACTTGTGGCATCCATAACATACATACGTTGTAGATTTCACAGCTACGTAGGGATTTATATTTGGAATACCCGTCAAAGTATATTCCCTAAATCTCTTCGGAGAAACATTAACATTTACCTCTGTCATGTTACCCAATGAATTGGAGAGATACCTCAGGCTCACCATCACTAGAAATATATTGGAACTACCCATATACATAAACAATTACCAAGAACCAAAATGTAATCATAACACATTACAATCATGAAGGAAATATAACATTTAACATTTCAATCACAATATAACATTCCAATATATTGACTTAATCAATCCATTCCTAAAACCATTTTCAATACCAAAATTTATAAAATGAGTATATTGTATTTATTTTCCATTTAAAATCATTAAAACTATTAAAGAAATCCAAATATCAAGTAACTCTCACGGAGGCAGAATGGTCGTTGTCACCACGTACGTTAAATAGAAACAATCTTTTTGAAATTTAGTAAAATGATTTGTAAAAAAAATATTTATTTTGAATGAAATTAAAATTTAAAGGGGTTTATAATACAACATATAAAATAATGTCTTGTATAAATAGATGTATGTCTCAAGGAAACGAGATTGAGATGAAGTCCCTTACATAGATCATATCCATAGATTAAAGACAAATAAATGACATAATTATGTGTGAAAAATAATAATACACCCAATATATGTGAATATTAAGTGTAAAAAAAATTAGAGTATATTCACACATATTCATAGCATGATGTAATCAAGAAGTAAAAGTTTAACCGAAAGAATTGAAATTGGGATTAAATTCCCTTAAAAAAATTTGGAAGCCTAACGATGTCACATTAAAATTCAGAAATTGAGTTGATGAGAGAGAAAAGGGTCTCTAATCACATGGACATAATATTTACTACAATAATAATATATAAGAATCTATACCAACATTCAAGAATTTAAATTTAAAGACATAACATAAAATAAGTCTTTTGACTAGAAGAGGAGGGTGAAGGGTTCACTTAATGATTTGGTAGCTTATGTAACATACGTCCGATGGAAGATTAATCATAAAATGAATATTTAAATACCCATAAATTAATGTATATTACATAAATAATTCAATCATTGTCAGTACATACACCACACAAAAGTTAATAGTGGCAAATATAGCATGAATCTCATGGGGAAAAACGTGAGATGAAAACCCCGTACCTTGTGTCTGATTTGACTCGTTCATTATTTAATATCATGAATAATAAAATATAGTTAATTTATAATTTATTAGGAATCATTTTCATGTTTATTATTCCTTTTATATCACTTATTACCACGTTATAAACATTACATAATAATTTTCGTTAATAACGGTCGTTTTATCGTTATTTGGTACTTGAGTCAAAAATAAAATTCTTATAATTACTAGTTGTCCAAGTAGTCAAATGTACATTATCTCCATAATGATATTCATGATCTAGATATTATTTATATCATATATATCAAGTATATATATTTATTTATTGTAGTACACAACATATGAAGATTAGAAATGCAATACATCGTTCATGTAGACAGTAAGCCGTACGAAACATGAACGCTACTTTAAATTTTATTTCATATTTAATGGAATGAAAAATTAATGATACATAATAATATTATAATTCCAGTATAATATCATATATAATTTAATTATCTCCATTATTTATACATTCCATGTATCGCATGAACGAGTTATATCGCTTTGAGGGGGAGGTAGTCCGCACTTCCTCAAATGAAGTTATCATATTTACCCATTATAGAAACCATAATAGAATTATATAAATGAAAAATAAAGAAGCATAAAGGCAATATAAATATATTATATATCACATAAAAATATATTTCCATCATAATGGCCACCATGAGTAGAAGTAGAGATAATTTAACAATCATCATTTAGTGAGGTAATAGTTTGCCGTCCACCGAAACAATATGTTCGTATCCCTTAGATGGAAGTGTGTGGAAGTGTAGTTATAATACTTCTCATAAAAAAATAATACCATATTGAGGATACTTTTGTTTTTATAAAATAATATAATAAAAAGATTTTATGTGGTTGGAGTAGAAAATAAAATAAAATAACATGAGAGAAGACATTACCTTTAAATCGGTTAACTTTTTTTGATTTGATCCAAAGGGATCTCTTGAATTGCCTTCTTCCAAGTGGAAGGTTTTTAGGAGGAATATAAGGATATTGGGAGATTCCTTGAGAATATTTTGTATGATCTGTGGGGATTGAGAGGTGTTAGTAATGGGTTAGAGGTGATGACCTTTTATAAGGGGAAGGAGGGGCTATTTAGGAATGATTAAAGTAATATTTTCTTATTAAAATTATTTTCGGTTTAAAAAAACAAAAACTAATTTAATTTAAATATAAGGTGCATATAAGTATAAATAAAACCACATAGTAAGAATTGGATAGGTTTTGGATTTTTTTAATCCGTATCTTTTTTATTTAACCCATTGTTAACTTATTTAACTTTTACCATGTCCTCTTATATATTCATACTATATGGTTAATATATTTACAATAAAATTAAAATAGACCCAAAATGGGACATTTATGAGATTTTAAATATTATTTATTTATTTGGGAGAATCTTAGATTTTTAGGAATATTTTATCATTTAATAAAATATTAATAGTTTTAAAAACTAATTATTGTCAATTTCTAAATTATTCATATCAAGAGTTTTAAAATATCTATAACAACTTTATTATTTAAAAAAAACAACATTAATTCAAATATAAAGAGTCATTATTATCCCTAAATTTTTTGTATGGCATACAAGTTTGAAAATAAATTTATTCTAATATTTATAATATCTTTCATTTTAATCCTTTATTAATGAAGAAATTACTTCATCACCATTGTGTCATATGTTATTTATTTAATTTCTAAAAAATATAAATAAAATTACACGAAGTTGGAAATACATTAAGTTTTAAAATTAATATTTATAGTAAAAAAATCACTTATATAAACCCATATAAAATATTCTTTACTAAAACATAAAAGTTTACGCTACTTTTTCCTTTACTTTATATTATTTAATATAAATTGTCATTAACACTCCCAAGTGGTTCCATGGGGTCCCAAAATAGTCCCATGGATACCCATGGTCAGATATATCTCATAAAATAGGGTAGGAAAAATGTAAGGGTAATTTAATATTATTATAATATTATTTTTCACCCATATTTACCTGATTTACCCTTAAAACATTGTAAAAAAAATATTTACTAAAGTAAATATTCATAA
This sequence comes from Viscum album, assembly GCA_963277665.1. NCBI lineage: Eukaryota > Viridiplantae > Streptophyta > Magnoliopsida > Santalales > Viscaceae > Viscum > Viscum album. Next base: position 371,732,686 of record OY728160.1, on the reverse strand, counting down.
TGTCTAATAATAAAAGATGACTATTTACCAATTTGGACCTCATTATTCCAAATATATAATCCATTTTTCGAAATTCCAAAGTCATAAGTTGAATAAATTAATTTAAAATTAATTCTCATTGCCAAAACAAAAAAGCGTATTTTAAAGAAATAATAACTATCAAAAGATTGAATTTTTTTTTGTTCAATTTCAATGTGTAATTTAATAAAATGAATAAAATTGGATTAAATCATAAAAATATAATCCAATTACATTTTAATACTACTAAAAATTACTATCTAACTATAATAATATGTTACATTAAATGGTAGTTTTGAATTAAAATCCAATATTTTTCACTATTCATAAAAAATGAACTTCATTATAAAAATACCAAAAATTTACTCAAGGTAAATTCTGATGTCCTAATTATAAGGAACAATTTTTTTTTTGTCAAAAGAACATATAAATGTAAAAAAATCTAGATTTAAAATGGGTTCACCTTCAAAATGGGTAAAATGACATTTTAAAAATATTAGAGTATTTATGCTTAAAATTGGATTCATTCTCATTTTATGCCTCCAAATTTTAGTGGATAAATATAAAAACATTTAAAAAACATGTATAATCAAACTATACTTAGTTATATTAATTCTTGCTAATACAATGTCTAGGTGTTAACTACTATTTAGAATAATATTATATTATTATTTTTCAGTATGACTCAGCCTTATGTGTAACATGATTTTTTATGGAGAAAACCATTGTTACATGTCAGCTATGCCATCGAACATATCATTCCATTTAAACTAAAATTAATATTTAATTCAAAATTATTAATAAATTTCATATTCTTAATTTACCTAGGTTGTTACATCCTTCTTCCCTTTTGGAAATTAAGTCCTCACAATTTTAAAATTGCGCTCAGAAACATCATTGAATATACAACATCGAAAATAGAGCCAATGAAACATTCACTTTAAAAGAAGGAAATAGAATTTCAAAGGTCGCCCGGGATAACAGATACTTGGATTACATGTTTGAAATCATGAATTTGGAGGAGAAATTAAGGAAATATAAATAATTTTAAAGTAGAGTTTCATCCTCTAATAATTTTATACCAAAAAATCATATTTTCCCCAAACAATGAGTATTCAAGAAGAATTGGTCACACATGAAGTGCTAGTATCAACGTCTAGAGAATCACATAATCCACAAAATATGAACTATATGTTTCCCCTATCTTTAAACATTAACCAAAACCAAAATGGTTAGTACAGGCTCAAATAATACCCAAAGGGATAATCATTTATAAAAATAAATACTACTCTTAATCTCCAAAATTGAAAAACAATACCCAATGTTCATCAAAGACAATTAAATAAAAAATTGTCCTTTAAATCATTCAATATAATCCAAACTAATATTGAAACACAAAACTCAGAAAAATATAATCTTATAGTCTTCCACAAAAATATTAACATTTATCTCTAAATAAGATCAATTATTATTAAAGTCTCGTACTAAAAACTAATTAACCCAACCTCATATTCTCTATGGTAGAATTATCATTTACATAAATAACCCAAATTGCTATTTTCCACAATAAAAGCATAGATTATTCCAAAATAAAATTTCAACCATTACTCCACAAATGAGATCTTATAGTATTCTATTTTTATTTTAGCATATATTTTTCCAAAAAGAGAGAACGTCTTCAAAAATAACTTTTATCACATAATAACCAAATCATTTTCCTATACTAAGGATATCTATTTGATAAAACATAAGTTCCAAAAATCAACATATTCTTGATCCACAAAGTCATCTATGTAAAAAGTGTTCTTCATACTAACCAGAGACTTCACATAGTCTAGTGGTAGGTGATAAATCCCAATCGCACTTTGGTTGTGGGTTCGATTCCCACAGCTTTTTATGACGCAATGGGTTGTCACACGTCCGGTGTGTTGTCCTTTTTCAAAAAATATATAATTTTATAAAATTACTCAAAAAGATATAAATTCCTCAAAAATAACCATAACATAATTTAACCCCAATGGTTTTTTTATTCCTTTCATTTTTAACCCAATACATTAATACCTTATCATATTATGTATATTCATTTTTTTCATCTCTATATGATTAAATAAAACTATTCCCAATAGAAAGAACATCATACCATTATCATCGTGTCCATATGGTTTCATCATCATCTTGTTCACATAGGTAGAAGGTCCATGCATTATAAAAATGATGTAAATATCCTTCAAAATCATTTTATTCCTTCATCCAAATACACATTGTATAAATTGGGTCATATGGGTGTTCTTGGATAAATAGTTTCAAAAAATAATCTTGTATGACATATAATTTTAAAAAATCTGATAAAAATGCTTTCGATAAAATAATCGGAACAATTTTGAGTTAGAACATTTAATCAATGGTCCATTTAAAATACCGTAAGTATGAACTGAACAATTATAATTTAAATACAAAAATAAATTGGTTGTGCAAGGGTCTACCTCGTCAAAACCTTTTTCGAAAATCATAATATGCATCAAAATATTGTGATAAGTGAAAATATTTGAAAATTCCTGGATAATTTTTAGCTTTCCAGAAAATATGAGAATATTTAGAAAATAGGATTTAGTAAAATACAACCCATGATCGATGATGGTATCGAGGTATAACAGAGGTGTTTTATATCTAAAAAAAATTCATTCAATTGAGTTGTATGTTAGAAATTTTTCAGAGTTCTCTGAACATGAATTATCAATTATTATTGCAATCAAGTCCTCAGCAAGAGAATGAAATGTCGTCTGAGAACCACCTTCTTCCATTTGTAATAGAATTTACATGATCTGAAAAGGTTACAAAATAAGTATTTAACATAAAGATTAGACATATAGACTAACCACATTTTTAAGGAAAACTCCCAATCCATAATTTTCACTAAACTGACCTTTGATAACAAATATTAGGACCCATCCTTAAAAATTACATAATCATAAATTAATTAAAGAATTATCATTGTAGATATTTTCAGATATATAGTTTTAGAGAATTAGGTCATATCTTATACATAAAAACTTTAATATTTCATGTAGACACTTATAGTAAGTATCCATTTTTTAGTAAAATAAAATCTCTTAAAAAATTTGAATTATTTTCTTGATAGAAATCTTCTTGAATTATTTATTTCTGATACCCTACTTTATATGTTGTGAAAAACATTTCAAAAACATGGGATGATAAAAAAATATCATTAAGGGTTATAAAATAAGGAAATAAAACATTAGTACATCAATACATACAAATCAATGAAATCATACTTATAAATCTTTAACATACCACACAAAATTCTATGATTTATGAATAACACTTTGAAATCATTAATCATATAGGTAACTTGTGGAATCCTTAACATACTTACATTTTAGCTTTCATAACTACGTAGGGGGTTATATTTGGAATATCAGTCATGGTATATTTCCTAAATCTCTTAGAGAAACATTTACATTTACATTCGTCACGTTACCCAATTCACTAGAGAGCTATCTCTAGCTCACCCTCCCAAGGTTCATCATGGAACCACCCGTATACATAAACAATGTCCAAGAACCATAACCTAATCATAACACATAACAAGCATGAAGGAAAGATAACATTTACACATTGCGATCACAATAAAACATTTAAATATATTGACATAATCAAATCATTCCTAAAACCATTTTCAATACAAAAATATATAAAAAGATTATATGATATTTATTTTCTGTTTAAAAACATTAGAAATTGTAATGAAATCCAAATGTAAAATAATGCACGCGGAGGCGGAATGGTCATTGTCACCTCGTACGTTAAAAAGAAACAATATTTTTGTAATTTCGTAAAATGATTCGTAAAAAAATATTCAAGTTGAATGAAATTAAAAGTCAATGGGTTTTAAAATACATCATATAAATGAATTTTATGTATAAATAGAAGTATATCTCAATGAAATGAGTTTGAGATAATGTCCCTTACAGATATCATATCCATAGATAAAGGACAAATCAATGGAATAATTATGTGTGAAAAATAATAATAGACCCAATATAAGTGGATATTATGTGTATAACAATCAGAGGTCATTCACACATATTCATAGCACGTCATAATCAATAATTAGATGTTTAACCCAAATAATTGAAATTGGGTTAAAATTCCATTACAAAAATTCGGCAGCCAAATGACATCACATATAAATTCAGAAATTCAGTTGATGAGAGGGAAAAGGGTATCTCCTCACATGGACATAAAATTTACTACAATAAGGATATATAATAAGATATCCCACCATTCAAGAATTTAAATTTAAAGACATAACATAAGAGAAGTCTTTCATTAAAAGAGGAGGGTGAAAGGTTCACTTACTGATTTGGAAACATATGAAACATAGCACCCATAAAATATTGATCATACAATGAATATGTGAATACACATAAATTAAATTATATTACAGAAAGAATACAATCATGGTCAGTACATACACCACACAAAAGAAGATAGTGTCAAATATATCATGAATCTCATGGGAAAAAAATGTGAGATGAAAACCCCTTTACTCGAGTATGACTTGACTCGTTAATGCTTTAATCTCATGAAGAAACTTTTTTACGTTTATTATTCCTTTTATATCTCTTATTACTATGTTATAAACATTAAATAATCATTTGAGTTAATAACGGTTGTCTTATCGATATTTGGTACTTGAGTAAAAAATAATCCTCTAATAATTACAAGTTGTCCATGTAGTCAGAAGTACATTATCTCCAAATTTATTTTCATGATTTAGATAAAATTTAAATCATATATTTTCAGTATATATATGTATTTATAGTATTACACAACATTTGGAGATAAGAAATGAAATACATTGTTCAAGGAGATGGTAAGCAGTACGTACGTATGAATGCTACTTTCAGTTCTTTTTCACATTTAATGGAATTAAAAATTAATGATACATAGATATATTATAATTATAATATAATATTATATATAATTTCCTTAACTCATTTATTTATACATTCCATGTGTGGCATGAACGAGTTATATCTCATTGAGGGGGTGGTAGTCCTAACTTCCTCAAATGGAATTATCATATTTACCCATTATAGAAACCATAATTGAATGATACAAATGAAAAATAAAGAATCATAAATACAATAAAAATATATTATATATCACATATAAATATATTTACATCATAAGGGACACCATGAGAGGCAGTATAAATAACTGAACAATCATCGTTTAGTGAGGAAATAGTTCGTTGTCCAGAGAAACAATATGTCTGTATCCATTAGATGGAAGTGTGTGGAATTGTAGTTATAATAATTCTCATAAAAACATAATAGTATATTGAGGATACTGGTGTTGTCATAAAATAATAGAATAAAAAGAGGATATGGGGTTGGAGAAGGAGAATAAATGAAAAGAACTTGAGAGAAGACATTACCTTTAAATCGTGTAACTTCTTTTGATTTGAGCCAAAGGTCTCTCTTGAATTGCATTATTACTAGGGGAATGATTTTAAAAGGAAGATAATGATGTTGGGAGATTCTTTGAGAATATTTTTTATGTGCCAAAGGGCATGAGAGGTGTGAGTAATGGGTTAGAGGTGATAACATTTTATTAGGGGAATGAGGTGCTCTTTATGAAACTTTAAAGTATTATTTTATTATTAAAATTATTTTCGGTTTAAAAAGAACAAGAACTTACTCAAATTATAAATAAGGTGAATATAAGTGGAAATAAAAACATTTAGTATTAATTGGATTGGTTTTGGATAATTTTTAATCCTTATCTTTTTTATTTAACCATTTGTTAACTTATTTAACTTTTACCATTTCCTCTTATATATTCATACTATATGGTTAATAAATTTACAATAAAATTAAAAGAGACGCAAAATGGATTATTTATGAAATTTTAAAATTATTTAATTCATTTGAGAGAATATTATATTTTTTTGGATTATTTTATCATTTAATAAAATAATAATTGTTTTAAAAACTAATTTATGTCAATTTCTTAATTATTCATATCAAGACTTTTAAAAATTCTATAACTTTATTACTTAAAAAAATTAATTAATTCAAAGATAAAAAGTCATTATTATCCCTAAAATTCGTGTATGGCATAAAAGTTTCAAAATAAATTTATTTTAATATTTATAATATCATTTATTTTTATCCATTTTTAATGAAGCAATTACTGCATCATCATTGTGTCGTACTTTATTTATTTAATTTCTAAATAATATAAATAAAATAAAATGAAGTTGAAAATACTTTTAGCTTTCATATTAATATAAATAGTAAAAAATATCACTTATATAAACCCATATAAAATATATTTTACTAAAAGATATACGTTTAAACTACTTTTGACTTTACATTAAATTAATTAATATAAATTGTCATCATCACTTCCAAGTGGTTCCATAGGGCCCTAAAATAGTCCCAAGGATACACTTGGTTGGATATATCTCATAAAATAGAATTAGGAATGGTTTAAAGGTAATTTAATATTATTATAATATGATTTTTCACCCTTATTTAACTGATTTATTCTTTAACAATTGTAAATAATATATTTACTGAAGTAAATATTCATAATGTCTAATAATAAAAGATGACTATTTAGAAAATTTGGACCTCATGATTCCAAATATGGAATCCATTATCCTAAATTTAAAACTCATAAGCTGTAGAAATTAATTTAAAATTTATTGTCGTTGCCAAAACAAAAAGAATGTTTTTAAGAAATAATGACTATCAAAAGATTTTCAATTGATTAAGTTCAATTTCAAAGTGTAATTACTTAAAATGTCCAAAATTGGTTTAAATGGTAAAAATATAATCAAATTACACTTTAAAGTCAATAAAATAACTATCTAACTATATAAATATATTACATTAAATGGTAGTTTTGAATTAAAATGAAATACTTTTCACTATTCATAAAAAATGAACTGTATCAGAAAAATACCAAAAATATATCAAAGGTAAATTTTGATTTCATGCTTATAAAAGAGAAGTTTATTTTGTAAAATTGAAATTATAAAAGTAAAAAAAGATAGATTTAAAAGGGGTTCACCATCAAAAGGAGGTAAAACGACATTTTAAAAATATAAGAGTATTTATGCTTAAAATTGGATTCATTTTCATTTTAAGCCTTTAAATTTTATTGGAAAAATGTAAAAATAGCTAACAAGCATGTATAATCATACTGTACATAGTTCTATTCATTCCTTCCAATACAATTTTTTGGAGTTAACTACTATTTAAAATAATATTATATTATTATTTTTAGTATGACTCAGCCTTACGTGAAACATGAGTTTTTTAGAGAAAACCATTATTATGTGTCAGGTATGACATCGAACATAGCATCCAATTTAAAGTAAAATTAATATTTAATTAACAAATATTGAAAAATTTCATATTGTTTGTTTACCTAGGTTGTTACATCATTCCTCTCTTTTGGAAATTGAGTCCTCTCAAATTTAAAATTCGGATGAGAAACTTCATTGAATGTCCCACAAAAAAAATGTGTCAATGAAAAAATCACTTTAAAAGAGGGATAGAGAAGTACAAAGGTCACCCTGGATAACAAATACTTGGATCCCATGTATAAAAACATGGATTCAGAGGAGAACATAATTAAATATACATAATTTTCAAGTATAGTTTCATTATTTAATAATTTTATACCAAAAACTCATATTTTCTCCAAACGATTTGTATTCTAGAAGAATTGGTCAAACCTGAAGTACTAGAATCAACTTATATCGAATTACATAATCCAAAAAAAATGAAATATATATTTCCCATATATTTAGACATTAAACAAAACCAAAATGTTCAGTAGTGGCTCAGATAATCCCGAAAAGGATAACCTTTTATAAAAATAAATACTACTCTTAATCTCCAAAATTTAAAAACCAATAGCCAAAGTTCAACAAAAACACTTCACAAAAAAACTTTCCTTTAAATCCTTCAATATAATCCAAACTATTATTGAAACCCAAAACTCAGAAAAATGTAATCACATAGGAATCCACAAAAATATTAACATTTATCTCTAAATAAGTTCAATTACTCTTAAAGTCTCATACGAAAAAGTAATTTACATAATCTCATATGATCTATGGTAGGATAATCATTTACATAAATACCCCAAATTGCTATAAGTCATCAATAAAAACATAGATTCTTCCAAAATAAAATTTCAACCATTACTCCATAAATGAGATCCCATAGTATTCTATTTATCTCTAAGCATATATTGTTCCAAAAAGAGATAACATCTTCCAAAATAACCTTTATCACTTAATAACCAAATCATTTTCCTATACATAGCATATCTATTTGATAAAACATTATTTCCAAAAAATCAACTTATTCTTGATCCAAAAGTCATATGACTAAAAATAGTTAGTCATACTAACCAGGTACTTCATATAGTCCAATGGTAGGTGATAAATCCCAATCTCCCTTTGGTTATGGGTTCGATTCCCACAACTTTTTCTGACGCGACGGGTTGTCACACGGCCAGCGTGTTTTCATTTTTCAAAAACTATATAATTTTATAACATTCCCCTAAAAGAGATAAATTCATCAAAAATAACCATAACATAATTTAACCCCTCTGGTTTTATTATACCTTTCAGTTTCATCCCAATACATTAATACCTCAACATATTATGTATTTTAATTTTTTTCACCTCTATATGATAAAATAAAACTATTACCAATAGAAAGAACATCATACCTTGATCATGGTGTATATATTGTTTCATCATCATCTTGTTCACGTAGTTTGAAGCTACATGCATTATTACATTGATGTAAATATCCTTCAAAATCATTTCCTTTATTCATCCAAACACACCTTATACATCTTGGGTCATATGTCTGATCTTAGAAAAATTGGTTTTAAAAATAATATAGTATGACATATAATTTAAAAACATCTGATAAATAATTATTTCTATAAAATAGTCAGAACGAGTTTGAGTTAAAACATTCAATCAATGGTTCTTTTAAAATACCATAGGTATGCACTGAAAGATTACAATTTAATGGAAAATATAAAAAGGTTTCCCAAGGGTCTCCCTCTTCAAGACCTTTTTCAAAATCATAATATGCTTCAAAATATTGTGATAAGTTATAATATTGGAAAGTTCCATGATAATTTTTACCTTTCTTGTGAATATGAGAATATTTTGAAAATAGTATTTGGATAGATACAACCCATGATCTATGATGTTATCGAGCTATAACAGAGGTGTTTTATATCTAAATCAATTTCTTGGAAGTGTGTAGTATGTCAGTAATTTCTCATAGTTTCCTGAACATGAATTTTAAATAATTATTGCAAGTAAGTCCTCATTAAGAGATATAAAATCCATTTGAGATCATCTTCCTTCAATTTTTAATACAATTTCCTTGATCTTAAAAGGTTACAAAATAATTATTTAACATAAAAAGTAGACATATAGTCTAACCAAATGTTTAAATAATACTCATAATCCATAAAGTTGACTAAACCACCCATTGATACCAACTATAAGACCCCATAATTAAACATTGCATAATCTTGAATTATGTTAAGAATTTTCACTGTGAATCTTTTCAAGTTTAGAGTATTAGAGAATTAGGTCATAACTTATATATAACTACTTTAATATTACATGTAGACACTTCTACTCAATATCCATTTTTTTGTAAAAAATATCTTAAAAGAAAATAAGAATTCTTTTCTTGATATAAATCTTCTTGAATTCTTCATTTCTCTTATCCTGCCTTATATCTTGTGAAAAAACAATTCAAAAACATGGGATGAGAAAAAAAGATCAGTAAGGGTTATAAAGTAAGGAAATAAAACATTAGTACATCAATACATACAAATCAATGAAATCATACTTTTTAATCCTTAACATACCACAAAAAATCATAATATTTATGAAAAACACACGGAAATCATAAATCATAAGGGTAGCTTGTGGTATCCATAACATACTTACGTTGTATCTTTCCCAGCTATGTTGGGAGCTATATTTGGAATATCTGTCACAGTATATTCCCTAAATCACTTAGATGAAACATTAAAATTTAACTTAATCAGGTTTCCCAATGCATTGGAAAGCTATCCCAGGCTCACCCACCCTAGGGTTATCATGGAACCACCTGTATATGCAAACAATGCCCACGAACCATAATATAATCATAACACATAACAAACATGAAGGAAATAAAATATTTACACATTACAATAAAAATATAATATTTCAATATATTGATATAATTAATTCATTCCCAAAACCATTTTCAATACCAAAATATATAAATAGAGTATATGGAATATATTTTCTATTTAAAAACATTAAAACATGTAATGAAATCCAAATATCAAATAATGCTCGTGGAGGCAAACTACCTCACATAAAATTTGGGTTAAAATTCCCTTACAAACATTCGACAGGCAAACGACATCACATAAAAAATAAAAAATTGATTTGATGAGAGAGAAAAGGGTAACTCATCACATGGAAATAAAATTTACCAAAATATGTATATATAAGAAGATATCCCAACATTCCAGAATTTAATATTAAATACTTAACATAAAAGTAGTCTTTGATTAGAAGAGGAGGGTGAAAGGTTCATTTACTGATTTGGTAACTTATGAAACATATTTCAATGACATATTGGTCATAAAATGAAGATGTAAATACCCAAAAATTAATTTGTATTACATAAATAATACAATCATGGGTAGTACATATACCACAAAAAAGTAAATAGTGGAAAATATAGCATGAATCTCACGGGAAAACATTGTGAGATGAAAACCCCATAACAAAAGTCTGACATGACTCATTCATTATTTAATCTCATTAATAAAAAACTAAAGTTAATTTATACTTTATTAAGAAACGTATTTAAGTTTATTATTAATTTTATATCACTTATTACCATGTTGTAAAAATTACATAATCATTTGAGTTAATAACGATCGTTTTATCGATATTTTGTACTTGAGTCAAAAATAAACTTCTTATAATTACATGTTTTCCATGTAGTAAAAAGTACATTATCTCAAGAATAATGTTCATTATTTAGATATCATTTATATCATATATATATATCCAATTTATATATATATATATATATATCTATTTTAGTATTACACAACATTTGGAGATAAGAAATGAAATACACCATTCATGTTGATGGTAAGTCGTACGTACGCATGAACACTACATTAATTTCAATTTCATATTTACTGGAATGAAAAATTAATGATACATAGGAATATTATAATTCCAATATACTATCATATATAATTTCATTAATTATATTATTTATAAATTCCATGTATCGCATAAATGAGTTACATCGCTTTTCGAGGGCGGCAGTCCGCACTACCACAAATGAAATTATCATATTTACCCATTATAAAAACCTTAATGGAATGATATAAATGAAAAAAACAAAGCATAAGGACAATATAAATATATTATATATCACATATAAATTTATTTCTATCATAATTGACACTATGAGAGGCAGTAGAGATAATTGAATAGTCATCATTTAGTGGGGAAATAGTTCGTCGTCCAGAGAAACAATATGTTTATATCTATTAGATGGAAGTGTGTGGAAGTGTAGTTATAATAATTCTCATAAAAACATATTAGTATATTGAGGATATTGGTGTTGTTATAAAATAATATAATAAAATTATTTTATGGGGTTGGAGATGGAAATAATAGAAAAGAACATAAGAGAAGACATTACCTCTAAATCAGGTAACTTTTTCTGATTTGAGCCAAAAGGATCACTTGAATTTCCTTCATCCTTTGAGAAGGATTTTAGGTGGAAGATAAGGATGTTGGGAGACTCTTCGGGAATAGTTTGTATGTACCAAAGGGCTTGAGAGGTGTGAGTAATGGGTTAGAGGTGATGACATTTTATAAGGGGAAGGAGGGGCTCTTTAGGAAAGATTAATGTATTATTTTATAATTAAATTTATTTTCGGTTTAAAAAGAAAAAAACATATTTAATTTAAATATAAGGCGCATATAGTTCTAAATAAAATCATATAGTAGGAATTGAATAGTTTTTTGATATGTTTTAATCCTTATATTTTCTATTTAACCCTTTTTTAACTTATTTATATTTTAACATGTCCTCTTATATATTCATACTATATGGTAAATTGATTTACGATTAAATTAAAAGATACCCAAATTAGATCATTTATGACATTTTTAACATTATTTAATTCATTTGAGAGAATCATATATTTCTCGTATTATTTTAACCTTTAATAAAAAATTAATTTTTTTTAAAATTAATTTATGTCAATTTTTAAATTATTCATATCAAGACTTTAAAAAAATCATCAACACCTTTATTATTTCAAAAAAACTTCATTAATTCAAAGATAAAAAGTCATTATTATTCGTAAAATTCTTGTGTGGTATAAAAGTTTCAATATAAATTTATTTTTATATTTATAATATCATTTATTTGAATCCTTTATTAATGAAGCAATTACTGCATCACCATTGTGTCATACTTTTTTTATTTAATTTCTAAAAAATATAAATAAAATACCATGAATTTGAAAATAATTTTAGTTTTAAAATTAATATTTAGAGTAAAAAATATAACTTATATAAAACCATATAAATTTTTTTTTACTAAAATATATACGTTTACAATACTTTTGTCTTTACTTTAAATTAATTAATATTATGTGTCATTATCACTCCCATGTGGTTCCATGGAGTCCCAAACTAGACCCAAGGTTACCCTGGGTCGGATATATCTTATCCAATTGGTTTAAGACAAGTGTAAGGGTAATTTTATATTATAATAATAATTTTTTGACCCCTATTTACCTGATTTACCCTTTAACTATTGTAAATAAAATATTTACTGAAGTAAATATTCATAATGTATAATAATGAAAGTTGCCTATTTAAACAATTTGGACTTCATTATTTCAAATATGGAATAAATTTTTTCAAATTCAAAACTCATAAGTTGCAAAAAATATTTTAAAATTAATTCTCATTTCCAAAACAAACAAGCGTGTTTTTATGAAATAATAACTATCAATATATTTTCTATTGTTTATGTTCTATTTCAAAGTGTAATTACATAAAATGACCAAAATTGGATTAAATGGTAAATATATAATCCAATTACACTTTAAACCCAATAAAAATAACTATCTAACCATATAAATAAGTTACATTAAAAGGATATTTTGAATTAAAATGCATTATTTTTCCCTATTCATAAAAAATGAACATTATTAGAAAAATACCAAAAATTTACCCAAGGTAAATTTTAATATCCTTATTATAAGGAAGATGTTTATTTTATAAAATGTAACAAATAAAAGTATGAAAAACTATAATTAAAAGGGTTTCATCATCAAAAAGAGTTAAAATGACCTTTTAAAAATATTAAAGTATTTCTGCTTAAAATTTGATTCATTCTCATTTGGAGCCTCTAAATTTTATTGGATAAATGTAATAACATTTAAAAAACATGTTTAATCATATTTTACTTAGTTATATTAATTTATTTCCATACATTGGCTAGGCGTTAACTACTATTTAAATTAAATTCTTTTTTTAATTTCCAGTATGACTCACCCTTATGTGCAACATGAGTTTTTTTGGAGAAACCCGTTATTACCTGTCAAGTATGCCATCAAACATAGCATCCACATTAATGTAAAATTAATATTTAATTAAAAAATATTAATAAATGTCATATTCTTTATTTACCTGGGTTGTTACATCCTTCCCCCTTTTGGAAATTGAGTCCTCGCAATTATAAAAATTGGGTTCAGAAACTTCATTGAATGTCCCACATCGAAAAAAGAGTCAATGAAACTTTCACTTTAAAATAAGGAAAGACAAGTACAAAGGTCACTAGGGATAACACATACGTGGATTCAATGTATGAAAACATGGATTTGGAGGAGAACATATGTAAATATTCTTACTTTTCGAGAAGTGTTCCATCCATTATTAATTTTAGAACAAAAACTCATATTTTCTCAAAATCTTGAGTATTCAAGAAGAATTGGTCACACCGGAAGTGCAAGAATCAACTTATAGATAATCACATAATCCAAAAATTAATAACTATATATTTCCCCTATCTTTATACATTAACTAAAACCAAAATGGTTATTAAAGGATCAGATAATCCCCAAAAGGATAATCTTTTATAAAAAGGAATAATACTATTAATCTCTAAAATTTAATAAACAATTCACAAAGTTCAATTAAGACAATTCAATAAAAAAATTTCCTTTAAATCGTTCAATATAATCCAAACTAAGATTGAAACCCAAAACTCAGAAAAATTTATTCACATAGTCATCCACAAAAATCTTAACATTTATCTCTAAATAAGATCAATAACTCATAAAGTATCATACTGAAAAGTAACTAACCTAATCTCATATTCAATATGGTAGTATAATATTTTATATAAATAACCCAAATTGAAATATGTCCACCATAAAAACATTGAATATTCCTAAATACAATTTCAACCATTACTCAACAAATGATATCCCACTGTATTCTATTTTTCATTAAGCATATATTGTTCCAAAAAGAGAGAACATCTTCCAAAAAAACATTTATCACTTAATATCCAAATCAGTTTCCTATACAAGGATGTCTTTTTGATAAAATATAAGTTCCAAAAATCAACTTATTATTGATCCAAAAAGTCATATAACTGAAAATAGTCAGTCATACTAACTAGGGAATTCACGTAGTCCAGTGGTAGGTGATAAATCCCAATCACACTTTGGGTGTTGGTTCGATTCCCACACCTTTTTTCGAAGCGATGGGTTGTCAAATGGTCAGCATGTTGTAATTTTTCAAAAAATATATAATTTTATAACTTTCCCCCAAAATAGATAAATTCCTCAAAAATAACGATAACATATTTTATCCCAAAAGGTTTTCTTATATCTTTGATTTTCATCCTAATACATCAATACCTCAAAATATTATATATTTTCATTTTTACCTCTATATGATAAAATAAAAGTATTCCCAATAGAAATAATATCATACCTTGATCATGGTGTCCATATGGTTTCATCATCATTTTCATCACGTAGATAGAAGGTCCATGCATTGTAACATAGATATAAAGATCCTTCAGAATAATTTTCTTTGTTCATCCAAATATACCTTGTACAACATGGGTCATATGGGTGTTCGTAGTAAAATAGTTTCGGAAAATAATCTTGTAGGACATATAATTTCAAAACATCTGATAAAAATTTCTTTTTATAAAACAGTCTGATTGGGTTTGAGTTAAAACATTCAATCAATGGTCTTTTTTAAATAAAATAAGTATGCACTACATTATTATAATTTAATATCAAATATAAATATGTTGTTCAAGGGTCTCCCTCTTGAAAAACTTTTTCAAAATCCTAATATGCTTCAAAATATTGTGATATGTTATAATATTTGAAAATTCATTTATAATTTTTACCTTTTGTGAAAATATGAGAATATTTAGAAAATTGGATTAGGTTAAATACAACCCATTATCCATGATGGTATCGAGGTATAACAGAGGTGTCTAATATCTAAAACTATTTCTTGCAATTGAGTTATATGTTTGAAATTATTTAGAGTTGTTTGGACATAACTTTGGAATAATTATTTCAAGCATGCCCTCAGGAATAGACATGAATGTTGATTGAGATCCTCCTCCTTCCATTTGTAATAGAATTTCCTTGATCAGAAAAGGTTACAAAATAAGGATCTAACATAAAGAGTAGACATATAGATTAACCACATGTTTTCAAAAAACTCATAATCCCTAAAGTTAACTAAACCATCTTTTGATACCAACTATAAGGACCTATCCTTAAATATTACATAATCTTGAATTAAGTCAAGAAATATCATTATGAATCTTCCCAGGTTTAGATTATTAGAGAATTACGTCATAACATACACATAACAACATTATTATTACATGTAGACACTTATATTTAGTATCCATTTTTTCGTAAAATAAAATATCTTAAAAGAAAATAATAAATCTTTTCTTGATATAAATCTTCTTCAATTCTTCCTTTCACTTACCCTGCCTTATATCTTGTGAAAAACATTCAAAAACATGGTATGAGCATAAAAATCTTAGTAAGGGTTATAAAATAAGGAAATGAAACATTAGTATATCAATACATACAAATCAATGAAATCATACTTTTAGATCCTTAACATACTACATAAAATCATAAGATTTATGAATAACACACTGAATACATAAATAAAAAAGGTAAATTGTGGCATCCATAACATACTTACGTTGTAGATTTCACAGCTACATAGGGAGTTATATTTGGAATACCCATCATAGTATATTCCATAAATATCTTAGGAGAAACATTAAAATTTACCTCCATCACGTTACCTAATGTATTGGAGAGATATCTCATGCTCACCCTCCCGAGGTTTATCATTGAACCACCTATATACATAAACAATGGCCAAAAACCATAACATAATCATAACACATAACAAGCATGAAGAAAAGATAACTTTTACACATTGAATTAACAATATAAATTTATAATATATTGACATAATAAATCCATTCCAAAAAGAATTTTCAATACCAAAATTTATAAAAAGAGTGTATGGTGTTTATTTTCCATTTAAAAACATTAAAACTTGTAAAGAAATCCAAATATCAAATAATGCTCGCGGAGGCAGATGGTCGCTGTCACCTCATACATTAAAAAGAAGAAATCTCTTTGTCATTTAGTAAAATTATTTGTAAAAAAATATTCCATTTTAATGAAACTATAAGTAAAAGGGGTTTATAATATAGCATATAAAATAACATAGTGTATAAATAAAAGTATGTCTAAATGACACGAGATTGAGATGAAGTCCCAAACAAAGATCATATCCACTAATTAAGGACAAATAAATGACATAATTATGTGTGAAAAATAATATTACAACCACTATAGGTGGATATTATGTGTAAAACAATCAGTTAACATTCTCATATATTCATAGAATTATATAATCAAGAAGTAGAAGTTTAACCCAAATAATTGATATTGGGTTAAAATTCCCTTACAAAAATTCGTTAGCCTGACGACGTCACATAAAAATTCATAAATTTAGTTGATGAGAGAGAAAAGGGCATGTCATCACATGGAAATATAATTTACCACAATAATGATTTATAATAAGATATCCCAACATTCAATAATATCAATTTAATGACATAACATAAAATAAGTCTTCGACTAGAAGAGGAGGGTGAAAGGTTCACTTACTGATTTGGTAACTTATGAAACATATGCCCCATGAAAGATTGATCACCCAATGAAGATGTAAATACCCATAAATTAAATTATATTACAAAAATAATACAATCATGGGAAGTATATACACCACACAAAAGTAAATAGTGTCAAATATAACATGAATATCATGGGAATAAAATGCGTGATGAAAACCCCTTACCTCATGTCTGACTTGAATTGTTCAATATTTAATCTCCGGAATAATAAACTAATGTTAATTTATAACTTCTTAAGAATATTTTTTAGGTTTATTATTCCTTTTATATCAATTATTACCACGTTTTAAACATTACATAATAATTTGAGTTAAGAACGTTTGTTTTGTCGATATTTGGTACTTGAGTAAAAAATAAACTACATATAATTACAAGTTTCCTATGTAGTCAAAAGTATATTATCCCCAGAATGATATTCATGATAGAGATATAATTTATATCATTTATATCCATTATATTTATTTATTTATAGTATTACACAACATTTGAAGATAAGAAATGAAATACACCGTTCATGGAGACGGTAAGCTGTACGTATGCATTAACGCTACTTCCATTTCTATTTAATATTCTATGGAATAAAAAATTAATGAAAAATAGGTATATTATTATTCCTGTATAATCTCATATATAATATTTTTAACTCTATTATTTATACATTCCATGTATGGCATGAATGAGTAATATCGCTTTGAGGGGGCGATAGTCCGCATATCCACAAAAGAAATTATCATATTTACCCATTATAGAAACCATAATGGAATGATATAAATGAAAAATAAAGAAAAATAAATAGAATAAAAAAAA
The DNA here is from genome assembly GCA_963277665.1 of Viscum album. NCBI lineage: Eukaryota > Viridiplantae > Streptophyta > Magnoliopsida > Santalales > Viscaceae > Viscum > Viscum album. The sequence continues at coordinate 371,714,453 of OY728160.1, read as the reverse complement.
ATTAAATCACATATAAATATATTTCCATCATAATGCCCACCATGAGAGGAAGTAGAGATAATTGAACAATCATCATTTACTGAGGCAATAGTTCGCCGTCTAGAGAAACAATATATTTGTATACATTAAATGGAAGTGTGTGGAAGTTTAGTTATAATAATTCTCATAAAAACATAATAGTATATTGAGGGTATTTTTCTGATTATAAAATAATATAATTATAATAGTTTATGGGGTTGGAGATGGAGAATAAAAGAAAAGAACTTGAGAGAAGACATTACCATTAAATCAGGTATCTTCTTTTGATTTGCGCCAAAAGGCTCTCTTGAATTGCCTTATTCCTTGGCGAAGGATTTTTGGAGGAAGATAAGGATGTTAAGATATTATTTTACAATAGTTTTTATGATCCAAGGGGTTTGAGAGGTTTCAGTAATGGGTTAGAGGTGATGACCTTTTATAAGGGGAAAAAGGGGATCTTTAGGAAAGTTTAAAGTATTATTTTATTATTAAAATTATTTTTTGTTTAAAAAGAAAAAAGACTTATTCAATTTAACTATAAGGTGCATATAATTCTAAGTAAAATTATCAAGGAAGAATTATACAGGTTTTGTATATTTTTAATATTTATCTTTTTTATTTAACCCTTTGTTAAATTATTTAACTTTTACCATGTCCTCTTATATTTCATACTATATGGTTAATAAATTTACTATTAAATTAAAAGGGACCCAAAATGGATCATTTATGACATTTTTAACATTATTTAATTCATATCTAAGAATATTAGATTTTTAGGATTATTTTATCATTTAATAAAATATTAATTGTTTTAAAAACTAATTTACGTCAATTTATAAATTATTCATATCAAGACTTTTCAAAAATCTATAACAACTATATTATTTAGAAAAACACATTATTAATTCAAATATAAAAAGTCATTATTGTCCTTAAAATTCGTGTATGGCATAAAAGTTTAAAAATAAATTAATTTCAATATTTAAAATATCATTTATTTGACTCCTTTATTAATGAAGCAATTACTAAATCACCATTATGTCATACTTTATTTATTTGATATATAAAATATATTAATAAAATACCATGAAGTGGGAAATACCTTAAGTTTTCAAATAATTATTTATAGTAAAAAATATAACTTATATTAACCCATATAAAATATTTTTTACTAAAAGATATACGTTTACCATATTTTTGTCTTTACATTAAATTAATTAATATAATGTATCATTATCACTCCCAAGTGGTTCCATGGGGTCCAAAAATAGACCCAATGATACCCTTGGTTGGATATATGTCATCCAATATGGTTAGAATATGTGTAAGTGTAATTTAATATAATTATAATATAATTTTTCACCCTTATTTACCTTATTTACCCTTTAACCATTGTAAATAAAATATTAACTGAAGTAAATATTCATAATGTCTTATAATAAAAGTTGCATATTTACACTATTTGGACCACATGATTAAAAATATGGAATCAATTTTTCCATATTGAAAACTCATACGTTATAGAAATTAATTTAAAATTAAATATCATTGCCAAAACAAAAAAGCGTGTTTTTACGAAATAATAACTTTCAAAAGAATGTCAATTGTTTATGTTTAATTTCAATGTGTAGTTAATTAAAATGGCCAGAATTGGATTAAATGGTAAAAATATAATCCAGTTATACATGAAACCCACTAAAAATAACTATCTAATAATATAAATAAATTAAATTAAATGGTAGTTTTGAATTTATGTGCAATATGTTTCACTCTTCAGAAAAAATGAACATCATCAACAAATACCAAAATTTTACGCAAGGTAAATTTTGATGTCTTTATTTTAAATAAGAAGATTATATTATGAAATGTATCATATAAAAGTAAAAAAAATATATATTAAAAAGGGTTTCACCATCAGAAGGAGGTAAAACAGCCTTTTAAAAATATATGAGTATTTATGCTTAAAATTGGAATCATTTTCATTTCAAGCCTCTAAATTTTATTGGATAACTGTAATAACATTTAACAAACATCTATAATCATACTGTACTTAGTTTTATTTTTTCCTACCAATACAATGGCTATGCATTAACTACTACTTAAAATAATATTATATTATTATTTTTCAGTATGACTGAGACTTATGTGAATCATTAGTTTTTTGGAGAAACCCATTGTTACATGTGAGGTAAGCCATCGAACATAGCATCCCCTTTAAAATAAAATTATTATTTAATTCAATAATATTAATAAAATTCAGATTCATTATTTACTTGGGTTGTTAAATCCTTCATCCTTTTGGAAGTCGAGTCCTCGTAATTTAAAAAATTAGGTTCAGAAACTTCATTGAATGTCCCACATCGAAAAAAGAGTCAACGAAAAATTCAATTTAAAAGAAGGAAAGAGAATTACAAAGGTCACCCAGGATAACACATACTTGGATTCCATGTATGAAAAAATTGATTTGGAGGAAATCATAAGGAAATATACTTAATTTTCAAGTAGAGTTTCCGCCTTTAAATATTTTATACCAAAAACTCTTATTTTATCCAAATTATGAGTATTCAAGGAGAATTAGTCACACCAGAAGCACTAGAATCAACTTATAGAGAATCAAATAATCCAAAAAATATGACCTATATATTTCCCATGTCTTTAGAAATTAACCAAAACAAAAATGGTTAGTACATGCTCAAATAATATCCAAAAGGATAATCTTTTAAAAAAAGAAATACTACTCTTAATCTCTAAAATTGGAAAAACATTACCCAATGTTCAACAAAGAAAATTCAATAAAAAAAATTCCGTTAAATACTTTAATATAATCCAAAATAATATTTAAACCCAAAACACAGAAAAATTAAATCACATAGTCTTCCTAAAAAATCTTAACATGTATCTCTAAATAAGATCAATTACCTTAAAGTCTTATAATAAAAAGTAATTAACATAATCTCATATTCTCTGTGGTAGGATAATCATTTACATAAATAAACCAAATTTCTATATCTCCATAATAAAAACATAGATTCTTCAAAAATAAAATTTCAACCATTACTCCAAAAATGAGATCGCATAGTATTATAATTTTCATTAAGCATATATTGTTCCAAAAAGAGAGAACGTCTTCCAATATAAACATTATCACATAATAACCAAATCATTTTCATGTACTAAGGATATCTATTTGATAAAACTTAATTCCAAAAAAGAAACATTTTCTTGATTCAAAAAGTCATATAACTATAAATAGTTAGTCATACTAACCAGGTACTTCAGGTAGTCCAGTGGCAGGTGATAAATCCCAATCACACTTTGGTTGTGTGTTCGATTCCCACAGATTTGTCCGACGAGATTGGTTGTCACACAGTCGGTGTGTCTTCCTTTTTCAAAAACTATATAATTTTACAACATTCCCCAAAAATAGATAAATTCCTCAAAATAACCATAACATATTTTATCCCCAAAGGTTTTTTTAAACCTTTCATTTTCATCCCAATACATTAATACCAAAACATATTATATATTTTGATTTTTATCACCTCAATATGATAAAATAAAACTATTCCCAATAATAACAACATCATAACTTGATCATGGTGTCCATATGGTTTCGTCATCAACTTGTTCACATTGGTAGAAGGTCTGTGCATTGTAACAATAATGTAAAGATCCTTCAAACTCATTTTCTTTATTCTTCAAAATACACATTGTAAAAGGTGATCATATCGGTTTTCATAGAAAAATAGTTTCAGAAAATAATCTTGTATGCCGTATATTTTCAAACCATCTGATAAAACATAATTTCAATAAAACAATCAGACCGATTTTGTGTTAAAACATTCAGTCAATGGTCCTTTTAAAATACCATAAGAATTCACTGAATGATTATAATTTAAAAGCAAATATAAATAGGTTTCTCAAGGGTATCCCTCTTCAAAACCCTTTTCATAATCATAACATACATCCAAATCTTGTGATATGTTAAAATGTATGGATATTCATTGATAATTTTTACATTTCTTGAAAATATTAGAATATTTAGAAAATAGGATTAGGTTAAATACAAACCATGATCCATGATTGTATCAAGGTATAAAAAAGGAGTTTGATATCTATAACAATTTATTGCAAGTTAGTTGTATGTTAGAAATTTTTCATAGTTATATGGACATGACTTTTCAATAATTATAGCAAGCATGTCCTCAGGAAGAGATAAGAATTACGTTTGAGATCTGCCTTCTTCCATTTTAAATAGAATTTCCTTGATCTGAAAAGGTTAAAAAATAAGGATTTAACATAAAGAGTAGACTTATAGACTAACCACGTGTTTGAAGAAAACTCGTAATACGAAAAGTTGAATAAACTAACCTTTGATACCAACTATAAGGCCCCATCCTTAAACAATTCATAATCTTGAATTAAGTCACGAATTATCATTGTGGATCTTTTTAGGTTTAGTGTTTTGGAGAATTAGGTCATAACTTATACATAACAACTTCAATATTACATGTAGACACTTATTGTCAGTATCAATTTTTTTTTTGTAAAATAAAAGATCTTACAATAAAATAATATTTCTTTTCTGGATATAAATGTTCTTGATTTCTTCTTTTCACATACCCTACCTTATATGTAGTGAAAAACATTTCAAAAAATTGGTATGAGCATAAAAAACCTCATTAAGGGTTATAAAACAAGGAAATAATACATTAGTACATCAATATATACATATCAATTAAATCATACTTTGAAATCCATAACATAACAAACAAAATCATAAGATTTACGAATAACACACAGAAATAAAAAATCAAAAAGGTAAATTGTGGCATCCATAACATAATTAAGGTGTAGCTTTCACAGCTATATAGGGAGTTATATTTGGAATACTCGTCACATAATATTCCCTAAATTTAATTGGAGAAACATTAACATTTACCTCTGTCATGTTACCCAATGCATTGGAGAGCAATCTCAGGCTCACCCACCCTAGTTTTATCATGGAACCACCCATATACGTAAACAATTTCCAAGAACCATAACATAATCATAACACATAATAAGCATGAATTAATGATAACATTTACACATTGTAATCACAATATAAAATTTCAATATGTTGACATAATAAATCCATTTCTAAAACCATTTTCAATACCAAAATATATAAAAAGAGTATATGGTATTTATTTTCCATTTAAAAACATTACAACTTGTAATGAAAGCCAAATATCAGAAAATGCTTGTGTAGGCGGAATGGTCATTGTGACCTCATATGTTAAAAAGGAAAAATATTTTTTTCATTTAATAACATGATTCACAAAAAAATATTCCATTTAAATGAAATTAAAATTCAAAGGGGTTTATAAAACATTATATAAAATAAAGTCTTTTATAAAAAAAAGTATGTCTCAATGAAACGAGATTGAGATGAAGTCCCTTACAAAGATCATATCCATAGAGTAAGGACAACCCAATGACATAATTATGTGTGAAAAATAATAATAAACCCAATATAAGTGGATATTATGTTTTAAAAATTCAGATTCCATTCACACATATTCATAGCATGACATAATCAAGAAGTATATGTTTAACCCAAAGAATTGAAATTGGGTTAAAATTCCCTTAAAAAATTCGGCAGCATAACAACGTCACATAAAAATTCATAAATTAAGTTGATGAGAGATAAAATGTTCTCTCATCACATGGACATAAAATTTACCACAATAAGTATAAATAAGAAGATATCCCAACATTCAAGAATTTAAATTTAAAGACATAACCTAAAATAAGTCATTGACTAGAAGAGGAGGGTGAAAGGTTCACTTACTGATTTGGTAACCTATGAAACATATGCGCCATGAAAGATTAATCATAGAATGAAGATTTAAATACACATAAATTAATGTATAATACAAAAATAATACAATCATGGGAATTAAATACACAACATAAAAGTTAATAGTAGAAAATATAGCCTGAATCTCAAGGGAAAAATGTGAGATGAAAACACCTTATCTCGTGTCCAACATGACTCGTTAATTCATTTATACCCTAAATAAAATAATTTTAATTTATAACAGAGTAATAAACATTTGGAAGTTTATTATTCTTTTTATATCACTTAATATCATGTTATAAACATTACATAATCATTTGAGTTAATAACGGGCATTTTGTCGATATTTGTTACTTGAGTAAAAAATAAACATCTTATAATTACATGTTGTCCATGTAGTAAAAATTATATTATCTCCAAAATGATATTCATGAATTATATATCATTTATACCATATATATCCAGTATATATATGTATTTATAGTAGTACACAACATTTGGAGATAAGAAAATGAAATACACCGTTCATGGAGACGATAAGCCATACGTACGCATGAACGGTACTTTCATTTCTATTTCATATTTAATGGAATTAAAAATTAATGATACATAGGTATATTATACTTCCAGTAGAGTATCATATATAATTTCATTACCTCCATTATTTATACATTCCATGTATGGCATGAATGAGTTATATCGCTATGAGGGGGCGGTAGTCTTTACTTCCTCAAATGAAATTATATTATTTATCCATTATAGAAACCATAATGGAATTATATAAATGAAAAATAAAGAACCATTAAGACAATATAAATATATTATATATCCCATATAAATATATTTCTACCCTAATGACCACCATGAGAGGTGGAAGAGATAATTGAACAATCATTGTTTAGTGAGGCAATAATTCGTTGTCCACAGAAACAATATGTTTGTATCCATTTGATGGAAGTGTGTGGATGTGTAGTTATAATAATTTTCATTAATACATTATAATATATTAAGGAAACTAGTGTTTTTATAAAATAATATAATAAAAAGAGTTTATGGGGTTGGAGAAGGAAAATAAAAGAAAATAACTTGAGAGAAGACATTACCTTTAAACCAGGTAACTTTTTTTGATTTGAGCCAAAGGGCTCTCTGGAATTGCCTTCTTCCTAGGGGAAGAATATTAAGATGAATTTAATGATGTTGGGAGATTCATTGAGAATGGTTTTTATGATAAAAGGGGGTTGAGAGGTGTGAGTAATGGGTTATAGGTGATGACCTTTTATAAGGGGAAAGATGGACTCTATAAGAAAGTTTAATGTATTATTTTATTATTAAAATTATTTTTGAATTAAAAAAAACTTATTTAGTTTAAATAAATTGTGAATATAAGTCTAAATAAAATCATATAGTAATAATTGGGCAGGTTTTGGATATTTTTTAATCTTTATCTTTTTATTTAACCCTTTGTTAACTTATTTAACTTTTACCACGTCCTCTAATATATTCATACTATATGGTTAATAAATTTATTATAAAATTAAATGTGACCCAAAATAGATCATTTATGATATTTTTAACATTATGTAATTTATTTGGGAGAGTATTAGATTTTTAAGATTATTTATATCATTTATTAAAATATTAATTATTTTAAAAAATAATTTATTTCAATTTCTAAATTATTCATATCAAGAATATTAAAAAATCTATAAAACCTTTATTAATTCAAAAAAACTATCATTAATTAAAAGATAAAAAGTCATTATTATCCCTAATATTCGTTTATGGAATAAAAGTTTCAAAATAATTTTTTTTATCATTTATAATATCATTTATTTTGATACTTTATTAATGAAGCAATTACTGCATCACCATTGTGTCATACATTATTTATTTAATTTATGAAAAATATAAATAAAATACCATGAAGTTGGAAAAACATTTATTTTTCATATTAATATTTATAGTAAAAAATATCACTTATATAAACCCATATAATTATTTTTACTAAAATATATATGTTTACGCTACTTTTGTCTTTACATTAAATTAATTAATATAAATTGTCATTATCACCCCCAAGTGGTTCCATAGGGTCCCAAAATAGACCCAAGGATACCCATGGCTAGATATCTATCATAAAATAGGGTTGATACAAGTTTAAGAGTAATTTAATATTATTATAATATTAATTTCACCCTTATTTACCTGATTTACCCTTTAACCTTCGTAAATAAAATATTTACTAAAGTAAATATTCATAATGTATAATAATAAAAGTTTCCTATTTACAAATTTTGGACCTCATGATTCCAAATATGGAATTCATTTTTCCAAATTCAAAACACATAAGTTGCAAAAATTAATTTAAAATTAATTCTCATTGCAAAAACAAAAAAGCGTGTTTTTAATAAATAATAACTATCAAAATATTGTCAATTGTTTATATTCAATTTCAAAGTTTAATTACTTAAAATGACCAAAATTGTATTAAATGGTAAAAATATAATCCAATTACACTTTAAAATCAATAAAAATAACTATATAACAATATAAATAAATTACATTAAAATGTAGTTTTCAATTAAAATGCAATATTTTTCACTATTCATAAAAAATGAACTTTATCAGAAAAATACCAAAAATTTACCCAAGGTAAATTTAGATGCCCTTATTATAAATAAGAAGATTATTTTGTGAAAGAGAACATATAAAAGTAAAAATATTTATATTTAAAAGGGTTTCACCATCAAAAGGAGGTAAAACGACCTTTTAATAATATTAGAGTATGTATGCTTAAAATTGGATTCATTCTCATTTTAAGCCTCTAAATTTCATTGGATAAATGTAAAAACATTTAAAAAACATGTATAATCATACAATACGTGGTTCTATTCATTCCTTCCAATATATTGTCAAGGAACTAACTACTATTTAGAATAATATTATATTATTATTTTTCAATATGACTCGGCCTTATGTGAAACATGAGTTTTTTGAGAAAACCCATTGTTACATGTCAGGTAGACCATCTAAAATAGTATCCCCTTTAAAGTAAAATTTATATTTAATTAAAAAATATTAATAAACGTTTTATTCATTATTTACCTGGGTTGTTACATCCTTCCCCCCTTTTGGAAATTGAGTCCTCACTACTTTAAAATTGGGCTCACAAACATCATTGTATGTCCCACATTGAAAAAATAGTCAATAAAACATTCACTTTAAAAGAAGGAAATATAATAACAAAGGTCACCCAAGATAACAGTTACAAGGATTCCATGTATGAAAATATGGATTTGGAGGACAACATAATGAAATATACTTACTTTTCAAGAAGTGTTTCATCCTTCAAAAATTTTATACCAAAAACTCATATTATCTCCAAACGATGAGTGTTCATGAAGAATTGGTCACACTTGAAGCGCTTGAATCATCTTATAGAGAATAATATTATCCACAAAAGATGAAATATATATTTCCCGTATCAGTAAACATTAACCAAAACTGAAATGGTTAATATAGGCTCAGATAATCCAAAATAGGATAATCTTTTATAAAAAGATATACTACTCTTAATCTCTAAAATTGAAAAAACAATAACCAAAGATCAAAAAAGACGATTCAATAAAAAAATTCCTTTAAACCCTTCTATACAAATCAAACTAAGATTGAAACCCAAAACTCAAAAAAAATTAATCACATAGTCTTCATCATAAATCTTAACATTTATCTCTAAATAAGATCAATTACTCTTAAAGTCTCATACTAAAATGTAATTAACCTAGTATAATATTCTCTATAGTAGGATAATAATTTACAGAAATAAACCAAATTTTAATATGTCCATAATATAAAAATATATTCTTCCAAAATAAAATTTCAACCATTACTCCACAAATGAGATCCCATAGTATTATATTTTTCATTAAGCATATATTGTTCCAAAAAGAGATAACGTCATCCAAAATAACCATTATCACTTAATAACCAAATCATTTTCCTATAATAAGGATATATATATGATCAAACAGAAGTTCCAAAAATTAACTTATTCTTGATTCACATAGTCAATTAACTAAAATGAGTTAGTCTTACTTACGAGGGACTTCATGTAGTCTAGTGGTTTGTGATATATCCCAATCGAACATTGGTTGTGGGTTTGATTCCAACAGCTTTTTCCAATGTGACGGGTTGTCACGTGGTCGTCATGTTGTCCTTTTTCAAAAACTATATAATTTTACAACATTCCCCAAAAATATATAAATTACTCAAAATTAATCATAACATATTTTAACCCCCAAATATTTTCATATACCTTTCATTTTCATCCCAATACATTAATACCACAACATATTATATATTTTAATTTTTTTTCACCTCTATATGATAAAATAAAACTATTCCCAGTAGAAAGAACACCATACCTTGATCATGGTGTCCATATGATTTCATCATCATCTTGTTCACGTAGGTAGAAGGTCCATGCATTGTACCAATGATGTAATGATCCTTCAAAATCATTTTCTTCATTCATCCAAATACACCTTGTACAGCTTGGGTCATATGTCAGTTCTTAGAAAAATTGTTTCTGAAAATAATCTTGTATGACATATAATTTCAAAACATCTGATAAGACATGTTTTCTATAAAACATCCATACCAAGTTTGAGTTAATACATTCAATCAATGGTCTTTTTAAAATACCATAAGTATGCACTGAACGATTATAATTTAAAATCAAATATAAATAGGTTGCTCAAGGGTCTCCCCCATCAAAACCATTTTCAAAATCACAATATGCTTCAAAATCGTGTGATAAGATAAAATATTTGAAAATTCCATGATAATTTTTTCGTTTCTTGAATATATGTTAATAAATAGAAAATATGATTTGGTTAAATACAACCCATGATCCATGATGGTATCGACGTATAACAGAGGTGTTTGATATCTAAAACAATTTCTTACAAGTGAGTTTTATGTTAGAAATTTTTCAGATTTTTTTGGACATGACTTTGCAATAATTATTTCCAGCAAGTCCTCAGGAAGAGATTAAAAACTCATTTGAGATCCTCCTCTTTCCATTTGTAATAGAATTTCCTTGATCATAAAAGGTTAAAAAATAAGTATTTAATATAAAGAGTAGACATATAGACTAACCACGTGTTTAAAGAAAACTCCTAATCCCTAATGATGACTAAACCGACCTTTGATACCAAATATAAGGACCCAACCTTAATAATTAGATAATTTGAATTAAGTCAATAATTATCACAGTGGATCTTATCAGGTTTGGAGTTTTGGAGAACTAGGTCATAACATATACATAACAACTTTAATATTACCTATAAAAACATATACTTAATATCCATTTTTTCATAAAACAATATATCATAAAAGAAAAAATTAATTCTTTTCTTGATGTAAATCTTCTTAAATTCTTCCTTTCTCTTACCCTACTTTATATTTTGTAAAAAAAATTAAAAAATTTAGGATTAACATAAAGAGCTCAGTATGGGTTATAAAACAAGGAAATAAAACATTAGTACATCAATACATACAAATCAATGAAATCATACTTATAGATCCTTAACATACCACACAAAATCATAAGATTTATGAATAACACATGGAAATCAAAAATCATAATGGTAAATTGTGGAATCCATAACATACTTACATTGTATCCTTCACAGCTACGTAGGTAGTTATATTTGGAATACCTGTCAAAGTATATTCCATAAATCTCTCAGGAGAAACATTAAAATTTACGTCCTTCATGTTACCCAATTCATTGGAGAGCTACCTCAGGCCCACCCTCCATTGGTTTATCATGGAACCACCCATATACATAAACAATTCCCTTAAAACACAACATAATCATAACACATAACAAGCATGAAGGAAATATAACATCTACACATTGAAATCACAATATAACATTTCAATATATTGACATAATCAACCAATTCCCAAAACCATTTTCAGTACCAAAATATATAAAATGTGTATTTGGTATTTATTTTCCATTTAAAAACATTAAAACTTATATAGAAATCCAAATATGAAATAATTCTCACCGAGGTGGAATGGTCATTGTCACCTTGTACGTTTAAAAAACTTTTTTTTCATTTAGTAAAATGATTTGAAAGAAATATTCATTTTGAATGAAATTAAAAGTAAAAGGGGTTTATAATACAACATATAAAATTATGTCGTTTATAAATAGAAGTATGTCTCAATAAAATGTGATTGAGATGAAATCCCTTACAATGATCATATGTATAGATTAATGAAAAATCAATGACATAATTATGTGTGAGATATAGTAATACACCCAATATAGGTGGATATTAAGTGGAAAACAATCAAGGGTAATTCACAAATATTCATATCATGACATAATCAATAAGTAGAAGTTTAACCCAAAGAATTGAAATTGGGTTAAATTTCCAATACAAAAAATCGGCATCGTAATGACGTCACATAAAAATTCAGAAATTGAGTTGATGAGAGAGAAAAGGGTCTCTCGTCACATGGATATAAAATTTTACACAATAAGGATATATAAAAAGATATCCCAACATTCATGAATTTAAATTTAAATACATAACATAAAATAAGTCTTTGACTAGATGATGAGGGTGAAAGGTTCACTTACTGATTTGGTAACTTATGAAACATATGCCCCCTGAAAGATTGATCATAAAATGAAAATGTGAATACCAATAAATTAAATTATATTAAAGAAATAATACAATCATCTATAGTACATACACCATACAAAAGTAAATAGTGGCAAATATAGCATGAATCTCACCGGAAAAAAAATGTGAGATGAAAACCCCTTACCTCATGTCTGACTTGACTCGTTCATTCTATAATATGATGAATAATAAAATAAATTTAATTTATTCTTGATTAAGAAAGTTTTTCAAGTTTATTATTACATTTATATCACTTATTACCTTTTTATAATCATTACATAATCATTTGAGTTATTAATGGTCATTTTGTCGATATTTGGTACTTGTGTCAAAAATAAAATTCTTATAATTACATGTTGTCCATGTAGTCAAATGTACATTATCTCCAGAATGATATTCATGATTTATATATCATGTATATCATATATATCCAGTATATATTTTTATTTATTGTAGTACACAACATTTGTAGAAAAGAAATGAAATACACCGTTCATGGAGACGGCAATCCGTACGTACGCATGAACGCTAATTTCATTTCTATTTAATATTTAATGGAATGAAAAATTAACGATACATAGTTATATTATAATTATAGTATAATATATTATATAATTTCATTAAATACATTATTTATACACTCTTTTTATGGCATTGAAGAGTTATATCTCTTTGAGGGGGCGGTAGTTCGTACTTCCTCAAATGAATTTATCATATTAACCCATTATAGAAACCATAATGGAATTATATAAATGAAAAATAAAGGAGCATAAAGACAATATAAATATATTATATATCACATATAAATATATTTCCATCATAATGGCCACCATGAGAGGTGGTAGAGATAATTGAACAATCATCGTTTAGTGAGGTAATAGTTCACCGTCCAAAAAAACAATATGTTTGTATCCATTAAATGGAAGTGTGTTGAAGTGTAGTTATAATAATTCTCCTAAATACATAATATTATATTATTTATACTGGTGTTGTTATAAAATAATATAATATAAAGAGACTATGGGTTTATAAAAGGAAAATAAAATAAAAGAACTTCAGAGAAGTCATTACCTTTAAATCGGGTAACTTATTTTGATTTGAGCCAAAGGGATCTATTGAATTTACTTCTTACTAGGGGAAGGAATTTAGAAGGAATATAATGATGTTGGGGGATTCTATGATAATAGTTTGTATGATCCAAGGGGCTTGAGAGGTGTGACTAATGGGTTAGAGGTGATGACCTTTAATAAGGGGATGGAGGGGCTCTTTAGGAAGGTTTACAGTATTATTTTATTATTAAAATTAGTTTAGGTTTAAAAAGAACAAAAACGTATTTAATTTTACTATAAGGTGCATATATGTCTAAATAAAATCATCTAGTAAGAAATGGACAGGTTCTGGATATTTTTTAATCACTATCTTTTTTATTTAACCATTTTTTAACTTATTTAACTTTTACCATGTCCTCTTATATATTCATACTATATGGTTAATAAATTTACTATAAAATTAAAAGATACCCAAAATGGATCATATTTTAAAATTTTAACATTATTTAATTCATTTGGGATAATATTTTATTTTTAGTATTATTATAACAATTAATAAAATGTTAATTGTTTTAAAAACTAATTTATGTCAATTTTCAAAATTATTCATATCAAGACTTTTAAAAAATCTATAACAACATTATTATTTGAAAAAAAACATCATTAATTCAACGATAAAAAGTCATTATTATCCCTAAAATTAGTGTATGGAATAAAAGTTTCAAAATAAATTTATTTTAATATTTATAATGTCATTTATTTTAATCACTTTTTAATGAAGCAATTATAACAACACCATTATTTCATACATTAATTATTTAATTACTAAATAATATAAATAAAATAACCTGAAGTTGGAAATAATTGTAGTTTAAAATTAATATTTAGGCAAAAAATATCTCTTATATAAAACCATATAAAATATTTTTTTACTAAAAGATATACATTTACACTACTTTTTTATTTACATTAAATTAATTAATATAGTGTCACCATCACTCCCAAGTGGTTCCAGGGGTTCCCAAAATTGACCCAAGGATACCCTTGGTCGGATATATTTCATCCAATAGGGTTAGGATAGGTGTAAGCGTAATTTATATTATTATAATATTATTTTTCACCCTTATTTACCTGATTTACCGTTAAACCATTGTAAATAAAATATTTACTGAAGTAAATATTCATAATTTCTAAAAATAAAATATGCCTATTTACAAAATTTGGACCTCATTATTCCAAATATGAAATAAATTTTTCCAAATTCAAAACTCATAAGTTGCAGAAATTAATTTAAAATAAATTATCATTGCCAAAACAAAAAGGCCTGTTTTTAAGAAATAATAACTATCAAAAGATTTTCAATTGATTATGTTCAATTTCAAAGTGTAATTACATAAAATGACCAAAATTGGATTAAATGGTAAAAATATAATCCAATTAGACTTTAAACCCAATAAAAATATATATCTAACTATATAAATAAATTACATTAAAAGGTTGTTTTGAATCAAAATTCAATATTTTTCACTATTAATAAAAAACGAACTTTATCAGAAAAATACCAAAAATTTACCCAAGTAAATTTTTATGTCCTTATTATTAATAAAAAGTTTATTTTTTCAAATGGAACATATAAACATAAGAAAAAATATATTTAAAAGGGTTTCACTATCAAAAGGTAGTAGAATGACCTTGTAAAAATATTAGAGTATTCAAAATTAAAATTGGATTCATTATAATTTTAAGAATATAACTTTTATAAGATAAATTTATAAATGTTTAGAAAACATGTATTGTCATATTATACTTAGTTTTATTCATTCCTTCTAATACAATGGATAGGTGTCAACTGACTTTTAAAATAATATAACATTATTAATTTTCAGTATGACTCATCCTTATGTGAAACATGAGATTTTCAGAGAAACCCATTATTGCGCGTTATGTATGACATCGAAATAGAATCCCCTTTAAATTAAGATAAATATTTAGTTCAAAAATATTAATAAATGTCATATGATTTATTTACCTGGAATGTTACATGAATTACATCACTTTGTATCTCTGATATCAAAATAAAATCTATCATCATTTTCCATGTGGAAAATTACTCTGCAGAGGGTAATAATAGGCCAAAATATGAGACCATAATAAAGTTATACTCAATGTGTAATTCTCCTAGAAATGTACATGATGTGGGACCTTTCCTAGAATCCTAGGAATTTCATCTCCTAGACATGGATTGAAAAACCAAGCCATAATACAAAATATGTTTAGGTGGTACCCTGTGTGTCCCAACCACCTCAGGCATTCCTGTTTCTTCCTGACCTATTCCCATGTTCCTCTGGGTATGTTTGAGTACAGGTCCATGAACATGAACTACTATCAATGATCATGTTCTTGGAAATGTTCGTGGTTATGTACTCCCAGAGTACACACTGAGCCACTAGCACTGGGTGAGAAAGCTTGTATAAGGTCATACATAGTGTGTGATATTTATCTCTACCTGATAACCTAGCCACTGTTTCTATGGTACTACATAGAATTTTCTCTTTAAACTACATGTTTTTTGTCATGTTTTTCAATGAAACGTACATTATATCACGTGGATCCTAGATTTTCCTTCCTCACCATAAATATCACCTTTTGACCTTGTGAAATCAAAGGGGGAACAACTCTATTCCTCAATTCCCACCCTCTAGTGGATATAAATAAGAATTTGATCTACCAAATGGGATGTGGTCCCACATCCACTTCTATTTAGGTTTCTTAAACCATCATACAATACCCACATTCATGTAATAATCATGATCTAATCACAAAACAATATTCCTTCCATCGTTCATGTCACCATCACATATCTAATGGTTCAATCACACTCTAGTAAAACCTCATAAAGTTGAACCATGACCCTATTAGATGATGATGAATTTCACAAAGAATAATGGGGGAAAATCACATGAAAAAAGTAAATACCTTCCTTTCACAATGTGGTCCCAACCAAAAAAT
Source organism: Viscum album (assembly GCA_963277665.1). Classification (NCBI taxonomy): domain Eukaryota; kingdom Viridiplantae; phylum Streptophyta; class Magnoliopsida; order Santalales; family Viscaceae; genus Viscum; species Viscum album. The sequence continues at coordinate 371,697,825 of OY728160.1, read as the reverse complement.
AAATATTGTGGTAATAACCTGGGTGAAAATCATGTCTGCAAAAAGTAAAAAATTATTGGTTTAATAAATACCAACAAATAAAGTCACATGTGAAGAATAAAATTTGATGAAAATAAGACAAAATAAATTCTTTTACAATTTCATAAAAAATTTGGAATCTGAAAATAAGCCTTCCATATTTTCATTATGGGTCGATCACTAGTGAATAATGCATTCACTAGCGAATATGATCCATTATATTCTCCACCTACCTCTTGATCCACCCTGATTCGAGCAATTCCATCAAAGAAGGATTCTCTTCCTCTCAAATCATCCTAGGGTTATGTGAATAAACTTGTTTATTTGACAGAAAATTGTATTTAAAGAGGGAATTGGGTTATGGGTATGAAATAAATAAAAAATTTTGTTTATTTATTATTACAATAAGCTCACTCGGCAATGGATACCTCATCCAAATTTCTATAATTGACTAATATTAGGTTACATGTAGGGTAATCTTTTTATTATGAATTAAACCATGGCCTCAAATTTATCAATCGATAAATTATTTAGGAGTTATTAAATTGATATTAAAAAATAAATCACATGTGATATTGTAAATTTAATATTTCAATATAGAGGCTATTTTGGCCTTAGAATATCACACCAGCTCCATAACTGACTTCAAAAATACTCTTAGAAATATAAAAAATCTTACATAGAAAAAATAAATTCGTTACACTATTCCCATATTCAAGGATTCTCATTCTAAAAAGAATAAAAACATATCAAATAGGTGATGATACTATGATCATAATTAGATTCACCTCTCCTATAATCTGTTTTGATGGTTCTCATGTTGTTTGTAAACACACTCCCAAGGGGAACACTTTTCCACAAGGGGTCTTCCCCTATTGGTTCTCAAAAACCACTAGGATCCTCAAAAGGTAACTCTACTTTCACCATCAATATCATCCAAGTCAACATCATTCAATGAGTCATACACATTTATCCTTATCCTAAAAACATGGAAAACACCAAGAACTTGGTCCAACAATGGCCATAAGGTCAAGTGGTATGCCACCTCGGTAACCCATCATACTAACTAAAATAATGAACTATGATACCTATAGACAACCATCCATTGCTAGAAAAAGATCCAAAATCTACATTAAGAAGACATCTCTAGGATCACCATAGCTCTTCATTGAACTACAGAGGCCATTTTTGTCAGTCCTCAAGGGAATGTTGACATTTTTGGGATACAACTATCGTCTTTTGTAGGAACATCACCATTTCACAATCAATGCTAGTACCAACTCTAGGCCCACAAGCACTGTCCCACAATGGAAATGACTAGTAAAACTATAACCTAAAGTTTCTACCTTATTTCTTTAAATGGTGATACAAAAATGGTGGAGTGTTAATTTTTTTGATACTCAAACTCTACCGGTTGTAGAAAACCCTCCCATCAATGGACAAGAACCAACATGGAAACACATACTTGGTTCACCAGAACCCAAATAGTCCTCTGTAACTAGCCATATACCTAGGATAGAAACACTATGTTCAACTATAATCTAGTTAGGAAGGTCTCATGCATCCTCTCTATAACTATGACATGAAGTGAGCATCACAGTCTGAAATGATCATCACGGGAATTCTATGAAGCTTGACTACCTCATGAATGCATAGGCATCAAAAATATATCAACTAAGCATTGGTAACATATGGTTTAGAACTAAGCTAACATGGTGAGCCAATAAATGGCCACTCATATAGGATTGATACATATCATTATTCGTGGAATCTCTATAAAAACTACAAAGATAACATCACATTTCCATTACCTATTTGATCAACTTGGCATTGACTTACTGATAGGAGAGACTTCCAGAGTATAAACCTATAAAAAACTAAAACATTATTTTCCCTTAAACATAATTCTAAAGGATAATGGAACATAATATTCATTTCTAGACTTATTTTTAAAGGGAATCCACCACCTCAACACCCCATCTCATTGAGTGAAAGGTTTCATCATTCTTCTCTAAATGGAAAACATAATCCCCACCCTTTGAAAAAATTATTCATTAAGAACATGTCCAGTGGATGTTTTTCCATCCAAGACCTCATAATCAATTTGTAGAATTTGTTCCTCTATAAAACACTAAAAAATTGATGGGGTCACTTCCATAGACTATAGGTTTTAGAAACCATACTCACCCATAAGGCCAACTATAAACTGGTGTACTACTTTATTAACTTTCTCCATAAAATAGTGAGTGAAATAATTTTATATGATAATTAGCTTCTATGACATTGTGTGGTTATAAATCTACAACTAACTCAAACTTTGTTGGGTGCACTATAATTATCATGTCTAAGAAAAAATTTCACAAGAATTGGTCCTCCTAAAATATAAACTAATACTTTGAGAGATTTATATAAAGCCGACACTCTCAAAGAACATTGTAAACCACCCTTATGTGTCCCTTGTGATCCACCTATAATCTAGAGTACAATGGGATGTCCTTAATAAATACTACCATAATATCATCCAAGAAGGGTTACAGATCAAGTTCATAAGTCTTATAACAAACTAGGAAATTATACATACTCAAATGTATCACCATTAACATAGAACAACTTTATAATCTTTATAAAGAATAATTTGATATGTCCTCCTCATCAACCTAGAGAAGGTGTTAAATTTTCCTGAGGTCAATAACTAGGAACCACATTTCCTCTAACCAATGGATAAAGAAGTCATCAATTCTAAAGGGTGTGAAATCATCTTTGACAGTCCCCTAGTATGGCTGACATAAATACAAACCTATATTCAAGCACCCATTCACCACCTAGGTGAAAAAAATCATTATAAAGTGAAATAACTTGGTTTATGAAAAGACTCACTCTGAAGACTTATGTAACATAACCTATATCTCTCAGATCTACATAGAATCAACTAATATACCAGTGTGAATAAAGGGTAATCCTGATCACAAAAACTTGTATGAAACTAACTTTAAATGGGTTGATAAAGACTATAAAATATTCAATAAACATGTCCTCATTTTTTAATACATCATAGGAACCAAAATATCATAGCATCTGGTACTCAAATGGTCATAATAGGAAACTAACAGAATGTTGGATTCATCCTCCCATACATGATCTCATCATTTTATGAATGTTATTACTCTTTTACAAAGAGTAAAATTCCATCCCATAAATCGATTTCACTACAACCTCTACTAGTAATAGTAATTTGAACATGGATGGTAGAAATCTAGTCCACACCAAGGAAAAATAATTGGTTATCCTTGAAAGTATGGAAATATTCCATCCGAGAATCTCTCCCTCCCCTCAAAGTTAGATCAAAATTTTAGTAGAAGTGTGATCACTAACCCCCCTATACAAGACTCTCCACGTGTAAGAGTCAAGTAAAAAATCTCTACTAGAATCACTAGTCCATAAACATGGGATAATTATAGGGAAATGGGTCTCATGACACTATGATCAAAATGTACACGAGGTAGTATAGGAACATTTTACATCTCAAACCGCACTAGAAGTATAAGGCACCAGCCTTAAACCTTACTTAATCTTGAGTTATTACAAGATTACACATTGAGGATCTTTTTAGGTTTAGAGTTTTAGAGAATTAGATCAGGAAACTTTCATTACATTGCACAGTTAAACAAAGTGGTTACATAAAAGACAGTATTCATTCTTTCCATCAACGGAAACATATTTAAAATATAACACGGATTCTTTCTTGACACAACATTGACACTATCATCACATCATGTACCTTTCCCTTGACCTGTGAAAAACATTTCAAAAACTTGGTATGAGCATAAAAAGCTCAGTAAGAGTTATAAAAATATGGAAAGGAAACATGAGTTCATATATACATTAGAATGAAATCACACTTTACACATAAAACATAGGCATATCAAATCATGAATAAATCATAGAAAACATAAGACATAAAGGTAACTTGATGCATTCATAACATTATTACGTAGGGAGTAACCCTCTTGGTTACGTTTCGAATACCCATCACAGTATATTCCCTAAATCTCTTCGGAGAAACCTTAACGTTTCACTCCTTCGCGTTACCCAATGCATTGGAGAGCTATATTTGGCTCACCCGCCCTTAGTTTATCACGGAACCACCCGTTTTCATAACAATGACCAAGAACCATAACATAAATGTATCACATAAAACATGCATAAAGGAAACATAACATTTCCACATTTCAATCACAATATAACATTTTAGTATATTGAAATAATGAATCCATTTAGAAAGAAACCATTTCCAAAACCATTTAAAACATTTAATAAAGTGATTTTTGAATCAAAGTGTCCCATACCACCTTGAAGCTTTTAAAATTTTAAACCATTAATATCCATATAAACAAATCCTTAAAACCATTTTGAAACATGGATATTAATAAGAATAAATATTTAAAACATTTAAAGCGATATTTTGGTTAAAGAGGTTTTACCAAAATTAGAGACACTTGAATACAATAATTGAGGAATAACATTTAGTCAGAACTTTATAATATCATTTGAATAAATGGATTCATAATATAATACTCCAAAGGACAGTATATACACCATATAAGAGTGAATTGGTTCATAACAACAATGAACTCTCAATAGAAATGTCAAATGTGATGAAATCCCTTAGAAAGAAGGTATCCTTAAATTAAGGACAAATCAATCTCAAAAATATGTGTGAAAAATATAAATACACCCAATATAAGTGGATATTAAGTGTAAAACAATAAAAGTTCATTCACACATATTCAATGGATGACATATTCAATGACTACATGTTGAACCCAAAGAAATCAAAATTGGGTTAAAAAATTCCCTTGACAGCCTAACGACATCACATCAAAATGAGTTGATGAGAGATAAAAAGTGTATCTCATCACTTGGACATAAAATTTACATCAATAAGGATATATGAGAACATATCCCAACATAAAAATATGTAAATTAAAAGACCCAACAAAACAATTCTTTTATAAAATAGGATGGTGAAAGGTTCCCTTACCGACTTAGGTATCTTTCAAAACATACACCCCATGAAAGAAGGACAATAGATCATTGATGTAAATACTCATAAACGAATGTATATTACACAAATAGTAGAATAATGGGCAGTACATACACCACTCAATGTAATTTGTGGCAAATGTAGCATAAATCTCACGGGAATAAAAGTGAGAAGAAAAATCCCTTATGAAAACTCGGCAGCCTAACGACACCACATAAAACTTATGAATATGGATTGATGAGATCAAATAGGGTATCTAATCACATTAAAATAAAATGTACAACAAGAGGAATATAAAAGAACATCCCCCAACATTACAAAGAGAATCTTAAAATAAGTGACATAAAGGAGAGTACGTAAAAAGAAAGAGAGAGGTTAGATCTCTTACGAAAGTTCGGCATCCTAACGGCGCCACTCAAAACTTCCAAAATGTATTGATGAGAGAGAATAGGGTCTCTCATAAAATGAACATAAAAATTACAGTATGTGTAATATAAAATATCATCCCAATAACAAGAAATATGAGCATTAAAAGGAATGACATAATAGTCTGTACATAAAAAGAAAGAGAGGAGTATGATCCCTTACCTCGGGTCCGACTTGACTCGATCGTTCTTTAACGTCCTGAATAATAAACTTGAGACAATTTCTACTTTCTTAAGAACCTTTTCAAAGTTCATTATTCCTTTTATATAAATTATTTACATGTTATAAAAATTATGTAATCATTTAGGTTAATAATATTTGTTTTGCCGATATTTGGTTCTTAAGTCGAAAGTGGACTTCTTACAATTACATGTTGTTCGTGTGGTCAAAGGTTCTTTATATCCAGAATGACATTCCTGATTTGGATATAATATATATCATATATATCCATCATATACATGTATTTATAATATTACATAATCATTTAGAGGTAAGAAATGAAATGCACCGTTCATGGAGACGGTAATCCGTACGTAGGCATGAACGCTACTTTCATTTCTTTGTCATATTAATGGAATTAAAACTAAATGAGAGGTATGTATATTTTAATTACAGAATTATCTTGATAATTTAGTTGTATCATTCATCAAATATATCCATTATATACATGTACTTATAATTGTACATTACATTTGGGGATAAGAAATGAAATGCACCATTCATGGAGATGGTAAGCCGTACGTACGAATGAACGCTACTTTCATTTCTATCTCATACTTTAATGGAAATTAATAATAATGATATAGAGGTATATAATAATTCCAGTATAACATCATATATAATAACATTAAATCCATCCCTTATACATCCCACGTATGGCATTAACGAATCACATCACTTTGAGGTGGCGGTAGTCCGCACTTCCTAAAATGAAGATATCGTGTATACCCATAATGGAAGCCATAAAGGTAAGGAACAAATAAAAAATAAAGAAGTATAAGTAAAACATAAACATATTATATATCATATATAAAAATAGTGACATCATAATGGCCACCTTTGAAGGTGTTAAATGAGTATTGAACAATCATCGTTTCGGGAGGCAGAATTTCGCCATCCACGGAAACCGTATGTTCTTAAACCATTTGATATAGTTGTGTGAGAGTTTAGCTCTAATAAATATTATAACATCATACTATTATATTTAAGATACTTCTGTTTTTACAAAAGAAGTAAATAAAAAGAGTTTAGGGGGTTGGAGAAGCAAAATAAAACAAATGAGCATGAGAGAATGAATTACCTTTAAAAGTGTAACTCCTTTTCATTTGAGCATAAAGGCTTCTGTTGAAAGGATTATGCCCAAAGGGAATCCTCTAGGATGAGTAGAGGGATGTGGAGAGAGTAAATGGGTAGGGGTTGGCCGAGCCAAAGGCTTTAGGAGTGTGTGAAATGAGGTACAGGTGGGGGCCTTTTATAAGAGGAGAGGAGGGGTACTTTTGGAAAGTAAGAAATATTACTTTATTTGAAAATGTGTTTCGGTTTTAAAAGGTCCAACATTGATATTATTAGTGAATAAGGTGTTAAGGGTTCGAAATCCACCCATACAATAAGTTTTGGGCATGTGTAGTTCATATATTTTACATTATCTTTCCATTTTATTTAAATCGTCAAATAATGATGTGATCGCTGCATCATTATTATGTCATAAATAATTTAATTTATTTAATGTCTAAAAATTATAAAAAAAATACTATGATGTATTAAATCTTTCTATATTTCCAATGACTTTTTATAATCAAAAATATGACTTGTATAACCCCACTTAAAAATTGTTTTAGTAAAACATATCATGTTTGTGTCATTTTTACTTTTACATTAAATAAAAAGTTATTTATGTCATTTCCCAACCAATGTGGATCCATGGGGTCCCCAAGTTGACCCATGGCTTATATTGGTCGGCCATTACACCTTAAATGAGGTTAGGACATGTGTCAAGTTCATTTCATTTTAGTAAAGCATTATTTTTACCTTAAACTACACTAATTACCACTAATCGCGATTAAAAACATAATAAGTTACTTTTCACCAAAAAATTATTTTTGTCCCATTGAACCACATTTACTTCTTAATGACAACCATGTATGTCTGATTTTTGAAATTCAAAACACATAAGTGGTAAAATTTCATTTAAACAAAAAATCAGCTTTTATAAGTACCACTTAGTGGTTTCACTATTCATCAAAAATTGTAGTTTTTCAGAAAAATCCCAAAAATTCACCCTACGTTATATTTGATATTCCGAATTCAAAAATGATGTCAGTTTTAAAAAATTCATAAAATATTAGTCACATTGATTAATTTAATAATTAATTCCCGCTGTCAGAGTAAATAGCGTGTTTTTATAAAACAATAAGTATCAAAAGATCGACACTAGTTTAAGTCTGATTTCAAAGTGAAATTAATTCCAACGACCACTATTGGATTTAATGGTAAAAATATTTTCTAATTTAACTTTAAAACCAATTAAAAATATTATCTAATCATATAAATAAATTAGATTAAAAATAGGTTTTGAATTAAAACACAACATTCTACAATATTCATTAAAAAATGAACTTTATCGGAAAAATACCAAAAAATTACACAAAGTAAAATTTGATGTCCCAATTCTTAATAAGAGATTTATTTGGTCCAAAAGAATGTATAAGAGTGATCAAAACTATATTTAATGACAGTTCTCCATTAGAAGGTGATAAGTGAACCTTTAGTGAAAACTAGGGCATATACACCTAAAATTTAATTTTTTCCGTATTTTAAGCCTTTAGCTTTTATTGGATAAATGTAAAAACATTAAAAAAACATATATAATCATATTTTAGTTATTTATATCAATTCCCGCCAATACAACGGCTACATGTTAACTAAAATTTGAAATAATATTATTTTATAATTAGAGTGCAATGTAAGATTCCCAAGAAACTCGTTGTTGCGTGTTGGGTACGCCATCGGGCATAGCGTCCCCTTTAAAGTCATATTAATATTTTATTCACAAATATGGATAAATATGAAAATGGCATATTCTTTATTTACCTGGGATGTTACATCCTTCCCCCCTTTTGGGAATTGTGTCCTCATAATTTTAAAATTGAGCTTGGAAACATCATTGAATGTCCCACATCGGAACAAGAGTCGGTAAAACAATCACTTTAAAATAAAGTAAGATAAGTACAGAGGTCACCCGAGTTAACCCATAATAGGATTCCATGTAGGAAAACATGTACATGGAGAAGAAAACATAGGGTCATGTTCTGATGGAGAGTGATAGAAAACATGTTTAGGAGAAAGTTAACCACAAGAAAATCACAAACTTGTGATGGGTTAAACGGTATTCGATTCCCCAGTAGGAAAGGTTAATAGACAAAATTTTTGTTTTAAGGAAACATAATCACTTATCATGTTGACTCTCAACTCTTACTAGATTCCTTAATCAAACTCGTATTTTTTTCCAAAATACGAGTATTTAGGGAGACTTTTTCACATTAATAGTACTATAATCAACTTCTAGAGAATCACCTAATCCACCAAATAGAACTACATACATCCCATGTCTTTATGCTTTAACCAAACCCAAAACCAAAAAGGTTAGTACAAGGTCAGATAATCCAGAAAAGGATAACCCTTTATAAAAAGAAAATCTGTACTTAATCTCCAAAATTTGTCCAACAAAACCCAAAGTTCAACGAGGACCATTCTATAATCAATTTGTCCATAAAATTCTTCAAATTAAACCAATACAAGATTGAAACCCAAATATTTGAAGGATTTAGTCACATAGTCTTCCAAGTTAAATCGTAACATTTATCTCCAAACAACATCAGTTGCCCCTAAAGTCTCGTATTGAAAAGTAATTAACCTAATCACATATTCTCCAAGATAGGTTAATCATTTTCATAAATAACCCAAAATCAACTTACTCTTAATTCATAAAATCATATAACTAGAAAGAATCAGTCAAACTAACCAGGGACTTCACGTAGTCCAGTGGTAGGTGATAAATACCAGTCGCACTTTGGTTGTGGGTTCGATTCCCGCAGCTTTGTCCGACGCGACGGGTTGTCACACGGTCTACGTGTTGTCCTTTTTCCAAAACTACATAATTCATAAAACATTCCCCAAAATGAGATAAAATCTTCAAGAATAATCATAACATTTTTTAACCTAAAGTTTATCTCATGCCCTTTATTTTCCATCATATCATATAATAACCCATAATTACCTCAAAAGTAAGGATCATATAAACCCTAATGGTTACCTTAATAATTATTACCTGAATTTCCACATCGAGTTGGCCATCTCGTACATGATCCATTAGAGAAATCACCAAGGTTGAAGTGATTGATCATGACTCCTTGATAGTTGGTTTAGAACAACTATGAGATTCCTCATTGAATCCCCCATCTCATCCAGTATCTTAATCAGAGAACCACCATAGTTTCCTTCAAACCCATTGTCACTTTGGTCCCTGCTAGATCCAGCTATTTACTAAAACCAAAAAGTTCAGTGTGAGTATATCAACAAAACCATCCTGTACTAATGAGGAAGGTAAACAGTAAGTTATACTTACTCATTCACTTTATCTAAAATTAGGACTCTTTCTGAAATCCTAACCATTATGGTAATGTCACTTATGCTTAAAGAATTCCCTAACCTCTAAAGTTATCTAAACCGACCATTGATACCAACTATAAGGCCCCAGCCTTAAAACTTACTTAATATTGAGTTATTACAAGATTACACATTGAGGATCTTTTCAGTTTTAGAGTTTTAGAGAATTAGATCATGAAACTTGCATTACATTCCACAGTTAAACAACGTGGTTAAAAAAAGACAGTATTCATTCTTCTCATCAACGGAAACATATTTAAAATATAACACAGATTCTTTCTTGACACATCCTTGACACTATCATCACATCTTGTACGTTTCCCTTGACCTGTGAAAAACATTTCAAAAACATGGGATGAGCATAAAAAGCTCATTATAAGTTATAAAAATATGGAAAGGAAACATGAGTTCATATATACATTAGAATGAAATCACACTTTACCCATAAAACATCGGTATATCAAATCATGAATAAATCATAGAAAACATAAGACATAAAGGTAAATTGAGGCATTCATAACATTCTTACGTAGGGAGTAACCCTCATGGTTACGTTTGGAATACCCATCATAGTATATTCCCTAAATCTCTTCGGAGAAACCTTAACGTTTGACTCCTTCGCGTTACCCAATGCATTGGAGAGCTATATCAGGCTCACCCGGCCTTAGTTTATCACGGAACCACCAATTTTCATAACAATTCCCAAGAACCATAACATAAATGTATCACATAAAACATGCATAAAGGAAACATAACATTTCCACATTTCAATCACAATATAACATTTTAGTATATTGAAATAATGAATCCATTTAGAAAGAAACCATTTCCAAAACCATTTAAAACATTTAATGAAGAGATTTTTGAATCAAAGTGTCCCATACCACCTTGAAGCTTTTAAAATTTTAAACCATTAATATCCATATAAACAAATCCTTAAAACCATTTTGAAACATGGATATTAATAAGAATAAATATTTAAAACATTTAAAGCGATATTTTGGTTAAAGAAGTTTTACCAAAATTAGAGACACTTGAATACAATAATTGAGGAATAACATTAAGTCAGAACTTTATAATATCATGAGAATAAATGGATTCATGATATAATACCCCAAAGGACAGTATATACACCATATAAGAGTGAATTGGTGCATAACAACAATGAACTCTCAATAGAAATGTCAAATATGATGAAATCCCTTATAAAGAAGGTATCCTTAAATTAAGGACAAATCAATCTAACAAATATGTGTGAAAAATATAAATACACCCAATATAAGTGGATATTAAGTGTAAAACAATAAATTTTCATTCACACATATTCAATGGATGACATATTCAATGACTATATGTTGAACCCAAAGAAATAAAAATTGGGTTAAAAAGTTCCCTTGACAGCCTAACGGCATCACATCAAAATGAGTTGATGAGAGATAAAAAGTGTATCTCATCACTTGGACATAAAATTTACATCAATAAGGATATATGAGAACATATCCCAACATAAAAATATGTAAATTAAAATTCCCAACAAAAGAATTCTTTTAAAAAAGAGGAGGGTGAAAGGTTCCCTTACCGACTTGGGTATCTTTCAAAACATACACCCCCTGAAAGAAGGACAATAGATCATTGATGTAAATACTCATAAACGAAAGTATATTACAAAAATAGTATAATAATGGGCAGTACATACACCACTCAATGTAATTTGTGGCAAATGTAGCATAAATCTCACGGGAATAAAAGTGAGATGAAAAATCCCTTCTGAAAACTTGGCAGCCTAACAGCGCCACATAAAACTTCCGAATATGGATTGATGAGATCAAATAGGGTATCTAATCACATTAAAATAAAATATATATCAATAGGAATATAAAATAACATCCCCCAAAATTACAAAGATAAGCTTAAAATAAGTGACATAAAGGAGAGTACGTAAAAAGAAAGAGAGAGGTTAGATCTCTTACGAAAGTTCGGCAGCCTAACGGCGCCACTCAAAACGTCCAAAATGGATTGATGAGAGAGAATAGGGTCTGTAATCACATGAAAATAAAAATTACAGTATGTGTAATATAAAATATCATCCCAATAACAAGAAATATGAGCTTTAAAAGGAATGACCTAAAAGTGTGTACTTAAAAAGAAAGAGAGGAGTAGGATCCCTTACCTCGGGTCCGACTTGACTCGATCGTTCTTTAACGTCCTGAATAATAAACTTGAGTTAATTTATACTTTCTTAAGAACCTTTTCAAAGTTCATTATTCCTTTTATATCAATTATTGACATGTTATAATCATTATGTAATCATTTAAGTTAATAATATTTGTTTTGCTGAGATTTGGTTCTAAAGTCGAAAGTGGACTTCTTACAATTACATGTTGTTCGTGTGGTCAAAGGTTCTTTATATCCAGAATGACATTCCTGATTTGGATATCATATATATCATATATATCCAGAATATACATGTATTTATAATATTACATAATCATTTAGAGGTAAGAAATGAAATGCACCGTTCATGGAGACGGTAAGTCGTACGTACGCATGAACGCTACTTTCATTTCTTTGTCATATTAATGGAATTAAAACTAAATGAGAGGTATGTATATTTTAATTACAGAATTATATTCATCATTTAGATGTATCATTAATCATATATATCCATTATATACATGTACTTATAATAGTACATTACAATTGGGGATAAGAAATGAAATGCACCGTTCATGGAGATGGTAAGCCGTACGTACGCATGAACGCTACTTTCATTTCTATCTCATACTTTAATGGAAAGAAATAATAATGATATATAGGTATATAATAATTCCAGTATAACATCATATATAATTACATTAAATCAATCCCTTATACGTCCCACATATGGCATTAACGAATCACATCACTTTGAGGGGGCGGTAGTCCGCACTTCCTTAAATGAAGATATCGCGTATACCCATAATGGAAGCCATAAAGGTAAGGCAAAAATGAAAAATACATAAGTATAAGTAAAACATAAACATATTATATATCGTATATAAAAATAGTGACATCATAATGGACACCTTTTAAGGTGTTAAATGAGTATTGAACAATCATCGTTTCGGGAGGCAGAATTTCGCCATCCACAGAAACCGTATGTTCTTTAACCATTTGATATAGTTGTGAGAGAGTTTAGCTCGAATAAATCTTATAAAAACATCCTAGTATATTTAATATACTGTTGTTTCTACAAAATAAGTAAATAAAAATAGTTTAGGGGTTGGAGAAGCAAAATAAAACAAATGAACATGGAGAATGAATTACCTTTAAAAGTGTAACTCCTTTTGATTATAGCATAAAGGCTTCCTTTAAAAGGATTCTGCCCAAAGGTAATACTCTAGGATTAGTAGAGGGATGTGGAGAGAGTAAATGGGCAGGGGTTGGCCGAGCCAAAGGCTTGTGGAGTGTGTGAAATGAGGTTGAGTTGGGGTCCTTTTATAAGAGGAGATGAGGGGTACTTTTGGAAAGTAAGAAATATTACTTTATTTGAAAATGTGTTTCGGTTTTAAAAGGTCCCACATTGATATTATTCGTGGATAAGGTGTTAAGAGTTCGAAATCCACCCATCCAATAAGTTTTGGGCATGTTTAGTTCATTGATTTTACATTATCTTTCCATTTTATTTAAATCGTCAAATAATGATGTCATCGCTGCAACATTATTATGTCATAAATAATTTAATTTATTTAATGTATAAAAATTATAAAAAAAAACTATGATGTAGTAAATCGTTTTATCTCTTCAATGACTATTTATAATCAAAAATATGACTTGTATAACCCCACTTAAAAATTGTTTTAGTAAAACATATCATGTTTGTGTAATTTTTACTTTTACATTAAATAAATAGTTATTTATGTCATTTCCCAACCAATGTGGATCCATGGGGTCCCCAAGTTGACCCATGGCTTGTCTTGGTCGGCCATTACACCTCCAATGATGTTAGGACATGTTTCAAGTTCATTTCATTTTATTAAAGCATTATTTTTACCTTAAACTACACTAATTACCACAAATCGCGATTAAAAACTTAATAAGATACTATTCACCAAAAAATTATTTTTATCCCATTGAACCACATTTTACTTCTTAATGACAACCATGTATGTCGGATTTTTGAAATTCAAAACACGTAAGTGGTAAAATTTCATTTAAACAAAAAATCAGCTTTTATAAGTTCCACTTAGTGGTTTCACTATTCATCAAAATTTGATGTTTTTCAGAAAAATCCCAAAAATTCACCATAAGCTATATTTGATATTCCGAATTCAAAAATGAAGTCCGTTTTAAAAAATTCAAAACATATTAGTCACATTAATTAATTTAATAATTAATTCCCGCTGTGAGAGCAAATAGCGTGTTTTTATAAAACAATAAGTATCAAAAGATCGACACTAGTTTAAGTCTGATTTCAAAGTGAAGTTAATTCCAACGACCACTATTGGATTTAATGGTAAAAATATTTTCTAATTTCAATTTAAAAAAAATTCAAAATATTATCTAATCATATAAATAAATTAGATTAAAAAGAGGTTTTGAATTAAAACACAACATTCTACACTATTCATTAAAAATGAACTTTATCGGAAAAATACCAAAAAATTACACAAAGTAAAATTTGATGTCCCGATTCTTAATAAGAGTTTTATTTGTTCCAAAATAATGTATAAGAGTGATAAAAACTATATTTAATGACAGTTCTCCATTAAAAGGCGATAAGTGAACCTTTAGTGAAAACTAGGGCATATACACCTAAAATTTAATTCTTTCCGTATTTTAAGCCTTTAGCTTTTATTGGATAAATGTAAAAACATTAAAAAACATATATAATCATATTTTAGTTATATATATTCATTCCCGCCAATACAACGGCTACATGTTAACTACCATTTGAAATAATATTATTTTATTATTAGAGTGCAACGTAAGATTCCCAAGAAACTCGTTGTTGCGTGTTGGGTACGCCATCGAGCATAGCGTCCCCTTTAAAGTCATATTAATAATTTATTCACAAATATGGATAAATATGAAAATGTCATATTCTTTATTTACCTGGGGTGTTACAAGAAGTATCTAGGTCATAATGTTAAACCACCTGAAGACATCCTTTCCTTTATCCACTTGTTAAACACAACAAAGTACATTTCCAACTCCAAAGCACAGTAGAATGAGCTCAATCATAATAATCAATGGAACAGGACATCACAACAGTTCAATATCTTATTTGGGTGACATTGACTCATCTATACTATTTTAAATCACTTTACTTGAATTAATATTGGGGGGGATATACCTATCCCTTGAGTGTATGAAACCCCGTAAATAATGTAATATTGGGGTAAGAATAATTTAGGGAATCTGAGCTATATGATCTTAATTTAATAACAAAGAGAAAAATATTTATAGACTATACCTTATAGTATGTTTTGAGTCCCTTGATCAGAATACTATTTTTTTTCCTCTTACTCCAACATGGTGGGTTGGGAAACCTTGGGAATGATGATAATTTCCACTATATGAGAAGAATATACCAATATTTTGAATTTTGAATATTCAATAATGCTTCTAAGATGACGAATGTTCAAACTGAGTGATCCCAACACAATTTTTTTTATTGTAGTTACCTTTATTTGAGTTCGGGAATGAGTGTACCTCCTACCAGGAGTCCCTGATAGATAATTAATTCTTGTTATTATAGATTTATCAGCTCCATTGATATATTTTCCAACCATATTTACATATTCCTTTCTTCCCTATAAGCTCCATATTTAACTAAAATACACAATAATATTACTTTCATGTAATGGAGGTCAGGTGGAGGGATAAATCTCATTGAAAAAAGGTTCTCAAACTCTTCCCAAGTGAGTTTTACCAAATCATAAACTTGGGTAACGAAACCATACAATCTCCTCACTACCATGAGAAAAAGTCCAGTTTCAAAAGAGACCATCATCATTGGTGGATCTTGAATAAAATAAAATGATATTATTATAGATTCCATCCAAGATCTTACACCTGAGTCATTATACAACCACAAAATATATGTGGTCCACAATCCTCAAACTCAAGATGAAAGCTCATACTATACACATAAATGTCTAGACTAGTTGGGATGAATTGTAGTTGGCTTTGATATAAAATATCAGGCTCACCCACTATGAGTGATTCCTCTTATGGATTGATGAGTGGAATTTACACAATCTTCCAATTTAGTGAAAATAAATTGAGAACTATATCCTCAACTAGAGCCTCAATAATGCATTGTCTATAATGGATAACCTAAAAGGGCTTCATCGGTCAATTGGTCATCATCACAACATTGTATCTGTATCATAGCTGGCATCCATCTAGTAGAAATCCAAAAAGTTTTTATGACATACCACAATTATATGACCATATAATGGGATCTGACTTAATGACATGAAATATAAAAACATGAAATACTATATGATGCATGTACCATTTTTAACCTATATCTGATTTCGTAGTATTATAAGTTGATAAAAATGAATTTAGAGTCTTAGTTAATGGATATATTATCCATTGCACTATATTTGGGTTCCCAATCATAAGATCCAAACTTGAGACACTCTGACACTATTTACTTATGTTCTTGAACCAATCCACAGGACGATAAAAAATATAACACTGACAAAAGGGTACAACACATATGATAGAACTCTGTCACGAATTGACATATCAGGGCCTACATGTCCGGTGGAAACCATGGTGTGACAGCCCCATGCCCACCCCTAATAGGCTAAGGGATGGGCACAATCATTGAGTAAGATATAATGAAATGGGAAGCCTTCTCCAAATATGCCTATATGAATTAATAAAACCAAATCCATGCAAAGAGAAAAGGAATAATAAATGACACCAACATCTAGAGTAAAAAAATGCATGAAATAACCTATAAGAAATATATTATTATTTATAATAAAAATCTTGGTGTAAAAGAGAAAGATACATGAACAACTAAAGAGAGCCCCAACATGAAAAAAACTAGAAGAAGGAAAAAATAATGGGAGCCTGAGTCCTGATCTCAATGTTAGACCACCATAAACAATAAATGAACCCAATTACAACTATAATCACCCATATCCTGATGCACCATGCTCACTACTGATCTGTCTATCATATATATAAGACACAACTCGTGCATGAAAATCAAATACAAGGGTTAGTATGTGCATACCCATTAGGAAACCCAAAAAACCAAGAAGGGGATAAAAGAAATATAAAATAGTCAGATCCACTGATAAGGAAAGAGGGTAAAGGAAACCAATATAATATAATATGCTAAGAAACCCAAGTTAAGAGTAAAAAGGGGATCTATATCTTGTAAAACTGTTAATAATGAAGAGTCTAACATAGCTCCAAAAGTACCATCACAGATTCCAAACAATTGTTTAACCACATAAGTTACAAAGTTGAGATCATGGTCTTCCATACGGTGTGTCACATCGAAGGGGGAACTAACTCTTACCAAAGAATCTCTCATAACCTCAAAAGAATATAGATGTCCTACACCCTTCCATATCACCACTAAGGGAGTACTACTCTACATGAGGACCTTCCCATCACTAAATCTTAATGATAGAGAGTCCACTCCAAATATAGAGGACTATACCCCCATAATGTGGGAGAGTTCCAAATAAACTAATATTGAGGATATGGGGTACCCATTCCCTAGAGGGATATGGGGCAGTATTATCCCTATTAACACCCCAACGATCTGTACTGCTCACTGATAACATATAAGCTTCACTAGATGAAGAGTCCCAATATAATTTCCTTTCTCCATATATCTGATTCTAAAAATAGTTGTACCATCATGTTACACATGGAAAAATAATCAATATTGGTTACTCATGGGCCCATGTACATTCATCAAAGAAAGAGATAAAAAAGTTTGAATTGTCATAGAAAAGTACAAAACATGTATAGTGGTCCACATAGTGTATGCCATCACTAGGAAACTTGCGGAGTTTCCCAACTTGGAAATGGATTGAGATCCCATGACATGAGACATGATGAAAATCTGTGGTACAAAGTGTATCTCATCTACCCATGGATTTCATGTGACCTCTCAGCCCATGCCCATATACCTATGTACATGAATGAGTATTGGGTAGTTCCCATGCATCTTGACATGTCTATTCCCATTTACTCTCAGAGTACATGCCAAGACACGATCACTCGGTCACACGATGTGCATATGTTCATACAAAAAATGTGTTATTTACCTTTTCCTGAAACCCTATCATCCACAACAAGGGTACTAAACATCATGTTTTCTTTAGAATACATGCCGTTTAGTCATGTTTATCACAGAAAATTCGTTTCTTCTTATGTATCCAAGATCCTCCTTCTCTTCCACAAAATATACCATTTGGCCAGCCAAAAAACAAGGACAAACATATATATATCCATCGATTCCTAGCCTCTAGTGGTAGGAAATTGGAATATGATCTACCACATGGGAAGCTATTGCATGCTCACTACCATTTAAGGTTCCAAAAAACATGAATAGAACCCACATAAGTAGAATCATCATGATACATATTCCAAACATCAATCGTTATATCATTTGTATCACCATCACATATCCATGGGTTTGATCGCTCCCAAATCCAACCCATCAAAGTCAAACCGCAACCCCATCGACCAATGACTATGAACACAAAGAATAAAATGGAAAAACAATTAAACAATGTAAATTACATTATTGTATGATGTGAACTAGTCCATGACCATGAATCATGGAAATAATAGGGGTGTGATTCTTGTGTGAAAATAGAAAAAATTATTGGTTTAAGAAATATCAATTGGGAAGGGAACATGTAGAGAAAAAAATTAAAAGTGGAGTAGATAAAATATATTCATTAAATTTATTATCAAAATGGTGCAATATACAATAAATGATCCCTACCATGATTATGGATCAATCATTGGTAAATAATACATTCACTAAAAATAAATATCCATTTTTTTCGATGACTGACTATTAATCCACCATGATCTGATTACTGCCAATGATGAATGGTGATCCTCCACTCATATCCTCCTAGGCTTATGAATCTGAACCTAGTGCTTTTCCATAAATGATATTTAAATATATAATTAGGTTATAGTTATTAAATAAGTGAATTAATTAAATTAAATAATTAATCCACTTAATTTAGCTTCCAACGAATTCCTAAATTGAATGTCTATCATTTACCAACATTAGGTCACGTTTAGGGTAAAAATAGTGTTATGATGTTATCCATAGCCACATATTTCCCCTGATGATATCATTCCTTTATTTATTCTATTATTTCAAAAAAATTACTCATTCATGATGTAACAAATTTAATATTTTTAGTATATTAATACTGTGGCACTTCAAGCCACAAAATCACACTCTGATTAAATGTCTGACTCCAAAAATATTCATTGAAATATTCCATAGATGTATACATAAATTATAGAGTTATTAATGATAATATATACTATATTTATCTATATATATTTTTATAATTCTAAAGTAGCAAATTATTGACAATTTTTATGTATGTTTTTTCTGATATGGGTAGTTATATATTATTAAGGCATACTGATTTTGTTATATTGTTTATTCAAAAGATGAATATATGAGAATTATTATGTGAGATTTGGGGTTTAAAATTTCATATTCCCATAATGCATTGGTATGTATAATAAGACAAAACTGGTTGGGTATTTGGATTATGCATTACTCATTCATGTTTGATATCTTGGAATGAGGACTCAATAGTATGTTTAAGATGTTATAACTTACACATTCCCTCATTATAAAATCCATTATTAATATCTATAATATTTTTAAAATAGTTATTATATACATGGATACGTTTTAATATAATGTGATTTTTTAAATATAATTATTTTATCATCATTTATATATTCTATATTATTAATTACCTATTTATTCAATGAATGTTTCCAATCTATGAATTACCTTACTAAACATATAATATCACCCTTTTTATTTTCAATAAGATGCTGGGAAGTTTAATATAATTGATATGTACGAATATGATAGAGGGAATAATTTTTCTTCAAATTAAATACTATGTTTTGTTATATTTTTTCAAATGTAATTTGATTTTCAATAATATATCTTGTTTTCCAAGAGTACTAAACAATTAAATCCCTTAGGATGTGATCTCTTGTATCTAATTAAAATATAATAAACTGATCACTAGATCTAGGATACTATTTTCTTGGTGTTATAGAAATCATTAAAAGAAGTGTTCAAATAAAAAATAAGGGAAAAAATAAATGTTTCAAATAAAAATAAAGGGAAGAAAGATTTTTAATATGTGAAACTTATGGAATGAAATGCCATTGTACTTGCTTAATGGGGAGATGAATCTGTTTCAAGTATGGAGAAAGGGGTCATAAGTATTATGAATGAAATAAAACGAAATGAAACAATAATATTTAGTGATTAACTTGTAAAGGGGTGGGAAGTTATACAAACTAATGTCCCATGTGTTGAAGGAATTTTCCACAGTAAAGGCTAGGGATGAAAGGAAATGATTATGTGATCGCTACACCTAAAGTGGAATTTATTAAGGTTCTTGTATCTAGTACATTGATTGTAACCTAAAAGTTACCTAATTATTTTTTATATAACATTATATTCATCTATATATTAAATGTTTCTGAAAAAAATGTAATATTTCACTATCATTTAAGAACGGAGTTGTCAATCAAGACTCCTTGTAGAAATATTATTTCAACAAGGTACTATTATTCTATTCCCATTATGAATCCAAGAAAAACCCAATTGGAAAAATTTATTATTAAATATATTGTTGAATTTTATAGAATCATTAGTGTGGATTTTATTTGAAATAGTAATGAAAATATTATTGTTAAGAGAAAAATATTATGATTAACAATGAAGATTCTTAATTATTGTCATGACTAGACCCTTGCTAGGGCTTGAGCTTCAACTGTCCCAAGCCTACCTCCATAGTATATGGGCTTGAGACTACCACCAAAGAAATAAAAATCTCAAGGATGCCTTTTACTAAGAATCTGTACACACACAAACAACCAACTCAATGAAAAAGTGTTGAGGTAATGGAACAAAAGATACAACAATACTATAAATAAAACCAAGAATGCATAATATTCAAAACAGTACAAGTATAGTAGAGTAAATTGAATGAAAATAGGAAAAAACACATCTAACAAGAAATGTTCCACAACACAAAATAGGTGAAAGGGTAAAAGAACTAGGAAAGTCCCAATCTTGAATTCCAAGCTATGACCACCTCACGCGGTTCATGCTACCGTAACCCGAAGCATCACTAAATTAATGATAGAACTGGTCATCATCTACAAGAGAAAACCAAGTGCAAGAAAAGGAAAAATAGGGGTAACTATAAAAATACTCAGTATGATGAATTAAAGGCTCAAGGTAGTATAAATATAATTACTAAA
Organism: Viscum album; assembly: GCA_963277665.1. Lineage (NCBI taxonomy): Eukaryota > Viridiplantae > Streptophyta > Magnoliopsida > Santalales > Viscaceae > Viscum > Viscum album. The sequence goes on along the minus strand of OY728160.1, from coordinate 371,676,149 downwards.
GAAGGAGCAGTAAGAGATACAATTGAAGGTGGAAAATATCCTGCAAGTATACCTACCCCAAACTCTCTTACAAACACTGATCCCTAATAGTAAGGAAGTGCGTCGACTTGGTGAGTCGGTCCACTATCACCTAGATAGAGTCATGAACCTTCTCTATGCATGGAATCCCTATGAATGAGTCCATAGATATTCCATCCCACTTCCAATCTGGGATGTCGAGAGACTATAACAAACCCTCCATAACCTGATGCTCAACCTTCACCTACTAACATGTAAGGAATCAGGAGGTGAACTCAGCAACATCTCATCTCCTTTCGGATTAACAAAGCCTTCACTAATGATCTATTTACATATTCCCCAGACTAGGACATACAACTAATGGTGAAGTATGGAACTCCCAAATCACTTCCTCTCACATAACAAATGGAATCACTATTCTCCCCTAGAATAAGATCTTGGGATTATCTCCTTTAGAATACCCATCAAGTGAATTGCATATGAATATTTACTATTATATAACTTAAAATTCAATATATATTATCTAGGACTCTCTCACGTTCTTGATGATCAATGTAGTCGGCACCATCAACTATAGAAATATTGTACCCTCCTACTCCACTAGGGTCAGTTATAGAAAATCTAACTGCTTTGAAACATACTGCACTAGGAGAACCTTGGAATTACTACTAAAGGCATCTATAACAATGTTTCCCGTTATATTAGTATAGACTATCTCAATGTCATAGTACTGTAGGATGTTCAACCATTATTGCCACCTCAGGTTCAAGATTCTCTGGGTGGAGACATACCTGAGAGATTGGTGGTTTGTGAAAACCACAAAGAGTTCTCCTAGAAGGTTTCATTTTCACATTCTCAAGTAAAATACTACTACTTATAGAACTAGAAATTGAGATGCATCATTATGTTCATGGGTTATCTATTACCTCAACCTGTACTTGATAATTATAGTGTAAAGACTTAATGTTGATCATTAAAAGTACCAATGAATATGGTAGGTGTGTAAAATCATCTAACTAAAAGAGGATAGACATGGAAATCACATGGCATACCTTGCACATCCTTGGCCCCCTTGGTAGGAGAGAAATCCACAGAACATGAACTATACTGATCCCACCAGTGGAATCAAAAGAAATATGAGGCCAAGATGTAAAACTCATCTAGCAATGCCATGACCTGCTTTGACACTCCACTACACAACTCCACCGTAAATGTGCCATCCAGAATGAATATTCCACCAAACCTCAATACTATCTACTTTGTTGGAACTGAATTACCCTTATGTTTTATCTTCTCTCACAAAAAGGCATATCGGTTGGGTAAGTACACCTATTCCTCATGAAATTATAGCTACTTCAATCAAAACCTACACAAGGATACACTAATTCCCCATGTAACCCTGATAAAACCTTCATTAAGAAGTATGGATAAAAGTACATCAAATAGTGTTTAATAAGTTATAATGAAAAAAAGTAGAAAGGCATATGGTATACCTCTTATCTTATAATGATATATAGGTTCATAGTCATCTAAAGATTTCATTTTTCTATGGACCTAGTTGCTAGCTTCCTGAGCCAAATGTGCGAAACCTAGTGGTGGTGGAAAGACTACATAATGTCATCACCCACCTCCAGATTCTCTTACTTCTCTTCCAACACCACCTCACTGGGAAGCACCCCGATAATGGTGTTGTATCTTCCATGGTGGTCCATCTACTAGTTACATAGGATTCTCAGCACATCTTTTCAGGTTGTCTCATGCCATGTGACCTCACTCGTCACAAGAATAACACCACCCTTCCCTAGGATTTCCCCACGCTCTGCACTGTCTAATCCCCATAATACTACATGACTAAGTCCAATTATTGGGATACATCTTCTGTCGAGATCTTTTAAAATGATGCCTACTAGACATGTCATATGTCTCATCTCTATTGCGCTCATTTCCATAACTAGTTGTATGGCGTCCCTCTGATAGAAGGTTATTTGTCAATAGAACCTACTCCAAAATCCCAGAATTGGTAGGGATGCAGAAGGGTGATATGATTGAATATATATTATCACAGATCCCGTAATAAAACTTATATTCTTGGAAGTATCTGTTATAGATCATGTACAAGGAGTAGCATGTAAGGTATGTGAACCTCGTCGTTTACTAAGACACTGCCATCCCTCCTTGCTGAAACTAAAGGATATTATGAAGTCGAATTAAGTGAATGGAGGGGTAAAAATCCTCATGAAACAGTTTCTTAAAGTCATCCCATGGGGGTGTCAACTCATCTTGTATCTGCATAATAAAACTCCACCAATGCCTAGATGATCTGTAGAAAAGGTTGGATTCCAAAGAATCCATTTTATCTTTCGATGTCTACATAAGCCTGAAGAGGTGGACCACTGAATCTTACCAAACCTATGATTCCTGAGGGTTTGGCTCAATATGTAACCATAGCTATCTCTAGTGTTGGAACTCACATAGTGTGATAAACCTATGCACATCCTCATCCCACTCTACCAGGTCTATCTACTACTCAATAGGTGGAGGTGATGCTACCTTCCCACATTGAGAAAGGGGCTTGCATGAAGGGTCCTGAAATGAGGCCTCATCACTCATAGGGTAGTCATCACAAAACTAAGCTAGAATACAGTTGTATGTCATTATTGAGACATAATTAATGTTATCAAAGAGTAACATAGTCCGATGAACATATATATATATATATATACAATTATGGGGAGTTGAATCAAGAAGTAAAGTCAAAGACTGGATCCTATATGATGCATGTACCATTGTTTCATGAAACATGTGTCTTACGGTACATATTTGATAACCAAGTAATCAGGTTCCTGAGGAATTGATACATCAACCACCCATACCATCACTATACTCCCTATCTTGAGATCCTCTCTCGAGACACTTTGAAACTATTTCCCTAAATTCATCCAATGTCTTTTAGGGAAACATCCAAAAAAACATCCTATGGGTCGAACCACATTTGATACCATTTTTTCCCAACCCGAAACACTATGGGGATCGATCCATAAGTACCCCAAGCCCTCCTCCATAGCCTAGGGGTTGGTGACTAGTTCCAAAGGCACAAAAATATTGGGGAGTACTTTTACAAAGAACCTATACTGACACATGCAACCAACTCAATGAAAAAGTGGAGATGGAAATGAACAAAAGATGCAGCATAGCTATAAATAAATATAAGTAAGAATGAACAGCTAAAAAATAAAAGTACAGTATAGTAAACTGAAAGAAAAATGAAAATAAATACACACCTTACAAGAAAAGTACCAAAACCCAGAAATATGTGAAAAATTAAAATAGATGGGAGAGTCCCAGTCCTGAATCCCAAGCTACGACCACCACACTTTGTCCAAGATCCCGTAACCCTAAGATCCTTTGATGTCACGATTGACCTATCCATCCTTTGTAAGGGTATACCATGTGTGGGAAAGTTCCATGTAGGGGTGAGTATACAAATAGTTAGTTGGATAACCTGGATGCTCAAGGGATCAATAAGAGAAGTCCTAAAGAGTGGATCAATTAGAGATACAATTGAAGGGGAAATAAGTAGATAGAACAAGGTACTGTAAAAATATTGTTGATCAACACAGAATGAGAGTAAAGTAAGCTCATCCAAACACAAGGAGATAAAAATAGTGAGAAGTTGAACATCTTTTTATGTATTTTCTACCTATAATAATAGTTTAGACTTGTCCAACCATTAGAAGATAGACACAGAAAACACATGGCATACCTCGCATGTCTTCGCCTCTCTTGTAAGGAGTGTAACCAAAACCCAATGAGAGAGAATTGAAAATAGAATATATATATATATATATGTATATATATATATATATGCTCAGTCAAATAAACCCAATCGAGAGAGTATGGGGTTCTCCATCTCATAACATAGCCTAGGGAAAGAGAGTATCCAACAGTTCCAGAAGAAACCACCATCGATACCCAACATCCAAATTTCTTCCCTAAATTGCTAGTCAATGGGTCGCAAACACTACACCCTGATACTATCCACTTTGGAAGGGTATGTCTCTTCTGCAAAATATTAGGTCGCATAACCTGGATGCATCTTGGTGGAGAATGTGCCTCTATTACTCGTGAGTCCAGGGTTATGGCGAAACATTACATTTAACTAATATGTTGTAAAGATTTCATCTCATGTTGAGGACTGATGCCCATCCCAGCTAGAGGGTGCCTCTCGAGTAGGTCGAGGACCCATGGCCATCCCATCTGGAGGGTTATCCTCTAGTAGGTTGAGGACCCATACCCTCGACAGATATAGGGTGAAACTCTAGTAGGTCGAAGACCCATGCCCATCCCTACTGGAGGGTTCCACTCTAGTATGAAGAGGAACCATGCCAAACTCAGCTGGTGGGTTCCACTCTAGTAGGTCAAGGACCCATGCACAGCCTGGCTGGAGGGTGCCACTCAAGAGTCCCTAATATCATCACCTGATCACTGCTGCCATCAAACACCACTAGAGGATGCATCGAGTTTGGTATACCTCTCTTCATAACTCTGATGTCAAAATAGTGGTCACTATCAAGTTCTATATAGATGAACATGCAGGATAGGCTATGTATTTTACCAAAATGGATAATTAGTGAAAATATAGATTTTCACCGTAAGACACCCGAATGGGTCAAAGTGGGGCCTACATCCCTAACACAAATTTAATTTCTCAATTGTAAATCAAAATGTCCCTCTTAATGAGAGGGTCATGCTACCATATATGGCACATTAAACAGACACATGATTTAAAAGTTACTGTATTTTGAACAAGTAAATGAGGGTGTCAGGGGCGGGTGGACTAACTCGCAGTCGATCCACCAAACGCGGCAGTCGGTCTCGCCATAGTTGACCACCCTAAGGTTGACCGTCCGACAATCTTGTGCTCGAACATCTGACAATCCCTACTCTACGACAGCTACCATAGTGGTTGACAACCACATTCGACCTTTAGCTGACCTGAGGTCGGACCCGACCTAATTATCCGGCCCAACCCACAAAGAATAGGCCCGACTTGCATGCCGACACGAGTTCGGCCCATGGTACGGTCGACAACCACATCAATATGGAAAATCAGCTATAGGAAAGGGAGTGGAATCCTACCCAATCGATAATCGGGCCACGTTGTGCGGCCCTTTCACGACACTACCGCTACTCCGTAGACCACTATCAAAGAGGTCTACTACTGGAAGCTACCACAGATTACTGGGCTCAGTTAGTTCACCTTATCTCTATTCTGTTAGTGTATTGGGACCCCTAAGATGATGCCTTCACTACAACGACCATGGATCATCCATCTACATGTGATCTTATGTGCCCAAAATTTATTGGTGGAATTCTTGATGAATGGACCATGAATGACAATTTAAACATAGATAAATTCCGTGTTTGTGCCACCATAGATGATTTAAAAGAAATTTGAGGAGGAATAAAGAAATGAAATAGATATTTGAAGAAAAAATTAAATTGGAATTCAAAAATTCAATAAATCCTTCTGTGATCTGGATATTTTTTGTAGGCGATGCATCCACGACACTTTTACTTCGATCCGCTAATGATTTGAAGAGTTTGCTCCTCATTTCGGTGAAGAACGGGTACAGAAAGAGATAATAAGCTTATTTTTTAGGGAGATAGAGAGAGATAGATTAGGGTTTATCCCTAATCTTAATCACTTAACCCTATTTATAGACATCATGTTTGACACATAAAACCGAAACTATCACGCCCTCTCATTTTATATCGCACCTAGGAAAAACTCCCCATTCCAAACTCAATGGAGGTCTTGTATTTCTAATCTAAGAATCAGTTTCAATGTTATTTAGTGTGGCTTCAGGGAAAAAATAATTATTTTTAATTACAATGATTCCTCTAGATATAATTTTCCACAAGATTCACACACCAATGAAAGTTATATCACGTATAGGGTGAAGACCACGTTCCAGACTCAATTATGACCTCAGATTTCCAATCCATGCTACCCTTTAAGAGTTATCCTATTTTCATTATGTACATAGTAAAAATATACTTTATATTTTTATAAAACTGATTCCGGGAATATCAGACTCAAAATTCCACACCCTCGATGTTCCTACCTCTAGACATATATATACAAATATTGCAGTGTTACTATGAAATAAATGTGTCTCTACAATTATCTTCGAAGGGGAGAATACATAATCTAAATCATGTCAGGATCCACCTAAAATTGTGTAAAAATATATGAATTTAGAATATATTTATTTTTAAATAAATATTATTTATTTTATAGCTTGTGTTACACACAACACTTATTTTAAATGAACCGTGATAGAATATTAAAATAATATTATTTATATGAGAATGATATATACTAGACATTAAATTGGGGGGTATTAATATTATTAACAACATTATAATATATATATATAGATCATACTCAATATAAATTTATTTTTAAAATTATTAGTAAATAATCACTCAACTTGAAAAAAGATATTTTATTCTACAAAAAAACACGTTTCCTTCTAAAATGATTTTTTTATATTTTATGAGAAAATATTATAATTAATTTTTGGAAATTTTTAAAATTATATTTTATAAAAATAAAATTACTTTTTAAATAATCATATTGATAATAACATAGGGTTAAATTTTCTGATTTTTTAGAAAATATTGATTTTTATGTGAATAGTTAAAAATATCGGTTTTTCAAAACTACCATTTATTTTGATAAATTAAGTAATATAAAATTCCCATTATTCTTTAATATGATCTCAAAGTAAAATATGTATAATTTAGTAAGATTTAAACAAATTAATTACTTTTAAATCATCTTTATTTTTGATTTTTAGATTAGTTTACTTTTTTCCTTCAAAACTATTTTTTTAAAAACTGTTTCAAAGTGCATTAGGATTCTCCATTTTATCTAATTAAAATAAAACCTAAAAAGGAATGATTTAATTGAAAATTATATTATATATATATATATATATTAATTTAACTTCATTTAATTATCATTAATTTTCAAATAGTTATTATAAGATCATCATATGCTTGAGAAATGCATTTCTTGAAAAACTATTTTTTACATGTCTATGAGTTTATTTTTAAGGTAAATTAATCTAATAAAGTGAATTTTATATGATAACATATATTACATAATTTTAATTAGTAATATTGATATTATAAAATAACGTCATCTTAGTTTTGGGTCCATATGAATAGTAAAAAATTAAAAAATAGTTATAATGAAAAAAAAGGTAAAAGTAAGTAACCTTAGAGGTAAAGAGGTTAAAATGTTTAAGAAATGTTTATTTTTAACGTTATAGGATTATATAATCCTTATATCAACTTAAATACATTTTTTTTATATTTTTGAATAACTTTTCATGAGATTTAATTCCCATTATTGTATAATTTTTGGTTTTTACCATAATGACAATCCTCTTTAATTATAAAAGGAAACCATACCCTCACTTCATCACATATCTAAAGAAATTTTCCATGACCATAACCTAAAATAATCTCTCTCCAACCTCCTCTAAAGCATTCCATATCATCTCATCTTCTCAAAATACCAATTACAGGGTCCTTAATAAGTGATTCAAAGGAGGTTCTTCTAAGTAGAGGTATTAATCTTCGCCGAGATCTTTCTTTTTATTCTTATTTTCCACATTAAATTATGTATTAAAAATTAGAATACAAATAAAAAATATCTATTATATTGTTATATTTTATTAATATTATATTATAATATTCTTCGATATCCCCTATCATCAAATTTGAAACTAAACATAATTTGTGTGTACGACAGACTACCACCTCACAAAACGATGTAATATTTTTCCATATTATACTCATACGACTATTCATAATGATGAATTTAATTTTTATATATTAAATTAATGAAATATTTTTAATTATTTAAAAATAATATATCATTTAATTTTTTACTAAATTATCCATTGATAAATGATAACATCGTTCGTGTGTACGACCGACTACCACCTCATGAAGTGACGTAATTCATTTTTTATTACCACATTACATGAATGTATTAGTAAGTGTATTTAATTGAATAATATGATATTTATGATATAATTATAATTATATAAATGAATAATAATACATAATTTATTTCAATCATTGTCTTAAAGTAATTGTAACATCACCCATGTGTACGCACGACCTACCGTATCATTGATTGTAACAAAATTTGTTTTTTGAAAACATAATTCTTGGTTATATTTAAGATTATATTTTATGTATAAAATTATAATTATTTTATTATTATTATTATGGATATGAGGGATAATTGGTCCCTTTTAACATGGTCAATACATCGATTCCATTTTGAAATTTTGAACTGAGCGTCATTAAAACACCCAACATGGACATAACTCACTATGTAATTAAATAAATTGTTAAAATAAATGAAATAAATGTGTTATGTAGAAGTTATTAGACTAATAAAATTTCTATATAAATAATAATAATTTATATATGTCTATTATAATTTAGATAAAATATTTTCATGGCATACCTAAACTTAAGGTAAGGGTTGCAATCTCAAAAGGTACTACTTTCAGACACATGTTCTTTTATAATCCTTATTTATTATATCGTGTATATGACACCCGATTTAATATTATCTCATGATGAATTCTTACGTAATGGTATTATACGTTACAATTCACTTTATTGATGTTAGTTATGATTCAAAAGTTACAAAATCGGTAAGGGTTTATACTTTAATATCTTATTAAATGGGATTTTTTTATTATTTAATTTACATTGAAAGAAACTTATTTTAAAAATTTATAATAAAAAAATTCATTTTATTCTACTCTATTTATTCTTTAACTTTCCATGTAATAGTATCATTTTTCACTCTTAGGTCCATAAAATGATTGGAAAAATATTTTTTAGAAAATCTGACATCATGTCTCTCTTCGGTCGATAATCCATTTCTTTCCAAATACATGTTTTAAAAAATACTTTAAAAAATATTCCTAATATACACCCACGATTTATTAAATTAAATTTGACCAATTAATTTCAATTTTTTTTTCAAAAAACAATTCCCTTCATTTTTTGTATTAGGAACTGTTTAAATGTTTTTACAAATTTTGAAAGGAATATTTTTTTAAATTTATATGGAATGTACAAAATTACATATCATTATTTTATTTGAAGAATAATTTATGATTTTCTAATTATATGTTCGATGAAAATTATTCCCACCTTATTTTTTGAATTTTTTTAAAATTGATTTTTAATGTGGAAATATTATTTTCCTCAAAATTGTTTATAACATTATTTCTATTTATCAATGAAAATAACTATTAATATAATTTAACTAATCTAAAATATATTTATATTTATATTAAATATAATCCTTTCTCATTCTCAATTACATTTATGCATCAATACATTCTTTTTTCTCCATTCCCAAATGTCTTCATCATGAAATATTCGTTAATTATGCTATGAATAAAGATTATGTAAACAATTTTTTTCAAGGGGATAATTATTATATTTCTGCATAATTATTTATTTAATTACAAGGAACCCATATTCATTCACATGAAAATAATGTGATGGGGTTTCCCAAAATTATATATCCCTCAAATTGATTTTGTAATGTTTTAGTCTAACAAGACTTCTTGAATGAGACTACAGAGTGAAACTAATCAATTATAGGACCCTGTCCACCATGGGATATCGTATTGGAAGTTAACCTTGAATTATGTTTATGTCATGTTTTACATTTTTGGAAAATTTCCTAGTATTTCATTATAATTTGATTCCTTGTTATTTATTCCATTCTTCCTTGTGACTACTCATTTGACTTATATAGTATGATATTATGCTTTACATTTGAATCACATATTCTTCTTCCTTATCATGTTTATTTCCTAAATCAAATTTTTAGCTCATCCTTTTTTCTATGTATTTCCCTAGGTTATCCCATGAATTTATAAGAGATCAATAGTGATTAAGATCTAATTATATAGAATGCTATAATGATGTTTTATTTTAACCTCAATTTTATGTATTATGATCCTAGTATTCGAAATACACTATGCATCATGATATTTGGGTTGTAATTAATACTTGTTTATGATAAAAATAATGTAATGATATGTGTAAAAGGATTCGGACATTATAGTTGATATCAATGAAAATTTTTATTTAACCTTTAGAAAGTAATATATGAAAAAAATAGTTAGAAATCTATGGTTTAGTGTAAGTATAATTCTATGTATTGACAAATATCGTGGATGTTTAGTGATATTTATAGAAATTTGATTTGGTAAATTAAATCCATGTGTGTATACTATAGTTGGATGTTGTTATAGTACAGATGTACCAGGGGGTAATAAATTTGAAAAAGGCATGTCCAGAATGACTAAAGAATTACCTGGTACATGAAAAAATGTCTTACTATGAACCTAGTTTAAGAATATCAGGGGATATGTTTTGGAAATTTATATACAGTTGAGGAACCATGATGAAAGACATTAATATATGATAATCTTGGATGAACTAGGTCAGACCTAAATATTTTTTGGTTAATAAGTATAAGATTTATCATAATTTATTGGCCCAAATACCTCTTTTTAGGTAATATTTTATGGAGTTTTAATATGACTAAGAGTATTTTAGGAGATATTTCTAGAAATATAACCATTGGGATTATAATGGGTTTCAAAAAAAAGTTTTTTTTATGAAAAATGATTTTATATTTTATGTAAATAAGAATAAGAGTATTGGTAACCTTTACATTTTATCAAATCAATGATGTTAAAGTAATCATATTCAATAAAAAAATTTTGTGGGAATTAGAAGGCACATAAAAAACATCAGTGGTTATAAAAAAATCATCCATTAACTCTAGGAAAAGGATCATGAAACAAAAAAAAATTATCCTATTAACTTAATATTAAATGAATTAATTGTATTTTAATTTATCACATATTTATGTTTTTCTGTTTTTTATCTTTCTCTTGATCATTCACTTTTTTTGTGATCAATGATCTCTATCACTCTCCATAATTATTTATGATTATTTTCCATGTCCATATTTTCACTTCGAATCAATGTAAACCTAATAAAAAACATAGTTAGGTGCTATTCCATATGATATATGTTTTTACTTTTTCATATTTTAAGATTATGTTTTGTTAAACCCTTTTATGATGTGGGGTTTTCACAACGGAATTTTCAAATATCCGACTCTTGATTACTGAGCAGAAGTTCAATTTGAAAAGATGAAAATTATTTAAGGGGTATAATGTATCTCCATGAGAATTTAGAGTATAATTATATTTAAATTAATTTTACTTCATTAATATATTGCGTTACACACAACAATATGTTTAAACGAACAGTGATATAATCTTAAAATATTATTATTTTAACATAACAGATATGAACTAGCTGTTTAATTGATGGGTATGAACATTATGAAATTTAAATAATGTTCCTACCTATTATAAATATATATACAAATGATTAATAAATAGTCACTCAACTTTAAAAATGATATATTCTTCAATAAAAAATTTTTTTTCTTAAAATATGTTTTTTATTTCTTTTATAAAAAATATTCTAATTAAATAATGAAAAATTTAGAAATTTTGTTTTATAGTATTAAAATAATTTTTCAAATTAGAATATCTATATTAACATAGTGTGAAAATTTCATATTATTCGAAAAATATTGATTTCATAGCAAATAGTGAAAAATACTATTTTTTTAAAATAAATAATTTATATTAATAAACAAAGTAATATAAAAGTCCCAATATTCATTCATATAATGAAAGTTTATTAAATAAAAAAGAAAACAATATAGGAAAAAAATAAACAATCATGGGACACCCAACAACCTTAATGAAGGAGTTATGGTGTTGGATATCAATATCCCAAACATCAAAATAAAATAATCAAGAACCACCCAATGAAGTGTGGTCAGATCTGGATGTCAACAGTAGCATCTTCCTTGATTTAAATTTTCTACGGCCACTTCATGCACTCCATTCCATAAATAGCATTGAGGAAGGCCACTCCAGGTTGAGAGTTTGCCTCTCCATGAACTGTAGAATTTGGGAAGACCACTGCAACAGACCAGAATTTGGGAAGACCACTGCAACTGAATGTAGCACAGCAGGTTCTACTTCCAACCAATATAAAAAGAAACAAACCTCTCCTAAGAAGAAACAAAGAATAAAACAAAACCAATTAGGCCCCAAATATAAAGGTATAACACAATGATGAAAATGACCTAACAAAAAAGCCACAAACATGGATAAGAGATAGCTTACAAAAGTCTAAAAATGGAAAACTTGTCACAGTCCTTTTTTAGAAAAGGAAGGAGATCATCTGGAACATGATCATACCAAACCAAATCAACTCCATTAACTCCTTTATTAGCCAATCCATGAGGAACAAAATTCTCTTCCATATAAATGTGAGTGATAATATTATTCAAAGAAACAATATTCTCCAAACAATTAATCCAACCATTAGTAAGTTTCCAGGACAAGTGATGAAGACCCATCCTTATGGCAGAAACAACAACATAAGAATCACTCTCAATCCATAAATTATCTCAACCACACATCATAGCTTGATTGAAAGTAATGATAATGGAAACAATTTCAGCCTCAAGTGTAGAGGAAACGCTATAAGAACCATGAAAACAACCAGGGACATCCCCTTTATGATTCTTGAAAACAACACCATAACTAGAACGTACAAGATTACCCCTAGAAGCACCATCCAAATTAACTTTTAACTAACCAAAAAGATATTCCTTCCAAAGAAAATCTAAATTACCACGTAGAGGCCGAAAATTATCCTTAACACCTATCCGGTTCCGAATAGACAAATCATGAACCGAGTTGATGAAAATATGTTTCTTTGGAATATCAACATTACACATAGCACCAAGAATAGATGATAAAACCCGACATACCGAGAAGGTAAATCTATCTTAAATCATTTTATTCTGAGAAAACCAAATAAAATGAATGAGTTTAGAAGCAGAGACTCTAAAAATATCCATCAATTGAGGAGAGAGCAAAATAGAATTCCATCCTTGAAGGAAATGATGAATTGAAGACATATTAGGCATAGTGATTTCAAAATATAAAAAACAGCCTTCCACGTTGAAGAGGCATTATCACAACTAATAAAAAAATTACCAATATTTTTCCTATGTTGATGGAAAAACACACACGAAGAGTAGAGAGAGATGCCACATTTATAAAGGAAACGATCAGTAGGAAGATTCTCATGTGCCAGTCTCTAGGAAAATGTTGTCCGAGAGGGCCTAATAAAGTTCATATAATGATCCCTCATCCGTTTACACACTACATTGCAAGATCGATAATGACTATAAAATTTTTAAAAGTCAGCATGCCATTTATAGTAGGTTCTCAAGCCCAAAAATACTCTCTGTGAGAGAAACAATAAGTATTGATAATAATAACAATTTGATTAGGGATACCACCCATATTATCAAGCTGATCTTGAATCATAGAATATAGATAAATATTAAAATCGCCATTCACCAAGGAGTCAGCTAAAGGAAATCAAGTCCAACTGGCCTTATAAAAGGATACAGATAAATTCCTTGAAACAAGACATCCGGCATGAGAGTCAATAGAAGAAAAAATAAATTTTAAAGCAGGACAAACAGAATAATTCACATAATTAAAAACTCCATTTCTGAGCCTGTCCCTGAATTTATTACGGAGAAAGTCTAGAGACTCAGAATTACTATTTACAAGCATCCAAATGAACGAAGCCTGTAAAGAATCATTAAACACCTCAAGATTTTTAATACCAAGACCCCAAGCATCATAAGGTTTACAACAATTATTCCAAGAGACGATATCTAATTTTCTCTCTGAAATATTACCGCTCTAAATAAAATTTTCAATAGAAACAGTAATGCTCTTGATAAGAGATATCAACCACTTATATACCATGAATGAACAAACTTAGAAATGATCACATCCCTAACCATGCAAACCCGACCTGCCAAGGAAAGGGTCTTACCCTTCCATGTAGCAAGATGTCGTCTGATTTTACATATAATATCATAAAAATAACAAGATTTAGGCCTCCCCCAAAAACATAGGAACACCCAAATAATTAAAATAACACCTAATAATTAATTATTTCAATTAAATGTTTTTTTATATCTATAAATATTAATTGAAATTAAATTAATTATTATTTCTTTTCAAATACCTATTACAAGATCATATTATTCATGAAAATATATTTATTGAAAAATGGGATTTTCAATACATATAAGATTTACTTTTAAATCAAATTATTTCATTTATATGAATTTAATTTTATTAAATGGATTCCATATTTTTAATCATTATAAAATATATTATATAATAAGGTAAAATTAATTTTTTGATAAAATGAATATAGTGACCGTAAAAATAGTCACTCTAGTAAACAAATTTAACTGGAAAAAGAAAGTACCCATAGAGGTCATGCAGATAACATGTTGAAAACAAGTTTATTTTGAGTATTTGAGGTTCGTATATGAATTATATCTCATAAAATCCTTTATATATAAATTTTATAGGCCCTTTAAATGAGAGTGAATTCCCATTATTGAATAGTTTTTGATATTTCCATGAATGTCACTCCTCAATTATAAAAGGGAACCCCTCCCCTCACTTATTCACACAAATAAATCAATTTTTCTGAACCAAAAACTGAAAAAACTCCCCAAAATCATCAAAACCATTATATATTTAATTATATCCCCCAAAAACAGACCCTATGGTACTTAATAAGAGATCCATAGGAGGTTCTACTAAGAAATTTCTGGAATATTCACTGAGATCCTTAATTTTATTCTTCTTTTACCCCCTATAATTATGTATAATAAATTTATATATAATCACACAAGTATATATTATATAATTATACATTATTTTTTTGATTTAACAATAATCATACGTCTCCTCTTCTATCAAATGGGAAATGAAAACATTGTTCCTTTGTATGGTGGACTACCTCTTTAATAACTATGGTAATTCGTTCTCCATCATCGACTATAACAATAGATTATAATGATGAATATAAATTTTATATATTATATTAATGAAATATTACTAATTCTTTAATATTAATATTACATATAATCATTACCTTATCATCCATTATTAAATGATAACACTGTTCATGTGTATGGAAGACTATTTCCTCGCAAATCGATGTAATTAGTTATTTATTACCATGTTTCATGAATGTAGTATATAAATGTATTTAAAGAAATATTATAATATTTATGATATAATTATAATTGTAGAAATATAAAATAATACCTATCTTCTTTCCATCATGATCATTGAAAAGTACAAACGTTACACATGCATACATATGACCAACCGTCCCTATGATTGTAGCGTAATCCATTTTTAATAACCATAATTCATAGTTATTTTTAAAAGTATAATTTATGTATAAAAATGATAATTGTATCTGCATTATTATTTTGGATAAGATTAAATAATTACACTTTTGACTACATTCAAAGAACTGATGTTATTTTCAAATTCTGACCCTAGCATCCTCAAAACACCGAATGTGGACATAACATACAATATAATTAAATAAATAATTAAAACAAAGGAATAAAATGGATTTTTTATAATTAATTAAACATAGAAAAATTATTTAAGGGAAAAATAATATATATAAGTCTATTAGATATACTGAATCATAAATACATGACAAACCTAATCTCAAGGTAAGGGTTATCATCTCAAAATGCCCTTATTTGAGACACATGTTATTTTAAACACCTAATTTTATAAATATGGTGTATATAATGACCAATTTATTATTATATATTAAATACTTTATATTTTTCTGTTTTTCAGCTAAATTCATTTCATTTATATGGGGTATGATTCAAATGTTACCAAAGTAATATGGGTTTATTCTTCAATATCATTTTAATCAGGATTGGTTATGCTGAAATTTCATTAAAATAAAATTATTTTATTATTTTATAATAAATAAATTTATAATTATTATCCACTATTTATTCATCAAAATTTCATGTAATATCATCATTTTTCTCTATTATGTAATTAAAATGACGGATAATGTTTTTTAATAAATTTTGACATTACTACTTTCTTCAGTCAAAAATCATTTTCATCCCAAATCTATGTTTTATAAAAATGATTTAAATAATGTCATTAATATTCTTCAATGATATATAAATAAAATTTTCTGCATTTTTTACTTACAAAAATGGTTTTAAAGGGAACCTTCCTGCCGTTTTCTAAATGAGTCAATTTTTTTACCTTTCTTAAAAAAGAGAAAGGAATGTTTTTTAAATTATATTGAGTATATTAAATTACCCATAATAATTTCATTTTAATAATAAATTATATGCATCAAAATATATTTTTAAAATAAAAATAATTAAAAATATTTTTTGAGTTTTATTTTTTTAAAAGTGATTTTCAATGTGGCATCATAATTTTCTTCCTAAATAGTTTTCAATATTTATTAAAGTATTACTATTCATCAAATAAATAAACAATTACTTTTAATAAATTATTCTAATATATATATTTATTTATATTCCTACTAAATATGTATATTTCTCAATATCTCATTCCTTGATGGGGTAATACATTCCTTATTCTCATTTATTAAATGCTGTTATTATGAAATATCGTTTGACTATGATATGATGTAAGATTATGTAACCAATTTTCTTGACATGGTTAAATATTATGTTTATGTATTATAGTTGATTTACGTATGAGGAATAAATATGAATTTACATGAAATGAATGTGACATGTGGGACAATAATTATATGAATCTCTAATACATTGGGTAATGTTTTAGTCTAATGAGTCGTCATGTATGGGATTAAGGAGTGAAACTAATCCATTATGGGAATTTATCAACCATGTGATGTTGTCTATGAAGTTAACTCCAACTTATGTTTATGTCATTTTTATGTTACTTCTATATTTTCTATGATTCCATGATATTATTATACCTCGTTCTTTATGTTATGATTCCATGTGATTACTTAGGTGCTTTATCATTTATGATATCACTTCAGACCTTTGAATAAAAATTTATGCTTCCTTTTCATGTCTATTTTCTTTACTAGGCTATTCAGATCACCCCTTTTGTCTTTGAATTTCAGTAGGTTATCGCATGTAGTTTTAGGAGATTAAAATAAAATAGGATCTCATTGTACATTATAAAATAAATAAGTTCTATATTATCCACACTTTGATGTATTATGAATCTAGTTTTACAAATACACTAGGACTCATGATCATTGGGTTGTAATTAATAGATATTTATGTAAAAAATAATGTAATGATATGTATGAAAGGATTCTGTCATTATTAGTAGTTCTCGTTAAAGAAATTTTCTGAGAAAAAAACTAATGAAACCTATTAATGGGAAACTTATACTTATAATATAGGATGTACCTATTGTTCAAGAAGAAAATGACATGTTTCATGAATATATACCTACACATCCACTTGAGAATGATTTTGAGCTTTTTTTGATCTTATCCCTGAATCAAAACCTATATCTATGACTGCCTATAGGATAACCCATATAAAATTAGTGTTACTAAAGAAATAACTATATTATTTTTTGTTAATGTATTTATATAACCTAATGTTTCACTATAGGAAGTACAATGTTTTTTATAAGAAATATGGGTCTATGAAGTAGTGCATTGATTATAGCTAAATGAATGAAATAACAGTAAACAAAAAGTGCAATCTTCCCTACTTTGAAGAATTTTTTTATCAACATCTTAGTGATTAATATTTTTAAAAGAATGTTCTTCACACTAGGTATCATTAACTATAATTAGAGAGAAAATATATTCCAAACATAGCTATTCATTTGAGATTTTGACATTATAAATTTATAAAAATTCTCTTGGGATTGAAAAATAAACACTATATTTTTAAATATCTTGTGATCAATGATTCAAGTATTATAGTGATAATTTCATTATGGTATTTATTGATGATATCTTAATTTAAACTATAAATTATGTTGATAATATGAGTCATTTGAAAATCATTCAAGTTACTCCTAAAGAAAAGGAGTCAAATAAGAAATTTATAAAATGTGAATTCTTGGATTAGGATATTTTCTATCATAGAAATATTGTTTCAATAGATAGAATATATATTTATCCTTCAAAAAAAGAGGTTATTATGGAATTTACAATCCCAATTCACATAATATAGGTACACAGTTTCTTTGGATTAGTGTTCTACTATTGATTATTAGTTCAAATTATTTATCAATTAGCTATCCCATTATCCATGTTGACACATATAATGTTTAAGTTAACAATTTAAAATTGATATAAATAATTTTTCGAAGAGTTACAATTGATATTTCTCAATACACTAATATTAAATTTTCCATTTGTAAGGGATTAGTTTGTGATATATTATGATGCATCAATGATGGGAATTAAGAGTGTCTTTATGAAGAATGATAGAGTTATTTTCTATGCATCAAGGTTGATTGAATAGAATTATCCAACCCATGATCTTGATTTAGTATCCATAGTATTTTCGTTGAAGATGTGATAGAATAAAATTTATGGTGGAAAATAATAAATTTAAATTGATCATTTTTTGATATACATATTCTCATAAATAGAACTCAGAATTATGAAAATGTGATGGATATAATTATTCAATAGGTTTTATTTCTTAATAAACTACCATAATTGGATGAAAAATAAAGTGTATAATATGTTGAGTATGATATATCATGGAGTTTTGAATAAAATGAGGATTAAAAAGATCATATATGAATGGATTTAGAAAAATTGGTTATGGGAATCTTTAAGGAAATGGACACAATGGATCTATTCTATGTGATTTACAATCCATCCATATTATAGAAAATAAAAATATTCTATCTTGATGATAATAATTCTCAATAGAAAATAAATTATACGAATGAGAAGAATTTTTTTTACTTTAACTATTAAGATGGTATATTGATATTTCAATAGTGGTTACATGTTTCATTTTTTCCAACGTAAAAAACATATTTATTAGATTAATCTCAGGGTCCAATTTATCTATACAAATAGGAAACACCACAATATATCATTATTTAAGTGAATAATTTTACTGGGATAATATAAATTGGGAAATTTTATTCAATGTATTAATATGTTTTGTTTGTTATAATGTATTGGTTAGGTGAAAACATCATAAAGGAATCATGATACATATTAATATTCAAAGGTGAAAAAGATATGATATTAGTATAAACATTGTCACAACATTGAGAAGTCTACAATAAAGTATGATTCCAAATGTGTTGTTATTGATCACGTTATTAAGTCCTCACATTTAATCTCTATAATGTACTATATACCTATTGATAACCTCACATGTTTTTATATTGATTTTGTTGTGAGACACCAGGGTGCACTACATCCAATTTTATGTTATTAGGACCCATATTTTACATTAAAATTCTAGAAACATCTTTATAATAATCTCAAAACTGGTCTATTTTTGAAAACTACATATCAACATTAGATAGATGTGTAGTCTGAAAGGACTATTCATACATTATAATACATGTTAAGGTCACGCTCACTTGATTTTCAAGTTATGTGGTATCGATATTTAACTTTGCCGGAATTTTCTTATAATTATTTATTCTATCCAGGAATTAAAAATGAACCATATAATTCATTATATGGGAAAATAGATCATACTCTAACTTGTTTGGATAACATTAGTAAATGGATTCTTTTAGGCCCAGAACATATTGGGGAGATAATTGTGAATTTAAGAACTATTCAGAGTTAGATCAAGGTAGGTCAAATATGAAAAAATAGTTATGTGGATAAAAAATTAAGGATATGTAATTTCAAGTAGGGATTCATGTTTTATTAAAATTATATACTTGGAGTTATGTTATAAGGTTTGTAAATAATGGGAAACAATGTCTTAGGTACATCAATAATTTTGACATTCTAGATAAAATTAGAGTTTTGGCTTTCTATTTGGAAATGACACCAAGCCTCTCTAATGTTCATAAAGAATTAAATATTTTATTATTAAGGAAGTATATAATAGACATAAAAATTTTTGTCACCTTAAAATAAATATAATTTGAACCTGATTTATCTTACATTGAAGTTAATATCTATATTCTTGACACTAGATAATACGACTTACTGAATCAGTTAACTCAGTTGGTGAAGGTTCTTTGTTAATGTCATAAAATAGAGGAGGCATAATGGGAACCCAAACATGTTATGATTAATGACTAACAAAATATTTTAATTAATCAACATTCTAGAAATTTTTTGGATGAAATTTTTAAATGAGGAAGGAATGTAACACCCCATAATTATTTTTTTCAAATAATCCTTTCATTCTAAATAAATAATAAAATAATCCGCATAACCTTATTCAGGAATGTGATTAACACATAACGTAAAAAAATTCCATAAATTTGTTTTGAAGAAATTAATTCCATTTTTATTTCATCTGGTCAAAATTTTCTTATAATTTATTTTTGAGTTTTTTCAGAAATAGATGATTTTTATAGAATAGTAAAAATATTTATTTTATAAAAAAATATCACTTTTATGAAGTTATAATGATTTAATAATAAAAATAATATATATTTATAATTTTTTTGTAAATAAATATATTTAATAATTAATATAATTTAAAAATATATTTTCTATCTTATAAATACTTTCTTAACATTTTTTAATTCTATGAAATGTTTTTGTTACAATAAACAATATTTTAACTTCTTTTCTGTTAATAAACTATTTAAATGGATACTATAATTCTTGGTATGATTTTAAATAGAACAAGTAATTTTTTACATCATCTAACTAATTCCATTTTAATCAACATTTTAAATGAATTTTTTGTATAAAATTATTTTATTCTTAAAATAAACGATTTTCTAAAAATGAATTTTGTTCTGTTTTAAAAAATTATATTAAAAGTGATTTTAGACACTTATATGAGTTGAATCATGTAAAATGGATTACATATTTGGAATCAAAATAATAAATATTAGGTAATAAGTTGATATTATTTTTTTGTTATAATTAATTGAACCCCTCGTAAATACCGGTAACATTTGTTATGGGTATAATGGGTTAAAATACTTAAGGGATAAGGTTAAAAAAGAAAAAACATTCTGAAACCTCATTTGTGGGATTTATTTGAAATATAACCTTAAAATATTTGGATATATTATAATATTGAGACATTTAAAAAAAATTTATATATATAATTAAAATATTTGAAGGAATTCCATGTCTGTCTCTACCCTCAAATATTAAAGGAAACCTATTCTCATCATATATTAAAAAACATTGTTTCTTAAAGATCATCCAAACCATAAATGGATAGTAGAAAAATCATGTTCATTATTGATCTCATATTCTTAACCTAATTCCATCCTATGTAGGATTAAGATGTATGCCTAAGGAGGTCTATGAAAGATGATTTAACCATATTACCAATATTTTTTAATGTTTATTTCTTCTTATACATTCTTTAAATATGTTATATCAATACTAACATAATCAATATTGTATAACCAATATACATAGTTTTTTTTATAATTATGGTACAAACCTTTTCAACCACCATTCCATCAAAGGAAAAATGGAAACATCTCTTGTGAGTATGTATGACCTATTATATCAACATAACATTGGAATTCATTTTTCATCACCATTTTAAGTATATGGTTATAAATATGGAATTAATGGAATGATTATTATATTTATTATATAATCAGGATTTTTTAAATATAATATATGATTTACATTCTTACCCTTCATTCAATTTGAAAACGATAACGTCTCTCATCTGTACGTGTGGAAAACCACCTTAAAAAATTGATTTAATTTGTTCTTCTATTATCACCACACATTGATGAATCTAAAAATTTATATAATGAAAAAAATATTCATTACATTATTCACATTATCGATATTATGAAACCATTTTATTACTTCTTTAAGCATGTAAAATATACAGAATTATTTAGGTAGAAAATAATCAAACAATCAAAAGTTGTTGATAGAAGTAAGAAATATTCAATAAAAGGACATAAAATAGCTATAAAACTAAATTAAAAATGTAATATAGATGATAGATTTTCATAATAAATAATTAAATAAATTTAAATTTTTTTTATAGGATGATCAAACATGTATGGATATGAGGATACCAAAGGTAATATATTTCTTTTACGGTCTCATTTTTTATTTCATTATTTTTTATGTTTATATTTCCTTGATAAAATAATTTGATAAAAATATATTAAACCCCATATATTTTATTATATTTTTATTATATTTTGGTTTTTCATTTTTATATTACATTTATTC
Source organism: Viscum album (assembly GCA_963277665.1). Classification (NCBI taxonomy): domain Eukaryota; kingdom Viridiplantae; phylum Streptophyta; class Magnoliopsida; order Santalales; family Viscaceae; genus Viscum; species Viscum album. The sequence continues at coordinate 371,653,652 of OY728160.1, read as the reverse complement.
TCTTTATAGATCAATAATCAAAAAGTAAGTCACATGAAAGGATAGATTTAAAAAATTATTATTTAAAAGTATTTTTTATAAACCTTTTCCTGCCATGTCTAGTTTATTCAAAATGCTTCAAAAATGTTATTATTTGTCATTAAAAGGATGATAGATTTAATTTTGAACTATTTTTTTCATTCATTATAAATTATTGAAAAGGAGTATTTTCAAGGTTTACTGTATGAGTTATTTTAATCATCTTAAAATATATAAAAGAATATATTTTTTTCATATAAAAATAGAATTAAATTTTCCTATATCATAACTATTTTAAATTATCAATATTACATTAAAATTTTGATTTATTTAGAAAAATATATTTCACTCAATAATTTTGTGTTTTTTATTATGAATGATATCATAGAAAAAGGGTATTATTTTCATACTGAAATGACAATAATTTTGAAAAGTGATTTATAACTCTTCTCTTACACTATGAAAAAACATTATTTATAATATAAAACTTATATTTTCTTTTTAAATGGTTTTGTTTCTCTAAAAATCATAATGTTATAATTAATTTGTGGTCTTATATAATTCTTTAATGATAAAATATTGTACATTATTTTGAGATCATTAACTCTCTTATGATCATGTTCTCTATGAATATCCATTATTCATTATATTCCATTTTAATTATTAATTTTTATATTTTTACTATCATGGATGAATTCCGAATCATTTCTATTACGTTGATTATATTCTGATCAAATACCACTTCTATAGGTGGTATTAGTTGTAGGAAGCTTTTAATATATGTTATTTCATTTATTAGGGTAATATTGTTATTATGTATTCTTGATTAAATTGGGAAAATATTATAATTATAAGAAATTTTGAGAATGAATTTCATAGACCATTCAAAATATGAGTAATGTATATGATTTTCATGTGATATGTTGGGACTATTTATAGGTAAACCCACGATTCATTAAAAAATCTCATGAAGAAAAACACCAGACATTCTGTATTAGACTGGAAATTGATTTAAATTTACCCATTAATTTAGAAATATGTCTTAGTCGAGAATCCCTAATGGAAATATTCGTTTTAACTTGGTCGGGGCCTTGATGTAATTATCATGAAATTTTGGATTTGTATATTTAATTTATTAATAATTTAGTTTCCCTTATCCATTTAGTTTTAATGTTATTATTAGACATGGATATTATTTTAACGCATATTATAGATTTAATGGAATGTGTTTTGATTACCCACTTTTATATTTTTATTATTCCCTATTTAGTCATGATAGATTCTGATATGTGTGACCCTTAATGTACATAAAGGATCACTCTTTCTTTGTTTTCCATTACCAAAAATATAAATAAGGATATTATCAAATATTTCAATGATGAAATAATTTATCTTATGATATATTTTTATATTTACAATAGAATGTGAGAATAAGGTATCTTTATACTTTTCTAGGACTTCTAAAATGATTTATCTTCCTCTCTAATGAGATCATTTGTATCATAATGCAATTTAATAAAGAAAACCTCAGCTTCGTGTTACTATTGTATGGGTGTTACCTGAACACTTCCAAACATAAATACGAGCAATGTAATTAGCGAATTTGGTACATTAACATAACAATGTTTCATTCTCCTTAGAAGTATCCCAGTGTGGGTGAAAAATAATAGAACAGTTGGGACTTTATTTACTAATTTATCATTTTAAATTAATTGCGAGGGAGATAAAAGTGCTCTAAATAATACTCAAACTAGGATATTGATGAATACTTTTTTAAATATGAAAGCCATGTATCACTAATACCCCCCTTGTATGGTAATATCATTTTTTAGGACCAAGAATTACAGACCCTTGGTCCCCACTAACACCCCCAATAGATTAAAACCCTAAAAACATACATGGTTTAAATGAAATTTAAAAATTTGACTTTGAAATTTTAGGGTCATTATATCTCATTTTTTACACTATATTACAAACAAATTTTATGCTGTAATGTAAAGAGGTTATGGTATTTGGAGAAGTGGTGATAAATTGATGATGAGGTAGTGATGTGGTTATATAGTTGTGGTATAAGGATATATTTTCAATATGTGGCATGTGGTTTTAATATGTGTTATATTTTTGTGGAATGAATAATGTGGGTATGGTTTATAGTTATTGTAGTTAAATGGTTATGTTCAATGTTTTTATGGGGAGATATAATATATTGAAGAATCATGACATATGTTTTTTGGGTGAGAGGTAGACATGTTTACCGGGGAAGAGGGATCAAAGTACCTTTCTATATTTTCCACTAGTTATTATGTTATTATACTTATGTGTAGATCTGGTATGTAATCGCTAGTGATGATGGGTAGTATTAGACCTATTATAGGAGAAAATTCACTTTAACTATTTATTAAATGAGTATTTAGTATTATTTTTCCACATTTTCATGAAATATTATTGGGAGGAACCTACTATGTATACTTCAATATACAGTACTATTTTTTATATCCAATTTTTTAAATATTTATATAATATATTTCATTATTATACTAGATGTTACAATATATAGTCAATTATGGGAGATGGATTCACATCAATGGGAGGTCGGTTTTTAGTATTCTTTTATGTAATAAATCACATGAATTTTGGGATCCTATTTTTATTTTATATTATATTATTAGAGTTTATTAGTGGTGTCCTTTATTTTAGTCCTAGGACATCGAGTGTAATTCCTCCCATCATTTATATTTTTTACCCTAATTAGTAGTCTTAAAATAATTTCATACTTGAGGTAAGATTAATTGGTGACCCATATATTTATTTATTCCCAAGGATGGGTTCTAGTGGTTATATCACTTAATGTTTTTACTAAGTCATAATTTAGAAATATGGAAAGAAATAAGCATTATGATAATAAATAACTATTTAATATAATTATGAAAATTTCAAGTGGAATATACCTATAATGAAATGGAAATACTGTTAAATTGGATAAAAGTTCATCTCTATCTCCAATGACGATCACAACACTTAGTGTGCCTATTGAATGAAAGAATAAAATTATAAATATAATATAAATTTTTTAAGGAAGTTGATAAATTATTTATAAAGTATTATATATGTTTATATACAGTTATATAAAGTAGTAATGTAGTTTTTGTTTTAATTTTGGGTTTATATCATTATTGGATATATATATATATATATGCACATAGTGATTGATATAATTAGTATAAATAATTAAAAACATTTTAAAATGTATATCGAATGAGATAAGATATGGTATGAAGGATTGAAGTCTTCCATATGTGGATAATTTGTATGATATTGGGACGGATGAAACATTACTAGGGTTTTATCTTAACTAATAATAAGTTAAAATTACATAAAAAAAGTTGATTGAAATTATTTATGGGATAATTTTAAGCTTCTGTAGATTATAGAGGCCCAAATTTTTCAAAAATGATTTTTAACAAAAGTCCATTATGTAATATATAATTTAAAATTATGTGGGATATTTTTTTATTTAGTGGCTTGGAATCATGTAACATAATACATTAATAACCTAAATAATATGTAAGCCTTTTTAAAAAATCGAGTAATTCCTTCCTTATTCACATGACTATAAATAATTTCCTAGGGACATACCCTAAAGGAAATAGAGAGAATAAATCCCAACATTGATTAATAAAGGAAACATAACATCATTGATCACAAATTATAAAAATTAGGGCTTAACTTGGGAAAATAATTATAATTATATGATACATAACTTGGAACTATGGATAAAAAATAGAAATTATACATTCAAATGCATATCACTATGGTTTATTTCGAAGGTGTCGTAAAACATATTACAAATATTTCTAATAACAGTATCATAAAAACATTATCTATAAAGACTAATTATTTACCTTAGGGATAAGATATCTATTATAGAACCCCAATAATATCTTTAAATTAATGTTTCCCAGAAAAATCAACTATCATAATAATTCATTTCATCAATAACCTGTGTGAAATAATGAATGAGTTTTATTTAAAATTCATTGAGTTCATAAGTTCTTAAATAATTTGTATTTCCATAATTTTAAACAAATGATAAGTGAACGTGGTTTTCATATATGGAAATAACAATCCAATGTATTATAATTACATCTTTAATAATTTCTTTAAATTAAAATATGGTTGGTTATTCACAACATAATAGGGTTGTATGGAAAATTAGAGAATGATTTCAGCAGCATAATAAGTATAAAAAGTTTTTTTATAGAATAATATTAATAAGATTAAATGGAAGTATCTCATTATTATAAAATAAAATGGAACTAAAAAATGATGATAAACATATTAAAAAATATTCAATATAAAATTAAGAGACTTACTGCATGTATATACTTGAAAAAAAGAGGAAATAGGAATATAATCCCTTACTTAAAATGTGGCATCTTATATCTTGATAGGAGTTTCATGGAATGAAAAAAACTACAATGAGATGCTATAGAGAGATAAAATGAAGTGAATTTCAAGATAAAATTATTGGTAATAGTAATGAAAAAGATAATGGGTTAGTATTTATAGTAAAAGAGTGATAAATTTTTTATTTATTTCTAAACATAGATTCAGTCTCTAAGATATAAAAAACTACTAGCCTTCCCAGTGTTTTAGACCATGATTTCTACTTAGTAGGAGTCGTTTTTATTATTTTTGTTATTAAATATATCGGGTTTCTAAAATAATATGATTCATTATGTGGAAGTGAGTCATATTTATAACGAACTATTTTTAAAATCCTATAATATATTTTAGGGTTTAAAAGATTCAATATAGGGTGGTAAAATTAATCAATTTACATTAAAATACACTATATTAATTAGAAAACAAATTTTTGGTCTATAAATACATTAAATTATTTATTAGATCATGTATTTTTCATTGAGATTCAATAATACATACTTTGTATTTATACCGTACTTTTCATTTTGTCTAAAAATATTACTTTCTAAGAATATTACAAAAAAATAAATGTTTTCTAATTTCAATGTTAGGACATGAAAAATGTAATTCCTATTATACATTATATTATCTTAATATTATTAAGTTATTTTTTAATAAAATAAATATTTTTTAAAAAAATAAAAATTTTATTATACAATATAATTTCTAACTCTTATAAAAAATACATATGATTTCGTAAAATTACTTTATTATTTATAAACTGAATAAATATTACTATTTAAAACATTTTAATGAAAATTAATATACATATAATCATAAAAATACAATTTTGTGAAAAATATAAATATATAATTTTTTTTAAAAAAAAATACAATTATGGTTTTTGTTTATCAAAAATATTTTATATTATATTCATCCGATATTTACGTTTATTTTTTCTTATATATTATGGTGATACATTAAAATTAAAATAAGGAAAAATACAAATGGATTTAGGGGGGCCACTATTTCATTTCTACAATAATTTACACCTTAATACATATTAATGTATAAACACATCACCCCTTTATCACACCAACATAAACTCTTTGGGTAAAGAGTGTGATGCTGGTACATTCATGTGGTATTTTATCTGTCATTTAAATATTTTTGATCATCAATTAAATGAATTTATCTTATAGTTGATTTCACTCAAGTCTGACATTATAAATAATTACATGGGATTGGTCAAGGGAGAATCCCAACTATGAATCCTCCCTACTATACTATGATATATGGGCTTCATAAATCATGATCATACTAGTTGAGTCCATTTTTCCTCCCTTCTATATAAATAATTTTTCATAATTAACCTTTTTATACACTAATTATTAAGGTGAAATTATTACAAATGGTTATAATTTTCAACAACCATAATTCCCAATGGTAATATTGACCAATAGTCATATTGAATTGTTTTTCATATTTACCAATAGTCATATTAACCAATGGTCATATTAACTAATGTAATGTAATAATATAATACTAATAGTCACTTTTCTAATTAAAAACTATATGTATATGACACCATTCTAATTCTTAATCATTAACAATGAAGGTTCTACAAATACATTGATAATCACAATCCTATTAATAATTGATCTACTTTTTACAAGTATTTATAGTAGGAGTGATCTTCATGGAAGAATTTGATTCTATAGAGTTTACCATTATGTAAACATTATTATTTTATGTTTATATACATATACTATTATTATATGTTATCATAAATATTAATATTAAATTCCCAATGTTACTATGAAAATGTAAAATTCTCTAAAATTTATATTAACATAAAAAATTAGTAATTGTAGAACTTGTGATATTTTATTTCATATATAATGAAAAATTAGTTCATTCCATTATGCACCATAAGAAATTTCACCCTAGATATTTGAATCTTATCACAAAAAAATGGGGATATTTCTTGTTCATTATATCTTTAAGATACCTATTTGTTTATTCAATCTTTTGATTTATTCACAATAAATTCATTAGTTGGGTTATCTTGATTCTCCACAAACATTCCATTTCATTACAAATCTGGATTCATTATTCATCAGATAAAATATCAAATTCCAATTCCACACCATATATTTATTTTATATGCATAGTGTTTGATATATACATTCTGTATAGGGAAACATGAAAGTCATCATAGACCATTTAAATATTTAGAAGTAATTCTAACTGATAGAAATCTGAACCAAAATGCATTATAATCTGAAATGGTCCGATGTATGATCAACTTAGTTTCCCTTTATTTGAAGATATTAGGACTCATTTATATAGTTATATTTTAATAAATATAGGATTCCCAACATAAAATTATAATTACACCCTCTATTTTCATTATAATTTTTTGTCTCTAAGAATCCTTGATATGTTTTAGGATCAATTTAATCTTCTCTGTATTGTCATTCAGAATGTATCATCCCAACTATTTTCCCTCTCCAACTTTATTCCAGCCTATTAGAGCTCAGTATATTTTTTCACAGTGTAATTCATAAGAAGAAATTTAAATACTCAATAGGAAACTATTATTATTGGAAAATTTTACATGTTAACGATACTGGGCCCAACACCCATGAAATCGACGAGTTCTAGAACATTACATGTCATAAAATGTTTGAATATTCCTCTCAGACTGCATGTTAGTTTTTAGATAATTGGGTTTTACAATCATACTTTTATATTCAAATCCTATTAAATCCTCTTCTAGAACATAGAAGTAAATCTCTGATCACTTCTTGAAACAATTGATTGTAGTTTCCCAATAAGTCTCCCTACTTCATGAACACACCAACATGTAAGATGGAAAAGGGAAAAATAATATCATATAGTGATAAATTATGCATGATTTATTAATATATCAATGATTACGCATATGATACTATTTCCCTTGGATGAATTTGGAGGTCTAGTAACAATGTTTGTAGTGATATTGTACCACTTCCATACATGTATGGGTAGTGGTTTCAGCACTCTTTTGGGTAGTTTTTTATTATAACCTATATTTTACAACATGTTTTTTACATCATTGTAATGGAAATATCAATATTTATTATGTTAAATATTATTTTATTTAAAATATATTTATTTTATATAACTTTGGTGTTGTAATGATTATTTATTGTATATTTTTATGAAATGATATGTTTTTGGTATTTAATCAATGAAAATTATCTTAGATTTAATTTCAAAAATTTTAAGGAACAGATTATTTTATTAATTTTATTTTGAGAATGTTCTAATGGAATTTAGAATTTGAAATTTATTTCTTCACATTTTTTATGTAGAACGTCATCAATTTAAATTTTTTGATGATTTTAATTAAACATTTTAAAATGAGACCTTATTTATAATGTTTTTTAGTTTTTTTTACTATAATAATGAGCCCTTAATGTGGTTTAAAAAATGAAATCTGATCCGCGTAGTGATTTACTCACATAATCTATTGTATATGTAAGTATTTTGAACATAAAAAAAATCCACTAAAGGGTATGATAGAAATGAGATGTTACATAAAAAAATTGATATGTATATAGATTTCCAATTATGATAATTGTCTTATATATGTGAATTAACATGTAATTGAATTCTCACAGAATATAAATATTACCCCATTCACATATCTTTATCCATATATCAAGAACATGAGAAAATAGGAACCTTGAATAAGCTTGGATAAATGGTTGAAGAAGAATATTATTGAGTTGTACTTGAGAAAAGCATCAAAACATTGTGACTAATGATAATACAGAAACATAACATTAGTTAAGAGTAATTACATGAATATTAATGGTGTTATGTTCATTGATCCTATGTGGTTTTAATAGAAGCCATGAATTTAACCCATGTTATTCCTATTAATGATGATTCCTGATCCATAGCTGCTGATCAATGAATCAATGAATCGAAATGAGCCTCTTCATCGCATATAGATATGTTTTGATGAATATTCAAGGATCAAACACCACATACTAACATTCCTTGATGAAGTCGGACAATTGAGTATGATGGTTAACATAGAAACTTGTTTTAATTGGTATAAGATCTGTGTCTATTGGTGTTTTTTCTTATTGTAATGATGATTTGAGTATTATGACATCCTCATGATTACCAAAAATATGGTTTTAGATTTTGAGATAAATATACACTTTTTTATTCAATTAAATTCACGTGAAAATCTCACTACACCATTTGGGGTGTTTGGTCACAAGTTTTATTGAAGATCAAACAGTCAAGTGAAATGTGTTTTGATTCCTTTGAAGAAAGGATATAAATTCATTATTAAGATAAACATGAGCTACATTGAAACCATTATGTGTTGATTATTGAATTATTTGAAGATGATGTGGTGATCGAATAATCGAATCTAAAATATTTAGAGGAAGTCAAGAACATATTGTATAATTAAAGAGATGATATTAAAATCGTGTTATGTTTTTTACTAGAAAAAAATAATTGTTTAAAAATTAAATAATTTTATTATAGTTATGAAATAATTTTAAGAAAACTAGGAAAAATTTTAGATGTATGAAAACCTATATTTTTAATACATTTTATTTTATGATTTATAAAAAAAGGTACACATGATACAATCCCAAAAGATAGTGATGTATAATATCTTTGGGAATTACGTACATAACATAAAAACATGATATAAGGATACAAAAAAATATTAAAAATCACCTCCACATGCCCAAAAAATATATTTCCCTATTAAAACTATATAGGATAGCCTGGTGACATATATAATAATGGGTGATATTTAAATCCAATTAATGAAATAAATAAATCATGGAATAGGGTAAATAATTATATGTGATCCAAGAGTACTAAAAATTTACCATAAGTGGTATTAATAATAATCATGGACAAAGAGTCATGATATAACAATTTAGCATAAAAAATATGGAGAAGTGACAAAAACATAATATGGAAGAATAAGAATAAGGGAGGTTTAACCAACAAGACATCATAACATAGAATGCTTAGTATATCCTCCCTTGAACCATATATGGAATATCATGAGTAAGACATCACCCAATGCATTAGAGTATTATCTGGGTGAACCCATCATAATCATATCATATAAATTCATAAGTCTTCCACATAGATAATATAATATAAGAATTTATTTAATCTATATTAATAACAAAATTGATGAGTGTTGGTTAAATACATGTAATTCCCCAATTGAATAAGTATATGAACATATATGTGAATTCCATAGAGTGGAAATGGGTACAACAATTCACATCAAAATTGTTTGGCCTGAAAACCCATATGAAAAATTTCAATAGCCTAATGACAGTACTTAATAATTCATAAAATTGTTTAATGAAAGATAAATAGATCTATCATCAATTTTAAATCCAAATGAATATATTAGTGATGTGGAAAAACATATCTCAACATTATGGATTGGAAATCCAAAGGGAAAAAATAATGAATATTATTTAATAAAGAGGAGGATAGGACCCCTTACATGGAGAGGGTGTTTCCCAAAGCATGGGAGGAGCTTCTTGAGAGATTGTGGGAACTTGAGAATATATATATAGAAATATGAAGATTGAGGTCATGATTCAAGGATTTTGAGTGAATATAAATGGGAGAATGGGTGGGTTTATATAGAAAAATATAGGGGAGTTCATTATTATTTCTTAAACATTGGTTTTGGACTTTATGAAATAATGTAATAAATAGATCATCCCATGATTTTCCAACAGTTCCTTCCAAATAAAATTGGTTTTAATTATTTTATAATGAAACAAACCTATGGCATTATTATATTATACTTAGTTATGTAGAAGCGAGTTATGTTCATAAATAATTGATTTTAAAACCTAAATATATAGTATAGGTTTTGAAGGATTCATAAAGGAATTATAAAATTAATAAATTAACCTAAAAATACATTATTTTAAAGGCTAAATATAGCTTTGGTCGTGGGTACCTTTTATGGTATATAATACATCAATTTTTAGTCATTATGATTTCATAATACATATCATATATTTATATCCTATTGAACTTATACAAAAAAAATCAATTATCTCTGAAAATTATGAAAAATGTATATTTGGAAAATGTAAACATACTGAATCATTTTTTTATCAAAGCAAACCTCTAAATATTGGAATTTATATTTTAATATAATGATCCCAATTTAATGAAAAATACTATTTTTTAACAATAATAATTTTTTGACCTTTATAAAAATTATTTTTGAGTTAATAAATTAATATTATAAACTATAATTTATAAATATAATTTAATTATAACATTTTATTAAAATAAAATCTATTTTTAAAATCCATGAATTATTTTAATGGAATGGCTAAATTAGAATTTTATATTACCAAAAAAATAAAATTTTAGTGTTTTTGTATTGGAATATAATTTGTATTAAACTCGTTATTTAATTATTTATAACGAATAACTAATAAGGAATAAATATTATCATTTTTCATGTAAAATAAAATATAAATATTCATACTATTAGGGTTCATATACATATCCCTTTATCACACCCGTGAATTCCTTAAGGTTAAGGTGTGCAAAGATGATATTTTCTTTCGGTGGTTTAGAAAACATGGTTTGGGACATGATCACGATGAACATGTACTTCCCCCACAAACGGTTTTGATCATTCATTAGTTGTTTAATATCAATATGGTATTAGTCAATATAAAAGCCAAGATATTCTATCATTATTGTAAGCTCTGATAAAGGAGATTTATAGGTTAGGATCCAACTAGCCATGGCTATCATTTATTTCATCATTATCAATTGGATTTTTCATATCCCTTAATATACTAATCATATGGTCTGTATTCAACATATATATTATCAATGGTCCTTACGATTAATTAAAATTTTAATCTAAAATAATATATAAAAATTCAAAATATCCTTGTAGTTCTTGTGTATTCAATAATTAATAAAAGATTAATTAATTTAAAAGGGAATTTAATTTATAAAAGTTATAGTCATTAAATTATACCCCCTTCAGAAGTTTTGCCCTTGAAATTTTCATTCATACACTAAAACGGATGAGGGAACTTCTATTTCATCACCTCTTCTAGCTCCCTGGTCCCTTCCTCAAACATGTGGTTCTTCCATAACACATTGACTAGGTGAGTTGTCTTATTTCATTGAACATTGCCTCTATGATACAAGATCATCACCGACTGCTCCTTATATAAAAGATAATCCTATAATGGCACCACCTATGGTTTTAGTACATATGAGGGGTCGGGTATGTACATTATCAAGAGGGATAAATGTAACACATCATGTACTAGAGATTGTTTATGTGGTAGTTCTAGTCGATAGGCCACCTCTCTTATAAGATCAAAGATCTCAAAGGGGATAATTTATCATGGAATAAGCTTTCCCTTATTCCCAATTCTCATTACATTATTCTATGGATATATGAAAAGGAATAAAATATATCCAACCTCAAACTCCAGGTCTCACAGATGATTATAAGTATATATTTTTTGTCAATATTGAATGGATTTAATATGAAACTAAATGGTTTGAACCTTCTTGATCATCTCTTATATATGATCAAGTCCCATAAAATTACATTTTCCAACTTTATCTCAACATATAAGAGTCTGAAAATTCATCCTATATAGTTACTCTTAAGGTTATATTTGAATTATTTTATTGAAACTGTGTTTTATTGGAAAATACTCTAGGGGAAGGTGTTGATCCAAATATTATTAGAAATATATTAATCATAATATTATCATACCATATAAATATTTAATGGTCCTTTCTTACTGACCAACTATCTAAAGGGGATAAGTAGTTCTAAATCAAAAAAAATTATCCAACGCATGATAAAGTATTATCCAGAATCGTAAGGTAATCCTAGAATATTGATAGAATATAATAGATGGTGTAGCTCCATGTAGAATTACCACTTCTCTTAGGAATACATTAGAAAGTATGTCAAGGGAGAAATCTTAATCAATGATAATGAGATGCACTAATTTGGTAAGGAGATCAACTACCATGAAAATGGTGTTATTTCCTTTAGATATCCCAGGGAGTCCTATAATGAAACATATAGTTATGTTCCTACATTTCCATTATAGTATAGGAAATGGTTTCATCTTAACTTGATAATTTTTTCATTCCTCCATGACTTGATGGTATACCAAGCATTGAGAAACAAACTCAATAATCCATCTCTTCAGGTTTTCCCACTATAATTTTTTCTACAAATATCTATAAATCGTAGTGATTCCTTTATTAATAAAGTCATATGATTTATTAGAATCGTCCATAAGATCCCTTGTCACTCTTAGAATTTATGGGACACATATTTATGTTCCAATCCTTATACCTACATATTCGGTAATGTTTCACTCTAGAATATTTGATACCTTCTTCTGAAGAAAAATACTATCATTCCCAGCTCTATGATACTCTCAAGAATAGATGAATTAAAAATTACTAGAGTAAGGTAGGATGAATATCCCTTTATTAGTCCCATATAAATCCTTTTCATGTTTATTATTATTGGCTCCATTTCAATCCTCATCATGTATAGAGTAACATGATCCTTTATACTCAGAGCATCTGGCACATTGTTTTCATTATTAGGATAGCACTGGATTGAAAAATAGTAATCATTGATCATATCTAACCACCTTAATTTGATCATATTAATATTCATTGGTGTGAATATATATTTTAGGATTTTAGGGGATATATATATATAACACTTCTCTACTTAGATATAATGTCTGTAAAATTTTTAACACCATAATCATTGCAACCAATTCTAGATAATGAGTTGGATAAATCTACTTAGGGATAGTTAGTTGGACGGAGGAATAGGCTGTTTTTATATTTCATGAGTATACATACCAATACATTTTTAGATGTATCTCTTTAGATTATGAATCCTTCCCCAATAGAAGATAATTTTAACACATGTGCAGTGATTAGCCTCTTCCTGTACTCTATAAAATATTCCTCACATTCATCATTATAGAAAAAATATCTCTTTTATGAGTTATATTGGTTGGGAGGATTGAAAATGTGATATTGTTTCTCAAAAATTTATGATAGTACCCACTTAATATAGGTAAACTATGAATTCCCTTAAAAAAGGTTGGTCTTGAATACCATTCAATTGTCTATGTTTTGAAGGATCTATAGATATACCTTTGTGAGGAAATTAAATAGAAATATTACTTTATCCATCAATAACTCACATTTTTTTTTAATTTTCATTATTGTTTTCATTCTATAATGTCCTTGGTATAACTGTCAATCTATACTCTTATTCCTCCATTCTATTCAAGAATATAAGAATATCATCTATAAAGACTACCAAATATTGGTCTAGGTAGTCTATAAAGAATATAAATCAAGTTGATGATGATTAATGGATCATTACTGAGTTTGAATAGTATCACTATGAACTATTAGTGGCCATAACATTTACAAAAATTAGACTAGTTGATATCCCCCTTCTTAAGCATTAATTGATAATACCCCAAACAAATATCTATTTTAAATAAATACCAATATAGACATTGTTAATAGAAATAATCACCAATCCTTGTTAGAGGAAACTTTTTTTTATCATGATCTTACTGAAATCATGATAACAATGATGAGGAACATTTAACCATCCTTTTTCTTAATGAATAGGACTCGTGCACCCAAATAATGATGCACTCAAACATATAAACCCTTTACCCAGATTTTTGGGTACCTGTTTCTTTTGTTCCTCAAATTTAACAAGAGCCATTCCATACAAATTCTTGGATACTAGTAATAATCTTAGTAAAATATTAATTGAAAATTCAACCTCCCTTTGAGGTGGAACACCAATCAATTATTCAATAAACACATCACCGTATTCCCTCACAATGGGTATGTATTAAAGGATGCTATGTTATTTGGCCTCAATAATTTTGGAAATATATATTTTCTCTAAGGGTAATATTATCCTTTCTTGAGATATTGGTACTAAATAAGGTCGATCCGCCTACTTGAACGTGTATAAAATCATTGGAAATTTTTGATATGGATAATGATTTCCTTCCATTAGAATAATATAATGGATTTATAAAAGGAAATCCATTCAATGACTAGGATAACACCAAACTACTTTTAAGGGAGACTAATAATATTTTGAATATGAACATTCCAAAAAACATCAATACGTGCTATAATAATCATAGATGTATTTTCCTGATTATATAGAATCATTTGTGGTGGAAACTAATTTACCTTATAAAACCTAACATTAATTGAAATAAACCATGATGTACTCTACTTTTGAGTATAGGTAACCTATACTTCACTCATCAAGATTCATCTCAACATTGGACTTTCTTTATTCCATTATGCTTAAATATTATTGGTTATCATCATGCTTGTTAGCCATTGGAATAGGTAATTGGCTTGGATAATGGACAAATTGTCCACAATTATTACATAAAACTATATATGGTTTCTTATATTTAAATTTATTCCCATCGATAATATTATTTATTTTTCCTTGGTAGTTGGCAATTTATTACATGTTTTTTTACACATAAAACATATCCCATTTCCTTTTGGACCTTTCTCTTAGTGCCTTCCCCCACATTTTTTTTCACAAGTAAATTAGACCATCATTCCTTTATGACATTTATCAGTTGAAATTATTTAAGATAACACTCTCTAATTCATTAACATCAATGTATGTTCAACTATTTTCATGTTTTTTATCATGATTTCTTATTTTTATTTTGGAATAATCACAATATGTATTACTTGAGTTCCTATAATGTTAGGCATATAATTTGGGAAGTCATAGAATTTCTCATCACATTAGTTATTGACTAAATTCCTCCTATTTCAATCCATGAATAAAATAATGGTAATATTTGGGACAATAATTTTTAGACTACCAATCATATAAATGGGAGACAATGAACAGTAAAGGGATAACTTATAAATAAAACAGATTCCTTAACTTGTGAATTTTTATGCTTTATTATATATTATCCATGATATATTTACTAACATAAAATATTATAAGAATACTATGTTCCAATAATAGTTTTATTAATATGATTTTGAATTTATCAAATCATATCCCATGATAGTGTAAAACTAGTTGTACAACATGTCTTGGTTTTGTGCACTTGTTCTCAATCGATTCTAGATAAATATGTTGTTTGAAGGTTTTTACCCATTGATATATCTATGCTAGAGCCAAATAAACATATAATATTCATGAATGGATGTATAATCGTTGAAAAAAGATATTGTATACTATTGGTTGGAGTGGACACTCAAGAGTGGGGGTGAATTGATTTCCTTTTAAAAATTTCTATTTAAATGATTCATATTGAAATCCCCCAATGCATAAAACTAGTTAAACTGTAGTATATTTATGAAGATTGTAAGTGTTAAATTAGTTTCTCAAAGATTGATTATTTCATAGTTAAAATAATTTGCAGATTAAGTTAGCTTTTGAAACTAACTTACTGGATATCAATAATTTCAAACACTATCTAGTTCAACTATCAGAGTAACATTAAAACTGATTTGAATTTCGTAGTAATTAGCAGCGCAATATTAAAAATTGTTTAAACTAAAAATAAGATAGAAAAAAGTTTTAACAAAAAGGTTTAGTATCAAGCTAAGACTTAGTCATCTCAAACGGTTTATATATAACTTTGATCCACATCCTAGATCGGGGTTTACAATAGTACTTAGACTAACCAGCTCCATAGACATCTACCATAGTTCTACGTGGGAAATAAAAAACAACAACACACAATATGTCCTTGTCCTTAGCCCTCTACCACAGTTCTAAATGGGAAAGCAACAACAACAGCACTCAGGCTATCTAGGTCCCCATACCTCTACCACAGTTTTACATTGAATGCAATAAGAACAACACAAATTTTTTCCATGATCTCATACCTCTACTAGATTTCTATGTGGGATACACGTTGGTGTAATGAGTATGGTGTGATGATTTCAGTATCCTCCAGTTTAGCTTAGGATTCAGTGTGTGTCCAAATATAACTAATCACACACACTACTCATAATGTAATAAAAATGATCACAGTAGAGCAATAATTTGAAGAAGAGTTAGAATGATCTTATGTGATTTCAATGTTGCTCTGGACTCCATCGTATTGAATCAAATAAAGCATTGAGTCCATCTGTAGATGTTTTCTAGAAAACAAAGTGTCATAGTTCTATTCCTTTACTTCCAGTATAGGTGTGCAGCTTGAATATGAGAGTATTCTTTGTAGTACATGAACCTCCGCTTTGAACTTCTGTTCTTGATGTGTATATGAGTTTTCTTCGTGTTCTTTGTGTATTCTTCTTGTATATGTCTATTTGTGAATTATCTATGTCACACACTTTATATTAATCATTGATATTCCTTTTTTAGATCATGCGGTGGTTCTCCATAAGTCATTATTACTTATGTAGGTACGAGGTATGGTACCCTGACATCCAATAAACATCATTAATTAATCATAGACATAAGGCAGTATTACTTCTGCAAGTATGAGGTACGGTTCCCTATCATCCAACAAACATCATTAATTAATATCAGTTGCATTAAAAACACAAAAATATAACCATTTCTAATAATCAAACAAAGAGATATAGTTTAGGGAAATAGTGACTGGATTCCATCGGTAGCTCTTTGTATTAGTGTACTTGTAGCGGTGGACTTGTTACGGTAGGTCTTACATCGGTAGATGTTACTCTCTATAATGGTATCTTTATGTATCAGTAGCTACATGTGTAGCGGTAGCTCCCTATATTGGTACATCCATATATAAGTAGCTCCATCTATTTTTAGCTCTTCGTAATGGTGGACTTCTATTGGTAGCTATTTGTAACAGTGAACTTCTGTCTGTAGCTATTCCTAATAGTGAACTTCTATCAGTATCTCTTCCTTTTTATCAGTAGCTGTTATCATCGTAGTGGTAGCTTTCTCTCTATCAGAAACTGTCAACATCGGTAGCGGTTTCTCTCTTTGTCGGTAGATTGTATCAGTGACCTTGTTTATCCGTAGACTTAGTTTATCAGTGACCTTTGCTTATCAGTAGCTCTATCGGTATTAGTGACTTTAAAACTCAAATGCTTATAAAGTATATGTTCTATGCATTTCATTTCCAGATTGTGTTAGTATCACGATTAATCATTATTAAAACATTTATAATCATAACTAATCATTGAATAGCATATTCCAATGATATGAAATGATCATTTTGATATTCACATCAACTCATTAACATGAATTCATAATTAGAATGTATAATTAATATATAGATAAAGATTATTTTGGATTATCAAAGCATATATAAACGTAATAGATATTGTCAAAACAGGTGTGTCCAACAATCTCCCCCTTTTATAATCACTAATTATGGAATTATAATCCATAATAAACATTAATTATCCAGATTAAAATACATCTAATGGAATTTTTCAGGGTCTTCAGATCATAAATCTCAAATGTATCAGAGTTAAACTATGTAAAAACGTAATATCAAAAGGAAATACAATATTTATTTCTCTCAAAGACACAAATTATAATTTTCAACCCCTTAGTGTATGTTCACCCAATATTACAATCTCTCTCCCACTTCGTGATTAGAAAAAATAGAAAAAAAATGGTTCATAGAAAAAAAGAAGAAGAGAGAAAACAGACATTTACATTTCACATGACAAAGTTACCTGAGATAGTACAAAAGAAGTAAAAATATTACTATCAAATGTCCTAGACATTAATCAATAAACCTCTTAAATTGGTAACTTGAATCTGTCTTTCTAATCATATGTGGATTCAGGCTTGGTATGCGTAGTTGAAGGCTTGGGAACACCAGTGATGATCAAATGTGGTTGACATATTGAAAAACTATCCGGCCTATAGTGGGTACTCCATTGAGTGATCATAGGAGTAAGAGTTTTGATAGCTTGAGATGGAGTCAACTGAGGTGTGGATGTTGTCTGACCAGAGGTAGGCATGGCTGGAGGTACAATAATAGGGGTACTCTAATCATACAGAAAGGGAAGTAATATATTCCTAAAATCCATGTTGATACATCCCCCTCTCTCCATACAGATATAAAAGCATCATTACACTCCAAAAAAATTTCCAAAGCAAGGTTTAAGTACCTGAGCTTACTAACTTGTTCATTGAAGGCTTGAGTAACTGGGGGAAGTTTCATATTCTCTTACAGCAGATTGAAATGATTGGTTAGTTGATTCTTGGTGTACACTCTATGGAAATAGTAATAAATTTTGTCTTTGATTTCCTTCCAGGCTACTATATCATCTCTCATATAATCATGGACAATTTTTTTGATATGGATGGTGGTAGTAATAACTTGAAAATCAGATGAGATACTGGCACTAAAATGACCAAGTTTTTCTTTCAGCACAGATCTAAACTGTTCAACATCAACTGAAACTCTGGAGGTACCAAGAGGTTTTACTGTAAAAGCTACTATTTCGTTTAAGGATTGTGTCAAACTAATTATCAAATTTATCACAAAAAAATCATGAGTTCTGACATGTATTTTTATGGTCTTCTTAATATCATCAAACACATCCACAAACTACTTCACAACACCTAAAATGTAGTTGATGTCAGTATCAACATGAGATGTACAACTCGTCAATGTATCAAATGAAGCAACAGATTGCTTCAATGAATCAACAGCCTCTATCAAACTCCCAATCAGATTTTGACATACTTTCAATTCATCCATCACTTCTGTCACAATGCTTGACATAAAAATTCACAGAGAAGATACCAAAAAATATTCACCCTTACTTAGATCTTAAAAAACTTGTTTTTAATTATGATTTCAGTGCATCAAGATCTTCTTTTCTCATAATGTCTTTAGGTAGAGCTAGAGGAGCTACTGGTTGAGTAGTAACTTCCTCTGAGAAAATATCACATGACATAAGATTCCTTATAATGGTTGTTTCATCATCACAATCAGAATATTCTAGTCCCAATACAAAAATACTGGATCTATAGACCAATATTCCACTTCATAGGTCACAGAAACTGATCCTATCCTTAAAGGTTGCTCCCCCTCAACATGAGCTTCCATTACTATATCTCCAGTAGAAGCAAAAGCAACATAGGGTACATAATCTTCAGAAGAGTCATCTAAAACCATATTCATATCCAAACTAGGTTGCATAGGATGCAGTATTTTAGCAATAGGTACTGGTCCGTCTACTCCAAGAATCTACTGAAAAGGCTCAATAGAACTCTCAATCAGAGTACTGAGACTCAAATAGGTACTTTCATTCTCAGACACCTCTTCTTCTTCATCCTCACAACTATTTTAATATGTATCATTCTCCCTATAATCTGATATAGGCATGTATTTCTCATTTATGGATATTTCTTCAACAGTTTCTCTTGGAATTGTGTCCCTTCTAGGTTGAGTCACAGGTGATCTTGCCTTTCTATATGATATCATTTCATTAGCTGGTCTCAGAGGAAAATGAGGATCCCCTCAATAATCTATAGAGGTATCCTCCTTGGCATCATTATCACTATATTGAGGTTCTTAGACATCTGGTCCTAGACCTGGATCTCTCTTATCTCTTTGCCGATTGGGATACTTGATAGGGATAAATTTATCATAAATTTTCTCATCATCATTTACCCATTCTCTTTCCATGGGTTCCATCCAATCATGATGTACATACAAACTTTTTTTTAAATAAAAAAATTTCTCTTACCACCAAAGTCTCATCATGAGACTCAACTACACCTTTTACCTTGGTCATCAAAGAGACCAGTTCTGCAAAGAATAGTGCATTTGTTTTCGATTTTGGAATGGTCATATCATCGATTTGAATCATCAGGAGCCTACAAAAAATAACTTTGACACCTTTCCTTAGTAGATACAACAATAATATATCTTTTAATCTGAGGTTTGAAAAATCCCCTCTCATTGAAATTAACACATGCTGGATAAATTTGAACAACAACAAGTTTTCTCTATCCATTTCTGTAGAAACTACTTTTCTCAGTGTGCCATCTCCAGTGAGCTCTTCCAATGCAGTTTCATACTAAAAAATGTCGCAAGTGGTAGATACTGACATTGAGAAATATTCAAACTCACCCACATGTGGAGCTTTTAAGAACTCAATCCATTCAATGGAAGAAAAAGATATTATATTGTCATTCACTACTGATACCATTCTTTCTGAGTTTCAGATTTCTCAAATTGAACAATCTCATAGAATTGCTTTACCAATTTAGGATAATAAAGACTATTGTTATTCGAAAAACATTCAAGCCATCCTTGTTCCTCCAAAATCATTAAAATCAAAGATTTTCTAGTCCAAATCCACTCTACATAGAGTTCCTTCTCGATTATGATATTTCTATTCAGTAAGTGTGGGTTCATTACACTCTTCTTACGACTTGTTCCACTCCCACTACCTTCATATCCTTCCTTCTGCCTCCTTGAACTCGTCGCATCACCTTTATCTCTTACTTATAACCTCTTTTCTCTTTACATTTCTGAATCGAATATCATAGGGTTTGCATGAAATTCGGGGGTTAGTGAAGTAAGGTTTGAATGAAAGAGAGATCCCGGTGGATTGAAACATAACATAGAATAAATTTTTTTCATTTAGGAATTAAGATATAATAAAAAGAAATAAATTAAAAATAATAATGGTTTCCAAAAAACACAAAATCTAGATAGAACAAAACATACCAGTGACAACTACCTGTGAAAATCCTAACAGTGAGGTTTATCTATCGGTGAGGTTTCACTAACGGTTTGGTTTATCTATCGGTGAGGTTTCAATAATGGAGTGGTTCATCTATCAGCGAGGTTTCATTAATGGCGAGGATTATCTATCAGTGAGATTTCAACAATGTTGAGGTTTATCTATCGGTGAGGTTTCACTAACACTGACATTTATCAATCAGTGAGGTTTCAGAAATGGTGAGGTTTATCTATCGGTGAGGCTTCATTAATGATGAGGTTTATCTATCGTTTAGGTTTCACTAATGGTGAGGTTAATCTATCAGTGAGGTTTCACTAACGGTGAGGTTTAAGGAATTTTTATCATTCATAACTCATTTCTAATGTAACTTAACCTTTCTAAACATAAAGGCTTGGTAAATATGTCATCTAATTGATGTTCAATGCCTATAAATTCTAGAGTTATATCACCCTTTTGATAATGATCTCTCAAAAAGTGATGTCTAACTTCATTGTGTTTAGTTCTAGAGTGATATATTGGATTCTTAGAGATATTGATCTCACTTGTGTTATAAAAATTTATAGATACATGCCTAAATTGATATCCATTTTCTAATAAAGTATGTTTCATCCAAAAAAAATTTCACAGCAACTACCAGAAGCTATGTACTCTGCTTCAGTGGTAGAGAATGCAAAAAAAATCTTCTTTTTACTACACCAAGATACTAAGGATTTACTTAGAAAGTGACATGTTCCATAAGTTCTCTTCCAATATAACTTGCAACCTGCAATGTCAGCATCTGAATAACTTATTAAACCAAATAATTGCCCTTTTGGATAAAATAATCCTAAATTAATAGAATGGTTAAGATATTTGAAAATCTTTTTATGAGCAAGCAGCTGTGAGTATTTTATATTAGATTGAAATCTTTCACACATACACACAATAAACATAATATCTGCTCGACTAGTAGTAAGATAAAGTAAACTCCCAATCATTACTCTATAATTAGTTTGATCCACTAGTTTCCTAGTTTCATGTACATCCAATTTAGATGTGGTACTCATTGGTGTATCACTTTCATTATTAATAGCCAAACCAAAACCTTTTAAAATATACTTTGTATATTTTCTTTGATCTAATATAATACCATTTTCATTTTGAAAAACTTGAAATCCAAGGAAATATTTGAGTTCTCCGATTAAACTCATTTCAAATTCGCATTGCATACTCTTTGAAAAATCAATACATAAATCATTTTTAGAAGATTTGAAAATAATATCATCAACATAGATTTGTAACATTAAAAAACTTATGAAATACATTTTATAAAAGTAATTGGATCAAAAATACCTTTAATAAAACCTTTTGAAATAAGAAAATTAATAAGTCTGTCATACCAAGCTCATGGAGCATGTTTTAAACCATTCAACACTTTAGAAATTTTGAAAACTCGATTTTGAAAATAAAGATTAGTAAATCCAGGTGATTGGTAAAAAAATATATTCAATTATAAAACCATTTAGAAAAAAACTTTTAACATCCATTTGATATAACTTGTTATTCAGATGAGCAACATAAGCAAGTAGAATTCTAATAGCTTCTAACCTAGAAACTGGTGAAAAGGTTTTCTCATAGTCTATTCCTTCTTCTTGATTATATCCTTGTGCAACTAACCTTGCTTTGTTTCATTCTATATTTCCAGACGTATCAACTTTTTTTCTAAAAACCCATTTAGTGCTTATGGTTAATGTGTCATTATGTTTGTATACTAATTCACAGACTCTGTTTCTTTCAAATTGATCTAACTCTTATTTCATAAACATTACAAAAAATTCATCATTTTTAGCATCATTGATAATTTTAGGTTCTGACTACAAAAGAAAGTCTTGATGTTAAACCTGATTTCATAAAAAGCTCTAATTTGTGTTCCTCTATCTAAATATCATACAAAAACATCTAAAGGAAGGTTTTTAAGGGTCATAGTTAGTCTAGAAAAAGTAGGGCTAGAAATTTCAAGTTCATTTATAGGTTTGGGTTCCACAAAAACTGGTTCTAGAAAATTTCCAGAACTTGTTGTATTAACAACACGATCACTATTCTTATCATTAAGCTTTAGAATTGAAAAATCTTCTTCAAGATTTTCAAGAGGTGTCTTAGGCTCATGTGGATAAGTTTCATCAAATTTTATGTGTACATATTCATCCATTCATTTGGTCCTGTTATTAAATACTATATAAGCTTTTATAAATGTAGAATAACCTAGAAAGTTCCTTCATCGCTTTTGGATGAAAACATATCAATATTATCATTAGTATTAAGAATAAATACTTTGAAACAAAATACTCTAATGTAACTTACCTTAGGCTTCCTATTATTCCACAGTTCATGAGGGGTATTTTTAAGAACATGTCAAATCAAGAATCGATTTATAATATAACAAGATGTATTTATATCTTTTTCCCAGAAGTAAATAGGTAATTCATACTCATTTAGCATTGTTCCTGCAATTTCATGAAGGGTTATATTCCTTCTTTATACTACACCATTCTGTTGAGGTGTCCTGGGGGCAGATAAATTGTGACTGTAGCCATTGTGTGATAAATATGTTTCAAAGTCGTGATTTTCAAACTCATGGACACGATCATTTCTAAGGGTCTTAATCTTAAGTCCACTAAGGTTTTCCTTAGAATTGGAGTATTTAATGAAATATGAACAAGATTCACTTTTGTGAGCAAGAAAGTATACCCAAGTTTATCTAGCAAAATCATCTACTAGAACATAGACATATTGATTCCCATTTAAACTAGAAATTCTAGATGGTCCAAATAAATCCATATGAACCAACTATAGAGGATGAGAAGTTGAAACGTCATTCTTTGATTTGAACAAAACTTTATGTTTCTTTCCCTTTTGACAGGGATTAGAAAATTTTTCTATAGAGAATTCTATTTTTGGTAGGTCTCTATCTAAACCATTCATAGTCAGTCTCCTAAGTGAATGAACATTACAGTGTACTAATCTTCTGTGCCATACCCAAGATTCATTAGGAAGAGAATTTAAACAAGTTACCATTAGTTTAGATGTAGGATTTTGATCTAAAGTATATAAATTTTCATTTCTTAAAGTAGTAGATACCAAAATATTTTTAGAATCAAATACATTGAAAGCATAATTTTAAAATTTAACATTGAAACCATCATCACACAACTGAGAAATGCATAATAGATTGTATTTTACTCTATCAACAAATAATAATTTAGAAATTAAAATTGAATCATTGTTACCAATCTGGCCTATGATGTTGATCTTTCCTTTTGAATTATCACCAAAGGTGACATGTCCTCCATAATCATTGATCAAGATCTTAAAGAATGAGTAGTATTTTGTCACATGACTTGAACATCCACTGTCCAAGTACCATACCTTTCTACATGATCTTTTTAAGCAAGTTTCCTACAAAACAGATTTTGGAAGATGATAATTTTGGTACCCAGATTTTCTTGGGTACAAAATGGTTAGCATGTAAAACTTTACGCACCCATATTTTTCTAATGGGTTTACTATATTTGACATATTAAAAGGATTTTGATAAATAGAATTTTTTTAGTATTTTAGAATTTTAATAGGTAGATGAAGCCTAAGAATTTCCTGAACATGAACTAGTAGCATAATGTCCAGATTTTGGAATAAATTTCTTTTTAAAAATCTGTCTCTATCCTAGTTGGTATCCTATACCAGTAGTATACTTTGGTGCAACTTGTTTTCCAAGAATTTGAGTGAGATTATTATTTCAAATTGTGAACATCTCTATGTCTTTTCTATGATTCTCATTAGACAATTTATGTTCAGTATTATACTTTAACAGTTGATCATTAGTTTCCTTTTCAATACTAAGATCAGATTTAACAGTACTAGACAAACAATACTGTTTATTTAATGATTTGTACGTATCTTTTATCTCATTTCAAGTATCTTCCAACATATTACAGTATTCAAATAATTCAACTTTAGACATATTATCATCATTAGTTGAATCAGTTTCATTCCCAATGTAATAATCATTGTGCATAGGGTAATTAAGTGTTACCTTAGATGTTTTAGTAATGAAACACATGATGGAATGATTCTATTCTTTAGAATCAAGAGAGATTCAGATCCACTTGAGTTGTCTTCTGAATCACACCATGTTTCCTTCCTATAATTCTTATATTTTTTGTCCTTGAAATAATATTTCTTCTTAAACATAAATTTTGGATAGTCAGCCTTACCATGTCCTTTCCTTTTTAATTCATAAAAGAATATCACATCATCTTTATCAGCTTTCTTCCAATCCCTCTTCCAATTATCTCATTGCTCATACATACCCTTATAGTTTTATTTTCTGAAAAACTTCTTATTACTATAGAATTTCAGGAATATCCTGGCTATATTAGCCATCTATTTATCACTGTCTAAATCTGAACCTTCACTTGTTGAACTTTTGACAGGTATGTGAACTTTCTCTGTGTCCTTTGATTTTAAGGAAATAGACTTAAATTCCACTAACTTCTTCTTACGTTCATCATATTCCTATTTTTTTACCTTTATCTCTTCTTCATACATCATTAACATACTAATTATCTCCTTGACAGGTAGCTTTCCTATGTCACATGATTCTCATATAGAGACAGATGTTACTCTCCATCTGTCTGGTAGACATCTCATTATCCTCATGATTTCTCTTTGGTTAGAATAGATTTTCTTAGTGAGATCATTTTATTAACTATCACATTAAACCTAAGATACAAATCAAGAATAGATTCATCCGATTTTATTTCAAATTTATCATACTTAAAAATGTATGAATTTATTATCATTTCCTTAACATCAGTTGTTCCTTCATGGAAAACATCCAATGTATCCAAAATTTCATAAGCAGACTTACATGCAGATATTTGATTAAATTATTCATCTCCTCAATCACAATAAAACACATCCATTGCTTTACAATTATTCTTGTAAGAATCCTTCATGGGTTCATCCCAAGTAGTTCTAAAAGTTTAGGGAATCTTATGCAGAGTCTCTATAGATGTGTATATGTCAAATCCCATACTTTCTAATTGAATTTTCATTTTTATTTTCCATTGGGAATAATTGACACCATTAAAGAAAGGTGGTCGGTTGGTAGCTACACCTTCTCTTCTGTTGTCCATAATAACTACGTTTTATAATGATATATAATGATATGGAAATTTATAATTAACAGAAACATTGAGGTCTTTATTATACAACTAAAATCAGAGTTAAAAAAAATGTTCCCAAATAGAGTGTTTTGAAAAACTTTTATCTACACCATTTGATACAAAATTTTGGTCGAAGTGGACACTCAATGTTGGGGGGGGGGGTGAATTGAGTTCCTATTAAAAATTTATATTTAAAAGTTTTATATTGAAATTCTCCAATGCATAAAACATGTTAAACTATACTGAATTTATAAATATTATAAGTGTTCAATGATTTTATCAATGATTGATTGTTTCTCAGTTATATTAATTTGATGATTAAGTTTGCTATTGAAAATAACCTACTGGCTAGCAATAATTACAAACACATTCTATTTCAATTATCAGAGTTACTTTAAAACTGGTTTGAATTTCAATGTAATTGGCAGCAGAAAATTGAAAATAGTTTAAACTAAAATAAGATGTACAAGAGTTTTAACCAAGAGGTTTAGTCTCAAGCAGATACTTGCTCCTATCAAAGAGTTTATATATAACTTTGATCTACACCCTGAATCAGGGTTTACGATAGTATTCAACCTGTCCTGGTCCTCATACCTCTACCAGATATCAATATGGGAAATAAACTACAACAACACACAGGTTGTCGAGGTCCTCATACCTCTACCACAGTTCTACGTGGGAATGTAACAACAATCGCACACATGATGTACAGGTCCTCTGACCTCTACCACAGTTCTACATGGGAAAGAAACAACAACAACACACAGGCTATCCAGGTCCTTAGTCCTCTACCACTGTTCTATGTGAGATACACAAAGGTGTATATTGTTTTTTGTGAGGATTTGAGTATCTTCCAGTTTAGCTTAGGAGTCAGTGTGTGTCCAAATATACATAAGCACACAAACTTCTTGTAATTTAATAAAAATGATCACAGCAGATCAATAATATGAAGACGGGTTTAGAATGATCTTCTGTGATGTCAATGAAGCACTTGACTCCATTGGATTGAAGCAGATAAAGCTTTGATTCCTTCTATGGAAGTTGTATGGAAAACAGGGTGTCATGGTTTTGTTCCTTTACTTCATGTATATGTGTGCAACATGAATGTGAGAGTATTCATTGTAGCTTTTGAACCTCCTCTTTGAACTCATGTTCTTGATGTGTATATGAGTGTTCTTTGAGTTCTTCGTGTGTTCTTCTTGTATGTGTATATTTGTGTATTCTATATGTCATAGACTTTATATCGAGATTTGATCGTTATTTTATATCTCATGTGGTGGTTCGACATAAGTCATGATTACTTCTACAGGTATGAGGTACGGTTCCCTGACATCCAACAAACATCATTAATTCATATCATACATAATGCGTGATACTTTTGTAGGTATGAGGTACAGTTCCCTAATATCCAACAATCATCATTAATTAATATAAGTTCTATTAAAATCCAAAAATATGATCATTGATAGTAATCAAACAAAGAGATAGAGTTTAGAGAAACAGCGGCTGGTTTCAATAGGTATCTCTTTGTATCAGTGAACTTGTAGCGGTGGACATGTAACGGTAGGTCTTACATCAGCAGTTGTTACTCTCTGTAATGGTAGCTTTATGTATCAGTATCTCCATGTGTAGTGGTATATCCCAGTATCGTTAGCTCCATATATCAATAGCTCCATCTGTCAGTAGCTCTTCGTAACGGTGAACTTATGTTGGTAACTCTTCGTAACGGTGAACTCCTATTGGTAGCTTTTCGTAATGGTGAACTTCTGTCAGTAGCTATTCCTTTCTATCGGTAGCTGTTATCATCGGTATTGGTGGATCTCTCTTTATCAATAACTATCAACATCAGTAGCGGTAGCTATATCTATCGGTAGCTTGTATCAGTGATCTTGTCTATCAGTAGACTTAGTCTATCGGTGACCTTTTATTATCGGTAGATCTATCTATATCAGTGACTTTAAAACTCTAATGCTTATAAATTATATGTTCTACGCATTTAATTTTCAGAATGAGTTAGTATCATGATTTATCATCGTTAAGGAATTTATAATCATAACTAAAAATTGAATAACATATTCCAATGACCTGATATGATCATTTTGATATTCTTATAAACTCATTATCTTGACATCATAATCAGAAAGTATAATTAATATACAGATATAAAATATTTGTTATTATCATATAATATCTAAAAATTATTAAGATTATCAAAACAGGTGAGTCCAACATATACTTTACCAAAACGTTTAGGGTTTTTTCTATTTTTATTTATATACCTAATGATTTCACTAGGGGTTTCTAATCTTATTCCCAAAAATAACTATACCTTTTTATGATACCAACTAGAACAACGCATAATTTTAATAAACTTTATTTCATGGTCTATTACCTGAAGGTTCACTAAATAAAATCAAAGAAGACCATGATGTCTACTATCTTTATTAATTAGGTATATAACATAACAAATTGATAGGTAGATATAGAAATATTATTGAAAACATCATTGACATTCCCTAAATTTACATTTCTCTTCTAAAACTATATAGGATAACCTAGGGGCATACATAAAAATTGGGTGGGCTGTAAATAATTGTAAGGGAACTCAAAAATAATGAAATAGGGTAAAGAAATATATGTAATCCAAGAGGATAAACAATATAGAATAAGAACTGTGAATAATGATCATGAACAATAAGGCATGATATAACATATCAGTATAAAGACATCATGGAAATATGGAAACATCATAAAACATGGAATCATAAGTATAAGTCAAGGTAAACCAATAAACATCTTGACATAGACTTCTTAGGATAACCTCCCTTGCACATTACATGTAATTTTAGGGGATTATATCATTACTGAATGCATTGGAGCACTATCTAGGCTCACCCATTATAGTCATATCATGTATATGCAAAAGTGTGCCACATATATCATATAAAAAACTAATGTCTTTAATCTATATTAACTATAATATTGAGGTTTATTTTTTATATAAAATTAAGTATTCAATAATATATGTATATGTACAAATAGGTGAATACCCTTGAGTGGAAATGGGTACAAGAATTCACTTCCCAGTAAGTGGGAATGAATAATATTTATGATATTTTCACCGCATAAAGATAGTACTAAAATGGTTAATAATTTTTTTAATGGGTGGGAAATGGGGCTATAAAATTTTTAAAATAAAAATTATATTATGATTTATGTGGAATAAAATATCACAATATTCAGAATTTGAAATCGAAAGGTATAAAATAGATGAGTTTCTTGAATAAGGAGGGGAAAGAGAGGAGCCCTTACCTTGAGAGGTTGATTCCAAAATCATGGGAGTAGCTTATTGAGAGATTAATGGATCCTAGGAAGATATATACTGTGGAATTATAAAATTTATGTTAGGATATATGGGGTTTTAGTGAAGTTAAATGAAATATTTGATTAATTTATATATGAAATAAGAGGGGGGATCATTATTGTTTCCTAAACATAGGGGTTGGACTCCATAAAAAAAGTAATCACAATCACAAATTATACCTTGTTCTTTTAAATTATTTCTAACAAATTGGATTGGTAGGAATTATTTAATAATATAGAGAACCTAACTCATTAAAATATTAACCTTGGTGATGTGGAAGTGAGTAATGTTCACAAATGACTGATTTTAAAACCTTAATATATAGTATAGGTTTTGAAGGATTCATAATAGATTACTAAAAATTAAAATATCCTAAAAAAGAATTATTTTTAAATATAAAAATATATTTTAGTTTTTAAAATTTATTTTAAATATTAAATCACTTTTGGGATATTTTGATGTCATAATGCATACCTTATATTTTCACTATATTTAATTTTTACTTGAAAATTCGTCTGTCTCAGAAAATTATTAAAAACTCAATATTATATAGTTTAATGAATATAAATCAAAAAAAAATATTTATTTTATCAATGTAAATGTCTAAATATGAAAATTTATATTTTTAAGTCAAATACTCATTTACTGCGAAATACTGGTGTTTTTACAATAACAATTTTCTGACCCTTATAATTTTTTTACATTATAAAGTTATATTCTCAATAATATATAATAAATATGATTTGATAATAATATTTTATTAAAATATTATACATTTCTAAAACTAATTAATTATTCAAAAAGAATTTCTTTGCTGCTTTTTAATTACCTAAAAATACAATTCAATTTTTGTCATATTGAAATCTAATTTTTATCAAACTTATTATTCAATAATTAATAAAGTAAATTAAATAGGGAATAAATATAATAAATATTTCATAGAAAATAAAATATCATTATTCAATCTATTAGTGTTGAGATACAAATTCTTTTATTACACCCACGAATTCCCTAAGGGTAAGGGGTGCGATTGTGATATTTTCTTGGGTGATTCAATAAACAGGGTTTGGGTAATGATCTTGATGTGCTTGAACATCTATTAAAAAAAGTTTCTATCATGATTAAGTTGATGAATATTGGAATTATCTTATTTAAGTATAATTTTAAAAATATGATATCACCATTAAAGGATCTGATAAATGAGCTTTATAGGGTATGATCCTACTGGTTGAGGTTGTCACTTCTTTTTTTTTATCAATTCGATTTATCATAACCAATAATATACTAGTCATATTATCATTATTAAATTAATATATTATAAAAAATCATTATTATTAACAATATTTGAAATCAAAAATACAGTAAAGTTGTTCAAAATATCTCAATTAGGGCATGTATTTTCTAAAATTAATAAAGATATAAATCATTAAAAAGGGAATTTCATTTATTAAACTTTAAGTCATTATTAGAATCTTCTTGGAGATAGAATTTATTCTGGAAACAATTCTATAATAAATTTTTGGATATAAATCTAGTTATGATGAGGATATCAACATTCAATTATACGACCTTTTCTATGGTTACTGTAGAAGGACTGTATAAAGCTAAAGACCAACTATGGTGTTTTCAACATAGAAGAATTGATATATTAGTTTAATATTTCATTATTTTACTAGTTTTTCATTAATTGGGAGTGTAATTATTTTTAAGGGGGTTAACTACACCTTGGATTCTTCCTCCCTTTTATCACTCTCACAAGAATCTGATTTTTTTTATAAATAAAATCCTATTTCTCTATCTCTCACAAATTATTCGATCTCCACACATGGAGGGATAACTTGTGAACATAATTCCACGATTTGAATCTAGAAACTATATGGTGGTTGAAAATAATGATGATTGTCACATTCTAATTCATTATTCAGAGGGTTTAAAGGTGATTTGGGGAAATGTGCTATCTTTCTTACACACATGAACTAATTTATATTATTTTCTCCTAAATATTTTTTTCTTCATATTTTTCATTTTAATCATTCAACAGAGTGATTTAAATTGATGTTGTGTGAATTGAATAATAAAAAATGTATCATTTGTTCATAGAAGGAATTTTATGATAGAGTTGTTAAATCATATGTTTATTTTCATAATGAGGATAAATATAATGTACTGAAATACATTATATATATGTTTGTTTTTTATATTAGAGAGTGAGTTGTGTGATTTAAAATATTAGTTGTGCTCTGATTGAGGTTGTGTGACACAATTAATTTATTTGTATATATGTGATAGGTAGTAGATGAGTGAATCATTATTGTTATGGTTTCTTAATCATAGAAAATACATTATCTTTTTTGTTTCTTTTTGTTTTATTCAGTTATTATTTTTATTTCTACCCATGTTTTTTATATTTTTAATTCCATTTTATTTCATGTAAATTTTTTATTTTTTTACCTTTATTATTTTTAAAATATACAAAATCTAAAAATAATTTTAGAATAATCACTAGGATGGAAACAATACCTCTTTGAGATCAACACCTTGGTTAGACACTATGATAAATATCGGGATATTTAAATTAATCTTGGTATTTTATACAACTAACTATCAAACATTGGTATTATTGTCAGTCAATCACGTTATTCTTAGTGATTTTTACTTTATTTTTATTATTAAAGTTAACAGTGATGAACTCACATATTCTTTATTTAGATTCACTATGAGACTAGACTCAGGTTTAAGAACATGAAAAAGACATGTAATATATATTGAATTTCAATGAAGGAAAAGTACATATAACACCTATCCATACTATGTCTATTATTAATAATATTTTAATATAGTTCCAAGAATTTTCCAATAAAACCAAGGGGACTAATATATGAAGGTGACACTTCAGTGACTAGTTGAATTAGAATATATGAATAAAATTATTAAAAAAATTAAAATAATTATAAGAATGAAATAATACATTCGTACCATTATTTGATATTGACATGACCCTAGATTATAATATAGATATTCTGAATCTAGATATTGTGAATTTATTTTGGAATGATAAGTGCAGTGTAGTGGAAACTTGAGATACGTTGGGAATGTTTTGGAATAATAATTATTTTATAGTTATTGATTTTAAAATATTTTATCTATTGGTTTGTCTCATTATTTATCAAAACGTAAACATACCAAACCATTCATGAACCAACCTAGTTTAAGCACAAACCATTCACTCATGTCCTCTCACAACAACAAAAAAGAGGAGTTCTTAATCCTTATGTTCTAGAAACTAGTTTTGATTATCAAATATAACCCAAATGGTATTGATTTAACCCATAATAGATAAATACATAACTAAAAAACAAAATTAACACCCAAATTACAAAATAAACTAAAATAAACATACCTCCACCTAACCTTGTGGATCACAACTAACCACATAATCACACTCACTCCATGAGAGACCAAAATTGGGGGAGAAACTAAAAATAAAATAAAAATGATAAAGAATATGTGTTTGAGAATAAAAATAACAATTGAGGATTATAAAAGAAACAATATAATATGACTTACGGTTAAATATAAATACATTTAATGCTTGTTTAAAAACATATATATTTAAAATATTTTTTTTCACTATTATTTTCAAATAAGCAACAAGATAATTTAAAAAAAAACATTTCCTCGTCCATTTTTCGAAATAGTTTCTAAAAATGTAATACTATAAAAAAATCCATTCATAATGAGAAACATGTAATAAATGTAACATAATAGTGAAATGAAAAAAAAACGATATGAGTATCAAAATTCATCACTGAAACACAATTACAACCATGAATAAAGAAAAAACATGAAACTAAATTGAAAAATAAAAAATATTATAAAAAATTATTTAATAGTCATGGGAATGTAATAAAACTACCTAAAGATACCCTAGATATACATTATTCAGATCTATCTTTTGATGTACAAAGAAATTCTATAGTCAATAACCAAATATTCTTATCTACACTAGCCTCACTGGTGGCACAACCAATAAGGACTATCTCTACTAAGGTATGCTACTCCATATTATTGAGACATAGATATAAAACATCTCCCAAACATCTAGATGAAATCATAGATCACATGCTGATAATATAAAAGATAATTGAGGAGGTCGTCACATGCGTGACACTATCAAGGGTGCTAGTATTCATTCTTTTCCAACCTATCGACACTATCCATGCTAAGACCATACTAGATAAAGAAAAACCATAAATGTTTCCATTAGATAAAAATCATTCCAAAGGTGCTAATAAAGCCTACACATCATGAGAGTTTTCAACTATATTAAATATTTTTGGAAATTAAATATTGTCATTAAAATTCAATAGAAAACAAGAAGAATGGATAAGAAATATTTGGACATTACTAATTAACATGTTAAAAATAATTTGGAACACATTTAATCATTTATAACCGTTAACATTTTGGTACATGTTTAAAATTTACATTAATATAGAATACACGTATCAAATATAAGAGGAAGACATGGAAAAATAAGGGTAAACCCAATGCTATGAATCAATAGAATTTTTTTTAATATACATACGTGAAAATAAATTTAAAACACTCAATAAAATATCCAGGAAATAATAGTTTTCAAATAAAACATCCATAAATAAAATACTTACAAAAAACCATGTCACTTTTGATGATGGACACTTCACACATATAGAAATATACACCTTCACAAACATATGTATATAGTTTGACCCAATGATCATTTTTCCCTCACTATGAGAAAATATGAACAAATAGGACACACACACACACATATTTAAATATATATGTGTGTCTGTGTTTTTATTTATTTACTCAAATTCATATCACCTTCAAAATTACATCATTAATCAACCTCAAAGAGGTCTAAGTCACACAAGGAAAATAAAAGAAACATGAATGTAAAAATAATTCAAAATATAATTTTGATAATGATTTAGAATGGATGAAAAATTACCAAAATAAAATGGAGAACTCAATTTCAATGGTCACATAAAGAAAAATCGTCAACTAAACCTCATGAACAATAGGAAGTAAGAAACAACACAATTGAACGTCCCCAAATCCAGTTAGGGTTCAGGTGGTTCAAATATTATAGAATAGTTATTAGAAAATGATCGATGAAAATGTAATAAAAATTATACAAATGTTGAGGAACAATCATCTGGGATGATCATACCCAGATTTAGGAGGAGAAATAACTAATCAAAGATAGAGTATGAGTAGGAGCACACAACAGAGAGCCTCTCTATGTGTGGTCTATCATTGATAATAGATTGTAAGAGTAGGGGTGGATCATGAAGAGTACGGGGAAGGGTTTGATATAGGATTTAATTTATTATCAATAATTTTATTTTTTTATTTTCTTTATTCTTTTTCTACTCATATTGTTTAGCCACACAGTTGGCCAAAATGTGATCAACCATGTGACCCGATCCATCAATATGGACACCCCACCAGGTAGGGTGAATAGTTAAGGAAGTAATGAATTATTTATGAATTCTATTACCCAAAAAAACAATTTATTTACTTTAAAAGACTACACATATTTTCTACTAACCTTGAAAGAATCATTTACCTATGCTGAAACATCCAAAAAATAGAAATTTTAAACCCGTACTAACCCAGAACTCAAAAATAATAATCTAAATATAATTAAGAAATTAAATATATTAAATAATTTTGGGTTAGAGTTTGATTATTATACCCACTAAGACATTTTCTACCCCTCCCCCCAAAGTCCAATGTGATTGAGTTGATCAGTTTAATTATTGACTACCATGTAGGACAAGACCTTAAAACTAAAAGACACAAGATCATGAAATCACATTCCATTTAATCCATAAAATTATGAAATCCCAAAGAGTATAGGATAGAATCATCAAAAAATGAACAAATATCCATAGAAACAACTAATGAAATCAAGGTACTCAAACTATCCAATAAAAGAATCAAATGAAGGGACCCAAATATCCAGAAACAACCTCAAAACATGGAGCACCCTGACTTATAACATATAAATCATGATAGAAAATCAGAATGGACTGTTTGGGATCGAATTGATCATCTATCACATGACCCCTACTTCTAGCCAACCAAACATCAATAACTGGGGTGATGTAGGGTGGAAAAAATATTTCCCCCTCAAAGAAGTTTGGAAATAGGGTTGACCATGAGCTCCTACTATGGTGAAATACCCACCATATTAATACTACTGTTGAACATTGATTTCCCAAGACTTAAAAATCATGGGTCCCAATGAGTTCTATTCTATAAGAATATATATACGATGTGATGAGAAACACAAATTTATAAAAATATATATATAATTTACTAAAAAATACTTCCATCTAAACTAGGATTCATAGAAGAAATCAAGGAAAAGGGAGTTTAACCAAATAAATAGTTGATGCTACTAAAAAGAAAACCACAAAAAAATAAATTCCAAAAATTAAACAATAGAATTAATTTTTATAGGGATACTTGGAAACCTAAAGGAATATGGGATGAGAAAATGTAAATAATGATCATAAGAGAGACCCTCGACACGTAATAATACTAATGGCACCAACCAAAACCCTGAACACTTACTAAGAAAAGAACTCAAGGGTATTTCATAAAAAATTAAGACAATTGGGTCTAACTAATCAGAATAAGAAGGTATGATACACGTATAAATTCCACAAACAAACATTCCTCATTAAAATCAACATTGGCTCCAATATCAGGTCAAGGGAAGAAATCCTAGGATTAATTCTCAAAACACTGATCCTTGGTGAACCCGACCGATCATACACATAAAAACCACTTCTTAGTCATCTCAAACACTCACATGAGACTTTCCCATCAAAATAAGTGACACCAAAATTGAAGCATGCACCTTATCAAAATGATAGATCAATTGAACAATAAATAATCCCTAATTATTTTCCAAAGGGTAATAACCAAAGGAATCATTATTCACAATTTCCCCAAAGTCTCTTTATATATCAAAATTAAAAAGTACAAAACAGTAAAAAATAACTACTATGATTTCCAAAAAGAAATGTTTTCAAAAATATATTAATGAAAATATAAAACTATTTATACTTTGACATCATAAATAAAAACTGTGGTAAACATCCACCACACCCAATAGCTCATCTACTATGTGAAAATATCCAATTTGAGCCCTAGGGAAGGAGATCCATAATTTGGAATCACCTGATAGACTATATTCTATTATTGATAATTATTTCCAGAACCTCCTCTTTTGGTAACACAACTTATAGAACCTCTTTAGGTTACCTAATAGGCCACACATAATATGATAAGAATAAATCATAGAGGCCGACCACCCACTCATTACCAATAATTTTATTGGGGAATACTATAAAATAAGAATCAATGTACTAAATCAAAATGAATAAGAAACCCAGACTCCACTTCTCAATCAAAAAACCAAAACCAAAACTCAAAACATATTTTCAAACACAAAATAATTTAAGAAAACACAAAAAATGGAAATATATAAACACACTAATGTTCTCTTATAAACATCTAATTATCAAAAAATTGACACTAACACTTTTAATTTTTATAATGTAAATAATAAACTGATAGTTTGGTCACTTACCTATGGTATTTTATGTAGCCTCACACACAGACATAGAGATATAAATATATATAATCATGTTCCAACATTTGAAAAAAGTACTCAAATACCAATAACGGTACATTTAATTTGCATATACATCCATATATATAATAATGAGAAGTCATTAGAATACCCAGAATCAAATAAAAGAAACATGATCCCTTTCTAAACATTTTTTTTGAAATACCCCAATTGATTGAAACCAATATTTTTAATAAAGAAAATCTCTTTAAAATCATCAATTCACATTCTGATCTACATTTACAGAACCATTCAAAATACCAAAAAAATCTATATACCTTTGTAAAATTGTTCAGTGATTATATATTTTATCATAAACCAAAAAATCATTTCCAAACACCTTAGAAATACCGGAAAAAATACAATAAAAAAACAAAATAATCCCAATAGTAAATGGATAAAAAATGAAAAAACATATAAATAAACTACTATGCACAACT
This sequence comes from Viscum album, assembly GCA_963277665.1. NCBI lineage: Eukaryota > Viridiplantae > Streptophyta > Magnoliopsida > Santalales > Viscaceae > Viscum > Viscum album. Next base: position 371,615,666 of record OY728160.1, on the reverse strand, counting down.
TGGGCAGAAAGTTTGGTGGGTCATGCACCTATCGTGCGTGCACACTAAAGGTCAACAGAAGTACCAAAATCGATTTTGTATGGTTTTAAAGACCATTAAATACAAAAATTTACCCAATAAGACCTTCTAAAAAGATACTCCAACTATTTGGACTTCACAAAAGAGCCCTCCATTTTAGAAATCAATTAGAAATTTTCAAATAAAGACTCAATATCCTCACAAAACGTCCAATAACCAAAGATTATATTGAAGACACAAACATCCCAGACCACCCTATAAATTGAAGCATACATATGAATTGGTTGTGATTATGAACCATACTATGATTGACCAATATAATTTAATAAATCCTAGCTCAAAACTAAAAAACATCCCAAAATAATGGGGGAAAATTTCTTTAATACCCCAATTTCATGAACCAGCCCTAGTTGACCCAAAACTGGTCACTCGAGCTCACCTAAAAAAACCTCGAGAGGTAATCCAAGTCCTACTAGGATGGAAACTACCATCGAGAATTAAATATAACTCAATTGAGAATTCTTTATACCATAATATAAATATAAATAAATAAAAACAAAAAAATGAACATTAGAGTAGAGAAATAAATAAAACTAAATAAAACTAAATATAACTCCATGTGCCCTTGTGGGTCACCACCAACCACAAAACCACACTCGCTCTATGAGTGATGAAAAATTGGGATGAAAATAAAAATAATAAAGATAAATAATATAGTCATGAGAATAAAAATTCCTAGTAGGGATTCCAAAATAAATAATCCCATATTACTTAAATTTATGAATAAATCAATTTTTTTTTGTTTTAAAGCAGGTATATTTAAAATATAATTTTTCCCTACCCCTTAAACACAAGTAATAAGGTAATAGTTTCATAAAAAACAATTTCCTAATCCATTTTTCAAAATGATTTCTAAAAATATAAGGCATTCAAAATATCCATTCATAATGAGAAGAACATGATTAAAAGAAAATATTTATGAAAATAAAACATGACATGTTTACAAAAACTGGACAGAACTGCACAAATATACGCCAATATAAGTAAAAAAACATGAAATGAATGTTCTATAAAAAAAATACTCAACCACATTAGATAGTAATCATGATATATTCAGAAACATCCTCTGAGAGTTCATAGATGTATTCAGTTTAGATACATCTACCAATGTATGATGTAACTTCATAGTGAATAACCAACAAAACTATTCACAATAGACACATGCGTGTAACTAACCACAATTATTATTTTTATGATGGGGATATAGTCGATCAAATGTAGACATAGATAGAAACTATATCTCAACCCTCAATATGGAATCCACGATCCTATGGAGATAATATAAAGGATAAGCTAGGTGGTTATCATGTGATTGGAACTAACATGGGTGACAACATGCATGCCTTTTCCCACTTACTGAAACCATCCAGTTGAATACTCTCCCTATATGGATTAAAACCATAAAGCTTCCAATATTATAGAAATAATATCAATTTTTCCAACTAGGATTACACATTATGAGAGTTCAAACCCATTTTGAAGAATGTGGTAAAAAAATATCATTAAATGTTTATAGAAATCCAGATGAAAAGAAAAAAATTTATAAATTACCAATAAAAATTTTAAAATCATTTGAAAAAATATTCAAAATTACAATTTTTAAAATTTTGGAATAAGTAGGAAAATATAAATTAATAAATAATACACATATAAAATCATTGTTGAAAAAATAAGAAAAAAATTGTAAACTAAATGATAAGCATCAAAACTATTTTTTATAAAAAAAAATAATTCATAATATATTGAAAAAAACAATAAAATTAGTAGATAATAATATTTTTTAAATTAAATGTTTAGACACTGGGTACTTACCTGAGACCATGTCAATTTTTGAGGATTACCACTTCACGCTTACATGAAAATAAACCTTCACTTATAAATATACATATATAAATATATAAATATACACTTTCACATAATGTACACATTTCCATCATTTTAATGGAATATGTACAGTGAGGTTATATAAATATGTGGATACCTATATATACAAATCAGAGTCAAATTCAACATTTTTGGTTTAAATAAACATCAAGGAGGTCCAAGGAAATGTATAATTATACAAATAACCCAAAAGACCAAAATTCCATGAATAAAACATGGCCTAAAAATTGTAATGGAGGAAAATGTACATGAAATGATGGATGGATTCATTGTCTTCCACAGTCACTGATAAAACAGTTCCCAATTGAACCCCACAAACCCTAGGGACAAATAAGAACCCAAAATGAGCCCCTTAATAAGGATAGGGTTTGGATAGGTCACGTGTTCAACCATGGGGAGGGGTAAACACACAATAGAAATAAAAGAATAATATATCAATAGAGGAAGAATACTCACTGGGGATGATTTCACCATGATTGGAGAGTAGAAATAGATAATTAGAGGGATGGGAGGAGGAATATGTAGCTGAGAGACCCTATGGGTGTAGAATATTTCATGACACGTAGACAAAGGGGAGGGTGTGGGGAATGTTGGGAAATGGGGGACGGATGTTGTATATTTAATAATTAATTTATTATTAATTATTATTACTATTATTTTTTTCGACCTGAACAGTTTATCCTCATGTTATACCAAACTATGGTCTAACTGTACAACCTTCTTTATTTCTATAGACACCCCACTTGGGTAGGTTTCATGGGTAATGTGACCGTGTTTTGGTTTTGCAATCATGTTTGCTAAAAATTGCACACACCCTTACCCGGTCTGTGTATAGTTTTTACTAACCATCCTATCACCATGAACTAATGATGCAAAATCTAGTAATTAAAATAAAAAATACTATCTAACATCAATGATAAAAAAACATAAATATAATAAAAAATTTAAATATAATTATTGATTCAGTGTCAGGTTATGACAAAATGATCTCTAGAGCCATTATACTTTTCTTTAAAGGAAGCCAATCCATTAGTAGATTGTTTTTTGGAGAGGTTGGAAGAGTCCGAATAACTCACTCCTAACTGATAATCACTCCCAAAAGAACTTTATAACCATGAAAAAGATCGATATGTCCAATTTTAAGGAGTTTTTTACTTTATATAAGGAGAATTTATTTTATTTGATTGTCACTATAATTAAGTTGATTTATATTTTTTCCACCTTACGTAGGTTTTGATGATTCAAATGATATTTTTTATTTTCTATAGAGAGTAGAACGAAATTAAATATCACCTTTTGATCCAATGATATAACTCCCATATTTGAGTGAAAATATGTGTTTTGGAGTAGATTTAGAGGAATTAAGGGTGATGGAACTGAGCATTAATTTGTGAAAAAAGGGAATGTTGATACAAATTCTCTATTCAGTTAATAATTAATTTTAGAAACTAAAATATAATAAAATATATATCTATAATTTCATTCTCCATAACTTGTTTACAACACTCATAATGTTTATAAAGAGGGCATATGCCCCTATATATTTTTTTCCATTTCCTTAAGTTCCAAACTGTTATAATTATATTGTGGGGGACATGAAAGAAGGTGCCTATGGGGACTTCCCACAACTATTTGAGATATAAAACATGGGAAAAAATATCATGAATTAGTTTTTAACCAATAAACCACACCCTATTTGGTTGTGGATAAAATAATGACTATATAGCAGTGGAAAATCCAAACATAACACCACTTTGGGGGTCATCTTAAGAGTTTTATTTATTTTTTTCCCAGTCTATTTCAATTAGATTCATTTTAGTAACTATTATTTTATTTCATAAATTGGAAAAAAATTAGTGACACACATATTATCACAACCATATCATGTTTCTTAATAATGGTATCATAGGCTATATCTTCGCACCTTGAAAATTTTCTAAGTATAAATCATTTTTTTCATTCTAAAAAAATGAGTGGGGGAAGGTATATCATATTTATATTGATCCTTTTTATGAATTTGAGGAAAAATTAATTTGATTAAAAATATTGATACACATTATTGTGCTTTACTTTTAAAATTAAATATATTTTTATATAAAATCTTGTGTGTTCACTCTAGTATATACTATTTTTCATGTTCAGTCTATTATATTATGCTAAAAATGATGGAGGCTGAGTTCTTGATAAAATATTTCAATAAAAAATAAATATTGAAATCGAATTTAATAATTATATTAGTACCCTCTAAATTATTTGGATTGAAACTATTTTTATTTTTTTATTCATTCCAAATACAAATTTTTATTATGATATCATGAAAATTATATTGTACTATCAAAAATGAATAAATGAATGTGCATTAAAATTTTATTTTTTATTTTTTGGGGATTAGATTATACAAACCGTCAGAGTAGAAATATTGGGAATTTTCATGGATATATAAGAGCAACAAGATGGGTTTTGTTGAATCAATATCCATTTAATTAAAATTATGGTAAAATTCAATACGAAATAATTTTTTTGAAATATCATATCAATTTTTCTTACTTTTTGAAGATGGAAATGTGATAATAATTGTAGTTATTTTATTCAAAATGGTGGAGAACTTTTTAATGAATTAATAGAATATAACCTTACAGTCATATGAGGTGTATTTTAAATTATGTAATTTTAAATTATTACCATTAATAAATATTTGGTTATTTTGTGTTTTTGAAATAAATCATGGAATATTGTTTTTTATTTGTTAATACATGGTTGAAATAATTAAATAATTTTCTTCTGTTTATTGCTATTATATTGAGGATATTGTTCGCTAAAAATATGTCTTTCATGATTAATCCTGTTCCTTTTGTGAAATTTTTTTATATCAATCTTTTTATGTATCTCTTATAAAAATTATGATGTTTTACAATCTTTTAATGTAATTTCAATTGAAATTTATTCCATGTTATGTTGTTTTTTGGTCCTTTGAGTTTTTGGGAAATCTGTTGTTCGAACAAAATTATATCCCATAAAAATTCCTTCAACTACCGAATTATAAAATATTTTGGAACTTTAACTTTTAAAATTATTTATTTAAACATGAGATACAAAATTAAGTGAAATATTGGTTATTAATTGTGGGGGAATGGTTCTTTAAGTTACTAAGCCATATTTATTATTATACACGTTAAAAATCCACTAAAAATTATAAAATTTGTTTTTTTAGTTTAAATTTAGCATTTTCAATGGATCAAATATATTTTCTTTAAATTTTGGTGTTTGTGACACATATAAGTGTCTAGTATCTATTACTCTAGGGATTTAAATTGAAATATAATATAATTTCCCTTTTATAAAAACTTATTTTAAGTAAAACATTAAAAGTATGTCTTCTGATTATCATTGGAATTTGACTTTTTGGTCTGAATGAAACTCACAATGATTTCTTCCAAATGGGATTTGAAACAAAATTCACATCAACATTAAACTATTTATTCTTTATTATTTAACTTATGGATAAGTTAATTATTTATTATTTTTAATTATTTTTATTATCCATACATTTGGTTACATATATTTATTTTTGGCTAAATTATTTATTTTTCTTCACCAAAACGTATTGTGATGTTTTGATGTTCATGTGGTATATAAATTGATGTTTGTTTAAGGATATTAAAAATGTTCAATTTCAACTATATATTTTGTAAAAGAAATAAATTTTTAATAAAAACGTTTAATTTTAATAGATAATTTACCTTTCATCTCTAAGAGAGTCTATTGGAGAAAATCATTTTAGAAATTGAATCTATTTGGCAGTTTAATTACTCGTTCTTGAGACTTCTTTTCTTCCAAATAGTTTTTTGAATTGATTAATATAGGATAATAAAAGATCTGTGTATTTAGGCCTAAAATTTGGCCATCAGTTAAATGTGTTTTTTCCACATTTTACTCGTGTAAATATTAATATTTATTATGTTAAATGTGATTTTAATGATATAAGTTTGAATGCTTTCCATTTTGGAATTGGTACAACTATTATTTGAATATATTTTTAATGTAATTAATTTTCAGTACTTAAGAGACTAAATGATTCTTGTATATATTTTACTATATTTTAAGGATGAAACAATTTTTATGAATTTTATTTTGATAATTTTTTTATTATATTTTTGAATTTTGGAAGTTATTTGTTCTTGTTATTAATGGAACATGTTCGTTAGAATTTGATAAAAGATTTTATGTAAAAATTTTACAATGTGGATTGGTATTAAAAAGTTTTTAAATGTTATTTGTAAGAGTAGAAACCTTGTAATATGTCTAAAAATATGAAAGGTGATAAACATAATTATTTAATCTTGTAAGCTAAAGGGTGTATAAAAGTATTGAAAACCCAAGAAGAACCGTGTTAGAGAATGATGTGAAAGAAATACATACATACCCGAATATAAATATTTATAGATTTTCTTGTTTGAGAATTTGATCATGTATAGGAATTATTATGTAATAGAATTAAAATAGAATAAAATTTATTCCATATTGATATATATATTTTACTAGTATCACGTATATGAGATAATTGGAGCGTCTTGTGATCAAAGTTTAGTGATTTAAGAAGAATACTTTCATATTGATCTCAATCCCTGAATCAATATTTAGATACTAAATCAAGAACCAAATTTGGGATTATTTTAATCCTGTATAATTTAATATGAGTGCATCTAGTGTCCTAGAGAATTTTTTTACTGATAAAATCCATGAATGTCGTACAAGTTTTCCCGTTAAAGATGGATCTCGATCTGTAGATACTATTTGGAAAATCAAGAAACTACTATGAGCCTTATCATGACACCTAGAGAAGTTATAATGATTCTTTGAGGATCAAATATTGAGAATTAATATTACTCTATGGATCCAAGATATTGATTATGATGGTTAACAAATGGACTATTTCATTAGGGGATGATATTTTTTCCATTAGATTTGTTTTTTATTACATGGATGACTTGATGAGGATGGGGTCTCATGTTTCCCAATTATATATCTATATATCTTGTTATAAACTCAAAAATAGTGTTTAATTTAATTCATACTAAAATTTCCATTCATGATTCGTGGATTTTATCATGATTTTTATGGAATATTGAACCTAGCTGAATGAAATGTGTTTTGGTACATTTAAATAAAGGCTGGATCTTCTCTTCCAAAGTAAATATCTTGATCCAAGTTGAAACCATGTTATTGTGTTTATTCAACTAATATCATATTATTTTGAGATAAAATATTCCATTCTATAGGATATGGAATTATTCAATTTTGAAATGTATAAGAAAAGTGATGAAAATTGGCACTATCACCTGTTTTTTATCGGAAAATATATTGTTTTGATATTTTAAAAAATCATTTACTTTTTTTAATAAATTTGTGAAAATTGAGAAGTAATTAGGAAGATTTATGTAGAATAAATTTTGTGTATAAAAAATCCTACCTCCTTTTTACTTGATATTATTCATATTCATGTGGGTATGTTACCAATCAGTTACTGGAGTTTACATTTGGTTACTCTAACATGTCTATGTAATGTTTATGTCTAGCTATAGTGAATTAAAAATATCTGATGCCATATATTAGAGTAAATTCTAAATTTTTTAAAATATTTTCTTTAATTGGGATGCTCATTCTATTTTAGGGGGTGAACTTCACACTCAATTCATGCCTCATCTCTCCATCTCTGTTGATTAACATAGGGGGAGACTCTGATTTTTTTCCTATAAATAAAATTATTTCGGTTTCTCTCTATTCATGTCCTCCGACCTCTATAGAAAGAATAATATCTTGGGAAGCTAGTTATAGGATGTTAATATTGAATCTACATGGAGTTTTAAAATAATAATGTTCTTAACATTATTCTTACTTGTTTTTGTTATTGATGGTGAAATAAGAATATACGATGGCACACCCATAAACAAGATCTATTTACTAATATTTTCTCATAAAAAATTTTCCTCTTATTTATTTTCTTCATTCAATAGAGTTTTTAAATGTGATTTTTCATGAATTGAATAATATCATGGGAATAATTGGTGTGATTAATATTTTTATTTGAAAATTGGTTAGATCTGGAGTGGCTTTTGACAGGTAAGATAAATATCATATAATGGAAGAAATTTCAAGCAAGATTTTTTTTGTTGTTTTAAAGATTGAGGTGTGTGATTTGAGACATTATTCATGTGATGAGGGATGTTTAGTTTGATATTTAAATTCATTATATTTTATTGATAGGTAGTAGAAGAGTGAATCGTCCCTTTTACAATTTTTTTCTTTCCGAATTCCCCTTCATCTCTTTGTTTCTTCTTGTTTTATTCCTTACTAATTTCTGTTTTTGTTTGTATTTATTTTCACTATCATTATTTCATCAATTTAATTTTTCTTCATATTCTATATTTTGTTACTTTTACCACTATAAAACTTCGTAAAAACAAAAAAATATTTTAAAATAATTACTCAGTCAGATACACAATTTTTTTAACACCAACCCTTGGGTTAGAAACTATGATATATCTAAAAAAATTTACATGAATATTTAATTGTTCAGATAAAATTATATTATTTTTCTCTACCTTCACTTTCTAACATACCAAACACCGTGTCATATAATTGTAATATTCATTTTCATGTTATCCCTCTAATAATGATATCATATATCTCTATACAATTAAAGGATTCTAATATGTATAAATAATGAAAAGTATTGAATTTTATCCATCACCAATTTATTTCTCTCTGTATTATATATGATATATATTCATGTAATAAACCTAAATACTTCCTCATGATCAAAATTTTACTAAGGAAATCTCAAATTTTTCACAGATTATTTCTACTGGTTAAAATAAACTCCATATCTAAACAATTTTTAAATAAAAATATTCCACACACCAATGACCCTATGCTATTATTCAATTCACAAAACTCAATTTTAATAGCTCTATTGAATGAAGAAAATAAATAAAAGAAAAACTATTTATGATAAAATATTAGTAAAAAAATATTGTTGTGGGTGTTCCATCGTATTTTCTTATTCACCTTCAATAACAAAAAATATAGAAGAATAATGTGATGAACATTAATATTTTAAACCTCTAAGTGGATTAGAATTCACATCCTATAACTAGATTCCCAAGTTATTACTCCTTCTATAAAGGTAGTCTAATATGAATACAGAGAAACAAAAATAATTTAATTTATAGGAAAAAAATTTGATTATCTCACACTCATAATATTTATCGATTTTTTTATTATTATAGATTTTTTTAATTGTTTCATTTTTTAATATGAGTTTTTTTTATAAGATGGGTTTTCATTGGTTTCCACAATATCAATAAGATATTTAATTATTAATCTAATATTGATATGATTTTGGTAGACATTACATATTCAGTTTGGTGATTTCTTAGTTTATGTTGGATATAAAACTAGTTATATTATGACTGTGTGTTTATTATAATTTTTCATTGCATTATTTTGTTACATAGAAACCCCCTAAACATTATATGGGTCAATTTTTTCCTAATAATCTCTAAGGGATACATATCTTACTAAATTTTTTGTTTTGTGGTGAATTTTTCAAAATATTTCAAACCAATCATTTTGTTGATTTAATATGGCCATGAATAGGTGGTAAACATGGTATTTGTTATACATATACACTATATCATAAGGTAAAACATGGTTATAAGAACTACATAATTGTTTGAGTTTCCTGTTAGATCTTCAAACCATGTAATATTGTATATGATAAATAATAATAGATACCCTTTGATTATATATCCTATAACTGTTATCATGTTTTATTTTACATATAAAACATAATTTGATGATGTGAATATTAATTTAATAATAAATAGGATTTTTTATTGCCACTTAATTGATGAAGTTCCCATTGAAACTATTAAAATGATGAAAATATATATGTTTTTCCTTATATAATATATGAAATGTTTTAATCTAAGTGAATTTTTTAATTTAATAAAGGAGTTATATTAAAGGAGGTTCATGGAACACATCTGGTACACACTGGGGATTGTTAATTTCTTTATATCCCTCTCATGTGTTTCTATTCATTTACCTTTTAGAGGAGGTGATAACACACATTTCCAGGATAACAATTCCTACTGAATCGTTTAGTGATTTCAAATAATACTGGTCCCCATTAGTGAAAAAAACTCTTTAGATGTTGCATAGTGATCTTGATTAATCCCACTATTACAATGGATTTATAATTGAATTTAAGGTGTAGTTTTTTATATATTTTCCTACATATATATATTTTCTAATCCCTATAGATATTTTAATGAGTTTTTCATTCATTTTCACTAATTTTTTATATAGGTATACTCTATAAAACTATCCACTAGTATTATATAAATTTTTTATGATGAATCCATAAGATGAACATAAAAAACTATTATATTATTATTTCATCCAAAACCATGTCATGGATTAGAAATTTATTTTAAAAAAGTTTTCTTTTTTATAAAATTACAACATTTTTTAACGTTTTCAAAAATGGGTTTTTATGAAAATATTTATGGCTCTTCAATCATAAAATAAATCATCGTATTTCAATATTTTTGCATTACATTTTTCTAACTTGTATAGTTTTTATTTTTGGAAATTATATTTCATTAAGAAAAAACATTTATGTATAAAATTTCATCTAGTAATGAAATATAATATGGAAATATAACACAAATAAAAATATGATTTAAATGATGTTTTGTGTTAAAGAAGGACCTCCGTTTAATTATATATAAAAAATGGTTTTGTAGAGAAACTACATTATGGTTCTTGGTCATGGTTTACAGAAATTATCCAAAATATTCTCAATATAGTTTATATAGATGCATACTATGTCAATAGTTGTTTTATTATTATAATTGACTAAATGAATTACAAATTATGTTAAATGTTTAAATTATTCTTTCATTTTTGAAATCCATTTTCATATATAAATTTTTTATAATTGTTATATTCAATGATTTAATTTATAATTTCAAACATATTATTATAATTTTTAGGATATTAATATAAGATTTGTATGTTTAATATGACCTATTGATATTGTTTTTCTGTATCCAAGAATGTGATCTGTTTTTTAGTTATGAATTATATTATAAGGATTTATTATAATTTGATAACATTATATGTTTTTGTTTTATTTTAATTGATATTTATCTTAAATAATTATTTATTGATAATGGTACATTGGGTCAGGATTATCACAAGCATGTGTGATTAGGAAATTTCAAGAAAAGTGGTGGTTAGTGATCTATCAAACCACACAGGATATTGTGGGGATTTTGATTTTGAATGATTCCATGAAATTACATGAAAGGGTTTCATATACCTTATCTATTAGATACATTTCAATTTATGTAATTGTTATTTTATTTAATTATTTTGTAAGTAAAATAAATCATTAGTTGTATGAGGTTTTTACATTAACATATTTGGAATAAATTATTTTTATTGAAGTAATATGATTAAAAAGTAAATTATCAGGATCATGTAAGTATATATGGATTGAATTTCATGTAAAATTTTGAATTACATATAATTGTTATATTTATAGATGATATTATTAAGATATATATAGAAATGGAGAGACTATTAAACAAAATAATAAGTTTGAGATTCCTATAAAATCACATATCAAAACCTTAATCATCAAAATGAGAAAGTTCATGACAATGTTGAGTTATAATTTATTATGTAATTTAAACCACATATAATATTTATAACCTTAATATTTAGGTAAATATTTCCCATTATAAACATTAGATTAAAAATAGCATGGAAACCCAATGAGATAATATACCAAAGGAATAGAGTTGATTTTATCAATTTAATGGATTTGGTATAACAATTTTCCATTTTACTACCAAAGAGTCCTATATGATATAAATTATTTGATATCATTCTTAAATAAAAACATTTCTATAGGATAATTATTGAGTACTCTAAAATTAGTGAAATATATATATTAAACTACTAATTGGATATCATGTTGGATTTCGTCATATTTAGTTAGAGTAAATACAATTAAATATCATTTCAAAATGATATAAAACATTAGACTCCCCAAAGAATATGTATTTTTGTAGATAATTTAATGCATCATGAATATCAAAATGATATTTTTTTGAGGATGGACCTATAGTTTAATATAGTGGTTTATATGGTTGAGATGTTTTTTCAGGTAAAAACATTTAGAGCGTACTGGTGTGAATGTTATAGAAATTTATTTTTTTAATTCTATATCATTGGTATTTGGTAATTATTGATAAATATAAATTTATAAATACAAGATAATTAATATAATTATAAGTAGATATAAATATATGAAATTAGGAAAGACTTACTTTATTAGAGGCTGGTGCTTATGGTCTAAGAAAAAAAGGTGGAATAATTGAATAATTAGAAACTAATTACTTTGTTTTTTCCAGAAATATATTTTTGATGTATATATCTTTTTTTGGAAACATGGTATTTAAATTCATTAATATGTACAAGAGTAATTATATAAATGAATGAACTTTTTTCTATAATTTGGAATATTGTGAAAGATATATATATTCTTAAAAGGATAATATTGTTTATAACATATAATATAAGAAGATAAAGGGATATTTTTTACACAACATATCCTTGTAATTATCACTATTGGTATATAAATTAGAAATACCTTAGCTGAATTCATATAGATAGATTTATCAAATCATTCAAGTGAGAATAATTAAAAAAAGTGAATATTTTTTACTAGAAAAAACAACCACAACACCTTTTAATAAAAATTATAATAGAGATAATGGACCATAAGGTCTTATATATTATTAGGTATAATAACTAATGAGTTCATAATCAAGTGTCTAGTATAGGAACATCATATACATTATTGATAAATTCACTTACTATTACTATTTGTTTCTATTGAGATAAAAATTTGTTACTTTTGCAAAATTCATGGTGTTCAAAAATGAAGAACGGAATATAATAGAAAAAATTATTAATAGTTTTTTATCGTATGAGATTGGTGAATACATTATCATATAATTTAACAATTATATGACATGTTATTCAATTATTTTATAATTCACCATTGTAAAAATACGACAATTTAATGTCATGTCTAGAAGGTATTATACCTTGTATGATAAGATTTGATTGACATTGAGTCTGTGTGATCATCCTATTACCTTAAGGTATATTCAATGGAAAAATTGATTTTCTAATCAACCATATTCATTATAAATAATTTATAAACACATAATATGGGTTATTTATTATGATTCAACCCAATTTATATTTTTTTGAGGATTTCGGGTTGTGGAGCATACATATAATGGAAGGATTCGGAATTTTTCCCCTAAATTTGTTAAATTATTTTTATAAACAGTATAAATGAAACGATGGAATGTTATATCTATTAACCTATTATCCACAATGTATTTATTTCTATATATATTTATATTCTTGAGAAGGATGAAATGAATTATGGAGTTAGGGGGTGGAAAAATGACTATATTGATGGTAAAAATGAATATACAAGATTGATTCCTAAGATAGAAATTGATTTTGTGAAATAATTTATTGAGGAAATAGAACCAAAATTTATTATATAATATCCTTATTGATTTGTTGGGATTTATTATAAGTATATGAGATATATATTTATTCTTGAAAATTTTGAAGATGCAATGTTCATAGTTTCTGAACACAAAAACTACTGAGAGTTTATGTACAACAACTAATTTTTTAACATATTGGATACACTTGAATGGGTAATAACTTACTTTCAGGTGATTTTTATATAGTCAACCATATATGAATGATTAATGTCATAACTAGGATATAAATTGGTGGAAAAAAGGTTTTACAATACTCATGGTATTGATCGTTATGATGTTTAAAAATATAAACTGATTTTAAAATTACATTACTTTGTAGTAATTTATATGATAAAATTAATATGATAAAACCTTAATGTTTTGATGAAAAAAATTATGATTCTAATCCCTACAAGGTTCAATAGTCCAATTAATAATTTAAAAATTATTTTTAAAATTTGAACATTTATTTTGATGATTCAACCAATGATTATGGTTAAATTATGGACACATGGGATTAATATATATAAAAGTATGTTAGTGGGAATTTTATTTTATTACTATTGTTATATGTGGATTATATACTACTCATCTAAAATAATTTCCTGACTTTATATTCTATAATGGTTTTTTTGTCAAATTGTTTCCTAATGAAATATATATGAAATTTGACCCATATGTAAGGTATAAAGATCTATAGATATATATCTTAAATGATTATTTGATTATATCAGAAAATATATAATATTAAAGTGTTAAAAAAAATTAATCATATACAACTCCAAGGAGTATTTACTATAATTTCATGAAATTATTCTTAAAAATTCTCAATTTCCTTCAGAAGCGTTAGAAAAATGAAATATTGATTGGATTAATTATGTATATTCTATGGGATCTATCATGTATGAAATATTGGGTACTCCAAATGGGGTATATTTATATTTTATTATAACTACTAGATACCAATATGATCTTGGTGAGAGTCACTGGATGTTTTTGAAGAATAACTCTAATTACTGGGGAAAAACAAAGGCATTGTTTGAAATGAAATATTTGGATACTGGAGAATATAAATGGGAATAAAAAATACTATTTAAAAAAATTGGCATATAAAAAATTGAACTAGTTGTTAAATAAAATAGTATAATTCATGTTCCTAACGAAATTAGTGGAAATTCTATTATATTGTTCATTTGAAAAACATCGCCCTACAACTGTCACACATACCCTATCCACTATTTCCCCAACCATCATGCCCCATGATCTCCACTATGGCTTCGAACTGAATCTGCCATATCTTCATAACCAACCTTATGAATCCGTGACACCATTGCAGACCATCTCCACTATCATGCCCCATCACTTCTCCCTCACACCCTATATCCCTATCTCTCCTGTCACGTCACCCTACGATGTTCATCATCTTCTCACACCTATATTCATATCACCCCCAACTCCATCATCATAGTCACCCCTTTCATTTCACCCTAGTAATATTATTATTATTTTTCTTTCTTCGCTATCTTCCCAAGAATGATCACTTCCCTATGACTATTTCACCCCCTCCTTCCATCATCACTATTATCATTGACATGCCACCTTTTATTAATGTCATAATTGATGTCATAACTCTTCCAACCGATTATCATTGTTGGGAACCCTTCAAAATTGTGTCCCTATTGAGGTCACAAGTGCCCCTTCCACCATGATTTCCTTTTGTAGAATAGAATCATAAAATAGGGAATATATATAAAAAATAAATTATTTTTCTATATGTCAACATTTTTTCAAGATTTTTCTTATATTTTTCCTATTATACCTAATTCTTTTTTTATTTCAATTTACATACCATCCCATTTCAAATGAATTTGGTTCCTGTATGATAAATATTTCCTATGGGTATATTCAGTGGATTTTATTTTTAGAAATTGATCATTACAAAGGGTTACATATATACTAGTCTTCAATAAAACATGGATTCTATGGGATTTCAATAAGAGTTTCTGTTTTTATCATGAGTAAATTAAGAAGTTGGAATATTTACAAACAATCATCATAGTATACCTAAAAAATTTATAATAAATAATTATTATAAATTCTATAAAAGATTACTTTTTACAAAAATAATTTCATCAAAGGACATAGGGTGGTTCTATGAATTTTTTCAGAAATTAAATTTTAATATAGAAATAATGGATCTATTTCTTAAGAAAAGTAAACTCAAACAAAACAATTAATTAGAAAAATATTATATAAATACTATTTAATTTAATAAATAAAAGATTGGGGTGATTTAAATATATTTTGGGTGGCTATATATAAAAATATCGTAGATTGATTAAAAAATTCATTAACAAATAAGAAGAATTAGGATCATGTTATATATATGGGTATTAGATACATTAGAGATGGGTTGTAATGTTTATCTTCAATATAAACACATCACGGTTTTATAGTTAAGGAAATATCATTTTATTATTTATTCATATGTGCTATGTATATTACATGAATAGTGGAATGTTAAAAACCTCCAAATTATAACTATTACTTCCCATAACTGATGATCATCTTGGATTATTATCACAAGTAATTATATATTAATACTATCATGAGTTTAATCTATTATATGATAAAGAGTGTATCCATGAGATAATAGGTGAATAATTATTATACAGACTGAACCTATAATTTATATCAGTTAGAAATCCATATGGTTATTAATATAAATAGGGTAGTGTGATTTATATAAATCCCCATTACCTATGGTGGATAATATGATTTTAATGTGAGAAATTATACTTTGATAGCTTTGTTATGTCATCCTTGAAGTTGAAAAAATTAGATGGTAGTTTGGTATGTCATTGATCATATCATCAATTTAATTACTCAAGGATAATATATTTCCATTTGAATTATAAAATGACATTTTGTCCCACAATTCAACTATGTATATAAAAGAATGTACATTCCTTATTGTGGGAAATGTGACATGTCCTTTCAATTTATTTTTTAGTCAAAGTGATTATATAAGAATTAATATGATGTATTGAGATATATCTTTAAAAATATATGTTTATAAGGATATATGTGTTTGTTTAATCGATATCATAGTAGAACATGTTTTAGAGTAGGAAGAAATAAAAAATTTATAGGTGATATTATTTAAATATAACTTTGGATTTAGGAGTTAGTTATTTTTATCAAAGATAAAAATACTATATTTTCATACAGTATTCCATTTAATATATAATAATTTTTTTAAAAACTATGTTTCTAAAATTTGATAAAATTTATATCATAATCATCTATAAATTATTTTTGATTAATTCACACATACAGGAAGAGTTTTCATTAAATTTTTTCGTTTCTATTATATGTGATAATGTTTTGAAAACATATAACAAATTACAACCCATGAAATTGTGAGAATATCTACATCCGTGTTTTTATTATAATATAATTCTTTAATGTACATTATAATTTATATAATCCATTATAATGGATATATTTTACAAAAAATATCCAAAATTGATTATATTATTTGACTCTGATTGTGATATATCATATAATGATTTAAATATTAAGTGAATAACCAATTTTTTTCATAATAATCTTATTTAATTATGTTTTAGTTAGTTTTTTATGGTTTTCTATACAAAATTTGTTCATTTCATAGTGTGTAAAATATTTGATCTATTTATGGATCATTCATTCAACAAAGGTGTTTTATAGAGCAAATGGAAAATATTATGAATAAAATATTGATTATTCATAAATCATAATCTCACTCTGATGATACTCAATCTATTTATCTTTGTGGTGGATATGATATAAAACCTTTTATGTATAAGGGGACATTCTAAATCAATAAATTATTCTAAGGGTTTTTTTTTAATCTTATTATTTGAGTAACCCATTTTTTTCAATTTTAGGATCTTTATTAAACACATTGTGGTAACGTTTTGATCTTGGATATTCAGGAAATAATTATTTTGTGGAATTTTAATTTAATTTTAATTTTTATTATCATAAAAGATATTATGTACGGGTTTTTTGTTTCCCTATGTTAATTTTCCCCAAATATATGTCCCTTTAAAAAAATTAGTTTTCACAAAATAAAATAGAATGTATTTTAAAACGGGGGTTTAAATAGAAATGTTGTTTCAAAAATAATTTTAAAGGAAATGTTTATTTAAATTTTATGGTTTAGATTTAATATTTTTAATTAAAAATGATTGGATTTTACAAAAAGGTTCTTCATAGTGTTTAGATTATTTCCATGAATTAGTAAATTTTACTTATTTATCCTTTGATTACTTATACTGTATTTTTATGATATTTTAAAATATAAAAAATAGGTATGGTTTATAAAATTGGGTTTGTCATATTATCCCTATATGGGTAATTGCATTTTTAATGTATGTCTTCTTGTGTGGGCATAATCTATTTTAACTGAAAAATATCTCTATGGGGTTGTTATATAGCATGATAATTCATGATATGTGGTGATAATAGGTAATCATTTCCCTATTTTATGTATTAGAAAAACATGTTCAGGATAGTCTAGTGAGTTACATTATAATTTTTTGTTAATGGGACATTTAAAGGTATCCACTGTTGTTTTCATAGAGTCTATGATTCTTAATATCCCCCAACTACTTTAAGAAGAGTTTAGGGATTCTAGTGAGATTTTTAAGTGAACCTATTATCAGGTTATTAGATAAATATTGAGTGGTTTGTGGAATATTATTTTACAAATTGATGGTGATTGTGTTAACTATCAACCATAAAAGTAGTATTACTATGTTATGAGGCTTGACTCATATATTAGGTCATAAATGGGAATATAGGTTCTTGGTATGTTTCATGTGTAAGGATATAATTCAAGATATATCCCATGTGTTAGTTAATGGTAAAGGATGGAATTGGGTAGAGATTTAGTAGGATTGGTTCATAACTAATTATAAAAAAGGGATTTGAAACTTTTTTTTCTTTTATATATAAGAATATTTTGAGATTAATTGTGTTACAATGATCCATAGAATGTGTGAGAATCATAGGATGGGAGATAAGTGAAATCTCACATTTTATTTTTATAATTTAACCAGTCTTATATTTAGAAACTAGGAAAATAGAATATATAATAGGGTTTGGTTTAGTAAAGGACCCTATATATTACGATAATATCTATTAAGAGGTCACGAATTAAAAAACAACCCCGAATAGGGAGTCTTTGTTAGAGTTGAACTATGGGATCTTAATTGAGTTGATGGATATTCTCTAATGATTCAATTCACCATATTTATTTGGATGGATTAAAATCATGTTTTGTGAGTGTTTTCCTAAAACCCATTTCATTCTATGGGTTTATTAATAAATGATGTAATTAGGACCATTTTCATATTCATGTAAAACACATACATATGGTTTCAATCATTTTATGATTGAGGCCTACATTATAGATCACCACAATGAATTTGGTAAAGTTTTATATCTCAGGAGATAAGGTTGTGTTACAATGGTTGTAAGGCTAAGCCTAAATGTTTATGGTACACGAGTGGTTTTCCCATTCCCCAAAGAGATATTATAAGGATTAACCCTTGCCTATTATATTTTGGTATAGTTATTATACTTGTACATTATGTGATGAATGTCTCAATTAGTACTTTTGATGCATGATTCGTGCACATATTCATGACGTATTCTAATGTTATTCGTCATGAAAATAACATGTCCACATCTTATTTACTGATTAATCTTATGTTTTATGAAAAAAATAATTATGGAATTATTTATATATTATGATCTATGTTTAATTGTGTTTTATTTCCTATTGTCTTGTTAAAATAACATCCTCATATCCTTATACTAACATTTTCTTATTAGGTGGAATTATGAAATTCAATATTTATATCTTATGTTTAAACTTACAGTGCATCTAAGGTTACCCTTTTCTTGTGTTTCCATTCACTAGGTAATTGATAATATTATTATATATGATATTTCAGAAAATATATCACATGGGGATAATTTTTTTTGATATATTAAATATCTATCTTAAAATAATAAATTCTTGATTTAGTGTTTAAAATGTTCCTTTAGGGGAAAGATTTGTAGTTTCATAGTTATTAGTTTCTGTTAATTAATTAATACTGGAAAATTGAATTTCTGTGGGTATATAAGTGATTAAATATTTTATATAGATATAATAATTTTAGATGGATAGGATTTGGATTTTTTTAGTAGGTAGAAAATTAATTTTTTAAAGTTTGTGTTTTCGAACAAGGTCATGGAGTGTGTTTATTGGCTATTTCATTTAGAATCAGACTAGGGTTTAGATAAAATTATAGGATATGATGTTTTTAGATGAGGTTAACATATGTTTTTTATACACTCAAGTACTAATAATTTCAAGGGTGATAATTGGTACAATGAAACAAATACTATTTTTAAGTCTTGTGTGATTGGATTTTAAGGCGATTAATGTTATTTTCGGAGCTGTTTATTCAGGTTTGAGAACAATGTATGATTTTGGTATATATTGCCATTACTAATAGTATGAACTTTGATACCATGGTAATTATGGATATTTTGAGAAAATATTAATATATTTTTGGGAGTGTATGTGATTATGGAATATATTTATTTGAATTTCATTTAATGGTTGGAGAATAATGGATAAATTGAATTATGTGATCATAGGTTTCTATAAATTGTGTATTTAGAATATAGAAGGAAGGATCTTCTTAAATATTTTACTATTTTTTAGGGATTATGCTATCGATATTAAGAGGACATAAGATAAGGAAATCTAGGTCAAACTAAAATAATTTTTTTATGAACCATTAGAACAAAATATATATTTGGTTAAAAAGAGTTTTTCATAGGATAAGGAAATTATTATTGAATTTAAATATTTAATTATTTATATATTATTTTCATAAAAAAATTATTATTTTCTGAAAACATAATTATGAAAATGAAAATATAATATATATATATATATAAATGCATATGACCAATTATGGATTCATATTGAGCACAAATGGTCATAACAAATCAAAATCATGACATTTTACTGTAATAATATAAATATATGAAAATATAATTTCAAAATATTGTAATGTATATAAATCATTAAAAATTATATCTTTATTCATGACTATACTATGAATATACTCAACTATTTTCACCACTGAGAGAAATTAAAATTGGTAGTTTATAACTTATTTAGGGGGGATGTAACACCCTTCGATTTTAGTTTTTATTTCCCATTAAAGAAATCACGTGTTTATGATATGTTGTGTTACAAGAAATTATGAAATAACATATGTGATATTTTTTTGGTATAATATTAATATAAAAAATCAAAATTAAAAGGGTTTTAATTCACTTTTGAAAACACCATTTATTCAAAAGAACCCATTTTTATGAA
This sequence comes from Viscum album, assembly GCA_963277665.1. Lineage (NCBI taxonomy): Eukaryota > Viridiplantae > Streptophyta > Magnoliopsida > Santalales > Viscaceae > Viscum > Viscum album. The sequence goes on along the minus strand of OY728160.1, from coordinate 371,594,618 downwards.
TTGTTTAATTTCATTAATTTTTTTATATTTTAAGGAGTGATATCAATAAAATTTGTAGATAAAATTAATGAGATGGTTTGTGAGCTAAATTAATAACATATAATAATTAATTAATTATCTATAGGGAATAATATTTCAATTATTAATGGTTAATCAAAAATGTTTTGTTCAAAAACATTGATTTTATTAATATTATATATGTTTATATTTAAAAATTAAATCTATAATTTATTAATTATTAATATTAATTAAATAAATTATATATTAATATTCAAATAATATACTAATCATATAATGATTATTAATTTTTAAAAATACATATAAACTTATTTTTTTGATTAATAATACATTTTTCTAAAAACAGTTTTGGTTATGTTAAGCACTCTTATATTAGAAATATTTTTTATAAATTATACAAATTAATTTAATGAAAATGGATTTAATATTTTAAATTATCATTTATAAATTATTTAATAAGATTATTTTTATTTTCATTTATAATAATTTATTGTGTTAAAAGTTAGTCACCATAGTGAAAGATAAAATAATGTAAAAGTGATAACTATTGAGATAAACTCAAAAAATATCCTAAAAATGTGTCTTAAAATGTGTTTATAATGGATTTATGAAAATTAAGTTATCTTATATTTAATAATTTTTTTTCATTTTAGATCCACTTTTCTAGAATATTACAATAATTTACTGTCAATAAATTAGTATATACAAAAATACCACCCCATCTCATTTTAAAAAGGACCGGTTCAACGCACTTTATAAGAGAAACTAAAAATTAAAATTCATCCATATGATCTTATATATTTTCTTCATTAAAACTCTTCTCACATGATTATTTACCCCTAGTCTCAATAGAATTCCCTATGTCCTTCAAAACTAATAATACATTCAATATAAGATATGATTTATTCTTTGTTATTAATGGCTACATATCCCTATTTATCATACAATATTATGCATTACCACATATTTAATATAATTAATCATTTTTTAATCCAATCATAAGTCTTAAATTAAAGAAATATTATTACTGTATAATAATATTTTTCTACTCAATAAATCATTATATAATGTTCCTGTTTTTATCAATTTTATGAGTTATATGAATGATGTTATAATGTTTAAATAACGACAGACTAAGGAAAATTAAATAATGGTAATTTTATTAAAAAATTGTTGATTTGAGATGATATGAAAACTATATAATGGTAACATGATAATTTATATTAACAAATCAATTTAATTATTTTCTCAATTCAATAGGTAATAAAAAATAGTTTTAAATATTCCATGAGAGGCATCACTATAAGTTCCATGAAATTACCATGGGAATCTAGAACAATATCAAAGTCAAATACAATATATGTTGTAACATTATATAGGAAATGAAACCATGAATGAAATGTAGGAATTTGAACCTCCAAATAGAAGCATGGAAAAAATTGAATTCTTAACAACCAAATATCAATTCTAAAAAAAATGATTAATTTATGGGGAATAAAAAATTATAAATTATAGTTTCCCACAAATATCATACATATATATTACACCTCAATAGATAAATATTAATTACATAACATGTTTATGCATGCTAGAATCATATATGTCTAGTATATTTGGTAACATTGAAAAAAAAGCATTTTTTCATCATATATCTACAGCAAAACCCACTTAGTTCTGCATTACCAATACCCTTATTAGCTATAAAATACATAAAAAATCTTTCATCATAACCTGGGGAAAAGAAACATAATAATGGTTGACATCATATTGTCAGTATGGGTAAATTAAGGATATATAAAAGATAAATTAAGAATAATATGATAATAAAGGTATAAAAAACTGATCCCATAGTTTTGAAACCATTCAATTTATATTATGGATTATAATATTGAGTTGTGGCCTAATTCCTGGCAGTTAATAAGATATGATAAATAAAGTAATCAAAGAACATGATCAACATGATCATTATATTAGCACAAGAGAGATGTTTTTAGAATATATATAAGTATAGAAAATCATTTCATTAGTATTAAAGGATCACAAAAAAATACTATAATAGTTGATTGGATCCGCTCCCCAAACCATTACAATAGTCAAGGTTTTCACCCAAGACTATCATAGAAGATAGAGTCCCATATTGAAATTTGATCACTCTCCATTCCAGTCCAATTAATCTCATGATATAACCATCTTCACCCAATTAAATTGAGATATATAAATTGCTAGTACAACCCATCAGACAATTAAACCATAAATTTGTGTTCCAAAATAAGATACAACATTAAACACATCATAACTAAGGAAAAAAGAAATGACTATTATAAATATCTCATCATGGAATAACCTAAGGAAAATAAATGATATTCCTAAACATATATTCATAATAATTAATGATAATATAAAAATATAATATGGATGGATTGATGGATCATATCTACTAGAAATTAATAAGTAACATCAAAGTGTGTAATCAAATATGAAATTTCCCTTCAAATAATCACATGAATATTTCCTGTTGAAAATGTCATTTTCACTTTGAAATAAATTATTTAAAAAATTAAAAATTATAAAATACTAAAAAAATATTTTATTTGAAAATAACCTTGAAAATTTTTATAGTAATCCTTAAATAATTGAGTGTTCAAGATGGTGAAAATTTTCATTCACCTGGTATACATTAAAGAAATGATTTCATTCACATTTTATTAAAATGATAGAACTACCACATTCAGAAAGTGAAAAGAGGATTATTTTTAATTTTTAAAACAAATTCACAAATGGGGAGTAATTAATTTAAAAATATATTACAAAATATAAAAAAAATTACCGAAAATATTTTTAGAAAACACGGACATGGGTGGTAAATGATCTCTGATCGAAGAGAGAAATAATGTTAGTTTTCCTTAAAGGCATTATTTTAGTCCCTTCAGTTATTGAATATAGAAAAATGAATTTCAAACATTTAATCTATATATTGAACATAATTAGAAGAAAATTAATATGATTGTTAAGAGATAAACAATACTATTTTATTGATATAATTTATTCATAAAAATTATCAATAAACAATGAGATTGTAAAAAAACACTTACCACATTGGTAACATTTGAATAATAAATCCAATGAATAAAATAACCTTATATGGATATAGATATCCCATAGTTTTCATCAAAAATATTATAAAAAGAATTAATGGGAAGTATATAAATAAATTAATTGAAATAATTTGGGAATATGGAATGTGTCTCATATCGGTAAATGTGAGATGAAAATCTCATAACATGGGCACGACTTCAATCATACCTGTTTGTACATCCAATATAATAAATATATATTAATTATAAATAAATTATAAATCAAATTTCACATACATATATATAGCATACTATACATGATTTAATTATTACCTTTTACCACCTATTTCTTAATAATCTTTTATTCATACGAGAAAGCTCAGTCAGAGACAAAGTCTCTGACCATTTATTAAAATAATGGAAAAGTGCATAGACCATGCATCAAAAGACATAAAAAACAACTGCATGTCATAACATCCATACATGTCATCATTTCTATAATCATGTGCATCATCTTCAGTGGCCGAATCTCATTCTAATATTTCATAATTCTTCCAAGTCTTATCATACTTTATTCTAAGATTTAGCTTTTCAAGATATAAAAACCTTTCATAAGGTTGAGTACCTTCTCCTTTGCTGATAGAGGAACTAGTTGGCAGTGGATTTAGCATAGAAGAGCAATATTTCCTTTGACTTCTTATTGTTAGAGTGGACATAGCTTCTTCCTTCCCTGACATATTATTCTTTACACCCTAAACAATATCACAATAGGAAGTCATAACCCTCCTGCCCACATTCTCCTTTTCTTTATCAGATATATCCACTAAATTTCCTGAGATATTCACCCCTGGAAACCATCATCCACTAATTTTTCTTGTATGAAGTGACTATTAGAATCAACCATTACTAATCATTTCATATGTTCCACAATTTCAAAATCACTATGCATCTCCTTCTGCAAAATATCTCCTCTAAATACAACATATGGGGACTAATAGTCGGACTGTATTTTGTCATCATCATTCCTTTGGGTTTCCTAATTAATTTGAGAAATAATCCCATGATGACATTTTTTCATAGATTTTGAGTCCTTATTCCATAAAGTTCATAATCATCTTTTACGGTCATCCGGCCCAGAGACATAGGAGATGTAGCTTGGTCCATCACAACCCAATCCTGAATAAGTTCCAAACCATCCGTAATCATACCCAGAAGGAAATTTCCAAGTGCAATGCCAGTCACCTACTTCCCAAGCTGTGGTTGTATCCTGACTAAAACCATCACTCATAATCCATTATCATTTAATGGGCCACCTACCTGTATATCCATTGTAGGGATTCCCCTCATTGCATCACTATTCCCATCAATTTTAACATCTAGGTTCACGACATCAACCATATCTCATGTTTTCAGAACCTCAAGAACTTCCTCTTTATTCACGGTTGGTTGCACTATAGCTTGTACATTGGAAACCTGACTTCCTGTATTGAGCACACTAATATCACTCACCATCCTTCCAACCACCACATCCACCCTTATTTTTAAAGACACCTACAACGACTTCAAATAGTCTCCATGCATAGTCGTCTCAATAACATGACCCAAGACTTGTTTCCCTTGCCGATAATGCAAGTTCCCACAATCCAGTCCATCCAAAGCAACCTATGAAGCCACCTTTCTACCCCTGCAGAGAAATTTCTGTTGCCCATCTTTGAGACACTAGGATCAGTACTGAATCCACGATTCAAACACCACAAACTACTTATACCTAAAATCCTCAATCACAGCGATGAAGAATGAATTAATCTTAGACTTAAAGAGGTCAATATCAACGCATATTCTCGGTGAAACTGGATGACACGTGACCCTTGTTATACTGTTAAAACGAAGATACATGCCTACCAAATTACCAAGAATACATATAGTGTTAGGGTTCCTAAATGGAAGTGGTAATTCCAGAAACCTTAACCAGATTACTGTGGTCGGAGAATCTCGCTTCATGTGTAAGTCATAAGACCATAAAAAGGAAAAAAATGTGTGATATCACATTTTCGTGGAGAAAAGGACCAATCCAGAATCAGGTATTCCTATGAATCAAAACAAACAATTATGTTCCTTGATTTGAGGAGACCAACATTTGCACTCTCCTTTAAATTCCATGAATAGAAGATGAAACAATCAAATAGATCCACAGATGGGCCTTGTTTCTTGAAGCGCACTATTAAGGTCATGTTCAATAGAGATGAAGAATCAGTGAATTCACGGGCTATGATCGATAGTTACAGGATTCCATCGAGTAACTTAGGAACTTTGGGAGAGATAGGGATTTTTGGAAACAAAGGAAAGAAATCGGGATTTGATAAAGGAAGACAACGATGAGAATTATAGGGAATTAAATATCCTCCCTCTACTAAGGGAGGAGGGATCTGCTCGGAGGCCATCACCGCCTACAGCGGCGATCAGCAAGCCTGAACCCTATCATGATTCATCCACAATAATCTTTTATTAAAATCACTATTTGGGGTGATAACTTCCTCATTTATCAAGTACGTTTTTGTTTAGTAGTTTTGGTACTTGAACAATTATTATGGTTACATATTATTTAAAATTTCAATCATCTTATAAATATAATATATAATAATTATAAATATATTTAGAGTCACCAATAAAATAAAGATATTGAAAAATGAATTACACTATTTGTGGAGATGGTAGGTCGTACATAAACATGAACACTATTTTCACTTTTTAAAGGATAAATCGTAATAAAAGTAAAAAATATATCACCATTAAACAATCAATATTATATTATATATATCATATATATATATATATACTAAATATATCATTATTACAATTTATTTTAAAAGGAAATAAATCACATCGCTTCGTGGAGGTGGTAGTCCCCATGTATGCACAGGAGACATTATCATTCTCTAATAGATTAGAAGGTAAGAAGGTATATATTATAATATCATTATTAAATAAAATTTATTACATAAATATCTAATATAATTTGTAAAAAAATTATAATACCAATTCATAAAATATCTTGACCAAAAATAAATTGTATCACTATGTGGAGATGGTAAGCTGTATGCACAGAAGTGTTATACTTTCACATCCCATATTATGGGAAAGAGGATGGATAATAGTGTTTTAATAATCATAATAAAATATCAGTATATTTAGGATACTGAATTAATTATTTTATAATGAAAATATTATATTTAAATGAAATAAATGTTGATTTAGAAAATAATGTGATCTATTAAAGAGTTCACATATTATTTAAAATAACTCCTTCGGATCTCCTCTTAAGGACACTGAGGCTGGTATTATATAGAGTAAAGAACCTATAAAAAATGTATAAGGATGTTTAGATGGTATTTTTGTATTGTTGTTTTGAGATTGATGACCCAAAGATGTGTAAATAAAATAATTAAAGGAGTGGGTACACTTGAAATTTAGCGAAACATTAAAATATAATAGTCATTATCAATCCAAATGCTTCCAAATTTTAATAAATTCAACATAAAATATTCTAGAATCAAAATAAAATCATAAAATGAAATTTATATTGGTTTTTGTATCATTTTAAACCTTATCATTTTTATTAATCCCTTGGTTAACCATTTTTACCTAAACATTGATAACAACTAATTCAATATTAAATTATTATTAAAGTTACACAAAATGGAAAAGTGTCAATTAAATGGAACTTGGTTGATATTTTAAGCCATATCACATTCACTTGGTTGATGAATTTTTTTGATTAATTTTAAGTCATTTTAAAAAATAATAATTATTATAAAACTCATTAATATCAGTTTTGAAAATATTCATTTAATTTTATTTTAAAGACACAAATAAATATATGGAATTCAATTATAATCATTTTAAAAATAGTAATATGATATATTAATCTATAAATTTTTGGAAGCATAATATATCACTCATGTTATATCATTTTTATTATTTTTAAAATTATTTCTTTTATTTTTATTTTAAATGAAAAAATATTATGTTAGCATTGCGTAAGCACTTAAGAAAATGATATAATTTCTAAAAATTATGAATAAATATTATTTAGGGAAATAAATTCATTATTATCAAAATAAATATTAAGATTCATTCAAAATTTAATTTTTTTCTATGCGAACATATAAGAGATATCTAAAAATTAACAAAGCGCTATTTTTTAATTTTATTTTATTAAATTTTATATAGTTCATTTTCACAGAAAAGTTCCTATTAAACAATTTTATTTTGAGTATAATGTGATAAGGGTAGATTTAAATTCTTCTAATAAGAATTATTTTCAAATATGGTGACCTCAATATTTAGTCCTAACCTAGGTTCACCTAATATACACTTCATCATGGAGATAAATATTACAATAGTTACTATAAAAAATGAATTAAATAAATGGGAAATATTTACCTAATTTAAACAACATGATTCTATATATATATACCATTTTCACAATTAAATTATTATATATTTGATAAATTAATTTTAATAAAATGGGAAGAACATGAAAAATACTAATTTTTAGGAAAATACATTTTAAGAATAATAAAAGAATTATTACTCCCTACTCCCTAAAACCATTAAATTTCTCACGACCAGTCCCCCAGGGCCCATGTCTTGACTACCCTAAGCCCCCCAACCATAGGCCAGGGCTAGTGACTAGCATCAAAAGGCATATTCCCTGAATACTAGGAAAGAATTTCCTTAATAACCTGTAAATGTATGCAACCAAGAACACAAGAAGATAAGAACACAAGTAAACTGTATAGTTAAAACAGTGTGTACAATAAGAAAAGGGGAACATAATAAAAGCCCAACTAGATAGTACAAGAAAACTGAAAAGTACAAGTAAACTAAAATAGCTCTTGTGAACTCCCTCCAAGGACCCTACCGAAAGTGTAATTATAGCACTCGAATGGTCATCTCTACAGTTCGCCTCATCTAATGTTCACCTTTGTTCTACCTCCGGTCCTGGTACTATCATCCTTAGTCAGCGTTGTTTGTCAGATACACTAAACACAATATGGTACGGGTGTAGCCCATGGCAGGGGTGAGTATAATGATACTCAGTAGGGACCCTTAGACCATCGAAGGTCTCAAAAACCCCATAAAGGATTACCACAAAGAATAAAAACATATGAAACCCCTACTTACTTATATGCCCATAAATATACCAATGTTATCAAGTATACATATCTCAATCATTAGGAAACACAAGGCCAAACTATTAGCCAAAGTACAACTATTCCACGTAGGAAATAATACGATGAAGGGAACACCACATGGGTAAGTACCATGAAGGTAACACCACACAAAATAATACCACGAAGGTATCACAACAAAGGTATGTTACACAAAGTTACACCACACAGAAGAATACCACAAAGGTAACACCACGATGGTAAGTACCACAAAGGTACTCCACACCGAAGAATACCAAAAAGGTATTATAGTGACGGTAAGGACTCAACTCACAGTAGTTATAACATAGGTACGGTAGGAAAGATGATTAGATGTAACTATTTAATCATCTTACTCGGTTAAGAGGCAGACCCACGTAGGATCCTAAATCATCAAATCCACATAGGATCCTAGATCATAATAACCACATAGTATCCTAGTATAGTAGACCCATGTAGGATCCTAGAGTATTCCCAATTGGATTTCTTAGATCAGTCCAAGTGGGACTCTCAAACATTGACCCACGTAGGATCCCAAAGCATAGACCCACATAGGATCCATTTCTCATGTTACAGCCATCTACAGGGTTCCCGCATTAGGCTCGCTTGATTTTGTGAAGGTCTACTCCTAAAGCCACAAGTTGATACTCCAACTACCATGATGTCCCATGAAGAAGTACCCTAAATTTCCGCCATGTGATAGGGGTCTCAACGCAACAGATGATGCATTAATCATATGCATAGTCTGTAAGTTATTGGCCTTTTAGTCCCTAGGGCCTGGATGGATTTGTGTCTGATCCAACCCGATAGTACCTCTACATTATCCAAAACACAAGTGGTGAATACCAAAAATACCTTCTCGATCACAGGTTTCCAGCGCCATAGACGGTTCATCAAACGGACGCCCATAGCTCAAGATATGGCCAAAAGAGTAGAAAAGGGTCGAAGCTAGTCCTGGTCCGGTCTGACCCAATCGGACTGACCTGACCCGACCTATCATGGGCCAAACCGGGTCCAGCCTTGTGTCCAACCCGGCCCACTATGTCTGGCCTGGACTGTAGGGATGCCCGATGGGCGGCCCATGGTTGGTCCGCGGTTGGGTGGCCCTACGGTGGTGTCCGCCCTAGCGGCCACCCAAGGGGGAGGAACCCCTAGGGTTCCCCGAACGTCTGGTCCATTTGAGATGGGAGGCCAACCATCCAGTTCCACTTCACGTCGATAGCTCGCACGTGGGACCCTGGGTCCTGCTTGCCTCCCTGGCTGGCCGAATGGCCAACCCTCCTACGCAGCGCGGTCACACGCGTGGACCGCCACCGGCGGACGGTAGCGAGCCGGACACCCCTCCACCACCACTGCAGCCTTTCAATGAGGCACCGGCACACCGGGCAGTGCGGATGTGCACCACCGTCCATGTCATGCGGCAAGCCATGCATCATCCAATGATCTCGCTCTATCGCGGCTGATGGGTCGTGGCCCCCCAGCGGTGGTGCGGTTGTGCTGCTACCATCTTCGCGGTCGGCCGGTGTTCCAGTAGCAGCTCCCAAGTCCTACCAGCTCTATTCGGTGGTACCATTCGTCGTCGTCCACTATCATGAAGAAAGAATCAGGAACCACAAATTTCGTGGAGGGGTTGAGCCATGTTCGTTTGGCCCGCACACTATATGTTAGGCCTGTAGCAAGCGGCCCATGGGGATAGATTCTACGTAAAAGAAATTAATAAAGATAAATCAAAATCGCACCCCTACCATGAAGGTTTCGAAGGTTGAGGCATGATTAAGAAGATGTAGTTGTTTAAGAATGTTGGTGGTCATTGATTCTGCAAGGTGCTTCCGATGCGGGCCCGGGGTCGGTTCCTCATTCTTAGTTGGTGCAAGTTCTTCATTAGAGAATGTTCTACCCAATCATTTTCCTCCATTTCCAAACTTTTTTCCCATGAGAGGTGTGGTGAAAATTTAAACGCTTAGTGATTAATTTAGTTAACAATATACATTACTTAAATTAGGGTGGCATAATTAATTAGGAGAAAACTAAGAGTCACCTCCCTCATTAAAGAGGGAGTTTAAGGGAGTCGGGTGGTCCCAACCATTAATTTCAAAATGGGAGGTTTTAAGCTCGGATCATCCCCACCTCATAACATTCAATTGGAAGGTTATAAAAATAAAATAAAATTTGTTCTTTATTTTAATTTTTTTTTCAACAAGAAATATGAAAACTAACTTTCACCATTGTTCTAATGTGTTCAAGTTGAAAGTATCCATAAGCAAATATCAGCACTGTGATATCAAAAGTGCCCTTAGATTTTAATTTTGTGCACCGGTTCAAAAGTTACAAAAACCCGCTCGCACGATTTCGGAACGTACCCAAAAAAAAGTTCAAAATTCATTCTGGGCACACCAGGCCTCATAATCAGGCACCATCAATTTTTGTGGACTCGTAAAATTTCCACTTAATAAAAAACATTACACTGAAAAAACCTTGTCTTTACATTCTCCCCAACTCAGGGCTTTGCATCCCCAGAATCCACATCACAAATACTATAAAAACAAGTAGGGGTACAAAGCAAGAATCTTGGCATCCAACTCCCATGTGCTCTCCTAGATGTTCTTCTGTTGCCAACATACACGCAATAATGGTATCGACCAACCACAAAGGACCTGCTCCTTTCGATCTTGAATCTCTACTAGAACCTCCATAAACACTGTCTTATCATTAATTTCTAGCTCGCCGTGGTCGATGACGTGTGATGGGTCGTGCACGTATCTCCTCAGCTGGGATACATGGAAAATATCATGCACCTGGTGGAACTGTGGAGGTAGTTCTAGGTGGTAAGACACCTCTCCAACTCTTCTAAGGTCCTGAAAGGGTTCAATGACCCTCAGTGATAACTTGGCGCCATGACCAAATCTCCACAAACCTCATCGAGGTGAGACCCATAGAAAGACATGGTCACCATCCTCGAACTCTAGAGGTCTTGGTCTCCTATCAGCATAGAATTTCATCCTGATCTGTTCAGTCTTCATATGTTCCTGGATGATCTACACCTTCTTCATAGTAGCTCATACTGTAACACCCTAAGCTTCCACGATACGCTTCTCTTTGAATAATTCAATAGCTTGTGTTTTATGCAAGTTCGAGTTCTAACACACCGAGACTAATCAAAGTAGCCGTTATTAATAGTAATACCCACTTTTTAAAATTATAGAAATTTTATTTTTCAAAATGGACTTCATTTTTGTATTCTTAGTATTGAAATTATCCTAAGTTGAATTTTTTGTAATTTTCTGAGAAATTCCATTTTTTATGAATAGTGAAAAATACTTAAAACAACTTTTTAAATCAAAAGAATTTATAGTGTTAAATTATACTATTGAGTGGTTTTAAAGTATAATGAGAATATATTTTTACCATTTTATCCAATGGTGTTCATTAGAATTAATTTCACTTTGAAATTGGACATAAACAAATGTCAATCTTTTGATATATATTGTTTCTTAAAAACACACTATTTGTTCTGAAAACAAGAATTAGTTATAAAATTAATTAATGCCACTTATATGTTTGAAATTTTGTAAAATAGAAATCATTTTTGAATTCTGAATATAAATTATAGCTTAGGTTTAAATTTTGGCATTGTTCTGAAAAACATCAATTTTTTATGAATAGTGAAACCACTAAGTGGTAGTTAAAAAACTGATTTTTTGTTTAAATGAAACATTACCACTTCTGTGATTTTATTTTCAAAATTCCAATATACATGGCTTTCATTACGAAGTAAAATGTGGTTCAATGGGATTAAAATAATTTTTTGGTGAATAGTAACTTTTATGTTTAATTAATTGTGATTAAAGGTAATTAGTGAAATTTAAGGTAAAAATGATATTATAAAAATATGAAAATACCTTTACACTTGTCGTACCCCTATTGGATGTGTCATGGAAGACCAAGAAAATCCATGGGTCAACTTGGGGACCCCATGGATCCACTTTGGTAGGAAAATGACATAAATAAATTTTTTTTAAAGTTAAAATAAAAATGTCACAAACATGAGTTGTTTTACTAAAAAAAATTAAATGGGGATATACAAGTCATATTTATTACTATAAATATTAATTAGAAATATATAAAGATTTCCTACATCATGAAATTTTTATTTATAATTTTTAGACATTAAATAAATTAAATTATTTATAACACCATGATGATGCATCAATTACCTCATTAACTAACTATTTAAATAATATAAAAAGATAATGTAAAATATAAGACTTACACTTGTCAAAACCTATTGGATGGGTATATTTAAAACCTTTATCACCTTATCCCCGAAATATATATGTGTGGGACCTTTAAAATCTGAAACTCATTATATAATAAAGTAACATTTCATGACATTCCAAGAGTGCCCCTCCTCTCCTCTTATAAGATGCCCCAACCACTACCACCTTACTCACACATTCAAAGCCTTTTGGATTGGCGAACCTCTGCCGAAATCCTTTTTCAACTTCCCTCTCTTACTTCTAGAAGCCTCACTTTGGGCATAATTTTTCCCAAGGATGCCTTTGGATCAATCAAAAAAGAGTTACACTATTTTAAGGTAATGTCTCCTCTTATGTTATTTTGTTTTAATTTGCTTCTCCAACCCCGTAAACTCTTTTTATTCCTTTATTTTTTAAACAAACCAGTATCATAAATATAATGGATTTTTTTTTAAGAAGTATTAGAGATACACTTACACTCACCTACATCTAATGGTTAAAGAACATACTGTTCATGTGGATGGAAAATTTCTGCCTCACGAAACGATGATTCTTCAACACTCATATAACACCTTCAAAGGTGGCCATTAAGATGTAAATATATTTATATATGATATATAATATGTTTATTTTTTCCTTAAGCTTCTGTATTTTTCATTTATGGAATACCATTATGGTTTCCATTATGGGTAAACGCGATATTTTCATTATAGGAAGTGCGGACAACCGTCCCCTCAATGTGATTTGAATCGTTAATGCCATATGTGGGATGTATAAAGGATGGATTAAATGGTATTATACATTATATTATACTGGAATTATATTATACCTTTATATTATTATAAATTCATTCCATTAAATACGAAATAGAAATGAAAGTAGCGTCCATGCGTACGTACGGCTTACCGTCTCCATGAATGGTGCAGTTCATTTCTTACCTATAAATGTTATGTAATATTATAAATGAATGTATATACTGGATATATATGATGTATATGATATCGTAATAATGAATATAATTATGGATATAATGGATATTTTACCACATGAACAATGTAGAGACCCAAAGCTTGACGTACATGGACATTACATTACATTTGCGGAATGCTTAGTACATAACAAAAACACACACACACGAGGATCGTAATAGTTTAGTGTCTTTGGAAACTCGGAACGTAATCTTCTAATCGTGGTGAAATATCTCCCATAAGGATCTTCCCTTTTTTTTACCTAAAACCTTTCTTTATATCCTGGGGAAAAGAAAACATAAAAAGGGTGAGCTCAAATGCTCAGTAAGGGTATACAAAAGAAAAATCAATCACATCATATTCATAAAAACATAACTTTTGGAAATCTTAACCTGCAAAAGAGAGAATAATTTCATAACATGGGATAAATCATGGCAGTGAAATGTAATCACAATAATCATAACCTAAAACATGAAACTTTGTGGCATTCACACATAATCATAGAGAATCATTTCTTGTTAGTCAAGACTCATTGCCAAGACTATCTTAGTGGAAAAACTCCCTTTCTGAATCGAGTAACCCTCGTTTCAGTCCTGTTTCACTGAACCGGTATAACCTACCATTTCAGCCATTTCTATCTCATGAGATATAAAATCTTTACCCAATGAATTGGAGGGAGATATAGGTCCCACCCATCTTATAATGAATCCCTCCTTATGTGTTCCACATAATCATAAACCATACATCATAGCATAACCCATGTAATAAAAATGGGATTCTTAAACAACATGACATCATAAAACAATTCATATAAGATAATGGAATTCCTAAAAATATTTCCATCACAACATAATCCAAACCGATATAATAATAGGGATAAAAACAGAACCCTTTTATTATCTTAGATGGAAAATAATTTTGATAAAATACTTGAACTCCATTCTTGAGGAAAATATCCTTTCTACTTCAAAAACACTTTTCCTTTCTTAACATGTCATACAATTTTAAACTAAAAGAAGTTGATTAAAAATAAACTTGAATACTTTTAAAGGAATCTTCTTGGAAATAATGTTTTAATAATCCATTCATGCCGTATAAGTTAAAAAAACATTCTTCGTACTTTTGTCGGAAAAGTCAAAAAGTACCTCGTACGAAAAACGACAAAAGATTCCTTTCATACATATTACTAAAAACTCACCGAAGGGTAAAAATGGATTTAAAAATATTGAATTTGGATGTAAATAATATTACATATTGATGAAACATGGATTTGGATAATAAAATACACCCTAGTAAATACTTACGAATAAACAATCTCGGATAAAAATGAGATTGTGATATTTCCCTTACCTTAGGTCCGATTTGCTACGTATGTGTCTGAACCTCCTGTATAATGATTTAAATAATGTCATTAACTTATTACAGAATCATATTCATTGTTATGATATCATATATTTTTCACTTATGACATTATATTACCCGTTCTTTTGTAAATTCCATGTTAAAGACGCGTTTTGGGTAAAATCGTTTCATTTATCGTAGGTGTTTTGACTTGTTGTTCTTGACATTATTATTACTTATATCGTAATTTACTTACTTCCAGAATATAAAATATGATTTATATATCATATATATTCAGTATATATATATATAAAATAGATAGATAAATGAAATGAAAAACACCGTTCATGGAGACGGTAGTCCGTACGTACGCATGAATGCTGTTTTCCTTTCCTTATTGTCTTGAATGGAAGTAAGTAGATGACATACATATATATATATATATATATACATAAATCCAATAGCTTTATAATGTCATATATTTCATTATTATTTCTTATATATACTTTATAATCATTCTTAAATGGTTAACATGGAGAATGAATCTCATCGCGTCGTGGAGACGGTAGTCCGTACGTACACACAAGCGATGATATCATTTCCATAAATATTGAATTGAATTGTAGTGGATTATACAATATATAAGTATCAATATGATGTTGTAATAACTATGTATAGTTATTCTTTACACCATTATACCCATCCATGTAAGGTGGTGGTGGAAAATAGATTACACCACGGCGTGGAGACGGTATTCTGTACGTACGCACGCGCGGTGATTTCTTTTTCCGTAGGATAGATAGATTGTGAAATAGGGTTGTTTCATACTTATAATAACATATCAGTATATGATTGATACTTATGTGATTACTTAATAATGATACAACCTAAGAAGAAGAATTGGAAGAAGAAATAAAGATGAAAGAATTGGTAACGGTAATTACCTCTTCTTTGAAGCGCCTCTTTGAGACCTCCTCTTAGGGCACTAAAATTGGTTTTTGAGGAAGAACAGAACCTCTATCATGTTGCTTGGGAAGTGGAGAAGAGATTTTGGCAGGGTTTTTCCGAGATTGAGTGCACAAATTGGTGTGAGGATGAGGGGGAGGAGGTGTCCTTTTATAAGGGAGAAGAGGGTCACCATAGGAATATCTCAAAATATTATTTTATATTAAAGTCAAAATCGGTTTATAATGGTTCCAAAGGGTCTTATTTCGAATCTAAAGTTGGGATGGGTTGAAATCCTATCAAACAATAGGATTTAGATAAGTTTAGGTTATTATTTTAACCTTATCAATTAGATTTAACTCTAAGTTAAATAATTTAACTTTTACCGTGTCTTTTTGTTTTCTTACACTATATGGTTAATACACTTACTATAACATGCTAAAATAACCCCAAGTTGTTTATTATTAATATATATAATCTTATATAAGTCATTTGGCAGAACCTTAGATTTTTAGGAATAAAATAACAATTAATAATATAATATTTGTTTTAAAAACTATTTTATGTCAATTTTGACACTATTTGGTACATGATTTTTGTGAAATTCATAACAGAATGATAAGTTCGAAAAAAGTTACTAAAATTAACAATACCATGTCATATGAGCCTATAAAATTAGTTTAAGTCGTAAAAAGTCTCAAATTACATTTATTTGGGCATTTATAACATCAATTATGTCAATATTTCATTAATAAGACAATTACTGCATCATCTTTGTGTCATAATAAATGATAAATATTTAATCCCTAAAAATTCTAAATAAATTTATATGATGTAGATAATTTCATTAGCTTTCTTGAGACTATTCATTTTCTAAGTTTCATGAAGTGTATCACTAAATTAAAATTAATATACTTATAAGATTTAAGAGAGTGACATGTTGTCACTTTCTTTGGTTTTAATAATAATTAAGTTATTTTCAGGGAAAAATGTCCATTAAATGATTCTAATCCAACCCTTAGGTGATATGGGTCGATGTTTAGTCATCCAATAGTATTTTGACATTTGTTAGGGTAATTTTAAAATATTATATTTACCCTTAATTACCCGATTTACCTTTAACTATGGTAAATAAAATTTACCGTAGTTACTATTCATAATTCCCAAAAATAAAAAGTAGCTTATTAACATAATTTGAACCCAATGATTCCAAATATGGAATCCATTTTTCCAAATTCAATACACAAAAGATGCAGAAATTAAATTAAAATTAATCCTGTTGTCGAATGAAAACGGGTTTTTCTTTAAAACATTGCAAAAGATTGAATTGATTTAACCTACGAATTCAAGGTAAAATCAATGCTAATAACATAAATTATATTAAATGGTAAAAATATATTCTATTTATTCATTAAAACCATTCAATATTATAATTTAACCACATAAGATATTACGATGAAAAAAGTTGTTTTTAATTAAAATATATCGTGTTTTTACTATTCATTAAAATATGAAAGTTATCGGAAAAATATCAAAACTTTATCTAATGTAAATTTTTATATCCTGATTCCAAAGAAGAATATTATTTTGTCAAATTGAACATATAAACATGTGAAAAAAAATATTTAAAGTGGGTGCGCCATCAAAAGGCTGTAAAACTGCATTTTTTTAAAAATACTTATTTTACCCGAAAAAATTATTTTGTTCTTATACCATGTCCTAGAAATGTGTAATATGAATAATAATGTTATAAAATTCAAAATTTAGTTAATACTATTCATAACGGCTTGTTCATGAAAATATTATAATAATATAACATTGTTTATTAAAACCCGGTATTGCGTACAACACACGCTATCGAGGAAGGTCGCGATTGCGTGTAATGCAAGCCAAGTCAGGGTTGCATGTTGTGAAAGAATCCTTCGTTGTTTCGTATAACAGAATCCAACCATATTTCATTTATACATTTAATATATATATATATATACTCAATGTTGCGTGGAATAACTATTATCAAAATTGTGTGTAACACGGTCCAAGAATAGTGTTGCGTATACTGCAAGCTAATACGGTGTTGCGTATAGCGCAAGGTAATATTGGTGTAGAATACAACATAAGACATTAATGAAATTAAAATAATATTTTTCATAAAATCTCGGGGTGTTACATTCTACCCCCCTTAAAATGAATTTCGCCCTCGAAATTCGTCGGGGTTATAAATGGTTTACTATTCGAAAGTTTCTTTAATAGAAACCCACATCGTAAAAAGGAATATCAAAACCAATCATTAAAAACAAATGTATGAAACGTAATGGTTACCCAAATAAACTAATCACTAGGTTTCCACATAGGTGAAAATATGGATATGGAAGAGAAATCTAACCATCATGTTCTGATGGAGAGTGGTAGAGAACATGGCTATGGAAAAGCCAGCAATCACAAAGCCAGAAATTTGTGACGATCTAAGGTACCATATGATTCATCAGATATACGATCACTAGGACAACATTTTTGGTTTTCAAGATCGTTTCCCGAAAGTTAAAGAATTTGAATTAGAATAAATACTTACTTTATTTTGGTACAATCTAACTGTTGTTCGTGCCTTTAACAATTTCCACTTCATCTCTTAAATAAATGAAGTTGAATTTGTTATTCGTGAAGTGTTAGCAGATCATGTGATAGAATGACGGGTCATTCCATCTGTCTCAAACAAAAGGTTTGCAGAATTTTTATACATTAGTCGATCTATAGTGAGATTAATCATATATGGTTCCTAAAATGGACTTTATACTTCATATATCAAACTGCTTAATATAATAAAACTAGTTTCTAATAAACAGGGACTTCCTGTAGGCCAGTGGTAGGCGATAAAGGCCAGTCGCACTTCGGTTGTGGGTTCGATTCCCACAGCCTTGTCCGAAGCGATGGGCTGTCGTTCGTCCTGCAGGTTGTCCTTTTTCTAAAACTAAATTACTATAACATCCCATCAATAATATGAAAAAAAAATTCTATCCTTAAACAATACTCACTTATGTCCAACATAATCCATTTCAATCTTTAGGCTTATCCATAATATTGCAGTCCACTCTCATAACATAGTGAAAACGATTACCAGAGATTTAATATCATCGTTGATCCCCATATATCATAAGATATGTTTTGTTGGTCACATTCCAAACATTCAAAGTCCTTAATCATGTATTCTCTTGAATACCATAGTGAAAACATGAATGCAGTTTAAAGTTAACACTTTCCACATACCAAAATCCTCAAAATTCTATATACTCAAACCATGATATCACTTAGTCCTTATATCAATCATGAGCTCATTAATACTATTAAACATTTCATTTTCTCATTTTCCCTTCATTATGCGCATATCATCTTATTTCCAAAAAAAATATCTCAATCACTTTGAATACCACATCAATAAATATTGCAATACTCAATGATACAACATTATTTTGGAATCCCATTACATAAACACTTAATCATTCCACCACATCGTTGTAATATTCAACATTTCCAATAGTGATGGCATGTGACATCCCTTTGTCCTTTGCCTTCAGTGGTTGCTCATGTTGATCATCACTAACCCTTGGATTAGGGCATTTATTAGCATTATGCCCCATTTCCTTACACTTGAAGCATTGAAGTGTTGGTGGTGCGTTCTCTGCAGTGTTTGCTTTATTCACATCATTAGAAACCCTTTTTCCATTACGTCGACACTCAGCTGGTCGATGTCCTTCTTTTCCACACTTAAAACATTTTCTAGTCTTTTTAAGACAATATCCACCATGCTTCTTTCCACACTTTGTGCATAAGGAAACATTCATCTTCTTTTCACCATTATTCTGAGATTTCTCCTTGAACTCCATCTTTCGTTTCTTGTCAAAACCATGAGATGGATATGTAACACCAACTTCCATTTCTACCTTGATAGCACAACGCACAATTTCTTCATTGCTACTGAAGTCTCTTATAGCTAATGCCTTTCGAAGACTTGGTTTTAAGCCACTGAAAAATCGATCAACTTTACTTTCAGGTTGGATGATAATGCCAGATGCATACCTTGCAAGTCTTGTAAAATTCGCTTCGTATATACCAACAGATTCATCATCCGTTTTCTGTAGTTCAAGAAACTCCTTCTCCATCATTGTTCGAAGAATACGGGGGAAGTACTTACTGAAAAATAAGTTCTTGAACTCGTCCCATTCCATGGACTCAATTTCATCCCTTTGCCTCATATTCGTAATAAGATTCCACCATTGATCAGCATCACCTTCCAAACGATACACTGCTAATATGACTTTATCATGTTCAGAACATTGAAGAACTGAAAATATCTTTTCAGTGGTACTGATCAATTGTTCAGCAACAAGTGGATCAGAAGACCCACTGAAAGAAGGTGGACGTTGCCTCATGAAGTAATCAATAGAATATTGTTCCCTTCTCTGATCATTTGGAAGTCCAGAATGATTCATAGCTTGTGTAAGTATAACAATAAGATTTTTCACTCCATCTCCCATAACATTTGTTTGTTCAGGAGGACAATCATTGCATTGTCCATTGCATTGATCAACACGGTTCCTTCGGGTTCCAGCCATCGTCTAAAACCCAAAAAGAATAGTGTGAGAGGCAAAAATCATGCTAGGGAAAACAACATAATAAAGGGGGAGTACCTTCAATATCTAACATCTTTGGTTTAATTCTATGATCGTTAGCATAATTCTAGTACTATAACCTATACGTATACTTAACCTTAGGGACATCCCTAGACATACCTTAGAAATATCTCTAGGGATATCACTAAAGTTCTCGCATCCTAGTTTCCAAAGGATGACTAAATCTTTTCTCTGATACCAACTGTAGAGACCCGAAGCTTGACGTACATGGACATTACATTACATTTACGGAATACTTAGTACATAACAAAAACACACACACAAGGATCGTAATAGTTTAGTGTCTTTGGAAACTAGGAACGTAATCTTCTAATCGTGGTGAAATATCTCCCATAAATATCTTCCCTTTTTTTACCTAATTACTTTCTTTATATCCAGGGGAAAATAATACATAAAAAGGGTGAGCTCAAATGCTCAGTAAGGGTATACAAAAGAAAAATCAATCACATCATATTCATAAGAACCTAACTTTTGGAAATCATAACCTGCAAAAGAGAGAATAATTTCATAACATGGGATAAATCATGGCAGTGAAATGTAATCACAATAATCATAACCTAAAACATGAAACTTTTTGGAATTCACACATAATCATAGAGAATCATTTCTTGTTAGTCAAGACTCATTGCCAAGACTATCTTAGTGGACAAAGTCCCTTTCTGAATCGAGTAACCCTCGTTTCAGTCCAGTTTCACTGAACCGGTATAACCTACCATTTCAGCCATGTCTATCTCATGAGATATAAAATCTTTACCCAATGCATTGGGGGGAGATTTAGGTCCCACCCATCTTAAAATGAATCCTTTCTTATGTGTGCCACATAATCATAAACCATACATCATAGCGTAACCCATGTAATAAAAATGGGATTCTTAAACAACATGACATCATAAAACAATTCATATAAGATAAAGGAATTAATAAAAATATTTCCATCACAACATAATCCAAACCAATGTAATAATAGGGATAAAAATAGAACCCTTTTATTATCTTAGATGGAAAATAATTTTTATAAAATACTTGAACTCCATTCTTGAGGAAAATATCCTTTCTACTTCAAAAACACTTTTCCATTCTTAACATGTCATACAATTTTAAACTAAAAGAAGTTGATTAAAAATAAACTTGAATACTTGTAAAGAAAGATTCCTGGAAATAATTTTTTAAGAATCCATTCATGTCGTATAAGTTAAAAAAACATTCTTCGTAGTTTTGTTGGAAAAGTCAAAAAGTACCTCGTACAAAAAAAGACAAAATATTCCTTTCATACATATTACTAAAAACTCACCGAAGGGTAAAAATGGATTTAAAAAAATTGTAGGTGGATGTAAATAATATTACATATTGATGAAACATGGATGTGGATAATAAAATACACCCCAGTAAATACTTACGAATAAACAATCTCGGATAAAAATGAGATTGTGATATTTCCCTTACCTTAGGTCCGATTTGCTTCGTATGTGTCCGATCCTCCTGTATAATGATTTAAATAATGTCATTGACTTATTACAGAATCATATTCATTGTTATGATATCATATATTGTTCACTTATTACATTATATTACCCGTTCTTTTGTAAATTCCATGTTAAAGAAGCGTTTTGGGTAAAATCGTTTCATTTATCGTAGGTGTTTTGACTTGTTGTTCTTGACATTATTATTAATTATATCATGATTTACATACTTCCAGAATATAAAATATGATTTATATATCATATATATTCAGTATATATATATATAATAGATAGATACATGAAATGAAAAACACCGTTCATGAGGACGGTAGTCCGTACGTACGCATGAACGATGTTTTCCTTTCCTTATTGTCTTGAATGGAAGTAAGTAGATGACATACATATATATATATATATATATACATAAATCAAGTAGCTTTATAATGTCATATATTTCATTATTATTTCTTATATATACTTTATAATCATTCTTAAATGTTTAACATGGAGAATGAATCTCATCGCGTCGTGGAGACGGTAGTCCGTACGTACGCACGAGCGATGATATCATTTCCATAAATATTGAATTGAATTGGAGTGGATTATACAATATATCAGAATCAATATGATGTTGTAATAACTATGTATAGTGATTCTTTACACCATTATACCCATCCATGTAAGGTGGTGGTGGAAAATATATTACACCACAGCGTGGAGACGGTATTCCGTACGTACACACGCGCGGTGATTTCTTTTTCCGTAGGATGGATAAATTGTGAAATAGGGTTGTTTCATACTTATAATAACATATCATTATATGAGTGATACTAATGTTATTACTTCATAATGAAACAACCTAAGAAGAAGAAGTGGAAGAAGAAATAAAGATGAAAGAATTGGTAACGGTAATTACCTCTTCTTTGAAAAGCCTCTTTGAGAGCTCCTCTTAGGGCACTAAAATTGGTCTTTGAGGAAGACCAGAACCTCAA
Organism: Viscum album; assembly: GCA_963277665.1. Classification (NCBI taxonomy): domain Eukaryota; kingdom Viridiplantae; phylum Streptophyta; class Magnoliopsida; order Santalales; family Viscaceae; genus Viscum; species Viscum album. The sequence continues at coordinate 371,571,666 of OY728160.1, read as the reverse complement.
GTATGTTTCTACGAAAGTGGAGAAGAGATTTTGTCAGGGTTTGGCCGAGCTTGAGTGCTCAAATTGGTGTGAGGAGGAGGGGGAGGAGGTGTCCTTTTATAAGGGAGGAGAGGGGCACCTTAGGAATATCTCAAAATATTATTTTATATTAAAGTCAAAATCGGTTTATAATGGTTCCAAAGGGTCTTATTTCTAAGCTAAAGTGGGTATGGGTCTAAATCCTATCAACCAATAGTATTTAGACAAGTTTAGGTTATTATTTTAACCTTATCAATTAGATTTAACTCTAAGTTAAATAATTTAACTTTTACCGTGTCTTTTTGTTTTCTTACACTATATGGTTAATAAACTTACTATAACATGCCAAAAGAACCCCAAGTTGTTTATTATTAATATATATAATCTTATCTAAGTCATTTGTCCGAACCTTAGATTTTTTGGAATAAAATAACAATTAATAATATAATATATGTTTTAAAAACTATTTTATGTCAATTTTGACACTATTTGGTACATGATTTTTATGAAATTCATAACAGAATGATATGTTCCAAAAAAGTTACATAAAACAACAATAACATGTCATATTAACCTATAAAATTAGTTTAAGTAATAAAAAGTCTCTAATTACATTTATTTGGGCATTTATAACATCAATTATGTCAATATTTCATTAATAAGAAAATTACTGCATCATCTTTGTGTAATAATAAATGATAATTATTTAATCCCTAAAAATTCTAAATAAATTTATATGATGTAGATAATTTCATTATCTTTCTGGAGACTATTCATGTTCGAAGTTTCATGAAGATTATCACTAAATTAATATTAATATACTTATAAGATTTAAGAGAGTGACATGTTGTCACTTTCTTTGGTTTTAATAATAATTAAGTTATTTTCATGGACAAATGTCCATTAAATTATTCTAATCCGACCCATAGGTTATATGGGTCGACTTTTAGTCATCCAATAGGATTTTTACATTTGTTAGGGTAATTTTAAAATATTATATTTACCCTTAATTACCCGATTTACCTTTAACTATGGTAAATAAAATTTACCGTAGTTACTATTCATAATTTTCAAAAATAAAAAGTAGCTTATTAACATAATTTGGACCCACTGATTCCAAATATAGAATCCATTTTTCCAAATTCAATACACAAAATATGCAGAAACTAAATTAAAATTAATCCCGTTGTCGAAAGAAAATGGGTTTTTCTTTAAAACATTGCAAAAGATTGAATTGATTTAACCTACGAATTCAAGGTAAAATCAATGCTAATGACATAAATTATATTAAATGGTAAAAATATATTCTATTTATACTTTAAACCCATTCAATATTATAATTTAACCACATAAGATATTACGATGAAAAAAGTTGTTTTTAATTAAAATATAGCGTGTTTTTACAATTCATTAAAATATGAAAGTTATCGGAAAAATATGAAAACTTTATCTAATGTAAATTTTTATATCCTGATTCAAAATAAGAATATTATTTTGTCAAATTGATCATATAAACATGTCAAAAAATACATTTAAAGTGGTTGCGCCATCAAAAGGCAGTAAAACAGCATTTTTTGAAAAATACTTATTTTACCCGAAAACTTTATTTTGTTATTATACCAGGTTCTAGAAATGTGTAAGATGAATAATAATGTTATAAAATTCAAAATTTAGTTAATACTATTCATAACGGATAGTTCATGACAATATTATAATAATATAACATTGTTTATTAAAACTCGGTATTGCGTACAACACACGCTATCGAGGAAGGTCGCGATTGCGTGTAATGCAAGCCAAGTCAGGGTTGTGTGTTGTGAAAGAATCCTTCATTGTTTCGTATAACAGAATCCAAACATATTTCATTTATACATTTAATATATATATATATATATACTCAATGTTGCGTGGATTAACTATTATCAAAATTGTGTGTAACACGGTTCAAGAATAGTGTTGCGGATACTGCAAGCTAATACGGTGTTGCGTATAGCGCAAGGTAATATTGGTGTAGAATACAACATAAGATATTAATGAAATGAAAATAATATTTTTCATAAAATCTCGGGGTGTTTCAAACAAAGTGTAATTATAAGATGATTATTTTTGACTCAAGTACCTGCGATCGACAAAACAACGGTTATTAACTTAAATAATTACATAATGTTCATAACATGGTAATAAGTTATATGAAAGGAATAATGAACATGAAAAAGGTTCGTATGAAGGTAGAGATTAAATCTAGTTTATTATTCAGGATGTTAAAGAGCGGTCGAGTCAAGTCGGACTCGAGGTATGGGAATTTCTTAACCCAATTTCCATTCTTTGGGTTAATCTACTACTTTCAAATTATGTTATGATATTATTATGTCATATCTTGTATTTTTACATTATTTATGTGTACTTATATTGAATACACATAATAGATCTATTTTATTTAAAAAAATGATCTTGGTAAAGACTTCATCTAAATCTCCTTTCATTGAGGCGTATTTTTTTTATACACGACTTTCTTTTATACGGTGTATAAAACCCTTTTACTTTTACGTTTATTCAAAAAGAATTTTGTTATATGAATAATTTTACTAAATGACAAAAAGGAATGTTTTTCTTGTCATACGTATGTGCAACAACGACTTCTCTACCTCCGTGAGCACTATTTGAGTTTCAGCTTCCTCTACAAGCCATAACTTTTTTTAAAGAAAAATAAAAAACATGTTTTAATTTTCTTTTATTTTGGTATTTAAAATGGTTTTGATAATGTTTTTATTATATCAATGTGTTGTATTGATATCTTGTGATTGAAGTGTGGAAATCTTATTTTTTTCTTTGCGCATGTTTTATGTGATACAATTATGTTATGGATTATGATATGTTTAAACCTGTTCATATGAGGAATGCATTGGACTTAATACGTGATGGGTGGAGCCCGCTATAGCTCCTCGATGCATCGGTAGGTGCCAGGAGACAAACTAGTGTCTTGTCACGATGCCTTGAAAAAATCTTATTTGTAGTCTTGGAACGAGTCCTTGGCTACGTGGTTATGATAGTCTGGCATTATGCATTCCATCATTATGAAATAGGTTATTGATATTGCATATGATTATTTGACAAGTAGAATATCTATGTGAATAAGTAAATGGCATTATTTCATTTTACATTTGCTATATTATGTTGAATTTCGTGTTTAGGAGGCTTTTCTTTAGTTATACATTTCCTTAAATTTTTATGTTTATTTATGAAAGCTTCTGCTATATTATTATCCTTATTAAGCATCTAAGCTCACCCATTTCAAAGTTTTAGTTTTTCCAGGATGTGAAGAAGTATTTTATGAATAACCTGCAGGGATAGTCAGAAGAGGATATGAGTGTGGACTATGGAGACTTTGTTATTGTAGTATTTCACATTATGATATAATGTAACATTTATGAATGTATCCATTCATTCCAAGGCTATTAAACTAATCAGTCTTTCGAGACATTATCTTTTGTGATCATGCCAATGTTACGCAATAATGCCCCGACTCTGGGTAACTGGGGTAGGGGCGTTACAGTTGGTATCAGAGGCAGTTTAGTACTATCCTTGGAATCTAGATTTAGATAAACTCTGATTAGATCACATAGCCCGAAGATAGACTTTGAGGATTAGTATAGAAGAACTTCCTAGTATTTTGGTATTATAGAGATTTTGTGATTCTTCCAAGAAATACATCCATGTCTGGATACAAGCAGGTAGAGGCGGCTCTGGCACAGATGTACCTAGGGGTAAAACCTGAAAACACCACTTTGAGCTAGACTCGAACTGGAACTGGGGCACGACAACAGGCCTTGCTGCACTCTTGGTTACGACACTCCCAGGGGATATGCTTAGGATAATTCTCATTTTCATTATGAACAACTATGAAGGGTTATGAGTATATACTTCCTCAAAGAAAACATTTTTATGATTATGGATTATATCCATAAATAGTTCAATTTATGTTATGTATTTTACATATATGTAATTATGTATTTTGATTCACAATCTAATCTAGTTTATTCCATTGTTTATAAATGGCGCCTAGTGTAAGGAATGGAAACTGTATCTATGCACGCACTTCGTGTAGGGATTTCTCTCCTGCTCAAGATAACTATTGTGGATCTGGAGATACAACTGGTGTGGATAAACTTATCACCATACTAGGACAACTCACTCAGGTAATGAATAATATCCTTACTCGTATGGAGCAACCTGATCCACAACGTGGTGGATCAATGTTAGACCACTTCTTGACGCAACAACTGCCAACATTTAATGGGGGTACAAATCCATTAGTAGCTGAGAAATGGATAAACTCCTTAGATAAAATATTCCACACCTTGGGGAGTATTGAAATGGAGAAGGTTGTCATGGCAGTCTACCGCCTCACTGGAGATGCCGATCAATGGTGGTCACTGATTCAAAACACAAAGGAAGATGAAGAAGTATCAAGTATGGAATGGATGGAGTTTAAGGAAATTTTCTTAGAAAAATACTTTCCACAAGACCATCAAGCAGATATGGAAATTCAATATCTGAGTCTGAGGCAGTAGGAGGATGAGAATGTCGCAATGTATGAGGCTAACTTTACAAGGTTAGTGAGGCATGCTACAAATAATATATGTAACCCAAGAAGTAAGATTGATTGTTTCTTTGATGGGTTAAAACCATTTCTCCATTGATCATTAGTCTCACAAACCTTCTCATCGTACGAAGATATTGTCTCGTGTGCTATCAAGATGGAAAAGGAATTCTCTATGTCTTATGAATTTAAAGCAAAGCAAGAAAAGAAGAGATATTTTGATCAATATGGAAATGTAAATAAGGGGAAGAAGGGAAAAGTTGAATATCAGTCCTGCAGTAAATGGGGGAAGAAACACCCTGGTACTTTCTTGAAGTGAATGGGAGTCGGTTACAAGTGTGGTGAAAAAGGCCACCATGATCATGATTACAAGGGAAAGAAAGTTGCTGTCAATGTGGAATGCTATAATTGTAGAGATATGGGACATTATGCAAATGAATTTCCTAAGAATCAGGGGAACTTATCTCATAAGAGGCCAAGGGATCAAGGACAAGCTTATGCTATAACTAATGCTGAGGTTGAAGCTCTGAAAGACGTGGTGGCAGGTAATTTAATGGTTTCCTCAAGTTTAGGAAATGCATTATTTGATTCTGGATCATCGCATTGTTTCATATCTTCCCAGTTTTCTAAGAAAATTAGATATTTCCAATTTGATTTAACAAGAGAATTGTCAGTCAAAACACCTAAGGGAAGTATTATTGCTACAACGTTTTGTGAATTAGTCCCCATTAGCGCACATAATTGTTCTTTATCTGCTGATCTCATTTTGATTCCTATGATTGAGTTTGATATAATCCTCGGTATGGATTGGCTTTCAGACTATGATTCAAAGATTTATTGTATGAAGAAGGAGGTTATGATTTTTGATGATGGTGATAAGGAACACCTTATTTTTAGAGCAGAATCATCACCACCTAATTCTTATTTAGATCCTCCCCCAGTAGCTCTAATAAATTCAATTATTGGAGAGGAAGATAATGAAATAAATAATGGCGAGGAACGTAATTTTCAAATAGAGGATGTACCTTTTGTGAAGGAATATGTAGATGTGTTTCTGGAATATTTACCTGGACATCCTCCAGAACGATAAGTTGAGTTTTCCATTGATTTTATTCCTGGAACAAGGCCCATATCGAAGACCCCTTATAGGATGGCCACTGTGGAATTTGTTGAACTAAAGAAACAACTAGAGGAATTGAGTAATATTGGATTTATTCACCCTAGTGTTTCTCCATGGGGATCCCCTATCCTTTTTGTTATGAAGAAAGATGGATCTATGAGGTTGTGCATTGACTACATGGAGATCAATGCTATAACAATAAAGAAAAAGTATTCCCTACCTCGCATTGATGATTTATTTGACGAATTTCATTGAGCTCAATAATTTTCAAATAATTACCTTCGATCTGGATACCATCAGTTGTGTGTGAAGAAGGAAGACATTCAAAAGACAATATTTCGAACAAGATACGGGCATTACGAGGTTACAATAATGCCTTTCGGATTGACTAATTCACCCTCTGTATTCATGGATCTAATGAATATAGTTTTCAAGGAATATCTTGATGGTTTTGTGGTGGTATTTATTGATGATATCTTGGTATACTCCAAAATCTACGAAGATCATGAAAATCACTTGCGCCTTATCTTGAAGACTCTTAGAAGGCATGAATTATATGGGAAGTTTAGCAAGTGTGAATTCTGGCTTTAGAAGATTTCTTTTCTTGTCCATATTGTCTCTAAGGATGGAATTTCCTTTGATCTATCTATGAACAAGGCAATCCAAGAATGGACAGCACCGACAAATAGAACTGAGGTACGCAGCTTTATTGGTTTGGCAGGTTATTATCGACATTTTGTCCATAATTTTTCCCGATTGGCTAACCCATTAACGAAGCTCACACGTAAAGGGGTTAAATTTGTCTGTAAAAAAGAGTGTGAAGAATGTTTTGAAGAACTGAAGATATGATTAGTCAATTCTCCTATATTGACTCTACCATCATGGAATGATGGGTTCGTTATTTATAGCGATGCATCAATGAAAGGACTTGGTTGTGTCTTATGCAGAATGATAGTGTTATTGCCTATACATCACGACAGCTAAAAATTCATGAGCAGAACTATCCTACTCATGATATTGAGTTAGCTACTGTAACATTTTCCTTGAAGATATGGAGTCATTATCTCTATGGTGAAAAATGTGAGATATATACTGATCACAAGAGATTGAAATATATTTTCTCACAAAAAGAAATAAACATTAGGCAAAGGTGATGGCTTGAAATACTCAAGGATTATGATTGCATGATACACTACCACCCATGGAAGGCAAATATGGTTTCAGAGGCTTTGAGTAGAAAAGATCATGGAGTTTTGAACATGATGAGAGTGGAAAGGGATACTATTTTCATGGATCTAGTAAAGATGGATAAGGGAATCATCATGGAGGGTGAAACATCAAATATTTATCTTATGGTTTCCAAACCATCTTTACTAGAAAGGATAATGTGCTCTCAGGCTAGTGATGAAGAGTTGAAAAAGATGATTAAAGCTGTGAATGATGGGAGATTTAGTGACTTTGTGTAAGAAGATGGAATTTTGAAATTTGGGAGGAGACTTTGTGTTCCCGATATACCTGATTTAAAGAGGGAATTGTTGGATGATTCTCATAGTTCCGATTTTTCTATACACCATGGGAGCACCAAAATGTATAAGGATTTAAAGGTATATTTTTGGTGGGACAACATGAAGAGGGAGATTTCTGATTTTGTGTCAAGATGTATGGTTTGTCAACAAGTGAATGCTGGAAGGAAACTGCCTGGTGGAGTATTGAAACCTATTCCCATACCTGAGTGGAAATGGGATAATATTACGCTGGATTTTGTCATGGGACAACCGAAGACTCTTAGAAGAAATGATGCAATATGGGTCATTGCTGATCGTCTCACGAAGTTAGCACATTTTCGTGCTATAAGGGAAGATCTACCACGTGAACGTCTAGCAAGACTATATATTAATGAATTTGTGACACTTCATGGAGTACCCCTGTCAATTGTCTCGAATCGTGATCCCCGTTTTACATCAAGATTCTGGAAAAGTCTTCAGAAGGCCTTGGATACTGAACTTCGTTTGAGCACTGCTTACCACCCTCAAACAGATGGAAAATCAGAATGAACTATTCAAACATTAGAAGACAAGTTGAGATCATGCTCACTTGACATTCAAAGAATGTGGGATCAATATTTACCTCTGGTAGAATTTTCCTATAACAATAGCTTCCATACAAGTATTCAGATGGCACCATATGAAGTGTTATATGGAAAGAGATGTCGCACACCAACCTGTTGGGATGACGTCGGTGAAAGAAAACTAGTAGGCCCAAAACTAGTGGAGGAAACGATGGAAAAGGTTAATGTAATCCAAAACTACATCAATGCAGCTCAAAGTAGGTATAAGAGCTATGCCGACAATCGAATGAAAGATTTGGAATTTCAGGTAGGGGATCATGTTTTCTTGAAGGTATCTCCAAGGAAGGGTGTAACGCCCCGACCCCAGCTACCTAGAGTCGGTTCATTACTTCGTAACATTGGCATGATCACAAAAGATCAAGTCTCGAAAGAACGATTAGTTTAGTAGCCTTGGAAACACTAGATACATTCATAAACATTACATTACATCATAAAAATGAAAACTAAAATAACATGGTCTCCCTAGTCCACACTCATATCCTCACTGATATTCTTCCAAGTCAGTCATAATACACTTCTTCACATCCTGAGAAAAATAAAACATTGAAAGGGGTGAGATCAAATGCTCTGTAAGGATAACAATATAGCGGAAACATTCATAAGAAAACATAAGCATTTAAGGAAATGTATAACTAAAACAAAAGACTTATTGAACTTGAACATCAGCATAATATGGAAAAAGTAGATTAAAATAACGCCATTACTTACTCACAAGGATATTCTACTAGACGAATAATCACATGAAATATCAATAACCACTTTCATAACGAGGGAATGTATAATGCCAGACATTCTGAAACATTTTGTCAAGGCCTCGGCCAAGACGTCTAAAATGATTAAGGCCTTGGCCAAAACCATAAATCAAATTGGGAAAGGGCCTCGGCCAATTCCACGTCTAGTTTTCTCATGAGACCTACCGATGCATCGAGGAGCTATAGCGGGCTCCACCCGTCACTTATTAAGTACAAACATTCCTCGTATGAATAGGTTTAAACATAACATAAATATTCGTATTAAAATACCATACAAAATGTCAGCAGTTTCTCCATAAACTATGGATGGTATAAAATAACACATCCACAGTCAAATGTTTCACAAAATTCTCAATGGTAGTTTTGTATCATAAATCAATTTCAAATAAACTTAAAACCCATCAAAGGAAGTTGACATGGATGAAATCAAAGCTATTTGAGAGAAATATCTCTATTTATTTGAAATCATTTAAAAGTCCCATAATTATAAAATAATTCATTTACTTTGAAAATATTATTATAAGCTTTTAAGGGAAGCTTCGATGAAGTTATAATGGCGGAAAATAGCCGCACCCGCCTTATAAGTTAAAAAAACATTCTTACCTTAAATTTGTCAAAAAGGTCAAAAAGTATATTGTTTGGAAAACGACGGTAAGATTCCTTTAGAAAAATGTACAAGGGTATAAATTACTTTAACCCATTTTCCATTTAATAGTAAAAATGTTTTAAAAGACATTTCTAAGAAACATGGATGTGGATGATAACAAGGTCCCAGTAGATAATTATGTATAAACAACCTTGGATAATGAAGAGGTTGTGAAGTAAACCCTTACCTTTTACTTTTCCTTGGTTGGGGTAGGTTAACCTCCTTTATAATGGTGAAATAATTGTTATTAAATTATACAAGAATCATATACATTCATATGATATCATATATGATCTTTTAACATTGCTTTGTTAACAATATCTTAGATTTATCGTTGTTTCGGGTGTTAACTTACTCGTTTTCTTTTATATGTTTTGTTACGTAAGTCGTGTTTGTCATGGATAGGTTGTATCTTATTCGTGTCCAGAATGATATCATGTCCTTAAACATTATTTTTAAATCATCAAATGATAATTATACTTGAATGGATACGACGGAGAATGAATCTCATCGCGTTCGTGGAGACGGTAGTCCGTACGTACGCACGAGCAAAAATATCATTATTTTGATATCAAAATAATATATAATTGGATAGTATATCATATATACAGATTCATTATCATGTTATATTTATTATTTACATGAATTACATATCATTATTATACCCATCTGAATAATAATATATTGAATAACAATTACACCACGACGTGGAGACGGTAAGCCGTACGTACGCACATATGGTGACATGTCATTAAAATGATGGGTAGAATACTGAATATGGTTGTTCCATATTTATAATAACATCATAGTATATAGAAGATACTGGATTTATAATTTTAGAATTGAAATAATAAACAAAGTGGGGGTGGAAGAAGAAAGAAACTTGAAAGAGGGTGATGAAAATGTTACCTCTTCTTCGGGTTCTTCCTTTTGATTTGATCAAAAGGAATCCTTAGGATGTCTTTCTGAATAAATTAAAGCTTCTAGGATGAAGGGAGATAAGTTGGGAGAGTATTTGGGAAGATTTTGGCCGAACCAAAAGGCTTGATAGTGCGAATAAGGTGGTAGAGGTGGGGGCCTTTTATAAGAGGAGAGGAGGGGCTCTTTTGGAACGATTGAAATGTTACATTATTATACAATGCTTTTCGGATTCTAAAGGTCCCACACTTATATAATTAGTGGCTAAGGTGATAAGGGTTCTAAATCTACCCATCCAATAGTCTTTGGACAAGTTTATGCCTTGGATTTTACTTTATATTTTCATTTTATTAAAATGGTTAAATAATGAGGTCATCGCTGCATCATAATGATGTCATATATAATTTAATTTATTTAATGTCTAAAAATTATAAAAAACTACTATGATGTAGGAAATATTTTTATCTTTCTAATGAATACTTATAGTCAAAATTTGGACTTGTGTAACCCCACTTAAAAATTGTTTTAGTAAAACAACTCATGTTTGTGTCAATTTAATTTTAACATTAAATAAATATATATTAATGTCATTTTCATACCAAAGTGGCTCCATGGAGTCCCCAAGTTGACCCATGGGTTTTCTTGGTCAGTCATGACTCATCCAATAGGAGTATGACAAGTGTCAAGCTCATGTCATATTATTATAACATTATATTTACCTTAAACTACACTAATTACCTCTAATCGCGATTAAGAAATGAAAAGTTACTATTCACCAAAAAAATTATTTTAATATCATTGAACCACATTATACTTCTTAATGACAACCATTTATGTCAGATTTTTGAAAATCAAAACACAGAAGTGGTAATATTTCATTTTAATGAAAAATCAGTTTTTAACAACCACTTAGTGGTTTCACTATTCATCAAAAATTGAAGTTTTTCAGAATAAGGCCAAAATTTCACCCTAAGCTATAATTGATATTCCGATTTCAAAAATGATGTCTATTTTACAAAATTCCAAACATATAAGTTTCATTAATTAATTTTATAATTAATTCCCACTGTTACAACAAATAGCGTGTTTTTAAGAAACAATTTATATCAAAAGATTGGCAATTGTTTATGTCCAATTTCAATGATAAATTAATTCTAATGACCACCATTGGATAAAATGGTAAAAATATATTCTAATTATACTTTAAAACCACTAAAAAGTATAATTTATCACTATAAATTATTTTAATTAAAAAAGTTGTTTTTAAGTATATTTCACTATTCATAAAAATTTGGAAGTTCTCAGAAAAATACCAAAAATTCAACATAGGCTAATTTTGATATTCCAAATCCAAAAATGAAGTCCATTTTGATAAATAAAATTTATAAAATTTCAAAAATTAGGTATAACTATTCACAACGGCTAGTTTAATTAGTTGTAGTGTGTGTTAGAGCTTGAGGTTACATACAATACACGCTATTGCATTATTCGAAGGGAAACGTACCGTGGAAGCTTGGGGTGTTACATTCTCCCCTCCTTCAAATAATTGCATCCTCGCAATTTCTAGGGTATTACTGCATAAAAAGAATCGGGTGGTTCTTCCTCATAAGTTCCTCTGGTTCCCATGTTGCCTCTTCCATTTTATGATTTCTCCACAAAACCTTTACCAGACGAGTCGTCCGGTTTCTCAGCACCTGCTCCCTCACATCAAGAATTCTGATGGGCTCTTTGCAATAAGATAGATCGGGTTCTAGTTCCATTTCCTCATAGGTAAGTACATGTGTTGTGTCGAGCATGTATTTTCTCAATAGTGATATGTGGAAAACATCATGAACTTTGAAGATATTTGGCGGCATCGCCAAACGATAAGCTACAGCCCCAATACGATCTAGAATTTCGAAAGGTCTGATGTACCTGGGACTCAACTTACCCTTCTTACCAAAACGTATAACTCCCTTCCATGGAGATACCTTTAGAAAACCATGATCTCCCACCTGAAATTCCAAAACCTTTCTTCTGTTATCGGCATAGCTCTTCTGCCTACTTTGAGCTGATTTGATGTGGTTTTGGATTACCTTCACCTTTTCCATTGTTTCTTCCACCAGTTCTGGTCGCACAAGTTTTCATTCACCAACGTCATCCCAACAGGTTGGTGTATGACATCTCTTTCCGTATAATGCTTCATAAGGTTCCATCTGAATGCTTGAATGGAAGCTATTGTTATAGGAAAATTCTACCAGTGGTAAATATTGATCCCACATACCCTGAAAGTCAAGAGAGCATGATCTCATCATGTCTTCTAAGGTTTGAATAGTCCGTTCTGATTGTCCATCTGTTTGAGGGTGATAGGCAGTACTCAAACGAAGTTCAGTATCCATGGACTTTTGAATACTTTTCCAAAATCTTGATGTAAAACGAGGGTCACGATCAGAAACAATTGATAGGGGTACTCCATGAAGTCTTACAACTTCATTAATATATAGTCTTACTAGACTTTCAAGTGGTAGATCCTCTCGTATAGCCAGAAAATGTGCTGACTTAGTAAGACGATCAACAATGACCCATATTGCATCATTCCTTCTAGGAGTCTTTGGTAGTCCCATGACAAAGTCCATTGTAATATTATCCCATTTCCACTCAGGTATGGGAAGAGGTTGCAATACTCCACCAGGATGTTGCCTTCCAGCTTTCACTTGTTGTCAAACCATACACCTCGACACAAAATCAGTAATCTCCCTCTTCATATTGTCCCACCAAAAATGTTCCTTCAAATATCTATACATTTTGGTGCTCCCAGGGTGTATAGAGAAATTGGAACTATGAGCATCATCCAGCAATTCCCTTTTTAGATCAGGTTTATTGGGAACACAATGTCTCTTCCCGAATTTCAAAATTCCATCCTTATACACAAAGTCCCTCAATCTTCCATCATTCACATCTTTAATATTCTTCTGAAATTCTTCATCATTGGTCTGAGAACTCTAAATCCTTTCTAGTAATGATGGTTTGGCAACCATTTGAAAAATCATTGATGTTTCACCTTCCATAGTTATTCCCATGTTCATCTTCACTAGATCCATTAAAATTGGATCCCTTTCAATTCTCATCACATTCAAAACTCCATGGTCTTTTCTACTCAAAGCCTCTGCCACCTTTTTTGCCTTCCTCGGGTGGTAATGTATCGTGCAATCATAATCCTTGAGTAGTTCAAGACATCGCCTTTTCCTCATGTTGAGTTCTTTTTGGGAGAAAATATACTTCAAACTCTTTTGATCAGTATAAATATCACATTTTTCACCATAGAGGTAATGTCTCCATATATTTAATGCAAAAATCACAGCTGCTAACTCAAGATCATGAGTAGGATAGTTTTGCTCATGAATTTTTAGCTGTCATGATGCATAGGCCATAAACTTATCATTCTGCATGAGGACACAACCAAGTCCTTTCTTCGATGCATCACTATAAATAACAAACCCATCATTCCTCGATGGTAGAGTCAATACAGGGGCGTTGACTAATCTTCTCTTTAGTTCTTCAAAACATTCTTCACACTCTTTTTTCCAGACAAATTTAATCCCTTTACGTGTGAGCTTTGTGAATGGGTTAGACAATCTGGCAAAATTCTGGACGAAACGTCGATAATAACCTGCTAAACCAATAAAACTGCGTACCTCAATTATACTTGTCGGTGCTGGACATTCTTGGATTGCCTTGGTTTTAGAAGGATCAACAGAAATTCCATCCTTAGAGACAATATGGCCATGAAAAGAAATATCCTGAAGCTAGAATTCAAACTTGCTAAATTTCCCATATAATTCATGTCTTCTAAGAGTCTTCAGGATAATGCGTAAGTGATTTTCATGATCTTCGTGGCTTTTAAAGTATACCAAGATATCATAAATAAATACCACTACAAAGTCATCAAGATATTCCTGGAAAACACTATTCATTAGATCCATGAAAACAGAGTGTGCACTAGTCAATCCAAAAGGCATTACTGTAAACTCGTAATGCCCGTACCTTGTTCGAAATGCTGTCTTTGGAACATATTCCTTCTTCACACACAACTGATGGTATCCAGACCGAAGGTCAATCTATGAAAAGTATTGAGCTCCATGCAGTTGGTCAAACAAATCATCAATGCGAGGTAGGGGATACTTGTTCTTTATTTTTATAGCATTGATCTCCCTATAGTCGATGCACAACCTCATAGATCAATCTTTCTTCGTAACAAAAAGAACAGGGGCTCCCCAAGGAGAAACACTAGGGCGAATAAATCCCTTATTACTCAATTCCTCTAGTTGTTTCTTTAGTTCAACTAATTACACAGTGGCCATTATATAAGGGGTCTTCGATATGGGCCTTGATCCAGGAATTAAATCAATGGAAAACTCAACTTCTCGTTCTTAAGGATGTCCAGGTAAATCTTCCGGAAACACATCAACATATTCTCTCACAATAGGTACATCCTCTATTTGAATATTCCTTTCCTCACCCTCAGTAATTTCCTTCTCTTCCTCCCCAATAATTGAATTTAGTTGAGCTACTGGGGTGGATCTAGATAAGAATTATGTGGCGACGATTCTGCTCTAAAGATAAGGTGTTCCTTATCATCATCACCAAGAATCGTAACCTCTTTCCTCTTACAATAAAATTTTGCATCATGGTCTGAAATCCAATCCATACTGAGGATTATATCAAATTAAATCATGGGTATGACGATGAGATCAGCAGGTAAAGAACATTTAGGGGCTCTAATGGGAACTAATCGACAAAACTTTGTTGAAACAATACTTCCCTTAGGAGTTTTGACCGACAACTCCCTTGTTAAATAAAATTGGAAATATCTAATTTTCTTAGCAGACTTGGAAGATATGAAACATTGCGATGATACAGAATCAAATAATGCATTTTCTAAACTTGAGGAAACCATTAAATTACCTGCCACCGCGTCTTTCGGAGCTTCCACCTCAGCAGTAGTGATAGCATAAGCCTGGCCCTGATCCCTTGGCCTCTTCTAAGGTAAGTTCCCCTGACGCTTAGGACATTCATTTGCATAATGTCCCTTCTTTCTACAATTATAGCATTCCACGTTGACAGCCGCTTTCTTTCCCTTGCATTCATGAGCTTGGTGGCCTTTTTCACCACACTTGTAAAATACTCCTTTTCCTTTTAGACAGGCACCAGGGTGCTTCCTCCCACAATTATCACAGGGTGGAAATTCATTTCTACCCTTCTTCCCTATTTCCTTATTTCCTTTCCCAGAGTTTTCAGCGGATATCTTCTTATCTTGCTTTGATTTAAAGTCATAAGACTTGGAGAATTCCTTCTCCGTCTTGATAGCGCACGAGACAATACCTTCGTATGAAGAGAAGTTTTGTGATACTAAAGCTCGACGGAGAAATGGTTTTAACCCATCAAAGAAACGACCAGTCCTACTTCTTGGGTTACGTATTTTATCTGCAGTATACCTTGCTAACCTTGTGTAGTTAGCCTCATACTTTGTGACATTCTCATCCTCCTTCTGCCTCAGACTCAGAAATTTCCTTTCCATATCTGCTCGATGGTCTTGAGGAAAGTATTTTTCTAAGAACATCTCTTTGAAATCCTGCCATTCCATGTTCGTTAATTCATCATCTTCCTTTGTGTTTTGAAATAGTGACCACCATTGATCGGCATCTCCAGTGAGGTGGTAAACTTCCATGAAAAATTTCTCCCTTTCACTACTCCCCAAGGTTTGGAATATTTTATCTATGGAATTTATCCATTGCTCAGCTAATATAGGATTTGTACTCCCATTGAAGGTTGGTGGTTGTTGCCTCATGAAACGGTCTAGCATTGATCCTCCACGTTGTGGATCAGGGTGCTCCATACGAGTAAGGTTTTTATTCATAACCTGCGTGAGTTGTCCCAGTACGGTGAGAAGCTGATTAGCACCAGTTGTATCACTAGCTCCACCATAATTATCTTGAGTAGGAGGGAAATCCCTACATGGAGTGTGTGCATTGATACAGTTTCCATTCTTTCCACTAGGCGCCATTTCTAAATAATGGCATAAACTAGATTAGTTTATGAATCAAAATCATAATTTCATACTTGTAAAACACTAAACATAAATTAAACTAATTATGGATATAATCCATAATTATAAAAAAAATTCTTTGAGGAAGTATATACTCGTAACCCTTCATAGTGGTTTGTAACGAAAATGGGAATTATCCTAAGAATATACCCCGGGAGTGTCGTAACCAAGAGTGCAGCAAGGCCCGTTGTCGTGCACCAATTCCCGTTCGAGTCTAGCTCAAAGAGGTGTTTTCGGGTTTTACCCCTAGGTACATCTGTGCCAGAGCCGCCTCTACCTGCTCGTATCCAGACAGGGATGTATTACTCGGAAAACTCACAAAATCACTACAATAACAAAATTTTAGGAAGTTCTTCTATACTAATCCTCAAAGTTCATCTCAGGTCTACATGCTCTAATCAGAGTTTGTCTAAATCTAGCTTCCAAGGTTTTTAATAAACTTCCTCTGATACCAACTGTAATGCTTCGACCCCAGCTACCCAGAGTCAGTGCATTACTTCGTAACATTGGCATGATCACAAAAGATCAAGTCTCGAAAGACCGATTAGTTTAGTAGCCTTGGAAACACTAGATACATTCATAAACATTACATTACATCATAAAAATGAAAATTACAATAACATGGTCTCCCTAGTCCACACTCATATCCTCACTGACTATTCTTGCAAGTCAGTCATAATACACTTCTTCACATCCTGGGAAAAATAAAACATTGAAAGGGGTGAGATCAAATGCTCCGTAAGGATAACAATACAGCGGAAACGTTCATAAGAAAACATATGCATTTAAGGCAATGTATAACTAAAACAAAAGCCTTATTGAACGTGAACTTCAGCATAATATGGCAAAAGTAGAATAAAATAATTCCATTACATACTCACATGGATATTCTACTAGACGAATAATCACATGAAATATCAATAACAACTTTCAAAACGAGGGAATGTATAATGCCAGACATTTTGAAACATTTTTTCAAGGCCTCAGCCCAGACGTCTAAAATGATTAAGGCCTCGACCAAAACCATAAATCAAATTGGGAAAGGGCCTCAGCCAATTCCACATCAAGTTGTCTCATGAGACCTACCGATGCATCGAGGAGCTATAGCGGACTCCACCTGTCACTTATTAAGTCCAATACATTCTTCATATGAATAGGTTTAAACATAACATAAATATTCGTATTAAAACTAGCATACGAAATGTCAACAGTTTCTCCATAAACTATGGATGGCATAAAAAAACACATCCACAGTCAAATGTTTCACAAAATGCTCAATGGAAGTTTTGTATCATAAATCAATTTCAAATAAACTTAAAACCCATCAAAGGATGTTGACATGGATGAAATCAAAGCTATTTGAGAGAAATATCTCTCTTTTTTTGAAATCATTTAAAAGTACCATAATTATAAAATAATTCATTTAATTTGAAAATATTATTATAATCTTGTATGTGAAGCTTCGACGAAGTTATAATGGCGGAAAATAGCCGCACCAGCCGTATAAGTTAAAAAAACATTCTTACCTTAAATTTATCAAAATGGTAAAAAAGTAAAATGTTTGGAAAACGACGGTAAGATTCCTTTCAAAAACGTATAAGGTTATAAATGACTTTAACCCATTTTCCATTTAATAGTAAATTTTTTTTGAAATACATTTTTAAGAGACATGGATGTGGATGATAACGAGGTCCCAGTAGATAATTATGTATAAACAACCTTGGATAATGACGAGGTTGTGAAGTAAACCCTTACCTTGTACTTTTCCTTGGTTGGTGTAGGTTAACCTCTTGTATAATGGTGAAATAATTGTTATTAAATTATACAAGAATCATATACATTCATATGATATCATTTAAGATCTTTTAACATTGCTTTGTTAACAATATCTTAGATTTATCGTTGTTTCGGGTGTTAACTTACTCGTTTTATTTTATATGTTTTGTTACGTAAGTCATGTTTTTCATGGATAGGTTGTATCTTATTCATATCCAGAATGATATCATGTCCTTAAACATTATTTTTAAATCATCAAATGATAATAATACTTGAATGGATACGACGGAGAATGAATCTCATCGCGTTCGTGGAGATGGTAGTCCGTACGTACGCACGAGCGACAATATCATTATTTTGATATTAAAATAATATATAGTTGGATATTATATCATATATACAGAATAATTATCATGTTATATTTATTATTTACATGAATTACATATCATTATTATACCCATCTAAATAATAATATATTGAATAACAATTACACCACGACGTGGAGACGGTAAGCTATACGTACGCACGTATGGTGACATGTCATTGAAATGATGGGTAGAATACTGAATATGGTTGTTCGATATTTATAATAACATCACAATATATAGAAGATACTGGATTTATAATTTTAGAATTGAAATAATAAACAAAGAGGGAGTGGAAGAAGAAAGAAACTTGAAAGAGGGTGATGAAAATGTTACCTCTTCTTCGGGTTCTTCCTTTTGATTTGATCAAAAGGACTCCATAGTATGGCTTTATGACTAATGTAAAGCTTCTAGGATGAAGGGAGAGAAGTTGGGAGAGTATTTGGGCAGAGGTTGGACGAACCAAAAGGCTTGAAAGTGTTAATAAGGTGGTAGAGGTGGGGGCCTTCTATAAGATGAGAGGAGGGGCTCTTTTGGAAGGATTGAAATGTTACATTATTATACAATGATTTTCGGATTCTAAAGGTCCCAAACATATATAATTCGTGGCTAAGGTGATAATGGTTCGAAATATACCCATACAATAGTCATTGGACAAGTTTAAGCCTTGTATTTTACATTATCTTTTCATTTTAGTAAAATAATTAAATAAGGAAGTCATCGCTGCATCATAATGATGTCGTAAATAATTTAATTTATTTAATGTCTAAAAATTATAAAAAAAATAATATGATGTAGGAAATATTTTTAGCTTTCTAATGAATACTTATCGTCAACATTGGGACTTGTGTAACCCCACTTAAAAACTGTTTTAGAAAAACAACTAATGTTTGTGTCAATTTAATTTTAACATTAAATAAATATATATTAATGTCATTTTCCAACCAAAGTGGTTCATGGGGTCCCCAAGTAGACCCATGGGTTGTCTTGGTCGTCCATGACTCATCCAATAGGAGTAGGACAAGTGTCAATCTCATCTCATATTATTAAAGCATTATTTTTACCTTAAACTACACTAATTACCTCTAATCGCGATTAAGAACTTAAAAGTTACTATTCACCAAAAAAATTATTTTAATCTCATTGAACCACATTTTACTTCTTAATGACAACCATGTATGTCGGATTTTTGAAAATAAAATCACAGAAGTGGTAATATTTCATTTTAATGAAAAATCAGTTTTTAACAACCACTTAGTGGTTTCACTATTCATCAAAAATTTATGTTTTTCAGAATAAGGCCAAAATTTCACCCTAAGCTATAATTGATATTCCGAATTCAAAAATGATGTCTATTTTACAAAATTCCAAACATATAAGTTTCATTAATTAATTTTATAATTAATTCCGGCTGTTACAACAAATAGCGTGTTTTTTAGAAACAATTTATATCAAAAGATTGGCAATTGTTTATGTCCAATTTCAATGTTAAATTAATTCTAATGACCACCATTGGATAAAATGTTAAAAATATATTCTAATTATACTTTAAAACCACTAAATACTATAATTTATCACTATAAATTATTTTGATTAAAAAATTTGTTTTTAAGTATTTTTCACTATTCATAAAAATTTAGAAGTTCTCAGAAAAATACCAAAAATTCAACATAGTCTAATTTCGATATTCCGAATCCAAAAATGAAGTCCATTTTGATAAATAAAATTTATAAAATTTCAAAAATTAGGTATTAATATTCACAACGGCTAGTTTAATTAGTTGTGGTGTGTGTTAGAGCTCGAGGTTGCGTTCAACACACGGTATTTCATTATTCGAAGGGAAACGTACCGTGGAAGCTTGGGGTGTTACAAAGGGAGTTATATGTTTCGGTAAGAAGGGTATATTAAGTCTCAGGTACATCGGACCCTTCGAAATTCAAGAACGAATTAGGGATGTAGCTTACCGTTTTGCAATGCCACCAAGTGTCTCCAAATTTCATGATGTATTCGACATATCACTATTGAGAAAATACATGCCTAACCCAACACATTTACTCACATATCAGGAATTAGAACTGGAACCTGATCTGTCTTATTGCGAAGAGCCTTTCAAGATTCTTGATACAGGAGAACAAGTGCTGAGAAACCTGACGACTCATCTGGTAAAAGTTCTATGGAGAAACCATACGATGGAGGAGGCAATGTGGGAACTCGAAGAACTTATGATAAAGAATCACCCGGGACTTTTTATATAGTAATATTATATGAAATTTCAAGGATGAAATTATGTGAAGGAGGGGAGAATGTAACACCCCGATCTTCCACGATACGCTTCTCTTTCAATAATGCAATATCTTGCGTTGTTCGCAAGTTCGAGTTCTAACACACCGAGACTAATCAAAGTAGCCGATATGAATAGTAATACCCAAATTTTAAAATTATAGAAATTTTATATTTCAAAATGGACTTCATTTTTGTATTCGTAATATCGAAATTATCCTAAGTTGAATTTTTTGTAATTTTCTGAGAACTTCCATTTTTTATGAATAGTGAAAAATACTTAAAACAGCTTCTTTAATCAAAATAATTTATAGTGATAAATTATACTATTGAGTGGTTTTAAAGTATAATTAGAATATATTTTTACCATTTTATCAAATGGTGTTCATTGTAATTAATTTCACTTTAAAATTGGACATAAACAATTGTCAGTCTTTTGATATATATTGTTTCTTAAAAACACGCTATTTGTTGTGACAGCGGGAATTAGTTATAAAATTAATTAATGCAACTTATATGTTTGTAATTTTGTAATATATACATCATTTTTGAATTTGGAATATCAATTATTGCTTAGGGTGAAATTTTGGCATTATTCTAAAAAACAACAATTTTTGAGGAATAGTGAAACCACTAAGTTGTAGTTAAAAAAAATGAATTTTCGATTAAATGAAACATTACCACTTCTATGATTTGATTTTCAAAAATCCGACATACATGGTTGTCATTAGGATGTAAAATGTGGTTCCATGGGATTTAAAGAATTTTTTTTGGTGAATAGTAACTTTTAAGTTTAATTAATCGCAATTAAAGGTAATTAGTGAAATTTAAGGTAAAAATGATATTAAAAAATTATGAAAATACCATTACACATGTCCGAACCATATTTTATGTGTCATGTCCTACCAATAAACTCCATGGGTCAACATGGGGACCCCATGGAGCCACTTTGGTAGGAAAATGACATAAATAACATTTTATTTAATGTAAAAATAAAAATGTCACAAACATTAGTTGTTTTACTAAACCAATTTTTAAATGGGGTTATACAAGTCATATTTTTGACTATAAATATTAATTATAAAGATAAAAATATTTACAACATCATGATATTTTTTTTATTTTTTTTAGACAATAAATAAATTTAATTATTTATGACACCACGATGATGCAGCGATTACCACATTAATTAACAATTTAAATAAAATAAAAAGATAATGTAAAATATAAGATGTACACTTGTCAAAAACCTATTGTATGAGTATATTTAGAACCCTTATCACCTTATCCTCGAAATATATATGTTTGGGACCTTTAAAATCCGAAACTCATTATATAATAAAGTAACATTTCATGACTTTCCAAGAGTGCCCCTCCTCTCATCTTATAAAAGGCCCCCACCGCTACCACCTTACTCACACCTTCAAAGCATTTTGGCTCGGCCAACCTCTGCCCAAATACTCTATCAACATCCCTATCTTACTCATAGAAGCCTCACTTTGGGTATAATTCTTTCCAAGGAAGCCTTTGGCTCAATCAAAAAAGAGTTACCCGATTTTAAGGTAATGTCTCCTCTTATGTTATTTTGTTTTATTTTGCATCTCCAACCCCTTAAACTCTTTTTATTCCATTATTTTGTAACAAAACCAGTATCTTCAATATACTGGGATGTTTTTATATGAAGGATTCGAGATAAACTTACACACACCTACATCTAATGGTTAAAGAACATAATGTTTCTGTGGATGGAAAATTCCTGCCTCACGAAACGATGATTGTTCAACACACATATAACACCTTCAAAGGTGGCCATTAAGATGTCAATATATTTATATATGATATATAATATGTTTATGTTTTCCTTAAGCATATTTATTTTTCATTTATGTCATACCTTTATGGTTTCCAATATGGGTAAACATGATATTTTCATTTTAGGAAGTGCGGACTACCGCCCCCTCAAAGTGATTTGAATCGTTAATGCCATGTGTGGGATGTATAAAGGATGGTGTAAGTGGTATTATACATAATATTATAATGGAATTATATTATACCTTTATATTATTGTATCTTCATTCCATTAAATACAAAATATAAATGAAAGTAGCATTCATGCGTACGTACGACTTACCGTCTCCATGAACGGTGTAGTTCATTTCTTACCTCTAAATGTTATGTAATATTATAAATGAATGTATATACTGGATATATATAATGTATATGATATATACATAATGAATGTAATTATGGATATAATGGATATTTTACAACATGAACAAAGTTTAATTATAAGAAGTTTATTTTTGACTCAAGTACCTAAGATCGACAAAACGACCGTTATTAACTAAAATAATTACATAATGTTCATAGCATGGTAATAAGTGATATAAAAGGAATAATGAACTTGAAAAATGTTCTTAAGAAGGTAGATATTTACTCTAGTTTATTATTTAGGAGGTTAAAGAGTGATCGATTCAAGTTAGACACGAGGTAAGGGAATTTCTTAACCCAATTTCTATTCTTTTGGTCAGTCTCCTACTTTCAAATTATGTTATGATATTAATATGTCCTATCTTTTATTTTTACATTCTTTATGTTTACTTATATTGAATACACATAATTGATCTATTTTATTTAAAAAATTATCTTGGTAAGTAATTCATCTCAATCTCCTTTCATTGAGGCATATTTTGTTTCATACACAACTCTCTTTTATATGGTGTATAAAACCCTTTGACTTTAACGTTTATTCAAAAGGAATATTTTTTATATGAATAATTTTACTAAATGAAAAAAATGAATGTTTTTCTTGTCGTATGTAGGCGGCGACAATGACTACTCCACCTCCGTGAGAACTATTTGAGTTTCGGCTTCCTCTACAAGCCATAAATTTTTTTTAAATAAAAATAAAAACCATGTTTTACTTTTCTTTTCTTTTGGTATTGAAAATGGTTTTGATAAAGTTTTTATTATATCAATGTGTTGTATTTATATCTTGTGATTGAAGTGTGGAAATCTTATGTTTCCCTTATGCATGATTTATGTGATACAATTATGTTATGGTTTATGATATGTTTAAACCTGTTCATATGAGGAATGCATTGGAATTAATATGTGACGGCGGGAGCCCTCTCGATCTCCTCGATGCATCGACAGGTCTCATTAGACAAACTATTTTCTTGGCATGAGGACTTGACAAAATCTTATTTGTAGTCTTGGTATGAGGCCTTGCCTACATGGTTATGATAGTCTAGGATTATGCATTCCATCATTATGAAAGTGGTTATTGATATTTCATATGATTATTAGACCAGTAGAATATCCATGTGAATAAGTAAATGGCATTATTTTATTTTACTTTTGCTATATTATGTTGAAGTTAATGTTTAAAAGGATTTTGTTTACTTATAAATTTCCTTAAATGATTATGTTTATTTATGAAAGCTTCCGCTATATTGTTATCCTTATTGAGAATCTGAGATCACCACTTTCAATGTTTTAATTCTTCCAGGATGTGAAGAAGTATTTTATGAATAACCTGCATGGATAGTAAGAAGAGGATATGAGTGTGGACTATGAAGACTTTATTATTGTAGTTTTTCACTTTATGATGTAATGTAACATTTATGAATGTATCTACTGTTTCCAAGGCTACTAAAATAATAAGTCTTTCAAGACATGATCTTTTGTGATCATGCCAATGTTAATCAATATTTCACCGACTCTAGGTAAATGGGGTCGGGGCGTTACACGTACCATATCTGGTCCCATGAGTGCTGACTCTCCTGGGTCATTCCAACACAAATGAGATCTCCAAGGTTGGTCGTACAAAGTCTTTAAAAGTTGCATACTAATGGTGGAGTGGTATATGTTGTCATAAGAAAACTCCACCAAGAGTAAGTGATCCTCCCAGCTATGACTGAACTTGAGGACACAAGCACACATCATGTCTTCGAGGGTCTGAATAGTCTACTTAGTCTGGCCATCCATCTAAGGGTGGAAGGCAGTTCTCAAACAAAGATGTGTCCTTAAATCCTCTTGTAACCCCTTATATAGATAGGAAGTGAAATGTGCATCATGATTAGAGAGAATCGTAGAGGTTACTCCATGCAGTCCAACAGTCACATACACATAGAGGCGTCCTAAGCTCTCTATGGAACCCTTCTCTATATTCAGTAGAATTTGGGACGACTTGGTGAGTTGGTTGAAGATCACCCAGATAACATCATGAAACCTAGATGTACATGGATGTCCTATCACGATGTCCATGGATATCTCATCCCACTTTTACTCTGGGACCTCTAATGGATGAACTATGCCTGATAGTACCTGATGCTCTGCCATCACTTGCTAACAAGTGAGGCATAGAGAGACAAAATCATCTATAGCTTTCGTCATTCCAAGCCACTGGTGCTGTCTTCGGAGATCATGGTACATCTTAAAAACACCTTGATATACCGCTAGAGGGGATGTGTGGAACTCCCTCATCACTTCCTCCTGAAGCGACACTAGTACCATGCTATGTCCTATGAAAAGGATGACGTGATCTCCACCTTCAGAAAATGCATCTGGTGTCTTTTATGCGGATATATGAGCATGTTGAGCCTCATAGTCATTGTCCCCACACTGTTCCTCCGTGACTCACTAAAGAAGTGGGGGTGTGACTATAAGTGACTGAAGAAAAGATTCTCTATCCCATTCCACAATGGTTATCTTCAAAGTGGCTAGATACACCGTCGCCTCACCCAACAATTGTATACCAGATCTCCTGCTGAGTACACCAACTACAATGTCCCCCTTCATAGGAGTATAGAATATCTATAATTCATAATCCTGGTGGATGTCAAGGAAATGCCGTTGTCTCAGGTTCAAGTCCTTATGTGAGAAGATATACCTAATACTCTTGTGATTAGAGTAGACTGTAAAACATTCACCCATAAATTAATGTCACCACATATTCAAGGTGACGACATCTGTTACTAACTCCGGGTCATGGGTAGTGTAGTTATTCTCATGTTGTCTCAGCTGTCCTAAACCATACACGATCACTGCTCTCTCCTACATCAGGACACATCCAAGCCTAGTCCCTAATGCGTCACAATAGATTGCATACCCAATACCATCTTCTAGAAACCTCAAGATTGAGGAACTTGTCAGTGTCTTCCTTAGCTCTTGAAAACTATGATGTCATCTCTTCAACCACACGAATTATTTCCCCTTATTTGTCAACACTGATAAAGGTGCTGCACCTTTGCAGAAATTTGGCACAAACCTCCAGTAGTATCCAACCAAACCCAGGAAACATCGTACCTTCATCACACTCCTGGGTGAATCCCAAGCAAGTACCGCCATAATCTTAGCTGGATCCACTACAAATCCAGGCTCCGAGAAGACATCTCCCATGAAGTGAACCTCTCAGATCCAGAACATCCACTTCAAGAGCTTACCATAATGATGGTTCTCGTAGAGTGTGTTGAGATTTATTTTCAAATGATAAGAATGCTCCTCATTGGTAGATGAGTAGATCAAAATGTCATCGATGAAGACTAATACAAATCGATCATGGTATGGATGAAATATCATGTTCATGAGTCCCATGAACAATTCTAGAGCATTGGTCACACCGAACGATATGAAAAAAACTCATAATGGTCATACTGACATCTGAAATCCATATTCGGCACATCCTTGTCTCGTACTCTAAGCTGGTGAAAGCCTGATCTGAGGTCTATCTTTGAGAACCATTGTGCTCCCTTCAGATGATCAAAGAGGTCCTCAATCCTCGAGAGTGGGTACCTTTTCTTCATGGTCACAAGGGTCATAAACATATAGTCAACCCATACTCTCAAGATCCCATCCGCCTTCTTGGAGAAAAAATATGGGGCTGGTGAGGGAGAAAAACTGGTCTAGATTAATCCCTTTCCCTGTAAGTCATCTAGTTATACAGGCAATTCACGAAGCTCCGTGGGATCCATCCGATATGCTGGTGTAGATATCGGTGATGTCACGGGGTACAAGTCAATGTAAAATCCCACCACTCTACAAGAAGGTAGACCTAAAACATCATCAGGGAATACATATACATACTAGTCCACCACTATAGGATAACTTAGAATCTCCACATCAACCACATTGATGGTAAGGCTAGCCAACTGATGAGTGATCGGCTGCACTCTGTCCGAGTATGTCCATCTTATGATGCAAAGGCTCCCTACTCACCACTGTAGGTATGCCTAGTCCCTTCCTCATGAATACACCGCAATTTTCGCGGACTACATTCTATCTAATCATGGACTGTAGATAACCAATCCATACCCAAGATGACGTCAGAAGGCCTCGATGACGCTACTAGGATATCCTAGCCGAAACTCTAACCTCCTATAGTAAGATCACACTACCGGCACCAGGGTGTAATCGTCAAATTCTCTCCTATAGGAGTCTCTAGCAGTAAGGATCGAGCCATCTGCTCCATCAAAATATCTAAGCTCCGGAAGAGGGCCCTGGAAATAACAGAATGACTGGCACCTATTTCTATAAGTACTGCAGCTAAGTTGGATTAGTCACTGATCGTACCTTGTATCATCTCCAGAGCACCATGGTCATAGTCCTCATATTACTGTAACTAAGATCACCCATATCCCCCAGATCCCTATGGTCAGAGTGGAACACCTGGGGGTGGTGGCGGTAATACCTCGAATCATCTCCCTTCGCCACCTGCAATACCAGCTCCTCTACCACGTCTTCCTGATCTCTATAGACCTCCTCGTTCAAACCTCTATCTATTCTTGGGAAGTATTATGACCATCTAATAATCATCTGTATGGTGGGTTGGAATGTCATGAGCCATGTGACCCTACCCGCTGCATGTGTAACACTACCTGCTCCTCGCATGACTGGATCTGTCTCCGGTGCCAAAGAAAATGGACCATGAATCCTATGGTAGTCCACCTGTAGGTCTAGTCCTCTTGGACCTCTATGAAATATGTATGTTTCCAGATATAGAAGACTCCTCTATGTGATGGTCGGTGTTGGGTCTCGCTGTTGGTGACTGCTCCACAAGAAAACCCTCCACTAAGAGGGCTCGGTCTAGCACCCCTGCCGTTGTAAGGATGCTAAGAGAAATCGTCAAAGCCCTGATATCCCTCTTTAGTCCCTTCTTGATGGCCCAAAACGTGAATAATGGGTCCCGTACCATATCAGTGGAGTAGCGTGAGAGGTTGGTGAACCTCAGTGAGTGATGAGCCACAATCATGCTGCCTTGTTGTAGATGAAGAATCACTTGTATGCGCATTGCGCGAACGGTCACTGGGACCAACAATGACCATAATAGTCTCTCAAGACCTACCTAGAGAAGTGTCACCCCATCATGAACCTTGAGCATCAAGCTCCACCATTCGCATGCTGCTGCCTATAGAAGACTAGCGATAATGATAACCATGAGATCAGCAGGTGTCCCTACCAGTCCAAAGACTCTCACCACAACCTCCATCCAATCTTCATCCACATGTGAGTCTGTCTCTCCCCTAAACATGGGTGGTCTTTGGCACAGGAAGTCATTCAAGACGCTCAATCGGCAAGCACCATCTTTTGCTGGGGCTGGTGGCCTTAGTGGCCCAATGGGTAATGGTACCATCGATGACTCTGATGGTGCCTCCGCTGGTGGCTCTACTGATATAGGTCACATCACCAAGGCCTCGTCTCTTGGTGGACTATCATCGCATACTATACCCAAAACCCTTGCTGGATGTCTTCGTGGATGCATACTGAAAAGAAATAGGTGCACCATGGTCAATAGGTTATACTTGGTGGGGTGACTTAATGAAAACTTTTCAAAACACACATGTAATCTGTGTTTTTGTGCACTGCATCAAGAATAAGAAGTCAGGGTCCTGGTGTATGGAAATGTCATCCCCCACACCAACAATGTATTCCCTAAAATGATAACGACACTTGCTACATTTAACACTATTGATGTTAAAAAGACCAGATTCCAATGTTCTACGGTATAACAGACTCCTCTGATACCAATTTGTCACAACCCGTAACCTGGGGCCCGTTTCGTGACTACCCCAAGCCCACCTTTTATAGGCCAGGGGCTTGATACTTTCACCGAATGTCATATTCCCAAAAAACATAAATGAATATGCCTTTATAAACTATAAATTCATGCAACCAATCACATAGTAGGATACGAAAACATGTAAACTGTATATTAAAGAGTGTGTATAATAATAAAAGGGGGCTAGAATACAAGCCACATTAAATAGAACAAGAATACCGAAAAGTAAAAGTAAACTGAAATAGCTCTTGTGAACTACTACCAAGGACCCTACCTTACGGGTAGGTACATCTCTCGAATATTTATATCTACAGTACACCTCTTCTAATTTCCACCTCTGAGCTACCTCCAGTCCTGGTACACTCGTCCTCTGTCAGCATTTTCTGTCATCTACACCAAACACATCAAGGTTCAGGTGTAGCCCGTGCAATGGTGAATATAAAGTTACTCATTAGGGACCCCAAGACCCTCAAAGGTCAACAAAACTCACAAAGGATGACCACAATTCATGAAAACATCTGACATCGCTACTTAGGTATATTCCCATACATATACCTAAGTTATCAAGTATAGTCATCTCATTCATGAGGTAATACAAGGCCCAAATCTTAACCAAAGTACAACTATTCCATGTAGGAAAGAATACCATGAAGGTAAAACCAAAATGTTATGTACCAAGAAGGTTACACCACACAGAATTATACCATGAAGGTATCACCCGGAAGGTAAGTACCACAAAGGTTCCCCACATAGATGAATACCGCAAAGGTATCACAATGAATGTAAGTACCACAAAGGCACGCCACACAGAATAATACCACTAATGTATTACTATTAAGGTAAGGACTCAGCTCCCATGAGGTATAACTTAGGTGTAGTAAAAAATATGATTAGATGTATCTACTGAATCATCTTACTTTGTTAAGAGGTATACCCACGTAGGATCATAAATATTCAGAACAATGTAATATCCTAGATAATCAGATCCACATAGGATCCTTATATAGAATACCAACATATGATCTCAGTGCAGTACCACATGGATTTCCGAGAGCATTCCCTGTGGGACCCTCAAACATTGACCCATGTAGGATTCCAAAGCACAGACCCACATAGGATCCCTTTCTTCTATTATAGCAAGCTACATGGTTCTCGCACTAAGCTCGCATGATTCCAGTAGGGTCCTCTCCTAAATCCACATGTAGATACTCCAACATCCACGAAATCCCACAAATAAGTACCCCAATGGACCTCCATGTGATAGGGGTCTCAACACAACAGACGGTGTGTCAATCAGATGCCCGGTCCTTAAGTTATTGGCCTTTTAGTCCCTGACGGCCTAGTTGGATTCGTTTTTGATCCAACCTATATGTACCAAAAAATTATCCAAAACTCAATTTGGGTATACCCAAAGGACCAAATCGATCCATGGTATCTAGCACCACAGATGGTTCGTCAAATGGATGCATGTAGCTCAAGATATGGCTGAAAGAGTGGAAAATGGTCAAAGCTGGTCCGGGTCCGGTCTGACCCGGTCAGACCGACCCGACCCAACCAGGCTAGGGCTAACTCAGGTCTGGACATGGGTCTGACCTGGCCTGTTGGGTACAGCTTGGTCCATAGGGTGGCCGGCTGGGCAGCCCACTCTGCGGCCCGCATTGGGTGGCCCGTGCTTGGAACCCCGCGGCTGGTCCAAGGTTGGACTACGACTGGGTGGCCCTATGGTGGGGTCCAACCTAACCTCCATCTAAGGGGGAGGCACCCCTTGGGTTCCCCAAATGGATAAGCCATTCAAGTTGGGAGGCTGACCAGTCAGTGCCACGTGGCTTCTGTAGCTCGCATGCGGGACCTCGGGCCCCGCTCGGCTCCTCGGCTGGCCGAATGGCCTTCCCTCATATGCGGCGCGGTCACACGCCAAGCCACCACCGGTAGTTGGAGGCGAGCTGGCCACCCCTCAACCACCACCGCATCCTTACGTCGCAGCACCAACACTCCGGGTGGCATGGACGTGATCCTCCATCACCAACACGTGACCAGTCATGCGCCAGCCACCGCTCTTGCTCCGTTGCGGCCGCTGGGCTACAACCCTCCACTGGTAGCATGGTTGAGCTGATGTCATCTTCATGGCCTGCTGGTGTGCCGACCTCCACTCTCAAGTCCTACCAGCGCCAGTCGCCGGTACAAGTTTCCATCCTCCCACATCGCGAAGAGTGCATAAAAAACCATAAAAGTTGTGGAGTGGTCGGGACATGTTCATTTGTCCAGCACCCTCCGCGTTAGAGAGGTAGAAAGTGACTCATGGGGAGAGATTAAATGTAAATGAAATTAATGAAGATCAATAAAAAAATACACCTACCTTGAAGGTTCTTAAGAATGAGGTGTGAGGAAGATGACGAAGTTGTTGAAGAACGTCAGTGTTCTTTTCTTCTGCAAGGAGCTTCTGATGCGGGATCGAGGTCCGTTCCTCGTTCTTCATTGTAAAATGTTCTCCCCAGGATTTCCTCTCCTTTTCCAAAAATTTTTCCCATGAGAGGTATGGTGCCAATTTAAAAGCTTATATTTTAATTTAGTTAAAGTTTTACATTAATTAATTTAGGGTGGCGCAATCAATTAGGAGAAAACCAAGAGACACATCCCTCATTAAAGAGGGAGTTTAAGGGGGTTGGGTGGTCCCCACCACAGAACATTAAATTTGGAGGCTATAAAAATAAAATAAAAGTTGTTCTTTATTTTTTTAATTTCCACGAAAAACATGAAAACTAACTTTCACCCCCATCCTACTGTGGTTGAGGTGAAAGTATCCTTAATAAAATATTGGTGCATCGAGTTCAACGGTGCCCTCATATTTTAATTCTAAGAACCTATTAAAAAGATAGAAAAACATACTCACACGTTTACTAAATATACCTGAAAAAAAGTTTAGAAATTCATTCTGGGCATAATTAGTAAGATATTCTATTAGTTTTCATAGATCAACATTAAAATGTCACATGTATAGGATTTATTAACGGGTTATCACTGTTTGTATCAATTAAATTGATATAAAAAGTGACAGTTTCATGTTTTATACATAAGAAATGTGTTTCTTATTGGTAAATAATATTATATTGAGTATAATTGGATGTATTGGAGTTTTAGTAGTTATTATTTATTGTGAGAATCAATTTATGTCCTGGTACATTTTTTCCATTTACAATTTTAGATAGGAAATTTAATTTATGAAATAACATGGTATTGTGGTAGTGGATGTGAGTGGGTTCTTTGGGGGTTATAATTACAATGTATTATAATGTAAAAAAAGGTGATGTGAGAATGATCAGTGGAATAAGTTGTATTTTCAAGGAGTTAATACCATTGATTGTCTAGAGATATATCATTTTCTGTTGGAGAAATAATTCAGGAGTAATGCGAGTTTTCAAGAATTAATTTTAGTTTATTTGGGATTAATTTATGTTAGGATTTATTTGAATTTATGGGTCAATGAATAATTTGGATTTCCAAGGATGGAAATAATTATATTATGGATTATTAATAATGAATTCCTTCACACAAAAATAGATTCAAATAAGGAAATTAATATAATATAGTTAGAGTATGTGTGAATTTTAATTTTCATTTTTAATTACAGAAATATGTTATGGGAATGTTTAGGATGTATAAAATGAGGTTTTTATGATGGAAAGATTAGTGTAAAATACCTAGAGTAAAATTTATAGTGTTGGGTGTATAAAAATAAGTTTTAGGTGTTTTTCGTATCCATAATGTACCTAGTAGATAATTATTGAATACCTAATTGAGAAACTAATGGGACTACCAGACTAGTCTGGCCATTGAAAACACACAGGTACACCACCAAACTCCTACAAGGCCAGCTTGTGGATAGTTGCGTCCCACAAGGTACCCAATAGATCTCAGACTATTTTAAAAAGGATCAGAAAATATATCTATTTTTTATTACTAAATATTAATCTCACATGAGGTGTTCTTCTCTAGAATCTTAGGATATAGGGTGAAAAACTCTTCCCACCTCCCATTTCTCACATACTTCTTATATTAAGTTGATTAGATCAAGAATATTACATTTTAATGATTAAAGGTTGTCGCTTACACTCTCCTTTTCACATATATTTTTATAGTTCATTTAAAATTTTATAATGATGAATTTAGGTATTTGGATTAAGGTTCCATTGATTTATGGTGCAATTTCATCATATTTTTACAGATTTCATGTTTGGTTAATCGAGGAATATTGGGAAGTACTATTTAATAAAAAAATTTAGAGTTATATTAAGCAGATAATTTATTTATGGGTTATTATAAAATTGTGTTAAATTAATGTTCAATGTTGGTTAATTAATTAGTTATTTTTCTTATTATGGGATTGAGGGTGTTTTTTTTTGCATCTAACTTTCATTGTATGTGATTATAATGTATAATCACACATTTTGGGTACTCTACTATTTTTGTTGAATAAAAATTATTTTGACATCATTTTCTGTCTAATAAATGGGAAATTATGCAGATATAGATTCTAATTGGATTAAATAATAGTAAGTAATAGTTTGGATGAGTAATTAAGTAGAGATACAAAGAATGTGGTATTTAACCAATGATTTTTGTTTTTGGTTGGTCTTCATTTCCATGATTACTGGTTATAATATGATTGTATATTAATTATAATTATATATGGAATATTTTTGTGACATAGAATCACACTATAAATGGGATATGCTATAATAAGCCCAATAGTAGAAAAAGAATATCATATATTTCTATAAATTTCATTTGGTGGAACCATTTTTGTAAGAGTGTTGGTAGGATATTTTATAAATTTCATGATGTATGAGTGAGTATTTGAAGGAATTTTCTAAAAATAAAATGGGTTATCATTTAAAATTATGTTTAAAAAGGAAACAAGGTTTTAACATGAATTTTCAAGGAAATATTTTGTTAAATTTATTTGATTTTGTGTTGGGATTTCAAATTAAAAATGAAATCAATTTCAAAATATTTTTCACTAGGTTTTCTAAAGAGGAACAATAATGAGTATATTATATTTTATTTAAAATTTTATGATTCATAAAAACATTATTTGAATATTATTTTAATTAAATAAAATATGGTTGGGTGAAGATAAATGATATGGTCCTATAGAGCCTATGTGGGAGACCCCTATTTATAAAGTGTAGGTGCTTAAAATAATATAATAACATTATTTGAATAATACTATTGAATATGTAATTAATTCAATAAATTATGCATGACATGTGATAATTTTTGTTAATACTTTACATTTATGATGGATTAGTTATACGAGTTGTGAGAGTTTAGTGGGTTTATTAATGGTATTATGTTCATGGGGCCCTTAGAGGTACCAAAATGGGTTGTGAAAATGTTTATGACACTAATAATCCCAGATAACATTGAGAAAGGTCATGGTATTTTAGAGAGATATGTGGGGGGTCACTTGAAGGCTAAAACTAAGTCATGAGTTCATCAT
This sequence comes from Viscum album, assembly GCA_963277665.1. Lineage (NCBI taxonomy): Eukaryota > Viridiplantae > Streptophyta > Magnoliopsida > Santalales > Viscaceae > Viscum > Viscum album. The sequence continues at coordinate 371,537,419 of OY728160.1, read as the reverse complement.
CGGATAGTGTGATGCACCTTATTTGTCTATAAGATGGTGAGTGTGTTCACCATCTACCATGAAGGTAATATTTTAATTTTATAGGTTCTTGTTTAGGGATAAATATATTATTATAAATATAATACAGTGTATTTATTCATAGTAAAATCTATAATTGGAGATATAATACATGGTTTTGGTTAACTACTAGTCTAGGAATTGAATAGATATTCTATGGGTTTTGTATAAAGTGAAGGTTGAAATTTGGAATATTTTCCTTGGGTTTGGTTTATAACAATGGTTGAAATTTATTACATAGTCTCGAGGTCTTTGTTCATATATATGTCCATTTTAGGGAGATAGTGATCGTATTTTGGCGATTAGTGATAAGGCTTCAAATCACATTATTTGAGTGGAGTGAGTTCTCTTATATTTGTTTTTTCTAGTTGATATAATGTGACTGGAAACATTGACAACAAGTCATAGTTTGTAATAGTGTACCTGGGATATGGATTTGATATTTATAAATAGATCATGTATCCGGATGTAACCCACATGGGTAGGAGACATCTGAGATGACCCAATGTATCTTGGTAAAGCTTCAGTGGTGTATGAATTTTTATTGTGGGGGAATTTACATGGATGATAATATGCCAAATTTATGGCATGATATATATTAGTGGATATATATTATGTAGATGACTAAAATTAGTATAATAGAGTATGTTAATCAAGGTTGAATGGTTGATTCTATTAATTAATGTGGGATTACCAACCTTTGTGAGGAATTTTTCTTCCACTAAGACTCTCTATGAAAAGAACATAGATATAAAACAAGATTTTTTGTTTCTGAAAATATTTGTGTTATTTTATCTGATGGATTTGTGTTTATATGTAATTATATATATTCATTCAGTGATATTTATCACATTGGAGAAAAATATAGGTGAGTTAAATCTTGTGCTGATCTGTAGGTCATCTGTAAAATGGATCCAGTCATGACCGATTTGGTGTGATAGGGAAAGACATGAGTGTTAAGATATGTATTAATGTTCTTGGGCCCCATTATTTTAAATAATTTATCATATAATAGCATTTTATTTAAGAATAATTTTGTTTCTTCCATATCCCCTTAACCGCCATTTTAATTTTCATTATCATTTTATGGTTTTTATTAATGTGTGGGCCCAATTTGATAACCCATTTGTGTTATTATTGATATAGTGTTTATTTCCCATGATATTTTTGTTATTTAGTTTATCATTGAGACTGCTAATGATATTGTGAAATAAACTATGAACTAGGAGGACACCTATATTTTTCATAATTTTTTCTCCAATGGTTCCTACTCCTTGATCACCTTAGATAAAGAGCACAATTTTCAACTAAAAATGTGATATTTCATAATATCTATCATAAATAAATATTAATTTTTTTTGACTCATGGTCTATTATAAATGATGTTAAAATGAATTTCATAATGTTTTTGAAATAAGAAAATGAACAAAAAGTAACGAATATATTTACCACATGATATTAAAATATATTATACTCACAACCTTTCCATGAAACATCAAATTTAGTAATATATTAAAACATCATAGAAAACATAAGTATATAAGAAATAATCCTTTATGCATCATCTTAAAACACAATTTATATCATTAAAATATTCAAATAAATTATAAATTTCAAAGTAAATAATTTTTTTCATCACACAAGAATACAACATATGGAACCATGTATCTTCTTATATAAGTTTCTTATTTGAATCAATGTTTCCTTTTGTTGATACTATATAGTCTTGTTTATATTTTCTTATTTTCACTCATGTTTAGTTCTCTCCCAAATAGGAATATGTGGTGATTGGTATGATATCCTTTTACTTTCCTCATATCCATGATAATCTTCACCAAGAATATTATGAAAATACTACTTCACTTAGATATATTTATTGCTTGATTCTGATTTTCACATGATAGAAAGTGATTCATGGATTTCATATATCCTTCATATCCACATTTTATGCCTCATTTACTCATTACACCTTAGAACATAAAATATTTCTTATTCATGACGTCTTTGTTCCACTCTTTTCAACATATAGTTTATTAAAAGATATGTATATCATGATTCTTGACTCCATATGATACATAACAATAATTTCATCTTCTATCATGGAAAAATTAAAATATATTTTCACCTCCCTTCCATTCCTCATTATACTATATTGTTCTGTCCTTTTTTTATTCACACCATCTCTCCTCTAACCCTTTTCACTAAATTCTTCGATTCCCTTCATTGTCTCCTTTTCCCCTTCCACTCTGATGATTTATACTTAACCAATTCATAACATGTATGTTATATATCCTTGACACCATGTAACCAAATCCTTTATCGTTTCACATTGATCTACTTTCCATGACATTTAATCTGTATATAATACTATGTATGTAGTAAATCATATATTCTAAGGCTACATATTGATTCTTTGATATCTTATCTTAGAATCTAGTATAATTTCTCAAAGTGTCCCCTCATCAGTTATGGTGAGGATCATATTCCCTTTACATCCATGTATTAATATGTTTTTTTAACCATAATCATTCCATAAACACCCTAATTCAACTTATTTGGTGACCCTATGTTTCATTAATCACAATTCATTCATGTTAGGTTTGTGGAGATTTTTCTATAATCCATGTATATGTTCCCTTCACCATTACTTCAGCAATATTTCACATCTATTGGTGTTCGTAATTATTTTCATAGTGTTTTATATGGGTGATACACTAATATATGATCTAATACACATCTTTAAAAATTCTAAATAAGAAAATCACATTTGAACATTTAATTTTAGAATCAACACACTTTATGAATTAATCTATTTAATGTTCATAAATCATCCATAGCTACTAGTAATGAAATAATGTTATCTGGAAGGACCCCCCTAAGCATAATTATGGTGCATGAACCAATATTATATCCTACCTAAACCTATCTAAGGAACACATACACACACACACACACACACACACACACATATATATATACCCTAAAGTAAATGATCTCTTATTTCATATGCCTTGGATAAAATTACAATGGATCCCTAATTTGTAAATTAGTTAATATTTTTCATTAGTTAACATTCCCAATTATACCATGATGGACATATCATTCAAATATGTTTATTAATAATCATATCATATATATTATCATCATAATATCATTTATTTATTTATGTCATGTATTGATTCACTTTATCAAATTTCCCGATATTAAGTGGATTCGATTTCTAGGGGAATATCTATTTCTTTTTGAACACTATATTAATGAAATATTTAATTTAATTCCCAATAAGTTTATTTTCTGGTATATTATTCACGATGGAGTTTCATAAATGCAATATATCTCTCCCTATTATATTATGATGATTCTCTTTTTAGCTAGATCATGATTCATACAACAAGAGTATTAACCACAACACTTATTGGTCTATGATTTATTACCTAAAATTATAAAGAAACAATTTTTCAAGTTATAATACCTTAGACTACAATTTTTTTAAATGAATATGATGTAAAATAATTTTTGATAAAAATTATCATAGAGTGTATTCTATAGAAGTCATTTTGTTTCTTAGAAAGCATGTCCAATAAGGCTTACAAAAAATTAAGAGCATAAAAAATAGTGAAAAAATATTGTGGGGTCAAATATTTACACTATATAAAGTTACAAAACACTCTAAGTTATTCGTAATGTGTGAATAATATAGGAAATACCATCACTTCCCCATAAAATCACTTTATAAATGAATTTAAAATGAATAAAAATTTTACTTGAGAACACAATTATCTTTACATTGGGATTACTTATTGGTGTCAATGATTTATATTTTATTTCAATTTTGTTTCCATGTGGTGTATTTATTAGTTAATCAAAAAAAATAACATTGAATATGTTAATATTGTTCATTATTGATAAATAAATATGGAAATATATAAGTAAATACTATCTTTGAAATATTCATAGTATAGAAAAGAAATTCTTTACTTATAAAAATTTAATGAAATGAATTAGTTCACTGAATTTTTTTTATAAATAAACGATTATCTATAATAATTGATCATTTTCCCTAGATCTCATAGTTATTCATTTTTAATCTCATCCTTTTTACAAAAATTTTATTCTCATTACAATATATCTTGTTTCCTTTTTTAATATTTATCTATCTAGATCAATAACTCTTTGACTATAACAACACATATTTTTAATAAACTATTTTTCAGGATATAATACAAAAAATGTGAAATTGATAAAATCCAAAAAGATTATGAATTATAGTATATATTAAATTTAGTAAATTATATACAAACATTATACATGGATAAAGAAATACTTTTGAAAGCTTTCCTGACATTTCCTAAATTTCCATTACACTTTTAAAATTGTACAGGATAAACTAGGGTCATATATAAGAATGAAATTAGCATTAAATCCCAATAAAGTAATTAAATAATAATCGAATAGGGTAAAAATATATATATGTGTTCCAATGGGCCAAAAAATTTATCTTAAGAGGTAATAATCATGATCATGAATAATGATGCATTATTTAACATGTTATCATAAATGCAGCATGGAAATGTGGAGAAAAATTAAAACATGTCCTCATGAGAATAATTCATGTCTAAAGAACAATAAATTACAACACATTGTTCTTATTATGACCTACCATGAGCCTTACCTTTTATATTTTGAGATTAAAACATTACCCAACGAATTAGATCTCTATATGGGAACACACATCATTATCATATCATGTGCATGCATAAGTGTTCCAAATTGATCATTTAACAGAAAAATGTATTTCATCTATATAAACAACATGATTGATATTATTGTTTTACATACATGTTACTACCCCAATAAAATATGTATTACTACATATAAGTGGATATCCTTGAGTGAAAATTATTACATTAATTTACATTCCAATCATTTGACCTTAAAATTCAAAGGGAAATTTCAGAATTATAATGACAGTTCATAAATATTCATAATATTTTTTAATTAGAAGAAAATGGGGGATACCATAATTTAGAAGAAAAATTATAGTATTAGGGATGTGAATAAACATATCCCAATAGTTGGAATGTGAAAACAAAAGCCATAAAATAAATAAGGTCTGTGAGTAAATAAAACAATGAGGGGATCTCTTACATTGGGTGAGTTTAAAAAAGATTAGGGGAGATTATTGAGAGATAGGGGGAACCTTAGAGGGTATCTAGAGAGGAATGGAATGATTAAGGTCATCATCCATGGTCTTTGAGTATATTGAAATTGGATCTTTCATGGGTTTAAATATGAAAACCAAGGGGAGTTCTTTATTATTTCCTAAACATTGGTTTTGGAAACTATATAATAAACTAATCAAAACCATAAACCTTATAATTATTTTTCTGATGGTTTATTCAAAATACTAGAGGTGTTTATTATTTTATAAATCCATTTACTAAAATCATCGAAATACTACCCTTGGTGTTGTGTAAGTGATTCATGTTCATACAGAAATGATTTGAAAACCATAAATATATAATATTGGTTTTAGAGGATTCAAGAAGGCATTAAAAAATTAATCAATTAAACACAGAAGAAATTATTTTAAAGGTTAAGTAAATATTTTTTATGGATACGTTTTATGAAATACAACACATTGACCACGTTGTCATGACACTTAAAATTGATTATGATTTTATGGTTGATTTTTTGTCTTGGGATGACCCTAGGTCATCTCTTGAGGAGCGTTGGTAGGTTTAGAGTCTGTATTTTTAATTAAGTCTTCTAAAATGGGGGGTGATTTTGAAAACCACATAAAGAAAGTAACTTAATAAAAATAATTTAAAATATGAAAGAGCAAGTGGATTTTGGAAAATATGAGTTAAAAGGTTTGATGTGATTTCACAACACACATATCAAGTTCATTGTTCATAGATATTTACTATAGGTTTAGAGTAATTCTTTGGTTGGAATTAATTGGAATCCCAATTCATTCTTAAGCTCATATTTCAATGCTTGAAGAACCGAACCTTGACATAACAATCATATTTCCAAGGTCCAGAACTTATTCATGTAATAATACCTTCTAAAACATATTGAGATCTCAATAATTAGGGTAAAAAATGTTTCATGTGTTGGTCAATCGGAACAACACAAGTCACACACTCAAAACCTCACACCGATCAGTTAGAAATTAAGAGCATAACACTCACATGCTTCATATCAAGCATTCAAATCAGAAATAAAATAATATACATAGAATGAATTGTTTAAACACCCAAATTACTCCAAACCAGTAGCTAGTTTATGCATCTTAACTCCCTTGACATGTGTGTATCTCCCTCACAATGAACACCCAACTTTTAGCTCGACATCGAGAGGAGGAGGTTTCTTGGGTGGAAGTCCTTCTTCATCCATGATTCCTCTATGAGTATAGGGGCCTCCATAACCTCCAAGGTGATTAAGAGACTCTCCTAGGACTCCATCATGGCAAAGTATAGCTTCTGGTTCAAAATTCCAAATGAGGAACCATTTGTACCTTTTTATAGCCAAAATGGAACATGATATTGGGCACCCAGTTTTGAAGACACTAATTGTAAATCGGTTTTGAAATAGTATAAAGTCATATTAAGACTTGGAAAAAAGTGATAAGTTGTTGTACGAACACTTTAATGTCTCCATTTCAATGTTGTAATCCATTAGGCAGTCGTATTTGGAGATATGTTCACACCACCAAACTGAACATTTGAATTTGGGCAGATTCTGTCCCCTGGACAGAATGGTTCGTATGGGAAAATAGATGGACGAATGGGGCTTCTGTCATTTGAGAAGAGTTGTAGAAAATTATGTTTTGGAGAGGCTTCAAAAATTCTAGCCCATTTTAATGCACGGATTTATCGCACTATTCAAAATAGTGGACATGTGTCCTTGGGATCCATGCAATTTTGGCCCATTTTCCTTCTTGATCATCTTCAGGGCCTCCAAATCACCTCCTCCTGAAATAAAATCCTCAAAACAAGTAACAATTCCCATTTTAACAGTGATAAACACAATATTAATGATTCAAATATGTAATGAAATTTTGTATTATTTTTATAATATTCAATACAAAACTATTTTACCACAGTGGTGTAGGGATAAAAATGAAACAGTGAATCGTGGTGCGATCACACCCCCACACCTAAACATTTGCAATCCTGGGAAAAGTGATATTTCCAAAAAATTATGTATGGAGATATTACCAAATTCATGAATATTTAACATTCAATGAAAATTTAAAATTCGAAAGGAATGTGATGAAAGAAAAAATCACACTATGGAGTTAATCTCAATGATCATGCAAATATGTGTCTCATAAATTGTATGAGCATGAAATTAAAGGATATTAATGATAAAAATTTGAGAAAGTAATCAAAAATTCCACAATGTTTCTAAATCTCTACGTGTGTGTGTGTGACAACAAATTCATGCTATTCTACCCACTTTCTATCTAGTGAATATAGGTTATTTTAATATTTTTCTTCTTAAATGATAATGTCCACTAAACCTGTCCTATACCCATTGCAATCAAATTTCAGGACCCATTGACTTAATCATTCTCGGAAGTCAAACCTTAATCTCCTAACCTAGATATCCCTATATGAGGTACATTTCATCACTCCCCTCATTTATTTATTTTTTTTAAATTTTGTGCATTGAACAAATCTCACACCCTTTTCTCAACCCTTGTTTGATCTCCTCAAGACACTAATGGTAATAGTTATAACAAGATAAAAAGTCAAGGAAGAGTGGTTTTTGACCTACCCAAGACTAAAGTTTTTTGAGGGCGTACGACAGTAAGATAACAGGTATACTCGCGCAGGTCAATCAGGTATAGTAATGAAAAAGATCAGACAAGGAACGAACGTATGGAAAAATCATTTGGACAATAGATAAATATTAACCTAACATATATTTAACTTCTATGGAGTAAGTAAAAATCACACTTCTTGGTTGGGTGCAAAAATGTGTGGATAAATTAAGTACCATAATTTTCCTTTGAACTACGCATGTAAAGGGTACTATTTTTCTCAAAAATTTTAAAATGATACAACCATTTATATCATTGAGAAACAACTAATTTCAATGACAAAGTCACACCACAATGTTATCTTCATGCTAAAACACACATTCTATCAGTGATTTTTTTTAAAAAAAATGTTAAAACAATATAAAATTGGAAAATTCAGCATGCATTTTTAGTAACTTTCATGATTAAATTCAGGGGGCATATTTTTCAATGATAAAATTACCATTCCTGCACAAAAGTAAGGGGTGGAATGCGGAAAGGGGGTAATGTGACAATACCATTCGGCAAGAAAATATACAAAGAAAGAAATAAAATGATGAAAATTCCTAACTAAACAAGGAATCGCATCCCCCACACCTAGAGTATATAGTGTCCTCACTGTAGTAAAAGAGAATGAGGGAAGGAAGGATAAAACCCGGTGGATGTCATTCATAGTTTGCTTCTTTAACTTGGAGTTCCTCCATCGGGTTCTCCAGAATGGATTCATGAAAGTGCTTTAGCCGCTGCCCATTGATAGTGAAGGTTTTCATGGTTTCTTCATTTTGAACCTAAACAACACCAAATACGGAGACATTAGTAACAATGTATGGTTCAAACTAGTGAGAACAAAGATTATCGAGATGTAATATCAGCCTTGCATTGTATAGGAGGACCTTCTAAAAAATTTGGAACTCTAGTTGAAGGGTAACGCTGTCATGGGAAACCCTGGTTCACTCCTTATAAATCCTAGAGTTCTCATACGAATCTCTACTCATTTATTCCATCTTCTGTATCTGTAACTTCCTTTGAGAACCTGCACCAGAAATGTTCGAATTGGAATTTTTAATGGCCCAGTATGCCCGGTGCTCAATATCAATAGGGATGTGACAACACTTTCCAAATACAATCCTATAAGGTGACATTCCAATGGGTGTTTTAAAAGATGTACAGTACACCCAAAATGAATCCTCGAGTCTAAGACTCCAATCATTCTTATTAGGTTGGACAGTTTTTTCAAGAATTTGTTTTACCTCTTCATTTGACACCTCGACTTGACCATTAGCCTATGGGTGATACGAAGTAGATACTCGATGACCGACCCCATACCGACATAAAAGTGATTTCATTGTTTGGTTGTATAAATGAGAACCCTGGTCACAGATGATGAACCTAGGTAATCCAAATCTACAAAAGATCCGAGTTCTCAAAAATTCTACAACTACTTTGGAATCATCTGTCTTTGTGGCTAGTGCCTCTACCCATTTTGTTACGTAATCAATGTCTAAAAGATTGTAAAAGTTTCCAAAATAATAGGGAAATGGTCCCATAAAGTCAATACCCCAATCATCGAAGATGTTATAAAAGAGCAAGGTTTGTTGTGGAATTTCATTCCTTTTAGAGACATTCCCCATTCTTTGAAAATGAGAACAAGATTTACAAAATTCATGGGCATCCCAAAAAAGTGTTGGCCAAAAGAGGCCAGAATCAATAACATTGCGAGCAATCTGTTGGGGACCAATGTGGCCCCCACAATAATGAGGGTGGCAGAATCTAAGGACAAGATTAAACTCGTTATCAGGAACACAATGCCTAATGACCTGATCTCTACATGTGCGCCAACGGGAGGGGTCATCCCAAATGAACCAACAAGACTCATGTTTTAGATGATTAGCTTGGTTTTTGTTGAAATCAGTAGGAATGCATGATGCTACCAAATAATATATAATTTCAACATACCAGGGAATAGCAATTTTCACTTTCTAAAATTGCTAATCAGGAAACATGTCATTAATGGGAATAAAGGCGGATGAGACAATGTCTGAGGGTGGGAGGATCCTAATGATATGGTTTGCCACCACATTCTCTCCTCCTTATTTATCTCTAATTTCTAGATTGAATTCTTGAAGGAGGAGCATCCAACAAATGAGACGTGGTTTGGCTTCTAGTATCTTTTGGAGATATCGGAGATCTGCATGGTCTGAGAACACAATGACTTTGGACCCTAAAAGGTATGACCTGAATTTATCCAAGGAAAACACTATGAAAAGTAATTATTTTTCTATTCTGGTGTAGTTTTCTTGGGTAGGGTCCAGTGTACGTGAGGCATAGGCTATGACATGTGGATCTCGGTCGACCCTTTGTGACAAGACTTCCCCAACTTCATAGTTAGAGGCATCACACATGTGCTCAAATGGTAAATACCACCGAGGTGGTTGGATTACAGGGGGTGGTATGAGACCCCATTTTAATTTATTAAATGCTTCTTCACATTCTTTATCAAAAACAAAATATTTTTATTTTTGGAGTAAGAAAAAGAGGGGAAGTGCAATCTTACAAAAATCACGAATGAAATGACCGTAAAATCCAGCATGACCTATGAATGACCGCACATAACGTACATTTTTAAGGAATGGTAGGTAAGAAATGACATCCACATTCGAATTATCTACTTGGATACCATCCCCAGAAATGACATGTCCCAAGACAATACCATGTCACACCACGAAATGGCATTTATCGTAATTTAATACAATATTTTTTTCAATACATTAATGTAGAATGGAACCAAGACTACATAAACATTCATAAAAAGAGGATCCATAAACATAAAAATCATCCATGAAAACTTCCATACAATTCTCCAGGTAATCCGAAAAATACAAACCATACATCGCTGGAAATTACCGGGAGCATTGCACAAGAAAAATGGAATCATTCAATAGGAAAATGTGCCAAAGGGGAAATTGAAGGTTGTATTTTCCTAAACCTCGGGGGAAATACGGATCAGAAAGTATCCAGAATACCCATCAAGAAAAATGTAATGGGACTTCTCTGCTAGCCTCTATTGCATTGGTTCAATGAATGAAAATCAGAAATGGTCATTCCTAGTGTGTTGGTTTAGTCAATGATAATCTATACAGACATTCCAACTATTCTTCACACGATTTGGAACTAATTCATTGTTTTCATTTTTAATTGCCATTAGTCATGTTATTTTAGGAACTAATTCAACAGGACTGGCCCATTGGCAGTCAGAGATGGGGTAAATGATTCCAGCAGCCAAAAATTTTGTTACTTCCTTTTTAACAACTTCTAAAAGGATTGGTTTCAGTCGACGTCGTGACTGCCTCACTTGTTTAGCATCATCAGTTAATAAAATAGGATGTGTAGAAATTTATGTGCTAATACCAGGAATGTCCTCAAGTGTCCATCCCATTGCTTGTTTATACTCCATCAAGAGTTCAAGCAGTCTCAATTCATGCTCAGGAGGGAGTGAACTAGCAATGTTCACGAGAAACTTGTTTCCATTCTAAAGATATGAATATTTTAAATCTTGAGGCAGTTTCTTTAGTTCCATTTCAGTTGGATTTTGGATTGATGGGAGTGTGTGTGAAATTGAGAGGTCACTAATCTCATCTAACTGCATAATGGTATCATCCTCAGATAAAAAATTATCTTTTAAAAGTGTAGTAGTATCATCGATGGTCATGTGATCCTCTGTGTTCAAGAAATTATCAATTAATAAACATGCATGACACTTTTATAGACCACTAAAAAAATCAACACATGATTCATTACCAATAAATTCAATCAAAGGAAAAATTCATAAAGGGGGTCAGGGGAAACAAATGAAGTGATTTTAGGGGAAGGGAGTACATCAATTGAATTTACCGAGAGAGAGGAATGTTCTTCTGAGGGGTGCTTCATGGAATTAAGGATGTTGAAATGGACTATGTCACTACCAAATTCCATAGATAATGTACCATTATGGAAATTAATTATAGCTTTGGTGGTTTTCAAGAAAGGCCTCCCCAATATAATTGGGGCGTGTCAATTCATCTTATCATCTTCCATTTTTAGCACATAAAAATCCGCAGGAAATATTAAAATTTGAACCCTCACAAGAACATCCTTTAACACACCCGAAGGGTGTGACGTACTCCGATTTTCTAGATGAATTATTATTCCTGTGGGCTTTAGTTCACAGACCTACAAAGAATATTTTATTGAGTGAGGCATCACATTAATATAAGCACCCAAATCTAGTATAACATTGGATAAATAATACTCATCTATGGTGCATGGAATCCAGAATGTTCCAGGATTGTTGCACATGGTGGGAAGTGATGGTTTTATCAATGTTGAAAAGTTCCTCCCCGATCCCACCTTCTCATCACCTATATGTCACCTTCGGTGGGTACAATTCTCCTAAAAAAACTTGGCATATCATGGAATTTTCTTGATGGCATCAATCAAGGGGATGTTGAACTGCACTTTCTTGAAAGTTTCCAATATTTCATTCTCAAGTTCATTTTCATTTTTTTTTCATGGTTGGGTGGACCTTTGGGGAAATGGAAGAGGAATGGGTGTGCTTGGTGGTTCATTAATTGAAACACTCTTTCCTTTTGAAGGGCTCCTCTCAGGACAAGGTTTTTCAATATTAGGACCTTTTTCAATTGTTGGAGTAGTGGTTTTCTTAGGAGGGGATGACTCTAATTATGGTTTTATTTTACTTTTAAGTTGAGTTCCACTCCTAATGGTTATTTCACTAACATTTCCCTTATCCCTAGGGTTGAAAAGTGGTTGAGAGGGTAGTTTACCAGACCCATGGCTTTGGATTTCACCCACCGAGTTAGCTAGTTGGCCTAATTGGGTTTTCAGGTCTTGTATGGCTACCTGAGTGGTTTGTTGGAATTGAAGATTATTGGCACCCATTTGTTTCATCATATCTTCTAGGCTAGGCTTAGTTTTTGGAGGGGGTTGTTGGAAAGGCCTTTGGGGTAGTTGAGGATTTCTGGGTGGTAGTGGATAACTACTCTGACCTTGTTGTTTCCATTATTGTTGAGGTTGGTTTGAATACCCCCTTGCCTATAGGCTTGGCTGTCATTCCACCCAGGGTTGGATGGATAGTAAGGTTCTTTCCTAAAGGGTTGGTTATAGGGGCTTCCAGGAAATATCACCATACAACTCTGAAAAGTTTCTCTTAGTTGGACGCATTGGTCAGAATAGTGGGTATGAGAAGATCATATACCACAATGGATGGGAGGAGGAGATTGAGATTGCCCTTTTGAAATAGTGAGTTGTTGTAGAAGGGTACTTACCTCTTAAATCATTGTATGCACCTTCTTCTCGAATTCAGTACTTTGCACCTCATGGACTCCTCTAATTGGTACAGTGGACCTTGAACCGAATTTTTGTGTGATTTGTGCCCTGTTCTTAATTAGTTTCCTCGTAGATATTGGGTTTTTATCTACTAGTTCACCAGAAGCGTCAGCATCAATCGTGTTTCGATCAATAAGGATTAATCCTTCATAAAAATACCGAATTAAAAGTTGATAACTTATTTGGTGATGTGAAAAACATGAACACAATATTGTAAATCTTTCCCAATATTCATGAAATGTTTCCCCATGAGATTATATTATGCCACATATTTATTTCCTTATTATTTCAGTTCGAGAGGTTGGGAAATATTTTTCATGAAAAAGGCGTTTCAAGTCTTTCTAGCCTCTAATTGGTGAATTAACATATTATCGCCAATCTTTAGCAGTGTCTTCTAATGAAAATGGAAATTTTCAAAGTTTTACATGGTCCTCAAGAACATTAGCAAGATTTAATATAGAACACATAGTATGAAATTCTTTTAAATGTTTATGTGGGTCCTCTTCAGGATGTCCATGGAATCTTGTTAATAAATAAATTAAACCAGATTTTAGTTCGAAATTAGGTGCCTCTCCTTGTATTTGAATGTATGCAGGTTGGACATCAACATCTGGTGAGGTTATTTACATTAATGTTCTATTATTTTCACCCTTGTTATACAAGTTTATTTTAGTTTTTATTTGGGTTCTATAATAAGAAGAAGAATATTGGGAAGGAATGTTTCAGTGTGTGGTGTGTCCTCCTTCAAAATGTTGTCTTGTGTGTCTCGGTGTCGTTGACGTAGGATTCTCTCCAGCTCGGGTTCAAAAGGTGATAAATCTCCCAGATTAGAACGCTTCATGTACCAAACCTACACATGGAATAGATCAGAATACAAATGGATTGAAATGGTATAAGATAAAACAAATAAATATTAACAAAAATTTTACAAATAACATATCAGGACCATGCACTAAAACAAAAACGCTCCTCAGAAACGGTGCCAAAATTAGACCGCGTTGTCATGACACGTCAAATTGATTATGATTTGAAGGTTTATTTGTAGTCTAGGGAAGACCCTAGGTTGTCTCTCGTGGAGCGTTGATAGGTTTAGAGTGTGTATTTTTAATAAAGTCTAACAAAAAAGGGTGGTGATTTTGAAAACCGATTAAAGAAAGTAACTTAATCCAAATATTTTAAAATATGAAAGACCAAGTGGATTTTTAAAAATATGAGATAAATAAATTTGATTTCACAACACACATATCATGTTCATTGGTCATAGAGATTTGTTTTATGTTTAGAGTAATTCATTGGTTGAAATTATTTGGAATCCCGATTAATTCCTATACTCAAATTTCAAAGTTTGAAGAACCAAACCATGACATAAAAATCATATTGCCAAGGTACAGAATTTATGCATGGAATAAGATCTTCCAAATAATATTTAAATCTCAATAAAGTGGGGAAGAAAATGATTCTTGAGTTGTCCAATCAAAACAACACAAGTCATGCACTCAAAACCTCAAACCGATCGGTTAGAAATTAAGAGTATAACACTCACATGCTACAAGTCAAGAATTAAAATATGAAATAAAATAAGATACATGGAATGAAATATTTAAACACCCAAATTAATCCAATATAGTATATAGTGTATGCATCGTAACTCCCTTGACATGTGTGTAGCTCCCTCACAACGAACACCCAACTTTTAGCTCGACATCTGGAGGAGGAGGAAGCTTTCGTGGAACTCCTTCTTCCTCCTGGATTCCCCTTTGAGGATAAGGCCCTCGAGAACCTCCAATGTGATTAGAAGACTCCTCTAGGACTACAAAATGACAGAGTATAGCTTTTGGTTTGAACTCCCTAATGAGGAGCCCTTTGTGCCTTTTTATAGCCAAAATGGCACATGGTTTTGAGCACCCAATTTTGAAGATACTACTTGTGCCTTGGTTTTCAACGTGAATAAAGCCATATTACAACGTGGAAAAAAGAGATAAGTTGTTTTCATGACTCTTCACGGTATCCATGTCAAATATGGCGTCCATTAGGCAGCCGGAATTGGAAATATGATTACACAACCGAACTGAACATTTCAATTTGGGCAGATTCTGTCCCCTAGACAGAAATGTTCGGATGGGAACCAGATGGATGAATGGGTCTTCAGTCCTTTGATAACAGTTGTATCCCATGATGTTTTGGAATGTCTCACAAAATTTTAGCCCATTTTCATTCACATATTTCTCTCACTATTTAAAACAGTGTACATGTGTCGTTGGGATCCATGTAATTTTGGCCCATTTTCCTTCTGGATCATCTTCAAGGCCTCCAAATCCCCTCCTCCTGCAATCAAATCCACAAAAAAGTAACAATGCCCATTTTAAAAGTGAGAAACACAAAATTAATGATTCAAATATGGAATTCAATTTGGTATTATATTTATAAAATTCAATACAAAACTAGTTTACCACAGTGGTGTAGGGATTAAAATGAAATAGTGAATCGCATTGCGATCACACATCACTTTGGGGTCATTATGATTTCATAATAAAAACCATATATTAATAATGTATTTAATTTTTTATAAAAAAATATAATGTCTCAAAAAATAAATAAAAATTTACAATTGGATAATTTCAACCTAATTAATGCAAAAATAATATTTATATTATCAAAAAAATCTCTCATTATGATAATTTATATTTTTTAATCAAAAACCTTGTTTATTGGGAAATTATTTTATTTTCTAAAAAATACTTTTCTGGCACTTATATATTTTTTTTAATTCATAAAATTATAATATAGACTATAATTAATAAATATATTCAATAATATTATTATATTAAATTATTATTTTTTAATATTCTTGGAATTATTGAAATTGAAAGTCTTAATGAAATTACATATAACCCAAAAATACAATTTCTATTTTGTCAAATTCAAATCTATTTTATATCAAAGTAATTGTTTAATAATTTAAAAATTAAAATAAATAAGGAATAAATGTAGACAATATATTATAGAAAATAAAAAATATATATTCATTATATTTGGGTCAACATATACATCTTGTTGTAACACTAATAAACACCCCAAGGGCCAGGTGTGTGACAGTGAGATTATATTGGTGTTTTTCGATAGACATTGTTTGGGAAACGATATCAATAATATTGATCTTATACCATAAATAGTTATATCTTGACTTAGTTGTTGAATATTAGAATTTTCTTGGTCATGGGAAAATTATATATATGATATCTTCCATATAATCTTTGATAAATGGGCTTTATAGGGTATGATCGTAATGGTCATGACCATTTATTTTTTCATCCTTATTAATATAATTTATTATAACCTTTTATATAAAATAATAAAATTATCACTTTTCAAAATATATATTTTCAATGGTTATGAATCATAATGTTTTTTTAAATATGGAAGGATACAATATTCCTAAAAAATTAATGAAGTGAAAGGGTTTTCTATAACTTTATTACATAATAAGGCATTTCATTTGACCACAAAGGTAATTATTTTTACAATAATTTGGTTCATTAAATTATTTACTCCTTAAAAAATTTCACCCATAACATTTTTATTTCATACACTAAATCTGTGAGGGTACTTCTGTTTCATTTCCACATTCATTTCCAATTTCACTTCCTCAAATTTGTTGTTCTGCTACAACTCGTTGACAAAGTGAGTTTTCTTATTTCATAGATCTTTATATTTTTATCCGAGATCTTTAAAGGCTACCCTTCATATGAAATACCATTATCTAATGGTACCACCTCTAGATTTAGTTTATGTGTTGGGTATAGTATGTATTTTTTCATGAGGGATACATAGAACACATCTTGTACTTAAGATATGTTAGGTAGGTATGATTTTCGATGGGCCACCACTCTGATGTGATCAAGGATTAAATAAAGGACAATGTATGTTGGAATAATCATTCCATTCATCCCAAACATCATTAATTTCATCCATGTTGATATATGAAGGTAAAATTTATAACCGAACTCTATCTTTAGGTCTCATTGATTATTGTTTTCATAGCTTTTATATTAATATTGTGTGTATTTTATATGATGTACAATGGTTTAAACCTTCTCTATAATCTCTTGTATAAGATCAAGTAATATAATTGAAACTCTTAAACATCATATATGTATGTTGGAGTCTGATACCTCTCCCCATATAAATCCTCAACAGGTTTTATTTGAAACCACATATGGAAATTTTTGATAAATAAGAACTCTAATCATACATGTTTTTGATCTCAACATCCTTGGAAATACATTTTACATGATCTCAAAATATCATCCAGTTTTTTAATTCCCCTTTCAAACTATCCATCTGTATGAGGGTGATAATCAATGATGAATCTATTTTTTTATTCAATTTTTATTAAAGGATTCTCCAAAACCATAAGATAATACTTAAATCTCAATCATATATAATAATGAATGGAACTTCATATAGTGTTACCAATTCTATAATGTATATCATGGATAGTTTTTCAATAGAGAAATCTTCTTTTGTAGAATCCATGATCCGCTTAGGCACCCAAGAAGTGATATCAGTCTTGGAGATAATGTTCTTAGGTGCACCTACTGAAATGAAAAAGGTTGCTGACTAGTAGTGAGAGTTTATAGAGGGAAATGTGGGGAAGATATACCCTTAAAGGAATGATATAACAATGGTATGAGTATATTTATAATAACATGTAGTGGACGAAAAGGCTCAGTAGACTCAAACCTGACCCGCCAAATGGAGGAAGCACATTCAATATCAATCAATAACAGAAGCAATATAATTGAAGTAGTTGGAATAAATATAAAACCAAATATTCCACAAGAAAATACTAAAACAAATCATGCATCTAATACAAGTCAGAGATGTCAATATGTTGAAAAAGGGGTCTCCCATGGATGACCATAGTAGCTACATGTAGATAATAATTTTGAAATAGAAAGAATAAACAAATAATAACTCTATCTAGGAACATCAACAACTTCCACTACCAGCATCCATGAGAAGTCAATTAGGATCCAACTCCAAATCCCAAAACCTTAAATGAACATAAAATCATAAAGTCTACATGTGTCCCAAAGGACCCATATAGCGTGTGATAATGATTCTTAGTAGGATACCATGCACGTGTTCATAACAAATAGAAGTTTATTAAGTGGTTATAGTAAAAAAATACAAAAACTCCTGAAATTTAAATTAATACACAAAACTCCCCTATTTCTGAACAGATATCATAGTGTCATCACATACTCCAACCAATTCCAGAATCACTAAATAAGAGAGGATTCTTGTCCCATTTTCCAAGGTATTCTGAAAACTAGATTAGCATAGGGGAGCCCTATGTTTCTACCTTCAATAAAGTAACACGACAACACATTCCAACTGACACCTTGAATAAAAAATCACTTCACTAATTCCCAAAAAGGTATTCCCAAAAAATAGAACCATGGTCCCTCCTAACCCAGCTCAAAAGCACCTGCCACCTCATATCCTGACATCTAGAGGCACAAATATATCTTCTCGGAAAGTTAAATTCAATTTAATCTCATAACACAATGTCCCAAGGAATGAAGATCTCCATCCTACCAAAATAGTCCTGGCCCAATGGCCTCAATACGGTGACCCTAAACCCCAAAACTATAGACACAGTGTTATCATCCCATCGATCTTTAACATCCCATGTATTTTTATAAAAATAAAGAACAAAAAAATTTCTTAATCCGAACTAATGGGTCCCTCTGCCCACCCAAGTAGTCAAAACCACCTCATCACTATGTCAACTTGCGTGAACACAACTCCATTCTCTGATTTCTCCATCCCATGTGAGAATAAATAGAAAATTTATTACCTAATACACATCTAACTAGCTCCTTGTGCCCAGACAATCACCTCTCTCAAGACTGATGGTCATGTTGTCCCATATCACCCATCATGCTCGCCACCTGACAACCTTGATTCCTTAAAACAACATCGATGACACCTAATCAGTTATCACATCACCCAAGTATCCTAGGCCAAGCCCAACTAGATGACCACATCATTATAATCTTGATGGGAATTCCATCCCAATTTCTTTGACCATTCCCATCCTGATCCCACAGATCACATCTCATGAAATTCAAGAAATTCACATAATTAATTCAAATGAAATAAAATAAAAAAAATAAATTTAATTAAAAACACACCCTAAACTACAATGAAATGTGTTCAAAGGCCTCTATCCTACCTCACATGAGTAAAACTGGTGAGGTAATTACCAATGATATCCCATATGGTCATACAATCAATTTAATATTTAGAAATAGGCCCTTTCTCAACTACCCATTAGTTTGATAAAAGCTATACCTTCCAAATCGAAGTAAAAAACAGAGAAAGATATTCACCACCTATCTTAGACTCATAGATATAGGAATGTATGATATTAGCCTTTAACTGGATGTGGCTTGGAAGAAATCGACAAATCCATCAAATTCCTTGAGAATAGGGTGCAACAGATCCAACAGATATAGCATTCCATGAGGAAAAAAGAAAAGAAAATAAGACGCATGGGTGAGGATAAAATTACTGATATGGTTCCAATGCACCTTAATTTAGATGAATCAGCTCTAAAATGAGGGAAAGAGAACACACCCTAGATGGAAGAATAATAATAAGAATCTCCTTGTGTAGTGTTAGAATAATAGAGGAAAAAGGAGGAAGAAAGACGAAGGATGGAAGGGTAGATAAGAAATTTTACATCATTAATGATGTTGCATGATTACCTCATATGGTTTCCCAAACCATGAACAAAACATGTGGGCTACAAAGTATAGTTAAAGCCTATCTGGTACTACCAATGTATCCTACAACACGGTTTTCCCTAACCATGTGATAACTACATAGAAGCCTCTGAAAAAACTATAGACATGGCCACACGACCATAAAACCCACATGAATGGTTCCCCTAGACCATGATCAATTCATAAATAGGACAAATAGTTAGCTAGAATAGGTCGCTCAATTAACACCAAAATGTGCACCTTGACCTGTAAATCCCAAAATTGGACATCCGGCCTTTGACACACCCAGAAACCCTCGTAAAATTGGAGGCACTCTATAATCTTTTATACCCATTAAAAAACACGATATAGGGTTGATGAAAACCATGAACATTGGTTTAAATGACCAAAAAAGAAAAATCCATACCCACTAATTCCCAAATTAGAAAAGGTATAGGTTTCAGAATCGATTCAAAAACATCCGATTTTAGAATCTCTGCACCTTAAAAAATCCCACCCTCAATCTATAAAAAAACATGAAGATGGAACTAAAGATACCCATATTGTAAAAAAAATAGACCTACCCTATTGTTAAGGGTACATGCCCACTACATCAAGGGCGGATGAAGACCATAGGAGTTACCTACCCCAGTATCATTCTAACCCATAGATGAAATAGAAAAAAGATTTATTGAAAAAATACTAGACTCAAAAGACCTCCCATTATGTATCTTCACTTTTAAACCTCATCAAGTGATCTTGTTTCATACTAAACACCCTTCTGAATCCTTCCCTGCATCGGTTCTTGCCTCGTTCCCATGTAATAGATGACACCAACTGGGCCTGTCATCTCAAAAGTTGCTCAAAATTATTTTTGAGTCACATCTCAATTGTGTACTGCTTCACATTTATATCCAGATTACAACTAACCATAAGTAACCACATATCATTGATTAAATGATTCCAAGCACCTCAAAAATC
This sequence comes from Viscum album, assembly GCA_963277665.1. Classification (NCBI taxonomy): domain Eukaryota; kingdom Viridiplantae; phylum Streptophyta; class Magnoliopsida; order Santalales; family Viscaceae; genus Viscum; species Viscum album. The sequence continues at coordinate 371,516,410 of OY728160.1, read as the reverse complement.
ATTCACCCATTAGTTCTTACATACATAATCTAGTTCCACATACCATATATATATATAGACCATTTACCTCATCTGGTTCTAACATACTAAACACCATTTGGTTAGTCTATTTACATCTCTCATGAACCTCGTACACCCAAAATGGGCATGCCTCAAGAGGCCATGTTAATGAAAACAAAGAAAATGTTTTTTCCCATGACGTACCTATGATAGTCATTGACTCACTGGCCTTCCCTAACCCTGGAATATACATGACATCAATCTAGCCTAATTACTGATTGCTTAAATCTCGACCTACCTATGGTTTCTCACCAAACATTGACGCCAATGCAGGATCCCGCTACCTCTTCCATGACATCTACATGCAGTTGAAGTTCTACTACCATCACCTGGTACCGATCCTAATCCAATCTCGGAAACCCAAGTCTGTCATGACATGAATTTTGGATGTCTGAGATGGATTCCTACAAAACCTCTCAAGATTCCTGACATATTCACATACATCAAACATCTTTCGAGGTAACTCACACTAATTCCAGACAAGTCCTGGCTACCCAAAAATAAAGAAAAATATTGAATACACACTCTGATGTTGTAACGTCCCAATCCCGGGTTCCACGCAATGGGTGCCCCGAGCCCGGTTCGCGACGTAACCTCAAGCACATTTCCCAAAACACGAGAGGCTGCCGACTAGCAGCAAGGGCCTAGGTCTGATTGTGGGGAAACTATGCCCTCATTTGTCAATGTGTAGCATAGTGAAATTTAAAGAAAAAAAACAACGATAGCGGAAGAAGTAAACCATACACAACTGAAATATACTATAGCATGTAATATAACCAACAATATATAAATGATGGTGCTACATGTTTCATGTTCTAAGAAAACAGCCAGAACATGTTATACATCAATACATTACAACAATGAGAAAAGTACAACAAAACAAGAAAAAAAGCTGGCAGCGGCATTGCGAGCCTAGGATCTGTCCCATGCCCTCCTACTCCTCAACAACAGTCAAGTACCTGTATAAGGATTCTTTCCCCTATCTATACCTACAGAAACGTAAACTGTTTGGGCAGAAAAGCATGACCAAAACAGCATGTGAAAAATATATCTCAATAGGCACCCACCAAAGGCCTGTGCCCAACTGCGTGTAAGCATGCAACAATAGTGTGTAGTAGTAAAATGCAATAAATTAAGTTGTACTTAAAAGTCACTAATTACCAGTATATTTCTATCTAATTATTCATTTAATACATTAAATATTAGAAATCACCACAGTGCATTTCTACGTAAACAGTCCACGCCATTAGACAAGCAAAACCTTACCCTCAGGTAAGCAAAACCCAACCCGTAGGTATTTTCCCTCAGGTGTAACAGAATTTTTCCCTCTGGTGTAGGTAGTGTCGCCCTCAGGAAAAGAGTCTATGGACATCAGGCATGGAAGAAGATTCCCCCAGGCCGAAATAACTACAGCCCTCGGCCTAAACAGTGTAGTGCCCATATGCTAATCACAATACTGCCCTCAGGCTAAACAGGTAACCGTGCCATGCCCAACATATCAAAATATAGTAAATAAGAAATTCCTCTCAATGTAAATTCTACAATTACTACTTTAAAGGCATACCCTCAGGTATCATGGCCAAATGGCTAAACAGTGGAACACACCCCCATGGTGGTTCTAGATCCAAGAAACAATCACAAACTGCATTTTTACAAATTATTCAATTACTTTTACAGTTCTAGGTAGTTAATATTGCCATGACCTCAGCCATACGACACCCCAACATGGGTTCGTGGCACAAAAATCCACAAAACACATGACAATTGGAAATTAATCAGAAAGCCACCAACCTTATGCGCCATGGAATGTTATACCCGAACACCGACTCTAGAAACGCCTAAGAAAGGTGTAGATCTGATGATGAACAAAACCAATTAAAATATAAATAACTTCCCCTCGGGAAAGAATTGGTAAGAACTGTACCAGGAGAGGGTAGGGCTTACCCATGCGGTTCCAACGAGATCGTCCGAAGCCGAATTGGATTCCAGACGAACACCTGCCGGATCTTCAAATGTTCGGCCGTCCTCTTTGACTCCAAATTGGCTCAAACGCCTCCTTTGCCAAATGAGGAGGCAACTACCTGTTTTTAGCTGAAAAAGAAAACTACACGGCGTGTACTTATGAGTACATGGAGTGTACTACTTTCATTTAACTGTTCATTTGGCGGCACCGCCACACTGTTCATCTGTCGACCTGAGTACACGACATGTACTCCTGAGTACACGGCGTGGACTGTCGCCCAGCTAGCGGTGAATCCACCACCTTACGATTTAGACCTTCCGACTGACTACATGGCATGTAAGGTACCACTAAAGGGTGTGTAGTCGGTTCATACTCCCCTCGCCGCCGACATGGATACATGCCCCGTGTACCCATCCCAACATGGCTAGAAGTACACGACGTGTGGAAAAGTACACGGCGTGTAGTTCCAAAATTTAGGATTTTCCCCATTTTCCATATTTTCTCAAAAGCACTTAAGGAAAATGAAAAAGAAGAATCACGTACCTTAAAAATAAGAACTGGGTTCTTAAAAACTTCCACCTTAAAGAAATTTGTCCGTGAATTTCCCTACCCAAGGTAGCGAAGAATAAGCTCAGAATAGCTCTGGCCACTGAGCACGTAAGTCGGCCTCCCGCTCCCAGGTCTCATCCTACACTCGGCCATGCTTCCATAACACCCATATGAGTGAAACTGACCGGCCTCAGAGAACCTTCATTCTCCTGTCAACGATACAGATCAGATTCTCCTCAAAGGACGCATCATGCTGAAGCTCAACCTTCTCTGACTAAAAGGTGTGAGATGGGTCTGAATGGTAGCGACACAACTGAGACACATGGAAGACGTCGTGCATGGCTTGGTAACGCTGTGGTAACCGCAACCGATGGGCAACCAGCCCGACTCTCTCCAAAATCTCAAATGGTCCCACATACCTCGGTGAAAGATAACCATGTCTCATGATCTGCTTTTGTCCCATCCTCGGCGAAGCACGCAAGAAAACCTGGTCCCCGACCACGAACTCCAAAGGTCATCTGTGGCGATAAGCATAAGACTTTTGACGAGACTATGCAGTAGTCATCTGCTTCTGAATCAACTGGACCTACTCAGATGTCTCCTGAATGAGCTGTGGCCCCAGTAAAGATACCTCCCCGGCCTCTAACCAGCACAAAGGTGATCTTCATGACCTACCATATAAAGCCTCGTATGGTGCCATCTCAATAGTTTCCTGAACACTATTGTTATAGGAAAAATAGACTAAGGGTATATGCTTCTCCCAAGAGCCCCAAAAGTCTAGGATGCATGCGCGCAACATGTCCTCTAGCACATGTATCGTCCTCTCCGACTGGCCATCTGTTAGAGGGTGGTATGTTGTGCTTAGAATCACCTGTGTGCCCAACTCCCTCTGATAACATTCCCATAAATGAGATGTAAAGTGGGTGTCCCTATCTAAAACGATAGAACGAGGGACCCCATGAAGACTTACGATCTCTCGGATATACAGCCTTTCGAGCTCATCAACACCGAAGGTCTCCTTGATCAGCAATATGTGAGCTACCTTCGTGAGTCTGTCCACAGCAACTCACACGACGTCATTTCCTTGAGGTGACCTCGGCAATCCCATCATGAAATCCATCGTGACATCATCCCATTTTCACTCTGGAATGGGCAAATGCTATAACATCCCAGCTAGCCTCTGGTGTTTTGCCTTCACCTGCTGAAAGGTGGACCACCTCATAACAAAACCAGCTATCTCTCTCTGTTCATACCCGGCCACCAGTACTAACGTTTATAGTCTTGGTACATATTGGTAACCCTAGGATGAACTGCCCAAGATGAAGCATGAAACTCCTACATCAGATCCTCGCGTATATCCCCTAGAACCAATAATCGTCCATGGAAATGCAAAACCTCATCATCACATATCGTCCAATCAGGAGGAGGGTCCTCACTTGCCACTGACTCCCGTAAAACTAGGCCTTCTGAATCAGATTGCTGCATCATCCTCACTTTGTCCAGGAGGGTAGAAGTCACAGCTAATGAAGAATGATAAGTCTTCCCCTGACTTTCATGCACATCCATATGCATCTTAGAGAACATAGTCATGAGATCCCACTCACCACTGGCCTCCTGCACTGCCTTTATCTGAGTCTTCCTGCTTAGTGCATCAGCTACTGCATTACCTTTACCAGGTGTATAAGCAATATGAAAATCGAAGGACTGTAGGTACTCAACCCACATTCTCTTCCTCAGATTCAAGTCATTCTAAGTAAAGATATACTTGTGGATTTTGTGGTCGGTGAAAACCACAAAATTCCATCCCAATCGGTAATGTCTCCAACAGTGCAATGCATGCACCACTACAACCAACTCGAGATCATGCGTCGGGTAATTCCTCTCATATGGCCTCAACTGCCGAGACCCATATGAAACAAATCGGTCGACCTGCAACAAAAATGGTCCCAACCCAATAAATGATGCATCAAATTAAACTGTTTAGATCTTCCCATCCTTTGGGAGTATCAGGATCGGTGCTGATGTCAACCTTCCCTTCAGGTCCTGAAAATCTGTCTCGCTAACTTCTGACCAAACGAACATCACACCCTTCTTAGTCAGACCTGTAAACGATGTTGCTAACTGGAAGAAGTCCTGTATGAAGAGTGTGTAGTAACCAGCCTACCCTAAGAAACAATGTATCTCAAACACGTTCTTAGGCTGCTCCCAGAAAACTACTGCTCTCACCTTATCTGGGTCTACAAAAACTCCTTCCTCTGAGATGATATGACCTAGTAAGTGAATCTGGTCCATCGAAAAGTGGCACTTAGAGAGCTTAGCATATAGCTGATGCTCTCTCAGTGTACTCAATATGATCTCAAGATGGGTGGAATGGTCATGTTGAGTTTGATAGTACACTCCAATGACGTCCACGAATACTACCACGAATGAATCAATATACGGATGGAACACACGATTCATCAGAGCCATGAAAACTACTGGTGCGTTAGTGAGTCTGAATGGCATAACCAAGTACTCGTACATACCATATCTACTAAGAAAAGATATAAGAAGTATATCAGATGGTCTCACGCGTAGCTGATGATACACGGATCTCATGTTAATCTTTGAGAACACTCATGCTCCAAGAAGCTGATCAAACAGATCATATATCCTTGGGAATGGATATCGGTTCATAACCATCAAGTGGTTCAGCTTCTGATAATCCATGAAAAGTATGAGGGTACCGTCCGCCTTTTTTGCGAAAAGGACCGGCGAAACCCAAGGAGAAGTACTGGGTCGGATAAATCCCTTTCCCTGTAACTCCTCTAACTACCTCTTGATCTCCTGCAGCTCAGGTGTAGCCATCATATAAGGAGGAATGTACACTGGTGCTTCTCCTAGCACATTATCGATAGAGAAATCCACCTCACGCACAGGAGGTATATGTGAAAAGTCGTCAGATAAGACGTCCCTGAAATGATGAACAACTGGTGGGAAATCTGTCTGACAAGTCCCCTGAGCATCTAGATATAAGCTCGCAATATGGGTCGTGACTCCACCTCATCCATGATGCTCTGGTCTAGGTCGACTCGCCTGAACATCGCATTCTCCCTTGTATAGAAACTCTCAGCCCTCTAGTGACGTGAAACACACCCTGCGATGATAGAAGTCTACAAAGGCTCAAAAGGGAACCAACCAGTCCATCCCGAGAATGATGTCATAGCTCGTCATCTCCAAGACATAGAGGTCCCAAAGGAAAAGACACCCACCAACCTCAAGGGGGAACTCCTTGTACTGATGCACACCAGCAGTCCTAGTCCCCAACGGAGTGTCTAGCGTCAAGATATCAGAAGAAGTAGAAAAACAGAGCCCAAAGCTATCCACAAGAAGTACAGATATGAAAATATGTGTAGAACCCGTATCGAAAAGTACTGAAGTTAAGACAGAAGCTTCTAGAATAGTACCTCTGACTGTCGAAGGTCCGGGTCCTGCTCCTGCTGGGTCTGTTGCACTACATATGCTTGCCCAGTGTCGTGGCCCTGGGACACATCCTGGCTACCCTGAGCCATCCCGCCCTGCTGCCTCTGTGATCCTGGTGTCTAGCTACCACGATCAAGACCACCATCTCTGCCTGCACGCACTGACGTATTCCAATTCCCTAACTGGTAAGAAGCCACTGGTCCTGCTCCCGCACGTGGAGTCTGTACGGAACTCCTCTCAGTAGCCAATGGTAGAAACTCCCTGCAAAAGCACTATAGATGACCCATCTTTCTATAAGCTCGGAACTCTACTAGATCTCGTGGACACTGCGGTCTCTTGTTCCCCTCTCTGCCACATTGGTAACACCTAACCGGTCCACCTGAAGAAGCTGTCTGGCTGGCACTGCTGTTCTAAGAGAAGTCCATCTGTCTCTTCCTCTTGCCCGCAGAAATAGTACCATTAACTAGTGATGAACCGCCCTGGCCCACACCACTAGATTCCCGCAGGTTCTTCTCTTTAATCAGCGCTTGATTCACAATCGCGTGTACAGTAGAAATCCTGAAATCATTCACCGGCGCTCAGATGTCATACCAAATACCATCCTCAAAACTTATGGCTCTCAAGATTTCATCACCCACCAGCACGGGTGCAAAACATTGAAGCTCCATAGAATGATTAGAATAGTCCATCACCGATATAGAAACCTATTGCATATTAATGAACTCTCGAGCTCTATCTACCCTCAGTGTCTCTGGAAATAAGAAGTCATAGAAGATTGCCTGAAAATCTTCCCACGCCATGTCTCTCTGATGCTCTGACTGGGTTGTAACATCCCACCACCTCTTGGTGGAATCACGCAGCATTAAATTCACGAGCATGACCCTCCAACCTGGAGGCATCTCAGGATGCTCGAAAATATTTTTCATCAATCTTATCCAAGACTCTGAAGCCTGCGGTCCTCCATCCCTTGAAAACATAGGAAAATGATGCTACTGGAAGATACGCGTCAGCTCGGCCATTAATGTAGCAGCCTGCGGTGCTCCCTGAAAGGTCTTCCGGAACCACATAAAGCCTTCACGGAACTGCCCCTCCATGCCTATGTCTGTTATAACAGCTGGCACCGCATCTAGCTCTACTGGAGGATCAACTTGTAGACCATGGCCCACAATCTCCGGAGTATAATCGTCGCCGCTCTCCCGGTGAACAAATCGCGGTCTTCTAGGCGGCATGACACTACAAGGTCATAAGAACGCCTCAAAATCAAGATTATTAAGACTGAAATGAAGGAACCACAAAGGAACAAGAGGAAGAATGAATTTCAAAATTGGAAAAACAAGACTACACGGCGTGTACAATGACGACACAACATGTACTTGACTTCCCTTACCCTCCCCGGTTCCTTCTACACGGCTAATCCGCACGGCTTCTGTTGAACCAAACTACACAGCATGTCTAATATCAACCTGGCATGTATGGTGTTATTTTCCAATTTCCCATGTTGTTTGTGACACGGACGACTACTCGACTTGACCCCACATGGCGTGTTACACCCGCACACGGCGTGTACACTACCCCGTTTCCCAGCCACACAGCTAACTCCACACGGTCTATCCTCGGACCAGACTACACGGCGTGTCCCACAGGTACACGGAGTGTTCAGGGAGAGGTGACACCGGCCCATGTTGTTAGTTACACGGCCGAGTCCCCAGGTCACACTACACGATGTGTGCATAATTGACATGGCATGTTCTGTCAAGGAGTTCATCGACCCGTGTTGTTAGTTACACGGCCGGACTCCGGGTCAACACTACAGGGTGTGTACAAAAACTACATGGCGTGTTATACCCAAGCCTTTCCCTACCCCATGTCGCCACCCACACGGTTTGTGACACAGGAAGAAACTACACGCCGTGTACTGAGGGTACATGACATGTAATCAAAAAGTTCATTTTTCTTCCCGAACAGAAGAGCATACACTAGGTGTATAAAAAATATTACACGGCGTGTATACTAGGTTTCCCAACACTATGCCTGAGAAACTTCCCCGGAACCCAGAAAATACAAAAAAACCAACACCTATGTGTCAAATTCCAATCTGTGAGGGCCCATACTCCCAACGAATCAAAGTTTGATATCTTATATGTGTTATAACCAATAAACAGTCAATGATCCACCAAATTCCGGTCAATGATGGCCTACACTCCCCAAAAACCAATTTTTGTCATTCATTATATAAGCAAGATCACATAATATTACCCTATCACAGAGTAGGTATTTTATCAGTGCGGCTATCACAACAGCATGATTTTCTAGCACATCAATTATCACAACAACATGCGAATTTCTGATGCACCTACATGGCATTGAAACTATGCATGGTATGTGATTTCTATCATTGCATATATGATGCATGAGACGGAATACCCTAATCTCATCGGGTTGCAACTAAATAGAACCCATTGATAAATTATAACAGCACAATCTCAAGTGTGTCACCCAACGGTGAAAACATATCAATTGTAAATTTTGCAAATTCGGTAAAATTGCAGAAATACGAGGTAGACTGGATTTTCCCAGTACATGGGTTAGCTACACCTGGGCACAGCTTATTACCAGATGTCGTTTGTCCTATCCCTAACTAAGGATCCAAATAGTAACTCAAAGAAAAGAAACCCTCTGATACCACTTTGTAACGTCCCGGACCCGGGTGCCATGCAACGGGTGCCCCGATCCCGGTTCACCACGTGACCTAAAGAACATTTACCCAAACACCAGAGGCTTCGGACTAGCAGCGAGGGCCCAGGTTTGATAGTGGGGAAACTATACCCTCATTTTTCAAATGGTAGAATAGTGGAATTTAATGAAAACATACAACGACATCGGAAGCAGTAAACCATACACAACTGAAATAAACTACAAGAGTGAATATAACCAACAACATACAAATGATGATGCTATATGTTTCAATTTCTATGAAAACATCCAGAACATGTTATACATCAATACAACACAACAAATATCAGAGTACAAAAAAACAAGCAAAACAGCTGGCAGCGGCATCGCGAGCCTAGGCTCGGTCCCATTCCCTCCTACTCATCATTAACAGTCATTTACCTGTATAGGGAATCTTTCCCCTATCTACACATACAAAAACGTAATCTGTTTGGGATGAAAAGCATGACCCAAACAGGGTGTGAGAAATATATCTCATTAGGCACCCACCAAAGACTCGTGCCCAACTGCGTGTAAGCATGCAACAATAGTGTGCAGTAGTAAAATGAAATAAAGTGACCAGTACTCAAAAGTCACTAATTACCAGTATATTTCCATCTTATTAATCATTTATTCCATTAAATATTAGAAATCACCACAGTGCATTTCTACGTAAACAGTCCACGTCCTCAGACATGCAAAACCTTACCCTCAGGTAAGCAGAACCCAACCCGCCGGTAATTTCCCTCATGCGTAATATAATTTTTCCCTCAGGCATAGGTAGTGTCTCCCTATGGCACAGAGTCCGTGTCCCTCAGGCACGGAAGAAGTTTCCCTCAGGCCGGAATAACTACAGCCCTCAGGCTAAAAAGTTCAGTTCCCACAGGCTAATCAGAACAACTCCCTCAGGCTAAACAGGTAACCGGGCCATGCCCAATATATCAAAATGCAGTAAATAAGAAATTCCTCTCAAGGAAAATCTACAATTACTAATTTAAAGGCATACCCTTGGGTATCCTGACCAAATGGCTAAACAGTGGAACACACCCCCGGGGTGGTTCCAGATCCAAGCAACGATCGCAAATAGAAGTTTTACAAATTATTCAATTACCTTTATAGTTCTAGGTAGTTAATATAGACACGACCTCAGCCACACGACACCCCAACATGGGTTCATGGCACAAAAACGCAAAAAACACATGACATTTGGAAAATAATCACAAAGCCACCTACCTTATGGTCCAACTAACGTTATACCCGAACACCGACTCCAGAAACACCCAAGAATGGCATAGATCTGACGAAGGAAAAACCCCATTCAAATGTAAAGAACTTCCCCTCAGGAAATAATTGTTATGAAATGTACCAGGAGAGGAGAGGGATTTCCCATGCGGTTCCAACAAGATCATCCGAAGCCAAATCGGATTCCAGACGAACACCCTATGGATCTTCAAAGGGTCGGCTGTCCTCCTTGGCTACAAAATGGCTCAAACGGATCCTCTCCCAAATGAGGAGGCTACTGACTGTTTTAAGCCGAAAAGGAAAAGTAAACGGTGTTTACTTCTGAGTACACGACGTGTACTACTTTCATTTAACTGTTCATTTGGCAGCACCACCACAATCTTCATCCGTCGACCTGAGTACACGGCATGTACAACTGAGTACACGGCATGTACTGTCACCCAGTTGGCGGCGACTCCACTGCCTTACCATTTAGACCTGCAGACTGACTACATGGCGTGTAAGGTACCACTACACGGTGTGTAGTTGGTTCCTACTCCCCTCGCCGCCGACATGGCTACACACCTCGTGTACCCATCCGAACACTGCCAGAAGTACACAGCGTGTGGAAAAGTACACGGCGTGTAGTTCCAAAATTTTGGATTTTCCCCATTTTCCATATTTTCTAAAAAACACTTAAGTAAAAGGATAAAGAAGAAGCCCGTATCTCAAAAATAAGAACCGGGTTCTTACAGATGTGGTCTGGCTAAGTTCCTGGCCTACCTTCCCTATTGGAACTCATCCTAGTCTCACTTCCTACCAACTAAGGTGTCACCACTGAAATCAACTAAAGCCACATCCCAGCTCGAGAATGACTGTTCTTCCATATTTCTCTCATATATTAATATAAATATGTTTACAAGCACCCAAATGGTGTGTCGTAAACCATACCTAAATCACCTCACTCTCACTATGTCAATGCTCACCATTTTGGGTGTGAAGAGAGACAATTCAGTGATCTTATCCACATATTCAATGAATAAAATATAACCCTATTGAAAGATAAAAATCAATGGAGATATTTATCCCCTTAGTGGCTCCATGAAAAAGTGTTCTAAGAACTTGTACCCAATTTACATCCAATACAATTTCTCATGTGTACCTTAATATACCTGCACATCCCACTAGTTCTTATCCAGTCCTCTAAGAATAATCATTGACCATTGCACTCTCATCCCTGGAGTCCTCTCAACCTAATAAAAAATAATCAATGTGGACTCAGTCCAATTATCATCCCCCTGTGGACCACTCACACCCTAAAAAATTAGTGGGTTCTATTATGGAAACTCTCTAGTTAAATATTCCATAGAAGGATATTCTTTATATTATCTCCAATCGATAACATGGACCCCACATTCTAGGATTGCATTGATCTTGTCATGGAGACATGTCCCAAACAGTGTTGGCTATAGTGGCTACTCCACAAGCACTAAAACATATGCCTGAACCCATCCCTCAGCCTGTCCCTGATCTTGTACTTTCTCCTCCTGACACATAGGTGTCTCGAACTCCTCATGCTCGTATGAAACTAATCCATCACCCACATAATTCTCCTTCTGATACATATAGGTGGAAACCCACTTGACACCATCAAAATTGTATAAAACCCCCTATAACATACATATATATCACAAAGAAAGGGAAAGAAGTAACATACATCATCAACTCACTACCCTTACTCTCTACCATTTCAACCATTCCACATGGAATACAAGCCTCAAATTCTCCCTACCCAACTTCAATAGGTCCATGAATCAAAATCCCCTAGCTATGCTCATCCAAAGATCACATTACCTCAAACCAATGACTATGTTTCCTAACTAGGTGATCAACATCACCCCATATTATGTCTATCAGCTCCTATAAGATTCCGGACCATACCCTATGAAATATATATATGATGGAATATTACATTTTACAAGGAAATTGAATATCATTGGAACATTCATATTTAAAATTGAAACATCTGATCTTGTTCCTAAATAAATTCATAACATGCATAGAAAATACACCTTTTATTACAAGGATAAGGCCCAAAATATCATTATTGTCCATATAGGGAAAAGTTGAAAAGTCAAATATTTAACAATTCACTCTCTACGTTTACCACAAAAGGTGGAAATCATATAAACTAAAAAATGAGAAAAATAGAATAGTAATTCCCACCCATGGTATCTTTTTGCATCCATCCCACATGGGGATTCATGCGCCCATGAATTAGTTACGAATCCATTTCTGACCACAACCAAATCTCCAATTAAACATAACCCAAATTGTAAGACCAATAGAAATAAAGAAAAAACTATATTGATTTAATTATTATACATCCTAACACAAATACTAAACAACAGTCAAGAACTTCTCTGATACAATTTACAGCATCCCTGACCTGCTTATACACCTAAATAGTGCAATCAGGTATGGTGATTCTATCCTTAGGTGCACTACCACAAATTTTAAAGGCTGCAAACTAGTAAAGAGGGTTTAAAGAGGGAAACATGGAGGTGGGGGGGGGGGTTATACCCTAAGTGGAATGATATAAGAAATGTATAATTAATTTAGAATAGCTTGAAATAGATGAAAAGACCTAGTATAATCAATGCAAACCCACAAATGGTGGAAGAACAATCAATAACAACCAATAGCGTAATCAATCTAATGGAAGAAGTAGAAATAAATAAATATCCATACATGGTACATGTTTTTAGAAAAACAAAACATGCATCCAATATGGGTCATACATGTCAATATAGAAAAAAGGGTTTCCCATGACTAACCATATTAGATACATAATGAAAATCATACTAAAATAGAAAATATAAACAAAGAAAATCACCATCTAGGAATAACCTCAATGTCCCCAACCAACATCAATGAAAAATAATGAAGTATCCAAACCTAGAGCTTGAATCCGTACATGAAAAAAACCCATAAATTCTACAAGAATGCCAAAGGTTTTATGTAGTGTGTGAGAACGAGTCTTAGTAAGATACCACCCACATGTGCATACCCCAAATAAGATTTTAAATATTTTTAATAAAATAATGAAAACCACTCATTCAATTTAAATGTATAAAAAACCACCATAGTGCTCAAAAACCACCAGGGAGTCATCACATTCTTTATCTAATGCCTAATCACAAATGAAGAGAAAATCATTGGCCCATGGCCCAAGGTACTCCCTGAGGTAGACTATCTTATTTGAACCCTTAGGTTCTCCCTCTAATAAAATAATCTGACACATTTTGTCCCAAATCACATCACTAACATCCTTAAGGCATGGCCATGAAAAATAGAACCCTAGTCCTTCATACCACTACTCGAAATCACCTATCGTGTTGAAGCTTGATGTCCAGAGGTATGATGATATATATTCTCAAATTAAATGTGACCATCAGATCTTACCATGATGTCCCAATGAATGATGATCTCCATCCTACACAAATAGTCTAGGCCCAATTGCCTCAATATGGTGAGCATCATCACCCAACTGATAGCCTCAAATCCATCATCTATAATATCCTCACATTTCTTGTGGATTTTTATGGGAATCATCCCCAATCCAATTTCTCAATTTTCTCTATCGGGGGCCTCTAACAAAATGATTGGTCAAAAACACCTATTCATTGAGAAAACCTGTGGGAAAATGACTCTAATTGACACTTTGTCCATCAGGGTTGAGCGACCATCCATAATTTAGTGCCTATGTAACATCAAACTAGCACCTCATGCCTCTAAGACCATGTCTCTCAATTCCAATGGGCATGCCATACAATATCACAGGATATGTCCTCAACCTAATAGCCTTTCCCCATCAAAACGACATGACATCCCCCATGTAAATTGGGATAATCCATACTAGAGGACCACTTAACCTCAATACTAGCATCCATGACCTACGAATTCCTCCGGCCTTTCCTATCATGATATAATGGATCACATCTCTTGCAATTCAAATAATTTTTTATGTTTAATTGTAATATAATTAAAAAATAGATTTAAATTAAAAAATACTCCCAACTACTACCCAAGTTAATCGAGGGCTTCTAACCCAACCTGACATGAGTAAAAATGAGGATGACAATCCCAAAAACATCCCATAAGTTCACACAGTCAATATAACATCAGGAAACATGGTCTCGCTAAACTAACCAATGGAGCGCTAAAAGATGAACCCCCAAAATTGACCATGAAAACACAAATAATGTTATGAAACACCTACCAAGAACAAATAAATATAGGAGTATATATTATTATTACCTAACATGACGCAGTTGGGAAGAAATCAAGGATTCCATCCAACGCCCTAAAAATATGGTAAAATGACTCAAACAGAATTAGTAGTAAATGAGGTGAAATCAAAGAGGACAAGAGTAATGGGTGAGGAGATCCTTACCGATATGGTACTAATTCACGTAATGGTAGAAGAATCAGAACACAAATGAGGGAGAGGGAACACACACTAGCTATAAGAAAAAAAGAAGCTCTATGAGCATCGCATGAACAAAAGGGGAAAAGTACAGAGGAAGAACGAAAAAAGATGGAGGGGTGGATAGGTAATTTTAAACATTTAATGAAGTCATTCTTTTAGATTTCATGGTTTTCCAAACCCTATGAAAACTGCGGAGGCTATAATGTATAGGTATGACATAAGTCTCACTACCCATGAATCTTGCCACACATTTTTTCCAAATCAGACATAAATTATTTGGAAGCCTCTATAAAAATTGTATACATCGATGAAAGACAATCCACCACACACTGAAAATTTCCCCCAAAATGTGCTTAGTGTAAAAAGGGGTTGGACAATTAGCTTGAAGATACCACACTATATACCCCAAACCATGTTCCTTGACCTCCAACTCCCAAAATATGACTTCAGGCCTCCAACCGACCAAAAACACTTTTGAATACCCTAATCACTTTCCCAAAATATAAAATCTTCTAAATAAAGATACTGGGTTAATGGAAAACTTATAGCTAAGTAACAATTATTGTAAAAGAAAAAGGAATATCCACTAATTCAAAAATTCAAAAAGTGAGATGTTTTTGAACTGATTAAAAACATGAGACATTAGATTCTTAATGGTAATGAAATGTGTTAATTTGGTAAGGTGATAAACCACCACCAAAATAGTGTTATTGCATTTAGGTTTCCTATTGTTTCCATTGATTAAATCAATGGTTATGTTTACCCATTTTCATATAGGTATGGCTAATCATTCCATCATACCATTAGAATTTTTTCATTATACCTTTACATGCTGTCATACCCATCATTGAGTTAAACACTACAACATCTCTCTCTTCATGTTATCCCACCAATTGTTTTTATTTCTAATCATTATAAATATTATTTATTTATAGATTAACAGGGAAGGATATGCAATGTGAATCATCCAAAATTAAAAGCTTCAGTTGAGGCTCTAATGGGACACATATTTGGGTTCCAAAACTCTAAACACCATTTTCAGTAATATTGAACCCTAGAATATTCACACCTTCTTTGGTAACAACATTTCATCTTTTTGAGCCTCCTTGATCTTATTAAGAATTTATGTTTGATAAGTTCGTTGAAAAAGTTATAATTAAGATCATTTTATTATTCCCATATACATCATTTACATGCCCAATAACATTAGATCCCTTTCATAGAGTTTTGAGATTATTTTACTCAGAACATATGTTGATTGTTTTATTTCCTAGGATAATAATGGATTCAAAAATCATAATCCTTGATTATATATAACCCCCACAGTTGGTGCATATTAGGATCCCTTTTTATAAATATATACTTGAGAGTTTTATGGTCCGTATATATATCACACTTCTTCCCATATAGATAATTCCACAAATTTTTTTATTGAAAATGTCACTAAAACCAATTCTCGATCATGGGTTGGGTAGTTTTTCACTTGGATCATTAGTTAGTGGGTGGAATATAAAATTTATTTATCATTTTACATGATTACACAACCCAATATCTTTTTAGATTCATTTCTTAGATCACAAAACCTTCCCCACAACTGTGTAACATGAGGGAAGGTGCAGTGATTATCCTTCTATTCAGCACTTTAAAACTATCATCACATTAATAATTTTATAATCCTTTGACTCCATTCCATGTAATAATGGTTATGGTCCTTCAAAATCATGATAATTTTCTGAAAAATAATTGAGAGTACCTAAAAAATCCAATGGAACTACAACTTTTTATCAATGAGGATTGTATTTTCTACCCTTTAATTTTATCCATTTTTATAAATACAATGATATCCCTTTACAAGTGATAAAAACCCTTTGTAATGTTACATGCTCAAACCATAACTCTCATTTACTCTACTTTTCATATATATATATTCATTCCATATCTTTCTTAGTAAAATATTCAAATAATCCCCTTGTTTCTCCTTTATTTTGGTATAAATAATTACATATTCTAAAACGACTATCAAAAATTGGTTGAGGTAATCTTTAAAGACTCTATTAATCATTTATATGAATATTTATAGAGAATTTTTGAGTCATAATGGAATAATTTGGAACTCATAGATCTCGTACCATGTAAAAAAATCATTCTTGGGGATATCCTCCTTTAACTTTAAATTCTAATATCCTGACCAAAGATCCATCTTTGAGAAATAAATGTCCCCACATAGCTGAAAGAAAAAATCCTCAATCCATAGAGGATAATAATTTTTCATTATTGAGATATTATTGATCTCAAAATAATTAATATAGAGGTGATTTGAACTATCATTCTTATAAATGAATAGGACTAGTGCACCTAATGGTGACACATTGGTCATATAAACGTTTTATAGATATTATCTTATAACTGTTTCATTAGTTCCTAAAGTTAAAAAATGACCATTCTATATGATGTTTTGGATATTGTAAAATCTCCAATTATAATATGGATTAAAATTTCTACCTCTCTTGTAGGAGTAAGACTAGAAAATTCTTCTGGAGACAAAAAAAGAATATTTCCTCACAATGGTCATGTGTATTTGTTTGATCTTTCCTTTAGACTCAATCATTTTTGAAATATACACTTTCTCAAAGGGTAATAATATACAATCTTGTAATGATGTTAATAAAAAAGATTAATCCTTCTCCTTAAATTTTGAAATGATTCACTAGGAAGTGCATCCTTCATGTATGGATAGAGGAGGAGTTAAATAACCAAGAAGAAATAATTCCCCCAATTTTTTTCATCTATAACTCTACTTATTTGCATTAATATAGTTTTTGATTATCTCTACAAAACTGTTGTGATATGAAATAAACAATGGATGATAAGTTCAATTTCACTATTTGATTCTGGTTTTAATTTTTTTCTATATCCTAAATATACATTTGGATGAAATATCTGTTAATCAAATAAATAGAAATCCATGTACATTAAACGAATAACTTATTATTTACATAGGTTTCTTTAACCTATGATTTTAGAGGCTTCTGTCTTCGTTACCAATGATATATTTCTAATAAAAATTATTATGATATTTTGTTCCATTAATAATAGTTAATAATGTTCTTTTAAATTTACCAAATCATATAATCTGGGAGTTTCCAACAAGGTATCCAACATGGCCTATTGTCATGCACCAATTCTTGACTGAGTATATCTCAATACAACATTTTTGAGGTCGTTAACCCTAGGTACATCTATTCCATAGTCACATCCACTTCTATTATCTATACGAGGATGGAATAGTTTTAAAACAACTTAATATATACATTATGAAAATTTAGAGATGTTTTTCTAGGTTTAGTCTTATACCTAAGGATTTCACCAATGTTTTCTAGTCCTAATACCAAAAACAACAGGACCATTTTCTAATACAAACTATGAAAACCCATATATTAATACATTTTATTTCATGGAATATTACATAAAGTTAGACATTATGAAATCCTAAAATATCAAGAAATTTTATATATTTGGTAATTATGTACATAACATAACAAATTGATACATGGATATAACAACATTACTAAAAACTTCCTCTACATTCCCTGCATTTCTATTACCTATTTAAATTTTTTCTGGATAACCTAGGGACATATATTAGAGAGGGGTTATCTATAAATACAAATAGGGGAATAAACAAATCATGGAATAGTGTAAAGAAATATATGGTTTCTACAAGGCATAAATATGTAACATATGAGGTGAGAATCATAATCATGAACATTTAAGCATGATATAACATGTCTGAATGGAGGCAACATAGGCATGAATAAGAAACATAAAACATGGAATCATAAGAAAAAATAGAGTATTTGTACAAGTATATCATAAAATAGGGTGCATAAGATAATATCACATGAATATTACATGTAATCTAATGAAATTTAAACATGACCCAATGAATTGGATCACTATCTGGGTGCATCAATCCAAACCCTATCATATACATGCATAAGTTTGTCACATAGATTATATAACATGGGAGTGTATTTCATATCAATTAACTAAAATATTGAGGACTATGGGTTAAATAAATTTAATTACAAAACCAAATATTTTTTGTACATATTATTCAATACCCTTGATTGGAAATGGGCACAATAATTCACATTAAAATATTCTTTCATAAAAAACAATAGTAAAAATTTAGCAGCATAATGACAGTAATTAAAGATTATCAAAATGGTTTAATGAGAGTGAAATGGGTCTTCCATTATTTATAAATGTAAATTAATGTATTTTGGATTTGAAAAAGCATATCACAACATTAGTAATTGTAAATAAAAATGAATAAAATAAATACTTTTCTAAAATAAAGTGGAGGAAGATAGAATCCCTTACCTTGAGAGGGTTTTTCAAAATGTTTGATAGGAGCTTCTTGAGAGATTGGGGTTACCTTAGGAGGGATAAAGAGAGGAATTAATATATTATGTTCATGATTCAGGAGTTTTTAGTGAAGATAATTGGAAACATGGGTGGGTTTATATTGGAAACAAGAGGGGAGTTCTCTACTTTTCCCTAAACATATGTTTTGGACTCTATATAACAATGTAATCAAAATCACAAAAAATATCATGGTTATTACCCTAGTTTATACCAAATATAAAGTGATTTCATTATTTTTTATTTTAATATTCCAAATTCATTTAAAATTTACCCTAGATAATGCGAAAGTGAGTCATGTTCATAAATAATTTATTTTAATACATTAATATGGAGTATATGTTTTGGAGGATTCATAAAAGGAATCATAAATTAATCAAATATCCTAAAAAATTATTTTAATGATTAAAAAATGATGTTTGTATTGGATAACTTTCATGTAATATATTTCATCACATTTGGGTCGTTATCATGTCATAATACATAGCGTATATTTATATCGTATTTAATTTTTACCTAAATATTTGACTATCTTGGAAAATTATGAAAAATTAACCATTGGATATTTTCAACTTTATGAGTCCAAATATAATATTTATTTTTATCAAAATAAATATATTAATTTTTATTTTTATCAAAATAAATATATTAATATTATAATTTATTTTTTAATTTAAAATAAATTTTTATTTAAAAATACTATTTTTATAATAATTGTTTTCTGAACATTATAAAAGTAATTTTTGACTTTGTAAAATTTTATTATAAAATATAAATTAAAAATATTATTTAATAATAATATTTTACTAAAATATAATTTATTTTTAAAAATCATGAATTACTCGAACTATATATCCTAATTTAAATTTATTATTACCCAAATATCCAATTTTTAGTTCCATCCCATTGAAATTTAGTTTATATAATACTCATTATTTAATCATTTATAAAGTAATAGAAATAACGAATAAATTTTATAATTATTCCAGAGAAAATAAAATATAAATTTTCATGATGTAAGGTTCATTATACATATCTCTTTATTACACCAAAAAATTCTCTAAGGGCACTGTGTTCGACGATGAAATTTTCATTGAGTGGTTTGACAAACATGTTTAGGGATAATATCTCTATGGGATTGAAAATATCATGTAAATAGTTTATCTCATGAATAATATTTTTAATATCATCAATTTATTGGTCAAGGGAAACACCTAGAGATGTTATCTCCCTCAAAATCACTGATAAATGCACCTCATAGGTTATGGTCCAAATGATTGAATCCATAAATTCTTTCATATGCATCATTGGAATTTATTACAATAATATATATATACTAATAATATGATCACTATTAAATGGATATATTAGAACTCTTTTTGATTATTTATTTTCTATTAAATATTATAGGATATAATATTCTCAAATGATAAAATAATTGAATGTGTTTTCTATAACTTCATTACTTAATAATTTATTTAAATTAACCATTATGGGAATTTTATTTATAAATTTTCTGATCATTATGACAAACTCAACTATCATAGCCTACATTTTTTCTCATAGATATTTTAAATTAATTTTATCATTGAGAATCATGTTCTTTAGTCCACATTCCTCTTGCTCATCCTTAGTCACCAAATGTAAACAATATTCTAGTACCTCAGTAAATCACACCTATTCTTTCACTTTGATGATGTCTATCAACACTAAATTTATGTATTTTTTGGAAATTATTATATTCTTGATCATATTATATATATATTAATTGGAATACCTAACATATTACAATATATTGAAGATATGGTGAAGGTGACCCGTCCTGTCACTCAGATCACCCAAAGGAGTTTGAAAGATCGGGACATGAATGATGCACCGTAA
The DNA here is from genome assembly GCA_963277665.1 of Viscum album. NCBI lineage: Eukaryota > Viridiplantae > Streptophyta > Magnoliopsida > Santalales > Viscaceae > Viscum > Viscum album. Next base: position 371,495,642 of record OY728160.1, on the reverse strand, counting down.
CCTCTACCTCATCAACCAGTTCTCTAAAAACCCATATGGGTCACATTATAATTCATCCTTAATAACTGATATATAATTTTTTATATAGTTACTCATATAATAATTTTATTTGATAACAAGTGTAGATAATTCTAGATCATTAACCATTGCTGGTCTTAATTTTAACTATTGTCTCTATTCTCATAAAAGAAGTGTCCAATGGAATGAAAATTATCTCCTTCATTAATTATTTTTGAAATTATAAGATTATTATTTTTCTTGTTTTTTTTTTGAATTAATGTTGGTTTTTACCTACATCCTTAATGTGGCCCATATATACCACATCAGTCAACATCTTATGTATGGAAATTGGGAAGGCCTATAAAATATTAGTGATTATAATGAATCATTCAGTTGAGAAGTGGTAGTGGTTTTAACATGTAATGTGTAATGTTTTATCATTAACTTATAATATCTACCGTTATTAGGATAATAAACACTATTTCCATCATATAGGAATTCACCCTCATTTATAATTTTCATAGAATAAAAAAAACATATAATTAATAGATTACATTATTATATATTAACAATATAACATGTTAGATATTACTATAAGTCTATACCATCAATTTCTATCATTATAACACCTTATTACATATCCATTGTTATCTCATTAAGCATATTTTTAACTTAATCAATAATATGAATGAAGGCATTTTTAAATAGAATTTAATTCCAGGATCATACCTTCTGAATATTTCCCATGCATGGTATTAATGTGAAACTCATATTAGGTGGAAGAAGGAATTATCTAAGCAGTGAGATCCTCTGTTAACACCATTGTACATCCTTCTCTAGATTTTATGAGCCTATGATCTAATATATTACCAAAAAATGGGTTATAATAATTAACAATTAATGATATGAAAAAATTTATAATTGTTTACCATGAATGGGTATTTCTTGTGAAATTCTAGTTTAAAAAAGTTATGTTACTTTTTAATCAATGAAGTTGAATTATTCAAGAAAACTATAATATTAATTAATTATTATATTTGATACATTTATTTAAATAATTAAAAATATTAGTATAAAATGTAGATAAATAATCATTTTGGAAGAATATAATTTCACTCAACCTAGTATGATGGCCCTTGGATGGATGACCAACATCTTTCCATTCCATTTTCAATTGATATATCACTATGAGGATTCCAAATATGTGTTCATTAGAGTTGGTATTGTAAATTATTATAGAATATTAATGGAAATCGTATAATTATTATAACCCCAACCCCAAACCAATATGATTACCATGCTTATTATTAGTTTGTCGTGTATTTATTAGATAATTTAAGTAAACATATTGTTACAATTCCCATGAAAAGATCGAAGATGGTGATATATAATTGAAATTATATATATATATATTAAATAATGAGTATTTTAATTTATCTCATCATAGGAGTATTATTTTTTCTCATTAAATTTCTCATCTTTGATATCAAACTCTACAATATCCCAAGATCCATATCCATATTTATCTACATCACCAAACTATGCAATGTCCCCATCCCCTACTACATGATCTACCTTTTCACCTTCAATTACATTATTATTAATAAATATAAATATACCATTATAATGGTTCCTTTTATGAATGAAAAAATAGACTAGGGAATCTAAATCATGAACATATGAATTAAAATTTACTTGGTGGGTACTAAATTACACATCATTTCTGTAAAATGTTCACCTCAATTTTTTGAGGAAAATTTCATTGAGGTTAAAAACTAATGTCTCATTTTGGGTGTAATTACACCATATCACATGACACTATTCTGATAACTTCTTGATGTGAAACTATTTAGTGAAACTATACATCTCACTTAGAAAGTGAACATTATGACACAACATATTAAAAAAGCATTACCAATGTCATTATTCAAAAAGAGAAAGAGAAATTAAAAATAAATTTTACTTTTTGTAATTATATAAATGAAGTAGGTGTGTGTTATTGTATCATGTAATGTAACTATGAAAAATCAACAAAAAATATATAAAAATAAGAGATTGATTTGATAATGAGAATAGGAAAAATGAATTCAGTTTAAATGAATAAATTATAATATAATGGGGGTGTTGGGATTTATTCCATCATCTATATCATTCATGATTAATCTTGTTAGCTCATAACTATCATAGCCTAGAAATCATCCAATTACTATCTCAATGCACTCTTCAGTTACATAGAATGATTTCATGTGCCTATAAGGTTATATATGCTAGAAATACTATGAGTATTCAATTAAAAATATTTTATTTTAGAGTTCTTTACCCTCTTGGAATACTATCAATCTTCAAATTACTAAATACATTCCTAACTGTGCAGGATGGACTTGTACTATCACATCATCCTCCAAAAATCACAAATAATATACTCTGTGGTCATAAATGAATTTAATTTTGATTATAATAGATATATAAAGAGTATAATATTAATTCATGTATTAATATTAATCAAAAAATACACCTCACTTGAACCCCCAAATGAAACTGGTTATGCCTACACATATTATAATTAATATATGAAAATAGTAAAAAAAAAATCTAATAGCCACAAATCAACACCTCAAGTCTGGATCTTCTCTAATGATTTTTTTTCAAACATTTACCCTTCTATATATGAAGGATATTGTCATGACCTGTCCCCCGGGGCTCGTGTCGTGACTACCCCAAGCATGCCTTCTAGGGGCCAGGGGGTGGCGACTAGCACCAACGGTGTAATTCCCAAAACTGTGAAGGCATTACCTTTATAACTAGTAAACAAAAACACAAAAGAAATCACATAGCTCGATGAAACACCAAGTAAAACATTATAAAAAATAGTGATGAAATTAATAGGGGGCCGGAATAAAAGACCAATAGTAATGTACAAGAAACAGAAAGTACAAGTACAACTGATGAAAAAGGAAAACATCAACTGTGTCATGTTCTGAGGTTCCTACCTGAAGGGTAGATACATATCAACTCTTTATCACTCCTCATCCTTCCATCTCCTCTGGGTACCGAAACTCCATGTGGTCCACATTCGGGTACCATCAAGTCTTGGTACTCTCATCCTCTATTAGCGTTGTCCATTGTATTTATACAGCACAATGAAGTGCGGGCATAGCCTTTGCAGGGGAGAGTATAACAATACTTAGTTGGGACCCCATGACCTTCAAGGTCTCCCAAAATCCATTAAGGATAATTAATAAAGTATGAAATCAAAAGATAACCCTACTTAGGTATATTCCCATACATATACCTATGTTATTAATTAATCCATCTCAATCATGAGGAAAACAAAAAAGTACTGACTCTGCTCAACCAGGATTTTATTTTAGGGGTATTATCAAGTAACATCCCCAATCAAATTATCGAAACCTTGGATTCTAATGAACTCTTACCCAATGAAGTACAGTACTCCAGCCATGACACCAAGCGCGCTTCCCATTAACCTTGGACTATTGAGGTACTCCTCTTGTCAGGTATCATGGGTCTGCCGCGTCACACAGAGGTGATCCCCACAGTGGGTCTGCCGCGTCACCAAATGTGCTCCCCCTCATAGCTTGCAGAGGTAATCCTCTTATCGAGCACCATGGGTCTGCCACGTCACCAAGCATGCTCCTCCACTGTGGGTCTTCCACAACACCAAGGCACTCCCCACTAGGCTAGTAGAGTCACTCCGAGTCAAAAGGCCAGTATTCATCAGGTCTCAGCCAGCTACTAGGTCTCTGCAATATGGTCACTCGTCTCTAGAAGGATCTGATCCATGAGATAATGCTCGATACTTCAATTTTCCTAAAGTCACATGATGAAGTATCTCAATGGTTTTCCACATCATAGGGTTCCCAACGCAATAGACGGAGCATCAATCGGACGCCCGGTCTGTGAGTTAATAGCCTTTTAGTCCCGAGGTCTCGGTTGGATTCATGCACGATCCATCCTAACTATATCTCCACTATAACCCGAATGTAAGAATCTGGTTCTTGTTCTTGAGGTACGAGTTTCTTCTTTTTCTTTTTCCTTAAGCGTTTTTGATAAAATATGTTCAAATCGGAAAAAATCACAAATTTTTTTCAGTACACGTCGTGTACTTTTCCAAACGCCATGTACTTTGGCCATGTGGGATGAATACACAAGGCATGTAGTCTTGTTGGCGATAAAGGGTGTAAAAACTGACTAAACACCATGTAATTAATATTTACATGCCGTGTAATCAGTCTGCATGTGAACAGTAAGGCGGTGGAGGTAGCTGCCAGCGGAGTGACAATACACACCATGTAATCAGATATACATACCATGTACTCAGGTCAATGGATGAACAGTGTTGCCATGGAAAGAAGCCTCTAGTGGAACAGTTAAATAAAACAAAAGTGCATGCTGTGTACTTAAGAGTACACGACATGTAGTTTTTTTCGCTTAAAATGGGAAATATCCTCCTCATTCGGTGGAGGAGTATTTGAGTTTGTTTTGGAGATCAGGAGGATGACTGAACCTTGGAGGATCACCTGATCGCGCACTGGGAATCTGATTCCACCTCCATCGATCACGTTGGGACCATAGGGTAATACATTCCCTTTACTTGCAATGTTCATACCAATTATTTCCCCGGGGAATGTTATTTGAGGTTTAATGATTGAACATTTATTCCATATCTACATTGTTCATGGACGTTTTGGGAGGGGTCGTTCACGTATACTGATCAGAGATGATCGAGGTTGGTTGTTTGTTGTTTATTTCCAACTGTTAAAGTGAATTTGTGTATCTATGTGTTACGAACCCATGGTTGGGGTTTCGTATGGGTGAGGAATTTGCTGAATGATATCTAGTCATTCATAGATATTCTAATGATAAGTTAAAACAATTGATTAGGATTGATTCTTATTTCCGGGACCACCCTAGGAGTGTTTTCATCTGTTTAACCATTTGGCTTTCATGCCTAATGGTATGAAATGATTATATTAAGTATTTCATTTTCTTGAAAGGCAATTTAATTAAAATTCTTGTTTATGCTTTGGGATCGACCCCGATTTATTAGCCTAAGGGTAGTGTTCTATTAGCCCGAGGTCAGTGTTCTATTTAGCATGAGGGTAGTGTTTTTTATAGCCTTAGGGTAGTGTTTTGATTAGCCTGAGGGCAAGGTACTCTTCAGCCTAAGGGCAAGGAACTATTTAGCCTGATGGAAAGGTTCTATTCAGGCTAAGGGAAGGTGTCCGTTTATCCCGAGGGAAAATTTCATATGCTTGAGGGCAGTAGCTTTCATGCCTGAGGGAAATATCTCGTTTTCCTGAGGGAAATATTTTTTATGCCTAAGGGAAATCACCTGATGGTTTCGATTATGATTACCCAAGGGTAAGGTTTTACGTGTCTGAGGACTTGATTATTTAGAATTTCTATTGTGGTGATATTCTTGGTTGTACCTGCCATACCGAAGCACAATCTATGAGGTGATAAGTAATAATTAAAATGGAAATAAATTGGTTGTTGTAGATACTTTTGAGTACTTACTAGTTTGCTGCATTTACTTTTGCACACCGTTGTTACATATTTTCACCGACACATGGGCATCGGCCTTTGGTGGGTGACTACTATGATTTCTTTCTGACACCTTGTTTGGGTCAGGTCTTCATCCCAAATAGACTATCTTGTTGTAGGTGTCGATAGGGGAAAGAGTCCCTATACATGCACCTGATTTTAGCAGAGGAGTAGGAAAGGATGAGATCAAGCATAGACATGCGATGTAACTGTGTTTTATTTAATCTACTTTGTTTTTTGGATGTACCTTGTAATTTGAGATGTATTGTATTGACATAATGTGTATCTTTCTCTAGATTCATTTTTATAATAGTGACATGTTGCATCTTTATATATATATATATGACTACTGGTTCTCTTGTACTTCAGTTTTCCATTTCAGTTGTATATTGTTTTCTAGTTCTGTTGTTTTATGTTATTTATCATTTCTGATGCACTACACTTTGAAAAATGCGGGAATAGTTTCCCCACTATCATCCCTAGGGCCTCACTACAAGTTGGCAACCTCTGGAATTTGGGGAAATGCGGTTGAGGTCATGTGACCAATCGGGTTCGGGGCACCCATTGTGTGGATCCCGAATCTAGGACTTTACAAAGTGATATCAGAGGCATGTTTCTTTTCTTTGACTTACTGTTTGGAGCCTATAATCAGGATTATGATGGAATAGGTACTTGGTAATAATCTGTTCCTGGGAGTAACTAACCCGTGTACAGGGAAAAGCCAATTTAACTCATGTTTCATTTTTTTTATTTTTCAATGTTACAGTTGATATGATTTTCACCATTAGATGATGCACTGGTTGTGCACTATTTATATTTTTATACTAGGTTCAATTTAGTTGCAACCCGATCAGATGTGGGTATGCCATCTCTTGCATCATTTAGGCACATGCTAGAAATCACATGTCATGCATTCTTTCCATGCCATGTAGGTTCATTATAAATTGTATGTTGTTGTGATAGTTTTTTGTGCTAGAAAATCATGATGTTGCGATAGATGATTTGATACATACCTGCTATTAGATATGGTATTGTTCTGTGACGTTTTGAGAAAATGAACACCAAACTTTTGTTCTTGAGGAGTATGGGCCCTCAATGATCATAATTTGGTGGATCATCGACGTGTTTATTTTTTTATAACATGTAAAAGATTCCAAGATTTGATTCGCTGGGAGTATGGGCCCTCATAGATAGAAATTTGGCACTTATGTGTTTGTTTCATGTTTCTTTTTTCTGGGTTCCATAGTATTTTATGAGGCATACTATCCGTAAAACCAATCATACACACCGTGTAGTTCTATGGACACATGTCGTGTGTTCTTCTGTTCAGGAAGAAATGGAAACTTTTTAAGTACATGTCGTGTACCCTAAGTACACATCGTGTAGTCTGATACTGTATCTTAGGATGTGTGGGTAGAGACATGGGGTCGGGAATGGCTTGGGGAAACACGCTGTGTACCGGTTGTACACGCCTTGTAGTGTTGACCTAGTGTCCACCGTGTAACTAACAACAAGGATGGTGGAAACCTTAAGACATACACACCATGTCTTCATGGAACATGTCGTGTAGTCTGACCCAGGTACCTGGCCATGTCACAAACAAAACAGGTCAATGTTATCTTTCCTAGCACATTTTTTGTCCACTTAGAAAATTCCATGTAGTGTGAGCCATGTAGCTGGCCATGTAGGGATAAGAAAGGGTCGTTATGAGGCTTCTTTGTACATGTCGTGTCTACCTATGAACATGCCATGTAGCATTGTTTTAGGACATATGTGTGGCTGAAGCCGTGTATATATACTTGGCTAGGGAAGAATTATTTAAGTACACGCCGTGTGTTAAGACAACACGCCATGTAGATGGGGTGATACACGACCAGCTAAGGCAGAAGTACATTCCCATGTAAAGGGTATAAGGGAACACGCCGTGTAATTAATATAAACGCCATGTAGTCTTATTTTGTAAAACATGAATTCTTTTCCTTTCCTGTCCCTTCTAGGAATCCTCGTATTCGGTCTTTGATAATCTTGATCTATGGTGTGTGTTTGACCTTGTAGAGTCATGCCAGCGATATGACCACTGGTTGTTCGCAAGGAGAGCGGTGAGAGTTATACTCATGATATGGTAGGACATGGGCAACCAGTGGATCTTCTAGTAGTTCCAGATATCGTGCCAGCCATTATACCAAACACAGGCGGGGATGCGTAGTTTCGTGATGACTTCATGAGATTCATGAAGAACTTATTGGGAGCACCACCAGTTTCCAATTATATGGAAGAGTTGACGTGTATATTCTAGTAGCAGCATCGGCGAAAATTTTCATGGGATGGTAGACCACATGCTACTGATTCATGGATGGATTCATTGCAAACTATTTTTGAGCATCTTGAAACACCTCCTGGGTGGTGGGTCATGATCGGTACATACATGCTGCGTGATTTCACCAAGAGGTGGTGAGATGTTAGCACCCAATCTGAGCATGATCGAGGCATGGAATGTGATGATTTTCAGGCAACCTTCTATGAATTATTCCTCCCAGATATGCTTCAGTCATATTGAGCTCAAGTGTTCATGAATTTGCAGCAGGGTGCCATTTCAGTAATAGACTATTCTGCTTGCTTCAATGAGATTTAGAGTTTTTCACCTGTTCTGGTGGGTGATGAGACGTTAAGGGATAGACACTTTGAGGATGGACTTCGAAATGACATTTGAGAACTAGTTAATCTTTTCAGGCTTCCTAAAGTGCATTTTATTGTTAACTAGGCACTTATTACTGTGTGGAACCTTTGGGAAGCTAGTGGTGTGGGTCAGGGCAGTTCGACACTAGTTTCTGGTACTATTTCTACCAGCAAGAGGAAGTGGAAGATGAATTTCTCTCACGGTGGCAGTACTACCTAGAATAATTCATCAGGTGGCGCAGTGATGTGCTACCTATGAGGTAGAGAGAGGAAAAGGTGACATCAGTGTCCCTGAGACCTAGTGGAGTGCCAAGATTGTCGCAAGATGGGTCATTTCTAGTGCTTTTGTAGGGAGTTTCTACTAGTGGCTTGTGAGATAGGTTCTATACAGACTTCACGTGCATTTGTAGGACCATAAGCTTCTTACCTGTCAAGAAACTGGAATACGTCAGGGTGTGCAGGAAGAGATGGTGGTCGTGGCCATGGTAGCCAGACACCAGGATCTCAGAGGTTTCCGGGCGGGTCAGCATAGGGTAGCTAGGCTGTGACGCAGGGTCACGACATTGGACGAGCATATGCAGTGCAACAGACCCATCAAGAGTAGGATCCCAGACCTTTCACTATCAGAGGTACTATTCTAGTAGCTTCTGTTATATCTTCAATACATTTTGATATTGGTGCTACACATAGATTTATATCTATACCCATTATAGATATCCTTGGGCTCTGTGTTTCTTCTTCATCTGATGATATGATGCAAGGCACTCCGTTGGGGACTAGAACGGCTGGTGTGTGTCAGTGCAGAGAGTTCCCCATAGAGGATGGTGGGTGTCACTTTCTACGAGACCTCTATGTCCTGGAGATGACGAACTATGATTTCATACTTGGGATGGACTGGTTGGTACCCTTTCGTGCCTTTGTATATTTCTACCATAAGGGGTTGTGCATTATGTTACCAGAGGGTGGAGTGTTTCTATACAAGGGAGAATGGAATGTTCAAGCGAACCGAGCTGGACCCGAGCATCATGGGTGAGGTGGTGTGACAACCCAAATTGTGAGCTTATATCTGGTTTATCACGGATCTTGTCAGAAGGAATTCCCTCTAGTAGTTGATTGTTTCCAGGATGTCTTCTCGAATGACTTTTCAGGTCATCCTCTGGAGTGAGAGGTTGATTTCTCTATTGAGCTTGTGCAAGGAGTGGCACCAGTTTCCATTGCTCCTTATATAATGGCCACACATGAGTTGAAGAAGCTTAAGAGGCATTTAGGGGAGTTGCAGGAAAAGGGTTTTATCCAATCCAGTACATCTCCTTGGGTTTTTCCAGTCCTTTTTGCGAAGAAGTCGAATGGGACCATCAGACTTTGTGTGGATTATCAGAATCTGACCCAATTGATGGCCAAGAACCAATATCCCTTAACAAGGATTTATGATCTATTCAACCAACTTCAAGGAGCATGAGTTTTCTCAAAGATTTACTTGAGATCTAGATGTCATTAATTTCGCGTTAGACCATCAGATATATCGCTTACATCTTTTCGGAGAAGATATGGTCTATAAAAGTACTTGGTTATGCTGTTCGGACTCATGAACATCCCAATAGATTTCATTTCTCTGATGAAATGTGTGTTCCACCCTTATCTATATTCTTTTGTTGTAGTCATTATGGACGTTATCATTGTGTACTCTCACACTCGACACGACCATGACACCAATCTTTAGTTTGTTTTGAGTACACTGAGAGAGAATTAGCTATACGCTAACCTCTCAAAGTGCCACTTTTGGATGGACCACATACACTTCTTGTGTCATATTATCTTATAGGAAGGATTTTTAGTTGACCCAGAGATAGTGAGAGTAGTAGTTTCATGGGAGCAACCTAAGAACGTGTTTGAAATACAGGGTTTCATGGGTCTGGCTGGTTACTATATGAGCTTTATACAGGTATTCTCCCACATAGAAGCACCATTGACAGGTTTGACTAAGAAGGGTTTGAGGTTCATTTGGTCAAAATCTTGTGAGACAACCTTTCAAGAGATTAAGGTTAGGTTGACATCAAAACCAATACTGATACTTCCAATGAAAGGGAAGATCTATACAATTTACTATGATGCATTAGGTATTAGGCTAGGTGTAGTGCTGATGTAGGGGGAGAGAGTTGTTGCATAGGGGTCTCGGTAGTTGAGGCCACATGAGAGCAATTACCCAATGCATGGCCTCGAGTTGGCTGCGATTGTACATGCATTACGCCGTTGGAGACATTATCTCTTGGGAGAAAATTTTGTGGTGTTTACGGATTACAAAAGTATCAAATACATTTTTACCGAGTGTGAATAGAATCTAAAATAGAGAAGGAGGGTTGAATAGCTTCAGTACTTCGACATCGAGCTTTCTTATTCACCAGGTAAGGGTAACACAGTTGTTGACTCATTGAGTAGGAGGACTCAGATACATGCAGTGCGGGAGGCCATTGGTGAGTGGCAGATCATGGCCGTGTTCTCTGAGATACATTTGGAGGTTCACGATAGTAATGGGAAAACATTTATTTCACCCTTATCTGTGAATGATACCCTCCTGGAGAGTGTGAGGATGACAAAGTTACCAGATTCATAAGGACTAGTTTTGCGGGATTCAGTGGCAAGTGAGGACCCTCCTTCTAGATGGACGATAGGCAATGATGAGGTAATGTGTGTCCATGGATGAGTGTGGGTTCGAGGAGACATATGCGAGGAGTTGATGTGGGAGTTTCATGCTTCAGCTTGGGCAGTACATCCCCGAGTTACCAAAATGCACTGTGACTTATGTCGTCAGTTTTGGTGGCTGGGTATGGAATGAGAGGTAGTTAGTTTTATTGTGAGATTCTCTATTTTTAAGTAGGTGTAGGTGGAGAATCAGAGGCCAACTGAACTATTATAATAGTTACCCATTCCGGAATGGAAATGGGATGATGTCACGATGGACTTCGTGACCAGGTTGATGAGGTCACCTCAAGGTAATAATGATGTGTGGGTTGTTGTGGACAGACTCACGAAGGTAGATAACTTTTTTCCAATCAAGGAGACCTTCTATGTTGTCGAGATCAGAAAGTTGTATATCCGAGAGGTAGTACTTCTTCATGGGGTCCCTCGTTCAATCATCTCAAATAAGGACACCCATTATACATCTCATTTCTATTAATGTTTTCATAGGGCACTGGGTACACAAGTGCTTCTGAGCAAAGCTTACCACCCTCAGACCGATGGCCAGTCAGAGCGTAAGATACAGGTGCTTGAGGATATGTTGCGTTCATGTGCCCTAGACATTGAGGACTCTTGGGAGAAGCATATTCCCTTGGTCGAGTTTTCCAATAATAATAGTTTTTAGGAAACTATTGAGATGGAAACTTACAAGGATTTATATGGTAGGCCATGCCTATAACCTTTTTTATATTTGGAGGCAGGTGAGACAGCTTTACTAGGAACACGTCTTGTGCAGGAGACTTCTTAGTAGGTCCTGTTGATTCAGAAGAGAATGGATACCACACAGTCTCTTCAGAAATCTTATGTTGTTCTCCGCATAAGGCCCTTGGAGTTTGTCGTCGGGGATCCGGTTTTCTTGTGTGTTTCACCATGGTTGGGGACCAGGCATATCAGGAGACCGGGTAAACTTTCACTAAGGTATGTGGGGCCATTTGAGATTATGGAGAGAGTCGGGTCGGTTTCCTATCAGTTGCGGTTACCACAGAGGTATCGGTCCACACATGACATTTTCCATGTATCTCAGTTGTTCAATTATCGTACATAACCATCTCACATCTTCTAGCCCGAGGAGGTTGTGTTTCAGGTTGATGCATTCTTTGAGGAGAATCTGATTTGTATTGTTGATAAGATCACGAAGGTTCTATGAGTCCAGTCAGTTCCTCTCGTATGGGGGATATGGCTGCATGCCCGAGTGTAAGATGAAACCTGGGAGCGGGAGGCCAACATACATGCTCAGTGGACAGAGTTTTTCTCCACTTCATCTTCACTACCCTTGGATGTGAAATTTGAGGATGAATTTCTTTAAGGGGGGAAGTTTGTAAGAACCCTGTTCTTATTCACGAGGTACATGTTTCTTCTGTTTCATATTCCTTAAGTGTTCTTGAGAAAATAATAACAATGGGGAAAAATACCAATTCATGTGAGTACATGTTGTGCACCTTTCTTCACGTCATGTACATTGGCTTTGTGGGATGAGTACACAGGGCGTCTAGGCCTGTCAGTGATAAAGGGTGTAAAAACTGACTACACGTCGTGTACTTTTTATTTACACGCCATGTAATCAGTCGGCATGTGAACAGTAATGTGGTGGAGGCAATCACCAGTAGAGTGATAGTACACACCATGTAATCAGATATAAATTCCATGTACTCATGTTGATGGATGAATAGTTCCGTGGGGGAAAGAAGCCGCTAGTGGAATAGTTAAAAAAAATGAAAAGTACATTCCATATAATTTGGAGTAAAGTCTGTGTAGTTTTTTTATTCACTTAAAATTGGTAGTAGCCTCCTCATTCGGTAGAGGAGTCTTTGAGTTTGTTTTGGAGCTTGGGAGGATGACTGAACCTTGGAGGATCACCCGATCGCACACTGGGAATCCGATTCCACCTCTGTCGATCACATTGGGACCGTACGGGTATAACTTTTCATTTCCATCTACCGTTCATACCAATTATTTCCTAAGGGAATATTATTTGAGGTTGAATGAGTAAATGTAAATTTCAGATCTACGTCATTATTAGATGATTTGGGAGGCATCATTCACCTATACCAATCTTAGACAATCAAGGTAGGGGGTATGATGTTTATTTCCAAATGTTAAAGTGAATTTGTGTATTATTGTGCTACGAACCCAAGGTTGGGGTGTCGTATGGATGAGGCCTTTGCTGAAAGATATCCAGACTTGCATAAATAATCTAATGATAAGTTAAAACTATTGTTTGGGATCACTCCTTGGATCCGGGACCACCCTGGGTGTGCGTTCCTCTGTTTAGCCATTTGGATAGGATGCCTGATGGTATGCCATGTTTATATTGAGTACAGAATTTTATTGAGAGGAATCTTATATAAAATTATTGTTTATTATTTGGGCTCATCTAGTGTTCTTTTAGCCTAAGGGAAGTGTTCTATTTATCCTGAGTGTAGTGTTTTGTATAGCCTGAGGGCAATATTTTCATTATCCCAAGTTCAAGGTAATATTTAGCATGAGTGCAAGGTTCTATTCATCCTAATGGAATGTTTTTGTTTAGCATGAGGGTAAAATTTAATATACCTAAGGATAGTAGCATTCATCCCTAAGGGAAATATCTCGTATTCCTGAGGGGAATATATATTATTCCTGAGGGAAATCACCTGAGGGTTTCAATTCTGATTACCTAAGGGTATGGATATACATGCATGAGAACATAGTTTTTTAGAATTTTCATTGTGGTTATTTTCTTGGCTGTACCTGCCACGACGAAGAACAACCTTGAAGGTAATAATTAATAATTAAAATGTCAATTAAACTAGTAGTGATAGTTGCTTTTGAGTACTTAGTAGTTTACATCATTTACATTTTCACACTATTGTTACACATTTTCACTGATAGTTGGCCATGGGAATTTGGTGGGTTCCTTTAAGGATTTAATTCTCACAGCTTGTTTGGGCCATTTCTTCATCCCAAATTGACTATCTTGCTGCAGGTGTCAACAGGGGAAAGAGTCCCTATACATGTACATGATTTTAGTAGAGGAGTGGGAAAGCATGGGGATGAGCTTAGGCTAGCGATGCCGCTATGTTTTGTTTACTCATCTTTGTTTTTTTGGTTGTATATTGTACTTTGAGATGTGTTGTATTGACTTGAATTGTATCATGTTCTGGTTTCTTTTATAGAATATTGACATGCTTCATCTTTATATATATATGAATACAAGTTCTCTTATACTTCAGTTGTCCATTTTAGTTGTATGTTGTTTACTTATTCTTCTATTGTATGTTATCTATCATTTTTTCTCTACTACACTTTAAAAAAATGAGGGAATAGTTTCTCCACTGTCAGACCTAGGCCCTCAATGCTTGTCAGCAACCTCTGGTGTATGGCGAAATGCACTTGAGGTCATGTGACCAACCGGGTTTGGGGCACCCATTGTGTGGCTCCCAAATCTGGGATGTTACACCAAACCCCAGTGGGGTATACTCAAAGGGACCTTCATGCCCAATGATTACCAGCACTGCTGAAAGTTCATCAAATGGACGTCTGGTGCCAATGATATGGCCAAAAGAATATAAAGGGTCATAGTGGGCCCTGTTCCGGTCCGACAGACCCGGCCCGGCCCAATCAGGGATGACCCTGTTTGGGTTGACCCGGCCTGACCCATTCTGTGTGTCCCAAACCATTGGGTTTGGACTGGCCTATTGGGCCCATCCCAATTGTCTGTGAGGGGCCACCGAGTGCCGAGAGGGCGTGGACCGGTCATGAGGGTGCATACCGGTCGCGGGTAGGGTGAGGGTGGTTCATCCCAGAGGGCACCGCATTGGAATCTCTTCATGGAGGTTGCTGCGTGGCCAGCTCAGCCCGGAGGGCCCCGCGTGGGCGGCTCGGCTCAGAGGGTGCATGGTCGGTTCATCTCGAAGGGCCGTAGGGGCGTGGCTCGGGGCGGCTCGACCCGGGGCCGAGGTGGTGTAGCCGGGCTGGGTCAGATGAGAGGTCGGGGTGTGTTGCGGTTGGGCAGCTAGATCTGGTTTGGCCGGGAGTCTGGGGTGTGGCGTTGCCAGGGTGCGACGTGGCCGGGGCACCGCGAGGGGTGGTGCTGGTCATAGTGGCCGCAGGTGGCGACCCCGTTTCCTTCGTCACATCCATTATATTCCTTTATTCTGATGAACACCATAAATAAGAACAGAAGAGGGGGGTTATTCCATGTTAGTTTGTCCCAAATCCTCCGTGTTTATAGTGGTATCAAGTGGATATTCATTAATCATGAATCATGTACATGGATTTTAATCGAGAAGATTCACGAATTAAATAACCATCCCTATAACTTCATACAAAAATTTATACCCAACCCGCAAGGAAAACTTCTACGGATCAATATGATAATAATTTGATCCATATTATTTTTTTATAGAAGGAAAGAATCAAGGGAATAAAATCAAACTTAATTAAAAAAACCCTACCTGGTTTTATGTTGGTTGACGTTGGTGCTAGATGGTGGACGTCGATTCGTTGTAGACAAACACATTCTACATTGAAGGATGTTCCGAGGATGAAGGTCAATGTTGTCGACGTTCTTCATGTGGGAATCATTATTCATTAGAGAAGCATTCTCACAAGAGCTCCTCCTCTACCCGATTCCACCATATAAAATAGATAGGCAATAATAAAAAGTGTTTCCCCAATTTAATTGTATGCACAATTAAAATTGGATTAAATTAAATTGGCACAATTAAGTGTTGAGTTTTAAGGATTAATTATATGTGAATTGGCACAAATAAGGCGGAGGAGGTCAAGAGGCTCTCCCTCCTTAATTTTGGGAGTTGAGGGTTTCTCCAAATTAAAGGGGGGTTTCAAGGGGGTTTAATCCTTGAGGTCCCGACTACAATAACCTCCCATGAAAGGTTATGGTTTGGGTGGTCCCCACAACTTTAACCTCTCATGGGAGGTTAAGGTCTGGTTGTCCCCACTTCCAACTTATAGAAGGAGGTTCCGTTCCGGTGGACCCCAACTGAAATATCCACAGGGATGCTCAAAATAAAATAAAATGATGTTTATGATATTTTATTATTTCCATGAAAAAACCAAAAACTAACTTTTTCCCTCATCCATCATCCATCAAGGTGAAACTCTCCTTAAGTGAAAAACGGTGTTGCGAGTTCAACGATGCCCGTAGATTTCATTTATGAGAAATGGTTCAATAGTTATAAAATCCCGCTTGTACATTTATAGAATGTACCCGAAATAATGTTCAGAAATTCATTTTGGGTACTCCGGGCCATGGAATCACCCACCATTAATTTTCACAGACTTATAAAATTCCCATATATTTAAAAAAAATTACATATAAATTCCTGGTCTTCACATTCTCCCCACATCAGGCTTTATGTCCCCATAAGCCCCAACTCAAACAAAGGAAACAAGTGGGGGTACTGAGAACACATCTGAGCCTCCCGCTCCCATGTGCTATCCTAGAGGTTCTCGTGATGCCAATGAACACACTCCAGAGGCATCGAACATCCACGAAGGACCCACTCTTGTCGATCCTCAATATCTACTGGAACCTCCATAAAATCCACCTCATCTTTGATGTCCAGGTTTCCATGGTCGATGATGTGAGAAGGGTTGTGCATGTATCTCCTCAACTGGGATAGGTGGATGATTTTGTGCACCCGGTGAAACTGATGTGGAATAGCTAAGTGTTATTCCACCTCACCAAATCTATTGAGGTCCTGAAAAGGTCTGATGAACCTCGAAGATAACTTGATGCCTCGGCCAAATCTCCTCAAACTTCAGCAAGGTGAGACCCAAAGAAAGATGTGGTCACCATCCTTAAAATTTAGAGGTCTCTATATCATGTCGGAATACGACATATGTCGGCTTTTTTCCTTCCTTAATATGCTCCTATATGACCTGCACCTTCTCTGTGGTATCCCATACCATCTTTGGACCCAGTACTGCAGACTCCCCTAGGTCAGTCCCGCACAAAGGCAATCTGCAAGGTCACCCATAAAACAACTCGAAAGGTTCCATCACAATGGTGGATTGATCGATGTTTTTTTCGGAAAACCCCACCAAAGGTAATTGATAATCCCATATGCGACCGAAGTCGAGGGCACAAGAACATAGCATGTCCTCGAGGGTCTAAATGGTCCGCTCAGTCTGACCATCCATTTGATGATGGAAGGCAGTGCTCAAATAAATATACACCCCAAAGCCTCCTACAACCCCTTCCATATCCCTGTAGTAAATCTTGATTCATGATAGGAGTCATTCGTCAAAGGTAATTCATGTAACCACACAATCTGCTACACATAGTGGGGTACCAAGCTCTCTACTGAACCCTTCTCTCTGATCGGTAGGAAGTGGGCTGACTTGGTGTATCGGTCGACGCTCACCCCAATCAAGTCATGTACCCCTTATGTATGTGGAAGTCCTCTCACAAAGTCCATGGATATCCCATCCCACTTCCACTATGGGACTTCTAAAGGCTGAACCAATCCTGCTGGTACTTGATTCTCTGCCTTCACTTGCAGACATGTGAGGCATCGAGAGACAAAATATGCGACTACATTCTTCATCCCCGCACACCAGTGCTATCATCGGAGGTCCTGGTACATATTATCCACTCCTAAATGTACTTGTAGAGGGGATGTGTATAAATACCTCAACACATCATCCTAAAGTGACAATAGTACCATAGTACATCCTATGAAGAGGATGACGTGCTCCACACCTTCAAAAAATCCATCAGGTGCCCTATTGATATCTGAGCACATCGAGCCTCTCACTCAGAATCCCCACGTTGTGCCTTCCTGACTCGCTGAAGTATTAGGGGAGTGACTGTAAGAGACTGTAGAAAGGCTGCTCCATCTCTATCCACAAAGGATATATGCAATGCAACAAGCTACTCCATCACTTCACCTAGCTGTTGTATACCAGATCTCCTACTAAGTGCATCTACAAAAATGTTCCCCTTCCCATGAGTATAGACTATCTCAAAGTCATAGTCTTAGAGGAACTCAAGCCAACGTTGCGATCTCAGGTTCAGGTCCTTCGGGGAGAAGATATACCTATGACTGTTGTGATCAGAGTACACTGTAAAGAGATCACCCGTTAGATAGTGTCGCCACATCATCAAGGTGAAGAGCATTGTTTCTAACTCCAGGTCACGGGTAGTGTAGTTTTTCTCATTTTGTCTCGGATATCGAGAATTGTATGAGATCACTACTCAATCCTACAACAGGACACATCCGTGTTTGGTCCCTGATTCATCTCAGTAGACAAGATACCCTATGCTCTCCTTAAGGAACCTCAATATGGGGGCACTAATCAGCCTCTTCCACATCTCTTGAAAACTCAGTTGGCATCTCTATGACCAAATAATTGGTTGCACCTTCTTATTCAAGGTTGAGAGTGGTGCTGCAACTCTGGAGAAATCTGGAACAATCCTCCAGTAATATCCAGTGAAACCCGTAAAACTCTATACCATAGTTACACTCCTAGGTGGCTTCCAAGAAAGAAACACATCAATCTTTGCTAGATCTACTGCAACTCTAGCTTCTGAGATGACATGTCCTAGAATGTGAACCTATAGGATCTAGAATGTGAACTTTGAGAGCTTACCATAAAGATGCTGCTCTTGGAGATTGTCCAGTACTACCTATAAATGATAAGAATGATCCTCCTCAGTAGTAGAATTGACCAGAATGTCGTCAAGGAATAATACAACAAAGGGATCGAGTTATGGCTGAAAGATCCTGTTCATGAGCCCCATGAAAACTGTTGTAGCATTGGTTACACCGAATGGAATAACCAAGAACTCATAATGGTCATAACTACACCTAAAGGCCATCTTATAGACATCCTCATCTCATAATCTGAGCGGGTGATTGCCTGATCTAAGGTCTATCTTTGAGAACCTCCGAGATCCCTTCAGGTGACCAAAGAGGTTGTCAATCCTCGGATGTGAGAACTTGTTCTTCATGAACGCCTCAGTATAGGGCCCTTTTCTAGCGGTGGCACCAGTGGAACCTTTCACCGTTGGGCCACCGATGCCACTAGTCCCAGCAGCAGACAGTGCACACCTATTGTGTGTGGTGAACAAGTTCCAATCCCAGAGGCCACCCAGGTTCTGGGGAGAGACGGACCCACAAGCAGCTGAGGATTTGCTGGAGGCTATGGTGAAAGTTTTCCGATTGGTACACATTTATCAGCGCTTTTTAAAAGCGCTGATAAATGTGGTCTTTATCAGCGCTGATAAAGACCCCCCCTTTATCAGCGCTTTTTTACTAGCGCTGATAAAGGGGGGGTCTTTATCAGCGCTTTTATGAAAGCGCTGATAAAACCCCCCCTTTATCAGTGCTTTTTCTAAAAAGCGCTGATAAAGGGAAAATTTAAAAAATATATATATTAATATATAAATCTATTATACGATTTATATTGATATAATTATAATATTTATTTTATAAATACGTTTTAGAAAGGATCTATGGAAATATAATATTAATTTATAAGATGTTTAGTAAAAGAGGGTTATAAAATAAATTAAAAAATATTTTTAATTAGTAATTATGTAATTTTTACAAATTAATAGTCATTTAATGACACTTTTAATATAAAAAAAATAAAAAATTTAATGAAAGATCCAAAATAAGTTGAAAATGAAACCCACACTTCAAACGGCCATAACTTTTGATCCGGGACTCCGTTTGAGCTCCACAGCATATCCAATCGAAGCCTGCGACGAGCTCTACAGCGCTATGGACGGGTGGCACCCGTCCAAGGTTGTTTCAAGGCCAAAAAAGGCCCAGAAGGCCTCCAAAACTGAGTTTTTAGTAGGGGTACCCCGATTTTTCACCGTTCATACAGCTATAACTTCTGATCCCGATGTCCGATAAACCTCTACCATATATCATATCGAAGATCATTTCATGTTCTTCGATTTGACTGATTGTGGAGCTGAAACGGACTCCTGAATTATAAGTTATGGTCCTTTTAACATTCAAACGGCTATAACATCCGATCCGGATGTCCATTTGGCCTGTACCGCATATCATATCGAAGATCGTTTCATGTTCTTCTATTTGATTGGTTTTGGAGTTGAAACAGACTTACGGATTAAAAGTTATCTTCGTTTTAACATTCTCATAGGATTTTCACCCCCTCATTTCTATGGATTCATTCATAAATATATATATATATATCTATGTATATATATATATATATCTCTCTGTTTGTGTGCGTGTATTGTATCTATGTATATATGTATGTATTTATTTATTTATTTAAAAACACACATAAAAACACATATTCTATAAATGTATTTGAAATTAACTTTATAAATATATATATTAATATACAAATAAATATACGGATAAAAAATTATATATATATATATATATTAATATACGAATATATATATATATATATATATATATATATATTAATATAACTAAATAAATTTATTTTAATATGGATCTATATTAATATACGAATAAATATAACTATATATATATATATATATAACTAGATATATCATCAAATGGAGAACAAAACAAAATGGCTAAGTGGTAAAGTGGCAGCGTGTTAGGGTGGAGGTCCTGTGTTCGAATTCCAGTGGCAGCAGGGTTGTGCGGGACGCAAGGGAGGCGGGGTGCAGCGTGCGGAGCGTGAGTGGGGTGCGGGTTGGGGGGACAGGCGCTGATAAAAGGGAGGCGGGGTGCAGCGTGCGGAGCGTGAGGGAGTGGGGTGCGGGTTGGGGGGACAAGCGCTGATAAAAGGGAGGGGTCAAGCGCTGTGAAAAAACCCCTGACAAATTATATATATATTTTTATTTTTTCAATTTTTTAGACACCTTTTATCAGCACTAAAAAAAGCGCTGATAAAGAACCCTTTTATCAGCGCCTTTTTTAGCGCTGATAAAAGTACCCTTTATCAGTGCTTTTTGAGCGCTGATAAAAGGGACCCCCCTTTATCAGCGCTTTTTGAGCGCTGTAAAGCGCGGCGCGGATAAAGGGTGCTTTTATCAGCGCTAAAAAAAGCGCTGATAAAAACCCCCTTTATCAGCGCTTTTTGAGCGCTGATAAAAGGGACCCCCCTTTATCAGCGCCGCACTTTACAGCGCTCAAAAAGCGCTGATAAAGGGGGTTTTTTAGCGCTGATAAAAGCGATTTTTGTAGTAGTGCGGTAGGGACACCAGCAGACCTCATGGTGATCCATGTTGACAACCTACTACATGAAGCAGTAGGAAGATGGTGGAGCATGATTCTCGAGGACCACGAAGAGATGGCGCTTCTCTGGGAAGACTTCAAGATCCTGTTTTGGGAAGATTTTGTCCCAAATACTATTTGTGCAGTGCACATATAGGAGCTACTTCATCTGCAGCTGGGTAGCATGACTGAAACTCAGTACTCAGTGAGGTTCACAGACCTCTCTGGATACTTCACTAATATGGTGCAGGACCCATTCATCAGGGCCCAGACCTTCGATCAGGGACTGAGGCCGGATATCAGGGCTTCAGTGATCTCACTCAGCATCCAGACATAGGCGGTGGTGTTAGAGAGAGACCTCATAGTGGAGAGATTCATTACTGAGCAGTCTCCTGCAGCGAGATCCTCCACCAGTCGACATGTAGCAGATCCTTCTATAGCTGGCATCAAACAAATGTCACAGAGGTCCAGGAGGACTATACCTATAGGTCGATGACCACATGACTCAGGATCGATAGTTCATGGCACCTGTTGCAGCCATCTTAAGGCAGGGTGTCTGTGCTTCCACCAAGACCTAGTTGTAACATTTGGTATTAGTGGAGGAACCCAAACTTATGTGTGGTGCACTGCCTGAGTTGAGATGTAGGGCCCACAACAAGGACGTTGTGCTCTAAAGAGGGTATGATTATAACATCCCCAAATTATAAAGGGTTAAATGACTAAATGATATGACACATGTCAACATGGTGAACCTTCCTTTTCAAGAGCCTGTCTGATTAGAACTCTACAGTTAAGTGTGCTTGCCCTGAAGTAGTGATACGGATGGGTGAACTTCTGGGTAGCTTCCTGGGTTGTGTGTGAGTGAGGAAAAAGAACACTAGAAAGGACATGTGTTGTCATGTGGGAACAATCATTAGTCAGATAACCTGTTTGAGCACTTGGGTGGGCCATAGGTTTGGGACCACGTGTCTACAGGGCAACTGGTGCTACCTTGTGGGCCCAGATCCGATGGCCTTGCTAAGGCGGGGTGTCTGTGCGGCCCCCGGGACCTACTTGTAACCCGTCCCCCAGGGCCCTTGCCGTGACTACCTCATGCCCTCCTTCCATAGGCCTGGGGATGAAAACTAGCACCAAAGGTGTAATTCCCTAAAACTGGGAATGTATTTCCTTTATAACCTATAAACAGACACATAAAAATAACAACACGAGTAAACTATATAAGCAAAAGAGTGATAAAAGTAAAAGGGGATGGAATCTAAGACCAATAGTAAAGGTATAAGTACAACTAAAAACAAGAGAACTGAAGAAAAGGAATGAAAAGCAGATACACAATCATCATCTGAGGTTCCTACCTGATGGGTATGGACAGATCACCTCCTCAGTACTCCACGTCCGTCCGTCTCCTCTGGGTACTGACATGCCATATGGTCCACCTTTGGGTACTGTCCAGTATAGGTACTCTCTGCTTCTTTTAGTGTTTTCCATCATCTACATCCAACACAATGAAGTGCGGGCATAGCCCGTGTAGGGGTGAGTATAACGATACTCAGTAGGGACCACGAGACCCTCAAGGTCCCACAAAATCAATCATGGATAAACCAAAATGTATGAAATCACCATATAACATTACATAGGTATATTCCCATACATATTCCACTGTTATTAAGTAATCCATCTCAATCATGAGGAAAACAAAAATATATTAACTCAGCTCAACCAAGATTTTATTCATGGGGTATTATCAATTAACATCCGCAGTCACATTGTCGAAACCTCGGCTGCTGGAGAACTCCTCATCTATCGAGTTCAGTGGGCCTGCCGCAACACCAGGTGTGCTTCCCATAAAACTTGTACTGTTGAGGTACTCCTCTTATCGAGTAACATGGATCTACCACATCACCAAGCACGCTCCCCACCATGGGTCTAACGCATCACCAAGCACACCCCCCCTTGTAGCCTGCTGAGGTAATCCTCCGATCGATTACCATGGGTCTACCACGACACGAAGGCACTCCCCACTCTGGGACTTCCGCGACACCAAGTATGTCCCCAATGTCTAGTAGAGTCACTCTCAGTCAAAACAGTTAGCAGTCGTCAGCTTTCAGCTAGATACTAGGTCCCCACATTATGCATGATCGTCTCAGGAATGATATGATCCATTAGTTACTGGTTG
The DNA here is from genome assembly GCA_963277665.1 of Viscum album. Taxonomy (NCBI): domain Eukaryota; kingdom Viridiplantae; phylum Streptophyta; class Magnoliopsida; order Santalales; family Viscaceae; genus Viscum; species Viscum album. The sequence continues at coordinate 371,472,311 of OY728160.1, read as the reverse complement.
ATACTCCAACTGTCACGAAGTCCCACAAAGATTTATCTCAAAGGTCCGCCGTATCATAGGGGTCTCAACACAATAGAATACGTGTCAATCCGAAACCTGGTCTGTGAGTTATTAGCCTTTTAGTCCTGGGGACCCAGTTGGATTTGTGCACAATCCAACCTGACTGTATATCAACTATACCAAAAACTCTAGTGCGGTATAATCAAAGGGACTTTCACGCTCCATGATTTCTAGCTCCGTGTACGGTTTGTCAAAAGGACGTTCGGTGCCAATGATATGGTCGAAGGAGCGTAAATGCGTCGTATTGGGCCTAGGTCTGGTCCATCACGGCCTGACCCAGCCTGGGCCGACCTGGTTCAAGTATACCCATCCTGAACCGTTGGGCGAGCCAGTCCATTTGGTTCGGCCCCGCCGCACCCAGACCTCCCGGCCGAACTGACCCCAAGCGAGTGTAGTGTGGAGACCTAGTAGCTGGCTGAGACATGAAACTACTGACCATTTGACTCAGAGTGACTCTACTAGCCCAGTGGGGAGCGCCTTGGTGTCACATCAGACACACGGTACTCGATAAGAGGAGTACCTCTGCAGGCTACGAGGGGTTGTGTGCTTGGTGATGTGTCAGACCCACGATACTTGATAGGAGGAGTACCTCTACTGGCTACGAGGGGGAGCATGCTTGGTGAAACGGTAGACCCACAGGAGGGAGCGCTTCTGTGTGACGTGGTAGACCCACAATATTTGATAAGAGGAGTACCTCAGAAGACCAAGGTTAGTAGAAAGCATTCTTGGTGTCACGGTAGGCCCACTGTAATCGATTGAGTAGGAGTTATCCAGCAGCAGAGGTTTCGATAATTTGAGTAGGGATGTTACGTGATACTAACCCTAAAATAAAATTCTGGTTGAGCTCAGTCAGTAAATTTGTGTTTTCCTCATGATTGAGATAGTTTACTTAATAACTTAGGTATATGTATGGGCATATACCCATGAAGGGTTATCTTGTGATTTCATACTTTGTGGCTTATCCTTGATGTATCTTTTTAGACCATGAGGGTCACAGGGTCCCTACTAAGTATCATTATACTCACCCCTACACGGGTTTTGCCCGCACTTCATTGTGTTGGATGCAGACGACGTACAACACTGATTGATGCTGGGAGTACCAGGACTAGACGGTACCAAGATGTGGACTAAACAGAGTGTCGGTACCCAATGGAGACAAACATTCAAGGAGTGGTGAGGAGGCAATCTGTACCTACCCTTCAGGTAGGAACCTCAGACGATGACGCAGTTTCTATTTTCATTTTTTTTCAGTTGTAATTGTACTTTAATATTGTTCTGCTTTACTGTTGGGCTTGTAATACAACCCCCTTTAACTTTTAACAACCATTTATTATACATTTTTTTTATTGGTGTTTCATCCAGTTATGTGCTTTATTGTGTGTGTGTTTTTACAGGTTAAAAAGCCAATGCCTTCCCAGTTTACTGAATTATGCCTTTGGTCCTAGTCGCCAGCCCCTGGCTTATGAAAGGCGGGCTTGGGGTAGTCACGGCATGGGCCCCGGGGGGCGGGACGTGATAAATTGGTATCCATGGTTTTTATTCTCAGGTGGTCCCCACCACCATAACCACTCATGGGAGGTTATGATTTGTGTGGTCCCCACCACCTTAACCTTTCATGGGAGGTTAAGGTCTAGTGGTCCCCACATCCAACTTCAACATGGAGGTTTAGTTCCAGTGGACCCCACATGAAATATCCACATGGAAGCTCAAAATATAATAAAATGAATTTATTTTATTTTATTATTTCCATGAAAAACCTGAAAACTATCTTTCGCCCTAGTCCATCTTCCGTCAAGGTGAATGTCTCCTTAAGCAGAAACTGGCACTACGAGTTCAACAGTGCCCTATGATTTCAATTCTGAGCACTGGTTCAAAAGTTATAAAACCCCACTCGTATGTTTACTGAACGTACCCGAATTAAAGTTCAGAAATTCATTCCGAGTACTTCGGGACTCGGATTTACGCACCGTCAATTTTCACAAACTCTTAAAATTCCCACATAATTTAAGAAAATGACATGGAAATTATGGGCCCTTACACATATTCCATTTTCATATCATCATCCCTTTCTATGATCATTAAATGTATGTATCATGTGTTTGGATCACTCAACGTGTGTTCCCAAAACCAAGTAGCTTTGATTCATCCCTTAAGATCAACTACATTTTCCTATGTAAAGAAATTATAAATCTAAAAGATTAGTTATTAAATGTATAGATACAAATTAATATACTTGATTTTGTTAGACATGACTGTATAGGGATTCATTTTTTCCAATATAAGTTATAAATGTCTTATACATGGATCTATAATTAGGAAACATCCCTCATTTATTGATATAACTTAATTCCATCTATTATACTAACTTAAAATCATCTATATGTATTTTGGAACTGCCTTATATTTTTAACATTTTTTATATTAAGTACTTTTATATACAACAATTCCACATATTCATTACCTCATATTTCCTTATCTTCAATATATCATATGTTGTATGTATAAATGATATTAGTGAGTTGGAATTGCGTCAAGGTTTCCACCCTCATGCTTTATTGAGGAATTATACGATTACATATTATGTTATCATACTTTATTGGTGTTGATTCTATCTTAAGATGTGATAGTTTAAGCATTCTTAGTGCTAATGCAACAATTAATATCCAAATTTTTAAATCCTAAAATGTTAGAGCAACAAAACGCTTTTTATGAAACCTAAAAATATTGTCTTAAATTTATGTATAAGTCAAAATTTAATATATAAAATTATGTAATTCTATAATTCATATCATTTTGGGAGATGACATAATCTCAATGATTTCATTAAAATTATTTCTATGCTAAAATTATCTTTGTAATTTATCATAGCATCTGTTTCACTATGATGAATTCATAACAAAGTGGTCATGAGATAATTTTGAGATTACTACACTATAATAAGGTTAAATATGGGATTAAATTTACTCTTTAATGCTCTTAGGGTTGTACATATAATTTTCACCCTTTTGATGATAACTTGAGCCCTGATACACAGAGGTTTCAGTTGCAAATGATATCTTATGAATTCTAATGCATATATCATTGAGGCTAATATACCATAAGTTATTGTGAAAAATATTATATAACATTTTTAAATTTTCAATGCTTTTTATGTATCTCTTTCCAGGTATCAAATAACATCGAAATGTCATTGAAAAAAATTCAACTTCATAGAAAATTTAAATTATTTCTTGAATGAAGTAATATAGAAACATTAATTATATATTTTAAATTTTAATTCCAAAACTATATAAATTCTTTAAACTACTAATTTTTTATAAAAAACACATAAAATTACAAAAAAATGTGTTTTTTTGAAATACATATTCCCGAGAAATTTAGTGATTACCTATCCACACAAAATCACTCTAAAAAACTGTCTTAAAAATAAAAAATTCTATCAACAATGATTCTTTTAAAATTAATTGTTAAATTAAGTGATATTTGTTATAAAATAATTATAACATGAAACACTTTCAATGAATCCTCTCTTTCAAGTTCCTCATTTACTATTCAATTTTCATTTTTATTTCTTCAAAATATAACGTAAATTGATAACTCATATTCCCTCTTATGCATCTATGTTTAGTATTCCCATCACTGGTTATTTATCTTCAAAAATAAGAACAAACATTATTGATGTTGTTTTAAATAAATTTATTTTAGATTTCACATATTAAATTGGTTTAAATACTCTATAAATAAACCGTTAGAATAGAAATAATCCCTCAATAATAGTTCTAATAGTCATGTGATGGATGTAGTATTGGGAATTCGAATACCTAATTTTACATTAACTCTTTTACTCATGGACTTTCTTATTCCCACACATACCCTAGTAGTAGTTACCATAGAAAATTTCAATTTGGATGCAAAATTTTTATTTTGTCTAGTGGTTATGACTTATTGAATATTGGTTTATATTGAATCCCTATGATTCTATTCTATCCAAATAAATAATTTAGCTTAGCTCAAGTTAAAAAATACTTTTTATAAATATCATAATATGATCCTCCTAAAACATTTCTATTACTCCTCATTTCCCATGTTCACATGATAGATACCCACTCTTCATAATTTTACCTATCTTCTATAGTGGATAGAATAAATTATCAAGTGTTTACATAGACGGTACACTTCCACCATTCTCCTCCACACACATGAATTTTTCTATCGATTAAATATATACATATGTAGGTTTTTTTTAAAATGATATAGAAATAAAGATCACTTAAATGAGAAGAACTGTATAATACCCTTTTATTATTTGGAATCTTTGGTATGGTTTGGATTTTTTCATTGATATTCAATTTTCCCAATTCTTATATTACACACCTTAAATTGAAACTAACACACAAAGTGGAGATAATTTATGTTTATTTAAAACAAACTAATTAAATAAAGAAAAGTATTTCTATTAAAATATCTTCAAAGGGTTCTTATTTTATAGTTCCCAACGTAAATATTTTATATTTTTATTTAAAACATATATATCAATGGATGTTTTGACATTCTACCATTAAAATTAGATCATTAGTATCTATATATTCATAGTTAATGTCTCTCTAGATTCTATTGATAAATTTATTACTCAATTTATGTTTTCTAATAAAACTTCATCTGTTTCAAAAAATCTAAAATTCAGCTTCTGTAGATATATTTTTATCATCAAACTGAAAAAATAACAAATTAATCTTCCTTGAATTCATACTTTTGAAAAATCATGTTATATTTTTTATATCATAATTCTAAAATTTTCTTATGATTATCTTCTAATTTCATCCAACTCATTCAAATGATGAAATTTATTCTCAAAATAACTCTTTCAATTAAGATTAAATTCCAAAACAATCTAGAATTCCTTAAACTAAATCTGAACAAGAATATGTCATAATTTTATAAATACTATTATATATGTTTTCATCTCTATGGGAATATTATATGATGTTATATATGCCAAAATTTTGTCCGTTAGATTGTAGGTCCAATATTTTCTTGTGCCACAAACTATATTTTCTATATTTTTCTTCATGGATTATTTTGACACATTAGCATATTCACTTTTTTAAGGATGATATATATTAATAGTATTATTCTAGATTCCGTTATTATCTATTGAATATATATAGTGATTGTTCTTAAATTAAACACTATTGCCACTATTGATTTACCATGTAACTCAGTGTATAAAAAATATGTGTTTTCTAAATAATTTCAATATAGAAGATATCATGTTGTCTATGAGTGCAATATACCGAACCCATTTGGATACATATTCAAATACCACAAGGATATATTCACTCTAATTTTATTTGGGGAATAGAACCATGCAATCAAAAAAGTAAACATAAAAAACATAGACATTCAAAATCAATGTTTGTGGAATCTTATATTATCTTTCCATATTTACTATTCTCTAAAAATTATTACCATTTTTCTAAAATTCTCTAGAATCCTTAGTAACTACTACCTAGTATAAAGAACATGATATAACCATTATAAAAGTATTCTTGATTACATAATATCATCTTATAGTTTATTGATTGGTAATGGTCTAACATTGAAAAAACAACTTCCTTAGGAAAAATTATCTTTATCATACCATTAAAACATAACTTATCATAGTTTAAATATAAATATTTTACTATATTTAAAATTAATTTTTAATAAAAAAATGATCATATAAAAAGCATTGTATTTTTTTCATTCATTTAAAATATATTATTCAATGTTTAATGGTATGTAAGTATGGACACCTTAATCCTAATAAGATATTACTTTAATTTCTATTTAACATACACAAATCTAGAAATCATATTCCCAATTGTTTTATAATTATTATATGATCCATTTTTTATTTTTTGGTATGGTGATTAACTTATTTAGCATTATCTCTTTTATTCCCAAGAATAACACCCAATGTATTAACACTAGTATTACAGATGGTTTCAAGGGGTAAGTTCCAATTTTGTGTGGTAATGTTGGGTACTAATATGATATATTCATTCAATACATTATAAATATTCATGAAAATAATTTTAAAATTTAAATTTAAAATCCCCTATAACTAATGAACACATTGGATTATTCATCATGAAGTGGTCCGTGATGAATCTATTATAAATTGTATAATTTCCGAGGAAAATTATCAGTTGTTACAGAGGAGTTTTGAAGATTTTTTTATGGTGTATGTTTTTATTTTCCATTTATACTTATATATGTATCATGATACTATTTTACCTATTTTTTACAGTCTCCATTTGGATTGTTGAACATGATGACTTGTATCTTTTATCTTCCACTATATTAGAGAAAATTCATCCCCTCTTACTTCTTATAAGATTTCTTATGATAGTAGCCAATATGTGGGTATCTAGAATTACATTTTGGAGATTTCAGAGCAAGATCAAGTATCATATTACCAGGGTATCTGTATTAGTTTCTAACATAAGTCCCTTAATCAGATATCTAAAGGAGCTCTTTCAAATAAGTGGCAGTTATCTTTACTGAGAACCATTATTTTTCTTCTTCATTAAAAAAATCAAATTATTTAATAATAATCCCAATATAATAATAGGAATATATAACATATATTTATAATTTATTATGTTTATGGAATAATATTTTTCCATTTCCATCTCCATCAAATGTGAAACAAAACAGTCACTTGTGAGTCTGATGGACTATCACCTCACGAACTGATAAATTTTATTACATTACCACCTCAAATAGCCTATTATAAATATATAAATAATGAATATTTATGATATTTTTTATATAATTATGATTATGTAATTATAATATATAATAAAACATCTTACCTTCTAATCGATAAGGAGACAATAATTATTCTCATGTATACATGTGGACAACTACGTCCTTGAATCGATGTGAATCATTTCGCATTTTTGATTTACATGGATTGTAATAAGTATTGCTTTAGTAAATATATATATATATATATATATATATATATATTAGAACATGATCTAGGTATGGTGAATTATTATTTACCTTTCTTTCATTACAATTATCAAAATGTGACAATTGTGTTCATGTGTACGTACTGCCTACCATCTCCATGAAACATGTAATTAATTTTTCAACATCAATATTTTATGGAAGATACTAAATATATATATATATATATATTTTGGAGTGATTATCTCACGATGGGGTTGAATTTCGTACCCAAAAAAAATTTCTATCTAAAATTGGTTATTTTGAAATCCCCCAAATATTTGAATAAAATCCAGTTTGTCAAAATATATAGTATGATATAGATATTAATCTTTATAAAAATCTCTATAAATATTTATTTTGTCTTAGATTAATAAAATATAACATTGTTATATATTTTGAAATCAGTTTACCTGATTAAAATACTATATAGACATAAATTAATATAAACTATCAATATATATATTTGGTTTAAAGTTAAAACTATTTATAGTTTTAAAGAAGAAATAAAGTAAAACAAAATTAACGCATACAGTGAAAAGAATGAATACAAGCAGTCCAATCTCAAGTATAGAATTATTCCTCTCTAATTCTTGATCATCTTCCACCCTAAAGTTTATATAAAATAAACACAATGATCAAAAACATGGATTGGTTTTTAAAATACTTTATAAACTATTCAGGTCACACACGACCTCTTCCAAAATTATGCATGGGTTTTAATGTAGAGACCCAAAGCATGATGTTCATGGGCATTACATTACTTTTGCGGAATACTTAGTATATTACAAAAACACACAAACAAGGAATGTAATAGTTTAGTGTCTTTGGAAACTCGTAATATAATCTTCTAATCGGGGAAAAAGATCTTCAACATCGCCCATAAAGATCTTCCTTTTTTTACCTAAAACCATTCTTTATATCCTGGGGAAAGGAAAACATAAAAAGGGTGAGCTCAAATGCTCAGTAAGGGTAAATAAAAGAAATATCAATCACATCATATTCATAAGAACATAAATTTTGGAAATATCAACCTGCAAAAGAGATCAAAATTTCATAACATGGGATAAATCATAGTAGTGAAATGTAATCCCAATAATCATAACATAAAACATGAAACTTTGTGGAATACACAAATAATCATAGAGAATCATTTCTTATTATTCAAGACTCATTCCCAAGACTATCTTAGTGGACAAAGTCCATTTCTGAGCCGAGTCACCCTCGTTTCAGTCCTGTTTCACTGAACCGATTTAACCTACCGTTCTAGCCATGTCTATCTCATGAGATATAAAATCTTTACCCAATGCATTGTAGTGAGATATATTTCCCACCCATCTCATAATGATACCATTCTTATGTGTGCCACAAAATCATAAACCATACACCATAGCATAACCCATGTAATTAAAATGGAAATCTTAAACATCGTGACATCATAAAAAAATTCATATAATATAAAGGAATTCATTAAAATAATTCCATCACAAAATTATCAAATCAATGTAATAATCGGGAGAAAAACAGAACCCTTTATTATCTTAGATGGAAAATAATTTTGATAAAACACTTGAACTCCATTCTTGAGGAAAATATCCTTTCTACTTCAAAAACATTTTCCCTTTCTTAACATGTCATACAATTTTAAACTAAAATAAGTTGATTAAAACTAAACTTGAAAACATGTAAAGGAAGATTCCTGGAAATAATGTTTTAAAAATCCATTCATGCCGTATAAGTTAAAAAAACATTCTTCCCGTACTTTTGTCGGAAAAGTCTAAAAGTACCTCGTACGAAAAACGACAAAAGATTCCTTTCATATCTTTTACTAAAAACTCACCAAGGGGTAAAATAGGTTTTAAAAAATTGTAGGTGGATGGAAATAATATTACATATTGAGGGAACATGTATGTGGATGATAAAATACACCCTAGTAAATACCAAAGTATAAGCAATCTCGGATAAAAATGAGATTGTGATATTTCCCTTACCTTAGGTCCGATTTGCTTCGTAAGTTTCCGAACCTCCTGTATAATTATTTAAATAATGTCATTGACTTATTCCAGAATCATAATCATTGTTATGATATCATATATTGTTCACTTATGACTTTATATTACCCGTTCTTTTGTAAATTCCATGTTAAAGTGCGTTTTGGGTAAAATCGTCTCATTTGTCATTCATGTTTTAACTTGTAATTATTCATGTGAATATTTAGATCATGATTACATAAATCCAGAATGTAAAACAAGATTTATATATAATATGTATTCATAATATACATATATATAATAGATCAGTAAATGGAATGAAATACACCGTTCATGGAGATGGTAGGCCGTACGTATGAATGAACGCTGTTTTCGTTTCCTTATTGAGTTGAATGGAATTAAGTAGATGACATACATATATATACATATAAATCCAGTATCATTTTTATGTCATATATTTCATGATTACGTATTATATATTCTTTATAATTATTCATGAATGGTTAACGTGGAGAATGAATCTCATCGCGTCATGGAGACGGTATTCCGTACGTACGCACGAGCGATGATATCATTCCCATGATCATGGAATTGTATTGGAGTGTATGTATACTATTTCAGGATCAATATAACTTTATAATAGTCATATATAGTCATTATGTACACCATTATACCCATCCAAGTAAGGTGGTGGTGGAAAATAGATTACACCACGGCGTGGAGACGGTATTTTGTACGTACACACGCGCGGTGATTTCGTTTTCTGTAGGATGGATAGATGGTGAAATAGGGTTGTTTTATAAATATAATAACATATAAGTATATGATAGATACTGATGTTATTACTTCGTGATGAGAAAAATAAAGAAGAAGAAGTGGAAGAAGAAATAAAGATGAAAGAATCGGTAACAGGCATTAACTCTTCTTTGAAACGCTTCTTTGAGACCTCCTTTTAGGGCACTAAAATTTGTCTTTGAAGAAGACCAGGACCTCTAGGATGTCTTTAGGGAAGTGTAGAGAAGAAATTGGCAGGGTTTGGCCGAGATTGAAGGCTCAAAGTGGTGTGAGGAAGAGAGGGAGGAGGTGCCCTTTTATAAGGGAGGAGAGGGGCACCTTTGGAATAACTAAGAAAATTATTTTATTATAAAGTAAAGTACGATTTTAAATATCTCCAAATTGATTTATTTCTAAGATAAGGTGGGGATGGGTCTAAATACTCTCATATAATAGAATTTAGACATGTTTAGGTTCCTATTTTAACCTTATCATTTAGATTTAACAGTAAGTTAAATAATTTTACTTTTACCGTGTCTTCTTGTGTTCTTATACTATAAGGTTAATAAACTTACTATAAGAAACCAAAAGAACCCCAAATGGTTTATTATTAACATATATAACCTTATATAAGTCATTTTTTCGAACATAAGATATTTAGTAATAAAATAACAATTAATAATATAATATTTGTTTTAAAAACTATTTTATGTCAATTTCGACACTATTTAGTAATTGATTTTTGTGAAAATCATTACGGAATTATTAGTTCGAAACATGTTAATTATATCAATACTAACATGTCATATTAACCTAGAAAATTAGTTAAATTCATAAAAAGTCTCAAATTTCATTTATTTGGGTATTTATAACATCAATTATGTCAATATTTCATTAATAAGAAAATTACTGCATCATCCTTGTGTCATAAATAAATTAAATTATTTAATGTCTAAAAATTATAAATAAAATACCATTATGTTTGAAATCTTTTTATCTTTCTAATTAATATTTATAGTCAAATTTATCTTATGTATAACTCCATATTAAAAATGATTTACTTATTAAACTTTGATTTTAACTATTTTAACCCTTCTTTAAGTAAATTGATAATAAATGTCCTAATCTAATACAAGTGGGCCTAAATGGTCATATGTTATTCATAATATTTTTTTTGGTCGAATTACACTTATCCAATAGAATTAGGACATTTTTTATGGTAATAATAATATAATTTTTACCCTTAATTACCCTATTTACTTTTAACCGTGGTAAAAAAAAGTAAAAAGTTACTATTTACTGAAAACATATTTTCATCTCATTGAACCACATTTTACTTAATGACATCAACTGTGTCACTCGGATTTTCGAAATCCCATTCACAGAAGTGGTAAAATTATGTTTTATGAAAAATTCAGTTTTTTTAACTACCACTAAGTGGTTTCACTATTCATCAAAAATTGAATGTTTTCAGAAAAATACCAAAATTTCACCCTAGGCTAATTTCGATATTCCGAATCCAAAAATGTAGACCATTTTAAAAAATAAAATTTCAAAAATTTCAAAAAGTGGTAATTACTATTTATAACGGCTAGTTTTAATAATATTTTAATAGCATATTGTTGTTTAGTGAAACTCGTTATTGCGTACTACACACACTATCGAGGAAGGTCGTGATTGCGTGTAATGCAAGGCAAGTCAAGGATGTGTGTTGTGCAAGATACTTTTTGTGTAGTGTACAACAAAAGACAATAATGAAATCAAAAAGAATATTTTTCATAAAATCTCGTGGTGTTACATTCTACCCCCCTTAAAATGAATTTCACCCTCGAAATTCGTTGGGGTTATAAATGGTTTACTACTCGAAAGTTTCTTTAATAGAAACCCACATCATAAAAAGAAATACCAAAACTTGGCTTTAAATACTAAAGTATGAAACTTAATGGTTACCCAAATAAACTAATCACTGGGTTTCCACATTGGTGAAAATATGGATATGGAAGAGAAATCTAACCATCATGTTCTGATGGAGAGTGGTAGAGAACATGACTATGGAAAAGCCAGCAATCACAAAGCCATAAATTTGTGATGATCTAAGGTACCATCTGAATCATTATATATAAGAGCACTAGGACAACATTTTTTATTTTCACGATCATTTCCCTAAAGTTGATGAAATTGGAATTAGAAGAAATACTTTTGTGATTTTAGTATAGTCTCACCGTTGGTCATTATTTTGGACAATTTCCACTTCATCTCTTAATGAAATGAAGTTGAATTTGACAATCATGGAGTGTTAGCAGATCCTGTGATAGAATGATTGGTCATTCCATCTGTCTCAAACAAAAGGTTAGAAAAGTTATCAAAACTTACATAAGTCCATATATAGTGAGATTAATCATATAGGGTTCCTAAAATGGACTTATACTTCATATATCATACTTCTTAATATAATAAAACTAGTTTATACTAAACAGGGACATCTTGTAGGCCATTGGTAGGCGATAAAGGCCAGTCGCACTTCGGTTGTGGGTTCGATTCCCACAGCCTTGACCGACGCGATGGGTTGTTGCCCATCCTGCAGGTTGTCCTTTTTCTAAAACTAAATTACGATAAAATCCCATAAATAATATCAAAAAAACATCTATCCTTAAACAATACTAACTTATGTCCAACATAACCATTCCAATCATTAGGATTATATGCAATACTGCAGTCCACTCTCATAATATAGTTAAAACAATTACCAGAGATTTAATACCATCTTTGATCCCCATATATCATAAGATATGTCTTTTTAGTCACATTCCAAACTTTCAAATGCCTTAATCATTTATTCTATTGATTACCCATTGAACCTTAGTGAAAACATGAATGCAGTTAAAAGATAACACATTCCACATACCAAAAACCTCAAAATTATATATACTCAAACCATGATATCACTTAGTCCTTATATCAATCATGAGCTCATGAATATTATCAAATATTTCATTTTCTCATTTTCCCTTCATTATGCGCATATCATCCTTTTTTACATAAATATCTCAATCACTTTCCATGGTTACCGGTACCATACAATAATTGAAAACCACAATAGACCAATACATAAATATTCAAATATTCCACGATACTATATACAACATTATTTTGGAATCCCATTATATAAACACTTAATCATTCCACGACATCGTTTCCATATTCAACATCGCCAATGGTGATCGCAAGTGACTTCCCTTTGTCATTTTCCTTAAGTGGTTGCTCATGTCGATCATCACTAACCCTTGGATTAGGGAATTTATTAACATAATGCCCCATTTCCTTGCACTTGAAGCATTGAAGTGTAGTAGTTTTATTCTTTGTATCCCTTCCTTTGTTTGCATCATTAGAAATATTATTTCCATCATTGCGGCATTCAATTTCCCAATGACCTTCCTTTCCACATTTGAAACATTTACTTGTCCCTTTAAGATAATCTCCACCATGCTTCTTTCCACACTTTGAGCATAAGGAAACATCCATCTTCTTTTCACCATTATTCTGAGATTTCTCCTTGAACTCCATCTTTCGTTTCTTGTTAAAAATATGAGATGGATAAGTAACACAAACTTCCATTTCTACCTTGATAGCACAATGCACAATTTCTTCATAGCTACTGAAGTCTTTTATAGCTAATTCCCTTCGATGATTTGGTTTCAAGCCATTGAAGAATCAATCAACTTTACTTTCAGGTTGGATGATAAATCCAGATGCATACCTTGCAAGCCTTGTAAAATTCGCTTCGTATATACCAACAGATTCATCATCCTTTTTCTTTAGTTCAAGAAACTCCTTATCCATCTTTGTTCGAAGAATACGAGAGAAGTACTTATTGAAAAATAAGTTCTTGAACTCATCCCATTCCATGGACTCAATTTCATCTCTTTGCCATGTATTCTTGATAAGATTCCACCATTGATCAGCTTCACCTTCCAAACGATATACTGCTAAGATGACTTTATCATGTTCAGAGCATTGAAGAACTGAAAATATCTTTTCAGTGGTAATGATCCATTATTCAGCAACAAGTGGATCAGAAGACATACTGAAAGAAGGTGGACGTTGCTTCATGAAGGACTCAACAGAATATTGTTCCCTTATCTGCTCATTTGGAAGTCCAGAAAGGTACATATCTTGTGTAATTATAGCAATAAGATTTTGCACACCATCTCCCATAACATTGGTTTGTGCAGGAGGACAGTCATTGCATTGTCCATTACATTGATCAACACGGTTCCTTCGAGTTCCAGCCATCGTCTAAACCCCAAAAAGAATAGTGTGAGAGGCAGAAAACACGCTACGGAAAACAATATAATAAAGGGGGAGTACCTTCAATATCTAACATCTTAGGTTAAATTATATGATCGTTACCGTAGTTATAGGACTATATCCTATACGTATACTTATCCTTAGGGACATCCCTAGACATACCTTAGAAATATCTATTGGGATCTCACTAATGATTTCGCATCCTAGTTTCCACAGGTTGACTATACCTTTCCACTGATACCAACTGTAGAGACCCGAAGCTTGACGTACATGGACATTACATTACTTTTGCGGAATACTTAGTACATTACAAAATCACACACACAAGGACCATAATAGTTTAGTGTCTTTGGAAACTTGGAATATAATCTTCTAATCGTGGTGAAAGATCTTCAACATCGCCCATAAAGATCTTCATTTTTTTTTACCTAAAACCTTTCTCTATATCCTGGGGAAAAGAAAACATAAAAAGGGTGAGCTCAAATGCCCAGTATGGGTAAATAAAAGAAATATCAATCACATCATATTCATAAGAACATAACTTTTGGAAATCTCAACCTGCAAAAGAGATCATAATTTCATAACATGGGATAAATCATAGTAGTGAAATGTAATCCCAATAATCATAACGTAAAACATGAAAATTTGTGGCATACACACATAATCATAGAGAATCATTTCTTATTAGTAAAGACTCATTTCCAAGACTATCTTAGTGGACAAAGTCCATTTCTGAGCCGAGTCACCCTCGTTTCAGTCCTGTTTCACTGAACCGGTTTAACCTACCGTTCCAGCCATGTCTATCTCATGAGATATAAAATCATTATCCAATGCATTGGAGGGATATATAGGTCCCACCCATCTCATAAAGATAACATTCTTATGTGTGCCACAATATCATAAACCATACATCATAGCATAACCCATGTAATAAAAATGGGAATATTAAACATCATGACATCATAAAACAATTCAAATAATATAAAGGAATTCATAAAAATAATTCCTTCACAACATAATCAAATCAATGTAATAATAGGGATAACAACAGAACCCTTTATTATCTTAGATGGAAAATAATTTTGATAAAACCCTTGAACTGCATTCTTGAGGAAAATATCCTTTCTACTTCAAAAACATTTTTTCTTTCTTAACATGTCATACAATTTTAAACTAAAAGAAGTTCATTAAAAATAAAATTGAAAACTTGTAAAGGAATATTCTTGGAAATAATGTTTAAAAATCCATTCATGCCGTATAAGTTAAAAAACATTCTTCTCGTACTTTTGTCGGAAAAGTAAAAAAGTACCTCGTACGAAAAACGGAAAAATATTCCTTTCATGTCTTTTACTTAAAACTCACCAAATGGTAAAATAAGTTTTAAACAATTTTACGTGGATAGAAATAATATTACATATTGAGGGAACATGCATGTGGATGATAAAATACACCCCAGTAAATACCAAAGTATAAGCAATCTCGGATAAAAATGAGATTGTGATATTAACCTAACCATTGGTCCGATTTGATTCGTAAGTGTCCGAACCTCCTGTATAATGATTTAAATAATGTCATTGAATTATTCTAGAATCATAATCATTCTTATGATATCATATATGGTTCACTTATGACTTTATATTACCCATTCTTTTGTAAATTCTATGTTAAAGTGCGTTTTGGGTAAAATCGTCTCAATTGTCCTTCGTGTTTTAACTTGTAATTATTCATGTGAATACTTAGATCATGATTACGTAAATCCATAATGTAAAACACAATTTATATATAATATATATTCAGAATATACATATATATAATAGATCAGTAAATGGAAATAAATACACCGTTCATGGAGACAGTAGTCCGTACGTACGCATGAACGTTGTTTTCGTTTCCTTATTGAGTTGAATGGAATTAAGTAGATGACATACATATATATACACATAAATACAGTATCATTATTATATCATATATTTCATGATTACTTATTATCTATACTTTATAATTATTCATGAATGGTTAATGTGGAGAATGAATCTCATCGTGTCGTGGAGACGGTATTCCGTACGTACGCACGAGTGATGATATCGTTCCCATGATCGTGGAATTGTATTGGAGTGTATTTATTTCAGAATCAATATCAATTTATAATAGTTATATATAGTCATTATGTACACCATTATACCCATCCATGTAAGGTGGTGGTGGAAAATAGATTACACCACGGCGTGGAGACGGTATTCCGTACGTACGCACGCGCAGTGATTTCGTTTTCCATAGGATGGATAGATGGTGAAATAGGGTTGTTTCATACATATAATAACAAATCATTATATGAGTGATACTTATGTTATTACTTCATGATGAAACAACTCAATAAGAAGAAGTGGAAGAAGAAATAAAGATGAAATAATCGGTAACAGGTATTACCTATTCTTTGAAGCACTTCTTTGAGACCACCTTTTAGGGAACTAAAATTGGTCTTTGAAGAAGACCAGGACCTCTAGGATGCCTCTAGGGAAGTGGAGAGAAGAAATTGGCAGGGTTTGGCCGAGCATGAAGTCTCAATGTGGTGTGAGGAAGAGAGGGAGGAGGGGCCCTTTTATAAGGGAGGAGAGGGGCACCTTTGGAATAACAAAAAATATTATTTTATTATAAAGTCAGGTTCGGTTTTAAATAGCTCAAAATTTATTTATTTAGAATCTAAGGTGGGTATGAGTCGAAATCCTCTCATCAAATAGAATTTAGACATGTTTAAGTTCCTATTTTAACCTTATCATTTAGATTTAACATTAAGATAAATAATTTTACTTTTACCATGTTTTCTTTCGGTCTTATAATATAATGTTAATAATCTTACTATAAGCAGCCAAAAGAACCCAAAGTTGTTTATTATTAATATCTATAACTATATCTAAGTCATTTGGATGATCATTATATTTTTAGGAATAATATAACAATTAATAATATAATATTTGTTTTAAAAACTATTTTATGTCAATTTTGACACTATTTAGTAATTGATTTTTGTGAAAATCATAATAGAATGATTAGTTCGAAAACAGTTAATTAAATCAATACTAACATGTCATATTAACCTAGAAAATTAGTTTAATTCATAAAAAGGATCAAATTACATTTATTTGGGTATTTATAACAACAATTATGTCAATATTTCATTAATAAGATAATTACTGCATCATCGTTGTGTCATAAATAAATTAAATTATTTAATGTCTAAAAATTATAAATAAAATTAAATTATGTTGGAAATATTTTGAGATTACTAATGAATATTAATAGTCCAATTTATCTTACGTATAACCCCATATTATGAATGATTTACTTATTAAACTTTGATTTTAACTATTTTAACCCTTTAAGTAAATTGATAATAAATGTCCTAATCTAATCCAAGTGGGCCTAAATGGTCATATTTTATTCCTAAGATTGTTTTAGGTCGAATTACACATATCCAATAGAATTAAGACATGTGTTATGGTAATAAAAATATCATTTTTACCCTTAATTACCCTATTAACTTTTAACCGATGTTAAAAAAAAGTAAAAAGTTACTATTCACCAAAAAATTATTTTCATCTCATTGTACCACATTTCATTACTGACATAAACTGTGTCTCTAGGATTTTGGAAATTACATTCACAGAAGCGGTAAAATTATGTTTTATGAGAAATTCAGTTTTTTTAACTACCACTTAGTGGTTTCAATATTTATCAAAAATTGAAAGTTTTCAGAAAAATACCAAAATTTCACCCTAGGCTAATTTTGATATTCTGATTCCAAAAATGAAGTCCATTTTGAAACATAAAATTTTAAAAATTTTAAAAAGTTGTTATTACTATTTATAACGGCTAGTTTTAATAATATTTTAATAGCATATTGTTGTTTAGTGAAATTCGTTATTGCGTACTGCACACGCTATCGAGGAAGGTCGTGATTGCGTGTAATGCAAGGCAAGTCAAGGATGCATGTTATGCAAGCTCCTTTTGGTGTAGCGTACAACACAAGAAATTAATGAAATCAAAAATAATATTTTTCATAAAATCTCGGGGTGTTACAGTAAAAAAGATACAATCCTTATAAGGACCTCTACCAATTTGGTCCTTGGAAGAAACAAACGAGAAAATTTCGAGAAGATATCATGTATCATACAGTTTAGTACATGAGGTAGTATGCATGTGATAAAATAGAGTATACACACACACTGATCAATATATAATAAAGACAAATAGAAAAAAGTGATCTCAAAGAGTAGGGTTTAGAAATTTTTAGTCTGTTTCAATTCATATTATGAATCTGGATTTCATTTTTTAGTTATGCTTAAGTTGAGCTCTCTTGAAAAACATTTGAAAAACTGCGTGTCCCAAAATCATTTTCTTTGACTAAAGGAATGTACTGGATGTGATGGTGTAGTTTTGATTTCGAGTCGAGTGATTGTAATAGGTAATCTTTTCTTGATTATAACCATGTTTATATTTATTTATATTATTAAATTATTGGTCTCTTAGCATTCTATCGGTCAAATTCATCAACTATTTCATCTCTACTACACAAGTGAGTGTGCTAAACATTTATCGACAGTAATAAGAAGAATATATGGATTAGTTATAGTCTTGTAATTCACATTCTAATGGTTACCTAAATTATTTCATGCGAGTATTTGAAATACTATTATTAAAATATTAAATGGAATAACCTCCAATAAATATAGAAATTATAATAATGTGATTCAAAAAGATAAGTAATGAAAATAGTGATAGTGTATTAGACTAAAATTGACTCGAGGTCTCACGGTGTCTCACTTTGGATGTATGTAGTTCTGGAGGCATGATACTGGTGCTCTCTTAGACATAGATGAATTTTTATTTAGATGGTGGCGTCACAACTAGAAATGTATAGTATGATGGTGTGGGGTTTTACGGTGTCTTGGACATAGCCAAAATTATTTGTTGGGAGTATGACATTGGTGGTGTCTCATCTAGAAGTGTCTCATACTTGTATGAAATTTCATTCTGGAAGCATGACATATGGACAATGTGTCGATTGATGGTTCATGAATCTTTTTGAATTTTCTAGTTGAACGGTTCGACATTATGATGGTGTGATATCCTTAATGGTGACTCATACATGGATAATTTTTTCACCTGAATCAGAATACATACTACTTAAAAATAAACATGAAATTTAGTAATATCATTAAAATAATGATTATTTGATCATTAAATCTATGAGGTCAACACTATCCTCTTTTTGTTGAATAAAAATCACACTACAGGAAATATAGGCATTTGCGACGGGGATCCGTCGCAAATCGCCCGTTGCGGAAAACGTCGTCGCAACAAATTTTTTTTGCGACGGGCCCGTCGCAAATAGATTTGTGGTTTTTTTTAAAAACTTATTTGGGACGGGCCCGTCGCAAATAAGTTTTTGCGACGGGCCTTTTCCCGTCGCAAATAGTTCCTTCGAAGTAACTATTTGCGACGGGCCCGTCGCAAATAATAATAATAAAATTTAAAAATAATTAAAAATTATTTATTAATATATAAATCAATAAACCTATTTATATTGATATAAATATAATATTTATTTTTAAAATATGTTTTAGAAAGGATGAATAAAAAATCAAATATGAATGTATAAGATGTTCAGCAAATGTGGGTTATAAAATATTTTACAAAATATTTTTAATTAATAATTACATAATTTTTATCAATTAATAGTCATTTAATAACTCTTTGAATATAAAAAAAATAAAAAAATTAATGAAAGATGGAAAATAAGAAGAAAATGAAACCCAAACATCAAACGGCCATAACTTTTGATCCGGGACTCCGTTTGAGCTCTACAGCATATCAAATCGAAGCTTGCGATGAGCTCTACAGCCCTAGGCACCAATGGAACCCGTCCAAGGTTTTTTCGATGCCCAAAAAGGCCCCGAAGGCCTCCAAAACTGAGTTTTTAGTCGGGGCACCCCGGTTTTTTCATCGTTCAAACAGTTATAACTTCTGATCCCGATGTCCGATAAACCTCTACCATATATCATGTCAAAGATCTTTTAATGTTCTTCGATTTGAATAATTGTGGAGCTGGAACGGACTCCTGGATTAGAAGTTATGGTCCTTTTAACATTCAAATGGCTATAACTTCCGATCTGGATGTCCGTTTGGCCTGTACCGCATATCATATCGAAGATCGTTTCATGTTCTTCGATTTGACTGGTTGTGGTGTTGAAACGGACTTACAGATTAAAATTTATCATCATTTTAACATTCTCAGAGGATTTTCACCCCCTCATTTCTATGTATTCATTCATAACTATACATATATATATATATATGTGTGTGTGTGTATGTGTGTGTGTGTATTGTATATATGTATTTATTTATTTATTTATAAATACACATAAAAACACATATTTTATAAATTTATTTAAAACTAAGCTTATAAATATATATTAATTAATATACAAATAAATATACGAATAAAAACTTATAACTACATATATATATATATATATATATATGTATATATATATAAAAATAGAATAAATAAATATTAATATACGAATAAATATATATTAATATACGAATAAATATATATTAATATACGAATAAATATATATTAATATACGAATAAATATATATTAATATACGAATAAATATATATTAATATACGAATAAATATATATATTAATATATGAATAAATATATATATATATATATATATTTATTCATTCATATAACCAAATATATTTATATTAATATAAATCTATATTAATATATGGCTAAATATAACTATATATATATAACTATAATTATTCCTAATTATGACTAATTATTATTAATTATTCCTATTTATTATTAATTATTTCTAATTATTATTAATTACTCCTAATTACCATTAACTATGAACAATGAATACTAATAATTTAAATTTATTAAATAAGAAAACAATCTAAACATAATTAAATTACAACTAATAAAAAAAAATTAAAACTAATAAAAAATTAAAAATAAATATTAAATTAAAAATAACATAAATACCTTCAAAATTGATCTGAGGTTGATCTCCGATAATTGTTGAAGACTTCAATATCAAATCTGCAAAAAAAATTAAACTTAAGAAACTGTGAACTCTAAAATTAGAGAAGTTGAGAGTGAATGGAAAAAAAGGGCTGGGTGTATTTATAAGTTAGATTATTTGCGACGGGACTATTTGCGACGGGTTTCCCGTCGCCAATAATACTATTTGCAACGGGACCCGTCGCAAATACATTACCCCGCATTTATTACGGTCAACGGTTAAATAGTTATTTGCGACGGGACCCATCGCAAATAATATCCTGCCGACATACTATTTGCGACGGGGGTATATTCCCATCGCAAATAGTTTCTACCACCGCCAGTTATTTGCGACGGGGGTATATTCCCGTCGCAAATACTTTTTACCACCGCCGGTTATTTGCGACGGGTGGTAACCACCCGTCGCAAATAATTTTCCCACGTTTTGGCGCGCAATGCGCGCCAACCTTTTTGCGACGGGTGGGATTTCCCCGTCGCAAATAAGTAGTTATTTGCGACAGGAAAATCCTCCCATCGCAAATAAGTTTTTAACAGGACTATTTGCGACGGGATTTATTCCCGTCTTAAATAACCCGTTGCAAAAATCCCTTTTTCCCGTAGTGTCATGACATCATAAAAATAAAAAATTATTAAATATTATACCTTGTGTAATATCAAAATATAAACTCAAAATAAAAACCAAGATGAATCATTCAGAGTATGTGAAGACGGTATCAATGAAAATATAAAAATAAGTATTGTCAAAGGTATGTAACAAATATAGAACGATTAAAAATAGACAGTATCAAAGATAACATAGCAACATCATTGTAATAAATCATAATGTTCATAAGATTTTTAAATATTCCATAAGAATTATCCCCCTTTTGGGATTATAATAAAGTTATGGATTAGGATAATAAATAGAGTAAAAGGATGAAAAACTAAGATAATTAAAAAACAATAGTGATACAAGGAATTCAAATTTATTATCAAAAAGTTGTTACAATCGAGGTCCCAACAAACACATGAAATTTATGATAACAAATGAAAAAGGCGTATAGTTTAGCATACATTTCTATCAGTTCAATGCCTTATCCATGACATTCTCTTGATCCTAATCGGATGTTATAGGATTAGCGAGAGGTAGAATTAATGGAACATGAGATGAGAGTCCTGCTATAGTTCAAATATGATCTTCCATAGTAAAAACTTTTAGTAGTTGTATCTATTCTTGAGAAGGAGACTTTGGAAAAGGATGGAAATTTTATGGAAAATGTGATAGATAATATAAATAAATTCCTGGTATAAGAGATAGATGTGGGGTAATAGAAACAAATTTTTGAGAAATAACTAATTGACCATGAACATGGTGAAAATTCTTCATGATATTAACTAAATCCATTATTATTTTAAACTCTATCTATTTCAGTAAATAAATAAACATTCTCTTCTATAAGTCAGTTCCACACTGGAGTCATCCCCTAGAGTGATCATAGTTTTTATTTTAAAGCCCAACTCACATGAGACATCATCAATTTTTCATCCAAGAATTTGAAATTTTTATCCATTTTACACTTGGAATAAATCCATGAGTGATGGAACATGAGGAAAATAGTAATAGTTTCCATGTTGGATTTCATGTCATGGGAATATAATGTAATCAAATTGGGAACATGATTTTAGTTATATATAATTCTATACATGGTAACTTGGGGAAAATTAGTGATACTTCTTGATGCACTAGATGAAGTATATAACAAATCAACAATGATAACTATTCTTAATTGATCATCATCCAAATCTAGAGAATATGGAATAAAATTATCTAAAGATATACAGACATGATTTTTATGGATATCTTCTAGAGAAGAAATAAAGGTTGAATTGATGTTCTCAAGAATTTCCTTGATAGACTCCAACTCAATTCCAATTCCTTTATTGTCAATAAAACACCCCATATGTGATGAACCATATTTAGTAGGACATGTTTAATAACCAAATGAAAAATGTATCCTGCATCTTTCTCACAGAAGAAATTATATTGAGGAGGTCAATTATTTAAAACTATAGAAAAATTAGACATCAACTTCTTACCAAATGCTTCAAAGTCACATTTATTGACTACATTATTTGGAATATTAAAACGTTCCAGAGTACAGTCAGATACATGAGTTCTAATAGAAGAAAGATTTTCTAATATCCCATAAAAATCCTCTTGACCTATTAAGGACCACTTTGGATCTCCTTCAACTCGAATCTCAGGTCCACTGGCCTTTGGTGGCTCCTTGAAACACTATAGTACATTCCACACTTTTCTTACTTAGGATCGACCAATACATCCAGAATGAAAATAGAGTTAGATGCTTTAGTAGGAGGTACCACACTAGCATGAATGAATGACACTTGATGTTTTTTCAAGCCATATAAACTCCTTGTAGACATGTTTTGAACAACACTATTAGGATTACCTTCAATATTTTCATCAATAGGAGGTTCCACAAACTACAGAGAATCATCCTTTTGGAAATCAACCGTAGATTATAGTTCCATATTGATATCATCATGATACTTATTAGTATCTAAGAAATAAATATGAACATCACTACCTTGATTAGAATAATACATCTCCAATTTATCTTGATTAGCCACATGATGTTAAACATTTGGAATCACACTCAACTGTTCCATCATAACAGAATCAGAATTTTTTTGACTAGTGGAAATAGATCTATCCTCAACTTCACAAAATCTCAAGCTTCATGAAATATTTCAATAGATAGGGATTATTGTGCCTCAAAATTTTCATCCTGATTCTCTAGAAGAATATACACTTTTTTGACTTAATTTGAACACTTGTACCATTTGGCCCAAACTCCTAATCATTAACAACTTCACCTCCATTTCCACCATCATTTAAAACATATGTATCTCATTCAGTTTCATTACTACTTTCACCATTTCCTTTATCATATTAATATTCCCTTTCTTCCTCCTCATAATAATAAATATTATGTTAGGTGGATTTGTATTTTTATATTACTCCTCTTCCGAAAACACTATCTATTCTTCCTCAATTTTAACCAATTATTCTATTTTTAGTAGTCTCCCAGATGAACTAGGGTCTCCAAAAGTAATGGGAGATGATTTTGAGGAAAAGTTAGGATCAATCCCTATATCAAAAGCGGGTTCCATTTCCTCCTCTTTATTAAGAGATTCTTCATTGTCATCATTACAGTGTTCAACTACATCATCAATCTCTAATCCTTGATCAACTTCATCACTCTGTTTAGTTAGATGATCAACAAGATTATACTAAAAATATAATTACTCAAAATCACCATCCCACTATATTTTATGGAGTTCTAGATAATCTACAGAATTAAAAAATTATCACTTTTAAGATAGAAAACAACACAGTATGTAATAGACTCTTTGTTTCTAGCTACTTGGCCATTGGCCTTTAACATGGAAAAAATGAATTTGGGGTAGATAAAGGAGTTAGATATAGATGATATATTAGTCATCTCAAACATATGCACCATTAGATATCAAAATAGATTGATATTTTGACCTTCTATCATAATATATAGAAGATAACAATCCTTGTACCTTAGATGTGTGAAACCACCCATTATTAGGCATATAATGTGCTGAAAAAACATAAATATCAGCTTTATTACCCATCCAGCTCTTCGAAAATGGGTCTTATGTATGTTCTATCTCCTATTGTCACAAATAGATAATCCAAATATATAAATAAGTCAATGGATTTTAGAATTATTCTTTTGAAGTAACCATAAATATATCATTATGTATACCAAATCATTTATCCTGATTCCTGGATGCAAAACCAAATTTGTGTCATTTTACTTGACTTAATACCCAATCACAAGCATCATGATCAAACAAAATATATACATTGTGATAATACTTATAGATAATCATAGGATATAAAGGTATTTTGTTAGAGGAGAACCTCTCTATGCATCCTTGATTCAGGATCACATTGAGTACTAGAGACTTACTATACAAAAACATCTTTAATTTAACTTTCTTTTCCAGTACAAACATTATATTGAAATTTTAGGATTAACTATAGAAATTGGAGTAGTTATACATGGTTATTTATTATTCTTATTATAAGATATCACCTTAGAAGGTGAAGAATTAGAATCTTACACTATTCTTGGCATGCATACCAGTTCTAAAATCTCGGTCAAGGGTAAGGGGAAGGTTTGCAATGTGAGAGGAAGAAGGGTTTCACAAGAATCAAGAGAGAAATATAAAGAAGTATCATGTGAGTATTAAGGTATGTTGTTAATAGAAATAATTAAATCTTAATATCATTTAGAATATTAGGCATTCTAAAATCAAATTAATACTTTAAATCAAAATCAAAATTGGAGGAAAACCCCATGTCTGGTTAAAGGAAATAAGATAAACCAAGAAAAAAAGTGGTTTAAAATATCACGAAACATAATTTTTTTACAAAGGTGTGAATAGAAATAGCATGAAAATAGAATGATATAAAATTCCAATAGAATTATAGTAAAATGGCATGACAATCCAATGATGTGATAATCCAGTGACATGAATAGTCAATGGAATAATAAGCCAACCATGTGCTGCCACATTGGTATGTCATCATAATGGTATGTAAACAACAATGATATGTCAAAAAAAGTAAACATAACAATGATTAATCATTCCTAACTCATGTTGGATATAGTTTATTCCCTCAAAATTCCATTGTTTAGTAAAAATATTATCTAAATGATGTTTTTGTGCCATTAAATTTAAGAGTGATATCTTCTTTTTTAAAATAGTCTCTTAATAATTGATGTCTTATATCAATATAATTTGATCTAGAATGTGAAATAGGATTATTAGAAATGTTAATAGAACTTGTATTTTTATTGTTTATGGGGAAATGTTGGAATTGATATTGATAGTCTAATAGAGTGTGATTTATCCAAAAAAACTTGTACACATAAACCTCCTACTAAAATTTACTTATCTTCAATAGCAGATAATGCTACTGAATTTAGTTTTTAATACACTGTGAAACTAAAGAATTTGCCTTAAATTCCATGTTCTAGAGGTTCTTTTTTTATCTAACATTCTTTTACCATAATCAGTATTGGAATAACATTCTAAATCAGATGCATATCCTCTTGGGGAAAACAGTCATATATTGGTTGTATACATTAGGTATTTGAAAATTATTTTAATAAAAATATTATGTGACTTCTTTGTGTTTGATTGAAAATGAGAACACATACACACACTAAACATAATATCTGGTTTGCTATAAATCATGTAGTGAATACTTCCCTTCACACCTCTATAACTAGTTTGATCAAGTGGTTCCCTATATTTATCAAGATCCATTTTTCATGTGGTGCTCATAAGAGTATCACTACTCTTAGTGGTATCTAGTTTAAAATGTTTAAAAATATATTTCGTATATTTATTTAGATTTAATAAAATTCATTATGCGTTTTAAAAAATATGAAATCCAAGAATGAATTTGATTTCAACCATTAAACTCATTTTAAATTCATTTTTCGTTATTTTTAAAAAAGTAGTAAAAATTGATTTTTTTAAGATACAAAAATAACACAATCAACACATAAAACCATTTAATAATGATAACATTCCATACATTTGAAAAAGCATGAAATCTAAATGTGATGATAATAAAGCATGATTCTTATGGATTCACGTCTGGCTATTGGTGAAAAAGTTTCCTCTGAGTCAATTCCTTCTTCATAATTTCAATCTTTTGAAACAAGTCTAGCCTTTTTTCTAACTATAGCACTAGAATTGTTATCTTTATTCTTGAAAAAAATTTCATTCAAATATTAAATATTTTCTTTTGTATATGTAAATGTTCCCAAATTTTTTTTAAATTTCAAACTGATTTAATTATTCTCTCATTTCCATTACCCATACTTCATCAATATTAGATTCATTGATTTTCTTAGGTTAAAGATTAGAGATAAAATATTTATGTTCAACATGATTTCTAACCTAATATGTAGTTTTTTCTTTATTTAGATCACCTTTAACAATATATAATGGATAGTATCTGATGGGTCTAATAGATATAGAGAATGAGGGGTGGATCACTTATGTATTTTCATGTTTAGGTTCTAAAATTTCTGTAAATTCTTAAAAAATAGATGATTTTTCACATTATTTTATTGAAGAATCTAAAGGATAAGAATTTAATTCAGAGAATAAAAAACATCCTTAAGGTTTTTAAAGATGTTCTTAGGCTCATGTGGATCAGTTTCATAAAATTTTTTATTGAATGCTTCTTCCATAGTGTTAGTGTTCTTTTTGAAAACTCTATAGGTTTTTCTAGATATTTTATAAGAAAAGAATATTACATCATCAATTTTAGGGAAATATTTGTCAAACTTATACCTGGTATTAAGAGTAAATACTTTGAAACAAAAAAAATATAAAGTAATTAACATTTAGTTATCCTATTGTTCAATAGTTCATATGGGATTTTCTTAAGGATAGGCCTGGTCAAAACTATATTGATGATATAACAACTATATTGAAATATTATGCCGAAATATAGATTGGTAGGTCATACTCATTTAACATAGTCCATGCTATATCATGTAATGTTCTATTTATTCTTTCTATAAATCAGTTCTTATGGGGGTCTTAGGTGTAGAGAAGTTATGAGTGTAGCCATTTTTTTGAGAAAAATTATTCAAAATTGTGATTTTCAAACTCATACCCATGATCAATCCTTATGGAAATAATTCTATGTCTACAATGATTTTATACAAACCTAGAATAAATTGTAATGTAAGAGAATACTTCGATTTTCTGATCATGAAAATATACCCAATTATGCCTAGATAAATCATCTCTAAGAACATAAACATAGTGAATACCATTAATAATTAAAACTCTAGAATGTTTAAGAAATAAATGTGAACAGAATAAATGGCTTTATAAGTTGACACATATTTCTTAAATTTAATAGAAACTCTGTCTTGATTACCTTTTGGATAGGGGTTACATACTTTATTAGTTGATAAATCAAGATTTAGTAGATCCCCAAATAACCATTTTCTACTTAACATCCTTAGTGAGGAAATGTTTCAATGGACTAGTTTTCTATTAAAAATCCATGACTCATTCTGAAATGAACTTAAGTAAGAAACATTTTGATAAAACAAAGAATTTTAACATATAAAAAAACATTTTCATTTCGAAAAGAAGTAAAAATTAAAACATTTTTAGAATCATAAAAATTAAAATAATAATTTTCCAATGTAATATAAAAATAATAATCACACAACTGAGTAATTATATCATATTATACTTTAGTCTATTAAAATTAAAAACCATTGAAATGAAAACTTATTTTTTGTTACAAATCTGGCCAAGGATGATGATTTTTTGTTTTTTATTATCACAAAAGGTGACATTTCTACCAACAATCATTATAAGGATACTAATGAATGAAAAATATCCCATCATATGTCTTGAATATCAACTATCCATGTTCCATAGACTTCTACTATAGGTCTCCATGAATTTAACTTAAAAAATAAATTTTAAACAAGAAATGATTTTAGATCCCAAATCTGTTTCGGTTTCAAAATGTCAGTAATAAGGCTTTGAAAAACCAAATGTGCATAATGGGTTTCTTATAAATTTTTTTATAATTATATAAATAAAAACATTTTTATGTCCTTTTAAAAAATTATTGGTAGTAGAACCTTCATGTATGGATTTAGGAACAAATGTACTTTTTTGATATTTTTCAATGACTAGGAAAATAACATTTTCTAGTGACATATTTTGGTGAAACATTTTTTCCAAAATTTTTTGTGAGTTTATATTTATATTTTGTAAATTTTTCTATATAATTCTTTAAATCATCATTGTAACGTTTAAATTTATTTTTTTCTAAGAGTAGTTGAGAATTTTTCTATTTTTCTATAGACATTTCATATTTTATATTCAAAGTTAGAGAATGATGCCTTTTAATACTTTTATACTTATCCTTTAACACATTAAATGTATCCTCTATCATATTTTTGTATTCAAATAATTATTCATTTGACAAATTATCATCATAATATTGTTCATTTTTATAATTATTAAAAATTATTCACAGAAATAGTATTAGAAACAATTGGTAAAGTAGATACCTCACAAAATTTAGTCAAGAAACACATATTTTCTCTGTCACTCTGATCTTTAGGAAATGAATTGGAATCATTGCATCTGAACTCAAATGCACTCCAGGTGGTCTTCATAGCCTTATTGTATCTTCTATACATATCCTCATATTTATTTTTATACATAATATTGGGACTATCATATTTTATGTGACATTTACTTTTACATTCATAGTAGACTAATTTATTTGGATCATCATACTTGTTCTATTTTTTCTTCCAATTTCCTCTATTTCCAAACATTCCATTATATTTTGATTTACTAAAAAATCATTTCTACCTATATAATTTATCATGTATTATGGCTAGGTGATCCATCTCCCAATCACTATTAGAAATAGATTCACTATCACTCAAATATATAATTTTAACTTTCCCCTTTCATTTTTTCCTTTTTTTGACTAGGATAAGTATCATTGAAAGTTACTGATAATATTTTAGGACTCTAATCTTATTTAAAGTTTACCATTAATTCCCCTTATTACATTATATGTTTTCAAATCTAATCTTTTATAGGATAATTACTTATGTCACATGATTAAATGATTGAAACTGATGTGAGTCCCCATATTTCTGGTAGGCATATTATTAGTGACATTATATAATCCTTTTCATATACTTGTTTTCAGAGAGATAAAATTGAATTGAAAATATCTATAAACCTAAGACGCATTTCATAAAAGGATTCATCATGCTTCATTTAAAAATTATCATACGTAATAGTATAAATATTAATCTTCTACTATTTATCATTTGAAGTTACCTCATGGGGAACAAACAGAGTGTCCCAAATTTAAAATACTATTTTACATGTTAAATTATATTAAATTCCTCATATCATAAATAATATTAAAGGGAATTCATAGATTCAAAATTTTTATTATGGGCATATTTCATAGTTTTTTCCCATGTTTCTCTAATAGTAGTATGAAACACATAATTATCTTCAATATCAAACCAGATTTCGAGGCCCATACTTTCTATATGAATTTTCTTTTTAATCATCTTATTGAGAATAATTTGTTCCATTAAAATAGGGTGGTTTATTTTTAGTAGAACCTTATGGTGGATTACACAGTTTAAAAAACTATATTCAGAAATGAAAAAATGTGAACTTTAAAGTAAAACTAAAGTAAAAGTTATAATGATTTGAAAAACAATAACCCCAAAGAAAAAAACCTTTGATAAAAAATTTAGGTTGGAGTGAGTATATCAAGAGGGGGAGTGAATTGAGTACCTAATTAAAATTTCATTCAATAAATGATTATTTGAAATCCCCTAAATATTTAAATATATCCCATTTTATCAAAATATGTAGTATGGTGTAGAATGTAATAAATATAAATATTTCTCAAAATATTTATTAGGTATTGGATGCATAATATACAATATTATTATATCATTTGAAATTAGTAAATATGATCAAAATAATATATGAAAATAAATCAAGGTAAACTATTTAAGTATTTATTTTGTATGTAGTTGAAAAAAATTTAGTTTTAAAGTGGAAGTAGTGTAAAAAATTATTAAATCAGAAAATAAAAATATTTAATACAAGAGGTTCAGTCTCAATTCAAGACATTATCCTCTATAATTTGTGATAACCTACCTCCAAAAATTTTATATAAAATAAACACTATGATACACAACATGGATCATCTTTTACAATAGTTTACAAACATTATAGGTTCCACATGACCACTTCCATAGTTATGCATGGGTGAAAAAAATAATCTACAGAAGGGCCTCTACCACTCTTGTTTTTTTGTGAAAAAAATGAGAAGATTTGGAGAAGATATTTAGTATCTTCTAGTTATGTATAAGAGATAATGTGTTTATGATAAAATAGGGTATGCACACACACTGCTCAAATTTTATAAAGGAAAATATAATAGAGTGATCAAAATGTGCAGAGTTTAAAAATGGTCATTCTGCTGTAATGCAGCTCATGAATCACGATTTGACTCTGTCGTGAATCTTTAGTCAAGATCTCTTTAAAAACATCTAAAAAATAGGGTATAAAAAACACTTGTTGTTTGACTGAAGGAACGAACTAGATGTTATGGTGTAGTTCGTATTCCCAGTCGAGGGATTGTAATAGGTGATTAATTCTTCTTTGAAACCAAGTTCATATCCTTATGTATTTAGAATCATTGATATTTCAGCTATCTATCAGTCGACTTCATCTAATATTGCATATCTATTTCATAAGGGAGTGTGTTGTACATTGATGAATATCAGTAAAAAGAATATCTGGATCAACTACTTTGTCATACAATTCATTATTACACTATATTCAATGATTTTTATTAATAACTTAATATAATATTATTAAAATAAAAAATAAAATTAACTTCAATAAATGTATCCATTAGAATAATGTGATTTAAAAACATATCTTATGAAAATAGTGGTAGTGCCATATACTAATAGTTACTCAATGTCGGATGTCGTCTCACTCTAGGAGTATGTTTTTCTAGAATCATGATACTAGTGGTGTATTAGTCATAGAAAATCTTTTATTGTGCTGGTGGTTTCTCAATTAGTGGTGTCTTTTTTTGTTGTGTTTGGTTTGATGGTGAATTAGACTTATCCAAAATTCTATGTTTTCGGTATGACATTAGGGATGTCTCATCAGGTGGTGCCTCATACTTTTCCTAATTTTCATTCTTCCTGTATGACATCTAGATGGTATGTTGACTGGTGTTGTCTCAGAATTTTTGAATTTAATTACGAGTGGTACTATATTCAAGTGGTGTGATATAATCAACAGTGACTCATATATGGATACATTTGAAACATGACCCAGAATACAAATTACTTATAGAGAAACATAAAATTCATTAATATTATTAGAATCATTATTTTGTGGCCATTAAAACTAAGAGGTCAAAAATAATGAATATATATATGATATTTATATCTCAGATATAATTATGGATTTGATTTAACATTTATAAAGATTCAATGACCTAGACTACAGAATCAAAACACAAATGAATAATAAAGAATTCGACACCCTAAATTATGATAATAATAAAATATTTTATTACAAATGGTATATAAAATGCTATAATTGGATCATATATGATATTATATTTATTCATATTTTTTAGGCATAATAAATTGAAATTTATTATATAGTAGGTTATATAACCTTTGAGGAACATCAATTATGAGGTAAGAGTTTTCTTAATTCAATTTCCATTCAATGGGATATACATATACTTCACTAAAAATTTTATTCCAAGATTATGTGTGAAATAACCTATGATTGTAGTATTTTTTTCTTCATTTATTTGTGTTAAATTTAATTTTTTATATAATATCACTCCATTGATAAATTCTTACTGTAATGATATAATATTTGTAATTTATTTCATAAATCAATTTCTTTTTATGGGGTTTTATTACTTATTCACTATCACTGATATGTTAAGAATATGTGTATAATTAAATTTGATAACTTTATATTGTATTTCCCTTAGTTATATGGGGATTTACAGATGATACACATAATAATTATTTTGACTAATTCCTACATCAATGTTATGATCATTGCAAGGGATTTAGTCACACATATTAACTCCATTGAGACTTATTGGGTATTATCATCTTATTTAATTTTATATTGTGCATATACTACAAATATTAGTTAATTAACATGAGTATATTTTTATTAATAATGATTAATGTCTTGATTCAAGTTTACTCTTTCAAGGGGTTGCAATTTTAAAGTCACCAAATAGGTAAAAATGTATTTCAAAATCTTATTTTTTGGATTTCTCTTGTATTTATTATTGTAATATTATAATTTTTCCTTCATAAACTGTATCTATATCCTTATCCCTTAAATATTTAAGATGTTTTTTATTTACTAACATAATTTTTCTTATTTTCCTCTTGAACCAATAAAAAATAATTTTAAAAAATAGCCTATCATATTTCTCTCCTTAATCAATCATATTTTTCTTCCATGTCCATATTTTTAAAAAAAAAATTACAAATGTTATTTTTATTTAATCAAATAACATTTTATATTATCTATTAATTTTTAAATGGTTTGAAATAAATTATTATAATGTTTTATAAAGGTTTTATTTTTGAATTTCATTATAAACATTTATATGGAATGTTTTAATTTTAATATATAAGAGTTAACAGAGATTCATTACGCCATAACCAATTTATTATTTCTATCTTATTCTATAATATGTAAATGTCTTTAAAAAGGAATTTTTTTTATTGAAACTTATTTGAAATATTTTAGTTTTATTTCCATGTATTCTTTAAAATTATTTAATTTACTATAAAATCTATAATGCTAGTAAATGAATGGTCTTCACTTATTTGTTGATTATTTATGTGGTTATTATCATTATCCTAAATCATTCAATTTATTATGATAATTTTTCATTATTCATTACAATTCTGTTGAATTTACATATTATTTGTATCATTGATATGATTATTTTCCTAAAACATACAACCTTTCAATAAAGAATCTTTTTATTTGAATATTATTTCATTGAGTGAAACAATATTAATATTTTTATTATTTACATTGTATAGATTTTTTTGGATAATGAATATTTTTATGGATTAAATTGATCATTCAATATGTGTGGAATGATTTTGATATATAGTCATGAGTGTGTCCTATATTTATATAGCCACTCGATTAATCTATGAGTCTTATGTGGAAAATCATTTGATCCAATTAAATGGGTTCTAGGTGCATAACAACCCACAAACTAAAATTTCTTTTCATAATGCGTTGGCTATTTGGATATCATGATGTATTAAATCATGATGTCCAATATTAATCAATTCCTTCATTTGGAATTCAGTTATCACTATCCATGATATTACTATAATGATATTATCCGTGGATTCATTTTTTGAACATGTTATTGATTAAATGGTGTTTATTTTGGTTATTTACATTGCTGTATTGATTACTATTTATTTTATCATATTAAATTTGATTGTATTTAACTATTAATGAGAATTTTAAATCACCATTTATTTATTTTTCTTCTCCCATGACATGAAGAATTATACTATTAATGATATAAATGTTGAAATAAATTTTTTATACTATGTATTATATATAAATAATGTAGTATAGTAATTGTGTATTGGTTTGGTTTTTTAAGATTACTAAAAGGATCAGTACATTGGGTAGATATCCTTTATGTCGTATAACAATTTAATAAATTAAAAGCT
This sequence comes from Viscum album, assembly GCA_963277665.1. Taxonomy (NCBI): domain Eukaryota; kingdom Viridiplantae; phylum Streptophyta; class Magnoliopsida; order Santalales; family Viscaceae; genus Viscum; species Viscum album. Next base: position 371,437,648 of record OY728160.1, on the reverse strand, counting down.
AGATCTGGGCTATTATATGTTGGGTTTCTATAGTTGGTATCGCATGATGTTTATAAAAAAACATGGAGTAGTAGATTTAAAATAGTCATAGATAAGATGATAATTATGATGATATCTAATTGTATTTGAGAACATTTACCATTATAGTGTTTTAAATTTTATATTGAAATATCCATTATTATTATTATTTGAATCATTGGGTTCCATGATCCATTGATGGTTCTTAATGGAAGAAAGAAAATCAACACCCGTGAACAATGTTGTGACTTTCCTTCAAAGAAAGAAATTGTAGATGGTATTGGAACTAAACAGATAATAGGTTATTAGAGTTTCTTACTTTGGTTATGAGGAATAAATTTTCCAAAATAGAGAAACCATTTATTACACGATGTTATTCTCTTATATAAGACCGCTTCAGGCTACAGAAGCTTCTATATTTTTATAGATCTACAAATACATTGGTAGCTGAGCATTGTATTCAGTCCCTCAAAAATATATTTCTAGATTTGGTATATAAGTAAGTGTGAATTTTATTCTGGAATTTTACTATTACAGATAAGACACCAATCAATTGTGTTCATTCATCCACAACACTAAAGAGGTTGAAATAAATATAAATATCGGAATGGGGAACCCTTAAAGTAATATTTTTTGATAAATAATTTCATCTAGAATTGAGGTATAAAATGTAGAGGAAATTCCTCACTATAAAATATAAGGTAGAACAATGTGTCTTATAGTATGAGCCTAGCTTCAAAAGATTTTATTGATATGATTCAAACAACAAATGTAATCTATAAATAAATTCTAATAGTTTCTTTAATTGTATTTAGTCTATTTTCTTAAGTGGACTATTTTCTCATGCATTTTAACCATATGATGATATAGTATAATGTTCCATTAAGATAGATATTTAAATTTTTAGATCCTATATCATCACGGTAAATTAATAGAAGTGTTTTTGTCTCAGCAACAAAAAAGGGAAAGGTCAAAGATGAATAAAGTAATAAATAAATTTCCATCATGTGAAAATTAAAGAAAAAATACCCATCTATAATGAATGAAGGGAATGTGAAATTATTACAATTGTGGAGATAAGATAAATTTTGATAAGTACTTTATGAAAAATAAATAAACCACTTAAATTCAATTATTTAAGTGAAAATATTTTTGGAATTGATCAATCATGTTCCCCATGTTTCAATGTAACATATCACATGACAAGATAAGGGAAGAACGCCAAGCATACATAATTACTATAGACCAAGAGTAAGTTCATAGTGAAGTTCTAAAATGTGGAATTATTGTCCACTGTATAAGTGAAATGTTTTTATTTTATTATGCTTTTATCCACGCATTTATATCTGAATAATTTTATCAGGGTATCACATTTCCACCTCTAAGATTAGATGTTGAGTTGGAAGTGAAAAATCCCAATTGTATGAGGATTTCATCTCAAGTATCTACCCCATCTAAAATAAAATTTTATGGGAATATACATCCAAAAAAATATCTATTAAGTTACATGGTGTTAAAAGTTTTTTTACTGTTGATAATTGCTTTTCATATTATCTATTAAGGGTTAAGGAGGATGATATACCCGAGAAAACATTCCTAATGAGATATGGTAAATATAAATATAATGTAATCCCATTTGGACTGACGAATTATCCACTTATATATATATATAATGAATATATTATTTTGAGATTAACCTATTCATTTTTTTGTAGTATTTATAGATTATATTCTTAAATATTAAAAAAGTAAATAACAACATAAAAAATATCTGAGTGTTCTATTTAAGATCATAAGGAAAAACAATTTATGATAAATTTACCATGTGTTAATTCTACCCCTTTAATGTTTCAAAATCATGTCGTATATTTTACAGTGTGGTATATCGGTGGATCCGTCAATGATAGAAGATATCTAGAAATGACCTAGGAAAACAAAGGTAACTGAGTTCTATTGTTCTCTAGGGTTGTATGGATACAAATAAGGCTTTGTGTATGTTTTTTCTTGACTATATATTATACTCATCATATTTATCCAAATTAGAGAATGTCCTTTTCCATTAATGAATTTGAGGATAATTTAAAAGAACTAATTAGAAGGATATTCAACACAGTTCTTCTTAACCAAAAATATAACGGTGAAGTTTTTTTGATCACTAGTGATTAATCAATGAAGGTATTGGGATGTGTACATATGTAAAATGATTTATTATTGATTTTATATCCCACTAATAAATATTATGGACAATAATTACCTAACTTTTGATTTAGATCTATGAGTGGTATTTTTTATTCCAATTATAGGGGCATTATTTACATGGTTAAAGATGAGATATATATTCTAATAATAAAACATAAAAGTATATATTTACATTGAAAAAGTTTAAAATATTCTAGAGAAGATCACTAAAGTGGAATGAATATTGTGATTTCTTTATACATTACCACTATTAGAAGGTGAACAAGGTGGATGATGTTTTGAGTAAAAAATATAATACTAGTTTGTCCATAATGAGTGTTCAATGAGATCAGATATTAATGTTTTTCCATTATTTTGATCCTAAAATCTTGATGGAAGGGGAAATATCATATCTTTCTTAGAATAATGGTCAACGATACATTTGTGAGATGATTAAGAAATAAAAAAAGGTTGATGTGTAATTTAAATATATTTTGATGGATGTTCATGAGTTTAACAATTATAATTATAGAGTGATAAGGTCGAGAAACCAAATATGTTTCCAATCAATCCTGATCCTGGGTAAGGAGATGTTGGATAAGACTCACAGTTACTCATTTTATTTCCATCATAGAAGTATAAATATGTATATATTTCTGAAAGAATATAACTGGTTGGATAACTTGAAAAAGGATACTCTAGAGTGTTTATCCTGATTCTTATTATGATAGAATGTTAAGGATGAGAGATAAGAGTCTAATGGAATGATTCAATAACTAGAATATCATAATGGAAATGGGAAAACATTACCCTCAATTTCAAAGGTGAACTCCACAAAAATATCTAAATGAAACAATGCAATTTATGTTGGAGAAAATTGAATTATGAATTTTATGAATTTTATATCTATTAGAGAATATTTCTATAAAACATGTTTCATAGTAATACCTTAACCAAGATGTTACATTTCATGGATTTCAACTCCCAATTATATTTGATCGGGATCCTAAGTTTACCTTAATGTATTGGATAATCCATCAATAAGATTTTGATATAGATTTCATTTCAAGTACTAATTATCATCCTCAAATAGATATTCAGTCTATGGGGACCATTCAATCTCAAGAAGACAAGTTGAGAGATTTATATATGTATTAAAATGGTTGTTTGGATTAAAACCAATTTTTTTTTAATTTTCATATAAATATAGATTTCAACCGAATGTTCATATAGATATATATACATATATATATAATTGTATGTGAAGAACTCCAATGTGTTAGTATTAATATAAAGAATAAAATATTCTAGGAACTAATATAGATTTGGAAATTGTAGAAAAAATTTTATTCATTAAACAACACATTTAGGCTCCTTAGAACAAAAAAAATATTTATATTGGAAATTTTCTGTGAGATCTAGAGTTCACATTTCTTGATAATGTATTAATATGAATATATCTTTTATGTGGGTTATGAAATTTAGAATTAAATGCAATATTATCCCTAGGTTTATCGATCACATAAAAACATATCGTATTGGGATGGTCTCATATCGATTGGAACTTAACATGAATCTATCTGAAGTTCATGATGTGTTCTATTTATCTCCCAAAAGTATGTTTGAACATTATTCTTCAAATTTACTTACACTAGTTAAAAAATAATCATATTGGGATATTAAAATATAGATTGGAAGTTAAATTTAATCGATCTGAAGATCATAATGTGTTCTATTTATCTCTCCAGAGTATGTAAAACCTTTATTCTTAACATTTATTAAAATCATAAGTCAAACCACTAGTACAATATATCTCTTATAAGGAATAATTGGTGGGAATTCTGTATCATGGATATAATGTGGTAAAAAAAGGACCACTCATATGGTCAAATATTTATAGTGAAATATTAATATTGAGGAGGATATGTGGGAACCTAAGAATGTGACGAGGAATAAGTATCCTAAATTTTTCATATAAGAGGGATATAATTTGGATGGATAAATTCTTTAATTGAATTAGAATGAAACAACCCAATATTTTTTTATATATTTTTATTTAAATGTATTTCTTTGATAGTCTTATTTTCACATGACACAATGTTTAAAAAACAATGAAAAACTAATAAAATATTATAATTATAAAAGTAAATAATTTTTAAATTCATCATGTTAATATTATCTTATGTTGAAATTTTGATATTTTTCTAAATGGTTGATTTTTAATTAATAATGAAAAATACGAATTTTTGGAAAACACCCATTAAATATAAATTAAAATAACCTACATCATTTAAATGAATCCAAAAATTAATACAATTATACATTAGTTATAAATAATCTAAATAATCACATTTTTATAGTCCTTATAGCTACTTTTGGTATAATTTCGTTTTTTGGACTAAAAAATAAAAAAAAAAATCATTTTTTCATCGTTTTATATTTTTAATAAAAAAAATTATTTACTACCACTTATAAAAAATTTAATTTTTTAAAATTTACTCTTTATTTGGAATCCATAGGCTCAACTTTGGTAAATAGGTCCCTTTAATTTTTAATAATTATGAATTGTAATCATGGTAAAATGCATCACCTTTGTAGAGGGAAAAGCAATTCATTAAGTCTAAAAAAATATTATAATGCATTTACCATACATCTAACACTAAAATTTATTTCTATTTATGAATATATTGTATGAATAATTATCCAATGTTCTAAAATATTGATTTTTTTGTCACTTTGATTTGATTTTAAACATTATTATATTTAAGTAAATGATAATTTCAAAATGGTCATTCTCTTGATTTCAATATCTATAATATTTTTTAATAAGTATAAAATAATTTTTTAATTTTATAAATATTAATAATAAAGATATTTTTTTTAATCATGATAAATTATTTTTAATTTTTAGTTATCAATGAATTAGATTAAATTTAAATGGAACAAGGACATCCTATTTAATAAATTGAAAGAAAAACAAATTAATTGATTTTAGAAATTTTAAAAGTAATAAAACATGGATGAATTATAATATTCAACAAATTTTTGAGATACATGTGAAATTTTTGGGATGATTTAAATGATTTTATTCTAATTCCATCTCTCTATTTATGTATTTAAATTCAAATTAATTGAACAGTGTCAAGAATGACATTATTGATATTTTTTAATAAATAATATGTTTTTAAATTATTTAAATTAAAAAAAATTATATTACTGGACAAGTTAATGGAATATGGTATTAAAAATCAACCATTGTCTAGTTATGGGTCTTTTTTCCTGTTATGGTAACATTTACGATCCTTAATGTGTAGAAAAAATAAATATTATGGTTATTGAAAAAAGGGATAACGATGGGTTAAAACTGAAATTTAAAGGTGAAACATAAAAAAACATTTAAAAATTTTATTATATGTGGGTTTCTTAACATATAATCTTATTATATTCTAATTATATCAAATTTGAGCCTTTCCAAATTAGAAAATAATTTGTATTAATGTGATACTTGATATTCTACGAATTCTCCTCCCCTCACATATAAAAGGAATCCAATTATCTATTTTCATTACATCATTTTGAGCAATATAGAATGAAAAAATCATGACCAACACTCTTATAAACATCTTAATCCTAGTTTTTTATATTATTTTGTTTCTAAAATACTAACCCAAGGTCCCTTAATATGAGATCAAAAGGTTCTCCTTCAATGAAGAGGTAATGATCTTCATTAGGAATGTTCCTTTTTTATTATTTTACCACCATAAATAATTTTATAAACATTAAAATATATTAAAAATTTATATATAATAAACTAATATTATATTATGTTTATGTGATAATATGCATCTTTCTCTTTCTCAATCAAATGGGAAACAAAACCATAACTCATGTGTACGACATACTACCACCTCATGAGTAGATGAGATTTTTTCCATTACCACTACACATGGTTTTTTTATAAATATGAAACTAAAAAATCTATTTACATATTGTTATTCATTTTTTTACTATTGATATTTGATTTTTATATTATCAGTTAATAGTTAAGGAGAATGATATACCAGAGACAACATTTCATTACGAGGTATGGTAAGGATAAATATATAGTAAATCTATTTTGACTGACCAATTATCCACTTATATTTCTATTTATATAATGAATGTAGTACTTTTAGATTACCCTAATTAGTTTTCGGTAGTATTTATGGATTATATTCTTATATATTCAAAGATTAATAAACAAAATGCATAATATTTGTGTATTGTACTGAAGATCATATGGAAGAAAATGTTTTATGATAAATTTACAATGTCTTAATTCAAGATTTATAATTTTTAATTATTGTGTCATATATTCTACAATGTGGGTATATCAGTGGATCCTTCAAGGGTAGAAGATATCGAGAAATGACCTAGACCGACCAAGGTAATAGAGTTATATTGTTTTCTAGGGTTGTATGGATATAACTGATGAATTGTGTGAATTTTTCTTGAATATCTAATCTACTCACCTTGTTCATCTGAATAGGGGAATGTTTTTTTAAACTGATTAATGTGAGGATAATTTCAATGAACAAAATAGAATGATATTAAACACACATGTTCTTACCCGAACTTGTAGTGGTGAAGGATTTTTAATCTATAGTTATACATCAATGAATCGATTGGGATGTTTCCAGATTTAAAATGATACATTGTTACTTATATATTCCACTAATAGATAATTAATGAGAATAATTACATATCTCATGATTTGGATATGGTAGTGGAATTTTTTTCATAGAAATTATAGTGGCATTTTTTACATGGTTAAAGGTGTGATATATATACTGATTATAATACCTATAAGTATTTATTTACATTTATATAGTTTGATATATTCCATAGAATATCGTTAGAGTTGATAGAAGATTATGATTACTCAATACATTACAACTATATGACGTTTAAAAAGGTGGATGATGCATTGATTCAAAATATCATCCAATTTTGTCCATAACAATGGTTAAATGAGATCAGATATTTATATATTTCCATAATTTAGATCCTAAAATCATGAGGATATGGGAAATATATTATCTTTCTTAGACTATTGGTCAACCATATATCCTATTAAATATTAATAAGGTGAAAAATGAATATGTTTAATTACAAAATATAGTGAGAAATGTACCCAAGTTTAACTATAATAATTATAGGGTGATAAGGTTGAGGAACCAACTATTTTTCCTATAAATACTGATGTTGAAGAAGGATATGTTGGAGAAGGCTCATAGTTACTGATTCTATTTTCATCCTAGATGTATAAAATTGTATAAATATTTGAAAGAATATTATTGGTTGGATAACTTGAAAAAGGATATAGTTGAGTATTTACCATGATTCTTATTGTGATATAAAGTTAACGATGACATACATTAGGATATAGGGATTCCTCAAAAATTAATAATATCATAAGGTAAATGGGAAAACATTACCCTGGATTTAATAGTTGAACCCAAAACAAATATCTACTATACACAATACTATTTAGGTTTCAGTTGATTTCCATACAATTTTTTCCATTTTATCTCTATTTGAGAAGATTTATCTATAGATAGGGTTACTCAATTATACATTAAAGAGGCTATTACATTTGATGGAATAAAAATCTCAATTTTATTTTATCTGAATCAGAATTTTACCTTGATGTCTTGAATAATCCTTCAATAGGATTTGGATATAGAGATGATTTTAATTACTAATTATCATCCTCTGATAAATATTTATTCTAAGGGGTCTATTCAGTCTCAGTAAGAGAAGTTTTGAGCTTTCTCTATGGGTTGAAACTTTTGTTAGGATTAAAACAATCTTTTAGTGTAATTTTCATAAAATGATAGATTTCACTTGAATGTTCATATATCTCTTTAAAATGATATATATATGGTTGGAAGTGAACAACTCCAATGTTTTGGGATAAAGATAAATAATAAAATCTATTAGGGATTAATATAGCTCTGTAAATGGTAGTTAATTTTTGGACCCATTAAACAACACATTTAGGCATCTTAGAACAGAAAACAGTTTATCTTGGAAATTAGCAATGAGAACTAGAGTTCAAATTTTGTGATAATGTATTCATATGAATATCTCCATTAATATAAGTTATGATAATCAAAATTAAATTATGTATGATCCCTAGATATATTTATCACTTAAAACATTATTGTATTAGTATGGTCACTTATCGTTTGGAACTTACTGTGAACCTATCTCAAGTTCACACTGTCTTCCATTTATCTCTCAAGAGTAAGTAAACCCATCATTCTTCACATGAACTAAAATAAATTAATAAAACCATCGTATTTGGATGGTAGCATATCCATTGGAACATACCTTGAATATATCTCAAGTTCATTATGTGTTCCATTATTCTATCGAGAGTAAGTAAACCCTTGATTCTTACCATGTACTAAAATTAGAGGTCACCCCACCAGAACAAAAACTCTCTTATATGGAATAACCGGTGTGCAATCTGGATCATAGAGAGAAAGTGGTAAGAAAGAGGTAAACTCATATAGTCATATATTTATGGTGAAATAATAATATTGAGTAAGATATATGGGAACCTAAAGATGTGATGAGGAATAAGTATCCTCAATTTTTCATATAAAAGTGATATAATTTTTAGGGATAAATTCTTATAATAGAGTAGAATGAAACAACCTATGATTTTATTATATATTTCTATTTTAATGTAGTTCTTTGATAGTATTTTTTTACATGACACCATGTTTAAAAAAATCACAAAAACCTAATATAATAAAATTATTGTGAAATAAAATTATTTTTTAATTAATCATTTCAATATTATCTTTTGTAGAAATTTTTATATTGCTCTAAAGGATTGATTTTTTTATGAATAATTAAAAATAACTATTTTTGTAAAACATCAATTACATTTAAATTAAAATCCCTTAATTCATTGAATTAATTCCAACATTAATACAATTCCCCATTAGTTAGAAATAATATAAATAATTATATTTTAATAGTCCTTATAGCTGAATTTGGTATAATTTCATTTTTTGGAATCAAAAACAAATTTTTCTCTTTTTTCATCATGTTTTATGTTTTTTTTAAATTAATTACTACTAATTATGTATATTTAATTTTATAAAATCTCTTCCCTATTTGGAATATATATGCTGAGATTTGGTAAAAACGTCTGTTTAATTATTTTGTATTATGAATAGTAATTATGGAAAAATTAATCACCTTAGAAGATGGAAAATCAAGTCAGTAAAGATAAAAATAATATTTTACGCCATTAATCATATATCCAACAGTTGAAATTATTTCTTTTTAGGGGTTTATTTTATCAATAATCATCCATACGTCTAAAATGTTTTATTTTTTGTTATTTAGATTTGATTTTGAACTTTACGATATTTAAGTAAAGGATTATTTCAAAACTATTATTCTCATGATTTAAATATCTATAATAATTTTTAAAACGGATAAAAGAAGTTGTTTTATTTCATAAATATTTAAAATAAAGATAAAATATTTTTTATTATGATAAATTATGTTTTATTTTTAGATATTGAAGAATTATATTAATTTATTACAGAAAATAGACATCGTAGTTATTAAATTAATATAAAAATAAATAAATTAATTTTAAAAATATTAAATGTAATATAAATTGGATTAATTATACCATTTCTTCAATTTTTTGAATTTTTAAAGGATTTTATTCTAATTCCATCTCTTTATTGAAGTATTTAAATTCTAATTAATTAAAAAATGTCAAAATTAACATTAATGTTATTTTATAATAAAAAATATTGTAGTAACTAATTTAAAATTCTAAAAAATCATATCACTAGTCAAGTGAATGGAATATGGTTTAAAAAATCAACCATTTTCTAGTTATGTGTCTTTTTTTCATATGGTAAAATTCATGATCCTTTAAGTGTCAAAAAATTTAATATTATGTTTATTTTCAAAGGGGATAACTATTGGTTAAAACTGAAATATAAGGGTGAAAAAATAACCAAAAAATTTAATTTCTTTATATGAGGGTGTCTTAACATGTAATCATATTACATTATAATTATATCAAAAAATTTCCTTTCCAAAGTTAAAAAATATTGGTATTAATATAATACTTGAAATTCTATGAATTCTCCACCCTCACTTATAAAAGGACTCCCATTATCTGTTTTCATTACATCATATTGAGCTATATAGAATGAAAAAATAATGATCAATTCTATTAAAAACAAACTAATCCTAGGTTTTTAGATTATTTTGTTTTCAAAATACTAACCTAGGGTCCCCAAATTGGAGATCTAAAGTTTCTCATTCAAAGAAGAGGTAATTATCATCACCGAGCACGTTCATTTTTTAATCTATTTACCACGAAAAAATATTTCTTAAACATTAAAATATAATAAAAATATATATCCCATAACTAAATATTCTATTATGTTGATAGGATAATATTTATCCTTCTAATTCTCAATAAAATGGGAAACAAAACCATAACTCATGTGTACGGCAGACTACCACCTCGGGAATATATGTGATTTTTTTGATTACCACTTCTCATGGATTTTTATAAATATGAAACTAAAAAACCTATATTATATTTATGAAATAATTATTCTAATATAATTATAATACAATTTCATAAATTTTAATCCTTTGGAAAAAAATAATGATTCCCATCCATACATGTGGACAACCCCCTCCACGAAGGGATGTGTTTAATTTTTCATTTTTGAATTACAAGGATTGTAATAAGGAAAGAATTAATGAATATATAGGATATATTTGATATAAAATTAAACCTTTAAAGGTGAATCATAATTAATAACCTTTTTTCCATCCTTTAAAAAGATGAAATAGTTATCATGAGTACATACGACCTACCATCTCCATAAACCGTGTAATTGATTTTTATCTCTATATTTTAGAGATGATTGTATTATTTTATATATTTAATATTTATATAAGGAATATAATATTGTATATTATTGTACTGTGAGAAAGTTTCCAGGACCTAGACTACCTAATAAAAATAAACAATAAAACAAATAAGTTGAGACATGATATAATAAAAATAAAAAATTATTTTTAACAAATATGTGATTTTTTTTATAAATGGATAATATATGATATTATAGTTATGATTTTTTTCTTTAATGTAATTAAAAAAATTATAACACAGGAGGCTAGATCACTAATGAGGAATGTCAAACATGATATGAGGGGTTATATTACTTAAATTCAATTTTTTTGGGTTATACTACTACTTAATTGACTATGTTATTCCACGATTATGTGTTATTAAAATTTATTTTTTTTATTTCCAATTTTATTTTTGATTTCTTTTCATTACAAATAATTTATCCATTAACTAATATTATCTCTAATTATATGATCTTTGTAAGAGATTTCATAACTCAATCTCTTTTCTTTTGGTAATATTACATCTTTAAAAACATTCATAAGATAACATTATCTATTCAATGTTAATTTATTACTTTATATTATATTTACATTATTTTTAAGTGGAATTACACATTATACACATAATCAATTCATTTATTAATCATCAATTTGACTTTATGATCATTTCATGATATTTTATCTTAATTTCGACTCCATTGAGATTTATTTGGTTTCTTTACATATATAATTTTATGTGTTATATATAATTACATTTTTATTCATTATGAATATGTATTTATTTATAATGATTAATTTTTTAATTCATGTTTACTCTTTCAATGGGTTATAATTTTAATGTTACCAAAAAGGTAAAATTTTATTTTAAAATCTAATTTTTAATATTTCTCTTAATTTAATTAAAGTAAAATTATAATAAATCCTTAATAAACTCTATAAATTATATAACCATTTTGATATTTAAGAACTGTATATATTTTCTTCCAAATATCCTATGTTTTCCACTTTAATTAATTAATGAAATATTTAAAAGAAATAATGATCTCATTTCTCTTTTTCATCAGGAATATTTTTTTCTCTATCTATAATTTCAAAAATTATTTTACAAACATCAATTTTGTTTTAAAAACGATATTTTATGTTATAATTTATTTTTTAAATGGATTTAAGTGAATAATTTTTATGTTTTATAAATGGATAATTTTCAACATTCATTATAAAATGTGAATAGGAATGTTTTTGTTTTCAAAATGTATATTGTTAGTAGACTTTTACAAATCCATAACTATTTTACAATCTTTTGGCCATTCTTCAAGATTTAAATGCATTTATAAATAAATTTATATTTTCAAAAAAATTGAAATGTTTATCTTTCATTTTTTGTATTATTTTAATGATTATATTTTACTATAAAATCCACTTTCATGGTGAATTAATGGTCATATATAATATTTTGATTAATTTGTTCATTATTAACTTTCTTATTTAAAATTTAATTTATTGTAATTATTTTTCATCGGACATTTTATTTCTCTTAAATATACATGTTCTTTGTATCAAGGATAAGATTATTTTTTCAACCATACAAAATTTAATAAAATGGGTTTTTATTGATATTTTTTTCGATTAGCTAGGAAAATATAGATATTCTGTATTATTTACTCAATATAAACGTTTTTTGATAGGGTATATTGTTTATGAATTAAATTGATCATTCAATATATGAAGAATGTATTAGACAAGTAGTGATGGGTGAGGAAATGTTTTTATAGACCTTTGATGCATTGAAGGGTATCATGAGACAAATAAATTTTAATAATAAAATGGTTTTTTATGTATTTTAACACATCAATAAAACTATCTGGGAACAAGGATTTGGCGGTCTATATATTATGATGTATGTAATCATAATGTCCAATATATTTCATTTCATTTATTGATAGTATAGTTAATATACTCCATGATATTAGAACATTCTTATTATACATGGATTAATATCATTCTCACGTTATTGATTAAGTGGCATACGTTTCAATTTTTTACCATTTCATATTAATGATTCCTTATTTACTCATGCTAACTACTGTTTTACCAAACTCTTACTAATAATATGACGTAACCCTTAATATGATATCATTTCCCTCAGATAAAAATATAGATATTATAAATAATATCATGGGTGAAATCATGTTTTTTCTATTTATTTTATAATTCAAATTTAATATAGGAATCATTCATGTATCTTATTATTACCAACTAATAATGAGATTGGTCCTTCGAGTTGAGATCCTCTTTCTCTTATACCAATATAATAAGGTAGACATGGAAAACAAGCTACTAGAGCTATGATTTAAAAAATATGTCTTATTGATAGAATATATATTTAATAATTTATATAATTAACATAAAAATGTATTGTAGAACTTAATAATATATTTTTGACATTTTGGAAATCTATGTTATGTTTTTATTCAAATAAAAACTATTTTTATGTAATTATATTTTAATAAAGAATTTAAAAGGTTTTATACCATTATGGTAAGTTTTTAATGTAATATATGTACTATATTATAAAAAATTATTATAATAACTACTTTGGAATAAATATTATAAACTATTTTGGTATATAATAATCCTTTTAATCGAAAATGGTATTGTTCAAAAAACGGTTTTCCATTGTGTTATGCATATTTTGTTAAATTAATTATTACTAACTCTATATGATTAATAATAGAAAACTGATTTGATATTTTATATTCAAATATTCTAATTTGGAAATTTTTTCAATTTTATTTTACACAAAATGAATAGTTACCAGGGTAAAAACTTTTTCACCATGGTAAATTTTACATGGATTAAGGAGGTGATTAAAATTTTGTTAGTTGGGTGAATTTCTAACATAAATTATTCTATAATCAAATTTGCCATAAAATTTGTAATGAACTCGACCCCAGTATCTGGGATGCTGTGTATTATTTATTAAATTAGTATATATATAAATAATCACATCTCTAATGGTCAAATAGTTTAATAGTTTTGGAGAATCAGATACATACATGATACCGATTTTGTATAAGGGATTAAAAATAAATCATTGTATATTTCAAAAGAAAATGATCTATATCCTAGAAATATCATTCAAAAATATCTTCTTCATATCCTGGGGTGAGGAAAAAAATAAGGGGGATCTTAAATTCTCATTTAATAATAAGCACACCTAAATATTTCCTGAATTATTAATGAATAATCAATATGTAATGATATATAACAGAAGACACATTCCATTTGAATAACATTATTGCATTAATATAGAATTAATAATAAATATAGGATTGTTATTAACTAAATATCATTACATCTTATCAAAAAAATTAGAATAAATGCAGATAAAGATAATATCATTGTGAAAATATCATAGACAAAAATCCAAATCCATTTTTTGGAATTTTTTCAAATCCAATATATATATGAGTGAAACCTTACATTTCAACTGGTTGACCCAAGAACCAACAATTCCCAAATTTGATATTTAAAAACAGATAACCAAAGTCACATTGGAAATTCAAAAACTATGCATCGAACCAAAATCCATCGTATTTTCATAATTCAAGAGATTTTTTTAGAGATGATGCACCATGACCCATTTCCATGACATACAACCACAACTTTTTAATCCCCACATTCAATGTGATACCACAAGAAAATTCCCCCCTGATATTCAAACCATAATCACTAGAATCCCCTCTAACCTCACCATCATCAAATCCTAAATTCACATGTAAATCAAACAAAAATCCAAAACCCAGAAGTTCTTTCAGGAGCAAACAATAGGAGAAAAATTTCATGCACTAAAATGAAACATCCCCTATCCATAAATGAAAACCCTAAAATTCCATGACCATTATAGACCAAACATACCTAATCAAATTTAACATAATGCATACCTATATTAAACAAATCCATTCCTTCTCTATGAACTACAAAAAATGTCTGAAATATAAAAATCATAGATTAATGATGATCAAGTGTGCACCTCATAGAAAACCATCAACCGAAAAAGAAACACATCCCAAGGCCTCTTTAATCCACTACAATAGACTGAAAGGGAGAGAGACAAGGTTGAAAGAATATAGAGCAGAATTCATAATGGTGGGGTCTCCATGAAAAATCACATCCACTCCTGGTACCACTATCCCCAACTATCGAATCCACTGCATACATAATTGTGCTCCTAAGATGCCAAAATGATTAAACCTACACTCACCAAACCTCTCATAGAAAAGAAGTGCACCAGAACAGAGGTGGGTAAAAAATGATGTAACTAGAAGGGAATCATGGGAAAAACCAATGAGGCTTTAGTATGGAGTCAAGGCTATATAAAGAAGAGTGTTAGATTAGGTTAACAAAGGAATAAAAGAAAAAGAAAGAGCGGTATGATGAAAAAGAGAGGTAAAAAGGGTAGGGGAAATAAGTAAAGAGGGGAGGAAGGACAATTCTGGACAAGCATCGCATAAGCCTCCCCACGAGAATGCTGTTGAAGGAACCCTAAATCAAGGAGAAATGAGAGTGAGGCCGATTAGAGTCTTAGTAATCTCTTTTAGGATTTCATATCAAGAATAAAAAAAACTAACCACGTAAGGAAAGAAATTAAAAAATAGTTTATTCCATGATCTCAAGAATCTTGATACCTCTACTGTTAAGGCCTTTTAGATGATAATTTAAATAGTAAAAGTAGAAACACATTTAATTTGAATAACTTATTTTTCCTCATATAAGATAAAAATTTATGAAGGTGTTATATTATATTAGGCCCTACCTTTAACTATAGGTTTAAATAATTCGAAATATATAAAATATTTAATTTAATACTTGTATCGATATGACCTAATATCGAATATCCATATTGAGTAAAATATAAATATTTATCAATATTTCCAGAATTAATCAAATAAAATTAAAAATAAACACAAAATGTAACAGTGTTCTATGTATTATTGAATAATCATGTCTAATATTCTAGAATATGGAAATTTAAGAAAAATTTAATTTATAATGAAAAATTAGTACAAGATAATGATTATTTTAAGAGAAAGTCAACAATCACAAAATAAAGTGATATTTCAACATAATTTTACACATGGTAATTTTCAAGTAAAATCCAATTGTATGAAATTATTCAATGAAAAAATTAATATAAAATAAATTATTAACGAATCATGATATTATATTTCAAAGGGTATGTACATATACCACATAAAATTTAATTGGTATATAATAAAAATTAATTCCTGTTGGAATGTAAATTGAGATGAATTCCCTAACCCCACACTTCCATTTGATTTAAAATTATTTAACTTCATATATAGTGGTATTAAATATTTTATCAACTTAAACCAAAACCATATTATAAGTTTAATACTATATGTGATTATTTTATAACATCATATCACATTTTTATTAATAATATTTCTTTGATATCATTTTTTATGTTAATTGTCTTATTTTATAATCTGTGTTTTTTTCATTAAAGGTATGCTTCTTTAACATATTAAATTGATTCATCATATCTATAATAACATTAGTAATAATGAAAAATTATCCTATTATGTGTAAATTTATCTATAAATCCATTCAGGATATATGGTTAAAAAAATGACGTAAGCTATGATAATGGAGATGATAGACCATACATAATTAATACTAACGTTTCCATTTTTGAACAATAATTATAGAAAACAGGTAAGTAATATATAGTCAATATATAATGACAATATAATCAAATATACCATATTTTATACTTAAATATATATATCATCTATGTTGTGTGGTGATGAAAATAGAGTCACATCGCTTCTTGAAGCTGATAGTCTACACATACATTAACATTGTTATGATCATTAATTGTGTGAAAAGGTAAATAAGAAAAAGGTATATTATATTAAAAAAATGATAAATATTTAATTAATATAATATTTATGTTATTTATATCATATATAATAATTAAACATATTCATATCACCTTCCATGTAAATAATTTGTGAAAGACGAATCACATCGCATCGTGATGGGGTTATCCACGATACACATGAGCAATATTGTTGTATCTCCTACGGAATGAAAAGAAATATATATATATATATATATATAATGACTCTATAGGTAAATAATGATTCATAATATCATATTTATACTTTATAGTCATCATAAAAACTAAACATGAATGTCTTTAATTGAAGAATGAATGACATCGGTTCGCAAGGCGGTGGTATGTTGTACTCACAAATGATGATTTCACAGCCCATTTGATAGAAGTGGAGATGGTTTTAGGTCATTAAATTGGTAAAAATATCAATATATTGAATCTACTAAGGTTTTTTTAATAATTATTTAATAATAATTGAAGTAGGTGGAGAAAAAATTAAAATAAGTAGTCTTATTGAAGAAAATTACCTCTTCTTCATGTATCCTACTTAGGATTACACAAAATCATTCCAGGGAAATATTTATTACCAGAATATGTCTTCTAAAATAAGGTTATCTAGTTTTACATGTTATTTGGATCTGTTTTGGCCAAAACATGGTGGTGTAATGGTGTTATGAAGAGAGGAGTTTGGGTGGCCATTTATAAGTGGGGGAGAAGATACACCTGGTATTTTTGAAAATTATTTAGTGCCCCCCAAATTTTTCATATTACAAAATGGCACAAAAAAATATAGACTCTTTGATGTTTAATTGTATAAATATGACCATTCAATAGTTTTTTACTATTTTATAGGACATTTTTACTATTATCATTATATATTAACCACTAGTATACCGATTTTACCTTAACCAGGATAATTAATTTTTACTACATTCACTAATAATGTTGGAAAAAAATTATGTTTAACTTATTATAATATATATTTTATTCCAATACCAACAATTTATTCCTTTTATAAAAATTAAATTAAAATAACTGGAAGAATTTCATTTAAAATTAATCCTTTGACGGGATGAAAAATAAGGCTTTTAAATGGAAAATGTTCAAAAGTTCATAATGTTTTTATATAAAACATTAATATGAAAATTATTAAAATTAACCAAATAGGATTAATTTATACATTAGTGATGTAATTTTACTTTAAAACTAATTAAAATTATAATTTTACATTATAAATTATTTAAATGAAAAGACAATCTTTAATTAAAATTTTGTATTTTTACTATTCATCAAAAAATGAAACCTTTTAGAAAATTCCCAGAAATTCATAATAAGATAAATTTGGTATTCATATTTAAAACAATGAAGTTTATTTTTTTCAAATAAATCCTATAAATTTTGTAAAGATAAATTTTAAATCATGTACACAAAGTGTGACTAAACAATATTTTGGAAAAAAAAAGTTTTGAGAAAAAAATTTATTTTTTCCATAAAATGGTCTAATTATTATCTCTAATAAATAATTATAAATTTAATTTACATTAAAAATGATTAAAAAACTAGAATTTTAATAATTTAGTTCGTTCTATTCATACCATCCAATTTAACATCTAGATTATAATGATAATGTTTAAATAATAATATTTTAATAGAGTGAAACATTTGTTTCATACTCAGTGTTGTTTATAATTCAAGATAAAATCAATGTTGTGTGTAATGAAAGCTATTGAAGTGATTGAATTCAAAATAGAATAAATATATCAAAAATTATCTAGTTGTGATATTTTCTTATAATCATAGTGTCGCGTGTTTCATATTCTATCAAATACTGTGTTACTATTTTAGAGTTGTGGGGGTGTTACATTATCCAAAACATTAAAAAATTTCTTCTTTGAAATATAAAAATGATGTTAGAAATAATATGTTTTTACATTTTTAAATACCATTCTTGGATAAGAATCTACATCATAAAATGTTTAATAACATATTCCATTAATAAGTGTGAAAGGGAAGTACAATGTCCTTATAGAATAATCACATTACCTTGTTTCCAAGCTACAGAACGTTGGTAGGATATGAAATCAAGAACATGGAGAAGAATAATAACACCCAAGGATTAATGGATCATGACAGTGGTAATTGGTCATAATAAAGTGGGTTATCCAGAGAAGGTTAATGAACACAAAACCACAAACTAAATAGGTGTGAATATGGCCATTGATATCATTAAAAATTATGGTAATTGTGTAAAATTTTAATTAAAAACCCTTTTTCCTATTTCTGATGAATTTTTATAAGAATATATTATTACATTATTTAATTCAATTTCATATAAACAATCTCATATTTTGGTCATTCCTTGATCAATTTTTAATTCATCACTTATGATAATAATGTAAAAAAATTAATTTGTATGACTAATGTACTAAAATTCACTTTTAACGAATCATATGTCCCATAAAAGAGTAAAAGGTTTTTCCATCAATCTCAAACTAATTTCCAAAATGAATATGGTTAGTTGAAGTTATCCAATATAAATAAATATACATGTGGTTAAGGAATACATTAATATCTATATAATCATCCAAATTTCAATTTAATCCATTTCATAAATAGTCAACCTTATGAGCCGTCCTAAAAACAAGATCAGCAAATTTATAAGGAAGATCACTAAATTTCCCAAATTAACTGAACATTTATCTCTCAAACAATATTAACTACCTCATAATCACATCATATCAAACATGTGAATTCCATTATCATGTATTTTCATCACACATGGTAATAACCTGAATCACTATAAAACATTATTATAAAATTTCATCCTTAAATATTCCATAATTAAAACATTGAATATTAAAAGTATTCTAGATAAAATTAAATCCCATTAATGATAATATTAACCAATTTTTTTTTAAAAAAATTAATTGGTTCCAATGTAGTTATTACTATGTAATTTACATTATCAATATAAATCATCCCTTTATACAAAAACCATTATCATTATATTAGGAACATATTTATGGTTATATTTCCCTTCTCCATGGGTTCTCAAATAATTTCATATTTCCTCAGAGTGAATTTTCTTCTTACCATGCAACACATGCTTTCAAATCCATTAAGACATATTACTCTCGTAAAATATATATATATGTTTCATGAGTCTTATAAATAAAATATCCTAAATAAAATAGTTTTTAAAAACATCTCTTGTTACCAAATAAATAATTAAATTATTAATTCCAATTCAGTTGAATGAATATCATATTTCAGACCATGATCCCTTAACTAAAGTTGAATCAATAACATATTCTTGACCTTGATCCCTTAACTTCTTCTTTGGTATATTCCTCTGATGCATCAGGAATTAATTTTAATAGTTCCCTACCTCAATATAGTGTATTCATTACACATTGTAAATTTATTTATTTCCCTTGAAATCATGATCATGGTAGCTATTGCCTCCATACTTATAGAAAAGTCCCATTACATTCAAGAAAGTACTAGGACATTTCTTTCCAACATTATCACGTGTGGGAATATCATTATTTCCTTTCTTATCATTATCTATTTTTTATATTCTATAATCTTCTTTTATTACCAACTTCAAAATACATGTTAAAAATATAATTTTTTCTCTCTTATTATAATTTGATAATTTGTCCTCATATGATGATAATGTTTGGGAGATTACTTCCCCTTAAAATATTGTCTTAAAACCATCAAAGAAATTATCATTCTTAACATTTGGATTATGTTAATTATTTTGTTTTCCATTCCTTCCTATAGGATACATTTATAAATGATGGAATACACTATATTAGATCATATAATTATGAAAAATATTTTATTATCCCATATATTGTGAAATAATTTACCTAAATTGTACAATTTATGCATAAATAATCTCATAATCATCAACAAGGTTTCTTTGGGGATATCTCCTTTTCAAATACTTCATCATGTTTTTAATGAATATGTGAATAATCTTAAGAATATCCCCAAGAAGTGTAAATATAGGTATGTTGTAAGGCTCTTCATCATGTACCAGGTGATGTTCAGGTCAAGACTATAACGCCATTTTTAATGTTATTTTCCATAGGTACATTTGTTCTAGAACCAAATCCACTTGTAGTATTTAGATAGGGTACTATTGATAAAAGAAACCATATAATATCTTCCTTACCAATAAATTAGGATGTAATTATATACATATCCTAAAATTTGATTATATTTTTATGATCTGTAATCTCCGTTTTCTACAATCTGGTTCCCAATGTCTCTATCAAAATTCCATTTAAATGAATAGTAATGATACCAACCCCAGTATCCCAGGGTCATTGTTTGCTTTATTACATAGGAATAAATAAAATGGGTCAAACCTAGATGGATTATCAGTAGAGAAGTTTTGGTGAACCATATAAATACAGGATACACATTTTATATTGGTAATAAAATAATAACATTATATGTAACACAAGAAAAATCTCTGCATCCTTGAAAACCCATTCAAAGATCTCTTATTCACATCATAGGGAAAAAAATAAGGGTGAGATAAAATGTTTAGTAATTGTTATGTAAAGTGGATCCATTTATGAATCATTAATGAAAATTTATTATGAAATGGTAGATAATTGAACACACATTAAATTTAATTAACTTAAATATATGAATAAATAATTCATAATTGATATGGTATTGTAATAACTAAAACTAATTCCATCTAATCTATAAAATGATAATGAAATGTATTGAGAGAGAATAAAATTGTTAAAATATAATTAATAATAACTACATTCTTAATGATGGAAATGATTAATTATTTGAAGGCATGATGTTAGGAATCATGATACGAGTGATGTTAAAAATTTTCAGAGGACAACTAAATAATTTAGGTCAAAAATTGTAATTTTTGCAATCTTATTTCAGATGATATATACCGATGTACTGAGGACATATATTCTTGCAGGACGCACCTGCCACTTTTGTTTTAAATAATTCATTATATATAAAATATTCTGTTTAATCCTTGAATGTATATTACTTAACATAAAATAATTTTTTTGACTAAAAGACTCAAATGTATCAATATTTCCCCAGTTAATCAAATAAATTTTAAAGTAAAAAATGTATGTCAAAATGAAATATATTTTAGGAAATAATCATATCCATCTATAAAGAACTTGTATATTTAAGAAAAAATTAATTTCCAATTTAAAATTAATACATGAAAGTGATTGTTTTAAGATAAAATTAATAATCACAAAAAAATGATATTGCATAATAACATTTCCACTTGGTAAATTTCAAGTCAAATATCCATGGATGAAATGAATCAAAGTGAAACTTAAAATACATTTAATTATGAATGAATAATTAGATAACATGTCATATTGGAATTATATACACCAAAAAAATTCAATTGGTGTATAATAACAATTATGCCTCAATGGAATGTAAATTGAGATGAAATCCCATACCCCACACTTCCCTTCGATAAGGAATTCATTAACTTTATGTGTAGTGGATTAAAATATGTTATTAAATTACACTACAACCATATTAATATTTTTAATATCACATGTGATATTTTTAGAACATATTATAACCCATTAATTAATAATCATTATTTATTTTCATTTATTAATATGTTAATTTCCTTATTTTCTTATGTGTGTTATGTCATTAAAGATATGATTCTATAACATATGACAAAATTTAATAATTTAAAGATTATTAATAATGAATTAATTATCATATTTATTTCTCAATTATATTTTTTTTAAAAATCATGAAATATCGTTATGAAAAATGTAGTACGTTATAATCATTGAGAGGGTAGGGCATATGTACGCATGAGTAATGTTTCAATTTTTCAATGATCATTATGGAAATAATGTGGGTAATATATAACATTTTCATAATAAATATAATATCATATATACCATATTATATATAAATATACATATAGATATAGCATCCATGTGGTGTGGTGAAGAAAAGATAGTCCCATCAATTTCTGAAGGCAGTTGTCCACACGTACACAAAAAATGTTATCATCTTTATATGTGTGAAATGGTAAGAAATAAAATTATATATTATCATTATAGAATGATAAATATATCATTAATATCATAAAAATTTCATTCATATCACATATAATCATAAAAATATCCTTATCACCTTTTATTTGAAGTTTTAGTGAATGAATAATCACATTGCTTCGTGCAAAGGTAATCCACTGTACACACGAGCAATATTATCGTATCTCCAAGGAAATGGAAGATAAAAATAAATATATGATATAATGACTAAATAGTTATAATTATTTATAAATATCATATTGAAATTTATATAAATTATATCAATCATCATACCAAACCATGAAAGTTGGTAATGGAAGAATGAATGACATCATTTCACAAGGTAGTAGTCTTCCATACACACAAATGATGATATCATAACCAATTTGATGGAGGGAGATATGGTTGTAAGTAATTCCATATATATAAAAACTTATAAGTACATTTAATATTATTAGGATATTATATCATCATGTTTTAACAATAATTTAATTTGGTCATGAATGAAATAAAATAACAATGCTTGTCAAAGAACAATAACTCTTATTCGGGTACCCTACTTAGGTTTCCACCGAAGCCTCCCATATTTGATTTATTACCAAATTAAAGATTATATAATTAGGGTATGGAATATGGTAATTTATTTGGGCTGGTCTTGGACAATAAAAATAGTATTTTTGGTGTCAAGAAGAGGGGAGTGGGGGTGGCCTTTTATAAGTGGGGGAGAGAACACAATCAGTATTTGTGAAATTAAATAACTGATACCTCATTTTTCATCTGTTAAAATATTTTAAAATGGAGAATTATTGAACTATAATGGATTAGAATTATAAATGTTTCCTGGAAATAATTTCTAGAAATGTATATAGTCTATATGTATCAATATATTTTCAGTTTAACCCCTGAAAAAACCAATTTTTAGCTTAAGCGTTATATTTAATTTCTACTAAATTCACAGTTCATTTTGGTGTAGAATTAAGTTTAAAATATTATAAATTGTATATTATTATGATTACTAATATGGATTCTATTTTTACAAATTCAATTCATAGAATTTTAAAATTTTAAATAAAAATTAATCCTAAAGAATGGACGAGAAAGCATGTATTTTAGAGAAAATGTTCAAATTTTTACAATGTTTTTATATCCAAATTCAATATAAAAATGGTGATATTGACTTACATTGGAATAACTGATATATAATTTAAACATTTATTATTTTAATTTATATTAATATATAATTTATCATTATTAATTTTTTAAATGAAAATCCAGTTTTCAATTAAAAATAAGTATTTTTCACTATTTGTCAAAAAATGAATCTATTCAGAAAAATTACAAAAAATTACACTAATATAATTTTTTTTATGATTTAATAAATAATGTATATTTTTTAAAATAAATTTTATAAATTAGGAAAAATAAATTTAAATTCATGTGTTTAATAAACGACAAAGTAGTCTTTTTTAAAAAATATATTTTTTAAGACATTTCTTTTAATTTAAAATGTTTATAGATTTATATATAATCAAAAAATATAAAATTTATTTATTTTACACCTGTGTAAAACAATTAGGTTTCATAATTTAGATATGAAAACTCATACACTTAAATTTAATGGTAAGGATATAGTAGAAATGTTTAAATTTTTATATTCTAATAGAGTATCATGTTCAGTTCAAACTTAGTATTGAGTATAATAGAATATAAACTCAATGTTGTGTGTAATGAACGATATTGAAGTGATTGAATTTATTTAAATTTGATAGTATCATAAACTATCAACATGTTATATTTTGTTTTAATCATTGTGTTTTGTGTTGTATACACTATCAAATGATATTTTTATTTCAGAATTTCATTTTTTTATAATTGATTCCACATCTGATGAGAAATATAATTATTATATTTTGATTTTATTAATATTTACTAGGGTTCCATACCTATCACTTATAAAATTTATCTTTCCCTCTTCACATGTTTGAAAACATTTATCACTCTGTATCTATAAATATCTTCCCAAATAACACCCAAATATCCTAAAAATGTCTTATAGAACCTGTTTTTCCAAAATAAAAATCCTAGTAGGACTTCTTTGTAATGAAAATGATGATATCAAATGAGCAGTTATAAGAAAAAATAAAATTTATTCACGTTTATTTTATATTTTACCACCTTTAAATTTATTATAATCCAGATAATATAACGAAATAACACTATTTCCAATATTGATATGTCTTTATATTTATGGAAAAACTATTTTATACCTCTTTTCAATCCTATAAAAAATAAAAACTCATATAATGTGTACTTGCAGAATACCACCTCTATAAAGTGATGTGTTTCATTTTTCATTACTGACTCACATAGATATTTATAATTTGTGTATTTAAATAATATATATTATTTTCATGAAATATTTATGATTCTATAAATATAGAATATTATCCATCTTCATACCCCCCATTCTATTGGAAAATTGATATGCCGCTCCTACGTATGTGTGGACTACTAACTACATGAAGTGATGTGTGAAATATTTTACATTTTTATCATATTTAAGGTCATAATAATGATTTAAATGAATAAATATTATATATAAAATATGTTAATGATTATGTTGAGTTAATCCATTGTATAATTTATCTCATTTTAATTAATTATGTACGGACAACCACCTCCATGGAATATTCATATCATTTTTTATTATATACTTTCATACATGTATTAAAAAATTATTTTAAATATAAAATTTATTTATGTTTACATGTTTAATAATCATGAGATAATTAAACCATAACCATTTTGACCATGATCAACACACCAAAATTGTTTTTGGCCATAATGACCCACAAACATACAATGTAAATTTAAATAATATTGTAATTGAATAAAACATTATATTAAATAACATAAAAGAAAAAATAATTAGAGGATAAACATTTAAATTATTTTTAATAAATGAAATATTTTATGTAAATTTATTTTTCTATATTTAGAGAATGTATGAATCATGATGGGACTCAAGGTATAATATTTCACAACAGGTTTTCATTATTTTTATATCTCTTCGGGAGCTTTTTGGGATCCTCCTATAATTTTCGCTGTTTTTCATAGGATATTTGGATGTATGGGAACTATATAAAGGTAAAAAATTCTTTATTGGTGGGTCATATTAAATGAATAAAAGTTCATGGGAAGAAATAGGGTTAGAATATTTGAGAACTTTTTTTAAAAAAATGGACACTATGTAGAAGTTACCAATTTATTATTTAATGATCTTACCAATTCTAACAAATTATAAACATAAAAGTTTATTATAATTTAATAATGTGTAACTATTAATATTAAAAACAAATACAGTAGATGGTTATGATGGGGTGTTTATACCTATATAAAGGGGGAATTTCGAGACAAGAGACAATCATATGGTCATAATTGATAGAGTGTCTCACTGGATATTCATGATTGTACTTATTTTGGATAAGATACTATAGAGTTGGGTGTTTTTAATGATATCAATCATTAAGTGATAGTGGAATAAAAAAGTGGGTATAAATGAATTCATATCTAGGAAATTTAAAATTTTATGGAAAAGGATGAGTGAAAGTGGCTTTAAGATTTGTTTTGGATGTTAAATTGGATTATTTATATATAAGAAGGTGAGTATAAAACTAAAAGGGTATAAATTAGAGTGTTATGTAAATTATTTGTCTATATTGGGCTATAGTAGATTTTATTGGACCCCATGTGGTTTCCCAACAAATGCCTAGTGGATAGGGTAAGGGTGAAGGACCCCAACCCCTACCACTGGCAACACAGACGCAATCCATCAAGGTATTGATGGACCACTAGAGTATTATTAAATTACCAAACCAATTAAGTGGGTGGTTCATATTTTTTGATATTTTAATCAAACCCTCATTGAGTATATTTATTATTAATAGTTCAAATGGAGAGGGGGTATTTTCCATTATCATGTACTCTCTCCCACTATCCATCATTAATCATGGATATTCTAGGAAATTCAGTTTATTAGTTTAGATAAGATCTCTCCCAATTAATTTATATTTTTTAAATTTTATTTCATATGATTTTTTAATGTTACAAGTTAGTGATTTGATGATATATTTCACCAAAGCCTGGGTAAAGGCATCTATGATCAAGGGGATTTTGTGTATGGTGGCATGAGAATGTAATTGAATGATGAAAACACTTAGTTTCTTACAATTTACACGAAGTTTAATAATATAATTAGTTCAGATATTCATTTTAATAATTTTATTCAAAATTTATAATCAATTTAGTTTTCAATCATGGGTTTCTTTCCTATAGGCATACATGGAGAACATTATGGATTTATATTTGTAGTTGGTGGTGATTTTGGTGTCACCATACCTGTTGGAATGTTGACATGAATGTGTGGATGCTATTTTGAGTAGTTTAAATAATATTAAATATTTATAATTAATTTATATATTATTTTGGTATGATATTAAAGCTGATGGACATGGGATAACAGTCTTCAAGTGGTAACATTGTAATGAGGTACAATAGGTCAAATTTAAAATTTTTTTGAAATTTATGATGATATTATTGTGAGTTAATAGTAAATAATTCTATATCTCTTTAACCATATAGGGTATAATCATGAAAGAGGATAAATTTTGAGGTGTTTGGAAGAGATTGAAGATTAAATTTTAAAATCACACAATAACCCATTGCAGTACGAAGTGATTTTTTTTACAAAATATAATTTCGAAATTGAGATAAAATATTGGAGATACTCATATGTACTAGGCTACAATCCTCATATATGATTAATATTTTTGTCTTATTGAAGAAGGATATATTACACTGTAAAGATGAATATTATTCCAATAATATCCTCTATGATTAAATGGTTGAAAAAATTTCAATATGCAATATAATTAATAATAATGATGTTTATTATGTCATAATTCAAAAAAATAGAGGATAAAAACTATTTCTATGCCCCATATAAACCTCCTTATGCTATAATGAATAGATATATGTATTTTTTAACAAAAATATTTCAAATCTTAGTGTATTATTTACAATTAAAGATATAAAGATACACCTATAATCTTATGGAATTGGTATAATCACCATAATAACATTACAGGAAGTGAAAAAAGTATTGATTTTTTTAATTTTTATGTTTTACAAACATTATAATTTATTATCTTCATTATATTCATTGTGATTTAATTAATTTTTGTAAAAATATAAGTGCGATTAGAGGTATTTTGAGAATATTATGATTTTGTTTGAATAAGATACAAATTTGTGTTACCATTAGGGTATAATAGGAAGTGTTATTTAAGAAGTATCCCAGACTCTTAACACATTGTATCCTAACACATATCTTTTGTGGTATAAAAATACAGAAATCAAATTTTTTAGTGATTTTAAATCTGAAATATATATGTAACCCATCTTATATTTTTTATAGCATCTGATGGATTATAGATAGATTTAAAATGATATTTTTATTATAATGGGACACCTTCTAAAAAGGATAAGTTATGAAAAGATCTGGAATGATATTTTGGATATAGATATATATATTTATTTCAGAAAAACGTATCAGTTTCATTATGAAACATATACTTATATCTATATATATTAGAATCGACTATATGTGGATGTTTATAATATTCAGGTCTGAATTTAATATAAATATATTGTTTTTTATTTTTTCTTTTTTGTCTCATTGTGATCAAGTCCTTGATTCTTATAATAAATAGATTGGTAAACATTCATGAGTTGGGTTTTATAATTATGGGTAACTGAGTAGATTCATTATTTTTTAATAGTGATTCTTATTAGTTTTACTTATTTAAATATTCTACTATATTTATAAATTGTCAAGGTTTTTTGAAAGATTAATTTCTATTTAATATATTTTTAGGGTATATAGATTCATTCTCCATTATTGAGTGAGTTTGAGAACCCTGGATTAAAAATTGTCTTTGGTCACCTTGAAATTAAATAAATTGAATTACATTACTATTAAAAATAATATTTTATTTATTAAAGGGAAAATATCTTGTAGAAGGATTCATTTATATTTAATTTAGATAACCACATGTTAATTTATAATAACATTAAAATATAAATTATCTCATTACCTAGGATTTATAATAAATCGGTTCTATTTAACTATTTCAATTTCATTCATTTGTTTTATATGTATAATTAAATTATTCACATTAGAATCTCTAATTTTTGAATAAAGATTTAATTATAGGGATTATATGTCTCAACGTGTTTTACCTAAAACTAGCCATATACTTTTCCGTTGTTTTTAGTTTTTAGAAAAATGAATTTTATAAATACTAAATTTATTCCCACATGGAATTAAAGATATTTTGTTGATGATCAATTTTTTTATTTTAATTTTATAAGGATTTTGATCTTAGTAAAATATTAAGTTAGATATATTAATTAATATGTATTATTTTAGCATTTATTTTTTTATCTTTTCAATTTTTTATTGTAATTGTTGTGATCCTTCTATGATTTTAATTTTAAATATTATGGACAAAAATATAATCAATTGAGTAGAAAGATAAAATATTATTAAAATTACGATTCAGTTTGAAAATGAGTTAAATAAGAGCTTTATAAAAAAAAGTACGAAAACATGGTCGGAGTGGATCAAATACAAGATATGGAACAAACTATGTAATGTAGTCTAGAAAAGAAAAGAGAAATTATGGAGTATAATTCACCTTTACCTATAACAGTATTACCTAGTATCATCATTCCACTAAATGAAAAATATTATTTTAAAAAATTGTATAAAATTATCCAAATTATCAAAAAATTTATCTAATTGATTATTTAAAAATATGAAATTTTAAATATGATATTGACATGTTTCCTTAAATATTGTGATACTATTTAATTTATAACTATTTCTCTTGATGAAGTGGGCATATGATTATTCAAATTTATATTGTGGAACAAAGAAACAAATATCCAAATATTAACAAAAACTTCTATTATAGAATTGGATAATTTAAAAAGATTCATCTTAAAAACATTTTACCGTTTCTATAAATATGGTAATTAGTTGAATGAATTAAATTTCAAAAAAAATAAAAAAAATTGTCACATTATAATACATGGTAGAGATTTAAGAAATTATTTTATAATTCATCCCCATCATAGAAATGATATGTGGTTGGAAATGTAAACATTTGTTAATATTTTATCTCAAACCGATAGGTTAGTTGTTGACACAACTGTAGGAGTATCATTGATGTAATTGTTATCAAGAGAGACTTATTGATTGCTCACTGATATGGATAGAAATAGTTTTAATTTTAAAACTAAGTAACAAAAAAACATAATGACTCTATATAATTTACCCTATAAATGATTGTTTGATAATTGTTTCTATAATAATTATAATCACGCAAAGAAATAGAATGTAAATACCCCAAAGAATCAATTTTTTTTATTTTAATAATTATGTTATGATGCAAGGTAGGAAGTAAAACAAAATTAGTGTTTCAAATTTAGTACATGATAACCAAGGATCCAAATAACAACAATAAAAACTATGGTTTCACATTAGAACATGTTTATTAATGGAAAATATTTTTTTAACACCCCAATACTTTAGTACAAATTTTATTTTAAATAAATGAAATATCAAAAATAATATAAAAAATAAAAAAACAATGTAATACAATATTAAAAAAAAGAATAATCCTTTAATAAATAAATATTTAATAATTAATTATTATTCTTACATAATATTATTTTATTATAATATGATTAAAAACATTAAATTCTAAAAAAAGAGATTTTTAAAATATTTTTTATGTGTTTTGTATTATGATAAAATAATTTGATCAATTTTAAAATATGGTATTATATAATATTTAAATATATGAACATATACATTCACATTCAAATTTATATGAAATAAGATTAAAAACTTTTAGTGGTTAGAATGGTCATTTTTTATAAAAAATATTTTCATTATATTTTTATTTATAATTAAAAGATAAATATATAAATTTTATAACATAAATTAGATGAATGAAACTTAATTTCTAAATTCAACATTTAAAAAAAATAGGGTAAATTTGTTGGTTTTTTCAAAGTTGTTGAATTTAAATGAATGATAATGAATACAAAATATAAAGAATTATTCAACATTATGATGTCATTAAGTTATAAAAATGGATTTAATGTCATGAAAATATTCTTTATATAAAAATATGTATTTAATAATTAAAATAAGGGAACTAAAACTATTAGTTGGAATTAATTAATGAATGTTTGACATTTTAAAAGATAAATGATATAATTTTCTTCTAATTTAACAATTTTATATCATTTTCGTTAATTAAGTAATAATAAATTTATATTTAGTTTCAAATTATTGTTAAATTCATATAAATATTATGTATTTATTTAAAAATAAATAATTTTATTGATAATAAATTCTCTATAATATTTTGATATAAGTTCATTTTTATTCATAAAAGTTATTTTTTTTACATTTTTTTCAGTTTGTGAACTTATATTTAAATTATTATTTTTACCACTTATACTAACTTAATCATATATAACATAGTTCATATTTGAGATCCTAATATTATTATTTATTAATTATTTTAATTTCATTTTTATTTATAATAAATTGTCATCATTGTAAAACTATGTCACCACAATTATAGTCATAATGATTATTGAGTGTGTTAAACTAAAATATAATGATTAAAATGTCCTGAAAACTATTATAAAGGTTATTGGATGACTATATATTTTCAATATTATTCCATATATATTATTTTGTACTTATTTTTTCCCACTTTCCATGAGAATTACATTTTTTACATTTTAATGGTTTTAATATTTATGATGGTGAAACTTCCATCATTTATAAAAGTAATCCTCATACCCTAAATTATACATATGCCAGATTCTCCCTAGAATATCCAACACCTTCAAAAAAAGAAACCCTTATACATTTTCTAGTGGCACCTGTATTGCTAAAAGGCTAATATGATAAGTCTTAATGTGAAAACCAAATGAAAGTATCCAAGGAGGAGGTAACAGTCATAACAAAGAACTTTTATGGTTATATCCTATTCATCATCCATTAAAATAATTCAAACCATAATAATATTATTAAATAAGTATATTGACTAAAATTAAATTTTATTATTTTGATAGAAAAACTATTTTATTCATACTTTTAATCTAATAGGAAATGAAAACATAGCTCATGTGTTTGTACTAAATATCGTCTCCATAAAGAAATGTATTTTATTTTTCATCACCACCTCACATGCTAATTTATATATATATAATTTGTGAATATATATATGATATTTATGAAATAATTAAAATTATGTAATAATAATATTTTATTTACCTTTTAACTCTCTCATCAGTTAGAAAATGAAAACACTACTCATGTGTATGTGTAGAATACCACCTCTCTAAGGTCATGCCTCTCATTTTTCATCATCACCATACGGGGATGGTTATTAAAATATATTTAATTTGTAAATAAGATATACATTAAATGATTAAGAAAATAAAATTATAGCATCGTAACCAATGATCTATGACTGGAACTGCCAATATCAAAGCATGCATGAGAAATATAACTATTGAAACTTAATTAAAGGATTCGAACAAGGAATTATATATGAATGGGTAAAAAATGTCAGAAATAAATGGTATCCAGAAATATAGATGTAAGAACCCAGTTTTTTGCAATAAAGGACTTTGAAATATTCTCGATATAATTCCAGAGCATCGCCTTCAGACAGTGTGCGATTCCGAGCCCCTGTGTGGCCAGAATTAAATTTTCAGTGCGTTCACACTGGGAACGCCAAATAAATAGGATAAATCCAAAACGGTGTTCCGGATCTGAAACATGAGTGTACGGATGGGTCCATATTGGGGTGTTTACCCTAGGAATGACATAAAACATGTCGACGCGGGACGTTTGGACCCCTTGATCACTATCGGAATGTGAAACGGATAAATTAAATAATCAATTTATTCTTTTAACAGAATAACTCAAGTATCTCTTAAATGGTGGCTCGGAATGGAAAACTGAGGCCACCGTTGAGTTCGAAGCGTGTCGTTTACCCTAGGAGGGGTGTAATTTTCATAGGCGTGGGCCGTATGTGAAAAATGGCCCCTGGGGCGTTTTCGTAATTTAGCGGCCTTGGTCGTTAAACCTTATAACATTCATAAAGAATCTCGAAATCAAATTCAAAGACCTTCTTTTCACTCAGAGCGTCGTTTTTACCCTAGGGGTTCCATCCTTTTTTCTGCATAGGGAGTGGAGATAGGGTCGTGTCGGCGGGGTGGTTTAAGTGTTTTCTACTTAAACACACCCCCTCCCTCTTCTTCTTCTTATTTTTGTCCTGGACAGTGGCAGGCGGCAGCCCCCTCCCTCTCCAACTCCACTCCGGTGAGGCAGCTCTAACGAGGTGCGGTCACTCCAGTGGGTCGACAGAAAAGCGTCGGACTACGCCCATGATGTAGGAGGTTTTGTTCCCATTTTTAAATTCCACACCTACTTTGAACTGGGATTTTAGTGTCGAATAGCTTCCTAATCATTGATTCAATCCCATATTCGAGTAGAGTATGTTTTGAGCTTCCTGATGCTTTTTCTGGAATTGAATTCAGAGTTCCGAGGTAATCACAATCGTTCGACGATGTTCTGCGGGTTTTTGGGTTTTTTTTCGGCGTCTGGAGATTTACGGTGGCTCCAGGTGATGGCGGTGGCTTCAGGATGGGGGCGGCGGCTCCGGGATGGCGGCGGCATCAGAGGACGGCAGGCAGCGGCAGGACGAGGGGGCCAGAAAGGCGCAACGAGCAGGGTCACGACGCGACCCCGGCGCCGGGCCGAGCCCTGCGTCCCGCTGGTCTCCATGGAAAAGGGGACCGGCCGTGTCGGCCGGTCGGTGGAGGCAGGCCGCACCGCACGGCTGGGCCGCATGCCGGACCCACCCAAAGGGGTTCCCCCCCTTAAAAATATGGACGCCCGTATCATTTGCTACGGACGTCCGTTTTGCATGTAGTCTGCCGTAGAATACTCCATACATCTAGGCGACCTTTTTGAGATGGTTTGGGGAGTTTTTAATTCCCGAAACGAGGGGCCTTGGAGGCATAACACGCCATTGAGTAATTTGACGTTTTTCCGAGGGTTCGTGTTTTGAGCGGTGCGGACGCATCCGACGTCCATTTTGAGCAACGTCAGTGGTGTTGGGACCCTGGTGCCGAGGCGAAGTTTTCGACTATGGATTCGGGTGTTATGGCCGGAGTTGAGGCGTGGGCCCCACGACCCGTCGTTTGAGCTGTGAGCAGCGTTTATCAACTTTCTCATCGGACGCCCATTCGGGGCGTACGAGTAGTCATCTTTGGGTGTTTTTCCGGGGGGGATTACAATGTTGCAATCCACCCACTCTAATTCCACACGCTGGTGCGGGCCCCGCGAGGGCCGTTCCGAGCGTTGACGGTGACTTCCAGCTTTATCACCGGGTGTCTATTTTGGACAATTGAATTTTCCATCTTGTGTACTTTTTTGAGATGATCGCAACGATGTGATCCGTTGGCAGCATTTTGGAACCAGGATGCGGGTCCCATGCAACACCGCTCATGTTCAGTATGTTGGAACACACCTTTTTCTCTGGATATCTGTTCCATGTAAGTAAGCAGTCAATTTGATGCGTTTTTCCGAGAGCATTGTGATGGTGTAGTTCAACCAACATTTTTCGGGGACGTGGTTTGGGTCCCACCCGTCCTCGCTACAGTGAATAGTACCTTTTTCATCGGGTGTCCATTTTAGGTGATTGAGTAGTCAATCCCGTGTGTCTTTCTTGAGGGGATCACAGTGGTGTGATCTGTTTGTTCAGTTTTGGGATCATGGGGTGGGCCCCAGACGGGTTGGTTATAGTGAATAGTACCATTTTCACTGGTTCACCATTTCAGGCGAGTAGGTATTTTATCTCGCGTATTTTTTAATGAGGATTACAATGGTGTAATCTGTTCAGGTGAGTGGAGTCTCTTACGTGATCTTATTAAATGTGGAAATATAAAAGTTCTCCGGTGGCGGTTCTTCTTGCAGTGTTCGGAAGCGAGCCCTTGGTGAGAGATTATGTGCACTCCCGTGTGAGTGAAGTAATGCTTGAAGATTTGTGGTTGTTCGTGCCTCAGCCGTTGAGGTGGAAAGTTGGAGTTAATATGATTACGCCTTCGAGTCTACGTTGGGGGTCGTGTGCATGTCAACCTTTGGGCTAGAGATGTGGCATACTCTAGGAGTATGCGAGAAAGCAGAGAGGTACATGTGGTTGTTTGTACTTAAGAACGTTTGTGCACTTGGTTGGAGTTATCTTGGGGACACACATCTTGTGGGCCCCATGTGCATGTCATGTTCTTATTTTCTTACCTTTGACCTCTCGTGACATAGAGGGTCCTCCTATTCACGATGTTTTAGATCAGTAGGGTTGAGTGGTTTCTCCTGGTTTTGTTCTGGAGTTGGGTGGTTGCACGATACACACTCTGAGTTCGGATGTCCAGTGTTGTACCATCCAATAGGGATGGCCAGAGTAGTTCTAGGTTTACCCTCCAGTAGAGACTGGGCAGTGGGTTGTTCATCGACTTCTTCGGGTTTACCCTCCAGTAGAGACTGGGCAGTGGGTTTCTCACTGACTTCTAGGGTTTACCCTCCAGCAGAGACGAGGCAGTGGTTCACCCAACACTCATAGGGTCTACCCTCCAATTGAGTCTGGGCAGTGGGTCACCTGACGACCTATTAGGGTCTACCCTCCAGCAGGGCTGGGTAGTGGTTCGCCCATTGTCTAGTTCTAGGTCTACCCTCCAGCAAGGCTGGCAGTGGGTCGCATGGCGACTTATTCTAGATCTACCCTCCAGAAAGGCTAGGGCATGGGTCGCCTGATGATGTATTAAGGTTTATCCTCTAGCAGGGCTGGGCAGTGGGTCACCCGATATATTGTTAGGGTTTACCCTCTAGTAGGGTTGGGGAGTGGGTCACACGTTGACATTTCAGACTCAGTCCTTTCTACTAGGATATTACGTGGCTGTAATCCGTGACTACCGGAGCGGGACCCTAATTTGTAAGGTTCAGTGATGTGATGACATTGACTTTGAAAAGACCCCTCAACTGCGGGGTAGTGACGTGGTGTGGTTTGACGTTCCCCCAGAACTCCCAAGTGCGTGGGGCACTTTCTCCACCGAGACGTGTCCTTGTGCTATGAACTAAAACCGTGCAGGCGAGTCAGTTCCACCCAAAGAGGATAGTGTCAAGGTACGATGATTTGAGCCCCTTGACTTTCATTTCAGGGCTGACATACAAGATTTTGAGCATCGATGGTGTTTACTTCTGGGACTATTGGCTACTCACTTACTTGGGATGAGCTACGGGATGGAGATCCCCTTACGATCTTTTTCAGGTTTCTTGACAGAGCATATATATATATATGTGTATACCTTGTTCCAGTAACCACTTATTGGGTTTGGTTACACTCCTTCCAGGAGAAGAGAAGACGCATGGGGTATGCCACGTGCTTTCCGTTTCTAGCTTCTCATGGTAGGACAAGTCTACTATCCGGCTATAGGTAGAGAAGACTCGAAAAAAAGTTCATATTCTCACCATTTCTAGCTCCATGTGTCTGGACGAGTCTACCTCCTTTCTCTTGTTGGGTTGAGCTGGACTCTCTACTGTTACTCTACAGCACTCTCAGTTGTACTCCTTTACTTTCCCCTATTCGATCTACTGCTCATCCTTCGGTACCTCCTTTGTTTCCCCATCGTGCCTTTGGGGTATCCTGCTGAGTATTTTTATACTCACCCCTTCTTGGGCTTTGCCCACACATGGTGTGCCCTTGCAGACGATGGAATGTTTGGTCATGAATTTAGTGGAGCTTAGGAGTTCAAGAGCTTAGACCGCATATGGTGGTTGTAGTCGGGTTCCTGGTGGGGGACCCTTCCATCTGTTTACTTGTGTCCACCTGTTAGTGGTTTGTGGCACTTTTCTAGTTGGAGGCGTGTTTTTTTCCCTTTTCATTTTATTTTAATTTCATCACTTTCTTTTTACTTTTAGAGGTCTATGCACATTGTGGTTTATTTATATAATTTGGTACTTTGCTTTTATTTTTACTCTGCACTTTTTCATTGAGTGTGTTTCATGTGTGTTTACAGGTACTTAGGAAAATGCCTCCCCATGTTTTTGTGTCTTTGGAACTGGTCGCCAGCCCCTGGACCATGGAGGCAGGCTTGGGGTAGTTGCGGCTCGAGCCCGGGTAGTGTTGGGTCTTGATAAAGTGGTATCACAGGTGGTTCATTCCATGGGATGCTATTCGGACATCCCTAAAATAAAAGGAATTGGTTTGGATTTAAGGAAATAGTGTTAACATGTCTCGAGAGTGGATCTCTAGACAGGGAGTCCAGTAATTGTGCAGCGGCCGAGTATCCATCCACAAGGACCCTGATAACCCGCTTGTCGACTTGGCATGCTAAGACACTCGTTGTAGGGGAAAATTTGGTTTTTGAATCACCTAGGATTTAGTCACTGACAGTCCTTCTTGAGCCATCTCCCCATCATTGTTGTTGTGATATACATATATTCTTATCTGATCGCGGCACTCCTTGATAAAATTCATGATGTTTCCACGAAGACAGCTAGCCAAGATACTAGATTTGGTTAATGATGACGACCCTGTGAGCTACATGGCCTTAGTCTAGGACCCATTATGTGAGCCCCGTTCTCCATGTGGGCCGGTAGAAGAAACCCCATCTGGTGAGCAGTGGGCAGCTCCAGTAGAGCAGACGGGGCTTGAGCGCAGGTTGAGCATGCACCGTGAGTTCCAACGGTAGAGACTGCTAAGGATCAGTGGTGAGCCAAACCCTCAGGAAGCAGAGGTTTGGCTGGAGACATTGGTTTTCCTTTTCAGGCTTGTGCAGATGCAGACAGATCTCATGGTGGCTTTGGCCGCCAACCTTTTTCATGTTTATCTTGGATTTGGTGGAGTCTGGTGACTCAGTTTCTTGACGAGTCGTCACTTTCATGGGGCAACATTCAATTGTTATTTCATGAGGAGTTTTTCCCCTCCTTCTTACGCTCCATTAGGATTCATGATCTCCTGCAGTTTCAGCATTGATGGATGATGGTGGCCGAGTATGCGGCTAGTTTTGCAGACCGTGCATGCTTTTACCCAGACTTGGTTCATGACGACAACATCCGAGCACGGAAGTTTGAGTAGGGTCTCCGCTGAGAAATTCATGCTAGCATAGTACCCGTGGGCATTTCCACATATGAAAAGGTTCTATAGAAGGTTCTGGTGATATAGATCTTCCTGTCATGTCCTAGAGTTGGTGGTGGAAGCAGGCACGTTGGAACCGAGACGTCTCTTGAAAGTAGTGGGTGTCGGCAAGCAGAACCTTGACGCAGGTTGCTTTCTGACAACCGGACTCAGGGGCGCGATCGTACACTATGGTGGTGCTGGAGGGCACCAGTTCAACCTGAAGTGATTTGGTGCTATGCTTGTAATGGACGAGGTCACCTGGGACGGGACTGTCTGACTAGGCAATCAGAGAGCTTCAGGAAGGTAGCAGGTGCACAACCACGACAAAGGCATCGTCGTGATCAGATTAGTTCTTAGATAGGTTGCGCTAATAGAGGAGTGGGAGGAGCTCGTAGAGGGAGATGACCTTACGAGGCCTTCTCATCAACACTAGGTGGTCCACGTCAGGCTCTGGGAGCTGATAGTTGGGACCGTGGACACCCGCGAGCTATGGATGTCTACAATCCTACAGAGCATGTGGTGGTAAGCGGTACACTCTACAACTCTTCTACTTTTTGTAGTATAATTGATAGACTTTTTGTGTGAAATGATTTTATCCCGACTCCTTGTTTGAGTTGATACTAGGGTGGCACAGGGCGTCCGTGTAACCCCGTGTTGGTAAGGTAAAAGGCATGAGACCTTTTTCTCTAGTCGATGGTGTCGACACCTTCACCTTTAGAGCATGTAAGAGAGCCTTGGTTGTGGGACATCGACTATGAAACATTGTGTGATCAGATATCCATGGGTGCTTCACCATATGTGTATTATGAACGAGGGAATCATTGTGCCCTTTCCTAGGTCCAAGTGGTGATTCCAGTCATAGCGTGCGATGTAGGGGTTCGGTCAGGGAGGTGAGCTACCCCAGAGAGACTTCAGGCCGTTTGAGACTGTGCAAAGGGATGGTGAGGTTCCCTACTACCTTTCCCTAACCCCTAAGTCAAGTGTGGGTGCACGAAATCTCCGGGATGGATTACCCAATAAGATTTGTGCGTTCTCCTATGCACTTTATCAGCAAGGGTAGACCTCGCGTGAATAGATAAAACCCATTGGTCTGTGTGCGGTGACGCGGAACTATGCAAGATTTCTTATGGGTACGGGAGAGCCAGGTGTGGGCTTAGTACCCTATGTTTTTTTGGTTTTTCTTATCGGGGATGAAAAGCATTAATGAGGGAATGATGTAAGAACCCAGTTTTGTCCATAAAGGACATTGGAATATTCATTATATTATTCCAGAGTAGCGCCTTCTGACGGCATGTGATTTCGAGCCCCGGTGTGGCTGTAATTAAATTTTTAGTGCATTTACATTGGGAATGCCAAATAAATTGGATAACTGTTAAATGGTGATCCAGATCAGAAACATTAGTGTACGGATGGGTCCATATTGGGGTTTTTACCCTAGGAATGACATAAAACATGTCGGCACGGGACTTTTGGACCCCTCGCTCGCTATCAAAACATGAAATAGATAAATTAAATAATTTATTTATTTTTTTAATGGATTAACTCAAGTATCTCTTAAATGGTGGCTTGGATTGGAAAACTGAGGGCAATGTTGAGTTTGGAGCGTGCTGTTTACCCTAGGAGGGGTGTATGTTTCGCGGGAGCGGACCGTCTGTGAAAATGGCCCTAGGGGCATTTTCATAATTTAGCGGCCTTGGTCATTAAACCTTGTAACATTAAAAAGGATTCTCAGAATAAAATTCTGAGACCAACATTGCACTCGGAGCATCGTTTTTATCCCAGGGGTGCCCTTCTTTTTGTTTGCGTCGAGAGCGGAGTCGGGGGCGTGTTGGGCGGGGGAGGGGGGGTTTAAGTGTTTTCTACTTAAAAACACCACCTCCCTCTTCATTTTAATCTTCTTATCCTGGATGGTGGTAGGTGGCATCCCCCTCCCTCTCCTCCTCCACTCCGGCGAGGCAGCTCCGGCGAGGCGTGACCACTCCGGCGGGTCGCCGATGAAGTGTCAGGCTACGCCCACGAGGTATGAGGTTTTTTTCCCGTTTTTAAATTCCCACACCAACTTTGAACTAGGATATTAGTGGAGAATTTCTTCCTGATTTTAGATCCAATCACATTTTTGCGTAGAGTATGTTCTGAGCTTTCTGATTCTTGTTCCGGAATTGAATTCTGAGTTCCGATGTGATCGCAATCGTCCGCCGAAGTTCTGCGGGTATTTGGGATTTTTTTCTGCATTCGGAGGCTCCAGGCGGCGGCGCCAGCTTCAGGATGGCGGTGGCGACTCCGGGATGGTGGCAGCTTCAGAGGATGGTAGGTGGCGGCAGCCTTCGTCTCGACGGAGGCAAGCCGAGGGTGCCAGCCGGGCACGACGATCGGGGTCACGGCCCGACCCAGGCGGCGGACCAAGACCCGCGTCCCGTGGGTCTCTGTGGAAAAAGGGACGGGCTGTGTCGGCCGGTCGGTGGAGGTGGGCCACACCGCGTGGCTGGGCCGCGGGCCGGCCGGGGCGGTGCAGCCCGAGCGAGGCGGACCGGCCGGACCAGGTCGATACGGCCCAAAGGGGTCCCCCCCCCTTAAAAATTCGGACACCCGTATCTTTTGCTATGGACGTCCGTTTTGCATACCATCTGCTGCAATGTACTCCAGACGTCAAGGAGATCTTTTTGAGATGTCTTTGGGAGTTATTAATTCTCCAAACGAGGGGCCTCGGAGGTGTGACACGCCTTTAAGTGGTTTGGCGTTTTTCCAGGGGTTCGTGTTTTGAGCGGCACAGACGCATTCGATGTCCGTTTTGAGCACCGTCGGCGGTGTTGGGATCCTGGTCTGAAACCGAAGTTTTGCAGTATAGTTTTAGGCATTGAGGATAGAGTTGAGGTGTGGGACCCATAGCCCATCCTTCAAGCTGCGAGCAATATTTAGCAACTTTCTTATCGGACGTCTGTTCGGGGCGTGCGAGTAGTCGTCTTTGGGTTTTTTTCGAGGAGATTGCAATGGTGCAATCCACCCGCTCTAATTCCGCAAGCCGATGTAGGCCCCGTGAGGGCCGTTTTGGGAGATGACGGTTATTTTCAACTTTATCCTCGGGTGTCCGTTTTGGACAAGTGAATAGTCCATATTGTGTACTTTTTCAAGAGAATCGCAAAGGTACGATCCGTTGGCAGGGTTTTGGAACCGGGATGCGGGTCCCATGGAACACCGCCCATGTTCGGTATGTTGGAACACACCTTTTTCTCCAGACATCCGTTCCATGCAAGTAAGAAGTCAATTTGACGTGTTTTTTCAAGAGCATTGCGATGGCGCAGTTCGCCCGACCTTTTTCGGGGACGTGGTGTGGGTCCCACCCAATGTGGCTAAAATAAATAGTACCTTTTTTCACTGGGGGTCCATTTTAGGCGATTGAGTAATCAATCCTGTGTGTTTTTCCGAGGGGATCGTAGTGGTGTGATCTGTTTGTTCAGTTTCGGGATCATGGGGTGGCCCCCACACGGGTTGGTTATGGTGAATAGTACTTTTTTCACCGGTTGGTCATTTCGGGAGAGTAAGTAGTCAATATTGCGTATTTATCCATGAGGATTACAATGGTGTAATCTGTTCAGGCGAGCAGAGCCTCTTACGTGATCTTATTAAATGTGGAAATAGGAAAGGTTCTCTGATGGCGGTTCTTCTTGCTGTGTTTGGCAGCGAACCCTTGGCGTGAGATCACGTGCACTCTCCTGTGAGTGAAATAATGCTGGAAGAGTTGTGGTTGTCCATGCCTCAACCGTTGAGTTGGAAATTTGGAGTTGATTCGATTACACCTTCGCGTTGACATTGGGGGCCGTGTGAATGTTAGACTTTGGGTTGGAGACATTGAATACTCTAGAAGTATGCAAGAATGCTAGAGGGTACATGTGGTTGATTGTACATGAGAACATTTCAGCGCTGGGTTGGAGTTGGCTTCGGGCCACACGTCGTGTGGTCCCATGTCTGTGTCGTGTTCCGCTTTTCGTACCATTGACATTTAGCGACATAGAGGGTCCTCCTGTTCATGATGGTTTAGATCATCAAGGTTGAGTGGTTTCCCTGGGTTTTTTTCTGGAGTTGGGTGGTTGCATGATACCCACTTTAGGTTCTCTTAGCCAGTGTTATACCATCTATTGGGGATGGCCAGAGCAGTTCTAGGATTATCCTCTAGTAGAGACTGGTCAGTGGGTTGCTCATCGACTTCTTCGGGTTTACCCTCCAGTAGAGACTGGCCAGTGCGTTGCTCACTAACTTCTAGGGTTTACCCTCTAGCAGAGACTGGGTAGTGGGTCACATGAAACTCTTATGGTCTACCCTACAGCAAAGACTGGCCATTGGGTCACCCGACGACCTCTTAGGGTCTACCCACTAGCAAGGCTGGGCAGTGGGTCTCCCATTGTCTAGTTCTAGGTCTACCCTCCAGCAAGGCTAGGCAGTGGGTCGTTTGACGACTTATTCCAGGTCTACCCTCTAGTGGGGCTGGGAAGTGGGTCTCCTGATGATGTTTTAGGGTTTACCCTCCAGTAGGGCTGGGCAGTGGTTCACCTAATATCTTGTTAGGGTTTCCCCTCCATCAGGGTTGGGCAGTGGGTCACCTGTTGACATTTTAGACTCAGTCTTTTCTACTAGGCTAGTCTATGTCTTTACTCCGTGAATATTGGAGCAAGACCCTTGTTTGTACGGGTCAGTGATGTGACAGCTTTGACTTTGAGTAGACCTCTCGACTGCGGGACAGAAACATGGTGTGGTTTGATGTTCCCCCAGAACTCCAAAGAGCGAGGGGAACATTCCCCACCGCGACGCATCCTTGTGACGTGACCTAAAACCATGTGGGCGAGTCTGTGCCGCCCAAAGCGGATAGTGTAAAGGTGCGGTGATTTGAGCCCCTTGACTCGCAGTTCGGGGTAGATATGCAGGATGTTGTGGCTCGATGGTGTTTACTTTTGGGACTGTTGGGTACTCATTTACTTGGGTTCATATATAGGACATAGACCCCCTTATGATCTGGTTTGGGTTTCTTGATAGAGCATATATATATGTGTAAATCTTGTTATAGTACTCACTTCTTGGGTTTGGTTACACTCCATATAGGAGTGGCGACGAAGCACGAGGGATGCCACGTTATTTCTATGTCTAGCTTCTCATGGTTGGATGATTCTACTCTCCTACTATAGGTAGCAAAGAAACGACGAGAAGTTCATCTTCTCAACGTTTCCATCTCCTTATGTCGAGACGAGTCTACATCCTTTCTCTTGTTGGGTTGTGCTGGACTCTCTAATGTTAATCTACTGCACTCTCGGTTTTACTCCTTTACTTTCCCCTATTTGATCTACTGCTCACCCTTTGGTACCTCTTTTGTTGCTCCCTTGAGCCTTCAGGGTATCCTACTGAGTATTTTTTTACTCACCCCTCTTTGGGATTTTCCCGCACTTGGTGTGCCCTTGCAGATAACAGACAGGATGGTCGTGACTTCAATGTATCAAAGGATTTCGGGATCTTGGACCACGTGTGGTGGTCGTTTTCAGGTTCTAGGTGGGGGACCCTTCCAGTTTTTTACTTTTGATCACCTGTTTCCGGGCTGTGGTACTTTTCTGGTTGGGCGCATGTTTTATCCCTTTTACTTTTAGTTTACTTTCAGCACTTTCTTTGTACTTTTAAAGGTTGATGAACATTGTGGTTTATTTATAGCAGTTGGTAATTTTCTTTTCATTTTACTCTGCACTATTGCATTGAGTCTGCTATGTGTGTGTGTACATGTACTTAGGAAAATGCCTCCCTGAGTTGTTGTGCCTTCAGTGCTGGTCGCCAGCCCCGGGCCTATGGAGGCAGGATTGGGGTAGTTGTGGCTCGAGCACGGGTAGGGTCGGGTCATGACAATATATAATCTTATTGATCATATATATATATATATATATTAATAATTAGCATAAATTTATAATGCATGATTTTGGAATAAGTCCAACTAAGCGTAAATCTAATAAAAGAGTTTTTTTTTATCCCAAAATGCGTCTGTGAAACAAGTTCTCAATTATACACTTATTCTTATGATATGGTGTGTATATTTTATATTTCAAATTTTTTATAATTATAGAGTATTTAATCAACATAATTAATGTCACATATTATGTTATCTCATTTAATCTGTATTTATTCACGTGTTGTAATATACATAATGATTTTTTTAACAATATCACTTTTTTATTCCTAATTGTTTATGTTTAAATTTTTTCTAGGGGGAATATATACAATATTCTTATTAAAACCAATATCTTTTCTTATACATTAATTAGTTCTATTTTTAATGCATTCATTCCATTGACCCATTCATTGGTACTCAAACCCAGTGAACAAGAGTTTATATAAAAAGCAGACATTAT
This sequence comes from Viscum album, assembly GCA_963277665.1. Taxonomy (NCBI): domain Eukaryota; kingdom Viridiplantae; phylum Streptophyta; class Magnoliopsida; order Santalales; family Viscaceae; genus Viscum; species Viscum album. The sequence continues at coordinate 371,392,776 of OY728160.1, read as the reverse complement.
TTCACATTTTTTTTGCCATGTTTCTTTTTCATCCATATACACATTATTTGTTTTCTTCAATAATTATCATTTTTTACATAAATTATTAATTAATGTAATATTATGTTATTTTTAAAATATTACTAAATATTTAAGAGGAAATTTTTCACCATATTCCATTTGGGCCAGCTTTTACTATCATTACAAAAGTATGAGGAAAATGTTTTCAACAATCACCACATAATAAAAATCTCACAACGTAATAGCCATTATTTCTTATTAAAATTAATTTAAACATTTATATGATTTTAAAAAATTAAATATTAACCTTATTCTTCTAGAATATTTCATTTTTAATGGTATCTAAAATAATAGAAAATTATTTTCTTATTTTTTTGGAAGGGAATTTTAATTCAAATTTGTTGGTTTTTTATACACTCCAAATTTTCTTATAAAATAATTTTTACTTTCAACATTAAATTATTTTAAATTATTTTAAAAATAATTTTTTAAATGTTTCATTATAAGACTATGAAATAAGTTTTAGAGTTTATTTATAACATCATTTTTACAATAATGTTTCAAATGGTTTAAGAAATTAATTTTCAATATTTTCCCTTTTATTCTCATTTTAAATTTTCAAAGGAAATAGATTTACTAAAAAAAATTATTTTATAATGAATTTATTGTCTATATTCATCCCTTATTGAATTATTATTACACCTTAGTCTAGGAATATGAATTAATTCTAAAATAATTCACTTCCTCAACGTTAAGTTCTCTATTACCCTTTACCATTCATTGATATTATTTTACTCCATTATATCCATGTTATTTTATTACATGGATAGGATTATCATCATTTAAATGTTTACTAAATAATATTCTAGTAATTATATGAAGCATGAATAGAGAGAATACTATAAAGAATGTAATATCATTGATTGGGGAAATAATGATGTTCCATATACTCAACTCAGAATAGTTAATTCTTCATTATTATAAAAGATTAATGATGAATTGTATTGCTCATTAAACATATGAGTAATTCAGTGGAAATGTGTGTGTAAATATTAGGGCCTATAATTATATATCCACTTGAGGTATCAGTGGGTATTATGAGGAAAACATGAATGTATATCAGTCGGTGTAGATAGCCTATACAATGAAATATGCCTTTTCCAAGAGGAATTTGTGATATGTAAAATGTTTTAATTTAGAAACCAATATAGTTTGTAAATGTAATTTCTGGGATTCCTTAAGGATATCGGAAATTTCATAGTTTAGTGGACTTGATGAATGGAATTGTCTATTTATCAGGGACTTGAATATATGATTTATATGTATGGAATTATTCATTTCTTCAATATGAATGTACTTATTATATTCGGTGTGAATATTACACTAATATTATCCATGGATGAGTCTCATGACTAAGCTATTTTTTAAATGGAATATTTATTAATTTTATAATCTTTATTATTGTTTATTACTTATGTATTCATTATATATATTTTTATTCTCATTCCCTTACTACACATTTGAGATAACACTATATTATGTTTTCATTTCATCAAGGTATTAAGAAGGGATCATTGAATCCTTTAAATGGTGTAATTAAGGAAATAAGACTTTTTTATGATGATTACAATATATTATTTATGTTTTAAATTTATTATGAGATTCATGTGGGTATCCAGTATCCCAATACTGTTAAAATGATAGTTCCATTGGGATGTGATCACTTATACCTTGTACCAATGAAAAAAATGTAAAAAAACCACTTTTGGGTCTAGAGTATTGGTTATTATTGTTGGAATAAATGTAATTTTATTATGACCCTTAGGTGCTAGATTTTAGAATAACATTACTAGTTCAGTTTTTATGATAAAATCATAGAATGTTCAATATCATTTTATGTATTTGTATGTTTTGGAATAACATTCATAATGATTTGATCTAATTAAATTTATTCTATTTCTTGAGAGAGAATATAGTATAATAAATGGAAAAAATATATATCCTCATAATTAATTTAGGGATTCACTTCCTATGAATGTAAACATAGATGGTGTTGGAGGTGAGAAAATTGTGACTATATTTGGGAAATTGACTTAGGATATGCCCAATAAACATGACTATATGAAACAAATTATTTCTCTATAGCATGATGCAATAATCGTTTACTTTTTTATATGGAAAAAACCTCCATCGTTTAATGTAACTACTAATCCATTGATAACATAACAATGAATCAAGACCATACTTTTTTTTGGATTTTATAAGTAATGAATGATAGAAGGTTATTTAAGAATTTAATATTAAAAGCACACTTATGGATAAGGTTGGAAACCATAACTATAGGCTAAAAAACCGAGGATATAGGTTATATCCATGATTCTCATAGCCATGGCTATTGCAGCCATTACAATAGACATTTTTAGTATCCATTGTTTTTAACATAGCAGTTGTAGTATATATCCAATGTTTTAACCGTGGAAGTAAGTATTTATTGGAATAGTTTAACCATAGATATAGGTGTGTGTTTCCCTAATTTTAACCAATATAGTATATCTATATATCCATGGTTTTAATTATTAGTGTAGGTGTGTTGAACCATGGTATTAACAATGAAAATATAGTATGTGAATCCATGGTTTGAACCATGTAATTATATGTGAGAATAGTAGATAAAATCATTGAAATCGGTTACTAGAGCCATGGTTCTAACAATGGAAATATCTAAACAAAAATTAATTGTAGAGTTAACTATTATGCAGTATAGCTTCATTTTTTTAAATAATAAAATCAAAAAAGAAAATAGAAATACAATACAATAATTAAATATAAAATTGTCAGTTTATATTTAATAAAAACAATCAAAATTATCTATGTGTAAATATATAAATTGGAAATAATGATTCTCACCAATTTCATTTGAATTCACATTAACACCAAAATAATTTTTGTAGATATCAATAACATTCCCATCAACATTAACATGTGGGCCTCCATCACCCCCTTTATCACCACAAACACCCCATAACCACAAAAATCATCACTATAATCATCAAAATATCCACTAGTATAATAGTAAACATATATAAAACCATGAATATCCATATAAATGATGAATAGAATTAGTAAAAATTTACTGCTGATGCATCCTTTAACATAAGTAAAGATCATATCATTGATATTATTTTAGAAAAGTGTTCCTTTTTTTCACTTCTATAAAGACACATATTAAAATTGTTACATTATTATATAGATAATTGAATTTAATTATTCATGGGTAACAAATCCTATATTGTTTCATGAACATTCATTACCTAAATAATAAATATTTAGAAGTCGCAATTTTTTTCTAAGATTAAAAAAAACTCTTCCTCTGTTCTTATCATAGTAGACATGATGTAAATAATTATTTGGTAAAAGTTTACCTAGTTCATTATCCACTAGATAATGTAGATAATCCAATAAATAGTGATAACCTTTTAGTAAATAATAATATAAATTAATAATATAAAACATGAATGTAACATATAAAATATAAATAAATTTGTTTAAAATATTAGTGTATTTTTCTATTGTGTTTCCTCATATTAAGTTACTCTATATTTCTTGTATTTACTAGTAAAAAGAATTATTGGTCATGGAAAACATTCATAAATATAAAATTATTATTTTATGTATAGAAATTAATACTAAATAAATTAAAAAATAATTACATATTCCACGTTAAATGATTTATTACATGTGATGGTTCTTGATCTGTTATTGATGTAACAATCCATGTTTAGAACTGGACTAAAATTTAGAAGCAACTTAATCCTCTTTAATTATTATATGGGTCATCTATAAAAATGAGATTTTGAATTGAATGTATATAATTGGAATTATTCGAATTGTTGTTTTTTGACTTGGGTGAAGGATCGTTAAGTTTCCGAGGTGGCTCGAGGAGTTTTGGGAGCACCAGACATGAAAACACCATGTTCATAAATGCTACATAGGGTGTAAAGTTTGTTTAAAACCATATAGCCCACAAAAGGTAACTACATGACCTATTGTTGGTGGGAATAGGTGGTGTGCACAGGCTACAAATGGGTTTTCAAACCGTGCACCTAACCCACACGCTTAATGGCATTAGAAAGTGGCTAATCACTATTCATCGTGCAGTTTGAACATGGTTTCCAAATAGTGTGGATGTCCCATGTAGGGTTTCCTAGGTGTCTAGATGGGGGAGCACGGTTGGCACATAGTTTGTTAAAATATGTGGCCCAAACCATTCACAGAGACCTTTAATAAAAATTGAAATTATTTATATTAAAATAAAATAAAAATAAATTAAAAACTTTAAACTAAAGACTCATCGCTATATACCTTATATTTATCTCACACCCCACTAGCGCGGTTCCCCTTTGATACATGATGATAGCCCCCAACTTTTTCCACAGTTATTCATTATTCGACAAGATTTCTTTGTTATTTCCCTCCAAAACTATGAGGTAAGGTATGTGGTCTTTCCTCTTCTGTTTGTCTCAACCTATTTTCTGTCACCCTACAATGTTCTCCCAATCCCAAAAAGTGGGTTAACATAGTTTTTCATTGTTTTTTCCTTCAATAGGGAGTGTGAATGGCCTCTCAGGTTATGTTCGGGACTGTTCTAGAAACCACCACTGAAGGCTAGGTGGTTCAGGTCATTTCGGTTCACCACTACCATCCAAGGTACAGATTTACCCATTTTAAATTTTTTTATACCATCTATTTTAGGTTATTATTATTATTTTAGGGTTCATATTAATTATATTGTAGTGTGTTAGTCCCTTTTTCACGTGTTTTCATGTCTCTGAGTCTATAAAGACATTCTTACGTATGCCTAGGTAATATTATGTATATACATATATATATATGTAGGTTTCCCCGTTATGTATATATTCTTCCATGGAAGGTAATATACATGTATGGGGATAAGTGTGTCTCCTTATATATATGAAAATTCATAAATAGGTGAGTAGGGATAGGTATATATATATAATTAAATGAGTCAGTTTCCCCTTGCACATGTTCATGGGCCATGAGATTATGTACCTTGGGGCTAGGTGTCATTATATATATTTGAAGGTGAATATTATGATTTGGGGAAGAATAAAATTCTATTTATAAAGGGACATGACCTAAATGTTCAATTTTGTTTCACCCAAAGGTGGTGTCCCTTTACATGCCCCTCTAATTTTAGTAATGCATTAATTAAATTTTTATTCTCACAATTTATAGATTTAATTAATATAGTATGTTTTTCTGGTTTAAATGATTCTATTGATAAATTTAATGAAATTATTATAATATATAAATGATTTTTTAGTTGGAAAAAATCATGATTTCATAATAAAACCCATCAAAAAGAGGTGGACTACCATGAAACAAAAAAATTATTGTTAGAATTTTAATAGATGATTAGTTCATTACTTTGAGGCCTTTTTATCATTCTACCTTGGTTAGAACTGGAATGTTTTGGGCATTAGCCTAATATTTAAACTTAGTGAACTGCCTTGTTAGTGGAAGTCACCGAGTAGGAGTCTTCCCTTCATCTAATGACACATCTCCTTTCACATGGCCCCTTTAAATGCAGTTTCCATGTTATAATGAGTTAAAAGATTTTTTTTAGTAAAGGGAATGGGTAGAGTGTCTTAAAGAAGTCAATGGTATTTGTTAAGGGGGAGTGAACATGATCTTTTCATGTAATTTTCCTTATGTCCATTTTTTATGTTTATAAATTTTGATTAATATGACAATAAGTGGAGTTGTCTTACATTAAAATGCATTATATGTATTAAATAGATTAAATGAAATTGGAAAATGTCTAGATTGAAACTTTTTTTCATGTCAAACAATTTTCCATGTTTGGAAATTTGAATACATTGACCCCAAAAATGATGTATTTCCTTATGAATTGTTTTCCATGAATGGATTTAATGATAAAATATGTGTTAATTTGAAATGCGTAAGAGGTTATGCCAAATTTGATGGGTTTTAATGAATTTTCCTTGTGTATGAATTATGAATATGGTATTTCGATTTGAAATACATAAAAGGTAATACCTTATGAATTATATTATAATTAAAAAAATTATATTAATTTGTTATGGATGGGAGGAATTTATACCCCATTCCATCTATGAAACTGATTATGGATGGGAGGCTTGTTTACCCCATGCCAGCTATCTTCTATTCACAGATGAGAGGCATTGTTACCCCATGTCAGTTATATATATACGTCTATGTATGTGAGGCATTATTACCTGATTCCATTTTTATCTACATATATAGAAGGGAGGCATGCTTACCCCTTGCCAATATATTCAATATATTGATGGGAGGGATTCTTACCGCATTCTAGTGTTGTTATTTATTAAGAAATTGAGGAATTCTTACCCCATGCCTTCTTATTATATATGTACGGGTAAGAGGAATGATTACTCCATGATAGTTACAACCTCTATATTCTTGTATGAACATGAAGAATTATTACCCTATGACAGATAATATATATATATTGTGACATTATTAGACTCTTATTTTGGAAAAAAGCCGAAACTAGTTTAACCGTCAGGTGTCCCTTAGGAACCTAGATGGGTGTTATTTTTTTATGTAGTCCCATTTACTAAATTATCCATACATGATTACAGTTTAATTTATATTACATTGTATTGGGATTGATACCATGGGTGTTGGCCTACTGATATTTCATCCCACACCTTTATTATATACCCTTGGTACATGAGCACCCCCTTTTATCTATAGATCCTAGGTTTCTTATGCAGTGCTGCATGTACCATGGAGTTTTGAGAAAAGAACGGATACAATGCTCAGGATGACCATTGATATAGTTTTAGGGATTCTTAGTTATTTTAATTATCTGAGTCATGTACTGAAGTATGTTTTATTTTTTACTACATTATATAATGTATCATCCATCATCCAAATATTTTATAAATTGTGTGGTCCACTTTTTTAAAATTTTTAATATTGGAATTGTACTGTTGTATTTTATTTATTTACGGATTCCATTTTTATCATTTATTTACATTCACTTATATCACTTTGTATCCCTAATAAGGGGGTATAGTCAACCCAATATCACCTCACGAGACCCTCGTTACTAGTCAATAGCCTCTTGTATATGGGAAGATTCTCTTGAGGCCATGTGACAAATTCCTCCATCTACTAGTTGGATGGTAAGCTGGTTTGATATTTTACAAACTGGAATCTATGGTTAAAAATTCTCATTTTTATTACTAGTTTGGTTTGGTAGATAGGATAATAATAATTTTTTGGTTCTTGGTTAATTTTCGTGCTTAGGAATGATCACTCCACATGTGGGAAATGACCAAGTGTCTAGGGTTTGGAATTGTTCTTTCCATTATTTTTTATTACAGTTTAATTTTATTTTCACCAAGAGTGGGTATTGTATTTTCATCATTTAATGATTTTTTTAACTTTATAGAGTTTTACGTTTGGCCAGATATGGAAATAAAGCTACATTTAAGGAATCTTTATAAGAATATAGGGATTAACATGTCATGAATGTTCTATAGAATATAGTTGGATTAGTATATTTCCTGCTAAATTTGAAATGTGTGCCTTGAATACTATACCACGTTTAGGTATTTATTGTTAGGATTATTTAGATATCATGTTTCATTGATGATATGTTATTCTTCCTTTATTGTTTATGTGTTGAACTCCAATGTTATAGCATGTTCTATGTTTACTTGTTATGATGGAATGATTTTATTGTATTATATATGGGTCATGAAAGAATGAGAACCAATTTTTGTTTTTAAGGTGAAATGGAACCTTAAAAATAGGAAGGGGTAACTCGTATATTCAAACCCCATTGAGCATAATATAAATTCTGGATTAGATTATGGATAAAATATAAAGGCTATTATGTATTGAATAAAAATGTGAATTAGTTAGTAAATTGTATCAAAAAGCAAAACTACCATGTGTGTGGGTTCTTTATAGGTTGGTAGGTGTCCACCCTTATAGATAGACTAATACACATTTTAGCATGATATAATTTTAATTCGAATATAGTTTTGATAAATTAGATCTAGTTTTTAATTTATGGAGGGAATGGAAACATCAAGAATTAGATAATGGAAACCCATATCAAATTTAATGAAAAAATTTCGTTTGAAATGGATATAAAATTTATATATATTTGTTTTGATCTTAATTCATTTGTCTTAATGAGACCCTCAAAGGTTTTCTAAACTATTGAATGGAATTTTTTATTTTAAATTTCCTAGAAATGATAGGATTTCAAAATCTATTTAATGTTTTTAAAATGATGTTTGATACAACTTTCATGTCTTGTTTTCAAATGGGTACTAGTTGTTGGTGTTAAATCTTTAAAAGAATAATGTATAAAAGTGACTATATATAAAGGGCATGGAAAATGGAACCTATATCAGTTTCCTATTTTGAGACCATCATGAAGGGGTTATTTAGTTTCTCTTGATATTCCTTGGAATGGAGAAAATAGATTTCTTCTTGGGCTATTTCGTTTTTATAAATTTATTTAGATGTTCATAATTTAAGCCTAGTGAATTTTTTAGGATGTTACCAAAAGATTCAATCAATGATTTTTTTTCATAAGGGTCTATCCCATGATAAGAAACTCCCTTAGAATATGATTTCCAAGCTTGTTCCATTTGTTTTCTGAAATTTGGTTTCATTTAGGTACCATTACATTGAATATTAATTTATGTTTTTAAATAAATCCCTTGATCGGATGGGTGGTCATGTCATTCGTCTACATTTTTATGGGATTTATCATCATATAATTATTGTTCTTAATAGATTTAACGTGCCTAGGGAACATTCAGCTACATTATAGATCATTTAAACCATTTTCTTCATTTGTAGTGGATGACTTGACATGTCATTGCCCAAGTGAAATGTTATATGGGGAAATACGAATTTGGAATAAATATATTGTTCTGTTGAGTACAGTCTCATTTCATCTGTAAGTATAGTCACATGAGTGTCAAATAATAAAGGTCTCCCAATGCTCGAGAGTTTTTTTGGGATTTGGGTGTTTGAAATGTTGATCAGCAAGGCTAGGTTTTCATTCCTTTTACTAAATGTTTTTGGTTATGGGTGTTTTTTTATCTAGAAAACTTCTGAAAGGATAAATTGTTTCTCTTTTAAATCGCCAACTAGGACACTCCTACGGTATAGAGCATCATGCTGAATCTGGTAAATGTGGCTTTCCAAGTGGAAGGGACACTACATAAACTGCATTTTAGGGATATTTGATCATGTTTGAATGCCTTTGAGGTTTTGAGTCTTAAATCATGTGGATGCGATGGAAAGTGAAATTAAGTTCCTTATTTAATGTTAACCAATTGTTATTCAACTATTCTTCATTATAGTAACTGGGTATTATTGACTGAAATCAATGTAGGTCCTCTTAGTGTATTCTGTTGAGTGACGAGAAATTACACTATCTTAACGTCATCCTAGATACACTAAAATAGTTTTAGACTTACACCTATCTAAATCTCAAAATGTTGTTGATATTTTTTGGTGATTCTCTTATGGTATTACATACTAAATGTGTGGTTTCCTTTTTGGTCTGGTTAGAAACATAATTGGGAGTTGGGTATGAGCTTCAGTAAACATCCTCATGATGAATGTGAGATTTCATGGGAGAGGGAATCATTGTTTGTCTTTTAAAACATCAGACGTATAAACTGGACATCTTTTTAAATAGTCGATTGAAATGGCTTGACACTTCACCTATTTTTTAATGAATATGGTTAGTGGAGAACTATTTTTAGCAACATATTTAGGTGAAGAAGAGTGTATTTGGGGTTAGCCATGGATTTTCATGATAAGCTATCTTGACCTAGGCTTGAGGTTGATATGGAATCAACCATTGTATCATTTAAAAATCACGCTAGGATAATTTGTTGAATTTGTGGATTGTGGTTTGAAAGGAAATTACAAACGCGGAGGATGTGTACTTTAAATTTGGATATTTAACATTAAATAATATGGTGGGAAGTAACTTTGGCTAGATTCATATTAATAAAATGATGTGGTCAGGTCTCCTAATACATGGCCTTTGGTAAGATCTATCTTGATATGTCGGTTGGAGAACGAGTGTTGGCTCATGTTTTAAATGGATCACATTCCATGTGTTTAACGAATTATCGGAGGTGGGTTGGGTGTTTGGGAACAAAAAATGACCTTTTGAATGAAGCATCACGACCCCAATGGGTCATGTGATCTATTCATTGTTCCCGAGGGCTTCTTTGGGATGAGAAGTTCTGAGGTGGGGAGGTTGTAACGATTCATATTTTGAACCAAACAAAAAATCGTAAGTAATTTGTAATTTTTCTATTAATTGATGGGTATTTTTTAAAATTATCCATGGGAATTGAATTTTGAAAGTTGTAAAACGTATAAATGATTTATTTTACTCGGGTGATGGCTCATTAGGATTTTCTGGTGGCTCAAAGACTTTCAAGTTCACCAGACATGAAAAAAATGTTATTTAATAGATATAGAGGGTGGATTTTTTTTTTGAAACCGTGTGGCCCATTAGAGGAAACCATGCAACCTGTTGTGATTGAGAAGAGGAGGTGCACATGGGTTGCACATGATCTTCCAAGCTGTGTTCCTAGACCACATGATTAGTGGCATTGGAAAATGGAAAAGCACTATTCACCACATAGTGGGATCATTGTTTCCAAACAGTAAATGTAGACCGTATAGCGTGTCCTAGGTGTCCAGAAGGGGAAGCAAGTTTGGTTCATGGTTTGTTAAACTGTGCGGCCCATATCTTGAACCTATACTTGTACTAAAATGAAATTTTATTATTCTAAAATAAATAAAATCCTATAACTAAAAACGTATCACTCTCTACTTCATACATGACCCATACCCACTAGGGGGTTCCCCTTCGAAGTGAGAGGACACCCCCTCTAGATCCCTCCATAGTTCAATCTTCGTCCAAATTTTAGCGATATTTCCCTATGAAGCTATGAGGTAAGTTATATGGTCACTATTCCTCTCTTTTTGTCAACTGATTTTGGATTTTTTCCCCCAATGGTGTTTGATCGAACCATAGGTATGGGGTACCTCTATTTTTACTTATTTATTCCTTTGATAGGGGTACAAATTGCCTCTTAGGTCATGTCCGGGAATGTTCTGACAACCACCACTAAACGTGAGGCTGTTGAGGTTATTTTGATCTGCCGCTGCAATATGAGGTATATGTTTATACCATCTTCTTTGTTTCTCACAATCTATTTTAGGTTCTTTTAGGTATTTTTGGGTTCCTATTAATTATCTAGTAGTGTGTTTATCCCTATTTCTTATGGTTTAGAGTCTCCATTTATAAGGTCACTCACCCACATATGAATATTTAAGTATATATATAGGTTCCCCGGTTATATGTGTTTTCATCCATGGAAGTGAATACACATGTATGTGGACAGGTTTTCCTTTGTATATATATGATAATGCATACATAGGTGAGTAGAGACTGGTATATGCATATACGCTTATGTGTAAGGACCCCCTTGCACATATTCATGGGCAATGTCAATATGTTCATATGGGCTAGGTGTCCCCATATATATGTAGAGGTGTATATTATCAATGGGGGAGTAGAAAATTCTAGTTAGAAATCACCAAGAACCGAATGCTCAGTTTGGTTCTACCCTAAGGTAGGGTCCCTATCCATGCCCCTTTAATTTTAGTAATAAATTAATTATGTATTTATTTTCATAATTGATATATTTAATTAATGCACTATGTTTCACTAGTTTGAATTCATCCCTTGATAAATTCAGTGAAATGCATAAAAGAAATAAATGATTTGTTAGATAGAAAAATAAATATTTCATAATAAAACCCATCCAAAATAGGTGCACTACCTTTAAGAAAAAATTGTTGTGTTAGAATTTCATTATTTCATGGTTATTTTCTTTGATTCCATCTTATGATTTTTACATTGTTAGAACAGACATGTTTTGGGATTTGGAATGTATTGTAAACTAAGTGAACTACCTTGTCTGTGGAATTCACTATGTAGGAATATTTTCTTAATCCAATGACACCTCTCCTTACACTTGGGACCTTGAAATGAAGATTCCATGTTATAACAATTAGATGTTTTGGTTTGAGTAATTTGAAGGGGTGTAGTAGAATAAGAATGATAGTGGTATTCATTATGGTGGAATGAACACTATATTTTTTTGGCATATGACTTAAGTCAATTAACCTTTTTTAGGAATGGTGATTTAGATGCCCATATGATGTGTTTTCTGACATTATAAATCATGATTTGATTTAAGTGGATTAAATGAAATTGGAAAATATCTATATTGGAAATTTTTTTATGTAAACCAATTTTTCCTATTAGTAAAATTGAGTTTGTTGACCGTTTAAATTATGGTTCACCTTATGAAATGTTTTACTTGAATGAATTAAATGGGACAAGATGTTTTAATTTGAAATTCATTAGATGTTATTCTTTACAAGTTTCTTTTTAGAGGATTTGATTTGTGTATAGATTATGAATATGGTATTTTGATTTGAAATGAATAAGAGGTACTTGCTTAGGCATTGCATTAAAATTATCACAATGATTGGAAATGATTATGGATGGGAGGGATTCATACCCCATGCCAGTTATGTAAATGACTATGGATGGGTGGAATGCTTACCCTACGCAAACTATCTTCTATTTATAGATGGGAGGCATGTTTACCCCATGTAAGTTATATATATATATATATATGTCTATGGATGGGGGAAATTATTACCCCATGATAGTTGTATATAATTATATGGATGAGATTAATGCTTAACTCATGCTAGTATATTCTATATATAAATGGGAGTAATTCTTATCCCATTCCAATATTGTAATTGATTATTGATGGGTGGAATTCATACCCTATGCCAGTATTTTTTTTATTAGGAATGTGAGACATTTTAACCCCATTTCAACTTATTATATTTGTTTGGGTGGGAGGCATGCTTACCCCATTCCAGTAACAACCCATATATACATGTATATAAGGGATACACTCTTAAATCATGTGAGATAATATATATATACATAGTTATAGTGTCCAGACCAAACTCTTATTCTAACAATGATCCAAAACTGGTATTGTCGTTAGGTATCCCTGAAGAACATAGATGAGTATTATTTATTTATGTAGTTAGGATTAATAAATTCTTCATACCTGAAAAATGTCTAATATATATGCTAATGGATCGGGATTGACATAGTGAATGTTGACCAACTATGATTTTTCTCACACCCTACTTGGGTACCCTTGGTATCTGTGTATCTGCTTTTATTTATTGGACCTCAGTTTCTTATGTTGTGATGCCTATACCTAAGTGTTAGAGGAAAGGACTGAGTTAAAGCTCATGATGCTCATGGAGATCATCTTTTTATTTTTTTATCTTTTCTTTTTTTGACTCATGTAGTAAATCATGATGTATTTTTACTACTTTTAGTTATGTATCATCCATCATCCATGCGTTGTATAAACATGCATTGGATACTTTTAGTAAATTGTTACTATTTGACTTCTGCTGCTATATTTCATTTATTTACTACCTCCATTATTATCTGTGATATAAATTCTTTTAAAACATTGTGTATATTTGGTTTTTGGTTATAGTCTCCCCACTATCCCTGCTCGAGACTGTCACTACCAGTCAGCCTCCTCTAGAACATGTGGAGAAGTGCTTGAGGTCATGTGACCCATCGGTATGACGACCAATTTAATGGTAATCTATGACCTGAAATTATAATTTAATTCCACATATTATCATGCTTATATATTTCATGGTGCTCTTATTTTTTATGATCAATTTATATTATTTCTATTAGTGAACATAATTGTACATGAATTTTAAACTTTAAAAGATATAAAACATCTCTATTAAAACATAATAAGTCAATGAGTTTGAGACATAACTCAAATTACCATGTTTTTAAAATTTCATAATACTAAACACACACATAAGCACCGCATTTAATTTCAACCATCAAACCAACAAATTAATTTTTATGTACTATGAAATTAACATCTTATATTATAATCAGCGAAACTATTCATTACTGACTAACAGAATAAATAACAAGAAAAATATATTTCTTATAGCATCATTAAACTTTAATTAAATAATTATAAGAAATATATTTCTAAAATAATATTTAACAAGTTATAAAATCATATTTAAATTATATTTGTTTGAATTATGTTCAGTAAAGCATTATTTTTTATGGTTTTGTCATTTCAAATTATATATGAGTATGTTTTCTTTATTTTCACACATCAAAAGTTTGTCCAATTTATTTTTTTAATTATTAAATCATTCTATATATTATCTATTGTAATTTTATAATGATATGTAATAATGTGTTCGCTGGTTTTTAATAATGTTTAAATGAATAGTTTAAAACATCAAGTCGGTTTTTACATAAGTTTCTTTAAAAGAAAAATAATAATATTCATAAAAAGGTGGGTAAATTTAAAATTAATAGAGTTTTTTTGAAATATTTTAATGTGAAATTTTAAATAGTTTTATTTTTAGTTTTTTAAATAAATAATGATGAGTCACTCACTGATTTTGGAAAATAGACATTTTCAAGGGAAACATGTGGATGATTTAAAATGTTTTAAATGTTTTTTTTTCAGGGAAATAATTCCATAAATTTAGATAATATTTTTTTATTGTCCTTTTGGGAATGGTTATAGTTATTAACAATGAATTATTTGAGATATTTTTTCATTGAATGGTGATATTGACTTCTTTTTACTGATTTGGATTATTGGGATTTTCTGTGGTAGATATGATTCGGGGGAGATGAAGGGTTTATTGATTGATTGATGATACATGTGTGTGATTGATATTATATTGTTGGTGTAGGAAACAAAATTCGTTGGATATAATGATTGAATTATTCAATTAAGGTTGAATTGATTTACTTTTCATTAGAGTTGTGTTTTATTAGTTTTTGGTATGTTTTCTAATTGTCTAAACAATGCATGAAGATTTTTGAATTTTATTAATGTTGTTTCATTAAGGAATCACTATGAATATTGGTATATGAAGTAGAAGAACAAATCATGAGATCATGTTTTACTCATATATCAGTATTATACGATTTCCATGTTTTATTTCAATGCGATGAACTTCAAGGTTTACAAATTTTTATAAGATGATGTGGATGAATTTAGAGTAACCTAGACAACATATCAATTATGGGTTGTCCTAATAGAGATTCCTCACTCAAGAGTGTCTTAATTGTGGTTAGATATTAATCATGATCATATGAAAGAGGCTTATTAGGATGTATTAATATTCTTAGTTAGTAATTAGTTTTTCCTAATAGTTTTTTAGTACTAACATGCAAAGAACGCCATGGACCTCTTTTGGAGAAGATCTGGTGCCCCTATTCGTGTGATTCTCTTTGGCACTTTTACTAACTTTATCAAAATTTCTTAGTTAATGACATCATGGGTGCTTGGAATTTCATGTCTTCCTTGTGGAAGGATATTCGATAGAGGATGGAATGATTGTGATTGATGTTTTTTGTTGATGTGAGGGACTGTGTTTAGAAAATCAAGAAGAGTATACTATCCACTTTAAATAAAGAATGATATTGAAAATAAATTTTTTTTATTCTTTGTCATCAAGTGTGTATCTTGGTGATATGAATAGATTTCCAGGTGAATGGTTCATGTTCATAAGTTCTTAGTTTGTTTTTTGGTTTGATGTTTGAGGTTTCAAAAAAGAAGAGCTCTTCATCAAAGTTGACATCACTAAAGGATGGAAGAGTGAAGTGGAAATAGAATTTTTATATTAGTGTACTATTATTTTTTATTATGTTTTTTTGGGGTTTAAAATTTTGGGATTTTCCATTTGGTACATTTAGGGGGGTTTTATTTTGGATATTTTTATTTTTTAAAGGATTTTTTTCTTAAAGTAGTTGTTTTTGTATTAACATTTTTGGTTTTCAATTTATAGTTTTGGGAATTTTTACTCATTATTTTGTATATATTACTTTAAATGTTATAGTGATTACTTAAATGGATGGTAGATCTTAAATTTTTTATTTTATGTGTTTTAAATGGTGAATTCTCTGATTCAATTTAATAGGAAAAAATCCAGATGATGTTTTATTAGTTGAAGTAATGTGGGAATAATAAAACTGATCCTTTTAAACTCCTTCTAGTTTAAAATTAAAGTCTAAATGATTTATTTGTCCTCCATTAAAATTCAGTGGTTCCATGTCAACATAATGTTAACTAGGATCCTGAACGTGTTTTTGATGATCCTCTCTAGAATTCCTTTTTAATTTTTAAAGCTGATGAAAGAAAACCAAATTTATTTATATATCAAGAGGTTCGATATGGAATTAAACATTATTCTTGTTAATTATATCCATATTATGTATCTAATTCATTTATAGTTCTACTATCATCCAATTTTTTTTCAAATTTAACATGCATTGATTTCGGTGATTTAGTTGGTTCAGAACCAGTAAGAGATGTTTCTGGTTGAATCTATAATGTGTTTCCACTAACATATTCAAAAAATGGTTTTACTCCTCAAAACTCACCTCACTTTATATAGAATGAAACAATATATTAATATCTTGGTTTAAATGTGTGAAATGAAATTTTAAATTCATGAAAATAGAAACACAATTGTGAAAATCTTAGGAAACCTCCATATAAATGATGGGAATTGGAAGTTTAATTTTTTCCATGAATATATTTTTAAATATTTTCACTAAATAATATAGTGATATTAGTCCCCAAGAATGTCTCTAGTGAGGTTTCAAGTAGGTTTTAATTATAAATATTTTTTAGTTTTTATTTTTGAAAGGGTTCGAGTAGATTTTGGAAATTTTTGCACCTGAATTATGAAAAATTGAAGATAAATAAAAAGAGTGAATCAAAATATTTAGGATGATAGCTCATTAATTTTCTTGAGATTTTGACATACATCTATTTAGTTCCAAAATGTTTCTCCTATAAAGTTCATTAATTAAATTAATAAAACCACAAAATTAAAAACTAAATGTTCTTAAAAATCATACCAAAACCAATGTATGAGTATTTTTACTCCTTGTAATGCTATATTACTAATAAATAGATCAAATTTAATAAAAAATAATTAACCTCAATTTGATTCAAACTAATATCATGATTACGAAACTTAAATAGTAAACAATTACAAAATATTTATCTATTTAACAATAATTTAGAATAGAATTAAGAGAATATTTTAATCAATATAAATAATATAGTTTAAATTAATGAACTAAAATTCCATATGGATTTAATATGATACATAATTTAAACTGAATAATTATAAGGGGGTTCATGGGTCTTCATTTCTTAGTATTACGAGGGGTTTAACTAGAAACACCTCTAAAGAACTAGAACTCCATTTCTGCTTTTAAACTTCTACTCAGTTGAGTCTCATGAAACAACTTTATTTTTTGTCACACTTACCAATATTTTCTGAGGTTTTCTTGTGTGAAATGACATTTTTAAATAACTATAATAATTAAAAAATTCCTCAAATTTCTACTTCTTTAGAGTAATCACACTCTTTGTATTATCCCATGTTTCCAGTGTCCTTGATATTCCATTTATATTGTTCCTTGGAACATTGTTTAACATTAACTATTTAGTTAATGAATTTCAATAGTTAGATAAAATGGAATAATTTTAATGGTTCGCATGAAGATTCCATGTAATGAATGACAGACGAGACAAAAGATTCTTTATAAGAATTTTAATGGGATCTCGCAGGCTTGGATTCCACTTAAAAGGGCCCCAAGACTAATTTTACACATTTAATCAAGCCCATCTACCCATATGCCCGAGGCTACATACTATTAGAGTGTTCCTAGGGTGTTTCCAATGGAAGACTATTCCCTCATTACTAGAGTGTATTGTAGTAGGTAACATAGAAGAATATGTAAATAACAGAATCTATATAGGTAAACAACATAGAGTTTTTAGAAAAAATATATATAAAATAACAGAACAAATGATCAAATATACATCAAATAATGATGATGTGTTTCACGTTCTATAATTCTGGAAGCATAGTATTGAGTAACAAGAAATAAATTTTATACAAAATTTGGAAAATGGAATAAAAAAAATATCTCCAGCATCCCAGGATCCTTCTCTATCATTTTCTACCAGTTCCTTCATAATAAATCACATGTATAAAGAGTTATTATTCTCTTTATCAACACCTTAATATTTATATTATTTTTGGGTAAAGCTGGAACCAGGATTGGGTTTGAGAAAAATATCAGTAGGCCACTACCAATGATGATTATGACAGCATGTATATGTAATATGAACAAAAAAAGTGTACAAGAATTCATATGTAATAGTAAATAATTATTGTAATTTAAATATCCAAGTCTCTTCTTCAGGCCTAAGTCGGTGTTTGAACGTATAACCAGCTCATTAATTAATTGATTTATTGTTTATATAATTATGTCACATGAGGTAAAACTATCATTAAAAACATATTGTGATTGTAATAGTGAATACTAGAAAATATAACAAAAAAACTTGAGGATAATAATAATGAAGAGGTTCCAAGGGAATAACCAAGAAAATCATGACATCAATGGTCACTAACTCAGTAGTAACTACTACATGGCTATGGTTTATGTGTCTAATACAAGGAGTTTCACCCAAGGAATTCCAAAATATTGTGATCTAACCATGTTCATGGAATATATCCATGGTAAAAATCTATATCAAATAGATAGGAACAAGGATGTAACCAAGGAAACTCTTGTCCGTAGAAGCCACAATTCAACCAAGGAGCGCATCCAAAGAATCCTGTAATATTAAAAGAGAAATATTATTGTATCATATCGAGAATCCACAAATAGAAAATGATTGGGTTCTATGGTGGGTCTCACCCTTAGAAATGAATATATTAGAATCAAAATTGAATCCATGAGTGATAAAATCATTCACTTAGTAATTCAAAAGATAACATGAGTCTAACAACTCTTGTAATGATATCATGGTCCATATATAATTAGGAACCTTACATTATATTTATTTAATAATTAAGGGAATGTTATTAATCATACCATTTATTACGTTCACATGGTTCAAGCCTTTCATTTCATTAGTGTGACAAGGCCAAGGGGCATGGAACCATTTCATTTAATTCATTCATGTCATAGTAATTTAATTTAGAACACTATGATACCTTCTGTTAATCATAGAAATGGGTTATATGGATTTCCAACAAAAACAATGTATCATAATTTATTTGGCGAAGTCATATATATACAATATACATTCCAATTTACCATTTAACATTGATTAATAAAGTTAAATCACATACATTAGGTTTGTCATGTGATTAAAAATCTGTGTTAGGAATTTAAAAATCGTTAATGTAATAAAACCATTACCTTTAACAAGTTCAAACCATAGCTCGCCCGAACAGTGCCGCAAATAGGCTTAACATGATACTAAATCTTAAGTATGAAACTCACCATAATTTGTGTGGATTTAATTTCAGATCTAAATAATGATTTTGAATATCATATATGGAATTTTTTTTTAAACGAGGTTCTATAGACTACAAGTAAGGCATTTTAATTCAATTGATGAGGCCCGATGAAATCAGTGCACCTACATGACAATTAAAAAAATAGAGAAACTCGAGGAGTGAGTTATAGACTAGATAAATAATACTAATACAACACTCCTCATCCATTATCATCCTCTTGATTGTCTTGTATTGGATGATATTTTAATAAATAATCAACACTGTAAAAATAGGGTTTATGAGCTTGCATCAAAACAAAATCGCCGATAGGAAGAAGAACTACAAAATATTAATACGGAATTGAGAAATTTAATGTCTGAATCCAATGAGATAGAAATATATGAAATTAGATACTATATGGTGAATAGTATGAAGAACCATGCTTATGAAACATTTGGATCTCCTATGTGAGAGAGAGGGAGAGGTGAGGGTTCTGTTCAAAAAAAAGGGTTGCCCTCACTCATATTTTTAAAAAACTACTCAGGTATTTAAACAACATGTAAATGCTTTAAACATATTGTAAATATCGTGGTCCTTATCTTGTAGAAAACTCTTTACATGGCATGAAATATTTTTCCCAACCCATTAAACATAATTTAATCGATACATGTCATGTATTCTAATTTCATGGTGTGTAATTGGCATGCATCCAACCTAAATCCACCCTATTCCACTCATCCGAAAAAGAAACCAATCAACCTAAGACCTAGATTTATGGTCTAGACTAGAAGGAGAACTAAAATAAAAGTTTCAACCAAAAAGGAGTTGTTGCTAAGATAAAAACCAAATTCATATAGTCTTCTCCCTTAAAGTAACTCATCCCTTAATTCACATTCCAAATGAGTAGAAAAACTCCCTGATAAAAAATTTTGTCATTGGGCATGTAGATTGGCTTCCTGTGCCCAAGTCTCATTCTGTACACAACCATGCTTCCAAAACATCCATATTAGAGGAAAAAAATTGTCCTTGGAGATCCTTCATGATATGGTCACGGATTTGTATATAATACTCCTCAAATGAAGAATCAAAATCTGACACATCTTCTTTGGGATCAATAGTATGATACGGATTGGCATGATACTCAAGACGTTGTGAAATGTGGATGACACCATGCATGGAATGGTGCCTATAATGTTGTTACAAAAATAGGCTACTGGACCAAATATATCCATGACCTAAAATGGACATACATAACAAGGAAAAACATTTCTTGGACCAGTATCCATCTATTACCTAACATGGGCAATAGCCTTAAAAAACATAATCCCTGACCCAAAACACTGGATGTTAACTATACTGATAAAAATAACATTTATTCCTATAATAGATAGTAGTCATATGTTTTTATAAGATAAACCTTCTCTAAACCCTCTTTCATGAGATTAATACCTTGTTAGCTTGTGTATCCTACCTATATCCATCATAGTGGTGAAAGAACTGACATACTATACAAGGCCTCAAAAAGTAAAATATGAATTTTTGATTAAAATATAATTTTTGTAGTCATAATATATGAGAGGTATATGCTTATCTAAATACACACTAAAATCTAGGATTCATTCTCATAGAATTTACTATAAAACATGTATCATCCTTTCTAACATTCTATTGGTATGTGGGTGAAATTTCTTGCTTAGAAGTACTTATTTACGCATTCCTCTTTGGAACCCCTACTGAAACCATGATGTGAAAAATCATCCCTCTCTGAAACAATAGTTTGAGGGACCCCATGTATTCTTATGATCTCATAAACATAATTTCTTCCCATCTCATCAACTGAGAATGTATCCCAAATTGAAATAAATTTTGATACTTTCATCATCCTGGAAGTGGAAACACATTCTACATCACTACCTTGAGGAGACCTTGGAAATCTAATGTCAAGGTACATGGTGAAATATTCCCAATTCGATTATAGTATTGGAAGAGGATATAATAATCTTATAGGTCTATAACACTCTTCCTTCACCTACTGATAGGTGGAACAACATGTGATAAATCCTTCTATCTAACTTTTCATCCCAGTCCACCAATATTGGCATCACAAGTAACTATACATTTTAGAGATTCCTAGATGAACTTCCCAATGAGATGTTTTTTACTATGATATCAAATCCTCTCTAATATCTATAGGAACCCAGAAAAACCCATATATATATAGGATTTCATATCTGTCCAGAGGTAAATACATAGGTGGGTCATCTCCTAAAATACTATATTGGAGAACCAATTCATCAGTATCTAAAAATTTCCCCATCATCACCTTCTCAAGTATGGAAGAGGTAAATTTAAAGGATGAGAGATGAGAATGCTATTAAATATCATGAAATTATAGATTTATCTCATAAAATAAAGATATCAATTTCTATTCTTCCTATGTTTCTTATAAAACATGTGCCTGAGGTTTTTTAGCTTAGTGCATTAGAAACTACATTTCCCCTTAGAGGGATATAGTCAAGCTCAAAATCAATATACTGAAGTTATTGTAAACATTTATGATGTATGAGTTTCAGTTAATTCTAGAATATTATATATTTGAGACTATTGTGGTCTATATACACAAAAAATAGGTCACCCAAAACATAGTGTCTCCATCAATGTATGTCATCTACATATGATTCTAGCTCGAGGTCATGCATCTCGTAATTTATATCATGAGGCCTCAACTTCTGAGATCCATATGTAATGAATATGTTATAATTTATCCTCAATATTGTTTTGACAATTCCTGATGCATCATATAACATTTTATATCCCCATTAACTCTTTGTAAAAATCATAATAGGAGCTGATACAATCTTTTCATTCACCTAATGCAAGACTTCCATGCACTCTCCTGACCACCGGAACATAACAACCTCTATCATAAGGTTAGTAAGAGATTAAGAATGGGGTTAATTGTTTGGTTTGAAATTCCTATAATATATAGATATCCACAAGAAACACTACATACCAAACACGTTATTAGGATAATCCCAAGAAACCAAAACACTAACATTCTCATGGTTAATAGATATTCATGATTCTAAGATAATATGACAAAGTTGGTGAACATTGGAAATCCAGAAGTGGAACTTTCAAATCATGGCACAAAAATGATTCAATAATAGTGTACTAATAATAATCATAAGGTGATTATCATGGTCACTATGATTGTGATAACACACCAAGATGTCATCAAAAAATACTATGAAAAAAGAATCAAAATAAGGTTAGAACACCCAATTCATCATAGCCATGAAAAATTAAAGCACATTTGTATCTCTAATGATATAACGAGGTACACATACAGAGTATACCAACTATAGAAATATATATGAGGTGTGTATAATGGCTTGACTCAAACATTACGATAGACCTATCTCACATCGATCTTAAAAAGTAACCTAGATCTTCAGATCTATTCAAATATATCATTTATTTGATGTAGTGGATAATAGTTTTTATCTTTAAACCGGATTAAAAATTTGTAATCCATGCATAGAATAAGGGTAAAATCCTTATTATTGGACAAATAATCAAGGGAACCCCTTGAATATGTTCTAGGTTATATAAAACTGTTGTCCTTTAAGTCATATAACTATTTCTTGAGATCCTAGAGCTTAGTTGGTTCAATCTTATTTATGGAAATGGACATTAATGCTACTCCTGGAATAATATCAATCTCAAACTCTACCTATCCCTTTGTTGGTAAACCAGAAAAATCATCATGAAAGATATCCTTGAAATTATCTTTAATAAGAGGGAATTTATCCTTTTGAGAAACCTAATCCTCTATGAAGAGATTAGAAAATTGTATAGTCACACCCCTATCCCACAAGGCTCTAGACCATCTATAAAATCATTGAATCCCACAGACCATTATGTAGAAATATTCTACACTCTATTGATGTAAACATTAAACATTTGTGATAGAAGTCTATAATGGCATGATGATGAACAAAAAAATCCTTTCCAAGAGTGAAATTGAAGCTTCTCATCTTGAGAACAAACAGGCCCCACAATATAGGGTAACTACCTACCTTAATAATATAATACCTAAAATGGCATATTCCCTCTGACCATACTCCCAATAGTGAATATAGGTTCATTATAGGACAATAATAGTATATTTTTAGCTCTAGAATTTCCACAATTTAATAAGGGATGTAAGCGTGTGAAGAACCAGCATAAAAAAAGAAAATATTGTAGCGGATGAAAATAGAATAATACCTCGCATTGTAGATGGTCTTTCAGCCTAAGCCATGGGTATCGGTTTTAATTAATAAAATAGACATGATCCATGATCCTATGAAATAGATGGACTACCTTGATCAAAACCACTCTGTTGGCACTGTTGGTGATCACGAGTCTATGTACTATGGCCATGACCACCACCTAATCTAGTCTTTTAGGTGCTACTCCAACTCCCTGTCTAACATGGTGTAAAAGAACATGCCCCTAAAGGTGGAGATGGTGCATTACATAATCCACAGAAAGCTGATAGAAAGGCCCAAATAATCTTTGTAGGTTTCCCAAATCGTCAAAAGATCGGCACTCCTGAGTGTTTGTATCACACTAAAACTTCACGTGACCATATCTTCCACACTGGTGGCACACCATAGAGATACTTATACGGGTACTCTAGCTTCCACTGTCCTGATGAAAATCCAAGAGGGAAGATTTCATACAATCTGAAGAAATTATGCTCTATTGTGACACATATGCTCTATAACCACTATTATAACTGTCTGTCAGGTTGCGCTCAGTTATTAGAGTTTGGTTTATATTTCAGAGAAAGTAGGCTGGTGAATGACATTCATGGAATAATAAATCTCATCATCAAAGGATATAGAACATGGAATCTCTTCATTGTCTAGAAGGGGTGAAAGAACATTAATTAAGTGAAACATGTAAAAAAATCCATAACTAACATAGATTTATAATTATGATGCATGAGCTATCCGGATTAGTTATATCTCAATATATTAGGATACACGTACTCATAAAAAACTACCTAGAAGTCATCCCATATGATTCTCTGGTGGTGACCAGCCTGGGTAATCACATCACACCAGTACATGGATGAATTATACAACATATAATAAGCATGAATGATTATCGAATATAGAATATTATCCACATGTAAAAATAAAGACTTTGTGGAATCAGTTTTTGAGTTTTCCTATTATGTTGGAATAATGATTTTCATATGAAAATAGATCCCTCATCTGTCGCAATTTGGGTCATTTTTCCTGAACTCCCCTAGACGTTCTAAAACCCTTCAATACATTACATGTTAGGGAAAATGGTAGGAATATTTTTGTGTTCTATTGATATAATACTCTTTATAATCCATCTAATTAAATCACACATATGTGTGGAGGTCAATGTATCAATTCCGCAGGTGGAGTGGGTGTGGGTCACAATTTGTGAGGAATTTCAGTGGAAACAACCAGTGATATTTGAATCATGGGTGAACCATTAAATGTTATGTAGGAAAATGTGGCACCTAGAGACCTGTTTCTAGTGAAAAAACAACCATGTGAGTGTTACTATGAGGGGTGATGGGGTGCCAATGGCCCAGGTGGGAGGTGATGCAGGGATTCTTAACCCCCTTTTTCAAATAGTGGAACAATCTTCGACTGATCTGAAGGACATAGAAATATTTTCCCACCTAAATAGAGATTTGGTTATTCATAAGTATAAATAGTAGGATCCAATGGATATAGGAAAGGTTAGGGGGACTTGTGGTGATGAATCCTTGACGATCAGGGTGGTTTCACCTCATTCGGAGGTTGTTCCAGAAAAGGATTGGAAGCCTTTGGAGGCAGTGGAGGAAATTATATGTGAGAAGGTTCATGACTCACAAAAACAAGGCACTCTAATTGGTTGTAAATAAACCCAAAATGTATCCAATAAGGGTACTCTAACTGAAATGGTGGGATATTGGGTCTCAGGCCAATGACAGACTCAGGAGGCCATCCAAACCTACAACTAATTTGATGTATGGTGATGGAAGGGTTGGCTCAATACCATGTGAATGACATTGGAGAATATACAATATATGAAATAGAATTTTATGTATAATTACCTTTCTGTTTATTAGAGGATAATGCAAGTGGGAAGCACAGTAAAGGCCTGTATAAAGCAAGGAAGAATAAGGGGAAAAAATCTGACCAGGACTTCAGAATTAGCATCATTTATACATGGATGAAAAGAAAATTAAGGAAGGATTAATCATACATTCAAAAACTAATATATACTAGGGAAGGTAAAATAAATAAATCTAAGTACATTGAGTGCTTATTTTCTCCTATTGATAATATTAAGGGAAGTCCCGAAGTAGTAAATCATGTCATTGCTAAGAGTAATGCTACAAACGGTGTAGAGGTGGTAAGTAGTGGGAAATACATGGAACTACTTATGAACTCAGAGGAATAAATGGAGGAGGAGTGTCTCACCATCAATTCTACACAAGAAGAGGCTGACAAGATGATGGGACGAGTGATTCATGTGGTTACTAATGGTGGTAAGGCTACCTATAACAACAAACATTTCCTTATACTAATAAATGGATTTAATTAAGGGAATATAAGTAAGGAGGAGTACATCTGAACAAGGTAGAATATGAATGAATTCATTAATGTCATTATTAATGATGATCCAAATACAAAGGTTCACACACTCTCCTTGAAATTATTTAGGGAGGAATTATCTAATAGAAATAAAGTATGATTCAATGATTTAGTGATTTCTTATGAGGTTTTTCCTACTAGTTAAAATTATTCAGTTTCTCAATTTTCATTAAAAGTTTTTTCTAATAAAAAAGTTTCTTTTTTGTTAGAATGTATGATGTTGTTGTTTCTGCAACTCACAGTTCATATCATCCATCATAGGTGCATGATGTGGAGCACCATGCATGGACTGCATAAGTTATAGGAAAATTTCATGAACTAGATCATCATGGACCATATAAGGTATAGAAGGTGGTGACTCAAGTGGATCTATTGGTGATATGACTAGTGGCTCAGTGACCACCATGTCTAGAGAATGGTCGTCACCACCCTTTTGAAATATGACATGAGGATGTTGTAGCAGAATTGACCTAGAAATACGACACACATGCCTTAGAACAATCTTAAGGAAAATAGGTAGAAACACTAGTGTAATATGAATGTATGAAATATCTAACTACCCACGGTATAAAACACTATGTACCCTCTTATAATTTCAGTTATTGGTAAGTGATTATGTTTAAGTTGTCATGGTTCCAATAAATGAATGGTAAAGACCGTGTTTCCTCTTAATATATTTGTAGTCATGTCATTTTATATATATATTTTTACATTTCAATGTTTCCATTTTATTTTTACTTATATCAATGTTCATTTAAAATATATCAGGATTCCAAGGGAGCCAGGGCCAACACACCTTATCATAGAAAATGACACAAATTTTATTTTAATCTAATGGATCGAATTAGTTAATTACTCATTCCAACACATGGGGGACCATAACAATACATTAATTTAAAATAGTAATCAATTAATGGAAACCAAAGAGCATTAGAAGTATATATATATATATATATTTATATAAGTCTCTCTCAACAATCACATGCATATCAATCAATGGAAGAAGTTAAATGCACTTATATGACATGGAAATTTGCATGGTATGTGAATTATATGTTTCTTACAACAATTCATTAATTAATGCTCTATTACCTCATATTATAAGGCCAAGGATGAAATAAAATCCTTGATAAATATAAAAATTAATAGCACCACATAGATTTTTAGTCCCCCAATGGTGAAATGATATCAACTATAATAGGAAAAGGGAAAAAATAATTATAATTCAGGAAACATTGTTTTTACCCTGAATATGTGTTAGCTATTCCCAAGTAAGACTTATGACCAAGTTCCAAGAATTCCTAAAATATAATCTATTATCTATAAATAGTACAATAAGACAATAAACTACTCTAATAAAACATTTTGATGTCCTAGAACCAGATTCCAATTAGAAGTGCTCTGTGCCCCATTGTCCAAATGGTCTCAAGCACATATCCATGATTACGAGTGGATTCCGACTAGCGGTTGGGACCTTGAGTGATTCCTTGGGGTGACAATTCCATCATTACCAAAGCATATACAAAGTAGTAAGAAATTAATTCTAAAAAAATTAGAAAAAAGGAATGCAAAAACTATCCCTAGTATCTTGAGCTTTAGATCAATTATCTCTTACATTCTTCATCCTAAGAAATAAAGTGTCTAAAAAGGTATGACTCCACCTTTCAGTACTTGTATAAATGTATTCTGTTTGGATACCAATTGAACTCATATATAGTGTCATATAATTGTTTTTAGGGCTCAAAAAATGAAGTTATTAACATTTTGTGCATGTAATATAAACTGAAACAGTGTGAAATCATTCATATATAAGAGTAAATAAGTACAGTAACATAAATAACCAAGTACCTACTTCATCACTTGTCTAGTGTCTAAGCAATTAACTAGTTTATTAATTAATTGAGTTCTAGTTTATATAAATAAGGTATTTGAGGTAAAACGAGCATGAACATCACCTCATGATAATAATAGTAAAGGTTCCAAGACATAGAAAGGTAACATGATGATAATAATATTGAAGTGGTTCCAAGGTAATAACCATGGATAACATTACCATAAGGGTCTCCAACTCAGTAGTATGTGTTTCCTCTATAAGGGGTATGAGTGTAATCCAACGAGGTTCATCCAAGTAATTCAACAATAGTGTGATCTAACAGAGTCGAAAGAATATACCCATGGTAATATAGTATATGAAATGGCTAGGTATAAGAATGTAAGAAATGAACCACATTTCCATAGAAGCCACACTAGATCTGTGGAGTGTATCCATGGAATCATTTTATAGTAAAGGGGAGATCTTATGCTTTCATTCTAGGTATTGACTTAAAGAAAACTATAAGATTCCATGGTGGTTATCACCCTTGTAAACTAGAAAATCTGAATCGGAATGTCATTCACTAGTGCTCAAAGAATTTCATTTTTAATTATAAAATATAACATGAGTCTGACCACTCCTATATTGATTTCATTGTCCATATATAATCAGGAATCACAAATTAAATTCATTTAATAAATATGTCCATGTAATTA
Source organism: Viscum album (assembly GCA_963277665.1). Classification (NCBI taxonomy): domain Eukaryota; kingdom Viridiplantae; phylum Streptophyta; class Magnoliopsida; order Santalales; family Viscaceae; genus Viscum; species Viscum album. The sequence goes on along the minus strand of OY728160.1, from coordinate 371,363,980 downwards.
ATCATAGCTTTTATTAAGTTCACATTGTTCAGTCGTTTCCTTTCATTAGTTTGACAAGGCTAGGGGCATGCAACTATTTAATTAAATTCATTTTAGTCATGGTAATTTAAAATGGTTTACTCTAATAACTTCCATTAAAATTGGAATGGGACGATACATATGTGAAAATAAACCATTTTATTACAATTCATTAGGCCATGTCATATGTATAAAATATACATTACATTTTACCATTTAACATTGATTAATCAAATTGATGATCATAACATAGAAAGGTCAAGTGAGACTCATACATGTGTCATGAATTATAAAATCATTAATTTAATTGAACCCTTACATTTAACAAGGTCAAGTAATAGTTCCATTGAACATTGGTACAACTTTTTTTAATATGCTACTAAATCAATAATATGGAAATCACCCAACTTGGGTTGGTTGACGTTGTTGACATAACAACCAACATTGAATAACATATATGGAATGGGTTTTAGGACACAGTTATAATGACTAATAGAAAATAATATTAATTAAAGAGATGACACTAGATTAAATAGATGAAATAGATTCCCCCATGTGGGAATTTATAAAATGAAAAATATTGAGGGGTGATTTCTAGACCACCTACTTTATATTACTATGAATCTACCTATCCAGTATTAGCCTCTAGTTTGTTCTATATTATGAGATATCTATATAATGGATCAACACCATGAACATAGGGTATATGAGCCTATATCAAAATAGAGTCACTAATAGGAAGAAGAATGATGAATGAATAAAAAGGAATCAATATCTTACTAGATTGGATTCAAAGATATAGAAGGATCTAAAATCAGAGTCTAGATGGTGAAGCAGCAGATAAACCTAGCTTAGGCCTCCTTGTAATATCCTTTGTGAGAGGTAGGTAGAGGTGAGTCTTCTATCAAATAAAAAAAGAGGTAATTCATCCTATTTTTAAGAAATTGTCCTGGAATTTATTTGTCTTGAGAATTCATTAAACATCATGTAATGTTATGGGTCTTTCCAATGGGAAAAAAATTTACAAGATGTGAATGGTTTTTCCAATCCCAATAAAAATATTAAAATCAATACACATCATGTATTACTATTAAACAACATGTATTGGCCTGAACCCAACCCAAACTCCCCCTATTCCCTTTTCTAAAAAACAAACCAATCAACCAATTATCGTGATTTGGGCACAAGATGAATAAAATAACTACAACATCAGTTTAACCAAATAAAGGAAACATAACTAATATAAAACCTAGTTTATTATATTTATTGTGAAAACACACTCTATATATTCATAGCATAATCTCCCTTATTAAATAATAGTATTTTATTTTTTTCTCAATGTATTTATCTTGAGAATAGATCACATTGTTTATTGATTCATCAAATTACTATCTTATACATATCTATTTTTTAAAATATTAATATTTTCTAAAATAGCGATGTATAAATTTATAAATGCTAGATAATATTATGCATGACACTTTAATAAAGAATGATATAAATTTTGGCATGATCAATTTCAAAAATATTTTCCATTTCACTATCCAATATCTCCAAAAGAAGTTACTCATTAACTCAAAAGAATAGTTTTTATAAAAATGATGTCAATTCCATATAGTTTTGGAGTTATTCCCATAATATATTAACTATTTTAACAATAAACATGTTTTCACTTCCAAAAACACTATTTTTAACCAAATTATAACTCAAAAATATCGAATCATTGATTGTATATTCCCTCTGTTTCATATTGTTTTAACACTTTTTTTATTATAATTTAATCACTATAACACATCACAAATCCATCTATTTTGTTATTAAAAATACATTGATCGTTATCATTCATCCACCCACAAAACAATACCTAATCAGTCTTAATGAAACATTATGATTTTTAAACCCAGTAAAAAAATTATTAAATCTTTCCCATATATATAAAAAACTATTTTCATTTACAAAAATTAAACTATTCATTAATTACAGAAAGATTATATATTTTATTCTATCTTGTATATCAATTTCACATGTTTCTAAAAAACTCAGTTAAAAGATTCCAATGTAAAAAAATTAAGTTTCGGCACTCAAAAATCAATTCCAAAAAGAATATTTTCTTCAAACAACTACCACATCCACAAAATAAGAAATATAAATTAATTCTCAAGTAAAATTATTTGTTCATCCCCAACATTATATTTATTTGGTTTTTTATTTAATCTTAGTTGTCAATAAAATTATTTCAGGGGTTTAGGCCTTTGTATGAGTAATCTTCAGAATTGTTATCCACTATCCTACACCAAGGTCTGTATTTCCGATTATGACAAAAAATTAAGTGTTTTTTAATAAAAAATTACTTGATAAAATAATAATTTCAATTGAATTATGTTCAAGGACTATCCAAATCAATGATTTTTAGTTTCCCGTAAGATAATTCCTCAAACTCATACATTTTTTACCAATTATTTGTTAATTTAGAATCTAAATTAGTATACTTGCAGTGTCCCACTAAATTTGGAGTAATCAACTTTTTTAAAAGGTAAACAACAATTAGAGAATATAAATTAATACATATATTACAAGAATTAAATAAATCACCAAAATCGAATAACCATTTATGATTAGTAGATTTTCAAGATCAATACTTATGATTGGTAATATGAAAATTATAGTATCAATATAATTAAAATATAATATTTTATAAATAATTAATGAATATTATTTGAAAAAACCAATTTAAATGTATAATTTGATAAATTACATTGAAATTAGTATAGATCCAATATGGAATTAGGTATTATTAATGTGAAGGTGGGAATTTTTTGAAGAATGATATATTGTTAAGATCAGTCTCCTTTCTATTTTCCACCAAACATTCAATTTATGATTGCAAGCCTACCAAAACCCAGATGGTTCGACTAAACATAAATATTTATCTTATTGAACATATATGAAGTTATATCTATAGTGATATATACATGTTTTTCATTGAGATCAATATTTAATAGATGAATATTCCATATCTAAAATAATGATACATTCCAGTATTGTATAGGTTATGCACCTTAAAAAACATATACCCATAAAAATGATTCATAAAAGATTTACATCATATCCCACTCGGTTCATCATAACTATAACCATTATTAGAAATATCATACTATATAACTCAAGGAAATGAAACATAATAGAAGGTGATCTCAGATTCCTAGTAAGGGTAAACAAGGGATATATCAATGATCTCTTGAAAATAAAATGTTTATAAGAATATATTAACATGAATATAACATTTCATAATATTACCCTACATATTATAGATCATAATCTTGAGTCTTAGAATAAATAGTGGAAGTTCATTTGACATAAATCATAAATGAATCAGAGAACCTAATCCATGGAAGATTATAATTTTCATAAGTCATGGAATTATAGAATACACATAAGTATAAAATATAATTTCTTTAGCAGTCAATGGTTATTTTGAATACTATAAAAGTAGACTGTTTCCACTCTCCAAACCATTATAGTAGTCATGGTTCACTCCCAAAACTATCATTTTAGAAAAATTCCTATACTAAACTAGGTTCACTTCTACATCCATTCATGTTTATCTCATGAGAATTCAATATTTTCATAAATCATTAAAGGGGGATATAGGTCCCAACCATCAAATTTAGGAAATGATATAATTGTTTTTTATAAGATCATAAAACATTAATAATATAAGAATATATCAACATAAATGAGTTTCATCAACATTTTTTTTCATATCATAACCCATTTAAAAAAAATAAGTTTCATAAAAATTTTACCATTTCATCATAGCATAACCAACAGAAAAAACAATTTTCATAAAAATATTTTCATCAGAAATATAAACCATCAGGAAAAAACAAAAATTACAATATCCTTAGATCATATACCTTTTTATGAATATGAATACCATTAAAATAATATTAAAATGTTCTTGATGAAAATATATTTTCCATTTTGAAATAATTTCATAAAAATATAAACATGTTGATAATATTATAGAATTTTTTTCCTTGAATGTAATCTATGAATTATATAATTGAAGATTATATCATAAATAATTTATAATTTGAGAAAATTTGTTTCATACCATATAAGATATAAAAACATTCCTTCTATAATTTAACAAAAAATAAAATAAATACCTCATTACAAAAATGAAGAGAATATTAATTTTAAAAAAAAATTAATCTAAAAAAGGGGAAAAATTACATTAAAAATAACATATGTGTAGTAAAATTATACTTTCCGATATTTTAAAAAACATACATTAGGAAGAAAAAATATTTTCAACCAAAGAGTGAATTAAAGTTGATTTTACTAAAAAATTATTACCTATTTTTTGAGTACTCAAGGAGATTAATATTAGTTTAAAACATGTATTCTCATGGAATAATTAGAGATTAAGAAAATTCATGTGTTTATTGAGATATAGATCATATTATTTCATCAGTGAATTCTTAATCATAAACAATCCCTATAAACAATGAGATTGTAACATAAAACACTATCGACTTTGGTAATAGTGGATTAAAAATCCCCATGAAATAAAGAACCTTATATATATATTTCAGTCACTATAAATTTTATAATATTAATATTAAAATATATTCATTTTTATTACATATTCCACAAAACATAAAAAAGTGTTAAATATGGCCGGTGTCTCCAAAAAATAAATGCGATGAAAAAATCCCTTACAATAGGTCTGAATTCCATTTTCGTTGTTGGAACCTCTAATATAATAAATATATATCTATTATAAATGAAATAAATAACCATACTCACATATATCATACCTTATATTATTTACTTATAACATTTTATTAACTATTTGTTAACACTTATATGTAAAAATTATTATTTTAGGTGATATTTTCTTTTGTTTTTCATGTATGTTTTGGATCATCAGTTTTGGTACTTTTATTTTCATCATGGTAATATAATATAATGAAATTTGATAATTATATAAATATCATATATATGAATTATAAAAATGTTTTAGTCACTTGTAAATGATATAACTAGAAATATGAATTAAGTTGCCCAGGGAGATGGTAGACCATACGTACACAAGAACATTGTTTCCATTTTTCGATGGATGGGACAAAAGAAAGGTAAAAAATGAAATAATTTTTCATAATAATTATTATATCGTATAAATTATATATATCACATATATTAATTAAATAAATCCTTAATACCATATATATGAAAAAAGTAAACTGAATCACATTTCTTTGTGGAGGTGGTAGTCCAAACGTACCCACAATTGACGTTATCGTTTTCTAACGGGTTGAAAGGTCAGAAGGTAGATATGATAATATTATTAAACAAGAATAATTATTTCATTATTATAATATATAAACATTAAACAACTTATAAAACCCATCTGATAAATATGGTGATGAGAAAAGAATGGTATCACTATGTGGAGATGGTAAGTCATACATATGCATGGACAATATTTTCACTTAACATATGATAAAAAGAGAGTGAATAAAGGTAATTTTATAATAATAATTATAATAATATCATTTCATAATATTTTGGGAATATTAAGTATTATTTTATGAGTAATTAAATAGATTTATAGGATTTAAAATTAAAATTAAAAATATATTGACCAATTAAGGTGATTACATATTCAATAAAATAACACATTTAGATTTAATATGAAGCAATATAGGGTTGGTATTTTGGGAATGAAATCACCTATAGAAAATATTTAGAGGTTTTTAAAGGAGAACTTTGCATATATTGGTTATGATAGAAGGCTCAATGTGGTTTGGAGAAGAGAAACGAGGGACACCCCTTTATAATTTAGGGGAGGTGCACCCTTGGAATTTCTTAAAAGATGAAAATATATTAAATATATTTTTAACCCAAATGGTTCCAAAATATCTTATAAATGTGACAGGGATGAAATTTTAGACCATATATTTTCAACCAAATCCACTTTTGATTTTTTATGATTTTAAATAATTTAATAAAATATTATTTTCACAAAATATCATTATTATCAATTTACATAGTATTAATTTAATTTGTCATATAAGATATAATAATGAATTTTTTATTTATTTAAAAAATTTTAACACAATATCTATATATTATAATCACCTGAAATATTCAGGAAGCACCTTAACTCATTGAAATTAAAATGCATTGTCAATTTTTCAAATAATTAAAAATATTGTTTTATTAATTGGAGAAATAATCCTCTAGTGTTGAATAAGAATTTATGGTAATTATATAATTAATAATAGATTGAAATAATTTACAATAATGATGATAATTTCGTTAATATTTTTATGGACACATATATTCACAAAAAAATTATTTTTCCCCTATGTGTACACAAAAGAGATATTTTAAAACAAGAGAGATGGATTTTGTAACGTTCATTGATTTAAATATTATATAAGAAATTTTACACAGAATGTTTCCATTAAATATTAATGTTTAAATATCAAGGTGATAATGGATGAATTAAATTCATTCAATATAGATTATGATGAGAAACTATGACCTTATCAATTATTTTTAACCGAGATTAACATGATCTTCACTTTAGAAGGTGTTAAATTTTTCAGTGGTTACTATTCATGATGAACAAAAATAAAAGGAACATTTTTACCAAAGTTAAACCACCTAACTAAAAAACAGATTCATTTTTTTTTGAAATTTAATTTATTATTTATTTAGAGTTTAATTTTATAAATAAATGTTCAACATGCATTGACTGCCACTTTTAATAAAACTACATTTATAAGTACAAAACATGGTTTATTATTATATCTTTCAAATAAATATATTAAATTAATATTAAAAAAATTATTTAAATAATATATATATATATTTAAAATCATTTCTCAAGTTTTAATAATTTAACTTATGAAGAAAAAATTACATTGTGAGGATAGAAATAACATTTAGAAAACTTATCGTTTCGTTTGAAATGATTTTTTTTTACTTTCTATTCAATCCATAACTATTGAATTCATTTTAGTCATATGTAATCAAAATGAAATTCATAATTTATTTAGTTCTATTTATACCCACCAATCCAATGGTTATTCGATAACTATCATTTAGAAAAATATTATTTTAATAGTATATTATAGTTTATTTAAACATGGGGTTACATTTATGGAATGATATCAAATAAATTAAATATATTTGAAACATTTATTTCATAAAAAATACTTTTGTTATATTATACACCCATTAAATTTATTTCACCCTAAAAAATCATCACTGTGATACAAAAGTGTGGAGATCTTTGATTCATTACATATTTGGGTTCTTATGTAGCTTCCTCGAATTTTTGATTTCTTAAGAGATCTTTCACCAGGTGAGTACTCTTATTAAATATTAATTTATCTCAATGATCCAAAATTCGTATAGTAATTTTACTCAAAAATTATATCATGTTTTATTGGTACAGCCTCTGAGTTCTTTAAATTTTATGGATTAGGAACGTACTTCCTCCGGAGAGACACATTGAACATGTCATGAATAGGAGAGAGGTTAGGTGGATGTTCCAAGAAATAAGCTACCATACATACTCGATAATAAATATAAAAGGGAAAAATATAACTTTGGATCAACATTAAATTATTTTTTAATCTCAAAACATTATTCATTTGATAAATTTTTAGGAAAAATTTATCAATAACTTCAAATTCCAGGTCATGTCTATGATTGTTAGAAAACTTATATATCGAATCTATGATGTATTGATATGATGATGATTGGATATGTATTTATGTATCATTTATTTACCTAACATATGTATTAATAGATTTATTTCTCAAATATATTCTTAGTATATTTAATTCAACACTTCTTTCCATATATAAATTCATAAGGGGACATCTGTATGGTCAAGTGAAAGCTGTCGTTGAAATAAAACCCAACTCGAGGAATACATTTTTCCCAAACACCATTTAAATACAAAGAATAATATCGTAGAATATTCAATAGGGTTTTAATTTCATTTTATACTGAACACTAGTTTATGGATGATACACTATACTCAAACTCAACTTTGTATCCAAAGTTAGTTAAAATATTTTCCATAACATTGAGGCAATCCTTGTATCCTGATCAGATATAATAAAATTTACATCCTCATAAAGGCTTGAAACATACTTGATATAAAATATATAGAGATATTATAGAGTTAAATATTCTCTAATGTAAATTAAGTGTGATGAATTAATAAATAGACTGACTACAACCCATTTAGTATTATTCCCTTTGGATTTTTTTGGGATTACTTTTTCAAACTCCATAATGTTTTTTCTCATGTTTTTACAGTATGAGTAATAGTGGTATCATACCCTTATAATTATGTCTTTAATAATTACTGAATCTGATACCAATAACCAAGATACCTGCATATATATATATATATATCTCTCTTTATGCTTCCCAATATAAATATAGATTCAGATCCCTATACATCTTTGTACGTCCATGATGAAAAGATAATGGTGAATTGCGAACATCATCCAATGAAATCCTTAAAATATGGTATGTAATTAAAATAAAAATATTTCATAAACCTCATCATCCCATCATAATAAAGGTTAATCTTAGGAACATTTATTTCCGTATATTTCATTTCCATTTAATCCTTTCACCCCAACTTAACATTAAATTTTATAGATGGTTGGAAACTCATTTTAGGAAGATAATATTTCTCCCCATACTTCAATATTTGAAGATCCATCATTTGGATGTCTTGAAATAATGGATATTTTGTGAGTCTCATCCTAGATAAGATAGTGTGTTCCTTTTAGCTCTGAGCATCATCCACCAAATTATCTTTACTAGGGTGGTAATTTATTAAGAGGTCACACTCTTTTCCCAACAACAAACATCTTCTCTAGAACATATTGAACTATTCCTATGTGAAAATGTACATTAAAAATTTCTGATCAATATATATATATATATATATCACACCTCTATCCCTAAATATAATTTATATATATCATTATTTGAAAAATTACAACATATAACTTCAAATCATGAGTTGGATAATTTTTATCATGATCTATCAATTGGAATGAGGCATAAGCTTACACCATATATTTTATCATCTGAATGAGAACTCATCCCAATCCTCCCTTTAATGCATTATTATAGATTACAAACCCTTCTCTATTATTTGGTAATTTATGAATTGAAAAAATACTAAAATTATCATCAGTTCATTTACATTTTATACAAATTCATTTATCCAAAAGAACTGATCTCCCTTCAATATTAACATTGTAATTGGAATATACAATCATAAATAAATCTTTACAATGTTATGATAATATCCATCCAAGCTAACAATAATATGAATCTTAGTCACACTGGCTAATTTGGGACAATGTTCAATAACTTTTTCCTTTTGAAGGATCAACTAATATACCCTCACATGGGATTATATGACCCAGTAATGAAAATATATGAATCCTACATTCACAAATGGTAAATTTTTCATCATGATTATTCTTCCTCAGGGGTTTTAGTATAATTCCCAGGTGATCTCCATGATCTTCCTTTATATATATATATATATAATATCATCTATAAAGACTACAAAAAACTAATCAACATTATCTCTAGAGACTCTATTAATTAAACCCATAATGATATAGGGGGATTTTGTAAGTCCAAATTACATAACTATAAATTTGTAGCATCTCTACCTTATATGGGCTGCTGTCTTGGTAATATCCTCTTTCATGACACAAAATTTACGATATCTAGAATAATGGTTTTTCTTAGAAAAGTATTGAGATCCATGTAATTTATCAAACAAGTCATCAATATTGGTTATAGGATACTTTTTATTAATTGTTATCCTTTTATGTTATTAATAATCAATTAAGAGTCACATTGATCCATATTTCTTCTAACAAAAAAGAATTAGTGCACCCCATGGTGGTATAATTGTTATAATGAATCCATTATCAAGATTATCTTGGAGTTTCTTCTCATGAAAATACCCTGACCCCAATATCCTAGAGTCAGTGGTTACTTTATTACATCACCACTAGGTAAAATTGATGACATCCTAAATGAAAAAATAACTTAGTAACACTGGTAAACGAGATACATACATGATTACCATATTATATTTTAAAACAAAAATTACAACATAATTTTTTCTCTATAATATCATTATTTTCTCTACCATATACTTTCATATCATTTTTGGACACTTCATGGATTCATAAGAAGGGAAAAAATAAGGGTGACATCAAATTCTAAGTAATAGATATATATAGTGGAAGAAATATTGAAGTAATATGAATTCTCTACATGAAATTTCAAATATCTAAACGCACAATCCATTTAAATACCATGACTATAAAGAATATATAATTATTAATCAATATAGAGATGTAAATAACTAAATAAAAAATTCTATTTAATCAATTAAATGAGAATGAAATTAATTAAAAGATAATATCATTGTAAAAAGCACATAGACCATAATTATAACTTAATTATTAATAAATTAAATACATAATTATTAGTCAATATGATCACATGAATAATTAAACCTCTACTAAAAAACATTTCCCAAGACAGTTTAATACTATGGGTAATAATACACCAAAAAACCCATTTAAATTAGGCTAGCCAATAGATTAATCTCATGAGACTACCAATTATTTGAGTAGTTATCTATAAATAAATGCCACTCATGACTAAATATCGAAATCCTTCCAAATATATCTAATGATAAATTTAATAAATTGACAATATTACTTATCTATTTATATCTCTATGGAAAAAATAATATAGATTATTATCATTTTCTCATTATATTATATAAATATTAATATATAACATCATATGTAAAAAATATTTAAGGTTAAATCCATAATCATATATCTAATATATAATATGAGTATTTAGTGGAAATTAAATGTCTAATTATTACATGAATGTGAATATTTCAAGGGAATGTTAATGAATTCAAAATTGAATCAAGAGATTTAATGTTAATAATTTAAAATGTCAAAAGGACTATAAAAATTATATTTAAAGACTAAGGATGGTATTAATAAAACATATTCATAGTGAAGTATATGTAAATAAATGGTTTTGTAATTGACTAATTGAATGAATATAAAAATATCATTAAAAATATTATTGAGGAATATATAATTTTAACATCAAAAATTACTTTTGAAATAGAACATTTTCATAAATATAATGTAATTTTTTTTATTTAAAAATAATATTTTAAAAATTCTAATGAATATTCGAGTAAATGAGAGGACATGATGATAATATATTTTGTACATTATTTATTAGTTAAAAAAAATTAATTCATAATGTTATAAAAACATTAAAAAACCATGGTTAGAAATAAAAAAGGGGGTTTACTTGAAAACATTTTTTAAAAAGGAAAAAATGGCTACCAATTTCGATAATAAATAATTTTTCCATTTGTTAAAAATATATAGAAACATTTCTAGAAAACAAGGATATGGAAGGAAAACATTTTCATATGAAAGGAGAAATGAATTTGGATTTTATTAAAAAAATCTCAATAATTTTATGTACTACTGAGTTGAAAAATGGAAATGTTACAAAAAAATTTCATGAGTAACTATATTTGAATAAAAATAAATTGTTTCATTATCCAATAATAAAATAATTTTCTTTAATGGTAATTCTCGCATAGACAATCCAAATTAAAATTAGACACTGAAAAAAAAACATACAATGCTCATATATTTGAAGTTATTGTTAAACGATTAATAAATTGTTTGTATCAAATTTAACTGAATATTAATAAATTTTTAATATGACATAGTGTATCCAAAATTAATAATATGGATAATATTTTAATATCTAATAAAATGAATATGTAATTTAACCCATTGAAAAAATTGTTTTATGAAATTATTTTCCACTTGGATGGTTTTATGTGAAATACCGTTGGATGAAATAATTCAATAATAAAGTTATTATACAATTAATTATTATTTAATCATTATATTAAATGTGAAAATTTCACTTAATCATCCCTATTAAGTAAAATTGGTTTGTGACACTATAAGATGATGCAATTAATTGAAATTGAGATGAAGTGCCCTACCTAAATATTATTTTTAATTTTACATGATTTAACCACATATTAAATGGTTTTAATCAATATATCAATTAATTTAATTAAATATTAATATTTATAATATCATATATGATCCTATTAAAATATTTTATAACCTTTTTTATAGTAGTATTTCACTATATTCATTATTTTGGCTATTAATTAAATTTTTTTTCTAATGCGTGTTTTTTATGAATGATCAAATTAATATGAATACGTATAAAGATACATAATATAAAGAATAATAATTATGTTATAAATATCATATTTACTCTTTAAATAAACATTGATATCATTTTTTAAGGATGATGATGTAAAATGATTTACATCTCTTCGTAGAGATAATATGCCGTATGTAAGCATGAATAATAATATCCTTCCCTTAATGATTGAAAGGGAAATGAATTATATACTATATATAATATAAATAATCATTATAATTTCACATATATATATATATATCATATATATTCACTAAAATTATCCTTGTTACCATCCATCTAAATTTTATGTGATAAATGATTCACAACGATTAACTAGATGGTAGTAATCTATTCAAATGAGTCACACTATCCTATTTTAAATGAGATGGAAAAGAAGATATTATATGTGATATTAAAATTAAATAATTATATTAATATCTTAAATATTATATATTTATATATAAATTAAATCCATCATTATATATAATAATGAAATGTGTTGATGGGAAATGAGTTACATTGGTTTGTGAGGTTATAGTTCTTCAAACAAATGATCAGTATTTCTGTTTTCCATTTGATGAAGGAGGAGATGAATAAAAATTATTACACAAACATAATATTATCCCATTATATTTATGATAGTTGTATTTAATATTTTTGGAGTTTACACAAAATTGATGTTGATAATGAATAATGAAAATGAAAGAGCTCCGTTAAGATAATTACCTTCTCTTAGGGAAAACTCCTTTGAATATCCTCTTAAAAACCATATGGTTAGTATTTTGGGATAAAAAAATATCATATAATGTGCCTAAGGATGTTGAGTATATATTATTTTAGGGTTATTTTAGATAAAGGGGTTTATATGTGTAAAATATAGAAGGGATTGAGTTTCCAATTATAAGTGGGGAGAAGATATACATAGAATGTTTGAAATGAATAATGTTTACCCACAATTATCACAACCCAAAAGGCTTAAAAAAGGAAAAATTAATATAAATTAAATACTTTATAGTCTAAAAATTTCCATAAAATGTGCATTGCACTTGTTTTAGGTCATTTTAACCTTATTATCATAGTTTAACCCCAGGTAAACCCATTTTTATGTTTAGCGTGGTAATTAATTTTCACTATTTTTCACTATTAATATTGGTTAAAATTTATGTTTACATTATTATATAATATAAATATTTATTATTCCAAATATATAATCTATTTTTCCAAATACAATTCATATAATAATTTGAATTAAATTTAAAATTAAACCAACGTATGGGATGAAAAAGAGGTTTTCCAATGTAAAAATATTCAAAATTTTAAAAAGTTATTATATAAAAATTAAATATGAAATTGAATATAAAGACCATATTTAGATTAATGAATATATAATCTAACTGATTTTAGTTTTAGAACCATACTAAAATAACATGGGTCATGTAAATTCATTAAATGAAAAGGTTGGTTTTAATAAAAATTAATATTTTTTTGTATTCATCAAAAAAGAAAACTTGTCATGAAAATATCAAAAAGTAAAACTATGAAAATTTTTAAATTATTATTTCAAAATAAAGTAGTTTTTTAAAATAAAATATCTTATTTTTAAAAAAATTAATTTTAACATATGCTTTCAAAACCTGATGAAACCATTTTCATTAAAAATATTGTTTTTTTTAAAATATTAATTTTTCAATCAATAGATTATTAATTTATTTCGAATTAATAGAAATACATTGAAATTTTTATACATGTGTAAAAAAAATTAAATAATTCATTTATTCTTACTCATACACTTAAACATAACATCTAGGTTATAATAGTGTTGTTTAAAAAATAATATTTTAACAGAGTATTATTCTTCATTCAAATTTGGTTTTGCATGCACTGCAATTTATCAAAGATATTGAATTTAATAATAGAGAAATATATAATAAAGTACTGGGGTGTTAAATTCTCTTCTATTTTTAGTGTCACGTGTCATATATGATATTATCCCAATTTTCTTTTTTTTGAATGTCGAGGAGTTATAATCTACCCCTTAAATAAATTGATTCTTCAAAATTCATCCCTGGTCATTATAATCAAGGTTTTAACATTTTATGATTCCTTTTCATTAAACCCAAATCATAAATAGGTTTAATAAAAAATATTGTTACTAAAATATGAATAGTGTTATAAATATCATTTGAAATAACCCATAATATTTTTTAAAATAGGATAATATTTTTGGAAATTGAAAATATGGACATTGATGAAAATCATAAATAATTATAGAGTGTGAGAGATAATTGGTCACAAGAAAGTGAATGATAAATAGAAAATTAAGGACCTAATAAACATAAATAATTAATGATTTAAAATACTATTTGATTCATTATAAATGAGTGTACTAGGATAATTTTTTATTTTTAATATCGTTTTTCTAAAATTTTAAAAAAATTAATTTACCATATTGACGATGAACATAAGAAAATATATTAACATGATATAATTCAATTTTATAATAATAAATTTATAATTTTGTTGTTCTTCAATAGATTTACACTTCACATCTTAATCCATGAAATTAATATCCATAAATGAATTTTTTATGCCTGGAGCACTAATATGAACCTATCCCTAATAATAAAATCCACAAAACAGTGACAATTACTTCCATATATCTTTAAATAATTTCTAAAAACGATTTGGTTATCACATATTATCAAATATAACTCATTAATATTTTAACCTCAATAGTAACATGATAGATTCAACATTAATATTTATCATTAAAATATTTATTTAAAAATAATGATATATTAACCTGAACATCATGTAGGATAGTGGTGGGAACAACATACATGTCTCTCTTTGGTTATGTATTCATACACCATGACCTTACCAGATGCGATGTGTTTTCACCTGGAATTAATTTTATACTTTTTATAAACTATATTAATATAATCAATAAAACATTCCCAAATATTAATAACCATAAAATACCTCAACATAAAATATAAGATGAAACCAAAAGGTTACCAAAACCTATAAAATAATTCACAAAAAAAATTATATTGTTCCTCCTTACATAAATTTTTCATTAAAACATATACGAAACCATTAGGTTTAATTTCAAAAATTTCATAAAAATATCCATCAACATTATAGACACCCATCACATAATAATTAAAAAGAAATGTCTCTAGTAAAAATACTAACATGATGAAAATCAAGCCTTTCTTCCTCCTTGGTCTCCACCACTCGTGCTCTTACTAATCTTCATCCATATCTACTTTGATTAGTTTTATAGTTGGTTAAGGCATAGGTTTTTAATAATATTTCAAGATAAATAATTAGGAATAATCCTGATATCTTTCACTCCAATCATCCATCCATTAGGTACCTCATTGTTAACAAATATTTATTCATAAACCATTAAAACAAAATTTTGTTGAGTTCCATCCATGTACTAAAACCAAATATCATTGGGCGAGGAACAATAATTAATGTTGGAAACCACTTAAACATGGATAATCACTTATAGAATTTATAAAATATGAAACATTATTTTAAATATAATACATATTATACTTAACATGTTCATTAATTTTAATCATATGTTCAAATCCAACATATTTTTTTAATAAAATTTAAATTATCCAAAGCATATCCGTAAGTAGTTTCAAACCAGGTGTGTAGTAAATAGTGTTTTTTTGTACAATATAGGTTTTGAGACAATCCTCATGCACCTTTTTTGAGTTATTTCCCCTAGAAAACTCTATTCTAGTACCACATCCACATTTAGTATCCATATAAGGATGTATTTCTTGGATAACACATATAATATATACCATACAAAAACATTTTGATATTCCTTTACACATTTACTGATATTTTATAATATGGTAATGTTCTATAATCAATTTTTTATATAATCTAGTTCCCAAGGATTATACTAAACTTATATGGATTGTAACTATAAATTACATGACCCCAATAGCCAAAATTTGATTCTTACTTTCTTACATAGGAAGAAGATACAAGTGATAGCATCCTAAATGAAACAGTAGTTTAATTGCCTTGTTATACAAGATAGATGCATGATTCTTATATTTCATATGAAAAAAAATCTTATAACATCGTGTATTTTTTGAGTATATCATTATTCCCTATACCATAACCTTTTATATCATTATTAGTAACCATATTATATTTCAATGAAAGGAAACCAAATAATGTTGAGCTCAACCGGATCATAAGTGTTAAATACAAAAAAAACATCTTAAATCAATAATCATAATAAATAAGGAAATTTAAATAACTAAAAAATAATTCTATTTTAATAACATGATTATCATGAATATATATGTATTAATCAATATGGAAATTTATATAATAGAATAAAAATTCCATTAAATCAATAAACTGAGAATGAGATACATCCAGCAAAAATGTTAATGTGAATATCTAATGGATAATAAATTAAAAAAATCATCATTGAAGTAAATGATTAATTATTAGACATAATGATCTCGGGATTCATGATACCTCTACATTTATTACCTTTCTGAAATTTTGTTAAATATTATATGAAGATATATATACAAAAACCAATTTAAATAAGTCTATCGAACTATATGTTCTCATAAAACTACTGATACATTGACGGGTAATCTATAACCGGTCCCCACTCGTCATTTCATGTATAAAAAATTTCAATTATATTGAATATCTAATAAATTCATGAATAGTATTCCTTACCAATAAATATTCTTATTGAATGAAGATTACGTATTGTCAATATTTCCCTAGTCAATCAAATATATTTTAATGTAAAAAACATATATAGAAATGATACATGGGTTATGTATTAAGGATATACAAGAAAAATAATATTGATATTTAGAGAAAATTTAACATGAAATGATAATAAGAATGTGAATTTTTCAAAGGGAAATTAATAATTATAAAAATAAATCAAGAAAGTGAATCTTAATAATTTTTTTTGTCAAATTGATCATAAAACCCCCATAATAACAATAAGGATGGTATAAAAAACATATTCCTAGTGGATTATTTGTTAAATAAATTTTTTTTTCCATTTATGAGTATAGATACAATAAAAACATCATTGAAAACATTTTTGACGAAAATAGACTTTTCACATTGAAAAAAAATTAAAAGATAATTTTTTTTTTCATATTTTAGGATAAAACATTCTTTAAAAGTCGCCTTATAAAATTTCAAAATATTATTTGAGGAAATAATAATTCATAATGGTATATATTTTTTTTCATTTTATATAAGTGAAAAAACATTTCCTTCACAGTATTGTAAAAAGGGTAAAAACAATTTGTTTAGAAAGAAAACAGTATCCATTCATTTAAAAATATTAAAATATAGTTAAAAATATGATAAATAAATAATATAAAAAAGGATTAAAAAATTATATCATTTTTAGAATATTTTGATAATGAATAAACTTAATTTTCTTCAGAATAGCCAAATGAAGCAAGCTTTTATTATAATTATTTTCTTGAACAATTAATGAATCAATGAGTGAAAATCTTAGTATTTATTACAAAATTCTATAATAACAAGAATAAAGTAAGATTAAATGGATTTATTATCCAATGGCCAAATATTTTCGTTCAATGGAAATTCATGTACAAAAAATCTGGATTTAAATGAGATTTAGAAATAAAACAATACAAAGATTATAACATTGATGTGAGAATTAACCAATAAAAATATTAAATGATTCAAATTAAAATTCATATTAAATAAATTATAAGACACAAAAATATATTCAAAATTCATTAGAAACATAATCTGAGAGTATCAATGACAATGAATAAGCAATATAACCCAATGAAAGTAAATTGAGTAATGAAATTCATCATCACTTAGTAAATTTTATTTAAAATATCCAATATTTATCTTATTCATTTTGAAAAATAGGACACCATGAATTATTAATTAATAATTTTATTAACTTCAAAAGTTTTATTATTTATACAATATGATGGATATTTGTTTCATAAAATTAGAATATTCAAAAATGAAGGAAAATTGAGATGGAGTCCCTGACATCAAGCATACTTTTTAATGAACATGATTTAAACACATTTATAATGGTTTAAATCATTTTATTAATTTTTTATGGAACTATTTTATTATTTATAATAACATATATGATCCTATTATAAATGTTTACCAAATATTAGTTAACAATAATTCATTATATTCATTGTTTTGGGTGTTAACAAGCATTTTTCTCGTGAATAGTTTGTTAGGAAATTTCCATCTAATATGGGTAGGATATAGATAAATAATATATAAATTATATTAATGGTATGAATATCATATTTTCTCATTTGATAAATTTTTAGGATCATTATTTAATGTTGTAAATGGAAAATGAATAACATCACTTTGTAGAGATGATAGATTTCTAATAAGCACAAGCGATGATATCATTCCGCTAATGGGTGAATGAGTAAATGATTTTATAGTAATTTAATTTAAATAAATTAATATAATGTTATATATATAATATATTTATTAATATTTTCTATTTTACTTTACATGTAAATAATATGTACAAAAAGGATCAAAACACATTGTGAGGCGACTATTCATCATAATGATGAGCGATGTTATCAGGTTTCAAACAACATAAAAAGTAATAATTTATATGTGATATAATAATTAAATTTTTTAATAATATAATATATAATATATATTTTTATTAAATTCAAAATTATATAAAATTTTGAGATTTTTTGATGGAAAACACTCTATATCGATTTATATGGCAGCAGCATGCCGTACACATGATCAATGGTTTTGTTTCGCATTTAATGAAGAGGGAGATGGATAAATGTTATGAAAAAAACATTATAATTTATTATTAAATGATATATATTTTTTATATATAGGATTTTTAATATTTAATTTAAGGTGTAAAAAAAGAATGAAACTGAAAGAGATCCATTAACACCATTACCTTCTCTTAGGGAAACCTCTGATGGATCCCCACTTAAGGAAAATACTGTAGGTATTTAAGGAAGAAAAGAAGAACAAGAAATTTTATTTTGATTTTGGGGAGATATATTTATAGGTTTTGGATGATCCAAATGGATTTATATGATTGAATAAGTGAAGAAATTGTGTGTCTGTTTATATGTTTGGGACATGACATACATGGAATTATTGAAAAGAATAAATTTTAACCAGGTTTTTACATGAAAAACGCTCCAAACCTGTTCCTTATAAAATCATAGATAGTATAAAGTCCATATATGGAAATAAATTTTTTTAGGTAAATGTTTCAGGTTATTTTATCCATTATCCTCCCTGTATAACCATGATAAACCCATTTTTATAGTAACCAAAATAATTTATTTTTACTATTGTATCTATTCATTTTTGAAAAAAAACACTATTGACCATATCAGATAATATAAATTATAATTATTTAAAAAAAGGATTACATTTTCCAAAATTTAGTTCAATGAATTGGTGTAATTTAATTTAATATTTAACCCATAGATATGAGGAAAAAGTGGTTTTTACAAAGTAAACACTTTCAAAACATTTAAAACTTTTTATATAAAAATTCAAAAAATAAATAAATTATAATTAATATAATTAGATTAATTAATATATAATCATAATAGTTTTACATTTAAAACCTTATTAAAAAAATGGGTCTTGTAAATTCATTAAATGATAAGGCAGTTTTAAATACATTTCAGCGTTTTTTACAATTTATAAAAAATGAAACTTTTAAGAAAAGTCCCAAAAATTAGCACTAAAATTTTTTATGTGGTCTTTTCAAAAATTAAGTTATTATTTTTAATAATATTTCATAATGTGGTAAAAATTAATCTTAACATATGTTCTGAAAATGTGATGAAACCATTTTTTGGGAAAAGTGAAATGTTTCAAAAAAAAATCCCTTTTAATTGATTCTTATTTTATTTCTAATTAATAGATATCTATTGAATTTTTTAAACATTTTTAAACCAAATATATTTCCTAATTTATCTATTTATATTCATAGCCACTAAAAAAATTTAGGTTATGTAAGTCATGTTAAAATAATAATATTTTAATAGAGTATTGTGTTTCATTTAAACCCAATGTTTCATGCCTTTCAAACAATAAAATTTATTGAATTTATTAAAAGATAAATATTTTATAAAGTAATGTGGCGTTACATTCTATTATTCTCTTATTTTCATGTGTCGTATATTTCATCAAACCTAATTTTATTCTTTTAAAATCTCATGTTGTTACATTCTACCAAATTTAAATATATTATAGTCTCACAATTTAATATTCAACTCAGTATTAAAGGGTTTAAAATTGGTTAAAATATTGGTTGAAAACAAATATCTTAAAAATTTTAAATAAAATATCCTATTAATAATAGAGAAATAGAAGTGAAAATTTCATTTGAAATAAAACATAATAGGAATCAAAATTGATGAATATTAGTGGTAAGTGAAAATATTGACATGGATAAAAAGTGTAGATAATTATAAAGATTAGTAGAGATAATTGATCCCAAGAATGTGAATGAACACTAAGAAGGCTATGTACTTAATAAATAATTAATTTACAATGATTTAAAATACCATTTCATTTATTGAATATGAAGGAAATTGGATAACATTTTTTTTTCAAAATTATTTTTATTAATGTTGGGAATTTCATTTACCATATAGAGTATGAACATATATAAATATACATAATTTAAAATTTTCTATTTAAGAATAATAATTATAACCTTTTTTTCTTCTTGGATTAATTTAAACTTAATCCCTTACTCCTAGAAATAAAGATCTAAAAATATAATTTGATGTCTAAAGCATTGAAATTAACCTTTAATGGATAATAAAATCTATAAAAGAGTGAAAAGACCTTTTATATTTCCATAAATATTTTCCAAAACCGATATGGTTAGCATAATATTTGTCATATAATACGTTAAAATATAAACGACAATAGTAACAACACTATTTAAAAATTAATATTTAATAAATAATTTTTTATATAAAAACAACGATATATTAACAATAAAATCACATAGGTTAGTGGTAGACATAGAACCCTTAGTACCCTTTTTTGTGTGTTCATGCCACACAACAATGTCAAATGTGCCAATTTTTCACCCAAAATATGGTATATCCTATTTCTAAATCCATGTTAATATTATTCTTCTATCATTCCAAAATTGTAATAACCCATAATTACCTCCTCATTAAATATAAGATAAACTCTAATAGATAGCAATACCATTAAATTTATTCCCACAAAAATTAAGGGTATTGTTCCTTAAATTTCTTTTCACCAAAACATATACTGAACTTATGTGTTATATTTCCATGAATTTCTCCCTAAATAACCATAATTTTAGTTCAATTCAATCACATAAAATATAAAAAGGGATTTTGAGACATTGTACATTTGATGAATCTTAAACTCATAAACCAACTATGGTATCCATAACTATTAAGTTAATTAAAACATATAATCTTATTAAATTTAACACAATACATGGATATTTATTAATTCTTAAAAAGATATAATTTTTTGAAATACATCTACAATAGAATTATTGAATCACAATATATAAATACATTAACCATTTTGTTTGAATATAGGTCCTTCCATTATCTAAGGTTTCACCTTTAAATGTGGTAATTAACTCTAATAATTCCCATTTTCCCTATATTTATGATATTTAACAATAAATATATCCCTATGATGATATTTGTTTCATTCCATGAAACTCTTCAATTTTACTCAAAAATTTCTTTCTCTATTCCCATATTTTTGAAACAAAAAAAACTTTTTACAATTCCTTTGAGACACATTCTGAAGTCCCCCCTTATTTATTTTTGTTATAATGTAAATGGATCCTTTGTTTCTATATGGTCTCCACTACTTTAGCTCTAATATAACTCCATATTTAATTTATTTTATGAGTTTGGGATTTAGTTAAGGTTTATGTTCATAATAAAATTTATCATTAAATGAATAAGAATAATCATTACATCTTTCAACCCAGTCATCCTAACAATTGGTTTCTTATATTCAAAAATTTTATCTTCATAATCCATGTTTAAATGATTCCTTATTGTTCCAATAGCTATCTTCGACCAATAATCATAGCGTTGGAAACAATATTCACTTTGGGAACAAACCTAATCATGAAGAATAACTTATAGAATTTCTCCATCATGACACATTATTTTCAATATAAGGCACTATAGGTTTAACCTATGTAATTCATTTATATCATCTATTCAAATCCAATATAATATTTTTTTATAGTAAATGTGATTTTTACAAATAATATCCACTGGGATTGTCAAAATAGGCGTGAATAAATGGACATTTTTAAGTACAATATAATTCTTGATTCAATCTTGATGTAACTTTTTCCATGTTATTACCCTTAGGTAACAATGTTACAAAAACACATCATAGGGATGTTTTATAGTAGAACCCACATAATATATACCTTAACAAAATATTAGGATGTTCTTTTGTGCATCAACTCAAAATATATGACAGGGTTATATTCTACAATCCATTTTATCAATAATCTTGTTCCCACAGTTTACAATAAACATAATATGATACCAACTTCAAATATCTCAACCCCAGTATCCTAGAGTCATAGGATAATTTATTATATTAGAACTAGATACAAGTGATCATATCACAAGGGTCCGAATAGTTTTTCAGTATTGGAAAACTAGATACAAGCATGATTCCTATATTAAAATTGAAAACAAAAATTACAACATCATTATTTTCATGAGAATATCAATATTACCTCTATTATAATCTTTAATATCATTATTAGTACATTTTATGTATTTTTAGGAATGGAATAAAAATAAGGGTGATCTCAAATGTTATGTATGTATTATGTACAATAGAATAAAAATCTTGAATCAATAAGCATAATTAACATGGAAAGGTATATTATTACCCAAAATTACCATTTATATTACATGTATATCATGAATAGATAAAGAATAATCAATAATGTAATGTAAATAATTCAATACACATGTCATTTAATAAATACATTGAGAATTAAATGCATCAAGAAATAATATTAAATTGATAATTTCATTGATAATAATAATAACTAAACTATTAATGAATGAAGTGTTTAATTATTAGATGTTAGGATCTCATGAATTATGATACCTTTACTACTATAACATTTTCAGGAATGTTTAATATCATGTGTAGGAATACTACAAAAAACACATATTAATATAACTATATAATGTATTTTTATCCCAAGACTACCAATGCATCAAGGATCTATCTATAATTGGTCCTCACTCATCATTACATGTCCAAATAATTTTTCATATATCAAATGATCAATTTAATTCAAGAACAAATTTATTTACCAATAATTATCTATATTGAATAAATAAAATTACCCATATTTATTATCCAATAAAATAACATTCATTGTGATACACAAAATGTTGAAATGATATATAGTTTATTAAATAATAATATTCATGACAAATAATATTGTTATTTAGAGAAAATTTAATGTCCTATGATCACAATAAAGTGAATATTTCAAGGTAAAGTTAACATCAAAAAATTGTATTATGAATGTGAATTTCAACACATTTCTTACTCCAAATAATCATAAACCATAAATATAATGAAAAATCATGGTAAAAACATAAAATATTCCATGTTTATTACAATTAAAATGAATTTTTGATTTCATTCATTAATAAAAATACCATAATAAAATCATTAAAAACATTCTTGAGGAAAATAAACTTCAATGTTTGAAAATAAATTTTACAAACTATATATTTCCATAATATTAGAAAAAATATTTTATTTAAAATTTATTTTTAAAATTTTGACGTCATCTTCAAGGAAAATAGTGGTTATGATGGTAAGAAATTATTTACATGTCCTATAATATAAAAAAAAACTAATCTAACACTATTTTAAATAGTAAAAAGAACCACTTTGGGAATGCGATAAGAATATTACTTTCAATACATATTTTAAAAATTATTAAATAATTAAAATTTTATTTAATTATTAATTCTAATAATGTTAAAAAATTTGGAAAACCATTTTATAAATAAGGATATGGAAGAAAAATGTATTTTTATTATGTGAGAAATGATGTTAGATTTTATTAAAAACATTTTCTCAACAAATTTAAGTACAACATATTGAAAAATTGGTAATATAACATGAAAAAACAATAAATAATTTAATGAGAATAAAAATAATGGGGATTATTATCAAATGATAAATAATTTCCTTCAATGTAAATTTAAACATAAGCAATCTCGATTAAAATCAGATTGTAAAATAAAACCTTAAAAATTCCATAACATTGAAGTGAAAATTAACCAATGAATAAATTAAATTTATAAAATTGTAATCCACGTAAAAAAATAATAAATAAACAATATGATTGTCAATATTCACTACACATATAATCTTAGAATATAAATGATAATAGATAAATAATATAACCCAATGAAAATAAATTGAGTTATGAAATTATTCACCACTTGGTAACTTTTAGGTCAAATTTCCTTAGATGAAAAAATAAAAATTAAGCCTTAAAATACCATAAATTATTAATTAATCATGATATTATATGTTAAGTGGGAATTATATATAATATATAAATGAAACTAGGGTATAGTATTACAATATGTATCGATGAAGAGAAATTGAGAAAAAGTCCCTTACTTCACACTTGCATTTTGTTAAACATTCATTAAACTCATGTATAGTGTGTTTGATATAGTTATTAATTTATAAAATAACAATTTTAATATTTATAATTTCATATATGATCTGTTTTACCACTTTTTAGTTAATAATATTTCTTTATATTCATTGTTTTGAGTGTTAATTACAATGATTTTTCATGCATGATTTATAATGAATGTTCATACAATTATGAATATGATATAGATCAATTATCATTATAATTATAATAATGTTATAAATATAATATACAATCATTTTATAGAATTTTATAAACAATCTTGAATGTTGGACAAGATAAATGAATACAATCATTTCCTGGAGGTAGTAGGCCATATGTACGCACAAGTGAAAATATCATTTCCTTAACGAGTCAAAGGGTGATGAATTGGATGATATAGTAATTTTTAATAATAAATAACAACTCATATATATCACATATATTCAGTAAATTTATCTCTATTACCTTACTTATAATCTATATGCGAAAAACAATTCACATCACTACGGTTGATGCAATATACCTTAAACACAAGGGATGTTATCATATTTTAATCTATAAGGAAAGTAAGAAGGTATATATGATATTATAATTTTAAAAGAATTATAATATCTTTAAAAAATATACATTAAATATATCATGAAATTCAATTGTGAGATTTTTTGATGGAAAATAATTTACATTGGATCGTAAGGCAGTAGTCCATTGTACACGTGATTGAGGATTTTGTTTACCATTAAATTGGGTATGGGAGGGATAAATAATATTATATAAAGATAATAACATATAATTATAAGGTATGTAATTATTTAATTATATTTTATATTTTAGTACCTAATTTAAAGTGTTAAAATAATAAATAAATGGAATGAGCTTTGTTAAGTTAATTAGCATTTCTTAGATACACCTCCTTTGGATCTCCTATTCATAACCATAGGGTTGATATTCTGTGATGAATAGTATATGTAGAATTTAGATAAGGATACTTGTGAAATAAATTTTCTTGTTTATTTAACCAAAGGCCTTGAGAGGTGTGAAGTAGTGAAGGGATTGAGTGACATTTTATAAGTGGGGGAGAGGACATGCATGTAATTTTTGAAAAGAATAATGTGGACCCACATTATTGATGTTTCAAGATGATTAAAAATATAATCTTATACAACATTGAAGATTATATGGTTTAAATATCATCATTAAATTGGTTTCAAAAATGTTCCATACATTAAGAACCATTATATACTTATTTTAACCTGAGGAAAAATCATTTTTAACTTGTTAACATTAATTAATTTCAAAATTTTCACATTACTAAATGATCAAATATTAAGTTGAAAATATTTAATAATAATAAATAAATATTATTAAAAACACCGAATACATTTTTTAAAATTCATTTATCATAATTGAAAAATTTTAATTTAAAACTAAACATATACAAGAATCTAAAAAGTTGTTTTCCAGAGTAAAAACAGTCAAATGTTTAAAATGTTTTTACATAAAAAATAAAAATTAAATTGATTCCAATGAAATAATTGAGTTTAATAACTATATAATTTTATTAATGTTACTTTTAACACTGTAACACCCCACCCCTACCTCATTGGCTTTAGGAGGTGGTGAGGGTTACTTGGATTTAAGCGACGTTCCAAAGGATCTAAAGGATAGAAATAAATGCTAAGGGCTCCGAGAACAATTGAGGAATGATTTTCCCTTGAGACAAAACCACCCAAAAACCACAACTAAATGATGAATGTCAACAAAACCAAACTCATACATTACCAAGGACAACCAGATAATCCATAATCTCACATGCCTACAATCCCCAATACAACATCAGAGTACAATGTTGAATACTCAACAAGAACACCACGAGCCATGACACCAACACTGCTCCACACCAAGCTCTAATCTCCATATTTCACCAAGAAATCACAAAGAACCACTAAAGGAGGTTGATGCCTTACCTTTTCCCACATCACGGTACACAACATCTGCAAAGAAACCAACATTCCAAAGATGGGGTTGAGTACTAAAACTCAGTAGTATTTTTCCAAATGACTTCCCAACACACGCCACTAGGATAAAACCATTACCACATTTATACAAAAAAAGTTTATATAAAATAAAACACAAGTGCAACTATTTTCATAAGACAAACATTCCCTTACCAGGCCATCACATCCAAACCAAGCAACCAAGGGAAAGCCAACCAACAAGCCACAAACATTCCATCATTTACCCATTAACACAACAATTCCATCTTGAAATGTAGTACAAAACCAATCAATCATAATGGTGGATCTTCTGTCCAACTCGTTCATCCAATTACAACTAGTGGCCCTTCCCGTCCACTTATCATCGATGGTGGCCCTTCCGTCCACTATCCATCCCCCTTTATTATAGTGGTACATCCATCCCACTTCCACAAAACAATTCAACTAATCACAACCAAGCATATAATCCATCATGGTCACAACAACATCATGTAATCAACCAATTCCATTACATGTCAATTCACTTCAATAAATAACCCATTTATTGAAAACCATTTTCCATGACAAACCCTATTTCAATAAAACAAAATTTTTATTGAAAAAAATTTCTATCAATCATTTTCACAAATGAACAGTAGCATCCCATTTTAAAATCTCCATTTTAAAATCCACAACAAAATCATTTCACCACAAAACCATCTTTTTCCCAAAAAACCCCCAAAATATCACCCAAGGGATTTTCCACCAATTTTCACATTAAAACACAATTAATTTCATGCACAACAAATTAATTGTTTCAACTAAACACTAGTTCAAACCATGTAGAGTCGAGGGAGATGCCACCTACCTTTAGGGTTCCCGAGAAATCGACCCACAAACAACTACGCCTCAAATTCAGCGAACGCACCATCGACATCTCTCTAGATACCCTCCCCTAACCATAAAAAGCCTCAAAAACATCATCCAAGGGAAACCCGACCCTATATCTACACACAAAAAGTGTAGATCTAGAAAACCAAGAAAGGGAGGGATGTAGATCTAGAGAAAAACACAAGAGAAGCAATAGGAGAGACTTACCCAGGAGAAACCACCTTGAATCTACCTTTAAACCCCTTCAAATCACATTCAAAACGAGTGGGAGAGAACCCCTAACCCCTGGGAACCAAAAACCCTAGGTGACGCATGAGTGGGAGGAAGACAAGAGTGAAATGAGGCAATCTTGAGTAAGCCTGAAACTTATAATCCTATCTTTAAGTTGTCGGACGGTTATCCCGCACAGTTTGGAAAACCATGCGCACGTCACTGCCTCGAGAGCGAAGGTCTGCATAGTTTCCTCGCATGGTTAGGAAAACTGTGCATAGGCCATGTGAGGCCTACTGTCTCGAGAACAAGGGTCTGCACAGTTAATTGGGGAACCCGCACGGTTTCCGCTAAATGTGCTCAAACCGTGCACCCATTTAAAAGCCTCTAGACTCACCCAAAACCATTCCAAACTCTCCCAACCACTTATCAACTCATTCCATGGACTCTAAATGCATAAAATTGTATAAAAAATCCACATACCTCAAACTGGGGGTGCTACATTATCCCCACAATTGGAATTTCCATCCGCGGAAATTAGTGAACCCGCCCTTTGCCAAAAGAGGTCGGGAAACTGCTTGACCAACTCTTTATCCCGCCACCAAGTCACCTCTTGAATATGACCATGTTTACACAAAACAAAAAATAAACCGATTATTTTACCAGGAAATAAATTCTCTTTCTTATCCACAACCCACACAGTCAGGTGCACCAATGAAGCATTCGGTTCAAGCTCAACAAGATACCATCAAATCACATGGTCACGATCCGACTGATACTTCTTCAACTGAAAGACATGAAACACAATGTGCACCACACTAAACTGTTGTGGGAAAGCCAAATGATAAGCCACCTCACCAACCCTATCAAGAACCTCAAAATGTCTAATATACCTCATAAATATCTTTCCCAGATTCCCAAACCGATGATGTCCAAACCAAGGAGAGATCCTCAAGAAGACATGATAACTCACCTGGAATGACAACGTCCATCAACGATGATCTGCATATGATTTATTATGACTCCGAGCCATCTCCATTTTCTTCTTGATCAACTTGATCTTCTCCGTAGCCTCATGATCAAGATTCGGTCCAACCATCAATGACTCACCTGCTTCCACCCAACATAGTGGAGAACGACACAGCCTCCCACACAATGCTTAAAACGGAGCCATCTGTATGGATTCCTGATAACTGTTATTGTACGAGAACTCAACCAATGACTAGATCACCTTCCACGAGCCACCAAAATCAATGACACAAGCCTGCAACATATCCTCCAGAGTTCGTATTTTTCTATCGAATTGACCATCCGTTTGAGGGTGATACATCGTACTCATCATCAACTTTGTTCCAAGGGCTTGCTGTAAGGATTTCCAGATATGATATGTAAACCTCCGATCTCAATCTAATACAATCGAAACTAGAAAATCATGCATCTTTACCACCAATTGGATATAGATTTTGGACAGATCCTCCATCGTATGAGATTCACAAATAAGGATGAAATGGGCCAACTTCGTTAGCTGATCCATTATCAACCAAATCGTATCGTGTTTCTTGACTGTTCTTGGGAGACCTATGAAAAAATCCATCGCTATCTACTCCCACTTCCAAATAGGGATTGGTAAAGACTGCAACATTCTTACTGGCCTCTGATGCTCTGCCTTGACCTGCTGATAATTCAAGCATCTCGAAACAAACTCTGCCACACTTCATTTCATACCAGCCCACCAAAACTGTGCTTTCAATGCATTAAACATTTTTTTTAATTCTAGGATGAACAGCCCACCAGGAATGATGATAGGCCATGATAAGATCCTCCTGACAAGAAACTAGTACTACCAACCGATTCCAGAAAAACAAAACTGACTCACCATTCAGTTGCCAATCCTCAATTGTCTCCCCACCATTTAGTGTTGACCACATGGTCACACACTCAGAATCGGATATCAATGGCTCTCTAACCAGGACAACCAAGTCAGGAATTAACAAAACCGGAAAGAAGACCACTCTATCGCCCTGGTCCTCACATTCCAACCATATATAGGTTATAACCAACATCAACTTCCACTAGTCTAATGACTGTTTCACCACCTAATCATCTGATTTTCTACTTAATGAATCACCCACAGAATATCCCTTACCCGGTGTGTACATCAAGTCAAAATCAAACATCCAGAGATATTAAATCCATCTCTTTTGCCTCATGTTCAAATACCATTTTGAAATATATGATTTTTTGAAACAAATACTATATTATTCATTGATATAATATTTATAAAAAACTAAATTCGTCCAAAGGACATAGATAAGGTTATATATATCAATAATTAACCACTTGGAGTTCGATTTTATTTTTATAGTAAGTTTATTATCCATTTATTATAATAATACAAGAGAACATGGTAAAAGATAAACTATTTAACTAAGAGTTAAATCTAAATGATAGTGTTAATATGATGACCTAAGCATATATAAAACCAATTTATGGAGATTATTTTTACCCATGCCCACCTTAGTTTCTAAATAAACCAATTTTGAGCCATTATAAACTGAATGTTTTTATAATAAATTAATATTTCAATATATACTTAAAGTTACCCTCACCTCTCTTATAAAATTTTACATCCCCTTCTCCCCATATCACAACTCCAAATACATTTGGATTGGACAACCCAGGCCCAAATATCCTCCCAACGTTCCTCACATCAACCTAGAGGCCTTTACTTGAGTAGAAAGCTAACCTATGGATCCCTTTTGTTCCAATCAAAAGGAAACACCCAAAGAAGAGGTAATTATATTATCACCTCATTCAATGTTTTTTTCTTCTTACACATTATTTTTATTTGTTATTTCCATTAGAAAATAATAACTCCAGTAACTTTTATATACATTGATTCTATTATAAATATAGTACAACCATATTCCTTATTCTTTCCGTCTTATGAATGAAAATGTCATCATGCATGCATACGTACAACTTACCATCACAACACTGTGGTGTAATTTGTTATTAATCCCTATTTTAATTGGATGGATATAATGATGAGTAATATGTATATAAATAATGAAAAAAACATTACAATTTCTATATATGATTAATATACTATCCAATTAAACCCTATTTAAGCATTAAGTAAATGATATCATCGCTCGTGTGTACGTACGACATACCATCTCCACGACACAATGGGATTCATTTCCACGTTCACCATTCAATGATGATTATAAAAATATATTTTATTAATAAGTATGTAATATATGAAATAATAATTCTACTATATATATATGTACTTAAATATATATTATTCATTTACTTCCGTTCAAAACGATATGAAAACAGAAACAATGTTTATATGTATGTACGCCCTACCGTCTCCATAAATGGTGTTTTCCATTTCATATATCTATATATTATACATATTTATATTCAAAATATATATGATATATAAATAATGTTTTATATTATGGAAGTATTTAAATTATGATCTAAATTATACGAACAATAATAACAAGTTAAAACACGTACGATAAAGAAAGTGATTATTACCGAAAATGTTAATTTAACATGGAAATAATTATTAAATGTTTAATATAAATTCCTAAATGAATTATGTATGATATAATAAATATGAATATGGTTTTCTATATTTTAATAGAAAACCATGGACATTATACAGGAGCTTAAACATCCCACCAAACAAAGGAAAGTACAAGGTAAGGGTTACTTCCTCAATATCATTATTATGCGAGATTGTTTATATGTATGTATTTTCTGGGTCATATTTATTATACATGTCAATGATTCATAAAAAAATATAAAAATTATTCTTTTGAGGATCTCTCTAACTGAAACAACATTTTAAATGTTTTAAATATTTATTCTTCAATATCATTCTCATTAATGACCGTGTTTATAAAATGGTTTTAAGGATTTATTTACTTGAACATGATTTTTTTAAAATGTTAATTCCTTTCAAAAAATTCTTATTGGTAGGGGAGACTTTTATTAATAAATGACTTTTAAATGAATTCCTTAATAAATTTGTAACTTTTAAATGATTTCACAAAAGGGATATTATTCTCTAAATTTTTTACTAATCATTTTCAACTATGACAACATTCTTTACTAGATATTATTCTTGATTAATTATGATTTATTATAATACAATATTCCATATTGTATCGAATTAGTTATGATATGTTTGAATGTGGGTGTGCTATTTTTATACCTTCATAGTTTATGGTTGAAGTGTTGACATTTTGTATACATGTTTTAATACAAATGTTTATATTATGTTTCAACAGTTTCATATGAGGAATAGAGTGGACATAGTAAGTGATGGATGGGGCCTGCTATAACCCTTATATTTTATAGTAGGTATCCTGAGATAATCTAGTGTCTTGGCACAAGGCCTTGACAAATTTTTTTGTAGTCTTGGAACGAGGCCTTGACTATGTAGTAATGATGTTTGGAATTAGGTATTCCCTCATTATGAAATTAATTTTTACATGTTATTATTTGACTAATAGAATATCCATGTTCATGTTTATATGGTAATGTCAGATTTATTTTCTCCATATTATGTTCATGTTTATGTTAAAAAGTATATTGTTTTATTACACATCTTTCCTTAAAAGTTTATAGTTTCTTCTAAATTATTTACCCTTACTGAGCATCTGAGCTCACCCCTTTCTTATGTTTTATTTTCCTAGGTTTCTATGATGTGTATTATGATTGATATAAATGGTTAAGGTAAGGGAATAATGGAATTATAAAAGGATTGTTTATGTTGTGTTTTATGTTATAAAGTGTAATGTAACATTCATGTTTGTAATATATTTTCCAAGACTACTAAAAAAGTTGGTCCTTCGGGGCTTGATTCCTTGTAATAGTGCCATTGTATGAAAATAATGCACCGACTCCAGGCTTTCGGGGTCGGGACATTACATTTAAAAATTTTTCCTATGAGAGAGGGATTTTGAGTGAATTGGTTAAAACCTTCCACCCAATTATGAACTCACACAACCTATAATTTAATTGTTTCTCAAATATTTTTAGGTCAACTATTGTTATTTTCCTTATTGTAGATATGAACTTATAAAGGAACAGATGAAGAAGGTCCTCCCATCCTCCAATAGATCCATAGTGAAATATACTATACCAATTAAAGGATTTCTCTGTGAGAGTCTAAAAAAACACCACATCATTACCACCTCCTTTTGGTCTTGAGGGCCCATGAATAACCCCATTGTGATACAAAGTGTCTGAGATTTTGTTCTGGTTGACAACAATATCAATGGTTTAAAATATAGGATATCTAAAATTTGGTGGAGGAAAAGTGTATTCCATCCACTCACGATATGGCTTCATCTCAAGCTACATAGGCGAGCGTCAGCCTTCCATTTCTTAAATTAATGTAGACAGAGACTCTATGATGTTAAGAAGCTCTATGGGAACCGCTTTCATTGTTGTCTCCCATTTATTGGGAGCAAGTGGGGGTTAATGATTTTTACCTTCTTTCATCTCTAACTAATTTTTGTTCTTCCTAAATCTGAATTATCACCCTAGTGAGGAAGTGGTTGTCACCATAATCTAGGGTAGTCATAATCAATTTTTACTTCCTCATTTACGTAGACTGGATTCCTGGATCTTGAGCTATTCTGATGGCCAAAAAATTTTCCTACCATAGGATCATCTATGGGAGGGAGAGTATTCATATCTATGTAAATATGATTCCCAATTAGAATATTCACCCTGATTAGATTCTCATTGATTCGTTAGAGAGTTTTTATTTCACTATCATATTGCGAAAACTCTTCCTTAATGGAATGAACCTCTAATATTATTTGTGGTTATTGGGATGTGTTAATGCCTTTCGATTTTCATTTTAAACTATTCCACTAGAGTGGTGGAAAATCATTATTCAACGGTTCTGTATTTTGGTGTCCTCTTTGGCTCTATGTGCATGAAGCTTCATTTGGTGCAACCAAATAACCCGCATCCTTGGGTATGCATTCCATGTTATAGCCTGATGCAGTTGTGTCATGATCTAAAATGCCTTTAATATTGATTGTGATGACAATCACATAGACATATCATATAATGGGTGTTATTCCATTACATTTAACACAATATGATGAGTTTTCACTAGCTTCATCTAGGACATTATCTGAACCCTTGGCCATATTAGAATATTTTGGATTGAAACTCCGATGGGGTATGATCAAAATCAATATATGTTTCTAACATCTTGGTCTAAAAAATAGTGATGTTGAGGGTGTTTCTGGTTGTGGTTTCCAAAAAATCCATGAATGAATGTGGTTTGAATTTTGGCCGGAGGAACATGTGGGATTGAGAACATTGATATTGTCCTCCAAACCCTGAGAAGACAAATTCATTATGTAGTGACAATGATGGTGAAATTTCCGCTATCCATATGGTCTGGGGGTAATTAGGGGATGAAATTAGAATTGATTGGTCTTATTTTGAGGATATAATGATTTCATTTAAGGATCTAATTACCCATGAGATGAACATTGAGATATAAATTCCTCTAGCCAAGTGGGATATGGGTTTTTAGAATCATAATTTGTTTTCCTATGACCATTTCAGGGGATGATGAACCTTGTTATAGTAATTTATATATAAATTCCCACATCCTAGTGGGTTGTGGTGTGTTTTTATCAATAGAGGATATGCGTGGAATCCTATTGGGAATTGAAAATTTGAGGGGTGGAGGTGGTGGTAGATATTCCCCAATTCCAGGGGATGGGTTAAAATTCTTTTCGATTGCTATGGAAGTTGTTACTATGACCTATTTGATTTAGATCATCAATTGTAATGTTAGATATAGGTGAAATAGAAACCCATGATGAGAACTGATCTTTACAAGAACATTTTTGGGTGATTTCAAAATTGGAATCTATGTATGAAATTAGTTATCATTTTTTAAAAGGCATAGTTTCATATCCTTTTGTCTATCCTCTCCCTCTATTCATGATGTCTGGGCAGGGTTTAATTGGGGTTTTCATTTATAGTGTCATACTGGACTGAGTGTTACGTGGTCCCCTGATTTATTCAAAGTTTATAACATTACAGGTCTCTGAATCTGAGGGGTTTGATTGTTCTATGGGTACAAAAAAGTGTAACACTACATAAATTTACAATATATGAATAATGAATAATGGCGTGGAATCATATATGAGTTGATGGTGGGTTATGATTGAATAGTGGAAGGAATATTGCAGATTTTCACTGTGCTTTTCTAGATTGGGATCTCGATCTATGGAGATTGTGCACAGGTGTAGATGAAAATAGATTATCATGAATTAATGAACGTGGAACCGACAATCTAGATAAGGGATATGTCAAGCTTTAAATCAATGATCTGTACGCCACAGATTTCGGCATAGATAATGTATTCAATCCTCTTAGAGATAATCTAATATCTCATGGTCAGAAGTGGTGATGGGATAGAACATTTAAAGGATTTTATATTATGGATAAATCACTCCACATGTCAATTTCATTCTCATCTTCATTATACTTTCATTCCAACATCCATCTTGTCCTTAAAAGATTCTTCCAAGGATCACTTACGGACTAGAGTGGTGTATGGTTGGAAGTTGATGGGTAACCATTTATATTTGGTCCTAATGTTTGGAGCACCTGTCTATATGTAGGTGTTACAATTATGAGAACCTCTCTATATAGAAGTGTATGGCTAATTTTAGGTTTTATTTATCCCTCAGAGATATCACCATGGTGAGATTTACCATGATAGATGATATGAGTAGAGTCCCTGTGATCCATATCCACACTACCACAAGTAGGAATATCATGTTAGTGATGGTATTCTTTCCTAAATTGAAGATTTAAATGTCCCCTGTGGTGTTTATAATGTGTCTTAAATAACCTCATGGAAACTTTCATTGAGAAGATTAGGAATATAGGTCATTTCATGAATCGTGGTTATTGTATGTTGACCTCTATTTTCAAATTGCTAAGGTATATAATCCTACAGTATGAGGATTTACAGAATATTCTTATAACAACATTATACTGTAGTGATATGTTCCCGCTGGAGATAATATTATCGATTATTACAATGAGATATATCATTATTGATAGAAATATGAACCTATAAAAAGGCATATTCTATTCGCAATTTGTTCTAGTAGATATCTTTGATTACTGTAGGGATATAAAAACACTTATTCTCTCCTTGGGACATTGAAATATGATGTTGTAATTAATGAATAGGGGTAAGTATATTTGCTTCCCCTATTCTTACTATCAGAATATTCTTGTATACTTTTTTTAAGTGAGATTGAATATGAGACTACCCACTGGTTACTTCTAGAATATGTTGGCAGACTTAAGTATTCAGAGTGGGGATATGAGCCCACTCATAGATATCCACATCCTTCCTCACCTAATTTGTCTTTCTTATTTCCCATCGATGGGTGTTAGAGGTGCCAGTGTGTTGAGTTGTATCCTCCATAGGTGACTGATGGGTACCTTGGGGTGATTCTAGTGATGAGGGTTGATTGGTTCCCTTCTCAATGGAACCAGAACTATAAGGGCGCCATATTTGACCCCTTGGTCCACATTAATCTATGACTAAAGGTGATATTTGTCTCACTTCAGGGATAAACCATTGAAGTAGTTGGATATGGAAATTAGGGCCACTGGATTACCAACATCTTTCATTAGTAGATATAGATTCATCGATTTTCATTCTTAGAGTGCATCATAGGTAGATTCAAGGGTCCAAATTTTACCACAACAGTGGTACTCCAGAACCCTTGTGTTTTCGACACAGCATTTGTGTTATCAAGTAGGTGAGATCAATATTTGACCCATAGAGTTTGTATTAATAGGTGATTTAACAAAACGATCATAATATGAAGAATAAATAGTCATAGATCAGGATATTATTAATGGTAGTAGTATATGTAGTCATTAATACAACAAGTAACATGGTTACTAATTAGTGAAATATCAAATTAATGATATTTTCAATCAAATGTGCATGGTTGGAAAAATTGAACTTCTATTTATGATCTGGCCATTCTGGTCACTTGGGCTTGTCAATGTGATGATGGAATTATTTATGAGAACCCCAATTACAAAGGTTCAGCTGTTAGATTAGGCTAATCTAATTATCATTTTGTGTGTGTGTATTATATCAAAAAATGTCTCATATAATATTAACAATTTTTTTTTAAATTTGAGAGTTTTACATCAAGAATTCCCCATTTTTGTTAGTTTTTAGTGTGAAAAAAGTATATTTATGTATAATAATGTAATTAGTTTGTTATTTGATAGATTCACTTCAGGTTCACCTTTTTTTCATCAGGAAAGGGGTGAAACTAGGAAACCTCATTGAGGTGGGTCTTGTTTTTCAAAAAGATCGGTTGTAGGGGGTTTATTTTGCACACAATAATTAACATCAATTAACCACTATCTCTATTTAATAAAAACACCTGACGATTTCCCCATCTATAGCTGGGTACAATCCTACTTTCCAATGGTAGGAGGTTACCTGGGTTTTCAAGCCCGATGGTGCTTGTGGACTCCCATTGTTCGAGAGGATGGGAGATTGTGATCGTCACACCCTTTTGAGAGGGAGTTATTGCATAATCTTAGAATTTATTTTAGTTTTATGATGTGTTTGTGAATCATTTCCTAATATCAATATTGGACTAGTTACCCTAACAAAATTATTATAGGCTCTGTTTCTTTTATGTGTAGAAGACATATATCTCTTTAGTGAATAAATATGAATGTATCCAATGTTCTTCATCTATTTCCATATTAATGAATGATTACTCATGTGATAAAACCATATAAAAAGTCTCTTTTGAATTTTCTTCCATGCAGGGAGGTGTTTAATATCTTTAGGAAGGTATTGAGCCATTATGAGGAGTCCTACTTATCATGGTTATTGCAGATAAAAATCCATATAGTTCATTAAACTCATAATGATCAAACTTTTACAAAAAGGAAATACATGAGTGCACTAATAAACTAGGTATTCATGTTCTAGTCCTTGGGATACGTCCTATGTATCCCAATTATGGACAGAATCAAGGTTTTCATGGTTACTTTGGTTTCTTATTCTATTGATGGATATGGTAGTATGATCAAGCAATGGGAATGATTGGATATCAATGATCAATATGTTATATGCATGAGGGGACATAAAAAGAATTGGGTTTCTATTTTATCACAATCCTTAGAAATGAATCCAACCTATCTTGGTTATTACTGGAATCAGAGTTCTTGTAGTTTAGTCACATCCTTGGAACTTTACCCAATGAAAATTTTCTCATATTGGGGAGGTTAATATAATTCTACCCATCAGGTCTTACATAATGTCATTTCACTGGATGGTGGAGATTAGTGATGTGATTGACATGAATATTGCAAATTCCCATGACCACATTATCTATGATCATTGTGAGAAATAAGATATAATAAGTAATACACCTCACTACATATGGATTTAGGGATTATGTTCTCAGACATCCATTAGGATGATTTATATGTATCTCATGCCTCATAGAGGTGTTATACATATCCTGGGTATGTTATGAATTAGAGTCATCATAGTTCATTTATTATCTTAGTCCACTAAGGGATGAGATGGATTGATCATCCATTGGGAATGATTGGGTCCCAAAGTTTGCAGTGTTAGAGACATGGTGGGACTTATAATGGGGTATATGCCCATTCGATTTTGGGATTGGGCCTTAGGAAGAGTTCCTACAAATCCTTATTATAGAAGGAATCAATTTGCATGTAGTTCACTTGATTTGGGATTACATAATGACATTTCCCAATCTTGAATTTGGTTTGAGAGATAATAATATGATTACTATGAATCCCTAACTCAACATGATCTATAATTAGTCTGAGAAACATGGGATAGGAAATGATCAATGACATTTCTTATAGATGTTGGAATTTTTTTCTGGGATTTCCCATTGGGTGCTTAATATAGGTCATGATCCTTAGAGAGGCATCCTACATAACCTCATTATGGAAGCAATTAGATTCATCATAGTTTACTTAATTGAGGATTACACACAGACATTGGACTTGTATTTAGGACTTACACACTATGTATAGACAAGGTCATAAAATTCTTATATGCCCATCTTGACCTGGTCTGCTTACCTGTGTAACATGCATTGATTGTCTGCTCAACATACTATGATTTCCTACTTGACATGTCAGAGAGTATATTCCAAACATTCCCTCAAAAAAATTGTATGAATGAATTGACCTTTTAAGAGGACATCACATAATCTAGATATAATGAATGGAGGTGGCAACATGATGAAGGATGAATTCTTTTATAGTAATTACATGATATAGATGGTTGGCCCTGTAATCCACTGCATGACCACAGTTAGATTTTCTAGAGTGTGTATCATGATCTAACTAACTCTGGTGTCATTATAAGAGCTGGTTGTCACACATGGAAGGTTTTCTGAATGTAATGTCATATATATCGAAATTTGTTTCATATACTAAATAAAATGTCTAGAGGGAATCATGAGACCCAGCTGGTGTTCCCCAAGGATGTTGTCAGATCCAACTGATATGGCTTAGCCCTACTAAAAGACATAGTTGACATGAATTGGTGCTACAATATGGGTTATACGACATGTATGAAGAGTACCACAAGGCGTGTATAATGAGCCTAAAAGAATTTGTGAGTCTAGGGTGGAATTCCCTAGATTGGGGGCTCTATGTGGCTTTCATTTACATGCCCATAAGACATCACGTGATTTACAAAGTATGTTGAAGGAATGTTGTATAATCCGGGTGGAATGTCCTGGTGCTATCACATGACCTTGGTGGTTCACGCAGAGAAAATGAGGATCGATGTATATGTTCTTTGATTAAGTATCATATATTTAGTTTATGTTCAAGGATATATAATGCGAATGAAATATATATATCTAGTGCTATATTATATTAAGTCTCAAATGATCTAGAAGATGTGAGTGATGTTTTTTTCTTTTCTTACAAAAATTCAGTCACATGAACTATGATTTATCATCTGAAGAGCCTATGAATATTGCATGATCAGTTCTTCTATTCTACGGTATCATACAAAAATTTTTTTAGTTCACTAGATCATCCTCTCTATGAAATATTCTCTAGCAGCAATGTGTCTAGATACAGAAAAGGTCTAACCCTTTATCCAGAGAGTAGTAGTGAATTTTTTATCTAGGGGTGGTTGATTTATAGGCCTTTCCACCCTTATTTTTATCCACCTTTCATTGTGAATATTTCATGGATCTAGAATTTAGTTTGATAATGGCTTCAACATCATGCGTATTTATGAGTCTCTATCATGTATTACTTTGAGTGTGTCACCTAATTTCCATTAACTATGAGTGCATACCATCAAAGCCTTATTTACTATATTTTTTTAAATTTAATGTGAATTTTTGAAATATATGTGAATCGTAAAGGAATTTAATATATTTTTTACATTTCCAAGGATCGTCCCATGACTAGTGAAGCTATTGAATGGCCTTGAAATGATCTATGGTGGATTTTTTGGAACTTTTTAGGTGATAAGGATGCTCGAACCAGAGGTATTCCTGGGATTAGACCGACTAGCACAGGAGGCCTAAAAAACCATGCAATGGATAGTCTTAGTACATCAAAAGATTTTAATGACCACGAGAAGCTTC
The DNA here is from genome assembly GCA_963277665.1 of Viscum album. Lineage (NCBI taxonomy): Eukaryota > Viridiplantae > Streptophyta > Magnoliopsida > Santalales > Viscaceae > Viscum > Viscum album. The sequence continues at coordinate 371,323,010 of OY728160.1, read as the reverse complement.
TGACTCCTCTAAAATTTATTTCCTTTGGTTATTTTATTATAGTTTGGGATCATGCGAGACTGTACGGGAATTGTTCAGGATAATTAATGTATCATTTTTTTTGATTTGTTGTATGACCAATAATGGTTTTTTGTAGATTTGTGAAAATTTCATATAAAATTCCATACATTTTTCCTTAGGGATCTAAAATGAGTATCATGAAGTAACATTACCTACCAAAGGACCTTCTCATGATGATGATGAAAAGCCAATGTGATTGTGCATGATGATGTGGTAACATTGCTGGGATCTTGTGATGTCTTACATAACTCTAAGGGTCCATCTTGTGTCGTTATGACATAAGATGATCCTACCTCTTCATTATTTTTTTCATTTTTATTTAAAAAATAATCTGGAGTTTATGATTTTTCCTGAATTATTTTGAGGACAATCATCATCCTAATCAATGATGTGCTACATGGATTGTAGGAAAAAAATGACTCCCCAATATTTTGTATATTTTCCTCTAATTTTTAATGGACCTTCAAATGGATTGTTAGGAATATTTTAATAGACAAATTGCTTGTGTGGGGGAGAATATCTGGATTCCTCCCCCATGACATTAATTGTTATGGGTCTGTTCAAAAAATAAAAAAGAATCAACAAGAGGACTTTACATGACTCTCTACAGGCTATTCATTGTGCATAATGCCTTCACGTGACCTCACGATGGTCAGAACTTTTCTTATCCGATGGAATTCCACACGATCTGTGGGTCTTGACCACCTTATTATTCCTTAAATTTCCTTTCATAAATAATACAAATATCCATGTATTTCGTCCTATATTTATTTCTTTATGCTCATTAAGTGGGTCTCAACACTAGTTAATTGGGTTTTAACCATCACATGGGAATCCAAAAACTAATATTTTATGGTTTGGATACAAATCCATGATTTAACCTATATAATTTATTCCATGATAGTAATATATATGATAATATATATCATCATTCTTCTTATATCATTAATCTTCAGGCTATAACATAATCATTACAATTTGTTGTGACATAAAATGTTTTTAATGTCTAGGAATTAACAAAATTTTCCACATAAAATTATTTTTATATGGTATTGAGAACCTTATTTATTATTATTCTATCTCATTGTATCACATTTTTTTAAATAAATTAATTCATCATTTCCCTTATATATCAAAAATTAATATTTATGGATCAAATGGATTTTAAGACATAAAAATCCAAAATTTTCAACTACCGATGATACCAAATAATCATTTTTCGGAATACAAACATCATCTGGTAGAATTTCTTTAAAAATATAATGATATAGTCAATAATATTATTACTAAATCCATATATTATTTCCCTACAATTAAATTTCATTAAAAACTCTGGTTTATTCATTTTTCCACATTACAACTATAATGGGGTATTCACATATTCAATCATCTTTCTAATATTCTCAACATTTTCATTCAAATAATTTGATGAAAATTGATTTATAGTATTCATTTTCACCGATATTAGTCTATATGAAGTGTTATATTGAGAAAGAGATGGAAAATGATCAGAAATCAAATTTTCCATTCTGAACCTTTCAGCTAAACCAATTTCATTATCCAATTGAACGTTTTCTACATTCTGATTCCAAACATGATAGTATTTATCAAAACATTTTATAGTAATTTGGTAAATCACTTTTTAATGTGTTAACCATTCTCATCTAATTTATTTAAAATATGTAAATATAATAAATCCACCGCCATAACCATTATTGAATGAAAAGTTAAAATAAATATTCAAACTCTTAAAAATCATTAGTGATTCAATAGTCATTGAATATCCAACTTTTATTTATTCTAATATGAAAAAATTAGTAACTTTTTTATATTAAATGACAATAATTTAACTTATAAATTCATAATACAAGTTTTATACTAACTCATTAAATTATTTCCATAAATATTAATAAATTCAATTGTATGAAACATCCACCATATAATAGATAAAAGTATTTTTATTCCCTACTTTGTCAATATAGAAGAATATTAATTCATTAAAATAATAGAATAATACTTATAGAAACCAAAATATTTTAAATATGTTTCATGAAATAACTATACTCTTTTACACTCTCAAAACTTTTAAATAATCTCTTTTCAATAGAATCATTCACCTGGGTTTTAACAAAACCATCAAAATTATACTTTCCCTTATCAAATAAAGAATAATAAAAATAAAATTATTATATCCCCCTATGGAAATTAATTCAGTTATAAAAAACACGTATCCAAATAAATTCAAACCATACACAATTATATTTTCCTTTTAAAAAATTATGAAAAAAATATCCTCAAAATATCATTATTTTTAAAAAAATTTCAATAAAAAATTATTAAAAAAATCACATCAGAAAATAGTCACCACTTATAATGTGTATTGACAATACTAAAAAAAGGATACCTAAGAAACCATTATAAAATCTTATGTCATGTCATACCATATCTCATTTATTGAGGAGATAATAATTTTATGTTTTGTAATATCTATTAAAAATATGTCATTAACAGTAAAAAGGATAATAATTAGTGTTCAATAAAATAATAGAGGTATAGATTATATATGGTAAAATTCCTAAAAAATTTAAAAAAATTATTAACAAAAATATAGACTAACATATGGCATAACGATTAATTAAAAAAATTAAAATTATAACTTATTTATAGATAAGTTTACCATATTTAAAATTTATTTTATAGAGGCCCCCCATTTAAAAAAACAATTCATTATTATGATATTTTATCATTTCACTCAATTTCCATATATAAATAATTATAGTAGGTTTACATTTAAATAGATAAATTGATTAAACATATTAAATTCTAGAAGTATTCCTTAGAATAGTGAAAATATCATTTAATGTACTATATAAACCTCATCCCTTTTGAATTATTGAAATATTGGAGGGCTTGGAATCATTTTTCCTCCACCACCTATTTTGGATTAACCCCCACTATTTTATTCATATAAATAGGTCAATGACTTAAAAAATTACACAGACTAGAACAAAAACAAAACCAATAAATATGGTGATTTCATTAAAAAATAATTATATATACTGAAAGAAAAATTGTATTAAAATTTTATGCAAATGAGAAAAACAAAATATTTTAATAATAATCATTGTTTAATTAAAGTGCACTACTAATTGTTAATATCAATGCTAAAAATGGATTACAAAATCGATTTATTTCGTACTAAATCAGTTTAAATTTATGATTTTAGTAAAATAATTATGATTACAAGTAATGAATGGTTATCAAAGAAAATGATTTTAATTATGTTGACTGTATGTAAAAAATTGATTCATTGAGATGTAATATTTATAGTGTCTTATTAATTTCAATTTCTGAAACCACCAATTTGGTTGATCACACCAAGAGAGGAAGTGAGGAGAAACTGGAAATGTAGAGGAGCGAGGGATGTATGATCATGATTGAAAAAATGATAATACATATTCCAGATCCCTTAAGTTCGTCAACATCATGAAGAGGGGAAGAATTGGGGAGTATATTTTTAGTGAATGTACTTTGATCACATGAATAGGTGAAGAATTGGGGAGGTTGGGGTCGACTACACAATGATTTGAAGCATTGGATGGGGAGTGTATTTTTGGATGTTAAGGGATAATATCAAATAGTGGAATCATTGTTTACAGATTTGTTTTTTGGAGTCTATGGATCGATCTTGAGGAGGAGAATAAATATTTTATAAATAAGGGATCTATATTTCCATGGACATCATAAACCATGGATTTCAATAATATATTGAAATGGTTTTATAAGTCATTGTAAAATATGAGTTGATACATTGAATTTTTTTTAGTTTAATAGCTTATTTTAATGAATATTTGAATCAATGGAAGACATGGATTTAAAATACCAAGGACTATAAGATATATGGAATGGAATGGAATGATTTAATGGTGGTATTCTTTGAGAAATATTTTCCTTGAAAACAAAGAAAAAATATGGTAAGTAATGTAATTAATTTATGATAGAAGAAATATAAATTTGTTAATAACTATGAGGAAAACACTAAAAGATGTGTAAGGAATGCTATAGAATATATATATAATCCAAAAAGTATAATTTTACAGTTCTCTCATGGACATATAAAAATCCTCTCAAGATAACTTGTCTCTAAAATATTATAATAATATAATTATATGGTATCATGTGACATAAAAATAGGAAATTTTTCCAATATATATATTTTCAATGTAACTTAATAGTACAGTAGCATTGATGGGAACCAAGAAAAATTATGTGTGGAGAATAAGAAGAAGATAAGGATGGATCATTATGCATGTGATTATTATGGAAGGAAATAATATCGTACATTCATAAAAGAAATGAGAGTTTGTTAGAAGTGTTGAGATCAGGGAAATATAGATCATGAATATAATGGAGAGAAGGAGGAAGCCAATATTAAGTATTTCATCTATAACTATATAGGCAACTAATTAACCCAATTCCTCAATCATCAATGGAATTTACCAAAAACTAAGATAAAATTCAAAGGAAAAACATATGAAGTTACTATAGATTAAGTTAAATCCCCTTATGTTTTAATAATATTTAAATTAATTATAACAGAAGTCATAATTTTATTCTAAATATATGCACTTTGACTTTTAATCACACCTTGAAAATATGTGGATGCAGTTTTCCATTAGTGCAATTAATGGGAATCCAGTTACAATAACAACATATCATGCGATCTATATTAAGATGAATAGTTATCCTATTGTTGCAAACTAGGTTATTATATCTTTTTTAACATGGAAATAATAGTAATATTTTTTTTTTATTTAATTTTTAGTTTAATTAATTAGTATAGAAAGTATAAAAATATTTATATTTAATTGTTTTAAATTTTTACAAAAAATATGATTTGAATGTTGGAATTTAATTGGATGTTATTTTTACTCACACTAATGATTTTATTAAGTATGTTTCTATAGACCATAATAATAAATATAAATTATATTATGGATCTTATGATCAATTAAAATAAGATTTTAATGCTTCATTCATTAAGAGTCAAAATTTTCATTCGTAATTTTGAAAATGGGAAGATTAAAAGATAGAAAATTGATTGAGTCACAATCAAAGTATTAAATTATTCATATATAATAGAAATAAATAAATTAAGTGTATTTTTTCATATTCCTTATATTAATGGGAAAATGAATTCTTTAAAATTCAGAAAGTGGAAGATAAATGTATCAATTCTTATGTGAGAAACATCTATCTACTGTTATGGAGTACCTTTTAAAACCTATTCAAAATTATATGTCCTATAAAGAATTACAAATGATTTAACAAATAATTTTTATAATTTTATTAGTTTTACCAAATATAATTAAGTCAATATTTATGTAAATATTACATTTTCCATAACACTATTCATATGGATAACCTTAAATAAGTTCAATAGTAATTAATTACAGAAATGTTGGTGAACTATTTATTTAATAAGAAAAAAATACAACCCCACTAATATTTTGGTAAATATTGATAATATATAAATACTATATTGAATTGATTATAAAAAAACTGAAATTTTTTGAGACATAAGAATAATTATTAAATAAATAAAAAGATAGTGATATATAAATATACATAAATAGTATAATTTTATTCTTATTCAATTAAAATAATTAAATGTTAAAAGTAAAAAGTCTAAATATCTTATTTCAAGGTGTATTATTTTTTAATAAATGAAATAGATAAAATTTAAAATTTGATATTTTGAAATATTTAAATGAATAAAAAAATATATATTAACACTCATATTGAGATAAAGTAATGATTTTAACACTTTGAGTTTAAAGGGATTATTTTTCAATAGGTAAATTATCATTATATATATTATTCTTGATTAAAAGTAAAATTTATATATTTTATGATTTTGTTTTGTTGAAATGGAATTAATTTTTTATTTCATAATTTAAAAATTATCTTAGAGTGAATTTTTAGTATTTTTCTAAAATGGTTAATTTTTTGGTGAATAGTTAAACATATTGATTTTACAAATATTTTCACTTTTATGACATACATATTGTAAAATAACGACTTAAATATTTATAAAAACATTTTTATAGATAAAATAGCAAATTAATATGTAAAATAATTAATTGACAAAAACTATGTTAAATTTACAAACTGATTTTTAACAACTTAAAACGTAAGTTAAATTTAATTCTAATAAAAGAATATTTTTTATAATTTTATTTATTTAATTAATTAAAATTTTAAATTGGATTTTAATTGATATTAATGTCATTAAACAGTAATTTTTTAATAGAAAAGCCAATAATTTCATGAAAATCAATTATATAAATGATGCTGGTAATAATTCATTTTTATGCTTATTAACACACATTTCTAAAAACATTATTCCTTTGTGTTTCAAAAACTTATATTAAAAGTAATTTTATCGATTATAAACATTGAATCAAATAAAATTGATAAAAAAATTTCTATCAAGTTGTTTTAATTTTTAAATATCTTAATTCCTATTTAATTCGTAATGAATTGTTACTGTGGAAAAATTTTATCACGACGGTAAAAGATGAAAGGGTTAATGAGGGGGATAAATTAAGAGAAATGGATTCACATATAAATAAAATTTAAATAATTTTTTTTGACATTGTTTATACATTATATTATCTTATGTTTTTAATTAGAATAAATTTGATCCACTTTCAATGAGAAAAACATTTATTATGTTTCTTAGTTCTGAATGATTACAAAGCTGTCACCCCAATCACTTATAAGTAGACACCAAATATCCTCACTTATACACACAACAAAGTGTCTATTATCATAACTAAACTCTAAAAACACCCTAAAACATATCTATATGTCCATGATATTCAGTCTCAATGAAATACTAATCCTTGAAGGAAAATGATATAAGGTAGTAGAAGATATTAAAGGTCGTGTACAAGTCTTAAACAAATTATTTCATGTTTATATCCTCATTAACCCCAATAAAATATGTTATAAACATAATTATATAATTAAATCATTATATTTAAAATAAAAATATGTTATTATGATGTTTGAATGATGTTTTTCTACCTTCCTTCAATATAATGGGATATAAAAACATCTTTCTTTTGTATATATGAACTATAATCTCCGTGAAGCGATGTATTTATTTTTAAATAACCAATGAAAATAAATGTTTCTAATGATTAAATTAATTAATATATAAGATATTTTTTAACAATTTTTTATATTTAAAGAAAATATATTATTAATCTTCCTAACCTACCATTTGTTAAAAAATGGAAATGTCTCTCATGCGTACGTGCCGAATACTCTGTCCACAAACTGGAATATCTAATTTTCATTACGTGCATAAAAGGATAGATATTAAATTACCATTAATGTATAAATACAATATATATTATATTATAAACAATCATTATGTGATGAAATCAAGATCTATGAATTATTATTGAAACCGTTGAATCAAAACATGCATGTGAAATGAAACCGTGAACACATTAATAATTGATTTCAACAATGAATTATAAGAAAATGAGTATAATGAAATTATGAATATATTATACATAAAAGATTTATATAAATATGGACATGATATATGTTAAAATATATTGTAAATATACTATACAGGTGTTTGGAATACTATCTCCCTAAGAAAGAATTCAAGGTTATGGTTTTGTCATCTCAAACTTCTTCTTTGAAACATATTTTGAATTATGAAACTATTTAAATTATAATATGTATAACTACAAATTTTCTATATTTTATATTTAAACACTATTCAATAATTATAAATTATTTTCCATTTCATGTTATGTTCTTCCAGAGGCTTTGATTATGTGATATAAAATCTATAGGGGTTTATCTTACAAACACATTTTCATTGAAGATTGTTTATGTTCAAAATTAACATGGCAGAATTATGTTATAATTACTTCAAAAAACCAATTTATTTACATATAATTTTTTTAATTTTATTTTCAATTCATCATTTCCATTTATACTCTCTTTATTACTCAAAACCAATGAAGTAAACCTTATACGAAGAACCAACCTTATTTATCCTTTTTAGTTTGAAATATGTTTAATCTATATACATATTTATTAATTACAAGAATTTTATTTTATATAAATAAATTATATATTAAAGTAAAATTATATTTACTTTAAATTTTTATTCAAAAATTTTAAATTAATATTTTCATCTTTTTATGTTTGGGTCATTTTTGACACTATTTAAAAAAGTGGGAATTTTTTTGTAATGATTAATTCTTAAAAAATTACCCATTCTCGTAGACATTATTAATTTTTAATAATACATTCCAATTTTTCATTGGGACATAAATAAAGTCAAAATTACATTACTCAAGGAATCCTTTATTTGAAAAAATTTATCAAAAGTAAATAATGTAATTTTTATAAAATCATTGAATGAAATTTATTTTCACTTATCAATTTTTATTATCCCCTAATCATTTTCATCATTAATAATTGTATATATTATGGATTAAATTATTTTATATCAATTTACAAATATAATTTTTAAACATACTTTAACACCCGATAGAAGGTGTTCTAAAAGTGATTTATAATATTTTATAACAATGTTTCTAAATTTTTAAGAATCTTATTTTCAAATATTCATTTCAATTTTCCAATATAATTTCCTAAAATATTTTACTTCAATACAAAACCATATTTTCTGATTAATTTATAGTCTCCTTCATCCCATGATAATTTATTTTTTACAGCTCATTTTATAATAATAATTAATTCTTCAATCATTCAATTCCTCAAATTTATGTTCTCTTTTACTTTCAACCATTCTTGGATAATATTTTTATCCTTAAAATCCATGTTATTATATACACTATATATATTCGAAATCCTATTAATATTTAATAATTTATATATAAATTATTATATTTGGTTCGGATTAATGGAATCTTACATGTAAACTTATTTCATTCGTTAGAGAAATATAGTTGTTTCATATACTCAATTTAATATAGTTAATTATTTATTGTTATGGAATATTGATGATGTATTTTATTTTCCATTTAATATATAATGTAGGAAATTCAAAACTTTTAGTGGATGGTGGGTATCATAATTATATATTCCCTATATGTATTATTAAATATCATGAGAGAAATAATAATTTGTACCACATGGTGTATGCCATCACATGTGATGAAATATTTTTTGGTTAAAATCAATTGATGGTATGTAAAAATATTGGGTTTAGATTCCTCCATGGTAGGAAATATTTATTTGTTGAGATGGTATTATGAGATTTTAAGTGCTATTTCATCCCCAGATTCAATTATGTAATGCTTTATTTGTTTATCTTATATATATATAGTGTTTGGGTGATGATTGAGAGGGTTTTGAAACTTCTTGGAATGATTTTTTCTCCAGTATATAGGTACCCAGTTAGATCATAATCAGTGGAAACCATGAAGCTCCTAAAGGAAACCATTCACAAAGAGACAAGGGCTAATGGTATGGCACACGAGTAGGCACACTGTTTCTAAAAACCATGCAACCACCAATGAGAAATTGTGACAAGTGGGAAAATGTTAATTTTCTTGGTTGGAGAATGATATTAAAATTGTGTGAGATAAGTAAGGGAGTTTATTCCTTGGGTATGTGGTTTGTGCATGGTTATTGCACATTGTTCCTAATCATGTGAAAAATATTTCAAAATTTAAAAACAATATCCTTAAATAGTGGATTTGTGGTGGGATTAGCCTGTAGTGCTCATTTTCCCTTTTATTTAGTCCCTAAAAAAATTATTCCTTTAAAAGGATGTGGAAGCCTTCCCACATTGATTTGGATGTAATCCCGAGGCATTTATTGTTTCCTTGAACCCCGATTCTAACGCTAAGTCACCGTTTATGGCAGTAATCCCTTCTTTTTATTAGATATACTTCTCTCTCTCTCTCTCTCTCTCTCTTTTACTAGATTACATATATATTTTCCCTATATGGATATAAATAAGAATTTTCATGCCAATAATGATTAAATTTCACCTTTTTGATGATGGGGGAAGATATCTATGGAAGGTTTATGGAGATTCAACCTAGTTTCATGAGAATTTTTGGTCATTCTTCATTTTTACTATAAATCCCGAGGTAGGTGGATTTAAACTTTTTTCATATTATTATAACATGAAAGTTGGAGTTCAAATTATTTTCTTAATCTTAAATTTTTGTTGGTATAGTTTTCAAATGATTGATGGAAACATTCATTGGTGATATTTTATGGAATCATTTAAATTGATTGTTGTGGACATAAGTGAATTTGGTAAATTTATTTTAAAATGACAATTTTAAAATGGTTATCTTGTTTTTATGCATGGAAAAATTATTTTTAAATAAAAGGCTTCTTTAATTGAATTTATTTTATTTGAAAATAGTTTTAAATAATTGGTTGGTTTTATTGAAATGGTTTTTGGAGAAGTGTTTTCAATAAATGGTTGTTTTAATTAAACTAGTTTGTTCTTTGGATATTCAATAAAAGTGTGGTATTATTGATATGATTGATTTATTTTTGAAAATATTTTTATCTCATGTGGTTTCCTTAAATGGTTACACATGGATGGAATGGAATGTATAATGGTCATGAATCACTACCATCAAAGGGATGAGTTATGGATGTGATGTTCCACTGTAACTCCTCGAGATTTTGGGAATTAATTTTTTATGAAACAATCTATGTTTTCAATTATTTTTGTTTTCACATGAATCTAAAAATATTAATATATATATATATATATATATATTAAAATTATAATTCATACATTCCTTCAACACACAATACCAATTTGTCTTGTGATATACGCAACACCGACTTGGCGTACGATGCACACAACACTAAGTTTCTATGAAACATTTATATATATATATATAATTAACTAAATGAGATAATTATAACCGAACCCTTAAAAATATTTAATTTAATAGTATTAACAACTTTCAAAATATTTTTTATAATTTATTATATAAATAAAACTTATTGATAATGAAAGATGTTATTTTTTTTGTAATGTCCATATACGTTTTAAAATATAATTTTTTCAAATGAACCAGTTCTAATAATTAATGTAATTTTAAAAATATTTATAAAATTAATTTTATAAAATAAAATAAATTTTGGAATTGATTGTGTCAAAATTATAGTAAGGTGAATTTTTTGGTTTTTCCTAAGAAACTGCATTTTTTGATGTATAATAAAAATTACTTATTTAAGTTAAAAACTACATTTTGTCTAATTAATTGTTTATAATAAATGATATTTTATTTTTTATAAAGTAAAAATAGATAAATTTTACAAATATTAATACAATGTAATTCATTTGAATCATTTTATATTGGAAACTAAATATAAAAGCATAACAAACTCATGAACATTTTCATACTCTAACATCCCATAATTTCATCTCATCTGCGGGATTAGCACTAATATTATTTTTTTCCAATTCAGTGAATTTAATTTAAATAATATGACATACACCATCATATTTAGCCTAAAATTTATATTATAATAACACCATGTCAATATTTGACAAAAATCATTAGTAAAATTGCTTAAAATTAATCACACTAGTTAAGGACGAATTAAACATAATTAGGGGATAAATCTAAAAATTAAGGTCCTATATAACCTATAAAACTGTAAAAAACCAATTTTACTTCCACTGTTCGTCCATAAACCCTAAAATATTGTGTTTATTAGTTTTGGTATTCATTTCTTAGATATGAACACGTGCACCCAAAACTTGTTTCCAAAAATTTCAAGTGAGTCCTTTTCCTTGCCAATAAAAGGCCACAACTTCTACCCATTCCTCCTACCTCTAAAACCTCTAAAGATAAAAAATTATCTACCCAATTATCCTACCAACAATGTTTAATTCTACATTGAAACCTCACTTTGGGAATGAATCTTCTCAATGAATCCTTTTGGCACAAACCAAAATGAGTTACCAGATTTAGAGGTAACATCTTCTCACAAGGTACATTCATTTATTTTACTTATCCAAACCATCCACTATATTTATTCAATTATTTTGTGAAATAAAGTATCCTACTTATACTCGGATTTTTTATGATAATTTTATGACCTAATAATACACACACCTCAATCTAATTGTAGTTGAACATTCCATTTCTGTGTACGGCGTACTACAGCCTCATGGAATGATTATTGTTAATTTCTCCTTAACCACCAATCATGGTGGATATTATGATGTAAATTTTTTTTATATATGTCATATATTATATTTATTATGTATTTATGTTTCGTTATTTCTTTTACAACCCACATATCGTTTCAATCCATTTGGTGTTAATACGATAATCTCTTTTGATGAAGTGTGGACTACTGCCCCCTCAAAGCGATGTGATTCGTTCTCACACCACATGCCATATATTTGGGATGGGTTTAATGAAAATAATATATATATACATATAATATTTATTCTACTATAATAATGATATATATACATGCATACATATATATACATAATTAATTTACATACATTCTTTCACTACGATAACAAAAATGGAAACATCGTTCAGGAGTACGTATGACTTACTATCTCCATGAATGGTGTAATACATTTTGTAATTATTTATGATACAAATTAGTATAATATGAATATAATATATATTAATTATATTTAAATAATTATTTAAATTTTGGAATCATGATATACATATAAGGACCGAAGATGTAACCAATTAAGACACATGCGAAGAACAAAGTAAATTTTACCCTACGTGAAACGTTAACATATGATCATTAAGAAGAAGGTAATATATGTTTCTAATAAAATATTTTATGTTTATATATATAAGAATATTATTCTTAAAAATATCTACAATAAACTTATATTTATTATACAATAATCATGTACGAGTACAAAAATATTCAAGACATATTGTAAGGGTATTTCACCTCACTTCTCATTTCCATGAGATACATGGTATGTACACCACTCATTAATTTCATATGGTAAATTTAATACTTGATATTTTAGTCTATGAATAATATAAATAAATTTATGGGTGTTCACATTTCCATTTTATGATCAATATTCATGGGTTTTATATTTCAAAAGATACATAATCGGTAATGTAGTTTTGTATCAACTTGCCTTCTTTGAGACTCATGTTTTTTATACGTCTAAATAATTTTCCATGGTGTATATAATTACATGTTATAACATGAATATAATTATTTTAATTATATTCTAGCCTTAATTTAATTTCTTTTTCTTACATTGAGTGTATTTTCTTGTGTTATCAATTTATAAGCGTTTATTGAGATAATCTCATCAATTTTGGATATTATTTATGTTTATTCTTCCTTTGAAAGAATATTAAGATCACTATTTATAGAACAATCATGAGTTTCATTATCCTAATCTTATTCACGATATATTCATTTAATAGTACCATATTTTCCCCCTTTGGTACTTAATATAATTTTTTACGTAAAATCTAACCATGTCTCTATTCGGTTGAAAATTTAGGTTCCTAAAAAGACTATGTTGTCAATAATGGTTTCAAGGTTTATTTAGATGTTTTAAAATTATTTTCAATGAATTTTTTTTCAAAAATCTTCAAATATTTCAATATAAGATTTCATACTAATTTCATATAAAAATATTCTTAAAATATTTTGAATCTAATTTTATATGTTTTCAAGAAAAAAGGATTTCAAAATTATTTCATGTCTTATTTATATGTTATCAAGGATTTTCTTATATAAAATTATTTTTAATTGGATTTATGAATTAGAAATTATTTTTTCATAGATAAAAGGATTCTTCTTAAAGAAATTTTTCTGAAGGCTTGTTCAAAATTATTTTCCATCATAGTTAATATTCATTGATTTCACTCATACAATTATAGGAAATCGCCTAAAGGATCCATTCATATTATTTCTATTAATGGGATATACATAATTTTATTGTCATTATGATGCTCGTTTCCCTTTCATAAGTTATACGTTTATGGAAACCACTTATTTTCATGGGTTATATGATTTTGAAATATTATTCTTTTTAGGGGTTATGATTTGATGAAATTATTACAAAACTTATGTCTTTTTCATGGGTTATGATATAATTAAATTTTATTGATTACCATTCCATTTTGTGGGTAATGGTTTTATGTTTAAAGAACACATATATTTTTATGGTTCATGATATGATAAATGTTTTGTAGCACATGCTTGTATGATTTAATTATGTGATAGGTGAGACCTATATGTCTATACAATTCATTGGGTAATGATAATTTTTATATATTATAAATGGGTACATCGGTTTTAACCCACACCAGAATATAAAGAGGGTGTATGGGTTGTAGCCATGAACCAAAAAGAAAGAGGGTGTATGGGTTGTGTCCCAAGCCTAAATGAAATAGGGTACATGGGTAGTATCCCAATCCAAAAAACAAGAAGCTAAATGGGTTATATCCCAAACCTAAGAAAAAGAGGGTACCCGGGTTGTAGCCCAAGCTCTAAAACAAGAAGGTACAAGGGTTGATGCCCAATGCAAAAAGAATGTGGGTACACTAGTTTCTAGACCATGCCCAAAGTAGGTACAATGGTTGTCCCCATATCCTAATATGTTATAAAAGTCTTGGAGGGTACCCTTGGCATAAAGTTTTCTATTATTATATATATTCCTCACATAATATGTCTTATTCATTATTTATGATTTCATGGCTCATGATATTTATTTCATTATGAGTCATGTCTTATAAAATTACTATATTTATCCCATAACTAATGTTTATGACTATTGATATAAAGGGTATGATCTCAAAATATTACAATCATCTTATCATAATAATATGTTCATGTTTCTTCCTACATGTCTCCCTTGTTTACCCTAATTGAGAATCTGTGATCACCCCTTTCTTATGTTTCCTTTAATTAGGTTATAAAGAAAGGTTTTTGTTATTTTTAATAATGTTTGAGATATTTATGGGAGATGCTGATGATCATTCAACAGGATAGAAAATTTTGTTTCTAAGTGTCCAAGAAAACTAATATATTATATCCCTCTAGCATGTATTTTTTATATACTAAATAATCATCTAAAAGTTGAAATATCCATGTATTTTATGTTAGGGTCTCTATAGTAGGTATCAATGGAAATTTTTGTTCAACCATTGAAAAATAAAATGAGAAAACATTAGTGAGAGAACAAGGTTTATTTCAAAGGATAAGTCTCGGGATGTATCCACGAATAAGTATAAGGATGATTTAATGTTTAGAAAAATATCCTAGAATTTTGGTGAAGGATAGAGTAAGTGGTTTCCTAGAAATACATCCCTATATAGACACTAAAAGGGGATGTGGTCATGGAATTGATGTACCTAGGCGTAAAAAATATAACAATATGTTCCAGGCTTGACTTTCGGTAATATGGTACACGATATTGGGCCTTACTGGACACATAGTTTGACACTCTATAGCGATATGCTTTGGGAATTCTCAAAATATTCACTAACCATCATGATTGATTTAATTATGTTGTATTTGAATAAGCTTGGATAGACCTAATGTTTCATTGATTAAAGATGAATTCATATATTATACATCCTATAAGTTACTTTTCATGATTATGTGGTTCGTCATTGTGATAACAATTTCGTACTCTATGATTTTGGTTTTAGTCAATGAATAGAACCAAAAGGAACCACATTAATAGTGATTGCGATATATAGTAAAATTATTTCCCTCTTAAGGGTCTGAGTACTATGTGGGATGGAATAAAAAACCTCGTTTCCATACTCTCATAGAATTATAAATATATAAATCATGCTGAGTTTCCAAACAAGCAAGGGAAGGAGCAACATTCTGCTGAGTCCTTCATGAGGAATCTTCCACCTTATTTCAATGGGTCATTAGATCCACTTGTTTCTAAACACTAGATCAATACCATAAAAATATATTTTTTTTATCAAGTATTCGTATCATGATAAAGGTATTTTAGATATTATTCAGTGAGAAGGTAAAGCATTTCAGTGGGTGAATCTAATCAAGAATATGAGGATGGAAGATGAAATTGAATACCTGGATTGGTATGAGTTCAAAAACATATTCCTCAATAAGTAAATTCATCATTTCCTTCATAGAAAGATAGAAAATTAGTTCCTTGAGTTGATGAAAAAGGATGATGAATCTATCAGTACCAGTGAGGATAATCTCCTAAGACATGTGAGATATTCTTCTAGAATTATCATCCGATAAGAACGTAAGCTTGATTGGTTATTTAGTTGCTTATAGGGTAGTCTCAGAAGGGAATTGTCCATAGAAGACATTAGATGCTAT
This sequence comes from Viscum album, assembly GCA_963277665.1. Lineage (NCBI taxonomy): Eukaryota > Viridiplantae > Streptophyta > Magnoliopsida > Santalales > Viscaceae > Viscum > Viscum album. The sequence goes on along the minus strand of OY728160.1, from coordinate 371,306,573 downwards.
GAAGGGAGTTTTTATTATGTAATAAAATTTGAAATGTAGGTTAGATTTATGTATCAATATCATGGTAAAAAAATTGAAGATGGATTTTAGAGGACAATCGGGAAACCATGAAGATAATAAGATGTGTCTTCATTTCCAATCTAAATGTGTAAAAAAGCATGGTGTGAATTGTCTTAATGGTACTAGTAAATGTTTTATGTGTGGAAAAGAATAACATTGAGTGATTGAATGCCAATATGAATTTAAAAAGTTATATAATGATGCAAATAATGAGACAACTCTTCGGGATTCACATTATACACTTCAATGTTTAATTTTCATAGAGTTTGGGCATTTTTCTAAAATATTCCTAAATCTAAGGCTTATTATTGATGAACCGACCAACATCCTTTGATGAACTATAAAAAAGGGAAAACATATGTGACAAAATGAATGATGTGAACCCATATAATTTAGAATTACCTATCCTTCCTATGTTGGGAATTTTATGTTATATTTTGTATGAATAATACCAATGAACGTCTAATTTCTTATCCATTTTTGTGATTTCATGTGATTATCATTCCCAATAAGGATTATGTAATAAAAAAACCTTTGATAATATATAAATACAAGGAAGGACCCAAGGGTCTAATGTAAATGATTTTGGTTAAATATAAGAGCCTAGATAAGGAATAAAGGGTGAATTATAACCATTTATAGAATTTTTAAGTTAGAATTTATATTAAGATAGAATTATTAATGTGCTATCTTCCATATAAGGATTTATTTTTATTGCATATCCTGTTAAAACTAACTTGTGTTGATGGTAGCTTATGTTGAATTAGATGTCATATCATGGATCTACAGATTTGTTAGTACTTCAGGAATGAATAAAATTCACCTGCCATTTTATAGAAAGGGGAGATCTTGTTCAATTAACAATAATGAGTGATTATGTCCTAAAATAATGCAAGAATCTACTTTCATGAAAATTATTTAACATTATGAAAAAGGATCTTGAAGCCAAAATTTTTGTTCTAGTACAATAACTTCCTTTGAATGAGGCGGTACCTTAGGCCCTCAAGGTTTTATGGAATTATTATTATAAAAATTTCCTTGAACATGTCCTCTACCACTCATAAATAGAACCAAATTGTTATATTCTTCTTCTATATCCATGTTTTCACTTTCAACCATTGATCTCCCATGTGGAAACATAGTTATATGTTACTTTGGGTCACCGTTATGGTTCCAAATTTATATTTTAAGGGTTTTTTTAATATACATTTTTAATATGTGGGTTTCTATGAATGATACTTTCAAGTATTTAACGATTGATTAACCATATGATTTTTGAGGGTTAAGTTCATTTTAAGTGGGGGTAGAATATAACACCATGACATTTTTTGAGGTATTTTTTTTAGAATTAATTTTTCTTTTTAATTTTTTCATTTCTCGTGGCACTAGAAATATTTAGTTATATATATTCTAAATCTAAAAGTCAATCATTACTTCCACATACAATACCTACATGTCTTTCCCTACACGCAACACGAAAATGGCGTTCGACGCATACAACACTGAGTTTCTTTGAAACATATTTTAATATATATAATTAAAAAAATGAGAAAATTGTAACTTAAACATTAAACACAGTTATAGGAATAGTAATAACTACATTCCAAATACTCTTTATAATTGGTTTATATAAACAAATCATACTGATAATGAAGACTATTATATTTGGTAAAGTCCTTCAATGTTTACAAACATCGTTTTCTCAAATAAACAACTTCTAATAATGAACGTAAATTCAGAAAAATTTATAAATTTAATTTCATAAAATAAATTACATTTTTGAATTCGGAACATTAAAATTATCCAATAGTGAATTATTTGGATTTTTTTGAGAGACATCATTATTTTATACGTAGTGAAATATTCTATTTTTAATTGAAAAATATTTTTTGTCTACTAAGTTGTTAATTGTAAATGATACTATAAATTTTTTTAAAGTTCAGAATAGACAAATATTAAATTTATTAATAAAATTTAATTAATTATAATCAATTTATCTTTGAATTTTAATATAACATTTTAACAAACATTTGGACTATTTCTTACTTTAAAATGCTGTTATTTTGTCCCTCCTATGGGATTTGTTCAAATCATATTATTTTGCTTCAGTGAATTTAAATTCAAAAATAAAACATAAAAAATTTTATTCATTATAATATTTTTATTCTAATAAGACCATGTTAATTTTTTACCAGAATGATTTGTAAAAGTGAATAAAATAAATCACATCAGTTAAGGCCAAATAAATCTTAATTATGGAATGAACAAGAAAATTAATGGCCAAATAGACCTAGAAAATTAGAAAACAGTGATTTAATGTCAATATTTATTCCATACACATATAATTATTGGGATTATTTTATTTAATTACATTTTTATTTTAGAACATGTTCACACATAGCTTGTTTCTAAAAATTACAAGTGAGTCCTTTTCCTTCCCTATAAAATCCCACCACCTCTACCCATTACTCACAACTCTCAAACCATTTAATATCATCAAATATCATCCCATTTAGCCCCCAAATAATCTTTCTTTAGGCCTTGATTACTCCCTTTAGGTATAAGGCTTCTCAAGAATTTTTTTTGGTGCAAACCAAAAGGAGTTACCTGATTTAGAGTTAACATCTTCTCTCAAGATCATTCCATTTATTTTAATTCTCTACCAAATATATTCTCTTTATTCAATTATTGTGATAAAACATAAGTATCGTACATATATTATTAGGTTTTAATGATTTTTTTCTAACCTACACTCACACAAACCTCCATCTAATGGATGTTTAACATACTGTTTCTATGTACTGGGAACTACTGCCTCACGAAACAATGATTTTTCATTTCTCCATTACCACAAATCATGGTGGAAATTATGATATAATATTTGAGTATATATTTCATATTTTATATTTATGATATATTAATGTCTCTATATTAGTTTTAAAACACAAATCTATTTACTTTCTATTTTTTAATACTGTAATATAATTCGAGGAAGTGTTGACTACTGCCCCCTCAAAGCGATGTGATTCTTTCACAGACATCATAGAATATATTAGGGATGGGTTGAATGAACTTATACGATATAAATGAAATATTAATACTAGTTTAATAATTATATATAAATATATATACAGACATATGTCATTTATATACATTCTTTCAGTATGATAATAAAAATAGAAACAACGTTCACGTGTACGTACGGCTTACTGTCTCAATAAACTACATATTACATTTCACAATTCAATATGCTATATATTATTATAATATAAATATAATTTATTAAAATTATATTAATATCATTATTTACATTCTGGAATCAATATATATGTATAAGGACCAAATACGGAACCAATTAAGACACATGCAATGAAAAAAGTAAATATTTCCCAAAGGGAAACCATAACATTCAATTGTTATCAACCAGGTAATATAAGGCTATAATAACATATGTTTTAATATATATAATAATATTATTATGTAAAATATATATAATAAAATTATATTTATTATATAATAATCCTTTATGAGTATGGACAGAGTCAAGACACAAGGTTAGGGGGTTTCATGTAACTTTTAATTCTTGTGAGATACATGTTACGTACCCAACTCATCCCTTTTATTAGGTTCATGTACCTCCCATAATTTTATTATGGGAATATTATAATTTTGTTTAAATCTGTTCAAATTTATATTTATAATTATTCTTTCATGGGGTTTATGTTTAAAATGGTACAAAATCGGTACAGTAATTTTGTCTCAACTTTCCATCATTAAGACTCATGTTTTGTTATACAAGTATTTTTTTTGAGGTGAATATACTTATTGGTTATATCATGAATAAAATTTATTTTATGATATTCTAGTCTTAATGTAATTTTATTTTCCTACATAGAGATTATGTTCTTATGTTATCAATTTATAAGCGTTTATTGAGAAAATCTCATCACTTGTCATGATTTTTTATGATAACATTTCCTTTGAAGAAATCATATAATCGATATTTCCAGAACAATCATGAGATTTATTAACCTCATTTTATTCAATATATAACCATATATTAAAACAATTTTCAAACTCTTTAATACTTAAGATAATTATTTATGTAAAATTAGACCATCTATAACTTCAGTTTGAAATCTAATCCAATAAAATGACTATATTGTCAAAAAAATTAAATAATGTATTTCAAAATGTTTTCAATAATTTTTTATATGTTTTATAATTATTTTCAAATAAATGTTTTCCAAAATGTTTTTAATATTTATTTATATGTCTTTAAATTATTGTCAATTAAATGGTTGTCAAATGATTTATAAGTTTTGTTCATAATATTTCAGAGTGATTTCAACAAAAATTGGTTTTAAAATGTTTTGAATCTTATTTTATAAGTTTTCATGGAAAAATTAATTCAATATGATTTCATGTCTTATTTATAAATCATAAAAATATTTTCAAATAAAAATTATTTTAAAATGGTTTTATTTATTAAAAAGCCTTTTTCGAATATTAATGTATACATTCCTTAAGAAATATTTTAGAAATATGTTTCAAAATTAGCTTGATTCTAATATGACATTTTTTATGCCACTTATGAATTTATAGGAAATAATCTAAATGACCATTTTATATTACATTTATAAATGTGTTTTTCTTAATGTCATTATATTTATGAAGCCTTTTCTCTTTCATGGGTTATATGTTTATGGAACATGGTTCTATTCATTAGTTATATGATTTTGAAACAGGATTCATGTTATGGGTTATTCATCGATGAAATGATTATGAAACATATCAATTTTTCATTAGTTATATTGTGATGACATGTTATTGATTTCAATTTAATTTTGGTGGTTATTATTTGATATTTATAGAAAAAATTTCTCTTCATGGGTCATGATATGAAAAATGTGTTGTGGAACATCCATGTATGATTTCATTATGTGATGTGTGGGTCCTATATTTCCATCCAATTAATTGGGTAATTTTATGTTTTATATGAACTCTAAGGGTACAGAGGTTATGTCCCAAGCCTAAAAAATAATGTGGGTGTATTGGTTGTAGCCCAATTCTGAAAAGAAATAAGGTGTATAGGTTGTAGAGAAATCCTAAATGAAAGAGGGTATCCCAATCCCAAAAACATGAATGTATAATGGTTGTAGACCAAGAAAAAATTAAATCTCACACATATGATATAGCCCAAGATTGAAAACAAGAATGTATATGGGTTTTATCCCATTACTAATGGAAATTGGGTACACTGATTTGTAGTCCTAGGCAGAAGTAGGTGCACAGGTTGTAGCACAAGCCTAACATGTTATAAAGGTATTAATTTGTATCCCTGACATAAATGTTTCTATTCTTATATATATGATTCAAATCCTATTCCTTATTTCATAGTTATTATTTCATGGGTTGTGATGTTTATTACAATATAATTCATATCTTATTAACTACGAATATTTATTCCATAACTCATGTTGATGACCAATGATATGTAGGGTACAGTCTTATAAGGTTAAAATTTTGTTAGCATACAACTATGTTCATTTTTATGCTTACATGTCTCCCATGTTTACCATTACTGAGCATATGAGCTCACCCCTTTCTTATGATTCATTTCTCTAGGTTATGAAGAAATATTTTAGGTATAAGTTCTAAAGGTAGAGATAATTATGGGAGATATTTAAGATCATTCACCAGGATAGAATATTTTTCATATTGTTTCTATTGAAACTAAACTATCATTGTCCTCTATAATTTATTTTTTCAATGCGCTGAATATTGTTCAAAAAAGATGTAATATCTATATATTTTAATAATGGGTTTCTATATCTACCTTCCATGACTAAACCAAGCATTTTTGGTTGAGAATGATTATGTGTGGTAATGATAAATTGAATGGATTGTTCCACAATTAAAATATAGAGAATTTTATAAGACTTGTTTGGGTGCTTTATTTGGAAATTTGTTTATTTGATAAAATTGTTTTACCATGGCACTTATTCTATGTTACAATGTCAACTATTTACAATTGATTTATACAATTGTTTTATATGAATGTGATAACATTTTATATTCTAGTGGTATGAGTGTAGAAGTAATTTGGGGAAAGCCAACTAATTTTTATTACTCACCACTGTTTTGGTACTTTGGTGCTTTTGGACATGTTATTAATTTTGATATAGAAAAAGTTAAATTATCAAATATCAGTAGTGGTGAATCATGATACTTTTTCTGTATTTTGGTGTTGAAGAATGGATCATTTTGGGAGTTGTGGCGTTATGTCTTGGCATCGATGATCTTTTGTTGGGTTTGTCCCCTACTGTGTACATTGATGTTTTGTAGTCTCTCATTGTGGTACTCCTTGTAGTTTTATTTTGAAATAATGGCGTTTTATTGAGTTGTTTTACATTATTATCATGAATCATGTAGTGTTTATTTGGTTATGGAATGTTATGATTGGTTGTCTTATTTTGAGTTGGAAAATCATCCCCCATCTATTAATGAATTCCTTGATTTTTATTTTTAGCCTTAATTTCATAGGGATGTATCTCAAGGCCATTTAATTTCCATCAACTTTCTCATTCCAATGATGAGGTGCAGGATGAGACAATTGGTATCTTCTTGTTCAGTCCTTGACTAACAATTGTTCCTCTGTTCACTAGTTCTGTAGTTTGTAATTCATTTTAGTGTATTCCTTGTGTTAGGTTGGTAAAAAAATAAGAATTTTTGATACATGAAATGTAGAGCATAAAATATGTAGATAACCTTTTTTATGAACATTAAGTAATAAGTACATGGGTACATTAGTGTTATGGAGGAACTTATTGGATTTGGATCTCCTTGTCATGTTCTTATAAAAGGAGATGATCATGAAATGAATTAGATAAATGACTTCCCAATATGAGTGCATATTTTATATTGAGTAATCATTTATGATTTTTTTAAGGGTGTTGATTTTTAAAAATTGTTAAAACCATTTTTAAATTTGAGATTTTGAAAAAGCATGAAATGCTTATTTTGAAAATGGAAGGTTTTTCAAAATATAGTTGAAAATTTTAAAAAATGGATGAAAATGGAATATATTGAATTTGGAAAGTAAAATTTTGATAATTGTGTTGTGATATAATTTGATATTATTAAGCCATATGTTGTCGTAGGGTGAGAGTGACAAATGATTTTGTCTGTATAGAAAATGGCACATGATAGGCATTGTAGATACCAACTAGAAGATGTTGTTGAGAATGTGGTTGCACCTGAGTCACAGGTGAACCAACAGATGGTTCATAATAGAGTCTAAGAGTTTCATGTTGTGGATACATAGAACATGAGAGATAAACCAAGGCAGGTGGATTATTCTGTTTAGTCCCAGATGCAGAATTCACTTATATTTAAGGACAGTTTAGAACCATAAAAGCTTTAGGTATGATTGAATGAAAATAATTGAATATTCTATTTCCTTAGCACACAAGTAGATTTGGAAGTCAATTTGGTGATGTATATGAATGATGATCATGTCTGTAAATGGCGGGATTTAATAGTTTAGGAAAATTTTTACTAATGAATTCCATGGGAGGATTTGGAAGAATAGTAAAACAAATAATTCTATCCTCACACATTGAAATTTCAATGAATGATGGACTTATTTAGATTGAAGTAGGAAAGTATTTTTCTCATAGTGTATATGCCTAAATTCATAAATTGAGTTCACTTTTTACCAAATGTTTCTTCTAGTGCATCCTTGAAGGCATATATACATGAATCCAGGTTGATGTAAGAGATTCACTAGAAAATTTCAATTACCTATATAATAAAATATACGGAGATGGTAAATAGTGTATTGGTGGTAGAAAGTGACATTTCTAGAGATATGGTACGAGAAAATACATTGATACCTATGGGAAATGGTGATTACTATTGTAAAGTGATGAGGGAAATATATTTATATTGTGGGAGCATGACTCTGACTCAATTGAATGGATCATTAAATCCTCCTCCAAGAACAAATATAAATCATGGAAGTTTCTAATGTGGTTATCTAAGTCACAAGAAGTGAGAGGATATAACACCACTTAGGGAATGCCACATTTTCAATCAAATGTGGTATCTTCTGTGCTATTGACATAGTGCTCTATGGTTGGGTGTTTGAGAAAGTACTCAGGTGTCATAGATGTTATATGATTTGATGGGATGAGGGTAGGAAAATCAATCTTATCAAAAAAAATAGATCAATATATTGGGATTCCAGGAATACAATGACACTTTAGAAAGGGAAATCTCAATATACCAATAAGGAAAACTTTTCTACGACCATGAAATTATATGGAGCTGAGCTAGTGATTGTAGATGATAAATATTAACCATCAACCATAAGAGGTACGATTCTATCAAATTAATCAATTTTTGAAGAATGGTTTGATATAGGTTCTAGGTACTCATTTATTGTATCTTATGTTGTTCATTTTCTATGATAGAGTGTTGACATGATTCCATCTATGTTGAAAAATCAAAATTATCTTGGTCAAAGATAATGTTGAGCCTTTTTATATAGAGAATGTTCTATAACTGCTGAAAAGTTAAGTTGATATGGGATTTTTCTTTCCTATAAAAGGATGTATATGATATAATCTTAGACATGGATTTATTGAAAAACCTAAAGGTTCACATCAATTATCATACAATGAAGGTTATTTATATGAATAATGATGGTCTCAATCCTGACATTAGAAGAAAATAGACTGTAATAGTAGGTCGAACAGGTTTATGGGATCTACCAGTTGGAAAACATCATACTAGTTGGAAGTGTTAACTTTGACATTAATGGAAGAGAACAAGGATAGTATTTTTCCGAAGTTATGGATCTATATCATGATGTTTTTCCACGAATTTATTATGGTTACCACCTATAACTGAAGTGGATTTTATGATTGTTCTCCTTCATGGGACTAGTTCAATTTACCTTCAAGCTTATTGAATAAAACCACTTGAATTAATGGAATTTAATGTGCAGTTAGAAGAGCTTAAATAAAAAGGGTTCACTTAGTTGAGAATGTCTCATTAGGTAACACCATTATTGATAGTAAAAAAGGGGGATGTAAATATTCAGATATTAGTGATTTATAATAATATTAACCAGGTTATGATAAAGAATCAGTATGCACTTCCATGAATTGAATATATATTTGATCATTTATTGTGATCTTAGTGGTTCAATAAGATTAAAATGTAACCAGGATATCACCAATTACAGGTTTAGAAGGAGATTATTCCAAAGATAACTTTTTTGGAGTTGAGATGGACAATATGAATACGCGGTTTTTCTTTTTAGTAATAGTAGTGCACCAATAGTCTTTATAGAATTGATGAATCTTGAATTTCATAGATATATGGATTCTTTTGAGCTGGGGTCTATGGATGACATATTTCCATATTCATCTAAAAGGACTGAGCATAAGAAATACTTGTCAATTCTGTTTGTAATCTTGAGAGATAACCGTATGTATGAATAACTATGAAATTTTGTTTTTTATGTATGAGGTGTAACACCCCAAGCTTCTACGGTACGTTTCCCTTCGAATAATGCGATAGCGTGTGTTGTACGCAACCTCGAGTTCTAACACACACCACAACTAATTAAACTAGCCGTTGTGAATAGTAATACCTACTTTTTGAAATCATATATATTCTATATTTCAAAATGGACTTCATTTTTGGATTCGGAATATCAAAATTAGCCTAGGGTGAAATTTTGGTACATTTCGGATAACTTTCATATTTTGATGAATAGTGAAAATTTCTAAATTTTAATTAAAAACAACTTTTTTAATCAAAATAATTAATAGTGATAAATTATGAATTTGAGTGGTTTTAAAGTATATTTAGAATAAATTTTTACCATTCAATTTAATGTTTATCATTGGACATAATTTTACAATTAAACCGAACATAAACAAGTGTCAATCTTTTGATAGTTATTATCTCTTAAAAACACGCTTTTTGTTTTGACAGCGGGAATTAATTTTAAATTAATTTCTGCCACTTCTGTGTTTTGAATTTAGGAAAATGGATTCCATATTTGGAATCAGGATGTTCAAATTGTTTAAATAGGTAACTTTTATTTTTACACATTTTGAATAATTACTGCGGTAAATATTTTATTTACCATGGTTAAAGGGTAAATCCGGTAAATAAGGGTTAAAAAATAATATTATAATAATACTAAATTACCCTAAAACGTGTCTTACCCCTATTGGTTGATACATGGTCGACCATGGGCATCTTTGGGTCTATTTTGGGACCCCATGGATCCACTTGTAAGTGATAATGACACTTTATTTTAATTAAGTTAAAATGAATACAAAAATGACACAAGCATATATCTTTTAGAACAACAATTTTTACATAGGGTTATGTATGTTGGATTTTAGATTATAAATATTCATTAGAAAGATAAAAAGATTTCCTACATAATGATATTTTATTTATAATTTTTAGACATTGAATAATTTATTTTATGTATGACACAATGATGATGCAGTAATTACTATAATAGTGAAAAATTAAAATAATTGATATTATAAATACCCAAATAATTATAATATGAAACTTTTAATGAATTACACTAATTTTATATGATAAGATGATATATTAGGATTGATTTAATGGACTTTTTTCGAAGTAATAAATCTGTTATGAGTTTCACAAAAATCAACTATTGAATAGTGTCAAAATTGACATAAAAGAGTTCTTAAAACAAATATTATATTATTAATTGATATTAAATTCCTAAAAATCTAAGGTTCGGCCAAGAGACTTATATTATGATAGGTTAATCATTAATGGACCACTTGGGGGTCTCTTGGATGTATATAGTAAGTTTATTAACCATAATATATAAAAATACAAAGAGACATTGTAAAAGTGAAACTAATTAACTTAGAGTTAATATTTAAAGATAAGGTTAATATAAGCACCCAAACCTGTCTAAATTCTATTGGTTGAGTGGTTTTCGACCTATCCCCACCTTAACCTTTGAATAATAAGCTTTGGAGCCATTAGAAACCGAATATGAATTTATTATAAATTAATAATTCTAGCTTTTCCAAAGGTGCCCCTCACCCCTCTTATAAAAGGGCACTCCTCCTTCTCATTTCTTCACACCTCTAAAGCCTTTTGGTTCGGCCAAACTCTGCCCAAATAATCTCCCAACATCCCTCACTACAACCTAGGGGCCTTAGTTTGATCAGAAAACCAACCTAAGGAGCCCTTTTGATCAAATCAAAAATGAAGAACCCGAAGAAGAGGTAATGATTTCACCACCCTTTTCTAAGTTCATTTCTTCTTCCACTTCTTCTTCCTTTGTTCTTACCATTCTAAAATAATAACTCCAGTATCTCACATATACTGTGATGTTATTATAATTATGGTACAACCATATTCAGTATTCTATCCACCCTTTGAATAACATGTCACCATACGTGCGTACGTACGGCTTACCGTCTCCACGTCGTGGTGTAATTGTTATTCAATATAATATTATTTGGATGGGTATAATAATGATGTGTAACTCATGTAAATAATAAATATAACATGTTAATGATTCTGTATATATGATATAGCATTCATTTATATATTATTTTAATATCAAAAGAATGATATTGTCGCTCGTGCGTACGTACGGACTACCGTCTCCACGAACGCGATGAGATTCATTCTCCATCGTATCCATTCAAGTATAATTATCATTTTATGATTTAAAAATGATGTTTAAGGACTTGATATCATTCTGGATATGAATAAGATACAACAAACATGGCTTATGTAACAAAATATAAAAAAGAAAATGAGTAAGTTAACACCCGAAACGATGATAATTCTAAGATATTATTAATAAATCAATGTTAAAAGATCATATATGATATCATATTAATATATATGATTATTGTATAATTTAATAACAATTATTTCACCATTATACAGGAGGTTAACCTACCCCAACCAAGGAAAAGTACAAGGTAAGGGTTATTTCATAATCTCTTCATTATCTGAGGTTGTTTATATGTAATAATCTACTGGGATCTCTATATCATCCACATCCATGTTTCTTCGAAATGTATTTCAAAACAATTTTACGATTTACAAGAATATGGGTTAAAGTCATTTATACCCTTTTTTGACTTTTTATAAGAGGTTTATAAAGGAATCTTTCCGTCGTTTTCAAAACAAGGTCCTTTTTAACCTTTTCGACAGAATTGAGGTAAGAATGTTTTTTTTAACTTATACGGCGGGTGCGGTTATTTTATGCCGTTATAAAATCTTCAAAGCTTCCCTTACAAGCTTATAAGAATATTTTCAAAGAAAATGTTTTATTTTATATGGATCTTAAATGATTTCAAAATAAAAGGAGATATTTCTTTTAAAAGAATTTTGATTTCATCTATGTCAACATCCTTTGATGGATTTTAAGATTATTTGAAGTTGATTTATTATGATACAAAACTTCTATATTGTATTGAAGGTTTTGTGATATATTTGACTGTGGATGTGCTATTTTATACCATTCATAGTTTATGGTGAAAGTATTGACATTTCGTATGCTAGTTTTAATACGAATGTTTATGTTATGTTTAAACCTTTTCATATGGGAATGCATTGGACTTAATAAGTGACGGGTGGAGCCCGCTATAGCTCCTCGATGCATCGGTAGGTCTCATGAGACAAACTAGTGTCTTGGCACAAGGCCTTGACAAAATCTTATTTGTAGTCTTGGCACGAGGCCTTGGCTATGTGGTTATGATAGTCTGGCATTATGCATTCCAACATTATGAAAGTGGTTATTGATATTGCATGTGATTATTCGATTAGTAGAATATCCATGTGAACAAGTAAATGGCATTATTTCATTTTACTTTTGCCATAATATGTTGAAGTTCAATTTTAAAAGGCTTTTGTTTTAGTTATACATTGCCTTAAATGTTTATTTTTATTGATGAAAGTTTCCGCTATATTGTTATCCTTACTGGGCATTTGAGCTCACCCCTTTTCTATGTTTTATTTTTCCTAGGAAGTGAAGATGTAAGTTATGAATGACCTGCAGGGATATTATGAGGGGATTATAGTGTGGACTGTGGAAACATTATGTTGTTGTATTAGTTTTTCATTTTATGATGTAATGTAAAACTTATGAATATATCTAGTGTTTCCAAGGCTACTAAACCAATCGGTCATTCGAGATTTGATCTTTCTTGTGATCATGCCAATGTTATGTAATTAATGCACCGACTCTGGGTAGCTGGGGTCGGGGCGTTACAGTTGGTATCAGAGGACGTTTAGTACAAACCTTGGAAGCTATATTTAGATAAACTCTGATTAGAGCACGTATACCTAAGATGAACTTTGAGGATTTGTATAGAAGAACTTCCTAGAATTTTGGTATTGTAGATATTTTGTGAGTTTTCCGAGCAATACATCCCTGTCTGGATACGAGCAGGTAGAGGCGGCTCTGGCACAGATGTACCTAGGGGTAAAACCCGAAAACACCGCTTTGAGCTAGACTCGAACGGGAACTGGTGCACGACAACGGGCCTTGCTGCACTCTTGGTTACGACACTCCCAGGGGATATGCTTAGGATAACTCTCACTATCTTTACAAATCATTATGAAGGGTTTATGAGTATATACTTCCTCAAAGAAAACATTTTTATGATTATGGACTATATCCATAAATAGTTCAATTTATGCTAAGTGTTTTATAAGTATGGGATTATGTATTTTGATTCATAAACTGATCTAGTTTATGCCATTGTTTAGAAATGGCGCCTAGTGGAAGAAATGGAAACTGTATCAATGCACGCACTCCATGTAGGGATTGCCCTCCTGCTCAAGATAATTATAGTGGGGATGGTGATGCAACTGGTGCTGATCAACTAATCACCATACTGGGACAACTTACTCAGGTTATGAATAATAACCTTACCCGTATGGAGCACCCTGATCCGCAGCGTGGAGGATCAATGGTAGATCGATTCATGAGGCAACAACCACCAACGTTCAATGGGAATACAAATCCCTTAGTAGCTGAGAAATGGATATTTTCCCTAGAGAAAATATTTCAGGCTTTGGGGAGCAGTGAAAGGGAAAAAGTTATCATGGCAGTTTACCGCCTCACTGGAGATGCTGATCAATGGTGGTCATTGATTCAAAATACGAAAGAAGATGATGAAGTGTCAAATATGGAGTGGAGGGAGTTCAAAGATCTGTTTTTAGAAAAATACTTTCCTCGCGACCATCGAGCAGATATGGAAAGACAATTTCTGAGTCTGAGACAAAAGGAGGATGAGAATGTCACAAAGTATGAGGCTAACTTTACAAGGTTAGCGAGGTACGCTGGTGATTATATTCGCAACCCAAGAAGTAAGATTGATCGTTTCTTTGATGGGTTAAAACCATTTCTCCGTCGAGCATTAGTCTCATAATCCTTTTCATCGTACGAAGACATTTTCTCATGTGCTATCAAGACCGAAAAGGAATTCTCTAAGTCTTATGACTTCAAAGCAAAGCAAGAGAAGAAGAGACCTGCTGATCAATCTGGGAATGGAAATAAGGGGAAGAAGGGAATGGTTGAATATCCATCTTGTGGTAAGTGCGGGAAGAAACACCCCGGTGCTTGCCTGAAGGGAATGGGAGTCTGTTACAAGTGTGGTGAAAAAGGCCACCAAGCTCATGATTGCAAGGGGAAGAAGGAAGCTACCAACGTTCAGTGCTACAATTGCAGGGAGATGGGGCATTATGCAAATGCATGCCCTAAGCGTCAGGAGAACTTACCTCAGAAAAGGCCAGGGGATCATGGCCAGGCTTATGCTATCACTACTGCAGAGGTAGAAGCTCCAAAGGACGTGGTGGCAGGTAATTTAATGGTTTCCTCAAGTTTAGCAAATGCATTATTTGATTCTGGATCATCGCATTGTTTCATATCTTCCCAGTTTGCTAAGAAAATTAGATATTTCCAATTTGATTTAATAAGGGAGTTGTCAGTTAAAACTCCTAAGGGAAGTATCGTTGCAACAAAGTTTTGTGAATCAGTCCCCATTAGAGCACATAAATTTTATTTATCTGCTAATTTCATCGTCATACCTATGATTGAGTTTGATATAATCCTCAGTATGGACTGGCTTTCGGACTATGATGCGAAGATTTATTGTAAGAAGAAAGAGGTTACGATTCTTGATGATAATGATAGGGAGCACCTTATTTTTAGAGCAGAATCGTCACCACCTAATTCTTATTTAGATCCACCCCCAGTAGTTCAACTTAATTCAATTATTGGGGAGGAAGAGAATGAAATAACTGTCGGTGAGAAAAGGAATGTTCAAATATAGGATGTACCTATTGTGAAAGAATTTGTAGATGTATTTCCGGAAGATTTACCTGGACATCCTCCAGAACGAGAAGTTGAGTTTTCTATTGATTTGATTCCTGGATCAAGGCCTATATCGAAGACCCCTTATAGAATGGCCACTGTAGAGCTAGTCGAACTAAAGAAACAACTAGAGGAATTGAGTAATAAGGTATTTATTCGCCCTAGTGTTTCTCCATGGGGAGCCCCTGTTCTTTTTGTTAAAAAGAAAGATGGATCTATGAGGTTATGTATCGATTACAGGGAGATCAATACTATAACGATAAAGAACAAGTATCCCCTACCTCGTATTGATGATTTATTTGACCAACTGCATGGAGATCAATACTTTTCAAAGATTGACCTTCGATCTGGATACCATCAGTTGTGTGTAAAGAAGGAAGACATTCCGAAAACAGCATTTCGAACCAGGTACGGGCATTACGAGTTTACTGTAATGCCGTTTGGATTGACTCATGCACCCTCTGTATTCATGGATCTGATGAATAGAGTTTTCAAGGAGTATCTCGATGAATTTGTGGTGGTATTTATTGATGATATCCTGGTATACTCCAAAACCTACAAAGATCATGAAAATCACTTGCGCACTATCTTGAAGACTCTGAGGAGGCATGAATTATATGGGAAGTTTAGCAAGTGTGAATTCTGGCTTCAGGAGATTTCTTTTCTTGGCCATATTGTCTCTAAAGATGGAATCTCTGTTGATCCTTCTAAGACCATGGCAATCCAAGAATGGCCAGCACCTACGAGTATAACTGAGGTACGTAGTTTTATTGGTTTGGCAGGTTATTATCGACGTTTCGTCCAGAATTTTGCCTGATTGGCTAACCCATTAACGAAGCTCACACGTAAAGGGGTTAAATTTGTTTGGAAAAAAGAGTGTGAAGAATGTTTCGAAGAACTGAAGAGAAGATTAGTCAATGCTCCTATATTGACTCTACCATCGGGGAATGATGGGTTCATTATTTATAGTGATGCATCAAAGAAAGGACTTGGTTGTGTCCTTATGCAGAATGATAGAGTTATTGCCTATGCATCACGACAATTGAAAATTCATGAACAAAACTATCCTACTCATGATCTCGAGTTAGCAGCTGTGATCTTTGCTTTGAAGATATGGAGGCACTACCTCTATGGTGAAAAATGTGAGATTTATACTGATCACAAGAGTTTGAAGTATATTTTCTCACAAAAAGAACTCAACATGAGGCAAAGGAGATGGCTTGAATTACTCAAGGATTATGATTGCACGATACACTACCACCCGGGGAAAGCAAACAAAGTAGCAGATGCTTTGAGCAGAAAAGACCATGGAGTTCTGAACATGATGAGAATTGAAAGGGATCCAATTTTCATGGATCTAGTGAAGATGGACATGGGAATAACCAGGGAAGGTGAAACATCAATGCTTTTTCAAATGGTTGCCAAACCATCTTTACTAGAAAGGATTAAGAGTTCTCAGACCGATGATGAAGAATTTCAGAAGAAGATTAAAGCTGTGAATGATGGGAGATTGAGAGACTTTGTGTATGAAGATGGGATTTTGAAATTCGGGAAGAGACTTTGTGTTCCCAATATACCTGATCTAAAAAGGGAATTGCTGGATGATGCTCATAGTTCCAATTTCTCTATACACCCTGGGAGCACCAAAATGTATAGAGATTTGAAGGAACATTTTTGGTGGGACAACATGAAGAGGGAGATTGCTGATTTTGTGTCAAGGTGTATGGTTTGTCAACAAGTGAAAGCTGGAAGGCAACAGCCTGGAGGAGTCATGCAACCTCTTCCCATACCGGAGTGGAAATGGGACAATATTACAATGGACTTTGTCATGGGGCTACCAAAGACTCCTAGAAGGAACGATGCAATATGGGTTATTGTTGATCGTCTTACCAAGTCAGCACATTTTCTTGCTATAAGAGAAGATCTACCCCTGGAACGTCTAGCAAGACTATACATTAATGAAGTTGTGAGACTTCATGGAGTACCCCTATCTATTGTTTCTGATCGTGATCCCCGTTTTACTTCAAGATTCTGGAAAAGTCTTCAGAAATCCCTGGATACTGAACTTCATTTGAGCACTGCTTACCACCCTCAGACAGACGGACAATCAGAACGGACTATTCAAACCTTAGAAGACATGTTGAGATCTTGCTCACTTGATTTTCAGGGTATGTGGGATCAATATTTACCTCTGGTAGAATTTTCCTATAACAATAGCTTCCATTCAAGTATACAGATGGCACCATATGAAGCGTTATACGGAAAGAGATGTCGTACACCAACCTGTTGGGATGACGTTGGTGAAAGAAAACTTGTAGGCCCAGAGCTGGTGGAGGAAACGGTGGAAAAGGTGAAAGTAATCCAAAATCACATCAAAGCAGCTCAAAGTAGGCAGAAGAGCTATGCCGATAATCGAAGGAAGGATTTGGAATTTCAAGTCGGTGATCATGTTTTTCTGAAGGTATCTCCGTGGAAGGGAGTCATACGTTTTGGTAAGAAAGGTAAATTGAGTCCCAGGTACATCGGACCTTTCGAAATTCTAGAACGAATTGGGGTTGTAGATTACCGATTAGCAATGCCGCCAAGTCTCTCCAAAGTTCACGATGTGTTCCACGTATCTCTATTAAAAAAATACATGCCTGATCCGACGCATGTACTCACCTATGAGGAATTAGAACTGGAACCCGATCTGTCTTATTGCGAAGAGCCCGTCAGGATTCTTGATACAAGAGAACAAGTACTGAGAAACCGGACGACGCGTCTGGTAAAAGTTTTGTGGAGAAATCATAAGATGGAAGAGGCAACGTGGGATCCCGAGGAACTTATGATGAAGAACCACCCGAGTCTTTTTATGCAGTAATACCCTAGAAATTGCGAGGACGCAATTATTTGAAGGAGGGGAGAATGTAACACCCCAAGCTTCTACGGTACGTTTCCCTTCGAATAATGTGATAGCGTGTGTTGTACGCAACCTCGAGTTCTAACACACACCACAACTAATTAAACTAGCCGTTGTGAATAGTAATACCTACTTTTTGAAATCATATATATTCTATATTTAAAAATGGACATCATTTTTGGATTCGGAATATCAAAATTAGCCTAGGGTGAAATTTTGGTACATTTCGGATAACTTTCATATTTTGATGAATAGTGAAAATTTCTAAATTTTATTTAAAAACAACTTTTTTAATCAAAATAATTAATAGTGATAAATTATGAATTTGAGTGGTTTTAAAGTATATTTATAATATATTTTTACCATTCAATTTAATGTTTATCATTGGACATAATTTTACAATTAAACCGAACATAAACAAGTGTCAATCTTTTGATAGTTATTATCTCTTAAAAACACGCTTTTTGTTTTGACAGCGGGAATTAATTTTAAATTAATTTCTGCCACTTCTGTGTTTTGAATTTAGGAAAATGGATTCCATATTTGGAATCAGGATGTTCAAATTGTGTAAATAGGTAACTTTTATTTTTACACATTTTGAATAATTACTGCGGTAAATATTTTATTTACCATGGTTAAAGGGTAAATCTGGTAAATAAGGGTTAAAAAATAATATTATAATAATACTAAATAACCCTAAAATGTGTCTTACCCCTATTGGTTGATACATGGTCGACCATGGGCA
This sequence comes from Viscum album, assembly GCA_963277665.1. Lineage (NCBI taxonomy): Eukaryota > Viridiplantae > Streptophyta > Magnoliopsida > Santalales > Viscaceae > Viscum > Viscum album. Next base: position 371,287,448 of record OY728160.1, on the reverse strand, counting down.
TCTTTGGGTCTATTTTGGGACCCCATGGATCCACTTGTAAGTGATAATGACACTTTATTTTAATTAAGTTAAAATGAAACAAAAATGACACAAGCATATATCTTTTAGAACAAAAATTTTTACATAGGGTTATATATGTTGGATTTTAGATTATAAATATTCATTAGAAAGATAAAAAGATTTCCTACATAATGATATTTTATTTATAATTTTTAGACATTGAATAATTTATTTTATATATGACACAATGATGATGCAGTAATTACTATAATAGTGAAAAATTAAAATAATTGATATTATAAATACCCAAATAATTATAATATGAAACTTTTAATGAATTAAACTAATTTTATATGATATTATGATATATTAGGATTGATTTAATGGACTTTTTTCTAAGTAATCAATCTGTTATGAGTTTCACAAAAATCAACTATTGAATAGTGTCAAAATTGACATAAAAGAGTTCTTAAAACAAATATTATATTATTAATTGATATTAAATTCCTAAAAATCTAAGGTTCGGCCAAGAGACTTATATTATGATAGGTTAATCATTAATGGACCACTTGGGGGTCGCTTGGATGTATATAGTAAGTTTATTAACCATAATATATAAAAATACAAAGAGACATTGTAAAAGTGAAACTAATTAACTTAGAGTTAATATATAAAGATAAGGTTAATATAAGTACCCAAACCTGTATAAATTCTATTGGTTGAGTGGTTTTAGACCTATACCCACCTTAACCTTTGAATAATAAGCTTTAGAGCCATTAGAAACCGAATATGAATTTATTATAAATTAATATTTCTAGCTTTTCCAAAGGTGCCCCTCACCCCTCTTATAAAAGGGCACTCCTCCTTCTCATTTCTTCACACCTCTAAAGCCTTTTGGTTCGGACAAACTCTGCCCAAATAATCTCCCAACATCCCTCACTACAACCTAGGGGCCTTAGTTTGATCAGAAAACCAACCTAAGGAGCCCTTTTGATCAAATCAAAAGGAAGAACCCGAAGAAGAGGTAATGATTTCACCACCCTTTTCTAAGTTCATTTCTTCTTCCACTTCTTCTTCCTTTGTTCTTACCATTCTAAAATAATAACTCCAGTATCTCACATATACTGTGATGTTATTATAAGTATGGTACAACCATATTCAGTATTCTATCCACCCTTTGAATAACATGTCACCATACGTGTGTACGTACGGCTTACCGTCTCCACGTCGTGGTGTAATTGTTATTCAATATAATATTATTTGGATGGGTATAATAATGATGTGTAACTCATGTAAATAATAAATATAACATGTTAATGATTCTGTATATATGATATACCATTTATTTATATATTATTTTAATATCAAAAGAATGATATTGTCGCTCGTGCGTACGTACGGACTACCGTCTCCACGAACGCGATGAGATTCATTCTCCATCGTATCCATTCAAGTATAATTATCATTTTATGATTTAAAAATGATGTTTAAGGACTTGATATCATTCTGGATATGAATAAGATACAACAAACATGGCTTATGTAACAAAACATATAAAAGAAAATGAGTAAGTTAACACCCGAAACGATGATAATTCTAAGATATTATTAATAAATCAATGTTAAAAGATCATATATGATATCATATTAATATATATGATTCTTGTATAATTTAATAACAATTATTTCACCATTATACAGGAGGTTAACCTACCCCAACCAAGGAAAAGTACAAGGTAAGGGTTATTTCACAATCTCTTCATTATCCGAGGTTGTTTATATGTAATAATCTACTGGGATCTCTTTATCATCCACATCCATGTTTCTTCGAAATGTATTTCAAAACATTTTTACTATTTACAAGAATATGGGTTAAAGTCATTTATACCCTTGTTTGACTTTTTATAAGAGGTTTATAAAGGAATCTTTCCGTCGTTTTCAAAACAAGGTCCTTTTTAACCTTTTCGACAGAATTGAGGTAAGAATGTTTTTTTTAACTTATACGGCGGGTGCGGTTATTTTACGCCGTTATAAAATCTTCAAAGCATCCCTTACAAGCATATAAGAATATTTTCAAAGAAAATGTTTTATTTTATATGGATCTTAAATGATTTCAAAATAAAAGGAGATATTTCTTTTAAAAGAATTTTGATTTCATCTATGTCAACATCCTTTGATGGATTTTAAGATTATTTGAAGTTGATTTATTATGATACAAAACTTCTATATTGTATTGAAGGTTTTGGGATATATTTGACTGTGGATGTGCTATTTTATACCATTCATAGTTTATGGTGAAAGTATTGACATTTCGTATGCTAGTTTTAATACGAATGTTTATGTTATGTTTAAACCTTTTCATATGGGAATGCATTGGACTTAATAAGTGACGGGTGGAGCCCGCTATAGCTCCTCGATGCATCGGTAGGTCTCATGAGAAAAACTAGTGTCTTGGCACAAGGCCTTGACAAAATCTTATTTGTAGTCTTGGCACGAGGCCTTGGCTATGTGGTTATGATAGTCTGGCATTATGCATTCCAACATTATGAAAGTGGTTATTGATATTGCATGTGATTATTCGATTAGTAGAATATCCATGTGAACAAGTAAATGGCATTATTTCATTTTACTTTTTCCATACTATGTTGAAGTTCAATTTTAAAAGGCTTTTGTTTTAGTTATACATTGCCTTAAATGTTTATTCTTATTGATGAAAGTTTCCGCTATATTGTTATCCTTATTGGGCATTTGAGCTCACCCCTTTTCTATGTTTTATTTTTCCCAGGAAGTGAAGATGTAAGTTATGAATGACCTGCAGGGATATTATGAGGGGATTATAGTGTGGACTGTGGAAACATTATGTTGTTGTATTAGTTTTTCATTTTATGATGTAATGTAAAACTTATGAATATATCTAGTGTTTACAAGGCTACTAAACCAATCGGTCTTTCGAGATTTGATCTTTCTTGTGATCATGCCAATGTTATGTAATTAATGCACCAACTCTGGGTAGCTGGGGTCGGGGCGTTACATGAGGTACATTTATATGGCCATGAAATTTATGAAAAATGTGTTTTGGGAATCTAGAAAAGATATAAGCTCGTATCTCCTATTAACCACAAAATAATGTCTTCAAGATATATAATTTTCTGCAGCTAGCTAGTTATTACTGATGCTTTGTTCATGGTTTCTCATAACTAGCTTCACTTATGATAGCATTTAAAAATAAAAATTTTCAATTCAAATGGATTGATAAATATTATAATCATGTTCAATAGTTTAATGTTTTTATAATATCCAGACTAATTTTAGTTTTACTACAATCAGAAAAAGGGTATGTATTAACTTTTGATGATTCATAATCACGGTTGGGTTGTGTTATCATGAATGGAGATCATTTTTTACTTATGGATAAGGACAGATGAAGTTTCATGAAAAGAATAACCCAACACAATATTTGGAGTCTTTTGTCCTAGTCGAAGCATTAAAAAAATTATATGATTACTTATTTAGTGAGAAATTTGTTGTTTTTAGGGATCATATGAGCTTAAAACAAATTTTATCACAAAAGAATTTGAATTTGAGAAAAATAATATTGATACAGTATCTAGAAATGTTAAACATTGACTTGATTCATAAAAAAACGAATGTAAATATGGTGGTCGATAAATTATGTAGAAATTAATACGCTCATTTGAAAAAACAAGAATCAAATGAGTGGTAGTTGACATCGTTCATAGACGACATGCACATAAAATGTGAAGACCAAGTTACAGTTGTGACCTTCTATATAGTCTCATTTGTTCCTGATTTAATGATTATGGATTAAGATTCACACACATATAAGGTATATTGTGAGGCTATGAGGTTGAAACATAATGACAGGGAGTCCATTGAGGGCTGGAAGATGGATACGAGTTTAGTATTGTGGTTCAAGAATCAGATAGTCATACCTATGGCTTGTTATGAACCACTTCTTCATGCTTACCACTATTCAATATGGTATGTTCATAATGGAATAAAAAATATGTATAAATCCTTGAAATTAATGGGATTTTGGATGGAATAAAAAGAAATGTGGATGATTTTTTTTCTATATTCTTATCATGTCAACAAGTTAAGGTATGGAATCCATAAATAGAAGGAATGTTAGAGTCTTTTACAATTAAAGCTTTCAATTTGGAGCAGATAGATGTGAATTTATTAGCAAGTCTCTAAATAATTGTTTATAAACATGATTCTGTATGGGTGATAGTGGGTAATCTCAAAAATTGATCACATTTCATTCCTATTCGTGAATCTCATATAGTGGGAGAATTTTCAAAAACCTATTCATGAGAAGTGTTAAAGATGCAAGGCATACCCATTTAATTAGTCTTAGAAGAAGATCTAAGGATTACATCTTGTTCCATGAAATGCATAAAAAAAGAACATGGGACTCATTTGACAATATGCAGGACATATCATCTATACATGAAGAAGAAATTTGAATAGATGATAAAAATGTTATATGTTATGTTGAGGTCTGTTATAAAGGATTTTGGTGGATCTTGGGAAGAGAACATGACATTAATGGAGTTCCTATATAACAACACTTATTGATCATTGATAAATATGGATTATTATGAAGTATTTTATAGTAATGTTTGATATTCAACACTTTTTTGGGAGGAAATATGAGAAACTTCACTTATTTGACCAAGAATTTTATAGGAAACACTGGAGTATATATAGTTGTCGAGGAAAAAGATGGAGATGGCTCAGTGCCATTATAAATTGTATATAGATCATCATAGTTGACTATTGTCAATAAATGTGAGTGATAATGTGTTCTTGATGATCTCTCCAATGTAAGGGAATCAATATTTCTAGATGTAGGGAATGTTATATCGTCAAAACATAAGACCTTTTTAGATATTTGGATTTATTGGTGATTTAGAATATCAATTGTCATGGCCTCCAAAATTCGAGGATGTCCATAATATGTTTCATGTATATTAGTTGATAAAGTATCAGCCAAATCATAACCATGTTATTTGATGAGATCATGTTTACCTAAATCTTGATGCTTTATCGGTTCATGTTCTTGTGTATATTTTGGATAGCAAAAAGATTGTATTGCATGTAAAAATCATCCGTCATGTATGGGTTCTGTGGAAACATGGTCAGATTCAATAGGAGTATTTGGAATGCGGAAGGATGTTAAAGGGAAATAGATATTAGTTTTTGTGAAAATTATTGTTATTATATTCTAGTAATGAAAACTTCTAGATCAGATAGAATATAGAAGCCCCTAGTTTTCAGCAAGAAACCATCCATTTGTTTATATGATGTATATAAAGTGGTAGGGGGATGTTTGGGAGGGTTTTGTAAACTATTTTGAATGTTTTTGTAACTTTTATAAATGTGATCAATTGGTGCATGAATTACTAAAACCATGTAACTAATACATGAAATAGTATAAAATTAGACAGGGGCTCAAAGGAGGGTGCACCGGTAGGTGCATAGTTTGTCCAAATCATGTGACCACTAAAATGAATTAAGGGAAAGTGGGATTTTGGTGTTTTACAAAGATGGTACACAGTTTTCTAACCATGAAATACAACTATGATACAACCCTAATTGAGATAATGGTTGGCATATGGTTAGTGCACAGTTTCCCAGACCCTACTACTAACCATGAAATGGTTAAAAACAATATCCCAAAAAGTGGATCTGGGTCGGTTCTATACTTCAACACTATTTTATCATCTATTTCAACCCTAAATCTAAAAATATTCCTCTAAAATGATATTGAAACATTCAACATCTATTTATACGGGATCCAGAAACATTTTGTGTTTCATTGAATCTATATTCTTATAGTAAGTAATCATTTATGGAATTTTTTCGGTTTTTTCTTATATCTACATCCCTATCTCTATCGGTTTCTAATAACTTGTCCTGCTATAGATAGAAATATATTATTTATGATAATCATGATTAAATTTGGGATTTTTTATGTCAATAAAATATATCAAAGTTTGGTTTTTCAATATTTAACCTTGTTTCATGGGTGTTTTATTTATGTTATTTCTTTTCTCCATAAATCATGTCGTAGGTGGCTTCACTCTTGACACATATTTTTAGAACATGATTTAATGATTTAAAATTGGTTTTTTATGAAAAAGGTTGTTATTTTTTGTTAAATGATCAATATGAACCATATGTTGTGATAGTCTACAGTGCTATGTAATTTGGGTTTTTTAGATAACAGTCAATTTGTTGACATGATTTTATAGATGTTCTGTGGTTTATGATGCATTGGAAATAAAATTTCATTAAATGTTTGGGTTTTTTAAAATTGATTGATGTAAAAGTGTTTTCAATAATTAGAGATATCTAATGACATTGTTTGATGAAAAAAATTTATTCAATAGAATGTTTGTTTTATTGAAATTGTTTGTTTTTTTGATTTTTGATAAAAGTGTTGTTTTATCAAAAAGATTGAATTGGTTTGGAAAATGTTTTATAGGAATGTGGTTGGATTAAATAGTTTTTCTTTGATTGAGTGTGATGGATAATAGTCATGAATTTCTACTATATAAGGGATGAGGTATGGAAGTGAAGTTACACTAACAATAGTAATACCAGGATTCTGTGGTTAATAATTTTAAATTGTGGTTAGGATAAATTGAAATTTTAATGCTAACATGGAATTTTAGAAAAGGTTAATTGAATTTTTTGAGATCTTTCCTTGGAAATTGGATTATTTGAGAAAAAATATTTTACTATAGAACTTTTTCTATGTTATGATACAATCTTTTTACCATTGTTTTATATAAATTGTTTTACATTAATTGTTTATCATGTTGTATCCCTGTGGCTGGAGAAGGGAAGTCATTTTGGGAAAGCCTACTCAGTTTCACTACTCACTCCTACTTTTTTATTTTGGTGATTTTACAATTTTTATTCATCATGAAACCAGAAAAGGTATACTATCACACTTCTTTAGTGGTATATCAAGATACATGGCTTGTATTGTTGATTTTTAGCATGTATCATGAACCATGTTGGGATCTATTGAGTCGTGTCTTGGAGTCATTGATATTTTGTTTGTTTTTTCTGATGCTGTGTAAATAGATGTTTCATTGCCTTCTATTGTGGTACTCATTTTAGTTTTATGTTTGATATAATGGCATTTATTTGAGTTTTTTTTCATTTCTATCATGAATAATGTAGTCGTTATTGGGTTATGGAATGTTTGGTTTGGTTGTTTGATTTTCAAATGTAAGAGAATTCCTCGTCTACTATTGAATCCCATGGAATTTATTTCAAGCCTTTGGTATCTCTAAGATGTCACTTAAGGCCAATTAATGACAATCCCCCTTATAATGTTATAAAAAATGGGTCGGATGGGACAAAAAATCATGTGAGGTAACCCTCAATGAAATAAAAAATGTCTTGGATGAGTCCTTAATGTTAAATTTAAATATCTAGAACTGTTCATTATATTATTTTAAAATAAATTATTATTTTCCATGTGAATACTATATTAATAGTAAATTTGGATGAATTTCATACACATGTTATTGACATAATGGAATATGTATTGATTATACACTATAGAATATTGTTTATTCCATACATATTATTATAACATGGGATTCCCTGAGAGGGAAGAGGTGAATCAAGGTGTAATTATTTTAATTGAAATAATTGGATATTCTCCCAGTGTTGTTAGAAACATTTTAATCCTTTATTATTGAAATGTGAAAAATACAAAACACACACATATAGAAATAGAAATCCAATAAAACTATTTTAATTGGTTCACTACTAAAGGATAATACAAGGAGAGTACGTGGATAGTGTGTCAAGAAAACCAAAATAAAATATGATTCATATAATTAATGGATTTTATTAATTTGACCAGGTTCACTCTATCCCAAGATCATAATCATTACAATAATTTTGGGATTGTGTACTACCACCCTCATATCAATTACACCAACTCCCCCTTGCTCACTCCCTTGGTAGAAGTCTTCCTCAGTTTAGCAACATTATGGTAACTTCTATTCCTATATATATTTTGATGATATTTTTCATCATTGTAATCAAAATAAGATGCTTTAATTAATCTAAAAAATATTCCCCAGAAAAACTAAGTTCATAAATTTAGTTTTTCCAAAAACAATATTTTTTGAAAATGTTCTATTCCCATAAAACATACAACCTTTACACAACCACAAACTGTCATGAATCTTCTAATTTTTTATACTTTTGTCTATATATGTGTATCCTTTCAGATTCATGCATCATTTTTTAGTAAAAAAATATAGAAATTTACTAATTTTGAATTATTCACAAAACTCACATGGTCTGAACAGTATAAAGTCAATTTCCTCATGAAACTATTGCAAGCATTACTGGTTCACATATAAAATAACATCACCCAACTATTTCTTGAATAATTCACACACATGTTTATTAAGAGCCATACACTATATGGGGGGGGATGTAGCTGCATATTAATATATTTCGTTGGCCCTTAACACAATCACCCTATAACCAACTAAAATTTCTATAAATTTATATCGTAATTTAAATGATTTAGATAATAGATTAAAAACCAATTTTGTTGAGAGACTCCCATATATATTTCCTAAATTCTAAAAATATTCATGGTACCTAGAACATTGATTATTTCATATTTCTTTTAGAATGATTCATTCTTCCAAAATTAAACTCCCAGATGTATTTTTTGGGTTCATGTAACTCCTTATTTCATGGAAAATTGTAAATTCATGAGACACTTAACCGTTCTTTATTTTGAGGAGGAAACAACGAATCATTACATGTTCACAATTGGACAAAAAAATTGATGTATTTCACACACATTTCTCATTTGTATGAAAATCATTCTTTTATAAAAAAAATTCCAACACTAACTATTTCTCCTAAAAATTTTCATGAAACAATTACATTTCTATAGAAATATAAAAAATAGTTAACACTAAATTATACTTCAAATAACAAACCCTTAAATGAAAACACCTCATAAAACAAATTGTAGATTTTCAATCAGCAAAACATAGCATCAAAATCTACCTTTGAATAACCTTGGTTATAAATTTAATGTTAGATTATATTATATTATAAAAGCCCATGTATTATTAATAATAAATCCATTTTGTGTATTATTAATATTAATTATTATATTTTCTTGATTCCCATTCATTTGAATAACTTTAAATATTTTTTTCAAATTTTAAAAGAAATTGTTTTATTCTTAAAAAATTTCTTACATGCATATTATACTTTTATTTAAAAATTAAATTTATAATTTTTATAAATTCAGTTTTATAGAATTGTAAAAACATTATATCACCTTAAAAATTGAAATTATTTTTAATTTTTTATTTTTCTAAAAATATTGAATTTTGGGTGAATATTGAAAAATAAATATTTTAATAAAAGCAATCACGTATTTTCAACTATTTAATGCCTCATTAAATTTGGGATTTGTTGTAAATTAATATTTGTCCCCATTACTAAATATAATACAAGTTATTAAATATTAATTATTAATATACATTAATTTTTTATGAATACATATTTGGGATTTCAAACACATTTTTTAGAAGCAATTTTTTAGTTGCATTTTGTATGCTTATATTTAAAATAATGTTTGAAACATCTACAAACATAATCATTAGAAATGGTTTTCAAATTATTCATTATTAGTTTGTAATTTATTACTAATCTCAATTTAATATTAGTTAATAATTAATTGTCACCATAGAAAATTATTATTACCTCAGTAAATGCTAAAATTGGTTAATTTGGACTAAAACCTTCTGATAAGTTGAAAAAATCACATCTTAATTATTATTTTATAATAATATTTATATTATTATCTCCTTAATTTATTAATTTATTTTTTTTATTTCCAAATTTCAATGAGTATTATACTTATAATTTTTAAATGTGATGAATAATTTCGAGTGTGCCACTCTCCTAACTTATAAAATGGAATATCCTATCCTCATTTCTCTATAATACAAGAGGACTTTAGAAAAACAATTATCTTCCCAAATACCACCCCATACATCATACCCTTATCATATTGTTTCTGTTCTCACGAAAATCCCAATATAAATTATTTTATTTTAATTGTAATGTGGTTTTTAATTGAATATGTGTAACTCTTTACAAAGTTATTACTTGTTTATTTCTTATTATACCACGTTAAAACCTATCGAAAAGAGTGTTATATAAAATAATAAGTATATCCAATATTATTAAAAGATTTTATGTTTATGTTAAAACCCTTATTCATCTCATCTTCGATCCTATGAGAAATAAAAACATCTCTTTTGAGAATTTGTGTACTTCCGCCCTCTTGAAGCGATGTGTTTTTTTGTTAATAACAACTTCACATGGGTGGTTACCATGGTGGATTTAACGAATATATTTGATATTTATTTATATAAATATTATTAATTAAAGATAATATATTTCTTACATTTTTACCCTTCCATCAGTTTGAAAATGATAGTTTCACTCCTTTGTATATGTGTACTACCATCTCCACGAAGTGATGTGATTTGTTTTTTCAAGACTTACATTGAATGACAATTGAAAAATTATAATAAATTAATAAAAATGAAAATTATTTCATAAATAATATTATTAGTATTATATAATGATGCCCCCATTTACCATGGTCAAAATAGATATGTCGTTTTTTATTGTGAACCAAACATCCTAAAAATAAATGAAATGATTATAATATTTTAGTAAATATATAAGATATGATAACAAATTAAATTAAATGGATAATAGGAAGTTATTAACCATAAATTGTTATTATGAAATAAAAAATTACTATATTTTTATCATAATATAGTTAAACTATGTATGTGGTAAGTCGGGCTTGATGTACTCGATTAATCTTTAAACCCTTATTTAAAAGGGTTTTAAGTTTTTTTCTATTTCCCCTCCATATCAATGTTATTTGAAAGAACAAGGTTATGTTATTAAATTATTTAATTTTATTATAAAAATCAATTTAATAAATGATTGGCATTATATATGAATGTTTTTCAAACAAGTTTATTTTTATGATTCCCTATGTTGTTATTAGTATCATTTTCACAAAAATGTGAAAGGTATAATTATATAATCTATAAGAAATGATATAAGTTTCTTACCTCTATGAATATTATTATTTTAGAATACTAATATTTAATTTCCCAATAATTTTTAAGTGATGTCATATTTTATGTTCTCTTGGGAATTTTAATTTTATCAATTTTTAAATAAAAATTATTTTCTTCACTATTACATGAAGAACAAAATTGATTCTAATTAGGTTTAAAATAGAATAAATTATGATATTTTATGATATTAATTAAATATTATATGTTTTTTATGTATTTTAACATCTAGGGAAATTGTTTTGTAAGATTAGTGTGCTTTATATATCTCTCCAGTAAATTTGGTAACGATTTTACTCCCTAGAGAATATATGTTGGAATTAACAATATTCTTTATCACTTTTAATATAATTTTATTTATATTGATTGTAAGAATTATGTGGAATCATTTCCAAATTTACATTCATAAAATGTATATTATTCCAATTTATTTTTCATGGATTTCATTGGATTTTATATTGTAATATAATGATCATCCATTTAAATGGTTGTTTATGCACCTTTGAAAGTTTAAAACAATTTTTTACCTAAGAAATTCATCATGATTACTAATGTTATTAAAGGAAATCATGTTATTAGTATATTTTAATTAAATTTTTTGTCTTATATTTTATTAAATAACTTTCAATGTGATGGAGATTTATTAATCATGTAAATGATTATTTTGAGTAGAATGTTAATAATATAATGGATTTTTTTTATTGTTTCATATGTTTTTCAAACAGAAAATTAGATTTAATATTATTTTTACCAGTTAATGAGATTTTATTTTAATCAACAATTTGGAAATGTTTTTATAGGGACTATGTATGACTATGAATTATGGAATGATCTATAATTAAAATATTGGGATTCACCGTTAAATGTGTGAATGTTTTTTTGAATGAAACACGTGTTTAATGGTAAGAATCATTTTTTATGAGAAAATTTATTTTGGGTGGATACATCCACATTAATTTTTATGTGTTTTATATGTAATATTTTTTCATAATTCTATAAAACATTAAACCTAAATGATTATGGAAATATAATAAAATCCAATGCTCACTATTAAATTGATAAAAATGGGGTAATAATGTAATGGGTTGTTATAGTTTGTATCGAATAAACGATTAGAAAGTTTTTGAGTGTAGGATATTTTTATGAAAAATAATTTATGGTACATTAATCAATGAAATATATTTTCATAAGAAATATTTTAGGGCATTAATATTTCTTCATTTAATATGTTACTTTTTTAGAATTGTTTTATATACAGCAAATAATGTGAATGGATTAGAAATGAATTTGGAGGATAATATCATTCAGAATATGTAACCTAGAATGGTTATAATTGTAACAGATCTATTTATATATATATTAAGTCTATTTAAATAGTCAATTAACTGGGGTTCCCATGATAGAGAGATATTAACCTCTACATAGTATAACATGTATATAGTTGATAACTTCTTAAAACAACAAACTCTATAATTTTGTGAAAAATTTGGTCCACTTGTATCCAAAGGATGGGAAAATTATTTTGAAAATATATTTTAGGATTTTGGATTATTTGTACATCAAAAGGTAATTATTATAATTTAACATTTTAATGGAGAAGATGATCATTGGTGGTAATTGGTTATGAATGACAAGTAAAAATGTAATTTTTTAATATTGGAGTGAAGGATAATTAAGTATATTTTAATTGTAAAATATTTATTGGTTGACCGACTATGTTTTAAGAGAATGTTTTTGGAATTGAAGCAAAAGTATGAGGAATCTACTACCCAATATGAAGCTAATATTACAATATTTTTAATATATGGACTATTTTTGAGATTATCATTATCCTATATTGATTTTATTTGTTATGAGAATGTAATCAAGTTCATTTAGATTACTGATATAGAGGTTCTGAAATTTAAAAACATTAAGTACAAGAAATAGTATAGGTAGAAATCAATAGGGAAGCATTCAGTGAAGAGATAAGAAGGTAAGAGGTCTATATTTCCCTCCTATAATAAGTGTAGTAAGAATCAGCATAGTGAGTTTCATATAAAATATATAAATTATTAAAAATATTATATTATGGGACATTTATATCATGATTTTAAATAAAAGAATCATACTAATGGTTAGACCAAATACAATAAGAATTTAGTTATATTTTTAAATAAAACAAGTGGTCTATTAGATAGATGTGTGTCGAAATAAAAGAAGGAATGTTGTGAATAATTATGACCATAAGCATAAGAGTGTGGAAAAGTAATTTGTGACTACCTTAGGGAATGAATGATATTAAAATTAACTAATGATAAGTATATTAATTTTTTACTCACATGACACCAAATGATTATTTGATTCCGGGTCAAAAAGTTATTTTATTTCAATGAAATTTACTGAAAACTGAATATATAAAATCAATAAATAATGAAAAAACATTTATTAATTTTTATTAACACAATGAAAGACTCCACTATTTATCAAAATATTTCAATGATTATCCATGGAATGGTTTTCCCTACAAATCATGTTTTCATACAATAGTTGAATTTGATGTTATTTTAGGTATGGGTTTGCTTTCAGATTTTCATTCTACGATTTATTCTAGAGACAAGAATATTATATATAATTTTATATGTATGTATGAATTTTTATATAAGAATTAGTTGATAACTGGGATATTCTATCATGATGTTGAGAAATTAATTAATAATGGTTGTCAGAATTATCATTCTCATATTATGCAGAAGAGGTATATTATTAATAATATTAATATTATAGTTGAAGTAAATATATAAATTTACTTACTAATGATTTAGGTAGTTTAATTTTTGGTCAGAAGTATCAATTCCCTGTTGAATTAATATTATTTGATAATAAAGGTTTGAAAGCCTTTAATTAAATGGATCTATTAATTTTATTTGAATTGAAATTATAGATTCTATATATTTTGGAAAATAGATTTATTAACCCTATCACATAACCATGGAATGATCATGTTTTGGTTATTAAAATTAAGGCTAGTTCTAGGAGGTTTTTTATTATTTAAATAGAATTCAATTAAATTACTTATATGAATTAATATTTATTCCTCATATATTGGACCTTATATATATTCTTCTAGGAGTACATTATTTTTTAATGATTGATATCATTTCTAGATATCATTAGTTAAATTTCAAGTATATATCCATTACTATGATGATTTTTAGTAATATTTATGGTAATCATGAATTTTTATTTATGTCATTTGGGTTGAACAATCCAATTTTTGTATTCATGGATCTTATGATTATAGTTTTCTATGAGACTTTCTATAATTTTTTATTTTTTTTATTGATGGAATTACTGTTTATTATAAAATTTATGAGAATCGTAAGAAAAATATCAGGATTACTTTTAATTATTTAAAAAATAATATATTTTATAGAAAATTTAACAAATGTGCATTTTGTTTAAGATATATTTCATTCCACGAGAATATTGTTTCTAAAGATGGAATAATTTTGGATCCTGCTAAAAATTACGTGGTGGAAGTGTGGGAAATACCTAAAAATTTCATAGATATTTGATGTTTTATTATATTATCATTTTAAAACCAATAATTTGTTAAAAAAATTAATCAATTATCTAAACAACTATATTAAACAAGAAAAACAGAAAAATTAAAATGGAAAATAAATGTGATTAATGTTTTTAAGAATTTAAATAATTATTTGTTAATAAACTATAATTATCTTTGAAATATAAAAATATTTTGTTTTCTTATTCAAAGTTTCGTTTCATTAATGGGACTTAGTTGAGTCCGGATTCATAATGATTGAGTAATTAAATATGAATTTTTTTAATAAAAACTGATTTAACAAAAAATCCTTTCACATGATCATGAATTTGATACAATAGTTTTTTTGTAAATACAGTCAAAAATATTTATGTGGGGTAAATATGAAATATATATTGACCATAATTTTTTATACTATATATTAACTTAAAAATAGTTGAACGTGAGGCCAAGAAGTTAGTTGGAACTGATAATCGATCATGATTTCATTATTCACTGTCACCCAAGTAAAGAAAACAATGTAGTAGATTCCATGAGTATAAAATATAATGCATTATTATTTATGATACGATTGGAACATGATCCGTTGTTTAATGATTTAATAGATGTTATAGAAGAGATTTTTCATGTAATAACACCCACCCTGTTGGCATAGGATTTATTGAAGTCATCTTTATCAAACATTATTTTGAATTTTAAAAATGAAGAAAAATGATTTAAATAATGATATGAGTTTGTTATGAGGTGAATATTTCAAGAATTTAACAATGAAAAAATTGTTATAAGATTTGGAAATGGGATGAATGTTCCATGTGATCCCTGATTACAGAAGAAATTATTAAGTAATTATCATATCCTATTTTTTCAACTTGGTAATACTAATATGTACAGAGAAATTTATTGTTATTACTGTTGGGAAGTAATGAATAAGTATATTGATAATTAAATAATGAAATTAATAACATTATAATAGGTAAAATCTTTGTTAAAACTATTAAGGGGGAGGCATAAGTCATTACTACTAACTAAAATTAAATGGATGAGTATATACATAGATTTTTTTGGTTAGATTAATGAACAAAAAATGACGTAATAACTTGATTTGGTTTACTATTGACCAATTATCTTGATCAAAATATTTAATCCTTAGTCAAAATATTATAATTTTAGATTATCTTTTGAGAAAATTAGTTAAAGAGATTAATTTTTTACCTGTATTCCCTATCCTCATTATTATCATGATTCTATATTGGCCAAAAAACATTTTAGAATGGACATCAAAAGTAATTAGTTACATAGTTATATATTAGTATATATTTGAAAACTAAATTTTATAGGCATTTAGAGGGAATGATTAAAACATTGTAATATATGAATTAATCTTACTCTTTATATTATCAGGGATGATGATATTATAATTTTTAATAAATGATTTTTCATATAATTATAGTTTTTACTTTATTATAATAATTAGAGATTTTGATAGACTATATAGATTTTTTTTTTCAAAATATATATTATTTAGGAAATAGTATTTTGCAGACCTTTTTGAGAGGATATGGTTATAAGAAATATTTTAGATGGTAATGATTATCATTCACCATAAAAGGTAATTTCATAGTATACAGTAGTGTTATGCTAAAAATGGAGGAAATATCCTTTGATTGAGGTCATTGATTATATATTTATAAATTTATCTCATAAGAAAAATATTAATTTTAGAATAAATTTAATGGTAATCCGATTGTATATGAGACAATATGAGATTATGTAATAGGTGGCATTTTATTTTTACCAAGTGGATTTATCTCTAATTTTATCCTAAGATCATGATATGTTTCATGTTTTGATGCTAAGGAAATGTGTTCCTGTACCTATCATGTTTTGATCCAAGAGGTTATAAAATTGGAAGTGATTCATTCATATGAGGAAAATACATTGAAGATTCTAGATTATAGAGATCAAATATTATTTAATAAGTTAACTCAACAAGATAATGTCATTTGTAGTACCATATGATTGAATAATTAATACATTAACATGAAAATGATACGAGGGAAAAAATATCCCAACTTGTTTAATACATGAATAAAATTGAGAGAGTGTAATATATTATATAGAAGAAGATTGTGAAAACCAATGTAATATTAATAATAAATAAATTTCATGTATTACTAGTACTCATAAATATATTTTATATATTCAATTTCATTACAATATGTTTATATTATTTTTAAAATGAAAAAGGAAATAGTTTTTTTCTAACTAATGGTTCTTCCATGTATTTTATATGTTTATTTAAAAGTTAGTTTTATTAATTTTATAAATTAAATTTACTAAAATAGACTTATGTTTTTATAAAATCTTATCAAATTTTGATTTGGATGATTTTTTTTGAAACAATTTATTTTTTGTTGAATAAAAAAGAGTGATTTTTATAAAAAAAACATTTATTTCCCAACATATAAAAAGTTTCAATCTATTTTAATTTGTTTATTAAGTAAAAAATTTCATTTTCTATGAAAAATAATCCAATTTATTCTATTTTAATATTTCTAACACTTTATTTTTTATAAAAACATTATACTGAAAAATGTATTCTTTTTAACAAATGTTTTTTCTATATTATGGTCATATATTAATATTACTTTATACCACTTGAAAATTTATATATTGATAAATGTATTAATATTGTGAAAATGATGGTTGAAATTTAGTAATTATGATGATTTAATTTTTGGATATAATTAACATTAACCATCATAAATCATTATCACCTCAGTAAATGGAAAATTGATATGATAGGGTTAAAATATTGTGATAAAGGAAAAAATAATCTCAAAATATTTTTATCAGATGATATTATTTAAAAAATTATCACCTTATATTTTAAAGATAAATTTTTAGTTCCACTTTAACATCAGTTACAAACTTAGAATATTGAAAATATAGGAATAATTACAACTGTGTTACTGCCCCAACATATAAAAGGAAGAAAGTTCACTCCACTTGTCTATAAAAAATAATAACAGTAGATGAACCATGTTCTACCAAAATACATCACCATTGTTTATCCCAGATTACTAGATGTTAATATCTCACTAAAATACAAACCTACAAATTTGATTGAGTAAGCCAAATGATGTTTTCCAAAGAAGAGGTATAAATCTTAATCGAGTTATTTCATGTTTATTTCTCATTCTACCTCCATAAAACCTACTATAATTATGATTATATAATATCATAAATATATAAAATATACTAAAATTTCATAATATATATTTTTAAACATTTTTTCATGTCATTTTTCAACATATGGGAGTTGAGAACATCGTTAATACGTGCATGTGGACCAACAACTATACAAAGAGATATGTTTTGTTTCTAATAAACGTCTCACATTTTTAGTTATTATCATGTATATAATCAATATATATGATATCATGGAAATTATTTTCATTCTATAATGATAATATATTAATTTTATTCACACCCTTTCACCATATGGTAAATGATAACATCACTCATGCGTGCGTGTGGAATACCAAACCCATGAAGTTATATGATTGGGTTTTCATGTTTGTAATTAATTTATTAATCTATATTTATATTTAATTTTTAAAAATGATAAAATTTGTTGATTAATAATCTGTATATTATTGAATAATGACCCCTTTGACCATGGTTAATCATCAAATGTTTTTTTTTGAATTATGGAATGAGAATCCAAAAAACAACCGATGTGGACATAACAGATTTATTGACAATATAATAAATGGTATTAAAATAAATAAATTATATAATAATAATTGAATAAAAAATAAAACGGTTCTTAATAAATAAATTAATTAATATATTTCTTATCTTAGATTTAAGGTTTTTTGTGTATGGAGTCGGGCTTGAAGAAAGGAATTTTTTAAAATGAAGTTTAAAATTTATAATGTAATTATTAAATTTTTTATACATTTAAAAGTAAATTAAAATTTATTATTTATATTATTAGAATACTAAAATATATAATTAATTAACTTTTAAACCATGTTTTTTCATTAATTATGATAGTTTTAAAATAATGTTTTTTACATTTTCTATGTGTGTTATTTTTAAACTTTTTGCGGGTGTGAAGGTATTAAAATTTTAACATATATAACATTAGTATATTTTTCTTCTACCTTAAATATTTGTAATATCCCAAGATTTTAAAGTATGTTATCTATTCAATGTATTTCAATAACTTTTGCTCCACTCAACATCATGTTCGAGGGCACCGTGACATACCAAACCTACCTTTAAAAAAAATGTTAACAGTATAATTAATGAAATATTAAATTTAATATATCATATATAATTTTACCATTTAAAATTTGTGTTTTTTATGAAAAAGATAAGAAAAACATTATTTTTAAGACAAAAGATGAAATTTTAAAAAATGCAGTTTTTCACATATTAATGGAGAACAATTTTTTATCCAATATTTGACACTTTTATATATTAAATTTAGTGAAATTATAATCATATTCATAATATAGACATAAAAATTTATTTTGGATAACATATCTACACATTTCTGATATCTTTATTATTTTGATGAATAGTAAAAAAAAATCAAATTTTAAGTAAATACAACTTTTTTATCAAAATAATTTATAGTGTTAAATTATCTATTTAGTGTTTTTGAAGTTTAATTAGACTATATTTTTAACATTTAATATAATTTAAGACATTGGATGTAATTTCACACTTAAACTGGACATAAACACGTGTCAATCTTTTGATAGTTATTATTTTAAAAACACGATTTCTGTTTTAACAACATGAATTAAATTTAAATTAATTTATTCCAATTCATTGTTTTTAATTTGTAAATTTTAATTACATATTTTTAATCCGGAGGTCGAAATTTTTTAAATAGGTATCTTTTATTTATACACATTATGAATATTTAATTTAGTAAATATTTTATTTACTATGGTTTAAGTGTGAATCTTGGAAATTAGGATAAAAACACAATTTGGTAATAACAATAAATTACCATAACATGTATTATATTACTATTTTTTGATAAATTTATGACCATGTGAATATTTGGGTCGATTTTTGGACCCCATGGAACCATTTGAGAGTGATAATGACGATTTGTATTAATTATTTTAAAGTAATGAAAAAAATGACATAAACCTATATATTTTCGTAAAACAATTTTTACATGAGGTTATATAAGTTATATTTTCGATTATAAATATTAATTATAAAGATAAAAATATTTAATAAATAAATATAATTTATTTAATAAATTTAGATATTAAATAATTAAATTTCCTTATGACACAATGATGATGTAGTAATTACCTTATTAATGAATGAATCAAATAAACGGTATTGTAAATATTTAAAAAAATTATTTTTGATGTTTTGATTCCATAAAAGAATTTTATAAGTGAATATGAAATGTTAGGATTGATAAAATTTATTTGGCTATAATTAATCAAGTTTTCATGACTTTCATCAAAACCAAATACTAAATAGAGTCAAAATTGACATAAATGAGTTTTAAAAAAATATAATATTATTAAATTTTATAATAGTCCTAAAAAGATAATGTTCTTCAAATTAACTTATATAAAGATAGGTATATTAATAAAGAACCGCATGGGGTTATCTTGGCTTGTTATTGTATGTTTATAAACATATAGTATATAAATCCAAAGCGACCTGGAAAATGTCAAACTATTTATCTCAGAGTTAAATCTAAAAGATAAGGATAATATGGTGACCTAAACCTGTCTAAAACCTATTGATTGAGTGTTTTTAGTCTCATAACCACTTTATCCTACAAATATATAATTTTGGAACCATTAGAAACTGAAAATGATTTTATTATAAATTAATATTTCAAGCTATTCCTAAAGTGACCCTCATATCTCTTACAAAAGGGTACTTCCCCTTCTCTTAATTTCACACCTACAAAGCCATATGTCTCGGCCAAACCATGCTCAAATATCCTCCCAAATTTTATTCCTCTATCCTAGAGTCCTTAATATTGTCATAAATCCAACCTATGGAGATATTTTTATCAAATCAATAAGAAGGAACCAAAGAAGAGGTAAATATTTCATCACCTATTTCAAGTTCTTTTATTCTTCCACATCGTATTTCCTTGTTGTTTCAATTGTAAAATAATAAATCCAGTATCTATTATATATTGTGATGTTATTATAAAAATGTTACAACCATATTAATTATTATATCCACCATATTGATGACAATGCCACCATACGTTTGTACGTAAGACTTACTGTCTCCACGCCGTGGTGTAGTTTGTTATTCAAACAATTCATTATTTGGATGGGTATAATAAAGATTATAAATGGTGTAAATAATAAATATAAATTGTTAATTATTATTTATATATGCTATAACATCCAATTACATATGATTTCACCATGAATATAATGATATTGTCTCTCGTGTGTACATACGGATTACCGTCTCCACGATGCGGTGAGATTCATTCCCATGATCACCATTCAACGATTATTATAAAAATATATATTATAAATAAGTATGTAATATATGAAAAAATAATGCTACTATATATATATACATATATATATATATTTATGTACTTACATATATATTATTCACTTACTTCCATTCAATACAATATGAAAATGAAAACAACGTTTATGCATACATACGACCCACCGTCTCCATAAACACTGCCTTCCATTTGAAATATATTTATATTATGAAAATAAATATTAAAAATACATATTATATATAAATAAAGGTTTATATTATGTAAGTATTTAAATAATTATCTAAAAGATATGATCATGAATAACAAGTTAAAACAAGTATGATAAAAAAAGCGATTATTACCCAATATTTTAATTTAACATGGAAATCATTATTAAATGGGTATTTTAAAGCCATAAATGAATCATGTATGATATAATTAATATGAATATGATTCTGGTATAATTTAATAACATACCATGGTCATTATACACGAGGTTAAACACACCCTCAACCAAATGAATGTGTAAGGTAAGGGTTAATTTCACAATCTCTTTTTTATCAGAGGTTTTTTTTGTGAGTATTTACTAGGACATATTTATTATCCTTGTCAAAGTTTCATAAAAGAGTTTTCAATGTTATTCATTTTAAGGGCCACTTTAACCAAAAAATCTTTATAATTGTTTTAAATATTTATTCTTTTAAACCTTTATCATAAAAGTCCTTGTTTTCAAAATGGTTTTAAGGATTTATTTTTATTGACATGAATGTTTTAAAATGTTAATTCCTTTAGAATGGTTCAAAGTGGAATAAGAAATTTTGATTCAATAATTTCTTTAAATGACTTCTTTTCTAAATTGTGTGACATTTAAATGATTTCATGAAAAAGGGATATTTCTCTCAAATAGTTTTACAAATTATTTTCATATATGTCAACATCCTTTGATGGATTTTTAACTTGTTTAATGTTGATTTGTTATGATACAAATCTTCCACAATTTTTTAAAGGTTTTGTGATATGTTTTAACGTGGATGTTTTATTTTTATACCATTCATGGTTTATGGATAATGTATTGACATTTTGTATGCTAGTTTTAATACTAATGTTTATTTCATATTTAATCTTTTTCATATGGGTAATGTATTGGACATAATAAGAGATGGGTGGATCTGGATATAGCTCCTTGATGGATCAGTAGGTATCATGAGACAATTAGATGTTGAATTGGCCAAGAACATTCCTAATTTTATATATGGTTTTTTCCAAGGCCTTAACCATTTTTAGATGACTTGGTTGAGGTTTTGACAAAATGTTTCAAAATGTATGGCATTATACATTCCATAATTATGAAAATAATATTGATGGTTCATGTGGGTTTTTACTAGTAGAATACCCATGAATATGTTTTATTATTGAATTATTTAGTCAGCTAATACTTCTTCTATAATGTTTTCATGTTTATTATTTGTAAAGGAATGTATTTTCAATTATTCACCATGCCTATTGTTTATGTTATCTTCTACAAAATTATTTACCATTAATTAGAATATGATCTTACCCCTTTACTATTTTTTATTTTACTAGGATTTCCACGAAGTGTATTATGATTGATATGTAGGGTTAATCTAAAAGAGAATAAGGGAGTTCTCAAAGAACTATCTATGCTGTATTTTATGTTTGAAATGAAAATGGGAAGTTAATGTATGTAATATATTTTGAAGACTAATAAAATGATCTGTCTTTCAGGACATGATTTCCTTGCATCATTCCAATTTATTAAAATAATGCACTGAATATGGGTAACTGGGGTCTTGGCATTATATTTTGTATGAGAAGAATTTTAGCAACAAAATAGGAAATATATTTAGATACACTCTGATTTGAGGACATTATCCTAAGGTAGACTTTGAGTATTATTATAGAACTTCTTAGAAATGTGGTAATTTAGATATTTTGTGTATTTTCAAAGCAATATATAAGTGTCTAGATACAGGCTAGTTGAGGCAGCTCTACAACTAATGTAACATGGAGTGAAAACTCAACATGGTGTTTTGGGCTTTACCCAGGGTATCTTGGTAAACGAAAATGGGCCTTACTACACTCTTTGTTATGACACTCCTGGGGGATATTTTTAGGATAATTCAAATTTTCATTAAAATCCATTATGATGAATTTAAAAGTTAACACATTCACAAAGAAAACATTTTATGATTATAGATTATATGAATTATCTTTTCAATTTACATTAGGTATTGTACATGATTGGAATTATGCATTTTGATTCATTAACTAACCTAGTGTATTACATTTCATAGAAATGGTGCATAATATAAGGAATGAGAATTATGGAAACACACGTGATCAAAAGATTAAGAAGGGTCATATCATTCAAGGTATTAAGTCAGAATTTAAAAAGGAAATTGTCTCCCATGTATTCTCATCATATGAAGAAATAATATCATTTGTTAATAAGATAAGAAAATATTTTTATGAATCTTATGGCATTGAAAGAAAGAAAGAGAAGAAAAGGATGGAAGAGTGAAAGATGGGTAAAGGGAAGAGGGGAAAGAAGGTTTTTCACATACGTGATAACTGTGGAAAGAATCGCCTTGGTTCATGATTTAAGGGAATGAGAGTTTGTTATATGTGTGGAGAGAAAGGAAACCAAGTACATGGTTTCAAGGGTATGAAAAAAGTTTCAAATGTACAATGATTCATAATCTAGGATTTGGGACACTACGTGAATCAATGTCCAAATCATCAGAGTTTACCCCAAATGCTTCTATTGGATTATAATCAAGTTATCATAGTACCTAAGATGAAGATAAATTATTAGAGTTATTATGTTGTTATTAATGTATTATGTCATTTGAGTATTATATTAGTGATATACATTTTATAATAATTATAGAGTATATAAGGATTGTAATACAGTGATATTTCATTAAGGATTTGAGATTATATTGTTCTAAGAAATGTGACTCAATAACAAGTTAAACTTTTTTATAAAATAAATGTTAAAAGGAAAGATAAACCATAATATGGTTATAATACTGAGGTAGTGATTTTGGAGTAATATATGATTGATTTGGATAAATTATATATGATATTATTTACTACCTTAAAACTGATTAATGATTTGTATATTCCATCATTATTGGAATTTAAAACAATTTTGGACAGAAGGAGTATTTTTAGTGTTATAAAAGGAATAAGGGAGACTAAATGTAATCAATAAGGTTTTATGGTAATTCAAGGTGTTACAATGTTTCAAAAGAATACATGATGAAGGTTTTCACATGTTATTACATGGAAAAAGGATCTTCATTATGTTTACCTTCCTTATAAATTTTGGACTGTGAGTTTGGACAGAATTATTTTGGATAATTCTAAAGGTTATAATCAATTAATTTTGACATATGATTCTTATTATGGTGAAGTCAGTTCTTGAGATTATTTTTGGATTTTCATAAATAGGACAACCCAGAGGTCGGGCAACAACTCGTTGCATCTGTCAAGGCTGCAAACCATGAACCTGCAACTGAAGAGTTACAAGGGTGCATCACCTACCACTGGCCCACAAGATGTCCAAGATTGTATAATTAATTATTTTTTAAAGTTTGATAGTTGAATTATAAATTCATTTTTTGGAACACTATACCATTAGGATAAATAGAATAATTTAATGTTCTGTTATATTTTAGAGTGATATATGACTTTGTGGTAGAAATCAGTTAAATGATAGAACTCTACTTGTCATGTATAATTTTTCTCTCTTATTATATGAGGAAATTAATTCATAAACTATAGGTAAGGATTCTTAAAACAAAAAATATATTATCCTAATACCTTATGTATTGTTGACCTGCTGATATTTTGACTCATATTAGATTGATGGATTTGAGGCCCTCAATTTTACAAAACTAGCCATTCAATAAAGTGTTTATCAATAGTATTAAACACATATTAAATTTTAAATATCCTATATAATTTTAAAATTCATATTTTGTGTTTCTTAGACATAATATAAGAAAAATTCAAATTTTAAGATAAAAGACTTATTTTTCAAAAAAATTAGTTTTTCCGCCTTTTAATGGTGATATATTTTTAAATCCACTATCCGACACATTTATATATTCAATTTAGTTAAATTAAAATCTTATTTAGAATAGGTATTCAAAAATTCGGTTTGGATAAATTTTTGGTACTTTTCTGTTAACTTTCATATTTTGATGAACAGTGAAAAAATAATAAATTTTAATTAAAAACAACATTTTTAATCAAAATAATTTATATTGTTAAATTATAAATTTTAGTTTTTTTAAATTTTAATTAGACAATATTTTTATAATTTAATATAATTTACTTCATTGTATGTAATTTTATATTTATACTGAACAAAAACAAGTGTCAATCTTTTGATAGTCATTATTTCTTAAAAACATGCCTTTTGTTTTAACAATGAGAATTTATTTTAAATTAATTTCTTCCACTTATGTGTTTTAAATTTGGTAAAATGGATTCCATATTTGGAATAATGAGGCTTATATTATGTAGATAGGTAAATTTTATTGTTAAAAATTATGAATATTTACTTCACTGAATATTTTATTTACCATGGTTAAAAGGTAAATCCAGTAAATTAGGATAAAAAAATAATATTATAATAATATTAAATTACTCTATCATGTGTCCTATTCTTTTTAGTTGATACATGTTCGACCATGGAAATCCATGGGTCGATTTTTCCACCCCATGGAGCCACTTGAGAGTGATAATGACACTTTATATTAACTAATTGAAAGTAAAGAGAAAAATTACATAAACCTATATATTTTAGTAAAACAAATTTTTCCTAGGGTTATATAAGTTATAATTTTGATTATAAATAGAAAATAATAAGATAAAAATATTTAATATTTATTTATATTTTATTTACATTTTTTAGACACTAAATAATTAAATTTATCTATGGCACAATGATGATGCAATAATTACCTTTTTAATGAATGAATCAAATAAATTGTATCATAAATATTAAAATAAATATAATTTGATAGTTTTTATGCCATACACAAATTTTATAAGTTAATATGACATGTTAGTATTGATTCAATGTATTTGGTTCAAAGTAATCAAGTTTTTATGACTTTCACCAAAACAAAATAATAAATATTGTCAAATTGACAAATATGAGTTATTTAAAAAAAATAATATATTATTAAAATTAATAATAGTCCTAAATCTACGGTTCTTACAAAGAACTAATATAATGATATATATATTAATAATTAACCACATGGGGTTCTATTGTCCTATTATAGTAAGTTTTTTACCATCTAATATAAAAAAACAAAGAGAAATTGTAAATGTCAAACTATTTAATTGAGAGTTAAATATAAAATATAAGGTTAATATGGTGACCTAAACCTGTATAATGCATATTGGTTGAGAAACATTAAACCCATCCCCACATTATTCTATAAATAAGTCGTTTTTAATCCATTATAAACCGAAAATAATTTTATTATAAAATAATATTTCAAGCTTTTTCTAAAGTGTCCCTCACCTCCCTTATAACAGGGTATTTCCCCTTATCTTAATATCAAACCTCCAAAGAAATTTTACTCAGCGGAACCTTACCTTAATATCCTCCCAAGATTATTCACACAATCCTAGAGGCCTTCCATTGGTCATAAAGCCATCCTAAGGAGCCCTTTTGATCAACTCTAATGGAAGAACCCGAAGAAGAGGTAAATATTTCAACACCTCTACAAAGTTATTTTCTTCTTCCACTTCCTCTTTATTTTTTGTTTCCATTATAAAATAATAATTCCAGTATATCATATATATTGTGATGTTTTTATAAAAATTGTATAACCATATTCATTATTAGATCTATCATATGAATTTCAAAGTCACTATATGTGTGTACGTACGGCTAACTATCTCCACGTTGTAGTGTAGTTTGTTATTAAAACACTGTAGTATTTGGATGGGTATAAAAATGAGTATAAATAATGTAAATAACAAATATAACATGTTCATTATAATTTATATATGATATAACATCCAATTATATATTATTTTCCCATTAATATAATGATATTGTCACTTATGCGTACATATGGATTACCATCTCCACGACGCGGTGAGATTCATTCTTATGTTCACCAATCAATAGTTATTATAAAAATATATATTATTAATAAGTATGTAATATATGAAATAATAATACTACTGGATATGTATATATATAAAACACATATATGTGTATTTATGTACATACATATATCTCATTCACTTACTTTCGTTCAATATGTTATAAAAACAGAAACAATGTTTATGCATACATACAACCTACCGTCTTCATAAATGGATCCTTACATTTAAAATATATATATACATATATATATTAAATATTTATATTCTAAATATATAATATATATAAATATAGGTTTATATTCAGTAATTATTAAAATAATGATCTAAATGACACGATCGAGAATAACAAGTTAAAACACGAACGATAAATAAAGAGATTATTATCATAAAGAGTAATTTAACAACGAAATAATAATTAAATAGGTAGTATAAAGTAATAAATGAATCATTTATGATATAATAAATATTAATATGGTTATTCTATATTTTAATAACATACTATATTCATTATACAGGATGTTAAATCTACCCTCGACCAAAGAAAAATGTACAAAGTAAGGGTTAATTTCACAATCTGTTTATTATCCGAGGTTGTTTTTACGTGAGTATATATTGCGAAAAATTTATTATCCATGTCCATGATTCATAAAATAGTTTTCAAAGGTATTATTTTTAAGGTACTATTTTACTAAAAAATCATTTTAAATGTTTTAAAGATTTATTCATCTAAACCTTTATCATTAATGTACATATTTTCAAAATGGTTGTAATGATTTATTTATATGGACATGAATGTTTTAAAATGATAATTACTTTCAAATGTTTCAAAGTGGTATGGGACACTTTGATTAATAAATTTCTTTAAATGTCTTCCTTTATAAATACTATGACTTTTAAAAGTTATCATGAAAAATGGATATTTTTCTCAAAGAGTTTTACCAATCATTTTCATCTATGTCAACATCCTTTGATGGATTTTAAACTTTTAAGATGTTGATTTATTATGATATAAATATTCAAAATTTTATTGATGGTTTTGTGATATTTTTTAATGTGGATGTGTTTTTTTATAACATTCGTGGTTAATGGATAAAGTATAGAAATTTTATATCATAGTTTTAATATGAATGATTATATTATGTTCCATCCTTTTCATATGAGGATAGTATTGCACATTGTAATTGATGGGTGGAGCCTACTATAGATCCTCGATGCATCGGTAGGTATCATGGGAAAATTAGATATGGAATTGGCCGAGGCCATTCCAAAATTGATATATGGTTGTGTTCGAGGCCTTAATCATTTTTTTGACGTCTTGGACAAGGCCTTGAAAAAGTGGTTCAAAATGTTTGGAATTATACATTACCTCATTATTAAAATAATATTGATGGTTCATGTGTTTTTATATTCCCTTACTGATCATCATATCTCACACATTTCTTATATTTTATTTTCTCAAGATTTCCAAGAAGTGTATTATTATTGATATGAAGGGTTAAGCTAAAAGGGAATAATGGAATTATAAAAGAACTATATATGATGTATTTTATGTTTCAAATTGAAATATGAAGTTAATGTGTGTAATCTATTTGCAAGACTGGTAAACTGACCAGTCTTTCAGGACATGATTTCTGTAGATCATGCTAGTATATTAAAATAATGAACCAACTATGGGTAACTGGGGTTGAGCCTTTACACTATTATTCTTTAAGAATATCACATTACAAGTATCCATTGTTTTTGTTAATAATAGCTTCTTTCGCAATCTTTAATGAATTTTTTTTAAGAGTTGTGAAGAAAATTTTTTCGTTATCTTTGTTTATATATGATACCCAAAATGATTATAAATATGTGTTAAACTGTATAATTTGTGATATTTTATTATTCTAAAAATATATTATATTTTATTTATAAATATTATGGTACCTGTAAACTCTTTATTATTTCTTGTTATCCTGATATAAATATCCAATGCATTGGGTAATGATTTTGTTCTCTAGGTAATATATGTTGGAATTTACTATGATGATTATTAAAATTGTAAGTTCTATTGTAATAGTTATATGAAGTTGATAACCCAAGTAAATTATATATAGTTTCACTTCATTTAAATGTTTTCACAAGGTTTTTTTATTTCATAAGGTAATATAAAATAAATTTTTTAAACTGATGTTTATTACCTTTTTAAAGGTGAAAATTATATTTTTCAAGAAAATGTTTTCAGGAGTATACATATTTTATAGGAAACACTTATCATTAGTATCTACCCTGAAATATTTCCTATGATATGTTATACTAAAATCATTGTGAAAATAATTTTTTTCTTGAGTAATTGAATCATTTTTTTGAGACCGAGGATTATGTTATAAGGGTAATGTTCTCTATGAGATTTCTTAATTTTCAAAATAGATAATTGAATTTATCTTTTTATTATCCAATGATAAAATATTTAAATTCATTGAATATTTTACAATGTTTTGTAGAATTCTTAAGTATGAGTATGAACTATAAATGTTCTATCTTTCCATTATGTAGATTTATCATAAAAGAAGAAAATATATTTCAAATAGAATATGAGTGTAAATTTAAAAATCTTTTCTTTATGGAGAAAATAATTATTGATTTTAATTTCACAGTTTATTAATGATTTTAATATTTAATAGTTTTTCTTAATTCTAATAAATTATAAATCCAAAATGTTCTTGGAATTTCCAAAAAATTAATCATTTCTGCTATATAAATAAATATTGGTTGTCAAAGGTATGGGTTATTATATGTATGTTTACCCTTGTATTGTATTTAGTCTAACTATTTATTATTATTTACATGGAATATGGAATAATGAGTGACTATATATATTATTTCAAGTATTTACTAAAATAAATATTAATGTTTTACGATATTTATATACTATTATTTATGTTTATAATGTTTTAAGAAAATAAACCGTGTATATAGTCACCTGAGACTGCTAAAAAATAAACACTTTCTAACGTGATCCCAAATATATTATACCAATGTAATATATTAAACAAAATCTCTATGTTATTGGATTTATGATTTTTATATTATAGAAAATTTAAAAAATTCTCTAGGGATTCAATGATTTAAATAAATTTCTTGAATAATCATTAGTATTATGTTGTAAAATAACAAATCTTCTAATGGATAGACCATTAAGAGTATCACTCGGTGAAAAAGAGATCACATCATGTAAATATTTTTTATTTATTACCCTTTTAATAGAGAAAATGATGGATTAATGTGATAAAATAATAGGGGTACAAAAAGAACATCAATAATGGATTGCAAAGACTCGAAGAAAATTAATGAGAAAGAAAATTATTAAAAAATTATAATCAATAGAAGAATCACCCCCAAATTATAAACCACCACTACCATTTTTATGAAATATGAAGAGAGAGAAAATTTATGAATAAAGGCTTATGTTTTATAAATTAATAATCAGAATTTTGTTAAAGTTCTTTTTTCTAAATTATTAAAGATCATTGTAAAATATATAATGTATGTGATTTTTTTTAAATTAAGTGGATTCATGTGGTTATGGGAACAATAAAAATTATATAATGTTGTTTAGTTATTATGTTGAGGATTCTAGAAAAGAAGAAAAAATATGTGGGATGTTTTTTAGTTCTATTAAAAATGGTTCTAATTAGTTTAGAATAGATTCATGTTATTTGGTTGATAATGTGAACATTAGTTCACACAAAACATTCAAAATATACATATTAAAGGATATAAATACTAATAAATAACTTTTATTAAGTGAAAAAATTGGTGATAAATTCAATAGGTTTGATTTATTATGTTTTAATTTAATTGGGTAAATTTTTGTTTTTTAGATATTTCTATAATATTAATATTGATGAAGATAAATAATTTATTATCCTTATAATCTAGTTTTATAAATGTAAATTTATTTATTTTATGTTCAAAGAAGGGATTTGTCATTAAATATTATTTTGGATAATTTAAGGTTCATCATTCATTATGTGATGAAATTTTTTAATGGGGATGTTGAGGTTTTAACTAATGATTGATAAAAAATACTGACTTTTCCCATTAATGATAGGATTGAAGGACATATATTGAGAAATACAAAAGGATAAATTATTGAGAATAAGAAGAAAAGTTGGATGATAAAGATAATTTAGGAAGATGTTAAAGTAGTTGTGAAGGTGGAGACAAAAGATGGATGATAAAATTTGTTAATTAATAAATTAACCTTTTATTTTTAGGATTGACCAAATATTTTTGAATTGGTAATTTGGTAGTGGAGATAGTTCTTCCTCAAGGAATAGTAAATCTTATAGAGGAATGAATTACAATCATCCACATAGAATGAAATATACATATAAAATTATTTGATTCAGATTGAGAGACTTATTTACATTGTTTAATAGAATGATATTGTGTCTATATTAAAGTATATAGAGAAATTAATTATGGGTGAAAACCTGTTTTTATCACATTTATATAAATTTTTTGGTTTTTTTCTGGATATATTATCATGTGAATGATTAAAACCTATATTCTTTAGATTTAATGGAATATACATTATAAATTAACTTGTTTGTTTATGATTTTATAGGAAAATCATGATGGGGATGAAATAAAGATTAATATAAAATGATATAAAGAGGAAGAGATTCAATGGATAAAGAAGCATTGTTCTATGTTCTTTACATAATAAGATTCCAAACATTTATTTCATGAATTTTAAGAATTCTATGCCTTAATACATTTTATGTTATTTTTTTATCGATGACATAAATAATATATATGAAATACTGTAATAACTAATTAAAAATTAAATGTTTTGACCGTTGTTATTATTTACGTTTATGGGAGGATAATAAAACATATCTATTTATTCTAAACTTACAAATCATGATTTATTAGGATTCATTGATTTATATATGTGATTTTTTTTAGAATTTTGACATTAAATAATTTGGTATAATATAATTAGTTGATCTAGTTTCATTTGGATTTTATATTTTATATATTTTCGTTTAGTTTTATGTTTGGGAATTAAAAATAAAATAATAAAATATAAAAATATAATTAAATGTTTACAGTTGTGGAAAATTGTTTTTCCTTATATTGACCTATATATAATAATATTAACCATTTTTTAAACTATAAAAGATAGTTTCTCTAGGTTATTGACTATATAGATAGAGGATATAGTTTGGATTCATGTACAAGTATTCTTTTTATATTATTTAATTTCTATTCATTCCCAACCTATGATCTTATATTAATAGTTACAATTAGTTTTTGGAGAAGATCATTTAAAGGTTGTTTTCTGTTATGAGACTTGTTACTTGAGTAAATTATATTAAATTATAGTATATTTTTGGTTATCAAGTATGTTTTGGAATAAATTTCAAAATAAATCCTTTCCTAAATTAATAGCTTGATTTACAATGTAAAAATAATTTTATCTAAAAAATTGAATGAATATAAAATACATGGTTGATTTTATTTCATGAAATGCAAGCATCCAAAATATATTTCCATGTTATGTATAAATTTATGACCTCATTTATAGTATCCTTTTAATGTTGATCACGGTGTTTAAATATTTAATATGACATATGTTTTTTTGATAATGTAGATATATATGGTTTTAGAACAATAAAGTTTCCATGTGTTGATGAATTTGATAGCTATATTTTTGTTATATTTTTTCAAATAGAATTTAATGTTTTGATGATTTAATACTGAATAATTTTATCTATTTTTAATGTGTTTTTTAAATATTGATTTTAGGGATCAATATTTAGAATCTTGGAAATAACTGAATCTCAAAGGTGAAAACCAGACTACAAACTATTGAATTACATTGGGTTTATTTCTATAAAATACGTTTTTTGAAAAAAAAAATTGAGATAAAATCATGATGTGGTACATAAGTAAATCATTTCAATGCTCACATATTATTAATATTTTGTATAATTTTGAATAATTATGGGTTTATTAGATAATAATATTATGTTTCAGTGATATTATATGATTAAAATGTTTAGGGAAAATAAATGGACGATGCATTACATAAAAAATAAGAACATTATTTTATAATTAATGAAAAAAGTGGATTACTAATCTTTTTACACCACAATAGAAATTCCCATTTTGTGAAACCATTTTATGGAGAAGATTGTAATTCTAGTTTAATAAGATTTGAATAGTATGATACAGCCCAAATGAATTATGGTATAATTATTGAAGATATATATTTTAAAAAGGGGATACAAATAATACTTAGTGGATTTTGGATAGTAGAGAAAAAATATTACATCTATTATGGTTTTAAACATTATGTTATAAGGTAGGTTATTAAACTATAAAACAATTAAAGGTAGATAAATACAGAATATAAAATAAATAAACTTTTACTAAACATATATAAATATTGTTTAATATTTTTTACAATCATAATGATTCAACTAATATATGATTAAAATTTGGGATAATTTTAATGTTTATTAATGATTTTATGTTTTTATTATTTAGAAATTGAAAATATGGGGTACTTACCGGGTATAAAGGCATATGAAAATGAAAAAAACATAATTTAGTAAATCATTATAGCCTAAAGCCAGACCATTATGATGTAACCCTAATAAAATACTCATTTTTAATGATTTAAATGATCAACTAGTAAATAAAACCATCGTATCCTTTTTTGAAGACATGTCAGGGATTCTGGAAGAATATCACATGAAATGTTGATGGGAATTGTCAATAATTTTAGGATTATGGGATATGATATGATTTGGAAATACATTATATACAAACACCTATATTTATATAGAGGTATGCATCTTGGAAAAAGAAATCAACACATCAACCTCAAGATGAAAGGACTCCAGATGGAGGATCCAAATTTAGTGAGATTTTTGTAATCATATTGATATGAATTTTTATTTATATATTTCATTGTTAACATATATAAATTCTTTATTTCTTATGAAAACATGGATGGATTAAATATTCAAGCGCATATTTTTTTAATTATTAGTTATTGAACTATTGATTTATTTTGTTTTTATAATTATTCTTGTTCAGTTTATAAATCAAGATATTTCACTATATATTTTCATACTTATTTAAATAGGATCAATATTTATTGATCAATAAATTTCCATTAAATTAATATACTAGTAAAATTTATTCTTTCCTAGTTAAAGAATTAATTTTAGTACATAATTTTTAAAATAGTTTTGGATCACCTAGTTATTAAAATAATTAAAAGGCATTAGTATAATAAGATATTATTTTATTTACAAGATTGAAGAAACCTATAAATAATATATATATAGATTTACATTTTAAGGAGAAATGATAATTCATTAAGGTCATTGGAATCATAATTATCTCATTACGACAGATCTAAAAAACACAATGCTCATTTGATTCAAATATCATTCATTAATTTTACATTTAAAATTAAATCAATCAAATTGTAAGTGTTAAATTTTGAATTAATTTTTTATTATAGGGATCACATCTCTCCATGGGTTTGAACATGGACTAAAAATGTACTATCCCCTTAATAATTAGTGAATGAAAAGATATTTTTTTTAATTTCAAATAGATTTCTTATATGGAATTAATAATTCTTCATGGGTCATCATGGTAGGTAACTATAAAATTATTAATCGATGTATACATTAATTTTTTATATTTGTTATGATATACATGTTGGACTACTCAATATATGATGGATATATTGGTAATTAAGGTATAAATTTGCTGAGTGATATAAATTTTTATAACCTATTTGGATCAGAATAATCAATTTTTTACAATTGAATAGTCTTAGATTTTCATAGAGACTGTATGATCCTGTGAAAATCATATTGTAGTGGGAAGCGGATAAAAATGGGTTTATGAGGGTGAATTTTAGTGAAAGGGGACAATGTTTATCCCCTTTCACTATGTAAATAGTGTTTTAATGCGATCTAGATGTGTGGCCTATTTTTTTGTGATGAGATATCTGTTTTAAAGTAAATAAATCCATTAAATTGTGAATGTTATAGAACGTTTTATTTGTTGTCATCCATAACATAGATGTAACGCCCCGACCCCAGCTACCCAGAGTCGGTGCATTACTTCGTAACATTGGCATGATCACAAAAGATCAAGTCTCGAAAGACTGATTAGTTTAGTAGCCTTGGAAACACTAGATACATTCATAAATGTTACATTACATCATAAAGTGAAAAACTAATAACAAAGTCTTCATAGTCCACACTCATATCCTCTTCTGAATATCCCTACAAGTCATTCATAAATTGCTTCTTCACATCCTGGAAAATATTAAAACATTGAAAGGGGTGAGCTCAGATGCCCAGTAAGGATAACAATATTGCAGAAGCTTTCATAAATAAACATTAACATTTAAGGCAATGTATAACTAAAACAAAAGCCTTTTAAAACATGAACATCAACATAATATGGAAAAAGTAAAATGAGATAATGCCATTTACTTTTTCACATGGATATTCTACTGGTCGAATAATCACTTGAAATATCAATAACCACTTTCATAATAATTGAATTCATAATGCCATACTATCATAACCACGTATCCAAGGCCTCATGCCAAGACTACAAATAATATTTTGTCAAGGCCTCGTCCCAAGACACTAGTTTGTCTAATGAGACCTGCCGATGCATCGAGGAGCTATAGCGGGCTCCACCCGTCACTTACTAAGTCCAATGCATTCTACATATGAACAGTTTTAAACATATCATAATCCATAACATAATCATATCAAATAAAACATTCATAAAGGAAACATAAAATGTCCACATTTCAATCACAAGATATCAATACAACACATTGATATAATAAAAACACTTTCAAAACCATTTTCAATACCAAAATAAAAGAATAGTAAAACATGGTATTTATTTTTATTTTAAAAACAATTTATGGCTTGTAGAGGAAGCCGAAACTCAAACAGTGCTCACGGAGGCGGAGAAGTCATTGTCACCGCATACGTACGACAAGAAAAAAATTCATTTTTGTAGTTTAGTAAAATTCTTCATATAAAAAAGATTCATTTTGAATAAATGTAAAAGTCAAAGGAGTTTATACACCGTATAAAAGAAAGTTGTGTATAAAACAAAATATGCCTCAATGAAAGGAGATTGAGATGAAGTCCTTACCAAGATCATTTTTTAAATAAAATAGATATATTATGTGTATTCAATAAAAGTACACATAACAAAAGTACAAATACAAGATAGGACATAATAATATCATATCATATTTTGAAAGTAGGAGATTAACCCAAAGAATGGAAATTGGGTTAAGAAATTCCCTTACCTCATGTCCGAGTTGACTCGAACACTCTTTAAGCTCCTGAATAATAAACTAGAGTTAATATCTAACTTCTTAAGAACCTTTTTCATGTTCATTATTCGTTTTATATCACTTATTACCGTGTCATTAACATTATGTAATTATTTAAGTTTATAACGGTCGTTTTGTTGATCTTAGGTACTTGAGTCAAAAATAAAATTCTTTTAATTAAATTTTGTTCATGTGGACAAATATACATTATTTCCAGAATTATATTAATGTTTTAGATATCATATATATCATATATATCCATTATATACATGAATTTATAATATTACATAACATTTAGAGGTAAGAAATGAAATGCACCATTCATGGAGACGGTAAGCTGTACGTACGCATTAACGTTACTTTCATTTATATTTCATATTTAATGAAATTAAATTATAATTTTATAAAGGTATACATTAATTCAATTATAATATAATGTATAATAACATTTACTCCATCCTTTATACATCCCACATATGGCATTAACGATTCAAATCACTTTGAGGGGGCGGTAGTCCACACTTCCTAAAATGAAATTATCGCGTTTACCCATAATGGAAACTGTAAAGGTATGCCATAAATGAAAAATAAAGAAGAATAAGGAAAACATAAACATAATATATATCATATATAAAAAATAGTTTCATCATAATGGCCACCTTTGAAGGTGTTATATGAGTGTTGAACAATCATCGTTTCGTGAGGCAGAAATTCACCATCCACAGAAATAGTATGTTCTTTAACCATTAGATGTTGGTGTGTGTAAGTGTCTATAGAATAATTATTATAACAACATCCTATTATATTGAGGATACTGGTGTTGTTACAAAATAAATGAATAAAAAGAGTTTAGGGGGTTGGAGAAGCAAAATAAAATAAATAACATAAGAGAAGACATTACCTTAAAACAGGTAACTCTTTTTTTATTTGAGCCAAAGACTTCCTTGGGAAGAATTCTACCCAAATTGAGGCTTCTAGGAGTAATATAGGGACGTTGGGAGAGTATTTGGGCAGAGGTTGGCCAAGTAAAATTGCTTTAAAGTGTGAATAAGGTGGGAGTGGTGGGGGCCTTTTATAAGTGGAGAGGAGGGACACTTTTGGAAAGTAATGAAATGTTATTTTATTATACAATGATTTTCGGATTCTAAAGGTCCCACACTTATATAATTCTAGGATAAGGTGATAAGGGTTTGAAATATTCTCATCCAATAGGCTTTGGACAACTGTAAGCCTTGTATTTTACATTATCATTTCATTTTATTTAAATCGTTAATTAATGAGGTAATCGGTGCATCATCATGGTGTCATAAATAATTTAATTTATTTAATGTATAAAAATTATAAAACAAATATCATGATGTAGGAAATCCTTTTAGATTTATAATTAATATTTATAGTAAAAAATATTACTTGTATAACCCCATTTATAAATTTTTTTTAGTAAAATTACTTATGTTTGTGACATTTTTACTTTAACTTTAAATAAAAGTTATTATTGTCATTTTATCACCAATGTGGCTCCATGGGGTCCCCAAGTGGACACATGGATTTTGTAGGTCTGACATGACACATAAAATAGTGTTAGGACATGTGTAAAGGTATTTTCATATTTTTATAATATCATTTTTACCTTAAATTTCACTAACTACCTTTAATCGCGATTAAATAAACTTAAAAGTTACCATTCACCAAAAAATTATTTTAATCCCATTGAACCACATTTTACTTCCTAATGACAACCATGTATGTCGGATTTTTTGAAATCAAATCCCAGAAGTGGTAATATTTCATTTAAATGAAAAAATCAGTTATTTAACTACCACTTAGTGGTTTCACTATTCATAAAAAATTGAAGTTTTTCAGAACAATGCCAAAATTTCACCCTATGCTATAATTGATGTTCCGAATTAAAAAATGATGTCTATTTTATGAAATTCCAAACATATAAGTTGCATTAATTAATTTTATAATTAAGTCCCTCTGTCACAACAAATAGCGTGTTTTTAAGAAACAATATATATCAAAAGATTGACAATTGTTTATGTCCAATTTCAAAGTGAAATTAAGTCTAATGAACACCATTTGATAAAGTGGTAAAAATATATTCTAATTATACATTAAAACCACTGAATAGTATAATTTATCACTATAAATTATTTTGATTTAAAAAGATGTTTTAAGTATTTTTCACTATTCATAAAAATTTGGAAGTTCTCAGAAAATTAAAAAAAATTCAACTTAGGATAATTTCGATATTACGAATACAAAAATGAAGTCAATTTTGAAATATAAAATTTCTATAATTTTAAAAAGTGGTTATTACTATTCATAACGGCTACTTTGATTAGGCGCGGTGTTTTAGAACTCGAACTTGTGTATAATGCAAGCTATTGCATTATTGAAAGAGAGGCGTATCGTGGAAGCTCGGGGTGTTACATTCACCCCTTCTTTAATAAATTGCGTTCTCACAATTTGAAATTTTTCTTTGAAAATAAAAGGTTGAAAATAGAAAATACCTTTGTGGAAAACCCACATCGGAAATAGGGATAATATAAATATAACATTAAAAGAATGAAAGATAAGTATAAAGGTAACCCGAGATAGCCCATACTAGGATTCTATGAAAATATGGATATGGAAGAAAAAAACCATGAAGGTCTGATGGAGAGTTGTAGAAAACTAGATTAGGAGAATGTTAACCACAAGAAAATCACAAACTTGTGACTGGTTAAAAGGTCACTGAATCCCCAGTTGGAAAAGTTAACTGGCAACGTTTTTGTTTTCAGTTACATTTTATAAAGTTGAGGAATTTATTTAGGATATTTACTAAGAACGTAATGGAATATACAAACTTGTCATGTAGACATTCATTCTTTAATAAATTTTTACCACAAACCCATCCTTCACTAAAAATGGTAATAGAACTCAAAAATATTCTATTTATCCTAATTGTATAAGGTTCCAAATAATAACACATACCATTTAGATTAGTAAAACTATTTTTTAATAACCAGGGACTTCATGTAGGCTAGTGGTAGGTAATAAGGGCCTGTCGTACTATGGTTGTGGGTTCGATTCATGCAGCTTTGTCTGACGCGACGGGTTATCCCCCAACCTGCAGGTTGTCCTTTTCCTAAAACTATAGTATTATAATATTCCAAAAATAATATTCAGAAATTTTTTATCATTAAACAATACTATCCAAGGTTCCACTTAATCCATTCCAACCTTTATAGTTATCCAAAATACCTCTATCCAAACTTTCTCTAAAAGGTCTCTAAATTCCAAAATCAATTGTAACATCAGATTACCCAAACAAAGTAAAGTTTCTCTTATTTTCGAATACTAAAAATATGATTACCTTCATCATATTAAATCTTTAATGAAAACAACAATTACTATAGTACAAAACTTATATATATCACATTATTCATAGAACCAGAATATAATCCTTGAGTCCAAAAGCACCAATACATTAATTATTCCACTTCAACTGTAGTAACATTATGAGATTGTCCTTGATCCCTTGGCCTTTTCTGAGGTATGTTTCCCTGATGCTTAGGACATTAATTTTCATAATGCCCCATTTCCATACAATTGTAGCATTCAACATTGATAGCCTCTTTCTTTCCCTTGCAATCACGCGCCTGATGACCTTTTTCTCCACATTTGTAACAAACTCCCATTCCTTTCAGGCAAGTACCAGGGTGATTCATCCCACAATTATCACATACTGTAAAATCCTTATTTCCCCTTTTCCCTTTATCCATCTCTTATTCCACCGTTCTCTTCTTCTCTTTCTTTAATTTGTTGTCATAAGACATAGAGAATTCCTTTTCCGTCTTGATAGCACACGAGACAATATCTTCCTATAATGAGAAGGTTTGTGAGACTAATGATAGATGGAGAAATTGTTTTAACCCATTAATGAAACGATCAATCTTACTTCTTAGGTTACATATATAATCTACAGCATACCTCGCTAACCTTGTAAAGTTGGCCTCATACTTTGCGACTTTCGCATCCTCCTTTTTTCTCACACTTAGAAATTGCCGTTCCATATCTGATCGATGGTCACGACGAAAGTATTTTTCTACGAAAAGATCTTTGAACTCCCTCCATTCTATATTCGATACTTCATCATCTTCCTTTGTGTTTTGAATCAATGACCACAATTGATCAGCATCACCAGTGAGGCGGTAAACTGCCATGATAAACTTTTCCCTTTCACTACTCCCCAAGGCGTGGAATATTTTCTCTAAGGAGTTTATCCATTTCTCAGCTACTAATGGATTTGTACCCCCATTAAATATTGGTGGTTGTTGCCTCATGAAGCAGTCTAACATTGATCCTCCACGTTGCGGATCAGGGTGCTCCATACGAGTATGGTTATTATTCATAACCTAAGTGAGTTGTCCCAGTATGGTAATAAGTTGGTCAGCACCAGTTGTATCTCCAGCTCCATAATAATTATCTTGAGTAGGAGGGAAATCCCTACACGAAGTGCATGCATTGATACAGTTTCCATTCCTTCCACTAGGCGCCATTTCTAAACAATGGCATAAAGTAGATTAGTTTATGAATCAAAATACATAATTCCATACATATAAAATACTTAACATAAATTAAACTATTTATGGATATAATCCAAAATCATAAAAACAATGTTTTCTTTGAGGAAGTATATACTCATAACCCTTCGTAATGGTTTGTAAAGAAAATGATAATTATCCTAAGCATATCCCCCGGGAGTGTCATAACCAAGAGTGCAGCAAGGCCCGTTGTCGTGCACTAGTTCCCGTTCGAGTCTATCTCAAAGCGGTGTTTTCGGGTTTTACCCCTAGATACATCTGTGCCAGAGCCACCTCTACCTGCTCGTATCCAGACAGGGATGTATTTTTCGGAAAACTCACAAAATCTCTATAATACCAAAAATCTAGGAAGTTCATCTATACTAATCCTCAAACTCTATCTTGGGGCTATGTGGTCTAATCAGAGTTTATCTAAATCTAGCTTCCATGGTTATTAATAAACTACCCCTGATACCAACAGTAACGCCCTGACCCCAGCTACCCAGAGTCGGTGCATTACTTCGAAACATTTTCATGATCACAAAAGATCAAGGCTCGAAAGACCGATTAGTTTAGTAGCATTGGAAACACTAGATACATTCATAAATGTTACATTACATAATAAATTGAAAAACTAATTACAAAGTCTTCATATTCCACACTCATATCCTCTTCTAACTATCCGTGCAGGTCATTCATAAAATACTTCTTCACATCCTGGAAAATATTAGAACACTGAAAGGGGTGAGCTCAGATGCTCAGTAAGGATAACAATATTGTGGAAGCTTTCATAAATAATCATTAACATTTAAGGAAATGTATAACTAAAACAAAAGCCTTTTAAAACTTGAACTTCAACATAATATGGAAAATGTAAAATGAGATAATGCCATTTACTTCTTCACATTGATATTCTACTGGTCGAATAATCACATGCAATATCAATAACAACATTCATAATGATGGAATGCATAATGCCATACTATCATAACCACGTATCCAAGGCCTCGTGCCAAGACTACAAATAAGATTTTGTCAAGGCCTCGTGCCAAGACACTAGTT
Source organism: Viscum album (assembly GCA_963277665.1). Taxonomy (NCBI): domain Eukaryota; kingdom Viridiplantae; phylum Streptophyta; class Magnoliopsida; order Santalales; family Viscaceae; genus Viscum; species Viscum album. The sequence goes on along the minus strand of OY728160.1, from coordinate 371,244,989 downwards.
TGTCTCATGAGACCAGCCGATGCATCGAGGAGCTATAGCGGGCTCCACCCGTCACTTATTAAGTCAAATGCATTCCAAATATGAAGAGGTTTAAACATATCATAAACCATAACATAATCGTATCAAATAAAACATGCATAAAGGAAACATAAAATGTACACATTTAAATCACAAGATATCAATTCAATATATTGATATAATAAAAACACTTTCAAAACCATTTTCAATAAAAAATAAACGATAAGTAAAACATGGTATTTATTTTTCTTTTAAAAAAAAGTCATGGCTTGTAGAGGAAGCCAAAACTAAAGTAGTGCTCACGTAGGTGGAGAAGTCGTTGTCTCCGCATACGTACGACAAGAAAAACATTCCATTTTGTTGTTTTGTAAAATGATTCATATAACAAATATTCCTTTTGAATAAATGTAAAAGTCAAAGGGGTTTATACACCATATAAATGAAAGTTGTGTATAAAACAAAATATGCCTCAATGAAAGGAGATTGAGACGAAGTCCTTACCAAGATAATTTTTTAAATAAAATATATCTATTATGTTTATTCAGTATAATTACACATAAATAAAGTACATATACAAGATAGGACATAATAATATCATATCATAATTTGAAAGTAGGAGATTAACCCAAAGAATGGAAATTGGGTTAAGAAATTCCCTTACCTCGTGTCCGACTTGACTCGACCGCTCTTTAACCTCTTGAATAATAAACTAGAGTTCATATCTAACTTCTTAAGAACCTTTTTCAAGTTCATTAGTCCTTTTATATCACTTATTACCATGTCATGAACATTATGTAATTATTTATGTTTATAATGGTCGTTTTGTCGATCATAGGTACATGAGTCAAAAATAAACATCTTATAATTACAATTTGTCCATGTGGTGAAATATCCATTATATCCAGAATTATATTCATGTTTTAGATATCATATATATCATATATATCCAGTATATAGATAAATTTATAATATTACATAACATTTAGAGGTAAGAAATTAAATGCACCGTTCATGGAGACGGTAAGCTGTACGTACGTATGAACGCTACTTTCATTCCTATTTCATATTTAATGGAATGAAATTATAAATTTATAAAGGTATACTATAATTCCATTATAATATAATGTATAATAACATTTACTCTATCCTTTATACATCCCACATATGGCATTAACGATTCAAATCATTTTGATGGGGCGGTAGTCCGCACTTCCTAAAATGAAATTATCGTGTTTACCCATAATGGAAATCGTATAGGTATGCCATAAATGAAAAATAAAGAAGCATAAGGAAAACATAAACATAATATATATCATATATAAAAAATAGTGTCATCATAATGGCCACCTTTGATGTTGTTATATGAGTGTTGATCAATCATCGTTTCGTGAGACAGAAATTCGCCATCCACAGAAACAGTATGTTCTTTAACCATTAGATGTAGGTGTGTGTAAGTGTAGATCAAATACATCTTATAACAACATCCTAGTAATTTTATGATACTGGGGTTGTTACAAAAGAAATGAATAAAAAGAGTTTAGGGGGTTGGAGAAGAAACATAAAACAAAATAACCTAAGAGAAGACATTACCATAAAATGGGTAACTCTCTTTTGATTTGAGCCAAAGGCTTCCTTGGGAAGAATTATGCCCAAATTGAGGCTCCTAGGAGTAATAGAGGAAAGTTGGGAGAGTATTTGGGTAGAGGTTGGCCGATCCAAATGGCTTTATAGTGTGAATAAGGTGGGAGTGGTGAGGGCCTTTTATAAGTGGAGAGGAGGGGAACTTTTGGAAAGTAATGAAATGTTATTTTATTATATAATGCTTTTCGGATTCTAATGGTCCCACATTTATATAATTCTGGGTTAAGGTGATAAGCGTTAGAAATATTCTCATCCAATAGGCTTTTGAAAACAGTTTTCCTTAGATTTTACATTATCTTTTCATTTTATTTAAATCGTTAATTAATGAGGTAATCGCTGCATCATCATGGTGTCATAAATAATTTAGATTATTTAATGTCTAAAAATTATAAAAAAATATCATGATGTAGGAAATCCTTTTATATTTATAATGACTATTTATAGAAAAAAATATTACTTGTATAACCCCATTTATAAAATTGTTTTAGTAAAAAAACTTAGGTTTGTGACATTTTTACTTTAACATTAAATAAACGTTATTTATGTCATTTTCATACCAAAGTGGATCCATGGGGTCCCAAAGTTGACCAATGGATTGTATTGGTCGGCCATGACACATAAAATAGTGGTAGGAAATGTGTAAAGGTATTTTAATATTTTTATAATATCATTTTTACCTTATATTTCACTAATTTCCTTTAATCGCGATTAATTAATCTTAAAAGTTACTATTCACTAAAAAATTATTTTAATCCCATTGAACCACATTTTACTTCTTTATGACAACCATGTATGTCGTATTTTTGAAAATAAAATCATAAAATTGGTAATATTTCATTTAAATGAAAAATCAGTCATTTAACTACCACTTAGTGGTTTCACTATTCATCAAAAATTGATGTTTTTCAGAACAATGCCAAAATTTCACCCTAAGCTATAATTGATGTTACGAATTAAAAAATTATGTCTATTTTATGAAATTAAAAACCTATAAGTTGCATTAATTAATATTATAATTAATTCCCACTGTCACAACAAATAGCGTGTTTTTAAGAAACAATATATATCAAAAGATTGACAATTGTTTATGTCCAATTTCAAAGTGACATTAATTCTAATGAACACCATTTGATAAAATGGTAAAAATATATTCTAATTTTACGTTAAAACCACTCAATAGTATAATTTATCACTATAAATTATTTTGATTAAAAAGTTGTTTTAAGTATTTTTCACTATTCATAAAATTTTTGAAGTTCTCATAAAATTACAAAAAATTCAACTTAGGATAATTTCGATATTACGAATAAAAAAATGAAGTCCATTTTGAAATATAAAATTTCTATAATTTTAAAAAGTTTTTATTACTATTCATAACGGCTACTTTGATTAGTCGCGGTGTTTTAGAACTCGAACTTGAGTACAATGCAAGCTATTGCATTATTGAAAGAGAGGCGTATCGTGGAAGCTCGGGGTGTTACATTAGAAATATTTTTTTTATGTTATGGGTAAATCATAAAGTTATTATAGGATCATTTTTTTTGAATTGTCCATGTGATAAGTTATACTTGTTTACATTGAAGAGTTTTGTGTGGTTTGGAATTTTCATAAATAATATTAAAGGTGTTTTTTGTTTTTTTAATGTGGTTTAGTGAAATTTAAAGAGGTTTTGAATCTATTGGAGTAAATTATAATTCTTTCATTACTCATTTATGAATTTAATATACATAATAATATATTTGACTAAATAAAGAATCAATTATTTGAATTACTCCACATATTTGTTTTTATATGCATGTGATGTGCTCTTGATGGCCGATTTAATTTATTCAATTTATTAAATTTATTGGAATTTAGACACTAAAAGAAAACTAAAATAGTTTTTTTCCATTATGTATATGATTTTACACAGATCCATATTTGTGTAGAAGATATTTTATTCATATAACCTCATCCTAATATTTAAACTACATAAATACTGAATTTTCCAAAATCAAGTATTCAGAATAAATGAAAGTTGGCGATGTTAATGATTTTATTCATCATCTATAAAATATAATATGAATTATTATTAAAAATAATTCATCTCATTTTCTTAAAATATAAAATATTTTTCTTAGCTATTTGAGGATCATCATTGTTAAATTGTAAATGTCAATTTGCTGCTTTAAGATTTTACTATTCATGAAGAATCTCAAAATATTAAATGTGGAATGTTTTTTAACTTTTTTTTTGCTGCTTTGGAGTTAAGAAATATATTTCATCCATATATATAGTAATTATGTATGGAATTTGAATTTATAGAATATTGAATCCAATGATTTATATTCTACTAGTGTTGTAACATGAGAGTTGGTTGAAAAAATCCTACAAAAAATAATGGCATTAAAAAGAAATATTTTTATAATGACCCTTTATGGTGGTGGGGAAATTAAGATTTAGAATATTCCCATTTTAGGGAACTAATTACGATTGGAGAAATTTAACACATGTAAATTAAAATTATTTGGGTGAACTGAGGATTACAAATATATTGAGAAATAGTAAGGAAGACAACAGTACTATATAAGGGTGTGAATTTAGAGATTAGAAAAAATGGTCTGGGAACATAGAATAGAGACAATTTTTCATCTAATTATTTGGTTCTGGTTGTGTTCACATTGTTGATTTTTGATAGAAATATAAGAAATACCTAAATCATATCCATATAAATTGTAAAGTTATTCATGAATATTTATAAAGGGGAAAAAGGAGATCTACTTTTACTATTTATTATAAAAAGAGTCATTGAATATAATATATCTCATTTTGATTACATTTTTTGCACGAGTATAGAGTAAATATGTGGTATTTGTTTTGAATTTTCATCGAAAAAAATGTTACTCTATTACATCCCAATAACCATGTAATTTATTTTTCTTTTATGGAATAATCTATGGTTTTAGAGGAGTAACAAACCAGGGTAAATAGTAGGTTTCCCATGATGAGGTGGAACCTTGTAAAATTACTTGTGTTCATTTTTTCATAACATTTTTCATATATAGGTTTCGTTTTGACTGTCCACTAGATTGAATCAAATAATAAGAAATTTAAGTGGTTGATAGTAAAATTATTATATTATAAAAACATGTCTCCCAATATTTATCCCCCCACCTCAGTGGAGTGATTTCATTTTAGGTACTTCAATTAGTATCATAGCATTGTCCCACTGCTTGATTCAATAAGGTTGTCATAAATGATAGTAAAAATCATTTACAAATTTTAGGCGTGACATCTTATTATGGAAATGATTGTAATAGTTAGATGAACAGAAGGTTTTAATTTTTTAACCTCTTTTCTAGAAAGTAATAGATTTGATTGTCTTTAGTTTACCACCCATTAAAGGTAAATATTCATTAATCATAACAAAAAAATATGGTGAATAATGGAAAATTTAAAAATTCTATTCTAATTTCCATATTAAAAATGATCTATACAAAAGATATGAGTCTTCAAATATTTAATAAAATATATGATAATTTATAAATTAGTTTCAAAGGAAATTTAGTGTCATGAAAGATGAATATAAAATCCGGAGAAGTAATTTTGAAGATATAAATTTATTTTGGAAGAAAAAATTGATTATTATATCACTATATTGAAAGACTTTTTCATTAATATGTATGGTTTTTGAATAAAGATAAATATTCCAATAAATTTATGAAACATAGAAGGAATTTTCTTTATAATATTGTTCCAAAGATATCATCTACAGAAGATAGAGAACATATTTCCATGTATGAGTTTAATAATATTGTTATTAGTTATGAAATGAGAAAAATTAAATCCATAAATAAAAAATTAAAATCTGAAATTGAATATGAGGCATGAGAAGGATGTAAATTTTTTAACATTTTAATTATATACATTCAAGTGAATTTAAAAATAAAAAGGATTTTTGAGAGTTAGAAATAATCTTCACTCTTTTATCAATGATCTTTTTGAAGGTATAGAGAAATGATAAAGGAATGCTTCCTATTTGAAGCTAAAAATGTAATGGTATAAAACACTTTTCCATTATCGTCCATAAAAATATGGTACCCGATTATAGATATCAGATGGATAAGAAACAATAAAAAATTATATTGAATAAAAGTTTAAGTGCATCATCCCAAGATACGATTAAAAAGAAAAATATTTATATAGTAAAGATAAAAAACATGATGGGAAAATAAGAAGATGTTGGTTACACATCTAGAAGTAAATATGAAGGTTATTCTTTTTAGAAATTAACCAAATTCATCGATCATGTTGAATCATTTTTTATCATTCAAGTGTTGATGAATATGTTTATGAAAAACTCAGTATTACCACACGTTTAATGGTTATATTGATGATTGTATTGAGTACCAGACCGTGGTAAATGATTAAAATAAAAAATACATAAAATACAAAAATAAAATTATTAATTAAAAGTATTAGTGTAAAAAATAAATAATATATTATTATTGATATCCAAATATTTTGTTTGAAAGTAGTAGGAAATGAGAATATGATAAAATAATTTGAATAATTTTTTTTGAATTAAAATAATTATATATCACATAATAAAACATTAAAATGTTATAAATGAACTTATAAAATTAAAAGATAACTTAAATGAAATATATTGATGTCAAGGTTGAATCCTATATATTAATATTGGGAATGTAAACAAAATTTTCTGTTAAATATGTACTTGGATAGTATATTTATCATCCTTAAATCACAAATAGAATGTGTATTGTCCCAAAATATTTTTATGAATGGGGAGAGAAAAAGAAATATAAATAATATTCCACTTTAGTAAAATAAATGGAGAACATGGGATTTTATTCTTCATCCAAACAGAAGTAGAATTAGAAAAAAAATTCATAGAAAGTATAAATATCTAGAGAACTCTACAAGTATATTTTCTATAAACCATGGAGATTCAGATTTCAAGGGTACTTCATGTGCTGTAGTATGTTTTTATTCAAGTCATAAACCTGATGGAATAATATATTATATCATGTTATGAGATAAGATGTTAAGGGAATAATGTACGATGATAAGGATGATTTTTTAAAAAAGTATTATCAAGGTAAATAATAAATCAAATTCAGAAACATGAAACTAAAATGAATTTATTGAATAAGTGCAAGGAATATGTGAATAAAAAGGTAATAGAGATGAAACTTTTAGGACAAGATTTCCTTTTTTATTTGCCTCTTATTGAAATATTGAAGATCACATTTGTGTAAAATGAAGAAAATTGTTGTTTTTCAAAATTAGTTGATAAAGTAATTAAGGGGGAAAATACGTTGTTTATTTATACTGGGTGTTACTCCCACTTGATAGATAATTCCTGAAACTTGAAATTTTTTATGATACATAACAGAGGTCCTGTGATATCTTGGAATGAATTAACTATGAAACTAAAACTTATTATCTTAATAAAAATTAGAGACCATCCTTTAATATCTAAATATATTCTTTTTTCAGATGGTCTAAAACACAACATTTTTTAATTCTTGAAAACTTCTTAGTGATGGGAATGATATGATTTCGTGAAATAGTAATATATTATAAAAAATGAATTATGGAAGAAAAATAACTTTATGAAATAGAAGAAGTGGAATTCTATTTTTAATTTTGGATTCATCCAATACGTGTTACATGAGTTTATGAATTGATAACATGGTATGACAGCAGAGGATTGGTCATCCTTTACAATGAATCATTGGAATGATTTTAAAGCTTGTGGTTGTGAGATATCATCCAATGTTTAAGGGAAATAACAAAAGTATTTGTGGATCCTGTCAAAGGGGAAATTAAAATAGAAATCTCAAAATAAAAAAGTCATTACACCTACAATTCCTATGGAAGTAATTTACATAGATATGTTTGGCCATGTGATGAATTTTTTTACAAGACATGATATTTTCATTACATAATTCATAGATGAATACTCATAGATATAAATTTTTCTTTTCACCAAGAATTATTCTATAGAAATTATTGTTTTTAATATTTATAGAAGTTAGGTGAAAATGGAATATAAATTGTGTATCAGGAAGTCTAAATATGAAAATGGTAAGGAATTCACATGAACATTATTTTAGTTGCACCATTATAAACATATAATCATGATTCAATTTATCACACCATAAGTAATAAAAAATTGGGGTTTAAAAAAGAAATAATAGAGGCATAGAGTAAACAGGTAGAACTATTCTCTCTAACAATAGAATGTATGGTTATTTCTAGATTGAATATATAAATACCAGTGTGAACATTTATAATAGGTTTCTTTTGAGACATGAGAGACAAACGATTCATCTAAAATATGGTACCAGAATAAACAAATAGTTTTATAATTCAAACATTTTAATAGTCCATGTTATATAAATATGAAGGAAAATAAGATGAGAATGTTTCATGATAAATATGACGAGGGTGTCTTTTTGTGATTTATATCAAGAAAATATAGATATTCATAGTATAAAAAAATTTAAAAATGTTTGAGGGTTTGATTTAAAATTAATTAAAGATCTAAGAGGAAATGGGAGAACTCGAAAAACATACTATGATGGTTTTTAAGAATATATAGATAAGATATCATAATTTAGGATAGGGATAGTGGCTAAAATCACACCTGAATATTCTTATTTTAACTCAAAAACACTAGTAATTATTAATCTTAAATATTAGTGTCATTAGTTGATTTTATTTATGTTAAATACCTATATAAACGGAAAATATAATTAGAAATCAAAATTCACCATTTTAGAAAATAATATGGCTAAGAGTTGAAAATATAGTAGGCCTTATTTCATAATATTAACTATGAATAATAGTTGAAACTATTGAACGTACATAATGGGTTCTTTCAATCAATAAAGAAGTCAATCATATTTAATTGAAATATATAAGAGACCATGTGCCTAAAAATGGTAAATATGTAATTACTGAAAAATGATGTTTTAGAGTTAAAATTAATGAGAATGGTGAATTAAAAATAAATAATGAAAGGCAGGATTGAAAATGAAATTCATAGATAGATGCAATTATTTTTAATGAAAGACATTATTTATATTCCAATGTCGAATCTATAAGAATTTTTCTAGAAGTTAATATATATAAATACTAAAAATTTTATCAAATGGTTTTTAATTAAACATTTATTAATGAAGAAATTAAATAAGAATTAATTATTGAGAAACAAAACGGATTCAATATTAATAATTATGGGAATATGGTATATAGAATTAATAAATCATAGGATCCCAGAGCCTGGTACTTAACATTGGATAGCTTTATGAGAAAATTTTGATTTTTAAATTAATTATTGATAGAAATTTATATATAATATATATTTTTATAGGTAACTTAGTCGAAATTGTTTATATAGATGACATAATTTTTTCCAGCAACAAAAATTTATTTTGAAAAAAAATTCTATGTAGATGTAGGAGCAGGTTTAGATGTCTATTATAAAAGAGTTGAATTATCTTTTGGGGGTAAAGATTGAGAAAAAAAAATTAGAATATATTTCAATACAAAGAAAAATATTACATGGATCTATAAAAAATTATATGAATAAATTAGGGTAGAGAGGTTTCCTTACTAATTTTAGTTTCGATTACATTGATCAACGATGAAAGAAAGAACAATGGTTATTAGAATGAATTCCTAAATTTATTAGAATGTAATTTATTTGATATATTCTTTAATTGAAATTTCAGATGTTTTAAACATTTTGGTATGGTATAAAAGTGAAAAATAAATTAAAATATTCTTCTAGGAAAGAGGATTTCGAGGTATGTGAAATTTTCTATGGACTATTACTTTTATTTTAGACACAATGAAGATTAGGACTTACTTAGTTACACTAATATCCTCTAGAATGATGAATGTAAAAATAGGATACCACTTCCTTTATTTATTTCTTTTCTGGAAATGGATGTGCACGTAGGTACATCAAGAAAACACTCAGTTAAATTTATCACAAATAAATATAAATATGTGCTTTCTACACATGCAGGCACACATATCTTACAGATGACAATAAAAATTATAGTATAAAGGGTTCCTATTGAAAACCCATCATGAATTATTTAGGATAATAAAATTACTTTTGTTTTTTATAAGAAACCCATTCATAATTATGGATCTAAAAATTTTCAAATTTATATAACTTTCCTGAAGAGAAACTGGCTACATGTGAAATGAGACATGATTAAATTGGTCTAAAAGACTAATTTACTAACATTTTTCCCAATGTTATACCAAGATAATGGTTTATTCATTGATGTATGGAATGACATGTTAATCATTATTTCAATGCCTAAGGATTCCTATAACACCCCACACAATCTTTGGAATGTGTTGTAAAAGGGGAATAAATTATGTCACAACCCTATATCAATGAAGGAGTATGTGGATCAATACACTAACATCCAATATTCATTGATAATATTGAATATGGAAGTCTGTCTAACTGTTATTTAATGGATAACATAGGGGTGAGTTCCATTAAATACATTCTAAAATTAATCTTTTCAAACAGGGATAAAATTATCTAAAAAACACTAACCCATCAGGTTGTGTGATGTGAAGATATTTATCATTGGCAGAGGTTGATGTTTAATTTTTATTGACCTATAATAATTTTTTATTGTTTTTTCAATGATTTTATAAATTTAAATCAAAAAAATTGAACGTGGTATTTGGCGAACCTTGTGAATTTGGGATGGAAGATGATGGTTTCATTTTTTTAATCTATGAATTGAAATAATTTTTGGGATGTTTTTAGTAAATAATGAAGTTGTCCTTAGATTAGTTTTTTTGAATCCTTCATGCGACCATTCTTAACCATTTAGGTTGAATAGATTATTTATAATAAACTCAACATCCGAAAATAATAATTCCCTTCTTATAATTATTTCATATATTAAAAATCACATATAATCACATATAGAACACAATTCACATATATAATTGAATAATGGGTGATAGAAGATGTATTTCTAGAATTACGGAACCTATACCAATGTAATAGTAACATGATCATTAGGAATAATAATAAATAAAATATAATGGTAACCTCACATCCGAAAGTATAAATAAAATTTAGAAATCCTATAAATGATCATATGATATAATTATATAATAGAATAAGTAAAAAATGTTTTAAAAATTATTAATTAGGTGTTGGTAAACATAAATTATTATCTAACATTTTAAAGTTAGTATAATAAATTAAAATAATTTTTTTTTCAAAAATTATATTCATAAGTTAATATTATTCTTGTCTTATGATTATAATATAGTTGTATGATACGTTAATTAAATTTTTCATGTGTTATGAAATTAGTTATAATTTTATATTTTTTATTTTCCACTTAAATGATTATTTTTTTTTGAAAATTAAATTTCTCATATTTAGAAAAATATTTTCCTAAAATGGAGATAATTTAGGAGTTTAAAAAATTTAAAAACGTTTGTGGGTAATTTTATGGATTTTTCTAAAACATTTATACCTTTGGTGAATAGAGAAATAAAATAATTTATGTTATTTAATAGTATAAGAAAAATTCACTATTTATTTAGTCATGGATAATTTATGCACCATAATATTGAATCCTCCTTATTTATTTTAATATTTTTAGTGATAAGGGTAGAAACATTCACTATCTTGATCTAAAATTAAGAAACAAATGAATATAAAAAATCACCCCTATCCTCCACTATAAATACCACCCCTCACCACCTAATATAATCAAACATTCAAAGCCATTAAGCTTTTAAAGATTATAAAAACTACTATTCTAAATAGCCTCCCTACATCCAGGAGCCTATGGTCTCATCAAAATACCAAATCCAATTTCTGTAAAGCGTTTCTCAAGGAAAAGAATTAAATAGGTAAAATCCTCAATATTTTGTTTTCTTATTTTTTCCAAATATAACCTTATCCATGTCAAATGATCGATATTGTATCATTAATATACTATAAATTTATTATGTTAATAGAATAATACCCCATCAAACATCTATTACTCTCAATTTTATTCTAAAAATGGAAGTGTCATGCATTTAGTGTTGATTTTTTGTCTTCGAGGATGAAAAGTTTTCAATTTCCTTTAAAAACTTCAAGGCTGGTCATAAAACCATTATAATGTTTTAAAATTATTTAATAATGTATTTGATAACCTTTTTTATGTTTTTACCTAAAATTTATACACTATATTAATTAATTAAACAAAATGAGTTTATTGTTTCTGAAAGCCACCAAAATTAATCTCAATTATTATCATTAAATAATTATCTAATGGTTCATCCTCATATCATCTAATAAAATATTATAAAAGAAAAAATATATTTTTATAAGTTCACTAATAATATATAATTTCAATTTTGGATAATTCTTATCATTTTACACGATCATCCATTTATGTATACAAATCAAACGATCATTCAAACTATGAAAACAAAGACTCCAAAATGACAGAATTGAATTCTATAACACATCATGATGTCCATAAATGATCTGAATAAAATTATAATAAATAATACACCTGTCAAATAGGTTTTGGATTTTTTTAATTAATGCATCTAATTTTATTATCTATGATATTAAGGTGAATAAAGCATTCTAACTTAAGGTAATGAGATTGTGAAACCCAATTTCCTTCCATTGGGTTATTCCTCGTTCAGGGAAAATTAAACTTTAGATGTGCATTTATTACTAATAAAATATAGTTACATTGGTCTTAGTATTTATTTAATGGTAAAAAATGCTTCCAATATGATCTTATAATAAATAAAATATTTTTCATAGAAGAACCCTTCTTCCTAAAAACACATGCTCTATAAACCTAGAGAATATATCTCCTTCAAAAATGATTTATGATTCTTATAAAAAGTATTTTTTACATTTATTATTTTGGTAACCAAAATAATTATTCATGAATTTTTTATTCTTAAATTATCAGTAAACACATTTCCTTCAGAAGGGATATTTTATGTCTATGATTGATATACATTCTATATGGAAAGCATGATGATGTAAATGTTATGCTGTAACGGGTCCACCCAGAATTATATAGCACTAAAACCCATGGTTTAATGTGATGTATCTAATAAGATAAGATTCAATATGCATGAACATGATGCTATATTAGTTCAAAATTGTGTTGATGTTATGATTATTCACATATATTATGTGTGAACTTGATGCTAGTGTTATTCAAAACTATGAATGGAATTTCAACCCTTAGCCTTGATGTTTAATTTTTATATATTGCCACATTTCATGAATTTATATAATTATTATTCTCATTATTATGATAATTATCACATAATCATGTTAAAATAATAATAATTATTATCCACAATTTTATATAGATTCATTTTCTTATCTATCCTCTTATTGGGATTTTAGATCACCAAATTCATTGATATATATCAATAGGTGATTAATTATACTACGGAGAACATGTGGGAAATAAAAATCTTAAGAAAAAGTAGTCAAATTATTTTTTCTATTTTATTATTTTAATGTTATGTTTGGTCTTAATTTTCCCAATAAAAAAATGTTGGATCTTTGTCTTGTAACATTTCTATATTTTTTTTATTTAAAATATTATAAAAGTTATGCATAAATATGTGGGGTTTATATAGTTGGAATTATAGAACAATTTATTTAATTCTTGTAATAATGATAAGAGAGCATTTGTGATAACACATAAGTATGGGGATAAACAACTAATAATAATGTTTTAGAAAAATTATAAACAATGGAATGCAGAAAGATATTCTCTTAGAGAAAATTACTAAAAGAATAAAATTATTTATTCATGAATTTTTTATTTACGTTTTGTTCAAAAGTTTTATTTTTTAGAAAGTATTTGGGACCATTGGAAAGTATTGAAATAACCCATTTGAGTGATAGTGCAATTATATATTGAATTAAATCCCTTATTCCTTACGAGGTAGCGTTCAAACTTTAATGACCACACATTCCCAAATATCTATGATTAAAAAATAACATAACTAATGTGTAATTTCTTGCTTACACTATGAGGGGAGACTATATATCTAATAATTTTTATGGAAACAACCATTGAAAATTTGTGCATCTTTCGATCCATTAGTCCAGGAACAATGGGTCAACTAAATGGTGAAGATATTTTCTATGCTTCCCCTTTCTGAGATGGAAAAGGTGACTCTAGTTGTTTATCATTTAGATGGAGAGGCTAATCAATGGTGGTAGTTGGTTAAAAACACCAATATGAATGTTGAAAATCAATATATTGAGTGGTAATACATTAAGAAAATATAACTCGATAATTATTTCCATCAAACTATTTTTATAAATAGAGAGATATAATTATTAAGGATGAATAAAATTGAATCATGATCTGTCACTACTTAAAATGAATATTTTAAAAGGATTTCAATGTATACCATGGGTTTTTTATCAACACTGATAGAATCATTAATAGATTTATCAGTAGTTGAAGACCTCACCATAAAAAATAAATATAAATTCGAGACATTTGATGTTATGAAGAAGTTGTTTGATTTGCTCTCAATTATAAGATGGGGTTTAGAGTGTGGTCCCTCAACTATAAAAAAAAGAAATGAACAATGAGTTTCTATGATGGATGACGTACAAAAATATTGAAGAAATATTAACCCCTCACATGTCAAAAATGTGGTATGAATTATCATGATAATTTCATCAAAGGGATTTTGAAATGGTTAAAATGTGTGGGATAAGGCGACCATGATAATGAATGACGAAGAGTCACGAGGAAGCTAGAAAACGGGGTGGAGGAAAGGAGAGCATGAACCATGGTTCAATGTTTCCACTATATTGGTAAAATGATCTATGAAATAAATCTCACTAAACCTCATATAATTGCATGTAATCAGTATCAGAAGTCCTCAAAGCCAAGGGAAGAAAGGAATGAATATGACTTCACTAAAATGGAAGTAGAGCCCAATAATGATGTGGGGTTAGGTACATTAGTTACTCATTCAACAATAGAGAACATACTATTTGATTATGGTGCTACACATTCTATTATATCTTGATATTTTAGTATAATAATTGAGAATCGATATAAAAATATTATGGTTGAGTTATCTGTGAGAAGAGAAAATGGGGAAATTATTGAATCCAAAGTATATAATTCCTCTCTAGTTAATGTTTATAGACCGAACCTTCAAGAAAATAGTTTTGTATTTACATTGGGGAGTTTTTTGATATATTGGTCATGGATTGGATATATTTATACATATACAACATCAATTGTTTGGGTAGGGAGATCACACATCACATCCAGAGGTATCCTACAATTATATACAAGTGTAAGAAAGTGGATAAATCTCTTATAGAATCATCATCTAAATTTTGGGTATTATTTCATTATGAGAATGTATATCTAGCTAAAATTATTAAAGAAAATGATAGAATCAATGTCTATGAAATTCAATCGCGAGGGACTATACTGATGTAACATCCAAATATTTTACAGTATGTTTTTTTAAACATACAATTTTTGAAATATTACGAAATTACCAAATGAGTGAATATTATAATTTAATTATTATATTTATCTCATAGATTATGGGAATGGAGGAAATCAATCATATTATGTAAATTATGAAAATATATATTAGACATGTTTATATAATTAATTTATTAGTTACTAATTAATTAGAAATGAAAAACAATTTTAATATAAAATTTGTATTTTTATAAAAATTATTTTCATTCCAAAGTGAAATATTATATTAATGAATTAAATTAATCACTAGTAGATAAACATAATAATAAAATTCATATATTATCCATTCAATCAACTTTTTTTACATTCATCCAAAACATTTTTAGAGGCATATGATAATAATTATTTCAATTTTACACATAAATGGGTATATGTTTTTAAAAGCAATTTTACCGCATTGTTGTGGTGAACATGTTTTAAATAAATATTTTTACACTTTTGAATAGTATATCTTCATAAATAAAAATTATTTTTTATTTATGAATATACAATTTTAGTTTTGTTAAATTTTCTGTATCTTTATGATAACTTTAATTTTTTTATGAATAGTAATGTGATTGTTGGAATAATAATATAACCTTTATGCATAAAAATATGGAAATTATAACAATAACTTCACCTTTGATTGTATAAATAAAATTTAGGAATAATATAATTAGTAATATGATATAAATCATATCATATTATATGTGAATAGATGTTTTAGTAATTATTAATTAGGTGTTGATGTTTTTATAAAACACAAATGATTATTTTCAATTTTATAAATAATATAATTATTTAAAAAAATTATATAAATTAAATGTATTAAAAAGTTTTTTTATCATTACAAGATAATTTTTTGAGAACATATTTAACTTTTCAAAGTGTTATAAATATAGTTATAGTTTTAAAATCATTATTTTTCCAATAAAAATTGATTTAATTAAAAAATTAAAATTTTGATGTTTAGAAAATTATTTTCATAAAATGGAGTTCATTTTTGAATCATAAATGTTGAAAAATGGATAGGGTGATATTTTGGTATTTTTTTTGAAATAGTTGATTTTTATTGTTAATAGTGGAATACGATAATTTACAGTGTATATATATTATTAGTGAAATACAATAATCTTTGTGTCATTGAGTATGTAATCACCATTACTTTGAAATCAAATTCACTATTTAAGAATATTATTTATAATAATCAAAACTATTCATAGACTTGATCCAAAATAATAAACAAATGAATACAATATTGAAAAAACACCCCTCTCATCCACTATAAATACCACCCATCAACACCCCTTCTCTTTTAACATTGTATGATTTGAGTCATGTAAAATTTCTTTCCAATAATATTTACAAGTCCCTCCCTCATGTCTAGGACCTTTTTTTCCCAACAAAATACCAAAACCAATCCATTTAATAAGGTTCTGATGGATGATAATTGATGTGGTAAAAATCCTTGATTTTTCTTTTATTTTATTTTATTTTCATATCCATCCCTAAACTACCATATTAAAATAGACAAGATATATATATTTTAATTTATATATTTTAATTAAATCATGTTAATAGAATATGAATTATCAATCCCCAATCTCTCTCTCTCTCAATTTTATTCTTTAAATGAAAACAGCAGTTGTGATATGTCAATTTACCGACATCATGGACAATACATTTTCATTTTCAATTAAATCCATATAGGATGATAATAAAAACATGTTTACAGTTAAAAAACAAATAATATATGTATTAAATCATATGTTATATTTAGTAACAATTACATAACCATGATGTTTACTAATAATACCAAATCAATTCCTGAAAATTGAAAAACTGCAAAAAACAATCTAAATGATTATCACAAACTTCTTATCAAATGATTTAACCACACAAAAAATAACAAATAAATTATATAATCATTATATATATATTTAATTAATTTATTTACATATAACATCAACTCTAGATATTTATTTCCATTTGATAACATCTATCGTACATGTATTCAAGTGATCTAATTGTGAAAACCAAGGAAACAAACACTTTTGAATGACGAAATTTCCCTTATAACTAATTAAAAGAACCATTAATAAACTTACAAAAAGTATAGTTAATAAAATAAATGTATAAAAATTTAATAATTAATTAATTAATGGATTTAATTTTATTTCTATGAAGATAATATCAAGTGAAGAACACTTTCATACATGAGGTATGTGATTCTATTTGAACATGCATTTTTCAATCAAGATACTGTTTAACTCTCTTTAGTAAAATGTAATGATTTGTTATTTTTGTGTAATTCTTATAAATTATATTTAAATGTTCCAAAATCATATATCTAGATCGTTTTTTTCTTTTATTGGGAAATGTATTTTTTAAAAAGTTTTTATTCTCAAATCTTCCCGATACGAAATCCAGATTAAAGGGAATTTTCCACTTTCTTACCATTATCATTTTATTTTCATAATATATATTAATCCACCACTGTTATTATAAAATCAATTTTTTACCATCAAAAACAATAATGGTTTATTTATAGTTTTATTAAAACAGTTATTCCTTTTTTACATTTTAATGTATCTTTAGGATTTTCCTTAAACCACATCAAAAAAGGCACATTTATAAACATTTATAAACACTATTTTTGTATTTTTTTCAAATCCTTTAGACATAATTTATAACTAAAATACAATTTAACTGTTATTAAATTTTATTTTATGTGATATAAATTCTTAAAATCAAATTTTAAGAAAAATAAAAATGATTCTCCAAAATAAATCATCCTTCCAAACTAAAAATGTGTTTTTATCATCTCACGTTTACCTCTCTCATATTTATGCATTGTTCACCACTTATACCATGCATTTGGTGTATGAACTTCTATTTAATATATCAAATATGGATTCTTATTATTATTTTATACTCATTTAATGTTATGATTTCATAGAGAATGAGATTTAAATGTTTCAAATGGGTGCAACAGACTTTGAAAACAGTAATGTTTATTTTCCTCAATAATTGATCAATGATTATGTCATAGTATTTTCATAGTTGATTAAAATATATCAAAGTGGTACGGGGAAAATTTATTTAAATATATATTATTATTATACATATTAATAATGTATTAGGCTTAGTATGTGATGGGTGGGGCTTGCTATAGCCCCATATATGCATCAGTACGTCTCATGAGTCAAAAGGTAATGGATTTTAGCCAGGTCCTTAACTATTTTTTTGAAGTCTTGGTTGGGGCCTAGATGTTATGTTCATGATTTATGACATAATAATAGCCCCAGTATGACATTGTTTATTTATATATAATGTGATTATTCAACTAGTATAATATCTATGGTTACGTTTTATGTGATTATTTATATGAGAATAATTATTCTGATTTTATTCTTTCCATATTATACTCATGTTATGTTGTAATAGAATGTGCATTTAGTCATTATTAATGAATTATTATTTTTATTAGCCTCTGTTGTATTACACACCCTTATGAAACATCTGATTTCACCCATTTATTATGTTTTATTTTCCCCATTCTGTGAAGATTTATATTATAAATGACTTATATGGATAATCTAGGAGTATATGGGTGTTTTCAATGAATTTTATATGTTGGATTTTATTTAATGTTATAATTTAATGTTAATAAATGTAATATAAATTTCAAAAGTAATAAAATGATTAGCCCCTTTGGATTTTTTTATTTATTCCAATGTAAAAATGTAAGGAACCATCTCTCAGTTAATAGGGTCTCGATCATTACAGTTGATATGAGAGAAAGATTAATAGAAAACATGGAAACTTGATCTTGAAAAAATATATTTGGGAATGAAAACAAAATATTAACTATAAATATAAATATAGAAGTCCATAATATAATTTCAGGTAAGTTAGATACTATTTTGTTACTAATACGAATAAATCACTATATAAGTACTACTAGTAGAGGTGGTTCAAACACTAATGTACCTATGGGTAACCACTCTCAAAAGGTGCATCAGGCCTCACTAAGGGTAACCTGGTACACAAAAATAGTCCTTACTATGAACCAAGTTTGAAACTCCCAAGGGATTTTATTAGGATAATTCAATTTTTATTTTTAAACCATTATGAATGATTTAAAGGTAAACATGTCACCGAAGAAACCATGTTAATGATTATGAGATTCGATATGCATTAATTTTTAAATTTATTTTATGTATTTCACTAGTATTGGGAGTATATATATTTTCATAATATTATGATCTAATAGAGTTAATAATATAAGTTTCAAAAATTTACTAGTAGGATTAATGATAACCACATCAATTCAAAAAATTTAAAGAGTATGAATGCTTGTTTTTATAGTTTTAATATAGTATTCTAAATGAAACTAGACTGAAAACAGTTCTCATCCTATAAGGAGATTATAGCATGGTCTATCATAGAGTAAGTGTTATATATGTATTATTCCTATAGAATTAATTAATAAATGAATATGAAAACTTGAGAAAACATAGATAAAGGGAAGAATGGGGAGAAGTTTTTTACGATATGTAATACTTGTGGAAGGAAATTGGTATATGATTAAGAGGTATAGTATTTTGAAATAGTTGTATAGATAAAAGGCCTCCATACTGATGATTTTAAGGGATGGAAATAATATTATAATATACAATTCATAATCTATTAGGATATGCATAAGTACACAAATAAATGTCTCAAGAATCAAAGGAATATAAAAAAAGTAGACAAGGGATCAAGAACAAGCTTATTATACTACCATAGTTGAAGAGTAATAATTTTTATTCCTATATTTTGATTAAAGAATTATGATATGTGAGTATTAATAAGATATATAAATATTTTACTATAGAAATTATTAATTATGATATTTGAAGCACGATATGAATAGAACCTATAATCAAGAGAAGTGATTTTCTATAGGAAGATGTTTTTGAAAACACATTAATTTGGGAAGATAACCCTAAAAGTGTGTTTGATATTTGGGATAATATTAAATATAGATTTATGGTATAGTCTTAGTGACCATTAAGGTGGTTAGTGCTTTGATGGTTTATGCTATGTTTGATCAATTGATGTTTTGATTTAAGGACAACCTGATATTTTACCCTAGGAATAATGCATGTTTCAAAAATTATTAATAGTGATTAGGGTGTTCATATATTTGAATTGTTTGATTAAGATAATAATTATTTGGGGAATATTATGAAATTTATATTTTAGAAATTTAGTGACCATCCTTCTAATTTTTTTTCAGAAATTGAATTCATATATACATGTTTTAGATGAGTCTAATGATTAACAACTTATATAATGAATCAAGTAAATAATATGAAATTATTTTTTGTTCATAAAATATGAAAATATTATTATATTGAGTAAAATATTCATAGGTGAAATAATTACTTATGGACTTTTTGATTTATTTAATGTGTTTTAGGTATGAAAAAATGATCTTGAACATTCATTTCTAGGTGTAAGGGATGTAATGAAAATAGATTGAAGAATAAAAAATGATGAGATTATGACATAGAAGGGAATCATGTATTTTTAATTATCAACTGCTTATATGAATTAAAAAATAAACCCCCAAATATTAGAAAAGGATTATGGAGCAGAACCTTCATTTGATTACTTTTCCTACTGAGAAATCAATGCTCTTTCCAATGATCACAAATTTATGATTTTCTAATGGTAAACATTAAAAGGAATTTTCTCTCTATCAATATCTACCGTAACAAAATATTAATATTTTTCTACCATGTCTATATTTTCATGAATATTTTCTTATTTTGGATTCCTAGTTTTGCGGTGACCTTCGGAATTATCTTTAACTTTTTTAAGATGATGTTTTATAAAACTTTTCTGCAATGTAGGGTTCCCACAAAAGAATTTTCAAGTATCAACCTATGAATTACACAAGTACAATTTCAAATTTTTAGGATGAAATTAATTTTGGTAGGGGATAATGTAATATCCCATTATTTTGTAGTATGCCCCTTTTAATTTTAACTTGTTTGATAGCTTATTATTTTAAAAAATGATTAAATATTATGATTTAATTAAGTTAGTAATTTTATAGATTTTTTTAAATGACGGAATGAATGATATTAAATAAATTATGAAGATATATATTACCAATGTTTATAAAATTAATTTATTGGTTACCAATTAATTTTAATTGAAAAATAATTGAATATAAATTATGTATTTTTATAAAAAAATTAATTCCAAAAATGTATTTTTTTAATAATAAATTAAATTAATCATTGTTACTGAAATATATTAATAAAATTTATATATTATATATTCAATCAAATATTTTTACTTTCTTAAATAAATTAGGGGTATTAGATAAGAATAAATTCAATTTTACACATAAAAGGATATATTTTTCTAAATATAGTTTTTTGTGGATTTTTTGAATATATTTTAATTATAAATTTGGAAATTTTTAAAAATTATATATGACAAATAATAAATATTTTTGAATGTATAATATAAATATTTATTTGGTTAAATTTATTGGTATTTTTATGGTATGTTACATTTTTGATGAATATTAATGTGATTGTTGGAGTAACAATATAACCTTTAGGAATAAAAATATGGATATTATAACAATAACATCATAGATGAAAGTATAAATAAAATTTATAAATCCTATAAATTTTAATATGATATAATTATATCATAGTATAAGTAAATTAATTTTTTATAATTTATTAATTAAGTGTGGATAGTTTTATAAAACATAAGTGTTCGTTTTCAATTTTATAACTAATATAATTGTATAAAAAAATTATTCATAAAATGAATTAAAAAATTAATATTTTATTTTCATATGATAATAATATTATTTTATTATACCTTTATTTATGTTTTAAAGTCTTATAAAATCAGTTATAAATTTAAAACTATTTTTTTCCCAATAAATGTTGATGCTAATTAAAATTAAGATTTCTTATATTTTAAAAATAAATAACATAAAATGGAGTTAATTTTTCAATTCTCTATGTTTAAACTTTTATAGGGTGAATTATTTTTTATTTTTCTAAAAGAGTTGAATTCTTGATGAATAGTGAGATACGTTAATTTATGGTATATTTTTATTATAAGTAAAATAATCTATTGCATGATTCATGGATGATATAAGACTCATTTGATCAAACTCACAAGTACTTGTTATAATAATTATTCAAAATAATAAAAAAAATTCATAGTATTCTTCCAAAATATTAAACAAATTAATAAAATATTCAAAAAACACCCCTCTCTACAAATATTAATACTACCACACCACCCCTTCTCATCACCCCATTCAGGATTTGAGCCTTGTCAAATCTCTTGAAAATACTCATTCCAATTCCATACACTGTGTCTAGAATATTTTGGTCTCATCAAAATACCCAATCCAATCCCCTTAAAGAGGTTATTAATTAGAATAATTTAAGAGGTAAAAATCATATTTATTTTCTTTTATTTTCTTTTTAATTTCTTTAATTTTATTATCCAAAAAAACCACCCCTATCCAAAGATACATGATATATCTAGTATCATTTATATACTAACATTACAACATGTTAACAGATGATCCATCATAAAAAATCCTTCTCTCTCTCTCTTTATCTATATAATTCATTAAATGAAAACATCACCCATGATGTGTCAATTTAATAATATCATGGATAATACATTTCTATTTTTGATTAATGACTTCTAGGATGGTAATATGACAATCTAGATGGTTAAAAGTATATAATATATGTATTAAATCCTATTTTATATTTTGTAACAATTATATTCACATTATGTTAACTAATATGTTTAATCTAGTTAGTGAAAATTAAAAACCCACAAAAATAATCTAAATGATTATCACTAACATCTTATAAAATAATTCAACCTCACCCAAAATAACCAAATGAAATATATAACCATTTAATATTATATAATTATATTAATAAAACAAAACATGAATTCTATATATTTATTTTCATTTCACACGATCTTTCATTCATATAAACATGCGAACCAATTAGAAAAACCATGGAAATAGACACTTCTGAATGATGAAATTGAATCTTATAACAAATCAAAAAGTACATAAATGAACATAATAAAATGTTAAAAAAATTAAATATATAAAATTTAATTAATTAATTAATTAATGGATTTAATTTTATTATCATGGATGCTATGTTCATGTGCAAAATGCTCTCTGACAGCGGGTAAGAGATTCTACCAGAACCTATATTTTTTCAATCAAGTTACTATTTCTATCTATTTTCTCTAATTTAATGATTATTTACTTCTGAGTTCTAAATTTAAATTCATTTAATATGTAAAACATTCATATATCCAGATCAAATAATCCTTTTTTTCGTGAAATAAATGGTTGATAATGTTTCACTTCTCAAATCATCCCGACATGCAAGCCTATTTGAAGGGAATTTTCTGATTTCTTACCCATTCTCATGTGATTTAAATAGTCTATTTTAAACCAAGAATATTTTTTTAAAAAAAAAATTTATCATGAAAAAAAATCTTGTTTAATTTTTGGTTTTATATAAACAATAATTCCTTTTTTGATTTAATGTCTCAAATATTTTTCTCTAACCGAATTGAAAAGTATCATTTCCAATGATTCATAAACTATATTTTTAACATGTTTTCACACCCATTGGACATCATTTGGGACTCAAATATAATTTCATTATCTATACATTTTTTTTCTAGGATATACATGTTTTCAAAATAATTTTAAGATAAATAAAAGTGATTTTCTATAATAACTCTTCATTCTAATGTAAAAAAGTGTTTTATCATATATCATTTACCTCAATGAGATTTATGACTTGTTTAAAACATATTCCATGCATTTTGTGTATGTAATTCCATTTAATATATAAAATAATGGGTCTCATTATTTTTATGAAATTAATTTATTTTTATTCTTTCAATGTGATTAAGATTTAGATGTTTCAAAGTGGTATGGGATAGTTTGGAAAAGTTAATAATTATTTTCCTCAAGAATTTAACAATGATTTTATCAATGTATTTTTACATATTTTTAAAATATTCATTAGTTCTCTAGGACACATTTATTTAAATATAAATTTATATTAGATTCATGAGGAATTAATTGGACTTGTTATTTGATGGTAGGGCCTATAATAAACCTATGATGCATCAATAAGTCTCATGAGACAAAAAATTGTATTTTAGATGAAGCCATAACCATTTATTTGATGAAATACTTGATTAAGCCTAGATGGTATGTTTATAATTTACAACATATTAATTCACCCTTTATAACACTATTAATTATTAAATAATATTATTATTTGAATAGTATAATATCCATTTTTCCCTGTAATTATTTATATGGAATTATTTATTCGCCTTTTATTCTAGCCATATTATTCTCATGATATTGTAAAAATGTAATGTTTATTAGTAATTGACCATGAATTATTTTTTATATTATCTTCCAGATATATTACATACCTTTACTGAGTAACTAAGCAAACCCATTTCTTATGTTTTATTTTTCCCATGGATGCGAAGATGTTTATTATGAGTGACTGTAGGGAAAATCATAGAGTTTTTTAGTGATTCCAATGGTTTTTATATGATGATTTTTGAAAGATATAATTTAATTTTCATTTATGTGATATATAATTAAAATATACTAAAATAATCCTTTCTTTGGGGTTCAAGTTTTGTATATGTGCCAGTATAGCAAAGTAAGGAACCAGTTTCGGGATACTGGTGCTAGGGTCTTTAAAACGGATGTGTTCCCTGAACAATTACATGGTGTTCCTCTTAAATGAGAGGTTATGTTCTTAATTAAACCAATTCCTAGATAACTACCTATATTAAGGACACCTTATATAATGGACACCATTTAGTTATATAAACTAAAGAATTTGTTATAATATAATCGAGATAAGGGTTTTGTATGCCAGAGTGCATCAACATGGGTATACCAATCCTCTTCATCAAGAAGAAGGATGGATTGATGCACCTCAACATTGGTTATCATTATCTCAACAAAATCATGATAATGAAAAATTATCCTCTCCCATTGATTGAATACTTGCTCAATCAACTGCATGGGGCCAATTATTTCTCTATGGTGGACCTTTGGTCGAGATATCACCAATTAAATCCAAGGATGGATGATATTCCCAAGACTGCCTTCTGAATAAAGTATGGAAATTATGAGTTCAGAGTGATATCTTTCTGACTCACTAATGCCGTGTAAATATTCATTGAATTAATTAATATTGTCTTGAGATATTAACTCATCAAATTTTTGGCTGTCTTTATCAATGATATTCTAATATACTCCCAGAGAAAGGTGAAACGTGAGAATAATTTGAATACTACTCTAAATAACATGAAAATGGACAAGATATATTTATAATATTATAAATGTGAGTTATTTATAGAGGATGTATCATTCATAGATAAATTTATCCCGAAAAAAGTAATATTTATCGAACCCTCCAATATAAAGACGATCAAATAGTGGCCCAGGACAATATCTTTAATGAAGACATGTAGTTTCTGTGGTCTATCTAGGTTTTAAAAGTCCTTTTTTTGAATAAAATATGATTATTTGAAAACCCAATAACCAAGATGAATTAGAAGGTATACATGTTTTTCTGGAACACTAAATGTGAAGATAGTTCTATAGAGTTGAAAAAGAGGGTTATTGTTGCACATGTACTCCCACTACCGATAAGTAAGGAATTATTTATGGTATATAGTGATGATTCAATGAATACAATGGGAATTTTATTGATGAAAAATGATAATGTGATATCATACACATCAAGGATGTTAAATTTTAATGAGAAAAACTATCCAATGCTTGATATGGAGTTCGCGGGTGTGATCTTTGCATTAAAAATATGACATATTTATCTATATTGGTAGTAGTGTGAAATATATACAGATTGTAACCTCCTCAATAAGTATAATTACATATAATAATTTTAATATGTTCCAACAATGATGGTTATATCTCATCATGGATTATGACTACTCAATCCACTACCATCATGGAATAGTGTATAAGGTGGAAGATTCCTTATGTAGAAATAATCATACAACCTTATCAATGATGATAATGGACAAGAATCCAATATACTTATATTAAAAAAGTATGTAAAATGGAATCATTATGGAAGGAACATAATCAATACTTTCCCAAATTATTAATCATCCATCTCTTTGGAGAAAATAAAGGGTGCCCAAGGAAATGGTGTGGAAATTCCGAAGAAGATGGTTTCCATGAGAATGAAGAAATCTAAAGTGTTCGAAATTGATGATGAATGAGTTTTAAGATTTGAGTCATGATTATAGATTCCATATAATCCATAGATAAATAAATACCTTCTATGTGTTGCATAAACCTTAAACATAACTATTAACTTAGAGATCACAACTATGTATCATGTTCTCAGAGATATATATTGGTGGGACAATTTGAAAAAGGAGATTGCAAAATATAATCCCAGTGAATATTATGTTATAAAGTGAAGGTTGAATGAAAAAAACAATAAGGGGATGATGAAACCATTAACCATTCAAACATGGATGTTGGAAAAATACCCATGGAAATTGTCACAAAATTTTTATGACATATAAAGGAATCAATGCTATATGGGATGTTGTGGAACATCATACAAAGATAGATCGATTTATCGTAATCTTTGAGGAATTATCACATGATCATCTTTCCTAGATATACATTAGAAATTTGAAAATTATTAACATAGAACCACTATCGATTGTATCTAATCGAGATATTGGATTCACCTATATGTTTTGGAAAAGTCCCCAACACACTCTAAAAACATAGTTGATCTTCGATACGGATCATCATCCTCAAACTAATGAAAGTTCAGAGTAGAAAATTCTGAAAATGGAATAGATGTTGAGAGAATGTAATATGGAATTAAATAGGGGATGGTACCAATATCTACCTAGCAATAATTTTCAAACAACAATAGTTTCCACGTGAGCATCCAATCATATCCATATTATTCCTTTTGGTGGAAAAGATGTAGAACACCGACATATTGGGATGAAGTAGGTGAATGTATGATTTTATGAA
The DNA here is from genome assembly GCA_963277665.1 of Viscum album. Lineage (NCBI taxonomy): Eukaryota > Viridiplantae > Streptophyta > Magnoliopsida > Santalales > Viscaceae > Viscum > Viscum album. The sequence continues at coordinate 371,217,617 of OY728160.1, read as the reverse complement.
CTGAAATGGATAATGAAATCACAAAGAACATGGAACCCATTAATCAACACATCATTTAATCCCAAATTTCAATATATATCTATACATAAAATCATCGAAAAGGATATATTATGCGGTCACATAGATGGTATTTCTCCACATATCTCTATAAAAGAGGATCATCAGATTTAGAAATAATGGAAAGAGGATTCACATGAACATCAACTAATTTAAGATTCTTGATCATGTTAGAGTTGTTTACTATTGAATATAACATGAACCAACCATGTATCATGTATACTATGTATTCCACAGATCCCTCTTGGATAACTACATTGCAGAGACCCTGCATGTACTAAATAGAGAGCTAGAAAAACTAGAGAATGATATCTCGTACAAGAATTAACTAGTGAAGATCGTTGACCATATAGATAATGTTATATTTAAAATTTATACTCACCTGGTCGAATTACTATAGAGAAACCATAAGTATGAAGAGGTAAAATGAGAACCAGTGAAATTAATTAAGGAAATGCACCCTTAATTGTTCTCACCATTGATTGTAAAATTATAATTTTAGGGAGAAATTTTATAAGGGGGGATAATATAAACATTGATACATATATCATTTCAAATTATCATCTAATAATTATTTCAGATAGTAGAAATAATATAAAATCACACAGAGAACACAATACAACTTTATAAATGAAAAATGAATTCAATAAGTGGTATTTCTTGAGATTAAGGAACCTATACCAATGGAATGGTAACATAATCATTATGAATAGTAATCAAACTAATAGATTAGTAACCTCATATATTAATGTATAAGTAAAATTAGTCAACTTATAAATGATAACATGATATAATTATACTATATAATAAGAAAAAATGGTTTTAAAATCAATAATTAAGTGTTGGTTTTTTTATAATATATAATTTTTTATTTACAATTTTATAATTAATATAATGATTTAAAATAATGTTTAAATTAATAAAATATATTCATAAATTAATATTTTTTTTTGATGATTATATTTTAATGATATGATAACATTATTAATTTTTCAATGTGATATAAAATCAGTTATAATTTTTAAATTAGTATTTTCGAAGTAAATGGGGATTTTAATTAAAAATAATTTTTATCATATCTATAAAAAATTAAAATAAAATAGAGTTATGTTTTTAAAAATTTATTTTGAAAATTTTTTATGTACAATTTTTGGGATTTTTCTAAAATAGTCTAATATTAGGTGAATAGTTAAATATGGAAATTTACAGTATATAATTGTATAAGTTAAATTGACTATTTAATTAGTAATAGATAATGGAATATGGATAATATCAAATCCTTTTAGTTTATTTCAATATATTTATTGAAATGGTCTAAAATATTCATGTTCATTATCCATAACAATAAACTAACAAATATAATAATAAAAAACAACCCTCTCCTCCACTATAAAATCCACCTCACACCACCTCTTCTCCTCACACCATCAAAGAAATGGATCTTGTCCAATTTCTACTCAATGCACTCCCCCCATTTCCAGGATACTTTTTTTCTTAAAAATACAAATTTCATTTTCTTTAAGGATGTTCTCTAGGAGAATAATTCAAGAGGTAAAATCCCTTTTCATTTTATTTAATTTATATTCAATTTATTTTAAATTTTTATTCTATCATCATATCCCATTATCAAAGAAGAATGATAGTTATATTATTATAATTATAATTTAATTTTATTTTGATAATTGAATTATATATTATCTAAACTATTAAAATTTCCCTTTTATTCTATAAATGGAAACATCAACCATGAGGTGTTGATTAATCACTTTCAAGGAAAACATGATTTCATTTTATTTTACTACCATCAAAGATGGTCATAAAAAACAATAATGGTTGAAAAATATAATAACTTCTTTGTTATAACCTTTTTATGTTCCACAACTAACTTATTTACGTAATATTATATAGTAAAACCAAATGAGTACTTTGTGTCCAAAACCCTCCAATATTAATCTAAATTATTTTTATTAACTATTTATCTAATTATTAGTCCTAATAGAATAAAATATATTCATATATTAGACCAATTATAATTATTTATGCTCACTAGTAACATATAATTTAAATTCTTTTTAAATATTCCCATTTTACATGATCTTCTATACACATATACAAGTAATCCTATCTTTAAAAAAAAAGAAAGCGAACAATCATTAATGGCAGAAATGAACTTTCTCTAACATCATAATGGCCATAAATGAACATAATAAAAAAATAAAAACGAATGTAATTGTAAAACATGTTGGTTATTTTTTAATTAGTTAATATATGATTATTATCGATGATATTAAAGTTAGGAAATCATTTAGAGATAAGGTAATGGTATTTTAAATGCAAATTTCATTCCTTTGGGATATTTCCCTTCCGTGTAAATTTTATTGTGAATGTGAATTTTATACTCCTTAAATAAAAAACCATTTTTTATTATCATTTATTTTCTGGGATATACATTCCACCAATCGTATTTTATAACAAATGAAATAATTTTTTCAAATGAACTCTTATTTCTAAAAATAGATGTTTTACTTCCATTGAGATTATTCCCCTTCAGTAAAGATTGAAGATTCTTATACCATGTATATTATTTGCTTGTTTTTTTGGAATCAAAAGATTTAAATAGGAATTTATTATAATTATTATGAAACCTTGTTCAACTAAATGGGTTATTTTAAGAAAAAATTTGATATATGTTCCATGTGCCATGCACAATTACATAAATTTTATGATGTGATGGGTGCACTCAAAATTATATAGAGCTCCAATGAATTGGGTTATGAAATTTTTCTCATGTGATGAGGTTCAACATGTATGAAAATGATTCTATTTTTTTCAAAATGATGATGATATTATTATTATTCTCATATATTATGCATGAACATGATGATATATTTGTTCCCAACTATGTGGGTTATTTGACCAGTAAGACATGGTGTTTCATTTGTTTTCAAAACCACATTCCATTCCTTTATCTAATGATACATATCATAATTATGGTGACAATCCAATGCTTTTGTTATCATAATTATGTTTATGACCTCCCATTTTATACTAATTCATGTTCTTATCTATCATATTTCTATTCTTGTAGCTTACAAATTTCTTTGATATATATCTGTAGATGACTACTTAATCTAAGGAGAACCTATGGTCTAATAAGAAGACATAGAATAAGGATCTAAAGTATTGTTTATTTTTTATTATATAAATTTTATGTATCATCCTAATTTCCCAAAGACATGACACATTTGTATCATGGTTATGTAACACTATTATGTTGTTTATCCTAATAATTATGGAATAGACATGTAAGAAAAAATAGGGCTCTTTATTTATAATGTTTTCAATGTTTTAAGAAATGATTGTTTATTTTTTTGTATGTTTTGATGTGTTTGAGTGATGTTAAATGGGATTATAATTTTGATGGAGATAATTATACAGTTTCCCAGATTCATATATATGTTTTTTATATGTAAAAAATATTTTTCTATTTGAAGACTCATGTATATGAATGCCTCACCATATCTTATGTTATATGTAATATATGTTCCCAAAATGATTTTATGTATTTACATGATATCTATGAAATATAATAATTCTAACCATGCAAGAGTATACAAGTAATCCTTTTTTTCCACTAGGAATTTCATATTCTAAAGTATCAAAACTTATATAGGGTTTTCTTATTTAGTGAACCACATAATAAAATTTCATCTATGTAATGATTATGATGTTTGGAATTCATGTTTTTAGAAGAAATAAAACCGGAAAATATTGAAGTTTTTATATATGGTCAAAATAATGAAATATAAATTGTGATTCCAGATAATTTAAGTCAGTTTTTGAAAACAATGATTATTGTTTTTATCTATTTGAATATCTAAGGTGGTATATTATAAAAGTCACTATTATGTTTTAAGGTGTCAATTTTCATAACTAATATTTAGATATTAAATCTGGAATATATTTATAATGATTCATTTTTTATTTTCAGTTAAAATAATCAATTGTATCTAAATATGTAGATATTATAATTGGGTTTCTTATGATTTAATATTATATAAAATGAGTTTATTTCATCTATTTTTGTATCATGATAGGAGGTTGACAATGATGGAGAGGTTGTGACTGTTTTGATGAGAAATAGATGATGTGTTTCATAAGAAATTAAAAAATCCATCAATTGTGAATTATTCAAGATATTAATCAATAATAGTAGTTTTAGAAGTAGGAATACATAACGGTATTTGATTAAAAAAATACAATTATACTTTTCATGATTATGATGCTTTAAGAGAATCATATAGAAATGTTATTTTACTTAATGAATTATTTTTTGATGAATATTTGGGGTTGTTGAAAAAGTAAGAGTCATCATTTTTCCATTTGTAGGAATTGATTAGTATATGAATAATTTAATAATATTAATTTAAATAATTTTAGGTGAACTATGATTTATGAATATTATGAGAATAAAATAAGGAAAACACTACATTATTTTCAAGGGAGTGCTTATATATGGCTAGGATTATATGATGTTGTAAACAATTGGAACTATGGAATTATTTTAAATGATGATATAGTATTGTTTAATTTCATAGTGTTGAGTTTCAAGAGGATTATTTGAATAAGGTATACATATGATCTGTATAAATTGAACAACTATTCTTGTATATTTACAATGGATCAATTTGGGAGATACATTTATAATGTTTTTGAATAATAAATTCATTCAATAATTTGTATATCATATTGGTTACATATTCTGTATAAAGGTAATATGAATTGGAATTTTCTAGCATGACTATAGATTCAGATAGTAAGAATTTATGCCAACATTGTATTATTGTTATTATTTATGGTCATAATGAATAATATATGGTTGGGGGAGTAGAAAACCACAACAAGTTGCAGGTTACCCGGTGAGAGAGCTTACATTGTGAGAATCCTAATGTTAACTATTTCAAAAAAAAATTCATACATGAGTGAGGTTCAGATTCTCCACATTAGAAAATCAAATGTCATGACCCGTCCCTCGGGGCCCGTATCGTGACTACCCCATGCCTGCCTTCCATAGGCGACGGGCTGGAGACTAGCACCAAAGGTGCAACTCCCTAAAAAATGGGAAGGCATTGCCCTTATAAAATGTAAACACACAAAACCAGAGAACAATCAGAAGCAAACACTAAGTAAAGTAGTATAAAAAGCATGCTGAAAGTACAAAGGGTCCAGAAATACAATCCCAACAAAAAGGTACAGCTACAGCTGAATGAATGTACAACTGAAAAGACAAACAACAGAATGGTGATGCAGCTCGTGCATCATCCTTCAGGTTCCCACATAAGGTTTGGTAAAAATGTCTTCATTAGCACTCCACGTCTATCGGTTATCTCCCTGTGCCATAATGAAGAGTTTCCACCTCTGGGTATCGTCTAGTCCTCGTACACTCTGCCTCACTTAGCGCTGTCTATCATCTACATCCAACACAACGAGGTGTGGGCATAGCCCGTGCATGGGTGAGTATAACGATACTTAGTCGGGACCCCAAGACCCTCAAGATCTCACCAAATCCAATAAGGATAAACGAAAAATAAAGATCTCAACAGATAACCTCTACTTAGGTATATTCCCATACATATACCTTAGTTATCAAGTAACCCATCTAAATCATGAGGAAAACACAAAGGTCATTGACTCATCTGAAACCCAAATTTTCATTATTGAAACTAGAACTATAGGAGAACTCTTCCTCTATCGAGTACAGTGCCACTATCGTGACTTCAAGGAGATACTCACTAACCTTAGACCGTTGAGGTACTCCTCCTGTCGAGTACCGTGGGTCTACTGCCAAACCGGGCGCTCCTCCGTTGTGGATCTGCCGCCAAACCAGGTGTTCCCCCTAATAGACATCATAGGAACTCATGTCGAGTACCGCAAGTCTGTTTCCAAAACAGTAGCTCCGTCCGTCATGGGTCATCCGCTAAACTGGGTGCTCCATTTACTAGGCTAATCAAATCACTTTGAGCCAAATAGGTCATGTCGTCTTAGGTCACAATCTACTAGGTCTCCACACTCTGTATGCTCTTCTCCAGGAGGATCCGCTCCATGATCTACTAGTTGATACTCCAAGCACCACGAAATTTCACGTAGATGTATAAAAAAGGACAGGTTCATCATAGTGGTCTCAACGCAACAAATGGCACATCAATCAGACGCCCGATATGTGAGAAATTAGTATTTTTATCCTGCGAGCCCGGTTGGTTTCGTGTACGAACCAAACTGACCATATCTCAAATGTACCCCGAACTCCCATGGTTTATACTCAAAGGAACTATTTCTCCATGATATTACCAATGCCACTGATGGTTCGTCAAACAGACATTCGGTCTGAGAGTTATTGGCTTTTCCATTCGAGGGGCCCGGTTGGTTTTAGGATAAAACCAACCCGACCATACCCCAACTACCTCCAAAACTCAATTAGATTATTTCCAAAATAACCGTCTCATTAAAAATAATCCAACATAGGTGACGACATGTCAATCGGATGTCCGGTCATTAAGTTATATGTGTTTCCGCTCCATGGGCCCTGTTGGTTTTGGGTTAGAACCAACCCGTCCATACAAAAACATCGCCAAAACTTTGAGTTTAATATACTGAAACAACCATCTCAATCTGTGGAATCCAACGCAACTGATGGTGCATCGATCTGACGTCTGAAGCTCAACTTATTGGCGTTTAACCGAAAAAGGTCCCAAAAGGGGGGATCTGGGACCAGCCCGACCCCGCCCAACCCAACATGGGTCGGCCCGAACCTGGTCGACCCAACCCGGGTCTGGGTCTGGCTTGACCGAAGCATCCCGGATGGCATGGCTCGGCCCGCGTGGCCTGCCCCGACACGACCGGGGGGGGGGGGGGGGGGGGGCTGGCTCGGCAAGATGGGGCAGCATAATGTCGTGCCCCCTCATTTCCGGAATGGCTCTGCCATTCTGAAGCCACCTGCCGCCCTGGCTCAGCCACGGTGGTCTGCCCTCGGGGTTTGTCGCCGCCGCTGGATGTCGGTGCTGCCGCGCCGGCAGGGTACGCCGTCGTCGCCTTCCGCGGACCACCGGGCGCGCTCCAGTGGTCCGTTTCGCCCACCGTCTGTGGCTAAGGTCATATCGGGACACAAACTCCACTACGAAAGCTTCAAATCGTCGTTGCAGTCCTGTTTCGTCATCGCCTGTCAATCGGCGCACAGACGAACAACCTATGAAGGGTCGTCGAGTCGTGATTGTTCGGCATGCGCCCTCTGCGTTAGGCATTATCAATTGTCCATAAACAATCAATTACTTTAATCAATAACAAGGGTATAATTTATTCAAAATGAATTATAAAAACACTCTACCTCAAGGTACTCCTTTCATTGATGACATCGCGAAAAGGAAAACGTCGGTTCATTGACGTCATCGCAAGGGAGGAGATGAAGGTGTCGGCGATCATTGGCGTTCGTCGCTCCTGTAAAGTGCCTTCGATCCCGGGTCGAGCATCATTCGTCAGAGATCCATCAAAAGGAGATATATTCTTCATTGAAGAACTTTCTTCTACCAAGAGTTCCCCTTTTCAATGGAAATCCCGAGATCCAAAACCCTGCAACACCATCTTAATATGAGTTTAAATAAATTAAGTTAAGTTGAATTTAATTCATCAATTAAATTAACCATTAAAAGAATGGTTACACTATTGTGTAACCACTCATTTAAATTCTTCTCATTAATGAGGAGCTTTTATGTTAAGTGTCCCCCACCACCTATAGTTATAATGATTTTAAATTCAAAAGAAAAAAAATAAAAAATAAAATAATAACTTATTTTAACTTTATTCCCTAAACCTAGGAAAACTAACATTCACCTCACCTAGACTGTATTCAAGGTGAAGGTCTCCTTAAGAAAAAACCGGCACTGCGAGTCCATCGGTGTCATCAGATATCAATTCCGAACACCGATTCAAAATATAGAAAAACCCACAAGTACGTTTACTAAACATACCTGAACTAAACATCAGAAATTGATTTCTGGCTAACCGGGCCTCGGAATTAGGCGCTGTCAGAAACTGAAGACTCGTATAATTCCAAAGAAAATAAGAAAAAAAATTCCATCAAATTTTAGGGTCTTTACATTACTCCCACCTCAGGGATTTACATCCCCGTAAAGCTACAACAAACACCAGGGAAACAAAAGTGGGGTACAGAGCACAAATTTTATCCTCCCCCCTCCCTTGTGCTCTCCTGAAGGTTCTCGTGCTGCTGGCGAATGCACACCCAAAGAATCGGGTCATGCATGTATCTTCTCAGATGAGAAACGTGGTAGACATCATGCACCTAGTGAAACTGAGGTGGAAGGGCTAGGTGGTAAGCCACCTCACCTACTCTTCTGATGACCTAAAAAAGTACAATGAAACATAGAGATAAATTTCCGCCTCAAACAAATATCCATAGAGCTCATCAAGGTGAGACCCATAGGAAAACATGGTCTCCATCCTTGAATGCTTGTGGTCTCTGTCACCTATCAGTATAGGACTTATGTATTCTTTGTGAAGTCTTCATCCGCTCCTGGATGATCTGCACCTTCTCTGGTAGCCTCAAGATGGGTGCACTAGTCAACCTCTTCCTCATCTCTTGAAAGATTAGATGGAATCTCTCCGACCACACGAAGGGTTCATCTTCTTCGTCAATGCTAAAAGCAGTACAAAAACTCTTGAGAAGTCTGGAAAAAATCTATGTATGGCTGACTCATGAGTGATCAACTGAACCTACTTATTCATGATTCCATCCTGTGTTGCATTGGGTTTTCTTTTCACCGACCAAGGAGAATCCATGCCAACATTATAGATAAATCATAACCTTTGTTCCTAATAGAGTCAATCTATGTATGGACTGTGGTTTCCCAGTCCATACCCAAACTAACTTTGTAAGACCTCGACGCTACCACCAAGAGGTTCCAACTGAAACTCTCACCTCCAGGGTCAGATCACACTATTGGAGAAAGCGCGATTATCACGTCTCCTCCCAATGGTATATCCAGACATGAGGGTCAATTCAAGGGCTTATCCGGAAACACTATGTCTAGGAAAAGATTCATGGAAGGAAGGAATGATTCATATCAATGTCTGTTGTTACAGTAGCTAGTAATAGACACTGATCGTACCTCGAATCATTCTTATATCCCTTGGGTCACACTCATTGACCGCATGCAAATAATCTCTTCCCATTCCTTCCTACATAATGAGACTAGTAGGGACTACAAAGGTGGGTGGTTGTAACATGTCGAAATGTACATCACCACATGCTACTCTCCTAGCTCTTCTTCCACGTCTGCTGCTCTGCAGATTCATCTATCTTTTAAACACACCTCACTCTGAGGTCCGAGATCTAAGCACTAGTTGTATCATAATCATAAAGTTCCAGGAACGATCAGTACACCTTGATGAATACTCAGCTACCAATATGTCATCCTGCTGAAGCTGTATAAACTCTAGAAAACTCTCAGACACCCCCCATGCCAATCCTCAGCCGCCTGTCAATCGGGCTCGCCTTGGAACCTGAGAAGTTTCTAATCCTGAAACACGTGTAAGGAACTAAGCCTACATGTGTCATCTACTGGTACCGCCAGTTGAAACTACTGATCAATAGGTAGTGATATAGCTTGCTCACTACCCGAAATTACTATCTCAGGCATCCGTCCACGTACCAAAGCCCCATCACTATGCTGAAAAAAATCATGGTAACTCACTGGCAAATACCAGTAGGTAAGATCACCATCTGCTCTACTAGTGTCTAAACTTGGTGTAGAACTCTAGCAATCACCTCCAGCCAGTCCATTGGTTCCTGGGAATTTGTCTTTCCTCGTAACCTTGGAGGCCTCTGCTGTTGGAACTCGTGCAATGTGCGCTGTCAGCGTGCACCTTCTGTTAGTATGGATGGTGGCATCCACTGCCTAACAGGAGGTGGTGATACTGGTACACCACCCTAATGTGCCATCATAGTTAGAGGGACATATACCGGAGCCCCGTATCTCTGTGGGCCATCATCGTGTACTCTCCCAGAACTCCAACTGACTGTCTACGTGGAGGCATCCTGAACATATGCGACAATGTCAAACGATTAAAACCTGGCGAGCTGATCTAGTTGAGCTGACATAAAGAAAACTTTTTAAAATATACACACAATAAGTGTTTTCGTGCACTGAGTCGGAAATAAGACGTCAGGGTCTTGGTGTATGGATACGTCGGTCTCCACACCAACACAGAACTCCCTAAACTAGGAACCACACTCATTACCTGTAACACTATTTCTTCACAAAAAAAAGAGAGATTAGAGTTCTATGTTATGCGGTAGAACCAACTCCTTCGATAACAATTTGTCATGACCCATCCCCTGGGGCTCGTATCGTGACTACACCAAGCCCACCTTTGATAGGCTTGGGGCTGGGGACTAGCACCAAAGGCGCAACTCCCTATAAACTGGGAAGGCGTTGCCTTTATAAAACGTAAACACACACAACCAGATAACAAGCGAATGAAAATACTATGTAAAGTTATATAAAAAACATACTAAAAGTAAAAAAGGGATGGAAATACAATCCCAACAGAAACATACAACTACAACTGAAAAAAAGTACAACTGAAAATACAAAAATCTGAATGGTGAAGAAGCTCTAGGATCATCCTCCAGGTTCCTACCTGAAGGGTAGGTAAAAATGTCCTCCACAACACTCCACATCTATCCGTCCACTCGGGGTTCCGTCAAGCCGAGTGTCCACCTCTGGGTACCATCCAGTGCTCGGTTAGTGCTATCCATCTTCTGCATTTAATACAATGAGGTGCGGGCATAGCCCATGCAAGGGTGAGTATAACGATACTCAGTTGGGACCCCAGGACCCTCAAGGTCTCACTAAATCCAACAAGGATAAACCACAAATAATGATCTCAACAAATAACTTTTACTTAGGTATATTCCCATACATATACCTAAGTTATCATGTAACCCATCTCAATCATGAGGAAAACACAAAGCTCATTGACTCATCTCAAACTCGGAATTTCATTATCGAAACCACAAATGCTGTAGAACTCCTCCACTGTCGAGTACAGTGGCCCTGTTGTGACTATGAGGGGCTACTCACTAACCATAGACTACTGAGGTACTCCTCATGTAGATTACCACGGGTCTATTTCCAAACCGGACGCTCCTCCACTGTGGGTCTGCCACCAAACCGGGTGCTCCCCCTAAAAGCCGTCAGAAGTACCCCTTCTGTCAAGTACCGTGGGTCTGCTGCCAAACCATGTGCTCCATCCTCCGTGGGAATTCCTTCAAACTAGGTTCTCCGTCCACTAGGATAATCGAATCACTTTGAGTCGAATCGGTCAACAAACCATTAGGTCTACAGCTACTAGGTCTCCACACTCTATATGCTCATCTCCGGGAGGATTCGATCCATGAGCTACTGGTCGATACTCCATGTGACAGAAAATCTCGCGTATAAGTATCAAAAAGGACTGCCTCATCATAGGGGTCTCAACGCAATAGACGGCGCAACAATCGGACGCCCAGTCTATGAGTTATTAGCCTTATTATCCTAGGGTCAAAGTTGGTTTTGTGTACGAACCAAACCGACCCTATCTCAACTATACCCAGAACACCCATTGGGTATACTCTAAGGAACTGTTTATCAATGAGATTACCAACGACGCTGATGGTTTGTCAAATGAACATCTGGTCTGGGAATTATTGGTTTTCCAGTTCCAGGGGCCCGGTTGGTTTTAAGCTAAAATCAACCTGGCATAATTCAAGTATGTCCAAACATCATGTGGAGTATTCCAAAAGAACTGTCTCATAAACAGGAATCCAACATATTTGATGACACATTAATCGGACGTTCGGTCCTTATGTTATAAGTGTTTCTGCTCCGTGGGCATGATTGGTTTCGGGTTCGAGCCAACCCGTCCGTACACAAACTTTGCGAAAACCTTGAGTTTAATATATTGAAACGATCATCTCGATCTGAGATATCTAACACAACTGTCGGTACATCGATCGAAGGTCCGATGCTAATGTTATGGGTGTTTAACCGAAAAAGGACTGAAAAAGGGGGTCTGGGCCCAGTTTGACCCGGCCCCACCAACCCTGGATCGGCCCGAACCGGCTCAACCAGAACCGGGTATGGGGGCGCGGCCCGGCCTTGTTTGGTGTGGGATGGCCCAGCTGGATCAGCCAGCCGGCGTGGCTTAATTCCGCTCCCTCTCATTTCCGGAACAGCTATGTCGTTGTTGTTCCACTCGCATCCGCGGCTCAGCCGTGACGGTCTGCTCTGGTGGCACGCCACCGACACCAGACACCGGACCACCGGATGTGCTCCAGTGGTCTGTTTTGCCCACCGTCTGCACCTAAGATCATATCGGGACCCAAACTCCACTGTGAAAGCTTCAAATCACCGTTTCATTCCCGTTTCGTCATCACCCATCAATCCGCGCATAGACGAACAACCTGCAGAGGTTTGTCAAGCCGTGTTTGTTCGGCCCGTGCCCTCCGCGTTAGGCGTTATCAATTGGCTATAAACAAGCACTTTCTTTAATCAATGACTAGGGTATAATTTTCTCAAAATAACTTATACAAATACCCTACCTCATGGTTTTCCATTCGTTGACGATATCGCAAAAATATAGGGGTCAGTTCGTTGACGTCATCGAGAAGGAGGAGATGAAGGTGTCAATGATCGTTGGCGTTCATCGCTCCCGCAAAGTGCCTTCGATCCCTGCTCGAGCATCGTTCTTTGGAGATCCATCAGAAGGAGAACTGTTCATCATTGAAGTGCTTTCCTCTACCATGTTTTTCCCTTTCCCACGGAAATCCCGAGATCCAAAACCCCCCAACACCAACTAAACTTGAGTTTAAATAAATTATGTAATGTTGAGTTTAATTCATCAATTAAATTAACCATTAAATGTGTGGTTAATCTTTTGTGTAACCACTCATTTAAATGATTCTCATTAATGAGGAGCTTCTAAGTTGAGTGGTCCCCACCACCAACAGTTACAATGATTTGAAATTCAAAAGAGAACAAATTAAAATTAAAATAATAACTTGTTTTATTTTTATTCCATGAACCTAGTAAAACAAAATTTCACCCCACCTCGACTTCATTGGAGGTGAAAGGCTCCTTATGGGAAAACCAGAACTGTGAGTCCATCAGTGTCCTTGGATTTTAATTCCGAGCACTGGTTCAAAAGATAGAATATCCCGCACATATGTTTACAGAACGTAGCTGAAAAAAACATCAAAAATTGATTCTGGGCACACCAGGCCTCAGTATCAGGCACCGTTAGAAACTGCGGACTCGTAAAATTCCATAGAAATTAAGAAATTTTTTTTTTGAAATTTCCAGGACATTACATAAAATATTATCAAATTGAAATTGTTTATTAAATAAACGATTAAAATTTAAAAACTTGTCTTAATTGGTTTACCCCATTCTCAATTGAGTGCTACTATTATAGTCAAACAATTGGTTTTACGATGATATTAAAATTATAGAGATAACCTTGTTTAGATTTTAAAAAAGATAGAATAAATGGGAAGTTTATTGCTTGTGGAATATTCTAATTGGTGGTATACAGTGTGATTTAATTGATTAAAATGGACCCATTCGAATGGAATATGAAATTGACACATAATGAATCGTGTGGTATGTCTATAAGAAAGGCCAATAAGCAGGATGTTTAAAATAATGACAAATTAAGGTTTAAATAGTAATTTACAAGGTTCTCTATAGAAAAGTAGGTACTGTACCAAAATTAATGATGATAGGAGAGGGGTGAATAAAAGTGAAACCATATTTTTATCTCTTACTTTTAGGATATTTTACCACTATTTTCACAATACTGTATTCTTCTTATTCAATACATTTAATGAATTCACACCACATTCCATAAATATATTAAAATTTTAAGGCACACAGGGACACCCAGTTTTTACATTGTTCACCCAAATGGGCATTCCCATTTAACACACACAAAAAATGTATTGATGTTATATGGAATGCATCACTCTACGTATGAATATTACATTGGTATTTATAGAAATTATTAGTGGTGGTTATAAGGAATATTCCTGGTCTATACTTTCATAGACTAATAAGGTGGGGGTGGTCAGTTTTTATACATGATGGTATCCTAATTTTTTTTAATGAAAATTGTTTTTTCCCCTGTCCATATTGATAATCCACTTTCATCTATACATCTACGTAGATTCCCATTAATAACATGTTTATTTTATCCTCTTTCTCTTCAAGTACATATAAGATAAATTCCTTATAGAGAGTTCCATATTTTCCTTCCCCTTCAAAAGGGATGTGATATAATCTTTTTTGTGTTATGATAACTCCATATGTTCCCTAAATAACATAAACATTATCGATATCCCTCTCTAGATGAATATATTTAAAAATTGTAATTTTGTAATTAATTATTTATTATTCAAACCATATATAGTAGTTGAATTGTCCCATATTCTTTGATGTCTTTACTTCAAGAGGGTCAATATATATAAATAAAACAATTTAGTGGATCACCACCTTTTCGATCAATGACATAATATTAAAATGGTATTATTCACTCTATCATACTCCACTAAAATATTGAAATCATGATTAGAAATATGTGTAGTCACTCTCTCCCTTTATTGAATAAGAGATTTTAACAATTAGGTTCCATTTTTTTCATACCACATCAAATATCATATATATTGATCCATGAATAAGTCTATTTATTATCACATAATGGTTCATATTACTCCTATTATATTCGTGTTCCTCACAATCATTCCATCCTCCATAAAAAATAATCATATTCTTTGGTTTATATTATATCTAATGAATATCCATGTTATTTGTTATTCCTATGATACATTTGATTATATTGAATTCTATAATTTGGAAATTTTTCATTTAATCAACCCAATAATATCTTAATTCAAATATTATTGTGTCCTGAAATTTAAAACATCTTTTAGAACCTTGAAATGTAAAATTGTAAACCCACATTGAATATTAATTTAATCTTCCTAAAAACACTATCCTATGTTTATATATGTCATTATGAAAATATTTTATAGATATATTCCTATGAATTATTTATGGAAAAATCAAACGTTACATAAATGGTCAATGATAATACTTTTAAAAATCGTAAGTTACCTTAATGTACACCTGATCAATCACATCCCATAATATGTTGATTATCATCAGTTGATCCAAATATTATAACCATAACACCAAGCAATGTTCAAAGGCATGGTGAGTTTCCCATGTTCTTTTTTGAGGATTTAAAAGGCTTCTGGGACATTGAATTATATTCCCAATAAAACCCATAATCATATACCAAATAATTCATAAAAATCCCAAATTACATGTATGTCGCATTAGAGCCACTATATCTACTGAAAAGTTACTTGTATATGATCAGTTATTGGATAAACCAAGAGGACATACGACTACTCTACTGTGATGGCTAAATCAACCATAGAGTCATTGTACCTTGATCAACAAGGACTTTTCATTTGATCCCATGCCGACATGATCACTAAATCAACCAGTTGTTATCTGAACATTTGTGTGTACAGACACTGTATTAGACATCAATGCATGATCCCAATATAAATTGTATTTTTTTAAACTATAGTGATATTGAGCTACCATTCCCTCTAATATTTCATAGGTGCACGTATTTTCAATGATTATCATTGATCCCTCAGATCGACCACACATTACTAATGGATCTATTTTCCCTTTTTATTATAACATGAACATGCAAGACTCCTCATGCTTTACGATATCAATATGAGATGGTGTGATGGTTAAATGTGTGTATAATTTAATGGCTTAAACTTAATTTATATAGTAAATACCAACCAAGATGTTGATGATTATTCTAAAGGATTATGTTCCATATTTTCAAGCAGTATATAAAAGAATGAATAGTCATAAAGTCAAAAAAATTCCACATTGGAATAACCATATTCCTCATATTCATTAATAATACTCCACATCCCTAAACTGGTCATTCAATATTGGATATCATAGTTGATTTTGTATAGCCTGCCATTTTTCCACACATACAAGAGGCTAAAAAAACACTTTCTCATTCACTGAACCACACACCACAAATGGTGCTCACCCATACTCAAACTCATATCACTCGCTAATCTTAGTGGTACCTTTTATCCTGGCCACTAACTTGTTAGAGGATCATCAACTATTTCACTTTATTGGGATATCCATGACTATTTGTAGAACTTCATCTCAATTTTTATAAAAAAATTATAACTTTACATATAAATATCCAATGTTCTTCCAAGTAACACCTTTTTAAATATTTTCCTAATAAAACAGCCATATATAAAATCACTCAATTTATATTTTCAAAAAATAACATCATATTAAAACATGGATGAAATAGTAAGAAATACAACCAAGTGTATATAGAGTCTATTTAATATTTATCTTGGTTCAAATTTAGTACTGAGGTTTAAAATATCTTGTTAATTACTCTAGCCTTTGTAATCAAATATGGGATACATTTTTAAAATTACTACTTTTACCTTGGATCACCATGATAACTATCCATGGTATTTATAAAAGTTTTCAATTAGGCAATAAATTCAATATCTATGAAGATAATGGGTCAAAAGGTGTGAGTTGGGGACTAACATAGAGCTAATTAGAATAAAATGAGTTGTGACATGTGTGGAATGTTTCATGGAATAGTTGATGGCTTTGTACATTTATAGTGATGAATGGGTTTTTAATGTATCTCCTAATATTATCACATTTATGGGTATTTACTAGGATGTTTTAGTTACTATTTTGGTTTCTCTTTCAAGTGGTCATAAATTATATGTCTAATGGTGACCCCCTAAGTTACCCATTGTGTTAGAGTGGATTATATCTACTCAATTTAGATACTGGGGGAAATGATGTCCACTATTTTATTAACTCATTGCATGGTTATTTCCCATAGAAGTAGGTATGTATTTTCCCATTCCATGATTTTGATGAACATCCCAATTTTATGAGGATTACAAGGGACTATTAGTAAGACTTACTACCATGTCGTTTAATTATATACAAAAAGAGTGTGTAGTAATACACCCCTCCAATGATTTAAAGGATAGACTATTACTCATCAAACCAGTTATGAAATTTGAGTTCCACTATGTTTTGGTATTGATGTGATGAGTATGATTCACTAAAAGTAGTTGAAGAAGGCTGGTTCAAGCATCATTGTGGTATAGTTAATACATGATTTCTTGAACTTTTTTTTCATACATAATGGGTTTTCCTTCTATATTATATTGTTCATGTACTCACACATATACATTATTTTATATTATTGTGGCACAATTGGAGGGTTTTATGTTTTTTTCAAAAAGAACACCTTATATAACATATAAATCCCATTTTAATGTCACAATCTAGGTAATGGGAATAATTTAATGTATGTGTGTTGAAATTTCAATGAGTATGAGAGGTAGTCCTAAAGTAATGGTGAAGGAATCACAATATATGTTTCCATGAATTTTTTATTTTATTTATTTTTAATAGACCCCATGTTGAGGAATGGTACATATTGGGAAATCTTGTTCTCTATTATCTATGTATATTTATTATAAATTTTAATTTTGATATCGTCTGAATAAAATTAATTTTTGATTATAATATTTTCATTATTATGAATCAATTTGTGAGATTTATACTGACTTTAATTTTTATTTGGATTTTTTGGTTATGATATTGATTGTATAATCTGACCATTATATAGATAATACACTAATATTTAAATGATGACATCAAGAATAAAATGATGTAGGCCAAAGGATTTTTAGAAAACCATCTTTTTTATTGTTTTGGTAAATGAGATCCAAATTGTTAGACTCATCCTAGGGTATTATTTACATAGATTAAATCCTATAAGTATGCATCTATTATCAACCATTCTTTGATTTTTCTTTATCTTGAACTCTCTCAAGGAAGAGTTTCCTACATAAAAAAATTACCAATTAGTACAACAAGTCATTCAATTAAGACTGCACAAGAGATTAAATATGTGAGGTAAATTTTCCAATTTAGGCATCATGTTATGGTAGAGTTACTCAGACATGTGTGTCTTCATAAGGAAACTCCAATAAGAATTATTGTACGGTCAGAGGATATCACTCATAATATACACCACGGTATTTCTTTGGTATAAATTTTTATAAGAACAATAAAGAGAAGTAAAATTGATATTAAGTTTAAATTTTATAGAAAATATCCTTATTAATGGAAACATCTAATATTATATCTTTTTTAACCACAACATCACAAAAAAATTAAAAGGGGGTTTCAATTTGGGTGTGAAATTTTTCTCCATAATATAAAATGGAGATTTTCTAACATTGAAAAAGAAAACTAAGAAACATTCAATTTTAATTATATAACTATATAATATGAATACAAAATGAAAATATCCAGAATGTTTTATTTTAATCTATTCATATGGAAGAAATATATCGAACAATCATATATTGATGATTTTTTAATGTAATAAAATAAGTATCCACAATTTGTCATTATAAAGTTTAGAAATGGAAAACTGTAAATTCTTTTGTATCTATATTTGTTTACCTATCTACCAAATAATTAATACATTTTATATATAAATGTTGAAAAACTGTTCACTTATAATAATTTACAAACAAGTGAATAAAAATAAAAAAATTAGGATGTTCTCTATGTTTATCAATCTCGACTATTAAATTCAAATCATGAATATTGTTAGTCCTCCACAGTTTTTCCTATCTTCTTTCTAGAAGATTCAATTCTCTCTAAAAGTGTTTTATAATCTGACATAAAATTTTCACTTGACAATATATTTTAAATCAATTACCATAAAATTTACCCATTTTTACTAATTACTAGAAACATAAAACCATCCATAATCATTCAAATAAAACCATCAATGTCAAATCTAATCTCCCACAATTCAGAAATTATTTTTATTTTGAATACAATATGTTACCCAATCGATCATGTTGTTATTACAGTGATTGTGGAATGATGAAAATTATTCTAATTTTTAGAATGTGATATATATTTATTGATTTGGGTCACACATTAGATTAAAATCCTTTATTAAGATCATATAATCACTCTAAATTTGAACCTCTTAAATCATGAGGACAATAATCCATAATATTATATAGATGAAGATTGATGTGGTGAAACCTAGTCGATTTGGCTGTAATACCACATTCTAGACCAAAAAAAATCTAAATAAATATTTATAGGGGTAGAGAATTATGATGGATTACCAATAATTATGTTGAAATAAATTTTATTAAATCATTATATGAACATCTATATTTAAATTCTATTCCCCTGTTATAGATTGGAATGAGAATTATAGTGTGATTCCTTTGACCAAAATTGAAATATTTTCTGAAAACTCACAAAATGTGTGCATTATAATGTGGGTTTTACTCTACAGTTTCAAAAATTACATTTGAACATGACTACCCAATATCTATCACTTTTGAACTTATATATCCCCTTTCACATTGTAATAGATAATGTATAGCCCTAGTTTTTTTACTCCTTCATAGTATTTCCTAAAAAAACCTCAACCATTTATAAATATCAAAGAATAATTTACAAAGTCAAATGTGATTGAAAAATGAAAAAATACACTTCACAAAACCTCTCCCTACCTATAATAATTAACTACACTATTCTTTAATAATTCCAATAATCTTCAAGTTTACATTGGTTATAAAATTCTCCCCAATAGGTTTGGTTGGAATTAAAAAGTATCTATAACTACCATTAGTGAAATTAAACATCACAAAAATCCAAAATAGTAATAAAATATATCTTTTGTACCTTTAAGACTATGTTAAATAAGATCATTCTATAAAACAAGAGACTATGAGGGAAATATATTCTTAGAGAATACATTTTCTATTAATGAATTTTTTTTGATAATCTTTAGTACTAAGTTGATGTCCCCAATATTCGACCTCATAAATTTTCGTATATATGTTTCCAATGGATTATGTATTTCCATATACCATATATAAAATTCCCCGCAATGGTATATTTCATATTAGGATAATAATTTTACTATAAGTCCACTTATTGATCTCGTTGATCTTCAATCATAATCAACTTTATCAATTATGAAATTATTTATATAATTTTATTTTTTATTTTTTATTAATAATATCACAAATTTATCACCTTTTGATAATTATCCCAAATATTAGAGTCCTAACCATAATTTAATATCCATGTTAAAGATGAAAATAATATAATGAAAGGGTATTGTACAAACCTTCTCAAATGGAGGGTGGTTTTTGATCACCAAGGTTCATTTGATTCCTTCTAAACATTGATGTGATGAATCGTATTGTTAAATTATCCCTCGGTTAATGATCTATAGAAGTATTCCATATTTTTTATTTAATTAGATGACAATAAATATCAATGTTCTTTAATTTAGTGTATTATACCGAATATTCTATCAATTCTATGAAACTCATAATTTCACAATAGATCTCCATAGGGAAATTCACATCATTATTAATATCTTCTTATTTTTATATCATATATTGAAACAATATCCATGAATTAGTCAGTTAAAATTATTCTAACTCTGTGATTCTATGATATATTCTCCATTGAATATTTATTAGGTGTCTAATACACATGATTCCAATGAATAAGGCAGTAACAATCAATAAATTATTTTCGTCAATGTCTCTAATCCAATATCCACTAGAATAAGCATATAAATACCCAAAATTACATTCATTAAGAAATAATAAATAATTTACACTAATATTAATATACCTACTTACCCTATTTATAGTTGTGATATGCCCCTCTTTTTATTACATTAAAACCGACCTATAAAAATTGTCAGAATGAAAATTTCATGCCTTTCTATTTTCTTATAGAATAATATCTAAAAAATTATTTGATAAAGTGTAGGATAAATATCCCTTTAATCATCATGATTTAAAAAATTGTTATTATATAGAATGTGTTTTGAAATATTTTTTCTATTGAAAATGTAATACTTCTTCATAAACATCTATGCAAAAAAAAATTTAGAAATAATTATATCCCTCACTTTTATTTACCCGATGCCGAAAAAACTGTATAATCTATCAAATCCTAAATATATCATACAATGATATCATTAAAAACTCAAATTTACCTAATTATTTATTTTTTATTCCCTGGAATATGAAATCATTAACATATTTGATTACCATATACTTCATTGTAATGGTAAATTTCATATAGAGGTTTTGATCAAATCCACCACCATAAAATTGTAAAATTATTAACTATGTTTCCAACCAATCATTTTAATCCTGAGTTTCTTTTTTCAATACATATAAGTCCTTATTCAATTGTAACTATTTCACTACATCATCGTCAAATTATAAATCTAATGGATGTTTTATATTATTTTTCGTTAAATATTATATTTGATTTTTTCCACATCCATTTGAAATACCTTAAATCTTATTGGATTTATAAAGAAAAAAAGTGTCTTATTGAATAAATTTTATCCATTAGTGAATAATCTACCAATATATCTATTCCTTTTACTTATTAAAAACTATTTAAAACACATATCATGTTTTCATATATCAATTTTCTATGAACATCATATTTATTTTGGAACGCTCATTTCAAATTGATGACAATATAAACAATCTATCTTTTAATGAGATAACACATATGACTATTTATAATTGGTTAAAACTCCAATTTTAGAAAATTATGAATGATTTATCCTTAACAACATATGTATAGGACCTTATATCCAGTTACGATAGTAGATCAATGTGATCTATACTCAACATCCAAGAAGATCATGTTGGAGAAGATTTTTGTCTAATTATATTTGATTGACCAATACACAATATTTTATATCTTCAATGAGACATTGATTAACTATATTTAAGATACTATTTTCCCTCAAATTCAACCTTAAAATATACATCATATAATGAAACATACAATGTTAAAAATTAATTTCTTATTTTTATTTATTATCAAACAATTTACTCAAATCACGATTTAAAATTTTATTTTTAGCCTTCTCAACAATATGATTTACATCTGTTCCCTACAAAATATAGTTCAATATTTTATTAAAACATATATTGGACTAAATCTCAGATGAGTGAAGTATAAATATTTCATTATAAATTGTATATCCTATCTCATATTTGACTCTTTTATTTGGAATGTAACATTTATTCATAAAAACTCTAATGTATGTCAAGGTTTACTTTATCCCATTCCATATTTCATATAATGTATTATCCTATGTAGGAATTATTATATCTTTATTCGCTATATAAAAATTATAAATTCATTGATTACATTCAATAATTATTCGAGATACCAATCATAATGAGTAGATAATTTTCCATGATTTCACCATTTTGTTCCCTCCATCCACAGTACAATCTTGTTATATTGTCTTTATTAATGGGAATTAATGCTTGATTCAATTATTAGGAAAATATATTTCAACCAATACAGAAGGGTACTCGATCAAATTATTTAATTATAGAATCTTTTTTAATCATCATGTTACATTTTCATGTCACCTCGAAAAATATTTGAAGATGAGGAAAACCAAGCTAGATACGTCTTTATATTAAATTATTTCTATAATTAAAACATTAAATTACATAATAATATAATAATCTGATGAATAAATAGGTTTAATTTTTCAGGATACCAAATACATTATAAAATCATTTTAAATATCTTGATAAAATTTCATTATAATTTCATCAGGAATGATCATTTCCAAATGTTTTGCACATCAAACCCATATTCATGACTTGTGAAATAGAAACACAAGAAAGGGGTGAGTTTAAATGCTCATTAAAGGAATAATTAATATATTAACATGTTACCTTCGGTTATCTTATAAAAATATGAAACAACAAAAATAATAGAGAAATCTATGATTAAAAACATAGGGTCATAAACATTGTTCAAATTTTATAATAGAAGGATAGGTCATACCACATGGTAAAACACATAAGATATCATAATGATTTTGAAAAAAGAGTCATAAATCATGATTGTGTGGAATAACATGATCACATATAAAAAATTTCAGGACCAAAATCAATATAGAAACTCTATATTGTGGATTAGGTGTCACCACCTATTTCCCTCAGCTTGTAATGCATCACAATTAGTTTACCATTTTCAAAAAATCATTACTACTCTTTTCAACATTACCTGATGAGATAAAAATAATTACCCAATGAATTGGGGAGCTATAATGATCCCCTTTTCACTTAGAGATTATCTATAACCACACATGATTCAGGATAACATAAATAATCACATTATTAAAACATTTAAATAAGAATGTTTTTATCATTGAATTTCGAAATTTATCACATAAAAGACAACATAAAATCGATAGAATGAAAAAATATCAATCACCGAAAGAAATTTTTTATAAAATATTTTACAGGGTGGTTCATAAATAATAATATCATAGATTATAGATTCATTATGATAAATAACGGTATTTAAATGAAATAATGATATGTTTTTTTATAACATTTTAAAAAAATTTCAAAAAAGAACAAGTTACATATAGTTTTAGAAATTCATTTTAAAAAGTTGTGAAATGATAATATATTAATATAATATATTTATAATATATCCTTTTCAAATTCATAAATATTTCTATGGTAAAGGTGGAGAAAAAAATATTACTTCATATTTTTAAAGGAAACATGATTTGGATAATTTAAATTACCTTAATTAAAAACCCATATCATCAAAATTGTAAAAAAAAAATATTTCAAAATTTATAAATTAATTTGTGACGATAAAATAAATTAATACATGCAAGTATTTCAAATAAAAAAATGAGAACATTAGTATTAAGTGGAAAATTGATATAAAACAAATATCTAATTAAAAGATGGAGGTATGTTCTTGAAATCATCATAAGTTTATATGCAATAATGTTCTAGAAGGAAAATAATAATTAAAAGCCTAATTTTTCATAATGTGATTTTTTTTAATAATATAAACCGTGAAATATATTAATAAATAGAATATTTATGGGTAAATTTCAAAAGATACCATATAATGGAAAGAAAGAGATTTGAGTTTCCAAGGACCCATACTAATAAAATAGTTTTGGATGTAAGGAACATTGGAAGGTGGTTTATATGGAAAAAATATAAATATAGATAATTCAAGAAAAAATACCACATAATAAAATAGTAGTTAATAATTTATCCAACTTATATTAAATATGTTCGAAATTGAAAATATTAAATCAATGAATGACAATTGAGTTAACAAATACCCTTACAACTTGAGGTTAATTTAAATCCGTACCTACTGTAAAATATATATTAATTATGAACATAAATTACAATGAATAAAAGTTATTTCAGGATATAATATTACAATCAAGAATAATTTAATCCAACTTAAATAAATTAGGTCTATAATATAAAACATGCCTTAATAAAGAGAACATGAGATGAAAAAACCTTTAAACTGGTAATGATTTATTCAGTAGTTTCATCCATAATGATGTAAAAGTAAAATAACTATACTAATTGAATACTAATGATCCTTATTTATAAATATAAATATTTAATATATACTTTTATAATCATTCTATTCATATATATATATATATATATAATTTTTCATTTTTTCCAGTTTAGGTGTATATAATTTAATGGTTAATAAACATTTCGTTAGAGTAGTGCTGATATTCAATACTTATAAAAATATTATAATTATCGAATAAATAGTTTTTTTATATGTCATTCTTTATAATTATTAATTAAATTTAAATTTTTTTTCATTATATTTTTAGTATATAACCTCGATGATGAAACTAAGAAACAGATTTTGTTCTATTTTTTTAACCCACATAGGGTGTTTTCTTATGTAATGAAAATAATATTAATTTAATACATCTAGAAATTTTTTTATTTAAATATTTATATTATATTAAAAAATCATTTATTTTTTATTAATCATCTATCTAATAATTTCATATTATTATTCAAGTATGCCATCAAACTATCCAAAACATGATCATGTCATGATTAATAGATTTTTTAGAGTTGATTTAGTTTCAATATCCTCACACTTTTATAATTGTTATAAATTGTAGTGTTTATTAATATAATATTTCATATTTATAATTTAATTATATGAAAATGTAATTTATATGAAAATATAAAATAATAGTAATAAAGGGATTTTCTTTTTAGTATGCTTGTTTCAAACGATTGAATTAATATTGATTGTTTATTGATCATTTCATTATTTGGTTACAAATATTTTCATAAACTAAAATTAATGATATCTTAAATATAATATTTATCCATTAATACTATTATAATGACATCATATTTAATTATATTCTATATGAAAAAATTAAAATCAAATATTATATAGTTGCGGTATTATATATTTACACAAGGTAGATTATTCATTTTTCAATATAAAGGTACAAAAGTATAATATATTTTATATTTAAATAATAAAAAATATGTTATAAATATAAATTTACTTATTAAATATATCATTACTATCATATTTATATGGTTTTTAAGGATAAAAAACATTACAAATTGTGCAGGCGGCAGTCTGTACACACCCACGAATGTGATTCTCACTATTCATAAAAAAAGGAAAATTGTGGATAATGATTTTAAAATAAATATAATAAAATACCATTATATTAATGATGATAATATTATAAATTTAAGATTTTATAATTCTATTTTATGTATAATTAGTGTGGAAAACATAATTTAAATGAGAAAGTAATGATTGGAATTTATACCTCACTTCTTGGATTATATAATTTTTTAATGAGGTGAAGCCCTTGAGTTATAGTATAATCCGAAATAGAATAACTTTTCGGTGTATATGATTGTTAAAAGGAGTTTTTTGATGACATTGGGTCAAAATTTTGTGGTTTTGGTGTGAGGGGAGGTGGAGAGAGATGTTGGAAAAAAATACCTCAAGGTATCATTGAATAATTTTTGAGGTGATTGTGTTTATTGACAAAGTGGACATCTGTCTTGTGATTGTTGAAAATGAAAACCATGACTTACATATTTTTTGACAAAGGGGATTTCAGGGTGGCATGTCGAGTTCAAGAGATTTATTTAATGATCAATGTTTGATTCAAGAACTTCGAAAAAGGAATGGATGATTTGGAGGAGGTACAAAATGAAAAGATACAAGGTGCCACCGTTTTCCCATGTTTGCCAAATTCTTGGGCCTGAAAATTGATAAATGAAGAAAAGTGGTTTTTGGCAAAGTGACATGAGAACTGTGTACTTGATAGAGGGGAAACATGAATGCCTAATTTTTTTCAAGATCTAAACCTCAAAATATGGGAAAGGGATATTGGGAACCCAATTTTTAGAGTTGGATGAGCAAGTGATTTGCGCGATAGAGACTTTCTTGACGAAACATGTGTGCCGTAGGGAGTCTGGAGCACCATCATGTTGGGTGTCCAAATGCATATAAATATAGATTGACCGCTCCTCATTCAGGGTAGAGTTCAACAGTTCGAAAAATCAAAGCTCCCGTCACGTTGGTGTGGTGTTCGGGAAAGTGGTGTGTGGTCGTGAATGTATATGTTGCGTGCCAAGTGATAGTTGCACACCTAAGGTGTTTTGGGTGAGAAAGTAAGTGAGTCACACAATCTTGGAGTTGCATAAGCTTGTGACGCGCAAGTGGTTGAGGAGGACTTGCACGCTGAGACTTTTGCGCCGGGTTATAGAAGGGCTCTATGTATGGTTGTTTCACAGTAGTGGTTCAGGGCTGTGTGGAAGTTGGATGATTGCCCGATACCCTCAGTGCAAAGAGAGATTCATCTACGGGTGAAATTTGGACATCAAAAGAACATCCACATACAATAGAAGATGTATTAATTGGTGGCAGTGAAGTAACCTACAGGTCTATAATCTGTGAGCGGATCCTTTCCAGAGCAGTGAGCAAAGGAAGAGGAAAAAGGTGATCCTCTTTACCATCACTGAGCTAGAGAGAGAGATAAATATTGTGGGACCATTGGGAAATCAGTGATCAGGCCCTAAAATTTGTAAAGGTAGAGAGATAATGAAGAGGGAAAAGGTGATCCTCTCCACCAGTAGTGATCCAAAGAGAGAAAAACTGGGAGTGACCCTTGGGAAAGCAGTGAGCTGACCATAAACTTTGTAAAGGCAGTGAGCCTGGGAATAAAAGTGATCTATCCCAAACCCTCTAAATATCAGTGTGCTTATAGTAGATTTGGTACATCAAAACATTGTCGGTGTATGCTACTTTTCCATAGCCTAGTGAGGGTGAACCAAGTAAAAATTGATGTGTCCTGTGAATTCTTTGCTTTCTGTTTATATTGTGAAATGAGAAAGATAGAGTAAAGTGTTTTTCTTAATAGTGAAACAAGATCAGAACTAGAATTATTTTTTAATTTGTCATACCCTGATTCACCCCTATTAGAGTATTCAGCCTTGTGAACCTAACAAGAGGAGATCCCATACTATACCTACAAAGGCAAGACATTTTTTAAAAGTTTCAAAACATTTAAGAAAGAAGAGGTCACTCTCAAGGAATGTGGCTCCCAAAGTTCAAAGATATTGGTACATGATAGATATATGGTTAATAATCATAATTAATGTTTTTTGAAACATGTTTTATTCACTTTATCCGACTCATTATTTATTTTATGATTTTATCTTTTACTATGGTAATAAGATTTTACCTAAGGTAACTTAATGATTATGACAGAAAATTAGTCGTTACTTATTATATAAATTGGACCTACAAACTATAATTCAGAAATATTTTTTTTCTGATTCAATTTCTAAATGTAAAAGAAATTAATCATAATACCGATTATTTATAATATATTAAAACCACTTTTGGAAAAAATATTACTTTAGTTCTTTAATACTAGTCATAGACTTATAAACTAATATAGACTGTTAAAAATAAGTTATTTCAATTATAAAATACCTATTTTATTAATAAATATGTTTCAAGAAATTTATGTCATACTTATAAGTTAATAATTGTATAAAATAATATGTATTAGTATCAAAGCTATTCTGCATTAATCAATTAAAAATAAAAAGAATCTGAAAAATATCATAATTCCACTATAAGATAATTTTAAATTTATAAATTTATTAATGTTATTCATATTATCTAATTGAAATTAAAAAATTCATATATCTATCGATATAATGAAAATAAAATATATAAGTAGACTTCTATTAAAAAATGGTATTTTAAACATTTGGTTTTCTTATTGTTATTTCATATCAATTTATAATTTAAATGATGTTAATATATTTATTATTATATATATATTTGTAAAATTGTTTTATTTTGTATATCAGGTTTAAAAAATACGTAACAAAGTGGTTCATTGAAAAAAATTGATTTAGTTCTTTTATAATAAATAGTCTTTTCCAAATACCGTAAAAATAATTATTTATAATATAAAATTTAATTTTTCTTCTCCATTGATTTTAAAATATTAATTTGAAATTTTTATTCAATATTTTATTAATAATAATAATAATATTTTTGTGTACTTAATGTATATATATATACATATAATAGTATATATAAATTTTTTATCGTGAGTAATATTATATTAAATTGAATACTTAAATATAAAATACTTTAGTATACCTATTCGATAAATAAACAATGGTCGTATCTATGACGACCATATTTTATTCAAACATATATACACCCATACTAATATTATTGGATTCACACTTCTCATTTCTATAATTTTCATTTCAAATCTCTCAAAATTGTTTCTCCGTTCATATTATTTTGTTACATTTTTTGTTCTTCCATACTAATAGTGATTTATAAAGGTGGCCATGGTCAACGGGAGATTAAAATTATAAATATATTTTTTTTTTCAATTTATTATTCCTATTTTAGTTATTCATTTTTTATTTATTTAATCATCCATGATGTGCCACACTTTGTTTCATGTGCTTTTATTGTAATGTTTTACATGTATTGAATAAAGTGTTGTTAGATTAGTCCCTATATTTTAATACATTTTACCTATTTCTCCCAATTATTTGGAAAAAATAAAAAATACTAATTTTTGTCATTATAAACATATAGTTTATTTAAATAATATGTATCCAATAAAATAATGGTGTTACTTTCACCCTATAATATATTCAAGTAATTATAAATTTAATTATAACATACAAATGGAAATAGCTATTGGCATAAAAATTTTCTAGATTAATATAGATATATTTTTTTGTGTGATGTTGAAATTAAAATCCAAAAAAGATATCTATTTTCTTGTAGTAGGATTATCCATAATGCTGACTTTTTGTCCAACTATTTAGGCCATGTGTCTACTATTATTCAGGGTCAATAACCAAATTAGGTGTTTTTTCATGCGGTAGTTTATAACCATCCATTTATTGGTATAATTATATAGTTTAATATGTAATATTTCTTCATTACTATAGATAAAGTTTTCTAAGTTGAGGGATAAAATTGATCACTAAAACCATGTTAAATTTTTAAGAAGGAAGGATAATAATATTTACAAAAAAATATCCTATAAATTTAAACATGGAATATTACAATAATACCCGTAAAATATTTTTTTGAAAATAGAATAATCTTTAATTTTATTTAATAACCTCAATAAACTTATTATATATACTATAATTCCAATATTAAAATTACAATATGGTATTTATAAATCTTGATTAGAGGGTACACATACCTTAAATATGAGGATCCACATGGGGTGTAGTACTTTCATTGGCATTCCTTTTTTTGCACATGGTCTTAGAGCTTAGTAATTATCATCATATTAGTTAGTAGTTACAAAAGGAAATATATTTGGAAAATTCACATGTTCCTCATAGACAGGTCATTGAATTATTAGTGTAACCATAAAATAAAATATATATCTTTCTATTATGTTAACATAACTCTTAATTTTCACTGAAAATTTGAATCCCAATGAACCCCTATTCTACAAGTATATCCTACTCAATTTCACTTAATTAAATTACTGTGTTTCTTCTAACCACATTTGTGACATATAGGTTGTTGTATATTTTTTATTTCATCATATTCATTTCCACAATTTTCACGAGCCTCCATCACTCTCTTCACTAGCACACTCAGAATATTAATTATGGTTATATTATTAATCCAATTTAAGAAAGTTAACTTAGAATAATAACCATAATTATTAGTAAATCTCATGTTATAATGTGTAAATAATTTTAATAGTCACTTAGTTTTCTCTCACACCCATTGTTAAATATTTTTTATATGGTTCATCCCTTCTCTAAAATGAAATGGGGAATATATGAGTGATAAAAAATTATTATTATATGTGATTAAAAAAATTAATATCATAAAAGGGATTAAACCTTAAAAATTGTATCTCTTTTTAAAATATTACGTTATCCTATAATTAATTTAATTTAAACTATGAAAATATAAGATTAACGTTGGTTACTTTATGTTGGGTTATCCTATAATTCTCAACTTAATTCATCAGTGTATCTATGAAATCAATCCTTTATAGAGGATCTTAAACATTATATGGTAAACTATATCGAATCCCACAGGATTTCTTATATAGTTGTTATGTCTAAGGCATACTCATCATACATCATAGTTATGATCAATTCAATGCTCAACCATCCCTTTTCAAGGTGATTATGCCTAGAAAAATCTATGCATTATCAACATCAGCTTTTTAGTATACATAAGTGGATTTATTTCCATTTAATCCATACATTAAATAATTTTATTAAATTACCATTTACATATGATCATATCTAGTATCTTTATTTTTTTTATAAAACCGAAATCCAATAATTAACGTAACTATTTAAAAAAATTAATAAACCATTCCTCCGATACCATCTGAGGTGACTTATGAAAAAAATTATTTTAAATAATTTCCCTAATTGAAACAATATATTATTTAATAATAACATCATCTAGAGAATTGATGTGTTCCATACCTTTTGAGTCTTTTCGCATAAGAAACTAATTTAAAAAATCTTGAGATAAGTTCCTCATAAATTTCACATAAAATATATTCTCCTAGACACTTCACAAGTTGAACTCATTTTCATGACTTAAGAAACAGAATAATTATATTGGTGTGAGCTTAAATAATTGGTATCAGAATAATTGAGATGACATTATACTATCCAAGTAGTGAAGATAAGATTATGTGAAAAAAAGAAGAGAAATATCATAGTAAATGTTCGTAAATTAATTAAAACTATTTATATTTCATAATAAGAGAAAATGTTATATCTTGGTATCAACCATATAATGTGGTGTAAATAATTTGAAAACATAAGACACAAACCAAAATCTAGGGGAATAAAATTTTCACATAGTAAAATAGCTTCACACTAATATAATAATAGAAAGTTAGTGTTATGGATCGGTAATCAACACATTTTTGTCGAAGTGGATTTACCATTATTAAATGTTTCCCATAGTAGATCAGGAATCACAAAATATTTTCTATTTTGGATTATTTATCAATACTCATTTCACTGTTATATCATGAGATATAACGATTTACCCAATTCATTGGATATCAATATAGGTCAAAATTATCCCATAAATATTATGCATAAAAAAAATTTACACATGAAAACATCAATTCATCAAATCCTTAAAAACAAAAAAACTAACGGTTTAAAATAACATTTCAAAATGTATAACATAAATAATCACATAAACTATATAAAATAATAAATAATATAATGAACCAAATCGGAAATTCATAAAATCATTTAAATGGAAGTTAAAAAATATAAAAAAATATAATACATATCTCTTTGGATAAAGAGAAGAATTAGAGTGAATTCATGGAATGATATTTTTTAAAAAAATGTTTAAAATTATCAAAAACAGAAATATATATGGATTATTTAAAAAATTATTTTAAAAATATATATTGTGAAAAAATATATATAATCCATAAAATTTTAAAATAATCTCTAATAATGGTTCCTTATAAAATATAAAAATTATTTCTATAGTAAATGTGGATTTGAAAATAAAACATCATATTTTAAAATAAAAATCATTTTCAAAATTTTAAATTACCTTTGCTGGAAACCCATATCATTAAATTTTTAATAAAAGAAATAGTTTAAAAGTGGTAAAGGAATGTTTGATGATTACATAAATTGATACATATATGGATTTCAAAAAATGAATAGAGAGTATTGGTGGTATGTGAAATCATATACTTGAGATAAAGAGACATGTAAGAGATAAAGGTTAATTCTTGATAACATCATAAATTTATGTGATAGAATGATAAATAAGGAATCCTTAAATTAAATGAAAAATTTTAGGAAAATATATAAAATTTAAATTCAAATTAATAAGGAAATTAAAAAATAATGATGATATTTAAGTTTAATGTTCAAATTATAATTGATCACATAAAGGAAGAGATTTGAGTTACCAAAGTAACTTACAGAAATAATAGTTAATGATGTTATAAACATTTTAAAATCGAATTATGTGGAATTAAATTATATCCTTGGAATTATAGAAGAAATATCACATAATTTAGTAATAATAAAAAATTTAACCCAGTTATATGAAAGGTATTAAGGAAGGAAAATTCTAACTCAATGAATGATAATTGAGTTAGAAAAAACCCTTAATACTTGAAGATAATTTAAATCAGATAATTTGGAAAGAGAAATTATAAAATTGAAATTAAATTTCCATGAATTGTTTCTAATATATATTATATCAATTTAGAATCAGATAAAACACATAATATTATGTAGATGAATAATAAAAAACATGTCTCACAGAGGGAAATTTGAGATTAAAAAACCTTTTAAAAGGTCCTCAGTAATGATTCAAATGCACTAAATGTTTTAGAAAATTAAAATAATTTTATTAATTATAATCCGATAAACATTATCTATAAATATAACTATTTATATATCTCATTTATAATCATTACACATATATAATATTTAATTTTTACCTATTTTTCCATATCGAGTATTTATAATTTTAATGGGTCTTATCAGTTATATAGAAGTGATGATAGTATTTTTTCATCTTACAATGTTGTTTTATCGCAAATAATTAATTTTTCTATAATATATTATTGTTAAATATTTATTATCTTTTAATTTACCTTCAGTAATGAACTAGAATTTATCATAGTGGATAAAATCAACCACACACTTATTTTGGTGAATTTTAACACATAAGTAGTGTTTTCACAGTTAATGAATGATATATTGATGTAATCCTTCTAGGAAAAAATCATTATTGAAATTTTTATATATATTATAACTTTAATTATGTTTTCATAATCTTCCATGATATAATTTCATAGTATTATTCATATAGGTAGTCAATCTGACTCCAATATAAACATGTCCAGATTAATGGATAATTATAACATGATTTAGTTGAATTGAAAATATAAATGTAAAATAATTATTTAATTAATATTTTATTAGTGTGATATGAATTAATTTGAAAAGAATTATAAAATTATTTAAAGTATATTATAACAAAACAAAATTTGAATAAAATATTTTCTTATGGGTGCATTTGGTTTAAATGATTCAATTAATGACGATCATATCATTAATAGTTTATAAAATATTTAATAAAATAACATTAATTATATCATTAAAATTATATTTACCCATTAAAGTAATTCTTATGACCATAAATTTAATGTATTAATGAAAATATAAATTGAAGTTAATCATTCCATATATATGTTAGTCCTTATGTATATGTGGTTAATGATTTAATTCTCCATAAAATTAAAGTAATCTACAATATGATTTATCATTTTAGAATATCAAATATTCTATTAATAATTTTTATTATGTTCAATATTAAGACAATTCGTGTAAGGTTGTTAGGGAAAAGAAAACCTGATGCTTTATGGAAGATTTAGTCCACACACACACACACACACAAATTTCATTTTTTATTTTCTTAGTGGAAAATGGGATGGATGGATAATAATTATTCCATAATTATATTAAAAATCAGTATATTAAGGATAAGTATTAAATAATTTTATATTTTTTTAATGAAATTTTATTAAGTTTGAGTGTATAAAATGAAAACTAAACGAAAAAGGGAGGTTATGAACTTATTACTCTCTTCTTGTATTATATCTATTTAGAAGGGGGTTTAATTGTTTAGTTATGGACCTTTGAGAATAAAAAACCTCTAAATGGTATTTAGGAATTTTATGGGGATGGTTGTTTATATTTTTTTATAACATAAGGGGTTTTCCTATAAGGGTATGTGAGGAGTGGTGAGTTACATTTAATAGAAAAAAAAGATGAAATATTTTTAAACCCCAAATGTTTCAATAGTTTGAAGTTACTCTTATGGAACGTGGATAAAAAATTAATAGATAATGGGGTGGGAAATAGATAATGGTGAGAGAACCTAAACGATGATTTTTAACCCTTATTTTAATCTTTTTTCCAACCCTTTACCCCAGAATTATTAATTTTTTTAATTTAAGGTTTTTTGTGGTAACTATATTTTACCTAATGTAACTTAATATTCACGACACAAATTACAGTGGACCTTACAAAAATATCTCCCTCTAAAATTACCCCTATTAGGCTAGTAATTAAAGAATAGAGAATATGATTGCTGGGTTTGTCCTCCAATTGGCCTTAGGATGGTGACTAACATTGATGGTATAAAAATATATTATATGGAAGAAAATACACTCAATAATAATTGGGGTCAGGATTTAGGATAGATAAAATATAAATAAACTAAATAACATTATATAAAATCAAACTTCAATCATTCCAAAATACATGGATATTGTATACACTTGTAGATGAAATTATCTATGTTAATACAAATGATTAGTCACATGACAACAATTTAATAAATTATCAAACACCCAAACCGGTAATATCATGATTGATCCCTAAAATCCTCTTATAAACCAGAAAATATTTTATTTTATATATATAGTGAGAAAAAATGTATAATCAATAGTGTTATACAAAATTTATCTCATGTTTTTGTGAAAATAAAATGATAATGCACAATTTAATACATTCCATAACAAATATGCACATAAAAATGCAAACTAACCAATCCAATCATCATCATGCCACACTCTCCAATTAACATATCGAATATAACAACATAGTATCAAATAAGTAATAAATAAAATGTTCTATACCACTTATGACACATTTATTTTACTCTCTAACACCCCATAATCAAATATTCTATTATTTCAAACCTTCCATGCATATCTTAATATACATTCATATATCTATGATGTGGGTCAACACACATTCTTACAATTCCCAACATCTAATGTGGTCCATCACTTGGTGGTATCATATGTCAATATCCACATCATATCGACATCATAATTTCATTTATCTTATCCATGATAGTTGGGTATCATTTACATGAAAGACATATACCTCACTTCACCCTCATATGATGCATGTCCACTCCCATAAATCAAATCCTCATTATCTCAGGGTGATCTCCATAACCAAGATGTATCAACCATTGACATGTATCTATGATCAAACCATATCATCATTAATACATTGAAATTAAGAGTGAGGGAGGGGTGGTATCCCACTATCTTATCCATAACCACCCTAGATAACATGGAACATATCAAGAACCCAATAAATTTGGGTTTTGTTACAGTTATCCAACTCAAATGGGGTGCATATAGAAATAACATGACAATACAATATAAATAAATAAGTAGATGTTACCAATCAATGGGTTAACATAAATTTAACTTAAATTATCCAAAACACCACCACTATAAATCATGACATTTATCACTACCATTTCCACCACTATACAAATCACATCACACAACTCCCAAACAAAATCACATAGTTTCAACTTTCGAATTCATGTTCCACCTTTTTTCATATTATTGTTTTCTAAAAACAGTTATTTACTAATCTATTTCAATAATATTTTCAATTATAATTAATTTTTCCATAATTTCATTTCATCTAACTAACACACATCAATATAATCCTATTATTATATTTACTTATATCCAATTATTATTCATTTACCAAAACATGTTTTTTCAGTTTCAACATTTTAATTCATTCCAAGCCTGACTGAGCATCAAAAACAACTAAAAAAATAATATCTCACATAAACCAAATTTAGCACATCCACCACATTACATATTACAAGTCCTATCACCACATAAACTATACACCCCATCCACCGTATATTATTGAAAATCTACTAACAATTAAAATAACCACTTCTTCATCGCCTACCATATTCCCCATCCAATATGGTCGCTATAAAATCTACACGAACTGCAAAATGATTCACACACACCACATAGAGTAACATAGTAATAATATAATCAAATGAAAAATTATCAACTTCCATTATTTAAAACAAATTTATATTTAACAAGGGATTATTTACATTAATTTATTACATACCTTGTTTATTATAATAAAAAAACTATATTTCTATATGAATAAATTAATTATTAATATTTTCATTATAATCCTTTTATTTTTGGTGATATCAAAAAATATACTTAAAAAGGGAATCAAAATCATATAGACTACATAATAATTAAGGCTCTTAACAACCTTTATTTTTTTCAATGAAAATAAGCTTGTATAATCCCATTAAAAATATCATCAAAACCTGTAAAAATTGAGATTTATCCACCATAATATACAATTCCAATTTAATATGATTATTTATATTCTTATAATTACATTTTCCTTCCAAAAAATTAATAATAAAATAATTTAATCCATAAATATGTACATAAATAGGGTAGAACAAAGATCCTCATCCTCAAACAATGCTTTTTGAATGGTTTTACGCAACAGGACAAAGAAACAATAGAAAAACTACAACTAATATGAAATCAATGTATAAATAATAATAGACCTATGTATACTGAAAATCAATTCTTAACCACACCTCATTAAAAATAATATCACCCCTATAATTTCTATAAAGATTAAAATTGTAAATAATTGGATAAAGACGATATTTCCCCTCGAATAGAAAATATCAATCCTTTGGAAGCTAAGGGATAATTATATAGGATTGTGGATGAAGGATCCTTAAAAAAACATCTAGGTTTTTGAAAAACCATAAGAAAAAAATTATGGAATGTTGTAAAAATGAAGGTTCCTAGAATTTATAAATAGGGAAGTCCTTGACCCAATCACGATGTGAAACACTGATTTAAATCATAAGTTTTCATGATATTCTGAAATTCAAGAATTCAATTCAATTGAATCCATGAATAACCCCAACCAAAAAAATGAAAAAAATTCCACAAAATTTTTGGACATCACTTTCTTTTATTTATTCTTTATTTAAATAATTATTTTATTTTTTTGTTTTATTAAGAATAATAATCCCTTTAAAAACATCATGTTGTGAATCTCCATCCTCCACGATGTGAATTTGAATTCATGTCATAAAAACGAATTCAAATCCCAAACATGGATTAATTTCATGAATAACAAACTATAGTAGGATTACACCTCCAATATCTGTTGAAACATCCATCAGCAACCTACAAACACCTCTAACACCCAAGACTAATTTTTTTTTGGGTGAGAAGCCACATATTGTAACATTTAATTCCTCTCAAATCGTTCAAATCCACAAGAACAAAAAAATTATTATAAATAAATGTAAGGTTCCCAAAAACTATCCCAAGAGATACCTCTCAAGGACCGCATTACATCTACAACACTTCTACAGACTAATCACATCAAGTCATGAAAAAAACAGCCACAAAACATCACACACTACTACAACACTATCATCCAATAAGCATAACATCACAATATACAACAAATATTATTTTTTACATCACATTGTCTTAAATATTCTCCAAAAAATATCAATATATATATACCAATACATCAACCACCATAATTTGATAAAAACAATTCCTCATCCAGATAAATCAAGGAAACAGACCAACCATATCTGGATATTTTACATTTTGTGTGGAACTAACTCAACCTCATGGTTTAAATGCATGTCATTAAAATAACACATATTTATTGGGAAGGGTTTCCCCTCTAAATATGATTATATAATTAATGAACACTTCTATAAAGATAAAAACCGCATAAATCATTAATATTAAGGAATTAAATTATAAAATAATAATGAAACAATGAGAAACTCAAAAAAAGGGTAATTGGATGGAAACTATGTCTTAATATATAATGTATTATCCTCAAACACACTATAAATATATAGAACATGAACTATGGGGAAATTTCATCCATGAATCATTTTCTCTCTATAATATTGGATCTCTAATAATAACTCAATGAACATCTCTTCACCATTGATATTCCACTCTCTCTAGTCAATGATGTGGAATTCATCAAGAATATAATGATGAATCTGGAAAATGTGGTAGAAATTATGGATATTTGTTACATATGGTGGAAAATAAAACAATTTCACCACCTAACCAACACACTCTAATACCTCAAATGGTTAAAAAACTAGGGAGAAAACATTCTTTATGATAAACCTTAGATTCCCCTGATGAGGGGAACCATTATGAATACAAGTTCTCTAACATCAAAACCAAGGGCCTTTGCCTAAAATAAATATAGGATTCCTAAAATTCATGAACATATTCAATCCACTCTTGGACCATCAATATCTTCTCATTCATGCACTATAATAAATTAGAATGAGGAACCGCTAACTCCCCATCCTCTATCAAGAACAATGAAGAATGAAATTGTAAAAAATGAAACACCACCAATGAAGCCTTCATAATGGAATATAGATATTTTTTATTGGATTAATATTAAAAAGGAGGTAGGTACCTTAACTGTGATCCAAAAAAATCTAACACACGCGATTGAAACATATTCATCAATGTTTGGATGATCCGCTATATTTTCTAATTAGTAAAATGATGGAAAACTTTGTAAAGGTAACAATAAGAGTCATAGTAATGCTGAAACCATCTCCAGACCCATGAGGTAAAAAAATATCCCAATCAGAGATTATGTTCCTTAGTTCCCCATGACGCCAAAGTATATCATCTACATACCACCACACCAAATCATCAAAAGAACTCAATTCATGTATTTCCAAAAAATGAGTAAAATTCATTTTTAAGTCCATAATATCCCATATTTTATCATATCCACAATGATAATGGGGTAAAATAGTGATAAAATACAATTATATGTTATCCATTTCAACATAGGTATGTCCAAACGATGTAACAACTCACCAGAAACATGGTTCCCAACTATCATCTATTGGATAACCAATCCAATTTCAATTAACTCTACCACAAAATGCTTCATCCCAGACCACCAAATATGCCTCCACACATTACAAAACATAATATATAAACAACAGATGCATATATTTTTTTATTTATATATCTGAAGTATAACTGACATGCACATCATGAATTATAATAACAACCATCATTGAACCAACATTAAGTTTTGAACATTTTCTGACAATCCATTTGTATGATCACTATGACCAGAAATGTCACTGATCAACACTTCATCTATGTTTACAAATTGAAACTCTTACACCTAACGCATCATGGGAAATTAAACTATCATATAATAATGAAAATATGCATCACCAAATACCAATTTATCAACATGTGTAAATACATGTTCCTCCATCCCTCTCCAAACATAGTCAATCTCTTGAAAAAAATGGAAACAAAATTCCTCTTTCCTATAGCATAGCAGATATAATAATATTTATCCCAAAAAGACTCAATAAACTTATATAGGTGTAAAATCATATCCAACAAATAGAAAAAATATTTTAGGCTCTTTTAGTATGAGGAAACCACAAATAACTCATCGAGGATCTCATGATGCCATAACATCAGTGTAAAAACAATCACATCCAACTCTAGATCATGTGTGGAATAATTATTCAAATTTAGACCTGAATATTGAGTAATATAAGAGATAAACACTAAAAAATATCATGATGTATCCAAATACTAAAATGGGCTATAAAAAAGACAACAAATAGTATACTCCATTCATTAAAACAATGAAAAGAAGAACTAATGAACATCACATTCAAGTAACCAAAAACAACCTAGAACTCATTAGTCTATAAAAAATATTTTCATTCCATGAAATGATATTATTGAGTAAAAAATATAAGATAAATCAAACATATATCTTATGTAATATCCTGTAACACCATGTAGACTACAAACACTAACTACATTTTGAGGGGATTCCAAAGAACCAAATACCTTAACCTCTAATTAATCCCTGATCAAACCCTAATACAACACCATGTTTCCAAGAATATTTCCTTATCCTATCCAGAACAATCACTAGGATATATTTAAATAGATATGATGGTGTTGAATATCTATCAAGAATGTATTTAGATGAATTATATGATCTTCTTTTAACATCAAGTAAATCAAGGTTTCATTGATGAAAATGACTACAAACTAGTCCTAGAACTCATGGAACATTGAGTTCATGATACCTATGAACTATAATAGTGAATTAATAATAATTAATGTCATTACCATAAACATTCAATGGCCATTATGGAACCTAAATATAATTTTTTGAACATCCTCATCCTTCACATGCATGTGGTGACATTTTGAGCACAAATCGATATTTGAAAACTAACTAGTTCCGTTCAGTTGGTTGAACATATTTTCAATACATATAAGGGATAATGGTTCTTGAATACCACTTGATTGAATCTCAGTAGACTATAACAAATCATGGAATACCATTGACCTTATCAGATAGAAACACACGAGAACCTCAACTAAGATAAAATATTTCAAATGAATCCCCTTTTACATTAGGTCATCAACATTAAGACTCAACTTTCACAACTATATAGGTGCCATTTGATAAGGACCCATCATAGTCACAAATGAACCTTATTATAACAATATCAACATATCAACATCACATAAAAGTTGTAGAGTTATAATATCATATGAAAAAAATCATATAACTCTTCCATATACCTATGACCTACCTCAACCTAAGATTCCTCATAAAGATCTGTCATCTATGATAGTAGAGGTTTTACCTTCCTAAACCCATTTCATTACCCTATTTATAAATAAAAACCATTGAATTCCTGTCAACATAGAAAAAAGAATCACTCCTCTAAAATCACTGATGGGTGCTACCCCATCACCAATATACTCCTATGGAAGACATCAAACAATGAAATATGGACTAAAAATTGAATATAAAATAGAATGGGGAAAGGGATGTCTCTCCACCAATAGTTTAAAATAATACACCTATGTTGGATAAAAGGAGTATGAGGTTCTGGATGAAAAATAGTTCAAGAACATGGTAGATGATAAATTAATTATCCCATGAACTACTTCATGATATTTTGGAACTAGAACATTCATCACATGCATCTTCCCAACCACTACTTCACTACCTAAAAACATATGGCCTCCATGAATTCACACTACCCATGGCTCTTGAGGGTGGAGACCATAATGTGAGATCCATATTCTGAATCTATGAGCCATTCGATACCAAAATAAAAATCCAAAATTCCCTCACATTAATCTTATATACATTGAGACTAAAAGTTTCTATGAACCCATTAGAAATGACATGAAATACCTTATCATTAAGATGAACTAAAAAGGACATATGAGGTTGGTTCTCTACTAGTCAGATTCCCAACTAACTAGTCATCCATTATCCATTTCCAGAATACATTTTTTACACGATTCCCCATTATACACTCTCACAAGGATCACTTCCATGTGAATTCATCGAATCGATATCATCTACCTTATTCCCCCCATGAACTATAAAATAAGAAATCATTGGTTTATTTCATAACCTATTTTCTTGGTGTAACAACTCTTCTTAATAACAATATCAAGAATCGTCTTCTGGGAATACATCAGAAGAAAATTACAGGTGGTCTTTGAATGTAACCATATATTCCCAAAAAGAATGTAAACATAGTTAAAGGTATAGTAGCTACTAACACTTTTCCAAATTCATCATGATTGAAAATAATTCCAAATGAAACTTCATCAGGAAATATAACCCTAACATAACAATCTCATTGTTATAAACAAGATATAATATCCACCACAAATGTGTAGATCCATGTATATGACCTACTTCGAATGGTGTATAAAACTCATCAAATGTTAGAAACTAGCAGAAATTTATGTCATGATTTTAAAGACAACGATCTTCTCGTAAATGGGAAATTATCCCCGTTAATATTCCTAATATATTCTATTGATAGGAATGTAACAACTATTTATAATCCTCATCATCCTGTATTTGGTAAATCCTATAACGATCTACCGAATTGGCCTACTAAACCTCTAATATCTAAGATACACGCATAATATGATCATGATTCATTCTGGACATGTAAGGTCAAATACTAATCCTAGTATTATCGAATTTTATCAGAGTTAATTTAATATATATTATTTTATGAGTTGAATAAAATAAATCCTGACACATGTACGTCCCTCAAATCTAAACCTTGAAAATGGGATCAACATAGTTAGTAATTTTGTAGACTCTGGGTACTTACATCAAATCACGTGGGGCCCAAAGATTGAATGTCTTATTTAGTATCCCTCTCCCATGTCAAATAAAAAGATCAATTTGAACTTTTTACTACCAAAAAATATATTCATAAATGTTCGGAACTCAATGATCGATAATATAACTCAAATAAAAACATTGATACTACTCATTCATGAACCCTTCCTCCAAATTTAGCCCTACTAGGATAGGAAAATAAGGAACAACGATAATAATACCCATGTCACACCTCCCGTCGGCCCCAATTATAAAACTAGAACCGATGGTATAAAAATATCATATATGGAAGGATTTTCAATCAATAATAAGTAGGCTTGGGAGATAAAATTGATAAATTAAAAATAAACATCTTAAATTAATATATAAGTAAATTAATACCTCCCCACACTAAATGAACAATGTCATCAAATAGGGATATAATTATTTATTTCAAAATCGATGAAAATTATTGTGGATGTGACTCAACAATTGGTCTCATACCCATGCTAGTTATGTCAAAATAAATCCTTAAAATCCTCCTGAAAAACATAATAATATTTTATTTGTAAATTGGGTGACAATAAAAATATTACTTGGTAATAGGATCCCCAATGTCTCTTGTGAACATGTGTAGTGATCATACTAATGAAATCGTGATTAAAAATCATAACTATCATGCACCAGAATAGGTATATTAACTAATCCCAAGATCACCATGGAATTATCAATAAATAATACATCTAATGCAGTGTATAGTATAAAATGAATTAAAATGAAAAGCACCTTGTAACTAATAACATACTAATTATCCAAACTCATTCCCTTACATAAAATTCCCTATTCTACCATCACATAAATTAATATCTCATTACTCATCCATCCTTCTATGATTGGGGTCCTGGTGCATCCATACCCTTCCCAAC
Source organism: Viscum album (assembly GCA_963277665.1). Lineage (NCBI taxonomy): Eukaryota > Viridiplantae > Streptophyta > Magnoliopsida > Santalales > Viscaceae > Viscum > Viscum album. The sequence goes on along the minus strand of OY728160.1, from coordinate 371,173,850 downwards.
ATCCCATAGGGTGTAGAATTTGGTGCAATAATTCTTTAATATTTACATCAAAGAATAATCAAAATGTCACATATAATATATTGGCTAGTCGGTTAATGTAAATGTGAAGGAAATATATCCCATTTAATCCTCATAAGACACATATGACTTATCATAAATCATATCCTTATCGTCTCAGGGTAATATCAAACACTTAAATTTCATCACCAAGTGGTCTCTAACACTAACCCATATCAATCACATGGATATATCAAACACTAAGCAATCTCAAAATAACTATTGATGAAGGAATAAAGCGGATGAGGGGGTATCCATCCATTTGGTCCACAACAAAACTAAATGTCGGGGAATACTCCTTGAACACATAGCATTTGGGAATCAGCAAAGAAATATTACTCCATCCAGGTTCATAATGAAGAAACAGGAAAAAAATATAGATAAAGACATGCGTTAACATCAACTACACTATCACACTATCTGACCCCACCAATACACCTCTTGTCATATGTCATAAATGATTCCATCACTATATGAATCAGACCACGCAACCCCCACACATAATACAACAATTTACACATTCAATTTTATGTTATGTAACTTTATAGAGTTAATCAGTTTCCATTAACTAGTATTTATAAAGACATTTCATTCACTTTAACAAATCCCATTAATTTTTCATGAATATTATTTAAACCAATTACCACACGTAAAATTGAATATGTCCTTATATTTAATTCCATCCCATGATTATTAATTTACAAACCCATATCATTTTAGTTTTGTCCTTTCAAAACATTTAATAACTAAGTGGGAAACAAACACAACCACACTATTTAATAGCTCATCTATCAGATATCAGCCTACACCACAAAAAAAACATCTTCCAATCTATTTCACAACAAAAATAATACATCACAACCAAAAAAAATAAACCCACATTAATCTCAATACCAACTAAACCCTGCTATTAGTCCCAAAATATTCCACACCGAAGCTGGTCACTACTGTCAAGTCAAAAGACCCAATAAGATTTTCACACACCTAAAAAAGAAGCATAGAAATAACATTAACATATAACAACCCATCATTACTTTCAAAATTTTAGATTTAGCAAGGGAATTATTTTCATTACATTATTACATAACATGGTTATTGTCACAAAAATTCAATATTTACATGGGAAACCAAATAATTATCCTTATATACATTCTATGCCTTTTATTTTTGGTGAGATCAAATAATCAACAAAACAAGGGTTTAATTATAATATCAACTACAACAGCTATAATGATCTCAACATCTGTTATTTTCAGTAATGGATGCAATCATTAATTATCTCATTACTATTATCCTCAAAATAAGTAATGAAATGTGTTATCCCCTCATTCCAATTAAATTTCAATTAAATAAAATGACTTATCTCATTATGGTGGCGGTAAAAATAAACTGCATGAAATAAAAATTAATTATATTTCCATTCTTGTACATAAATGGGAAGAATATTTGGACCCCCTTCCTTAAATAAGAATTTGGAATCGGTAGGCACAACCAGGTAATGAATGGATAACCATAAGAAAAAAAATTTAGAATAAAACAATAAATCAACCTAGATCACACCTAAGGATAATGAAAATAACATCCTAATCACACTACATTGAATTATATATCCTGTAATGATTTCATGAATGAAGATAAAAAAGAATTAAGGGGTCTAATTAAAAAAATCACCTAATATTCACTATAACAATCCTCTAGATTCCATGGATAAAATCTAGCGAAAAAGGGATAACGGGACCTCTAAGACATTTTGGTTCATACCAAAACATAGAGTAACAATAAGAGATTATGGTAGAACTAAACGTTCTAATTTTTTTTGAAAATGCTGAGATTGACACATTAATGATGTGAAACATTGATTTATATCTTGAATTTTCCTATCACCCACCAGTTTAGGTTATGAATTTAGTTCAGTCCATGAATTCTTCAACCCCAAAACATGAAAAACAGCTACTGAATTTATGGGTGCCTTATCCTCAAATTCACTCACGTCATAAAGAATTATTTCTCATAATTAGTTTATTTAGAAAAGAAAACCCTTTCGAAACATCATTTTAGGTTTCTATAGTCTGTAATAAATAGACACACATTCGTATCATGAACATGGATTCAAGTTTTGAACAATCTTCTATGACATAATCATAGCTCTAAACTCCAATGATCCCTCCTCGAGCCTCATCTAAACACCACGAACTCCCAATCCATAAATTTAATAGCCCCTAAAAGAAAAAAATGTTACATCCATTATTAGACATTTTGGGACGTATACATAATAATTTGAAAACCATTTTTTTCTAAATCGATTTAAAATAGTTTTAATAATTAGTTTTTATCTAATAAATATATAATTTAATATAATTTTTTAATAAAATATTACTTGAGTTCTAAAATATCAATCATTTCACATTAATCTATAATACTTTTTTTAATTGTATTATTTCAATAATAAACTAAATATTTTTTCAAGAACAATTGTTCATAAATTTCAATATTATAATTGTATACTAATATAGTCTTAGATTTCATTGTATAGGATAATAAAGTATATTAAACTATGCACCTATATATCAATGGTTTCCTGAAAATTAATAAATTTCACCCTAACCTAAATTTGAGATTATAAAATCAAAAATGATGTTTATTATATGGAATTAAAATTAAAAAAATCATATATTTTGATATATAAGTAAAATTTAAAATATATGGATAAACCTATTTTATTGAAAATATAGAACTTTTAAACATTATGTGTTTTTATTATTGTTCCATATCAATTTCTAGTATAAAAATTCTAATATATTTGTTCATATATAAATATATTTCACCAGTGTTTAACATAAATCAATCGGAGAAAATATTAAACCCATAAAAATGGTTATTTGAAAAAAAAATTAATTTCATAGTCATTATTAATTAAAAATATTTGAAATTAAAATTTTTTACTTTAAAATATAATATTACTACTCCGAAAATATTTATTTTAATTTTATGTGTTCATTTTATAATATTATTATAGTAATTTGATTTATATTTATATGTAACACATAAATAAATATATATATACAATTTTTCAATATAATTTTTTATTTCATTATGTGTTATATTGTTTTTAATTTTCTACTAAACAATAAACTAATTTAGTATACCAATTGGATATATCTATAATGATCGTATTTGTAAGGAACAATTTTGCAATGAATATATTTTCAATGAAAAACATTTAAATTCCCATATTTAATTCCTCTATGTATATCCTTAATAAATTTATTTCATCAAAACTTCTAATTTCTATATTTATCATTTTTCATCTAAAAATATTCTCTATTTGTCGAATAAATTAACTATCGTTGTTGGTTTTTTAATAAAAGTGTTTGAAAAAAGTGATAGTGTATATGGTGAGATAATTCCTCCAATGAAATTATTATCCTCAATTTATTATCCCCTTTTTTAGTTTAAATGGATGTAATCATCCATGATTTGTAATAGTTTTTTTCATGTGATTTATTTCTATAATTTCAATATAAACGAATAATGTATTGTTATTTTAATCCATTTATTATATAACTTATTACATAATCTATTAAAAATAATCTGATCAACAAGAAAAACTTAGTTTTTAAATACAAACATACGTTTTATGTAAATAATATTATTCTGAAAAATAATTAGCAGTATATAAGCACTCTATTAATTTCTTCTCATCTAATATTAACATAATGAAACCCATTCGATAATAATAATTAAAAACTAGATAAACTATTTTTCAAATCCCATTTTAGGATGTTTTATTATACTAAAAACATAAATATAAATTAGGTCTAGTATATTTCTTTTCATCTTTTTATTTTTTTAAAATGAATTTATCATCATCTTCATTCTCATAAAATGGTAATAAGTCATCTATTGATCATCAAAATCCACTATTTTTCATTTTCTAAAAAATCTACTTTTATGATTGAGTGGAAACCTCAAAAAATCTAGATATCTAAAATCACATCATTTAGATTTGATAAATTCTCTATGCCCAGTTGATGTATAGGATAGACCCTCTATGGAAATAATATATTATCATATTCAACCATGTGAAATTATGTGTTCTTCTTTCTATCCAATTTATATATATTTCTATTTTTTCAAACCCTTTATTATTGAATTTCTATGATTAACACGGATAACTAAACAAATCTATTTTATTATTGATTTTACCCTACATACCATAGTTGAATAATACTCAAAATATAATGCAGTAGAATATATATATATCCCACATATATAGTGTTCAACTTATCACCAAAAATAATTATCTCTCTACTTTATTTCATCTTCATAGAATAATTATTTATAAGAAAAACTGTATAATCAACAAATCCATTAACATTATCCAATATTTCTATATCATCAGTCATATAAGATTTATATAATCTTTTTATGATCCATTTAATGAATTTATTTATTTCTGTGAATGTTCTTCAAAATTATACTTTTCCTTCTTATTTTCCATGAAATAATTTCCAAGTAGAGTAATGAAATATTAAATCTATCCTCATTATATTTATAATAAGATTGTAGTAATACTCATTTTCATCTATATGGAAAAAATATTTACTAGTAGAATTAAATTCTACTTTCTCACATCTATCCTCTTTGTCAGTACATGAGTGTTATGTTCAATCCTTTATTTCATATAATTCACATATTTATTGAAATAGTTAGGTCAAAAAAACAATATATATAAAAAATAATCACATATTTATGATACATGATATGTTATCATCAACCTTTTTTGAAAATAAATATTATAATACATTCAAATAGATTAATACCTTGTCTTAATATATAATCATTTGACTTAAGTTGAAATAAAATTGGCGCACCATTAATAGAAATGTTTTCTCTCATTCCCTCTACATGTTTTCAAACACAAAGTCCCCTATATTTTGATATATCAAGAATATTTAGAATTTTTAGAAATAGTTTCCTTTTATTTTGATTGGTTCTTAAGGATATAGTAACACTTTTTCAATATTATGTGTCACAACCACACCCATTAGGGATCAATCAACAACTATTCCAATCTTGCCTCAAGTGGCTAGTAGATAAAAACATGCGTTGAAAGGAATATTTAATATGATTTTCATTTTAATGGTGTAACTATATAAAAACACTTGATCATATCCATAATTAAGTTGTTAGTAATAATAATAATAAATGAAGGATCCTGAGAATATAACATTTATGTAAAACCTATAGGGTCAAAACAGAAAATAAAATGTAATACGAAAATGAAAGAGGAATTAAAACACACCCAACCAGAAAGATATCCCAACAAATAATAAAACTACGGTTTTATGAGTTCTTGACTCCATATCTCCATGTCTTGACCACCATACATGGTTTAGGATAGTAGGGTCTCTCTATGATCTTCTTTAATTTCCACCAACCTATCCATCATCCTCAAAGAACAGGTCAGATAAGAAAAAATTCCTTATAGGGGTGAGTATATAGATCCCAGTATGATTCCCTGCAAGATTAAGGGAGACTAGTAAGTGTCAAGATATGAATAGAAATATCAAACCATAGTACAGGAGTAACAAAATACAATGACATGAATAGAGTGATCAATATATATTTACTACAAAAAAAGGAAATTTGAGAGGGACAAGGTATCTACATATCATAGCCCATCCTAAGAATAAATTCATCCAATACTTCCAATGGTCCATCAATGATGAACAACATCTCATGATTATTTCAAAATAAAGATCCGTCAGGGGCCACACCTCACCACTATGTCACACAATTGACAGACCACAATCACATGGTAGAAGAACAAATCCATTATATAGTAGGATTTTTCAGCAAAGTAAGTAGAGGAACCCTGATCTAAAAATATAGGTGGGTTCCACTCTACTGGATGAGGACCACTTCCCTGATAACATATGAGTCTTCAATATGATAATTAGTATAGGACCCATTCCCTTCCTATAATAAGGGTTCCAGTCTAATTGATGAGGACCCTTTCCCTTCCCAGTAACAAGGTGACACTCTAATACTCAAAAGGGGACTCATTACCTCCACAATATGATGGTGCCACTATAATAGGTTAGGAACCATCCCTTAATGAGTGATATGGAACCACTCTAATTTTTAATAGAGGACCCATTCCCTACCCATCAATAGGGCCCCACTCAAATGTATTTTATGATCCTTTCTGATCAATTCATCATTGAGCATGAACTAAATAATTATAACACTTGGAACATATGTCATAATATATTAAAATCCACCATGTAGGCCACCATTATGCTCTATTTGGAAGAAATAATTAGGATAAGGTAACCATATGATAAAATATTAGTCCAAATGAAAAGAGGTAGATGTTTCCTCAAAAGGGAGGGTACATAGTGTGTACGAGGACCCACACGATGTTTCGTCTTACCTTCTTGCATGGTCATATCTCTACTGGTAAATAGATCACCACCCATGCAGTCATATATAGATTTAATAGGGACTATAAGACATGCCTCATCCACCCAATTTTCTACCTATGCTCTTGTCATTGTCAAGGTAAAATTTATAATTCCTACATACTCTGATAAATGGAATTTCCTCCCACATATGGTACACCTCTCATGCTTTGGGCCATGACTTTTTCCCATGGCTATGTGTTATTACATGACATGTTCTTGGATGAACCCATGTTTATGTACTCTTAGAGTATAACAGACTTTTCACCTTGAGGTTAAAAATCATGTGGGGGTTCTAGAATGTATATGAAATTTATAATTTTCCATAAAGTTTGAGTGCCAAATGTTTTGTAAGAATAAGATTTGTTTTCTTGTAAATTATATGCATGTATACAAAATTCTCATAGAATCCTATATAATATATACACATATCTGAGAAATTACCATCATGTCGAATAACACCTCATTCTCACCCAATAATAAAGGGGAATTCTCTATTTTATGATTTTGGACCTCTTCTAGTATGAAATTACAAATTTGATGGTCCATCAGAATCCCACACACACAGAGTGTGCATCCTATACCATCACCTTCTTTTTTCTATGATCCTAAATCATCAAAACAATAAAATTCATTCCCACATTTCACCCCCTTCCACCCTTAAACTTCAAAACAATCCATCACATGTGAATCCATCATGAATTTGGGGGGAATAATTATTCTCGATCATGTGTGATAATGTCGATCTAAAACAATGAAGGATAATCAATGAAGTATGTGAATAATTCTAAGGGTGGAAATCTTATAATAGACGGTGAAACAATAATTTTTTATGAATTATATTCCTAGAGATACATATTTGAATTCCCAGGGTGAAAAACAAGGAATGAATTGAGTAAACAATTTTAAACTAATACATGTTCCCATGAAAAGTATAATAATTAATGTAGAATAAAGAAAATGAATTTATAATTCCAAATGTACTAATAATATGGTGTGTTATCCAAAAATTACAAGTCCTACATCAATATTGAATCGTTTGATGATGATGAACATTATCACCGACCAAGGGGGAATATCCACTGTGTTTGCTGCATCTAGATTATCCTTGATAAAGAGGATCATTATTGATTGATCTCAAACCATAAATGAAGAATTTGAAATTCTAAAAAACCTGTATATCTTCCAGAAATATTTTTCACATCAAAAAATATGTTTTAGGAGTTTAATTAATTAATTAATTAATACATCGGACACTCTCTCCAAGGGACGCATTATCTTAACTCACCACACCAACCAACATTATGTCTCCCAAATGATAAAAATCACTATATAGAATCCATTGTAGTCTCATATTTTCATTAAAATACACCCTTAATTAATTATTACATTATTTCTAAAAAATCATGTATGAATGATATAAAATATATTTAATATTTTTATAAAATTAATTTTGGGCACAGCGGGCCTCAAAATCATTGGCTGTCTCCATGCCTGGATATGAAAAAAATATAGATATATTTCAAATTATTATAATGAATAAAGGGTCTCTAAATTATTCTCCCATTAATATTTTCATCCTAGAGAAAAAAACTAAACAAAACATTAGGATACGTAGCCCACATATTGATATCTAACTCTTATGAGATATCCTGCATGTCCCCATTCTCCCACAAAAGATAATCTAAGTGAATCATCCATCGACACAAGGTAATCTTATATTAATCCTCGGTCACCACTAGCTGCTCCATGAATATGGCCCCATATGTGATTTCCATATCTATTTATTTAATAATGTGTGTAGGGTCATGCACATATGTACACATCTATGACACAAAGAAAACATTGTTCTCCTGGTCCAATATTGGGGGTAGGGTGGAGTGGCATGTAACCTCACCAATCCTCTGTATGATATTTAATTTCCCGATGAACCATGGTGATATATTTCTTATCCTACATATTTTCCACATTCCACATCAGGTGGAGTCTATAAAGAAAACATGGTCTCCCTTCTTGAATTCCATGAACCTACAACATCGATATGTATAATAATTATTCATACTCTAATCTGTCCTCATCCACTCATGGATAACCTTTACCTTCTCTATCAATAATTGCACCATATATGGAAAACAATAGATTCCTCACCAATATCATTCCATCACTGGGGAGAAATACATGGTCTCCCACAACGGGCCGTGAATGATTCATTTTTGATAGTAGAGTGTTAGATATTTCTTTTTATAAACTCTTCGAATTTCAGGTTATCCTCTTATCCCTTAATGAAGTCTAACACAAAATCCCTCAGCATATCCTCTAACCCTTGGATTTCATGCTTGTTCTTCCCATCTATATGGGGTGAAAAGGCTATTGTCATCCCCATATGGGTCCCAAATTCATGATGAATGAAACCCTAAAAATGCTAAAAAACCGTACATCATAGTCCAATACAATCATAAATGTAAAAATATGATGTAAAATGATCACCAATACATATAAATTCACCAAAATCTCCACCATAATTTTCTCCACGATAGTAAGGAAGTGTAATAATTTCATAAGTCGATCTACTATCACCAAGATGCAATCATGGTCTCCTAAAGTCTATTGAAGTCTTATCATGAATTCCACTGATATTCCATCCCATTTCTAATTCAAGATCTCAAGGGGATGAAATAAAACGTCGAATCGTAATCCACATCTTTCATCTTCTAATCGGCGAGGCAACCAATGACAAACTCATCCATGTTCTGTATCATGCCAACTAACAAAAATTAACAGTAAGTTCTCTGTACATCTTCCCCTCATTAAGATTCATATAAATTAGACATGTGTGAAAATACCTCATCACCCCTTTAATCATGACTAGGACCACTATTAATCCCTATAAAAGGATGTCATGATTCACATATTTAGAAAATTCATCTAGTTAATATCATGTGGATAAATTTTCACATAACACATGACCTTCATTTTCTCCCAATTGAGACACCCTCATTCACTAAAGGAGTATAGGTGTCAGCACTATAAAAAAGAAAATCTTAACTATCCTCTTCATCTTGGTTTATTGGAAAGGAAGCCGACTTGTTTTTTACACCCAAAACCAAACAATATTAGAATTTCATATGATATAAATATTCCAAAAAATTACCCCTCCCTGATGTATAGAATCTCTCAATGTCATAGTAATTTAGAAAATCTAACTAGAGATTATATTTAATTGTATGTATCTCTGCGTGATGACAATCCCGTGAAATTTATGGTCTTTTTAAACAACAAAGATCTCTCCCAAAAGGTATATCCTCCTCGTCCAAATAGAAAAACTACCACTACCAGTTCCAAGTCATGATTCATGTAGTTCTATTTATGGGGTCTCATCTACCTCAACCCATATTTGAAAACTACCAGTCTCTGGGTCAACAAACAGTTGAGCCCAGCTTTAGAGGAATCACAATATACTACATACTGAACACCCTCCACCATAGTCTCAAAAGAAGAGAACCAATGAGCCTCAGACACAAATATTTAAAGGAACTATGTAACAACTATGTTTTAAAAAATAGATACCATTTCTATTTCATAAATATTAAAGGGGTTTCAATTTATCATAATTCTACCCCAAACTACATATTGTACCCCAACAAGTGAAGACAAATATGAACCTCTAACACACTCTTGGGTGGATCCCATGAAAGAACTGCATAGATATTTATTTAGAACTTATTTATTCCATGACTATAGAGGAATACCCCATAATGTGAACCTAGTTGATCTAAAACTCAAACTTACCTATATTACCATAAAGATAGTTCTCTGGAAGAAAATATAGGGCCACCCTAAAGTGATTCTCCAGATCACCCTATAATGTAGAGTATACAAGTATGTAATCAATAATGTTTACTAAAAATTATCTCACGTATAAATATAAAATCCAATTAATCAAATCCATACACACAACATAAGAATTCATGACATCTAGGGGAATCAACATGAATCCATAGTTTTTATAGTGACATCGGAATGCCATCTTCAAAATTTTGTCCTCGTGAAATCTAGACTAGTGTTATATGGGCCTAATATTGATATTTAAGAACCAAATCTTACCTAAAAAGGATAAATAATGTTATAAATTATCAGAAATGTGTACGTATTTTCAGGGCCTCGACCCAAAAATCCTGGAGTCGCACCTAATACCTAGTGTGTAATTTTTTTCAAAAAAGATGCTGATAAAATTACACATCAAATTTCATCGTAGAGGATTTTACTAGTCTAGGTTCTGGAAAAATCTATACACTTGATACTCTTCTTCAAAACTAAATAAGTTAGAATTTTATTTCTTCCACCACATAAAGTAACTCAAAGATAAAAAAATCTACAAGAACTGTAAAAATAAATTTAAAATGTAGGGAGAGTTTTTAAAATTCTCAAATCATGGTTTTAAAAATAATAAATATATTTATTTTTAAAAACATCTCTTAAAATAATTATACAAACATAAAACATTTTTTTAAAAGAAAAAAACACTTATTGTAGTGCGTCATCATCATTTTCAAATAGTTAATAGAAATGATTTTCCGTTAATTTACATACTCATGAATTTATATTTTTATTAAATGACTAAAACACATTTTAATGTACACATACTTGTAAAAAATGCATGAAATGGTGCATATAATCCATGATTTTATCAAACTATGTTTAGGGTGGAATGGAAGGGTGAATGTACAAATTAGAACTTGAAATAATACATAATTATAATATCACAATAAAAAATATCATAATTTTCTTAACAAATAAAATACAATTCATGAAACGACAGATGTATTTATAACTTCTATATCATTTTTCAAAAAATAGATTTTAATATTACTTTATAAATTAATTTCTAAGTACATACATAATTATGAAATGTTCATTTATTACCACTATCAGAAGTAAAAGACTTGTAACAACGGATATTCTACCAGTCGAATAATAAATTTTTTTGTTAAATATTAATCACATATTTAGGGATTGCATAATACCTGAAAATCATAAAAATTGTGTTAAGGCCTCGTGCCAAGACCATACATATTCATTATATCAAGGTCAAGTTCAAAGACAATAGTTTGTCTCATGAGACATAGCGACACATCGAGAGGCTATAGTGGGGCTCACATATCACATAATAAGTCATATGCATTGTTCATATGTATAATAAGTTTTTCAATCAATGTGTCTCGTACCAAATTGATTTATTAAATTGTTTCTTTTATTCAATTTTTCCCATACTTCTTTGAATAATTAAATTGTTTCTATTATCCAATGTGTCCCACACCACTTTGAATAATTAAATTATGTTTATTATTCAAAGTGTCCCATTCCTGTTTGAATAATTATATTATTTATCCATAATTTATTATTAGTGATAAATTTAATTTTTAAAATTACTGTTTACATTTATTAATAATTTGAATCATTCATTAAATGCTAGAATTAATCTAAAAACTGCATGGTTTTTCAATTATAACATAAGTTATACAAAATTCATTAATGACATGAATGGATAGATAGAAACACTTTCATACATGCGATGATAACTGATGAACATAAAATAATATATTACTTGTTTTTTCACATTAATTTAAAACTATTAAATTCAAAAACCTTGTTTCATGGAAATTAACATTTTATATACTAAAAATACATGTTTTTTAATTTAAGATAGTTATGATTCAAATTCACCATACACTGATAAATATGGATATCAATAAAATGATATCATAAACATTATTAATTAAATACATTCACCGTGTAAGATTCATAATAAATTAAAATTTAATATTTGTAAATTCAATGTGTCCCTTTCATGTGGCTAATTTATGTATCAGAGAGTAATTGAACACACACTTCACTATATGTATTTATGCAGGTATATGTGTATGTATTAAACATAATATAATTCCAAACATTTATCCTAAAATAAATATTGATATCCATGCATGTAATGTTAATTTCAATAATAAGGTGACGACCTCTTTAATTTTTTAGGAGCACAATAAAATAACAAGTTTCTGTTATTGTTTTCCAATATAAAATTGATAAATATTTTTTGAATGAATTAGAATATAAATAAAAAAAATAATATCATAACATGTTTAATAAAATAAATACTTGGTAAAACGAATAAAGACGTGCATACATGTATTATTGGTAATTATATATATATATATATATATATATATGTTGGTTTTGCATTTAGAATTAAAAGAATAATTATAAGGAAATGGATCAATTTAAAAAATAATTAATTAACATAATAAGTAATGATACATAATAGGATTAGGATTAAAACTATGTTCATATAAATATAAAATGTACACACACACACACAAATATATATATATATATATGTATAAGTTTATCAACTCAAAACTACTCTTAGTAAAACCGTCTACAAGTATTACATGCATAAAAATATCATCTAATTAGTGACAATTATCACCTGAAAAACCCATAAAATAATAGGATTTAAAGATTATATAAAATGGTAAATACAGAAAGTGCATACATTGGGCTTCCATACACAAAACAAGGTTTGATAAATCCTTTTAAGTATCATAAACTTGAAAAGAGTTATTTATTCTCTTATATTAATTATATTCAAACCAAAATAATATTCAAATAATATATATATATATATAAGTAAGTAAGTATGTATAATAATATATACACAAAGTGTATATACGGTTTTTATATGAAATAATAATAATAGGTTAACCCAAACATGGACTATATGAATAAAGAACAAAATTTAAATAAATAAAATTACTTAAAAAACATAATATAGAATAGGTTTAGTATTTATATAGAAAATTGCATAAACATATATTTATACATGGGTTAATAAAACATTAAAATAAAATAAACTCTTACATTACTTCGATGGTGTGGTTGAAATGAGCAGAAGTCTAAAAAGATTTAGGAGGAGGAAAACCCATAGGGTTAAATGTGAAAAATGTTGTTATATAAACGGTTTAGATACTATTTTTATATATATTTTATATAAAATGGTTTAAATATAAAAATATAATCAATGAGACTCGAAGAAGTCTGAATCTAACTATTACCATAAAAAATAAAATAAATCATGGAAAATCTTGGATAATATAGTTATTGATTATATATATATTAGGGGGAAATATAAATGATATGCCAAAGAGGTTTGCATTAAACTATTGTGTCTAAGTTAGTCTTGTGTAAAATCAAAACATCTGGGTCCAAGGAGTGTGATTGGAGGACTCACAGGTTGAGGGAGAAATAGTGGAGGAGGAGCGAGATGAGTACTGGTGGAGTGTGAGGAGGAAGAAGAATAAAAGAAAAATAAGTAGAAAAAGTTGGATGGTTCGTATTGGGAATGGTTCAATCGAATGGTTGTGGTGACATCTATAGTTTTAAATAAATAAGAACAGTCAAGATTATAAAATTGATTCGATAGAAAAGTTTTGGGGGAACATTGAGATTTAAAAGGGATGTTCGGTTGAGATCAAATGCATCCTGATCAGATGGCTGATGAAAATCAAAGAAAAATGGAATGTTTGTTGAGTTTTAAAGCTAGAATAGATCAGATTGTTGAGATGTCACATTGAGGGATCAGATGGTCTGGATTAGATTTCTCCAAAAAAATTTCCCACATTGAAACTGGAATGGTTTTAGGACAACCTTATATTACTTGATGAGACATCTCTCTCTTAGATAAAACAAAAAAAAACACCATAGGGTTCTTATAAATGAGACACCTACCCATGGGACATGGCCCACCCTCACCCACACTGGTGCCCAGCCTACCCCACACCCTACTAGCATTTGACCAAGTGATACACATAGTCCTATGCACGACTCATCATCCACTTTTTCTGGATTTGATTACCAAAGTAAAGAACCCACTAAGACCTTGGGGGATTGAACTTCTAGACTACCCTTTGTTGGTTAGGGTTTGTAACCAATTTTTTTAAAAAATTTATTAAACACCATTGTTAAAAAATAGAAAATACATATTAATTTACTTATAGATATAATCATTATATCTTCTTTTTAATGTCATTATATAATATGTTTTAATCTAAAACATTATATTATAAAATTCAACATTATTTAAAACATGTCAATACATTTTTGTAAATTTAAATTCATTTTAAAAGATACATCATGGTTATTATATTTTTAAAATAAAAATATAAAACTTTTATATACTTAAAACGATGTCATTATTTTAAAATGGATAAAAATTTTAAAATATTTAAAGAATTTTAACACATTTGAAATTCCTAAAATTATTATATACTTATAATATTTAATATAGTTGAAAAATTAATGTTAATAAAATTTAATGATTGTTTCCAAAACCAACGGTCACCAAAATACCCCAATGGATATTAACGGTCATATTTACTTTCAACGTTTACAAGGAATTATAAATACTTTTAGGGTGTTCCAAACATCAAAAACCATTTCAGCTTATAAGAATAGCTCTCTACATTCCCTTGTTTTATAGTATTGTTTCCACAATACCTTCCATAACATTTTTTTTGTGACAGACTCAAAATTGTTTCACTACACACTTGGTCATGTTTTTTTGTTTGCTGGTCTCTTGATGATTGAAGCAGTTCTTCTAGTAGGGTTTCTTGGTAAGATATTTTCTTTTGGTCTTATTATGATGTAATGTTTCATTGTTTCTATTGAATAAAAAATGTCTTATTTTTATTCTGAAAGAATTTTTGTTGTTGTAAACAATATTAAAAAATAATAATACTAATGCCTAACAAAATATTATTATTACAAAAATAAATATATTTGGGGAATCACATTACCCCCTCTTAATATAATTTCACTGTCGAAATTCTATTGTAATCTTTTGAATCCATAGAACCAACCCACATACATCACCCTTGATGACTTTACAAAACATTTTTTCATCATTATTAACTAACACGATTTTCAATGAAAAACAATATTTTATTTATACATTCACCAGGTCCACCACCATCAGAGACATTCTTGCTGCGTTCTACCAGTCTTCTTCAACCCCAAATCATTTTTATATTCTTCAATTTTATGTTCCCAAATTCACCTTGTGTAACTAGGGTTAAACTCATGCGAACAGAAGTATTTCCATGAGCGAGTTGAATAAGACGTCTAAATTTTACAGATATCTTAATGGACTTGGTTCGGATAGACTAGTCAGCCAACTTTGCTCTAAAAAACCTGATATCGTAAAGCCTTTAATACATGATAAAACATTGATCCTGAAGCAGATATGCTGGGGGGAGGGGTCACACACCTCTGAAGCTTCTCATAATGTCTTCAAGGCCTAATATTTCTGAGATAAAGTGAAAAAATAAAGATACCTTCATAATACATCCCCTTATTCATATAATATGCATGTTTTACAGGAGACATAAAGTATAAGACATGACTCAATCCATGGTGAAGCTGAAGGAAATTTGTGTTTCTTGACAACTGGTAGAGGTGTTTCCAGGACAGGCATTGGTTCACAAAAGTCTTGTATGATTTTTAACATGACATGAAAATTATGATCTCAAGAAATTCAGTAGGGAGAGAGAAGAGGTATATTGGTGAACCCTCACTTTCCATCCTAAAATTTTACAAAATGTTCTACTTAGAAAATCATAGTAAAATTTTTAGTTTTGTTCTCATTTAACAGAATACATTAGAAGATTCATCTGATACAATCTCTAAGGCACTGGCCCCAAAATCCCAGAGTTGAGAACTAAAACATGGTGTTTAATTTTTTTTATAAAAATATGCTGATAAAATTACACATCACAACTCATCAAAGAGGATCTTATTGGTCTAGGTTCTAGAAAACTAGATAGAACTAAATATTTTATTCTAAATATTATAAAATATGCTTCAAATTTCTGTCACCACATAGAAGAACTCATATCCTACGAATATACAAGTCTTCTAAAAATAAATTCAAAATGTAGGGTGAGAATTTAAACTCTCAATTAGGGGTTTTAAAAATAAAAAATAAATTCATTTTTAAAATATCACCTCGAGATAATTATATATACATAAAAAATTCTCTCAAAATAAAACAAAATTTGTTATACCACATCATAATATTTATTCAAAGGTTACTAGAACTAATATTTATTATAATCTAATATGGAATAATTAATATATTTCTTTAACAGATAAAACACATTTCAGAGTACACATACATGTATAAAAATGCATCAAATGTTGCATATAAGTCAAGAGTTGATCAAACATAGTTAAGGGTGGCATGCAAGGGTGTAAGTAAAAATTAGATCATTAATAAATACCTAATTATAATTTCATAGTAAACAATATAATAATTCACATAACACATTAACTACAATTCATGAAATGACATGTGTATTTCTAACTTGTGTATCAATTTTATGATAATAGATTTTACACTTTCATAATAAATGACTTTCCACATACATACATCAGTATTCCAGGTTCATTTATGACCATTATCACGAGTACAAGATTCTATCCAAGGAGATCCTACTAGTCGAATAATCACATGGTTGGTTAAATTTTAATCACATAAAGAGGGAATGCATAATGCATGAGAATCACAAAAATTATATTAAGGCTTTGTGTTAAGACCATACATAATAATTATTTCAATGCCTCATACCAAGAAGATAGTTTGTCTCTTGAGACCTACTAATGCAACTAGAGGCTATTGCATGCCTCACCCTTCACATAATAAGTCTTATGTATTTCTCATAGTTCTAATAAGTCTTTAAATCAATGGGTACCATACCACATTTATTTATTAAATTATGGATTTTATTAAATGTGTCCCATACCAGTTTGAATAATTAAATGGTTTCTCTTGTTAAATGATTCCCATACCACTTTGAATAAGTAAATTATATTTATTATTCATAGTGTCCCATACTACATTGAATAATTAAATTATTAAACCACAAGTTCTCGTAAGAGATAAATTTATTTTTGAAATTACTGTTTATATTCATAAATAAAGTCAATCATGAATTAAATATAAATATTAATCTATAAAATACATTTTTGTGTCGATTATAACATAAGATATAGCAAATTTATCAATTACATGCATGGACAGAAAAAACACATTTGTACATGTGATGATAACTGGTGCACATAATATAAATTATTTCTTGGTATGTCACATAAATTAAAAATTCTTAAATTCAAAACCCTTGTTTTGAATTTTATATAATTAGAATTTATATTTACAATACACTAATAAATATAGGTATCAATCAAAATAAATCACAAACATTATAAATTGACATCATTCATTTTGGAATACTCATCACAAATTAAATTATAATATTTCTAAATTTAAAACATTCATTTCATATGGGTTATTGATGTATAAGATAATAATTAAACACACAATTCACTATATGTGTTTATTGAAGTTTATGTATATGTATTAAAAAAATATAATTCCAACCATTTATCTTAATATTATATATTGAGATGCATGCATGTAAAGTTAACTGTAATAACAATGTGATGACCTCTTGAATTTTTTAGGCACATAATAACAAAACAATGCTTTGTTATTGTTTTCCAATATAAAATTGAATAAAACATTTTGAACAAATGAAATTAAAAATTTCAAAACATTAAATCATAACTAGGTTAATACTATGAAAACATATTAAAATTAATCATGACATGAATATATATATTAGAGGTACTTATATATATACATGTGGGTTTTGAATTTATAATTAAAAGAATAAGTATAAGGACATGGATCAAATTTCAAAATACATTCTCAACATAAGAAGTAATGATACATAATTGGATTATGAATAAAATTATGTTCATATATATATAAACAATATATATATATGTATAAGCTTAGAAACTCAAAACCACTCATAGAAAACCATTTTACATGTAATACATATGTAATAATATTAGTTAATTACTAATAATTATCTATTGAAAACCCCCTAAATAGATTAGTTTTTGAAGATTATTTAAAACCGTATATAAATAAAGTGTATACATGGGATTTTCATAACCAAAAAAGGTTTTGTAAATCCATATAAGTAACATACACTTCCAAAACATTAATTAATCTCTAATATCAATTATATGCAATCCAAAATTAGATTAGTATATACAATTATATACATATAACCATATATACAAAAAGTGTATATATGGGGTTTTTATATTAAAAACTATGATATGTTAAACCTTAGATGAATTATATGAATAAAAAACATAATTTAAATACAAAAAAAACATCATTTGAAAAACACAAAACACAATAGGATTAGTATTTATATATAAGCATTTATACACATATATGTATACATGGGTTAATAAAACAAAAAACTCAATAAACCCTTACATGATATAAAAGGTGAGGTTAAATTGAGTAGAAGTCGAAAAAGAGTTGGGAGGAGGAAAAACCATAGGATTAAGTGTGTAAAATTGATTTATATAAGCAGTTTTCATAAAATATTTATATATATTTTATATATTATTGTTTAAATATAAAATTATAAACAATTTGACTTGAAGAATTATGAATATAACTATTTCTGACAGAAAAAAGAAACGAAAATCAAGGAAAATCTTGTATAACTCAGTCAATGATTATATATAAACATTATTGGGAAACATACATGATACACCTAATATGGTTTCATTAAAATATTGTTTTTAAGGAAGACCTATGGAAAATTAAAATATATGGGTCTAAAGAGAGTAGTGGAAGGACTCACGGGATGAGGGAGAAATATTGTAGGAGGAGGGAGATGAATACTATTCCATTACGAGGAAAAAGAAAAAGAAAGGATGAAGATGAAGAAAAATATGGACGATTCGGATTGGGTGTGGGTTGATCGGACGACTGTAGTAACTTCCACAATTTTAAAAATAAAATAACAGTTGAGATAATAACATAACCTATATCAGAAAGTTTCGGGGAAAACAAGAGATTTAAAATGGATGTGTGGTTGAGATCAATGTGTCAGGATCAGACAGTTGATGAAAATTGAGGCAAAAAGGAGAGGCGATGGTGTTCAAAGGATAGACTAAATCAAACAGATGAATTCTCACATGATGAAATTGGATGACTTGGACTAGATCTCCTGGAAAAACATCCATCCCACATAAAAACGGGAATATTATCTTGACCGACTTATATTACTCACTTCCACAGACTTCACTCCGATGACAGTAACTCACACACTGCGGGGTCCTTATACACGAGATTTCCACCTGCAAGCCTTGGTCCACCCTCACCTGCATTGGTGCACAACCTGCCTCACCCCCTACTCATGCCTGACCAGGCCATACCCATAGGACCATGCATGACTCAGCATATGCTATGCGTGCACTCTACCTAGATTTCAGTTACCAATGTAAGACAGCTTCTCAGACCTTGAGGGCATGGCCTTCAAGGCTTCCTGCTGCTGGTTGGGGTAATCAGCCAAATATTTATGAGAATTTATTAAACACCATAGTTACAATAATAGAAAACATATATTAATTTCTTTATATGTATGAAATCATTCTTTTTCATTATAAATTTAATTATTTTTTATGTTGGTAAACTATAACATTAATGTTCAAAATACAACTTCATTAACAACATGTCATTACTTCTTTGGTAAATTTGCATTCATTTCAAAAGAAACATCATGGTTATTATATTTTTTAAATACAAATATAAAATATATCATTACTTAAAACTATGTCATTATTTCACATAGGATATAACTTCTAAAATATTTAGAGGATTTAAAAACATTTGAAATTCATAAAATACTAATATATTTAGAATACTTAATATATTAAAAATATATAATAGTTAAAAAAATTTAGGATTGTTACCAAAACCAACAATCACCTAAGGACTACAATGACTATTAACGTTCATATTTAGCTTCAATAGTTACATAGCATTATAAATACATGTTTAGGGTGTTCCAAACATCAAAAAACATTTCAGCTTATAATAATTTTTATCTACATTCCCATGATAGTTATTAAGGTTTCCATAGTACATCCCATTATGTTTTCCATTGTGACAGACTCAAAAGATGTTCACAACATACTTGGTCAATTTGTTGTGTTTGGTGGTCTCCAAGTGATTCTGATAGGTATTATAGGTAGGTATTCAAGTTTTTTGCCTCCTGACCATCTTTAATCAAAATGATTCAGAGTTTCTATTGCATAAAATATGTTTTATTATTATTATGTTGTGTTGGATGGAACCAATATTAATAACCATAATAATAATACTAATTAAAAAAAATATTATTATTACAAAAATAAATATGTTTGGGGAATCACATTATTTTTTTCATTCCCTAGTTTAGGCAAAAATGGTGCAAATTTTTTTTGATATCCAATATTCCTTTTTACGAAACAATAATTGAGATTGATTGGGGAAAACATTTGTTTTGTTAAAACTTTTCTATCAAAGGTCCTCAAACTATGACCACTACTATCATAACTTGTTTGGGGCCATCTGATTTCCATCAGAAAATAATTTAGTAGTCATAAGATGCAAGTTGATGCAAAAAACCATTTAACACCCTGGAAGAACTCTCATAATGTCATTAGAGAGTAATTACATAAAATACTCCATGAATGAAGGAATTTAGATTCTTATAGAGCCTACTACTCTAAGGGATATAGTTAAAAATTATTGGGTAATGGGTTTCGTCTTCTATTTTGTAAAACCCACTAGTCCCACTATGAGATCTCTATCACCCACAAAGGATAATCATGTCCAATTAGTGTGAATTCATCTCAATAATATGTGTTAAAAATCAATAATACTTCATGACAGGGTCTACCAATACATACCCAATGTGATTCTAAAAGGTTTTATCATAAAAATTAAAAGATATCATTATAATTTATCACCATAAATCAATATATCATACTACTAGTTGATAAATGATATAGAAGAATATTTCTGTATAGTAACTTCTAGATAATGTTTTTGGGATAAATTGTCATCTGGGAGAACTAGTTAATTCACCAAAAGTAAGGATATGGAGTATTAACTCATGAATTTCTCTACTAGTATATATTTAATAGTATAATAAACACATGTCTTATATCTAATCATATTGTGTGGTGTTGGGTCACACGCATCCCTAGACTATACTATCCTCAGCCCTAACCACTATCTCTATAATCTTGAAGTCGGATTCCCGATTATGTTGGTGGTGGTGGAGGGAGCTCATATTTTTATCTACCACCCATAACCCATCCTCACGGAGACCCACTAGCTCCTCTACCAGTTACGCCTCCCTAGGTCTACCATATCAATACTTGGGAGATCCAGGATCATGAATCTTCCTCTGTCTTGATCTTACTAACTAGTGCCAGCTAGCTTCTACAGACGACTCATCCCTATAATGACCACTACATTCCCCAAGTACCTAGTATCCCTGTGAAAATGATATCTTAGCCACTAGTTCCCACTCCTACACCTTGGCATAGGTTGGAGTGTACATGTGTACTCCAAATACACAAATGTCTCTATTAAGATCATGCTTCAAACATCCATGAATTGGAGTAGCGATATAGAATCATGTTAGGGGAGTAATGTGTAAGGTCTTTTGACTTTTTATTATACACATCCAATGTTATCCCTCCAACATATAACTCCATAAGAAATAGAATCAAATCTAAGAGGAAGAATGAGTTATAGTAATTATTATGGAAGAACTACTGGAAGTCAATCCAGTGACTCGATCCAATCCTCCGCTTCCTGGGGATCCCGTGAAAAATAGAACACCAACAACCTCTAGTTGAGGAACTCATAGAGTGCACTAATCGTATGTGAATCATCCTCCTACAATATTTTTATAATCTAATAATTGGTATGTGGTTTTTATACAACATGTCCACCACGAGGAAGGATCTCATGGGATGTCCTTTGAACTGAGGCCTCATCTAGAATCAGTTCATCTCCAATCACGGTGAAGGTGTCCTAAACAATTAATAAAGACATAACATAGTCAAATGATCATATATATATATGAATCAATAAGTACATTCAAAGACTCCATCCTATATGGAATATGTACCAAATATCCCCAAAACCATTTTCTCGATATTCTGAGTTAACAAGAAGATATTCGGAGTCCTAATGTATGAATACATAATCTTCCACACTAACACTGGGTTCCCTATCTTGAAAGGAACACTTGATAATCTTTGATTTTTTTTTATAATTCCCAACAAAATCCATATAAGGGGAAAATTACAAACAAATTTACAAGGAATGAACCATCTCAGATACCAATGTATCATGTACTAACCCAACGAGGATTATTCCTCAGCTACCCTAATCCTAGCTCTATAGGCCAAGGGTTGAAGAAAAATATCATGTGGAATATCTAAAATAGGATTCAATTCCTGATGTACCAATATGGACACATTGAAGCATTTCCATATAGATGGGAAGAGTAAATACAAAAACTGATGAAACATCTAGAGAAAAACAATCATGTAAAACCACTAGGGAGAAAAAGATTATTACAGTGTAATCTAAAAAGTAAAAATGGAAAAAATACATGCCAAACCAGAAAGATGTCCCAACATAAAAAACTAGAAAATATGATTTTCTGAGAGTTCCTGGATACATATTTTCAATCCCCTACCATCATATGTGGTCTAGTGAACCAGGGTATCACTATTATCTTCTATGATCTCTCTCGACTTGTCTGTCATCAGTATAAGACAAGAAAAATGTAAGAAAATCAAATACATGGGTGACTATATACATAGCTAATAGGACATCACAGTTTCTGAAGGATTTGATGTAAGAGACATTATAGTAATATAGAACTCAACACATCAAAAGAGAGTAACAAATTACCACAACATGGATATATATATATATATATATATATATATATATATTATCATGAAAATAATCCCAAGAAGAGTGAAATGGAATCACCATACCATAGCCCAACCTGTAGAAACTGTCTTTCATCAATTTAAAAGTAAGAGACATGATAGTGATAGACAACACAACCCATAGAAAGAGAGTAACAAAGTAAAACAACATGGATATATATATATATATATTAAACAAAATAATTCTAAAGAAGACTGAAATGGGATCAACATCTCATAACCAAGCCTAGAAGAACATTCAACCATCAATTTAAAAGGTCTATAAACAATTCATAGCATCTCAAATATATTTTTAAGAAAAATTTATAAGGGTCCACACCTTTTCACTATCCCACCTAATAGAGGGTCCATATTCAATAGTTATAGGACCCATGAACTGCTACAATAGGTAGGTGCCACTTAGTTGGTAGATGACCACTGGAATGAAAGCATAGGAGAGAGACACTCTAGTGGTTGAGAACCCATTAATTAATATCATAGGATAGTACCACTCTGATAGTCAATAGAGGACCCATTTCAGTCCCATCATGAGGGTTCCACTGTAATGGTCGGGGTCCCATTCTATTCACAAATAGAGGGTTGAACTCTAATAGTTGATAGAGGATGCATGCCATACCTAGTAGGATGGATACAATCTAATGGTTAGGGACCATGATCTACCCAATAGAAGGATTACACTATAATTTTTAGTAGACGACCCATTCCCTATCTATCACGAGGGTACCACTCAAATTATCATGGACCCATTCCCATCCCAGTAGTAGGGTGCCACTATGAATGTTGACAGAGGAGCCATTCCATTACTAACTAGGGAATTCCAATATAATAGTTGAGGAACAATTCCCTTTCCAATAGAAGGGATGAAATATTATAGTCTCTAGATGACCCATTCCCTACCCAGTAGAAGGGTTTCACTCTATTTTATTTGGTGACTCTGTTAGATCACTTCAACTATTAAGTACCCCCTAATGAATCATCACACTCGATACATATCACACAATATCTCAAAATCCACCCCAAATGTTACAATATATTTCTACATGTAAAAAAACAAGATAGGATACTCATTGGAAACCATCTAATTCCAAATTAAGAAGATACAATAGTTATATGTTTCCTAAAAAGAGGGTACATGACACCTAAGGGGACCCAATTGACATGTGGTCCCACCCTGTTTTCTAGCTATGTAAATACTAGTACAAAAATCACTTCCCATGTATCCATACTCAGTGTGTAATGGGAGTACTCAATGTGAATCATCCACCTGGTTTCCCTCACTTTCTCAATTATGTGTTTGTGAAATCTAGCATGTGTTAGTGTACTCTGATACAGATCATGTCATCCAATGCGGAGTCCAACTCATGTCCTTTGGGATAGGTCAATGTACCCTATATATGTGTCAACAGAAGATATGTTCCTATTTTTGACCGCATCCAAGTACTCCCTAACTACACATTGGGTAACCAACACTTTGTCACATGGTTTTGGGGGTTCCGAATACTGTAAGATATTTATTATCCTTCAAAAATTCTAGTGTTATATATTTACCAATAATACATAGTGTGTTCTTCAGAACTACACAAATTTTTCTTCAATATTTTCATAGAATCTATAATATACTACATTCTTATCCAATCCAGGTCTTCCACATCAAATCATGTCATAGGTTCACCTGAAAAGAATGTAGAATCCCCCATTCATCGATTTTGGCTCTCCAGTGGTTAGAAATCATATCTATGATGGTCAATATTAAGATAGTAAATGCCTACACAACTCACATTCCATAGGATTATTTTATCAAATCATGTATCCTACTAAATATTAAATTCTATCACATTATTCACCCCCTTTAATGATTAAATTTAAATACAATCCCCCACACATGAATTTATCACAAATCCATCCTGAATACAAGTGTCTGATTGAGCTTGATCTTGGCCAAAAATTCCAAACTGATACACCACAAGCCAAACATTAAAGAGTGAAATGAATGGTAATGGGGAAAAAAAATAAAAACAAAGTTGAAAAACTCATTGCCTATGTGTTAATGGAAAATAAATATATATTGGTATTCCCAAGGTGATAAACATTGCATGAATTGAATAAATATTTTCAAACTGATACACAAGATCATGAAAAGGATCACAATAAAACTAGATCAAATATATTGAATTGATTAGGCTCATTATTTTAATAAAATGGGGTAAAATTGACAAATTATGATTTATATTTCGAGATTGTATCATTCATTGGTGAATACGGAACTCTCCAACAAAGAAACATGATCTATTTCATTTATTACATCCCGATTTACCTTTCTTTAGAAGCTCCATATTTTATTATCTCAAATAGCCAACAATGAGTACAGAATTCTCCCTTCAATGGACACATGGTTATGAGGATAACCATAGAGTTCCTACATAATGATTATAATGTTGAGGTAGTTATGTTTTAGTTGTTTAATGAATGAATGAATTAAATAATTATTTAATTCACTGAACACACCCATTAATGGCCTATTTACCTGAACTCTCCACATTGACCAACTTCAGGACTCACCTAGTGTAAAACTCACATTATTGATTAAACAATGTTCTTAGGATTTCAATGTGAGACTCTATTTAATATTCATCCCATTACTTCTGAAAAACAAAGCACTCGTGATATAAAATATATTTAATGTTAATCTATAATTAATTTTTGGTAAATCTAGCCCCAGAATAGAATGTTGTCTCTTTGAATAGCTTGAAAAATATTTTTAAACAAATTTAAAATTATTTTTAGGAATAATAAGGGTCTAAAAATTTTAGACCTCAAAAATTTGATCATTATTTATGGAATGTTCTAAAACATGATAAAACTAGATGAATAACATGTACCTTACAATGAAGAGCATCCATATTGTTTAATGGAACTATATATTTGATTAATATTCCTTAGAAGAAGTCACTAGTTTCTTTCGTCCATTTTTTATTTGTGGATCAACTTAATAACCTGACATTCGCGAAGGAACCTCAATGGTTTTAAATTTTAATATCACTATTGGAAAATGATAAAATATGAATAATGATTTAAGAGATTCCACAGGAAAAATTTAACTTGTCTGAACGTCATCTAAATGAATATGGACTCCTTATATATGTATAAGGGAAACTATACAAGAATCCAATTTTTTTATAATATATTACATAATTTATGTGTAAATTGATTTGGTTAAAATATTTATAACCTTTAACCAATACCACTCTCCCTAATGTTTCATCATATGAAACATCACAACTAATGATAACCGGCATGAAATATTTCAATAGTTAAACATTTAATAGATGGAATTTTCTAGTTATGGAATTCTAATTGGGTTCTAAATTATGATTAAATTTATTATGATATAACCATGACATACAATATGATTTTAAAAAGCCCTGAAATTATAATATAAATATATTGTAAACAAATTACATCCAAATTCATAAATTATTCCTTTGAATCATGGATATTTCACCATTTAATATCCTTTATATCATCTCATATGATATAGATTAAAATACATCATATGTATAATTTATTATGGATTATCTATATAAATTTACAACATTAACTAAAACCTTTTGGATTTGTTCCATTTCACCATATATTTTTTGAGATATAATAACTTTTTAAAACACTTCAAAAAAACTATTGGATATTTTCCAAATCAATTTTAGAATGATTTCATTAAAATCGTGATTTATCAAATCATATGGCATACAATTTAATATCCATATAAAAATAATTGTTAATAAAAACTATAACCATTTAAGAGTACGTCTATATTTTTTGAAATACCCAATCCCCATTTATTTAATCAAAAAGTATAAACCTAGGTTCCCTTGTATCATTGATAAAATATGAATTCATGAATTAATTATTGTAAGAAAAGATCATCGATTATAAAATCATCATTTATAATCATTATAAATAAGGGATATAACATTACCTCCCTCAAACACATGTATATTTATACTTTTGTCCACCTATTTTATCATATTAAAGTATTTATTATCATATAATATCTTTGTTTGAGACATCTAGTATCCATTGGTGACTGAGTAGGTCCATCTAGTACAGTAATATATATGCTATTATTTATTTAAATATGGATTTATTGAATCAATTAAAACATCCAATTTTATTCATCTATGAAGATGATCCCATCATAAGACCTTCAACCATATTGAAAATCACATTACGTGAACCTTTTCTTTGTATGTCTATAATCTTCCTTAGTCTATCTTAACCAAGGGTCCTAATGTCATGGAAATAATATGACCGAAAAAAATCCAATATTTTTTAAGCCTCAATTAATGACATGATCAGTAACATACCCAACCAACACCTGGTTATCTAGGACATAAAATTTCATAATAAAGGTATAAAATTATGAAATTATGATAAATTGGATATTTTATTTTGTGTATCTTGATAAATTTTATATCAATAATTTTTTTAATGATGATTGAAAACCATGAATAATAACTAATCAAATTATATCCCATATCATAGACCACTAAATATGCCATATGATTTTTATACTTTAAGGGTTTGGTTAAAATAATTACATATCTATGTAAACAAATGCACAATTCAATGTGACTATCTAATAAAACCAAACACTTAAATCCTTTAGTGAGTAACATCAATGAATTAAGAAAAGTTTTATTATAATCCTTCTTAGGTATAATATCCATCATTTTCAACACTATGATCATAGTTTGAAATGTTATTATCCACAAAATATAAAATGATACAATGTTAATAACATTATTTATATACATAAAACTATTTTTATATTCATTATCATCATAAAATTATGAAACAACACCCTTAAATAATTACATTCAAATCATTTAATAAAAATGTATCACTTTATTTTATACTTTTACCGAGATATAATAAAATATATTACTATATAATTTGATTTTAACCTTATTATGGTAAATAAATGTAACTTTTTTACATATCCCTTTAAAAGCATACCATAAAATCCTTCAGTATATTATGTGATATTCACTATAATTTTTGTCTCGTTTGACATTTTATATATTAAAATTGAACTTATAATACTCCAAACATACCCCTAAATCCTTTTATAAACCCTATTCATTCTATAATACTATGATGAGAAAAAACTATTTTGAGTTGAAGAAATAATAATTATTTCTTTTAATTTGATTATTCAATGAAAAACTAATTTATACCATATATTATATCATATTATATTTGTTTTTAGAATTATTGTACAAGAATATTATATTAATTAAAATATACCACAATAGTATAATGAAATCACATCCATCATATTTTAACATGTATCATTGATAAAACACTTCTATCATGTATAAAACTCCTTTTATCATTATCAAATTTTCAAACATGTTCTATAATTTCATCCAACGAATCAAAACCCATATGTAAAACCTTCATGTCATGTTTTTCAAAACAAATAATAGTTTACTACCATATTTTATAACCACATAAAAGAAATATGGTAAGTATAAAAATTATTTATTTATATACATTTAATCATAAAAAATAACATTATATTTAACTCCATGATTTATCAACTCATTTCTTCATCATTTGAAAGAATAGTTAAAGAATTACCTATTAAATATTTATCAAATTTGAAGCCCTATATATTTTTTTAAACAATATACCATTTGAATCCAATAACCCGTAAATTAAATGAATTTATTTCTTTATTAATGATACCATATGTTGATGTTCATTGGTGTTTCTGAAGGAACATTATTTTTCCTGGGTAATTTCATCAGATGAAATATTTCAATCCCTTCAATAAAATCATGGGTTCAATTGCCAATGATAACTTTTGAGAAATACCAATTATCATTTATATATTATACATTAACATTTTATACTATCAATAAAATACACATGTAATTACACCCCATTTCATGATCAAATATTCTCTAAACATTGATGAAATAAGGCAAACATTTATACACTCATACACATTGTTGAAAAATTTTCCAATGATGTTTACTAAATGAATTACATTCCAATAAAAAGCCATAAAATCCACAGTTTACTCAAGGTAATTAACATGGAAAATTATATTGAATTTATGAGAGAATATTGTAATTTCATATGGTTATCAGATATATAATGATTTACAAACCATAAATGAATTAATATATTATTCTTGTAAGAATTAATATCGACTTTTTGAATTACACTAACAAACCAATATACATGAAGATTATGATATACTAGATAAAATTTCACTCTTATGTAACTAATAATAATTCTTATATTTTCATACCAATCTCAAGGAATCAATTCTATTTAGAATTTAGATTTTGGATATTTATCATTACCTCATTTTTGATGATGATGATTCTATTTTATCTAATTCAGAAGATTTTATCATATGAGAATCATGTTTTATATTCATTTAATAAGGACCTATGTTATGAAAAATTATGTTTAAATGATGAAAATGTTTAAATAAATTTTATCCATTAATCTAAAAAGAAAAATATTTCATTTTGTAAAGACTAAAATTTAGTGTGAGCCTAATCACTTTAGCTATTTGTGTTATAAATATATCCAATCATGTTAACTTTTAATCTAGGATATTTTGGTGGGTAACTACTTACCTTATCTATCATATATGTAAATTCAATAATATCAACCTATTATGCTATTCATAAGGGTTTCTATGCTAAATTTATCCCATAGAAATCTCAAAAAAAAGTAGCATCTAGCTCTTAAGACAGCATTATTACTATCTTACTTTAAAAAAGATAATCCATTGGCAATGTTATTTTATATTACCTTACATGATTATTGATCTAGATCTGGAACGTTTTTTGGAATGAATCACACACTTACTATTTATTTAAAATAATTTAATCTCCCCATATCATGTTTTTTATTCTCTTTACATGTATGAATAATACTAATGATTTAGTTTTAAATTATCATTCCATCCAACAACTCAATATTCTCAAACCATAATGATGTGTATATCGTTATATAACTCATTTATAATACATAGTTTTGGTTGTAGATAAGTAAAATAATTATCATACATATCATATAACTCCTTGGAATCATGTATATTAATTTTAAAAGATATTTTAAACACATTTAAACTAATGAAAACATAGATTCATAATAATATAATTATTTTGATGAATTAAATTGTTAATAAAATAAATAAATTAACATTTTATATTTTTACATTTGAAATAATAAATTTATGAATAATTCATAAATAAGTTATAAATGCATTATAATTTAAGAATAATTAAACAAGAAAAATTCACTTTTAGCCAATATAACCATAGAATTTTATCATTTACATGGTTTTGATAATAAATTCTTCATATTATATATATTTATATATACGGTATTTTTGAAAACATTTATCTTCATCAAATGGAATTTTCATAAAACTGTTTTCTCTTTACATAAATTAGACGTTTTTTATATAATTTTTTTAATATGATCATTTGATATTTAAATTTTGACCTACTAATAATTAAATATAAACTATTTTAAAATTTACAATATTTTAATTTATTAAAATAAATTTAAATGTAGATCACATATACAAAGATGTGTTTGAAACTGTTTTATTCACCCAATAGATTTAGCATGGGTCTGATATGACCACATTGGGGAAGGTTTTTTAAAATATTAATAATATGATATCTATTTATTAAATGATAAAAAAAATAATTAATTATTGATATTTTATAAATAATTAAATTATAGAAACATAATAAATAAAAGGGATATCCTTTTACAAATTTAGCTATAATTTATAAATATTTTATATGTTACATAATTAAATTTATAATTGAAAAATATAAAAATTATAATATTTTCACATATATTGTATTATATGATACAATCTATGTAAAAAAATATAACATATTATACATCATATTTGATGATATATAATACGTGGTGCCAATATATCCTCTTGTACCTGATAGGTTTTATTTTTTGATATACACCATTATAGTTGAACTAATAAGATGCTCTATTTTACATATGTAGATTTTTGTTATCATCATCTACAACCCCTATATCATATGACACAATAAGATAAAAAATGAAGTATTTAAACTATGTTTTATCAAATAAAATATAATAAGATGAGATACGGTCAATTATTATAGAAACCCATGTGGTAAACCAATCCATAAAATAGTCATTTAAATCATCATTTCTGATTGGAAAAATTATATCCAATTATGAGTAAAAAATATATTCTATTCCCACTAATAGTGAATATGAAATAGAATATTACATCATCTTAATCATGATTTCTTGAAACATGAAGTTTAGTAATCTCTAATATCAATATAATATTTATAAAAATTACAACAGAACCTCAAAACCATTATCAGTATGCAAGGAATAATTGAATCCATTTATAAACTGAATGATGATCATGTACCATAAGTTGATGATTTATGTTATTCTTTCCTTCAATAATAAACTTTATAAAAAACATTATAATGGAAAATAATTTTCTACCATATATGTTGTATTTATAATTCAATTGAATCAACCGTTGTTCGGGCATGACCCTCTTTATAGCCATGATATTAATGTATCTTTCAAGGTAAACGACAAAGGATGAAGAGGGATTCAATATATTTATAAGAAGAAAAGTAACATGTCAGAACATCATATGAATTAATACATTATTCTTATTTTACTATCATGGATGTTTCTTTAATATCCCTTTATTTACTCATATATTATATAATTTTGGAGTAAATTTCCTCACTTATAACAAATGTAACATTAAATAGATATAAATATCCCCAGTACTTCATCCTATGAAACACGTCAACTGATGATATAAAACATGGAATATTATTGAAAATTATCACATAAATCTGGTTTTTATTCTTTTAATCATAATGTTTCAAATGCTCCATACATTATGAGTGAATAAATTATGATATTCCAATTTAATATAATTTTATTAGACAAGAATGTAATATTATGTCATCTACATATCATAATCAAAAATACAACCATAAGATATTAATTAATTATTTATATCATGGATAATATACAATAGGATAACCCTTATAATATCTCATATTATATATTCTAAAAAATATATGTTAATTCTTTTTAGAATATCTTCATCAACTTTCTCCACTATAAAATCTTATATACTTTTTTAATGATTCAACCAAAATAGAAATTCTAAATTTACAAATTTAGGTGGGTCATTGATCATTCAATACATTTTCCATAGCCCATGCATTATGGATTCCTTTCACTTAGTTCCTCATTATATAAATTCAAATATAGAAATTCTTCTTTAAATAACATGAATTTATTCTATCTACATGTTTTTTAAAAAGAGTTTCTTCTTATTCATATTCAAGAGAATTAACCCTATTAGTTTTTACCTATATAAAATAATTTTCATCATTGATCAAATTTTTATATTATTTAATTTTTATCATGAAATCAACAAAATCCCCTGATGTTTATTCGGAGTCATATTATCCTTCCATAATAAACTCTAATAAATTTATTTCAACATTTATTTAGTAAATATACTCCATTGAATCTTTTAGGAATACAATGATATAAATATTCAAATTTAATTTTAAATTACCCTCTTAAATATAACACATATTTCATACCATGTTATCAATAAAAAATATAAATTATTCACTTCAACTACTTCATTTTTATACTTCAAAATAATTTATAAACTTTAATATTATTAAATAAAATTTATTGTGATTCACATTCATCAATATATATTTTAACATCATCATTTTCATTTCTCACATAAATATTCCACAAAAAATTATTTCTGTATGTATTTATAGATATTTTTCCCTAATCTCAGTGGAGAATTTGATCACTATGGTTTTGATTATGCAACTTTTTTTCTCTCTATTAATCATTATAAAACATCTCAGAGTAATGTGATAGACATTTATGTAGTTGAAGAATTCCAATTGTACCTTTTCATTAACCATCCTTTCCCTTACATAGATTTTATCACCATAATATATATAAATTAATGTATACATTCCCTTTTCACCATCTCCTAATTCATTTATATAAAAAAATTTCATATAATTGAGTGGTATCTCCTTTGATGAGTTGATTGATTCACAATTGGGATTTGATAAAAATCCACAGGTCACCATATTATTATTCAAATTATCACATGCTATATCTAAATTATCACCTTATTCATGCATTTAAACCATTGAATTATAAAATGGAAAAAATATCCTTAAGATTTGTATTTTGATATTAAAATAATCCATCTTATTTTAAAGTCCCCTAATAGATATGACATCTACAGTGTGGAATTTGAATTTTATTTTGATTATTTCATCAGAGAACATCTTAGTATATCAAACATATAGTTTAGAACATGTATCATTACATAATTATCTTTTTTTATCCCATATATATTTACTGTAATAAGTCGCATAATTCATTTTTGGATGTGTAACTTATTTAATTTATAAAAATATACATTTATAATTCATTGGTTAATTCATGATATGCCTTTTTATCAATAATGAGTAATTTTATATAGTTTAATGACATTAATAACTCCATAACATCATACACATTTAGTCCATACAATGAATTAGTGAAAATATAATGATAAAGAGATAAAATATGTTATCTCGTTCAAATATTCTAGATCTAATAATTATAATAATTGAACAAAAAAACTACTATCATGTTTACAAAATTATCCTTGTCAATTAACTTACATTAACAGATTCACCATGATTAATCATATGTCTATAATACCACTTTTTACCAACAAAGTCTCCCAAACACACCCTATGTGTGGGATGTATTAGGGTGATAGTTCTAATTCTATAACAACTAAGGTATAATTTTATTATATTAATAACAATAATTCAAACCATTCCACACCTATAGGACAACTAAAATATCTAAATACAAAAATTAATTACAAAAATGTATAGATTTAACATGGTTCACCAATAAGGGTGACATCAAATAATAACTTGTAGATGATGTATTAGTGTACCAAAATCATTGTGCACTTTTTTATCATATATTTTAGGTAGCTATAAATATTTATCTTAGAGAAATTTTGTCTACTTAGCTCTTTAAGCTCATTTTTCATTCATAGGTATATATACATTTTTACACAATAGATTATTAAAAGAACATTTATAGAAATTTTTAACAATAAACTCATTGTACTTCATTCATTACTGTCAAATATGGATAATTCATATTGTTCAACCATAGAAACAATTCCAATTTCCCTTAAATATGTTTTAATTTACATTATAAGTTCTATGTTCATGAATTTTATCTCTAATCCTCATAATAACTTTGATATTTGTCTTCTTTGAATTTTCTTGGTTTAAATTGATGATTGGCCACAAAACCATCCATAATCATCTAAATTAAAGAACAAAATTAAAATTCAATATCAATGAACTCTTGAAATATTTAAAAAATTAAATGAATCTAGAATCTAGTCAACCATAGATTTAAAATCATTGTCATGGTGTGATGGAATCCAAATTTAACAGGTTTTTATTTTGAGAAATATTGACAATTTAATGACACAATTCAATCTACAAATTTCTCTGAATATCCTAGGGTTATTCTATATTTGAACCCCAATAATAATGAGGATAATACAACCTATTTTTTCTATAGTAAGAACATTGAATGATACTCTATTCAATTATAATTTCATTATTTCATCTACACTCATACAGTGTCAAAGAAACTATTCATATGGATAGATAATTAGAGTAGAAATCAAATTTGTACCATGATACACCTTTTATTACAGTGTGATACGATATTTTGTATTCCAGTTTAATGAAAACCCAAAATTTTATATATTAAAAACCCTTTTGGATTTAATTAAATTCCTTTTTTGTAATTTGTTAATAGATAATGTATCCAATTATTTTTTAATATAATTTAAAATTTAAATAATGGGTATGCATAATGACCATTCATCATATATCTACTGAACATTGTTAATATGATTAGTATATATTATGGGTTATGATAAGGTTATATTGACATAAGAAATAGTGATGATGGCCATGATCAATAGGATCATTACATATAAATCCCATTTATCAGATATTCCAAGTGAGATAAAATATCTAGTTTTATCAATTCACCAAGTCCATGCTCATATTTAACATCTAAATCATTAGTGAAAAATTTTATTGAATAATTTCATGCTCATCAAGATCACGCCCCAAACGATTTTTTCAAAACAACATGAAGAAATTATCACCATCAAATGACTTACCCTTAGATAATTCAATGGAATAATATAGGTATATGTATCTTTAACATCTAATTATTAAAATTTATTTTTTCTGTGTCAATAAAATAAGGATTATATTTATTCTTTACTATTCATACTTTATAAAATATTAGGTAATGATTTAGATAAAGAATAGATTTTAATATGAAAACCAAGAATTGAATTTCTGGGTAATACAAAATTTAAATTAATATATTATATTTCATTAATTTATCTATTAAATTTTCCATCTTATGAAATAATATTGACAAAATATATATATTAAATACGAATGATAATAATTTTAGGAAGTTAGAATGTAATATTTATAAGGGATTGAAATCTATTGTAGTAAAATAATAGAATATACTAATAAAACTATGATTTTAATTTTATAGTATAATTTCCCATATTTAGATATTTTTATTAAAGAAAAATAAATATTTTTTTAGAATACTCAGGTAAAAATTATCTATTTTTTAATGTTTCATAATTTTCTGAGATAGCTGAATTTTTTGGTATAAAATAAATTTGGTGAAATAATAAAATGTATATTATTACATCATTATGGTAAAAAGTGATATAATATGTCACATAAAAGTTATCCAGAACAAAATATATGTTTTCCTATTAACAAAATGAGTATTTATGTAATTTTATTACTTATATAAACCATATATGAATCCTCCAAATGTTATATTATATTTGTAGGTTTTAAAATCAATTCATTGAAAAATGAATCCCTTATACATCCCCAAGGGTATTATTTTCATTTTCATATTTCATGTTATTATAAAATAATTAATTAAACCACTATTTTATAGAAACCATTGATTTTTTTGGGTTTTTTACATTATTTTATAGAGTCCAAAAAACCAACGTTTTGAAAATAATGAAGAAATCCACTTTCTTTTCCTATATAATCCAACCCATGATCTCATTACTCTGCACTAGAATCCATTTTTTCATGAATATAATCTTTCCTTATATAACTATAGTCCTTGTATGGTTCCCCAATCTCATATTATGCTCTTCAAAATCATTTGGAAACACCCTTTTAATGGAATGGATCATTCTCTCATCTTTTTCATTCTATCACCTTATTTGTAATAATCATTTTTAATATTAATTGGTTTTTTTAAGGACTTTATAAATATCTATTTACATTTTAATTTGTGTTATAATAAATTGGGATCCTTTTTACCGTATCCTTATTAACTTCACCTATATTATTACCATATTGACTGATTGTAAGGGATCTTTTCATTCTTCTCTTTTTTCTAGAACCATCATGGTGTTATTTTTTTCCATTTGTTCATGTTGGTATTTGTTCTCAAAAATTACCCTTAACATTATTTTTATGTCCATGTTATTAAATACATTTTCCAATCTCATCAATACCTTCAATGATTCATTATGTTCCCTGGTTGTGCTACTGAAATTATCCCTTGATTTTTA
The DNA here is from genome assembly GCA_963277665.1 of Viscum album. Classification (NCBI taxonomy): domain Eukaryota; kingdom Viridiplantae; phylum Streptophyta; class Magnoliopsida; order Santalales; family Viscaceae; genus Viscum; species Viscum album. The sequence goes on along the minus strand of OY728160.1, from coordinate 371,136,578 downwards.
ATACATGGATTTTATTCATAAACCTCTTCACTTGTACAATTTAATAAACAATTATTTATAGAGTATTATGTTATTAAATATAACTAGTACTTCCCTAATGATTTGAATGTTATTATATACCTATATATCTCACATAAATATCTCCCATAACTCATTATGTACCCTCGTTATGTCATCGATGTTATTATGTGGTTTCTCTATGATAAACCATTGTATTGTGAATTCCATCACCATTTACACATAAGGGTATACACCTAGACATAACTATATTTCTTTGAATAGATATTTAATTTTATATATTCTACAATAATTAATTTTTGGATTAAATGTAATGGAATATTATCATATGTTGAAAAATCTATTTGGAATACTAATGTATGTACATCATATGAAAGAGAAAAGTGCATCATGAATTATAAATTCCTCAAATTATTTATGTAATGATTTAGTCTCATTAGTGGAAATTTATTATATTAGTAAATAAACTAAATCCATTAGGGAACATTTTAAACAATGTTATAATGTATTTTTGGTTATCCTTGACTTATGTTTATGATGTTGTGTTTAATGTTGTGGTGATGTTCATATGTTTCCTTTATTCTATCAGGTTATATGATGCCTATTTGTTCAAGATTATTATTATAACCCCATTTATGTTTCATTGAAATTTTTATTAAATATCATGTAATAATTTCATCATAATATTATTTGATCATTCCCTAACGAAGATTTATAGCTCACTACTTTCTGATGTATGTATTCAGTTTATTTTGTGTAGTTTTAAATGGTTAAAGGAATTTCGGAATCAGGTTAAGGAGGTATTCAACAAAATTATTGTATCATTTTATCAATTTGATGTTATTTTATTATAATTTCCTATAAAAACTAGGAGTGATATTTTTGGCTGAACTATCCCTAATTTTAAATAATAAATCATTAAATAAATTGTATTAAATGAAAGGGTTGTTATAGGTGGTATCAATGGAATGATTAAGTATTTTTGGCTTTAGGATTATAAAATTTTAGGGAAAGCCTTTGGTATGTGACTAAAAATAATAATATATCTCCAAATTTAAGTAATTTATAGATTATGTGATTCATAAGAAATCTATGTCTTGATACTATAATTGGATGCGGCTCTAACACAATTATACCTAGGGGTAATATCACTGAAAACACTATATTTATTGAGAATTGAAAAACAACTGGTGGATACCAGTAAATCTTTCTACACAAAATGTTTTTAAACCCCTTGGGTAATTATTGAGTAAAAAAATCTCATTATGAACTATTATTAATGGAAAAAGGCCTAAAATATTTTATATTAGTAAATAGATCATTGATAACAAATATTAAATCCTATAAATAGATAGGTTATGAAATATATGTGATTTATAAGTTATCCCTTTAATGTTTATAGTATCCATTTTATGTGTTTAATATTTTAAAAATAATCATTCACAGTTTTACCATTATTATATTCAATGCCTAGAAATAAGAGAAATATAGTTAGAAACCAATGTATGTGGTAGTGTGATGACTACTCAAAATGATAACCGAAAACTGATGAGAGAGAGAATCTAAATATTTTTTACTACAATCTCTTAGTGGAATAATGTTTTGAACCAATAATTGAATCATGATTAATTGTCAAATATCCCTAAGAAATATAAATTATCATTGTATAATATTATTCAAAAAGTCCTTCAACATTTAGTAAATATTTGGATAACTTAAATAGAGAACAATGGTTCAACTACATTGAAAAAAATATTTGCTTTCCTTCAATGATTATAAAAATAGACGGTCGTTATAGACACATATTAAATTTTAGGAGATGATGATAAATGGTGGATGTTGGTGTGAAATACAGGTCCTAGTAAGATATATATGTGTTATATTAGAAAGAATAATAAAAAATATTTTTTGATAATTATTTTTCTCACACCTTCAAATATAAAATTGGGAGGTACTTTATTAGCATCTATAAAAATTATGAATCCGTCAAAACATACAATGAAAACATAAAAAAATTAATGATACAAATAAATATTTTTAATTACCCTTAATTTTAGATTTTATATAATATTTAGTGGATTCAATCTGTATTTGTGAAAATACATAAACATTCAAGTACATAGATAGTTATGTGGAAATTGTCTAATATGGCTTAAAAATTGAATTGGATATTAGAAAACCTCACAGGTCTCATATGAATAAGAAGAAGAATGTCTAGTTTAATTTTGGTTTTGGGGTAATGAATTATAATTTATAATAGAAAAGTTAACATACCACATATAAATGGTGTAGGATAAATCACTCTATAAATTTCCTTAATTGGATATGGAAATGATATAACTGTGGGTGGGATGGGCACCTTACTGGAGCTTGATAAAAGGAGAAACCCACCAATTTGATGGAATAATGGATTGATTTGTTCAAACCCCATTCAATTTTCTATTGTTCCAATAATTCAAATTTGGTATATATATGAGTTAATTTAATAAGTTAAATGGTTGTAAATGATAACCAAAAATAGAAAACCCTATGGCCTAGAGATGAAGGGTGATCTTCTGACATCATAAATGAATAGGTGGATCCTAAAAATGAAGTGATAATAGGTATACAATTTATTTATTGAAAAATAGTGAAAGAAATATTTAATTATCATTCTATAATTAATTCTTATCTCAAATGTTTAGTTGAAATATACAAACACCACCACAAATAATAGTTTTAAAGTTATCAGTAAAATAAGATATTATTGCATCTGAAGTATGTAACTCCTCCCAAATCAAAATTTTTGTGATGAACATTCTAATAATCCTTATGATACTCTATTTATTATAATTTTATTTAATTTTTGGATATGGATTGTTTTCATTATATATTGATAAAATAAAACAATGAGAGAATTAAATCACCCTCTGTATTGAGAATCTCCCTTTGATTGTACAAATTTGAAAAGAGGTGGATGATTCTTCTTTAGTACCAATATTCAAACTATGAAAATTATTTTATTGTGACAATGAAAAGCTATCAAAAATGATTTCGATTAAGGAAAAGATGATCTCGGATGACTTGACCATAGAGACGAGATACACTGTTTTGTTTCAAGAAGAATTTCATAGTCATCCTCGTACCTGAGAAGTTAGATGCTCAATCAATCATATATATAGTGGTTTTATAATATTCATAAATCCATATAGAATGTATGTTATTGATCTTGAGGATATGAAGCATAAAATAGAGGAGAATCTAGATAGATGGTTTATATTCACATGTCCTTCACCATTAGGTGCACCAGTTATCTCCATCATGAATAAGGATGGGTTAATGTTCCCAAACATTGATTCTGGTGTTCTCAATAAGGTAAAAATAAGGATCATCTATCCTATTCCATACTGGTGAAGAATTATAATATCTTCAAGACTTCATTTCATTAGTGGTATGGTAAAAATGAGTTCATAATGATTCCATTTGGAATCACCAATGCTCGAAAAATAATCATGGATTTGATGAATGGAGTCCTTAGGGATTACCATGGAAAAATTATTGTTGTATTTATTATTTATATACTTATCTACTAAAAACAAAAGGAGAAACATGATAAGTATTTGAATACTATATTGGGGACCTTGGGGAAAGAAAAATTGTATCAAAATTATGGTATATTAATGTTCTTATTAGAGAACATGATATTAGTGGGTCATTTATCACTAGAAAAGTGTTATCTATGGACAATTTTAAAAATAGATTCAATTCAATGATGAACTTGAATAATAAAAATGATTAATATATATAGTATCATTGGATTATATGGGTAGTATCATTGACTTTCATTAAATTATCATGATTTTCAAGCCCACTAATAAAAATAACTTAAAAGGGAGTCATGTTTATTTGGAATGATGAATTTGAGGAATGTTTTGAAGAGATAAAAAAGTGGGTATTCACTATACAAATTCTCAGATTTCCCATTAATGTAAATAGATTAGTTATTTAGAGTGATGCGTTAAAAAGGTTCTTGGTTGGGTTGTCATGTAAAATGACAATGTGATAGCCTATGCATCTCAAAAACTGAAGATCCATGAGTAGAAAAACCTAACTCATGTTCTAAATTGACTACAGTAATCTTTTTGTTAATGAGTTGGATAAATTATCTACATAGTTATAAGTGTTATATATATTTTATGTGTAAAATGTAGAAGTATATATTTATAAATAAGGAGATAAATATGTGCCAATGGAGGTAGTTAAACATGGTCAGGGGTTACTATTGTTAAATCCAATATCAACCAGGGAGTGAAAACAAAATGGTATATGCTCTGAGTAGAAAGGATATCTCAAATCAATCCCTGATGATTATTTCAAGGAATCTAATCATCATGGTCATTAAAAGGATGAATATAATGTAATAAATGAATATGATTAAAATATATAGTGGGTATTATGACATCATAATGAACAAAAAGAGATTTAATATCATTCATAAAAGTAAAAATGAAAAAATCTATGTTTCCCCTTTAAAGTAATTTTTAGGATGTTTTCTAATTTTTATAAACCCTTTATGAATCCTAAAAACATATATTATATTTTAATGTTTTAAAATAACTTATATAAAAACATGAATAAATTTCACATCAACTAGGGTATTATTTATAATTTCTTGGTTCATGGATATATAATATAATTCAAATATCTCCAATTTAGTTGAAAACATGGGAAACAATCTTGGGAATGTTTGTGGTTTGATTAACACTATGTATGGAGTCTAAACCAGGGGTAATTAATAAAGATATCTCAAATATTTTCCTACATAAACTCATCCAAACCCGCATTTCATATCACTAAAACCCATTTTATAATTAATATAATTTTCCATTTACTATATATCCTTGCCAATAATTCCCAAATTTCTCAAAAGGCGCCTCAAAAGATTTTATAAACACACTGTCGTGGAAAGGGATCTTACTTTATTTTTTTTTCATTCAAGAACATTGTTTATAATTATAAATTTGAATGTAATTTGGTTATATTTTTATCAATTTATAAACATACCTTTACTATCCAATTTATGTTATAATACGATGGATCATTTATCACATATCCTTATGTCCTTTACGCAATCCCTTATCATGCTGAATATAAGGGATCATCTCCAATCCTTTTAATTAAATCACCTAGTTTTTGTATTCCATTTGTTTTCCATTTGATAATGTTAGGCTGTGATCTCATAAATTCCCCTTACCAACCTTATTATTTAAATGTGATTAGATACACCTTTTAATATCGTTAATAAAACCCCTAATTCATTTTGTACCCTCACTATGCTTCCAAAACTATTTTGGGATTTTTTCCATGGAAAACATTTATTCAATAACGCTTTCTATGATTTTTATTACAAATTTTGTTTCTTGGACTATATTCTAATATATCAAAATTACTACCCTTATTATTTTCATTTTGTGAAATACATATTTAACATTCATAAATACCTCTCATGACTGATTTTAGTCCCCCATTATGTTTCTAAAATTATCCAATGATTATTCAATGCCAACACACTATATTGTGAATTCAATCACCATTTCCACTCATGGATAATCACCTTAATATTACTACCCTTAATATTTTGGGAACATACATTTATATATTTATCACCCTATAATAATGAACTAAAATGGGAGGAAATATGACCCTATTTTGAATGATCTATGTAGTACAATTATGTAAGCACATGATATGAACGTAATGGGTTCACCTTAAAGTATAAGTAGCTCAAATTAATTTGGTAATATTTTTGTCTAATAAGAGGTCATTTATTGGGATATGTGTTAAACATAATCTATTATATCTCTTTTTCAACACGTTATAATGTATTGGGGTTAGCCTTGACATATGTTTATGATGTCATGTTTAATGTTGTTTCAAAATTATAATGTTTCCTTTATAATATCATGTTGTTTCATTAGTCATTATTCAATACTATGATTCTCAACCCTTTTATATTCAATTTATGTCCCTATTGAATAATCGTCAATATTTGCATCATTTAATTTTAATGACACTTGCCCTAGTAGCATGTAACCGGTGTCTAATTTATTACATTGGAACTAGATATAATGTATCATAAAATGAAATAGAAAATAGTTAGTAGTCATGGTAAACTATATAAAAACTTGGAATTTTAATTTTACATAAAAATTAAAATATTCAAATCATTTTCATTGAGAAATTCATTAATCCATTTATCATATCCATTCTTATCATTACCGAAACACTTTCTTGTATACTAGGGAAATTAAATCAAAGGGGTGAGAAAATATGCTCAATATTATTATGAGTAAAATAGATGATATCATTAAAAAATAATACTAAATAGTATAGAAAGGTATGTAACTAAAACCCAAAGCATTTAATAAATAAATTATGAATAATGATGTATAAATATATTATTTCAAATAAATCCACAAAAATAATCAAATAATCATGAAAAATATATGTTGATTTTAAAACCAATAAAATAATAACTTGTAAATAAATAAATAATATCATAAATAGGGAATGAATAATGCCAAAAATCAGAAAACATCAATACCTTACTCAATATTTATTATATATTTAGGTTGAAACTCATCTAACTCAACCAACTAAGTTCTATAAATAGATATATCTATGCATAAAGGGGCTATAAATAACCAATCCCCACACATCCCATAATATGTAAAAATAATTACTCATATTAAATGCATAAAAAATAATCAACATATACATTCATATTGAAAAAAACATATGAAATGTTAAAAATATCCCCAATATATAAGCATAATCATATATCATCAAGATTATTAAGAATGGTATAAAACTGGTGAATCCCCAATCTAATGATCATAAACCATTCATATAAATTATAATGAAAATTTCATTAAAACATATACCAAATAAAGAATTAATTCTATAAATAATTGATTTCAATGATGAATAGAAATACTATAAAAATCCTTAAAAACAATTTTTAGTATAATAATATTTTCTTTTTGAAAATCACCTTTTAAAACAAAATTTTAAAAAAAATCCTAAAAATATTTTTCTCTGAATATAATCATTAATTCTTGTAAAATATGTTTTAAAACATTTATTGGCTATAATATTGGAATATCAATTCTAAAGCTTACTCCATAAAACAATGTTTTGTTTCACATTTTCAGTAAATGGAAAATGAGACTTATTTTTAAAATGACATGAAATTTTAATTAAACACAATTTATAAATTTAATTAATGGATAAAAATATCATAAAAATTTATTCATAAATGTATAAAAAAAATTAAAAATATTTTTAAAAAACATGGTTTCTTGATGTAAAATGATTTCTGACCAAAGATATAAATAACATCATATTTTTTTAATAACATTTTATGAGTAATTCTAGGTAAAAATGAGTGAAAAATGGTAAAATTAAATAAAAAATATCATAAATAACAAATGGATAAGAAAAAATATTTATTTTAAGAAATAAATATCAAATAATTCCCCTCTGGGATACCTAACCAAAAAAAATTCTTCAATAATAATGAGATTGTGAAATAACGTCATACCACATTGGTATCATCTGAATAATAATAACCAAAAATGAAGTTATCAACAAATGAACCAAGTAAATTAATTAATATTAATAAAATAAATATATAACATATATTATAACAATTTTATACAACAAAAAAATAAGTGTTGAGAGTGGAATATGTCTTAATGACGAAAAAGTGAGATGAGAATCCCTTACTAGTTTTTTAATTTCCTTCATTTGTATAGAAAAATTCAATATAATAAATATATTTCTATTATAAAAAAATGTAGCGCCATAATAATATATCTCATACCACATATGAAATATTTATAATCCTTTATCACGCATTTATTAACAATTATTTGTTAAAATCACTATTTCAATTGATTTTTTCATCGTTCCACTTGTATATTTTAGTTCATATTTTTTTGGTCCTATTATTTTGATCATGGTTAAATTATAAATTATTATTTTAAACATTATATATGTATAATATATATTCAATATATATTTTTTATAGTATGTAATTAATGATAGAGATAGAAAAATGGATTACATTGTTCATAGAGACGTTAGCCCACACAAACACTAGAACCCTACATCATTTTTTCATAATGAATGGATTGAAATGGTAAATAATAATAAATAAACATTACATAATAATTATAATATTATATATATCATTTATATTAATAAAATCCATCACTATTACAATAAAAGTAAAAAAAGAAAAACATTTTATATCACTATGTAGAGGCAGTAGTCCACTGTACGCATGAACGACATTATTGTTTTCCAATGGATTGGAAGGTAAAAATTTAGATATGATATTATATTTCAAAAATACTTTTTTGGTAATATATACCACTTATATTTATTAAAATTATCCTTACTAGCTTCCATGTAAATCAAAAGTGAAATACAAATCACATTGCCTCACGAGGTGGTAGTCTGTTGTACACATGAATGACATTAACGTATCTCCCAGAAAATAGACATTAAGACGGTATATGTGATACAATAAATTAATATTTATAATAATTTAATAAATTTAATATATATATGTTTAATAAATCATTAAATTTGGACATAAATGGTGGTGATGGAAAATGAACTTCATAAATTTGTGAGGCGGGAGTCCGTTGCATATAAGAATGATGATTTGATATCCAATTTGATATAATTATAGATAGATATTGGTTATAACATTAACATAAAATCATAAAATTATATATTAGATACTAGTGTAATTATTTTATAATATATGGAAAGTATTTAATAGATTTTGAATAAGAATTAAACAAAAAATGAATAGTTAAAAACATTACCTCTTCTTTGGAAAACCTCTTCATGTTTAATATAAATCATTTGTAGATTTGTTTTTTGAAAAAAAAATATATATCTTGGATATGTTGATGGAATTTAAGAATACATTAGGTAGGTATTTTACAAAAATGTTTTTGAAGTGTGAAGAAGATTGTATAAGGGGAGATTATTTATAAGTTAGTATAGTGGCACAATTATAATTTTTTAAAATAAAAAGGTTTACCTATGTATTAAACATTAATAATGGATCTAAAATGGTAAATAATCTAAAATTATAGGTGATCAGGTCTAAAATTTAATATTAATTTATTTTTAATAGGTTTCTAGTTCATTTTACACTATATATTTTTATTGTTCCTCCCTATTAGTAAACCCACTTTCAATTTTAATGCATAAACACATTTTTATGGTTTTTCAAAATATTAATGAAAAAAAAATTATTTTTAACTTATTATATTTAATAAATTATTATCATTAAAAATTTAAAATCTATTTTCCAAATTTAAATTTATATAAGTAAGAATTTTTAGTTAAAAATTAATCCCTAAGATGCGAAAAATAATTGGTTTTAAAAATAAAACAAGTTCAAAACTTTAGAATGTTTTTATATGAAAATTCATTGTGAAAATGATTCTAATAAAGTATAATGGAATAATATATTTTTAAAATTGAACAAATTTTTCTTTTAAAATGGTAATAAAATATTATTTTCCTTAAATTGTAATAAATGAGTAAAATATTTTTTTAATAAAAGCCAGTATTTTTCATTATTCACAATGTATTTTTAGTTTTTTAGAAAATTATCTAGAATTCACCCAAATATAATTTTGATAGACATATTTAGAAAATGATATTTCAAATAAATTTGTTAAATATTAATTATAAATCATGTTAGAAAATAGATAGTAGACCACAATTTATAAAAATATACATTTTTTTAGATAACATTTTTCTCAAATGGTCATTATTTTATTTAAAATCAATATATTACAAATAAATAAAAATTTTACATTTTTTATCTATATAATTTTATTTATTTAGATAGTATTATTCATACCCACAATGATAATAACCATGTTATAATGGTAAGGTTAATACTAATATTTTACTAGAGTGTGACGTTTTATTCTAACCAAACGTTTCATGCACTAGAAGAAATATAAGAGAATGAATTTTTTAAAAAATTAATATACTATAATTTATTGGGGTAGGATAATTTATTCATTTATTGGTGTTATATATCATATATTATATAGAATGTTATTTTCTTCTTCTAAATGTTTGAGGAGTCCCATTGAACCCACGAAAATAAATTATGATTGTGTAGTATAATACTGATTTTGGATACCAAGGGATTGACATTTCAAAATACCTTTCTTGAAATTTCTCATAATTATAATGTATAATAAAAAACAAGCATTGATAAGATATAATGACATGTATTAATTTCATTTTTAATAATAACATAAATAGGTTTCCAAATAAGAGAATATGTTTAGGATTTTATGATACAAACATTGAAGAAAATCAAAATTAATAATAGATATTGGTTGAGATCATTGATCACAGGAAAGTGGGTGATATTGGAATGATTAATGAAAATAATACCATAAATATTAAAAGGTTAAAAATAAAATCATTTCATTAAAAATTAATTTATTACGATAAATGTTTTGTTTCAAGATCCTTTTCTTAAGGATGAGGAATTCTTTTTCTATATTAGAATATAATCAAGTATACATACATGATATCATTCTATTTTAAAATTAGAATTTAATCCTTTGTTTGTTCTTAAATAAAATCCCATTTCATTTATTAATCCATAAATTTATTGTCAACAATGTATTTTTATACCTAAAGTTAATTTAATAATTCATTAGAATAAAAATTCATTCCACATTTTTTATATATTTTCCAAAACCAAAATGTTTAGATATTTTTTTTCCAATATCACCCAAATATAAACACAGTCGTTTCCATATATAGTTCTCATTTTAAATCATACAAAATATGTCTATACAAAGTCAATGTCCAAAATGAATGAAGTAATTTCACTAAATAAACCTAATATTCGATAGAAAATTTAATTTGGCTCATAATGCCACATGAAAAATATGTGAATAACGTTATCACCATAACAACATAATGAAAAGATGCATACTTCCAAAAATAAAATATTAGATAATCAAATTTATTATGTAACTCCAATCATGGATCAAATTCTTATGTAGATATAAAACCATCTAATCAAGAAAAATTTTCAGAGTCACCAATATTATTGCAGAAAAAATATTTTTTTTCATTATAAGCTCATCCTAAAGCATATGGTAAGGGTTATCTTCACTAAATAGTGTGATTTATATAAATATAAACTTGTAAATAAAACACTTTTCTTTATAATTATTCTAATTCAACATTTTCTCTAATATATATATATATATAAAGTTATAAAGTACAATCATTATACATTTCATAATTATTTTTACAATAAAAATATTATTAAAAATACTACTAAAAAATTATTCATAAATACAAACACAGAAGAATGTTAATCATTCATCTTATACCATAGTAATAATAAATGATTGAATTAATTCCTTACATTCTTTTTGGACATATTACCTCGGCGCTTAGAGAATTCATTTTCATAGTGCCACACCTCAATATTGATGAATCATTGAACATTGGAAACCTATTACATTCCCATGAAATCAAGATCATGGTGGAAATTATCTCTATTCTTTCTAAAAACTATCACTTTCTTCAAGTATGATCCACTGTGTTTCTTTAAAAAATTATCACATTAGTAAAATCTTTTATTCAATTATTTCTTTTAGCCATATTTTTCATTGTTGTTATCTTCTTGTCTTTATTCACTTTGAACCCATGAGGCTTGGATACTTTTTTGGATATCATGATAGAACTTGATAGTATGTCCTTGTATGATGAGAATGATTGAGAGACAAATTCCATTTGGATAATTGGATTTTACCCATCATTGAAATACTCAATATTAACCTTATTATTACATAAAAATTACAAATAATTCATTTCATGTATTGTATTTTTTTCGTCATACATTGAACCATTTTACTTTTGCATTTTCCATAGACCCAGGAATTACCTTTCCATATATGCCTCGTTTCAAAAGAGAAAAATAATTTTCTAGTAAAATTTCCTTCAAATCCTACTATTACATGTATGTTATATACTCTTTATCTAATGTTTTTTAATAACTGACCACCATTTATCTACATCTCTTATGAGATGATATAATACCATGAAAAAATTCTCCATTTTATTTCAACGTGGAGAATGAAATATATTCCCTAAAGAAATTATCTATTTATCAGCTACAAATTAATTTTTAGTACCATTAAATTATAATTATTGATGATGCATGGATAATCCTAACATTATTGCACCAAATGTTGTATCTATAGGTTTCTACATACAAGAAGGTTATTTCCCAAAACCCATGTCAGTAGACCCAATATGGTTAAAATGTTTTCAATTATATCAATAGATTCGAATCCTACAATATTATCTTTCTGAGGAGTGAAATATATACATAGAGTATGTTTATTAATATGTTTATCATCGATTTGATAATAATAATTATTGAATTATAAAATACACATTATTGAATCATGAAATTATGAAACATAATGAATAATCCCAAATCTAGAGAGACATGTAGCTTAGAATGATAAATGTATGCATAGATTAACTCATAACCCTTAAATGGAACCTTTGTAAATTTTTCCATATGATAATATATCTTAAAATACTTCAATATTATTTATAATTAATATGTTTATTAACTATAGAATAACCCCTAATAGTGTCAAAACAGATGTGCAATAAGGCCGATAGTCTTCTACAAAGTGAAAACCGAGTGAAAGTCTAATAAACACTTTTTTAGAGTTCCTAACACTAGGTACAACTCTTGAAGAACCATGTACCTTTATAGTATCCAGATAAAGATTTATTTATATTAATACCACAAAATATCAACCTTTAAAAAATAATAGTTTTTTTTTATATACTTATCCTCAATCACTGTCATTTGTTTGTGTTCCATAATTTCAGTTATCTTAAATCTGTTCCCAAGGCTTCTAATTAACATCCCTTGATTCCAATTATAATGTCCTTGAACCCCAGTATCCCTGAGAGAGTGTCTAGATTAATACATTAATACTAGACACAAGGTTTCACATCTTGAATGTTATAATATTATATTAGTATTATTAAACTATATACATACTTCAAATTCATTTTACAATGAAAATATAAAATAGAAAAAGTTTTTTATTTGTGATTGATGTTATTATCCTTGTAAGACCCCATCAGATCAATCATAAATCACCTCCTAGTATCTTGGGGAAAATAAAACATAATAAATAGTGAGACATCAAATTTTTAGTAGTTTATTTCATACAAAGAAATAAATCATAAATAAATAAAAATAATCAATATGGAAATAGTGATAAATAAAACAAATTTGATTTATTCAATCAATTGGGAATAATATAGAATATATATGATGATCAAATAAATATATATAAAGAGTCACATAAGACTAAAACTTATCCAAGGAAATGATAACTAATCTATTAATCACATGGATATCAATTAAATTTCTCATAATGTGGTAATGTATAATATTGGACGTCTGAAACTGTCATGATCTTCTTCAATACAATTAGAATATATGGGTAGAAACCCATCTAATATGGGAAATGTTTCATTCTCCTGAGACTTTTCAATGCATCAAGGTTATACATATAATTAAGAACAACCCTTCATATACTATATCAAATTCATTCATCGCATGAAAGGAGTGAAAAATAATCAAAACTAATTGAAAAATAATGATATGAAATTTTCACCATTATCCCCATTAATATAGATAACCAAAATCTATCCAGAGTAATAAAAATGGTATCGAACATGTACATAAGTAGTAAAAAAGTTCACAAATCATCCAGATAAATAATAAGTATGTTGTCATTGAGAAATATACCAAATAGAGAATAGTAGCAATAACGGGTTGTTGTCATTTATGAATATAAACACAAATAAGTATCCCTAAAATCATTTTTAAGAAAATACACATTAAATTTTAAAAATAATCTTTTAAAACAATAATATCATATTATAAAAATAAAATTCCTAGAAAATATCAATTAAATATTCTCAAATATTTTTAAAAACATCGAGTGTTCCAAACATAAATAAAAATTCATTCCTGTTGTACATGGTAAAATAATGATTCCTTTCTCATTTTTAGTAAAAATGGTCAAGAATATCATTTTAAATTACAATAATATTCTTTTAAATTTTAATTTTTAAAATTAAAAATTGATAAAAATTACATTAATTAATGATTTTGAAAATGATAAAATTATTTTTGAAAACATTTTTTGAAATCATGGGTTTTGATGAAAATGGATTTTTTTCAATATAGAGAAATAATATCATATATTTGTAAAAATATTTCTCAATATTTCAAAGTTCCAAAGAGTGGAAAATTGAAATATTAGTTGTAATTTTTTAATATTAAACATATTAAAGTAATTTATATTTATTTTAATATTTAAATTTCCAATAATTCCCCTATAAGAGAGATATAGAAAATAATCACAACTAATGATGGAATTGAGAAATAAACCCTTACTACATTGGTAACATATGAATGGTAAACCCAATAAAATAAATATATAAAAAATAGAATATTATAAACCATTAATAAAAATATATGAATGGTATATAATATAAAATTTTATGTATACACATAATACAATAGAAATATGTGGTGAACATGATATATGTCTCAAAAAAGTAAAAGTGAGATGAGAAACACATACCACTTGTTTTACTTTATAGTAGGCATCTAGAACATATGGAAAAAATATCGGTTTATTATAAATATAATAACATCTATAATAATATATCGTATAAAATATCTAATTTAATTATATAAATTTATGACCCTTATATTAACAATTCTTTGTTAAAGTTAATGTTTTGAGTGATATTTTCTTTTCATTTTATGTATGTTTCAGTTTGGATATTTTGGTAATTTTATGTTGATCATACTAACATAATATCATGAATTAAAATCATCATAATAATATATTATTTATTATTTATATATATCTATAGATTAATCTATTAATTCTATAGATATAAAATGAATTAATATATTCGTAGAGACAACATGTCGTATGTATGCAGGAATATTATTTCAATTTTTGTTGATGGATTGGATGAAAGTAAAATTAATATTAATAAAAAATTAAATAATCATAATTATTATATATATATAATTTATTTTAATAAAATACATCCTTATTACCATCCATGTCAAGATAAAATGTGAAACATTTCACATCGCTAAGTAAAGGTGGTATCCCACATGTACATACAGACGCTGTTATTATTTTTCAACATATTAGAGAGTAAAATGTTATATGTGATATTATAATTCTATAAATATTATTATTTGAAATATATGAAATTAAATAATTAAAATCATCCTTACTACCATCCATGAATAATTTTAGAGTGAAATGAATCGCTTTGCTTCGTGAGGTGGTAGTTTGCCGGACACATGAAGGATGTTATTGTATCTCCCAAAGAATGGAAACAGATAATGTGTATGTCAAATAATAATTCATTATAATAATTATTTCATAAATATAATTCAAATTTGTTAAATACATAATTATATTCAACCTTGGAAGGTGATGATAGAAAACAAACTACTTTTGTTTGCATGGCAATGGAGTTCCATTCACACAATTGATGACTCAATATCCCATTTTATGGAAGTGTATATGGATATAACTTATTATATTAATATAATAACATATAAATCTCTATTATATAAATTTTCTTAATAATTTTATATAATTTGAAATTATTTAATGGGGTTATAAGAAGGATTTAAACAAAAACACATAGTTAGAAACATTATATATTATTTAGATAACCTCTTTAGGTATAATCTAAATTAGTGAAATTATAGATTTATGATCCAAATAATTTATATAGGTTGTGTGGAATGATGTAGGATATAATTTGGGGTAGGTATTGGATGAAACAAATGGTATTCAAATTCAATGAAGAATGTATAGGGGGTGGCCATTTATTTGTGAGTAGAATGGTACAATAGTTATTTTTTAAAATAAAAATGAATACAAACGTTTTTCACATAAACCAAGGAAAAAAAATGCTCTATTATATAATATTATATAATATATGTTCTAAATATAACTATCTTACATGTTTTATATTTTATCTAGGTCATTTTACCCATTATCATTTTAGTTTAACACCCAGTAAACCCATTTTCACCTTAACAGTGATAATCAATTTTTTACGAGTATTACAATTCATTATGGTGAAATATTATGTTGAAATTATTATGAAAAATAAATTAATATAATTAAGTATATTTTATTCATTTTTAAAACTTTCATTCATATAATTGGTAAATTATATTTTAAAATTAATCTTGTAAACGAGAAAGAAAAACAATTTTAAGAAGTGAAAACCTTCAAATGTTTAAAATGTTTTTATATAATAATTTAATATAAAAATTATAACATTGAATTAAATTTGATAACATGAAATATAATTGAACTAATGTTTCTTTTTAAACTAAAAAAAATTATCTTACAAATTCAATGAATGAAAAAGAATGATTTTTAATTTATACTAGTATTTTCCACTATTTGAGGAAATATTTAAATTTTCAGGACATTATAAAAAATTAACGCAATGATTATATTGAAATATATATATATATATATATATATATATATTATAAATAATGTTTCAAGAAGTGGAAAATATAATTTTAAATTATTTCAGTAAAGTTTGACCGGATCACCTTTTAGAAGAAATATTGTATTTCAAAAAACATTTCTTTTTTTTAATTGATTATTATTTTATTTATAATCAATATAAAATATGAATTTATTTTAAACATGTTTAAATCTTATATCTTTCACTATCTAGTTATAAAAATATTGAATTTATTTAAAAATAATATTATCCTAAGTCCTTAAGGTGTTACATTATCTTCTAAGCATGGTATCTCTTATCCTAAATGATATTTTAAAATATGTTCCTCTTTTAAAATATTTGGGGGTTACAATTATGATTTTTTCATTCCCTTACTGTGATTTATAGGTTATCAATTTCATTTATGTGTCCCCATGTAATACCATATTGTTTTATATGAGTGATGGAATATTTAAATGATATGTTTTTTATCAATAATGTTGTTTACCCATGTATCATGTTGATGTGATTTTTTCTAATATCTTAAAAAAAATGTATTATTGAACATTCAGTTTGTAAAAAGTGTGATTTTATGTAAAAAAACTTGAAATCTATTGTACTAAAGAAATGGATTATCATAAAGTCCAATGTCCAATTTTTTCCTAGAATAATATTTTTGTGTGAAACATTCATGTCAAATATTCATAGTTTCACAGAATTATCATAGAGTAACTATTTTATTATTAGATTTTCTTCCATTCTGTAGGATATTTTGTTGTGGAATGAATGATCATTATCGGTCTAATTTCTAATTAAAAAAACTCGTATATGGTGTGACTGACATAGTTGTACCACGTTTTCTCCATTATCATGAAATATCCTTCAAAACTCCTCAAACCACTCCCCAACATCATTTTTTATTTTTACCAATAAAATTTTGATAAAAAAACACAAAAAAACATGAAAAGAAATGTTCTGACATTTATGTTTGAATTCCAACATTCTATAATGACTCTAATATTCCTTGTGTTAGGTAACTATGATTGAAAGTAAATACTAAAAAAGATATAATATTGATGATTCATACATTTATATCTAAAATTATATATTATATCTTTATTTGATATTTATATTGAATGAATGTGGACAAGAGATGTGATACAATTGTTTAAGCTTTCATTAAATTCCAATGCTGCGGGCCAGAGACAAACAACATTCAGTAACATAAAAAAAACGTATAGTTGGAATTAATGATGATTTTGAACAATTGTGTACTAACTATTGGTATTCTACCTAACCATAAAAATTTTGAACGGGAAAAAATATCTGATATGAGTATACACCTCTATTTATGAAATATATTTTCATGAAATAACTCAGGCTGAACTTGAATCAATCACCTTAGCTGGCTCACGACGTGTCCTCAGAGGTGTTCTCGATCCCCCTAGGATAGATAACAGTGATGGGAATCAATTGGAATAAAAATTGGAATGAAATTACTCAATATAAACATACAAATAAAAAATATATATTACAAAACATTCATCCACTAATTAAAAATGAAGTCATAACCAAATCCAAATACAACTGTAGAAGAAAAAAACTGAAAACTAAAACCAAACCATAACCAAAATAAAAAAGGACTCCAACATGATCTCCATGTGAACTCATGGTCAATACAATCCATTAATAACCCAACTCAATAGGTAGATATAAAAAAACTAAACATAAAAAATATCTCAAGTCTACCATCACAGAGTGGAACAAGTAGTGTGTTGGAATAAAAAGAGTAGTAGGTAATAAAACCATGCATTCCCTTTCCCAAAATAGTTTATAAATTTATATTTGAAATAAATTTATAAAAATAATATTTTAGTCATAAAAAATCAATAATTTATAGTAATCCACATTGAAATAAAAACAGGGGTTTACATTTCTAAAATAAATCATTATATTTATAACCCATCACAATAAGAAAAACCAGATATGTATATAAACAAATATAATTCATAAAAGAAAGGAAAATTTCATCTATGAAAAAAATGAAGGGAATAACCAACAAAACCATAAGTGAACAATATAAGTAGAATAAGAAAAATACTAGATGAACAAAAAACCACTATGCACTAAAAATAATGAAGGAATATAAAAATAGTTAATCGTAAGAATTTAGTAATCCTTCTAAGAAGAAAATCTAGGAAACACTCATTTCATTCCCAACATATAGTGTAGGGTGAAAATCCATAGTCAATAAAAAACTAGATTTTATAAACTATCATTAACAGTGGAATATACCACATGACTTATCCACTCTCCCAGGGGTTCCAATACATAAAATCAGGACTAGAAAGCAACCATCACTTGACCCTTCAGATGATATCCACGAATTCCATGATAATAAAATAAAATAAAATGAGAAGGTCACCAAAGCTTTGGTATTAAACAAAAATCATAGATTCCCATATTCTTTCCTTTCAGAATCCCTAAGAATAGTTATTTGATAAACTTAAAATTACACGGTTAACCATAGGGGTTCCCATCATACATAGAACCATTCAAAAGTTTCAACTATTCCTACAAATCATGTGAATTTAAAACTAATTTCCAAAACATTACAAGGTAACAACAATGTTTTTAAATTTACCATGATGAAATAACATCCAATAAGGTTACATTTCTTCTCAAAAAAATTACATAAAACCAGGCGAAAACACCCTCTATGCTTACAAAATCTTAGAATAGTCTTTTTATTCCATTTAGTTACCAAAATACTTCGAATGGTTCCCAAAGATCCATGACTTGGGATAAACATATGAGAAACACATTTGAGGTCATTTATAAACTAATAATAAATTTAGAAAATGTTGAGGGTTTTTAAGAAAATAATTTTTAATATGGAGTGGAGGAGAGAAAGAGTGGGAATAATAGAATTTGGAAAACCTAGTTCAACAAGGAAATTTTTCTTTTATAAAATTCCATTATCATGTTTGTTATTATCTATATGGTAACATAGTGCATATAGGGATATGATAACATTAACATAAAATACAAGTAAATTAATAAAAACAATAAGGATCCATTTTAAATAAACATAAGAAGCTTCACCATGAATAATAAGGAATCACACATGAGAACATAAGCATAAAAAAGTACCAAAAACCACATAAAAAGATTAATTATAAATTTTATTTGACTAGAAAAACACAAACCTGGTAAATAATGATCTAAATGTCCTCACATTCCTTTTAAATACCAATTGGAATTTATTTAAACACTTTTGAGGCATATACATAGCTATAACCAAGGAAACCTATGTTAATACACCCATTTTCATCAATTTTCCAACATGAAAACTCTAAAATATCATACAAACACATCCAAAATTAGAAGACCTTATTTAGTAATTAATTAATAATTCTCAAGCATCAAATGGTATGATTGAAAAATTAAATGGATAGAATAACCTACCACCACATCGTGAGAATGAAAAAAATACTCTTGATGAAGGAAAATCAAAGTCCAAGGAACAAACTCCACACCCTATAATCAAATGAAAAAACCCTATATTATCCATCCCTCACCCTAGGGTTCAATAATAAGGGATCAATGAAATGGGGAATGAGGAACCAAGGGTTCAAGAGGTAAATAATAGAAAAATAAGACAATACGTAAGAATAACTCACCATAAACAAAATAATAAAGATAAACCATTATGGAGATCGAAGTATAAGGGAGCTTTGGGACCCCCATGGTGCACCATGGTCAAGAGAAAGAAGAGAATCCCAAATTGGGGTTAATACAATGAATTGGAAATTTTTTAATTTATAACTTTTTAATAATCTAGGCATGATTCATGGTTTGAAAACATGGGTTTCCAAGCATTTCACAAACCATGTTCACCATATTGAAAGAAGATGGTACCCACATGGGTCAGGTTCATTATTAGGGAGATGGGATTCCAACAATGAAAAGTGGTTCTTTCAAAATCATAAATCCACATTTAATGCATTCTTTATTGTTTCTAATAACCATGTTCAAGTCATTATCCTTTCCCAAACACAACAAAAATTCTATATTATTTCTCTTTTTTATCACATGGTTTTTTCCAAACCATGCAACACACATTATAAAAACTACTTGGAAGAAAATATGTCCTAGAATCACCATATTCCTTCACCGTCTACATATTTTCTCCCCAATCCATGGATAATTACCGTCAATGTGGCCAAAAATATCATTAAACTTTACCAAATAAAAAATGTCACCATGAAATCAACCTAAACCAAAAAAATAAGTATCAAACATTAATAATTAATTAAAAATTAAAATAAAATATATTACACTAGGGTTAAGGTTTGGAAATTCTCCAGCTAATAATAACATTATATTCCTATAATTTCACCATCAAAAAGGGGAAAATCCAGATCTCAAATATGAATGAGGCCAAAAAAAATGAACATCGATGTGACCATTCAACTCCACAAGTCACCCCAACCAACAATATGAAAAACCCTATGAAGATCCATGGTGGGTATCCTCACCATTTTACAACTTACAATCCCAAAAGATATTACAATGGAACTCCCAACATGAGGAGAATCCAAATGAAGGAAACCTAAAAAAACATTGAACCAAAACATGATTCATTATTTCTAAAAGACACAGACCAATCCCAGAGAGAACCTACAAAAATGAAACTAACCAATAAAGAAAGAAAACCATTAGAATATTCAAATTCCTAATGATGAAAATCTACCTAGGATTCAAGAAATGAAACTAATATGATTTTTCTATAAGAATGAATAATTTACCTTAATAATATTGAATTAAAACAAGGGATGAAATAAACCATTTCCAAACCTACAGTATAGTGAAAATTAAGGCCAAAGTTTCCAACACCCAGTAACTCCTAACAAATTAAATATATTCACTCAGAGACCTATGTTTATAGTCATGGTACCTTGAAGAATCTACTTTATGAAAGTTAGGATTTGATATACTCAAACTAATACTTCCTCTTTTATTAACGATTCTTTTGAAACTTCTCTAGGTGGCCTTAACAACCCCACCATTTCCAAACATTCAATGGGTTACAATACCATAGCATAGAATTTTGAAACTGACCACATTGAAATTACATGATCGATTTGCCTAATGAATGAGATGCAGTAATTGATAAAGGAGAATCCCCATTAATGGGTACCTTTAGTTTTCACTTCTCACCGGTTAGGGAAACATCATGATCAACATAAGTAAATTTATTTCTAACCACTACTGACTACACTCTAATTACTAGATCAGCTAAAAATGTATCATCTAGTATCATAATAATTAAGATTTACATGAATTATGCAACTCAATCCATAATATCCAAATGAATAATTGAGATGAATAATAGAGATTTAAGCCGTTCCTTTGATGATATCTATAGATAAAAGAAAAAAATCACTTTATAATGACCAAAATGGATGTTCTCTATCCAAGGACCTTTATAAAAACCCAATATCTCTTCATATTTCATCACATTAAAATTGTATTGTATGATCCATTTGATGAATTTAACCTTAAATACATCCCAGACATCCCAACTTGCAAAAATGACAACATGATAACTTTAAATATACCCAATAAAAAACCTCAAAAAACCCATTTCAACTCACACCCTCATGTATTATGGTGTTCCAAAAAACATGAATACACATTTAACCTCCTCAAACCATTTCACAGCTATTAACAGGACTTGAAAAACATGTAAAATAGGAAACAACTGAGAAAAACATGACTCTATGACTCCATCTAGAGAATGGGATGGGATAATGATTAGAATATGTTATCAAGAAACCATTGTTATATTTATTGGTATTATATTCTACATAAAAATATAAACACAAACCCAATTCTATATCCAACAAAAATTCAACTAGAAAAACATTCCAATCCAAAATAGTAAGCTCATAAATCAATGTCTCAAAATGAAAAACCAAAATCCTATTTAGAAAATCACTATATTCCATTCCATATTCTAGAACCATTTTACTCCAAGGAAACTTTATCCCACAATAGAAAACACTTTTTTGATTTCCTGAAATACAAAAAAAATCGACATTTAATATAAATTAGTTTCATGAAATCATTTTATTTTGGAAAACCATTTTCCCAAAGAAAATATTATTCATTTAAAATCATCTCACAATGACTAATATCAACCTAAAACATAACTCAAAATGAAGATCCTAAAATAGTATACTAGTAGACCTATATAACTAGGTCACATGGTATAATATAAAATGACTTAGGCCAGAATGATCCACTAGAATTATCTTAAACTATGTACTCATGCTCGACATGGGTCTCTAATCCATTAAATATCCCTATGTATAACCTATAACTTCCTTTTTCATTCCACAAATCAAAATCCCAACAATCACCAAGGATAGAAACCCAAAATTAAAAATAAAAGAATCATGTCATGGACTACCCCTAGTAACATGAGTATCTAGATGAGTAATATTTTGTCTTTCACTTCACATGCTTACATCCTAAGTCTTAATAAACCTATATACAATTTAAATAACTATCCAATTAACAATAGATTCTCTTATACCATTTTTTCATGAACCAACAAGGGTTGACCCCATAATGGTCCCTAAAGCTTACTCGTAATAAGGCCCTAAATGATTTTTGGATCCTCCTTGTATGGAAACTAGTAGTTGGCATCAAATATAATCTATATTGTAGTGATTTATTGTGATATAAGTTTATAAATAAACAAAATAGTCTAAAAATAATAAAACCACTAAATACATACAAATACTAAACCATATCAAAATGGAACTACTGTAGGAATATAATAAACTAAAAAAAGAAAAAATGGAACCCAAAACGGTCTCCACATGACCTCAATGTCACTACCATCCATCAAATACATCTTGATCTATGTGAAAACCTAAAAAAACAAATCATTAAAAATTAATCAGGTCTACCAATGTTGACATCCATAAGTATGGTGTGAGTATAAATAGCTCAGTAGGTACAAACCATATAATCCAGGCATATCCTTTCCTAAAATATTCCATAAATTCTAATCTAAAACACAAAAAAAATTGGGTCATTATATTTATAGAAACAATTCCCCTACCACATTAACAAAAAAACATGGTTTTACCTTTTTAAATTACATTACTCATTTATAAATACATCATGAAAACTGAAAAATATGTAGGAGAAACACCAAATATTTCATAAAAGAAAGGATAATTTGATCTAAGAACTAACTATAAGGAATAACAATCAAAACCATAAATAAAGTAACAATATAAGTTAATGAAGAAAAATATTATATGAATATCTTACCAAAGTGCTATAAAACATATGAACATATAGATTAGTAATAATGGTGAAACTCCATATTCAGTAATCAACCTCACTACTCTAAACTAACCACATAAGTGGAAAATCCCAACTGAATTATCACCTATCTAGGGGTTTCTAATCCATGTAATAAGTAATAGAAAGTTACAATTACTAAACACACTATATGATGTCCAATAGTCTTATGATTATAGTATAAAGGAGAAATATGATGTCATCACAATCTTGGAAATAAAAACAACCCTCATATTCCACCATGTATGCCTTTTTCAAACTCTAACACTAGCTATGTGAAAGAACTCACATCGGATGGTAAACCATATGGGTTACTGTCTGACATAGAACCTTTAAAATGTTTACATTGTTCCTACACATCATATAAAATTAAAACCAATTTTCAAAATATTAGATGATTCAAAACTAGTGTTTATATTTACAAAGATGAAACATCCTCCAATGAGATTATCTTTCTGCTTAAAAACATTTCCAAATCTAATTAGAAAAAACCCTATAATATTTGAATATTCCAAAGGGGCCTTTGGTTCTTTTAGTTTCCAAAATACATTTGAAGGTGACTAGTAGGCCATTGTTTAAAAGTAACATTTCGGAACCATGTTATAATTATTTTAGAAACCAATAAATAATTTAGAAGGCATTATAATTTTTTAGGAAAAAAATATAGAAAATTGAGTGGAGAAAATGATGAAATAGATGAAGAGAATTTTGAAAACTAGTTTCAAGAAGGAAATTTTTTTATAGAATAATATCACCATGGCTGTGTCTATCCATACGTGCATTCCAACACATATGGATACTCCTGCATTCAATATAATATGCACAGAAAACCATAAAATCACCATTGTTCCAAATTAATTAATTCCAAAAGGCTTCTCTACTAATCATTAGTATTCATATATAATAAATAAAAAATATAAAAAATTATTAAAACCCACATACCTAGATTAATTGTACATGTCACCAAATTACCGAAAACCTAAAAAGGCCATATATGATCTAAATGATCCAAAATTATTTTTAAAATAAAAATTCATTTTATGAAAACACCTTTTATTCATATACATAAGTATAAATAAGGATTAAAAAAACAAATTTTCGTCAATTTTCTGACATAGAAATAGAAAAAAATCATAAAAACAAATCACAAACAAGAACACACAATTAGAAATTATTTTAAAATTTTAACAACAATATGGATTTCTTTAGAATGGAAAATAATAGAATCCCTTACATCAATAGTGTGCGAACGAAATGAAACTCTCTAGGAAGGATAATCAAGGTCCAAGGATCAAACCATATGCCCTATCATCAATAGAAAAACCCCATATTAAAAAACCCTCATCCAAGGGTTCAGAAAGAGGGACAATATACGAATGAAGAATAAACCAAGATATGAAGTGAATAATTGGAGAAAACTAGGCAAAAATCCAAGTATAACTCATCATAATAATAAGAATAAGCTTCTACTATAAATGAGGAGACATATAGAATGGTGATTTGGGAACCCCACAGTGTGCCTAGGTCAATAGTGGGAGGATAATGCTTAATTGTAGTTTAAAATAATATGGGGAAAGATTATAATTTTAAATTTTTATGAATCTTGGAGACTTTCAAAGTTTTAACACATAGTTTTCCAAACCGAATTCAACCATGTTCACTCTACAGGTAGAAGAGGGTACCCATATGGGACAACTATAGAGTTAGGGAAACTTTATTCCAACTATGTAATATGGTTTTGTCAAAATTTTATACTCTACTATCATACATTCTACATATTTTCTACTAATTGTGTTATTTTTGCACACTTTACTTCATACGACACCAACTAACCCTATGTTTTCTCTTTTTCCTTGCACCTTTTGGGGAAAACCATGCACCAACAATGCCAAAAAAACCGTGTACGATAAAATGGAATAAGAACGTCCATTTTACTTCACTATTTGAACAATTTCCCACCAAATCATGAACATTAACATTACAGAATGCTAAAAACCACCTTAACCTTTTTAAAAAATAAATATCACCAAGAACACGACCCAAAAGTCAACTGAAAGATCAGGCATCGAGAATTAAATAAAAATATATGATATAAAAGAAAACTAAGGTCATATTGTGGCATAGAATTAATGAGATATTATTTCAAAAATAAATACTATAAGGTTAATTTGTTTCCCTCCCGCCAATCAAGCTTATATAATGAACCTACATGGCCTTACTCAAGTATAATAGTCTAATACTGAAACAAGTCATTGATTGAGAAAAAATATGGAAAATCTTATCATCTAACTGTGTTTTTTAACTCCATGATTATACTAGTTCCACACCTTTTATATTTCCCTTATTATAGGGTTGTATAGTAGGTTCCCTCAATCCCTGGGGTATAGTGGTATGTTGTGATTTTAGTGTATTAACAACTATATTTCATTCATGAGTATTCAAGAAGATAACAATATAAGTTTACAATTGAATTTTAGGGAATAGTTGGACTTACTTCTTTAATTTTATCTTTCATTACTTTTTCATAACTTTGGTTAAGACTAGTGTTTTCTTATTATCATCCCTAAAACTCACAATGGGAGGAATTTATCATGAGTGGCTCAAGAGTATTGTCTTTTCCCTAACAGTATAAACATCTAATATATTTATGACGTATTCTCAATAATATATGTGGGATTTATATTTTTTACGCATAAATGGTTGATGATTTTTGGAGTCATGTCACTATGTTGATATGTAAATAACTATAAGGTCAAACATGTTTTATATAACTCCATTGAATTATGTTGAAATATAAAGTACATATTTATTTTTCAAAATCATTATTTATTAATATATTTATATAATGAAATACAATATGGATAGAGGTCTTGAATTAGACTCCATTATTTAAAAAAGTCTATTATTAAGGAATTAAGGGTCAAAGAATAATTAATTATGGTTATATTAAAAGGTTCATATTGTATATCCATGGCTAGTAGAGAATTTGATACATCATTCTACACTCCAAAATTATCCTCCTAGAAATATTTAAGGATATACTAATATATTTGTGATACGATACCCATGTAATCTACTATGTTAGTAATATTTTCCATGTAATGAGAATGTGTGTATCTTTTAAAATATGAAAATCATAAACAGGATGAGTAACTTATAGTGGGTTGACTCAATGCCTTAATACAAGATGGAATGTATTTTTTTAGTGTTTGAGAATAATTAATTGATTAAAATTAGATTCAAGAATGTCATTCAGTGTCATTATATTATTTTTATAATTCAAGAAATGTTTTGAAAGATTATATTTCATCTATTTTCAATGAGAAATGAAATTAACAAGTGTATGAATTGTATAGAAGAAGAAAAATAAGAAAAAGGCCATCAACATTTAAAAAATTAATAATTGTTGTATATTTATTTATTTTACACATACAACACTGGCGCATATAATTTCAACTGAATAACATGTAAAAATGTTTTTATGGAAATATATGTGAGTTTAATATTTATATTAACATTTTTAAATTGTAGATAAATTAAATATTTTCTTAAAATTACATATTTATTTTATGGTTAATAAAACATTAATGGAGAAACAACTGAGTATAGAATCCCATATATATAATAAAATAAGTGACTATTTTACATCTATTGAATTTATTTTTGTGATAATGAACAAAATTCATTCATTTTACTACAGAATTTAGTTTTTCACTAATATTTAAAATGATTTAATTTATCATTCATTGTCAGATGTTTTGTATCTTTTATGATAAAAACAATAAAATTTGATAATAAAAATCCCATTTTTTATAATTTGTGATAATGAGATTCTAATACTATAAAATACTATAAGAATAATAAAAAAGGTAGTCAATTTCAAAGAGAAACCAAAAAACTTAACATTATGAAAAATTAAACACCAGTAAGTGAATTTTCAAGTTAGAAAAATAATGGAACCCGAAAAAATCACAACCTCATACATATCCCATTACAGGGACATATGCTCATGCCCCATTTATGCATCGTGAAATTTAGTATTTTCATAATGATAATATTTCGAAATTAATAATAAAAATGAATAATGTAGTGAATATTCAATGATGACTACCTCTAAATTAATTCCAAATATTCAAGGTTTATGAGTCTGTGTATAACTCACCTTAATTATAGATCAGTTGACCACCCTTAAACCTCATAATATAATATTAAAAAATATATATATATTTCATTTTTCATATATTGTATATTAGTTAGTTACTATAATATATAGGTGGAATTGCCGTTCCTTTTGTTCATTATAGAACTCCTACGAAGAACAAAATTTTCTTCTTACGTTTTATAACATCCACTATGTTTGTCTTCCTAATTATAACTTTTTCACAAGGATTTTGGTGAATTAAAAGATACCATTCTGATGTTTATTTACCTTTGCTAAGGTAATCTATAGAACATAATAGCATGGTTTAATTTTATGTAGTTATTGATTGTAACCCACTTACCTCTAATCTATGTTCATATTTATCATATTTATGTACATATTTACCACATGTAGTATGTACCATATTACAATAAACATCATTGATTACTTCAGGTTGTTTAAATTAATACTTCATTTTAATGGTCAATCATATGTGAACATAAATTTAATTTTACACCATTCTACATGGATTAAAATTATAATTTTTATTTCATGAGGATATTTTTTTAAAATCTCATATAGGTTTAAAAAGAATGTTGTTACCTTTTTATTTGAATTAAAATTTCAAGAATATATTCACTAGGTTGAGGGGAAGTTATTTACATATGGATTTATACTATATTAACACACATTCATTCTCTATAGTTTTTATTAAATTAATCAATAAATGTAGAAATTCTTCTTGATGTTAAAATATAGAAAATATATATCCCTTAATTTATTTTCCTACAGAACACCATAAAGAATGTATATATTTCTTGTTACTCTTCAAGCCCAAAAATAATCAACTTATTATATTGTATAAAATACTAGAGTAGCCTTCAATATCAATAATGGACATTATTAGGTACCAAAGTAACCATAAGACTCCAGAATAATTCTAATCACATTACTGTATGGGATAAAATTTTTTAGTGTCTTAAAAGATATATAAAATATATATTTTATAATATAAATCATAAAAAATTAAATTAATCTGGGATACATTAAATTGTCATAGTTTTTATATTTAAACTATGAGTATCATCAAGGAGACTTCAATTTTTTTCTTTTTTTCTGAAATCATTATATAGAGAATGTTCTTAAGTGGCTATAAAATAAAATGGAACACCTTTTTATGATGATCATGAAATTTATTATCTAAAATAATATAGATATTTTTTTATTTATGTCATTAATAGAACATAAATATCACATTATTTTTTATCGAAATGTAATTTTTGGTTTAAACTTAAAGAAATTTAATTAAATAATATCAACTAAAATAGAAGTTGGAATCAAATGAAGAAATGTTCTCAAATATATTAGAGTATCATGATAGAAATGATATTCTTTTATAAGATGAGTTGAAATATCATCCTATAAAAATTGATATATATGTTCTCAAATTATATAATTCCTATTTCCAAGGAAAACAGGGGTGGTGAATGAATATTTTAGAAACACTTATGTTAACTATAAAAACATGATTAGTGCTGAAATTCAAGATTTTTGTTCTATATCAAATGTAGTTACATTATCTTGATGTTTTTCAGTTGAAAAAATGGCTTCTTCTATAAAATAATTCATTTAATATAATTTCATTATCTACTTTAGAAAATGTTCTTATGGTAAAAAATATCCCAAGAAAAATATGGGTAGTTCCTAGAATATCATACCTTGTATAGTTATTTTGTGATAATATTGGTGATATCACACATTCTTAGGAACAACAGATTCATGAAAAGACAATCCATATCTTTCATAAATAAAATTTCATAAATGAAAACATTTATACAGTATGTATAAATAATTTTTAATTGGATACATAATATTATATAGGGAATTCATTAACCAAACCATTAATGTAATAAAAATACGATTGCCATGCAATATAATTGGTTTTTTGATTTTTCATTTATTGAATCATGGATTTTTATTATAGTAATTTAAAATATATTTCATGTAATATAAATATTGTTACTGTGATATATAGCATTGTAATACTATTAATAATAAATTTTTGATTTATTATTTATTCATACGGGTTGAATATTTTACATGAGAGTTGCATGATAATTAACCCTTAAGGGAGAAAATTTTAATTTATACCCAATTATAATTTCATAGGGAGATTCACCACTTGTTACAAAATATTAATACTCTCATGGGTTAGGGATAAAATGGATTTATAACATTCATTCATGTGATAAAAATGCGAGTTGTCTTCCAAATTCACAGTCTCGAGTACACTACATTGAGTGTCATATAAAATATAATTGGTATAATTAGTGTTTTTGTTTCATTTTAGTACCTATTATATATGTTTATTAATTTACCTTTAATGTTATCTTTTTTACTTTCATACCTTAATTACTATGTCTGTAAAGCTAAGACAATCTTGGGATAGTTAGGTATGTTGGTGAGAATGTGAAACATTTTTCTGAATAAGAATGAATTTTTTCATTACTATGGTATGTATGATATTTATATCCTCATCCAAATGAATATATAAAAAAATTATTATTATCGTGAAAATTAATGTGTTAATATATTTAAAATAATGGTACATGATCTAATCATTATGATTAGTAATTTCTTATGTGTACATTATTTTATATAAAAAACATGATCCACACAATTTATTTATAATAAATGTATTTTATAAAGTCATTAAATGATTATGAATGTGTTTTATATAGATAAATATTGTGGATATGTTCATATAGAGATATGTGTGTTTGTAGTAGATCATAATAGTTCCCTTTATAGGTTGAGTAGAATTTATATTCTGTTAAAATTAATTAATTTTTTATATTTGGTAATTAATATTTCATAATCATTCTCAATGATATAATGTTTATTAATCTCTCATAAAATTTTTTCTAAAGATTATTTATTAAGTTGAAATGGGTTTCATTATAACTACAATGGATAAGATAGTTTATCTAGTATATTTAGATATTATATCAATTATTTTTTAGGAATATGGAAATATTTTATGGGGATTTAGATGTAGTGGAACATTAAATGTATAAACCATATAATCCCACATTTCTCAAAATATGATATCGGTTATATCCATATCCCTTATATATATAACATTTATATATTTTTATTTTGAGAAATCATAGGTATAATTTTTTCCCTTAATTCTAGAATTATATGCTATATCAAATTATAAATTATGTTATTGTGTTTTTAATGAGATGTAATCAATGTATCATTAGATGATCAGTTATTATAAATAAAAAATAATATTTTTTTGTTGTAATATACGTTACAAGTGTTTTTGTATTGTTTTTGCGACACCCAAACGCAGAGAGGCACCATAAATAATGTATGAGGACTATAAAATGTCTCTTAATCCATTATATATTATATCTTGATATGAAAAACACTTTAGTAAATACTCATTTATTCAACATTTTATCCTTAATATAAAAGAGAGACTAATTTATCATTATAATTTAGAGGGGGTCCATCTAATTTTATTTGGATATTAAATTTTTTATGCTTTACCTTTTGTGGAATGTTCTGGATAGTTGTTATTGGATGGTCATCATCAACTAAAAAAGAAAAAGTTATTGTACATATTGTATATTTTATTTATTTTTTCTTATTATTGATATTTCTTATATATATGATTAATGAGACTATTTGAATTTTATTTTTCTATATGTTGGACATAATTAATGTCTTTATGAACCATCACTAAAATTAATATTGTTTAATTTCATGTTTTTTCAAACCCATTATGTAATTTTTTAATAAATATTTTTATGATTTTTAATTGTATTTTTATCTTATACTAATTTTTAATCATATCATATAATGTTCATTTCCTATTTATTTTATTTATTCAAATTAAATAATAATTTATGTTTGAATATATTTTTTCTTACTAAATTTTTTTAATTAAGTCATTATTTTTTACTTATATTTATATCAATTATTTGCCTTTTATTACGCATTGTTATTATTATCCTGGATTTAATTTGATAATGATTTTATAAATTATTTCATGAACTATGATTATGTGTTCCTCATAATGGAAAAGGTTTGTATTTTTTTTTTATAGTTATTTTTTTGATTTTTTATGTTTTGTGATCCTAAATATTTTAATATATTGAAAATACTTTTCAATTTCTGTAAATATATCATGTGATAATTAATTGTGTGTCTTTTGATTTGAATTTTTTCATTATGGATGACCAAACAATAAATAGATAACCTTGCCCTCAAGGAATTTTTCTTTTTAAAATCTATACCCTGGATCAAATGATAATTCGTCAATTTTTTTACATATGACTCTAAAACAAGGAAATGTAGAAAATTTACACTCTACAATACCTCAATGGTTTTCTTCATACTATTCTATCCCAATATTCCACCAATTTAGCATAGTCATACTAGTTACAAAACATATAACCCTTGTATGTTCATTTTTACTAGGATTAAACATGTTATTTTTAGTTCTGATGAATATTTATACATAACAAGAATCATTTTTCATGTATCATATGTATATTTACTAATATGAAAAAAACATTCTATATTTTTAAAATTTATTGTGCATTAATTTAAATAATATATGATTTAAAAAATAATTTTTATTATTTGTTTTTTCATATTTGGCAATTATTTATTAAAATAATTTATTATTATTTATTATGGGTTTAAAAGGTGATATTACCAGCCAAGGTTCATAGAGACATACCACTAATACAATTATTTTTTTTATGAACCAATTTATTTTTATTTGATTAAAATTAAAATAGAGAGTTTTCTTTTCCTCTATATTTTACTTATCTCTCTAAAATCTTCTTAAATTTTCAGAATAGATTTCCCTTATAGGAGAATATATCTATTATTAGATTAATTCATGGTACCGATTAATCCTTTAATACTCAGGAAGAATTCTATCTTCCTTGTTTTTTTAGAATCGTAGTTAACGAAACAGAGAGAGAGAGATCGGTATAATGAGTTTGAAAGAGAGAATTGGTAAACATTGATTATAGGAATATTCATAACTGGACTCTCACATTATTTATATACCATGGATTGATCATCTTTGTATTTCTATCTAATGGTAATCCTAATATCTCATACCTTTCAAAAACATTTAATCGTCAATGAAATGTTTCCGAAAAATTCAAAATGTTATAATTCATTGTAACTTATGATTCAATGCTACGATTAATTATCTTATAGTTAGTCATTTGAATATTTAAACTTCTTCAAATATCATCATATGACATTATAAATAAATCATTAAAACATAGGTAATAGAAATATCAATCAAAATTTATTTTGATATAATTAAAACAATACCACGAATAAAACCACACATAGTAACCTTCACCGCTTCACAGCTTACATCATCACAATACACAAACATAATTATACCATAATGTTTTTATTTTGATATATATAATGATTCTATCAATCTCCCACAAACAATAAATCCTAATTGAATTTATGACCATTAATCTTATGTTCTATCATAATGGAAAGCCTATGAAAACATATTGAAAATCCCATTTTGATATCATCCAAAACAAATTTTGGAAAATCATCCTTTATTTTTCGCACATGTTATATAATATTTATGAAAAAATGAAAATATATCTAATTCTTTCTTAATTTTTCCATAAAGACACCTATGGGGTTCCTTTAAATGTTTTATTCAATCACTTTATACAAAAACTTATCCTTCATTCATGGAACTATAGTGTGTGACTGTATAAAATATTATTGCATTAAAACCATTTATTAATTTTATAATCCATATTTTTAATTGATTAAAGAACTCTATAAAAACATCTGTGATACTAAAGATACAAATATATGTAGAATGATCTCCATTAGGCACATATTTATATATACATGTATCTGCAAGTTTTATAATATGAAAGTTGTATAATAAAATAATTCATTCATCCAATACATCATATGACCATGATTAATGGATTATTTCATACATTTATAGATTACTTTCACATTATAGATTATTCAAGTATATATTGACTTTATTCATAAACACATCACATATAATTCACCAAGATGGATGATTATTTTGTATAAAACTCATCTAAATAGATTTATATATCAAATGTATCATATCAGGGATCATTTGTACTCTTCCTCAATCAATCTCAATAGAGGTCCAATATGTTATACTTATCATATGATTAGAAAAATTTATCATAGGTGGACCTCAACTAAAATCATGATCAATAACACACCCAACAACCACTATATTAGATCATCGTTAATTATGGATTACTAACTATATCATATGAACATTTTTCTCTTAAATTGTATCTTTTAAAATTAGGTAATGGAAAATAAATATTAAATTTCATCAATGGTATACAAAAAATGTTGTATAACACTTCATGTTGTATATGTAGTGTGTCATATGACACACAAAACATCATTAACTAATCTAGAGTGAATTAGATATCTATATACTAGACACAACCCATTAAAATTATAAAATTTTATCACATTTTACAATACATCAGGATAAACATTAATTAGCGATTAAAAAATGTTTACATTGAAGGGGTTATTTTTATTTTAATTGAATTTAAATATATCTCTATAGGTAACATAAAAAAAATTATATTCTGCTATTTTTTTAAAATGATTAATTTTTTATTCTTATACCCTATTAAGAATACATACATAACTATATATGAGGGACAATTTTATTATATCTTATGTAGTAGACAATTAGAGAGGATTTATATACAAAAATAACTATAGTTATATTAAACTAATTATATCAATATGTCACTTTCCACATATCATTGGGTGAATTTGTCAAATCATACTACAGAACACCATTATTGGATTATGGTATATATATATATATATTATTTTAATAATTGAGAGATTGGGATTCAAAATCTTCATGTTCAACACTTTGATCGTAATATTTGAAATTCTTTTCTTCAAAACATCCAATGTTATTATGTTAGAAACTTCTATGGTTTAATTTCATTAAATTATTAAAATTATTATCATCATTATCTAAGACACATGTCATGAATGAACATAAGTCAACCCTGAACCTATCACCCGAGATGGTTCGCGAAATGGCCCAAAGGGAATTACAAATCCCCACGGGCAAGGAACCAATGTCAGGCATCAAAATAAATCCATGTGAGAACGATTTCAGCCCAATGAACTGGGATCTATAAATAAAACATTGAACAATTAGAGGAATCCAAAAACTAAATCCTAGATAAATATTTAAATAGATTCAGTTAAAATATATGAATAAATGGAAAACTCATCAAAAACTGAGAACAAAGAATAAAACTAAACCATGCTACCATGATCTCCTCGGTATCTCATGGTTACCACCATCCACAAAATGACCAACTCTAACCATGAGCACACAAAACAGAATCCTAAACCATCAAAACAGCTTAGGCTTATGAACACTAAATAGACCATGTTGGGTGTGAACATGATATATGAGTAGGAAATCACTATAGGATTAATGTGTTTTCTTTCCCAAAACTCATTCCATTAATAATAGTTTCAAAGTAAATTTACAAAAATGTGGGTTTTTTATATTTTATGAAACAAAACATGACCTTTTCATTTTAAAATCCAACACATGCCAAAAAACATTTCCAATAATTATTAACATTCTAAATATAAAACCCATATATAATAATACCAGGGTTGTACTGAAAAATAGATATGTAGAGAACACTAGTAATAGATGCAACAGAAAGTACAAAAAATACAGATAAAAAATGTGAGTGATCCTAAACATGAATTGAATATCCATAGATTATACTCTGTTCAGAACCTCATATCAGCATATAGAGAAGAACCCATGTTAATAACCAACTAGTTTGTCTATCCTGGACTCACAAGTTACAAAACCCTCCTCACCAGTCTAAAAATACAGGATGGTACCAACCTATAAAATTTGGGCTAGCAGGATATCGTCACTCAATCAGCTAAAGGACACCTAGAAACCTATGGTCATAGTATAACATTGTTAGTAGGAGTCCCACATACACATGCTTCACCTTAACTATCATCCCCACAGCTTCCTAACATAAAAAAAGACACCATTATATGATAACCAAAAGAGGGAAATCCTTTCTATAAAAGTTCCCCATATATAAACATATATATCACACATCATTAAGGTGAAAACTAGGTTGTCACATTGTATGAGTATCAAAATCTTTAGGAAAAATTTTTAATCTCTGATCAAGTGCTCACATTTACGAAAGATCATTCCTTTAAAAAATGAACATAAACGTCACTTTTATGTTTGATGTTCCAAATGGGCCATTAAGTCGCAAGTCAACAATGTATTTTCAGAAAAACCTTTTCAACTTTGAAAAAACCACCAAACTTATGAAACAACCAAACAACCCCTTAATCATGACATTCAATGAAACACACACACTAAGGGAAAAATGGGCATATCCCTTGAGGTGTCATTTTTAAATAATTATTCTGAAATTGCACAAGAGAACCCACATACTTTAAAAACTATTAAACCATTCAAGGAACCATGTTTTTAAGAAAGAGCCATTTTAAAGGTGCTATTTTCATTTGAGGGAACATCCACGTGTGCACTAAGTGAACCCATGATTTTCCCAACATCCAATGTCACCCCTAAAGTCCAATAGAACACACAAAAACAGATTTTTACAAACTCTCTATTCTTTTTCAGAGCAAGACCACACTAACATTAATTAATTAAGACAAACATATCCATTTAAAACCCATGAAAACTTCTTCACCGACTCACTAACACTCTCAATAAATAGGTTCACCAAATTAATCCTCCAAATAAAAACAAATAATCCAATAAAACTACCTTAACACATATAGGAATAATTAATTCTCAAAATACCAATTCTAAATTTAAATAATACATACCATTTAAAACAACACATGAAGTGCATATAGAGTTATACATAATTAAAGGGTTACAATGAAAACCTATTTTTCTACAAATTGAACCCATTAAAAAATGCAACAATAGGTTAAATAAGGGTTCCATAGAGTTTAAATTCAGGATTTTAAAATTTATTTAAAATGAAATTCATCAAAGGAAATGAATTAGAGTGGATGAACATAGAAATACATACCTTTAAGGGGTACAAACACAAAAAAGATTCAATGAGAGGAATAACAAGGCAACACGGACTAGCCACACACCATAGAATAAATGAAAAATAAACCCAATACAAACCCTATAAATTAGGGTCCATAAAAGGTAAGAAGAACCCAAAAAACAAGAGAATAATAGGGGAGGAGATAAAGGAGAGGAAAAAAACCTAAAAACACCAAAATTTACCTTAGACCTGAAGAAGAAGAACAATAGTGGGAGGGAGAACCAATGCAGAAGGGTATTGGAACCCCTTTGGTGTGCCAAAATGACAGTGTAGATTGGGGGATCAAGTTAGTATAATATAAAGGGTAGTGTAAAGAGGGTTTTAAATTTTTAATGACTTGGAAGGACATAACAGTTTGTCCGCATGGTTGGAAAAACCATGCAATAACCATGTGGATGCATCTTAACATGATGGGAGAAGCCACATTCATACCTACGATAGATCATACAACCATCTGTTGGACATGTTGTAGGTTCTTTCTGAATATTTCTATTGCTTTAGAGTTTCTAAAAACTATGCAGTAATGGTGCTCTACCAGGAAAAACTATCCCAAAACTCATAAAACCAAAATAATTGACTGGAAGTAAAACCCGAACCATTACCAAAAGAC
The DNA here is from genome assembly GCA_963277665.1 of Viscum album. NCBI lineage: Eukaryota > Viridiplantae > Streptophyta > Magnoliopsida > Santalales > Viscaceae > Viscum > Viscum album. The sequence goes on along the minus strand of OY728160.1, from coordinate 371,098,546 downwards.
TCAACACTAATTAGAGGACAATGTAAAGGAGTATATATGGTAGTTAATTTATAATTATCTCCATCAAAGGCACATTATATCCTCCACAATGTAACTAAGACGCAAGAGGATCTCAAATTTTTTTCAAGCCCGAACACATTATCTCTGGCAGGGTCTCATGCGGGAACTCCCAACATAAATATGCCAAACATATTCACACTAAAAAAAATAGTGCTATTACCTCATCTAGAAACTAAATAAATCTTAACCTCAAATAAAAAAACCCCATAACACATGAAAAACAATTCCACCACTAGGAATCATAAATAAAACCTACTACGAAGAAACTCAATAATCCAGGATGTCGAAATAGGGAAACTTATTTTAAGGACAAATAACCCTCTACAAAAGGGTGAACAACATCATCAATGGAATAAAAAATTATTTACACTATATGATTAATCAAACAAATGGGAGAACCCCTGAGAATAATTCAAAACTAAAACTAAACAACAGACTGAAACTACTCCCCCTCCTATTCAAAAATCACAAAAATTTCCCAAATGATCACCGTTGAAACCAAAACAAAAAATGTCCAAACAAACATAATAATCCACATGTCAGACATTTTTAATGTAATAAGATTATTCATAGAGACCAATTTTAGAAAAACTAATTCTGATTATATTATGAAGGAACATGTCTATAACATTATTATAATAATTTTAGATGATAAAACAACCAAAAGAAAACAAAATTGAAACCTAAAACATGAGTAGGGCTTCTCTTACCCCAATAATCTTCTAACTATGCGAGAGATTCACCCTGTGAACTGAGGATAGTACTCTAAAGGTTGAAGAATAACATACCTCACAGTCAGGTTGCATGTCCTCTGATCAATACTTCTTTAGATGACAAAAATGTCCTCAATGATAGAAGGACTTCGAATTATTGTGCCAATATAACATTGAGTGTCCAAACTAGCCCCATTAAAAACATACAATAGAACAATTTTAAAAACAATGATATGAGACTAACGAAGAGGAATCCTGGTGAATAGGTTCCTCTAGAGCACAAATATCTCTAGATGGGGAACCATAATGAGAACCACTCACCACTGAATTAACCCTAAACCATCGCAGCCCTGAATTTATAATACACCAAATTCTCAAAACTGGTTTCAGCTGATGAGAGCACTTTTTATGCCATCTCAGGATGAATTCCCTAGGAAAAAAGAGGGGTGTCATCTGATATTATGATGATTCCTACTTAAAAAGGAATCAGTTCCTTAAAATGGTCAATGTATGACTTTACTGCCCTGACCTTTCCGTACATCACGTCACTCTACCACCTTCCTCAGCATGACCTCCCCCTGTATCATCCTCTAGACTAAAGTGTCCTTTAGAATATTCCATGTCATCTTAATATGAATCGATGATGGGGAAACCAACTCCAACTATTCCAATGATGGAACCTCAAATAACATCTGAATTTCCCAAACTGTAATAGATTTGGGAATTCCCAATGACATGAAAACACAATAGACTTCTTTAAGCCACTCCATAGTATCTTACAGACCATAATCACCATGAATGTCATGAAAAACATAAGAAGAACTAGATACTTCGAATGGCTCATTAGAAACCTTGGGGACCTTTCTAGGTGGAATTTCTTGGGAAACTAAGAAAACACAATTCAAATACAACATCAAACCGAGGTACATTTAAAAAATAACACCTCGATCAAAGAAAAACTATTTTAGAAGCCAATAAAATAATAACATGACCATAAAAAATACTTTCAACATCGACCAATTTCATTTGTATTTCAAAAACTCCTTCTTTCATGACCTATTTTCAAAAACAAAACCCAAAATTTAAAACAAACACAATTTCTGAATCCTTTATTTTTAAAAATCACACCCATGGAATCCTATGAGCAATGAAATGTGTGTCCATCCAACTCCATTTACATAATCCAGGAACAAGTGTCCCCAAGAACCTTTCATACATACCAACACACATGTGATCTTCCCTAAAAAGTACCATGTGATACACATCTCCATTCATTATTAGATACAAACATGCACCAATTTTTTCCGAACCAGATGAAGTATCTTTAAAACCCATTTTACCCATTTTAAACCATTTGAAAGAAAACATTTTCATTTCGAAAAAAAAATTCACATACAAATACACACTTACACCAATTAAAAAAAATGAAGCACAACCAACACAATGCTATAGAAATGAGGGACTATCTTCAATACCTTACCCGGAGACATATTAGTGGTCTATGCCCCAAGTTGGAAAAACCAATAAGAGCATCTTGAACAAGCATCTTAGACATCACATGGGTCACTAATCCATACGAGATCACCATATAACATCGGATCATCACCGTTTTTGTCCCTCAATCCTTCATAAAATCAGAGGACTCAAATCCAGGACTACACATGGTGACTTGTGGATCCGTGCGAGAATGATTTTGGGACACTCTTCCCATATTTACCTCTCTAGTGCAAATATTACTAACCTCTATATACCAAACACCTCAAATAACAAAGGGCCTCCTCTGATACAATTTTTTCACAAACCAGCCTAGGCCAACCCCAAAACAGGTCACACTAAGTTGGTCTGAAACAATGACGAAATGGAATTCCCAATCCCAACATACTGAAAACTAGTTTCATGCATCAAAAAATCTAAGTGGGAACAATTTCAGATCAAGAAACTATGAATAATAAATTAAACACTAAACAAATTGAGGAACCAAAAATTTGAATCCCAGATAAATATATAAACATATTCAGTTATAACATCTTAAATAATGGTAAATTCATTACAATCTAATAACAAAGACCATAACTGAACCATGATACCATGATCTCCAAGTGACCACATGGTCATGACCATCCAAAAACAAACTGGCTCTATCAATGAACACATTGAATAGAAACCTAAACCTACGAAACAAATCAAGTTTATCGATACTGAATGGTATAAGTAGCATGTGAGCTAGAAATATTAGTAGGAAATCATCATCGAATCCATGAGTTTCCTTTCCAAATAATATTATATTAATAGCAGTTTTGAAATACATTTACGAAAATAAGATTTCCATATTTTATTAAGCAAACCACTATCTTTTTATTTTTAATGTCTACACAGGCCACAATCTTTTCCAAAAATTCATTCAATTATAAAATCAAACCCCAAATAAAGGAATACCAGGGTTGTACTAAAAAATTGATATGTAGTGCTAGATGGAAACTAATGCAGCAGAAGGTAGAAAATACATATAGATAAAATACATCGGTGAACCTAAACCTACCTAAAATACCCCTAGACATACTATAGTAAAAACCACCTATCAGCGTATGGTGAAGCCCCTATGTCAATAAAAAATTGGTTACTCCAACCTAGCCTCACTAGTGGCACAACACTGATGGATTTTCTAAAACTATAGAGGCGTTCTAAACTATCTAATAATGTCTGTAAATATTTTCTCACTTGATCATCTATAATATTTTTTGGAACCCATGGTGGTAGAAAAACTCTATATGTATTATTGCCACAAATTTTTGACTCACCTTACATGTATTCACCACATTTTCATACACCAAACCCCGAAATGACTATATGATTCCTTATATAAGGAAATCACTTCAATAGAGGTTCCATATATATATATATATATCACATAATAAAGGTTCTAACTGGGTCATCACATCACATGAGTATCAAACAGTTTCATAATAAACATGGAATCACTGATCGAGTGATGACATTTACCAAACAACATTCGCCTAAAAAAATTTACAAAAACATCACTTTTGAGTTTGAATTTCCAAATGGACAGTTATTTCCAAATTATCCGATGAATTTTCATAAAAATCATTTGATATTTTAAAAAAACAATATAGTGAAACAACCAAACAACCCTTTAAGACAGACATTCACCAAAACACAGACACCAAGGGCCAAATGGTTGTACCATTTGAGATTTGATTTTTAAATAATTATTTTGAAATATCATAAGATAAACCATTTCCATTAGAAACAAAATAACTATTGAAGAATCCATGTTTTTAAGAAAGAAAAATTTTAATGGTTCCATCTTTATTTAAAAGGACTTCCATATGTGCACCATGTGCACCCATAGTTGTTCCAATATCAAATGTCATGAAAAAATTATAAGATAACACTCATAAACCATTTTTAAAATATCACAATTTTATTTCAAACCAATCCCACAATTATATTATTTAATGAACACAAATTAAATATATTTAAAAACCAAGAAATCTTTTTCATACATCTCACCACGAATCTCAAACCACATGTTCACAAAAACAGACATGAAATGAAAAAACTACAATATAACGTTATTACCTAAATACCAAATTTCACTTTAATGGATACATAACATTTCAGACAACAATAAAATTGAACACAACATTATACAACTTTCTAGGATTACATTGAAATCGTATTTTTAGTGAATAGAACCAACAAAAAAAATACTAAAATTGGTTTAAAAAGGGTGAAAATTTAAGGAGAATCAAGAGTATATATTTATTTAAAATTCCAAGGATCAAATGAAATTACATATAAATGAAGAACATAATAGCACCTACCTCCAAGGGGTGCATATGCAATAAAGCTTTAATTAGAGGAATAACAAGGACCTAAAGACCAACCACACTCCATAAAATAAATGAAAATTGATACAAATTTAAACCCTAGACTTTATGATTCATCCAAGTGATGTAGAAACCAAAAGAAACCAAGAAAATGAATGGGGAAGAGAGAAAGGATAGGAAAATAACCAGAAATCAATAATAATTACATTAGATCTAAATGAAAAAACACCACGGAAGGAGGGAGATCTAAGTGAGATGAGTCTCCGAACCGCTTTTGTGTGACAAAGTGAGTGGTAGGAGAGGGGGTAATGTTAGGATAAAATTAGGTGATATTGAAAAGTGGGTTTAAAAATTTTAATGTCATCGAAATATCGCATAATTTGTCAAACTGTGTTGTAAATTTAGATATTCTTTTACCTATCATGGGAGTAGTTGCATGCTTACTTAGGATCGAAGGAATGAACATTAAGTTTACATGAAGTAGGTTCTATTTGAATAATTCTACTGATCCATGATTTTGTTCACCTACCACATAGTTTCTATAATCTTTGCGGCAATCGTGCTCCACATGAAAATACTACCCAAAACGCCAAAAAAACAAATTTTGACTAAATATCAATCCTAAACCTCAAAAAAGACCCAAGACTAATAAATGTATAAAATAAAAGACTATCCAAGGTCAGGATGTGACACCAAATCTCCAAATATTGATTTTTTATGGTATTTGATTAATATATTTTAATTTATGTCTTTATATTAATATCATTATTACTGAATATTCTATTAACTCTTTCCATATATCAAATTACATTCAATTTCAATTAGACTAATAAAATAAATTATTGGGTTTACATTGATCATTTTTATGTTTAATCATTCTAAAACTAGCCTCTTAGAAATTATATTTTCCATATAATATATTTCTGTTTTATCAAAAAAAATTCATAGGAAATAAGTTCTATTTCTTTTAAGGGATTATTAACAAAGAAAATATTAACACCAAAATAATATATAGTATTATATGTTCATGGATTACACATACCTAATTAAATTTTAACCCCTCTACTTCATCACTTAAATGCATACATGACGTTTCATCCATTAATTATTTCATAATTTAAAACACATATACAAATCCAATATAATTTTGTAATGTATATTTGGTTTCTTTTAACAACTAAAATATAACAAATAATATATATAAATACCATAAATAATTTTTTTTCACAATAATTTTTTATAAAAACATTTATGTATTTTTAATATTAATCCTCCAGTGAAATGGTTTCCCACTATGGTAACATTAACCCACCTTTGTTACACATTATTTAATATTAAATTTCATAAGATAAGTATTATACCCTTCAATCAACTTGGACTATAAAAAAAATTAAACTTATTCTTTGAATGTAACACCATATCAAGGTCCTCCCTTGTGTAACTAGAATATCGACAAAATATTGACAAGATCAGTACATTTTTTGAAGTCATTAAAATTTTAATTTAGAAAGAATAATATAATCCTTTAATGTAAAGATTATAGAAGGAATTTTATAGAAGCATTTAGTATTAATGGATATCTTTGTCTCACCATGTTATTATGATACAATATCAATGGTGACAAAATATAAACATAAATAAATACTATACAAATTCAATTACATAAAAAATACACCTAAAAAATAATCACCCAACCTAAGGACTAAATGGTTTAGTTTCGTAAAGAAAAGATATACAATAATGTTATTTTATAACACTTACTAACATGTCAACATAACCTCTTCCTATATAACTTCATCTAGATATATCATATGATTTAATAATCCTCATAAAATGGGTAAAATAAATATAATAAAGGAGTGAGATGAAATTATAATGAAATGAAATATTCAACTAGTCATAAAAATTAGATTCTAAAAAAGAGAAAAAAGAGTGAAGAATAAATATAAGATAAAAATATTATTTGATCATATGTGAAATTCATAAAACCTTATTTTTAATTATGGATCACTTATTGGAATAGAAATTCCCAATAAAAATCTTAAAAACAGGGTTTTTAAGAATATAATGAAATCAAATAAATAATAAATTAGAGCATAAAAAGTGGAATATATTAAAAAAATAATGTGGAATAAGAATAAGAGTAGAAAATGATTTCATTTTAGATATGGATGAAATACCTTATTCCCATAATGTTGAAGGTATTCCTACATAATTCCTATAATGTAGCGAGAATTTTACAGAAGATTCAAACAGTGGAGTTAGAAATCCTTACTAGATTCACATGGTTATACCATGAGATATAATACCTTAAATAATTAATTAGATGTAAATATATGACCCTAATCATTATCATTCATATATATGAGTTCTACATAACACCAAATCATTCAACCTATCATAAATTACCCATGGAATCAAGTTAGGTAACATAATTTTTAGAAATGGTATCAAATAAAAAAAAATATCATTATAAACCAAAAACATGTCCACATAAAAGGAGTATTTGGTGAGTAAAATTATATTTTTATTTATTAATCATTAATACATTGGGAAATAATTGTTTTAAAATGGAATATAAATCATAAAAAATGATTTTTCATAAAAATAATTTCTTAATATTATATTATAAATATTGGGTTTCATGTCACTATCTATGAACCATTTGATTAATATGATGATGAATTTTTTTGAAATATTACTTCAAATTACATTTAGAATATGGATACATGGATATAAAAAAAATATGTAAAAATTTAATGTATAAGAGAGTAATTTATGATCCTTATGAGGATAAACATTTTAAATATTTTAAGCTTCCATAAGTGAAAACACACATTATTAAGAGGATAATGAAACCATTGTTTTAAAATAAATAAATCTAAATATAATGATAATTTAAGATAACATATATTTTAGTTTTTTCTAGGAAAATTATAATATTTACCATATGTAAAAAACATGGATATGGAAGAAAAAATCATCAATAGATTTAGGAATTATTATTAATATAATTAAATTTTATTTGAAACAATAGATTTATCAAGGAAGAATAACTAGGTGTCAGACATGATTTAACATTAAAATAATATTTAAATACTAAATAACATCATAATAGGTTAGATAAGATCAATATTAAATATTTTTATAGAAATTGGTAAGATTATGACCAATGTAAAGTATTTGGAACATGAAAACTCCTCGCAATTTATGGTAAATTTTACTGAAAGGCCATTAAAAAAGATAAAAATTTATATCGAACTATCATATAACCTGAATACATATAATTGATGATATTTTATATCTAATTGGAATTATATACCACATTTAAATGAAATTTGGAATTTAAATATATCTTTTCATGGAGAATGAATCTATTTATTAAATTCCAATAAAGTTCTAGATTAGTTCTATGGGTGAACCTAACATTCTATATAGTAACATTAAGTTTATTAGATACCTTGTTAATATCATTAATAATAAGTATTTAAATTAATATTTAACATTTTTGTTACAACCAAAGTTTCTTTTTAAAGAAAATATGTCTGATAGAATATATGGCATGGAAAACAAGCCAAAACAAACCATGAAATATTATTATTTTAATATGACCATTAGAAAATAACCGTTAAATTGGTGGATATGAATATAATTAACTATTTAATGAAATATATATAATTATCCTTCTGGATAACATTTTTTGATAAATACATAATAAATAATCACTTAACACATTATAATGTCATTTTATGAATACAAAATAAGATTTCATCAAAAAAAAATTTTATTAAATATGGTGAGTGGATAATATAATAAATTTATTACATATATAGAAAAATTATTTTATGAAAATTATATTAATTTTTATATCATAATTTCAAGAATATCATAGAGTAAATTTTTAAAAAATTTCAGAAATGTTTGATTTTTGAAAGAATTGTGAAAATTTGTTTTTTATTGAAAATATGATTTTCCTTAATGGTATTTATAAAGTATTATTTTATTTTAGAGTAGTTTCAATCTTTATTTTGTCTATTTTGATTAATATTAATATAATTATTGTGTTCGTAATAGATTTTATATTTGGATTTAAAATAAAAACATTTTTTTTATAAATAAAAATATTTTTTATGAACATTTGTTTTTATCATGTTGTGTGGTATTAATATTAAATTTATTTTTACAATATAAATTATTTTAATATTGAAAAATAGATTCCAAAATTTTAACCATTAGGTTAAAATATTCTATATATGTCCGTTTTATTTTTAGTAAATATGAATAGTAATTACAATAGCTTTTTTTACCATTGTAAAGGTAAAATGGGTTAATTAAGGTAGAAATAATGTGATGAAGACTATAATGTTACCCTAACAACTAAATTAATTATATTTTTTAATTATAGTTCATAAAAAATAAAATAGAATTTAAATATATGACATTTTTTCCAATATGCCTGTGATTTTAACATCTATAATATTTTATAAAATGAAAATTAAATTATTTCATTGTTATTATTTTATTTTAATTTTATTATTGACATAGAGATTAATGAAGGTACATTTAGGTTTTAATATTAATTAGAAATATAAATTAAATTTATTTATCTTCATTATATGTTTTTATTTTTTTTATGATATAATTACCTTAAGTACATACACAACGCTGATTAAAAATTTATCAAATTTATAGAAAAATAAAATAATAATTTTTAATAATACTAAAAGTAATATGACATGAATTAATTTTTATTTTTGATGATTTTTTATAAAAAAATTACATATTATAGAGGTTTTAATTTTTCATATTCAAAATCCATTGTTTTCTTTTTGTTTTTGAAGCCATATTAAGTGAATATTTCCCAATTAACAATAAGGTTATTTTATAATAAATAATATTTTATTTAATAAATTAATACTAACAAATTATACGTTTTTCTATGTGATTTGTATATGATATTAAATATTATCCATGTTCTAATTATGGTTCAATTTCCTTATTATTGTAACTTTAATGGCCTATAAAGAATAAAATCATTAATATCATGATAATTATTGAAAAAATTTACTTATGATTAAAACAAACATTCAAGGGTAAAAATATAGAAAAACAAATCCAAATATTACAGGATGAAATTATTTCATCTCATAATCAACTTATCTTCGATAAATATCTATAGAGAGTCATTGGAATTTGATAATTAATTTATATTCATTCAATACTTTAATAAATACCATATGTGTCTCTCTCCTATCTTATAAAAGGGAATCACAAAAACCTTATTACTAACACTTAACAATCCTATTAAAAATATAAAAAATCAGAAAAATATTCATTACCTAAATCCTTACCCCAATCCTGTAGTCCTTTTCTATCATGAATCCCATTTATGTTTTTTTAAACCACAAGTGGTTGTCAGAGTAAGATAAATAGTTCTTAACCAAGACATTCCTTTTTATTTAATCTTTTACCACATTAAAATATTATTAAAAATTTGTGAAATAATAACATCCTTATATTCAATATATTCAACTTCTATAATGTTAATGTGATATCTATATATCTCTAACCTTCATTTAAATGAGGAAAAACACATTGTTCGTGTGTATGAGGTACTACCTCATCATGAACCAGTGCAATTCATTTTCCATCACCACCTCATATGTATTATTATAATTATATATATGTATATTATGAATGGAATATTTTTCATTCTAAAAATTTAATATTTCATTAACGTTCTTAAATTTCCATTCACAGAAAAATGATAACATCTTTCATGGGTATGTGTGGACTACCACCTCCACGAAGATATGAAATTATTTTCTCATGACCACATATCATGGATAATATATACAGGTATATATATAATAAATCATATTGTAATTATTAAATAATTATCATTATATAATGATAAAATAATTCTTACTTTCTATTTATATTGATTGTTGAAAAATAGACAAGTCAGTTTACCTATATATGACCCAATGTCTCCATGATTATAACATAAATCATATTTTATAAGCATATTTCATGGTGGGTTTCCAGATTTTAGTTTCTGTATAATAATTATTTTTTAAAATTATTATTAATCTATATATTATTTAATAATATCCATTTTTACCATTGTAAACATATTAATGTCATTTGTGTCACAGAAGACAAATATCATCAAAACGTCTTACATAATGATAAAAGATTATGTAATTGAATTTAATATTGTAATAATTTAAAAGACTAATATAAAAAAATGATATTAATAAATTTTATAATTTATGAAATTTTGTAATTCATTAAGATAAATAAAATATGTGACAAGACAGACTAAATGTAAAAGAATTTCGTTTAAAACCCCATCTTATAAATTTTCAATTAAAATTATTTTTCTTCTTTGTACATATTTTTTTAATTTTTTTATAGGTACATATATATGGTCATAAATCATTTATAATATAAATTTTTATTTTGTTTTGTATTATTTATAAATTTTTTTAAAAAAAATTTATAATTTTTTAACATTCCTTGTAAATGAAAAAAATTATTATTATATATTAAAATATATAACGGCAATGATATTTCCCTCCACCATAAATATTTATTTCAAATTTTAATTACGTTTTATGATTTCATGTTTTCAAAAAAAATTATATATTTTCCACTTATTAATATAGATTTATTTCTTAAAATCATGTTTTAATTTAAAGAAATATATCAACAACTAATAATTCATTTAATGGTTATAAAGAATGTTATTGTGATGAAATATTTTATGTGTTATTTTTATGTTATTGTTTGTTGGAATTTTTAATGAGGATGGCGTGTTCCTTTATAAACCAATGATGTGTATGTTTTTTATATCCCCCAAATTCAAAGGGTATGATTTTTGTTAGATGTTGATTGTGAATTTTATTCCTGTTACTATTATAGAGGTTATTAATTTCTATGTTATTTATACCATTTTTTGGTTTTTATGGTTACTCCATCTGTAATAATGATAATAATTAATACACCAAGTTACCTACATTATTTATTTATGGTTTTTGGATTTTATGAAATTATTTAGATTTTCCGTAAAAAAATGATTATATTATGTTTAATGTAAAGAATTTTCTAATTATTATAGTTTAAAAGTGTAACATTGTTAAAAAAATTCAAAATATTTTCATTACATCAAAGTAACCTTTATGAGATTTGTTTACATTGTTATTTATGATTAAATTAATTTTCTAAATATTTTCGAAAATTAATTACACTCTTGGGTATGAAAATTTTTATAATGAACAAATTTTTTAAAAAGGAATTTTATTTTGAATTTCTATGGAATAATTGATTAAATTAATTATATTTATGTCTCTTTATGAGATTTTGGTTCTCATTCGCAGAGCAAGTCACCACTAAACTGGATGCTAGATTGGTGGATCCCATGGCCTCCAATGTGCCTCCCCATATGTCGGAGGCTATAGACTAGAATGGAGGGTGTAAGGTGATGATAGTGGTGAGAATATAACCTAATATTAGAGTATCATGTCATTATAAAAATGTAAAAAATATACAATAGCTGAGATTGTAATAAATTAATGACATACCATCATAACAACAATATAATAACTGAAAAATAGTTGGAAAAACCGATTTATATCAATTCTTGTATTCCAAAATGATGTTACGAGTACAAGTAGTAATAGATATAAATAAAAATAAATTTTTATAAAATAATAACTACCCTATTATTATCTCCCTATGAATCTCAAGAACCATCTTAGTCCTCTACTCTTATCTCTTAGGTACAAGAAAGACCACTCAAGAGATTTTCCATGATACAATAAATATATGGTATACTCAGGTACCCCATTACAATGGAATCCCGAACAGGGTGTGAGATATAAATTTCAATATGCCTGAACCCACAATGTGTTGCCTAATTCATTCCATGAAACATAAATTATAAAGTGTACATATTATATAAAATAAAAAATAGACTTGAAATAATAACATAAGTTTGACATGTATCCACTTGGACACCAAGACGACTCTGCATGCCTCATCTCGCTATCTAAAAGAATTTATAACTAGTAACTATAAATATTTATATAAAAAAGTACATTTATATATATATATTAGTTACAAATTCCATCCAATGATAAGAACCAAGTCTGTGCGGAATCATAATGGCTATATACCTAGAATAATAGTTACTGGTTGGACAATGAATATCATGGACATCTATAAGAAGTATAAAAAATCCTACAAGACGTTGAAATAGGGAACAATCCATACATCCCAATAAGAGAGATTTATGTCTTGAAAAAACACACAACATGTCATGTGAGAATCCATTAAAACACTCCAATCATGGTACATAGCACAGAAAGCCCATCACCTATATAGTATTATTGGTGTGATATGCCATGAACTCACAACATGAATTTTGGGAGTGTGATTTACCTTCTATATGCACACCACATACCATTGTGCATAGGTTATATATAATTCATAATTATATTTATTATAATTGATAATGAGTAGAAACCTCTAATGACTTACCTTTATTAGGACAATATAAAGGAATCAACATATTTATAATACAATATGGGATTCAGTAACTCTTAATCCATTTGCTTAAAAAGCCCATTTTATACAAGCTAATTCCATTTATTAGAATTTAAAATTTCACATAGGTCATTCTTATTTAATTACAACTAGTGGCATGATCATCTAAACCTATTTAATTTAATTTCAAATTAACCATTAAAATTTCAAAATCATGGAATTCCAATTCATAATTCTCAATGAGAACTTCAGAGGTGTCATGGGAAGGTACAATTACCATAATCGGTAATTCAAAATAAAATCTAGGCCATGCTCATAGATGGTTCCATGGTTCATTTAACATTTACTTTAAAGCAGGGACATTATATTTTTCCTTGAAATAAGGAAATGTTCCAAAACATGCCATTTTATACACAACACATAAAATTATATAAGAAACACAACACAATTAGCTAGTTAAGATTTATATCATGAATATATATTTATATTTTAGAATACATCACATAACCATGGAGGGGATTTATTATAAAAACATGATATTGTTTTTGAACATGTCATTAACTTATCTAAACTCCATTTCAATAGTAAAACTCAATTCATGATAAATTAGTATTTATTCTAAAAACCATACATCATTGATTAACATCCAAGGAAGGTGTGAAAATAAATCAATTAATTCATTCTTAAATTTAAGGGGAAATGGAATGGGATCCTACCTCAAAGGAGAGAGAAAGACTAATAAGAGTACTTTAGAACATGACTTTTTCATTGGAAACCACTCAAATATTCTTATTCGCACCAAATATCAAATGAACCTTTATATATAAATAAGGAAAGTCATCCCCTAGGTATATATTCATGTGTTAATTAATATGTACACAAGGATCCTTAATATATTCTTATATATGAATATACCCAAATAAACATAAACACACATGCTTTTTTCATATATATATATATATATATATATGAAAACCTATCCCTAATATATATATTTATGCCATTATTGGTGAATATATATATATATATAATAGGGGACTGTATATATATATATATATATATACGTTACTTTCTATAAATATGCGGTAAGTTTCCTATAACTTTTTCAACTCCAACCAACCCGAAGGATTACCAAAATACATTACAAATAAAATTAGGAACTCAAAACAACTAAAAAAACTGAAGAAAATGGTGTAGAAAAAATAAAAGAAGGGAGGCCTACTTCATACGACAATGAAAAACATAAGAGGACCTAAAATTCATATCCATTGATAGAAAAAAAAAGATGCTGGATGCTAATCCAAGTGACCCATAATATTCCATAACAATGAATACGAAACCAAAAACAATTTTAAACCCAATCTTATGCTTTTACAAAATTGGATAGGGTGATGGTAAATAAAAAAACATTAGAAAAGAGGAATGGGGAGGTGAGAAATGACTGCCTCGATGAGAGTGAGTGGGGGATGACTGTGTGTTGTGTGAATCAAGAGGGTTGGGAGGGGTGTTTAAGTAGTATTTTATTTGTTATAGTTTTAATTTAATTAATTTGATTTATTTAATAAAATATCACACTTTTTAGGTTTTACGGTTAACCGAACCATGAACCAACCATGTGATGAATAGTACGAGCATAATATCCATTCGGAACTAACCATGTATGATAGGTGAATGTTTTGGTTAACAGAGTAAATCTTTTTTTGGATTTTCTACTCATTTTCTATAGCCACATGCTTTTTTGTTGATGGCCACATAGTTTTAGAAAAACCATTAACCCATTGTAGACCCTCCAATCTTTTCTTTTTTTGGACTACTACTATGAAAAATACAATAGAACTCCCCAAAATAACTCTGTGAAATCTACACATTTAAAAAAATGCATTGAAGTGTTACTACTCTTGGAATTTCATTCCAAATATCAGTTTACAAAAGAATCCTCTAGTAAATGATAAAGTTAAAATTCCATTTGTTTTTTTTCTTGTTTAGAAACACTGGTTATTGAAACCACCCCACATTAGAACTTCTCTAACATGAGAATCCATCCAGAACAACAAAAACATTATCCCACCTAAATGAGTTTTTATTTCTTGGTCAAATGGTCACATTGAAATTCTAATTCCCAACACACCTCAGTGTTTAACTTTAGCATAAGATACATAAACCACAAAAAATCGTGATCCAACACCCATTTTCTGAACGAAATAGTAATATTAGGCTTACCGAAGATCGTTCTACTAGAGACATGATCATGTAATTATATTGTTAAACATCAAGCCAAAGGTTCTCCATACCTTAACATTTAACATCCAAAGGGTCCAATTCTAAAGCACAATAATTCCAAAATTAGAATTTCCATAAAAAGAATACCATCAATAGTTTTAATGATGCATAAAACATGGTTTATTTTACAGGGTGAAAAAACTATATCTGAGGTCATAAAAGGGACCTCATTGGAAAGAAATAGTCAAATCCTGATTGACCTACCCAAAACTAGTCATGTAATATTTCTTTGACGACAATGTCGATCCTTCATAAAAAATATACATATCCTGGATACATGCTTTGAAATGGTTCTTCAATGATTGTAACCACTTAACATGAAAGGAAAAAGGTCTATCCATCTCTAAACGACCATTAACAGATTTTTATCTTAGATTTCCGACATATTACAAGTTGAACTATGATTAATTCATTAAAAGGTATCACACATTTAGCTTGGAAACATTTGATAAAGCCTATACCCAAAATCTATTAACATTCATTGGTCAAATCATCTTCTAAAAATTTATTCATCATTCTTCATCATAAATAATGGTGTAATCTTGATCCATCCCACTATATTTATTATCCTTCTAAAAAATAGATTCAAGTCCGACAAAAAGAATGTTATAACCACAAATTCATTAAAATGGATACCAATGAACTAAAAAAGGTAGTCAATACTACATATTCATTATTGGGATGTTCTCACAAGGACACAATGTCCACTTAAAAAATTGACTGACCCTAGAATGGAGTACCCCAGGTGGTCATGTCAACGATAATGGCTTGCGTCCAAGTGTCCATGTATGCCATTACTACATGAGAATATTGGTAACACTTGCGACTGAACACGCAATGATAATAACCATTCATACAATGTGATACACTGCTATAAATAATTATCATGACTATCTTTTCTCAATACTTCATCATGGAATATGATCATTTCTCCATTGGTGCATCAAGGATGTTATCATGAATGGGTACATTCAAGTGTATTTCATAAGATTACACTCATAAGAAACTAGTAAGACTAAAATAATAATAGTCGAACCATTACTAATCAAATTCTCAATAGAAGCTTGAATTCACACACCAATGCACCTCAAAAAAACGATCAAAAGCTGTTACCACCTGAGGTATTCTATGACCATTCAGTATTAGCCACCCCATTACTACATGACTAATGGTGTTTCCAATGTTTGTACACATATCTTACCATAACATTGTCTTGATACCCATAAAGTACTGACACATCACCAAATGTTTCATTTCGGAATGGAAGTGGAGATAAAATGACCATTTACCAATGGTTATTCTAAGGTTGTTCACCTTCTACATAGAAGGCCACATTTACAAAATTTTAAATGATTCTCCCCTCCTTAACGTTTTCTATACTATCGATAAAAGAGCATACAAATAGCCTCTCACAAGAACGCTAGATCCAAATTCACTTTAAACACATGTGTTTCTCTCCTCCAACTCATGATCCCTATGTCTCCAAGACTAACCCTTTCACATAAAAACTATAACTAAATCGATAGTTGTGTCAAAACACTTGATTCTTATGGAAGTCATCCAAATCACTAGGACGAACATGATTCCTTTAATTCCCATGGTCACATCACTCGAAATATGACACAAGGCCAAAGTCAATATCATACAACTCCATGATTTCACTGAACTAAAAACGATTCATTATGTCATTAAACAACTAGATGTGTATCACCAATAATAATCTATGTTACCCAAAGATTTTGGTATAAAATGTCACTTCTTTGATACTATCCATAGGTTGTTCACACTACACACTGAAGTATCAGATAGACCCTAAAATATATTTAACTGAAATTTTTATTTCCCATATGAATGTAAAAAAATAAATGGACACACAAGTCACTGAAGGAAATAAAATGGTCCATGAGACCAAAAAAGAGACCGACCATTCCCTTAGCAAGACTAACCCTTCAAAACTGAGCATTACTCAATGCTCAGACCCACTACAATACCAAGGAAAAAAATGAACACCCATCATAACAAGGGTGTCATTAAGAATAAAATCGTCCCATGAGGGAAAGTGGAACCAAATATTAGATAATCTCATGGAATTAGCATGAAATTTAGGTTATAAGGGTGATACATACCATAGTTCATGCCCTTATAAAAGAAAAATGTCGACTCAATCACTCTATCACACCATAATTGATTCACTAGATCAAGATCCTATTATTTAATCGATTTATAAAATAAAAATAACACCTATGGAAATCACCCATGTTTCGGTTCGAAGGCCACACAAAGGGAAACTAAATTTTTCCTTACATGAGGGTCAAAATATAATACAATAACTAGGGTTCCAATTTATGTCCATTATATTGACTAAAAATTAATTTGTTTCATTGAATTGATTTAAAATAGAACACGGAGGTATACAATAATGTATTATCAAACATACATATAAACATTTTTTGACATCCTATCCCAAATTAGGATACATTTCATAAAAATTTCTTTTTAATGTTTTAATAAATAGGGGGATATACAAGGGCCTCATTATGAATTCATAGTTTAGTCAAAATGAAACCCAATAGAAGTTTCATAATTTTAGAAATTCCAAACACCCTAGTTGGTCATCTCATAAGAAAAATTCCACAACAGACCTAATTTTTTCTAGTTCATCATTTATGTATTTAAAATATTCATTAAAAATTGAAATCAAATAGCTTTTAATTTCATAATAATTTCCCAATCTTTTATGGTGATAAAAAAATGTTCTATCACATGGGTTTCCACTGAACCAACCAATAACGTGTCCATGCACTTTATAGATGGAATTCCAACTCCCATTTAATCAAAACCAATTTTATTTCAGAATATAATATGATCATATATAATATCTCAATTATGTGGGGGTACATCTACCAATTCATAAACCCAAAATATACATTAATGTATGGTATTTGGATCCCATTAATAAAAAACAATTCATTTTAGTAATTAATATTTACAATCCATTCATCGTAACAAGTGTAACCAAATATATATAAAGCTCAAATATAGTTTGAGTACATATGTTATCATTTCCTATTATGAGGCAGACTTACCCAATAAAAATGAAAATTAATTCCCGATTAGTCGCAACCACTATTTTTTAACCCATGAAACAATTAACATATCAAAACAAATCTAACATGTTATCATAAGTAGTACACATAGATATCATGGAATAAACATATAATTAGAGCATATATTCACCTAATCATGGTACATGAGCAACATGCTTAATACGTTACCCAATAATTATATCTAAAATTTTGAATGACAATGAAAATAAAATCTTGGAATAATTATCAAGGAAATCAATAAAAATAGAATCCATCCTATAAATGGAACTACATGGCATTGAATATACATGAAAAGTTATTTTTTGTGTGTCTAATATGATGCATTAAATGCATCATATTTATCGTATAAGTCCAAGGGTAGTTATTATACCCTTAATAAATAAATTAGAAGAATAAAGTACACCATTCACTGAAGGTGAAATCACAATCAACTATAATAATAAACAATAAGAACATCAATCTCGTCCTAGGCCACAAGGACTTTTCTCTATGGGTGGGGTGATCCATCCTAGACACAACTATTTTCCAAGTGCCAAAAAATTCCGAGTATACAATATACCAACCCAAAATAGTATGAAAAATAAATTAAATTATTTGATATGACTTTGAAACATCCCAACCCATCTTACCACTAAACTGGTAGCCGGATAGGATGGTCACATTGCCTCAAGCATGCCTCCTCGTAAGACAGAGCGCACTAACTTGTAGTGAGGGTGAAAGGTGGTGACAGTGGAGAGAGTACAACCACATATCTTCATAGAATAGTGGTATAAATAAATATATACATTAAACAATATTGGAATTAGTAATAAATTAATGAAAAATCAATGGATGAATAATATTTTTAATAAATAGAATTGGTAAATGTTGATTTAAAAAATGCATGTATGATAAATTATACTAAGAGTAAAATATTTAATAATTAAAAATACACATAAAATGTAAAAATAATAATAAAATCCCAATGACAAGCTCCATGAGCTTCTCGAGCACCGGATAATACATTCTCTCCTAACTCCCTGTTACAATAAAGACAACTCATGCAATAGTCCAACGTCATGTAAACATAAGGTCTACTCAGGTACCATAGTGAAATGGTGGCTCAATCAGTGTGTGAGATATAAATCATAGTAGGATGACAACCATAATGTATAGTCACATCCATTCAATTAAATATTAATTATGTAGTGTGCAATAAATTTTAATCAATAAATAGTACTGAAATAATAACATATGTAGGCTCAGGTTCCACTCACACACCTGGACGACTCTATATGCTTTACCACACTGCCAAAATGAATGTATGAATATCAACTATATATATATATTCATATTAATATTCATATTTTAGTTATATATTTCATCCAAATATATGAACCACTTGTGTGTTGACACCTAATGGAAATATACCTAGAATACTAGTTGCTAGTTAGACTGGGAAATAAATTAGACTTAAACATATAGTATAAACGTTTCTAAAGGCTCATAAAATAGGGTACATTCCATATATACCCTGAATATTGAGATAATTCATGAAACAAAACATTTTATAAAGAGTTTGAACCCACAAGAACACATTAATCATGGTACATGGTGTGTAAATCCCTTCATTCACATAGTGTCATTAATGTGGGATTCCTTGAACTCAATACCCAATGTAAGGGGGTGTTATTTCCCCCGAGGATCAACAACCCTTACCATCTTTCAAAACATATATATTATGTGTAATCATATTTACCATCAATTTCCATGAGCCAATATTATCTCATGACTAAAATTTATCAATCTCATATAATAGTATCTCCATATTTATAATACAATCCATGTGGTAATACCTCGCATTCCTTTAACTTAATAAGTCCATTTTATGGAATGGAATTCTGTATATCAAAATTTTAATAGTTTACTTACACTATGATTATTTAATTATAACAATATGCATGGTCATACCACTCTATTCAATTTAATTTCAAATTATCAATTTAAAATTAAAGCATGACATACTAATTAATATGGATTAATGAGCACATAAGCGACATCATTGGAAAAGTTCCACAATCTACATGGCTAATTATAGATAAAATTTTGGGTAATAAATTAAAAGGTTCGAGGGTTCATTTATAATTCATATTAAAGTAAGAAAAATCTATTTAAGAATGAATAAAGGCCATGTACCAACATATTCCATTTATCTACAAAAGACATCAAATTATAGAGTAAAATCAATACGACAAGATTGAAATTATTTATATCATTAATTCATGTTTTTTATTTTATAATACAACACACCTCTAACGAGGGACTTTATTATAAAAATATGACATTGTTACTCAAAAAATTCATGTTGCGTATTTAAGCATCACTCAAAGAGTCACACTCAATTCATGTCAAATAAGAGATTGTTCTAAAAAAACATAAATCAATAATTAAAATATATGAATGGTCTGAAAAGAAATCAATTATTTCATTCTTAAATGTAATGCAAAATTGAAATGGATCCTACCTCAAAGGGGAGAGAACCAATATGAACACATCGACACTATACGTTTTACTTGTTGATCAATCAAAGCTTCTATTTCCCACAGTTGATCATATGTACCATTGGATAGTCATATGGAAACCTAACCATAATGTACATAGTCACATGTCCATGAATATTTACAAGGGGATCCATATATATATATATATGCTTATATATGAATGAACCCATTTACACTTACACATGTATAGATTATTCATATATATAACTAAGCATTCATGGCCCCAATATATATATATATATATATATATATTCAAGCCACCATGGATGAATATATATATATATATATATATATATAATAGAAGAACACACACACACACACACACATGCCTACCAATTCATACTGGTAAGTCACCTAGGACTATGGTTACTGAGACCCACCTCACGGATAACCAATATATAATAAAAATATTACTAGGAACTAAAAACCACTAAAAGGCCCCAAATAAATTTGGGTTACACAAAATTGAATGAGAAACAATTAACTCAAGTGGAAAAGGAAAGAAAAAAAAAATACCCAAAATGACATGTCTTTAAGAGAAAACGCATAAAAACCCCTAAAACTAACCCAAAAGACCCTTATCATGCCCAAAAATCAGAGAAGAAACATAATCATTATTTAAGACATAAACTAGGGTTTGTCTAAATTGGGTAGAGAGATAGAGAAATAAAAAATTTCATAAAAGAATAATATGATGGTGGAGAAAGGATTAACTCAACGAGTTGACTGCAAATCCATATGAATCATGGAGAATTTTCCACACTCGAGGAGGCAGTGAGGGGGGGGGGGATCTTGCACACTAATACAAATAGGGGTTGGGTGTTCCTCACGTGAATCCCGATGGGTGGGATAGGTGATTAGGTTTTATTTTATGTGATATTAATTTTAATATAATTAATTAATTTTGATTAAAAACACATCACATAGTTTGGGTCAAAAAATTATCTATAACATAAGCCAACCATGAAATGAAAAGTTTGAGTATACTATCCATCTGGAAGTAGCTATGTTGGATTGGAACACTATTTGGGTAAACCATGTTATCCCATGTAGGGAATTTCCTCTCTGTTGTTGTAGCTTCACAATTTGCTAATGAAGGCCATGTGATTTAAAAAAAATATTCCGCCCTCTGTGGAACCTCTAATCCATTTATTTTCATGGATGGGAACTCCAAAAACTTAATGAGAAACCTATGAAAACTCTAAGGCCTTTACCCAAGTACAAAAAAAGACATTTAATTTTTCCAACTCTATGAATTTCATTCCAAAGCTCGGTTTTCAAGATTGAATTTATAATAAATTTAAAAGTTAAAATTACCTTGTATTTTCATATGATTCAAAAAAAACAGGTCACTACTACGTATGGGTACGATATAAGAGGTGTTCAAGATGAAATTATTAAAGATTTGAAGGTTAAAAAGGTATCCTTTTAAAAGTTTTCTTTTTATAAAAAAATGACACTGAATATAATTGTCCACTTTGTAATATATGGGTTTGTTACACAATTTTTATGGAAAAACAATATAAAACTATAAACCATTAAGATAGTTTGGGTTTAAAGAAGGTGAGTTCTTGTATAGTGGAAATATAATATATATGGTTTACGGGTGTGTCCATATAGATTTTTTCCGATTATTGTTTTGAAAACATTAATGATTATGATGTTTTTATGTGAGAATGACTTATTATATTTGGATACTATCATTAGAAATTATTTATCTTCTTGATTATAAGTTCAATATAATGGATACATAATTTGGATTTTAAATGATGATAGTTAAAGTTGATTAATGATATTTTCCTTTATGTTTTGTTGAACTGAGGTATATGTACCCCTTAGGTTTTACATGAAGGGTTATTTGAGAATAATGATAATAAATATTTGGGAATGTAAGATGAATGTTATTATATAACCATTTAGGTTAAAAAGTATTTAATTTTTATTTTATATGGTTATTTCTGTGTACATGATCATTAAATTGGTGTAGAATTTTCATGAGTATTATCTTCACAAGGATCATTTTCAATTTTAGCATGAAATAAATGATTTAATGTTTTAGTGATTTTATATTATATATAATTAGTATAATTTTTCAATATGAAAGGATGAGGATATAAAACAACCTTCTTCTGCATTCCAAATGATATAATTATAACTATCATGGAAAAATCATTTTCAAATGACTTGGAATGATTTTTCAACTTATGAATCACTTGCAATAAACTATTTTACATTTCCAATATTTTTCATTTTCCTAAAAATTCTATAAATCCTTGTATTTATTTTATTTTTTTTCAAAAACTCAAATCATCCATCCCATTAAGAACGGTAAATAACATCATGTACATGACTATTTATATTCTTGGGATATTAACCACCTGATTGAAGATAAAGGAAACATAAAAAACATAATTAAAGACCCTAATGTTGGGATTTAAGTTATGTATTAGTTTACTATTTTATAAAAATTAATCAGGAATGAGTGGACATTGAAAAATCATAAGTTCATATCTCATATAGTTTAATAAAATGATAAGTAACAGATAATGGTTTATAAGAGATATTAAATAAAATATGTGTCTAAAATTGATATTTTGATAGTTATAAATATTATTAGAATTATAAAATATTAAATTCATGATTTTGATTTTAAAAATTGTAAATATGTTTTAGAAAATATTTATACCATTAAAAATTTGGGTAGAAAAAATGTGTTAATATTCTGTGACCCAAAGTTTACAAACATTTGTTAAAGGGATAAATAAGTCATCAGATTAATTTTGGATTGATAATGATAAGTTAAGATTATATGATTATGTCAATAAATGAGCCATATATGAACCCATTAAGGACTAAATTTTAGTTGATTATTAATGTCATTTTTGAGGGTGTGTATTATATTTTTGGGATCATTATATGTATTTATATATATAGTTTTATTTAAAAAGAAAATTGTTCAACACTTGTAAATCCATAGGGATGGAACCTAGTATCCAAGGGTGATAAGGGGGTAATACCAACCCCTAGACTATCTGATTCATTGGTTAGTATATATTACGGTCATTTTGGTAACATATGTTTTATTTTAGAGATTTTCATTAAATGTAGACTTGATTTTTTGATTAACTTAATGACTTCACTATATTAAGAATTTTATATAAATTAATTAAAAAGGACAATATTATATATTATTTAAGGAATGATCCTTAAATTATCAATTGAATGAATATATGAGTTAATTTTGGATTTATCGGGATTCATGTTTTTCTGGAAAAGGATTTTTTTGTATTATGTATTATATGATTATGGCATAAACATTTTTCAATATATGACATTATGAGTGACTAATATTAATGGGAGATTAATAATAAATTAATATCCTAATAAATTGTGAACAAATCCTTCTATTTTTTGGGTTTCAATATTAGTTGGGAATATTATAATTGAATTTTTTGTTTCCAAATTTTTCGATTGGACTAATTTGAACTATGGTGTTACTATTGATGATATATTTATTAATTATGTATTTCATCATATCAAGGATTATTCATTTTGAGAATTATCTTACCTTGTGCTAAGAATTTTGTTCTAGGTAACTCCATAGAGCTATGCAGATTTTCTTGTTACCATTTTTTCGAAATATTCTTTCAATTAGAAGTTTATCTTAGTGCTTCAGTGATAAAAAATTTTCATTAATACTCATTATTCGTTAAAAAATATGTTATTGTGGTGGAAAATGATTAGTGGATGAAATTATACTTATCTGGTTGGTATATATACCTATATTATTAATATATATGACAAAATAATTCCATATCTCAAGGAACATGATATTGAAACAAAATATTTATCCTATTACATTCATTTGTGAAAAATTTATGTTCCTCTCACACCACTTTAGTCTATGATTTTATTGTCATTGAATTTTATGTGATCATTCAATTTATTGTGTTCAATAATCTAATTCATTTTCCATCTCTATTACGAAATTATTCTTTTCATCCATGTTTATATTTTCACTTTGTACTAATGATTTTCTATTTTAAAAAAATGTGTGTGTTGTGCTATGTGACTTCTATATTTCGCTTTCCCTCTCTCCAAGATGAAGTTTTATTAGCCATTTTTATGATCTTAGATTTCAGAAAATGAATTTTAAGCAGCGAAAATGGTTTCCTAGATGGTACCTTAAATCATCACTAATTTATGGCTTTGGGATTGTTGGCCTTTTCATAGCCATGTTCTCTACCACTCTCCATCAGATAATTGATGGTTAGATTTCTCTTCCATATCCATATTTTCCTACATGGAACCCTAGTATGTGTTATTTTCGGTAATCTTCATACTTTCCACTCTTTATTTTAAATAGAGGCCTCATTAATTCATTTTTCGATGTGGGATTTCAACTAAGATATTTTGAAATGTCAAAAATGTGTTGTCCCAATACCCTATATTTTGTTGAACTGATGGTACTTCAAATCATCATAGATTGATGAGTTTAAGGACCTCAATTTTATACTTGTTTGTGATTGATGACCTCAATCACTACCTATAAATATTTACGTTTTTCTTCCAATTATATGTCTCTAATTGCCACCAATGTTCTCCTAATCGAGATCATAATTTGGTGGTGACCCTTTCATTTATCTTTTCCTCATATTAAGACTAAATTTTAGTAACCCAATTTCCGATGTGGGTTTTCCCACAAATATATTTTCTACTTTAAACCTTTTATTTTCGAAGAACAATTTCAAATTGCGAGGACGCAATTTATTGAAGGAGGGGAAAATGTAACACCCCAGGATTTCAGAGTGTGTTATTTCTTAAAAATAATTCAATAACTTGCACTACACGCAACACCGAGTTCAATCACACCATTAAAAGAGGTCATGAATAGTATTAACTACATTTTGAACTTTATATAATCCTTATAATTTTAGACTCCCTATTATGAGTTTCTTAGTCATATTGCAAGAACAGATTCATTTTCAGTATTTCACTTTTATCAACTTCTAATAGTGAAACCTTTTTAAATACAATATTTTAAACTTTTTGACTAAATGGGGACATCAAAAATGTAAAATGAAACATCCCAAGCTTCCACGGTACGCATTCCTTTGAATAAAACAGTAGCGTGTGTTGTACGCAACTTCGAGTTCTAACACACCGTAACCAATCAAACTAGCTGTTATGAATAGTAATACCTACTTTTTGAAGTTATATATATTTTATATTTTAAAATGGACTTCATTTTTGGATTCGGAATATCAAATTTATCCTAAGGTGAAATTTTGGTACTTTTCGGATAACTTTCATATTTTGATGAATAGTGAAAATTACTAAATTTTAATTAAAAACAACTTTTTTAATCAAAATAATTAATAGTGATAAATTGTGAATTTGAGTGGTTTTAAATTATATTTAGAATATATTTTTACCATTTAATATAATTTTGGTCATTGGACATAATTTTACAATTAAACCGAACATAAACAAATGTCAATCTTTTGATAGTTATTATCTCTTAAAAACACGCTTTTTGTTTTGACAGCGGGAATTAATTTTAAATTAATTTCTGCCACTTCTGTGTTTTGAATTTAGGAAAATGGATTCCATATTTGGAATCAGGATGTTAAAATTGTGTAAATAGGTAACTTTTATTTTTAGACATTTTGAATAATTACTGCGGTAAATATTTTATTTACCATGGTTAAGGGTAAATCCGGTAAATAAGGGTTAAAAAAATGATATTATAATAATACTAAATTACCCTAAAACGTTTCTTAACCCTATTGGTGGATACATGGTCGACCATGGACAACTTTGGGTCAATATTGGGACCCCATTGATCCACTTGTAAGTGATAATGACACTTTATTTTAATTAAGTTAAAATGAATACAAAAATGGCATAAGCTTAAATCTTTTAAAGGAACAATTTTTACATAGGGTTATACATGTTGGATTTTCGATTATAAATATTCATTAGAAATATAAAAAGATTTCATACATAATTATATTTTATTTATAATTTTTAGACATCAAATAATATAAATTATTAATGACACAATAATGATGCAATGTTTACCTCATTAATAAATCATTTAAATAAATAAGATTATAATGATTAAAATATTATCTAAAACCTGTCCAATTCTTATTGGTTGATGTTATTTAGAATATTAGTCATCTTATCTTCGACCTCAATGATTTTTGGACCATTATAAACCGAATATAATTATATTATAAAGTAATACTTTCACTCTTTCCTAAAGAGCCCCTCTTCTCCCTTATAAAAGGAGACCACTTCTACTCATTCCTCACACCTCTAAAGCCACTTGGCTCGTCCAAACATTGCCCAACTAAGCTCCCCACATCCCTATCCTCCTCCTTGAAGCTTCCCCTTAGGAAGAAAGCATTTCAAGAAGTCCTTTGGTTCCAACCAAAGTGAGTTACCTAAATTAAAGGTAACGATTTCTCTTAAATTATTTTCATTTATTTTGCTTCTCCAACCCCCAAAATCTTTTTATTCCTTTCTTTTGTAACAAAACCAGTATCCTCAATATAATAGGATGTTGTTATAAGAAGGATTAAAACTACACATACACACAACTCCATCTAATGGATGATGAACATAATGTTTCTGTGGATGGCAAATTAACGCCTCACGAAACGATGATTGTTCAAATACATCTTACCGCCTCTCATGGTGGCCATTATGATGGCACTGTAATTAAATATGATATTAATGATATATATTTTATATATAAGCTTCTGTAATTCCATTTTATTTCATACCATTATTCGTTTCATGTTGTATATATATACGATAATTTCATTTGAGGAAGTGCGGACTACCGCCCCCTTAAAATGATATGACTCGTTCATACCACACATGGAACGTATAAAGGATGGTGTTAATGAACTTAAGTAACATATATAAAATATTATATTATACTGGAATAGTAATATACCTATGTATCATTTGGATTCAATTCTTTTAAAATAAAAATAAAATGGAAGTAGCGTTCGTGCGTACGTACGGACTACCGTCTCCACGAACGCGGTGAGATCCATCCTCCATCATATCCATTCAAGTCTTATTCTCATTTTAGGGTTAAAAATAATGTTAATATCATTCTGATTATGAATAAGATTTAATCTATCCAATACAAACATGTCTTACGTAACAAAACATTTAAGAAGAACGAATCGATTATCACCTGAAACGACGATAATACTAAGATATTATCAAATCAATATTAAAATATCATATATGATATCATATTAATGTATATGATTCTTTTATAATTTAATAACAATTATTTCACCATTATACAGGAGGTTAACCTACCCCAACCAAGGAAAAGTACAAGGTAAGGTTTTATTTCCCAATCTCTTCATTATCCGAGGTTGTTTATACGTAATAATCTACTGGGATATCTTTATCATCCACATCCATGTTTCTTAAAAATGTATTTCAAAACATTTTTACTATTTACAAGAATATGGGTTAAAGTCATTTATACCCTTGTTTGACTTTTTATAAGAGGTTTATAAAGGAATCATTCTGTTGTTTTCAAAACAAGGTCCTTTTTAACCTTTTCGACAGAATTGAGGTAAGAATGTTTTTTTTAACTTATACGGCGGGTGCGGTTATTTTACGCCGTTATAAAATCGTCGAAGCTTTCCATACAAGCTTATAAGAATATTTTCAAGGAAAATGTTTTATTTTATATGGATCTTAAATGATTTTAAAATAAAATGAGATACTTCTTTAAAAAGAATTTTGATTTCATCTATGTCAACATCCTTTGATGGATTTTACGATTATTTGAAGTTGATTTATTATGTTACAAAACTTCTATATTGTATTGAAGGTTTTGTGATATTACTGACTGTGGATGTGCTATTTTTATACCATTCATAGTTTATGGTGAAATTATTGACATTTCGTATGCTAGTTTTAATACGAATGTTTATGTTATGTTTAAACCTTTTCATATGGGAATGCATTGGACTTAATAAGTGACGGGTGGAGCCCGCTATAGCTCCTAGATGCATCGGTAGGTCTCATGAGACAAACTAGTGTCTTGGCACAAGGCCTTGACAAAATCTTATTTGTAGTCTTGGCACGAGGCCTTCGCTATGTGGTTATGATAGTCTGGCATTATGCATTCCAACTTTATGAAAGTGGTTATTGATTTTGCATGTGATTATTCGATTAGTAGAATATCCATGTGAATAAGTAAATGGCATTATTTCATTTTACTTTTGCCATACTATGTTGAAGTTCATGTTTAAAAGGCTTTTGTTTTAGTAATTAATTGCCTTAAATGTTTATGCTTATTTTGAATGTTCCGCTATATTGTTATCCTTACTGGGCATTTGAGCTCACCCCTTTTCTATGTTTTATTTTTCCCAGGTAGTGAAAAAGTAAATTATGATTGACTTGCAGGGATATTATGAGGGGTTAATAGTGTGGATATGAAGACTTTGATTTTGTTGTAGTTTTTCACTTTGAAATGTAATGTAAAACATTATGAATATATCTAGTGTTTCCAAGGCTACTAAACCAATCGGTCTTTCGAGATTTGATCTTTCTTGTGATCATGCCAATGTTACGAAGTAATGCACCGACTCTGGGTAGCTGGGGTCGGGGCGTTACAGTTGGTATCAGAGGAAGTTTAGTACAAACCTTGGAAACTAGATTTAGATAAACTCTGATTAGATCACGTAGACCTAAGATGAACTTTGAGGATTAGTATAGAAGAACTTCCTAGAATTTTGGTATTGTAGAGATTTTGTGAGTTTTCCGAGCAATACATCCCTGTCTGGATACGAGCAGGTAGAGGCGGCTCTGGCACAGATGTACCTAGGGGTAAAACCCGAAAACACCGCTTTGAGCTAGACTCGAACGGGAACTGGTGCACGACAACGGGCCTTGCTGCACTCTTGGTTACGACACTCCTGGGGGATATGCTTAGGATAACTCTCATTTTCATTACAAATCATTTTGAAGGGATTATGAGTATATACATCCTCAAAGAAAACATTCTTATGATTATGGATTATATCCATAAATAGTTCAATTTATGTTAGGTGTTTTATAAGTATGGGATTATGTATTTTGATTCATAAACTGATCTAGTTTATGCCATTGTTTAGAAATGGCGCCCAGTAGAAGGAATGAGAACTCCAGAAATGCACATGATCCAAAGAGAAGGAAGGATCATATCTTTCATGGTCTTAAGCTAGAATTTATAAGAGAAATAGTCTCCCATGTATTATCATCATATGAAGAAATAATATCATGTATTGATAAGATAAGTAAAGAGTTTACTGAGTCCTATGGCTTTGAAGGGAAGCAAGAGAAGAAAAGGATGGAAGAGAGAAATATGGATAAAGGGAAGAGGGAAAAGAAGAATTTTCCCATATGTGGTAACTGTGGAAAGAAACACCCTGGAACATGCCTGAAAGGAATGAGAGTTTGTTATAAGTGTGGAGGAAAAGGGCACAAAGTACGTGACTGCAAGGGTAAGAAAATGGTTTCAAATGTACAATGATTCATTTGCAAGGAGTTTGGACACTACGCGAACCTATGTCCCAGTCATCAGTCTATGACGCAAATGATGCTATTGGATAATAATCAAGTTATGATACTACCACAGATGAAGATGAATGATTAGAGTTCTTATGTTGATTATGTCAATTGAGTGTTGTATCAACAATGTACTTGTTATAATAATTATTGAGTATATAAGGATTGTACTGCAGTACTATTTCATTAAGGACTTGAGATTGTGTGGAACAAAGAAAAGTGACTCAATAGCAGGATAAATTTTTGGAAAATATATGGTTGAGAGAATATAGTTCTGATACTAAGGTAGTGATTTTGGAATAATATGTGATTATTTTGGATAAATTATATTGGATATTCTTGACTACCCTGGAACTGATTAATGATTTTTATATTCCATCATTGTTGGGGTTTAAAAATTTTTTGGATTAATGAAGTATATCCAGCATTCTATATGGAATAAGGGATCATGAATGTAATCAATAAGTAATATGGTAATACATGATGAAGGTATTTATATGCTATTACAGGGTAAAAAGGATCTATATTATGTTTACCTTCCTTATAAATGTTGGACTGTGAGTTTGGATAGAATTATTTTTGATAGTTCTTATTTGGATTATTTTGGATTGCCATAAAAGGACAACCCGGAGGTCGGGCAGCAACCTGTTGCGTCCGGCAAGGTCGCGAGACTTGAACCCGGAACCGAAGTGCGACAAGGGTGTATCACCTACCACTGGCCCGAGAGGTGTCCTGGATTAAATAATGTAGTTTTTATTAAAAGATCTTGTAGATGAATTATAAATTCGTTTATTTTGGAACCCTATACGAATAGTGTAAATAGAATTTTTTTTACATTCTATTATCTTTTAGAGTGAAAGATGAGTTTGTGGTAGAAATTTATTAATGGATAAAACTCTAATTATAAAGTAAGTATATCTCCTTATGATCATAGCCAATCTCATAAATAAATTCCTCAATATTAAGAAAACCAACTTAGAACAAAAATGGTTTCCTAGATGGTACCTTAAATCATCACTATTTTATGGCTTTGAGAATGTTGGCCTTTTCATAGCCATGTTCTCTACCACTCTCCATCAGATAATTGATGGTTAGATTTCTCTTCCATATCCATATTTTCCTACATGGAACCCTAGTATGTGTTATTTTCGGTAATCTTCATACTTTCTACTCTTTATTTTAAATAGAGGCCTCATTAATTCATTTTTCGATGTGGGATTTCAACTAAGATATTTTGATATGTCAAAAATGTGTTGTCCCAATACTCTATATTTTTTTGAACCGATGGTACTTCAAATCATCATAGATTGATGAGTTTAAGGACCTCAATTTTATACTTTTTTGTGATTGATGACCTCAATCACTACCTATAAATATTTACGTTTTTCCTCCAATTATATGTCTCTAATTGCCACCAATGTTCTCCTAATCGAGATCATAATTTGGTGGTGACCCTTTCATTTATCTTTTCCTCATATTAAGACTAAATTTTAGTAACCCAATTTCCGATGTGGGTTTTCCCACAAATATAATTTCTACTTTAAAACTTTTATTTTCGAAGAACAATTTCAAATTGCGAGGACGCAATTTATTGAAGGAGGGGAAAATGTAACACCCCAGGATTTCAGAGTGTGTTATTTCTTAAAAATAATTCAATAACTTGCACTACAGGCAACTCCGAGTTCAATCACACCATTAAAAGAGGTCATGAATAGTATTAACTACATTTTGAACTTTATATAATCCTTATAATTTTAGAATCCCTATTATGAGTTTCTTAGTCATATTGCAAGAACAGATTCATTTTCAGTATTTCACTTTTATCAACTTCTAATAGTGAAACCTTTTTAAATACAATATTTTAAACTTTTTGACTAAATGGGGACATCAAAAATTTAAAATGAAACATCCCAAGCTTCCACGGTACGCTTTCCTTTGAATAAAACAGTAGCGTGTGTTGTACGCAACTTCGAGTTCTAACACACCGTAACCAATCAAACTAGCTGTTATGAATAGTAATACCTACTTTTTGAAGTTATATATATTTTATATTTTAAAATGGAATTCATTTTTG
Organism: Viscum album; assembly: GCA_963277665.1. Classification (NCBI taxonomy): domain Eukaryota; kingdom Viridiplantae; phylum Streptophyta; class Magnoliopsida; order Santalales; family Viscaceae; genus Viscum; species Viscum album. The sequence continues at coordinate 371,065,774 of OY728160.1, read as the reverse complement.
GATTCAGAATATCAAATTATTCCTAAGGTGAAATTTTGGTACTTTTCGGATAACTTTCATATTTTGATGAATAGTGAAAATTACTAAATTTTAATTAAAAACAACTTTTTTAATCAAAATAATTAATAGTGATAAATTGTGAATTTGAGTGGTTTTAAAGTATATTTAGAATATATTTTTACCATTTAATATAATTTTGGTCATTGGTCATAATTTTACAATTAAACCGAACATAAACAAGTGTCAATCTTTTGATAGTTATTATCTCTTAAAAACACGCTTTTTGTTTTGACAGCGGGAATTAATTTTAAATTAATTTCTGCCACTTATGTGTTTTGAATTTATGAAAATGGATTCCATATTTGGAATCAGGATGTCCAAATTGTGTAAATAGGTAACTTTTATTTTTAGACATTTTGAATAATTACTGCGGTAAATATTTTATTTACCATGGTTAAGGGTAAATCCGGTAAATAAGGGTTAAAAAAATAATATTATAATAATACTAAATTACCCTAAAACGTGTCTTAACCCTATTGGTGGATACATGGTCGACCATGGACATCTATGGGTCAATTTTGGGACCCCATTGATCCACTTGTAAGTGATAATGACACTTTATTTTAATTAAGTTAAAATGAATACAAAAATGGCATAAGCTTACATCTTTTAAAAGAACAATTTTTACATAGGGTTATACATGTTGGATTTTCGATTATAAATATTCATTAAAAAGATAAAAAGATTTCCTACATAATTATATTTTATTTATAATTTTTAGACATCAAATAATATAAATTATTAATGACACAATAATGATGCAATGTTTACCTCATTAATAAATCATTTAAATAAATAAGATTATAATGATTAAAATATTATCTAAAACCTGTCCAATTCTTATTGGTTGATGTTATTTAGAATATTAGTCATCTTATCTTCGACCTAAATGATTTATGGACCATTATAAACCGAATATAATTATATTATAAAGTAATACTTTCACTCTTTCCTAAAGAGCCCCTCTTCTCCCTTATAAAAGGAGACCACTTCTACTCATTCCTCACACCTCTCAAGCCACTTGGCTCGTCCAAAAATTGCCCAAATAAGCTCCCCACATCCCTCTCCTCCTCCTTGAAGCTTCCCCTTAGGCAGAAAGCATTTCAAGAAGTCCTTTGGTTCCAACCAAAGTGAGTTACCTAAATTAAAGGTAACGATTTCTCTTAAATTATTTTCATTTATTTTGCTTCTCCAACCCCCAAAATCTTTTTATTCCTTTCTTTTGTAACAAAACCAGTATCCTCAATATACTAGGATGTTGTTATAAGAAGGATTCAAACTACACATACACACAACTCCATCTAATCGATGATGAACATAATGTTTCTGTGGATGGCAAACTAACGCCTCACGAAACGATGTTTGTTCAAATACATCTTACCGCCTCTCATGGTGGCCCTTATGATGGCACTGTAATTAAATATGATATTAATGATATATATTTTATATATAAGCTTCTGTAATTCCATTTTATTTCATACCATTATTCGTTTCATGTTGTATATACATACGATAATTTCATTTGAGGAAGTGCGGACTACCGCCCCCTTAAAATGATATGACTCGTTCATACCACACATGGAACGTATAAAGGATGGTGTTAATGAACTTAAGTAACATATATAAAATATTATATTATACTGGAATAGTAATATACCTATGTATCATTTGGATTCAATTCTTTTAAAATAAAAATTAAATGGAAGTAGCATTCGTGCGTACGTACGGACTACCGTCTCCACGAACGCGGTGAGATCCATCCTCCATCGTATCCATTCAAGTATTATTCTCATTTTAGGGTTAAAAATAATGTTAATATCATTCTGATTATGAATACGATTTAATCTATCCATTACAAACATGTCTTACGTAACAAAACATTTAAGAAGAACGAATCGATTATCACCTGAAACGACGATAATACTAAGATATTATCAAATCAATATTAAAAGATCATATATGATATCATATTAATGTATATGATTCTTTTATAATTTAATTACAATTATTTCACCATTATACAGGAGGTTAACCTACCCCAACCAAGGAAAAGTACAAGGTAAGGGTTTATTTCCCAATCTCTTCATTATCCGAGGTTGTTTATACGAAATAATCTACTGGGATATATTTATCATCCACATCCATGTTTCTTAAAAATGTATTTCAAAACATTTTTACTATTTACAAGAATATGGGTTAAAGTCATTTATACCCTTGTTTGACTTTTTATAAGAGGTTTATAGAGGAATCTTTCCGTCGTTTTCAAAACAAGGTCCTTTTTAACCTTTTCGATAGAATTGAGATAAGAATGTTTTTTTTAACTTATACGGTGGGTGAGGTTATTTTACGCCGTTATAAAATCGTCGAAGCTTTCCATACAATCTTATAAGAATATTTTCAAAGAAAATGTTTTATTTTATATGGATCTTAAATGATTTTAAAATAAAATGAGATACTTCTTTAAAAAGAATTTTGATTTCATCTATGTCAACATCCTTTGATGGATTTTAAGATTATTTGAAGTTGATTTATTATGATACAAAACATCTATATTGTATTGAAGGTTTTGTGATATGTTTGACTGTGGATGTGCTATTTTTATACCATTCATAGTTTATGGTGAAATTATTGACATTTCGTATGCTAGTTTTAATACGAATGTTTATGTTATGTTTAAACCTTTTCATATTGGAATGCATTGGACTTAATAAGTGACGGGTGGAGCCCGCTATAGCTCCTCGATGCATCGGTAGGTCTCATGAGACAAACTAGTGTCTTGGCACAAGGCCTTGACAAAATCTTATTTGTAGTCTTGGCATGAGGCCTTGGCTATGTGGTTATGATAGTCTGGCATTATGCATTCCAACATTATGAAAGTGGTTATTGATTTTGCATGTGATTATTTGATTAGTAGAATATCCATGTGAATAAGTAAATGGCATTATTTCATTTTACTTTTGCCATACTATGTTGAAGTTCATGTTTAAAAGGCTTTTGTTTTAGTAATTCATTGCCTTAAATGTTTATGCTTATTTTGAATGTTCCGCTATATTGTTATCCTTACTGGGCATTTGATCTCACCCCTTTTCTATGTTTTATTTTTCCCAGGTAGTGAAGAAGTAAATTATGATTGACTTGAAGGGATATTATGAGGGGTTAATAGTGTGGATATTAAGACTTTGTTGTTGTAGTAGTTTTTCACTTTGAAATGTAATGTAAAACTTTATGAATATATCTATTGTTTCCAAGGCTACTAAACCAATCGGTCTTTCGAGATTTGATCTTTCTTGTGATCATTCCAATGTTACGAAGTAATGCACCGACTCTGGGTAGCTGGGGTCGGGGCGTTACATGGAATAAAATATCAAACATGGTCATTTTTTTCCAATTAACCCATTAAATAAAATATGTCTACCAATAATGAGTAAATGATTTAATATCCTAGTAACATTAAAAGGGGTCTGTATATAGATAAAACAAAAGGATATGAGTTAAAATATAATAAAAAACATAATAATTCATTGTAGGAAATTATATAGAATCTTCCTCATATTAATTTCAAATATGATAAATTTTCATCAATTTAAATTATTAAATATATTTTTGTTAATTTAGTAATTTAATATGTTCTAAGAGTGTCCATCTGTTCTCATATAAAAGGACACCGCCTATCCTCTATTATTCAAATATAAAAATAAATTTGGATTGAAAAAATCATACCTAAATTCTTTTATCACATATCACCTCTTGTCATAGAGTCTATGGGTTGTTCATAAAATTATCCTATAAATGATTTTGGTGTCAACCTTAAGAGGTTTTCCAAATAAGTTGTTAGTTTAAAGAAATCCTTATCATTTTATTTCCTCTTCTACAGTAATCAAATATTATTGAAAAAATACGAAATAATAATGAGAACATATTAAATAACATAAAATTGTATAATGTTCATGGAACCATCAATATTTTTCTCCAATTCAATAAAAATGTGAAATGAAACCATCATCCATGATTATAAAAAATTGCCACTTCATGAACTAATGTAATTTATTTTTCATCATCTCCTCTTGTTTCATCTTATATTTATGTATTTCATATATATATATATATGATATGAAGGATGTAAATATAGAATTAGGTACACAATTAACAGTGGTGGTGAATTGTAAGATCAAAATATTTATTTTTAACATTAAGAAAACATTGCCTAACAAGGCGACACAAATTATATTTACATAAACCCTCTTCTATAAGAATTAGGAATAAATGTGGGTCCGATAATGTTATTAGTGAAATAAAATAATCAGACATGTATAAATAAATAATATTCTACCTTAAAGTTTTTTTAATCTTAAATTAGATTTACACCAAAAGAGAAATTAAAAGAAAAACATTCTTATAGTTATAAAATACTATGGAATTTTAAAGTATATATATACGAGTATGATTATTTTATCCTAAAGTTTAGGGTCTCAAAATCACCTTGGATAGAGGTACCTTGATTTATACTTTCATTAAATTTTGTCTTACCCACACTAGAGTAAGCCCTCAATATGATGATTAGTATCTATCATGCTATCCCCGCAAGAACTTGATCTATAAGGTGATCGATACCTATATCATCCTAGCCTTCGGAGAACTTGATCTATAAGGTGATAGAAACCTATGTCTTCCTTCAACATGGAATCCTCAGATTATAATCGCCAAAGATCAGTGTCACACAAGGAAGATCAGAAATTATGGAAAATTTCATGTAAGTCAAACTAGTTGTTCACAACAGAATCTCTTCAAGGATTTCACATAAATAAATTTTTGAGGTTCTATCGTGTGTCTCAAAATCCAAATGTTTTGATCTCTTCATAGTGACTAGGTATTTAAAGGAATGATCTCTAATGGTTAAATTTTCTTCCAATGGTCATATAGTTCTGGAAATTTTAGTGGGACCCTTATAGTTAGTAATTACAACGGTTATATAATAACTGGTTAAACAACATCATTTAGTATAAAAAATCTCCTGAGAAACATTACAAATTTTTGAATATGATTATATGAAAATATTACATTAAGGAAATATTGTAATTCTATGAATGTTATGAAAACATTACATTAAGGATATATAGTAACTTTAAGAATGTTATAAAATTCGATTCATACACAAAAAAATAAATTTTATAAATTATCAAAAATCAGATCTAAAAATTATTGAGAATAGGAATTGGTATATACGGTAACTCAGATTAAGGAATCCTTTGGAATCATAATTGTGAAATTGAGAATCTGATTCAAAAAATTAATCGATTCATAATTGAGAAACCAGGAATCCGATATACATTTTTTATAAAATAATAATTTATGGAACAATGAATTGCATTTGAAATTTTGGATGATTTGGTATTGAGAAATTTAGAATCAGAATCACAATTATAAGAGAATTTGAATCAATATTTTGAGAGAATCAAAATCACAATTATAAGATAATCACAATCACAATTCTGAAGTATTCATATTTATGAAATCTAAATTGAAAATATGATTGTGAGAGAATAAGATTCATAATTTAGAGGTAATCATAATTGAGAAACATATATTAGATTAAATATTTTGAATTATTTAAAATTTAGAAAGAGTATGATTTGATTTTTTATTAAGGTTCATGATTTGTACCAATAACTATTCTGTCTTATGAGAAATAATGTTATACTAAGGTATAAAAGTTATAAAGTATGAGCATAATTATTTTTTATAGATAGACAAAATTATTAAGAAAATGATTTTATGATTTTGAAAAAAACGAATGAGATAATTCATAAGAAAACATTTGACTCAACATGATATTAATGATATATTTAACATTTTGAAAATATAATATATCTATTGCTAAATTTCCATTCCATTAACTAAAAAAATTATTTCTTCATTCATGTGTACATTTGGACTACCACCTCCATGAAGTGATGTGATTAATTATTCATCACCATATAACATTGATAATATAAATAATTATATTTTATTTAATAATATTTTATTTCTGAAATAATTATAATTTTTAAAAGACAAAATCATACCAACCTTATTTCAAAATGATTGATGAAAAATAGAAAATTTAATAATGCATACGTACGACCTATAGTCTCCCTGATTGGAAAATATTTCATTTTTCATAACCTTAATTCTTTGTTAATTTTAAAATTAAAAATATTTTTTAAAAATAAAAATAATTTCATTATTATTATTATATATATGATGGAGTAATAAATTATTAGACTATATTCATCCTTTCAAATTCATTTTGGACTTATAATCCAAATAACCCCAAAATGTATAAGGCAATATTAAATGATTATGTGATTGAATATGGCATGGTAATATATAAAATTAAATGGAATAGTAATATTTAAACTTGTTCTTGAGAAAGTGAATAATTATTAAATGTTTATTATTTTGGAAGGTAAAAAATTAATATGATTATTTAAACTAAATGATTGTGAATTACATTTAATAATAAATCATTTTCTAAGGTTTCCATTCAAAAAATTTCATCAGTTTAGAAATATTTAAAATAATTTTATCGATGTATTTTTACGGACTTAATTTAAATATAAATGAAATTTTATATATCTTTTTAAATTATTTTAAAGTTTTTCAAAATTAATATTTTTATGGATTGTTTGGTCTTTCTTTATAAAATTAAAAATGAATGATAAATTTTTAAATATATGACAAAAATTACATTTCCCTCCATCGTAACTATTATTTTATGTTATACTTAATTTATAACATTCCATGTTTTAATTAAATAAAAATACCTTATATATTTTATTTTTGAAAATTTAGTTTTAAATAGTAGGTTTTAATGGAAATGGATATATCTATATTTGAAAATATATTTTATGGATGTAAATAATTTTTTTTATGGTACATGATTTTATGTGTTATTATTGTATTTTTGGTCTAGATAAATTTTTATGATGATGGGTGGTTCCATTAATAACCATAGATGGGTGGGTTTTTTATATCCCACCTATCCACTTCCTATGATTTATGATGTAATTTTACCATGAGGGTTATTCTACTTGTAACCATTAATATAATTTTTATTTGTTAGAGTTATTCCATTAGTAATAATTGTGTCACTCTTTGAGTAAGAGTGACATTAAAAAATACATCAATATAACATCAATTATTATTTATAAAATCTATGGTTTTTTGGAATACTTTGATTTCTTAAGTTAAAATAATTATTTTATATTGAAAAAATATTTTCTACTTCAGATGAAAAAATATAAAACTTTTTGAAAATGTATTCATCAATTTTTAAAGAATTAAAAGAAACCTTTATGAGATTTATTTTTACATTACGATTTATTATGAAATATTTTATGATAATCATTGGGAGGGTAAATTGATTACATTGGGGAAACTGTTTATTTTGATCAAAATTTGTATTTATAAAAGGGATTGTTTTAGTATCAATGGAAAAATATTTTTATTTCTATATTTTAATTTCATTTATTGAAATGTCTCCACTAATCCCATGTTTTAAATGAGTTTTCACTGGTTTTAAGGATAAGTAATAAAAATGATTAAGTAAATTTGGAATTCATGAGGATTTTCAATGAAAATATGTTTCTTTTTTAATTTGTTTTTATAGGAAAAATTGATACTAAAAACATGTATAAACATTGTAATGTATGGTTTTTCTATGTATGGCTTATGATGTCACTCTCTAAAATGAAAACTCATAATGATATTTGATGGTTGCATATAATTAATTATAGTATATGTAACTATAATATGTAATTTTTAAGGTCAATTACATATAATTTATCATTATCATTTTATTTATATATTTCATATATTTCGAACATACATCTGTAACTTGATGTTGTTCTATAATTTTTCTATAACTCTATATATATGTTGCATATGGTATAAATTATCATAAAATAATATTTTAGTATTATTTATATTAATAATGTTATTGTAATAGTTTTTATATATTAAATATATTATTTAACTGATCCAAGATATATAGTGATGAAAACTAAAATCTCATGGCTCATGGGGGTAGTAGTCTGCACTTATTATTGATTAATGTATACGTTTACCAACTAATAAGAGGTAAAATTAAATTATGATAATTATAATTTTTATAATAAAATTTCTATTTTATATTTCATATTTATTTATCAATTCCGTCAATAAAAATAACCATGAGATATTTTTATAGGAAATGAAACCCACAGATTTATAGAGGTAATATTCTTCATGGAGACATGATATATATTATTTTGTTTTACTTAGTGGATGAAAATGATTAAATAATATATATATAGAATTAATATAATAAAATTTATGTATATTAATTATTTTTATTTCATTATATTAATATTTTTATAAATTATTTTGATGGATTGTTTCAAATGAAAAGACTAAGAAAAAATAACATATATTTGAAGCTTGAGTTCTTTCTTGTAAAACTCCTTGTAAATAACGTCCTTAAGTAATTTACTGGTCTAAATTAGATTACAAATGTGGGATAGGGTTATATTTAAATAAAAATTTATATTTACAATAATAAATTCAATTTTTAGTTGAGTCTTCACGTTGTATAAGTGTTATATTTTTATAAGTGAAGAGATGGATAGTTTCAAAAATACATGATGCACTTTAATAATGTTATTCCACTATTAAATAATCAATGGATTAAAAATAGGATAATTTATATGGAGAAATAGGTTTGGTTGATCCAGAAATCAAACAACCAATTGAAATAATGTTTTTATCTTATATTGAATATTCTACATAGTAAAATATTGTTTATCATTTTTACATTTTATGGGAGTAACTAATTTTAATTTTTATTAATTAATTTTAATGAAAATATTAACATTTACCTTGTTATCAAATTTAAAAAAATTATTTTAAATTCTAAATTAATATGATAATGTCAATTTTTATATTTCATTAAATGTTTCCTTTTTAAATAAACGCCTATAATCGTGTAAAAATAGTTTTATAGGGAAAAAAACTTCTGAAATATAAATTTTATATATAAGGAAAATTTATTGTGGATACTGATTTAAATTGAAAAATTTATTTTAAAAAAATAAATAAAAGGTATGAGAATTTTAAATCAATCAAAAAAAATATTTTTCCCATAAAATTTACGATTCAGTGAAATAACTGAAAATAATTTTTTATTAACGTGACATTTTACTTCAGTAATAAAAATATTACGTATAAGATTTCAATATTAAAATAATATTTTATAATTAGTAATTTTATTACATAATTAAATATTTAATTAAATAATTTTTTGACCAATTTCAACAATATGATTTCATAATGATAAAATCATAAAAACAATAATAAAAAAACATATTTTTTATTACAAAAATTAAATAGTTTGTTTACTAAACACATATTTTCATATTATGTCAATTTTTGTTCGTTGATTTTAGAATATAATTTTATTTTATCAAATCCAAATTCTCAATTTTATATATTTATCTTTTAAAATATTATATATAATATAAGGTTACCATCGTTTAAAGATATCATTTTCAATAATAAAATATATTAATTTTTTATCTTCTTAAGGTAATAAATTTAAATATTTACCTTGTTATAATATGTTATAATATTATTTATAATTTAATTATAATATCCTGAATTCATTATGTATTGTTTTTAAATTTAATTTCATATATCATTCATAACATAAGTTTTATGTGTTCTATAATATTTGGTTGTTCCAATCTTCCCCCTTGCAGGAATATAATCCTTTAAATTTCATTATATAAATGAAAAAGGTTGAGGATTTATTTTCCTCAATATATCATTATGATCCTTCATTGTATCAATAAGATTATTATTCTATCATATAACCTTGAATGGTTGGGAGGTTTTTTACATTGAACATTTTCTCTCAATCCAAGATATAAAATGTTTGTTCTTCAGTAGAGAGGTCATACAGAAGTTTTATAGCATCTGAATTTAGTACATATGATGGGTTTATTATATAATTTTTTAAAAGTTATAAATGGAACATATAATGAACTTGCTATTGGTCTATAGGTAGTGCAATGTGATATTCTATATCCCCAAAATAATATTGTATCTTAAAGGGACTAATGTATTTAGGACTCAACTAGAATTTATTCCCAAATATCAAAAGTAATTTCCCTAGAGATATTATGAGAAACACCATATAAAAAATTTAAAATGTAGATCTATTTGAAAGTTATTGGCACATGTCCTCATTCAATTTTTTTTAATTTAATATACTGATGAATTGTTTGAATTTTTTTTTATTTATTGAATATTGTTAAGACTTATCATTTTCATCTATTTTACTTCAACCCAACATTATAAAGACCTATAACACATTCTATATCAAAAATATATAGTTCCATTTCAATTTTAGAATATAAATTTTAAATATTATATATACCAATGGGATGTGTTGATCCCAGTATCCATATATATCTGTAAAACAAAATAAAATCCAATACTCCAATGTTTTAATGGGCATGTTAGACTGGCCATCTATATGAGGTTGAAAAACGTGTTGAAATTCAACAGTGTCTCTTAATACTGTTGAATAATTCTCTAAAACCATGATATAATTCTCAGATATCGATCAGTTACAATAGATAGTATCACCAAATTCATTCAAACGAATTATCTTATATATATTAGAGAGTGTTGTTAAAGAGAGTAATATAACTTAACAACATAAAAATATTATAAATTTGTATGGATATTGACTAAAAAAATAGAATTATGGTATTTAGATGTCCTATAATGTCCCATAATAATATAAATGGACTTTTCCCATATCCATAATGGTATGCGTATTGGATTCAACATACCCTTATAGTTTGGTGATTAACCCATATTTTGATAAAATAACAATCATCGAGATGCGTGTTTTTTGAATTCCACTTTAATTTTATTCAACTGAATGTTTTTATTTATATGATAATATATATTAATAGTTTTTTGGATGGATAGATAAATTGATGTAATAATTAACATCAAAATTTTCTCTATAAAGATTTAGATTTGATTGGAAACATATCTACGTTCAAAAAAATAAAACAATATATTTATTAAAGAGGAACTCTGGAATATGGGCTAATTTTTTCTGTAGTTTTGCATCATCAATTTTGGATTTTTTTTTTAAATTGAAATGAACGGATTACTCAAAAATAATTTGTGAAATAAAATATTTCTATTATTAACTTATGATTTCAAGATTCAACCTTTTAAAATACATGAGTATTGTGTAGATAATACTGAACGATCCTTCCTCCTTATGAATCACCCACATTGTTTTCCTTCCCATAGTGCTAATGTAATGGGAAATCCGAGTCAATAAATATTATAAACATTACCTTTGGAAAATTTTATCTACTTAATTTCAAATAAATAACATAATATTATATGGTTATCATAACTATCACAATTCTCCCTATAAATACGATGTCAAAAAATTATCAACACAAAGACTACTGATGCATGTTTCAAATCATTTTTTTGGTAGTTTTATTAATGATTCTTTAAAAAACATGATAAATAATAAATTACATTCCCATTATTCAAAATACCACATCCCAAAACATTTAAGGAATCATATTTGTATATTTAAATCCCTTCTCCACTTCGGGGATGTGTATGAAAGGGAATAAAATCTAATCGCCTTTTAATCATCATGAATATTTCCCCACATTATTCTGGCTTGAGTTACATCACACCATTCAGTGTCTTGATGTTTATTTTAATAGAAAACAAAGAGAATTATCTCAGAAAAATTTGCTAGAATCAATCTAATCTATTAAAACATAGGTTCTTTGTCCTAGGGGATAGTGTTGCCAATTTATTAATCTTGTTTATAAATGATGTGTCCCCAAACTTTACATCATTTTTTACAACCTAATTTAAAAAATGATATATTTGGTTTCTAATATTAACAATTTCTAAAAATAAAATAAAAAATTTCCTTTAATAGTGTCTATAGAACAATTATCCAATAATTTTATTGTTCTTCCTTAGTCTTATTATATACAGGAATGTTATTAATAGAGGCTATAATGAATTTTTCAATGTATTATCCAAATAATCTATTCATAAAATCCATAAATATAACATGAGAATTTATACCCCAAATGGAATCAATATTAATTCATTGTATATATATAATGTATGTAAATATTTTTGGGAATATCTTTTCTTCATTCCCTTAATTGGTGATAATAAGATAAAATATTACTATTCAAGAAATATTTAGCTCCTCATAGTGTATGGAAGAAATTATAATTTTTTTTATATGAAATTAAATTCATTATCATGACCTTGTTAAGTTCACTATATTCATTCGATAATCCCATTGATCCATAAATGTTCGTAACAAAAAGAAATGGCATACAGAATAGTGAATCACTCGGGCACAATAATCGTTTAATAGATTATATGAAAGTTACTTCTTTATTTTAGGAAATTATTGTAAGAGCCTTTTAGATAATATTAGAACAAGGGGTGAACTCAATTGAAAACTGAACCTCAGAATTTGGGGGAAGATCCTAAAATTCACTTATTAATGGAATAATATACTCAGATAAAATACGCATGTCAACAATTTTGACATAAATTTCAATAATTTGAGCTTGAGACCAATATTTCTTGGTACAATAACCCAAAATATATATATTTCTTCTAACTGGAGGTTGTAATAATTATTTCATATATAATTTATCATTAGATAGTTGGTGATACGAAAAAATATTTCCTTATCTTAAAAATTTATATTTTTCTATGTAGGGACATCTAATCCGTAGAAAACATTACAATTAATTTAACCAATGAAAAAAGAACTATAATTATACGGAATAACTTCCTAGGAAACATTATTAAAGAAGAGTTATAAATCTAGAATAGTATCATCAGGATTCCATTAGGTTTGATAGATATTTTTATGTCTAAATTTCTAGGATGTAAAAAAATATACTTCGAAAAATAATGAAACAAAAATGGTTTTTATGAACAAAAATAAACTAGGTAATTTCAATATATGGAATGGATAATTAGTGTACCTTTCACAAAATAGATACCATGTTTTACCATATAAGTATATCTTCTTTTATCCCTAGTTTAAAAAGGTTATTAAGGCATATTTTATTAAATATATACAGTTTTAGTGATCTTATTTTCATAGGGAAAAACTCTTTTTTCTTCAATCATTTATGTGAGGAAGGAACAATAGTCAATGCCTTATTCTATTCTATTTTTTCCAACATTTTTGCAATACTTCAATAATTTTATAAATCCTTCTTGCCTCACCAAAAGTAAAACACATTCTTATCCCCTTGAGGTAATTTCTTGGGTACTCCCTCCAACATTTTATATATATAGGTAGTTGGAATTTCCTCCCCCATTATCACTTATCTTTGAATCATCTATAATACTCTAAATTTCTTCTCACATCCCAAAGTTAAAGGCATTACACAACTTTCATCTTTATATTTAAATCACATTGAACAATCTCTTCATAGCATAGAAAGTCTCATATGGATAATTCCCAAGAAAATATTGCTTTTAAGCCTCCAAATAAATGTTTGATCTTAATATTAGGAAAATAGAAATAACCCATGGAATACCTCATGATCATTTTTATATTCACTTCACAAGTCCCAATCGAGTCATCTACCATTTTAGCATTATGAATTACCCATCCATCATCAATAAAAGGTTTCATGGAATGTTTTTGCTGAAGAATACATTCTTGGACACCTACAATTATAAATATTATATTACCATGGTGTTCATCATATTCATAATGAGGTTCCACCATTGGTTAGAATCTACATATTGATGATAGATAAACAAAAATAACCTCTTCATACTCTGATCCTAGGTGAATGAAATTTATTTTCTCCATCACATTGATCCAATTATATATAATAAATTGATAATAAAATCCCCTAACAGATTGCAGATGTTTTCTCAAAATATAATAGATATAAAGATAATCCTTATTTTGTTATTATAGGTGATTAATATCATTCATGGTATTATTCATAGTTTGAAACAATTTGGTGAGTATTTATACATGGGTTTTCACACCAAATATAATCCCATGTGTTAGTTTTTTTATTCAGTCACCTCATTATCCATCACACTCATTACAATATTATTTTACTCTTGTTATATCCATTACTTCATATAAAATAATGATCACTAACATAATATTTAAAATATAAAAATTGAAAACATTGATATTAGAATAAATAATTCCTAACTGATGTGCATACCCTAACTTACAAACAATATAGATTCAATTTTTTTATGAATAATACTTTACTTATTTGGTTATGTAACATAATTAGTTAATACCATAATGAAATCCTTCACTGTTATTTTTAAATATTATGAGATTAACAAAATCATATACCTATGGAGTTCTTATTTATGTATTTAGGTAGTCCTTATTATTGTACAACACATCAAGGTTATGTTAATACCTTACCCACCATCATTATGGTTATTACCCATAGGTACAGCTATTCCAGACACCAAATTAATTACCCCAAAGAAAAAAAATGGTGGACCATGGTAAACATACATTAATTATAAATATATTCCATGATTTAAATAATACATCAAAAAATTATCCATTGAAACAGAGTACTTAATCATTTGTCTCAATGATACTAGATATATAAACATTTTATTTAACAAATAATTATAAAATTTCTCTATAATTAATAAACTTCAGAAAATATTATAGGAAAATCATATATAAGATCACATCCGCTCCAGGTACGTCCTTATTTATATTCTTAGTTAAACCTCATTGATCTCTTTTAGTCTTATTCTAGACATTGGAATTCAAGTATCTATAATGATTTCTATTTTTCTAGTAGAGAGTAAAAATGGGAATCCTAGACATGTCACAAAATATATTCATGTATTGAATAATCCATTAATTATTTTAATGTTCTTGTAAGTCCTCATGAAACCCTTAAAAGGCATTAATGGTTCAAGGAATCTCAAGAAACAAAAAATCTCATGTTGAATTGGGATCATGATATGAAGGTGTTTATTTCTAGATTTTTATTCAAGGAATCGCGTTTCTTGGAATATGTGGGAAATTCACCATTAACAACATGAAACTACTATTTACATCATAAATTTGGAATGACCATATATTTTAATCTATAATATCATACATTTTTATGATTCTGTAACCTTCTGTCAACTCAGCTCTTCCATGGGGACCTTTATAAAACGTATTTGAACCAGAAGAAAACACTACTGGATTATGGTATTTTTACACCTACATATTAATGGTTAACCTCTCAGTCATTCATCTATATCTAATCCATTTAGTTAATCTTATGGGTGAACCCTATATCAGCTCACAAAACACGAATTTATACTTTACAACATGTGCTGTGTTAATAGAGATCATGGACATTATTAATGGGTTTAAAGAATTTGATTGATGAATCAAACATTAATCAATTTTTTATTCTTTATATTAGTTGTTGTGGGTTCTCTATATCAAATCCCCTTTATATTTTTCAATTATTCATTTATAAGAAATATGTGACATCACATCAACACAACATCTTCTTGGCCTAAATAAATCATAAATTCACTACTTTGACAATTATACACATTATTGGTCCCCCAAAGATCTTGTTTGGTATCTCAAAATTGTTATTGAGACTTGTGGAAACCCAAGAAGTGTAAGAACCCATAACTAAAAAGAAATTAGTGAAAAGTAGATTAAACATATGAGTTTAGAAGAAGGTGTGAAACATGATAATTTATAATTTTTTTATGAAATGTGATGTGTGATAAATGGATACCTTGTATGATATGGATATTAGTGGTATTACTTAATAGGAGAATACAAAAATTAAAAATAAAATTTATAGCATTTTATAATTTTTGATTGCTGAATTTTTTCGTAATGGGTTGATTCTCTTTCATATGAGACAAGATACAGGTGATTCATCCAAGATAAGGGAATCCAAATATATAACATTGTTGATCTTATTATATGATTTTATGTATTCTCTTAGAAGACTTAAGGGACTAGATATTGGTTAATTCTCATAGTTCCCAACATGATATTATGGACTATCCCCTTGGATTAGATGTGTGCATTATAAATATGTGTTTCACTCTACCATGGGTAATATACATATACACCTATATGGAATGGTTAGTCACAGCTTGATGATGAGAACCCTAGAAAGAAAAAAGTGGTTTTCTAATGTCTAGGGCCCAATGAGATGGTTACATGAGACATGTTATTGGATATTCTACTTAAATAGGTGACTATGAAAACGACATCGCTGAAGGAAAGAGAAGAACCTAAAAAAATATTGTACAAGATGCTACTAGGACATCCTTCTTGGATTTTTACTCTACTCCATCTGGGAGAGTAATAAGTAAGGGGGGATTTCTCATGTTTCAGATAATCAAGAATTGGTTGAGGAGTGATTAAATCTATGCCACGAATCATTCATCTCAGAGGTCCTCACTCCAAATTGTTCATTGGTATGTAAATTTCATAACCTGAAGAGAAGGATGGAGGAGTTTTTGGATTTGATGAATGTAAAATGATTTTGATGGGAAGGGAGTACTACCACGTACTCTTCCCCTCAGATGAATAGAAGTGAAGAGAATGGACAAATGTGATATCTCTATGAACTCTTATTTTTTGAATATCTAGCAATGTGATTAGAATTTTGACCCCATGAATGATCGGAACACCCATGCTCAGTTATGGATTAGAATTTTCAAACTAAACTTGCTATACTAGAACCTAAGTATTTTATGGGATAATTCCTTAGTAGTAGGAAACCCCATTTGTATGGATCGATATAGAGAAAATATAAGGGTGGGGAACTATGCATGAATCCTAGTTGATGTTTACATGTCAAACATAGTTGTTTAGGAGGTGATTCTCAAAAAAGGAGATGAAAGAATGAAGTTATAAATTTTATATGAATGAATGACCAAATTATTCTTCAATTTCTTGTTCTTTGGTCACATAACTATTGAATTAAAAATAAACAACGAGTAAAACATCTATAAGGAAAACGACCATTATGAAAATACATGTAGAAGGAAGAAAGTAAAGGAGAATCTTCCCCTAGAGCCTCACGATAAAAGTGATCCCTATCAGGAGGTTGTGCAAGGGTATAACGAACATCTTCACAAGGGGGGACATGCTTTTGGTCCGGATCCCAAGGTTGACATGTAGGAAATTGATATGTTCACATGACCCAATAAAGCATCACATGGGATAGAGGCCCTATTCACTGAGGGTAGAACTGATGGGATACAATTGGCGGACCTTACCCTTTGTAGTGACACAACTCCTATGGTGGATGCTCAATATGACCCCTTGTGTGTTGTGTCACTACCCCATTAGGGAAGGAAACATCTGGGCTGATGGGGACAAAGGCCCATGCTGGTACTTGGGATTATTCTCCTAAGACACCTACATAGGGAAATGGAAATGGATAGTGGAATGACCAGAACATGGCTATATCTGATCCAGGAGGGAATTTTACACATATACTTCCATATAAAGCTACCTAAAGGAAACCAAATGTCAGTAGTGACCCCTAAAATTTAAACTCTAGGAACACCTTCACACCCTTGATTGGTTGTCTCTGAAAAGAGGAGGTGGATGAATCTCATCCTACTGATACAATTACAGTCAACCCAAGTTCAAATATTGATGGCTCATGTAGTAGACTGGTTGAGCATATTGGTCTAACTGATACACTTCACATGCACAATCAGTGTGCTAATAATTAATAGAATGCTAGCAGGTTAGAGTAGGTGAATGTGGAATATCAAGCCATCATCGAATTTTTACCTTGCATTATCATCAAAGGGGGAAAGAGTAGGAGAGGGAAGAAAGGAAAAGACCTGACTTAATTGGAATAAAAGGGGGCCCTCAAACAAGGGGAAAATCCTATAAATAATAAATATTCCCTAATAGAACTATCAAGGGTTGTGAAATATCCATATGGCCAAAGCCCGTATACATTATATCATGGACTACAAACCTTTTATTATTGGTATTTATGGAAAAAACTCTTATTTGAAAATTGGAGTGGTTTTAGGTGGGGATCTATTGGCTACAACTTTCTGTCTTGTAATTTTCCTAAATCTACTATCAATCACATGTGTGTTTTAAGTCTTAATGCCCTCCAAATTATCTCTTGGGATTGTGAACCTCAATGTATTCTTATTACTTGAAACATTTCTGTCCATTAACTATCAATATTGTTTGTTTATGATTCCACATTATATATTAAGAGAATGGAATTATGGGAGGAACATAAAGTTATTTCTTGGAATATGGATAAAAAATGGGTGATTATTGGTGCCTTCGACACTATATGAATACCCGATAAAAGAGATAGAGGTAATTTCAACAAGATTTATACCTCTGAATATTTTAAATATATTTACAACTACAATATCATTTAAGTCCAAATTTTCGGAGCTAATTTCACATGGTTTAGATACACCTGGTAGGGAAAACATGTGATAAAACATGATATATTTCTTGTAAAAATTGATGACCAAAGTGCTGCACATGTATTCTCTAGATTCAAAATCATTAGGAACCATTATTATCATAATACTATTGTTTTTTATGTCAATAGATAACATATATGGTCAGGCATTATCCCTTTTCTATTTTTCAATTGTTGGATTGTGATTTTGGGGTGTAGGAAAATTGTTTTGGAGGCATTGAATATTGAACAAATTAGGAGCCCTCTACAGAAGTTTGAATTAAATCTTAAGAACCTTAACGGGATACACATGTATTGGATCAGGAAATCATTCTCTAAAATTTATGATGACATCATGAGACTTGAGAAGGAATGATCCTAAATTCATATTAGAAATGACCATCATCCCTTCCTTTCTAGAGAACAGATTTTAGCTCATAACAAGATCAATGACCTATTAATTAAAAATGAATGGGTGGTAAAGAATCATATGATTGTGAGATTGATAAAGTATGGTGGTGGAAATTCTAAATTCTCTAACAGATTTCACAAGGATAAGAGGGAATGAGTATGAAACCAGATTATTAGTATTAATGTCCATTTGTGTACATTTAGAATGAGATTTTCTCTATTGTTGGGGAGAATTTAAAACGGATATATTCTGATGATAGTTAGGAAATACTCATAGGATGATAGACAACCCAAATCCATGAATTTATGAGGAAAATAATCAACTTCTTATTTCCCCCAATCCATAGAGGAGAACAGGAATACTATCTTCTCTCATAATCTGGAGAGTTCCCCTAGTCCGAATGTGTTTGCTAATATAATTTTCGTGTTTTATTGGAAAATTTTGAGGGAAAATATCACTCGAGACATTAAATATTTCTTATCTCTCTCTAATATTCCACATGGAATGAACTCATGTTTCATTCCTCTCATTACTATAAAAGATAATTCTCTTTATATTAAGGATGTCATTCCAGTGGAACTTTGGAACACAACCCCCATTCTCATTAGTAAAGAACTAATTAACAAGATGGGAGGACTAGTTGATGTCATGATCACTATAAATCGGTTTGGCTTTGTACCTAACAAAAATATTCCAAGATGTCTCTTTATGGCCTCATAAAGTGTTAACATGATGAGAATGAAAATGAAGAAAGAGAATTTTTCCAGTAAAATTGACTTCTCAAAGGCCCCTAACACACTTAAATAGAGAATTATCCTTGATTTTATAAAAATATATAGATTTTAAAGTGTATTCAATAATAGGATTAGTGTTATTATTGGATCATCATTGCAGTTTATCCACAAAAATGGTGACCCCCAGAGCATTGTTTCCTTGCACTAAGGGGATGATAGAAGGTGATCAACTCTCCTGGATTCTATTTTATATGATTGAAGACAACCTATAATGATGAATCAATGGTCTTGGTCACATGGATCTCTATAAGAAAATTAAGGTTGGCATGAATGAATATTCCCTATCTCACCTTTTGTATGCTGATGATATTTTTTTGCTTTTTCAATCCTCAAAGAGAACAATTTCCTATATTAAATTCTTATTTAATCAATATGATGTGGTTTCTAGACAAGAAATTATCTGAGTCATGTAATTTATTTTTATGTTAATGAAATTGTTGAATGAAATACGAAAAGAATCTTGAATTATATTATGAGAAATAAGGAATATTTTTCCTTCCAGTATCATGGTTTCCCCTTGTTTTAGGGGGAAAGATAAGAGTTAATACCTAGGGGAATATATGATATCATTATTCATCAAATTTCTAGTTGGAAAGTGAAATCCATGTCCATGGTGTGGATGGTTTGTATTTTGAATACCATGATCACATCTAATTTTTTCTATTCCTTCTCTCTCTATATATGGCCTAGAAACCTTATCAAAGAGAATAAAATCATGGTACAAAACATTATCTGGATGAGGTCAACACATGAGAAGAAGTTGATCACTATATCTTGGAAAGAATTCATCAATACCCTTAAATTGGGATGTCTAGGAATTGAAGACCATATATCCTTTGATGATGGTCTGATTGGGAAATTCACATGGGACATAATTTCAAATGATATTTCTGATGAATTACTTGAATAATATTCGCAACAAGGTTTTTTAATAGATATATGTATTACCATGCCTCATCAGTTTGGTCATCTCATAAGCACTCATTTCTGAATATCATATATGACCCAAAATCGATGTCTTGTAGGAGCTCCACTCTCAACTGTTGAAGCACGAAATGTCTTGATTAATTTCTTAAGAGAGCATGGATGTGCCCCATGAAGTAGAACAACTCTCATTCTTATACCTTCTATAAAAAATGTATTTTTATGATATCATGATTCCCCACCATCTTTAGATTGAAATATATGCTTACACATTCATGGACCCGAACAACCTAGTTTGGAGACATAGATGGAATGATTAGTTCACCTATAATAAGTACTCGTGGATTAAATGTGGGGGACTCTCTAACCAACCAAGAAGGATAATGAAATCTAGGACCAAATCCATTTGACATTCCAGATTCATCATTAATTGGAGAATCTGAAAAAACTACATACCCCTTTCTGAATATCTCAAATGAGCTGGTTTCCACTTCGAATCGATTTCCCCATTTATGTATGTGTGCTGAGGAAATCATGCAGCACCTATTACTAGAATGTGACCAAGCTAAACAGTTGTGGTCTTATGTTAATTTTTTGTTTGGGATGAGCATTGATACAAGAACTGTTCTCACTGATCTATTATAAAATCATCTTTAACCTCACTATAGTGAACATATTAATCATTTCATACTTGTCACTAATACATAAACCATTGCAGCTCTTTGGGAATATTTTAATGCTAAACTATTTGACAGTGCTCACAATGAGGTACAACAGGGAATGGATTCCATATATATAGAATTTTATGTTGCATTAGTTTTCCAAGAAGGTATAATGTTTAATAATTTTTCTCACCTAAAAACTCTCAGGTTTCATTGGGTCTAAGGTCTTCTAAAAAATACCTTAATGGTCAAATACATTTGTTGGATAACTCTAATTTTACCATGGTTCAAGGTGAATTTTGAAAGAGCTACCTTAGGTACACGAGGTCTATCAGACTGTAGTGGGGTGTTTCTCACTTACCATGGGATTGTTAAAGGATGTTTCTACCATTTCACTAGTGTTGGAATTTACTTTGTTCTGGAATTATAGTAAATAATTCATGAAAACAGGTACGTTTTCTAGAACTATTAGAACATGTTATGGATGGAAATAGATTCTCATATTTTGGTTCATGCCTTCAAAACAAGGACATATAATGTGCCTTTGGGAGTGTTACCACATTCGGTTGATTTCCATGATATGTTTTCGAAAATCAATTTGGTTGTTTCACATGCCTATCGGGAAGCCAATCATGTAGTAGATGCTCTATCATAGAAGTTGATCACTGAAATTGACATAATGTGGTATTTTGTTGCCCCGAACTCATTGGTAGAGGTGGATAGATGTGGTTCCAAAAACTCTCATTTCCTGTAATAACCCATTGTACGACTGACTCTTTATCATTTTTAATTTAATTGTTTCTTAATGATGACATCAACCAAATCCTATACTTTTGGAGTAGGTCAATTAACCACTTGATAAGAATATTTTTCATCATGTGGAAGTAGTTTTGGATGATTTTGGTGATAAATAGGGTCAAATATCTTGTATGATTGTTTTATGATTACAGTTGAGTTTTCAATTAATACACCATTTATTGATTTAATGGATGAACTATTTATTAATACTAGATTATATAGAGATCATGGGTCTAAGCTTAATTTTTTTACTCACAACCTATTTGGGCCTCCAATCGAAACCTATGTTGGTTTCATTGTCATAGATATGGAAAAGGAAAAATGATATTGTGTTTGATTATTGTCTGTTGAATGATTTAAAGCATGGTGACATGACCAACATGGGGATCAGTGCATGAAATATTAGATTCTTTTATCTAGTCTATTTAGTAATTTTTGTGTAAAATTTTTAGAAAATCATTTGTTACATTCATAAATTTATTACATTGTTTTTATTATTATTTTTATATTATTTCTATTTTTTCATCGTATTATGCTTTGGTGAATTCTTGAATGTTTAATTTTTTTATGATATTATTTTGACTCTATTCTAGAGGGTATAACCTCACTACAATTTTCATAACTCTATCACTAATAGTCAATGTTCACTAATGTGTCGGGATAAGAGATATAAGACTCATAACCAACATCAATTACTCACATAGGGGATCACCAGGTCACAGATGTAATAAAATGGTATCAGAGAGTTTTTTTCTATTGATTTACAATTTTTGAAAGGATGAAATGAGACTATGATGTGATGGGGTTCAATAATAACCTCATAAAAGACAGTATCTAACCCATGTGTAATTGAAAAACAAATTCCTTAGGCATGGGATAGCCATTAATGATGTTTGATTTTTATGATTTTCATTTTATTTCACCTTGAGTGATTCATAGATTTTGGGATGTTATAGTTTATTTAGATTATAAATAATGTACATTATTTCATAAGATGGGTATGCATACATCATTATAGGAAAATTAGCATATATATATAAACATGAATTGATCATACTAGGTACATATATACAACATGTGACATATATGACTCTGTAAATGTTGAAATGTTGAACCTTTAATATCTGATAAAAATAAATGAATGAAAATATTATGTTATGAAATTATTCTTGTTAATCAATGTACAAAGATACCATGAGACATTGGTTAGGTATTTTTTCTTCTAGTGTTGTTAATATAGTTTATTATATTATATTTTTATGAGTGAATTATTCCTTGTATAGAAAACCCCCATCAGAATCTTAAAGCATATCGTTAGGATAGTGGTAATTAGAATAGTCATAATGCAATATATTTTAACCTCCTTATAGATCTATGGAACAAAATATATGATCATATCCATGGTAATATCATTACGGTCAATAGATCTATATAGAGGGATTTTATTCTTACTTTACATATAATTCTTTATCTTACCAAAGAGTTGTATCTACAGTTTCGTCTAATGCTTACTGGTGAGGTGGGGCCCGAAGATGTCGAGATCATGAATGATTCTGGAAAGATAATCATTTAACACCACAAAAAACTCATAGATAAGAGGGTGACACTTCTTTTACATTTGTTATGAGGACCAACCATTAATGTTTTATATTTTATTAATTAAGTCAATAAAATAGATATTTAACCAGGAATGACTTTACAATAAAGTTACTAATCCATTAATATGTAGATAAGTTGAGGGATGAGATTCATTGATTGTACATAAACCTGGAATAATTTTACAAGTTAGTGATGGATTATGTTGGATTATTCACTAGCATATAGTGTATATCTCTATCTGGAGTAGTTGATGAGATTATCAGGGAGAAATTCTTTTGGGATGTGAATTTCTATGTAGTATGGTTATAATTTTATTTATTTCACTTGAAAAACTTCTTAGATGTGATAAACAAGGATCTCATTACATAAGGGAACATGAGGTATGTCCTGATTTGTGTATAGAATGCCTCATCTAAGTGGTTAGGGTGTTTTCCTTCTATATTCTAGAAGTAACTCCACGATAGTAACAACCATTTTAGTATAGGTAAGAGTAGTTACAGTAGTGGAAATCCATCTCTAAATCATGTCCGATTGATGTGTTTTAAATGATGTATGTTTGGTCAAAATTTCCCTCAATATCTTTACCCCACTATAGTGTGTCGTTATTCTAGATGGATGGATTATTAATGATTTTTTGTAGTGAAAAACCACAAAAAAATGTTGTAGGGGATTAGGGGAGGAACTAGAGTCTTGGATGGACTTAGCTACCACTTATAAGACTTGTAGTTTTGGATCCAACGGATGCTCACCCTGAGGTAGGGAATTTGTCACCCAAATGTAAGATTGATAATAACCACAAGAGGTAGTAGCACATGGGAGTCTAATTGGATCCTAAGGTAGTGGGGTAAGTCACTTCATGCTAAAAAGATTACTCAGATTGAATTGGATTTAAGAAAATCTACCGTTAAAGGTACGATTAACCTATCATTTAATATTTCTTTACTTTTTCGATAGAAGATAATTCCATTACTTTTTATCTAATAATTTTTAAATGTTTTGATTTAGGGTTGTTGGAGAATTAATAGGTTTATTCCAACCCAAATTTCATTAAAGGAATGATCAGAAGGGTTTAACCATTAATACCAGTGTTCTCTAGAAACTATTTTCCTCTATATCCTTTGGGAGTTGTTTTTGTTGGAAATGATAGACTTAAATAAGATTTTTGTTATGAACTATCTATTTATATACCAGGAATATATCTACTATTATCAAATGTGATTTTCCTCCCTATCTCTCAAAAATGATTTATACTATAACCAGGGTGAGTGATATCTTATGACTGATCATGTAAGACCAACTCATTTCCTATTTGATTGTCACGAGGCTAAGATAACAAGCCATGGTTTGGATGATGGTAGATTAATGTTGGATACGCTTCTTCTGAAGATGGACCATATTCATAAATTTTTTAAAAAATATATATCCATATTAAATCTATAGTGTGAGGTCAATTAAATGATCGAGTTTGTGAAAGGATCTGAGCCACACTCTATGCAGCCTTACTAGATAACACCAATGGAGAATCCTGAGTTGAAATATCATTTTGACGATCTGAATGAACAGGGTTTCATATGACATTGTGCATCACCATGGGGTTCTCCCTTGATTATATCAAATAAGGATAATGGTACACTTCACATATGTGTGTTTTATTAAATAATAATCCATATGATATTCAATAATTGTTATCTTGTTAGACTAATAGAAATACCATCTATACCAATCCCCCTCCCCCATCAGTTTCATAAATCCATTGGGATAAGACCCCTTTTCCAATGGTTTTTTCAAACTATTGGGATATATTCCATTCAGTAAATGGTAGCCAAAAGGTTTTAAAACCCTATTTGGATAGATTATCCACAAATACAGTGTATCCATCCTACTTACTCCAAAATCGAGCAACCCATTATTTTAACTAAACATGAGGTATCCCCATCTACCTCACCTGTGAATTCCTCTTCCCAACCCATAATCCATACTCAATTAAGGTAATATTTTTTATTCCAATTCATATCAGTATGATGAAACTACGTAACAGCTTTTACCTCAATTTATTTTGGATTTTTTATTTTTCATACACTACAATCCCCCCATGTTGAACATAAACATTATTATATTGTTTTTATTTTAGCCAATGTGTATTATGATATTATTATTTTATTGGTTGTTTGATGTCTCCATTTATAAAAGTTTATAATCTTAATCATACCTGTTGTTTGTGAATCTAAATATTTTGGGAAAATAGCCATGCCATATATGAGAAAATGTTTTGAAATACCACTTAATATTGAAATTTATAAAATTATGCTGGTTGAAATGTATTTAGATGCATTATACTATGGTTTTTAATTTTTACATTTTGTTGTTTTAAATATATTTTTGAATTTATGCTGATTTTGATGACCATTTTTGATATATATTGTGTTGAAGAAGTGGGGTTGTAGTTGGATTGGCATGGGATGTGATGAGGGATGGTTAGTGGTGAAGAAAATAGTGTAATTGGTGTGTGATGATTATGATGTGGTGATGGATTAGTGGCTGGATGTGTTGGTGGTTATTACAATCATGTTTTATTTTTCTATTGTGGTGATTTTTTAGTTTCCTAGTGGAAATAGAATATGATTAGTAATAATAAAATGGAAATGACATCACCTAAAATTAAATAAGTATGGGATGGAATATAATATGTGGTAATTAAATAATGAATTGAATGTTGATAAATGGGAATAAATATGGGTGATGAATAAAGTGGGGTTTTAATAAATATAGAATTAAATGTATATTAAATGGATCTGGGTCGATAAATAGGAAAATATAGAAATTGGTTGAATATGTAAATGAAAGATAGAAATTATGGGTTTTGTGTGGGTATTTGTTGTTGTGAGTTTCATTTTTTGGTGGTAGTAGTTGGTTGACGATGGTGTGGAGTGATACTCTAATTATTGAAAAATTATTTAATGATATATGCATGCTATTTTATTATATGAATAATGATATATATTTTTCGTCTTTGTAATACTTTATAAATCATTATAGTATAATTTTTTATTAGTGTTATTACATTTTTGGTTTTATTTTTAAAATATTGAGTGAAAATATTGTTCTAATAGGGGATATTCCATTGCCATGATATAAGGACATCATCCACATATATGGTATCTAAACATTGATTTTTCATTACATCCATTATGTTGCACATAATCTCCCAATTTACTCACTTTTATGATGACCCACTAAATAAATTAAATTGAAATGAATTGATCAGATCCTAAACAAACTCAATTTTACCAAACCAACCTAACTGTTCCTAAAAATAAATGAACTGAACATATATACCCTTTACACATTGAAACCTAACTGAACTAACTAATCTTATCTATATCATAACCAAACCCACTTGGCCAAACCAACTGAAAAGAATAGAAATGTATTGATTTTACCCCATGTAGACCTGAGTAGAACCAAACAACACTAAAATGCATTAAAGTAAATACAATATAAATAATTGAACTAAATTGAACATATCTAAAATTATTTCTATTGTAATGATAAAAAATGACCAGATTTGAACAATATATTATGAAAACCTAATATGCATGCACTGAATCAAATCGTATTTAAAAACTAAACCCATCCAATATCATGGAATTATAATTATAAATGAATTCAATATCATGGTTATTTATTTATAGTATTTTGATATATATATAGTACTTTTTTGTCTTTTATATTATGATTCATCTAGAGAGTAGTGTGTCATATATGGTTTCATATAAAGAGAAAAAATATTGTTTACTTAAATATATTTTAAATTATACATAAATATTATAAAATTTCATTTATGAAATGAATTATAACAATTTTTTATAGAATGGAAGGAAATTGGATGTTTGAAATCGATTAGAAATCAATCGATTTAGAAATAAATTTGGTGATATTATTATATATTTCATTTGAAAATGCTTTATATTGTGGTCACATAAACTACCCATGTAATAATTCTTTTTGAAGAAATTGTTTGAACCATGAATAAGTTATCTAACAAATAACGGAATATGTTTTTCAAACAAACTAAATTGTGTGGAATCACAATGTGGAGAAAATGGAAACTCAAAAATTTGATGATCCAAAGGAGAGGACTGGATTAGATGATTTTTTATATGAAAAGTTTCTATTTATTGATCATTGTGAGATGATAAGGAAGATAACATAAGAAGACATGGATATGAGCACAAATTATGTGTCTATTGAAAATGATGATGTTAAAAGGGTGAAAAAATTGGATGATGCTCCCACAACTCTAGTATATAGGCAATGTGGAAAAATGGAAATGACCGAATTTTTAATCTAATTGTTTCAAGGGAAAATCATGTATGGTACTTTTAATAGTTCCATAAATTACATTCTTGCCTTCTTTAAGAACTTATATGATGAAAATATTCCCTGAAACCTAAATATGTCATTGATTTATTTGAGGAACATAAAATTTCAAACAAAAACCTCACTGTTTATAGAAATATTTCATCTTATTTTGGGATGAAACTATTAAATGAAATGACATTATAAATTGTGGAACATCCTGTTGGAAGCCAAAATCTGATGGAAAACTATATTGTGTGACATAGAAAGTGATGTGGCACATTCCATTGATCTCCAGACTCAAGAATCATTTATTTTTTAATGAAATATCACAAAAAATATGATTTCATCATACAAAGAGAAAGAAGATTTATGGTGATTTTTTACCCTGTAGACGAATTTTGAAGGTACATATTAGTTCTTGATATCCATATTTCAGAGCAGATATACATAATGTAGGGTTGGGTCTTTTATATGAATGAATTAACCTGTTTGGGAAGATTCTCACTCCACACATCAAATTGATGGTTTTAATACAAATTTATAACCTCCACCACAGTTGTGTATGAAAAATACTTTATCGTTCATTACTATACTCATATCTAGACCTTATGATCCCATAAATGATATAGATGTATATATTAAATATTTAATAAAACTTTTGAAACTTCTTTGGGTTGTTGGTGTGTGCACATAAAATGCATGTTTGAAAGACATATTTAAGATTTGTATTACACATAAGTAGATGATAAATGATTTTCATACTTATGCAATGATTTATGGATGGAATTTTAAGAGAAAACTATTTCATAATTCATATGTAGAATACATTATTCACCAGAATGAAATATCATCACAGTTTCATTTTTCTTGGACATCCATGATTCATTCCAGTTGACCATCCATAGAGAAATAAATATAGAGGAATTTAATATACTCTAGAGACCAAAGATCCACTCTAGTGTA
Organism: Viscum album; assembly: GCA_963277665.1. Taxonomy (NCBI): domain Eukaryota; kingdom Viridiplantae; phylum Streptophyta; class Magnoliopsida; order Santalales; family Viscaceae; genus Viscum; species Viscum album. The sequence goes on along the minus strand of OY728160.1, from coordinate 371,036,646 downwards.
TTTTTGGAACTGATGATCGTAATGAATTGAATGATTTCAGTTTATCATTCAGGAAGGGTGAAATTAAATCTAAAAAGGGGAAGAATGTTTTTTCTGAAACCTATAACAATTATAAGAAGTGGAGTATATTCATTATGTTTTCTTATTGGCCAACTAATTTATTACATCATTTCATAGACATAATGAACATTGAAAATAATATATGTGAAATGTTTCTTCTGATTCTTCTATGTTTCCAGGAAATGACAATAGATGATTTATGATATTGGTGTTACTTTGTGTATTGTGGAATTTGACTGGAATTGCATCATGTGTGTATCATTGAAAATAAAAGGAAATTTCCATGTCATTCTTATGTGATGAAACCTACAAGAAAAATAATTTTTTTAAGTACTAGAAACAGTTAATATATTTTATTTTTATTTCGTAATCATATTAAAATGAGAAAACAATAGACAGATGAAGCTAAAATCCTTGAAGACTCGTGGTTATAAAATCCTTCTAAATTATTTGATTCCAATTGAAATTATTAATCTTTTTTCCAATAATTTAGGGTTTCAGTTATTCATTTTTCCATTTTTCAGATATTTTTTTGAAAATATGTTTTCGAAGTCTTTCTTTCAATAAATGTTGGTAGAGGAATCATTAATATTTTTTGAGTTAGAAAAAATATTTCCTCCATCATTTTTCATATAAATGTTGAATCTTATTATCCATATTTCATCTAAAATAAGTCATGGAGGACATGTTTCTCTTCATTGGATGTATCCAAATGGAATAAATATGTTAACATAGTAGTCTTATGTCTGGAATAGGAATCATCCCAAATTATCTATTATGAATGGTTACATAGCTCAATAATTTATGGAATTAGGCTAAATGTATTGGTCTAATATTACTTTGAGAATAAATCGAACAATGATAAATGAATAAGAAAATTATGAGAAAATTTAACCATGTTTTACATTACATTATCAAATATTAGGATTTAATAGATCATATACCATGGTTACATTAATTGATGAATATTTTAAGATATAAGATTCAACAGTTTTGTTATAATGTGATTCTTTTGATTACTACATCAAATGTATAAATTGAACATGTATATCTTATCTCAAGTTAGAAATTTTTACATATATATTAAACTATTTATATTTTTATCTATCGGTAAAATAAATAAAATATATATAGAAATCATCATTATTTATCTTTGAGAGGATAGAAACTTTTCATAGGAGGGAGTTTTATTCTTGGTGGAAATTAATGGTAGAAATATTACTGTAATAAATTAAGAAAATAAATATTAAATTATTTTTAAAATTCATTTATATGTAAGGTATTAAGATCTCCTATAGAATTTGTCTTTGAGGAAATAATGACTTTGGAATGTTGCCATAATACCATGGTTCATGACTTTAAATATATTCCGATCAATGGCGATATATTTATTATCACCAATGGATTAAGGAACATGATAACACAAAATTGTGGTGTTATAAAAATTACCACAACAAATTGTTATGCTAGGGAATTAGATTGTAGACCGTGATTTGAAAATTAAACTTATTATGGTTTCATTTAAAAAAATTATATTGGATTATTACTCTCACAGATTAGTCACTACGATGAAATGAATGTGGTTTTATTCAATGATGTTGTATCACATATTTATTGATGATTGTGGATTTCGAGTTATTCGCAAGAATCACACTCTTTCATCCAATAAACCATACGTATTGGAATCCATGTAGAAACAAGTTTTTTTTATTAATTCTCTTATTTGATCAGACATAGCTTTCATTATATATTTAATTCCAAGATATAGTTTTTATGATGGTGATGGTGGAATTGGCATTATCCATCATCTCATTGGCCCTGATCCATTTATTACATCTGATGACTCCAATTTATAAATTTTAATATTTGATTGTGAACCTAATTTTTTTGTGTCAAATATTTATAATCATACATCCATGTTCTATGTTCATTTGGTTTTTCATGACATCAGTTGTTAAGGATTGTACTATTCATATTGATTTACTATTTACTACAAATATTGGGTATTCTACTTGATCGTCATTTGTATTTTCAATATTTATTAGTTTTAGCATTTTTCATTCAATTGTCTATTATTAAATTGGGAAATATTCAAACCAAAAAAAAAACAACTAAAACAGTTAAATTTGAACAAAAAAGGAATTTAATTGGACGTATCTAAATTCTTGTTATGAAAATAAAAACAAATGAAAATAATGAGATAACAAAAAAATGGAAAATTTACCTAACGAAAAATATGAACCAAATGACCAAAGGTAAATAATAATGATCCAATGATCTAATCAATAAAAAAATTGATCAAAAATAAAAAAGAAAAAAATGACAAATGACATAACCAATTGAAAAAATGAACCAACTAATGTAAGATAAATAAAAATGGGAAAATTAACTAAACAAATTTTAATGGGTTCAAATTGAAAATAATGGAAAACTATTACATACATATGAAAAACATGTGAATTTGAATGTACTATATTTTCTATAACATTCTTTCTATTTTGATATTATTCCCACTAAATTTAAAATTGTTTTCTTGTGTTATTACATATCTTGTATTTGGTTTCACAAGGGAAAATCCTTAATAAAGTCATGTCTCATTTTTTGGGTTACACATTATTTATCAATTTATAAAAGATTAAAATTTTTTATATTAAAGATAATAAAACCTATTGAGTTGATGTGAAAAAATATAGCATAAATCAATCACCGAATGAATGAGATTAGAATTCCTACATTAATGATAGCATTTAGTTTTTTAATTCAACTCTATATATATCAATAACATAAAATGTCATTTGAGTAATTTTGTTTTAAAATTTTATGCTAGATCCACCACTTAAGAACTAATTATTATCTGTGTAGCTTTGTGGTCTAAGTACTAAGGTCAGCTATACAGGGGGGTACTGGAGCTAGCCACTACATTCAGCGTCCCTGATTAGACCTCATCCCTCCAACTAAAACAACATATTACACACATTCTAAAACAATAGTATCACTAGGGACACCAAGGGTATTTAAACCACCCATTTTTTCACTAGAATTTATATTTGAGGCTCCCCACAAATATTTCTGGTATTCAATAACGATTATTACAGTTTATCTCTATAATTATTCGGTTCATCCATCCATTTCATTTTTCTTTCCTTCTAATTATTTATCTCTGAACATATCAATACCTTATACATTGAAGCTTTATTGGACACATTCTGAGATAGTTAAGGATACACTCGGACTGAATATATCTATATAGGGTGATATTCCATTAGTTCATGCCTATCTAGTGGACACCCCTGATCATACAACCGTAGGATTATTTATAGTACACTAGTAATTTTTTACCATGGTTTATTTTCAATATAAGATGTATTGAAATAATTTTTTGTATTCTATAATAGCTATATCTACTGATAGATGGCATGGTAGTACACTCATGTGTGTGGTGTGGAACCACCAATCATAGTTTATATTGCATTTAAATGAATAAAACTAAATGATCAAAAAAGGGGTGGGAATTTATGATTGTTTTGGTGACCCTATCCAATTAATCCATCATCATTCACATCCATCCACCCTCCTAGAGACACATATCCAATGAAGTAAAGGATATTTATTGGGAATAAATATGGGTAATTTTTTTATTTTTATATTATTATTTATTATATGAATTTACATTTTTGTGCCAGATTCATTTTCGTTTTCATGATGGTGATGGTGTGAGGCTAGTACAACTCATGGAATTAGGTGATATGTAGAGAGGATATAATCACGGGTTATATATGTGATGGTGAGGTAGAGTTGGAATGGATTTAGAGGCCACACCTATTAATGATGATTGTCTAATATAACATTATAGACAAATGATTTCTCATTGGTTGACTCACACATTCAATGTATTCAAAAAATTTGAAGTTTTTTAAATTTAAATATTCAGGTATTTTAATAATACATTCACTATTATTATTGATTTTTTTTAAATCGTCAGGAAAAATCAAAAAAAATTATTTTAATAAATACATTCACACATTGGAGTGGAAAATGATTTCAGACCAATTGAGGAAGCTGGTACAATAGTTGTTTATAATTGTTCTTTAGGACTTTCACATTCTATTTTTCCATCATATTTGGATTGTGTAGAATATAAATGAATCAACTCAAATATAATCTAACCAACTTACTATGAATTGATACAAGACACACTAAATAAATTAAAATCAAAACAAGACACACTGAATAGAATTATATTGAATTAAATAAAACAGTAAATAAATAAATAAATAATTGGATTGAATAGAATAAAATTGAATAACTCAATTCTAACCTAAAATATATGAATTGAATTGAATGAAATCGAATTGACATGGACTAAATATAATAAAAAATATTTGAACAAAATCGAACAATATTAAACTATAATAAGTTAAACAATAGTAAAGAAAAACAATCATAAGAAAACCAAATTGGATTAGACCAACATGAATTCATCTACCAATTTTTTTTATCATATTCATTTAAAATTAATTTCCATGTGATTTTAGTTATGAAATTCATTATTATTAACCTATAATCAGTTATGGTTTCCTATATTAAATGTAATTGAAGAGAGAGGTATTGAATATTTAAGGACTTGTGCCTTCAAAAAAATTGTTTTGATTAAGAAGAACGAAAAAAACATAGAAGTGCTGTTAAAGAACCGAAAATAGAAGATATTAAGTATGAGTTTGTTAATTTCATATTTTTATATCTATTTTCTATCTTAATAGTCTATTTACATTTTTAAAAGGCATCTTTTGAGGCCTTTAATGCTTTGGAACCTAACCATTTTCCGCCAAATTATCACTTACATAATTTTTTGGGAAATGAGAACCAAGGAAGTGTATGCTGTATAATTGGGAAGATTATAGTATTAAATAGGCATTTTCCAACATTAGTTACTAGTTTCAGTACCATATATTTGGAATGTCTAAGGCAAGATAAGCACATGCCAAGGATAAGGTTGAAAAGTCCGAAAAATAGGTTATATAGGTAGAAGAATATAATCAATAGGAAAAAGATGAACTTCTGTAACTGATTATTGTTTTTTTTTCATCACTATATCCCACGACCAACGTGAATTGTGATGAATATATTTATTAAATGAATTCATTATATAGTGCATTGGTTTGTAGTCATAGTGGTGTTCGAGAGAATGAAATTATTAAAAATAGTGAGGACGAAGTTGAGGAAGAGGCCGACGTTGATGCTAAGGATGAGGCCAAGGCAGAGGCTGAGGATGAAGATGAGGCTGAGGTTGAGGATGTGAACATGAAAAGTAAATGGATGGGGATGGGTATGATGAAAAGGTTGAGGATGATGATAAAAACTATGATAGTGATTGTTCTGAGGGACATATTGATCCACTAAAAGTTTGATAGATATTTATTAAATTTGATGTTTTATGATTCACAGTGACTGAATATATGTGTGATATGTTGTATGTTTATTATCATTAATTAAATAAATCAATTTATTTGATTTGTTATCAATAATTTAGTGTTCTATATTTTTATTATGTTATTCAATTTTCATTATATTTTGTCCTTTTTATAATTACAAGTTAATTATTTTATGATTTTTTGATTCAAGGTCCATCCCATTGTATGTAGTCATGTTACCTTTTTGTACGTGAATTGTTGGTGCTGGAATGCTATTGTGGAGTCGGGGGGTTATACCGAAGGCTTTGCAACTGTTGGTATACATCTATCACAATGGTTCATGATGAACTATTGGGATATGCCTTTCAAACTAAATCAAAACTGTTGGGATTTCCTTATAAAAATGGTTACAACCATTCAGATAAGGGTATTCTAATGGTTTTTAACCATTGGGAATGGCCAATCCCATTGGTTCGTCATGAATTATTGGGAACATGTAATTTTAACCACCCTATGAAAATGGTTCACTCGAAATCATTGGTATAAGTCTATCCCAACAGATCCTATACCAATGGTTATTGGAACCATTAGGATAGCATAACCAAACATTGTAACGAGATATACCAATGGTTTCGAACCATTTGGGATAGGTCGTGTTTTCAGTTGTGATCCATGTATTGATGATCTCTTTGATTTGCTGAGAGGTTCTCTATTTTTCATTCTGATTAACATGATGTTATGGAATCTTAAGTTTATAGTTATATTATCTAACACAAATCATTCTAATTATTGGAGTAGGTAGGGATTTTATAATTTTTTTTCGTTTCATTTGGTGTGGTGAACTTATTAACTATGTTTATAAAGTCATCGAATCATAAAATCATTCTGTTTCTAGATTAGATTGTAATTTTTTAATTAATGACATCTTTGTCTACTACCAGTGTATAGATGATCATTCAAAATAGCATGATGTAATCCCAAATACAATAATAGGGCATCAAATTTATTCCAAGATACCCTAAATGAATTGTAATTATTGATAATGTATACTTCAATGATTATGTTATAAAAAGGATGGAGTGTCAGTAAACCTATAGAAAGTGGTATCCATAGAATTTTGGGATAATTACAAGAGTATATTTGATATTCTTAGCGATCTAGGTCAAGAAGGATATTTAATAAAACTCAACCATAGTTTCTCCCATCAAGAATCATTGATTTCATGGATTGATAAGAAAGGAATGATGTTGTTTTGGTCAGGTACTTGATATAGGGATTTATAGTTGAGGAAATATAGAAAAACCATATCACAAACCATCCCCACACCAATGTTGGGTAAGTAATATATGGTGTAATATGATATATATGGAGTGGGACACAAGATTTATTTAATGTATTATCATTTAGTGGAAGTGTATAGATCATGATAGTTAACACCACATGAGATAAATTAACCAACTCCCATTTTGGAGTTTTGTACAGAGGTGTATTTCCTATGATGATGGAGACACTATATATTATGTGAGTGGTTTTGGTGTATACGTACAATAGGATCCTTGTGAACATTTTTTCCAGTGAGACATTATCATTTAGAAGAAGTGGTGGGTCAAGTATCTATAGTATTTAAACATTATTCTTGAATACCCTCTTGGAAATGGAAATACCACTATCCATGTAGTGAACTGAAATAAAAACACAATGAAAATACATATGTATTTTGAAGAGTGTTGGATAAGGGAGAACATTTTATATTTTTTCCCTGTATATTCAAGAGTCTCTGGAATGATTGGATATAACATTGACTGCTTTTCGACTTGATATATAATGATTATTTAATTGATCATGATGGGATATAATGAAAAACTTATGTGGAGGGGATCCACCGTCATCATGGTCTCTTGGTGGGATTGATTTTTTTTTTACTTTCAATGGATTGAAATGTGTTCTTATGGTCATACATGAGGAGACTATGAGAGTGTTTAATGCTTTTAGATTGGTGGTACATCCTATTCTAAAAAATATATAGAATAATATGTTAAAATAGTACTTGTGGATAGTCATGGACAAGTAGATATTCAGATACTTGGAAGAATGCTTCACCTATCAGCTGGTGGTGGCCAAGAATCAATTACAAACTTGGATATTTCTTCCATCTTCTATTCATAACTAAAAATAGGAGGATTTCACAATTTATTTCATGATAGGGTTAACTATTGAACCTCATAGGACTTACTCAATATTGGTGATTATAGATGAAAGGAAAAATGTGTCCCAATTCTTACCTATCAAAGATTCCTTCCAAGGAGTATCTTTTTTTATTGATATCATTTTTTCACATATGTTTTGTAAAATTTTATTAAAAAATCTATAGTATAATAGGTTATTTTTTGTACATAGTATCATCCCACGATTGTAATCCAATATTAATGGAAAACATGTATTCTAAAGGATATGTCATGATCCTTTGTTTTAGATTTTTTCTATTTCTTGGGACCAACATCTAAGACACTATGAGTTTTATTATAATAATATCTTATAGTAATCAATTAAAATCGATATTCCTATGGAATTTTACAGATGTTTATTTTGTTTACATCTTTACTAGTTAATGTAAATTGAGTGAGTAATAATGGGTACTGGTATCATACAAGAGACATCAATGTAATTTTAGATGATCAGAAATATGTTGGTGACTATGAAGAGGTGAAAAAGTTATTATAATGACTATTTATGATGACCTATAGTGTTTGAGGTTATATTTGGATTATTCATTAATTGTTTCATATGATATGTCTACTCCACATCAAGAAGAAGGGGATGCTAGAATCCAGGTTTGTTAGGTCATTTTAGATACTAGAAAGGTTCAAACAAGTGGCATACCTTTTGGATCATCCACAATATGATAGTTACAATAATTACATGTTTCACATGTCACAACATCATATATATATTCTTTACCCTTATCACATTATAAATATTGACAATGTCATGATGGATGTTGATGTGTCCTTTGAGTAGAATCCTAGTTGTATCATAGAGTATAGTTAGAAAAATAAAGAGCAGAATACTATTCAATTAGGGAGAGTGTTGTAGAATAAATAGTACATTAAAGAGGATACCATTGTGCGTGAATAAAATATCCAAACATATCTTCCATAAATCTTCAGGGATCCCCCACAGTGATTCTTGGAAAAGATCATGGAAGTGTTTTTATTTTGTAGATAGTTTGTAGGGTCCCATATTCTACAGGTATGTCCATATTTATGTTCTTTATAAAACGAATTTGATGTTAGTGAATATTTTATTATATTAGAAATAATATTTGTAAATTGGTTGGGTATGTTCCAGGAGGAGGCTGAAAAGGGAAATATATGCTTGCAACTAATCAAATCCACACTATGTATCATCCATTCAGAATATGAATGTTCTCGATAGACCCCATGAAACCCCTATATGGAATGAATAGTTATGGGAATACAATGAAATTAAATATCATAGCATGAAATGGGTTCATGGTGGGAATGTGATTATTTCTATATTTTTTTGCAAAGGCATCTATTTTATCAGTGTATGTGGTATATCTTCCATTCACAACATGAACCCCCCATTAAAATCAAAAAATCGTTAATCCTAGAGTTTTTAAACTTCAGTATCATTCATTTTGGGGCATGCACACCATTATCTCAACTAAAACCTATATACAATTAACTCTAGGTATCCTCGTTAGAATTGATAAAACCTCTATTAGAACATGATATTTTAGGCCTTAAGATTAATTTTGAGTACCATTGTCTTGAAGCACTATCTTGACTAATTGTTTTTATCTTGCTGGGTAAAACATAGTTTAGGGTTTCAAATATTGATTTATATTAGTCAAATTTTAATTTTTAATAGATTTCATGATCTTCATTGAATGTAAGGACTAATATTATCTTATCATCATCCATTGAGGTATTGTCTATGTTTTATCATCAATGAGGTCGGTGGTCTTGAAAAACACAGTTTTGTCTCTTTTGATTATTCTAGTATGTTAAAAACATATGGTCGCACCAAAAAACCATTAACAAAACCTAAATAAATAAAATATTCAATTATTTGATAGAAATTTACTTGATGGGGCCTCCAAATGATATCATGTTGTCTCTTAGCATTATAACTAAGACATAAATCGATGGGACATGTGAAAATTGTTAAAAAGTGGATTAGCCTTGAGTGAATTATATATATCATGAAAAGTTTGATAATTATTAATTTTGAAGGAAAAAAAGAGTCTGATAAATTATAACCTGGTATGGTGTGAATATCAATGATTCTTTATGAAAAGGATAATTGGCTGATTGACTAATTTGTTATTTGAATTGATAAATTTTAGGTTTACTATCTTTTTTTACTATAGTCATGATTCAATTCCTTGAGATAAATAATCCTAAAGATTCATCCAAGACCAGAGAATCCACTAATGTGGTATTGATAGAATTACCTTTAATTTGGAAGTGTTCTATAGGACGATCTAAGATACTGCAGTATGAGTGAATCTTAAGGAGTGTAGTATGATAATACATATAGTTCCCTTTTATAGAAGTGTTATATATGAAGATATATGTTACTCTTTTAAGAGTAATTCACATGGATCTGAGGGAAATGTGGTCACATACTACTTGGAAAAATGTTCTCTATGATGTTGTTAGTGGTACTAGAAAGTCAAGTGTCAAATGCGACGATTACTTGAAAAATGTTATAAGTTAGTCATCTTATATATGAGAATCATTTAATGAGATAGATGAAATTTCTTAATGTAATATGATTTAAAACTTGATACTGAAATCCATCATTATAATGATAAAGGTTTAACTATCCCATGGTTCAACCTGAATCCCAAGGGGGGAAGGTTTATTTGTTTCCTAGGATTAATTTATGAATTAATACACCATTTATCTCTTTGTTTAGGAACTATATAATTAGATTGGATTGTTTATAAAACATTGTAGTATTCCTATTTATATTCAAACAAAACAGCTTCAAGCCTCTATTTCGTTCCATGGTTGTGTGTATGGGCAAGGGAAATGGACCATTTTTAATAATTTTTTATTGGACAGTTTAGAGCATAAGGAAATAACTAACACGAGGTTTGGGATTTGGGATTTATTATTCTTTTATTGAGTCTGTTTGGTCTTTTACATTTATGAATTTAAGAATGCAATTAGTTACATATAATATGTAATTACATTGTACTATTTGTTATTATATTTTATAATTTTTCATTTTATTCTAATTGGGAGAATGATTGACTACTTATATTATTTTTTCTATTATGATTACTATTTACCAAATGGTATAGCCTTACAACTATGTTACTTAAACCTCTACTAATAGATATATGCCTCTAGAAAAGGGGAAGGTGTAACACCCCAGGTAAATAAAGAATATGAAATTTTCACTTTTATCCATTTTTTTGAATAAAATATTAATATTACATTAAAGGGGACTCTATGCACGATGGCGTAACCAATATGCAACAACGAGTTTCTCGGGAATCTTACGTTGCACTCTAATAATAAAAAAATATTATTTTAAATGGTAGTTAACGCCTAGCCGTTATAATGGCGAGAATGAACAGAACTAACTAAAAAATTATTATATATGTTTTTCAAATATTTTTACTCTTTACAATAAATGTTAGAGGATTAAAAATGCCAATGAATCCAATTTTAAGCGTAAACATTCTAATATTCTTTAAAAGGTTGAATAACCGTCTTTTTCTGGAAAAACATTTTTAAATCCACTTTTTGAAAATTTTTTATGTTATATTTGACAAAATAAAATTCTTCTTTGGAATCGGGACATCAAAATTTACTTTGTGTAATGTTTTGGTATTTTTCTGAAAAAGTTCATTTTTAATGAATAGTGAAAAATGTTGTATTTTAATTCAAAACCAGTTTTTAATCTAATTTATTTATATGATTAGATTAACTTTTGAATTGGTTTTAAAGTGAAATTAGAATATATTTTTACCATTTAATCCAATCGTGGTCGTTGGAATTAATTTCACTTTGAAATTGGATTTAAACTAGTGTCATTCTTTTGATATATATTGTTTCATAAAAACACGCTATTTGTCATGACAGTGGGAATTAATTATTAAATTAATTAATGTAACTTATACGATTTTAATTTTTTAAAATAGAAATCATTTTTGAATTCGGAATATCAAATATAGCTTAGAGTGAAGTTTTGGTATTATTCTGAAAAACTTCAATTTTTGATAAATAGTGAAACCACTAAGTGGTAATTAAAAACTGATCTTTCGTTTATATGAAACTTTACCACTTTTGTGTTATGAATTTCAAAAATCCGACATACATGGTTTTCATTAGGAAATAAAATGCGGTTCAATGGGATTAAAATAATTTTTTGGTGAATAGTAACTTTTATGTTTTTAATCGAGATTTGAGGTAATTAGTGTAATTTAAGGTAAAAATAATGTTTTAATAATATTAAATGAACTTAAAACATGTCCTACCCTCATTGGATGTGCCATGGCCGGCCAAGACAATCCATGGGTCAACTTGGGGACCCCATGGAGCCACTTTGGTTGGAAAATGACATAAATTCCTTTTTATTTAAAGTTAAAATTAAAATGTCACAAACATGAGATATTTTACTAAAATAATATTTAAATGGGGTTATAAAAGTCATATTTTTTACTATAAATATTCATTAGAAATCTAAAACAATTTCCTATATCATGATATTTGTTTTATAATTTTAAGACATTAAATAAATTAAATTATTTATGACATCATGATATTGCAGCAATTACCTCATTAATAAGGGATTTAAATAAAATTAAAATATAATGTTAAAACTATAACATACACTTGTCACAAACCTATTCGGTGGGTGGATTTCGAACCCTAACCACCTAATCTTAGAAATACACCAATGTGGGACCTTTAAAATTTGAAACACATTTGAAAATAAAGAAACATTTCGTAACATACCAAGAGTGCCCCTCCTCTCCTCTTAAAAAAGGCCCCCAACTCTACAACCTTACACACACCTCTCATGCCTTTGTCTCAGACAACCCCTGCCCATTGAATCTCTCCACATCCATCGCTTCATCATTGAAGCCTCACTTTGGGAAGAATATTTTCCAAGGAAGACTTTGAGCTCAAATCAAAGGAAGTTACCCAATTTAAAGGTAATGTCTTCCCTTGTGTTCTTTTGTTTTATTTTGCTTCTCCAACCCCATAACTATGTTTATTATTTTCTTATGTAACAAAACCAGTATCTTAAATATACTAAGATGTTGTTATGTGAAGTATTAGAGCTACACATACACACACCATTGTCTAATGGTTAATGAACATACTGTTTCTGTGGATGGCGAATTACTGCATCACGAAACGATGATTGTTCAATATTCTTTTAACACCTTCAAAGCTGGCCATTAAGATGTCACTATATTTATATATGATATATAATATGTTTATATTTTCCTTAAGCTTCTGTATTTTTCATTTATGGCATACCATTATGGTTTCAATTATGGGTAAACGCGATATCTTCATTTTTTGAAGTGCGGACTACCGCCCCCTCAAAGTGATTTGATTCGTTAATGCCATATGTGGGATGTATAAAGGATGTAATTAATGGTATTACCTATTTTATTCTACTGGAATTATAATATACCATTATATCATTATTATATCATTACATTAAATACAAAAAAAAGAAATGAATGTAGCGTTCATGCGTACGTACAACTTATTGTCTCCATTAACGGTACATTTCATTTCTTATCTACAAATGTTATGAACTATTATAAGTACATATATATAATGGATATATATGTAATATATTACATCTAAATGATTGATATAATTCTGGAATTATAATATATATATCTCTCATTTTGTTTTAATTCCATTAATATGACAAAAAATGAAAGTAGCATTCATGTGTACGTATGGCCTACCGTCTCCATGAACAGTGCTTTTAATTTTTTAACTCAAAATGATATTTAATAGTATAAAATGAATATATACTTGATATATATGATATTTAAAACATAAATACTATTCTGGAGATGATGTACCTATAACTATTTGGAAAATTCATTTCCAACAAGTTCAATTTTTACTCATGTACTGAACATCGACAAAAACGTCTCATATGAACTCACATTATTAACCAATTATTATAACATTATAATATGTGATATGAAATGAATAATAATATTTAAAGGAGGTCCTTAAGAAATTATAAATTGACAATATTTTATTATTCAGGAGATTAAACAACGATCGAGTCATGTCGGACATGAGGTAAGGGATCTGACCACTCTCTTTCTTTTAAAGTACACTTTTTTATGTCATTCCTTTTAAGATCATATTTCTTATGATTGGGATGTTCTTTTATATTAATCGTACTTTAAGTTTTATGTTCATATGATGAGAGACCCTATTTTCTCTCATCAATCAATTTTGGATGTTTTGATTGGCGCCGTTAGGATGCCGCATTTTTGTAAGAGATCCAACATCTCTATTTCTTTTTAAGTACTCTTCTTTAGGTCACTTATTTTAAGCTCATCTTTGTTATGTTGGGAGATATTATTTTATATTCCTATTTCTGTAAATTTTAATTTAATATGGTGAGAGACCCTATTTGATCTCATAAATCCATTTTTGGATGTTTTAAGTGGCGTCGTTAGGCTGCCGAGTTTTCGTAAGGGATTTTTCATCTCAATTTTATTCCTGTGAGATTCATGATACATTTGCCAATATTTCCATTTGAGTGTTGTATGTACTCTCCATTATTCTACTCTTTTTGTAACATAATTACGTTTATGAGTATTTACATCAATGTTGTATATTCCTTCTTTCATGGGTTGTACGTTTTGAAAGTTACCCAAATTGGAAAGGGAACCTTTGACCCTCCTCTTTTTAAAAGACTTCTTTTGTTATGTCATTTAATTTTCATCTTATTATGTGGGGATATGTTATTATATATCCTTATTTCCGTAAATTTTATGTCCAAGTGATGAGATGCCCTTTATCTCTCTCATCAACTCTTTTTCTAAAATTTGATGTGACGTCGTTAGGCTGTCAAGGGAACTTCTTAACCCAATTTTGATTTATTTGTGTTCAACATGTAGTTATTGAATATGTCATCCTTTGAATATGTGTGAATTACCTTTGATTGTTTACACTTAATATCCGCTTATATTGGGTGTATTTATATTTGTCAAACATAATTATGAGATTTATTTATCCTTAATTTAAGGATACCTTCTTTACATGGGATTTCATCTCATTTTACATTTCTATTGACACTTAATTGTTGTTATGCACCAATTCACTCTTATATAGTGTATATAATGTCCTTTGGAATATTATATCATGAATTCCTTTATTCTCATTATATTATAACGTTCTGATTAAATCTTATTCCTCAATTATTGTATTCAAGTGTCTCTCATTTTGTTCAAACCCCATTAACTAATATATGGTTTTAAATGTTTTAATCATTTATTCTTATAAATATTTCTCGTTAAATGCTTTCAAAATGGTTTTAAGGATTTATTTATATGGATATTAATAAATTAAAATTATAAAACCTTCAATGTGGTATGGGACACTTTGATTCAAAGATCTCTTTATTAAATGTTTTAAATGGTTTCGAAAATGGGTTTTAGAATGGATTTATTTTTTCAATATCTTAACATTTTATATTTTTATTGCAATATGGGAATGTTATATTTCCATTATGTTTAAGTTATGTGCTATGATAATTTTATGGTTCTTGGGAATTTTTTATGTAGACGGGTGGTTCCGTGATAAACTAAGGGCGGGTGATCCCAATATAGCTCTCCAATGCATTGGGTAACGCGAAGGGATTAAACGTTAAGGTTTCTCCGAAGAGATTTAGGGAATATACTGTGATGGGTATTCCAAACGTAACCAAGAGGGTTATTCCCTACGTAATAATGTTATGAATGCCTCATGATAACATTATTTATTATGATTTCTATGATTTATTCATGATTTTTTGAGGTATGTTAAAGTGATTATGCTTTATTGGTAAAGTATGATTTCATTCTCATGTATATATGTACTCATGTTTCCTTTACATACTTTTTATAACCCTTACTGAGATTATTATACTCTTCCCATATTTTTTGAAATTTTTTCACAGGTCAAGTGATTGGTACATGATATGATGATAGTGTCAAGGAAGTTTCAAGAAAGAATCCATGTTTTATTTTAACTATGTTTCTGTTGATGGGAAAATGAATACTATCTCTTATGTATCCACTTTGTTTAAATGTGGAATGTAATGAAAATTTTATGATCTAATTCTCTAAAACACTAAACCTGAAAAGATACTCAATGTGAAATCTTTTAATAACTCAAGATTAATTAAGGTTTAAGGCTAGGGCCTTATAGTTGGTATTAGAGGTCGGTTTAGATAACATTAGAGGTTAGGGTATTCTTTAAGAATACGTGACATTACCATAATGGTTAGTATTTCAGAAAGAGTCATAGTTTTTAGATAAGGTGAATGATTAAGTATAACTTCCTCACTAGTACATGATGGTTTTGTTGATATACACACACTGACATATCTGTTATTAATTAATGGATGGATCAATCTGGCACCAAAGTGACAATAGGTTTGAAGGAAACTGTGGTGGTTCTCTGATTAAGAGACTGGATGAAATGGGGGATTCAATGAGGAAACTCGTGGTTGTTCTAAACCAACTATCAAAGAGTCATGGTCAACCACTTGAACCTTGGTATGTTCTGTAATAAATCATGTATGAGATGACCAATCAATGTGGAAGTTCAGGTAATAATTATAAAGGTAACAATTAGGGTTTATATGATCCTTACTTTTGAGGTAATTATGGGTTATTATATGTAATGATCAAAAATGAAAGGCATGAGATAAACTTGAGGATAAAATATGTTATGATTATTTTTGAAGATTTTATCTCGTTTTGTGGAATGTTTTATGAATTATATAGTTTTGTAAAAAGGACAACACGGAGACCGTGTGACACCCCGTTCGTTCGGACAAAGCTGCGGGAATCGAACCCACAACCAAAGTGCAACTTGTATTTATCGCCTACCACTGGACTACATGAGGTCCCTAGTTCATTTGACTAATTATTTTTAGTTAGATGATTTTAGGAATCAAGAGTAAGTTTATTTTGGGTTATCTATGGAAATGATTAACCTATCATGGAGGATATGTGATTAGGTTAATTACTTTTCAATATGATAATTTAAGAGAAACTGATGTTATTTGGAGATAAAAGTTAATTTGTACCATGGAAGACTATTTGATTAGATCCTTAAAATATTTGGGTTTCAATAATTGTTTGGTTTACTATGAAGAATTTTATAGGCAATTGTTTATCGAATGGTCTTTGTTGAACTTTGGGTTTTTTTTGGAAAAATTTTGGATATTAAGAATAGATTTTATTTTTATAAAGGATTATACTTTTGTGGATTCTCTGACCTCATACTAACAATTTTGGATTTGGATTTTGTCTAAAGACATGGGAAATATATAGTTATATTTTGTATATTAGCTGACTCTCATGAAGTTTATTATAGTACTCTTAATGCGAACAAGTCTTCCAAAATACTCAACTTTTGGAGAAAATATGAGTTTGATTAAGGAATCTGGTAAAAGTTGAAAGTCTCCGTGACAAGTAAGTATGTTTCATTATGATTTAGTTGAGCTCAAAAATAAATTCCTCAATTAAGAGTAACTTAAAACAAAAATGTTGTATGTTAACTCTTCCTACTGGGGAATCGAATACCATTTAACCCATCACCAGTTTGTGATGTTCTTATAGTTAACTTTCTCCTATACATGTTTACTATCACTCTCCATCAGAACATGACCCTTGGTTTTCTCCTCCATATCCATATTTTCTTACATGGAATCCTAGTATGGGTTAACTCGGGTGACCTTTTTAGTTCTCTTTCTTTATTTTAAGGTGACTGTTTTAATGACTATTGTTCCGATGTGGGATTTTCAATGACGTTTCCAAGGCCAATTTTAAAATTGCGAGGACCTAATTCCCAAAAGGGGGGAAGGATGTAACACCCCTGGTAAATAAAGAATATGAAATTTTGACATTTATCCATTTTTGTGAATAAAATATTAATATTACTTTAAAGGCGACGCTATGTGAGATGGCATACCCAATACACAACAATGAGTTTCTTGGGAATCGTATGTTGCACTCTAATAATAAAATAATACTATTGTAAATGGTAGTTAATGCCTAGACGTTGTAATGGCGGGAATGAACAAAACTAACTAAAAAATGATTATATATGTTTGTCAAATATTTTTACTCTTTACAATAAATGTTAGAAGATTAAAAATGCGAATGAATCCAATTTTATGCGTAAACATTCTAATATTCTTTAAAAGGTCGATTAAACGCATTTTTTTGGAGAACCTCTTTTAAATCCACTTATTGACAATTTTATATGTTATATTTGACAAAATAAAATTCTTCTTTGGAATCGGGACATCAAAATTTACTTTGTGTAAATTTTTGGTATTTTTTCGATAAAGTTCATTTTTAATGAATAGTGAAAAATGTTGTATTTTAATTCAAAACCACTTTCTAGTCTAATTTATTTATATGATTAGATTATCTTTTGAATTGGTTTTAAAGTAAAATTAGAATATACTTTTACCCTTTAATCCAATAGTGGTCGTTGGAATTAATTTCACTTGGAAATTGGACTTAAACTAGTGTCAATCTTTTGATATATATTGTTTCATATAAACACGCTATTTGTCATGACATCGGGAATTAATTATTAAATTAATTAATGTAACATATACAATTTTAATTTTTTAAAATACAGATCATTTTTGAATTCGGTATATCAAATATAGCTTAGGGTGAATTTTTGTTATTATTCTGAAAAATGTCAATTTTTGATGAATAGTGAAACCACTAAGTTGTACTTAAAAAACTGATCATTCGTTTAAATGAAACATTATCACTTCTGGGTTTTTAATTTCAAAAATCCGACTTACATGGTTGTCATTAGGAAGTAAAATGTGGTTCAATGGGATGAAAATAATTTTTTGGTGAATAGTAACTTTTATGTTTTTAATCGCGCTTAGAGGTAATTAGTGTAATTTAAGATAAAAATAATGTTTTAATAGTATTAAATGAACTTGACACATGTCATACACTCATTGGATATGACATGGCTGACCAAGACAATCCATGGGTCAACTAGGGGACCCTATGGGGCCACTTTGGTTGAAAATGACATAAATACCTTTTTATTTAATGTTAAAATTAAAATGTCAGAAACATGAGATGTTTTACTAAAAAATTTTAAATGGGGTAATAAAAGTCATATTTTTTACTATAAATATTAATTATAAAGATAAAAATATTTCACACATCATGATATTTTTTTATAATTTTTAGACATTAAATAAATTATATTATTTATGACATCATGATGATGCATCAATTACCTCATTAATCAGGGATTTAAATAAAATGAAAAGATAATGTTAACACTATAACATAAACTTGTCACAAACCTATTTTATGGGTGGATATCGAACCCTTACCACCTTATCCTCGAAAAACATCAATATGGGACCTTTGAAATCCGAAACTCATTTGAAAATAATGTAACATTTTGTAACTTACCATGAGTACCCCTCCTATCCTCTTATAAAAGGCCCCCAACTCTACCACCTTACACACACCTCTCAAGACATTGGCTCAGCCAGCCCCTGCCCATTTCATCTCTCCACATAAATCTATTAATCATTGAATCATTACTTTGGGCAGAATCCTCTCCAAGGAAGCCTTTGAGCTCAAATCAAAGGAAGTTACCCGATTTAAAGGTAATGTCTTCCCTTGTGTTCTTTTGTTTTATTTTTCTTCTCCAACCCCATAAACTCTTTTTATTATTTTCTTTTGTAACAACACCAATTTCTCCAATATACTAGGATGTTTTTACGTGAAGGATTAGAGCTACACATACACACACCTTCGTTTAATGGTTAATGAACATACTGTTTCTGTGGATGGCGAATTAATGCCTCACGAAACGATGATTGTTCAATATTATTTTAACACCTTCAAATGTGGCCATTAATATGTAAATATTTTTATATATGATATATAATATGTTTATGTTTTCCTTAAGATTCATTATTTTTCATTTATGGCATACCTTTATGGTTTCCATTATGTGTAAACGTGGTATCTTCATTTAAGGAAGTGCGGACTACCGCCCCCTCAAAGTGATTTGATTCGTTAATTCCATATGTGGGATATATAAAGGATGGAATTAATGGTATTACATATTTTATCATAATGAAATTATAAAATAACTTTATATCATTATTATTTCATTCCATTACATACAAAAAAAATAAATGAAAGTAGCGTTCATGTGTACGTACGACTTACTGTCTCCATGAACGGTACAGTTCATTTCTTATCTCCAAATGTTATGAACTATTATAAGTACATATATATAATGGATATATATGTAATATATTATGTCTAAATGATGGATATAATTCTGGAATTATAATATATATCTCTTATTTTTTTTAATTCCATTAATATGTCAAAAAATTAATGTAGCGTTCATGCGTACGTACGACCTACCGTCTCCATGAACGGTGCTTTTAATTTTTTATCTTCAAATGCTATGGAATAGTATAAAATGAATATATACTGGATATATATGATATTTAAAACATAAATAATATTCTGGAGATGATGTACTTATAACTACATGGAAAATTCTTTTCCAACAAGTTCAATTTTTATTCATGTACTGAACATCGTCAAAAACGTCTGATATGAACTCACTTTATTAACCAATTATTATAACATTATAATATGTGATATGAACTGAATAATAATATTTAAATTATGTCCTTAAGAAATTATAAATTGACCAAATTTTATTATTCATGAGATTAACGAACGATCGATTCATGTCGGACACAAGGTAAGGGATCCGACCCCTCTCTTTCTTTTAAAGTTCACCCTTTTATGTCATTCCTTTTAAGATAATATTTCTTTTGATTGGGATGTTCTTTTATATTAATCTTACTTTACTTTTTATGTTCATATTATTAGAGACCCTGTTTTCTCTCATCAATCCATTTTTTAAGTTTTGATTGGCGCCGTTAGGCTGCCGAATTTTCGTAGGAGATCCAACATCTCTATTTCTTTTTAAGTACTCTCCTTTATGTCACTTCTTTTAAACTCCTATTTGTTATGTTGGGAGATGTAATTTTATATTCCTCCTACTATAAATTTTATGTTAATATGGTTAGGGACCCTATTTGATCTCATCAATCCATTTTTGTATGTTTTATGTGGCGCCGTTAGGCTGCCGAGTTTTCGTAAGGGATTTTTCATCTCACTTTTATTCCCGTGAGATTCATGCTACATTTTCCAATATATCCATTTGAGTGGTGTATGTACTCTCCATTATTCTACTCTTTGTGTAACATACTTTCTTTTATGAGTATTTAAATCGTTGTTGTATAGTCCTTCTTTCATGGGTTGTACGTTTCGAAAGTTACCCAAATCGGAAATGGAACCTTTCACCCTCCTCTTTTTAAAAGACTTCTTTTGTTATGTCTTTTAATTTTCATCTTATAATGTGGGGATATGTTATTATATATCCTTATTTCCATAAATTTTATGTCCATGTGATGAGATACCCTTTATCTCTCTCATCAACTCTTTTTCTAAAATTTGATGTGACGTCGTTAGGCTGTCAAGGGAACTTCTTAACCCAATTTTGATTTCTTTGGGTTCAACATGTAGTTATTGAATATGTCATCAATTGAATATGTGGGAATTACCTTTGATTGTTTACACTTAATATCCTCTTATATTGGGTGTATTTATATTTGTCACACATAATTATGAGATTGATTTATCCTTAATTTAAGGATACCTTCTTTACAGGGGATTTCATCTCATTTTACATTTCTATTGAGACTTCATTGTTGTTATGGACCAATTCACTCTTATATGGTGTATATACTGTCCTTTGGAATATTATTTCATGAATTCCTTTATTCTCATGATATTATAAAGTTCTGATTAAATGTTATTCCTCAATTATTGGATTCAAGTGTCTCTCATCTTGTTAAAAACCCTTTAACTAAAATATGGGTTTAAATGTTTTAATGATTTATTCTTATAAATATTTCTCATTAAATGTTTTCAAAATGGTTTTAAGGATATAATTATATGGATATTAATGGTTTAAAATAATAAAACCTTCAAAGTGGTATGGGACACTTTGATTCAAATATCACTTTATTAAATGTTTTAAATGGTTTCGAAAATGGGTTTTAGAATGGATTTATTTTTTCAATATCTTAAAATTTTATATTGTTATTGAAATATGGGAATGTTATATTTCCTTTATGCTTAAGTTATGTTCTATGATAATGTTTTGGTTCTTGGGAATTTTTTATGTAGACGGGTCGTTCCTTGATAAACTAAGGGTGGGTGAGCCCGATATAGCTCTCCCAAGCGTTGTGTAACGCAAAGGGGTTAAACGTTAAGGTTTCTCCGAAGAGATTTAGGGAATATACTGTGATGGGTATTCCAAACGTAACCAAGAGGGTTACTCCCTACGTAATAATGTTATGAATGCCTCAAGTTACCTTTATGTATTATGATTTCTATGATTTATTCATGATTTTATGAGGTATGTTAAAGTGATTATGATTTATGGGTAAAGTATGATTTCATTCTTATGTATATATGTAATAATTTTTCCTTTAAATATTTTTTATAACCCTTACTGAGCTTTTTATGCTCATCCCATGTTTTTTGAAATGTATTCACAGGTCAAGGGATTAGTACATGATATGATGATAGTGTCAAGGAAGTGTCAAAAAATAATCCACGTTTTATTTTAAATATGTTTCTGTTGATGGGAAAATGAATACTATCTCTTATGTAACCACTTTGATTAACTGTGGAATGTAATGCATGTTTTGTGATTTAATTCTCTAAAACTATAAACCTGAAACGATACTCAATGTGTAATCTTGTAATAACTCAAGATTAAGTAAGGTTTAAGGCTGGGGCCTTATAGAAGGAATGTCTGAGGTATTTCAACCCAACCAGATCAGTGATATGGGGAGAACCTTGTTGGCAATGTTAAATCGTAGGAAAAAATCATCCTCATATCTTGGGAAATAATCAAATAATAAAAGAGTGAGCCTAAATTCTTATTAAAGGAATCATGTATATAGATATTATAATTAGATTACAAACTTATGGGGAATCATGAGTAAGGTAGAAATATTCGAAAAAAATATCATGTGTAATTTTTTTATAAACATATAACATGACTTATCATTGTGGATCATGTAATATAGACATAAAACATATGAATGGCCATAAAAACATATATTATATGCATATAATAAAAAATAAAAAAAATAATCATAATATAATAATTTGGTATATCTTTAAATAGATAATGTCATACTGAATTTGAATGGGTTCGAAATAAATAATATAATAAGTATAAGAAGTGACCCAATCATAATAAAAAGTAATAATTTCATTGAAGGCCAGGAAACACAACGAAATTCCCATAGTGGATCATAAATCATTTCATATTCCCAAAGTGGGTCAACTATTACAATCGCAATTCCCACATTAGAGTGGGGATTCCTTACTTGATTCACCTAGTTATCTCTTGAGATATAAAACCTAAACTAATGTATTGGATGTTAATATTTTACCCCACCCATAAAAATCCATAAAAATCAGCTCCATATAAAATAATATTATTCATCTTATCATAAATGTCCCATTAATGTAGAATGGGTTTCATAAATATTTTTAATCATATCACATAAAAAACAGGATCATTTGATAACCAAAAAAGTACCACACTAAACATTATTTGAAAATACCACATATAATGTTATTTACGAATCATTTCTTCATTGGGTAATAAAAAATTGAAATTGGAAGAGAAATCATGAAAGGGATTTTAAAAATTAATTTATTAATATCATCATAATAATATTTGACTTTCATGTCACATTAGAAAAATCATTTTATAATGATTATCAAAAAAATATTAAAATATTACATAAAAAATAATTTATTAATTTATACTCTAATAATAAAAAAAAACTATGAAAAAATGTGAATAATAGTGATATAATATATGATCTTGGAGAGGAAAAAACTTTTATGTATTTTTGAATGTTGTTATTGAAAACCAGCATCTTTAAAAGAATATGGAAACCATTGTATTAAAATGAATAATAGGGAATATAATTATAATTGAATATAGATAATAATGGGTATAAATTAGAGGAAGGATGACATTGGAAGGAAGTAAAGAACATAGATATAGAGAAAAAATCCATTAAAATATTTATGAATTATACTTAACATAATTAAACTTTTTACAAAATAATAGATTCATCAGGGAATTATCCATGTCATCGAAACATGATTTCCCAAGAAAAGAAATATATAAATAAAAAAACCATCATAGGTCAAAAAATATTTAAAATTAACAGGTTTAGATAAAGGGGGGTGATTATGGACCACATAAAGGATTTTAGTGATGAAAATCCTTTACTATTTGAGAAGAATTTAACAAAAAAATCACCAAAAGACTGGAATATATGAATTGAAAGATTATTTACAATTAAAATAGGGTATTTAATGATAAATAATATCCATTTCACATTATATGACCCATTTAAATAAAATAATGTTTTTAAAAGTAACTGATTCTCAATTAATGACATTTTGAGATAAAACCCTTATTACATAAAAACATTCTTATATATTCCACATAGAAGAGATTTATATTGATGTGAAATTTTAAATAAAAATTATAAAGATAGTTCATATTTTTATGTATTGAATCTTCATTATTCGAACCATTTAAATTTAAATTGGGTATATAAATGAAAATGTTTCTCGTAAAATGGATGTTGTTTAAAAAATATCCATATTTTTTTGAGAATTACTCAGAAGATGTTGCTAACATCATTAATAATAAATTAATATTTATTAAAAACATTCTTAAAAAATATTATTCTTATATATTTAATTTAATATGAATAATTTATTACCATATTAGAGTTATTTATTATTAAATTTTCTTTCCTATAATAGTTACATGTGGTTGTTTTGTAAATGTTTCTATAACTCATTTTTATGTATACTATAGTAGGAAAAATCATAAAATAGTATCATAGTATCCAAAATTATAACAGTTTTATATAAATATATTATTTATATAAAAAATATTTTTTATGTGATACGTGATGGGTGGTGATGAAAAATGAAATATTATTGGTATTGGAGGTGGTAATCCAAAAGTACACATGATTATTGATTATATTGGCCAATATTTGATAGAAAAATAATGTAAGTTTTAATTTTACATTTCAAAATCATTTCTTTATTTTATATACAATATTTATTCATTATTACCAGAAATTAAAATTACCTAGATATGTGGTTATGAAAAAAAGAAACATCTCATTGTGGAGGTGGTTGTCAGCACATATGCATGATTAATATGATTTTGATTTAATTATTTTATATAAAGGTTTTAATATTTGATTTTAAATAAATACAATAACCTTTCAATATAAATATTTTTATAATTTCATTATAATAATAATTATATATAATATTTTAATGGATAAGATAAAAATAAAAGACTAAGAGTAAGCAATACATGCATTGGAAGCTTGATTTTTCTCTTATAAAAAATAAGTAAAATGAATCCCTTATGAAAAATAATGTTGAAAAGAAAAAATATAAAATACTAAGAGGGTTAAAAGAGGATAAAAATAGTTTATTTTTTAAAGAAATTTGGCTTGCTAATACTTGAGGTGGTTGATGTGTTATATATTTATATGTTAATAGAATGGTGGTTATAGAAATACCCATTTAATTTCAATAATGTTATTTCACTATTCAAAGGTCACGGGATAAAAAAATTGAGATATTAGGTTATGTGTTGAGTTTTGGCCTATCCAAAACTTATCAATTCATTTTGAAATGTGGTTTTACATTTCCCCCTTAATAGAGGAGTATTTAACAATTCTTCTTTTTAAGTTGGAAAGTAATTTTTAACCCTAGTAATTAATTTTAATAACCAATATTAATGATTAACTTATATAATAATTTTAACATTATTAAATCATATTCGAAAAAAATCATTTGATATTTATTTAGTTTTAAAAATTATATTTTTAAATGACCGACTGTAATCACATATAAACAATTTTAATGATAAAACAAATTTTTATGATTAAAATTTACATATATTGTAAATTTATAATGGGTAATGATTTCCCTAGAATAAAATAATTTATAATTAAAATAATAAATTTATGAGTCTTTATTGAAAAATAAAAACACATTTTTACATTAAAAGAGATTGATTCTAAGGAAATAAAAAGAATTATTTTTTTTATTAATGTAACCTTTTAATTTTGTTCAAAAATATTTTGAATATTTTTTCTTGAAAAAAGTTAAAACTACAAATAAATATTCATAATCCTTAAAAATATATTTTATTACAAAAAAGGGTTTTATACTTCTTGGATACTCTTACATAATGATAATTTCCTAAAATAAATTTAAAAATGATACTTTTCAACAAAAAATCATTATTTTCACTAAAATATCCATATTTCATTCCTATAATATTATCGAATGTTAAATTGTAAAATAATTTAATTTTAAAAAACTAAAATTAAATTTATTATAAATTTATCTTATAAAATATAATATAAAAATTAAGGAAATTAACTTTTAAAGGTAAAATTTTTCAATAACAAAACATATTAATTATTTTTCATCTAGAGGTAATTGGTTTTTTACATTTTATATTTTTTTAATAGATTTAATAATTATTTTATTATAATATGTTTCTATTTTTTTACTTTGGGTGTATTATTTAATGAATGATATCAATAATAATGTTTTTTACATGTTTAATTATTTCTGTTGGTTAAACAATCACATTGAGTCCATAGAAAAAGGGTAATGTTACATTGACCATATTCTATCTAAAAGATTCCATTCAAAATAATAACTATCTTTCCTCGCATATTTATTATATTGTAATATTATGGGATTCACAAAAATAAATACTTTATTATAATTTGAGTAAATTGACTATAGTTGGTTTGAGTGAGTTTTATATTTTTTAGAAGGGAAATAAAATGATTGAAATGTTTCATTATGTCATAGTGTTATGTGTTTATGTGATATTTGGAGTTTTAATATTTATATTATTAAAGGAAAAATATATAATTATACAACCATTTTGAGAGGTAAAAAAATATTACTTCCATATTTGAAACCAAAATGTGGGTTTTTTATTATTGTGGTAGTTTGGAAATATTTCTATCATCTGGTGATAATATAAAATATTTCAATAGATTTAATATAAAATTTTTTTTTCTAAAACTTATTTATTTCTAAACATCAATAAATACCTACTTATAGGAGAGTTTTTGAATGAAACCCTATGTTAATTTTTACTATAGAATAATTTAATTATCATAAGGAATTCACTGAATAGACAAACATCAACGTATTGTTCATTAAATTTAATATCATATGACTAATTACATTGGGCCGTCAAATATTATATCTTATTATAGTCATTATTCTATATTTCATTATAAGAAATATATATATGTTAATCTACCATCCAAAAATATTTATTACATAATTATATTTACCGAATTCTAAGAAATCAATTTTTGTTAATATTATAGAGATATTATACATTCTAAATTTTTCCTCTAGGTTTTATTGGATATAACTCAAAATTTACAACTCACGATTTATATTCCTTTAATTGTTTCATTAAATGGTTTAATTGGGATGTGAGAGAGTTATTTTTTTTGCTATTTTTCCTAAAATTGAGTTTTGAAACAATAAAAAAAATCATAAGGAATATAATTTTTTGGTGTGATGTTTAGGACGAAATGAACCTAATGAGACTTAATTTAAAATAATATGACACATTGATTGAACTATATCTTGGAAAAAAGTTTTATAGATATTCATCATCTCTATAGCTTTTGGAGACATGTTTCTTTGATTTAATATTTAAAATTTAAATTTCTATTGTCACTTTGATGAGATGAATCAATTAAGAAAAATTAAGTGGTAATTTTAGAACATTCACACTGACAAAAAATATACATAGAAGCGATGGTTTTCATCATGACAATGAATTGTCAAATAACTACATTCATCCAATATATCATCGAATAATATTTAAGTTTCCACATCATTTAAAGAGAACCACTTGAATCATAAAACTACTTATAATGGTATAAACCAAGAATAAATATCTAATAGATGTGATAAATTATTCGTTCTATTCCCAAATCTCAATGTGGTGGTGTAAACCATTATTCAACTTAGAAAATATGATAACTCTGATCAGATAGTATCCCATGTGGAAAAATTTACACATTGGGTTTTGGATTGGATAAATATTATCCTAACTAATTATTGGAATAAGGGAAATCATCAAAACGATGTTTCATGAGAGTGATAATTCATTGGCCTTGGAATATGGGGATGTCCTACATGAAACACCTAATTAGATAAAGATAATTTTTTGTGCATGGGGGAGTATAAAATGGGAAGAAAATAAAATTTTGAAATCTTCCAAGGATTATCGTTATACTATTTGGAAACTTTTTTCTATGTTATCAGCCTCAATAAGATTAAATTACGTTAAATTTTACTTATACTTTTGAGAGAATTGGATTTTTATACTAAAGTATAATGTATTTATTCTAAAAAATCAAATTATATGCGATGAAATTGGTTTATTTCTGTGATGGTAGTGACTCTATAGTAACATGTTTAATGATTTTAATATAATATTTTTTATTTATTTTATTTATTATATAATAAAGACATATAACATGTATTTATGAAGTGATGTTTTATATATATGAGAATTATATTATATATTTTTCTATTTCCAATTATGATTAAGATTTATGTTAAATTCTAGATAAGAATTTATAAAACCAATATTGTGAACATAGTGGAGATTCAATAAACTTGAATACGATGTGGAAAATTAAAGTGTTATTTCATATGTTTTCCTTATAAGTGTTATTTAACCTTAACATGAATGTGTATTGGGATTAGAGTATAATAATGATTATAAATATGATAAATTGGTGACTATAATTAATAATCACCCACTAAATTAGAGTTATATATATATATATTATGTCATCTGAGGATAAACACTCATTCCCTCTATAACGGTTTAGTGAAAATTGGTGACAAACATAAGTGGCAATCATAGTCTCAACCATTGATATAGGAATTAATTAATTATGTTCCACCTATGTTTTAACAAATATTCACTCTAATTCCCATTGATCAAGGAGGAAGATGACATATTATTTGGATTTTACATTTTTTCAGACAGTTATGTGATTAAGGAAAGATATAATTTTAAATATATATTTATATATTGTTGTTTATTTATTATATTATTAGTCATAGATTCATTTCTTCAAAATTAAAAGATATTTTTTCTTTAGAGAATTTTTTTGGGGGAAAATGTTATTTAAAAATAAATTATAATTTTATCTTACTATTAGATTTTTTTATCTCCCAACTACTATCCATATTTTGGGTGGAAGAGTAGAAAATATATATAAAGGGAGGTTTGGTGATTCAATAGGTGGATAGATTTTTGTGATCATTATTCAACTCTGTGTAAAACAAGGTGTGGATTATAGAAGAAACAAGTGACACACTATCCTAGGACTCCTGGAATCACATATGGGTCTTTGGATATCTGTCACCTTAGTCATTCCTTCTCATAAGATAATTTTTGTACTAAAAGTGAGTGTCTATTAATGATGTGGGGAGAATATTTATTGTGCCACATCATATAATAATATTAAACTAAATGAATAATTAAAAATTAATGTAAGATAAATGAATTACATATAAATCTATATCCTCAATTTCCAATAAAAAATAATGTGTGTTATTAATAATGAAACCCATGATCCACATACATACCTAAAAAATCACCCATAAATATGATCTAGTATAAATAGATATAAATTAAAATTAGTGGAGGAGACATAAATAAAAATCATGTGTCTATCCAAGGAATTATATTATAATACACATATAGCTACATTAACTAGATATCTTATACAACATGGTTCCATAAATTCAATCATAAGATCTAGACATGCACCATGGTAATCATTTAGGATGTTATAATATTAATTAGTAGGGATATATCAAAGCATTCAGTATATACATATTCATATTGAATGTATGTATGTATAATAAAATTAATAAAAAAGTTTCAAGAAATGGCATCAAGTCATCATGTGATAATCGATCCACTACATTACAAGTACCCACCTCCATTGCAACATTTTTTGGAGGAAAATTTACATGGCATAGAAATCCATCATAGGAAACCTTAGAATATATATTGAGTATGGTGTAACATGGCTAAACACCCATGAAAATTAAATACTACACTATCCTATGGTTTGGGTTCAATAATTATGTCTCATTACAACTCCCAATCACTAAGGGTGAGGTCTTGTAACCATGTCTCATATGAACACCCTACCACTTATGATTCATTTAGTTAAAAATGTCTCATGAAAACAAAACAAATCAGAGGTAAAGATCCTATATCATGCTTTAACAACAACACGTTATTTCTATGGGGGAGGTGGTATAACTAACTCACCAACCATTACATCAAATAAACAATCAAACCGAAGGTCATTCTATACACTAATACCTTACACCTCATTCAAAAGACCTCTATGCTATATCTATATCAATAGATGAAAAAATGGAAATGTATAAACATAATTGTGGGAAAATTTCATGTCACAATCCAGGCCGGGATACCGTCCAACCTGCTGCCTGGCCTAGTCAGTGACATGGCCTGAAGGGCATTCCTGATCCCCACGGGCTGGCACAAGTCCCCGAGTATCAAAACTAACACATTGGAATTATTTACCGGAAATAGTAAACACAAAAAAAGTTGATCAGATCAATAAACTAAAACTAAAAACGTACAGTGAAACAAGGCCTTAAACTAAAATAAAATTTAAAGGGTTACAACTTAAACCAACATCCATAATGTAATGAGAACACAAGAAAAAAAACTCAAACTCAAACTTTCATGTAACAAGAGAGGTGTGACATCCACAAGCCACAAACACCAACCTGCATGAGAAGACAATCAACAACCCGAACCATCATTGATGAGAAAAATACCCTAACCTATATTACACAATGAAAAAGGTCTACATACAACCAAAAGAGTATATAGGTTGTGAGAAAAATCCCTAGAAGGTTACCACCGAATAAAATGGTTCCACGCAAAATAAATAACTAAACAAAATACTTTTTTCAATTTTATTTAATGAATAGAAGTTAATACATGAATAGTTTTAAAGAAAACAAGATTAAAGAAAACTATCTTCAATGGAACAACCCAGATTAATACACACACAGGGACTTTTTTTTAAAATAATGAAACTGTCACACCGATGAGCATAATGTAACCAATGTTCAGTAATATGGTAGAGGCTTTGTGGGTGTTAGCTAGCTTTGGTCCCTAGATCTTAGTTTCTTAGTGATGTGTGTCTTAGAAACCACGAACCTAAAAAACGTGGTTTAGAAACCACGTCCCTCAGAAAACGTGGCTTAGAAACCTCAACCCTCAGTCATTCATCTGTTAATTTAGTGTTACAATCATCAAACCTACTAATTAAAACAGGGCCAAAGCCATCCTCGGATCACTAGCACACTAGTCTAGTACACCCATCTAGATACCTGGGATTTCCTCTTTATGCTCAAACAAGTTTAATGTTTTTGTCACATGTCCCACTTATGAATAAAATAAAAATGGTGTACTTAAACTAACAGAATCTTCATTTTCACACTAAAAACCTCTTTTAAAACCATATTCACAATAAAATTCCATTCAAAAACTTAATTTTCATAAGTTATGTACTTAATTAAAACAACTTCACAATTTAAAAAGACGATTACCTTAATCAAATCACCACTTACACTCATAAACACCATTTTGAAATAAGATGCACACTAAAAAATTTTCCAAAAATTCTTCACACTAGTGAAATAATTTAATAAACCATTAAAATAATTATAAAGTAATAGTAAAAGAATGTCACATGGATTTACAAACACTAATGTAAAAATTTATTCTTTAAATTGAATTCCTACATCACACGCACTCGAATACAATAATAAAGTGTCACTCGCACCACACAAATAGTTTTATGGGAAACCTTTCACCATATAAAATACACATTTTTAAAAAGCACATAATTTAATAAGCCAAAAATAAAAATTTATAAAACAATATAAAATAATCACTTTGAAATACACAATAAATTCACACAAAACCTTCTTTTACGACTAAACACATACAACACCATATCAAAAATATACTTCACACCAATTGTACAAATTAATATTGTTGGTCGGAGTGGACACTCAAGAGGGGGGGTGAATTGAGTTCCAATTAAAATTTCTGTTAAAAACAATTTCTTTTAAAATCCCCCAATTTCAAAAACAAATTAAACTGTAGTGAATTTATATAGATTATAAAGGTTCAATTAGTTTCTCAAAGATTGATTAATTCTCAGTTAGCTTAATCTTATGATTAAATTAACTTTTGAAACTAACTTACTGATTTATAACAAATATAAACACTTGCGAATTTAATTATCAAAGTAGCTTTGAAGATAGATTATATTTCAAAGTAGCAGCAGCGGAATATGAAATAAATATGTATAGTATGGATATAGAGTGTAACTATAAGCACAGAAAATTAACCAAGAGGTTCAGTCTCAAGCCGAGACTTAGTCCTCTCAAAATTTTATATAAGAATGATCCACACCCTGGATCGGGGTTAACAACAGTGAACACACTGTCCAGGTCACAAGACCTCTACCACAGTTCTTCGTGGGAAAATAAACAACAGCAGCAAGCTGTCCAGGTCACAAGACCTCTACCACTATCCACAGTGGGAAATGGAGTGCAAAAAGATTTGCTGATGATTTACAGATCCTCCAGTGAAAGTACAGGAGTCAGTGTATGTGTTTTAATACAGCAGATAACACACACTGCTCAAAATGTAGAATAAATCACAGAACAAGAGATGTAGAGTTTAGAAGTGGTTCTGGTGATCTCAGTGTAGCTCTTGCATTCGATCATAAGAGAGTTTGAGTCCTCTTCTCGTTCTTGTTTGAGAAACAGAGTGTCGTATGCTTCAGGTTCACAGGTAGTGAGAATGTAGTCGATGAAGTTCTTCTTGTAAGCACAGAACATTCCTCGAGTATGCTTGATTGTCTATGAGCTTCTCTGTGTTCCTCTTGTGCTTGTGTCGTTTTTGGTATATTGGATGCACCACACTTTTCTGGTTCACTTCTCATTGTTTGTATTCTTCACACGTTCGCGCCACTTATTCTGGTATGTAGTCTTCTCGTATTTATCTCCCATCAGGGGACAGAAAAGATTTCTTTTCAGCAGGTACGAGGTACGGGTTCCTGACATCCGACAACCTTTATCAGATATTTGACAAAACATTAAAATGTGTGATATGACCGTTAGATAGATTAAATGTAGGAAATAAAGAAATTAAAATAGTAAGTCGAGAATGTATGTCACTGTTGACTTCAACTGTGGACTTCCAACTGTGGACTTCCAACTGTGGACTTCCAACTGTGGACTTCCTACTGACTGCTGACTTCAACAAAGGGCTTGCTGTCTGTAGGCTTGCAATGGTAGCTTTTACTCCATGTAACTGTAGCCTTTCTATCTGTAGACTTGTAACATCAAATTTGTAGAGCTGTAGCCTTTGTCAACTGTAGACTTCGATCATCTGTAGACTTAGTAGACAGAAGCTGTCTAACTGTAACCTTGACTGTAGACTTATGACTATAGGCTTGTTCGACTGTGAACTTGAGCAGAGAAAACTTTGAGCAGAAGTCTTGTAACTGTAACCTTCGTCTGTGAGCTTTGACAAGAGATAGCAGTAGACTCGTAACTGTAAGCTTGTATTAGTCTTCGACTGTAACCTTGTAACTGTGAACTGATTGCAACAGTAACTTAAGGTGACAGTTAACTGTAACTGTGACTTTGAAAATAAAACTCTGACTGTTGGCTAACAATACCAAACTTATGTAAATACTACTGTAAGCTGTTACAGTAAGGTTATGAGATTAAGAATATGAACTGTTTAGAATAAAATACATTTAAGCATAGAATAATAAGATTAATTCAAAGGTTTAATACATCATAATCAATGTTTAAGCATGATTTGGGATTATCAAAACAGGTGATTCCAACAATCTCCCCCTTTTTGATAATCACAAATTATGTCAGTATGAAATATAGAAGTATCAGAGAGAAGTGTTCAAAACACAGTATTAGCAAAATGAGCACAAAAATTAGGTATAATCCGCAAGGATTTCTCCTCTTTGTATAGGTTCATTTCTCCCTTTGAGTTTCCTATTTCTCCCCATTTCTCCCCCTATCTATTTCTCTTTATTTCTCCCCCTTTGTGATTAACAAAAAGAAAGACAGAGAGAGAGAAGATAAACATTGTATTAATAAGGAGTACAATACATGACCCAAAATGTGAATACATGATCCCTATCAAAAAAAACATAAACAGACTCAATCCTCTACATCTGGAGGTAAGGGATCTTTTCCTTTGGAGGAAGAAGATGGAGCAGGAGGTGAAGGATCAACAAGCTGAGGAATGGCAGTAGGAATGTCTGGAGGGGCAGCAACAGAGGCTCCTGAAGGCCGGTAGTGAGTAGCTTGCCGAGGGATCAGTGGTCTAAGGCTTCTGAGGGCATCAGCAGGAGACATTATGGAAGAACCACTGGGGTTGGAGACTGGTAGGGCAGGAGGAACTATAACAGGTGTGCAGTCCACATGAAGAAAAGGTAGGAGCAGATTCCTGAAATCCATGATAATGTTTCCTCCTCTGTCCATGGCAGATAAGAAGTCATCTTTGTTTTCCAAGAATTTATCCAAAGCCGGGGTCAACTCTCGTAGCTTGCTAACTTGTTCTTTGAAGGCTTGAGTTACAGGAGGCAGCTTCATAGTTTCTAGCATGATCTTGAAGTGATTGTTCAACTGATGCTTGGTGAAAATCATATCAAAGTAATAATCCACTTTACTTTTGATGGCCTCCTGAGAAGCAGTAGCAGCCTGCAGGTGCTCACGAACAAAGCCACTGACTTCTCTTGTAGTAGCAAGAATCTGAAGATCTGATGTGTCATTTGCACGGGCCTGAGTAAGCTCTTCTCTGAGCAGGCTTCTAAACTGCTCAAGGTCCACAGGAGAGCTAGATGAAGGAAGGGACTTGACTGAGAATGCCACTGTCTCCTTGAAAGACTGAGTCAGATTTCCAATCACTTTCTGAATGACAGCATCCTGATTGCTAAAGTGTTCTTTTACTGATTTCTTGAAAGCCTCAAATACTTCCACAAATTGCTTGACCACTTCTTTGATGTATCGAATCTCACTGGCCACTTGTGTCTGAGAGCTGCTCAGGGCAGTTAAAGAAGCAACTGATTGTCTGAGGGCCACTACTGCTCCAGTCCAGCTTTCAATTTGGGTGTGGCACACTTTCATTTCATCCATCACTTCTTTTATTGGACTTCCCACAACACATCCCAGAGATAGTTCTAAGGATTGTTCTACATTTTTCAGCTCATCAAAAAGACTGGTTTTCAATTCAGCAACAGACTGTCTGATGGTCTCCTTCATTTCATTCTTTAAGGATTCAAGGTCTTCCTTGGTGGCCAATTTCTCAGTTTCTAACACTGGAGAGCTGTTAGGTAGGATGACTGGATTTCTTGGTGGTTGGTTTTCCTCATCTGAATCCTCATAATTGAGTCCTAACACCATGTATCCTGGATCTGAGGTCCATCCTTCTATATCATACAGTACAGAGACTGAACCAACACGCTCCCCCTCACTTGGAGGTCTTTCCTGAGCACTTTCTACTATCTGCTCAACTCTGGGTAACTCTAGGTTCTCTTCTGTAGCTCTAGCAGGTTCCATACTTGCTTCCTCTGTAGGTTCAGCAGTGAGGTTAGCCTCCTTCTCTGTTGGGTCATCAACCACTTCCATGACAACAGTAGTAGAGACCACTCCTGCTTCCTGGTCAGACACTAACTTGTCTGTATACCCTATCAGAGGGCTCATACTAAGTTCTCCTGCAACAGTTTCTTGATTTTCATTTGAAGTTCCAGCCTCTTTTGCTTCAACTGTATCATCCTCGTCAGAGGTGTCCTTGACAAAATATTGAGATTCTTCTTCTTCTTCTGTAGTCTCAGTTTCACTGTCTCTTAGAACAGGTTCTCTACTAGGTAGTTCTTTTGGAGGGCTTGCTGCTCCAAACGTCACTGTCCTGACAGGACTGTGAGTAGTATCAGGATCACTCCCTTCATCAATTGGAGTGTTCTCTCTTGCAGAGTTACCAGCTGCTGCAATCTGTTCATCATCTGAGTATACAGGTTCAGGCTCATCAAACTTTAAGCCTGGATCTCTCCTATCTCTCGGTCTAGAGGGATGAGTAGAAGGGCTAAAATTCTCATAAATTCTCTCCTCATCATTCACCCATGATTTCTTCCAGGGATTCCAACTGATCTTCATGAATTTGCAGATTACTTTCGAGATACATACACTGTTCTTTGCCACTATCAACTCTTC
This sequence comes from Viscum album, assembly GCA_963277665.1. Taxonomy (NCBI): domain Eukaryota; kingdom Viridiplantae; phylum Streptophyta; class Magnoliopsida; order Santalales; family Viscaceae; genus Viscum; species Viscum album. The sequence goes on along the minus strand of OY728160.1, from coordinate 371,000,307 downwards.
CTGACTTCCAGCTGCACCTTTCACTTTCAACATAACCGAAATGAGTTTAGCATGAAACAAGGCACATGATTTTGAGCTTTCCTTTATCATGTCCTCCATCTGAGCCATCAGCAACCTACAAAGGTTGACCTTCCTTCCATGCTTTAATAAGTACATCAAGTAAATATCCTGATGCTTCAGAGTAGCAAGATCTCCTCTTCTAGGACTCAGTACATGCTGGATAAATTTAAACAGAAGCCTGTCCTCTCCATTCATTTCAGTAGAAACAATCTTCCTTACAGTGCCATTTCCTGTCAATTCTTCCAGAGCCGTCTCATGATCAAAGATTCTACTGTTTGGAGGAGCCGCTCCAGAATAGTAGTTGTAAATACCCTCATGAGGAACTCTTAAACATGCAGCCCATTCAACGGATGAAAAACTGACTTCATTGCCGTTTACTCTGGATACCAGTCTATGCAGATCATCCTCTTCCTCGAACTGTAGATATTCATAGAACTCCTTCACCAGCTTCGGGTAGTATGGTCCATTATTGTTTGCGAAGCATTCGGTCCATCCTTGATCATTAAGCACTGCCAGTACTAATGATCTGCTCGATAAAATCCATTCTTCACTTAGCTCCTTCTCAGCAACTATTTCTCTCTTAGTCAGATGTGGATTAACTGGTCTTATCGAGGCGTTCCCGGTGCCACTGGATTCGACTTGAGTCCTCTTCGGCATTGGTGCATCTTCGTTGACAGTCGGGGGTCGCTTTGTTCTGGCCATTGGAACTGAATGAGGTTTCGAGGTTCGGTTGAAGGTTTAGGGTTTAGGACTTGAGAGAGCAAGGGTCGAGATGAGTGGATTGAGATATGTTCGATGTTCTCAATTTTATCATTTAGGGATTTAGAAATAAGAGAATAAAGAAATGAAATGGTTCGAATTCCCGCAAAAATAAAATAAGATTAAACAGCGAAACAGCCTACAGAGAGATGTAACAGTGAGGTATACCGGTGAGGTCTAACTGTGAGGTTTCAACTGTGAGGTCTAACTGTGAGGTTTTAACTGTGAGGTTTCAACTGTGAGGTTTCAACTGTGAGGTTTCAACTGTGAGGTTTCAACTGTGAGGTTTCAACTGTGAGGTTTCAACTGTGAGGTTTCAACTGTGCTATAGTTAATCATACCTAACTCATGTTTGATGTAACTTAGTCTCTCAGAATTCAAAGGCTTTGTAAAAATATCAGCTAACTGATGTTCAGTGCCAATGAACTCAAGAGTGATATCACCTTTTTGATAATGATCCCTCAGAAAGTGATGTCTCACATCAATATGTTTTGTCCTAGCATGAGATACTGGATTTTTAGAAATGTTAATAGCACTTGTATTGTCACACCTTATAGAGACATGTTTGAATTGATATCCATAGTCTAGTAAAGTGTGTTTCATCCACAAGTTTTGTGCACAACAGCTACCAGCAACTATATACTCAGCTTCGGCAGTAGATAATGCAACAGAATTCTGCTTCTTACTACACCAAGATACTAGTGACTTGCCTAAAATGTGACATGTTCCAGAGGTGCTCTTTCTATCTAACTTGCAGCCAGCAAAATCAGCATCAGAATAACTTAATAAATCAAATGATTGTCCTTTTGGATAAAATAATCCCAAATTGGGAGTATGTTTTAGATATTTGAAAATCCTTTTAACAGCAGTCAAATGAGACTCTTTTGGATTGGCTTGAAACTGAGCACACATGCATACACTGAACATGATGTCAGGTCTACTGGCAGTAAGGTACAGTAGACTACCTATCATACCTCTGTAATTGGTTTGATCCACTGGTTCACCAGTTTCATCACTGTCCAACTTGCAAGTGGTGCTCATAGGTGTGTCACTGCCTTTGGTGCCATCCAAAGAAAAACGTTTTAGAAGATCATTAATATATTTACTTTGGTTCAAAATAATGCCATTTTTATTTTGAAAGATCTGAAATCCAAGGAAAAATTTGAGTTCTCCCATTAAACTCATTTCAAACTCAGTTTGCATTATTTTTGAAAAATCAACACATAAAGAATTTTTTGAAGATCCAAAAATAATATCATCCACATAAATTTGAACTATTAATACATCTTTAGAAATCCATTTAATAAAAAGAGTAGGATCAGCTATCCCTTTAGTAAATCCTTTTGAAATAAGAAAAGAGCTGAGCCTATCATACCAAGCTCTTGGAGCTTGCTTTAAACCATATAAAGCTTTAGATAGTTTAAAAACATGATTAGAAAAATGGGGATTTGTAAAACCAGGAGGTTGTTCCACAAATACATCCTCAATTATATATCCATTTAGAAAAGCACTTTTAACATCCATTTGATATAGTTTGAAATTCAGATGAGCAGCATAAGCAAGTAATATCCTAATGGCCTCTAGTCTAGCCACGGGTGCAAAGGTCTCCTCATAGTCTATTCCTTCTTCCTGACTATACCCTTGTGCAACTAGCCTAGCTTTGTTTCTGATTATGTTACCAAACTCATCAACTTTGTTTCTAAACACCCATTTAGTGCCTATGGTAAGAGTGTCTTTAGGTCTTTCCACTAATTCCCAAACTTTGTTTCTTTCAAACTGATTTAGTTCTTCTTGCATAGCCATTACCCAGAATTCATCACTGATAGCATCATTGACATTTTTGGGTTCAAGCTGTGAAAGAAAAGCTTGATGTTCAACCTGATTTCTTAGAGAAGCTCTAGTTTGTGTTCCTCTATCAAGATTACCAACAACAGCATCTAAAGGATGATTCTTTAGAATCCTAGTTGATTTGGTAAAGGTTGGACTAGAGATTTCAGGTTCACTTATAGGTTCGGGTTCCACAGAGGAAGATTCTGGAAAAAGTCCAGAACTGGATGTTTTTATTACAGGTTCTTTAGATTTGTCATTTAGGTCCAGAACAGATAAGTCTTCTTCAACATCTTCAAGAGAAGTTTTAGACTCATGTGGATCAGTCTCATCAAACTTGACGTGAACAGATTCTTCCACACATTTGGTTTTCTTATTGAACACTCTATAGGCTTTACTAGACATAGAGTAACCTAGGAAAATTCCTTCATCACTTTTTGGAGCAAATTTATCAAGATTATCTTTAGTATTCAGAATAAAGACTTTGCAACCAAAAACTCTAAAGTAATTAACCTTAGGCTTCCTATTGTTCCACAATTCATAAGGGGTTTTCTTAAGAACTGGTCTGATCAAGACTCTATTAATGACATAACAAGCTGTATTAACAGCTTCAGCCCAAAAGTAAATTGGAAGGTCATATTCATTAAGCATAGTTCTAGCAATTTCTTGCAGGGTTCTGTTTCTTCTTTCCACTACACCATTTTGTTGGGGTGTCCTAGGAGCAGAAAAATTATGAGAATAGCCATTGAGTGAGCAGTAAGATTCAAATTCTCGATTCTCAAACTCACGGCCATGATCACTCCTCAAGGTCTTAATCTTAAGTCCACTAAGATTTTCTACAGACTTAGAGTATTTAACAAAGGAAGAGCAGGCTTCACTTTTGTGAGCTAGAAAGTATACCCAAGTATATCTAGAAAAGTCATCTACAAGAACATATACATAGTGCTTCCCATTTAGACTTGAAATTCTTGATGGTCCAAACAAATCCATGTGAACCAGTTCAAGTGGTTGAGAAGTTGAAACTTCTTTCTTTGGTTTAAAAGAAACTTTGTGTTGTTTTTCCTTCTGACAGGGATTACACACTTTGTCATTTGGGAATTCAAGCTTAGGTAAGTCTCTAACTAAGTGTTTCTTAGAGAGTTTTCTAAGTGAATAAATGTTGCAGTGTCCTAATCTCCTATGCCACAGCCAAGACTCTTTATGAAAAGCATTTAAGCAAGTAACATTATGTTTAGCTAAAGTGTTTAAGTCAACAGCATAAACATTTTCATTTCTTAAGGCAGAAAATATTAAAGCATTTTTGGAATTATAAACATCACAAGAATTGTTTTCAAACTTGACATTAAAGCCATCATCACACAATTGAGAAATGCTAAGTAGGTTGTACTTAATTCCATCAACAAATAAAACTTTGGAAATTAATACTGAGTCAGAGTTACCAATCTGGCCTAGGCCGATGATTTTTCCTTTTGAGTTATCACCAAAAGTGACATATCCTCCATCAACCTTTATTAAGCTTTTGAAGCACGAATAGTCCCCAGACATGTGTCTTGAACATCCACTGTCTAAGTACCATACCTTCCTGTAATTTCTTTTCAAACAGATTTCCTACAAAACAGATTAGACAAGAAATGACTTTGGTACCCAGATTTTCTTGGGTCCAGATATGTTAGAAATCAAGGATTTAGGTACCCAGATTTGTTTTATGGGTCCCATACAATTAATAGATGCAACAGATTTAGAGAGATATACTTTACTTGATCGACAACTATTTAAATAACCAGTTGAGGCATATGAATTTCCAAAACTGGAACTAGCAGGATTTTTTCCAGACTTGGAAATAAATCGGGTTTTAGTAAGCTGTCTTTGTCCAGGTTGGTATCCCAATCCAGTAGCATACTTAGGTGCAACTTGCTTTCCTAGCAGTTGGGTTAGAGTATCTTTTCCATTTGTGAATGTTTCAAAGTCCTTTCTAAGTTGTTCATTAGATAGTTTCAGTTCTGTATTCTCCTTTAATAATTGAACATTTTTCTCTTTTTCTACATCAAGTGCAGACTTGACACTTGCAGTAAGAGCATGCTGTTTCTTTAAAGACTTATATTTATCCTTTAGTTCATTACACGTTTCTTCCAGCATATTACAGTATTCAGTCAATTCATCTTTAGACATATTTTCAGAATCAGAACCAGATTCTGCTTCACCTTCAGAATAATAAGAGTTTAAAGTGGGAGTGTCTAAGGTTACCTCAGATGTGTTTGTCATGAAACACATATTAGCACGATTTCTTTCAGAATCACTGGACTCTGATTCACTTGTGCTGTCTTCTGAAGCACTCCAGGTGGCCTTCATAGCTTTCTTATAATTCTTGTCCTTGTACTCATATTTCTTCTTGAATTTTAGCTTAGGACAGTCAACTTTGATGTGTCCTTTCCTTTTACATTCATAGCAAACTATGTCTTCTTCTTTATCAGTTTTCTTCCAATCTTTCTTCCACTTACCTTGTCTATCATACTTACCCTTGTAGTTTGGTTTTCTGAAGAACTTCTTCTTCCTATAGAACTTCTTGAATCACCTTGCTATTTGTGCCATCTCGGCATCACTGTCAGAATCTAAGTCTTCACTAGATGAGCTTTCAGTTGGTATATGCACTTTCTCCTTGTCTTTGCTTTTTGATGCAGTAGACTTAAAAGCTACAGATTTTCGTTTTGGTTCCTCATCCTCCTCTTTATTTACCTTTAGCTCTTCTTCGTACATCATCAGCTTACCAATTAGCTCCTTGACAGGCAAAGTTCCAATATCACAGGATTCTCTAATTGAAACGGATGTGCCTCTCCATCTGTCAGGCAGACATCTCAATAATCTCATGATTTGCTCCTTTGCTGGAACAATCTTCCCGAGTGAGCTCATTGTGTTGACTATCTCATTAAACCTGAGATACATATCAGAAATAGGTTCATCAGCTTTCATCTTAAAGTTATCATATTTGAGAGTATAAGTGTTTAACCGCATTTCCTTGACATTAGTTGTTCCTTCATGAGAAACAGCTAAGGTGTCCCAGATTTCAAAAGCAGTTTTACATGCAGAAATTCTATTGAATTCCTCATCTCCTAGAGCACAGTAGAGAGCATTCACAGCCTTACAATTATTATTGTAAGCTACTTTAGTAGGTTCATCCCAAGTTATTCTTTCAGTTTCTGGAATCTTGTATTGAGACTCTATAGCAGTCCAAATATCAAAACCCATACTTTCCAAATGAATTTTCTTTTTGAGATTCCATTGGGCATAATTCACACCATTAAAGAAGGGTGGCATGTTAGTAGCAGCACCTTCTAGTCTATTATCCATAAGGAAATTCTAGAAAATGTTTTAAAGAGATAAAATTTAGAACTAACAGAAATTTAAGATCTTTTAGATAAAACTACAATCACGGTTTAAAAACAGAGAGTTAAAAAAAACTTTGAGCAAGTATAACAGAGCAAAACACAACCTCTGATACCAAATGTTGGTCGGAGTGGACACTCAAGAGGGGGGTGAATTGAGTTCCAATTAAAATTTCTGTTAAAAACAATTTCTTTTAAAATCCCCCAATTTCAAAAACAAATTAAACTGTAGTGAATTTATATAGATTATAAAGGTTCAATTAGTTTCTCAAAGATTGATTAATTCTCAGTTAGCTTAATCTTATGATTAAATTAACTTTTGAAACTAACTTACTGATTTATAACAAATATAAACACTTGCGAATTTAATTATCAAAGTAGCTTTGAAGATAGATTATATTTCAAAGTAGCAGCAGCGGAATATGAAATAAATATGTATAGTATGGATATAGAGTGTAACTATAAGCACAGAAAATTAACCAAGAGGTTCAGTCTCAATCCGAGACTTAGTCCTCTCAAAATTTTATATAAGAATGATCCACACCCTGGATCGGGGTTAACAACAGTGAACACACTGTCCAGGTCACAAGACCTCTACCACAGTTCTTCGTGGGAAAATAAACAACAGCAGCAAGCTGTCCAGGTCACAAGACCTCTACCACTATCCACAGTGGGAAATGGAGTGCAAAAAGATTTGCTGATGATTTACAGATCCTCCAGTGAAAGTACAGGAGTCAGTGTATGTGTTTTAATACAGCAGATAACACACACTGCTCAAAATGTAGAATAAATCACAGAACAAGAGATGTAGAGTTTAGAAGTGGTTCTGGTGATCTCAGTGTAGCTCTTGCATTCGATCATAAGAGAGTTTGAGTCCTCTTCTCGTTCTTGTTTGAGAAACAGAGTGTCGTATGCTTCAGGTTCACAGGTAGTGAGAATGTAGTCGATGAAGTTCTTCTTGTAAGCACAGAACATTCCTCGAGTATGCTTGATTGTCTATGAGCTTCTCTGTGTTCCTCTTGTGCTTGTGTCGTTTTTGGTATATTGGATGCACCACACTTTTCTGGTTCACTTCTCGTTGTTTGTATTCTTCACACGTTCGCGCCACTTATTCTGGTATGTAGTCTTCTCGTATTTATCTCCCATCAGGGGACAGAAAAGATTTCTTTTCAGCAGGTACGAGGTACGGGTTCCTGACATCCGACAACCTTTATCAGATATTTGACAAAACATTAAAATGTGTGATATGACCGTTAGATAGATTAAATGTAGGAAATAAAGAAATTAAAATAGTAAGTCGAGAATGTATGTCACTGTTGACTTCAACTCTGGTCTTCCAACTGTGGACTTCCAACTGTGGACTTCCAACTGTGGACTTCCTACTGACTGCTGACTTCAACAAAGGGCTTGCTGTCTGTAGGCTTGCAATGGTAGCTTTTACTCCATGTAACTGTAGCCTTTCTATCTGTAGACTTGTAACATCAAATTTGTAGAGCTGTAGCCTTTGTCAACTGTAGACTTCGATCATCTGTAGACTTAGTAGACAGAAGCTGTCTAACTGTAACCTTGACTGTAGACTTATGACTGTAGGCTTGTTCGACTGTGAACTTGAGCAGAGAAAACTTTGAGCAGAAGTCTTGTAACTGTAACCTTCGTCTGTGAGCTTTGACAAGAGATAGCAGTAGACTCGTAACTGTAAGCTTGTATTAGTCTTCGACTGTAACCTTGTAACTGTGAACTGATTGCAACAGTAACTTAAGGTGACAGTTAACTGTAACTGTGACTTTGAAAATAAAACTCTGACTGTTGGCTAACAATACCAAACTTATGTAAATACTACTGTAAGCTGTTACAGTAAGGTTATGAGAGTAAGAATATGAACTGTTTAGAATATAATACATTTAAGCATAGAATAATAAGATTAATGCAAAGGTTTAATACATCATAATCAATGTTTAAGCATGATTTGGGATTATCAAAACAGGTGATTCCAACAAATATGCTAACAAAAAAATTTAAAAACCACTAATATATTTCTCCGTAGAAAACACACACACACACACACAATATAATAAACATACTAAACAATTTCAATGAAAATATAACATCAAAGACAACCAACTTCAGACTACAAAAATTAGTTAAATAATATGATAAAAAATTAGGATTTCAAATTAATCCATCAAATAATAATTAGATGTAGAACCACCTACCTTGTTGTAGAAAAACGTTATGATCTTGACGCGCAAATTCCACTACACGTCAACCATAAAAAAACCACAAAAAAGGCCCTAAAAATATGGTATCGAACTATTTTCATCATGATAAAACCGAACATGACATAAAACCCTAAATTGAATTCATAAAAAAGTGAGATAAACTCAATTGAATTAGAATTCATATGTGGTGAGGGACTAGGAGGCCAACTGAGCATGATGGGGGTGTTGGAGGTAAGATGTGCCAGAAAATACAACAATGAAATTGATGATCAGCCTGAGGGGAGGGCTGGGAGATCGAGGGGGGTTTGCATAGGTTGCAAGGGAAGAAAGAAACTGTCTTCCGAGAGGGAGGAAGGTCATCGTTCGGGATGGTCAAATGAGAGGGTTGGGAGGGATATTCGGCTATCCGGAGGTGAGAGCTATGGGTGGACCAGGTCATGTAGGGGGTGCACCAGAAAGTGTCACTAACATGTGGGGATTCGCCACACAAGGGAGAAGTTGAATGGGGGGATCTATGCATGAAGATGGAGGCTGGACAAAGAGGTTGTGGTCACACAGATTACGTCAGAATGTGGGAGAGGCCCGCAATGGTTTTGTAATGATGGGTTTCATGGGATTGGGGGGGGGGTGTTGTGTCAAACTCTAACACAAATAAAATAAAAATAACAATTTTTTAAAAATAAAATAAAACTAAAAATCCTCAATAATAATAATAATAATAAAAGTTATATTAATAATAATAGTAATACTAACTTTGTATAAATATTATCTTTATCACTAATAATAATAATAACAACAACAATAATATTCTTAAATAGTAATATTATAATAACCAGAAATACAATTCTTTAAGTTAATTAAATTGTTATTATTTTATTTTTATTTACACATTATTATTCTCTTACATTTATTTCCTTATTATTAATTCATTTTATTTAATTAATTGAACATCGACAAGTCACCCAGTAGACCATGCAAGGCCGCACAGTTTCAAAATTGTGCATCGCCTGAGGCCACATGGTCTCAATTTTCATTGTATTCTCTTTTTATTGTTCATTAAATATTTTTCATCTACCTTGATCATAGGGCATGCCATACAGTTAACTAGATGAGGTCGTACTATGACCCATGTGATGTTGGGCGGTTCAATCGCACCCTTCCTGTGCGCTGATCACTGTCAAAGCAAAGACACACATTTTTTAATAAGAACTCAAAAATTTTATGTTGAGCTTCATCCCAAACTACCTGATGCCTATAAAATTTAATAAAATGAAATATTTACACATGGAGGATGTGAAAATTATCCCCACCATAAATATTTACATCTTAGGAAAGACACAACTAAAGTTGAGACTCAAAGAAGATACGGATACCCCACCATGGTTCAAAGAGGATCCTCACAATCAACAACTGAAAAGAGAAAAAGGCATCATGCTCAGAGAATGTGACTCAAAGGAATCTTCAAGAAACTCATTAAAAGAGTTTCTGATTTGTGTCTCTAGACCCAAACATATAGAAAAACACTAGGTCACTTATCAAGGAACAGAACTCCCATACCCATGAAAACCAACTTCATAAGTCGAAATATCTCGTGAACTATTAAATAAAAACCAGCCCATTTTCCTAGAATGAACAAACAAAGTCAAACCACATCCAAGAAACACTTTTATCACTTATCATCAATCCATCTTTTGAAACAGAACCAAAAGGTAAACATGGGGAAATCCTTATGGAGCTCCCCACCAATTGAACCCTACTAAGACCTGAAATGATATTGGGAAACCAATATGGGGAGGCTCAGATGGACACCCCGCAGTTGGAACTAATAGAAGATACAAAACATAAATATTTCATGTTAGTGACCAAACACCCTACCTCAAGGGAGGAAAGGGAAGGGGCTCGACTACTGGTGTATCAAAAGCATAACCCAAAATAATCAAACATCTCTACATTCCTGGATGAGAACTAATCAAAATTGATACCAATTTCCCCAAACATACCTCATAAATACTAGTAATTGAGATTACATCTGGTGGGCCGCATCCACTGGGACATTAATGTATGAGGTGACCATGCCTCCATATATACACAAGAAACCACATGCACCCAGAAGGGTCATTCAGGATGGAACAGCTACTGGAACGATTGAAATTTCCTTCACCTCCAACACCGATGATATATATAAGGTTAGGGTCCCATATTCTCTTGGGGTTTCGGACCACACACCAGCTTCACTCTGAGGCCAATGTTTGGAGCCCTATTGATTGAAGGATCTTCTACCTCGCAGTAAGACATACTAGAATACTAAATCTAGCATCTCCCTTTCTTGTCACACGCAACCACATCACAATCGATACAACACCCAAAAACACAACACACCACAACATACAACTACTCCATCATGAGACATCAACAAGAACAGAGGATTAAATGATGTACATGAACAACCTCTTCACCTTAACCATGAATCATAATATGGAAAGGCTCAAGAAAAACACTCCCTCTTTGAATAAAAAATTTAGAACTCCTCTAGAGGACACAATCCTATGAAAATAGGAATTCTCAAAGGATTCTATGAAATCCACCCTTTATCTTCAATGAAAACTCACACTACAAGACGTCCCCAAACATGACCTTTATGGTCGATGAAATCACTATAAGCCTTTCAAGACATCATTTAGCACTGATAACTTTGAACCACCTTCATCCTTCCCCTTGGAAATTCCTTTCATAGTTTCTAGGGGTCATTCAGTTGCAACGGTGTCAAACATTATACTCGATGACGAAGACAAATCAAATATACCAAATATCGATTCAACTCCTCTCGCATATGTCATCCCACTATGAGAGGAACCTTTAAACTAAAAAAGATAAGGGAAAAACTTATCACTATCAATAAATAGGGAGTGTGCTCACATTAATCAACTATATGGTTGGCCAATAAAGAATTACTTGTGGCCACACTTCTGTCACATGTTAACGCTTTATGGGGGGCGTGAAATAGAGAAAAATAGAAACCATGGACCCAATAAAACTGGTCTAATGACCAACACATACCACAGTGGATCACTAAACGTGCTGGGGGAACCACTTCAAGGGCTTCCTGAAGCACTTTTCAAAAGAATTCACTAACCACATTCTTTCACAACAACTTACAAAAAAATAATATTCAAGAAAAAAATCCGTCAAAAAGGATTATCTGCGGGAAACACCTCACATACAAAACATCCCAAAATAAAACGGCATATCACAAAATCACAAGTTATTAAAATAAAAATTTTATTTCTTAACCATATTATTGGAAAAAGAATGAAGTCGGTGGGTTTCCCAAACACCAATGTTGTCCCCTGGGAATCACACATGCATGCTCACATGCCACACTGGCACTCACCTCATGTCCATCCAGGAACTCATCCGATCATTCCATTAACAATTTTACTTTTTTTATTCACTCATGCATGTGGTTTCCCATGAGAGTAAAATGGATCAAAACTAGACCCTTCCTTTTTTCCAAAACCAAAACATTCAACCCACACTTTTCAAACCACAAACTACATTTCCTTTTTAATGAGATACATTTTAAAATATTTCCAATACCAAATATTTTTTACGTAAAAACTATATTTAAAAAAAATCAAAACAATATGATGATTAATGATGAAAAAGGGCACTATTGTTAGAGGGTGACTGAGATATATGGTTGGTAGACATACGCAAATGATGACACCACCATAGAATGTATTATAGGATAGTGTCTCGGCCTCCACAAGGAGTTCCAGGACCTACGAGCTGACTATGAACACTGACCCTGCTCTCTTTTCATTTCCACTAAACAACATTAACAACATGGAATAAAAACTCAACAAGACCTCAAATTAACCTGGTAACTAGAGTACTTGCAAGAGGTGTGCTGGACATGAACCTTACTCACAGCCATGACGTCATGTCCCGACAACCATAACTCAAGTATACCATGACTCTATCCGAAATGAACACAACCCAAGAGAGAAAACATGTTTATGATACCATTTTTTCATGTACCAGGCCGGGTCACCATCCGACCCGGAACCTGACCTGATAACCAATATGGTCTGAAGGGCGTTCCCAATCCCCATGGGCTGGAAGAAGTTCATGGTTATCAAAACAATCACATTGTAATGATTTACTAAAAATATTAATCACAAAACAACAAATATGATAAATTAACTAAAACTGAAAACAAGAAACCAAATAGGGTCTAAAATAAAATCAAATCTAATGGTTTAAAACTTGAACCAACATCCATAATGTAACAAATACAAGAGAAACTAAAACTCTAACTCAAACCTCCAAGAAATAAGAGAGGTGTGACTTCCATAAGACACAAACACCAACCTGTATTAGAAGACCATCAACAACCCGAACCACCATCACTGAGCATGATATCCCAACCCGGAATACACAAAGACCATGGTCTACATACACACAATGGTGTATGTAGGGTGTGAGCAAAATTTCGTGTAGGATACCATCCAATAAAAAGGATCCACGCATAATTATTAAATGGAAAAAAAATTTCTCAATTTTATTTATAGAAAAGAAGTAAATTCTTAAGCAGTTTTATATAAAACAAGATTAAAAAAATAGTCTCAAATAGAAGAACCAAGATTAAAACACACACAAACTTAAATTATTTTAAAATAACCAATGTATTGCACTGATGAGGGTAAATTAACCAATGAGAACTAATATCAGAGAGGCCTCATGGGTGTTAGCTTGTTTGGGTGCCAAGATCTTCATGTCTAGGTGATGTGTGGCTTAGAAGCCACGACCCACAGAAAATATGGATTAGAAACCATGACCCTAAGATACTGTGTCCTTGAAACCATGATCCTCAGTTAGTAATATGTTTATTTAGTGTTCCATTCATCAAACTTGAAATGTGAAATGGGGCCAATGCCACACCCAGATAATTAGCACACTAGTGTAGTCGGCCCTTCTAACTACATGGGCCTTCTGCATTCTACTCAATCAAGTTTCAAGTTCATGTCACATGTCACAATTATGCATAAATGACATATAGGGTACATACACTCACATGAATTACCATTTTGATACTCAAACCCTCTTTTAAAACCATACAGACACAAAATATATTTTCAAAACATAATCTACATAGGTTACGTACTCAATTAAACCATATTCACTATACAAAAAGAATATTATCATAAAAAACCACCACTTACATAAATAAACACCATTTTGAAATAAGACACACAGTAAATAAATTTTCAAACACATTTCACAGCAGTGACATAATTTAATAAACCATTAAAAATTTATAATGTAATAGTAAAATAATGTCACATGGATTTACACACACAAAATTAATAATTTATACATTCAAACACATTCGAACATCACAAACACTCGAATAAAATTTTAAAGTGTGTCACACACCACACAAATAGGTTGATTGAAAACCATGAACCATATGTAAAATACATTTTCACTAACCACATAATTTATTAATCTAAAGAAAACATATAAAATAATTTTAAATATTCCTTAATAATTACCCAATAAAGTCACACAAAACCTGCTTTTATGACCAAACACACATGAAAAAATATCAAAAATATAGTTCACACAACATACAAAAATTAATAAGCTAATTTCACAATTTAAAAATCACAAATAGCGTTCTCAGTAGAAAACACACACACAATACAAAAAAAATCTAATAATCAATTTCAATGAAAATCAAACATCAATGAAAATCAAACATCAATGAAAACCTCCTTCGCATGACACAAATTAATTAAATAATATGATAAAAAATATTGATTTAAAATTAATTCATCGAATAATAATTATACTTGGATCCACCTACATTGGTGTAGAAAAACTGTATGATCTTGATGCACAAATTCCACTGCACATAAACCATAGCTCAATCCACACAAATAGGCCCTCAAAACACGGTATCAAACCATTTGCATTAAGATCGAACCGAACACGACAAAATAACAATAACTAGAATTCTGAAAAATGGAAGAAAAAACCAATTGATGTATAACTCACCTACAGTGATCGAGCGGGAGGCCAACCGAGAATGATGGGTGTGACAGTGGTAAGCCACACTAGAAAATATGACCATGAAAGGGGGGATCAGCTCGATGAGAGGGCTGTGCAATCGAGGGGGTGTGCATGGGATGCAAGGGGGGAGCACAACTGTCTGTAAAAGGGAGGAGGGGAACGAGTTGGGATAGCTAGAGGAGATAGTGGGGAGGGATATTTGGCTGGATGGAGGTGAGAGCCACGGGTGGACCAGGATGAGTAGGGGGGCACTAGAAAGGGTCACCAGAAGGTGGTGATGTGCCACACTAGGTTATAGATGAAGGGGGGATATGTAATGGAAGATGGATGCTAGCCGAAGTGGTTGGGGTCATGTAGATCAGGTCAGCAATTAGGAGGGTCATGCACTGGTTTGGGGAAGATTGGTTTTGTGGGATTAGGGGGTTTTGTGACAAACCCTAACACAAATTAAATACAAATAACGATATTCATAAAATAAAAATAAAACTAATGTAATCACCAATAATAATAATAAATATAATAGTAATATTAATAATTATAGTAGTAATACTAACTAAATATAATTATTATCCTCGGCTCTAATAATAATAATAATAATAATATCCTCAAATAATAATACTATTACTACCATTAAAACAATTCACTAAGCTAATTACTTTATTCTTATTTATTTTTTATTTTCAAATTATTATTCATGTAATTTTATTTCATTATTATTAATTCACTTTATTTAATTAATTGATCATTGAAAGTTCACCTGTTGTACCAAGAGAGGCCGTGGGATTTCAAAATCGTGCCTTGCTTCAGTCATTCCTAGCCTGAGGCGGAGCAATCTCAATTTTCATTGTATTATAATCATATTATTCATCACATATTTTTCATCTACATTAAAATTTGTGAAATAAATGAGGTTTCCCATTCAAGTTCACGCATGATGATTTGAGGGATGTCGTGTGGTTCGACCATGCCATTCCCGTCTACATGACACTATAAAGGAATTAACATGTGTTTTTAAATTAGAACTAAAAAAATTTTATGTCATAATAAACCTGGACTACCCAATTCCCAGAAAATTAATAAAATAAATGATTTACACATTGAGGGTGTGACATTTATTATAGAAATAGAGTTACTATTTTTTCATTGTATGATTTTGTGTTCTGTTTTATATTTATTTGGTGTTCTGACTCAAAACATTGAAACATTGAGTTTTTACTATGAATTGTTTGAAAATAAATTTTTTGGAGAAAACTATGTAGCTACCCCTTCTCATCTTTTTTTTTAATTAATATTTTTTGTTAATGTTTTTTCATTATGGGTAGTGTATAGTTATGAGAAAACCATTTGAGTTTTCGGATGAACTGTTCCGAAATACACATAGTCTAGCCTATAGCTCCTAGCTTGTTAATTGTATGTTAAATCGTTCGACATGTTTGTAGATTAGATATAAACATTTATACATACATTTGGCATGGTTTATCTAATCATGTTTCATAAAATGGTAAATAATTTGAGTTGTTTTTTCTAGGAATAGTTCAGTGCCCATTTGGCACAAAGTTGGGAAAACTAATCATCTAAACTAAGTGGCCTACCCAGGATCAATAAAAGTGTAAAATCAAGTCCATGATTGAATTTACGTTACAATACCTCAACTTCCCTTATCTAACAGTAAAATGTACTTTTTTATCCCCATTTGGTTGTCTCCCACTTCTTATTTACATTTGGTCGGTCATCAACCTCATTCCCAAGTGGATTCTACCATTCATAGTCCTTTTAAATCACCTCTCCATTTTCTCATCATCTCCTTTTATTTATCTCCATCCAAACCCTAATAATCATGCGGGTCAATTTTATGTTTCTATTTAGTTCAAATCATGTAGAATCTCTCTTGTAAGGTGTTATAAAGGGAACATAGTTGTTTAGGGGTCCATTTTCGTTCATATCTGTCAAATTTTGGCATGATAATCATTGAAATTATGGCATGATTTTCTTTGTTATCACTTTATTACACATTCTTTTAATGGATTATTGGTGGATAATTTTTCCTTATATTGTTTATTCAAATATGTATGACCCATGATGGGACAATTAATTTTTAAACTATTGTTTTAACCATTTTCATGGGATGGGATTCCATGAAAAGGGTTTGTTAAAATGCCTAATTGGTTTTATAATAATTATTCGGATTTTAAAATCGGTTTCAAGCATTGAATTGTTCTTCCAAAATGTTATTATTGGAATTTTATGATTTTCAAACAATGTGTTTGAGCATTTTGAAAGATTAAAAATAGTTTTCAAGGTTTTTGGGGCTTAGAGTGGTTTGTTAACCCTTGTGTACTATCTAAAATCTATCTACTTCTATTATTGATATAAAGATATTTATTATGGTGTTTTCAACATTCCATATTTCAAAATTAGTAGGTAAGTTTCAAAATATTATGTTAACCCATGTGGATTATATTTTTAGTTCTATATAGATTTGACTAATATCAAATGTATTTTGATAAAATTGGTCTTAATATTTTATTATGGTGGTTTTGGTAAAATGAGTATGGGATTTTCATTCCATATATGTTTTAAACGAATTTTTTTATAAATAATTTCATGGTGAGTTAGTTTTTATATAAGATATATGGCCCAATTATGTCCTTGGAAGTCATATATTCCAATGGAGGCCTATGATACCATTAAGGAAGGTTTATTACTAATGTATTGTATATTCTACAGATGTTTCGATATTATAGGTATTTTTTAAGGTTTTAGGAGTTTATGTGTTCATAATTTAAAATGTTTAATATTTGATATCTATGATAATTTTCTCTTCTCATCTCTATTGTATTGAAATGGTTGATATTTGGTAATATAAGGTAGGTTTCTTATGTGGATGATATCATTTCCTTATCTACTTTTTATTTAGAAATTTATCCCCCATGTAATGTGAGACAATAGTGGAAATTTACCCTTTATCCAAAGTGTGTTCATGGGAGAATAGGGGCCAAGATATCCCTACTGGGGACTGAGAGTGAATGAAAATTATGCAGTGAGATTCTGAATCTATTAGGTTTGTCCAATGAAATTAAAACATATGGTGATTAAAAGTCACTTAATAACCCATTTATTAGGCTAATTATGTTAAATCCATGACACTATGATCCCTTGTAGGATCATTAAGGGGATTTTTCATTATGATTATGTTGAATTACCTACTAGTTAAATTCTTGCTAAGAAAATAGTTTTTTTATATTTTTTCATCTTTGACTTGATATAGTGTTTCCTTAATATGTGATTTTCATCCTACTTCATGTGGGATTCATTTATTTTTTTTTGAAAATGGAATATGAATGGTTTCGAAAGAAGAAAAAATGGAAGTGATTATGTTAATTTTTTATGATATTTTAATAATAAGTGTGAAAAGTGGTCTCAAATGAGAAATTTGATATTGGGTTTTATTTAAAACTCAATGGATATGTGAATTTCAAAAAGGAGTGGTTAGATTATTTTTTCATGTTTAATGGAGTTTATTGGATTTAAAATATGTTGTAAAAAACTGTATGATTATTGAAAAAAACATTGAGTTTTTCAAAGATTATTTCAAAAAAGGAATGTATATGGAATTATTTTAATTTCAAAAAATAAAAAGGCTATTTTATAAGAGTTATTGGTTAGGTAAAAATGTTTTCCATGTGGCTATATTCATTTAATTATATTCCTAGAAAGATATTTTTTACTCATTTTTGATGTTTTTTATTCCAAAATAAAAAATTATATAAATGATAATTTTTATATATTATTTAAAATTATCATTTTTAGGATGTAATATGAGTATTAATACATAGATCCATTCAGATATAGTGTTGTAATGGGATTTTATTTTACACATATATTTTAAATTTTATGGTTTGTCTCCACTTTCTTAACATCCATTGAATATTCTAAGAGGGTTTCACATTTGGATGGTGACCATAGGTAATGTGGTGTATCGTTAGATATGAAATATTGATTGTCTTTTAGTTGAGTATGTTTATTCAAATTGGAGTATTTTTTTATGCTCCAACTTATGTTTATAAATATACATAATTATTTTATTTATATATTAGTTATATCCTTTCTAGATGTTGATCTCTATTTATCTCTAGATTCATTTTTTTTTCTTTTATTTATGTAGTTTAATTTATTCTATGTATGAGGGAAATATAATTCAATGGGATACATCCACTATGCCAAGGATATATGTATTGGCCCATAGTGACTAGGATCTGTTTAGTCCTTGTGAAGGAAAAGTTCATGTGCAAGGTTTTGTGGTACCATAGTTTAGCTCATTACCATGATGTATCAATGATAAGTTCTCTATGGGACCTTGGTCTCTGAATTACCTCTTATTATATAGTGTGTTGTTAGTTAAGGACATGTGTGTCAAGACTTGAGAGAAAGGTGCGGTGATAGTGTCTTGAGTTCTATCATTCCTTGTGTCTTGATTATCAATGGGAAGTTGTAGATAGTATTAAAGTGTTAATAAGTAGTCGATGTGCGGGGGATTTAAGAATATCTTCATTGATGTGATCATACTTCATCATCTCCAGCAATTTGATCCTTGGTGAGTTCCAATTAACCTATGTGAAATATCGAAGGATAAAAGTTAATACAAAATTTATACCTCATTCATATCATTAGTGTGTTCAGCTTCAACCCACAACCGTGGACCATTTCTTAAAGGACTTAATGTCAAACCCCTCTAGATCATCCTTGCATTATTTAAGAATAACTGTGAATTTTGATCATATAATTTCAGTTTCTTGTGAAGAACCCTAAAAATTTCATTAACATCATGATGATCACCTCGATCACATGCCTTTGATCCACAATGGATTGCAAGGATCTATCACTAGTACTATGAATTTCTAACTCTAGGATGTAAGAGGAGAGAATAACTATCAATCCATTTAAATTAACATAATAGCATAAATGATATCCAAATGAATTATATAGTGGATGATTAAATTTTTTGGATATGGTTCCCAACACCAGCATATTTAAAATCTATTAAATAAGAAAAAAATATGATGAATTAACTAACTTATAAATATTTTTTATCACCTAATTGTAATATATATATAGTATATTAAATGATAATTACAAGGCATTGACTCGACTCATTATTCCTACTAATATTAAATGAACCATGTATATTAAAACAATATTTGTTTATATATTACATGTAATTAACTAACAAATTGAGAAAACATTTAATAAATAATTAAGCTCAATAATTATATACACAAATAATAATGATTTTTTTTATTTGTTAGTGATCATTAAAACATGGATATCTCTGTGACTCATGGTGGGCCACATTATATCCTATATAGCAATTGACATATATTGGGTAAATTCTAGAGTATTCTATTATGTGTCTCCCTATAAGAACTAATCTTGAAAGAAGGGAATAATTATTGATAGGCCATACGTAGAATCTTGAAACCCATATTGTACTCTAAAGAGATAATAAATTATCATATAAATGAAAACCAATCCTACTAACACACACTATGTAATATAATATCTCTATCTCTCGATATCTCATAGTGTAGGACAGAAAAATATTTCATCATCCTTAAATGATTTATTTTTTGTTGACTATATTATATGGACTTACCATATTCTACCATGGGAACGTATTTACTAATATTACTTTCTTATTGATCAATTAGGCCCATGATATCACTTATTCATCTCGAAATTAAAAAATTATATCGTTATCATTCAACAAATTATATACCTACAATGACACACTAGACAAATGATACCCCACAATTAATTTAATGTTCATGTTTTTTTCCTTGTATAAAGTGAATCACCAAATGGAACACATTAACAACGATATAATTTGAAGGGAGTAATACACATGTTCATATATATTTGACAAACCAATTACACCTAAATCATGTGGTGTTCCTCTAAGTGGGTCTTTCTTAATGATATCAACATCTATATATCACCATGTGAAAACATCATCACAATATGATTCAATGATGATGATCCCATAACACATGATAATCACACATCATCCTTTTCCTATCAATATATTGTTTGTAGAACATATGAAATAACATTGTGACTATTTTAATTAGATATCTAGGTTCTCATTATATACTATAAGCTACTATAACCATTTTATAGAAAATTTAATCCACAGAAATTACCATAAAAATAGGGGAAGTAGATGTATAAACACTATTCTAGTAATATAATCACACACACACATTCATATATATATATATATATTTATAGAAAATTTTATATAATTAATTTTGTCATTGTTCATATATAAATTAGATCTACAGAACCCACTTTAAACACCCCCACCTTTCCAAGATCCAACTGCTAATAATTATAAACCCACTTGCTCTCACAAGGGAACCATTCTTATGATAAGATGTGGTTTTAGGGTGGGATTATTCTAAATTATCATATGTGGATACTATAAATACAATGTCTTCACATATCTATGTAAAATCCCTTAAGAGATGAAAATTTTAATATATATTCTTTTCAACATATGGGAGCTAAGCACCAAGGAATGTACCACTAATGTGGTGTTACAATACAAAATTGGAAAATGTTATATATTTCTCGGATCACCATGAATGTATGACGTAAATATACATATCTAGAATGCATCTTTAGCTACATCGGAAACCAATATATACTCAAATTCAACATTATATTTAGAAACCATATTTTTCATTAAGTATCTAAATCTCATTGCACCTCCATTACAAAAAACAATATAGCCACAATGTTATTTCATATTATCATTATCTATCTGAAAATTGAAAAAATGTATCCTCTCACTACTAGTTCCCCATTTACCCCTATACACCAGGAATATATCCTTTATATGTCTCAAGAATTAAATTATATGTTTTACAACATCACAAGGAATTTTTATTGGATTAGCATGACATCATCCCACCATGATTTAAGTAAACGAAACATCAATCCTAGTACATAACAAAAAATAAATGACAAATACCACTATTTATTTAGAAGGTATTCTAATAATTCTTTTAATCCCCTCTAATGGTTATGCCCACATATTCTTGGATATATTTATACCATATGACATTAGAAAAAAAACATATTTTGAATTTTTCTATACTATAAATATTTGGATGCTAATAAATATGTGAAATTTGAAATATCCCAAGTATCCATATAGATGTATCGTGACAGATAATTATACAAAATATGTAGGATTCTTTAAAATAGTATTTCATGTAGAGGCCATCATTTATCCTGTTTTTAACATACTCAAAGTCATGTACTTTTCTTCCCATAATTAATATGTCAATAATACAAAATATTATGAAAATTACATCATTCACATTAACCTTCTTATAGATACATAGTTCAATTACATTAAGAAAAGAATTATCTCATGGCCTCATTAAAAAAATTGATCGTAATTCTTACTTTAACCCATAAAAGTATCACATTAACATTCAAACATTGTTGGTATTCTTGGAAATTATTAACCCTTTAGGTTGATTGATACAAATGCCTTTGAACAACCACCCATACAGAAAGGTAGTTGTCACAACTGTTTTCCAAATATAAAAATCATGGAAGGCTACTATTGTATGTGATTTTTAATGGATTTATTATTTGATACTAGTGATAAGGCTTTGTAATAGTTTATTTCATTAATTTTACATAAACACATATCTATTAGTCTTTCCTTATAGGTATTGACATTAACCTCTATGTCCATATTTTTCTTGAAAACCTATTTTCACACAATGGGTTTTGCAATACTTGAGGGTCTCAAAAAATATAAACCATATCATAGTACCTGGACTCTATCTATTAATGAATAACATATTTCTATTTAGTATCATCCTTTACTTCTGTTATTTACTTATAAGTTAGAGGTTTATCATCCACAAGGAGTAGTCTGTCACCCGAATCATTATCATGAAAACCATAATTCTCTATTTATGTAGCCTCTTTAGTTTAAATATGTAATACTGATGTCATGGGAATATATTCATCTTCCACATTCTCTTGTGAATATTTTACTTTTTTTAAATTCTATGTATCTGGTTGATTAACATCATCGATGTCAAATTATGGCCCACTTATTCCATTATAAATGGTTTCCATTTATAGATATGTTACGTGTCATTCCACCATAACTTTTCTATATAGTGTGTTTTATCGGTAACATACAATTATTTATTTTTGATACCTATAATGTTTCACTTTTTTCTTATGGATTATATATTTTCAATTGATATAGTCATTAAAAAATAATCATATCCCAATTCCGGTATGTGTGAAATAAAAGATTTCATTTTGTATCATAACTTATATGGGATCCTATTTGTATCTTTACTTGGTAGTTGGTGAAGGGTATATGTTGCTATATTCAAGGAATATCCCAAAATAGAATATAAAAGAGTTTTTAGATTCATCATTAATATGACCTTATCAGTTATGGCCCAATTCATCATTTCACTAACACCATTATACTATGGAGTACATGGAATATTGATTTGGGGTAATATCCTGCAATTTTTCAAGTGATCAATAGAATCATTGTTTTTATATTGTATTCCTTGATCTGAGTGAGGTTCATTAATCTACTTACCAAGCTAGTTTTCTAATTCACCTAGATTTTTCCAAAACATCTAAAAAGAATTTTTCTTATACCGTATTATGTACATATATTAAGTACTACTAAAATAATTTATAAATGTAATTAAGTATGAAAACCCACATGTTTCCTCTACTGGAAACATTTCACATATGTATGTATTAATAAATACGATTAATTTAGTATCTCTTAATCATTTATCAGTTATTGGTGCTATATTAATATTCCCTTATGATGAAGTTTGATATACAAATTGGGGGTTTTTACCGGGTGTGTCTAAAAATCATGTTTGATGTAATTTATATAAATTCATCCCATTTACATGACCAATCATGATGTTCCATAGTCGAGTGTTATATGAGTCATGTGTTCTTATTTTTAAATTTAGTAACATTTTAGGGTTTTTATGTTCAAGTATTTTATATACCTTTTGTAATATTCAAAAAACCACAACAAATGTTCTCATTGAAAATAGACAACATTTCATTCCAATCATTGAATAAAATCCCATTTTTCTAGACATGACACTGATATATGTTTTTGATCACTGAAGGTACATAATAAAAATTATTCAATTTAATAACCAATGATAGGATATAATTTTAAACTATTAAAGATACTACGCTCAAACCATATGCATCCCAGAGATCCACCATGCCTTTTTCAATATTATTTAATCAATGTGGTTACTATTTATAAATAAAAATGTGTGAGGTATATGGTTTATCCAATTCCAAACTTGTAGATAATGAATATTTCAGTCAATGACAAAATAAATTAAATATAAGTATCACTATATCTTTTTTTTTCTAGATTTGGTATTCTTCTTATAGTTTCCTTTAATTCCACATGAAAATAAAATAACATCATGGTCATTTACCACCCTTTATATCATTGGATTTTTTATTGTTGGTGCATAGTTTCTTAATCATAGACTTAGCCATAGACTACATATCATTACCTTTCCTCCTCTTTCTCATCCTAAAGAATGAATAATTATTATTCCTCATATATATATATCTTCATGGAAAACTTGCTCAAAATATTCTAGGAGTGACATTTTCATGAACTTTATATTTTAATTAACAATGAATGTAGAGAATATTGATTTTAAATAGGCATGTATGGGATATTTCATTTGTTATTTACTCAATTTTAACCTAAGGCCTTCAAGCCTCTCAATATACCCAACCATATTAACTATATGAGTTCCTTCTGATTTCATTATACCATCATCCACATGTACAGTTTAGTTGATATATCATACCATTCATGTGTTTATCTCTCCTAATGTTATTCTTCAAGATAAGTTATTATCTTGTAGGAATCATTTTCCTCATCCATTTTCTATAATTAAAAAGACATAGATGACAACAATATACACTATATTTCTAGATAATCATGTACATGTTTTTCTATTATTTTATTTATCCATCATGATTTCTTCATAAGGGACCTCACAATGTAGTGAGGACTGTAGTACTTAATGCTTCATTGATTAATGTAGTGTTATTCACAAGCATCAGTAGCACTCTTAAAAGTAATAGCCATTAAAGATATTTTCATTATCCAATAACGATCATAGTGATAATTATTCGATGGTATTGGTGATTTAAATTTGTATCTAAAAAACTAGATTTAATAATTAGAACATTATATTAATTAATTTTTAGACATTATTTATTATATCAATAATATAATTAATTTTCTCCAACTATATGTTCAAACTCTAGTAGACCAGATTACTATAATCGAAATACCCTAATTATTGTGTAATGTAGTGCAATGTATCTGTGAATCCCCTCTTCAAATTCTATAATCTATGGCTATTCCACTACTTGTACAGTTATTGTATGGGAACTAGGCTGGAAAACATCATTAACTCGTAGTTCCTTGATCTATTGGGTAAATTCCGATCTTATCAAAATCATAACCTTGATTACCTCAATAATTTTCCTCTCCAGTGATAACATGATAGCTTTCAATTCCCATTTTCTACCAACATTAGTTATTTCAACCCACCACTCTCATAAGTACTCCCCAATCGTATAATAATCCTTCAAAAATGGGTGAGAAGTAACATGTACATCTAGTTTTGTTCAAATTTGTGAGATATAATGCAGACGACGTAGTATTTCATTGATTTATTTTTAATAGTTCATAAAGAATATAATATATTTCTGTTAAATATGTTCACCCTATGGTGTTGTGATCATAAATAATCTTTCATGAATAAAAAATACATTCTTCTCATCTTTATTCATTTTTATTAATTATTATATTATGTGTTCTTTTAATAAACATATACATGAATTATGTAATAAACAAAGATTATAGAATATAAATTACCCTATTTTTATTGATAATAAAATTTTGGTTTATCCATTTTGTAATTGATGAATAAACATTGAGATAGGGGTATCGTTCCTAAACCAGGTCTTGAATTGTATCCCAATACTCCCTAGGTCTATTTATTTAAATTTATGTCGGGTATACAAACTCATCTTGGAAGGGACAACTCCTTTATACCTCATCATCAATTGTACATCTATACTCACATGAAATAAATTATCTCCCATGAATCACATTAAACATTTAAATATGGATGAATTTGTAGATGATTATTCATATATCATTAAAAGGACAATCTACAGACCATTACATAATTACCAAATTACTACAATCATCACACAAAGATAAAAAAAATTAAATATAATTTAGATGACACACAAAGAGTCAGTCACTACTAAGGTCTGGTAAATGGTTAAAATAAATGTGTGATAAAATTCAATTGAAATAAATTTAATGTATAAGGTTATTTATTTAAATTAAATTATTTATTTAATTTAAAATAATTTATTCTCATTCAGTCCTAAAATTAATTTAATTATAATTCAAAAAAATCAGTTAATTTTATAAAATATGAAAATTATTTTAATATTTAATCCATGAATAAAAAATTAATATTTGGTAGAATTAAGAAAATGAAGCCCCAAAACCCTACGAAGGCCCATTACCAATCAACACAAAACCCAAAAAGTCAATTTTAGGCACAGAATACCCTACACAAATCTATTCTTTGATAGGCTTTCCTTTCCTTACCCATTCATGGTCTGAAAACCCCACCGTTGCACATTATGTGGTGGATTTGGTAAAACAGGACTCATGTAAGCCATTTGTTCTCTCTATCTGGGTAGGGGGTTCACAGAAATATTTGTCTAGTAAAAGGGAGGTCTCTTGCATTGTCTAGAATTATTGATGGGGGTCCAACCAAGTGGATTTTGAGTGAATACTGGTGGAGTGTCTGCAATGATTGGATGTGGTTAGGTTGTAGTGGGATATTTGTATGTGGCGAGACTAGTGGTGTACAATGGAACGTCAGCTGGACAAGGGCGCGTAGGTGGAGTTGGATAACGATGTGGTGTTAGGTCATCTAGTAGTGGGTGGTGTGGTTAGAGGGAGGTAAAACTGTGGGGGTGGGATGGTGAGAGGTAAGGCACAATCTGGCATTAGAGGAATCAAAATGAAAGATACAATTTTTAATCAAATATATTTTACTTTTTTTTACTATATCAGTTCATGCCACATTACCCCACCCAAGAAGCCTATTTTATTTGTACATGAGGACCCACCTCCAACCTTAATTCACTATTTATAATATTTATATGTTTTTTACTAAACAAAACATCGCTCATATCTAATTTCAAAAAATCTAATTAGTAGGCTATAGAATGAAAATTTTCTTGAAATTCCACAGACATGTCAATAGATTTGGCCATAGACAATGGAGTTTCTTCCCACCATATTCTTGCTAGTACCGGGATAGTAAATTTTAGGTTATAAAAAAGTCAACTTAAAAACAAAAAGAAATTATACATAAAATATATATTCTTCAATTGTAATATACGAGAAACCACAAACTATCCATATCAATGTTTTTAAATGGGTATAACTTGTAAACACATTATCTGATCAATGAAAATTTTGTTTCCGGACTAAAATTAAGCACGCTTATTAAATTTATGAAAATTAAATTTTCCTTCGAACAAAAAATACACATGATCACACTAATACAAATTGATGGTACTGGGGATTTTTGTATTGTATATTGGTATGGGGATTAAAAAATATCTTTACAGGAGTGCCTAATCATCATCATATCTTGACATCTGAGCTAATTTAAGGTTTGAGGATATCTCATGAATTATAAAAGAAAAAATTATTACATAATGGATAACGCATTTTTAATGTCTTTGTTTTTTTAATACAACTCGTTGTTTTTAATCATTTCACAAATGATATGATTCTATGAACCTCAATATCATTCACACATGTTTGAAGAACTTGTGCATACGCTGATTTTTAATGTTTGGGTGCTTTGGTGGAACCCCAAAAATTTATTCAATGTTGTGATGATCACTATGATCACATTAGTTTGATCTATTAATGTGTTCAAAGATCGACTTGTAAAATTGAACCATTCCTTTGTATGACAAGAGAGTGAATATAAATCCATTGGAATAAACAATGTAACTTAATTGAGCTCTTTCAAACTTATATAGTGGAT
Organism: Viscum album; assembly: GCA_963277665.1. Classification (NCBI taxonomy): domain Eukaryota; kingdom Viridiplantae; phylum Streptophyta; class Magnoliopsida; order Santalales; family Viscaceae; genus Viscum; species Viscum album. The sequence continues at coordinate 370,972,761 of OY728160.1, read as the reverse complement.
GTTATATATAATTGTACATGGTTCACAGTCCCTATATTTTTATGATCAACTATATAAGAAATAGATAAATATATATAATGATCTAAAATAATCATAAATATCATTTTTTCTATCATCTAAATGTAATATATATTAAATAATTTACATGTTATAGCTAGTAAATTAACTCGACTCGAAATTACTTGTAATGACCCAGAATTTCAATGTAATTTTTTTACTAAATTCAAATTTTGAGAGTGTGTGAAAATTTACGGCATGTGATTCCAAGGCATGGAGTTCTCGGAATGAATTAATTCAGTTTTTCGGAGTATATTCAGTAAATGTGTCAGAAGGTTTTTCTAATAGTTGAACTAGTGCTCAGATTTGAAATCTGAGGCCACTATTGAACTCGCAATACTAGTATTTTCTTAAAGAGAATTTCACCTCGACCATAGTGGGTTGAGAGTGAATGATTTAATTTGTGTTTTTTTGTGAAGGTTGAAAATAAAATAATGTGGTGTAACATTTTATTTTTATTTTTCTTTGGAATTCCCCATGTGGATATTTCACAAGTGGGGACCACCTGAATAAAAACCCCCATGAGAGTTTATCGAGGTGGGGTCCACCACGCCTAAACTCCCATGAGAGGTTATGGTGGAAGGGACCACCCGAAGTTTAATACCCCATGACCTCCCTCATAAGTGTGGGTGAGCCTCTTAAACATCGCCACATAAATGGTGCCACCCCCTTAATTTTATTATGCTAACCTAGTTAATTAATATAGCTAATTTGAATTTTGTGCCAAAAACTAAATAATAGATAACATAATCTATTTTTTTTTCTACCTTTCATTGTGGTGTAATTAAGGGAAAAAGCATGGAAGATGGGTGAACATCGGAGAATTGGGAAAAATCTCTCCAATGAAGAACGCTGATGCACGACTTCTTCCTTGGAACATCATCCAACGTGGTACATCTTCAACCGACTTTCATTTTTTCCTCCTCATGGATGACAACAGGAAATCAAAGGAGGTAAGTGTTTCTTTGTGTATGATTATTTGCGGGAAGTAGTATGGTGGTTTCAAGAAATTCACCTCTCTTAAAAGTTCTTGATTTAAAAATGGCGAACCACTTGCTACCGCTCTAATGAAGAGAAGGTGGACCAAACATACATGACATGACCCTTCAGTTGTTCTTCCTTATTGTGTTCTTCAAGATGGAAGAAGGTGTCTTACACCACGACGATGAACGAAGAAAGAGGTCATCTAACCCAGCCGCATGTGAACGCACTGCGCCCCACCGCCCCGTGGCTCCACTGTCTGAGACCTTCGCGCCCTATGGCCAAGCTGCCTCTACCATCTGCAGTTGGGATGCTGCCAACAGCCTCACCCCGGATCCTCCCCTTCCACCCAAAGCCTCACCCCCTAATCCACGGCCATTGTCTGTGGTCGCCCGCGACCTCACACCCCGAGCCATCGTTCGTGGCCTCGCTGCACCTCCCTCCGGATATGCCACCCAGCGGGTGTCGGCGGTGCCCTGCAGCCTGCCGCACCTCCGGCGACTATGCTACAACCGGCTATTTGCGCCCCCTGTGGCCTATCTGTGCCGCCCGCATCCCTCCAAGGATCTCCACAGCCTTGCGAAACTCACAACCTCCAACGGCCCTATGTGGCCCCCTCGCGTGCTCACGACCTCTACGACCCCCGCAACCCCTCGTGGTCCTCGTGAGATGGGCCACCCAACATGGGCCGAGCCGGACCCCGTAGGTCATGCCGGGTTGGTCCGACCGGGTCGGGCCAATCCCCAACCCACATTGACCCATTTAAACATTTTCAGCCCTATCTTTGGAACCAGGAGACCATTTGATGAATAGTCTATGGCACCAGAAACTCGGATCGAGATGGTCCCTATGGTATAACCAAATGGATTTTTGGATAAAGATCGGGTACGATCGAGTTGGATCGATCACAAATCCAACTGGGCCATCCAGACTAATAGGCTAATAACTCACAGACCGGGCGTCTGATTAACACGCCGTCTATTGCGTTGAGACACCTATGACATGGAGGACATTTGAGATAATTCTTTCGGGTAAATCATGGTTGTTGGATTATTGACCAGTGTCTTGGGGAGCGTATCCTCTTGGAGACGAGCATGATTAGTGTGGGAACCCAATAGCTCGCTGTGATGGGAAGAGTGAATAATGATCATGTGTGGTTCAGATCCTAGACATCCTATGTGGGTAAGCTCCTAGCGATCCTATGTGGTCATCTCCTTGCGATCCTGTTTGGGTCAACACCTAGAAATCATGTGTGGGTCAGCTCCTAGTGATCTTGTGTGGGTCAGCACCTTGCGATCTTGTGTGGGTATGCACCTAGAGATCATGTGTGGGTCAGCTCCTAGTGGTCTTGTGTGGGTATTCTCCTTACGATCGTGTTTGGGTCAGCACCTAGCCATCCTTTGTGGGTCAACACCTAGTGATCCTATGTGGATCATCTCCTTGCGATCCTCTATGGGTCAGCACCTAGCGATCTTGTGTGGGTAATATCCTTGAAATCCAGTGTTGGTCATCTTTTTTACAGAGTATGATGATTCAGTAGTTACATCTAACCATCTCTACTAATGTACTTATGTTATACCTATTGTGAGATGAGTTCTTACATGTGTGGTACTTTCCATTGTGGTAATACCTTGGTGGAATTCTTCATTATGGTATTTCTGTGTGGTACTTTCCCTTGTTGTGTTCATTCCGTTGTGGAACAATTATGCTTTGAGATTTTGGGTTGGACCCTGTGTTTCCTCATGATTGATATGGGTATACAAGATAACATAGGTATTTGTATAGACATATACCTAAGTGGGGTTTATAGATTACTTCAGTGTTTGAGATTATCCTTTGTGGATTTTTTGATACCATGAGGGTCTTTAGGACCCTACTAAGTATCTTTATACTCACACCAGCATGGGATATGCTCACACCTTGTTGTATTTGGTGCAGACGACGAACACCATTGATCGAGGCTGAGAGTACCATGATTGGATGGTGCCCGGAGGAGGACCTAACGATGAGTCGGTACACAGAGGAGACGAGCGGACGTGGAGTGATGATGAGGGGATTTGTATGTACCCTTAATGTAAGAACCTCTAAGGATGACCCATCAACTGTCTTCCTTTATTATCCAGTTTACATGTACATTCAGTTTCTCGTACTTTCGAGTTGGGATTGTATTCTGGCCCCTTTTACTTGTTGTACTCACATTGTAATATAGTTTACTTGTTGTTTGTATCTTGTTGTGTGCATGGTTGTGTGTTATTATAGGATATAAAAGTAATTCGTTCCATGTTCTAGGGAATACACCTTTGGTGCTAGTCGCCAGCCCATGACCTATGGAAGGCGGGTGTGGGGTAGTCACGGAACGAGACCTGGGGGACGAGTCATGAAAAAATGACATAAGAGGAGTCAGTTCTACCATAGAACATATGACTCTAATATTTCTTTTAATGAAAATATTTTTATGTGTAGTGAGTCTGGTTATCGGTTTGAGGAATCCAGTATTGGTGTGGCAGCCGACGTATCCATACATTAGGACCCTGAATTTTTATTTCCGACTTAGTTCACAAAAACACTGATTACGTGTGTGTTTTCAAGAGAATTAATTATGATCTCATTGTGTCAGATCACATGGTATAACTTATTGAACGTGTAACACCTATTTATTTTAAGGATCCCTCCATGCAGACATCCCTCTTGGGTTATGAGAGTAGCATGAACTGATAGCCCACCGAGCGATGAGGCCTCATTGCAGGGCCCACTTTTAGTTAAGGCTCCAGCAAAGGCACCAGATGTACTATAACCCACTGGTACACCGATGCCACCAGACCTAGATGTAGATGGTACATTCCACTGTAGAGCGTTGCATGCGTTCCTACACCATAGGTCACCATGTATCAGGGGAGAGATGGACCCACAGGCATCTGAGGATTGGTTGGATGCTGTAGTGAGAGTCTTGTGACTAGTAGAGAGACTAGACAATCTCACAGTGATCATTGCAACCAGACTTCTACATGTAACAAAAAATAGATGGTGGAGCGTGATGCTCCAAGTTCATGGTGAGGTGATTCTTCTCTAGGAAGACTTCGAGAGCCAGTTTTGGGCAGAGTTTGTTCTAGCAACTCTTCACGAAGTGCATCTTCAAGAGCTACTAGATCTGCCAGAGGGCAGAATGACTATGGATTAGTACTCAGTGAGGTTCACTGAACTCTCATGCTACTCAACAGATATGGTGTGGGGCCCATTATTCAGGTCCTGGACCATCGATTAGGGGATCATATGAGATATCAAGGCTTCAATGATCTCACTCATCATCCTGACATATGATGGGGTGTTAGAGTGATCTCTCTTATTGGAGAGTTTCCTTACTGAGTAGTCACCAGCATGAAGACCCACCACTAGTCGTCACGTAGAGGAGTCCCCTGTATATATTAGCATACATATTTCATAGAGGTCCAAAAGGACCAGACCAATATGTGGACGACCACAGGATTCAAGGATAGTTATGTTAGTCACCTGAGGCAGAGACAGTTATACTAGGAGCGAGAAATTTTACGCATGTAGCGGTCATGGTCACAGGCCTTGTGACTCTCTGACCCACCATATGGATGATTAGTAGATGGTCGAAGGACCTCCTAGGCAGAGACAGTGGGTCGATCGAGAAGGTCCACAAGGAGCAAGTGGATGTGGCAGTGGAGCTGACCGTGCAGCTGGCGGTGGTCGAGAATTCGAGATGTTTCCACCACCACCACTAGGAGTTCCACCCCGACCGTAGGGAGCAGGTGGACATGGGCGAGCTCAGCTCCAGGCAGCTGAGGACTACAATGACGAAGCTCTATAGACTATATGAGGTATGATATATTTATACAACACTTTATCGGCAGTACTTATAGGCACATGTGCATGTCGTCCTTATATTTCCACTGCCCTAGTTCAGAGATCAGAGATTCCAATGAAGACGTTGGCTTGATCCTTATAGATAGTGACTGATACGATAGAGGATTTGACGACTACTCACTAGTTCCGGTAGTGAGAGCTTACTCTAGGAGGTGAGAGATTTGACTGGGATCTCCTAGTAGCGATGTATAGGTCTTATGATGTCATCTTGGGTATGGACTGGTTATCTACATTCCATTCTCAGATAGACTATATTAGGCACAATGTGTAGTTAGTCAGCATTGATGGGACTAGGTTTACCTTCACCGGCAAGATGGTATCCTTGGAATCACTGGATGGAATTACCTAGAGGAGAGTGCATCTGATCACCCATATGTTAGATAGCCTTACACTGAGAGTAGTTTATGTGGAGAGTCTGAGTTCTCTTATTGGGGTGTACCAGTATGTGGATGTCTTCCCTGATGATGTTATGGGTCTACCTCCTCCCAACTATGTGGACATTATATTGACTTGTACCCTAGTATGACACCGATATCTACACCAACATATGGAATTGCTCCCACAGATCATTGTGAGATTCGGCTACAACTAGAGGACCTATTGGAAAAAAGAGTTCATCAAGCCCAATGTTATCCTTGGGAAGCCCCAATTATGGTCATAATGAAGGCAGATGGGAACTTGAAACTTTTTGTTGACTATCGGCACCTAAAACAGGTGACCGTGTAGAAAAAGTATCCACTTTCGAGGATTGATGACCTCTTTGTTCTGCAGAAGGAAGCATGGTGGTTCTCGAAGATATACCTCAAATCAAGTTATCATCTACTCAAAGTATGAGACGAGGATATGTATAAGACGACATTCATATGTAGGTAGGGACATTATGAGTTCTTGGTTATGCAATTCACTGTATTCAATGTTTCCTCAGTGTTCATGAGACTCTAGAATAGAATATTTCAGTGATACCGCGATCGCTTTTTAGTATTCTTCATCGATGACATTCGTATCTACTCGACTATCGAGGAAGAGAATGCCTAACATTTTCATGTAGTACTGGACACACTGCATTAGAACCAGATTTATGGTAAGCTCTCTAAGTGATTGTTTTTGATATGAGGGTTTCACTTTATAGGACATCTCATATCAAAGGCTGTAGTTACAGTGGATGTAGGGAAGATTGAGGTAATACTTTCGTGGGAGCCACCGAGGAGTGTGATAGAGGTAGGGAGTTTCCTGGGTTTGACTGTATACTACCTGAGGTTTGTGCCAAATTTATCCAGAGTTGGAGCACCTTAATCAGTGTTAACAAAGAACGGTAAAACCTTCTTGTGGTCGGAGAGATTCCAGATGAGTTTTCAAGAGTTGAGGCAGAGGCTGACTTGTTCCCCCATCTTGAGGATTCCATAGGAGGGTGTAGGATACGTAGTCTTCTGAGATGCATTAGGGACATGGCATGGATGTGTCCTAAGGAAAGAGTGTGCAATGATCGCATATGGTTCTTGACAGCTGAGACAACATGAGAATAACTATGCAACCCATGACATGGAGTTAGTAGTAGTGTTCTTATCCTCGAAGATATTGCATCATTACATGATGGGTGAACATTTTACAGTCTACTAGGATCACAAAAGTTTCATCTATATCTTCTCTCCGAAGTACCTGAACCTAAGACAACGACGTTGGCTTGAGTTCCTCTAGGTCTATGACTTTGAGATAGTCTATAATCCTAGGAAGAGAAATGTTGTAGAAGATTCACTCAACTGATGATTTGGTATACAACTACTAGGAGAGGTGACAAATCATCTGGCCACATTGCAGATATCCTGCAAGGAAAGAGATGGAGCATCTTTTCATCAGTCTCTTATAGTCACTCCCCCACTTCTTCAGCAAGTCAGGGAGGCACAACGTGGGGACACTAACTGCAAGACATGACTTGCGCAGATATCTCCAGGATAGGCACCTGATGTATTTTATGAAGGTGGGGAGCATGTCATCATTTTTCAAAGACGTACCATGGTACCAGTGTCGCTTCAGGAGGATGTGATGAGGGAGTTCCACACATCCCCTCTAGTGGTACATCCCAGAGTGGAAAAGATATACTAGGATCTCCGACGAGTGCACTAATGTCTGGGAATGAAGAACAAAGTTGTATAGTTTGCTTCTTGGTTCCTCACATGTCAGTAGTTGAAGGTAGAGCATCAGGTACCGGTAGTCTTTGTTCAGCCTTTATAATTCCTAGAGTGGATGTTTTATGGGATATCCAAGGACTTCGTTCTAGGACTACCACGTATGTCTAGAGGACATGAATTGATCTAGGTGATCGTCGACCGACTCACCATGTTGGCCCATTTTCTACTGATCAAATATAAAGGTTCAGTAGAGATCCTGGGTAACCTCTTTGGGTAGGAGATTGTGTGGGAACATGGAGTACCCTCGACGATTTTCTTCGATCATGATGTGCATTTTACTTCTCCACTATGGAAGGGGATCCAAGATGTTTTTTTAACACATCTTTATTTGAGCACCTCCTTCCATCCTTATATGGATGATTAGACTTAGTGGACAATTCAGAACCTTTAGGAATTACTACATGCTTGTGTCCTTGATTTCGGTCGCTTCTGGGAGGATCACTTGCCATTGGTGGAGTTTTCATACAACAACAGTTATCACTCCATCATTGGGATGTCACCTTTTGAGGCCTTGTATGGGTGACCTTGCAGATCACCTTTATGTTGGACTAACCTAGGGGAGTCAACACTCATGGGACTAGAGACAGTGCAAGCTACCATAGATAAAGTGCAGATCATCCTGGAGCGGATGAAGACTGAACAAAGCAGGCAAAAGTCGTATTCTGACAGGAGACGGAGACCACTAGAGTTTGAGAGTGGTGACCACGTCTTTCTATGGGTCTCACCATGATGTGGATTGTGGAGATTTATCCATGGTGAAAAGTTATCCTTGAGGTTCATCAGACCTTTTCAGGTACTCAACAGAGTTGGTGAGGTGGATTACTAGTTATCTCTTCCACCTCAGTTGCACTGAGTGCATGACGTCTTCCACATATCCCAGCTAAAGTGATATGTGCATGACCCTTCTCACATCATCAACCATGTCGAGTTGGATGTCGATGAAGGGGTTACATAAACATAGGGTACATTAGAGATTTAGGATCAGCAAAAGTGGGTCCTTCATGGACGGTCGATACCTCTGGCACAAGTTTGATGGTAGAATGGGAACCTCCACGAGAGCACATGGGAATCTGAGGCTCAGATTCATGCTTAGTACCCCAACTTGTTTCCTTATTATTTGTTCTGGCATTTGGGGACATAAAGCCCTGAGGTGGGGAGAATGTAACGACCTGAAATTTCCATGTAATTTTTTTTAATTAAATACGAATTTCTCGATTCTGCGAAATTTGATGGCACGTGATTCTGAGGCCCATAGTTCCTGAAATTAATTTCTGGTCATTTTTTTCGAGTACATTCAATAAACATTCAAGCATGTTTTTATAACTTTTGAACTGGTTGTGGATTTTAAATAGGAGGACACCATTAAACATGCTGTTCCAGTATTCTCTTAAGGAGACTTTTTCCTTGACTGTAGTGGTTCGAGAGTGAAAGATAATATTTGGGGTTTTCATGAAGGAATAAAATAAATTAATGTTGTGTAACATTTTATTTTTATTTTTCTTCAGAATTCCCCATGTGGATATTTAAAAGGTGGGGATGACCTGAACTAAATCCTCCCATGAGATTTTATAGAGGTTGGGACCAATGAGCCTAACCTTCCATGAGAGGTTATGTCATGGGGACCACCCGATGTTTAAAACCCCCTGAACTCCCTTATAAGTGTGGGGGAGCCTCTTAAACATCCCCACTAAAATGGTGCCACCACCATAAATTTATTTTTCCAACCTAGTAAATTAATTTATCCAATTTTAATTTTGTGCTAACATACTAAATAATAGATAACTTTATCTATTATTTTGGGCTACCTTTCTTTTTGGTGGAATTGAGGTAAAAGTATTGGAAGATGGGAGAACTTTGGAGAATTGGGAGAAATCTCTACAACAAAAAATGTTGATGGATGACTTATTCCTCAGGACATCCTCCAATGTGGGACATCTTCACCTGACATCCATACTTTCATTATCATGGATGTCAACAAGAAATCAAACGAGATAGGGATTTATTTGTGTATAATTATTTGCGGGAAGTTGTAAGGTGGGGGTTTGAAATTATTCTCTCATACATTTTATTGATTCAAAAATGGTGAACCACTTGCAACCCTCTCTAATGAAGAGGGTGCGGGCCAAAAAAACATGGACCGACACCTCTGTTTTTCTTCCATATTTTGTTATTCGTGATAGAAGAAGGTCACTAACACCATGAAGATGAACAAAGAGAGAGGCCAGATAAACCAGCCGCTGACGAAGGCACAACATCACGCTGCCCTGCCTCTCCACCATCTATGACCACCATGCCCTGCAGCCATGTCGCCACATGAGGCATCGCCCCTCGAGCCGCCACTGCCATCCATGGCCTAGCCGCCGCCCACAGCCTGGACCCCCGAGCTTTCGCTGCCTTCCACAGCCTTGCCCCTTGAGCCATAGCCGCCATCTGCGGCTGAGCCACTGCCTGCAACATTTCCCAGCCAGTCGTCGTCGTCTTCCATGGCCTCTCCCACCCGATAAAGCATCGTAGTCTAGGGCTGAGCCACCAACGGTGCCATCACCCCCTAAGTCGCCCCCGCTGTTTGCATCCTTACTGCGCCACCTCACGAATGCGCCACCCCGCAGCTATCTGTGCTGCCTCACAGCCTGTCACCCCCCCCCATAGTCGCGCTTCCCCATGGCTATCCATTCCACCCCACCCCACAACTATCTGTGCCACCTCGCAGCCTACTCCCACATATGGTCGTGCTGCCCCGCAAATGTCTGCACTGCTCAACGTCCTCCCCCCCTCGGCGCCTAACCACGCCGCCCACATCCATCTGGGACACCTCATGGACACACTCCGACTGCAGCCTCCAGCATCCCTTTGCCACCCCCCACACAGATTCATAGCCTCTGCAACCCCCATGCGCCCTCACGGGCCAGTCTAGGTCAGTCCAACCGGGTCTGGCCAGACCTAGAGCCACGTCGACCAACTTAGGAATTTTCATCCATATCATTGGCCATGGGAGATCTTTTGATGAACCATATGTGGCACCAGAAAACATGTAGTAATAAATTCCCATTACTATACCCCAATGAAGTTTTGGATATGAATGGGGTACGGTCGGGTTGGATCGGGCACAAATCCAACAAGGCCCTTGGTACTAAAAGGCTAATAACTCACAGACTGGGTGTCCAATGGATGAACCGTCTATTGTGTTGAGATACCTATGATGTGGCAGACCATTGATATACCTCTTCATGGGACTTTATGTAATTTTGAGTATTGACTCGTGTCTGGTGGAGCGGATCCTCCAGAAGATGAGCAGGGTTAGTGCGGGAACCCAGTAGCTAGGTGTGATTAGAAAAATGAATATAAATCCCTTGTGGGTCAGCTCCTATGGATCTTTTGTGGGTCAGTTCCAATAGATCTTGTGTGGGTAAGCTCCTTGCGATCTTCTGTGGGGCATCACATATCGATCATGTGTGGGTCAGCTCCAAGAAATCTTGTGTGGCTCAACTCCTTGTCATATTATGTGGGTCAACACCTACTGATCCAGTGTGGGTCTGCTCCTAGTGATCTTGTGTGGGTCAGCTCCATGCGATCTGATGTGGGTAAGCACCTAGTGATCATGTGTGGGTTAGCTTCTAAGGATCTTGTGTGGGTCATCTCCTTGACATCTTGTGTGGGTGATCACCTAGCGATCCTGTGTGGGTCAGCTCCTAGTGATCCTCTGTGGGTTATCTCCTTGTGAACCTGTGTGGGTCAGCACCTAGTGATCCTATGTGTGTTAGCTCCTAGAGATCTTATGTGGGTTAGCTTCATTACAAAGTAATATAATTAAGTAATTACATCTATCCATCAATACTAGGGTATATAAGCTATACCTGTTGTGAGATGAGTTTGTACCTGTGTGGTAATTTCCATTGTGGTGATACCTTTGGGGTATTCTTCTTTGTGGTGTACTTGTGTGGTACTTGCCTTTGTGGTTTTCCTTCCTTTGTGGAACACCTGAGCTTTGGGATTTTGGGTTGGACCCTATTTTTCCTCATTATTGAGATGTGTATGCTTGATTAATTAGGTATATATATGAGAATATACCTAAGTATGGTTGAAAGTTGACTTCATGCATTAAAGTTTATCCTTTTTGTATTTTGTGAGACCTTGAGGGTCATGGGGTCCCTACCATGTATCGTTATACTCACCCAGGCACGAGCTATGCCATAATCTTGTTGTGTTTTGTATAGGTGATAGAAAATGTTGATCGAGACTGAGAGTTCTAGGACTGGACAGTTCCTGGAGGAGGACCTTATGATGAGTCGGTACATGGAGGAGATGAACAGACATGGAGTGTTGAGGAGGAGATCGGTAACTACCATTCAGGTAGGAACCTTGGAGGATGACCCATCAGTTGTCTTCCTTTTTTCCAGTTTACTTGTTCTGTCATTTTCTTGTACTTTCAGTTTGGGCTTCTATTCTAGCCCCTTTTACTTACTGTACTCACTTTGTTATACAATTTAATTGTTTTTTGTATCTTTTTGTGTGCTCGGTTGTGTGTTTTTATAGGTTATAATGGCAATTCCTTCCTAGTTTTATGGAATATGCATTTGGTGCTAGTTACCAGCCCCTGGGATATGGAAGTAGGGATTGGGATAGTGACGGCATGAGCCCTAGGGGATGGGTCATGACATTACTTCTAATATAAATAAAACCAAATAAAAAAATTCCCTTCACTAATATAATTCCTTATATTTAATTAAACACTTGGGAAGACTTTTAATAAATAAATTGAAATCAATTATTCTAAAATTAAATAATATGGAATGTATTTATTTTTCATTGGTCATTAAAACAAATAAAACTCTCGAACTGCATGGTGGGCCCCATGATGACATATATAACTATTCACTAGAATATGAAAGATTCAAGAATATGTTTTTTTGTTTGATACTCTAGGAAATTATCTAGGTAGATGTAAATAATGATTTACATAACAATATCAAAATATAACAAATTCAATGATTCTCTTAAAGTGATAAATAATTTTCATAACAATGACATATATTCGTATGAAAAACAAATGCAAAATATAAACACTTTGTGTCATGATATCTTATAAAGCATGATGTAAACATGTGTTATTGTCCTTAATTTCTATATTATTTTTTGATACTACTAGAATTACATAGCTTCATAAACCATGGACATGTATTCACTGAATGTACTACCATCCTCATCATCCAATACTAAGAAATCACTTTCTTGACTAAAAAATAACTAATTCTGTCTTGATCAGTTAACCAATGCAATACCACTATTGATTCATCCTACAAAACCTACCTCACCATGAAATAAATTTCCTGTTTTTTTACTGACATCACTGTAGGTGATTCACTGACACAAATTCATAATGATCTTAAATCAAGATGCCAATATAAATTTAAATATGTGGGAACATCTAATGAATCCAGTAACATGTGGTGCTCTTATTGGTGAGTATCCCATCATGATCTCACCATCTAGAGATCACCAAGTGAAAATGTCCTCAGGACAAGTCTCAATTGTAATGATCCCTAAGCACCTGATGGTCACAACCCATCTATGAACTGTCAATATTTTGTATTTGGATTAAAGGACATGACATAAATTTTACTTTTATAGTTTCTCTTGGTACTAATTATAGACTAAGAACTGATATGAACAATTTATATGGCTTGTAATATAAGGAAATTACCATAATATAGTGTAATAAGAAGTATATGTTCTATTCTTATAAGATAAACACAATATCACACACACACACACACACACACACATATCAATATATATAATGTGATCGTAATCAGAGTTTATACAAAAGATGTTTTTAGGGAACCTACATTAAACACATGGGATTTTCCCATTGATTCTATTTTTTCATTTAAAAATGTTATTGGATTATGGTTTTCCTTCATCAATCTTAGATCTTGATCCTCAATGGTGCTACTTGATTTTGAATGTGGGAGGGGTCATATGTTATAGTTTTAAATGGAGATGATGAAGGCTTTTAGGATGTTTGTTACTGCTGTAGATCCTGATAAAAAATGTGAAAACAAAATGTTTAATTTTGGATACACTTTAGGAATCATTTAATGATGGGAAATTTCTCTTCACCCATGTTTCTATGTCATTCAGTATTTAAAATCATAGTTTTTTATTATTCTGACCTCTTGACTCTAGGATGTCTTCTGTGTTAAGGAAAATGTATATGATTCATGGTTGGTCTTATTATTTTTGGAATCTTCAGATAATTTTATTACATTATTATTCTATTTTCTTATGTTTATGATATTTGTACTTTTATTGTGGAATTTTATTTAGTGGTTTTAAAAATGGATTTCCCATTATTATTTTTTGTTTAAAAATTAGGCCATATAGATTTATTTTAAAGTGATTTTGGATTCATGAAATGTTATTATGCAATTGTTTTTTTAAGAATTTGGAAATCATTTGTATGTCTAATTTATTTTATAATCAAGTGAAAACTTATCTTTAAATAATATGTCTTTGAGTTTTAGGGAATTGGTATTATTCATATTTAATTATAATTCATGTTTTTATTTTATAAATTGGTGTGTTTTTATAAGGGAATCAGATGAAAAAATTCAAAACATGACTTCTTGTTTCATAGAAAAATAGTGATTTGGTTTTTGTTTTAAAACTTATAGATTTATATAAAAATATATATTTTTAATGGGGTAAATTTTCTATGTCAAAATATGTCCTTGGGTTCAAATTTTATAATGGTTTATTTATTTTACTCTTCTATAAAAATGAAAAATATTAATGGTTCCTTGGTTATACAAAAAATATTTTGAGACCCCTATTAAATTACTCATGTTTTGTAAAGGGTAATTAACTTTTTTGTATAATGATTGTGTTTTCTTTTATCCCTTATGTATTTTGGGAGAGATTGGTATGATATTTTAGACATGAATGTGTGATGGTATTTATCTCATATAATCAAGAAAAAAGGCTCATAGAGGGTTCTAGTTTAAATGTATATTATTTATCATAGGGGTTCATCATCCTTCTATTAACCTCTAACATTGATCCGAAGGGAAAAACAGTTGGGGTATCATTTTCAAAGTGATATGATTTTTATTTATCTAAGATAGATATTTTTTAGTGTTTATTTTTGAGATTTTTTGGTCCTATGTATTACAAATATTAATATTGGTTTGAGTGTTGGATTAGTGTGTATCATTTTTTTCATGGAGACTCTTGTGTGACCTTGAGTTGCAAATATTTATTTGGATAGGTTTGGAATATTTTGAGATATGATAGATATGTGTCAATTGTTTGGTGAATGATTTTTTTTGTTTATTCACATTTATATGATGATCCTTTTTTGGTTTTATTATTATTATTGAGATTATTTCAATTTTAGTTTGTGGAAGATTTGGCATAATGTTTTCTTTGGTTATTCTTTGGTTTCCAATTATTAGTAGTGTTTGTTTTATGATTTTCATAATCCTATTTGTGTGGTGTTTTTTTACTTATGTGGTGTATATCATGGTTGTGTTTAAATTATTACTTTGTATATGGGATGAAACTACGGTTTTTCCATGGGTACTTGGGGGTGTAGTTTTTTTTTGGGATGTGGATTTTACCAAACCATGTTTTTCTTCAGAATCAATATGGGATTCAATTATATAGAATTTAAATATGAAAATACTTATCTTTCAAAAGACTCCCTTAGGATATAGCTATATTATTTATTCTATATTCATATTTTCTATTATTGAGATCCTTTTTCAGAATCTATGTCATGTGATTTCTATCCCTTGCGTTGTTTCATGGACGTGTTTTCCCTAAAATAATTTGAACCAGTTTCATATGGTTGGATTTGGCTAGTGGAGTTTTATTATTCCCTTTTCATACATTATGATTCAATTGTTTTGGTAAAGTATTATTGTTTTACTTAAAGATTTTCTAATTTTTTCAACCATTGTAGATTAAATATATGTGGGATGGAGTCTAATGTTCAACATCTAATTCTTTAGAGACTTTATTTGATCAGTTTTTGATCAGTTCAGTTAGAGGAATTCACAAAATTGATAGTGGATTTTTATTTCCATTAGTGTTTTTTATAAATCAATCCATATTATCTCTAGTTATACATAATAAATTTTATTAGTAGAAATTAAATATTGGGGTTGATTTTGTCTCCTAACATGTCACTATAGTGTTTATATTTTGTGGTTATATGAGTTTTAGGGATGTGTTGGGATTCCATGGATTTTGGCTTGAAACGTTGAAGTGTTTTGTTTTTCAAGATGTTCATGTTTTTCATGCATCATTTTCTTGAAACCATGACACTACCCATTTAAAAATGGCATTTTTAGTAGTTTTTTTATTATTATTTCATCACATGTGGTACACAGTTAAGTCCAAATCATTTAGGTCCATGGTAAAACCGTGCATGAGATCTTGTGAGTTAATCCTATGAATCATGACTTCAATATGTTTTTCTACAGTGGGTGTTTATATTGAGGATTAGATCCTCATTTTGGAAGTTCCCTTTGGAATGATTAGAGAACCTTTTCTCCAATCATGATTCATCTAATGGGAAACAATGGATGTTTTTATCAAGGTAGAGGCTACCACATGGTTGGATCACAATTTGAAAAACTGTATGAGAAAAAAATGAGGCTTTCATAGATTCAATAAACCATTAAATTCACCATTTTCATATATTTAATTTAATTTTCCTAGCCCACTATTTATCTTTCCTCCCACTCGAACAGACTAGATGTGCCACCTTTGGATGTCACATCCATCCATTTAGGTGGAACCCTACTTCAAATTAAAGTGGATAATTCCATCATATAACCATTTAAACCACCTCTCCTACAATTTTTCTTCTTTTCTATTTGATTTATATCCATCCATGAACACTAACAATAATGTTGTATATATTGATCGTGGGAATTGTTTCAAATTATGGTGATAATCACATGTATGTTTGTAGAGAGAATCTCATTTCATGGAAGTGTGTCTGTTATCATATGTGACAACACCTGACACGATCATTATTGAACCAAGGTAGATTTTTCTTTGATGTTGCTTTATATTACTTTACATTGAGTTCATGTTGTTTGAACATGTTTCCTTATTATTAGATTGTGAATATTTATGACCCATGTGTGGAAAACTTGTATTATAATGTGATTTTAAACCTAGGAATGGTATGGGATCCCATTCATTGTGTTAGTGAAAAAACTAAATTATAGTTTTTATTATTATTTTGGATATAAATTTCTTGTATGAAAGCAATTGTTTTTTTTTTAAATTTTATTCAATTTTATAACTTATAAAACATATTATTTAGTTTTTAAAACTAAAAAATGGTTGCAATTTTTTTAATGGGGTGTGTTAAACCATGTGTACTATTTTAGGCAATTATATAACATTGGTTGATTTCAATGTAATATTTTTGAGCTGTTTTTATCTTTTGATATTTACAAATGAGTTTAATGATTTTAAATGAGTCTGTTATCCCATGTTGATCATATTTTTTATCCTAATTAGATTTGATGTCTTTCAAATGTGATTTGATATGTTTGGACTCAAAAGTTTATTATGATGGTTTTGTTAAAAGAACTATTGTATTTTCATTCCAATATCATTTCAAATAAAATTGATCATATTGGATTATATATAATATATGTTTCTATAAAATATTTGAGACCCTTTTGAGACCATGATAATATTGTATTCACATGGTGTCTTGTGATGCTTTTAGGGGATGTTTATTATTGATTTAATACATATTTTACATTTGTTTTCATATAATGTGGACTAGTTTGGAGGGGGAAGGGTATTAAATGGTTGTGTGATTTAAAATTATTAATATATTATATATAAAACAGTTTTTTGTGATTCCATCCTTTGACATGTCTCAGTATACCATTCGGAAAACGAGGTACATAGAATATACATTTGATGTCCCTTCAAATTTTAGTGTTTTATTTGGAGTATTTCTCCATGACTATGTGAGACCATGGTGGAAGAGATAACCCTAAGACTATGTATTCTCAATGATGTTTAGGGGTTGATAGGTCACTATTGGAGAATAAGGTATATTAATGAAAATTGTGTGAGAGTCCAAATATGGAAAAATATTATGTACATTACGAACCAATGGTCATTATAAATAACATTAGAAACTATTTTGTAGAGAACATGTGTTAGATCGAAAAAACTAGGATGATTTCTAGGATCATTTGGGGATTTATCATTATCATTGGATTATATTCCCTATTATTTACATTATTTTTAACAACATAGTTCCCTGTTTTTTTTATTCCCCTTATTGTATGACATGAAAAAGGGGGTTTACATCTTATTTACTTCTTCTTTTTTTCATGGGATGATTTTAAATGGTAATGAAAATGAATAAAAATAATATAAAAGGGAAGTGTTATTTTAATTCAAATTCATAATATTTTAAAAATAAGAATGAAAAGTTCTCTCTTACGATAATTTTGAGTGTGGAATTTAATTGAAATTCCTTGAATGTTTGATTATTTATAATAGAGCTTTAGTCTCTCATGCATACATTAATTGAAATTTTTTGTTTTTAGACACATTTTACAAACATATATGATAATTGAAATATATTTTTATACTCATTTAATATATATTAACATTTCATTATTTTTACAGAATACTTTACAAAGTACAAAAAATGAAAAACGATGATTGTATTAGTTTAGTGTAATTGGAAATAAGGAAACATAAAAACTGTACATATGATAGATACATTATCTTCCACTAGATTCCTCACAACAAGAACCCTTATGAGAATGAATACACAAAATATATATCTTCATAACCTGGTAAATGAAACATAAAAAGGGGTGATTCCCTATGCTCAATAAGGGTAAAAAAGGAGATTTGTAAGCATATTTATGAGAATAAGGTTTTGATAACATAATAATGAAATAGAATGTCAGGCCCTACATATTAACGATCAGAAAAAGATTCATGAAATAGATATTGTAATCTCATAATATATGAATCATTATGGACTAAAGTTCATAATCCATTAAAGAATAACATGGTAATTTGACATGAAATTATGGCAAACACATAAACATGTTATTTCATTTCTTATCAGTAAAGATACATTTACAAAAAATATAGGTAAATTCATAGGTACTATACCTACTTGGTGAGACACACTACCATCCCCAGTCATAATCTTTACTTATAAGGGATCAGGTTTCCTTATATTACCACAATGTATAAAGACCATGGGATTGTTTTCTATCATTATCTCATGATATATAAATCTTTACCCAATGCATTGGATAGATATATAGGTCCCACTCAACTCCTAATGAAATCACACATACATGGTCATGAAGATCATAATACATTATATAAAAACCCATGAAATGAACTTATATTCATAATTATGTAATCATATCATAACCTATAGTCAAAGAGACAAGCTTCCTAATCATTTCATCGAATCATAACTCATTAAAGGAATAGGGTTTCATAAACATATAACCTATAAAAGAGAAAAATGATTCATAACCATAATATGATCAATACATAAACCATTTAGTGAATGAATGTGAGTGGAAACCTTGGATAATATCTCTAGAGTGTCATGAGAAACACCAATAGATGTCATATTTGATGGAAAATAATTTTTAAATAATCTTTAAAAACATTTCCTTTGGAAAATATCATTTATTCATTGAAAAAACGCTTTTAAAATCATGAATCATTTTGGAAACCCTTTTTCCCAGGAAATTTCTTTGAACACATATAACGTTATCTATAGAAATAGAAATAATTAAACTCCTTTATCAGGAATATTTTCATTATATATTATTTTAAATATTTCTTTTGAAAGCATTTTTGGTACACATGGCTTTTAAATAAAACAAATTTTAGATCAAAAAACAAAAAAGATGTTAGAATTTATTAAAACAAATCTCAAAATAATCCTCTATAAAAAAGAGTCAGAAATGTTATAAATAAATATTAAAATCATTAATAAGTATGGTTAAATAAAAAATCATTGTTTTTTTGAGATATTGGTCATGACATTTCATCAATGAAACCATAATCATAAACAAACATGTTAAAT
Source organism: Viscum album (assembly GCA_963277665.1). Classification (NCBI taxonomy): domain Eukaryota; kingdom Viridiplantae; phylum Streptophyta; class Magnoliopsida; order Santalales; family Viscaceae; genus Viscum; species Viscum album. The sequence continues at coordinate 370,953,531 of OY728160.1, read as the reverse complement.
GATGAAATTATTGCAATAAAATCTTACCACAGGGTACCATTGAATCATAATCCACTTGTAAGAAAATAAAAAAAAATAAAATATAAATTACCATTAAATTATCTAGATTAATTATATTAAATATCCAACTGTAATATATACACCTCATAAAATAATATCGGTGCCTAACAAAACTTGTGTCTCGATGAAGGAAAACATATACAAAATAACTCTAAGGATTTTGTAACTTTGGACAACATACCACATGAAATTGATATTATAAAATGGGAATGTAAATACCCTTAAATTTATATATAATAAAAATTTAATAAATTCATGGTTTGTATATACAACACTAAAAATAAATCTATGGTGAATAAGGCATAAGTCTCACCCAAATAAAAGTCAGATTAGAAAACCCTTACCTTATGTCTTAACTCTCTTCTTACTAATTCAAAAATCATATGTAATAAATATAAATTTATTATAAATATACCTCCAAATCATATTATTATATCACAAACCATATTTTAATTTATATTACATTCTTATTAACAGTTTCATTTTAATGTTTCACATCTGTTAATATCTACTTTGTTTTTCATACATGTTTTGACATATATTAATTGATCCTATAACATAGTTCATGATTTAAAAAATACGTAATGTAGATCAAGATATAAATATTATATAAAGATTGATGATATATCTAAATATTTGTGACAATATCTATAAGATATAAATAGAAAATGAAATACACCGTTCATGGATACAGTAGGTCATGCATACGCATGAACGAAGTTCCCACTTTGTTCGAATTTTGTTAAAAATAAAGTATATGAAATATATCCACAAATATATATATATTATAGTATAAATATTATTTAATAAATATTATCCACATTTTTTAAACTCATCATTAAGAAATTAAATGAAATTTATGATCGAATCACATCGCTTTAAGGAGGCGGTAGTCCACACGTGCACAAAAAAATGTTATCGCATATACAAAAAGGGAAAGCATGATGTCACAATTTATATAATAATGAAAAATGAATATAAAAAGTAATATATATCATATATATCATAAAAAACCGTTTTTCAATCATTTTTATAAATTAAGACATATGGTAAATGAAAAAATGAATAACATCATTTAGTGAGGGGTAGTCCAGCATTGAAATGCATAATAAGTTTTTTACCCATTAAATAGAATTATTTTTAAGTATAGGTTGAAACCTTTCATTAAAAAATATTATTATATTTTTGACTCATTAATATTATATAATAAATGAATAGGAATATTTTAAGGGGTTGAAAATGAAAAAAATGAAAATGAGCTTGTCAAAAAATGTTACATATTCTTTGGGTAACTCCTCCTAGTTTACACAAAAGAGATTCCTTGATTGGAGTTTTTTCACAAAGGAAGGATTTTATGTTGAATATGGGGATTTTGGGATGAGATTAAGTAAGATTTTTTATAACACATAGAACTAGAAAGGTATAAATAATGGGTAGGGTTTAGTGTCTTTTTATAGTAGAGGAAGAGTGGAATTCTTATAATTTTTTGAACATATAATTCCACCAACGTTTTTCCCATTTAATGTTGTGCCAATATTAGTTAAAATAGAATTAAATAATGTATAGAATTGATATATAAAAATATTATTAATTTTGGAAAATTTTATATTTCATTTTGAGCCTTAAGGTTTTGTATTAGTCATTCGCTATGCTAAATTTTATCTTAATCATTAAAAATAATTTTAATCAGAGTCACTAATATTTTTGTCCAAAAACAAAGTTAACCGTATTATCAATTATAAATTATTTATGTTCCAAATATTTTATCAAATTTTCCAAATTTCAATCATATAATTGGAATTAATTATTTTAAATTTAATCTGTTAGAGGGGTTGACAGACCAGGGTTTTTGAGTAAAACATTTTAAATGTTTAAAATGTATTTCTATCAAAGTTAAATGAATAATTGGTTATAATGACATAAATATGATTAATATATGTATATTTTATGTAATTATACTTTGAAATCAAATAGATATATAATTTAACAACCAAAATAAATAATACTAATAGGTTGTTTTGTATTAAAATTTTGTAATTTTCACTATTATCCCAAATTGATGTTTCCCTCAAATATTAAAAATTCACCCAAAACTAATTTGAAATTATAAATTTTAAATCATTTCCATTTTATTATAATAAATTTCTATTAGTTTCTAAAATTATTTTTTTATCATTCACAAAATTACATAAAAAGATGATATATTAGGAAAAGATATATAGAATTTACCAAAATATTGTTTTTTTTTTATATAAAACCATTATAATTTTTTTAAGAATATATAATTAATTTTTATATTTCTATGTATAATGGATGGTTTATAAATATATCATTTAAATAAATTTAGAACGCAATGTGTAGTTTTTTATAAACTCGATGTTTCCTGTAGTGCAAGCTAAGACGGTGATAATTGTAGCACAAACATAACAAGTGGTAACATATAATGAATGTTATACTTACTATATAAAAAATTAAAGAAATAAAATAATGTTAATTTATTTAAAAAACTCATAAAAATCAGGGTGTTGCAATATATCCCCCTTAACATGAAATTTTCCCTTGATATTCATCATTCAGATACAAAAAAATTGGATAATAATGCATGATCATGTCCTCAAGTTCCCACATAGAATCTAATAACTCAAGGTTTCTCCAAAAAACATTGAATATATAATTATTCATATTTCATAGAAAATTTTCTATATGATTTTTAATTTTAACTCGTTGTTCCTAATAAGAATGATCATTCTCCAATGCTATGAACTTTTATTTTAGTACATATTAAGGGTAAGGTATGTACATACCTAAGAGAATTATATGGAACACGTCATGGACTTGATAGGGATCTAGAGAAAGTTCCAAGAGATAGGCTACCACAATAATATGATACGTAATTTATAAGAGTCTAATTTTCATAGGTATTATTTTCCATTTCTTCATGAATCTCATAACAATATTCTAGAGAGATATTTGATGAAACACCTTCATTTCAACATCAAATTATAGAACATTCCAACTTTTATAATCAAATACTTTCTTCTAAAATTTATCCACCTTGATATATTAATGAATATTTCTAACCTTATCAGCTATTTATTTAGTGATATAAGATCCCATTATTTTATTTCTCCATCCACATCGCATCACATTGGAGCTCTACATTTATTCCCATAGTGGGATGTTTATTGTTCAATATTAATGCAAAAGGGAAATATATTTTTAAGAAAACTCAACTAATGTAAGTTGTTGATCCCAAAAACCTTTTAAATCCAATGAAATAATATCAACATTTCTTTTAGGTATTTAATTATTATTTCATACAAACCATTCATCTAATAATGATAAGCAGTGCTAAAACTAAAATATTTATCAATTCTCTCCTGACGACTTTTCTAAAAAAATGAGGTAAACCTCAGATCCTAATCAGATATAATTGAATGTGGTAATTCATGCATCCTTAAAACATCATTAATATATATCATATAAATCTGATCCATATCGAAGTCTTCTCTTATCATAATTAAGTATGGTAATATAATAAGGTGATCGACTACCTCCCTTAAAAAATTAATCCATTTAGATTTTTTGGGGAGTCTATTGTCAAAATACATAGTGATATTCTCCCATTTACATTTGGGTTTGGGTAATGGATTGAACAAACCCATATAATTTTTTCTTTTATTGTTAACTTTCTAGAATACTACGTAGTGAGATACAAACTCTACAATATTCATGTTCATACAACCCCACCAGATGAATTCATTCATGTCTCAATATATCATTGTAAATAAAGGATAATTTGGGAATGATGAACTATGAGCTCTTTATAATAGTATCTTCTTCAAATATGGTATGGATAGAACACATAAAAAATTCTTGAACCATATAATTATATCCTATTCAAGGTTAAACTCATGAAAATTTCAATACTTCTTGGACATCTCTATATATTTATTCTACGCCTAGTTAATATTCACATGGATAGATGTTTGAACATTGAATTACATAGGATAATATTCTTCCCCTTCCTTTAATTGTTCCTGATCCTTCCTCTATTAAATATATAAATATTATATGTTTTGTGATTCTCGTCTTGTATAAGTTATAATGAACCATTTAACTCAATGTATCAACCACGTTATTCTCTTTCCCTTGTTTGTAATGTATTGAGTAGTGGCAATAATTTATCATCTCTGAAAATCTTATCTAGTCCATGTTCAACTCCTTATATGTAAATATATATTTAAAAATTTATAATTATAATATATATAACACTTTTATCAATAAATATAATTCATATGTATCTTTAATGGAAAAAAACTCTTTCTATATTAAAATCCATAGTTGGCTAATTTTTCTCTTGGATCTTCAAATTTTTCAAGGAATAACTGATAACTGTGATACTATTAATAAGAAAAAAAATCCAAATCCCATTTTTGTATTATGTAATATAGATTACAATCCCTTCTCTACTATAGGATAATGTAAGCACAATTGTGCATAACAACCTTCTCCTTTAGTTTCTTCACTTGTTCCTCACATTAATCTACCTAGAATAACTATGAACCCTTCAAAGTGAACATTGTAATAGGATTAAGTAGTTGTGAGGAATTATTTTTAAATCTTTGATAAAATCCATATAAACCAAGGAACATACAGATCTTAATCGCCATGGTTTTTCTATTCCAATATTCAATAGCCTCCATCATTAATGGATCTACTGAAATATTATCTCTTAAGATTATGTGTCCCAAAAAATAAAAAAAAAATTGTAACCAATGTTAAAACATACTAAAATTATATACATATTATCCTTCATTAGGGTCTTTATTATATTTCTCATATGGTTTTCATTATCTCAATTTCACGTTGAATAGATAAAAATACCATCTATAAAGACTACCAATAAATGATAAATGTAATCTCTAAAGACTATATTCATCAAATTCATGATGATAGTAGAAGAATTAGTAAGACTTAAAGACACCATGATATATTTATAGTGTCCATACCTATTATAGAGTTTCTTCTTGAGTATACCCTCTTTATTTAACCTCAATTAATATTATCACGAATAATGGTCAATCAAGGAAAAGTATTGAGATCCAAATTGTTGCTCAAACAAGTCATAAATTTTGGTGAGTGGATACTTGTTCTTGATTATGCTCTTATTCGAAATCCTATAATCAATGTATAGTTGAATTGATCCATATTTATTTTCAAAAAATACAACAATTTCACACCAATTTGACACCAATTGACCTCTAAATCCCTTATCAAGGTTTTCGTGGAGTTTCATCTTTAATTCATACAAATCAATGGTGGAAATTAAATAATGAGTCTTTGAATTTTGTGTGGAACTAATTATGTGTTTTATCAAGAATTAGACATCACATTTTTGTGGAACTGTAGAATACAATTCTAGTATCACATTCAAAAATTTGAAAATAATCAGCATACCATATATTTCATGTTTCTCACCATCCATTTGAGATCAACAGACCTTCTGAATGATAATTAAGACAAATAAACTATATGTACTCTCCATAAGAAGTTCATAATTATTTTCACATTTATTGAAAATAATAGTTTGGCTTGAAATATCAAACATAAATTACCGTCCATGATAATTCATATGGGATTTATATAGATAAATCCAATCCACAACTAAGATGACATAAAATTCAATTAAATGAAGAATGAAAAGATTTTCAAGATGCATATTCCCAAAAATGTCAACTAGAGGGGAATCATAGACTTGATATGAAACCATTGTACCATTAGTGGTTTTCAAAAATAATTAAAATTCTAATCTTCTGGGTGGAATCATAATAACCATATAAAATTATTTAGATATGAAATAGTGGGTAGATGTAGAATAAAATTAAACAATAACATTTCTAATGTCGATTGATGTATAACATTTTTTATAGATTGAGATATTTGAGTGGTCCTAGGAAATAAATTTTTCATTCCCACTACCATATAATTCAATTTTTTAGTAGGATATTAATTGAATTATATATTGAAATCACCATTAATGTGGTTCGTTAAGGTTCCATCGATTGAATTAAATCAAAAACCATAGATTAAGAAACAATTATCATACATAGGAACTACATAATCATAATTAAACATGTATAAGATGTCAATATTTGACACCTTAATTAATCAATGACACCTTAGGATTATCATAGTTTATTTATAGAGTGATTATATTCAAATCATTCATGATAGTTTGTGAAGAGTTTTGGAATTCTCAAAGCATATCCCTCAAGGTTTTCAAACCAAGTGTGTAGTAAGGCCCATGGTCGTTCCCTAGTAATAGATCATGTCTATCTCAATATGATGTTTTTTGGGTTGTTACACCTATTTACATATATTATAGAGCCTCTCCCACTTGTAATACCCATATAGGGTTTAATTGTTAGGAAGCCACTTTCTCTATAATTTACCTAAACTCCATAAAAGTTTCTTCTACTTTCCCTCATCCTTATACTTATCCATAGTTATTTCATTAGTGTTTTCACAAAAGATAAATTCACCAAATTATTAAAGGTAAAATAAATTTTTTCTCTCATACCAACTATAATGACATTCACTTAATATGAATTAATATTTTATTAACATTAAAGAATAAATAAAACATTACACAAGAAGTTTCCCAATGAAAATATTATTTTAAATCCTTTGAAAACATGTAAACAAAAAACTTGTACATAATTGAGATATATTATCTCCCACTATGATCATCGTTACTACAACCCTTCACAGACACATCATACACTATATATATCCTCTTATCCTAGGGAAAGGAAACATAAAATGGTGTAAGCATAGATGTTATGTAAGGGTAAAAAAATAGAGATATGTTTTCATAATCATGACCCTATGGTTACGATAACCTGAACATGAAATTATAGGATCATTCCCATCATATTAGTAATGAAAAAACCATAATTATGACTAAAATATTGGTAGTTACAAATAAATGAATGATAAGGGAATTAAAAAAATAATAAATAAAATCATAACATAAGAATATGATGTTGAATTATAACTGACACATAAATATGTAATATCATTCTGTACAAGTCATGGTACATTGAAAAAAATTAACAGTGAACTTCAGGGGGACTACACCAACTGGGCGCAACACATTATCATCCATAGTTTTAGTCCATTTTTTTAATCTATTGGGTTCCCCCTTCTTCCCATAGTGGATTGTATTTTCTAATATTTTAATAGATGATTGTTTTTTCCCCTATTTATATACTAAATCTAGCTATTTGAATTATTTCCCATCATTATCTCATGATATATAAATCATTATCCAATGAATTAAAGGGATATATAGGTCCCATCCACCTCATTATGAAGTCAAATATAAATGTTCCATAAGAACATAAACCATTATATCATAACCCATGAAATGAAATAGGTTTATAAACACGTAATCATGTCATAACCTTTGTTAAAAGAGATAGGTTACAAAAACAATCAATGAAATCATTTCCCAGGAAAGGAAGTTGGTTATATTAAATTATAACCTGTGGAAGAGAAAAATGTTTAATAAACATAATACCATAGATACATAAACCATTCAAAGAAAAAATATGTGTGGAAAACTTTGATAAGATTCCAATAGAAGCATAAGTTACAACCACATATCTAATCATAGATGGAATATACATTGTAAATATCATATATAAACATTTATTGAGGAAAATATACTTACTTCTTTGATAAAACACTTTTTAATACATGAATCATCTTTTACACCATATTTATATGAAAATAGATTTTTAAAACCTATAACTGACTCTTTTATGAAAATATAAAAACTTTAAAACACGAAAATGGTCTTCAATATCATTTTAATATCATATTTTAAATCATTTTTTATAAATATGGTTTTTGAATAATAAAAATTTTCAACCAAAACAAAATGGTAGATTTTATTAAAAACATTTTCTAAATTACATAAAGTACCAAATAATTGAAGATGGAACTTATACAAGGCTACATGATTAATAACTATATTCAAAGTAAAAACATGAGTTTTGTTGATATATTTATAATTATATTTCATTAATGTAAGTGTAATCATAAATAATCTTTACTAATTATGAGATTCTTGCAATAAACTCTTTGCACATGGAATATTTGAATCATACTCCATATATAAGATACTGAAATAACATGATCATTAAAATATCATTAAAATAATAATATTTATGACATTACATATCAAATATCATTATATACACCACTTAAAATAATATAGGTTCATAACAGAAATTGTGTCTTAAAGAAGAAAAATTGATACATTATTACTCTACCAATTTGGTAACTTTTGAACCATAAAACCCATTAAAGGGATATAATAAAATAGTTATGGAAATAAAAATTAAATTATTTATAAAAATAATATAATTTATTCATGGTAAGTGTATAAACTATTCAAAATAGATGGTTGGTGAATAATGTTTAAGTCTGACAAAAATAAAAGTGAGATAAGAAAACCCATACCTTATGCCTTGAATCTCTTCATAATCATTCAAACCTCATTTTATAACAATATAAGTTTATTATAGAAATTCCAAATAAATATATTATTATACATAATAAAATATATTCTTTATATTACATTATTATTGACAATTCAATGACAATGTTAGGCTTCATTTATTATTTTCATTGTTTTTCATACATGTGTTAACTTTTTATTATTGATCCTCTTGCTTATATCATGATTTACATAATTTTATAAGGTGAAATATGATATTAATATCACATATATATATATATATATATTATATAAATATTTATAATAATCTATAAATTTTAGAAATAGAAAATAAAATATAGCATTTGTGGAGACGGTAGACCGTTTGTACACATGGACATTGTTTTCATTTTATTATCATTTTGAATGAAAGAAAGTAAATAAAATATTTGTAAATATATATAATAAATATTTGAGTAGAAATATTTTTTCTAAAAATAATATATATTTACTAAACTCATCCTTAAAACACTCCATGAAAAGTGTGAACGAATCCTATCACTTTGAGGAGGTGGTAGTGCACACATCCATAATCAATGTTATCATATTTACACAAAAATGAAAGAATAAAGGGATGTTTTATTTGATAATTATATATTCATAAAAACATAATAATTATAAAATATATCATCTAAAAAATAGTATTTAGATGATAATTCTCAACCATGATAGGTGGTAAAGTAAAAATGAACGACATCATTTTGTGAGGTGGTAGTCCACCATACACACGAACGACATGTTTGTTACTTATTAGATGGACGTGTTTATAAGTTTAGCATAAAAAAGTAGAATAAAAAAATTTATTTTTTATATTTAGGTAATTATATTATTATGGTATAAGAATATTTTATGTGGTGGATTGTAAAAATAAAATAACAGAGCTTGTGAGAAAATGTTACCTCTTCTTGGGGTAACTCCTCTTGGTTTTCACAAAAGGGATTCCTGTATTGGATTTCACCCTAATAAGATGATTTTATGGGGAATTTTGGGATTTTATGTTTTAATTTCGTTAGAGTTTGGACAATTAAAAGGTCTTTATTGTTTTTAATAAGTGGTTTTTATGAGTGACGTTCAATAGTGCATGAGGAGTGACATGTTTTATTTTTTTAAAATGGAATTCCACATAGTGTTTTACCATGTATAGTGTCTCCAATAATGATAACAAACAATAAAATTATGTAGAGGTTCGAAATATAATATAAAATGGATTTTGGAAAAGTTTATAGTTAATTTTGGATTCATGTTTAACGCTCTGTCCTTTTTTAAAGTAATTTTTTTCTTAACTGCATTAATTAATTTTAATCACTTTCAATAATAGTTTTTGTCCAAAACTAATTTTTCCATATTATAACTTAAAAATTATTCTTATTACAATTATTTAATCAAATTTCACAAATTCCAATCACATAAGTTTTATAAATTAATTTAAATTTAATCCCATAGATGAGATGAAAAACCAGGTTTTAATGTAAAAATATTCAAAAGTTTGACATGCTTCAATATCAAATTTCAATGTGAAATATGTCCCAATTTAATAAATTGGATTAATTTAGGTTTTTTAGTAGAATTATTATTTAATAACAAATTAATATATTATTTAGTAGTATAAATAAATTAGATAAAAAGGAGGGTTGAAATTAAAAATCAGTATTTTCACTATTCATCCAAAAATTAGGTTTTTTAGAAAAATACAAAAAATTCACACAAATAGAATAATTTCATTATGAATTAGAAAATTTAATATAATTTTTAAATTTACATTTCTTAATGTTTCTAAAATTAATTATATTATTTTTCAAAGGACTTCAAAGCTGTTATTTTAGGAAAATATATAAAGACTTTAGAAATTTTATGTTTTATTATCAATATGTTTTATTTATATATAGAAATTATAAATAATATTTAAAAACCAATTATTATTATTATTGATATTACTATGTTTAATATCCAGGTTTAAACTATCTCTTTTTAATTATTAAAAAATAATGTTTTGTTTCATAGAAACTCAGTGTTGTCTGTAGCGCAAGCCAAGTCGGTGCTATGGGTAGTGAAATCATTACATGTTGTATGATATATTGAAATTTTATAATTATTGTTTCATTTAACGCAAGGCATAAAAAAATAAATTTAAAAATAAGGATCATAAAAACTCAGGGTGTTACATGATCCTATTGAGTTCTAAAATAAAAAAGAGATATTTATAAAATTGTATTAAAATGGGTATTTAATATGGTGATGTGTAGAAGAGGTATTGGCCATGAAAAAATATTTTCGGGGTGATTATTTTTATTTAATGAAATTTATGGAAAAAAATTTATTAACAATCTTTTGAGGTGTTATTTCTTAATTCTTAAGATATTATACCATATCTTTAATTTTCTTAATGTATTTCAAAACCGTATAGTTATAATGTTATATGAATGTTACCACATAGATTAGGTGGGTTATAGTGACATAATGGGATTATAGAACAAACCTATATTTTCTAGGTTCTTATATATTCTATCTTATTTCACATCCATTTGATATTCAAGGTAGGTCATATGGTTGTATGGTGAATGTGGGACACTTGGTGGATCGTTTGATCATGTTTGGATATTTTCTGTCAGTTTTTTTCATTTAGGCCATTTTGACCAATTAATTTTTTTATATTAATTATTTGTATGTTTTTATTGTACTTAAATTAATTTCTCCACTATATCATATATAGATGTTTAGTTATGATTATCCCTAGTTTCATATTTATTAAAAAAATATCGAAATTTTATTCTTTATGTATGAGGTAGAAATCATCCTAATTGTTTATTATTTTATTACATTGAACTTGATTCCATTCTATAGGAATAAGTAACATCCTTTAGTCCATGTTGAAGATCGGGTCAATAGTTTGGCTGGATATCACCGCAAACTAGTTCATTAAAAGTTAATATTTGGAAGACAGATCTTATACCCTATCTCACAACTAGCCATAGATCTATATCAATAACTCTATTAGAATAAAACACATAATAACTTTTCATAAAATTTCCACAAAATCGTCATTATATACATCCATATCACATAATCTATAGTTACAAAACACCCATATAAATCATGATCCCATATACCATGCACAAACCAAAATAATGACCCTCAAATTATAGATATATATTTGATCTCAATACTCCCCTTTCAAACAATGAAATATAATGTATTTAATTGATAAAATAAATATAAATATATAAACCCATTAATAAAACATCTATAATACTATAAAATACTCAAAGGAGTATCAAATGGTTTTTCGGGATCCTTTACAAAATTTTACTATGAAAACATTCCACACATAGACTAAAAGATAATATACATTATCCTACCTCTTAACATTAAACTATGATGATCAAACAAAACTAATGAATAAATCTCCAATTCTATACTGATTAAACCAAACTACACTTTGAACCAATGTTCTATACTCATCCCCTTATTATTATCACTTATATGTAGCTCTCTTATCTAAATATTCAATTCACATACATTACTATTACTAAGTGACACTATAAACCCACTACAATATTTAGTACTCTTATCAATGACACATTGACATAAATGAATAAATAAAAATAGTTCAATATTGTTCACTAAACCCATTTTTGTAACGTCCCGGATCTGGGTGCCACTCAATGGGTGCCCCGAACCCGATTCGTCACATGACCTCAAACGCATTTCCCCATATGTCAGAGGCTGCCGACTAGTAGAAAGGGCCCATGTCTGATAGTGGGGAAACTATGCCCTTATTTGTCAAAGTGTAGTTTAGTGGAATAGGTAAATAGCATACAATAAGCGGAACCAGTAAACAAAAATTAGAACATAAATAGATAACAGATAATAACAAAGAAACCAATAGCCATATATATAGATGAAAATGATGCATGTCACTATTATATAAAACAACCAAAACATGTTACACTGCAATTCAATATCACTGAATTACAAGTACAGAAAATAAAAACAGAACAGCCAGTGGCATCGCGAGCCCACGTTCGGTCCCATACTGCCCCTACATCCCAGCAATAATCAAGTACTTGTATAGGGACCCTTGACCTTATCCACTACTGTAGGAATGTAATTTTATTGGGCCGAAGACATGACACAAACAGGGTGTGAGAAATAAATCCCAGTAGGCACCCACCAAAGGCCCTTTCCCAACTGTGTGAAAATATGCAACAACATTGTGTAGTAGTAAAATTCAATAAACTAAGCAGTACTCAAAAGTAACTAACTTACCAGTTATATTTCCATTTTATTATTCTTTTAGACATTCAATTTAAGTTATCACCATAGTGAATATTCTATGTAAATCATCAAGCATCCTCATACATGTAAACCCTTCACCTCAGGTAATGATAATCCAAAAACAAGAATATGGACACATGCATATCAAATATTTCCCACAGGCGTACGAGGTGTCGCCCACAGGAACAGAATCAACTACCCATGGGAACAGAAGAAGTTTCCCATAGGCTAAGTAGTATATTGCCCGCAGGCTAATCACAACACTTACCTCAGGCTAAAAAATTAACCGGGACATTCCCAACATGTAAACAAGAAATAAACATGAAATTACACTCATGGAAATTCTATAATCATTATTATAAAGGAATACCCTCAGGTATCCTGGCTGTAACACCCTAGTTAAATAAAGAATATGAGAATTTCATATTTATCCATATTTGTGAATAAGATATTGATATGAATTTAGAGGGGATGCTATGCTCGATGGCGTACCCAACACGCAACAACGAGTTTCTTGGGAATCTTACGTTGCACTCTAATAATAAAATAATATTATTTTAAATAGTAGTTAACGCCTAGCCGTTGTAATGGTGGGAATGAACAGAACTAACTAAAAAATGATTATATATGTTTTTCAAATACTTTTTACTTTTTACAATAAATGTTAGAGGATTAAAAAATGCAAATGAATCAAATTTTAAGCGTAAACATTTTAATATTATTTAAAAGGTCGATTAAACGCCTTTTGATGGTGAACCTCTTTTAAATCCACTATTTGACAATTTTATGTGTTATATTTTAAAAAATAAATTTCTTCTTCATAATCAGGACATCAATGTTTACTTTGCATAATTTTTTGGTATTTTTCCAAAAAAGTTCAATTTTTAATGAATAGTGAAAAATGTTGTATTTTAATTCAAAACCTATTTTTTATCTAATTTATTTATATGATTAGATTATCTTTTTAATTGGTTTTAAAGTGATATTAGAATATATTTTTACCATTTAATACAATAGTGGTTGTTGGAATTAATTTCTCTTTGAAAATGGACTTAAACTAGTGTCAATCTTTTGATACTTATTATTTCATAAAAACACGTTATTTGCTCTGACAGCAGGAATTAATTATTAATTTAATTAATGCAACTAATATGTTTTTAATTTTGTAAAATAGACATCATTTTTGAATTCTGAATATCAAATATAGCTTAGGGTGAACTTTTGGTAATTTTCTAAAAAAATTCAATTTTTGATGAATAGTAAAACCACAAAGTGGTACTTATAAAAACTGATTTTTCCGTTTAAATGAAATTTTTCCATCATTGTGTTTTGAATTTAAAAAACCCAACATACATGCTTGTCATTAATAATTAAAACCTGGTTCAATGGGATTAATATAATTTTTTGGTGAATAGTAACTTATTAAGTTTTTAATCGCGATTAGAGGTAATTGGTGTAGTATAAGGTAAGAATAATGTTTTAATAAAATGAAATGACCTAGAAACATGTCATACCCTCATTGGATGTGTCCTGGCCGACCATGAAAATCCATGTGTCAACTTGGGGACCCCATGGAGCCACTTTGGTTGGAAAATGACATAAATACCTTTTTATTTAATGTTAAAGTAAAAATGACACAAACATGAAATGTTTTACTAAAAAAACATTACATGGGGTTATACAAGTCATATTTTTGACTATAAATAGTCATTGGAAAGATAAAAAGATTTCCTACATCATTTTATTTTTTTATAATGTTTAGACATTAAATAAAGTAAATTATTTATGACATCATGATGATGCAGCGATGACCTCATTATTTAACGATTTAAATAAAATGGAAAGATACTGTAATATCTAAGACATACACACGTCCAAAACCTATTGGATGAGTGGATTTCGAACCCTTATAACCTTATATTAGAAATACATCAATTTGGGACCTTTAAATTCCGAAAATCATTTGAAAATAAAGTAACATTTTGTAACATTACAAGAGTGCCCCTCCTCTGCTCTTATAAAAGGCCCCCACCTCTACCTCCATACCCACACTCCCAAAGCCTTTGGCTCGGCCAAACCCTTCCCATTCTGTCTATACACTTCCCTCTCTTAATCCTTGAATCCTAACTTTAGGAATAAGTCTTCCCAAGGCATCCTTTGAGCTCAAACCAAAGGGAGTTACCCGATTTTAAGGTAATGTCTTCACTTGAGTCCTTTTGTTTTATTTTGCCTCTCCAACCCCCTAAACTCTTTTTATTCATTTCTTTTGTAACAACTACAGTATCATAAATATACTATGATGTTTTTATAAGATGTATTCGAGCTAAAGATACACACACCTACATATAATGGTTAAAAAACATATTGTTTATGTGGATGGTGAATTTCTAACTCATGAAACGATGATTGTTCAACACTCATATAACACCTTCAAAGGTGGCCATTAAGATGTCAATATAATTATATATGATATATAATATGTTTATGTTTTACATAAACTTATGTATTTTTCATTTATTGCTTACATTTATGGTTTCCATTATGGGTAAACATGATATCTTCATTTAAGGAAGTGCGGACTACCGCCCCCTCAAAGTGATGTGATTCGTTAATGCCATATGTGGGACGTATAAAGGATGGATTTAAAGTTATTATATATGATGTTATAATGGAATTATAATATACCTCTATATCATTATTATTTCTTTCCATCAATGTATGAGATAGAAATGAATGTAGCATTCATGCGTACGTACGGCTTACCGTCTCTATCAACGGTGCATTTCATTTCTTATCCCCAAATGCAATGTACTATTATAAGTACATATTTATAATGGATATATATAATGTATGTTACATATAAATGGTGAATATAATTATGGAATTAAAATATACATACCTCTCATTTAGTTTTAATTCCATTAATATGACAATGAAATGAAAGTAGTGTTCATGTTTACGTACGCCTTACCGTCTCCATGAACGGTGCATTTCATTTCTTTCCTATAAATGATTATGTAATATTATAAATACATGTATATGATGGATATATATTATATATATGATATCCCAATCATGAATATAATTCTGGATATAATTAACCATTGACCATACGAACAACATGTAATTGTAAGAAGTTCACTTTCAACTTAAGAACCAAATATCGACAAAACAAACATTATTAACATAAATGATTACATAATGTTTATAAAATGTAAATAAGTGATGAAAAAGGATTAATGAACTTGAAAAAGGTTCTTAAGCATATAGAAATTAACTCAAGTTTATTATTCCAGACTTTAATGAATGATCGAGTCAAGTCGGACCCGAGGTAAGGGATCCTACTCCTCTCTTTTTTTAAGTACGCTCTTTTATGTCATTCCTTTTAAAGATCATATTTCTTGTTATTGGGATGTTATTTTATATTACTATTACTTTAATTTTTATGTTCATATTGTGAGATACCCTATTCTCTCACATCAATCTTTTTTGGATGTTTTGAGTGGCGCCGTTAGGCTGCCGAAATTTCGTAAGAGATCCTACTCCTCTCGTTCTTTTTAGGTACACTCTTTTATTTAATTCTATTTAAGATCATCTTTATTGTGATTGGGATGTTCTTCTATATTTATATTGTTGTAAACTTTATGATAATATGATTAGAGACTGTATTTGATCTCATCAATCCATTTTTGTAAGTTTTAAGTGGCGCCGTTAGGCTGCCGAGTTTTCAAAAGGGATTTTTCATCTCACTTTTATTCTCGTGAGATTTATGCTACATTTTCCACAAATTACATTGAGTGGTGTATTTACTTCCCATTATTTTACTCATTGTGTAATATAATTTCATTTATGAGTATTTACATCAATGTTGTATTGTCCTTCTTTCACGGGGTGTATGTTTCGAAAGATACCCATGTTTGTAAGGGAACCTTTCACCGTCCTCTTTTTAAAAGACTTATTTTGTTATGTCTTTTAATTCAAATACTATTATGTTGTAATATGTTCTTCTAAATCGATATTTATGTAAATTTTATGTCCATGTGATGAGATCCCCTTAAACTCTCTCATCAACACTTTTTCTGAAATTTTATGTGATGTCGTTAGGTTGTCGAATTTTACCAAGTGAACTTCTTAACCCAATTTCGATTTATTTGGGTTCAACATGTATTTAATGAATATGTATTCCATTGAATATGTGTAAATAACCTTTACTGATATAAGCTCGCAATCTGGTTTGTGATACCACCTTTCCCATGATTCTCTGGTCTAGCTCGACTCTCCTGAACATCCCACTCAACCTTGTATAGAAACTCTCTACCCTCTGGTGACGTGAATCTCACCCGGCGACGATAGAAATCCCCAAAGGCCCTAAAGGGAACCAACCATTCCATCCCAAGACTGACATCATATATCATCATCACTAAGTCATAGAGGTCCCAAAGGAATTAACACCCACCAACCTCATGGGGGAACTCCTTACACAGACGCACACTAGCCGTTCTAGTTCCCAATAGAGTGTCTAATGTCATAAAATCAGAGGAAGTAGAAACACCGAGCCTCAGGCTCTCCACAATGGGTACATATATAAAACTAAGTGTAACACCCATAGGAAAAAGTAATAAAGATAAAACAGAAGCTACTAGAATAGTACCTCTGATAGTATAAGGTTCGAGATCCTACTCCTAATGGGTCTGTTGCACTGCATATGTCTGCCCAGTGCCATGACCCTATGATACAGCTTGGCTACCTTGAGCTGTCCCTCTCTGCTGCTTCTGAGATCCTGCTGTCTAGCTACCACGACGACGTAAACCATCCAGGACTACACACTTTGACATATTCCGGTTTCCCGACTGTTAAGAAGCTGCTAGTTTTTCTCCCGCACGCCGAGTCAATACAGAACCCCTCTTACTAGCCACTGGTGGAAACGCCCTGCAAAAGTGCTATAGATGACCCATCCTACCGCAAGCCTGGCATTCCACTAGGTCACGTGGACACTGGGGTCGCTTGTGCTCCTCCTACCACACTGGTAGCTCATGACCTAGCCACCTGAAAAATTCTCTTGGATGGTACTACCACCTTGAGAGGAGTCCATCCATCTCTTCCTCTTACCAATAGAAATAGTACCATAAACTGGTGCAGAACCACCTTGGCCCACCCCACAAGCTTCCTGAAGGTTCTTCTCTGTAATCAACACCTGGTTCACAATAGAATGTATTGAAGGCAGCTAGAAAAAAATTCGCCAGTGCTTGTATGACATATCGAAGGCCATCCTCAATGCTTCAAGCTCTCAGAATCTCATCGACCACCAGAAAAATTGTAAAACATTTAAGCTCGGTGAAACGAGCAGAACAATCCATCACCGACATAGCGCCCTGCTGCAGATTCATGAACTCTCGAGCTCGATCTGCCCTTAGTCTCTCTGGGAAAAAGAAGTCATAGAAGGATGTCTGGAAATCATCCCATGCCATGTCTCTATGATGCTCTGGCAGGTTGGTAACATCCCACCACCTCTTGGCAGAATCACGTAGCTTATAAGTTGCGAGCTTGACCGTCTGCCCCGGAGGCATCTCTAGGTGCTCGAAAATAGTCTCCATCGACCCCAGCCAAGACTCTGCAGCTTGTGGTTCACCATCACATGAAAATGTAGGCAGATGTTGCTACTGGAAGATACGAGTCAGCTCGGCCAAAGATGTGGCAGCCGGCGGTGCTCCCTGAAAGGTCCGCATGAACCGCATAAATCCTTCACGGAACTGCGCCTCCGCGCCTGTGTACAGTATTATGGTTGGCGCTGCATCTGCCTCTGTTGGAGGATAAAATGGTAGCCCCTGGCCAACCATCCCTAGAGAATACTCATTTCCGCTCTCCTGGAAAACAACGCATGAACATCTCTGTGGCATGAAACTACAAGGTCAAATGCACACCTTAGATCTAGATCATTAAAACTGAAAACGAAGGAACCAAAAGGGGAAGAGGAGGAAGAAGGAATTCAGGATTGCATAAAAAGTCTAAATGACGTGTATACTGACTACACAACATGTACCTGACTTATCTTCCCCTGCCCGGGACCTTCTACATGGCCAAGCCACACGACTCCCATTAAACAAAACTACACATCGTATATATAATCTACAGAGCGTGTATGGTGTAATTTTCGAACTGCCCATGTCATTTGTGACACAGCCGACTACTCGCCTTG
The DNA here is from genome assembly GCA_963277665.1 of Viscum album. Classification (NCBI taxonomy): domain Eukaryota; kingdom Viridiplantae; phylum Streptophyta; class Magnoliopsida; order Santalales; family Viscaceae; genus Viscum; species Viscum album. Next base: position 370,934,431 of record OY728160.1, on the reverse strand, counting down.
ATACTACACAACGTGTTACACCTGCACATGGCGTGTACCCTTCCCCCTTTCCCAGGCACACAGTCAGGTCCACACGGTCTTTCACTGGTCAAGACTACTCGGTGTGTCCCTCAGGTACATAGCGTGTAACATATGAGCTTCGCTGACCCATGTTGTTCATTACATAGTAGGATACATGGCTCCAACTGCAGGGCATGTTCAATATAAACACGTCTTGTACAAGAAAGGATTACACCGGCTTGTGTTGTTAGTTACACAGCTAGATCCCTGGTAAGACCACATGTCGTGTACCATAGTGGAAATGGCGTGTATATATTATGTTATCCTCCGTCCATGTTCTGTTAGTTACACGAAGGAATTTGAGTCAACACTAAACGGTGTGTACTTCTGGTACATGGTGTGTTCTCCCCAAGCATTTCCCTTCTCCGTGTCCCTGCCCACACAGTCTATGACATGGGAAGAGACTACACAACATGTACTCAAAAAGTTTTCTTTTCTTCCCGAATAGAAGAACATACACGGTGTGTTTAAGGTACTGCATGGCATGTATACAGGGTTTCTTGATAGAATGCCTCATAAACATCTTTGAAATAGAGAAAATACTCAAAAACAACACCTAAGTGCCATATTCGGATCCGTGAGGGCCCAAACTCCCCACAAATCAAAGTTTGGAATCTTATATGTGTTATAACCGGATAAACAACAAATGATCCACCAAATTTCTATCAATGAGGGAACATACTCCCCAAAAACCAAAGTTTGGCATCCGTTCTAAAAACAAGATCACACAATAATACCCTATCAAATAGCAGGTATCAATTAAAGCATCTATCACAACAACATTCCCTTACTAGCACAAAATCTTTCACAACAACATGAAATTTCTAATGCACCTACATGGCATGGAAACTATGCATGGAATGTGATTTCTAGCATGTGCCCAAATGATGCATTGGATGGAATAACCTCATCTCTTTGGGTTACAACTAGATAGAACCCATGAATAAAATATAAACAGCACAATCACATGTGCATCACCCTTCAGTGAAAATCAATTCAACTGTAAAATTGAAAAATCAGAGAAAAAATTGCAACATGAGTTAAATTGGATTTTCCATTTACACGGGTTAGCTACGCCTGGGTACAACTTATTACCAACTCCCGTTCTCTTCCTATCCCTAACTAAGGCTCCAAATAGTACGTCAAAGAAAAGAACCTACCTCTGATACCACTTTGTAACGTCCCAGATCTGGGTTCCACTCAACGGGTGCCCTGAACCCGGTTCGTCACATGACCTCAATAGCATTTCCCCAAACGCCAGAGGCTGCCGACAAGCAGCGAGGGAATAGGTCTAATAGTGGGGAAACTATACCGTCATTTGTCAACGTACATTGTAGCAGAATAGGTAAATAACATACAACAAGCGGAAGCAGTAAAAAAATATAGAACAAAAATGGATAACTAATAATAAAAAGGAAACCAGCAGCCATATATATAGATGAAAATGAAACATGTCACTATTCTATAAAACATCCAAAAATGTTTCATTGAAATTCAATACAACTAAAGTTCAAGTACAGAAAAGAAAAATAGAACTACCAGCGGCATCCTGATCCCATGCTCAACCCCATGCTCCCCTACATCTTAGAAACAATCAAGTACCTATATAGGGACCCTTTCCCTAATCGCCACCTGCAGGAACGTAATCTGTTTGGGCCGAAGACATGACCCAAACATGGTGTGTGAAAAAAATCCCAGTAGGTACCCACCAAAGGCACATGCCCAACTATGTTAAAATATGCAAAAACAGTGTGCAATAGTAAAATGAAATAAACTAAGCAGTACTCAAAAGTAACTAACTTAATAGTTATATTTCCATTTATTATTCTTTTAGACATTCAATTAAGGATATCACCACAATGAATATTCTATGTCAAACTGCAAGTGACCCGAGACACATAAACCCGTACCATCAGGTAAAGCGAATCCAAACACAAGAATCTTCCCATAATCATATTGAATATTTCCCACAGGAATACGAGGTGTCCTGCAACAGCACAAAATCAACTGCCCACGGGCACAAATGAAGTTTCCCACAGGCTAAGCAGTACATTGCCCACAGGCTAATCACAATACTGCCCTCAGGATAAAAAAGTAATTGGGTAATACCCAACATGTAAATAAGTAATACACATGCAATTTCCCTCAAGTAATTTCTATAATCATTATTTTAAAGGCATACCCTTGGGTATCCTAGCCAAACGGCTAAATAGAGGAATGCACCCATGGGGTGGTCCAAGATCCAAGCAGCGATACCAAAAAGCAGTTAACTATCATATTTAAATTACCTATAAAATTATAGGTATTTATGTCAACAATGCCTCATCCATACAACACACCATTCATGGGTGCATATCACAATGATACACAAAATGAACATCAGTTGGAAATTAAACACCGAGCCACAAACCACGATCACCCGTGATTAATACACCCGAATGATGCCTTCTGAAACGTCCAAGAATATAATAGATATAAGGTAAAATAGTTCTTGTTAAACCTCAAATAACTTACATTAGAGGAAGAATTGGAACTATACACTCAAGGAGAAGGATGCTCTTAACTGTGCGGTTCTAGCAAGATTAACGGAGGCAGAATCAGTTTCCCGGTTCGCGATCGGAGGATCTCCAAAGCTCCAACCGTCTCCTAGAGCTTCCCTCCGGTGTTCTATGCTTCTTCAATGAAAAGAGTAGGCTACTACCCATTTTAAGCGAAAAATACAAAATAAACGGTGTGTACTATTGACTACATGGCGTGTACATTTCTCATTTAATTGTTCCTTTGGCGACACCGCCGCACTATTCACATGTCAACATGAGTACACAACGTGTATTTCTTATTACATGGCATGTAATGCCACTCCGCTGGCAGCTACTTCCACTGCCTTCCTATTTTCCTGTCGACCAACTACACGGAGTGTAGTCAGTTTTTACACCCTTCATTGCTGACATGGATACACACCCACTGTACTCATCCCACATGACCAAAGTACACAATGTGTGGAAAATTACACGACATGTATATCCAAAATTTATGATTTTCCCAATTTTCCTTATTCCCTCAAAAACACCTAAGGAAAATTGAAAATAAGTAACACGTACCTCAAAAATAAGAATTGGGTTCTTAAAATTTTCAATACCATACACCTCACAATCAAAGAGTTTCATAATTTGAAGGTTATCCTTCTAGCATTTCTTGTAGAATTTCCTAATTCCCAAAACCATGTATTATATTCCATAAAGATTGAACACTTAAAAGTACTTCCTCTGGATCATTAAAATATATCATATGCCAAACATGTATCATCTCAATATCTATTTCCATGTAGGGTTCCATCATGTGATGAAATAATTTACATCCCCTACTGGTATAGCTATCAAGGATGTCTAAATTCTATAAACCAAGGGAAAAAAACCCATCTCATTCAAAAAAGTATTTAGTAAATCTCACTAAATAGTTACAAACTCATCCACAACGTTTTTTAAAATCCCTAAACCTAAGCACCATGGTCCATACATTCAATGTGAATGAATAAAAATGTATATGGCTATGTATGAATATTAACAATTAAGGGTTTTTATTGACTTAATAACATTTAAACGTTGTTGTGGAAGTAATTAAATATCTTAAAACCAAGATAAATAGTTCATGAAACCCGAAACCCATTTGCATAAAATGCATAACACATGTTCCTTTGAAAAACGATTGATATTTCATTTACATCCTTCTGTGCTTGACAAAGATTATTAAGTGGAATCCATCAGACTATCTTAATTATGGTGTATCCATAGGTTAACATAATCACCCAAAATTTGAGTGATATTATCCTTCAATTTGGGTAATTATTGCTCTTTAATTGGTAATAAAATACGAAGATGATAGGTCTTATATGAATCAAATAGTAATATGCATCACATTCGCACACACCATTACCATATCCAATATCCTTTATATTATCCATTGGTGATAATCCTCAATCCCATTTAATTTAATAATTTATTATTAAACTCATGAGTAAATCTACATCCATTCACACATTCATCAAATAAATGCATCAATTCGTTATTGGTGTCTATGCTATGAACCATCCATAACAATGAAATCCAACACTGATGAATCAAAATTTTATCCATTAACATCACACTATCATACTAATTTAGTGTCATATTATCATATAATAATACTGATTATATTTACAAACAAATGTATACTATCATCCCTATCATTCATGTATATCATACTCTATATCATATAAATATTTTTGGAACCAAGTTTTTTCAATGATGGAAGTAGATAGTTTTTTTTCATTGTCAATCAACACTTGGTTGATCAGAGGGTTTTCAATAAAAGTTATATTATGGTGTAGGAATATTTATCATTGATGGTGGAATCATAACCATTTATTTACCAGCTTTTTGGATCTCAATATCTTCTGGATGGGGGCTAGCTTTATGAAAGATTTATTTCCACGACTGGCCCGTTAAAAATATAAAAATAGAATAGGTTTTGTGAATATTTATGTATCATGAAGATGTGAAGTCGTGTGTAGGGGTGAGGGTTCACAAATGTTTGATTTTTCCCAAAAGTGGTGTCACGTGGCATGGTTGAGGTGTGAGGGAATGAATGTAATATACATGACTGAGAATATTTTTTAATGGCATAATTTAATTATTTTTTTGTGAAGAAACTAATATTTAGAAACATGAATAAAGAAGTTTTTTTATAATTACATGGTGATGCTGAAAGATGCATGAAGACGCAATGTCTATAAAAAGGAAAAATCTCATAATTTGAGAAACATAGAGAATTTTTCAATTAATTAAATTTCTAGGATTTATTGATAATATCACTATATGAATGTTCTTCCCAAATTAGGAACTCTTCATGAGAAAAATCAATATGAAATGAATTTATATGAACTAATTGGCACATATTCATTTCAGAAAATGTAGCATTGTGAAGACTATGATTTCCTCAATAGGATTACTTTCTATGAGTTATATGAGCTTCACAAATGTATGAAGGTTCAAAATGTATGAAAAATCATTGAATCAAAATAGTGTTTTCATGTGGGATAGAGATTCACGCAATGTACGTACATGAACCACTAGTTTTCAACGTCTATTTTGAGTGAAAAATGCACTCATGGGCATTAATTTTGGACTAAAGTGTGAGTTGAGTATTCTTCTAATAAGCGATGGGGACCTATGTTCCCAATCTATTGAGGAGATCATCAACATAATATATAAATTAACATATCAACCAAGGTAGTGATAAAGGTTTTAATCTTTATAAGTGATCCAATACATGTTGTCTACTATCTCTGAAATTCTTATATAGTAAGTGAGATTGGTATAGAGTGACCATGTATGATATTTTTGTAATCCACAATATTTAGTGAAGCATAGTGGATTTAGGTACGATCTACTAACTTTCTTCATATTCTCATTGGAATAAACATTAATTATAAACCATGTAAAACTATTTTACTATCTTTCTATTTCTTTACATGGTTGTTTAATATTTTCAGAATTTCAATAGAATGGTTTAAAAACTACCTACTAAAATTTTGATATGATCTAACTCATTAAAGGGTATGTTGACACCCTAATTCTCCCCTCCCATATCAGGGAGTTCTGGGGTCTTACAAGTGGTATCAAAGTAAACCATTCTATGTTTAATATGCCTTTTTTGTTGTTTTCAAGGAAAACTTACTGAATGATTGGGGAGTCCCACATTTTTATTGAAGAAATATCTAGTTTTAGAATAATATAATGACATATCATCATTGATATCTTAAGATGGATGTTCCATTTTCCATAGTTCAAAGGGATTTAGGTTAGTGATGGGATATGTATTTCTATGAAAAAATAGATTTGAAAATGGTTGATGGAGATTGAAACTCTCAAAATGGTCTTATTACAACACTTTATGATCAAATCAATTTGATGGTAGTTAGAATCACTACATCGACATACATATGGTAGTAATATAAAAATATATATGAAGGTGATAAAAAGTAAAGGTGTCTAAACTTCTTGTTTTGTACAATGAGTTAAATGAAATGAAATTTTATCCAAATTTAAATTTATATTTTTTCACTCCTTTAATTACTTAATTTTTTGGATATATTCAAGGACTTGGAGATGAAAAAAAGCATATGGAAATTGTGATTAAATTATAAAGAATTACATAACCACATTTCAATCCAATAGTGTCTTCCATTGAGGAAAGACATATCTTTACGTTTTATATTGATGATCCCCTAAGTTGATTATTTGATTATGAAATGGGAGTAAAACAAGAAGACACTACAATTTACGTAACTAAGGAAAGGTAATTTACATCTATGGAAGAAAATGAAATTTCTAAAGTTAGTTATGAGAGACATGATGTAAATAAAAATAATCCCTCCCTCTCCCTTATCTAAAAAAATAAAGCAAAGAAAGGTGATATTTGAAGGAAATATTCCATTTTTTGTATTCAGTGTGGTAAAGTAGAGTACATTACCACTTGTTTCTCAATAAAATTTGATAATGCTGAAATTTATGTTGAAAAGTTGGAAGGGAATTAATGGAATTTCACATAAAAGGGAGAACTGAAATCATTAAATACATTACACATAAATATATTGTAGTAAAAATAAGGGGGATAAAATAATAAATTTTAAGAGGATGTAGAAGTAGTTTTTAAATCTAACATTGAAGTGTCCCTGATGGATAATTTTGAAAACATAGAACCTATTGAAGAAAAATAAAGTGAATCAAATGGTGTTTTATATATCATGGTAGGACTTGAGGTTTCACTTGATGAAGATGAAATTAAAATAAGGAAAAATAAAAATATAGGATCGATGTTGAAAAAATCATCAGAGTATGTGTATCATCTGGAAGTATAGATTAATCAACTACATTAAGGGGTATCAGAACTTTTGAAAATTCATGAAATCCCAGAACAAGTTGTGGAGTATAAAATCATGATAAAACAGTAGAAATAATTCATCAATGGCCATACATTGAGAATAATGTAAAATTCAAGGATAGTTTATATCCTTGAAGAAAAATTTATTTATTTAAGAATTAGATTGGAAACTGTATCCAAATCTAGTTATATATAATGAAATTACATACAGTTAGCTTTATAGTTGAAATTATTATATAAAGAGTTAATGATGAAAATGTGGGATTCGAGTTATCCTTAAATAATAAAAGATCTAAATTTATTGGGAAATGTGGAGAATTATATGATATAGAATCATTAAAGGCCGAGAAAATAAGATATATACAGAAGGTAGTAACAAGGTTGGACATATCATAACATAACATGATGTCCTAATAAAACATATTCAATCCAAATTGAGAAGTGATTTCAAAATAATCCTCAATTATCCAAATAGTATCCCATGTAAAATATCTCTACAAAATATGGGCACATGTGGAGGAATAGAAGTGATATGATGTTTCCTCTTATGAAATATAAATTTTGTGTCTTTCTAGCCAATACCATGTCTTACTATAAAGTGGTGAGGAGAAATCTAGATTAAGAGTTTCCTATAACTAAATGAATGATAATTGAACCATATACCTCATCATATAAAATAAATAATTTCAATGGATATGCATTTCACTATTATAACTTTGGAGATAACATTATTTATGTCAGGCTTAGGAAAGGTGTGAAAAATAACTATAGAAAAGAAAGTCATGTCAATACCTATTAGCCAAGTTTAACTTCTCGTGAAAATAGGTATTCTACTTTATAAGAATAATATAATTCTGATCCAACCATCCATACAGAAAATAGAACGGAAATGCCATCTTTTTCCACACCCAATTAGGTGTCTCATTTAATGAAATGATTAATATTATAAAATAAAATATTAAATAAATTCCACCTAAAACTATAAATAACTTTATCACATAGATTCTTGACAGTTGATGCTCAACCTAGCTGAGAAGAAATGTAAATTTTTTGAAAATGTTGAGAAAGGGGTTGATAGAATATTGAGATTTTGTAATGAATGTGAATTAAATATCATATTCATTGGACATATAGAATTAGAAAATGATGAGCTAATGAAATTAGATGTACTATATATAGATAGTTTTCAACACAATATCATAAATGTATGTCAAATCTATGACTGGTGACTGGTAGAGAAATTTAATCAGAAGGGGTGTACCATCAAATGGAATGAATAAAATTTTTCTCATAAATGGAAGTAGGAAAATGGTAATTTATACAAACTATATAGTAAATAAAACCCAAATTTATTAATAATTTAAGAGTAAAAAAAATTGTAATCGAATGTTGGGTCCAAATATTCAACATATCATGGAAAACATATCCATTATAAAGAAAATTATTAATATTCCCAATCTAAATCATAATTGAGAGACTACATGTGATGATTTAATATAATTAAATATGTTTCACAATTATTATTTCTTATGGAACAAAAGGGTATCATATCTTCTTTATCTCATCCTCATAGATATTTGTGGTCTATTGAAATTTTATATAACATATGGGGAGAGGAATTTTTTTTATTGTTATAGTAAAATGGAATGTGTGATGTTTATGTTGTGAAAATAAGATGTAATATAATTCCGGAAGAGATATCATTAAAGGCTTGATAATGATATAGGTCACACAATCATGCTATTAATATCTAACAATTTAATAGAATTCACCTTGATAGATATTGAGTAATACCGTAAGAAACACAGGACCAACCACGAGGTATGTTAAGTAAGAAGACCACCAAAAAATTGGGTTGTTGAATGAAGAAATTGAAAATATAACAATATGTAAAAAATCTATGCTAATTGAGAGTTTTGTTTCTCATAGTTACTAGAAATATGAGGTTTATGTTATGGGATAAACTCATAATCAAATAGTACCATTTATAGGAGTGGACATGACACCTTATAACATATGAACTAGAATAAATCCCTCACTAAATTATTTTCATGTGTTTGGAATCAAATGATTCATCTTAATCAAAGAAGGAAATGAAGTCATGTTTGGGGATGCAACATATGAGGGAATGCACCTATAATAGTCAATGCAGAGTAAAGAAAAAAAATTCTACAATAATCTTCTAAGAAGTTACATGGAATGAAATGATGTAATGTCATTATAAAAATCTTTGAATTATATATTAGATCATAAATTGATATTATTGAAGGTGAAAAAGAAAGTGGAAGAGGGAGAGATTCAAATATTGAAATTGTTTAAGGTCTTCCCATCATTCAAGCCTCTCAAAATGTTGATGATTGAGAAGTTTAATTAGAAGAGAAAACAATTACAGAATAAACTCTACCAGAATATCACAAGAGAAATAAATGAGTAGAATTTAATCAATATGACATTATTAGGGATTGGACTTTTCCTAAACAGAAAAAGAGAATGATAATTAATAACATTATGGAATTCTATAAATTGTGTAACCTTCCAATTTTGATGATGTAATAATGGATGAATCATGGGTCAGGGGAATGGATGAAAAAATATAAAAGATTGAAAAAATATGCCTTGTAATATTTTTAAGAGACCAAAAAATAAAAATGTGATCAGAGAAATTTAGATCTTCAAAAATAAATTTAATGAGTTTTGAAATTTTATTGGATACAATGATCTCATAGTCTGTAAAAGCTATGTATATATCTAATGAATTTATTTTAATGAAATTATTTCTCTAGTAGCTTAACCAATGTCAATTAGAATATTCCTAGCCAGGAAAATTCAAATAGGGTACAAAGTATGTCACATGGATTTCCAAACATCATTCTTATATTTTTTTCATGAAGAATAAATCTTTATTGAAAAAAAATGTGGGATTTCTTATTGGAAATGATTAAAATTATTTTTTAGATTAAATAAGCCTCTTTATTGTAAAAAATAGTATCCAGAAGAATGGAATTTTGGAATTGATGATTATATGGAGAAGAAACAATTTTAAATAGGAGGTTTCAATCATAATCGATATTTGTAGTATTATCAAGGTGACAAATTTGTGGTTATTTTTTTTGTTTATGATATTTTATTTTGAGAAATAAGGAATATATTAGTTGATAAATTTTCTAATCACATGAAATGATAATATTAATTTTCAATGATTAGTAAACTCAAATTGGTTTTGGGGATACAATTGATTCAAAAAAAAGTACTACACTATCATAACATAGTATAATTATGTAATATAGAAGCTAAATAAATTCAACAATCATGTGTAGAAACCAATTTATAAAATTTTTATGGCTGTGAAAAACATGGAAAGAATAAGGGTGAGAATTTTGTGGATCCCACCCTGTATAGAGGGACCATTGGAAGATTTTTATACTTTACTACAACATGGTAATATATCAACTTGGAAACATGTTGTGAGGATAACTTCCATTGTAATCCAAATTATTGTATTTATTTATTAATTAAATGAATCTTGAGATTTTTTAAATGTATCATCAAAATTGTCTTATACTATGTATCAAGAAGAGATAATTAATTATCAGCATTTTTTGATTTTGGTTGGTCCATAGATGTAGTGGATGGAAATTCCCCAAATGGGGGAGCATTCTTCATTGCAAACAAATGCCTGGAGTAGTTGACCAAGAAATAATAAAAAAAACTACTGTATTATTTCTAGAGTAGATTATATAACTATTAGAAATGAATGGAGTCATCTATTTTGGATGAATAAATTACTTAATGATATTTTTGATGAGTTGAAACAATTTATGTGGATACAATGTGACAATAATATCATGATAGATCTTAAAAAATTGGTTCAACACTCTCATACCAAACATTATGAAATAAAATATCACACCATTAATGAAAATTTTAAACAAGGTGTGATTAAAATAGATTGTTTTAGAAATAATGACCATGTAGATAACATCATGACTATGTCCTTGGAAGTAATATTTTTTGAGAAACATCAGTTAAACCATAGTGTTTACCCACGTACTAGTTCACAGGGTGGTTATGATTTTTTTTCTCTCAATTTTTTTTATAACTATTTTAATCTTTTTATGTATTATATTCCTATACATGGAAGAGATAAAATTAGTTGGGATTCTTTTTATAGAATACAGTTTGAATATATCTTCTTTGGGTTTATTTCCAAATGGGAACAATTTAATTCAATGAATTATTGGTTTTCAGGATTTTGGTATTAGTTGATGATCTCTCAAGGAATGTAAAAATCCCTTTTCCACTTTTGTTTAGTACACTAAGAGTTTCCCATGTAGAAATATAATGATTGATCAGTTATTTCATTACCATCATATTTTTGATTATACATGTTGGTTTATTAAATGAACTTTTGATTTCGAAATGGAACTGTGTTTTTTCTGAGGTGAAAATTGATTTTTTGGGTTTGTTGTCATTCCACACTAGGGGGATGAAAATGTTTTCAGGAAAACTGATCTTATGATACATGTTTCATTACTATTGAATGTGGGGTCATTTCATGTTTTTTCAAAATTTATGGACTTCCTTATATTGATGAATGGGTGTGCTTCATAAAAAATTTCATTACTAGACTGACTCATTACAGATAACTAAAAGAAATGGTTTTCCTAAATATTGATTCTTCATAATGATATAAATATTCATGAAGGAATATTGTTTTAAAAATGTTTTATGGTTCCCAAAAAAGGTTTTGTAAAGCCTGGATTATGAACTATGTAAGATTGGTAATCTATTTTTCTGTGATAAGATTCTTTAATGCAATAATTTCACAAAAGATTCAATAATGAAAAGGTTCTTAAAAACACGAAAAAATTTGTTTACAATAATTCTATAGTGATCCTGAATGATTTAAAAAGAGGATATATATATACAAAAAAAACCCTAATTAATTGATACATAGATAAAATTTGGATAATTGGTGAATTGATCAAAAATTTTAAAGATTTGGTGAAAAGATAATACTTTGTGAATCAAGAACATATCATTAAAAGAAGAATTTTAAAAAGGATGGTTTATAAATATTTTACCCATAAGAATTTTATAAAATGGAGCGTTTTACTGTCAATTAATTTCATAATATTTTGGAGTTCTGTGAATCCATAGTGAATCATGATGGTTGGAAAATTTACAGAAGTATGTAGGTTCATTAATGATGAAAAATAATGTAACAAAAGGGGCTGTCATGATGGAAAGGGTTTTTTGAAAAGTAATTATCTGAATATAAGGTCCTAAACATCTAGTTTGCGTAAACATTTCGTTCAAGTGAAAGAATTACAAAATATGGTTTATGAAGAGTGTCATTATAATCTGGGAAAAATATTTTTTCCCAATCTATAAAGTCAACCATGAGTTTAGTAAAATATGTAATACATCACCCATGGCAGTGGGAAAGTGGGGGTCAATAGAAGGGATATGAGGGAGTCTTTGTACTATATATAAAACTCATATAATTTTTGTGATCCTAAAATGGAGTGATTGTGTCCTGAATTGTATAATCCAAACAAATCCCCCGAATCCTTTTGAATTTATGGATGACTGACACAATATTGGAATATTATCCATGGAATTTCCCTTAGTGGAGAATCAAGTAAAACTATTGTGTTTTATAGTGATTTTAATATTTTCATAATTCTATCAAGAATTTTTAAAAAGTTATTATCAGTGAAAGGAAAAGATCATTATCATTGAAAGAAAAAGCAGACAGCCAGATTCAACCCTCCCCTAGTAGGTGTTTTAGGGTCGTACCCATATCATATGATATTATATTAGCTAATTTAGATCAATTACTCATGTGTTTTAGAGAATAACTCCTTCAATCTTCCACTTTCTCTAATACCTCATATACATTGTGTAATTTCCCCTTATAGAGTTCAAAAATTATTACTTTTGATTCCATATGACAAATACTTTTCAATATTTTCTAGAACAATTTTGGAATGCTATCATGAACTTAAAATTTTATAAAAAATATGAAAAATACAATGAATACCCTTCTAAAACACCTTTTTGGAATTCATTATATAACACATATAGAAAAAATCATTCAATATAAGTCAATAAAAAATTAGCCAACCACATTTTACGACCCCATGGGACATTCTAGAGCCAAAAATAAATAAAAAATTTTGTTTTATAAATATAAAAAATGCGAATATTTTTTAAAATAATCAATTCTAATCATGCTAAAAAGTATTTTGGCATGAAATTTATAAATACCTTATATATATATATACCTATTTTAACCAAATTAATAATCCATAAGAATGAATTTTTATATGATAGATTTTTGATAGACCTCAAGTGGCTAGGAGACATAGAGTTTCCTCATTCCCTATAGGAAACATACAATGAAATAATAAAATCTAGTTAAAGAATGTAATATATCAAATTTATAATAATAAATATATAACCAATGTCATGGGTTACAATGGATTATGAAATACACGAGAATGAATCCCACCACACATTTCTGCACCCACCATTGGGTCACAATAGATAGGGTTCATGAAAGACCACATTTTAACCATTTCCATGACTGACTTATTTGAAAACATATCTTCCACATGGTTTTACCTTAGTATTTAGGGTATATATCCAAGTTGGGATTGGTTTCCTTGCTACGACATTAAACCCAAAAGGTAAAATTTTCCATGGAACATCCCATGATCTGGTTTTCAATTCCTTCATAGAGATTTTTGTGTAAGATTCAATACATAGTAATGTCCAATTATATTAGACAACATATCCAATTGCATGCACACTAGAAAGAGGTTAAGCTTCATAGGACATTCTAATTCTAGTAATGAGGAGAACCATCCTTTAAAAAATCCACGATGTTGGAGAAAGACTTGTCTAAGACCTGACGGGATATGCATCATAGAATCTATCCCATCAACATTAACTTCTATCCATGGAGTATTTTAACGAATCAACCAAATGTATTTAACCATTTTTGGCTTCATTGTCCTGACGAAAACACCCAATAACCTGTGAATATTCAGATCATAGATAGTATTAAAATTACCTACAATTTGAATCACGGAATTCATTTGGACCTCCTTGTTCAATTACATCATTTCAATTTGAACAGAATGTTGATTTCCTTCAAAAATATTCTGAATGTATACAATCCATATAAATATAATAACCTAAGAAACTACAGCTGAGAAAAGATACAAGAATCTGTTCACAGAATTCTATAGTGGATAGATTTTCCATGAATTCCTCAATTTATAGATTCTTTCTAATATTCAGAATGAATAGTGAACTAAGGAAATCCCATAATTCATGATCCAAGCCACCTGTTAGGAAGAGATGGCATGCATCCTCCTCCGCATGGATGAAAATAATGAAAATAAATGCAATGAGATGTTCATATTTTTTATTCAATCCAATGTGGGTAACTAATACTTAATGATCCCCTACAATAGAAGAAAATGGATGGTCGAATGAAGTAGTTATTAAACATAATTAACCATGTTGTTGGAATGTTTCCTCCACCACATTATACATTATAAAACTATATGGTGTTAAAGTATCTATGTTAATAGGGTTTCCATATGATGGTTTCACAATCCATAAATTTATTGTTTTGGATATCACGGGTTATCTGGGCAAGAAGTACTCCATTAATGCTCAAGATTTGGGATATCATATTCATAATCAACATGTTAGAATTCCTAGTGGAAATTCAGATGATATATTGTAGTGGGATGTCTATCTCGGTGGTAGTCTAGTAGTTATGTTTGGAACCCCTATCCACAATACATTTTTCATCATTCCTTATTCTGATAACGTATTGTTTGATAGATTCCAAGAAAGGGAATGAAAGGGAATGACTATATCTATTTATAGGCTTCCCTTTGAACATGTTCAGTTAGAGATTATTGTCTATATCACATTGAATTAGTCTCTAATTGATTTCACTGATTAGGCCATCATTAAATACCTACAAATATTTAATTATAAGACCTCCCAGATTTGTGGGTTTAATACAATCCTCTGGTACAATAATAACAAACTTATTTTCTTGAACTGAAACAGTCCATAAAAATTCCCCAATCTTCCCTTTTATCTCTTTTATAAGTCTCGTTATCCATCTATATAGTGAGAATGTTTAAAATATTTTATATCAAAAAACATGTTAAAAATTCACTCCCTTATGGTATGAGACATGGCTTTTCCATTCCATCAAGACATTTGATTAGAAATGCCTAATCGTATACCTAAAAAGTAATCTATCTTCACCTTTCCCTAGAATAGAGTAACACCATGGTATGTAAATGTTTGGGAACCACTCTTAATTATAATATGCTTAATTATCTTGTTTTCTTTACTAATAAGAAAGGTATCACAAACAACAATGAAGGATTTATCCCAACTTATTACTTGTCTAGAAACATCTTCCTAATGTGCTAATATAGCCTTAATATAATTTATTATTATCCCCGTAGACTAGCCCAGAAAAATAATATCCTCCACATACAATGGGTGAAAAGGAACATGATCGTCTCTACCAGCTCTAATTTGTTTTGTAGAAGCCATGTTGATCTGGCTCCTTAATGAATCTTATAAAGTAATCCTCAACAATGGAAACAAGAATCCTTGTAAGTGGATATACTTTTCTCACACCTCTAATGCATAAAAAATATTCATGGGTTGGATATTAATAAGAACAGATGACATTGAAGAGTTGAGTATGATATTGAAAAGATTAATGAAAAAATTTGAAAATCTATACCTTTAGGGAAAATCCTTGAGGAAACTCTATTTAAATTCATAATAATACATGTAAATATCTATTTTGTGGGAGAATTTACCAACATTAATTTTCCTCCACATTATTTTAACAACTTCTAATGTGGTGAACAAACAATGATGAATGTTTCTTCCATAGAAAACACAAAATGGGTTCATAGATATACGGTATTACATAAGATCTCCAATCATTTTCATAAATATATTTCTAATAAGTTTAATAATCCATATATAAGACATAAATCAATGAAAAAATAGTTTGGTACCATTTTTGGGTATTAAGGAACTGAATATTTTATTTTCCCTATAAAGAATGTAGGTGTGAGTGACAAATCCTTAATTTTATGAGTAACATCATCCTGAAACATTTCTCAATAAAAAATGAAGAATTTTCATTAATCCATAAGGACTAGGATATCTCTCCATGTTGAGGGAAAAAGTGACTCTCTTAATATCCACCATAGATGGGTCCATTAACAACGTATGATTATGATGCTCTTCAATGCACGGTGTGATATTATCAATAATTTTATGAGTACATTCTAGCCCATCTCTTGAGTAGATACTATTAAATGCTCCATAGTTGTACAAATGATTTTATTTTAATAGGACTAGGAGAATTTATTTATTATGATGACCTTATTCCCCACCATATCCCTCTTCTCTTTGTGAAAACATTATAAGAACATGGAATTATGATCCCCAAATTTAATTCAATAGACACTCAATTGGTTTTTTACCAAGAATTCCCTACGATTTAGAAGTTCATCAAGCCAATGATGCTCTTATATATCATCACGAGATGATACATTAAAATTTTGATTCGTGATATAACTATGAGATTGACATGCATCACCATCATTAATGTAGGAATCCATCCTAGAAAAAGTGGTTTTACTCTATTAATTAATTAAACTATTGGTGTGATTATGTTTCCTAACATGATATTGAGTGGTTATCTAAAAGGTTCAAGTCTGCATGCATCCAAAAATGTCTATCTACACCCAGGAACAAGAAGCCATGAATTATTAAACCATAATAGTAGATGATTTTACCTTTTCATGTGTTTGAAAACATCCATAATGACAGGATTGGAATCATAATGATTATTCAGATGCTTACACCCTGAAATTCTAGTTGTTTTAGTTTTATCATCCATTTTAATGTATAAATTATCATGCTTAATTACTATTTTCCATTGTACAATATATATATTCCATGTAAAATAAAAACCAGTAATTGGATCCTCAACAATATTATAGTTTTTGATACAAGATCGTAATTCCAAAGAGGCAGTTCAATTGTAGTTATATCCATTTCTCTCATTAGTTTTCAGAACTGTATTAAAGTCCCCAAGAATCACCTATTTTTTCTATTTTTCAATAAATGGATGGAATCTCCTTCCACAATTTCTTTCTCTATATATATTATGTGGTAGAATATATAAATAATATTGATAAATCATATCGCGAAGTGCTATTATAAAATTAAACACTATGATATTTCATACTATATGAGTTGATGAGAATGGATTAATGGATTAACCCAAATAAATGATCAAAGTTAGAAGATTTAATGTTTCTAGAAATAATACTATATCTAAGAAATTCCCACATGGACCCTTTATATTTTTTAAAAAGACACTTTAGTTCAGAAATACCAATGATAAAAGTCTTGTAGTCCATAATGAATTGTCGAAGGGCTTTGGCCATTATGGTGCCCCCTAGACCTTGAAAGTTCCAGTAATGTGTCATTATTGTTTAAATGTCTTTCCAACTGTTTGGAGGTTTAACTATTATTCCATATTCACCTGGACATTACCTTTAATTTATTTTATTTTTCTCCTTTTCCCCTCAGCCTTTCTATCAATTACCAACTCACTTTTGACCCTAGAGCATGTACATCCATCCTAATTTTATGAGGGATCAACCTTCAGCTCATTTAACTATGTGTCTTCTATGTCATTAAACAAAAATTTTACATTAAATGTTGTGAATTTATTCCCAGATTGTGTAAGTGTGTTAGATCACAACATGGGGTTACATTTCCATGAAAATATAGAATAAGGATCCTACGAGAAACCACCTTCATGTTCATTGTGTTCAGGTGTCTCAAAGCATTTTCTCTAATCATCTATAGACCTTCCTAAAGGATCCATAAATACACCATCATGAGATGGGGTAACAGGTTGAATTCTTTCCAATTTGGAGCTCTAGATCTCTATAATTCTCTTGTGTCTATCAATGCATGAATATGGGTACATGTAACACCAGTCACTGCATTATCAACATGTGGAAAAATCAATACAGCTGAAGGGACTGTAACACATTGTAGTAGACACTTCTGTCCAGCCCCACCAAAATTGGTACTCTATAAATAATTTCCATAGATGTTTTCATAGGTTATTAAGAATAAAAAATGTTCTAATTATACTTTTAGGGATGTGGAAAATCATCGAACTCCTTGAAAGTAACAATGTTAATGCATTTCCCAAGAGTTTTTTCAGTTTCCTCCTTGGTCAATGAACACCCATATTTACTATCATTATAATTTTGAATGGAAATTAAAAGCATGCCAATATCTTGAGAATGCATAAAATTTTATCCAATCATAATATCCTTAGATTATAACATCTTGTACATTAAAGCACTATGTACTTGATTTCTAGGAGCTTATTTCATAGTGTCTAGATTTCTAGTTCCCTACAAGTCTACACCTGAAGGGATAGCCCAATTCGAATCATATTTAGGGGGATGTAGCCTTCCCTTTCCTCACTCTTCAGACACTCATATCACATCCCTTATTTTTCGGAAAATAAACTCAAAACCCTTTTAAATTCATCTATAAGATAACCAAAATATTTGTAGTTAATTTAGAATTTTGGTTTTCTTTCATACCGAATGATATGTTTGATGGGATCATAATGTTTTGTGAGCACATCCTATTCTACTAAGGTATTAGAGACTTAAAATTCCACTATTATTATGGGATGATGTACATAAAATGGATTATAATTTTAATTTCCATTCTAATGGGGGATCCAATTGAGAATTCTTTGTCCCATATGATCCTCATGTGCAGGTAGAGCCAATTAAACTTATCTATATAGATCCAAAACTATGAAAAGGTTTTGTAGAAATTATAAGGATCATTATTATAATCAAATACCTAAATTATGTTAATCCCGAGAATCAAATAAATTGGTCCAATGCACCATGAAATCCTGTTCCGATAGTCAAAATGGAAAATTACATGACAATAATATCATACCATGGAAGTCATCCTCCAATATTCAAATCCCCAAACATTCATAATTCATTGGGTGAGTTCATGAAAATTCTTTGTTATTTATCCCCTCAAAACCAGGGCCCATTTAATTATATAATACCTATGTAGGTTGACTCATTCTTCAACAGTATCTCAATTGGCATATATGCGTGCAATCATCCCTTTTCTAATGATTCTCATAGGTGGAGGTAAGTCAAAATCTGCAAATGTTTGGGAGGTGGTAGAATTAACCGCATCCCCCAAGTTATTATGTGGGACAATAGCGGATCCAGATATATAATTTTTCGAGTGGAATTTTTTAAAATATGAAATATCTAATAATGATATACATATTCATATTTCTTTTGGTAATATGAATATAAAATAGTATTTTCCGACTTTGCATCCTCTTGATTGACTGATCTAGGGTTCTCCCCTTTCTCCACTTCTTCCCCCTGATCCACCATATCCCCTATGTTTTAAATATATATAAGGCAAAACGATCATATATCCAACATATATAGTATCAATTATCTATGTATAGATTTACTAGGATGAGTAATATATCACATGTCATTCATCTTTATGGATGATCAAATGACATTCCAATCCTTCGATATAAAACATCTTTAATTTTCATATATATGAATTTTTTAAATTTACCTATTAAATCTTAATTGGGTAAATATATTTCCTTTTCATCATATGATAGGAAAAATCATTTCTTGATTAAGCCCACACGAATAATATGATCAGAAACATTCCCGGCCCCTGTTTTATTAGTCAATCTATCGTGTTTTCCTAAGAAGTATATCAATGTATGAAGGTTGTCATGCTAGGTAGATCATTAAAATCAGGTATAGGGAATCCAAATTTGGTCCATGTACCTTTATTATACCAAAATACATAGTGCATGATCCACCATGTTATACATAATGGGTCATCTTTCACCAAAAACAGGTTTTCATTCTCATTATCATATTTTGTATCTCAATAAAAGAATCGTACTAATAAATATTGTATCATTTATTCAAATCCAAAAGTACTCTATAGAATACATACAATAGTGATAAATAAAACTGAAGCACTGAGATGCCTATAATCATTTAACTTCATGATATATATATATATACCACAGATCCTGAATGATTTGTAATGTGAATATCACCTTTTGTATAAAAAGATACATTTTATATTCATAAAAATCAATAAGAATTCTTAATAAAACTATAAGTAAGAGAATATTTAAAAAATCATATATATTGGACTTATAAATAAGTCTTATGTTTGTTATAATTTTTTAATTTTTATTAAACATATTATGTATCTATATAATTCCTGCCACATTACCGCATAACAACATAATAAAATCCTCCCACTAAACTATTTTTTAAGAAAAATCTATGAAATAAGGTATTTTGAATAATTGAGAGACTTATAAATTATATTCTTAAGACTGAATTCAATTAAAATTTATTAAAACTACTTAAAATTATATAATAAAATTTTACTTTTTAATGAATTTGATTTTGTAATATATTTATTTCTATGTCAATCATCAATAATCATCTTTGGAACCCTTTCCCCTAATTTCTAACCTTGAAATCATTTAGAAAATTTCAATACTATGTATGTTAATCTTTTAAAAACATATCCTAAACGTATTTGGGATATAAAGTGAATTTAATTTTTTATATTAACTTGTATAAATCATTATTTGTTTACTATGAACTTATTTAAGTATAATCACATTCCTACTATCCGATTAGATAAAATATTGTCTTCAAAATTTCTTATTATGATATAGTAAATGTGTTTTTTGTGTGAAATAAAATTTTATTCCCTTTTAGTGGGAATATTGAACAAATAAAGTTCTATATCCATATCTTACATGGTATTTGACGTGATTATATTTGTATTATAATGAAAATAATATTACTCTTAAAATATTCTACTTATCATGGAATTAAATTTCTTATATTTTAACAAACATCTTGATAAAAAAATTGTCTATTAACTTTTTATATAGAATATTATTGAATATAATAAATCATAAACTTTGTGTATTTGGCCCATATTCATAGGTTGTTTATAAGAACACTTTATTAAAAAAATCTCTTATCATATAATAGAAATATTATGATGTTACACATCCTTCACTTGGATCCTTCTAATATAAATTTATTATTACTTTTCATCCATTCCATAATTTATTTATCCATTACATTATCAATTAGATGAAACATCACTTCTCCATTAATTGTTCATTTCATTTTGAAAACATATATAATCATAACATTTATAATGTATTAATTTTTTATCACTTTACCATCTATATCAAAGAATTACATATATAACAGTAATACTTGACCTAGATATTCCATTTTGTTTATCACACCCCCTTAGGTATTCCATGAAATTTTATCATATAGATACATTACTATCCTTTCTTGTTGTAACATTTTTGAATTAATGACTTTTAATAGAATTCTAAAATAAAAGTTATCGGTTTATCTAAATTTTATTTATTCATATGGTATTAAAATTAACAAAAGTTTTCTATTGAAAAATAACAATAACATATATATCATATACTTGAAACTGCTCAAGGGAATCACTAATTTATTCAAGGATACTAGATTTGAAAATTTATAAAATGCATGGTGAAACATCCCAATACCTCTAAAATTATGTATTAAATGATATAGAAAGTTTTGACTTTGATCACATGAGATAAGGTGACGAGAATATAATTAATTTAATAATTAATACCTAAACTATAAACAACAAAAGATAATGTATAAACTCCCAAGGATCGATTTAGATAGAGAAAAGGTAAAATCAGGGAAAAAATGTACCAAATTTAATTTATAGGAACATGTACTAATGTAATTATGTATATTGGATTCTTCTTAGTTTACCCATTATTATTTATAATAAATCCCATTGGTCTGAGAGATCACTCTACCTCTCATTAACACCACTTTTCAAATGGTAACGTACATCTGTTTCATAGAGATAGAGGTAACCCAAAACCATTTTTAAACATACAAAAAGTTCCTTACCCATAATAATAGTAAAAGATTTAATTTTTGATTCACATTATAGAACACCATTTTAATTGGAATGTATTTTTCATGCATGAAAAATAAATGAGGAAATAGATGAAGATAATTGGAATGTGAAAACTGAACATGAATAATTTAAAAAAATACCTATTTGAAATTAAACAGTGATAAAATATTTTGGAAAACTAAATAACCACCTCATGATAGACATAGAAGGTTTAGAAAATAAAGAATGTACAATTCCATAGAACATAGTGAGATGTCCTTGTGAAGGATTCTGTCAGAGATAAATTCCTTGCATAGTGCCCCAATATCCATGTATTCATAATTTAAAATATTTATCTCTTATTTATATGCTATTACTCATCCTCATATAGGCTTTAATTCCATAAATGTGGCCTTAATGTTCATATTGTTTGATCATGGGGTTCCCTTGTCGATTCAACATGAAACACTACAAAAATATTCAAGAATATAAACTATATTTTTTTTAGTCGACCACGTTTATTGCATCACATCATAATTATTTGAATGAAAGCTCAAGATTCAACTCCCAAGAATTTTTTTAACATATTCCTATTAGTATGTAATAATTTCAAAATTCATGTAAGGAATATTGGTTTTTCGAAATTAATGTTTCTACTTAGATTCATTTCAGTTTGTTTTTCTCTTCCTTCTTCCTCTTTAAGTCATGTACTCGTGAAAAAAGATAACACATAGTTTATCAATATCATTTTCATTATCCCTATGAATTTAAATATTATGTTATGTACTAGTAGATGAGTAAAAGAATAAGTATATTAGAAATAATCATAATATTTATTTCCAAAAAACAAATTATTTTATATCAAAAAAAATTTCCTGAAATATTGCTATCAAAATGCCCCAAACTAGAATTCTTGCTTATCCTCAAAGAAGGAATTATAAATATAACATAATGGATTATCACTTTATAATTTTTTAAATGATATTTCAATAATATCAATTGATTCAATGTTTAATTAATAGTTCAATACTCAAATGAGAAAATTCATTAATTCCTTATTTTTCATTGAAATCAAGTTAACCTTCATTTTACTTTTCATATTTTGAATTTTCAGGGTTATTGATTCATACATTTTTATTTCTCAATTAATGATTATTTTGAAATCAAATTATCAGTTAATTCACTTTGAATTCAATTCAATAATGAATCATGGTTTAGTTTTTATCATTCCATTAGTCTTGTTCCATTCCATAAGATTAAAATGAATATGCATTCTCAAACTCAAAGAGAATAAAATCACCATAATCATCATCACTTTCCCATTAGGATTTGGTGACCTGGGGATTTTGGGATGTTAGTTGATAATGTAAAAATAAGAAAATCTCAATAATTGGGTAATTTTTGAGGTACAATTATTGATAATAAAAAGTAAAGGGAAAATAAATTCTCTTCTCAAATAGATATCACCCTTTCTCCCCAATCTCAAATTAGGATCCTGATGTAATGAATCGTAATGTCTCATATACAAACTATATATTATTTTCATATCTCATTTCTCCATTATTGAAAATTTCACTTGATAAAACAATGACATATCTAATCCAATCCCTAATTACCGCTTCATGATACTATTTGTAAAAGTTATAATATGAACATTGGTCAAGAAATTGTGATTTTTGGTATTTCCCATGACAAAAGTAAATTTTTAAATATTATTTTCATTTTCTTATGTTTTAAATATTTTTTCAAATAATATATAATAAATTAAAATCCTTAATCTTTGTAATAATTACCATGAAGAAAACCCCACACTTATTTGTTTAATTATGCATCTCACATCCACTATATCATTATATCCGCAATAGTTATCCAATTGATAGTCATAAAAAGTACTCAATGTTTTGTTGGAAAAGATAAGATAGTCTTATATTGTGGATCTTACCTAATAAATAAATTCATGGATTATAAGGGTCTAATTAGTGATCACATTAATGGATGGAGTTAGGATAAATTCCTCGATAAATAAATTTTCACCAATCAAATTAAAGATATATTTTTAAAATATTATCTTTCAAAATATTCCATGAATTTTTTGGAATAAATCATGCCCAAGTATCTCAATACATATTCACCAGAAGAGACTGCCATTATTTCCCGTAGAAAAAAACTCATTAATGAGAACATGTAACTATGTAAATCAATCTTGAAAATGCAAACAATCAATAAAAACAATTCAAAAAAATTTCAAATTTTCGAAACATGTAAAATATCAAAAAAAATAATTTGAAAAAATTTACCAATTCAATATGTAATTAATTTTCATATATTAATCAAATTTTGTATTTCAACTTATTAATTCCCTCATTTTATAATTTAAATTCATTTAAAACATAATTAAAAACCTTGCATGATGGTTATCTTAAGATGTTTTTTTCTCATTGATCAATAATTGAATAAAAAATCTATGTGTCTTGAATGAATTATTCCTTTAAATATTCCTATGAATAAATGCATTGGAGTATAAAAAAACTAAAATTAATAATATTATATACTATTGGAATAATGGATTTGGTTTAAAGAAATGATATTTTCCTTCATGTTATAAATCTCCAATAACCTATTCAGTTGGAACTGTTCTCTCATATTATATCTTGCCTTATACCATTGACATGGACATAGAAAACAAAAAAAAAATCTAAAGGTTCATTCAATAATGGGAAAAATGTGGGGAATTGAAACCAAATTTAGAAAATATAAATCAAACTTTAAATTTAATTTTATTACTCAATAAATCCATAAAATATAAGTTTTAGAATGTAATAATTTCACGACCCTTCCCCTGAGGCCCGTTCCATGACTACCCCAAGCCCGACATCCATAGGCCAGGGGCTGACGACTAGCCCCGAATGTGTATTCCCCAAAACTGAGAAGGCATTGCCTTCATAACCTATAACAAAAACATCCATGAACACAACAAGATACGAACTCATGTAAAATAAATAGTAATCATAGTTAGTACAGTATGTAAAAGGGGCTAGAATACATGCCCAACTGGGAAGTATAAGGAATACTAGAAATCACAATATGACTGAGAGGTGAAATTAGGATCCTGGATCGTCCACCACGAAACCTACCAGAAGGTTATGTACAACTCACGAATGGCTATATCTGTGGTTCGCCTCGTCTAACATCCACCTCCGAGCCACCTACAGTCCTGGTACCCTCTTCCTCAATTAGTGATGTCCGTCGTCTGCACCAAACACAATAGGGTGCAAGCATAGTCCGTGTAGGGGTGATTATAACGTTACCCAGTAGGGACCCCAAGACCTTTAAGGTCTCACAAAACCCCCCAAGGATTAACCACAAAACATGGAATCAACAAACAACCCTACATAGGTATATGCCAATACATATACCTATGTTATCAAGTAAACCGATCTCAATCATGAGAAAAACATAGAGTACAACTCAAAACCCCAATGCTCAACTGTTTCAAAAAGGAATTAATACCATGTAGGTAATTAAAACACAAGTACACCACACAGAAGAATACCCCCAAGGTATTACCATAGAGGAATGTACCACACAGGTATAGACTCATCTCACACCATGTGTAACTTAGGTAATATAGTATAGATGATTATATGTAACTACTAATTCATCATAATTTGTTAAGAGACATACCCATAAAGGATCCTAAATCATCATCTGACCCATAGAGGATCGTATTACATCGTCAGGACCTCATAGGATTGTAGTACCTCTTCAGACCCACAAAAGAACCTAGTACATCGTCATCCCCACTCAAGATCCTAGTACATCTTCAATACCTTATCAAACCCACACAGGATCCTAGTATATCATCAGTATGTTATCAAGCCCACACAATATCCTAGTACCTCATCTTTACATCTTGAGACCCACACATGATCCCAGAACATCGTCAGTAAGTCGTCAGAACCACACATGATCCTTGTACAACATTAGACCCACACAAGATCTTAAAGTAGTCCTGCATGTAATCCTAGATTTTTTCCATGTGGTACCCTTAATCACAGACCCACAAAGGATCCATTTCATCATGTCACAACCAGGTATAGGGTTCTTTCACTATGCTCTCTTGTCTCCGAGAGAGTCCTCTCCATAATCAATTGGTCGATACTACCACTATCACGAAGTCCCACAAATCGGTATCCCAAAGGATCGCCACACCATAGGGGTATCAACGCAATAGACGGTATTTCAATCAGATGCCCGGTCATTGAGTTATTAGACTTTTAGTCTCAAGGGCCCGGTTGGATTCTTGCTCGATGAAACCCTACTGTAATCCAACATTAAACGAAAATCTAGTGGGGTATACTCAAAAGGACCGTCATGCTCCAACATTTCCAGCTCTGCTGACAGTTCATCAAATGGATGCTTGGTTCCAATGTAATGGTTGATAGAGTGAAAAGCTCGAAGTTGGCATGTGTCTCATCAGACCTGGTTGGACTGACCCGGCCCGACCGGGCCTACTAGGTCCAGTCCTTCCACGCTAGGTGGCCCAGCCTGCGTTGGACCACGAGAAGGCCGCGAGTTCAACGGAGGCCGCAGGGGACGCAGAGGCCATGGAGACCCCAAGGCGGATACGAGGGTAGAGGTGCAACGAGGCTTTGGGGGGTGGGGAGGTCGCGGAGGGTGGCGAGGTCGTGGAAGGCCATGAGGTCCACAACGCATTGAATCCACAAGGCGGAGTGGAGTGCAGTGAGACGACGAGGCCGTAGGGCAGTGTGGAGGGATGTGGGGTGGGGGGGGGGGGGGTGGCCACAGGATGGCATAGAGGTCCATGAGGAATCTTGGTCGTGGGGTAGCATGGAGGGCCATGGGGTGGCGAGGAGTCATGGGGTTGTCACCTTCGTCACGGCAGACGGTGTGTCATCCACCGCATCCATTCGTTGCCAGGACACAAAGATGCCTTTTTCCATCATGAAGAACACGCCATTCTAGAAGAACAGCGGAGTGGACTGTCCATGTGTGTTTTTTCCACACCCTCTATGATAGAGTGGTAGAAAGTGGCTCAATAAAATCTATAATGATGAATGTCAAACCCTATAACCTCCAAGAATGATTATTCCCAAAACCACAAAAAAATTATACACTGATCAACTAATTAGAGAGTTGATCCACATCATTTGTTTTAGAAGGAATGAACATGGTAATATATAATGATACACAAATAAACCCCTAACTCAGAGATTTGTCGATGAAGGTCACAAGGAAAGAGACAAATTCGTTAAGAATATAAAGACGTTGGTGAAATCATCATTTCCTCGATCGTTGGTTTGTTGTCGTTGATGACCTTCCTCATTAGAATGAGACATCTTCACTGGGGAGTCTGTTCTTCATTGGAGAACATTTTCTTCATTAGAGAGAGTAATTATTCAAAAGGTCCTCCTCTCCCAATTACACCAAAATGTGAAAATATCCACCATTTAAATTTATAATTATCAAATTAAAATTTTAGCACAATTAATTGTACCACAATTGAAAAATTAATTGGCTCCAATTAATGGAAGGAAATGATTAATGGGGAGTTGAGAGGTTTCACCCCCATTAAGAGGGGTTGGGTTGTTCCCACCCCTAAATTCAAAATGGGGCTTTGTTGAGGTGGTCCCCACCTCTAAACATCCGCATGGGAGGTTTAGGATTGAGCCTGGTCCCTAACACCGTAACCCATGATGAGGGGTTTTAACAAATAAAATTAAAATTTTAAAATTTTTATTTAATTCAATATTTCAAAAAAAACACAAAAGATATTTTTCACTCTCGACCAACTACGGTCAAGGTGAAGGCCTCTTTACGTGAATACCGGTGTAGTGAGTTCAACGGTGCACTCATATTTTAATTCCGCGAAAGAGTTAAAATGTTATAAAAACCTTCTCGTATGTTTACTTAAGGTAACCGAAAAAAAATGTTCATGAATTCATTTTGGGCACACCGGGCCTTGGAATCATGTTCTGTAAATTTTCACGGACTCATAAAATTCCTATATATTAAAAAACTTACATCGAAATTCCAGGTCTTTACATTCACCCAAACTCAGGGCTTTACATCCCTATAAGCTAGAACTCTAACTAATAGAACTAGTGGGGGTACTGAGCACACATCTGAGACTCCTGATCCCATATGATCTCCTGGAGGTTCTTCTGCTACCAGCGAATGCACACTAGAGTTATCGACCTCCCACGAAGGACCCGCTCCTATTGATCCTCAATCTCCACTAGAACCTCTGAAAATGTTTCCCTATCATCGAAGTCCATCTCACCATGGTCGATGACATGAGAGTGGTCTGACACATATTTCCTTAGCTAGGAAACATGAAAGACTTCATGCACCTTGTGCAACCGAGTGGGAAGTGCTAAGCAGTATGCGACCTTACCAACTCTAATGAGGATCTTAAAGGGTCCGATTTACCACAAAGATAACTTTCCACCGCATCCAAATCTCAGAAAACCTCATCGGGGTGAAACCCATAGAAATACATAGTGGCCAACCTCAAACTCTAGAGGTCTATATCTTCTGTTAGCATAAGACTAATTCCTTCTCTATGAAATTATCATCTACTCATGGATGATCTGCACCTTCTCAATGGTAGGTCATACTATCTCTGGTCCCACTAGTGCTGACTCACCTAGGTCAGTCTAGCACAAAGGTAATCTGCAAGGTCGTTGTACAACACCTCAAAAGCTACCATCCCATTGGTGAAGTGATCTATGTTGTTGTATGAAGACTCCACCAAAGTAAAGTGTTCCTCCCAGATGTTACTGATGTCAAGGACACAATCTTGCAACATGTCCTCGAGAGACTAAATGTTACGCTCAGTCTGGCCATCTGTCTGAAGATGGAATGCAGTGCTCAAATGAAGCTGTATCCCAAAAGCCTCTGGTAACCCCTTCCATAGATGGGTAGTGAAACATGTTTCATTATCGGGGAGAATTACTGAGGGTACTCTATGTATCCACACAATCTGCTGCACATCGAGGCTTCCCAATCTCTCTACTGAACCATATGCTCTGATCAGTTGGAATTGAGCCGACATGGTGAGTCAGTCGACCATCACCCAGATAGAATCATGACCCTTGTATTTATGTGGAAGTGTTGTAATGAAGTGCATGGATATCCCATCCCACATCCACACTGGGACCTCAAAAGGATGAACTAATCCTAATGGTACCTGATCCTCTTCCTTCACTTGAGGACATGTGAAGCATCGAGAGACAAACACTACTACTTCCACCTTCATTCCCAGCCACCAGTGTTACCGTCGGAGGTCCTGGTACGTCTTCACCACTCCTGGATATACCTCATGATAGGATGTGGGGAAATCCATAAACACCATCTCCCAGAGTGACACTGGTACCATGGTACGTCCTTTGAAGAGGATGACATGCTCCTACCTTCAAAAAATCAATCAGAGGTCTGTTATACGGATATCTAATCACAGCAACTCTAACAGTCTACGTCTCTGCACTGCACCTCCTTGACTGACTAAAGAACTGGGGGAGTGACTATAATAGACAGAAGAAAAGCTTCTCTATCTCAATACACAAAGGATATCTTCATAGCGGTCACCTACTCCATAGTCTCACCTAACAGCTATATACTAGATCTCCTGCTGAGTGCATCCACTACAACCTTTCCCTTCCCAAGAGTATAGACCAGTCCAAAGTAATAGAACTAGAAGACCTCAAGCCAACATCACTGTCTTAGGATCAGGTTCTTCTAAGAGAATATATACCTGAGACTCCTATTATATAAGTAGAATTTAAATGCTCACCCATCAAGTAATGTTGCCACACCTTCAAGGCGAAGACCAATGCTGCTAACTTCAGGTCCTGGGTAGCGTAGTTATGCTTTTCATATCTCAGCTATCGATAAACATATGTGATCACTGCTCCCTCCTGCATCAGGACACATTTGAGCTCGGTCCCTAATGCGTTGCAATAGAATATGTACTGTACTCCCCCTTCGGTAGCCTCAAGATGGAGGCACTAGTCAGACTCTTCTTCAGCTTTTGAAAACTCCACTGGCATCGCTCCAACCACACGAAGCATTTCCCATTCTTCATCAATGCTGATAAAGGTTATAAAACTCTTGATAAATCAGTCACACATATCCAGTAGTTTCCGGCCAAACCCAGAAAACTCCATACATCTACCGCTATCCTAGGTGGCTCCTAAGAAAGTACCACCTCAATCATCCTTGTATCCACCACATCTGCAGCCTCTAAGATGACGTGTCCTATAATGTGCACCAATCAGATCAAGAACTGGAACTTTGAGAGAATACCACAAAGCTGGTGCTCTCGAAGTGTGTCCAGAACAATTTGAAAATGATTAGAATGCTCGTCCTCAGAAGTCGGGTAGATTAGAATGTCATAAATGAAGACCACAACAATGTGATCAATGTATGGATTGAAGATCCCATTCATGAGTCCCATGAACACTACCAGAGCATTGGTCATGCCGAATAGAATAACCAAGAACTCATAGTTTCTGTAACAACACATGAAAGATGTCTTTTGTACATACTCGTCTTGTAATATGAGATGGTGATAGCCTGATATGAGGTCTATCTTTAAGAACCGATGTTCCCCCTTCAACTGATAAAAGAGATCATCAATCATCAAGAGTGGGTACTTGTTCTTCACTGTCACCCAGATCAGGCGCCGATAATCAACACAATGCATCAAGCTCCCATCTGACGTCTTGGCGAACAAAATTGGTGCTTCCCATAGTGAAGCACAGGGATGAATGAACCAGTTCCCCCAGAAGTCCTATAGCGATTCCCGCAGCTCATGATGTTCCGCAGGATAAATCCGATATGCTAGTGTAGATGTCTGTGTCATCCTGGGGTATATATCAATGTAAAAGTCCACCTATTTATGAGGAGGTAGACCTAGAACATCATCGGGTAAGACATCTGCGTACTGGTCCACCACTAAAGGACAGATTGGACTCTCCATATAAATCGCTTGGAGGGTAAGGCTGGCCAACTGATGATTGATTGGCTCCACCCTCCATCGGGTAAGTCCATCATGTGCAACAAAGGCTCGCTTCTCTCCATTGAAGATAAGTCTGGTCCCATCCATGCGGACACACTCCACTTTGCACCTAATATAGTCAATTTGATCATGTACTATAAATAACCATTCTATACCCAAGATTACATCATAAGGCCTCCACAGAACTACTAGGAGATCTCATCTGATGATCCCTCCTCCTAGAGTATGCTCACACTACCCGCACCAGTTCATAATCATAGAATCCTCTCCTGTAGGAGTCTCTAGCTATAAGGATCGAGCTGATGGCTCTGTCGGAGTGTTTGTGCTCCGAACAAGGTCAATTTCAATAAAAGAATGGATAGAACCTATGTCTATATGTAATGCATCTAAGGAGGAGTATACACATACCATACCTCGTATCATCTCTAGAGCACCATGATCGTATGCCACAGTTTCATAGAGTTGAGATCGTCGGTATCCACCTACTCCATGTGGTCTGGGTGGACCACCTGGTGGTGGGGGCGGTAACATCTCTAATCGTCACCCACCACCCATTGCATGACCATATCCTCTTCCACGTCCCCCTACTGCATGCGAACCGCCACGGTCGAACCACTCTCTCTGCATGGGAATTCCAACGACCATCTGCTGATCATCCGTATGGTGGGTTAGACAGTCACAAGCCATGTGACCCTACCTTCTGCAAGTGAAACACTACCAGCTCCTCACATGACTGGCTCTATCTCCAGTTCCTCGCACACCCAACCCGGAATCCTGCGGTTGTCCACCAAAATTTCTGGTCATCTTGGACCTCTATGTCATCTGTCTTCTTCCATCGACAGAAGACTTCGCAACAAGATGAATGGGGGAGGATCTAGCTGCTGGCGACATCTCATCATGGAAAATCTCCACTAAGAGGGCACACTCTATCACCCCCGCCTGTGTCGGGATGCTGAGTGAGATCATCGAAGCCCTAAAATTTTACATGAGTCCTTTTTCAAAGGTTCTGGCCCTGAAGAATGGGTTATACACTATATATGTGGAGCAACATGAGATGTCAGTAAACCTCGCTAAGTATTGAGCCACAGTCATGCTTCCCTATTGCAGATGGAGAAGCTTTTAAATGCACACTGCATGAAGTGTCACTGGGACAAACTATGCTCGAAACAGGCTCTCGAAGTCTTCCCATAGATGTGTCACCTCTTCGTTATCCTAGATCATCAAGATCCATTATCTTCGAAGGGAATATTTAAGTAGATTGGTAGAAAGGATCACCATGAGATTATATGGTGTCCCTACTAGTATGAAGACTCTCATCTAGGCCTCCAGCCAATACTTAGCAGCCTGTGGGTCTGACTGCCCCCTGATCCTGGGTGGCCTCTGGCGTTAGAACTCATGTAACACACTCAAGCAGTGTGCACCATCTATTGTTGAGGCCGGTGGAATCAGTGTCCCAATGGGTATTGCTACCACTGGTGGCTCCGTTGGCGACTCTACAAGAAGAGGGCCCTCCACTGAGGCCTCTTTGCTAAGTGGGATATCAGTGCGTACTATATCTGGAACCGAAGTTGGCTGTCTACGAGGAGGCATCTTGAAAAGAAACAAGTGCTCCACTGTCAATAAGTTGTACCTAGTGAGCTGACACAAAGAGATCACAAAGAAAGCTTTTCAAAACACACATGCAATCAGTGTTTTCGTGCACTGTGTCAGAAATCCGAAGTTAGGGTCCCGGTGTATAGATACATTGGTACCCACACCAAAAATGGGTTCCCTAAACTGATAACCACAATTAGTACACTTAGAACTATTATCGTTAAAAGAAAGATCAGATTCATATGTTCTACGGTAGAACTGACTCCTATGATACCAATTTTCCATTACCTGTTCCCCAGGGCCCTATTGGTACTACCCCAAGCATGCCTACCATAGGGCATGGGATGGGGACTAGCACTGAAGTCGTATTCCCTAAAACTGGGAAGGAATTTTCTCTATAACCTGTAACACACACAACCAAGCACACATCAAGATACAAAATCAAGTAAACTTAGTAGTAAGAAGAGTAAGTATAGTATGTAAAAGGGGACAGAATACAAGCCCAACTGGAATGTACCAGGAAAACTAGAAAGTACCAGATGACTGATAGGTGAAAATAAGCTTCTAGATTCTCCACCACTAATCCTACTAGAAGGGTAGGTAAAACTCATGAGCATATGTCTCTGTGGTTTGCCTCATCTAATGTCCACCTCTGAGCCACATCCAGTCCTGGTACTCTCTTCCTCAGTTAGCGTTGTCCGTCATTTTCACTAAACAAAACAGGGTGCGGGCATATCCCGGGTATGTGTGAGTATAATAATACTTAGTAGGGACCCTGATACCCTCAAGGTCTCACAAAATCTGAAAAAGATAAACCACACAGCATGGAATCAACTGACAAACATACTTAGGTGTATGCCCATACATATACCTTTGTTATCAAGTAATCCCATCCCAATCACGAGGAATACACAAAGTTTGACTCAAAAGCCCAAAGCTCAATTGTTACACAAAGGAAGGAAACCCACAAAGGTAAGTACCACACAGGTACGCCACACAAAAGAATACCCCCAAGGTATTTCCACAATGGAAAGTTACAGACAGGTATAGACTTAGCTCACACTCGGTATAACTTATGTACAATAGTAAAGTTGATTATATGCAACTACTAATTCGTCTTACTCTATTAAGTTGAAAACCCAAAAAGGATCCAAAAACATCACCAGATCCACAAGGCGTTATATTACATCATCATATCCACACAAGATCCTAGTACCTCTTCAGACCCACACAGGATCCTAGTACATAGTTAGACCCACACAGGATCGTAGTACATCGTCCGCACGTCGTCAGACCCACACATGATCCTAGTACATCATCATCATGTCATCAGACCCACAAAGGATCCTAACATAGCATCAGACCCACCCATGATCCTAGAGTAGTCCCACATAAAATCCTATAGCAGTTCCATGTTGGTCCCTTAATCACATACCCACGTAGGATCCATTTCCTCAAGTCACAACCAGCTAGAGGGTTCCCATAATAAGCTCGCTTGTCTCTAGGAGAGTCCACCTCATAAGCCAGTGGTCGATGCTCCAACTTCCATGAAGTCCTCTAAAGATTTATCACAACGGACCACCACACCATAGAGGTCTCAACGCAATAGAATGTGCATCAATCGGATGCCTGGTCTGTGAGTTATTTTCATTTTAGTTTCGAAGACCCTATTGGATTCATGCTCGATCCAACCTGACTATACTCCATCATTATCCAAAACTCTACTAGGGTATACTCAATGTTACCTTCTCGCTCTATGGATTCTAGTGCCAAAAACCGTTTTTCAAACTGACACTTGATGCCAAAGTTATGGCTGATAGAGTAAAAAGTTCGATGTTGTCCCAGGTCTGGTCCAGCCTGCTGCGTTCGGCCCGGCCTGCTGGGTCCGTCCCAAACCCAACGGGAGGCCCATCCTACAATAGATGGTACGGATACTGCGATGGCCGCAATGCAGAGATGCCACGGGGGTCTGCAGTGGCCTTGGGGCAGCGCATAGGGCCGTGGGGCAGCCGCGAGTGCCTCGGGGCAGCGATATCATGGGGCGGCACGGAGGGCCCCAGGGCGGTGAGGCCGCACGGTAGCATAGAGGGTCACAGTGCATCATGGAGACTGCTGGGTGGCAGGGCCGTGGGATGGCGTGGAGGGCCGTGTGGTAGCAAGCCGCATGGCAGGGTGGAGGGCCGTATGGTGGGGGGGTCGCGGAGTGTCGCATGATCCGCGGAGCAGTGAGGAGCCGCAAGGCCGTCACCTTCGTCACGGTCGGTGGTGTGCCGACCACCGCATATGTTCATCGTCATGGAAAAAACCTGCCTTCTTCCATCATGAAGAAGACACTATTCAAAATGAATAGTGGAGGGGTCAGGCCATGTTTTTTTAGCCCGTACCCTCCATGTTAGAGAGGTAGCAAGTGGCTCATCAAAGTCATGAATGAAGAACATAAATACCTAAAACCTCCCACAATGATTATTCCCAAAACCGCAAAAAGAAAATCAATCCTGGATCAACTAATTAGTGTGTTGATCTACTTTATTTGATTTATAAGTAATGGACATGGGAATATATAATCACACACAACAAAACCCCTGCCTCAGAGAATTGTCAACGGAGGTCACGAGGAAAGAGATGAAGTCATTCGGGATAGACAGATGTCGGTGACCTCGGTGTTTCCTCGATCATTGGTTCGTTGTCATTGAAGACGTTTTTCATCGGCGTGAGTGTTCTTCCTTGTGGAGCGCGTTCTTCATTGGAGAATGTGTTCTTTGTTGGAGAGTGTATTCAATCAATAGGTTCTCCTCTCTCAATTCCACCAAAATTTGAAAATATACCCTTGTTAATTTATGTTTATCAAATTAAAAGGTTGGCACAACTAATTGTTGGAACAATGAATTGTCCAATGATGGAATAAATAATTGGCTCCAATTAATGTGAGGAAATAATTAAAGGGGAGTTGAGAGGTTTCTCCCTCATTAAGAGGGGTCGGTTGGTCCCCTCCCTCAAATTCAACATGGGGGTTAGTTCAGGTTGTCCACACCTCCAAACATACACATTGTAGGTTAATGCTCAGGTGGACCCCACCTCCATTACCCATGTTGAGGGGTTTCAATAAATAAATTACAAATGTTAACATTTTTATTTATTTCATTATTTCATGAAAAACCCATATACTATTTTTTACTCTCATCCCACTATGGTTGAGGTGAAGGTCTCTTTATGGGAATAACGGAGTTGCGAGTTCAACTGTGCCCTCAGATTTCAATTCCATGCACATGCTCAAATGTCAGAAAAACCCACTCATACGTTTACTGAGCGTACTCAAAAGAAGTTCTTAAATTCATTTCGGACGCACCGGGCCTCGAAATCACTTTCTGCAATTTTTGACAGACTCATAATATTCCCATATATTAAAACAAGTTACATGTAAACTCTAGGTCTTTATAAAAAATTCATCATTCCTCTAAAAAGATGATATTTTATTATCATTAGCTCAATAATTACCTTTATTAGCTCGTTAGAGTGTGATATAAATCCAATCATAATATTCATACCAAATT
The DNA here is from genome assembly GCA_963277665.1 of Viscum album. Lineage (NCBI taxonomy): Eukaryota > Viridiplantae > Streptophyta > Magnoliopsida > Santalales > Viscaceae > Viscum > Viscum album. The sequence continues at coordinate 370,898,128 of OY728160.1, read as the reverse complement.
TTGACATTAATATAAACATGTTGTTGTTCATATCCTCATTATTTAAATTAACCCGAGGATCTAAGGATGTGTAAAAAACTATTTACTCTCTAAAATCTTGTAGAAAGAATTAGAATTTTGTCTAGATTATGTGGAACTTTTCTTGCTCCTCTACTATTATATACATTTTCTCATTTTATACAATGAATATAATGATTTATATAACCATAACCTCAACTTATTCTATTGATTCATCTACTCTTGGTTCTTGTTTAAAATATCCATAGTGAGAAATGATTTCAACATTTTCTTATTTTCCTTCCTCATACTCTTATTGTGTTCCTATATTTTACAAAAACCAATTCATAAGTTTAATAGTATATGTCTGATATAATTATTCTAATTCTTCTTATTCATCAGTATCTAGCTAAACATATGCGAGAAAACCTTCAATGAAATGTTCTGAGTCAGTTTCATCATTATAATAATAAGGAATAAATATATTAGAGTTAGCTTCATGATTTGCATTTATGGTGGAATATTATATTTAATATTCAAAATTTTATTCTTCCTCAGTCTCATACATAGGATCCTTATCTTCCATTTATATATTATCAAGATATTTCAACCATTCATTATATATGTCTTCCATTCCATGGAGGATTATTTCATCTGTACATGGGTGTTGTTGCATTGAAAATGTTTCTATTTATTTTTATCTCATATGTAGTTGGTTTGAACGTTATTGTTTGGTGTTTATATTTTTCCGAGAGGATGGAATTTTTTAATTTAATTTAGATAATGGGTGTCATATTTTATATTATCCCACACACATGACCAAAAACACCCACGCATGTAAAGAGAGTATTATTAAAACATAAAAAAAATAAGGAGCATTGGTAATATTATAATATTAAAATATCACATAATTTTGTCTTTAAGATTTCTTAAAAAAGATTTATACATCTCGGGGGTTTCATGAACATTGATGGGGATAATAAATTTTGAAATTTATAAAGCATGTGTAACTGTAACTCACTAACTCTATAAATTGGTAGTATAGGATATGAATGTCCCATGGTCAATTCCATGATGATCTATTTTTACAATAAAACTAATTTAATATTTAAGGCCTACGATTTTAAAAATAATAAAATAAAATCTAAAATACCAAACATGGATTTATAGAGAGAAGGAGAGAAAATAATGAAAACAACTCATCAAACATATGGTGTCCCATTTCATGTAATAATTGAATTAATGATAGTGGTTTATTATTTTAATTTTAAAAATTAGGTCAAAGAAATCCCCTTATTCTAGGTGATCACTCTCCATCTCAGTAACATCCATTTTTCAATGGTCATGTATAGTAAATAATTAGGGAATTAATTAACTCAAAACTAATATTAAACATAGTAACAATTCATTCAAAATTGTAAAGGTCAAGGATATGTTCTAGTGTAACATTATATAACACTACCTTAATTGAATCAAAATTTTATGGAATGAAAAACAAAATAGATAATATAATTATATAATTTTAATGAGAAAGATACAGTTTAAATAATAGTTAAACCAAACATTATCATAGAATAACCCCCCCCTTCGATTACATGTTTAGATTACAGAAATTGTCAAAAACCAAATCTTGTCTCCATCAAAACCAGCGCCTTACCCAACCTGTGAAAAGGCCTGATGGGCATTCAAAATCCCCACAAGCAGGAACAAGTGCCCGATTATCAAAAAATGGTGTTTGGGAATGATTTACCTGAGTTTACACACATTAAACAACAAACAAAATCAATAAAACCAATCTGGATTTTTCAATTAAAACAAACTTTAAAAAAATATCTGAACTGAATTACATAAATTAAAACTATGTTTAAAGACCATTAAAAAGGTACAAAACTATATAAGGACAGTCCAAGATCCACCACATGGAATGAGGCACCACCCTCAAGCCATCCCCACAACAACGCATCACAAACAACCTGTAAAAACCCAAATTGTTGGCACAAAAGTTGTACCCAAACATGTGACAACAAAAATAATAAAGTCTACTTACACACAAGGGTGTATGTAGGGTGTGATCCGATGAATAGTAGGACACCACCACAATGAGATTCCTAGTGATAATCATTCAAAGACAAAAATCATTCAAGTTTTCATAAAGAGGAAATGTTATTTAAAATTACTAAAATATTTAACTTAAAAATAAAAACAGTTTTCATGTGGGATAATTTACAGAATTAGAACGTTTAAAATAAATTCCAAAACTAATGAAATTTCCAGTCAACAATATTTTATGCCAACAGTAAGTAAAAATAATCCAATAAGAACAAGAAATAGAAAATAACCCCTAGGCACTAGTTAGTTGTGGATCCAGGTACCTTGTATCATGGTGAGAGTAACCATCACAATATCCATTGTCATGCATGAGAACCACTAGTATGGAGCATACCCATGACCTAGTTGTTCCCAATCATCATCATCATCATATTTTATTTAGTGTTTTAAGCATCAATCTTGCTATGTGAAACTGAGGTGAAACCCCACGGACTCACTAGCGTACTTGTACACGTCCACCCCCTAGGAACTAGAGTTTACCTCTTGTACTCAAAAGAGTCCAAAAAGCCATGAAATATAGTTTTCGCATGAAAAAATCACTTACAAATCACACATTAATCAAATATTTACTTGTACATCACACATTTCACAAAATACAATTTTTCTTGAAATGCATTTGGAAATCAAACTCTCACCAAAATAGACCACAAAACATTTCACATAACATTCACAATCCAACACATCCTTTAAAAATTTTATAAAATCATTCCAAATATTATAAACATCACATAAAATCACACTCACATGTTTCATAAAACCCTTTTTCATTATCAAAATCCATTTTTCACATCACACTCACACAAACAGTCCCATCACCTTCAAAACACTTTCACATTTCAGTAAATCCGTTAAGCATTTTTATAAAAAAATTCAAAGAGTATACACATCACATGGAAACCCCAATCACATTTAAAATGGACAATTTCCAAATATACACAATGCAAAACATTTTTCCAATATGGTTTCACCTCTTACATAAACCATTAAACTATTAAAACATTCATAAAACAATTCCAAAAAGTGTACCAAAGGTTTTCACATAAAACCCATTTCAAAACCATCATTCAAGTGAAAAATCACACCAATACAAATTAAAAATAGAATTTTCATCACCAAAAAAATTAATTACACAACCCCTATTTGTTAAAAAAATACCTCAAACAATACCACAAAAGAATCACATTAAAAATACAGGTTTTCAAAATCACATTCATGAAGTACAACATGGTTTTATACCTTAAACCCATTCAAAAACCCACATTCAAACCCAATGGAACACCAAGAAACTTTCAATGAAGATTTTCCATCCCACAAAAGATTTATTAAACCAATTTCATATGTTATAAAATAAACCCAAATAATACCACATGTGTTACACATGATAAACACCACATTTAAAGCTAAAATTCAAATATAATATTAAACTCATATCCAAATCAACAATGAACAGTTTTATCACCAAACAAAACATATGTGGAATATGAATAATGAAAAAATATAGTTGTCATGACCCGTCCTAGTGGGGATCGAGCCGCAACTCCCCAAGCCTACCTCCAATAGGCCATGTGTTGGTGACTAGCACCGAGTAGGCATGTCACTAACATGGGAGGCATTGCCTATAAACCTGTATACACACACACATCTCCAAGCCCGCAATGCTGGAAAGTAAAAACTACTAAAAATGGAAATGCATGAAAACAATAAAATCCCAACGAACATAGTATTACAGGAAAGTAATGTACAGTAATGTAAAACCCTGGGCCAAAAGTACCAGCCCATCAAAAGAGAGTCTGTAACAATGTCCAACCTATAAAGAAAGGTACTGGGACTGCAATCTGTAGCCTTAGGAACACACCTCAGCCTATCTGATCTCACTATGCATCGTCTGGTCCTGGTCCGTCAAGAATCATGTCAAAGGCTTGCTCGTCTGCACAAGACACAACACGTGCAGTCAAAGCCCATGCATGGGTGAGTATACAAATACCCAGTAGGACACCCCGAAACCCCAATGGAAAACAACAAGGGAAAATACCACAATGGAAAGATACAATTATCTCTACAAAGTATATGTTTACAGAACATATAACAAGAATATCCATATATAGTCATACATGATCGACTATCTCGATACCACCACTAGGAGCCAGCATGAAGATTACACTAAGCACATAACAAGTAGAACACACTCATAGGTCTAAAGAGAGAGAGAGATGAAGTACTCGTTCTGAGAGAACACACTCCAAAAGAACTTGAGAAAAATGATGTTAATATGATGATCACAACCAATAGCTATGGGGTGATTCCAACAACTCAGTATGAACTAATCTACTATGCAGAGGATCGGCGCCCGGGTACAGTGGGTCACATCGATACCAAGAATCCTCCTAGGGTTCCATGAATGAATAAAGGATCTATCTCCAAGTCTCATAGAGGGGATTCTAACAAATCTATTCAGGGAGTTCTGTTGTAGGGATCATACTCCTGCATGTAAGAAATGATACCAGAAACCATCAGGAGATAGACCAAGGAGACGAACCCAAAGGAAACTAGTCTATGTCATTGAAGGAAATTTGCTCAAGCCATGAAAAACAGGTTACAAGGCGTGTAGTATGGTTACATGCCGTGTTCCTTGACACTGTGTACTGCCTGTGTAAACGGCTCATGTAACCAATCCATACTATGTAAAACTCAACTACATGACATGTATAAGGATCACTTGTCGTGTTCCTTGACTCCAGGTACTGATTGTGTAAACGACTCATGTTAGATGGCAGAGTCATTTAGGGAAGAATATACATAGCATGTAAGTCAAAGCACACATCGTGTCCTGTCCACTAGGAAACACCTTTGTACCCTAGACGTATGGCCGTACATGGTTTTCTTCCATGTTTCCGGCTCGAGTACTAGCACACGGGGTATCCCTTATATCTGGATGGGTCTGGCCGGGGAAGGGTATACACGGAGTGTCCTTAGTCGTGTATGCAACCAGTGTCTGTGTACTCTAGAAGTACACGCCAGGTGGCCCTCCAATGAACACACACCATATAGCCTATACTACACCCCGTGTGGTCTCGAAAATTCCAGAACTACCATCTTCCTCCGCGCACTTTGGCCGGTCTCCAGATTCTTGATCTCTCGTCCGTTCATCCCGATGCTCAAGGTCTTGGTTCGTCGCATCATATAAACACCGAATCGGGTGTTTCTGGTCCTTCAATTCGGTTATAAACCTCCAACATTCCATCCGATGAAAAACACCCAAAATGGTATATCTCTCGATCTGATCCGAATCATACACTGAAACCGCTGTCGCAGGTCCGTACCATCATTCCAAATATGGATCAACAATCTCGGATCGTTAATCCATAAATCGAAGGCGCAATCCATCATTGTTCTTATCCCGTGAAGAAATAGTAGAACACACATGAAGAACATGAGAATTCGAGGAAGAAAAAAACAACAAATTGAGAGGGATGAACCTCGATCGATGTTTCTGTCGATCTTGGTTCTTCACCATTAAATGTTGAATGAATCTTAAATAACTCAAGAATCAAAATCCCCAAAATCCCCGTAAAATCCCATCCTGAAAATACGATCGATTCGTGGGAAAATATGTTCATGGATTAGTCCACATTCGTTGTAGTAATGAATAACATGAATGAATTCAAAAAGAGATCAAATGCCCTAGAGCTTTCCAGAGCCTCCAGGGAAATTCTGGGTTATGGGAATTGCGACCCGGATCCCCTGCGAAATCTCTATTTAAAAAGGATAAAGACATTCACTACAACAAAATTTAAAAAATTATTTTCATTAAAAATTTTATTATGGTTGCATCCAAAAAATGGATTTCACCATCGACCTATGCTGGTCGATGTTAGGCCACCCATAGGGTAAACACACTTCTCTGGATGCAATGGTGCCCTCAGATTTCCGATCCATGCACCCGTTCAGGAGTTATTCTATTTTTTTAGGACAACCACATGCGCATGTTATTTAATTATTTAATTATAATCAAATATTCATTCTGGGCTCACTTGGCCTCGAAACTGTCCTCCGTCTCAAATCTTGGTCTTAAAAGAATTCCCATATAATATTAAAAATAATACATGGATAAATCTTAGACATTACATCACACCAACCGTAAGGATTTTACATCCCCGAAAAGCCTAAACAAGGGCTACTCAAGAAGATGTGGGTACTGCACATGAATATGAGCCCCCCGCTCCCATGTGATATCCTATAGATTCTCATGCTGCCACCAGACACACACCAAGTTAATAGGTTTCCCACAAAGGATCTTCTCTTTTCGATCCCCGATCTCCACTGGGTACTCAGAAAAGGTCGCTCCATCATCGATGTACAGCTCGCCCCAGTCAATAACGTGAGATGGATCACGCACGTACCTCTGTAGCTGCGACACATTGAAGACGTTGTGTACCTATTCAATCTGAGGAGGTGGGGCCATGTGGTACCCCACCTCGCCAACTCTACCAAAAAACTGAAAAGGGCCAATGAACCTCAGAGATAGCTTGCTGCCTGGGACAAATCATCATAGTCGCTATCGAGGTGAGACCCGAAGGAACTCATGGTTTCACTCCTAAAACTCCAAGGGCCTCCATCTCCTATCGGCATAAGTCTTCTGCCAAATATATGCAGTATTCATCCACGCATGGGTGACCTGCACCTTCTCTATAGTAGCTCACACCATCTCTGGGACCATGAGTGTTGACTCTCCTGGTTCACTCAATCAAAGTGGTGACCTACATGGCCATATGTACAAAGCCTCAAATGGTGCCACACCAATAGTGGAATAATTACTGTTGTTATAAGAAAATTCCAACAGTGGTAGGTGATCCTCATAGATATGAACGAAGTCATGTATGCATGCACGTAGCATATCCACCATAACCTAGATGGTATGCTCCGTCTGACCATAAGTATGAGGATGAAACACTTTGGTCAAGCATAACTGAGTCCCAAAAGCTTCCTGTAATTCCTCCCACAACCAGAATGTGAAATGATCATCACCATCTGAGATGATTGTGGATGGAACTCCATGAATACGAACTATCTCCTTCACATACTGGAGTCCCATGATGTCTACCGAACTCTACTCTAATATGGATAGGAAGTGGGCCGACTTTGTGAGTCAGTTAACGATCACCCAGATGGCATCGTGTTCCCTGAACGTACATGGTCAAACCATCATGATGTCCATTGATATCCCATCCCAAATTCACTCTGGAACCTCGAGGGGTTGAGTCAGACCTATTGGCACCTGGTGCTCAACCATTACTTTCTGACAAGTTAAGCACCAAGAATCAAATTTCTTCCACTCTCTTCTTCATCCAAGGCCACCAGAACTGATGTTGGAGGTCCTGGTACATCTATTCCACTCCTAGATGAAACGCCAATAGATACGTATGGAACTACATTAGAACCACCTACCGTAACGTCATTGGTACTATTGTGCGCCCTATGAAAAGAACAACATGCTCTCCAACTTTTGAATATCCATCAGTAGCATCACCTTCGGATATCTGAGCACGTAGAGTCTCACATCTAGAATCCTTGAGATGTGCTTACCTGACTCGCTGTAAGAGTGGAGGGGTAAAAACCATCGACCGAAGGTAAGCTCCCTCATCTATATACATGAAGGATATATATAAAGAGGAAAACTGCCTCACCCCCTCATCCAGCAACTGTGAACTGGATTTTCTACTGAGAGCATCTGCCACAACATTCCCTTTCATAGGAGTATAAAAGATCTCAAAGTCGTAATCTTGGAGGAACTCAAGCCATCTCCTCCATCTCAAATTCAGATCCATATGAGAAAAGACGTATTTGAGACTCTTGTGATCAGACTAGATGATAAAATGATCTCCCATCAGGTAGTTCTGCCACATCTTCAACGCAAAGAATACCACTTCCAACTCAAGATCACGGGTCACATAGTTCTTCTTGTGTGGCCTCAACTGATTTGAGCCATAGGAAAACAACACTTTCCTCAGCATCAGGACACAACCAATCCCGGTTCCTGATGCGTCGACAGATACTACGTACTCAACACCAACCTCTGGTAATCTCAAGATCGGGTTGCTCGTCGGAATCTATCTCAACTACTAAAAATCTTGCTGGCATCTCTCATTCCACATGAAAGGCTACCCCTTTCAGGTCAAAGCTGTAATGGGTGCTGAAATCCTAGAAAATTTTTGAATGAATCTCGGATATTAGCCTGCAAACCCATGGAAACTTTGCACCTCCATCAAGCTTTGGGGTGTCACCCATGGTAACAGTGCCTCTACCTTGGCTGGGTCCACTGCTACACCAACTAATGAGATAAAGTGTCCCAGAAAGTCGACCTCCTATTTCCAGAATCGACACATCGAGAGTTTCCCATACAACTAGTGCTCTCAGAGTGTATCTGGAACCATCCTTAGGTTCCCCACATGCTCCTACTCAGATGTAGATTACCCCAGGATATCATCGAGGAAGACCACTACGAATCAGTCTAGATAGGACTGAAAGATCTAGTTCATAAGTCTCATAAACACTACTGGGAAATTCATCACTCTGAAGGGAATCACCATGTAAACATAGTAGCCGTAGCGATATATGAAATCTGTCTTCGTTATATCCTCATCCCTTAATCCCAACTGGTGATAGCCTGATCGCATACCAACCTTCAAGAACCATTGTTACCCTCTTAACTAGTTGAAGTGTTCATCGGTCCTCGGTAGTGGATACTGGTTCTTCACGTTCACATGATTCTAGTGGTAGTAATCCACACACAGCCTCATGATCCTGTCTGCCTTCTTCGAAAACAAAACTGGGGCTGCCCTGGATGAAACATTGGGTATCACAAATCCCTTCCTCTGTAAGTCTTCTAGCTACACCCTCAGCTCAATAACCTCTACAGGAGCCATCCGATATGCTGATGCTGATATCAGTGTCGTCCTGGGTTTCACCTAAATGCAGAAATCTATATCCCAACAGGGAGGTATCTCGATGACATCATCAGGAAAGTCATCCTAGTACTCAGCCACTACTGCTGCAAACTGGAAACTCGTAACATCTGCTACACCAAGGGATAGGCTAGCCAACTAATGTGAAATAGTCAATAATTTCCTACGCACGAGTCCATCTTGTGCTTCCTGGGTCTCCATTAGAACGATGAAGGAGAACCTCGTTCCGTCAATACGGACACACCACACCCTTCGAATAAAATAGTCAATCTGGGAATGAACTGTGGATAGCCAATCAATACCAACAATGGCATCATAGGGCCTCGATGCTACCACCAAGAAGTTCCAATAGAAACACTCACCTCCAAGGGTTAGGTAACACTATCTGCAAAGGTGTGTGATATCTAAATCTTCTGTAGTCGGTGTTTCTAAGCATAAGGGTCGAGCCAATGGCTCAACAATAATCTCAAGGTCACGAACACGATAAGTAGAAAGAAAATAATTACTAGCCCATGTGTCTATATGTGTCGCAGCCAAAGTAGAAAAGACATAGATTGTACCTCTAATCATTCCAAGAGTACTTGGGTCATAAGCCTCTGCTACCTGCAGCTATCCCTACCTCTATCCACCAGCTCCCTATGCCTGTGGTGGACCTCCTGGGGGTGGTGGTGGTAAATGTTTAAACCGGAGACCACATCCAACTGCTCTTCCAGCTGCCTCATGGATATGACTTCTACACACATTGCTTATGCCTCGATGGTCCATACACTACTCCCATGTCAGTAGTACGGTGGGTCGGACAATCATGGGTGAGAGATCCCCTACCATCACAAGAGTAGAATCGCCTCTTTTGAGGCTAGCTGGATGCGCCCTACGAACCATATACGGTAGATCCTATTTCCTGGGATATCCTTTGAAAACTTCTCCCATGCCTGGTTCCCTGATGTCGTCTCCATGCTGCCAAGGTCTGTGCTCCAGCTTGCTCACTAATGACAACTGCCAGTATTCTCTGCTCTGCCAAGAATCTCTCGACCACCAAAGCTTGCTCGAGCACCCTGGAATAAGTAGGAATTATCATAGGGATGATGCCAACTCAAATTTCTCTATGAAAGCCCTTCTCAAAAGTCTGAGCTCTGAAGTACGGATCCTTGACCATAACCATCGAGTACTGTGAGAGGTTGGTAAACCTCGATGAATAGTCATCCACCATCACGGTTCTTTGCTAGAGCTGAAGAATCTCTTGTATACATACTTATCTCAGGGTAACCAGTAAAATCTCCTATCTGATTAGATACTCAAACTCTTACCATGCAAGAGTAGTCTCATCATGGGTTTGGATAAACAAACACCACCATTGTCCTGCTGAGCCCTGCAGAAGGCTCGCTGCCATAATCACCATCTGGTCTGCTGGTGTCCTGACCAAATGGAAGACTTTGGTCACTGCCTCATGCCAGCCCACTGCTACCTGAGGTTCATTCTCATCTCGATTCATGAGGGGTCCCTATCTATGAAACTCGTGGAGTTTGATCAGCCTGCGCTCCACGTCCACTAGTACAGCAGGCACTAAACACTACTCCATAGGTGGTGGACCAATTGGCACACCACCGGAAGGTTAAGATGGGGGATCTGGTCACTGTATCAAAGCATCATCACTGAGGGGGTCATCCTCGTGATCGAGCTGCTGGATCCTAGAGGGTGCGTGTCGTGGAGGCATCCTGTATAGATAGAAGATGTATTTATGTTAGTGAGTATCTGGGGAGTTGACTCAATAAAGACATAGGAACCGCATAAAATTCCTATATGTTGCATGTACCATTATTTTTTCCCCTACAACTACTTTTCTCAAGTTTCAAGTTAAAAAGAATGTTTTCAGAGTCCTAGTGTATGGATACATCACCGCCCGCATCAACACTAGGATCCCTGGCATGAAAGCCTAACTCGAAACAGTCAACACTGTAGCACCAAACCAACTCACAGAATCTCAATTCAAAGGTATAACCGACCACCTTTGACACCACTATGTCACGACCCGTCCCAGTGAGGCCCGAGCCGCAACTCCCTAAGTCCGCCTCAAGTAGGCCAGGGGTTGGTGACTAGCACCGAGTAGGCATGTCACTAACATGGGTGGAATTTCCTATAAACCCGCACACACACACACACAAACATCTCCAAGCCCAAAAATCTGAAAATTAAAAACTACTAAAAATGGAATTGAATGCATACACTAAAATCCCAACCAACAGAGTTCGACTGAAAATTAAAGTATAATAATGTAAAACCATGGGCCAAAAGTACATGACCACTGAAAAAGAGTCTATATTAAAGTACAATCTTTAAATAAAGGTACTGGGACTACAATCCGTAGACTTAGGAATACACCTCGGCTTGTCAGATCTCACTAAGCACCGTCCAGTCCTAGTCCGCCGAGAATTCTGTCAAAGGCTAGCTCATCTTCACAAGACACGACAGGTGCGGGAAAATCCCGTGCAGGGGTGAGTATAATAATACCTTGTAAGACACGTCGAAACACAAAAGGAATACAATAAGGGAAAATACCAAAAAGGAAGGAAACAATTATCTCTACAAAGAATATTTTTATATAACCTATAACAAGAATATCCAGATATAATCATACACAATCGACTATCGCGATACCACCACTAGGATCCACCTCAAATATTCCACTAAGAACGAAACAAGGAGACACACTCCTAGGTCTAAAGAGTGAGAGCCGAAGTACTCATTCCGGGATAACACACTCCATAAGCACTTGAGAAAATTGATGTTCAGATGAGGATCACAACCAATAGCTATGGGGTGATTCCAACAACTCAATCTGAACTAATTCGCTAGGCATAGGATCAACACCGGGGTAAGTGGGTCACATCGATACCATGAACTCCACCTAGGGTTCTATGAATGAATAGAGGATCCAGATCCATGTCTCAGAGAGGGGATTCCAAAAACTCTATTCATGGAGTTCTGCTGAAGGGATCATACAACTGCATGTAGGAAATGATACCATAAACCTTTAGGAGATAGAACAATGGGACGAACCCTAAATAAAATAGTCCAAGTCACTGAAGGAAACTGTCTCAAGCCCTATAAAATAGGTTACACAGCTTGTAGTATGGTTACATGTCGTGTTCCTTGACTCTGGGTACTGCCCATGTAAACGGCCCGTGTCACCCGTCCATGCGGTGTAAAACTCAACAACACGGTGTGTAGAAGGATCAGACGCCGTGTTCGTTGACTCTGGGTAATGCCCGTGTAAATGGCCCATGTCAGAAGTTAGTGTCATGTAGGAAAGCATATACATGATGTGTAAGTCAAAGGATGCGTTGTGTCCTATCAACTGGGAAACACTCGTGTACCATGGACGTATGCCCGTACATGGTGTTCATCTGTTTTTCCTGCCTGTGTACCCACACACGGGGTATCCCGTGTATCTAGCTAGGTCTCGCCGGGGAATGGTATACACGTCGTGTACTTGGCCATGTAACCAACCCATGTTTTTTTACTCCCAAAGTACTTGCCAGGTGGCCCACTGACGAACACAAACCGTGTAGCCCATACTACACACTGTGTAGTCGAGAAATTTCCAGAACCGCCATCTTCCTCCGCGTGCATCGGCCGGTCTCTGGGTTCTCAATCTCATGTCGGTTCGTCTCGATGCTCTAGGTCTTGGTTCATTGAGTCATACGAACACTGAATCTGGTGTTTTCGGTCCTTCAATCAGGTCATAAACCTCAAACGATCCATCCAACAGGAAATGACCCAAAACAAAATATCTCCTGATCCGCTCTGAATCGTCCGCTGAAACCATCATCACAACTTTTTACCATCATTCCAAGGTTGGATCTACAATATCAAATCGTTACGCCTCAGATTAAAGGAGAAATCGATCATTGTTCTTATCCCGCGATGAATACGTAGAACACACATGAAGAATGCTAGAATTTGGGGATGAAAAACACAAATAATCGAGAGGGACAAACCTAGATCGATGTTTCATGTTGATCTTGGTTTGTCACCGTTAGATGGTTGATTGAAACCAAAATAACTCAAGAATAAAAATCCCCAAAATCCCCACAAAATCCCATCCCGCAAATACGATCGATCCGTGGGCTAATCTGTTTGTGGATTAGTCTGCGTTCGTCATAGGAATCAAGAACGGGAACAAATTCCAACAGAGATCAAATGCCCTACTAGGATTCAAGGTGTTCATTGGAAATGATCTGGTCATCGCGTTGTCGTCACCGGTGAAGCTCGTTAAGAACACAGTCACCGCGTGGGGAGGTTTTCTCCAGAGCATTCCAGAGCCTCTAGTGAAATTTAGGGTTATGGGAATTGTAACCCTGAACCTTTTTAAAATATCTATTTAAAAAGGATAAAATATATCCACTGCAACAAAATTTAATAAAATATTTTCTTTAAATATTTTATTACAGTTGCGTCCAAAAACATGATTTCACCACCGACCTGTGCTAGCCGATGTTAGTTCTTCCCTAGGGTAAAACCGCAGCTATGGATGCAATGGTGCCCTCACATTTCCGATCAGAGAAACCATTCAGGAGTTATTCTATTTTTTTCAGAAAAACGCCACACGCGTGTTATTTAATTATTAAATTAAATTCAAACATTGGTTCTGGGCTCATCGGGCCTCAGAACTGTATGCCGTCTCAAAGCCTGGTCCCGAAGGAATTCCCATATATTATTAAAAATAATACATGGAAAAATTTTGGACATTACAATAGAAAGATAACTCATCAAGAATTATTTACACATGGAACCACCTATCGAAATTGTCGAATCCCTCAAATCATGGTGCGAAACATCAAGCGCACAACCACCGCACCACATATAAGTGAAGGTAAACCTAAAATATCAATATTAAACCAAAAACACCTCAAGTATAACCCTAGGTTCTTACTTTATCTTTTGGACACTATGTAACATCAAGAATGAAGGATGAAACCCTAAGGGAATGGAGCAAAAGGAAGGGAGGAGCACTTACTTGAACAAATCATGGAGAAATCGACCAAAATCCACCAGTTAGAAAAAGGATGAGGATATCATGTAAGAATTTTAATGGGGGAAAATAGTGAGAAATGAAGGAGTTATAAAGGAAACAAATTACATTTAAAAATCTGGTTGAATTGAAAAGTTTTAAGAAGTATCAACATACTCCGTGAAGAAAATGAGCTCCAAATAGGGGGAGAAGAGATTGGGGGAAACCCAAGTTTTATTTGGCACGTTTTAGAGGTGGAATCACCGAAAAATATTAAAAATTGAATATGTTATTAAATAAACAAATATTTAAAAACAACTAGAAATGGAAATTTTGGCTGTCCCAAATTCTTAAATAAAAACCCATATCCACCATTATTATGGATTTTTAAAGGGTCCATATTAATATGGTGGCATTACTTGGTCAGGGGAGAACATTTAGAAATTTTAATGGGTAAAAAATATAAAAAAATGAAAAATTTATAAAGGAAACAATATTGGTTTTTAAATCTGGAAATTGGCACACTGTTTGGCCCTAATCATTAAAAATCACCATTTCCGAAAAAGATATGGGAAACCCCTAAAACAATGAAAAATAGAGATTAAAGGAAAAATAAATTTAAAATAAGTCATGAATGTAAAAATTATCCCAACCATAAAATCATTTGATCCCCATAGAGCTATAGTAAGGCCAAATACAAAAACCAAACCCAACTGATAAACCAATATATATTTATTTTCCATGCTTCGCCCCCAAAGTACAAAACACCTCGAGTGATCAATTATGGATGGATTACTATCAAAAGAAAAACATACAACACATTGCTAAAAAGATACATCATAGTCATACATTATCCCAAAATAAAACTCTGCAACCAATATCCGTAAAATACACAATAAATTCACCCAAACCAATAACAACATCGAAAAACGGTACACTTACCCTGATATAACTAAACTGTTGGGCAGTCTACAATGCCAACATTTACTTAACGATGACGTTGGTAGCTATATAACTCAAAACAAGACTACCTACCAACAATCCTAGACCATGGATAAATCTTAGTTATTGGTACAGGGGACACAAACAGTCTCCTCACCATAAGAGGACAACCTATATTATCCTTGAGACAGAATTTGGACACTAACCTGGGGTGTCCTAAACAAACTCTTTAGTACAAAGGGTTAACGTCCATTACAAATTTACTAAATAACATACATGAGACTCATAATGACTCTCTCCACCATAAGAACAAGAAATATTTACTGACCCGAATGGGCCGGCACAGAAGAACACAAACATTTAAATATTTGGGAAGGATTCATGGTTAGTTCACACGATTTGGCAAAAAATTTACTAATTGTGTAGATCATTATTTCTGCATGGATTACTAGAAAAATTTCACTACTAATCATGCACAAACCTTGTGCTCGGCTAATCTTGCCAAATTTACAACCATTCTGTAAATATTCAATGGAAACCAAAGGGGTAGGGAATAACATTGGGCGATGACATATGTATAAGGCCCTCCACCGTTTTGCACCGATAGGGAGCAATATAAGAAATATGATGAAAACAGTGGTTTAAACACTTTATGTCTTTCATACTGTGGTTATGACATTATATAAAGGTTTAAAATAGCCTGGGATTCCCCCTGACTATGATCCATCATAACTTTGAGACCTATAGGTACAACTCAAATGATGGAAGAATCATTAGCCTCGCAGTTAGGATTTGGAACCCCCCCTGAATGATAATTCATATTTTAGTGCCACCAAAAACTAATCACAATCCCCATTATGTTTTCTAATACATAACATAATCCAAAAACACTTTACCCTTGCCTAATATTACACTAAAATAAGGGCTTAAAATATGCACGCACATCACACATTGATTCTTCGGGGGAGAGAAAATATAATTAAAGAACACATATACTCACCTTCCTCTAAAAAAAATATATTGATGTTTTTAGATGGGAGACATTATCCCGATATAATAGAGACTCTCAGAGGATTTAATGAATTTCATCTTTACGGTCAATAGAGCACATGATATTACAAGGTGTCACCGAACATGACCATTGTGACTGATATAAATAATGCATTAAGAGGGACCTTATACAACTTTCCCAAAATACACAGAATTCTAGAATGTGGCCACAATATCCTCTAATGACCAGATTTCCTACACTAGTATTGTAAATAGAAATCCTACATCCGAGAGACGATCAACGACCCATAGGACCTCATTGACACCATCCAGAAACTCATCCACACTCGAAACCCCAGAACACTTCAACCTTCGACGAATTAGGAAACATAAGAAACTATGGTCTCCTTCAACCTTCCAAGAGAAATCCTCCGCTACAAGAGTATCATTATACATAAAAATTTAAGGGTGTAGAAATATTCTATAATTATCTAGAATAGATTCTATACATTGATCAACTAGTGGATTTTCCAATGGTTAAACAATTTAGGTTTCACTTCTATTGTGCACAATCCCTTAATGGGGGCATATCATATCCAACGAGAGAACCCAAGAACCCACCCATCCTAGTCCATTGGCTAAAACGTGCCACAAACCAGATCAAACAACATGAATGATACCACTATAAAGGAATACCAAAACATTTCTCAGAAGAGACTACTAAATGGTCCTTCTACCCAGCTTATCGACCAAACGTAGAAAAAAAACATAGATTAGAAATGAAGGGATCTAGGAATCAAAACATCGCACAAGATCAAAATTTAAAAAAACACATAATACACACCATACAAATTCATTTATCAAAATATAATTTTTTACATTTAAAACATTTCATGGAAAGGAAAATTGTTTAGCGGTTAGTGTATCCACCCATGGTACCCCATGGGACTCATACATGCATGTTTTTTGTGCCACAACAAGCACCCTCCTCACATCCATCATGGAATCCATCCATCCATGCCATAAACCATCCATAATCCAATTTAACCCCATAAATGTGGTCACTAAAGGAAATAACAATGGTTATAATGAAAATTCATTACACTTTTCTAAATCTATATTGTCAACAAATTCATTTTTTTTTCTCAAAACCGTTAACCACGAAATCAAACCCAAATTACAGCTTACCCAAAATTTTCAAAAAGGAACAATCATTCAAATAAAAAACAGTTTCAATCCATTAACATCAATTTAAAAAAATCCCTTCCCATTAAAACACCTTTCAATTGTTTTGAAAACACCATTGGAAACACTTTTTCAAAAACAACCTTGACATAGTTCATGATTTCAAAATATGTGAAACACACCATTTCCCATTCCAATAAAATTCAGAAAATTTAATTCTCCCATTTCAAAAATCAATCCATTCCATCTATATTATGAAAAAAAATTTCTAAAAATTGATATGCTTCAAAAAACCATGTCATTTTTTCATTAAAACAGAACATACCAAATTTCAGAACTATAAGACACACGACAATGAAAGTGGAAACTACTTCCAGTGGGTGACATGGACATATGGTTGGTAGCCATACTCCAATATCTTCACCATCAAAGAGGGTTTTCTAGGGAGATATCCCCAGCTCCACATTTATTTCCATGTCCTGTGAGCTCACTAAGACCATTAACCCAACTCTATTTTCATTTCCTGTAATCATCATCAAACCATGAAAACCGATGTTCTCAGATAAGACCTGACTACCATAGTGACTTCAACCCATTCATGAGGGGGGTGATTAGGAACACTACCCATAAATTAAATTCCATTACCCAATAATCCTATCTCCAGACTATGTCGACTGTTCCCCAAATAACAGGACCCATAGAGTTAACCTAAATATCCTCTAATACCATTTTGTCACGATCCGAATCCGGTCGCCATAAAAACCGGCACCCGAACCAGCCCATGACAAGGCCCTAAGGGTGTTCCTGATCCCCATGGGCTAGAACAACTGTCTGGGTATCAAAAAATTAATTTAAGGAACAATTTCCTCAAGTTTATAAACATTAATCAACAAACAAACTCAATAAAACCAATCTGGATTTTTCAAATAAACCGAATTTTACAAAATATAAGAACTGAATTACATAAGTTAAAACAATGTTTAAATGCCATTAAAATGTACAAAACCAAATAAGGATAGCCCAAGAACCCTTACATGGAATGAATAATCACCCCCAAGCCATCCCCACTACACTACATCACGAACGACTGGTAATAACCCAAACTGCTGGTACAAAAGATGTACCGAAACCTACGACAAAAAAAATTAACTAATTCATCTAACACCCGAGGTTTTATATAGGGTTTGAGACAATTACTATTAGGATACCACCACTAAGATATTCCATGTGATAAACATTCAAATATTAAAATCTTGCATGTTTTTATAAACAGGAAATGCTGGTTACAATTTCTGAAAGATGAAACTTAAAAAATAAAACAATTTTCAAGTGGGATAATTTAAAGAATAATCACCTTTAAAATAAATTCCAAAACTTCTGATATTTACATCCAAAAATACCATATGCCTATGGTAAGCACAAATAATTCAATGATAACAATCAATAAGAAATAACCCCTAGGAAATTTCTTGTTGTGGGTCTAGATACCTCGTATCTTAGTGAGAGTAACCATCACAATATCCATTCTCATGCACCCGAGAAAATAGTAGGGAGAATACCCATAACCTAGTGGGTATCAATCATTATCATAATATTTTGGTTATTATTGTATGATTAAATCATTCTATGTAATGCTGAGGCCTAACCCCATGGATTCACTTGCATACTAGTACACGTCCATCCACCTAGATACTTGGTTTTCTGTCTTGTGCTCAAACGAGTTCAAGAAGCCAAGATATATAGTTTTCACATTAAAATGTCACTTCCACATCACACATTAAACAAACATACCAATTTACATCAAAAAATCCACAAAATCCACTTTTCATTCAAATGAATTTTTAAATCAAACTCACAAAAAAATAGCCCACTACACATTTTTCATAACTTTCACAATACAAAAAATACTTTAACTATTTTATAAAATCCTTCCAAATATGCTAAAAGTCAAATAATAGTCATCTCACATGTTTTATAAAACGCTTTTTCATAAAAAAAACTCCAATTTTCACATCAGAATAACACAAAAAACCAACATGACGTTCACACATCTTTCATATTAAAGTAAATATGTTTAACATTTTTATAAAAACATATACAAGAGTATACACATCATGTGACCACCACATTCACATTTAAAATGGACTATTTAAAAATATACACAATCCAAAATAGTTTACCAATATGGTTTCACCTTATATATAACTAATTAAACCATTCAAAATATTCATAAAATAATTCCAAGGAGTGTACCCAATATTTCAACATAAAACCCATTTCATAATCATCTTTCAAAGACTAAATCACACCAATACAAATTAAAACAACCATTTCTAGCCCCAAAAACATTTATTAAACAACTTCCAATTTTTATGCAAATATGTAAAACAATACCACAAAATATCCACATAAAAACACACGTTTTCAAAATCAAATTCAAGAAGTACAACATGGTTTTACCCCTTAAACCCATTCAAAAACACACTTTCAAACCCAATGCTTCACCATGAACCTAATAGTGCAGAATTATCTGCCCAAACAAGATTTATTAAACCAATTTCCTATGTTCTAAAATACACCCAAATAATACCCCAAGTGTTACACATAAAAAACACCCAATTTCAAGATAAATAAAACTATAAAATAAAAATATGAACAAAATAAATAATGAACCATTTTCACACATCACACTACATATGAGGAATATGAATATTGAGAAAATACAAGAATCTAACCCGTAAATAATTGTTTACACGTGGGACAACCTTCTGAAAGTGTCGAATCCCTCAAATCATTGTGAGAAAGATCAAACACACCACTACCACACCACAAATAAGTAAAAAGAAACCTAAAATCTCAATATTATACGAAAAATAAACCATTTCAAAACCTAGGTTATAACACTATCTTCTAGAAATTTTGTAACATTATGAAAGATGGGTGAAACCCTAAGGAAATGGAAGAAAATTAAGGGAGGAACACTTACATGATCGAATCATGGGGAAATTGACCAAAATCCACCAGTATCAAAATTTTCAAACAGCCAAACATTGGAGGGTGGTTTGAAATAGGATAAGGAGATCATGTATGAATTTGAATGGGTAAAATAGTGATAAATTAATGATTTAATAAGGAAACAAATTACCATTATAAATCTGCTTTAACTGGGGAAGCTTAAGAATTTTTTACTTAATCCTCGAATCAAATGAGCTCCAAGTAGAGGGATAAGAGATTGCAGAAAACCCTCAGTTTAGAGGGCTCTGGTTAGAGGTGTAATCAACAAATAATAGTTAAAATTGAATAATTACTTAATTAAACAAATATATTTCTAAAAAATAGAAATGGGCTTGCGGGCTAGCCCAAATCCTTAAACAAAAACCCAAATCCACCATTATTAGTGATTTATAAAGGTTAAAAATTGAAATTATGGTGTAAATACGATAGGGGAGGACATTTATAAATTGAAATGGGTGAAAAATATTAGAAAAAGAAAATCTTATAAGAAACCATATTGGTTTTTAAATAAAGAAATGTGCTCATGGTTTGGCCCAAATAATGAATACACACCCTTTCCTCAAAAAAACGTAGGCAACCCGCCCCCCCAAAGAACGAATGGTAATTAAATGAATGATAAATTTAAAATAATCCTTGTATGTGATAGAAATCACCCAATTTTTCATTCAATCGGAGGGTGATATATGAATGAAAATAAAATTATATAGACTTTTTGAATATGGACTAGTAAATTCTCTATACCAGTATGTACCCCTTCCCCATTCTCCTCCCTCCATCTATTTTCTTCTATACTTATTCATATTTTTTAAATGGAAATTATTGTACCTTGTGGAGAAATTAATTCTATAAATACGTCTATTAAATGTGTTGTATCCAATCTTGAGAGTCCCCAGTCAAATCAATATTTAACCCATTCCAAAAATAAAAAAATCATAACTGGTTTATTTTTTTCAGACAAGCTAGTTGTGTGAATGTATGTTTAATTCCATGAATATTTAGGATTAAAATCATGAGATAATTATTTATATATTCTTCTCAAGATATTACATTTCATATTTTTAAGTGGGAATATTAGTGTTTATTCATGAATGTTACTTCTCAAAGTCATATTTCATTAATTTCACTTCAAGTATCCATTTCAAGCTCTGTTGTCCTAGTAGTAAATTTTATCATATTGAAATATGATATTAATATGATGTTTTAACCTTGAATTAATATCACATTTTACCTTCCAATTGATTAATAAAAACAATAATATTTAGAGAATCATCATTTTTAATTCTAAAATTAAATGAATTTTATATTACCGATATATGAAAGAAATATTGCTATCAAAAACCAGTTCGTCAATATGAAAAACTATGAGATTAATGTGTAAAAATTTATTTAAATTGTTTTAAATAATAATAAGATTCAATTTATGAAAAAAGAATAATTTTATAAACTAATAAAATCCATAATTAATCCTTTAGATAATAATTAATTTATTTTAAAATTCATATATTTTATCCCTCATTTAAATTCATTTAAAATTCAGTTAATCGTGAATTTTTTTCACCTAACACATAGAATTACCCTTTTAAAATAACATATATAATTAATAATATCATTCTAATATGTTTATTACATTAAGAATACAATTTCTATATAGTAATCAAATGATAAATTTCGATGGTAATGAGGTTATTTGTCTACAATATTAAATTTTTTGAGATGAGTATCATATTTTTTAAAGATTTTATAAGGAAATGTATTAGAATTTTTCCCACAGATATAATGATCTCATTTATACTCATCATATCCATATATGGGACAAGACATATATTCATCATCACTTATATCATTTAATGAAAAAAATAAGGCACGACTATATATGAAGGATAATAATTTCAATAATATCATATATTAAGCATGGACATTTGAGTTGATAACTCTCTGGCTAATCCATTATATCTATTGTCTCAGGTCATTTCCTATAGAGTTCTAACAGTTGGGGTTTCCTAGTTAAGTGTAACCTAAATCATACGATCCAAACAAGGGACCTAATATTTCGGGTCACCTTTTTTACTTTCTTACCATACACAAGATAATATAGGGGAACCTACTGTGGCATATCCTACATGGTAAGATGATAAAAGTCATGAATGTTACTTTTTTAGGTAGTATCTAACATTTTGTATTTTTAAATGGAATATTAATCTCACCAACTCACATCATATATTCCCTTACACATTCAGGCACCAAATGATTTATATTGAAATCATGTTCCTTCAACCAAATCAACATGTTCAAAAAATATTGGTGTGTATCTCTTCATAAAACTCAATGATTATTTTACTAACAGAAATTAAAATCCAAATAAATTTATAAATATCAAAAGATGTCCCATCTATAAGGTAATTAAACCCTTTACTATAGAGTATTATAATAATCAAAAAACCAATAATCCCATCTTGAGTAATATTTTAACCATGGATAGGCAACCCCCACATTTATATATAGGGAACAATCTTTTATGAAAAGAAGTAGTCAAACATATAGTCCCTCTACCTAAAGATAAATTACTCAATATAGATTTAAATCCCACTGTAATTATTCAACCTAAAATGTATAATCTTAATTAACATCTAAATTTAACATCATAACTGAATAGAGGAAAAATTGTCTGGAGAAGAAAACCCAATAAATTATTATATAAAAAATGTAACTTCTTATACACTTGTATTAAAAATTATAGAAGCATATTAAATATTTAAAATAAATTAGATAAAAATATAACAAATTTTATTAATTAATAAATAATTCCATAAACTAAATAAATGAATGATTCAAAAATTTAAATGTGTGAAAAATAATTTAAAAAATTTGTAAAATAAAACTAATAATTGAAATTATATAACTTATACATGATTTATGGACCTTATATAATTTAATATACATAAAAAGTTTATATTTATTTAAAATATAAGATCCATAAAAGTATATATTATAATAAATATACATTGAATATATGATATTATAGGAAATATAAAAATCTTATATTACAATTCTATTATATAATGAGTTTACATAATTGGAATTACGCATATTTGATATTATTTATCCTTGAAAATATAAAATGTCAAAAAATAATGTGATATGATACACAAAATTTTCTTAATTAACACCCTTTGTTTAAACAACAAAAATTAAGTAATTATGAATAATTCATAATTTTTTAAAACATATTTAAATTTATTATTTACATTGTACCTTATAAAAAAATTATAAAACTCACTTAGAATTTCAATATAAAACTTTTATATATGAATAATAAAACATGTAGTATATTTTTAAAATGATAGTTTAATATAAAAAAATAATATTATGAAATTTTTTTAAAAATTGATTTACAAATAGTTATTTATTTATTTATACTAAATATATAATTATTCAATTTATAAACATTTTATAAATTAAATAAATACTCTAAAATTCCATTTTATTGTATTTTTTATCAATTTATGAACCAGTTAAATTGATTCATAATATATTTATTTAAATGTTAATTTTTCCTTTAATACTGTATTTAATGGTATAAAATATCATATTACTAGCTTTACGATCCAATAAAGTTGAAATAACTACTAATGTATTATCAATAATAGATTTAAATTTATATAGTGGGTTTTATGAGACAATCCACATTTATTCCCCACTTAAGATAAAAATTCTGTATACTAAGAATCACAGCATATGATATGGAAAATGTAATATTAATCATGAAAAAAATGGTTTGTATAAAATTAACTATTTTCATAATGGTCATTATTGTATTAATTCAATAGTGTATGGATATTACCCTACATAGTATATAATGTTCATCTCATGTATGGATGTGGTGACATATAATTATCCCCACATAAGTTAATCCTTGTGTTGGTGGCCCTACATAAGAGTGGAAATTTTGGATTAGGGAGTCATATATTATTTAAGGAAATTTAATCATTATTATTATGTGATTACCTATTTTGAACCCATGCATTTGTGCCATTTCAAGCATTGAATTCCAATTTCATATGTCAAAACACATTAAAAATCCATTATTTACAACAATGCCTTCTCTTTTGATAGGACATACGACGTGAATATTTTATGCATTTTCTCTATTTTTATCCCGATTTCAAAAATCATATCACATTATAATGATTTTATACCAGTAAAAAATTTATATATATCAATTAAAACATAATCAATGTAGGTGAATAAATTATAAACTCATCCACCAAGTTCAAAAATTCTTGAAACACAAAACTATACAATATAAAAATAATTAAGACACATATAATTCCTAAAATATTTTTTCTAATTCTATATTTTCCATGATATATATATTTTACCAATTTTTACCCATTATAATTCCTTTTATATTTTGTAACCCTTGGTTAAAAAAATCACCTATAATTTAGTTGGGATTCTACATCCCATCATGGAATAATAGTTACTCACTAGGTAAAGGTGGATAAAGAAGATATTCCTTGTGAGTGTTGTCCAAGAACATGCCTGAGTAAAGAAAAAAATATATCTATGTCCTTTATAATGTATATATTCCCTTTGGTATGATCCCTGAATCTTTTACATTTTTTCATGTATTACAAAATAAATAATTTATTCATTGTGAATTTAAGAATCCATAAAATTAATCCATTAGTCATCCAATGGATTTCAACTTCTAAAATTTCTAAAATAATTATATTCAACATTTAATATTAAACTCTAAATCCATTAATTAACCAATCCCATTCTAATACAATAATGGTTTATTCAATAATAGGCCTTATGATATTCCAAAATAATGGAATAAATTATTTCATAGATTAAATAAAAGGTGTACTATATAGAATACTCATATTGTATAACATAATATGGAACAATGAATATATGATATTCATTGTATTTGTGGAATATCTCCAACAAAATGTACCTTCATCTTATAAGAGGTGAATCATTTGATATCACATTTTTGTTTTATCTTGTTCTCCTAAAATTGAGAAATATAAATAATAGTGCCTAAAATGGTGCTTATACCAAAAAAGTGGTGATTTAGAGAAAAAATAAGTGTGGTCCTAGGGAATAACTTTTTCATATTGAGAGGAAAATATTTATTTATTCATTTCATAGACCAGATAAAAGACATACCTCTATAATATTAGTGAGTTAAGTGGGGATGGATAATATAAAGTGAGAGAGGACATGAGAAATGGTTGTGTGGGAGAAAGGGAGGTGAGAAAGATTATTTTAAAATATTATCCATTAGGTTAAAACCATTTTGAGTCATATTATAGTGTGATGTAGGGGGTCACAAACCCCCCTAAAAATCATTGAAACATGATCATATGGTTTAGGACACAGTTTCCATTTATATAAGAACACTAAAAAATCATCCCTCCCTTCCATGGTATGATCTAAATCATCAAAATTCAACAAACTAGGTAATGATGTTACACTTCACCTAAAGAACCCCACACACCAAAACCTATAAATTACAACTTGAAAACCTATCATTTTTATAAAATATTATTACATGGATTACATTCCATGTTATAATTCCCCATCATTTCGTGTCTTCCAGAACCTATTAAATAATTATTTCCCTACCCCAAGAACAAATCCTTCGTCTTTAACACAACACCCCAAAATGAAATTGATATTCCTATATATACAAAAAAATATCTATAAAATTTCTCAACTCTTAGAATTCATCTATGAATATGAATTCTCAAATAAACCCTTCACTCAAGTATAAAAATCCAAATTCCCTCTAAATTTAGTAACTTGTAACAATTCAATTCATTAATAACTCACTACCAACGATATTTGCATCCCAGAGAATAATTTGTTTCATTTTTATACTGTCAATTTATCCATCAGAACCTGATTCTATATTTCTTTATTGATTCCAACATGGAATATATCTAAAACACATACACTCGATATATATATAAACTATCATATCATAAAAATCTATTTATCTAATACCCCAGATGGATAAATCATCACCCAATGATATAAATTATGTTAAAACCATCTTATCAAAAACAGTTATATACTATAATGTTAGTCGAGTGTTAATGAAAAAATTACCAAGGAACTAACATCGACCCACTATGATAGTAACTCTTGATAATACATGATGATTTCTTGGTGACATCATGCAACACATGATCTCTACACAACTCATTCACCCAAAAATTCTCCTTTCCAATAAAAAAAATGTTCTAATGTTTTAGACCTTTATAAATGAAACATCAAAACCTGAATTCTTGTAGAACCATATATGGATCATTATGTCTATCACTGAAATAATCACCAGCATCATAAACCCTCTGGTCATTCTCAATTCTAACATACAGTGATATTGACTAATGTAAATATAAAATGAGGGTCCCTGTAAAAAATACCCATAAATTTATACTTCCTATATGATTTTATAAATGGTTTACCCACTAATACCATCTTACCAAATATTGTGGTCTTGGTGGGATTCCCCACATAAAAATTCAACATAAAAACATGACAATCATTACCTATGATCCCTGAATCATTGTCCAAGAAGATCAAGCTATCGTAAATATCCCTCAGTAGATATATCTGACACATGGTTGTCTCCCCCAACCATCGATATGAATCAGTTCATAATGATATGTTAAACATCACCCTTAGGTCCAATCTGAACTCTCCTAGTGTCCCATAGACCATATATCTTAATATCACAATCATAACTAGTGTTACACCATGTATATCTTACATAGATACATTAATTCTATGAAAATATCCAAAATCACCATAATTAAGACATTAACATAATTTATTCATTATTCCATGTTTCATATTTAATTACCAACTGACCATAGATATAATATGATTTATAAATGTCCCACAAATATTTATATTCAACATAAAATTATATATACATATATCTCTTTATGAACCCACTACCAAGAGTTATAAATAATAAAAATATACTCTATCCTTGATTATTTTCTGTAGAAACATATTATTAGAGACCTTCCCTTACAAAACATAACATTATTGGAGAAACAACTTATTGTTCACCATTCATCAAAACCAAGCTACTCTATTGATGTCTGTTTTCTAATGACCAATCCAATTATCCCCTTAATTACTAACATACAAACCCACATGGTTGTGATGAACCTTAAGTCCAACACCATGGAACACCAAATAAACTTTTTCAAGCGTATCAAAACATTTTACTCTTTAATTGCACACTTTCTCTAATGGATTTACATATATTTCTCCTTAAAAATAGGATCTAACTCAATATAAAAATTAAATGTTGATTCCAAATGAATCCATCCTAAAGTAAAAAATCTAATCCTTTATTGGGTAACAAAATTCCCATAAAAATAATAAACAATTCTTTCAATCCCAAAAATATAATTGTAGATCCTAACCAAGATAGAACACTTTGACCCCAACTAATTAGGCATTATTCAAATATCATAAGAATCTACCCATAATCCTCATTAACTTGGCCACATAATCACACAAACCTATCACCCAACATGATAACCTTGTCCTTGCATCATGGGAAATGAAAAAACACTCTCTTTCCACTAAGAATGTTAGGTCTATCCATTTCCCATAAAATCCATCCTATGACGATGATTATGACATTGAAATAATATTCACAGTGAAATTCCATCATAATGTTTCTAGTAGTGGTTTGAAACTATAAAATATTGTTTGATGATGCCTATTTATTAGAGGATTTGAAAACTTATGGATCGACATTATGGTTTATCAAAATTACCTTTTTTTTAATAATCATAATCAGGGAACAACTATCCTAATTGGGTTGTGACCATCCATGAATATTGAAATTTTAAAATAGATATGTGCCACACGACATTGAATTCCCCTCATTGTGTTATATTCATCCTCCTAGAGTATAAATTCACCATGAACCAACGATGACTCCACAAATACCGATACACATCCTCTAAAAATACTTTTGTAATAATAAGAAAATATCCATTTTCTTTACCCTTCTATTAACCTAACCCATACATTATGATTCATATCTCATCATCCCTTGTACATCACATAGAAACCGAACCTCATCATATTTCATTTTATAAAACCACCCAATTATCCCAACCACTAAAGGGTCAATGACCACAATATTATCCCACATTTCTACAACACATATATCTAAAAATAACCTCCCAATACTAATTTAAAGCTACAAATTACAAAAAACCATACACTATAGAAATACCATCTATTAAGAGTATAATTATAATCATATTGTAATAGAAACATATAAAATCACTAAAATTTATTTTAATTAATTAATGCTCCACAAATATGTTATTTTGGGAAATTATGAATAAATTATTATTTATTATTTAATTGATTATAACCTATTTGTCATTAAAGTTTCATCATAAATTGAAATTCAAAAAAATTTATAAAACAATTTTCCCTTTCTGAAAACCATTTCACCAATGAAAACAGTCATTAACATGTCCAAAAATCCTATATGGCTAATAGTTATGCATGTAACAACTGTCTTACAACTAAAAAGAAATGAAAAACACAATTTAATAATGAAAATAAAATATTAAGAATTTATAAAATTAATTTAATTAAACATTTGAAAAAATAAAATAGAAATATCATAATTAATAATAAGAACTTTCCATGAACATGGTTTACCTATGGCCTAGTATAATTTAAATCCAATTTTATGAAATCGTACAAAGTACAAAAACATTCCCCATTAGTAAATCAACCAAATCAAGGATTTGAAAAACATATTTAATTATACTTCCTGAGAGCTCCCAAACTGTAGATGATCTAGTGGAGATACATGATTTTAACCATTCCTCTCTATATACAAGTGTCTATTGACTAATGAAGAGAGTCTAAAACTAAAATATGATGAATATACTCTTGGAACCACAATATAAAATAGTTAAAATAAAAAATAATCATACAATAATAGAGTATACCACACCAATTAAAACTAATATCTACCCATCAATATCAAAAAAACTATCTTATGCATTATGAACAATGAAACCCATGTTCCAAACATGTCCATAACACAAGAATCTTCCACTAGTTCAGTCAATTAAAAATATATAGAAATAAAATAATAAATGTGGAAAAAACAACAGATACCCATTTCCCTATATGGAACTATCTCTAAACACTCATTATAAAAATCGATCTATATTTACCAAACATATTTCTACCATGAATTTACATATAAAAGGTTCCCAAGAACTATAGTGCCCATTTAGGGTATGAATATATATTTAAATAGAGCACCACAAATGTGTACCTTATATTTGATAGTAAATATATATTATATATATAAATTGGATCATAAAAAATATGTATACAAGAAATACTGATTTTTTATCATGTTATATCAAAGACACCATGATACCACACCCTACCAACATTGGATTATTTCCAGAAGGAAGAGTCACATGGATCCGATGATCTATCCTAGACAACATAATAAGTGATACTAAGGAGGTTATATCATAGATAATATCCCAAAAAACCAATCATCCCATTATCAATTGGGGTAGTTTCAACATTCAAGTCTCTTACTAGAACCTTGTCACTCAAGACATGGTGTCATTACCAAGTATTATACCAACTCCCAATCAGTTAGGATGAGCACTCAAAATCATGTCTTTTAACAAAGCTTGAGCACTTTAGGTACCGTAAAATAAAAAAATAACACAATTATCACATTGAATACAAAATCTACTAGATGTTATATTGACACACTAAGATACTACACCTTGGACCCCAGCTCTAATGGTTATAGCTTCAACAGTAGTTTTATAAACATGGTATAGGGAAAACAATAAGAAATTAAAGGAAAACAATCCCATACTATAGTTATCAGTTATCCATAAATCCATACCAAGTGTTAAACAAGATGATATCTTATAAACACTCTTAATAAAATACCCTAACTAGACTCATTGTAAAAAACATCTCATATAAATTCCATTTAGACAATACTCGTGATGTTATTAGGGCCTTATCTCGTACAAAATTTATAAGCACAAACTAGGTCATAGATAAACATATGGACTCATTTGTCCTTCATAATTCATTAAATACACTATAAGGGTTACATAAAATATATAAATATCTACCCCAAACATTAGAACCAAATTATTACCTATAATACCCCTATTCGCCTCACATGGTGCTTCATGTCCCATTACAACTCCTTTCCCCACATCATGTCCCATCATAGTCAAACAGATTCTATAATCATTCCATGTCATTTGAATCACAACATGTTAACTACTTGAACCACCCATGGGGATCACCCTTATTATATATCCAACCCTATAAGGGTTCCTAATAGTGGTTTATAATTTTCCCTTGTTATAATCATAGTTATCAGATGATCTATGATCTAAAGGTCTCATTCCACAACATTACAATCATGAAGTTCCACAATTAATCATCAAAGTGAGTTATTTCTCTTAAAAATGATGATATTTCATAGGTGAATCATGTCGAATGATTCATCATAGTTTACCAAACCCAATATGAAAATCCCACTCCTCTCATTCAAGGAGTATAATGATCCCATGTATATTCTTCTTGAATTTATAAAATAAATTTCAATCTAATACACCATTAAATTAATTCCATAATGTAAAACCATTTAGAATCTATTCCCTTATATCACTATCTCTCTTTCTATAAGAAATGCATCTTGTCTCTTGATAAAAGACCATAGAGCGGTCTTTTTGGCAATGCCATACTCAATAACCATTGGAAAAAGTCCATAATGAACATATAAAATATAAAATTACATAAAAAATACGCAAATACATTTTAAAAGTATTATTCTATTACAAACAATAATTTTAGGA
Organism: Viscum album; assembly: GCA_963277665.1. NCBI lineage: Eukaryota > Viridiplantae > Streptophyta > Magnoliopsida > Santalales > Viscaceae > Viscum > Viscum album. The sequence goes on along the minus strand of OY728160.1, from coordinate 370,866,989 downwards.
CTCATTTGGCCCCATCATATTATCACAAAACAAAAACCCCAAGGTAGTATGCTTGTAATGATCATGCATACTGTTTTATATGGATTTTTATGAATGTAACCATCAATAATGTATTTATAAGAGTTAAAAAATATCGTATCATGGATTCATTTTTCCATATTATTTTGAAATTTATAAATAATCAAAGGACATATGACCATGTTTATTACAATATTATAGTGAAATTCCTCAAACCGAAATTGATTTTCAAAATATTACTTTATAATTCATAAGAGGAACCTGCTTATTAAGATGGTTAATTTATATTACAAGACACAACACTCGAATATATTTTATAGTGTAGAGGCAGTAGAGGAATTGAGGGGAGATGGAGCCTACGTATTTTGTCGCAAGAATAAAAGGGGAGGAAGTGGATGAATTTAAAATATTAATGAAAATATTTAAAAACCCATACATAGGTTCATTACATTGTGAGCTAGGGGTTAGGGTACACCACCCACTCTTTTTAAATATTATGGAATGAACATATGAATAATATATCAATATCCATTTCCAATATAACATCATAAAATAATATTTTCCACTCTATGATGCGATCTAAAAATACACCATGTAGCCCCCTTGGGTTGTGTCACCAAAACACCCATCAATCACAATTTATTTTGAAACCCATAAATTGAAATTTGAAACATACATCATTAACTAAACATAATCATGTGTGGACTACATGCCACATTAAAAATCTACCTATTTTGATGCAGTCATATATCAGATAAAGTGAAGATGTTCTCTTATTATATATACAGTTATGTTTTTTTTGACTACATAATTTCTCTAAATATATTAGTATTTTAATAGAGGGAAGGGATGTTTAATTTTTATGGAATGAATTAAATAAAATAACAATCTGAAACATATTTTGAACTTAATTTTTATTACAAAATGATGTTTCATGCATAATTATTTAATTATATGTTTGGTAAATTTTTTTGCATGACCAAAATGAATATTATTTCCAAACATTAATGCAATCTTTTACACATTATTTGTATGTCCTCATAGATTATTTATAGTATATTATAGGTACACGGGGATGTAAATAAATAAGTGGTGACTAGAATGCAAGTAGATTATTGAGGTGAATTAATTGTACTATTTAGTTACCGAATTGATGTATTTTTAATGCGATAGGGATTATTATTTGGGAATTCAATTGTCGTTGATTTAATTATATGATTAACTATTGATACATTATATAAATATATATATGAGGGTTTTATTCTATTATATATTATTCTAGGAAGATATAGTTCACATGAGACACATTTTAGATAGAGGTAACACCTCTAATTTATATATGGACACCGTACTATTGTTCCTATAGACCCTGACATAGTATAGGATAATTATGAGAGATCATATATCTGTACGCCTGGATATGATAGATTGTTTTCATAGGGTTATCTTAATTTTGGAAAGCATAATATATTATGTCAATGCACACTTTTTACCCAAATATAATATTTTATATTCTTTAAAAGAGTTTTCATCATTTTACTTTGGTAGATACTTGTTGTCTAGGTAAAATGTATTAGGAACATTGAGGATAATACTACTGGCTATTCATAAAACATGATGTTATGCTGTATATTATTTCAATCATCACATATTAGTGATTGGGGATGAAGTATCAGGACCAAATATATTGATATTATTCTCATAATTCAATACTATAAGTGTAATGATATATCGATCATCATTTTTAATATTCTAGCTCATAAAACAAGGTGTCTTGATATTTTTAGGGTTATTATAGTTAAATAGATAATTCATTCCAATTTCTCTACAATTTAATAGAAAACCCTTGTAGTCCATTTATGAAACTATAAACATATGGTATCATTGATGATAATAGATGTCCCTAACAATAAATTTGTATTGAATAAAAGACATAGATTATAATAAACATTTTGTATTCTCATATATCTAATTACAACTTGTTATCCATATAATTATGGATACCTAGAGAGAACTATTCAGACATTAAAGAACATTTGAGGGATTGTTTCATTTAATTGGCATGTATATAGTTGGATTAATACATTTAGTGGTGTTTTAATATAGAAATAGCTATCAAATTTTTTATATCATGGAACAGTATAAGGCTTTTTATGAGATACCATGTTAGTCCAGAGTGTATGGGATTTTAATTTCCTCAATGAAATTCCATTGAACATGTGACTAGAGTCAGTTCTCTACACAACCCAATTCATAACTTCTTATACACCAGAGCTATTTTACTACTATAGGGGGTCAATGAATATACAATTTTGATACTACACCATTTGGTCAGAGTAATACTGGTAATATAAAGAATTGAAAACATATAAAATAAGAAAAATATGCTTCGAATATTTTATAGGTCATGTAAAAATATGTATCTAATGTAAAATATTCTATAAAAACTGGTATGCTATAAATACCAAGGATCCCATGTCGGGATATCATTTACCACGAGAAATAAAGTAAAAAAATTAAATTAAACTAGGTTTATCACAACTTGTTCCATGTCATGCCATATCCCCTCATCAATACAAAACCTTGCATAATGAATTATTCAACAAGAAATGGTCCTTTCCCTAAACTCGAACTGGAAAAAATTAATTGAGTCTTCATTGATACCCAAGTACCATGAAATCCTAATTGGGGGTGATAGTACAAATCATCAAGCAATCAACAAAAGTTTCCCAAAATAAATTTTTTGAAAAATGTGTGAATTCCAGAGTTCTTTAATTTATAATTAATAGGTCATAATAATTTACATAAAAATCAATAAATAAAAATATGATCCCTTGGGTACATTGTAACACTTAAGGTTTGTCGTTCCAGCTTCAACAAGTGATAATATGTCTTTGAGAACATTGTGGTGATCATTTAATTATAGTAACCACACAAAATACTTATTCTTATATTGGAATTACAATGTATATAAATGTATCATATGGTATATGAGGAGTCATACCCTAATTCCCAAGGAATCTGATCCCCCATATTGAAATTCCCAAATAATCTCGTGTCAAATGGATTTTGAGTATCCATATTAGATATCTCAATGAATATAAGATATCATCCTGACATCCCCTAGTCATAAATTCTCATATGGAATATTTTACTCACCCCATAATCTTCAGGTAGTATAATTTATCATCATGGAATTCACCCATGACCATGTATCATATATGGTCAATATCCTCTATAAATCCTTTACAGTTCATTGTAAATTACATGGAATCTGGTCCCTATTCCTAGCATTACAATATATCTTATAGAACAAGGAATCCATTCCCTCGAACTTACATTCCAATGTAGCCTGTGTTATATGGAGTCTTGGTAGTTATCCCATTATTCATAATTATCATGTATCCACCTCAATATTCATCATTTCATGTTTCTACATATATTCTTCATTATTTTACATTTAAAACATTAGTTTCAATCTATATTTAACATTTATTTACTCACTTAATTCATTCATTCATTCCCTAAAATGATTTATTCTGATATTTCTATGGAACCCACTAAACATGAAAAACATCATTTGTGATATAGAAATTTCAATTCTATGATATATGTTGTCAAATTCGATTTAATTCCACTAGAACCATAGTAAATATCAGTTTATCATTTCAATGTTTACCAATCATATTTAATTAATTCCATCCTCAAGATCCATCCCATGTACAATTATCAATGGTTGTGAATTTTTTTAGCAAACATCAATCAAAACTTGATTTCATATTTTTCCTTTACAATAAATTGTTCCTTATTTACAACAATCTATTTAATGTTTAAAGCTCATAAAATTTCATCCCACATGAATATATCCTTTTACGATAGTTAAAGGCATTCTAAAAGGGACAGTTAATTAAGACATGTATAATTTAAAAAAATTAATTAAACTGTGTTCAGAGAATAACATGATCAGAGTGGCCCAAAAATTACATCACTTATGAAAAAAAATAAAAAATAGGATTAGTATTAGGGAGTACCTACCATAGGGTTAGAAGATTTTACCATAAAACTATAAGCTTCTTGTTTAACCTATGTCTTGTGAACATGATAAACTAAATAAACCATACAAAATTAGTAACTACTATTCATATGAATAATGATATAACCTTCTCAATGAATAAAATATGAAAACAATATAACAGACTCTTATCCTTACCACTATATATTGATTGAATGAAATGAAATATTATATTGAACATGGGTGATGTAACTGCATTAAAAAGAAATTGATGAATTGATATCTTGGTTGTGATAGTTTTTAAAATGAAGATGGGAAAAAAGGTAAATCCTATGTTCTAAAAGGGGGGGGTGAAAAGTCTACTTTAGACAAATTTTAAAAATCATATACAAGGAGGAAACTAGAAAGTCGATGGATCACAAACTATTTGGGGAACCAAGTGACCCAACAAGGCTACTTCAAATGTAACTGACCCACAAGAGTCGAAATCGATTTAGAAGAATATTGACCTATCACCATCATCCACTGGTGGTCACACAAACCTCACGAGATCTCTATATTCTTCTTCCAAAATATAAATAGATATTTTAGGAGGTTCTAAGATTTCAGGTTTCCATTCAAACCCCTATTTTAAATTTGGAACCTCAATGAACTTGAAAGTCTATATTTTCATTGAAAGACAAGAATCATCCATGCACATGAGGTATTACATGATAGAAGTGCGTCAGTTAATTGTTTTAGGAACTAAATTGGATAAAAGTATGAAAGTGATCATCCATTTGATTTAATAGTTTAATAATACTACCTAGAGTTGAAAAAATTCAAATAAATCTTATAAGATGATACTAGTGATGTTTTAGATATAAATGTATTAATTTTGAAAGTTTTATTAATGTGGAGGTAAATAGAGTATGAGAAAGTGTATAAAGCTATCCCAATTGATTGTGTTACCTTCCCTGATTCTCAAAAAAATGGAAGAGGTTGTATATACCATATCATTATAATATCATCCTAATAGATTATATAGTGGATTCCATGCCACTCAATTATGAATTTTTGTTCATGATATTTCACATATTATAGTTTAGTGGGTATTATATTTGGATGTAGATTATAATTTCATGGAAATTCCAATAGAGATCTCAGAAATTAAATAGTCATTATTTTGTGGATAGATTTTTTTGTGGATCAAGGTGTTATGAATAGATAGAGGTGTAGTGTAGAGTAAATTTTAAAGATATTAGAATATCGATGATCAGTATTCTTATCTATATACTTGAGTAATATACCTAAATGAATTTCTCTCAATATATCAAAAAACAACCATATTTTGTGGCATAGTAATGAGAAGTTGATAAACCACAGTCGTTCAATATTTCAATGTACAATTGAGAAGCATTTATATCTACCATAACAAGGGAAATGAAATATAGTAACTTACAAATTAGTATAAACCACATGTTAGTGTACATTCAATATAAATAGATAATGTAACACCATCTTATATCATAATTTTTTTTAATTAATGTTAATTTTCATCAATATCTTTCAATATACACAACACCATGTTTCAAAGAAACATTACAAACTATTAGAATATTATTATTTAATAATATATATTTATCTAATCCATTGGATTTTTTGTTATGATTAGTATTAAATATATTTTTACTTTAGATATAATTTTTTTATCTACATAATATAAATTACCTGTATAACAATTAATTAAAAATGAATTTGAAAAGCATTGAAAAAATGGAATCATTTTCAGAAATTATTTTTATGCATAAAAAGGTGCTTTATATACATTAATTAAAAAAATTTACTTAATTTGATGAGTTATATATATTATTTATTCAATTAGATGTTTTAAAACTCATCAAATTTTTGTTTTAGGCATTATTTTTGAATATATTCAATTTTATGCTATGAAATATTTTTCTAAAAAAACTATTACATTATTTTATGATCTTATATTCTTAAATAATCATTGGAAACATATATAAAATTTATTTGAAAATAATAAATTAATTTTTTACATAATAATTTTAAAATTATCTTAGGGAAAAATTTTAGTAATTTTTTAAAAAGATAAATCTTTTCGATTAATAGTGAAATATGATATTATTTTTTAAGAAATTAAATTTATATTAATGGACATAAATACGTTCAAATTATTTTAATATGGTTTTAAAATTACAATTAGATCAACTATATATTATTTAATATAATTTATGTTATTGAAGTCAATTTTATATTGAATTTTTATATAAATTTTTTTTAAATATTTTGATGACTTTCTCTTCAGAAAACATAATTTTCATCATGTCTTGGGTTTAATTTTAACATAATTTTTTTCACTTATATGAATGGAATTTTTAAAAATAGATCTAATTTTTTAATGATCATAATTAATATTATATAATTATTTCATAATAATATTTTATAATAACAAATATTTAAAATTGTAAAAATCAATTACTGCGGTTATTGTTAAAACGAGTATATTAGGGGATAAAATAAAATAATAAGGAGTAATGTGACCTATAAACATATTAAAAACCAATTTTATGTACGTATGTTGACATTATTACATCTATGGTTTGAGAATTTATCATTTTGGATCCTTGTGTCATTTGTAAAACATGGTTCCACTTTATTATTTTCAAAATATTTAATATGTGTCCTATCCCCACATAAAAACCCACGTTTTATCCTATACTCTCCATGAAAAGAACATATTTTTTTAATAATTACCTCAACTCATACTAGTGTTCTTAATTTTTTTTCAGAATACCTCTTATGAATTAGTTATGTGTAAATCTAAGGAGGATCTCTAAAGAAGTAGTAAATTTCATAATGATTCATTTTTTGTTTTATTTCATCTTTCATGTTTTTTAATATTATTCAAATATAATGATATATCAAAAAACATATCTCCCATTAATATATATTCTATTTTTTATAATAGAATAACCTATATCCACCTCCACATTCTTCAAAGGGGAAACAAACCCGTCAATCATGTGTACGATGGACTACTTCCTCATGAACCGATGTAATTCATTTTCTATCACCACCACTCATAGTTGGATATAAATATGGTTTGAAAAGATATATGATATATTCATAATATTATTTTACTTATGTAATTTTATTATAAATCGAAAAATATTAACTTAAAAACCATTAGAAAACAATAACTTCTCTCATGTGTGTGGGGGACTACCAGCTTCCAAACTAATATGATGTATTTTTCACATATATTTCAATTTTTAGATAATATGGATAGATAAAATAAATATATAATATATTTTTTGAGTAATTATACATATTAAATTAAAATATCACATATAAATTATGACATTCTATTTTATGGGGGATATGATAACATTACTCATGTGTATAGTGGGTTCCTGCCTCATGAAGCACCACGTTTCATTCTCCAATAACACATTTCATGGAAGGTAATTGAAATAAAGTAAATAAATAGGTGTTCGATATATTAAATCATAAATATCTCTAATTTTTAATTATTAATTATCTTTATGTTTTTTTATTTTTTAAAAAATTTAAACAACATTCAGAAATGATTATAATCTACCATATACACGAACAGAGTATTTAATTTTCTATTTATAAATTTTTTTTTTTACTCTAAGTAAATATATAATTAATATATATGACATTTATATCCTTTTTAAAATTCAGAATATTATGTATCCATGAATAATTTAACTATATCAAAAATACCAAATCAAAACATAAAAGAAAAATTATGCAGTTCTTACCAAAAATATAATATAAACGAGGAATTATTAATAAATGTGTAATAAATGGTCATAATATAATAATATATGGTAATATATATATATATTTGTGCTTTTTTAGTTGATTAATTATAAACTAAGATGTATTTTTCCGGAGGTTCAAATATATACGAAGGATGTCGAGACACATGGTAAGGGATTTTAGTCTCTCTTCTATTTTCTATGAGTCACATGCCATATTCATCATATTTTTATTTTATTTGGTGTATATACAACATATTTAAATATTTTAGGACTCTTATCCTGATATGTATTTGGAATTACATTTCTCTTTCATGAAATCTCTTTCATGGGGTTTAAGGTTTAATGTGACCAATGTGGTGAGTGATTTTCCTCTCAATTTGTCTTAATTGGGAAATAACTTATATTATTAACCTATCGTCATTTATGAGGTGTATTTAAAACCCCTTTTACATAAAATATCCTGAATTTAATTATTCTTATTATATTTTATGTTTCATTTAATTTTATTTTTTCATGGGTATTATGATACAAATTTACAAAAGTGGTGAGGGTTTCATGATACAATTTCATTGTTTCATAGGATTGTTTATGCTTATTCTGTTGATGATAAAATATTACAATATTTCTCTCAAATAACACATTTAATTTATCCTCATGTATTTATTTATTTAGAATACATTTTTTCTTTCATTTTTTACTCTATATGAACTCAATCCATAAAAATTGGTATTTTAATGAAAACGGACTTTATATCTGTCATTTGTAGAAAACCCTTTTTCTTCCATAGTCATGTTAAATAAATTTTCTTTAAAATATGTTTTTATCATTCATAAATTTAATTCTTAAGGAATAATTTTCAATGATTTTATTTTTATATTTTTTTACAAGTAATATTCATATTATTTTTTCAAAAATTCTTTATTATCTTTTACAAATAATGAGAAATGAATCATAGTTTTAATATGTATAGAATGAACATAATATCTTGTCCTTATGAAAATTATTTACATAAAAGGTTTGCATATATTTTTACAAGGTTATTTTCAATAAAAATTATTTTAAACATGTATTATGTTTTAGAAATAAATTTTCAATTTGAAAACGTTTATTTTCTTCAAGAAGTTCTTTAAAGGAATATTATAGAAAGATTTATACATTTTGAAGGTTGCTTTCAAAGAAAAATGTTTTCATTTTTCTATGTTTTAACAAAAAAAAATTTGAATTAGAAAGAATATTTTCCTCAACAAATATTCAAATTGGTTTAAATTTCAAAATAATTTTCTATCTATGATGAAATACTATAATGTATTTTAATCGTTACTGGTGGTGTGCTTCAAGGATACCACTCTTATTACTTCCCTGAATGGTTTATGTCTTTGATAAAAATATTTTTATGAAACCATTATTCATTCATGAGATTTTTTATGATGAAATTATTGTGAAACCCATATATTTTCCTTGGGTTATATTAAGATTAAATGATGACATTATAACAAACCATGTTTCTTTTCACTGGGTTATTATATGATGAAATGTTTTATGATACTCATATCATCTCATGGGTTTTGATTTAATTAATGTTTTATGATATTGTGGAACACCTATATATGATATTCGTTATTGGATGGGTGGTGGCTATATCACCCCCTAATTTATTGGGTAATGATTAATGTTCCTTGATCTCAGAGGTTATAAAATAGGTTATCCCATGTCCAAACAGGGGATACATAGATTGTTATCCAAAACCTGAAGAAGGTAAATGGGTGGTTAACCCAATCTAAAAACAATATTAATGTCTTGGTGTATTTACCTGATATACTAATTTATATATTATGTGTATTTCATAAATCAATTTCTTATTCAAAATTGGGGCTCTTATGCCCTATGATTTTTGATTTCTTTATTATTTATGTCTTCAAAACTACCATTATTTATTTGATGACTCGTGTTTATGATTTATGAATTGCAAGGAATTGTTTTCAATATTTATTCTCGTGTAATTATATCTTTGTTATCACAATATTTTGATATAATGATTATTTACCCTTACAAATAATATGACCCATCCCTTTCTTATGTTTTCATTACCTATGTTATGATGAATGGTATTATGTCTGAGTTGTGTAAGAAGGATGTTAGTTGTGAATAACATAGTGGGAGATGACATATCCCACTAATGAAAAAGTTGTTTATGATTCCATGTTTCTCAATACACTATAGATAAATGAATATGGTATATATTTTAAAGTTATGTAATGGATATTCATCAATTTAGATTCAATATTTATGTGTGATAATTTTGGGAATTGAGAGTTGGTATCAATGAATAGTTTAGTTAAGCCTTTTAAAACTAGTGTGAGAAAATATTTGTGATAACCATAAAGATATGTCTATTTTGGGAAAATATCATGAAATTTTGGTGAATGATAGAGAAGGAGGTTTCAAATCAATTTGATCTCTCTCTAGATACTATAGGTAAGAGTGGTTCTGGGATAGATGTACCTAAGAATATTAAATTTGAAGATGGAATGTCGGGCATGACTCAATAATTTTTAATTATATGAAAATAATCCTTATAGTGCGCCTTGTTTGAAACTCTTAGGGGATATTCTCTGTGAATTCTAAAACTCTTAAAAATTCCATTATATGTGATTTTAAAAATCACATGGAATTCTAAAGTTTATTCCAATGGTGTAATAGAAAAAAATTATGTAATAAATTAGAGACTATATATATAATTTTTCATGATTATTTGGATTCCAAATATGATTATTATTTCTCATAATATGCTATTTTTTAGTTAATAGGGGAACCAAATAGATCTACTTTAAAATAGAATTTGATGGTAAATTAATTTCTGAGAAACCAAATTGGATTATTACAATAGTGATGGATATTATGATTATACCTTATCAGTTATTATGATATATGCATTTCATCTGTCACCTTAACTAAGTATCATACACAGTAATGAAGATAAGGATATATTTCACTGAGATATCGGGTGATGGAGACAATAATGTAATGATTATTTTGATTCCAATATTTTTTAAATGTGAGAAGAATCAATCAAGTGGAATTATTATAGAAAAAATATTTTTCTAGATAGGATGTAAGGACAAAATAACAGTAATTAGGGAGGAAAAAATGATAATTTTAGTTAATTCAATGGATGAAAATAATTTTCTCCCTAAAGTATTTTTGATTGTTGAATGTTTTAATTTTTGAAAGAATTGGAATTTCACGAAAAAATGTTCTATAGGGAAATATCATGTAGAATATCAGTAAGTATGTATGAGTAATGATTATATTGGTGATGGAGAACTAAATATGAATGAAATATAATGGTTATGGGGTTTTATAACAGTATTTTTTATGTGAAATGTTATAATCATTATTAAATTGAGGATTATGAATGTCAATACATGATTTATATTCATTATTATTGAAATGTGGGATTCACGATTATGTTGATGAACCAATGATAATGTTTTAGAAATGAAGTGGACTCTTTGGAGTACTAATGTATTGGTATCTATTAATTGTTATATATGTATCACGAAATATATAAGTATTGTTCATCACATGTTGTCATTAAGAATTTTCAGAAATATTGTTCATAGTAATAATCAACTATAAAATTGATTTAATGAAAATTTATCATTTTAGAAGAAACACATGATTATGGGAAGATAACCCTTAATAGGATCCTGATTTTAGATTATGGTTTTAGTTTAGATAAATAAGTTATATAAACTGATAAATGAAATGATATTAATGATTATCTTGTAACAAATTAGTTATTTTTTGATGATGTGGTTTATGATATCTATGATATAGTTTCTCCTTTTTTAGATATTTGAAATTTATTATATAATTTATGTTTTAATGTAAAGATTGATGAAAGTTATTGTTTTGAAGAAGGTATGTTTTCATTGATGTATTATTGAAATTTATCTTATTAACATGCTTTAAGATAATATAAGACTAATATATTCACATACAATTTATGTTACAAAAATAGAGTCTTCAAATTTTTTGGGAAATTAATGGGAAGTTATTATTTGTAAATTTAGTTACCTACTTTCTATATCTTGGGGTTTTAATTTTTTTTGAACCTTATGATTAACTATTTTTGAATGGATTATGTTGGAAATTGGATCTTATTGAAATTTTAGATGTTAATATGTTAATTAAACATTTGAATATTTATCTATATTGGATAACTTGTGAAAACCATTTTCGATTTATTGATAATTGGTTATTAAAGGAATTATTTATCATTCATATGCTCCTTTAGAATTAAATTTTAGAGATTCAAGAATGTAAAATTCATATTCATTTTCGTAATTAAGGGATGAAATGTAAATTTATCAAATAATATCCAAAGGATTAATTTGAGGTTACAATATAAAGGAAATTTTTGGCATAGATATATTTCCCCCTTTAATGTTTTTAAACATATCAGGATGGTTACTTGTCAATTCATGCTTACCCAAACCTCTCCTAATCTACATTTTACTCCATATATCACTTATAAAAATGTACATACCTATCCCTCCACCTGTACTAAAATCAATGGTCGTACCACTAGATTATGGTCCTTATTTCAATGTAAAATTATTTTATCATCTCGATTATGGAGAGAGTGCGTTATGAAACAAAACCACTTGCTAGGTCCATGTTTTTTTGTGAAACAACAAGATGAAGGAAGCTACATTAGAACTGTTGGATATAATGAGTCCAAATTATCAATATTATTTATTAGGTTGGTGAATTTGTATGGTTAAATTCATTTTTTCTAGGGTATAATGTAACATCGTAATATTTAGGGAATTATGTTTTTATGAAAATCAATCAATATGTATCTTTACATACAACACTATGTAATAATGAAATGTGAAATAATATTAAAATATAATTATTTGATAAGATTGTTTTCACCCGAATGTTGCGACGATGGCTATAAATATGATTATAGAATGTAACGTCCCAGTTCCAGGTGCCGCCCATTGGGTTCCGCATACTCGTTTGGTCAGATGGAATCGAGTGCATTTCTCCAAATGTCAGAGGCTATATACAAGTAGTGTGGGCCTTGGATGTGATAGTGGGGAAACTATCACCTCATTGGAAGAGTAACAGAGCACAAACAAATAGATCATAGAATGGAAATAGTAATATCATACAATAAGTAAACAGAGGAAGAATGAAGGTAAATAAACAACTGGAGAAAAAATATAAATATCGCATGTCACCTAAGTTTAGGAAAGTGTCCAAATAGGTTAAAATGCTGGATTACAGTACAAACCCATTGTACACTAAAAAAATAATCTTCAGTAGCATCCCAAGCCCCAGGTTGGCCCCATGATCTCTAGGTCAACAACAGTCAAGTAACTGATGTAGAAGGTCTCTTTCCCTTATCTATACCTACAATAATATAATCTGTTGGGGCCCAAAAGCATGACCCAAACAGGGTGTGAGACGAATCTCAGTCGGAAACCACCCAACAATCAATGCCTAACTATCAGTGAATATATATAACATTAAAATATGAAAAATAATGTAATAAACAATGATATACGCAAAGGTAAATTGTCCAATAGTTTCAACTACATTCATTTACATTTATTAGTTATTCAACTAATCATTTATAAGTAACCCTCTGGGAATGTTCTCATAGACTATCCCCTCTAGCTCAACTAATAATTTAAGAATAAAGATATTACGACCCCTATGATAGCTCACACTATCTAACACCTTTGGTATCATGAAAACAAATAATTTATGAGGAAGCAATGAATGTTAATTCCTCATATAGTCTTTAATCTATAAACTACATACTCTCATTGGAAGCACTCAATGTTAATTACCCTTGTGTTCTTTTAACAATATCTATAGAAAATCTGAGGGGGAACTCAATGTCAATCCCCCCATATGGTCTCGTAGTGTGAAAAGTAAAACAAACACTCTGAGGAAGAACTCCACATCAATCCCCACTATGGTCTCACGACACCAGGATCCCATAGCCCTGTGTAAAGCGATTGTGAAAAAACAATATTCTACAACCTAATTAACAAACAAATACTACTTGGATAAATGTCTACAAGGCATAACACAAGCATGTCAGATAATATCACTGCCTCCTAGCAGCACTAGGCATGGAAAACAAGGCATTCTAACTAGAAATTTTAAACCCAACATCCAATATCATATCGATCATGAGAAAACACATATTTAGAAATGAGAATAACCATATTAACGATAAAAATCCATAATCAAGTAAACAAGGCATAACAGGAATTATCATGGTTTAATTCCATAAACAAAAATACCCTAAACTAGTGAATAAGACCTTTTTTCACATATAATTCAAATATAATTTACTGAAAGGCAGCAAGCACCTTCCTCTATGTTGTATGATCGATATAGTTAAACCTCAACCATTTAATCGACCTATAACATCAATGAACTTCACAAATCAAAAACTCTAAACCATGGATATCTCATAAAAGAAGAGAAATCAAGAAGAGAGGATCTATAAGAAGGAATAACTCACTGAGGCTATTATAATACAATTGGTGACATTTGATTCAGAGCAAGAATGGTGGTTCTGGGGCTCGAAGAAGAATTATAAATCTTCAGTGGCACTACGATGAGACGGAGAAAAAAGAAGATGTTTCTATAAACAAGACATGACCATGATACCAATTAACAATTAAAAAATACATTGTGTGTTCCCTAAGGATACACTACGTCTATGTGCCTTTATCGGGCTTGCCTTATATTACCCTACCACATTTCCACACAGTCGTGTATGCGGTTGTGACATGACCAAACACTTCTTGGAATCACAGCCAGAGTACACGGCGTGTACAAGGAAGGACATGACATGTATGCTTAAAAATTTAATCCTACCCTTTTCCCCAAAATGAATAATGAAAATGAAATCCATACCTAAAAAAATACCCAGGTTCTTACAAAGATCCCCCTTAAAAAAATTCATCCCTGAATTTCTCTAGCATGGTGGCAATGAAGAATAATCCTCTAACAGTTCCGGCCACTATGATCATACATCAGACTCCCTCTCCAACGTCTCGTCCTATACATGCTCATGATTCTATAGCACTAGTACTAGAGAAACAGACAAGCCATAGAGAACCTTCATGTTGTGATAAAAAATCCAGATAGGATGCTCCACAAATGATGTTTCCACCTCCAATTCAACATCCTCGGGATTAAACACACGTGACGGGTCTGAGAAGTAACGCCATAGCAAGGAAACATGGAAGATGTCTTACAAATCCTGATACCTCTGATGTAACTGAAACCTGATAGGAAACTAGATCGGGTCTCTATAAAACCTCAAATGGCCTGATGTATCTTGACGAAATCATACACTGCCTCCTAATCCTCATGTGTCCCATCCTCAATGTGACTCGTAGAAAAACCTAATCTCCATCCTCGAACACTATAGGTTTTCTCTATCGATTTTCAAAAGACTTCTGTTGTGACTATACAGTATCCATCCACTTCTGAATCAACTCTATCTGCTACACGGTATCTTAGACAAGAAGAGGTCCCATTCTAGATACCTCTCCAACCCCCAGCTAGTGTATGGGTGATCAACATAGCCTACTATACAAATCCTCATAAGGATTTATCTGAATAGTTTTTTGAAAACTATTATTGTTGGAAAACTCCACCAGTGGTATGTGCTTCTCCCAAGAAACTCCAAAATCTAGGACTCATACTCAGAGAATGTCCTCTAAGAACTATATCATAATATTTTACTGGCCATCTATATAGGGATGATAATCTATAATCTGAATTACCTATATACACAATGCCCTATGTAGTCCCTGACAGACCCAAGAAGTAAAATGGGTGTCCCTACGTGAAATGTAGGAGTTCAGAACCCAATGAAAATGTACAATCTCCTGGATATACAACCATCCTAGTTCATCACCACAAAAGGACTCCTTGATCGATATGAAATATGAAACCATTGTAAGTATGTAAATGACAACCCACACATCAGTATTCCCTTGAGGTGACCTTCGAAACACTATCATGAATTCTATCGCGACATCATTCCAATTCAACTCAGGAATGGATTATTTTTGCAAAATTACTGTTGTTCCCTATTGTGCCATATTCAGCTACTGAAAGGTGGAACACTTCATGAATGGTGGAACACTTCTTGAAAAAAACAAGGGAAATAACTCTTTATGCTTGGCATCCGATACTAATGATGTAGATCTTTATACAACTTTGTGACACTAGGATGAACTACCCAAACTGAAGAATGGAAATCCCCCATATTCTCTCACGTATGTCTGATGACACCCATACATGTCAATGGAAGTGCAAGATCTCATTATCAGCCATGGTCCAGACAGGAATAGTGTCCTTTCTAGACACACTCTGTCGCAGGACAAGGCCTTCATCATATAATTGCTACCACATTTTCACTCACTCAAGGTGATTCGATGTAACTTCCACCGAAGAAATAAATGTCTTTCCTTGTATGTTGTGCAGCTCCAAATTCATCTTAGATGACAGATCCATAAGATTCCACTCACTGATGGCCTATTGATCTTCATATATCTATGTTCTCTTACTCCACGAATCATCCACTGCGTTGCCTTTCCTAGGACTTAGGAAATCACAAAATTGAAGGACAGAAGGTAGTCAACCCAATTTTATTTTCACAAATATAAATCGTGCTGAGTGAAGATATACTTGAGATTTTAATGGTCAGTGTATACCAAAAAATGATCTCCCATAGGGAATGTCTCTAGAAATATAATGCATAAAGAAACACATCTGACTCGATATCATTTCTCTGGTAATTCCACTCATGTGGACTCAACGTCCGAGACACGTACAAATGTACTCTTTCCCCCTGCATAAGAACTGCTCCCAGCCCAATTCCTAATGCATCACACTAAAATATAGAACTCTTTCCCGAACCTAAAAAAACTAGTATTGGTGATGAAGTCATCCTCACTTTTAGCTCCTGAAAGAATGAATCTCAGGAATTTATCCACAAGTATATGACACTCTTCGTAGTCGGGCATGTTAGTGGTGCTGCTATGCGTGAAATTTTTTACATAAAACGTATGGTGTATCCAATCAGACCTTTAAAACACCATACTTCAAATACAATATCTTGCAACTCAAAGGAAACTTCTACTCTCACTTTCTATATGGAAACTGAATCTCCTATCTCTGAGATAACATGACCCAAGAAGTAAAAATGGCCCTTCCAAAAGTGGAATTTTTAGAGATTAGAAATTAAATGATGCTCTCTAAGTATACTCGAAATTTTCTCAAGATGGTTAGCATGGTCATTTTGAGTGTGAGATTACACCCAGTTATTTTCTACCAAAAACACTATGAAGGAATCCATGTATGGATGGAACACTCGGTTCATCAGTTCCGTGAAATCCGTAGGAGAGTTCATGAGAACAAAAGACATAACCGGTCATTTGTAGAGAGCATACCAACTCTAAAAGGATGTATGTGGTATATCAGATGGTCTAATGCACAACTGATGATAACTAGATATCAATTAAATGTTCAAGAACACATGGGATCTTCAAAGCTGATCAAATACATCATCAATCCATGGAAAGGAGAATCTATTCTTGACCGTCAAGTGGTTCAGCTTCTTATAATACACACAAAGTAAAAGAGTACTATGTAGCTTCTTCACAAATTGTATAGTCTAAGCCCAAAGAGAAGTTCTAGGTCAGATGAAACCCTTTTATTGTAACTCCTCTAACTGCTTCTTGAGCTCATGTAACTCTGGTGTAGCCATTATATAAAAAATAATTGACAACTGTGTCACTCTGGGCGCAATCTCAATTGAATAGTATACCTCTCACCAATAAGGAAATCATAAAAAGTACTCTGGAAAGACCTTCCTAAAAATATCCACCACTAGAGGAAAGTCCATCTGTGATGTTCCCTGGTCATCCAGATAAATACATGAAATATGGGATATAACTCCTCCCAACCAAGGATGCTCAGGTCCTGCTCTTCTTGCCTGGACATCCCATTCACTATTATGTATAAACTATCCACCCTATGGTGATGTGAAACTCACCCAAAAGAGATAGAAATTGAAAAAGGACTAGAACAGAACTAACCAGTCCATACTAAGATTGAAATTATTTCCTGTCATCTCTAAGATATAATTTCCAACAAGAAATAAAACCCACCAACCTCAATATGGAACACCATTCACTAATGCACAATATCCTTTCTAGTCCCCAATAATGTTTCTAGTGTCTTGAGATGAGAATAGGTAAAAATATATAGCCAAATTCACTCCACAATAGAAATAAATATGAAACTATGGGATTCCCAAGTATCTAAAAGTGAAGAAGCTAAGACTGATGTAACTGAAATCATCCCTTAACTATAGAGGGTCCGGGATCCTGCTTCTGCGGGGTCTTCTCAACTTAAAAAATATATCATTTATTATGCCCCTATGACCCTTCTTGTCCATCCTGATCAAATCCACCCTATTGAGGCTCAATGCTTGTTGACTGACGACCACAAACAAGACCTCCACCGTAGTCTGAATGGATAGACAAACTCAAATTCCCAGATTAATGGGAAACTAGTGGTCCTGATCCTAAATTAGGAGTTATATAAGAACCTCTATCACGAGATGTTGGTAATAAAAATAGATAGAAACACTTAAGATGACCCATCTTGCCGCAAGATAGGCACTCAATAGGGACTCTCAGGCAATGAGTTCTTGTATGACCACACATCACTCACTTGTATCATACCCCCTTGATACTTGAAGGTGTGTCCTTCCTACTCTGTTCTCCACATGTATAATCCAGGAAGTGCTTCCTATTATGATTTGAAGAAGAACTAACTTTGGATGCTGAACTGCCCCAGCCCATAGATCCAGAATTCCTCAGGTAGTGCTATGTGATCATCACTTGGTTGATAATGGAATATATAGTCATCAACAAGAAGATGTTCACCTGAGGTCATATGTCATTCCTGAGACCATCCTGAAACATACTCTCTAGGAATAACACATCTCCCCATAGTGTGGGTGTGACTTACTATAAATTTGTGAAGAAAGAAGAATACACCATGACCGAGAGAGTACCCTGCTCAAAACTCATGAAGTTTTGGTCTCATTCGGTCCTCAATGTCTCCAAGTAGAATTAGTCAATGATGCTGTTGTTGAACTCATCCCAAGACATAACATGATGAAAACCCTTTGGTGATATCACATCCCACCATCTCTTGGAAGAATACCGAAGAATTTCTTTAGTGAGATTCATCCTCTTTTCTGGAGGCATCTCTAGATGTTCAAAGATATATAACATGGCTTCCAATGATGACTCTATAGCCTGAGGTCCACCATCCCTAAAGATAGTGAGAGGATGTTGGTGCAGAAAAACCTGCATCAAATTTTCCATAGATGGGGACGGATGTGGAAATCCCTAGAAGGTGTAAATAAACCTCATGAAGCCTTATCATAATTGTGCATTGAAACCTGTATCTAGAATGATGGCTGGTACCAAGACATGCATGACAACAGGTTCTATTGGTAGTCCCTAATCTACCATGTACGGTGTCAGATCATTGCCCTGCATTTGGTGCACCACTAGAGGATGTCTCTGTGGCATGACTCTGCAAGGTCAAGCACACACCTCTATTTGAGATTATCAAGGATAGAACCATAGAATTTCATGAATGTAACTGGATACGGAAGACCTTCATGATTTCTAAAACATGGATACATGACATGTATAACAACTACATGACAGGTTCCTTAACACTTTACATGTTTGAGTACTTCTTCCAAACATTGTCATGTAAAAACCTTACAGAAGACATGTTCTCCTTCAGACACAACGTGTACTTGAATCATTTCCCCCCTTCCCGAGCTCCTCTATAAGGATAAACCACATGGTACTCTTCCAACAAGACTAGACAACACATTTGTGCTAGACATGGGATGTACTAAAAAAATCCACCGACCCGTTCTATAAGTGACACGACTGTTTACACGGCCGACTCCACACAGAGTGTTCAATATAGGAACAACATGTACTATATAATTTTTCATCCACCCATGTTGATAGTCACACGAACGGATACACGGTCTCAACAACACGATATGTACGTCAAGAACATGGTGTGTTCTACTAATGATTTCTCAACCCCTCCTCTATTCCAACATAGTAAGTCCCATTGGTAAGGACTACACGGTGTGTACATAGAGTACACATCGTGTAATTAATAAATATAATTCCTTCCCAAATAGAAGGATACATGGAATGTATTCATCACTACACACCATTTTTTTGGGATTTTCCAGATAGCAATCCTTAAAACTACACTGGAAGTTCATAAATCATGAAACAAATCCTTAAATTACCAAATTACGATTTGTGAGGGCCCATACACCCCATGAATCAAGGATGGGAATATAATACATGTAAATTACAAGGGATAATAGTGAAATCAATAATATGATCCACCAAATTTCGATCGAGGAGGGTCTATAAAACCTCAAGAACCAAAGATTAATTCGCATTCAAACAAAAACATAAAAAATTCAATACCTTATCAAATAGAAGGTATTCTATCAAAACTTCTATCAAAACATCATGAATATCTAGCACGATATCTATCACAACAACATGCAGTACACAATGCACATTGATGGCATGAAAAGAATGCATGACATGTGGTGTCTAATAACAGAATATATGATGCATGAGACGGAATACCCTCATCTCATCAGGTGGCCACATAAATAGAACCTAAATAATAGAAAAAGTAATTTCAAAAAACATGTGAATCAGGCAACGATGAAATAAAATCGACTGTAATAATTGAAATACTAGAAAATTTTTAATATTTGAGTTATACTATATTTTTCCTATACACGTGTTAGCTACTTCTAGAAAAAACTTATTACCAAATACCTATTCCTTTATATCACTATCTATTGTCTCCAAATAGTATGACAAAGTTGAAATAATCCCTATGATACTACTTTTAAACATCTCGGTTCTTGGTGCCACCCAATGGTGTCTCGTACCCAGTTGGTCACATGGCCTCAAGCACATTCCCCCAAATCCCAGAGGATGCAAACTAGTAGTGAGGGTCCTGTGTGTGGTAATGAGGATATTATAACTTCATTGGTAGATTACCACATCAGAAACAAAAAGATAAAAATAGAAAAAATAGTAATACTATATAATAATAAAATATGAGAAGACTGAAAGAAAATAAAAAAAATGGAGAAAAAATATAAATGATACATGTCACATATGTCCTGGGTAGCATCTAAAAAAATACAATGATGGAATACATGACTAATCCAAAGTACATGAAAAAAAAATTAATCTCCTACAGCCTTGCAGGCCTCAACATTTTCCCATGATCTTCAGTTCCACAACAATCAAGTACCTAAAGTAGAAGGGCAATTTCCCATATCTATACCTACTACAATATAATCTGTTTGGGCCCAAGAGCATGACCCAAACATGGTGTGAGACGAATCCCAGAAGGCAACCACCCAAAAAACCATGACCAACAGTCAGTAAATATATATATCAAGAAAATATGTAAAATGAAATATTAAACAAGGATGTACTAAAAAATAAATTTTCCTACTTTTTCAACTACATTCATTTACATTTATTAGTTATTCATCCAATCATTCACAAGTAACCCAATGGGAAATTTCTCACAGCCTAACCCCTCCAGTTCAACGTATTATTTAACAGAAACAACCTAATGAACACTTGGGATAGATCGCACAGTCTATACCCTTTGGTCTCATGTAAACAAAGACTCTTTGAGGAGGCACTCACCATAAATTACCCATATAATTTTTTAAGGATAAACTACATACTCTCCGAGGAAGAACTCATTTACAATTCCACATTTGTTCTAATAACTATAACCATATACACTCTGAGGGAGTTCTCAATGTCAATCCCCCTATGGTCTCAAAGTATTAAATGTACAATAGACACTCTGAGGGAGCACTCAACGTCAATCCCCACCTATGGTTTCACAACACCGGGTTCCCACATACTTGGGAAAAGAAAATGTGAAAACTGAATATTAAGAAACCAAATTAAAACACAAATACTACTTTGGTAAAAGAAATCAAGTGATAACACATGCATGTCATATATTATCACTCCATCCTAACATTACTAGGCATAATAAACAGAGCAGCCTACCATGCAATTCTATACCAAATGGCCAATATCAGATCAATCCTGGTAAAACATACCCATAAAAAATAGAATAACCTTATTGAAAATAAAAAACCCATAATTAATCAAATAAGGAATAACATACATTAACAGGGTTAAATTTCAAAACACCCAATACCCTAAACTAAGGAATTAGGCACTTTTTGCACATATAATTCTAGACAATCTACAAAAATGCATAAAACACCTACCTTGACATCGTACGATTGATATAGTTGAACGTCATACTTTGAATCGACCTAGAATGTTATAGATCTAAAACAAAGTAAAAAACTATCAACCAAAGATATCTCATAAAATATGAGAAATAACGAGGAGAGGCTCTAGAAGAAGGAAGAACTCACCGAGGTGATGCCAATGAAATCGATGACGTTCGATTTATAACAGAGACAGTGGTTTAGGAGATTGGAGAATAATTAGAGATCGTCATTAAATCCTAGATGATATAGATCAAAAAATCATTTCATTAAATGATACATGACCCCAGTCAAAAATAACAATTAAAAATAAAAATACATGACATGTTCACTAAGGATACACTATGTGTATTGGCCTTTACTGGGCCCACATTAAGCAGCCTTGCCCTATCATCATATGGTCTTGTATCTGGTCATGACATGGACAAACACATCCTAGACTTTGGGACATATTACATGATGTGTATAAGGAAGTAAACAATGTTTACTCCTGAAATTTTCCTTCTTACCTTTTTTCTCAAAAGACTCATGAAAATGATATCCATACATGAAATAAAAATTGGGTTCTTACACAGAAATTATGAAAATATATATATTAGACATGTAAGTAAAATTAATTTTTTAGTAAATAATTAATTAAAAATAAAAATAAAAACCATTTTAAAATAAATCGAATCAATTACTGAAAAAACTATTTTTATGAACACAAACTTATTTTATCTCAAAAATTTAAATAAATCACTTCTAGTGAATTTTATTAATTAACTATATTTATTATTTATTAAATAAATTTTTTATCACTCATATTAGGTGTATTTATTCATGATCTATGAAAAAATCCATTTAAATCCATAAAACACACATTTTTGTAAAAATGAGTTATATCACCACTTAAACTTTTATTATTTAATAATTTACTATAAAAATTTTAGAAAATATATTTGAAAAAAATAAAATCATTTTTCAAATAATCAGTTTAATATTATCTTAAGGCTATTTTTTCAGTATTTCTGAAGATGATAAATCTTTTCAATGAATAGGTAAATAAATTGCTTTCTATTAAGAATGGATAATTATTTTAGTGATTTTCAAAACATGCAATTTTTTTAATATTATTGTAAAATCAAAAATTGTTAAATAATATAATTATTAATTAATATTTTTTCATTATAATAATGTTAATCATTAATTTTTATCAGAAAACATATAATACTTCTTGAATATTTTCCCTTTCAAAAACATTGTTCTAATCATTTCATTATGTTTAATTATAAATTAAATTTTAACATATATTTGAATGAAATTTTGAAAACATAATTCCATATTTGTAATCATAATAATTAATAATATCTAATTATTTTATGTTATTTCCTTAATATAATGGATAGTAAAAAAGAAAAAATTAATTACTGTTGTTGTGGTTAAAAAGACTTCACTAGGTGTTAAACTAAAAATATTAGTGGTAAAATGACCATGAAATATTTTCAAAACCAATTTCCAGAAACACATCGATATAATATCCTCTAAGGTTCAATAATTTTCCATTTTTCCTTGTGTAAAATTAAAATGTGTTTATACTTTATTATTTTCAAATGATTCCATTTGTATCCCGTCTCCCATATATAAGAGGCCAACCACCCTCCCCTCTAATTCACACCACATATAGTTATTGGTTTGTCCCTTACAAAAAATATAGTTTCCTTATTTTCCTCCAATGATCCTAGTGTACTTAAATTTTAGCATGTAATCCTGTGAATCCTTTAGGTATAAACGTAAAGAGGCTCTCCAACGAAAAGGATATGTTTTAAGATTTTATTTTATATTAATTTTTTATTCAAAATCAATTTATATTATTAAATTTTAATGATATATTAATGATATAGATTTCAATATAATAAGTTGTTATTATTTATATTTCATACCCTATTTCTATCTCCACTTCAATAAATTGCAAATGAAACCATTGATTAAGTGTATGACAGTCTACCGCTTCGTAAACCGATGTTTTTTATTTTTCCAGACCACCTAGGGTAGTATTATATAATAATGTATTTAATGATTTTTTAATATATTTATGATTTTATTATAATTATATAATAATAACATCAAATTAACCATTTTACCTTCCAAACCAATTAGAAACCAAGAATATCATTCATCTTTACAACTTACTACCACCTCACGAACCGATCTGATGTGTTTTTATATATCAGTATTACATGGTTGGTAATAAGGATATTTTAATGATTATATATTATATTTCTAACATGATTATTCATCTCTAATTAATAAATAAAATTATACCTTCCTACATTCTATTCCATGGGGGATATGATAACATCATTCGTGTTTATCGAGGACTATCACCTCACGAAGCAATGTAATTAATTTTTCACTAACACATTAAATGAAAGGTATTAAAGGTAATTTTAATAAATATATGTGATATATTATAAATTATAATTATTATTATTATTATTATTATTATTTACCTTTATTTTTACCATCCATTAAAAAAGAGAAACATTTTTCATATTTATATATGACGGACCGTCTCCATAAAAGGTGTATTTCATTTTTTACCTCTAATTTTATAGATTACACATAAAATATATATGATGAATATTTATTATATTTAATTAATTATTTGAATTTTGGAAATTATGAATCCATTATTAATGTAAATTTATAAAAATACATATTCAAGACAAACATAATAAATCGAAGTAGTTATTATTCGATCCACAAATTTAACAAGGAATTTTTAATAAAGAGGTAATAAAATGTCATAAATAAATCATATATAGTATTACATATAAATAATTACTTTTCAATAATATATTTATAATAACTATATATTTAGTATAATTTTAGTTTTAATGTGTACGATGGATGTCAATACTAATGGATTGGAATTTTTGTCTCATATTTATTTTTTGTGAGACACATGCTATTTTCACCATATGTTTAATTTATGTAGTGTATATAATACCCATGGATGTATTTATGACACATATCAAGATAATTAGAGTTATTTATATATCTATTTGAGGATATCTCTTTTGTGTGGCTTATGGTTCAAAAAATCCAAATAGTTAAGATATTTTTTCTCAATTATTATTCTTTGGAGGATGAAGTTATATTATAAGCCTATCATCATTAATATGATGTTTTTAAAACATATTTGACATGTAATATCAAAATTTTATTTTTTAAAAACATATTTTATTTTTCATTTAATTTTTATCTTTCATGGGTATTACAATTCAATGTTATTAAAGTGGATAGGGATATAAGGCATTATATCATCATTTATTTTGATTGTTTATGTTTACTGTTTTTATAATTAAATATTATGATATATATATCTGGATAATGATATGAATTATCATATAAACTATTTATATTGTGATAATAATTGTTTTTACATCATATAAATATTTTTTAAAACATAAATTTCCAAAAATAGTTTTTTTAAGAAAACTAATATCATTTTTATCTTCCACCAAATCCCCTTTTTTATATCCATGTTTTATATAAAATATTTAAGAAATATTTTTAACATTATAAAATTGATTTATTATTTAATTTTTACCCATATTTTAGTTTTTACAATGTTTTTTCAATGGAATCATCATGTTTTTTAAAATGTGTTTCATTTCAGTTTTACTAAAGAATTTATAGGAATATTTTTTAACATCTATAGCATAAATAAAATGTCCAAAAATCATAAACATTATTTTACTTGAATATTAAATTATATGTAACCAAGGAAATATTAAATAAAAGCAATATAAAAAAATTTTATGTTGTAATAATTTTTTTTAAAGTGAACATTTATCTTCCTCAATAAATATTTCACGTTATATATATATGTTTCATTATGATTTTCAATGGTAAATTTAAAATAAATGGATGCTGAATTTTTTTTATTATTTTCAAAATAATTTTTATATGTATAACATCTATTTTATTCATGATTGATTCCAAGTGATTTTAATTTAAATGTCATTACCCATCTAATATGAAATCCTCTAATGTTACTTATTCCTTAATGGGGGATTAATCCAGGGATGCCATTATTATTCATTCGCTAAATAGTTTCTATTTTGGATGAAATTACTTTTATGAAGTCTATATTTTGTAATTTTTTTTGTTATGATGAAATGATGAAATTATTATGAAACCCACATCTTTTAAACATGTTTTTTTATAATGAAATCTTCAATAATTATGAAACAGTTTTCTTTTCCATGGGTTATGTTATAATGAAATGTTTTATAAAACCAATTTAATTTCATGGTTTCTAATATGAAGAATGTTTTGTGATCATATATCACACATATGTATAATTTTCATTATGAGATTGGTGGGACCAATATCTCCCACCAATTTATTGGGTAATTAATAATGTTCTAAAATCTTATAGGGTATATAAGAGGTTATACAAAACATAAATAGTGGGTATAGTGGAGGTTATCCTAGGATTGAAGTAGATAGATTGGTGGTAAGCAAATTTGTACCATGTGAAAAATTTCATGGTGGATATCGTTGAAATAATATTTATTAAATTAATCATTATTACACAAATCTGTGAATTATGCTACTGTTATTCCATAAATTTCTATGTTATTTTATTACGTAGTAAATCATTCCTTGTGAAGTACAATGATTTATTCCAGGATTCTTGTTTTTTGTTTATGTTATGTGGGGTATGAATTTCAATTGTCATTCTCATATTATTATACCATTATTCCCATCATATGTTGATATATCACTTGTTTACCATAATTTCTCATATATGATAACCCTTTCTCATGTTTCATTTCTCCATGTTATGATATATTGTATTATGAATGATACGTTGAAAAAAAATTTGTTATGAAGAACTTGGTGGTAGATGACATAGCTCACATATAAACAATATGTTTATGTTTTTATGTTTTTAATGAACTATACCTATGTTATTTTATGGTTCAAAATTTTTCTTTGTAATGAATATTAATATATTAAAAAATAATATTTATGTATGAGATGTTTTGGTCATTATAGATGATGATCACATGGCCCATCTCTACGTGGAGTTGTAATCATAGACTCATCCAAGTTTGATTGATCAGCGTGATTAGAAAAAATGATTAATGAAAAATTAGATTTATATATTATACACAATTAACTGATAAAATCCATATAATTAAACGAAAATGTATTCTATTTACAAAATTTTTATAATTTTGTAATTTTGTGAACATAAATGTTTAACTCGTCCCAAAATATAAAATTTTATCGATTATCTATGATTTAGATCTTTATGCATCATTTTTTATGGATGAATTTCTAGAAATAATATCATTAATAAGTCGATGTGATGTGATGGTTCTAGGACCAAAGAATCATTGAGGTATGTGAATAAAAAATCATGATACAAACTATAAAAACATCAATACATTAAACATGGACGGTCTTTCAAGAGAAGGAAAAGCGTTGTCATTGGTTTTGACACTAATGAATACTGCATCATCTGAAAAAAATCTTCAGAAACACAATATAAGATACTAATAAAATATTTATTCTTAAAAAAAGAAAAAAATGATATATAGCATACAAATTATTCTAATATAACTACCATGGGTAATACATAGAAATAATTAAATATTTATCACTTCATAGGATAGTTAAGTCCCTTCAATGATGTAAGAATTGAGGAAGTACTACGAGAATAATTCCCAATATAATAGTTTTTATGACAAAATATTTTATAGATACTGATATTGTATCATCCCAAGATTTTATGAAAAATATTCTTTTAATTTCATTGATGTCTTCTATTATACATCACACCAAGTTTAGATTTTACTATACGCAACACCGTATTAGCTTGCAGTATACGCAACGCTATTCTTAAATCATGTTACACACAATTTCATGTTCGTTTTATAATAGTCAATCTACGCCTCATTGAGTGCGTGTTTATATATATATATATATATTCAATTTATAAATGAAATATGGTTGGATTTTGTTATACAAAACAACGAAGGATTATTGCACAACACGCAACCCTGACTTGGCTTGCATTACACGCAATCGTGACCTTCCTCGATAGCGTGTGTTGTACGCAATACTGGGTTTTACTAAACAACAATATATTATTATAATATTATTATGAACTAGACGTTATGAATAGTATTAACTAAATTTTGAATTTTATAACATTATCATTCATCTTACACATTTTCTATAACATGGTATAAGAAAAAAATAAATTTTTCGGGTAAAATAAGTATTTTTAAAAAAAAATGCAGTTTTGCCGCCTTTTGATGGTGCACCCTTTTTAAATATATTTTTTGACATGTTTATAATTTCAATTTTACAAAATAAAATTATTATTTGGAATAAGGATATAATATTTTACCTTGGATAAATTTTTCATATTATTCTGATAACTTTTATATTTTAATGAATAGTAAATACACGCTATATTTTAATTATAAACAACTTTTTTCATCATAATAACTTATGTGGTTAAATAATAATATTGAATGGTTTTAAAGTATAAATAGAATATAATTTTACAATTTAATATATTTTATGTCATTATCCTTGGTTTTACATTGAATTCGTTGGTTAAGGAAATTCAATCTTTTGCAATGTTTTAAACAAAAACCAGTTTTCTTTCGACAACGGGATTAATTTTAATTTAATTTCTACATCTTCTATGTATTGAATTTTGAAAAATTTATTCCATATTTGGAATCAGTGGGTCCAAATTATATTAATAGACTACTTTTTATTTTTTGGCTTTATGAATAGTAGCAACGGTATATTTTATTTACCATAGTAATAGGTAAATTGGGTAATTAAGGGTAAATATAATATTAAAAAATTATCCTAATACTTTTCTTAATACAATTGGATGATTATAATTTGTCCTATGTCATATTTAAGTCGAAATTGAATCCATTAGAACCCACTTAGAGGTGATTAAGACCTTTAGTTTATTTTATTTAAAGGAAAGTGAAATATGTCTCACTCAACTTTAATAATTAAAGTATTTTTTATATAAGTATATACAGAATATAAATTCGCTTATAAATACTCATTTGAAAGATAAATTGTTTTTATTTTTCATGGTAATTTATTTGTAATTTTTAAGAGTTATTCATTTATCTTATTATCGTATACATTAATGATGCAGAAATAATTTATTTAGTGAAAAATCAATAATATATTTTTATTGAAATATTAATACATATCAAAAGGCCCAAAAAACTGCACAAAACTTATTATTAGTGTATATATAAACCCTAATACTCCACTTCCCGAATTTTTGACCATTTGGATCCTTATTAAGGTGATTATGGCACTTATATTATTTTATTTTAAATGATGCCAAAGTTATCACCTTCATAATTTAATAAATATAACAATTTAACTATTGTGATTTTAAGATGATAAATTCTAGTAAAAGTTTTATTGTGAAAGGTAATAGATTTAACTTCATCATATGATTTTATTTCTAATTTTTATGCAACAAATAAGTATATTAATTAATTATAAAAAATTTTGTAGTAATTATTTTATTAAGAGATAATCCAAATAAATGGTTTTAAAAATAATAAAATAAATATTATATGAACTATTTAATGTGATCCACTAATTTTATAGATACATATGACCTTTTATGAATCTATTAAAGCTTTTTTTTTCGAACATAACTTTTGTGTATAATATATTTAAATTCAAATAAATGAATTGTGTCAAAATTGACACTATTGTTATTTTATAAAAATAATATATTATAAAATTGTTTAAAAATCAAAAAAATATTAAAAAATTATAAATTTATATTTATATGGTCTAAAATGTTATAATTTATCAAATTATGGACAATTCACTAAAAATAAGTAATTATTTGTTATAATTTAAAATTTAGAATGTTATTATCACAAATAAAATTAAATTGATTAAATAAAGATAAATCAAGTTGATAATGTTTAAAATAAATTCCTCACAAGTTTATAATTTATTGGTTGATGATATTAATACCCTATATCATCTAATATTCGGATATGAGTCATTTTAGATGTTTTTATGTGAGGTTATAATTTAATATAAACTAATATTTCTTATATTTCCAAAGTTGCCCCTCTCCTCCCTTATAAAAGGTCATCTCCTCCCTCTCTTCCTCACACCACATTGAGCCTTCAATATCGGACAAACCCTGCCAAATTCTCTTATCCACTTCCATAGAAACATAATAGATGTTTTGTTTCTCTTAAAAGACCAATTTTAGTGACTTAAAAGGAGGTCTCAAAGAGGCGCTTCAAATAAGATTTAATGTCCGTTACCGATTCTTTCAACTTTATTTCTTCTTCCACTTATTCTTCATTAGTTGTTTCATTATGAAGTAATAACTTCAGTATATATAATATACCTACATGTTATTATAATTATGAAACAACCCTATTTCACCATCTATCCATCCTATGGAAAACGAAATCACCACGCGTGCGTACGTACGTAATACCGTCTCCACGCTGTGGGGAAATCTGTTTTTCCACCAACACATTACATGGATGGGTATAATGGTGTAAAGAATAAATATATATGGTTATTATAACATCATACTGATTCTGATATATTATACCATCCACTTCAATTATATTCAATAGTTATGGGACCGATATCATCGCTCGTGCGTACGTACGGACTACCGTCCCCATGATGCGATGAGATTTATTCTCCACGTTAACCAGAAATGAATGATACTAAAGTTTATATAATGAATAATAATGAAATTTATTAATGAAACTGGATTTATGTATATATATATGTATGTCATCAATTTATTTTCATTCAGTTAAATAAGGAAATGAAAACAGCGTTCATGCGTACGTACGGCCTACTGTCTCCATGAACGGTGTATTTCATTCATTTTATCGATCTATAATATATATATGTATATGATGAATATATAATATATATAAATCATGTTTTACATTATGGATTTATATAAATCAGGATATAATTATTAATATCAAGAACAAAAAGTTGAAACACTTACGATAAATGAAATGATTTTACCCCGAACATTTCTTTAACATATAATTTAGAAAAGAACGGGTAATATAAAGTCATAAGTGAAACATATATGATATCATAACAATGAATATGATTCTGTAATAAGTCAATGATATTATTTAAATAATTATATAGGAGGTTCGGATACGTATGAAGCATATCAGACCTAAGGTAAGGGATAATTTTGCAAATCTCATTTTTATCCGAGATTTCTTATTCGTAAGTGTTTACTGGGGTTATTTCTATCATCCATGTCCATGTCTTATAAAAGTGATTTCATATATTTTTAAATTCCTTTATACCCATTATTTAATTTTACTACATGGTATGTAAGGAATATTTCTTTTTTTTACATTACGAGGTAATTTTTTTGACTTTTCTGGAAAAAGTACGAGAAGAATGTTTTTTTAACTTATACGGCACGAACGAATTTTTACTATTTTATAAAGCATTATTTTCTTGAAGCTTACTCCAAAATAATTCATGATTATTTTCAACAAAATATCTTTCTTTTAAAATTGCATGATGTTTTGTGAAGAGAAATTGATTTTGAAGAAGAGAGGATATTTTCCTCAAGAATTCATTTCAAGTGTTTTATAAAAACCATTTTTTCATCTAAGATGACATTATTTAATATATGTATGTTTCAAGTATAATGTCTCTATTATTTACATGGTTTCACATTTCATTTGATGAAATGATATCCATTTTTTATATATGGATTATGTTATGATGGAATGAAATTTATGAAACCCATTTTATACATTGGGTTATGATGAATGATTTATGTTTATGTTGTGGCACAAGTAAGAATGATTTCATTATGAGATGGGTGGGACATATATCTCCCTCCAATGAATTGGGTAAAGATTTATATCTCATGAGATTGACATGGCTAGAACGGAAAGTTAAACCAGTCCAGTAATACAGGACTGAAATGAGGAATGTACTCAATTCATAAAGGGACTTTGTCCACTAAGATGGTCTTGTCAGCAATGTCTGGGCTACTATGGAAATAATATCATGTGATTAATGGTTTCCAAAATTAAATGATTCATTCCCATGATATTTTATCATTATTAATGTTTCTTTATGATCTATGCCTTACGTACATCGATGTATTATGTCATTGATCATGCTTTTGATGTTTAAACATTATGTTCATGTTTTTAAGTTCAAATGTATATGGTATGTTTTATTTGGTCCATTCTTACCCTTACTGAGCATTTGGGCTCACCCTTTTTATGTTTTATTTTCCCCATGATATAAAGAATGGTTTTAGGTAAGAAAAAAATTGGAAGATATTTATGGGAGATGTTGAGGATCTTTCACCACGATTAGAAGATTACGTTCCAAGTTTCAAAAGACACTAAACTATTACGGTCCTTGTGTGTCTGTTTTTGTAATGTATTAAGTATTCCGCTAAAGTAATGTAATGTCTATGTACATAAAGATTTGGGTCTCTATAGATATATCAGAATATATATCCTTATAACAACTATAATGGTCTTTAAGGGATAGTTCATGTAGAGAAAAAAATGAAAAAAACCACCTAAAACTGGATGCAGATAGTGTAACATTAGAATGTGTTATATACCATTATTGGAAAAAACTCCAAGAAACAAATTCTAATTTTTTCCTCGGTCAATTTATATGAGTATTTTTTATATATTTTTATGTTTTGGATATTTCTTGTTGATATTGTCTGATTTTAAAGAATTTTGGGGCCTTTAACTACCACCTCACAGCCAATTAATCTATATAGAATTCAAATATGGGATCGTCTAAGGGGGTTTAGGGAATATAAAACCATGTAGTTGGGATATTTCTAGGGAAGTGGGCATTTAGTGGTTACAACATGGTTACTTATAATCATGTATCATGGGTTTAAAACCACTATAAAAGTCTCATGAAACAATCCATTTAACTAGATTATATGTCATTTCACTCTCATTTCTCTCTTCTCACTATACTCTCTCATATATAGAGAGAATGTTGGGTAATTTTTGGTGATTCCTTTACATTTTTAACACCCCATTAATTAATAGTAAGTTATATATTTAATTTATGTTAGTCAATTATACTAAACACAACACAACCTTGGCATGCATCACACACAAGATTTAGTTTCTGTTAAACAACACATTAGTATTATAATTATTTAAATGATATATTTATTTATCAATCAAATATTGTAATATGAATAGAAAAAAATAAATTTTTATTTTTATTTATAATTTCTTAACATTAATAAAACATATTTTTAATGAAATGTATATGTTTTGTTAAAATAGTTTTAGATTTAGAAAAACTATTTTTTAAAAAGAACTACATATTATGTCCTTTTGTGAACAATGATAAAAATAATATTAGACACACCTAATTTTTTTTGTAAAATATTAATTATTTTTTATTTGGAATATAAAAATTATCTTAGGGTTATTTTTTGGTATTTTTCTAAAAATTTTCCATTTTTGAGAAATCACGAAAAAACCACATATTATATAAAAACAGACTTTTTATTAAAAAAGATATTTTTTTATTTAAATTTATTTTAAAATAAAAATAGATACATTGTACATATACTAGTCCAATATAATTCAATAGACTCATCATATAATAAGATTAGATATATAAAATTTAATTTAATTTTTAACGTCTTTTACCCACCTTCTAGACAAATTTCCAAATTTTCATAGAACATAATTTTACCGCTTCATTTCATTTTAATTTCAAAAAATTGACAGAAAAATTGACATTAGTACGTAAAATGTGGTTAAGATAATGAAAATAACTTTATGTGGATAATATCTTTGGATTTTTATTTACCACAGTTAAAAGTAGAGAGGGGAATTATAGGTAAAAATGATATTATAATTACCTTAACAGAAGTCCTAATTCAATTAGATATTTTTTTCTACCAAAATAACCCCTATGAATTAAATATTATCCTCTTTGATCCACTTGGATTAAATTAGGACATTTATTATTATTTTATTTAATGAAGAGTTAGAAGTGTTAAATTCAACTATTAATAACTAAAACATTTTTAATATAGGGATATACGTACGATAAATTCAACTATAAATATTCATTATATATATAAAACAATTTTATACATAATTTTATTTTTTTTATAAATTTTATACAAAAAATAATTAATCTTATTTATGAAATAATGATTATGTAGTAATTACATTATTAATGAAAGATTAAAATAACTGATATTATATATATTAAATAAATATAAACTGATACTTTTCATGCATTCCAATAATTTTATATGTTCATATTACATGTCATGATTGATTTTTTTTATGAAATATAGTTTTTTTACTTTCACTGAAACCAAATACTAAATAGTGCCAAAATTGGCATAAATGAGTTTTAAAAAATAATATATTATTAAATGATAAAATATTACTAAAAACATATGGTTCATCAAAAGGACTTATATAAGGTTATATATGTTAAAAAATAACCACTTGGGGTTATCTTGGGTTTTTATAGTATGTTTATTAACCATTTATTATAATAATACAAGAATCATTGTAAATGTTAATTTATTTATCTACAAATTAAATCTAAAAGATAAGGTTAATATGGTGACCTAAACCTATTTAAAACCTATTGGATGAGTTTTTTTGGAACTAGACCCGCCATATCCTAGAAATAAATCTTTTGGAGCTATTATAACCCAAATATTATTGTACAATAAATTAATATTTCTAGCTTTTCCAAAAGTTACTCACACTTCTCTTATAAAAGGGTACATCTCCTTCTCTAAAAATCACACCTCCAAATTCGTTTGTCTCATCAAACCTCTAATAGAATTTATTCCCAACAACATTCAATTCAACTTATATTCATTACATTGTCCATAAAGCAGACCTCGGGATAACTTTTGATCAAATCAAAAGGAACATCTCGAAGAAGAGGTAATAATTCCATCACCTATTTCAGAGTACTTTTCTGCCTCGACATCCTCTTTATTTATTTTTTCCTTTCCAAAATAATAACTCATGTAAATTATACATAATTCTAAGTTATTATAAATATGGTAAAACCGTATTAATTATTCTATCCATCCTATGAATGACAAAGTCACCATATGTGTGTACGTACAACATACTGTCCCCACTACGTGGTGTTGTTTATTATTCTACACATCATTATTTGGATGTGTATAATAGTGATTATAATTGATAATAAATATAAAAATTTAATGATTTTGTATATATGATACACCATCCAATTACCTATGATTTCACCATCAATATAATGGTATTATCGCTCGTGCGTACGTACGGATTACCATCACCACGAATGCGATGAGACTCATTCCCCATCGTAATAATTCAGGAATAATTTTCATTTTAAGATAAAAAATAATTTATATGAACTTAATATCATTATGCTTATAAGTTGAATACATGATATCCATAACAAACATGACTTACAAAACAAAATATATAAAGGAAAACGAATCAGTTAACATTCAAAACAATGATTCAACTAAAATATTATTAATCAAAATATTGGAATATCATAAATAATATCATATTTATGTACATGGTTCAGATATAATTTAATAACTATGATTTAACTATTATATAAGAGGTTAACTTAACCTCAACCAAGGAAAAGTATAAATTAAGGGTTAATTTCACAATCTCTTTATTATTCGAGGTTGTTTTTACGAAAGTGTCTACATGGACATTTTTATCATCCACATATGTGTTTCTTGAAAATGTATTTCAAAACATTTTTTCTATTTCCTAGAGTACGGGTTATTTTCCTTTATACCCTTGATTGAATTTTTATAAAATTCATTGAATTGAATCTTTGCATTGTTTTCGGAAAAAGGAAATTTTTGATATTTTTGAAAAATTATGGAAAGAATGTTTTTTAACATACAGGGAGGGTGCAGTTATTTTCTACTGTTATAACACCTTTGAACCTTCAATTTCATGATTTTAAGAAAATTTTAAAATTAAAGGTTTTCTTTTATAATTACATTAATTTTAAATGATTTCAAAATAGAAAGATATATTTCTCTCCAACAGTTTTTATTTCATCTATATCAATATCTTTTGAGGGATTTTACACTTGTTTGATGCTGATTTATTAGGATCCGATATTCCATACTTTATTGAAGGTTTTTTCAAATTTTTTAATGTGAATGTGTTATTTTTATACCATTCAGGGTTTATGGTTAATGTATTAACATTTCGTTTTCTAGTTTTAAAACAAATATTTATGATATGTTTAAACCTTTTCATATGAGGAATGCATCAACATAGTATGTTACAATTGATGCCAAATATGGATACTCAATGAATCGATAGGTATCATGACAAAAAATAGTGTTTTGGTATAATTCCATGAATAAATATTATTATTAGTCTTGGTATGAGGCCTTGACTTTGCGTTATCATGTCCATCAATATGCATACCATCATTATGAAATTATCCATTGATATTAAATGAGATTATTCGACTATTAGAATATCCAAGTGAATTATTAAATATAATTATTTGACTTATAATTTCTATATTATACTGATGATTAATTTTAAAAATATTTTTTTAGTCTTATAAATTTTCTTAAATGTTTATGCTTATTTATGATAGTTTCTGCTATATTGTTATTTTTACTGAGCGTCGGAGCTCCCCCCCCCTTTATTATGGTTTCTTTTTCCAAGGATATGAATAAGTATATTATGATTGACCTTAATGTATGGTCTATGGGATATGAGTTTTTTAAAAGGGTACAAAATGTTACTTTTGTTTTTTTCATAATGTAATGTAAAACATATATATGTATTTGGTACTTCCAATGTTTCTTAAACTAATCGGTCGTTCGAGACTTGATCTCATATGATCATGATAATGTTATGTAATAATGCACCATCTTTGGGTAACTATGTTCGAGGAGTTATAGTGGTTATTAGAGGATGTTTTTAAAAAACAATAAAAACAAGATTTTGAAAAACTCTAATAAGAGAATATTCCCCAAAGACAAACATTGAGGACTAGTATAGAAGAAAATCCAAATACATTGACAGTATAATTAATATGTCAGTTTTCTATGAAAATATATCAATGTTTGGATACAAATATGTAGAGGTGGCTCTGGCACAGATGTACCTAGGAGGAATAACTCTAACAATGTGTTTTGGGATTGACCCGGGGTATCCCGGAATATGAAAATAGGCCTTTCAACACTCTTACTATTGACACTCTTGAGGGATATTCTTAGGATAATTCACATTATATTAACAAAACCATATGAAATATTTATGAGTAAATTGTTCCCCAAAGATTATTATTATTATTATGGAAGTATAAATTTATCAATTTACATTAGGTATTTTACATGTTTGGAGTTATGCATTGCTATTCGAAAACTATCTTGTGTGTATTCCATT
This sequence comes from Viscum album, assembly GCA_963277665.1. Classification (NCBI taxonomy): domain Eukaryota; kingdom Viridiplantae; phylum Streptophyta; class Magnoliopsida; order Santalales; family Viscaceae; genus Viscum; species Viscum album. The sequence continues at coordinate 370,829,171 of OY728160.1, read as the reverse complement.
GTTTAGAAATGGTGCCAATTATAAGGAATGAGAACTCCAATAATAAGCCTAATCCAAAGATTACGAATGATCATATCATTCTTGGTCTTAAACAAACATTTAGAAGGGAAATAATATTCAATGTATTCTCATCACATGAAGAAATAATATCATGTGTTAATAAGATAATAATGATTTTCTAAAGGCATGGCCTTTAAGGGATGCCAGAGAAGAAAAAGATGGTGGAGAGAAATATGGATTAAGTGTAGAAGGGAATGGATGATTTTCCAATATGTGATAACTGTATAGAAAATCACCTTAGTGAATTCATGAAGGAAATGATAGAATTTTATAAGTGTGGAAAAAAGGACACTAATTACATAATTAAAGGGGTAAGAAAATGGTTTCAAATGTACAATGATTTATATTCATGGAGTTGAGACACAACGTGGATCAATGTCCCAATCATCATTGTATACCCAAAATGATGTTATTGGATAATAATAAAGTTATGATACTACCACATATGATATTTATTAATTATTGGTGTTATATTTTTATTAATTAATTTTTTCATTTATATGTTATACCATTGACATACTAGTTATATTAATTTTGGAAAAAAATAATGTTTTTAATGCAATACTATTTGATTGGGGATTTGAGACTATATGGTACTAAGAAAAGTAACTCAACAGTAAGTTAAATTTAATAAAATAAACATGGTTGAAGGAAAGATAAACCTAATGTGTTCCAGATACTGAGGTAGTGATTTTGGAATAAAAGATGGTTGATTTGGTTAAATCATATTCGATATTCTTGACTATCTTGGAACTGATAATGTTTTTTTTATTCCATCATTATTGGAGTATTAATTTTTTTTTGTATATAAGTAATATATCTATTATTATATATAGAATAAGGGAGAATGAATGTAATAAATAAGGTTTTATGGTAATTCATAGTGTTACCATGTTTTAAGAGAATAAATGATGAAGGTACACACATGTTATTATGTGGAAAAAAGAGATCTTCAATATGTTATGTTTACCTTCCTTATAAATTTTTTGACCATGAGTATGGACACATGTATTTTGGGTAAGATTAAGAATAAAATGGATTATGTTCGAAATTGGATACAATGGTTTATGGTTAAAATATTTCTTAATATTTTTTTTGGAATTTTTATAAAAAGGACAACTCCAGGGTCAGGTGAAAAATTGTCGCATTCAGTACGACCATGAGACTTAAACCCCTAACCGATGGGTGATAATGGTGCATCACCTAAAACTGTCCTACATGACGTCCTGGTTTGTTTAATACATTTTTTTAAATGATCTGATAGAGGAATTATAAAATAATTATTTTCAAACAATATATGATTAGGATATGATGAATATTATTGACATCTATTATCTTTTTGAGTGAATGATTAGTTTGTGGTTAAAATTAGATAAAGGATGGAACTCGACTTGTAATGTATATTTTTTTCTTATTCTATGAAGAAATTAATTCATAAACATTAGGGAAAGGATCATAAAACTAAAAACATTTTATCCTGAAACCTTATGTTTTGATGAACTAATGATATTTTAAGTCATCAATGATTTATGGTTCTGAGGACCTCAATGTTTTATTTTTTGTTCACTAGTCTATGATTGATGACCACAATAACTACCTATAAATATTTATTTTTTCTCTCTAATTATGTTTCTCAAATTTTGAGCAATGTTATCCTATTCCAAATCCTAATTTTGTGGTGAATTTTTCCATTCCACTTCCACTTATAAAGACTAAATTTTATTAAACCTATTTCCGATTTGGGTTTTCCAAAAGGGTATTTTATATTTTTTTAACATTTATTTTCGAAGAACAATTTCAAATTGTGAGGACACGATTTATTTATGGAGTTGAGAATGTAACACCCCGAGATTTCATAGTACATTATATATTTAATGTATGTCATTAACTTATATATTATGTAACACTAAATTGGCTTGCGTTATATATAAGATTGAGTATCTTTGAAACAACACATTAGTATTATAATTATTTAAATGATATATTTATTTATCAATTAATAATTGTCATATGAATAGTAAAAAATATTTTTTTATTTTTCTTATATTTATTTCACATAAATAAAACATATTTATAATGAAATTTATATGTTATGTTAAAATAGTTATATATTTGGAAAAACTATTTTCTTAATTGAACTACTTTTTTTATTTTATGAAAAATAATAAAATTAATGTTAAACACACATTAAAATTTAATTTTGTAAAATAGACTTCATTTTTTCATTTAGAATGTGAAAATTTTCTTAGGGTTATTATTGGTTTTTTTCCTGAAAACATTCAATTTTTTATGAATATTGAAAGATACTACATAGTAGATAAAAACAGACTTATATACATAAATAATACATATATTAGTCCAATGAAATTCATTAGAGTCATTTTATAATAATATTTTATATATAAAATTTACTGAATATTTTAAATTCATTTACCCACATTCTATGAAAATTTGAAAATTCACATAAAACATACCTTTTACACTTTTGTGAAATAAATTTCAAGAATCCAAGATCCATATTTGACATTAATAAGTTAAATGTGATTCAATAGGATGAAAATAAGATTTGATGAATTGTAACATTTGAATTTTATTTACCAAGGTTTAAAGTATTTAGGGTAATTAAAGGTAAAAATGATATTATAATTACCCTAAAACATTTCCTAATTCTATTGGATATGTGGTTTTCCAAAAAAAATAACCCTTAGATAAAAATATGTTCTTTTATGATCTACTTGGATTAGATTAGGACATCTATTATTATTTTATTTTATGAAGAGTTAAAAGTCTTAAAATCAAAATTTCATAACTAAAAAATTATTAATATAGGGTTATACATAAGATAACTTAAACTATAAATATTTATTGTAAAGATAAAATTATTTCATATATAATGGTATTTTATTTATAATTTTTATACATTAAATAATTATATTTATTTATGAAACAATGATGATGTAGTAATTACCTTGTTAATGTATGATTAAAATAATTGATTTTTTAAATATCCAAATAAATGTAAATTGGAACTTTTCATGCATTAAACTAGTTTTATAGGTTAATATGATATGTTATGATTGATTTAATTTTCTTTTTTCAAAGTAATATTGTTTTTCTGACTTTCAAAAAAACCAAATAATAAATACATTCCAAATTTAGATAAATGAGTTTTAAAACAAATACTATATTATTAATTGATATAATTTTCAAAAACAAATATGGTTCAGAAGAAGGACTTAGGTAAGGTTATATGTTCCAATTATTTACCACTTCATATTATTTTGGATTTATATAGTATGTGTGTTAACCATTTATTATAATAATAACAAAATACATGGTAAAAGTGAAACTATTTAACTAATTATTAAATCTAAAAGATAAGGTTAGTATGGTGACCTAAACCTGCCTAAAATCTATTTATTGAGAGTTTTTATACCTATACCCACATTATCCTAAAACAGAATATTTTTTGAGCCAATACAAACCGAATATGTATGTACAATAAATTAATATTTGAATATTTTTCTAAAGTGACACTCACCTCTCTTATAAAGTGTATTTACCCTTATCTCATAATCACACCTCCAAATCGATTTGTTTTAGCAAAAAACTACTAAAATATATTTAAAAAAACCCTTAAATTATTCTAGAGGAAAAACATTTATCATTAATCCACCCTAAGGATCGCTTTGGATTATATACAAGGGAAGCACCCGACGAAGAGGTAATTATTTAATCACCACATTCAAAGCTCCTTTCTTCTTCCACTTCCTCTTTCATTGTTGTTTCCATACCAAAATAAAAACTCCAGAACCTTATACATAATGAGTTGTTATTATAAATATGTTATAACGATATTCATTATTCTATCCACCCTATGAATGACATGGCCACTATACGTGGATACATAGTGCTTACTATCTCCAATTCGTGGTGTAGTTTGTTATTAAACAATTCGTTGATTGGATATTTATAATAATTAGTATAATTGATAATAAATATAACATGTTAATGATTACGTATATGTGATATACCATCCAATTAAATAATATTTCAAAATCAATAGATTGGTATTTTCGCTCGTGCATACGTACAGAATACTATCTCCCTGAATGTGATGAGATGCATTCTCCATCTTAACCATTAAAGAATAATTTTTATTTTAAAATTAAAATAAATGTTTAAGAACATAATATCATTAGGTATATCAATCAAATGTGTCCTATCCACAACAAACATTACCTACGTTACCAAATATATAATGGAAACAAAATCATTTAACACCCGAAACAAAGATACTACTGAAATATTATTGAGAAAAAAATATTAAATGATCATATATAATATCATATTTTTGTATAAGGTTATTGCATAATTTAATAACAATTATTTAACTATTATACATGATTTTAATGTACCATTGAACATGTAAAATTACAAGGTAAGGGTTAACTTTTCAATCAATTTATTACCTGAGATTGTTTTTACAAAAGTATCTACTAGGACTTCTTTATCATCCACATATGTGTTTTTAAAAATGTATTTCAAAATATTTTTTCTATTTAGTAGAATATGGGTTAAATTAATTTAAAGAAATATTTTAAATTTTATTAAATTTTCTGAAATGAATCTTGCCGTCATTTTCAAAACAAGGTACATTATGAACTTTTAGACTAATTAATATAAGAATGTTTTTTAACTTATTCAATCGGAGTGGATATTTTAACCAATTATAATACATTCAATGATTCCCATACAAGATTATAAGAATAATATTCAAAGTGAATTTTTTATTTTAAAATTACGTGACTTTTAAATTATTTCAAAAATAGAAAGGTATTTTTCTCTCAAATAGTTTTGATTTCATCTATGTCAACATCCTTTGAGTTATTTTACACTTATTTTATGTAGTTATATTATGATAAAATCATCCATATTTTATTGATGGGTTTTTTATATGGTTGAATATGGATGTTTTATTTTTCTTCCATTCATGGTTTATGGTTAAATTACTACTATTTCTTATTCTAGTTTTAATACAAATGTTTTTGTTATGTTTCAAACTTTTTATATGTGAAATGAATTGGACTTAGTATGTGACAGATGCAGCCCGTTATGGCTTCTTTATGCATCGGTAGGTATCATGATACAAACTAGTGTCTTGGCACAAGGCCTTGAAAAAATTGTATTTTTATTCTTGGAATGAGGCCTTGACTATGTGGTTATGATGTATGGCATTATGCATTCCATCATTATTAAATCATATATAGTTATTCCATGTGATTATTTGACTAGTAGAATATCCATGTGAATATTTAAATGGAATTATTTGACTTATCATTGCCATATTTTGCTGAATAATATGTTTAAAAGGGTTGTTTTTTAGTCTTCTACATTGAAATAAAGTTTTATGCTTACTTATGATAGTTTAATCTATATTGTTAGCCTTACTGATCATTTGATCTCACCCATTTATTATGTATTCTTTTTCCTAGGATGTGAAGAACTATATTATGACTCACATTTGGGGAGAGGATAACGGTTCTTAATGTTTTCAAATGGGTCACAATGTTGTTTTTTTAATGATGTAATTTAGAATTTATGTATCTATCTAGTACAGTCAAGGATACTAATCTAATCGGTATTTCGAGACTTGATCTATTGTGTTAATGAAAATTTTATGTAACAACGCGCTGACTCTGGGTAACTAGGGTCAGGGCGTTACACATTTACTTCTTGTACTTATTTATTCTTGGTGGATTTGGTGTTTTAATATAATTTAAGGCCATTAGAATACATTCCGCTTATCCTGGTCTTACTTACACATGATTGAAACACTAGTTTATTAGTGATTTGGGGATTAAGTTATGAATGGTAGTATTAACATTGGGTTAGTCATATTAAGGATTTTAGAATATTAATTTATTTTGGGATATTGGTTTTATTTGAAAATAATTGTTGTTATCACTAAGATTTATATAGCTGTCTTGTCTTGAATACTAATTTTGTAGAAATACTATTTCTTTAGAGTTAATTTGGTTTAATTGATTTCATATAATGAAAGTGAGGTATTTATTACATGGATTTGGTATGTGAATATAATTTTTTTGGTGTATGATTTTATATTCAATACTAAATGGATGTATATTTTAATATGGATAGTTTTCAAAAACATGGGTGATTTATTAAATATTGTGGAATTTTTTGATTATATAACCAATTTTTTTGTTAATGTTTTACTACTTCTTTATTTTTTATGAGATTTATGTGGTTGGTGTAATTGAGTTCATAATTTTTTTGTTGTGGTTTTTTGTTACATATACATGGTTAATTACTGTTAAAGGATTAGCCATTAGTCATGAAAACTTCCCCTGGGTATCAATACCTTGCGTATAACACACTTTGATTTTAGCAAGTATTTTAGCTAAATAATTTATTTGGTAGTCTGTGGCATATGAAACTTCAATTTTTATGAAACCATTACATAAATATTATTTTTAAAAAATATGCATTATCGCCTAACTATTTATATGGAGGGTATGAAAAATATTTCTATATTATAACATATAATCATTAATTTTTTCTATAATAGTGTAAATATTAAATCACACATTTATTATATATTTGTTGGAAAATAAGATATAATCATTTGAAGGTAAATAAGGCATTTTCTCCCAATATATATTTTTATCAATAAATTTTTTTTATATATTTTTTTATTCTTTATTTATAGATTATTTTAAAATGGTAATTTCATTATTTATATTTATTTTTTTTAATTAACATAAATTTAATGATTTTTTTAGTTGGGTAATAAAAATATATTCATTTTATGCTTCAAAATAATGTTTCTTCAAAATAAGTAATTTTGTTATTTTCTGAATAAACATTTTAATTACATTATGCAACATATATAAATTTCATTTAAAAAACAGAAATAGATTTTTTAACCTTGAAAGATCCCTATAATGGAGTGTTGAATTTTTGTTGACCTCTTACTACTAAATGGATGGAATACCTCAAAAACAATTTATAGATCAATTCAATTATCACCCATGCTTATGGAGAGGCGAATGGGTTGGATGATGGTCTTTCCCAATAGAAGTAATCATTGAAGTCATGTGGTTGGATAACCTTCCAATTAATTTTATATCTTTTCATGAAAAAGATTTTAATAAAATTTATTCTTTTAGAAATATGAACTTTTTTTCCATATTTTATATTATTTCGTGCTTTGGTCTTTCGACCAAGGAGTCCTAGTTTTAAAAAATACATGAATTTTTTAAAATCATCAGGTAAAAACTATTATAGAGTAAATTTTTATAATATTCTAAAATGATTATATTTGTCTGAATAATAAAAAATAACATTTTTTTCAAAACTATTATGTATTCTCTATAAATTTTCTAAATTAAAATTTTGAAAATATAATGGTTTTTTAAGGTAAAAAATAAAAATATGACTTGATATAATCAAATTAATTATATGAAAAAATATTATTTGTGGTTTTTTATAAGTTTATATTTATTATTAAAACTGATTTTTCTAAAAAATGGCCTCCATTGAGTTTTGGGTACTTATGTTATAAGTAATTAATAAAATTAAAAAAATATTATTATTAAAAATAGATGTCAAATTTTTAATAACCATCTTAAACTTATGAATTATACCAATTTTATTTTTTTTCCATTATGAATAGTAATCCTGGTAAATATTTGTCAACATGTTAAATTGTAAATCCGGTAATTAATGCTACAAAACAATGTGAAAAGTCTTTTAAAACCTGTAAAACAAAAGACATATTTCTATTGGACATGATGATTTATTCTATCTTAATTTGATAATAGAATAAAGAGGATACTCATTCCATTATTCTTTGATATTGACTAATATATTAATTTATGTAAGGAATAAATACAAAATGTTATCATTTTTTTAAAAAATTCGATCATATAATCATATGGTAATGAAAAAGATAAACTGGTCAAAAATTATTATTTGGAATATGATTAACTATTTTAATGAAATTAAAATATTTTTTATTTATTAGTGTGGATATAATTTCCTATAATTAATATGAGATGTCGATGCAACTCTTGTTCATATAGTATAAAAATCATGTAAATGTATTTAAAAACATCAATAGTGAATATAATTTGATGAATTAAGATAATAGATTAATATAATTCATATTTATATTATTTTAGTGGGGTTTAATGTATTTATATATGATTAAATTTTTATCATGATTTCATTAATGTCATGTTTTGTGAATAGTCATAAAAAAGTATTCAAAATGTATATAATGAATAAAAATTATTTTTAAATAATTATAAAATTATAAAAACAATTTAATGATTTGGTTGGATGGTAAATTTGTTAGGATATAATGAATATTTCGTGTTATCAGAGAAGTAAATTTAAAAAAAAACATGAACCCTGATGATTGGAAAATTTTGGTATCGCGATAATTATTAAAATGGTTAATAGGGGTTAAACTAAAAAGATAAAGATAAAAATGATTTAAAATGTGTTCAAATTATATTCTTTGATATTATAAAAATCATATACCAAATATTAAATTTTTGAAACTTTGGATATATTATAATTGAGTTAGACATGTATTATAAAATAATATCTCATGTAATCCCATGTGTGTACCACCCCTCTCTTATAAATGGTAAATTCATCCCCTCCCATATTCCCACAATTTGATCCCTCTAAAATAGAAAAGAACTTCAAAAACCCATCCTAGGTTCATTCCATTCATTCATGATAATATTTTATTTTCGAATTTTAATGATAATAAATCTTAATGTTTCCACCAAGGGTGATCTCTCATAAAAGATGCAATTTTCTTTATCGACTCATACCAAGTTTATTCCTTCTTCTACTTCTTCTAAATTTATTATATTCATCATAAAATAATTAAACAATTATACTCATTATAATGTAGTGTTATAATGATAATGGAAAGTCCCCATTTTTCCTATTTCTTTCAAAAATCGACCATTTTCATTATTTCATAATATTTATAGAGTTCTTGGAAGTTTATATTAATTTTTTTTATTGTTTATGAGGTTTAGGGTAGGCTTCATGGTTAGTTATAAACATGTGGATCCTGTGTGGATTCCTTTAAAGGATAAAAAATTATTTCTCATTGTTGGAACATAGTTAGTGAAAATGAGAGGACCAACTATAGAACTTCTATGTGATCATATTAAGGGATACATGGTTGGTAATAGATTTATCAAACTATGTGGTCACACCTTGTGAGTTTACAAACCTAAACAAAAAGAATTTACTAATAATAAAAAAATAAAAACCTAATACTACCCATTCCACCTCCTCATATTTTGTGATTCCTTCACCTCCCACACATCCATGTTTAGGTGATTCACCCCCTCCCCCTCTCTTTAATGTTCTTGAGGAACCCTATCCACCTTGTTTCCCTCCTATGGACCACCCTTTCAAGGTAAGGTTTTATTTCATTTTTCACTTCATACACCCACTCTTTCTTTTTGTTATTTATTTTCTACTTAAATGTGTGAATCATAGGCTAGAACCTAGGTGTAGTTTCTATTTTAATGCTTTTCATTATTTCTACTCTTAGTTTCATGAGCCTGTAATTCATTATTTGAGACCTCCTCTTGAATGATTCATCAATGTCGATGACTTTAGGGCCTTTTTCTTCTTGATATAATCATTTCTATCATGTCACATTTTTATTTATCTAAACATATAGTAAAATTAGGAACTTATATAATTAATATATGAAACACTAATATTTTATGAAATATATATATTTTTTGAATAGATTTAATTTTTTATGGCTTTCTTTACATAGAAAACTAATTTTAAAGAACTATAATAATTTATTAATATATAATTGTGTGAACATTATAACACAGAAATTTAATTTGTGGGTATAAATATGATTAATGAATATATGAGATATATAAAAATAAACTACTCAATAAAGATTAATTTATTAATTTTTAAGAAATAATCCTTCTATTTTCTAGCATAGTTCTATTATTCTAAAAATATATATTTCGTTCAATATAATTTTTGTTGTTTTTGTGAGAAATATATATATATATATAAATTTTTGAACATTTAAATCATTTATTCCATAAAACTAACTAAAATTCTTAAATCATTATATTAAAATTGTCTTTGGTTGAACCATTTGAAATTCTCAAAAATGACTGATTTTCCAGTTAACAGTGAAAAATAATGACTTTTATTGAAAATAATGATTTATTTCAGGAACGTCAAACGTTCATTTTTATTTTAATGTAATTTTAAAGTAAAATGATATTTTTTAAATACAATTTGGATCATTTCATTGAATTTATTTATGGAATTTATTATCTAAAAATTATTTTTATATGTAAAAACTCATTTTCCTGAAAAATAAATTAAGCATTAAATAAGTTAATATCATAACTAAATAAATTAATCAAAAATTTATTTATTATTATAATAAAAAATATATGATATATTTATAAATTTTTTTAGAAATTCATCAAATATTTATATTATGCATTTGGTAAGAGATATCATATTTTATGATTAAAACTGTGTTTTTCTAAAGGCGCTTTTATCGTGTTTCTGGATCGTATTTCAAAATAATTATTTCTAAATATAATATTGATATTTTTGAAATGGATTTAATATTTCAATTTACAAGGTCAAAATGTGGAAAATATACCCCTTTTCTTTTTTTTATAATTAAAATAGAAACTTTAGTAGAATTTATTACATCGATAAAGGGTAAATCATGTTAATTTGGGTTAAAAATAAGTGACAAGGCCATAAATTTTCATCATAATAATTATTTGATAATGTTAGTTAGACAATTTGATCCTTTATCTCATTAATTATTTTTAATGGAAAAATTTCCATTAAAATTAGTTGAATAATAATTAAATTATAGAGTGTCCAAAATGCCACACTCTTAGTTTTAAAAATTTCATATCTTTCCATATGGGAAAAAATGTTACGATAAAACAAAAGTATCTATTTTTATATTAATTAAAATTATTTACATAATATAAAAGTATTTATTATTTTATAAAAAAAATTATTACCTTATTATCTTTTCAAATAATAATGACGTATTTATTCGATTAATCAAAAATTTAAAAAAATTGATTTTCAGAATATGAAAAGAAATATTATTGGAATAATTTAATGTTTTTGGAAAAAATTAAAAGTATTTATGAAATAATATTGTTTTTTGTTAGAATTTTATTCTAATTCCCCCATTTACATAAAGTATTAAAATTAAAATTAAATGAATATTTTTTAGAATATATATAAAGTTATTTAATAATAAATAATATGTTATTAAATGATATAAAATTTCTAAAAAATATCATATTCAACCATAATAAAGGTAAACAGTTTTAAATATCATTAATGATATATTTATGGGATCTTTTTCATTTTATAGTATCATCATTAACTATTAATGGGTATAAAACATTTATATAACTGTAATATTCAAAAGTATTAATGGAGTGTTAAAAACTTAATTTCTAAAAATGTGATTCAATACATTAAAAATTATATTTTTATTATATTTTTTAAAATCATATTCATATTAAATATTAATATACTAAATTTTTTAGGTTTTTGGAGATCAAAATTATTATATATTTTTTTCCAAAATATCAATTGTGCCCCTCCCCTCTATTATAAAAGGGTACCCCTCTTTTAATTATTCACAACACCTTGAGAATAATCACTTTAACACCCCAAAAAATAAATTTATTAATTTCCCAAAACACATTATAGAGGTTGTGTTATTCTCATATGACCAACCTTATAGCAGTTAACCTGATATATAAATGTATTATCATAAATAAGATTGAGTCGACTTAAATGATCACTTTCATTTTAATTATTATTTTACATCCTTTAAAAATTCATATTCATCTTCAAATAATAAACTCAATATATTAAATTTATTTAAATGTTATTTTTAGTATTAAAACCCCTTTATTATCCATCTTTCCGTCAAATGGGAAGCGAAAATATCACTCTCACATACGTATGACATACCATCTCTATGTAGTAATACAATTAAATTCTCATCACCATTTGTATGAATGCTATTATGTTGGGATTAATTACTATATAAGATACTTATGAAGAAATTATAAATCTATAATTTTAATACTGTTACTAACTTATTATCTTCTACACCATTAGAAAATTATTACATCGATCGAGTGTACTTGTGGTCTAAAATCTCCACGATGTGATATGATTTGTTTCTCTTTCTATTTTACATGGATATTTATAATGATAAATGTATATAATATAAATTAAGTATATGATATATGTGATATAATTATGATTAATTAATGTTTATTTATTATTTATCCTACTTTTGTTCTATCTATAGAAAAAATGAGAACAACATGCATGCGTACGTCCATCCTACCATCGCCATGAACATTGTAATTCATTTTTTATATATCTATATTACATATATAAAAATAAACAAGTATATAAAAAATATATATTATATTTATATCACGATTAAAATTCTAGATATTGAGGTACCATGATCGAAATAAAATGTCCCAAACTTTGAAACTGAAATATGCATGAAAAATGAAAGGGATATCACATAGTACAAAGATTTTAATAAAGAAGTGTTAAAAAAATTGGTTAAAATGATATAAGTAAATAATATATGTTTTGATATATATTAATATTTTTATATAATATATTTATAATATATCTCTATTTATTATAAAGGAGGGTCTGATGTAGATGATAGATGTCAGACCAAAGGTAAGGTATTTTTTTCTCACTTTAATTTATGTGGGACACATTCCTTATAATAAACATGTTTTTTATATATTATCCATTATTATATTTTATTATTCTTCTCCCAAAAAAATTATGGGGTATAAATATCCATATAATATTATTTCTATCATCGTTCTTATGATTCTCATCTTACCAATGTTGTAAGTGTTTTACGTTGCAATTTCTTTGCTTGTCAGGACTATCTATGGTTATCTCTCTCATGATGAAACATTTTAGTATACTAATAAATAATATCATCAATTTTTTTTCTAATCAATTCATTTCATTAAAATAAATTCTTCCATTTAATTTTACTCACCTAATGTTCTCACCAAAATGTGAATACATTTTTAAGTAAAATCTACTTCATTTCACTATTCAAAAAAAACAATTTCTTTCGTATCCATGTTTTTCGAAAAAAAATAAATATGGTTTTAAATTTTATCCTATTATTTTAAATTTCATTTATACCAATTTTTTCCTTTTCAAAAAATAGTTTTAATGGAATCATTTTTTTATTTTCTAAACACAGTATATTTTTACTTTTTACTATAAATGTGAATTTTTTTTGAAATTACTTATATGGAACGGAAATAATTTCATACCATACAAACTACTAAATGTTTTCATAATATCAATAATAGTTTCCAATTTTAATTCAAATAATATTTTTTATAAAATAGTTTGTAAGTATTTACAGTATAAAATAGATTTTCAAAATAGAAAGGTTTTTTCCACAATAAATATTTCACTGATTTTTTAAGGAATTTTCATGTATGGTGAAATAATTTTATTTAAAGTACATTATTCTAGTGATATAATCCAATGGAAAAATCTATATTCCTTCTATAGATGTTTAATGGTTATGTTGATTGTACTTTTATAAAAATAATTTTTTTTCAGGGGTTATTGTATAACGAATGGATGAAATTTTTAGAAATATTTTTTCTTTTTCCTGAGTTTTTATGTGATGATATGATGTTTTTTTATAATCTACTAGAAAAGATATGTGTGGTTTTAATTATGTGATTTCATTTACGTTATAACCATGTATGGATGTTATGCTATTGCTAACTAAGTTGGTTATGTTATAAATAATGATGGTGGTTATGATATAACCAAGGCTGGTTGGGACATATATATCCATCAAATGCATTAGGAAATGATTGACATACTAAGAGACACATAAGACTATAATGAGGTGTGAATCTAGTTCAACAAAGGAATTTTTCCAATATGCTTTTCAGGGGATATAACGATGATTACTTTGATAGTATGGGGAGTTAATTGATTCCATTATGATAGAAATGGTTATAAATTTTAACAATAATGATGGGTTTGCGGAGTGAACCAATTCTACAATGATATTCCTGGTAATGATACTTGAATTAAAAAGAAATTATTTCTTATTATTATGTGATTTCCATAGACTTATGTCTTATTCTATTGTTATTATATCATGGATCATGTTCTTTGATTCCTTTTTGACTCACAAATTAGGAAATTCCATGGCATATTCCATGACTCCAGACTATTATATATAATATAGAGGCTATAATTTTCAAATGATACACTCAAATTATCATTCCAATATATTTATATTATCATTATGTGATCATTGATATATCCATTTTTGACCCATAATGAGCATCTTAGATAATAATTTATTATGTCTCCATTACCCATGTTAAGAATAATGGTACTAATTATCGTATAACTAAGAGGCTGGATAGATATGAAGAATGTAGTAGGAGATGATATAGATATTTTACCAAAATGTTTTTTATGTTTATAAATTAAAAAAAACTGAAAAATTATACTATTCTGGTAGTAATTTTTGTCTTATTTAATGAATATCCAACTAATATGATGAAATATTAATGTTTGAAAAGTGCGGGGAACAATAGTTCTTATCGAACTATAGTATAGATAGAATTTTTCTCACTAGGTGCAGACACCCATGGTGAGAAACCTGGGGCTAATTATATGAATAGGATAAAATATTAATGTAATAAAAATGACAAGGAATGACCTATTTCAAATAAAAAGTGTTATATAATAGTGTGGTTTGATTTATACATCATAAAAATAAGTTTCCAAGATTATGTGTGTTTTTACTATGATTACTATTAATTATAATATGTCATTAGATTTTATTTAATGTATAAAAACCAATATAATTGTGTTAATGTAGAATGCGATATACAATTCAATTGTTATCCTCTTGAGAAACCAAATGATATGGGAGATCTTGTGAAAAATCTAATTTATATACTCCCACATCATTTTAATGATACAATTCACGATGAGCATCAAAAATATAAATTCATGGAACAATGATATGTTGAGATCCATATGAGGAAAAAACCACCTTATATTAATGGTTTTGTTGACTTATTATTTACATAGTACTCAATTAGTACTATTTAAAATATATTTTAAATTCTAATGATTACAGAAAATGAAAAACTAATTTTAGTTTTCTATCATTATGAAGTGAAGAAAATAAATAGTGTAATATTATCCAGAATATGTGACAATATAAAAAATTGATACAATGGGGTGGGATTTGTTTAAGAACATATTTTTTTTATTATGTTCATTACTAATATTTTTCATATGATAATATTCAAGTAATTCCTAGTGTTAAAACAGAAGGACGATGCATCTGTTGGTACCTATGAGGGAAATTTTCAATAAGTACAATCCTAATATTATCATCCAACCAAAAAATGAGGTTTTTTTATTTTTTAGTGGCATAAAACCAAGTCTAAATATTGAATTAAATGTAAGGTTCATTAGTAGATATGAAGTAATCATTCAATTTATCCTCAAGGTGGATATAGAGAGTGGATTTACCATTCAATATCAGGATTTTTACTAGAATATATATAAAGAACTAAATGGAAATTACAAAAACTATTTAGAGAAGAATATGTTACCAAATCCATTCTCAATTTTTGCAAAGAAACATGTCCGAAATATTATTAATGAAATTAGAAAATGATTCATGTATGTAAATGAAATTCATTAGAAAAAAATATTTCGAAAGTGATGGAAAGAAGTTAGGTAAGGATTTAAATAGAGAGAAATATCTATATAGGGAAAAACTCACACTCCGATGATATAAATTCAATGATATTGGTAATAATTAAAAGAAATTCCCAAATAAAAAGTGAAATGAGGATAAAAATCCAATAAAATTGAAAATAATGGAAAAAGGGAAATACTATGCAGTCACAATAAGTGAAGGGAATCCTGATAATTGGGGAATATTTTTTCACCTCTGTAGGGCGAGGAATATCCTAATGATGTTTTTATAAATGATACATATTAGAGTCATATTGTTCATCATTTAGTGAAATTTTACATGATTCAAATCATTAGTTATCTATCTCTATATAGAATAATAAATTAAAATCTGATAATCTAAATGAATATATGATCAAATATTGGTGAAATGTGAACACAAATATAAAATTTAAATGTTTTGAATGTTGATTTATCTTATATGAGAATATATTATTTTAAAGTTACTTAATTTTTGGAAATTAATAGGGTATATATATTATTGTATGATAATTTATGAGTGATTAAAAGTATATCAACATGATTGTTATGTTTACAATGAGATGATGTAAGATTAAATAATTACAATATTTGGGATTCAATTTTTTTCCTATCATATTTCTAAGGATCCTTATGATGAAATATTTATAGAACCAATTAGGCAGATACATGGATGTTACAGGTAATATTTTACAGTCCATTTAGGATTTGGTATATATTTAGTGATAGGAGGAATGATCTTATGATTTCATAAAAGTAAATTTTATTCCTTTATGGATTAAATAAATTATTTCTAATTATTCATTTCATAGATTAATATATGAATTAATGATTTTTAAATGAATAAATAAAATATGAGATTATATAAATAAGTTTATTTGAATATTATCTAGATATGAAATTGGTTTATAAATCCATATCCATTTAGTAGCATGTCATGGTATCATAGAGTCGATAGAAATGTTTTAGGGACCATAATTAGTGCCAACTAGACTATAAAATTACTAAGAAGTATTTTAGGTGAAAACACCCATGGATAAATTTTAGTATATTAAAAATAGTGAAAATATTAACACTGGGTATATTTAACCATTCACGATTAATGATCGAGTAGGTACTGTTCTTATTACTCGGAACATACACCAATCTACTCTCAATATCATGATGTGTTACATGTATATCACATGTTGAAGTACAAAATAGATCCAACAAATTTACTAGACTGATAGGTTATACTAATAGAACATGAGGAAAATGATGTATAATTCATTGACCGTAGTGATAAATTACAAAGAAATAAGAAAACCCACATAGTAAATATTCCCTGGAGAGTTCACAATTTTTATTAAGCTATGTGGGTGATAGAGGAACTAATAATACAAATATATTATCATTTTTACATATCCAAGTGATAAATTATGGTGGGGAAAATTCATTTTATGTGGTTTGTAATGTGACACCCTATTATCTTAGGAAATATCATTTTCTAATAGATATAATTTCTTATTTGGTTTATTATACACACAACTCTATGTTTAATTAAAACATTATATGCTATTTAAATATTATTATGTTACCATTATATTCATTGAATTAGAATGGAAGGAATTAATAATAATAACTAATTAATTATGTATATAAAAATTTCTTACCCAATATAAATGTTTTCATTATTTCGTAGTATATACAGATTCAATTTCATTTGCAATGTTTTATTTACCATAAAAAATATGTCTCCTTCAAATTGATTCATATTTTCTTTTGTATGAAATTTTTTTATTTGAAATTTTATCCTTTAAAAATAATATTTCAAAAAGCTAACAAAAATTTTTAAATAATACAAAAACTTCTTCGGGTGAAAATTTGATCATTTTCATAAAAGATAGATTTTCATGTGAATAGTGGAAAATAAATTTTTTTTGGTAAAATTGTATATTTGTTTCAAAAATTTAATAAATAATTATTATTTTAATAAATTTTTTCAATATTTATTTAAATATAAATTTAAATAATTGAATTTTGATTATCGGAATCAATCTGATGATTGAATTTAGTATTAAAAAACATTTTAATATCTAAAAACCATTTTGCTAAAATACAGTTTTTCTGTGTCGATTGTACTATTTATAAAAAATTAACATAATGACATTTGGTGATGGGTTTTATTGATAAATATATAAATATATATTATATTCAATGAAATTATTTAAACTATCATATAATAGTTTTATAATGGTTGATATAAAAATAATTCCATTTTTATGTTTAAAACCTGTGTATTTCTAAAATTGTTTTTATTCAAGGTTTTCACCCATTTTTTAAATTAATTTATGATAATTATAACTTTATAATTTAATTAAACTTATACCATAATTTTAATTAGGATTCTAAAATTTTATAAATATGCATGTTTTAGTTTAGGTCCATATGAATAGTAATCGTGGTAAAATTTATCACCACGGAAAAGGGTAAATAATGTTAATTTAGATTAAAACTGAGTGATCGGGACATAAATTTAAATCCTAATTATTATTGGACAAATTTAATTTGAAAATTTTCGCCCTTTTCTAAAATTTAGTTTTTTATTGGAAACATGTAAATGAAAATGAATTATGAAATATTTAAATCAATGAAATTTACATTATGTCACTCTCTTAGTATCATATATCTCTTAAGTTTCTAAGTAGGGAAAAGCATTTTATGAATGAATATAAGTTTATTCATCAAGCACAAATAAATTATTTAAATTATTTAAATTTTCTTATCATTTTTACAAATTTTATAATGACCTTAAATGCATGGGAAGTGTTAATACAATATTTAGTCAATAAATGGAAAATTAATATTAATTATTTTGAAAATATTTTAGGTGAAATAAATTGAGATGGTTAATATGTTACATGAATTTTATAGATATATATTATATATTTTAGAGTTTTTGAAGCATTATATTATAATTCTATGTTTTCCTTGTTGTATTTAAAGTGAAATTAAACGAATAGTATTAAAATTGACATTACTGATATTTTATAACAAATTTTTTTTATTAAATGATATAATATCAATAAACACATTTATTCATAAAAAATAATGGGATATTATTTTAATCAAAATTTCTGGTCTATTTTTTGTTTTCTTTTCATTTTATAGTAACATTATTTACTTATAACGTGAATGAAAGATTAATATTATGGTAATTATCAAAAGGGGTTTAAATGTGTTAAAATGAAAAGATATGAATAATAATGTAATACACACCTTCAAAAAAATTATTGGATGATATTTTTTAACTCACACTCAACATGTATTTTAATATTATCAAATTGGATACTTTTGGATATAAATATTAATTTATTTAAATTTAATAATTTATTAAATTTTAATAGGGTCGTTGGGGTTCAGCTTACTGTTAAGCACCTCATAATACTAAATGAAGGATGGGGGTTAAAAAACCATTAGGAAAAGAGTACTATAGAGAAACTATAGTAGCACTATAGCAGAAATGTTTGCAACGGTTGGACGTTTTCACTAGAAATACTGTAGATGTGGTGGGCACTGTAGCGGTGGATGTACTATAGCATCTTGGTGATTGTTGTAGTACTATTATCTAAGGGGTCATTAGATATAATATAGGGGTATATAGGGAAATGTATGGGGAATAAATTTCAATAGTTCTATAGTCCATGTAATGGGTATCCTCTACAAAAAAAAGAGATACATTCATTTGTTTCAATAATAATGTAGGTTTCGACCCCAACTTTTTTTAAAAACTCCAATAGTGCCCCTCCCCTCAGAAATAAAATGTAAACCCACAATTATTTTTTTCACTCCACCTTGGGAATTATGGCTCAGGAATAACCATAAAAATTTTAGACTCATCTTTTATATGCATATTCAATAGGTTTTGTTCTTCGCAAAATAACTTCCCTATTTCCCTTAAGAGTAAATTTAAAGGAGTTATTTCAAAGAAGAGGTAATGAGCATAATCGATAAATTTTTTAATAAATTTTTTAACTACAAAAAATCCTTTATATCATTCATAAATTTATAAAGCCAGTATATTAAAGATAGGTCAATTTTATTATGAGTATCATACTACCATTATTAACCTTATTTATAACAAATGGGAACTTAATATATCGATCATGTGTACATAAAATGACCATATCCACATATTTATACAATTCATTTCTCATCGCTATATTTTATGTCTAGGTATTATTATTTTTGTTGTTTATAAATGATAATTATTATGTATTTATACTTATTAAATGATAATATCATAACTACCTTCTAACCTTCCAAACCATTGGATAATGATAACATCGATCGTGTGTACATGTGGACTACCAACCCCATAACAAAATGTGATCATTTTTTCATATCATTTATACTTCTATTTTAATAATGATGGATTTATTAAATATATATGATATTTTATATATAATATTTAATCTTTAATTGTGAGTTATTATTTTCCATTCTTATGTTCAATCATTAGAAAAAATAAAAATAGTGTTCATGCATACGTACAGCCTACTATCACCATGAACGCTGTAATTCATTTTTCAATCTATATCTTTTATTAATGAGAATAAACATGTATATAATGAATATATATAAATTTTTTTCATTATTATAATTTATTATATTATATATCCCTGAACATTGTAGAAGGACAAAAACTACTAAATCAAATCGTACATGAAAAATATGACAGATATTGCTCACGATAGTGTTTTTAATAAATATGTATTAAAAAATGCTGTTAAAAGGATATAAGAAAATAATATATGGTATGATATTTATGATTGAATTATTTAATTTTTTTATAATTACTCTATATTTATTATAAAGTAGGTGAAAATGTATATAATGTAATTTGGTCCAAAGGTAAGATATTTTGATAGAACTTTTATTTATGTGGGACACATAAAATATACAATGATTTTTTCATTAATTTGTTGTATACATTTAAAATGAAATTATTTTATGATTATACTGATGATGTCCCAATCTCAGAGATATTTTCAATACCACATGATCACCCACCTCGAATGACAACAACCATTAATGGTGGTAAAAATATGATCTTTGATGAATCTTAGATGCCTCTATTCTCTTCCAGATATGCATAATACTATCTATTATATCTTGGAAAATTCCCATCCTAACTATCTAAGTCTCACATGTTTCCACCTAATATAGCATATAAGGACATCAATTACCATACAATGCTTCAAATAGAGCCATTTGTATGGTGTCTTGAAAACTATAATTATATGAGAAAAACACCAGAGGAATGATTTCTTCTAATGAGAACCCAAAATCCATGACCCATTTCTGAAATATATATTCTAATATTTTTATCATCCTCTTAGATTGATCATCTTTCTATGGATGATATATCGTACTCACCATCAATTGTATCCTAAGATATTTCTACAAGGATTTCGTGAAACGAGATTCAAACTTGGATTACTATCTAATAAAATTGTAATTGGTACACCATGAACCTTTACCTCCTCATGGATATATATTTTCGATAGATCCTCTACCATATGAGATTCTCAAATAGGGATGAAATGGTCTTACATTGTGAGATGATCCACAATCACCAATTTCAAATCGTGTATCATGACCATCCTGGAGATACCTATAATAAAATGTATCACTATCTACTCCCATTTCCAGAACAGTATAGGTTAAGACTACAACATACCAATCAAAATTTTACAGTCTTCCTTGAAATTTTGACAAGTCAAGCATTTCGATACAAATTCAACCACATTCCTTTTCATACATTCCCACCACAACTAGACTATCAATTCATTATGAATGTTTTAAATTTATGGATGGAAAAACAATACAAAATGAAGATAAGAAAAATGATGTTTTTCGGGAAAAATCTCTGGTACAACCATTTAATTATGAAAGTACAACACTTAATTCTCTCCAATTTATAGCCCTCAATTTTCTCCACACCATTGTGTTTTGACCTCATCACCACACACTCTAATTTGGGAATCATCTAATCTTTTATCATCCCAACCAAATTATGAACCAATGAAACTACAAATAAAATGTCTATATCACCACATTCTTGAAATTCCAACCCCATGTCATCTATAACAGACATCAAATTCAATTAATTTGAGTCATTTTCACTATAATATCATATGAATTTATACTTAATGAATATTCACCTTAATTTACCTTTCTTGGAGTATATATAATGTCAAATTTAAAAATTTGAAGACATTCAATCTATCTACTTTTCAAAAAATTCAAATATATCTATTGGAAAAAATGAATCCAAATCTTTTGATTAGTAAACATGTTAAATTTTCTCCAAAGAGATAATAATTCCACATTTTCATGGAATGAACCACCACCAAAAACACCATTTAATTTTTTGGGTAGTTCTTCCCATGAACCCTCAACTATCATGAGAGATATAATAATACATGATCCCCATGCAAGAGAAGAAACCCCTCTCCTAATCATTATGAGTCACAATACACTAGGTACCCTTTACCATGTTCTGAAAAAACCATGATTGGTGCTAATGTAATATGAGACTTAAGATCTTCAAATGATTTCTATCATTGTTCACCCAATTGAAATCGAACATTATTTCTTATCCAAGCCATCATTAGTGATGATAATCGTAACACGTAACAAAAAATCATTGTGAATACCTAGTTAGTCCAAGGAAGCATTGTATCTCAAAAGCATTCATTGGAAGTTTACAAGGGATAGCAGACTCTATATTAACTTGATCCATTAAACCACCTCTATGAGAAATCACATGGACAAGAAAATAGACTTATTTTTAAAAAAATCATAGTTTGATAATTTTGCATAAAATGGATGATATGTCATAATCCCTAACACCATAGACAAGTTTTTCTCATCCTCCACACTTTTCCATTAATAAACAAGAATATCCTCAATGATTACCACCATGAAAGAATCCAAATATCTATGAAATATCTGATTCACCAATTCCATGAAAACTACTAGAACCGTTGAAAGACCAAAAAACATAACCACACACTCATAATTTCCAATTATACAATTGAAAACTATTTTGGGAATATCCTACTTAATCTCCCGCAACATATGTTATCATGATCATAGTTCAATCATGGAAAATGACTGATCTCCCTTCAAAAAATCAAAAAGGATATCAATGCAAAGAATTGGTTATCGATTCATTAGTGTAACTTGGTTAAGCTTATGATTATCAACAATAAACTGAAGAGTTACACCCACCCTTTTAATGAACAAATCTAGTGCTTCACATGGGGATGTACTAGGCCCAATGTTACCTTTGTATTCTTGATCCTCCAATTTCACATTCAATGAACTCAATTATACTGGTTACATTCAATAATAATGAAGTGATATAGGAGTAGTCCCTAGAAGTAGTTCAATCGTAAATTCCAATTCTCTTATGGTTGGAAGCCTTGGGAATTATTCAAGAAATACATCATTAAACTAATAAAACTCTACGGGAAAATAACTTCACTGAACCCCTTCAATAGATTCCAATGACAATGCTGACTACTAATATGATATTGTCCCAACATTGGGTGTTAATAGGATTGTTGCACCCGCCTTCGCATTTTCATCTCCTTTAATGAGATTCCAACACTATCACACATCGTAACACTAAATGTTCTGAAATTAAAGTAAATATGTGACATAAAAAACATTATAAAATTAATACCAAGGATTATTTCATATGTATCCATAAAAAATGTGGCTCTAAAATGCCATTGACACATAAGAGTTTGAAGTATTAAGGAATCATTTAAACACATAAACCCAACAAATAAAAACACAAGAATCAATTAAATAATGAGATAAATTCATATAAAACAACATATTAATAAATATATAATTCAAAGAGTCCTACCTGACACCATGGATTGTCCTAACTAATCATCCATCAGAATCTTGTCAGATTTAAATAGATTCTTGCTTACAACATTGTTCTCTTTATTAAAATGATGAAACATCCTCTGCTGGGGAGTCATGGTATTACTATAATGACAATTAATAACTCATATTTTATGATGATGGATATGATACTCCCCAAATACAATTGAGTCATAGGATAACAAGAACCCCTATGTTGTGTAAAAAACACACATCCTTGGAGTGTCGTTACAAAATCACTAAATATTCCCAATATACTAAAAATTATGACGTGCTTGTGGATGTGACATAAAATTCCACATCATGTGGCTTACATAAAAACATTGAAAACATCCATATTTTCTTCGAGTCTTCATATTGATATTCACTAATCCTACAATCAGGCTCTGATCCATACTCCCACCCTTGGAATAAGGGTCCATATTATACTAGATTCCCATGTTAGAGTTCTAACTGTTACACATGAATACCAAACATTCTTCCCGCACCTATAGATCCTAATATATCCCTATCATAAATCCAGTTTCTATTCATTTTTTTCATCTAATCACATTTATATAGTATGAAAATTTTGGGATGAATTTCTTTCCTAAAAAATGATTCATTGATCCATTCCTTGAAGGATGTACTAGCCACAACCTCATGTAAAAAAAACACTAAGTTCATGAACAAAATTTTATATTATGTTACCAAGTGGTTATCATTATTCAAATGAAATTAATTATTTTTTTACTAAATTTTGAATGAATGAAGTTATAATTATTTGTCAACAAATTCATCAAAATCCTCCCATGTCATACCCTGGTCTGCTTCATCCTGGACCCCAAACTCCCACAACTAACTTGATTGATCTTCAAATATGTACCTTGATAACTTCAAATTTAAAATTGTTTGTGTTCCCATAAAATTGAATATTCGAGTCATCATTTTCAACCATGATTCTACCATTTCTGGCTCCGTATCATCATAAAAAATGGGTGAATTCCACTATTGAAACTAAACTGAGTGATCTAGATGCCTCAGATAATTTCTTCTATTCCTACATTCAACATCATGGAATGCTTGCACTATACTCTGAACAAGCTTTCAGTACACATGGGGATTAGGAGAAACCATATGATCCATAGAATCCTTTGGTTTGTCTCTACGATGCCAACCTGATGCCATTTCAATCAATTCATGAACAATGATATGTTGGACTCTATAAAAACTAATGGATTTTAATTAAAATTTCAGTCACATTACACTATCACAACCCTAGTTACCCAAATTCACTTTTTAACTTGATCACACCACTTTTGAAAAAAAACTCAATGTTTTGGAAATCGAACCATTTTCTTAATACTATAGTCATTAACATTTCCAAATTTTAATTTTCAAAACAGATTATGTATTTTTGAGAAAACAAAACATTCATATCAAAACATAAATATTTATGAAAAATGAAATATAAAATCATAATGGGATGTCATTTCTACCATGAATATCATGATCATCTCATTGGATACACCCACAACAACGATTTCATTCTCTTTTAAGTGAACCGAAATCACTTATGTTTCCAACTCCCGGAAAACATAAATTTAAGTATAAAAGGGTTAACTACTTCTCATTATTCCATATATTCCATGTTCTAACAATCATAAGATTTACTACCATCCCTAATCATGTAATACACCGAGAAATAATTTCAACTCTAAGTCTAAAAATCAGGTCCCAAGAACCAACAAATATCTTTCAATTAAATTTCATGAATAAAAAAAACTAATACTATATGTAACATATCACCCTTCTTCATTGGATTGATTTCGAGGTAGAGTGGATACTAGGACTTAGTTGACATTCCCAATGCATCAAAATATTGAAATAATTGTTTAGGGAATATTAAATCCATTGGGGAAAGATTTTCCCCCAGAATAAAAAAATCTATCAAAATGATGAAATACCATAACAAGAACATGATGCATGCAAAAAATATTTTATAGTTCAACAATAACAAAGGTACAATAAAACTAAACCACAGTAATCTATAATCAGAATACTAGGAGGAAGACTCGACAAAAAATCCAATGAATCTATGACACAACTCCATAGATGTACAACAAGGTCCATTATCCACAATATTTCCCAAGAGTCATGATGATCCACTAAATAAATGAGATTCTTTCCTCTTTCCCATGTCCCATAATACAACATTTGGAGAAGCACAACAGTTTCAAAGTAGCGGTGAGTAGTAATATTTTGTTGGTTTTCCCCAAATTTCATCCCTAAACATTCCACTAGGATAGTTCCATTGGCATAGTTATATATTACATTTTTTATAAATTCATTATTGTAGTTCAACAATTAACATCAAGCCAAAAAAATCCATACCCAATGAAAATTACCTTAATCAACACAATACCCAGGAGAAAAACCAACCAATGTGACCAAACATGTCATTAAATAAAACCCCCTCTCTCATTGTCATAACCCATTCCAACTAGCATGGATGCAATCATATCCCAATAGTATACATATGTTTCACACACCCACACCCTAGCTCTGTTTCACCACTGATAGTGAACATCACTCTGAACCCATCAACTTTTTATAGTATTAATTCACACCCACTTCTCATTAATGGTAGTCCTTTAACCCCACTATTCATTACTTCCGAACAATATTTAAACCAATAATCCAAAACCACAGGGAAAATAAATCCATAAAGTCACAACAAAAATCCAATTTAAAATTTTGAAAACATAACAACAAGCCCATAAATAATTACTACATTATAAGAACCAAAATTTGGAAAAAAAATTTACGTCAAAAAAAATTTTCTAACCAAATAACCCTTAAAAAACACTAAAATAAAATCACATTTATTTAAAACATCATTATACCACATTCATGCCCAATCTCATTTCATTAAGACCCCAATTTTATTTAAAAGCCTTTTTAAAAATAATTATTTGCAAAAAAACTGACCCACAAATTTTAAAATCATCATTTTAAAATTCCACAAAAATCACATTTCTCAATAAACACCCATTTTAACCCAAATCCAGAAGGCATCAAAAAATGGGTTCCAAAAAATATTCACACATCATAATCATAACAAATTTCTATAAAAACCAATTAATTTTAAATTAATGCCTTTCTGTTCTATCAAAATGGATATGATAGTGAATCCACATACCATAGGGTTTTGATGAAACTGACCACACAAATTATCTCCACAAAACCAGTTGATATCTCCAGAAAAACAACCATAGATCTCTTTTCATAACATAAAATAACCAAAATAACCAATTTTAGTTTAAAAACACTAGATCTACATGTTATTGGTGTTGATCTAGAAACCTGAGTGACAAAGAACTAGATCTAATGGAAACCAAGAAAAAACCAAGAGATAAAACTTATCAAATAAGACTATCCATTACCATAACAAGAAACCCATAAAAATACATCAATAATAAGTGGTAGTGATACCCTTACCCCTAAAAAGGTAAATTATCTAGTGGGTTTCTATTTGGAGATGAAATTGGATATTTATGGTAAATCCCAAGTGACCATGTTTTTATAAAACCCCCATTTTTAATGATACACATAACTAGATCCCATAGTTGGATAAACAGTTCACTAACTGTGTGACTGCTACTATCCCCAAGGGTGCCCTGTGTGGTTTCCTGCCATGGTTAGTCAAATTGTACATCAATCATTGACAATACCACTATCTCAAGTAGCATTGTTTACCTGGGTTAGCCATATGGTTTGAAAACCGCGTTCCTTAACCGTACTCCCAACCCTTTTCTTACACCTTAATGTGAAAAATTACCATGTTTTTTGCATGGTTTCCACAAACACTTCTCAAACTATAAACCCCTATAATATCCTCTAATCCTTCCCAAAATTATTTCAAACTCTTCCAAACAATACCCAACTACATTACATACATTGAAGTGTCATAAAAAATGTTACAAAGCTCAAAACTGGGGGTAAAACATTTCCCTTTGTAAAATGATATTTTCTATAAAATATATTTATGGACTAATAAATGTACCAAATTCCATAAAGGATCCTTGGGAACTGGCTTAATTTTTTCCATCCATCAACAAATGATGCCTTGATTGTGATTATTTCCCTTTTCATATGAAAGATGAGGGGTATAAGTAAAAGTATTTTAGTTTTCATTTGTATAGGTTCCTTATTGATATTTGAGTTGAGGAATGTAATGAGTATGGAACTCACTTCCCTAGTACTCCAGGGTGGAACCTTGAGATGCCTTAGATTATTTTATCTTGTGATATTATTATGTGTAGATTATTACTCCCCAATAAGATGTGATTAACCTTTAAGATAAACCTAGGGGAAATTAATTTATATGTGTGATATGGGGACTAAAATTTCATGATTTAGGAAGGGAATAGTCTTATTATATCTCCTATGTGTTATTCTAGAGATGATTTCCAAATAATGTTAGTGAGTCTATAATAATATTATGAGATGATTAAGGGACATATTATCCCTCATAATGAGACATGACATGAGAGATGAGTATGATATAGAAAAACCCATGTGTGGGGTTTGGTTCTATGATGTGTTCTAGGGGACCCTAGCAGGTTCCCATGTGAGATAATAATCATTGAAATGGTGTGATTAGAAATTGGGTAGTGATGATTCCAGGTGTATCTTTAAAAACATTATCGATGGTGGGGGCCCTATATTTGTATGAAAATAATTATAGGTTATGTACATGAAACGATGACAATGACTATGTGAGATAGGTTGGGAATAAAGACATAAAAAGTTAGTTATTTTATATGTCATTCAATGGGAGGATAAAACTACACTATATTGTGTATTAATATGCATAAGTCACTCTAGAAAATTTCCTTGGATATTTAATTCTGGCATGATATTATAGCATGACAAGAATTACCTTTTGTGGATCAATTTTTGTGATTAACGATTGTGGAACACTCAGGATGTCTCTTGGGATCAACTTAAGCATCCTACTATGTGGCTTAATTTCTTGGATTAAGTATTCCCTAAATTTTGAGTCATGGTTTAATTTCCTGAGGTCATCCCCTTAAAAATTTGTTACAACGGTATTGTTATTTTACCTATATTTTATACAAATAAATCCATTATGAATCAAGAATATATTAGAATCCCTGAACATTGGGATCTAGACATTATAATCTATATATATTTGTTATGTTCACCCCCTACTAATCAACTATTTATCTTGATATTGAAAATTTTTCAAGGGTTATTCCCTGTATGGATAGTTTTTTATCCAAATATTATTTTATAACCTTGGTTCACCCCCGAGTAATCTTTTTTTATCCTTGAAACTATGCTTTCCTTGGGCTATCCCAATTGGAATTGGCGATATCTCACAATATTATTGGGTTTCCATGTGTTCTCATCCTTAGAATCAGTTATATAGATCATGCTAATATTAGATCACCTAGGTTTAAATCATAAATATTAAATTTTATCTAGATACTATAGATCGTGATAGATAACCTCACTGGGAATTTTATTCTCAAATTATTTGAGTTTGAATAGTTAAGTGAAATTTTATGAGAAACAATAACACTGGTGAATATTGGTTTGGTTCAATTTAATTTTATTTTTAGAATATGAGAATTGAATATTTTAATTTTTTTACAATTATGAACTAAATTTATTAATCATTTGATAATATGTAATATATTCTAAGGAAATAACATCATATATATGAAATTTTATTGGTCATAGCCTTTTATTTTTCAGTCACAGTCTGCTCGGTTTTCCATGAAACATTGGTCACAAGCTGACTTCATGGAACATATGACCAGAATAAGAATATGCCTTGTGTATCATGATTGAATGGAATAACTTGGATAAGATTTAGATAATGAGATGAGGTATGGATCATTGATGAAATAGAAATGTGGTGTATTTTTAATGTAATGTATTATATTTATATATGTTACCAGCCCATTGGGTGATCTTTTGTAATAAAATGTCGTATTTATGAGTTTTTTTTGACTATGTGACTACACATTCATTATTATTATAAGGCATAATTATTTCTTCTAGATAATTAGATGATCATTAATTTGTTGATGTTTTTTGGAATTTTTTTTATATTTTTAATCACTATAATAAGTTTGAGTAGTCCCCCCATGGTTTTACATTACACCACTACTACATTTTTGTATCATTAGGAATAAAAGGAGGAGTACCTAATTTCCTAGTGACTACTCTTACAGTTTGGGAATGACATTGTGGATCTGGACTAAGGGAGGATAGTTCAAAGTCGAATTAGAGATATTATGTGATTAATATAAAATATCTTTTTAGATTTTTATTTTTCATTCTTATTAAGGGGATATTAGACTTATAAAATATTAATGTGAGATATATTCTAATTGAAATTAGACAGGGGCGTCCTGAATACCATTTATGATAGTAATTTTTGGTTTATATAGATTTTGGATTACTGTTATTGGCTTCTGATTTTATATCCGAATTATTTACCGTATCATTACCCACTTTAATTTTTATATTAATGATTTTTTTCTTTTCTACTAGATATATGGAAATTTTATAATGTACAATAATTATATTTGTAATTTTTTATTCAAATTACATTCACATGTGTCTCTATGAAACATAACATTGATGTTTTGGTTCATCTATTTAATGTTTTTGTAATAACATGAATGGTTTTTGTCAAAAATTTTTTTTTGAAATTATATTATAGTGGACCACAACATATTTTATCCTAATGATAAGTCATGTGTTTTTATAGTGACGTAATCAATGGTGATTATTATGTAATCCCTATTGTTAGAGACATATCTTGGCCGAATTGAGTTGACACACATATTATATTCCTTATTATTCATCCGATTATAGGTAAATCTAATACTAGTTCTAATACATAAGTTATTATGAGTTACATAATGTTCTAAAAATAGCATATATTGTGTTTTCCAGGAGATCATATTGGTGGCATTCTACATAACTAAACCATGTTACTATGGTTTACATGACATTGATCATGGTTTGGTAATTTCGTTATATAGGTATATACTGATAGATGAGAATTTTAACCTCAGTGTTGTGACTCCTTTGCTTAGAGGTCCAATGGGGACCAACATGGTATTATATATTCTCATGGGGTAGTCTCATATGTGAATATTGGTGAGAATTATTCCCCAAGAATGGTAAAGTTTTGTCCTGAAATGACAGATATTTATATATCAGAATGTTAGAAATATAGATTTGGTGTTCTAGTCATGAATTGTCATTTAATATTTGGAATGGTAATTCGGTGGGTTTTTCCAAGATTCATGGCTTATATGAGATATTACATATTGGATAGGTGGTTGGGAATATTAATTTTGATATGTGGCTCAAGATATTAAATAGGTGGGAATCATAGATGAGTACATTTTTTCTATAGAAGTTTAACTTGATAAATGTGTTTTCTCAGGAATGTTGATTACTTAGGGACATAAAGCATGAACTGACGTTTTAGATAAGAATCGGTGCATGGGTGATTATTCCAGTTATACGGTATACGAATGGTAATGACTTGAGAGTTCACAATGTAAAGTACGTGAGGAGATTTGGTATCGATGATTGGTTATGGATGGTAGGACTAATGTGGTGACTAATAACATTTTATTCAGGTGTGATTCATGGTGTGATAGATGTTTTTGATCCAGGAATATTTATCATAGTATTGATAGATTGATAAAGACACTTCTATTTAGTGGCAGTGTTGGTTGGTAGGTGAATGTGTAAGAAACCATGCCATATATAAAATACATGTTTTTAATAAGAGTGTTGAGGTTTCTTCCAATTGATGAAATTCACATATAGAAAAATGTTTCCATTTTATTTACACATTATAGCGTTGTTTTTTTTATTTTTTACCCATGGGACCATTTTTTAGGTATATTAAGGGCAATATGGAAACATTCACCTTTCATGTTAGATGATATGGAGGTGGAACATGCTGGTTATAAGAGGTACCATTGAATTATAGATCATCTAGATGATATGTGTGAGCCAGTTTATGATATAATAAATGAGATAATTTCAGAATGGTTTCCCATAAAGGTTGATAATGATTAATGGTGATTCCAATATAACTACACTGATACAATGTATAGATCGTTTCTATATTTATAGGATGGGTGATCATGGATTAAAAAGATTGACACACCATTGATAGAGAAGCCTATTATGTTTGGGGTTAATAAACCAACATCCATTAGAGGGTTGGACACTCAATATGGATGAAACTACAATATTTTCAAATGATGTCATTACATGTGATCTAGAAATGAGTGAAAATTTGTTCTTTGTGTTGGTGATCAGTTTTGAGTTTCATGGTAAGGTAAAATCATTACATGAAGTGATAGATGGAGCATCAGTAGTGGTGGAATAACATTGTGTATTTATGATTATGTATGGTTGAGACCAATGACTTGATGGATGAGGTAGAGTTTGGATTGGATGTTAAATATGGATCTATTATATCTCATTCCATGGATAAAATTATATTTTAGTTTCATACATGCTACTGGAAGGATTCCATACATAGGCATTACTCATAGGATTGTTTTGAAGTGATCTAAGGGTGACTCAGATATACAGTTCAATGGTTATTCGTTCATATAAATATGAATGGTTTTATTGGTAGGTTATCCAATAAAAGAATTACATTAGGAGTTAGGTTTGAAAATAAATGTGAGTGTTTATCTTGTCTCGTGATATCTCTGGGTAGTTTAATTATCATGATTGAGAAAATAAAATGAAATTTTAGTGGGTGTAGTAGATAATGTTTTTCAATTTTTATCCATAAGATGTATGATAAATGTTTTCCTATGTAATACTATGTTGTGATATGTAAATTGATCTGATTGTATAATTTCACCATGGAGAATTCTTATCGAAATGTAACTAGTTTATTGGGGAGAGAAATTGTAACATCCAAATCTTCAGAAATACAAATCCTGTAGTTCTATATAACTATTGGAATAGAATATAAGATTTTACAATTGATAAATATTTTTATTAGTATCATAATTCAAGATAAATATATTTATTCAATATTTTAAAATATAAAATATAACATGAACACCTTGTGAGAACTTGATAATCTCAGTCATAATTACAATGAAAATTATTCATAGATCACTTCTACGTTTCTTACAAAATGGAAAAAAATAATTTTGATATTATATTCTTAGTAAGGAGTTGTATATAGTAAATTATATCATTACATAAACATTTAATACTTTATTGTTTCTAAACTAATGATTACTACTCATAATTAAGCAAATGAATCTAAGGGAATAATATATCCATGACACTATATAAAAACATATATAATAATAATAGTTGATCTCATGTTGATTGAATGAATAACAGACATAATAAAAACAGATTGTCAATTACACATTTTAATAAACTATCCTCTTATAGGAAATGATATAAATCAAAACCCAACATTTTTTGTCTCATGAGACCTATCGATTAATTGAACGGATCAATAATTTCAGGCTCTACCCATCACCAGATAAAGTCCAAAATATTCACAATAAGAGTCCTTAAAAACGTTTATACGATTCCATAAGTTACATATTGATTAATTAACAAATTTATACACATATAATGGAAAAATAATAAATAAAATACTTTATTTAAATTGAATAATTTTGATTTATATTGGAACATATCTTATTGAACATGGAAAATTTGGGGTATTGTTATAGTAACATGAAGTACTCTTGTCAAAGAAATATATTGGTTAGGATAATTTCAATTTATTGGGTTATCCATCAAATAGAATAATTTCAACCAAAATATTAATTTTTAGGAGACCATGTAAATGGTAGGAAAATTCATTCATAATGTTTCATTCATGTTGTGTGAATATTCTAATTCATATTTCACTAGGTGAGTCTCAAATAGTGTGTAGTATTAGGCCCTCTCAACTTCTATCATTGTGTTGATTTAGTCAATGATAAACAAGTAATTTTTAGGGAAATCATCACTAGTTTAATTTTATAAACAACCATATTGCCTTTATATTATATAGACTGGGATTTACATTCTAGAAAATTATAGAAAGTGTTACGTTACAAAAACGTTAGATGGTTTTTCATAATTCAAAATATTCACCTTTAAAATGGAATTTGTAACTATTGAATAAATAGAATATAAGAGAGAGATAATAATATAGTATTTATAATCTCTTGAATTGTATGATTAATATGACAAAAAATACTATCATGGAAATGTATCCACCACATAAAATCAAATTTAAATTGAATTTGAATTGTGTGACAAAGAAAGAAAATGGAGATGGAAATCCCCCAATTATGGATTTGGAATAATTATAATCAAATTACCTAGAATTATAGGGATTAAAATTTATATTAAATTTAAATTATTAAATATATTTTCAAATATAATATCTGAAATATGAATCATATACACCACACAAATGTAATTAAGTTCATCATACAAAACTTTTCTGAAATAGAGGAAGTTTTTATGGAAAATAGTTACCTCATGTCATGAATATGAAGAACACACTTCAAACCATTTTATCACAAATATATAGCTAAATATCTTAATTAATTAATTTGAAAATATCCATTTTCATTTATAATATTCAAAAGTAGTCATTATCTATATTAATTTTTACACATTTCCATGGTATGTGTTTATAGACATAATTATTTATACTAGATTCATGATATTCCTTTATAATTTTATTTTTATATAAACTTTAGTCATTAATATATCCATAAAATTAATACTAGGTATTATATATTATTAGTTATTATGGTTAAAAATTCATTTTCTGAGTTTTCTAGTTTTTATGTTCAGTGATGATATCTATAAAAATAATGTTTTAGTGATTCTTCATAATCATAGTGTATTTTCTTAATTAATATATAAAATATTGATAAAAAATGCCTATAACAATGAAAATAATTATTTACACATTTTTATTATATTATACCAATAATTATGATATAATTTTTATTCATATATGTATTGTTTTTTGGGTTCTTAAAACGACCCAAACATGGAAATTCCAAGATTTAATGAATAATTATGAAGTATTTATGTAGTTATATTGTTATTAAATAAACATAATTATATTATTTATACTCAATTAGTATTTAATTCACATTTTTATGGAATCAGAATATTATTTAAGGGATTTGAAATCATTAATCAATTTTCGAAAAAATTTATACTTTTCATATTCTTATTTGAAACAATTGAATTAAAGATAATCATTTTTGGTTCATATCAATTGTAGTTTATCAAATATGTCATTCAACAAAAATTAATGATTTCATAAATATCATATTCATCCTTTAATAAAATATTTATATATAGACTTATAAGGATGTGATGGAAAAAATACAATATGTCGTGGAGGCTGTACTCAGAACCACAATCAAACAAACACCACTTTTTTATCGATGGATTGGGAATATGTATAAAAGATGTTATCACCCTTAACCTAGTACCATTAGAGTACATAAATTATTTTAATCACATTTATTAATTTGCATCCAAAATATTTCAATGAATATAAATTTGAATAAAAACTATGTAGTTTATATTATGCATTTTAGTGACTTATATTTTCCTTAGAATTCTATTTAGATATTATGGTCGTATGATAAATAATTGGAGCCATAATATTTTGAATGTGTAAAAGGGTTTTAGGAATATTTAAATGAAAAAATCTAAAGGATAAATTAAAATTTCAGGTTTTTCACGAAGTGGTGAAGATGATACACCTTTATAAGTGAAGGGAAGGTCATTTTGTTAGTAACCCATACAGTTTCATTAAATTATGTTTCATATTATAGTTTCAAAATAATTTTTTGGAAAAATACAAGTCTAAAATGAGTGGTGGAAAACTCACCTCATATATTCTTTTTTAAACAATAATGAGTTGTTTGGTGGGTTTTTTGTTTTAATATTTTATTATTTACTATAATTTACATTTATCATGGCTATTAATTTCTATCCTTAATAATTGGTTAAATTGAAAATAAATAATATTAAATTTTTGGCCAAATTTTTGAATTATTTTTTAAAATAAGAAAAATTATTTTATTAAATTATATTTATTCGTTTAGGAGTAGTTAATTTTAAAATAAATATAGTTCTTCTTGTAAAAACTATTTTATAATAATTAACATTTTTTAGAAATAAATTTATATGTTTATAATAAAATTATCATTTATAGTGAATTTAATGATATAAATTGATTAATTATGAAAAAATAAAGAAAACGAGGATTTAATGTTATTACAATACTGCATCTCCCATGAAAATAATCAATTGTAAGAAAAGGCATAAATATGTTTATTATAATGTGACATTTAACCTAGTAATTATTATGATTGGGATGGAATTTATAAGATTAAACAATATTTTAAAATAAATATCATTACTAAAATATATTATTTTTTCATTACTTATATTATATATTAATCTTTTAGGATACTCTTAAATAATTGTAAAGGCATACATAGTAAAAGTTTCTTGAAAACTATATGTTTTGACTATAATCATCCTTTAAAAAGAAAAAAACATACTAAGATAATTTTTTTTGAAGAAAGATGATATTTATTCTGATAAAATAAAATTCTAGAATTCATAAATTAAACATTTACATATACTATAGTGTAACGTCTATTTATATTGTGATAGTCTACGTCATGTTTTTTACATGTTACTTATGGGTCTTAGATATTACTTTCTCTCCACATTAAATAAATTCATCCTTGAAATATTTGGAATATATTAGATGATTAGTTTTTTTGTATAAACCATAATTCTAGATACCATTGGCTCTATATTTTCCTATCCATTCTTGGGATTTCATTGAAGTAATTTCATCAGTTCAGTTTTTCAATTGTGAAATTCGTTGTCTCTCGTGTCTATAATCTTGATAAATTATTCATTATAATATTTGATAGGACCCAACACTTTCCCATTAGATATTAAATCATATGATGGATCTATCATG
Organism: Viscum album; assembly: GCA_963277665.1. Taxonomy (NCBI): domain Eukaryota; kingdom Viridiplantae; phylum Streptophyta; class Magnoliopsida; order Santalales; family Viscaceae; genus Viscum; species Viscum album. The sequence continues at coordinate 370,792,198 of OY728160.1, read as the reverse complement.
TATTTCTTATCCATGAATCATGTATGACACAATGTACTTTAGAAGGTTGGACAATATAGCCAATCATTATGCGACTATCTCTATTCGTTGTAGTATATTAAAAGTCCCAATTTACATACAGATTAAATTCCACTTTTAAACAAATATTATGAATCCCTTTCATGTGAAATATTTATAGAATTGAAAAACCCCAACATTAAATTCACATTAATTCATATTATTATTATAGATCTTTTTTCTTCTGTCTGTGGCTCTAATATAAATAAAAATAGTATATCCTCTAATGGTAATCTCTTCTATAATATATGGGCCAAGTAAAAATGTTTTTCAAATTCTTCCCAGCATTTTAGAGGATGACACGACTTTCTATACCATGCTTTTAATGGTGCTATATAGATTCTCAAATGGAATATATTATTTTTTGAAAATTCCTCCCAAGATGGATATTGATACAAAAAACTGTGGAATTCAATATAAAATGATATCATCATTTACTCTAATGTCCAAAGAGTCTGATTGGACACTATATATGAGAGGTGATAGATTGGAGGGTATAAATGTTTGTTAGTGTCGAGATCCCTTTTAAGACTTTTACAAAACATTAACAACAAATGAGGGTCATGATAATGTATTATTTATAGAGGATTGAGATGAAGCTTAATGATTTTAATAATATATATTTAGACATGGTACTCAAGGATTAAATATTCTCCAATCACCAAAAAAATTATCATATTTAGTTTGATAATTTCCCATTACCCATAAAGAGTCACTCATCCTTAGATTTTATATCATTCTAGTTACAAAGTACGTTGAAATATTATTTCAGTTTCATATATGTATAGGAATAGGTTGATTGAGCCTCTTTAGCTATTTTCTTTGATCTTTTTCCTGCTAGATTACTAATAATCTATACAAATAATCTAAAATTTAACACTGCGTACAATCCCATTATAAATATTCTTTTACATCATTATACTTATTTGTGCTAATAGGTTGAATATAAAAATTTGTGTTATATCCTTCAACTATAAGTTCCCTTTTGAACTCTAGGGATAGTAGAACACATAAGTTCTTTATAAAACTCAACACTCCACATTTATGGATAATTTATATCACGTTTCCATTAAAAACATATTTAATCTTACCCTATAGTTTCTTAAAATCCTATTGGGACTTATATATAATTTTTATTAAGGATAGATTGGAAATGTATATTAAAATAGAATAGAGATACCCTTGAATAAAATCACCACATCCATAATTACAAGATATCTATATAAATGATCCCTATTAATTCTCTTATAGGATAAAACTCCATGGACCATATTACTCAATTTATTATCTATATTGTCTACCATAATAGAGAGGTAATGTACTAATCAATGACAGTCATTTAGTAGTTCACATAATCTTCATTTTTCCATGAGGAGATCCTTTTGGGAGAATATATACTTCAAATGCTCATAGTTTGTACACATATGAAAGATTTCTCCACACATGTAGTGACTATATATTTTTAAAGAAAAAATTATAGCTACTAACTTATGGTTATGATTTTTAATGTTCGTTTCATGAATATTTAATTACTATGATCCATGGGAAATCACCCTACCAATCTATATAATGATAGCTTCAATTCATTTATTATATTTAAAACTATAAATTTAAAATACATTAATAAATTGTGGTAATGTTAAGTATTTTAAATTAATAATTTTCATATTTATATCTTTGAAAAATTCATCACATCACCTTAAAATAGTGAATTTATCCCTATTACATATTACCTTAATTAATGTGTTATCCAACCAGATGAAATTATCAACAAACCGTCTATAGTGACCTACTAATCCAAGGGAACATCTAATTTCAATTATATTCATTGGGGTGTGACAAAATTTTATAATTCCTTTATTTTAAGGGTAAATAGTTATCCCAGCCTCAAAAATAGTATTAACAATAAAAGAATTTTCATTAATACAAAATTGAGAATTCCTATAAATTTAATGTAATAACATTATCAAGTATCCTCTAATTATTTTCAAATGTATCCCATAGTCTTCATATATTTTATAAGATATCAATATATCATAAATCAATACCACAAAATATATGTTAGTATAATCCATGAATACTCTATTCATCATATCTATAATGACCGATGGTTTATTTTTTAGTTGAAAAGGAATTAAAGTTGATTCATAATTTATATACCTTGATTAAAATGTTTTATTTTTCATATAATCCTTATTTAGCCCAAATTGATGAAAACCATAGTAAAAAATAACCTTTTATATTATTAGTCTGCCTAATGTTGCTAAAATATTTTATCAATGTGTGGTAAATGATAAATATTGTTAATATCAATAGAATTGATCTCCTAATAACGGATTCATAGTAATATAGATTGATCCTTCTTATTTTTCAATAAATTAGTGGTTCCCATAATGAAACACTAGGGAATATAAATCCCTTAACAAGAAGCTCTATAAATTGTTTATTCAAATCCACTAACTCCAATAGTTACATTTAATAAATAATTTACATATCGGTCTTTAATAAAACATTCAGTTAAATGGAGATCTCAGAAAAATTATTAGGTTCAAGACAGTGTGACACTTCATGATAAAATAAATATATTTTTGAATTATGTGTACATCATATATCATTATTATTTCTATCCCGCAAAAAGATAATGTTTTTCTTTTTATATTTTCACACAATTTTTGTAGTGTGTGATATTCGAGGAAATTAACATAACAACTCAGGTTGTTAAGTATCTCCCTTGAAAAAAAACTGATTCTATTCCCTATTCAAAAATATTTATCCCATTTACTTTCTTAGTAAGAACATCCATAAATTTACTCTTTTTGTTGATACAATTGTCATTTCATATATTAAATAACACAATTCATTAATTTCATATATGTATTTAAGTCATGACATTGAAATATAAAACAAATTTCCCATTACATTCTCTATATTGATCCCTAGAAATCATGTGAGTATTTCATAAAACTCAACAATTCTAATATTCTTACCATAAATCTAACCGCAAAGGTTTCTACTAATCTCCCTTTTATTTCCACTATAACTTCTTAGTCGTTAAAAAAAATAGGTCTTGTAGTTATATTACATTATTGATAAATAATATAAAAGTTATTAAAGAATACAACTTTTTAGTAGTCATAATAAACTATATATATAAACACACAATATTATGGAATATAAGTTGTAATATGAATAAATAGTGATAATTTGATTATCCCTTTTATAAAATCCTAAATAATTACTTGTAGTTATCTTATAGGAATCTAATTAAAGGGAAAATAAGGGTGATTGTATATCCTCAAAAAGGAGAAAAATATAGTAGAAGCTATCAAAACAGAAAAATGGAAGTAGTGATATGGTAGGAACATATGAACAAAATAAACACATAATTAACAAATCATAGGGTCGTGATATAACCAAAATCAAAAATCAAAACATGAATAAAAATACTATAAAAGTAATGAACCCACAGTCCAAAATCTCATGCAAAAAACCACATCTTTATATTCAATGATTTATACTAATAAACATTAAACAATTTTTTCCATAAAACACATAAAACATCAATAATAAATATATGATCACATATATATCTTATGAACTTTTAGTATTTAATTTTTATATTATTATCGATTACTCTAAAATGATAATACCCTTATTCTCATGATATTATTTTCTTATTTCAAAAAATGTCACCGACACCTCCTAAAACATTTGGCACACCTGAATCTCCACTTTCATCAAATTTTTTGACATAATTATTTTAAAATTTGGTAAAAGGAAACATAAGAGGGGTGAACTCAAATTCTCAGTATAGGTAAACATAATTATTAAAAATTAAATGTTAATAGTTAGAATTAGATGGGGAAAAGGGTAAGATTAAATAATATTGTCAAAAATTATAAAATAATATAATACATTCCCATAAATAAATGGATTTTCAATCATGAAACCAGACCTAATGATCTAAAAATGGTAAGAGGCATATGAATTAATAATCACGATCCATGTCATGCTATCCTTGAATAAAATAAATATAAAATAACCATAAAAATAATAATGAATACATGTTGTTGTATTGGAAAATTTTATTTACAACCCATGTAAAAAAGAAATTTATCCTAGTTAAATCCATGTGAGACACATCCTATTTCAACCCCATTTATCTGAATTTAATGAAAAAGAACATAAAATAATTCATTAGAGAGAAATATTGATCTCATGAATCGTATATAATATATCAGGCTCACCCATTGTAGAATATGTATAAATATAACTCTTTATATTAATTATATTGGGATCAACAACCATAAAGAGATATATTATTCTTACCCAACACTAATCCATAATTTCAATGAACTATACATGAATATAACATACTGAATCTTACATTTTCATTGTTAATATTGAAAAAATATGTATTTCCATTATTCCTTGAATTACCCATGGAAATGAAATATTTATCAAGATAATATCTTCAAAATAATGATCAAATTAAATGAAAATAAATAATTTATATTTAATCATAAGACCAAAATTACTATATTGAAGTAGAATAAAATTCCATTAAAAGAAAATTTAAAACACTTTTTTAATAGTGGAAAATACTACATTATTTTAGCTCCATTGAAAACTAAAATTTCAAAAAATATTGATATAAATATTCTCTTTTAAAATAATCAAGATAATTTATAATGTAATATTTATTATAAATATTGATCATGATGGAATGAAAATATTTTCATGATGTATATGATAAAAATATACATTATTTTCACACTTCTGTAAAGAGTTCTATATTTTACTCATGAGGAAAATTTTAAGAAATTTCATTTGAAGTGTTTTAAAGGAATGAAAAAAATAATTAAAAATATTTTTAAAAAATATTTTTTGTTGATAATATAATATTTTTAAATATTTTTTGAAAATTTTATATATATGATATGTATACCTTATATACAGGATTACACATGATCAGTACCACTTACAAAAATAATTTTGAATGTTTCATTAATCAATAATATTTGAAATAAAAACTAAAAATGTAATATAATAGAACATGATGAGACTACAAATATATGATGTACATGAAAATAATAGTATATCATTGTCCCAAAGGTACCATAAACATTGAAACTCAAAAAAATAATAGAAATTGAAAAATAAATCCTTTACCGCTATAGTATCTTTTGAAAAAATAAAATGAAATTAAAAACTATGATATAGATTTTTAAATCCCATGGATTTAATGATGTGATATTTTAAAATTCATTGATGATTTATTAGGTACACCATATTATAAAATCAAGGATCATAATATAAAACATGTCTCATGAAAATTATATTGAGACAAATAAGACTTTTGAAAGTACAAAATTTATGATGTGAAAATTAAACCATAAGCGTATATGTAAAAATATATAAATAAAAATTAAATAAGGAAAAATAAAAAATAAAATAATGTAGACATAAATTCACACATAATTATTTTATTACAATGTTAATTAAGTAGAATTATAACACAATGAAAATAAATTGAGTCGAGAAATACCATACCACATGGAACCTTTTATCTAAAATGTAAATGGATGAAATAATTTGGATTGAAACATAAAATTCCATGATGTATGAAGGATTCATGTTATATCATGTAATATTATTGTATACACACCAAATAAAATAATCTAGGTGCATAAAATTTATATATTACTCAATGAATGGAAATTGAGATGAAATCAATTACCTCAAGTCCATAAATTCCATAAATTCCTTTTAACTAAAATATAATAAACTTATAAAAAGTACTTGATTTATTAAGAACCTTTTACAGGTTTCATATATTATATGTAAAAAATTAAAAAAACTCTTTTTAATAAAATATTTATTTACTTTTTTTGATTTTGTCTTCATCATGTGTTTTGAGGATGTTTGTTTCATAACATCTATATGAATTCAGTATGTTAATAATGATCAATGGTTTAATTATTATATCTTATACAAAATAATAATCACGAAAAATTTCTCATTTCTATACATTAAAAATTATATTACAAACTACCATCATATTCTATTATGAAAAATTAATTATGTTTCAATCATATAGATGGTAGTTCGTACAAATGATTGAGTAACCGTTATAATTTTTAAGGAACACGTGAGAATGATGATAATTATTAATTCACATTTTAATATTTATGATTATATCATAACTATGATATTAAATATTTACTTACATTATATATATCATCCATTTGATGTTCAGATAAAAAATGAATCACATCGCTTTGTGGAGGTGTCAATACACACTTATGCATAAAAACATTATATTTTTCAATGGATATAAAGGTAAAAATGATAATATATAATATTTAAGTAATTATAATTATATAATTATATAATATATATAAATTAATTAATTAATCACAACCATATGTGATATATCGTGATAGAAAATGAATTTTGTTGGTTTGTGAGGCGGTAACTAGCTATACACATGAATGATGGATTTATTTTCCATGTGAAAGAATAAGAGATGGATAAATGTTATGATATTAAAATAATAAAATAAAATTATATGTAATATATATATGTTTTTATTTTGAAAACATTGGAGAATATTTGAAGGAAGAAGAGGAATAAATAGAACTATAACATTCATTTAAAAGTTACATGTTTTCTTTTTTACATCCTCTGTTACATTAAACATCAACACTCTATCATTGTTATTATTCCCAAAATAATACAATTAGGTCATAGGGAAAAAAAATAATTTTATTTATGCAGTTATTATTTGTGGTTAAGTGCTATAAATGTTTCCAGAATAGAGGAAAGGATGTGCCCTTTTTATGTGGAGGGAGGGGAACTCTTGGAATTATTTAAGTGTTAAATTAATATAATCTAATTTCCATGAAAAAATGGACCCAAAATTAAAATAAATAATTTTTATGATTATGAGTTGAAATAATATAACAAAGTACAATTTTTAAATGTTATAGTTATGTCTTATCCGAGTTGTTTTATATTTTTCTCTTCGTTAACCATTTTAACAATTACTATGATATCAATATTTTTTACTCATTTGGGGTCAAGAAAGTAATTATAAAAGGTAAATTGGACAATAAATTGACAATGTATTTTATTGGAAACTATATGTCATTATAATGATTCAATATATTATTTTTTTGAATTTAAAATAATTTAATAGAATGTTTTTTTATAAAATATCTTAAATGTCATATTTGTAAATAATTAAAATATTATAAAATAATATATGTCTAAATCATTTAAAATGGTTCCAAAAAACATGTATTATATGAAATGTATGATATGGTCCTCTTATAATCATCCAAATAAATATATATGGGTTTATATATTTCTTTAAACATTATATTTTTTTTAACCCATTGTTTAACCAAATTTACGCTTAATTGGGTTCCTGATGATTCAATATTAAATTATATATAATTTTAATTATAAGGTGATAACATGCTCATAAATGGATAAAGTGTAAATTTATTGACCATTTATGATCTTATTTATCGAATATAATTATTTTTATAATTTTCAAATAAATTAATAATATATATTTCTTATAAAATACTATTAATGTCATTTAAAACTATCCACCTAATTATACATTGATAAAAATAAACATAATAAAATTTTAATATAAAAACATCAAAAATATAAATTATATTATATTTATCTATAAAATTATTTGTATACTATAACAACCTATCGCTTGATATTACATTTCATGTTTTTAATATCATTTACATGAATCATTTAATGTAAATATATCATCGGTACAAAATAAATATAAATTTACATCATAAAAATAAATAAATAATGAACAATATGATCTTTAATATTCCTCTAATTTTTATTTTTAGTAAAAAAGTGTCTAATCACTTATATAATATATGGTTTTTGACTTTTCTCGCCATATACTTGCATTGCCCAATAATTTGGATAAGTGAATCGTTATATAACTCCAACATTTCTATCTATTCATTAAAAATCAATAATAGTTAATATTTGTTAACTATGTCAATAATATAATTTATCCTATTCAAATATTTCCTTTTGGATATAAAAATTTAGTTCTTCAGTGCATCGGAAGCTCTACGTCGACATTGAAAATGATTTCCATATTTATCAAGAAATAAATTATAATTTATATAATTTGAAAATTTTAATATATTTTGATTATATTATAATAAATGTTTTATTCCATAATTTTTATAAATCTTTATAAAATATTTTTTTCTTTACGATATAACAAAACTTATAATATTTCATAAAAATATTAATATTGTTTTTATTCCCTAAAAATTTATCTTATTTAAAAAAAATTAATTAATTTTATTATAATTAAGAAATTATGAAAAAAAATTATTTCAATTTTGTAAATCTCAATTCTTATAGGTGACATAATTCACATTTAATGTGAATGTATAAACCGTAATGAAAAACAATTTTTAGAAAATAGAGTTTTAGGCTTTGTAAATGAAACTAAACAAAAATCAACTATAATAAGTGTAATAATTTTCATTATATATATACATAAAGAATTCATATTTTAATTTCTGAATAAAATTAATATTATAATGATACTTTTAGATGAATATTAATTAACGTTTCAAAAAATGGATATTTTCTACTATTTATTAAAAAAGTAATCTTTTAATAAAAATTTCAAAAATTAAATTTAAGATACTTTTTATATTATGATTTAAAAAATTATATCATTTTTATCAAATAAAATTTCAAAAACATATAAGAATTTCATTATAAAGTTTACACAAACTAATAAAAAAATAAATACTTTTTAATGAAAACATATTTTTGAAGCAAAAAAATTACTTTATGGAAAATTGAGGGATTATTTTAGAAAAAATATTCAATATATTTGGTATTAATTATATCTATTTTATATATATTTCATAATTATTTATTCGTTTTTCACATCCATCATTTTAACATCCATGTTATAATGATCAAATTTAAATAATAATATTTTATTTTTCATTTTACCTCGGTGTTTTGTATCGCGTATACTATCAAATAATTCTCCATATAAAATCATAGAATATTATATTCTCTCCAACACATTTTATAAATTAAATCCTTATAAATTTAACATTATCTTCGTAATAAATGTTTTGAAGTTTTATAAAGACATTATTTAAATCCTGCATCAGAAAATGGTTAATAAAACATTCACCTAAAAATATGTAAAGGGAAATAAGAAGGTCATTCAAAAAAATAAATAGATTACAAAATGTGAAAACATTAGTGGGAAATAAAAATTTGGACATAGAGGGAATATATAATGTCTAAAAATTATGTAGAGTGATAGAGAACACTAATTTCATGATTTTGAATGATAATGAGGATTCTAATTACAAAAAAACTATTTATAACGGAGGTCTGAAAATACCAGTAATTCATCAGAAATGAATGTAATAGGTTTACATTTTTATTTCAATAGTCATTTCAAATATTTGAGAAATTAGTTTAACATATATAATAATTACATAAGGAATTGAACTTACTTAGAAAACATAATTTATTCCGTTAATTAATTTCCATGATAATATCATCTATTTTTTTAAAATGATCTGTATTCATGATAAATTTGTTGTGCTTGAAAGACAGAAATAAATATAAAATAGATCACACAATCCTAAAAGTATAATAATCTATTCCACTTATAATTAAATATTATCCAAATATAAAATACTCATCAAAAGGAAGGATAATATTCCATGTTTATAAATATTTATATGAATAAATAATAAATTTTACTCCAAAATGTACTCAATAATAGAAAATGGTCAACATTAATCATACCAAAAATAAATTACTATATATCATTAATAACCTAAAAATTAAATAAAAGTTTGTCCTAGAAGGTTATTTCATAACATTAAAATTATATCCCAAAAAATGTAATAGTATTCTCATAAAATAATCCTTTTTTTAAAACATAAGGGCTATAAATACATCAACCCAATAAAATGTCTCCCAAAATATCATTAATCACCTTAAAATCCAATAACATTAAACATAAAAAGGGGTTACTATATCCTTTAACTTATTATCAACCTTAATTTTATAAAGCCATGATGGTATCTATAACTCTTAAGATGAACTAAAATAAAAATATATTAATATATGAAATTATATAGTCCTTACTCTGATACAAACTATAACAGACATGAACCTAAACACCTGGATTAGTTGCTAAAAAATCAACATTACATTTGTATATTTGATACTAATAAATGTTGCCGAATTTTCCCCACCCAAAAGAATCAACATAAAATAGAAAAATTAGATATTATACAAACACAATAATATTTTAGGTTATTATTTTTAGATAATTTGGTTTAACTATGATATAATAACAATCATGTCCTTATGTGATAATTTTTTCAAATATACCATTTTTTCTTAATTTGGAAAAATGTCTCCAAATTATCCCATAAAAGCAACCACCGATGAAAAAATACTAGAAACAAAAAATTAGTACCATTATTCATAACCTAATTAAATTTAAATATAATAATGATGAACTCAATCACCAAATAAGTTTAGACATAATTATTAACAAATGAATGTCAATCATAATCATAAGAAAGGGAAATGTTATAATGACAAGATGAAGAGAAATATAATAAAATAGATAATTAATTCTCATTAATACCTTTAATATCAATCATGAATCATTTAAAAAAGGATTAAAATAGGAAATAGATATATAAATCAATAATAATGCTCCATGTGATTTTAATACTAATCAAAGTTAATATTAAATACATATAAATATCATATAGAAAACATAATGGTGTCTTGGAAAATATTCCACATATGAAATGTATAAAATAAATATATCCGATTTAAAAATATAGTGGAAACCTACAAGGATAACTCCCTTATTAATTAGATTAATTATAATGAAAATTATCTAATGAAATGGATGACTATACTTGGATCACTTGTCATATAGGCTACATCGTGATCACCCATCGTATATGTTGTATCTGGATCGCCCATAATATATGTTGTATTAGACTCACTAATAATATATTTCTATATCAAGATTACCTGACAACATAAATAATATGAAAACTAAAAAACATAAATATACAATATGGAAGCCTTGTTTTCTTTATCTACAATTTATCAATTTCTTTTATTTCATTACAACTATACTTGCATGTGGAAATGAAATTAGCTTCTAAAAAATCAATTTTAATAAAAATTATCATAAGACATCCATATAAATAATATTGATTTAATAATAATTTCATTATCCTAATAATCCATTCAAAAATTTAGGGATGATGAAATATATGAAAATACATTTAAATTACTATTAATTTTTTTAAATGGATTATAATAATCATTTCTGTCGTTACCATTAAAATAAATTTAAAAAAATTTTAAAAAAATATATATCTATTTGAAAATAAACACGAAAATATATAGAGGAATACCAAATGAAAATAATATTCATGATGGTGGTATAATTGGTTCATTAGGTAAACGTTAAAAATAAAAAATAATTTCTTAATTTTGTAGAGATATTCAAAAGTGAACTATGTAGAAAATGTAATGAAATTTCCTTTGAAAATATATAAATGAAGATGAAATGTTTTGAAAAATAAATTTTTCATAGATTAATTTAATTAAATAATATTCTTGAATTCTATTTTGTAAATTTATATGTGGAAGATTAATATCCATTATCTATTATAAGATAAAAAATCAATACCACATACATACAATATTCATGATGGTTTTTAAATCAATAAGGTTTGAAATAGAAAATAAAATATTAAACTACATTAAAAACTATAGGTGAGTAATATATATATATATTATTTATTTTAAAAATATAATATGATTTATCTAAGTCATCATTGAAAATATGAAATCCTCAAATGGAATGAGATTTAAAAAATAAATTACTTTACTTATATTGAAAATTTTGAATAAAAAGCCAATGAAATAAAGAGTACAATATGAATCACTAAATACCATGAGATTTATTATGAAATTCATTAAAATTCAATCACTATGTATTAATCATTCCATAAAAAGAAGAAACGGTTTGTGACATGAAGCATGCCTTTGGAAAATGTGATTGAGACAATAAAAACAATAAAAACATTATTAATTTTTAAGTGATAATTAATCAATGATATGATTATGTGAACATATTTAAATCATTCTAAAACAATTATAATTATTGAGTTAAATAGTTTTGAGAAAATTCATACATAATCCATTAAAATAAAATATTAATGAAGTATAAGTATAACCCAATTAATTGGAATTAAGTAACGAAATCCAATACAACTTGGTATATTTCTTGAAGAATCCCCTTATGTGAAATAAATTTTTGTTGAACCAAAAATTACTAGGAACTAAGAAGTAATATTTGTATAATATTTAAATGGGGCATCCCGTATAGTATATAAAATAATCTTGGTGTATATTATTAAAATATTCTTTTATGAAATGTAATTGAGATAATATCCATTACCAAAAGTCCAGATATTCTGTATATGTCCTTTATGTCCAAAATATTAAACATATATATATTATTTTATTTCATCAAAACCATTTACAGGATAAATTACATATACCTAAAAAATTTGTTTCATTAATTTTAATGATATACTTAATTAATTAATTGATTATATCCACATCGTGTGTTTTGTGGATGTCTGATTCAAACTCCCAAATTGACATTTGAGTGTTTCTACTGATCTAAGTTCTATTTGTCATGTATTCACATTAAAAGTGAAAATTAATATTTATAATTGTATACATTAATTATACTTTTAAAAACCATCATTATATGTGGCTACAAAAAAATTAATTAGATTATAATAATGGAAATAGTTGGTTGTACGTACACATGAGTAACATTTCCATTTTTCAGCAGTCATGAGATAAAAAATGTAAGAACTATATTATATTTACAAAATGGTTATTATATCTTAAATATAATATTACCTCTTTGAGTTATTTATGTACATCATCCATGTGATTCTATTATGAAAAAAATAATCACATCACTTCATAGTGGTGCTAATCTACATGTACAAAAAAACATATTAATTGTTATTGAGTTGATTGAAAGGTAATAAAATAGATGATATATAATATTTAAATAATGATATCTATTTCATTAATATTATTTATATAAATTAAATATGTCATTATAACTAGTTGATATATGCAGTAATGGAAAAATAATTAGGTCAGTTCGGGGGTGGTATCATGTTTGACAGATGAATGATAGTTTCAGTTCCCATTTGAATAAAGATGGGATTCATATTTTAAAGCTTTTTAAAAAAATTAATTATTAGTCTTTGGAATATAATTATTTTAATATAATCAATGGTTGAAAAATTTTTATGGGGGTTTATGAAGAAAGAAAATGAAAATATTCTGTTTAAAGTTATACCTCTACATCAGAAAACATCATTTTCCATACACATTATTCCCTATAAGGTTGATATTATTAAAAAAACAATACCGCTTTTTCATGGTTAGAAAATAAAAAAATTTATAACATTATGTTATTGAAGCAATAAATTTCACAATATGTTCAAGGAAGATAAGAGGGTAGGTTCACTTTTATATGTGAGGGGAGGGACACTCTTGGAATTACCTAATGTATTAATTTAACATAAATCGATGTTCATGAAAATGGATCAATAATGATATATTTTTAATATAGGTATATTATGAGTCTAAAAAATATCATAAAATATCATTTGGGAATGTTTTGGTTATTAATTTACCATTATTTTTTATTTTTACTCCTTTTCACCCTTTTTGTCCCTTACCATGGTACCAATGATTTTTACATTATAAGGGTTAATAAATTTACTATAATAGGATAGTTTATAGATAAATGGACCTTGTTTGATATTTGGAAATGTATATCTTTCAATTTTAGTATTAATGGATTTTTTTAATTTTCAATCATTTTAAAAAATAATTTTTATTATAAAATACCATGAAATCGATTTATTTAAATGCATGAAATATTAAGATATATTATGTGTATGTGTAATTTAAAATGGTTCCAAAATGAAATGTATTGTAATATAAGGAGTATATTATCTTATGATAATTAAAAAATAAAATATATATAGTATTAGATATGTTTTAACCTCTTCATGTGGTTTTACCCAATGGATTACAAATTTTTACCTTAGCTGTTGTAATGCATTTTTCAATTCTAATGGCTTATTATTTTACATATGAGGTGGAAAATAGATCATAAATTAAATAAAGAATAAATTTTTGACCTTTAATAATATTTAGTTTCCACATGATTTTTTATAAATTTTAATAATTTAATAAAATATATTTTACATAAAATACTATTAATATTATTTCAAGAACTATTCTCACAATTTCACTTCGAATCATTAATGAAATTAATGGAATTAGAGTATAAACCTTTTATACATCAATAATATTTTTTTCTATCTTTAAAATTGGTGGGAAACTACAAATTCGCCAAAATATTATTTCTATAGTTGTTTGTAAATTAATTTATATGATTTTCTGGTTCCTTCACATGAACTCTATCTATATTACATTATAATTTATGATAAGAATATCTTAACTAAATATATAATAAATTAAAAATAATTTAATTAATTAATTATGTTATATATAAACAATTTTAATCATTCAATATCTATATTTAACCACATCAATGTCATGAAAACTTATATAAGATGATGGTTTTATCTTTCAATCTTTGCGGTAGAATTGCACATGAATTTGGATAATAAAATTTCTATATAAAAAAAAATCCATATATATATATATTAAAATAATAAATAATAATTTATTTTAATTAACTGTTAGTATAGAATACTTCTTCATTCTTAATAATTATGTAGAGGTCACTAAATTTTACTTTTTTAGTGCTTTGCATTCACTGTATCGTCAATAAAAATGGCTTTCATATTTACCATGAAATAAAATATAATTTATATCTTTTTAGTTATTTTTGTATTATATATTTTTTATATTATCAAACATCATTCATTATAAATTCTTAATAAAAATTTATATCATATTTATGTCTTTCTGATATCATAAGATATATCGTATTTTATAAAAACTGTACATTTTTACTATCCATCAAAACATTATCTGTTTTTGAAAATTATCGAGAATTAATCCACTGATAAATATTAAATTAGAAACCCAAATTTTAATTCCATTTCATAAAATTAATATCCTATATGGGATAGAAATTACGTTTAATATAAATGCGTAAATCGTAATGGATATTTTTTTTAGAGAAATACGTTTTTAAACTCAAAAATGAACTTATAACAAAATAATGTATAATAATGAATAAAATGTAAATTTTTATATTGTATATAATTAAATAATTCATAGGTTCTGATGATATAAAATTGAATTCACAAAAATAGTTTTTAATGAAATGAAATGAAATTTGTACAAGAATTAGTATTATTCACTACACACTGGAAAATCAATTTTTTTATAAGAAAACACAAAACATCACATTAAGATAATGTTGATATTCCGCTTCCAAAAATGAAATCATTTTTTGTAATAATATTTTATTAATCTATATAATGTATTTATGTTATTTTCTCATAAAAAAAATAAAAATCATTGTTAATAAAAATAAAATATTGAAGTATAAAGTGACTTTACATATAATTGTGTTGTTATTGGCATAGAGTTAATCATTAAATATATATTGGGAATAATTATTCTATATATAATTCAAAATTTTGTTATTCCTTTTCATATACACCGATTTATGGCCTATGTTATAAATAAAATATTTAAATAATAATATATTGTGGTGTGTTTAATATATGTGTTATGTATCAAGTATTCTATTGGATATCGATGTAAAATATAATATCAAGATATTAAATAGAATAATAGATGTAATATTGATGGGATTATTTATTAAAAATGTCAAAACATGATGTAAATACCTTTTACAATGACTATATTCTGTTATGTGATGTATTATACATCAAAACCGAACATGTTTTATATAATCAGACAAACTAATGTATCAAGGAGGAATACAATTGTTGTACCCATAAATCACTAAGTTAGGTCTAATTAATTAACAACAAAATTAATCTCGAATGTTATTAAAATTAGATATTTAACTTATTGCTGAATCAAAACATGTTAATCCAAATAATGACAAATACATAAATCAAATAATTCCCATTTTATAGAATAATGCGGATGTCTATAAGAAAGTCATTTAATAAAATTGATGTTGCGGGTGCCTTCAGAGTAACAAGTAGTACCATTGACAATTAAATATATGAGTGAGTTTTTTTAAAATGTGTGGGGGATATCCATGGAATATAATAATTATGTTCAAAACTATTCATTGGATGGATACAACGGAAATGGTAGAATAAATAATTCATCTGTTTTCATTAATATGCAGAGAATATTCCAATGAATATCCCACATGAGTGTCTCAGTTTGTGTGCAACCTTATGCCCAGTTATCATGCTCCAGAGTGATGATCAAGTTAGTTCTCACAACAAAACATTTTTAGGGTGATTACACATATTCAAATATATCACATTTCAACGTCCAGTTTTCAATATCTAGATTGGTAAGTATTTTTTAGTAAATTACACATTCTTTTACCTTACAAAAACATGGTATGGGTTTTAATCTATATAAAAGATAGAGTTTAATTTGTTAGTATTTATTTAGTCAATAGAATATGAGAGATGGATAATATTATAAAAAAATAAATCCCATAAATTTAATTTTTTATATGGGAAAACAGTATCCAAATTAATGTTTCAACCACATTGGATGAAACAAGTGGTGAATATAACTTGAGTCCCTATGTATAAAAGTTTAGACAATAATCACAAAATTTTGGTTCGGTAGTATTACAATCAAAACCCATTGAAATAAAGGTATTTAAATTTCTATTAGAATAATGTGATTACAAAAAATTAATCATTTAACATCCTAGATTATAATTATATAAACCATATAAATGGGGTTATGTATATATAAAAAATAAAATAGGGGAATTTCAGATAGAAATCCGTTAACTCATGTCTTAACTTGTAAAACATTTCATTAATCCCTTGTATGAAAAAAATATATATCATAATTAGATAAATTATATCCTTGATCATATTAATATTCATTTTTAATATTCATAAATTTTCATCCTCTACATGAATTCTTCTAATTTATTATATATAGTGTTGGTAATTTTAATCATTTTTTTAGTTCAATAACATTGGGGTCCTTGTGTGTTATTATTTAAAATTACATCATTACTTGATCATTAATGTTATTGTTAGTTATGATTTATAATTATTTATTATGTTTCAATCTCATTCCATGTGTGTTTTAGTCTTAATCCTTGAAGATAATATCATTAACAAGCATGTTTTGGTGATTCTGGATGATCAAAGTGTGTTTTATTAGTTAAATAAATAAAAAACAAAAAAGTAACCAAAACCAGAAAAATAATTCTTCACATTTTAATATCATATTAATCATTTAATTAGGTTACCATAGATAGTCATGAAATAAATTCATAGTATGATTCAATTAAGGGGTTAAACTAACCTAAATATGAATATATAAAGATTTATTGAATGTTTATGAGGTTGTATTATTTCCATGTAATTATAAGTGAATAATAGAGCTATTATTTTGTTTTTATTAGTTTGATATTTTTTAATAAGAATTAATTTCAATAAGAATTAATTTATATGAAAGCATTTCAAAAAAATTATAAAACACTGAACACTCAGTATGCATATTTGAAATAATTAAATTAAATTTTTATTTTTTTTCATCATATAATTAATTACTTATAAAATTTATCATAAAAAAACATAATGATATAATAAATTTATTTTTATCCATTAACATCATCCTTATATTCATATTTGTAAGGTGGTGATGGAAAATGAAAAATGTTGTTTCATGGAGGTGATATTTCGTAGATTGTATGAACAAATTTTTTTATAATGGATGGTGTGTAGGAATAAAAAATTATTCCAAAATTAATATAGATTCATTGAAGAATATTAAATATACTAATATCATTACATTTATGTGTATAAAACAAATATTAATGATAAAAATTAAGTGAAATATCTATGTAGTTTATAATACTCATGTCAAGGAATTGAATTTTCCTTGAAAGAATCATTTTAAATGAAAGGATTTTGTTAAATAATGGTGACCAAAATTAATTAAATGATATAGAGGGTTATAGGAAGTGCAAAATTTCAGTTTTTCAAGGAGAATTTAAATTATAGTTCAGTCTTGAATTGGTAAATATGATTCTGTTTTTTAATTGATGGGAAGGGTATTTTTGGGAGTAACACTTATATTTTCAAAAATTTGAGGTTATTATTCATGTGTAATATGAAAAAAATAGAAAAAAACATGAAATTAGAATGAATTTGGGTCTAGAATGCCCCAATAAACACCAATTTTTACAACTTTGAGTGTTTTTAGTTTTTGTTGTTTTAACTTTTAATAGTTTTCCATAATTTGATTTTACCTTGGAATTTAATTCTTATCCATTAAAAATCATTTCAATGGAAACTTTTATGGTTTAAAATTATACATAAATTTATTATATAAATTATAAATAGGAAAATCAGTTTAATAAATAACAATTTAATGTATTTTATGAGTTAATTTTCAAATAAATACACATAATCATGTAAAAACTATTTTAGATAAATTATATTTATAATATTTAAATTTATTAATATGTTATGATAATCCTGGATAGTAATTTTAATGCAATAAATTATTTTTTTATAAAAAAAAACGATCTGAGACATTCAAGGAAATCCAAAACTAAATATACATTTAATTTTTTTTCTTTAATGAAATGGAATAATTTTCTTTTTTTATTAATGTAAAATTTTATTTAGTTCTAAAAATCTTTGACATGGGATTAATGAATATAACAAATATTTTAGAATGAATTTTTTTATTTCATAAAATAATATTTTATTATATAAATGTTTTTTAAACTTATTTTCATTCTTATTTAATTATAAATTCATAAAAAATAAAATATTTTTAAAAAACATATTTTTTTACTGAAAATTCTACCTTTCTAGAGAAGGATAAATAATCTATACTAATATAATTTTTTCATTATTAATTTTAATTAGAAGTTTATTTTGGTAAAATGGAATTATAAACATTATAATAAATATTTTAATTATAATCATGTATAATATCAAAATCGAGTTTGATAGTTTAATATATGCTCTTTACCTACTATAGTTGGTTATTAGGTAATTGAACCATGGCTCGAGAATTAGACCTTATGGGTTTTTTAATGTAGAGTTGAGAAACATAATATTGTAGATAAGTTTTATATAAATTTATTAGTTTTTATGATAAATTGTTTTTGTTAAACTCGATCTTAATTTATTACTGATGCAGATGAGAGGAGGATATACATTTCATGAATAAAATACCTCATGGTTGGTGTTGTGTAGTAAAAACGGATGCAACATTATACATAGGAAAATTAAATTTATTATGGTGTGATTACATATATATAGTTTGGGATTAAGTAATAAATGAATATAAAGTATTATCTAGTAATAAATTTATTTATCAGGAACATTGTATAACCACGTAAACTTTTTGGGAGTGAATTTCATAATGAAATTCATGTTTTGGATTGGTGTATGATTCATTTTGAGAAATAGAGATTTATTTCAAATCTGAAGAATGGTTATATATCTATTATGTGATTTATGATGCATTTTATGGATTGGGTAGTTTCTCGAGTGTTTAAGTGGATATTGGAGCAGTGGTCAGTTTTATAGAATATATGATATTAGTAGTACCTAAATATTTATCACATGAAGGATTATTCACATCGTGAATATTATTCCAATTGGGTGGTTATAGTTAGATTAATTCATTAATTAGTATGTTCGGGGAAAGAGAACAAAAATTTCAAGGAGTAACCCGCAATTCACACATTAAAAATGTGTTGGGTGATTTTATTAAAATGTGTAAAAATGAATCTTTTTATTATGGTGTTCCCCCTTATTCTTCTATCGAGTAAGGATAAAGAAGTATCCATTTTTAGTTTTTGATCCCTGTTTCATTCTATGTACCCCTTGATTTGGGGTGATTTTAACATTTTTTATCAATTACATAATTATTCTCTATCCACATCATTTACATGTTAATTCATTTTATCTTTACTGATTTCTGATGATTTTTTTGTTTATGGTTTGGAAAAGATTAAATCTATGAATTGTGGAATAAATAATAATTATTATTATTTCTTGTGGACTAGTGATATGATATCCAATTGATAATTCATGAATTCAATTAAATATGTTCTTCATGAAGGTACTTCATTGTCTGATTTTTTGAGGGATATGGTTTGAAGTAAATTAATTTTTCTAATGAATCATTTTTGTATGGTATGTATTTTTCTTTGAGAGGTGTTACTAGTGAATCATGGACCTACGATTTTAGATTATTTGTATTTATGGAGTGATGGAAGCACCTGGTGAGTATTAGTAATTTATGTATATTTAAATTAAGATATATTAAATTGTTTAAATGAATTATATTAGTTAGGATTAATATTAGTGTGATGCCTCAAATGGGATGGGGCCCCATGATGATGGGTTGTGGATGATTATAATTGGATGATATCAGGAGGTATTTATAGAGAAATGATCAAATGCAATAATAATAAATTGTTATAAATGGTCTTATATAAATTCCCAATGATATTATGGTCTATTTTATTCTATGAGGTATTTGTTCATACCATATACCATTATTGAACATGATTGGAAAAATATTTCTCTTAAAATGAATTGTTCAGACTGAATAATGTTCCAATGTGTTCAATAGACCAATGATAACTAACTTAACATTCCCTATCCATTAATGTTTGAGGCCTTGATTATTATTTTAGGTCTCAAGACACATAATATCTTATGGTTACATATTATAAGATGTAAATTTAATATAATGGAAATTGTAATGGTTTCCATGTAATCCTCTAAGAATAGAATTGCAACGGGATGATAACAGATTTCCCTGGTTGGACTTAGTGGACTATTGAGATTCCTTAGATCTATTTTTCTAGTGAGTGGATTGTTTGGTTAATGTTTTACTCATCTAAAATATGATTACCTAGGTATGTAGAACCTAAGGATATTTATTGATTGGTGGGGAATGGTAACAGACCAAGGGTGACATGGAAAGTGAATAAGATTTAGTCCATATCCCTATTTTGATTCTAGTTATCGTTTTTTACAATTCCATTGAATCTTTATGATGACCAAGATTATATGAAGTGATATATCACCCATGAATGAAATGTGTTCAATAAATAGTTTAATATGAGATAAAGGAACCCATTAAAGGGTGTTTATTATAAAATGGTGTACTGTGGTGAGTCCTATGTGATATAATGACCCCAAAAAGTGTGAATAATTTAAATAGTTATAGATAATTCCATAAGTCACCTTAGAATCAATATTGATAATATGAGACCTATATGTTTATGGTGAAGAATAAAGGTCGATCTCTATAGATACATGGAATGAACATGTGTGAGAGGTTGAGTGGATATCTATTCCGTATGAGTTATATTTTATGAGATATTATGGAAAGAAAATACTACCCTTTGGGGAGTATTTATATACATATGATGTATTTTCCTAATCTCTTTGCATCAAGTATTCATGAATGCTACTATGGAATTTCTGAGTGTTACTCCTCGGGTTTGATGTTTGCAACTCAATACTATTTAACACCAAAAATTTCCCTCATGCTTTGGCCTCATCTAAGTAAAATGTGACCTATAATCCATTGATATACCATATGAATTTTAATTAATTAGGGTAATCCCCTAGGTATAATTTGTATGCCTCTCATTTTTTGAATTTCATTCCAAACTGGAAAATCCTCTATGATTCATGATAAATTTGGATTCCCATAATCCAGGATATATCCATTGATCTATATATAGATTACTTACAGTTATCCACAAAGGATTCGGCTATTGAGGGTAATTTTTCTTAACTGCATAGGGTTCCCCGTTTGAATTAGCCATTGATCTTGATATTATGGGACTACAAAAGGTCAACCACTAAGTAATCTCATATTAATCACGAAACTACTGTTTCATATGGTCATATCCATAAGATTTGAAGATAAATGCTGATATTATAGGATTTCATATGTTCAATCCCCTAGGAATCAGTTTTATTCTACATTCTACAATTAAAACACATGGGGTCATGCCTTTTGGGATTTGTATTGTCCCTGATAATATGGACTGGCTAAGAAAACCTCATATGTGGGGTTGTTTTCACCATATATTGCTTATAAAAATTATGTGATGTTATCCTATAAACATTAACACAACCCACATAAAGCTTGTGCCTATTGAGGTGTCACGTAAAAACTCAATGATCAATGGTGGATATTGATATCGTCTTTTATGTTATATTAATTTATTAATAATTTATAAATATCATATATAATAAAATACATTTACATTTTATTTATGGGACCACATTTTTTGTTACATACTAATTTTTACTCAAAACTAGCATGGGAGACCACAACACTTTGGTACCTTATCAAAATGCAATTATCTCAGTTTGAGGTTAGCCAGAGCCATGGTGTAGTATTTTTTAGTTGGATTGAATATATTAGATTTTGATATTTGGATTAGGTGAGTCTTGTTGATGGATTTAAATTATTATTTTATAATTAATATTTTATTTTTATATCTATATGCCTTCAACTTAGTGGGAATTTCATTGATGTGTACTTGCAAGACAATGAATATGAATGATTGTCAGCTTACCTATTCCTTATTATCTTACCATATGTTTATTAAATTAGTTTAATATAATGATTATTTACACTTTGGATGATATATAAAAAATTAAAAATTATAAAACACTTTAATATGGTGGTTTAGTCTCAAGGAGACTTCAAACTATACCGTCATTGCAAGTCAATATACCTTTTATGTATGGGGATTTGAACCAAATGTCATGCTGACTACTCCTTCAATCTAAGAACCAATCAGTCTATGATTCCCAAGTAAGTGCACTAAAAAATATTAGTAACATAATATTACATTCATTTATACCTATTACCTCCCCTGTTTGATGAATGTATCCCTCATATTTACACAATTATCTTGGGTATGTTCCATTTCATTTTGAATGTCCTTAAATTCCTACAATATTGATGGATATCCACCTAGATATCCATGTAAATAAATTTATTTTAGAAATATAGAAAATATATATAACATTTATTTATATATGACCATCTATTTATTACTAACACATATATAGATGAGTAGTTCAATTTGAATAATTTTGTTATGTTTTTTAACCAAATTTTTCAATATGATGAATTCATTTTACTTATTATTTGGAAAGTGGGTCCTGAAATTACCTAACCTCATGATGCATTAGTATGTCTCATGAGAGAAACTAACTCAGATATACAGTGTAATACATTACATTTTAGGTTTTGTTTCATGGTTTTATACCTTAATGGTATATTTATTATGTCTCTATTTAGGTATTAAATTACTATAAAATCAATTATTATTATCCATGTGATTAATTTTATCTATTCTTATGTTATTCTGATATGTATTTCATGTTAATTTTATATGTTATATAAAATCAGTTTGATTATTATTTATTCCTACAAAATTATTTATTCATTTTTTATTCTGTTAAAGCTTCTTATTGTATGTTAACAATTACTTGGTGTCTTACTTCATGCCACTATATTGATTAAGTTTTCAATGGGGAACCAATTAGAGTTCTATAAATTCTCTAAGGAAATTATTGAAGGAATTAATATGTTTTAATTTAATTATTATGATGTATTTTAAGTTTTAGAAATTAAATTTATGGATAATATATATATATCTAAACTTCTAATAATACTAAACTATTTTTTATTTTTTATTATGATATCTTTTATTTCATACCAATGTTTTAAAATAACAAATAAGATTTATGTTATATGAGGTAGGGTGTTATATATTTTATTGTTTCTTTATCAATTTTTCATTCTATGATGATCCATTATCCTTGTGACAAGAATTAGAAGAAGTCTCATATCATTATACCTCACATATGTAAATTTTCGATGATTTATATTAATTTATGATTCCCATCCATAAAAATTTAGAAAAATAATAGGGAAATGTATTCTTATAAAATAAATATCAAATGAAAATTGCCATGTGAGTTGGGGTTCATCATTTATGATTTATTTGTAAAGGATGAATAAAATGAGAATGGATGTTTTAAGTACTAATGAATAGGGAATCCCTATATATTATTAGTTTTTTATAATAGTCCACATAAGAAGATAAGGGTTGTGTTCTAGAAAAAATTCACTTATTATCTCATAATAATAGTAGATATGAATATACAAAATATTATATTTATATAAGATGATTTACGATAATTAATGGATAATAATGTTAGATGGACATGTTAAATCCTAAAAACTAAAAATATTTCAATCATGACATGACATTCAATATTATCTGTATTCATTTTTAATTTCTCATTTTTATTAAAACCCACTCATCTCCCTTTTCCAATAATTTCATTAAAAAATGAGAACATAATGAGTCAAAAGATAGAGAATGTAATTATTTCTTCCTTGAGATAAGATATTTAGGATATACAATATGTTTCATTCATAGTATGTCAATAAATATTAAATGTAGTGACCATATAAAAGGTTGCTCTGTAGTTTTTTGAATCATTTTTTGGCAAACCAAAACAAGACACATAGTGTTTTTCACTATTAAGTAATTATGACATTTTTTATTACAGGTTTTAATTCATTACAGCCTAACTTATTAATATTATGAATAAATAAAGTGGAAACATGTATATAATGATTTTTGTTTATTATGAAGAATATGGTCATTGTCTCTAGGATTGTGGATGTTATGAATCGAGGTATCTCGTGTATAGAATCCAAATAAAGTCATGGGAAAAAATGATATTGATATGATCATGAATAATTTTAAAGAGTTATAATATTCCTAATAAATGATAAAGGAAACAATTGGATATCATACCGAAAAAATTTAATAAATACATATTTATGTGAATATTAATATATAATGAATTCTATACACATATTATTTAATAATTTATAGAGATTATAATGGAATTAGAGGAATAACTCCAAATACCAAATTATTTCACTAACTACATTCTATAGGCCTTGCACATGGAGAAGAATAAATATGAACAAACACATAGAATAGAAAAAATTAAAATGAAGTTACTTTTTTATAATGATGAATTATAAATTGGTACTCCCAATGTCAAAATTTTATATTATTCTTATAAATTATTTACATGGTTTATTTTGAATAATATTTTATTTTAGTTTTGGAAAAGGTTACAGAACATAAAAATATTATAGTTTTTTGTCTTATCAAAATAAATTATTAAAGTGGATTAGATTTTAAAAATTGTCAACAATTAAATATTCAATGAATATAATGAGTCACTCCCTAGAATTGAGAAAAAAGAATTTTGTAATACTATGTCTTCTTAATATGTAGAGGGTGATGACCCATATATTCATACAAACCCCGCTTTAAAGGATTCATTATACAAAATATGGCGTGTTCACACTATACATTAAATAATGGTACCTCTAAATCCAATTATTCATGAAGATAACTCCAAATAAATGTGTGTGGTATTTTAAACGACCAAATTCAAAACCACTAGGAGATATTTGATAGACTACAACAAATTTATAGTAGTAAAATGTAAAACATTCATCACCTATTCGGGGTCAATAAAAACATTATATCGATGTATTTTTTAAATTTTATTTATTGTTACTAATTTCTTATGGTTTTTCCATTATAGGATTTCAAAAAATAGTGTATTTGAGCTTATATGGAGTTTCAAATATTAAAATTACTATGATATATCTATATTACACATTATATATTTGTAAACCTTATCTTTTGTGGTTAATTTATGAACAATAATAGGATATAGTAACAAATAAATGTGTGGGATGTATATTAATTTGTATGTATTGTTTTTTATTTATTTAAAATATTTATTTTCTAAATAGTTTTATAAAAAATAATGTAAAAATTTATATTAATAAAATCCTCATGTTTTTATTGTTTATTTATTGAAAACTAATTCTCAAGATTTAATTCCAAATTATATGACATATAGGACTTGTGATAAAAATTTTAATTTCCTAATTAAATATTTGAAAAGGACATTGAATTTCAAAAAATATGGATACATATTCCATAAACACTAACCAATTCTATATTATGATATCCTTATTGTCTTACAAACCATTCAATGTATTCTCATTTTACCCTGTTACATAAGACGACTTTATTCTTGTTATTATGACATAAAATTATTTTTATTCTAGTTCAAATATTATTGTTAATTAATATTATGTTCCAAATTGAATGTTACATGACTTTTAATTCCCATTTATTATATCACCATTTTATAGCGAACTCATACATCAAATATTTCTTTTTCACCATGGATGAAATGAACGACATCATAGTTTACCACATTAAAGAACATATATAATTACATATCCTACTATTGACCAGTATTTTTTTTAATTCAGAATAGTTGTGGGAGAAAAGGATATTATATGGGATTCATTGAAAAATGGTTACATTATTGAATAATGTGAATGTGTGGTATTAGTTATTGGGACAGAGGTTTTGTCACATTTATTGAAATTAAACTTCCACATTATTTTCCAAGAAAAATAATAGATAAATATTTATTGGAAAATAATAAAAACTATAAAATGGATGATTCATTTAATGTTTAAATTATTTATTGAAGATCTAGGAAAAAATTGGAACTGTGGTTATTCAAGAATCATATATATGTAAATGCTTTATGTATTATAATTGAACAAACCACTTATAAATATTTAATTATTCATTAATTGAAAACCTTCATATTTGACATTTTTTCACATCAAAATTATCCATATTCACCTAAAAAAACTTCCATGCCCAAAATATTAACATGGAACTACTATTCCGTAGTAGAGTAATAAGAAAATAAATAAGTATATGGTGAATCATAAATGAGTTCACGAATGAAAATAAAAAATATAATTATTACTGGTTGATTGTATTGAATTATATATGTGAAGGTTGGATTAGGTAAGCATGAGTGGGAATGGAATGATAAGATTAAATTAATAAGAATAAATGAAAATTAAATAATTTAGATAATGTATAAATTATGATATATGTATTGAATATTACAAGAGAATTGTTTTTCAATAAATTATCATGAAATTGTACTATAGTTTGGAATATAATTCGTATTTATTATTATTGTATATATTTCTTCAGATTATGATACAAATATTATGGGGAATATGATTATTGATAAAATGAAAATATTTTGTAATATGAAAATCATTTTTAAAATCATCATAGTTCATATAATTTGTGGGTATATATATTTTTTTATTTTAAAATTTTGATATTATAAATTTTAAATCTAGAAAAATAATGAATTTTTATTTATTATTCATTATATTTACCATTAAATATGAGGGAAAAAATTTTAAGATTCCTTTTTAATAAAAATTTATATATATGTGAATCCAATCCCCTGGAATCAATGAGAAATTTGATGAAAAAAAATAACACATATAAGAAAAATATCAAGATGTAACTCATTTTTTACCATTAAAGAGTAAACCCTTTAAATCATATGATATGACATAAATTCTTAAAAGAACATATGAAAAAACAGTATAGCATCATAGTGAAATAAAAAAATAATATGGTATATTTTCATGGGACAAAACACATGGTATTGATAAACATGGATTATGTATCAAGGATATTTGTAATTATTCTCAAGGACCCCATATATGTTAAATTATGGGATTGTTAATTATCTCTATATTTTCATTCTTGGATGAATGAAATGAATTTCCTATTATATGGAATCAATTTTTTGATACCTAATTTAATATATGTTAAAAAATCATTCCAATGCTCTCTATGACAACAATAATAGATCCTGCACAAAAAAATTATTGAAAGGAATTGTAGCTAAATACCCCAATGAAGAAAATATTTAAAAAAATATAGCGAAATGGTTTTTGTGATATCAATATATTAGTTACAATGAAAAATTCGTCAATCATCAACCACTTAATAAATCCATGCCCTAGATAAAGGAGGTAATTGATCTTGAATACCTTAAACAAAAATAGTATACCCCCCTATAAATTTGCTAACTGAATTTTATATTCGTTAAATGTTATGCCCCATGGAAATAAATATATAAAATAATAAAATAATGGGATCATGGGTAATAATTCACCAACATATTTAAGGTTTAGTGTTGAATATAGAGCATAGAAAGTGTTAACTATTAATATAAAAACTTCATTTAAATAGAAAATTATAACATGGTAGTGATCAAATAACATAATTATTGATATATGTGTGTATATAATGTAGAATATAGTAAGGGAATAATATTTTATATCCAATATAGTATAGTGGTTTTTCCATACCAAGGGATTATGGTGGGTTTTCAAAATTAAAGTAGTATGGGATTCTTATTTTCAATATTTGTCATTATCTATTTCATTTGTCCACCCCCTCTGTTTTGGACTCTATTTATCAAGGAATAACTAAATATATTTATTTTAAAGGTGAAGAAGTGCACTTTTTCAGGTTAAATATATATATATATATATATTTCTTTCTTTAAATATCCCTCGTACTATTGGGATCAATAATAGTTTTTGATTGGGGTAGGTGACAGTTTCATACTGTTTTACATCCTATATGTTCCTCCAATATAATTTTTTTCATTGATTCTTCCCTTTACATTTTAATCCATATAAAATGAGGGAATTATACTTTCATAGGTTAATTATTATATTATAGTGTCTATGTTTGTTTGGATGAATTACTTGGGATTTATTATTGAAGAATATATACCATGATAATGGATTTTTTATAAATCATTACTAGGTTACCCTATAAATTTCATGGTATATAGACAATTATACAATGTAAAATGATGGAAATGTGTTACAGAAAATTATATCGTAATTCTACATTTAAAAAATTTAAAATTAATTTTATAATAATAATACCGTTAAGGAGATACAGATTCATAAGAATCTATTGACAATAATAATAGAATGAATTGTTATCTTTTAATGAAAAATCCAAAATTATTTTTCAATAACACTTAATTTATTATACGAATAAATATTTATTTTTATTTCTATTATAATTAATGACACCCAATATATTCTTTTTTATTTTAAAAAAATATAATAAATTATAATAGGTTAACTATGTGATTTTTTATTCCATGACAGATGTGCCTGAGGTTGGTCACTATGTTGTATTCATAAAAGTTTTATAAATATTAAGGGTAGTAAGCCTTCAATAGGTTACTATATATGAATATTGTATGGACACATAACTATGTGTTCCCATGGCTTGAATTCAACCAATATATGAAGATAAAGTAGTTCAATTAATGTTATAATAAATAGTGGATTATACTAAAATAATGTATAATGTGGTAGTAATTTCAATGGTCAAGATACATAATGAGTGATATATCAAAAAAATGACTATGTGGTGCATGTAAGAAACTATTTTTATTTAAAAAACTAACAATTAGAATAGTTTCATCATCTCAATCATAACAATGTTAGTTTAAAATATATTTAACAAATTTTGGAACCTCAATATAACTAAACTATTTCTGAAGGGACTTAAAAACTTGAGATAGTTTTGTTTTTTTTATATATGTTTAATTGAGAAAATATTGAAAAACATATATTTTCATGGTGAAGAAATTGAATCATTATAATTATGATATATAATATATAGTTTCAATTTTATTAATTTCATTAAGAATGATATATTATAATTATTTTATTAAATAATTATTTTTAATATCATGTGTTGAAAAAGTGACATTTTCAAAATGATTGAAAATTATTTATTAGTTCATTATTTTTCTCCTATGATAAATTTTTGCATTATATTTATTGTGGGAATTTATATATGGAATACTGAGAATTGTGTAGAGAAACAATAACTCTATTTAAGATGTGGAAAATTGAAGTGATATTCTTTATGTTTTCCTTATGTGTGTTATTTAACCTTGTGTGAGATAGATATTATGACTAGAATATGTTTATGATGATTATGAATTAATTACTAAAAAAAGTATTAAATCACTTTAATGAGGTTAGATATGAATAAATACATCTAATAATATATTATATTCTTCCAAGTACACAAGGTTAGAGTATATTGATGACACTCTTTAGTAATGATCATAATCTCATCAACTAATTTATATATGATATTGATGACATTTCACCTATGAATTTACACCTTTTATCTCTAATATATTTTGTATAGAGGTGGAAAATTATGCACTGAGTTGCATAATATTTTTTTCACCCATTACTCCATGTTTCAGGTATACTAGAGATATATTTATGGGTTTAATATGAGATAATTTATAGATATATTTATTAGAAATTATAGGATATTTAGTCATATATAAATCAATATGAAATAAAAACAATAATTGAATGTGAGATATAATTTTTTCTTTTCATTATATTATTATGTTCAGACTATTAATATACACAAGTGGAGTGGATGAGTTATAACTATGGATAGAGGGGTGTTTATTATTTAGGAGACTTGATTGGTGTTATTGTTACTTCCCTATATGAAAATTTATGAATGGATTGTAGTATAAATGGGATTTGATCATAGGGATTATTTATACAATTTAAGAACCCTAGTTTTATATTTTTGTAATGTGGGGTTAGGAGCCTTGGTATCATTTCTCCTCTAGTAAGATTTATTATAAGGTGGTACCCTACTCTATATATATATTATTTGTCATGTGTAACAATATACTTTCACTAATATTATAATTACTTATTAAGAGATAATAGATAAGTAATAAACCCAAGCATTATTCTCTACCAGATCCTAGCATTTCGGTTATAATTTCTGTCAAAATTTATCTAGAAATTAATTTTGATTATGTATTTATATTACCAAAGGGACTATTTTAATATATAGTTTAGTCCATTATCTTGTATAGTTATATAAAATTTTAACATTTACCCTCTCATTCACACTTATTCACTTTTTTCCTTGTATCCATGTAAACTAGTATAAAAATATTAGTGATTCTTGGGGATGTCAATCGACTAGTGTGGATAACACTAAAGGTTAATCAGAAAGGATACATTATGATATCATTTATTTATTATATTGATTAATTTATTGGAAATTAGATTTATTATTAGGGTATTTTTAGGATCTTTCATGACTTTCGTGATTATTTAGTCTTAAATCATATTTATGTGTATTTTTTTTACACATCAATATTATATAATGCATTTTATAGAAGATAGGTTTTTTATTGGGGAAATTGCTCCCATTTATGTGTCCATCCATTACCATTACTAACTATCCTTAAACATAATTAATTATTTTCATGACAATTTACATATAAGAAATTCGGAAGATGATAGAATGATATTTTTAGTAAGTCTATCATCTTGAATGTATCCATAATCGAATTTTTCCTAAAATTAAGATTAATTAACACAATAATAGGATAAGTGACTTCAAGAAAATAATTTTTATACATAATTTAAGAATATATATATTTATTGAACAATTTAAATATCTAGCTACTTGATAATGATTTTCTCTTCATCATATAATTTAACTCATATTTAATAATGATTCATGAATTTTAATACTACCCTAACAATGCTTAACACCCTATTCCCATAATACTAGAGAAATAAATTAAATTATTAAATTTTCATGATTACCTGGAATGAAATCATGAAGGGCCAATCAGTTTAACAATTTTGAAAAAAAAATTACATTTATAATACCCATTTTACACTAGGGATAAAAAATAAAATAAAATAGAAAATAAAGAGAATAAAATGAACCGCTAAAAATAATCAAAGGATATATGCTTCATAACCAATGGAAATCTAAAAATGGGGATGACATCGAATTCTTAGTAAGTGTTCAGTACATTGGAATAAAATATGAATCAATGAGAGTACTTATCATATCTATGTGAACAACTAAAACAAATTTCATATAATCAAAAACATGTGTATGATACGTTACCATGGAAATGATCATTAATCGAATAATCACATGGAATATCAATAAATGAATACATAATAAATAAATTCTTAAAAATTACTATTTAAAATGTACATTCAATTAAATTTTCCAATAATCTAATACTTTCAAGGCTTCAAGAAAGGATTCTAATAAATGGGCAAGGCCTTGTCCAAAACCATATCTAGTTTGTTTTATGAAACCTAATGATTCACAAAGGGTCTATAGAGGTTCCAAACCATTCAATATTAATCTGATTCATTTACATATTTAAAATGGTCAATTTAATTCCTTAGAAATTTTCCTTCTCAAATATATTTATTGAATAAAAGAGACATATTTATAAATATTTCCCTGAATAATAAAATAAAATTAAAAGTGAACACCATATGTAAAAATGATAAAAAATTTCAAAAATCATCATATCTAGGAATAATGATTTCAAAATTTTTTACAATTTTAATTTCAAATGAAAAATGTTTACAATTAAGGAGTTATTTCATGAGGAATATAATAATTATAATAGGAGTTGAGATTGTTCAATAAATATCACCACTGGGTAATTTCAAAGTCGAATCCCCTTGGATGAAATAATAAATATTTAATCTTAAAATACCATGAATAATGAATGAATCATGATATAACATGTTAAAGTAACATTATAAACCCACATTAAAGTAAATTTATGCATAATAACAAATAAGACTAAGTGGAATGTAAATTGAGACAAAATCCCTTAATAGATGAGTTACATTTGAATCTGGCATATATTGTAAAAATAATATAAATTGAAACACTAAATACTATTAAATAAATTAAATACATTGCATAACATGTAATTGGGTATTATATACACTGCAAAATAGAAACAAGTGTTGATTATGATATAAGTATTGTAAAAATTAATGTGAAATAAGAAATATACTCACATTTAAATTAATTTTTGGTTTAAAACACTGTAAACTCTAATATAATGGTTTAAATCATGTTATTATATTATTATTGATCCATAATACTATTTAATATGTCATATATCATATTATATATAATCATATTATTAGTTATTTAATAATCGTTCACTAGGTTCGCAATTTTTGGTGTTAATTAGCTTATTTCATGATAATTTTTTGAATTGTTATTTTTCATCCTTCTATGAAGATAATTGTTTAATAATATCCATAATGTAAAAAATTATTTTAATATTACATATATTCAATATATATTTATTTAGAAAATTTATAATGCTTTCAGATAAAAAATGAAATAAACCATTCATAGAGACAGTAGACAATATGTATACATTAACAATGTTTCCATTTTATTATTATATTAATAGTTTAAAAAAAAGATATATATATATATATATATTATAATAAATATTTCATAAATTTCTCATATGTTTATTAAACACATCTTTAATAGATTCCATGTGATGTGTGAACGTATCATGTCGCTTGGAGGAGGCAGTAGCCTACACGTCCACAAACGAGGTTATTATATTCCAAAAATGGAATTCATAAAGAAATGTGTAATATAATAATATTAATATAATATATGAATTATAAATATCATATATATCATATATAACCTATCAATTCCTAATTATAACATAAAATTAATGTTTAGAATGGAAGATCAAACGACAATTGTCTGTAAGGTTGTAGTCCACCACAAACACAACTGATGATCGTGTATCCCATTTTGATGGGTGTGTGTAGGACCCGGTTAAATAATTAATATTAAAAAATATCATTATATTTATGATACTTATGTAATTATATATGAAAGATATAATAATAATTAAATTTGTGGTGAAAGATATAAAATAAAAGTAGTATATGATGATTGTTACCTCTTATTTGGGTAACACCATTTAGTTTATTACAATATTATTTATTTGCTTGATTTATACCCAAATTTATGATTATATGATTTTTGGAGGTATTTTGGTACTTTATATTGGTAGGTTTTGGATTAGAAAAATGACTTCAGAGTTGTGAATATGTCAAGGGAATGAATGCCTTTTTATAGTGGAGGGGAAGTGGAATTCTTGTAAATAAAATAGGGTAAACACCACTGAGAGGTCTTACTTACATCATTTTCCTCCATAATTGAAAATTATTGGATCAAAGTGAATTTATGTTCTATCCACACATCCATAAAAAAATTAAATGTTTTTTTTCATTGTTTTCCTCAACTTCTATGTCTCCATATTTTTGCCTTTTTGGGTTTTCACTAGAGTAATTAATTTCCTAAAAAATGTAATTTAACCATTAAGACAAAATTAATGTGATATTTGTTATAAAATTTATACTCAATAGATCCAAAATATGATACATAATTTAATGTATAAAAATAATATTTTAGTCAGATATTAATTTTAATAAAATCACTTGTATCTTGTAAAAACAGAACATTAAAACAAATTGTGATAACTATATGTTTAATATTTAGGGGTCAATATGTTCATTATAAAACATAAATTTTCCCAAAAATGGATTTTATTTTAAAATTTTAATATTTTATAAATCTATTTGATGAATATTGGGTTTTATTAAATTCATCTCTTTTAATAAAATGTTATTTATTATAAAATAATATTAATGTCAATTTTGACATTATTCATTTATTTTAAATGTAAAACTGAAAATAAAATTATAGAATTTGAATCTATTAATTTCAAACGAGTTCATAATTATGTATTAATCTATGAAATTTTATGGTGGAAAATATTTTAATAAATTTATTTCACTTTTAATATTTT
The DNA here is from genome assembly GCA_963277665.1 of Viscum album. Taxonomy (NCBI): domain Eukaryota; kingdom Viridiplantae; phylum Streptophyta; class Magnoliopsida; order Santalales; family Viscaceae; genus Viscum; species Viscum album. Next base: position 370,757,039 of record OY728160.1, on the reverse strand, counting down.
TATCATCATTTATTATTGTTAATTATTATTTATATAATTTATGCATTGGAATTTCTTATTTATTTTATGTAACTAATTCATCACTAAATATTATAGTTAAATTATTATAATGAAAAAATAAAATTTATAATTAAAAATAATATTTATAACCTGTCCTAGGTTTTATTTTCCCATATATCATAGGTTTACAGATTTTAAATGTAAGGATTATTTCTTTTTTGTCTTTTTCATTACATAACATTTAATATAAGTAAAGTTCATGGAATAGTGTCATAAGAAGTATAAAATTATAAAATAACGTTATAATGATCATAATATACCCATAAAATGGTTATCATACAAGTATCTACGTATTCTTCCACTAATATTAAATTTTAACAACTAAATAAATTCATTTGTACCTTAGTCACTATAATAAAGTTTTACCTATTTCACAAATTATTATGATATAAAATTATGTTGATATTATTAGAATATAAATAGGATACTAATTCAAACTATATATATTCATTTTTCCAAATTCAAGTCACATAATTAGAAAATTTAAATTTAAATCTAATAATATAGGCATCGCTAGAAAGAGGGGTTTTAAAGTTAAATTGTTCGAAATCCCAATAAGTTTTTATATCTAAATCAAAAATAAAAATTATTACAATTACATAATTTTAATTAATAAATTTTTAATGGATTTATTGTAACTTTAAAAAAATTAAAATAGAGTTTACACTTAATAATCATTTCAATAAAAAGGTTGTTTTTAACCAAAAATGTAGTATTTTTCAATATTAATCAATAATTGAAACTTCATAGAATAGTGCCCAAAATTAAACATAAGATATCATTGACCATCCACATTCAAATAGTAAATATATTTTGACAAGAAAATTTTTAAATAGATCAAAATTTTGATTTAATATATGTACATCATTAAAAGGTGATAAAAGTGACTTTATAAAAAATCTTCCTTTTGTATATAAAATCACATTCGTTCATATCAAATACCAATAAAATATATTATATCAATGTCAAAAAATATTGAATATATAATATTATTATAAATATATCATTATTTTTTATTATGTTATATAAACATAAAATTTATCTCTTTCATTTTTTATATGCTATTGAGGGAACTAGTTATTGTCAATAGCATAAAGAAACATAATTTTTCCTATTAAGAAATATTGGAAAAAAATTACAATTTTTGTCAAAGTAAAATATTGTATATTATTGGGGTGTTACATTATTCTCAAATTAAATAAGTTCCACCCTCATCATTATAGTATTATAAAATTACTCTAGGGTTTGATATTTGAAAATTCAATTATTGATAAACCCATATCGAATACCAGTTAATAAAATATCATCTTAACAAGAGAGATGTGAAACTACCAAAACCACGTGACTTGGATGCCAATAAGAATGACATAGGTTGGAAATAAATATATGGACATGTAAGAAAAGAGTAAACTATTATAGTCTTTGGCTTCATGAAATCAAGTATATAATAGAAAGTGATGGTCCTCAAAACCGTAAATCTATGATGATCTGAAGGACCTTTAAATTCATCGAATATGAAAATAATAGGATAATATTTTTTTTCCAGATCATTTTCATAGATTTTATGAATTATTTCACTCTATAATTATATATATAAATATACCTACTTGATACATTTATAATTCCTAACCATATATTATCATTTGGTTGTTTCTTGAACTATTTCTACACCTTCTCTTAGAACATATTGAATAATATAGTGATGTAATACATTAACATCTAAAACCATATCCAATTATCAAATTAAAAAATTTTATAAATGGTTAAATTTCCCAAAATATTATGATCCCCAAATTTTGAAATAAAGTAACTTAATTTCTAAAAAATCAACTTATCAAACAATATTAAGTTTTTTGTAATCGTCGTATTTGATACATGTAAATACATTCATCCGGTATTCTCATGAAATTTTATAATAACATTATTTAAAAATAAAACATATTGTAAAAAAATAAATATTAATTATTACTTAAGAAAAACATGGATTGGTGGATATATTAACTAAACAAAATTATATTTTAAACTCCACCAATTATGGAATAAACTACCTTTTCAACAAACCATTTATATGTTACATGATAGTTTGTTCTATCTAATTTATTTTATTGAAATAAGTCATATCTTTATTCCAACATCATTATCATAGTATCAAGACATATTAATGGTTATATTTCACTTAACCATATGTTTTCCAAGTACTCATTCTTATCAGTGAGACATTTTTTTGGTCTTCAATACAATTCAACATAATCGTTCAAATCCATAATGAAAAATTACAATAATATAATCCCCATATATTACATAATTTGTATTGCTGATAAATAATTGATAAAATAATCAAATGAAATAATTCAAGAATCCGACCATAAGCACCATAATCACTACACTTCATCAGTGGTAATAGAATAAGGTTGACCATGATATATAAACATCTTCTGAGTTATATTCTCTTGACACTTGGGGAATTAATTTTCATAGTGCCCCATATTATTTTAGTTGATACACTAAATTATATAATTTTCATTCAGTATTTTAAATCCTTAGTAGGGTAACCGTTATCACTACACTTATTATAAACTACCTTTCCAATCAAGATAGTACTGTGGTGATTATTTCTATAGTTATCTCATGTTGGCAAATTTTTCCTTGACTTATTCCTCATATATAACTTTTTCCAGACGACCTCATCTTGTCATGCTTCCCACCAAATCCATAATACTTATATAACTCTTTCTCAGTATCATTTTATATGATATTATGTCTTCATATAGTATAAATTTGTTATATATCAGTTCCCTTAAAAATATTTTCTCAAACCCATAAAATACATTATCAATCTTAGTAATTTGATCACATTCATTATAGAGGTTTTTTTTCTTTATTCTAGGACCCATTTTTAAATAACGACTTACACTAGATTGATTATGTCATAGTGAAAAATTATTTTTTAACCCATAACTAGTGAAATAATTTACATAAATTGAATAATTTATGGATATTTAATATCTTAGTCATTGACGTAGTTTTTTTGTGTTGTTATTTTATAGTTTTCATCGATTTCTATCATAGGGTTATGTTCCACAATCTATGAAATTCCAAATCCAGTTTCCAAGGATACTACTAAACATCATTTCATAAAAACTGTAACACCAGGACCCCTAAATCCCAGAGAAATTTCATTAATTTATATTAAATTTTCTTTATTATACGTAATAAATTCCAAATGGAATTATTTGTTTATCTATTTTAAAATACCATAATACATATATTTTACCGATTTACATTTGGTATAGAAATTAAAATAAAATACATAACAATATATAAAACTTGGAATCCTTAAAATATCATTAAATGATCTATTCATCATAACCCATGGAATGGAAAAAAAATAAGGGTGAGATAAAATGTTAAGTAGTCTAATAGAAGAAATAATTAATCATTATGCATAGTTAGCATGTTAAGGTAAATACGTAAAACATATTTCATATAATCAATAACATTATAATGGAATATAAAAATGTATATTATAACTAATGAGATAATCAAAATAAATATCAATAAATAAATAAATAATGATGTAATTATTAACAAAATATATCTAAAAAATAAATTCAAGGGTTGATGTAAAGAAAATTGTACTGTCAAATATTTATGCAAGGAATCAAATAACTGTGCATTGAATTGGCTGAAAAAATATATAGGTATTTTCATTAACCCTAAAAATGAATATAGGGAGTATATAGATCCAATACCAACATAAATAAAAAATCCAATTAATTCCAACTATAATGAATGATCGATTTAATTAATAAAAGTTGTGCCTTTTTAAATATCTGCATTGATTAAAGGATATTGATTTATGAATATTTCTGATTTTTTTAAAATAACCTTACAAGTATCCAACGTATATAAAAATTATATAATTTTATTTTAAATAATCATAACTTTGATAAAATATATGTATATTTATGAGTAATTTAACTTCTAATGAAAAATTATTACCACGAAGATAATGTTTCAATAGATAGTTAAAAATCACAAAAACAATGTGAGATGGTTTAATAAATTTTACCACTTTGTAATTTTCTTGTAAAATCCCCTTGAAATAATTAATCTGTAGTAAATATTTAAATTCTATGATAAATGAATAAAATTCGTTTAGTTGTCCAATATATAGTATACCAACAATATATATGTTAATTGGTACAATATAACAAATAAGTCTCAATGGAGTGTAAATTTGGGCGAAATTCCTTACTACTTGAGAAACTTTTTATTCATGGGATCCATGAAATAATAAATAAAATTGAAACATTTATAAAAATTAAATTAATTAAATTTATACTAAAACATGTAATTTTTTAGTATATACACCAAATAATAAAAATTATTTGTGAATATGGTATAAGTCTCGCATAAATAAAAGTGAGATTAGAAATCCCCTTACGGTATTCATCATTTTGGGTGGAAACTAACTAACATATAATAAAATGGTTATATTATTGTTATTGACTTAAAAACAAAAAATATTAATACTTATAATATCATAAATGATCATATTATAAAATTTTATTAATTATTTGTTAATAATATTTTATTTCTTTCACTACTTCGGGTGTTAATTGCCATGTTTGTTCGAGTATGTTTTAACATGTTATAATTGTTCATATTACCTAGATATTGATTTAATAATATCTATAATGTAATTCATGATGTAAATCTTATAAATATTCATTGTATATGTATTTAGAGTAATAAAAAATGTATGATGATATGAAATGAAGGAGGTCGTTCATGGAGATGGTGGGTCGTATGTACACATGAACGTTTATTACAAGTCTTTCATATTATAAAAATTAATCTAAAATGATATATATTTATAATATAATATAATTATAATATTTTTTTCAGATAAATAACATTTTTTATTAAAACCATCCTTAATACATTCCATGTAAATCTTGAACGTATCATATCCAATTGAGGATGTGGTAGTCCACAAGTCTATAAACGATGTTATCACATTCCATCAAAATCAAAACAATGAAGGTATGTGTAATATAATAATTAAATAATAATATATAATAAATAAATATCTTATATGTAGAATAAAATATTTTAATCCATCATTATTCACATCATTGAAAGGTGGTAATGGAAGAACTAAGGACATTGGTTCGCTAGGTGGTACTCTGTCGTACACACGAATAATGATTGTGTATCCCATTTGAGGGAAGTGTATGTAGGTGTAGTTAATACACATAAGATAATAACATATCATTATTTTTAGGATATTGGTGTTAGTTTATAATTAGTGTATAATAATTACTGAATGAGTGGTGAAAAAAAGAAATAAAAAATGCATGTTAAAGAATATTACCTCTTATTCGGGTAACCCATTTTAATTTATACCAAAATATTTCCTTGGATTACATTATACCCAATTGGAGTATTCAATTATTAGGGTGGTGTTATGATTTTATTTTGGTAGGTTCTCTATGATCCAATTTTCTTGAAAGGTGTGAATAATAGCTGGGAGTGAATTTCTTTTTGTAGTGGATGGAGAGTGACATTCTTGTAAATCTAAAAAGTTAAAAAACATTAACAGTTCTTTTATATATCATATCAGTTCAAAAAGTAAAAATAATTGTTTAATTTGAATATATGGCTGAGAAAATTCTACAATAATCAAAAGTAAATATATTTTAACCATTTTGTTCATTATCTTCAATGATTCCCTATTTTTATGTTTTTGGTTTTTCTCTGTGTAAATTAATTTTATAGATCTAGTAAATTTAGCCATTAACACTAAATTTATAAGATATTTATTATATAATATTTATGAAATATATTATAAATTTTATATCAATTATATTAATGAAAATTCCCTTTTTTGTTTGAAATTCATTTAACATAAGCACATATTACGCGCAAAAAACTACATTAACCTGAACTGTGATAATAATCTGTTTTCTATTTAGGGTTCAATATGTTCATTATAATGGAAAATTTGGTCAATAAATACATTATATTTGATAATTTTTAACAATTAAAAATAAATTATAATAATATAGGATATTTATAAATTATAATTTTTTTAATAAAATATTATATATAATATAATAACATTACTATCAGTTTTGATGTTATTTAATTAATTTAAATATAAACATATCAATAAAATGATTAATTTTCAATATATTAAGTCATAAAATTGTAAAAGTATATTTTAATCTAAAAAATTAATGTAATACAATTATTCAATCAATTTACATTGTTTTTAATGTATTTATTATCATTTATTTTAGTTAATTATTTACTAAATAATTACTCCATTTGGGTTTCTTAAATATTTTATGTAACTAATTCATCTCGAAAAATTACATATAAACTATTATGAATATAATGATTGTTCATATTTTAAAATAATATTTATAATCGAACCTATGTAGTTTTTGTACCGATTCCATGTCATTATAAATATTTCTGGCAAAGAAGGTTCCTTTTTGGTCTTTTTTTTCTGTACTTAATTTTTCATATAGTTTAATTTCGTGTAATAGTGTCTAAAAATGTAAAAAAATTATTTTTATGCGTATAGGGGTATAAATATATCATCCAATTTGTTATTAGAAAAGTGTATATGTCATTTTGTGACTATGATTAAATTATAGCCCATAAGTAAACTCATTTTTACCTTAGTTGATATAAATATTTTTTACAACATTAACTAATTATTATGAAAACACATATGTGTTCTTAATATAATATAAATATTATATATATTCCAATAATTTATATCGATTTTTCAACATCAATTTATATAATTGTCAATATTAAATATAAAACTAATCCCAAACACATGGTGATATATTAGGTTTTTAAAGTGATAATGGTCAAAAGTTCACTATGTTTTAATATCTAAATTAAATAAAAATATAATTAAAATGACCTAAATTAGATCAATATATTTATTAATGATATATTTTGACATAAAATTAATTTTTATATATAACATAAAATTTATAATTATTTACATGAAATAGTATTTTTCAACTAAAATGCAGTATTTTACACAATTCATCAAAAATGAAACTTATAAGAAAAATGCAATGAATTCACCATAAACAAATTTAGATATTAAAAATTAAAAAATAAAGTTTATTTTGATAAATAATATTTTCAAAAAGGTTAAAAATTATGTTTTAAAATTGGCGTGTCATTAAATGGTTGGAAAATTGACTTTAGTAAAATAAATATTTTATGAATAAAATTGGATATGTTCTTATCAGATGTCATTAAAATTTATTGGATTAATATGAAAACATTTTATTGAATATAAAATATAAAAATAAATATATAATAATGTATCTTAAAGTTATGTACACATTTATTCTATGAATTTCGTGTGTTATATGTTATCAATGGAACTCTGTATTGTATGTAACAGAATCCCATATAATGATGCGTATAAAGAAATCTATAAAAAATCAAAATTATTATTGAATGGAAAATATTTTAAACCATTGAGTTGTTACATAATGTTATTCTATAACTATTTTATTTTCCATGTACTGGTGTAAAATTTATGTTTATTGCAACAATTTATTTTTATATACAACACAAAATTTTATATAATGAGTATAATGTTTTATAATCATTTAATAATAACTTTTAACCAATTGTTTCCAATAAAATAATTTTAAATTTTAAATTAAATTATATAAAATAATGTTAATAGATCTATACTTAATTATGACATGTCTTACCAATGATCATAACATAATATGTGCCATATTATTATCATGAAAATCATATCTGATGTGACACATTGATAATCCATAGGTTAACTCCTTACGCAAATCAATCATATAGATTTTCCAAACTATATTCATCTTCTGTATCAATTATTATGATTTAATATCTATGTGTAAATGATCTCTCATGTCATGAATTGGAACCCAACCATTAGGTTCACCTATATCTATCTTTTCATACACAAGATAATCCATGGGAGCACCCAACTTGGTCCTAACTTATCCATTTTGAGCATTAAGATCATGATAATTTTTTTATAAAGAATTTAGAACATATATTAAAAGGTTTTGAATTTCTTTTCAACTAACCTCATGTATTCTTGTGACAAATAAAATATTTTTGATGATTTATAATCGTGATCCTTTACCTTTAAATAAATTAATATGTTCCAAAACATACTAATGTATATCATTTCATACAACTCAGGATTTTTTTACTTAACTAAAAAAATATTCCAATTATATCCATAAATATATGAATAACTATCATATATATGTATCAAGAAACCCTTTCATGTAATAATTTATCATCATATGAAATCCAACCCCCACAATAGTTAGTATTGTACAATATTTATCAATCCGACATTTTTAAATGTAAATCTTGGGACCCTATGCAATTGAGTAGTCTGACACAATTCCCAATTATCCACAGATCAATACTCCAGGGATACAGATATTATAATAAAATATTAATGAATAATATATTTGAAAATTATAATGAACCATTACATTGGTGTTAAAAACAAAAGAACATTTAATAGTCTTACTTTAATTTGACTAAATCATATGTCGTATATTACATGCAACCCCTTATACCCATGGTTTGACATTTATAAGTATAATTTTAACTCATTAAACTATCTTTTACACCCATTTATTACATAACACATTATATCCATGAATAATACAACATATATTAAAAAAATAATTAATTATTCATCAACTTATACATGATAAAATAATTTAAGAATATATTTATCAATGAATAATAATAAACACTTTATAATTATAATAATTCTCTTATTGAAATTCCATAAAAAAATAAACATGATCATTAGACACTAATTTAAATTAATTTTTTTAATATTATAATTTACAGGGTATTTTTTGTGAACTATTTTACATTATAAAATATATGATTCTTGTGAAATCATTTATAGTCATATATAAATTTCATATTTTATCTAATCCATTTACATAAATAAATATACCCTTATTATATTTTGTTTAATCCTTGAACAATCCCACGTATAATTATTATACCATTCTTTAAATAAATTTATAAATTAATTAATTTAATATAATTATTTCATATTATAATATAAAAAATTTCAAATTTAACATATTTTATAATTTATAATAAAAATAAAAATCTTCCATATAAATTCAATGTTTTAAACATAGATAATCTCTACTATGACATTATTTCGAATGGGTTAAATCCACCCAATAGATTTGGTGAAATAAATAAGTTATGATGTCAATGAATTTAGTTTTATTATTAATGAAGATCTATTTTTTTGAAATTAAAAACATGTCCATTTTTGAGAAAACCAGAAAATGAATAATTTCTAATGAATACACTTTTTCAGGAAACCCTCTTTGTTTTTATTAGAAAGTCCATTTTTGATAGAGACTTCAAATCTTTGACTTATAGAACCATTATTTTTTTGAGTTAAATCATTATTTTATTACAGAAAAATCTATTTGATAATATAAATAATCATTTTTAGGAAAAAAGGAAAAGTAAATCTCATTTTAAAAAAATAATTTTTCAACAACAATTATCATACTTGTTTTCTTAAACCATGATATTGTTTTACAAAAATAATTAAAATAAAATGTTGTTTTATTCTAATTATGTCATGGTAATGTAAAAATTCATGTACTGTGATTCTATTTCTCACAATCCTCCTTTGGTTGTTCGAGGTCCCACATGAATCTCCTATTTCCCAGATTTGAGTGGTCTCTATATTAGCTTGAGTGTAAATGATGGATCCATTTTTAAATGATAGTATATGAGGTTAGATCATCCCAAAATGATTCATTATCCTTTTCCTAGACTCTCTCTTATATTTATGTCATTTTCTTATATCATTCTCACTAAAAATAATTGTTATCATTTTGTGAAATTAATTAACTATAAATAATACTTTTTGAGAATTTTACATAGGGGAAGTATATTGTCTCTCATTTTATACAAGTATTTGGTTAATCAATTATTTAATTCTATATATATAAGAACTATAGAGATTATCTCTATACTCAGAGGAACTCTCATGAACAGATGTAGGATGTGTTGTGGGGTTGTGATCAGTCCAATGATATGGTATTCTTATATATCCATGTGAAGGAAATCCAAACCCATGTAGTTCGATACAATTTAACAATGACTTTTAGATATTTTAATTTTATTCAATAAAGACCATAATTATGTTCATGACACCCTCACACGAATGGAACCCATCCCAGGCTGGTGATAAGAGAAGAGATATAGTGACCAACGGAATCTTACATCCAATAGGTTATGGTTTGGTGGAAAACACCGTGGGTATATCATAAAAAATAAAGGAATTTCCCACCAAGAGAAAGTGATGAACGATATTTAAGAAAAGTAAACCAATCAACTCATTCATTTAAAATAAAAATAAACATTTATTATCCATGAATTTAATGTTATAAAATAACTAATGTAGCTGAAAATGGAACAAAATATACCAAAATATAAACTCATTGGATAGCATAAATCCCAAATAGGTTATAAATTTCTATGATATAGTGAAATACAACATGGTCTCAAACCATCACCCTCTGGACTGATATTTAGTTTATATATATATTGTTGGACTAATAGGTATAATCAGTAAGATCATCCTGGTACCCACTCATTTAAATGGTAAACAAATTCTTTTAAAGACTACTGAACAAAAAGTGAATCTAACTCGTCACCTAAACATGTATACTATATTACTGGAATGACCATGGCTATCTATCACCAAGTATTGAATATAATGGATATTATAATATAGTATCAAAATATGGATACCCCAATATTTATTCTCCACATTGTTCCTCTTTTCTCTAATGTCATATGTCTTAATTCATCTCTCTCTAAAAAATCCATCCCAAAGATGCCTTGGATAAATTATTCCACCATGCATATAATGCATCACATCATCTCATCTTATCATCCACATATGCATATATAATCATAGTAATTTTAGCAGTCGAACAAATCACATATATTATGTAATATACATTATGTATTATACTACAAGACATCCAAGCCCATAATCTGAGTAATGTACCTCAAGCCATCAAATATCATATACGTCATGCCGAAAATAATTCATAAGATATTATATCAGAAGATTTAAGTGTTTGAAATAACCAAAATCCATCACATCCCTCTATGAACATATATGGTAATGATAACCATCATGAAAAAATAAACATAACACTACCTGGAGAAATGATCTAGGCCACAGGGAGTGATCTACAATCCATAGATCACAAACATAGATATTAGTGAATAACCCCAACTATATTCCAATTGGAATCATTATACCTACTTATGTGGGTGGGGTAGTATATGAAATTATAAAAGATATAAGACAAAATATAGATCACAACCCCATTATGGGAATTAACCTAGTAATAAAATCAACTACAACTATCTTTACTTGGACACCCAGTTTTCACCGCTATGAACTTGATATACAATAATCACACAATAATTAAAGGAGATTCCTTTATGTAATTATTTATTTTTTCTCAATTAACATAAAATTTAATAATTTATTGTAATTTAATTAAAATTAATCTATTTATATTAAATAAATCATCAGAGTGAAGTCCATTCCCTCTAAGAATAATCAAACCGAATACATGGTTTTCAACTATATCAAAAAATTTATTCCATTATTAACTAAACAAATGGGTTAGGAAAATAAATATTATTTCACCATTATAGGATTCTAGGTACTATGGGGAACATCACAATTTACCACAAAATCATTAACAACCATGAACAAATAGCTACCTCAAAAAGTTGAAAACAATGTTTATAAACAAGAATATTTGACAAATTTCCTTTTTAGGAATATTTAACAAGAATGAACACATGATTTATGAAATAAAATGAGTAATCACTACATTAAAATAGTATATAAAACTCAGTTCTAACACATCACTACTATTCATAATGTTAATCATCTCATTGTCATATGCATCAAATGATTCCAAAACCATCAGGACACTTTACCCATATGTATTCAAATCACCAACCATTTCAAGATAACATCATATCACATTGAATAGATCATGTATAAAAGAAAATAGAATTTATAAATTAACAATAAATCCACCAGATCATTTAATACCTAAAACAAAGAATCCATATGTCACTTTCAAAAATTATCACTTGGCCCACCCAAAAAAGGTAATAAACATTTATAATAATATAGGCTCAGATAGACCCCAAAAATCAAACGTTATGAATAAAAATTTAAATAATCAATTTATAAATTAATTTATTGTTGGTTATGACAATTGAAAAACTAAGGAACCATCAATTAAAATAAATTATTTTAGTAAAAATTCATTAAATCTTAACTTCATGTTTTGATAAACATTGTAATGGAAAATTCTCATTTAAAATTAATTTTTTTATAAATGAAATAAATTATAACAGATTTATGTTACATAATCATTTCCATTAACATATAGAAGAAAATAATCTATTAAATAATCACTAAGAATTAATTTATTTCCATCAAATTACAAAAATCTCTGGTGTCATTAAACATTCCTCTTATGTTCTTCAACCAACCAAAGATTATAAAAATTACATTCATTACCATGTCATAATATCAACATATGTAATATAATTTATAAAAAACCCTAAAAATCACCTATGATAGATAGAACACTCTGTAATAACTTAATATGAAAATCATTATCTAAGTGTACACTTGTGATTGCTAAAACCAAAAACCAATACCATTCATTATCTAATATATTCTATATTAGGGTTAGTTACCCCAATACCCAAATTGATAATTCATAGTAAATATAAAATCACATATAATATAAAAGTATAATTAGTTAATCATCTACCTCAAAACATTAGTGTTCTTCAAATAAAAACATAACAATAACATCGATCACTAATAAACTCCCCTGTAAAGAATGGTACATCCCTCTTATAATTCCATTACACAACCATGCCAATAGAAATAATAAGAAACTAAACATTAATTATAGAGATAATAATTCATAACATGGAATGATATCATAGAGGATACATGATCAAACATATAAGAAACCGAAATAAAAAAGAAAAAACTCACATCAGATCACGATAGATATATATCGACATAAGGTGGTGATTTAAACCGATCGAAATTGGATTAAAAGAACCTAAAATTTTTTTTGATCCTAGGGTTTTAGATAAAATGATGTGATAAATTTGGGTTTGGTTATTTATATTAATTATTCAATTTATAACACAATGATACATCCCCTTGCCACACCCAAGAATTGAACGAAACAAGAAGTACTACGACATAGTGAAAGGGAACCCAACTGCCTCACAGGTCAAAACTATGTCTAAAAAACCTGACCAGGACTATACCAATGATCTTTAAAAATGTGAATTTGATAATAATTTGGGTTAATTCATTATAGTGTGTGTCCCTTTTACTATAAGTGTATACACTTCGTAGCCTAACCCCCATTGTATAACTTGCTTAACATTTCTTGTACTGACAAACTTCACCCCTTAAATACTTAGTCCATAGATATAATCATCATGTCACAGGACATATCAAAAAGTTATCATAGCTCTAATTTATAGTGTAGTTCTACCAAAAATAGTATTAGCTCTAAAATCCTTCCTCTTGATACCCTTCATCATAGTTGGGATATCCATGCCACATTGGTCCACCTTGCAGTGTAGCCATAGGAACCACACTATAAAATATTGTACATATAATATTTCAAAACATCACTTCCCTTTTCCACCTTGTTTCTCCTCTTGACACATCCAAACCCATTAATAGAATAATAATAGGATGCTATGATTTGATACCTTACATCCTATACCACTCTAATTATTCTCATCTCAATGATTTTACAACCGAAATGAGAGAGTATTTAATGAGAAATAATTACAAAAACAACTACACTATGAGATAACTTCCATGTATATACAAATCATAAGATTTTAATGACCTTATTTAGAGGAACAATTCATTAAACCACACATCACCAACAAAAAGCTCCCAAAATCCCTTCCTATGAAGATACCTCTGAAAAAACTACATGATCAAAAAAAAAATCAAGAGTAAGAAACCATTAAATAAATAATAAAAAGGTAAACTACCAAAAATGGGAATAAGAATAAGAGAATAAATAAAAAATAGATTTGGTTACTAAGATCATATCAATTTCCAATGATATCATGTTCTCTCCAAGATTCCATCTTACCTCAGAGAGAAATTAACCTAGGGAACAAAACGCCCATGAAAAACGTTCTCATGGTGCTCTTGGATCTTTATATGCCACTCCTAAATGATTTCATCATTTATAGTATCTATATTACCCTAATAGATAACATATGAATTTTTTTGAATATAAAGATGGATATGTGACACCTAGAATATATCATGCATCTAACTCAAATGTGGGGATGTTTTATTTGTTATGTCATGGATCAAATGTGATCGAAAAACCTGATAGACCAAAAAAAACAAGGAGGAAGCATACTACCATGATAAAATATTTCACTATTCTTGTTGAGGAATCAACTTCAAGAACACCTGATCTATACATTGAAACTCCACAGGTCTCCTTATATGATTTATATATGTCATCTGGTGATCCTTACATTCTTTCATCGTCTAATGAAGTACCTGAACCATCTATATCATGATTATTACTATTTATAGTATGATAATTGATGAAACATTTAACCCAATCATGAAAAATGGATAATGTAATACATAGTCATATGATGCCGAAAATATTGTCATACCAATGGGGGAGTAAAAACATTTTTTGTACGAGAACCCATGAAAATATACTTTCTTAATTCACAACCATCCAAAATCGAAGACATGATAACACACCATATATTCATGTGTTTTGATGTTCCACTATATCCAAATATCTATTTGTAGATAAAAATTGGTTCTATCGAATATTATAGAGATAAAATCATATTGGAGAACTATTTAATCCCTAGTGGTAAAATGGGTATTAATATTAGAGATAATCATCATGATGACACTCTGGAGTCTCTCCACATCCTCCAAACAGTTCATTAATAAAACCTCCTCAAATTTCTATTCCATAACCAATATAAATTTAGACAATTTATTAAAATGACCCAACATCAACTATTTATAATCAAATAATCCTTGATATTAAAAAAATCCAAAACAAATCAATAGAAATATCCTCCCACTACAATTATGTAACTTCCACCATATAGATATAATCAATGGGAACAAAATATTCCATCTTACCATTCAATAATATCAAACATAAAACAGAGTACTTTATCCAAGAACACCAAAACTGCCCTCTCATACATTAGTACATGATTTTCATGATAATATGTACTAGATAGTTTGATGTATATAACTCATAGAGAATAATCAACCACATTGAGAAGGGGATTAAAAACATCCTTATGACAACAAATGGTGTTGATCATCCATAGGCCGTCCATCAGGGTAATACCCAATGATTACTCAATATCTCTATAAAACCACCACTGAATCCACCTTTTTGGAATCCTCTATATGTTGCACCAAAGATGAATTCACTACTGTTTGAAAAATTAATCATCTACCATAATCCTCTCCCATAACTTGATTCATCACTAAGAGTTGTTCTGATAAACTCCATGTGTCTCCATATTAACAAATGACATCATTTCATGACTTCATACTTTGAGCATTACCCATAATATTTAACCTTCATGTTGTTTTTGAAATTAAAAATTTTAGTCCTATAATAATTCTACCCACATTCATTATAAAATCTTAATATAACGAATCAAAAATACATACCATGTGATTTTATAAATGATAAAATCCAGAAAATATTCTACGACATGGAAATGTCACTATAAAATCCATGAAAAAATATATTCTACCAACTCAATATCTTTGGTGGAATATTTATGATCAAAGGGACATAATTTTCAAAAAACATAAAAACAACTACTCATTTCAAAATCAGAACTCTACCCCAACTCATGTTAAGAAGAATCATATAAATCCTTGAAATAAACTCAATATTATAGAAAATAGAAAAATTAGAAATGACTAATATATCTTACATGTACTTGAAATATTCATGATGTTGAATAGTCCACAATAGTGTCGTATAATTTCTGGTACAACCTTTTAGAGGATTTAAAACCTACATGATGTCTGCTACGATCCTACAATAATAACCTTCATGATCATGGTAACTCTTCACCTTTTTAATAGTCTTATAGGGTGAAATGAAACTGATTTCATCAATCATCAAAAGTCCCACAAAAACTTCTTTTTAGGACACAACATGCACCGTGAAATGCAATTCTCTATCCCAGAACTGAAACATTGATTACTTCTCAAAATTCTCAAAATTATTAACTCAAAAAATGTATACATATAATCTACATTGCCCTCCATTAAAATAGATTACATACAGATGTTGTAGATTAAAACCACTCTGATGTGGTTGAATAACTATTAATGAACTATGGGTTTCAAAACCAACGGTATGGATAATTCATTACACTAAATGAAATCTTAATGAAAATGTGATTACCATGACAAAAAACGGGTTCTTCGAAAAAACATTATCATTCACCCACATCTAATTAATCCCTAACTTGAAATTTATAACTGAGAAGAAACTATCTTTTGTAGCTAGTCATGTAAATCCTCAGTCTATAATTGATTATAATGGAACTTCACAATGAAATGATTGAAGTAATAATAATGGGTAAAAATATAAAAAAATATATTAAATTTATTCACAAATAAATCTCATGTAGCCTAAGGGGAATGAATCAGGTAAAAAACATTGTTGTAATACAAAATTGAGCTTTACTCATAGCTCTCTTAACTCATAATTATCCACCCACATCCTGACAGAAACATCAAAAAAATAGTTGGTTATTGATCTATCCTAAGCATAATCTCTCATTGATGGGTAGCAACATAACCTCCTCAAGAAAAAACATCAGACTAATCGTCCAAAATGATGAGAAACATCATAACTTTTACCTCTAATTAACTCAACATGTACTCATATATCCATAAAGTGATGGATGCATCAAAACTCTGATTATTTTTAGGGTCTCATTCACCAAAAAAACACAGTATAATCACTATCATAATCATAGAATAAAACATATCTCTTGATGGAATTCACAAAATCCCACACTGAATTCAACTAATCTACATCAATGATGATGGTGATGTATTACTATATACATAAATATATAAATTCTACCATGGAGGGGTGCTTCCCCAACACTAACTCGTAATCTACTCTCTGAGTATAAAGAACATGTTTGGAATGTCCTATTCCCATCCCACATCCTATTTACTAATCCCAAAATATATAATCCTATTACTTCTTTATCATCTAAAACAAACACAATTGGTGGACCCAATGTGGAACCCCTAGTACAAAATATGTACTCAAAATTATTGGGAAAACGTATTGTTGATGACCATGACATCCACATGAAAAAAGGAATATGAACCCTTAGAATGGTCTTGAGAGCCAACTCCCCATTATATATGATGTAATTATGGCTTTGACCTACCCCATCTATGAAACGACACCTATGTCTAGGAAACTAGTGACACCAAATCATTACTGTACTTCATGATGAATCTTGGTGTCTCCCTTCTCATGACGAACATGTTCCATACATAATCCTCCCAATGTCCTCTACTATCACCAACACCTCAAGATACATCTATAACATAAATTGGGTGACCAAGAAATAGATATATTGATGCATATCCTCTACTAAATTCCACTCCCCAGCCTCCTAATATTACAATAGTTTTGAAGCATATCATAGAAGGGCTCAGAAATGGATCCTAAAATAACAAATGCTTAAACACCCCTATAAAATGATAATTATTACCCGGTGACCAGTCGCCTTTCGGTTAGAAATTTTTAACTCTTCTCAAAATATGTCCCTAAACATCTCCCATGAGACCATATAATCCATACGATCCCTGAAGAATAAAATCCTCCATATCCTCACTACTTTATGTAGAATTATCACTCCTAAGGAGCATAGTACTCTTTCCTTGTATGGTTCAAACTAAAATCTACGTAATCCTATGAAGGCTAGTCTTTTATCCCTATGTCTGAAATGGATCCCTCAAGCTTCTAAAGTAACTAGCATTGAATCTCTCGTACTGTCCTCCTCCAAGTGTTTTCGATGAAAATCTCTATTTAGTAACATGCAAGACATCCTACTAAATGTACAATATGGGAACATAACATGGACATAGAATTATATCTATATCTAGAAAAGAAAATTTATAAATACCACTAAATCATAAATATGTAATAGTTAATATTAATTATTTAATTACGTTATTTTTATTTCTTGTTTACCCTATCCTGAGTTCTATAAATATCATTCATATGCACACCAATGGATGATTAATTATCCTTTACAAGGTATCTACTGTGAGATTGGTATCACATTTATTAATAATCTCTATTGATAAAAAGTAACTTCTATCATATCATATGGGGAATAAATAAATTTTTCCCAGGTAGCCTCTGTTGTTTACATCTCTTACTAAACATAGTTGATATTGTTTCCCTACAAACACATGAAGTCTCACATTTGTCTAATAGAAAACTTCTTGTTATCCTTTAACATAATCCAATAATACCACTTATTCATGACCCCTCCCCCTAATGGTATACATTTTAGTCTGAAACTTATATATGGTCAGTAGTCACCAGTTAAATCCCACATACAATAAGCCACGGGTTGGAATAAATTTCTGAGTGTTTATCATAAATATAAATTGGAGGCATTACATACTAAGATAAAATTAATAATGGGAGATAAGGAATGTACAACAATAAAATACTTGTCATAAAAAATGATTCCAAACAAATGAATTCAATATATACAAGAACTAATTCAACATAAAAATGAACAAGGAATATGAAAAGACAAACCTTCCAGCATTAAAGAATCCCAAAAAAACCCATGGACAACCATAGGCTCGTGAAATCAATCCAGATCTCCAATACACTCTGAATAATGTTAAAAAAATTATATATACAATTTGTGAGAGAAATAGGTATGCATTATATGATTTTTATTAGGTCCTTCTATAAAAATGTAATCAAATAATATTACATTTTAATGTCAATAAAATGAAGCTTAATCATCACCTCAAAGGGTATACAAAGTTCAATACCTCACTAGAGATATATCTGACCAATTATCACATAAATGGAATGATATAGTTGAATATCAAAACATGGGTACCCGACAATCTCATCCCTACAAGTTTTTTTCTCCAAAACATCATCATATGTCCGGATCTGTCTCTATTCAAAAGAATCCAACTACAAAAGACAGTGGATAAAGTATTACTACATTCATCATAGGTGTCACATTATATCATCACACCATTCACATATCCATATATAATTAATGTGGTTTCTTGGATCCATCTTGTCACATATATCATGTATCAATAACTTGGTATTATAGATCAAGTTTTCATATCCGATACACTAAGTAGAATACCTCGAACCATCATATCCCACATATGTCATAACTATACCAATCCTTTGGGTACTATATCTATAGATACCTATGTTTTAAATAACAAATATAAATCATAGCCCTAAATATACATATATGTGGATTATGAAAACCTTTAATAACACCACATAATACTACCATGATAGGGAAGCTGGTCCTGAGGGGTAATTAACCATCCATACCTTTATCTCTTGGAAATTCTGGAATATAACCTCCCATAGTCCATATGGTGTTAGAATCTGTACCGAAAATGGTGGGGTAGCATATGAAATCATAAAACATGGAGGATATAATATACCTATCAACCCCACAATGGGAATTAGTATTGTTTTATTATCATCTGCAGTGATCATCAATCAAATACGCAATTAAAACTATAAAGAACTATATATTTTAAAATCAATCAAAAATAATGTGAACATCATTAATTTACTTCATTACTCTTATCAATTAACATTTTTTAATAATTTTTTAGAAAATTAATAAACACTAATAGATTTATATTTCATTAATTATCAGAGTGAATTCCATGCCCTCGAGGAATAGTCTACGAGAGGCGATAATACTCAATATAACAACATATTCATTCCATAAAGAACTGACCTAATGGGTTAAAACATTAATTATTGTTTCACCAATGAATAATTCTAGATACTCTAGGAAACACCCAAACCTTCTACTAAAGTATTAATAACCATGCATAACTAAGTACAATACACAATGTGAATAATGAATTCATATAAACAAGAAAGTTAACCAACCAACCATTGTAAGAACATTTAATAAGAAAGTAACCCATATTTATGAAAACAATTTCCAAACCCAACATTGGCCCATTCCTTAAGTTCCAATGCAAAAAATTAAAACATAACACATAATACCATGCATATAACTATTATTGGTAAAAACTACTACCATAACTTCCTAGTTTCCTAACTATTTATCATCAATTAACAAGTTATCCCAATATAACATCACATTATATAAAAGGGATCAAATAAATAAAAAATATAAAAAATAATAAAATATACTCAATTAAATATTTAGGCCCCAAATCATGGTATTCATCCTTCATGTGAAAATGGGATTACATGGGCACAATGAAAAGGCACTCAGCCTTTAGAATAAAACTGAATCACCGAGCCCCAAAAAATATTCTTTTTTAATGAAACATATTTATTCCATATTGGATTTACTAATTAAGTTATTATAGGTTATGACTATGGGTAACCTAATGAACTATCACGACCGACCTTCCCCAAATAGAGGGAAGGGTCAACAGATTTCCATGCCCTTCATTATGTTGAAGGATAGATAATGACACCCGGAACCCACCTTCAATATGTCCCAGAGTGGAGACCAGCACCAAGGTTATGGAATCACACACTAAATGGAAGGCAATACCCCTATTCTTTTAATAGGATCGAGAGATAAGATAGTGAATCCCACAACACCAAAACCGAAAGTGAAAGTATGGATGAACGTAAAACATCCCCATATGAATGTTCAAAGGTAAAAGATACAAGTCAAAAAACTCCAAAGGTGAAAAGATACCAAGAAAAGGAAAACAACAACAGAAACTACCCCAAAGGTCCAAGATAGTATGGATCCACATGATCCCTGAAGTCCTCCTAGGAAACTGAAAGTAGTTTTATATAAGTAGGGTGAGCATACAAGTACAATCAGTAGGGAAAACTAAAGACTCGCATGAACAAGTGAAGAGATATTCTAATGAACCACGGAAAAAGAGATAACCAAACACCTAACAAGGTAAAATATCCACCCAAGTCTCACCAAGGAACACTCCCCAAATAACACAATTCAAGTAAAGTATAGTAATCGCACATCAATGTTTGGGTACCCCGCACCGCTTTCTTGCTTGTTATTGAAGACATCATACACATAGAAAAAATACCTCCATTTTCACCGCAGTACCACTTCCACACCCGCCCGCACATACCTGGGCCACCACCACACATCCCGCCCGCAAACACTTGGACCACAACCGCTAACTCGCCCGCAGACACCTCAGCCAAAACAATCTCACATAACCATTCCTGCAAACACCTAGGCCAGAACAACCACTGCCACGCCCGAAGACTCCTGGGAGAGAAATATTCCATCATGCCTGAAGAAATCTAGGCCTCATCCCAAAGATAGTTGGGAAACAACATACCCGTAAACACATGGGCTATCCACCGCAACCACACTGACCGACGATTCTTGGGATAATAATGGACCTCAGACCATCACAGCCCGCCCGAAGATACTTTGGCTATCTGGGAAAGGGAGTAGAAAGGTGCTAATAACCATCAAATAATAGAAGTGTTCGGAAAACACCATCCCCAATGAGATGGGGGTGTTCGGCACTAAGTGATCAACATGGGTGGGGCGCGAATAAGAAACATAATAACTAAAAAATATATGTATAAGTAAAAAACACTCAACCCAACATAGGGTTTCCAAAGTCAATACAAGAACAAGAACACTCGTCCCTATTCATAGGAAGCACACTCATCACAACCGAGTCACAACTCACCCCCCAGAACCAATTCACATTTAACCTATTCTTACTTCCATGTTCAAGTAATCCCATTTAAATAATGTTCTGCACTTCTAGGATACTAACAGCATAAGCACAAACCTCAGGAAGAAGTTACAACCAACATCAATTTAAGCAATAACACCCGGATCTCTTACAAAGTCACAACAACAAAGGGATAAGGGATATCCCTTGAAGTACTGGAACAGAAGAAAACCCCAAGATATAGCCCCATGTTCCCAAAATTCAGGAGAAAATGGTTTCTCAACAACAGAGGATCCCACCACAATTCATGATATAAGAAGAGTAATCACATAACCTCAAATTCACAACCACCGAAAGTATAACAACAGGGGATCCCATACCTACCCACATCGCCACAGTAATCAGCATGTGAAAGAAACAACCAAACTGCCACCACCCACACATGGCAGGCCCATGCAGGTATTTTCATATTTAAATGATTTAACACACTCCATGGTTTCAATTCCACTGTGCTTTAACCGGTGTTATCACAAAAAAGGGTTGATCCTGATGCTTTCAATTTATTTAACCAAGTATACGTAATTAACCAATTCCATGTTACGGTTTTATGATTTTAAAAAAACATCAAGCTTCATTAGTGAAGAGAGAAAGAACACCAACAGACATGATTTTAAGTAAGCATGGGCCCGTATAATTGAAAACATATATCAACAATAAAAGAGTATATCATAACATCAGTCACCCCCCCCTTTAATTCTTTAAAGGTCGGTTCATTATCTTAGTTATGTTCGGTTTCATCAATTTCCATAGAGGAAAAAGAATACCCACCCCGCATGATACACAGAAAGGAGAGGCGAAGGAGAAAAAATCCCTATGTGAAGGATCAACATTATGTCATCACATGGAAACTAGAAAACAGAAGTGGCAGGAACTCCACAGAACGTGATCAAGGAAAACATCACAATAGGGGTAAAGGTCTTTGGGAGGAAGGGAACACAGAGCACAAGATGATCGAGAAAAAAAATCTAGGGATAAGCCTTTGGTTATAAAGGCTGATATACAACATTCATGGGATAGTTAAGATATAGAAATAAAAACATGAAACCGCGTAAGAAGCGGGATCGTGGGTTAACCACCTAACTAAGACAACCCACATGCTACTAAACAGTACCTTCCTTTCGGGGCAGTTTAAACTGACACACACCTCATGGTTTTTCTTTTAAGGGGTTACATCACAAATAATTTAATTTAAACTGGCATTAATGGGCTTTAAAAAAGTCTTAAAGGAGTCAAAACATTGTTTAATAAAAAAAATTTCAAAAAGGAGGCACTACTTGAAAACCTGTGGGGGTAGGCGAGAGCTACCAGTAGCCGAGAGCTACCAGTTGGTGACAGCTACCGGTAGCTGAGAGCTACTGGATGGAGACAGCTATAGGTAGATAAGAGCTACCGGTAGCCTAGAGTTACCTGAATCCAAGAGCCACCGGTATCCTAGAGGTACCTGTAGTCGAGGGCCACTGGTAGCCGAGGGATACCAGTACCCCAAGGTCATAGGTAGGCTAGGTCTACCGGTAGGTCGAGGCTACCGGTAGGCTAAGGCTACCACTAGGAGTCACCGAGAAGCTAGGATGGCCTTCCAGGCCACCCTAAACACCTCAAATATCAGATTTTTTCAATGTAATGGACCCCAAAAACACGGTCCATTACATCAGATACTTCTCAAACTATTCTCATCCCTGAGAATATATGAACAACCCAGAAAAGAGAAAAGTGGGGTCCAAACAACCACCCTCTTAAGATACTTCTCAGGGGAAAACCCCAGAGTTGTTTCAAAGTTGGAACAGAACCCTCCCCCTACATCTAGGAATACACCCCCATGATTTATCAACCACAATCACTCACAACAAGCACAAGGATCACATATCCACACATGATTTAGGGAGTCCCCTCCAACATATTAGGATATTATCCGCTTTGGGTGGAACTGACTCGCCCGCAAGAGTTTAATCGCTGCCACATTAATGCTTCCGGATTAGCTATAAGGGTTTCCCATCATCAAACATTCGTACACTCACACACAGAGAATAGGGAACAGATCATCTAATAGCTAATAAAAACCATAATTTCATATATTAAAGCACAAGGTACAACATCTCAATGATCAGAACAAAAACAACAAAGAAGTCAAAATAGCTCTGGGTACTAAACGCGTAACTGGGCATCCCGCTCCCATGGGCTCTCTTCCAGGCCACCATGACTCCACAACAAACAAACCAAGGGGATGGTTCATCCATGAAGCAATTTTTTCCTTACGATCCTCCATCTTGATTGGTCATTCTATGAAGGTCACATCGTCTTCGACATCTAACTCTCCCCAACCGATGATGTGGGGGTCGTCGCGTAGATATCAACAAAGATAGGACACATGGAATACATTGTGTATCCTCAGTAGCGGCGGTGGTAGTGCTAGCTGATAAGACACTTCCCCAAACCACCTCAATACATCGAAGTGTCTGATGAACCAGGGAGAAAGCTTTCTTCCCCTTCCAAACCTCCTCTCCCCATGCCGAGGGGAGACCATCAAAAACATGTGGTCCCCGACCTCGAAATCCAAGGGTCTCCTCCTATCATTGGCATATGACTTCTACCGGTATTGTGCTGCCTTCATCCATTCTCTTATAAGCTAAACCTTATCTGTCATGCTCGGCACCACGTCCAGGATAAGAACACATGCTTCCCCAACCTCAGTCCAGCACACAATTGAGTGACACGACCTTACATATAGGGCTTCGAATGGATCCATGCCAATGGTAGAGTGATGGGTATTATTGTATGCGAACTCTACCAGAGGAAAGTGTCACACCCATGATACCCCGAACTCTAGAATGCATGATTAGAGCATATCTTCCCGGGTCTGGTTGGTGCGCTCTATCATCCCATCTGTCTGGGGGTGGAAGGTAGTGGTAAGGCGTAGTTGGGTGCGAAAAGAATACTACAAACCCCTCCAAACACGTGAGGTAAATCATGAATCCCGGTCCAAGACTATGGAACTCGGAACTCCCAGCAACCAAACTACTTCATCCACATACTTCTGTGCTAGAGGGTCCACTGAACTCGACTCCTTAATCACCAGAAAGTGAGCCGACTTCGTCAAGTGGTCCACTACTACACAGATGGCTTCATAGCCCCCCTGCACCTTGGGTAGTCCCATGGAGAAATCCAATGAGATGTCATCCTACGTGCACCTGGGGACATCTAATGCTTCCAAAAACCTACCTGGAACATGATGTTCAACCTTTACTTGATGACACACTAGTCAGTTGGCCAAAAACTCTGCAACTGCTCGCTTTACTCTGGGCCACCAAAGCTGTCTCCTTAGACCCTGGTCCATCTTGGAAACTCCAAGGTGTACCTCTAGGGGTGAGTTGTGGAACTCACTATGAACCTTGCCACGCATCGCCTCTTGATCAAACATCTTCTCCCGAAGGAGTATCCGATTTTGACCATCATCCATCCACCCTTCCGGAGCATCACCCTGGTCAACTCGGTCACGCATCACTTCACACTTTGGGTCTCCCCACTGAGACTCTTCCACCTGAACCACTATGGAGGGAACTACAGTTATTTAAAATAGACAACCTCTTCCACCATCCACCGTTGCATCCAAATACAAGGACACTAACTCTTCCATCGCTCTCCAAGCATTTTCAGATTCCTGAACTAATTCCTTCTGTAATTTCCTAATCAAATCATCGGCCACTATATTACCTTTTCTTGAAGTGTAGGAAATCTCGATGTCATAATCTTAGAGGAACTCCATCCACCTTCACTGCAGTAAGATTTGGTCCCACTGGGAGAAGATATACTGCAAGCTTTTGTGATTCGTGAAGACCACAACGTGTTCTCTGATTAGGTAATGCCACCAAACTTTAGTGCAAAAACGACCGCTACAAGATCCAGATCGTTGGTGGGATAATTATTGTCATGGGGATGTAACTTCTTAGACCCATAAGAGATCACCCTTTGTCTCTGCATCCACACACACTTGAGACCTTGCCCTGAAGCATCACAAAACATCTCATATGCTGCCCTTCTTCTAGTAGTCTCAGCACTAGGGCACTAACCAACTTCTCCATCAGATAGCTGAAGTCTGCCTCACACAACTCACTCCACAAGAAAATCTGGTCCTTGTTCAATTCTATCATAGGTGCTGAAACTTGGGAGAAGTAGTGTACGAACCTCCGATAGTAACCTGCCAGCCCGAGGAAGCTGCGAACCTCTGCCAAGTTCTTGGGTGCTTCCCAATAAGCAACTACCTCAACCATTGATGGGTCCACCGCTACCCCTTGCTCGGACACTACGTTCCAAATGAAGTTCACTTCTCATGTCCAGAACTTTCATTTCGACAACTTCCCATAGAGTTGGTGCTATTGGAGGACCTCCAAAACCATCCTCAGGTGCTCAGTGTGGTCCTCCTATGATCTTGAGTAGATCAGGATGTTGTCAATGAACACGACTACGAACCGATCCAGATACTCCCTGACGATAGATTTCTTAATCCCCACGAACACAGCTAGAGTTTTCGCAACTCTGAAAGGCATGACTACAACACGAAGTGCCTATATCTGCACCGGAAGGTCGTCTTCGAGATGTCGCCCTTTTTTAACCTCAACTAGTGATACCTAGACCGAAGGTAGAGCTTTGAGAACTATCCTTCCCCTTTCAGCTGGTCAAAGAGATCATCTATCCTTGGAAGAGGGTAGGGATTCTTGACCGTTACCTGATTTATCCTCATGTAGTCTATGCACAGCCTTAGACCGACAACCTCCTTCTGTGAAAACAACAAAAGAGCACCCCATGGTGACACACTCGGTCGAACCAAACCCTTCTTCATTAGATCATCAATCTGAATCCGCAAGATCCGTAGCTCCGAAGGCTCCATCCGGTAGGGAGCCATCAAAATCGTACAAGCACCAGGCTACAAGTCTATCCCAAACTTGATATCACGTTGAGGGGGTAGAGTTTTCACCTCCTCAGGAAAGACGTCCATAAACTCACTGACAGTCCCTGGTACCACCACCATCTCAGCATCCACTGAGTCTACTAATAGCATGGCTTACATGGAGAGGAGGGGTTCCTCTCACCTGCTGCCATTCTGGACACTCTGCTCGTAGGTGAAATTAACACGTCGACCGCCCAATTCCGATAACACAACACTTCGTTGGAAGCATACGATGATGGCACACATAGAGAATAGCCAGTCGATGCCTAGGATGACATCGTATGGTTGTATCTATAGCACTAGTAGATCCTTGATTGACTGATGTGGACCTTTCATCAGTCTTCATCCTCTACAAACATATAAAAAGTCGGTCTGACCTCCGATAGGTGTGCTCATCACCAGGGGCACTAGAAGCCTCTCAGAATCTAAACCTAGATCACGGCCTAGACCGGGTGCTACAATGTAGTGAAATGCTCTGGTATCGAACAAGGCGTAAGCAAGGGTACTGAACACACTGATCATACCTCGAACAACCTCCGGTAATGTTGGAACTGTTGCCTCCGCGACATGCAACTGTCCATGCCCAGCTCCTCTAGACAACCTTTCATCTTCATGTCTGAGGTTCTGCCCTCATACTTCTCGAGGGTCTGCTGATGGAAAGCACAAAGATTATTCTGCCATTGATCATCCTCCTCTTCTCGATCATCCCTCTGTCGATCGACCATGTCAACCTTCTGGGCCTTGATCACCCACACCACTCATGGTCGTCTCCTAGGTGCCATACTTGCAAGGTAAACAAGGAATGCCTAAGCCCAAGTAGTGCAGAATATTGTTCTTACATTTTATTTGACTTATTTATTTCTTTTTAATCACCTACAAACCAATGAAACATGAGAACACAAGTTATTATGATTCTTTAAAATTACCTAGGGCCTCTACCCTGCAAGCAGTGTGGCCTCATGTGGTTTTTAGGTAGGACTAGAGTCCTTGCATCGGATCACAGGGGCCCTAAATTCTTGTGTTCTTGTCGGTCTTCCCTGTCCCAATTCACACACCAAGGTCACCCAACACCGTTTCCATTCCATCCCATGCAACCCCCACTGTGCCTAACTCCAGACTCCATCCTATCTCTCAACCCACCTTTGATACCATTCTATCACGACCCTCCTTCACCAAAAGGAGGGAAGGGTCAGCAGATTTCTAGGCCCTTCTATATTTATGTTGAAGGAGAGATAATGATTTCTGAAACCTGAATTCATTAGGTCCCGATGTGGTGACCAACACCAAGGGTATGGAATCACACAATAAATGGAAGGCATTACCCCTTTTCATTTAATTGGATCGGGTGATAAGATAGTGAATACCACAACACCAAAACTGAAAGTGCAAGTGAGACTAAAAGTAAACCATTCTCATATGCATATTCAAAGGTAAAAGATACAAGTCATAAAACTACAAAGGTGAAAATATACCATTAAAAGGAAAAAATCAACAGGAACTTCTCCAAAGGTCTAAGCTAGTATGGCTCCGCACGATCCATGAATTCCTCCTAGAAACCTGAAAGTAGTTTTATATACGTAGGGTGAGCATACAAGTACACTAAGTAGGTAAAACCAAAGACCCTAGTGCCCATGTGAGGAGACATACTAATGCCCCGTGGAAAAAGAGATAACCAAACACCTAACAAGGTAAATTATCCACCCAAGCCTCACTAAGGAACACTCCACAAATAACGAAAGTCATGTAATGTATAGTAATAGAACATTGCTTTTTGGGTACCACATGCCTTTTTCACACTGGTTATTGAAGAAATATTATGCATCGAACCAATCCCTCCATTCTCACTTCAATCCCACTGCCACACCCGCCCGCACACACCTTGGCCACAACAACACATCCCGCCTGCAAACACATGGGCCAAAACTGTTATCCCTCTCGTAGACACCTGGGCCACAACAATATCACGTAACCATTCCCAAAAACATATAGGCCAGAACAACCACTGCCACTCCCGAAGACACCTGGGCCAGAATGCTACTGTCATGCCCGAAGACACCTTGGCCTCATCCCGAAGATACATGGGAAACAACCTTCCCGTAAATACCTAGGCCAACCACTGCAACCACCCCACCCGCAGATTCATGGGCTAATAATAGACCTCAGGCCATCACAGCTTGCCCGAAGACACTTGGGATATCCGGGAAAGGGAGATGAAAAGAGTTAATAACTGGTCACTAATAGATGTGTTGGGAAAAACACCCTCCCCCATCAAATGGGGGTGTTCAGAACTTAGTGCTCAACTTGGGTGGGGAACGAATAATAAACATAAGAACTACAAAATATATGTATAATTAACTAACACTCAACCCAACCTAGGGTTTCCAAATCCAATCCAAGCATAATCACACACGTCCCTATTCATAGGAAGCACACTGCTCACAACAAAGTGACAACTCACCCACCATAACCAATTGCCTTTTAATCTATTCTTGCTTCCATTTTCAAGTAATCTCACTTAAATAAAGTTCTACACTACTATGAAACTAAAAAAATAAGCACAAATCAAGGGAAAAAGTTACAACCAACAACAATTTAAGCATTCACACCTGGTTCTCTTGAAATGTCACAATAAGAAAGGGATAAGGCATATCCCTCGAAGTACTCGAACCAAAGAAAACCCCAAGATACAGCCCCATGTTCCCAAAATCTAAGAGCCAATGGTTTTTCAACAACAGAGGATCCCACCCCAATTCGTGATATAAGAAGAGTAATCACATATCATAAAATCCACAACCAGCAAACGTATAACAACAGGGGATCCCATCCCCACCTTCATCACCCCATCAATCGGCATGTGAATGAAACAACCAAACCGCAACCACCAACAAAATGAAAGCCCATGTATGTATTTTCAGATATGAAAGATTTAACACACTCCATGGTTTCAATACCACTATTCTTTAACCAGGGTTATCACAGAAAAGGGTTGATCATGGTGCTTTCAATTTATTTAACTGAGTATACAAAATTGACCAATTCCATGTTACAGTTATTAAAATATCCAAAAACACCAAGGTTAATTAGTGAACAGAGAAAGACCACCAACGTCCATGATTTTCAATGAGCATAGGACCATATAATTCACAACATATATCAATAATAAAATAGTATAACAGAACATCGGTCACACCCCCTTTCATTCATTAAAGGTCGGTTCATTATCTTCGTTATGTTCAATTTCATCAATTTCCACAGGGAAAAAAGCATACCCACCCCACATGATACACAGAATGGAGAGGTGAAGGAGAAAAAATACTTACTTGAAGGATCGACGTTTATTCCTCACAATGAAATTGGAAAACATGAGTCGAAGGAACTCCACAGAACACGATCAAGGAAAACTTCGCAATAGGGGTACGACTCGTCAGGAGGAAGGGTACTCCGAGCGCTTGATGATCAATAAAAGAATACAAGGGAGAATTAGTTGGTTATAAAGGATGAGTTATATCATTCCCAAGATGGTTAATATATGGAAAGAAAAACCTGAAACTACGTAAGAAGTGGGATTGTGTGTTGACCACGTGGCTGAGACACCCCAAACGCTACTTAAAGGTACCCGCCTTTCTGGGTGGTTTAAACTAATGCAAACCTCATGGTTTTTCATTTAAGGGGGTACCTCACCAATAATTTAATTTAAATGGGAATTAATGGGCTTTTAAATAGGCTTAAAGGGGTCAAAAGATGGTTTAAACCCCAATTTCTGCAAAAAGGAGGCGCCATTGGAAAACCCATGGGGGTAGGTGAGAGCCACCGGTAGCCGAGAGCTACCGGTGGGCGAGAGCTACCGGTTGGTGATAGCTACCGATAGCTGAGAGCTACCAGATGGCGATAGGTACCAGTAGTTGAGTGCAATTGTTAGCCTAGAGTTACTACTATCAGAGAGCTACCAGTTGCCTAGAGGTAACGGTAGTAGAGATCCATCAGTAGCCAAGAGCTACCGGTAGCCGAGAGCCATCAGTCGATGAGAGCCACCGGTAGCCGAGAGCTACCGGTAGCCGAGGGCTACCGGTACCCCAAGGTCACCAGTGGGATAGGTCTACTTATAAGTCGAGGCTACCAGTATGCCAAGGCTACCACTTGGAGTCATCGAGAAGGTGGGATGGTCTTCCATGCCACCTAGAACACCTCAAATATCATATTTTTACCATGTAATGGACCCCATCAACTAGGGACATTACATGAACTATCAATAATATGATTTTAACATATTTAAAAAATTATTTCATGGATAATATGATGTTTGAAAAAACAATTTGAATTAAAAATCACATTAAAAATACTTGTTAATATTATTTAAAACATGAACTACATCATTAGGTTCATAATTCACTTCATGTAACATATGGAAGAAACAATTAATTTTAAATTTCATTATAAATTATTTTATATCAATAAAATTATAATAATAAAATTATTAATTTAACATTCTTCTTATGTTGTTTTCCCAACAAAAAAATATTTCCATTTCATTTATTACCATTATTATAAAATTAACACCTTCTAACAAAATAATAAAAAACATTCTAAATAGATTAATAAACATAACATATTATCTATTAAATTAAGTTCAAAACAATATCATAATAAACACATGTTATCACTATAACCCCAACCAAATCCTTTTCATTATGTAGTTTATTATATATTAAGGTCAATACCAACACCACCGAAAAATAGAAATCATGTTGAATTTTTGATTTAATAAATTATAAAAGGACAAAAAATGAATCCACAACCCCAATATGTCAAATTTCATCAAACGAGAATGGAATAACAACATGGATCACTGATCACCTCTCTCATAAAGAGAGTTACATCCCTCCAAGAACAACACCACATAATCACACAAACCAAAATTAAATGAATATATATTAGAATTATGGAGACAAAATACCATAATATAGAATTATATTATGAGTGAAAAAAAGATAAACACATAAGAAATAGTTACAGACGAGGAAGAACTCACCTCACAGAACCACAAATCGATATCTTGAGGAAATGGACATCACCTAATTTAATGTTTTATAAAATTAATTGAAAAATATATATTGGGTGACTAGGTTGGAGAGATAAATACAAGAAAAAATTGGTTTTAGAGGGGGTTCCAGTCGTTATAGATGTTCAGAATAACATAACACCATAGTGAATGCCACATGACCATCATGATGAATTGGCTAAAATTATAATTATTATGTTTTTACAAAAGGATCAATTCTATAACATCCCTATTAAACCTAGTATCTAATAATCAAAGCCTATACTTTATTACAAATCCTATTAAATAGAAAGAGATATATAGTTATAGATAAAAAACTATACCAGTAGACATATTAACCAAAAAGAAATTTATGTTATAGGATAACCCTCATGGCGTGGATACCCTGAAACTGGTAGAACAACTCAATTTCACCTATTAGGCTTTTATATCATTGAAAGACACTTTATTCCATAATACTCAACCAATATTCACTACATAAATATTCAATTGTGTTGTTAGGATAAAAATGATAGTGTTTATAAAATTATTTTTCCAATGACCCTACACCAAACCATGATATCCATACCAAAGCAGTACACCTTATTTAATAGCCTAGGGATCTATTCCAAATAATTTTATATAGATATTATTTCACAAGATAACTCCACTTCTCTACCCTGAGTCTCCTCTCAATACCTCTGATTTATCAAACACATAATGGAAGGGATGAAAGGATATATGACCTTAATATTTTCCTTTTAAGTTATCATTTCCACAACTTCATCAAAGTTTCATAATGTCATTTATTTATTATAATTAGGTAATAGTTACCCTGAAATTTTATGGTGTGTGCCTTTTTCTATGGAGTCCCGTTATAATTTGATCTAGTAGATTATCCATAAGAAGGAATTTTTGGGTGTTGAAGAGAACCTCAACTCATGATATTTGTGGAGGACAATAGATGTATATCAACAATAAGAATATTTAGTGATCGTGTATGTGAATATTGAATATCGGAATAATTGGGATATCAATAGGAGAATGTCAACTCAAATAATTAGTGAATCAAAGAGGAGAGTCGCAAATATTTTTATATTTGGGGAACCAAGAGGAGAATCTCAAATCATGGAATGACTTGGAAGCCAAGATGATTATATAAACATAAGTTATTTGGGGAAATGTATGTACTTGATTTATGGAGTTTTAGGGAAACCAATATGGTGATAACAACCCAATGTGTTCTTGAGATAAATTTGAATATTCAAAGCATCATATCCCAAATCATATTTGAAACATCCAACGAATTCCATTTTATTATTATTGATTTTTTATATGGTTTATATATAAAACATAAGGGATTGGGAAGGCTCTAGAAAGTACCATTTTTATGATCCCAATTGGGGGTGTGTGGGTAGATCCCCCTTGTTATGGACCAATGGAAACCTAGGTAGGTTTCATTGGTGAATGGAAACCTATGTATGTTACATTGGAAAATGGATTACTCATTATACACATAATCTATGGGTGTATCTATTAATAGGATGGCTATCGAATATGTGCATAGTTTGCAAAATGGGTACTCAAGAGGTTTGGATCCTATGTGTTTTTATCCCTAGGAGGTTGGATCCTAGGAAATCATCACCCATATGTATTGGTTCATTTGGTACAAATCCATTATTCTGGGGAATAGAATAGAATTTTCTAACCCATATACCATGTTTTTTTAGAAAATGACCTGAATGAGGGTTATGTTTGTTATAGTGGCTCGACACACTTGTCTACATGGTGAACATTCGGGAAATTGTACTTGGTGTTGAAATAAAGTGTTTCTATGATCTTTTTATATGAAATCCATATCTTGGAGACTGTTAATGCACGGTAACTTCTCATAACCACTTCGGGTTCCTAGGTGTTCCACATGTTCATGTTCAAGGATATATCGATGTTTTTT
This sequence comes from Viscum album, assembly GCA_963277665.1. Lineage (NCBI taxonomy): Eukaryota > Viridiplantae > Streptophyta > Magnoliopsida > Santalales > Viscaceae > Viscum > Viscum album. The sequence goes on along the minus strand of OY728160.1, from coordinate 370,722,811 downwards.
AATTTATTTAATATGGGAATGAAAATAGAGTTTTTCTAGGTACATATGTAGAATTTGACTATTTGTATTCTCTAATATATATTGAAATGATTCACACGGGTGGGTGAGGAATATTAGGATCCCCTATGGTGCATACCATATATACAAAAAATATGGAGTCTATAGTAGTAAAAAACACAACATAAGCTATTGGGAACACAAATATCTAGACATGTATCTAAACACTATATTTTCATTGGTGTAGATGTTGGAAAAAAAATTCCATATATAGTCCAACTAAAAATGACTATATATTTTGACCTGTATGTCTTTTTTATTAAAAAATATATAAAATAAAATCTTTTGAAATTAATTATGCCACTATATACAGGTTTAATAAAAAAACATGGGATTTCAATAGATGAGGATTAATGCAACATCCTGTAAGAATAAATTTTATGATTAAATCTCCATTTTCTCTAAATATAGGCTAAACTCATGACCTTCTATTTGTGAGAGGATCTCACCACTATATAACTATATTGGGATATATTGTTAAATGATCCACATCCATCGGTATGTGAAAGTCATGTTGACTAAATATATATCACTTTTATCTTCTTCATCGAGTTTGATATGTTAACATCATAAACAAAACTCATGTTAATTGAGTGAGGATGAATTATGAAATTGTTGTAAAATATGTGTCATAATTATTTAGTGAAAAAATTCCCTCATCCCCCATTCAATTTGCTTCATTCGGAATGATCATAATATAATTTGGCAGTGTTAAGGAGAACTTATCCTCATTTCATTTTAATTAAGTATCTTCCCATGGTGAATCTTCAATAAGACTCTCACTAAGAGGAGAATCTCGAATAAAGACATTTAATATTATAGATATGAATTCTTTGTAGAAATATGTATATTTAAGAAAAAGGAATAATCAACTAGAGGATTTTGGAAGTTGTAGAGGATAATTGAATCAAGGATTATAACATGCCAATACGATTACTCACCTAGATGTATTTGGGTTATTAATATAATGAATAATGAACTATGGGGTTTTAATTCACCCAAAGGAATAATCAAATACAGTAATTTCATGTCTCCATGAGAAATAATTTACTCATGAATTTTGATCCACCAAAAGGAATAATAATTTAAAAGAATTTTATTCTCAAATTTGAATAATAAAATCAAGGAATTTGAAGTCAATAATAAGAATACATTAACTAAGGGTTTTTACATTAAAAGTGTAATAATAATCATAATGAATTTTATTGTAAAATATGAATAATTAACTCAAGTAATATTATTTTATTTGTTGAATAATATACCAAAGTAATTGGAGTCTAAAGAGGAATATTGGACTCAATAAAATTTCATTTTCATAGTGGAATAATTAATTCAATTAATTTTAATTACCAAGAGTAGTAGTTGAATAATGTTTTTTATTATATATCATGAATAATCAACATGAAAATCTCAGATTTCTAAGATGAATAATTGACTCATGGAATTATAGTTACCAAGTTGAATACCTGATTCATATAATTCGATTCACTAATAGGAATAATTAACTTGAGGGATATGATTTTACTAAGAGAAATAAATTTATTATGGATTTTTATTACCCATGAGGAATAAATGACCCATGTAAAATATTTTCTAAAAGAGGAATAATCTACTCAAAAAAAATCGAGTCATTTAGTTTAAAATTATAATAATAAACTCTAGGATATTTTTTTTATAAGTGTAATAATTTTCTAATGGAATTTTATGTCTGTATATAGTGTTAATAAAAGAGAACCCCATGTTAATTGGTGGTCCCAAATGCTAGGATGGTATGGGGGAATGTAATGAATGTGTAATTTTATGTTGGATCTGATATAAAAGATCTTGAAATAACTACATATCGTATAATAAAAAAAATCCAAACACAAATTTTTCTTGACATATGATTTTTCATTCTGATATGGTGTCCAAATGAGAAGGAACTCGATCGTCATACCTAGGAAAAAATATTTGGGTTTCTAAATTTTCCCTACTATTTATCCTATATAGAACACTAGAAGTGAATCTAAAGACCATGCATAGATAGGGTATGGATGAAATTAAAATTTTGGGATGTATATGAGATATTTTATAAGTTCATCACTAAATATCATGTGGTAATAAGAATCATTACACATTTATTTCAAAGAAAGGGTATCTTTTTATAGATTTCTCTAATACACATTAGAAAGTAAAATTGAATGAATTAATTCTATTTTGATGGATGGATGAATGAATCCTATGAAGAATTAGTAAAGGCGTCAACAATAGGGATAAATTGAAAATAATTTGTCATGTCTGGTACTATGTAATGTGATCTGGATGTCACCATGTATCCTATAATAATATAGATCAATCTACGAGATGTTCTCAAAAAAATGTCATATTATTAATTTTTCTCATATAAAAAAGAAAATATTATGGATTAATCCTATCAAATGTATATTTTAGTCGAACCAATAAGAAATATATGACCTCACATTTGGAACTATTACTTAGATATGTCCCTTATGTAAAATAATTATGTAACATTTAATAGACTGCTCCAATAATTCTATTGTCTTCATAGGTGGATCATTATGTCACGCATTTTGTTTTTCGGTTTTGAGGACGGTGAACCCAAATTGATTTTTTCAATTGGTGAATAATGACTCATGGGTTTCTATTTTCTAATAATATTTTCAATATTAACGAAATTTGAGTCCTCATAAACACATCATTCCCAATTATGAATGGGTAATAAAGTATGACACCATAATATTACTTTGGCAACAAGTGTGATTCATGAATATATAACACCAAGTGTAATTCAAGTCATGTGTACAATTGGATTATCAAATGGATTAGTAATTAAATATGAATTCCCAAGACCATAGTAAATATTGAAAGTTGCGAATTGGTCAAACACTAGTAATGATGGGACCACCCTCACATCATTTAGAAAAAGAACGTAGGGTTGAGGGTGACATTAAATTTTGGGTAAAAAACATTCACTTGGGATTACATAGTTTATCATAAGAAAATATGTTTTTAACATCAATATGGGGTTCTTGGAGATATTTAAATCACCCCATTTCTAATTTCATTGAAAGGCGGAATGAATAGTCTATGTTCATTTTTTAGGTTTCTTAGAGTGGAATCTTTACTAATGTCTTCTTACATCACCAAGAGGATAATAATAACTCAAGTTTTTCTGTTTGTGAAGAAATAAAAATCAATAATATGATGTGGATATATGGAGAAAAGGATATCCAATAAGGGTTTAAGAAACACTAAGGTTCTGTCACTCTATATTGAAGACATTATCAAGGTGAAATGATATGAAATGAAATGGATTGGGTACATGATCACATGATTGGGTAGCCTATTCAATAATAATATATAGACATTTACTAAAATAAAATGATCTGATTGCATAATTTATGATAACATGTATGGGGAAAATTACAGATAATCTATATTCTTCATAGTCTACTGAGTCAGTATGTAATATTTTCATTTTTTTGTGGAAATTTTTCTGTCTCTAAAATAAATAATCCGTTTGTACTTTGTGCGCACAATTTTTATTAATTCAAGAAAGTGAAAGGCTTAATGAGTTACCAATTAATTTTTTATAAGACCATCCATAATGTGTTTCAAAAACTATGAATCATTTTGTAATTTTTTTATATTCATATATTCTAACTCTATCCTTAGCCATGAATGTGAAAGGAATATTGAGAAGAAAATTGTCCTTTTCTGAGGCCTCCCTTTATGTGCTTTCAACCTGAAAATGTTTTTTTTCATTTCTCAACGTTTTTTACACTCTATATTTTTTATAATCTATCAATGTGAATATATTTTTGATAAATGTCTATAAATTTTAAATTTACTCTCTTTTTGGGTTTTTAATCTACATTTCCCATATTTCTTTTTATTTTCAACTTTCTGGTCATGCTATTTAGGCCATGTTAGGGTGATGTTTAAGGTATTACATCTTTGACCATAATTAATGATGTTTAATGTCATAAATATTTTCCAAAAATTTATTTATGTTCAATGTAATATAAATTTTTCCAAATATTATATTTATTATTCATTAAAAGGGTATTAATTACCCACCATGAAATGTACAACCCATGTTGGGAGGTAGTCTCAAATAGAATGAAAAGTGCATGCAGATAAGTGCTTTAATTATATGAATTATGTATCAAAATTATTGAACACATATATCTTCTACTAATAGTGTGGTTCCACATATGTAGATAAAGGTGGAAATTATCACATTTCAATGATGAACCCTACACAAATAGGACCTATGTTTTTTATAATAATGAAAATAGTTTACAGCCACATTGCAAAATGTAAATTATTTCTCATATTTTAATGTCATGATATTAAGACCATGATAGGTTCATTAAGGCACCATAAATTTATATATAACATAATCGCAATAAAATAGTATGGATTCAATATTTACCCTAGATAGGGGAGATGATCCCTAACCCGATGTTATTTTTTTCAATCAAAATATCTGTGTGGATTTGAGGCTTGAATGGGATATGAATTTACATTTGGTACCCAGATAAGATACCCAGTTATGAATATTTATATTATAATATATGATTCAAACCACATGTAGTTATAAATATAAGATTTTTTTCATCCCGATTATGATGTATTATAGGAATCTCGAAATGAACTAGAGACCTCATGAAATACTTTAGAATAGAGGATAATGTGGGAAGGATAATTTTTATAGAGCTTATGAATAATGATATAAGTGTCACTATATATCATATTATGACAACAATAAATCGAAAAATTGTTCTATAAAAGGTTCAATTGTATTATATGTTAGGTTTACCTTGAAATTATTGAAGTAAAAGCTGTACATACCCATAATGTTTCATAAAAAAGTTAAATATCATATATATCTAGATATTATGTAAAAAGGGTCCCAAAATTTTCTTGGGTGTGATAGGCCAATCCAAATAGTTTATAGTAATGATGTCTAGACCATTTAGTATTTTAGGTTAATATAATAACAATTTACTTATATAGATATGCACTTTATAGTCATGAAAAATAGAGCCTCCTCAATATTTTCTGCTTTCTATAGGGATATTGACCCATAAATAATTTCAAATCTATATGAATAAAATGTCACTTATGAGCTAAAAAGTTTCATCAAATATCTAAACCAATGATTATAGACAATTCACAATTAATAATAGTTTAATTATTAGTATTATAGGAACTACAACTATTCTATATAAAAGTACCACATGGATGTTGGTTGAATCAAATTTGAGATAGAAAACATTCCCTAATAGATATTTAGCATATTAGGGGAAAAATGATACTCACCATTATTTCCTAGGAGTATATTAAAGTTTTTATGTTACCACATTACAAATTTCTAGTATTGCGGAAACCAATAGTTGAATCTATACATGTTTTTGTGGAATTCCTTGAAAATACTATTCACTATGTATTTTACATTCTTCAAGAGCTGACTATCGAATTGGGGATTTTGGGTTTCTAGTGATATAGAAATAAAGGGTATATTTTATCATGAGGAAGAATATGGGTTTTAATGGGTTTTAAATACTATGTATTTGTATAATCATGTGTCATGAAGTCTATATAATAAAGTGGAATATAATATAATTTAAAAGGAGGGTAAATAAACCGTTACAAAAAATATAGTGTTGACTAGAGATATAATTTTAATCGTGTTCATTCATTGGGTAAACCTTCTAAATCATTTTTAGAGAATATATTTGATCATTAATTTCACATATCCTAAACAAAATAGGTCTTTCCTTTAAATAATGATCACTTATGATGATGGAGGCATGAAATTTAAGGTCATTCGTGATAGACAACACAAAATAGTATGAGGTCTTATTGGATTAAACCAAAAATAAATAGTTTTGCCATGTATTAAATTCCTCATTTTTCCGATTATAAGGAATTATTATTAGGCCCTTTTTTGTAATTTTATAGTAATGATGTGATTACATGATATTTACCTGTGAATTTTCCCAAAATATTGAGTAGAATCAAACATAGCCTACATAAATTTTGAAAAATTTAAGATGAATATTAAATAAATAAAAAATAATAAAAGCCCTATAACAAAAAATTTTAGTGTATTCCAATACTAGATACACAATCATTTTATATCATGAAGGATCTTCAATAAATCCAAAAATATTTTTTCCTCAACGTACCCTTCGTATACATATCTTATAGATATCATTTCTTCATAACCATAGGGAAAAAAATTTTAAAGGTGCATTTCATATTCTTGATAAGTTTAAATATGGGTGTTATTAATAGATGGTCATATGAAAAAATAATATATTAATAAGTTAATGATAGAGTGATCAAAACATATAAATTTTAGATGCAATAATTAACAGATCATAAATCATGAGTCTTGGCATAAAGCTTTTCTATTTCAAAATACAAGAGTCGTAAAAGTGAGAAATAATAATTAATAAATCATGTACCATGGGATAATCTCATAATAATAATATCATGTAATAGAAATTTAAAACATAATTAATCTTAGAAAATCATTTCATTAGTTATGTATTATTTCTTAGATGAGCATCATAGAGTGGACACCGTTCTTTAATAGTTTTATTTCACTCCTAGACCACTTTTCATTCGTTGAATGAGTTCCCTACCTATACTATTAAAATTATATCTGGGGACATAAATCATCACTAAATGAATTATATGAATACATAGATATAAGAACACATGTTGCATTATGAATTCCATTATTTTTTATTCCACGTGATCATAAAAACAACTATCATTTCATCATAGAATTTATATATTCATCAACATATAACCAAGGTTCATCCCCTAGGTGTCATAAAAATTAATAGGGTTATTCACCAATGTATCGTGAAAATTATCATATCTAGAGATTAAATAATTTACCCAAATAAATGTAGAGCTATCATGGAACACCCTTAAAATATATTTATTTTCATGTGATGAAAATACATAATAAACACACATTTCATAAAAATTCCAAAAAATAAAAGATAAGGGTTTCTTTTCGAAATCATGACATTTTAAAAGTGCATAAAAACATGATTGTTATGTATTTTATAAACCATGGAAAAGGAATGAGGGTTTCATGTTTGTAAATTCCAGAATCAAATATATCAATTTTTTTCCTTTATGAATACTCATATAATCTAAATTGGTTTGGCAATTCAAAAAATTAAAACAATATAATTTCTTGACAAAAAGATAGATATATTTTGAGATGATGTTTCTATTGCATAATCCTATACAAAATGATTTTAGAAATTATTGAAAAGAGAGGGGAAAATGTCAATCACTCATAAATAACTCATTATACACTGTGGTTACCAAATAAAAATAAATAATATCATGGTATGGATATTATAATGAAATACCACATGAAAAGGAAACAAGAAAAATAATAGAATATGTGATTTCTTTTACGAAAAATCTAGCAGCCTAAAGGCATCACATAAAATTTAGAAAAATAATTTTATTATATTGGAAAGGGTATCTCGTAATCTAGAAATAAAATGGGCATCCATAAGAAAATATTAGAACATACTTCAACATAATAAGATGGAAACTAGAAGACCTAACATAAAGGATGTCATGACCTGGAATATAAGGGTTAAAAGTTCTCTTCCCATGAAGAGTACCATCAAAAGATAAAAGGAAAGGGCCTTGGGGGTCTTGAGTGAACCTTGGTAGTAATCATTGGGAGGTAAAAAAGACAAGATATTAATTTATAATTAATATGGAATGAATGTAATGATGAAATGGAATGGTATTTATAAAAAAATTGTGGGAATATTAATTTATTTTCCAAGGGAGAACTCATCAATGGAATTTGTAAAACCATGGGCTTTACCATGGTATTGGCCACATGGTACACCTAAAAATATATTTTAATATTCATAAGTAGACAAGAATTATTACATCATTGTTACATCATTAATGAGGACATTAAACACGCTGAAAAGTAAAACTATGTTTTTACTACTCACCGAAAACAAAACATTTTTAAAAAATAACATAAATTCACCCTAAACTAATATAAATTCTCTGAATTAAAAAATAAACTCCATTTTATGAAAATAATTTTCTAATTATGATATATTTAATTTAAAATTAGAACAAATATTTACCTGAAAAAATTAAAAATACTTAACTAATAATTTACAAAATTGTTATTTTCTACTGCTATTATATCACATTACCATTCAAGATACCTAAACATTATTTATAAAATCTTATGTGATGTTTCATTTCCATTGGACACATTACTATTCATAAGGGTAATATTACTATTTATACATTACTATTCACTAAAAATCATGTTTCTCTTATTAGACTCTAAATTTCATACCGATCTCAACTGTAGAAGACCATTTTTAGAAAATAATTTCATAATATTAATTATTTAATTCATAAAAAAATACATTAAAATACCCTTTTTCCAAAATTCACCAATACAACAGAGCTTCTATAAATTACACCTATACTTATCTTAATATTTTAAATCCACAATTTTTATCATAATAATTAATATAAAAAATTATTAAAAAACATTAATCAAAGTAACTAATTCCTCATTACATATCCCCTTATAAATTATACGTAGGACGCAAGATTAATGTGGGATATGGTGATAAAATATTGGGGAGGCTTATACACCAATTCCTGAGTGATGATTTCTGTCATCTTCAACATCTCCTATAACTGATTCCGTTCAAGATTCACATGGTGTAGTTTCGATTGGGATTAGTCCAGAGCAGAGAACAAAGATGCAACCTTCATTCCAAGCTCCGACAGATGGGATTTGTATGGCCCAGTTCTACTAAATGTCTGAATCTACTCTTCTTTCTATATTAATTAACCATGAACATTTGTATTTATTAACAATAATAATATCTTTATAGTTTCCAATGGTTATATTTACCAATGATTATATAACAGTCAAAAACAAACTGTTTCATTTTAATTACACTCAATTAATTAAGGGATATAGTTTTTTCATACAAAATATAAAAAACTCACTAATTTAGGAAACATGTATTATTCAGAAGTTCGGGTCATTACAAAGTATCCGACATTATTCTTAAACCATTACTAAGGATTTTTCAAAATACCACTTTCATAGAATATGAAAAATGAATATTGTATTAAGGTTATTCAACATCAATCTGATCATTATTATTATGATTAATTAAAAATATTGTTGTTGTAACATACCATACCTTTCACATATCGGTTGGGATATTGTTATCTTTAGATGTGTAACTAATACTCCTACCACAATCCAGATTCTCTTTAAGGGATATCCACTTAGGATATCAATTTTTATAAGGACCACACATTCTACATATGAAACATGAAATGTTAACCCTATAATTTTTAGTTATTTCTATTAACTACAATAGAAATAAAAGTTTGTGAAACACTTATCATAGATTAAAACCACATAATCCTTAAAAACATTACTTATAGGATTTCTAAATAAAGAAAAATACTTATTTTATCTATAAAAACAACTTTTTATCCTTTTTAATCATATTAATATTCAATTTTAATACATCATGATGGGTTATAATTATTTTTTGAATTCCCAAAAAATATCCCTTGGTAATTTCAAAAGTGATGTGTAGTAATGCTCGTTTTGTGCACCTGTTCCCCATTTAGTTTATCTCTATATGATATTTTTGGGCTTTTTTACCATATGTAAAACTATTCATAAGACAAATTCAATTATAGTATCGTGAATTGGTGGTATTTTTAGGAAACTACTCACAGATTCTATTACCAAAAAATAGAGACATTATCCTAAACATTAACTCATCCTTATACTAATCCTAACACACATCCCTAGATTAATCCTTAGAAGAATACCAAGGGATATCATTAATATTTTATCATCATAGTTTCCAAAGCATGAATAAACTAATCGTTTGATACAAACTATATTGACACAATTTAAGCAAACATGGAAATTATATCATTTTAGATGAATGTTTAATATATTACAAATGTATATGTTTGAGGACTGTAATAGTTTAGTGTCTTTGGAACCATTGAAAACATTATTCTATTTTGATGAAATATCATAAAAATATTCTGTAAATATGTTCTCATTTATTACACTTAATTTTAACCATTATTTATAACATGGGGTAAGTAATCATAATAAAGGGGTGGGATCAAATTCATAGTGAGGATAAATAAAGGAAATACATAACCATAACATGAATATAAGGGAATGACAGTATGAGAATAACATTTTATGACCATAACTGGCATAAGAATATCATAATATTGAGACATGGCATAAATATTAGTAGTTAATAATATAAGAAATTATAAGATAATCAAGAACATGAATCATGTGAGAAAATAGAAGAATAAGACATCTAATTTGAATCAGACACATAAACAAGGAACATCATTCCATATAAGTCAAGGCATATTTCCAAAACATAATGGGGAACATCATGGGGAAAAAACCTACTAAGCGGGACACACCACCATCCCCAATCACAGTCCATTACTTATAGGGTATTGGTTTTTCACATCTTCCCATAGTGGACCGTGTATCTCCTTCTTCCCATAGTTTATCAGTTTTATTTATCTTCTTATAGTTGATTGGGTTTCCCTATCTTCCCATTGTGGATCGGGTTTCCCTATATTCCTATATTAGATTAGGTTACCCCATATTCTAATAGTGGTTCATTCCCATCGTCATGATTCCTATAATTATCACATGAGATATACGTCATTACCCAATGCCTTTGAGTGAGACATAGGCCCCACCCATCACATAAAATTATCCATTCATGTTCCAAAAGATAATAAAACATGAATCAAATCATTACTCATGAACATAAATGGGTTTCATAAAAATTATATCATAACACATGAAATAATAAGGGTACCATAATTATTTCATCATATCATTATCTATGGAAAATATAATGGTCTCATAATCCTTTCATCAATGAATTACCCATGAATAGATGTAGGTTTCATGAGAATGTCACACATTGAGTTGAAATGGTTTTCCAAAACATCATTACATTAAAACATACACCATTAAGAAAAAATGTAAATTTTAATCATTTATAACATCCCATGTATTGAATGACTATAACATTTTATGTCATATTATATGGAGAAGGATGTTAAATGATGTCACGAAACATCACTTAAGAAAAATATATTTTCTCTAAAAATCCATTTTATAAAACCATAAAAAAATTAATTTATTAAAAATAAATCAATACAATTTTATATAAAACATTTCATGTGGATAATATCTTTTCCACATTGACAATTTATTTTCAAATCCTAATAAAATTTTATATCCATTTTCTTTAAATTATGAGATAATAAATATAAACTATTACCTTGTTGGTAACATTGAATTATACTATAAATGATGTAATAACATTAAATGAAGCTTAAAATATATTGGATGTAGTATTTTCATGAAATAACTTGTCAAATAGCAGTATATACACTCCATAGAAACATATAGCTACCTAACAATATGTGTGGCATCGTGAAAGAAAAATTACATTACCTATTTGGTAAATTTTGAACCATAAACCCCATAAAATAAAGTTAATAAAATATATATGTTAATATGAATAAATATATGTATATTAATCATTTCATACATTCATGGTTTGTATATACCCCATAGAAACTAAATGAACGGTGAATATGGAATGTATCTTACCGATATAAAAAGTTAGACCAGAAAACCCATGTTACTTGAGTAAATTTAGAATCAAGATCCCTATTAAATAATAAAATAAATTAAAGATTTAAATATCATTAAATAAATGAAATTTAGGATACACCATTTCATAGCTCTGTATATACACCTCACAAAAGAAATAACTATTTTATATTGCATGTATCTCATAGAAATCAGCACTTAGACGAAATTTCCTTTCCTTAAGTCTTAAAATTATTCATACACATTCAATAATCATATATAATAAATATAATTTTATTTTAAATCTTCCAAAAACAAAATTATTATATTTAATAACATATATTATTTGGATATGACTTTATGTTACCTTTTATTAACATCTCCATGTTAATGATATGTTTCGGGTAATATCAGCTTTGTTTTCTATATATGTTTTGTATACTTATTCTTTATTCTCTTACATAGATCATGATTTAAATATTTATAGAATGTAAATAATGATATAAATATCATATATATTGATTATATATTTATTTATATTAATCTAAGATGTATCTATATATGAAATGAAATACACCATTCTAAGAGAAGGTAGGTCATATGTACGTTTGAATGTTGTTTCTATTTTCTTGTTTTATTAATTGAAATAAAGTAAATGAAATATACTCATTTATATATAATATAATTTTAGTATCATTACATTCTTTTATATAACAAATATTTTCACTAAACATACATCAACACAGGCTTCACATATATGGATATTATATCATTTTAGAGAAATATTCAGCACATTACCAAAAAATATGCTCGAGAACAATAATATTTAAGTGTGTTAGGAATAATGGAACAAATTATTATCATCAGGTGAATGATCATAGAAAACCTCTTTTAAATATATTTCCATTTACTACACATAATTATAATATTTATTCATAACCAGAGGAAGGGAAACATAAGAAAGTTGTGATCTCAATTGCTCAATAATAGTAAATAATGGAAATACATTAGGATGACATGAACATAAGGGTATAAGAACAAGAGAATAAAATTTTAAGCCCATAACCTACCTAAAATTAGAACGATCAATAGAAATTTCAATAATATTGGAATTTAATAATACATAAATTATATGATCATCATGAACATGAACCATGTGAGCATATCATAGAATAAGACATAGACTTTGTTGTGGGAAAATAAACAAGTAACATAATTCCATATAAGTCAATGCTTATTGCAAAAATCATATTAGGGATCTTCATAGGGACTATAACTACTATGTGGGACACTAATCTATCCCATGTTACCATACATTCATTATAAGTGACCAAGCAACCACAATCCCATTTTGGTTCATGTTTCCCCATCTTCCTATAGTGGATCATGTTTCCACATATTCCCATTGTGGATTTAGTTTCCCCATTTTCACATAATGGAAAAAGACACACCTATTCCCCATTTTGTATCATGATGCACATGTTTCCAATCTTTTATTAAGCCTATTCACTTTTACCTATAATTATCTCATGAGATATATATAGTTACCCAATGAATTAGTGAGCTATATAGTCCCACCCACCCGATAATAAGGTAATGTGTACTTGTTCTATATGATAATAATGAATACATCATAACATGACCCATAAAAATATTTCATCTCATAACGCATCCAATTATATGGGTATCAAAAATATTTCATCATACCATTACCTAGGGAAACGGGATAAGCCTCATAATTGTTGAATTATAACATAACTGATGGAAATAAGTGGTTTTTGGGAGAACATAACATGTGGAAGACAAAAAGGTGTCATAATCATTATTCCATCAAAGGATAAACCAATTAAGATATAATTCTAATGAAATTATTGTATAATATCCCAATTTAATCATAACATTAACAAACTATCTCATATTATATAGAGAAGTATTTTAAACGATCATATAAAACATTTCTTAAGGAAAATATATTTTGATTAAAAATCCTTCTTATATGCCCATTTCAATATAATTTAATTGTGAGGATAGAATTACAATTTCATTTTAAACATTTATTGAGGAAAATTAAATTTCCAATATGAAAAAATATTTCCGATATAAAAGTCATATTCATAGCCTTTTCATTGAATTCATTTTTGAAAAATTATAATGGGATAATGAAAACATTTATAATTCATATAGCTATAAAAATACACCGAAAACATATAAATAAATCCAGAAACAATTTTTAAAAAATTCCTTGAAAACCAATAAATTTTTTATTGCAAATGTTTTAAATAAATTAAAATTAAATTTTTTTTTGGAAAATATAATTTTTCAAAAACATGGTTTTGAAGGAACATAGATTTCTCACTGAAATAAGGAATGATGTTGTATTTTCATAAATATGTTTATTAAATAATATTAGATAAAAATAAGTATAAAAATGTTACTTATACATGAAGATATAATTTATAACCAAATGATAACAATTTGGATAGGTGTTTTTGAGATATAGATAATAGTATTTCATCAATAGAAGCATAATCATAAACAATCATAAAAAATGATGATATTATAGCAAGAAACTATTACAACATTAGTAACACTAACTCCTAGTCTACATGAGATAATAAGATTAAATGAAGCTAAAAATATCATGATAGATATAGATTAATGATATAACAAGTAAAATGGTAGTGTGTACACTATATAAAATAAATGAGTGAAAAAATAGACATTTAACTCACGTATATAAAAAATGGGATGGGAAAACCCTTAAATCTTGAGTAACATTAAAATAATGATACCTATAAAATTATAATATCAATTAAATATATTAATAATATTTAATAAGTGAAATTAATGATATAAAATTTCATAAGGAACTATATACACCAAAAAATGAATCGAGTGGTGATTATTGAATGTGTCTCATGGGAAAAAGGAGGTATGAAATTATCTTACCTTAATTATTTACTTTCATCATACACATCTGAAATTCATGAATAATAAATATAAATTTATTATAAATATAATGAAAAACCATATTATTATATATAAATCTACATATTATTTTTTATGACGTTATATTAACAATTTTTTATAAAATCTATGTTAATGATTCGATTCAAGTAATATCATTGTTTTTTCGTATATATTTTGGGTTTTCATTATTGATCCTCAAACATAGATCTTTATTTAATTATTTATAAAATTTAAATAATTATATAAAAATAATATATATAAATATATATGTATTTACAATATTCTATAAACTATATAAATATTAAATGGAATACACGGTTCGTGGGGACGGTATGTCGTTCATACGCATAAATGTTATTTCTGTTTTATTTCCGTATTGAAAAGAAGAAAGAAAATGTCAATGATTTTTGAATACATATAATATCATTAAATTATTATTATTATGTTATATATAACATATAATTTAAGTAAAAAAATTATTAATACATTCCCAATATGTTGTGAACGAATCATATCGCTTTGAGGAGGTCATTGTCTACTCATCCAAAAACAACGCTATGGTATTTAGAAAAAATAGATAACATGAATTTATGTATCATATATTAATTAAATAAGAATAAATATGTCATAAATGTCATATATATCATATAAAAATACAGTTTTCAACTTCATTCTAAACTATGATAGGTGGTATATAAAAAATGTACCACTTTGATTCTTATGGCAGTAGTTCACCAAACACAATAACATTGATTTCGTTACCCATTAGATAAATGTTTGTGTAACTTTATGTATAAGAAAAATATTTTTAAAAAATATAAATACATTTAGGATACATGATTTGTTATATAATCATTGAATACTATGATAGTTTTTGGGGTGGATAATAAAAATAAAACAATGGAGCTTGAGAAATGATATTACTTCTTCTTTGGGAATATCACCTTGGTTTTCACCAAAGGGATTGTTTGGTTGGATTTATTCCCAATGGGAGGATTATAGTTTGAATTTATGTATTTTTTAGATTATTTGATAAAATATTAGAAGGTAAAATGTCTTGAGTGGTTTAAATAACTGGGAGTGATGAGTTTTTTAGAGTGGAGGACAATTTACATTCTTGTAAATTTTTTAAAAGGGAATTGAAAGCATGTTTTTTTACATTTCAAATGTCTCAAATTATGGTAAAAATTAAATAATAGTTATATAAGGGTATAAATATTTCCTCAGAAATTATTTTATAAATGTTTCTAGATAATTTTTTCCCATATTTTTAATGTTTAGTTCATTGATAAACTATTTTATCTCTTAACCACTATAAATAAATGTAATTACTTTCAATAATATTTAAATAAAACAAACTAATTATTTACGATTATAAATTATCAATTATTATGTTTACTAATATTTAATCCATTTATATAAATTCTACTAAAAATCATTCATAATGCCATTGAAATGAAATCTTGTAGACAGGATGACAAAGTGCGTTTTTAATGTAAAATGTGTCAAAAAGTTTGATATGTTTTTAAATGAATTTCCAATTATAAATTGATTAAAATGATATAAATTGGATTAATTCATGTATAATTGATGTAGTTAATCATTAAAACAAAAATAAAATATATTATAACAACATTAATAATTAATAGGAAAAATAAGTTTTGAATTAAAATTGAGTGCATTTCCTTATTCACTAAAAATAAAACTTCTACGAAAAATAAAAAAAATCAGACAAAGTAAATTTTGATATATTTGATTATAAAACTGATCTTTATTTTATGAAATAAAAATTATAAAACATTCAAAAATCATATTTAAAATGGGTCCTCCATTAAGAGGCAGGAAAATTACCCTTTATAAAAATATATCTTTTTATTCAGATAATTTTATGTATTCTTCTCTAATACATTTAATATCCATTGAAAGAGAATTAAAAATATTGATTCAATATATTATATATAAATTTTAGAGAATAAAAATATATCAAAAGTTTTTTTTATTTAGGTAATGTATTGTATGTAAAAAAATATTTTTCTCAGAGAAGTAATTTATTTATTTTCAAATAGTTCTTACATTAAATTATATTGATAGATAACCAAAGTATTAATGTTGTATACATGTGTAAATAATATTTTCACAATTTAGTTATTCTTGGTCATAACTTCTTTTCAAATGGCTAGGTGTTTTTTGTGATAATTTTTTAATAATAATAAAAATTGAATAATGTAGTCCGATCAAACTCGACCATGTTTGTAGTAAAAGCTATCAAGGGGAGTCTTTATTATGTGCAATACAATATAAAAATATATTTGTATGTTACAAAATAAAATCATTGTGTTTCATATTTTTTATGATCGTAATGGTTTTTCTTAGAACAAAAGACACACTAAGTTCTTTCTTATAAAATAATATTAAGTGTTTCATGAAATGAAAAATATCAAAATATTAAATTATTTTGGAAAAAATAAGTCGAAAAATCTCAGTCTGTAACATTATACCACATTTAAAATTAATTTATCCCTCAAAATTTTTCTATGTTATTAAATGTTTGATATATGAATTTTCCTTTCTTAAAAACATACATTGTAAAAATGATTACTAGAACATAATTTAAAAAGGTAATGTCGAAAACATGATGGTCTCACAAAGTAACTCATAAATCGGTTTCCACATTAGAGATCATATGTGGGAGTTGAATATTGGACATTATTAAAAAAATTAATAATTATATACTAATAATGATCATTGATCACGAGCAAGTGAATGTTTAATGGAATTCTAAGGCCATCATAACCATAAATATATTACAATTTATATAAACATTGGATCAAAAGAAATGATGGTTTTTGGATAATTATTTTTAAGAATCCTTTTCCTAGTTTTCATGAATTATTTTACTATTGATAAACAAAATGAAATATATTACTTTATTTTATTCCTTTTCCAATGCACAATCTCAACCTTTGGTTATGACTTTCCCAATTTCACTTCATATTTTAATCTAAAATATGAAGTTGAATATGTCATTCCTGAAGAAATAACAGATCAATAGATATATTGAAAATTAAATCATTGTAACATTAGATAGATTCATATAAATTTTTATTATAAATGGTTATTCAATAGGATTAAATTCACATTTGGGGAAATAATACTTTAATCTCACAAATTTCATTCAAATTTTTCCCTGAAATTCGATAACTAGTTAAACTAATAACCCATCCAAATGATAAAAAAAATTCAAAATATTAGAAACAAGGATAATTAATCAAATTATCCTTGCTCTCCTATATATAACAAATTATCTCTTGGTTATCAAATTCTCAATATGTGAATGCCCTCATCATATATTCTGTTGAAACATGTACATTACCTAAATTACCATAAATCCATTAAGATATCATGCATGATTCCTTAATCTAATTTTTTTGATATATTAATTAAATCAAATAATCTATAAAATGCATCCTTGATAAATTATAGAATATCCAAAAAAATCCTTTATCAGTTATGGGTTCATAAATAGTATCCAATCATCATTATCA
Source organism: Viscum album (assembly GCA_963277665.1). Lineage (NCBI taxonomy): Eukaryota > Viridiplantae > Streptophyta > Magnoliopsida > Santalales > Viscaceae > Viscum > Viscum album. The sequence continues at coordinate 370,704,508 of OY728160.1, read as the reverse complement.
GAATCAATACTCTCTTTATCCAAGCTATTAGAAATTGTATCAACATCATCAACACATCAAGGGTTACCTTACCCTTATTCAAAATAGAAAATTTCCATTGAATAATGTTAACAAGTCATCATAACCATTAAAATATATCTTTTCAAATAATTAATGAAAATATTATACTAAAAATTATAATATATGTATTGATTCATATAACATAATCTGTGAATTTGAAAACATATACAATTAAATTATCCAACCTTAATCTTAAACCATTACTTTGGATTCTCATATTAATTTTTAATACCCATTTTTTATAGAGAATAAAATATGAATCATATCAAAAGGTTCCTCTACCCCAATGTAATCATGCTTCTTATGTTTAATGTAAACTATGTTGTTAGAACATCATATACCATTCACTTGTTGTTTGCAGCATCTATCAACAAAAGTACCAATACAGATACCACCTTTATGATTCTATTTTTGGGATCTACACATAGACATAGATTTCTATAATTCCCAAAAATTACACATCTAAAACATTCAATGTTTACACAGTTGATTTTAGTTCTTCTATTGACAAACACCTGCCAGTATAGTGTGAGCAACACTTATAAAATTAGAAAACAACATAATCATGAAAACAAATTATATATAGGATCTATAAATCATGACACCTACTTTTTAAATATATAACACACTAATTTTATCCTAGGTAATTAAAATAAATTTTCTATTTAAATACATCATGATGGTTCATAAAAATTTTATTAATTATCAAATAATACCCCTTGGCAGTGTCAAACATGGTGTATACCAAGGACTATTTTCATGCACCCGTTAATGATTGCGTCTAGACCAATAAAATGTATTTAGGGTTGTTATCCCTATGAAAATCAGTTTTAGAGCCACATAAACATTTTATATCGAGACATGGATTTATTACAAGGCATCCACTAACTCCATCCCATACCAAAAATTCTAGGAAATTTTACTATCCTTTAACGTATCCTTTGACATATCCTTAGAGATATCACTATACAATATATTAAAAATATTTCTTGACATATCAAAAATAATTCTCGTCCTTGTTTCCAAATTTTGATTATGCATTCCATTTGTTACCAACTATAGGAACAAAGGCTCAACATACATTGATTTTATATCATTTTAGATGAATATTCAAAAATTAATAAAATATATTCTTAATAACAATAATAGTTTAGTCTCTTGGGAATCATAGAATGCCCTATTCTATTTTGGTGTAATTTTTTCAAAATATCAATTATATATCTTCCCATTTATTACTCCTGCATTAAACCCTTCTTCATAACATATGGAAAGGAAACATATGAAATGGGTGAGCTCGAATTCCCATTAACAGTAAATAAAGGAAACGAGTAGGCATAATATGAAAATATGGTTATCAGATCATGATCATAACATTTGAATATCATAACCTTCATAAAAATGATAATCATGAGAACTAGATTGATTATTTTTAGTTCATAATATATGAATCATATGATAATGGATAACATGAACCATGTGATCATATCAAGACATAATACATTGAATTTGTTTTGACTCAAAAACATGTAACACCATTGTATATAAGTCAATGATCATTTCCAATAACTTTTTAGGGAACATAATGCAGACTAAACATACAGGGTGGGATACAAAACATCCCCATTAATAGTCATTTATTTATAAGGATCATGTTTCCCCATCATCCCACTGTGTATTGGGTTTCCCCATCTTCCCATAGTGGATTTGGTTTCCCCCACTACCCATATTGGAATTGTTTCTTCATCATCTCATTGATTACTCGGACACACTTATTTCCAATTTTGGATTATGATGTTCCTATTTCCAATTTTTCTTCAATCCTTTCAACTTATTTCCTATCATTATATTACGAGATACAAATCCTTACCCAGTGAATTATAGGGATATATAGTTGCCACCCATAACATAATAAGATCAGGAATATGTGTTAAATGATATAATAAAATATGCATCATACCACATCCTAAAAAATATATCATATATTAACACATGAAAGTTAAGGGTACAATAAACATTTCATCTTATCATTATCTACGTAATTTAGATATTTAAATAATAATTTAACGAAATAATAACCTATAAAAAGAAGAGGGTTTCAAAAGAACATAATATGTTAGAGAGAAATGGGTGTCATGAAAATCATTCCATCAAAAAAAACCATTCAATTTAGAATAATAATTTTATTCATTGATCAAATTACTAACAAATAATATTTATATAAGTATAGTTCAACATAGATGGAAAAATAGTTTGAAATATCACATGAAAAATTTATTATTGGAAATTACATTATCTAAAAAAACTTTTTATAAAACAATTTCAGAATAATTTTCTTATAAATAACTATTTACAATTTCATTCAACAAACATCATGAGAAAAATATTTTTTCCAAAAAAAAAATTTTAAAACAAGATTCATTTTAAAAATATTTTTCTTTAAAAATATATTTGAATACATATTAATGAATATATTAAATTTTTAGGATTCATTTATCATTGAAAATACTTTATAAATATATAAATATTTCTTAAAAAACATTTGAATGACTTTTTTCTATCGAAAAATATAAAGGGTTCTTAAAAATTTTTTAAATTATTTTTAAACATAAACCATATTACAAAACCATTTTTAAGAAAACATGGTTTTAAAAGAACATTAATTTCTGACCCAAAGGACGAATAATGCCTGACGTTCATAAAATAATTCTTTATTATTTTAAGTACCGATGTGTGGGAAAATGTAAATAACACATTAATAAATATTTACTAAATATTGAATAAATAACACTCAAGGGTGTTCTTGAGATATTGATTGTACTGTTTCCTCAATGGAATCATTGTAGTAAATAATCCTGATAATCGATGAGATTTTATAAATAAACTTTTACATCATTGAAAACATTGACTCATAATATACATAATAGAATATAATTATATAAATATTAAAATTTACGTAAATAAATATATTCATGATATAACATTTGTAAGGGTAGTAAAAACACCACATGAAATTAATGAGTGGTGAATAAGGCATGTATCTCACGGATATAAAATGTGTTCTGAAAAAAACCCTTACTATTTGATGAACATTGAAAATATGATCCCAATGAGATAAAAACATAAATTAAAGATTTTAATATAACTTAATAAATGAATTTATAGATATAAAATTTCATAGGGTAGTATATACACGACAGAAAATAATTTATTGGTGAATATGGTATATATCTCATAGAAATCAAGTGTGAGATTAAATTCTCCTACTATAAGTCTTGAAATTTATCATACATGTTCGAACCACATGTATGATAAATATAATTTTATTATAAATAGACCAAATAACCATGTTATATATATAATTCCATATATTCTTTTTTATGACTCCATATAACCCATTTATTAACAACTCTATATTAATGTTACATTTTAGGAAATATCTGCTTAATTGTTTCTATATGTTTTGGATTTTTATCCTTTATCCTCTTACATACACATTGATTTAATTATATAAAATTTAAATCATGATAAAAATATCATATAAATTCATTATATAGGTTTTTATAATAATGTATATTATTTAAAAATATGAAATGGAATAAACCGCTAACGGAGATGGTTAGTCGTACATACACATGTACGTTTTTTCTGTTTTTTTTTTGTCAAATTGAAAGTATGTAAGTATATTGAATATGTATGTGTATATTTATATAATTTTTTTCCAATATCTTTAATATTTCTTATATATAATATAATTTCACTAAACCCACCCTCAATAAATTCCTTGTAGAGTGAATGAATCGCATCACTTTGAAGATGCAGTTGTCCACACGTCAGAACGATGTTATCATATTTCAAAAAATAGAAAGAATGAATGTAACTTTTATAAAATAATTAAATAAGGTTAAATACGTCATAAATATAGTATATTTCATATAAAATAATATTTTACACCATAATTTCCATTCATGAGTGGTGACAAAGGAAAAGACAACATCAATTTGTGAGGTGGTAATTCATCACACACAAGAATTGTATGTTCTTTACCCATTAGTGGAAACATTCTATAACTGTATTTCAAAAACCTAATAATAACATAATAAAATTACATTTATGATAAATAGGTGGGTATATTATAATAAAATAATAATATTTAAGGGGGTGGAAATTGAATATGAAATAATGTAGCTATAAGAAGGATGTTTCCTCTTTATTGGGTATTTCTTCTTGGTTTGATACAAATTACTTCTTCAGTTGGATTTATTCTAAAAGTAAGGATTCTAGTATGAGTGTAGAGATTATGGGATATTCTTTGAGAATTTTTTGTCTAGTAAAATGGTTTAATTATTGTGGATAAGTGGGAGGGTCGTGTGACTATTTGTAGTGGAAGAAGAGTGGAATTCATATAAATTGTCTAAAAGGATATTCCAATGACATTTTACCCTTGTAAATTTGATCATGTATTGGTAAAATGTTTTTAAAATTAATGATAGGGTAAAAATATTTCCATAAAATGGAATTTGGACATTTTTATAAGTCATTTTGGATCTTATGATTAAGGTTTAGTCATTTGTTAAGAAAGTTTTCTCCTAATCATTATAAATACTTTTAAGGATTTTAAGTATGATTTTTCTCATAAAACTATGTTTTACATATTAATTATTATAGACTATGAATATTATAAATATGTAGTCCATTTTATAAAATTCTATTCCCAAATGTAGATGAAATTAATTTAAATTTAATCATTCAGACGGGATGACAAAGCAGGGATATAAAGTAAATATGTTCATTAGTTTTTAATGTTTTTTTATCCTATTTCAATAGAAATTTATTTTAATGAATTAAATTAGAATAATTTATGTAAAATTTATCATCATAAACATTAAAAAAATGGAATATATTGTATCTATATAAATAAATTAGAATAATAGTTGCTTTGAATTTATATTCAATGTTTTCACTCTTTATCAAAAATGTAACTTCTCAAAATAACAAAAAAAACACCCAAAGTAATTTCTGATATTACACTTTAAAAATTGATTCTTCTTTCCATTTAATATAATAAATGTGTCTTCAAAATATATTAAATGTGTTCTCTAAAAAAGGAAGTAAATTCACCTTTTCAAAACATATGATTTTATGCATAAAATTTTATTTATATTTATCTTATACATATCAAATATATTTTATTAGTATAAAAAATATTGATTTAATATATATATATATATAAATTTTATATGAAAACAATAATAAAAAGTGATTTGTTTATTTTTTGAGATAAATTTTGTTTCTACACAGAGAAATAGTTTCATTAGAAAATTAATTTCATTATTTTATAATAGTTCATACATTCAATTATACAAATTGATAAAAAAATGATTAATTTTCTATACATTTTTAATAAATATTTTCATAATTTAGTTATTCATATTAGTAACATATATTCCAATGGCCATGTTATTGCTGCAATATTTTTTTAATAATAATATTTTTTGATATCTTGTAGTCTTGTAAAACCTGACCTAGCATGTAAAAAAGATATCTATGTGACTCAATATTTTTTATAATAAAAGCCATGAATATTTTTTCTTGTGAGAAAATAAAATACAACCTTTTCTTGTTGATAAATTTAGGCTTTTTATTTCATATAATGCATGCCACAAAATGTTATTTCGTATGAGTAAAACAATATTCAGTGTTGCATGAATCAAAAAAATATAAAAATATTAAATTAATTTCAAAAAAATTACAAAATTTCTTGTTGTTAAAAAAACCATCCAAATAAATTTAATGTAGAGTTTGAACGAATCACATTAGTTTAAGGAGCTGGAATTCCACACATCCACAACAGAGGTTATCATATTTACACAAATTGGAAATCATTATGGTATATTTGATATAATAATTATAGAAGAATAAGGTCATCATTAATATAATATATATATCATATAAAAACATTTTTCTCATCATATGTACCAACCATTATAGGGGGTAATGTAACAATGAACAACTTCATTTCACGAGGTAGTGCTTCGTCATACATAAGAACGACAGGTTCGTTGCCCATTAGATTGAAGTGTGTGTATGTCTAAGTCTATCCAATATAATTCAAAAATATTAGAATATTGAAATATCTTCATTTATTTTATAAATACTAGATTAGAATATTTTCGGGGGAGTATAATTAAAATAAAAAAATGAATCTTGAGGAAGGATGTTACACATTCTTTGGGTAACAACCCTTGGTTTCCACCAATGTTAGTCCTTGGATGTATTTATGAAAAAAGGGCGGGTTCGATAATTAAAGTAGTTTTATTTAGAGTTTGCATTAGCTATATTTTTTGATCCAATTTATTTTAGAGGTTTGAAAAAGTGAAAGGGGTGAGTGCCATTTTATAGTGGAGTGGGAGTATAAATCTTGTAAATTTTGAAAATGGAATTCCACCAACATTTTCCCCCAGTAATGTGGATCCAATAATGATCCATATTGTAAAAAAGGTATGATAGGGTATAAATATACCCCTAAAACATATTTTGAACAAGTTTCTAGGTTATTTTATCACTTAATAATATGGTTTAGTCCTTTGTTAGGTTATTTTTTCTCTTAATCACTATAATTAATTATCATCACATTAACTAAAAGTTATGGTCAAAAATATGTTTATACAAATTATAAATAATAAATTATTTTTATTCCAAATAAATATTATTTTTTATAAATTCTAATCATCGAAGTGGTAGAAATTAATTGAAATTTAATCTTGCAGACGAGGTGACAAAGCTTACATTTAAATAAAAAATTTTAAAAATATTGAGAAGATTTTATATGAAATTACAATATCAATATTATTCCAAAATACTAATTTAGATTTATTTATTTAAAAATATTCTAAATAATAATTAAAAATAAATTAAATATATTTTTTAACTATGTAAATAAATTATACAAAAAAACATATTTGTGTGAAAATTCTATGTTTTCACAGTTCATTAAAAAATGAAACATCTCATAAAAATACAAAAATTCATCGATGATATATTTTCATATTATGATTCCAAAAATTATGTTTAATTTTTAAAATAAAATTTATGAAAGTTCCAAAAATAATAATTAAATTTGGATCACTATCACCTGGTGTTAAAATTTCACTTTAGAAAGATAGTTCTATTTATTCATAAAATTGGATTTATGCTTTTGTTATACCTATAAAATCTATTGGATGAGTATCAAAAATATTTATTGAATATATAATATATAAAATTTATTTAAATCATTAATAAAAATTGTTTCGTTTAATTTAATGAGGTAATATTTTGTTCTGAAATAGAAATATAGTTTTCTTAGATGATAAATTTCTTCTTTCACAAATAGTTCTGACTTTCATTTATAACTAATTAAAAATGATGACTTACACTATATTCATGTTTAAATAATGTTTTAAAAATTTATTTAACATTATTTTAATTTATTTTCCCATGGATTGTTGGTAACTATACTAATATTTGAATAACAATATTAATAATATATTGTAGTTCGGTAAAACTCAGTCTTCCGAGTAACAAAAGTAATCAAAGGGACTCAATATTGTTTGTAGTACAAGGCAAACATGGTTTTCATATAACTCTAGGTAATGTATTTTTGTTTTTGTGAAAACATAGCATGGTTTTGTATATAATGAAAGACACACTTAGTTAATTATTATAAGAAAATCAATATCTAATGTTTCATGAAATGGAAAATATCAAAATGATAAAATTAATTCAAAAACAATAATTCCCAAAATCTCAGGGTGTTATAGGGTATGTGTACAAAGATTCCAAATTTGAGGAATCATAGTTTGATGAGATGTTTTTTCTTAAGAATGTAAAAATCATAGAGAGGTTAGGTTTTTGGGGAATCCTAAATAGAGGGGTGAACTTAGGTGAGTTTTCTCAGTATCTTGATGGTGCTTTCTAATTTTATAGGATGTTGTTTATTCACGTTTCTCTGAAGTATGATTCGATTTATTATGGAAACTATTCGTTTTTTTTCATGTACCCTGGGTACTGCGATGATGTATCATGCCTTGAGACATTAGTGTTACTGGCAGAGGATGATTATATATATTGTAGATTTCATAACACAGTGTCTTATTTGTCAAATAATTAATTTAGAGCACCAAAGAACTACTATATTTTTGAAATCGAAAACATTCTTTTATGAATGTTTGATTATATTTCCTATTAAATTATAATTAGATGATGATGAAATCGATGTTGTATGGACCTGATTTATGAGATAATTGGTAGCATCAAAAATTCGATTCTTTTACTCCCTATTAAGATGGTGTTTAATGTATACAATCTAAATGAATTATATGTATGAGAGGTTATGGGAGTTCATGGGGTCCTATATGTTATTGTTTCTGTAGAGGATTCTAGGTACACATGTTAGTTTTGGAATTTTTTTAATAGTAAATGGGTTCCCATATGAAATTAATCATAGAATATTATTCCTTATTTATTATGGAACCCTATGAGGCTCTTTGTGGCATTTTTAACACCCCGTGATTCAAAAAGTGTAGTCTATGTTTGATAACATATGTGATATGCTATATGGAAACAAACCAAATAATGATATTTTAAATATAAAAATTTTAACATTTCCATTGTATTTTTTATATTATTAGAAATAAATAATTTATGAAATGTATATATATATATAATTTATAAATTCTAATTAATTAACCAATCAAAGTTAGTAATTCCCTTTTTTTTCAAAATGTGTCTTCTTCCAAAATGATTTTATTAATTTTTATAAATCTTATAATTGTTATCTAAATCATTTAGAGAATATATTCTATAAAATAAACTTCATTTTTTGATAGAATCATATCAAATGTATCTTGTGGTCAAAATTTTGGACTTTTTTTGGAAAATATAGATTTTATACAAAATTGTGAAAATACTATATATATGTAATATCTATCATTTCATAGGATATTTTAACTAATTTAGAATACTAATTTCTCATTTCATATTTTTTTGAGATAGAATATTTTTAATTTACTATTTTAAGTCAATTAATTATATTTAATTCATCATTATACATGATTTGAGTGTAATTCCATATTTATGATTTAAATGGTATTTATTGATTTTTTAAAATGAATAATGTTACAAATTTTGAATAATTAAAATAAATCATAATAAGAAATTATATAAATGAAAATATTAATTTATTTTATACTATTTTTTAGTTAAAATTCATATAATACATATCCTTAGTTATAGAGTTAATGTAATATAATTTTTTCCTTAAAAAGTATTTTTTGGAAAACAAGTTTTCATCATGCTTAAAGGATTTATATTTAATAATATTATTCCACCTATGTTGAAAAAATAAAGTAAAATAGATTCTTTATTTTGAATCTATATAATTAATATTAGTGAATAAGTTTAAATTAGATATTAGATAATAATAATAGTAATTATAGTAAATAATTGTAACCATAGTAAAATGAATATATGTAATTAAGAGTAAAAATAATTTAACAAAAACAAGAAACAAGGTAACACTAGTAGTATGAAAAATTATATTTCCTTTTCGTTTAAATGATTATTTGAATTTTTTTTAAATTTTTTTGTTTATATAAATGATTATCTAGTCTATTTGATAAAAATTAATTTTTGATTTGATAAATCACAAATTATACTTTGAGGTAATATAAAATTTCTATTATGAAAACATTTTTGTTGAATTAGATGATTTTTTATGTTAGTGGAATTTTATTAAAATATCACTATTAAATTATGTTTGAAAAATGTAGTTTATAATATAATTTTTATGATTTCAAAGTTAGTTCCAATAATGGTGTAAAGTCTATTTTTCCTAAAAATGAAGAATTCCTTAATAAATATTGAATCTTATTTTAAATGTTAAAGTAAACATATTTATAAAATTATTTTGTTAAAATGAATATTATTTGTGGAATTCTAATATCAGAATTATCAAATGGTGAATTGTTCATTAATTTACACGACAATATAATTTTTGGGGAAAATTAAAAGCCATATAAATATACGGTTTTTATTATGACATCATAATGACACAAAATTGATGTAATAGTGACAATAAAATGAATACATGAAAAAATAAATCATTTATATTTCATGTAATTTAATATAAATAATATATTTTTTTATATTCTACAGACATTATGAATCCTCCACAACCATTAGTATATTTTATGATTTTAGAATCATTTATTTAAGACTATGACTCCATTACAAATAATAAAAGGTATTATTTTTCTTATTTTCTGACCATGTATTTATAAATAATGAAAAACAATACCCTTTTTAGAAACCATTGGAAAAAAAATAATGGTATAGTTTTTAGTTTTGTTTATTTTTTTATATAGAGTACAAAACCTATCTTTGAGAAATAATAAATAATTCCCCACTCATTTCATATATTATCCCGCCCAAGATCCAACTTTTATTAAAATCATTATACAATGTCCTTAGTCATGTCTACCTTTTCTAGAATCCACAAAAGGTGCCCCAAACTCTCAAAAATCCCCTCCCAATCATTTTTTTTTTGAAAAACTATTTTAAAGTATTTATCTCTTCTCGTTTCAATTATATCAACACTTTTTTGTTATGTTTATCAAGTTAAATTTATTATTCTTGGGATATGTTCATCCATATCATACTTATTTTTAATTATATCTCTATATTATCAGAGTCCCCTTTTACTATCAATAGTCCCACACATGATCCTTTGTGTACACCCATTACTATATAAAAATTTTGTAATTATTCTTTTCCTTCTCATCGTTAATCAAGTTTGTTCATTATATTGTGCCTTATATTTCTTATTCATATTTTGAAGAAAACATTAAATGTCCATATTACTGTCAAATTGAAGTCCGAACTATGATATAACTGTTTTTATCACATAAATCCATTTTATTAATCATTAAGTGATGTTATTTTAATATCTATGTTTCAACATGATTTTTCATTCCAAACAGATATGTATTTAATACCCATACCAAATGCCTATTAAGGGTGTCCAATTTTATGAACATATATTTATTTGATTAGGGAATTATGTGTACTTCTTCCACACACCATGATAATGGGATAAAAAGTTATAAAAATGATTTTATTTTTTATGATCAATGTGGATAATTTAAGCATGATAATGAAATAAAAGTTAATGGTTCACCTATAATTATATATATCTCTAATATAATCGGTAATGTTTAGTTACATGAGATTTCATGTTGGGATAAGGAGTGACCCTACTTTTTTTATTTGATTATTATATAATTATGTCTTCGAATTTAACCTTAACATATGTTTATGATGTAGTGTTTTTTTTCATGTTTTACAGGTTTCCTTTGTGATTATCCTATTATATCATGTCTTATTATTCATTTCTAGGATCATATCTCCATTTATTAGAAATTTATATGGTTATTTTCTAACTTTTAATAAATCATTCCGTGTTTATTCCTCTGTGGGGTTTTATATAGAATATATTTCTTATGTTTCTCCCCAGATTATACAATGCTATTTTAAATTCCATGGAACATTAGAAGCATATAATGGATGTTTTAGATAATTTTATTTTAACCCTGGATCGATATGTTAATCTAGGCACCTAATTAATAAATAAACTAGACTTATCAATCATATGGGGTGTATTATGTGTACTTTTATGTAATAAATCATGAATTAATGTATAATAATGAGGTTTATTGTTTTTGTTTCTATTATAGTGAGTTTTAGTACTTTTGGGATTAGGATTAGAAAACTGTAGTGAAATCCATAAAGATAAGACTATGTAATAGAAAAAATCCATATTTTTTTCTAATAATATAGTAAGTGGTTTATCAAGAAATGATATCCTTATCTCGACAATACAATTAGGCATGATTCTGGAAAAGATGTACATATTGGTAATAACCATGAAAAGGAATTTCAGCCCTAACTCGGTGTAACCTAGTACTTGAATGTGGTCCTTACGACACACTAGATTTGACACTCTTGTAGGATATTCTCTAGCAATTCACAGGCTCATTATGAAAAATTATTAGGGGAAAAAATTACCCTAAGGACATATGTTAAGAAATATATAATTGATAACATTTATTAATTCTTATATATTCATAATATAATTAATAAACTAAATCTATACATTATTCCTTTATAATATTTTCCTATGAAACTATAATACTTTTTTCTATAAAACATTTATAGTTTTGTGGCTATCAACATTCTCTTAACCATGGTTTACATCGCACTAAATTAGATAATTGGTGTTAGATTTCTCTTTCATGTATTTGTTTTAAATTCACACTAATGAATTTAAATATGGAAACCATGTTAGGTGATGAACTTAATCTTTTATATCATTCTTTTCCATAAGTTTTTTATTAACTATTTTTATGATGATGGATTGAAATAATTATATTTTTAATTGTAAAATAAGTTCTTATATATTTCATCTATATATTTTGAGGATGATATTAATTAAAGGGGTGAAAAATTTATTGCACTAAATTTTCAATAGATAATACTATGTTTGATAACATATGTGTTATAATACAACAAACCCAAAAAAACAATGATTATTTAAATATTATAATTCTAACATTTCTATTAAATTATGGATATGATTATTATTGAATAATTTGTAAAATATTTATATAATAATTATTTTTATATATTATAAGTGACCAATTAATAAAATTCTTTTTATGTACTTTTATTATTCAAAATATAATTTCATAAAAATTGTTTTCATTAATTATTATAAATATAATAATTATTTTAAAGAAAATTGAGGAATTTTATTTTATAAAAAATTCCATATTGAGACTAGTATTTAAAAAGTAGTTATTGGTAAAAATATTAGTGTTTTTATAAAATATAAATTTTCAACAAATAGTTAAAATATCATTTTAAGTAAAATTGTTATTTATTTTTATATGTTAATTAATTTTAAAGTAAAAAAATAATTTTTATTTTTTTCAACATAATATAATTATTATTAGTATATTAAATTAAATTAATTATATTTTATTCATTTCTATAGAGAATTTTAGATTTTATTTATTTTTATGATTAAAAATAAATTTGCTGAATACTATTTTAAAAGTGCATAATGTTTTTAATTTTTTTATTAAAATAATTCCCAATGTGAAATTACGTAAATGAAATGTGTATTCAATATATCTATATTAATGAATTGAAATTTATATAATGAATATCACTAGTTTTATATTCAAGGTATATTCATCTTTATCTTTACAAAATTTATTTTTAAGATAACTGTATTCCATCATGCATGCAGGTTTTTTTAAAGTTAAATTCATACACCTCTGTGAACTTATTTTAGAAAAATTGATTCCATATTTTAAATCATCATAATTAATATCAATTATTAAGTTAAAATTGGTTTTTGAAAAATATGAATAGTAAATGAAATAAATATTTCTTATCATGGAAAATAAAAATTGGGTTAATTAAGAGAATTAATAATTTTAAAAAAACTAGAAACAATGTAACCTAAATTGTGTGAATATTTATATTTCCTTTTACTTAAATTTATAATTATATTTTTTCCCTATTGTTTTTACATTATAAGTCATTACATAATAAATTATGTAAATATTATATATTGATATGATAAAACAAAAATTGTATTTTTAAGAAATATCTAATTTCAATTAAGACATTTCTATTGAGAAGTTAATATATTATTGAAGTAAATTATATTTTATTTAAATTTAATTATTAATTTTATTTTAAATATAATAGATAATATAATTTTTATAATGTCATATTTAATTTCTATAATGATTGAAAAACTATAATTGTCAAAAAACCAAGAATTTCTTAATAAATATTCATTATGAATTTAAATGTAATGATTTAAATATTTAAAAAATCACTTATGTAAAATTAATATTATTTTTAGGATCATAACATAAAAATTTTCTAATAGATAATTTTTTATAATTTATAAGACAACCAAATTTTCAGGTAAAATTAAAATCTTCTGTGTATATATAGTATGAAACATGACAACGTAATGACACAAAAATGATGTAGTAATTAATATATATTATGAATCCAAGTCCAAATATTTTGGTTCCATTAAAAAATATTTCTATTTTATGGTTATCTGATTATATTTATAAAGCGATTTTTAATCCTCCAAAACTATTATTATATATTAATTGTTTAAAAGAAATTTCGTAAGAGTATGACTCACTTCCACATAAGAAAGGATATTATTTTATTAATTTCATCCCTTAGATTTATATAATAATTAATATTACTCACCTTTGGATGAAACTGTTGGAAAACCCCATTGTATGGTTTGTGGTTTTGGTTATTTTATAATGTATTGACCAAAACCTAATTTTGAGAAATAATAAATAATTCCCCACATAAATCCAATATAAACACACCCCGTGGTCAAAATTCTTTTAAAATAATTATATCACTTATTTATTAATCCCTAAAATCTCTAGATTTATCCCTAGGTTCCCCCAATCTCTCAATAATCTCATATCAATCATTTGGAGTTAGAGACTCAAGTAAGGGATTACTATCATCTTATTTTAATTCAAGAAACTTTATGATGATATGTCACTCAATTTAAATTTCTTTATTTTGGGACATGTTCTTCTATATAACATTCACATTATATTTTATATATAAATGATGAGGGGGAATTTCCACTCTCATTAACCCCTCACATGAATCTTTTCATACAACCATCACCATGCCAAATTTTAGTAAGTGTTATTTCCTTCCCATATTCACTCAAGATTATTCAATATATTATGACTTCTATTTAAAATCACTATATTTAGGAAATTTTTTTAAAATTAAATATTAATTTTAATTTTAATTCAATGTTATGTGATACTATTTTACTAACATCAAACCATTTTATTAATCTTTAATAGACACTATTATAATGCGAAAATTTCACCATGATTTTCCGTGCTGATCAAATATATAGGGAATAACAAATACAAATTCATATCAAGGGTGTCAACATTATTGAACATATACGTATTTAATTTTCTATTTACATTTATTTTATACACACTCCTTGATTATGCGATAAAAATTGAAAAAGGTGATTCCATGTTTTATTATATATATGTGGAACACATAAGAATGTGAATGACATGAAAGTGACTGGTGATCCTGAAATTATATAGAGCTCAAATCCATAGGAAAATGTTTAGTTTAATTGGATGCCACATTAGATAGGGATTGCACCATATTCCATTATCAAACGTTTTGCATCATGATCTCTAGGTATTTATCCCAGACATAAATTTATGATGCATATTATTATGTTGTCCTCACATTTCCCATATAAGCTTTATGTTTGTAAGTCTATATCACATATTATTATTCATGTATATGATATACACTCTTTGTATTCCCCATTGATATCCCATTTTTATAATATTTATCACCTTCTATCATTTTTATTATGTTACAATTCCTTATAGATAATCCATTTTCTATGTATGTCCCTAGGTTATATCGTGCTGTTTTAAAACCCCTTAAATTTTAAAAGAAAGCTAATGAATTTTTCGAAAATGTTATTGTATCTCATGTTCAA
Source organism: Viscum album (assembly GCA_963277665.1). Taxonomy (NCBI): domain Eukaryota; kingdom Viridiplantae; phylum Streptophyta; class Magnoliopsida; order Santalales; family Viscaceae; genus Viscum; species Viscum album. The sequence goes on along the minus strand of OY728160.1, from coordinate 370,688,799 downwards.
GATGTAATGTTATATACATAATTCATAAATTCACTATAATTATTTATCTTATAGGTTTAATAATGTGTAATTTTATGTAATAAATCATGGATTAATATTTAATAAGGTGTTGGGTTGTTATATCCTTCCATGTAGATCCCATGTGTCCTATACATGGATGGGAGAGCATTCCTTTGTTGGTTTGACTCTTGTTCAAGAAATACTATAAGATATAAAATTTACCTATAAGAAATTTTTATTGGTGCATTATTTTCAAAAATCATATGCTAACCATTATCATTGACCACTAGAGTATAACGTCCGTAATTTAGGTTTTCTCATAGTTTCACATCACTTGGGACACCATTGGTTTGGTAGATATGTTATGTTAGCACCGATCTTTATAAGACCTATTGAGAATTTGGATCATCTAGGAAATGTGACATATCATTTGGAATTTATGTCTAGTTTTACATCCATCTATGATTTATTTCATGTATTCTAGATAAGAAGGTATCAAAAAAATTAATCCCATGTTATTTATTGGGAGGATATTGATCATGATCCCTACACCACTATGGTTGCGAAACTTGTTCATTTATTGTATTTTCGAGAGAAGTAACTATATGATCAATTGTTTGTATTTATCTATGTATAATGGTTTTTTGGATGGGAAATTCATGAGATGTGGTAACATGAATTTTTGATGTGGTAGCAGTAGGGATTTCTTTTTTTGATTCTACGATATTGAGGACATTAGGGGATATAAAGTATTTTTGGTGGGGATATTATAACAACTTATTATAATAATTCATATTTTTTTAAGATTATTTTTATTTCTATTTTTTAGTTGCATTTAAAGAATTTTAGGAATGGAGATAATTATTTGAATAAAATTTCATGGTGATTAAGGAAGATTATTTTTTTTATTAATCGATCCCTAGTATAAATTGAAAACATGATTTAGAGGGCATCAATTTGTTTCTAGAAGTTTTCTACTGAGGCTTTTACTTGGAAATACATATTAAATATACCCACACCAAAATAGTTTTGATTACATTTTATTTTTAGTACTGGTTACAAGTTATGATAATGATGCTGCCCATAAAACCATATATATCATAAAATGGTTATATATTTAAAATCCAATTCATATAAAATAAAATGAACACTTGTGATATTTTAACCATATGCGAGGTGTTTTTTATATAAATTAGTAATGATAAATTTATTGAATAATAGTAAGTGGTATTCCTTAATTCCTCTTTGACTATTGTGATATATTCTCTACATGGAAAAATACATTTAATTAATTGTGTTGTAATCCCCCTCAATCTATATGTATCTCTTTATGTGTTTGTAGTGATTTATTCCCTCTGGGACATTTTTATTGGTTTTTTTGATCACAAGTGTATTGGGTTGTCTTCCAATATGTAATTTTGATCTACCTAGACCTGTTTAAATTTTTTATTCCTATTTTAGTAGTGGTGTGTGATATGTTTTTCAAATGTCTAATAATTGGTACCTGATCTCAATTGATCATTAAAAATTTCATTCATGGCTTGTCTTCTAAAGGATAATATGTTTATTTACAATATCCACTATCGAATGTTAATAAGTTTCCCCCATTATATATTTAGATGTCTCTATAGAAGGGGTTAGTTATTAAATTGAAATGTATTCTTGTCAATTCCTCTAGTACTATGATGTAAATTTTTTATTATTTATGATCATGGTATTTAAATAGATTTTGACAAACATCACACATCAGTTAACCTTGGTTACATCAATAAATTGACTTTTACTTCATTGTGCATGAAATGGTACAAGATGTTTTATATCAATTTAGTATATTTTACTCCAATAGAGTTTGTACCAGTTAGATCTATCCTAGGAATGTAACAGATAATTTTATTTATATCTTGCATGAATATCCTTGGGTTAGCTCCCAAATGTTGTAATTTTTCAATTATGATTAGTTTATTACATGATCGTAAATATCAATATTATTCTATCACTTGCTTATCTCTTCATAATAATACTTATTTTTTTTTCATATATAACATATTATTGGATATTCTGAATATGGTTTGTTATTATGAAAAACCATGAATTGTTTTACAAATTTATTTTTATTTTTGAAAATATAATGTTTACTAGACTAGTTTAAATGCTAGAGCTACTGAATTCTTGATACGAGAATATTTATATATTCATTGATGGTGTCCAAATAGGATTTTTGTTCAAATCATTATTTTTTACATTGGTAAGTTTTAGATATATTTTAACAGGACTCTGGTAAAGGGAATGTTTTTTATAGTATGAAAGTTTCTTTTATTGGTAAATTCTGTTATAGCAGGATTGTTTGATAGTGACAGGTGGTCACATGGAGATGTGTCCAATCTCCCATATTTTATCTTTATACGTTTTCTAGTTTTTCATAAAATTTAATGTATCATTGAGATATTTTATTTCTATATTTGTGTACCTTCTTGTCTTTCCTTGTTTCAGTTTTACATGATACATGTTTCTTTTATATACTTTCCCAACGGTCGTGCCACCTTTGGTAGCATCTCTAGTTGATCTGGTTTAGTTTGTTACATTAACTATTTATAATAGTGGTGTTTTTTAATATGATTCCTTAAAATATTTTAATATAAACCAATAGATATAATGTTATAGTAAAAAATTACTTAACCCCATAGGGGTACTTCAATTATATGACAATGTTCAAAAAGTCATCCTAATGGTTCTCTACACATATATCCCGTAGTTGTTCTCATGGAATATGTATTTTCAAGGATTATTTGAAAATAATTAATTTAAAAATTATATAGATGATCCTATAAATCCCTTGATACATTCAATTTTATAGGTTCTAGATATTTACTTTTCATTGGGTATTACTGAACTGGTAGTGGAATTTCTATGTTTGATTTTCCCAAATCACAATTGACCTCGATACAATATCATTATACTATAAAATTTGTGATAATTTATGGTAGATAAAATTTATATATGTTATAATTATCTATTTTTTTTGGTTCAAAACATTTGGACTCACTGTGAAGATAAATAGGTGAGTTGATTCTCTAGATCTCCAATTCCACCTAATATAAGGAATTTTTCATTCCAAATGTGTGGTGGATGATTCAAATATACCCACTTGCGATATGGATTTGTCTCTATATGTGTTGATTAATGATATCTTTCTATATAATCCATCTATGAAATTAAATAATTAATTAATTCATGATATACCACCACCTAAGATGACACTTGAATATTAATATTGACATATTATTTGTATTTATAAGATGTTTGAGAAAAATTTTGGTGATATTACTAAGTAAAACCTAAATTATATTTGTTGTCTAGGGGAATCCATTTCACTAATGGGAGAGAAAATTAACATGAAATAGAAAGAACAGTAAAATTGGTTATTTGATGTGATCTATGGTTGTTGTGGTGACTCAACTATAAATTTATAGGTAAACAAATCTATCCTTATTGGAGAGGCTCATATAAATGAATAATAATATATATATATTTTTAAAATCATAATTGATGGATATGTTTTCCCAATGAAATTAACCATTTATATTCTAAATATTATCTATTTAATCCTTATATTGGGAAATTAATGATTATAGTGAGTTGATTTTACTATCATTGATTAGTGAGTGGGTCGTGAATTACACCAACCAATATCATTTTTCATTAGTTATATCCCCTTAAATGTCCATTAGTATTATATTTGGTGGGGATCCCAATTCATAGCCTTATATTTGATGTTGGGTATGTATTTTCCGTTTTTCACCCCTATGTGAGTATAATTCTCTTCAAATGATGATTATTTTTGATATTCCTAGAGAGAGTCATAATTTTACATATTAATAAGGATTAATATGATGAAATTTATTGATGAGAATCAGATGGTAGGAAACAAAGATTTAATTTGAGAAGGTATATCCATAATCCATTTATTTTTGTTTCCAATTTATGATAATGGAGATAACCAATGGGGTAAAAACTCTAAAAAACCTATGAGTTGGGGTTTCCCTTGGATATTATAGTTTCAACTCTATTTATCCATGCTTTCTAGGAATATATAGTATTGGGTTTCTAATGTGTTGGGATTCCACTATTAAGTACTTCTTATCAGTTAATGATATCCCTCATTGGGGGTGTTAATGGAATTAGTCACAAGGATATGTTTAACAATGTAAATGGATTTAAAATAATGTGGACATGAAATTTACCATTGGATATTATATTTATTTTTCACTCTGCCTCATGTATTTTTTCCATGGCCAGGATATAAACAAACATTTGAGTTACAATGCCTAGATTCTACCTAATGGAATTGTTCTAAATGCCAAAATATAACGTATTGTGGCTAAAAACAAATCCCCAATAACATTTTATGAAATTATGGTGGTGTAGATATGGTGAATATATCCCTTATTTATTAAATTCATCGATTGAATCTCCTAGGAAACCACATGATTTATTGCAACATTAGTAATTTTAGTAAATTGGGAGGAGGTTCTCGAATAAAATATTTCAAGTAAACCAAGAAGTTTATATCAACATGTGGAATGCCAGGAATAGATGTGGAGGGTCTTGAATAATAGGATTTAGCGAATCCCAGATGATGTTATAAATTATATTAATTTAAGGGAACCAATAGGATAACCATGACATAATTTATTTTTTTGGAAACCCTAAGGAAAATCTCAACTTAAGGAATTTGAGTAAAACAAGAGGAGAATATCAACTCAAAAACATTTAAGGAAATCATGTGGAGTATCATGACTCATGGATTTATATAGAATCACTGGTAGGATCTTAAGATAAGAAATTTAAGGATTAAAAGGGGTGTATATTTACTCAATACATTCAAGGTATACATGATAAATATCTCAAATCTGCAAACATAGAAAAACCATGTAGAGGATCTTGACTAATTAAATATTTGAAATCAATTTAGAGAATTTCAAATTTAGGGAAATGAGGATTCAAATAGAATCTTCTTGAATAAATTTATTTTTCACAAAACATTAGGATATTTTCTAATAAATTAATTTTGGGAAATCAATAGGATGTTATCTATTTTAGTTATGAAACCTTGAGGATTATCCTGACTGCATACTTTTTGGGAATCTAAGAGGAGGATATCAACACAAGTAATTTTGGGAAACAATGTGGGGAAACTCGACTCAGAGAATTAAATTATCATAAAAGAAGGAAATAAAAATATGAAATTTGAGGAAACCAAGAGTATGATATAAATATATTAAATATGATATAAACAAGATAATAATCTCAATTAAATGTAAGGGTTGTATATATCAAAAAATAAATCATCATTAACATTAGAGATAATTTTTTATGGCTCCTAATTTTTCATGGATGATGTTAATGGATATTCAGGGGGATAATGTTAATTTATTGAGACAACATTACATCAGTGATGCTAATATGAATAAGGTGAAGTGACTATGTTATAGTCCACTGGTTATCTAGTAAGGTGACTTAGGAGAATGGGTTACCAGGTAAGTGACCTTGAAAAAATGGATCCAAGCTCTACCCTTGTGGGATAGGAACATCTATAAGTGGGATTCATATGAAAATGGGATCATGGTCTTGTGAATGGGTGTTGAATTATTTGGCTACCAAGTGTAACAACATGAGTTTTTAAAAGAACATTATGATCGATAACAATATGACATGAAACACTTTTCTTAATGGAACCAAAAATTATTATCTAAATAGGATTGTTAAAAAATAACTATTTATTTGAAATGTATGAATAGTATTAACCACATTATGAAATATATTTAAAGGGCCTACGAAATACAAAAATTATATACTAAATCCTAATAAATAACACTCAATTTATAGTATAAAAATTTTACACATCAAAATAATCTTTCTATCAAAAATTAAATTTTATATTTGAGAGATAATATTATACACAATTTCTCAAACATTTATAAATATATTGAAAGAAAAAGGATATCAGTTTAGTAATTAACAAATAAGAAATAGATTTGATTTAATTTTATGAATTTATCTAAAATTATTTATATTCTAGTGTATAATAAAAATAAAATTTTCATTAATTATTTTTTATTTTTCAAGAATATATAATGATCACATTTATTGTAAGATTATTAAAATATAAAATTAATTATATTAAATTATAAATTTTCCAATTAACTTAATTGATATAAAATTTATGGTTTTATTTATTATAAAAAGAAATTCATATATAAAATAAAATTTTCTGAAAAAATTATTTTTGTTTAATTTTTCATTTTTATATTAAATCAATTTCTTCCTAGTATAGAAATTTAATAATAGAAATGGATTCCATTTTTTAAACTACAATTTTATATTGTTTATGTATTAACATTTCAAATCCAATTGGGTGAATGTATGGTAACATCACTATATCGGTACTATAGAAGTGGAGATAATATAGAAATATCGGTAATATAGAGGTGGTTGGACACTATAGTCGTGATAGGGGAACTGTAGTAGTGGCAGGTACTATATCAACATGGGTAATACATTATTACAATTAACATATTGGGCCTTGAGCAAAAAAATTTGACCTATAGGCTATGTAATGGGCTTCATTCCCACTAGGCATACATAATGGGTCTCCCTCTACCCAGTTAATGAGGTCATTGCTTTGGTTTTATTATAAAATGTGGCGTCAACACCAACCTTTTAAAAAATGTTATAAGGACTACATAAGAAACCTTACACATGCCTTTATCATATTAGAAAAGTGTATTTTGGACATTTATATCCTAAAATATATGGCTACTTCATACAATTTGTCTTTTTTTGAATTTTATAATATTTCTGTAAAAGATAAACTCAAAAATGTCACTTTCCAGAGTTTAATATCTTTAATAATTTTTGGCAGGGATAAAAAATTTTATTTATAAATAGTAATTTAAAATATAAATTAAATTTTTATTATAGTAATTTATTTCAAATTTTATGTTATGAAGTTATTAACTGATATACTTATGAAACTATGATAAATAATTTATTCAATTAATATAAAATAATGTAAATAAATGTAAAAATTTTACAAGTATTATAATTTGAAATAATTATTGTGTTCTAAGAATTTTGTTGATAATTATAACATTTTAGGTATTTTTTAGTAAAATATATTCGTATCCACTAGTTTTTATGTTGTTTTTAATACCAAATAAAATTAATTGTTTCAAAAAATACATTAAAGATATTTAGTAATAAATAATATATTATTAAATTATTTAAATTTTGTTATAATAATTATAATATATTAATGCATGTTATTGGTAAATGGTTGAAAATATATACAATAGTCCATTAATGGTCAAATTTCCATTTTATTAAAAAAATCATGATCTATAAAGATTAAAAAACATTTTAATCATGGTAATCAACAAAAGGGTTAACAACAGTTATAAAATTGGTAAGGATGAAAACATCACCCAAAACTACCCATTTTTTATTTAATGAGAATATTTAGACACATAATAATATTATATTCTAATTAAATTAATTTTCTTCCATTATAACTTTTAAGAAATATATTTGTTTAATACCATTAGATATTCCATGAATACATATACACTCATTATAAAAGGACCTCCCCTATCATTTTTTCTATTAGACATAAGGAACCAATTTTTCACTGATACCTATCAATAACCACTAATATAATATTTTTTCACATTATATAGGTCTTATTTTGGGAATAATGACACCCCTATAGGGCTTAATGTTTTAAAAAAAGAGGTTGTCTGAAGAATATGTATTGCTTTTAACCAAATGTTTTTATTTTATTTCTTCTAATACCTCCTTAAAAATAATTCATAAATGTAAAATAAAGAAAAAAAATTATCCTCAATATACTTATATGTTTATTATTGTCACACCCTATATCAACCACCACTTCCATTAAATATAAAGTGAATTTATCACTCATGGATACGTACAGCTTACCATCTCCGCATTACGATACAAATCATTTTTCATCAAGGTATTTTCTAGATAGTTATAATGATAAATTTAATATTTATATATGATATGAATGAAATAATAATCATTTTTTAGATTATTTATCATATATTTTCTTACCATTTCATACATAGAAAATTGAGAACATCATTAATCTTTATGTGTTAACTATAACCTCCATGAAACAATGTTATTTTTTCCCATAACAACCTCACAAGGATTATATATAAATGTTTCATTATGAAATAATATGTTATGTATGATATATTTATAGTTATATAAGTAAAAATTAATACTATCCTATATTTCCATCATTATCATTGAAAAATTGAAATGTTTTCATTCGTACCTATGTCTTATTGTCTCTATGATTGTCACGTTGCTGATTTATCATAACTAAATTTCAAGGTATGTTTTGAAATTATAATTTATGTAAAAAATGATAAATATTTAATTTTTATTAGTATCGAAATGATGTAATGATTACATATTTTACTATTTTAATGTTTTCAAATTCATTTTTGGTATATGAAAAATATTTTTAAAAAGATTACATGAAACTAGTTTACTAAGTAATTAAATATAACCTACTGAAAAATCAAATAAATGAAAAAACAAAACTAAAGAAGGTTCTTAAAAAATTAATTGATTGACACATCATTATTATTTAAGATGTTAAATATCGTATTTTATGAGTCAGACCTGATATAAGGGGATTCCTAACTAAATTTCTTTGCATTTGGTAACATTACATCATTATTGAGTTTGATTTTCTATGATTATATATATAATGACAATTTATTATTATTTATTTTTTTATACTTTTTTTATGTGTATTTAAATTTGAGACACATAATCACTTCATTGATTAACTCACATTTTAATGTTAAGATCGTTGTAACGGGTTCAATATAAATTTCCTTTCACTGAGGCATATTTTAAAATTATATACAATTTTAATTTATATCGTTTATATAGATCACTATGAAATGTTATTTCAGGAATAATTAACATTTCTTGGTGTTTTAATATTCAATTAATATTATTTAATCCAATTGGATTTATCCTGAATGTTACCAGGTGCAAAGGGGTTTCTAAACTCAATTTCCATTCATTTGGTTATACTTCTTTTTTATTGGTTATTTTATTCCTAATTATTTATTAAAATATATTTAATTTTTTTATCAGGTATTTCATTTTTTTTAAATTATCATTTTTTACACATAATCACTTCATTGATTAAATTTCAATTCAATGATAAAATATTTGTAAATGTTTTGTCATCTCACTTTTATTTTTTAAAGATATATTCCATATTCCACAAATGTTTGTTTCATGTGGTGTATGTACATCCACATTGATGTAATATATCATTATTTCATCTATGATATTGATATTAAATTTTTTTTTTAAATTTAATGATTCACGGGTCTTATAATTCAAAATTTACCAAAGTAGTAAGGGTATATAACACAATATTGTTATGTTTTGAGATTTTTTTGTCTAAGTTTTCATTGGGGGAATTAAATGAAATTTAATTCATAAACCAAATATATTTTCACCTAATATATATATTTAAATAAATTATAATTTACCCTTTTCATTTACATCTCTTTAGGCACCCAAGATAATGAAATAACATATTAAGGAAAATAGAATATGATTTTATTCATTCGAGAATAATTTCTTCATTTCCATTTTATCGATAAATTTTTTAATGAATGTTTTAAATATTATCCAATTATTAATTGATTAAATTATTTATATTCATTTAATTTGTGTAATATATTTTTACAAGGAAGCATTTTATTTTTTTTCAGAATGATGAATTTTTTACATTTTTTACAAAAGTATTAGTGGAATGTTCTTATTTTAATTATATGAAATGAAATTAATTCCCCCTATCATTACCACATAATTATTTTAATTTTAAAATATAATTTCCCAATTTTTTAGGAAATAAAATATTTTTCATAATAATCTAGAAATTTTAACTTTAAAAAGTGATTTTCAATGTAAAAAAGTGGTTTTCCTTATGAATTTTTTTAATGATCATTTATGGTAATTTTATTCCTCAAATAAAACAACCCATTATTTAACATATTTTACAACATAGATATGTAATAATTATACCATTCCTATTCTTACTCTGGATGGTATATGATCATATTGATTATGGGATATATTACTTTTCTATATTCTAGTTTTCAATGTGAATTTTTATGCTTATTATGTGGTGAAATGTTATTCAACTCATTCTCATGGTGAATGCGTTTGAAATAGTAATTAATGGGGGGGAGAATTATAATCCCTTGATACATATATAATAATTGTGAGAAAAATGGTTTTGGTATATGGATGAGGTCATACCCATTTAGGACATATGCCTTAGCATCAGTCCTCAATGATACATTTAACATGTCTATAATTATGCTATCACAAACCCCTCCTTACAAAGTGTTCCTATCCTAGGCTGAAAATATGACAATAGAGTTTAAAACACAAGAGCCCCTCCTCTAGTTGGACCTGGGTTAGCGACTATCACTATCACACTCGTTTTTTAATTTCTTTATTTTGATCTGGTACATTTGAAATCATGATACTTTTTTGGGTCTTGTGTGAGATTAATGTTTAGTTTTTATGTTTCATCTATGAATAATTACTGTCACACCCCATCCTCAGGGCCCGTGCTGTGACTACACCATGCCCGCCTTCCATAGGCCAGGGGCTGGCAACTAGCACCAAAGGCATAAGTCACTTTTAAAGGGAAGGAATTTCCACTATAAAAGTAAACAAACACAACAGAGTACGAAAGTGAAGTAAGCACTAAGTAAAACTATGTAGAAAAGTAAGTAATGGAATGTAAATGGGCCAGTATAAAAACCCAACTGAAAGTACAGAACAAATGAGAAAGGAATTACAACAGCTGTAATGTAAAGCAACAACCACCGAGTCATCCTCTAGGAAACCCACTTGAAGGGTGGGTATATATAGTCTCATCGGTACCTCAGGTACGTCTGTCCGCTCCGTGTACATCCCGCTAGGTGGTCTACCTTCAGATACTGTCAAACTCCATAAGCCTCAACCATGATCACTATTGTCTGTCATCTGCAACCAAAAAAATGTAGTGCGGGCATTGCCCGTGCAGTGGTGAGTACAATGACACTCAGTAGGGACCCTCAAACCCCCGAAAGTCTCCCAGAATCCACGAAGGATATTCCACAAAGGAAACATACAAACACAAAGTATCAACAAAATCTACTTAGGTATATGCCCATACATATACCTAAGTCATCAATCTCAGTTCGGCTCCAACTTCCAAGCCCAAGCACAATCTAGTCCACACAGGAAAAAAGTCAATCACATCAATGAAAATGATTGAATGACAAGACTCAACTCACATAGGTATACTACTCACGAAGAGGGGATGATATGATTAGATTTAGCCTCTGAATCATCTCTTCTACCGAACCCATGTAGGATCCAAGTACAGAAATCATCGCTGCCAAACCCACATAGGATCCAAGTACAGTAACCATCGCTGCTAAACACCCGTAGGATCTATGTACATTCATCATCACTGCCGAACACACAGAGGATCCAGGTACAGTCGTCCTCGGTGGCTAACCCACATAGGATCCAAGTACAATCGTCCACGCTGCTGAACCAAGGTAATATTCAAGTACAGTAGTCGTTGCTATCGCAGCCAGCTCTAGGGTTTCCGCACACAATGTACTCTCTTCTAAGAGGGTCCGCTCATCGAGTAAATGGGGAGATACATCAACTGTCACAATGTCTTGAGTTGATGTATCCCAAATCTCCATCTCTTTAAAATGAACCCAACGCGATAGACAATGCATCAAGTGGATGCCCGGTCTGATAGATATTGGCTTTTACATTCAAGGGACCCAGTTGGAAATATACTCGTTCCTAAACCGGAAATTTTCCAAAGATACCCAAAACTCACTTATAGTATCGAAAAGGACCACCTCATCGATAGGGCCTCAGTGCCGCAGAAGGTGTGTCGTTCGGACGCGCGGTCTTCAAGATATTCACATTTAATTTAAAACAGGCTCGGTCATTAAGCCCCGTGGGCTGATAGGTCGAGTTAACCTAGTATTGACAGGTTCGACCCGACAGGGGTGTCATACCATCCTAATGAAAAGTGTTTCCCGGCCCGGTAGGGCGTGGCCCGGCCCGGCTCGTCACGGCCCAGACTTGCAGGGTGCGGCCTGGATCGGCGTGGCCCGGCTGGGTGTGGCCCTACTGGCTCGGCCCGAAGGCTGATCTGTCTAGGGGGGCGGCCCCCTCCGCAAATGTCCGGCTGGAGTCGGCCGGACTTCTGGCACAAGCAGCCCGCACGGGCGGGCTGCGGCTCATCTGGTGCGACGCCCACCTGGTGTCGCGGCTTCCCTCCGCCCGGCCGGCCGACGGGAAGGCCGGTCCTTCCGCTGAAACGGCCCACGAAGCGGGCCACTGTTCCTTCCACATAGCTGATACAACGGTGTCAGCTTCCTCCACCACTACATGTGCTGGTCGTGGCTCCGCATCCCTGGCACGACGCGACGGTACCAGGATTCTTCCACTAGGGCCCGCTTGGCCATGGATATTCTATGATTGTTTGACGGTGGCCCTTGCACCGCCGGCCTCTTCCACGTTCCGCCACCAATTTCCGATTCCCATGAAATTAAATAAGATAAAATGGAGGGTCATGGGGCCATGTTTTCTCAGCCTGCGCCCTCCGCATTATTTGATATAAATCCATTGGAAAAAAATCATGTTCAATGACAAATGGGGAAAATTTTATTAAATTAAAATTGAACTTAATTCCATACATCAAAAATTGACGTCGCACATCGGGCGTCGAGGACAATGGCATTGTGGTGAGAGGACTCATAGACGACGTCGGAGTGCATCCAAGGAGGAAGCAGCATCTCCTCACTTGTCATAGATAAGGGAAATAATGGTGTGTCGTCATTTTTCGTGGAACCGGAGTTCTTCGTCGAAGAAGATGTCGTTCTTCATCGGAGAGTCGATGTTCTTCAAAAACTCAAGTGCTCTCCCAATTCTCCTTAACACAACAGATGCCCCCAAAAATAAAATAATAGGCTAATGCTATTATTTTAGTAAAACATAAAATTTTAAATTCAAAATTCAAAACACATCATTAATTAGTTAAATGGGTTGAATTCATTAAATTAATGTGTTGGGAATAAATAAAGAGAGGGAGTAGAGGTGATGAAACCTCATAAATATTGGCAGAGTTGTCAACATTAAACAAGGGAGTTTAATGGGGGTTTATGAGAGTTATGGTAAGTTCAAGGGTTTTGATCATGTGTGTGCCCCTCCCCACAAATATACTCTCATGGAAGGTTATGTGGGTGTGGGCCCAACCACTAACTCCCTTTGGAAGGATATAACCACAATCCATAAAAATAAAATTGTGCTACACCAATTTTATTTATTTCAAACTAATTCCCCAAATATTAATTCTCAACCTTCATAAAACAAAACTGTGGTAAAGGTCCCCCTAAGCAATTACCAGCGCTACGAGTTCATCGGTGACCTCATATTTCAATTCTATGCACCGGTTCAAAAGACAAAAAAATGCTCATTTGTTAACTCTACATACCCGAGCTAAACTTCGTAAATTGATTCTGGGCACACCGGGCGTCGAAATCAAGTGTCTTCAAAATACAAATACTCGTAAAGTTCAAAATTATTTACGAAAAAAATTTCCCTGAATTTTAGAGTCTTTACATTAGCCCTACATCAGGGACTTACGTCCTCCTATAGCCACAAAATAAACTAGGGAAACAAATGAGGGTATTGATCATGCATCTGAGCCTCCCACTCCCATGTTCTCTCCTAGAGGATCCTGTGCTGCCAAAAAATTCACACTAGAGGAATCGGCCATCCACGTAGGACCCGCTCCTGTCGATACTCGATCTCCACTGGGACCTATTTTGATGTTGCCCCGTCATCAATTTCCAGCTCCCCATGATCAATGATGCGGGTCGGGTCATGATCGTATTTCCCCGGCTATGATACGTGAAAGATGTCATGCACCCGGTGCAACTGAGGTGGAAGGGACAGGCGGTAAGCCACCTCGCCTACTCTACTGAGGACCTGGAAAAACCTGATGAAGCCTGGAGATAACTTTCTGCCCTAGCCAAATCTCTGTAATCCACATCGAGGTGAGACCCGTAATAAAACGTGGTCTCCATCCTCGAACTCCAGGGGTCTTCGACTCTTATCAGCATATGACTTCTGTCTTCTCTATGCAGTCTTCATCTACTCCTGGATGATATGCACCTTCTCCGTTGTAGCCTGAACGACATCTGGTCCTATACGTGCTAACTCACAAGGGTCAGTCCAGCATAGAGGTGATCTGCATGGTCGGTCGTATGGTGAATCATATGGTGCCATCCCTATGGTCGAGTGGTATCTATTGTTGTACGCGAACTCCACCTAGTTTAGGTGATCCTCCCAGCTGCGAACAAGGTCATGGACACATACACAGAGCATGTTCTTGAGAGAGTAAATGGTCCTCTCTGTCTAGACATCCGTCTGAGGATGAAAGGTGGTTCTCAGGTGTAACTATGTCCCAAATGCCTCCTTAAACCCCTTCCAATGCTGGGAAGTAAAGCGAGTGTCTCGATCAGAGATGATAGATTATGGAACACCATGAAGTCGTATGATCTCTTGAACGTTGAGGAGTCCCAAGATCTCTACTAAGCCCTTCTATATGATCGGAAGGAAGTAGGCCGACTTGGTGAGTTGGTCTACGATCACCCAGAAGGAGTCACATACTCTGGATGTACGTGGAAGCCCCGTCACTAAATCCATGGATATCCCATCCCACATCTACTCTGGAACCTCTAAGGGTAGTACCAAGCCTGCTGGTAGCTGTTGCTCCACATTTACTTGCTGGAAAGTGGGACATCGTGAAACGAACTCTGCTACAACCTTCTTCATACCTGGCCACCAGTGCTCTCGTCAGTGGTCCTAGTACATCTTCATCACTCCAGGATGTACCGCTAGAGGGGATGTGTGAAACTCCATCAGCACTTCCTCTTGCAGTGGAATTGGTACCATGGTACGTCCCTTGAAGAGGATGACATGTTTTTCTCCTTCATAAACTCCTTCAGGCGCCCGCCCTGTGAAAATATGAGCACGTCGTTTCTCATAGTCAATGTCCCCGCGTTGTGCCTCTTTGACCCGCTAAAGTAGTGGAGTAGTAACTTTGAGGGACAGTAGAAAAGCTACCCATCTCTATCCATGAATGATATCTACAAAGTAGCTAATGGCCCTGTCACCTCTCAATGTAGAAAAAAAGTCTGATCTCCTGCTGAGAGCATTAACTACTACGTTCCCCCTCCCATGAGTATTGACTATCTCAATGTCATAGTCCTAGAGGTACTCGAGCCATTGCCGTTATCTCCGGTTCAGGTCCATCTGAAAGAAAATGTACCTAAGACATTGGTGGTCAGAATGGACTCTAAAGCGCTCACCCATAAGATAGTGTCGCCACATCTTCTAGGAGAAGACCACTTCTTCTAACTTCGGGTCAAGGGTAGCATAGTTCTACTCGTGATGTCTCAACTGCAGTGAAACATAAGTGATCACTGCTCTATCCTCCACCAAGACACACCTGAGTCTGGTCCCTAATGTTTCGCAGTAAACTATGTACCCTACATCCTCCTCCGGTAGCCTCAAGATGGGCGCACTAGTCAATATCTGTCTCAGCTCCTGAAAGCTCAGTTGACATCTATCTGACCACACGACGGTTTTCCCCTTCTTCTTCAAAGATGAAAGTTGTGTTGTAACTCTGGAAAAGTCTGACCCAAATCTGTGATAGTACCCAGCCAGACCTAGGGAACTCCGCACCTCCATCACGCTCCTAGGTGGCTCCCAAGAAAGTACTGCCTCAATATTCTTATGATCCACAACAACTCCCGCCTCCGAGATGACATGCCCAATGAAATGAACCTATCGAATCGAGAACTATCACTTCGAGAGATTACCATAAAGATGGTTCTCTTGGAGTGTATCCAGTACAACCCACAAGTGGTAGGCGTTCTCATCCTCAGTAGTCGAGTAAATCAGTATGTCGTCAATGAGGACTAAAACAAACCGATTGAGGTAAGGCTGGAAGATCAGGTTCATGAGACTCATGAACACTACTAGAGCGTTGGTTACACTGAAAGGAATAACCAAGAACTCATAATGGTTGTACCGACGCCTGAAGTTCATCTTCTTCTCATCCTCGTCTGAAACTCTAAGATGGTGATAGCCTGACCTAAGGTCCATCTTCGAGAACCATCATGCACCCTTGAGATGATCAAAGAGGTCGTAAATCCTCAAGAGTGGCCACTTATTATTTACATTCACCAGATTCAGGTGACGGTTGTCAACACATAGTCATAATTTCCCATCCGCCTTTTTGGTGAACAAAATCGGAGAAGCCCATGGTGAAACACTAGGTCAGATGAATCCCTTTCCATGCATGTCCTCCAGCTGTACCTGCAGCTCATGAAGCTCGGTGGGAGCCATCCGATATGCTAGAGTAGATATCAGTGTTGTCTCGAGGTACAAGTCTATGTAGAACTCTACCTTACTATGAGGAGGTAGTCTTGGTACATCTTTAGGAAAAACGGCCACATACTGATCCACCACAACATTAAAACTAGGACTCTCCACATCAACCACTCCATGGTTGAGACTAGCCAACTGATTTGTGATTGGTTACCCTATCCTATGCGTAAGTCCATCATGCACTACAATGTCTCCCTTATCATTGGTGATGGTAAACCTGCTCCCATCTATGCGGACACACAGCACATTGCGCCAAATAAAGTCGATATGGGAATGGACTATAGATAACCAATCAATACCCATGATGCGATTGTAAGGCCTCGACGACGCTAGAAAAACATCCAGGTCGAATCTCTTATCTCCTAGAGTAAGCTCACACCACCGGCCCTAGTGTGTAATCTTCGAGTCTTCTCCCATGGGAGTCTCTAGCAGTAAGGATCGAGCCAACAACTCTATCAGAATCTTTGAGCACCTAACAAGGTCATCGGCAATAAAAGAATGAATCTACCATGTGTCTATATGAACTATAGAAAGGGTGGAGTAGACACAGATAGTACCTCTAATCATCTCAGTTGTTTCGTTGTCGTAGGCCTCGACTGCATGGAATTGATCCTTCCCCTGCCTTCCAGACCCCTGTGGTTGGGGTGGTCTTCCTAGTGGTGGTGGTGGTAGAGCCCCGAAGCGTCATCCGCCACTTGATGCTCGGTCATCTCCTCTGCCTCATCCTCCTGTGCCATGTAGACCTCCATGGTTAAACCTCTTCCTCTTCCTGGGAGGTCCCTCTAATGTCTACTGTTCGACTTCATGGCGGGTCAGGCAGTCACGAGCCATGTGGCCTTACCCGCCACATGCATAGCACTAGCTGCCCCTCATATTGATGGCTCTACTTCGTGTGCCCCGCACATTTAAACCAGTATCCTGAGGTCGCCCACCTGATGGCCGGGTTCGCATGGACCTCTGCGAAATCTATCTACTGCTAGCTATAGAAGACTCAGCAACGTGTCACCCTAAGGTAGGTCTCGCTACTGGCGTCATCTCATAAAAAATCTATCCATAAGAAGGGATCGCTCTAGTACTCCTACTTGCATCAGAATACTGAGGGAGATCCTCGAAGCCCTGATCTCATGCCTTAGTCCAAGCTCAATGGTCGGGGCCTGGAAGAATGGGTCATGTACCATGTCCGTAGAGTAGCACGAGAGGTCGGTAAATCTCACCGAGTATTGGGCTACTCTCATACTTCCCTAACGCAGATGATGTAACTCTTGGATGCGCACTGCACAGAGGGTGGCTGGAACAAACTCCGAGCGGAAGAGACTATATAAGTCTGTCAAAAGTAGATATGCCTCGTCGTGCACCTTTAGTGTCAGGCTCCACCATCTACCTACTTCTGCATGCAGGATACTTGTGGAAAGGATCACCATAAGGTATACTTGTGTCCCTACCAATCTAAAGAATCTGACGATAGCCTCCAGCCAATCCTCGGCTACCTGAGGTTTCGTCTTGCTGCGGAACTTGGGCGGCCTCTGTCACTGAAACTCATGCAACGCACTCAGGCGACATGCACTATCTAATGATGGGGCTAGTGGAATCGGTGGCATAGTGGGTAGTGGTACCACTGGTGTCTCTGTTATAATGGGGCCCTACACCGAGTCCGCGTCGCTCGGTGAGTTGTTATCTCGCACGTAACTGGGAACCGTAGTTGGCTGCCTTCATAAGACCATCCTGAATTGAAACATGTGCTCCACGGTCAAATAGTATACCTGGTGAGCTCACACAAAGTAATCACAAAAAAAAACGTTTGAAACACACATGAAGTCAGTGTTTTCGAGCCGGAGTCAGAAATCAGAAGTGAGGGTTCTTGTGTATGGATACGTCGGTCGTCACACCGTCACTAGACTCCCTGGACTAAAAACCACATTCAAAACTCTTAACACTATTTCTTCATAGAGTAGAAATTATCAGAGTTTTGAGTTCTGTGGTAGAACCGACTCCTCTGATACCAATTTGTCAAGAATCGTCCTCGGGGCCCGTGTCGTGACTACCCCGACCCTAACGTCCATAAAACAGGGTCTGGAAACTACCACCAAAGACGTAAGTCCCCGTAAAATGGAAGAAATTGAATTTATAAAATTAAATACACACAACAGAGTACACATGTGATGTAAGCAGTAAGTACAACTGAGTACAAAAGTTAGTACTGGAATGTAAATGGGCCAGTATAAAAACCCAACTGAAAGTACAATACAACTGAGAAAGGAAGTACAACAGCTGAAATGTAAAGCGGCAACCATCGAGTGGTCCTCCCGGAATCCCGCCAGATGGGTGGTTACAAATAGTATCATCGGTTCCTCGGGTCCATCCATCCACTCAATGTACATCCCGCCAGGCATCTAACTCTGGATACTGTCTAGCTCCACAAGCCCCAACCACGATCAGTGATGTCCATCGTCTGCAACCAACACAAAAAAGTATGGACATTCCTCGTACAAGGGTGAGTTTAATGATACTCAGTAGGGACCCCAAGACCCCGGAAAGTCTCCCAGAATCCAAGATGGATATACCACAATGAAAATATACAAACATGAAGTATCAATCAACACTACATATGTAGATGCCCATATGTATACCAAAGTCATCAATCTCAGTTTGGCTCCAACATCCGAGCCCAAGCATAATCCGGTAAACACAGGAAATAAGTCAATCACATCAAGGATAATGGTTGAAAGACAAGACTCAGATCACACATGTATACTACTCATGAATAGGGGTATAGATGATTAGTTATAGCCTCTGAATCATCTCTTCTGTTGAACCCACGTAGGATTCAAGTACATAAATTGTCGCTGCCGAACCCACGTAGGATCCAAGTACAGTAACCATTTCTACTGAACCCACATAGGATCCAAGTATAGTCTTCATCACTTCTGATCCCAAGGAAAATCCAGGTACATTCTTCCCCGTTGCCGAACCCATGAAGGATCCAAGTACAGTAGTCGTCGCAGTCGCATCAATCTCTACGGTTCCCGCACATAGTGTACTCGATTCCAGGATGGTCTGCTCGTCGAGTAAATGGGGCGATACATCAACTATAATGACGTTCCAAGTTGATTTATCCCGAAGTTCCATCTCGTTAAAAGGAACCCAACACGACAGACGACACGTCAAACAGATGCCTGGTGTGAAAGATATTGGCCTTTTTGTTCGAGGGTCCCGGTTGGAAATATACTTGTTCCTAACCCGGCCGTTTTCCAAAGATGCTCAAAACTCACTTATAGTATCGCAATAGGACCCCCTCATAGGTTGGGTCTAAGTGCCACATACGGCGCATCGTTTAGACGCACGATGATCATGATAATCACATTTAAGTGAAAACGGGCTCGGCTCGTTAGGCCTAGTGGGCTGGCGGGTTAGGTTATCCCAGTTATGATGGGTCTGACCCGACAGGGGTGTCAGACCATCTCGAAGAAAAGTGCGGCTCGGCCTGAGGGGCGCGGCCCAGCTGGGCGCGACCCGGCGGGGCACAGCCCTACTGGCTCAGCCCGAAGGCGGAGCGGTCCATGGGGGGGGGGGAGTCCCCCCAGCTGCCCGAACCGACGACGCCTCCCTCCCTAACCGGACATCTAGAGCCGGCTGACCATCTAGAGCAAGAGGATCGTACGGGTGGTCGCATATCATCTGGTGAGGCGCCCTTTTGGCAACGTGGTTTCCCTCGACCCGGCCGGCCGATGGGCCGGCCGGTGCTTCCGGGGAAGGGGACTGCGAAGCGGGCCGCAGTTCCTTCCGCAATGCCGGTGCGATGGCGCCGACTTCCTCCACTGCGGCCCGTGCTGGCCTCGGATTTGCATTCATGAAACTGCGCGACGGTTCCATGCTTCTTCCACTGTGGCCCGCTTGGCCTCTTCTTTTCTTTGCCTATGAAATGATGACCCCTGTGTTGCCGGCCTCTTAGGCGTTCCGCCTTTGGTTTCTGATTCCATAGAAATTTTACAAGATCAAACGAAGGGTTGTCGGGTCATGTTCGTTCGACCCGAGCCCTCTGAGTTAAGGGATAGCAACAGGTTGGACAAACAAGAATGTTCAACATCAAACGAGGCACAATTTTAATCCATTAAAATTGATCTTAATTCCCTACCTCGATAATTGACGTCGCACGTCAGGCGTCATAGAAGACGGCGTCGTGGGGAGAGGATTCGTATACGATGTCAGAGTGCGTCTGAGGAGGAAGCGGCATCTCCTCACTTTTCGCTGAGAAGGGAAATAATAGTGCATCATTATTCTTCATGGAACCAGTATTCTTTGTTGAAGAAAACGTTTTTCTTCATCGTAGGGTCGGTGTTCTTCAAAATCTCATGAGCTCTACCAATTCCCCTTAACACAATGAATGCCCCAAAAATTAAAATAATAGGCTAATGCTATTATTTTATTAAAACATGCAATTTAAAATTCAAAATTCAAACCACTTAATTATTTAATTGAAGATGTTGAATTCATTAAATTAATGTTTTGGAAATTAACAAAGAGAGGGAGAGGAGGTGAATAGATCTCACAAATATTGGGAGAGTTGTCAACATTAAACAAGGGAGTTTAATGGGGGTTTATGAGAGTTATTGGATGTTCAAGGGTTTAGGTCACAATAGGCCCCACCCCACAAATATCCTCTCATGGGAGTTTATGTTGGTGTGGGCCCCACCTATAACTCCCTTTGGGAGGATATAACCACCGTCCTTAAAAATAAAATTTTACTACACAAATTTTCTTTATTTTAAACTAATTCCCCGAATATTAATTCTCAACATGCATAAAACGCAACTGTGGTAAAGGCCCCCCTATGAAATTACTGGTGCTGTGAATTCATCGGTGCCCTCAGATTTCAATTCTGAGAAATGTTTCAAATGATAGAAAAACACACTCGTTCGTTTACTGAATGTACCCAAGCTGAATTTTGGTAATTGATTCTGGGCACACCGGGCCTCAGAATAAATTACCGTCAAAAGCCACAAACTCATAAAATTACAATGTATTTAAGAAATAAATTTCCTAGATATTTCATGGCTCTTCACAATCACCCTAATTTGAGTTCCCCATTTCTTGTTTAGGAGTTTTTGGAAAAAGGGTGGTTACTTCATGATTTGGGCCAATAGTGAGCCCATTTTCAATTTTAAAACCCGTTTTTATTTCTTTTATAAGCCCTCTGTTTTTCAAATATTTTTCACCCATTACACTTCCCACATGGTTTTAGCAGATATATTAAAACTACCATATCTTTTTAGACCCCTTATGAAATCATAATCATGGGGAATTGTGGTTACTTATTTATGCATTGGGCCAGCCCATTGGACAATTTCATGTTTTTTAATAAATAAACTGTTTATTTTATATCGTATTAAATATTTAGTATTTTTAGGAGATTCATCCTCACCCTGAAGCCAAAATCTCAATCCTCACCCACATTATCTATTTTCCCTCTTTGGAACATAGAATATTTATGGAGTGGGGAAAGAATCTCAATGTCCCTCAAGTCATCAAGAATTTACAAGGTAAATTGTATCCTTTATAAATCAATCATTTCGTAATCTTTTGGCCACTAATATTCTTTGCTGGGTTTTCTAGAACTTAGGGGTCTCTCCAAGAAGTTTTAATCCATTACCTTTTATCAATAGGTGCAGATATAGTGTAATATGAAGAGTTTTCTGTTTGAAAAGGTGAGATTCCTTCTCCTTTATCCTCCATATTCTTCCTTCTTTCATAATTTCATTGTATAATAATCTATCCTAGTCCTTTTTGACTTTGGGTTCTATTATTCCATGATTTTTTATGGGTTTTTTATTTATTTGGGTCTAGAAGTTAAAGGTTTATGGTTTATAATCCCTCATATGGAGATTTTGGGAGTGTGTTTCCATTAGGCCAAGGATTTGAAGTAAGATGTCTACTATACAAGCCTTTATCATTTAAGTTTCATCATTATCATACATTTATAACCTTATTAATATGAAATGTGCTGTTGTGAAACATTGGTTTTAAAGTTTTGGTCTCCAAATTATGTTTTATGACATATTTTGTTAAAAATATAATTCTTTTAGTATAAATGTGCACTCCTATTGTTTGATAAATTATTCCATGATCTTTATCACTTGTTTTATTGTATTTTGAATATTTTTCAGTATATTTAATAAACTTATGGAATGAAAATGGTATTTTATCCCTTTTTATGTGCATTACATAAGTTGTTTTTTTAAACAGTGCATGCCACATGTTCGGGTGAATTGCCCGATTAGCTTTTATGTGTATAGTGCAATTTAAAATGACTTGTTTGGATTTATAAATACATTTTAAAAATTTAAAAATAATAATTTTGGGATCCTTTATGGGTTTCCAATTTGTATTCAGTTTTACAAATAAATGGGTTTTGGTTTACAACATGTTTTTGGCCCGGGTTGCAGGAAAATGGCATGTTTCACATTATTAAGAAAATAGTTGTGTTTTAAATTTGTAACCTGAGTGATTTGTGGGATTTATGAATGTGGTTTTATTTTATATATAGTGTGTATACATCTCTTTAAAAAAAATTAAATTCATATCTTTTTCAAATTTTAGTTTTGGGAAAATGTTTAAAGGCATGTTTGGCCTTTCCTAAAAATTAATAATGGGTGTTTTACTTGTATATACCATTTTTCTCAATCGGTATTGTTTTATAATACATGAAATGTTATTATTAAATGTTTTAGGGCTTCCAAATATGGATGGGTATGGTCTTGTTTCATTTTTATAATTCAAATAGTGTTTTCGAATGAGTTTTATGTGCATAGCCTCAATACACTCTTTGAAATTGTTTTCCGAAAATTTGAAGTGGTTTATTGATTTTTGAAAGAAATGTGAAGAATGTTTATGGGCTTTTTGGTTTTGTATGGATTTTGAAAGGAATTTGGATTTGAAATGTGCATTTTATACTGTGATAAAATTATTGAGAACTACAGGCAATCCTAGGAATATAGGTGGGCGGACGTGTACAGGTATGCTAGTGATTCTGTGGGATTAGGCCCTTGTTTCACGTAGAAAGTTTGATGATGACAACACTAACTAAACTATTATGATTTTGATTTTGGGAGGCCACTAGATTATGGGTATGATTCTTAATAGTGGCTCATGTTCACAAAAACGGATATTTATTATGGTTACTTTCACCGAGATACGAGGTACCTAGGGCTCACAACTAACTAGTGCCTAGAGGTGTTCCCTTGAGTTGTTCTCAATGGAAAATTTTGTACTCAATGTCAACATATAGTGGGTTTGGTTGGTAAATTCAGTACTATGTTTTATTTATTTAATTGTGTAAAATCCTTAAATAATCACTCATTAGAACAATTTTCATTTTGAAGTTTCACCTCTTTGAAAAATTGTTACTTGATTTTTTGTTTATAAAACATTCAAGTTTTTGTCTTATAATTATTATAGCAGGGAAAAAAATTTGGAAAAAATAAATTTATATATTGTATTTAATACATTAAATTTATGTTTATTTTATTTTAAAGGAAGTTCATTGGGTATAGAATATCGGGCTAACCTATTGAGTTTTAATACTCACGCCTATAGTCTTCTTCTGTTTTTATCCCTTGTGCCTGTTTTAGCTTGAGTTCGATTTCCTTGGGCGAAATGAGGTCATTGTGTTGGAGAGTGACCTACGGTGTCACATGATGTTATTTGTTTGTAATGTTTTTTCAGTTGAGTTGTATGTTTAGTTCTACTTTTAGTTTCATGTACAAATAATGTTTAGTTCAATTTTTATATAAATCAATTTTCAGCTATCCAATTACGTTGAATGATTGTTTTATTGTTTATATATCAAAGAAATAGTTCCCTTGTGTACTCTATTAATTACCTTGGTGATTTTCCCTATCCCAAGAGGATCAGGAATGGCTCACGAGACTTGTTGCGGGCTAGCCTGGGTGACCGGTTCGGGGTCGACTCGGGCTAGTTTGTGACAAAATGTTATCAAAGGAGGTTTGATCTTAGCAAACCATTATTTTTAGAGTTACCATTTTATTTAGGGATGTCAAGGTAGATTTAGTAGGATTTTTGGGACTTTAGGGATATGTGCGGGAAGAGCATCACATACTCTTTCTCATTCTGATCCTTGGGTTTCCATGGGAGGTCTAGTTTTATTTGTTTCCTTTGTTATTGTTGATTGTTTTGTGTTGGGATATTTAAAGTGGAGGATAAATAATGGCCTCTGTGCTCTCACAGGCACTGTCAAGCCATGTGGATCTGGAGAAATGTCCTAATAAGTCTCTCTGTGTGGGTGTTGTGTTTGATATATGGCTTCCAACCATATGGTCAGGTCACCCACCAACACTAGATCACTTTTGTGGGTTTATTGGACCTTTCATGAATTAAAATTTTTGTTGAAAATCCTAGTGTGTGAAATATGGAAATGGGTTTAAAGGAATGATTGGATTTGGAAAAGTGGAAAAAAATTCAAAAATTAAATATAAGAATGGTTTTGGGAATGTTGTGTTTTTTTTGAGAAAATTTCTGCAAAAAAGTGGAAATGATTTAATGGGATTGGATTTTCCCTAATCTAAACATGTGGTTTGTTGAAATAAAATGTTTTGAAAGAGTAAATCATATTAATTTAATTATGAAACATTATTTTAAATGAACTGTTTGGTCTGTTGAATAGTGTATGAATCTGATGAATAGGTTTTGGAAATTCGGTTTTGAGGAGCTGGTTTTTTTTTGCAATGGGGTTTTTTCCCTTTTGGTTTGCCGATTATGAAAAGAGACCTTGCTGATTTTTTTAAAATGTGAAAGTGCTATTTAGAATAGAATAGTTATTTTTGTATGATATATTAAATGAAATGTAGTTTTTTAAATCAATTGGTTCTTGATGAATTTTGGTTTGTTTTGTGGAATATGAAATGTGTTTTTTACTTGGTGGTTAGTGTTCCTTTTGAGGGTACATGATTTTTGGAATGATGTTGTTTTGTTTTAGCCTTTGGTGTTTTCATGGGTTCTCACATGCATGGTTTTATTTATATCTAGACGGATGGCCTATATGGAATGGTTGTTGAGTTAATAGGGTGGAACATAAATGTTCATGTGAGTGAGACATGATGAAACACCATAGGTGAATGTGAAAATCCACCAAGTTAGTTTTTTTTTCAAAGTGTTTTAAGCTGACAAATGGTAGTTTTTTTTGAACTGACAGTTATGTGGATGGTTTATCCAATGTATTCTAATTTCTGTCTATTAGGTATGATTTCATATGATCTATAATTCATACTCCTGTTTCATCTTGAGATGGGAGCTTTTTGGTGGCTCGGTTTTGGAGTAATGTTCAGTGGGTTTCTAAATATGTGTTGGATGTTGTGATGTGGCCACAGATAGTTCTATGTTTTCAATATTTAAAATTGATACACCTAAGGATAATTTCTCATGTTTCACAAGCTATATCCACCTCCTAAAATAATTCCTTATCCCGTTATTTTAAATATAGAGCTATTTGGGATCAATTTAAAGTGCTTATAGTTCGTGATAATTCTTGTGGACATAATAATTTTGATCGTTGATGTTGATGTATTTTGTTGTATTCATTTTCCACTCTACTCCTCATTCCAAGTGAGATTTAATTTTGATATATATCTATGAGTTACAATTTAGATGAAGTTGTTTTCTTGAGAATATTAGTTTTTTTGGTTGTGTGGTCCTTAGCACTTGACTACGGTGCAACAAAAGCATTAAGATTTAGGGCTCCAGCCATAGGCCAAAGAGTGAAGCATTTCACATAATCAAGAAATCTAAAGAGGTGTGGGGTACTTGACCCAGATCCTTCCTCTACCATTGTGGTATGTTAGTATCTATGTCAACATTGTGGGTCCTCATTACTATAAATTTCCATTTGTCACGACAAGTGTGGTGGACATACCCCTCACACAACGTCTATGGTTATGACTTTATGGATGCGGGTTTTCGATTAGTGTCCCTTTGAGGACCGGTTATGTTAATCTGGTGCAGTATTGGTGTAACCTATTCGTAGGAGGAGTGTTTTGGGTAGTTCCTTGGTTTCTTTTTTGGTTCTAGTGGCCAAATTATTGGCTCCCCTTCCCCCCCCTCCCTAAGTGGTGGGGATCCAGATCTGTGCTAAAAGTGTTGGCCAACTTCTTGTACCCTATATTCGAGAGTGGGTGGTTTATATGTTCATGTTGTGACCCTCTTAAATTGGGTTGGTTGGTTGTTGAGGGAGAGTTTTTTATTACTTTTTAAAGTGAGGTAATGTTGGGTTCTTGATTTTTTTATTGCTAGTTGGGTTCTAGTGGTGGGGAGATCCACCACTGGTCTCTTTGATTTTTCCTCCAATGAACATGTCTATTGCTATTTTTTTATTAATGTTGGTGAGTCCATTCTGTACTCCCCTAGATTCTTTGGTTTTCTTGACTGATCTTAAGATTGGGTGATTGTTTGATTCATTGGGTGAAGGCCCAACAATTGGTTCTTGGCTTGGTTGTGGAGGTGGTGGCTTGACTGTTCCTCGTATTTTCACAAAGTGGTTGTGAGGTAGTGTTTTATTTGGGAAAGTGGAATAAGTTATGTTGTTGGAAAATTATATTTCATTAGATTTATAGGTTGGATAATGTCAATTACGAATCCTTATGTGTTAATATTTCTGCTGGAATGTGTTATAGCTTTCCCGGGGCAGAACGCTTTAATGGTGGGGAGAATTATCACACCCAGTTATTCATGTCATTGTTTTGACCCGGTTCATTTGAAATACTGATACTTTTCATGGGTCTTTTTTGAGATTAATGTTGAGTTTTTAAGTATCATATTTGTAATATAACCCTAATTTGGGTTCCCCAAATCTTGTTTAGGAGTTTTGGGAGAAAGGGTGGTTATTTCTTGATTTGGGCCAACCATGAGCCCATTTCCAGTTTTAGAAAACCAAATTAGATTCTTTTATAAATCCTCTATTTTCAACCTTTTTTAACAATTATACATCCCACATGGCCTAAAATGATACATTAAAACTACCATATCATTTAGGACCTCTTGATAATACATAATCATGGTTAATTGGGGTTACTCATTTAGGTATTGGGCCATCCCTTGTGCCCATTTCCTGTATTAAAAAAACAATAATTTGTTTATTTTATATCTAATTCAATATTTACTATTTTTTGTGATACCTCCTCCAACACGAATCCAATATCCCTATCCTCACCCCCATTATCTATTTTCCTTCTTTTGAGATAAGAATAGTCGCGGAGTGGGGAAACATTTTCAATGTCTCTCAAATATTCTAGAATGACAAGGTAAATTTTATCATTCAAATGTCAATCAATTCATACCCTATTGGCCACCAATATTCATTCCCTAGTTCTTCTAGACCTTAGGAGTCTCTCCAAGAAGATTTAATTCATTCCCTCTTATATAAGGGCACAGATCTAGTGTAATACGAAGAGTTTTCAAGTTGAAAAGGGGAGATTCCTTCTCATTTATCTTTCATCTTCTTCCTCCTTTCATTGTTTCATGGTTTTATAATATATCCTATTCCTGTTCAAGTTAGGGTTCTAATATTCCATTATTTTTATGGGTTTTTTATTCATTTGGGTCTGTTCATCATATGTTTAGTGGTTGTAAACCGTCAGATGGTGATTTTGGGAGTGTGTTTCCATTGCTCCAAGGATTTAAGGTAGGATGTCCCTTAAACGAGTCTTTATAATTTATGTTTTATCATTATCATACTGTTATATCCTAATATATATATATGATATATTTGGCTGTGGAACCCTGGTTTTTAAGGATTGGGGTGAAAATTATGTTTTATGACTTATTTTGTTCAAAATATAGTTGTTTTGGTATAAATGTGAACTCCTCTTGTTTGATAAATTATTCCATGAGGTTCTGCACTTAGTTTATTGTATATTGAATATGTTTCAGAATATTCAATAAAATTATGTAATGAAAATGGTATTATCCCAATTATGTGCTTAACATAACTTTATTTTTTAAATAGTGCATGCCACGTGTTTATTAAATTTCCCAGTTGGATTTTAAGTGTCTAGTGAAATTTGAAATGTTATCTTAGATTTATAAATACATTGGAAGCATGTATAAAACCTTATTTTGGGATCCTTTTATTGCTTTCCAATTTTTATATTTTTTTTACAAATAAATTGGTTTTGGTGTACAACATGCTTTGTCCCAAGATGCCGGAAAATGGCATGTTTCACATTCTTATGAAAATGGTCATGTTTTGAATATGTAACCTGAGTGATTTTTGGAATTTATGAATGTGGTTTGATACTGTATATGGTGTGTAAACACCTATTTACAAAAATTGAAATTCATATCTTTTTCAAATGTTAGTTTTGGGAAAATAAATAAATTCTTATTTGCCCTTTCCTAAAAATGAAGAATGAATTTTTTTACTTGTATACACCAAGTTGTGTCAATTGGGATTGTTTTATCATCCATGAAATGATTTTATAAATGTTTTTAGTTCTGTAAAATATGATTGGGTATGGTCTTGTTGTGTGTTTATTATTCAAATATTGTTTTTGAATAAGTTTTATGTGCATATCCTCAATAC
This sequence comes from Viscum album, assembly GCA_963277665.1. Taxonomy (NCBI): domain Eukaryota; kingdom Viridiplantae; phylum Streptophyta; class Magnoliopsida; order Santalales; family Viscaceae; genus Viscum; species Viscum album. The sequence continues at coordinate 370,659,602 of OY728160.1, read as the reverse complement.
ACTCCATGAAATTGATTTACGAAAATTCGAAGTGGTTTATTGATTCCTGAAAAAAAATGTGAAGATATTTTATGGGATGTTTGTTTTTTATTGGTTTGGGAATGGAATTTGGATTTGAAATGTGTATTCGATAATATGTGTAACTTGATTGAGCACTAAAGGGAATCCCAATTATCTAGGTGATAGGATGTGTACTAGTATGCTAGTGATTCTGTGGGTTTTGGCCCCTGCTTCACGTAGCAAGTTTGACAATGACAACACTAACAAAACTATGATGATGATGATTTTGCGGTCCCACTAGGTTATGGGTATTCTCTCTAATAGTGGTTCGTGTTCACAAGAATAGATATTTATTATGGTTACTTTCACCGAGATACGAGGTACCAGGGGCTCACAACTAACTAGTGCCTACGGGTGTTCCCGTGAGTTATGCTCATTGGCTATTTTGTACTCACCATCGACATACAGTGTGTTTGGCTGTTAAATTTAGTAGTTTGTGTTATTTATTTAAATATGTACAATATTTAAATAATCCATCATTAAAACAATTTACAATTTTAAGTTACACCTCTTGGAAAAATTGTTACTTTCATTTTTTATAAAACATGCAGGTTTTTGTCTGATAATTATTATAGCATGGAACCTCTTTCGAAAAACATTCTTTTATATCATTTATTTAAAACATGAAATTGATTTCTGTTTTATTTTAAATTATGTTCATTGATAATAGAATATCGGGCAACCTACTATGTTTTATTACTCACGCCTATAGTCTATTTCTGTTTTTAGCCCTTATGCAGGTTTTAGCTTGAGTTCGATCACCATGGGCGATGTGTGATCATTGTGATGAAGAGTGACCATCGGTGTCACATGGAGTTATTTGGTTATTGGGTTTGGTCATTTGAGTTGTTGGTTTAGTTCTACTTTTAGTTTCATGAACAAATAATGTTTAGATAAATATTCATATAAATGCATTTTGGGTTGTGAATTTATTTTTCCTGCTTGTTTTATTGTTTATATATGGGAGAAATAGTTCCTTTGTGTACTTTATTGATTCAATTAGTTCTATTCGCCATCCTGGGAGGATCGAGAATGCCTCTCAATACTTTTTGCGGGCTAGCCTGGGTGATCGGTTTGGGGTCGACTCAGGCTGGTTCGTGACAAGCACTGAGGTTATAGTAAACACACATATGGGAGGAATTAAACTCTAAGATAACACATGTGAAAGAGAGAGATTAGACATAAACCAACCCACTCATAATCATACCACAATATAAATAAATCCAAAATACACATACCTAATGTCATGAATGAAATATGAAAATAAAAAGGGAAACATTATGTACCAATGAATGTAAAATTATAGTGACCATAAAGCCCAAACATGTCCTATAACCCATAAACTATTAGTAAACATCACGATCTCCAACCCAATCCAACTAACCTAGATAATATTTTAAATAATGTTAGTTGAGTATAATAGTATTCTCAGTCAGATTCTTTTTAGAGCCTCTCATTCAAAAGAAAAGAAACCATATCAAAACACAATTAACAACAAGTGAAACTAACTCATCACCTAAATAGGTATACTATGTTCCTAGACTCACCATGGCTACTATCACCATGTATCTCATACAAAATGGCATAATATAATAAATAATGTCAAGGGTGTCCCACTATCATTTACAGCTAGTTTTCAGCTGATATCACATGCCACACGTCCAGAGTAAATCCCTTAAAAATTGATTTCCTATAGACACTTGGGTGAAGAACCACAAAAAGTACCTCATGCAACTAACCACCATAACCACACAACCACAATTAACATTGGGGTTTCCATGTGCCACCACATCTTTTATAGCAGGTATCATACATCGATTATTATACCTCGAGACACAAAAACCCATATTTTAAGTAAGGATCCACAAGAAAACATAACCTATAAACCCCATTCCTCTATATTTCCATAGGAAATAATATCCAGACTACACGTGTGTGAAAAACTGAAAATCCATTATGGAATCCTACACACATGTATGAGAAAAACTAACCACCTGGATTACAAGTATATGTAACTACCAAGAGAATGATCATGACTATTATGGGTAGTCATCCATCCATCCTCACGTTAAAATATTGGGGAAAACCCCCCATGACCCAGAATCTATGGGGTGTTAGTCTCCTTAACTGATAGGGTGGGGTAGCGTAAATAAAAAAGGGTGCAAGATATAATATAGATCAAAACCACACTATAGAATAAATCCAGTCTTAGACTCAACTACAGTTAATGCCTCTCGAACTCCCAGCTTCTAATTCTAATACTTGATATCTTATAAGCACATAACCATTTAAAAGGCCACATTAAAATCCATATCCCTTTTAATCTTTTTTAATTTACATTAATTAACTCTTGAGTAATTAATTAACACTTATGATTTCACACATTTCATTACATTAGAATAACAACAATGTTCCATGCCCTATAGGCATAACCAAAATAATTCCATGGCTTCTCAGAATCATAAACATGTAATTTCACCCCATTAAGCTCCAATACCATGGGTTGAACATAATTTAATAATTTATTTCACAACAATAGCACTTTCTATACTTCCAGGTGTTTTATGAAAACAAACTATGATACCAAAATCAAGGGGCTCAACATGGTGAGTAGATGAAGTACACATCGATTAGTTTCCACCTATAGTACGAGTGTATACCCATCCATACTCGATAAGATAAACATAGAATTCATGTGGCATACCCTATGTGTCATTGATTTTTTTTGAAAGAGAGTAAGATAAAACATCTCACTCAAGAAGTGGAGAAAGTAAAACAAATTATTTTTTACAGATTCAACAAGAATTCACATTCAAAACAACAGGTAATATTGTCATCAAACCATTCCATAAAATGTGGTTTCCTCTCTGGATAATAGATGTATAAACTAATGCATCTCTCCACTCTAGTCATGAACTACTATCACAACCACAATGCCTCCCTACCCCCACATACCACAAAAACCCTCTAGGATTATCCATCCTAGGGACAAATCACATCTGGGACTCCCTTCCCCCAAAACCACATGGATTGTATCCAAATAATATCAGAACAAGAAGGAACATACAAAATAAAAGACTATCATCTCTATGAAAATGTATATAGAATTCACACAAAATGAGAATTCATGGATACAAGGAACATGGAAATCAGGCTTTATAATAAATAAAGAAACTCATTACCTAAAATAAATTATCTTTATCACATAACTGGGTTGTATTCCATATTTAATTAATCGATTCATTTTTCATAAGTTCCATATTCGGGAAACCTATGAAACAAGCTATCACAATCTATCATTGATTAATTAAAAAATTAATCTAACAAAACATTATTTAATTCAACAATAAGAATGAACATTTCTCATGATCATTAGCCAATTACATTAAACATGATCACCTACATCAATTTAATTATCATCGAATTACAACAACAAAAACTAGATTCATTAAACACGTCTCTTTCTCTTTTATAAAAATAACTATACAGATAATTTTGGAATTACATTCCTTACCAATTCCAATCAACAAGGATATGACAAAAAAAGAAGGAATATATATCACACTATAGGGAATGCCCATGGCCTAGGTGCATTTGTTAAGTCTAACCTCATGGTCTCAAAAGTTAATAAAAACAAAGCGTTAATTGTTTTTGTCCTTGAGTATAAACAAAATTAGGCAAAGATCAAGGTATTTTGTCATAATGTTCATTTTTGTGGTTCCATGCATGCATTTCCAATTAAATGATCCATTTTTCTATTATGGAATGTGGAGGTATCTGTAGATTTGGTTGAGGATGGTGACCAATTTATCACCAAGAATGTCACTAAGGGCGATGTGTTCTTATTTGCTTCTTTTATGAATTGTAGTTTTGATGCTTAGGATATAAAATAGTTGTTGAAAGGGCTCTGGTATTTTGATCTTGAGGATATTATATGGTTTTAAATAGGGGATTTCAACATCATCATCGCCCATAATTAACATAAGGGAAGAGGAGCATTTCTTTGTCAGAAAAGCTTGGGCTTTTCTCATTTTATGGTGGAAAAGGGACTTATTGAAATGGGGTATTTCTGGAGATCAGTATATGTGGTGTAACAACCATTTGGGAGGAAAGTGATACTAGAGTAGGCTTGATCATTTTATGACTAATAACAATCCAATCAATACATTCCAAAATGCTGATGTTAAACATCTAGTCTGTGGTTTTTCAAACCATTATCCAATTATGGATTCTTTGTTCCCTAAAAAAGATACTTAGGATCCATTCAGGATCTATAAATAGTGGTCTCAAATACCAGGTTATTAGTGGATTGTGAGGGAGCTGTGGGATGATCCAACTCAATGGCATACATGGGAACCCCTTCACAATAAGATGTAGCGGTTGAAGGAGGGGGCATCCAGAGAGGGGCCGAAAGATACCTCCCTTAAACCACAATTTTTGGATTTGGAAACAAAGCCTAAAAACCTATAATTTATCCTAGAGGAGGAGTGGTGTGACCCAGTCTTCAAATAATTAGTTCACAAAATGATTTTTTGCGTAGATATTCTTCTCAAACAGAGGAAGCTGGAATGAGATTCCTCCAGGGTGAGGTGGATGAATGAGAGAGGAAAAAAAATATCATTTTTCCCGGAATGTATTATAAGAAAGAAATATTACATCAAGACCAAAATCATACTATAGGATGGAACCTACACATATGACACAGACACAGTGAGGAGAATGGTGCACTCATTCTTCAAGGTTCTCCAAGTGGGCATGAATCCGAGGATGCCCAGTTGGTATCCTATTTTCAATGTAGGTATGTGGGAGCCAATTCCTACCATAGTGTCTATCTTGGGAAATGAGGGCCTAGAGGATATACCTAGTGGGGAAGAAATACACTTGGCCATGCAGAATCGTAACCCTATGAGTGAACCATGCCCTAATAGCTTTCCAAGATCATTTTACAGAGGGTCATGGGATATGATTAAGAAGGATATTATTAAAACAGTTCATGAATATTTTCGAGGAAGGAACCTCTCTTGGGTTTCTAGTGCTATAACTCTAGTACTCATACCAATGATAAAGGATCCTTCTACCCTTACTCATTTCAGACATGTGAGATTTTGAAAAATTCATTACAAGATCCCAGATAGTGTTATTAACCATATGCTATTCATTCAATTATCGGGGTAGATATCCATTGATCTACATGGATTCAGGAAGTGTCACTCTAAACATATAGAAATAGCTATCTCCTAGGATATGGTAAGGGACATAAACATAATGACTCATAGATATAACATTGTGACTAAATTGGATATTAAAAAGGAATATGATATGATTGAGTGGTGTTTCTTGAACTATGTTCTCTTAGTAATGGGGGTTTTAGCCAGGGTAGTGGATATCCTCTTATGAGGCCTTTTCTCCTTAGGGATGTCAGTTTCATTCATGGGAATTGACATCGTTTCATCAAGGCTACTAGAGGTCTTAGATATCTAGACCCACTCTCTATTAGTTCTTTCATTCTAGCCCATGATACTCTCAAATGACTTATAAATTAATGTCCATCTCAAGGAGAAATACTACCATAAAGGAGGAAGAAGAACATCCCTAAGATCTCCCATATGATTTTCATTGATGGTACATTAATCTTAAATTTTTTGGGAGGATCTCTATTAGAAGAACCAAGAAAATTATAGATGAATATTGCTAGTTGAGTGGGAAATTCATCAGCAACACCAAGAGAAGAATTCTCATCACTCATCGGATCACATATAGGTAGGTTTCCTCTCTGTTTAGTCGTCTGGATATGCAATTAGTCTCATTTACAATGGTGTAAATGTAAATACCTATTTGTTCAAGTAGACATCAAGTGAACTAATGTTATCACATTTTTATCAGGACTAAAAGACATGTTCTAAACTGGAGAAACTAATTACTTTTGGTTTGGGTGTCAGTTATCATTGGTTAATAGTGTACTGTCTTCCATTCATATTCATGTGTTGGCTTCCACCAATGTTATGAATGGAGTAATAAACATTATATACAGGGTTTTTTGTAGATTTTTTTTCTGAAAAGTTAGATGGAAAGAGGCATTGGGAATCTTGGGGAAGCCTAGAGAGACCCCTCCATGATGGTGGTATCAATGTACTGAGTCTCTACAGAACACTTCATTGTATTCATGCCGATATCTAATGGGGAACTATTTAGTAACACATTATATATGATAATTCTATGTCTCATATATGAGATTGTATTTCAGAGGAAGGTTGGGGATTTGTTTCCCCATTATATTCTATGATCTACACTCTGGATTAGACTCTTCATCTGAGATCTCAGTGGATAGTTGGAACATGGGATATTTTCTTCTATCATTGAAATTGAGTTGGCTCTATTATCATCTTCCTAGGATTACCTGCTCCTCTAATCATAGTTAAGGAATTTCCCCAACAACCTAGATTCAAAAAGGTAGTTTTGGACATGGAACAACAATATTTTCTCTAGTCCATTGAAATTTATTTAAAATTTAATAGTTTTGTGTTCACACCATCTTCTTCAGGTGTTTTTACCACCATGGATTTTCATGGGATGAATTCCTCATAGGATCCCCAAGATAGTTGGATTGAAACGGTTTGGTGCCAAAAAACCCAAGAAATATTATACTTCCTTACATGGTTAATTAAGAAATATTAAATTTATAGAGATGATAACATCAAGATGTTTGGGATAATACTGGCCTCATGGTGCACCATTGCAGCAACAGGAAGTAGGAGAGCTGAGAACACTTATTCTTTGGGGGGGGATTGGGATCATGTTGTGTGGTATTTTTATGGAGACCACACTTCTTTTTTCTCTCATAATCTGAATTATGCACCATTCATGGAGAGATGGTTCCATGGTGTGATGTTTGATAATAAATAATGGTTGGCTCGATCTGTGATTCTTAGTGCTGGGTGATTGTGCTTGGGGAAATCCAGAAATCAGACAAGGTTCGAAGGCTCTATTCCCACAATGAGGTCCATCATTGTGAGGAATCATTTCCTAAAGATTGATACGGCTTCTCCCTTCCAATACTGGAAGGAGGATCCTTTATTCTGTTTTCCTTAGGTCAGTTCATTCTCGACCCAAACTTTTCCTGAAAAAATACAGTTGAAATGTGTTTGTCGGCGTCCTCCACACACATGCTACAATCTAAACACTGATGGATCATACTCAATGGGTGTGATGAACGGTGGTTATGTGGATTGAGGATCTGGGTGTAATATGGTGATGGATATCACATTGTATTATGGAAATGGTACCCCCTCTTGGATGTGGCCAAATCTATGATCTCTAGGATCATTCTCTGCATTCAAGAGAATATGGTTGTCAATCAAGTAGAGATCGACTCCTTGATAATTCATGATTCCTTTCATGGTAATGTATCTATTCCCTAGTTCAAATTCTATAAAATTACAAATGCAGTGTCATTCTTCACAAAAATATATAAGTGACCCACACATGGGGTAGAAAAAATAAGGTTGTGGATTACATGGCTTTTTTAGAAGACCAAATATCCAATGAAAGATTCCTCCTTTATAGTAATTGATTTAAAAATAGAGGGTGTTAATTTGATCAGAGGGGATTCCCTTGGTCAACACTATTTTAGACCTCCCTAATCATGGGGTTTCTTTGTTTCCTTCTTTCATTGAATAAAAATCTAATTTTGATGGATGTGAAAATCTGTTATCAAAATATAAGGAAACAACATACCATCGATACAAATTCATTAATTCAATTCATATAATTATTAGGTAAATTCAAATATGATCCAATGGATAACCATTCTAACTCTACGATTGAACATGAAAAAAAGAGGGAAGCATTGAATCCACTACTTCAAAATTTCATTGATGTTCTTGGAACGAGAATGGATCCAACCAAGAAATCAAGATCTCCTCTCCTACAAAAACTACATCCACATAAGGATGTGGTGGAACAACCAAACCAACCAACAACAACAAAATATTCATTAGAAACATGTATATCACGTGTCATCACACGGAATGGGAACATGGGAGGAAATAGATCGAAGAAACATCAAGAACAGATAAAGATCGTACCATGTATCAGATATAGATCACTATAGACCGAAGATGGGAGTGAGGGATCATTCCATGATGATGGAGTCCCCCAGATGATAATGATTGGGTTGTCAGGGTCCCCTAGGGTTGAGAGAGAACTACTACAACCATAGGTTTGATAAAATTGGAGTAGTAGGAAAAAAATGAAACATAAATCATCGTGGAATTATAGGACATGTAATTCCCCTTCACATCATGTAATATGTTGAGGTTGAGATTTAAAGAAAAACACATTGCTTAAATGTTTAATTTTATGTTTCATTCAATGATGTAATTCATGATGTTAACCACTCTTTAACACTAGGAATGAATATTTAAAATAATATGTGACATCGTGTAATTCAATTACATGAATTTTAATCCCATGATATATTTTATTTAACATAACTTCTCCAAACCACTTCCAAACAACCTCTGATAACATCAATATTTGAAAACATGGAAAGGGTTGATCCACAAAGATCTATTCCCTTAGATCATATACCTCTCAAAACATTATCATCCTCAATAATCAAAATCCAACACAGAGAGGAATCAAAAACGAAAGGGGTCATCCAAAAAACAACCCCATGAGATGCCTCTCAAAGATTTTTCCTCCATAGGAGCTATCCACCACACTTGAGGAAAATGTGGAAAACCACTAAAAACCAATAATATCCTAAAACACTATCTCGGTGGAGATACCCTTCAAAAGAGAGAAATATGCAATAATAAACAAGAGAAATGCATCTCATAAATAGAAAGGTTCTATAGCCACCAAATGAATAGTGTTATAAGGGAAGATCTAAACATCAACTAGATTTGGATACTGAGCACATATCTGCGACTCACATTCCCATATACTATCTTTCATTCCATCCTCCTTCCATAATAAACAAATCATAGGTATATCACACTTGCACAACCCATTCTCCTAGTAGTCATGGATCCCTATAGGCCTATCCTAAATGGTCTCATCATAATTAACATTTATCTCTCCCAAATCAATGATCTGAGAGTTTTCATGAAGATAATGATGGAGCTATGACACATGGAAAACATCATGTATTTTGATCATCTATGGGGGATGTTCTACTAGATAAGCCACAGATCCAACACAAAAGAACTTAACAAAAGGCCCAACAAACAGGGGAGAAGTCTTACTCCCATGATCAAACCTTCACTACCATGATTAGGAACACATTCAGAAACAAATCATCCCCAAAATCAAAATCTAGACGGATCCTCCTATAATCAAAATAGTATTTTTGGCAATCCATCACTACCTTCATCGTCTCATTAATCACCATATCAATCCTTGTCATGTTTTGTACTAGTTCTGGCCTAAGATTATATGATTCTATGAGACCAAACTAGCACAATAGAGAATGGTAAGTTCATCCAGACAATTCTTTAGATAAAACCATACTAATGGTGGATTGGAAGCTATTGTTGTAAACAAACCCTACCAAGTGTATGTTTCTCAACCCCAAACCTCCAAAATCTAAGACACTAAAGTGAAACATGTCTTTTAGAGTTTGTATGGTTCGCTCCATTTGACTATCCCTCTATGGATGAAAAGGTTGTTAATGCATAGCAGAGAAAAAAATCCTGATTTATACCTCTACACACTCTGGAGATAAAATGAGGATCTAAATCAGAAATGATAATCCATAGTACTTTTTAGACTCGCACCACCTCCTCTATATATTTTCTCTATAAAACATCCACTCAAATAAACTCCATGATTTCAATGAAGTGAGATGATTGTGTCAAATGATTCACTAAAACCCATATAGTTTCATAGCCTCCCTAAGATTTAGGTAAACCAGTAATAAATTCCATCAATATTTCCTCCCACTTCAATTGAATAACATCTTAAAACCAGAGAAAATCACTGGGAATAAGGTTCTGGACATTCAACTTCTGGTATATGAAACATCGACATACAAACTCTGAAAATGCATACTTTATCCTAGTCCATCCAAAATAACTCCTCAAATCCGGGAAAATCTTTTTCATTGTTGGATGTACCACAAAGTGAGACCTAAATAAATCTATGAGAACCATGACATTAATCACTAATGGAATGAAGGTACTACCATAAAATAACATACAATGTTGTTTATCCTTAGAACAATCATCAGGGGCCTAACCACAAACAACTGAGCCTCTCAAGACCTCCACCTCATGATCCCCCAACATGGACTCTTCTATATTCTGCACCATAGATGACTTCTCCATTATCTAAAAAGAACTACCTATACCCCCAACCTCTCTCATATCTAGATGTAATATTTATAGTTCATCCATTACTATCCAAGATTCACCATATTCCCACACTACATCACTTTGTGACATCCTACTCAATGCATAGGCTATACCATTCTCCTTTTTAGGAATATAAAATATTTCAACATCGTAATCACATATGATCTCAATCGAGTGATGCTATTTCATGTTCAAGTCACACTCAGAGAAAAATACCTCATCATCTTATGACCGCTGAAGACTACAATATTCTTGCCTAAGATGTAATGTCTACACAAGCTTATCACAAAACACCACTTCTTCCAACTTGATATTGTTGTTGGGACAATTACATTAAAGGGGATGTAACTAAATGGACTCATAAGAAATGAATGATCTATGATGCAATAGAACATACCCCAACCCTAGATGTGAACCATTAATGAAAACATGTTACTAAACTCCTTCTTCTGGAAGATAATAAACCAGAGCACTAACAAAATTCTCCTTCAAATACTCCAATGTTTGCTGACACTGTTCAGTATGATCAAACACATAATCCTTTCTAGTCAACACATCCAATGTCGATGCAATATAAAAAAGATCAGAAACAAACCAACTGTAATAGATTGGATGACTAAGGAAACTTCGCACATGTTCCACTATCTTGGGGGATTCCTAATACACATATTCTTCTATCATTGATGGATCCTTTGCTACTCCCTGAGGGAATACAACATTACCCATGAAACAGACTTATCCAGCCCAATACTCACACATCAATAACTCCTCAAGTAGATTATCATAGAGAAGAACTCCCAAAAAAATCAAACTGATTATCCACATGTTGCTCCGTAGATGTAGAGTACATAAGGATTTCATTAGTGAAATCCGCCACAAAAATATCCAAGAACTCCAAGAACACAATGTTCATCATCACCACGAACACATCTAGAGCATTCTTTACACCAAGAATCATCACAAAAAACTCATATTTCCCATAATGGAAATGGAAAGAATTCTTCAAAATATCCTCATCCTTCACATGAATCTGATGATATCCTGACTACATTTCAATCATTGAGAACCAACATGCACCCTTGTGGTGACCAAATAAATCATTAATATATGGGGATGGATGTTGATTCTTCACTGTCACCTTGTTTATTAGATTATATAAAACACACATCCACAATATAACATCATAATTTATTATGAAAAAAACTATTGTTCCCTATGATTACATAGTCATACGAAAAAATGGCACTACAATAGACCATTGAGCATGATTCACAACTTTGGTTACTCGTATGGTTCCATCCAATATAGAGACATTGAGATAAGAGACCATCCTGGATGAAAATTCATCCCGAACTCAATGTCTGGATGAGTGGGTAACACAATAACATCATTTTTAATGACATTAGGGTAGTATTCTATGACCCTAAAAAACACCAACTACTAATCATCAAATGAACTTAGAATCATATTGTACATCAATGATGGAATGGAAGGAACATGCCTCTTACCCATATGAGGGCCTCGCTCGCCATCATAAACTATTGACTCTCTATAAGCATTGAATAATACAACCTGCATCTTATATAAATCCATGATATCCTACACCAAATTAATCCAATCCATGATGATTAGGACATCATATTATTGTATCCATAACCATATGAAACATCCCCAAAATCAGTTCTACCCCAACACCCGATCACAATATCAAGATACATAAAACAAGTTAGATCATCATCCAACAAGCATAATCAATTCCAAGGAACTATAATCCTTTCTACTCAAGTCCCAAATCATATAAAAGGGTGTGATATATGAAGGATTGTGTCACTCATAAATCAAAAAGGCATGCATACAAGTAGAAAAAAATCAATGGGTTCCTCGAACGACATCTATCTCACAAATCACATACAATGATAATGCATGAATCTCACAACAAACTTCTCCATGTCCTCTATGACATTACTAATGACAACCTTTATGGTCGTGTTGTGCTCTCTGGGGATGGGGAGTATCCTAGGGTTGTCTTCTGCCTTCCCAATCTACTCTAAGCTAATCCATAACCGGTGTAACCTTTTACTGTTTCCTTGACTTTCGCAACCTCAATGGAAAAACCTATTACGGAACACCTGACACATGTTTTCAACACATAAAATTAGTGCACTCCAACTACTGATGACCATGGACTCCAAAAAAACAAGCACATGATCCCTTTTCAATAGTACAGGAGTCGTTTCACCTTGAGAAATGAGATATTGAGGGAGGGGACCAACCCCCCAAATAGTCAGAAACACTTCTTCCCTGAAAAACTGAAACCCCGGACCACATCTCTATATTATGAGGAATCATAAAGACTCACCTATTATGATTATCATGTTCCGGATAATGTCTTCTTGATGACGTTCTCTGTATTAATCACCTTGAGATATGTCTTCTACAATAATGGGGTAACCTAGCCCTATATCCATGATCATAAATCATCCTCAAAATTATTTTCCATAGACTTTTCTTCTTGAAATGGGTCTGAAGAAAATCAATGAAGGTTCCGGAAATGATCCCCAAACACTCTCACACTATATCTCTCTTTCTAAAGGGTATATATCTCTTATTGACTAGCTTCCTTCATGGTCAACGAAAGTGTTAGGACCATGTTATGGTTTGGATGTATTTGTTGTCAATATATCATTATGATAATGAAAGAAAGGATTTTGTTAATGATGATGAATGTGAATTTATATTCAAAGGGATTGAAAGAAAGAAGAAAGTTATTATGATTCATTTTTCTTGCAGAAATTTTTTTATTGGTTTCAAAAAAATGTATTGAGGAATATTTTTAATGGAATCAATTCCATGTTGTTTTTAAAAGGAATATAATCCGTGTTTGGAAGTGAATCATATCCATGTCATGAAATGAATTTGGAATCACTGTGAATGTCCATTGTAATGAGATTATGCAACATTGAATGTGAAAATAACTTACTGTAAGTATATGGTCATCAAATACACTCTGAATATGATGAGAAATAGGTTTTTGTTTTTCTGTAGAATTAGAGTCATTATGACTACAATTGAAATAATTATTAATATGCATTAATAATTTTAATTTCATATAAATCATGATTTGTATTGAAAACATTTGATGTAATCCTAATAAATGGAAAAGGGAATGAAAGAGATATTGCCAATCAGAAAATATTCGTATTCATATTTTTTCTCAAAACAATTAGAAAATAAGTGGTACCATTTTTTTTCAAAACAATTACAAAAGTGTCGTATCTAGATAGAATTGGGGGTGCTTATTGTTTTTAAAAACAATAAAATTGGTACCGATGGAAATGTGATGCTGATGATAAGGGTACCGATGGAAAGGTGTTGCTGCTGAAAGCGATACCAATGGAAAGGTGATGCTGATGCAAGTGGTATCGATGAAAATGTAATTATGAAAAAAAATATTGATGAATGGTCGTTCTGATGTTGAGGTGATTATAATTGAATAGGTGATGTGGATGGAAGAGGTAATGTCGATGGAAGATGGGACATTAAGATTTTATCAAAACAATACTATTCTGCTGGGTGAAATGAAAAGATATGGTTTCCATTTAGAATTAATCACATTCATGTTGTTTCGTATCATATTATAGCATATATTCCTTATCATATTGTTTTCAGATTATTTCTTATCCTCATAGATCATTTTTTGAGATTGTATAGTATCGATTATAGAATCATATAATTAAGCATGATCATAACCGTAATGATCGTATCTAGTGTGATCGTAACAAGAATGATCGTATCTAGGATGATCATAACCATAATGATCATATACAAAATGATCGTAACCAGAATGATTTTATCTAGGATGACTGTAACCAAAATGATCATATCCAGGATGCTTATAACCATAATGATCGTAACATGATATGATCATATTTAGGATAATATTACCCAGACCATTTATATTCAGAAAAGGTCAAGCATGGGTTGAGATGAAAAGAACGAATCAGAAATGAAAACAATGTTATATTACCTTAAAATTGAATTTAGACGATGTTAAATCTGATCCTAATTAAATTCTAATTCATGAAGGTAATCATGATTCAAGCACTAATTTTTTAATGTGGTGATGTGTTTTCTCAAGAGGGTCAAGATAAAATAACATAATGTGGTTATAGATGAATGAATTTTCAATGGGGAGAAATTTATTTAAAAGAGTGATTGTATCTCAGGTAGAGAAGTGAAATTATTCAAACACATTCAATTTTTATTGTATTAACCATTTTTTTGAAGAAATCAGCATTGTTGAATCTGTTTCATATAATCGAACCCATGATTTCTCATCATTTGTAATCATAGTTACATTGGAAATGGGATCATTGAAAAGAAGAGATGAACATTTTGGATGTTTCTAGATGAAATGAGAAGAGTTGATGAATCCAAAATTACATTGAGATTTTAGGAGAAATTCAAATGCGGGAAAATTAGCGTGAGTGGGAAAAATTTAGGGATTCCCACATAAACATGTTTTGGTCACCTATAAAAGGCGTTATGTACATTGAACATGTGTGATGGTGATGTATTGTTAATTTTATTAGAGAGGGAAGCACAATGTTTTCCTTGAGAAAAAGTGGTAATATTTTGTTTTGTAATGAATAAAATTAAATGGGGATGAAGTGAAATAGAAGAGGAAGGTTTGTAATGATTACATTCGGCTGATCATTATATTCAGTATTTATCATATACAGATAATCATCGTATTGGGTTATTAATTGTATTCAGTTTATTTTGGTACTTGGATGAATTAATCGTCTTAGGTATTTCCATACTGCGTGCCTCCTTATTGGGTTTCATGGACATAGGAATTATTGTACTATGCATTGAATTAGTGTCGATTCATTTTTATTATGATCTATTAGGAAAATTAGACAAGATGAATTGTATTCTAAATTGAATCGTTTCCAATTCATTTTTATTGTATTCTATCCGGAAAATCAGACTTAAATAATTGTCTTCATAATTGAAACAATGTCGATAAATTTGTATAGAATTCTATCATAAAAATCAAACTTGATGAATTATTTTGAATGAATCGTACTCAGAGAATCAGAAAAGGAAAAACAGACATGGAATTCTGGTTGATTTCATTATCAATGTCCTTTGATGTTTTTACATTTTTTCTGGGTATGGAAAAGAAGAATTTTTTACAATTAAATAAATTAGGTGAATTGAAATACAACACAGGTAACATGAGTTGTTACCAAAGAAATTTAATTGCACTATTGTGCTAGGAGGGTTCACATTCACTATAGGGACTGTTTCACAATAACACCAGACTGTAATGGGCACTTTGTACTTGTTGTAATCCAAGGACTGTTTTCATAATTGATTGTATCGTATTGGATCATTTCCAAACTATACTAAGGATGTATATATTCTTATTGAATAGTGATACTTGAAATTATTTATGTTGTTGTAGTTTGGTGTTGTGTTAGTTTTCAGTAGGAAATTGAAATATATAATAAAAGGTGATGTTTGATTCAATTGAAAAGAAACATAAAAGAAAAAGAGCATCACTGAATCACCCCCACCCCTCTTAGTGATACATTACTCTACCTGAGCACATTCAACTGGTATCAGAGCAATGTTCTCTTCATTATTAATTGATGATAGGTAATGTGAACTATGGGAAAAGTAAAGGTATTTCAGTATTTGATAGAAATAACTATCATATCTAGAATGATATAATGCTTCTACATCTTATGACATTAACTTTTGATGTTATTGAAGCTGCAACAGTTTGGTTTCCACCCATTGATGACAAAACTCCATTTACACTATTTGGTTAGATAAAAATTTAGAATGATGGAAGGGATAAAAATTCTATATATTCAACACATTTAGAAAGTAAATTAT
Source organism: Viscum album (assembly GCA_963277665.1). Taxonomy (NCBI): domain Eukaryota; kingdom Viridiplantae; phylum Streptophyta; class Magnoliopsida; order Santalales; family Viscaceae; genus Viscum; species Viscum album. Next base: position 370,643,277 of record OY728160.1, on the reverse strand, counting down.
TGAGAATAAATGTTTTTTCCACAACCAAAGGAATATATGATAAATTGAAGAACATATATTAATGTAATACAAAAGTGAAGAAAAACAAGTTACAAATATAGAGATTTAAGTATGAAGATATCAATATAGATGATCATAACTCTTTTAGGGAATTCTTTATCAGTGTAAATGACATTGTATGTACTATCATTTGTCATGTTGAAATTTTGTATAACTCTACTATGGATTAAAATATAATCAAATTCCTACCTGAAAACTTTGATACAAAATTTTCTTCATTGGAAGAAAATGTAACACCCCGAGATTTTATGAAAAATATTATTTTAATTTCATTAATGTCTTGTGTTATATGCTACACCAAAAGGAGATTGCACAACATGCATCCTTTACTTTCTTTGCATTACACGCAATCGCGACTTTCCTCGATAGCGTGTGTAGTACGCAATAACGAGTTTCACTAAACAACAATATGCTATTAAAATATTATTATAACAAGCCGTTATGAATAGTAATAAACACTTTTTGAAATTTTGTAAATTTTATTTTTCAAAATGGAATTTATTTTTGGATTCGTAATATCGAAATTAGCTTAGGGTGAAATATTTGTGATTTTCGGATAACTTTCAAATTTTGATGAATAGTGAAAATTATTAAATTTTAATTAAAAACAACTTTTTCAATTGAAATAATTAATAGTGATAAATTATTAATTTGAGTGGTTTTAATGTATATTTAGAATATATATTTACAATTTAATACAATGTTGGTCATTGGATGTAATTTCACATTTAAACCAGAAATAAACAAGTGTCAATATTTTGATAGTTATTATCTTTTAAGAACACGCTATTTGTTTTGACGACCGGAATTAATTTTTTAATTAATTAATGCAACTAATATGTTTTGAATTTGGAAAAATAGAAATAATTTTTGAGTTCATAATATCAAATATAGCTTAGGCCTAATTTTTGGCAATTTTCTGAAAACATTTAATTTTTGATGAATAGTGAAACCACTAAGTGGTAGTTAAAAAACTAAATTTTTCATAAAACATAATTTTACCGCTTCTGTGAGTGGAATTTCAAAAATCCGAGAGACACGGTTGATGTCAGTATGTAAAATGTGGTTCAATGAGATGAAAATAATTTTTTGGTGAATAGTAAATTTTTACTTTTTTTTACCACAGTTAAAAGTAAATAGGGTAATTAATGGTAGAAATGATATTATTATTACCCTAACACATGTCCTAATTCTATTGGACAAGTATAATTCGACCAAAAACAATCTTAGGAATAAAATATGACCATTTAGGCCCACTTGGATTAGATTAGGACATTTATTATTAATTTATTTAAAGAAGGGTTAAAAGAGTTAAAATCAATGTTTATTTACTAAAACATTTTTAATATAGGTTTATAAATAAGATAAATTCTATTTTAAATATTCATTAGAAAGATAAAAAGATTTCCTACATAATGGTATTTTATTTGTAATTTTTAGACATCAAATAATTTAATTTATTTATGACACAAAGATGATGCAGTAATTATCTTATTAATGAAATATTGACATAATTGATGTTATAAATACCAACATAAATGTAATTTAAGACTTTTTATGAATTTCACTAATTTTATAGGTTAATATGACATGTTATTATTGATTTAATTAACATTTTTCGAACTTATCATTCTGTTATGATTTTCAAAAAAATCAATTACTAAATACTGTCAAAATTGACATAAAATAGTTTTTAAAACAAATGTTATATTATTAATTGTTATTTTATTCCTAAAAATATAATGTTCGTCCAAATGACTTAGATAAGGTTATATATATTAATAATAAACATCTTTAGGTTCGTTTGGCTTCTTATAGTAAGTTTATTAACCTTATAGTGTAAGAACAAAAGAAGACACAGTAAAAGTAAAATTATTTAACTTAATGTTAAATCTAAATGATAAGGTTAAAATAGAAACTTAAACTTGTCTAAATTCTGTTTGATGAGAGTATTTCGACCCATCCCCACCTTAGCCTTGAAATAAATCAATTTGGAGCTATTTAAAACCGAACTTGACTTTATAATAAAATAATATTTTTAGTTATTCCAAAGGTGCCCCTCTCCTCCCTTATAAATGGGCACCTCCTCCCTCTCTTCCTCACACAACTTTGAGCCTTCAAGCTCGGCCAAACCCTGCCAAATTCTCATCTCCACTTACCTAGAAACATCCTAGAGGTTCTGGTCTTCCTCAAAGACCAATTTTAGTGCCCTAAGAGGAGGTCTCAAAGAGGCGCTTCAAAGAAGAGGTAATTTTCGTTACCGATTCTTTCAACTTTATTTCTTCTTCAACTTCTTTTTCTTAGGTTGTTTAATTATGAAGTAATAACATCAGTATCAATCATATACTGATATGTTATTATAAGTATTAAACAAACCTATTTCACCATCTATCCATCCTACGGAAAACAGAATCACCGCGCGTGCGTACGTACGGAATACCGTCTCCACGCCGTGGTGTAATCTGTTTTTCCACCAACACCTTACATGGATGGGTATTATGGTGTAAAGAATAACTATAAATAGTTATTATAACATCATAATGATTCTGATATATTGTATCATCCACTAAAATTCAATTCAATAATTACGGAAATGATATCATCGCTCGTACGTACGTACAGACTACCGTCTCCACGACACGATGAGATTCATTCTCCTTGTTAACCATTTAAGAATGATTATAAAGTATATATAATCAATAATAATGAAATATATGACATTATAAATATAATTTATTTATGTGTATATATATGTATGTCATCTACTTAATTCCACTCAATTCAATAAGGAAACGAAAACAGCGTTCATGCGTACGTACGGCCTATCGTCTCCATGAACGGTGTATTTCTTTCCATTTATCGATCCATTATATATATGTATATTCTGAATATATATTATATATAAATCATGTTTTATATTCTATAAGTAATTAATAATGATCTATGTAATCATATGAATAATTACAAGTTAAAACACGAACGACAAATGAGAAGATTTTACCCAAAACGCTACTTTAACAAGAATTTACAAAAGAACGGGTAATATAAAGTCATAAGTGAACCATATATGATATAATAACAATGAATATGATTCTTTAATAAGTCAATGACATTATTTAAATCATTATACAGGAGGTTCAGACACTTACGAGGCAGATCAGATCTAATGTAAGGGGAATATCACAATCTCATTTTTATCCGAGATTGTTTATACTTTGGTATTTACTAGGGTGTATTTTATCATACACATCCATGTTCCCTCAATATGTAATATTATTTCCATCCACCTACAATTTTTTAAATCCAATTTTACCCTTTGGTGAATTTTTAGTAAAAGATATGAAATGAATGTTTTGTCGTTTTTCGTACGAGGTACTTTTTGACTATTTCGACAAAAGTACGAAGAATGTTTTTTTAACTTATACGGCAAGAACGGATTTTTACGGTTTTATAAAGACTTATTTTCAAGAAGCTTCCTCAAAAATATTTCATGACTATTTTCAATAAAATCTCTTTCTTTTAAAATTCCATGACGTTTTGTGAAAAGAAATTGATTTTGAAGAAGAAAGGATATTTTCTCAAGAATTCATTTCAAGTGTTTTATCAAAATTATCTTCCATCTAAGATAACATAGGGTTCTGTTTCTATACCTATTATTAAATTGATTTGGTTATGTTGTGAGGGAATTATTTTTATGAATTTCATTATCTTATATGAATTGTTTTATGATGTCATGTTGTTTAAGAATCCCATTTTATTACATGGGTTATGCAATAATGTATGATTTATGAATTTGTGGCACACATAAGAATGTTATAATTATGAGATGGGTGGGACCTATATCTCCCTCCAATGCATTGGGTAATGATTTTATATCTCATGAGATAGACTTGGCTGGAACGGTAGGTTATACCGTTTCAGTGAAAGAAGACTGAAACGAGGGTTACTCGGTTCAGAAATGGACTTTGTCCACTAAGGTAGTCTTGGCAATGAGTCTTGACTAACAAGAAATGAGTCTCTATGATTATGTGTGTATGCCACAAAGTTTCGTGTTTTATGTTATGATTATTTTGATTACATTTCACTGCCATGATTTGTCCCATGTTATGAAATTATGACCTCTTTTCCAGGTTATGATTTCCAAAAGTTATGTTTTTATGAATATGATGTGATTGATATTTCTTTCGTTTACACTTATTGAGAATTTGAGCTCATCCTTTTATGTTTTCTATTCCCCAGGATATAAAGAAAGGTTTTAGATATATAAAAAAGGAAGATCTTTATGAGAGATGTTGAAGATCTTTCACCACGATTAGAATATTATATTCCGAGTTTCCAAAGACACTAAACTATTACGATCCTTGTATGTGTGTGTGTTTTTGTTATGTACTAAGTATTCCGCAAAAGTAATGTAATTTCCATGTACGTCAAGATACGGGTCTCTACAGTTGGTATCAGAGGAAAAGTTTTGTCAACCTTTGGAAACTAGCATGCGAAAACGTTAGTGAGATCCCTAGAGATATTTCTAAGGTATGTCTAGGGATGTCCCTAAGGATAAGTATACGTATAGGATATAGTCCTATAACTATGGTAAAGATATTATATTAAACCAAAGAATTTAGTTATTGAAGTTACTCCCACTTTATTATGATTTTTCCCTCTCACACTATTTATTTTGGGTTTTAGAAAATGGCTGGAAACAAGATGATTCACGATGATGGAGGATATGATGGACAATGGAATGATATTCTTCATGAGAAACCAAATCAAATGGGATTTGGAAGTCCAAACATCATTATTATTCCAAATCAGCAATCTCATAATATGATCAATAAAGTAATATTTGGTAAGTTTTCTGACTCGGCTAATAAGAGAAAGATGGAGTTTCATGATGATCATAGAGGAAAGAAAGTTCAATTTCCCCTATGTAAATCATGTGGGAAGAGGCATCAAGGAGAATGTTTCAAAGGAACTGGACGATGCTTTGGGTGTGGAAAAGAAGGACACAAAGCCAATAAGTGTAAAGGAAAAGGTTCAGTTAACACCAGGGATGAGGATAATGGTATTGCTACGACATCAGCAATGGTTAAATTTTTTAAAAGTGGAATGTACGGGTATTATGCAAACCAATGCCTTAAGGGAAAGTCTCATTAAGAGACTCAGTATGGTCGTGTGGGTAGTATTTATGTGGATGATGATGAAGAGACTACAAATGATATGTGAGATGAAAGAATTGTTGAAGCTAGGTCAATGGTTTAAGAATGTAGTGGAATGATTACATGTTTATCATGTGTAATGTTGTATAAGTAATCTCATGCTACTAAGGAATAAGGAGACATCTATGGATTGTTACACTGTTGTCTTTCCTTGAGTTTTGAAAGTGTATGATTAATGTTACCAGTATCCATGAAGGGTTATTCAGATATATTTGTAATGTAGATGATATGCACATAATGAAGGGATAAGGAGAAAATTAAATGTTTGATAGTATTCATGAGCTCATGACTGATATAAGGAGAAGGATATATCATGGTTTTAGTATATAGAATTTTTGGATTTTGTTATGTGGAAAGAGATAACTTTTGTCCGCATTCATATTTTCACTAAGGTTCAGTGGGTATTCATTCATTAAGCGAATACATGATTAAGGTATTCACATGTTAGTAATTTGACCGACAAGATATATCTTATGATATATGGGGGATAAATGATAGCATTCACGTGATTGTTCTGTGACATTTCAATTAATCATTTTATTTATACTATGATCTTGGACCGAAGTATTTTAGATAAGCCTAAAGATTAGAATGGATTATGTTGGACATAAGTTAGGATAAATTTTTTTTCGATATTATTGATGGGATTTTATAGTAATATAGCATTAGAAAAAGGACAACCTGCAGGACGGGCGACAGCCCATCGCGTCGGACAAGGCTGTGGGAATCGAACCCACAACCGAAGTGCGACTGGGCTTTATCGCCTACCATTGGCCTACATGAAGTCCCTGTTTAGTAGAAACTAGTTTTATTATATTAAGCAGTATGATATATGAATTATAAGACCATTTTAGGAACCATTTATGATTAATCTCACTATAGAATTACTTATGTATATTTAATAACTTTTTCTAACCATTTGTTTGAGATAGATGGAATGACCCGTCATTCTATCACATGATCTGCTAACACTTCACGAATAACAAATTCAACTTCATTTATTTAAGAGATGAAGTAGAAATTGTTCAAGGCACGAACAGCAGTGAGATTGTACCAAAATAAAGTATGTATTTATTCTAATTCAAATTCTTCAACTTTAGGGAAACGATCTTGAAAACCAAAAATTTTGTCCTAGTGCTCTTATATGTGATTAATCAGATGGTACCTTAGATCGTCACAAATTTATGGATTTGTGATTGTTGGATTTTCCATAGCCATGTTCTCTACCACTCTCCCTCAGGACATGATGGTTAGATTTTTCATCCATATCCATAATTTCACCTATGTGGAAACCCATTGATTAGTTTATTTGGGTAACCGTTATGTTTCATACTTTTGTTTTTAAAGATTGGTTTTGGTAATCCTTTTTACGATGTGGGTTTCTATTAAATAAACTTTCAACTACTAAATGATTTATAAACCGATAAATTTCGAGGGCGAAATTCATTTTAAGGGGGGTAGAATGTAACATCCCGAGATTTTATGGAAAATATTATTTTAATTTCATTAATGTCTTGTGTTATATGCTACACCCAAAGGAGCTTGAACAACACACATCCTTGACTTGCCTTGCATTACACGCAATCACGACTTTCCTCGATAGCATGTGTAGTACGCAATAACGAGTTTCACTAAACAACAATATGCTATTAAAATATTATTAAAACTAGCCATTATGAATAGTAATAACCACTTTTTGAAATTTTTTAAATTTTATTTTTCAAAATAGAATTTAGTTTTGGATTCGTAATATCGAAATTAGCTTAGGGTGAAATTTGGGTGATTTGCGGATAACATTCATATTTTGATGAATAGTGAAAATTATTAAATATTAATTAAAAACAACTTTTTCAATCAAAATAATTAATAGTGATAAATTATTAATTTTAGTGGTTTTAAAGTATATTTAGAATATATATTTACAATTTAATACAATGCTGGTCATTGGATGTAATTTCACATTTAAACCAGACATAAACAAGTGTCAATCTTTTGATTGTTATTATCTCTTAAGAATACGCTATTTGTTTTGACGACGAGAATTAATTTTTAAATTAATTAATGCAACTGATATGTTTTGAATTTGTTAAAATAGAAATCATTTTTGAGTTCATAATATCAAATAGAGCTTAGGACTAATTTTTGGCATTTTTCTGAAAACTTTCAATTTTTGACGAATAGTGAAACCACTAAGTGGTAGTTAAAAAACTGAATTTTTCATAAAACTCAATTTTACCGCTTCTGTGAGTGGAATTTCAAAAATCCGAGAGACACGGTTGATTTCAGTAAGTAAAATGTGGTTCAGTGAGATGAAAATAATTTTTAGGTGAATAGTAACTTTTAACTTTTTTTACCACGGTTAAAAGTAAATAGGGTAATTAAAGGTAGAAATGATATTATTATTACCCTAACACATGTCTTTATTCTATTGGACAGGTGTAATTCGACCAAAAACAAACTTAGGAATAAAATATGTCCATTTAGGCCCACTTGGATTAGATTAGGACATTTATTATTAATTTATTTAAAGAAGGGTTAAAAGAGTTAAAATCAAAGTATATTTACTAAAACATTTTTAATATAGGCCTATAAATAATATAAATTATATTTTAAATATTCCTTATAAAGATAAAAAGATTTCCTACATAATGGTATTTTATTTGTAATTTTTACACATCAAATAATTTAATTTATTTATGACACAAAGATGATGCAGTAATTATCTTATTAATGAAATATTGACATAATTGATGTTATAAATACCAAAATAAATGTAATTTAAGACTTTTTATGAATTCCACTAATTTTATAGGTTTATATGACATGTTAGTATTGATTTATTTAACTTTTTTCGAACTTATCATTCTGTTATGATTTTCACAAAAAACAATTACTAAATAGTGTCAAAATTGACATAAAATAGTTTTTAAAACAAATATTATATTATTAATTGTTATTTTATTCCTAAAAAACTATTTTTCGGAAAAATGACTTAGATAAGGTTATATATATTAATAATAAACAACTTGAGGTTTTTTTGGCTTCTTATAGTAAGTTTATTAACCTTATAGTGTAAGAACACAAGAAGACATGGTAAAAGTAAAATTATTTAACTTAATGTTAAATCTAAATGATAAGGTTAAAATAATAACTTATACTTGAATAAATTCTATTGTATGAGAGGATTTCGACCCATCCCCACGTTGTCCTCTAAATAAATCAATTTGGAGCTATTTAAAACTGAACTTGACTTTATAATAAAATAATATTTTTAGTTATTCCAAAGGTTCCCCTCTCCTCCCTTATAAAAGGGAACCTCCTCCCTCTTTTCCTCACACAAAATTGAGCCTTCAAGCTCGGCCAACCCCTGCCACATTCTCCTCTCCACATCCCTAGCAACATCCTAGAGTATTTGGTATTCCTCAAAGACCAATTTTAGTTCCCTAAGAGGAGGTCTCAAAGAGGCGCTTCAAAGAAGAGGTAATTTCTGTTACCGATTCTTTCAACTTTATTTCTTCTTCCACTTCTTCTTCTTAGGTTGTTTCATTATGAAGTAATAACATCAGTATCACTAATATACTGATATGTTATTGTAATTATGAAACAACCCTATTTCACCATCTATCCATCCTACGGAAAACAAAATCACTGCACGTGCGTACGTACGGAATACCGTCTCCACGCAGTGGTGTAATCTGTTTTTCCACCAACACCTTACATGGATGGGTATTATGGTGTAAAGAATAACTATAAATAGTTATTATAACATCATAATGATTCTTATATATTGTATCATCCACTCTAATTCAATTCAATAATTATGGAAATGATATCATCGCTCGTGCGTACGTACGGACTACCGTCTCCACGACGCGATGAGATTCATTCTCCATGTTAACCATTTAAGAATGATTATAATGTATATATAAGCAATAATAATGAAATATATGAAATTATAAAGCTAATGGATTTATGTGTATATATATGTATGTCATCTACTTAATTCCACACAATTCAATAAGGAAACGAAAACAGCGTTCATGCGTACGTACGGCCTACTGTCTCCATGAACGGTGTATTTCTTTCCATTTATCGATCCATTATATATATGTATATTCTGAATATATATTATATATAAATAATGTTTTATATTCTATAAGTAAGTAATAATGATCTATGTAATCATATGAATAATTACAAGTTAAAACATGAACGACAAATGAGACGATTTTACCCAAAATGCTACTTTAACATGAATTTACAAAAGAACGGGTAATATAAAGTCATAAGTGAACCATATATGATATAATAACAATTAATATGATTCTGTAATAAGTCAATGACATTATTTAAACCATTATACAAGAGTTTCAGACAGTTACGAGGAAAATCGGACCTAAGGTAAGGGGAATATCACAATCTCATTTTTATCCGAGATTGTTTATACTTTGTTATTTACTAGGGTGTATTTTATCATCCACACCCATGTTCCCTCAATATGTAATATTATTTACATCCACCTACAATATTTTAAATCCAATTTTACCCTTTGGTGAATTTTTAGTAAAAGATATGAAAGGAATCATTTGTCATTTTTCGTACGAGGTACTTTTTGACTTTTTCGACAAAAGTACTAAGAATGTTTTCTTAACTTATACGGCACAAACGGATTTTTATGGTTTTATAATGCCTTATTTTCATGAAGCTTCCTCCAAAATATTTCATGAATATTTTCAATAAAATCTCTTTCTTTTAAAATTGCATGACGTTTTGTGAAAAGAAATTGATTTTGAAGAAGAAAGGATATTTTCCTCAAGAATTCATTTCAAGTGTTTTATCAAAATTATTTTCCATCTAAGTTAACATTAGGATATGTTTCAATCCCTATTATTACATTGATTTGGTTATGTTTTGATGGAATTATTTTTATGAATTCCTTTATCTTATATGAATTGTTTTATGATGTCATGTTGTTTAAGAATCCCATTTTTATTACATGGGTTATGCAATGATGTATGATTTATGAATTTGTGGCACACATAAGAATGGTATCATTATGAGATGGGTGGGACCTATATCTCCCTCCAATGCATTGGGTAAATATTTTATATCTCATGAGATAGACTTGGCTGGAACGGTAGGTTATACCGGTTCAATGAAACAGGACTGAAATGAGGGTGACTCGGTTCAGAAAGGGACTTTGTCCACTAAGATATTCTTGGAAATGAGTCTTGACTAACAAGAAATGATTCTCTATGATTATGTGTGTATGCCACAATGTTTCATGTTTTAAGTTATTATTATTTTGATTACATTTCACTGCCATGATTTATCCCATGTTATTAAATTATGATCTCTTTTGCAGGTTAAGATTTCCAAAAGTTATGTTTTTATGAATATGATGTGATTGATATTTATTTTGTTTACCCTTACTGAGCATTTTAGCTCACCCTTTTATGTTTTCTTTTCCCCAGGATATAAAGAAAGGTTTTAGGTATAAAAAAGGAAGATCATTATGGGAGATGTTGAAGATATTTCACCACGATTAGAAGATTTTATTCCGAGTTTCCAAAGACACTAAACTATTACGATCCTTGTGTGTGTGTGTTTTTGTTACGTACTAAGTATTCCGAAAAAGTAATGTAATGTCCATGTACGTCAAGATACAGGTCTCTACAGAAAATATCCTGAAAAATTATCTCTTGAGGATTTACATAGCACTCTTATCACTTATGAAATGAGAATACATAATTATATGAAGATCAAAATAATTTTCGAGAATGAAATTGATTTCAAACATCAATGAAAAAATGAATATTTTAGATGGAGAAGAAGCTGGAGATTGTGACTCTGATGTTGATGCATGTAAAAATCTAGAATCATTTTTGTCCTTGTTTTCTATGAATATAAAAAGGAGGTATAGGATTGTATAAAGTAATATTATCCTTAATTTTTTTTGAATGTGGGTCCACTAATTTTTTTCCCAATTGTACTCAAAGTGGAAAAGAAGAAGAAAGTGATGAAGAAGAAAGTAAAGATGAAGAATGAATGTCAAGAAGATCATGGAAGAAAAATGGGTAAAATAAAAATTTTATTCCTAGATGAATGATAAGAGGTTATCTAATTCCAAAAAGACAATATTTTTGTCTAAGTTAGATTATAGTTAGGGTTTTCAAAATGGTGTTAAAGACAACACGTTCATTGAAATATTGAATGAAAAATGTTCATCCAGTAATGAAAGTAGTTGGGATGGAGAATAAGAAGAATGTAAAGCTGAATCTGAAAATTCCATTGATCATATGAGGGAAAATACTTTTATTACAATAATGAATGATGATAAATTTATAAGAAATATTTATGTTGAAGAATGTACTCAAATTGAAATGCATTTTAAAGAAGAATTGAATGAATTCTTGAGAAAGATGAGAAGGATTGAAAAGAAATAAAAAGTTAGAAGATAAATCTTCCTCATCAAGAAATCAAGGATATCTTTTTGAAGAGAAAGGAAATATGGAGGAATATATAGATAATTTTAAGAAATATCATGTGGGTGAAAAGAATAATAATGAGAATCTGAACATGAATTTTAATGAAAATAATGATGAGTTTGGATTTGTCCAACAAAAGTTATCCGAAGTTTAATTATGAAATACATGTTTCCAAATCCCGATCAATAATGGTAGTGGATGTTCTCTGAATGAGAAACTGGATAAGGTTCAAAACAATTCCTTTAAAGTATGATAAGAAGAATTTAATTACTTTTTAAGAGATAAAATTTGGGAATGTTATGTATGTGGAAAAGACTAACAAGATTGGGAATTCAGAAGTCTCAAAGAACCCTTGGTCCAAAAATGTTTTCAAATTTTCTAAAACTAGAAAAGATTCAAATAATTATGGTTTCGACAATGAAATAAATAAAGGAATAATTTAATTAATTACATAATATTTTTGGCCGAATGGAAAAGAAATAGAATAAGTTGGCTGAAAAAGACATTCACAATTCAAGAAAGTATCAAAGTTTCAGTGACAAATAATATTTTTTATGGATATTGTTGTTATTTGGGTGGATTTGTAATGACCTGACCCCAGTTACCCAGAGTCGGTGCATTATTTTAATAAATTGGCATGATACAAGGAAATCATATCATGAAAGACCAGTTAGTTTAGAAGTCTTAGAAATAGGATACAAATATAAGTTCATCATTACAACTTGAAAATAAATACAACACTAATTTATTATTCTAGAAACATCCAAGACTCTTAGGTATTCCTACATGTCACTCATAACTATATTATTTATATCCTAGGAAATGAAAACATATGAAAATGGTGATCATAGATGCTCGGTATGTGTAAATAATTTTGAAGAATATAATATGAACAATAGGCATTGTGAATAATTGAATACACATTCCTTTACAAATAATAATCATGAACACATTATGGAAGAAATATGAGTTGAGTAAATAATTCCATAATAAAACATTGTCATGATACTTCTACTATTTGAATAACTAGATGAACCATCAATATTATTTTCAAAATGAGTGAATGTAAAATTCTAGAGATTCTGAAACATTTTGTCAAGGCCTTGACCAAGATGTCTAAAAAAGATTAATGCATAATAAAAAAATCATATATCAAATTTGGAAAGGCCTCAGACAATTCCACATATAAATTTATCATGAGACCTCTTTATGCATAGAGGATCTATAGCTTTCTCCACCTGTCACATATATGTCCAACAAATTCCCCATATTAAAAGGTTGAAATATAACATAAACATTCGTATTGAAAATAGCATACGAAATTTCAATACTTTATCTATAAACCATGAATTGTATAAAAATAACACATCCATAGAAAAACATATCACAAAACCTTCAATAAAATTTGTAGAATTTGGATCATAATAAAACAAATTCAAACAAGGTTAAAATCCATCGAGGGATGATGATATAGATGAATATGATTTTTAAAACTCATTGAGAGAAATATCCCTTTTTCATGAAAACAACTAAAACTCACACAATTTATAAATGAAGACTTTTAAAGGAATTTTTGAATCAAAGTGTCTCATACCAGTTTGAAAATTTTCAATGTAATTAACATTTTAAAACATTCATGTCCATATAAATGAATCTTTACAACCATTATGAAAAAATAGACATTAATGATAAAGGTTTAGAAGAATAAATCTTTAAAACATTTAAAATGTTGTTCTATTAAAAGATTCCCTTAACAAAATAATTTTGAAGACTTTTTTATGAAACATGTACATGGATAATAAATATGTCATAGTAGATACTCACGTAAAAACAACCTCAAATAATAAAGAGATTGTGAAATTATCCCTTACCTTGTACTTTCCTTTAGTCAGGTGAATGTTTAACCTCTTGTATAAATACCCAAGTATGTTATTTAATTATACCAGAATAGTATTAATATTTATTGTATCATACATGATTAATTTATGACATTATAAAAACCATTTAATAATAATTTCCATGTAAAATAAACTATTCGGGTAATAACCGCTTTTTTATCGTATGTGTTTTAACATGTTAATCTTGATTATATCACATAGATATTGATTTAAATACATCCATAACAGAAAAAAGTATATATATATCATATATATTTATAATAAAATATGTATATTTGAAATATATATGAAATGGAAAACACCATTTACAGAGACAATAGGTTGTATGTACGCATAAACGTTGTTTTCGTTTTCAAATCGTAGTGAAAATAACTAAGTGAATAAGATATAAGTAAGTACATAAATAAATAAATATATATCTCTTCAATATAATTTTTATGTCATATATTACATACTTATTAATTATATATATTTTTATAATCATCGTTGAATGGTCAATGCGGAAAGAAATATCATTGCATCTTGTAGACGGTAATCCGTATGTATGCACGAGCGACAATATTATTATATTATTGGTGAATTAGTATGTAATTGGATGATATTTCATATATAAATAATAATTAACATGTTATATTTATTATTTACATCAGTTATACTCATTATTATACCCATTAAAATAATGAAGTGTTTGGTTAACAAACTACACCACGACAGGGAGATGATAATCCGTACGTACGCATGTATGGGGACTTTGTCGTTTACAGGAAGGATAGAGTAATTAAAATGGTTGTAAAATTTTTAAAATAAAATAATAGTATGTATACGATACTGGATATATTATCTTATAATATAATTAACAAATAAATTTGATGTGGAAGATGAAAAGAACATGAAAGAGGTGATAAAATATTTACCTCTTCATCAGGTTCATATTTTTGATTTGATCTAAAGGGATCATTAGGATGGTTTTATGGAAAACATAAGGCCTTTATAATGAAGGGACGAATGTTGGAAGAATATTTGGGCAGGTCTTGGCCAATAAAAATGGCTTTGTAGGTGTGAAATTAACAGAAGGGGAAGTTCCCTTTTATAAGAGAGGTGAGGGACACTTTAGGAAAATCCTGAAATATTATTTTTTTAATAATATATTTGTCGTTTTATAATGGCTCCAAAATTAATTATATTAAGTATAAGATAGTTATGGGTCGAAAAACTATGATAAAATAGGATTTATACAGGCTTAGGTAATCATATTAACCTTATCATTTAGATTTAACTGTTTGTTAAACTGTTTTACATTGACCATGTCTCTTTGTATTTTTATATTATATGTTTTATATTTTTACAATAACAATCCATGAGAAACTCATGTGGTTAATTATTAATATATATAACGTTATATAAGTCATTTGGATGAAATATTTATTTTTAGAAATAATATATCAATTAATAATAAAATATCTGTTTTAAAAACACTTTTATGTCAATTCTGACCCTATTTGGTGTTTTGTTTTTGTTAAAGTCATAACATCATGATTACTTTGAAAAAATATTCATTTAATATACTCTAACATTCCATATTAACCTATATAATTTGTGGATGGCATAAAAACATTCAAATCATATTTATTATAGTATTTATAATATCATGTATTTGATTGTCTCATTAATAAGGAAAATACTGCATCATTATTGTGTCATATAAAAATATATTTATTTTATGTCTAAAAATTATAAATAAAATACCCTAATATAGGAAATATTTTGAGATTTATAATTACTATTTATATTCAAAGTGATAAATTATATTACCTCATATAAAAATTGTTTTATGATATTTTCTTTTGTTATTTTTTTCTTTACATTAGATTATTTAATATAAAATATCATTATCACTCCCAAGTGGCTCCATGGTGTCCCCAAATCGACCCAAGGATGACCATGGTGGGATATTTATTATCCAATTGGGTTAGGAAACATGTTAGTGTAATTTAATTTAATTATAATATTTTTTTAAACCTTATTTACTAGATTTACCGCTTTAACCACTATAAATAAAATATTTATTGAAGAAAATATTCATAATGTTTAAAAATAAAAGTTACCTATATAAATAATCTAGTCATTCTGATTCTAAATATGGAATCCATTTATCCTAATTCAAAACACATAAGTGGAAGAAATTAATTCAAAATTAATTCCCATTATCAAAACCAAAAATGTGTTTTTATGGAATACAAACTATCAAAAGATAGACAATTTTGTATATCGAATATAAATGTGAAATTACACAGAATGACTTAAATTATATTAAATGATAAAAATATAATCATATTATAATTAAAAACCATTCAAATTCATAATGTATCACTATGAATTATTTTGATTAATAATGTTGTTTTCATTTAAAACATAATATTCTTCTCTATTCATCAAAATATAAAATTTATCAGAAAAGTACTAGAAATTTATCCAAAATAAAATTTTATGTCTCAATTCAATAAAATAATTTAATTTAAATAAATTGAATATATTAAAGTTTCAAATATTGGATTTATAAAGGGTTCTCCATTAAAAAGTGGTAAAATTACATTTTTGAAAATTACTTATTTTATCCGAAAAAATGAATTTATTCTTATATTTTGTTTAAGGAACACATAATATAGATTTTAAAATTATATAGATTATATAATATTTAGAATTCAGTTAATACAATTCATATAAAAATTTTGATCGGTTAGTTTAGTAAGTTGTAGTGCGCTCAAACTCGGTGCTGCGGGTAGCACAAACTATTGAATTACATTAATGGGATAACAGACTTTGAAATCATGTGGTGTTAAATTATACCCACCTTCAGTAAATTGAATCCTATAAATTTGAAATTGTTTTTCAAAAATAAATGCTTTAAAATAGATAAATTCAATTATGAAAAACCCACATCGAAAATTATTTTAATAAAATTTACTCTTAATAAGAGGGAAAGGGAAATTAAAAAGTCACCACTAGATTATTTCTCAATTAAGAGAACATTGTTGGAAATTATAGACAAAAAATTAGAGGAATAATTGAATATTTATATGGTGCGATTGAGGTCATCATTTAGAAACAATTGTAAAATTTAGGGCCTCAAATCCAACAATATAAGATGTTTTAAAATATAATCGGTTCATCAAAACAGAAGGTGTTAGGATAAAACATTTTTTGTTTCAAGATACAATCTCTAAAGTTTAAGAATTAATTTATTCCCAGAATAATAGGAAACAAATATAAAGGACAAGTACAGTTTCATCATTCATCTAATTCCTACAAAAAACTCATGTTTCACTCTAAATGATAATATAATTCAAAAGTATTCTAACTATCTTAATCATATAGGGTTCCAAAAATAATGAATTTATAATTCATTTGTAAGAATAATAAATAATACTACATTATACAAGCTAGTAAATCATGTAGGCTAGTTTTAGGTGATTCAACTTTGTTACCCTTCAGTTGCAGGTTCAAGTATCACGACATTTACAGACACGACAGGGTATCGCCCGACCACCAGGTTGTCCTTTTGATGAAAATCCAAAAATAATCTAATGAAATGATTTAACCTTTAAAATATTATTCAATGTCAAACTAAATTGATTCCAACCATTAGACATATCCAAAATACTTCTGTATAAACTCATAGTCCAAAATTTATAAGGAAGGTAAACACAATGAAGATCTTGTTTGCCACGTAATAACATGTGAATACCTTCATCAGTTATTCTATTAAAACATGGTAACACCCTAAATTACCATAAATCCCTATTGATTACATTTATTATCCCTTATTCCATATAGAATACTGAATATACTCTTTATATCCAAATTTTTCTTAACACTAACAATAATGGAATAATAAAACAATTAATTAGTTCCATGGATATCAATAATATTCAATATAATTTTCCAAATCAGTCATCTATTATTCCAAAATAAATACATCTGTATCAAGATCATATTAAGGTTTTATCGTTCCTTCAACCATGTATTTTCCCAAAAAAATTAACTTGTTTTTCAGTCACATTTCTTGGTACCTAACAAGCTCAAATATTTAATCATATATTACTTCGGTACAATCCATATAGACTCCAAAAATATTATAACCAGTACGTCGTTGATACAACACACAAATGACATTATTCATTAATATCAACATAATAACACTATTCATTACTCTTCATATGTGGTAATATCATAACTTGATTATTATCCAACAACATCATTTGTGGTATACTCTGATGATTTTGATATTGATTCACGTAGTGTTTCAACTCCTTGTAGATGAATCATTGTACATTTTAAACCTTTTCCTTGCCCTTGAAATCACGTACTCGATACCCTTTTTCTCAAAACATATAACAAACTCCCATTCCCTTTAACCATTTACCAAGGTGATTGTTTCCACAGTTATCACATAGAAAAAAATACTACTTTCACATATTTCCTTTATCCATCTTTCTCTCTGCCAACATTTTTTCCACTTTCTTCCCTTCAAGCCATAGGACACCAAAAATTCATTACATATCCTATTAACAAATGATATTATTTATTCATATGATGATAATACATGGGAGATTATTTCCATTAAAAATGTTTTCCTTATACCATGAAAGATATGATCATTCTTAATCTTTCGATAATGCCAATTTCTAAATTCTCATTCCTTCTACTAGGCGCCATTCCTAAACAATGAAATACACTAGGTTAGTTTATGAATCACAATTCAAAATTCCAAAAATTTAAGATACATAATGTAAATTGAAAATATTATGCATATAATATATATTCATAAAATGTTTTCTTTGGGATTGTATTTACCTCTAAATCATTCAAAATGTCTTGTAATAAAAATGTGAATTATCCTAAACATATCCCTCTGGAGTATTGTAACCAAGAGTGCAGCAAGTCCCATTGTCGTGTACCAGGATACCTCGTGTCAAGCCCGAAACACCTTGTCAGAGTTGTCACTCTTTTGTACATCTATTTAAGAGCCTCCACTACCTGCCCATTTCTAGAAATGGACGTATTGCTTGGAAATTACACCAAATATCTACATTACCACATTTCTAGGATGTTTTTCAATACTAATCCTTAAATTATATCTTAGGGTGATGTTCTCTTATCCTGGTTTATGTAAATCTATTTCTAAGGTTGTTTCTAAACTTCCTATGATACTAACAACAATTACGTGACCCCATTTACCCTGAGTCAGTACATTATTTTAATACATTGATAGGATAAAAGTAAATCATGTCCCGATCGACCAGTCAGTTTATCAGTCATGGAAACCAGATATAAACATAATCTCAATATTACAGCTTGAAAATAAATACACCACTAATTTATTACATTAGAAACATCCAAGCCTCCAAGATATGTTGGCAAGTAACTCATAACTAACTTTTTCATATCCAGGGAAAAGAAAACATAAGAAAGGGATGAGCTCAGATGATTAGTAAGGGTAAAAAATTTAGTGGAAGATAACATAAAAAATAGACATGGTGAATAATTTAAAACACATTCCTTTACATATAATAAACATGAACACTTTATTGTAGAAATATGATCTGAGTAAATAATGACATAATAAAACATAGTCATGGGTATTATACTAGTAGAATAACCACATAAAACATTAATATTATTTTCATAATGAGGGAATGTATAACGCCAAACATTCTGAAACTTTTTTTCAAGGCCTCATCCAAGTCGTCTAAAAAGGATTAAGGCCTCGTCAAAAACGATATAACTAATTGGGAAAGGAATCAGCCAATTCAACTTCTAATTTCCTCATGAGACCAAATGATGCATCGAGGAGCTATAACGAGCTCCAAACGTCACATATAATGTCTAATACATTCCTCATATAAAAAGGATTAAACATAACATACACATTTGTATTAAAACTATCATATGAAATGTCAATACTATATCTATAACCCATGAATGGTATAAAAATAACACATCCATAGTGAAAGATATCACAAATCCTTCAATACAATATGGAGGATTTTTATCATAATAAATCAAATTCAAACAAGTTTAAAATCCACCAAAGGATGTTTACATAGATGAAAATGATTTGTAAAACTCTCTGAGACAAAAATCCATTTTTTCATAGAAACATTTAAAAAACTCACAATTAAAAAAAGAAGACAGTTAGAGACATTTTTTTAGTCAAAGTGTCCCATACCACATTGAAAATTTTGAATGGAATTAACATTTTAAAATTTTCATGTCCATATAAATAAATCTATAAAACCATTTTGAAAACATGGAAATTAATGATAAAGGATTAGAAGAATAAATCATTAAAACATTTAAAATGACGTTTCTGTAAAAGATTAAATTAAAAATAATACGTTTGAGAAATCATTTATGAAACATGGACATGGATAATAAATATTTCCCATTTGATACTCAAGTAAAAACAACCTCAAATAATAACAAATTGTGAAATTAACCCTTACATTGTACATTCCATTAGCAGAGGGAATGTTTAACCTTTTCTATAAAGACTTTTTTATGTTATTAAATTATACCAGAACCATATTAATAAATATGATATCATAAATGATTCATTTATGACATTATTCAACCCATTTAATAATAATATCCATGTTAAATTAACATTTTGCGTAACAATCATTTTCTTTATCATTACTGTTTTAACTTTTTACTCTTGATTGTATCATTTAGATAATTATTTAAATAATTCTAGAATGTAATAAAAGATTTATATATCATATATATTTAGAATATAAATATGTATAATATACATACATAGGAAATAGAAAACACTGTTTATGGAGATGTTAGGTCGTACGTATGCATAAACGCTGTTTTTTATTTTCATATCGTATTGAAATAACAATGTGAATAAGATATATGTAACAACACATATATATATATAACTCCAGTATAATTATTATTTCATATATTACATAGTTATTAATGATATATATTTTTATAATCGTTGTTGAATGGAAAACATGGAAATGAAGCTCATCGAGTCGTGGAGATGGTAAACCGTATGTACGCACGAGTGACAATATCATTATATTGATGGTTATATACTATGTAATTGGATTCTATATCATATATAAAAAAATAAATATCATTTTATATGTATTATTTACATTAGCTATACTCATTTGTATACCCATCAAAATAATGAGGAGTTTGAATAACAAACTACACCACGACGTGGAGATAGTAATCTGTAACTCTGCACGTATGGTCACATTGTCATTTATAATATGGATAGAGTAATGAAAATGATTGAACCATTTTTTTAATAACATCACAGTATATAGAAGATAATATAGTTATTATCTTAAAATGTAATCAATAATGAAAGAGTATGTGGAAGAAGAAAAGAACATGAAAGAGGTGATGAAATACTTACTAGTTTTATGGGTTCTTTTTTATTTGATCAAAAGGGATCTATAGGATAGATTTCTGAACAACAGAATGCCACATTGATTAATAGAGGACAATTGGGAGGATATTTGGATAGGGTTTGGCCGAGCCAAATGGATTTGGAAGTGTGAAATTAAGATAAGGATAATTGCCTTTTTAAAAGATAGGTGAGGGTCACTTTAGGAAAAGCTTAATATATTATTTTGTAATAAAATCATTTTCATTTTCTAATGGAACAATAATTAAGTATTTAAGGGATAAGGTGGGGATGGGTCTAAAAAATTTCAACCAATAGGTTTCAGATAGGTTTAGGTCATCATATTAACCTTATCATTTATATTTAAATCTAAGTTAAATAGTTTGACACTTACCATGTCTCTTTGTATTTTTAAATTATATGGTTAATAATATTAGTATCACAAGACAAGAAAAACCCATGTGGTTAATTATAAATATATATAACCTTATCTATATCCTTTGTCTGATCCTTATATTTTGAAGAATATTATATCAATTAATAATATAATATTTGTTTTAAAAACTCTTTTATGTCAATTTTGACAATATTTGGTATTTTGTTTTTGTTAATCATAAAAGCAAGGTTCCTTCAAAAAAATTAATTTAATCAACCCTAACATGTCATATTAACCTATATAATTATTGTATGGCATCAAAACGTTAAAATTATATTTATTTTAATATTTATAATGTCATTTATTTTATTGTTTCATTAATAAAGAAAATACTCCATCATTATTGTGTCATATATAAATATATTTACATTATGTCTAAAAATTATAAATAAAATATCCTGATTTATTAAATATTTTTATAATTATAATTAATATTTATATATGAATATGTAAATTATGTAACCTCATATAAAAATTGTTTTACTAAAAGATATTTTCTTTTTTCTTTTTGTCTTTACTTTGGATTATTCAATATAAAATGTCATTATCACTCCCATGTGGCTCCATGGGGTCCCAATATGAATGCAAGGATGCCCATGGTCAGAAATATATCATATAATAGGGTTATCACATGTGTTATTGTAATTTAATGTTATTATAATATTATTTTATAACCATATTTACTAGATTTACCCCTTTAACAACGGTCAATAAAATATTTACTGAAGTAAATATTATTAATGTCTAAAAATATATTTTACCTATTTATAAAATTTAGACCTACTGATTCTAAATATGGAATCCATTTTCCCAAATTTAAAACACATAAGTGGCTGAAATTAATTGAAAAGTAATTCTAGTTGTCAAAAAAAATCATGTTTTTAAGAAATAATAACAATCAAAATATTGTCACTTTTTAATGTCCAATTTAAATGTAAAATTACATAAAATTACCTAAATTATATTAAATGATAAAATTATAATCTAATTATAATTAAACAAATTAAAAATAATAAACTAAAAATATAAATTATTTCAATTAAATTATTCGTTTTCAATTAAAACATTGTACTTTTCAATATTCATCAAAATATTAAGGTTATTAGAAAATTACAGAAAATTATCCAAAATAAAATTTTAGTTCCCTCTTCTAAATAATAATTTAATTTCATTAAATTGAATATATAAAAATTTCAAATTTTGGTTTTAAAAAGAGGTTGCTTTAAAAAAGCATTAAAATTTCATTTCTTGAAAAATACTTATTTTATCTGAAAAAATTAATTTTTATTATATTATATCTATGAAACACATAATATGGATGATAAAATTAAATAGAGTTTATATGATTCAAATTTTAGTTAACACAATTCATATCCTCTTTTTGAATTGTTTGTTTAGTAAGTTGTGGTGCGCTCGAACTCGGTGTTGCGTGTAGCGCCAACTATTGAATTAAATTAATGACATTATGTAATTTGAAATCATGGGGTGTTAGAGGAATTTTATATATATAGAATATGTGTTTCATCATCCAAAAAAACTTTTATTATGCCATATATTATGGAAGGCACTGTTTTATGGGGAGACAATTCACTTAAAAGTAGACGTTTGAGAAGGTTGTGTTGAAAAAAACTAAAAAGAATGAAGTAAAGACTAAAAAATGGTTCCCACCATTGGAATATATTTGTAAAAGTTGTAGGAAACCTTGAAAACTTATGAAATGATATCTTATTTTGTTACTGTCATAATAGAAGATTCCTTACAATTATTTAAAGCCATATGTTTTGGATTTCATGAACGGAAGATATGTTAAATTTCAGAAGAAAGTGTGCTTACTTGTTTGGCCAAAAGATAATGACCTAGATAGGATATTAAAGGAATCAAAAAATAAAGTTAAATAAAAAAGGAAGAAGAAGACTTCTGAATATATAATAAATGATGTCAAAAATGTATCTACAAATAGTGTAGATGAGAAATAAAGGAATGATATCAAAATTTGTACAACTATATCTAGAGAAAATGAAAGGAATAGGGAACATGGAACCAATTGATTGTAATAAATAACTTCATAAAGATTGTGAATTTTTTAAATCCTAGTCATAAGAATCCAAAGATATGAATAAATGTGTAATAAAACTCAATTAGGATGAACATAAGGAAGAGAGCACAACCAATGAAAAATCCAATAAAAGGAAGATGAAGGAAAGACTTAAAGTGGACTCTCAGTCTGACTATTTTTTCTAACAAACAATTAAGGTTCCTTTTTACTCCCAATATTTTTGTACACTTGTGATAAAATGTAGTTAATTGAAGGACTGTAAATAAGGAAGATAAATTTGATGAGTCTCTTACAAATTCTTTAAAAAGAAATTAATGAGTATTTAATTTTTTTGAAAATATGTGTTCTTTTTACATCTAAAATTTCTAATTTTTTTATTGTGATATGTGCTAGTTACTATTATCCTAATTTTTTTAGGGTTTTCCACTAGTCATGAAATTATTAAAATATATATGGAAAAGGTATTATATAAAAATTGTGTTATGGACAACATTTATCACCTTGATTATACAATCTTTTTTTACACTAGGTTCACCCACATAGACTTAGAGCTTCATTGTTAAAGGTTCTTTGTTCAGAAAATCATGTGATTACCATGTCAAATAAAAGTCCCATCCTTTGGAAATGGAGATAATTTTTTAATAAGGGATAAACATAACATGATGACCCCCATTGAATTTGATTTCCAATAAGGGGGAGAGATAAGAGAAAGGGGGTGAAGAAAAAATAGGGGGAGCAAGAAATGAAAAAATACCACTTAATATTTTAATGTGGTTGAAGTATTTGAAGTGTGTATTGAAAAAAAGTACAAAAAGGGAAATTGTTATGAATATGTTGTGTTTTGGCTTTATTTGTTGTCAATAGATCAGTATGTTTAAGAAATAAAGGATTTTGAGAATGATTATGATTCAGAATTCAGATTTAAAGGTACGGAATGAAAGAAGAAAGGTATTATGATTCATTTTATTTTTAGAAAAAAAATATATTGGTTTCAGAACAGTAATATCTAGGATTTTTTTGAAGGAATCAGATCCATGGTGTTTAAAATTGATTCAGATCCATTTTTTTAAAATATTTGGATCCATTTTTTTAAATTAATAGGAATTCACCATGAAAGTCTATTATAATGATAATAAGCAACTATTAATGTGATAAGTTATTGTTTTAAGTAGATGGTCAACAAATTAACTATGAATCGGATGAGAAAGAGGTTTTTATTTTTTGTAGAATCGGAGTCCGTATGACTATGACTAGATTAATTATGAGCATGATATATTGAGTTGTATTTAATATATATAATTAGTTGTATGGAAAAATTGTGATGTAATCCTGATAGAAGGAAAGGGGAGTTAAATAGATGACGAAAGTCGAAAAAATTGTACTCAGATTTTTTTTCCAAAAAATCATAAAATAAGTGGTAACGATTGTTTTTCAAAACAATTAGAAAACCATTATATTCTAATTAAATATGCAGTGCTAATTGCGTTTCAAAATAATCTATGTGGTACCAATGGAAAGGCGGTGCCTGTGAAAGTGGTACTGATGGAAAGGTGATTCCAATGAAAGTGGTACCAATGGAAATGTGGTGCTGATGAATGTGGTACTGATGGAAATGTGATGCTGATAAAATGTAGTTTTGATGATTGGTGGTGCCAATATAGAGGTGATTATGATTATGTCAGTAATGTCGATGTAAGTGGTGATGCTGATAGAGGATGAGACACTGATGTTTTTTAAAGTAATCATTTTTTGTTAGAAGAAAAGGAAAGAGAAAATATTGATTTATAATTAATCGAATTTAGATTGTTTTATATCTTATCCGGTAAGAACTTCGTAATCAGGTTGTTTTCATATTATATCGTATCTGGGTAGATAATTATTTAGAGATTTTATTGTATAGTATCCAGATTGATCGTATCCAGTATGATCATAACCAAAATGATCATATCTATATTGATCGTAACAAGAACGATCATATCCAAGTTGATCATAAAAAAATGATCATATTGAGAATGATCGTATCTAGAAGGATCGTATCCTAGATGATGATAACCAGAATGATCATAACCCGAATGATCATAACCAGAAATGATCATATTTAGGATAATAGTGTATAAACCATTTGTATTCATAAAAGATCATTCTTAGGTTGATATGAAAATAATGAAGCCAGAATTAATGGAAAGTTATAATACATTCCAATTGATGTCAGACGATGCTAAAGCTCATCCATAATGAATTCAAATTTATTAATTTAGTCATGATTCAAAACCTAGTTTTTGAATTTTGTGATGTGTTTTCTCATTTTTATGAAGAGAAATGAAAAAAAGTGGAGATAGTTGAATGAATTTTAAATAGATACGTTCATTTAAAAGAGTGATTGTATCTCATGTGGAGAGGTTCACTTCTTTAAAAACATTCATTTGGTATGGTATCAAGCATTGTTTTGAAGAAATCATCATGAAAGAATTGGTTTTAGATGATCGAACCCAATTATTTTTTATAAATTATTATCATGTTAACATTTGAAATGGGAGTCTATAACACAAGATATGAAGACTATGGAATTTTTGAGAAGAATTGAGAATACATGACAAATTAATAATTGCTTTGCAGTTTCAAGTGAAATTCAAATTTGGGTGAATTTTTCAGAGTGGGAAAAATTTTGGGATTCCCATTTGAACCTGTTTTGGGTCACCTATAAAATGAATTAATTATATTTTAATTGGGTGATGATGAAGTGTTGTTCATTTTATTAAGGAAAGAAGCTAAAAGTTTTCACAGATAGAAAGTGATACCGTTTTGTTTTGTATTGAATACAATTTAATGGGGAAAAAGTGAAATAGGAGAGGCAATTTTGGAATGATTATATTTATCTAATCATTATATTCTATATTTATCATATTTTGAGAATCATCATATGATCTTATCAATTGTATTTAGCTGATTTTGGAATTGTGTTGAAATAATCATCTTTTGGATTCCCATACTAGGTACCTCCATATTGGGTTTATTAGACTGAGGATATATTGTATTCTGAATTGAATTAGTGTCGATTCATTTTTATTGTATTCCATCAGGAAAATCAGACTTGAAGAATTTTATTCTGAAATAATGTTGTTTTGATTCATTTTTATTGTATTCTATCGGGAAAATTAGTCTTGAAAAATTTTATTCTTAATTGAAGTAGTTCAGATTCATTTTTGTTGCATTCTATCATGAAAATAAAACATGAAGAATTGTATTGAAATAATTGTAATTAGAGAATCAGACTAGGAAAATTACACATGGAGTTTAGGATGATTTCTTTATCAACATTCCTTGAGGTTCTTACATTTCTTCTCAGTAAGGAATATAAGATTTGTTTTACAATTCAATATATTTTGTGAATTGAAAAGAAGTGCATGTAACATGATTTGTTACAAAAGAAATTTTATTTCCTTATCTACTAAGTGGGTGGACATGAACTAGAGGGATTGTTTCACAATGGTATATGTCTGTAAGGGTGCTTCCTATACGATATAGACCAAGGGTTTTTTTCTTAATGAATTTTATGGTATTGGATAATTTCCAAACCAAACCAAGGACGTAGCTATTCTTATTGAATAGTGAACCTTGTAAATATTTGTGTTCATATGGTTGTGTGTTGAGTTTGTTTTCAGTATAGAGTTGAAATCTATAACTATTGGTGAAGGTTGTTTCTATTTAAAAATAAATATAAAAGGATAAAAAGTATTAGTGATTCACCCCTCCCCATCTCGGTGATACATTACTCTGACTGGGCACTTTCAATTGGTATCAGAGCTTGGTACTATTTTTTATTTATTACTGATGGAGAACATGAAATGTGTGAACATAAATTTATTCTTTTATTTTATGGAAGAAACTATCATATCTAGAAATATATAATGCTTCTATATCTTATGTCTATCAGTTATGATGTTCTTGAAGCTGCAACAGCTGGGTTTCCACCCATTGATGACAAAACTCCACTTACACTTGTTGATAAGAGACAAATTAAGAATGATATGTCGGAAATGATTCTATATTTTAATCACATTATGAAAGTAAACTCTTGAGATAAAATTTATTCTCATATCCTAAAATATATATGAAAAATTTAATAACATTTATGATGTAAATACAAACGTGAAGAAGGAAAAGTTACAAATGTGGATATTAATGTATGCATATCTCAAGATGGATGAGATTGAATATTATGGTTAATTTATTACAAGGGTAAATGTATTTTTATGTTCTATCAAATTTCTTTGTGAAAATTTGGATGATTCTAATATGGTTGAAAATATATTCAGAATCCAACATGAAAATTTTGATGCAAAAGATTCTTCAGTGGAAGACAGGTATACTGAAACATTATCACTTGGTGAATTAATTTTCCCTCTTATCACTTATGAAACGATAAAATATAATTCTATGATGATCAAGACAATGATTGATAGATAAATTTCTTTCAAGTCTTCAAAGAAAGAAAAGATTATTGTTGACGAAGAATAAGCTGGAGATTTTGACTCCCAAAATGATTTATGTTAAAATCTAGATTAAATTTTCCCTGTTTTATAAGAATGTGAAAAGATATATGGGAAGTTATAAAGTAAAACACCCATTAAAGTGATTATAATGTGGGGACACTAGGAATTTAATTTCCAATTTTTCTAAAAGAGGAAATGAAGAAGAATATGATTGAGAATAAAGTGAAGACGAAGAAATATGGCCAATAAAATCATCATAGAAAAGTGGTGATTAAAATATTCTATTTCAATGGGGATGATAAGAGGTTCCTCATATCCAAAAGGATAACTTTTTTCTAAGGATGATTATAGTGAGGATTTTACAAATTATGTTTAATACATCATGTTCATTATAATAGTTAATAAAGAAACATATTATAGTAATGAAATTAGTTGTGATAAAGAAAAAGAATAAATTGAAGCTAAATATGATAATTCCATTAAGAATTATGGGTAAAATAATTTCAGTACAAAAATTAATGATTACTAATTTAAAACCAGTATTTTTTATGAATAATATACTCAATATGAGATTCATTTGATAGAAGAATTGAATGAATGCTTGAGAAATATCTGAAGGCTTGAAATGAAAACATAAATTTGGAAGATGAATCTTCGTCAACAATAAATAAAGGATATTTTGTTAAAGAGATAGAGAAGTTGACGAAAAATATCTATGATTTGAATAAATATCATGATGATGAAAGTAATCATAATGAGAATATGGAAGTGAAGTTGAAGGAAAGGGAAGAAGAGATGGTATTTGTCCAACAAAAGTTATCTGAAGGTGAATTGAGAATACATGTTTTGAAAACACTATCTCTAATGTTAGTGGATGTTATTATAATGAGAGACCTAATTAGCCTTTAAAAAAGTAACATTTAAAGGGTGATATGTAGAATAGAATTGTTTTTGAAAAGAAGAAATCTGAAAATTTTATATATGTGGTGAAGACCAACAAAGTTGGGAATTAAGAAGTCTCAAAGAACCGTGGGTCAAATTTTTTTTGAAACATTCTAAAACTACAAATGCTTTCAATCATTCTGGTTCTGATATATAAATATATAAAAGGATGAATAATATTGATAATAGAAAGATTTTTGGATTGGAAAAGAACTACAAGAAGGTGGATGAGAAACACATTCAGAATTCTGGACAATATCGATGTTTGAGAGGCAAATAATCTTTTTATGGATATTTTTGGTATTGTGGTGGATTTGGACATACAGAGAATATGTGTTTCTTAAACCAAAAAATATCTAGTCTTAAATAGGTTATGGAATTCATGGTTTTAAGGGGTGTAAATTCTATCAAAAGAAGACGTATGATAATGTTGTGTTGAAAAAAAAATGTAATGAATGATGTAAAGACTAAAAATAGGTTCCACCCTTTTGGAATATATTTAAGAATGGTGTGAGAAACCTAGAAACCATTAAAAAGGATGTATTGTTTTGTTATTGGCACAAAAAAATATTCATGACAATTTTTAGAAGCCATATTTTTTGAAAGTCAATAAATACAGATCTGCTAAAATTCGAAAGAAAGAGTGCAAAGTTGTTTGGCCAAAACACATTGACCTATTTAGGAAATTGGAGGAATCACAAAAGGAAGTTGAAGTAGAAAAGAAGAACCAGACATCTGAAGATACTATATATGACGACAAAAATGTATTCACAAATGGGGAAAATGAGAAAAAGCGAGTGATATCATAACATGTTCAGCTAATTTTATAGTGAAAAAGATAGGAATAGACAACATGGAACAAACTAATTGTAATAAGGATGTTCCTAAAGATGAAGAAAATTATTCATCCTCCTCAGAAGATTATATATTAGCATAAAGCAGTTACAAAACTCATAAGGAATAAATATAAGTAAGAAACTGCATCTAATGAATCATCATGGAAGAAGAATAAGACGAAAATAAGGAGGGGGGACTCTCAGTCTGATTGTTGTTTCCAGTAAACAATCGGGGTTCCTCATTATTCCCAATATATTTTTATTCATGTGATAAACTTCAAGTAATTGAATGAGTGTAAGTAATGATGTTTTATTTGATGAGTCTCTTACCTTACTTGAAAAATAATGTGATGAGGATTTAAAAATTCTGTTTTTAAATGTTTTTCTTTTTACACCCGAACTTTCAAATTTCTTAATTGAGATAGGAAAACATTACTCTTAACCGAAACAAATTATTTTAGGGTTATCCCATAGTAATTATATTATTTAAAGAATTATATAAAATGTATTACATGAAAATTGTGTTACAAAAAACATTGATCACATTGATTATACACTCTGGTTTTCTACACCATGTTCACCCACATATTCTTAGAGATTCTTACATAAAGTTTATTTGGTAAGAAAATCATGTGATACGCATGTAAAAAAAAGTAAGAACCTATATAAATAAATATTATTTTAAAATAAGGGAGAATCTTATACTAATGTCCCCTTTGAATTTGATTGTCAATAAGTGTGATAGATAAGATAAAGGGGGAGAAGAAAAAAATAGGGGGAGCATGAAATGAAAAAATACCACATACAGTATTTATATGGCTGAATTGTTTGAAGTGGATATTGAAAAAAAATATGAAGGGGAGAGATTTTTAAGAGACTGTTGTGTTTTGGTTGTATTTGTATTAAATTGATTAGTGTGCTGAAGAAATAAAGGATGTTGAGAAAGATAATTAATGAGAATTCAGATTAAAAGGGATTGATTGAATGAAAAAAGGTATTATGATTCTTTTTGGTTTAGGAAAAAATTTATTAGTTTCAAAACAATTGTATTGAGGATTGTTTTGAATGGAATCGTATCCATATTGTTTTAAAATGTACCAGTTCAAGGTTTTGAAAAGAAACGGTTCTATTTTTTTAAAATAAATTGAAATCACTGTAAAAGTACATTGTATTGAGATGAAGAGACACTGAATGTGAAAACATCATGATGTAAGTAGATGGTTATAAGATTCACTCTAAAGAGGATGAAATTGATGTCTTTGTTTGGTGTATAATTGGAGTCATTATGAATACGATTGAATTAATTATGACAATTATTTACTGATTTTTATTTCATATAAATCATTATATGTATTAGGAACTTGTGATTAAAGAGTGATAGAAGAAACGAGGAGTGAAATAGATACTGCCCATTGAAAAATAATCTTATTCATATTATTTTCAAAACAATCTGAAAATAATTGGTACACCTTTTTTTCAAAAAAATCAAAAAATTATTATATGTCGATTGAATAGGAGGTGCTGATTATATTTCCAAATAATCAATGTGGTTCCAATGGAAATGTTGTGCTGATGAAAGTTTTATCGATGAAAAGGTGATGTCGATGAAAGTGGTGCCAAAAGAAAGGTGTTGTTGATGAAAGTGGTAATGGTGGAAATGTAATGCTGATAAAAAGTGGTGCTAATGAAAGGTGATGCCTTTGTAAAGGTGATCGTGGTTGAATAGGTGATTCTAATAGAAGAGGTGATGGTGATGGAAGATGGGACATTGATTTTTTTTCAAAACAATCATATTAGAGTAGAAAAAAGGAAATGAGATGGTGTCGGTTGAGAATGAATCACTTTCATATTGTTTTGTATCATATCATGGAAGATCTTCATTATCACATTGTTTCTAGATTGTATCGTATCTGGTTTGAAAATTGTTTTGAGATTTTATTGTACTTTATCAAAAATGATCGAATCCTTCGTGATTGTAACTAGAATGATTGTAAAAAAAATGATCATAACCAGAATTATCATATCTAGGATGATCATAAATAGAATGATCATATATACGAAGATAATAAACAAAATTATCATATCCAAGATGATCGTAACCAGAATGATCGTATCCTGAAAGTCCTAACCAAAATGATCATATACAGGATGATCCTAACCAGAATGATCATATTCTAAATAATAGTATCCAGATAAATTTTATTCAGAAAAGATCATGCTTGGGTTTATCTTAAAGGAGAGAAGGAAGAATTAATGAAAATTTATAATACATTCCAATTGAAGTCAGATGATGCTAAATCTGATCCTCAATGAATTCAATTTCATGAAGGTAGTCATGATTCAAGTACTGGGTTTTGAATATGATGATGTGTTTTCTCAAGTGGGTCATGTGAAAATAAACGAATGTGGAGATAGATGAATGAAATGGCAAGGTTGAGACATTCATTTAAAAGGGTGTTTTATCTCAGATGGAGAAGTGTATTTCATCAAACACATTAAATTGGTTTGGTATCAAGAATTGTTTTAAAGAAATCATCATAGAATAATCTGTTTCTGGTGATTATACCCATGTATTTATCATTAATTATAATCATATTTACATTTGACATGTTATTATGAAAACAAATAGATCAAGATTATCGATTTTTTAAGAATAATCGTGAGGTGTTGATGAAGTCATAATTGCTCTAAGATTTCAGGTGATGTTAAAATGCAGGAGAATTTGTGTGAGGTGGAAAAATTTTGGGATTCCCACTTAAAATTGTCTTGGTTCACCTATAAAAGGCATAAAGTACATTGTATTTATCTGATGATGAATTACTATTCATTGTATTATATAGATAACCTCATATTTTTATGATAGAAAATGTTGTGCAATATTGATTTGTATTGATGACAATTCAATGGGAGAGAAGTGAAAGAGAAGAGGCATGTTTTCCATAATTGTATTCATATATTCCTTTTATTTTAGATTTATCGTCTTTAGAGAATCATCATTTCATATTTTCAATTGTATTCAGCTTATTTTGGTATTGGGATCAATTAATTGGATTTGGGATTTCTATATTGGGTACCTCTGTATTGGGTTTTTTGGAATGGGGATGTATTGTATTCTTAATTGAAGCAGTTTCAATTCATTTGTATTGTATTCTCTTAGGAAAATTGGGCTTCAAAAAATTTATTAGGAATTTAAGAAGTTCTATTTCATTTAGATTGTATTTTTTCTAGAAAATTGTACTTAAATTATATTATTCTGAATTAAATTAGTGCTGATTCATTTGTATTACATTCTATGAATAAAATCAGACATAAACAATTATATTAAAATAATCGTACTCAGAGAATCAATCTTAGAAAATAGAACTTGGCATTTGGGATAATTTATTAATCACAGTCCTTTGAAATTTTTACCATTATTCTTAGTAAGTAAAAGATGAATTTTTTTATAATTGAATACATTATGTTAATTGAAAATAATTGATGGTAATATGAGTTGTTAAAAAATAAATTGTAATTCCATTTTGTGTGTGGATGGTTCACACCCATTGGAGGGATTGTTTCTTAGTTATACATGTGTGTAATGTTACATCTAACTCTTTGTAATCCAAGGATTATTTCTTAGTGGATTTATGGTATTAAATAATTTCAAAATCAAACATATTATGTAACTTTTCTTATTGAAATGTGAACCTTGTATATCTTTGTGTTCCTATGGTTGTGTGTTGTGTTTGTTTACAACAAGGAAATGAAATATATAAGAGGATTTTAAGGTTATTTAAATTTAAAAGTAACATAAAAGAAAAATATTACAACTTATTCACCTTGTCCCTCTTTTAGAGATACATTACTATGACATCAATCTTTTAAAAAGAAACATGGCTTTGAAAATATTTTATAACTTCTCCCATGAGACTAATGACTCCTTGAGATCACCGAGGAACAAGAACCTCCACAACCACACTACCCCACATGGAATCAACACAACCAATAACAACTAGTATTATTTCAATGAATGGATCAAATTGAAATCTATCTAATCCTCCTCATACTATTCATCTGTAACTATATCTAAAACGGATCCATTTTACATTGGTATACCCTAGCACTAAAACTCTCAGAGTATCCTCCTCCACCTTTCATTATAATCAACCTCTAATATACGATGATCTACAAGAACAACATGCTAAAAATTTTCTATTTGAACTTGACGAGGACATTTAATTGGGTCTATACTAGAAAAAAATCTGAGTATAAAAACATGGAATATTGAAGAATATATCATCAATTAATTATTTTAATTTATCAATTTTAGGATAATATATACCATGGACTACCCACTCAAACATAGGCACAATGAATTATGATATATGATACATTTATAGGCCTCTACCATGAAACAAGTATCACATTTTTTAGCAGACACTGCAAACTTAAATTTTTATGCATCAGATCATCGGTGCCCCTAAATTCTTATGTATTATCTAGTCTCAAGTGTTTACAGTGCTTGTTGAACATGAGTATCAATGTTTCTCTACTAACTGATGAAACCTCACCTATTCCTAACTCCAAACTATATCTTATACATCAACTAAAGCCTTTGATACCTCTTTGTCAAGAGCCCCCCCCCCCCCAACATAGTGTACCCTCCAGGGTTGGAAATGTGAGAAAAAAGACAATGACCACCGAGTCCCACCTCTACTAGGCCCCGAGATGATGACTAGCACCAAGGGTATAGTAAACATAATTATGAGAGGCATTACCATATTATAGAACACAAAAAAGATGGAGAGACAAGAAAGAAACCAAAAAAATCCAAATCAGACGAAAATTTAAAAGAAATCCCATGTACACATATATAATGTCATGGAAAAACTACAACAACTAAAAAGGAAACTAAATGTACCAAAATAAAATAAAATTGTTGTGACCATGATGCCCAAACATCTCCTGTAACCCAAAATCTTGTACTAACTATCCTGATCCCCAACCTAATCTAATTTTCCTATAAAATAGATTATATAACGTAGGGTGAGTATAAATGTATAGTCAGTAGGATGATCCCCAGATCCTCTCAAGTAAAACTAAATAATGATTGATAAAGCATAGTGAACAAGTAGTAAAACTAACTCATCATGAAAATAGCTATACTAAGTTCTTGGAATCACCATGGTTACTCTCACCAATTACAACATTCAATAGTATATCATAAAATAAATAATGTCAAGGGTACACCACTACCAATTTCTGACTGGTTTTCTGCTTTTCCCCAATGCTGTGCATCCTGAGCATATCTCTCCAAAAAGTAATGCCCCGCAAACTCTTTAGTGAAGCACCACAACAAGCACCTCTTGAAACTCAGCACCACAACCATACATCCAAAAGTGACCTAGTTATTTTTTGGTGCCACCAATTTTCATACAATGTGTGTCATACATCCAGTATTATACCTCAAGCCATCACATCCAATACTCTGAGTAAAGATTCTCAATCCATCAGAGCCAATAAATGTCATTCCAATAGTAGTCAGTAAGAAAAAATACCTAGAATACATGTGTGTGAAATAACTAGAAGCTAGTAAAAGAATTTACACATATGTTTGGGGAAAAATAACCATCTTTTATACAAAACCAAGTAACTATAAAGATAAGAGGGAGGGGCCAAAGGTGGTAGTCAGCTATCCATCCTCCCACCATAATATTGGGGAAAACACCCACGGGTCTCAGAATACCTTGGGTGTTAGTCTCCTAAATAAGAAGGGTGGGGTAGTATGTAGTATCTTAAAGAGTCAGGATATAATATATATCACAACAAAACTATATGAAAAACCTATTCATAGACTCACCTTTAGACAACGTCTCTTAGAATCCCAGATTCCCCTGATACGGCTTAATATCTTATAAGAACAAAACCATTTAAAGAGCTACATTAATTTACATTATATATTTATATTAGTTTCACTTAAAAATAATTAAATATTCAGACATTAATTAACCATTATGATTTCCCACATTTCATTATGTTTAAATCACAAAATGGTCCATGCCCTCTAAGAAATCCCAAACTGAGTCTATGGATTCTCAGAATCATAACTTCATAATTACGCCCTAGAAAGGTCCAACCCTATGGCTTAAAAAAATTATTTATTTTTTTAATAGAATTACCACTTTCTATAATTCTATTTGTTCTATAAAAACATCATAAGAAACTAACACAATGGTCTCATCATAGTGATTAGATTAGTTAATTTTCTTTCCTTTTCCACATATAGTAGGACCATAGAACCTTCCATCCCTGAGAATATAAACATAGAAATAAAATGGAAAACCCAATATGTATTTGCATATTTTGGATGAAGAGTAAGTAAAATCATATGTCTCAAGCAGTAGTTAATGTAAAGAATCTAAAAAACATATTAAACAAGAATTACATTTCAAAATAATTGGTACGGCCATCTTCAACCCATTCCGTCAACTCTGGTGTCCTTTATGACCCAAATATTCATAAATCAATGCATCTCGCCACTCTAAGAGTCAAATGATGCCACAACCGGTGGGACTCCCTACCCCAGCAACCATAAGTCTCTTGTCTATAGAACCTCACATTTAGCAGGAAAAAACATAATAATGGTATCTCGACCCAAAAACAAGGCATTTAACCTTCACACACAATGATCTATCACTACTCCATGGCACAAGTTACTCAGCCTTTAAAATAAATATGGCGAATCATATGTTCTAACTATGGAAAACCAAGGCAAAAAAATATAACAAGATATAAAAAATTTATTCAAAAATTAATATAACATGACTTTAGTTCTATTATTAACATCCATAAACATACTTTATTTTCAATTTCCATGTTCGTTAAACATACACATGTGTATCCATTTTATTATCATCAAATTGAAATAAAAACAACTACTTCATTAAAAATACCTGTTTTTCTGTTGGCCAATTAATTAAAAAATTGTATCTATCTTTACAGTCGTTACTATTTTACATCATGAACAATATGATGAAACATAAAAACATAAATTTCACACTATCTAAGAAATCAAGAGAAAAACAATTATCATATTATAATGAAACAAAATACGATGGATACCAATTATTTAATCTAGTCCATAGAATTATTAAGTCAATTCCATTATAATCTCTAGGATAAACATTGATAACTCTACAATTTCACATAAATAAAATAAAAAAGCAGTGAATCCCCTACCTCAAAAGTTCATTGACATTCTTCGCATGAGAATGGATCAAAGAAACGGATCATGATCACCTCTCTTACAACAACTACATCCACCCAAGGACACCGTGACACAATTTCACCACCAAATAACCATTAAAACTCAATTAGAAACATGGGGATCCCATTTCATAACTTAGAGAAGATAAATGAGAGGAAACTTATCAATGTAACCTCATGAACTATGGTAGATCATAAATTGTGTCAAATTATGATCGCTATAGATAAAGGAATTGATCGAGGGATCATTCCCTGGTGAATGAATCCCCAAAATACTGAAGAGAGGGTCATTAGGCCGCCTGGGGTTGAGGGAGAGCTGCTATAACAATAGTATTGACAAAACCATAGTGGCTAAAATTCACTGAAAACATACAGCATCAGGTCATTACATGACATGCAATTCCCTTTCATTTCATGTAATGAATCGAGCCTAAGTTCCAATGAAAAACATGCCGCCTCAAGGAATTATTTTATTTTTCATACCCCAATGTATTTAACATAGTGAACACCTATTTCAAAACATAAAAACCCATTAAATAGTATTTCACTTCAGGTAATACTATTACACAATGTGTAATCCCCTCCTTATAGATTTTATACAACTTATATTATCTAGACATATTTAGAACAACCATTGTGCACATCGATCTTTGAAACATAAAAAGGGCTGATCAATACATATCTATACCTTTACAGATGCATTCCATCATTATGATATTAGTTATTTATTTCCATGTTATTATTTTATTAGTTAATGATATGCATATATAATATTCAAACACATGTGACAATTTGAATATTATTTTTTCTTCTCCATTTATTCTAATTATATTGTTCTTTGTACTCCAATTATTTATTAAATGTAATGTAGTTCAGGTTATTTACCCTGGTATATTGATAATGTGTGATTTAATCACTATATATTGGACATTAATTAAACCATACATAACATCTATGTTAACCATTAGTTTCTCTAATTTTCCCATGATATGAATAATAAATATTTGACTGAATTTAATAATTATGAGTATTTAATTTCACTATGTAATTTTTTAACATCCAATGTAATAAAGGAATCAATTTTTCATCTTGTTTGAAAATACAACTACACTATTGGGTCCTTCAAGATTTTATCACTTTTATATTATTCAAATGTAATAATGTAACCACCATCACTAGAATGTTGGACCAGATATTTATTAAGTTGGTATTAGAGGAATTTTAGTAGAATCATTTGGTACTGAATATTGTAAAACATATATTTGGAAACATTACCATATAAATAAATATATTTATAAATATAATAATAGAATAACCCCATAATGTTTTGATAAGGTATAGATTATATGGTTTTTATAGTAATAAATCCTTGTCTAGATACTACTATTGTTAGTGGATCAAAGAAATAAAATAAAATAAAAGGCAATAAACCCGAAAAGAGTAGTTGAGTATATCTTGGCCATAATTCTGGTTAATGATTAGAAAACCATTATTGTGCACCATGTTTTTCATTTCATGGTAATATTATTGGTTATTCACATCTTTTTTATGAACCATTATTATCAATAGGAGAAATAAACCCATGGAAAAAGAATATAAGCTATAGTGATATGGAATGACTAAGGTTGATCATATGTTTAATGAAATTGAGACCATATTTTAGGTGTTATGTGGTTTTAGTTTTAAATTATTGAAAATATTTTGGAAGAAAATAATAGGCATACAAGCATATATAATAATATATTTCTTATTGAGATGTTTATTTGAGGAATAGTTATTTTCTATTTTTTATTCAAATATGCTTATTGTTTTTATTAAATATTCGGTTAATATTTTCATAGTTGTTTTGGTAATAATAATAAACTATGATTTATTAAGTTATTGAAATAATAAGTTGTCAAAAAAACATTCGTGGTAAAAAAGTTATTTGCTGGTTAGGGTTATTTTTAAAAAAATTCACCATTCTTTGGAATAATTATAGGAATAATATTAACATATTTTTTGAAAAAGGATAAACTATAGTTTGGGTGATAACCCATAACATCCGATAATGTATTCAGGCTAGAAGCCACAACAAATGGGTGACAAGGGACCTATGACTACCACCAGCCTATGTGATGTCCTGGATAGTATGACTTTTGTTTTACTAAAACAGTTTGTTGTTTAAATATTTTTTTGATTTTAAGAAACATATGACAGTATCAATACATTTGTTTCTGATTTTAAGTTGATTAATGGTATTTGTAGAGAAAATGTATTGGGTTATGATATATAAACCATTATGATTGACATAAATTATTATTTGTAAATAATGTTATTACCTTTTTGGAGTTATAATCCAAATTAAATGAGATAATTGTAAAGGTTAACAAATTATTTAATTATTAGTATATTGGTATTATTTGAGATATCTGGTTATTTATTTGATGAATGATATAATTTAAACATTTTGTTTTATTATTTAATTTTGGTGATTAAGTTTGTATTAATTCATATAAAGGATTATTCATATTGGGTATTGTTTTATACTATGTCAGCAATGTTTTTTCAAGAATAATGGTGTAATTTCTTGTAATTATTTTTTAGATTATATAATACATTAGAAGTTGATGGTAGTTATTTAGGAATGAAATACTCTTCTTTAATACTCATTAGTCTGGTAATGGTTGACATTGTGATTGATGTTGGTTAAATGATTAAATTACAATTTCCCAGTCAGTATATATCCTTACATTTTTATTCTGGATTGAAAATTAATTTCTCAACTTTTGTAAATAGATCATGAATCAAATATGTTATCCTATTAGGATCATTTTTTAAGAATTGATGACATTTTCACCCATTAAATATTTTTGAATTTTAGGTCAGTAACATACTCTTAACCATGTTCTATATTATTCATTATTAGTCCTAGGGAGTTAGCTTGGCCTTCCATGTTCGTTTTTTCACTTCTTACTAATGAAATCCTTTAGAGAAACTCAATTTTTTTTCTAGATGACATTCAATTTTTCCTTTCCCTCTTTTCATGTTGATGTTTTGTTAACACTTTTTATGATGTGGGTTCTCCAGGAAGGAATTATCAATTGCAAACTCCTTCTTTAGAGATCCCATGTTCTAATTTCAAGGATCTGTCTTATTGATGTAGTGGAATGTAAGATTATATAATTTTAAAATAAAAACATTATAATAAATATTGAATTTGATATGAAACACCAAGTATAAATATAACCATGAAATATTATTATTTTAATCTGACATATATAATGTAATCATAAAATTATAGGGTATGAATAGATTGAATTATATTATGAAATATAAATATAGAACCTTCTAAATAAAAATATATTGATTAATTATTTGTAAATATGACTGAATTTTTAGTAAAGATATTTTATTATTTAAAATATATATTTTTTTTTCTGAAAATGGTTCTCAATTCCTTTTGAGAGAGAATGTAATATTTAATTTCATTAACATTAAAAAAAAATATGATTAAAAGGATATCAATTTTTAAACTATAATATCAAAATTTTATTCTAGTTAATTTTAGTGATTTTTTTAAAAAAATTCTTATGAATGGTGAAATATACTATTTTTGTGAAAATTTGTATTTTTGTTCAATGAAGTTATAAAATTATAATTTTTAATGAAACGGTTTCAATGTATCATTTTATATCATATTTTTAATAATCTAATTAGATTCATTGGAATCATTTTTATAGTTTATTTTAGTATAGAAAATTTTTATACATAATGGGTTTTTTAGATATCTATTTTTTCAATGAATTTTCTATTTTAATAATAATTTATTACACTTATAAAAATTAAATCCAAAAATATGGATTCCATATTTGGAATCATGAGTTAAAATGTGTTAAATAGGACCCTTTAATTATTTTAATTACTAGTAACCATAGTAAATAGTTTTCACAATGGTAAGGATAAATTGGGTATTTAAGGTTAAAAATAATATGATAAGGACTCAATAATTACCATAAAACTCAACATTATACTATTTTTTAGTATTGTTTTTTCTTTGTACATCCATGTTTCTGATTTATTGATGCTTGTTCCATATTAATTTGATTTTAACATTTATAATATTTATTTTAATGATAATGTAAAAAATTTCACATTCGTAATTTTATTTTTCATAATATTTATAGTGTTAAAAACAATATATAATTTTCATAAATGGTTATTTTAAAGTAAAATTTATTTATTTATCATTCTAATTTATTTATTATTTTTAGTGATGAAATATTTACCATAAATTCTCACCCAATGCCAAAAAAAAAATTTATTAAATTATTAGAAAAATAAAAAAATTGCCTCTATAATTATTAAAAGAAATATCACTTGAATGATTTATTTTGGTCCATAAATTTTTTAAATACAAGTAACATAATTGGTTTGTGTTAAAGGATAATATTTTAATTAATATTTTTTCATTTTTTTCATTGTAAAATTAAATGAATTGTTATAAAAAACATAATGACATTTTATCACAAAAAATATTCTTTAAAATGATTTAAATGCATAAAAATACAAATTCTACCAACTGATTAGAAAATGGTTTAAAATTTCAACTATGTACCACTTATCAGAAAATCATCCTTTTAATGTAATCATAATAACTTCTAATGTGTAAATAACCTTATCATCACATTAATCATTTACAAGATTACTGGCGGGTTAGAACAGAAATATATACATAAAGCATCACCCAAAATTGATTAATGTTTATTAAATTAGATTA
Organism: Viscum album; assembly: GCA_963277665.1. Lineage (NCBI taxonomy): Eukaryota > Viridiplantae > Streptophyta > Magnoliopsida > Santalales > Viscaceae > Viscum > Viscum album. Next base: position 370,601,410 of record OY728160.1, on the reverse strand, counting down.
TTTATATCTATACTCATATTAAATTCTAATTACATCTATTTTAATACATTTAAATATGGAAATTAATTTATATTAGTTTATTGCTTCAAGACATTTAAAGAATGACCATGCCATCATTATACATGGACACCCTCTATCCTCTTTTCTTCACATTTCATGAACCTTTTTGATTATGTAATAACTAAAAAAATTTATTATTTAAATGGCATTACACATTCTAGAGGCCTTATTTCAGGCTTAATAACACCCTTATGGTATTAAGGTGTAATCAAAAAGAGGTTCTCAGAAGAAGAGTTTTAGATTTTAAACAAATGATTTATTTTTATTTCATAAAATAGCATCTTCAAATATTTTTTAAAAATAATGAAATAATAAAACATGTATCTTCCATATATTAATATTTTTTTATATTAATATATTACCCGGCATTAATCTCGTATTCCATAAAATAGTATGTGAAAATACAACACGTATGTATGTATGACCTATTCTCTCCACATTGTGATACAATAAATTTATTATCTCCATATTTTATGAATTTTTATAACGATGGATTTAATGTTTACAAATTATATTAAAAAATATTCTTCATTATAAAAATATAATACATCATATACATTCTTACTGTTACATCTATTGAAAAATGATAACCTCTTTCATCCGTATGTGTGGACTACCACCTTCACAAAGCAATGTGATTCATGTTCAATCACCATATCATAAAGAATATATAAATTTTTTTAAGAGAAATAATACAGTATTATTGATATAATTATCATTATATAAAAATAAAATAATAATTCCCACTAATTTATTTTGATCACTGAAAAATGTATAGGTTACACTTATGTGTGTACGACTTAACAACTCCATGATTAAAACATAGTTCATTTTCCAAAGTCATATTTCATAGATTCTATTTTAATTAATAATTATGAATTAAAATGAAACTTATTTGATTACTATAATTTTTTAAATGATGTAACAAGGACCACTTTTATCATAGTCAACCTAACGAAGTCATTTTAGACCTAGGAATGGAATATCATCAAAAAATTTAACATTGAAATAATTTATTATATAAATAAATATTGAAATGAATAAATTAAATTTAAGGATTAATATACAATGATATGTTTCTGATCATTTAAATATCATTCAAAATTTTATTATACTAGAATATAAAGAACATACATGACGAGTCATACCTGAGTTATGGTGTTTGATAACTCAATTTATTTCATTGGGATATATATCATCGTAATTTTTTTTGATATGATAATATTATGTATGTAATGATATTTTATTATTTTATGTTTAATATCCACTTATTTTATGTGGATTTACTTTTGAAACACATAATTTCTTCATAGAATATTTCTCACTTCAATGTTATGCTCATTATAAGGGATTCCACTTTGTTTTAATTCATTGAGTCATATTGTAATGTTATGCATTAATTTATTATATATGTTTTATATGATTTCATTTTACATGTTTCAAAACAAATATTTCATACATAATTTTTTACGATTTATTTCAAATTATTTCATCCAAGGTGATTATACATGAATGTTACCCTGTGGACACAAATTTTTAAACTCAATTTATATTTGTTGGGTTATAGTAATAATTAATTTATTATTTTATTCCATGGTTATATGTTAAATTATATTTGATTATATTATATTATATTTATATTTGTTTTTTTTAACATTTTTTAAAAGAAGATACTTCATTTATTTACTCTTAACTGAATAAAAAAAATTATTTTTATGGTGTTTCTTATCTCATATTTATTTTTGTGATACATATTCCATAATAAATACTTATTTATTTCATGTAGTGTCTGTAATACCCATTAGATATAATATATAATTATTCCCTTAATGTTCATTATATTTTAATTTCATTGGAATTTATTATTTCATAGGAATTATGATTCAAATGTTTCCAGATGGGCATGTTTTTATTTTCACAATATCATTATTATTTAGGATTGTTTTTAAATAAGTATCCATTTGCGGGATATTTTGATATTTATATATATAACTAAATCTATTTTAATATCATATTGTTATTCATAATAAATACATGTTTTGATTCAATTATAATCTATTTAAGAACTGATGATTCTGAAATAGTGGTCTTATGGGAAACCAGATTTGTTTTCACTTTGGTCATGAATATTATTCATCCATATATATATAATCCTAAAAAACATTATATAATTTTTAAAATATTACATAATTATTTCTTAAAAAGAATTTCCCTTGTTTTACATTTTACAAAATGGTTTAGGAGAAGAATTTTTTTAATTTATGATTGAGATACTTTTTAAAATTGATTCCAATGTGTGAAAAGAATGCATAATTTTAACTTATATGGAATGAAAAGAAATATCCTCCACTATAACAACCCAATTATTTTATTATTCCCATAAAATATTGAATAGTTATTTTAAAATAAAATAACTTTCTTAATATTCAGTAAATTATTAGTTTTCAAGATTGATTTTAATTATGAAAAGTTTATTTTCATGATGGCGTTTGAAGTATAATTTTTTGTTATTTATATTAATAAATGATAATAATATTTTATTTTAATTATGATCCAATGAATATATTTAATAATTATTTTATATTTATTCTTTATCTGGATGATATATGATCAATTTTTGAGGGTAAATATTAATATTTATTTTTATAGATTTCTCAATAGGAATATATATTATAATTATGTATTGAATTGTTATTAACCCCATTCATATAATGAATTAATTGGACATAGTATGTGATTTGAGGGTCCCAATTTATCCCCTTGAAAAATCATTATGTCTCATGAGATAAATGTTTTTTCTTATTTGGCCAAGGAATTACAGATTTATGAAAGAATACTTGGAATGTGGTGCCAATATTATATTTATGATATCTACCAATATGCATTCAATAATTATGAGACTAGTTTTTGATGTATATGTGATTATTTGATATAGTTATTCTTTCCATCGATAATCTTCATATCACAGGAGTTTTTATATGTCATCATTTGATCACCATTTATCCCTTCTATGTTTTTCTTCATGATCATGTTATTTATTAAATGGAATGTGTCTTATGATATTTACATTTTCATATAGATCATTTCTTATTAACTCGTGATATATTGAACTATAAATAAACTTTATTGAGCCTATAATCTCACCATTATTTTGTTTCCTTTCCATAGGATATGAGGATGAAATCATTGAATGAGTCCATGGATGTAGAATATTTACTTTCATGGTATTTTAAATATAAATCATTATTAATATAGGAAGAATGTTTGTATCAAGTTTACCAATTATGATAATAAATTCGGTACATTATGATGTGATCACATGTATCTTGTTAAACTTCAATAATTAAACTACATGTATTGGGATATTAGAGGTTTATTCATTAACCCCAAGTTCATCAGTGATTGTGATATTCAATTTTGAGGTGCTTCACTGCCACATTTATCAGTGTTGAGGCCCTCTGATGCTTAAGGTAAAAATGTAATTAGATGGACTAGAAGAAATACTAATGAATCCTCTATCCCTATAATTTCAGTTAAAAAATTCCTAATTGTTGTTTTTGGGTTCTCATATACATCAGTGCTTAGGATATCATGGCACACCATGTTATATCAAATGACCCAAAGGCCTTAATTTTTTTATTATATGAAATCCCCCTTTTATGGGAAGAAGGGGGAGAACCCAAATGGACATCAGAGGCATATAAAATCACATCCAAAGGTAATGAGAGACAAAACAAATAAAAAACATGGAGCACCCCTACCCAACATAACATAATTTGAAATCTCTACATCCTTGCATGGATGCACAGCAAGAAAGTGTCTTGTGTCCAAGCACAAGCCCGATCCGATGGCTGGCGCCATAACCAATCAATCATATGAATCTACAAAGTAGGGCAATGATGAGAAACTAGCTCTAGAACCTCCTCTAAGGCCTGAACCGTGTGGTCAAGTCTAGGTGCATCTCCATTCCATGAAATTTAAACCACATCAAAACATTGCAAAACTAAACCATAATGTAAAACCATTAAAACCATCACCAACATTTCCCACAACCCAAAACTAACACCAGAAGAGCAGCGCAACCCCAAATCAAATGCAAATGAAAAAGAAAAACTAGAAGATCCCAAAAATCATAGCTGACCGAACGAAATAACAACATTGCCTAACCTTAAAACCTTCAAAATCATCACAAAATCTCCAGAAATTGTTACCTCCCCCGTCCATCCCAGTCAAATCTGTCACCATTATCCACCAAAATCACACCATGGGTGGATCCTGGCCACTCTGGAATGAAATAGAGACAGATCCACTTCGCATCGTCCGCACAGACTACCCGAGCCACACAAAGTCCTAAGTCAGTGATCCACCGAGACAAGATTTCTGCGAGAGCTAAAGACACCTCCAAACCAATCTACAACATAACTGCATCACACAATTGTGAAGTCACATCTTTCTGAGATGATCTTGAGGAATATGGCCAAGCCACGTCACTCGAGGACTGACCAAGTCATGTCACACAGAGACGATCCAGATGAATCCGACCTGGTCGCGCCACGTCAAGACGATTCAGGGGAAGCCTACACGAGACCGATTCACACCGGAGAGGTAAGGGGAAATGAGTACAAATGGGGAAACACTGGCTGCTATATATGGGAGAGGAGAATTTGTTCAGAGGCTAATGTATTGGAACACCATGTTCAATTCTTACTTGGTCCCAAAAATTGGTAGCCTCATTTTTTATTTTTTGAAATCCAATGAATGGGTTCCTAATTAATAGTGGCTACCTCTCATAACACTCAGAGAATATAGTTTTATCATATGGATGTGAGTGAGGATTATTATTAGTTTACATAGTATATTAAATGCATTTTTGAACTCTTTCTTACTGTGGGTATGTAAATAATAAAATGAATTATATATATGTAAACCATCAAATGATAATAAAATTATATTCATAAGTTTGTTTTCACTTCATGGGATGTCAAATCACATATTGTGAAATGAACTAGTCCATTTTTTTAGTTTTGACCATAGTAAGTTCTTTGCATTTTTAAAAAAATGTCAAAATATGTTAAAAAAAATTATCCAATTATTGGATTGATATTTTCATTAAATTGGTTAAAATATATATCCCATTTTTATTGGGAATCACTCAAAACCACATAAGTATCTTATGAGATGATTTTAAAGGGTCTCAACCCATTTTTATTTTACAGGATATATGGCACCAAGATAACCCATTGTGGTTTTATTAACTGAGTGTCAACATTCTCCATATTCAACTCAACTCATTTCAACTGAGTAAATCTCTTTTTATAGTCATCATAGAAATTTGATCACCACATTTTTTTGGATTTTAATGACCATATTTTATAAAACATGTATTGGTTATAGAAAATTACATATTTTATATTATTCATCCTTCATAAACAGTAATTCCATTGTAAAATTGTGTATTTTATGACACTAAAGGGATTTGGAGGGGATAATACTTTTACAATTGTAGTGAAAAAAACTAAAAACCATTTTCTCAATATTTAACTGTTTTTAATATGGAACAATTCATAAACAAAGAACATAAATTTTTATCTATGGAACCAATAATTTAATGTCCCAATTATATATCCTTGATTTAGATAATTTATATTAAAAAATATATCAAATTAAATGGTAAATAAAAGGCAATATGAGTCCCCCAACACATAGGAAGGACCCCCCCCCCTTCATCATGGGTTTATATTATCATAACTATAGAGAGAGAGAAAAATATTTAAAATTGTATTCAATGATTTCTAACAAAATTAATATTTTATATTATTTAAAAATAATTAATAATTTATTGAATCACATTTTATATACATATAAAAACACCTAAACATAAATATTTCTCAAACATCTATCCCTTTATGAAGCATTTCTTATATATTCCAAACATTTGAACTTATGATTCAATCCTCTTATATATTATTTAAGATTTTAATAGTTATTTAGATATTAAAAATAATATAAATTTAATTATATGATACAATAAACTAGTCATGATAACTTATGTTGGATCATGATCACTCAACATCCATTACAATATAATTCATGAAATGTCACACACATAAACATGGTTGAGTGACCTTCATTATATCATGGTTTTCATGAGTAAAAATTATTACATGGTTTATGATAAAAATATTCACTCATATTAAGCTGATGGAATATTGGTATAGTCCTTTCCATGGTCTATGATGAGACATATAGTGTTTTAGGGAATGCAACCACATCATGGTACTGTTTATGGTATTTTATGTGTAAAAAATTGACATGTGATATAACCACCATCTAGATTCTCATAACTCACCTATGTAAGGAGTGGAAGGTGATAGAAGAAGCTATCTAGACCATAAGTAATAATATAATTTTTTAATGAATGCTATGAATTTAAATTGTTACTGTTCTTGTGAGCTTGAGACCATGATAGAGTTTCCCATATTCAAGACAGATTGGGGTTTATAGTGTTAGCATTCAATAATCTCTATGGGATGGGGATTCTATAACTATTTATGCCAAATCAATTATTAGTGGTGGTAAAAAAATTTATAATTATTATAAAAACAAATAGGATAAGGTTGAGATATACTTTTTGTTGGTTCACAATTTTTTTGCATGTCATTCAACCTATAAATTCTCAATAACTTGTCAAATTTGATTAGGAAAGATCCAATTCAATGTATATGTTGATATTACCCACATATAGTGAGAAGGGAAAATGGAAAAATATAACCATATATCTATAGGGATATACTTGGATCCTATGATATTCAACTTTTTAAATGGGAATTTACTATCAATTATATAAACATTGTATGAGAGGGCGCCCTGGGTCCTCAAAATTATTGGCCACCTTCATTTTTTGGGTGGAATTTCATTATATAAATAAAATATTCAATTTATTATTTCAATGATATAACCTCCTTATACTATTACAAGTTATCATATTAAGTTTATTATTAATTGATAACTATTTAGAGGACTCTTAATGATGTAATGTGGATGTTTTTATAAGATAAATATCTTATAAATCATATTCATGGGAAGAAATGGTTTTTCAACCTTTAATTTTCTATTAAACATTTTCATAATGTATGGGTTGTTGACTATTAATGTTGAAGATATTATAGGGAGGATAATCCATGGTATGGTGTGTATGATTCCTTCCATAGATTTTTTCTCAAATTCGAAGCTGTCTTTTTTATATCCCGCTCTATCTTTCTGCTTATGTGTATGGTTTTAAGAAACTATGGGAAAGATATAATCATTATCATGAATTGGGATATTCAACCCATAGATATCATTGGAGTATTTTTTTATTATATTCTTCTTAGTGATCCTAATCTATATCATGTGAAGTCTCTTGGATGTATTTTTATCGATGGAGTAGAATATACAATATTCTTCAATTATTTTGTTCATTAAAATATTATGAGAGAGATATTAAGGAATAATTATTTTTCATTGATGTTTAATGTTGTTCTTTGATAAGTGTTCACCGCTCTTAAACCAAAAAATTTAAACTATAGACTCATGGATTAGATATAGTGCCTATTTCTACCATGCTGTATAAAATATTATGAATGATTATTTAGTATATGTTTTATACCATTTTTTATTTTCAGTATACATCCCAATTTTATATATTTAATTATATTGGTATTTTTAAAAAATATTTAATGTGCATAGTGAAATGTATGGGAAGTATTCTCTTTCATTTTCTATTATGCTAAACAATATTTTTATGAAATTTTGTTCCAATTAAACCAGAAATTGACTTACTGAATTATGTAATGGGTAGTAGAGGAGTTTTTAATGAATATTCCTATTAATGGAGTGATAAATAGTGTATTTTAGATTATAAAAATTATTTATCTTTATTTTTTTACAATAAATGATAATTTTTTTAACCATTTTAATTGAGATATAATTAATTCATAGTCTGAATACATGGTTAGAAAAATAGTTTATAAAAATAATTTTTACATTAATTTAGTGTTTTGTTCTGTAAATTTATGTCACTCTCAATATTTTTATCTTTTCCTTCTATAACGCCTCCCATAAAAGTTCATGAGTATCCACATTGATTTCCTTTCATATTTAGTGGATTATTGGGAATTATCCTCCAAATCAAAAATGAATATCCTTATTCATTATCCTATCTAAATATTATTCTTTATCTTTATAGTAAAAAACAATTTTGAGGTACATATATGTATGGATTTTACCAAATCATTTTAAATCATCTTTGATGAAGTGGATTTTACTAAATATGGCTTACAGAAGCTGAACTCAATTAAATAAAAAAAATCTTAGGTGATTATAAATGAAAAAATTTTTTGTGAGTGTTTCTCTATTTTAAATAATATTTTATTTTATTTAATGATATAGTTATTTTAATTCAGTATTTATTTTTTCATAATTTCATATATCGATATTAAAGATATGTCTGTTTGAAATTTATTTTATAAAAGTAATTTTCAGTTTTTGGTTTCACTATTTATCATGAATTGTTGACATACATGGATTAATGTATACATATTACTAGTTAAATAAATATAATTATTATATATTATGGTTAACATCTCAACATATGAGGTTCTATTATGGTGAGTGGGTCTCACCAAAATTAAAATTAATTTAAAAATTATAACAACAAAGGTTAAATGGTTAATTAATGTGGTGGGGTAATTATATCGGTAATTACTGGGTTATATCACTAGTTAACTTGTATTAAATCACAGTATTATAAGTTATGGAATTCTTCTATATAATATTATAAATTTTGGAATAAAATGGAAGTGGCTTAAATTTATATTATATAAATTAATAGGGTATTATTATTAAATTGTAGTTCTTTGTTTGATATATCTTTTCAAAAAAATGGATTTATAAATGGTCACATGTTGTTAGGTTCTGAAGTTATAAATAATTATTTTATAAATGACCATATGAATGGATTGATCATTTTTATGTTTTCTTAAAAAAAATATAAATAACAGGGATTGTTAATGTGGATTTATTAACAATATCACCTATATCATTTTCCCCTTAAATAATGAATTCTATCAATGATTTAATTATTTTTGTCATATATATATACATATCTGTGTGTGTGTGTGTGTGTGTGTGTGTGTGTGTGTGTATATATGTATTTGTTTGTGTTTTTGGATTTTGAAAAAATGGTTTCTCTAGAATGGATATAATCTATTTATTAGGATAAAAAATTAATTATAATATTATTTTATGAACAATTAAATATGATACATGTGTTTGAGTTTTTAAAATGAGTTGATCCATTTTAAGGTTATTTTATTTTTGATTTATTATTTTGTATGTGAGTCTATTATATTTATATTATTATAATGGTTGGGTGGGTTTTTATGAGTTTTGTAAAAGTTTAATTAAAATAACATATATTATAGAAACAAAGTGATGTTGTCTATACTGGCGGTTTAGATTTTTTTAAAAGTCAACTATTGTTTAAAAAGTTTAATAAAAGATTGTAATGATGGTAGAGAAGTTATAGAGATAAATTATTAATTTAATATGTTCTCATAAGATTATAATGTGATGTATGGTTCAATTTTTTGGCATGTAATTGTTAATAGATTAATAAACCATTTATATAATTTATAAATTATATCCATGGGATTGGTACTGTTATATTTTATGGTTATAAAACCATGGAGAGACCATATAAAGCTATTTTTTTATTTTGACCTCTTATTATGGTCAAAATCATTGTAATGGCTTTGGGAAAATTATAAGCCTTTCAATAATTAATAATATATTTTAATAAACTATGTTTATATTTTATACCTTTAGAGAATATGTGAATAATATATTATTCTTGGAGAGAATTTTATTATCTATAAATAGAAGAAATTTATATATTGGGAAGTTGGGGCATTGGTAATTCCATATATATAAGGAAAAATTATATATAGGTCTTGTAATATATTATCCAATTCTTTATAACTAATAGATGTATTAATTTTTATTAAAATAATAAATATATTTATTATTATCACGTAATGATTATTGTTTTTCAGAACATTAATAAGATAATATCAATGGAATATCTTCACATCAATAGGATTACATTTGGTACTCACTATATTGAGAACCTAGAGATTCTATGATAATATTATTAAATAATATGTCTTATGGTCAAGATACATCAACATGACAAGTCACTGATGATATCTGGATGTCATGTGTTGGTGGATACAAAGAATTTGTACTTCAAATTCCAACGTGGTGATATCAAACAACGGAGGTCCTAATGATATACTCTACAATAGGGATCGAAATTATATTTTGTGTAATTGGATATTTATTCCAAACATATTGTGTATGGTTCATTAGGATTTTGATCATTTTTATTGTTTATCATTACTTATATACATTGATGTGTGGATTAAATATATGATTTTCTATCCTCAAGGTGAGGAGGCATGTGTTGGGTGTGCCGAAAGTAATATAGAATTAATTAAATGTTTATAAAATAATATTAAACTTCTAATTTATTAGATGATTACATTTAAATTTTATTGACTATGATGAATTTATCGGAAAAAAATCTATGGTCTTGAATGTTTATAGACATGTTGACTTCAAAAATTTGAGGAAAAAGAAATCAATCATATAGAGTGATGAGAAAAGTGTGAATCTTGTATAATGGGAGATCAAATTGTAAATAGATTATCATTCAATGAATAATTTTTAAGATTGTTTCTTTATTTACTAAAAATATTATATTTTCTATAGGGTCCTTAACATATCTCAATAATCAAATTTTAGACTTTTGGAAGGTACAACCTTTTTCAGTTGAGAAAGGGTCAAAAAATGTAACACACAAAGCCCTTTTAGAATGTCATTAATTTCTATTGAGAAGGAAAAATATATTAATGGATATTGTAATGATATGTTTTGAACATTATTTGATCGTAAATATAATTTGGTATATTGGATTTTGGAATATTCTATTCGAATTTAATCTCTTATTTATTTATTCAAAAGATTATTTAATAGTGTAAATTAATTATTTTATTCAAGTTATCTAAATATATATACTGATTTTTTTAAAAAACATGTTTAGTGAATATAATGTTTAACATTTTTCATAATAAAAATGCGGTATTACTCAATTCTTCTCAAAAAAATTCATTTGTATCCTCTCCACCACTTATAAAAGGCATCCCCTTCCACTTTTCTTCACGCCGTCAAACCGATTCGGATCATCCAATAACTACCCAAATCACCTTCTAAAACGAATACACACGTTTTAGAATAATTAATGTGGTAATAAAGTGTCATATGAAGGATTCTAGTGAAAACTTAAGGAGGATACGTGAAGAAGAGGTAGTTTTCATCAATAAGATTTTTTGTTGCATTTTTTTCTCCACCCCCTTAAATTATTCTTATATTTTTCTTATAAAATATAATCGATATATAAAATAAAAATTTGTTCTTTATGTTGTTTTCATTACCTGTATCTATATCCACATACATCAAATGGGTTACAAAATCATCATTAATGTGTATGGTGGTCTACTACCTCGCAAACTGAAGATATTCATTTTTCAATTAACACCACACGACGATGGATATGATGATATTACATATATATATATATATATGTTTGTGTGTGTGATTTATGTGATTTTATTATGATATAGAATTATTACATAAAATACTGATTTATATACTCTGTTTTTTGGTATATAATAACATAGTTCATCTGTACGACAAACTACCGCCTCACAAAGCGATGTTATTCATTCAGATTTTACATGGAATGTATTATGGATGGGTTTAATGAAAATATGTGATATATATGAAATCAAAATAATTTTATAATGATAATATACATCATTTAATATTATTTCATTAAATCTAATATGAATATGGAAATATAGTTAATGCGTACATACGGTCTACCATATTCATGAATAGTGTATTTCAGTTTCATCACTAGATTTGGTAGACTACAATATTTACATGAACAATGATTATATATGATTATATATTATGTTTATAATTCTGGATATTAGCTAATATTTATCAAATTAATAGGAACAAAAATATAAAAAACAAAAAAACAAATACATAAAACATAAGCATTTGTTACCCCAAACACAATTTTTACATTTAAACATTATTAAAATGGTTATAAACGGTAATATGACAATAATATATGGTATGATATATATGAATATATATTTTTAATAGATTTATAATTATCACATATTAATTATATTGTAGTTTCGATTGAGTGTGACAGATATAATATCTTAATTTATGGGATTTCCCTTACACTTTTACATTCATTGAGGAAACACCAATATTCCTCACATTTTTATTTTATGAAGTGTATATACTATACGTAATGTATTTTATTATGTTTATACATAAAATTATTTTTATTTATGTATCAATTTAATGATCATTATTTCATGGTTCGTACGATTCAATGTATCCAAAATGGTAAATAGTTTTTGTTATAATCTCATCATTTATTAGGATTGTTTATGACAATGTTTCTCAAGATAAAATCATAGAACCATAGCTCAAGAAACACATTACATTTATTATCCACTAATTACTTGATGAGAATAAATTTTTCCTTCCATTTTCCTATTTTATATACTCAAGACTTCAATAATAATGTTTTTAAGAAGAATCAATTTTTTGGTCGAAAAACCTTTTTGTTCCATAACCATGTTTTCGAAAAAAGTTTTCCAAAAAAATTAAATTTTTTAATATATTTAATGTGAAATTTATACCCATTTTTACTTTTAGAAAAAATATAATGGAATTATTATATAATTTTCAAAAACAATAAATGTTTTTCTTTTACAAAAAATATGAATGTAATATTTGATTTATCATTTTTGAAAAAAAATGGAATTTTCTACTATCATGACCATAATTTACATTGAATCTCCCTTTATTTGATTACAATGTTATTTCCAAAGAAATTATTTTCAAAAAATTTAATTTTTTAAAAATTATTTATCCATGATAAAATGATATTTTTTTAAATAAATATTGTCAATTCATTTTAAACCCTTCTATTATAATATTTCAAGATTATTTTTTAATAATTAGATTTTTTAACAGTTTAATGTTTTAAAAAAATTATTATCAAAGAAAATTTAATTTCTAAATAAATATTTTAAATGATATTTAAAAATAATTTTCCATATAATATTACATCCATTTATGTTACCCATTCATAATTTTGAATATGATCCATGTGAACAGTTCTTATTATTTCTAAGAATGGTTTATTATGAAAAGATGATTATAAAGCCAATTTTTCTTCCATGGGTTATACCATCGATGAAATGCTTTGGAAGACAACTTCTTTTTCATGGGTTATACTATGATGAATAGATGAAATTAATATAAAACCTATATATGTTTCCTTATTAATAATATGATGACTTATTTTTGAAACAAATTTTCTTTTCATGGGTTATAAGATGAAGAATTATTTATCATCCAGTGTCACATATATGTATGATTATCATTATTTTATAGTGTTTATGTTATAACCAATGATGGTGGTTACGTTATAACAAGGGAAGGTGGTAACATTATAATCATTGATGGGTGGGACTTATATCTCTCTCTAATGAATTTCATAATTATTTATATATAAATATATAAATAGGACATTACGTGGTATCGATCTGAGTGTAATAATGGTAGTTGTACATTATGATGGTGTTGTTAAGGGATTTTGACTACCATAATGTTTTAGGGAGTGAACCCATTCTATTATATGGAAATATGTTCCTCTAGTGATGGTGGTATGGTCCACCTAGGATATGTGGAAACCCATAGAGTTCCCTTATATGATTTGTAAATAAGCTATGATTACTATTTAAATGATTTTATATACATATGTGTTGGTCACAATTCTGTGTATTGTACCAATTCTATGATCTCGTGGATCATGTTCTTTGATTATCTTATGATTAATGTCTTATGAACTACCTATTTGTATTCTATGACACTATATTATGATCATTAAAATGAAATGTATGGTTTTAAAGTTTTATTCTCATGTTCTTATACAATAATGATCATATTATACATACGTACATATTTTTTCGTAAGGAAAATCTAAGATAACTATTTCTTATGATTTATTTCTTAGGATATGAGGAAATGTTTTATATAGGTTATGTCTATGTAGGGAACATAATGGGTGATATTTGTGGTAAATATTGAATATATTTCACCATATTAGAATATTGTGTTTCAGGATTCCAAAGTCACTATACTATTATGGTCCTTGGGTACGTGTTTGTGTAATATAATGATAATCCATATAATAATATGTTACATCAATATATTAGAATTTTTGGTCACTATCTATATGGAATGAATTTCATTTTTGGAAATAAAATTTTCTTAATTAATAAATATAGCATGTGTTACGCTATAATGAAATTGAATAATGTGATTTTCATACAATAATTTGAAAATCATCTATTTTTAATTGATTATGAATCAAATTAACATGACGAATTCTAATCTTAGTATTGGATTCATCAACTACATCATGTATATGAAATAACATGCGATGAGATTAAATTTAGAAATTGTATTTATATTCTTTGGAGTAGAAAACCATATATGGATTTCATAATTGTTTATAAGGAGAAGTGACCAAGATATATGTTTTTAGAAAATGTGAAAGAGGCATAGAGATTTTTGAATTTACTCTAGTAAAATGTGTGTACATCATTTCATGTAGGTTCTAGAGGTGGTTTCTCATACTTAATTAAATTTAATCAGGATGAAAATATATATGAACATGTATACTTGATAAGGTGTATATGTCATTTCATTGATAAATTTCGAGTATATAAAAATGATGTAATGAATTATATTGTTAGGTAGATAATGAAACATAACCAGAATATAGATATAGATCATTTCAAGTATTAATTCATTAATAATTAAAAATATTTTGGGATATCATCTCCAATCATTCATCTTTATACACCGTATTTGAATAGTATATGTGAACATATAAATTTTGAATTTTTATATATTGTGATATCAATGATGAGTCACTATATTCTTTCATAATATTATTTGGGATATTCATTATAATCATTGGATTGAAAACTAATCTCAGTGAAAAATAAATTTATAATATGATTCAAATATGAGTTATTATATGGGAATAAATTTTCACGGAAATATATTCATATATGGGGATGAAAACCATTTTTAGACCAATTGTAGAAATAAACCTCTCACATGAGGCCCAAAGTATATTTTTGTAAGTTATATTAAAGAGACAAGATGATGTCATATATATAAAACCTCAAATTTAAAATGATTAATGTGAACACAATCCTTATTTATATAAAGGGAGGAAATCCCAAAAACGAGAAATTGGGAATAAGATATACTTTGATTGTCACAAACATGTCCCAATAAAGATACTACAACAAGGAGAGAGACATGGAGAGAGATAATGACCCCACACCCCTAAGTCTACCGAATAGTAGGTCAAATGTTAGAAAC
Organism: Viscum album; assembly: GCA_963277665.1. Lineage (NCBI taxonomy): Eukaryota > Viridiplantae > Streptophyta > Magnoliopsida > Santalales > Viscaceae > Viscum > Viscum album. The sequence continues at coordinate 370,585,753 of OY728160.1, read as the reverse complement.
TAAAAGCAACATTATAATATTCGTATATTATTGCTGGAATTACCCTTTATAAATGAAAAAAGATTAAGAGATAAGATAAATGATCATAGAAAACTATAATAATCAATAAAAAGATAAAACAAAAAACCATCCCCCAATGGATAAAAATAGTATGGTTGAAACATATAAAAGGATCCAAAAATATAACAAAATGAAAAATATATGGAAGTCAATAAAAAGTAGCTCCAATCTAGCTAGTAATATCTAGATTAGTCTCCATAGTACTCATAGATTCCTGAATATCAGTTTATATACATAGGGTGATCAAAATTGGTATACTCAGTAGGGAAAAGTCCATGTCCTCAAGTTCACATGTGAAAATAACATGCTAATGTGGCTCTGAAAACAATTTAGAACTAATAATCACTAATACATGTAATCTAACCAAAAAAATTCTCACAATGTCTTGATCACCTAATCACACATCAAATATAATAATACAGCATCAAGAAAATAACAAAGTATATCATCATTCTAACTATTAACAATTTATTTTCCACTCTCATGCCCCAACATCAAATCTCTTATGCTTCAAAATGTTCTACACATTCAACATCACATCACATATATCTCGTAGACACTAAGGCCACATATCATATCAAATATCATCATGCTTATAGACACATTGGCCGCACATCCCATCACATGACCTCTCACTCATCGAAACCTATTACACATATCAAATCCTACCCTTAGACACCTAGGTCACACATTACATCCCATCCCACCAGCATACACCTTGAACCTGCATCACATGACACCATATCCCACCTGTAGACCCATGTTCCACTCATCATATGAAATCAAATCCATCCCACAGATACATGGGCCACATATCATATAACATTGCATCCCACCAATAGATACATGGGCCACACATCGCATCACATAACATCCTTCCCACAAACACCAGGGCCACATATCAAATCACATAACCACTAGGTAATCTCCAACAACAAACCCATATCAAAACCAGTGAATGAAGAATGGGGGAACAGGTTTTCTAGATAACCATATTAACTCTTCCCTAGTAGTTGAGTTATATAACCACAACTCCAAAACTATGATCATTGGTAATGATATATAACTCGGTTAGGGATCATATTAAATAATACAAACCTACATGATATATATATATATACCACATATTTCCTAACCTGTGGATTAAAAACAACAACACTAGAGAAAACCACAACACCACCATCATAGCACACATTAACTGTCACAACTATTTCCTCCACTAGATGTAAATCCATGAAACCACCACACAATGAGCACACCATTTACAACATTTAGGTAGAGATTTCTCTAAATTGGTTTGTTCAAAATTTCATTTCACATTACAATACTCATTAATTTATTTAATTTTGTTATCCAATTACTACACATAAATATCTATTTCATCTCATTTTTTTAAAATCTTATTGTTTTCAAAAATCATTAATCTTCATCCCAAGGAATATCAGGAAACTATATCAACCATTCCAAGCTATAAATGACCCACCTGACATAACTACCACAGAGACACCATACATCCACCACCATCAACAAGTCACATCACCCAAGCCAACTCTCAATGGATCCCTTATACAATAATATCCTCACATATCATACAGTCCATCATTTTTCCTCAATAACTTGCATACAACCACTTTGAACAACATTTTGAAACATCCCACATCACATCCATGCTAACCAACCTCTGAAGTATAGTCCCACACATATTATGGTCTACCCAGTCTCCTCCATCATCGTATAACATCCCATATTTCATAGGGAAACACATCAAGAAACTGCATATACAACATAATCAAAAATTGACTTCCATAATAATTCTTGGGAATTATAACATTCAATATTAATTTAACAAGTGTATTATCAAAAAACCAAAATCTAGGGGAAAATAGTTTAATTAGCCAAATAAATATTCTTTATAATTTTTCTTAAGTGTTAAATCACACAGCAACACATATAGGGTCATAACAACATAATAATTATAACAGAAATAAGGATCACAATAGTGATTATTTTTTGGATTATAAATAGTTGTACATAATATAAATAACATCATATATAAAAGTTGAAAAGTAAGGCAAAAATTACCATTTCCATCAAATTTAGTTATAAAAATTAATTATCTGATTACATTGACCCTTACTATCCACCTAATATTAATAAATAACATTGAAATATCACATATAGAATGTTTAAAGGTGATAATGAAGATCCATTACCTACAAATTATTTCTAATAACTCTACACACGATAGGGAGAAGAATAAGTAGTCCAGAAACCAACACTGCACAAGTACCTCATGGATCAACCTACACCACACCAAAGGGTTTTCAACACACAACCCATACATACCCCAGACAAAAATTTCACCATAGAAGTGTATCTAAAAATTATAAGGGAACGAATCATGGTGGAAAGATAAGATCACTCACAATGAATCCCACTTTCCATCCTCAAAACCCATGGATGGAATAAGGGGATAAGGGGAGAGTAATTTATCCTTATGGAACCTAGGATTCATATTGAATGAGGGAGGGGGTAAGGCCTAATACTATTAAATTAATATTAAGGGTTATAAAATAATATGTAACCATCCATTAATGATGTGAATTCCCTTTTTTCAACTTCTTCCTAAATTAAAATCACCTAAACATTGTATTAATCATGTGTTATGGACTATTTGCACAATGTGAAAATGATTCTGGGTTTCTCCTTATCCCATATATAAGTTCTGAAATGATCTAACTATACGCATTTTGAATCACCAATTTAATTAATGTAAGCCAATGCCAATGTGAATATCTTACTGCATCCCTTATGCACCCCCAAACGTCATCAATCCTCCTATAAAACTTTTCCAACACCCAAATAAGAAAATTAATGGGCCATGAAGGAAAAATTATTACATTAGATACCTATCAAAAATTTCTCAACATTGAGAATCCAAACCAAATAAATGAAAAAGGCGGTCTAGACCACTCCCCCAAGAGATAACTATCAAGGATCCTATCATACAATAAATGATACCACCAGAAAAATGAATGTAATTGAAACTCACAGGAAACACCAATTTCAACCACATCACCATCACTATGGTCACAACATAGTAGATGCAAATACAAGACACACCCACTACATTTCCACACATCCATCACACAAATTCTAAAATCCAATACTTTTATATTACACTACCAAAACACAACACTATTCTAAATGCACTGATGAAGTAATTTTATCTATTATTCGAGGATATTATCCACATAGGGAAACACTTACTCAATAATATGGTAATAATTGAATAATTTAAAATGATTCTTGATATGGATTTAAGTACTCCCATTTTTATATATTGGAATAATTATCACACATCACAGGTCAAGGAAATCACATTTCATATCTTAATAATATCCAAACCTCACATAATCTAAAAAATAGGGAAATGAAAACCTAAAATATATTCAGGTACAACACATGCATAAGACACTCTCACTACCAAGTTCTCTCCTCCATACTATTTTGCCTCAAAAATTTAAACCGAGGGAATGTTTCACCAATTATGAACCTTCTATTCAGGATCATGGATCTCAACTATCCATTCCATGAATTTTGTGTCATTCTGAATAGCAAACTATCCAATATAAATAACATGTTTTTCATCAGAAAGTTAATAATGAAAACGAGAAATGTGGAAAAAGTCAAAAGTAATATGCAACCATGGTGGGATCTCTAATATATACGACACATCATTGACACACCCCATATCCTCATAGTGCCTAACAAGTGAGGAAAAAAATTATTACACCTGCCAAACCTCCACTGCCCACACAAAGGGGAGACTCTAAAGAAGACATAGTTTATAACCTTGAACTCCACTAGAATATCCCTATAATGAAAATTGGGCTAATCATGGTGTTTGGATACCATCATTTTCTCATGGACCAACTACATCTTCTTAGTCATTATAAGAACCACATTAGTTCTAAGAATCGTTGAATCATTTAACCACTTCCAAATTTATATATACATGCATATCTACCCATAAAATGCCTCAAATGGATCAAGAATAATATTTTATTTTTATATATTGTTTTACCCAAATTCAATGAAATGAAGGTGTAATTAATAGGACCTTCCCAAAAGCAAATATTTAGTCTTTTAGAATATCTGCAAATATTTAAATGGATTACTCCATCTTCCCATCTATCTATGGGTGAAAGTAGTAATGAGACACAAATGGGATCCAAAAAAATTATGTAATCCCCTCTAGAATAATGTGGTATAAAAGGATCTCAATCATAGATAGTGTTCCATGGTTCAAAGTGATGCCTAACCGCATAATCTACATACCTCCTTTCCAAAACATCCACACCACTAAACTCATAGGTATCCAAGAAGTGAGCCAATTTCATTAATTAGTCCACTATCACATAAAATGCATCATATAATCCATATTCTCATGGAATCAAAATAAAAATTCCAATTGATATTTTCTCTCATATAAACATGGGGACATCCAAGTACTACAAAAATCCTCCCAGAATAAATTATTCCTCTTTTACCTATAGACAATCAAAATATTTTTACAAAAACTATACCTCTAACCACTTAATCCTTGGCCTCAATCCATGATACATCATTTTTACACTCTAAAATATATCTACATGTGATATGTGAAAACCTAGGAAAAATTTATCTCACATCACCTCCACCCCTATGTCTCTACACATATACTCTTCAAACTAATACATTAAAGAATAAATCATTTTCATTTCACAAAGGAAACCTCTACCAATCATCTTGAAATTCAATGATACATCATTGAAGGCTCATAAAATCCCTTCTAAGCATCCTTGGATTCTTGAGCCACATCCTCATGGGACATACAACTCAATGAATCATAATCTTTATTATCCTTACCTACAGTGTATGAGATCTCAAAACTGTAATCCTAAAGAAACATTATTCCCATATACTAGCATAGAATTAATTACCATTTGGAGAAAAAAATTCAATATTTGTTGTGGTTTTTTGAAAAAAATCTCATAAATGAGGTAATGCGGACAAATATTCAGCTCATACATAACTATTTCCAACTCCAAATCATTTGTTGTATAGTTATTATTATGGGGATGTAACATTCTACAACAATAACATATCCCCATTATTTTTATCATCTATATGAATACCAATCCCAGATGGGTCCTCTCACAGAAAAATCCACACAAAAATCCTCCTTAAGAAACCTAATGAATAAACAATGAAAAAATTCTATTGTAGGTAACAAAATAATATTTGTAACTAATCTATACAAAAAATCCAGGTCATTTCTAGTTAATGAATTTAGTGGGGATGTAACTTGAGAGAGGTCAGATATAAACCTCTGATAATAGCTTACGAGACTAAGGTAACTAAAAACGTCTCTCATGATCATAGGTGCTTCCCATGAAACACATTATTTAACCATTTAAAATTCCACTATCTTAGTCTGCTGAGAATACGCATACCCAATGAAACAAATATATCACATCTACAACATATAGTTGGTCCACTTCCCACAATGTGGTGGTGTCAAAAGCCTAATTTTTTTTTGAGATTCTCGATATGATCCTCCTATGAGGTTTCATAGACCAATATATCATTAATGGATATAATGTAGAACCCTTATAGTAACTCATGATACACAAAGTCCATAAGCCCCATGAACCTGGATGGGGACTTCATAAGAACAAATGACATGACTACAGACTCGATGTTGTGACCCCAACTCTATTATCCCAGATTTGGTGTCATCCTTTTTACATTGAAATAGATATAAATGGTAAAATCAGGAAGAACCAATTATTTTATCAATTTTTGAGATCTTGATATATATTTGATACCCATTTTAAATTGGAAATATAAAATAAAACATAATACATAACAAAATAAAATGATTTTGATCCTTGAAAACTCATTCTAATAATTCTTCTTCAAATCCTGGGGAAAGGAAAAAAAATAAGGGTGATCTCAAATGATTGTTAAGGGTTAAGTAAAATATAATTTTCATGAATGAATAATAACAATAAACATGTAATTTTAAATAACTAAAAAAAATTACATTTAAATAACTTGAATATAATTATATGATTTGGTGTAATAAATATGGAAATGTAAATTACCAAAAACACATTTCATTTAATCAATAACTGAGAGTTAAATACAAACATAGATAATATAATAGAGAAAATTTGATGTAAAAAATGAAGTTGTATTCTAAATGATGTGAATTAATTATAATTGGTTTTCATAATCTCATGAATCATGATATATCTACTATCAAGATCATTCCTCAATGGAGTTTAAAAGTATTTGGTAAAAACCAATCTGGTTTAGCCTTAATCTTTTTCTCACAGTCCTTATCAAATCATCAAGTGGATTTATATAAATGGCCCCCACAATAATACACATTTAATTATAATTTATTATATATCAAATGATCAAATTAATTTATGAACAATATATCTTATCAATACATATCCATATTGTCTAAAAGATAGGTATTTATTCATATTTTCCTACATAGTTAAGAAAATAATAAAAGTAAACACCATATGTAATAATGGTATACAGATTAGGAAATAAAAATATTCATCATTCATGAATACGTATATTTATGTGAAATTTAATGTACAAGGAATAAATATCACAGGAAAGTGATTTTTTCAAGAGAATATAATCAATCACAAATGAAGTTGATATTGTACAAAAACTTTTTTCACATGTTAGTTTTGATGTAAAATCCACGTGGATGAAATAATTGACATTGAAGCCTAAAATATAATGAATTATTAATGAATAATGATATTACATTTTAATAGGGAATTATATTCACTATATAAAATAAATGAGGTGCATAAAATTACAGTATTTATCAATGAAGAGAAATTTAAATGGGGTTCCTTATGTTGATTCAAAATCATCACTTCTAATATTTTTCTTGAAGAAAAATAAACCGGTGAAAATTTTTAATTATTTAAGAATATTTTTCAAATTTATTGTTCCTTTTATTTTACTTCTATATTTTTTATATAAAATACCATAATTAATTGTTTTTATTTCTGTTATTTCGACAATATTTTACTTATGTGTGAAAAATAACTTCAGTAGGTATAATATTGATCTTAGAGGTCATTATTTCAACAATTCCTAGTTAATAATGATGAAATAATTATCATACTTATAAATAAATAATATATTAATGACCAATCATGAATTATTGGGTTTTGAAATTAAGTATGTTACAATTCCGGAGATAGTAATTCATACATATGCATGACTAATGTTTCAATTTTTAACAATCAATATGGAAAGTACTTAATTAATATTTTATATTTATAAAATAATCCTAATTTAAAATTTCCCATATAACTTATTCAAATATAAATATACTTATCATCCATTTTGTGTGTTAATGTAATGTGATTTACATTGATTCTTGAAGGTTGTAGTCCACATATACATGGATGACATTGTCATCATTCGTTAATTGAAAATGTAAAAAATAAAATTATGGATTATAATTTAATAATGATAAATATTTCATTAATTTTATAATTATGTCATTTAGAGAAAATATATTAATTAAATTATCCATATTTTACTTCCATGTAAAGCTTTATTGAAAAGAGAATCACACTTCTTAAACCTTTATTGTCCTCTACCTCTTATCGAAGTTTGAAACAAATCACATCGAAACTTTATTATTCTTGAGAAAAACGTATAATTTTTTTATAATAGAGTTATTCCTTATTTTGTGTTTTAACAAAAAAATAAATGATGGAGTTTACAAATTTATATATATAAATATCTGTATTATGGAGGGAGAGATAGTTTTTATGAGAGATAAATATAGTGAAATAGAGCAGTTTTTAATACAACCTGTATATTAACACAGTTGTAATTTATGGTTTTTTAAATTAAGGTAATCATAATAAAACTCTAAAAATTCATGAGGCCAATTAACAGTGGTATATTATGTACTTAATTCATATATAAATATACAAATGTTGGGTGCTCTCTAGTATATGTGTTACATTCCCCTTGAGCCACATCCCTCTTACCCATTATTCTAATATAATTCCATCTATTCTAACACATCTATCCAGATATTTCCCTTATATACTCCTAGGGTTCCTGCTTCATCTCCATACTACACTACCATATCCTCCTATTGCTATTCCTCATCTACCTTCTCTACCTCATCCTCCATCGCGTCTAGATCCTACACCTCCAGCACCTTCACCTCTGTAATATATTCCTCCAGATCCTCTACCTCCAGTTTCTCCAACACAACATTCTCCACCTATAGCTACCACACCTCCATTTAAACCACCTATTGCTACTCCACCTCCATCTCATCTTCATTGGTTTCACACCTTAGCTACATACTATTTTTCCAATATTCATCCTAGGTAATTCTAAATAATGGATCCTCTCTTGATCTATAACAATTGTATTCATCCCATTGTTAATATTTACATATACTATTGGTTGATGAGTCTCATCAATTTTATATGGTGTGTTTCTTATTTCAATAATATTTATTCTATTAGTAGACATTTGAACCTATATTCACATGTTTCTCAGGTGGTATGATATCTATATTTAATTATTCTAGTAGATTCGTTTATCTATTTGTATCCATGACATTGATTTTTAGTTGATATTAATAATTAGGTTAGTTTATATTAATATTTTCAATTCCCTGTTTTCTCTATCTAATCATAATTCTTAACCTCCCCTCGTTAATCACTCACCACCACTATGTTTCCCATTGAAAAACATGTGTTATGGTGAAAATTATTTTTTCTGATAAATTTGGTCTTCTTAATGTATTACATATATCACTTTAGACTAATTATTTTATTATTATCACATATCTCATGTGTCATTCCTATTTCTGATCCATTATTAAAAATAGTTTTCAGAAAGGATATAATTTTGGTAATTTTTCATCTTTCATATAATTATTTTCCACACTAGATTACATTTTCATCCACATCTATTTTGATCATCCACTTCTTGATACAATGTTATTATTTTTACATCAATATAATATGTTTATATAGTCATTAAAAAGTTAAAATTTTCAAATTTTCAATTATATATTTGTTAGTTACTTTCTAACTACAATAAAAAAATTGATTTTTTATTTAATGAGAACTATAACTATAGTCTTACTTGAATATATAAAAAACTATAACAATAATTTTATTTTGATATATTATTGTAAAATATGCATTTTTCAAATTTAAAGGTATTATAAGTGAATATAGTATTCAACATACAATTTCCAAATAGTATTAAAAAATTATCAATTAAATATCAATCTATATAACCATTCATATTGATGAAGACACTGTTTTTTTATTTCATTCAACATAAATTCTGTAAATCCTCTGTCGATCCATTACCGTTTTCATTATTCCTTAGTTATTATTTTACATTGGAACTAGTCAGGGACTTGGTACTTTCATATAGTATGTTCTTCATTTAATAATCACATTTTTGTCAATATACATTAAAACCTGTATTCATATGTTTTCTTTTTCATATGATTCCCATCGTTCATTATTATTATAACTTCATTCACATATTTCAATCTATGGAATCAATGGCAGGTGAGAGTAATAATAAATTTAGTTTATCATAAATTTTCCCATTTTCTTAATTTAGTTTCCAAATCTTAATTATTTACCTCCATTATTTCGTCACTTCGTCAGCACCCATATTATCATTGAATCTCATTTGTTATCGCCATACACATTTTCATGTCAGTTTTTACTTATTCATGCATTAACTATATCAATATTTAATTCTTCTTTCTATATGGTGACTATTCTCATGTGTTACTCCTTTTTCCAAGCCATTATTAAATATATTATTTGAAAATAATACCTAATTTGTATTTTTTCCCCATTAATATATCTTTTTTCTACACCTAATTAAATTTTCATCTATATATTGTTTTTCATGCACTACTGGATACGATGTAATTATTTTTACTACCACCTAATGTAGAAATTATTTCTTTTAAAAGCTATATTTTACTAATTAATATTTAAATATCTATAATTTTTCTAAATATAATAAAAAAGGTGTATTTATTTATATTTCTTGGACTCTGTAACTACAACCTCAATTATATATACAAAACTCTATTAAAATATTTTTATTTTGTAATTTGATTCCAAACTAATTGTGTTAAACTGAATTCAGAGTAATATAAATAAATATATTTTTATACATATCATTAGAAAAAAAATTAAAAAAATTAGTGCATTAAATTTCATAAAATATAACCATTAATATTAAAAAATATTCTTTTTAATTACATTTTCATGATACATTATTGTAAATGATTTATGTATGATTGTTTGATTCTAGTGAAAACATATTTACACATCCATTTTAATTTGATATTTATTTCCACATAATATTAGGTTTTGTTTCATATATGTTTCTTATTTTTTTCATTCACTATGTTATCTTTGAATTTCAGTTAGATTATCCAAAAAAAATTCATTTTATATTTTTATTTTATTCAAAATGAATAGAAATTACAAGAAATAAACTATAGCTCTTTGTATTCCTTGAATCATAAATATTATCACATATTTTTCTATTTTATTAATTTTTGTTAAATATAAAAAAATATTATAAATATACCTTAGTATATGATTTAACTGGACAATCTTCTCTAAATTTTTTTAAAAAAATTTATTCTATTCCTCTTTTTTGTATTTTTTACGTGAACTTTTGATAAAATAAACCCTCATTTTATCATATTTAACATTTATTTAATTATTGTTTATACTTATGAATTTATAAATATATGATTCATAATCTATTAAAAATTATTACATCACAATTATATCCAATTTTGCTGTTGTAAAACTTGTTTGTGTACACTATCGCACTCTAAAAATATTATATATACTTTTTTGATAACATACTAGATAAAATGAACAAACATCTATGATATTCCTTAAATTATATTTATTATAATTTATTTTTCCATTTAACAATTTCAAATCAGTACATATGATTAATCCTTAAAATAATATTTAAAAACTCTTATTATGTTGTCTAATTATTTCCATTAATTTTGTGCATCTTTTTTTACCATCACCTTTTTTGTGGTTTGTTTTATTATAATATCTCCATGATCCTTTCCATAAATTCTATTTATTTTAATTATATACCATATACTTTTTTAATAAAATACAACTTTCCATTTTTTCAGGAAATTCTTATCAGAAAAGTACTCATATCTGAATACTGATTCCACTTTTCCTATTTTATAATTTATTCTTCTGTACTTTTTGATATCACTTTATGGTTTATCATGAAGTTCCCATATTTTATCCTAATTATTAATAAATTATTATTTATAAATAAATTATTATTCCTTCTATTATTATTATCCCATGTTTTTTATTTTGTTTTGGGTTGATATTTAATTTTGTGTTCCTTTATAATAATATGAATATATTATTTTTTTATTTTATTTATATTTTTCCTCCTATATATGTATTCTATAACATTATTTTATATTTGAATGACCATTTTTTATTTTGATGTTTAATTTAAAATTATTATATACTATTATATCATAATATACCTTTAATATCTATTGGATACTCAAAACTCATATCATGCTATTTAAATATTTTTCATAAATTTTATTTCCTCCACTTTTTTTAATGAAATATACCCCATTACAATTGATATATTTCTATCATAGATGGGGCTGGATATAAACAAAAAATTGTTAAGTCCAAAAATTGGATATGAAATTGAATATAGTTCCCCACATTGTTAATCTTCGCATGAAAAATGATTCTTCAAAATAAAAATTATTTTATTCATAAAAAGTTTAAATATGAAACTTGATGATCCATGTAAACAATTTCAAAATTATTTTCCATAGTGTAATTTTTCTATCATGGTTTACCTTATCCACCTATACATCAGTTCTCCGCCATCGTATATTATCCGAAATTTTGTTATTATTTCTTAGCATCACATAATCCCTTTTATTATAAAATTCCAAATTTTAATTTTTATAATTTATTATTCATTAATAGTTTTTCTAAATTTTTGACATTTCTGTGTATATTGAAAAAAATTTGGGATTTTTTTGATGTAGTACAACATGACATCGTAATTCGTTCATTCTATAACATCTTGTGACATTCAATGAATGAAAGTGTTCTAAAAATAGGGAAAAAAATATATTTTTTATAATTAATGATCACATATTATCATTATCTATTAAATATTCTAATTTTTTCACATCCCTTATTCATTATTAAATTCAGAGCCTTCTATTTTAACATTCATCACTTTTTATTTCATTGTGAAAACAATTTTTTTTTGTGAATTTTATTTAAAATTTAGGTACATTCATATAATTGAATTCTCTATGATCAAAATAAATTTTCATTCCTTTATAGTTTTCAGTAATGTTTTATACTATACAAATGATGTCTCATTAGTTTCCCCACCGATATTTAAATATTATATAGCACTTATTTTTACATATAATATATTCAATATTAATGGTCAATATTTTGTTTGTAAAATAGTATTGATTTACTGAAAATAAGTGTTGATTCATATCATTGTGCGAATGCACGAGATAAGAACTACTTATCATGAAACATTTGTATGTTTTTATTCTTTAAGAACACTGAAACCTGACCTTATATTCCATGGTTCCTTAAAAACTACATTAGATAACCTAGGTACAAACAAAAGAAAGGTATGACCTATAAAGATAAGCAATGGAATAAACAGATAATAGAATATGTTATATCCTTATACGTGATCCTAGAGGCACGACATGTTAAAATAAGTGGTGTGAGAATCATAATCTTGAAAAATGAGGCATGATGTTACATATTTCCCTAATTGAAACATTATAATGTGGTAATAGTATTAACCATGACATCATAAATATAATTCAATTATAACCACAATGAAATATTAATATTTTTTCCTAGGATAACCACTGTTAAAAAATACATGTAATTAGTGACATAAAAATAGTTCTAAATGATTTATAGGGATATATAATTCTGGGCCCACCATCCACTTTCTTGTCATGGAAATAAAAAATGTGTGCCATGTTAATTCTATAACATAAAGACGAATTTCATTAATTTGAACCCCATGGCTATGGATTTTAGGTTAGAAAATTTTTAAATTCAAAAAAATTAAGGGTATGTATAGAAATTGGGATTCTATTGAGTGGAAATATAGCAAGTTATTAACTACACAAATGTCTGTCATGGAAAATAGTTGGATAATTTTCACAGCATAATAGATGTTCATAATGGGTTTTCAAAAGGGTGAATTATAGTGAAATGAGTTTTTCATTAATTAAGAATCATAAAAAAAATAATAGGAATGGGTAAAAGAATATCCATAAATAAAAAATTTGAAATAAAAAGGCATGAAATAAAGGAGGTTCTTAAATAAATAGAATAAGGATACGATCCCATAACATTAAAATTTAATTCATATGCCTTGGAATAATATTATTAAGGGCTTGATGAAACCTTTGAAGGGCTCAAGAGAGGAAATTGAATAGTGAAATAATGATTCAGTATATTTTATTGGAAATTAATTGGTGTTTTGTGGGTTTAAATAAAATAATAGTGGAGTTTTTTTATTAATATACAATCATGGGATTTGGAATCTATATAATAAAGTAATAAAAAAAGAAACACTACCATATATTTCGACCAATTTATCTACTAAATGGGATTTGTTAAATTTTATAAGTATAAAAATATAACACTTTAAAATAATTCCCTTGGTGACGTGGATGTGATTTATGTTTATAATGAATTGATTTTAAAACCTTAAAATATAATATAGGTTTTTGAGGATATATTATAGGTCTATAAAATTAAAATAATAAATAAAAAACATTATTTTAAAGGGTAAATAATATTTATGAAGACAATATCTTTTATTTAAAATATTACACCACATTTAGTTCATTATAATGTCATAATACTAAATACATATTAAAATTGTATTTATTTTTTACCCAAAAATTTGGTTGGCTCAGAAAATTATGAAAATTTAACTATTGGATAATTTCAATATGTAACCTATAAATAGAATATTTATTTTTTCTAAATAATTATTCAAATATGATAATTTAATATATTAAATAAAAAACTATATTTATTAAAATATTCTAGGTTTTTTAAAAAAAATAATTTTCAACCCTTATGAAAATTACATTTTAAAATATAAAAGTATATAAACATTTATATTTAATAAATTTTAATTAATATGATTTTTTATTAAATTATAATTTATTTCGAAAATAATTTATTTCATTAAAATTATTTTTTTGAGTGAAACTAAATATAATCCAAAAATACCATTACTGTTTCATCATATTAATATTTAATATTTATATAAATCATTATTTAATAAATTATAAAATAACACAATTAATGGAATCCATGTTGAAAAAAATATCCAAATTTATATTGTTATGGTCTAGATACATAACTTACTATTAAATTGGCATACTCCTTTAGGGTAAGTGGTGAAATTAGGATATTTTATTATGGTGATTTTGGTATACCTGGTCTTGGCTGTGATATCTATGAGATTCAGATAATCGCATAAATGGTTCCACTCATGCATGAATTCTTGAAATTTGGATTTTCATTGGTCAAGAGAAAATCCCATTGATTTTTTCTCCCTCAAAACGTCTGATAAATGGGCTTTATAGTGTATTATCATAATGGTTGATGTCATTTTTCTTATGTCTGTGTCATATAGACATTATAATAATCCATTATAAAATAATATCAATGGTCATTTTACAATAGATATATTATCAATGGTTCTTATGATTAACTATATTTTATATTAAATAGACTGCATAATGTTATAAAATTTTGTAATTAGTATATATTTTTTCTATAACATCATTTATTAAAAATCAATTTAATTAAAAGCACATAAAAATGTTTTTGTCAATACAATATTCCCCCATCATAAATTTTTTCTTTGAAATTTCGATTTTATACACTATAATATATTAGGGTACTTCTATTTCATCACCTATTCTGGTTCCCTTGTAGATTACATTAAATGGTTTGTCCACTAGAGTAAATTTACAATGTGAGTTGTATTATTTTCTATAACCCAATCTCTAAGATCTAGGATCTTTTTAGGGTGATCCTTATATGAAAGATCTTTCTCCAACAACACCATCTCTAGAATAAATATTTGTAAGGGTTCTAGTATGTACTTCTTTAATAGAGATATGTGGAACACATAATTCACTTTATATTGGTTTAATGGAAGTGTGAATCCATTGGACACATCTCTGATGTGATTAAGGATCATAAAGGTGTTAATGTATCTTGGACTAGGAATTACTTTGTTCTCAATCCTGATGATTTTCTACCATGTTAGTATACAGAGGAACACATTATTACCATCCTCAAACTCATGGTATCATATATAATAGCCAACAATAATTTTATTTAGATTTTTTATGATATAATTGGGAAATGAATGTTATGAACATTGTCGGCCATTTCCATGATAAGATTAGTTTCGACGAGATTATGCTTTCCAACTTTGTCCAAGAATGTCAGAGTCTGATACATTTTAAAAAAATAGAATCATAAGGTACTATTTTATTTCTATAATTGAAACTATTTTTATATAAAAATCCCCTAAGGGAAGGGTTTATTCCAATGTCCTTCCATATCCATTAAACAATATATCAACATATCATATAGAGTTTAAATGACATTTTGTACTGAATATTACTTTTTAGGTGACATGAAATGCTAAAGGTCAATTATATATCCAATGCATGACGAAGGATTCTACAAAACAACTAGGTAAATCTCAGATATCGATCATATATAATAGATAGTTGATCTTCATGAGGTCGTACCACTCCCCTTATCTATATCGTCGAAATTTTTTTAAGAGATAAATATTACAGAGTGGAAATGAAATATACCATCTTTTTTAGGTGATAGTCTACCACCTAGATGTCATTATATCCTTTAGGTATCGTGGGGAGTCCTAAGAAAAAATCAATTGTTACGTTTTCCCATTTACATAATATTATGGTAAATGATTTTATCAAATTTAGATATCAATTATTATTCATTGACATGTTTGTATACCAAGAATCATGATAAAAACAATAAAATCTCCATCCTCAAATTCTACCACCACAACTCTTGCTTCAAATATCTATAAAACATTGTGCTTCCTGGATGAGTTAAGAATATGGATCTATGAACATCATACAAAAGTTACCACTTTTGTTCTGGATTTCATGGTCCACAAATCAAGGACTCAAACATTTTAAATCCATATTCATCAATGTTTAACTACAAAATATTCATTACATTTCAATATAGAACTATATCTTTATTTTGGGCCTCTATGTTCTATTTATGAAGAGATGTTTGAGCATTTATTTAGGTATGGTAATATAAATATCCTTTTATTATTTCCATTTTTATCCAACACATTTCCTGGAATATTGGATCCTATGAAATACTCATCATGGATAGGGATGCATGATCATTTCTATTCAGAGCATCTTCCACTTTGTTTTCTGTTCGCGGATGGTAATTGATGAAAATCATAATACATTATCACCTCTCACAAACATTATTAGAGAATATTAATATCCATTTTTTATGAATATGTACTTGATGATTTTCTGATTTATATGTATTTCAAACATTTCTCCATAGAGATAATTGCACTTAATATTCCATGATAATATCACATATTCCAATTCTAGATCATGCATTAGGTATTTCTACTCATGGATATTTAATCGTTGTGGGGCATAGGCTGTCAATTTTTCTTATTTCCTAAACACACAACCCAGTCCATTTTTTGAAGAATAAATATAGATTCCAAGACCTCCCTAGTGGTGGGAAATTTGTGAATTTGTTAATCTATTACCCACTTCTTCGGAAAATTAATGATTTCATTGAATTGTATAGTCCAGCTGAAATTGAACCCCTAAAATTTTTCATGGATAGTGGTATTAAAATTCATGTGATATTTCAAATAAATTGACAATTACGCCCACCTAATCAAAGGAAACTATGGATTTATATCACAAATGATCACTTGGTCCTTCATTCAATTGCCTTTATTATAATGTATTAATATATTTTCCATATCTGTGATATCATACCCCAAAAACATTACATTATCTAATCATAATTAAACATTAATATAAATTTATTTTAAAATTTTCTTTTATAAAATCATCAATATAGAATTTAAAAGCTCTCCATGTTCCTCATTTCAGTTGAGTAGATAAAAATGACATCTATAGTGGATTACATAAATCAATATAGGTAATCTATAAATACTCTACTCATTAATTCCACGAGTATTGATGTGGTATTGGTAAGTAAAAATGTAATTACTATGAACTCATAAATCCTATACCTTAAACAACAATTATAATTATTGAAATCCACCTTATTCAACTTTATATGATAATATCCCAACCAAAGATCTATATTATTGAAGTATTAGGGTCTGTATATTAGGTCAGACAATTCATCAATCTATGGAGAGAGATACTTATTCATAATTTTGATCATGTTGAGCTCATGACATTCAACATCGAGGAGAAAAGACCTTTCCTTCTTCATTAAATAGAGGACTTGTGGTCCTCATTATGAAGAAATATGTAATGTAAACCCTTTATATAGATACTAGTATAATTGTTTCTTTATCTCTTAATTTTCAAAAAATGACACATCTATAAGGGGTTTTTTATATTGGAAAAGATTAAGTTTTGACCTCAATTGATATCTCAATTTCATAGTTATGAGGAAGACTATAAATTTTTTTTAAGACATATTATTGAGTTCTCATATAATGTGGATGTAATAAATTATAATATTTTCTTTTTTATTAATATTTTGAGATAGATATGATATTTTGAATGTCAATTATTTACATTCTTGAGATATTAGTACCAAAAAAGATTAATCATATTACTTGAAAATGTAATGAATAAGTGCGTGATTTATTATATGAAGGATTATTTCCTTCTTTAGAAATTTTATATTTGATATATAAAAGGAAATACAATTTATTACTATAATATAATTGTATTTAGTTAAGCATAGTGTCATATGGTTTTCCAGAAAAATCATCCCAAAAATATGAATAGGGGGTATGTTATATACTAAGGATAAAATGGAAACATTTTCTATCATCAATGATAACTTAACATACATGTTTTATATGGTGCTTGAATAGTTTGAATAATCTTCCATAATATGAAAGAATATGATGAACCAAATCCAATAGGGGTTTTATAGTTTGTGATTGATTTACTACCATTCCAATCACAAATTTATTATCTGGATCAACCTCAGTATTTATGATGTAATACGCGCATCCTATATCTCTCTGGAATAGAGGTTTTTTCGTTTTTTATCATCAAGAAACATTATCATAGTTATTTTATTCAAACATTTTATATGTTCCTCATATTTTACGAACTACAAGAATATCCTGGTGTTTAATTCCTTTATATTGGTGGAATTCCCCCTTCAAAAATCACTATCTAAATTCCCTTCCATCATATGCCTTAATCAATGTCATTTCCCCATTAGATAATTTCTTGGATTTTTCTTCCCTCACTATTTATTTTTTTAATGATTAAATTTATTACCCCCGATATTTTTTTAATCAGAGTTCTAGAATTAAAATCCTCATTCCACATCTTGTCTCTAGTCCCAAATAATGCTTGAGATCCATTTATCCCATGTAATATTTTAGTTCAAATAATATATTTTAATGATATTTTTATAAAACACTATTAGATAACTCTTTCCATATATTTATATGTATCCCACAAAATAAGTGGTCAAAATCAATTTCAGGGCATTGAAAACCCCGATTTTTATCATTAAAAGTGTTTTGATTTTTTTAATTTTTTGACACGCTGGATTTTTCATCCTTTTTATTTGAGAAAAGTATGTCCCATAAAATTTTGTTCTATATTCTATAAAGAAAATATTTTTTCAAAACACATTTTCTATATTTCATTTCACTACATCGCTTCGATCTCCTCATAAGGAATCATATTTTTTACCAACATCCACCACTGATTAGCTTCTCCCTCAATATGATAACCATAAAAAATGAACTTCTGTTACTCATAGAATTATGTATGTAAGAGATCCTTTCAATGGAGTTGATCACATGCTCGGTGATTATGGGATCAGAAGGTACAATGTATTTTGGTGACCTTGGGCATATAAATGCCTCAATTGAAGCTTTATCTTTCTTAGGTTTATTTGGGTGTTTTTATGGATTAATTTTTCTGTTAAAATCATAATTCAATTAATAAATTATTATAATAAATTTTAGGATTACTAATCCTATAGGATTTGGAATCACATTTGTTATGTCATCAGATTTCCCATCACATTAGTTGTTGACTTAGTTTTTCATATTTCCATTAATTGAGTAAAAAATAATGTGAAAATTAGGGATGATTATTTTTAAACAATTAAATAGAAAAACAAAAAACCATGAAAATTAATGGGATAACTGATAAATTTCATAAATTATTTAACCTATGAATTTATAGTTTTCAATCTATTTTATCTATGGTCAACTTCCTAACATGAAATCTTGTATAACTTTTCATTCCCTTAATAACAGATCATATAGTTATTTTTAATTTACCAAATAATATCCTCGAGGAGTTTCAGTCCTAGTGGGATGAACTGAATCCTTCTATACACACGGTGATGATTGAGTACATATCAATGCAACCTTTTAGGGTTATCACCCCTTGGTAGAACTATTCCAGAGCCACATATTGTTATAATATCTGGATAATGGTTTATTTTTTTCAAAACCAATTACTAAATTATTTAATAAAATTTAGTTGTATTTTTATATGTATAATATTATCCATAAGACATTCAAATATTGTTTTTTAATACTAATCCCAAAAAATATTCATAATATTCTCTAATACAAGCTATGACAACCTATATTTTAAAACACATAACTTTAGGATTTATTAAATATAGCTACACAAAATACTAAAACAGAGGATCATGGGCCCTAATTTATTTGGGAAATTATTTACATAAAATATTTCCCTATACATGGGTATATCATCATTATTTAATAACTCTGATATATCCCCTTATATTCCACGGGTCTTCTAAAACTACATGGGATACCCTAGGGACATACATAAGAAAGAGGTGATCTATAAATACCAGTAAGGGGATAAACAATGAATATCATAAGGTAAAGATATATAAGTGAACCAAGATGAACATAAAGGTAATATATGTGGTGTAAGAATAATAATCATGAAAAATGAGGTATTATACAACATGGTATCATAAAGGAAACATAAAATTGTAGTAACAACATAAAACTTGACATCATAAAAATAAGTAAATACTAACCTACAAAAAAAATTTACATTGAAATATAAGGATAACCTATTATTCACTATACATGTAACATCTTCTGATAAAAACATTACCCAATGTGTTTGGTGATTTTATAATTATATGCCCACTCGTCATTTTATATCATGTGCATATATATGTGTGAAACGTATATCATACAACCTAAGGATGTATTTCATCAATTATAATCCATGATTAAAGTGTTAGACTAACATACATGTCAATTCCCAACCAGTTAATGGTAGGTACGATTAGGTGAATTCCCTTGAGTAGAAATGGAGGCATGAATTTTCAACAAATATGTTTTTCTTTGAATGTCATAGGATAATTTCTGCAGCATAACTGGTGGACATAAAAGTTTTTATAGTATGTGAATAAGAGGGGAATCTGTTTGTAATAACATTAGAATCATAAGGACCATATGTGTGTTGTCTAAAAACATATACCAACATGAAAAACTACAAATAAAATGCCATAACATAAATAAGGTTCTCTAATTAAGAAGATAAGGACAAAATCCCTAACCTATTTTGGGTGCTTCTAAAAGCTTAGTAGGTCCTTATTAAGAAAATGAGGGAACCATTGGATAGATATATAAGGGTAAGGGAAGAGTAAATTCATGATCCAATAGATCTGGGTTATTTGGAATGAGTGGATGTGTGGTTTTATATAGAAAAAGTGAGTATAATTATTTATTAATATACATACATTGGTTTTTTACTCTATTTAACATGATAATCAAAACCAAAAATATTGTACTGGTTTTTTCCAATGGATTCCAAAAAAAGTATATTTATTAGATTATATTATTCTAATAATAATATAAATCATTAAAATAAATCCTTTTGTGATCTGGATGTGAGTCTTTCCTATAAAAATTAATTTTAAAACCATAAAATATAATATAGGTTTCACAGGACTCATCAACGATTTATAAAATTAATCATATTACTTAAATAAATAATTATAAAGTGGATTCATTATTTGGGTCATGTAATACTTTTACCTCACATATTACATCATTTTTAGGTTGTTATAATTTCATAGTACTCGCTATATATGTATACAATATTTAACATTTACTGAAAAATTAAATTTTCTTTGAAAATAATGATAATTTTTTAATGTGGGAGAATTTGGATGTGATAGTTCTAAACATAATTTTAATTTTATTAGAACTATTATCTAAACAATAGAATTTACTCTTTAAACAACTCACACATTTATTGATAAATACCCCAGGTTTTTTTATAATAATAGTTTTTTATCCATTATATAAATTACATTTGACTTCACAAAATTATAATTTCATTTATATATATTAATTTTTATTTAATAAAAATATTTTATTAAAATATAATTTATTACAAAAAATCAAGAACTTTTCAAAACTAATGTCTTGATTAAAACTATATATTTTCTCGGAATATCATTCAGGTTTCGTTAAAATAAAATCTAATTTTAGTCCAAATGATTATTTAATTAGTTTTTAATTTACTTGAATGAATATAATCATTTTTTAAAATTAATATATAAAAATTCATACTATTAGGGTTGAGAAAAAAAACCCCTTATTACACCATCATACACCTTACAGGTATGGTGTGCGATAATGATATTTTTATAGGGTGTTCAGCGTAAGTGGTTTTGTATTTGATATTAATTAGCTTGAAATTATATCAGAAACCATTTTTATCATGATGCAGTTATTAAATATCATCTCAGTCTTGGGGATGTTCAAATCCCAATGATTTTGTATCAACTAAAATCTTCTATAAATGGGATCCATAGTGTATGATTGTACTAGATGTGTTCATCACCTCATTTATCTATGTCAAATTAAATTTAACATAAACCTTAATATACTAATCGTAATGATCACTATAAAACAGAACAAATTGGATCAATTTAATCATTTAGAGGGGGATGGGGTGAATCAGTAATGTCATTTTCATTTGTGATATCTTTATTATACAACCACAATCTCCTCCAAGAAATGACTTATCACTTTATAGTAAACAAAACAGTCACACATCAATAGGAAAAATAGTATTTACATTGTTCACTACTCAATTAGAGTAGCTAGTCCTAGTTTGGGTTTGTAAAAAATCAAATATAACAAATTACCCAAGAAATGAATCATTTTTCTAGATACAACAAGTAGGAAATACCATTATACTTTTTTATCACAATGTTCAATAAAATAGCACATGTACTTAATCTAGCATGAATTATGAAATTATGTTTTTTAATAAGTTTAGAAACCTTAGTCAGTTCATTCCAAGCATTTAATTATGTTTCATGAAAAAATTCCCCATTATTAATTATTAAAAAAAATTCTTCATTTTCCTACCCATTAACTAGTGGGGATAATTTCTCTGGACATTCTAGAATAACTAATTTTGATTATTCACTCTGTTTATTCTATCTAGATCTTCAGTTTTTATTATTCAATTCGAAAACAAGCCCAACTCACTTTTCAATAATAATTTCTTATCACTTCATTTTTTTCTCAAAATATCAATCCAATTTATCTCTCCTATTTCACAAAAGTTGACCACACCTGATCTGAACAACTTATATATATATAATATTATCCAATAAATTATATCTATAATCCAAACAGTTAGTGCTCTCACACTCTCCCACACATGAACAATTGTGAGACTATGTATTATTGTTACCTGTATTGATAGGATCTTCTAATGTGAAAAGGGAGCAAAAAAATTTCTCATTTCCACTCAAAAACATCAGAAAAACCAAATTTTAAATTCATTTAAACTAAATTTATATCACTTATTGACACTTATAAACTATTTATGATCAATCTTAAAACTCATTGAATCCTATAACAACATCATCATACATCTAATTTACAAACTATTATCCTATCTAAAACTAATTAACATTTTTATTTTATTGATCTTATTGATATTATGTTAAATAGAATACATCCCATTATTATTTTCTAAACCATCATAAAAATTCATCCGTAAAACTAATTAAAATTATATAAACTTCAAAAACCAACAATCATTCAATGGTAATGTATATATGATTCAAATTATTAAATACATTCTTCAATTGTTTAATAACTCCTTATACTAATGAAACTATGAATGATGAAACCTAGAAATGGATAAATTATCAGGATTAGAAATAGTTTAATTAATCAATTTCATTCATTTATCTTATAGATGATTTAAAAATAATTTTCAATTAACATGTCCCAGTTGAAACAAATCATTATATCAAACCACACTTTAATGCTTCAACTCACATGATAATGGTAAACAATATTGTTTTATTTCATCCAATTGATCATTATCCAAAGTACTACTAGTTAATTACTACCAAAAAACAACCCTTCTTAGTAACAATTAACAAATATGATCAATAACATATTATTTTTATAATCTAATATTATTCCACAGATATAATTTTTAATCTGATACATTATCTGTGTCACCAATCATCTATTTAATGAGGGTCATAGTTTTCCTGATGGATCAGTGCCATTACTTGTCTAATAGACTGGTAACAATAGAGAATTATTTTCTAAAAATAAATAATTCATGTATCATTTCACAAATAATTTTATCTGATGTATCGGTTGATCAATACATTTAAATAACCTATGAATTCTGAAAATCCAAACCCCTAGACTCAAAATAAAATCTATATCCAATGAATCAGAATAAAACGATCAGCATTGGGAAAATTATAAATTTCTTAGAAACACTATAAATTTTAATTTCACATTTCATCCATAATAATTCACTTATATTTAGAATTCTTTTGAAAATTTGAATCAAAATTTATTTATATCATTAAGTAAAATATTTCTACCAGTTACATTTATAAATCATGGATCAAAAGTTGTTAAAAAACTTATATTTTAGAGAATTATTTTTACAAGAAATAATCTTAGGATTTCTAACAAATATCTTGAGAGACATTATAAATGAGATGATATATCTCTATCTATTTCAAAAAAAAACTTTATTCTAGAAATATGAGTCATGATTTCAAGTTCAATATAAACATATTTTCTGAATAGAAAATTGTAACTGATAGAATTTTTTCTAAAATATATGTATAATCATAGGAATTCAGAACTTATTTATAGAAAAAAAATATGTTATATAAATTGATTTCGAGAAAATAAATCAATACAATACAGTCATCAACTACTTCTTCCAACATTTGAAAAATAACTTCTATCCAACATGGTCCCAAAAATCTCCCCTATATAATTTGTTATCTACAATGGTGTATAAATTTAGGATACATTATAAACATGACATATATATCAAAAAAATTATTAACCTTTCTGAGGGAAATCACTGCAGGAAACAAGAATCATTGATAAAAAACATTATGGATAAAACAAGTTACGAAATAACATCTCATAAATATTATGCCTTCATAAATTTCATTTATTCCAAATTAATTCACATTCTAATAACAAAATTTCTACATGAAATTCAATATACTATTATAATAGTTTAAAAAATCATTCATTGTGTTCAGGACATTCCAATATTAACAACACTTTAAATTTATATTAATCCATTAAATGATTAGCATATAAAAACGGATTTATTTATGAATCATCATTTTTCTCCACCTTAACAACACTATCCTAAGATAATTTGAGAAAGGTGATATAAAAACATATATAAACCAAGTTGGGAAACTAGTTGGACACACATTTTCATCCTCAGTTTTCCAAAAGGTTCCTTTAGTAATATTTTTGTGATACATTCATCGAATTGTTCTAATATATTAACATATTAAATATAGAGTTAATGATTCTCCACATGCTCTTTGATTATTTGAAATTTTGCTTCAATATGTTTTAAATGAATTAGTATTACTTGATTTATTTTGAGATTTAGAGCACTCTATTTATAAAAACCCAATATAAGGAGTAATTGTTCCTCAACTAGAAAATCATCCAACTAAGACTTCATCTAAACATTTTGTATTAGATCTTGACTATAGGATACATATTCAGCATCAGTCATTATCAGAGTTATATAATTATACAATTAATAATTCCAAACCTCAAAACATTCCCTCCAAATAAAAATTCCGGTTGATGTAGATGTTATATCATCCACACTACATGCACAATGACAATTCTTCCTAATATTTCATATTTGATACCAAAATAAATTGTAACTATGATATATATATATGAGATTTATTTTTCCATCTAATGTATGAGATTATTATTTATAACATGGGAATCTTGCTGATTTGGTAAAAGTACATAAAATATATTATCTTGAAGTAGAAAGATATAACAATCATCCCATCATCATTCTAAACTTTTTAGAACCACTTCCTTTCCTTCTCTATTTCATGAAGAATTGGTCCCCACATAAATTTTAGTAATAAAAGATATCCTATTTTACATTCCAAAATTCTTAATAATATCTTTATAAAACATATCATGATAGCGAATATTATATTTCATCGTTTGTGAGATTTTTAACCCATGAAAATATTACAATTCACCATGCAAGGACATTTTAAAAAACATATCCATCTATTAAGAAAACGTATCACATTTTCTTACATCATTCTCAATAAATATAACACAATCAATATACAAAATTAAATTGAGAGAAATCACCTCATTTTATTTGATATAGATACATCTAACAACTCTTCCCTTTTAATGTTTAGCATCATTAAATAGGAATCAATTTTGAATTTCAATATCTCAAAGAATTATTTATCCCATTCAAATCCATATTCATCTTTGACACATTAGTTTCATATTTTTCTATTAAAAACCCATATTCATTCTATTTAAACATATTCATTGTTTTCTGCATGTGGAAATACTAGCTTTACATCCTTCTAATTTTTTTTAACTTTGTTGTGAAATAATTGCTAGAATGATTCTATTTTATTCTCTCCTTTCCAATGGTTAAATAATGTCATCAAAATAAATTCCATAAATCTATGGTAAACATTTAAAATTTCATTTATTATGTTTCTTTTCACTTCATCATCTTCATATAACATGTTTTAAAACACCCACTATGAAAAAATACATTATTATCATTTGGTTTGCGTAAAAGTATCCAAATATCTTTATTCTCAATTTCATCAAACTCTTGATTAATATCATGAATCGAATATTGATGATCAAAAGATTCATTATCATATATTGGATCATGTTTTGATTAGAAATAAGTTTTTGAATCAATTTTTAATGTTATTCTTGTTTAAAAATTTTATTATTGAACACGAATGATATTTTATACTTCCACTTGTTTCCTCATACTAGAATGATATGTATATTGTTTTCCCTGATCACTAAAAATATCAAAGTGGTATTATTCCATCTATTTGATATCACCATTATTGTTATTCCTTCCATTTTTCTGGAAAAAAATTATTTCATCTTCTTTATCATTCATTTCTTCATTATTTGTGAAAACTATTCTTTATATTTTTCATGAACATTGACCTAAATAGACTAAACTATATTTATTTTTTCATCATTGAAATATATCTATCTTCTTCTATATGGAGAATATCCATGAAATATTCTATCCTCACCCCTTTTATCAAATATTTCAAGATTACTAGCATTGTTATTTATGATGGAGGGACACCAAAACACAGTTAAGTGTTTCAAACATTAAACTTAAATCTAAAATATTTCATGGGGATTTATATGATAACATGATTTGTAGAAATACTGATTTTGTAAATAATCTATTTTAATCATTTTCTAGATCCATAAGTAGTGAGAAAGACCACGTTAAATTAACCTAGTCTGTCGTATTTTCACCAAATGCTATTATTTCCTCCAGTAACATGATTTTTGTTGTTATGTATTTTACACTTAACTCATGATGAATTACATTTTTTTCAATATAACTTTTTAATTATTTATTACTTCATTCGCAACCATTATAATTTCCCAATTTCATTAGAGAAAATCTACATTCATTTATTACACATCTCTTGAAACACATAAACATTTTCATAGAATATAATTTAGGATTTAAATACCTCATACAAGTAATGTGAATAAAATAACTAAATAAATAATGTATTTAATTATATCCAATACTTTTTTATCGTTTTCCAAAAAATATTAGTTTTCTTAATCTCTAGGGGGTGAGGGAATGAATTTTAACTTTATTGTTAATAGATTAAGTAATTTTCAATTACTGAAAATTATAAAATATTAATCTCTTATATTGTTATAACAAAAATGTCACAACCAATACTTTTCATTTTTAAAAATCCCTAATTTCCTTGGCCACATAATTATGAACCTTCTATTCTACAACTGATTCTCTTATATCGTGATTATATAACATGAGTTCAGAATATCACAAACAGGAAAAAGATTCCCTTTATATATTTTTTTCTTGTACACTATTTTCAATCTCCTGCAATTTTAAAAAAATGTATCTTCAAAAGACAATTTTTTTTACTTAATCAAAAAAAATTAAAACACTCAAAAAAATTTGTATCATCCCACTAAAAACAACACCTTTTGATTTAGTTTATCTTTCCCAAAAATAGTAGACCCAACACTTTTTATTATTAGTTATTCATCATTTCCATACATTATTATTCTTTATTTAAATTCATTTTAATTTTTCAGCAAAATCAACTCTCCATTCATTTGGAGGATAACCAACAATACAAAATCCATGGACATTCTACTTTGGTATATTTGAGAGTAGATTCTAAAACAATATCATTTTAATTCCATTTTTCTTCCTTAAAATTCATATTTTTATAGTTACTATAAACATGTTGTTGTAATAGTACCAAAATAATATATCCTTTAGAAATATGTATAGTCTATTCACAAATTTCACAAATCATTTATTGGGGTTGTAATATATTTTTAAAATTAAAAATAAATTCTCATAAATTATTATTTGAGAGGATTAAATCCCCCTAAAAAAATTCATTCCTATAACTCATGGGATAATTGTAGTGTTTTTTTGAACCAACAAATATTTTTTGTATTCTTAAATCCACTATAATAAAATCAATATATTTAGAATGAATATTTTTTGAATATTTAATACTTCCTATAGTTGTGTGAGTGTTTTTAAACAACATTATTACCTTACATGTTATAAATTTTAGTCTCCCAATCATTATGTCATCTCCTAAAATATTATTTTTCAATAAAAAAATTAATCAAAACATTAAAATAATCTTATGTATTAGAAGAAAATTTAAACATTGAAATTTTAAAAACATTTAATTTTAAACATTGATTGTAATAACAACATACATGGTTGTCTCATCTATCTTCTTCTTATGAACATGTTCAATTTTCTATTCAAATTTTGAATATTACTTTTTTTGATATTTCTTGGTTTCAAACATTCATGAATAGTCACCAACTACAGTGATAGTGTTATTGAAACTTGCGACTTTATAATAATATATAGAGATATTTGGTTAGAAAACATATTACTCTTACTTATTTTATTTTATCATCAATTAAATATGTTCATTCCAATTTTTTTCAAAATATTCCTTCTACAAAAAATCTCTTCCCAAAAAATTTCTTTCTGATAAATATAATATTCTCGATTTTTTACTATAGAAACATTCCTTTCTCAACTTCTTGATTTCTCTATCATGTCATAAAATATTTGTGATAAATTCTTCCAAGTATCATTTACTAGAAAATTAAAAATTAGTCTATTATTCTTTATAACTACCTCATTCATTAAAAATAAACCATTCACCATTTACTTTTTCAATATCTGTGTTTTCGGAAACATCATTATTGTTTCCTTCTTCATCACTATCACTATTAACATATATATCATATTTTTAATTTAATCTTATTCATTAAGATTTGGAAAAATGTTTTATTTTCCCTTATAGTAATATTTGAATTTATCAAAAGATTACCTCTAATATCCTCTTGAATTTCTTTCATCTGCATTACTTTCCTCTTTATCCTTTCTTCAATGGTAAGTAGAAAAAAAATTCCAAACACTCAAAATTCAAAATAGTTTAAGTGTATCTTCCCAATATATACTATTTTTCCACTTTTCATATTTTAGGAAAATAAGGATAAAATAATATCAAAATTATTACTAACCTCATATTTAGTTTCATAATCACCATTTTCTTCATCTTCTAGAATGTTCTTGGATCTCACTTTCTTCGAAGCATTGATGGAAATTTCATGATCAATATCTCAATTGGTTTTAAAAAAATTATATCTTATCATATCAGATGTCATGAATGTGATATAAAGGTCATCCAGTTATAGATATTCTATATCTCTATCACCCAAATATGAAACATTTGTATCATAAATTTTAAGATGAATTTCTAAAATATTTTCAACAAAATTTCAATCATCTAACTTCTCACCAAAATATTTTATGGTCCTAACAGTATCATTTTTCCTTGAAATAATGTCACCAATATATTTACAGTCACCCATTTTAGATCTCCTTAAATTAGCCTCCATATTTTTATTTTTTAATTATTTACCTTCATATATACTTTCTATATAATTTCCATCTTTTTTGAGATATATTTAGCAGTTCTTGTTCCCTTCACTCAATGGAATTCACTTTAAGAGAGTTATGAATGAAAATAATTTGTATCCATTCCTTGATTCTCTATATTTCTCTTATCCAAGAATGTATGTTGAAAATCATTAACAATATTATGAAATAAATATGTATAAGATTCAAAAAAAATCATAACCAAGAGAAATAACACACACAAAAAACTTTTATCATTCGAGATATAGTAGTTCTCTCCATAAAAAGAGGAATCCCTTTAATGTTCAATCAATTAAAATTATTCGTGAAATATTTTCTTCAATATTCGACAATGTGTAAACAAAGGGACCTTCACTTTGATCTGAATTGACAAGGGCTAAGTAGGAGCAATTGAATTGTAAAGACCCGTAAAATTCAAGGGAAATTTTTTTCTTAATTTTCTTTAGAATTTTACAAGAGCACGGTTTCAGACGGCATCTGATTCCGAGGCCCGGAGTGCCCGGAATCAATTTCTGAAGTTTGGCTCGGGTACGTTCAGTGAACGAACGAGCGGGAATTCCTAACTTTTGATCCGGTGCTCGGAATTGAAATCCGAGGGCACCGATGAACTCGCAACGCCGATATTCTCTTAAAGAGACCTTTTCGGAAGTTGTGTTTGTTGCGGGGCGAATGTTAGTTTTTGGGAGAATTATAAAAAGTTGAATAAAAAAATGTGGAATTCTTTTTATTTAACTTTTGTAGGTTAACTCCTCTCAAAAGGAGTTAGGGGTGGGACCCACACCCACATAACCTCCCTTGAGAGGATTAAGTGTGGTGGGACCCACACGAACCTAAACCTCCCATCTTCCCCCTTTAACTCCCCTCTCTCCCTCTTAAAAGTTTGTTAACTTAACATCTAATTAATTACACATGACATGTATAATTAATTAAGTGTTATGTTTTTGAATTTTAAGTTTTGAATTCCTTGGCTTGGTAAATAAAATAAGGAGGAACCTTATTTTATTTGGTTAGTTTTGTTTAGCCAACTTGTGAGGATTTTTGAGCGCTCCTCCTCCTTCTTCTTCAACTCGACGAAGAACTCTAAACTTGACGAAGAACGCTCAACTTGACGAAGAACGCTCAACTTGACGAAGAACACCGCTCCTCTCTTCATCGTCCTCCGTGTCAACGAGAGGGAACGCCGCTTCCTCCTCGGACTCCCTTCGTCGGCATACGAAGATTCGCCAACGACGTATCTCATCGGACGCACCTCTTCGTCATCGGATTTGACGAACGACTACCGCGATGCCCGACCTCCGTGACGTTGTCTTCTGCGGGACGTTGACAAATCTTCGAACCTATACCCAAGGTAGGGGTTGTTGATTATTGTTTAATTATCTTATTCTTGCTCGTGGTTCGCATGACTAACGTGAGGATTTTGAGTATTTTAAGTTGTGTTAATGTTTAATGTGAGGGGGGCCGGACCGCATGAAAACAGCCGAACCCCCTCCATCGTTCTTGTTGAATTACCTTGCGGGTGGAAACAAGGTGCCGTGGTGCCGTCGCACCACGCGGTTAATCGTGCAATTATATTACGTGACGCCGTCGTGCCGCGCCATGGAAGGATCATCAAGAACGCGACATCGTCGCGCCGCGTTGAAGGAAATCAAGGTGCGGCGAAGGGGCGCGGTGCCGTCGCACCGCGCCGGACGACGAACACCGCGGCCGGTTCCGGGCCGCGGCGGAACGAGGAGACCGGCGGCCGGGCCGCCGGCGTCGGAAGCCGAAAAGGGGACCGGATTTTTCGGTCTCGTTGGAGAAAACCGGCCGGCCAGCTGGCCGGCCGGATGGCCAAATCCGGGGGAAATAAATCCCCCGGCCAGCAATAAAGCCCCCCCATTTAAATGGGGGAGGCGGTTCCTTGAGGGGGGGCAGGCGGCCCCCCGGTTTCCGCTCAAGCAGGCCCCCCACGTGGGGGCCGTTTTCATTTCAAAGGGCGCGACACAAGGCCTCGCCTCCATCCCAATCAAGCGGGGGAATTGATTCCCCCCGCGCGCTGCCTCCGTGCGGCGCCGGGCCGCCGCGCCGCCGCACCGGGTCGGCCCGGACCCGGACCCCCCGTATCGAATCAGTTTCGGTCTTTTGGCCATAACATGAGCGACGGACCTCCGATCGACGAACCGTCTACGGCAACGCGATCCTTGGATCGAGACGGTCGTTTCGGTATATCGCACTCATGGTTTCGGATTACTTTGAGTTCGGCCGGGTTGGTTCGTTCACGAAACCAACCGGGCCTTCGATGAGGAAACGCTCATATCGTGAGCTACGGACGTACGATTGACGTGCCGTCAGCTGTGTTGTGTTCCTCTTAGTGAGACGGATCCTTTGGCATACTCCGCCTGAGGTTTGGATGCAGGTGGAGTACGGTCGGGTTGGTTTTGCCTTAAAAACCAACCAGGCCCCGGGGACGAAAATGTCAATAACTCTCAGACCGGGCGTCTGATCGACGCGTCGTCTGTTGCGTTGAGTTCCTGTTGATGATACAGAACTTTTGGATACAACAACTCTGGACTTTGTTTCAGTTGATGTATCAGCCTCTCGGCTCGTGGAGCGGACCCTCCGAACGAGCTTGCTGTGTGCGGGAACCCTAGTGCTGGCTGCGACTGTGACTGCTACTACTGCTATTGTGACTGCGACGACGACAGTACAGAGATCCTATGTGGATTCGACGACGACGACTTTAGCACTCAGCGATCCTACGTGGATCAGTGCTACAGGTCCTGTGTGGGCCCGATTCTGTGTGGGTCCGATCCTGTGTGGGTCCTTGCGCACATCGGTCTTGTGTGAACCAGAGCCTACAGGTCCTGTGTGGGCCCGATCCTGTGTGGGTCTTTTGCGGGGGTTAGTTACCTATCGATCCTTCGTGGGTCCGACGACTTAGATGGAACAGAGATCATCTTTATCGTCCTTTGAAGAAGTATACCTGTGTGAGCTGAATCCTGTTGCTTTCCTGTGTGGAATGTGTTGTGCAATCCTGTGTGGATTACGTTTTGCTTTCCTGTGTGGAATACGTTTACTTTCCTGTGTGGACTGAGTTGTACTTGGGCTCGGAGGTTGGAGCGTATTTGAAATTGATGACTTAGGTATATGTATGGGCATATACCTAAGCAGTGTCGGTTGTTACTTCGTGATTGTACCTTTCTTCGTGGTTTATCCTTGTGGATTTGAGAGAATTTCAGGGGTCTCGGGGTCCCTATTTAGTAGCTTTTACTCACCCCTACATGGGCTTTGCCCGCACTACGTTGTGTTGGTTGCAGACGACGGACAGCGTTGATCTTATCTGAGGCTTGCAGAGCGGGACGGTACCCGGAGGTGGACCACTGGGCGGGACGTGCTCAGAGCGGACGGCGGGACCCATGGAGCAGAGGAGCTATCTGTACCCACCCTTCAGGTGGGATTACCAGTGGACAGCTCGGTGTAGAGGCTTTTACTTTTCAGTTGCTGTTTTCCCTTTCGAGTTGTACTTTACTTTCAGTTTGGGTTTGTATACTGGCCCATTTACTTTTCCGCACTTTCAGTTGTACTCTACATTTGTTTAGTGTTTACTTTCCTCTTTCTTACTATGTGGTGTTTGTTTACTTTACAAAGGCAATGCCTTCCCTTTTTACCGGGATTTACGCCTTGGTGCTAGTCGCCAGCCCCTGGCCTATGGAAGGCGGGCTTGGGGTAGTCACGGCACCGACCCCGAGGGCGGGTCGTGACAAATTGGTATCAAAGGAGTTCGATTCTAACGCGAACTCTGATCTTTTCTATGTGAAGCAATAATTTTTAGCGTATTGAGTGTGGTTATCAGTCCAGGGAGTCCAGTGTTGGTGCGGCAGACGACGTATCCGTACACCAGGACCCTGACTTCTGATTCCCGACTTAATGCACGAAAACATTGATTGCATGTGTGTTTCAAAGTTTTCTTTGTGATTACTTATATCAGCTCACCAGGTATACTGTTCTGACCGTGGCGCACCTGTTTCCTTTTCAAGATGGCCCCACGACGGCAGCCAGCTAGGGTTTCGAGAGTCGAGCGTGACGACAGCCCATCGAGCGACGAGGCCTCAGTGCAGGGCCCTTTGTCAGTAGTGGCACCGGCAGTAGCTCTACTCGCCGAGCCCCCGATGCTTCCAGCAGCAGCCGCTGACGATGCACGTCGCCTCAGCGCACTGCATGAGTTTCAGCGCCAACGACCGCCCAGGTTTCGCGGGGAGACGGATCCCCAGGCAGCATAGGACTGGCTGGAGGCAGTGATTTGAGTGTTTAGGCTAGTGATGACACCAGCAGACCTCATGGTGATCCTCGCTGCGAGCCTACTACACGCAGCAGCAGGACGATGGTGGAGCTTGATGCTCCAGGTGCACGATGAGGCATCTCTACATTGGACAGACTTTGAGAGCCTCTTCCGCTCGGAGTTCGTCCCAGCCACCCTTCGTGCGGTGCATATCCAGGAGCTTCTTCAGCTGTGACAGGGCAACATGACAGTCGCTCAGTACTCGGCGAGATTTACCGATCTCTCGCGCTACTCGACCGACATGGTACGTGACCCATTCTTCTGGGCCCGGACCTTCGAGCAGGGTTTGAGACACGAGATCAGTGAATCGCTGATCTCCCTCAGCATACCGACTCAGACAGGAGTACGGGAGCTAGCCCTTCTGATCGA
Organism: Viscum album; assembly: GCA_963277665.1. Lineage (NCBI taxonomy): Eukaryota > Viridiplantae > Streptophyta > Magnoliopsida > Santalales > Viscaceae > Viscum > Viscum album. Next base: position 370,550,939 of record OY728160.1, on the reverse strand, counting down.
GAGCTTCCTTGCTGAGTCTACACCAGCGCAGCGACCCACCGCAAGGCGGCACGTGGCAGAGTCATCTGCAGCAGGCAGTCGATGGATGACTCAGGGGTCCAGGTGGACCAGACCATCGGGCAGACGACCTTAGGACACAGGCTCAGCAGTGTGGGGCACACAGCGCGGATCCAGTCTTTCGAGAGGCAGACCGTGCTACTCGTGCGGCGGGCAGGGCCACATGGCTCGTGACTGCCCGACCCGCCGTGCCGAGGAGCAGCAGACGGTTGAGGGACCACCGAGGCAGAGGCAGAGGGTCGACAGTGGCGGTCCGCAGGGAGGAGGCAGACGAGGCAGAGGAGCTGGACGAGCAGCCGGTGGTGGGCGATGCTTTGAGGCTCTACCACCACCACCACCAGGAGGTCCACCCCGACCACAGGGAGCTGGCGGGCAGAGACATGCACAGCTCCAGGCAGCAGAGGCCTACGACCACGGCGCACCCGAGATGATTCGAGGTACTATCTGTGTCTACTCCACCCTTGCTGCAGTTCTTATAGACACAGGAGCGAGTCACTCTTTCATAGCCGCTGCCCTTGTTCGGAGCTCGGAGATTCCGACAGAGCCGTTGGCTCGATCCTTACGGCTAGAGACTCCTACAGGAGCAGACTCGACGATTATGCACTGGTGCCGGCAGTGTGAGATTACTCTAGGAGGCGAGAGCTTCAGCTGGGATCTTCTTGTAGCAGCGTAGAGGCCTTACGACGTCATCTTGGGAATGGATTGGCTATCTATGGTCCATGCACAGATTGACTGTTTTAGGCGCAAGGTGCGATGTGTACGCACCGACGGGAGCAGGTTCACCTTCACTGGCGAGAAGGGAGCCTTAGCAGCACAGGATGGACTTCCGCGGAGGAGAGGACAACCCATCACTCATCAGTTGGCTAGCCTTATCCTTGGAGCAGTTGACGTGCGGAGTCCTGGTTTTCCTGCAGTGGTGGATCAGTTTGCAGACGTTTTTCCCGACGATGTTCCAGGGCTACCTCCTCACAGAGAGGTAGACTTTTATATTGACTTGTACCCCGGGACAGCCCCGATATCCACTCCAGCATATCGGATGGCCCCCGCCGAGCTGCGAGAGCTACGGGTACAGTTGGAGGACTTGCAGGGCAAGGGGTTCATCCGACCCAGTGTTTCACCCTGGGCTTCCCCGATTTTGTTCGCCAAGAAGGCGGACGGGAGCTTGCGACTTTGTGTTGACTATCGTCACCTGATCCAGGTGATAGTGAGGAACAAGTATCCGCTACCGAGGATTGATGACCTCTTTGATCAGCTCAAGGGAGCACAGTGGTTCTCGAAGATAGACCTCAGGTCAGGCTATCATCAGCTCAGAGTCAGAGACGAGGATGTGCAGAAGACAGCTTTCAGATGTCGATATGGCCACTATGAGTTCTTGGTTATGCCTTTCGGTGTAACCAATGCTCCAGCAGTGTTCATGGCTCTCATGAACAGGATTTTTCAGCCATACCTCGATCGGTTTGTCGTGGTCTTCATCGACGACATTCTGATTTACTCTACGACAGAGGAGGAGCACGCCTATCATTTGCGAGTTGTACTAGACGCACTCTGAGAGCACCAGCTTTATGGTAAGCTCTCGAAGTGCCAGTTCTGGATACGTGAGGTCCACTTCTTGGGACACGTTATCTCTGAGGCGGGAGTTGCAGTGGATCCTGCGAAGATCGAGGCTGTGTTAGCATGGGATCCACCCAGGAGCGTGACTGAGGTTCGGAGTTTCTTGGGACTAGCTGGATACTATCGAAGATTCGTTCCAGACTTCTCTAGAGTTGCGGCACCACTCACAGCTTTGACGAAAAGTGGAAACCCTTCGTATGGTCAGACAGATGTCAGCAGAGCTTCCAGGAGCTGAGACAGAGATTGACCAATGTACCTATCTTGAGGTTTCCTGAAGAGGGAGTAGGGTATGTAGTTTACTGCGATGCGTCAGGGACCGGACTCGGATGTGTTCTAATGCTAGAGCGGGCAGTGATCGCCTATGGATCACGTCAGTTGAGGCCGCATGAGCAGAACTACGCTACCCATGACCTGGAGTTAGCAGCAGTGGTCTTCGCTCTGAAGACATGGTGACACTATCTGATGGGCGAGCGCTTTACAGTCTTTTCTGATCATCAGAGTCTCAGGTATATCTTTTCGCAGAAGGACCTGAACCTGAGACAGCGGCGATGGCTCGAGTTCCTCCAGGACTATGACTTTGAGATAGTCTATACTCCTGGGAAGGGGAACGTAGTAGTCGATGCCCTCAGCAGGAGGACGGGCATTCAGCTACTTGAGGAGGCGACGGAGCAGCTAGCCTCTTTGCAGATATCCTTCGTGGATAGAGATGGAACAACCTTCCTTCAGTCTCTCACAGTCACTCCTCCACTACTGCAGCGAGTCAGAGAGGCACAACGTGAGGAGGCTGACTGTGAGACACGGCGTGCACAGATATCCTCGGGACAGGCACCTGATGGTTTCTCCCTTGGAGCAGAGCACGACATCCTTTTCAGAGGACGTACCATGGTACCAGTCGCTTTGCGAGAGGTAGTACTGAGAGAGTTTCACACTTCTCCTTTGGCGGTACATCCTGGAGTGACGAAGATGTACCAGGACCTCAGACGACAGCACTGGTGGCCAGGCATGAAAAAGGCAGTAGCAGAGTTCGTTTCTCGATGCCTCACCTGCCAGCAGGTGAAGGCAGAGCATCAGGTACCAGCAGGCTTGGTACAGCCCTTGGAGGTTCCGGAGTGGAAGTGGGACAGCATATCTATGGACTTCATGATTGTACTTCCACGTACTTCCAGAGGTCACGACTCCATCTGGGTGATTGTTGACCGACTCACCAAGTCGGCACACTTCTTACCCATCAGAGAGCAGGGCTCAGTAGAGAGCTTGGGACGTCTCTACGTTCAGGAGATTGTGCGGCTCCACGGCGTGACATCATCTATTGTCTCCGATCGAGATGCTCGCTTTATTTCCCAGCTTTGGAAGGAGTTACAGGAGGCGTTCGGGACACAGCTACATCTGATCACAGCCTTTCACCCTCAGACGGATGGTCAGACGGAGAGGACCATTCAGACTCTCGAGGACATGCTCCGCGGATGTGTCCTCGACTTTGGTCGTAGCTGGGAGGACCACCTACCCTTGGTGGAGTTTGCGTACAACAACAGCTACCACTCCACTATCGGGATGGCACCGTACGAGGCGTTGTACGACCGACCTTGTAGATCTCCTTTGTGCTGGACAGACCCCGGAGAGTCAGCACTGGTGGGAGCGGAGATGGTTCAGGCCACGACAGAGAAGGTCCAGGTCATCCAGGAGCGGATGAGGACAGCTCAGAGCCCGTAGAAGTCATATGCTGACAGGAGGCGGAGGCCACTAGAGTTCGAGGATGGCGACCACGTCTTCTTGCAGGTCTCACCTCGACGTGGTTTTCGGAGACTTGGCCGAGGCGGCAAGTTATCTCCGTGCTTCATCAGACCCTTCCAGGTCCTCAGCAGGGTTGGCAAGGTGGCTTATCGCCTGGCTCTACCACCTCAGTTGCACCGGGTGCACAACGTCTTCCACGGGTCTCAGCTGAGGAGATACGTGCACGACCCGACGCACATCATTGACCATGGGGAGCTTGACGTTGATGATGGGGAGACTTTTACGGAGGTTCCGGTGGAGATAGAGGATCGACAGGAGCAGGTCCTGTGTGGGCGATCGATTCCTCTTGTGCGCATCAGATGGCAGCACGGGAATCTCTAGGAGAGCACATGGGAGCGGGAGACCCAGATGCGTGCTCAGTACCCTCATTTGTTTCCCTAGTTTTTGATGTATCTTTACGGGGACGTAAAGCCCTGAGGTGGGAGTAATGTAAAGACCCGTAAAATTCAAGGGAAATTTTTTTCTTAATTTTATTTAGAATTTTACAAGAGCGCGGTTTCAGACGGCATCTGATTCCGAGGCCCGGAGTGCCCGGAATCAATTTCCGAAGTTTGGCTCGGGTACGTTCAGTGAACGAACGAGCGGGAATTCCTAACTTTTGATCCGGTGCTCGGAATTGAAATCTGAGGGCACTGATGAACTCGCAGCGCAGATATTCGCTTAAAGGGACCTTTTCAGAAGTTGCGTTTGTTGCGGGGCGAAAGTTAATTTTTGGGAGAATTATAAAAAGTTGAATAAAAAAATGTGGAATTCTTTTTATTTAACTTTTGTAGGTTAACTCCTCTCAAAAGGAGTTAGGGGTGGGACCCACACCCACTTAACCTCCCTTGAGAGGATTAAGTGTGGTGGGACCCACACGAACCTAAACCTCTCATCTTCCCCCTTTAACTCCCCTCTCTGCCTCTTAAAAGTTTGTTAACTTAACATCTAATTAATTACACATGACATGTATAATTAATTAAGTGTTATGTTTTTGAATTTTAAGTTTTGAATTCCTTGGCTTGGTAAATAAAATAAGGAGGAACCTTATTTTATTTGGTTAGTTTTGTTTAGCCAACCTGTGAGGATTTTTGAGAGCTCCTCCTCCTTCTTCTTCAACTCGACGAAGAACACTCAACTTGACGAAGAATGCTCAACTTGACGAAGAACGCTCAACTTGACGAAGAACGCCGCTCCTCTCTTCTTCGTCTTCCGTGTCAACGAGAGGGAACGCCGCTTCCTCCTCGGACTCCCTTCGTCGGCATACGAAGATTCGCCAACGACGTATCTCATCGGACGCACCTCTTCGTCATCGGATTTGACGAACGACTACCGCGACGACCGACCTCCGCGACGTTGTCTTCCGCGGGACGCTGACAAATATTCGAACCTATACCCAAGGTAGGGGTTGTTGATTATTGTTTAATTATCTTATTCTTGCTCGTGGTTCTCATGACTAACGTGAGGATTTTGAATATTTTAAGTTGTGTTAATGTTTAACGTGAGGGGGGCCGGACCGCATGAACATGGCCGAACCCCCTCCATCGTTCTTGTTGAATTACCTTGCGGGTGGAAACAAGGTTGCGTGGTGCCGTCGCACAACGCGGTTAATTGTGCAATTATATTACGCGATGCCGTCGCGCCGCGCCATGGAAGGATCATCAAGAATGCGACGCCGTCGCGCCGCGTTGAAGGAAATCAAGGTGCGGCGGAGGGGCACGGTGCCGTCGCACCGCACCGGACGACGAACACCGCGGCCGGTTCCGGGCCGCGGCGGAACGAGGAGACCGGCGGCCGGGCCGCCGGCGTCGGAAGCCGAAAAGGGGACAAGATTTTTCCGGTCCCGTTGGAGAAAACCGGCCGGCCAACTGGCCGGCCGGATGGTCAAATCCGGGGGAAATAAATCCCCCGGGCAGCAATAAAGCCCCCCCATTTAAATGGGGGAGGCGGTTCCTTGAGGGGGGGCAGGCGGCCCCCCTGTTTCCGCTCAAGAAGGCCCCCCACGTGGGGGCCGTTTTCTTTTCAAAGGGCGCGGCACAAGGCCGCGCCGCCATCCCAATCAAGCGGGGGGAATTGATTCCCCCCGCGCGCTGCCTCCGTGCGGCGTAGGGCCGCCGCGCCGCCGGCCGGCCGGCCGGCCGGCCGGGCCGGGTCGGACCCGGGTCGGGTCGACCCGGTTCGGGCCGACCAAGGGGGGGGGGGGGGTCGGACCGGGTCGGCCCGGACCCGGACCCCCCATATCGAATCAGTTTTGGTCTTTTGGCCATAACATGAGCCACAGACCTCCGATCGACGAACCGTCTGCGGCAACACGATCCTTGGATCGAGACGGTCGTTTCGTTATATCGCATTCAAGGTTTCGGATTACATTGAGTTCGGCCGGGTTGGTTCGTTCACGAAACCAACCGGGCCTTCGAAGCGGAAACGCTCATATCTTGAGCTACGGACGTCTGATTGACGTGACGTCAGCTGTGTTGTGTTCCTCTTAGTGAGACGGATCTTTTGGTATACTCCGCCCGAGGTTTGGACGCAGGTGGAGTACGGTCGGGTTGGTTTTTCCTTAAAAACCAACCGGGCCCCGGGGACGAAAATGTCAATAACTCTCAGACCAGGCGTCCGATCGACGCGCCGTCTGTTGCGTTGAGTTCCTGTTGACGATACGGAACTTTTGGATACAACAACTCCGGACTTTGTGTCAGTTGATGTATCAGCCTCTCGGCTCGTGGAGCGGACCCTCCGAACGAGCTTGCTGTGTGCAGGAACCCTAGTGTTGGCTGCGACTGTGACTGCTACTACTGATATTGTGACTGCGACGACGACAGTACAGAGATCCTGTGTGGATTCGACGACGACGACTTCAGCACTCAGCGATCCTACGTGGATCAGTGCTACAGGTCCTGTGTGGGCCCGATCCTGTGTGGGTCCGATCCTGTGTGGGTCCTTGCGCTCAGCGGTCCTGTGTGTACCAGCGCCTACAGGTCCTGTGTGGGCCTGATCCTGTGTGGGTCTTTTGCGGGGGTTAGTTACCTATCGATCCTTCGTGGGTCCGACGACTTAGATGGATCAGAGATCATCTTTATCTTCCTTTGAAGAAGTATACCTGTGTGAGCTGAATCCTGTTGCTTTCCTATGTGGAATGTGTTGTGCAATCCTGTGTGGATTACGTTTTGCTTTCTTGTGTGGAATACGTTTACTTTCCTGTGTGGACTGAGATGTACTTGGGCTCGGAGGTTGGAGCGTATTTGAAATTGATGACTTAGGTATATGTATGGGCATATACCTAAGAAGTGTCGGTTGTTACTTCGTGATTGTACCTTTCTTCATGGTTTATCCTTTGTGGATTTGAGAGTCCTTAAGGGGTCTCGAGGTCCCTACTGAGTAGCTTTTACTCACCCCTGCACGGGCTTTGCCCGCACTACGTTGTGTTGGTTGCAGACGACGGACAACGTTGATCTTATCTGAGGCTTGCAGAGCGGGACGGTACCCGGAGGTGGACCACTGGGTGGGACGTGCTCGGAGCGGACGGCGGGACCCGTGGAGCAGAGGAGCTATCTGTACCCACCCTTCAGGTGGGATTACCAGTGGACAGCTCGGTGTAGCGGCTTTTACTTTTCAGTTGCTGTTTTCCCTTTCGAGTTGTACTTTACTTTCAGTTTGGGTTTGTATACTGGCCCATTTACTTTTCCGCATTTTCAGTTGTACTCTACTTTTGTTTAGTGTTTACTTTCCGCTTGATTACTCTGTGGTGTTTGTTTACTTTACAAAGGCAATGCCTTCCCTTTTTACCGGGATTTACGCCTTGGTGATAGTCCCCATCCCCTGGCCTATGGAAGGCGGGCTTGGGGTAGTCACGGCACGGACCCCGAGGGCGGGTCGTGACATGAATCAATGAGATCAGAAGTGGTAAATTAGTTATACTGTTATTTTTTTTATATTTCTTGTATAACAACCCCTCACACCTGTTTATGATTTACAACATGGCTAAAAACCATTCATTAACACAACCATGGGAAAATGAATATTTACTTTGTTCACTACTTAATAAAAGTAGAATGTTCTTTACATTCTCTAGAAATAATATAATACCACACAATGGAATATAAATTAACATTTAGTGTGGATAAATGAAGTATTAAATAACCTTATATTTTTTAGAAATATGTTTAATATAATAGCTCAGGTTCTTCTTTGAGAAAAAATGATGTAAATATTTTTTTTGCAAAAAGTTTAGAAACAATCCCTAGTTGGTTACACATAAGAAATTATTCAACGTCTACAAATTAAATTTTTTAAAAACAACAAAAACACAATTCATCAAATTATTACCAAATAATATGTAGGAAAAAATTCATTGGACTTTGTAAAAAAATGAATCCCATCACTCAATATTATTCATCAGTCTAATTATTCAGTCTGATTCTTTCTCATGAATATTCAATTGGAAAAAATTTATGATTCACCTGTCTAGAAGTAATTCTGATTACATCAATATTTTCATGAAAAATTTATTCTAGATTATGGGTTCAGTCCTAGGAAACCTAATAACAACTTATTCTAAACAATTATTCTATTTTGAAAATTTTCATGAAGAAGTTATTTATATATGTAGAACGTCCATCTCTTTCTATATCTCCTCCACATGAACATTTATTAGAGTATATTCTACATTGACCACTATATATATTCTCATCATAAGTAAAAATATTGGGAATTTTTTTCACTTTTCCACTGACACAAATTCTAGAAACTCAATCTTACCATTGATTTCAATATATTGTTGACCACTTATCAATACATCCAAGATCATCCATATTCTTCTGGAATATTTTTGAATAATATCAAAATTTAATCATAATTAATATTTAAAATATATTCATTAGTTTGAAATTATTTTTCATTTTTCATTGCTTGATCTGATTGAAATAATGTAAGAAAGAAGTATTTCTATTTTGATTCTCTAAACCAACTGAAACAGTTCATTAATAATTTTTTGAAACTTCTTCATACTTAAAATCCCAACAATGTATCAATGATAAATTTAATGTGATTATAATTTTTAACTACTTTATTCATTTGTTCAACAACTCCTTATACTGATGATACTGTGTCCAATGAATCCCATCATCTGACATCTTATCAATGACTATGTGCAACTGATGAATTTGTGTAATGAATTAATTTGATAGATCGGTCTAAAATCTTGTATGATGAGTCTTGACTAAATTAAAATGAATCATTTCTTAATACCACACTATGATGATGCAGAGCCCATGGAAATGGTTGACTACATTACTAAATTTAATCTGGCTAATTTGTCTCTAAATCCCTAAAGATTCATCAGATATAAAAAATTATCCAATGAGACACACTCCAAAAATAGGATCCATCCAATATGACTTAGATATTCCAATGTTCTACCTCTGATGGAATTCTACATCTAATTTCATATCATTTTAAAAAATATTATAATTTATTGGTCTCTGAAATCATCTGATGGATCATTGATACAACATCTCTATGTGCCAGAATAGATAGTGAATTTCTTCTTTTTGAAAATTTTTAATTTGTGATTCATTTGATAAATTGGTTCATCTAGTGGATTAGAATATCTGATGGATTATTCAATTATCAGCTTTTGAAAATTTATGACATCTCAAAATTTAAATATTCACAGTCGAAATAATTTATATGTTTAGTTATTCTGAATCTGATGATCAACATTTCTAAAACATAAACTTCTTAGAAACATAATAATTTCACATTTCAAATTTATTACCTAAAGACATTCCTCTAAAATTAATTCTTTATAACATTAAAATCATCATCGAATCATCTAATTTAGTATACCATTTCTCCATGACTCCTACAAAAATATTTTCTCATGTTTTTTTCTTAATTTATGATGTTGAGAACATTTTCCACAAAAAGTTATCATCATATTTTTTCTTGAATATCTTGAGAGACATTATCAATATAATACAACTTCTTATGAATTTATAATAAAATCCATTCCATAAATATGAGTCTAAAATATAATTTCACTCAAAATTGATTTCAGAAAAGAAAACATTAACTCATGGAATTTCTTAATAAATATTTATCTGATATTCCAAATTCAGTACTACATCATCCAATCAAGAAACCATATAAATAATATAGATTTTATTAAAATAAAAAAATGAAAATAATTCAGAAAACACATCTTCAAACATCATTCCATCATCTGAAAAACAAATTCTATCCAACATGGTCTAACACGCTATAAAAACACTATATTATCAATTGTTGTGATAATTAATGTGCTTTTAAATTTTATATACCATTAAAATTTACAATATAACAAAATCATTACATTTGAATTCAACAAAATAATTTCTTAATATGGAATTTACTTAAAAAATGAGTTTCATTTAAAAAATTATGGGTCGATTTATTTTCACATGACTTTTCTAATTGCCTCCAAAAATTAATAATTTGATTATTTATGGGATTGAGGTATCTAAAGAACTTAGTGGCACATTTGTTCTTATCAGTTTGTATTGGGTATATTCTGTAAAAATTCTACCCAAAAGAAAAAAGTATTTTTGAAAATATTTGAAGAGTTAAATTATTTCCCAATATTGGAAAACTTCTTCTTTTTAAACTTATTGAAGAAGTTTTTCTCCCACCCAGATCCATCATCTATATATTTTTTTTCAAAAAAACCCCTTTTTATTATTTTTATTTTTCTTGGTTATCTATATATTACCAATAAAATAAAAAATATATTTATATTTAGGTTTAGTTTGGTGTTAATTTCATTAAAGTCTTTTAAAAATATTACACCATTGAAAAATTTAGTCACTCCATCATTTTATAATATAGTTTACCTGATCATCCTTTATAAATTTTCAATGTTACGTTTGAACTTCCATTTCTGTAAAATTAAAATAAAATATATTTTTTTGTATAACACATTAATAATGGTAATACTCTAATAAATAAAAATAATTATATTAGTTTAATTAATATATAATTACTACTTCAGTTATCTATGTAACTGATATTGATAGATATTGTAATTAATTAAAATTAATATTTATTTATTATGGTAAATAATATATTGATTATAATTAATTATAATTAATAATTAATATTTTATGTAACATTATAATTAAAAAACTTGTATAATACTAATATTAATATAAGAGTACGTGTTTTTAACAATGTGAACAATTTTATTCATTAAATTAATATTTTAATTACTAAATATATTTTCAAATATTCAATTATTTGTTAATTATTTAATTATTTATTAATTATCATGTAATTAATTATTAATATGAATAATAAAAAATTATAAAAATTGTATGTATTAAAAATTATTAATATTTATTATTACTAACCATATAGTTAGGGTCACAACATAGTGGTAAAAAGATGTCTTATAATCCTAAAACCATTATCCAAGATCAAATCCAGATGGCCTCTTATTTGGGAGCTTGGAAATTAAATTACTACTTGTGTGGGGACCGCACAACATAGGCACATAAGAAGTATCACTCGTTCATGACAATGGGGGGGACAATAGTCTGATGGGATGAGAGATTTATGGATGTTGTGACATCTATGGATCGGTAGGGTGTGGCGATAGAGATACTAATAGGCACAATTTGGGAACCAATTTGGCCTTGGAGAAGCGCCAATTATTGTTGGTGGTGGAGGTGGTATATGAAAAATGGAACATGCTTCCCTTATCAGTGAGAAAAAATGATGTGCAGCTCAATATAACCCAATGGTGGGTTTGTTTGGTGATATTTAGGGCTTGCATGTGATGATGACTAGCAGAAAATGAGTGATGGTGGTCAATATGCATTAGGGGCTTATACTGCAAGATATTTTTTGGCCTATAGACTAGGGCCATGGGGCCAAGTATATTTGAAATTGTATGCCCGTGGGAATTTATGGCCATGTAATGGTATCCCATTGCCAAGAATAAAAATTGATTCATAATTTATAATAAAAAATAATGGGATTCCCTCTTTCTAGTTAAAAAATAATTTGTAATTACAATGATTATAAATTTTAATATAAATATTTATTTATTACCTATAATTATATATTATTTTTATAATCATTAAAATATATTTATTTATTAATTATATAATATGATTATAAATTACTAATATTCTTAACATAAAAAATTATTAATACTATTTAATATTTAATATAATTAGTAGTATTGATATAATTAATATTATATTATTATTATTATAATTTATGATTATAAATTATAATTACTCGTGTAATTAATGAGGAAAGAATGAACCTTCCTCTTGGTTACCTAGTTACATGGTCTATGAAAATTTCCCATGAAAAACTAAACCCACACATAGGATTACATATGGTTTCTAGTTTGAGAATTAATGCACAAACAATGACATAAGAATTAAAAATAAAACATGATCTAAATTCGTCTTTATTGATTCATGGTTCCCATGTTTTGTGGAGAACTTTGACCCCTTCTCTATTTAAGTTTTTCTAAAATTTTGTTTTAGTCCTTCAAATCCATAGCCCCAAGAACCAACTTCTTTGATTTCTTCCATTCCATAGTTTTCAAGGCCTCCTCCTAGGATAGAGGAAATTGATTATGTACCACACAAGGATGTTCTTCCTTTTCATAATTTCATAGTTTAATGTGGTAGTTGTGTCAACTACATTGTTGAGTTATTAGGTACTGGGACATGTATCCTTTGTTTCTTCTATTTTGGACATGTGGGTGGCTATCCTCAACTTTAATGATTCACATGCTCTATCTTATGAATCCATGATACTTTGTTCATATAAACTACTAAAAAAAGAGCTACTAATATTTTTCAACCATGGGGATGAAATTATTAATTATTGTATATATTATCTCTAGTGTCCCTTTAGAGGATTTAGGTACACTAACAGACATATCTAGGTCCAAAACAAAGCATGAAATATGTTCCTTGAAATAAAGACCCACAAATAATGAATTAATTCTTGTATGAGAATGAGTTGTAGATTAATTTCTAGCACTAAATACATATTTATGTTTAATTTCATATGTCAAATTCATCTGAACTAGTATTTCATTTTTTGGTGTAAGATAGTAAACCTTCAAGGGCCATCTATGTCCTTGGATAAATTCTATTCATTACCATATCTCACTTTTACCTCAAAGTTCCCTTGCACTAGCACTGAAATAATGTCTTCCCTAGCATTATAATTTTTTTTTGTGGGGTAAGCATCACTCTGTCTATGTCTAAATGTAATAAAATCCCATAAAATTTTTGAATGAGTAATCTTGGCCCCACCATAAATATAATATTTAAAAATTATTTTAGTATCAAAAATGTAATTAACTATAATAATTATACCATAGATGTTAATTAAAAATAATGTTGTAATTGGTTATCTATAATATAAAATATAAAATTTATAAATTAAATGAGTAATATAGTTGAAAAAATATATTAATACTAATGTTAATAGTAATTAAAAATTTAAATAGATATTACATGGAACCAAAATACCTCTAAACCATTTATTAAAATAAAAAAACACAAATATGAAAAATATGGGGTCAAACCAGAAAACAATCCCTCATCCAAAATAAGAAAAAGGGTCTTAGTTAGATTTAACGATCATAGTACAATATTTCATTCTCATATTCAAAATCAAAAAATGAGTCTGAAATATAAAAATATGTTAATTTTACCTCGTGAATATGGTTATTTAAAGCTTATAATTATTCCATTCTTCCCTAAACCTAAAGGAATTTCCTTTCAAAAAATCCCATCATTAACCAAGGCCTTTTTTCCATTTTTTAGATCATTCTTTTAATAGTATCTACTATGAGAGGCACTATCATAACAAAAAAATTAGTTTCATTTAATTTTTTGTGACTCATTTTAATTTTTATCTGCATTATAATTTTAGATAGTCCATGAACCTGACCTTTTTGTCTCCATAACCAATGGGACTTAATTCCACACAACTACCCTTTTTTTGGAAGAATATTCAATTCTAAATGATTCCCAGAATGACCATTCCATCGATTTAAAGACTATTAAAATAAAAAGTACCCATATTATCCAAAATAAAAAAATTTCTATACCATCATTAACATGAATTTCCAAAAAAATCAGCATCCTTTCTTCACTAGAATATCAACAAGATTCCCAGAATCCACAAAGGTTAAATCATATGAAGATCTAATCCCCTTTTGAAATCCTTACTCTCTTAGTTAAGGGTTTTAATTAAAATCATTTTGATGATAACCAAAATTATAAAGGACACTCAATAGGTTCCCATGTTCCTATGAACTAGCCTCCCCATCTACAATTTCCATAGATTCAACATTCATGGGGGTTTCTAAATATGTAAAAACCTCCTTGGTTTTTAGAAAATTTTCAAATAACCTTAAATTATTCCATTTACACACAATAATAAGTTGTAATCCTATATATTAAGCTCATAAATAATTTCTATTTCATATATTTCTAATGGATACACTCTCACACATGTCTCAATATCAGGTACCTCAATCATATCCATTAATCCTACTACATCAGTGTCCTGCCTTCCAACCTCCTAAACTTTACAGGATTCATGATGTAGACAATTGGGCTCCAAGATAGACTCATTACAACCTAAATAAATTTGTACATATCCCCTAATATCTTTAACCACCCCTATCGAGGTAGTGGTTGTTACATAATCCCCTCCATGTGAATTATCAAAACAATATGCATCCACAGGACAACCCTTTTTTAGACTTTGGAATTTTTCTATTGAATGAAATTTTAAGACAAATGTAAGAATATATAATAATTAAAAAATTTGTATTGATTATTAACAATAAAATATAGAGAATAAAAAAATAGAAGATTCTTAAACCCGTTTTGATATAAAATGTCATCATCAAATGTTTATAAAATGACCATATTGATCAAGGGATAATAATGATCTAACCCAACAGATATCCTATATAAATATCCATATATGGAATCCCTAATAAATCTATCCATTTTCATACTTATTTTAATTACATAGGACAAACCCTAAAAGATGTGGGGTTCTATAAAATTTATTTTGACCAAAATATCCTTACCTAAAAATTTTCCTTGGAGTAATGAATGTTAAAAATAATGAAATTTACCATCCCTTATTAAATGCATAATATACCTATTTCGATCACATTATAGATACATCGTAGATATTAAAATCTAACATCCTCCTATATAAATATGATTTGAAATAAACCCCTACTAGAGGTTTTAAACATTAAAATTTAAAATCCCCAAATGGAAGATGAATAGGATATCAAATAATCTGTATTACAAGATTTTCTCCTTGAAGAAATCATGACCCTCACAATAACTAAATACTAAAATAAATTTGAAATAACATCATTATTATTAATAACATGGGTATTGGTATCCATTATACTATATATATGTATATATATTCTCATGGAAAGGATTTAACACTTTACAACAAAAGATTTAATAATTTTCTTGAACAATCCATGATCCATGGTTAGGAGAACCTTCCAAAATCAAGTTTCAATTAGATAAATAATTATATAGTTTCTCATTAACTATTTATCAATAACTCTTTTAAAAATAATAGTAATATATAATAGTGAAACTCATGGTAGTCTTCGAACAAGGATCGACACAACCTACCTTATCCTAGTTTATTCTTCATCTTTTTTTATTTTTTTTAATTTTAAAAAGATAAATTACATAAAATAAATGGTGTTGATGAAATTTTATGATTAATGGAAATAAAAAAAATAAATCTTGAATGTTTGAATTAGAAAATAATGGTAATATATAAGAAATATGAGTTTAGATAACTAAATTTGAAAACAAATTTAGTGGAAATTCAATATGAAATCATTCCTAACCAAACTATGAAAAATTACAAATAATTATATTCACTCTCCTTATCTATCATATAATTGGCTTGATACCTCTCAATTATAACCCTTCCTTGGTATATAATTACGGACTATATCACATAGTAACTATTTCAATCACTTCTATACCCTCCCATAGTGGCCAATAACTATAAAACACTCCTAGACCCTTCTAATAGCCTTCCAACATATAATTAATGAGGAGAACTAAGGGGGAATGTGTGAATACTAGAAGTGAGAGAAAGAAACAATGAGTTACACAAAATTATATTGATAAACCATCACGTTTATCATGAATATTAAAAATATCCTCATAAATATCAAACAAGAGAATTTGAAGTAAAAAAACAGTGAAATTAAAGAGTGAGGAATGGGGGAATCTCATTTTCACATCCATAATAGGCATATAGTTTCATTTCTGAATTTAAAAAATGAACAAATATAAATAAAAAATATATAAAGTGTGGTAGAATTTTTCCATTGACCAAGTGTTTATCCACAATTGAAATAACCTTCTTATTTATCTAAAAAGTTGAGAAGAGTATTCTTGTTCTCTCTAGTATAGCTCCAATATGATATCCATGTAGATGGCATGGGTTTTTACTGCACAGAAAATGTTATTTTATTGAATATTATAACCAGTTTTATTTTTCTGCAAAGTGATTTGCGATCACTACAAGACCATTATGTTACCTTGATTAATGCATCATGTTAAAATATCTTAACATATTCCCAATTTGGTTATCAATTATAAGTATAAAAGTCTCTTTATTCCCTATGTAACACCCCAATATTCCACTGTATTATACCCTTAGAATAATGCAACAGCTTGCATTGTACGTAACATTGATTTTTAACACACCACGAACTATCAAACTAGCCGTTATGAATAGTAATACCATTTTTTTGAAACCATATAAATTCTATTTTTCAAAATGGACATCATTTTTGGATTCAATATATCAATATTTTCTTAGGGTAATTTTTTTGTATTTTTATGAAAACATTCAATTTTTTAGGAAAAAGTGAAAAAAAAACAGCGTTATTGTTTAATACTAAATTTTTATTTAAATAATTATTTATTTTATTTATATTTATTTTAAGTAAAAATATATACATAATACCTATATTTTTTCAACGTAATTCATTGGAGTCATTTTATAATAAAAATATATATTTAATTTTATGGAACTTTTTACCGTCTTTACCCACTATCTTGGCATGAGAGAAAATTTGCATAAAACATTATCATACCACATATTTGAATTAAATTTCAAAAATCTGAGAGACATGGTTGATATTATTATGTAATGTTTTTAATCAGATGAAAATTATTTTTGGTGAATAGTAACTATTGACATTTATTTACCACAGTTAAAAGTAAATACGTTAATTAAAGGTAAAAATTATATTATTATTAACCTAATATGTGTTATAAGTCTATTGGATATGTTTATTTCGACAAAAAAACTTTAGGAATAAAAATGATCCTTTTCGTCAACTTGGATTAGATTATGACATTTATTATTATTTAATTTAAATAAGTGTTAAAAGTGTTAAATTCAAAGTTTCATAACTAAAACATTTTTAATTTATGGTTAGACAAAATATAAATTAGACTATAAATATTTATTATTGAGATAAAAAAAATTTCCTACATTATTGTATTTTATTTTAATTTTTATACATTAAATAATTAAATTCATTTATGACATAATGATGATATCGTAATTACCTTATTAATGAACGATTAAAATAATTGATATTATAAATATCCAAATCAATGTAAATTTACACTTTTGATTAATTCAAGGAATTTTATAGGTTATTATGACATTTTAGGGTTATTTGAATGAATTTTATCGAATTAATCAACTTTTTAGGACTTTACGAAAAATAAGATACTAAATACTGTCAAAATTGACATAATTGAGTTTTCAAAACAAATAATAAATTATAAAATGATATAATAGTTCTAAAAATATAATGTTTGGCCAAAAGACATATATAATAATTTATGTTTCATTAATTAACCACTTGGTGGTCTTCTTAGAATTTTATACTAAATTTCTTAACCGTATAATATAAAAATACAAGGAGACATGGTAAATGTTAATCTATTTAACCAAGAGATAAATCTAAAAGATAAGGTTAATATGGTGACCTAAACCTATCAAAACCCTATTGGTTGAAATGTTTTTGGCAAATCCCCACATCATACTTGAAATAAATCCTTTTGAAGTTGTTATAAAATTAATATGATTGTATAATAAAATAATATTTCAAGGTTTTCCTAAAGTGACTCTCACATCTCTTATAAAATGGGTACTTCCACTTCCCTTAATTTCACACCTACAAATACATTTGTCTCAGACAACCCCTACTAAAATTACCTCCCAACTACCCTCAATTAGACCTAGAGGCCTTAATTAAGTCTGAAATTCAACCTATGGAGCCTTTTTGATCATCTCAAAAGGAAACACCTGAAAAGAGGTAACAATTTCACCACCTCTTCCAAATTGCTTTTATTCTTCCACTTCGTCCTTATATGTTGTTTACATACCAAAATAATGACTCCAGTACCTTATAAATTATTTTATGTTATTATAAATATGTTAACACAATATTCATTATTCTATCCATCCTAGGAATGACAATCCAACATATGTGTGTACGTATGACTTACTGTCTCCATGTCATGGTGTAGTTTGTTATTCAAAGACTTCATTATTTTGATGGGTATAATAATGAGTATAATTGATATAAATAATAAATATAACATGCTAATTATTATGTATATATTATATACAATCCAATTACATATGCATCCACCATCAATAGAATGGTATTGTAACTCATGCGTACGTACGGATTACCGTCTCCTTGAACGCGATGAGATTAATTCCCCCTCGTACCCATTCAAGAATAAATATAATTTTATGATCAAAAAATAATATTTAATAAATTAATATCAGTATGGATATAAATTAAATTCATCTTATTCATAACAAACACAACTTATATTAAAAATGTATAAAGTAAAACGAATCATTTAACACCCGAAACAATGAAACTACTAAATTATTATTGACAAAGAAATATTATAAGATTATATATTATATCATATATATGTATTTGGTTATATTATAATTTAATTAAAATTATTTAACAATTATAAAAGTGGTTAAAATACCCTTGACCAAGGAAATGTACATGGTATGAGTTTATTCTACAATATCTTCATTATCTGAGGTTGTATATACTTGAGTATCTACATGGACCTCTTTATCATCCACATCTGTGTTTCATTAAATTTTATTTCAAAAGATTTTTACTATTTTCAAGACAATGGGTTAATGTCATTTATACCCTTGTATGAAATTTTTAATGATATTTATAAATGAATCATTCCATCATTTTCTAAACAAGGTCCTTTACGACCTTTTTGAAAAAATTATGGAAATAATTATTTATAACTTCTATCATAGGTGAAACTATTTTTCTCTATTAAAACACCTTAGATTCTTGCCTTACAATCTTATAAGAATATTTTAAAAAATTGTATTCTTTTATAATTATGTGACTTTTAAATGATTTCAAAATAAAATGAGGTATTTATTTCAGATATTTTTCATTTCATATATGTCAACATCATTTGATAGATTTTAGACTTGTTTGAAGCTGATTTTTTGTGATAAAAGTATTCCATATTATATATATGTTTTTGTGATTTTTTTGACAATTGATGTGTTATTTTTATACCCTTCATGGTTTATGGATAAAATATTGACATTTAATATGCTAGTTTTAATATGAATGTTTATGTTAGGTTTAATCCTTTTCAGATGAGGAATGCATTGGACATAATAAGTGATGGGTGGAGCCTTCTATAACTCCTTGATGCATCTGCAGGTCATGTGAGAAAAACTAGTGTCTTATCACAAGTCCTTGAAAAAGTTTAATTTGTAGTCTTGGCATGGGTCCTTCACTATGTGGTTATGATGACTGGAATTATGAATTCCATCATTATAAATTTTGCTATTGATATTTCATGTGATTATTCAACTTGTAGAATACGTGTGTGAATAATTAAATGGAATTATTCATTTTATATTTTTCTTATTAATCTGAAGATTATTTTTAAAAGGATTATGTTTTTGTCTTATACATTTCAATAAATTTTTATTCTTATTTATGAATTTTTTTCCTATATTGTTATCCTTACTGAGAATCTGATCTCACCCATTTCAAGGTTTTATTTTTCCCAAGAATTCAATAAGTATTTTATAAATAATTTGTAGGGATATGCTAATGTATATAAGTGTGTTCAAAGGGGGAAAAATTTACTATTTTTTATCTCATGATGTAATATATAACTTATGTTTGTATGTAGTCTTCTGTGGCTACTAAACCAATTAGTCTTTCGAGACATGATCTCTTATGACAATTCCAATGTTATATAATAATGCACCAACTCTTGGTAATTAGGGTTAGGTTATTATATTTTTTATCAGAGGAAGTTAAGTACAAACTAGGAATATAGATTTATAAAAACTATGACTAGCGAAAATTAACATAAGATAGTCTTTTAGGGTTTGTATAGAAGAAGATCCTAGAATTTTGGTAATGTTGAGATTTTTTGTGATTTCATTCAATACATCCTTATTTGGATACAAGAATGTAGTGTAATATCTATCATATATGTATCTATTCGTGAAAACTCTTACAAGGAGTTTTGAGCTTGACATGGGCAATCCTAGTACATTACAATGGGCCTTGCTGCATTCTTGGTCACTACACTCCCAAGAGATATTATTAGAATAATTCACATTTTATTTACAAATTTTTAAAAAGGACTTATGAGTATATACCTCCTAAAAAATAAAAAATTGGTATGATTATGTATTATATCCATAATCATTTCAGTTTATGTTATGTGTTTTACAAGTTTGGGATTATGTATTGTAATTCATAAAGTAATCTATTTGTTTCCATTGTTTATAAATGGAACCAATCGAAATGAATGTAGACCATATAAATGAATGTAATCCATGTAGGGATTTCCCTCCATCCCAAAATAATTATTGTAGAGTTGGTGATGCAAATGGTGTTGATCAACTTATCACCATACTAGGAAAACTCACTCAGGTAATGAATAAAAATCTTAACCGTATGGCGCTCCCTGATCCGAAACACAGAGGATCAATGTTAGCCAGATTCATATAGAAAAAACCAGTAATGTTAATTGGGACTAAAAATCCATTTGTATCTGAATAATGGAATTTTTCTTTTAGAAAATATTTCACGCTCTGGGGATTAGTGAAAGGGAAAAAGTTTTCATGTTAGTTTATCACCTAACGGGAGATGCAAATCAATGGTGGTAATTAATTCAAAACACAAAAGAGTATGAAAAAATATAATATGGAATGGAGGGAGTTTAAAGATATTTTTTAGAAAAATTATTTCCTTGTAACCATCGAGTGGATATGAAAAGACAATTTCTGAGTTTGAGGCAAATGGAGGATGAGAATGACGCAATGTATGAGGTTAAATTTACAAGGTTCGCAATGCATTCAGCAGTATATACATAACCCAAGGAGTAATATTGATCGATTATTTTATGGGATAAAACCATTTCACTGTTGAAAATTAGTCACAAAATCCTTCTCATCATTCAAATATATTATTTCATGTGCTATTAAGATAGAAATGGAATTCTCTATGTATTTTAAATGTAAAGAAAAGTAAGAGAAAATTCAATTTGTTGAACACACTAGAAACCGAAATAAGAGTAATAAGGGAAATTTTGAATATCCATACTATGGTTAATGTGGGAAGAAACACCCTGATACATTCTTAAAGGGAATGGGAGTCTGTTACAAGTTTGGTGAAAAAGGCCACCGAGCTCAATATTGAAAGGAAAAGAAAGAGGATGTCAATGTTGAATGCTAAAATTGTAGATAAATGGAGAATTATTCAAATAAATGTCCTAAGATCCAAAGAAAAATACCTTATAAAATTCCAAGGGATAAATTACAAGCTTATGCGATCACTAATTCTTAGGTTGAAGAACCAAATAATGTGGTGGCAGGTAATTTAATGGTTTCCTCAAGTTTAGCCAATGATTTATTTGATTCTGGATCGTCTTATTGTTTCATATCTAAATAGTTTTCTATGAAAACACGATATTTCCAATTTGATTTAACATGGGAGTTTTCATTCAAAACACCAAAGGGAAGTATCATTAGAACAATATTTTGTGAATCAGGCCTAATTAGGGCCAAAAAATGTTTATTATCTACTAATCTCATCATCATACGCATGATTTAATTTCATATAATCCTTGGTATATATTGGAATTCGGACCATGATGCGAAAATTTATTGTAAGAATAAAGCGGTTACAATTTTCGATGATGACAAGGATTACCTTATCTTTGGAGAAGAAACATTACCACCTAATTCTTATCTATATCCACCCATAGTTGCTCTAATCATTTCAATTATTGGGGAGGAAGACTATGAAATAACTATAGGTGAGGAAAGGAATGTTTAAAGAGAGGATGTACCTATTGTGCATGAATATGTAGATGGGTTTCTAGATGATTTACCAATACGCCCTCCAGAATGATGAATTATGTTTTCTATTGATTTAATTCATGTTTCGAGACTCGTATTGAAGACCCCTTATAGAATGGACACTATGTAATTTGTGTTACTGAAGAAACAACTTGAGTAATTGAGTAATAATGGATTTATCCATCCAATTTTTATCTATGAGGATCCCATGAGATTTTTCTTGAGAAGAATGATGGATCTATGAGTTTGTACGTTAACAATAGGAATATCTATGTTATAAAAATAAATAACATGTATCCCCTACCTGACATTGATTTTTTATTTGATCTAATTCATGGGGATCAATATTTTTTAATGATTTTTCTTTTATATGGATATTATCAGTTGTGTGGGAAGAATGAAGATATTCCAAAGACTATATTTATTACTATGTATAGGAATTACAAGTTTATAGTAATGCCTTTCGGAATGACTAATGCACCCTATATCATCAGGGATCTAATGAATAGAAAGTTCATGGAATATATTGATGACTCTGTAGTGATATTTATTATTGATATCTTTTTTTACTAAAACAGATACCAAGATCTGGAAAATCACTTGCTCACTATTATGAAAACCCTCTGAAGAAACAAATTATTTGGGAAGTTTAGAATGTGTGAATTCTAGCTTCAATAAATTTCTTTTCATGTCCATATTGTCCCTAAGGATGCAATCTCTTTTTATCCTTCAAATACCAATGTAATCTAGGAATGTCCAACACCGACATGTATAATTAAGGTACAATGTTTTATTTCATTAGTAGGTTAATATCAGAATTTCGTCCAGAATTTTTCCTGATTGCATAAACCATTAACTCAGCTCCCATGTAAGGGGGTTAAATTTGTTTGAATAATATATGGTAAAAAATGTTTTGAATAACTGAATAGAATATTATTCAATGCTATTGTATTGACTCTACCATTAGGGAATGATGGGTTTTTTATTTATAGTGATTCTTCAAAGAAATGGCATGGTTGTGTCCTTATGTAGAATGATAGAGTTATTACCTAGGAAACACTGAACCTAAAAATTCTTGAGAAGAACTATCCCACTGATTATCTTGAGATAGTAGCTATAATATTTTTCTTGATGATATGGAGACACTAACTCTATGGTGAAAATGAGAGATTTATACCGATCAAAAGAGTTTGAAGTATATTTTCTAACAAATAAAACTCAACATGTTGCAAAGGATATGGCTCAAACTACTCAAGGATTTTTATTTCACTATAAACTACAACTTGGGGAAGGAAAATAAGTTAGAAGATGCTTTGAACATATAGGATCATGGAGTTTTGAACGAGATGATATTTTAAAGGGATACTATGTTCATGGATGTAGTAAATATGGATATGGGAATAATCATGGATGGTGAAACATCAATACTTTTCCAAATGGTTGTTAAAACATCTTTACTAGGAAGGAAAAAAGTTCTCAGACTAATGATGATGAGTTTCAAAAGAAAATTAAAGTTGTGAATGATGTGAGATTTATTGACTTCATATATGAATATGGAATATTGAAATTTCTAATGATACTATGCGTTCTTGTTATACATGATCTAAAAAGGGTATTTTTGGATGATATTCCTATCTCCAATATCTCTGTACACCCTAATAACACTAAGATGCATAGATATTTTAAGGAACATTTTTTTGGGACAATAACAAGAGAGATATTTCATATTATGTGTTGAGATTTATGGTTTGTAAATAGGTGAAGGTTGGAAGAAAACATCCTAGAGGAGTCAAGAAACCTCATCTCATTCCTGATTGGAAATGGGATGATATTACAATTGAATTTTTCATGGGGCTACCAAAGACTCCTAGAAGGAACGATGAAATATTGGCCATTTTTCATCATCTTAACATGTCATCACATATTCATGATTTAAGAGAATATTTACCACTTGAACGATTAGTAAGACAATATATTAATGAATTTTTAATACTTCATGAAGTACCCATGTTGATTTTTTCTGATTTTGGTCTCCATTTTACATCAATATTAATGAAAATTCGTCAAAATTACTTGGATACTAAAATTCATTTGAGCATTACCTACCACCCTCAAACTGATGGACAATCATAATGGACTATTGGAACCTTAAAAGAGATTTTGAGATCATTCTCCCTTGACTTTTATGTAATGTGGGATCAGTATTTACCTGGGGTAGAATTTTATTATAACAATAGCTTCCATTCAAGTATTCATATTGAACCATATAAAGAGTTTTATGAAATGATATGTCTCACACAAACATGTTGGGATGATGTTGGTTAAAGAAAACTCTTAGTCCCAAAACTTGTTGAATAAACAATTTAAAAGGTGAAGGTCATCTAAACCCACATCAAAGCAGATCAATTTATGCAAAAGAGCTAATACGATAACTAAAGGAATTATTTGGAATTTAAAGTATGATATCATGTTTTCTTGAAGGTATCTCCATGGAATGGTGTTATACCTTTTGGTAAGAAGAGAAAATTCAGTCACAGGTACATCAGACCTTTCAAAATTCTGGAACTAATTGGAGTGGTATCTTATCATTTGGAAATGCCACCAGGTCTTTCCAACGTTCATGATGTCTTCCTTATATCACTGTAGAGAAAATAAATGCCTGAACCAATGCATGTACACACCTATGAAGAAATATAATTGGAACCCGATATGTCATATTGTGATGAACCTATCAGAAATATTGATATAAGAGAACAAGTGTTGAGAAAATAGACGAATCATCTGGTGAAAGTTCTCTAGATAAATCATAAGATTGAAGAGGCAATGTGGGAACCTGGGAACATCTGATGAAGAACCAGTCATATATTTTTATAGAGTAATATAATAGAAATATCGAGGATCAAATTATTTGAAGGAGGGTTGAATGTAACACCCCAAGCCTCCACAATACATTTCCTTTTAAATAATGCAGTAGTTTGGGTTGTACAAAACTTAGGGTTTTAATACCCCATGACCAATAAAACCAGTGATAATGAATAGTAATTCCCCCTTTTTGAAACTTTATAAATTTTATTTTAAAAAATGGACTACATTTTTTTATTTGGAATATCAAAATTAGATTAGGATGAATTTTTGGGATTTTTATGAATACTTTCATCTTTTGATGAATAATGAAAAACATTTCGTTATTGTTTAAACCCAACATTTTATTTAAATAATTATGTATTTTATTTAAATTTATTTTATGTAAAAATATATAAATTATAACTATATTAGTTCAATGTAATTTTTTGGAGTCATTATATAATAAAATTAGACATATTAAATTTTATTGAACTTTTTATCATCTTTTACCCACCTTTTACATACATTAGCAAATTAGCATAAAAGATAATTTTACCACTTCTGTGAATTGAATTTAAAAAAATCTGAGAGTCATTGTTGATATTAGTATGTAAATTTTTTTCAAATAACATGAAAATAAATTTTGGTGAATAGTATCTTTTGACATTTATCTTCCATGGTTTAAAGTAAATAGGGTAATTAAAGGTAATAATGATATTATTATTACACTAACTGATTTACTAATTCTATTAGATAATTTTATTTTGAGAAAAAACAACCTTAGGAATAAAATACGATCCTTTTGGTCCACTTGGATTAGCTTTGTACATTTATTATTATTTTATTTAAAGAAAAGTTAAAAGTGTTAAATTCAATGTTTCATAAATAAAACATTATTAATATAGATCTACACATAAGATAAATTGGTCTTTAAATATTAATTAGAAATATAAAACTATTTCATAAATAATTATATTTTATTTTTAATTTTTTAAAATTATATAATTGAAATTATTTATGACATAATGATGATGACATATTTACCTTATTAATGAAGGATTAAAATAATTGATATTATAAATATCCATATAAATGTAAATTGAGACTTTTGATGAATTTAAAGAATTTTATACAAAAATATGACATTTTTTTGTTGAGTAAATTTTATTTGAAGTAATCATGTTCTTAGAACATTAACAAAAAATAGTGTCAAAGTTTATATAAATGAGTTTTAAAAAAATACTATATTATTAAATGATATATTAATCATAAAAATTTTAAATTCTGCCAAAGGAATTATATAATAATATATATGACATTAATTAAGGACTTTGTGTTCTATTGTAATTTTATAGTGTTTTTATTTACCATATAATAACAAAATACAACGAGACTTGGTAAATGTTAAACTATTTAACCAAGAGTTAAATCTACATGATAGTGTTAATATTGTGACCTAAAACTATCTAATACAAATTGGTTGATATGTTTTTTGACTCATACCAGCCTTATACTTTAAATAAATTCTTTTAGGGCCATTATAAACCCAATATTATTGTATAATAAAATAATATTTCATGGTTTTCCAAAAGTAACCCTCACCTCTCTTATAAAAGGGTACTTCACCTTCTCTTAATTCCACACCAGAAAAGCGATTTTCATCAGCCAACCACAAATAAAATATCCTGACAAATAACACCACTTCGACATAGAGGCCATGATTTTATCATAAAGTCATCCTAAGGATCCCTTTTGATCAACTCAAAATAAAACACCTGAAGAAGAGATAATAATTTCACCACCTCTTTCAAAGTTCATTTCTTCCTCCAATTCCTCTTTATTTTTAGTTTCCATAACAAAAACACTCAAGTAACGTATTCATAAATTTATGTTATTATAAATATGGAACAACCATACTCGTTTTTCTATCCATACTATGAATGACAAGTCACCATATATGCATACATACGACTTACTATCTCCACGTCGTGGTGTAGTTTGTTATTCAGACACTTAAATATTTGGATGGGTATAATAATGAGTATAATTTATGTTAATAATAAATATAATATGTTAATGATTCAATATATATGATATACCATCCAATTAAATATGATTCCACCATCAATAGAATGGTATTGTAGCTCGGGCGTACATAGGGATTATCGTCTCCATGAACGCGATGAGATTAATTCCCCATCGTAACCATTCAAGAAAAAATATCATTTTATGATTGAAAAATAATGTTTTAGAACATAATATCAATCTGGATATGAGTTAAATACATCTTATCCATAAAAAACACGACTTTCATAACAAATCATATAAAGGAAAATGAATTAGTTAACACTCAAAATGATCATACTACTGAAATATTATTAACAAAGAAATATTATAAATTAATATATGATTTAAAAGTTATGTATGTGGTTATTTTATAATTTAAAAATAATTATTTAAATATTACAACTTATTTTAATGTACCCTCGACTAAGGAAAATTACAAGGTAATGGTTAACTCTACAATCACTTCATTATTTGTGGTTGTTTGTACGTGAATATCTACTATAACCTCCTTTTCATCCACATTCGTGTTTCTTAAAAATGCATTTCAAAACATTTTTACCCTTTACAAGAATATGGATTAAATTAATTTATACCCATGTTTTCCTTTTTATAAGATGTTTATAAATTAATCGTTCTGTCGTTTTGTAAACAATGTCTTTTCGTTCTTTTAATCAAAATAAAGGAAAGAATTTTTTTAACTTATATGATAGGTACGACTATTTTCCACCATTATAACACCTTGGAATATTTCCTTACAATATTATAAGAATATTTTTAAAATAAATTTCTTCTTTAAAATTTATTTGAATTTTAAATCATTTCAAAATATAAAGAGGTAGTTATTTTAGATAGTTTTCATTTCATCTATGTCAACTTCCTTTGATGGATTTTAAAATTATTTGAAGTTCATTTGTTATGATACAAATCTTCCAAATTGTATTGAAGGTTTTGTGATATATTTGACTATATATGTGTTATTTTTATACTATTCACAATTTATTTGTAAGTTTTTACATTTCAAATACTAGTTTTAATAAGAATATTTATGTTATATTTAATCCTTTTCGTATGAGGAATGCATTAGACATTGTAAGTGATGGGTGGAGCCTGCAATAACTCTTTGATGCATCGGTAGGTCTCATGAGACAAACTAGTGTCTTGGAACAAGGCCTCAATAAAATATTATTTGTACTCTTAGCAAAAGCCCTTGACTATGTGGTTATGATATCTGGCATTATGCATTCCATTATTATGAAACTGGCTATTGATATTGCATGTGATTATTTGACTAGTGGGATATCCATGTGAATAGTTAATTTGAATTATTCGATTTATATTTGTCATTTTATGCTGATGTTTAATTTTATAATTATTATGTTTTAGTCTTATATATTACCTTAAATGATTATACTTATTTATGAAAGATTATGCTATATTTTTATCCTTACTGAGGAAATGATCTCACACCTTTCTATGTTTTATTTTTACCAGAATGTGAAAAAGTATTTTATAATTGGCCTACAAGGATTGGCTAAGGAATATAAGTTTGTTCAACGTGGGAAAAATATTATTTCTATTTTATCTCATCATGTAATGTAAAACGTATGTATGTATCTAGTACTTCCAAGGCTACTAAACTAATTGAACATTCGAGACATAATCGCTTGTGACCTTGCAAATGTTATGTAATAATGCACCAACTCTGGGTATCTAGGGTCGTGGTGTGACACCCCACACCAAATTTATTTAAGACACTTTTAAATGATATAATATTGATATTTCCCCTTCTACTTGTAAATTATTCCATGGATTCCCCATACAGGTGATTATGTTTTATAAATTAATAGTTAATTATATGTGGTGGAAATATTAATTATGGTATCATATAGATTTAAATACATAATGTATGAAATTGAATCTCATTTGTTATATTGGTTATACATTAGGATAAATTGGAGATTGAGGTTGAATTTGGATAACATGTGATTACAATATATCTTTGGATGAAATTAGTAGTATATGAGAATTTTTTTTGGGGGGGGGATAGAAGTGCATTTCCCAAATCCAACGATGTGGGTTGAAATATTTTATGACTTTGATATAGTGCCTCTCCACTTTTATTTCTTCTCATGAGGATAAGGATTTTTTCTTTCCTTTTCACCTAATATATTTGTGATAGGTGATATTTTTTATGATATTTTCACTAGATATATTTTACAAATCATTTATAAAAAAACATTTAATCTCATATCGGGTAGATTGTATCATATGAAATCCTTTCGAAATTTTATTATAAATGGGTTTATCATCTATGAATATTATAATATATTAAATATCTGGTGAATTATAAAAATCATTGAATTTTTTATAGTTTATTATCTTATATATGTAAAATTTCTTGTGAATCTAATAAAATATTATATACCCTCATTTTTTGTTAAATATCCTCATATCCACAGTTTAATTCACACAATACACACTATATGTGCATTTTAGTCACATGGAAGTCATCCTCGCTTCAATTAATCCGATGAAACACCCTTTAAATCACATGAGACCCACCTAATTAATGTTATGAATCAACATTTTATAATTAAACCGCTATTTTATTATATATTAAATCAATAATAATCTAAAAATTAAAATTTTGAAAAAAAATAATTTATTTATTTATTTAACCATTAATTTTATTTATTTTAACTAAAAAATAAAAATTTCATTTACACTTCATTATTATTTAAAATTCATGTAATTGATATATGAAATACAAATAACATTATCAAAATTTGGTTTTTATCACACCCTAATACATAATATTTCTCACTCTTGTTAAATAATCATACATAATATTTACAATTCACATCGAAATCGACTATGAGACAATATCAAAATTTTATATTCAAAAATGAATTCAACCTTTCTTATTTATGGAATCTATTTCAATTAATTTTTATTCTACCAAATTTATATGTTTTAAAAAGGATCATTAATCTATCTATGATGCATGTTAAAACATACCACATAATTAATCTGTGACACTTATATTTCAATTGAGATATATATATATAAAATTTTTGCTCATATAATAGAAATGGAAGTCGTTATAATGACCTCGACCTACAACTCTCACACCTGGACAAACATGGTTGGTTTTTATACCATAGGTGAACCACTGCATATGTTTGATGTTTCCAACTAACATCAATGGAATAAATATCATATTGGGGAGACTATGGTCATATTATATATTTGTAATAATAGAAAAAATAAAATCTCAGTAATAAATATTATTGAAAAATAACAACAATAGAAGAAAAAAACCCAAAAGTGAAATAACTGATCAAACCAAAAATATGAAAATAATGTAATGATAGGATATAATATATCTAAGTGTAAATATGAATATTAAATAGACAAATGAAAAAAATAAAGATAACAGTAATGACCCCCTTCTTGATCCCCATGCTGGTTTCCTCTCCGAGCTCCAACCTATCAAGTAAGCAATATTCAATAACAAGGTCTTTTTTCCTTTATCCAACCATGTCTCTATGTAATATTCTTGTGTTAAAGATGGAATCTAGATTATGGTTTTAGAAAAAACTAGAATGTCAACACCACCATGTTAAAATAAAACAAGTCTAATAGTAATTTTATGAAATAGAACTATAAATAGATTTATTAGTTTATTAGTTAATACATTATAATAATCTATTTTCATCAGCACCATTTTTGAATGACTTTTAGCATATAACATTATTATACAAACTTTAACCACGTATCCAAGTCATAGTCAAATTAATAGTAAAGTCCCACTATATAATCCTTTTAGAATAAAAGTCCAAATCCTATAAATAATAATTTCAAAACAATATTGTAAAACATTATATATAAACATTTTATTATAATTTGACCAAGCCCTATAACCATTAAACATAACCAAGCCAAGACCTATATTCATTATAGAAAAATAATGCCATTCCTTATAATAATTACATTGTAATTGCTCCAATATATAAAATAATTACATCATAAGATATAACAAAGTCATAATAGAATGAAAAAACACAACATTACATTATAAAACTCAAAGGAAACTTCTTCTAATTACCTTTTAACTTGATATACATTTTCATTCCTCATGTTATGTCTTAATCCATTATTATACTAGTATTAATTTTCATATAATATCTATGTTTCTTTTGTAAATTCAATAATCATTTTTTACATTTTCCAAAGTGATCAAATGGAAAGAAATCACATAAGGTCTCATGTCATGTTAATTCATGAATTAATATAGTAGTGAGATCATTGTCATTAAAGGGTTTTCTCACCCAACAATTGGTCGTAAGATATTACTCAACACTGGTGGATTATGTGGTATCCAAGAAGTTGACCAAGAACATGATTAGCATCACCCATGAATCCATTAGTTACCACACTTGTTGTGTTGTCATGATCTGATAATATTTTATGCACATAAATAATATTAGGCAAACCATAGTGATTTATTATAGTGATCTGACCATTATCCAGCCATTAAAGAAACACTATCAATAGAGAATTCCAAAAATAGGCAATGCATATGAAGATCAAAAGGAATAACTAGATCACACAAACACTAGGATGAAAAACTGATTCAATTATTTTTATGGGATCACACTGCTACAATAGAAAATAGTTTAGGAAAGGAGAAAACCAGAGTGAAGGAACTCACCAGAGAAAAAATGGTAAGCCAAGACATTCATAATGGAATGAAATGCCAAAAAATCACATACAGTCACCCTAGGGTTCAAGAGAAGAGTCTAAATCATTAATTAAAAGATATCATATTAGTATCTTGGTTTAAAATAGATGATCACAAAACATTAAATTCTGGAAATCCTTTAACATATTTAATTTCATTATTAAAAAGATATGATGAAAAATTCATCTCCTTAACTTAATTTCACAATAATCGACTATATTCAGGACATGAACCCATTTCACCATGTTTAAAATTTTCATACATTTTACCAGGTCATTACATCTACCTAGTCAAGGTTTCACATCGTATAATATATTCATGATGTGAAGGTGACTACAATGCATATTATTGATAAACACATATAAAATAGTCCTACTGTTATATAAAAATCCCAAAAATAATTCTTTTTTATACTTTTTCACATTTATACCTAGACTCCACCAATTAAAACAAACAAAAATCCACATACATGTTGTCATTTTCCTAGAATATTTTCTATTCCCCCAAAGAAAATGCCCGACCAAAACATTTTAATTAATAAAATAAACTACAACTAAAATTGGTTTTAAACTCAATGTGGGTCATACCTACAAAAAATGAGATATTAAAACCTTACCAAAATCAAACATATCATCCTAGAGCTTCCTCAAGAATCATTATTGCTCATTTGTGAACATTTTGGACATTATGGTCACATATCAGATTCCTTATACCATCACTCCACTTGAACACTCCCATTCATCTACTGTAATCATACTGGAGGAGTGGTCTTGGTAGAGAGTTAATTTGTACTAAATTCCACTATCCATATCAGATTAAACTCAAAGGTTGCATATACACCAAGCTGAATGGCATCAATATCAATCAAAGGAGAAGAACCAAGATGATTTCATTAATGTTGGGACACAAAAAACATGTCATTCATGGAACTATAGAAATGTGTAAGGGAAAATCAGTATAACATTGGACCCCCCTATTATATCAAATGCATTGAAAAAAATTCAAGTTTGCTTCCCCTATTTTTTAATACGGTGTTTCTACCACTTTAGCCACACTGAAATAAAAAACATGACCCACCTAAAACTCTAGAGATCATCTCTATTAGGGAGAATAATATTTCTTCTTGATTTTCATGGTCACCAACTGCTCATTGACTAGGTGAACATGCACATACATCTCTTACCTAAGACTGGGTCCAACAAGAACTGACTCACCTGCCTCCAACGAACAAATAGTAAAATGGTATGTCATATCATATAAATCCCTAAATTGATCCATCAAGATTGATTCATGGAAGCTATTATTATACAAAAACATCATGAGTTCTATATAATTCTACCAAGAAACACTAAAATCTATCTCACATGATCATATCATATAGTCTAAAATATTAATTATCCATTCCCATTGGCTTTCAGTATGAGGATGCTAGGTTTTACATAGATGAAACTATGATCCAATTTTCATCTGAATACCCTACTAGAACATAGAGATGAAATTACATTCTCTTTCAAAAATGATACTCCTCAGAACAACTTACATTCGAACTATTTTCATCATGTATAGACTACTATGATCATAAATAGTTATGGTAACCCTAATGGGTAATAAATGGGATATATTAATCTATTAATCTATGATCACCCATAATTTATCAATCTTATGTGCAATATTTTGTAATATAGAAATGAATTGTGTAATGACATCAAGCCATTTCCATTCCATAAAAGGTAGAGGAAACAACAAACCATCAAGCCTCAGATAATCGGACTTCACCTATTGATAATTGAATAATTTTTTCACAAATCTAGCTATATCATTCATCATTCCTACACACTAACATTGTATACAAAGATCACAATACATTATTTTTGACCTGATATATATGTAACATTTATTATAATGAACCAATATCATTCATGTTGGAGTTGGTGGTCTAGAACCAACTACTTTGTACATTATTCATTAAATAAAAACCTTATCACATCTTGATTGTTCTTCTACATGACATGACATGTGATAATGTCCTAAGGACAACTGTTTCATTAAAGGGTCATAGAGGATCTCTACTATGATGAGAAACCGGAAGTTCCATAACACTATTCTTGAATGTGTGTTCTATGGCCAGATGATATTATTTGAGGGACACAAATATTACAGGTCATTAGGGGTGCAGACTCATAAAACATTGAGGCACCTTCTCATGGTGTGTTCTCTTGGTAATATCCAGGAGGATATTATGATAATGAGACCCGCCAGTAGGAAATATACATTTCATAGTGTAATTGGATGTTTCTATCTGCAGAAATGTGTATTGGTCCTTAGACTTTAAGATTATTATTAATGGGTATTACAACTCGCACACTTAGATGTATTGATGAAAACTGTGATGACACACTGTTCGTAGTGAGGTAGGATACATTGGGTGCATCCCAAGTAATACCGCATTAATAGATAATGCGAGAAAGGATATGTCCCTTCCGTTCCATAACGGAAGTAGATATCTCAGGCCCTTTGATGGAATTGATATAGCATAAATAAATCCATGGCCATGGTATGGTATGTGCAAATTCAATTCCAGGAAGTCAAAGAATGAATAATCAAAAACATGGGTGGATGGCATTAACATGCCACCCGCTTTATTGGAGATATCGAGACAAAGGGGTTATATTACACGGTAAGAGTTCAGAGGAGGTGACACATCATTGCAGCGTTAACTTCTTTCTCTATGGTTGCCTTGGCGTGTTGTTAGATGATAACCTTGGACATTAGGTATGATCAGCCTAATGCCACTGACAAACAAGCCTAGAGGGTCACACACTAAGTGTGTCCATGTATCTCAGTTAAATATTAATTTAACAAGTTAAATAATTATTATTCCCAACTGTGGTTTAATAATTATTTAAGGATGTCTGATCACATTTATTTTGACAGTAGTTATTCGAGAGAATATATTTTGGATGAAATAATATATTTCTTAGTGAGTAATGAAGTACATTTATTTAAGAAATAAATAGTCATTACTCAAGGTCTAATAAATGTGGTGGAGAAAATGGAAAATAAAAGTACACACCATGTATATTAAATATACATTCCGTGCAATTTTATGGAAAACAAGTACACGCTGTGTATTAATTATTACACGTGGTGTAGTTTTTCCAGTTGGGATTTTGAGGATTTAATATTGTTTTATTAAATGATATTTATTATAATCAGCGTGGGCGCATGTCAAGGAATTAATAATTCGACATGGGGTTTTCAATAAGAATTAATGAAATAAATAAAACGCGTAACACATTTATTTATTGTCATAACTCTATTAACCTCAAACCTGATTATAAATATCCTCGCAACCCCCAACATTTTGGAGATCCATTGTTGTGCACAACGGATTTGGAAATACTCTCAAGCCAAGAGAGAATTTCCTTTCCTCCAAGAACACCCTCATGTTACGAGAGCAAGATCCTCCACCGGATCAAGGCAGTCAAAGGAGGACATCACATGTGAAGGTTCCTTCATGCTAGCACCTGGAGATCCCTTCGGCGACGTCCGGAGATACGTGACACATGTGTGGATCACCGCTAGAGGAATCCTGCACTTTGATTCTACGATGCAACGACGGATCACCAAATCGTGACCAGACACATCAACGAAGAAACAATTCCAACGAGGTAATTCTTATGCATTAATTACATTAATTATAATCAACATATGATGATCCTCCTAATGGGTTCTGGGACTCTTCTTTTCTTTTCGTTCTTCGTTCTATTCTGAAGATATGGAATTTTATATCATGACGGATCTCGGATTGAATGTTGTTTAACATTAAAATTAATGTTGGGATAACCCACCAATGCGCTTCCGCTGCGCCCGGAACCTACAATTAAATACTCATTAAAACCTATAAGAACCCATTATCCACCATGATAAAGAAGAAAAATTCTTCTACAAAGAGACCATCTAGATGGTGAATCCCCACCATATAAGCTTTCCCTCATAGCTAATCCCTCTAGGTCAAATATCATCTCAGTCTTGACATAGTCTGAAATCATGAGTATAATAGATGTGGATGTCAAGTCTACTCATCCCTAATAATAAATAATATCTAGATTCATATATAATAAAAGTTTCATCATCCACTAGTAATCAGAAGTCTTACTCAATGGATCTATCTGCCTATTTTTTCTTATGTAATCGAAAATAACATTCCCCTTGATTGGTTTATTATCCATCCCATTGTTCAGATTCTATAGACACTCGAATCAGCTCCTCTGTTGAAGGTTAAAGAACTCCTAAAAAAATATAATCTTTATGCTCTTTTGATATAGGTAAAACATAAACATCTCACAAAAATGATATTGTATCTAGAATCTCATAATGTGTACTACTATATCTAACTCAGAATCCTGAGTAGTGAAATTCCTCTTATGCGATCTTAGCTGTCTACATTCGAATTTTTTTATGTACAACTCTAGATGTGTCATAGTACATCGTATAAGTCTTACCAAAAATAGCTAAGTTGAGGATTGTTGTCGATGATATCATTCTCTTCATCTAATAATTATCTTTCTCGCAGGACACTTACCAAACAAACTTCACCCATTTCATGGACATCATGGATCTCAGTGTATCCTGGAAGGAGATGTCCTGTATAAAATTCTAATAATAACCTTCTTAAACATAAATATAGTAAAATCTCAAAGATATTCTTGGGATTCTCCAAATATACCATGGTTGGAACCATATCTAGGTCCACTAACACTGTATACAAAGTGATGACATAACCCATTATGTGACTTTATTAATCTGTAAACTACTTACGGCTAGCTTGAAATAAAGTCGATGATATATCACTATACTCTAAATGATGTCCATAAAATGGTCATTATTTTATACTAACAAGGATTAAACTAAGGCTTTGTAAATGAAAACCACCAAAAACATTCCAATAATATGATTAATGGTGAAACTCATCAGGGTCATGAAAACATTTTCTATGTTCATTAGAGCGATAAACACAACCTCAGACTCATAAAATACATACCAAATATGAAAACCAATATTGTGTATGTTTGGGGGTTTAACATTCATGTAATGATACCCAGAACTAAAGTCAATATTAGAGAAAATTTGGGAGCCTCTCACCTGATCATATAGATCATTAATTAATATTAGGGGATTCCAATCCTTCACAGTCAGTTGGATCAATCTTAAATAGTCCAAGAACATGAAAAAAAACAAAAAAGGCTTCATAGAGAAAAGTACGGGGGAACCCCATGGTGATATACTAGGCCATATTATTCCATTTGATTGTATATCTTCGAACTAAAATTTCAATCCCATAATATTTTCTTGTATCATCCAATAAGGTATAATTGAAATTGGATCATCTCCCGAAAACAACATGATTATTAAATATATCTCTCATTTAGGAGGTAAATGATAGAACTCATCAGAAAAAACATCATGGAAATGGTCTACCACAAGATGAAAAACTGGATTTCTATATTCAAACATCATCGATATAAATAATGGTTATCTTTTCCATGAGAAGAATTAATCTTCATTGAATTAGTCTTGTATGACCAACCTCGAGTCCCCACTAACACTAGTGAAAATAGATAACTCCTTCTAGAGATTGAAATGTAACTCTTTACTAGAAATTGTTCATGTGATAACAGTATATAAAAATCTAATCCATGACCAGAACCAAATTGAAACCTTTCATTTATTTGAAAAATAGATACCAAAGTAAATTCTAACCACCCATTTATAGAGAGTAAGTATTTAAATGTTTAATATTCAATTACTTCATTCCTAACTGTGTGTAATTAATCATGATGCCATCCAGGATTTCTAAATCCAATCCCAAAATGTTTTAGAAAGGGATGATATTGTAACGCCACAGCCCTAGTAACCCTGAGTTGGTGCATTATTACATAACATTGGCATTATTACAAGGAATCAAGGCCTGGAGGACCAATCAGTTTTGTAATATTGGAAAATATATTACACAAAGGAAGTTCAACATTAGAACTTAAAAATAATAACAATAGTAATTTATTCTATTAGAAATGTCCAAGACTCCTAGATTAATCCTGAAATTCACTCGTAACTAACTTATTTACATCCATGGAAAATAAAACATAAGAAATGGGTGAGCCCAAATTCTCAGTAAGGGTATATATTTTAGCAAAATACACAAAGTTTTAAGGAATTATATGTAATAAAAACAACATCCTTTCAAACATAAACTTGATCATAATATAGAAAAAATAAATCAAACATTACCATATAAACATGACCATAGATATTCTTCTAGTCGAATAATCACATGAAATAATTAATTTC
Source organism: Viscum album (assembly GCA_963277665.1). Taxonomy (NCBI): domain Eukaryota; kingdom Viridiplantae; phylum Streptophyta; class Magnoliopsida; order Santalales; family Viscaceae; genus Viscum; species Viscum album. The sequence continues at coordinate 370,512,985 of OY728160.1, read as the reverse complement.
ATAATGACAGAAAGCATGATTCCGGACATTAATTTATATAGCATGGCTTCGTGCCCTGATCTAGGGGATAACTGAAACTGGACCCAAACCCGTAGAGCCTCTGTAACTGGAATCCAACCCGAAGAGACAATGTAACTGGACTCCGACTCAGAGAGCCTCCGTAACTGGACTCCTGCCCGGAGAGTCTTCTATAACCGGACCCCAACCTGGAAGTATTACTTTTACCAGTCCCCAACCCAGAACATACTTGTACAATACAATCATCTTAAGAAAAGGTTGAAATGTAACATAAGCATTCGTATTAAAACTAGAATATGAAATGTCAATACTTAAACCATAAACCATGAATGGAATAAAAATAAATCATCCACAGTGAAACATATCACAAAACCCAAAACACAATAAGGGAGATTTGTATCATAAGAAATAAACATAAAAAAAGTGTAAAATTTATCAAAGGATTTTGACATAATGAAAACAAAACTATTTGAGAGAAATACCACATTATATTTTAAAATAATTTAAGAGTCACACAATTATAAAGAATAAATTTATTTTGAATATATTCATATAATATTTTAAGGGATGATTTGATGATGTTATAATTGTGGATCATATCCACACCCACCGTAAAAGTTAAGAAAATATTTTTACCTTGATTTTTTCAAAAAGGTTATAAAGTACCGTGTTTGGAAAATGAAAAATTGATTCGTCTATAAACATATTAAAAAAATTAAAACCAAAGTATAAGTGACTTCATCCCATAGTATAGTAAATAGTAAAAATGGTTTGAAGTACATTTTTAAGAAAACAAGGATGTTGATGATAATGAATTCCTAGTATATACTTACGTAAAAAAACTTCGGATAATAAAGAGATTGTGAAATTAACCCTTACGATGCACATTCCATTGGTTGAGGGTACATTTAACCTCCTATATAATGACCATTATATGTTATTAGAATATACGATAACCATATTCATATTTATTATATCATACAAGATTCATTTATAACTTTATACCAGCCATTTAATATTGATTTTCATGATAAATTAATATTTTGGGTAATAATCACTTTCTTTATTGTACGTATTTTAACTTTTTATTCTTGACGGTACCATTTAGATCGTGATTTAAATACTTATAGAATACAATCATTGATTAAAATATCAAATATATTTAGAGTATAAATATTTATAATAGATAGATATATGAAATGGGAAAAACTATGTATGGAGACGGTAGGTCATACGTACGCATAAAAGTTGTTTCTGACTTCATATCATATTGAATGAAAGTAAGTGAATAAGATATATGAAAGAAGATATATATATATATATATCTTCATTAGAATTATTATTTCATATAATACTTACTTTTTATTAATATATATTTTTATAATCGTAGATGAACAGTGAACGTGTAAATGAATCTAATTGCGTCGTGGAGACGGTAATTTGTACATACGCATGAGCGACAATATCATTTTCTTAAAGGTGTGGAATTGGATGGAATATTAATTTTACAGAGACATTATCATGTTATTTTCATTATTTATATACATATTACTCATCATTATATCCATCCAAATAACATAGTGTTGAATAACCAATTACACCACGGTGTTGAGACCGTAAGCCCAACGTACACACGCATGGTGACATTATCATTCATAGGATGGAATGAATAATGAATATTGTTGTGCCATATTTATTATAACATAAAATTATATATAATATACTGGATTTATTATTTTGGTATTGTAATATAAAATAAAGTGTAAGTGGAAGAATAAAAGAACTTGAAAGAGGGTGGTGAAATCATTACATCTTCTTCGGGTTCTTTCGTTTGATTTGTTCAAAAGGACTCCATAGGTTGGCATTATGACCATAGAAAGGCACTAGGATAAAGTTAGGTTATTTTGGAGGATATTTGGGAAGATTTTGGCTGAGAAAAGTGGATTTGGTGGTGTGAATTTGAGAGAAGGGTAAGTGACCTTTTATAAGAGGGGTGAGTGAAACCTTAGACAAAACTCATTAGATTAATTTATAATAATTTTATATTCGGTTTCTAATTTATAAAAAATTAATAATTTATAGGCTATGGTGTGGATTGGATGAAAACCACACAAATTATAATATTTAGATAGGTTTTGTTCACTATATTAACCATATCATTTAGATTCAACTCTTAGTTAAATAGTTTGACATTTACCATGTCTCTTTGTATTTTTAATTATATTATTACTAAACATATGAAAAACATCCAAGAGAATCCCAACTGGTTCATTAATGACATATATAATATTATTTAAGTCCATTGGCATATCCTTAGATTTTTAGGAATATAATAACAATTACTAAAATAACATTTGTTTAAAAAAACTATTTTATGTCATTTTTGACACTATTTGGTATTTTTTTTTGGTAATTTTAAAAACAATATTACTTAGAAAAAAATTAATTTAATAAACCCTAATATGTCATATTAAGCTATAAAATTATTTTAATTCCAAAAAAGTCTGAAATTAAATTTATTTGGGTATTTATAATATCAATTATTTTGATATTTCATTAATATGGTAACTAATGCATCATTGTTATGTCATAAATAAATTAAATTATTTAATGTCTAAAAAATATAAATATAATACCATTATTAAGATGTATTTATATCTTTCTAATGAATACTTATAGTCTAATTTTTCGAATGTGTAACCCTCTATTAAAAATTGTTTACTTATTAAAATTTGAATTTAACACTTTTAACTATTTTTTGAATTAATAATTATAAATGTCCTAATCTAATCAAAGTTGACTAAAAGAATCATATTTTTTTCATAAGCATGTTTTTGGTCTAATTACACATATCCAATAGAAATAAGACATGTTTTAGTGTAATAATAATATCCTTTTTACCTTTAATTGCCATATTTAATTTTCACCGTGGTAAATAAAAGTCAAAAGTGACTATTCACCAACAATTATTGTTATCTTATTGAACCTGATTTTACTGAAGGATATAAAACATGTCTCTTATATTTCTGAAATTCAATTCATATAAGGGGTAAAATTCTATTTTATGCATATTTTTAAATACTCCTAGGAGGTGGGTAAAAGATGAAAAAATTTCAATAAAAATTTTATATATCTAAACTTATAATAAAATGACTCAAATTAATTAAATATAACTTATATGGGTATTATGTATCTATTTTTACATAAATAATTTTAAATAAAGTAAATAACTATTTAAATGAAAAGTCGTTTTTAACCAATAACACAGTGTTTTCCACTATTCATCAAAAATTGAATGTTTTCAAAAACATACCAAAAATTCACCCATATCTAATTTTGATAATACTAATCCAAAAATTATTTCTATTTTACCAAAATTAAAACATTGAAATTTCATTTTTAATTTAAAATTAAATCTCGATGTCAAAACCAAAAAGCGTATTTCAAAAATAATAACTACAAAAAGATTGACACTTGTCTATGTCTAATTTCAAAGTTAAATTACATACAATGGCCATAATTGGATGAAATGGTAAATATATAATATAATTATACTTCCAAACCATTAATATTTATAGTTGAGCACGTAAAATTCTTTTGATTAAAGAAGTTATTTTCAGGTAAAATTTAGTATTTTTCACTATTCAACCAAATATGAATGTTATAAGAAAAACACCAAAAATTTATCAAAACTGAATTTTTATGTCCTTATTATAAAGAAAAATTTTATTTTGTCAAATTTAATATATTAAAGTTTCAAATATTGGATTTAAAAAGGGTTCTCCATTAAAATGCGGTAAAATTGAATTTAAAAAACATCTTTTATCTGAAAAATTTTATTTTTTCTTTTACTATGTCTAAGAAAATCATAATATGGGTTCTAAAATTATGTGGATAATATAAAATTTAAAATTTAGTTAATAATATTCATACCTCTTTTGAACGGCTAGTTTGGTAAGTCTTTGGGGCGCTTGCACTCTGTGTTGCATGTAGTGAAAGTTATTGAATTACATTGAAGAAATAACATACTATGAAATCATTAGGTTTTACAATCTCCCCTCCATCAATAAATTGTTTCCTCATAATTTGAAATTGTTTTTATAAAATAAAAGGTTAAAAATAGAAAAATACCTTTGTGGAGAACCCAAATCGGAAATTGGGTTAATAAAATTTAGTCTTAATAAGAGGGAAAGGAAAATGAAAATGTCACCACTAAATTATGTTCTCAATTAAGGGAACATTGGTGGTTATTAGAGAACATAATTTGAGAAAAAAAATTAAATATTTTTTAGGAGTGATTGAGGTTGTCAATCACAAAAAAGTGTAAAACTGAGGGCCTGAAATCCATAAATCTATGATGATTTAAAATATCATTTGTTCAACAAGCATAATGTATTAGGATAACGTGTTTTTGGTCTTTAGATCCATTATCTAGTGTTTAAGAATTAATTTCTTCATAGAATAAGAGAAAAAAATATATGATAGGTAGAGTTTGATCATTTAGATAATTTCTACCACAAACTCATTTTACTCTATAAATGATTACAGAACATAAAAATACTCTATTTATCCTAATTGTATATGGTTCTAAAAAATTGAATTTATAATTCATCAATAAAACCTATTAAAAAACTACATTATAAAATATATTACATCACGCATGCCAGTGGTAGGTGATGGACCCTTATAGTCCTTGGTTGTGGGTTCATGTATCACAGCCTTTCTGGACGCAACTGGTTGTCGCCCGACCTCTAGGTTGTGCTTTTATTAAAAAAATCCAAATAAATCATAAGAAATTCATTTAACATAACAATATATTCCAATGACAAACTTAATCCATCCCAAAATTTGGACTTATCCAAAATACATCTTTCCAAACTCATAGTGAAAAATTTATATAGATGTAAAACACAATGAAAATCCTTTTTGCCATATAATATCATGTGAATACCATAATCATGTATTCTTTTAACAGATTGTAACGCCCTAAATTACCATAAAACCTTATGGATTATATTCATGCTTCCTTATTCTTTAAATAATATTAGATATATTCCTTATATCTAAAAATTTTGAATACCCCAACAATGATGAAATAAACATACCATAATTCAGTTCTAAGATAGTCAATAATATCAAATATAATTTATCCAAATCAACAATCTATTATTCCAAAATTACTACCTCAGTATCAGGACCACGGTAAAGTTTATCATTCCTCGAACCATGTATTTTCCAAAAAAGGTTTAACTATTTATTGAGGTACTTTTCATAAAACCATGTAATCTCAAATCCCCAATGAAATAGTGCTATATTTCAATCCTTATTTCCATAATTCATGTAATTGGTATATCATCGATACAACACTGAAATAACATAATCTTTTAACAAAAACATAAGAACACTTGTCATTCCTCTTCATATGTGGTAGTATCATAAAATGATTATTATCCAATAGAATCATTTGCGGTATACTTGGAGGATTTAGACATTGATTCACATAGAGTCCCAACTCCTTGCAGATGAAGAATTATACACAAGAAACATTTCCTTATCCATGAAATAACATACCTGGTGTCCTTTTTATCCACACTCATAACAAACTCGCATTCCCTTCAATCATTTACCAAGGAGATTATTTCCACAATTATCACATATGGGAGAAATACTTCTTTTCGTTCTTCCCTTTATCCATCTTTCTCTTTATCATCCTTTTCTTCTCTGGATTTCCTTTAAATCCATAGGACTCGGATAATTCTTCACTTATCTTATTATAACATGAAACAATTTCTTCATAAGTTGAGAATATGTGGGATACTATTTCACTTCTAGATGATTGTTTAATACTATGAAATACATGAACCTTATTACTCTTTGGATTATACGTATTGTTGGAGTTCTCATTATTTCTACCGGGAACCATTTCTAAACAACGTAATACACTAGGTCAGTTTATGTATCGCAATTCATAATTCAAAACTTGTAAATAAGTTAATATAAATTAAACAGTTTATGGATATAATCCATAATCAAAAAAATGTTTTCTATGAGGAATTATACACTCAAAAACCATTCCTAATGGTTTGTAAAGAAAATGTGAATTATCATAAGAATATCCCCCAGGAGTATCATAACCAAGAGTGTAGCAAGGCCAATTGTCATGCAACTGTTCCCATTCAAATCTAGCTCAAAGCATTGTTTTCGTGTTTTACCCCTACGCACATCAGTGCCAGAGCTGCCTTTACTTACCCGTATCCAGACACAAATGTATTGCTTGGAAAACTTACAAAATCTCTACATTACCAAAATTTTAAGAAGTTATTCTACACTAATCTTCAAAGTGAATCTTATGATAATGTTCTCTAATCAGAATTTATCTAAATCTAGTTTATGGGGTTTGTAATAAACTTCCTATGATACCAAGTTTAATGCCCCGACCCTAGTCACCCAGAGTCGGTGCATTATTACATAACATTGGCATGATTACATAGAATCAAGTCCTGAAGGACTGATCGGTTTAGTAGTCTTGGAAAATATATTATATAAATGATGTTCAACATTACAACTTTAAAATAAAAACAACAGTACTTTATTCCATTAGAAATGTCTAAACATCCAAGATTATGCCTAAAAGTCACTCATAACTAACTTCTTCATATAATGGGAAAATAAAACATAAGAAAGGGGTGATCTCAGATGCTCAGTAAGGGTAAATATTTTTGTGGAAGCAATAAATTTTAAGGCAATATGTGTAATAAAAATAATAGACTTTCAAACATATAAATTAACATATGTTGGAAAAAATAAATCAAACATTACCATATAAACATGCACATAGATATTATACTAGTCAAATAATCACATGAAATAACAAATTTTATAATGATGGAATTCATAATGTTGGGGTTTAATATTTGTGTCACGGCCTCGTGCCATGACATAGTGGAAAACTATAACCGGTCCCTAACAAGGAGAGCCTCTATAACCAGAGTCCAACTTGGAGATCCTCTCTAATCGGACTCCAACCCGGAGAGCCTCTGTAACCGGACTCCAACCCAGAGTGTCTTCTATAACTATACCCCAACCTAGAGGGCTTAATTTTACTGGTCCTCAACCCGGATCATATAAGTCCTATACATTCATCTTAATAAATGTTTGAAATATAACATAAACATTCGTATTAAAACTAGAATAAGAAATGTGAATACATTACACATAAACAATGAATGGCATAAAAATAACACATACATAGTCAATCATATCAAAAAAACATAAATTCAATATGGGTGATTTGTTTCATAATAAATTAACTTCAAAAAATTGTAAAATCTATCAATGCATTTTGACATGGATGAAATCAAAACTATTTGAGAGAAATATCTCTTTCTATTTTGAAATCATTTAAAAGTAAAATAATTATAAAGAAAATGTTTATTTTGAATATATTTTTATTATATTATAAGGGAATATTCTACGATGTTATAATGGTGGAAGATATCCACACCCACCGTATAAGTTAAAAAAACTTTCTTACCTAAATTTTTTCAAAAAGGTTATAAGGTACCTTGTTTTGAAAACGACAGAATGATTCTATTATAAACATATTATAAACGGTCAAACAAGGGTATAAATGACCCTATCCCATAGTCTAGTAAATATTAAAAATGTTTTGAAATACATTTTTATGAAAACACGGATGTGCATGATAAAGAGGTCTTAGTAGATACTTACATAAAAACAGCCTCGGATAATAAAGAGAGTGTGAAATTACCCCTTACCTTGAACTTTCCATTGGTTAAGGGTACACTTAACCACATGTATAATGACCATTGTATGTTATTAGATTATACAATAACCATATTAATATTTATTATATCATACATTATTAATTTTTGACTTTATACTACCCATTTAACAATGATTTTCATGTTAGATTAACATTTCGGGTAATCATCGCTTTCTTTATTGTATGTATTTTAACTTGTTATTCTTGACCGTATCATTTAGAATGTGATTTAAATACATCCATAATACAAACCTAGATTCATATATCATATATATTTAGAATATAAATATTTATAATAGATAGATATATGAAATGGAAAACACTGATTACAGAGATGGTAGGCCGTATGTACGCATAAACGCTGTTTCTTTTTTCATATCGCATTGAATGGAAGTAAGTTAGTAAGATATATGTAAGTACATAAATAAACACCCACACATAGATATATATATATATATATATATTTATTAGCATTATTATGTCATATATTATATACATAAGAGTAATATATATATTTATAATCATTGATGAATGGTGAACGTGGTAATGAATCTGATCGCGTCGTGTTGACGGTAATCCGTACGTATGCATGAGAGACAATATCATTTCCTTAAAATTGTGGAATTTGATGGTGTATTATTTTTACAGAGACATTATCATGTTATTTTAAATATTAATATACATATTACTCATCATTATATTCATCCAAATAACATAGTGTTGAGTAACAAATTACACCAAGGCGTGGAGACGGTAAACCGTACGTACGCATGCATGGTGACATTATCGTTCATAGGATGGATATAATAATGAATATGGATGTGCCATATTTATAATAACATTATAGTATATATAAGGTACTAGATTTATTATTTTGGTACGGTAATAACTAAGAAATAATAAGTGGATGGATAAAAGAACATGAAAGAGGGTGGTGAAATCATTAACTCTTCTCGGGGTTCGTCCTTTTGATTTGATCAAAATAGCTCATTAGGATGGATTTATGACCGAAATAAGGAATCTAGAATAATTGTATTATAGTTATATGTATATTTGGCTAGGGTTTGGCCGATCCAAATGGAACTGGAGGTGTGAATTTGAGATAAGGGTATGTTCCCTTTTATAAGAGGCGTGAGGGGCACCTTAGAGAAACCCTAAAATATTATTTTATAATAAATTCATTTTCGGGTTCAAAAGACTAAAAAATGAATTATTTAAAGGATAAAGTGGGGATGGGTCAAAAAACACTCAACTAGTAGGTTTTACACATGTATGGTTCACTATATTAACCGTATCTTTTAGATTTAGATCTTAGTTAAATAGTTTGACATTTACCTTGTCTCTTGGTATTTTTATATTATATGGTAAATAAACATAATATAAACTTATAAGAGAACCCCAAGTGGTTCATTAATGACATATGAAATAGTATATAGTCTCTTTGTAATAACCATATATTTTTAGGAATAGAATACCAATTAATAATATAATACTTATTTTAAAAACTATTTTATGTCAATTTTGACACTATATGGTATTTTGTTTTTTCTAATTTCATAACAAGATTATTAATTAGAAAAAAAAATAATTTAATCAACCATAATATATCATTTTAAACAAAAAAATTATTGTAATTAATAATAAGTCTCAAATTAAATTTATTTCTGTATTTGTAATATATATTATTTTAATATTTCATTAATAAGGTAATTGTTGCATCATCATTGTGTCATAAATAAATTAAATTATTTAATTTCTAAAAATTATAAATAAAATACCATTATTTATTAAATAGTATTATATTTATAATTAATTTAAATAATCAAAATTATCTAATGTATAACCCTATAATTAAAATGGTTTTGTTATTAAACTCTGAATTTTACACTTTTAACTGTTCTTTGAATTAAATAATAATAAATGTCTTAATCTAATCCATGTGGGCCTAAAGTATGATATATTGTTCCCAAGGTTGTTTTTGTTCTAAATACCCTTATCCAATAAAATTAAGACATGTATTAGGGTAATAATAATATCAGTTTTACCTTTAATTGCCCTATTTACTTTTTACCTTGGTAAATAAAAGTCAAAATTTAATGTTCACCAAAAATTATTTTTATCTTATTCAACCACATTTTACTTACTAATATCAACCATGTCTCTCATATTTTTGAAATTCAATTCACAGAAGTGATAAAATTAGGTTTCATGCAAAATTAAAAATGCTTCTAGGGTGTCGGTAAAAGAAGGAAAAATTTCATTAAGATTTTTGTATAACTAAACTTATTAAAAAATGACTCCAATGAATTATATTGAAATTATATGGGTATTATGTATCTATTTTTACCTAAAATAAATCTAAATAATATGAATAATTTTTTTGATGAAAAGTCAGTTTTAACAAATAACGGGGTGTTTTTCACAATTTATCAATAATTGAAAGATTTCAGAAACATACAAAAAATTCACCCTAAGATAATTTTGATATTCCAAATTCAAAAATGAAGTATATCTTAACAAATTAAAAAAATTGTATTTTCATTTATTAATTTAATATCAATTTCCATTGTCAAAATCAAAAAGTGTATTTTAAGAAATAATAATTACCAAAAGATTGACACTTGTTTATGTCCAATTTCAAAGTGAAATTAATTCCAATGAACAACATTGGATTAAATTGTAAAAATATAATCTAATTATAATTCCAAACCATTCAAATTTATATTTGATCACTATAAATTATTTTGATTGAAAATGTTGTTTTCAGTTAAAATATAAATTTTTTCACTATTCACAAAAATATAATTGTTATCATAAAAACACCAATAATTTATCAAATATAGTTTTTTATGTCCTGATTATAAAGAAGAGGTTTATTTTTACAAATATAATATATAAAAGTTTCAAATATTGGATTTAAAAATGATTCACCATTAAAAGGTGGTAAAATTGCATTTAATAAAATACTTCATTTATCTGAAAAAATGAATTTGTTCTTATATTATGTCTAAAAAACTCATAATATGGATTAAAAAATTATAAGGATAATATAAAATTCAATATTCAGTTAATACTAATAATAAATTCTTTTGAATGGCTAGTTTACTAAGTCGTGGTGCACTTGAACTCAGTGTTGCGTGTAGTGCAAGTTAATGAATTACATTGAAGAAATTACATACTATCAAATCATGGGGTGTGAAAGATAAAAAGTAATTTGATACTACCATATGAACCAAAACACAATAAATTTTAGATAATACAATAATAAAACATTTTACAGTTCAATTTCATGCATCCAGAGTTGTTGGGGTTGACTGCATAGCATGTAGTTGACATTCCCATTTACCATGGGATCCAGTATAACTCCCATATTCTAAACCCTCTAGATGGTAAATTTTCCACTATTATGGGGCACCACGTCATCTACCATGACATAAACATTCATTGGAAGTCAAGTTGGCATTCTACTCAGGGGTATTTGAGTTTTTTCATAGAATATAGTACATATCCAAGTCCTATAACACTACTCCACTATTTAATGTCGCTACAAAACAGTTTTACATTCCCTATCCTTCAGCAAGAATAAACCTCCAAATTAGGGTATGGAAATAAATGTTTCTTGTATCAAGACATGGCACTTATAGTGATACAACAAAATATGGTCATGAGATGGCATCTAACTACCACAGCTGCTCTTCCCACTATTCTATAGATATAACTATCATCGAAGAAATTTTCCTACTAAAAAATAGATCTCAGTTCTCTCAACTAAAATAGCCTAGCCATTGGTGCAGGCCCCTCTCAGGTTCCATTCATTGATAAAAACCGAATTCATCGTGTTTAAAATTCTAATCTTGTGAAAAAACATCACTTATGAACTAATCTCATATAAGATTCCAACATAGAAATTCATCGCCATAGAAATATCATCATCTACTATAGATGGATCAATGAGAAAAAAATCATTGAAATTTACGGCTCATTACATCAATAACATGCCATCCTGTGTTAGGTAAAATAAAATGGGAACATTCACATCTCTCAAGGTTTTAGAATAAAAGTTGATTATAAACCATTACTCGTATTTCATAAAGGATAACTCCTCTAAATACCCAGATTTTTTTTTAAATTTCCACTAATGCTTGGACGGAGCATAAAGAGTGTAATTATCATGATTCACCATCCTGTTTGTGAGTGTCTCCAGGTGCATGATGCTCAGGTAGAGTGACTCATTCTAGAACTCATCTACCTATGTGAATCACTCCCAAGTGAATGTAGAAGGATCATAAAAATGAAACTATATATTCATCATAGATATCAAATATATAGTGTTAAATGTATCCCTTTCCACAGATCTGAAGACCCTCAAGAAGCTATCATGAAGATAAAAAACAATATAATCCCCAATATCTATAGTAATATTTGATTTAGCTATAGTATAAAAATGATTACTACATCTCTCATAATTATTAATTCGATGAAAATGAGAAGGTGTTTTCTATACAATAAAAAAACACTCCTTAGAACATTGGATTACATCAAGTTCAACCTCGACAAATGAAAATAATATAGAACCCATGGTTTATAGTCTCTCTAAGCATGTCTATGAAAGTGACTTGTCCTGACATATGAGTTTTTCATTTTATTTATCATTTATAATAGGAATATCATTTCAAAATTAATATAGTAAAATATATCACATTTAATAAATATGTCCCTATCATGAGCACAAAATGTCAATTAATATCACTACATTCCTATCATGATGCATGCATACTCATATTACTTCATAATGGGTCATGATTGTAAAATTAATGGAACAATAACATCACAAAACATGGGAATCACTAAAGGTGAAATAATATCAACCATAAAAAGAGTACAACATGAACATTATTCCCAAACCCGGGTACTCGACCATTCCCCCATACATTGGACAGTGACTCCAATGAACAAGCTCATTAACAAGACCGAGCATGTTTATAATCTCCATTAACAATTACCATGTAGTAAAGAAATAAAAAATGAAAAACATGCGGCTCTGATACCACTTTGTCAAACCCTCAGGAATGAAACTCTCCCATGATGAATAATTGGGTTGGTTACTGGACCAAATGAATTCTCCTCCTTATTCCGTAGGATTCCAACTAGAAATAGTGGTGTAAAGATCAAAATGGGGAGACTATTCCCCTTCTTGTAGAGTTATAATAATACTGGAAATAAATTTAGTGTAAGAGAAACCATGGATGTTGTACAACAACAGTATAAAACCCAATAGTGAAGTAACCAAACCAACCATTGATACACAAATAAAGTAATGATATGAATGAATATATCTAAGTGTCACGATTATGGTAAAATAGACATATATAAAAACAACTAATTAAATAAATCAAATGCCTTAGTCATGATCTCCATGTTGGTCCAATCTACAAGCTCCAACTCATCCTATATGACACAATCAACGACATGTTCTTTCACCCTTTTCTAATTATACATCCATTTTATATAATTGAGTATCAAATAGTGTCTTAAATAGGGTGTGATTAAGAATTAGTAGTTTGACACTAACATTTCAAGACATAATTATTCTAATTGTATGTGACTGCAATAATTTGGTGAACATGACAATTAATTAATCATATAAAAAAAAAATAATCCCACTTTTGAACCATGTTATAATGCCTCTATGAATATAGCATTACCATAAAACCCATTATTAAAAGTATATGGAATAATCAAATAACTATGAAATTCCATATGTATAACCATTTTAGTATAATTATTCCAATAGCTCTATCTAATAATTTCAGTATAACTTGGAGAAGCCTTATATATAATCATTTCATCATAACCTAACCATGCACTCTAAGAATTATAGGATAACTGGTCCAAGAAATATAAGAATTATTGTACAACCTCCCAAATCATTATAATAATTATATTAAATTCATGGAAATCCCCAAAATAATTATAGAACAAACAGGACTGGCCGTATAAGTATTACATCATATGATACAACATGAGTTATGCTAAAAATAAGAAAGAAACTCAACATCATAAACCAAAAAGGACAATTCATCCAATTTCATTTTATATTTCAATTTCCTTTAATTCATAAATGATACAGAAATATAATGATAGTGTACAAAACCACATAATAGTAATGTATCTCTAGTCATTTCAATAAAGAAGTAATACATTTTTCAAAGAGATCATATCTTAACCGCTTTCCTATGTTCAAACATCATGATAAATCATACTTTAATCCAATATCTATTTTATTATCATTCAAGGGTTAGCTCACCTTATGGATGTCCCCATGTAAGTTCACAACACTATTGAATTCATAGGTGTCCAAGGAGTGGTCCAAACACATGATTATCATCACCAATTAATCCATTATTCAATGTGAACATAGTTTTCGAGTGATCGTAGTGTACACATAAATTATTAGAAACAGACCAAACGTATTTTCTTTATTACACATACCTTTACCAGGTGATCCATGCAAGAATCAAAATAGTTAATTCCAAAAAATAAAAAATTGAAAAAATATCATTAGGAAATTATAGATCATAAAAACATGAAGATTAAAAAACCAAATTCCACGGTGATCAACAGATCACACTGCTATAACAGAGGATTGTGGAAGATAATAGAAACCTAAAAAAGAAAAAAACCTGAGACAAAATGAAATATCAGGATATCTAGGGGGATTTAATCACATTAAAAAAACTAGATGTGTTCAAAGTATTGATATAGGAGGTTGAAACAAGAAATAAAATTAATCATATGTAAAATATCGCATATATACATTGATCAAGAAACATTAATGACATGAACTTCTTCCAGGTCGAAAACATCATGAAAAATGAGATACACTAAAAACTGAATTTTCACTTGTTAATTTAAAAAATATTTATCATTTTAATAAGATATAACCATTTCATTGAATGAAAAAATTTAAATCATTGTTTTAGTTAATATAATCTTAATGTTTAATGATTTAAATCAAGTAATAGTCTCTCAACCTGAAAATGATGATCAAGAATATTTTGATGAAAAACATATACAAAATTCCCTAAGTCCTCTATAACCCCAAAATGATATACCCCTAATCCATTATCACACTTATACCAAAAATAAATTAATTAAAATAATCATACATTACTAAAATCTAGACAATTTTCCAAAAAAATCTCACATACCCCAAAGAAAAGGCTCACCTGCAATGGTTTAAAGAATATAAGAATATAAAACTAAAAGAAGTTCAACAAAAAATCACAGTGTTAGGTACCTAGAAAAGATATGATCTTATAGTAATACAATATTATTTATATATTATTCACTCTAAAAACAAGATACAATTATAAGAGTTTTAATCCAAATATTTTTTCATCAGTGTGATATTAAGGATATGGGTTGGTAGGTTCAATGTTTAGAAATTTAGGCTACAAAGTGGATGATTGACTCATTAAATATAAAGGATGGTCTAACATTAAAAATTATAATAATCATGAAAAAATTAACCCAATCATGAATTCCCAAATCAATTTTCACACTTTTTAAAGTAAACCACAATTTTTGAAAAGTAAAATAAAATAAAAGATAGTTCTTATTTGTTTTTATATTTTTTATACAATATTTATTTTTATTCTTTTTCTATTTTTCGTGAGTATTTGAGGACAAGGATGTATAATGAATTAATTATGAAGCATCTCATTTTCAATTAATCTGGTTTATAACTTATAAAAAAGATAATAATGTATTAATTTACAACACATTAATTTTATTTTTATTTCCATTTTTTAGACTTTTTCAAAAAGAATAAAATAAATCATAATATGATAAAATATTAGTGGTCCTTCCCTCAAATGGAATCCAACCCCAAAAACATCCACATAATATTACAATTTCCAAAAATAGTACATGGAGTACCGTATTTCCCTATACATTTTAAACTACTATCATAGATGGAGGTGTGTTTTAGGCTTCCCATCAAATGAAATTATATACATAAATTATTATAGTAGTAGTGGGACATGGGTTATCTCTAAAGAGAATATTATTTTGGGTGTTATATATTCCTTTTTAATGGGGTTCTTTTGGGAAACCACTTATTTTATTGGATTGGATTTAAATTCAATATTATAAATAGTTACTTAAAGTTGGATATCCCCTAATTTTTTATATTAAATCATTATACCATTTTTTTAACTCTTATTCACTCCCCGAGTAATGTTTAAACTAAATAATTACCTCACTAAGATGTTTTCGGATTGATAATAATGGAAAAAAATCAATGAAATCTATAGTATCAATTTTCATAGTAATTATAAACATGTAATCACCTTGGAATAAACCCACTACTCATAATCTTAAGTAGTGGTGATAACCTATGTAGAATATTAGGGAAATAAAGAATAGGGGTGATAATTTTGAAATTCATTGGCCAATAGGGAATTTATGAATTCCTAGATCATTCAAATATGTATAGAGGAATGAACATGATATAAAAATAACTAAAAGTCATAACTCATTATTAGGGGTAAGGTTAATCTCCTCAGCTCATCCACTAATGGAACAACCTTCCATCATAATAGTCATTATTATATAATTAAAATAAATTAAAAAATATTAGATATGGATGATCAAGTGGATATTTTTAAAAACCCCAACCATTGATTGAATAGTTATATATATAGATATTCTTAGTAACTTTTATACAGTAAACCCCCTTCTATATGACTTATATAGACACACATCCTAAAAAAGTTGATAACTTCATCAAATTCTACACATAATTTTTATTCATTCATTTTTTCTATGTGTATAGTTTTATGGTAATGATTTGTAATATTCAATCGTCCATAATATTTGATATTCTCCCAAAAAACAATTGTTCGTAATATTTGGGATGATCACTATGTGTCTACATCAAGGGGTTATTCTACAATTTTTATAATCTAGAAAGATTGAAATGATATTGATTTTATTTTGAGCTATTATGGATGGGAAATTAAGAATTAATCACCATGTTCATTCTTATATAGCATGTAGATCCTTGGAATAAAAGTAATGTGGGGGTATTGTACTCATTATCCATTACTAAGGCATGTAATTTACCTGTACGTAGCATTCAAAACATGATAATTAATAAAAAATAGCTTCATAACCTATATATTACCCTTATATAGGTCAAGATGACACTTATGTAACATTTATTTTATTCTAGTGAATTTTTTTAGTGACCTTTTACCCTAGTGTGTCCTTTATAGCATAGTAGTATCTTTGACACAAGTTTGATCAACATGTACATAGCATGTTGAGTGTGGAAACTACCCTTAAAAAACCATTAAAACATTCCAATGTTCATTAAATAGTTTATTTAGTATACATTTATATATATTATAGAGGTTTCATTATAACATAGTGGTCTTAGATCATTTGGTCACATGGATATGACTGAATGTTGTAATGGTACACACACTCCAAGAATATATCTACTAATCTTTAATAATTTAATAAAAAACCTTTTGTGTGTTCCTCTACAAACTAACATTGTTGTATTATGTTGATTTGTGGCCTAATTATTTTTTAATCATTCACATGGAATAAATTAAAACACTATTAAAAATAATTTTTACATCCTTGATTTATGTGCTTCTATTCAATTAGATTTCAACATATTATTCAAACATATTCTACCATTCAAACCATCCTGAATCAATTTCCCCATGTTTTGTAAAAATCATTGGGTTGGGTTTTGTCTTCTTGGGGTGAAGTGCACACTACACTGGAGAGATTGCATGGGAACAATTCACTCGAAATGTCACGAATGACCACATTTATTTTAATGGATTATTGGGTTGGAGGCTTAAGGTCAATGGTTATTTTGGTAGATCGAGTGTCTCGTGGATTTTTATAATTTTTCTTATGATCAGTTTCATGGAATCTTATTTTAGATATAAACTTGAGATAACTGCAATAGAGGTTGTGTTTCTTTCCTATAGTTGGTTGTTTGTGGAGGAATTAATGTGATGTGGTCAATCAAATGAATTGAGGTAAACATTATTATCATGAAAAATTGAATATAGAGACTCACAATCAGTTTCTTATGGTTGATGTAATACCCTAATATTTTAATGTAATATCATATTCTTTAATAGTGTATATGACACACAACACAAATCTCAAACCACATGTGAAATATATAACATAAATATGACTATTATAACCATCATGTTGAATTATAATATATGAAGAATTTAATTAAATTATTAAAATAATATGGTTCACATGTGTAAAAATAATAATTATTTATCAATTTAATATAAATTAAAATAAAAGAATTTTAATGTAAAAGAATTGTTTTTCAAATAAATAATTATTATAGGAATGAGGTGTTTTTAAATTAATAAATTAATTTATTCGCTAATGTTAAATGATTATAGTCAGAAATATATTTTATATTCTATAAAAAAATTATAATTCATCGTATATTTTCTATAGGCACAAAATTATAATAAATCTAGTTTCTTCTTAATAACATTGTATTTTTCCAAAATGTGGTTGCATCACATGTTTTGAACTTGTTATAAAATTAATTGTCACCATATTTATAAAATTAAATTTTAAAACTGAATGTTATCTTTTAAATCATAAATTAAAAATAAAATTTGGCTAAATAGTTGTAAATTTTCTAAAAATGATTATTTTTCTATATATAATGAAAATATGACTTTTTATTAAAAATGTCATTTCTTATCAATATAGTACGTAATTAAATTTCCATTATTAAATTAATATTATTTAATAGTACGATAAGTATTATTTACATTATATATAATTTAATTAAATATAATTTAAATATCCTTATACCTGAAATTGGAATAATTTTTTTCTTTGAAAATGAATATTTCATGAAGTGGTTTTTAAGTGAATAATGTTACTCAATTTTAATTAATAAATATTATTTTTCATATTTAAAAATTTAAATTAAATATATAGATTATATATATAACAATATGATATCAAATCTATACAGTAATTATTACTAGTCAAATATTTATTGTGGGATCATATTATTAATGAAAATTCCATTCCGTGAAAAATATTTTCCTCTACGATAATGGATTAATTTTTAATTTAAATAATGCAAACTATTTCAATTAAATTTTATAAAATGGATTCAATATTGTTTATCAAAATAATCTATATTTATTATCAATTTAAAATTATTTTTTGGTTATAATGAATAGTAAAAAAAATTATTATGGTTAAGGTTAAAAGAAGGTTTTCTGTATTAGATTCACTTATTTTAAAACTAATTTTCCACACAACTACAGTTTTCTTAAATAAATATTATATCATATTTTTAATCAACGGGTCAATATTATCAAATAACTCCCATTTTAATTTATCCTTAACTAATAAATTTCATAGGTTAAAAAACAAGTTACCATGGTGGATACTAAAGTTGTAGAAGTGACTAAACATAGATGAAAAGGGGATAACATGTTAAAAAAATGTTAATTTTTTTATTGATGGTTTTCATATGACATAGCATCCCTCCATCCACGTATTTATCAATTTGGAAGTATCGTGGTAGAGGGTGACAACACATTATTGAATAGTTTTGGTATTTATAAAAATGGCACTCCTCTTTAATTATAAAAGTTAACATATCCCCTAAATTAATCATCCCGATCAAGAAATTTATCTAGATCAAACAATAGAATATATATATCCAAAATACCCTTTTAGAATTAATATATGTTATGGTATTCCAAAAAGTCAATCTCGAGGGTCCTTAATAAAATATACAAAGGATGTTTTTCTAAAAAAAAGTTAATAGTATTCACCAAGCTATTTAATTTTACTTCTTATATTACCACATTAAATTTGGTATTAAAAATTAAATATAATAAGAATGTTATTTTAAATATGATGATATATTGTTTTTTTTATTTCATAATACTTATCCATATCCTTTCCTTTTAAAAGGGAAATAAATTCATCCCTCATGTGTAAGGAGTTATACCGCCTTGAGAACTAATGTATTTTTTTCCATCAATGGATCACATGAATATTCGTAATTATTGAAATTATAAATATATATGATACTTATTATATTATATTTATTTTTTAAAATTAATTTATATTTAAATTTGTTACTCTTTCACCCATTAAAAAATTACAATGTTACTTTTGCATACATACGTCAGATCGTCTCCAAAATGTTATGTGATTTAATATACATGTTTAAACATCATCAAATATTATAAAATTTATTAAAAATTAATAAATATTTTATTTATAAAATAAATATAATTATGTATATGATGGAACAATATAAAATGAACAATAACAAGAACTTATAATAAAAACTAGCATGAAAAATAAAAGTAATTAACAACTGATACAATTGTAGTAATGAAATATTGTTAACAAATAAGAGATAATATTATATAAAAATATCATATATAAGATTATAAATATTAAGATTTTTCTATTATAAATTAATAACATGTTTAAATCCATTATACAATAGGTTTGATCATATCCAACCTGAGGGAAACATATTTTAAGGAACTTCGTCTTAATTACCATTAATTGATTCATATTTTAATGTATTATACTTAATTTAATTTATATGGTGTATATTATATACATTTTAAATTCCATTTCATGAATCCTAAAATCATTTTTTGTTTTATGTTTAAATTTCTATTATTTCATTCAAGGGTATTTCACTAGAAAGTTACAATTTATGAATAATTTCATAATTCAATTTATTTTCATTGGGTTATATTACTTATTCATTTTATTTTATATTATAAGATTATGTTTTCAATGTATTATTATTATAATTTGTTATGATTCCAGTTTTTTATTTTTTGTTTAGATTTGATACACATAAACAATTCATTTTTTATTTCTCTCTTCAATGGTATGTTCTTTATATGATATTTCATGTCAATTTCTGCTTAATTTCGATCAATTTGGTGTTATAGACCTATTTATCTTTATGAGTTGTATATACATACCCTTTAATATTTGATATCATGAATATATTTATATTAATTTATAATAATGTTTTATTTTATTTTATTTCTTTCTTGGGGTTTATGATTTAAATGTTACCAATGTGTTATAGGTTTCTGCGTCAATCTCACATTAGGTAGGATTTTCTAAGAATGATTTTTCATTGAAGGAATGTATTTACTAATTATATAATAAACCCATTTAATTATCTTCTCCTATAGTTATTCATGAAATTAATCATGTAATTTTACCATTTTCATAACATTGATACTTAAAATGATTAAGAATTTTTTTAAGAAAAACCCAATTTTATTTATCATTTCGATAAAAAATGGGTTTTAATCTATACCCATATTTTCATAAAAATGATTAAAATTTATATTTTAATATTATAAAATTAGTTATTAAATTAATTTCTAAAAATAATTTATTTTTTTGTAAAAAATTATTTTTTATATTATTATTATTTTATGAATAATGTTCTTTTTGAGTTTTTACTGAAAATCTAAAATTAATATTTTTTATAATGAAATTGATATAAACAAAAAAAAATTCCATCATAACCAATCACTTATTTTAAAAATCATTTAAATTTTTTCACGGTTATTTTTTTAAAAAAAATGTCCTAATGTTCTTTAAATATTTATGTCCAATATTTTATTTTCAATGAAGAAGGGGTATTTTCCCCAAGAATGTATTTGATTATATTTTATGGTATTTATTTTCATAATTGAAAGAACCCTTATTATTCTTGTACTCCACTAGGGATTTGTTATAATGAAAACTTCCATATTTCTTCTCTAGATGTTTTATGATTAGTTTGACCTAGGAAATTATTGAAATTCACCTTCTTGATAAATTTTTTAGTTGATAATTATTTCTTGAGACATTCAATTCTTTATGATCATTAGACATTATAATTAATTTAATTTCCATATTATTTATCATGGATGTTTCTATTTCTTAATCCGTATATCTTTTATATATGTGGCCTTTTAATATGGAATTTATTTTAATTAATGGGGGAAATTGTGATAAATATATTTTATTTATAAAATATATATACTTTTTTAAAATAAATAAATTTCAAATACAAACATGAGGTGTAATAATTATACACCATAAATTTTTTTTGTAAATATATTATCAAGAGATAGAAAAATATATTTTATAGCACACATTACTAAAAATCATGTCTAAAACAACATTCCATCAGCCTATAAGTCACTGGAAAAAAATTATAGATTATCCATTTGGCCTTAAACCCCCCATAATAATCTGTATTCCACCACTAAGAGAAACACCCGCTATAATGATGAGGTCCATCTACTAACATATATGAAACATCTAAGAGAATCTTTCTTTGGAAACCCCCATGTACAAGTGACTAATGTGATGGGAGTCAAGAGTCACTATATAGAAACAAACAACTAATGAATAATCTCATCAACAATGATATCATTAACTCCAGGATAACACATATTGTTTATATATTAAATTGATCATTCAATATATGAATAAATAATTGGACATACTGTGATATGTGGGTATCATTTATATGCATATTCACTCTAAAAATCAATAAGTGTCATTAGAAAAATAAGAAATCTATCATTAAATGGACTTTTGGTGCATACCTACACATCAATTAAAATTTCATTTCATATGGTCTTGATGGTATGGATATCATGATGTATAAGATCCTAACATCTAATATTAATCATTTTATTCATTGAAATTTTATTAATTATTATAAATAATATTATATAATTAATTTTATCCATGGATGCATTCTTATTATCAATTTAAGGATTAAAAATCATGTTTATTTAGTCAATTTAATTTTCATATTGATTATATCTTGTTAATTAATCCGTGATTATTTCGGATAGTTTCTATTGTATGAATAATCATAATAAACATCTTAGATCACCCATTTATTATAATTATTTTCTATAGGATTGCATGAATTGTTACATGATTTATATTTCAGGATATACCAAATGGAATAATGATTTTATCAAAATAATTATTATGTTTAATTTTTTATTTTAAAATGCAATCTGAGTATTAGTTACATATATTGTTTTCCAAGAATTATAAACAATCTGATCCTTTGGGATGATATAACTTCTATCTATAATCCATGTAATAAAATGAGCTCTTACTTGGGGATACTAGAATTGGGGTTGTTAAAATTTGTATCAGATAATGTTTAGTAGTAGCCTTGGAAATAATTCATTGAAAACGTTGATTTGATAAACTACCCCTATGTCTGAATTTTATTGTAATTATATGTATAATATATTATCCAATGTCCGTGTATGATAGAGTTTAATTTTTTTCCAAAATAGACATCATTCGATATATAGTAAAAGTGGATGTGGCTCTGGGAAAGTTGTACCTAGGGGTAAATACTCCAAAACAGTGCATTGATCTTTGACTCAATCATCACCTGGTTTAAGAAAATTCACCGTGCTACACACCTAGTTTTATACTTCCATATGATATTATTTAGATAAAAAATATTTTATTTGTGATCCGTCATAATTTATTTGAATAAAAAATGATTATTAATAGGCTAATTCAAAACCACAGTGTCATATATTTAAGATAGGGAGGAATAATTTATAAAACTATAATTCATTATATTGTTCTCCCTCTATTATTTTTTTCTCACTATGTGATTTATTGTTTTTGTGTATCTATAGAACCCAAATTAATCATCATAACATTAAATACAATGAAAAATGGGGTTATTATGACTAACCAAATTAGATGATGACTAGATTAATAGATATCACGATTATTCTCAAACCATTATCATGATATATGATTAAATACCAACCCCTTAACCAAATATGTGAATTCCAAATGAAGAGAAAAAATTGGTTCATCTAGAACCTAGGTGGTGTAGATCATTATGGAATTTGGGCTCAATATATCTTTTATTAGAAATTGGGAATGAGACAGCTAGGATAATTTCCCAAAGGAATGGGAATATTTTTTACACGTGGAAAATAAGGATATAAAGAAATTAATTTCCAATAAAAATTATAAGTGTTGTGGAGGAATCATGTGAGGATTGTGTTATATAATTGTTTTGTCAATCGTATTTTGATTATAATAATCATGAAGCATGTGAGGATTGTGTTTATTTTTTAATGTATATATATCTCCATATAATACTAAATAAAGAGGTATAGATACCATCATGGGATTATGATTTTAAAGTTGATCATATTTTCATTGTCTTATACACACCTTTTGAGGTTTTAAGTTATGGTATTTTAATGGTATGAATGATATTTTGGGAGAAATTTTATTAAGTGGAGTTATATGTAACAATTAGGTTCTAATTGAATTATTTTTAAAAAAAATAACTTCCTCTTCATATTCATAAATACAATTATAACCTTTAAAGATAATATGACTATTAATTTTATTATAAAAAAAGTAAATTAAGATTATTGTATTTCATGGAAAAAATAAGATGTATTAAAACCATAGTGGTTAAGAGGTGATATGATGAATTATTTTTTTGGGTTTTCATCAGATTTCTAGGAATATTATAATAATTGTATTAATATTTTTTATAAAATAAGAAAAAAAAATATTGTGTGTCTACCAGTTATATATGGAGAGTATTTCGTCCTTGAACCCATAATTTTAGTGTCACATCCATACAACGCATATAACTTGTCAATATAATTTCCTATTTAATATACTATTATTTTTAATTAAATTATTTGGTGTATAAATAATTACGGAATGAATTATGTTTAACATTTGGTGTTAAAATTGTGGTTTTAGAAGATTAATCTATTATATTGTATATCATTTTCTAACCAATTTGGTTTAGTAAATATTTTGATATAGGAGAAAAGTGTTTTCACTATTTTATGGACCTCATTATTCATTAAAATTTTATTTTAGTGCTCCAAGAAATTAAAAACCATTTTAGATATAGATTTTTTTACCAATAACTGTTGAAGAAATTTATTAAATCATAACCCAAGGATGATATTAGGATTATATTATAAAAATATATCAATTAACAATATTTTATAGTTTTATCTATCTCCATTATATAATAATATTTCATCATTATGATGAGGTCTTTGAAAATAATTATAAATTTTCCTTCATTTTTTATGAATTGATGGTATTTTCACCTGTCACTAATCTATGGTTATTGTGTCATTAAATATATCTCTATCATTTAATTGCTTAGTAGAAATGATCTATATTACGCTCTATAATTATTTATACTTTTATTACACAACAAACTAATGCTTTCCTATAAGGAATCCTGGTTCGGTGTTATTCTAAATCAACTTTATAGTCCCCTTTCCCTATTTTTGAATGGATGTTTTATAATAAATATTCATGATATGGGATTTCATCAAATGTAATTTTAGATATAAAAACAATTATTTTTGAAAATGAGATCAAATTTTGATCATGAAATTTATAGAAGGTGTGGATAGTGTAACATCCTAATATTTTTAAAAAATTCCATTGTGCTCGATAGCATATACAACACGCAATACAGAGGTTAAAAAAAACATGAAATATATTATTTAAATATGACCATTATAAATTTGATGTTAAATTTGAGGCTATGAAAAAGAAATACTAAATTATAAAAAATATATATGGTTTTCACAGGTATAAAATAAATTTATTATTTACTAATTTCTTATAATTTAAAATTAAAATCTTTTGAAAGTAAAATATGTTCATTTCAAAAAGAACTAATTTGACGCGCGAAATATCTTTTTATCTGAATAATAAATAAATAAATTTTGTGGATTTATTTTCATGTAATCAATATATTAATTATTAAATACATTTTTTTATCAAACATGTAGTATTTTTCTGAGGCATTTGATAAGATTAAATCTATTTTTTCATAAATACAATGTATTTTTCTAAATAATTTGTACCTCACATTTTAAATACTTTATAAAATATAATATTCACTTATTTGAGAAGCTTTATTTTATAAAGGTATTTTTTGAACTCATCATTTCAAAATTAACATATTTAAATATTCTTGGTTTTTTAAAACATCGATTTTTTAGTTGATATGAAAAATTACATTTTTGTGTAAAAATATCATTTCTTTTTAATAAATTAATTGATTTAAATTTATATTATTTAATTTATTTTTATTTGAATGTAACATATTTTTACCTTATATTATATATAAAATATTGAATTATAATTGAATCATATTTATACTTTATTTTTAATATGTTTTTTTAGTCATAATAAAATTTTCTATAAATTTTTGTAAGTGCATAATGTTTCTCTATTTTAATTAATTAGAATAATATTTTATAGAAAATAATTTAAATCAAATTTATGAAATATATATTTAAATATATGAAGGTAAATAAATATAATAACGATTTATAGACATATAGTTAATGTAATATCATCTTTTTGTTAAATGATACATATCTTGAAAACACTTTTTTCCATAATTATGGGTTTTTTATTAAATTAAATTATTTCACTTCTAAGAGATGAATTTGAGGAAATTGATTCCATATTTATTATTTGAATAAATAATATTAGTTAAACATATCAACATAATTTTTTTTCATAGTGCATACTAAAAAGAGTAAATATTATTTACGGCGATTAATGTTAAAACCGAGTTACTAAAAATAAAATGATTTTTATAAAAGGGGTATATATATTGGTAAAAGTTATTTTCATGTTAAAATTTTTTTTAAAAAATTATCATTCTATATTATTGGATGAAACTATGTTGTGAAATGTTATTGTGATAGATAAAATTGTTTTTTTGCAATTGTAACAATACAAAATGATAATTTGTATGTCAATTAAAATATTTGGAAACATATTAATATGATGGACTTATCCATTGATAATACTATAATAAACATTTATATTTCCATAAGTAATACTATTTAAAATTGTATAATCAATACAATCTATTAATATTTATTTGTAAATTATCTTCTAAATAAAATATTTTTCCTGGTTATTCCAATTTTGGTTGCTAAAAACTTATATTATATTTATTATAAAATAATTATAAAATTATTTTATATGAAACCTAAAAAAACATATGATTTATTTGAAAGAAATATTCAATCAAAATTTAGAAACATATTCATCTCTAATCAATTTCACCTATACGTTAGGGGTCATTATCCTGGTTTACAATGGTGATGGTTTCTATCCATTTATGCAATCCCTATTCTTGTAGGTCACTTTTCTTTCATGTGTATTTGTGGGAGGTAGTACAAATATTTGAGATAGATTTCATTGTCATTTTTTACCAGTCATGTCAATTTCATTTATTTTTTATCAGATCCCCTTTCTTGAACATGTATTTGTTGATAGAAGTAGACAAATATGAGAAGTCATTAACTATAATGGATCACTTCTCATGTAAGTACATCCCATTTCATTAACTTTTGGATGAAAGTGATTGATTCAAAATCACAAAATAGTGGAAGAAATGTTGTCCAGAAATAATCAACTAGTAAAACTCGAATTCATTTCAATGAATTAATATATACATTTCAAGTAGGTGATATGGATTTATAAAATTTTCAATAATGAATTAATAAAGTATTAAAATGATCACAAATAAATGTTGATTAGTATAATTATGTTTACCAGTTTAGGTGTATTCCAAAAATGTTTTTTTTTCAACATGGTGAAACTTGATAAATGGAGGGAAGAAACAACTAACTTCTTTTTTTCAGTGAGAATCTCATTAGAGGTTTAAAAAAATTGAATGCCAATAGAATCATCATGTGTCAATGAAATACATGTTCTTTTTTAGTTGTGTTAGTAGTTAAACATACAGTACATGTGACGCAGACAAATATTTTTATTGAATTCAGGAGAGTCTCGAATAACTAAAATCCCCACCAGCCACAAAATTTCGTCCATCTCTAATATCAGGTCCACCTGAGTATTTGTTCATCAAAAAATTCAGAATAAATCCACCTCTATAAATGATATTAAATTACTCTATGATAGGTTTTGGAAATTTATTAATAGATTAAAACATATATGAAGGTATGAAATGGGCATTGGGAATACCACTGAAATGGGTGTGAACTGGGTAATCGTAAATGGGTGATGTGTTGTGGGCATAACTGGGAAATGGAAATGAACTAGTAAATGAGAAATGGGTCTAAACAGGTAAAGGGGCATGAACTAGTCCATTTGATATCTGACATCCCATACCAAGTTCGATAAATAGTGTTCAAACCAGGTTTTTAACATGACCTAAATTGTACCTCCCTATGTGGAAGAGGTTATAGACTAGTATCTAGGGTATATAGTGGATTAGTGTGGAGACTATAACCTCATTATTAGAATTTATTTTAATGTTATACTAAAAAATCAATAGAGAAAAAATAGAAGACAACGAAAATTTGTAATATTAAGCATCTATGATATAAATTCCCAAGTAACCAAGTCATTAGATCTCATAAAAAATGATAATCATGAAATCATATATGAAAATAAATAAAATAATACATACAATAATGTACACATAATTAAAAGTATACCAAATGAAAAACAAAGATAAAATTACTATATATAGATAGAATCAAAATCTATTTAACGATTCTCTACTCCCCAGATCTCATGCAACAACAAATGAAGCATCATCAACTGGGTTGTTGACCCTTTCCCTACCTAAATCCCTCAAGGTTATCTGGGTACAAAAATGTAGCTCTTACATGGTGTGAGATAAAGTTAGCATTCATCAAAAAATGGTCTCTATTTCCAACTAGTATTTGTATATATAATATGTAGTTTTCATGTAACAATAAAATATATAAATTAATATGGTATATAAATAACCCACAAACATATATATTTCCATGGACCATCTATCCTCTTCTGTGTACTTCACCATAAGCTTCAATACCTATGTGTAATCATTAAAATATTATTTATTTTATAAAAATGCATTAGAAAATAGATCATATTCCATGTATTCCTAGTGTATCATATATAATGGGAATATTATTATGAGGACAACAGTAAATTATAATTCTCTCATTGAATCAATTCTTATGTTTTGACTTGGATGACACGTCTTATAATCATTACATTGTTTTCATATTTTAAATTAACTTGAATCTATCCATAGTATTCCTAATTGTGAACCTATGATTGTCCCCAATCATATATGAATACAAAATTTTTTTATCCCATTCTATTCATTCCTTCAAATAACCATGGTATCCCTCTAGCTATGCTATAAATTCACTTCCCTCTAAGTTTGTCCTTAGAGGTGCACCACAAAATCCTAAGTGTCAAATTTGGGATACATAATTTTCAACCCTCTGAGTCCATCGTTGGATGTCCACAATGGGATTCCATGTATCATTTGTGGAATTATAATATTATATAATCTCTATCTATCCTTAACACTCTATAATGGACCCCAAGTATCACTTAGGTGCATAAAAGCTGGCTTCTAAATGAGTCTATTTGTGGAATTAATAAGAGAAACCATGTATCACACATCATTCAAAAATTTTCATTAAAATTAATTTAATTAAATAAAAATGATAAATTTTTATATAGAGTTTCAAGTTAGAACTCATCTCTCAATCTCATCATGGTAATTAAAATAGTCATGGGCCCAAACACTAACCATATCATTTCATCTCACATAGTTCAACTAGAAATTAGAATTATTAAATTCATTCAAATAACATTATATGTTTGGTCAGATCAAATAAATTTCATAGAATACCTACATCACATGAATCCCCCCATTTATCATAATTGTATATTTGGATATAAATAATGTCTCAATCATAAGTGGGAAAGACAATGACCAAAGATATAAGGATATGGTTTTCAATTCACTCTTTGATTTATTTTATTTTATATTCTATAAAATTCATTTAACATTCTATAATATATGATAACATAACACACCAATAAATGGGATTCAACGCATAGGCAACCCATGCTATTTTTATCCATTTATGAAACACACCCAAAGGGGGGAGGGTTATGTTTTATGTCCTTAACCATTAACAATAATTATACAGGTCTCATGGGTCATATTGGTCAGTCATACCCATTTAATTTAAAAATAAATCCACTTAATAAGTAATTTGTGAGAAACACAATGTGTAGAAAAATGTTATATATATATAAACACAAATAATTATAGGCAAAAGTGTGAGACCACCAACCACATCATGTTATGAAACTCCTTTACAATTGTTATCTCTAATCTGGGCTAGAAATGTGAATGAAAGAATCCTTAAAATTGATGTTAATGAGATGAAAAATTAACATCTTATAGAGGTAGAAAAAGGGTAAAAGATAGAAGGGGAATTTATAATATACTAGTGGATATCTAATTATACAAGCGATGAGTGATTCATAGTTCAGAGGAAGAATATATCACCCAGATTTTCTTTAGGCATGAAGGATTCTTCAAATGGGAGAGGTATTAAGTTTGTAATTAGAGGAAAAGAAAAATATAGTTTAGATTTTAAAATATTAAAGGTTCAGAACACTAATTAGTTTCTTTTAAATAGGTCTCACATATTGACCACGTGGTTGGGGAAAAAGTTCTGACATCCATGCACACCACATTTTCACAGGATCACACCTCTCATTATTGGAATCACACTATTATATAAACTATTCACAGCCTATGTGAACCCTCAATTTCAGAAATGTATGGAAAAAATACCTTTCACAGTTTTCAAAAACCATTAATAAACCTCACTAGGTCTCAAGGGATGAAGTGCATGATTATCACTATCCATGTGCTAACCATGAAACTCTATTGATTCCTCTATTACTAAATACATAGGCCTTGCATAGGCCTTAGAAACTCCCAAATTATTTATTTAACTATAAGAGACGTTTATAAGGATAAATCAACAGTTTAGAAAAAAATTAAATTACGCATTATTCATTAAAAAACAAGTCTCTTATAATCATCTCACCATTATGAATTTTGTAGATGAATATCCCTTTCATGGGTGGTAAATAACCATCTAAGATAAACTCCATCTAGTTTGCGTGTATGATATTCTCCTGCTCCCATGTATCATCTTATACATGGCCATACTACTGTATCACCCTTATCAGAGTAACTAATCCCTAGGTAGAAACATCTTCCCATGGTCAATAATATATATAAGGTTCCCTTCAATGGAAACAACAACCTCAAAATAAAAAACCATATGATATTGAATATGTGATAGATGAGAATAACATTAGAGAATTTGATATACATGGATTATTTCATTCATGGAAAAATACTTATAAGGTAACTAAAACTGATAAGATACTAGCCTACCTCTCTCGATAATCTCAAAGGGATAAAAAAAAGGGTAATATCTTACATTGTTTTGGGATCTATCTATGTCTCGGTATGGGGGAAATCATAAGAAAATCGGACTCCCACCTCAAATTCTAGCGGTTAGTGATGATTATCAACATATTATTTCTATTTATAGTGATCTATATACATCATATTCTTGATAAGGAATATCTATTGTAATGTCTTCTTAACGTGAAGAGGACAGAGTATCACTTCATCCCCTTCCTCTAAAATGAATTGGGGTGAAAACATGACCTACCGTAAATGACCTCATATGTATCCATATTTATGATCTCTTAACATCTATTATTATAATGGAAATCTATAAGAGGTAACTATTTCTCATGATAACCTCTAAAAATGAAGGACACATGCTTCGAAAAATTCCACCAAAACTTGTATCACATGCTCAGTCTGATTATATGTCTGTGAGTGATAAGCTATACACTGCAATACTTGTGAACCCAGTAGCTTCTAAAACCCATTCAGAAATAGTAACATCAAATGGAAATATCAATTAGATACAATTGAATGTGTATCCCAAGGGAGGAATTTGATATCATGTACCTATATCCGCCTAAGATCTCTTAATAAAAGGGCCTAATTAATGGGAATGAAATGGATTACCATTGCTAATATTTCTAAGGTCACTAATATAGAGTTACTACCTCGAGGTGACCTATGTAATCATGTAATTAAATCCATATTCATTCCATCCATTTTGGACTCAAGAACTAGAATAAACTTTTAAATTTCCACTGATCACTGGTGTTCTGACTTCACCTATAGATATGTGGTTAACCGAGTGACAAACCCATCGATCTCTCTTTTCATCCACAAACACTAGTATTAACGACATAATTCATGATACATCTTCATAAAACTAGGATTCATTGCCAAAATAGAGACATGATACTCTCACATGTTCTCTTATGAGACTTCTTTAGGAACCCATATGCATCTATGAATTCACAAGATATCATTTTCATTAATATATCAACTAGTTGGTGGGTCATCTCATACAATAATCTTCCATAGGATCATTAAATCCGAATTTGATAGCCATATCATCTTCACTCTCTCTATAAGTTAAAAGTTCACTGATAAAAAAACGTGTATAGAATACCCAATATGGGACTGAAACTCTGGATGTTTCTCAAAAAATAAGTCCATTACATACCAATCACTACAATCCTCTAGAACTTCTACATTCTGATCCTACCTTCTCAGAATATTATCAAAATAATTTCACTTCTAGGACATATAAAAAATACCATAGTCAAAATACAATATTAACTCAACCCATTATCATTTATGATTATTAAATTCAAGTTCTATAATGTTTTAATTGAGGTTTTTTTATTATAAAACAAATAATTTTATCCAAATAAATAATGAATCTAACATCACAATACATGAACAATAGTAGCAAACTCGAGATTGTATGTCAAGAAGTTCCTCTCATGTGGGCCATGAAATTATCTTAATGTATTGAAACCGATCAAATCCAAATACTAGAATAATCATATTTGATCGTATATCTCACTCCGAACTCTTAAAAAATAAGTATTCGAACTAATGTTAGTCTACCTCTAAGCTCTAAAAAGGATGTATTGTATGATTCGAACTATATAAACTCTACACCATTCATATTCAATACTATAATAGGTTCTTATAAGTGTGATAAGTCTTGTATAAAGAACCTTAAAGATCCCTATATCCCCAGGAAAGTCCTTATATCAAATAAATTCATGGGATTCTCCTAGGAAACCACATCTCTCAGCTTATATGGGTTGACTGATACTCCTATCTCTGAGATAATATGTCATAAGAAATAAAATTTATCCATCTAAAAGTAGAAATTTTTTAGAATATCAAATAACTTATCATATCTTATTGTATTTAAATTATCCGAAGATGTTGGACATGGTTGGGTTGAGTGTGATATACACCAAGATGTTATCCATGAATACCACTATAAAATAATCCATATGTGGATGGAACACCTAGATCATTGTAGGAGATGACCCACCAAAACCATAATTTGTCTCTATCCTTAGAATAAAATGATCTCATGTCAATCTTAGAATAAAAACCTCTATCCTGATGATAATATGATCTCATATCAATCTTAGAATAAAAACCTCTATCTTTAGATCAAGTCAAAGAGATCATATATATGATACAATGTATACATGTCCTTAACTGTAAGATGGTTTATCCAATGGAAATCTACATAAATGTTGAAGGTACCTTATACATTATCGAAAAAATGGTCTAGTGATCCGGATGGTGAAGAAATTGGTAATATAAACCCATTAGATTCCAAATAATCGAGTTACCTCTTCATCTCCTGAAACTCAATACCATTGATTCATTAAGGATGAATTCATACTGGTTAGATTGATATAACTAGCTTGATGGAAAACATTACATCTCCCTCAAGAGGTAATTATAAAAATTACTCTAGGAAAACATCATTGAAATGATATAACAATTGAAGTAAACCCCCCAAATACATTTCATAATCATTCAAATATAAAATTATAATTTGTGCTATAAACCCACCAAAACCACCACACTCAGGTCTATATCGGCTCATCTAGACATCATATCCACTATTTTAAACAAAAACCCTTCCCTATAGTGATGTGATGGTTTCCCATTAATGATACAATTGTACATAAAAATGATAAGAATCAAACCAATGCATTCCAAGAATAATGTAAAACCCTATAATACTAAGGATAAATAGGTCCCATATGATGTGACACCCACCTATCTCAAGGGCTCAGTTCTTGAACTAGAATACACTCTTTAATTGAATCTAGAAAGAAGTATCGAGTGTCATCACTTTGTTGAAAAAAGTTAAACATCGAACCCAAGTCTCTCTAGAACATGCAAAAAAATTTGAAGGAATAAGATGCACCTTCACTAAAAAGAGAATATATTAACATAAATGTTATTATAATGGTACCTATCAATGTAAAGGGTCTAGAAATTTTCTAATCAGGTTTTTGTTTCACTATATACATTTTCCTAATACGAGGAAGTGTGATATAACATGGATTTACTAATATAGTCTATTCTTGTGGAACTGTATATATGGTTTTTTTTTCAAATTAGGCACAACCATTTCCTCTAACTGATTCTCTAGTAACACTCCATATCCCCTTTAATTGAGATTCTACTAACCTAACTTGTGAATTTGAATAGATTAAAATCATCCCATTATAGCTACTATAGGAAATTCTATACAGAATGCATAAATATGAAATTTATTTCTTTAAGATTAGAACTCAACTACGTCCCTATTACGTGGAGTTATAATACATCATAGTCCACCTCCCTAATAGAACCTCATCTAAACACCTGAGTATGTAACATGTATACTAATATCACCATGGGAATTCCCCAAATAAAATCATCATTCCATTAGTCTATATAGTTCCAAATATATGTACTAAACCACTGAGTATTTCACCCCCACTCTCTATTGGGAAATGCTCCAGGACATGTGCCTGACTCTCTAACCCATATAAGGTAATAAGATGAAAATAAATATTCACCTATGCTCAGATATCATACCTATGAAAATACTTGAACCACATTTCTTTTGATAACTCATAACATAGTTAAATTGTTGTCAAATGTTGGAGCATTGTGAAATGGGTAAAATAGTCCATGAATTATAAGGTTCCCAATACAAACTGCATAAAATCTCATTATTTTTCATCCCTCAACATATTGGGACAAAAATAATCATAGAAGGCCAACTAAAATCCCCCAAACCATATCCCTATAATAATCTATCTGAGAAATGACATCCAATCCTAGTATAGAGGAATCAATATGCATATACATATTGTGATTCACTCTCTACTAATGAGGTGTCTTAAGAAGCACAAAAATTTAATGCATTGCATCTATCTATGAATATATAGCTTGTGTACTACCATAGCCTAAAAACAGTAGTGGATGATTCAGTTGAAACTCATGTGTCAACTCTATGATAGATGGGTCGGGTTGTGGGGATCGTTGGACATTATTCATAAATTGTTGGAATCCCTCTCAAAACTGGGAATCAAAACAAATATAATGTATAACTTTTGATGCATTAAGTGGTAGTACTGGAGGTTATACATCTTCCCTAGGTCCCACCACCTCTAGAGCATGGTCATCATCACTCTCCAAAATATTGAATTGATATTTTCATGGAGTAATGCAACTAATAATTCTATAAAAACACCACAACACTAAAATTAATAACGTCTAAAAGTTTAATAAAAAAATATTATAGGTAAAATCATTCCAATATAAGTGTCACAACTCTATTTCTTCTCCTAATTCTAGTTCTATGTTACATAAAGATCAAATGAAAATAAAGATACAATGTTTACATCCTACTACTAAGATTAAGTTAGGGTCAAGTACTCTTCTATAAGTCAATGGTTGTCTTATACTGAGTTTTAATTCCAATTTATAAAGTAAAACAACAATTAAATTGAATATTAAATCCTTATAGAACAATTAAAATTTCATTTTTAAATTCAATTTCATTTAAATTCACACATAATTATATAGAATTTTTCTTATATTTATGAATTATGTTGATCACCATTTCAAAATTATAAGGGCCCATACATCTTATAAATTGAACATTGGCATCTATTTAGTCAGAATTTTCTAAACATTTCAATAATGGCCTCAATACTTGCTATATAAAATGCATGCAATAGGTAAATGTGGCATGGAATAATCCATGAAATATATGTACTCATCTTCTTATTATGAAGACTGATTCAATATGTCCCTTCCATATCGTCCAAGGGTAAAAATAAATAGTCAATTGGAACATTGAACAACAAGTGCCTCACGAAATGGTGAAATCAAGGAATCTATAATAAAATATATACAACGACATTTCACATACCATGTAATTTTTATTTTCAATATATGGCCATTAGCTCCTCTCATGCACAAATTCATAAGAAAATCTTGACATCCCTTATTTCATCATCCTACCATCTCAATTTTCATGGAATGAAATGAAATAAATGAAACATATCTAAATCAATATAATGATTTCATAGAATTAGTTCACACAAAAATAAAAAAAACTAGTTCGACACATGACATCAAGAAGACCTCCCTATATTCTATTGGTTTTTGACTAGCAGTGAGAGTCGATGGTTTAATTATGGAGAGACTATACCCTCATGATCAAAGTGTATCATAGTACAATAATCATATCAACAAATAGTTGAATAATGAAATACAACTGAACCATGGAACAATAAAAATCTATCAGATATGTTTTCATCTAATCACATCTACCAAGGACATAAAAAAAATGAGGACCACAAAATGTTATAAAAGAAATGAAATGTGGAAACACATGTAAACATGTACACATAGATTTATTTATACCAAAGGAACCAAAAAGTAAAAAAACTATATGTTGACAACATCACGATCCATTACTCCATCTTATGATCCCCCAACAATGATGTAATAAATAATTAATTGGGAAATGGGTACTTTCCCATTTCCCTACCCGCTTTAATAAAGTTTGTGTGAGTACCAAAATGTGACAATTACTGTGTTTGAGATAAACTCCACAGGCCACCACAAATGGTTCTAATTCCATCCAGCCTATGAATATATTATTAATAGTGTTGAGGTAACCATATGAGATATAAATAATTTTTTATGTATAAATAACCCACATAAATCCATGTTAAATTTGAACACTATTCCTCTGATACGTAATTCAGACTAGGCTAGAATATCTTCGAGTAATTAGTTAAAAATAATTTAATTTTTAATAAAGTTTCAATACATATCTTATAGCCCTATAATACCTCATGTAACACATACAACTTGATGAGTATTATAAATCCATCCATAAATAAGACAACTTATACCCCCATCCAATTTTCTATTATGGATGGGAGAATGCATTATATAAAAAATTACATTATTTAAAATTTCAACTGAACCTGATCCAGGCTATGGAGATCCAAAATTGGTTCCCCAGTATCACTTGAGGCATATATATAAACCCATCACCTTATAATCTTCTTCTAGGTAATTCTTGTATGAAAAAACAGCTGAGTCTAGGGATAGAGAACATGCCTCTGAATGAAAATTGAGTCATAGTAGACCAATATTTGATTTTTTTTCTTTTAAGAAACACTACCACATGTGTTGTTAAATCTAATTTTATAACCTCTAATGATAATTAAATAGGTCTCTTGATTCATATAGGTCAAGCGTGCCCATTTAATTTTAGAATTAATTCATTTCATAAGTGACACTCGTGAAATCTAGAATATGAAAAAATGGAATATACATAATCACAAATAATTTTATGGAAAATCATTATACCACAATCCCCATCTTTTTAGTTGACTCCACTTTTATTGTAGTCCTTTTTTTGTCTATAATGGAAGATATATAGAAAAAATAAAAACACCACGAAAATAGGGAATATAAGCTCATCCCAAAATAACACGTTCCAGATGAATAAAATCAAAAAAATCATTATAGGAATAATGAACATACTGATTTCTATCCAATAAGATAGATAGTGAGTGACTTGGAATCCAAAAGAATAAGATTTTACCTATTCTAACCTTAGGAATGATCAAAACATAAAATGGGAGTGGATATCCGTTATTCAATGGATGTGAATAAAAATAGGGAGAGGATTTAAAATAATAAAAGGTATAATAGTAACTTACCACATTTTAAGTGGTCAAAAAATTTGGACACACGGTTGGCCAAACAATGCACCAACTATGTGCAAAATACTATCTAGGTAGCACAATATGGTAGACTATTATGAATAGTAAGAACAAATATCCATATCCTATATGTATCCTATATCTCACCTCTATTTGAAAAAAAATACTTCCTTTAATTGTTTAAAAAAATCATACATCACACTTATTTTCCCTTATTATTTGTGGTACATAGCTACTATTAATCATGTGTTAACCATGTGCCTCGGTTGTTTCCTTCATAACATAAAGATCAGGGTCCAAATGAGCCCAAATGCTCTTGAACCCTTCCAAACACGGTAGGTATAATTTATAAGTAAAGATGAATGTGTTTGAGATAAAATAATGGATACATAACTCATATAAAAATTGTTTTCCTCAAATCAGAGGGCGTGAATTGGGAAATGGGTAATGGGCATACATGGGAATGTGCATGAAATGGGAAATGAGAAATGAGTATGAAAAGGGAAATTGGTAATGGGAAATGGGAAAAAAGAAATGGGAATACCATGGAAATGGTCATAAATTAGGAAATGTGATATTATCAATGGCCATACATGGGAAACGAAAAGTGGCTTGGAATTGGGAAATTGGAAAACATGATCTTACTATAAACTGCATCTTTACTGAGTGAATCACTGCTTGAAAAATAGATTATATCACAAGTCCATTATTATGTTGTGAATGGTATACACCTATCCCCATCCATTTACAAAAAAATTATTTAGGATTAGATTTATAAACATATTTTCAATTATTCCAGAATAGAAAAAAAACTACTCACTTAAAATACATTTTTCCTTAAAAACTATTGAGACATATATTTAGCGAATAATTTTACCTATCATGGTAGACTCCATTATGTCCATTATCATAAATACCACTATGTTACACTAATATTTGGATTACATAAATTGTTGAAAAAATAACCATATGATAAATAAAAATGAAAAACCATTTGATGTAAACATAATTACACTTAGTGAAACAAATATTCAATTATAGAACAATATATATATATATATATCAAATATTTGTAAATAAAACACAAATATTTAAACATATGTACATTAAGTGAAGAAAAATTAGTGGGTATATTGGATTCAAGTACCAACATTATTATATTTACCTATAAAAGAAAATTGGAAAAAAGTGGGATT
Source organism: Viscum album (assembly GCA_963277665.1). Lineage (NCBI taxonomy): Eukaryota > Viridiplantae > Streptophyta > Magnoliopsida > Santalales > Viscaceae > Viscum > Viscum album. Next base: position 370,473,814 of record OY728160.1, on the reverse strand, counting down.
CATATACTATATATTGTGAATTTACAATAGTTTTGATTGAAAACATTAATGGAAAACTGTTTTGAACACTTGACCAAGTATGAAATATTTAAAATTTTATTTACTTTTAGAAAAATAATAATAATCTAAAATATTTTTTTTCATAAATGGTTACTAAACACAACATAAATTCTTTAATAGATTGTTTGCAATTAAATTTCAATAGTACCTCCGTATAAAATGAAAAATAAATAATTACAAAAGAACACACAAGGTTTAATGGAAATATAGTACGAATCTTATTATTAGTGGTTGAAAACCTAATGTTCTATGATTACGTGTAATAGAAAATCTTATGATAGGGGATTTACTGATATAATAAATAGGTATAATATAGGAATTTTTTTTGATAAAACCAATATATCCGTGGAAAATTAAAATAAAAATGGTTATCATATTTAAGCCATTTTTATTATATAATTTGAATCACTAAATGAATATACAATTAAATTAATCAACTACATAATTGGATGTAATTTAGTCACTTATCTAAATCATTATGGTTAAGAATATAAAAACTATATCATTCTATAAATACAAGTCATTATATATATAATAAATACATAATATATTTGATTATTCATGTAATAATATAGTTAAGGATTGGAAAAATAGTTTATTTAATATATAAATAATTATTTTAATCTGATTAATTTATTTTTTTCTAACAAGTTAATAAAAAATCCTTAATAATAAATAATAATTTGAGCCTCTTCTTTAAACACTTCATAAAAAGAGACTGTAACAATTTTAACATATGACAATCATTTAAAAAAATTCCAATTTTCTTCTATTTATATTTATGCAATGGAAATTATATTTTTTATTAATAAACTCTTTGTGTGGAAGAAAATAAATAAATATATATATAATAATTTCAGAAAAAGTTGTACAGAAATAGTTTTAAAAGAAATGTAATGGGATTATATAACATGAAATAATCTTCACAAGTAATAATGAAAACATTTGATAAGATTCTTGGACGTTGTTATGGGAAACATATTTTTTATAAAAATATAAATATAAATAATATAAAAAGATTAATTTTATAATATAATTTTATATTACACAATTATTTTAGTTACCTATAACATTTATTGAAATCAAGTATAGTTTTTTTATTCCTATAAAATATTAGTGGAGTCTAGTAAGAACACACATTTGAAGTTTATATAGTTTTGATAATATTGGAGGATAATGTAATTGTTAACCTGAGATATATGAGAAATAATAAAAAATACATGACCCTTAATTATTTAATTTGTATTCAAGTAGAAAATTTGTACCATTGAACTTAAACTGAAGAAAATAAATAACCAAATAGATTGAAATTATTTATGTATAATGTATACAATTATAAAATATTTATAGAATAAATCACCTCATTTTTTATGTTTTCATAAAATAAATGTAGGGTTTAATCATCAATTACATAGAATTTAGGATTTTATTAGCAATTAAAGGATCTATAAAAAATTCCATAACGAAATATATTATAGTAATGATTAATTTTTAGATATTTCAGTTAATAAATAAAACATTTATATTGGAAAATAACATACAACTATGTAATTTAGTATGAAACTATTGAATCCCTAGAATACCATTTTTATGAATTTTTATCAAAGAACTGAATTTTTCCTCAAAATCATCCTAGAGTGTTCAAATAATAGTTAAATATCTAAAAAATAATTTTCATTTGTGAAATAATAAGATTTAATTAATGTGTAGAGGGCATGTTTGTTAAGAAAAATATTTAAATTATATATTCCTTTAGTCTCCATAAAAATTTTCACCCTTTTATCTATTATTCCTCTAAAAGAATCATAGTTTGTTATTGATTTAGTTATCCAGTAACAACATAGAAAATAATTAATTAGGTGTAGGGGAAAGATTTCATTCATTCAATTATTCTAAATGATTATCTAAAATATGATTTTATGTTGAAGAATATGTGAATTGAAATAACTAAAAGATAACTATATTTCTAGAAATTGTAATTAGAATAATTTAAATAAATTTTTATAAAGGATACTACATTGTAAATTTTTCTTTTTTTAAATTAAGAAATATTATCCATAATTGAAAAATTTGAAAAGATCAACAGAAAACCAGGCCATCTATTTTCAAGTGTAATTTATACTCAATATTATATAATTATTAACGGAGAAACTAATAGTTAATTAATAATTAGATGGGAGAATTTTATAATTCATAGATTCCAAGGTATGTTTATTATCCCATGAAACGCTTTAAATCATGGAAATTGGGGTTTTTATTAATTTTTTAGTCGGTAAAACTCTATTTACTTCAATTAGAAATTAAAAAACCATTATCTCTATCTCATTCTTTCTACCAATACATAACCAGAATCACTATTCTTGATTAAATGTATTGTTAATGATCATTAAAATCTATATTTACAATCATTAAGAAAGAAATCACTCAATATAACGCGTGTTGAAACCATAATGGTAAATATATATTTATGAATTAAATTTATCTTGGTCATTCAATTTAATTTATTTCTGATTGGTTATTCAATTTGAATATCCATCTATGAAATATTACAATGGAATATTTTTCACCAGCTTACATTGATAAATAGGGTGTGTTTTCTGGTAAATAATTTAAAAAATTGAAATCATTGAGCTTGAGGAATGCATCTATATGGTTACATAAAAATTCTATATTATGATACATGAAATGAAATAATAGATTGAAATTAGGAATTATTAAATGAATCAATGAAATAATATAATCAATGTTTTTCATCAGAAAATGATATAAAAAAAATTACAAATATTTTAGTTACCTCTAATCATTCATTGATATCAACAAGACCCTTTCCTGATCTATTTTTCCTCCCAATTTCAATTTACATGTAGAATCGCTATTTGACGTTCACATAATGATCAATGCTTATAATCACATAATATCACATTCATTAAATTAAAATATTTTCATTTCATGAAAGATAAAATAATAAAAATAAATAATATGTAAATTGAAATCATATATTTGTTGAACTATAGAAATTTTAAAAATGATGCCACAATATAAATTCCCAGGACACAGACATTCTATTCATTTAATTATGGAGAATATAAATGGAACAAAATAATAAAATATCTTAATAAGAATGATATATTCCTTAAAATTTAGAAAATATCAACCATCATAATAGTCATTCAGTTCATATTCTTTAACATTTTAAAAACTACCATAAAATAAGATAGCATCGTCAATTAATATCGTGTTATTTATATGACAAATCATAAAACAAGAAAAATGAAACAACCAACCTACCATCCCACTCTTTGAACTTCTTATTAAATTTAATAAAACAAAACATATATATCAGTATTCATATTTAATTATTAATGGAATAAATTAATGAAACTTTCAATAACTTTTTTTATATAAAACATGTCATGATATAGAATAAAAACTAAAAAATTATCTAAATAAAAAAATTATATAAAAAACTAAGTAGAATATTCAACATCATTTTATTAATGAAAAATATAAATGATGTGAAATTAAAAATAATATTAATTATTAAAATGTAAGAGTCATCAGTATAAACCCCATAAAAAATACAATATGAAAAATTACAGTTACTCTACATGGATGTGATAACCACTAGTTTGGACAATATTGGGTCAACCCCACATCACTAGAAGAAAATTTAAAAAAAAAATTCAAAAAAATAAAATAAAAACATAAGAATTATTACCTACTAAATTATAAAAAATTACACTAAAGTTTACAAATGGGATATTTTTCCAAAAACATCATTAATTATTCCACGATTTTCTCAACCTGTCAATCATTATTAATCCTTTTTGTTAACTCATTCAGTATGAACATCTATTAGAATTCGAATGTGGATAATTATCACCCAAAGCAAAAAAATTTAAAATATCCATGTTTATCCCCTCCTATTTTTTTAAAATATCATTTCTTTCAATATTAGATGTGTTTTGTAGAAGATAATATAACTAATTATCAATGAATTTCTATGAAAAATAATTAATTCATTTTGAAAAATTCCAATACATAATATATATAGTATTGATTAATTTCATAAACACATCTAAACATTCCCTAATCTAATGAAGAAGCACCACAATGTTTTGAACCTTTTTAAGGTTCATGTGTATTGAGATATATTTTTAGATTCTCTACCTCTTTTACTATATTTTCCTAAACAATTATGTAATAAAATAATATAGAAAAATGTAATAAATAGACAAAATATTAAATATTTGATAATTAATTTATACATATTTTTTAAATTATAGAGGGATGAACCATATTTTTTAATATTAAATAATGAATAATCAAGATCTCGAATATATAATTGCAATTTAATATGCTTAATATAAATCAATATGGTGGAAAAGATTATTTTTCCAACTAAAAATTCATAAAACTCTACCAAATTATTCTATGTGCCTTCATAAATGCATTTTTTCCTTATATTCATAGCCTAATTGTGTGTTCGTCCATCAAAAAAAGCTACCTTAATCCTAGATTTGTTTGTTCTCCAAGTAGCACTAATTTTTTCTATTTTACAATTATAATGATCATGACCTTTAGGGAAGTAATATGATAAATAAAATAGAACAAATTGACCTCATATTAATAATGAATATATTTTTAAAATAATAATAATAGTAACTAATTATGTACCTTAATTTTAGCACACGCATTATCATCGTTTATGTCTACTAATCTCCATTCACAATAATCAAATGGTAAACACATAGGTTCACAAGAAGAACTACTGACGAGGAAAGATAATTTTTATGCTGAATCACTAATTGGTTGAAGCAATTCATTGAAATATGAAAAAATTCCTTCTATAAAAATTTTATTCTTTCGCAATCCGTGATCCTTTTAATTTCACAAATGGCATGGCTAGGATCATTTTCTTCTCATAATGGCTTGATAAGGGACATTTGATTTTGGATCCAATTCAACATGTATTTCAATGTCATTTGATATTGATGGCAAAATTAAATGATAATTTTCTTTATTTTTCCCTTGATGAGATTTTAACCCTTCAAATTAAATAATTTTTTCAAAATATTATTAAAAAAATTAGTGTTATAAAATCAGTAATTCAAATAAAATGGAAAATCAAATTCCCACAAATAGTTTTTATTCACTTGGATGGTCCACTATAGAAAATAAAATGATTTTAAAATTAAATTAATAGTAAGAGAAATATGGTAATAAATTTTATTAACTTGAAAATACTGTAAATAACAGGCCCCACATATTCAAGGATATTATTCCATAATTAGTCTAACATTTTATCAATTTATATATTACTTTAAATTAATACGGTAAATAAAAAATTTAAATTTTTCAAAAGGAAGCCTAAAATTAACATATTATAGTAAATAGAAAATTATTGTCAACATTTTAATTGAATAATTCATTTATTATTAAAAAAATATATGACCATAAACATTTTTTTAGATGAAATAAAAGTGTTATATAGTGGAAATTGGAAATGCATAAATGGTTTATTTTATGTCAACAGTTTATTTTTTCTAGAACATTGGGAAAACAATATCTAATATTAAACAATAAAATGTTATCAGAAAAAATAATAATAATTGAAATACATGATAATAATTGTAAATTTAAATAAAATTCAAATAATAATACATCTATGTGATATCTCGAAACTACATTTATCTTTATAGAAGGGTTACTAAATTAAATTTTATCAAAACTATATATGAATGATAATAACTAAAAGGCCGATAATAATTTACAATATTCGAATATAATGTAATTTTTTTAACCAAAATCAAATTAGAATATTTAAATTCTAATAAAAATAAAATTAAGTTGAAAAAAGTATTATAATAAATATCATAAAATGTGTCATTGTACTGAATAGAGTAAACGAAATTATTTTTATGTTATTTCATTATTAACATTTCATGTCTCCGTGTTACATTTCATGCAAACGAGGTTAAATTTCATCAATTGGAAATACATTCTTTATATAAAATAGCATAATTTTACACAAATACATCAATTGAAAAGTTATTTTGTGAACAGAATACTTTAGTTAAGATAATTTTCTACACTTTAGTTATTGAAATGTATAATCAGTTGAAGAGTTGTTTTGTTAGAATAATACATCAGTTAATATAATTTTCCATACATTTAAAAGGATTTCCACTATCACAATGAAATAAAATAACACTATTTCAAAATAGATAAGTCAAATTAATAATTTCTATCAACTCACCAAGTTTTGATATATTTCCCATAATTACTGTTAAACTAACAATAACACCACATTTTGGGGTTTCTCTCCTCTTACCAATAGATTTCTCATGAAAATGTTAACTATTTCATGTGACATTGGTCATATTTTAAATCCACATGTTAGGAAAATAACATAAATATAACAAATCAATTTCAATAAAAGATTCCTGAGGTATAAAAGTTGAAACATATGTAAATAATGAAAAATATGAATGTAAGAAAAAAATAGATAATGTTTTATATTAAATGTCTTCTATAAAGTAAACATTATGAGTAACCCATTTATAAAACATAGTTTTATAAAATCTACAGTTATTTCTCACATATCATAATATTTATTATAAATATTTTTGTAGTAATACCTACAAAAGAATAATAAGAATACAATTTTAATGACAATGAAAATATATCCTAATTTAATGGTATAAATTTTACCACACAAATACTCAAGCTTCATCAAAAATTTAGAATAAATAAATATGTGCATGAAATATCATTTAAAAGTAAAATTTTATATCTTTATTTTTGAACATTATACGGTACTTTAAATAGGATATGGATACACCATTTAATGATTCATTACATTCACCATCATTATTTATTATAGACCTATTTTCTCTATTTTGAATTTTTAGAATGTATATTGACCAAAAATATATAAACTATTTATGAATGTATCATTTGGATATTGATCCTTCATGTTGACTTAAATTATGGACACACATTTTCAATATTTTCAAAAACATTAAATCAATCTTAATAAATTTTTTTTAAATTTCTATAAAAGGTAAAAAATGAAAAAATATTTTATATACCTCTCAATTGGATACATCCAAAGATAAAAAATATCTCCATCAAACATTGATTTATTAGATAAAATAATTATTATGATTACATGATATAAAAAATAAATATGTGATGATTCATCATAAATGAGAAAATATGGAATTAGCATAATGTTGTAACCTCTAAAATTAATTATACGATTCAACATTTGAGTATAAATCATTAAAAACATTATTCAATTTAATAAAGTCACTGCTTACCTCATAATTTTTCATTTTTCTTAGAACTAATGGTAACAATTATTTTATTAAAACATTGAGGTCATGCATGTTTAATGAATATTTTTTCATCGATAACATTCTTCATAATGTTTTATGAATACCCATCTAGAACATTGAAAGAGGCTAGTACCCTTATCATTTTAGAATTTTCATTTTTATTCAATTTAAAAACATATTGTAGGTAGATATGTTCAACCGTGATCCACACATGGTTAATGAACATGTCTATGAATTAAACCCCCAATTATGTTGACAATGAAAAGTAAATTGATTTTTCCCCTCAATGCCAAAAATTTAATACAATCAAACATTTAGAGACATTTTTTTTCACGTCCTTAAATTCCTAATTGTGGTGTAGAAGAAGATTCTTCTAATATGAGAGTTTAGTGAAAATAAATTTGTTTTTTCTTTGGAATATTATCATCAATCTATTTTTTTTATTGCATCGAGCCTCAATATTTTTTACAAAAATGACATCAAACCCATTCATTTGATCTTACAATTATAATGCATTTCATGATTTATATGGTAGTATTGTTTCTATTTCCCCGTTAAATTCCTTTTTGTTTTGATGAAATTTGTGACTTTTATCCAATAATTTTTTATAACCCTTGTAACACATTTTCTGTCTTTCTATCAAGTAAAAAAGAACAAGGTTCAAAATTTCTACACAAACATGAATTTTTTTATTTGTTCTTCCAATCTGATAGATTACTATATGTGGGACGTTCATTAATTGTAATCTTCAATACTCTGTTTCAAACAATGAAAGAACTTTTTTACAGAAAATGTGTTTTGATACCAAACTCTTATAAAACATTCAACTTATCAAATAATGGTTCTAAAGATATATAGATAACATTACTAGGTGACTTAGAGATAGGTACCAATAATAGAATAATCAAATATGTTGTAATTATATGTATCCTTGGAAGAAAATTATAAATCATCAAGGAAACCTCAAATATAATCTATTTACTATATATCATTCCCAATGGATTAAAACTATAACATTCTAAGATTGAACAAAAATTTAATAGATAAATTACTATCTTAGGATACTTATTATTAAAATAATTCAAATTATATGAATCTTCTCGGTGCCTTAACATACTATCATTAACTCCCTCATGATCATGTAATGTCATGGTAGGGGTTGTTTTAGATGACATAAATAGTCATATTAGACTAGATATCAAGGGTATTTGACAAAAAACTGTTACTAGTACATTATTTAATATTTTTTAATTTAAGTACTCTTCTATAATTTTTAGTTTTTGACCTAGAAAAACAACAATTTTCGAAATTATCAGGGAAAAAATTATCCTTATGAAAATCACACAACCATTCATTTATGCATAAATATTTTTATAATAAAGCATAAGTTTCATGATAATTTCATTTACCTTCATCAACGAGTCAGGTAATGTTGAACCATACAGAATATTTCTCTTAAATAGTTTTATAAGTTCATTAATAGCCAAATAACTAATTATATATAAATGTTTCAAATGATCCATTTTGACAAAAATATATAATATATTAAATTCTTTACATATAGGGTATAATGGTTTCCAAGCATCATCAAAACAATTAATAAAAGTTTGATCCTCATTAGAACAATATGTTGAGGTTTTTTTGTTTCTCAAATAACAAGGCATCCCCAATCATGTACAGAATATCATCTTCTATTGAAACATCATGTTAAACATTAAGAATATTATTATCACTTTTGGTTATCAACTCTTCATGAAATTTTAAAATAAATTTTTGACAATCGGAATCAATTTCATTGGTAATGATATGATAATTGACAACATCTCAATGACAATAATGTTGATTAGAAAAACATTGACATGCAAGTACAATCATGTTATCCCCTTTTGATGATACAAAAAATATCTGGGAATAAATCTACAGAATATAAATAATCTTATGATGTTCTACAAAACATCAAACTGATATTATCACTAAATATATTAATTATTTAATTTCATTCATATTCATCATTTTTTAAGGAATTAATCATAACAATCCAATAGGTCTTGGATAAATGGAATTATAATTTAATATATTTTTTAATATAGATTAAAATGGAAACTAAATCATTAATAATAAAACTATAAGAGGAAATAAACTAAAATAGAATATTGATTAGTTATTTTTTCAGAAATGTTTTAACCCAATGGAATAAACTAATATCACATATAAAAATATCAATCTTGTAGCTAATGATGGGATGAGAACATATGGGAAGAAATATATACATAAATTAATTGGAGGATATGAAATTAATCAAATTAAAAAATAAATTGTAGGTGACATGCATTGGATATTGAAGAATAATAATCAAAGAGTAGAGGGTTATAAATGTAACTTATATGGTACCAAAATTGTTTTTTGCATATAAACACCTATCTAGATGATTGAGGAAGGGGAATATTTCATGATTACGAGGTAGATTATGTTGGTGGATAGAATGGGAGAGGAGAATCTATATCTAAACACTCATAGTGAATATTTAGAAATGTGATAGATGTAGTATGTGTGAGGGAGAACTATGTGGAGAAAATAATTTGATGAAAGGATAGGGACTGATGATGACATGTTGAATCTGACGGATTGAAACCCTCGATTGATTAGTGGTGGGGGTGTCTTTGAGTTACAAGGCATTAAATATGTGTATAAAAATAATTTACATAATTAAGAATATAAAATTTTATTTTATATTCTAAATTAACAAAATTATCAATAAATATGTTTATAGAAAAGTTAATAATTATTCAATATTAAATAAATATAATATATAATAATTTATTATATATAATAAATCAATATTTAAATACACATTAATAAATATTTATTTTATAATTATATATTGAATTTAAAATTTCATAAAAATTAATATTTTTTATAATATAAATTATATTTTCAAAATGTGATTATCAGTTATTATTTTCTAATATTTCAATTGTGTTTATTATTATTAACTATTTCTCTGTTTTTTGTTTATTATTATCTCTAAATTTAAATATATTAATTATTTAATTTTGTATTAAAAGTATTTAAATTTTCATGAAATAAAAATCAATGTAAAATATAAGCAGTATTAATGATATGTATTGAATAAAACATTTTAATTTTAATTGGATTTTATAGTGGCTTTTGCGTGTTACATGCTCTTATATTAAAATTAATTTTATAAAAATGAAGAATTATTAGTTAATAAATTAGATTTTATTTGTATAATTAGTGCCTTTAAATTATCTAATGTGGAACAATTAATTTTAGTCTTCACAAGTAAATTTCCCAGGTTGAAAAACTAGTGACTATATTGAAAACTAAAATTGTAAAAGTGGGTAACATTGGAGGAAAAATGAATAAATTGATTTAAAGTTGTCTATTTTTTTGGAGGATGTGAGTATCAACATATATTTCCCTAAACCTATTTATTTTTTAATTTTAGTGGTACTTTTAAAAAGATTTACTTTCAATTATTGAATAGATTTGGGTATTTGGAAAAATTTATCTCTTTATCAATTATAAAAGGGAACCCCTCCCCCACATATTAACAACTATCAACCAAAACATCCAAATAAATCATTAAATACATTTCTTACCCAAACAATTATTTACTTTATAGAGGTGATGTTATTACAAAAAAACCATCCTTAAGGTCCATAATAATAGATCCAAAAGAGGTTTCTATTTGATTAAGAAACCAAGATCACTAAGCTCTTTCATTTTAAATAATATTTACTATTATCCATTATGTATTGAAAATTCCAATAAAATCCAATATCTCCCATATATGTATATAAATTATAACATTTTTGTAATAATATTTCTCTATATCTTTCCCTATTAAATGGTAAATAAATCAATTTCTTGTGTGTACGACAGAATACTGCATTGCGAATTGATGTAATATATTTTCTATCACTGCTGCATATGATTAGGTATAATTATGGAAATAATTAATATATATGATACTTTTAAAATTATATTGAATCCAGATAAATAATTTATCATTCAATCTATTACCATTTCACCCTATAAGAAAATAATAACATCACTCGTGCTTACGAAGAGCCTACAGTCTCCACAAAGAGATGTGATTCATTCTTCTTGATTAAATTTAAAAAATAATTATAAAATATAAATCCAATAAGTAAAAGTTATATTTATAAAAATAATATTTTTCTATTGATGATGGATATATATAATATTCAAAATAATCAATGCATCGACAAATAAAGATTATTGAGAAAACAAAGCAGTTAACACCCCAAAAATTGTAATAATGAAATATTATCAACAAAAAGGTCATAAGATATTTTAACAAGATAATATATGTATTATAAATATAAATATGGTAGTTTGATAAATTAATAACATTCATAAAACTATTTTACAAGTGGTTAAACAACATTCATCTAGCAGGAAACATGAGTTAATGAACTTTGTCTCAATTTCACTTCATTATTTAATTATTTAATGTTATGCATCTAATTAATTCTATATGTTGAATATACTGAACCATTTACATGTTATAACATGATTAATTCATACTTAATAGTATATTAATTTTCAATTTTAATTATTTATCCAATGGTATTTTAATACAATATAAAAAATTTGTGAGCAATCTCTGAATTCAATTTCATTTCATTATGTTATATAACATCTTCATTGTATTTAATAATCAAAGAATAAGTGTTTAATAAATTTTTATTATATAATCATATATTTAAACATCATTTTTAGTTTTTTTCATTTTATTTACATAATTTTTTCATTGCATAATTCTCACATCAACGATATAGTATTTTTAATATATTTCATCACAATTTCAACTCCATTGAGGTATATTTGGTATTATATACATATTTATTTTTTTGAGGTGTATTTTTTACCCCTCGCAATGTGATATAATTGTATTCATAGTAGTTACATTTTTATATGATATTATATCATTCATGCTGATTAGTATTTAAAATTAAATAAGGTGGTAAGGGTTTATGCTTCAATATCAATTTAATTGTGATTTTTTATTGAATTTACATAGTAGGAAATAAAGTGATAATTCTATAGTATTAATAATATACTTAATTTCAATCTCATTTAATTATTTCAGAAATTTTTCTAATAATAACAATATTTTATTCTCTTTATTAAATAAAACGATAATGATTTTTTTACTAAAAGCCATATCCATTTATATTTTTTGTTGAAATTTATTTTTCCCCATATCCATATTTTCATTAAAATTATTTGATGGATATTTTTTATATAATATAATTATTTATTAATGAAATGTTTACCCATGATTAATTTTTACAAAAATTGATTGAAATTAAACAAATCAAATTTTTTTAATAAGGTTCTTTTTAACTTTTTATTGATTATTTGAAATGAATCATTGTTTTCATGTTCTCAGCAAGAACAGAACATCCCATCGTCATTATCAATCCATGATTTAACTATTCAATTATTTTTTTATAAACATAATGTTACAGAATATTTTCCCTGGGATATTTTGGAACTTTTATTTTAAATATGATTTTGAAAATTAAAATAGTTTTATACAGAAAAATTTTTTAATGAACATTTTATGGTATATATTTTAATAAAAAATATCTCATAATCAACTTATAATAATATGGTGATATATTGTAATGATATTATGCTTATTATTAATCTGAACGTTTATGAACATTTTGACTTGGTATAATATTTTCATCCACTTTCATGAATAATTATTTTATTGTTATATTTCTCTTGAAACATTCTCTTCCTTCGGATCATTAGAAATTACATTTACCATAAATATTCATATTAATTATAAAAAATATTATTATTTTTTAATGAAAATATAAATTATATATTTAATTTTTTACAATGAAATTTATTTTCATTACTGGGAAAAGTCTTTATAAATTTATATTATTTACGTAATGTGAAATTTGTTTATAAGGAATATTATTTTTGAATTGAATTAATAATTTAATTTCAAAGGAATGTGTTAAAAATTAGTGATGGGTAGGGTATGTTTATAGATATCTCGTTGAAAATTTTACAGGACTACTGAGAAAAATCCATAATCATGCATTAAATTGGGTTTTTGTATACTTATACATCAATTACATAGCTTTGGTGTAAGGTATTGATAGTATATATATAATTACTTCTAATATCCTGATGGATAATATTATTCATTTCATTCATTGAAAATATTGATTTTATTAATGATCATATTATTACATTGATGATATCAAAGGACAAATTTTCATTCACATGTTGTTGATTAAATTTCATCCGTTTTAAGTTATTAAACAAACCATATTGATTGTTCCATATTGATTATTCCTTATTTATTAATGATATATTTTAATATATGTAAACCACGAATGATCATCTGAACTCAACCCTTTCTTATATTTCCATTCCCTAAGACATTAGAAAGTATATTGTGGTTGATATATATATGATATGATAATGGAAATACTGGTGTTTTTAACGTAATTATGATGTTGTATTTTATGTTTTCAAACATTATGTGAGTTTAATGTAAGTATGTTGTTTTTGAACAATAATAAACTATTATATACTTTGGGATATGATCAATTATATCTAAAATCAATGCAATAAGGTAACCCCGAATTTGGGCAACTATAATCATTTTCAATATACTCTTTTAACCAAATACCAAAAAATCATAAAATAAATAAATTGATTTCAATAAATTCCATCATGTGAAAAATAAATAATATATATTATATAACCAATTTGATCGTTCAATTAATGATTAAGCTCGATATTATCTTTTATCATTATAATCATCAATTCAAACTAGTTTATTTTTTTACACAAAACACATCTATGTGAGAAAATTTGATTAATTCCCAACTATTAGAATGGTTTGAGAATATTTTAACAATTATTTATGGTTATAAAATTATAGAATTTCATGTTTCATTACTCTCCAATATTTAGAATATATATCTCCATTAGAATATAAACAAATAACTTTATTTGAATAAATATGCCCAACCTAAATTAAATACTCATACCAGAGAAGAAGGAAATTAAATATTCATATATTGTTTGAATTAGCATTCCCTTTGTAATATAATCTCAAAATATGAAAACAATTATCATTATGTTTTAGTTCTGTTATATAAATATATATATATTTAGAATTATAATTTTAACTGACACCACATCCATTTATCCCTATTTTACAATCATCTTAAATAAAATTTTCAGTTTCCACTTCCATGGTACAATAAAATGATATTTTTATTACTCAATTTTCCCTTTCTCCATTTCGGTTCAATGTTCCCCTTGTCTGAATGATATAATATTAGAAAATTACATACTTATTTAGTTTTATTCCCATCCATGTATATTTAAAAGAACATATTTTAAACATAAATTTCAATTTATTACACACATAAACATACACCCAGTGCCTTATATCTCATTGTTTCTTTATGGGAACCCAATTTTCTAGTTTTCTCAAGTTTCGAATGATGTAAATATACCTATATTGGGTTAGCCCCCTAGAGTGTTCTATTTCAAAAATTCCATGGTACCTTAAATTATTTTTAAAATTAATGTTTCATCTTGTAATATATATATATATATATATATATATATATATTTAGTAAAACTGCTCTTCTATGTCCTAATACTAAATCTCTATGAAAATTATGATTGAATTCAATCAATAATAATTAAACTTATACAATTTCAAAACAAGGTAACTAACCCCACTATATGATTAATTTTTTACAATGTGGGATTGAATCCAATTCATGTTTTACTATCTAAAAAAACTCAAAAAATTTAAACAATCATGGGAAAATATCATAAAAATCCATATAATCATAATTTTACTTTCTATGATTTATTTTATTTTAAGTCAAAACACATAAAAACCAAATAAAAACTAAAAAATATTTATATACTCAGTTAAATTTTCTTATCACTACACATATCATTGACACAATTTTAGTTATTATAATCATGATTTTATCAATGAAATTGGTTTTAAAGGGTGATTTCCAAGAACTATTTGTGGGAAAGAGTTAATTTGGTCGTCTTTTAATTAATAAAAATATGGAAGAGTCTGGTAATCCTACATTTTTTATTTCCAATGGTTGTCATATTAATCATTCCCTTATTATCTATTCACCTTATTGGGTGTCAGGATTCGACTCCTATGAACTCAACCAAACCAAATGGAAAAAAATTCGTTACTATATATGACACTATCCCTATGAATGGATATGTACCATCATTTGTATTATTCTCAAGGATAGTAAAAATTTATCTCCAATTTGAAATTATCCACTCTGGATAATTATATTAAACATAGATCAATCCTTATTATTATACATTATGGTATTATCAAATTACTCCCTCCAAAATTCCCCAAGTAACACCATCTACAACTTCCTCTACCCTCTGATATTTCTAGACATTAGGTTAATTATTTTAATAACCAAATAGGATTTGTATTAAAGCTCAACCCAATGGTGAGAATGTTTTTGAAAAAAAAAACTCAATAAGGGTACATGCCTATATGGGTTTTTATGTGGTTAGGTATTCCCAATGTAAATTTTCTGGCTTCTTACTATATTGCTTTTTGGTTGGTCACATTATCATCTCCAGAATATCCTCTATTTATCTATTGGACACATTTTCTTGACCATTTTTTGTGTGTGAAAGGTTGTTGAGATATTTTGGGGTAATAATACCACTTCATCATTGATTCAATGTATTTTTAGAATTTTTTACCTTGGTTATTTGTTATGGCTTTGGGTACTTTAAATCTACATGAAAAATTAGTAACATATTCACAACATTAGAATCATCAGATTTGGTGGAGTTTTATTCATTCTATATAGAAACATAGTTTTATGGTAAAAAATTTAAATAAAACAGAAAGTTGACCCAAAATCCAATTCCCAAAAATTAAATACTTCAAAAAAATTGATAATTTTTTGGTAATTTTATATACTTTTGAAACTCCACTAGGAATATGACAATTTTGAAATGTTGTATAGAATTTATTAAAATATTTAGTGATTAAGAGAAAAAAATTATCAATCTTTGAAATAACTCATGGCTATTCATTAAGGTCTAAAATTTCCTCAACATGTTATTGTATGATAAAAAATAACATATTTAATTTATTTTTCAGGTATACCCCTCATAATTACATGGTCCTTATAAATCATCCAAAATATGGATCTACAAAATATAAAACATTAACAAAAATTTTAATTTAAAATATATATTCTTGTTAAAAAGTGGATTTATATTTAAATAAAATGAAAATTTACCTAATTAGAATACCATTAAACTTGGGTTATTTCATATAGTTGATCACTGTAAAAGGAGTCATCTGAATTTATATTATTTAGTGGTTCTGACATGGTACTGTGATGTAATCAACTCATGAAATTTTCCAAAATATTTTCACTGCCCTTCTTATACATGATATAGTAAATAAAATCTTGTATTAGTAACATTCAAATCACAAGTATCATGTTTTATTCATCATTGGTGATCAAATATTTTATCTCTAAATGATCATATTGAATAGTAATATTAAATCCTAATATTTATGATTGAATTTTTTTTATAACAATAAAAATTGACAAAAACATTATCTCCCTCTATTACTGAATATGTTATTTGGATTGTATCAAGGTTCAGTGTACAATTGGCTACAAATTCTATGGATTGATCAATTTTTTTGTGAAAGCATAAGTCCAATATATTTTTTGAAGCATCATACATTATCAAAAAGTGTTACTTCTAGTTAAGTTGGAATATTATAGGGGTTTTGTCTAGTATATACTTAAGAATATATAAATATATCCTATATGAATATTATAATAAAAAGTTAAACTCCTTCTTTTTTACATTAGTT
Source organism: Viscum album (assembly GCA_963277665.1). Classification (NCBI taxonomy): domain Eukaryota; kingdom Viridiplantae; phylum Streptophyta; class Magnoliopsida; order Santalales; family Viscaceae; genus Viscum; species Viscum album. The sequence goes on along the minus strand of OY728160.1, from coordinate 370,456,462 downwards.
TGTTGAAATGAAATATTTCTAAGTTCCATCTAAACCATTATTAAATTATAGAATGGCCTATAAAATATTAACTGTCCCAAAGTGGTGCGGTAAAGTATTTTAAAAAAAATTCATAGTATTATAGTCACGATTACTTATACATATCCTAAAAGTTACCTAGGTTCAATCCCCCACAATGGTTCTATGTTCATGAGAAAAAAAATTCAATGGACTATTGATAAATGAATTTATAATAATATTCCCAATTTTTTAAAAAAATGGTTTTCATTAAAAATAAAAAAAATGGATAGAGAAAAAAATCAATTTTCAATCTTGAATTGGTGTAGTATTAGTGTAAATACCATTATATTTAGAGAGGACTGTGTTTTGGGTGTGTTCCATTATATGTTAATGGGTTTAGTTTGTGAAATCATGGATTGGATTGGATTATTTCTAAATTAATTATTAAAAATACTTTTCAACTTATGGATATCCCCTAACATTTCTTGTCAAATAATTATTCTATTGTTTTCTCCCCTTTCCACTATCTAATCAAGTGAAACAACACTAATTACCCTAACTTGTAAGTTCTTATCTCAATTAGAGGGATAAAAATCACTATAATATCTCATGTCATTTAGACAATTGATTAGAACTCTCTAATCACTCGTACATCAATTCACATATTACAATTTGAAATAGTGGAGATAATATAAGTGGTTTCATTGATTAATCTATTGACAGAGGGAAATAAAATTTGAAATTCATAGATAGAAGGGAAATCTAATAGTACCTAGAAAAATTAATATTTGTTTAGAGAGATGAACATATGATATAAAGTGTTAATGATCATTATTATTTTACAGGGATAAGTAAAATCTCATATGCTCATCCACTTATGGATTATCGTGTCGTCACATGATTCATTATAGGATAATTAAAATAAAACAATAAATTTAAACTACTATATATTCATTAGTCACATTTCTAGCCCCCTTCCCTCGAGAGAGAAGTCTTATATTTATAGATATTCATGGAAACATTATTTTAATATCTCACCCTTCCTTGTGATTTTCAAATACACACATCATGAATCATTTATAATTCCATTAATTTATTGTCATTTTCCTTTTTATTTTATCATCACCACATATATAGTTTAAGGACCATGATTGAGAATCTTGAATCCTATAACTTCATTAATATTATTCATATGATCCCAATCTCATTCTTCATTTTGATGATCGTCAAGTATCTATATCATGTGATAATTCCATGATTTTTTCCTAACCAATGTGATTTGAAATATATTCATTTGGTAATTATAGATATAATCCTCATTAATTCTTATATAGCTTATGGAACATTGAAATAACTATAGAGAAGTAGCAATGTGCAATGTGGACCTTTATGTGTCTATAAAATTGACCTAACACTAATTTTTCAACATAAATATATCATATATATAGATTCAATGAGTTAGGAGTACACATAAATAGGCCACCATTGACTATTCAGGTCCTTCGGAATGTGCATGTATCATTCATATAAAATAATTTCACCCTATATTATTCCATTTAGTGTTTTAATTACTTTTATGAAATGATTATTGACCCATACATAATATGTTGAACGTGTAATATATCCTTATGAAACCTATGAAACATGTTAATGAAATTTACATTGGTCCTGGAGTGCAGTATTATAAGAAATATGGATGTGGCATTCTCACACAATGGATCATGGACCATATATACTCACAAATATGAATGAATATAATTTATGGGGTGCACAGATTTTAGATCTATCTGTATGTTTTGAGGCATTTGATCATGAAACGTGTGTTATTCCCTCACTAGAATCACATCCACTACATTAGGGTAAAGTAAGGATCTATAATGTTTTTTCCTGAAATGGTACCAAACTCCACATATATAAATTCAAATTCCTTAAATATTAGTTTCATATCTTTCAAATCAATATGCCTTTAACAACTTTATTAAACTCAATCTACCCCATAAATAAGTCACAATAATTCTATCCTTGTTTTTTGATAAATATTTGGTAGGGGTTTCGGCTTCTTAAGGTTGACTGAAAAATGTATCAGAGAGTTTGAGTGCAACTTGTTCACTTGAAATTGAATAATTACAAATATTTATTCTTATAATTAGTTTAGATAGATGTTCATGGTTGATCATCATTGTGGTCAGATGAGTTGCTCTTCATTAGTTCGATTCAATCATTTGGTCGATTATGTGGAATGTTTTCATAGTTGATGGATTTTAGTATCTTCAAGGTTTTATGATATTCATTTTTATAGGAGATTGAAAGTAGTAGCTTAATGGTGATGTAGTCGATCTCATGGCTTGGGGTTAGATTTTTATACCCTGTTTCATTGAACCTGGAGTCCAATGGTTCATTCATGTGGTTGGTTTCTTATGGTTTCAGACATTTGGTAAAAAAATCATAAAATAAATAAATGGATTTCAATAAATATAAAAAATTTTGAATTCAAAATAAATTAAATATTCAACACATATGATAATTTAATTAAATATTAAAATCTATATTCATTTGTATAAATAAAATAAAAAATTTAAAATAGATTTTATTTACTCACTCCAAACACACCAAATTATGAAAATTTGATTAATATATAAATTTAATAGTTGATTAATGGGAATATAGTAGAGAAATATAGATAAAAAATTGTGAAATTTCATGATTCATCACTCACTAACCCCTGTATTTTTTCACTCCTAGTAAATTGAATGATTCTTTTTTATTATAATATATATTTAATTCGTATACATATGTATAAAAAACATTTAAGATGAAAATAAAAAAAATCATCTATTTTTGAAATACCATTCCTTATCTATGAGTTAATCTCACTACCACTCTCCAATTTCAATTCATTTTCAATTCTATATGTGGAATAGACAGATTTCAGTGGAATTAGAATATTAAAAAGGTTCACTTTGATTTATTTATATTTCCATGGTTCCCTAAACTAATGTTCTTATTTCCACTTCCTTGATTAAACTCAAATGACATCTCTATTATTCAATTCTACCTATATTCATTTGGGAGAAATATTACCCTCATTTAAATGAATTCAATTTTTCATATGAGGTACCTCTTCTATTTTTTTATCCTTGTACTATGAAAATATCATATTTCATTTTTAAAATTGAATTTATTACTCATGAACCCAATTTTTCAATTTCTACGACTTTCATTATGGGATCAAAATTTTAAATTTTAAATTATTTTTAAAGGAATTATATAAATAACTCTTTATTTGGATCTATGAGGTATTCTTTTTTATAATGGAAAATATACCAATAATTATGTTTAATATTCTATCACCTTGAGTTATAATATTAATTCCCCAATAATATTTCCACTCAAACTATTTTTCCACGTTATAACACAAAATGATTGTGAAAACAATAAACATTATTACTCCATACTCATTTAGGTCTCTAAATATTAGAACCAATGAACTCCATATACTATAGCATAGTATTTTTCCTAGGATGTGTATTATAAAAATCACGCATTCATGTCTAAATACACTAAAAATGTCCGAAAACAAAACGATATATAAATTATGTATAGAACCATTATAATAGATTTGGACTTCCTATGATTTATTTTATTTATGTCAAAGACTTATAGAAAATACCAAAGAAAATAAAACTTTATCTTAATATTTGGTTACTTGTAGCCTCCCTCAATAATATCTTTGATATATTTCACATTAATGAAAAAATACATTTAACTAGGAAAATAAATTTTAAGGAAGAATTATCCAGACTAATATATGGGATAGAGGGACCCTGGTAGTACAATATTCAATGGTAGTTGAAAAGAGTCTAAACTCATCTACTGGTTATTTCCAAAAGAATTTATTTTAATTCACAACCTATTAGAAACTATCATTGAAGGGGTTATTTAATTCTATTTCGACTTTCTCAACTATTCTCACTCACTAAAAAATAAATTTTTTTCTTTATTTGAAGACAACAAAATAAGAACCCCAGAAAATGTGGAATGAAGTGGGAGATCTTGAGGGATCATATTTTAAAATGAAATGATGTCATAAGCTAGAGACCATCTGTGAAAAAAATTATAAAAACATTCGTGGGTATTTTATTTACTTTCCAATAAGTGTGCTTCATAATTCCCCTCTCTATAGGTATGGCCAACCCTGGTAGGTTGATTAATGAAAAAACTGCACTTGTGAATCATTTAAATAACCTCCCAATGACATTTCTATTTTCCATGCAACATCCTAAATAGAACAATGGTGTCTGAATCCACCTCTACTATGATGATATTACAAAGAATAAATGTCATCATTCAAGTTTTCATTACACTAACCACAACAACCAGTAAAGAACCTTATTTATATAAGGAACTGAACCCCAGGATGACCAAGATGATTTTGTCTCATAAAGATCCACCGCCTCTAATATCCCAAGAAACACTAGAACCATCAAAATAATTTTTTATCTTAATGCGTGGATCCTATAATTTTATCTATTTAACTATAACACATCTACTTCCTCTCCCAAAATGCATGAATGTTCTGGGAAGAGTTATAAAAATAAGACCAAATGACTAAACACCCTTAATAATATTCTCTTGCTCTACAACATGAGGTAAGGAAATGAATATTAGATCAATAAATGAAACATGCTTACCTTTCCTTACATTGTTCCTCACTACCCAAATAGCCTAGAAAATTATAGAGTAGATCATCTTATAAACCTTGAACACTATCCCATCCTACTCTACACCCAACAACCATCTCAAAAAAAATCAGATATAGATTCAGAACCACCTGATAACCCCCATTCATAACCTATTAATTCCCATTAAATGATCTCACACTTTATAAAAAAAGTTATATCAACCTTATTCCACACTATACTAAGTATTATACTTTTAACTTGACACTAGAGTGACAAACATTGTTTCCATGATTTCATTAGTTGGTAATTCATGGTGTCTCATCCCCCATACCAAAAATTTCATTTCCAGCGACAACACTCGACACCACCTTTTTCCCACCAATGTGTTCGTCCATTGTGTTCCATGCATGTATTCCAATTGATTATGGATAATGATGTTCCCAGACTTGGATCTAGAATAGATTCATCATTCTTGTTCTTCATTTAGAAAAATGTTATAAAAAAGATTTATTTGTTTGGATTCCAACATGGAGTTGATATGACTAGTGTATTTTCATTCTTCCTATAATAAAATAACTAGATTTAGAAAAGCTAGAAAATATAAAGACTCATCTACCTAGTAATCTTTCCAATCAAAATGAAAGATTGTATTCTTGTCCACTAACTATAATCTTCCGGTATTCTTCACCGATTTTATCTATTATAATCACATTATCCTCTCATTACCTAACCAACATGGTATTCCCTTGTATTTTTTTCCTATATATCATATATTTTGTACCATCTATGACCTCTGACATGAAATGTAGGTCAAATAATCCCTATGAAATATTTTTACCCATCATCCCCATGGATGCCAAATGACATATCCCACTATAATTGGAATCCCATATAAAATATGTAAGAGAATTTTCAGTCCTATAATTAATTCCTCTAGGAGTCTTGGTAATTGCAACCACATGAATAGGAATTTAGGTAAGGTTGTTTTTAATGAGAATTAATCTCCACCTAAAAGGATGAAACTAATTAATCCAATTTTCAGTTCTCTTTATGCCCAGATTAATAATGTGTTTGAATATATCCTTTATAATTGTATCATCTGAGAAGAAATCTCCATGTCAAACCATATAGAGGTCGTACATCTTCATTACTAAAATATAATGAATAGATCTTCATCTCTTTATTTTTTATCATTTTAAAATAAATACATTACCCTTCATTAAATTAATCATTTACCCACTATATATTATATAAAACATTATTAATTAAAAAAATTATTGATAGAGGATTGACTTCCATTCAAGAATAAAACCATATCATTAAAAAACACTCTATATTATACCATTCCTTAACTTCTCCTGGTTAGGAATGGACTTATCTTCCCTTCCTTGATATCTTTTTTGATCATTCTTGAAATGGATTCATGATCCATAATAAATATAATATAAGAGAAAGGATATCCCTTATTGAGGACTCTAATGGTTTTGTAAAATCATAAAAACTTACCCATCATAAAAATTAAAATCCTTGAGGAAGAAAATCCTTAGAAATAGATGCAAAAATTCCATTACCTAAAACCAAATCCTTACTTGACTTTAATAATAAATTTCCATTCTATCTGATTGTACTCCTTTCCCATATGCACATTAATTAGGATATTGGATATTATTTATTTTTTATATCATAAACCATGTCCTTGGAAATCCCTCTATCCACGTGAATGTTATTCCCTATTATGAATCTATGTTACTACTCAAAAAATATTTTTTTAGTCAATATTAATAGTATGTTATTGATAATGCAAGGTAGAGTCATATAGACAAAGTTTCATAGAAAAAAGTGTCAAATAATGTTTGAATGATGTGGGATCCTTGATATTGGTAATAAGCACTGCCCTAGAGTCAGAAATATCCCTTGTAAGATATCCACCTCTGAAATGATCTTAAACTACCTATCTAACATGAGCCATAATAAACTATAATGAATCAACAATGAAAACCCAATGGAGGACATCCAAACCTGGTGCACTCTATGTTTTTAAGATTCAAATTACCACTTTAATATCACGCACATCTAGAACCTCTTAATATATTTAATTATCCAAACAACTAACCAATATCTCTATAATTTTCATAAAATCATATTCATTATTCTCTCTCATGGTCCTAACATTTTTTAGGGAATTAACTCCTTCTAGAAGCTCTCTAAAGAGACTGAGATCCATGTTCCCATCCACATCAATATCTACATTGATATATATATCCTCTAGTTTCAAATTTATTTGCATTTTCACCTTCATTTTCTTTACATAGGCTTAGAATAGTCTTGTATTCATATCCCCCAGCTTTATCAATATAGCTCTTGATTTCCCCCTCCTGATTCATTCATTTTATAGAAGGATATCACCAAGAATAATTTTTTGGTTCATCATGTTTGAAAACACAAAATCATCCAACTTATAATGTAGGAGACTATAAATCATCTCAATATAGGATTCCATCACCTCTATGATACACTAACTACCCTCTCTTCCATTTGACTAGTTTTTCATACCATACTTCAGTATTTGGATCCATTGATACACAAAAATGCATGATTCCCCATACTTTGTCATATCTCAAGAGCTCTTAACCATCTGTATGAATCCTTCCAACCATTACCTAATCCTTAAATATAAAAAACAATTTCCTCCCCTTAATCCCCTATTCAAATTTGTGAAAATGATCAATTGATCATATAGAGACCTTGTAATTATCATAACAATGGATTTATAGAAGGTTTTAATGCCCTGAATATTGGAAATACATTAATTAATCATACTATATGTTCCTTTATTATATTTTATATTGTTTTCCAAGTAAAATATCACCTTTAGAATGTCATATCCATCATAACCTTATTAGAAAACAGGACCATGATGTCCTTTATTATGCATATGGAAAAGGCCACAAACCCCTCTTTTTTCAAACACTTTTTTTATCGTGTTGATGTATGTCCCAAAAAACCGTGGTAAAAACTATGGATGAAACAAGACTATTAGGACATGTAAATATCTAAGAAATACATCAAGTAAATAGCTGTGGCCATTTCCAGATATATTCTCTTATATTTTGTCTAAAAAAGGTACAAGTAATTGGTTTTGGGGTTATATGATTTAATTTTTGTTACTCAATACATGCTCTACAACTATTCTGAATCCTTGTGGAAACATATTCATCATTATTATTTTTAATACTGTATCTATTTTTATTCTGTAAAATCATAACTGGACTCACCCATTAGTAGTATGTAATGGGGTATATAATTTCTCTTCCTATCAAAAAATCAATTTCTATTTTAACAACCTCTATGAGGGTTGGGGTAATAATTATTTGGGGTTGTCTCACTAGTTCAGAATCATTCTCTATAAAATTTGGTGAGTAGTCGTGGTAGGAATATTCTATGTTATATGTCCTATGCACCATTATATATATCTTGTTTTTCAAGGTTTACATAAGTTTATTATCTGTATTTGGTGCTAATTTGTTTCAAATAATGGGAGATAATTTATCATTATCCATTATAAAATTATTTTTCTAATTATAAATGAGTATTTTTTTATAATTCTAGTTTTGGGGGGTGTTATGGTGATGAATTTAACATGGTATTTTCTGTTCCTACAACCTTTTAAAATTATTAGTTTTAGGTATGATTAAAACATAAAAATAAAATTTATCAATGAACCAAACAGATCCCATATTTTGTCCAATTTCTAAAAGAGATTCATAAAAAACTCTTGTGATTTTATAGCTCCTTCTAATCAAATTATATCTTGAAATTTTTAGTTTCTTTATTATAATTAAACGAAAGTTCAAAAAAATTCTTATATACACAAATTTCTACTCCAAGGGACAATTCATTAAATCCAAAATATTAACATTCATTTCCCATTATAAAAAAGTCCGTAAATGAGTTCTTTTTGTAAAATATATAATTTTCGTACTAGAATTAATGAATTACATGCAAAAGATAATACTGGAATTATAATTAACTCTTCCTTATTCCATATTTAGAATGTAAAAAATCAACATTATAGAAGAATCCTTTCATGCTTACATAAATATTTTCATGAACTCCAACTAGGTGGTTAGTGATTTGGTTAATAGTTTTAAAACCAATCTACTAGTATTTTTCAATTCCACCTTTAGGAAATAATGAACTAAATAGAAAGTTACATAAAGTGGTACTCCATAATCACAAAATACATTTTAAAGTGGGTTCTCCTATGGTAAAAGGGTGAGTGAATGTATCGAGATCATGAAACATCTAGGTATTTATAAGATAACAAGAGAATATGAAGTTTTATATAAATTTAAATTCTCATTTATTCACAATATTCTATTCTTGGTACAAATTTCTATGATAAACCATTCATGCCCATGGGTTACATAGATTCTTTCTAGTAAAGGGATATTGTTCTATAGGTTTTTTTAATATTTTAAAATATGTATTATTGTAATTTTTATTCACTAGTTCTCTTAAGTTTTTTTAATCATTTTAAGGAAGGTATTTTAGTGTTTATATATGTATTTAATCATATATTTTTCCAAATCCTCATTCAATGAGATTTTTTACATAGGTGCTAATTATTATTTTTCTCAAGGATATGTTCACCAATTTTAGTGGGTTACCCCCCACTATAATAGGGTTTTGATTTTGATTCATCATTGATTACAAAATTATTTTAAATATTCAATTAAATATAAATATCATTCCATTTTTGTTTAAGAATTTAATGTGTTATATGTGTACCTGAACAAAGATTTTATAATTCATTGAGGGTAGATAAACTCTTATCAACATGTAATCTCATCACTATCAACTCTAAATTTTCAGTGTTTTTAGAATGAGAATGTGATTTCACTAGATCCTTCATTTAAGGTTATTCATATATCAATATTATCTTTACAACATTTATATATCTATCTATAAAGTAGTGGTTGTTAGAATTTCTATTTAAAACCCTTCTTGATGGGTGGTCTCAAGGGTTGTTGGTTTTTAGCTGCAAAATGAGAATTGGAATAATATTTAAATTCATTATTTGTTGGATTTTTACTAATAGTATTATGTCAGGAACATGGATTCACATCATTCATTTCCTTTAAAATAATGGTATACATCAGTGTAGTTCTCCATGGAGTGACAAATTTGAATGATCCATGTGGGTATAGATGGTGTGGTCTCCAAAACCATGTCTGATACTAACAATTTCACAAGAGATGTTAGGCTATCCATTTTTTATTTCTATGAAATAGAGCAAGAACTATTTACCAGATTTACACCCATTTTATTAGTTTATGAACCTATGATATTTTTGAAATGTTATAAATCAGTTCTTTGAATATAGTTGGGGGATTTTTTATAAGTGATATTTAAGAAGAAGCATCCAAAAGTTTTATATCGTTTCCATTTATCCTTAGTAAAAAATACCAAAAAATAATGATCATCATAGGGCTGGTGTGGAAAGGATATTGTTAACCACTTGAGTTATTCCTAAAACTTGCAATTGGCCTCTACACATGATTGATTTATTCCATATATCTCATTCATCATGACAACTCTCAATGATGTAGAGAAGTATTATTGGAGGTAGTTATTATAGAGTTCATACCAAGTGGTAATCACTCTATGCTAAAGGTTTTAGATCTAATCCTTGGTAGACCCATCATGATAGAATTCGATAACCTTATAGCTGACATTTTTCCTATTAAACACCTCTTAGTTTGAATTTAAAATAAGAATCCTAAAAGATTCATATCGTTTAACACCCATCCTACCAAGACATTTTTTTTAATTTGATAATAATTATATTAGAGTCATATTTTATTAATCTTAGTTATCATATATATTTTCACTACCAATAGTTGCTCTAGTGGAAGAGATAAATTGGTAAGGAGTGTTAGTCAATTGAATTGTGTTAACTACCTCTTCACTTATTTGTAGACTATTAAATTACAAATTCCTATTACAATAATTCTTTCATACTCAATATTTAAACTAGTGAGGTGAAATTAACTTTATTTATTCTTGGGTTGAAATTGTTTTTATTTAAATATGATCAAAACACAATTCTTTTTGTTAATGGTGTCTGAATGATGAGTGGAATATCATGGGGACCTCAATAAATAAATTCATAAACCCAAATTAGTTCAGATGAAGTGGGATTTAGATTATATCTATAGATGAGAATGTTTTAGTAGTTTTCCTTCATAGATATGTTGTTTTTTTGTGTTAATAAAATTATTGATTTTCATTTGTTTTAAATTAATTATTAAATATATTTTCCCAATCTTGTATATCACACCACTTTTCCTGTAAAATTTTTACTTTATTATTCTATGATATGTACTATTTCAAATATATTAAAAAAAATATGATTTTCTACTCTTTGATATTTTATCCATAATCAATTAGATTCAATAGTGACTACAAAATAGTATTTTGACTATCCTAGGGATTGTAAACATAAAACCAGAATAGAAAACAATGAAATTATTTCAAATATTGTGCCTCGATAAATTTTTATTTATTCTCAACACATGTATATTATGAGGGTCATGGTTAAATATCTCAAAACCTTCATCTTATTTGATATAATGATTATTATCTTCTTCTACATATTTTATTAGATGATAATCATGTGTCTAGCTCCATAGATTTTTACCGATTTCATGTAAACCAAAGAGATGAAAATTATTTTTATTTAAGATCTATATTCTATTATTTTGTAAATTCTATTTTTTGTCACTAGAACCCTTAAATATATTATGGATCATTTGATTAACCTTGACATATTGGAAGTTTTATCAATTGTCACTGCCCAAGATTTCACATTACCCTATCATAGCCTTTGAAACATTCCAATTACTAATATACAGATTTATAAACATAGGAGTTCAGTTGTACAGGTATGAATGACCCATATACAAGATTTGAAATATGTGAGTAACAATTTATTAGATTTATTTTAATCTGTAATATCTTTTACATTAGAATATTTAATAGAACACAAGCTACATATACTTGTATGTAGTATGTTGAACATGGAATATACCCTCTTTAATCATTTAAAACATGAAAATGATCATTATGTAGTTCATATAGTACAATTTCACAAAAATATGGATGTGAACATATTAAACAGTAGATACTAGATCATATGTTCCCACAAATACTATTTAATGTTGGTATTTGTCCACACACATAGATGAATTGGATACAAATTTATTAGATTTTAATCAATCATCGTGCCTGCATCCCTCTCCAATCCCATAGTCAGTATAGTGGGTCTATATTATTCCTCTTCATTACTGATCCCAAATAGGAATAAAACTAAATATCCAATTATTGAAAATCCCTTAAAATTATCTTAATCTCTTTTAACTAAATTTGTTCATAACTACTTCTTTATAAATATTCTTCCCTAAAAATTTGAGCTCCCATAATTTTGGATAAATCTCAATCCTTGGTTGTGGTTACACAATGTGGAGTTAGTGTTGTACAATAGAGATGAATTGGGGCCTACTCACTTATAAATTAATTTTAGATCACATTTATTCTTGTGATTTATCCAGTTGGAGGCTCGCGGTCAGTGGTCATTATGGAGGGTTGAGTTTATCATGGTTTCTTACATTCTGTCATTAGGTCGATTTCATTGAAAATTACTATAGTTTTTGGTATGAGATGTCTTTAAGGTATTTTTAGTTTCCATATATTAGTAGGTTATCAATGTATCATGAAATTGATGTGGTCAATATCATAGTGTTTGGTCGACTATGTCTATCATGGTCGATTGATTTGAGAGTCTAATGGTTAGTTGTTCGATATTTGTTTCATGCAGTTGGTTTCAAATAAAAATCAATATTTCACCCATCTAATAATTTAATTTTAATAAAAAAAATAATTTCATTTTTATCACTAAAATAAAAAAAATTATATAGATTTACATTATTCACTCAAAACACACTTAATTATGATAATTTGATTAACAATATGATTTTATAATGGTTTTAGAGAATTATAACTATTAATTACACACAAAAATTTGTGGAATTTTAGTTTTCCTTAATCAGGTAAAAAATTATAGAGTGATGGTTCATATAGAATAAATTTGTTTAATATTTCAAACCTCTAAGAAAATTCATTATTAATAGAGGATTCATAATGGTAATTTTATGGCTTTATTTGAAAATGGTTGCATTAATTTATTTTTCCAGTGATGTGACTCAATCATAATAGTACTCTATTTCTCTAAAAAACAATGATAATGGATAAAACAATATTCTTGTTGTTAAACAAAACTTCATTTCACTCATGAATAAAGGATACTATTAAGAATATGAAAAATATATCTATATTATATATTATGAAGGGAAATATACTATTAGTTAATACACATGTTATAGGTTAATAAAAATTCATCAAAATGATAATAATGTTCTTAAAATAAACAATAAAATGGTGGAATACAAACTAAAATTCATTTCAAACCATTTTTTAAAAAAATCTAGGACTTTTCCCTATAAATGACTAAATATGTGAATGCGGTTATAAATTTCTTTTAGGATAAAAGTGTTACTGAAAATAATGTAAAGATGAAACCAAAAATAAGGCAATAGTAAAAAGGTATAACATAACATACAAAAAATTATCCAGCAACACTCTCTTCACACATTCATCAATAAGGCTCGGGAAAATTTATTTTTACGCTATAAGAATGTTATTAGACATGTATAGCTAATGGGCATGAAAATTAAATATTTGAAATTACCTTGAAGTGAATCATCTATGCATGCTTCTCTTTTATATTATGAAAATTTTCTAATGGATATATTTTTTTTCTTATTACATATAAAGAAAATATAACTGAATACTATTATTATTCAAACAATAATGAAAAAAATTACTCAATTATTATTTTAGAAAGTGGTCGACCATAACTTCTTATTTTCATCTACGGTGTATGTATGTTTTTTCCAACATTAAAAATATAAATAAAAACAAAAAAGGATTATTAAATTTATTGGTAATCCAATGTTAAATTAAATAGAAAAAATATAATGAAATTTAGGTTTAAACCTTACAATAGATGGTGTGGTTTTTCCATCCTTATTTTTATGTCTTTTGTTACTGATATCAACATTTCATGTAAATTTTATAGTTATTATTTACATTGATTTTTGAATTAAACATGACTATTATCATTATTTTTTATTTTATTATTCATATATTATGTGGGTAAATTTAAATTAAATTCAATGGAAATCCAAAAAGGATTAATGTGAAGAACTAAAAATACTTCATGTAGCGACATGAAAAGGTTTGGGGTGACACCAAATCCTTACAAAAAGAAAAAATTAAGTTCCTATTAATTTTATGATTAACATCGTGAAAAGGGGATTAATTTAATGAGATATGTGAATAATGAGATCAAGCATTGAAGTTAAATTTTTCAGAGAAGAATCTGTAAAATAAACTAAGTAAAAAAAATTCATGTTATTCCACCCACATTCATGAAGTGAATATTGAAAATATAACATCTTGAGTTTTTTGGATGAAAATAAACATAGTAGAAATGACTTTAGATTAATGATTTGGATGGTGATGTTGTGTCTTGAATCCAGTCTCTGAAAAAAAATACATTCCAATTATTTTTATTTTTTCCATGATAATCATGAAAATTATCCTTCACTCAACTGAGGACTTCTTAGATGGACAACAATAAATTTAGTGGATGAATTTATTTTATTAATTACATACCAGGAAAGTATATTGTCTTATAAATAAGAAGGTAATTTATTACATCAAGAGGGAATGGAATCTAGAACTAGGTATGACGTATTGCAATTGAAGATCCTTCAAGTATGTAACAATTTCCATTCATTGGGATTCATTTTCACTCTCTTCTTTTATTTATCCCTCATGACTAACATGATAAGGTAAATTCACTTTTATACTATGTGATTTAACATTAATGGGATTGTGATAGTGGATATTTATTTTCTATTTCAACTTATTTATGGGATTTATATTCATAATTAAATTCCATTTCACACAATTTTTTTACCATCAATATTTTATTTATAATTTTTAAGTTCAATTTAATATAAATAAAATATTCCACATTGTGCATGAAAATTGTATGGAAAAAAAATTTTATACATATACTTGGTCTTGAATTGCGTAATGAATTGATCCACCCAAATTAGATGACCATATGAGAATAAATATTAATTAACTAGAGCAGGATAACAAAGACCAAGGGTTTTATTAGATTAAAATCTAGAAGCAATATAACTATGAATAAATACTCATTACTCTACAAGACCATGAAGCAAAAAATATTGAACATGGAATGTCTTCTACAATTTATTTCAAATCTTTTATTTGATATAATTCTCATTAAATAAAAAATAAATTTTCTAAAATATAATTAATGTATCTCATCTATTTGAACATGAACATTCCTCATACGATATGAATTGTTTTTGGAGAAAATGTTTGAGTCTTCAATAAATTATAAAATTTGATTAATCCTTATGAAATAATGATGACCTACAGGTGAAAAAATTTCTTAGGTCACAGTTGTGGATGGTTTTAGATTAATTTAATGATGGTAAAGTGTTATTGTTTTTGTTTTTTTATATTATTTTTAATTTATGATTGGGTGTGTTCGTGCAGTGAATTTCATCATTCAAATTGATGCATGATTTTCAATGTGATAAAATGGAAAGGAAGTTTGTGAATATGAAATAAATAATGAACATAGTTTTAGGATTTATAAAGAAAATAAGTATTATAGATCATGGTTAGAATGGAAAAAAATTATGTTTTAGGATGTGTGACATAAATATAACTACAGCTAATACCACTCATTAAATATGGGAGATCTTCAAACATTGGGATTCCAACTGAGCATTTTGGTACCATGAATGGATGCCACACATTTTGAGATCTAGATGAAAATAAACTAGAAGATATTTAACTTTGTGAAATTCATATAGATACTATATAAGGACCCAAACCCATATCTATTTAGTTTTATTTTTTTTTTGATACATCTCATTTCTATAATGTTTCACATGATTCGGTAAGCCTCTGAATTTTATAATTTTTATTAATGAAAAATACCTATGAGTGGATGTAGACACAACATTAAAACTCTATCATCACTTGGTTTGATCTGGTTATAACAATATTAAATTTTTCATTTCGACCTTTTAAATAAATGTCCATCCAAATCAAAATTCGAAATCTTGATCTAACTAAAAAAATACACTTTATATCATAAGGGAATGTTTTAAAAACTTGATCATTAAATTCTTGAATAATTTAACTAAAATGTGGCTATTAATTTAGGAATTTTAAAATGGATTTTCATATGGAAGTAGGTATATGGTGGATATTTCAATAGGAGGAACTATCAAGAAGAATTATCTAAAATAGAGATTCAATTTTATTGATTTAATAGTGACCAAAGTCTTTTAATAGAAAAATGTAGGAATACAAAGAAAAAATATACACATGGTCACTAACAACAGTTAATTAGTGGATTATATATAATATATGACCATGAAATGAGACACCAAAATTTCCCAACAACAACCCCATGGTATATAAAATAAATAGGTCAATTATGTTTTCTACAACCATCAAAATAATTTATAGGGGTAGAAAAAATAATAATATAATGGACAATGCTATCAGAAAAGGGGGCCTAGATTTTAAAATTCTTATAAATGACCTTATCTATATCGCCAAATACACACATGAGAGGAGACCTTGGTGAAATTTGTGACCACCACATGGGTTACCAACAATGAACTAACTGAATATTCAAATGACCAAGGATAAGAAATCTAGGAGATGAAGGATTACTCTAATGGCCAAAGAGATTCACTCAGAAACCAATAATTTTATATCATTAAAATTACATATCAATTTATAGAAATCTCATGTAGAGTACTGTGGGTAATTCCAAAAGTGGAAATATTTGTATATTTGAAATTCATCACCATAACAAGTCAGAAAATTGAAAATTACAACATGAAATCAAGTAGTGCACGAACACAAAATAAAGGGAAGAAATAACATGAGGATGTAGTTGAATAGTATATAATATAAGAACTAAAACCATTAAAGATAAGAATAATATTTGAAAATAATAGATAAATATATGAAAAACTATGTAATTTTACTAAATATTATTAAATGTGGAACATTAATATTAAATTTATCTGATCCCTAACCAACATGTTGGAATATAGAAATTATAGAATTTTTTGGTGTCAAATACTAAAAAGTATAAAGAACTAGGTATGATCCCACTCATATGGTATTGTTTGGTTGTGATGTTGATGTACCTCCCAAATAAACAAAAATATCTTGGTAGCTTTTCAATTCCAATAAATATAAGGTCTAATTAGTTTGTAAGGGAAATATTCTATTTAGGCACTAGTGTAAGCATTATGTCCTCCAACATATTCAGAATAATGGGACTTACAAATATTATAACCACAAGTTCCACAATACAACTATAATATTCAATAGTTAAGTTCACTTGAGAACTCATTGAAAATTCATATCATAGATACAAATTTTTACATCTTGATTTCCTTTCATATAATATGCATAGATAAAGATAAGAATATAATTATTCATTGAAGACTAACATCTACAACTATAAGAGAATTGATTGATGTTTAGAGTAGTGTTTTTCGTTTTATAGTCTATTATAAGTTAGTATGTTTCAGTATACATTGAAAATGAAAAAATATGACGTCAAATATAACAACTAAGAACAAAATATTGTTCCCAAGCACGAATATGTTTATATCATGGATAACAAGAATGAGGATTAAAATTATATAAAGAAAAAAAAATTTGGGCACAAAAACCCATAACATAATAATATATAAAAATGAAAATATTGATGAGGGTAAAATAGTTTGGATGGTCCATGATCTTTATTATTTTTTCTCAAGTTAGAAAATGAAAGGGTCAGTTGGTCACAAGGATGTGGAGTAACTGATTCCCATATTATGGGTGAATTTTATTGTAGAAATATATATGGGGTCTATATATGTATTGAAGACATAGATATGACAATTTTTATCCATTCTAGGTTAAATATTTAAAACTCATTAACTTCAAATCTGAAAATTTATGTTTTATCCAACAATGATTAAAAAAATCCTTATGAGATTCAACCAATGATTTTAGGATTTTTAAAATTTTGTTTCTAGGAGTATGACCTCTTCCTCAATCATTTATAAAATTAACTGAAAATTTCTGACACTTTGATTTGTTAATTTTTTATAGTTCCATACTGATTTGTATAAGGATGTGAGGTAGTGTTCCAAAATATATTTATTTTATTTTTTGTTGATTCATGGAATGATAGTTGGGTCCATTTCATGAAATATTTAAGATTTTAATTCATATAGGGGAATCATTAGTATTCATGTCTATGAGGAAAAGAAAATAATTTTATTAGAGTAGTTTGAGTATTAATTTTATTATATTATGTTACTACATTAAATTTATTCATTGAATTTTTAATTGAAACATTATTTCACTATAAATCAGTTTTTATTTAATATTTAATCTGGAATATAGAAAAAATACATAAGATTAAAACAATATATTGCTTTAATTTTAATTTCTGGTAACGTCAAATTAAAGAAATGGTGTAATGTATTAGAAAAGATAAAAATATGAATTTCTACATTAAAAAAATTGATTTAGGGGGAATTTTTTATTCATATAAATGAGAATTCTCATGGATTTGAAATATTTTGAAAATATAAAATTTATATGATTTTTTAGTGTGCATTTACATGATAAATTTTACCAATATAATGATTCAATTACCAAAATATTTTCTAATCGTAATATTTAGATTCTTTTCTTGAGAATATTTCTTAAGATATTCAATAATCTTTTCATTAATGACAAAAATTTAAAATTTTCAATGATATGATTTTATAAATTCATATTTAATATGATTGATGACATTTTGATTTTTAGAGTATTTTCCCAATACCCACCTTTACATTGAATCCATGATTCCATGTAGAATCATTAAAATACCTTTCATATAAAATATACACATTTCAATCCTATGTTTACCATTCCTAACCATACTCATAGTGTTTTTTATGATATTCAAATGTTCATGTGTGGGGGAGGGTATTTAAATGGTGGAAGATGGGATTTTAATTAAGGAGATATATTGGGATGATTTTATTGAAATTGGTAAAGGGTTCATGATTATATATTACTGTAATTGATTGGTCACCCTCTTGGGAAAAAATAAAAGAAATAAAAGAATTGAAGAATTGGTTTGTTTCTTTGATATTTCAAAAATCACTATTTAATGATCAATGGTTAGGTTATAACAATTAAAAATTGTTTCATAAAAAGATAATTTTAGGTTGTGTTGGGGATGCAAATTTATTTCCAAAAATAACATTCAAAAAAAAATTGGGAAAAATAAAAAATAAATAAATCAAGAGGGTGAATCCTTAATTTCAATTTATTTCATCATGAACTAACTCTGAGTTTTGGGGAATGGTAGGATTCCATATTGATAGAGTATCTTCATTGAGCTATATGTTTTATTACTGTGAAAAGTACTTTATTGAACAACCTCCTTTTCTTAATTTGTTGATTTTTTACATTATTTACCTACTAAACATAAATACTTAGTGAAATTTAATATGAATGATTAATCCCTAATATTTATATGAAATTATCACTCCATGAGGTAGATAAAAAAGATATACTGCATTATTATGGTAAGAAACATGATTTAATGTGTGAGATAAACTTCATTTTGATTTTATAATTAGTGATTGGTGAAAATAATTCCAATGAAAGTAAATTAAAATAATAAATACCATTGATAACGAATTGAGAAATATGAAATGATGTGGGGAGATCCATGTTTAATTCAAAAAAGAAAAAATTAAAATATATGTCAATGTGTTTTTTTGAAAAATGAAGAGTTGTAGAAATTTTCATAGGTGAATATTGAATATTTATATCCCCTTGTAATCACTTGGTTTTTTATTATTATAATTTAAATAATTTTATTTTAAGAGTCTGTTATAGTATTTCGATATTTCCTTATTGATTTCAAGACATTATTCAAGTGTAGGGGGGGGTTGATATCAATATTTTATGCATACATTTTTAGATATTAAATGAATTTATTTTTGAATTAATGTGATAAATATTGAAAAAAATTATTAATATTTTTATATTTTTCTGGTAGTATTTGAATTACATTTAGAGGACAAAAAAACGATATGATCTAAAGGAACTTAATTGTCCTCAAGTTGTAGCACAAATTCATGAAACATGATACAAGTAGATTGATGTCGAAACAATATGAATAATCTAATAATTCAATTATTCTAATAGTCAATGGGGATCATGGAATGATCTGTTCAAATAAATATGTCATGGATTGAAGAATAATATTGATGGTAAGAATCAGCAATAGAAAATGGGTAGTAACATTCACATTTCGACATAAACATTCATAGTGTGAATGTTGAAAATCTTATGTCATGTATTAATAAAGTGAAAATTTATCTCAGGATTCAAACTCAATGATTCAGAACATGAAACAAGACATCAAATTGTAGATCCATATGATAAAAAAACATAATTATATAACCTCATATAATTTCCAGTAATTTAGATTCATCCTCCATGATACAATGACAATTATTTTGTATTTATTTTCTATCTCCACTTATCTTTCCCCCTAAAGGATATAAGGGGGGTAAATTATCTTTTTTGTTTAGTGGTCTAATCATAAGTGGATTGTACTAGAAAATATTTATATTTTATTTTAGTTTATATGTGGGTTATATTTTCATGTTTTAATTCTATTTCTCCCTCTTTATTATACCATGACTGTTTTAATTGTATTAGGAAGTACCATTTCATATAAAACAAATACTTCAAATTTGTTCTTGGTATTTGTGTGAATGAGGATGATTATACATAAACATTGTCCACAATAACCTAATTCATTGATACACCCGACATTGTAGATCAAATAGAAATTGAAATTAATGAATTAGATAGAT
The DNA here is from genome assembly GCA_963277665.1 of Viscum album. Taxonomy (NCBI): domain Eukaryota; kingdom Viridiplantae; phylum Streptophyta; class Magnoliopsida; order Santalales; family Viscaceae; genus Viscum; species Viscum album. The sequence goes on along the minus strand of OY728160.1, from coordinate 370,435,638 downwards.
CTAACCAAGGCCAAGGGTTCTCTTAGATTCCTCTCTAGAAAAAAAAATAAAAATTGAAATACTTAATCCTTTATTTATTATCACATTATCCAAAAAAATACTATAATTTGAATATCTTTTCTAATTGAGTTGAAATATATTTGTTTGATATTATTCTGATTATATCACCATTAAATATCTTAAAATCTACTTAAACTGTCTCAATGGTTTCACATTGATCTCTGCACATTCAAAATAAAATTATTTTGGATCAATTGTTTTATTATTTTATAAAATAATTAATGGGATTATCCCCATTAAAAATAATGATGGCATGTGGGTAACCATTTATCCTTCGTCTGATGGCTGTTGAAGTTGATGTGATTTGAAACAAAAGAAATTCTAGAATCATTTATTATGCACAAATGTTTTCTTCAAATTTTCATGGTTCAGTTACACATCATAATTCCTTTTACACTTATGTTCAGGGAATCCCTCATTAATAATTGGAGATTATAAGATTATAAAGGAACCACCTTATCACCTTCAGATAGAAGTGAGATATATTCCACTAGATATGTACAATTTGATTAAAATAGTGTCTTATATATTTAATAGTGTTCATTTTTCTATATTACTCATACCAATATGTTCCCCTTCAAAAATATTTCGAGCCTCACATCTAGTACTTTAAATCTCTCTTTAGATCCACAGATATTTCTTAGGGTATCATCTAGAAAATCTTCATGTTCCTAAAATGGTAATGAATCTATTTTCATAGACTACCATGTGATAAATAATGTTGTCAATTTTCCAAATATATTTTGAAAAATCCAATGTAAATGTGTTAAAATTTACATTATATCCCCCAAATGAATCAATGGATAGTGTTTTTCCTCACACACATCCACTATGAGTCTATATATTCAATGTAGTGATAACTATAACAATTAATAGCATTCAATCACCCATATTATAATATTTTCATCATCTAGAGCATGTACGAACTCGAATCAGACTAAAAATTCATTTTATATAAATTTTAAATAAAATTTATTTTTAATGAAGTATGAATATAAAAAATATTTGAATATAAAATATCCACTATGAAATCCTTCTTTAAACTGTTGATGCACATTTACTAATCTTGAAAACCATCACATGATGGTTTAATATTGTGAGTCTTAAATTTTTTCTTCAAATCATAACATACAGAGTGTGTCGTTATTACCATTATAAAGGGGATAGAGTAAAAATGTGGAGTCAAAATTTCCAAATTTAATAAGATCATTTTACAGAATGATAAATATAAATATAAATAAATATTTATCAATAAAGGCATATATTTATTTTAGTTTTCACAAAAATATATTATTTACATTATATACATTATTATCTATAATGAACCAACCCAGTATAGCCTCTAAATTTCTACCTAAACGTATTGGATACTAACTCGAATGGAATTTCCTATCCCCAAGGGATGATAACTGGGACACGATCATCAAACAATGGCAATAGTGGAAGATTTCACCCTATAAAAAACAAGATACATAATATATATACATTTCATATTCCAAAATTAGAATAAATGCTATAATCAAAGATAGATAATAGTATAAATAAAATAAAGAATTATTAAGATCAAACTCTAAGGAACATGCATAAAAACATAAATGGATTTCTAAAATTTGACATAACTACTTCATGTGATAAGTAGATTGTATCCCATCATCTGACCACAAGATAACCATACCCAACTCTCATGAACATAACAACCTCACTATAGTACCTTTATTTTTCCTACATTATAAGATAAAGAAAGTCCTATACATCCCTAGGGAAATGTGTCGGGTGTGAGATAAAAATGATCTGTAAGATCCCAGCCATGTCTCCAATAATACATATCCATATAACAATCATATTATTCTCAATTTATAGAAAAAAATTCATGATAAAGAGTTAAAAGATATTTATATTAAAAACTGTGGTAATTAATTCCCTTTTTCCACAATCTCAAGACAAATCCTGGTAATATATTTTCAAAAAATAAATCTAGAAAACCATTTACATTAAACAAAACATGTGTTTCAAATCCAAAATTGATCATGGAAAAACAAAATGGGAAAATATTTCATAGATCACATTGGATGGGATTGCAAGATCACTTGTACCATAATAATAATTAATGAAACATGTGCACTGAAGTCCCCAGAACCCATCCATCAAAGTCTATGAAAAGATGAATTCTTAAGAAAGTGAACCTCTAAAAATGGAAATCATGATAAAGATCCCATTAATAGATGAGTTATGATAAAAAAATCATCTATCAATGGGAACTTACTCACAAATTTAAACAACAACAACCAATACTAAACCATCCACCTAGGATCCCAATTTTCCCATGTATTGTATATGTGAAACATATTTTAAATGTCTTTTCATATTTGTAAAATATTCCAGAAAACCATATATCATTTAAATACATTTTTTTAAAACCATTTGATGATTCAATTTCACAATGAGTGGAAAAAATCTATTTTTTAACAATATGATGGGAAAATAATATTTTCTCAAAAACAGGTTTTCACACAACAATAAACCAATAGATGAATCATGACATTTAATTTTGAAAAAAAATTATGAAACTAAGAGAAATTATATATAAAATTATATATGGTATAGATGGGACTTCCCACTTCAAATAATATTTTCACATTAACCGAAATGAGATCAACACACCAGGAGTATATAGGTAACATGATGGCAATGAATGGAGTCCCAAATAATGATTCTCATATTTTAGGATAAAATTATATAAACTAAAGGTTTGGTGGAGAATTTAGATAAACATATACCTCAAAAAACTTCTAAGATTGACCAAAACCAACATAGGTTACATACTCTGGAGGATAATCATAATATTGATATATAATGGACAAAATAAAAATCATTATTACATGATCATAGTTCACATAAATTCATGAAAAATTATATTAAAATATCATATAAATGAAGATAGTTAGAATAAAATGACTAGGCATACTAATTGAAGAGGAGAAAACTAATTCAAAGATTGAATCTCCCAAAGGAGGATCTTGGAAGAGATTAATCCAACTTCCAATGCCTATAAAATTATATGAATTGAAAACAAATATGGGGTAGATGTATGAGAAGTGTTTACATATATAAAAATATAAAACGTTATTGTAATAAATAATTCATGTTTTGAATCCTAGATTCACAAAATGAATTCAAAGGTTAACATATACAGAAAAAAAAATAATCACCGTAGTTTAGAAATGAAAATGATTAATTCAAAACAATAAAAAAATTTAATTCATGAATTATTTTCACATCAAGAACCAAAAATTCATGGCATTTCCCATAATTAATTCATGTCCTAAAAATATGATTTATAGTTTGAACTTATCCTGTAGTCCACACCCAACCCAAGTTTCTCTATAAAACTCATAGATTTCTTCCAATATTCCCTAAACCTAAAATGAAATATATTTGGCATTAAAAATATATCGTTCATTAATGTGTATCATATGATTTTCCCCACCATAAGAATTTGCATCCATGAAATTTTATGTGGGGGAAGGGTTTTCTAGAAATATGTGAGGCAAATAATCCCTTAATGTAGATTTTTAATCCCATGTCTCATGAGAGCATAATATGTTCTCCCACAACACCTTGTAAAATGGAATAGACATCCAATGAAAACAAATCATCTATGAGTCTATCAACTCTAATAGTTTGTCTAAAATATAAATATTTTATCTTTAAATCAACCTCCAACCAAATTTGAACATGGGACTGATCATAATAATACTTCTTGATTGAATATATGTCCATAAAATCATGTATAACAATAAATTATGCTGGTAATTCTAACTGATGAGAAAACATACCAAGACACTCTATCATCTCAAATGGTCCAACGTATCCTTGAATAATTTTCCTCTATTTCCCATGATGATAGTGACCCAATTGGGAAGGCACATTCAATAAAATGTAGTCATTAAAAACTCTAAGGGAATATGATGGTGATCTTCATACAATTTATGTTAACTCAAGGTTGTAACTATGTTCCGACATATGTCCTAAATATTTTCAAACATCACCGGAATGAGACTTAGTCCCTTATGAGAGGCATCTCCCACCAATGCCATGTAATTATGTGACATTCTTGGGTGACCATAAAAATCCTTGATGGGAGAAATTATAATCTATGACAAATAGATATTATTATAAATAGACTCAAAAAATCCTAGATGATTTTCCCTTGATCAACTAAAATATAAAACATAGGAATACATCACATCCTCAATGATCTGAATAGCATGATCTGTTTGTTTATCCCTTTATGCATGGTACATTCTACTCAATTTGAAATTCTTCCTCCTTACCTCTTGGAGAATATTTATGAATCTAGAATTAAACCTAGGATCCATGAATGATTTAATGGAAAAGGTAAACTCATGAAATATCATAACCTATACCACATATAGGTTACCTGGATATTTGACATTGGTGGTATCCTTAATTACAATAAATGTGGTGAATTGTTCAAATTATTAATCACCAAGATGATAGAATTATTATCTTAAGGGTTAGATGGTAATAAAATAATGAAATCCATAGGCACATCATTCTATTTCCAAACATGCATCATATGATGATATAGAAAACCATGAGGCTTCATGTTTTCTTACATTATATACCTGAATGTGTAATATTTGGATAAATAATCTTCAATATTTCACTTCTTACTCATTAGCTAAAAATAGCATCACATGTCAAAATATGTATTCATTGTACCTTGTTGAATATCCCTTCATGAATCACAAAAATAATACAACAAAAAATTAAACCTAGAAAAAGGGATGATAGTGTGATGTCTAATGAAGGGAATATAATCATTAGGGAGAGACCGGCCAATAAGGTCTCTCGACCACATATGGTCTACTTAACTTCCATAAACTCATCATATTGTTGCGGGCCATGTAGAATAAAATCATGAATGCATGATGATAATTGAGTAATAAAAAGATGAATCCATGAATCATCCTTATGTGAATCTACATGAAACTGAGTGAATATCCTTATAAGGTTCCACTCTTTCTTTGATTCCACAATAACCTACAATATAACATTCTTATTCTTAGATCCATCAATGACATTACCCTTCATTAGGTTATAGGTGACATCGAAGGTTAATTTCTACATATATTAAAAACTGAAAATTTATCTATGATTTATATTTATCTGATAAAATATATAACTCATATTCTTATGGTAATAAAATAAAATGAACCTCTCACCAATAAGGTATTGACACAATCATATAAAAACATTAATAGATTTAGAAATCTCTAAATAATGAGTGTGGTAATTTTTATCATTTTTAAAGAGGTGATAAGAGATTTAATCCATTAAATGGTCATCCAAAATAATCAAAAAACCCATATCAGTTCCAAACACTTTGCAGTACACCACATACCCCATACTAGTATTAAGAAAAATAAAAATAATTGATATCAAAATAAGTTTTTACTCATAAAAACAATTCTTTTATTTATCATATCAAGTGAAGGTAACCCCTTTATTGGTATGATCTATAAAATCTAATGCATAATTTTATATATCCTTCAGGAACCATTGAGAATATCCATCTAAAACAAGGAAGGTCAATATCTTGAAGATTTTATGTGGCTCTTCCCATGGATAAAAATCATGCACCTATTACTTATCAACATATAGTCCATGTTTGTAAATCACATGTCCTAAGAACATAACTTCATGGGGCTAGAAATTTCTTTTTCAAATCTTCCCATAAAGGTGATGACTTCCCAAGATCATCAAACCCAAATTTATATTTTTTGCATTTTCACACTCAAATAATAAATAAACCCAGATATACACTACCAACACAATGAAATATGTGTTACGATAATATTGGAATATCTAGTTTATCAGTGAAATTAAATCCATAGAATAAATAATAATATTAAAAGGAAAAAAAGATATTCATAATTATAAGGCCACAGCCTTAAACCTTACTTAATCTTGAGTTATTACAAGATTACACATTGAGGATCTTTTCAGGTTTAGAGTTTTAGAGAATTAGATCATGAAACTTGCATTACATTCCACATTTAAACAAAGTGGTTACATAAAAGACAGTATTCATTCTTCCCATCAACGGAAACATATTTAAAATATAACACGGATTCTTTCTTGACACATCCTTGACACTATCATCACATCATGTACCTTTCCCTTGACCTGTGAAAAACATTTCAAAAACTTGGGATGAGCACAAAAAGCTCAGTAAGGGATATAAAAATATGGAAAGGAATCATGGGTACACATATACATAAGAATAAGTTCATACTTTACCTATAAAACATAAGCACTTTATCATACCTCATCAAATCTTGAATAAATCATAGAAAACATAAGACATAAAGGTAACTTGAGGCATTCATAACATTCTTACGTAGGGAGTAACCCTCTTGGTTATGTTTGGAATACCCATCACAGTATATTCCCTAAATCTCTTCGGAGAAACCTTAACGTTTCACTCCTTCGCGTTACCCAATGCATTGGAGAGCTGTATCGGGCTCACCTGCCCTTAGTTTATCACAGAACCACCCGTCTTCATAATAATTCCCAAGAACCATAATGTATCACATAAAACATGCATAAAGGAAACATAACATTTCCACATCACAATATAACATTTTAGTATATTGAAATAATGAATCCATTCAAAAAGAAACCATTTCCAAAATCATTTAAAACATTTAATAATGAGATTTTTGAATCAAAGTGTCCCATACCACCTTGAAGATTTTAAAATTTTAAAACATTAATATCCATATAAATAAATCCTTAAAATCATTTTGAAAACAAGGATATTAATAAGAACAAATAATTAAAACATTTAAAACGATATTTTGGTTAAAGCGGTTTTACCAAAATTAGTGGCACAAGAATACAATTATTGAGGAATAACATTTAGTCAAAACTTTATAATATCATGAGAATAAATGGATTCATGATATAATACTCCAATGGATATTATATACACCATATAAGAGTGAACTGGTGCATAACAACAATGAACCCTCAATAGAAATGTCAAATGTAATGAAATCCCTTATAAAGAAGGTATCCTTAAATTAAGGACAAATCAATCTCAAAAATATGTGTGACAAATATAAATACACCAAATATAAGTGTATATTAAGTGTAAAACAATAAAAGGTCATTCACACATATTCAATGGATGACATATTCAATGACTACATGTTGAACCCAAAGAAATCAAAATTGGGTTAAAAAGTTCCCTTGACAGCCTAATGACATCACATCAAAATGAGTTGATGAGAGATAAAAAGAGTATCTCATCACTTGGAAATAAAATTTACATCAATAAGGATATATGAGAACATATCCCAACATAACAATATGTAAATTAAAAGACCCAACAAAAGAAGTCTTTTAAAAAGGAGGAGGGTGAAAGGTTCCCTTACTGACGTGGGTATCTTTCAAAACATACACCCCATGAAAGAAGGAAAATAGATCATTGATGTAAATACTCATAAATGAAAGTATATTACACAAAGAGTAGAAAAAATGGGCAGTACATATACCACTCAATGGAATTTGTGGCAAATGTATCATAAATCTCACGGGAATAAAACTGAGAAGAAAAATCCCTTACAAGAACTCGGAAGCCTAACGGCGCCACATAAAACTTCTGAATATGGATTGATGATATCAAATAGGGTTTCTCATCACATTACAATAAAATGTACAGAAAGTGGAATATAAAAGAACATCCCCCAACATTACAAAGAGGAGCATAAAAGAAATGACATAAAGGAGAGTACTTAAAAAGAAAGAGAGGAGTAGGATCCCTTACCTCGGGTCTGACTTGACTCTATCATTCTTTAATCTCCTGAATAATAAACTTGAGTTAATTTATACTTCCTTAAGAACCTTTTTGAAGTTCATTATTCCTTTTATATCACTTATTACCATGTTATAAACATTATTTAATCATTTAAGTTAATCATGTTTGTTTTGTCGATATTTGGTTCTTAAGTCGAAAGTGGACTTCTTACAATTACATGTTGTTTGTGTGGCCAAATGTTTATTATAAACAGAATTGTATACATGATTTAGATATCATATATTTCATATATATCCAGTACATGCATGCATTTATAACATTACATAATCATTTAGAGGTAAGAAATGAAATGCACCGTTCATGGAGACGGTAAGCCGTACGTACGCATGAACGCTACTTCCATTTCTATTTCATTGTTTATAGAATGGAATCATAATGATATAAAGGTATATTATAATTCCAGTATAATATAATATATAATAGCATAGTTCCATCCTTTATACATACCACATATGGTATTTAACGAATCAAATCACTTTGATGGGGCGGTAGTCCGCACTTTCTTAAATGAAGATATCGTGTATACCCATAATGGAAGCCATAAAGGTAAGACACAAATGAAAAATAAAGAAGAATAAGTAAAACATTAACATATTATATATCATATATAAAAATAGTGACATCATAATGGCCACCTTTGAAGGTGTTAAATGAGTATTGAACAATCATCGTTTTGGGAGGCAGAATTTCGCCATCCTTGGAAACCGTATGTTATTTAACCATTTGATGTAGTTTTGTGAGAGTGTAGCTCGAATAAATCTTATAATAACATCCTAGTATATTTAAGATACTGTTTTTGTTGCAAAATAAGTAAATAAAAAGAGTTTAGGGGGTTGGAAAAACAAAATAAAACAAATGAACATGAGAGAATGAATTACCTTTAAAAGTGTAACTCTTTTTGATTTGAGACTAAAGGCTTCCTTTGAAAGGATTCTGCCCAAATGAAATCCTCTAGGATGAGGAGAGGTATGTGGATAGAGTAAATGGGCAGGGGTTGGCCGAGCCAAAGTCCTTAGGAGTGTGTGAAATGAGGTAGAGGTGGGGGCCTTTTATAAGAGGAGAGGAGGGGCACTTTTGGAAAGTAAGAAATATTACTTTAATTGAAAATGTATTTCGGTTTTAAAAGGTCCCACATTGATATAATTCATGTATAAGGTGATAATGGTTCGAAGTACACCCATCCAATAAGTTTTGGACATGTGTAGTTCATAGATTTTACATTATCTTTCCATTTTATTTAAATCGTCAAATAATGATGTCATCGCTGCATCATTATTATGTCATAAATAATTTAATTTATATAATGTCTAAAAATTATAAAAAAAATACTAAGATGTAGGAAATACTTTTAGATTTCCAATGAATATTTATAATCAAAACTATGATGTGTATAACTCCACTTAAAAATTGTTTTAGTAAAACATATCATGTTTGTGTCATTTTTACTTTTACATTAAATAAAAAGTTATTTATGTCATTTCCCCACCAATGTGGATCCATGGGGTCCCCAAGTTGACCCATGGCTTTTATTGGTCGGCCATTATACATAAAATGAGGTTAGGAAATGTGTCAAGTTCATTTCATATTATTAAAACATTATATTTACCTTAAACTACACTAATTACCTCTAATTGCGATTAAAAACTTAATAAGTTACTATTCACCAAAAAATTATTTTAATCTCATTGAACCACATCTTGCTTCTTAATGACAACCATGTATGTAGGATTTTTGAAAATCAAAACACAATGATGGAAAAATTTCATTTAAACGGAAAATCAGTTTTTATAAGTACCACTTAGTGGTTTCACTATTCATCAAAAAATAAAGTTTTTCAGAAAAATCCCAAAAATTCACCATAAGCTATATTTGATATTCCGAATTCAAAAATGAAGTCCGTTTTAAAAAATTCAAATAATATTAGTCACATTAATTAATTTAATAATTAATTCCCGCTGTCAGCGCAAATAGCGTGTTTTTATAAAACAATAAGTATCAAAAGATTGACACTAGTTTAAGTCTGATTTCAAAGTGAAATTAATTCCAACCACCACTATTGGATTTAATGGTAAAAATATTTTCAAATTTCACTTTAAAACCAATTCAAAATATTATCTAATCATATAAATAAATTAGATTAAAAAGAGGTTTTGAATTAAAACACAACATTTTACACTATTCATTAAAAAATGAACATTATCGGAAAAATACCAAAAAATTACACAAAGTAAAATTTGATGACCCGATTCTTAATAAGAGTTTTATTTGGTCCAAAAGAATGTATAAGAGTGATCAAAACTATATTTAATGATGGTTCTCCATCAAAAGGTGATAAGTGAACCTTTAGTGAAAACTAGGGCATATACGCCTAAAATTGAATTCTTTCCGTATATTAAGCCTTTATCTTTTATTGTATAAATTTAAAAACATTTAAGAACATATATAATCATATTTTAGTTATTTCTATCCATTCCCACCATTACAACGGCTACATGTTAACTACCACTTAAAATAATATTATTTTATTATTAGAGTGCAACGTAAGATTTTCAAGAAACTTGTTGTTGCGTGTTGGGTACGCCATCGAGCATAGCGTCCCCTTTAAATTCATATTAATATTTTATTCATAAATATTGATAAATATGAAAATTTCATATTCTTTATTTACCTGGGGTGTTACATCCTTCCCCCCTTTTGGGAATTGCGTCCTCGCAATTTTTAAAATTGGGCTTGGAAACATCCTTGAAAGTCCCACATGGGAACCAGAGTCGGTAAAACAATCACTTTAAAATAAATAATGATAAGCACAGAGGTCACCCAAGTTAACCCATACTAGGATTCCATGTATGAAAATATGGACTTGGAGGAAAAAACAAAGGTTCATATTCTGATGGAGAGTGATAGAAAACATGTTTAGGAGAAAGTTAACCATGATAAAATCACAAACTTGTGATGGGTTAAACGGTATTCGATTCCCCAGTAGGAAAAGTTAATAGAAAACATTTTTGTTTTAAGTTACTATTTATTGAAGAATTTATTCATAAGGATACATAATCACTTATCATATTTACTTTCAACTTTTATTAGATTCCTTACACAAACTCATATTTTCTCCAAAAGAAGAGTATTTAGGAAGACTTGTTCACATTAAGAGTACTATAATCAACTTCTATAGAATCACCTAATCCACAAAATTGAACTATATAATTCCCATGTCTTTAGACTTTAACCAAAACCAAAACCAAAAAGGCTAGTACAAGATTAGATAATCCAGAAAAGGATAACCCTTTATAAAAAGAAAATCTATTCTTAATCTCCAAAATTTGTCCAACAAAACCCAAAGTTCAAAGAGGACCATTCTATAATCAATTTGTCCATAAAATTATTCAAAGTAAACCAATATAAGATTGAAACCCAAATATTTGAATGATTTAGTCTCATAGTCTTCCAAGATAAATCGTAACATTTATCTCCAAACAACATTAGTTGCTCCTAAAGTCTCGTATTGAAAAGTAATTAACCTAATCACATATCATCCATGATAGGTTAATAATTTTCATAAATAACCCAAAATCAACTTACTCTTAATTCATAAAATCATATAACTAGAATGAAACAGTCAAACTAACCAGGGACTTCACGTAGTCCAGTGGTAGGCGATAAATACCAGTCGCACATTGGTTGTGGGTTCGATTCCCGCAACTTTGTCCGACGCGACGGGATGTCACACGGTCTGTGTGTTGTCCTTTTTCCAAAACTATATAATTCTTAAAACATTCCCCAAAATGAGATAAAATCTTCAAAGATGATCATTACATATTTTAACCTCAAGTTTATCTCATGCCTTTCATTTTCCATCAGAACATATAATAACCCATAGTTACCTCAAAAGTAAGGATCATATAAACCCTAATGGGTACCTTAATAATTATTACCTGAATTTCCACTTCGAGTTGGCCATCTCGTACATGATGAACTAGAGAACTCAACAAGTTTGAAGTGGTTGATCATGACTCCTTGATAGTTGGTTTAGAACAACCATGAGTTTCCTCATTGAATCCTCCATTTTATCTAGTATCTTAATCATAGATCCACCACAGTTTCCTTCAAACCAATTGTCACTTTGGTGCCTGCGAGATCCAGCCATTCACTAAAAACAGAAATGTCAGTGTGGGTATATCAACAAAACCATCATGTACTAATGAGTAAGATAAACACTAAGATATACTTACTCATTCACTTTATCTAAAACTAGGACTCTTTCTGAAATCCTAACCATTATGGTAATGTCACTTATTCTTAAAGAATACCCTAACCTCTAAAGTTATCTAAACCGACCTCTGATACCAACTACAAGGCCCCAGCCTTAAACCTTACTTAATCTTGAGTTATTACAAGATTAAACATTGAGGATCTTTTAAGGTTTAGAGTTTTAGAGAATTAGATCATGAAACTTGCATTACATTCCACATTTAAACAAAGTGGTTACATAAAAGAAAATATTCATTCTTCCCATCAACGGAAACATATTTAAAATATAACACGTATTCTTTCATGACACATCCTTGACACTATCATCACATCATGTACCTTTCCCTTGACCTGTGAAAAACATTTCAAAAACTTGGGATGAGCACAAAAAGCTCAGTAAGGGATATAAAAATATGGAAAGGAAACATGGGTACACATATACATAAGAATGAGTTCATACTTTACCCATAAAACATAAGCACTTTATCATACCTCATCAAATCTTGAATAAATCATAGAAAACATAAGAAATAAAGGTTACTTGATGCATTCATAACATTCATACGTAGGGAGTAACCCTCTTGGTTACGTTTGGAATACCCATCATAGAATATTCCCTAAATCTCTTCAGAGAAACCTTAACGTTTCACTCCTTTGCGTTACCCAATGCATTGGAGAGCTATATCGGGATCACCCGCCCTTAGTTTGTCATGGAACCACCCGTCTTCATAATAATGCCCATGAACTATAATGTCTCACATAAAACATGCATAAAGGAAACATAAAATTTCCACATCACAATATAACATTTTAGTATATTGAAATAATGAATCCATTCAAAAAGAAACCATTTCCAAAACCATTTAAAACATTTAATAATGAGATTTTTGAATCAAAGTGTCCCATACCACCTTGAAGCTTTTAAAATTTTAAAACATTAATATCCATATAAATAAATCCTTAAAACCACTATGAAAACATGGATATTAATAAGAACAAATAATTAAAACATTTAAAACGATATTTTGGTTAAAGGGGTTTTACCAAAATTAGAGGCACTTGAATACAATAATTGAGTAATAACATTTTGTAAGAACTTTATAATATCATGAGAATAAATGGATTCATGATATAATACTCCAAAGGATATTATATACACCATATAATAGTGAACTGGTGCATAACAACAATGAACCCTCAATAGAAATGTCAAATGTAATGAAATCCCTTATAAAGAAGGTATCCTTAAATTAAGGACAAATCAATCTCAAAAATATGTGTGAAAAATATAAATACACCCAATATAAGTGGATATTAAGTGTAAAACAATAAAATGTCATTCACACATATTCAATGGATGGCATATTCAATGACTACATGTTGAACCCAAAGAAATCGAAATTGGGTTAAAAAGTTCCCTTGACAGCCTAACGGCATCACATGAAAATGAGTTGATGAGAGATAAAAAGAGTATCTCATCACTTGGACAAAAAATTTACATCAATAAGGATATATGAGAACATATCCCAACATAACAATATGTAAATTAAAAGACCCAACAAAAGAAGTCTTTTAAAAAGGAGGGTGAATGGTTCCCTTACTGACTTGGGTATCTTTCAAAACATACACCCCATGAAAGAAGGAAAATAGATCATTGATGTAAACACTCATAAATTAAAGTATATTACACAAAGAGTAGAAAAAATGGGCAGTACATATACCACTCAATGGAATTTGTGGAAAATTTAGCATAAATCTCACGGGAATAAAAGTGAGATGAAAAATCCCTTACGAGAACTCGGCAGCCTAACGGCGCCACATAAAACTACCTAATATGGATTTATGAGATCAAATAGGGTATCTCATCACATTAAAATAAAATGTACAGAAAGAGGAATATAAAAGAACATCCCCCAACATTACAAAGAGGAGATTAAAAGAAGTGACATAAAGGAGAGTACTTAAAAAGAAAGAGAGGAGTATGACCCCTTACCTTGGGTCCGACTTGACTCGATCGTTCTTTAATCTCCTGAATAATAAACTTTAGTTAATTTATACTTCCTTAAGAACATTTTTCATTTTCATTATTCCTTTTATATCACTTATTACCATGTTATAAAAATTATTTAATCATTTAAGTTAATCATGTTTGTTTTGTCGATATTTGGTTCTTAAGTCGAAAGTGGACTTCTTACAATTACATGTTGTTCGTGTGGCCAAATGTTTATTATAAACAGAATTGTATTCAAGATTTAGATATCATATATGTCATATATATCCAGTACATGCATTAATTTATAACATTACATAATCATTTAGAGGTACGAAATGAAATGCACCGTTCATGGAGACGGTAAGCCGTACGTACGCATGAACGCTACTTCCATTTCTATATCGTTGTTTATAGAATGGAATCATAATGATATAAAGGTATATTATAATTCCATTATAATATCATATATAATATCATAGTTCCATCCTTTATACGTCCCACATATGGTATTTAACGAATCAAATCACTTTGAGGGGGCGGTAGTCCGCACTTCCTTAAATGAAGATATCGCGTATACCCATAATGGAAGCCATAAAGGTAAGACACAAATGAAAAATACAGAAGAATAAGTAAAAAATTAACATATTATATATCATATATAAAAATAGTGACATCATAATGGCCACATTTGAAGGTGTTAAATGAGTATTGAACAATCATCGTTTCGGGAGGCAGAATTTCGGCATCCACGGAAACCGTATGTTCTTTAACCATTTTATGTAGTTGTGTGAGAGTGTAGCTCGAATAAATCTTATAACAACATCCTAGTATATTTAAGTTACTGGTGTTGTTACAAAATAAGTAAATAAAAATAGTTTAGGGGGTTGGAAAAACAAAATAAAACAAATGAACATGAGAGAATGAATTACCTTTAAAAGTGTAACTCCTTTTGATTTGAGCCTAAAGGCTTCCTTTAAAAGGATTCATCCCAAAGGGAATCCTCTAGGATCAGGAGAGGGATGTGGAGAGAGTAAATGGGCAGGGGTTGGCCGAGCCAAAGGCTTGAGGAATGTGTGAAATGAGGTAGAGGTGGGGGACTTTTATAAGAGGAGAGGAGGGGCACTTTTGGAAAGTAAGAAATATTACTTTATTTGAAAATGTATTTCGGTTTTCAAAGCTCCCACATTGATATAATTCGCGGATAAGGTGATAAGGGTTCTAAATCCACCCATCCAATAAGTTTTGGACATGTGTAGTTCATAGATTTTACATTATCTTTCCATTTTATTTAAATCGTCAAATAATGATGTCATCGCTCCATCATTATTATGACATAAATAATATAATTTATTTAATGTCTAAAAATTATAAAAAAAATACTAAGATGTAGTAAATTATTTTATATTTCAAATGACTATTTATAATCAAAAATATGACTTGTATAACCCCACTTAAAAATTGTTTTTGTAAAACATATCAAGTTTGTGTCATTTTTACTTTTACATTAAATAAATAGTTATTTATGTCATTTCCCAACCAAAGTGGATCCATGGGGTCCCCAAGTTGACCCATGGCTTTTATTGGTCGTCCATTACACATCCAATGAGGTTAGGACATGTTTCAAGTTCTTTTAATATTATTAAAACATTATATTTACCGTAAAATACACTAATTACCTCTAATCGCGATTAAAAACTTAATAAGTTACTATTCACCAAAAAATTATTTTAATCTCATTGAACCACATTTTACTTCTTAATGACAACCATGTATGTCACATTTTTGAAAATCAAAACACAATGATGGAAAAATTTCAATTAAACAGAAAATCAATTTTTATAAGTACCACTTGGTGGTTTCACTATTCATCAAAAATTAAAGTTTTTCAGAAAAATCCCAAAAAATCACCATAAGCTATATTTGATATTCCGAATTCAAAAATGAAGTCCGTTTTACAAAATTCAAAACATATTAGTCACATTAATTAATTTAATAATTAATTCCCTCTGTCAGCGCAAATAACGTGTTTTTATAAAACAATAAGTATCAAAAGATTGACACTAGTTTAAGTCTGATTTCAAAGTGAAATTAATTCCAACGACCACTATTGGATTTAATGGTAAAAATATTTTATAATTTCACTTTAAAACCAATTAAAAATATTATCTAATAATATAAATAAATTAGATTAAAAAGAGGTTTTGAATTAAAACACAACATTTTACACTATTCATTAAAAATGAACTTTATCGGAAAAATACCAAAAAATGACACAAAGTAAAATTTGATGACCCCATTCTTAATAAGAGTTTTATTTGGTCCAAAATAATGTATAAGAGTGATCAAAACTATATTTAATGACGTTTCGCCATCAAAAGGTGATAAGTGAACCTTTAGTGAAAACTACGGCATATACGCCTAAAATTGAATTCTTTCCGTATTTTAAGCCTTTATCTTTTATTGTATAAATGTAAAAACATTTAAGAAAATATATAATCATATTTTATTTATTTCTATCCATTCCCGCCATTACAATGGCTACATGTTAACTACCATTTAAAATAATATTATTTTATTATTAGAGTGCAACGTAAGATTTCCAAGAAACTCGTTGTTGCGTGTTGGGTACGCCATCGAGCATAGCGTCCCCTTTAAAGTCATATTAATATTTTATTCATATATATGGATAAATATAAAAATGTCATATTCTTTATTTACCTGGGGTGTTACAATAATGGTCATACCTACTCATATAATAAGTCTTCAGGATATCAGAAAAATAAAACCTAATATGATGATAACTTATCTGAAGATCTATCATTAAAAACAAATCACTCACATTTAACTAATCAAATAGGTCATCAACACAAGTCAAAGAGTATTTATTCTTAATAGTCACCTAGATTAAATTTTGATAATCCAAACAAAAATGATGTGAACCTCCACCTTTTTTGTAAAATGGAATAAGGGTTTCCTATGGTTAAATACTAGGGTGAACAAAACCATTTTCTATCAAATAGTCCTATTATATCTTAATTAGTTATTGCTTCATTGGTCACATATGATAAAGTGTTATCGAGATCGGATGAGTACCCAACACCAAATCAATATAAACTCTCACTCCCTATATAAAGTAATATCAATTAATTCATTTGGGATAATATTATTGATGTCCCAAACAACTAAGAGAATATCACTAATATAACAAATATCATTGGGTTCAATAGAAAAGGATTAAAAGGGACTCTATATCACTGGGTGGGATGGTCTTTCACTTCAAGAACATATATCCCACTTTAGCTAAAGCAACTGAGAACTCCCATTAGGAGTACAAAATGAATTTTTTTTATGATAATTAGAAATTATAGTAGGATATGAAACTAGAGAATCCATATCAATGAGGATGAAAAATAGATCCTAATCAAGAACCCAAAAATCATAGACTAACTCGGATTCCTCTATAAAAATAGAACAAGATGTTCATTGATATACCTTCTATTACCTATTTTTAATAGGTGTTATTAGCTCCATAACAATGCACATGAGCTCTGTTACATGTTTCAACCCATAAAAATTGGAATATTTTAATGACTGTTATTCATTTGTATAAAAAAGTTCAGTTTCCATAGAATATTTAATAAAAATGATATCACTCCCCATATTTGATATCATACCGACCTCACTAGAAAATAGTCTACTCTATGAATTATCTCCACTCATGAGGCCTATATATACAACCATGTAGTCTTTTAACAATCTAAATGTTCTAATTTGATATTTTGAATGGATGACCATAGATCATAATGGGGAATATAAATATCCTAGTACAACCACTACATATTTCCTTAACATCTTTAGGCATTACATGGTTCACATGTGTGGTATAATAACATTTTTTCATACATACCTTCCCACATGAGAGAAAGTGAGGGGCACATTATTGGATACTTTTAATGGTGTGTCGGGGTCCTTTTATGGAAAACCACCTCTTCCCTCTTTTATTATCCTACCCCAACCTCATCATTCCTAATGCAACCCTAAAACATCCACTATATGATACATAAGAACTATATAATCTTATCTTTTCCATCACCCTCATTTTAAACAACATACCCTTGTAAAATGTGTCAGTTTAGTGGTAATATTTTTCATATATAATTTTGATTAGTTATTTGGTATAAATGTTTTCAACTATTTATGAGCTCTTAGTTGAACATTCATCCCCACCTAAAATAGATAATAAAATGGTCTCTGTAAAATGGTTAGTGTACCTTGACATCAAATGGTCCCTTACAATAAATAGAGTAACTCCATATTCATCACTTTCTTGAGAAAATATGTAATGAACAACTAAAATAAAAGGTTCATGAAACCCATATTATCTAATATTATGTACCAATTTTTTGTACTATAGAATCCCGACATTTCTTGTGGGGATCTCTGGGATTGAACTTTTCACATTTCAGCTTGATAGCCTCGTGTGTATCCATTAAGTAGAAGATATTGTATGCCTTTCCTAAATAAGGAAGCACATCACGGGGTTTGTTAGTACCCGTAATATGTGGGTTATTGTCATAATGGAACGTTAGATATTTTTCCCTGTCTCCTACAGATCATAGTTATTCCTCAACATCATAGTTTTGAACTCACAGTACATTTTAGTATATATAAATGACGTCCAACAAGATATTCTCAAGATTATTCTAATTGAATAGAGGATTCTACTGAGTTGATTTTATCATTACCCCCTTTTGGAAAATATAGAAGGAATCCTAGATGCATGATTACATACACTATAATAGCAGAATCTTATCTTCCAACATGATAATATTATTTAAAAATACAATTTCATTACAAGAAACTGATAATAAAATCAAAATTCCACACATGATACACACATCTCAATATCCCAGTGCTACTTGAGGCTCGTCATGGAAAGAGACTGCTTGACACTCACCACAACCTATCTCCCACATTTTAACAATATTTTCACATATCTACCAATGGTCTCGAATAAGTAAACTTGGGGGAAAACCCCTTGTGGTATACTTTTTAATGAACTAACTCGTGATTCCATATAAATTGGTTCCCAAACTGGTTTCCAATGGGCTCTAAGGGAATTTCTTGTTAACATAGTTTTGAAACTAGCACATAGGAATAAAAAAGTAATAGGATAGAATGATATTTTCTATCCTAAGATAATATAAATTTGCGGTATATATAATGAAAACCATTTATAGATTGCCTTCCATAATAAAAAAAAGAGATACTAGTAGTGATACAATCTAAATGATACAAGATAAAAATCCAAGGAACATGTCTAATAAACAAAAAGGAACACCTAAAACTAAAAATAGCTAATCTAAATGGTAAGTGGGAAACATACCATCATCTCAAAACCATCTACCCTTACTCATATGACATGAACCTCACTACCTCACTGTGGCACCTTTCCCTTGGATTCATTATAAGACTATACATTGACTCCTCATCCTTGAGGGAATGTGTAGTGTGTGTGAAAATAAGGTTATTAAGATTCTATAAATGTTTGATATATCAAGTCCATATATAATATATCTAATATTCTTGATTTTTTTAAACATTGAATGATAAATAGTAAAATATTTTTCTATTAAAATCATGGTATATAGTTCCCCTTTCTAAATAATTTTGGGAGAAATCGTAGTCAAAATAATTTAAAATTTAAAATCCATAAAACAATTTACATTTACCACACATGTATCCAAATGGAAAAATATAACAAAGAAAATAAAAAAACATTCATTGGATATGAAGTTTAAGGATAACTAGATCTCATATACAGTAACAGTAATTGATGACTAGTGTGCACTCAAGTTCGTATAAATCAAGAATATAATTAAATGGAATAGAGTAAAACCATATAACGTGAGCCTCTTATAATTTAAGTCAGTCCCTAGATCCAATTCATCTATTTTCATGGATTAAAAATAACTTATCAATGTGAACTGCTGACCAAATTCAACATACTAGGCCTATTACTAAACCCTATACCTAGTTACCCAATTATCCCATGTGTTGTATATATCAAATAAATTACTAAGGTATTTTCAAATTTCATGAAAAAATTCCAAAAAAATCAATATAATAAAAAAATATGAAAATATATATCATAATTAATTTCATAAAAATTTGAAAACACCATTCCTTTTCCAAAAAAAAAGGGGAAACGTGTTTTCTCAAAAAACCCATTTACACACACAAATCATCCAATATAACTAATATCTTAATTAATTTATAAAAAAACTATGAAAATTATTATTCAAATTATATAGGGTGGTTATGGAGCCACATACCATAACCATTGGTTTAACACCAACCACTATGTGATCCACAAAACAAGAGAGGGAAGGGAACACAATTGAAATAAATGGGGTCCCTAAATATGATTCTAAAAAAATAAAAAATAAATGAATAGAATTGTGTTTTAAGGAAAATGAACAACACATACCACCAAAAATTCACATGTTGAACCACACGAAACAAAATATTCATCCTCAAGATGATCATCACAAGCTGGATCTAGAAGGTATTTAAGATGGAGCATCATGAATATCAAATATCACATAAATGTTTCCCAAAAACACTAAAAATCCCATATAAGGGAAAATAATTAGATTAAAATGATAAAACTTATCAAAAGAATAATATATAACCAAAATAGAGTCCAAAACATAAAATAGATGATATTAGAAGAGTAGATCCCACCTTCTACCCTATATTATTTCACATAATGAATATGTGAATCATGGTGTAAACATATCCTGTAGCAATCACTAATCCCTAGTTCCTTTTTAATATTCATAGATTGAATCCAATACCCCATGAACCCATCATGGAAACTCATAAACATAAAAAATAGGTTGTTCCATAACAAGGATATTACATAATTCTTTTCATAGAATGTCAATAATTCAAGAAAATTTGTCATACTCATGTTGCCTCTCAAAATCTAGTTCATATTCTTCAGGTTTCAATATGATTTCATTCCTTCTATTTGAAACTCACAATACAACTCCACCACTCCTATATATAATTCAGGAAAAACAATGAGATTATTTTTCATTCTTTTCTTAAGGCATCCATAAAAACTTCTTCTATATTTTAATTATTATTTGTAATAATTTATTTAAAATTCACCCCACAAAAATACACTTACAATCCCACGAGTTTTCCTGGAAAGGAATGAA
Organism: Viscum album; assembly: GCA_963277665.1. NCBI lineage: Eukaryota > Viridiplantae > Streptophyta > Magnoliopsida > Santalales > Viscaceae > Viscum > Viscum album. The sequence goes on along the minus strand of OY728160.1, from coordinate 370,414,196 downwards.
AAAATATTCTTTTAAGTAAGGTGACACTGAATCATGTATTTTTAATTTAGTTTATTTTAAAATAAATTAAAATGAATTTAAAGTTATGTAAATAATTTAGATAACAAAAAACCACAACATAAATTCTCCCATTTTTTATAGTGTTTTTCCAAAAATAATTATCAATAACATTGTAAAACACAATTGGAATGCATTATAGTGATATTCATGGGCTATATCCTAGTATATATTAGTGAAACGCATATAATTCTAATTTAATTTTCCATTTTTTTATTTTTAGTTTTAAAATAATAATATTTTATGAAGACAATGGACTTATTGAAATGAGAAATAAAAGTAAATAAACAAATAAATAATATATAAAATCTATGAATGATAGAAAAATAAAATATAAAGAATATGTATGGAATTAGTGTACAAATAATTATAATTTAAAATAACATGTAGAAACTTATTCATACAAAATAGTCCCAAAAAACTCTATCACAACCCCTTATATTGAAATTTACTCTCATACATAAGTCAATAAGGTGATTTTTACCTATTAACTCTCACCATTATATGGTTTATGCATCATGTCCAAATCATGTTTTGACACCTATTAAGATGCAAAAAATCATCACTGTCTGATCTGATAGTAAAAAACATTTTCATTACATAATAACTTTATTACTAAAAGAATAGACCCAATCATAACATTTATAATTGACAAAAAATAATGACACACATACACATTCATATAATTTTATTTATAGAGGTTTAGATACTATGGAGAAAACTAACAACACTAGTATCTTTTCTATCCAATGAGAATTTCTCCCATTAATCCAATGTTCCTTAATTTACAATATTATTCTATATCTCCCAAAAATTCACAACACATGTTTCCTATCAAATCATATCATACATAATAGTTTTTTCACAGCATATAGTAAAATAAAACATAAGAATGTTGATCTCAAATTATTAGTAAGGTGATGCATACAACTATTTATATTATTAATGAAACAATACATGAAACATATGGGGAAAAAAATATAACAATTATTTAATTAAACATATAATGTGAGCATATAATATATAAATTAACAAGATCAAAATGTGAATAATCACTAGAAAACCCATAATAAAATAAAAATATATGTATTTCATAATATAATATATCTTAATCATAATATTAATCCATCATTCCAATACATCGTGCCTAAAATGTTAAAGTATACATCAAATACCCAAGCTATTTTGTCTCATAAGACAAACCGATTCATAAAGAAGTTATATAATTTTTTTTCTCTCCTTTCATCAATTAAGTATAATGAATTTTTCATATGAAGGAATGAGTGAAATATACAGTAAATAACTAATAAAAAATTAGAATTAATAAAAATTACTTTTGAAATAAAATGTAATATAATTATCAATATTTCATAAGTTAATAAATAGAATAACTTTCTTGGAAAACACCATTCAAACATAAACTATACATAGTAATGGTAATATGGTTTAGTTAATACTATAAAATGAAATAATTAAATAGTTTATATATTTTAAAATGTATACATGAAATTAAATAATGTTTCCATGAAGGATAAAAAAAGTCAATAGGGAGATGATGAGTGGTAAAAAACATAATCCTTAACATCAAGGTGAGGTATAAATACTAAATTCACTAGATAATTTTAATGTCAATAGGGGAAAAATAATTACTCAAGTGTAAAATCTTTTAAAATATCATAGGAAAATAGATGTGAAATTATAAAAAAAATTAAAAGTAATTTTGAACCATTTTTATGAACATAAACAATTATGTTAGTTTTAGAAATAAATTTAAAGTGGTGAAAAGAATAAATTTAAATCATTAACTATAAGATAATTAAAGATATTGAAATATTGATGTTAAATGAAGCATAATATTGGAAATGTATAATAGAAGATAAAAATATACATAAGTGGAATGATTTTATTTAATTTATTATTCCAAAAATTAATAATTTTTTAAATAATAATAAATTAATAAAATATTGAGAATATGATTTTCTTTTCACAATAGTACAAAATTATAAATTAAAACAAATAATGATAAATTGAAATAAAATTAGGTATAAGAGCTCAAGCAGTAACCATTAAAAATGATATTCCCTTAACACTTACGTAATGAAAGTCAATAATTACTTGTGCAGACAATTACAAAAATATTTATGTAAACCCATTATAAAGATAGTAAAGGGAAATATAAAATGAACAAAAGTGATAATTGAATTAGGTTTAATATAATCCTTATAAATATATAAATAATGATTATTATGTAGAAAAAATTTCAATATTGTAGAGAATAAATAAAGTCATGTCCACATACAAGCAATCATTTGGTCAAATAATGAACCAATGGGAGGTGAAATGACAAGAATACTAGTATTCTTCTATAAACTAAGCTATAATACAATGAAAAAAATGTAATAGGGTGTAATAAACCAAACATAGATGGTCAACATTCACGAATGAATGTTATAACATAATGAAAGTTAATTATATTAACGACAACCCTTATGAATTTAGTAAAGTACTAATCGATGGATAGGGAAAATGGATAGATTAATATATATTGAAAATATCAATGGAAAAAAATACAATTTTACTTATAACAATTCAATAAGTTATTATTTTCACAATATAAAATTTAATTAGTGCATAATAAGAATCATGTTTCAAATAATTGAAATTTATATAGAGAAAACATACTGTTGGCCTTGTTTTATTTTATCACATTTTTACCTTAATTATAATAAACTTATGTTAATTAATGTATTAATACATAAGTGTATTATATAATTTCTTAATTTTTTATTTGTTATAAAAAAAATTATTTTTATTTTGAAGTCAGAATGCCTTCATGACATGTTCTCTTTTAAAACTTTTCTGTTTCGATTTCATGATTTTGATTATTTGTAATTTATATTATTATAAAATTATTTAAAAAAGAATATAATAAAAGAATATATATTTCTTTTAACTAATTCAAACAAAATATCCACATAGGCTGTGATGAGTAAAGCATTGACAATGTCCACATAGGTAGATGAAATTCGCTTTTATCTGCACATGTTAAAATAGAGGGAGAGAGGGTTTATGCAATAAGTAGAATAAAATAGTTATTCTAGGGTCATAATAATATTAATATATTATATAATTATATATTAAATAGTTTATAAATGTAGAAAAAGTAAAATTTATTGGAGTAATATAATAATGAATAGAGGTAGTAATGAATGTGAATCCAGGTTACCTCTTTGATGAAGATTTATTCCATTGTAAAAGACTTTATGTCTTACGGTTTTGTACTAGTAGAAAAACAATAAGATTTTTAAGAGAATTTGGTGATTGGAAAAGGGATCATATTGGGCTTCACAATTTTAATTTGAAGTATTTTCTAACTGAAAAACGAGATAGGTATTTATAAATTATGAGAGCGGTATTTTTTTTATAAAATATTGATTATTTTTTTATCCAGGCCAACTAATTTTTAATATTTTTTATTCCATTTAATATTTTATAATTATTAATTAAATAATGGTAATTTTAAATTTTGGTCAACAAAAAACCAAATGGACCCTTCCGAAGAATCAATTAAATGTAAAAAACAAAAATCGTTTTCGTATTATGGTAAAATATTATTTAATACCAAAATGTAAAATATAGGTTTATAAATATAAAATAATATTCTTAAATTAAAAATTGAAATCATTAAATACATTTTTCATCTATTAAATGTCTAAATTAATTTAGAATTCAATTTTAAATAATTAATTGTTATAAAAGTTATTGTATTCTTTAAAATTATATTTATTTACTATTAACCAAAAACAACTTCCATAGATAAATGCCAATAATATATACAACATAAGATAATTTAAACATTATGATTCCAAAAATAATGTAAATTTTATCAAATTAATATTATAAAATTGAAGAATTTAATTTTTAAATGAAAACAAATAATGTATTGAAGAAGTGTTTCATATTAATGAAAATGACCTTTTAACATTAAGTGTCTGTCAACTTATTTCATATCAATTATAACATTTATTATTATCACTATATTAGTTTTTCTATAGAAAATATTATTTGTAATAGTTTTTTAAAGGTATATAATTTAATTTATATTGATAAAAATACATAATATATAGAAAAATAGTATTTAATTGGAAAATTAGTCTTTAAATTTATTGTCTGAATTTCACTTCTATGATACATATTTATTATTAAAAAATTCTTAATATATGTATGGTAAAATAATTCTTTATTCAATTTTTTATCTACAATTAGATGTTTATATTGGGATTTTCCTTATTTTTAAAACCTCCATTCTCCATGTCCTTCATTTTATGAATTACCTAAGGCATAAGGGTTATTGTAAATCTAATTTAATTAAATATAAAATTTATTATGGAAACTCAACCATATATGATTTGTTTATTATACCATATTATTGTATTATGTTATATTTTCTCTTTATTTTAATGGGATTTCATGTTTTCATTATTTTCTACCTCTATTTAGTCCATAATACAACTAAATTGGTTTTTTTGTGTGTAATTGATCTTATCTCTTCATTATGATTGAGAATATTTTTTTGCCAAATGCTTATATTATTTATATTGTTGTTTTACTTTTTTTCTCACTATTTCAATAATTTATTAATGATATTGTTCCATTTAATTAATTTTATAACTTTGTAAAAGATTCATATTAACATTATATGTGTGGGGAAATTTTTTACTTTCGTTACAGAATTGTGAAAAGAATCTCATTTCTTACATTTATCACGTGAGTATATTTTCCCAATTCTATGTGTATTTTTCATTATCAGTGGTCATTTCCACATTTCTATGATTTTTAAAACACAATCAGACTTATTATTTGTTGAATTTATTATATAATAAATATTGTTCAATGCTTTAGAAGAATAAATAATGCAATTTCATTTCATTAAGTATATTTTTATCTTCTATTAATATTTTCTATTTTTAAATTAATTTATATTGAAAGATTAAATATTTATAATTAGTATGAAATTATGTTTTTTGGTGTTATTTTTTCACCCATTTAAATATACTTTTGAAAGTGACATATATTTTTGTTTCTCAAACCATATTACAGAAGATTTATAAAAATTATTTTTATAATTTTACATACATTTTTGAGAAAAACATAAAGATATCTTTCCCCTTTTAAGTAATATTTTATATACTACCCACTAAATTCTATTTGGAATTTATAATTTTTACCTCAACATGTACATAAAAGGATTGTTTCCTACAACTATTTTTCTCTATCATGACTTTACTTTCACCTTCATGTCTATATTATTTAATTTCATCAGTTTTTTTATACTAACATACATTATTTATATATTATGATTTCTATTATTAACAAAAACCATATACCCATTATTATATATGGTTCCAATTTTAAGTGTAATTAAAAAAATGTTATTCCAATTATTTATTGGTGAATTATTTATAACTTTTATACTTTTTATTTCAACACATATTCTTGTTGATTACATGGATATATTGCTTATGTATTTTAATTTTCATTCACATCCTCATTTTATCAGTTTATTTGAAATAAATATTAATGTGTGGGGCCCATATTTATGTATCCCATAGATGCACCAGTTTATTTCATTTGCTAAACTGGATTGTTTATTTAGAGAATTCCTTATGTTTTTATGGATGATGTCTTCCAATGAGGCCTTTACAGTAATATTATGATGTCTTGAATTGTGTATTTCAACAATATGAATCAGCTATTATTTCCAATGATTATTTATAGTTATATGTTATCCAGGGATATATTAAATGATCATTTAAAAATTTTTATGAAACTTTTTTGATTATTATTTATTTATTCTATATTATTCAACTAACAACCCAAAATATTATAAATAGAATTCCATTTCTAGTTAAATTAAATGAATTAGTAAATAATTCAGTTAATGAAAAAAATTATATTCTTTATTTTTTAGGGAATATGTTATCCTATCATATTTAAAAGACCATTTATAATCATAACTATTAATAATGTAGTCATTTAATATTGATAATATGATTATTATATATATATATATAAATATTGTTATGATAACTTCCATTTATACAGATGAAAGAAGCGATGACCTCGACCAATATGATCGAACCCGATGAAGCTCATTTATGAAACATTCTAAGGGAGATAGAATCTTTGGTATTTTACCTTAACTAAACATAGTTTAAAGTTCAAAAAAACTAAATAAAGAGAGAAACTGATTATCATATATTTTAAAGCTCATCATTATAACAACCAAATTCATGTTCATCGAACCACCCTAAGAAAATCTCACTACTACACTCCTTTCCCTTATTGCATTTGTTGATGTGATAATGGGTTGTGTATCTCAACCCAAATAGTATGAATATTTAAATTTATATATTATGAAATAATGATTACATATTTTCCTTCCTTATTCTAATTTATAAATAATTCAAAATTGATTTTGACAAATAGAATAATTCAATACGAAATAACTCAAATTTTATTTTTGGATAATAAATAATTTAATTAAGGCTTTCCTTTTAAAAATTTAAAAAAATTAAAAAAAAAATAATAAAATATTATTGTTAAATAATATTTATTACTTATAGTAGATAATATAATTTTATAAAATCCAAAATTATTTTTACAAGTATAAGAAAATATTTACTGTTAAAAACTGTATTTTTTAAATAGAGAATGATTTGGATTAAAAAAAAATTATATTATTTAATGATTGGATTTGATAAAATAAAATGCATGTCTTAATTCAAAATGTATAAATTATCTAAATGAGAATATTTCATAATTTTTGAAGACAACTGAATCATCATGTAAAAAAGTAAATATAGTATAAAAATATGGTATGTGTCCCACCATTATAGGCTCATCTATAGTAACAGTATCTGACTGGACAACCCACTGTATAATGGGGATATTCCATCACACCTACTGGATATGTCTATAGCAGATTTTTTTGGATCAGTGTGATTATCCTGAAATCATAGTAACTCCCCAAGATAAACTTGATATCCAGACCTACCCTTTCATGGATAGTGATGTCCTAGTATTGAATCCCAACAGGAACATACTCTTTAATCTCAAAGAGTCCTATAACCTACAGCATTTGGATCCACACAAGCTCCTAATTTGTTACTCAGGTTTAAAGTTACTTTTTTCAAACCATCATGTCTTCTTCTACTCTAGAGAATATGGTAGAACAGGATGCCAACACATGATCAATTACGAAAGGCTGGTCAAATAATTTTGTATGTCTGCCATCTGTGCCTGAATGAAATGGAAACTGTAAAACACCTCTTCATCTGCTGCCCTTCTTCTAAGAAGCTACGTAAATTCATTGGAGACATATTAAAAATGGATTTATGCTCACATAGATTTCTGAACAACTTGATGACATAAAACTCAAAGTCTTGTAGGAGTGTGCATGTCCAGAACATGCTTCTGGTTTCTACAGCAGCGGTGTTTCATGCCATCTGGACGTCTTGGAACAACCTCATGTTCGATAGAAAATCATTGTCTTTCAATGCAATTGAAATTATGGTTCATCAAGATGTACATTCCTCCAATGTTATATTGAATGGATGCATGGATATTACCTATTCAGATTTAAATGCATTGTGGATGCTTGGTATTACAGGTAAACTGATGAAACCGTTGATGATTAAATTTATTCGTGGGATACCACCGATCTTTCCATGCGTTAATGTTAATGTTGATAGAGCTGCATCAAGAGTGCTGGGTAGATTGGATGTGGAGGTGTCTTCCGCACTTATTGTGGTTTTGTCAAGGGTTGTTTTTATCGTTTCATTGGGATGAGAATTTGGTATGAATCAGAAGTATAGGCCATTATCTATTCCATGAGTCACATTGTTTTTCATAACTATAACCTCTTGTGGATTGAATCAGACTCCAAACATGCGATACATGATCTCATGACGAGAACAGAAGATGTTCCATGGAGTATTTTTTCCTCACTGGATTGGATATCTCGCTTAGGCAATGAATCTCAGCTTAATGATATCTCATGTCTACCGAGAGGCCAACCAAGTGGTTGATGACATGTCCAAGAGGGCAGTCATAGAAATGAATACTATGTGGTCCTTTCAAGATCCTAACATTTGTTCACCTTGGTTGATGCTGATATGAGGGGAGTGTCTTCTTCCTGAATTTTTGAAGCACCTTGCTCTCCTTGATTTTGTACTCATACTTTTTATTTATATTTTATTGGGACGGTCCAACCAGACCTAACTTTCTTGGTATAATTTTTTTGGTTATTTGATTAATTTTAAAATGCCATTATGTATACTCCAAATCCTATATGATATATAAAGGTACTAGAATTAATTATTTACAAACATGTCTCACTATCAGATCACTAAGGGTAATATTTTAATTATTTAAGTAATTGTACATATAAAATATTTAATGCCACTCCTCATTGTCAAAAACCATCAAAAAACATGTGATTTTTTCTGATATCACCAATCCATTATATATAGTCCAAAACCACGATTAGGAAATAATAATGAACACCCGTCTCTTTTTCTATATAAAACCACCCTTTATCCATTTTAAATCACTAAAAACCCATAGAGCACGATATTACTCTCTCCATTCCTCTCAAGAGACCTTCAAAGGTTGTTTTAATCTCTCAAGAAGCTCCTATCATGCTTCTGGGAATACCCTCCCATGGTAATGGATTTATCTCTCATCTTTTCAAAAAAGGAACAATATTTTTAATTATCTTATTAAATATCTACTTATTTTATTTCATAACATTATAAACATACCTTTACTATCAAATTTATGTTCCAATAATTTTATATCATATTTCCCAACTAATTATAACCTTCACCTAGGCTATTACAATCATGAAATTAAAGGATCTTCTATTTATCATATATATTCGGAAATCTTCTCTATTTTATGTCATTTGATTTAAAATTCCTAATGTTGGGATATGTTTTTTAACAACCATAAAATATTACTTTTTATTTCCAAATTATGATATATCACTTTCTCTATAATTAAACTATTTTATGAATCGTTATGTATTGTTGTTATGCTACTAAAATTTCACTACGATTTTTCATGCCATAAAATTGTGAAGTGAATTCTCATACTCATTTACACTCAGTAGAATACATATATATGTACATTTAATTTTTTTTAATTCCATGTGTGAAACCTTCACTGCTCAATCGTGGTATTAAAATATAAGAAATACATTCTTATGTTATGTGATCTTTATGGAATGCTTATATATGTTCATGATATGATTATGGTGGGTGCACCCAGATATCCCTAAAATGCCTTTGGTAATGATTTAATCTCATGAGATTCCATATAGGGTGTAAAAGTGGTTATAATAAGAACACTATGTAATTATTTCTTAGTGGTTATCCTTGATTTATGCTTATGATTCCATTTTTAATATGTTTCCACATTTTAGTGTTTCCTTTATGATAATATGGTTTATAATGTAACATTATTAATCATTATAATTTTAACCTCATATGCTAAATTTTTTACCACATTGATAACATATATTCCTTTACTCAATTCAATATTTTTTAGTCCCTTACAATGATTTTTAGATAACCTCATTCTAATGTATGTCGTCAGGTTATCCCGTGATGTTTTAGATGTATGGTGATGATGTATGATAATGGTAAGGAAATTATCAATAAAGTCATTATATCCCAGTTTGGTGAATTTATGTCATGTATCTAAATACTAAATATAAAATACACCATGATATTTTGGAAATGTATCATGTGTACCTTTATGTAATAAATCATGAAATAATGTGTATTAAAATTATTCTTTGTCATAGTTTCTATCATAGAATGTTCCAATAATTTGGGGATTATGTTTATGATAATATATTGAAATCATTATTTATAAGACTAAACATATAGAAAACATACCTAAATTTTGTTAAATTACATAGATAGTAGTTTTATAGATAACACTTACATTTCATGACACTACAAGTGTATGTGTCTCTAGAATAGAATTACCTAGAGTTTACAACCCTAAAAAACCAATTAACCATAGATCGATCAAGAATTGGGGCACACCAATGGGTATTTCTACACACATTCTTTGAAACTCATGTGTGATATTTTTTGGTAAGTTCAACATCTCATTATTAATAATTTTATTGTATGTAAAATATGATTATAATATTTTGTGTCAGGAGATATATTATAGATAATGTATAATAAATTCTAAAAATTCATATGTTAAGGAATATATGTTCCGTTTGACTCATGATATTAATGTATATAGTCTACCTTTTATGTTTTTAATAATATAAAAATCATCATCTCTAGTATTTCATTTAATCTAGTAAATTGCTGGAAATATGAGGAACCTAGTCAATATTAAATGTGAGGGTAAATTTTATGACTAACAAAATGGGATGCCTAACATGATTAGATATCATGTAAGACTCATGTGATTATGGAAAACAAACTATCAAAAATCACTATTAACAAATGGAACATATTTCAATGTCTAAAGACATAAAATTATAGGATAATGAAATATTAATGAAGTTAATATAATAAATGTGATAAAGGAAACATTGACAAATTTGATTTCTACAAAAAATGTGGATGGATGAACCAAGGGAAATGTCACAATGGAACTAGGAAATGTTTTATGTGTGGATAGATAGAGAATAAAGTGTCCACTTTTCATTGAAAATGGAATAACATTATGGATGAGAATAAATTTAAATCTAAGGTACCATATATAGTTCTATTTTCATTAATGTGGAGAAGTTTGAAATTATCCAATAAAATTCTCTATTCTAAGGGATAACTAGAATAATGATAACCAATAATCACTAAGACAAGTGGTATAAGGAATTTCACCTGCTGAGATAAATCATTATGACTGAATTACATGTAAAATCTCCTTCAAAGTTGTGAATAAAATTTGTTATTTTAATTAATTCCATATAAGAATATCTTGTAGGTTTTTTAATAATATTGTGTCAGCACTAAAAATGATTTGATATCATGGGGGAAAACATCTATTTTATTATATCACATGTAGACGTGTTTGTGAATATTCTTCTTCACAATCTAATTAGACTCCCTTTAGTGTAATTTTATGTTATCCAAGTTATATATTGGATTTCCTTTTTTAAAGCCATCATAATTTTTAATTTGGTGGAAATAATCCTCTATATCATCAATCTCCATCTAATTATATATATGTGAATGGAGGATGAAGAAACTTATTTAGTAGCAAAAAAATAAAGCATAGATCTTATTTTCTTGTGTGCAATAATATCTAGATAAAATGATAGATTCTAAAGAATCTATCCCAATTGAAAACATTCCTATTATGGGGGGATATGATGATGGGTTTCTTGAATGATTTCATGGTCTGCCTAAAAAATGAGTGGTTGATTTCCCAATAATACTTATACCTAGAAAAGGAAAAATTCCTAGGCAATATAATCCTAAGTAAGATGTTATGTGTGGACCCTTCAAAAATAGAGAAAATATAAGGATATACTATGCCAACATCTATGAGGTATGTCCATATTTTTCTTAGATGAGAAACATACTATCGATGATTTTTGAGAAATTTCTCATGATAGTGAATCCCACTAACTATGCCAAATTTGAAAGGAGTCATTTTTAATTGAATTTTGACTGTAAGGAATGTTTTAAATAGATAAATAAGCGTCTAATAACCACACATATTCTCACATTACGGTCCTTTGGTGTCTATTTTTGGTGTTTGTTTTTCCATTCATGCATTTAAATTGTAGAGACCCAAAGCTTGACGTACATGGAAATTACATTACTTTTTCGGAATACATAATATATATCAAAAATAGACACCAAAGGATTGTAATAGTTTAGTGACTTTGGAAACATGGAACATAATCTTCTAATCTTGGTGAAAGATCCTCAACATCTCCCATAAAGATATTCCCTTTTTTTCTGACATAAAACCTTTCCTTATATGTTAGGGAAAATAAAACATAAAAAGGGTGAGCTCAAATTCTCAGTACGGGCAAACATAGTGAACATAAAATAATCCATAAACGTTTGAAAGGAAAAACTTGAACATGAAATTTAAATATCAAAATTATTAGTAATGACATAAATAGTGGAAGTACGTAAGGCATATATCATAATGGAAAATCAATCATGATAAAATATAATGGGAATAAAAAATGTAATTGTGGAAACCATTCAGCACATGTCATGATTTCCATAGTAGCCAAGGCATTGCTTCCAAGACCATCTTAGTGGACAAATTCCCTTTCTGAATCGAGTTCACTCCTCGTTTCAGTCCTGTAACACTGAACCGGATTAACTTACAGTTCTAGCCATGCCTATCTCATGAGATATAAATATCTACCCAATGAATTGGAGGGATATATAGGTCCCACCCATCTCATAATGAAATCATTCTTACTTGTGCCGCAATATAAACATAAATCATTCGTCATTACCCAAATAATAAAATGGGTTTCATAAACATCATTCAATCATCACATAATCCATATAAAAGAAATGGATATCATTTCATAATAATATAAGTGATACCATGTAAATCATAGAGACATTATACTTGAAACATACAAATATTAAATAATGTCATCTTAGATGAAAAATGGTTTTGATAAGACACTTGAAATGAATTTTTGAGGATAATAGCCTTTCTTCTTCAAAATCAATTTCTTTTCACAAAACATCATGCAATTTTAAAAGAAAAAGATTTTATTGAAAATATTCATGAAATCTTTTGGAGTAATCTTCATGAAAATAAGTATTTATAAAACCGTAAAAATCCTTTCATGACGTATTTGTTAAAAATAAATTATTCTCGTACTTTTTCCGGAAAAGTCAAAACAGTACCTCATAACGTAAACAAAAGAATGATTTCGTACATACCATGTAGTAAAAGTCAAAAATTGGGTAGAAAGGTCTTTAAACATACATGAAAACATTTTTATAAAACTTGTACATGGATGATAAATATAACCCCAGTAAATACTTACATATAAGCAATCTCGGATAGAAAACAATTTAGATTGCAACATTATACCTTACCTTAGGTCTGATATGCTACGTATGGATCCGAACCTCCTGTATAATGATTTAAATAATTTCATTGACTTATTAAATAATCATATTAGTTGTTATGATATCATATATGTTTCACTTATGACATTATATTACCCGTTCTTTTGTGAATTCTATGTTAATGTAGCGTTTTGGGTAAAATCATTTCATTTGTCGTATGCTTTTAGACTTTTCGTTCTGGATATTATAACTTATATCCTGATTTACATAATTCCAAAATGTAAAACATGATTTATATATAATATATATTCATCATATAAATATATATTATAGATCGATAAAAGGAATGAAATACACCGTTCATGGAGACGGTAGTCCGTACGTACGCATGAACGCTGTTTTCCTGTCCTTATTGAATTGAATGAAACTATATATATGACATAAATATATATATACATAAATCCAGTAGAATTATTATGTCATATATTTCATTATTATTCATTATATAAACTTTATAATCATTCATGTATGGTAAATATGAAGAATGAATCTCATCGCGTCGTGGAGACGGTAATCCGTACGTACGCACGAGCGATGATAACGTTCCCATAATTAATTAATAGAATTGGAGTGGATGGTATAATATATCATAATTAGTATGATGTTATAATAACAATATGTTGTTATTCTTTACACCATTATACCCATCCATGTAAGGTGTTGGTGGAAAAACAGATTACACCACGGTATGGAGACGGTATTCCGTAAGTACGCACGCGTAGTGATTTCATTTTCCGTAGGATGTATAGAAGGTGAAATGGTTTTGTTTAATATTTATAATAACATATCAGTATATTAGTGATACTGATGTTATTACAATATAATGAAACAACTAATGAAGTGGAGGTAGAATAAGATATAAATTGAAAAGAATCGGTAACGGACATTACCTCTTCTTCGATACACCTCTTTAAAACCATTTCTTAGGGCACTAAGATTGGTCTTTGAAGTAGAAAAGGACCTCTAGTATGATTCTAGGAAAGTGGAGAAGATAAATTTCCAGGGTTTGGCAGAGATTTTAGGATCAAAATTGTGTGATGAGGAGAGGGAGGAAGTGCCCATTTATAAGGAGGAGAGGGGACCTTTGCAATGCTAAAAAATATTAATTTAATATAAATTCAAACCCCACATTAAATACACCAAAAATAACTCGATTAAAATATTAGATGAGATTGGGTTATAATATCATCAACCAATCAAATTTAGACATGTTTTGATCTTATTTTAAACCTTATCATTTTGATTTATCCTTATTAAATCTATTTATGTTTATTTTTGGTAATAAAATTATAAATTTTTAATGGTTATAAATAATCACTTATGTTTTGTTAATTTTCCATAATTGGACACCTTATAAAACATTAGATTATATAAATTTAAAATTATAATTTTTAAATATTTTTATGATATTGAAACAATTTAATAATATGTTATTTTTATAAAATAACAATAGTGTCAATTTTGACACTATTCATTTATTTGAATTTAAATAAAATCTACATAGAGAATATATTAAAACTAAAATATTTAATAGATTTTTAACATGTCATATGTATATAGACAATATTTGGAGTACATTAAATAGTTCATATAATATTTATTTTAATATTTTTAAACCATTTATTTGATATTCCTCTTAATAAAATAATTTCAACATCACTATTATGTCACCTTTAATAATAATTATTTAATCCCTAAAATTTATAAATAAATTCATATGATGTATATAATTTTATTAGCTTTCTGGAGACTATTCATGTTAGATGTTTCATGAAGTTTGTCACTAAATTTAAATTAATATACTTATAATATTTAAGAGAGTGACATGTTGTCACTTTCTTTGGTTTTAATAATAATTAAATTATTTTCAAGGCAACAAGTCCATAAAATGAATCTATTTTGACCCTTAGGTGGTATGGGTAAACATTTAGTCATCAAAAAGAATTTTGGCAGGTGTTAGGGTAAATTTATAATCTTATATTTACCCTAAATTACCCAATTTACCTTTAATTATGGTAAATAAAATTTACCGTAGTTACTATTCATAATGCCAAAAAAACTACATTATTAACATATTTTGGACCCACTAATTAAAAATATGGAATCCATTTTCCCAAACTCAATACACAAAAGTTGCAGCAGTTAAATTAAAATTAATCCCGTTTTCGAAAGAAAACGGGTTTTTGATTAAAACATTACAAAAGATTGAATTGATTTTACCTAAGAATTCAATGTAAAATAAATGCTAATGAAATAAATTATTTTAAGTGGTAAAATATATTCTATTTATACTTTAAAACCATTAAATATTATAATTTAACAATATAAATTATTACGATGAAAAAAGTTGTTTTAAATTTAAATATAGCGTGTTTTTACTATTCATTAAAATATGATAGTTATCAGAAAAATATCAAAACTTTATCCAATGTAAATTTTAATATCCTGATTCAAAAGAAAATGTTTATTTTGTAAAATTTTACTTATAAACATGTCAAAAACTAGATTTAAAGTGGGTGCACCATCAAAAGGTGGCAAAACTGCATTTTTAAAAAAATACTTATTTTACCCGAAAAAATTTATTTTCTTCTCACACCATGTTCTAGAAAATGTGTAAGATGAATAATAATGTTATAAAATTATAAATGTAGTTAATAATATTCATAATGGATAGTTTATAATAATATTATCACTATATATCGTTGTTTAGTGAAACCCGGTATTGCGTACAACACACGCTATCGAAGAAGGCCACGATTGCGTGTAATGAAAGCCATGTCAGGGTTGCGTATTGTGAAAGACACCTTTGTTGTTTCATTATAATAGAATCCAACCATTTTTTATTTATACATTCAATATATACATATTTATATACACTAAATGTTGCGTAGAATGACTATTATCAAATGAACATGAAATTATGTGTAACACAATCTAAGAATAGTGTTATGTATACTGCAAGCTAATAAAGTGTTGCCTATAGCACAAGATAATCTTGTTGTAGCACAAAACACATGACATCAAATAAATTAAAAAGAATACTTATCATAAAATATTGGGTTGTTACATTCTACCCCCCTTAAAATGAATTTCGCCCTCGAAATTCTTCGGGGTTATACATGGTTTTCTACGTGAAAGTATCTTTTATTGAAACCCACATCGTAAAATGAAATACCAAAACATATCGTTAAAAACTAAAGTATGAAACTTAATGGTTACCCAAATTAACTAATCATTGGGTTTCCACATAGGATAACATAGGTGAAAATATGGATATGGAAGAGAAATCTAACCATCATGTTCTGATGGAGAGTGGTAGATAACATGGCTATGAAAAAGCCCACAATCACAAAACCATAGATTTGTGATGATCTAAGGTACCATCTGATTCATCCGATATAAGGGCACTAGGAGAACAATTTTTGTTTTCACGATCATTTCCCTAAAGTTGATGAATTAAAAGAAATACTTACATTATTTTGGTACAATCTCACTGTTGTTCGTGAATTGAAAAATTTTCTCTTCATATAAAAATGAAATGAAGTTGAATTTTTTATTCATGATGTGTTACCAGATCAAGTGATAGAATGATAAGTCATTCCATCTATTTCAAACAAAAGGATATCAAAAGTTATAAGTCCATCTTATGGTGAGATTAATCTTATATGGTTCCAAAAAATGGACTTATACATTATTTTTCATAACTATTAAAACTAGTTTCCACTAACAAGGGACTTCCTCTAGGCTAGTGGTAGGCGATAATGTCCTATCACACTTCAGTTGTGGGTTCGATTCCCACAGCCTTGTCCGACGAAATGGGTTGTCGCCCGTCCTTTAGGTTGTCCTTTTTCTAAAACTACACTATTATAACATTATAGAAATAATATTGAAAAAAGATCTAGCCTTAAACAATACTAACTTATGTCCAACATAATTCATTCCAATCTTTAGGATTATCTAAAATACTTCTGTCCAAGATCATAGTATGATGAAAACAATTACTAGAAATTTTATCTGTTGAGCATGTGAATAACATCATTTATCCCACATATAACATACCATATATCTTCTTGGTCAAATTACAAACATGTGAATAACATAATCATTTATTCCCTTGAAAAATTAATACCCATTAAACCTTAGTGAAAACATGAGTTTTGTCGAAAATTAACTCCTTCCGCATACGAAAACCCCAAAATTCTATATACTCAGACCATGATATAACTATTTCCTTATATTATTCATTAACTCATGAATACTGTCAAACATTTAATTTTCTTTTTATCCCCTCATTATGTGCATATCATCATTTTTACAAAAATATCTCAATCACTTTCCATGGTTATCGGTACCATAAGATTATTGGAAACCACAACAGACCAATAAAAAAATATTCCACTATTCCACGATACTATCTACAACATTATTTTGGAATCCCATTACATAAACACTTAATCATTCCACCACATCATTTTCAAATTCAACATCTCCAATTGTGATCTCATGTGACTTCCCTTTGTCCTTTGCCTTATGTGGTTCCTCATGTCGATCATCATTAACCCTTGGATTAGGGAATTGATTAGCATAATTCCCCATTTCATTGCACTGGAAGCATTGAAGTGTTGGTGGTGCATTCTATACAGTCTTTTCATTATCATTAGTAACCCTTTTTCCATTACTTTGACACTCATCTGCTCGATGACCTTCTTTTTCAACCTTAAAACATTTTCTAGTCCCTTTAAGTCAATCTCCACCATGCCTCTTTCCACACTTTGATCATAAGGAATAATTAATCTTCTTTTCACCATTATTCTGAGATTTCTCCTTGAACTCCATCTGTTGTTTCTTGTCAAAACCATGAGATGGATATGTAACACCAAATTCCATTTCTACCTTGATAGAAAAATGCACAATTTCTTCATATCTATTGAAGTCTCTTATAGCTAATGCCCATCGAAGACTTGGTTTTAAGCCACTGAAGAATCGATCAACTTTAATTTCAGGTTGGATGATAAATCCAAATGCATACCTTTCTAGCCTTATAAAATTTGCTTTGTATATACCAACAGATTCATCATCCTTTTTCTTTATTTTAATAAACTCCTTCTTTATCTTTTTTCAACGAATACGAGGGAAGTACTTTTTGAAAAATAAGTTCTTGAACTTGTCCCATTCCATGGACTCAATTTCATCTCTTGGACTTGTATTCTTGATAAGATTCCACCATTGATCAGCTTCACCTTCCAAACGATATACTGCTAAGTTGACATTTTCATGTTTAGAACATTGATGAACTGAAAATATCTTTTCAGTGGTACTGATCCATTGTTAAACAATAAGTGGATCAGAGGACCCACTAAAAAAAGGTGGGTGTTGCCTCATGAAGGACTCAATAAAATATTGTTCCCTTCTCTTCTCATTTGGAAGTCCAGAATGATTCATAGCTTGTGTAAGTTTAGCAATAAGATTTTGAACTCCATCTCCCATAACATTGGTTTGTTCAGGAGGACAATTATTGCATTTTCCATTACAATTATCTACATGGTTCCTTCGGGTTCCAGCCATCGTATAAAACCCAAAAAGAATAGTGTGAGAGGGAAAATTTATTCTTGGGAAAACAACATAATAAAGGGGGAGTACATTCAATATCTTACATCTTAGGTTTAATTATAATATCGTTACCATAATTCTAGGATTATAACCTATACTTATACTTAACCTTATGGACATCCCTAGACATACCATAAAAATATCTCTAGGGATCTCACTAAAGTTCTCGCATCCTCGTTTCCAAAGGTTGACTAAACCATTCCTCTGATACCAACTATAGATACCTGAAGCTTGCCGTACATGGACATAACATTACTTTTACCAAATATGTAATACATAATAAAAACAGACACCAAAGGACCGTAATAGTTTAGTGCATTTGGAAACATGGAACATAATCTTCTAATCTTGGTGAAATATCCTCAACATCTCCCATAAAGATATTCCATTTTTTTCATACCTAAAACCATTCCATATATCCTGGGGAAAAGAAAACTTAAAAAGGGTGAGCTCAAATGCTCAGAAAGGGCAAACATAGTGAACATAAAACAATCCATAAACATTTGAATGAAAAAACTTGAACATGAAATTTAAACATCAAAATCTTGAGTAAAGACATAAATCGTGGAAGTTTGTAAGGCATATATCATAATGGAACATCAATCATGATAAAATTTTATGGGAATAAAACATGTAATTGTGGCAACCATTCAGCACATGTCATTATTTCCATAGTAGCCAAGGTATTGCTGCCAAAACCATATTAGTGGACAAAGTCCCTTTCTGAATCGAGTTCACTCCTCGTTTCAGTCCTGTAACACTGAACCAGATTAACTTACCATTCCAGCCATGTCCATATCATGAGATATAAATCATTACCCAATGAATTGGAGGGAGATATAGGTCCCACCCATCTCATAATAAAATCAGTCTTACTTCTGCCATAACATAGACATAAATCATTCATCTTAACCCAAAGAATAAATTGGGTTTCATAAACATCATTCCATCATCACATAATCCATATAAAATAAATGGATATTATTTTATAATAAGAAAATTGAAACCATTTAAATCATAGATACATTATACTTGAAACATACACATATGAAATAATTTCATCTTAGATGAAAAATGGTTTTTATAAAACAGTTGAAATGAATTCTTGAGGAAAATATCCTTTCTTCTTCAAAATCTAATACATTTCACAAAACATCATGCAATTTTAAAAGAAAATTATTTTTTTTAAAATATTAATGAAATATTTTGGAGGAATCTTTATGAAAATAAGGCTTTATAAATCCATAAAAATCCTTTCATGATGTATAAGTTAAAAAAACATTCTTCTCGTACTTTTCCTGGAAAAGTCATAAAATGTAACTCGTAACGTAACCAAAAGAAGGATTCCTAACATACCATGTAGTAAAATTCAAAAATGGGTAAAAAAGTCTTTAAAAATACGTGAAAACATTTTTATAAAACTTTTACGTGGATGATAAATATAACCCCAGTAAATACTTACGTAAAAGAAATCCCGGATAGAAAACAATTGAGATTGCAACATTATCCCTAACTATAGGTTCGATATGCTTTGTATGGATCCGAAACTCATGTATAATGATTTAAATAATGTCATTGACTTATTACCTAATCAAATTCATTGTTATGATATCATATATGTTTCACTTATTCTTGTATATTACCCATTCCTTTGTAAATTTCATGTTAAAGCAGCGTTTTTGGTAAAATCATTACATTTATCGTATGTGTTTTGACTTGTCGTTCTTGATATTATAACATATATCCTGATTTACATAATTCCATAATTTTAAACATGATTTATATATAATATATATTCATCATATACATATATATTAGAGACCTATAAGAGGAATGAAATACACTGTTCATGGAGACGGTAGGCCATACGTACGCATGAACATTGTTTTCATTTCCTTTTTGAATTGAATGAAACTAAATAGATGACATACATATATATATACATAAATATAGTAGCATTATTATATCATATATTTCATTATTATTCAATATATAAACTTTATAATCATTTATGTATGGTAAACCTGGAGAATGAATCTCATCGCGTCGTGGAGACTATAATCCGTACGTACGCACGAGCAATGATATTGTTTCCATTAATAGTGAATAGAATTGGAGTGGATGGTATAATATATCCGAATCAGTATGATGTTATAATTACTATATATTGTTATTCTTTGCACAATTATACCCATCCATGTAAGGTGTTGGTGGAAAAACATATTACACCACGGCGTGGAGACAGTATTCCGTATTTACGCACACGCAGTGATTTCATTTTCTGTAGGATGGATAGAAGGTGAAATGGTTTTGTTTCATATTTATAATAACATATCAGTATATTAGTGATACTTATGTTATTAAAAAATAATGAAACAACAAAAGTAGTGGAGGTAGAAGAAGAATTTTTTTTGAAAGAATCGGTAATGAATATTACCTCTTCTTCGATACGCCTCTTTGAAACCTCCTCTTAGGGCACTAAGATTGGTCTTTGAAGTAGACCAGGACCTCTAGGATGTTTCCAAGGAAGTGTAGAAGATAAAGTGGGAGGGTTTTTCCGAAATTTAAGTCTCAAAGTGGTGTGAGGAGGAGAGGGAGAAGGTTCCCTTTTATAAGGGAGGATATGGGCACCTATGGAATCCTCAAAAATATTAGTTTAATATAAAATCAAACCCCACATAAAAACCTCCAAAAATGACTCAATTCGAATATAAGATGATATAGGGTTTTAATATCATCAACTAATCATATTTAGACATGTTTTAATTTTTTTTAAACGTTATAATTTTGATTTATCCTTATTAAATCTATTTAAGTTTATTTGTGGTAATAAAATTCTATGTTTTAAATGGTTATAAATATTTACATATCTATGGATAATTTTCCATAATTGGATACTTTATAAAATTTTAGACTATATAAATTTCAATTTATAATTTTTAAATATTTTTGTGATTTTTAAGCAATTTAATAATATGTTATTTTTATAAAATAACAATAGTGTCAATTTTGACACTATTACATTATTTGAATTTAAATAAACTCTACGAAAAGGATATATTCGAACTAAAATATTCAATATATTCCTAACATGTCATATGTATCTATAAAATTTGTGGATCACATTAAAAATTCATATAATATTTATTTTAATAATTTTAAAACCATTTATTTGATATTTCTCTTAATAAAATAATTTGAACATCACTTTTATGTCACCTTTAATGATAATTATTTAATCCCTAAAAATTATAAATATATTCATATAATATATATAATTTAATTATCTTTCTAGAGACTATTCATGTCTGATGTTTCATGAAGTTTATCACAAAATTAAAATTAATATACTTATAATATTTAAGAGAGTGACATATTGTCACTTTCTTTGGTTTTAATAATAATTAAATTATATTCAAGGAAACAAGTCCATAAAATGAATCTATTCCGACCCTAAGGTTATATGGGTCATCTTTTAGTCATCAAATAGAATTTTGGAAGGTGTTAGGGTAATTTTATAATCTTATATTTACCATTAATTACCCAATTTACCTTTAACTATGGTATATAAAATTAACAGTAGTTACTATTCATAATGCCCAAAAATAAAAAGTATATTATTAACATAATTTTAACCCACTGATTCCAAATATGGAATCCATTTTTTCAAATTCAATACAAAAAAGTTTCCAAAATTAAATTAAAATTAATCCCGTTGTCGAAAGAAAACTGGTTTTTGTTTAAAACATTCCAAAAGATTGAATTGATTTAACCTACGAATTCAATGTAAAATCAATTCTAATGACATAAAATATATTAATTAGTAAAAATATATTCTATTTATACTTTATAACCATTCAATATTATAATTTAACCATATAATTTATTACGATGAAAAAATTTGTTTTTAATTAAAATATAGCGTGTTTTTACTATTTATTAAAATATGAAAGTTATCAGAAAAATATCAAAACTTTATCCAATGTAAATTTTTATATCCTGATTCAAAATAAGAAGTTTATTTTTTTAAAATTAAACTTATAAACATGTCAAAAACTAGATTTAATGTGGGTGCGCCATCAAAAGGCGGCAAAACTGCATTTTTTGAAAAATATTTATTTTACCCGAAAAATTTTATTTTGTTATCATACCATGTTCTAGAAAATGTGTAAGATAAATAATAATGTTATAAAATTCAAAATTTAGTTAATACTATTCATAATGGCTAGTTTATAAAAATAATATAACCATATATTATTGTTTAGTGAAACTCGGTGTTGCGTACAACACACGCTATCGAAGAAGGTCATGATTGCGTGTAATGCAAGAAAAGTAAGGGTTGCGTGTTTTGAAAGAATCATTTGTTGTTTCTTAATAAAAAAATCCAACAATTTTTCATTTATAGATTGAATATATATATATATATATATATACACTCATTGTTGCGTAGAATGACTATTATCAAACGAACTTGATATTGTGTGTAACAAAATCTAAGAATAGTGTTGCGTATACTGCACGCTAATTTAGTGTTGCGTATAGCACAAGATAATCTTATTGTAGCATAAAACACATGACATAAAATAAATTAAAAAAAATAATTATCATAAAATTTCAGGTTGTTACAAAAATTGAATCCTATGTGGATCTAAATATGATGTTGTTTTAGAATCCAACATATTGTGATGATGTTATAGAGAATAAGCTAATGGGACCTAATATTATACATAATAAAAAAATAAAATGATTGTTGAACCTCCTTTTTGTCACATTATCTAATGGAATGGAATGGGAAATGACTTCTCCCAAAGTGATTCATCCTTTGAAGAAAACATCAAAAATTGAAAAAGGAATGAAAAAGGAGTCAATGGACTTATGGTCACGCAAGTTCCCTTACTGTCATTCATGTATACTTGTGCGCCACCTAATTGTCGCACAAGTGACTTGAGCGCCCTATGTGATAACCACCCAGGGTCTTCAGAATCCTATAAATAAACCTTGTGGGCCCCCCATTTCGAGAAAATTTTTCAAGAATTCAGATACAGAGCTCTGAATTCCCATGTATCTTCTTCAGGTCTTACAAACACATCTAAGGTACTTCTTTACCTGGAATGGAAGGTCTAAATAAGAGGAGTATGTTCTAAGTGTTTGAATTCACTAATACCTGCGCACTAAAGTGTTTTACCCTTAAGGGAAATGGACACACTTGTGCGCCACCCTACTTCTTCACCATAACTTGCGCGCCATATTCTGGATAGCCTCTAGTAATAATTCTAAAGGCATTGATCAAGGGTCTCCCAAATATTACTCTAAGTGCTGAATATCGCGCAAGTCCCCATGTGCCGCACAGGTATACCTGCGCGGCTAGGACTTGTGTTCCCATGTAGTACCTGCGCGCCTGCCAGGACTTGTGCGCCCCTAACTTTTTGGGTGCCTTTCCTGCCCATTTCATCCCTCTTATGCCATTCCACCACTCTTATTCAAGATTCAGTCTTCAAGACACTCTTCAATGCCATTTACGGCATGATTTCTTGATTTGGCTTCCTTATCTGAAAGGAACTCCATGGAACATCCCTCAAAACCTAGTGATTTACACATCTTTATGTCACTAAATATTGATATTTCATTCATTCAACCTCATCCATTAAGATGAGATAATCCTTAAACTGGGCCTCCTTTTTAGGAGTAAGCCTCAGGCCATGTCCTCATTAATCTGGGAATCCTCCTTAGGAGTAATCCCCATCCACAAAATTCCCAAATATGGGCATCCTCATTAGGAGTAATCCCCAACCATAATTCTCTTAACATGGGCTTCCTTTTCAGGAGTAATCCCCAGTCTCAAATATGGTCCTCCCCCTTAGGAGTAAGCCCCAAGTCCCTTTAATTTTCAAATCCCTTTAACCTGGGCCTCCTTTTCAAGAGTAAGCCCCAAACATAAATTCCCTTTGATCTGGGCTTCCTTATTAGGAATAAAACCCATTCATAAGTCCCCTATTAACTTGGGAATCTTCCTTTGGACAGAGCCCCAAGATTAGAGTATCCAAATATCCATGAAACACATATACCTTTATGGACCTTGTTCCTGGATTTCATCCCTGATGTAAATCATAATCCTTATCTATTTGGGAAGTCATACACACATAAGCCCCATATCATTGCATCATTAATGTCATAATTTCCTGGTTTCACCAATACCTCTTATTTCTCACACCGATCATGACTCACGTGAGCTTCGAGTGTAAAAGTAATCATGGAATCTTTCTTTGAGACATCAATCAAGCATTAACATCATACTTCGTTCCTCGAACTACGTGGGTTCTAATAACTTTTCCAAAACAAAGGATACCTAGGTTGACCATCAGCGGGTACGATCCCAACTCTAAAATAATCCATGTCCTCATGAATGGCAATAAACATCAAGTTCCCCACTAAGTGGCCTTAAAATAAGTATGGTCATCATAATGGTCAAGAGACTTTTATGTATTTAAGGATACCATCAACTAAAAATCTCTAACAAATACAGACGATTCTCTATTGATGAAGAACCTCGAATACATATAAAATATTCTCTAAATATCCTACATATTAAATCATTGATTGGAAGATCAAAAGGAAATCCCATTTTATACTTCGTAGTGTAAGAAGGATTCATGAACATAACATAAATATATAAAGAGAGTCCCGGAGTAGACAATAATTCCCCTCAAAAAGGTGTGATGAGTCCGACCTCCCATCCTATCGACCAATGGAAATTCCTAAGCCTCATCAGTCCACAAATAATGTGCTCCATCCTTTGGAATGTATGTCCAAATGGATATGGAATCAATGGATGATTCCGGTTCTATGAACAAACCCGTTAGAAACCGATTGGAATGTTTGAACCTTTAACCAGCGAGGTCATCCCCAATTCCAGAGGAAACAAAAAATGGTGAACCCGACGTGAATCATTAACCAAGTTAAAATGATGTTTTAATTATTTGTTAGGCCCCTATTTAAAACTCAATGAGAGGTCCAACAAAAAAAATAATTTTCATATGTTCTTATCCAAAAGATGTAGTGGATGAATTTATCATAATTACGTCTCTTATATGAAACAGGAACACTTTTCCAAGATCTTCTGCATTTCCAGAATGGCTTCTCTTAAGTTCACATCTATGAATACCTCTGTTTTGAATACTGCTGATGTGAATGCCAATGATTCTACTCTTGCTGGATCATCTTCCCTTCTGAGGACGATATCACTCACTCAGCATCTTCAACGCTGGGTATCAAATGCGCTGGTTAAAGAGTATCGTCAACGCGGTACCATTCCAACTCTAGAGGATGCTCCACAGGGCCTCCAAGTGAAAAATTCACCCTGGTCGTCCAGACAGTGACGACCAGCAATCATGAAGCAGGCGGTGCTAACTACTATCTCCAACTGATTTAGGTTGTTATCCATGGAACAAAATCATCATTCATTCCCATATTCTGGGGAGGTGATTGAGAAGGTCCCTCAGGGCCTTAATTCAAGGAAGGAGTCCTTCCCGAGGTCTCCCATCACCAATCACCTTCATACTCATGTGGATGTTCGCCCTCCACATGATGAGTGTATCGACTCCAGGCGTTCGGCTCATGTTCCTTGAACCCGAGAAGACAAGACTGTCACTAACCGAATCAGGTCGTTGCCAAAAACATCACGAGACCCAGCCCGTGACACGACACGAAGGGAGTTTCCTATCCCCATGGGATGTCACAAGTGCCCGGGTATCATTTATCTTGGTTTGGGAACGATATACCCGAATATGGATAGATAAAACACCTAAATATTTGATAAAATGAATCTAAAAAATCCCAACGAACAAGGTTTATAAAAAAAACCAGAACTGAATACATAAGTTCAAATGAAATACAAATGGTCCAAATACACAATTGAATACAAACAAAACATCTCCATGGACTCCACATGACATGGGGTCATCACCCCCAAGCCGTCTCCACTACTCCTCCCCAAGGATGAGGACTAACACCCTGAACCGCCATCACCCTTAGCCTTTATTTTACTTGGGTTAAAAAATGTCTACTTACACCCAAGGGGTGTATGTAGGGTGTGAGCCTAAGCCCTATAGGATACCACCCTATGATTCCAAGGTGCATGTAATACAAGGTGAAAAAGAAAGCAGTTTTAATATGCAATGAAAAGTGGTGACAAATTCCAAGAAATGAAACATTAAATTGATAAAATTTTCTAAGATAAAACTTTCAAAATGTTAACACATTTAAATAGGAATGTTATATATTGAAATATAATTCCAAATACACCCAAATACATGGAAAAATACAAAAAAATCCAATGAGCAAAAAAATCGGGAACACCCCTAGGCACTAGATAGTCTCAGGCCCCATGTACCTCGTACCTCGGTGTAATGTAACCATAGTAAAATCTGTTCTCGTGCATGAGCCACTAGTAGGGAACATACCCATAACCTAGTGGTCCCCAATCATCGTCCACATAGTTTATTTAGAGTTTTCGTTATCCAAATGCTACGTGAAACAGGGACAAAACCCATCAGGTCCACTAGCCGTACTAGTACTAATCTGCCCCACCTAGGTACCCAGGCATCCCCCTTTGTGCTCAATCAATTTTAGGATTTAACACATATCTATTTTAATATAAAACACCACTTCTGGTCACATACACGAAATACAATATCTATCTCATTTTATACCAGTTAAAACACACAACAAACTCTTTGAATTTGAATAAATCAATTTCTCAAAATCACGTGTTGTTTTGCACACAAAACCACATAAGAAACCCACTTGTACACTATGTTCACACTTGTAAGTTACAAAAATAGTAAAGTAAGCCCAGTTAATTTCAATTAAAACAACAAATCAATTTTTGGGCATCCCCATGTTAAACAAGAAGTGTTAACTTTGTAAAACCTTCATTTTCACACAAAAGTGGAACCAAAACATCACTTTCTTTACAAACACAATTAAACCCCATTTTTGCAGCAATAACCAAAGGGGATAAACATTATAAACTATATTTTATACATTATTACAGATCAATAAAAACAACTAAGTATTTATATGGAATCCTCAAATAAACAAATAAAACATTTCTTTGAAAAACCCCCAATTTCACAAAAATTGGAATTTAAAATTCAATTGCAATAGAAACATCATTAGAACCAATTTTTGAAGAAATAATAAAATGATATATATCTGAAAATATGATAAATACAGCATGATAATACACTAAGATTTCATAAAAATTGGAATCACTTGCCAAATCAAATGAAACCATTGAATCCTTTGTGCAAAAACATCAACGCACCACCGCCGCACCTCATGAAGGGTAGATCAAACCTAAAAATAGAAAATTGGACCAAGAAAACCCATGTTTAAACCGTAGTGTCGAAACCCTACCCACTGTCATTTTTCACTTCAATGAAAAAGGAGGAAACCCTAAAAAATAGAATTAAATCCTACTCAATTTGAAAGGGCAAATGAAATTGACTAACATACTTGAGAAATATTTAATAAATCTCCCCAAAACACTAGTATCTGAAATTGAAAATGGCCAAAACTCAAGGGATGTCCTCACAAGAATTAATAGTTCATTTAAGAACTATAATTAAGTGAAAAGAGCATTAATTGAGAGAGTTATGATTGAATGAACTACCTAATCAAATCTGGGCAATTTTAGAAACCCAAAGATGTTCGTCCCTAAATTGCGATTCCTAAGAGCTCCAAAGAGCGGGTATAGAGGCTAGGGGAGCGGCTGTGTGTAAGGGGCGCATGTGTGGCTTGGAATCACTGAAAAATAGTTAAAATAGAATATGTCATTAAATAAATAATATTAATTTTTAAAACTGGATATGGGCTTCCGTGTAGGCCTAATACCTTAAATAAAAACCAAAATAAACATTGGTTATGGATTTCCAAAAAATCCAAATTTAAATTGTGGTGTTAATATATCATGGGAGGAAATTTAGGAGTTGTAATGAGTGAATGTTATTAAAAAATGAAAAAGTTATAAAAGAAACAAAATTTAATTTTATATCTGGAATTGGGCTCACGGTTTGGCCCAATTCATGAAAACTCACATATTCTCCATAAAACCATTGGAAACCCCCAAAACAAAGAATTAATGGAAATTAAAATAAGAATAAATTTATAATAATCTATGTATGTTACAATTATACCCACCATGAAATATTTCATCCCCTGAAAGTCACAGCAAGGCCAAAGCAACAACCAAATCCAACTGAGAAACCCAGAGGTACTCCCTTGCGAGGTTTCTCCCCCAAAGGCCAAAACACCTCTAGTGATCAATTAATGAAGGAAAACTCTTACAAACCTAACATACACAACTTTCCTGAAACAATCAAGCACATTCATAATTTATCCCAAAATAAAACTTCTCAAACACTATCCGAACAAGACTCAAGCAATTCACCCAAACGAACAACAACTTCGAACAATGTTACATTTACCTTGCATTAACTAAACCATTGGGCACTCTGTAGTCCCAACATTTACTCAAGAAAGATGTTGATATATAGATAGATACGAACGAGACTATCTACACCAAGACAAGACCATGGAAAAAATCTAAGTTACTGGTACGGGGGGACACAAATACGCTACCGACCATAAGAGACAACCAATAATATTTTTTCTGAGACAGAATATAGAGACTAACAGGGGGAGTCCTAAATGGACTCACCGGTACAAAGGATATAATTCCATCAGAAATTTACAAAATAACTTATATAAGACTCATAGTGGGTCTCCCCTCCATAAGAACCAAGCATCATAACCAACCAGCACTGGACGGTAAAGAAAGACCCCAAAATTTAAAGAGTTGGGGTGACCACATGGTTAGTTTGCACGGTTTGGGTAACCATACACTAATAGTGGAGATACTTCTATACATATGGTTTTCTGGAGCATGGTCTCTATTAACCATGTGAAAACCGTGTTCTCAAATAGTGTAGATAAACTTCAAACCTTTCTCCAAAGACTCAGTGGAAACCATAGGGGGGAATAACATTGGGCGATGACATGGGTACACGACCCTCCACCTATTTCCACCGAACATGTACAATAGATGAAAGATTATGACACCATAGGTTTAAAATCTTCCTAACTTTCATAATGAGGATATGAATTTTTACAAGTCTTTAAACTACCACTTGATTTCCCCTGACTACGAGCCAGCTTCTCTCCGAGACCTATGGCTAGAGCTCAAATGATTGAAGCATCTTCGGCCTCGCAGTTAGGATTTTGAAACCCCATTAAAGATAATTCTTATTTTGGTGCAACCTAAAACTACAATGCAATCACCAATAACTTTTCCAAGACATAATACATTCTAAACTCACTTTACCCTGACTCGATATTTCACGGAAACAAGGCCTTAAAATATGCACACACATCACACCTTGTTTGTTCGGGTGAGAAACAATAGACATAATGAAAACCTATACTCACCTTCCTCTAAAATGGAATATTTTTATGCTTTTTTCCAAGGGATACATTCTCCCAACATAACAAAGACTCTCATATTATTTCCCAACATTCACCTTTATGATCAATCGAGCACATGGCCTCATAAGGCATCACTAAACATTATCATTGCGACTGATATAAAAAATGCATGGAGATGGACCTTATACAACATCCCCAAACAAAACACAATTATAGAATGTGGCCACAATATCATATCATGACCATATTTACCACACCAATGTTTTAACATTAATTCATACGTCAAAGAAACATCGAACAACACAAAGGTCCTCTTAGACACCATCGAGACACTCATCCACACTAACAACCCTAGACCACATCCACCATCGACATACCAGGAATCTTAAGAAACTAATGTCTCTTTGAAGCTTCCATGAGAACTCTCACTTTACAAGAGGATCTAAATATCAATTAAAGGAAGTGGTGTAGACTCAATATAAAAATCTCAATAAAAATATCCCTTATATTGATCAAATGGAGGGTATTCAAAAGGCAAAACAATCTGGGTTGCACTTTAGTTGTGCACTAAACCTTAATGGGGCATACCATATCCAACGATTGAACCAAATGACCCAACCAAGATGGTCCATTGTCCACGAGATACCACAATCCAGATCCAAATACATGAAGGGAACCACCACAAAGGCGTCCCAAAACATTTTTCAAAAGAGACCACTAACCGTCCCTACAACACGGCTCACCGACCAAACATAAACCCATGGCACAGTTCAAATAGGAGGGGTTCTTTGACTCAAAACATCCTACAACATCAAAATTATCAAAAAACCATAATACAAACTATAGAAAACAATTTATCAAGACAACATGTTTTTCTTTAAAAC
This sequence comes from Viscum album, assembly GCA_963277665.1. NCBI lineage: Eukaryota > Viridiplantae > Streptophyta > Magnoliopsida > Santalales > Viscaceae > Viscum > Viscum album. The sequence goes on along the minus strand of OY728160.1, from coordinate 370,383,004 downwards.
TATTTCTTTGAAAAAAAACAGTTTAGCAGTATGCATATCCACCAATGGTGCCCCATGGGCCTCACACGTGCATGTTTTTGTGCCACACAGAGAACCCTCTTCATATCCATCCCGGAACTCATCAAGTCATTCCATTGACCATCCATCATCCCAAATAACCCCATGCATGTGGTTACTCACTAAAATATCAAAGGTTAAAAAAATATTATTTCCACTTTTCAAAAAAAAATGGTCAACCAACACATCCTTTTTTTTTTGAAAACTGCTAACCAGGAGATCAAAATCCCAATTCAAATATTACTAAAGTTTTCAAGAAGACACAATTTTTTTTACAAGAACTAAATTTCTAGATATTCACATCAATTTCAAAACATCTCATCCCATTAAAACACCCTTTGATTGTTTAGAAAACTCTATTGGAAACACTTTCAAAAACGAACATCAATATAGTTCCTGCTTTCAAAAGAGGTGTAAGCACACCATTTTCCATTTCAAAAAAATTCTGAAAATTCATTTCCACCATTTTATTAACTAAAAAATTCCCTCATTATTTTAAAATCATTTCAAAAAAAAATTACACTTCTTAAAACCAAGTCATTTTAAAAACAAAGTCCAAGATTTCAAAACTAAAGAACCCAAGACAATGTGAGAGGAAACTAGTTTCAGTGGGTGACTTGGACATATGGTTGGAGACCATAATTATATCATCCCTACTTTTTATAACATAACTTTTCATTCCATTACACGGAACTGAGGATCTTTAAGGTTTAGTGTCTTGGAAAGAAGGAACATAAAACATGAAACAAAAAAAACATTCTTCTTAAACACTTGAAAGGATTCTCCTCATTTTCACCCTAGGATCATTACTGCATCTCAAAACCTGGGGACATACATCAAAAGGAAGGGTGAGAAGAAGGCCCAGCAAGGGAAACAAGTGAAACATTTTACATATGAACTTGAGATACATCAATAAAGTCATGAAAAGAACTTTAATGCATGAAAATGAAATCATGAGGCATATCATAATAAAAATAAAACTTTTTCATAACTTGAAGATGTGGCTGCAACATTTAATATTGACAATCGTTTCGTTTCACCAAGGTCCATCCCCAAGGTGTCGTTAAAAATTACCAAGGTTATTCACCAAGGCATCGTTAAAATTGTAATCTCTAGTGGTTACATCATTACCCAATGCATTGGAGCGCTATCAGGGCGCACCCTTAAATTTGCCTTTATTATCATGTGAGCCACATATATCATCATCAAACATTTCATAAATAACCCATATAGCATAAAATAAGTGGGTTTCATTTCATAATCACAACGTTTTAAAAACTGCTTTAAAGACATGATCTTTACGTCACCTTAAAACCCACAGAAAATGAAGGTGGGTCTCATGTATGTAAATCCCAGAATTTAAAATAGAACATTTTGGTATATATGTGAATACCCTTGTAGAAATAAGATCTTTGAGTATTCACTTTATAACATAAAAATAATTTTGAGAAAAGAGAGAGGCATTTTGAGACGAAAATTCTGCAGCATAACGGCTATGTTTCGGGGTTTTAGAAAACATTGAAAAGAGAGGGGAAATGGGTCACCCACTCAAAATTGATCCATAAAACAGTAGGGGAACAGAATAAGAATGATATATGGACATGGTAATGAATTTTCAAGGACATACCATTTGAAATGAAAAATATGGAAGGAAGAAAAAAAATTAGATTCCTCTTATGAAAGTTCGGCAGCCTAACGGCGTTACTTAAACATCAACAAAAATGATTTGAAAAGATCAAATAGGGTCTCTCATAATGTGAAAATAAGAGATCAGTATGATAGATATAGAGATAATTCCCCAACATAACAAAAAGGAACTTGAAAGAATTGACATGAAAGTAGAACTTCAAAACGAGAAGGGTGAAGAACCACTTAAAATTTCGGCAGCCTAACGGTGCCACTTAAAACATCAAAATACTGAATTGAAGAGATCAAATTGGGTCTCTCATCATATGAACATATGAGTCCAGTATGATATATATAGAGATCATACCCCAATAAAACAAAATGGAACTTGAAATAATTGACATGAAAGTAGAACTTCAAAACGAGAAGGGTGAAGAACCACTTAAAAATTCGGCATCCTAACGGCGCCACTTAAGACATCAAAATACTGAATTGAAGAGATCAAATGGGGTCTCTCATCATGTGATCATAAAAGACCTGTATGATAAATATAGAGATCATACCCCAACATAATAAAAATGAACTTGAAAGACTTGACATGAAAGTAGAACTTTGAAAAAGAGAGAGGTGAATGAATCCCTTGAAAATTCGGCAGCCTAACGGCGCCACTTAAACTTCAACAAAATTGAATTGACAAGGTCAAATAGGGTCTCTCATCATATGATCATAAAATAGGCAGTAGGATGAATATAAAAGAACATCCTACAACATAAGAACATGGAGTATAAAAGAAATGACATAAAAGAGATTACTTGAAAAGAAAGAGAGAGGTCGGATCCCTTACCTTAAAATGTAACTCTTAAACCTCAAAGGTTGGGACCTTGAAAGCTTGGGGGCACCTTGGGAGGACTTCATGGGAGGTAATGAGACCATAAATTCGTTGGGAATGAGTGGGGAGTCGAATGGATGAGAGGAGGGCTTGGTATTTATAGGGAAAGTGAGGGGACAAGGCATTAATGGCCAAAGGACACCTCCCATGTGCTTTTCTCAAACCCATGTGCTCTCCCTTGGAATTTATCATGGAGTTAGGCCACATGGGGCCCCCACAACAATAATTCATTACCCATGGCCGGCCAACCCTCAAAATATCTCATTACATCATCACGACACAGCTATGATGTCACTAAAACATACCGAAACCCTAAAACTGCATTTTTACTATTCACTGAAAATTCATCTTTCTCAGAAAAATCCCAAAATTTCACACTAACCAAATATCAATGCTCTGATTTCAAAAATGAACTCCATTTTATAAAAATAATTTTCTAAATATTTTTAAATCAATTTTTAAATAAATTCACTATTCACCGAAAATTCATTTTTTTCAGAAAAATCCCCATAAATTACCTTAACACAATATCGATGCTCTGAGTTCAAAAATGAAATCCATTTTCTAAAAATAATTTTCTAAATATTTTTAATTAATTTTTTAATTAAAAAAAACACTATTCACCCAAAAAAACTAATACTTGAATAATAATTAATGAAACCATTATTTAACCATTTTATTGAATCACATCACTTAATCAAGGTGCCTAGATTATTTTAAAACTTTCTTTAAGTGAGATTACTAATCCATTTGGTCACATTACTAATCCTAAGCGTAAAATCACTATTCACAATTTACTATTCATCAAAAATCAAGATGATCTTATTAGACTCTAAATTTCGTACTGGACATATTTGTAGAGGACCATTTTTTGAAAATCATTACAAATTTTTAATTATTTAAGGTTTACACAACCATTTTTAAAATATCCTTTTTCTAAAATTAATCAAAAATATGCATACTATATTTATCCGGTCATTTAAAAATTCATAACTTCATCATAAGAAGAAATCCCAATTTTTATTTAAAACAAGGATTACACAAGGCAGTTACGGTCTCGTTACATAGCCCCTTATAATACCAGCATATGACCTAAGAGTAAGGTGTGCTGGGGTGATAGAAGCTTGGGGCGGCTCAGTCAACATTGCCCGAGTAGTAATTTCTATCAGTTTGAACTTCTCACGAAGGCGATTCCGTTATAGCTTCACATGATGAAGCTCGGCTTGGATTTGATCCAGAGCAAAGCCCAATGGTGCTACCTCTTTCCCAAGCTTTGTTAGATGGGCTTTGATCGGTCCAAGACTACTAGGTGAGGCCATCGAATATTCTTTCTATAATAATTAACCAAGATTACTTATATTTAGAGACAATAATCAAAACATTTTGTTCACAACGATCATATTGACCGATGGTTATATAATAGTCAAAACCCACTGATCTCATTTTAATTATAATCATGATTATCAAATAAAACATTTTTGTTGAGTATAAAAATAAAATATAATAACACATGAAATTAGTAAACAAGATTTATTCAAAATTTTGGGTCGTTACAATCTTCCCCCCTTAAGAAACTGCCTCCTCGCAATTTTAAAAAAAATTGGGTTTTGAAATTTCATTGAAAGTCCCACATCGGAAAAGGAGTCAGTAAAAATATTACTTTAAAATAAAGAAAGGGAAGTACAAAGGTCACCCGAGTTAACCCACACTAGGGTTCGATGTAGGAAAACATGGACATGGAGGAGAAAACAAAGGGTCAAGTTCTGAGGGAGAGTGATAGAGAACATGATTAGGAGAAAGTTAAACATGAGAAAATCCCAAACTTATGATGTGTGTAAACGGTCTTTGATTACCTAGTAGGAAACGTAAACCAACAACATTTTTGTTTTACGTTTCTTTTCATAATTTTTAGGATTTCATTTAATACATAGAACAAAAACATAAGAAAATATACCTACCTTCAAGTAGAGTTTCATCCTTTAACAAGTCCCTACCAACACTAATCTTTTCTCCAAATGATGAGAATTAAAAAACACTTGGTCTCATAAAAGCACAAGAATCATCTTCTATAGAATCACATAATCTACAAAAGATTAACTATCTATTTCTTCTATCTTTAAACATTATCCCAAAAACAGAAAGGTTAAGGTAAAACAACTCTTCAAAAATAAAGAATCCCATAGGAATGGAAACTACTTTTAAATCATCAAATTCCATGGTACTACCCAAAGTTCATCATAGTCCATTCTGTAAATAATGGTCCTTAAGATTCCTCAAAATAAACCAAACTAAGATTGAAACCCAAATACAAGAAGGTTTTGATAACATAGTATTCCAAAATAAACTTCATTGTTCATCTCCAAACAACATCAACCACTCCTAACATCTTATAACAAAAGTAGCTAACCTAAACATATTTTACCCAAGATTGGTTAATCATTCCCGTAAGTAACTTAAATTACTATAAGTCCACCATAAATTCATCGACTCTTCAAAATATAAGTCAACCTTACTCCTCAATGAAAATACTGTTGTAATCTATTTACCTCGATCATATAGGGTCCCCAAAATAGTGAACATCTTCCAAAATAAAAATCATATTTTAATCCCCTAATCATCTCTGTCATCTTAATACGGCAATCGTAGAATTTCCTATCACATTGGTTGTTGAGACATGTTCTTTTATTTCCCGCCATTAACTATGAAAAGAAACTATAGTTAGGGGCTTAAGTACTTAGCTAATAATCATGAAAAGGAACTGAAAGCATATAAGGATAACTTGTATATGAAAGGTATACCCTAACTTGTGATCTCGTAGTTTCCCATATAGGTTGTGAATGATCATATATTCTTATGTGAACCTTTATTTTATTTTATCTTTGTTCCTCTAACAATGGTTCATACCAAGCTTATGAATTTACCAAAGCATATCCCCCGGGAGTGTCGTAACCAAGAGTGCAGTAAGGCCCATTGTCGTGTACCAGTTCCCATTCGAGTCTAGCTCAAAGCGGTGTTTTCGGGTTTTACCCCTATGTACATCTGTGCCAGAGCCACCTCTACCTGCTCGTATCCAGAGAAGGATGTATTTGCTTTGCAACCCCATACTCAATACTCACCAAAATACCCGGAAGATTTCCTATATTAAACTTTTCTATAGGGTTCCTCCTAGAGTTTTCATATCCTAATTTCCACAAATAACTAAACCATCCTTTGATACCAACTATAGAATCCCGACTTTTTATAACATAACTTTTCATTCCATTACACGGAACTGAGGATCTTTAAGGTTTAGTGTCTTGGAAACAAGGAACATAAAACATGAAACAAAAAAAACATTCTTCTTAAACACTTGAAAGGATTCTCCTCATTTTCACCCTAGGCTCATTACTGCATCTCATAACCTGGGGACATACATCAAAAGGAAGGGTGAGCAGAAGGCCCTGCAAGGGAAACAAGTGAAACATTTTACATATGAACTTGAGATACATCAATAAAGTCATGAAAAGAACTTTAATGCATGAAAATGAAATCATGAGGAATATCATAATAAAAATAAAACTTTTTCATAACTTGAAGATGTGGCTGCAACATTTAATATTGACAATCGTTTCGTTTCACCAAGGTCCATCCCCAAGGTGTCGTTAAAAATTACCAAGGTTATTCACCAAGGCATCGTTAAAATTGTAATCTCTAGTGGTTACATCATTACCCAATGCATTGGAGCGCTATCAGGGCGCACCCTTAAATTTGCCTTTATTATCATGTGAGCCACATATATCATCATCAAACATTTCATAAATAACCCATATAGCATAAAATAAGTGGGTTTCATTTCATAATCACAACGTTTTAAAAACTGCTTTAAAGACATGATCTTTACGTCACCTTAAAACCCACAGAAAATGAAGGTGGGTCTCATGTATGTAAATCCCAGAATTTAAAATAGAACATTTTGGTATATATGTGAATACCCTTGTAGAAATAAGATCTTTGAGTATTCACTTTATAACATAAAAATAATTTTGAGAAAATAGAGAGGCATTTTGAGACGAAAATTCTGCAGCATAACGGCTATGTTTCGGGGTTTTAGAAAACATTGAAAAGAGAGGGGAAATGGGTCACCCACTCAAAATTGATCCATAAAACAGTAGGGGAACAGAATAAGAATGATATATGGACATGGTAATGAATTTTTAAGGACATACCATTTGAAATGAAAAACATGGAAGGAAGAAAAAAAATTAGATTCCTCTTATGAAAGTTCGGCAGCCTAACGGCGTTACTTAAACATCAACAAAAATGATTTGAAAAGATCAAATAGGGTCTCTCATAATGTGAAAATAAGAGATCCGTATGATAGATATATAGATAATTCCCCAACATAACAAAAAGGAACTTGAAATAATTGACATGAAAGTAGAACTTCAAAACGAGAAGGGTGAAGAACCACTTAAAATTTCGGCAGCCTAACGGCGCCACTTAAAACATCAAAATACTGAATTGAAGAGATAAAATTGGGTCTCTCATCATATGAACATAAGAGTCCAGTATGATATATATAGAGATCATACCCCAATATAACAAAAAGGAACTTGAAATAATTGACATGAAAGTAGAACTTCAAAACGAGAAGGGTGAAGAACCACTTAAAAATTCGGCAGCCTAACGGCGCCACTTAAGACATCAAAATACTGAATTGAAGAGATCAAATGGGGTCTCTCATCATGTGATCATAAAAGACCAGTATGATAAATATATAGATCATACCCCAACATAATAAAAATGAACTTGAAAGACTAGACATGAAAGTAGAACTTTGAAAAAGAGAGAGGTGAATGAATCCCTTGAAAATTCGGCAGCCTAACGGCGCCACTTAAACTTCAACAAAATTGAATTGACAAGGTCAAATAGGGTCTCTCATCATATGATCATAAAATAGGCAGTAGGATGAATATAAAAGAACATCCTCCAACATAAGAACATGGAGTATAAAAGAAATGACATAAAAGAGATTACTTGAAAAGAAAGAGAGAGGTCGGATCCCTTACCTTAAAATGTAACTCTTAAACCTCAAAGGTTGGGACCTTGAAAGCTTGGGGGCACCTTGGGAGGACTCCTTGGGAGGTAATGAGACCATAAATTCGTTGGGAATGAGTGGGGAGTCGAATGGATGAGAGGAGGGCTTGGTATTTATATGGAAAGTGAGGGGACAAGGCATTAATGGCCAAAGGACACCTCCCATGTGCTTTTCTCAAACCCATGTGCTCTCCCTTGGAATTTATCATGGAGTTAGGCCACATGGGGCCCCCACAACAATAATTCATTACCCATGGCCGGCCAACCCTCAAAATATCTCATGACATCATCATGACACAGCTATGATGTCACTAAAACATACCGAAACCCTAAAACTGCATTTTTACTAATCACTGAAAATTCAACTTTCTCAGAAAAATCCCAAAATTTCACACTAACCAAATATCAATACTCTGATTTCAAAAATGAACTCCATTTTATAAAAATAATTTTTTATATAATTTTAATTCAATTTTTAAATAAATTCACTATTCACTGAAAATTCATTTTTTTCAGAAAAATCCCCATAAATTACCTTAACACAATATCGATGCTCTGAGTTCAAAAATGAAATCCATTTTCTAAAAATAATTTTCTAAATATTTTTAATTAATTTTTTAATTAAAAAAAACACTATTCACTCGAAAAAACTAATACTTGAATAATAATTAATGAAACCATTATTTAAGCATTTTATTGAATCACATCACTTAATCAAGGTGCCTAGATTATTTTAAAACTTTCTTTAAGTGAGATTACTAATCCATTTGGTCACATTACTAATCCTAAGCGTAAAATCACTATTCACAATTTACTATTCATCAAAAATCATGTTGATCTTATTAGACTCTAAATTTCATACTGGACATATTTGTAGAGGACCATTTTTTGAAAATCATTACAAAATTTTAATTATTTAAGGTTTACACAACCATTTTTAAAATATCCTTTTTCTAAAATTCATCAAATATATGCATACTATATTTATCCGGTCATTTAAAAATTCATAACTTCATCATAAGAAGAAATCCCAATTTTTATTTAAAACAAGGATTACACAAGGCAGTTACGGTCTCGTTACATAGCCCCTTATAATACCAGCATAGTACCTATGAGTAAGGTGTGCTAGGGTGATAGAAGCATGGGGCGGCTCAGTCAACATTGCCCGAGTAGTAATTTCTATCAGTTTGAACTTCTCACGAAGGCGATTCCGTTATAGCTTCACATGATGAAGCTCGGCTTGGATTTGATCCAGAGCAAAGCCCAATGGTGCTACCTCTTTCCCAGGCTCTGTTAGATGGGCTTCGATCGGTCCAAGACTACTAGGTGAGGCCATCGAATATTCTTTCTATAATAATTAACCAAGATTACTTATATTTAGAGACAATAATCAAAACATTTTGTTCACAACGATCATATTGACCGATGGTTATATAATAGTCAAAACCCACTGATCTCATTTTAATTATAATCATGTTTATCAAATAAAACATTTTTGTTGAGTATAAAAGTAAAATATAATAACACATGAAATTAGTAAACAAGATTTATTCAAAATTTCAGGTCGTTACAATAATCCAATCACTTTATAGTCATAAATATTGTACTAGGGAAGATCCCTGGCTCCACATGGATTTTCTGGCCCTGCGAGATCACTAAGACCATTAACCCAACTCTCTTTTCATTTCCCCTAACAGTCATCAAAACAAAAAACCCAAAGGACTTAGATAAAACCTGAATTCCCCTGGAAACTTGAATCATGTCATGAGGTGTGTTGATCATGCACACTACCCATAACTAGAATAACAATTCCCTATAGTCCTAACACTATAATATCCTGACTCTTCCCCAAATAACATGACACAAAGAGTTAAGCAGATCCTGCCTCTGATACCATTTTGTCACGAACCGAATCTGGTCGCTTCCAAAAACGGCACCAGACCCGGCCCGTGACAAGGCCCAAAGGGTGTTCCTTATCCCCACGGGCTGTCACAAGTGCCCGGGTATCATTTATCTTGGTTTGGGAACGATTTACCCGAATATGTATAGATAAAACACCAAAATATTTGATATAATGACTCTAAAAAATTCCTACCAACAAGGTTTATAAAAAAACCCAGAACTGAATACATAAGATCAAATGAAATAAAAAAAGTCCAAAGACACAATGGAACATAAACAAAATAGTCCCATGGACTCCACATGACAAGGGTTCATCACTCCCAAGTCGTCTCCACTACTCTGCCCCAAGGATGAGGACTAACACCCTGAACCACCATCACCCTTATCCTTTCCTTTAGCTAGGTCAAAAAAAATTCTACTTACACCCAAGGGATTTAAGTAGGGTGTAAGCCTAAGCCCAATAGGATACCACCCTATGATTCCAAGGTGAACGAAATACAAGGTGAAAAAGAAAGCAGTTTTAATATGCAATGAAAAGCGGTGACAAATTCCAAGAAATGCAACATTAAATTGAAAACATTTTTCAAGATAAAACATTCAGAATGTTAACACATTTAAATAGGCATCTTAGATATTGAAATATAATTCCAAAGACACCCAAATACATGTTAAAATACCATAAATCCAATGAGAAACAAAATCAGGAACACCCCTAGGCACTAGATAGTCTCGGGCCCCATGTACCTCGTACCTCGGTGTAATGTAACCATAGTAAAATCTATTCTCGTGCATGAGCCACTAGTAGGGAACATACCCATAACCTAGTGGTACCCAATAATCATCCACATAGTTTATTTAGAGTTTTTGTTATCGAAATTCTAAGTGAAACATGGACAAAACCCATCGGGTCCACTAGTTGTACTAGTACAAATCTGCCCCACCTAGGTACACGGGGTTCCCCCTTTGTGCTCAAACAATTTCAGGATTTAACACATATCCATTTTAATCTAAAACAGCACCACTGGCCACATACACCAGATACAATATCTATTACATTTTATACCACTTAAAACACACAACAGAATATTTGAATTTTAATCAATCAATTTCTCAAAATCCTGTGTTGTTTTGCACACAAAACACCTTAAAACCCCACTTGTATACTATTTACGCACATGTAAGATACCAAAACTATAAATTAAGCCCAATTAATTTCAATTAAAACAACAAATCAATTTTCGAGCATCCCCATGTTAAACAAGAAGTGTAAGCTTTATAAAACCATCATTTTCACACAAATGTGGAACCAAAACATCACTTTTTTACAAACACAATTAAAACCCATTTTTGTAGTAATAAACAAAGGGGATAAACATTATAAACATTATTTTATGCCTTATTAAAGATCAATAAAAACAACTAAGTATTTATAAGGCATCACCACATAAACAAATAAAACATTTCTTTGGAAAACCCCCAATTTCACACCAAATTGACATTTAAAATTCAATTGCAATAGAAACATCATTAGAACCAATTTTTTCAGCAATAATAAAATGATATAAATCTGAAAATATTATAAGTACATCATTATAATACAAAAAGAATGAATCAACATTGGAATCACCTACCAAATAAAATGAAACCATGGAATCCTTTATACGAAAACACCAACGCACCACCGCCACACCTCAAGAAGGGTAGATCAGACCTAAAAATAGAAAATTGGACCAATAAAACCCAAGGTTAAACCATAAGATCGAACCCCTACCCACTGTTCATTTTTCACTTCAATGGAAATGGATGAAACCATAAAAAAACAGAATGAAACCCTAATCAATTTGAAAGGGGAAATGAAATGGACTAACTTACTTGAGAAATATTTAATGAATCTCCCAAAAACACCAGTATCTGAAATTGAAAACGGCCAAAACTCAGGTGACGTTCTCAAAATAATAATTAGATCATTTAGGAACTATAATGGAGGTAAAATAGTATGAATTGAGAGAGTTAGGATTGAATAAACATACCTAATCAAATCTGGCCGATTTTAGAATCCCTAAGATGTTCATCCTTAAATCGTGATTCCTAAGAGCTTCAAAGAGGGGGTAAAGAGGTTGGGGGAGTGGCTGGGTTTAAGGGGCGCATGTGAGGCTTAAATTCACCAAAAATACTTAAAATTTAATAGGTTATTAAATAAATAAAATTAATTTTTCAAACTGGGTTTGGGATTCCAGGCAGGCCCAATCCCTTAAATAAAAACCAAAATAAACCTTTGTTATGGATTTCAAAAGGATCCAAATTTTAATTTTGGTGTTAATATATCATGGGAGGACATTTAGGGGTTGAAATTAGTGAGAATTATTAAAAAATAAAAAAGTTATAAAAAACAATTTATTTTAAATCTAGAATTGGGCTCACGGTTTGGCCCAATTCATGAAAACTCTCCTATTCTCCATCAAACCCTCGGAAACCCCCAAAACAAATCATTAATGGATATTAAAATAAAAATAAATTTAAAATGAGATATGTATGTTACAAAGACGAATCTCCAGAGGCGAAATCTGGTCAACAGTGAGCAGGTTCTCATCTCTGCTATCTGAAGAGAAGTCCACCAACCTAACTTGGTGGCAAGAAATGAGCAGGCATATACACCCATCCGTTATAATTCCGCTGTCCAGCAGACTCGTCTGGAAGTATCACGCCAATATCAGTAGGAAATTCCGGTGGAGTACGATAGGCAGGAACATACACCTATTTATACGTCATCGGCTAGTTAGCAGGCTCTTTTGACTACATATGATGGATCTTGTCAACCACGTTCGGCGAAGTACAATCAGCAGGCACATACACCTTCTAATATTGATCATTCCTACCAATAGTCATTCTTTGTAGCACTCGGAGAAGTCAGTCAGAAAGCTCCGATGACAAATAGAAGGTAGGCTCAACTCTCTTCCCCCACACTTGAGTACTGTCAGGATTCACTGACAAGAAAAGGAGGACAGGAGAAGGAACATACACCTACGCCAAGCAGGATATTAAAACAGCTTCAGCAACATCTCAGGTAAAGGCACATAAATCAATCCCTACCAATGGAGTGACTCATCAATAGTTCACTCCGGAATAGACACACACATCTGTTCCAGTCCAAGAGGGTTGTGGGAAATACTCCCCCATATCATATGGACATCCAAGGAAGGCACATACACTTGATTTGAGTGGAGATCATTAACCAAACCTAGCCATCTCTCCGGATCAGGAACATACACTTGCTCGTAGTATCCAGTTTCGTCAACAAGTGGTTTCCAAGGTGAGTAAGAAGGCGTCTAAGAAGAAGACCTTCCCAACACAATCAAGAGATCAAGAGCCAATCTATAAGAAGTCCTTTCTCGATGTTGGAGTTCTTGAAGCCCTCTTACAATTATCTGTTGGAATCCAAAATTCTACTCCCTCATTTCCCAATAGTGGGAGCGTTAATTCAGAAGGTCTTCAATAGACACTTCCTCATGAAGGTTTTCTTCAACGAAGTTCGGTCGATCTTGAAGTTTCATCTACAGATGAGAGCTACAATAACCCTCTGTGTGTCCAGAAGACCAAGGAGAAAGAGATCTCATCTTTTGTTGTAACCCACCATGGTGGTCCTCCCCATGAAGATGAATTTCAGTATGAAAGTCCTCTCCACAGTAGTGATGCACATTGCCCGAAAAATGCTCTAGTGGACAATGCAGTTCTGAGAAATCCCTCTTATCTTGAAGCACTTGAAAATGCGAAATTAGTCTTGTCTGATGGTTCATCGTTAGCAGGTGAAATACATTCTCAACAAGAAGATAGCCGAAGGTGTAGGTCGTTCTCGAAACCACCCCTAAGTCATGCATCTTCTAGTTTGATCAGTGATTTATCTAACAATCTTGTTGAATCCGACAAAGCAACAAGTAGACACCAGCTCTAGACAAATCAGGTAGACGAATCTTCATTGAATGATAAAGAGGAAATGCTGAACATGAGAAAACAACTGGAAAAGGGTGAAGTGCCAGTCATGTTTTGGCCTCTGGCTGACTCTCAGTACGGCATTCTAGAGATGTTGATAGAAGATGGAATTCATGATATTCTTCCTAACATATGGAAAACTATTTTCTCATGTTCAGATAATAGAAGGGTTACAACGTCAGATTGATTTGGCATCTCTATCAGTCTCTCGATATCCGAAGGCTGAAAAGCATGTGAGAGCCCTTCAACGTTCATTCCATGGCACACTAAGAACATTGCACCAGTTAATTTCCAATTCCCCATCTGGTATTCACATTAGAGGATGGTGTGTTCAGGGAGAACTAAATTTCACTGTGCTCTCCATTCAGCAAAGCCCGCCGAAAATGGTCTCATGCAATGTTATTGCCCGTGGCTAGCCACAATCAACTGGCTTTGTTTGTAATCAATGACTTTACCAAGAACAGGCTTCAACTAGTTCCTCTTAAAATCAAAAATATAGAGAACAAGTTGTTGAATTACTCCTGCATCAAGAAAATGAGAATATTGAACATACCTCTCGTATGGAGCAATCACATCATCATGTGACAGAAGTGTCAGAAATCATCCAATGGCCTTTTGAAACGGGTGATAAAAGTGGAAATCGATTGATGCATCAAACTAATTTCTGGACCAAGGTCCGCAAGATCATGAGATATTTTAAGAAAGTCTTAGACATAGCATGTCAAGAGCCACCACAGCTTTCCAGACTGGGGACTCTTTTAAACCAACCCTCGGAATCAACAAATAGGATTCGAGGAGTGGAGCGGGAATAGCAGGAACAACCCCAGTCCACCTGAATGGGGAATTTTTCAAATCCTCAAACCCTCCCTCAAAGAATGTCTATCTTCTCTCGGTTAGGGATGAAGCCCCAACAGGAACGAAGATCCAAATTATCTTGAGTTTCTCTCCAAATTATTGTTTTCCATGATGTTCCAAAGGGATCAAATCAAGGAAAGGCAATGTCTCATCAGAGACATGGAAGAAGAAAATATCACATAAATGCTGATAGAAGGGATGCAATTCATTATGAATCAATTAATGTCATCAATGCCATTGTTGCTGATCCACCATATGAGGCTCACTCAGGGGACTTAGATGAAGAGGTTCCAGCTCAAGATGTTTTACGCACGGACACAAATGAAGAAGGTTTGCATACACGAAATCAATGTTTTTCCAAAATTTGGGTGTTCCTTTAAATAACTCACTTCCCCCTCTCTGAAAGGGATTAAACAAGGGGAAGGGAAAGAATTGGGTTACATATCCTTCCTCTGGAGAAGGCCAATAACTCTCACTAGAGAAAAAATTTGCGCAACAAGAGGAAGAAATTAATGAATTGAGGAGGTTGAACGCAGAACTAATTCAAGGTAGTCTTCCTCCTATGAGTCCTGGAGTCAGTCAGCCAAGGGAGTTTGTTGCAGCTATTGAGATGGATCAAGAATATCCTCCTTTATCAGTACACCCTCACAGGTCTAATCTTATGGGTCAAGTGAAACAACAATTGACAGTACTGCCATCAGTTGCAATACTAGATGCCATACATGTCCATGATCCAGTCATTACTCCTGCCAATGTCCAAGTTCAACCGGATGTTTCTCAAAAGTTAATAACTACCATTGAGTCATTAATAGCTCGGTTAGAGACTATGGAAGGGAAGCGTGAACATGTTCATCCAGAAAATAGAGCTTACCCTAAATGGGTAGATTTAATCACTCCCCCATCATGTTTTGGAAACCCTGTATTCCTTGTTTTCAATGGATCAGGTGATCCTGAATAGAATTTGATGCATTACGTGTCTTGTTGCGATACTATGATGGGAACTCCGAAATAGAAAAAGCAGTTAAACATAGATGCTTCATGCGAACCTTGCAAGGACCAGCTTTTATTTGGTACACAAGCTTGCAATATCGATCAATTACCAGGTGGGAAGATCTTCGCCAAAAATTCCTTCTTCAGTTCAGCTCGACGTTGCTAAAGACAACAGTTTTTGAACTTAAAATCTGTAAGAAAAGGTAGAATGAAAGGGTCTTAGGTTTCATTGCTCGCTGGAAGGGATTAACGTATTCCCTAAGCTTAGTACTCCCTCAAGAAGAACTATTTCCAATCTATGTGGAAAATTTGTGTGATGAATTACGCACACCGTTGATCCCTGTGAAATATACAGGAGGGTTTCGAGACCTTACTTCAATCTCTCAACAGATTGGAGATTCTTTTATAAAGTTTAAGGATAAGGCTCGTATAATTCCATCAGCTCCAGGAAGGAGAATGGGTAAAGCAGATACAAATATAGTTATGCTTAAACAAGCACTTGTACCTACTTCTACTTCAAAACCATAATCTTCTCTAAAGGCTCCACCTCTTGAGCGCCAACAACAGAGGTCGTTTCGTCAAGACGATCAATGAGATCAATGATGAAAACAATTTGAGGATCTGAAGAGAAGAACATACTCTATCCAAAATGAACAAGTTCCTTGTTACTTCATTTTGGATCTGGAAAATAATTTGGTTCAGTAGCCAAGGCCCAAAATGCCAAACAAGGAATGAGATGAAGACCGTTACAATTGTTTCCCCTTTCGTCAAATGTTAGGAATCCCATCCAGGAGTGTTTTGTCTTCAAAGACCTCCTTCAAAATTTGGTCGACTCGGGACAAGTAAAATTAAAAGGTTCTTCAACATAGGTAACATGTGTCACTACTATAGTTCCACAGGAAGAAGGAGAATGGAAAGAAGTCAAAATAAAAAATGCGCAGAAATATGATTATTGGGTGGTCAGAAAAATGATCAACCGAACTCAATCCATTTTTCGAATGCAATTAAAGAAACTAATTGTGCCTTCTTCCTTGAATGCCGTAGAAAACCACTCTTCATCAGAGGGAAAATCCTCAAAGAAACGACATGATTCAAAGAAAGAAAAAGAATCAGAAGAAAATGAGTATGTGTCAAAGCCTAAGTTGTCTTTGACTCTAGAAAAATTCATGCCATCTACTTCCAATGCACGGGCACCCCCCACAAAGCGGGAGATCCTAAACAAGCTAATCAGACAGAGTCTTCATCGGAGGAAGAGTTGATTTTTGGTTCTGTTAGTATGATTGAATTAACAGATCCATATTCCAGTTGCAGTTTCTATTTTGATGAGCCCAAATTCCCTATATCAAATAGAGGAATCATAGGATGTTCCAAAGGCTCAGGATACAGGGGAAGACGTAGATTTTTTAGAGTCAACTATTCCATTTCTACCCCTGCTAGAACTGTGTATGCGGCTGAAACTCATGGTAGAGCCCTTCAACGAGCTCAACAAGAACAAGAATGTTCTTCCACACATGACAGACTTGGCACTAGCACAATTATTCTGGAAGATCGGTTGAAGGTTCCATCTTCATCCTCTCAGAATGTAAATCGACCTAATCGGTCTAATCTTCCAAATCCATGAGTATTACCAAATCCTATCCCAGAACAAGATGCATCAAATTCCAAAGCATCAACTTTCAAGGCACCTGCTAAACCACATGTTCCTATGGGGAAACACAGACCTTTGGATCAAAAGTATGATATATTGAAACACCTGGCCCAAGTACCGGCCATGTTATCAATTCTAGATGCTTTGAATTTATAAAAGGATCTTCGGGAGGCACTCATTGAGGCTTTTTCAAGTCCTCAAGAGTTTGAAACTGAAATTGCTGCAGCTGAAGTCTACCATGTAGAGAATAATCCTACAGAATTGCATGCAGTAATATCTTTCATAGATGAAAATGAAGATGTTGTCATGAATGGACATATTAGACCTTTGTACTTATCTGGATAGGTTAATGGCGTAGACATCCGAAGAGTTTTCATTGATAATGGTTCAGGAGTCAACCTCATGTCCATTCATACACTTTGTCGATTGGGCCTCATGGAATCTGATTTATCTCCCTATACATTGATGATAAAAGGATATGATAAAAATTAACAAGAACTATTAGGCGATATTACACTTAGATCTCAGTTTGGATATCTTGTGTCCAATTCAGATTTCATGATTGTTGATCAAGACTCAGCCTTCAACATCTTGCTTGGAAGGCCCTGGCTACATCGGCATGCGGCTATCCCTTCGTTATACCATCAATGTCTCAAGTTTTGTTTCGATGGACATGTTGGGACATTGTATGGTGATAATGCCTCATTAAAGACATGTGAATCTCAATACAATGAGGCGAAATTATACCACGTGATGGGAAAGTAGGAATCTACAACAAAGAAGATTAGAAAAGTTAATGCTCTGTATGGTTTGGAGAAGATTTCAGTAAATCCATTTACAAATGTGAGTACAGATTATGTGTTTCCTATCAGTCAAATTGGCAGGATAGACCCAAATCCAAATACACTTATGGAAATATCAATTATGTAAATTATGGAATTCAAGCCAGACAACATGGGAGAAATTGGTGATCCACCAAGCAATGATTAAAACATCAAATGGAGATGTCTTCATTTCATCTGCTGAAATCCAGCAAGTCTGTACATCACCATCCAGGCCAGAAGTGGTTATTGAAATGTCAAAGATAAACTATGAGAGGGGAAAAAACTTACCGGAGGGGGAGTCATGGAGGGAGTCATGGAGGGAGAAAAAAAACTTACCGGAGGGGGAGTCATGGAGGGAGGAGGACGCCGGCGAGATTGCGGTCGCCAGAGGAGGGAGGTGCGCCGTGGAGAGGGGCGCTCGGCCGGAGGTCCAGGAGGAGAGGGGGTTCGCGGCGTGGTAAGGGAGAATGGCCAGAGGGAGGCCGGCGTGGGCGGCGGCCGGAGAGGGAGGAGCGCGGCGAGAGGGCGGCGGCCGGAGAGGGGGGGGAGGCGCAGCGACCCGGCGGGGAGAAGGGGGTGCGGTGTAGGGTTCGACGCGGGGGAAGGAGGGGTAGCACGACGGGGGGGGGGGGGGAAAGGGGAGGGGTCTCGAGCGAGAGA
This sequence comes from Viscum album, assembly GCA_963277665.1. Lineage (NCBI taxonomy): Eukaryota > Viridiplantae > Streptophyta > Magnoliopsida > Santalales > Viscaceae > Viscum > Viscum album. Next base: position 370,364,490 of record OY728160.1, on the reverse strand, counting down.
GGGTGAGGGAGGAAGGAAAAGGAGAAAAAAAAGGAAAAAAGAAATAAAAAACAAATAAATAAAATGAAATAGAAATAAAAATAAATAAATAAAATGAATAAAAATAAATAAATAAAAATGAAATAGAAATAAAAATAAATAAATAAAATGAATAAAAATAAATAAATAAAAATGAAATAGAAATTAAAATAAATAAATAAAATGAATAAAAATAAATAAATAAAAATGAAATAGAAATAAAAATAAATAAATAAATGAAATCTGAAAATAATATTATATTATTTAGTAATGTCGCTTACTACTGTTTCTTGATAATTTTGGTCTATTTGGGGTTTAATTGGGTGTGTTTTTGAAGAAAACTCATGTTGTGTTATGTGATGTTATTTTATAAATCATGAAGTTTGTCATTTTAAATTTTGTAAGTTGTGCAATTAGTTTATCAATATGTGCTGGTGGTGCAGAGTGTATTTTTATATGGAGTCGTGTGCGTTGGATTTCAAACAAAAATATTTTTTGTGTAGTTTTGTGGAAAAACATTGAAGCACACCTTGAAAATGTTTTAGTAAGTGTCTCTTTATTTTATTTAAATTGTTCATGTGGAGAAAAAAAATAGTTTTAAGACGATTTATTATACATTGATTTTAAAGTGGTATCTTAATATGAGATACGATGTGTTTTTTTTGAAAACTCGTGTCTAGCTTCTTATCACTATTTTATAAAATGTATTGCTGGTTTATCGAAGTGTGGAAAGACTGCAGTTAGTGTTTTGGTATGGTTTCAATGTGCGCTTGGTTGTTGAAGTTGGATTTGGGTGCGTTCTTGATAAAAAAAAGTCTCATATTGTTATTTAAAATTGTTTCATAAAATTTTTTAATGATTTGTTAAGTTGTAAGGGAGGTGAAGATGGTGTTTTGGAGTTCTTTTGGTGTGTGCATTGTCTCAAAATGGTACCCATGTGTGTAAATGACGATTCTTGGGGTGCAGCGTATCTTGTTTCATCTGGTGCGTTAATGTGATGTGTCTTTCTGAAATGTTTTGTAGATTGTTTATGTGTTTATTTTTTTTATTAAATTTTATGTGTAGTGCGTTGCGCTTTGCTTCGTTGGTTTTGGGCCGCGCGTGTCGAGACATCCTACATGTACATGCATAGGGTAAGACATATATATATATGTGCCCTCTTTGTACATATTCCCTCATGGCGCGGGGAATATGTGCAATGCAGCTAGTGGCGCGTATATATATATGTATAAATGCATGTGCGTGTGTGCGCCAAAGATCAGTTTGAATGTTTGTCTTCAAGCAGCGACATGATTGAGGTAGGTCCTCTATGCCTATGCCTTTAATTTGAGATTCATAATTGCTTGCTTGTTTTAAAAAAAAAATATGTTTTACATTTACGCTATATACACATGCTATGAAAGCAGGTTACGGTTGCTAGGAATGATTACGCCTTTGATTTAGAAATTGAAATGTATTTTTAATGCTATCAGTCTTAAGTGACCCTTTTATTGAAACATTGATTTCTCAAGTGGTTTTGAATTAGTAATGTGTATTTCCAAAGGTGTTTGGCCTTTTGGCCGACTGTTTTTAAAAAGTGTTCCCATTATGTAATTAAGTAGGTTTGGCATCTTAAGAATGTTTTATGAAAGGCCCGTTTGCACTTTAAGATTTGGTTTGCGAAAATAGAAAACCCCTTTTTAGTCATTCCCCTAAATTTGAAATTAAAATGTGATGCAAGTGTTGATGGGTGGTTTGTGGTGTGTGCCTAGTGTAAAGGCTTGTGCGTGTTTGTGTGGTGTAAAGAGGGGGAATGCACTTAAGTAGGGTGTGTGGTGGTGAAAGGTTGAATGAGTTTTAGATAAAGAAAGTGTAATGTATTTGTTTGATTGCTTGATAAAGAAAACTCACCACCATTTGAAATAGAGCACAATGGGAAACCCGAGTATCTAGGTGGGTGACCGGGACTAGTACGCTAGATGACACGACAGGGGTTCATCCCGGTTTGTCTAGCAGGATTGACGCAACAACACTAACTAAACATATGAATTTCTGAGGGTCGTGGCCTTCTAAGCCACGTTTTCTGAGGGTCATGGTCTTCTTAGCCACGTTTCACTGAGGTACGAGGTCTTTAGGTTCCCACTTGTTCTAGCTGCCTATAGGGATTACCCATGGTGCTCATTTTTGTCATGCTGCTAATGATGTAACTTTCTTTTCAGCTGTTTCATACTTGATTTCTTGTTTGTGAAAACCATATTTTAACCCAAACTGGTTTCTTTTCATTTTGAAATGTTAATGCATGCTTGAAACCTATTCTGAAAATGTAGTGGGAGTAAAAGGCTTTACATGAAAATGCAAACTCGTTACTTGAATTTGATTAGAAGGAAAATACTATTTTAGTATATCTTATTTTCCAAACTGTCATTGGTTGGATTTCTTATTAAAGGCAGAGGCATAGGATGTGGTTGTTTTTGGATTTCCTACTGAGCATCTCGGTGCTCACGCCTACATTACTTTTCAGTTGCAGGTTTCAGTCTTGGATCGCTTTTGGGAGTGAGTGTGGTTGTCGTACCGTGGTGATCCATGGGGTCACCTGAGGTATGTCACGTTTCTTTGTTTATTTCTTTTTCCGCTGCCACGTTGTTTAGTTTATTTTCTTTTATTTATATGCTTGTTCAGTTTATGTTTATTCATCTTGTTATGGGCTAAACCGTTCCCAACTGGTTTGTTTTGATGCCCGGCACTAGTTGCCAGCCCGTGGGGATCGGGAACGCCCTTCGGGCCACGTCGCGGACCGGGTCGGGTGCCGGGTCGGATGACGCACCAGACTGGTTCGTGACAAAGATCTTATAGATTCTCCTCCAGCATTTGAAGAGGGTATCTCTACCACCGTGGATGAACTCAGAGAAATAAATCTGGGTACAAAAGAAGATCCACGCCCCACTTTACATAGTGCGGCCATGACTTTTGAAGAACAAGAGTTGTATATTTCATTTTTAAAGAAAAATCAAGTCATATTTTCTTGGAACTATATAGATATTCTCGGGCGTGATCCTGATGTTGCTACTCATCATTTGGGTTTACCAGAATAACATCAAGGATTTACGCAATCCGCATGAAGAACACACCCAGCTTATGCTTCCAAAATTTAAGCTAATGTGGATTATCTTATCAAATCTAACTTCTTCATAGAAGTTCAATATCCCAAGTGGTTGGCTAATATTTTCCCTGTAAAGAAGATTAATTAACAAATTAGAGTTCTCTTCGATTTTAGAGATCTTAATCGGCATTTTCCTAAGGATGATTTCCCAGTTCCAATTAAAGAACTTTTAATTGATACAACAACTGGCTATGAAGCACTTCTCTTCATGGATGGATATTCTGGATATAATCAAATCCGAATGGCCCTAGAAGACAAGGAATCCACAGCCTTCAGAGACCCTCAGGGTGTGTTTTGATACCGGGTATTGCCCATTGGCTTAAAAAATGCAGGTGAAACATATCAGCGTGCCTTGCATTGTATCTTCAAACCTTTTAAGGGAAGTTTGATGGAGGCTATGTCGACGATTTGGTGGTTAAATCCAAACAACGTTCTAATCACTTGGCTAATTTGGAAGTCATATTCCACAATATTTAACAACATAATTTGAAGATGAACCCCTTAAAATGTTCTTTTGGGGTAACCTCATGAAACTTTCTCGGCTTTTTTGTACACCATCGTGGTATCGTGGTCGATCCTGAGAAGAAAAAGTCAATCCTTGGCATGTCACCTCCTCAAAATTTGAAGGAATTGAGAGGACTTCAAGGAAACATAGCCTATATTCGGCGTTTCACCACCAATTTGGCAGGAAATATTTTACCCATCACCAAATTGATGAAGAAGGGAGTCACTTACTAGTGGACTAAAGAATTTCAAGAAGCATTTAATATTTTCATGAAACACCTCTTGAGTCCACCGATAGTCATGCCACCTATTTAAGGAATACCACATATCCTCTACGTGACAGCTCTAGAGTGATCATTGGGTGCCTTTCTTACTCATAAGAGTGATGTTGGGAATGAAAACATCCTCTATTACCTCATTCAGACTATGCTTGATGTAGAAATTCGGTATTCAAGTATTGAGAAGTGCTTCCCGACATTAATCTTTGCAGTTCATAACTTGAGACACTACATGTATCATCACGAGGTCCAATTGGTATCTCCCAATAACCCGCTCAAATTCATCCTTAGTCGTCCAATGCTTATAGGACATCTGGAAAGGTGGGCAGTTATTTTGCATCAATTCGACATTCAGTATGTGCCTCAAAAGGAAATAAAGGGCCAAGCTCTGACTGATTTCCTGGCTGAACACCCTTCAGTGGAAGACAGATCTTCAGATATTGAACTCTCTGATGAGGATGTCTTCTCTATTCAATAAATTCCTCCAGCATGGGAAATGTATTTTGATGGTGCTTCCATAAGTCCAACAGAGAGGAAAATGGAAAATCCTAAATTCAACAACATTGGATTAGTGATTGTACTCATTTCTCCAGAAAACCCATTGTTACCTTATTCCTTCTTATTGTGGGATGGTGGTACAAATAATAATGCGGAATACCATGATCTCATTGCAGGATTTGAGTTGGCACTTCAAGCACAACTGAATCACATAAAGTTGAATGCTTATTCAATCCTAGTAATCAAACAAGTCAATGGGGATTATGCCATCATAAAAGAAGAACTAATCCCTTTGTATGATTATGTCAGAGATTTAATGGGACAATTTCATTCAGAACCGACATTTTCATATGTCCCAAGATCACAAAATTCCCAAGCTGATGCACTGGCTAATATAGCCATAGTTCTGGCAGATCCAAATTGGGATGAGGCAACCATCGTTATTGCCCACCATCGTTCAATTTAACCTTATGTTCGAAGAAGAAGAGAGAAATTTAATGAAATTAGTCCCATTCCTAAACCATATGGTCATACTACATGATGGATGTCTCCTATCAAGGAATACCTTCAAAATGGAACACTTCCACCTGATAGAGATGAGAAAGAACAAATCCAGCGACGTGTGGTCAACATTACTCTTTATGATGGCCCAGATCACCTAGAGAAAATTCTCCACAAATGTGGTTTGGATGGAGTACTCTTCAGATGCATTCATGGTGAGGAGACAATGGTTTTCATGAAAGAAGTGCATGCAGGAGTCTGTGGTGCCCAATAGTCTGGACATAGACTTTCTCATCAGATTCGAAGAATTGGATACTTTTTCCTTCAATGATACAAGATTGTGTTGATTTCACAAAGAAGTGTCCTTCATACCATGTACGCGCCAACTTCATTCATCAACCTCCAGATTTTATTCATTCAGCTAAATAATCGTGGCCATTTTACACATGGGGAATGGATGTGGTGGGACCTTAACCTTCATCTATGACCAAGTATTTTAAGTATATTCTTACTACTACTGATTTCTTTTCCAAATGGGTAGTGGAAATACCTCTTAAGGAAGTCAGTTCTAAATGAATTGTTAACTTCATCAAGTCTAACATCATTACCAGATTTGGTGTCCCTCCTACCATATTGACAGAAAATGGCACCAACTTCTATTCATCCGAGGTGAATAAGTTGTATCAAGAATAAAACATAAAATCCAATCATTCATCTCGGTATCATGTAGCGACCAATGGACAGATAGAAGCATTCAACAATACTCTGTCAAATATACTGCAAAAGATAGTGGATAAAGGTAAAAAATCATGGCATGATAAACTCTTTCATGCTTTATGGGATTATCGGACTACCACCCGCACTGCAACTCGGCCAACTCCATATTCACTGGTATATGGAATGAAAGCCATATTTCCCATTGTCGTTCAATTACCTTCGCTTAGAGTAGCCATTTGTGATCAATCATCTACAGATGACAAATATCAAAAGAGATTTGATGAATTGTAATGGTTAGATGAGAAAAGATTGTGCACTCTACCCCACTTGGAAGCCTATCAGAATCGAATAGCATGAGATTTCAACAAAAAGGTTCATCTTCGTTCATTCACTCAGGGAGAATTGGTATTAGTTCTCAGAACTCCAATGATACCAGGAAAGAAACATCCCAAGGATGAGCCAAAATGGGAAGGACCTTACTCAATAAAAAAGGTATACTCCAAAGGAGCTTATTCTTTAATCTTAATGGATGGATAACTCATCACCACTCCAACCAATGCTATATTTCTGTAGAAATAATTAGTATGAACACAAAATACAGCAACGGTCAATGCATATGGCCTTAAACTATTTGCACGTTCCTTACATCTAGCATGATGTTAAACTGCATCATCCACGGTCCATACATATGACCTTAAACTATTTGTATTACTTTCATCCCACATGACGTTAACCTGTGAAAAAGATCCCCAATTCGTCCAACATGATGTTAAATTGTGTCCCCCATCATTGTCCTTGCTATATGACGTTAAACTATATAGAAGTCCCTTATGTCCAGAAAGACGTTAAACTGCATAACCAACGGTCCATGCATATGACCTTAAACTAATGGCACGTACGTCCAACATGATGCTAAACAGTATCGTCCCTCTTTCATCCAACATGACGTTAAACTATGAAAACGTCCCTAATATGCCCAACATGACGTTAAATGGTGTACTCATTTGTCCTTACTGCATGATATTAAACTGCACAATCCTCTTTTTGTCGAACCTGACATTAAACTGTATTTTCCCCATAGTCCTAACTACATGACGCTAAACTGTATTAAAAGTCCTTTGATATGTCCTACATGAAATTAAATTGTACTTTGTCCCTGCTACATGACACTAAACTGTGCAGCACAAATAGCCCTAACTGCAAGACATTAAACTACGTAGTCCCTTTATATATCCAACATGACATTAAAATGTGCATAGTTAAGGTTGTTGTTACCTCTTTTTTCTCACACCGAGTATGACTCACGTGAGATTAGAGAAAACTTCAACCATAACACACTCTCTGGGCTACTAACAATGTATAATTCCCAACACTATTTTTTAGGTCATTGTCCTCAAGTACAACTTGATCACTAATTCATTCTTTAATTGAACTACGCAGACTTTGATCCTTGCCTTCCAGGCTGGGTATGTAGGCAACATCCCAAGGTTCAAGCACAAAACTAATCTCTTCACATCGGTTTACCTCCATCTCATTCGATGTTGATTCGTGAAACCGACCCTAGAATCAATATCTTTACATTGGTTCACATTCGTCCTTTCTATATGATGTTAAACTGTACAACACCTTTTGTCCTGTAAGACCATAAAATACAATATTATTTGATACCCTCACCTGAGAGGGAACCATTATTTACGTTGATTTTTCAATCATGTTTCATTCCAAAGACTACATGCATACATGGAAATTCCCAAACCTTTTATCTTGGGTTAAACCATCATTTCACTGAAATCCCCTTTCACCCTTCACATGTACAAACCAAATTTGTACAGAGGGTATTTATAGAACTACATGGGCTTGATTCCCATCCTTATGAGATACATAGGAATGTTTGAGTGTTCCTCGAATCTGGCCCCAAGTCTTTTGGTCCAAACCCCAAATTCCACTTTCAGTCCCTTGGCTAAAAAGTCCCTATGAAAACACACACTGTGTCTTTATTATAATGGTCCATGCTCTATGACCCTAAACTAAGATCTCCAATCCTTTTGTCCCACACAACTTTAAACTGTAGTTAAAGAACTATGTATGGCTTGATTCCCATCCTTATGGAATACGTAGTGAAGTCCAACATTTCCATTCAAGAACCAACCACATAATTATTATGGTTAGGATTGATCTGTGTATATATGCATACATTGGAAAATACCCATATTTATGTGTCGTAATCCTAATCTTGAATACTTATAGATCTTCATAACACTTTTCTTGACTTATAATCACAAAAGGTCTAAAATTATGAGAGTTCTCTTTCCTGACCATGGAGCATGTGCCCTTAGGCGGCCTTGCATAAACAGTCTACAAAACAGACCTATCAACCAAAAAATTATATTATTTGACTATGCAGTCAATATCCATAGGTGGCCCTGAATAATTCAACCCCCTAACAGATTTTTCAAATACTGGTAACTTCATTCTTGGGAATAAATCCTATTTTTTCGTTATTTTTCTTAATGAAAATATGTAGGGATCCGCAAAAATAACAATCCTTAACATACTTGTCCCATATCGTTTCTCATGATCTAAAAGTATTCAAGTTTGTGGTTTATATTCTCCTTCCCTACATTTGGGTAAGGCCTTCGTAGGGGTGATATTCATCCAGTTCTTCGATAATATTTTTTAGAAATATCTCTTCTATATTCAAGTACCACTTTCCATACAGAAAAATCTATACTTTGGAAAATTTGAGTCTACAAAAAATTTCTCTGGTTTTTTAGCACCAAGAAAGTAAATTTCTGAGAGTTCTTTTGAATGACTATACAACACGTTCCCTTAGGCGGCCTTGCATAAAAAGTCTACATAACAGACTTGTTAGCCAAAAGATACTATTTATTTTACTATACAGCCAATTCCCTTAGGTGGCCCTGCATAATTCAACCCCCTAATAGGTTTGTTAAAAAATGGTAACTTCATTCTTGGAAACTACTTCTTCTAATGCCTTTTAGCAATTTTTCATATCATTCCTCATATTAAAATATTCATAAGTCATTTTTTACATATTTTCCATCATAATTGAGTATGGTAATGTGTTTTCAGATAAATTTTCAAGTAATTGAGTCAATTCTAATACATTTCGGTCAAATCTATTTCGACCTTAAAACATTTGTCTCTTTATGTCCGACGTGCATGACATTAAAATGCCCACAAAAGACAAAGGAAATCTGAATAAAAGTCATGTTTCATCTCACTAAACATACTTTTTGTATGATTTAGGTAATATTGAGAAATTAAAATATTCAATGTTTTTAGGGTTATTTACATTAATCCTAGTAAAAATCAAACTATACTTACTAGGCCCATTGTCTTATGTAAAATTTAATGCAAGTAACAGGAAAATAGGTTCACAAATGATTAACGGTGAAATATTTTTTCATTTGATGCACAAGAATTAGAAGGACATTCACTGATTGGAGTCTCTTCACTTTTTCAGGAAATTAAAAGAGGTTGTCGACATAAGTCTTCAATTGATGAACCGCATCCTGAGCTTCATCAGCAGCTACTTGAAGATCATGCACTCGACCAACTTCACTCTTTTCAGCCTGATGGAGTTATTTCTTGGCATCCGCAATGGCTTTCATACCATTCGTTTGAGCTCCCTCCAGTGAATTATTGAGTTGGTCACGTTCCCCAGAAACATCATCTAACTGTTGCTGGAGATGAATCTTCTGAACGACTTTATCTTTGATCTTATACATCAGCTCTTTCATCTATGCAACATTGTATGCTTCATCTCAGGATACTGTAGCGTCAAATTCCCTAATATTGAATGAAAGTTTCACCCTGGTCAGATCTCTATGGAACTTTTGTTCCTACTCCCTTCTTAAGATGAATTGTTTCACTGCGGTATGGATCTCTTGGTATTCAAAACCGCTAAGTCCTATAATGATGAACTGGGATGACAATAGGGAAATCATTAATGACAGCTCCTCTAAAGTCACCTCATATATGATTTTCCATATGTTGTTCCAAGCCTTGCTTCATGAAAAGCTGAGCGCCTTAAGCACCTCTGGTCTGATTCAACATCATCATCACAGGGGGGCATGTAATCTGGGATTAATGCACTTAGGGAAGTGCCATGTTCTGCTCCTTCCACCCTGACCCTAGTTTCATCAACTTATACTATTGTTTGGGAAGAGGTAGAGACTTCACCTCCAGTTCTAGCCATTAATGTTGATATCCCTATTTGATAAATTAAATGTATGGTTAGTTTCAGAGAATAATAGAAGTTGGTTGTCTATCTTGAAAACACAGTCCAATAATTACCTAACAGTAGATCAACAACTTCAGAAGACTCCACCCCATCTATCCCATTTTCAACAGGATCTTCAAGATGGGTCTCAGGAGGGTTTACTGGGTTTAGATATACTTGAGCTAATGTTTCTACAAAGGTAGGTTTGACATCAATGTCCACACCCTCTTCAGGCATTCACAGTTCAACAGCTTCTATGGATGGAACTGCATATTATTTTCAGTCATGATTATAAGTGTAAATAATAAGAACATTTACTAGGAGAAGGATAAAACACACACCCAAGGGCTTCAAAATCACATGATAACTTATAATGATCATAAAATTATTAGAAATACATGCCATGATTCATCATTTCATCCAATGATATTTCAGGATCATGGGTAGTCTCACCGTTGGGAGAATTTGATCTTTCCTCTTGGTAAACCTCTTTCTACAGCCCCAGGCCCTAGACAGATTCTTTATGAAGGATGGCAGATTCAGTTGCTGCGGCCGGAAATGATTCCGGTGCAAGTTCTTCTCTACTTGTAGCAGTAGTAGGAGCAGTACTGGGAATAGATGTTGGCTCTTTTTCTGAAGCAGCCAAGTTAGTCTGAATTTTTGTTTGTTCCATAGCACCCTCTGTGGTCCTTAAGGGAGGATCAGACCTTTCCCGCAGAGGGGAAATTGAAGAATCCTATGAAGTCCCAAGGAATGTGAGAAATATTTTTCATGGTTTAAAATTCACGATTATCCAAAGGACTTACCACTACTGATAAAGCGTTTAGCGGTGGACTTCCTCCTTCGTCACCTTTGTCCTTTTGGCTTTTTAGGAGTATCAGCAGTCTCCCTTATTGACAATTGAATTGGAGAATGGAAGGGCATTTCCAATTCCTCATTCATGTCCTGCTGGCCTGGAGATATCTCGCCCGGTTCGCGAGGAGATTTAGCAGAAGCCCCGATGGCAGTACCACCAGGGCTATACTGAGGTGAAGGAACCTTCGTAGTTTTGTCAAGATACAAGATGAAGAAAAAAAATTCCTTGAATAAAAAATCTTCGATTGAAATGAAGTTGTGAATAAAATAGGGAAATCAAACTTACATCTTCAGGAGACACATAATCGTGCCACTTATCATCAGTCCTCTCAGCGGCGCCACGATCAGTAAATTCCTTCACACGCCTGGTAACAGGAATTGACTCATCAGTGGCATAAAATGAGCATTTCCTACTCTCTAATATAAATCCGCTCTTCATCGGGGTTATTCTCAAAACTGATGTCCGTAGAAGCCAGAAGATTCCCTATTCCCGGGAGGTGTAACCCCTCACATAAATCAAACCAGGCAGTTTCAACACCACAGTATAAACTCTTCCAAGTTTGGACAGCCAATGATCATAGATATGAAGGCTGCGAGGAAGGTCCTACAATCTTTGATTTCAGTTTCTTCCCAGCTCCTACAAATACATATAAAGAATAAGAAAATAATACTTATTGCTTTATAATGTAGTAGTGATTAAAGTACCACAATGAAGTAACTCGCCAGGAGTTGATGCAGTGGGTCTTTTGATTCTGACAAGATGATTATATTGGGAACGAGGCCACATTGCCACTTGTTGTGCCACATCATCCCCATCTTGGTAATCCAATTAACTAGTCCTATAGGAGTAATCTCGCGAATTAACTTCAGGTTGGGAAGCATCACCGTCATGAGGAAGGGTTCCTTTCTCTACAGTCCTCTTCCTTTTCCACACCTGATAAACTGGGTGATTCAGCACCCCTTTAGGGTATGATGCTATCCAGTGCTGTCCATACCATGTGGTCAAGTTATGTGTAGCTTTTTCAACTGGAAGATCAAATACTTCCCCAGCCTTCTCCTTTGACGTCAGCATCCACAGCTGTCAAGAAACCATCAGATGATTATCTAACATGATATGTACTGGGGGAGATACAATAATCTGTTGTAGACACTTGAATTTGACGTGAAAATATATATGGAGCATAGGCCTCACATATAATTTGTTTTTCAATCCTGGAAACTAGCACACCATCTCTACAAGCCAGCATGTATGCCCTCAAATCCAAGTGGGATGTTCCATCATCAACAAACTGCCCAGTTGGCAGATTTCCATAGGGAAATAATTTGAATTCTTCAAACATGTTCAGCCTCACTTTCATGTCCTAGGCATTATGATCTAATAGAGAAACTCTAGATAATGCTTGCACTGACGGCCTGACTGAACTCATAGGTATTTTCAATCCATTCTGTACATTGTAATTCTTGAAGTGAGTGGTGATCCATTCCTATAAAACATGGAATGGTCCCACTATTCATACAGGATATTTACCATAAGACATGAAGTAAACTCCTATTAATCTTTGCTAAAATGGGGGTAGCCAACCCAAACATTTTTCCCTCAGCTGACTTTTCCATAATAACGAAGGTCCCTGGCCTGACGCCTTCCTTCGAATTCCATACTGGCATGAGATAAACGCTGAGCCACAATTCCATGAAGCCCGCCAGACGAGTCTTCTTTGGGATCTTTTGATTCAACTCATATCCCCACTTCTAGAACTCTCCTACTTCTAGAGTTGGCCAGAATGTGCCAGGAGCACCCCTCTTCTCAGGTTTTGGGCAGGTAGTAGGACGGGTGGGCCTCTTATCCTTGGATTTATTTTTCTTAGATCCTTTATCCTTCCGCTCCATCTCCTTTGGCTCCTTCTCTTTATTCTCAATAAGAAATATATTCATACACTCCTCCGGATGAATACCCTTTCTTGAATGAGTTAAATAGGTCTCTGAACTCTTGAGCCTATGGATGATTTTAATTAATTCATGAGAATAATAAAGTGTTTTCTCTGAATCATTCCAAGTCACCTTGGGAGGAATGAATTCATCATTCATATCGCCCAAAATTAGAGCCGCTGAGATCCTGTGGACATCCCACCGAGTGATGCCTAATTCTCCATGAGTTAGATGGAATGAATTGGTTTCTGGGCTCCAGTGGCTGAGTATCTCCGGCACGATGTTGTCATGTCTGCAAGCATATGTTTTCCCAACACAAACAACTTCGTATATCTCAAATCCTTTGAAATATCCAACAAACTCTACATAGGTTTGTCATACCCTGTATGCCCACATCCAAGCTGGCTTCACATCTCCCCTAGGACGGAAGTCCCAACTTTTCATCCAGCATTTGGATTGATCCATCGGATCATTTCAGAAGATTTAAGGATGACAATGTGGTTGCAGCTCAGGCTTATGAGGTTTCAAATCTGGCGTACAAGGGCTCTGATGCATCATGTGGGCCTTCTCCACTATTCTATCATTTATAAATCCTCCTCCACATGCAACATTTTCTAAAGAAAAGTTGGTGTAACTCTGAAACCACGAAAATGGGAGATAGTTCGTTGCTTCTGGAATAGTGACTTCTCGCATATGACCATAACCATATAAAGGCAGATAAGTTATTTTTGGGAAATAAAAGTGGTATTTCATCAAATACATAGCCAAATATAGGAGAGTGCTACCAAAGAAGGTATAATAATAGTGGCCAACAATATACATCATTTCATCAAATTTTTTTCTTACTAGTTCATTAGTCGTTCCAATTCTTCTTGGAGCAATTGAATCTGCACAAAAGTTGAATAAATTAACTCTTAAATGGGTTTTGTTTTTCTTAAAATTTGTGAAGAAATTCAGAAAAATAGAAAAGGCATTAAGGCACGCAAGTATAAAATTGGTATTCAAGTGTGGATGTGGCGTTCAAGTGTTAATGCACCGCGCATGTTTTTCGCACGTATGTATAACCGTGCAAGGCCAAATACCTTGACAACAGCAGGACAATGAAGAAACAGCCGAAAACGAGAACCATGCGTGCCGAAGGGGACCTGCGTGGTGAGAGCTCAAAAATCCAGAAATCAGTGATCTACGCGACAAATGATCGCATTTTTATAGGCCAGGCTACCCACATGCGTGCCTACAGCCAGCGTGCTCCAACCAGTATGCTCCAGCCCTACGCGCCTCTCACCTGCGCGATGACAGTTGCACGGTGAACACCTTCGCGACCCTTTCCCTTTGGTTTTCTTCTTTTCCTTAGAGTCACATCCTTATTCTTCCGGATCGAACTCTATGGGGGGGGGGGGGGGACTTTTGTTGATCCTCCTTTTTGTCACATTGTCTAAAGGAATGGAAAGGGAAAGGAATTTGCCCATAGTGATTCATCCTTTGAAGAAAAAATCAAAAATAAACAAAGGAATGAAAATGGAGTCAAAGGACATTTGGTCACGAAAGTTCCCTTACTATCGCTCAATTATACTTGTGTGCCACCTAATTGTCTCGCAAGTGACTTGTGTGACCTATGTGATAACCACCCAGGGTCTTCAAAAGCCTATAAATAGACAATGTGGGAACCCCATTTTGAGAGGAATTTTTCCAGAATTCAGATACAGAGCTCTGAATGCCCAAGTCTCTTCTTCAGGTCTTCCGAACACTTCTAAGGTAATTCATTACCTATAATTGAAGGTATAAATAGGAGGAGTATGGTCTAAGTGTTATAATTCACTGAAACTTGTGCGCCTAAGTGTTTTACCCTTAAGGGAAATGGACACACATGCGTTCCACCCTACTTCTTCACTATAACTTGAAAGTCATCTTCTGGAAAGCCTCTAGGGATAATTATAAAGGCGTTGATCAAGGATCGCCGAAATATTACTCTAAAAGTTGAAAATCGTGAAAGTACATGTGTTCTGCGTAGATATACCTGTGCGCCCCGGACTTATGCACCCATGCAGTACCTGCATACCTGCTAGGACTTGCGCGCCCCTATCTTTTTGGGTGCCTTTCCTGCCCATTTCATCCCTATTATGCCATTCGGCCACTCATATTCAAGATTCAGTCTTCAAGACACTCTTCAAAGCCATTTATGGCATGATTTCTTGATTTGGATTCCTTATCTGAAAGGATCTCCGTGGAACATTTCTCTAAAACTAGTGATTTATACATCTTTATGTCACTAATGATTGAGATTTCATTCATTCAACCTCATCCTTTAAGATGAGAGAATCCTTAACATGGGCCTCCTTTTAATGAGTAAGCCCCAGGCCAAGTCCTCATTAATCTAGGCATCCTCCTTAGGAGTAAGCCTCAGTCTCAAAATTCTCAAATACAGGCATCCTCCTTAGGAGTAATCCACAACCATAATTCTCTTAACATGGGATTCCTTTTCAGGAGTAAGCCCCAGTCTCAAATATGGGCCTCCTCCTTAGGGGTAAGCCCCAAGTCCCTTTAATTTTCAAATCCCTTTAACCTGGGCCTCCTTTTCAAGATTAAGCCCCAATCTTAATTCCCATTTGATATGGGCTTCCTTCTCTGGAGGAAAACCCAATCATAAGTCCCCTCCTATCTTGGGAATCTTCTTTAGGAGTAAGCCTCATGATTAGAGTAGCCAAATCTCCATGAAACACATATACATTTATGGACCCTGTTCCTGGATTTCTTCACTAAAATAAATCTTAATCCTTATCTATATGGGAAGTCATACACACATAAGCCCCCATATCATTGCTTCTTTCATGGCACAATTGTCTGGTTTCACCAATACCTCCTGTTTCTCACACCGAGCATGACTCACATGAGCTTAGAGTGTAAAAGTAATCATGAAATATTTCATTGAGCCATCAATCATGGATAAAAATCATACTCCTTTACTCAAACTACATGGGTTATTATTCCTTTTCCAAAACAAAGGGTATATAGGTAGCCCATCAGCGGGTACGATCCAAACTCTGAAATAATCCATGTCATCCTGAATGAAAATAAACTTCATGTTCCCCACTGAGTGGCTTGAAAACCAGTATGATCATCATAATGACCAAGAGACTTTTATGTATTTAAGGATACCATCAACTAAGAATCTCTAACAAATACAGATGATTCTCTATCGATACAGAACCTAAAATACATTTAAATGATTATCTAAATTTCATACATATTCAATCATTAATTTTTAGATCTAAAGGAAATCCATTTTATACTTGTTAATTTAATAAGGATTCACAAACATAACATAAATCTATAAAGAGAGTCCCAGAGTAGACAATAATTCCCCTAAAAAAGATGGGATGAGTCCGACCTCCCATCCTCTCGACCAATGCAAATTCCTAAGCCTCATCAGTCAACAACTAATGTGCGCCTACCTTTGGAAAGTATGTTCAAATGGATATGGAATCATTGAATGTTTCCGGTTCTACGAACAAACCCGTTATAAAACGATTGGAATGTTTGAACCTTTAATCACCGAGGTCATCCTCAATTCTAGAGGAAACAATTATTAAACCATTTAGCATCATAAAAATCCTCACAATGTAGTTAGAACAAATATATAGACAATCATTGATGACACCATGAGTTTGAGGTTTGTGATAAATTGTTTCTTTATTTTTTCCATGGAATTAAGTCATGAAGTTTGGGAATTGGGTAAAGCTTAGTCCATAATACATTGACCCCTTTGAGATCCTTTCTCACATCGGAGCGGTGGATTATCGACTAAAACACCCACCATACTTGTCTCGAGTACATGATGTATTCCAAGTATACTTCTTAAAAAAGTACATAACAAAATCCTCACATGTACTAAATATAGAGGTCATACCACAATAGAATGATATTTTATACGAGGATCACCTAATAATAATCTTGGATTATATAGAAAATTATATAAGAAAATTAACAACTCCCCTTGAGGATGTGTTGTGGTAGAATCAAAATTTCAAGGAAGAAACTTTGGAATATGAAAATGTAAAGTAGTAAAATTGCCCTAATCTAGTTTAGGGTATTCAATAAAAAAATTGGTTTAAATTTATGAAGGGGTGAATAATGTAATGACATAAAATTTTATAAACAAAATTCTATTTATGGTAAAATTAATTGAACTATTAAATAATTTAGTTATAGAAAACACTTGAACATATCCATTTTTCTAGATTATTATATCATATAATATTTAAAAGTCTATTAATAATTATAAATATTTTTAATATTTACCTTGAAAAGTGATAATATGATTAGTATATATATTGGTTTATGATTAATTCCACTATTATATGTGAAATAATCGATGAACTCGACTATATGATCTTACCATATGAAGCTTATTTATCAGAGCCTATGAAGGAGATAAAATATCTGGGATTGTCTATTGACTTAGAAAATACATGATTTAGCAACAAAGGTATAAGAAAACTATTTTTAGGATATGTTTAAGCTCATCAAGATTACGGCCCAAACTATGTTTGTTGACCCATTATAATGAAATCTCAAATTTTCACACCTTACCCTTAGGGTATTCTATGGTATAATAAATTGATATGTATATTGACCATGATATCAGGAATATTTATATTTTTTTTCTAATAAAATAATAAATATATCTATTCATTATTTATTTTACATTATAAATGATTAAATAATGATTTTTTAAAATATATATTTCATTTCCACAAATCTGTAATTATAATTTTTAGGTAACAAAAATTTTAAATTAAGAGAATACTTTTTAATGATTCATTAATTTTCAAAATAAATTATATTTTAAAATAATATAATTATAAAATAATAATTATTATTTATATTTGGTAATATAATTTTACAGAGTCAAAAATAATATTTATCTAGGTTAGAAAATATTTATTGTTAGAATCCCCATTATTTATTCATCCAATGTGTATTTTTATTTAAGAATATAAATTATTATATTTATATATTTATTAAGATTAAATAAATTTTTTATTCATAATTTCAAAAGTATCCATTGGTTGATTTTTCATTAGTATCTGTTACAATTGAATTTTCTGGTAAAAATTAAATATGGCATGTACTATAACATCATAATGACACAAAAGTAATATAATATACACCTTTAAAGGTTCTCATGACCAAATATATATTTACCCATTAAAATAATGTGTCTCTAATGTAATTTTTTATTTTTTGTAAAACATTTATGAATCCGCAAAAGTTTATAATATATATTAATTTTAAAAATCAATTATTTATAAAGATGACTCGATTCTATGTCACAGTAGTGGATATCTTAAATATATATGTTATTATCCTTATAATGTAATAAAAAATACTATTTTTTAAAACAATGGGAAATCCCTTGTGGATATATGTGGGTTTGATTTCTTTATTTTATAAATTCTATAATATTTTTTAGAAAATAAAAAAATAACACCCCTCTATTTTCCAATATCAATCCACCCAAGTGCCCTTTTATCTTCAATAAACAAACATTGAGCATGAAACAACTCATTCCATTATTCTCATCATCCCTCCCAAGGTTCCCCAAATCCCTCAAGAATCTCTTAGCTAGATTTTGGAAACACCCTCTCAAGGTAATGGATTTATCTCTCTTCATTTACGTCCAAGAACCTTATTTCTAATTAGACTTTATGAATCACAATTAATTTTGTTTCCATTAATTATTAATATAAATTTACTATACAATTCATGTTATAATAACTATATATTCTTTATCCCCTATCATTATGACCTTTACCCAAGCCGTTACCATGTATAAATTAAGGTATCATGTCCTTCTCATCTCTATTAAAGAACCTTTTTTATTTTATGCCTTTTTATTTCCAATTTAGAATATTGGGATTTGTTTTTTTGTATAAATTATAATTTCCTTACACATTACATATGATGAGATACCCATTTCTCTCTCACTAAACCATTTTACGAATCATTTAATTATGTTATAGTTCTTCTAAAATTTGACTTTTATTTTTCATGCCAAACGATTATGAATTGAATTCTCATGCCCATTTCCACTCAATGATATTCACTCATATTTATCTATTACTATTTTATTTCTGACTTCATTTATTTAACCCATGATCATCAAACATGGGGTTAATTGATATTAACTAAATCTTATGATATATGATCTATGTGGCACACTTATCCATGTACATGATATGATTATGATTAGTGCACCTAGATTGCACTCTAATGCAATGGGTAATGATTTAATATCAAGATGATCAATTTAAGGGGAAATTTATGTTATCCATATAACATTATGGTATGTTTTATTAGTTTTTATCCATGACATATGAATATTATTCTTAGTTTTATGTTTTTGCAAAATTTCAATGATTATTTTATTCTAACATGTCATATCACGCCTCATTGATCATGATTATGATTCCCACCTCTTAGGTTAAATTTCCATACCTCTTAGCTCACATATATAATGTTAACCTATGATAATATTTTTTAATTCTCATACTGGGATTTATAGATCACAATATTTTTATCTATGTCCCCAGGTTATCTAGTGTTGTTTTAGAAGAGTGGTGAATATTCAAGAGCATGATATGGACGTTCTCAATAAATACATTGTATCCCAGTTTTGTGATGTTAGGTAGTGTACTTATTCTCAAAGACACTATAATTTAATATATATTGGAATTTTTTTTCAAGTGTCCATTAATTTAATAAATCACGAAAAAAATTATATGAAAAATATCAGTTTTCATAATTTATTCTTTATCTACTAAATAATTGTTTCTAATGTATACTACTCCTTACCAAGCATTTCATCTCACACTTATTATTCATAATTTCTTCCTAGTATAATAAGAAGATTGTTTTGTATGATATTAATAGATATGTAACATTTTTTTAATATTTTTTTGAGGAATGTTGAAGACTAATTATAAACATAGAAATTCATAGTTTATAGAAATAATTTACATTGGTTAGAAAAGATATAGGATTTCTCATTTAATGGTTTTTTGAAAAATCAATGAATCTTAAAATATATTATTTCATAGGTATGGAATTGAATCAATATTTTTTTCATTATGGAAGGTTATGTTTGGTCCACTCATGCTGGTTTTATTGTCATTACGTAAAGAATATTTTTTTAGCACAATAAGCAATAGGGTGTGTCTGGATAACATTAACTAGACATATCAAAAGAGATAAAGAGATATTATATACTATTAATTGATTAAAATAGTTATAATATTATCATTATAATATTATTATGCTATATAAATATATATTTAATGGTTTATAAATGTTCAAAAAGGTATTTTTTAGGATGGTAGATAGAATAATATAAAACAAATAATAGAAGATGATAAGGGTTACCTCTTTATGGAATATTTACTCCTTCTCTTAATCCATCAAGCCTTGGGGTTTTTTAATCTAGAATGAACCAAATTTAATAAGATAATTAGTAAAGTGGAATGGGAAGATCTCGATCATGAATAAGTGAATGGGATTGGTATTCCATGGGAAAGGAGAGGGGGTGTTTATACATGAGTATTATGGTATATCAAGGTCAAAATATTGATTATTTTATCATTTTGGACAACTAATTTTAAATGGTAGTGATTTCAAATAATTTTTTGGTTAATTACCAAATTAAGAGAGGTTATTTTACATTAGGTCATTCCAACACTAAATGAATCCTTTTAACAACTCAATTAATGCAGAAGAACAAAAAAATAGATTTTTATTAAGAAAAAATAAAATTTTTGTCCCAAATGTTAAATATAAGTTTTTAAAATCAATATATTACTCCTTAAAAAATATAGAAAAATGTTTAATAACATTTTATTGATGTTTTTCAAAAAAATGATTTCGAAAAAGTTTTGGTATTCATAAAAAGTGTATTTTTTAATATTCACCAAAAAATACACGTTTTCATAAAAATCCAAAGAATTTACCCTAAGATACATTTTACATGAGCATTCAAAAATTAAAATATTTATTATTATGTTGAAATTATATAATTTGATAAATTAAAATTTTTATGAAAATTGATAATATATTGAAGAGTTGTATTCTAAAAAATAAACTCTCTTTATACACTTTAAGTGTTCTGAATATTATTTCATATTAACTAATAATTATTTGAGTGTTAATATATTACTGTATATCTTGAAGAATTTAATTATAACAATTGTTTAATGTTTTTTAATTTAATTTACTATGATAAAAATACATAATATATATATAAATTTAATTAATTAAAAAATAATCATTTTTAACACTAAATGATTTTAGTCACATATCATTGAATTTAATTATTTATCTTTTTTTTCAATTCACTGGTATTTGAACACATTTGATTATTCTATAAAATAACAAAAATAATATGTAAAAAATCATAATAATTCATTTTATATACATTTCATTAATATGAGGTCTTAGTCTTCTTGTAATATTCATAATGATATTTTACATTTTATTCTAATGATTAATTAAGGGCAATCAAACATTGTAAAATATATCATGGTTCATTTTAGTTTTGTGTAGTATAAGATATAATCTATTCGTCAGAATAGTTCTTTATGTGAATATACCTATTAAAAAATTAGGGTGTTACAACAACACTCACTACTTTACCCTCTCAAATTTATTAAGTACCCTCGAACACCCCTATATACTTATCAAGGCAATCAAATATATATGAAATGATAGGCTAATCGGAGGATGAGTGTCAAAAAAATGTGTTCTAGTATGAAAATATGAGTTTAACACAAGAGTAGAGATAAGTATCATCTGTCGTTATGCATCCCCGCAATGTCTCTTGAAGATCAAGCAATATTAGTTGAAAAATAAAAATCCATTTAAATTAAAAAATTCGGAATGGGAGAATTTATTTAGACTATCCTCAATGGTTCTTAGAGCACCATTATTATAGTAAAATGTATGAAGAAAGTAAAATAAAATGAGAAGTGTTTAGATATTCATCCCATAGATAAGAGAGGAACCCAAATAATAATGACCATCTTCATTTTTGAAGTGCTTTCATGAATATTAATGATCTCAATAACATAGAACCCATATGATATCCACATGGGAGTCTTGTTTTTGTGATGTGATTACATTTATTTCTAACTGAATCTCTTTCAATGAATTTCTTTTCATATAAGGGGTTTTTTATCACACAATGATCCTCATGTGGGATTGATGGGTTCCATATGTGAATATACCTTTCTAAATTCTTAATTTGGTTAGATAGTATGGAGATAATATGATCTAGTCTATACACTCCTCATGCATGTAATACACATGTCAACATGTTGATCTTCATTATTCTCCTTCCTGTTATTGATTCTCCCATGGAATCCACATACACGTGACATAGTTTTATTAATTAATGGAGCTTCAGGGATAGATGGATTGTTAAAATTGGAACCTAGAATATTGGAATAAATTTATTATTTTGGAAAATCACTATGTTTGTGATGAAAATGGATAGATGTATAATTGAAATTGTAGATATATAATTCATAGGAATGATATCATCATCCTCTATAAATATTTTGAATGCAAATACCTCAACTAGAAAAAAATCATTTGATGAAAATAGATTGAGTGGAACTCAATGGTATAACTTTTGATCATCTCTAGTATATAGTTATCTAGTTTCTCTCTCAAATATAAAAAAATAACCCTAGTATATAGTTTGGGATGGATCCTTTGTGAGGAGAAAAGAACCATTATTATGGAATGTAGGTGCACTTTCAGCCTTGATTGAAAAGAGGGGAACATATATGGTGTAGTGGTAATGATAGATTCTATAAGAAATAGGTTGAAATAAACTGGAAGAACTCCGACACCACATAAGATGTTTTAGGTGGATGAGGATCAAGTTATGTGGATAAGATCAATTATTGATAATGAGAATGAAAAAATACAGATGATTTGATCCACCTCATGGACCATTTGATATATCTAATCAATATAAACATATCATCCAAAAGGAGTGGTGTAATATTAACATTCTAGAAACCTCATGTTACATTGAAATTTTTTACTACATCTCATATCATAATAACCACCAAATACTTATAGAATACAAAATTCCACTACCAAAAAATACTAAATCCAATGGATGTGTAATTTTACCTTTATAAGAATGTACCATCTAACAAAAATCATGTACAAATGAATCTATGTGTTAAGTTATAAAAATAAGAAATCCTATACAATACATAGGGAATCGAAAAAAACATAAGAATAAAAAAAATTAAAAATTATTCATACATGGTAATTAAGGTATCAACGTAGAGAATAAACACATATAAATAAAAATTAGAAAATTAAATTTAATTAAGACATATAAACATGGTAAAAAAATATCGAACTTACAAATGAACTGTGAAATAAACTGGTGACTTCCTTGAATGATAATCTAACCTACCAACTAGATGGTTTGAATAGTCTTCAAATTAATGAGAAACCATATTTCCTATTATAATATGTTTAGTATTAATATCTTCTTAACATACATCAAAGTGACACATGTCTTTTATTACAACCTTATCTACTGATGTAAATGGAAAAACATTTTAAAAATAGTCTAATTATAATAAAAATACAATAAAAATACAATATAGAACAAATAAAATTAATTATCTACATGAACTATTATCACTAAAATTTCCAAAGGAATCATAATAACATGCAATTAAAAATAAAAATAAGGACAATAAACTTCTTCTTAGTGGTTAAAATGGTAATAATGAGACTCAAAAAACTCAGATTTCAAATGTATGAAGAAATGATGTAAAGAAACACACAACAAGTAGTAAAAAAGCAAATAATAGACAAGTCTCCACATAAATATAATAGAATATGATTACCTTCCTACTGAGACCCTTACCTTTAATAGGGTGATAGAAATCTGATATAGAGAGATTTTTAGGAAATTGCATGAAAGAAAACCTATAGATACTCCAAAATCTACTCTAAAGTTCACTAAAGATGAAAATTCATTAACCCTATCATAATTAGTGTAGACCACATTATTCTAGTCAATATTAGCCTTACTCACATTCTTTAGAATGTATATCTAAATCTGGTTAGTCTTTTCAGATAGATAAAATTTAAATATTCTAAAATTAATTCCATCCTTATTTTCACTATTAATATTATATGTTTGACTCTTAAAATTCATCAACTAGTCTTTATAATTAACACAATTATCCACCTTCTTTAGACCATGTGTAGGAAGATCCCTAGAAAACACAATTTCATTTCCCTATAATAATGTAATAAACTCTTTATAGTACATCATATAATCATTAAAATAATTAAAATACTCATATATGGAGGTTAATAAAATGATACATAATGATTTATAGATATTTTTTTCATTTATATTGGATTAATCATGAAAAAAATTATCAAATTCATCTAAATAAAATCATACAAAATTATAATATTACATTTTCATGTTTTAATGAAATATATTATTATATAATCTAAAAATATGGGATTTAGTCCAGTATAAATATTTATGTGTAATACGTGAATGTTTTGTAGTGGTCTCATTAGAAACATTAAGGAAGAATTTATCTCTTAGATTCAGTAGCATCATGCACTAGTATTTTTAATAATAATAGGGTATGCATCAAAAAAAATTGTGATTATATATATTTATTAGGAAACAATGGAGAAATAATTATTTATTACAAAAAAAACATATTCATATCCATTATTGATAGTCAAAGTAGACATTTTATCATTCCAAAAATTAAAATTATTTTTTCCATCAATCTTAAAAACTTCAAACATAACAAAATATATTATTAAACATTCTATTAAATCTCTAATACTAATATTTGGGGGAGATATTCCAATAAAATATGGGTATATTACCAAAAAAGAAAAATGGTGATTGTTTTTATTTATTTTCATTGCGAGACAAAAAATAAAACATAAAATAAAATCATATTAATGGACAGATGTGATAGAAAATAGTAAAGAAAATGTGTGGAAAGTAAGTAGAACAATAATTTAACATTATTTAAATGTTTTTATGAATATATGCATATTTAGAAAACCATACCCAAAAATCATTATTACACAATGAAAACAGAATATCTGGAATTTATTACAAATGATAATTAAATAATAAAAAACAAACATTACAAAAAAATATTCAAAAACCAATTTCCGTGTCACTCTAGGAGACAATGATCAAACCATGCTCAAATATGGTAACACCCACTCCCAAGATATATAAATAACATATTTACATAGTGGACATGAATTGATATAGTAAATAATGTAGAACCAAATATGTAAACCTAAGAACACTTATAATCACATGCCCACACGAAAGACATAGATGCAAATAATTAGAAGACTTATTAGTACTGTCGGTGTTAACATACTCTGAAAGATAATATCATCCTATAATTGTTATAAATATAAAATGATGTGTTCATCTTAAAGTCACGAATGTAATTCCATTGGATTAGTAGTATCCCTGCTCTACACACAAGAGAAAAAATGGGTGTGCTAATCATATGGATTTTTACCATGTTTCGTTTTATGGATAAGTATTGAGGAGTTAAATGATTAATAATTAAGGCTAAAATATAATGTATTGACTCTTTAAATGAAAATAATTATCTATAATTCAAAATAAAATACATATTCCCCACTCAATGTGTAATACCTAAGCATCGATGTTTTGAACAGCACTTCAGTGTGGGGGGGGGATTACAAGAACTTGGGAACAACTAAACATATGGAAAAAGTGGTCAAATAGGGGTGTGGTATTATCACATTCATCAAGTGAATATTTAATCTAATGATAATCTTGATGGTCATACCCTAATCTACTGAAAATTTGGCATGAATCAACTTTATAACACACATTTCAAATACATGTAATCCTAAAAATAGGATCCAACAGTTCCACTATCGTCATGAATAGAACAACATAAACTATTCTACATGATGTATAAAAAATAATAGAGCATATATAACAGATAAAAAGTAAAAAAATGCATCATGTTGCTAAGTGTATCACTATTCAGTATAGATATTCAATATAGATAAAAAAAGATAAACTAGCCTCCATCCCAAGTCACATAATTTCCCTATCAAATTCTCAACCTCTCTGCCATGATAATTGAATAACATGTGTGGCTCTAAGAAATACATGTTACCTTAGAGAAAAAAACAAATATTACCCACATAAATCAAATTTCATGTTGTGTACACAAGTATGGGTGAGTTCAAGAACCAAGTAGGAATTCTCAATGCCTATATTGTACTAAGTTATATTGTGATCAATTGGATAGGTGTGAAATATATATAAGATGAGTAATCATTCTTGGGAAACATAACCACCATTAAAACATAAAATGTAATGAACATACAAGAATACAAGTTAGGTCATCATATCCTAACTGGTACAATAAAAAATTAGATTATTCCAACTTTGGCTCTATTCAACAATAAAGTGTTACCTCATATTATATCCCAACCCATACTCAATTATATCGAGTAGGGTTTCATGCCATGTTCTGAACACTATGCAATTTTTCAAGGTATTGTGTCCTTAACTCCCAACCCATCACTTCACACTCATGGTTGGTTATATGTCAGGAATCCCATTCACCTAGTCTCACTAAATAGATGTCACACATAATTTACTTTATCTGAACCTTTTCATCCATGGGAATCCTTACATCTAATCTAAATCCACAAATTATCACTCAAGGATAGCACAAAAATCACACACAACTACTATAACACCTAATAACTTGAACAATACATAATTTCATGAATTATAATATGGTTGAAATGTCATAATTGTTTAGGATATTTTTTTAGTGTTTCATTAAATTTTGAGAAAAATAAAATATAAAACCATAATAATATAAAGTAGAAACTTCCACTCAATATCCATTTTTCTAAAAAAATGATAATTAAATTTTGAAAAAAATGTTGATTAAAACACTCTTTATCTTTAATCAATTTGACTCCCTATGGAATAATTTTGAGAAATGTTATTGTTATAACTAATCCATAAGACCTATTAAAATACTTTTTAGTCATCATATGAGCTCAAAAATCTCAAAAATATATAAAATACACACTTTTTTCATTTTTGAATATCATGTAATTCCACTATTTATTTTACCCTTGTTACATAATAAACATGGAGTTGAAATACTCAATTTTTTACTCATAAAATAAGATTCAAACATATCACAAGAAATATTAATGGAATAATAAAAATCATGATATTTTTCCATAAAATATGGGTAATCATGAAAACATTTTCTTGAAAAAAGCATACCATTCACCCTTAAAGGGGGAATGAACTTTCCTTTAACATAATCTTGTTAGCTTACATTATCAAATAAAAATAAATCAATTAAATATTATTTAAAATAGTTTACGATTTATGTAGGTACCTTGGGACATCATATTTATATCACTAACACAATAAATACTTCAATAATTCTCTCAAATGAAATAAACTACCCAGTTAATTCCAATATAATTCTTAGGGGGACAGAATCATTAACCAATGCATTGGAGAGATTTATCAAGATTAACTATCATATTAAATAATGTAAAAGGGACATACAATATATAAAACACATATAATATTTCATTTCACATTATCAAATATCATAAATTATTCATTTTAAAAAATATTAAGAATCACTTTTAGAAGTCACATTAAAATAAGAAAAACATTATTTCTTTTTTTAAAACAATTTAATCAAAAATTCCTAAAAGAATGTGAAATATGAAATTAATTTTAAAAAAATTTTATATATAAATAAAAAAATTCTAAAGGAATAAAATTCATGATGGATATAAATTTCAATCATTCTATAAACATTATAAATACATATTTTTTACACTTTTTAAGAATTGTTAAAAATAATGGGTTTGGAAAATGTTTAAAATTATTATTTTAAAACCTTAATTTATAAATTAAATCAAGGTTTAATATTATTTCTAATGATAATTTCAATATATTAAAATTATTTATTAAAAATTTTATAAAACAATGGAATGGGGTTAAAATATATGAAAAACTAGTAAAAATTTTAAATAAGGATTTAATGAATAGTATCTTACCTTAAGTCTGAATCATAATGATTGTACTTAAAATCCATTATAAGAAAAATACATTAATTTAATTCATAATTAAGAAAAAATTTCATGTCTATTTGTAACAATTATCCATTTTATTTAATTTATTACCATTAATTATTTATTTATTACATTAATTAAGTTCATGTTAAACTTTTTTAGGACGTTTAGTTCATAATTGGAAAAAAACTTCAGTTAGTAGAACATGGTCTAATGGTTCATCATTCTAGAATATCTAGAATATTTTCCATGAAATAATATTAATTTTATGCATTAAATAAATATTTTAACAATAAATTAATTTTTTACAAGAAATTATATTCATATCACTTATGGGAGGATGTAGTCTATATGTACACATAAGAAACCTTATCATTTTAAAAAAGATGGAAGGGTAAGAAAATTGTTGATATATTATCAATCTGGAATGATAAAATTATATTTAATATAATGTATATATATATATAATAAATCATTTATTCTTAATATTCATGAGAGGTGGTGGTGGGAAACAAACACATCATTTCGTGGAGGTAGTAGTGCCCAGATACACACTAATGATGTTTTCATCCTAATATGATGGAAATAAAGATTAATAAGGGTTGTAAGATAAAGATAAAAAAAAATTAGTATATTAGTGGATCAAATGTTATTATATCTTCAATATTTAATAATATTTTAATGTTTTATAGGAATATATAAAATTAAAACAAAAGGTTTAGAGTTATAACACTTCTTTAGGAAAACATCTTTGGCTGACACCTCATGCCTTTTAGGTTCGTCCATTAATAACACTAGATATTCTATAAAATGAATAAATATGTCGTTGATGTGTATATTTATAGACATGGATAATTATTTTTTTCAAATGTTTTGAGTATGTGTGGATTAGTGTTTCCCATTTTATGAGAGGAGATTAACAAACTTGATTTTTTGTTAAAACGTTAAATATACAAAAATAATTATCAAGGGAATGTGGCTCCAAAACTATCCAATTTTGAATAAATTTATATTATTAAATAAATAAAATAAAATAATAATAATTAATCTTAGTCTTTTCCCTTATCAAAATGTTCTTATCTTTATTATGATGAATTACCCTTTACTTTAGTGATATATTTTTACCATTTTATTTTTCATAATGTCAAAAAATGAAATATTCATTATTGATAAATTTTTCCCACCTGATTCCATAAATGGAATAATTTTTTATTAATTCAATATGTTTAATTTTACAAATTAAATATTCAAAATTCAATGGAATTTTTATTATAAAATTGTGTTTTGTAGCATAAAAATATACCTATAACAAAATAAAATATAATTCTAATTGAATTGGGAATAATAAAATATTTTTTAATTAATAATTTTATTAATTTATGAAATACAAAATACTATTGTACTTTTAAATAAAATTATTTAAGAAAAATTAATGGCAGGTTTCCAACAACGACATTTTTTACTATTCACTCAAAACTAATTCTTTTCAAAAAATCAAAAAAAAATCAAACTAATATATATTTTATATACTGATATAAAAAAGTAAGTAAATTTTATAAAAATAAATTTCTTAAATTAATAAATATACCTTTAAAATAAAACTAAGTTATACATAGAAAAAATTTTGTTCGAATATAACTGTATATTTATTTATTGGAAAATTAATTAAAATTATTATAGTGAATATGAATCCATAAAATGATATCATGAATATTGATAAAATATTAAACTGTATATTATTAACATTAACTAGGATTTCAAATCCATATCATCTTATAAAAATTATTTGTTTTTAACATTATTCACCATTTAATCTTGTAGGAAAATTTTTCAATCATGTCCTTTTCATGTCCCCATGTAGTTTTCTTAAGCATATTGTTCTTAAAAAAATAACCAATTGAGTTACCTTATTCTATAATAGTTTCTCTCTGTGATCTATAATTTGAACTTGTTTTTCATCAAAAAAAATATTCTCTCTTAATTGTACTCCCATTGGGCTCCAAACATAGGATGATTTAAGTGCATATTTCCTCAACAAAAAAATTAAACATATTATGTACCTGAGATAAACTAATAGGAAAAGATATTCGGTAGGAAACTTGTCCCACCTTTTCTATAATTTCATATGTAAAATAAATGTAATCTCAAATTTACATTCTCTCTAAAATTCACAACACTTTTCAAAGGAGATATTTTAAGAAATTCATAAATTTATAAGTCAAAGGAATGTAATTTTATCCTTTTATATGTAAAACAATTCTACATTCTCAAATATTATCCAATGTACTATTGAATTATCATTACCGACTTATACATTTATTTTACAATTTCATCTGGTAATAACTTTTTTCACTAAATTGTTACTAACACATGGGAGTCTAGAATTGATTTCCATATAATGCCTTGTAATTGAAAATTTATATACTATAATAATAACTTTTATTCGATGAAAATCCCTCTAAATAATTATGATAATACCTAATTTTTAGGTAATAATGTGATAAATATCACAGAAAAACCTCTAATGTCTAAATATTTCTCTATGAATATTCATTACAGTAAGGAGATAACTTGTAAAAAAATTAATTCAATACCTATTTACTTTTAATTTCATTTATTTGAATTTGATACTAATATAGGATCATGGTTAGATATAATAAATTTGGGAATCCATTTATTATGGATATCTCTATATGATAGATTATATATTGCTGATCTGATGACAAATTATCTCAAATAAAACAAATTGTGTTGATTCAGTCAAACGAACAACAATATCCAAAATTGAATTATTACCTTTATATTTATTTTGTTGTCCCTCCAAAAAAATAGTGGATAAACTCTCTTATTTCTCTTTAGAAACAAGAAAAGGCTAAACTACCCAATTTTTTATTTTCCACTCAGCATTAACCTATTGATATGTCAAATATTTCATAGTTACATAATTTTTATCCTTGTTCAAAATATCCCTTCAATAATATTGGTAAATGTCTCAATATATATTAATTCCTTCTCAATGAATAAATAACATAGATATATGAGCTTCACATAACAATTATTTCTTCAACAGGGGATCACTTGTCACACACAACCTCTTTCTATATCTTGTAAAACCCTCATTGAAAAAATTATATTTAGGATTCATTAAATTCTTAACCAACTTTTCTCATTCTTAAAAAGCTTGACCGTCTTTTTGATAATGCTAAATTTTTTATAACAAGTATGATTACATAAACACTTATACCAAAGGATAGCTAATTCCTACAACCACGTTTTTTAGGTCAATGGTCATTAAATAATTTACAAATTGATGATGTTCAAAAAACAATATAGCTATGAATGAATTATCATTTCAACTCAATGCATTGACTACATTTTTTTATTTAACGAGATGATAGTGAATTGTGCAATCATAATCTTTTATCTCTTCCAACCATTTTCCGTTCCTTGTGTACAACACTTTTTAAGTGTATATATAGTATTATATTTTATGGTCAATATATATTTAGCATTTTTGACATATATCTGTATTTTTTAGAAAAAAACATATTGTATCATGTTTAAGATAATGTGTGTGTTAATTATGTTTTTTTATTTTCAGTTGTAAGGATGTATATGAAAATAATTGATCATCATGGGTTAGTACACAACCAAGTACCTTAATAGACAAATCATTATAGAAAAAAATAACTATTTCTATATGGAATGTCCAACACTAGATAATTAACCAAATGTTCATATCAATTCTTAAAAACATTCATCACATTCCTTTTTCCAGATAAATTTAAATTCTCTTCGAGTAATCATAGATACTGAGCTAGATAATCGATAAAACATTCAAAAACCCCATGGTTAGAAATCCATTAATCAAAGGAACCTTCTAATTTGAGTGGCATTTATTAGTTATATCGACTCATCCACCACCTTAGTTTTAAGTAGGATCAATATTTATTCCATATTTAGAGAAAATGAGTCCAATGAATGAAATATAATATAAAAAAAATCATATTTACTGAATTCACCATAAAAATATTATTTACTTTAAATTATATATAAAAAGTACTATATGTCATTATTATTCCTTATAACCTTTATAATGGAACATAATTTCATCCAAACACACAGTGACAAATTTATCCAAAAACCCACAAAAAATCTATTCATAAGATCAGTGAATGTAGTGGGTGTATTGGTCAATCTGAATGGTATAACCACAAACTCATAACCGTCATACATTGTATGAAATTTCATCTTCAAAATTTATTCCTATTTCATTTTCAAAAAATTATATCAGAACATAATATCAATATTTGAAAAATATTTCCCTTTCAAAAGTTGATAGAAACACGTCATTTATATGAGGAAATGACTATTTTTTTAAACAGAAATGTTATTGAGTTTTCTATAATGAATTAAAATATTTATTAAATCATATATATTTTTTAAAATCAAAATAATTTCACCCCAATGTGAATTTCTATAATGATTAAAACCCTTTTTAAGAAACTATTGAACCTTATTATTCAAATATGATTAATCTAACAAAACCATTCAATAAGGGGGTTTTCAAATTGGCATAGAAATAAGAACTAAGTAAATAGAAAATGCATTCACCTAATCATTAATAACACGAAGTTTATCATCATGGAATACATACAAATATTCATTTTCTATTATAACCTCGCTAATTTGAACAAATTCCCATTTCCAAATAGTATGAGCAAGAGAACATGCACTACCAATTTTAAATAGTTTATATTATTCTTGATAAATTATAATAGTAATGAGCTCATAATTATATACTAATTAATACTCACATTTAAAATTTTATATAACTTCCTTATCACTATAATATATCTTATATTGAAAAAC
The DNA here is from genome assembly GCA_963277665.1 of Viscum album. Taxonomy (NCBI): domain Eukaryota; kingdom Viridiplantae; phylum Streptophyta; class Magnoliopsida; order Santalales; family Viscaceae; genus Viscum; species Viscum album. The sequence continues at coordinate 370,331,735 of OY728160.1, read as the reverse complement.
AGAATTACAATTTATAACCAAAATAACATTAAAATCCACTATTTTTAGTATAAAATTATTTTTATGAAAAATCATTAAATAGAGGGATGTAGAATTATTTATTTATTTTTCTTGACTGAATAATTAAACCATGTGTTTTTATTAAAATTTCATTTTAAATTTAGTTTAGTTATATTTAATTTCAATGAGAAAATTCATCATATATAAAATAATATATATACACCAAATTAAACATCATTTGGTAACAATATTATTAAATAATTAATAAACCTATATCCACTTCATTATATGGTCCTATGTTTTCTAAGGTACTTTTGATTAACTTTGGACCTTCCTTATAATTATTTTCTTAATTACTCTGATCATTCATGGATTTCTTTAGGCACGTCCCATCAAAATGATCTATCTTATGTAATTTAAAACATCATACTATAGGCTTATTATATTTGGTCTTACAATTACCATAGATATTTTGATTATAATCTTAAGTGAAATTTATAATCCTACAATAATAATAATACATTTTAGATACCATAGGACACTCCCCAGGATACTTATTACCAAACTTATCCCAAGAGGTAAATCTATACCTCTTACCTATAAATTTATTTGATGGATACTTCCATGTCTCTTTATTCAAATAATAAATTTTGTCTTTATTTATGTTAATGTGGAAAATATCTATATCAACCTTCTCAACATTTTATATAGATTTCTTATAGCTTACAAGTTCACAAGATGCCCGAATTAATTACAAACATTGTTTCAATCGTATGTAAAATCAGACACTTTCTCAATCTTGATAAATAATAATATTTTTTTCATACCAGGATAATATAATATAAATAGCTTCATAAGTGAAAATAAATTCCTCCTTCTTTATAGTCCAAAAAAATCTTTCCATCATAATGTGACTAACATTCTAAAAATACCTCTCATGGAAAATATATTTAAAAATATTCCACTCTATGGATTCAGTCTTATATTTCCCTTTAGTATTCTTATTTATAGAATATATCTAATTTATTCAACTTGAAAAATATAATTAATTATATTTTTATGTTTTTAATAATCAATAATCAAGAATATAGTTTCCAGAGCACTAATTTTTACCTCTTCTACCACTGGATCCTAGGTTTCACAAAAATTAAAACGGTGTTGTTTCCTGTAACGCCCTACTATAGAAATATTGCTCTATGTAGAGTTTTCTTGTTATCTTGAATTGCTAAAACCATTAATATAATTGTTAAATTATGTTAGAACAATAATAAAATATTCTATTCCAACCCCAATATATATCATATTTGAAAATAAAATATCCAACTACTTCTCTTCTACTTCCTTCATTGTGTTTCATATGTTGAAAACTATCTTGAAAAAAATACATATTAGACCAAGAAAAATTGTAACCCAGAATAATTTCACTAATAAATATTTTTCATTGATACATATGCCTTGAACATAATTACAACTAATTTTATCTAAAGCCTTAGCTTTTATAGTATGACACAATGTAACTTAAACAACCCATTATTATGTAATTTATAAAAAGTGTTTCACATTATTATATTTCAAGGATATATTCATTTTTGAGACTTATATAATTATTAAAAACATATAAATGTCAATCCCTTATAATATAATTTTGACACTTCCATTCAATATTTATTTTTTCTAAAAAAAATAAGAAACCTAATTTCAAAATCTGGTTTTATTATATAAAATGATGACTTTTTAAAATTTAAATCCCCATATCATATGTTTTGACATTTTAGTTGTTTATAATCATCCTTAAAACCTATGAAAAACATTTAAAAACTTATAATGACCATAAAAATATCATTAAGGGAAAAAATAACTTTACCTGTTAGTATATTTTGAAAATTAGATGATCCCATTAGAAAATTATCAATTTTAATAAAATAAACATTGATCACAAATACCCATTACTATATCCGAAAATATGCTTCAAATCATATCATAAGAAATCATAAAATAAAAATAAAAATCATTAGGTTCTTCTATACAAAATAGGTACTCATGAAAACATTTTTCGAAAAAAATATTACATTTTATCCTCAAAGAGGCATAATCCTTTCATCAAACATAAGTTCAATATCTTACAATAGGTAATAAAAATTAATTGATAAAAAGTAATTTCAAATAAAAAAATTCATCTATTTTATTTGAGACATCATATTCATATCACTCTTACAATAAATCTTATAATAAATCTTACAAGTTGAATAACATAAATGATTAATTACAATAAATTTCTCCAATGAACATAATCATTACCCAATGCATTGGAGATCTATATCGGGCTCACTCTTTATCATTAAAATCTTCTTATGAACATATCATAAAATAAAACATAGACTATTTTATTTAAATAATAAAACTATAACAATTATTTTTTAAAAAATTGGAGTATGTACTTTCAGGATTTATATATAAATAGTTATAAAAATAAATTTTATTTGAAAAATAAAAAAAGTCTTCTAGAAGAATGAGAATGAGGATATAAATTTTGAAAAAAATGAAAAAAATTAATAGTATTATTTTTAAAAAATAATTTTCTAGACAGTGGGAAATTAATTTCATTCAACATATGATAAAAATATTCCTTTCATACTTATAAAAATGGCTAATATAATTAATTTGGAAAATTATTTAAACTATTATTTTCAAACCTTCATAAATAAATAAACACATGGATAAAATATAATTCCATAATAAATTCCATTATACTGATAAAATAGATGAACTATTATATTTTTCATTATTTTAGAGAAAAAATGGAATAAAACATTAAAAAATTAAAAATTAGGTTTTGAACAGAAATCTATTACCTTGGTTCTGAATTTCCATGAGCATAAAATAACATTAGAATAATAAACATAAATTGATCATATACATTCTTATTCAACATTTTTAGGTGTATTATATTATTACTACTACAAAAACTTGTAATTTATATATAAATATATATATCACCATAATAGATGAGTATTTATTACATAAAAAATTGATACATTCCAAAATCTAATAGGTTTAATATATTGGAAACATGGACCAAAAATAATCTTTTTCATAAGATGCATATATCAATTAAAACATCTTCAAAACTATCGCCAATATTAGTCACATAATACTTAAAACCAATCTTCATATTCTATAGAAAGAAACAAAGTAAAGGGTGAGTTAAAATTCTCAGTAAGTGTAATCAATGGAGATGTTTACGATCACTTAAGAATATAATGGGAATAAGGTTATAAGAATAGGAACCTAAAATTTGAAAACCATTCCCAGTATAATATTGATCATAATATTGATTCATTTCCTAAATCATTGTAATTCAAATGATGTGAACAATAAAGTAATAAAATAGCATGAGCAATTAGGTCATGATGTTTTCATAATATATAAATTTATGGAATACACATAAATAAAGAAAAAAATTTGATTCGTATTCTAGTATCACTTAAATAACTATCATAGTGGATTGGGTTCACTCCATAAACAATCATACTAATCATGGTTCACTCCCAAGATTATCACATTGGAAAAATTATCTTACTAAACTAGGTCCACTCCCAATTACATTTTTATTTAACTCACAATATATTCATCGTTACCAAATGAATTGCAGAGATATATAATTTTAAGAACAGCTATCACATAAAAAATTACATATATATATATTTTTATTTTCTAAAAGATCATAAAATTTTCATTATATTATAACCTATGAAATAATAATGGGTTTCATAAAAATTTCATCATGGTATAACCTATGAAAATAAATGGGTTTCAAAAAATTTTTTCCATTATAACTATTAAACATACATATAAATACTATAGGGGGTATCATTGGATAATAACTCACATTAAAACATTATCAACATTAAAAAATTTCATCTTTGATAAAAAATTCATTTAAAATAATCACTAGAATATTTCCTGAGGAAAATATCCTTTTCACATTGAAATATTTTATTTAATCTAAAAATTTCCAAAATAATATAGAAAATAATATATTTTATATGAACCTTGATAAAAAGAATATTAAAAGAATTTAGGTTTTAGGAATGTTGTAAATATCATACATACTATATATGTTAATGGGAATATTCCGTTCATATTTTCGGTAAAAATACAAAAGTACTTTCTTCAAGAAAACAACAGAATATTCTTGGTACACAATTTAAAAAAAAATTAAAACATATATAACAAATTATTGATGCTACCATCTTATAATAGTAAAATATTTTCTGAAATCATTTTTGGAAAACATATACGTGGATGAGAAATGATTTTCGATATAAGAGATAAATAATGTTACTCTTCCTTAAAAACATTCATTATTCTCTATAGTTATTAAAGATGTGAAATGAACAACAAAATTCAATTTCTAAAAATAACTAATGGATAATTAAATTAATGATTTTCTTGAGATATATAGAAAAAATTAATATAACATAGACATAATCAATCTTGATAATCAATGATGTTGTAACATAAAGACCTTACCACATTGGTAACATTTGAATCATAACCCACATGAAAGTAATAAACTTATTTGAATATGTATATCCCATAATTTTGTTTATATTAATTATAAAATACATTCATTTGTAGTATTTGTACCCCCTAAAATAATTATAGAGTGAATAGGAAATATTTCTCATAGAAGTAAAAATGAGACAAAAATCTCTTACCTCTATTATGAATTCCTTCACACATGTCAGAACCTCCTGTATAATGAATATATATTTAATATGAATCTATTATCAATTAAAACTCATATATATCATGTAATGACCCTTATAGTTATAAATAAAATTCTCCTTTGGATTTAATTAAATGCCTTGTTATGTTATATGGTTATAGAAAAAAACATGAACATAGTTTGTTTTATTATATCTAATTGGAATTAAAAAAATCATTATGTTTCATTACCCTTGATAATATATCCAATGAATAGTGATCATATGATTATTATAAATATAGGGTTTAAAAAAATCCATTTGACAAATACAAAGGAAGTGGTGGCCTAAAATAGTAGAATCATATCTTATAAATCCCATTTATCAAAGCTTTTGAGAGACATATAATAACTAGGATTTCCCCTTGACCATTCCCGAATTTATATCTAACAACATAATTATGACATAAACTATTTATGTGATATTTTAAATCTCATCATGATCATATCCCAAAACATGTACGTCGAACCACCCCATGAAAGTATCACTATCATGAACCATACACTTAATACGTTTTTGGTGTAATAAAGGCATATGTTTCTAAAACCAATCAATATTATTCTGTATATTAGTTTTTATAGAATGTCAAAAATATTTTAATCCAATTATGATTAAATTATAGATGATTTTTATGTTGATATAGTTAAACAAAAATAGTCTTATTGGGTAATAATAAAATTCTATTATGTAATTTAATTTTGAAGAATTAATTTATATTTAAAATAAATATTATATAAAAAATATTTCTATTAATTAATTTTTAAAAAATAAAATGATCCTATTAATTTTATGAAGTCATATGTATTTTTTATAAGGGATTAGAACAATTATTGTCAGAAAACACATCATTTCTCAACAAATTTCCATAACTATTTAAAAAGTGATAGTTAACATATTAATAAAAAAATATATATAATTAATATTATTTTTGGAATTAGAATGCCAAAATTATCCAACTGTTAATTTTTCATAATCTTTTGAGGCCGTCAAAATTTAAGGAAAAAAATTAAATACCCCATAAATATACATTGTGAGTTATGAAATCATAATGACCAAAATGTGATGTAATAATTTCTACAAATGGAATCCACAGGCAAATTAACGTTTTAAATTTACAATAATGTCCCTTTTTTTTATTTGATCAATTTTATAAATCAATTATGAATCCTACAAAACCATTAATATATTTTAATGTTTTAATACCATTTATTTAAGATTGTGACTAACTTCGACATAAGAATGGGTATTATGTTACAAAATTCGTCCCCTGGACTTATAAAATAATTATATTCCATCCAATTTTGTATAATAAACGAGAAAAACCCATGGAATGGTTTGTGGTTTTGGTTATCTAATTTAGTAGATTCCAGAACCTATATAATAATGAATTCCCCCTCTTTTCCTATTTAAACCCACACAATATCCTATTTTTTCACTAAAACTCTTTTTATAATGTCCATACACTTTTATAAACTCTATAGAGTCCTACCAAGGCACCCCCAAGCTCCCAAGAAGCCACTCCCAAGTAGTGGGAGACACAAACTATTGTAAGGGATTTCTCTAATCACATTTTTATTCAAGCCCTTGTTTTATGTTATGTCTCTTAAATTTAGTTTTATTATGTTAGTATATTTCTTTTCACATTCCCGATACTTTCCATTTAATTTATAAATGTACATATATAACTTTCACACTCATTAATCCTTCCTTGTTCCATTATGTACACATTTTAACATGCCGAAATTTAGTTTGGATTCCTTTCATTCATCATGTTTCGTCATTGACTTATGCCTTCTATTTCTAATTTTTTATTTTGGGATATGTTTATTCACATACCTATAACAAAAAATTTATTTTCTATGTCATTATATAACCCTTTTATTTTATGAATCCATTTTTCGGAATCATTATGTGACACTACTAAGCTGCCTAAATTTCACCATGATATTAAATGACAAAACAACAATGTAGTGAATATCATACCCATCGCTCCATATTCCACTGGCTTCCAGATCACTCCCACATGCTCTCTCAACTAGTGTTACTTCACCCCTCTATGCTTTTCCCCAATCATTATCTGATTCCATCCGTATTGTTCTACAATGATATTTTCCCGATTCCCACTCATGGTTGGCCCACTCTGGCATGCTCTTGGGTTATATTATTTTTTTTAATTCAATGATAGTGAGTTGGATCCTTCCACATCTACCACTTGTACATTCTATACTCACAGTTAGCCTCTTCTTTCCAAGTGGGATTGGGATCATCAAATTAAATTATTATTAGGTATTTTCAGTTTAGTTTCCATGGATCTTCTTGCATATCCTTCCTCATATTTTCGGGTTTTGACCCCTTATCCACATCACATTATTTGTACTGTTTTTTAATTTCCCCTCGATTTATCATTATGTTTTATCCCAATTGTATTATGGTTCCCATTTTCTCTATGAGTGAATCCTCTGTATTATTTATCTATTTGGTTCCTTATTTGATACGGTTTTTAGTTGTTTTTTGGATTTAATTTTCAATGGGTTTTGTCTAATGTGTTTTCTGTTATTGGATTGTTCAATTACGGTGATGGCCATTTCTGTGAAGGCTACAGTGAAGTGTTAGTAAGGTGACACACTGGTTCATGGGTTATGAAATCCCTGTATATATTGGAGGGACATTTCCATAGTGTGGTTGATTCATTTGGTCATATCATAATTCATCGATGTGCTATTGGTTTGGGATGGTGTGAATGGTGTGTTAGGGTGAGTAGCTCGAGTGGCTCCCATTCAGGATGTTTGATAGTCATTGACTTGGTTGTTCAACAACCTCTATAACACAGTTTTAGTTATGAGGTTTAATTTTATGGAGGCGATGGTGTTGTATTTCTTTAGAATTGATTGTTCCGAGAGGTTCTTGCCTTTATTTCAACATAGAATTTCTTTATTTTTCCACCTCTTTTGATCTAGGTTTTGAACATTCTCTCGGAGGCAGAGCTTTGTGGTGGTCTTCAAGGCTCTTTTGGATTTGAGATTCAATGGGAATCTTTGAGAAGTATATAGTGATGTTGAATTGATCATTTATGATAAGGATGTGTTCTTCTCTGGCAATGATGATGTTGGTCGTTAGTAGTGACACAGAAAATGGTGAAAATGTGACATGGATTGGCACGTGGTCTGATATTGTTGGTCTTGGTCATTTTGAATTTTTATATTGAAAAATATGATCATGTTCGGTCCTTTCAAAGTTAAATTTTTAGTGGGTAGGATTCATGCAGTGGGTGGGATATAAGGATTACATGGTTGGATTTATAACATGTTGTATTTGTTCTTGGTTTACACATACCCTTTAAAAGTGTATTTTGAAAATATAAAATTTGGATTGTGTGGAAGTGAAAACCACACCCATTTTTTATCAAGGGTGTTCGCATTTATTCTTGTATACTTGTTGATTAGGGAGTTATTTATTTATATTCTATAGTCCAAGATTGTAGAATAAGTTAGGATGATGAATGAATCCATGTTGTATGGTCTTTGTGGAACACATAATCATGAGAATGAAATGAAAATGACGAGTGTGTCCGGAATTATATAGTTCTCAAATGCATTGGGTAAAGTTTAGTATCATGAGACAAAATTTTGGTATAGTGATTGAACCTGATTTAGTTACATGAATTTTTCCATAATTATATATTATCTATTATTCTTTACCTTTGATTATAATGAATTGTTATAGATTGTTTCCACATTTCCCATGTTATGATTACCCTTCTATATCATGCCCAATTAATAGCATTTATGATTCATTCAATTTTTATTCCCCTTTTATATGCCTATTGTATATCATGTGTCACTTTTTTCTTTTCTTAATCCCTTATTCATCTATATAGCTCACCCCTTTGTTATGATTTTCTCTAGGCTATCCCATGCTATTTTAAAAGACAAGGAATTTCAGAAGCATTTTAAAGAATTTTTCAATAATGTTATTGTATCCCATGTTCAAGATGTTATGTTATGTACCAAATTAAAAAATAGACTATAATTATTAATCTATTAGCTTGTATAATGCATATGTTTATGTAATTAATTATGTATTAATATTAAATAAAGATTAGAGTTGTTATAGTTGGTATCAGAGAAAAATTTTAATTATTTCTGGGGTTATGATTCGAAAATTATTGAGTATTCCTTATGTAAAAGACTCATTATAAGAAACCATCCCTTAATTTTGGTAAGTATAGATAAATTTTTATATCATGAAAATACATCCATGTCCGGATAACAAAAGTGGACGTTGTTTGGGAAAAAATGTTCCATGGTGTAACAACTCTAACATGGTGTGTCATTCTGGACTCGGTGTAACCTCGTAAATGAAAACAGTTCTTAATATGAACCTGGTTTGAAACTCATGGGGCATATGCTTTGGTAAATTAATATTCTCATTATGAAATGTTATAAATTGAATAAAAAATACCAATAAAATAATATTTTAGGAAACATATCATGAGTAACATTAATCAAAACCTATAAATACATAAGTTAAGGAAATGCACATAATTTATAAGTTATATTTTTAATTTCCTTGGATTATCCATTATGTGTTTAATAGTGTATAAATACCCAGACCTAATTTTATCTACATTCAATCAATGGAAAAAATAGGGGGGATCAAGTAATAAATCAATACTATGGGAAATGTGATGATTTCCCCAATGAATGGCCTGCAAAATGGGAGGGGTAATCGTTAAATTTATGCTGATACTCTCTTTGCTCACAAGGTTTTTGAATAGAAACCATTATGTAGAGAAGCACCCAAACCCCAATAACAGATAAATGTCCCCAATAGAGATCTTAATATGAAAAAGTGATCCTACATTCAATGGGTCATCTTATCCCATAATATCAGAACAACGGATCATATCCATTGAAAATATAATCTCCCTGATTCAGTGTTCTAAATATTAAATGGTTCTACTAGCTTCTTATCTTATTGAAGGAGAATTTTATTAGTTGAAGACATTGATAAAAAAAATACATGGGAAAGGAATTATAATACTAAGCGTTAGTATTTCTAGAAAATACTTTTTGATAATTATTTTCCTCACACTCTATGACATAAAATGGAACTAGGTTTCCTCGCCCTTATGAGAAAAATAATGAATCTATTGCGAAGGATGAGGAAAAATTTGCAAGACTGTAACGATAAACCTTTAGTTATTTCTTTATACTAAAATGAATTTTTTAACCCATATTTGGTTGGATAAATCATTGTTTACAAAAATCCCTAGTGATCAATAACATTGATATATTAGAGTGAATTGTTAGATTTACCCTCATTGTAGAAATAAAAAATGGTGAATCCAAAGGGTATCATGTGGATAAAAATCAAGAATTGGAGTTCAATTATTGAGTTTTGATTGATAAATATAATATTACCATGACATTTCAACTTCTGATATGTCAATTGTTTTAAAATAAGTACCCTAGTAATGGGATAATGGGAAAATAAATTCTTTTTGTGTATTAAGGTAGGGAACCTAACTAGTGATTACCAATAGATAAACCCCACTAATACAATACAAGAAAGTAATCCTCGAGTAAAACCACAAAAAATTATTAATTCCATAAAATAAAAGGATCTAGGTATGTTTTAATACCAATGCACTAATCTAAGGGTTTTTGCAGACAACCAAAAACCTCCAAGGTAGCAAGGGTTAGCTCTTTCCATCACTAGAAATGAAGTGGATATCATTAATGAAATAATGAAAATTACACATATTATTCATTAAATAATAGGTATCATGCGTTTTTATTCTAGTTCTACACATTTCTTCATATCATGAAATCATAGTGGAACTGTTGAAGAACCGCCACAAATCATTGGGGTAGAGATGTTGGTGAAAATAGATAACGGGGAAATTATTTCATCCTAAGTATATAACTCCTCTGCTATCAAATTTTGTTGACTGAAAATCCCAAAGAACCATGTCATAATCCCTTAAGTTGAATATGATGAAATTTTGGGAATTAATTACCACTCCCTCTGTTGATTAAACATAAATTTCAGTGAGAATCAAATCACTCTCCATATTGAAAATCGACTCTAGATTCTATACAAGTGTAAAGAAGATGGTCAACATTATTTAGAATCAATAACTTAATGATGGATATTATATACCTATGATAATGTTTATGTATCTCAAATGATGGGTTCTATGAAATAATTATCCTTGAAGAAAAACCCATTGTGTGGGAATACATTGATGCATTTCCCAAGGAATTTCTTATTCTTTCATCTAGCTGATAGATTTTATTTTCAATCAAGATTATAATTGGGGAGTAACTATTATCCAAGAATCCATATAGAATGGACTTTGTGGTTTTTTAGGAGATAAATACACAACTATAGTACAATCTAGATAACGTTTTCAAACTCTCAAGTGCTTCACCATTGGATGAAGTGGTCCTCTTCATCATAAATAAGGATTGGTAAATTCACCTTTGATCAATTATTATGAGCACAACATTGTCATGATATACAACAAGTATCCTCTTCCACATATTAAAAACTTTTTGGATCAACTATGTGTAGAAAAATATTTCTTCATGGTGGATCGTTGGTTGCGATATTATAATGTGAGGGTAAAAAAAGAATATATTCATAATACCACTTTTCATAAAAGGTTCGGGGAATATGAGTTCATAGAAATTCCATTTGGGGTCACTAATTCTCCGATAATATTAATGGAATTAATGAATATATTCTTTAGATATTACATTGAAAAAAAATTTAGTCTATATTGATAATAATTTAATATACTTCAAAACTAAGGAGGAGCATGAGAGGCATCTGAGCAGTCTTCTAAAGACATTGTGAAAGGAGAATCATTATACCATGTATAGAAAATCTGAATTCTTGTTAATGGAAGTCTCATTATTGGGGAATATCATTTAATAAAATGTGATATCTATAGACCCTTAAATGTCATATTACAATTTATAGATGGCCCTGGCCATTAACTATGATAAATATATGTATTTTACTTAGATTAACTTGGTATTATCGTTGATTTTTGAAAAAATTGCAATGATTATCGAACCCTCTAACCAATATAACTTATAAGGAATTCATATTTTCATCGAATTATTAGTGTGAAGTGAGATACAAGAGTTTAAAAAGATTCTTATCACTGAACATATTCTCATACTACCCATAAGTGGATATATTATTTTGGTATTTGGAGACATGTTGAATAAGGGATTGGGATGTGTGTTGATGCAGAATGAAAAATTCAGAGCATAAACGTATGGGTAATTGAATTTTCATTAAATTAACAACCAAAAAGATTATCTAGATTTGTTTTTAGTGATATTAGCTATGAAAATATGATGGCATTATATCTTATGGGATATGTGTGAAATATATATGGATTATAAAAATATTTAAGTATATATTAACATAGAAAAAGATTAATATAAATCAATGAATATGGTTAGAGATGATCAAGGGTAATAATTCTCAATCCCATAACATGTTCGGAAATAAAATAATATTCAAGATGATCTATGTAGAATGGATCCATTAATTCTATCATTTTTTTAGTTGATTTGGATCTAATAATATTATTTTGGAAAGGATGGACATGATAAACATAATGGAAGGAACATCATCAATCATTTCAGAAATGATTTCCCAAATATCTCTCATAAAAAGTTTAAAGGATTCTAAAAGAAATGATGTGGGAATAGAGACGAAAGTGGAAACTATAGGGAATGGGAAATTCTTAGAGATTAATGTTAATTGAAGAAAGAATTTTCATATTTGGGTTAAGTATTTGGGTTCTATAAAATCCTATTTTAACAAGGGAACTGTTGGAAGATTCACATAGTTTGATATTCTCCTTTCACCCATGAAGAAGTAGATCGATATTGGTGATCACTATTAGTGAGACAATATGAAGAAGAAGAAGAGATCGGAATATACATCAATATTCTGGGAATTCCATCAAGTGATGTTTAAAACTAATAACTATAAAGGGATGATACAACCATTATCCATACCAATATGGAAATGATATAACATCACCATGGAAAATTTCACTGAAATTATGAAGAAATCCAGGGAAACCTATTCTATATAGGTTATTGTGGATCGTCTTATAAATTCATCTCACATTATTTTTATTCTAGAGGATTTATCACTCGATCAAATTTCACAGATATGCATCATAAAGTGGTAAGGCTTCATGGAGTTCCATTATTGATTTTATTAGACCAACATCCTATATTTAACACCATGTTCTGTAAAAATTCTCTGACATTCTATAAACAAGCAGTTGAAATTCAGTATCACCTTTCAACCACAACATAACGTCCAATATGAGTGAAATATCTAGACACTTGAGGAAATTTTGACCGCATGATCAACCGAAATCAAAGGAGTATGAGATCAGCATTTATATTTTCCACATGAACATCCAAATTATTCTATATGAATACCTTTATTGTAAGTGGTCTAAAATACATTCTTGTTGGGATGAAGTTTGGGAACATAAATTGATAGGTCCAAAACTGGTTATGGAAATAGTTCCAAATGGTAGGACTATTCAACAGTACATAATGGTTGCTCAAAGTCTACAAAATATCTATGCTGATAATAATAGAAGATAACTATAGTTTGATTTTGGAGACATAGTATTTTTATAAATATATCTTTGGAATAAAGTGATGAGATTTGGGAAGAAGGGAAATCATAGTTATTGATACATCGACCCCTTAGATATTATTGAGAACATCAGATTTGTGGAATATAGACTAACACTCCCACATAACCTATCTCAAGTACATGATGTTTTCCATGTATCCCTCCGGAGAATGTACATACCATACCCTTCAAAAGTACTCAATATAGTGTTTGTACCATTCGAGAATGATATCTTATATGAGGAGCAGTAAGTGAAGAACATAGATTATAGAGAATAAGTACTATGAAATAAGACAATACACCTAGTCAATGTGTTCTAGAGAAACCATGTGTTTGAAGAAGAAATGTGCGAACCCGAGGAAGTGATGAAATAGATTTTCCCTCGTCTCTTTTAATGTACTAAATTAAAATTTTGAGGTAAAATTTTCTTAAGGAGGGATGATAGTAACGACCCGAACCGTTATAAATACATTTCTCCTTTTTATTTAATTAAATAAATTATTATACAGTATGTTTATAAAAAACACATGAAATTATATTTTCTCAATTGGATTTAAAATAACTTTATTTATCAATTACATTGATAATATAGTCATCTATAATTCATCACTTAATTATTATAAATATTGAGTTTTGACAAATCTAATTTAAAGAAACAAAGGAAGTTATAGCAACAACTAGTGGGATCATACCTTATAAATCTCATTTATCGAAGAATTCAAAAGAAATTGTATCACTAGTATTTTACGTTGACCAATCCCCATATTATATATAAAAAAGGTATCATGATTTATACTATTTTTGGGATAAGTTTAAGCTCATCGAGATCACAACCCAAACCATGTATGTTAATCCAGCCCATGAAAGTCTCATCGTCACACACTTTAATCTTAAAGACATCATTGGTGTACTAAAGGGATATGTATTAATACCCTATAATTATGAGTATTTAAATTATTGTATATATATTTATGAATATATTTTCAACGTATTAAGGTTTCTTTATAAATTATTTTTATCTTTATATAATAAAACTCAAACAATATTTTGGGTAATATTCAAATTACATTAATGAATTGATTATTATTAGTTAATGGATGTTTAAAATAAATTAAATTCTTTTAAAATAATTTTATTAAATAATTTTTATTAAATATATATGATGATATTGTTTTTTTGGTCAAGTGTACTTTTTATGAGGGGTCAAAACTATTATTGTCAAAAAAACTCGCATTTCTCAATAAATATTGATAAAAATTTTATAAGTGAAAATAAAAATATTTGGAGGAATATTTAGATAAAATGATATTACTTATGGAATCATAACATCAAAATTATCCAATGGTGATATTTTTCTACATTTCTAAGATAGTTGAACTTCTAAATAAAAATAAAATACCGTAAAAATATATATTGTGTATTATGAAATCCTATGACCAAAAAGTGATTTAATAAATAATATAAATGGTATAACCGACCAAATAAATGTTTTTAATTTAATATAATTTTAATTTATGTTAATTGTACTAATTTTATAATGACTTTATGAATAATACAAAACTATTTATATGTTCTAAGGTTTGAAAACAATTTATTTAAGAGTATGAATCACATCCACTTAATAAATGGTATTATTTTATAAATTTATGTCATTGGACTTATAAAATAATGATAAAAAATACCATTTTTCATAAACCATGGTAAATACTATTAAACAGTTTTTGGTTTTGGTCATTTTATTATGTATTTACTAAATCCAAAATAATAAAAAAATACCAATCCTTTTCTATGTAAACCCACCCAAACGACCATTTCTCTTAACTAAAACATCTGAGAGCACATTACTACTTTTCCCAACACTCTATATAGTCCTCTCATGTAACCCTCAATCCCTCAATAATCCCCATCCAAGAGTTTGTAGTCACACATTAATGTAAAATATTTCTTTCTTCTCATTTCCATTCAAGCACGCCAATTATGTTATGTCTCTTAAATTCTATTCTGTTGTGTTGGGATATTTTCTTACACAATAACCCTACAATAATTTTAATTTATATGTTATGATAGACCCAATTAATCCTCATTAATCCTCCAATTATCCATTATTTTAAGTTATTATTGTACTGGAATATAGTTATGAGTCATTTTTTATGTATGTTTCTTCATTAACATTTCCCTTCTATTTCCAAATTGTAATGTTGTGATATGATTTTCCATGTCCCTATTACAACCCATTTAATTTATATGGAATTATATACCCAATTTTATATCATCAAAAAAATTTAAATATTTAAGTGACATTTTTATGCTACTGAAATATCATCGGCATTTTCCGTGCCAAAAAACAATTTGTTAATACCATACCCATTTTATATCAAAGTTGTTCACATTTATGATCGTATAATTTTTTATTATGGAGTTAAATTTATGTATTATACCCTCCTTGAACTTTTAATAATTTATTATGATGAAATAATTCATGTTTTATTATCTATTTGGAGGACTGTGGTGGGAGAATGAAATTAATGTGATGGGTGTACATGAATTTATACAGCACTATAATGCTTTGGGTAATGTTTAGTCCCATGAGACATCATGTTAGGACAAGGAGTGTGAATAATTCCTTTATAGAAATTTTAATGTCATTATGTCTTTTTATTTATCCTTGACCTATGTTTATGATGCATTTTTTTATGTTATTTCTATATTTCCTATGTTATGATTATTATTCTTTATAATGCCTTATTATTCATGTTTATAGTTACTAATAATTTTATGCCTCATTGATATGAATATTATATTTCATGTGTCACATTATTCTATGTTTAATTCCATAATAGACTATATAACACACCAATTTCTTATGTTTTTCACCATTTAATCCCTTGTAGTTTTCAAAGCCATGTAATTTTAGAATCATGCCAATGAATTTTCCAATAATTTTATTGTATCTTATGTTGAAGATGTTTTGCTTTGTAAAATACACTATAATTCTTGAAATCTTATGTTAAATTTTGTGAAATTTTATGTAATACATCATTTATTAATGTGAAAAAAATATCAGGGTTGTTATATATCATACCATATAGGATTTCATTATAACCTTTTATTTCATCTTTATTAACATTTCTCTATTAAAATTACTTTTCGTGGTGAGAACTGTTTTTTTACAAGTATGTTTTTCTATACAAATTTTGATCCTTGTATAATTATAATGGATAAATGATATCTAAAATGTTAATAATGATATAAAGCTATAATATATTCATTATTTACATATTTGGAGTCATATATAAATGGTAGACATAGAAAAATTTATTATTCAGTGCATGGTGATGGTAGACTACTTATACATATGAATGATGTCTTCACTTTTCAGTGGATGGAATGAAATAAATTTTAATAACAGTCTTTCATATATTAATTATTCTATAATATATATTCATTAAAAATATCTTTATTACCCTCTAGATAAAATGGAAATGAAAAAACAGTTACATCGACCAATAAAGGTGGTAGTCCACACATATTCCCAAGCAACATAATCATTTTAAAATTTATTTGAATGTAATAATTTGTATATTATATTATCATTACTGAAATAATTACATCATAAATATCATATACAAACATTGAACTAATCACAACACAAATTCATAAAATATGGTTATGAAAAATGAATTTTATTGCTTAGTGGATACAGTAAGTTGTATGTACGCATGGGAGATAAATTCAAGTCCAATTTTAAGAAATATAGTGTGGATAATTGTAGTATAATAATAAAAATATTTAAGTACATTTAGGATTCTAAATTTTTTATTTTTGATAAATTCCATAGATTTATAAATGGTAAAATAAAATTTTAAATGAATGTGATCAGTTAAAGAGAGTAAATTTTCTTTGAATAATCAATTTTAGATTGTATATTAATAACCATAGGGTTAGTAATTTTGGAATACTAGTATCTCTATAATATGTATTTGGATGTTTAGAAATGGTTTTTTTGTTTTTTGTAGAGGTTGAAAACTCAAATTGGTGTAAAAAAGATAAACTAGGGGTGTCCTTTTATAATGGAGGGAGAGTAAACACATGCAATTAATTAAAAGAAAAAACTATAATAATGTCATTCTCAAGTAAAATGATTTAAAATTGAAATAAATTAAAATAAAAACATTATATGTTCCAAATAAAATTATCCAAGGGAATTTAGATATGTTTCTTTATCCAGTTAAACATTATCTTTTTTATTACCAACTCATTAACTATTTTTTACCTTAATCACTGTAAGAACTATTTAAATCTTAAAAAGTTATAAATTTTACCATAAATGGATATTTGTCCCATAAACAGACCATGGTTGATATTTTCAACCATGCTCCATTCTCTTAAACTACAGTAATATTTTTATAAATATTTAATCGTATAATAAAATATTTATTATTATAATATATCATTAATGATAATTTTAGAACTATTCGTTTAATTTGACATTAAGTTACACATAAAAAGATAGAGCTAAAAAAATAATTTAACATAATAATGATATGTTATATTAATGTTTAAAATTCTTGTAAACTATAACACACTAAAATTATATTACCATTGATGTTATTGAAATCATTTTTTATTTTTCTATTATTCAACGAAATAGGGTATTATTGTTCCATAATAATTTAAGGAAATTATATAAATAATAATAATTAGAAATAAATTACCGTCATAAAATTAATATCTATATTCTCAAAATAAATAGTAATATTGATACACGCCATTATTTTTTCTATGTGAACATATAATATATATTTAAAAGTAAGGGAGTGACATTTTGTATTTTTCTTTCCCTAAAACATTATACATGTCATTATCATGCATAGGTGTACCTTAAACAATTTAAGTTTGAGAATAAAATAATAAGGGTTGAATCACAATAATTAAATAATTATTATTAAGGTATATGGTGACCTTAATATCAATTTTTAACATTTTTAATCCTAATTTACTCTTTATCGAGGTGCTCAGTTTTACTACGATTACTATTAAAAATGAAAAAAATAAAAGGAAACTATTTACCAAATTGTTTCGTCCTCATTAAAAACATGGAATCCATTTTTAGAAATTAAAATTCAATAATTAGTATAATTTTACATTTAACAAAGTGCTCAAAATTAAAAGAAATATATTTATTTGGAAAATACATTTTTAAGCATAAAAATGAATTTATTTCCAGACCCTAATTAAAGAAATTTGATGAATGATAAAAAAATTATTTATTATATAATATATATACATTTAATTAAATATTTTCACAACTTGTTTTTATTTTAATTAATTTTTATAAAAACATATTACATCCATAAAATTTTGTTGTTTATAAAAACATCTCACCAGTTTTCAGAAGGTATTGAATCTCATTTTGAATTATTTGATAACCAAAAAATTCATTTACACCTATATAATTCCTAAATGTTTCATAATTTAGTTATTCCTATTTTTACCCTCCAATCATGTGGCTAGGTGATAATGGTCACACTAAAAAATAATTTTTTAATAGTATATCGGGGACCGTTTAAACTCAATGTTGTGTGTAAAATAAGCTATAAAGGAAAAAAATATGGATAAATTTATCACAAAACCACATGGTGTTACATAATACTAAAGATAAATTTAATTCCACCATTGAAAATATTTCACTCTAAAACAAAAAATTGAGGATATCTTTGTTCCATTGCATCACCAATGTCCCAAATATATTTTACGAATTAATGATTCCTCGATAAAACATTTACCAGGTGAGTAGTCTTTTTCAATAGAACATTATATCTATGATCATATATTTATACCAAACATTCTTCATTGGATTTTTATACCCATTGATTCTTAAGGACTCACACTGGTCGAGAGGATGGGTAGTTTCTCTTGTCACACTATTTTTGTGGAATTGTTTCCTACTCTGGAACTTTTTATTATATTTAAGACATGTTGACGAATCTCTTACTAATCCCAATATGGGGCCAGTTACCCTAAAAATGATTATACATTATGTCTCCTTTATAAAAAAATAATTGGAGATATCATTATTGAATCCATATGTATTTATATAATTTACATTATAAATTTCAAAGTAATTAATTAGTTCCAATATGTTTAAGCCATATAACCATGAACTTTGGAATTAGATACCATGCAGGGATGTAGTTAATATTCCATGGAGTGGATTGAGCCATTATGGGGAATTCTACATATCCTATTTATTACTTGAATATAAATTCACATAATTCATTAAATATCATACTCTATAATATAATGTAGAACATATATATGTTTGGAAACTAGGCACCGAGTATTTTCAATCGAGTCCCAAGGAGACATCCTACATAACGTAGTTATAGTATGAATCTGTGATATCATAGTTTTCTCATTCCCTTGAGAAATTCCCCAAGGTATATTACCTCATATGGGTTGGTTTATATCATTACACTCATTTTCAATTACATATAAAAATGTCCCATGATGTTGGAGACTTGTGATGCCAAGGTTTTGTTTATTTCCACTCCCAAAGCATGTGCGAGGAATTCTTATTGTCAGATACATTGGATGGAAAGTTATCATCCTCATTGCTTAAGGATACATGAATTATGTGGTGGTACTACCCTAGGTATGTTTATTATGGATCCTGAGCCTTAGTAAGGAATCCTATATCTCCTGGTTATTGAATGAATCAATGTCCTCATAGTTTAGTAGGTTTTTTAGTCCACTAATAGATGAGGTAATATGATCTGCCAATAGGAATGATTGCGTTGGGATGGGTGACAACTCATAGAAATGGTAAGGATTACATTGAGGTGGATGACCATTTGAATATGGAGATCATTTATTAGGAAGTAATCCTATATGTCTATGTTATGAAAAGAATCAGTGTCATCACATTTTAGTTGGTTTCTTCTCCCGATGATGGGTGCGGTAATATCATCATCACAGGGGAATGATTGGGTCATGACCGTGGAAATTTCGAAGACATAACGAGGCTTACAGACCCTACCTAAATAAATTTGATGAATTCTAAAAAAATTATTGATTATATAATATATATACATTTAATTAAATTTATTCATCACTTGTTTTTAATTAAATTTATTTTTATAAAAACATATTACGTGCGTAAATTTTTTATATAAAAATATCCCCTGAGTTTTCAGATGGTTTTGATTCTAATTTTTAATTATTTCATAACCAATGAATTCTTTTACACCTATATAATCTTTAAATGTTTTATAATTTAGTTATTCCTATTTCTACCCACCAATCAAATAGATTTTACAAATTAATGATTACTCAATAGAACATTAACCAGGTGAGTAGTCTTGTTCCTTTGAACTTTATATCAATGATCAAATATTTTTACCAATCTTTCCTCGTTGAAAGACCAATTATTGAATGCCTTATGAGTTCAGTATATGTGAATGATAAAATATGTATTTCTTTCAGAGGGATACATCTAACTCATAGTGAACAAGGGATATGTTCTTTGGAAGATCTAATCGATAAACTAGTATCCATAGTCAATAAAAAATATTAAAGAGGCCAATATACATTGGTCTCATATTTCTATTCTTTATGAGTCACATAACATCTCTCCATGGATATATCAGTAGAAACACCTTATCACCATCTTTAAACTCTTGATCTTACTGATGATTGTTTATTAACATAAGAGCTTATTGATAGGTGCATTTCTAGCCTAGAGGATGACTGTGAGGTGTTCACTTCAATCACATTCATTAATTTCATGTTGAAATTTTTGTTCAAAATGGAAACTTCCTATGGTTCCCTTATTAAAAACTCAGTATGAGCCTCCTTCACAAAGGCAATTGGTCAGTTGGATTTTCAGACCCAATGACACTTAGGGACTCACACTAATCGAGAGGATGGGATGTTTCTCTTGCCACGTCGTTTTTGTGGGAATTGTTTCATACTCTTGAAATCATTATTTTATTTAAGACATTTTGAAGAATCTCTTACTAATCCCAATATGGGGATACTTACCCTAATAAAATGATTATATGTTATGTCTATTTTACAAAAAAATAATGGGAGATATTATTATTGAATCTATATATATTTATATAATGTGATACATAAATTTAATAGTAATGAATTGGGGCTTATATTTTTAAGCCATATAACCATGACCTTTGGAATTGGATACCACGTAGGGACGTAGTTAATATTACAAGGACTGGATTGAGACATTATGGGGCATTCTATATATCCTATTTATTACTGGAATTTAAATTCACATAATTCATTAAATACCATATTTTATACATAATGTAGAACATGCATATGATTGGAAACTAGGAAGCGAGTATTTGCAATCGAGTCCCAAGGAGACATCCTACATATCCTGGTTATAGTAGGAATCTGTGTTATCATTGTTTTCTCATTCCCTTGAGAGATCCCCCAAGGTAGATTGCCTCATATGGGGTGGTTTATATCATGATACACATTTTTGATTACATATAAAAATTTCCCTTGATGGTGGAGATTTGTGATGCCAAGGATTTGTTCATTTCCACTCCTAATACCTATGTGAAGAATTCTTGGTGTGAGAAACATTTCATGTAAAGTGATCATCCTAATTACTTATGGATATGGGAATTATGTGGTCGTACTACCCTAGGTTTGTTTATTATGGATCCCTATCCTTAGTAAGGAATCCTATATCTCCAGGTTATATAAGGAATCAATGTACTCATAGTTTAGTACGTTTTAGTCCACTGATGGATGTGGTAAGATGATCTGTCAATGGGAATGATTGGGTTGGGATGGTTGAAAATTCATGGAAATGGTACGGATTACACTGAGGTGGATGACCATTTGAATATAAAGTTCATTTATTATCAAGGAATCCTATATGTCTATGTTATGAAATGAATTAGTGTCACCATAGTTCAGTTGATTTCTTCTCTCGATGATGGTTGATGCAATATCATCAACACAGGGGAATGATTGGGCCATGATAGTGGAAATTTCTAAGACATAACGAGTCTTACAGACCCTGGCTAATGAAATTTGATGAATTCAAAAAAAAAATTGATTATATAATATATATACTTTAATAAAAAAATTCAGAAATTGTTTTTAATTTAATTTAATTTTATAAAAATATATTACAATCATAAAATATTGATTTTCATAAAAACATCTCCCTAGTTTTCAGATGGTTTTCATTCTCATTTTGAGTTATTTGATATCCAACGAATTCATTTACACATATATAATCCTTAAATGTCTCAAAATTTATTTATTCCTATTTCTACCTTCCAATCAAATAGCTTTTACGAATTAATGATTCCTCAATAGAACTTTAACCAGGTGAGTAGTCTTGTTCCTTAGAACTTTATATATATGATAAAATATTTAAACCAATATTTATTTGTTGAAAGATATATTATGGTATGACTTATGAGTTCAGTATATGTGAATGCTCAAATATGCATTTCTTTCATAGGGATACATCAAACACATAGAGAACATGGGAGATGTTCTATGGAAGATCTAATCAATAAACTAGTATCCGTACTCAATAAATAATAGTAAAGAGGCCAATATACCTAGGGATCATATTTTGATTCTTTATGAATCACATAACATCTCTACTTGGATATATCCATAGAAACATTTTTTCACTAGCTTCAAACACTAGATCTTACTGATGATGGTTTATAAACATAAGAGCCGACTGATAAGTGAATTTTTAGACTAGAGGTTGACTGTGGGGAGTTCACTTCAATCACAATCATTAATTTCATATCACTATTTTTGTTCAAAATGGAATCTTCCAATGGTTTCCTCTTTAAAAACTTGGTATGAGCCTACTTCCCAAAGGTAATTGGTTAGTTGGATTTTTCAGACCAAATGACGCTTAGGTACTCACATTGGTCGAGAGGATGGGAGGTTTCTCTTGTCTCACCCTTTTTGGGGGAATTGTTTCCTACCCTGTAACTCTTTATTATATTTAATACATGTTGAATAGTCTCTTACTAATCTTGATATGGGTCTAGTTACCCTAAAAAATGATTATACATTAAGTCTATTTTACAAAAAAAATAATGAGAGATATCATTATTGAATCCATATGTATTTATATAATGTGCTTCATAAATTTCATATTAATTAATAGTTTCTTATATGTTTAATCCATATAACCATGAAATTTGGAATTGGATACCAAGCAAGGACTTAGTTAATATTCCAGGGAGTGGATTGGGCCATTATGGGGCATTCTACATATCCTATTTATTACCGGAATTTAAACTCACAAAATTCAATAAATACCACACTATTTAACATTATGTAAAACATACATATGTTTGGAAACTAGGCACCGATTATTTGAAATCTAGTCCCAAGGAGACGTCCTACATATCCAGGTTATAGCAGGAATTTGTGTTATCATAGTTTTCTCATTACCTTGAGAGATCCACCAAGGTAGATTACCTCATATAGGGTGGTTTATATCCTGATACTCATAGTCGATTACAGATAAAAAATTTCCTTGATGGTGGAAACTTTTGATGCCATGTTTTTTTTCATTTTCTCTCCCAATGATTGTGTGAGGAATTCCTGGTGTGAGAAACATTGGAGGGAAAGTGTTCATTCTCATTACGTATGGATACAGGAATTATGTGGTGGTACTTCCGTAGATATGATTATTGTGGATCCTGAGCCTTAGTAAGGAATCCTATATCTCCAGGTTATATAATGAATCAATGTACTCATAGTTTATTCTATTTTTAGTCCACTGATGGATGGGGTACGATGATTTACCAATGGGAATGATTGGGTCGGGATGGTTGACAATTCATGGAAATGGTATGGATTACACTGAGGTGGATGACCATTTGAATATGGAGCTCATTTCTTCGGAAGAAAGCCAATATGTCGATGTTATGAAAAGAATCAGTGTCATTATAGTTCAGTTGGTTTCTTCTCCCGATAATGGGTGAGGTAATATCATCAACACAGGGGAATGATTGGGTCATGATGGTAGAAATTTCAAAGTCATAATGAGACTTTTAATGAGGTGGATTCCCATTTGAATGTGGATAATGGGAATTAGTAAGACATCATATGAATCATGCGTATAGAAGGTATCAAATTAATTAAATTTCTGTTGGTTTTCTAATCTACTGAGAGTTGTGTTACGATTATCACCCCATGGGAATGAATTGGTCTCAACAGATTAAATGTTAGAGAAATGATGGTGATTACATCACAGTGAATTCTTTATTTTATTTTGGTCTCGAGTATGAATCAGTTCTATGTATCCATGTTATGGATATAATCATGGTCCTCATAGTTCAATTGGATGGGGCTTACACACTAATGTTTCCCTTATATGGGGTACATGTCATGTTATAATATTAGTTAGGGATTATAGGTTCTGGTTGACCATATCTTTATAGAGTCTTATGACATGAATGATATTATTCTTGTAGCTCCCTATGACCAAATTCTCTATGATCAGTGTGAGAAAAAAGGTATGGAAAAAATCGGTCTCATTTTTGTTTTTTGTGGTAATCATATAATTGGTGAGCCCTTTATAGGTTTTATATGAAGTATGGGCCTTAGGTAGGCAACCTATGAGTCCTAGATATAGATAGAGTCATAGTATTCATAGTTCATTGATTGGACACTATATAATGACGTATCCTTTATTATTCGGTATTAAACAATGAAGGTTAACAAGGTTTTCATGTCCAAGGATTCACTTCTACCATGTCCTTCCTGTGTTCCTAATATGTGTTGTTTGATCACTTTTCAGTCCTTGATTGTCAGCCTCAGCTATTGAAGAGTGTCTTCCTAACATACTCGGAGAAAATCACATGATTCATTTGACTTTTATGAGGAGCACCACTTATCCAATATGTTATGTTAGAGGGTTCTCACATGGTCAAGACATACTATTCTAGAGGATGTTGCAAAACCGTGATGGTTTTTCATGGAATCCATCACATGACACCAGTTGACATGTCCATAGGGATTCACATGATTGAACAAAGTTGTTGAATTTTCATCAAAAGAGATGGACGACACACTTTATGGATGTCATGATACACCAAGAGACGTATCTGGAGGAGGACACATGATCTATCTTACATTCGTAGAGGACATCGTGTGACCTGGATGGCGTAAATGGAGAGAATCACAAGAGCTATTTAACATGACTAGATTCTACTACAAGACTCAGATGGATGTACTAGTGTCACCATATTTGTTGGGATATATGTCTTATGAACACTGTAAATATTGGATGTAAATCACATATGGCTTTGTGAGACTATGTTGTCTTGTTTGGGGGATCCATATGACTTTCTTTGACTTTTCTAGAGGACATCATGTGGTCCAAGTAGTATTACAAATGAGCTTCAAGCAAGATGGGTGACATTTGCAGGTGTTGTCACATATAATAGGTTATTTGTGAAAAGATAATGAGGTTCAATATATATGTTCTTCACATATGTCAGCCACCTTTTAGTCTGTTCTATTATTTTATCATGAATGTGTTTTATTTGTTCAGTGTTAGATCGTTTTAAGACTCAAATTGTATAATAGATATAGATGATGTTTTTTCTGTATCCTTATTGTTGTATTTAATGTGATCTATGTGTAATCATTGATGATCTTATCTATGCTCTATGACTTCTCTAGTTCTTCCCCAAATCATACCTGATGGTGATATTTTTTGGTCATGAGATCAGATGTTTTGAGAAATATATTATAGATCTGGTGTGAGGTTACAAGAGTTTATATTTCCATAAAGAGTAGTAGTTCATTTATCATGATGGTGTTTCTGATTTATAGACCTCATCATCCCAGGTTTCACCACTTTTTGTGGTACGTATCATAAAAATCTAGTCTAAAGTCAGTGGGGGGAATCAGTGTCACACATCATCAGAAGGTCCTAAAGTGGACCACTCTGGGGGATTTTCATTTCTTTCACTGAATAAGGGATCATCGTATAAATGAATTCTTTATTTGATTATTTCCAATCAATTGGTATTTTTTTCTAATTAGCACATACCATGGTAATTTCAAAACGTTCATGCTGATATGTCCAATGGACATCGCAAGATTAGGGTGCCTATTGAGAGGCCTTATCATGATCTCAAAAGACCTTTCTAGGATTTCCTACAAGATGATTATGAATTCTTGGGGGATTTCATGAAATCATACTTTCTTGTCATGTGTTCTTGAAAGTTCATGTTTCAGACATCCTAGGCTAGTTACTGGGGTTTTAGGACCTCGAGAGGTTCCCACCTCCACAGCCTTTTTATTTACATTGATTATTTTAAAATGTTTGGTACATTCACAAGGTTGTTTATATTATGTCTAGAACAATCACATTATTATACAATGATGCATAGTGTGACCGAAAAGGCCATAAGTAGATGTGTAACAAATCCATCTCTTTTTTCTATGGTTAAAAGGGGGAAGCACAAGGTATCCTAGACGTACCTGAGGCCCTTCACGTGGTGAGGATTTCAAGCCAGTTGGATTTCATGAGAAAAGGAAGAGATTTTGATGGGTTCATCGGGTGTATTGTAGACCTATATGGGTGCGTCACATGAATTTTATTACCACAATATGCTCTTATCTCCTCTAATGTTATTTCCGTTGTCTATTTTACAAATTATCGGATCTCATATGTTTTTCAATTGTCTATTGACGAAAGTATTTATCCGCATCAGTGATGAGTCACATTAATTTTATGACTATAATAGACTCTATCCTTTTGGATATTTTTCTTCTTTTTTTGAAGGAATTTTTTATTAGTTTTTCAAGTATATTCCCGTTAAAATTTTTCCCATCCTGAGAGTGATTTCCTGGAAACTGTTGTGTGACCACTGATTTCATGAGGTGTCATCAAAAGTGAAAAAGTTATTTTCAAAATATTTATTGTTATATCATCCATAGGTTATGTTCTATACATGGATCCAACATCTGACCTCATCGTGGTCATGCGATTGCTTATCCATTAGGGGTGTATTTGATTTGAGAGTCATTTTCCACCTTCTTCTTAGAATTTCTAGTAAAATAATACTCATATTCATGTATCTCTTCCATTTTGAATCTATCTATTCTCTTTTGTTTGGCGTCAACATCCCCCCCCGATGAGTAATGTCTACGAGGATATGGTCTTGGTTCTAAGGATTGTAAATTCCCACCAGAGTCTTTTTCACTATCACAAATCGGTGTCTTGAGAAATGCTCGGTCTACAAAGACATGTTTGGTATTCCATAAGATCCCTATAAATAGGTAAGTATAGGGGTATTAATTAATTTACCACTCATTTATATAGATCTCTTTCCATTCATCCTTTATGAAACCTTGACACAGTTCCCTCTAGCAAGACCTTCTGGTGAAACATCATCAGGATCACATTTCGAAAGAACTCCTCCACAATACTACTTTTTTCCAAGCACCCACTCAAATAAACATATGAAATCATCTTTAGTGATTGTTTGAAATTTTGATATGGGTATTCTCAATCCGTTGGAGGGTTTCATGACATTTTCTAGCTTGATCGCATGATCCTTAGAGTGTTATGAGGCTCATGTGACCATGTCTAGGTCACATGATCATGATTATTATGATGATTTTGTGATTATGCAATTCCTTGTGGGTTTATGGGATCGAATATATCTTCAAGAGTTATGAAAATCGTTAATCCATAATGTGATCTATGAATTTTATACTGATTTATATTGTGCGTATGATGATGCTCGTTTATTATGACATTTATTTGTTAGGAATCTATTTTATCTCTCTAATATATACTACGTACTTTGGTTAAAGTAGCATCTAGATCACATAAAATATACTATTTTATATACAATCGTAGGGAAATGGTATATATAAACTACAATATTAACCCCCCCCCCCCCCGATATCAGGTGGATTCTAATAACAAGGTTTTGAGGATGTTCTTATCTTCTGTTCTCTAGAAGTATCCCCTTTATCACTAACTTATTCTATATGGGTAATACTTTATAATCATTGATGAAATTCCTTCATCAGACATCAATATATTCCCTTGTTAGGTGTCAAATTCTCTTGACTATTTTCAGATGTGAATTTCTCAGTATGGTCGGTTGGTCACATATTGATCCCATGGGTTGTCTTATATGTTGGAAAACACTCCCTTGGGCCCAGATTGCTGTGAATTTTCTCATCATCCAATCTCCTAGAGCTACAAGATTATATTCTTATCTTCAATGAAAAATTCCAGTATATGATGGAACGTAAAATGGGATCAAAATACTATTGGTAATTTCTCGTAAGAATGGGAGTGAAAATTCTGGGTTAGGGAAAGCTGTTTAGAGTTTGGTGACTAGTTATATAAGGTCCATATTTTTTAATTAGTATGCATTTCCCAAGTTATTTTCTATCGCTAGCTCAGTCTTATTTCAGAACTAATCATCCATTGGTTCCCTAACACCATCTCATTTCAATTATCCAATGGTGGGGTGGGAATTATCCTAAGGTATATATACAAACTAAGATGGATCACCACTCTTATACAGATGTAAAATGATTTTTTCCATGTTGTAGATGTGTGGGATAACCCTTTTCAGACTCAAGTCTTTGAAAGGTACATGCTCGTCATTTTGAAGGAGATGTTAAGGAATGACCTGGCCTTGCACTTTCTTATCTTCTTCATGAATTGGATTAGAATTTTCCTCTATCACGGTGGGGTTAGTCTAACCACCACCTTCCCCCATTGTTTCACATCCCAGTACCTTCATGATAGTGATGGATTTTATTAGTACAATTAAGAATTTAGGTATCATACCTCATGGGGATATCAAATGTCGTCATAGATGACTTTGAGACTTGGGATGGAGGGATTTATAGAAAAATTCTTGAATATATGGCTTTTCATAAATGGGGATGGACGTTTAAGAATCTAGATATGTATGCTGGTAATGGCAGTACAAATGGAATAGGGGAAATTTCTCAATCATTTAGTTCCAACCCTTGAAAGTATTTACCTGTACATGGTCCATATTCAACAGGGTATCACCCCCTACAGGATTATTGAACCCTTTTAGTTTTTATTCAACAGTATATAGAATTATTCCAATTGCCAAAAATATTATAATACATTAGGATCTCAAATTACATATCATGAACTAGATTACTGAATATATCTAGGGTTCAGACTATGTCACTAATCTCCGGAAATGTTAAAAATGTGACAAGTTGATCTGATAACATTGATTTTACCCCTTACCATATGCATATAGAGATAACAATTGACAATGGTATCATCTCCCAAAATGAATGTTTTTATATGATCATCCTTTAAGACATGGTCCTTGTGGCTAGGATGGATGGGCTGATCATCCCTGATCCACATACACTTTATCAGTTTTCTCATTATTTTGGATTCACCTGATGGTTCTCCCCTCACCTTTTATCTAGTGAGTGAGAATATAGGTATCCTAGTATCATCCTCTAGTTTTTGATGATTTTCAAATGTGATGACACTAATTTTGAGATCATTCATATACTATATGATTATCTCTCCTTCCTTACTTGGAATTATCTCCATTCTTGGGTAGTATCCTTTATAGGTGGTATGCTAAGATGACTATTAAATCATTTATAAAATTAGTTCTCCTTACCAATAACTATGTCTATGAAAATTATGTAATTTATTAAAGAATTAAGAGAGACATTGAGGCAGAATACTCAAGATAAATATGGTCATTATAATAGTGGGACCAATTTTTTTGAGGAAATAATTCCTCTGGTAGAAGTGAAGAGTGATGCCTCTATTAGAGGGAGGTTATATAGATCCCCTTCTCTTATCTCTTTTCCATCTCAAATGACTATTTCTATTATTGGAATGAATGTCCCATCAATCATTAATGATCATACACAACATATGATGATATGGAAGCACATTTATTCCTTAAGTACTGATAATCCATTAAAAACAGTATATGACCATGTACAACACCTTTATCAAATATTTAATAAAATGGGTGGGTGGATTTGACTGAAAAGAACTATAAGAAATCATGAAGAAAATTGTACATACGATGAAATATTTCACAATCAATGAGAGGGGATTGTATAACATAGCCGAAGAAGAAACCTTTTTGAGTAGACGAATCAAGAATTTTAGTAACTAAAGAATGGTTTCTAGTTGATATCTAAATTTCAAGCCTATATGGATTCCTACATTCTGAAAATATGGGAATATGAGGAAATTGTTGCTCTCCATAGGCATGAGCTTTCAAAATCCTCATCCTCATTGGAATCTGATTGAAAGAGAGTTGAGGAGAAAAAAAATTTGTGTGAGACTCTTCATCCTGGGGAAGAAGTATAAAAGGATGGATGATTGGATCTTTATCATTCAATTGACACATCTCAATAGACTCCTGCAAACATGGCCATCTAGGACGATCTGATTATAATATAGTTTCACCATTGATATGCTCTCTGGTTTTGATGAAATTCTGAAAGAGACTCTGAACTGTGGATATTCCTCCTATTTAATATTATTAATGTATTAATTTCATGAAATTATATATATATTTTGTCCTGATCTTCTTTCATTCATGATGTGCATGATCTTTCATTGATCTAATATTACTTGAATTACCAACAATACACATCATTTAAATAATATCATATGAACCAAAATATCTAGTTCTAAATATTAAAATTATAATATACTCTTATCATGAAGTTCGCACAAATTCCCACTAACATGATATTCCTTAACGATGTATATTATCTTGAAATCATGAGATCAATCGATTCATTAAAGGATAATTGGGTAGAATAGATGTCCCAAAGGGAAAGTGTTTATCTTTTTCTAGATCTGATAGGTTTGTGGATCATATCATGATTCATTACAATTATATATAATGGCTTATACAATATATTCTACTCTTCAATACTAAATAAAAATTGTTTTTTGGGTTAGGGTCTTTTTGGCCGGTCATTCCATCATAGTTGTTTATGGGTTTTTATCGCAGACCATCAATGTGTGTAGTTTATGGGCTTTTATCAAGGTCCTTATATTGTTTTATTTTTTGTACTTTTAGCTCAGACCTAATATTTTTATAGTTTAGGGTATTTTAGTTTGATCTATTATAACTATTAATTAGGATCTTTTCACTTTATCGTTCTATCACTATGGTTTAGGGTCTTTGTGCTCAGATATTTTGTCACATTTTTAGGGTATTTTACCTCAAACCTTCACGATGATCGTGGAATATGGTGAATACATTCTAGAGATGACACAAAACACTCTTGTGTGTTGATTTCTACAATGGTTTTTTTCAAGGCTATCGAGGTATAGGGATCCTTTCCTCTAGGGAGGATATGCCTCTAGTTGGTTGGTCAAGGCCCTTAAGTGTTGGTTTAATTTCCAAACAGAGGTGTCTCCAGACTTTTCCAAGGTTCATGGACGGTTTATGGGAGTAATATCGGTTGTGGGTGATATACTCGGGATTCCAGGTCCACCTGTATAGTTTTAATATGTGTGATATAAGTCATAACCCGAATGTTTGATTCCTTGAAAATTGGACGGGTTATACATGTTAGAGTTGACCAATAACATACTGAGGTTCGAGGTTCCAAAAAAGTGTTTCAAGGGATAACAAGGATTGAAGCCTTTTTCAAGAAATATATATATTCCTTTAGTTTGTAGGTCAACGACCTTATTATTTCATATCATGGTCACAAAAAATATGATCACAACTTCTATATGAGGGCCATGAATTATTATTAAGGACTAAATAATCAACACAATCTGGTTTTTCATGGGAGGAATGAAATGCATGCAGAGGTTTGGAACCCGATGGTAGTTTATATATTAATTATAAATTTTGTTCCCTACACCGTATGGTTTCAAATCAAGAGGTGTGTCCCATCAATGCTTTGAAAATTAAGTTTCGCATTTGGGCCTTGATAATGGGTAAAAAACAATGTGAAGTAACATCTAGGATGCCTAATTCCCTCACATAGTTGTGTATGGATAATTTAAATCATGTTCCAAGGTGCTCCGGTTGGGAGGCTTATATGGGAAAATAATACCACGAATGACCCCAAACACATTGAGGTGGTGAGACCTACTAATGTGATTTCATAGATTGCAATTATCAGAAATTTATTTAGCAGCGTGACACATTCGGTTGATGAGAATATGCACATATTCAGGAGCCATAGACATACATACATATTCAAGAAAAGGGTATCTTAAATATAGATATCATTTCCAATGGCCATGTAAGTTTTATGGTGATATGAGCCACCCAAATCATGAAGTGTGATTTTTTGAATGTGTAATATCCAATAATGTTTTTTACACCCTAATATTTTTGTGACTTCCAATCATAAATATTTTCATGGGGATGATATGTGAAAAATCATTAGTGTAATTTTTTTTCGAAACTATCGATTTTATCAAGTATAGATCTATTTTCACTAGGGATGCATATTATGACCTATAATATTTCTTCCTTATTTATTAGAACCCTATTTTTTTTGGAAAAACTAGAGATGATTTTTGGGAGTAAAGACATGACTTTTTCTTTGTTATACAATTTTTGGTTTTCAATCTAACATGCTTTGTGCCTCTTTCACTAACAATTTAAAGTCATGTTATTTGGACCATTACAGGATAGATTTTAAGGACATATATTTTTCCTAGAGTTATAGTAGTCTATGTTTATGATAGACATGAACCTAATATGGGGAATTATACACATTATATTAATTAGGATACTTATGGTCAAGATTACCACATCATTCTTCTAATAAGTAGATGGAAATATTGAAAATCATGGATCCAGGTTCTCAGGTCATGAGTAATGATATGGGATAATCATAATAGGATTAGTTCAGATCATACAGAAGTGTAGAGTTCATAAATGGATATATCAGGGCTTACAATGACCAGAAATAAATTATTACTGAGTGATTCATTAGTGTAATGATCATAGGTTAATATGTAGGAGCCATTGACATCCGTATATAGTCACAAAAAGGATCCCTTGAAGCTGGGTATCATTTTTAGCGGCCATGGGATGTTTTGAAAAGTTGTATCCCATTAAAAATGAATTATGATTTATGGATTGAGGTGCTAATAATATGGCTTAATCACCTCGTGCTCTGGATAAATGAGGTAATGCTATCTTGATCCTTTGATAAATAATGAAAAATTAAATATGGTCTACATAGATTATTTTCTTGTATTAGGGAAGTAGTTGTCCATATGTAGCTTAACATTATGTGGAATGCAAATTTTTTGTAAAGATTATTTTCATATTGTATGGATTATTTTTTCAGTTTTAATGTCATTCAAATAGGATGTCTTCCATGAAGTTTAACATCTTGCGGTAAGGACATTTTTTATGCAGTTTATTGTCATATTGTAATGATGTTTGTTGTGAATTTTATCATTATACTGTACGTAAACTTTTCTTTTATTAAATAATCATTCAATAATGAAGTTTTGTTGTAAATTATTAATGTCATGAAACCAAGAAATTTTCTTTAAATTTTAACATCATTTGGTAAGGATGTTTATCGTACAGTATATCATCATCTAGTAAGAATGTGGGAATCGACAGGAAAAATTCAACATGATGTAACATGTGTACCAAAAAAAATTTATGCATATATGACATGATTATAGGACATGTGTGCCTGTATGACTCATCCCAAATTTTGTTGGAGTGATTTTCTTTTATCTGTTATTTGGTTGGCCCTTGTATTGGAGATTTGGCCATCACTACATATCCTATGAGGATAGGATTCAATCCATACATAGTTCTTAAATTGGAAACACTCTATATAGGTCAGGGGAATACATAAAGGTGGGAATTATTTCAATTTATTATTATAGGTGGGACAAGGATTACGAATTTGGGTGTCTCTGCAAATAATTTGATGGAATGAATCAATACACATGTACTTCATGAGGAACCATGAAATTTAACATCATGTGGCTATGATGTTTTCCCCAAATGAAAAAGTGGTATGGTATATGGGCCCATGGATTGAAATATTGGTGTCACTATATATCCTATAATGATAGTTATAAAGAGATATGTAGTTCCAAAAGAAGGAACTTCCTGTTCCAGTTTGACATGTATGCAGAGAGGGGGAATTATTATATATGTTGCAACTGGACATAGGATTAATGATCCGATCATCACTATATATCACATGTTGTCAGAAATCAAGCCACACTAGTTAATTAATGATGTTGTGTTATGATACCAACACCACAAATAGTGGTCCTCCTGGATGAGGTCCACATGAATGTGTGGTTTTATCTCATTCAAAGGATATCAACCAGGAATTTTAACTTCATATGGTGACAAATCATGGATTTCGTTTTTATGTTCATGCATTTAATACCAAGATGAGAATACTATGATATTGTATTCCTCATTTGTGAAGAGAAGACCTTAATGAAATTATTAATCCCACATTAGCTATACTGGGGGTGGTAAACAATGACCGAAACGGATTCCTCTCATTATGCATAGGAGTTTAAGGATACAACATGGGCATCATTCATCATGTGCTTTCTAGATCAAAATATAGGATTGAGGAATCCCTATATATCTCATTGAAAATGAGAATCTATTAATACATAGTTCTCGATAATAGTTGTAGTTTCAATTTCATGCATAAATGAAATTATTTTTAGAAATTTAACATCGTGTGTTATGGATAGGGATAACCCATTGTGAAAGGGAATTAACATTGTGAATCTGTAAGATTCTTCACTTATGGTAAGGGAATTTTTTTTGTAGTTTAACATCATGCGTTAAGGATGGGGTCCACCTAATGTGGAGGAGGATGAACCCTTGGGGAGTATTTGTAGATTAACATCATGTACTGTGTACATCCATCGTGCAGTTTAACATCATGTAGTAAGGAAGAGGTTAACTCGATGTGAGAGAAAATGAATATTGGAGGTGCACCCAAAACAAGTGGTTTTTCTGTCACTGTATATCCATTGATGGTAAAAATCAATCCACACATAGTTCTTGAATAAAGTGATTCCATATTAATATCTTACTCTCACACGAGGGTTGGGGTATTTCATCTTTTCTCTGCATAGATCGTCCTTGTGTGTTATGATTACTTGTTGATATAGTTATTCTCATACAGATTAATTTTTTGATGTGGGGATATAAATCATGATATTTAATGTCATACATGATTCCAGGACTTGAGACGTCATGATGTTTAATTTCGTTCTTATGGGGCATTTGGTGAAATGATGTTATTTGTCTTTATTCTATGACGATCTTGTGTAGATTAATGTCATGTGACTAGGATTAACTAGTGTATTAATAACTCCATAAAACCAAAACATTCATGTATAGTCTAACTTCATGTAACCAAGAAAAAATATCACATGATGATATATATATGCAATGAATTTTGTTAGAAATCTCACATTGGTGGGGGTGTGACTCGCCCTAATCCATTGTGAGAAATTAGTAAGGTGTGTTTTGATAGACATAATTCATGATGCAAGGCTCTTCTAATTTGGGTTCCATATTTGGCGGCTTCATTCTAGGTATTATTTGGATCCTCAAATCCAACACTAGTTCTCCTTGGAGGAATTAAAACCATCTTATTAAAGGCATATCTGATCAGATTCTGATTGGATTCAAGGTTGTGTAATGTACAAAAGCTATTCACATCTAACCACCCCAATTCATCTAGTCCTTTTTGTTATTTCTCATCATCTATGATCTATATGCAAATGGATATTTAGATTGAAGGAAGCTGGAATTTTATGGGTAACACTTCCTCCGTCCCGTACACCAATGAGTATGTCAATTCTTGGGTAGCAATGTGTGTGCTGGTATGGTAGGGCCCTAAAGCATTGATGATCTTTTCATGATAGGAACTCTTACCCTTATTCATCTTCTTCTAGAGTATATTTGACAAAGTATTATTAAAGGCGTATTTTTTTCCATTTTCTATTTAATGATAGTGATATGACTAATTGGAATCGATGAGGGACTCTAGGTAATTTTTAATCAACTTAGTAGGAAAAAGTTTGGTTGGGTTATCTGCAAATATTTTTCTGAGGGTCTCTAAACATGATGTTGATATGGGATTTCATGAAGTTTCTAATATTATTTATCTTTACTTCTTTGAGGGGTATTTCCTCCGCCCATTTAGAAAAGAGGTCTGTAATATAAATGATTTAATTGAACTACTTTTTTCTGGTAGTGGTATGTGTCCCAAAAACATCCATTCCCCAAATAGTAAATTACAATGAATAATTTTTTGTATTTAACAATTCTGGGGGTTGCTGGATAAAGAATTCATGTATCTTTATTCATGAAATTTCATGGTGACTTCCACATTGCCCTAAGTCATGGTTTTCCATTAATAACATACCCTCTGTATTTGGTGGGAGATCATAGACCATGATTAACTAGAATAGTAGAAGAATACATGTAAATCATATATGGTGGCCTAAATCTATATTTTCTTTATTCATATGAGGAGGATTACATCAAATTCATTATTTATAGGGACTACTATTCATTTGGACCACTATTTATGATAATTTCCACTACACTATGCTGAATTTGTACTCTTCTGACTCGGTCTATAGAATGAACTCTATTTTGGAGATAACTGATTATGGTTTTCCTCTTTCCAAAGGTGTATATCAGTTCATCACACTATAGGGAGGTGTTGACCTACATGATTTCATCTATATCATAGACGATGATAAACAATACCAATATTTGTTGCCTTTTTCCGAATATTGCTTCCTTCTAATCTGGGTCAAGTAGGACAATTTCTAAATTAGAAAATGTGTCAGTATGATCATTCTATGATCAGGGAACATGATGAAACATTGTATCAAAAGGGAACTCTTTCATCAGTCCCCTAATATAGCCAGTGCTAGGGGCTAGTTCCTCTTTTTTTATGGAATATTCTTCAGTGATTTCCATTATCACTAATTCCAATTCCACTTTGTTATTTACATAGGATATCTATAGATGTAGGGATAGTTCCATCCAAGTTATGAGGTCTTCCTATGCTACATAGTTATATTTAAAGCCTTTGGAATGTGATAAAGAGTTGGTAACACTAATTTGTTTGGAGGGACAAATACAATCCCAAATCCAACATAATTGAATCTCATATTTACCATCCTTTTACTGATATTACTTTGGGAGGAACTGTCAAAATACATCTCCAATGTACGAGGAGTGCCCTGGTAATGGAATATATCCTTTTATGGAGTCTCAGTTTCCATTGATGTATTCTCAGAGAAGGATGTGTTACAAGGAAATCGTTTAGGGCTTTCCCTTTCCCAGATTTATATGATACAAACTGAAAGACATATTGTTATTGAGTGACCACCCCTTAGGATAGATTCCCATTCAATATATTATGGCCAACGATGCACTTTAGGGGATAAATATGAGATACCAAATAAAATTCATGGGTTCATAAGTAATGAATCAAAATATTCACATTGAAGATGAGTGGAAGGAATATCTTCTTCACATCACTGTATTTGGTCATAGTTCCTTGCATTGTTCATATGATCTAATATAGATTATTCTCAATCCCTATATTTTTTATCTTGGTGAGGTGGGAACCCATTGAGTGTTCCATGACTCCCATATATAATATGAGTGGCCTCCATTAAACCAATGTCACTACGATTTGTGGGTGAAGTAAATACTATTTGATACTTTCAATGGTATTTTGGAATTCATTATACCATTGATATTAAATTCCCCTCTTCATTATCATGGTGATGAGAAAATATTTTTCGGCTAGGTTTTCTATGAATCATTGAATATAAGCAAGGTTACCTTGTATCCTTTTCATTTTTTTTGACATTTTTGGGGTGACATTACTAGAACAACACTAGTCTTATATGGTTCAACCATGATATCATAGTGGCATACCATAAAGCTAAGAAACATCCCTAATACTACCATGAAGGTGAATGTTAGTAGATTCATCATCAGACTATGATATCATAGCTTGTTAAAGATTGTTTAATGGACCATGAATTGATCACATAAATTTTGGAATTTTACAACTAGGTCATAGACATAGTATTCATTTATTCTTCCTAAGAATAGTTTAGGGATATGGTTCTTAAAATGTTGATAAGAAGCTTCAACATTTGATAATAAAAAATGAACTAATTTATAAAATAATATCCCCTTAGGCTCTTTGAATGCAGTGGCGTATTCATCTTCAGGGGCCAACTTTATTTGATTATACAATGAATATTGATCCATGTAGGAAAGGGCTTGGAATCCAATTATTGCATCTATTAAGAGTTCTATGATTGGAAATGAGAATTCATCCTTTATGATGTGCCAATTAAGTTCTATGAAATTGATGTATATCATAATATTCACATTAATTGTCTTAATATATACAATGTTGATGATCCATTTTGAGTATTTCACTTCTTGGAAGAAGTTTTCATTGATCATTTTTTCATCTTCCACCTCAACAT
Organism: Viscum album; assembly: GCA_963277665.1. Lineage (NCBI taxonomy): Eukaryota > Viridiplantae > Streptophyta > Magnoliopsida > Santalales > Viscaceae > Viscum > Viscum album. The sequence continues at coordinate 370,292,705 of OY728160.1, read as the reverse complement.
TGGTGGCTGAAGAGGGTTGAATCCTCCTGGCCTCTATATTAAAGACTTGATGGACTTCACATATGTTAATATGTTATGTACCTGCATATATAATTTTTAAATTAATTCATATATAGTTCCAAGTGAAACATATCAATGCTTCTTCAGAAATGTAATATAAATATCTTCAATTTTTAGGGGAATGGGGACACTAATCAGTGTACGTCATGTGTATTATTTTGTTCCCATATTTACCTTCCTGATGTCATCGGTGGTGGTTGATATTCCTTCCTAAAATGTGGGAGTAAGGTTCGTAACTTCATATTCATCATATTCTACTTCAAAGTCCAAGGATACATTCTAAAACATAGATGGAAATCTTGGGAACCTCTCTAAATTTCAAGGTGATCATGGCCATGAGAAGATAAATAATCATCTCGTTATTCATGAGTCATTATAGAGATACAATAGAGTTGATTTTCATTTACACATTACTGGGTGATAGTAGGAGCTTAGACATATGGGGTAAAGTATATCACATCAACTATCTTTATGGGGAGTACAAATTCACATGAGAGTATACTAAAGGGATTTGGTGGGTTGGTCCCCTAAACAATGAGAGATGAAACCTGAATATCATTATCACCATTTTTTCCCTCAAATTTTATAGTAATATTATTCTGCATATGTGGCTCTGCATGTCTCAAATCATGTGTTTTCACCATGAAGTATTCCGACCTTTCCATGAATAGGGTATTTCAAGCACTGGAAGAATTTTGAAGGTATTTTAAAGTGGTTATGGAGCTAGGGCCTTCCGATTGAGACATTGTATATTGTGTCTTACTAGATAACCATAAACATGGTGTAAAATCTGTGATAACCAAACTGTGATTTGAGTTATATATTCCTAATAGGTTTCTTTTTATGGTTATTATACCCTTGAATCTTCATCTTTGTGTGAGAATATTTACCATTGTTTTGTCCGAAATTTTAGAGGGTTCAAATCAGGATGAGATTGATCTCAAAACCTATATTAACAAAATTCAATTTTTCATGGACAATATTTATTATTTTTTAGACATATATGGTTGTGATGTTCCCTTAGATGACCTCTTCCTAATTCTATCATGTGAAAGAGATTTCAAAATTACATTCTGATGGAATTGTCTCTTTTCTATTACCCTACGATGTAGAGACTTTTTCTAAAATTCTAATGGGATATGAAGTGATTCAACAATTTCAACCATGAGTTATTTTTAAAGATGAAGTGAATTTATAACTGATAACTTGAATGGAAAGACTGCTAGATATTTTAGAATTTAATACTTTGGTTCTATACGTCTATGCTTCCATGAGTGGGGTCTCTCATTGATATGTATCTTTGTAATCATGTATTTTCAGGTGGACAGGACAAGATCTTATGTAGAGGTTGTGGGGGAATTTTTTGTTAGTGGAATAAGTCTTTTAGACTATCCCCATTTCTAGCAATGATCATATAGTAAAACGCCCTCTAGGAAATCATGCACGAAAACTAGGCATGGACAACATCTGGGGGTTCTGGGACTACTCCACATCTCTTTTGGGCTTAATCTCAGGCTTTTCCATGTGTATTATCTACATGTATCTCCCCTATAGAGACCAGAACAAAATATCAGGTTAGACCACATTCATGTTATCCCATCTATCCTCAGTTCCTATTCATGCAACCACTCATTCCCTAGTTATGTGTGGCAAACCCATATTCTGAGGAATATTCCTAATTGGAAAAGTTGTATTCTAAGTGTATTATATTGATATAACTATACATGATCTCTCCATCTGATAAGGGTTCTGTTCGGTGGGGCAATATTAATGATTATGTTATTGCAGGAAAGAAGAATGAAAGGGTCATAGCTTGCATTGGAGCCTAATATAACTCTTCTTTTTCTATTTATTCGTACTTCTAATTGTTACAACCACTCTTAAAAGACATGTATGGTGACACCTTCCATGGTGGTGGAGCCATTGTAGGTCTACATTGTTATGTTCTCAAGGAGTCAAGAGTTCAATACATTATATTTTGAGTCATTCAGTTAATGAACCTCTGCTCACGCCTGGCTGGAATATTCTACCAATCACCCACTTCATATGACTATCCAATGGTGATGTGGTTCACATTATTAGAGGATTTATCTTACAAAACCATTCTAGAATTGACCATGCCTTGATGGTGTTCTTTGAAGATGACTTTGTCCTTGATATTATAAACTAGACTTTTCTAGAAAGGTATATAATTGGGACGGTCAGCGATGTTGACCTCATTGGGATTCTTGGGATCTGGTGTATTTAGTAGGTTATTGTTAATATATGCTATAAAATAAAAAGGGAAATGTTCAATTTAGAAGTATTATGATTTATTGAATCATTCCTCACATCTTAGGTGACCTTAATTTCAATGTGCTTCTAGCCAAGGGTGTTTCTGTTGTATTCTATGCTCAATAAGAGATGATGATTGGTTTGGGACCTACCTAAAAACATGGATTAGCATGGATAGTGTCCTGAGAGTGATAGATGAAACTTTTCCAATGTAGAGCCTTTCCCCCAGTGGTGAGGGAGTCAGCTGATATTGGGATATGGTTTGAAAAATAGAATCTTCAAGACATTGTTTTGACTCTATGGACTAAAAAACACATTGATAATTCATTAATATCAGAGGATTATCTATCTCATCTTGTGGATTTTCAGTATAGAGTTCTAGAAACTTATTATCTGATAAAGGGATTATGGGTGAATATGTTAAAACATTCCATCAGGCTATGAAGTCAAATACCCTCTCACTTTTACATTATTTTCAGTTTATTTGGTTGATGATTTCCATTCTCCTCAATGTGGTGTTGAACTGATAAATGAATAGATGATAATGGTGTACCCATCCTGAAATGGTGCCCCTATAAGACTTTTATATAAAAAACTGTCAGCCATATTAGATCTTATACAATAAACCTCATCTTAGTTTCTATATATTGATCTCAACTACCTATCATCAACCAAAATTTGGGTAAAAAGTGTTTGAGATGTTGTTCAGTGTCACCTACACTATCAAAAGTGGAGAATATGGGATTTCTAAAATTGGGTGGAAGAAAAGTATCATCCACCCATTCAGGATATGTCTTCTCCTCGTGTTTCATAGGTGCACATCACCCTTACTTGGATTCCATTTGAGTATCCAGTGACTTTCTGTCATTATGTAGCTTTTGGAGCACTAATATTTGAGTTGTATCCCATCTAGAGGGAGTATGTAGAAATCTATGAGGTGGAACTACCCTTGACTCCCACAAATTTTTGATTCTTTTAAGAATGAATGATCTGCCTAGAGAGGGAGTGATTACAACCACAATAAGGGGAAGTCATGATAAATTTTTATGACCTAATTTAGGTAGAGTAGATACCTAGTTTCAATGCTACTCTAATGCTCAGACACTAAAATTTCAGGAAGATCAATTATGGGGTGGCAAATATTTATCTCCTCCTGAACACGATACCCAAAAGGCATATTTCCCCTGAGTATCTCCTTGTTGATTTTTTAGAGAGCTTTCATCTCACTCTCATTTTGAGATTTCTATTCATCCATGGAAGGAATCTAAAATCTCATAGGTTTTGATGGGGATGTATCCACACATTTCCCTTTTTCTTTTTTAGTGCACTGCTGGAGAGGTAAAATGTATATATTCTGAGGTGCCATATTTTTTATCCTTATATGGTTCTCGGTGTGTACTACCTCAGTTGGTGCATTTAGATGACTCTCCTCTCGATTTAGATTTTCCTTATGGTGGCTATATGAATTCTTATCTTGTTGCACTCCATATTTATTGTTGACAATGAAGACATTTTCTGAGGCATATTGAGTAATGGTGGTTGTACTATTATTATTTATGCAACAAGATGATTCTACTCTTCCATCATTGAGGTTGTTCATTAAACCGTTGGACATAGTGGGACATTTTGGCTTACAACCCAGAGGAGTTTTGATCAACTCTTAATATACTCATCCAATCATGGTAAATGAGTAGAATGTTTTATGGAGTTTATGGTCATGTTTTCTAAACTATCCCCGAATAGAATAGGTATGTATTATGGAGGGAATAATAAAATGGGATTTTGTCCATTGATTTTTACCTCCCAAACTAGAGAAAACTAATTCTCTCGGTGGAGATGATGAATATGACCAAAAAGATCTCATTCCTATGTGTTGGGGATTATTGGGCCCCATAGTTTTCATTGATTGATCATACTGTTGAGGAACCAATTATTCCAATCTAGTAGTTCTTGATTTTCTGGACAAACATTGAGATATAAATTCCCCAATACTAGGGGGATGGCTTTTGTCTAGAATCACCATTGAATCCTCAAAGACCATCTCATGTTATGGTGAATCCAATAATAGTTATTTAAATATCAATTACCATACCCCAGTGGGAAGGGGTTTGATAGCAAATGAAACTGGTATGTCCTGAATCCTCATGAGAATTGACGCTCCAAGAGGTGGTGGTGGTAGATATTCCCTAAACTCAACAGGTTTAGTTCACATAAAAATGCATATTATGGAAGCTTCTACTACATCCAATTTTATATGGGTTTCACTTAGCTTGTAGAGGTTGGGTTAGATGAAAGCCCATGATGGGAATCATTATATTTGTGATGTTTTCTAGTTTTTCTCAACAGTATCTTCTATGTCTGACATGAATCTATATTACTTTGCGGGGCCCATTATATAGTCATGTTGTTCATCCTCTCCCTATGTTCAGTATGTATGTGAACCATTAATTTAATTATATTTTAGTGTCCATCTAACCGGAGTAGTACATGATCCCATGATTTCTTTGAAGGATATGATAATATATGATGTCGTATATAAGGGATTCTATTATTTCAGTGGTATAGAAAAGTGTAACACCCCATCCTATAATTTATATTCATGATGTGTAATTGGAGATTATCTTCCAAAGGGTTATAATTAAATTGTGGATAACATGTTACAAATTTTTCTTGTGGTTTACTAATTTTGGATATCAACACATATATATAGTGGCAAGATCGAATTGAAAATAGTGTATCATGATGGTCTAATGTTTACCCTTTTATAAAAGATAAGGGAGGTTCCTAACCATTGATCATTGATGAGTATCCTATATATTTTTACAAATATAATTAATGCACTCCTATACGAGCTCATCTAGGATATCATAGTAAGAAGTAGTGAGGGGAAAGAACATGATGGGGGTGTTTTTTCCAACTAACTATCTTCATATCTCAATTCCATCATCTGCTTCATCAAACATACTTTCCTATATATAGTCATACCATAAAAGATGCATTTAAGGGTCTCTATCTAACTAGACTGGAGTGCTGCTGGATATTGATGGGAAATTATAAGAGGTTGACCCCGATGTTTTGAGACCCTCTCTATACTAAGTCATGTGATTTTTCAATACCACTCTATATAATGGTTCCAAGTAAAGGGGTTGATTTCCTTATCCATAGGATATATAATCATCAGGAGGTTTACCATTGTGGATTTCAGGAGTGGAATCCCTATGATCCATCTATAAACTAACAAAAGGAGGAATATTGTGATATTGATTGTCTTCTGCTTCGGTTTAATTGTTGAAATACCCTCGGGGTGTTGAGAAAGTGTTTCAAATGACACCAAGGACACTGGCATGGAGAATATTATGAATATGGGTCTTGATATTTATTCTCTATAGAATATACTAACCTTTATTTTCTAATTATTAGCCTATGGGACCTTCTGGTATGAGGATTACATGAATATCCTTATAAACCACTAGTGATATTGGAGTATGAGCCTGATACTAAAAAGGTACTTTAATATTCAATTGATATGTCTCATTAATGATTAGAATGTGAGTCCTTCCCAATGCATGTTCCAATCACATATGGTGTTCCTCAGTCAAAATGAGAGTATGATACTGATCCTAAGTTTTTGGAAAATGTCACTTATATTTTGGTGTAGGATTATGAAATTTACCCTAGGTACTGTATTTTATCACTTCGTGATCCATGGTTGGAACAAGAATATGATCGTGGAATGAATATTCACTCTCAAATAGAATATGTCTATGGACCTACAAAATGAGATATTGTATTTGAGCATGGTTTTGTATTTCCTTAGGATGATCCTGATATAGTCATTCATCAGAAGAAGAAGAAATATCCCTTAGATTTCATGATCTTCTAGAATATACCAGGATGATTCACTGACATGATTATGATCATGTCCTGTGGGATATTTCATTCTCACATGGTTGGACTCAAGTAGAATAGGGATATATTCTTGATCCAAGTCCTTGGAGTATGTCTCTATACTGCTTGGACATAAATATGAGCCTATCTTGAGGGATGTTCCCATCTCACTTGGTGAGTCCCAACTAGAATGTGGATATGATCTTGATCCCAAGCCTCTAGAATATTCCAATAGTCAGTTTTTATAGGCATATTCCTCTATCCTAGGGAATTTTATGCTCCCACTTGGGGATCAATAGCTGGAATAGGAATATGATTCTTGTATTACCCCTCATCCATTATTAGAATATTTTGATAATCCTTCTAAATATGATCTAAAATTTTTACTTGCAATGAAGAATCCATTTATTCATAATGATAATAGTGTTGAGTTATCTGGGATGTAGGGATATGATTATGCACCTATCCCTACACTAGAATGAGTTCTAGAATATTTCAATATATTTCTTTAGTTGATGCTAAAATGTATTGTAATTTTAGAAATGTGTGTGCTGGTATATAAGTCTTAATATTTTTTTCTCCATTATAGAAAACAATATTTATTTTATTTAAGTGGGGATATGATGCCACTGTTTCCACCATTAACTTCCAAAATATGTCGATAGTCTTAATTCATGGGTTAGGGATATGTTCCTCCTCAATTCATGCTGTAGGAATATGCCCACAGACTTCCTCTAAGTGAGTAGGGCTATTAGCCTTCTCACTGGTTACTATAATAATATTCCAGTAGAAATCATCATTGAGAGTGTGAATATGATCCTACTCATAGATATCCAACATCTGTCCCTCTAGATATATTTTCCTTTATTCACATGAATGGGCATAAAAGGTGGAATTGTGTCAGGTGGAAACCTCATTAGGCGACTAGGGGCAACCAGTAGGCTTGTTTTGGTGATGACAGATCCAAAGGGACCTCACCAATTAAGTCTTAACTATACCTGAGATGTATTAGACTCCCTATTCCACCTTCATTATATATTCATGGTGGGAATTATCAAACACTGGGGAAAATCATCTAAAGTGGTTGGTACTAGAAATGAGGGCCATTGTCTTAGCTTTAGATTTCCCTATAAAATGCGGACTCATCAAATTCAGTGCCTGGATACCATTACAAGAAGTATCGAGGGATGGGATTATACCACATTGATGGTACTCCCAGAACATCATGTTCATTATCTGATGTTGAATTTGGGGAGTATGTGAGATTATTTTGTGACCCATGGGGGTTATAGTCATAATTAAATTGTTATAATAGTCATTGGATAATGAAATTATATCGGATTAATATTCTATTGATGATAGATATATTTGTATTCATGCATAAAATAAAGAAAATTTTCATTAATTTGTGCAATATCATAGGCATTATTTGATCAGTCCGATATAAATATTTAACAAAACATTCCTTTTACTCCTGATCCTTTTACTCTAATCACTTGTATTTTTCAATTCATGGAACCTATTATTTCGTGGTAACACCAATTATATATGATTATTTTTAATATTTACATTAGTATAATTATCTTTTTCTATAGTAAATGAATAACAATGTGACCTTACATAAGATTAACTGACCATTATGTTATTTTATATATTCACAACAGCTTCACCATTTTTTTATGTATAATGTGAAAATAAAATTTTCTGAAGGGTAATAACCTAATAATTTTTTAATTTGAGTTATTCCCATTTTTTCAACATTTATTTGTATATTGTGGAAAAAATAGATTGATATATTATAACCTAATCATTTTTTTATTTATGATATTTTGGTTGGGTTCACCATTTTTTTCTTCATAAAATAAATGACCACTATGTGTATTTGGTTTGGCCCTATGGTTAATTGTGGGTGGTTCATTTCATCCATAATCATTAATTTCATGTCACCATTTTGTTATTAATAGAAACTTCCAATAGTCTCCTCATTCATACCAAAGTACAACCCCAATTTCCAAATTCTTGTGGCCTATTAGAGTTTCAAACCAAATGATTATTAGGGACACTCTTTGTTCGAGAGGATGGGTGTCCAAAATCATCAAACCCTTATTGCGGGAATTGATTCCTACTCTATTAATTTTTTATATATTTAATACATGGTTAATAATATCTTCCTAATCCTAACACAGGACAAGTTACCCTAACAAAATGATTATATGTTATGTCTCATTTACAAAAAATACAATTAGAGATATCAGTATTCAGTCTATATGTATGTATTTGAGGTTCTTCATCCATTTCATTGTAGTGAATTTCTTCTTATATGCAGAATCCATATAACTAAGCACTTCAAAATTACCTATCATTAATGGAGGTCAATATTTAGAGGATTGGATTGAGCCTTTATGATGGTCATACGTAACCTATATGTTAAAAGAATAAAAATACACAATGTTTTTTTAAACTGATGTAGTTTAAAATTTGAAAAAAGTACTTATGTTCAGGTATATTGGCACCAAATATTTTCTTTTATGACTAGAGAGAAATTGTATGTATCCTTGATATAGAATGAATCAGAGTTATCATATTTTGGTCACGCCCTTGGTACTGGTCCCAATAAAGATTTCCTCATATAGAGGAGGTTTATATCATGCCACTCATTAAGGCTTACATATTGTGATTTTCCATAGCTTTTAGGGACTCATGATGCCAATGATGTGTTCATTATGGCTTCTGAAGACCATTTGAGTAATTCTCAGCATGAGAAACAGTGGATAACAAGTGATCATCCTCAATTCATATGGATGTGAGGATTATGTTTTTTTACTTAACATTATATGTTTAATATGGATTTTAGGACTTATAAAGGATCCCTATGTATCATAGTAATAGTAGGAATTTGACTCATCCATGTTCTGTTAGTTTTACGGTCCAATGATGGTTGAGGTAGGATGATTATCCCATGTTAATGATTAGGTCCTGATGGTTGACATGATAGGGAAATGAAGAAGACTACATTTAGGTGGATTCCAATTTGGATATGAATCTGGATCCTTATGAAGGAAACCTATGTATCCTGGTTATGGCATGAATTAGAGTCATCATAGTTCAGTTTTTTTCTCCATCTACTATGAGATGAGGTAAGATGATTTCCCAAAGGGAATGATTGGGTCCCAATGGGTCTATTGTTAGTGACATGATGAAGCTTTAACTAATGTGGATTTCCATTTTAATATGGTTGTAGGGACTTGGTAAGTAGTAATACATATCCTAGGTATGGAATGAATTAGATTCATCATAGTTCAGTTGTATTCTCAGTCTACTGAGGGAAGAGGTAACATGATCAACAAGTTGAAATGACTGGGTCCTGATGATTGAAATTTCAAAGACATAACTGGGATTATAGAAGGGTGGATTTCCATTTTAATTTGGTAATAGGTCTTAGGAATGACTCTTATGTATCTTTGTTATTGGAATAATTAGGGTCCCCATAGTTTAATTATTTGGGGCTTACACACTAACGGTTCCCTTATATACAGGACATATCATGTAATGTCATTGGTTGGTGATTACATGCTAAGGTTTTCTTAATATTTTTATAGGCTTACGATGTCAATGATATGATTATAGTATCTCATTAATACCATGTGATCTAATCACTGTGTGAGGGACTAGATATGGAAAACAATCAGTCTCATTTCCTGTGGATGTGGGACATAAATACTGAGACATCCCTTTAATGATTTTATATAGAGCTCGGGCCTTATGAAGGCATCCAATGTGTCCTAGTTATGCTAAGAATAACAATTTTAATTATTCATTTATCAATGAATATAAAATGAGGATTTCAATATAAAAACTTCTTATATGAGTAGGGTTAACAAGGTTATCAATTCATATTATTCGCTTATGATCTGGCCTACTTGTCTCCTAGATATGTGTTGACTATCCACTCAGGATTCTTTTATTGTCTACCTAACCGATACTGCCCTAATATTTTTATGAAATAAATTTTAATATAATATTATTTATTCAATTTAATTCAGTGATTAAAATACCATATTAAGATTTGGTAAGATGAAACCCCATCTTAGACTGTTTTACATGCAACATTGATTTTATTTAAAACAACTTCTTATTATTGTAATTAGTTAATCATGAATATTATTAACATTCCATTAAGAAGGTGCGTATGAAAAAGATTCATAAACTTATTAAATTATGGTTTGAAAATGTATACAAAAATCTTTTTCCAATTAGTTATAAGTGAAGGTAATCCTGTTTCTAAATTAAAAGGAAATGATTTATAAAAAACTATTAAAATGTGAAAAAGTGTTTTTTATAACAATAAATAAACAAATAAATATTTTTGTTCTATATTAATGAAATATATTTATTATATTTTCAATATTTTTTTAACATAAATATTTTTTGTTTTCTATAAATGATATAAGAAAAAATCAAATTTTACACATAAAATAATTATATTTCTAAAAATTCAGTTTTCCCCAATTAATGTTGCACTTTTTAAAATATTTTTTTTAAACACATATATACAATATTTGGAGAAATAAAAATATTATTTAAAATTTTAATATCATAACTAACTTTTATTGAATTTTTTTAATTATTCTGTTAAGATTCTTGTTTTGGTGACTAGTAAAAAAATATCACATTTTAATTGAATATACCATTTTCTTCTAAAATATTTATAATGTTAAATTATATTTTTAATTGATTTTGAAGTATAATTAGATCATTGTTTTATCATTTAATTAAATTTATGTAATTGGAATCAATTTCCCATTGAAATTGGATATGAAAACATTACAAATTTTTGAATATTTTTACTTTAAAGACACATTGTTCCATCCCATCTATGAGATTAATTTTTAATTAATTTATGAAAATTTTATTCATTTAATTTTAAATAATTGTTTCAAAATTGGGAATTGGATTTAAAAATTTATTAATTAGGCCCATTTTCTTTTTAGTCAATATAAATAGTAACTCGAACTGTTTATTATCACGTTTAGTGGTAAATTGGGTAATTGAGGGTATTAATAATATTAACAATATTATAAAACTACTGTAATTATATCAAAAATGATAATATATTAATATAAATTGATTCTTAAAACAAAATTATCAAAATTTAATAATTTAATGGACAGTTTTTCATGGAAATAACGTGGATAATATTAAAATCAAAGAGATTTCCAAAATGGTGCACTCTTACTTTAAATAAGTATATTATAAATGATATGTGGATAAATAGAATATATTTTTTACTGTATATATTCATAAAAAATTTAAAATTTTTTATAAATAATATTATTTTTTTAATTTTTATTGAATAAATAATGTTGTAAATAATTACACAATAATGATCCATTAATTATTCAATTAAGTAAAAAATAAATTAAATAATATTATAAATATTAAAATAAAATTATTTGACTTAATAAATGTGATAAACTAATATTATATGTTACTATTCTATGTTATGGGTGTAATAAATTGTTTATTTTTAAGTTATCTTACTAGAATAATGTTCTTAAAGTCAATGGAATGATTAGTTTTATAATTAACAATCTTGATATTTTATGAAAATAATATAATATTAAATTAGTTAAAATAATAAAAAAACTAAATAAAGTCTAATTTGATAACTTATGGTCTAAGATATCTGAAATTTAACATTTATGGGTCAATTTACAACTTATATGTAAAAATATCCACCTTTTAAATTGAAACTATTGTTACCGTAGTTAAAATTAAAATAGGTTAATTAATGGTTAATCAAAAAGATAAGGATTAAAATTTTAAAACAAACTTCTAAAAACTATATTATATGAGGGTATATCTACCCTATAACACAGTACATTCTAATTCCTTTTGATATTGAGGTATTTTCATTGATAATTAATTTATTATAAATTAATCATTTGAGAAATTCGAAAAGTTCCCCTCACCTTCATTATAAAAGTGCACCACCTCCCTTGTCTCATTTCATCTAATTGATCATTATAGATCAAAAACTATCTATGAAATTATCTTCTACAATTATGTATCCACATTTTATAGGGTCTGGGTTTCCTAAAAGGCCATCTTTAGAGTTCTGTAGAGGAGTTCTAAAGGATCTATTTCGATGAATATATAATCTCTCTAACTAATCAATATTTTTTATAATCTTATATAACCCTTATAAATCATTGATGTTCCTAATAAAATAAATAATAAAAAATAATTCATATTTTTAAATTTTATTATTATTACTATCACCACTATATATCCCCTTTCCCATCTAATAATAAATGAAATTATTGCGTGTGCGTACGTACGACTTACTATCTTCATGTAGTGATACAATTCATTTCCCATCACCAACTTTTATGAGTGGTAATAAGGATGGGTTTAATTTTTATTCGTGATATTTATGAAATAATTAAACCTATTTAATGATAAAATCATATTTATATTCTTACCACTTTATCTTTTGGGAAATGATAACATCCCTAATGCGTAAGTATGGCTTTACATATCCATGATGCGATGTGATTTGTTTTCCATCTATATTTCACATGGACGGTAATAAGGATGAATTTTATGAATATATATTATATTAATAACAAAAAAATGAATCTTTAATGATAAAATATCATATAATTTTATTTATTTTTATATGAAAGGAAAATGAAAATTACGTTTGTGACTTCTTATGGCCTACAATCTCCATGACCAATGTATTATATTTTCTGTCTATAACTTTTATGTAAAACCATGAATAAAAATATCACTAATGTATACATGATATTTATATCATGTTTATAATTATATAGATGATGAAATCATGATCTATTTAATAGGTCCAAGTGTAAAATGTCCCAACATGAATGAAAAACAATTGGGCTATTACCCAAAACATAACTTCAACGTGGATTTTTTAATAATCAAGAAATTTAAATTCCTAATTAAATAATATATGATATTATATAAATGAATAATATTGTATAATAGATGTATATAAATCTTATATTTAATAGATAGGAAGTTTTCATGAGTACAATTAGAGTTAATACATAAGATAAGGTATTTTTGTCTCACTTATATTTTTATGGGACACTTTCCATATAAAGTGCTTTTTTATTCTATGTGGTGTATATATTTTATCTGAATGCATTTTGAGGGATTATCCAAAATATTATGAAATTTTCATATCCATATTATTTTATGTCTTTCATGGGGAATGTGGTTCTACATATTATAATTTTATGTCTGTTTATTTTGTAATCTCATCAACATTCAAGATTGTTTCGTTTTAGGTGTCCATTAAGGGATATTTATCTTCAATTTACAATTTTTATAAAAAAATTAAAAAGGTTTTTACGATTATAATATGAATATTTAAATTTATTCTTACCCCTGTATTTATTTTTATATTTTTTTTGAAATGAATATATTTTTTTCCGTTTCTAAACAAGGTACTTTAGTTCTTTTGTGACAGAAAAAAAGGAATGTTTTTCATTAACATAAATAACATAAATTTTTTTCATTTTTTCATTATGAGTTAATGATTTAAATCATTAAATACAATATTATAGCTCTATTTTCAAAGAAAATATATTTCTATTAATATTGATCAACATTTTGAGTAATGAAAATGTTTTGAAATCCAAAATGATATTTTCTATAAGAATTATTTTCTAGTGTTCTATTGAAATTATTTTTCATCTATAAATACATTATTTTATGATACATGTGATTCAAATGGTATATGATCCAATGATACCATTATTATTAATTCTCTAAATTTCTTATATTTATTACGGATTGGTACTTATGAATATTATTTCTTTTATATGAGTTATTTTTTGATGAAATTTTTATGAAACAAATTTATTTTTATGGGTTATAATATGATTTATGTTTTTGTGGAAACTTTTTTAGGGATATCAATATGTGATTTTTGGGACCTATACCTCCATTTAATTCAATGGGTAAATAATTATATCTCATGAGAGAGAGAGGTTTGGAGTGGGAATTGAAATAATTTCATTAATACCAGACAAGACCCTGATTAAACTATGTTATGTAATTCATGGGTAGAACAGGGAGTCAACATGTTTTATTAGAGGAATTTATCCACTAATATGGTATTTGGAGTGAACCATGACTTCTAATATGGTAATGGGTGTGAACCATGACTACCAAGATGGTATGGGGAGTGAAACAATACTACTATTATGACCTTAGTAGTGATTCCTTGAAAAATATTTAAATACTTTTATATGATTATATTTCTTCCAAAATTTCACGTCTTATTAATATATTTTTCGTTGATGGATTATGATATTTATTTCCTTATGATTAATTTTTTACTAACTAACATTATTTATTCCATGTTTCACATTTAGGATCTTTGATATTAAGGGCATGATCTTCTAATTTTTTGATCACATTCTCACACCCAAATTCTCATGTTTTTTCTTACATATCATCATTTTTTACCCTTAATGAGTATACGATCTCACCCTTTCCTATGTATCATTTCCCCAGAATACAAAGAAATGTATTAATTTTGATATGTTAAAATTGGTTATATTTATGAATAAATAGGAGGGAGGAGAAGTATATATCTTATGAATCATTTATTTATGTTTTTAAGTATTACAAAGCGCAAAACTAATAAGGTATTTAGTTCTTAGTTTTTTTAATGTTTGAAATTTTCCTCAAAATGACGAAATGTTCATGCATGAAAATCTAAGGTTGTTATGTGACCTGTCTTAAAGTATATTTCAAACATCCATAAGTAAATCACATGATCCAGGTGACTTTCTAAAAGGACGTTACATATCATATATGGGATGTTTGAGGGTTCTCTCGGGATTTAATTTTCTAGAGGACATCACATGACCTGGACGGATTGTCATAGAATCCATCGCATGACCTCGACTGACATGTGTAGAGATTGTATCATGATCTAGCTAATATTCTTCAATCTGATCCCTAAATAATTATGATACACTTGATGAACTTCATGAGAGTCAATGAAACATTTATAGAGGGTGATGGATGATCCAAACTGACGTACCTGAAGGACCTAATGAGGCCTATCTAGCATGACGAGAGGGCATCACAAGAGCCATTTGAGATGCCCAGTTGTTATCTCATGACTCAACTAGCATTTACTAGTGTTATCATATAACTTAGTAGACTTATCTAAATAACACAACAATGATTGAATGTAAAGCCCAAAGGGATTCTCCAAACTAGGGAGGAATTCCCTGGGGATCCATATGACTCTATTTTACATGTATAGAGGAATTATCAAGTTACAAAACATAATCCAAATGATTGTCGTATGATCTGGACAACAAGTTCTCATGGTGCCTCATGTCCAGAGGGTTTATGCGAAGATCATGAGGATCAGTATATGTGTTCTTGACATAATTCTCCCTTATTTTAGACTTTTATAGCCTTTTATTATGAATCTCTTATACTTTTTCATTATTAGATCATTTTATGTCTTGCATAATATTTTAAATGTGGGGTATTTTCTTCATGTTTCCATCCATAAGTCCTTCGTATGATCTATAAGTGAATATGAAAATTGGTTAGTCATTCTATATTGTTTCCATTGTTGTTCCCCATATCGTACCAAATGGGAATTATTTCTGATTGTGAGATCAATCACTCTGAGAAATCAAATCTAACACTGGTGCATGGTTCTATGATTTCTTCCATCCAACGATATTAGTGGTACATTTTTCAAGCATGGTGGGGGATTTATATCCCTTTTCATGAAGATTTTTATCCTCTTTGTTTGGTGTGTATCACGCAAATCCCAAATAGAGTCAGTAAAGGGTATCAATGTCATGAAACATCATAAAATCCATTTTTGGATCACTATGGGGAAGTGAAATGTCTTTTATTGACCACAAGATAATTCTTTCAACACGTCCTTTATTGGATTATTTCCAATTTGTGGGTATTTTGTTTTTCTTATGAGGACATTCTAAGGGACATTGATATTATCATACAGACTTGTCCAAGGTCCTTCTCGAGATAAGGGTTCCTTTTAAAAGGCTGTCATGTGATCTTAAGATAATTGTCTCGCTCTTCATGTGATGCAAGGATATCCTATTCTAGAGACATTTCAAAATCATACCGGCTTGTCAGGGGGTTCTATGAGATAGTGATGTGGAAATACTAAGTGTGTCATGTCTGTTTTATTACCACAAGGGGTTCTTACCCTCCCCTGATTTTTATTTCCACTATTTATTTAATCAATGTGTGCAGGGGGGTTCGTGATACTGTTTGGGTGTTGTTAATGAAAAACACATTACCTATTAGTGATGTGTCACATGAACACAGAATGTTAGGTGCATATTCATGATCATTTCATAGATAATTCATTGTGTTATCATTTATGGATCCAAAGAGAGAGTTTGAGGTCACATTGACATACCTATGGCCCTTCTAGTGATGATGATTTCAAGCTCGAGGTCTTTCACATGACAAGGTAGACATGTCAACGGGTAGTTGTGTTGTCTTTCAAATTTCTAGGGGTGCATCTCATGACTTTTACTACTGAAAGAGGATCTTGAATCCTCCAATTTTTAATTACTTTTTTATTTTAAAAAGTCTATGGAACTCATGAGTTTTCATGAATGTTATCTAGGACAATAATTATCCTCATTGGTGATTAATCACCTGAATTTTATGACTTTTAAAGGCTCCGACATTTTGGACATTTTCTCCCTTTTCAGAGTATTTTTGGATGGATTGCCAAGAATTTACTAGTTGAAAATAGGCATTTCATGGGGTTTCTTTCCTGGAATCCACTACATGACCACTAATTTCCTGAGGAACCTTCTTAAGAGAAAAAGGAATTGTAAAAATGTGCTTCATGAGATCATCCACAAGCTTTTAACAGTGCATATATCCTTCTCACGGCCTCATGGTGGTAACACAATCACGTTTCCCCTTGGGGTTTATATGATCAATGAGTCTTTGGACACCTTATTATTCTTTTTCATTTCAAGGAAAATAATACCCAAATTCAGGTATTTATTCCTTTATGAATTTATCAGTTCTCATTTGATGGGTTTCAACAATGTTTTTATCAGTGTAACATTTTTGTCAAATATGAGATTCATTAAAGTTTTAATGAATATTTATTACCATATATATCATTTAATCAACTACCTTTTCATCCAATAGTTTTATTTATCAAAATTCATCCAATCATGTCCGAGTTCTATAATTATTTCAATAGTGGTATTCATAAATATCCATTTTAATGATGGAATGAAATCTATTATTGTATAAAAATATAATAGATTATGTTGTTAGTATCAAACATATTTTACATTCATATAGAAATATATTAACATATATTTTACGGTTTTAATGGTTATCTTAGATTGACCGTATATATAAGGATGATACATCATAATGAATGTCAACTATGTATCTTGAGCCTATTGAATAATTCACCAGAAATTCAAGGCAAACCTAAGATCTAGACTAGATATAATAGAATGTGGAACTCCGTGAATCATTACTAATTCATTAATGTATATTTTGGAAAACTGATCTAGGAGAAAGTCTTCTGGGATATTAATTAAGTGTAATGAATTTGTAAGTGTATCAACTACATACCAAATAGATTTAAGACCATGAGATAATTTGGGGAGTCTAATAAAAAAATTCATGTTAATGTTTTTCCATTACCATTCTTCTATGGGTAATGGTTGTAACAATCCATTATACTGATGTCTCTCTTCCTTAACCTACAAACATTCCAAGCACCGATATGCATACACTTTAATATCTATTCTCATGTTTTCCCACTAGAAATATTATTTCTAATCATTATAATTATTCGTACTTCTAGATTGAATTGTAAATGGTGAAATTTGAGCCTCATTGAATAGATCCTTCAAATTGGATATGGTCAGAATAAATAAATTATTTTGGAAACATATTATCCCACCACAATAAATGTTCAACTTTAAAACATTTCTATCTATCTCAAGTGATTTCACAGCATATGTTTGAACCTTTTAAATCCTCACATGGAAATATGGTTAAACAATAATTTAATAAAGATTATAATTTCCAATTTCAATATTTATTTACATATCTATCCTTTTAAAATATTAAAATATTGGATATTTCTTATCCTCAACATAGATAATATAGCAAGATCATTTTGTCTCGGATAATCTTACACCATGTTCTGTTTCCTGGGGTGGTAATTTATTAAGCAGTCATAATATTTAATCAATTCTTGCCATCTTATCTAGAACATTCTCATCTATTTCTGAGTGAATATATAATTTAAAATCTTATTGCTAGATTATATATCACATTTTCTATCCATAAAGACAAGGTATTCAAATATTTAACACAATAATTACAATAGGTAACATCATATAATTAGTTTTGTAATATTTCTCATGATCCTTATATTTTCATGAGGCATAATCTACAACCGTTTAATTCTACATCATAATTCAACCCAATACCTTCATTTATGCATAAATATAAATTGAAAATAGGTCTCCATTATAGGGTAATATAAGAACTGGTCTGCAAACTACCAGTTTCATTAGTTCCACGAAATTTTCATCACATTGATATATCCAAAAGAACATGTCTCCTTTATGATTTAACTTGTTCATTATATTAGATAATCATGAGGAATTTTCCACAATGCAATAATAATATCCTATCAAACCAAGAAAAATTTGGATCTCAATCCGAGTGGGTAGTCTGGTCCATCATTTAATAATTTATGTCTTTAATGGATCCATTGATATTACCTCTCTTGAGATTGTATAACCAAAAAATAAAACATTTTGTATCCAAAATTAAAACATTGTGTATTTTTATAATTGTTTATCATTTTATAAAGACTTCAGTACAATCCTCATTTTCTCATCATGTTGTTCCTTTCTCCTTGAATATAAAAGAATATCATCTATAATGACCACTAAAAAATAATCAAAATAAACCATAACTACTCTATAACTTAAATATTGTAATATATTATGTGAATTAGTAAGACAAAATGTAATAACTCTATATTCATATTTTCCATACCCTGTATGGAATGATATAATGTGTATATCCTTTTCCATGAATCCCATGAAGTCTATAATGAATTATCATCTTTGAAAATTATTTATCACCACATAGTTGGTCAAACAAGTCATCAATACGAGTAAGATCAAATTTTTTCTTCATTGTGATCTTTTTAAATTCCTGAAAATCTATGAAATGTTAGATTTATCCATATTTCATCTTAACAAAAAGAAATTCTTCACCCTATGTTGAAGAAATTAACCATATAATTCCTTTTTAAAGATTCTCCAATTGTTTTTTTATTATTGAAAATAAATCAAGGCTATTATATATAATGTCTTTGAAATAGGAGTATTGTATGGTATGAGTTCTATTGATAATTCAGCTTCATAATTTAATGGAAAAATGGAAAACTAGTTTAGAAACACATCAACAAACACCAACACAATAGGAATATCTCGGATATTGAGTTTTTCCCAAACTATATGTGATAAATTCCATTTTTTAATAACAATTAAGACCCATATAATAGATAAAATTTATATTAGAAGTTAATATTTATCAATTAACCAATAAATGGTCATAGGATGTCTTAGAATATCAAATTTAGGTTCCCTTCCTTAGAAATTGATGTGGATTTTATTTAAATAATTTCAATAAATTACAATGATAAATTTAAATTCAACTGGATGGAGAATAATGATATTTTTAAGAAGAATATTCCCACAGACATTGATAAGATAAGAGGCATAGAATTTAGATTTTATCATCACACCATTAGGGGTTTTCACTACGAATCCAATATTTACTCATTTAGGTGGTATTGTGATACCCATTAAAAATTATTTATATATAAAATAGTGGTTGTATATATAATCAAATATTACATTACCAATTTTAGTGTTCATGGTAAGTGTATATTTTACCACTTTATTATTGTACTCCACAAAAAGAATTGATATCACATAGTTTAGCCTTTTTTCTCTAGGATTAAGAACATTTTAATTTCAATCATTATCACTTAACATTTGGTTTGAGCATTAGTTTCAATAATAGTGTTATTACCTGTATTTGAAACATTAGAGTGTAGTTAGTTCATCTTGTTGTTCATTTCCTCCATCATCGACTAGCTTCTTCCAATCACGTTATCATTTTCTTTCCCAATGACCTACCTTTCAACACATAAAATATTTACCAGTCCCCTTAATACAATTTCCCCAATGATTACTTCCACAAATTGAGTGTAAAATAAATCTTCTATTCTCTTTCCATGGTTTTTAGAATTTACATTGAATTACATCCTTCATTCTTATAAAAACTATGAGGTATTTAGGTAAATCCAATATATATTTACACAATGATATCATATAAAACAATTTTTCCATATCTATTGAAGTAAATTATGTGTAATAACCATTATAAACTTGGTATTAATCCACCAAAGAATAAATTTACATTACTTTAAAGTTGTGTGATAATACTAGAAGTGTACGAAAACAGTCTTATAATATTTACCTCATATATACTAAGTAATTCATAAACCTCTTTCTTTATCTCATGAAATTACTTAACTATTTTTCTATGTAGAATATGAGTAAATTACGAATTGAAAATAATATCTCAAACTCATTCCACTTCATAGAGTCAATTTCATCCAATTGCATCAGGTTCTTTGTAAGATTCCACCTTTTTGGCTTCACCATCCTAATGATACATTTCTATAATAATTTTTTCATTTTCCCTACATAAGAGATTAAAATATATCATTTCTATGGTACCAATCCATTGTTCAGAAACCATTGGGTTGGTGGACTCAAAAAAATACAGGGAGTATTGCTTCATAAGGAAATCAATTGAATATTTTCCATTATTTTCACAGTTCAAATATCAGTAAAATTCAGAGCTAATAAAATTTAGAAAAGTAATGATATGATATTTTGTCTTTTTAGCTCCTGAAACATTTGGTTTCTTAGGTCAAAAATAATTTTACTGTCTTTATCATTCCGAATTAACATGAATACATTTAGTTTTAACTGTTAAATAAAATCGAAAATTAGAGTGTGAGAAAAAATATTCATATTGGGAACCACATAATCATTAAAAATAATTTTTAGGAAGCCGAAATCATGACATATCCATTTCAATATATGGAATATTAATTTTATACTTAGTAATAAATGGACATTTAAAAACCTTTTGGATATTATTCTATACTTATACTTATCCCTAGGGTTATCATTAATGTTTTACAATTCTAGTTTCCAATGGAACTATATGCTTCTTTGATACCTAAAATAGTGACCCTTATTTCTCACACATATATATTACACTTTTATAGATTAATATTCATTAAATAACAAAATTATCTATAATAGAAACATATATGTCTAGTATCATGGAAAAAATAGACACATATGAATCTTTTTCATAGGGTACCTCCATTTTCACCCACATAGTTCTTCATAAGTAGAACCCTTATTATACATATTGTACATAAAATCATTATTCATAACTAGGGTAAAGGAAACATAAGAAATGGTGAGCCAATATTATTATTATGGATAAATTTTAGACATATCGATGATCACTTTAACATAACATGCATATAATGGTGTAAAATTATTAGTCTAACATTTGATGACCATGCCACTCAAATCAAAGATCATAATACTGATTCATGGAATAAGGAATGGAAATTCATAAGACTTTACTGTTAAAAGAAATAAATAACATAAGTTATGGGAGAATAATATTACCATAAACAATTATTTTTGGAACACACATAAGCATTGAAAATCATTTCCTTTAATTCATGCCTCACTATCAAGACTGTCATAGTGGATTGGGCTCTCTCCGAAAAAAATCTATGTAGTCAAGGTTCACTCTTAAGGCTATCATAGTGGATATTGTCTCTTACTGAACTAGGTTCACTCTATATTCTAGTCTTTTTTATCGCATGAGATATACATCATGACCACTCAATTTAAGGGATTCATAATTTTTTTCCCAATCATCACATATATAATACTATACATATGTGTGCCACAATATAATAAAACATTCATCGTATCGTAGCCTATAAAAATAAATTGGGTTTGAAAATGATTTCATCATTATAAAACCTGTGGAAAGGAAACATTTTTCATAAACATCTATTTATCATAAAAATAAACCATTCATAGAAAGAATAATTATTGTATGATTTGGTAATATCTCATAGTAAAACCTAAGTAATGTAAAATGATTTCCTCTTAGAATAAAATTACATTTAAATAATCAATGGAATATTTCATAAGGAAATTACCCTTTTCACACTTCAATTATATAATCAAAATATAAAAAATTCCAACTATTAATGAAAACATTTTGTTTTAAAATATCCAAAGAAATTATAAATAAATCATAAAATAAATAAATTTTCAAGATAAAAATAATTTTTATTCCGATTGAAAATGTTAAATCAAATATTCCATTCACATTTTTGGGAAAAGTCAAAAGTACCTCATTATGATAATGACAAGAATAATATTTTTAATAAATATATTTAAAATTAAAACATTTGTATTAAATTATTTAGAAACCCATTTTTTAAAAATAAAATTCATTCTTAAAATAATTTTTATAAAAAATTCACATGGAGTTCAAATTATTTTTAATCGAATAGATAAATAATGTTAGTTTTATTTAAAAAATTATTTATTTCTATTGAGTTATTAGTGAACGGAAAATGAAAGGGAAGCATTTAATTTAAAATAAAAACTATAGGATAATAAAATTCATGTTTTTTTATAGATATACCATAATATTTCATCAATGAAACACAATCATAAATAATCCTAGGAAATAGTGAGATTGTAACATAAAACTGTTAATGATTTAGTAAATTTTGAATCATAATCCCCATCAAATAAAAAACCATATATGAATATTTATATCCCACAATTTTCATGATAATAATCATAAAATTAATTCCTTGGAATTATATACAAGACACAAAATAATTAAGTGGGAAATATTGAATGTGTCTCATATAAGTAAAAGTGAGACAAAAATCCCTTACTTCATGTATGGATTCCATTATACGTGTTCAGAAGTTCTATATAATAAATATTGATTTATTTTAAATATTTTAAATAAATATACTCAAACATATAATAAAATATATGATTTAATTATAACCTTTTTATCAATTTTTTATTAAAAATACTTTATCAAAATCAGTGTTTTCAGTGATAACTGATTGTTTTTACTATATGTTTTTGTCGGTAGTATTGGTCAGTAGTGTTGGTCCTTGTAATTTGGTCATGGTTACAACGTCCACAGAATTTTAATCATGATATATATATAAATATATTTTATTTATTTATTATGTAATTATTTATATATTACCATTAATTTTATAGATAGAAAAATGAAATATAGAGTTCATTGAGATAACGGGCCTTATGTACTCATGAACGTTGTTTTCACGTTTCAATAGATGGAATGAAGTGATGGTAACCAATAATTTACATTTATATAATAATTATTGTGTGATATATAAGATATATATTCATTGAATGTATCCTTATTACCATCCATGAGAAAAAAAATTGAAAACAACCACATCACTTCATGGAGGTGGTAGTCCACACGTACGCTCGAGCGATGTTATCATTTTCCAATAGATTTTAATGTTCGAATTTATATATTATAATATCATTATATAATTATAATTATTTAATAAATATATTTTATAAATATTAAACTCATCATAATACTCATCAATAAAAAATGGTGATTTAAAATAAATTGTATCCATATATAGAAACATTATCTCATGTGTATGCATGAGCAATACATTCCCTTCCCATTTTAAGGAATGAGGGTGTATAATTATGGTTTCTAGATAATAATGACAATTAATTATATTTAAGACAATTGAATTATTATTTTATAATAAGTACCTCATATTTATATGAGTAAAATGAAAGTGATCAGTTAAGGTGATAACAAATTATTTGAGATAAATAAATTATATCTCTTATTAAGGACCCTAGGATAGGTCTTTTAGGGATACCATATCTTAAAGAAAATATATAGAGATGATTATAAGGTAATTTTTTAGGGTTTTGTTGATATATAAGGACGATATTGGTGTAATTAAGAGAAAGGAGGGGTGTTTGTTCATAAGGGTGGGAGACGACACTCTTGGAATTTCATAAAATATTATGATTTAATAAAGTCAATCTCATGAAATCTGATTGCAAATGGAAATTAATTTGAATAAAAATATGATTATGTTTAATAAAAATAATCCAATGAAATTTATATTGGTTTTTATTACATTTTAAAACTTATCAATTTTATTAAAAACTTCATTGACCATTTATAACCATATCTATGGTAAAAACATTTATATTTTAAAGGGATATAAATTTTACCATAAACGTAAAAGATACACATGAATATAACATGGCTTATAGTTTAAACAATATTCAATTAACATGGATAATATAAATTTTTTTTTGAATTTTTAATCGTTTAATAAGATACAATTAGTTGTAAAATATAATTAATGTCAATTTTAGAACTATTAATTTAATTTTTTCTTGATGAAAAAAATAAATAGATTTATTTTTTATATAATCCATTAACATAATGATAATATGTCATAATAATCTATTAAATCCATGGAACCATATAAAGTAATCAAATTATATTACTTTTAATATTTATAAAATCGTTATTTTATTTTTCTACTAATTTATGAAATATTTTGTTAGTTTAACATAAGAAAATACTGTAATAATATAAATACTAAAAATTATAAATAAATTTTAACAATTAAAATAGTTTTATTATTCTCAAAATAATCATTAATATTCATCATTAAATTTTTTTTCTTATGTGAACATAAAATATATATTTATAAGTAAGACATAAAAACATTGTATTTCTATTTTTATAAAATATTATATAAGTCATTTTCATGGAAACTTTCCCTGTGAAAAATTTTATTTTTAGCCTAAACACATAATGGATGAATTTAATTCATTAAATAATATTTTTGATGGAAAATGGTGACCTTACCATTCTTCTCTAACACATGTTAACATATTTTTCCTTTTTCTTATGTGCTGAAGTTTACTATTGTTAGTATTCAAAATGAAAAAATTAAGTGGGAAATATTTATAAAATTATGAAATTATAATTCCAAATATATAATATGTTATTTAAAAATCAATTTATAGAATTTTTAGAAACTAATTTTATACTGTGTTCAAAAAACATGACGAAGCCGTTTTTTTGAAAAATACATTTTTATTTATAAAACATGATTTATTTCAATCACATGCCTAAAAATAATTATATTAATGTTAAAAAAATTTCAAATATATTATATATAATTTTAATTAAAATAATTCACCAATAGTGATTAATTGGAATCATTAATATAAAAACATTATGTTCATTTAAAAACAGTTTTTTAGAAAAATAACTCCTTTATTTAATAAATTATTTTTAATATAATTTTTAGTTATTTGATATCAAAATAATTCTCTTATAAATATGTACGTAATATTTATTTATAATTTTTTCTTTCGTATTAATTTCAAAAACTCCAACGGTCATGTGATAACTGTCACATTAAATAATAATATTTTAAAATTATATTGTTGTTTTTTTAACTCAGCGTAAGATTTAATGAAAGATATAAAATAAAAATTTGTACAGAACTATATTATAAAATCACGAATTTTTAAATTTATACATTTTATTTCATTTATCATCAATGTTTTTATTTAATTATTTATATTTTTTCATGCCCTTTGAGGATGTTCAATTTATAATTGAAGAATAACATTAGCAGGATGACCATGGTCAATTGTGTAATTGTTCCATAATATTGAAAATATTTATAATCCTATAATTATCATTTTTGAAATTGAAGACACTTTTCAAAAAATGCATTCAATGAAAACCTGAAAATAGAATCACATCACTTCGACGAGTTGGTAGTCCACATGTACGCATGATAGATGTTATCATTTTACAATGAATGGAAGGGTGATGAAATCAATGAAATGTTAAAATTCTAGAATTATAATTATATGTCGATTATTAAATATATACATTAAATTAATCATTATATATATTCATAATAGGATGTGATGTAAAAGGCAACACATCACTTCGTAGACGTGGTAGTCCACACATTCACCAGAATGACGATTTCATTTCTTATGGAAAAAAAGTGATGAAATTTTTTTAGTATAATAATAATAAATTTTTTTTTATATTTTTTATTTTTATGTCATTATGAAATCATGGTTTAATAATATTTTATGGAGGTAGAAGAATAACTAAAATAAAAATGCATAGTTATGAGTTATCCCTATTCTTTGGAAGACTGCCTTTAGATTACGAAATAATCCTTATATGTTGGACTATTGATGAATCCAAATCTTGTAAATCATGGTAATGGATGTACGTAATATTTTTTTCATATGAAGGATGAATTAAATTTCTCAAATAGTTTTAGGTACTGTGCATAATTGGTACCTTTCTATTTGTGATGGAGTGTCACACTTGTAATTTTTTTTGAAACTTTTAAATATTCAAATTTATTAATAATAGTGAATGGGATCCCAAAATAATAATGGTAATAATATAATAATATAATAAGGATTAATATAAATTTTATAGCCTTACTACAACAGTTTTACAATAATTAACCATATTTACCCTTTACACGGGTGATACAATTTTACCATGGATACTATTCATAATGACCACAAATGAAATTGACCATATTTTCAAATTTAAAATCTCGATTAAAAATAATAAATAAATATTTGATGAGAAAATTTTTATAAGTGACATAAGTAACTTTAAATATATGTATGAAAAATGCAGTGAAGAACTGTCTTTAGATAATTATGTTCTTAGCCATAAAATCAACTTATTCCAAAATAAAATATAATATTTATTAATATAATATTATTAATATTTTGATTAATTAAATGTATATTAATTTAATATAAATCTAAATCCAAAATATTATTTTAATTTTGAATTACATAATTTAAATAAAAATAAATCATTATTTTTCATATATATCTGTATTTTTTACAATTTATTAAAAATCAATATTTTCCAAAAAAACCCAAAAAACATCAATATATATATTATACAAGATGATATTAAAATACTCTTTCTATTTTATAAAATTAATATACTAAAATTTATAAATATTTATTTTAAATAAAACTATATATTATATAGAAACATTTTATATAGAATAAAATTGTTTTTTATTGAAAATTTTCTTAAATATATTATTATGAATATGAATAAATAATATATAATCTGGAATATCACTAAGATGTGGAATTGATTTTTTATTAAAATTACCTAGGTTATCAAAACTATAACTCCATACCTCTCATGGTGTTCCTGATAGCTCCATCTCACTTATGGTGAAGCCAACCCTTAGGATTTGTCTCCCAAACAAGCATCCATCACATATAATAATTACATCATCCAAAGCACATTGGTGACATAAAACAGGTAATGAATCCCATATCATTCCTCAAAAAATCATATCCTTGATTTTAGTCACTCTAGATATATCTTCATGCCTCAAATCCTTCTATTTCCCATCTCAACCCTCTAAGGGTTATCTCACATCCATTCAAACCAACCCACCACTTTGGTATTAACAAATATCATGGGCTAGAATGAATAGTCCTTAATAAACTTGAAAAATATAGAAGAAACGGAAATAATATTACAGGGACACATAAAAACACATTATTTGGAAAATAAAGAATCACCCAAATGAGGACAAATAGACGATAAAAATAAAGAAAATACCCCCAAGCATTCCTTTGATAACCATTAAAAAATATTCTTAAAAATTATTTAGAAAATAAATCATGTTCATTCTTATATATGTTAATCCCTCATCAAAATACCAATAAAAACATTATGTAGAAACCCCCTTTCCCATTTTAAAATACCATTTTACAATAAATATATCAAATCACCCATTATCTGTTAAAATTATCACTCATGTCAAACTAATTTTTAAAACTCATTTTATAAAGGAAACATTTTACTCTTTAATCACCAACTCACTCCACCAAGAAAACCATAATGTGGTCCATCGAAACTAATTCAACCAAGGATCACCCATTTATCCATTTATCAAACCTATATTGTCTATGTTTACTATTAGGTTAATGAGATCCTATCCCAATCTATGGGTGAGATTAAAAAAGTCATGTAGAAGGATATTATTAGTGGTAATTATGGAAAATTATCATAAAATACCCAATCATAAAGGAATATTGTAATTTCAAGTATAAATACATCAATTAAGGATATGTAATCAAACTAAAATTTTTATATATTTCTTCTATGCCCATGAGAAAATTTCTCACCCATAAATATCAATAAATTATTGATCTAAAAATTTGAAACCAAAAAAATAATATTGGAATAACATATTCCAAACTCAAATTGTCGTATCAAAGCACTAAAACCATGAGTAATGGGATAAGTTATACTCCAAAAACACACTAGGAACTAAGACACATAAATATGAATATTATAACCATAAAGTGATGGTCAATTTCACCCAAAATAACCAAAATCACTATATAAAATCATTGAGGAACATACCTTATTGAAAATGATGAATTTTCACTGGATTATGACATACCATGGATTGTTATTCAAGATTCACATAAAATCCCTAGAAATTAAGATGATTCCACCATGATATGCTAGAATACTCTCCCCAAAACAATATCCAGTGAACTCAAATTTTGATGACGACAAAAGAGTTTAGAAAAACAATTATGGGGAGATATTTCCCATGCATCAAAATTTAAAAAAAAAATTCTTGAATAATATAGAGTGAAAAGTGACAATGGGGGATCTAATGTAGGCACTACCCATTATTGTTTTATAATAAATAAAGGGAATCCATGGGTTGTAAATAGTACCATCTAGTGTTGTGCAAAACCATGGGATGTAGAGGAAGGGTAAAACCCCAGCCTTCTGATATTGAATGTACATAATATCCATGGTTTATACCACCTTAGGAAGGTTTCCAAGTGGATTTCCTAACGAGGCACCTCCACAATGTATCATTTAATTTGTTAAATGGGTCTTTCATTCCAATATATTCTTTCCTAAATGTGGTGGAGTGGACCATGGGGATAATTTAGGGTCCTTACCCATATAGGGCCTCCGCAAGATAACCCTAGGCTATAACATGATCCTTCCCTAACAGATCCACCATGGAGCAACCCTTTATCATTGCATTATTTCTTCCTTGTCTATGGGCCACCACGATGTAGTTCCCTTAATTACCCTATAGTGTCATATATATAGTTTAAATTCAACTGCTAGGCTACCCCTAAACTTCTCTAATGGCCACCTGAGAACCTAAACCACCAATTACACCTCATTAAATGAAAAAAACATCTTTGTAACATATTCATATTCTTAAATTTTTTTAAACCTATTTCACCATCATTCCCTACTCTAGGATGAAAATTCAAATTCACCTGATCTTCTACCAACCCAAAATTGTGAAGGTTATTAAAAATGTACATAATGATGAATTACACTCTCAATTTCCTTTGTTTTTTAATTAGACCAAATTTAGTGAATAATTAAATAAAATAAATGATAGTTCAACAAACTATTTGTTCTTATATATATTTTTTCAATTTTTTAATTTTTTGAATAGTCTTTGATGACAAGTAAATACAATAAATGAATTATGAAGCATTCAATTTTCATTCAATTAAGGTAAAAAATCATTAAAATTAGCATATTTAGTTTTTTAATCACATCATTTTTTTTCATTTCCCTTTTTTCCTTTTCTTGGGGAATAAATTAAATCTCAATTGGAATCATCACTTGTGGTATTTTTCTCAAATGGTAACCAACTCCAACACTTACACACAATATTTCTCATCCCTAAAATAAAACATGAATTACCTAATTCTCTAAAAACTCATGAATTATGATCAAGAAACTAATTCAAGTATAAGTGGAGTTATGGGATAAAATAATTTCATTTGGCTAACATATAAAAAACATGCCTATTATGTGAAATATAAAGGTAATTTTAAGGTTATATCTAATAATTTTTGAAACAATGTTTCATAATAAAGTAGTTTTTCACCCACCGTAGTATAATTCTTCATTCTCAAACTATTTTATAGATTATAACACCATGTTCTAGGTAAAAAGACATGGGTTCACACAAGAATGTAGCGTACTAGGATGGAAATAAAAAAAATGGGTTTAGATTACATCTAAGGAAAGGAGAAATGAAAAACCAAAAAAATTCATCAACATTTTTTAACTATCCAAAATCCATAGAATTTATTTCTATCTAAACAAAACTAAACCAATTTTTCTATAAATCAAGGATTTTCACTTAGAAATTTATCATGTTTGGAAATTGATTAGATATTTAATGGAAGGACAGGATATTCCAAAAAATTAAAGAAAATAAGAATCCATACCTAAAAAATACTTTAATAGAATGGTCTAACATAACTCACTTGTATCTTTCTCATCACTAACACATCACATTGTCATAAATGTTACTCGTTAATTTATATTTCCATGATATGTTGAAATGTTTTGAAACGTATAGCCTGAATGGCCCGAAGGCCATTTCTATTTTATTATAGATAATCCCCCATTTATGGGTTAAATAAACAAGATAAATACATCATGGTATTTTTGTTGACATACCATTCATTTTATAAAGTTATATTAATAAGAATATTTAGTGGATGTTGTCCTGTAATTATTACCAATAAAGAAACTAATAACTGATATTATTTTTTGGAAAATAAGAAAGAAAAACAACATAACTGGTTATTTTTAAAAGTGATAAATAATATATTTTTATTTTATTCTCTAACATATGTATATGTTTCCCGTATTCAAATCCAAAATGAGAAATATACAAACACTTATTAAAAAAAAATTAAACATACCTAAAATTAATCCTTAAGGATAATGGAATAAAATGTTGATTTAAACTTCCAAAATTGTGTTACATTTTTCTTATACAAGACTAGGTGGGTTTTTGTTTCATCCTTTGTCAGATGGATGGTGGATATTAAGTGACATGAATAATCTCATTTCCCTAAACTCTTTAATATACACATATTTCGTCCTCTTTTTAAGGAGTTTCTGTTATACTTTATAATTCTTTTCCATCTAATATTCTATTAAAATCCATTGAATAAGTTGTGCTAGTAATATGTTAAAGAGAACCTCCTCCTACTAAACATCAAATGGAAGAGACATATAGTCTTGTGGAAAATTATTATTTGATCCAAATAATAGTTATATATATGTTTTCAAGCATTCTATTTTTTTCAACTTACTCATACCAATACCATTTCCTTGATAAAAAATAATGATCCTTTCATCCAGTACTATCAACCTACCTTAAAATTCATCATTTTTCTCCATTATACAATATTCCCAATTCTACAATTTCTATACAATTGTTTGATCTATATTATCTAAATTATTCTTTTGAAAATTATGAAAGTCATTTTGTAAAATTTGAGGGAAATTTTAAAAATAAAAAAGATCATATTTAAATGTTATCCCATTAATGATTCAATGACTAGTGTCACGTTATCAAAAGCTATCATTGAAATCCTTCATGTTGGATACATCAATAATTAAAAATTCTATAAATATTCAGACATCTGCAACCAGATATCCTCATCATCTAGAGCATATGACAACTCAGATGGGTCTTAAAATTCCGAAAATAGTAATTCATATTTTATTTAATTTTTAATGATATATGATGAAAATGAATTAGTGGAAAGAAAATCTTCTTCATTAAATATATAGTAAGAAATTTATTTTTCATAAATTTTCCTTTGAAACTTGCATGTGACGGTTGTACATAATGGGTCATCAACCCTTTCCCCATTGTATAACCAACTGAAAATTTCTTCATTTACATCATCCTTAAGAGATAGTAAATGTATAGATTCAACTTAGATGATGTTTCAAGGAATATAATGAAGAATATTATACATAAATATATACCAATATTAATCTAGATAATAATATATCTCTTCCATTTCTCCTAAAATTATCTCTACTACTTCATTGTCTTCGCCATCCTCTCCTAAAATTTAATCATTCATGGATGTGTACGGTATTGAAGTTTCTTGTCAACCTACTAGATATATTCATGAATTTTTATTAGTATTTCTTATTGTATTTTAATATCACACTTATACAAACCAGTATTGCAGATAAATAATGAAAAATAGGGAGACAAAATTAAATTATTTTGATTTAATATTTTATTGGGGTGTTGAGTCTAAATCCATTGTTTTTTGTTTAGTTTTTTTAATGAAATCAAAATAAAAACAAAAAGTGAAGTAAAAACCTAATTAATAACTAATCATCTTTAAAAATGGATCAATGTTGATGAAGAAATATTTCATGAAATTCACATCAATAAAATTATAAAACTCTATATGAATTCAATATATAGTTTAACCACTAGGTTTTCTATTAATAGGGCTCAATGAAACCAAGTGAAACCTAATTTATCTTTTATATTTTTTATAATAATTAAATAATATAATGGTATTGGGTTTTATGAAAAGATAAAATAAAAATAAAAATACAAAATTAAAGATACCAATGAAGACAAAAATAGTAAATAAAAAAATTGTGATAAAGAAGACTACATATAATTAATATTCAATAGAATAAGTAGGAGTATGTCCTTAGAAAATCCTCCCAAACCACTCTACCCTAATCGCTCATAAAGAGATTAAATCTCTTTCTAAATTAAATAAGTGGATAAATATTCATCATGAATTACCCTTACCTGGTAGATGAGGCTATAACATATTGTGAAATGTGCACTTCACTCACTACATTACCACCCAATGTTATGAAGAAATATTGTATAGACCTCGATCCTTCTAAAACCCATCTAATGTATAATAAATGAGAGGAACTGGGGGGGATGTGTTTACAATTTAGAAGTGTTCGTATGAAACTATGACGTACATGCACATTTAGTGAAAACTAGTAATAATCCTCATGAATATTGATATCTCCTCATGAATATTAAACATGTGAGGTAGAAATTAAAACTCATTGAAATTAAAGATTCAATAATAGGGGAATCTCCTCAGACCAACCACAACATGCCAACAATAACATGACCCGACACCTCATGTCCCCTCCTATAATGAAGGTGGGTTGGGTGTGCCACCCCAATCCCACCGCTAATATTCTAGAGGTTGGAAACTTCCATGAATAAGCAACAATACAAATATGGGAGGACTTATCCTACATAACTGGATGTAGACAGACATCATTATCCTGTATAAAAATATCCACAACCATGGAGGATAAAAAAATAAAATTAAAAAACATATTCATTCACATATATTAAACATCCCAGGAGTTTATAATATAAATCCAAGTATAGTAGGGGTAAACGTTATCCAATATCCTAGGATATCACTTTCCCATGATATATTTGGACAAATGGGATCACCATGATACATCACACCCATCCTCGAATTTCTAGAAAAAAATCTGACCATCTATACTATGCTCCATCATCACTAGCTCCACTAACTCAAATAACTCAATTCGCACTAATATCTCCATCATCCTAAGTGTTGTGTGTAGAGATTCAATGATTTTCAAAAAATATCTCTTACTGATAAGAGTAAAAAAAATCCAATATAATGAACTAAAAAGGGTGATATGGTTTTAGTTCAACATGAAACCATGGGATGAATTGTACTGCCACATATCACCATAAATTGTGGGAACAGAATACAATAAAGAAGATTTTTCTATACTTCCAAATATGTCCACAATATGATCTCATTAGAAAATACCGTTGATAAACCAGAAATTAAAAACAATTTGTGGACGGATTAATATAAAAAAAACACCACTACCTAGTAAAAACAATTTCTTTCTCATAATTCTTATAGAAAACACCAACCTTCCCATATTTGATAGACTCACCACACACGTCATTGGTAAACACCACCCCATTCCTCTGTGACATGGAAGACCAAACAAAATCCATCCTCATTAGGTGACCATAACAAAAATAACCACATATATCCACAAGGATATATATAGAAATATACTATATCAAATCATCTCATCATCCATCAGAAACTCATCATACATGTCTATTATCATTCTCTTGTCACATAGGGCGAGCATCTAAATTTACAAGTGAATTTTCGTTCCCATTATAATTCCTGTAGAAACAGAAGGCCCTTATTAACATCCCAAAAATCAATTCTAGATTAATTAATGAAATTAATAATTTTCATCACACCATTGTAATGATATGATGCTCGAGGGGGTTACCTACCACATGAATGATTGACCTGTATCCCATCCCATGGGGAAGTTCCATGACTCATCCCACTAGAAGGAAGACACATCCTCATTCATGAAAATGTCCCCAAGGGATTCATTTGAGATAGATATTCCCAAAATGGTGAGATCAACCATGTGGAAGATGAATCCTAACAAAATCACCCCAAATGTACATGACCAGCACATTCAGGGGAGGAAACCTTGTAGACCTCATATACCTAATGACACAAAGAAAAAATAAATTACATATTAATATAATTCCTCCATCAAAAAACCCTAGATATCATGCCACATTGAGGTAACCAAACCATTCAGAGTTATTTTAACCAATCGAGGGAGTTTCCAAACCCATTAAGGACCTCATGCCTCAAAAAAGATAATTATCATTCAAGGATAATATCATATATGTCTACATAAGAATCAGTTTACACCTCATTGATTGAGTTTTGAGATAACGTATCTTATAATATTGGAATAATACCCCATACCATTGGGGGATCAATAACTCCATCAATAAAAATGACGGAACACACCTCATCCCATGATACAATCCTGAGGGAGTTCCCAAATCTCAGAATCATACCACCCATGTTATAAATTCAATAGTTTAAATAGTATAATTAACAATAGGTTATCAATAATACTCATTAATTTTCCACTTATTCTCCCATAGAATCTCCCATGATGCTACCAGGGAAGGATAATGTTATTCTTCCACAGTAAGAACTATACATGAATACAATGTCATAATTGGTGTATATGGATAACTTTCCACCCTCAAATATAAAATTAATTCACCGAGTCTTCACTGGGGGAATGAAAAGAAGGGAATCACTCCATGTTCCATGTATATATACATGTCTGTATGGGTTTCCATAATTTCTAGAGGATTAATCTAAACAATATCCATAATTCTAACATTATTATCTCCATATAATCGGAGGATTCATAACTTCCAACAAACTCATCGAGAATGATAATATCTAAAAACATTTCTATGAATGGTACCTCAATTTTAGAATAGCACCTGAGGTTTCTCCATCCCCACAGCCACCCCAGAACATCTCCCTGATCTTTTCCTCATATCCATGGGACTAGGATCCAAAAATATCCCTTAGTTATTCAAACCCCAACAATTCAAGGGCCCTATCATTAAATTATACGTTGAAAGAGATAATCATAATGGACTACATATTTTCTAAATCTAGCATAAATATGAAAGATAATACAAAAATCTTGTGGTGGAAAAATACATGGTTTTTAGCTTACAGTACAGGATGTGTACACCCAAAATCTCACTATGGATGTGTACATCTACCCATCTTGGTGTATAATTCTCCAAATACATGTAATTTCTTATGTAACACATAGTGTGTATGTCAAATGGGTTATTAATTATTGTAACATAATCAGTCTATATCGTGTGCCTAACATGGTGTGTAGTTGTACATACCAAGTACATCGCATGGAGTGTCTACTTGTATACATATACACACATCATGTAATGTACCCAATGTTCCAACACAACTTTTACATATGTCCCACATGACATATGTACTTCATCTACAACCATAGGTACAAAAACAATATACACAAACTATGTTATTTGATCAACATGTTGTGTGATCTGTATTTCTAGATGAAATTCTCTAAATAAACTACCTAAACTTCAACATCCCCTAAAAATAAAACCTTCATCGTCATTTAGTAAACTATAAGAAATAAAAATCAATAAAAAATAAATTAATCTAAAAAATATATGGGATATGTGAGAATTTAAGTAATGAGTCTGACCTCATTTTCAATTGTTGAGAATTCATGATTTCAAGATGATGCATTGTAAACCATATCCATGGAATCCCAATCTAGATTTTAAAGGCAACATATCATGTGCATACACCTCATTATCCTTCATTCCTAGATCCCAGTCTAGAATCATCATCAAAGGATAGTTTTTTTTCATCCTTTTGTTTATATGGTGGAAAATATTTTTGGGAAAAATAAAAACAAACAATTAAATTTGTATAAATAATCTATAAAATGTAATACCTGGGACCTGGGATCCAAACAGAGATTATACCAATAAAATGTAAAATTAGTTGTTTGGGACTCCACCACGAAGTCATAATTTCCAAATTAAGTTTCATTTGGTAAATATCAATGCTGGTAGATGTTGGAATAAATATTTTTTTAAAAAAACATTAAATATCCCAAATGATATTCCCACCTCAAAATCACAAAAAATTTAATCTCAAGGGTAAAGGACATATCATGAGAACAACATAACATTCATATAATATTTTTTGAGGTCATTTTTAAATGGTATAATTACTATTTCACCATTCTCAAGGGATTAGGGCGCAACTACTACAAAATGTGATATATATTCCACATATAAAAATCAAGTCTTCTATATTCTAATCACTTTTGAGACTTTCTATAGTTTAAAATAAAATTACATAATAAAATATGTATGAATCCCACAAATAAATCCTCATGAATGATGATAACATACCTATACAAGAGCTTCTCTATCATATAAATTCCCTTGGATCCATAGGGACCCAAAATATAACCCCGCTCTAAAATGGATCCATTTTTATCACTTAGATCAAAGAAAACACATATAAAATTCATAGTAACTGGAACACAGGCTTCATACAATCCCACAAGTGGCCACTTCCACTCGATGACATTAACTGACAAGGTCAATACATCAATGTTTTATAGCTTAGGGCTTGGGGATATCATTGACCCACTCATTATTTCTCTCTAACAAATACTAGGGAAAACTCTTACACTATTGACCATAGTCTTAATATCATATATTTCATATGATATGCTCGGTCTCTCTATGATATATGTGAAGGATATTCCTAACACTAAAAAATCATCATCTATATACATGTAGTTATTACTCCTTATCAGACTTCTCAATATAGTAAAAGGGATATCTAGTCCAAAATCTCTCCACACCACCTAGGTGCCCACAATGCCATGATGGTTGACTAATGATCATTTGTTTACTCAATAAAGATAAAATCCCATATATATCATAACTACCTTGGGACATAACTAATGAAAACACTGATATTTTCATGAATCAGTATACATATGGATCTGTCTTCTACCCAATAAAAAACATGATAATATCTCTATCTATTCATTTTCTTCTAGGAAAATCATGAAGAATTCAATTCCCAAAATATTCACACTTAGATCCATGAGAATATTTAACATATCTCCTTGGGAATGGAACATTTCCCTAAAAATATAGTTCTAGGACTAATCCTCCAAAATTACCATTGTTTGTAAAGATATAGCCTCTAACTAGTGAAAGAATAGGTTGTAGCTTCTTGACAGTCATCCATACTCATTTTATGGAACTCACTTCTCATTAAGAATAGATGTTAATTATATTTTTGATTGTAAAATCCCATTAAATGACTATCATAAACCAAATATTAGGCTACAAGTTACCATTCATTACAAATGGTTTTACTACTAATCTATACTCCACTTTAGTGGAATCCCAATAAAATCATCTCTACCAAATCCATCTCTTTCCAATGTCATAAATGGTGGAATATTTTCACCTCTAGTAATAATAAAATCATAATTAACTAATCTAATGACTCCAATAGGATCTCAAGATCTTTAGACAATAAGAAACATCTAGACAACAGAACCTTTATGTGCTATAAACTATAATCTCCAAGGAAAATGGTTTCAGATCACACTTCATGACACATCTATCCCTACTAAATCAAATTTCACTAAATCTCAACCTATGATAAAATCACCATTGTGATAATAATATTCCATATAACTATGGTTAATGAGACAATATCGACCCAAAAAGGAGACATCACATGTATAAGAATTAACATCTCATCTTTATAACACTCCCAATCCTTGTATTAAAAGAATATTACTCATAATCCTCAGCATGAATGATCCTCAAAGCCTACACTACCCTTCTCGATGGATCATCCAAAATATTCACTCTCAATCAAGATATCATATTCAGATATCATGAAACTCCCAAAATCCTACCAATCACTAAAATTTGTTAAGGGGCACACACCTTGACAACTGTCTAAGAACCTATCTAAGGGGGGAATCAGCCCCATCAATGCTAAGACATAACCACCATTATCTCAACATAAGAGTAGTTAAAAAATTTCATTGGGGGTGTATCGACTCATCTGTAGTATAATTGACCCACACCTTGTTGTTATCAATGGATAACTAGACCCATGCCCTAGTATAGAATCCATGCAATTAAGAATGGAAATTTTTAGTAATATACCTAAGTGAAATGATATCTCACATGCATAGAAGAGCCATATCCTATCCAATAAAAAACACGTCCTTAGAATATTGAGGACTAGTATTCTATCGAACAGGGTAGCACTAACCCACTGTTGTATAGGGGACCTACACCTCATTTATATCGAGAGAGTGTCAAAACCCATCCCCAAATGGATGACCCACACCTCATGGATGGTTGTTTATATCCTTTTATCCATGAAAGAGAAACAAATTTCATGATTTTATATAGAGGGCCCATGCCTTTATAAAATACATCTCCAATGAGAGAGTTCCAACCTCGTGGAAGGATGTCGCACACTGACTAAGCTCTTGGAAGGATAGATAGGGACTATATAAGAAAAATTTTCCATTACATGAGTATGTTTTGGAATAATAACCCTTCCTATAAAATTACACATGGATGGAATATCTCTTTCCCTATGAATATGGGCGTACTGACCAAACCTATTGATTGAAATAGTGGATCTCACACTAAGGGTGTATAATGGGGACACCAACCCTATCAAAAATTAAGCCAACCACACCATGTCATACTCACAAAGTTTAGGAGGATTATAAAGAGAGAATAAACTAGAAAACTAAAATATGTTTGAGTAGTCCGATTACTCCCATCATTCAAATAATGTTCTATCTCACACCTCTGTAGAAATAACTTTCATGATGAAAATCAGCATCCTAACCACACAAATATAATTATATGGTATGATGTATTACTATGAAAATGATAGTGCACTTACTACTCTATGATACATGGTTTCAATAACTGTTACCTACAACTGATGCCCCAAGAACTCATGTTATTCAACATATTATCAGATTCCTTGCATGGGAGTGTGTCATTCTCCACATCCCAACTAAGCTTATTGGTCTATCAAAGAAACCTAAGAACCTTCAATCATTTTAACCTCTTATATCCTAAATGAAATCCAAGTGCAAGTTATCTAAAAAATTATTCCCTAGAACATCCCTACTCTAAATCCTATCTAACATGACCTTACCATTAGGTACCTAGCCAGGTCATTGGTGAGACTATTATGATACTTTATGTTGACATACAATAAGATAGAGGATTGTAACCAAAAGCTAGATGGAATTCTACATAAATGGAAATCCTTATGAAATATAATCATCAGCATATATACATTATTATATAGAAAAATATATATAACCAGACAAGATATACATATCTAACTAAAATTAAATAATCATGAATATAAAGTCTCATAATCCCAATGGTATGAATTATAAATGAAGTTTTATGTGGGAAATAATATGTGGTTTTATATCTTGGGAGATCACCTAACCTTGATAACCAAAAAATAAGGGTCTCACCTTGTTACACCAACTTCATCTAGGAATTTAAAACTAATAATCCCACTAACTCCACTAAACTCTAGTAGTTCTAGATCTCTTAGTTGCACCATATCCAAGCCCACAAATATCACCATCAATTTGATCATTGTCAACATAGAAATAATTAATTTGGGATCAATCCTTGTTTGGGGTAAGTATAAAACTACACAGTCAGATTCCTTAAAAATAAAAGGGTGATAGCATTGTAGGTCAACAAGAATCCAAGGACCGAACTGTATAGCTACTCAACTTCATCAAATGCGGAACCACTAGCCATTGAAGAATCGCTAACTTCACTTCCCAATGTGATGATGTTATATTTTCTGGTAATAAAATAATGATAAAATCGAATGTTAATTCACCATATATAATTAGGAAATAAAAAAACACATACACTGGGGATGAAATGTACCTACACATCATCCTCATGGGAAAAGGACTCCCTTCCCATCCAAGATAAATATACCACATTCCTCTAGGGTAAGAAATTCCATTATCCTTATCAAAATATAATATAAATCCATACTGATCCACATGAAGTTACTATAAATAAAATCACCATATATAACACCAAGTATCTAATTAGGGAGATCTTATGTCAAAGGGGATCATCATACACAACTAACTCCTTATAAACTTGCATCACCACTCACCCATCATATAGGGTGAGTAGTCAAGCTCACTAGAGAATAATTATTCCTAGAACAATTCCTCTTTACATTGAAGGACCATCTAAATATCCCAAAAAAATTTATAAAATCCTTAATCTAATTAAATATGGGAAATACACCTTGAATATAAGATGATGTTTGAGGTGTATTATTGACCCCATAGACGAGTAAACTACACTTCATCCCATAGGGGATTTCCCTGCTCATCCCACTAAAAGGATGACTCACCCTCATTTATTCTAGGATCTAAAAATAGATTCATTGGGCCAATATATGAAAAAAATGGGGAGACCAATCAATCAAATTGGGGATACCTTCCCACTTGGTCCAAATCTACTAGAGAGACACACCTGAATAGAGAAACGCAACACACCATGTGCACTACCGGCCTCAGAGCACCTAGAAAATTCACATAGCTTGAATACCACCATCATCACACCATCAGTACCATGGTATAATCGGGGACCCACACTTTACTAGGTACTTAGAACAAATGAGGGAGTTTCCAAAACCCTGGAGGATCTCACACCTTACCGAAGGCCAAAATAAATCAAGGGATATACCATATCCATCCATATAATAATTAAGTGTCCCCTAAATATGGGAGATCTCCAAAAACATTTTGGAGCATGGAGGAACCACCCCCAAGCCTCTAGGGGAGCAAAACTTCCATTAATTAAGGCGGATCCCCAAACCTTATCCCATGACATAAGATTGAGGGAGTATGAAATTAATTATCCATACTTCCCATGGGCCAATGTCATCATAAAAAACAATGCATTGAAAATGTAGGAACTATGAATAATCCTTTACTGCCTACTACATATCTCATTGAAACACAAAGGATGCTATAGGGGAGAAAGAACACTTGTCATCGAAAGTAGGAACTAGTCATGAAGACTATTGTATAATAAAATTTCAAAATTACTACTAACCCTCCTATCTAAATCACATTCATCCAATGTTCACTGGTTACATGGTATGGATAAAATCTTCCCAATTTCCAGGTCAATCAACAAGACCATATGGGTTATAGTATTGTATATTGGGTACCACTGATGACCGGCCCTAACTATAATGTTTATTACTCAACATTTTCTGAGGATCTATAATTTCCAAAAATATCACAAATAATTCCATAATTTGATAATGTTGGATGGTATCATGACTTCACTTTAAAAGGATACTTAGGGGTTCACCATCCTCATAAAATCGTTGGATGATCACCTTGATCTAGTCATTAGTTCAATGGATCAAATATCTACAACTATCATTAGATCAATCTTTTAACCACCTATGATAAAATAGAAGACTCTTATGTCGCATTATCCCTATAAGTATTCCATTAATAGACTCCACTATTTTACAAATATGGATAAAATAATGGAAATCATGTAAATCACTAATAAGTGAACAACTTTCCATGTGTACCAAAGGGTACATGGTGTGTATAAAATAACCATACTCTAAGAATATACCTCTATCTAGATCAATGTGCACTTCTTCAAATACAAAGTGTTCCCCAATCAATAAAAGACATATAAGTCATGTGGGGAACCAATCCATGTACCATGATCAGGTAGTGTGATGTATCCCAACATATCATGTCATTGAACACTCAATGAACCTCAAGTAGGGTCTAAGGCTGTGTACATGGACAGACCTTCATTCATATACCTAATGGAAA
The DNA here is from genome assembly GCA_963277665.1 of Viscum album. Taxonomy (NCBI): domain Eukaryota; kingdom Viridiplantae; phylum Streptophyta; class Magnoliopsida; order Santalales; family Viscaceae; genus Viscum; species Viscum album. The sequence continues at coordinate 370,249,913 of OY728160.1, read as the reverse complement.
TTCATGTAACACATTGATATTTTGTGAAATAATTTTTTCGAATATATTTAATTTATTGGATAATTTACATTACAAAAAAACAATATTTATCATGCATTACATGTAACACAAATTTTTTATTTTGTTACACATAATTCATAGTTTATCTTTTGTGACATGCATCACCGAGTTTAAATGAAACATGACTTCCAATTAAAATATTATTATTTAATTTGATAGTTATCACATACACATTATAATGAATAGCATGAATAGGATTAAATAAATTAAAAAAATGTTGATTAAACATGTATATATATTGATTTATTTGATGACTAATAAATTATAAATGTAAATGAAAACTATATAAAAATAATAGATATCAATTTTTTCAAAAAATATGTTTTTAAATAAACAAATGTCTTCTAACAAAATAAAATAAAAAATAACATTAATTAAATATATTAATTAAATTTATATATTACTTATTCAAAAAATTATTTATCAATTATCTAATTTTTTCAAGATAAGAGATAAGAACTTGTATAATTTTACACTTAAAATAATATTTTTCTAAAAATTAGTTTTTCATATTTTTATAGATAAATTATTTTAAATCTATTTGAATACAAATTCATAAAAAAAACAAATTTAATATTTTAATTAATCATTTTAATATTTTCATAGGTATATTTTTTGGGATTCTTTTCTAACATTTCGTTTTTTATGAATTCTGAAAATAATGTATTTTATTCGAAATTTTTACGTTTTAATAAATTATTATGGAAAAATATATTTTTAATTGATTATAATGTACAATTAGTTCATTTATATATCAATTTATTCAATTTGGTTCATTAGATTATTTTTTTTGAATTCATATATGAAAACTATTTAAAATTTTGAACATTTTCCCATTAAAAGTTTTCTTTATCATCGCATCTGCTGGATTAATATTAAATTCAAATATTCCACTTATAATAATTTAATTTGTAAAAATAGATTCCATGTTCTAAATAATAATAATTTATATTGTCTAATATAATAAAATTAATTTTTTACCAATATTAATTATGAAAACAGATTAAATTATTTACCATGATTATGGTAAATATGGATTTACCAAGGAGTTGATCTAAAAGGATAAGGGTTAAAAATACCCAAAATATTATAAAATCCATTTCTTAGACATATTTAGACCATATAAATCATATTACTGTTAATAAAAAGAAATTATAATTGTGATAGGGAAAAATGTGGGAAAACTCAATTCTTTTCGGAAATACCAAGTGTGTGCTCTTCCCCACTTCTAAAAGGCCACCCAATATTCATTAATATTATCACTTTAAAAACAATTTTATATTACCAAAACATACCCAAATAAATTAAATTATTACATAATACGATCCTATAATCCTTATTTTTGGAATTATCATACTTAGAAGGATTTTAGTGCAAACATAATGAAGATACCCAAAGAAGATGTAATGTTTATCTATGAGCAATTTGGTTTTGTTTCTTCCACCAACTCCTTCAGTTATTATTACCCCATTTTGATATAAAAACTAATTATCTTTCATATAATTGGATTTTTTATATATTAATTTATTCACCTAAAACAATCTCCACTTTAATAAAATGGAATACTAAATCATTATTTTTCTGTACGGCGGACTACCGCCTCGCAAACTCATGTCATTCATTTTTTGTTACCACCTCTCATGGTTCGATATAATGATAGATTTGTAGTTTATTTATTATTTTTATGATGTTTATAATTTTATTATGACTCTTTATTTTTTATATCACACAAACCTTCAAGCATTGCATTTTGTGGAAATGCGATAATGTTGTTCAAGTGTATAGCGGCATATCTGCTCACGAAGCGATTTGATTCGTTCAGAAGTTACATGGAATTTATTAATTATGTGTTTAATAAAAAATAAGTTTTATATATTAATAAAATATAATTCCGTAAAGATAAAATATATTATTTACTTTTAATTTCATTGAATCCACCAAAACAAAGGAAACAATGATCATGCGTATGTCAACTGACCATCTCTGTGAAAGGTGTACTTGATTTTCTATAAATAAATTTTATTGGTTACTATAAATACATATATACTGTATATATTGGAAATTTATATAATTATAAAAATTCATTATATGATAAAACCATGATCAAATTAAGAGGATGAAAAATATCAAGCCAAAACATATGCAAAAAACAAAGTAGTTATTGCCTGAAACCTGATTTTAACATGGAATTACTAAAAAATGGGTAATAAAATAGAATAGTAAAATAATATATGGTTATAATATACATTAATATGGTTCATTAAAATTTTTTAAACAATATATATTTTCTATAAAGTATGGTTTAATCAGTACAGTGAATGTAATGATATACGTAAAGGGGATTTCTAGTCTCACTTTTATTTCAGAGAGACATGTCTCATATTCATGACTTGTTTCTTTTGTGTGGTGTATATGTGTCCCATATGAATTTATATAACATAAATTTAAATCATTTTATTACAATTATTTTTTTAGTTATGTTATTATTTCATATGGATTATGATTCAAAAGTTTCTCAAACATTAGATATTTTTTTTTTTCGATTGTCCTTTGTGGTGTATGTTCTGTCATGCGACAATATTATTATAATATGGGTATATACTGAACCTTTGACATGTAATATCTTGAAAATATTCATATTCATGATATTTTATGTTTCATTTTATTTTATTTATTCGATGTTCTTATGAATCAATGTTACCAAAGTGATGATGATTTGATATTCCAATCTTATCACTTAACAAGATTGATTATGATTAAATCTCCAATGATAGATTACCATGATCGAAATCTATGTAATTCTCATGAATTTTATTCAAAAATGCTTATTAATGACACATTCAAGTAATGGTACATTTTTTTTCAACTCTTTGGTACTTTAAATTACTAATAAAATGTTATTTATAAAATCCAAATTAATTTATCTCTTCAGCCTGATATCAATTTTCTTTTAAAACCATGTTTTGAAAAATATTATAGTACTATATAATTATTTTAGAAGTAATTTTTACCAATTCTTGTTTTTATAACAATATAAATTTAATGTCATATTCATGCTAATTTCCAAACAATTTTCATTTAGATTTTACCGAAAATGTGAATTTTCATTTTAATGTGTATGGTATGAATGAAATTTTTCTATATCATGATCAATAAATACCAAAAATATCCTTTTTTATTCTTTCAAATTTTTTTATAATGAAAACTATTTTGAAAAAAATTATTTTTTAAAATCAAATTGAAATACTAAAGGATATTTACCTCAAAAAATATATGAAATGATATTTTAAAATCATCTTCCATCTAGGATTAAATCAATTGACATTACATGTGACTTACAGGGTATATGATACAAAGATACCATTCATATTCTTCCACTGAACGATCCATTTTTATGATGTAATGATGTTTATTAATCTTGTTTCTCTTCCATGGTTTATACCATGAAGAAATGTTTATGAAACCCACATATATTCACAGATTACTCAATGATAAAATGGTTATAAAACTTTTCTCTTCTCACAAATATATGATATGATTTAATTTTTGTGATTCCCATTTCATTTAATGTGGTATTATATGATGAAATATTTTGATATTGGGGAAAATATAAATTTAGTTATCATTATAATAGTGGTGGGGTCTATATCTCCGACCAATGCATTTAGTGAATGATTCTATATCACGAGATAGATAGGACAAGATAGGGGAGTTAAAATATTTTAGTAAGATAATACTAGAATGGGGAGTTAACTTGGTTTAGTAATACAGGGCTATAATGGGGAGTGAACCTCATTTAGTATGATAGGGACATAATTGGGAGTGAATCTAGATCAGTAAGACATGCCTAGAATGGGGACTGAACCAAGTTCAGTAAGGGAATTTATCCTCTATGATGACTATGGCAGTGACACTTAAATAATCTTGAAATAGAATTATATACATATGTGTGTTCCATAAATTCCATTTATTCTGCCAATTTTATGATCCCATGGGTCATGTTATTTTATTTATTTATGATTTATGTCTTATGATCTTCCAATATTTATGCAACAATTAATCATTATGATCATTGATATGAAAGGTATGATTTTCATATGATATGCTCATGTTCTCATACACTTGTGTTCATTTTATTCATACTTATCTCCTTTATTTACCCTTACCTATCATCTAAGCTCACCATTTCTTATGTTTCTTTTCCCTAGGTTGTGAATAAAGATTTTGAGTAGGATTAATTAAGGGGCGGTTCTTTCTAGGATGCACTAAAGATATTTCACGAATTAAGAAGATTTTTTTCAATATTCCAATTTCACTAATATATTAATGTTTCTAAGCATGTTTATGTATAATATAATCAATATTAGTCTAAAAAGATATAATATATATAATAAAATATTGGATCTTTATTGTTTTTATCCAAGGAATGGATTAGGTATCCTTTAGTAACTAGGATGATGAAAAAATATAAGATCCCTATAGATATTTATAAGGATGTGACTAGAGATATATCTATGTATAAGTATAAGGATGATGCAACATATAGAAATATTCCATAGAATTTGGGTAGAGGGAAAAAGTTATTGGTCTTAAATAAATTACATCACTATCTAGATACTATTAGTGGATTTGGATTTGGAATAGAGATAGTTAGTGGTAATAAATTATAAACACATTATGATTTTGGTTTTAGTATAAATATGGAACATGAAGTAATTGTGTTAATTCTGATAGATACATACAGTACAATTATTTTTCTCATATGTAACCAAACTATATTAGTGGTTTAATGAAAAATCATTTCTATATGCTCACACTACATTCTCAAGCTATGAATCATGCGAAAATTTGAAATCAGAAACAAAGGGTACAACACACTTTTGCATCCTTAATCAGGAATTTTTTAACAATATTTTAGTGAGTCTTAAAACTATATAACTTATTAGAAGGGTATCGGCACCACTAAAAATATATTTTTTTATTCCAATTCTCAGATCATGAGACATTAATTTTTTTGGTCTGACATTTACATGGTAAAGCAGATCAATGGTTGACCCTTATAAATAATTTGAGGAAACAATATGAAATTGACTCCATGGTTTGAGATGAGTTTAATATCATGTTTTTTAATAAGTACATTACTACTGTTCTTCCAATGAATATGGAGCTAATCCTTGGGATAAATAAAAGGGATTTTAAATCTATTGGTATCTATGAGGAAAATATTACAAGACTTTTGAGGTATGCTTATAGTATTATCATACAACCTAAATGTAAGGTTTATTAATTAATCGGTGGATTAAAACCAAGTCTATGAATGGTGTTGTCTATAATAGAATTACTTTATAGGAATACAATGTTTGATATGTTATCAAGGTTGAAATAGTGGTTGGAGTTATGTATCAATCTCATGGTTTTGGTAAGAAAATGAATATGTGGTTCAAAGGAATATATAAAAACCAAGGAGAAAATCATATGATCTTTACATCATGATCAAGGTGTGTAAATAAAAATGGAGATATGTGTATTGAGGGAAATAATAAATATTCTAATTATGTATGTGAAGGCCATCAGTCAATTGATTTCTAAAGTGATGGGGAAAAGTGATCTAATGATGTGAATAGAGAGAAAGCTGCACAGAATGCACCTCCCAAACCCCAGTGTTTCAAATTCAATGATTATAATAATTATGTGTATAAATTACCTAATCCTAGGGATAATATAGATGATTATCCACAGAAACCTCTGAAAAAATGGAAAAAGTGAAATCATTTGAAATCTTAGTGGATGTTGTGAATCATGTTATTTAAGGTAACACTTATCCCAAAAACCTTATTTAGGAGTTTCATGTTTGAAATTTTATGAATGAGACCTTTGGAAATATTTTTATGAAAAATCATGTAATTGAATACCTGTACAGAGATTTTTAAATAATGAAATCACATTTTATATTCTATCAATTAAATGTCAAACACAATCACGTAATTTATTTTTTCCTATAATATAAAATATTATATAATGAATAAAGTGTGAATTGACATTTGAATGGGTATTCGTGTCCATGTAATATTTGTCTTATTGTTATGGATACCATCATAGGTTTATAAGTTTTAGGTATATCATAAACTCAAATTCATGGAAACCATTTTTATATTTTTATGTGATAGTAATTTATCAAGATTTATTATATTTTAAGAGGCATTTAATGAAATGAAACCCTTTTTGTTGGTATATAGTGAAAATGTTATTTCATGATGAATTCCATTAAATTTTTGGCCATATGATTAAAGGTAATGGTAAACTATATGTTTTACATGTTGTTTATTTTGATATAATTATGGGTTTCAATAGATCACCTTACAAACTTACAAAGTCAGCACACATCATTTCCATCAGAGAGGATATATTTTTGGATCATCCTTCCAGAATATATATTAAGTAACCGTTACTATTTCTTTCAGTACCAAATTCAATATTATTTTTTTTGAATATTATGTTTATCCCAATTTTTTAGATAATTATCTCACATTCTATTGATATAGAGTTGAGTTTCAAAACTGCATATATAACGACCCAGTTTAGCCCACAATCATGATATTGTTCCCTTTAGGCCTAGACCACGTGGTTTTTCATTCCTGGGGCTCTAACCCGTAGACATCCCCTAGTAAAATTCCTCATGATAGAAGAGGTATTCACACCACCTTATAAATTAGTTCTTGATGCTCCTCCTCCTTCGGTGTGGGATTTCCAGAATCCCCCCCCCCCCAAGAAGGGACTAATGTCCTTATAACTTATCAAATGGATGCTGCATCTAATACCATTTGTAATGGAATATTATATATCAAGATCATCATATTGTTGGATTTAGGCACTACCCACATGGTATTTCATTCACTCAACTCTATCCCTCAGGCTTCCATTAAGAAAATGCCTCATGATATGAGAGGTATGCACACCCCCTCATAAAGGCATGCATTAGGCTCCTCCTCCATCGATGTGGGATTTCCAAAATGAAATTTTAACAATCCAACCTGGGTTGACCTCCAAAATGGAACCCAAACAAATATTTCACATACCCAAAGGGAATTCCAAATACCCATGGGCTTGCGATAAGCACCTAGGCATTGATAAAAAAGGTTACATTTTCACCCAACCAATGAAATCCCATAGAATATATATAAATATATAAAATAAAGAGATATTATAAGAATAATAAATATATTCCATAACTATATGAACAAAAATAGACATAAATGACTATAAAGGTATCTAAAACTCTAAAATTGAAGTCTAACTAAAAAGGACATGGATAAAATATCTATTCCATGGGATGAAACAGACAAAATCCCACCATCTCACCACCAGATAACCAACATAGCTAACATGAAATATCACTACCTCACTATGAATCCTTTCCTTTACTAGCTTGGGATTCCATAAAAAGGTCTAAGCACCACCGAAGAGGTGTGCAGGGTGTGAGTTAATAGGCTCAATGGGATCCCACCCGGGTGATCCATAAACAGTCTCTGTATAAAAAAAATTGTATTATTTTTTAAAAATAGCATGCCATGAAAAGAAATAAAAATTATTTATAGAAAAAAATTTAATCATTTCCCTTTAATCACATTTCTAAAGCACGACTAGTTTTTCAATTTTAATGTAAAATTTTTTCATTTTGTCTTTCACTAGAATCAAATAAAAAATATATTCTAAAATAGTATAGAGACAAGAAATACAAAAACAACAATGGAAAAACATGCATCACAGTGTTATGGAATAAAAAATTTTAGGAAATAGACTAAATAATACCAATTAATCTATGAACAATGAATTGTGGTATCTAAATCCAATGATCTACACTATAGGACCAGGGAGGCACCCTAGAAAGGTAATCTGTAGCATCAAATACATACCTATAGACAATAATCCACGCTCTAAGATAAGTGGAACACTCCAGAAATTGACACCCCATAATGGATGATGGCATCAAGATAAACCTTTCACGTTGTAAACAAGGTAACCCTTGTGTTCATTTTCATAATAATTTCAATTTTTCCAAAATCATTTAAATCCCATTTCAAAAAACTATTTACAATGCATTGAAAATACTATTTTTCAATCAATTTATCAACATACATGCAAAAACATTTTTCATTAAAAAATATTTTTAAAACACATAAATCAATTTTTTCAATTCCTTGAAAAATCAGTTTATAAATTAGGAAAAATAAGGTTCATCAACATTGGCTAGGGATAGAACCGCTGACCTCAAAAATCAGGTTGCACACACCCACAATGTGATCCAAAAAACATTGAAATCCTAATTATGTCTACAATTGGCCGATAATCCAATCCAAATCACAAGGTTTATTTAATTTATAAAACCAAGGGTTGGTGGAATTGAGGAAACCCCAATACCTTAAGAACAAAGTCCCATCGCACCCAGACCAATAATGGAATAGACTGTAGAACTATATTTAATAGTGTGTATATTATAAAGAATGGGCAAAAAAAATTAGCCTAATGCCCCAATAATGAAATCCACAGGGGCCACTACAAGAAAGGAAAACAAAAAATAAGAAATTCAGTATTCATAGTGATTCACCGCAACCGCAATGAAGATTGAACGACAATTTGATCATTCAATAATGACTGGATTATCCCAAAATCATCATATAAAAGGATTTTTCCATGAGGAATGGAAAATTTGACTCCAAATGGTTACCAAAAACACAAAATGTGCCTTAAAAATCACTACTTGGGGAATTACGTGGCATGTAATTCCATGAAACATCAAGAAGATCGTTTTGATTACGGTCCCTAAGGAATATGTTAGCTTGAATTAAAAATATGTTACTTAAGACATTCATGAACTGAAACATATATTCATATTATGTCACTACTCATTGACTGAATCCTTTCACAATGTGAATTAATAAATTATTTCCCATGTTGTAACCTAGTTACACCGCATGAAATCCACCAATAGCCTACAGGAAAAATATGATTGAATCTAAGATTCCAACAGATCATTGAATTCACTATTACAAGTCTCCTCCCAAATCCTACTCGGACACATACATAAAATTAGAAAAAGTAAAATTATGATGTGGTTAATGACCTACATAATAGATTGATAATAGGATGTATCAATCTCCCCACCATAAAGACTTTTAGTCCATGGGATGTCATGAGGGTGATATAATCCCATGAAAAAGTTGAGACCACTGCTCCCTCATCATCGAATCACATTCTCATGTCTCACGAGAATCAGATCCATGTTTACAATGTACTCTGGCTAATTTAATCAACTTACCACACAATACTTTCACTTAGTAGTCATCAATCACAACTTTCATCTCCAAAATAGAAACATCTGGATCAAAATCAATTTCCTCCAAACTAAGAATGTGAGTGGGATCTGGATGGTCCATCTTGATCTATGTTTTGTGAAAAAAATCCAGAATAAAAATCAAATTATTTTCCAATACTGACCGATAATAAAAATTTCTAAGCTAATTAGTGACCTTAAATGGTCCAACAAATCGTGGAGCCAGCTTTCCTTGTTTACCATGTTGAAGGGGACCCAAATGTGGAGAAACATTCAATAAATCCATTGACCAATAGAAAACTTTAGATGATGACATAGCCAATACAGATATGATTTTTGTAAACTCTAGGATATAACCAGATGTTTATGTACCTCTTGAAACATTACTGACATCTCTTAGAACAATCTTGGTCCAACCAAAGTAAATTCACCCACCTTCACCCAAAAAACTGTTGATATACACGGGTGACCTTACAAAACCATGAAGGGATCCGTTATTTTTGAAGAACTATAACTATTTTTGTAAAAAAAATAAACTATTCATTGATAGATATCCCATGATCCATCAAAATCCATGAAATAGGCATGAATTGTATCCTCTAGGATCTGGATAACCCGAGTCGCCTGAGTATCTTTCTATGAACAGTATGTTGTGATCAACATGAATTGAGTTCACATTGCCTCTAGAAGACTCCTCCAGAAACATGAGGTAAAACTAGTGTCTCTATCCCAAACAATACAATAAGGACTCCCATGTAACCTCACAATCTCCATCATAAACTACATACCCAGATTTTAACCTTAGTGGTATTCTTGATAATAATGAAATGATCATACTTCATCAACCATTAAAAAAACCACCTAGATAGAATTCCTCTTTTAGGGAGTCTATGGTATCCCAAAATATCCATGTATACATCATCCCATTTCTAGACTGGCATAAAAATATGCTGAAGAATACCATAGGTTTTGAAGTACTCTTAATTTATCTATTGGAATGTGTAATTGCTTGACACATAATCTGCAATGTCATGCTTCATACCCAACCACCAGAATCATCGTCTCATGAAATAATAAATCTTTATTGTACCTAGATGGATGGACCACACAGAGCTATGAATATTAAACAATACTATACTCTTCAAAGAAATTAGGATGAAAACCCACATCTTAAAGTGGAGTATACAATCAGAAGAGAGAAATCAACTTGTAATAGTCTCCCCCCATAGGGCATTCTCTAATATTTCTGAACTGAGCATCCTCATTTTGAATTTACAAGATATACTCCATGGTTGATTATTATAAATAAACAATGGTCTTTACTATTCCTAAAACATACCATTGAACATCATGGATCTAATGATTGAAAATCCCCATATAACTCAAACTCTTATGATAAGAGAAGAGTATGAACCTCTCCCCAAAAAGGTAGTGCTTCCACCATTTAAGTGTATTCATAACTTCAACAATATCTATATCAGTAGTGGTTTAATTATTCTCATGAATCCATAGCTAATGATAGTTGTAAGATACCACTTGGCCATCCTACATAATCACATATCCCAAAATAGAACCAAATGTATCAAAAAATATGATGTACCCCATACTGGGCTCAGGAAAGATCATAATAGTAGAATATGTTAGAAGGCATTTATGTTTTTTGAAAGAATACTGAATCTTCACATATTAGGTTAATTTCCCCACATTCTTGGTAGGAAAAGTAAAAGGTAATTCTATATTAGAGAAATACTAATCAATTATTTAGTATTATCCAACAAGATAAAATATTCTCTGAATTTTAAAGATATGTTGTTGTTATTTCCATGAGTAAATAGCCTTCACCAATTCTAGATCAACTTATAAGACATGTTTTAAAATTTTCACCCCTAATAAATTCACTTCATGAATCAATAAACTACCATTAAAAATCATTCCATACAATGGACGACTTCTCGAAATTTCTAGAACCAATATCAGATGGTTCTCATTTTCGTGTTTGGATTTCGAATAGATTAGAGTATCATCCCTGAACACTTCAAAAAAGAGTCATGATATTGGTGGAATATCCGATTCATCAAATCCATAAAATCTACAACATCATTAGTTAGACCAAAAGGCATCACAAGATATTCATAATGGCCATACTTTTTCTTAAATGCTATCATTGGTATGTCAGCCTCCCTAACATCGAGTTGATGATAACCTAATTAATGATCAATCTTCGAGAACCACATTTCCCCCATTAACTGATTAAAAAAATCATCCACACAAGGTAGAGTATATTTTTTTCTTAACCGTTATTTCGTTCAATTTTCGATAGTCCACTCAAAAACTTTGTGAACAATATTCTTTCCGGGAAAATTGAATATGGGATTCCTAAGGTGATACACTAGGGAATATGAAACCTTTTTTTAATAGGTCATCTAATTTAATTTTGATCTCTTTAAGCTTTGCTGGTACCATATTATAAGAAGGTATCGATATCTGCTACATATCTAGAACCATATCAACTATAAACTCTACCTCTCTCATGGGAATAAACCCAAAGAAGTATTCTGGGAAAATGATAGGAAATTATTGAACAACAAAGGGAAGATCAATAATAGGAGAAACACCATTGGGGTCAAATGAAATTGTTGACATAAAAATAATGAGATTTGTGAAGGAAGGAACTGTACATCTCAAACTCGGGTCCCACTATCCCTATAGTTGACAAGGGCTATCATCGGCATCAGCAATCAAGGAACACCAATGAAAACAATAAACATAAAATTGATGAATTACAATCCCATCCATACTAATGATGACATAAAACAAATCAAGATCAAGAATGAGAAAATCCCAGACCATGTCTATAACAACAACCATTGATGAATAAGGAAACTAAAACCCCTACACTCTCATTCTTCAAAGAGGTGTCACTAAGTCCATTAGAAAGGACATAAGTCCCATTGTATGCTTAATCATATAAACAACAAGAAATTCAGATGTAAATGAGTTGGAGGAACCTGTATCAAATAAATAAATATCTACCAAAGATGCTATAAGGATTTTACCTTTCAAAATTGTTAATAATACATTGAATTCCACTGGACATTCATCTACTACGTGAAAGTGCTTCACCCCTAAGGCATATGGATAGATCTATGTAGTCTTTGAAGCTTTTGACTACACTATAGAACCCTTTGGATCTAACGAACCCTAACCAATAAAAGGTGTATTCAACATCTAACATAAGCATTTTATATGACCAAAACATACACAACTATTTCATGTTTTCATGGGAATATGAAAAAATGTCTGTTGTGTCTGACCCTGTCACACTAATAGAAAGTCCGAGGAACCCCGCTAGATCTAACATACCATGTAGATGAGGATCACTTTTGAGACCCACCAGCACCACTTCTATGATTCCCCATCCATATCCATTTTCCCATGAACTCCACTTATGTTACCACTAGATAGAATAGAAGTGTTGAGAAAGCAAACTTTTCATGTTTTATCCATCTCTCTCATCATAAATTTCCCCACCATCTCTACATAGGTAGAAAGTTTCAATATATACTCCTGAGATCTGATATCCAATTGAAACCCCTATAGTTACTTTTAGGCCTTCAACAAGTCATTCTTCACCATTTCTATAGAAAAAAAGACATGTTTTCCAAACCTAATATTGTACACAAAAACTGAATTCTCTCCCTTCTACAATGATAAGAATTCCGTATAATTTTTCAACATCAGAAACTCTAGAAAAAACTACTATAAGAATATGGTTTTGAATCCCTTATAATCAAGTTCCATTGGTTTGTTTTCCTAAACCATAGAATCCCACCATCACTTTTCAGAACCCTTATGCATGAACATTGCAATCATTACCCTGATATACTTTTGTGTCTTCAGGATGATGAATATTTGATTGATCATATCTATCCATTCCTTGGTCTCTTTAGGTTAATTTGTTATTTAATGGTTGGTGTCTTCTCACATAATAATTCCTGAGACCAGTCTCTATCTCCTACACCATCATATTGTTCCTCAAAAATCATGTTATGAACTCAGGGATCATCTTGAGAAACATCACGAAAAACCCATATGATAGTTTTTGATGAGATTTTGATCCACTGGAATATTTCCTTGTGGGGAATTAGCTACACCTCTTGTGGAACTCGTGGAAGACATCTTGAAGACATAATGATGCACACTGAAACAGAAGGAATGATCATAAAACCGAGTAAATCTCATTTTAAACTAGAAATCCCAAAAGAAAAAATATATTTTTAAAACAAAACAGAACTATGGAAACACATAACATAACTTCCCAAGGAAACTAGAGTCTCTATAAAACTAGAGCTATTCATTCACTTATCACAACATACCTCTCAAGTCCCTATAATCTTATTTACCATCTAACATACGTCCTATGATGTAGAATCATTAGGATAGACCTCCTCTGATAAAAAAATCATAACAAACTGGCCCGAGTTACCCTCCAAACTAGCACCTAACTTGATCTCTCACATACTCGAAGGGGACTTATGTTCCCCACAGGATGGAGACAAGAACCCATGAATTGATCAAAAAATAAGAGGGATTGATTTCACCCACACTATGAAAACACATGGAAGATATATAAAAATGTAAAAGAAAGAGTTATTGGAAGGCTAGTAAATATATTTGATAATTATATGAATGAAATAGGAAACAATTAACAATAAAAGAAAACAGAACACCAAAAATACAAGTCCACATGAAATGGACTAGAATGAAATAGATACCCCATGTGCTGATGGAGGTGAACTCCAACAATATCACAACCAGCTACCCATTTCAGCTAACATGAAACCCCATGGACTCACAACGGCGCATTGCCTTTACGTGCATTGTATGACATACAGAGGTCTACATACCGTCAAAGATGTGTTCTAGATGTGATCTAACTTGCTTAGTAGGATCCCTCCCTGGTGTTCAAAAACTAGTCTCTATATAAAAATTATTTTATCATCTTTTTAAATCATAACACGACATGATAAAAAGTAATGATGTTTTATAGAAAACATGGTAATAATTTCACTTTTATCAATGTTCTAAAATAATGTAGGCATATCAATTTAAAATCACATTTTTCTATATCATCTTTCACAAGAATAAACATGAAATTCAAGGATAAAATAGTACAAAGACATGTAATAAAAAAACAACAATATCATCATAGGAATCACAACACCAAAGAATACAAAAGGTCAAGTAGTAGAATAATCATACTGAATAATCTATTCATAGGAAACTATAGTACCAAAAGCAAATGATCTAAACTTCGGGACTCAAGAGACACCCCAAAAAGTGAAACCCCAATGACATATATGTACCTAGAGCCAATAATCAATACTCACAGATAAGAGGAACACCCCAGAATGTGAACACCCACATTGGATTATGGAATTAATCTAAAGCATCCACCTAATACCCAAGGTAACCCGTGTTATCATTTTTCACAATCATTTCAATGTTCAAAAAATCATTTCAAACACACTTTCAATGCTTTTAAAATACCCTTTTTATTTCAATTTATCTACAAATAGTGAAAATCCATTTTCATTAAAACTATTTTTAACACACACAAATCCATATTTCTAATTCCTCATAAAAGTCAATTTATAAAGTGTAATGACCCAAAATTTTATTAATGAAAATATTACTTGATCTAATTGAATATGTGAAATGGTTATACAACATATGCACTTCATTTTTTATGGTTTTTGGATTTTAAAATGCCATTGAAAATTTTGACCGTTTCTAATACAGTTCTTGATAAGTGTTCACATGATTAGTATAAATATAGGGCTTTAACAAATTCTTTTTACTCAGACAAAAAAAGCGATAGCCTTATCCAATAGTCTTGCCCCATATAAAGACCATTTAACTGAGCTCGGAAAGGATGTTGTCTCTTTGGGATTCACTCTTGACAAAGCCCAATCCGAGCTTGAATATGTTGAGATCGAGTGGAACCGCCTATGAGATAAGTGGAAGTTGATAGAGATTACCACTCGAGCGATGTTATTCGAGCCACCCCAAGAATTTATCACCATCGCACACCTTACCCTAATGTCTTATACTGGTGTTTTAAGAGGTTATGTAAAAATATCCTAGTACCCTGATCATGTACAATATTTTATTATATAATAATGAGTGTACTCTCATTTTATTATTGTTACTTTTTAAATAGTTTTTAAAGCACAAATAGTATTTTTATTTAAATGTTTAACTAATAAATATATTTTGATGAATTAATGGATTTTTAAATTAAATAATATTTTAATAAAATGTTATTATTATTATTAAATTAATTCTTTTTAAAATAAATGATCATGTAGTTTTATGATTGCAATTGTAATTTTTATTAAGATTTGAAATCCATTTTTGTCAAAACACATGAATTTCATATAAATGATAGTTTTTATTTTAAAATTGAAAATTAACTTATTTATAAAATTATCTATATAAAATTAAAATTATTTATGGAATCAGGACATTGAAATTATCCAATGGTAAATTTTTTATAATTTTCTAAGACATTAAAATTTTTGGGTAAAAATTAAATACCGTGTAAATATATTACGTGTTTGATGACATCATAAAGAATCAATAGTGAAGTAATAAAAAACTATAAATAGTATGTTCGGAAAATATATGTTTTAACATTAAAATAATGTGATTTTGAGTTTTTTTGATTTATTTTACAAGGCTTTAGTGGACCCTCCAAGACTTATATAACATTTTGTCTTCTTAAATTGTCTTCCTTGAGTGTGTGACTCACCTCCACATGAGCAACCCAATTATTTTAATATGTTCGGCCATTGAACATATGAAATATTGTTTTCCACTCCCCTTTTTAAGAAACCATCGGAAAAAACCATGGTCCGGATTGTGGTTTTGTTTAGTTTGATGTGAGGTGTCCCAAACCTAAATAATAAACAATTCTCTCTCCTTTCCTTTAGAAACACACCAAATATCCCACTTCCTTTTCACTCAAAGCCCTTTATGTTCGTCAAAACATTGATCCACTCTCTCTAGGATCCTATAGAGGTTCCATAAATCCTCCCAAGGTCCCGACCTTCATGATTTTAATGTTACTCTCCATGGTATGGGAATCATTCACCCTCCTCTTTTAAGCCATAACTTCCTTTATATCGTGTATTCTAGATTCCATCTTCTTATGTTAAGGGTATGTTATAATATATGTTATCATTAATGTACATTTCATGTCTAGTTGTTTATATACCCTTTCTTCTCTCATAAATTTGTTTTATGAATTTTTATGTGTCGTCATTACGCTGCCGAATTTCTCGTAAAAGAAATTGCATCTTCTATTTTCATTCATGTTTTTTTTCATGTAGTATGTCATTAAAATATCCATACCATGATATTATTATGTAACGATAGTGTATTATGATTTATTTATGAGTGTGTGACCCTTTTCCTCTCCCTTTTCAATGATTTATAAAACCATGTTTTATAGCCGTTATGCTGTAGAAATTTGGCCTCAAAATTTCAATCTCTTTCTCTCCAGAAATTCTCTTGTTTTATTTATGTTAATATCCTGACCTATTTCATTTCTATGGGTGTTCATAAATATATAAATTTGATATATTTTATTCTGGAATTTAAATACATATAACCCCCACTCCCTTTCCATGGGTTATAAATGACATAATGATCTTATTTTTTTGAACTTTTAAAACGTCACAATCTTGAAATGAAACCCATTTCTTTTATTCTCCATGGGTTATTTATGAAATCCTTGATTATGATCTATATGGATAACATGAAAATAAATACCTATTAAGGGGATGCCCTAATAGTGCTCCAATGAATTGGTTATATAATTTATCTCTAGATATGACAAGTTTCACTATACCATGGTGATAACCTTGGTAATTTTTATAACACCTCGAGGATGTACCTTGGTGATATGTTCATGAATGTCTGAATGAAATGTTGTAGCCAAATATTTAAGTTATGTTTCATGTTATTTTCTTTATGATATTAATATACTTATGTTTCTCATTTCATTATGTTTTTATAAAGTTCTTATTGATATCACAAGTAAACTGATTCCCTTACAATCCTTACTGGGCCTTCTGCTCACCCTTTCCTTTGATGTATGTCTCCAAGTTATAATATTTATTAATTTTACTTAATATGAATCTATGAAGAATCCTTACAAGTAGATTATAAGAATTTTTTTTTGTTATTTTCAGGCATTATGTTCCTTATTTCAAATACACTATACTTTAAAGATCCTATGTCTCTAAAATGTAATGAAAAGTTTTGTAATAAAAACGTGGGATGCCATATAAATCACCAAAAAATGGTTAATAAACATGGGATTGAGAGGGAACCACCTACCATGAAAATATTATCACACTTTTACGCAACCGGATCCACCAATAACAAAAACCCAGTGATGTCTATGAAGGATTTATAATCCAATCCATATCACAAGGTGGATTCAATTTAGAAAACAAGAGGTTGGTGGAAAGGAGGATACCTGCATACCATAAGAAAGAAAACCCAATGAACCAAAACCAATAAAGGAATGACCTCTAGAATGAGATTTCACAATGTATCTTTATGAAGACATGATAAACCACTAACTTAGTCCAGTAGATTCAATAATGCAGCCCAATCCCACTATCACAATTACAGACAATGAAGAAGAAGAAAGATAACTTACCCTGAGAGACACACCCCAACCATAATAAAGATCAAATGCCGATCGGATAATTATTGAATGAGAAGAGTCTCCCGAATTCATTGGAGATGAGAATTGGTTCGAGAGAAATTGAAAAGTGGTAGCCAAATTGTCACCAAAAACCTGAACAGTTCCCTTAAACTTCCATGCTTAGGAAATTACATTTCAAGTAATTTCTTTACAAATAATGAAGTCCAATGTGATTAAGTATGGTGAGAAATTCATCACCTCAGATTATAAATATGTTACCTAGAAAATTAATGATGTGAAATATATATTCACATCTTGTAACCATTCACAGCATGAAGCCTTTCAAATCTTGCATATAGTAATTCCTACCTGTCGTGCAACCCAGTTACATGATGTGAAATACTCTAACATCTTATAGAAAAATATGGTTAATGCTCATTGTCCAAAAAATATTTGACATGACCATTATAGGTATTATCCCAATTATTTCCTGGTCCTATATAGATATTCATAAAAATTAAAACCATGATAGGTTAAAGACGTACCTAATGGATCAGTAATGGTATATTACAATGTAGCGTCCCCAGACAGATGGTCGGTTTGAGATAATAATTGAAATCTTATAGAATATTCTAATATCGTGTTCTATGTATTTTTAATGTGGTAGGGATCAACACATTCCTCATTTTGAGTTTTCATGAAAAACAATATTTCACTTTAGCATTCATATAGATCCTTATAAACCCATTTATAAAATTTTCTCTACAACTTCAGCGTACTTGAATAAAGATGCTGAAAGATAGTTATTGGGACCTGAACAAGATAATGAGATTCTAGAGAATGTTACATCCCTTCAAAATAAGTAAGGATAGAAAACAATCTATACAAATATTATGATGATAATATTAATTGCTTTAATGAATTATAAGATGGTGAGAGGGTGTTTCAAATAATTTATCCACACAATAAATAAGGGAAATCCAACCCATAGGTATATCATTCCCTCTAAAATATTTGATCATATCAGGCCAATAGAATATCATTTCCAGTAAACCTATATGATGTTCATAATGTGTTCCATGTATTGTACCTGATTAATTACATACCAAATCCATCACATGTACTTAAATAGTAGTTTTACCACTAGAGCATGATATTTCATCTGAGGAATGATAGGTAGTGACTCTTGATCGAATAGATATGGTTCTACAATAGAATAACACTCACCTAGTCAATGTATTATAGTGACGCCTCCAGATTGAGGATGCAATTTTATAATAATAGGATTTAATGATGCTGAATAATCCTTAGTTTTATATTCCAATGTGATAAAATTCAAGGATGAAAGTCATTTTATGTGGGTAGAATATTACCCCATGAGATTTTTTGAATTAATTTTTTAAAAAATATTTTACCATATAAATACTTTTTGTTACACACAATAATGATTTTTGAATTAATTAAATGATGAAATAGTTTTTTATTATGCTACATAGATTCCTTAATTTAGCTTGTGTTTCACGCAACAATGATTTTAAACAAAATGTGACATACAATTAAAATTTTACTATTTAATATGATATTTTTCTCTTAGCCATCATAATTGAAGGTAGGAATGAGATTAACTAGATTATGAAAATATGGTTTACACATGTTTATATAATGTATTATTTAGTGTCCAATTAATTATAAGTGAGAATAAAATAAATTTGGAAATAAAGGAAATATTTTTTTATTATGAAATCAAATGTGTTCTACCTCAGTAAAATAAAAAAAGCCTTTAATGGATACTTTAAGTGAAAATTATATACTATAAATTCAGTAAATTATTTAAAATTTACTTTTTTTGTAAACAAGATATAACAATAAATTAAATTTTACTCTTAAAAAGACTATTTTTAAAAAAATTATCATGTAATGGAACACATAATTTAAAAATAAATTTTAAAGGTTTCATATTTAATTTTCAAAAAAGGAACTTATTTTTAGAAATTTAAAAATAAAAAAGTTAGGGTTAATATTTAGTTTTCTTCTTAAAATGTGCATTTTTTATGAATGAGGAAAAATGATTAATTTTAATTAAAAGTAGCCGTTTTTAAATTAATTTATTAAGATAAATAATATTCTAAATAATTTTTTAACAAAAATTAGTTCAATTTTATATCAATTAATCTAATTTATTTCATTGGTATAATTTTCATTTTGAATTCAAATATAAAATCATTGTCAATATTTGTACATTTTCTCTTTAAAAACTCACTCTCTCATCACGTATGCATGTTTAATTTTAAGTTAAAATTTTATTCTTCTATGAATTTATTTTGGAAAAAATTATTCCATAATTTAAATCAGAATAATATATAATTTCTAATAAGTTAAACATAATTTTTTACATAAAGGAATAGTAAAAATAGTAAATAATTATTTTCCATGATTGGGGTAAAATGGGTATACCGAAGTATTATGTTAAAAAGATATAAGTTAAAAGTAACCCAAAACATGTAAAACCCCATTTATTCCCATATTTCAACATAATACCTTCTATTATATATAATAGACCAATATTGGTTCTTTTTTCACGAAAATAACATGATAACACTCAATTATGTTCGAAAATACCATTTCTGTACCCCCACCCACTTATAAAAGGAAATAACCTCTATTCTCATCTTCATAGTTTCACATCCCTTTAGATCAGCTAATAACGTCCAAAATAACTCAAATAATTCCCTAATACCATCTTTGATGCCTAATTTTCTGGCATAAATCCATCTTAGATGACTTTTGTTCAAATCATAAGGAGGATACCCGAAAAATTGGTAAAGATCATCAAAGACCATTTCTGTTTTATTTTATCCTCTACCTCATTCAATCCTTATTATATAGTGATTGTATAATAACATAAGTTTCATAAATATACCGGGATGTTATCATGTTATTATATTGACCAAGAAACATATCTCCTTCCATCTAATGGATTACAAAATCATCGTCCATCTGTACGGCGGACCACCACCCCACGAACAGATGTATTTTGTTTTTCCATTACCACCTCTCATCGTTGGAAGTAATGATTTATTTATAGTTTATATATTATTATTTTAATATTTATGATTTTATAATGATATCGTAATTATTATATCATTCATACCTTCATACTCTACATTTTTTGGGAATATGATAACGTCGTTCGTTGGTACAACGGACTACTGACTCACGAAGCAATGTTATTCGTTCCCTCTTTATAAATAATGTATTATGGTTGGTTTAATAAAAAGATGTGATATATATAGAATCTAAATTATTATTTAATGATAATATATATCATTTACTTTTCTTGCATTCAATGTGATAAGAAAATGGAAACATTGTTATGTATACGTATGACATTCTGTATCCACAAACGGTGTACTTAATTCTCTATCACTAAATTTCATGGATTACTATAAACACATATATAATTAATATATTTCAAATTTATATCATTTCCAACATTTTAGAGATGATTAAAACATGATCAACGTAAGAGTTCCAAAAATTACATGTCAAAACATACATGAAAAACATAGTTATTGTCCAAGATGTGTCTTTAACAAGGAATTTCAAATATACAAGTAATAAAAGAGAATAAATAGATCATATTTTTTAAAATATATATATTAAAATGGTTATTTAATAGATTTATAATAAACTTATATTTATTATATTGCAGGTTTTAATGAGTATGATTGATTTTAAGGCTTAATGTAAGGGAATTACTTATCTCACATTTATTTGTGAGAGAATTTTTCCATATTCACCACTAGTTTATTTTTTGTGTATATATACTTTCTATATGCCATGAAATATCAGTAATATATCTAATTTATTTATAATTATTGTTTCTTTTGACATTAGTTTTTCAAGATCCTTAATAATCAAAATTTACTCAAACAGTAATGGATTTGTGTCTCAATTTTCATTCTTTAAGAAATAGGTTATGTTATGAACCTAAATTCCTTCTAGAAGTGTATATACAACCCATTTGAATTATAATATCATTAATTTATCCAACCTTATTATATTTTAGGTTTTATTTTATATTATTCTTATGTGGGTCAAATGAAACAATGTTACCAAAGTGGTAGAGATTTTATGTGACAGTCTCATCATTTATCAGGATTATATATGGTTAAGTATCCAATGATAAGAATTATTCAAAAAATTATTTATAATTCTCATTAATTTTATTCTATTATTATTATTATTCAACATATCATCATGTAATGGTACCATTTTCCCCTATTTGGTACATTATATTACTAAGTAAATGTTTTTATAAAAATCTAACATTATTCCTCTCTTTAGTCAGAAATCAATTTTCTTCTAAACCCATGTTTTCGAAAAATGTTTCCAAAAATGTTTTATTAAACTGCTATGATTTTTAAAATGCATTTTACCCATGTTTTATTGTTTTTATATTTTTGCTGAATGGGTCGTTATGTCATTTTCTAGACATTTTCCATTTGTCTTTTACAGACAATTTGAAGGAAATATTTATTAAAACATGCAGATCATGAAAAAAATTCAGATTAATGACCAATAATTGAATTAAAGTTTCATTTATATGATTTCAAGTTTATTTTAAAATAAAAAATTCAAAAAAATTCGAATAGTTAATTTTTCATTCAAATATGAAAGTATTACTTCTTCAACAAATGTTATAAATTTTATTTTAAATTAATTTTCCATTTAAAATGAAACCCGCTGATGTTACAAGATCCTTAATGGGGATATGATCCAAGTATAAAATTCATATTATTTACATGAATATATTTTTTATGATTAAATGTTGTTTATCAAGCCCATTTCTCTTCATTGGGTTAAACCGTGAGGAAATGATGATGAAACCTTATTCATTTCATAGGTTATGCTACAATGATATGATTATTAAGCCTATATCTATTAAAAAGGTTTTGATATGTTGAAATTCATATTATACACATTTATTTTAATGGGTAATAATATGATGAATTTTTATGATCTTGTGGCACACATCAACATTGTTTTCATTTTGAGATGGGTGGGACCTATATATCCCCCCACTGAATTCGGTAAATATTTATATGTCATGATATATATAAGACTATAATGGTGAGTGAACCTAGTTTAGTAATATAAAACTAGAAATGGGATTCAACCTATTTCAGTAAGACAATGCCATGATGGGGACATAACATATCATTTTTAGAGTGGGTTGGAAAAGGGAGTTAACTCAGTTCTGTAATATAGGTCTAGAATGGGATGTGAACATAGATTAATATGGTAATTTTTCTATTATGATGGTCTTGGAAAATGGACTAGATAAATATATAAATGATTTTATATCCTTTTTTGTATGAAAAAAATCCATGTCTTATGAAAATGTTATTCACTCATTTCTCAAGATCGTTGATATCCTTATAAATCGTGTCTTAAGAATAACCAATATTGATTCTATGATTCAATATTAGGATATTTGATATGTATGGTATGCTTTTTATTTTTTATTCTCAACATCGCATACCCTGAGGTTATTTTCTTTCTTATATATCTATTTTTTACCCACACTGATCATCTAAGTTCATCCTTTTTTATGTTTCTTTTCCCCGGGTTATAAATAATGGTTTTAAGTAGGTGTAATAAAGGGGAATATATTTTTGGTATACATTCAAGACATTTTATTAATTACAAATTTTGTGATCCAACTTTCCATATTCACTAATCTATTATAGTCTATGGGTATGTGTTTGTATAGTTTAATTAATGGTTATATCAAATGATGTGATATTCATGTAGTAAATTCCTGATATACTATTTCGAATGTACATATTGATAACACACCATGTGGTCTCTAACTCTGAACTGAGATGCATCAAAATTATGCATGAAATGTTTACTTTGAACTACATGTCTTGTTATTTGGATTTCTATACATAGGATCATCTTACTACTTGACCCACCTGATCTTCGAAAAATAACCCTTCTATGACCTTTTATCCACCCAATAGAAACTGAAATTGCAAAAAAATTATGGAAAATAAACAAAAATTAATGGTTATTTGAAAATTAAATAATAATACCTACCTCATTGTGAATCATCAATGCTTCATGACCATGTGTTAATGATCTATGATATATAGTTGTGGTTTCACGATATAACTTTTTTCATCCACCTCCAATATGACACTATAACCCTCTTCTTCTTTTCCCTGTATTTGTTTGGCAGTTTCAATAAGGGAAAAAAAATTTCATTCCTATCATTATAATGGGGAGAGAAATATGGTTATTTGGAAAAGATAAAAACAACTTTCATGTTAAAATAATTACCCAATTAAAGACATAACCCATGACCCAAATCCTGGATGGATTTTATACCTCACCTAGGAAAAACAAATCATTCTGTACACAATCATAAAGTCATTATTTTAATATGGATAATAGTTCATGATATATCAGTATTTTCAGACATAGTAATAAATACTATTTATTTAATAAATACTAAATATACTAAAAAAATACCCCACTCAAAATCAAACCATGTTTTATCCTAGGTAAAATATCACTTCTCAGGAACACAGAACCATAAAAAATTTATAATCTTATTTTCTATGATAAAATTTCTAATATACCCATCTCAATGTCATGGTGCTATGGGACTCAAAATTGATCTATGTATTCATCTTATAAGAAGAAAAATAGTATTTAATAAACATTATAAAGTTATTCTACCCTTAAACAAGCGATAAAATCCAATAATAGTGAACATATTATTTAAAAATTTTGAGATGGTTATTCATGAATTGACCAATACATCTCCTAGAAGATCTCCATGCGAATGGCCTAGTTTGGAGATGCACCCATGTGGATATATTTCTAAATCCCCTTACCAGATTTCATTCTACTCAAATGGATTTTAAATCCTCCCAACATAATCAAGTGAGATCAATGAGTAAAATAAATGAAACTATTACTCATATTTACCAATTTGTATTAATGTTATAATGAGAATAATCTCTTGGTTCCCCACTCATAATGTATATAATCCATGTGACAAAGTAATGATCTATGTTATTCCTCATCCTATTCTAAATTCTTCGATGGATTCAGCTTTCATGAGATGTATTTTTATCAATTAATGGCATGTCATGGGTTACTGTAATTCATATTTTGGAACCATTCTAATAAAAATACATCAATTCTAAATAAATGGTCATAAAATCACTTGGTATTTCATTAAAGATACATTAGATCTTCGAATGTCATTGGGAGAACATGAGATTAAATCGAAGCTCTGGAGAGCATTGGTAGAACTTGTGAATAAATCAAGGCATGGACGTTTATTTAAATAATCATACATTATGAGAATAAATCATAAATTAATCCAACATAATGACTCTTGCATTATATTTAATCTTATATAGAGCAGGGTTTGAATTTTCATTTTCACTAGAATAGAGTGTGATATATATTATTTTATTCTAATGTAATCATTAATTAATTCAAATATAAAATGAATATTTTATAAATTAAACTCATATATATATGCGTTGATTCGTACATGAAGCATTATGTAATTTATTCTAATTGAATGTGCTCATCTATTTTTCTATATGTACCATCAATATATTATGTGGCATAGATATATTCAATTTTTTTGGTTTTATCATATTTAAGTAAAATTAATTATACAGTCAACATAATTTATTTCTTATCCTTATATAAGTTCATATATACCCTAAAAACATCATTAATATCCCCTTAGTTAAAGTGTTATTAATAGAAAACCATTTTTATGTTTGTTTTAATTATACACAAGTAGTACTCCCCTAGATAAATCACAAGCAACACACTTTAATTATCACAAAACCACCTGATTAAGCATCTAAAATCCTATATTATAATTAAACCCCAATATTAGTGTAATTTAAATCATGAATGATCATAAAATTAATATATCAAATAAAAATATTTAATTAATCTTTTAAATGATTAATTATTATTATATGACCTAAGAACTAAAAAATTTGATTTAAGCCCAATTATTAACATAAATGTTGGGATTTTAACTATGAAATTCATTGAAATTTTATCATAATAATTTTTTCATCAAGAAACATATCCTCTATTAATCAATTTTTAATTCATTTTATCATTTAATTTGTGTGTGTTTTTATTTCAGGTTATAATTTTTCATTACAATAATTTATGAATTATTTATTCATCTAATCATAGTCTAGTTCTATAGGTTAATTTCATATTATTATATTATATTCAATTTCCATATATTCCCTCTCTTTGTCACCTTCAAATTATATCTTAGGCATTTTATTTCTATTGTTTTTGTCTAATTGAGTTGGTTTATTTTTTATCTCTTCTTATCTCATTATTATTCAATTATTTTATTCTCCATCACTTTAATCCATTGCCACAGAACTCTCCAATTATAGGGATCATTAAACATTCTTCTTGGGGGAGTCTTAAAATAGGTAAAATGGTCTTATTAGGACTAAATGGGATTTAAGATTATAAATTTAATGTTGTGTGCCTTCATCGAATCTATCATGGAATGTTTACATATATAGTGTATTTTAATGTTTCATAGAATACTGGACATAATGGAACATAAAGAATTATAGATTATTGAACAATTATTCAATAAAATATATTCAACGATTTAATCTAGAGCTCAAACTGGTGTTTTATAAAAGCATTTGTATAAATATGATCTTTCACATAAAGTGCCATGAATTTTACATGGACATGAAAATTTTCTATGCTAGATGAAATTCATCAATTAAGAATACATACTTTTTTCTCTCGTAATATTATTAAATAAATTTCCATTAAATTTTTTTTGGGTAAATTCATTTTATTCTATGTAAATATCAACCCCCTCACCCTTGGACCATCAAGATTAAATCATTCAAATTATTTAGTGCCATCATTGTTGATTTGACCAAAGTTCCACAATAAACATTATAGTATATAATCAATTATTTTATATTCATTAAGTGATAATTAGTTGGGAATCAAAAGGCATCCTTTTCCGGGATGGTAATACAAAAAATCATTTGTAATTTATTATATTAAAAAATATTTAAAATAATAATTATTAAAAATAATAATAATAAATGAAATTTATTTTTGATGACCCTCAAACCACTATATGTGATGTGAATAAAATATTTTAAAGAAAAGTTTGAGTGGATCATAACTCTTGTTATACTGGATATTAATTGAAGGAGATCAATAGAGGAATAAAGGAACATTTTGATTTTATATATCTATTAGATTTTTGGAAGTAGATTAGTGAGTTTTTTGAATATTTCAAAAATAATATTTAAATTTGAAATAAAAAAATGGTCAAAAAACAAGAATAAATTACACCACTTATGATGGAATAAGTAACTAAGTCTATTGAGGTTGAACATTAATTTTTATTCACCATCTATCCAAATGATCTAAAAATGATATTTATTTAAATTTAAACACAAATATTTTTAGATATGTAGTGGAAATTAAAAAAACGAACTTAAAAGAGTTTTATTATATTTTCATGATCCCTTAAGAATATTCCCACAATCACCATCGATAATCAATGAATTGGAAAATTATCTTTACAGTGAGATGAATAATAAACCAAAATTTTAGTTATATTCCAATGAGAGTGAATTTTTTGAGATAATTTCACTAGTTAAAAATTAGAATGTTTGTGAGGATAAAATTGAACATTATTTTTTAAACCCTGTTGATATAAACTGTAACACCCTGAGATTTTATGAAAAATATTCTTTTTAATTTCATTAATGTCTTGTGTTGTACGCTACACCAAAAGGAGCTTGCACAACATGAATCCTTGACTTGCCTTTCATTACACGCAATCGCGACCTTCCTTGATAGCGTGTGTAGTACGCAATACCGAGTTTCACTAAACAACGATTTGCTATTAAAATATTATTAAAACTAGCCATTATGAATAGTAATAACCACTTTTTGAAATTTTGTAAATTTTATTTTTCAAAATGGACTTCATTTTTGGATTCGGAATATCGAAATTAGCTTAGGGTGAAATTTTGGTGATTTTCGGATAACTTTCATATTTTGATGAATAGTGGAAATTACTAAATTTTAATTAAAAACAAATTTTTCAATCGAAATAATTAATATTGATAAATTATTAATTTTAGTGGTTTTAAAGTATATTTAGAATATATTTTTACAATTTAATACAATGTTGTTCATTGGATGTAATTTCACATTTAAACCAGTTATAAACAAGTGTCAATCTTTTGATAGTTATTATCTCTTAAAAACACGCCTTTTGTTTTGACGACAGGAATTAATTTTTAAATTAATTAATGAAACTGATATGTTTTGAATTTGGTAAAATAGAAATCATTTTTGAGTTCATAATATCAAATATATATTAGGCCTAATTTTTGGTATTTTTCTGAAAACTTTCAATTTTTGATCAATAGTGAAATTACTAAGTGGTAGTTAAAAAAACTGAATTTTTCATAAAACTTAATTTTACCGCTTCTGTGAGTGGAATTTCAAAAATCCGAGAGACACGGTTGATGTCAGTAAGTAAAATGTCGTTCAATGAGATGAATTTTTTTTGGTGAATAGTAACTTTTTACTTTTATTTACCACGGTTAAAAGTAAATATGGTAATTAAGGGTAAAAATGATATTATTATTACCCTAACACATGTCCTAATTGTATTGGATAAGTTTAATTCGACCAAAAACAATCTTAGGAATAAAATATGACCATTTAGGCCCACTTGAATTATATTAGGACATTTATTATTATTTAATTCAACGAAGAGTTAAAAGATTTAAAATCAAAGTTTATTTAATAAAACATTTTTAATATAGGGTTATACATAAGATAAATTCGACTATAAAAATTAATTAGAAAGCTAAAAAGATTTCCTACATAATTGTATTTTATTTGTAATATTTAGACATTAAATAATTTAATTTATTTATGACACAACTATGATGCAGTAATTATCTTGTTAATTAAATATTGACATAATTGATGTTATAAATACTCATATAAATATAATTTGAGACTTTTTATGAATTCCACTAATTTTCTAGGTTACTATGATATATTAGTGTTGATTTAATCAACTTTTTTAGAACATATAATTATGTTATGACTTTCAAAAAAATCATATATCTAATAGTGTCACAATTGACACAAAATAGTTTTTAAATCAAATATTATATTATTAATTGTTATTTTATTCCTAAAAATCTAAGGTTCGGCCAAATTACTTATATAAGGATATATATATTTATAATAAACAATTTTGTGTTTGTTTGGCATGTTATAGTAAGTGTATTAACCATATAGTGTAAGAAAACAAAAAGACACGGTAAAAGTCAAATTATTTAACTTAGAGTTAAATCTAATTGATAAGGTTAAAATAATAACCTAAACTTTTCTAAATCCTATTGGTTGATAGTATTTCGACCCATCCCCACTTTAGCTTCGAAATAAGACCCTTTGGAACCATTATAAACAGATTTTGACTTTAATATAAAATAATATTTTGAGATATTCCTAAGGTGCCCCTCTCCTCCCTTATAAAAGGACACCTCCTCCCCCTCCTCCTCACACCAATTTGCGCACTCAATCTCGGACAACCCCTGACAAAATACCTTCTCCATTTCCCTATAATAATCCTAGAGGTCCTGGTCTTCTTCAAAGACCAATCTTAGTTCCCTAAGTGGAGGATTCAGAGAGGTGTTTCAAAGAATAGGTAATATCCATTACCGATCTTTTCAATTTCTTTCTTCTTCAACTTCTTCTTATTTAGTTGTTTCATGACAAAGTAATAACATCATTATTACTTACATACTGATATGTTATTATAAATATGAAACAACCATAATTCACTTTCTATCCATCCTACGGAAAAATGAAATCACCGCGCGTGCGTACGTAAGGAATACCGTCTCCACACCGTGGTGTAATCTATTTTCCACCACCACCTTAATAGGATGGGTATAATGGTGTAATGAGTAACTATATATGATTATTATAAAATGATATTGATTATGAAATAGTCTACATACACTTCAACACAATTCAATGACCATGGGAAATATATCATCGCTCGTGCGTACGTACGGACTGCCGTCTCCACGACGCGATGAGATTCATTCTAAATGATTAACCATTCATGATTGATTATAAAGTATATATAATAAGTACTAATGAAATACATGACATAATAATGATACTGGATTTATGTAAATTTATATGTATTTCATCTACTTAATTCCATTCACTTCAGTAAGGAAATGAAAACAGCGTTCATGCGTACGTACGGACTACCGTCTCCATGAACGGTGTATTTTATTCCATTTATCGATATATTATATATATATATATATTCTGAATATATATTATATATAAATAATGTTTTACATTCTGGATATAAGTAATCATTATCCAAGTAATCATATTAATAATTACAAGTTAAAAACACGAACGACAAACGAGACGATTTTACCCAAAACGCTACTTTAACATTAATTTACAAAAGAACGGGTAATATAAAGTCATAAGTGGACCATATATGATATAATAACAATGAATATGATTCTGGAATAAGTGAATAACATGATTTAAATCATTATATAGGAGGTTCGGACACTTACAAAGCATGTTGGACCTAAGGTAAGGGAAATATCACAATCTCATTTTTATCCGAGATTGTTTATACTATGGTATTTACTGGGGTGTATTTTATCATCCACATCCATGTTTCCTCAATATGTAATATTTATATCCTTATACAATAGTTTATATCCAATTTTACCCTTCGGTGAGTTTTTAGTAAAAGATTTGAAAGGAATCTTTTGTCATTTTTCGTACGAGGTACTTTTTGACTTTTCTGACAAAAGTACGAGAAGAATGTTTTCTTTTAACATATACGGAATGAATGGATTTTTAAAACATTATTTCCAAGAAGCTTCATTTAAAAATTTTCAAGTTTATTTGTAATCAAATTCTTTTAGTTTAAAGTTGTATGACATGTTAAGAAAGGAAAAAAAAATTAAGAAGAAAGGATATTTTCCTCAAGAATGGAGTTCAAGTGTTTTATCAAAATTATTGTGGAATTATTTTTATGAATTCCTTTATCGTATATGAATTGTTTTATGATGTCATGATGTTTAATATTCCAATTTTTATTACATGGGTTATGCAATGATGTATGGTTTATGATTATGTGGCATACATAAGAAAGGATTCATTATAAGATGGGTGGGACCTATATCTACATCCAATGCATTGGGTAAAGATTTTATATATCATGAGATAGACAGGGCTGGAATGGTGGGTTATACCGGTTCAGTGAAACAGGACTGGAACGAGGGTGACTCGGTTCAGAAAGGGACTTTGTCCACTAAGATAGTCTTGGAAATGAGTCTTGACTAACAAGAAAAGATTCTCTATGATTATGTGTGTATGCCACAAAGTTTCATGTTTTAAGTTATGATTATTGTGATTATATTTCACGGCCATGATTTATCCCATGTTATGAAATTATGATCTCTTTTGTAGGTTAAGATTTCCAAAAGTTATGTGCTTGTGTATATGATGAGATTTATATTTCTTTTGTTTAACCTTACTGAGCATTTGAGCTCACCCTTTTATGATTTCTTTTCCCCAGGATATAAAGAAAGGTTTTAGGTAAAAAAAGGGAAGATCTCTATGGGAGATATTAGAGATCTTTCACCACGATTAGAAGATTACGTTCCGAGTTTCCAAAGACACTGAACTATTACGATCCTTGTGTGTGTATTTTTTGTTATGTACTAAGTATTCCGCAAAAGTAATGTAATGTTCATGTACGTTAAGCTTAGGGTCTCTACAGTTGGTATTATAGGAAAGGATTAGTCAACCTTTGGAAACTAGGATGCGAAAACGTTAGTGAGATCCCTAGAGATATTTCTAAGGTATGTCAAGGGATGTCCCTAAGGTTAAGTATACGTATAGGTTATAGTACTAGAATTATGCTAACGATCATTGAATTAAACCTAAGATGTGAGATATTGAAGGTACTCCCCCTTTATTATGTTGTTTTCCCCTAGCATGATTTTTGCCTCTCACACTATTCTTTTTGGGTTTTAGAAAATGGATGGAAACAAGATGATTCACGATAATGGAGAATATGATGGACAATGGAATGATATTCTTCATAATGAAATGGGATTTGGATGTCCAAACATCATTATTATTCCGAATCACCAATCTCATAACATGATCAATAAAGTAAAATTTGGTAAGTTTCCTGACTCGGCTAATAAGAGAACGATGGAGTTTCATGATGATCATAGAGGAAAGAAAGATCAATTTCCCCTATGTAAATCATGTGGGAAGAGGCATCAAGGAGAATGTTTCAAAGGAACTGGAAGATGCTTTGGGTGTGGAAAAGAAGGACACAAAGCAAGTAAGTTTAAAGGAAAAGGTTCAGTTAACACCATGGATGAGGATAATGGTATTGCTACGACATCAACAATGGTTAAATGTTTTAAATGTTGAATGTACGGGCATTATGCAAACCAATTCCCTAAGTGAAAGTATCATGAAGAGAATCAGTATGGTCGTATGGGAAGTATTTATGTTGATGATGATGAAGAGACTGCAAATGATATGTGAGATGAAAGAATTGTTGAAGCTCGGTCAATGGTTTAAGAAGGTAGTGGAATGATTACATGTTTATCAAGTGTAATTTTGTATTAGTAATCTCATGGTACTATGGAATAAAGAGACATCTAAGGATTGTTACACTATTGTCTTTCTTAAGTTTCTAAAGTGTATGATTAATGGTACTAGTAACCACGAAGTGTTATTCAGATATTTTTTGGAAAGTAGATGATATGCGCATAATGAAGGAATAATAAGATAATGAGGTATTTGATTGTATTCATGAGATCATGACTGATATAAAGAGAAGGTTATATCATGGTTTGAGTATATAGAATTTTTGGATTTTGGTATGTGGAAAGAGTTAACTTTTAACTGCATTCATGTTTTCACTAAGGTTCAATGGGTATTCAAGAGAATATGAGATTAAGGCCTTTGAATGTTTGGAATGTGACCAACAAGGCATATCTCATGACATATGGGGATCAACAACAGTATTAAATCTCTGGTAATAGTTTTCACTATATTATGAGAGTGGACTATAGTATTATGGATAAGCCTAAAGATTAGAATGTATTATGTTGGACATAAGTTAGTATTGTTTAAGGATAGAAGATTTTCTATATTATTGATGGGATGTTATAGTAATGTAGTTTTAGAAAAAGGACAACCTGCAGGATGGGCGACAGCCCATCGCGTCGGACAAGGATGTGGGAATCGAACCCACAACCGAAGTGCGACTGGCCTTTATCGCATACCACTGGCCTACAGGAAGTCCCTATTTAGTAGAAACTAGTTTTATTATATTAAGCAGTATGATATATGAAGTATAAGTTCATTTTAGGAACCATATATCATTAATCTCACTATAGATGGACTTATGTATTTTTTGATAACTTTTTTAACCTTTTGAGACAGATGGAATGACCCATTATTCTATCACAAGATCTGCTAACACATCACGAATGACAAATTCAACTTCATTTATTTAAGAGATGAAGTAGAAATTGTCCAAAGAACGACAAACAGTGAGACTATACCAAAATCACGAAAGTATTTCTTCTAATTCCAATTTCATCAACTTTAGGGAAATGATCTTGAAATCCAAAAATGTTGTCTTAGTGCTCTTATATCTGATTAATCAGATGGTACCTTAGATCGTCACAAATTTATGGCTTTGTTATTGCTAGCTTTTCCATAGCCATGTTCTCTACCACTCTCCATCAGAACATGATGGTTAGATTTTTCTTCCATATCCATATTTTCACCTATGTGGAAACCCAATGATTAGTTTATTTGGGTAACCGTTACGTTTCATAATTTTGTTTTTAAAGATTTGTTTTGGTATTCCTTTTTACGATGTGGGTTTCTATCAGAGAAACTTTCAAATACTAAACCATTTATAACCCCGACGAATTTCGAAGGCGAAATTCATTTTAAGAGGGGTAGAATGTAACACCCTGAGATTTTATGAAAAATATTCTTTTTCATTTCATTAATGTCTTGTGTTGTACGCTACACCAAAAGGAGCTTGCACAACACGAATCCTTGACTTTACTTTCATTACACGCAATCGTGACTTTCCTTGATAGCGTGTGTAGTACGCAATATCGAGTTTCACTAAACAACGATATGCTATTAAAATATTATTAAAACTAGCCATTATGAATAGTAATAACCACTTTTTGAAATTTTTTTATATTCTATTTTTCAAAATTGACTTCATTTTTTGATTCGTAATATCGAAATTATCTTAGGGTAAAATTTTGGTGATTTTCGGATAACATTCATATTTTGATG
This sequence comes from Viscum album, assembly GCA_963277665.1. Lineage (NCBI taxonomy): Eukaryota > Viridiplantae > Streptophyta > Magnoliopsida > Santalales > Viscaceae > Viscum > Viscum album. The sequence goes on along the minus strand of OY728160.1, from coordinate 370,215,306 downwards.
AATAGTGGAAATTACTAAATATTAATTAAAAACAACTTTTTCAATCGAAATAATTAATAGTGATAAATTATTAATTTTAGTGGTTTTAAAGTATATTTAGAATATATTTTTACAATTTAATACAATGTTGGTCATTGGATGTAATTTCACATTTAAACCAGTTATAAATAAGTGTCAATGTTTTGATAGTTATTATCACTTAAAAACACGCCTTGTGTTTTGACGATGGGAATTAATTTTTAAATTAATTAATGCAACTGATATGTTTTGAATTTGGTAAAATACAAATCATTTTTGAGTTCATAATATCAAATATAGATTAGGCCTAATTTTTGGTATTTTTCTGAAAACTTTCAATTTTTGATGAATAGTGAAATTACTAAGTGGTAGTTAAAAAAAACTGAATTTTTCATAAAACATAATTTTACCGCTTCTGTGAGTGGAATTTCAAAAATCCTAGAGACACGGTTGATGTCAGTAAGTAAAATATGGTTCTATGAGATGAAAATAATATTTGGTGAATAGTAACTTTTTACTTTTATTTACCACGGTTAAATGTAAATAGGGTAATTAAGGGTAAAAATGATATTATTATTACCTTAACGCATGTTTTAATTCTATTGGATAAGTTTAATTATACCAAAAACAATATTAGGAATAAAATATGATCATTTAGGCCCACTTGAATTATATTAGGACATTTATTATTATTTAATTCAAAGAAGAGTTAAAAGATTTAAAATCAAAGTTTATTTAATAAAACATTTTTAATATAGGGTTATACAGAAGATAAATTAGACTATAAATATTCATTAGAAATCTAAAAAGATTTCCTACATAATGGTATTTTATTTTTAATTTTTATAAATTAAATAATTTAATTTATTTATGACAACAATGATGATGCAGTAATTATCTTATTAATGAAATATTGACATAATTGATGTTATAAATACTCAAATAAATATAATTTGAGACTTTTTATGAATTACACTAATTTTATAGGTTACTAAGATATATTAGTGTTGATTTAAACAACTTTGTTTGAACATATAATTCTGTTATGACTTTCAAAAAAATCATATATCAAATAGTGTCCAAATTGACACAAAATAGTTTTTAGATCAAATATTATATTATTAATTGTTATTTTATTCCTAAAAATCTAATTTTCGTCCAAATGACTTATATAAGGATATATATATTAATAATAAACAATTTGGGGTTCGTTTGGCATGTTATATTAAGTGTATTAACCATATAGTGTAAGAAAAAAAAGACACGGTAAAAGTTAAATTATTTAACTTATAGTTAAATCTAATTGATAAGGTTAAAATAATAACCTAAACTTGTCTAAATCCTATTGGTTGATAGGATTTCGACCCATACCCACTTTAGCCTCGATATAAGACCCTTTGGAACCATTATAAACCGATTTTGACTTTAATATAAAATAATTTTTTGAGATATTCCTGATGTTCCCCTCTCCTCCCTTATAAAAGGACACCTCCTCCCCCTCGTTCTCACACCAATTTGAGCACTCATGCTCGGACAACCCCTGACAAAATCCCTTCTCCACTTCCCTAGAATTATACTAGAGGTCCTGGGCTTCTTCAAAGACCAATCTTAGTTCCCTAAGTGGAGGATTCAAAGAGGCGTTTCAAAGAAGAGGTAATATCCATTACCGATCTTTTCAATTTCATTTTCTTCAACTTCTTTTCACTAGTTGTTTCATGACAAAGTAATAACATAAGTATTACTTACATACTGATATGTTATAATAAATATTAAACAACCCAAATTCACCTTCTATCCATCCTACGAAAAATGAAATCAACGCGCGTGCGTACGTACGGAATACCGTCTCCACGCTGTGGTGTAATCTATTTTCCACCACCAGCTTAATAGGATGGGTATAATGGTGTAATGAGTAACTATATATGATTATTATAAAGTGATATTGATACTGAAATATTCTACATACACTTCAACACAATTCCACGACCATGGGAATGATATCATCGCTCGTGCGTACGTACGGACTACCGTCTCCACGACGCGATGAGATTCATTCTCAATGATTAACCATTCATGAATGATTATAAAGTATATATAATAAGTACTAATGAAATATATGACATAATAATGATACTGGATTTATGTAAATTTATATGTATGTCATCTACATAATTCCATTCACTTCAATAAGGAAACGAAAATAGCGTTCATGCGTACGTACGGACTACCGTCTCCATGAACGGTGTATTTCATTCCATTTATCGATATTATATATATATATATTGTGAATATATATTATATATAAATCATGTTTTACATTCTGTATATAAGTAATCATGATCCAAGTAATCATATTAATAATTACAAGTTAAAAACACGAACGACAAATGAGACGATTTTACCCAAAACGCTAATTTAACATGAATTTACAAAAGAACGGGTAATATAAAGTCATAAGTGGACCATATATGATATAATAACAATGAATATGATTCTGGAATAAGTCAATAACATGATTTAAATCATTATACAGGAGGTTCGGACACTTACAAAGCAAGTCGGACCTAAGGTAAGGGAAATATCACAATCTCATTTTTATCCGAGATTGTTTATACATTGGTATTTACTAGGGTGTGTTTTATCATCCACATCCATGTTTCCTCAATATGAAATATTTATATCCTTATAAAATAGTTTATATCCAATTTTACCCTTCTGTGAGTTTTTAGTAAAAGATATGAAATGAATCTTTTGTCATTTTTCGTACAAGGTACTTTTTGATTTTTCTGACAAAAGTACAAGAAGAATGTTTTCTTTTAACTTATACAGAATAAATGGATTTTTAAAACATTATTTCCAAGAAGCTTACTTTAATAATTTTCAGGTTTATTTTTAATCAACTTCTCTTAGTTTAAAGTTGTATGACATGTTAAGAAAAGAAAAATGTTTTTGAAGCAGATAGTATATTTTTCTCAAGAATGGAGTTCAAGTGTTTTATCAAAATTATTGTGGAATTATTTTTATGAATTCATTTATCGTATATGAATTATTTTATGATGTCATGATGTTTAAGATTCCCATTTTTATTACATGGGTTATTCAATGATATATGGTTTATGATTTTGTGGCATACATAAGAAAGGATTCATTATAAGATTGGTGGGACCTATATCTCCCTCCAATACATTGGGTGAAGAATTTATATCTCATGAGATAGACAGGGCTGGAACGGTAGGTAATACCGGTTCTGTGAAACAGGACTGGAACAAGGGTGACTCGGTTCAGAAAGGGACTTTGTCCACTAAGATAGTCTTGGAAATGAGTCTTGACTAACAAGAAAAGATTCTCTATGATTATGTGTGTATTCCACAAAGATTCATGTTTTAAGTTATTATTATTGTGATTACATTTCACTGCCATGATTTATCCCATGTTATGAAATTATGATCTCTTTTGCAGGTTATGATTTCCAAAAGTTATGTGCATGTGAATACGATGAGATTTATATTTCTTTTGTTTACCCTTACCGAGCATTTGAGATCACCCTTTTATGTTTTTTTCCCCAGAATATAAAGAAAGGTTTTAGGTAAAAAAATAGGGAAGATCTTTGTGGGAGATATTGGAGATCTTTCACCACGATTAGAAGATTACATTCCGAGTTTCCAAAGAAACTAAACTATTACGATCCTTGTGTGTGTATTTTCTGTTATATACTAAGTATTCCTCAAAAGTAATGTAATGTTCATGTACGTTATGCTTAGGGTCTCTACATAAACAATCTTGAAAAATATAGTAAGTCACATTTAATTTTTTATCTTCATTGCTCTACTATAGTTGGTGATGTATATAAATAGGTAAAAATATTTATATTATCATATTATGATCTCATTTTTAGTTAAACATGAAAAATAAACTAATATAACATAAACCTCATACATAACATCCTAATATAGAAAATTAATATTATGTGGAATTCAATGTTCCACAAGTTGAAGGCCAAAGGAAGGATATCTAGTTTCTTTTGTCAGCCCTATTTAATTTCTTGTACATCAAGAAATAGGGGAATAATATTTAATAAAATTGGTAATTAAATAATTAGAAAAATGGTTAGAATGACATTGGAGTGGAAAAAAATATTCATCCCTATTAAGGAAATCACATCCACCTTCTGATAATGGATAATTCAATAAAACAATCGAGCTCTAGATTGAATAAATATTTCCCTTCCTGGGAGGCAACCGGTGTTTTCTTTTAATTTAATAAATATTTCATTTCTTTTTTAGTTTAATTTTATATAAATAAGGAACAATTATTTTCTTTCAATGATGGTATTTTCTAGATAGATGATTTACTTTTTTTAGTTTTTCAAATAAATAGAGACGGATATCCATCAAATCCAAATTATAAATAACCCTTTTGACTCTAAATTTATCCCCCTTATAATATCATTCTATCATAACCCATTTGACTCATTTATTTTCATTCCATGATTTTTATAACAAGAACATACGAATAGAAACATACAAATAAAATCATTCAAGCTTACTCATCAAAATTTTTAATATTTTTAAAACCAATTTTGTGGATTCAAATACATTGTATTCATCTTAAACATTTTTTATTTTCATTATCTAATTTGATAAATAGTTTTTTTGACACTAATTTTTTTGTTCTCTTATTTGGATTAGAAATTGAATTTTTCTCCTTCTCATATGGTAAAAACTTATCTTTAATGAAAATAATAATTGTAGTCATATTAACCCTTATACATTTTTCACTATTGATTGTGAATCATGATTTTTAAATATTCAAAATGAATAAAAACTTTTTTGTCCATGAAATTTTCTGAGGAAATATCTTATCCAAATTTATTTATTTTTTCTAAATAGAAACCCTTAATATTATATTAAACCCCCATTTCAATTCCCTTTTTAGCTAATTAATACACTATTTTTATAGACACGTTACTTTATGAGGACCGTATCCAAAAAAACATTAACTTGTTTATTCTATTCATGACTTGATTAAATTTAATTTTCTGGGGAATTTTTTCCATTTAGGGTTTAGGTTTATTGTTCTTCATCTATTATTATTTTTATTAGGGAAAAGAATCATCAATAGTGTGATTGATAGGTCGTATTGTGAAGAATCATTAGAAGAATTAATTTTCATTATGTCTTAAATATATTGAGGAATACCATTCAAGAAGTGTTTAATTAAATAAATGGTATAAAACTAAAAGAAAAAAATTAAAAAAAATTAAAAAAAATACATCAGAAAAAAATGATGTAAAAACGCTTTCATTGGTCTAATCATTAATGTTTATTTGATAGTTTGAGTTATTTCCCTCTCTTGAAGTCTCTCAATTCCAATTCTTATTTTATTCTTTCTCAATTGTGTGTTCCCCTTGTAAATAGTTTTTTAATGTTCTTATATGTCCCCATTAATTGGTCATATATATTTTTGTCAAATATTATGATTTTAACCCACCCTTATATGTCTTTTTCACTTTCCTATTATCCCAAAATATATATAAACCCATATTGATAAATTTTCACAATAGGATGGGAAAGGATGTTTCGATCTACAAAAAATATAATTCATCATAACTATTTGTTGGTGAATGAGCGATAATAGTATAAAAATTTACATCATTGTGAGATGAGTGAATCGTGTATAATACATTTTCCAATTCTGAATTTTCACAAGAAAAATGAAAATAGTTTTTTTATAATATAGGAATGAATTGGTTTTGAGATGAATGTAAAATGATTCTAAATTTTGATTAAATTTTAATAAAAGAAACAAAATTTGTTGGAATCACTAAAAACTATGGCAATTATGCCTTCAAAACTAAAATTGAATGAAACTAGAAATGATGAATGTGTACCTTACTCTAGAGTATATCGTTATCATTAACATTGTTTAGTGCTTGATAAAAATAAATTTGGAACAACTAAAAGGATATTTTCCCTAAGTTGTAGCCATGGATATCAAAAAATGACCTAATTTATTTTGGGTAGGAACTTACAATACTCTATGATATTACAGTATCTTTTAATGCTAAAGTAGATGGAAGAAGATAGAATTGAAAGGCATAGAGTATCATCTAGATTCTTGCAAGATAATTTCACACACCAGACTTATATCTTGTAATACATTATGTTATATAATTTTATTCCACATGATTTTATTCATCTAATAATGATTTTAAAAAATTCATGAGTAATTTAATTATGTTATATCTCATGTAACCTATGACCACAAACTCTTCCACTTGTTTCATCTTATGAAATAATTAATCAATCATGCAATATGTGTATAAAATTTTAGTGTTAAAAAATTAACACTCCTCTACCATATATAAATCATTGAATATCCTAATGAATCACTCATTATGATTTATGGATCTATGATTCACTAATTTCATCTAATTATATAGTCCAAGGTAAACAATGAAATAATAATCTATCATAAAATACAATATACCCTAATAGAATATATTTTAGCTATTTATAATATATATTTAATATTGTATGACATGATATACCATATTATATGATACCATATTATATGATACAATATTAATTTAGAGAATATTTATTTTATTATTTTGGTTTAGTGGAGTTGTAAAGATACCCCTAATTGGTGGAAAAAGTGTTCATATTCATCAATTATTGAACATAGTTTTCATTGTTTCATGTGTTTCATTATTCCTGAGTATGTGCACTATTTTATGTGTGGGGTATTTGAAAACTCAATTTCATTCACTATTTTTTATAACATCCCATAGTTATTTGTTCATAAAATATGTTCATGGTTTCTCATGTGTCATGTGTTTAATTATTTCCATTTAAGATAATTATAAATGTGTGTGGGATTAGGTAACTTGTTTTCATTAATTGTTTTTGGGTACCTTACTACAATTATTTGATCACAAATTATGCTCATCTTTCATTAAATATTTTTTTATTGATTTTTAATACAATATGATTTCATTGTTTGAATTCGTCCATTTTGATATTTATTTCATAATTTGATCAAATTTTTTTATTATAATCTAATAAATGTTATTATTGATTTTTAATATTCCAACAATATTTCTATTCATATAATTGAAAGGGATCTTATGTTATATTGGTAATTTATTTTTCAATTTTGATCAAATAATAAGACCCAACATTTTTATTATTCATCCTTGAAAAACATTATATTATATTTATTTTGAAATAATATAGAATTCCAAATGTTTTAAAATTTTAATTATTCCATGAAAAAATGTGTGAATAATTTTTAAACAAATTTTAGTTCAATTATTCAATTATTTTTCTGAACCGAATTATTTATTAAAGACCCAAACATATATCAACATTATGGATCACTCCTAATGATTAACCCATATCTCCCAAAATATTATTTTATATGAGATCCAAAATCTTTTTATGATAGATAAGAAGATTCAGACAATTATAATTAACTTTTATATGTTAATATTACTTATTTTTGATAATCATAAAGGTGTGGGGGTCTATGATATTTTAATGTGAGTATTTTCTCTAAAAGGAAAATTAAACATTATTATTTTTCATATAACATTTCATACATGTTTACAATGGACATGAAATTTTGTGCTAGAATATAAATAATAATTAATAAAAACATATTGGATAGTCAATTTTAATTATTGTAGGGTATATGTTTTAAAATAGGCATAATCCTTTGAAATTAATATTAGTGGGAAACCAACCTACACCATGGATTAAAATATGTATCTTTATTAATATTTAAATTTTTTACCACTCTAGTACTCCATTAGTGGGAATTGTCTTGAAATATCTTTTATGTTTTTTGGTAGAACCTTTTAAACTCATTTCTTAAATAGAGAAACCCCTCCCGGGTCATATTTTTCTTCATCATTTTTTATCTTTTATTCCATATATTTTTCTATATCACATTGTATGATTACATTACATTATTGTTAGTTATGTTTTTTTAATACACTATATATAAAAATATATATTATAATTTTATTCTCTTATAGTATATTTATTTATATTGGAATCCCTCTCCTCAATGTCCTTTAATTAGGTCATAAGTGTGTTTCATCTTTATTTTATCTACCTGGGTGTGGGGTAAGTTTCCCTCTATTCTAGTCCAATTATTTTTAAATATTTTTTCTCCATAAAATACAATCCAAGACACAAAACACGCCATTTATAGTTGTGATTAAACATAATTTTAGGGTTATTTTGATTCTAGGTAAGATAGGTTTTCAAAATCTTTATGGAGTGATTAGCTTCTAATTTAAGTAATGAAAACTATTACAAACCATAAAAATAATGATCGTAAAACCATTAAAATAGAATTAGACTAGAAATTAATAATTTGTACCTTATACCAGAGTATGTTTTTATCATATATTATGTTAATTTATTAATTAGGGTCTATTAGTAACATAGAAAATGATCTTCATACTGAGTTGTATCGATGAGTTTCACGAAATTTATAAAATGATTTAGTGTTGGACCTTCCATGCCTACATGATATTATAGTATCAATTTCATCTATGAAAAATTGTAGAAGATAGATTTAATATGGAGAGAGTATTAGCTAGAGTATTTATGAAGAATATAATCCACCATAATCATGTAATTGACTCCTTTATATAGGCTATATGTACACTCCCAAGTCACGTTTTGTTACTCATGAATTTGAAAAATGAATGAGTAAATTCCATATATTTCTATCATGTAACCATCAGTCACACACTCTCAAAATAGTGTCATATTTTGAAATATATAATAATTGATAAATTATGTGTAAGATATTTTACTGTTAACTGATTAAACTACACTAACATAGATGAATCATAACAATTCAAAATGAATCAAACATTATGACTCCTAGCACTATGATTCACCCTTGTTGTTTAATATTATTATATAAAGTACCAAATTTGAAGCATATGAATCATAAAATGTCATATACACTAATGGAATAGATATAAGCCTATATTTATATCTATTTCGTGCTAATTTACATACCATATCATACAATAAGATATCATATGGATTCAAAAAATATTTTCTCAATCTACCACATGGAATAAAGATATATAGACTTTTGTTCATTTTATCCTATATTATATTTTATATAATAAATTTTGATAAGATATCCAAAAAACATTACAAACTATATCATTAACATCTCCTTGTACTATACCATATTGAATACCTTGGGAAAATAAAATCCCAAAAATTTTTCTAGATAAAACTATAAATCACATTTATATTAGTTATATTAGTCAAACATAATCCCCATTAAGACATACATGGAGTGTAACCCCACTATTATTTCTATTGTTGAAAACAAATATAAATATTAAAATCCATGAATACATTATAATATCGGCCTCTAGAAAAGTATTAATACAACATATGATACACATTTATTTGGAATTATCTCTATCAAACTCATATACCTCAATAAATGTATCCACCAACTATATCATATGATATAATCCATTTTCATATAATCTATTTTTAAAAGATATCGAGTTACAATGGGACATGGATTTTGTCCATCTCCTATATCCTCCTCATAAATTATTCATTATATATATATATATTCTAACCCATATATGATTACATAAAGTTTAATTAATCTTGAAAATAAGTACATCGCATGTCCCTCATCATTATTGAAAATAAAATCACATATACCTTTTTATGTATGGACATTCTGTGAGGCCTCATCCATAAACATTACATAATCATGATTTAATTCTAGATTTTACATTGAAGATCATTTAAAGTTTAGTTTTTATATAATTATTCCATTACTATTACATTACATATCTAATATTACAATGTAAAAAACTCTACATCATCTAATTTTGTCAACAACAATAAAACTCCTAAAAAACCAGAATTCATTTCTTCATAAAAATATTATTTAATTCTTACATTCTCTTACCCTTCCTTTAACACTATGAAATAAAATTAAAAATCATTGTATGAGACTAAAAATCTCTACAAGGGACATAAAAATATAGGAAAACAATTAGTCTACTTAAAACCTGATAACTCATTCATTGTTCTTTTAGCGGGTGAAACAAAAATTTCACATGAATAACACTCATAATTTTTTCCCAACAAAAAAAAATTGAAAACAATTGAAACTCCTTTAGTTGAATTAGATCATTAAATTAATAAAACAAATTCAAGAATATTACTATTGGAATAAAAATATGGTTGAATTCCAAATTAAAGATATATAATTAGAATCACTCTTTGTATAAGATATATAGGGATCAACAGTGAGATATAATGGGGATAAACCTTTGTATAAGCTTTATCAGGATCACCAGTGAGATATAATGTTTCTCAAACCTTTTTATAAGATATATCATGCTTATCCATGAGATATAATGATGCTCAAAAATTCGTATAATCTATATCGGACTGACCTGTTTCAAATAATGATCAATTACCATTTCAAGATACAATTTCATCACAAAACCCCATTGAAAAACTATTCTAATCCCATATGAAAAGTACATATAAAAATAAAATTCACATTTATGAACACATTTTAAATAAGACGATATCTAAATAAATTAATAATGGATTTATTTTTCTTTTAAATGACTTTAAGGCTTATAGAGGAAGCCAAATATTTAATAACGATTACATCGGTGGAGAAGTCGTTCTCACTATATACGTTAAAAAATAGTCTTTTATCATTTTTTAAAGAAATTAAAATGTCACATATAAAAATATTCTATTTGAAAACTGTTATTGAAATCTGTATATTCTTTTTATACCTATAAAATTAAATATGCAATTTAATATCATGAAGAAAAATATTTGATCATTTAATCTATAAACATTCAAGGTGCCCCATACCACTTTGACCATTTAAATATTAATCTTTCTTATTTAATAAATATAATTAGTATAGGTAAAATATGGATATGAAATTTAGTAGTGTCTATATATACACCTTATAAAATAATAAATGTACATATTATAAAGAACTGCCTCAATAAAAAGAGATTAAGACGAAGTCCCTTAACCTATGTCCAAATTGTCTCGTTCATTCTTTAATTATTAGATTAATAAAAATAGGTTAATTAATAATTTCTTTGTAATATTTTTATTATTAATTTTATATAAATTATAACCATGTTATAGAAATTAGATAATTACTTTATTTCATATCGAATGTTTTGTTGATGTTCGGTATTTGAGTAAAAAATGAACTTATTTTGATGCAAATTATCCATGTGGTAACAATTCCATTTTCTCGAGAATATTATTCATGATTCAAATATAATATATATACATTATATTTGTATTTATAATATTCCATTAAAATTTGATATAAGAAATTAAATTCATCATTCATGGAGATGGTAGGCCATACGTATGCATGAAAGCTACTTTCATTTCATTGTTATATTAACGGAATATTAAAGGAATAAAAAATAAAAGATACATATTTATATTATAATTATAGGATAGTATATATATTATATATGTTACATAATTTCATTAATTTCATCATTTATATGTTCCATTTATGGAATGAACGAGTCATATCACATTAAGGGGGCGGTAGTCCAAACTTCTCAAATGAAATTATCGTATTTACAAATTATGAAAGGCATAAAGGTATTATGTAAATGAAAATTATAGAATAATATAGACAATATAATATATGTCATATATATTTAAATTTCCATCATGAAAGACACTATGATATGTGGTTGGATATAATTGAACAATCATTGTTTTGTGAGGTAGTAGTTCGTCGTACACAGAAACAGTGTGTTCCATATCCATTAGATAGTTTTCTGTTTAAGGGTAGGTAAAACCATTAGCATAAAAAATCATATTATATTGAGTATAATATTTCTATTATAATTTAATGGAATAAAAAGATCATATGGTTGGATAATGAAAACTAATGAAAGAAGATCGATGGAAGACGTTACGTCTAAATCAGGTAACTCCTATGGATTTGTGCCAAAAAGGATTTCTTGAATTTTATTCTACCCAAATTAAGGATTCAGTATGTAATTAAAGTATTTTAGGAGCTTATTTGAGTGTAATTTCAATGTGAAAAAGGTCTTGACCGATGTGAGTATGTTGGTAGAGGTGGTGGACTTTTATAGGAAGAAGTATGGGTACTTTTGGAAATTCATGAAATGTTATTTTATTATAAATTGATTTCAATAATTATAATAGTTAAAAAGTTATAAATTTTGAGTATAATATGAGGATCTGTTTAAATAATCTCAACCAATATTATTTATATAATTTTAGGTCAGAAAATTAACATTATCTTTTTGTTTTAACCATTTGTTAAAAAAATTAACTCTTACCATGTCTTCTTGTATTTTCATATTATATGGTTACTATATTTACTGTAAAATGGAATGAAATAAAAAAGTAGATAATTAATAAAAATAATACATTATTAAAGTATCATTGATGAATCTTCTATTTCTATGACTATTATGTCGTTTAATAAAATATTATTTGTTTTAAAGACCCAATTATATATAATTTGACACTATTTAGTAATTTAATTTTCATAAATTCATAAATATTTGATTTCTTTAAAACAAAGGCATTAAATCATACCTAACATGCCAATGTTATCCCAAAAATTCGTGGATGGCATAAAAATGTTCATATTACATTTAATTTAATATTTATATTATCATTTATTTGATTCCTTCATTAATAAGGTAATCACTACAACCTCATTGTGTCATAAATAATATTATTTATAAAACATATAAAAATTATAAATAAACTATAATGATGCAGGAAATATTTTTCTATTTATAATTAATATTTATTATCAAATATATAATCTATATAAACCAAATTAAAATTCTTTTAGTTACGAGATACATGTTTATGTAATATTTCCCTTTTCATTAAAATAAATGTTATAAATGGTCATTGTCACACCCAAGTTTCTCCATGGGATCTTAAAATAGAACCAAGGATGTTCATGGTAGAAAATATCTCATAAAACAGGATTATGACATGTTTTAGGGTAGTTTTATATTATTATAATATTACTTTTTACCCTTATTTATCTGATTTACCCTTTAACCATGGTAAATAACAATAATTAATAAAGTTACTATTCATAATGTATAAAAATAAAAAAGGAAATATTTACAAGATTTTGAAAATATGATTCCAAATTTGGAATCCATTTTTCCATATTCAAAACACATAATTTTCATTAATTAATTTAAAACTAATTCTTATTGTAAAAACCAAAATGTGGGTTTCTAAAAAGTGAAAACTATCAAAAGATTAACATGATTTTATGTCAAATTGAAATATATAATTACTTTAAATGACCAAAATTAGATTAAAGGAAAAAATGAAACTATAAAACATTAAAACCAATTAAAATAACAATATAACTATATAAATAATTTAGATAAAAGTCACTTTTAAAATAAAAGGCATTATTTTTAACTATTCATTGAAATATTGATTTTATCAGAAAAATACCAAAAATTATACGAAGGTAAATATTTATGTCCATATTATAAATAAAAAGATTATTTTTTCAAATAGAATATATAAAAGTTACACAAACTATATTTAAAAAGTTTTTTCCATAAAAAGGTGTTAAAATGACCTTTTAAATATATTAAAGTATTTTATTCTTAAAATTGGATTCATTCCCATTTTATGACTCTAAAATTTATTTGATAAATTAAAAAAAATTAAAAAATATGTGTAATCATATTATAGTTAGTTTTTTTCATTCCCACTAATACAATGGCTAGCTGTTAACAAACATTTAAAATAATTATAATATAATTAAATTATTTTTTAGTATAACTCAATGTTGTGTGAAATGTAAGATTTCATAGAACCCCGTTATTGAAGGTTGAGTAAATAATTATAAAAAGTCTCACATTTAATGTAAAATTGAAATGTTATTCATAAATATTATTACAAATGAAAATGTTTTATTCTATAAATATATATAATGTTACATCATTTCCCCCCTTTTAGGAATTGAATCCTCACAGTTTTAAAATTGGGCACCGTAACTTTATTGAAAATACCACATCGAAAAAAGTTTAATAAAACATAATGTTAAAAATATAGAAAGTTAAGTAAAATGGTCACTTGAGATAACAAAAACTAGGGTTCCATGTACCAAAACATGGATATGGAAGAGAAAACTAGACATCAAATTCTGATAGAGTGTGATAAACACATGATGAGGAGATTGATAACAACAAGAAAACCATAAACATGTGATGGGTTAAACCGAATATTATTTTGTAGTAATAAAATGTAAATAGAAAAAATTTGACTTAATATCTACTTCATAAAATTGAATAATTATGTTACTACTTATAATAATAACACAAGGAAATATACTTACATGACATGTAGAGTTTCATCCATTATTCAAATTCCACCAAAAACTCATCTTTTCACCCAATTCAATGAGTATTTAAGATGACTTGGTCACTCCTAGAGAACTAGAATCAAATTATAGAGAATCACATAATCCAAAAAAGATAAACCATATAATTTTATTGTCTTTATACTTTAGATAAAATCAAAATGTTTAGTACATGATCAGGTAATCCCCCAAAAGAACAATCCCTTATAAGCATAATGATTACTTTTAATATCAAAACTTCCACCGTAATATCCAAGTTATACATAGACAATTCTACAAACAAATGTCCTTAATATTATGAAAAACAATATAAACTGGGATTGAAACCCAAAATTTAGAAGAATTTTTCAACATAGTCTTCCACGACAAATCATAACATTTGCCACCAAAAAACATTGACTACTCTTAAATTCTCATACATATAAGTAATTAAACAAGTAACATATTATCCATGAAAGTTTAATCATTTACATAAATATCCCAAATCACCATATGTCCAGAATAAAAACATTGATCATTTCAAAATATAATTCAACCATTACTCCTTATATTAAATCCAATAGTATTCTATTTTTCTTTACCATATAGAGTTCCGAAAATAGTGAATGTATCACAAAAAAATTTGTTTCTTAATCACCAAAAGATTTCCTTATACTACGGACATCCATTTTATAAAACAAAAGCACCAAAAATAAACTTATTCATGACCCATAAATTCATTAAACAAAAAATAATAAGTCATTCTAACTAGGGACATCACACAGTCCTATGGTAGGTGGAAAATCCTAGTCGCACTTCGGGTGTGGGTTTGATTCCCACAGCTTTATAAAATGTGATGAGTTGTTAAATGGTCTAATCATTGTCCATTTTCAAAAACTATATAATTTTATAACATTCTCAAAAATGATATAAAATCCTCAAAAATAACTACAATGCATTATATCCTCAAAGGTTATCTCATACATCACATTTTGAATGCCAATAATTAATAACCCATAATTTCCTCAAAGTTAAATGTATTCAAAAACCTATTATTCACATTAATCTTTTAAATAATAAATCCTAAAAAGGGGTTTATAAGACAATTATCTTATAATATACCTTAATATTATAAACCAATGACAATATCCCTAACCCTTATGAAAACATTACAATCTCCAAAATTGTCTAAATCGTCCTCTAATACCAACTATAACGCCCCACCCGTAAACATTACATAATCATGAGTTAATTAAATAATTCACATTGATGATCTTTTCAGGTATAGAGTTTTAGAAAATTATTCCATAACTATTACATCACATCTCAAATATAACAAAGTAGACACCTCTACACCATCAAATTTGTTTCACAACAATAAAACTCCTAAAAAAGAATTATTTTCTTGATAAAAAACATCTTGAATTCATAATTTATCTTACCCTTACTTATACACTATGAAAATAATTTTGGATAATCATAAAAAGATCAGTAAGAGACATAAAAATACAGAAAACATGTTGGTCAATATAAAATCTAATAACCCATTCAATGTTCTTTAAGTGGATGAAACAAAACATTTTCGCATGATTTAAAAAACATACATTTTTCTCAATTAAAAACACTAAAAAAAATATCAATAAATTATAATTCCTTTAGGATACTTAGATAATTATATATATATAACCCATTCCAACATCTTCCAATTGGATTAACCATGTGTTTGAGTTCTAAATGGGAGATCTATAATGGTTACCAACCTTCATATAAGATATATTTTTCCCACTTGTGAGGTATAATGGGCATCATCCCTTAGTATAAGTTATATTGGGCTCACTAGTGAGCTATAATGGGAATCAACCATTTGTATAATTTATATCAGGATCACATTTTTCATATAATTCACAGTTACCATTTCAAAAACTTGTTCATCAAAAAAATATTTTGAAAAACTATTCGAATCCCATATAAACAACATTTCTATTTAAAAATAAAATTTTCATTTAATAAACCATATTAAATACCAAGATACCCAAAATAAGAGAATAAGGTAATTATTTTTCTTTTTAAATGGCATTAAGCCTTATAAAGGAATCCAAATATCAAATAACTGTTATGGCAGCGGAGAATTTGTTCTCACCGTTTAAATTAAAAATAATTCCTCTTTTTAGTTTGTAATGAAAGTAAAATAGTTCATAAAAAATATTCCATTTGAATACGTTTAATTAAATTCAATATAGATATAATTTTTTTTGTATATTTCCTTTATACCGATAAAAATAACAATTTAATTTAATATAATGAAGAAAAAATATTTGATAATTAAATCTGTAAACGTTCAAGGTGTCTCATGCCACTTTTAATATTTAAATATTAATCTCTATGATTTAGCAAACACAATCCATATAGATAAAATATGGATATGAAATTTTATAGTGGCTGTATATATTCTTTATAAAAGAATAAAGGTGCACAATATCAATTAATGCCTCTGTGAAAGGAGATTGAGACGAAGTCCCTTACCATGAGTCTGAATAGTCTCGGTAGTTATTTAATTTCCTGAATAGTAAATTAATGTTAATTTATAATTTCTTTATAAACTTTTTATTATTAATTTTATATGACTTATTAACTTTTTATAGCAATTATTTATTTTTTTTGAGTTTATATGGAATGTTTTGTCGACGTTCGGTATTTAAGTCAAAATTAAAGTTGTTTTGGTGAAAATTATCAATATGGTCATAATTCTATTATATCCAAAATATTTTTTATGATTTAAATAAAATATATATCCGGTTTATATTTATTTATCATAGACCATAACATTTGAAGATAATTAATGAAATTCATCTTTCATGGAGATGGTAGGTCGTACATATGCATGAATGCTAATTTCATTTCATTGTCATATTAAATGAATATTAAAGGAATAAAAAATAAAATATATATAGATATATTATAATTCCAATATAATATTTTTGTTCTATATGTTACATAAGTTCAATTATTTAATCATTTATGTATTCCATGTAAGGAATGAACGAGTAATATCACTTTGAGAGAGAGGTATTCCACACTTCGTCAAATAATGTTATCGTATATACACATTATGAAATTTATAAAGGTATTTTTTAAATAAAAATTAAATAATAATTAGGAAAGTATAATTTATATCATATATTAATATTTCTCCATCATAATGTCTATAATGATAGGTGGTAGGAGAAAATTGAACTATCATCGTTTTGTGAGGCAATAGTTCACCGTACACTGAAACAGTATGTTCTATACCCATTATATGGAGGTGTGTGTAAGTGTAGTTAAAAAATGTAGCATATAAACTTCTTAATATATTTAGGATAATAGTTTTTTAATAAAAAATTAAATAAAATGAGCATAGGGGGTGTAGAAGGAAAATAAATGAAAGCACCTTGAGAGAAGACGTCACCTCTAAATCGTGTACCACATTTTGATTTGGGCCAAAAGGCATTAATGAACTTCCTATTTACAATATTAATAATTGTAAGAGTAAGATATAGATTTTGAGAGCCAATTTGGGCATAATTTTAATGATCCTAGGGGCTTGAGAGGTGTGAGTAAGTGGGCATTGGTGGGGTCCTTTTATAAGAGGGAGGAGGGGCTCTTTTGGAATGTCATATAATATTATTTTATTATAAATTGAATTTATAATTATAATAGTTAAAAATTGATAATGTTTGAGGAAATTATTCACATGGATTGAAATCATCACAACAAATATGTTTTTCTAATGTCATGGTCACAAACATAAGCATCTGTTTTCTCAATAACCCTTAGTTAAAAACATTAACTCTTACCATGTATACCTGTATTTTCATAATATATGGTTACTATATTTATAATAAAATTCCAAGAAAACAATAAGTGGATTATTAATGACATTTTTAACATTATATATGTCCTTTGGATTATTATTATATTTTTAGGACTCTTATATAATTTAATCAAGTAATATATTTTTGAAAAACTCATTTATGTCAATTTTGACAGTATCTGGTAATTGATTTTTATTAAAGTCATAAAAACTTGATTCCTTCGAACCAAATGATTTAACTCATCCCTAAAATTTATATTCCATCCAAAAAATGAGTTTATAGCCTAAAATATTCATATTAAATTTATTTTATTATTTAAAATATCATTTATTTGAATCATTCATTAATAAGGTAATCACTGCAACATCATTTTGTCATAAAAAATTTTATTTATATTGTATCTAAAAATTATAAAAAATAGAATAATTTTTTAAATATTTTTGGATTTATAATGACTATTTATGGTCGAATATATCAATTATATAGACCAAATTAAAAAAAATTATGAGATGCATGTTTATGTTATATTTCCCTTTTATTAAAATAAATATTATTAAAGGTAATTATCACACCTTGTGGCTCCATGGGGACACAAAATAGACCCAAGTACCTCATGGTTGGAAATATCTCATCCAATAAGATTATGGAAAATTCTATAATAGTTTTATATTATTATAATTTTATTTTTTACAATTATTTAACTGATTTACCCTTTATCAATAACAAAAAATAAATATTACTAAAGTTATTATTCATAATTTTCAGAAACGGTACCTATTTACATAATTTGTACCTTCTTATTCAAAATATGGAATCCATTTTTCCAAATTCAAAACATAGAGATTTTAGTAATTAATTTAAAATTATTTCTAATTATCAAACCCAGAAAACGGGTTTTCAAGTAGTAAAATCTATCTTAAGATTGACATGTGTTTATGTCCAATGTAAATTTGAAATTGTTTCCGGGGACTAAATTTGGATTAAATGATAAAAAATTAATCTAATTACACTTAAAACAATTAATTTTAAAATTTTACTCTATAAATAAATTACATGAAACGGCATTTTTGATTTAAAATGGTATATTTTTTACTATTTATTAAAATATTGATTTTATCAGAAAAATTAAAAAAAAATTAACCAAGGAAAATATTGATATCCATATTATAAAGGTTTATTTTTTTCAAATATAATATATAAATTTGACACAAACTTGGTTTAGAAAGTATTCTCCATTAAATGGTCATAAAACGACCTTTTAAAATATATGAGTATTTTATGCTTAAAATTGGAATCATTCTCATTATAAGCCACTAAATAGTATTGGATACATGTAAAATTATAAAACAAAAATGTGTAAAAAGATTTTATTTAGTTCTAGTAATTATATCCAATATAATGGAGTGGTTTAAACTACCATTTAAAATAATTATATTATTTTTCGGAATAACTCAGCATTGCGTGAAACGTAATATTTAGGAGAAATTTATTTTTTCATATAGATTAAACAGTTAGAAAAACTCTCCCTTGTAACGTAATATTAATAACTTATTCATAAAAATTATTAGATATGAAAATTTATTATTCTATAAATACATGGGATGTTACTCATAAAGTTCCTTAGTCTATCTTAATTGAGGTACCAAATTTTATAATCCTCATATAAGATGATATATCCTATCATTTATATTCTCTAACCAATGAAATGACCTAAATCATACCAAACCAACCCTGATTATCTAATCCTTAAGGATAGTGTAAGAAAGGTATCAGAATTTAAAGTTTTTCATTGTATGTATCTCATTAGCCTCAACTATTTGGGAAAAAATATGAACTATGAACACCTGGAATAGAAAATAAATAGTATAATGTTCCATAATTCATGGTTTATTCATCACAAAAAAAACGTATTTTATACCTCCATAAAAAATTTCATATCATGATACAATAGTTGTACTCATGTTATCCTTAATGTTTCATCAAATCCTATAATAGTCCATGAAGAAAATTTGTTAGGTATAATATAATGTATTACATTGATAGGTTAATTATCATTATATTATATAATATTTATATTAATATATACCTATATACAACCAAAGTGAAATAATGATAAAGTGGATATTACCTTCTGTACTATATGACACATTTATATTCATAAAATAAATAAATATATTTAAAAAATAATATATAATAACTTAACTAAAAAATCATATATCAAATATTTCGTTATCATATTTATGTGTGTTTGAATTTTGAAGGTTTTATTAAACACATTACATCTCAGTGTAATTTCAATCACATCACTATGTGACCACCTAATAAACCCCCCCCCACCCATAATGATTTTTAATGATTAAGGTCTATGATGAAATCCAGTATCAACAAAAGTGAGACAAAGGAATCATATTCCAAATATTAAACACATTATTTGTATTTAAACTCTTTAAATTAACAAAATAGATCTTTTTGATGTTAATAACTTCTGTTTTCTATATAAAACTCTTCCTAAGTTCATAATCATCTTTCCTGGAACACTTCCCAAGAATTATTTTGTGGAAATGATCTCATAACTAATGTACCAATCTGCATTATATCATTACCAACATATCATAAATTATTTTTGTAATGTTATTGGAATAAACATTTAAATTTTACTATTATAATCTTTTTATTTTTTACTGTTGAAATTTTAATTTCCAAATATAATCCCACTAGCCTCTAGGAAATAATATCCTCTTCGGGATATCTTTTTATGATACAAAAATATTATTGTTCTTATGAAATAAATTTCATTTCTTTTAGTGGGAATACTTTTGAAATAAACCATTCCATTCATATATTATATGGTATTATACATGTAAAAAGAACTCTTTGAATATATAATATCCCCAAACCCACACTACAGAAAGAAATTCTAAAATCATAATATTTATATTTGTAGATTTGATTCAAATAAATGTGATGCATTTTAAACTCTAAAATAAATAAAATATCCAAAGGATATATGGGATCACATATATACAAAGATTTTTTGGTTTTTTGGTTTTATAGAAGTAGGAGAAACTCTTACATAACAATACTTATTCCATTAAGGGAGAATTAATTCCACTATACCCAAAATTTAATTTCCCATATTATGTCTTCATCCCCATTTCCACTAGTCCTTAAAACCATATAAATAATGTTGTAAAACATGGGGTGACGAAAAAATATCAATAAGTGACATAAAAAATAAAGAAAAAGATTAATTAGTACATAAATACCCATAAAAATCTTCCTCTATAAAAAAATTAACCAATAAATAAAAATTTTCAAACCCATGAAATCAACTTCTATTCCAAAATAATTTTATAAAACATTTCATATTAAATCCTTAATATTATATAATATTCATAAAGGTTTCCATTCAATCCTGAAAAAATCATGAAATTTTTTTCAAAAAGTTTTACATTTCACACTTAAGAAGTATAATGTACGTTCCATTAAAATATACACACATTTCATACATTTTGAAATCATATTATTTTTATAAAACTGAATATCAATCATATATTAATCATGTAATTAAATAGAGGAATTTTTTTAATATCACTCTATCAACCACCCATAAAAATTAAATATCAATCAAAATTACAATATGAAAAACAAATTATGGTTTCATATGGAATAACGTTCATGTATATAGGTGGAATAACATTTACAGTTAAAAATTTTTTAACATTGATAATTAAAATTGGGATAACCTTCAAGGTAAATTCTAAGAATATCGCTAGAAAATATAATAATTTAAATACAAAATTTTACAAAATTCATTAGATAGTTATAATGGGCTCACCCATCATCATTTTATAAAAAATCCACCCTTCATCATAAATAATTATCAACGAATATTACATATTCATTATACATGAAAATTTCCATCAGAAATATATTTTTATCTCCCATAATAAAATCATATAGTTATTCGTATATCCATTTCCTTTAAAACACACGTTCTAAAACTAATATTCAATGAATAATGGGAATATGAATTTTTATTTGAATAAAATATATAATATTATAATGGAATCCAAAATTAATATAATATTTATAGAGGTGGTAACATATATTGATATTGTATACATTAAAATGGAACACTCATTTTTTCTTTTTGTCAAAAAGTTCAATATATAACATGTATAAAGATTAATTTTTTAAAACATTGAATAAATTATAAACATGAAATAAAATTTTCTTTTATAATTATTGTTTTACAAATACATTCATAATTTAAATAATATATACATGGATGAAAATTATTTAGAAAATCAGTCTTTAAAATATTTAAAAAGATGTCATTAAAGAAAGGTTACCCTTAACTTCAGTGTTAATCATCACATATGTTATTTATCATCCTAAATAATATAAATATATTAATTATATAAATTATTAGGAATAGTTTTTATATTATTTCTCCCTTTCACTTATTATAAACAATAACATAATCTATTATGTTCATGTCATACATTTTGACGATATTCGACTCATATGCCCAAAATGACTTATGTAAGTTAAATATGGTCAATGTGGTCATTATTAAATCATTTAAATAATTTTAATCCTAATATAATTATCTAATTTATATATAAATTATATTTTTAGAATCATATAGAAATGCTGGTTATGAAAAATGAACTACATTACAATCATGGAGACCGTAGACTGTACATACACATTCGTATCGTTTCAAATTTTAAAGGATAATGATGAAAATAAGGTAAGTGTTATTTTAACATTCAATGATGATATTTATATAAAAAATATAATATATTAAAATAAGATAATATATATCATCCTTATATTTATAATGATCTTAATTGGATTTAATTATTTAAAATTCATCAAATTATACTATAATAACAAATTAAAATATAATTTTAGTATATAAATAAATTATATGAAAAAAATTTATTTAAAATTAATTATTTTTAAATATTCATCAGTAAAAGAAGAATTTTAAAAAAATACCAATAATTCGCCATAAAATAATTTTGACATTATGAATAAAAAAATAAATTTTATTTTTTAAAATTCAATTTATAAAATATTATAAAATTAAATTTATTATTATTCTTATAAGGACATAAAAAAGTTCTATTAGGAAAATAATATTTTCAAACATATAAGGACATTACAAAAAAAATTATTATAAATATTTTTTATTTATTTAAAACCATTGTAAATAGTATTTAAAGATTATTTAATCCTATAATTATTAATAATTTTAATTTTTATTTTATAATAATATTTTTAAATAACTATAATAATAAAATATTGTGTTCTAGAAACTTTGGGTTGCGTGTAATGTAAGATAATCTTGTGTTGTTTTTAGAGTAATCTTAACGTGGTGTATCATATAACACTTGTCATCAAATAAATTAAATTTTATTATAAAAAATTACATAAAAACATGATTCATCATATTCTACCAACCATAAAATGGTTTTCCCCTTTAAATTCATTATTATGATAAATAACGAGGATAATTATACCTCCTCATATCGTCATCTTCCCTCATAAATTCCCCTAACTAGTGATTTCCCCAAAAAAACTAAGACCGGGTGATTGGTTTTGTTTCATAGAACATTCTTTATAGGATCTATAATTTTAACAGGATTTCCCTCAAAATAAATATCTTTATCAATTGGTATGACCACTGATTTAAAACATGTGAAGGGACAATTGTGTACTTCCTTAGGAGAGATACATGGAACACATCATAGACTTGACAGAGTTTTGGTGGAAGCACTAATTGATATGATATTGTTCTGATACGATCAAGAATTTCAAAGGACAGATATACCTATGGATTAGTTTCCATTTATTATCAAATCCCATAACCATCTTTCGGGGAGAGATTTATAGAAAACACATCTCCACAACGTCAAATTCTAGATCACACAAATGGTTATCATCATAAATTATCTAGTGATTTTTAGCTACGTTGTAATTCTATTGAATATTTCTATCATTCCCTTTCATTTCTTGATTAGTCATATGTCCCAATTTGATTCTTTCTATGACATTATTCCTAAATGATAGAGCTCTACATTTGTTTCTATAGACGACATCATAAACAACCATATGAATTCTTGAGTGAAAGCTATAGTTTTAATGAAACTCAACTAAATGAAGGTGTTGATCCTATAATCCTTTTAAATCCATCGAACAAGATCCTAATTTACCCTTTAGAGTTTGATTTATTCTTTTATATTGACTATCCTTTTGAGGATGATAAGTAGTTATGTACTCAATTTTGTGTCAAGGACTTACTAAGGACGTTGTTATAATATTGAGTTAAAACTAAAATCCATATAAAAATCAATGGAATTTGGTACTCCATGAAACCTTACCCCTTCTTTTATATATATCCTTAGAATTTAATCAATAGAGGAGTCTTCTTTGATAGAGATGATGTCTGATGAAATATTAATGAGATCAACAACCACCCATATACCATTATTCCATTTAGAGGTTTTGGGGAGTCCAATGACAAAATCCATAGTTATGTTCACACATTTTCATTCTGATATGGGTTTTAAAGTCCCACCCCTCATCATTTCCTTGAGTCTAGGGTGATATGATACTTTCCCTTAGGCGGCATCCCCAATATAACAATGGATGGTAATAAATGTTAAAGGCCTCATAATCAGTGGAGGATAGTTTACCCTTTGAGATGAAAATAACCAATCAAACATTCCAATAACAAAGACAACCACTTGATGGAGGTCAACACTATTTTAAAATACATCAGTAAAAAGGGCCAATTTAACAAACCCACAATAATCCAAAATCAAAGTACAAATAGGAAGACTAAGACAACAATGCTTAAAGACACCAAGGAAAACACAGTATCACCATGTAAACCTCTAAGATCCAATAACATAAGACCGCCCATGTATCATGATGAACCACAAATGAAAATTGGTGCTTTACCATTATATTTTTATTAGAGTACAACATCTACAAAAGCACCAAATTTCCAAAGCATGGGGTGAGTAATAATACTCAGTTGGTTTTCTCCAAATAAATTCCCTACACAAGACACTATGAAAGAACATGTTAGCACATTTATATAAAAAAATTTATATAAAATCATGAAATAAGGAATCAATTTCTAGTAATCCAAACACACCCTAACCAAACCATTATACACAAATCAATGCAATACCATAGAAAGATACCAAACATGTCATTAATCATTTCCCCAAACACATTTTTTACATCCTTATTCAACTTGTGTAGCCATACAAATATTCCAATCAAATTTATAAGTTTCTTATACCAAAACACTATATACCCCTGATATTAGAGCTTTATATCCAAGATCATCTAGCCCTTTTTTGATAATGGTACATTAAACCAACATATCCCTATTGATGGACCTTCACTCCTAATATCTATCCCCTTTTATATTGGTCCTTCCCACCCACTATCCTCCCATTTCAACCAATTATTACCCCAAAATACAACAACATTTTACAACATCACAACATCATGAAAATTAACAACTACTATGATCATATCAACCAACACATTCCAATACGTACTACCAAACAATTTCCGAAACCAAAAATCCTGTGAAGCCAATAAAAAATTACAATAACATGCCAAGAAAACTTTATCAAATCTCTCATTTGATGGAAACACCCAAAATCCATTACCCATTCCAACAACCATTTAATCAAAAAAATATATTTTTTACTGAAAACCTTTTCTTATAAACCAATCCAGGAAATTGATTTCAAAAGCAACATTTTAACATCCAAAAATAGGGCACATTTCACAACAATAACCCATTTTCCCCCAAAATTATCAAATCATTAAAAAATGGGTTTCAATCAAGCTTCATGCATCAAAATCATAATCAATTTCTAGAAAAACCAATTCATTGAAATTAAGAATTATAGTTCTTGAAAAAATAGAGTAAGAGAGTGAATCCACCTGCCTTAAGATTTTTTTTGAAATTAACCCATCGCACAACCACACACCATGTTTTGGTAAAACTTCCACAAAAAACCCCTTAAATTCTTTTTGCTAACATAGACAATAAAAAATCACACCATTATTGGAAAAAATACATGATCAATGTGAAACAAAATTATATCATGGAAATCAACAGATAAATATAAGTATATCTAGAGAAAACGAATAAACCACCAATAGAGGAGACATACTAAAAGAGAATAGCCTTAAAATCACCTTGAAAACTCTTCAAATCACTTCTACAATGAATGAGAGAGCCTCCCTAGCCTTTGAGAAGAAAAATCATGAGTTGGGGATGTATTGAAGGAAGAATGGATTGGTTAGTAAAAATCCTGACCAAGATCAATTTTTTAAAACCCATATTTATGTTGTGAATGATTTAACCATACAGTTTGAAAATCATCCGATAATCATTTTATTGAAGCTACCTAAAGAGGGTTCGAAAATGGTTAGCCTTAATAGTTAAACAAATTATGAACTAACAGTATAGAACCCAATGTCTCAAAATTCATATTTCACCTGGGTGGATTCATGAGTTTCCAACCATTACCAAACCGTTCACCATGATCGTGAACCAACCCAAATCACACCGCCTCTTTTTGTAGAGTTTCTCAAAGAAGATGCAAAATTTCCACAACATGTGATCAAACCATATACCCTTATAAAACCCAAAAAACCATCCCTAAACCCCTCCAAACTCACCCAAATATTAAAAAACCAATTTATACACATAAAAATTCATAAAAGCGTTACATACCTCAAACTGGGAGGGCTAAATTCTCCCCACCATTTTTATTTATGTCTTAAAAAAGTTGAAAACCATCATTTTTCAGAAAGATCTTGATCTATTGTTCTCCATTTATTTCTCCCTTTCCCAAGTATCCAATTTAATCTAACCATGTATCCCCAAAACCAATACTAGACCGATGATTTACCATGAAGTACTTTCTATTACCTATCCGAAATCCACACTAGATCATGCACCAATGAAGAATTTGGAACTAGCTCAACAAGATCTTATAAAATCACATGGTCAAGATCCAGTTGATAATTCTTCAACTTAGATACATAAATTACATTATGCACCACACAAAACATTGGTGGTAAATCCAATTGATATACCACCTCCCTAATCCTTCCATGTATCTAAAAAGGCCCAACATATCTCAGAGATAAATACCCTAATTTCCAGAACGACAATGTATACGTCAAGGAGATATTCCCATGAACTCATGATTACCCACCCCAAAATGAAAATTACCATCGATGATGATCTTTATATGATTTTCGATAACTCTGAGACATATCAATTTTCTTCTCGATCAACATAGTCTTCTTTGAAGTCTCTTCAACAATTCATGATCCTACTATCAAAGTCTCACCTGGTTCCACCCAACAAAGTGGATAAAACATGAACACCCAAAAAATGCTTCAACTATAGCGATATATATTGATTACTGATAACTGTTACAGTATGAAAACTACACCAATAAAAATGACCCTCCTAATATCCACCAAAATGAATCATAAAATCATGAAACATGTCTTATAATATCTATATTGTCCCCTTAGATTTCCCATCCACATGAGGATGATACATCATACTCATTGAAAACAGATTAACGTGGGATTGACGTAGGGATTTCTATAATTTTAGAGGTGAACCCCAGATCTATTTTTGACACAATAAAAACTAGTACACCATTCCTATTTAATACCTCACATATATAGATTTTGGATAGATCCCCCGCCATATGATATTCGTTAATATGGTTGAAATGGAATAATGTTTTGAGTATATCTATTTTTACCCATTAGGAATTGTGCATTTGAATAATTCTTGGGAGGTCCATAACAAAATACAACAATATATATTCACACTTCCACACTGGGATAGGTAAATACTACAACATAATTATCATTCACTAATGTAATTCCTTAACTTGTAGAAAATTCAAGCATCTTGAAAGAAACATGGCCGCATTCCTTTTCATACCATCCCACAAAAATTGTATCTTTAACACCTTATACATTTTCTCAATTCCAATGTGGAAATCCCATCTAGAATGATGATAACATGTAAGAATATTCTCTTTAAATGCCATAGGTATGACCATCTGATTCCAAAATCAGAACATTTAATCCAAATCTAGTTCCCATCCCTAAATTATCTCCCCACCATTCAGTGTAAACCTAATAGCCACATGTTATGAATCAAACATTTATGCCTATTTAAATAATCCAACCAAATCAGAAAACAATGAAAATAGAATTAAAACCACTACATCACCTTGTAATTCGCATTGCAATAACATGTTGGTAATAAACAATGTCAATTAATACTGATCTGATGCATGTTTCACCACCTGATTGTATTACTTTTTACGTAATGCATCCACCAATGAATTTATTTAACCCATTGTTTACATCCAGTTGAATTAAAACATTTGAAGATACTCCATCCATATCATTTTCATAAAATTATTATCTCTCTCTTAGAAAATAGTTTTCAGACACTTATGATCAGTAAACACTATGAATTTCTAATCACAGGGTAAATGACGCCCTGTTTTCAAATCATGATCCATGACCACTAACACCAAATCATGAATTGGGAACTTCTTCTTGTGGGACATAAACTATCATGATACATACATGCAACAACATGATCCCATTTCATGAGAAAACATCGCAACCCTAATCCCAATTCATCATAATACACAACCTATCCTTTCATTGGTTCTTGAAAACCCATGATTGGTGCAGATGTAAGGTGAATGTTTATCTCATCAATAGACATATAGAATTTCACATTCCATTGAAATGAAACATTATTCCTTGTGAAAGATTTCATGAGTAATATCATTTCAATAATTCGTGAATAAATAATCTATAAGACCTAGATTTAATGAGGAAGATATGTATCTTGAAAACATTATTTGGTGTTTTCCAAGAGATAATAGCCACTATATTATCTCAATCTACTGAAACATCTTTCTTATAAATAAAATGGACAAAGAAACACACATTTTTCTCCAAAAATTAACATTTCATAATTTGGAATACAATTAATGATATCTCCAGATCTCTAACATTGTCTCCATGTGTTTCTGATGCTTAACCATAGTCCTAGAATGAACCAATATATCATCAAAAAACAACACAACAAAAAAATTGAATATCTCAAACATATAAGATTCATCAATTCCATAAACATTTCGGTGAATTTGTTAATAAAAATGGAGTAAATATATATTCATAATGTCCATATCTACTTTCGAAATCTATTTTTGCGAAATCCTCCTTCTACGCCTACAATTGATTATATCCTAGGCATAAATATATTTTAGAGAACTATTCAGCTCCCCTCAACTGATTGAATAGATAATCAATTTTTGGTAGTGGATATCGGTTCATTATTATAAATTGATTAATCTTATGATAATAAATGCACATCCATGGTGATACTTTATCCTTTTTAACAAAAAACATTTATGTTACCCATAAAGATGTGTTGAGCCAAATGGAACCTTTGTTTTCAAACTCCTCTAAATAAACATTCAATTCCATCGATTCTATTGGTTCCATATAGTAATATGTAAGTGATATAGGACTAATCCTCAGAAAGAGATAAATCATATTCTCCACTTATCTTACGGGTGGAAACTCTAAGAACTATTCAAGAAATACATCCATAAACTGATCAGAAACTACCAAAACGTTTCTGTTCACAATTTCTCTTTTTAATGCCAACAAAACAAGCATCCATTTGATATGAGATCATCCCAATTTCTAGTGCCAACAAGAAAGTGGCACCCACCTTTCTCTCCCTCTCTCCTCTAAAGAGATACTCAATTCTATCATCGATTGTGAAACTAACTCTTCACACATAACAGTCGTTATGGCCCTTAAACGTCATCAACCAATCCATTAACATGATTGTATCTTAAACATTGATCTCAACTACAAAGACTTATCATGTCAACTAAAATCCATCAACTATTATACAAAATTCTCTATAAATAAAGGATCCAGCATCTCCTTCACCTAGAAGAGTCTAATGTTTTTAAACTAAAGGAATTATTTCAACATTTATGACCAAAAAAATAAATGATAATAGAAGAAATGAAATAATGAGATAAAACCATATCAAACAACACTTTCATAAGGGATGAATTCAAAAATAACAATCCCTAGAACTATGGATGGTCCCGACTGATCATCCACCAACTCTTTCTCAGCTCTAAACACCAGCTTATTGGCCACACTATTCTCATTACAACAATACTAGTATTTTAATTGATGGGGAGTCATTGTATTCTAAAATCGCCATTACTAACAGTACAATGTTGAAGAGGGTTATTCTACTTCCTCAATCCCATCAAGGTATATTAATCTTGCAACCCCTAAGGAGTGTCACGAACACCCAACCTTGGATCATTATAACAATAAAAAATAAAGATAACCTATCTTAATATAGTTATGATATTATCAAAACTTTGTTGTGAAATCATGCTTCATGTGGCCTGTAGAGCCACACTTGAAACATCCTAGATTACTCTAAATATTCTATAGAAGATTCACTGATTATGCCAACATATTATGAGCCATAGTCCCAACCTGGAAATATGTTTCCCTCTTCCACTTTCTTCTCGTTTTAGAGTTCCTACCATTTCCCATGGGTACTATCATGTTTTCCTTCTCTGTATCCCACAATATATCTACTTCATCCATTGTTTCTCTATTTTCCATTTCTCTATAATCCATTATATATAACTCCACAATCTTAAAATGGGTTTACTACCTCAACCCTAATTCAAAGATACACCCCTTCCACGATTCACATTACACCACCTCAGGTGAAAACTGGACTAGATTCATGAATTTAGCCGCATATTATGTCACAGAAAGGTTATATTCTCCAAGATTTTTTTATAATTTTTTGAATTTTGAATGTGTGATGATAGAATTGTTGAATGAAAAATTCTTCAAAATCCTCCCATGCAATACATTGGTCCCCTTTATCATGGAACACTAACTCTCACCACTGATGTGGAATATCCTCCTACATATTTTCTCCTAACATTAATTTGAAATCTAGAGGGGTTTCTGGGAAATAGAATATTTGATTCAGCCTAACTAATCATGCTTCCTCCCTTTCATGTTCTAAATCACCCTTAATGATAGGTGGATTCTACATTTGAAACTAAAACTAATGATCCACATGCGTCAAATCATCTATTATATTCCCACATTCCCTAGCTCAATAGTACTTCACTATGCTTTAAACTAGCTGATGGTTTACCTAGGGCTCAGGTAAAACCACATTTTCCAAAACTTCCATTGGTTGGTCTCTACGATTCCTACTCAATGCCATTTCTATCAACACAAAAAAATCACTGTAAGTCTCACTCTCTATGAACTGAAATCTTTAAACTCCAAATTATACCAAATTATGCTAACACAACCATGCCTTCCAAGATTCCACATTTCTCATGTTAAATCATTTTTTAAAGAAATCCATCATGTTTTGAAAATTGACACATTTCCAAAATACCACAACCATTGTGTTTCAAAATCACACATTTGAAAACAATTTCTTCATTTTTTAAAAATTAACACATTCAAACCACAACATAAATAATTAATCCCAATGATATATGAAAGACGAGTAGAAATTAATTTATACCATTCATTCCATGATCTTCTAATTAGATACACCCACAACAATGAGATCATGCACATAAAAGTTTCTCAAAAACACTTATGTACCTAACTCCATGGTTACGTGATGTTTAGAAAGAAAGGGTTAGCTACATCCTTCTATGTTATAAATTTCATGTTCTGATAATCTTACTCCTTGACACCATACCAACTAATTCAATAAACCAAGAACGTATACTAACTATGTGGCTGACAATCAATGCCAAAGAATCTGAACATGACTATTCTCACTTATATTTCAGGGACCGAACAAACCAATAAAACATCTAACGTTATAAATATCCTCATTTTCATGATTCGAGGCAGAGATACTACTTGGACTTTGGATACATCAACAATAAGCCAAATGCTAGAAATAAATGTCGATGGACTCATGATCTTTGTGGGAATATTTTCACTTTGAAATGCAAAAAATCAACCAAAAATACCAATACTAAAGACAAACACACAATTCATGTCAAAACTATTTTAAAATATATCAATAAAAAATAATAGTATAATTAAACCATAATAATCCATAATTAGAGTACCATGTGAAATATTTAGAAACAAATCTCAAATACACCAATCCAAAACTCCAAAGCTCCACACCAAGCTCCAAGCTACAACACCATAAGAATTCCTAATCATCACAATGAACCATTATAGAAATGAGATAATTTACCTTTTTCTATGTCCTTGAGTACAACACCTAAAAAGCAATAGATTACCATAGTAGGGGGTTAGTAATAATACCGAGAAGGTTTTTCTCAACACTACTGGAAATCTAACCTTTTCCAATGGTTTCAAACTGTTGGGATAGGCACTTAAAATGTTTTTATAGTCTATTCCAATGGTTTCATTAACCATTGGAAAGTGTTCTGTAACGGTATCCCTATACCAACAGTTCACATTGAACCATTGGCATAGGGGTCAGATTTTAATATTTCCACGGTTCTTTGTGAACTATTGGCATAAATTTATGCCATCTTTTTTAACCCGTCGGGACATCTCTATACCAACAGTTTAAAATATTGGTATATATCTCTATAAACTATTTTCATTGTTTAGGGATTTATGTTGTTTCAATTGTTTTTGTTGAACTGTTGGAATAGAGTTAAACCTATGGTTTTTAACCGCTTGTACATATATACACCAGCAATTTGATTTGTTGGCATAAATCTGTACCAATGGTTTTGAACCATAGTTCTATTCTAGGATTCATGAATTATATAGAGGTATACCAATTGTTTTGAAACCATTTGTATATACCCACCACTACATTTCAGGAAGAGAACGTGCTATCAAACACACTGCACACAGAAATCACACTACTTCCACCTGCAACCGTCAAAAAAAGGAAAACACACTGCAAAAATAGAAAACACACTACAAACCCAAAACCTACAATCAAGGCCAGCAAAACCAGTTTGATTTCCCAAGACAACTGATGAAAATGTTGTCCAATTAAAAAAACTATCAAATAACATAAAATTCAGACCAGATAAACAAATGATAAATTGTAAGATATTCTATTAGAAAAATTTGATCACCTAGCATGAGAGGGAGTGAGATATTAGGACGAGCTTGATTAATGACACAACGCCGTACCAAACCCACTAGCATGGTCAAATCAGGGTGGATCTGCATGTAATTTTAGATCGCTAATTACAAACCCAGTCGTCGCTCTCTTCCCCTTGATCAGTAGTGAAACGGCATTGGATTAAACATTATCCCCAAACACAAAAAGGTGATTAATGAGCACAATTTTATCATTGAACATTCATTCACGAGCATCGATAAACTCAATATCAGGAAAACAAGTACTGCGACCCTGACTTGAACTGAAATAGCACTGATACCCCCACTCATTGAATTGGAAGTAAACCTACAACAGCAAAGATCAATAAATATTGTCCTCCGCCTATTCAGTCCTAGTTCAGAATCCACTATTGATAGCCTCCTAGCAGCACAAAAAAATACAGAGCTTTTCAGAAAATCTGAAACACGCTCGACTGACCAGATCCAGACTCCTCCATGCTCTCAATCATCACTCAACTAATCTAACTCTTGATCCAAGAACAGGCTTCTGAAAACTAAGCCACCAGCCTCCTGGGAACCCAGAATCATCCTAAACAATCATATCCCAAACCCTATTATGACATACCCAAATTTAAGTAGCCGAACACATAAATAACCCACGAGCGACCTGGATTGTAGTGGAAAACACCAATAAAGTCCCGATTAATGAAAAAAATATAAGCAGCTTGGTTTCTCATTCCTGGTTCTAACATCATGGAAACATGATCTCAGCTTTAAACATTTCTGGATGAGTGCAATCCCTCAGGAGAAGAAAATGAATAGTTGATCTAGAACTGAACCTGAGATAACAACAGGAAGATCCAATCAAAATAGGATATTTTAGAGGAGCGGGTGAGGCACAACTATAAGAGGCATCATCGACACTATGGTCATTGAAACTCTATTTACCTAGAAGAATTAGAACTGTCAGATACTAGATGATGTTCTAATTCCCATGACATCTAGTAATTTACCATTGTTCCTGATAGTATTCGATTTATTAGGATTCCTGGGAATTTCTTGTAGGCTTACTGTTATATTTCCTAGGACCTTTCCCCAAAGAAAGAGTACTTGAACATAGTACATTGATATTGGATTTCCCCAAGAGGATGAGAATTGGTTTTAAATGATATACTAGTTTGAACGGTTTCTCAACATGCTCAGAGATACTTCAGCACTAGACGAGTTAGGTGTGGTCAATCACAAGTGTCTCATTAAAGAATGAGGATCAATAGTGATTTATTTATTTATATTAAATACTTTGTAAATTTATTTATCAAAGAATATAACATGTAGCGACACACATTTACTAGTTATGTATCAAACTATATAAGTGGTTTTATACTATGTTGTACTCTTATGATGCTCAGGAGGCCATGACACATTGGTCCCTGAGAAGAATTTTTACTTGTATTTAGGATCAAATTGGGTAAAGGATCAGTATTACATGATAATGATGGAGCAATTCAGATGGTTTGGTGATTGAGATGATGTGAGACTTGAAGATAGATTGGAGTCTCATTTTCCTTTTATATTAATTGTTTATGTATGGGGGAAATATGTTGGGTGACCAGTGTGTGTTAGTTTTTATGTATTTAATTTTAATTCAGTTATGTATTTTCATGCATGATATAATTTTTATATCATGGATTTTTATTGGTTTATTTTCATCTATTATTTTTCACTTTGATATGGGTTATAGTCTTCCAATGGTACGACCCTAAAACCTCATAGTTAATCGTTATTCTCGAGTGTATGGGAATGCATGACTAAGGTCCAATGGTGAATCCTTGATTCTGGCACCACTCAGTGGATATGGACTACGAGAAGGACGTTACAAGGGAGCAGATACTCCATAATTTTTCAATTACTCTTAGAGTTACACCTTCAAGCATGTGGATAGGGTATACAAAATCAAGATCTCATTATGATTTATTAGTAAGATCATGGATGATCCAAATATAGAATATTTGTGGTCTCATAAAAGTGGGATGACTCTTTATGTCATATAGCCTACAGTGTTGGGGTGTAATTTTTAAGGTCTTGTAACCAGGAACAAGGTGATAGATGGAAAATAAATAAATATGGTGAAAATTAACATAGCATGTTTTCGTGGCCTATAAATTATTAGGAACACCTCAGGTATGAGTGCATTTCTTTTAAGGTCATGGTTCTTGGACTTGCATATTTATATAAAGAGTGTGATCATGTACATAAGTATGGGAAATGATACAGTAAAAAATAACTACTTATGTGAATTTAGTATATCCTTATCACCCAAGAAAAACCAAGTGAACCTCTCACACAGAAATAGATTATAATCGAAAGAAGGGGAATCCTCTGAGAGTTAGACTGGGTAGGGGCTTGACTTGAGTGTGTCACAATCCGTAAGATCTTGGATGGAATGAAAATTGTGTGGGTCTAGGACATGATGTCTAGACAAAATTATGTATCGCGAATAGTTGTAATCAAGCCATACATTTTCCTAGAGGGTAGTTTGGTGGGAGACCAATGTCATGTAGGGATTATCCTCTCAGGTGGGGACTATGGTATCACATAGTATTATTAAATTCAATAGGGATAACACTATATATTTTATCATATATTGGAAAATAGGTATAAACCGTATTTTAAAATACCCATAGAGTCTTCTTTAAATGGAAATATCAATGATGAGGATTATGAAGTTAAGACATGAAAAGGATATGCCCATTTTGATGGTTCGATTCAAAATACTTGACACGTTCTACAAGAAGAAGACATTGACAGTAAAGTTGATAGCATTTAAGGTTGAGTCGAGGATAATCTTATAGGACCAAAATATCAAGAATGATAAAAAATTAGTCACATAAAAAAACAAAAAGAACCCTCCCATTTGGTGAAGGGAGAACCCTCCTAATGGTGGAATGACATATGATGTGTGAAACAGGTATAATTGTTTCCCAAGGACTACAAATGGTGTGACATAGATATTTTTCCCTCAAAAAGTGGTCTTGAGAGCTCTTCTGATACTGAACGAACATGGTACCTGAGTTAGTGTAGTGGTGAGGACTTGTAAGAATAGGAATACTGGGATTCAAGGAATGTTCGAAGAATATCATATAGTATTAGAGGACATCATGAGGTGATTATTTATTTTTTGGGTATGAGACTGATTTGAGTCTCAAGGGCTCTTGTGGATTCCCTAGTGTATGATATATGAGTACGAAGTGAACTCTAAAATTTTGCACTTGGATGGTGAGACATTTTGGAGATGAGGGTATAGGTCCAGAGTGACTTGAACCATGTACCTATATTGTGAGCTATGATATGGACCAAATGTCCTTGTTTCAGTTTCATACACATGTTGGGTGACAAATTTTATCATGTATAAAGATATATCTTATGAAAGGACAACACCTTGAGTGATAAGGTGTTGGAAGGACCCTTACATAAGTGATAATAAAGTTATCATTTTATAACATGATATCTTGACATACCATTATTAATAAGGTAGTGGTCAAGATAATGGTCTCACCTTGAGTGATAAGGTTCTAGATGAACCCAACCTTGAGTGATAATTGAGCATTTGGAATGTGATATTAGACCTACAATGGTAGATATGGTATATATTTTAGAAAATGGATTCACATTGATCATAAGGTATTAACATGGATGTCTGTTGAGTGAGATGTTTGGTATGAATATATAGTGGTATGAATCACTACATGTAGTAGTATGGGAGATGTTGGGAGTTGAGTGATGACCTATATTGCGTGATATGTATTAGTCTAGAGCTTAGATAAATGACATTATCCTACACATTCATGTTTTTGTTGAGTAATCATTGATACTCCCTATTTAGAGAATTTGGGTATAGGACAGGTTTCATGTATGATGGTAATGCAAGTTTTTTTGTTCATAAAAATATATCTATGGTTGGGTATCATGGAATCCAATTTATCACACGATGAACTAATACACATGGAGTGTTGGTGTCCTAGTTTGAACATGACATCTGACATAATATGTGTGTTAAGGGTGTCTACGGGTCAGATTGAGTCAGGATTGATGGTTTTATGAACCGACCCAATCAAAATAGGACAGGTTGGGTAGGGACTTATGTGGTTTTTGTTTTGGACCCGACCTGAACCAACCTGTCTAACAAAGGGTTGGGTCGATCGGGTTGATCGGGTTCTGTAAAAAAATGTTTCATCCTCATTGTCATGATTGCCTCCTTCATACGCATCCTCATGACTCCCCAATCCCATCTTGAAAGAAATCAAGGATTCGATAGGGCGATCTCCTTCATAATCAGTTTAGCTTCGTTATCTTCTTATTCATGTGCTTGGTCTGTTGTGATCACCTAACATTTTGAGGTCACCGACCATGACCTTTTTTTCTCAGGATATTCGAGATCTCCGTCATCGGTGGCATGCATGGTCAGTTTCAAGATGAGTGGCTATTATCGATCATGATTTTCCTCATATGGTGGTAAGTTTCAATAGGAAACTATTGTGGGTCCGATTTGCGAGATGTTGTGGTGATTCTGTCTTCCATGGATAGAAGTGGCACCGACGAATCTCATCCAGTAAGCCGATACTTGATTTTATCCTCTGGTAATCTCAAGAGATGATGATGAATCGAACCCAAAATTCATTGATCAGTAGCATGATCAGTAGTAACATGCCATTTCTATTTTCTAGATGTATTCTATAGTGGATTTGGGGTCATGGATGGCAGTCGCGGTGGAGATGGTGGTTGAGGTGAAGGTGGTGTGCGGGTCTGCGGTGGTCACACCGTGCAGTGGTGGTAGTATATGAGGAACACATGCAAGGGAGAGGAAGGAAATGTTAGGAATGGAAGATGGTTTATGGAAGGAAGATGGCATTGCATTGGTGACAATGAAGGGTGGCATGATGGTGAGCGAGCTGGCACTGGTAAAAACACAAAGGGGTGCCCAAGAGGTTATGTAAACACCCCCAATCGGTTTATACATAAGATAAGGTCAAAACTAACATGATAGAACAAATAGGCTATTTAATATTCTATAATAAGGGATTATCGGAAGGTTTTAGTGAGCGTCACAATGACACAACATCTAAAGGGAAACGAAATGATGGAATGTAATCATACACCTAGAGAAACCATTTAAAAATTAATTCACTTCGCTTAATCATGGAAATTTCATTTATAATATTCAATGGGTGAAAAGGAAAGTGTCATTGTCAAGGAATATTCCTACACGAGCAATGTCATTTGAGCTAAATGAGTTTGATAAGCTAGTTTATATTATTCAATGAAAAGAAAAACTAAATAGCCAAAAAAACAAACACCCAAAGGAGGCATATGGAAAACTCAATCCAAAAATTAACATCATACATAAAAATATCACTACTCATTGGTTTAGAAGATAGCTCACCTCCATTGGATGGGTTTTATTGTAAAATCCTAGCATTTATTTATCAGAAAATTCATTTAATTATATTTAACATTTATTCTAAAACTCATTCAACGTAAAACAAATACAATAAATTAAGCAACTAGATCAACATAACTATCACTATGAGTTTTCACAGACAGTGCACCCCCGTTGGAGGGATTTTATTATTAAAACATGACTTTATCTATAAAATGAAACAATTATATTAAAGAACAATTATCCAACATATAATGTTCAATATAATTTAGTAGAATTAAGAAAGAAGCTAAATTAAATTTAAAACATTCTTGAATAAAAGAGGCTAGGAGGGAGACCCTACCTCAAGGTGGAACCAAGCCATCCACTTTGGCTCTTGGATTTCTGACTAATAGTTGTTTCTCCCCCACTGGGTATATGCACCTTCACACACATACAAGGACAAGTAGACCCTATGCACACACCCACATGGCCATGATCATGTGTAAGGGGATCCTTACACATATGATTATATGTATATACCAATCTACACTCACCTGCATATGAATTTATATATATATATACATGGGAACACATATCCCCATACATGAATAATCAATGCCAGGGTTGACTATACATGTAACGGGGGAACACACATACTTATACTTACTTACCTATTAACACGTAGGTGAGTCGCCCTTGACTTGGAGACTCGAAACCAACGAGTAGGGATCAACTCACTACATAAAAGATATTAGGAACCTTAAAACACATGAAGGACTCTACATAACCATTGAGAAACCAACAAACAACATTAAATCCTTAACTCGATTGGTAGTGGAGAACCAAATACCTCTGAACCAACAAACAATGATCCAAAGCCCTATTGAAAACATAATATAAAGTCAAAAACACTAAAATCCCCAAATACATGAGGTGCGAGATAAGTAGTAACCATAGAATCTTACCTCAGATCAATGCTAGTAGACTGAAACAATCTAAACCCCTTGTGGTCCATTCGCATAATAAAACTACCCTATGTCCATAGAATGCAGTAAAAGACCAAAGTGGCCAATGCGATAAACTAAATAAAATAAAAATTAAACTAAAACATACCTATCTCCTATGACTATACATGTCACCCCCAACATATAAGAACCACAATGCACCATGAGTCAAATCATGTTCTTGTAAGCAAGGGTAATATAGATCCATGTTTCAAAATGATATTTTCAAATAGTACATTCCTATTAATTAACTATTACTCTCCTATTAATGGTATATAATCAATTTTTATCAAATTTCATCTTAGTTTGATTTTGTTCTATATAAGTTTGTTTTGGATATTTCCATTAGATTTATTTTGTCTTGTTTTAAATTATATTATGTTGGAAAATTTCATTCATTTAGGTTCTAGTCGATCATGGAATTAATATTAATCAGTCAATGAATTCGTGTTCTCTAATTTTTCAAGTTAATATAGAATTTTCAAACAATAATAAACATGTGAAAGAATATAAACCCATTTTTCTTACACAAAAACATATTTAGAATGTGAGGAACAAGAAAGTGAAAATAAAATCAAACACCTTTGAGCTACAAAAAAAAATTCTCCATTGTTGAGAAAAAAACTGCAATCTGTGTATAACATAGAAGTTGATAAACCCACCTTATTAATGTTGATATAAAAAAATAAAATATAAATGTCACATAACACACACTCCATATATATATATTTTTACAAAGGAAAATAATTTTGAAAAATGAATCCAACATTTAGTGTTGTTATTATGCTATGTCACTCCCAATGCATCTATGAATTTTGGTTGCACAATGGCCCAACTAAAAATTCCTATTCAATAACTAATAAAATTGATTTTGGGAAAAACCCCCTTTGATGAATATGAACCATTGAATAACTTAATGGATATATGTACAAAAACAAAATGGGATGAATAACCCTTCTTAATTATAGAAAAATTGATGATTAACCCTTCTTAATCCCAATTATAGAAAACATTGAATATGGAACATTGAATAAACCTAAAACAGAATATGAAACATTGAATTTGGGTTAAATATTCCTAATTATAGTAAAATGTGTATCATAAATGATTTATTCCACTATAATTTAGTGAAATCGTTGAATAACCCAGATACATACACTTTTGAAATAAAAAATTCTACCTTTTTGGACTTCTTGAAGATGACATGCGGAGCACATAGATTGTTGGGGAGGGGCATGTGATGGCATCTATGGCTCGGATTAGAGGAGGGAAGAGGCCATCGATGATGATGGGGGAGAGGTGAGTGTCAAGATAGGAGCGGCGAGCAGTGAGTGTCGAGTAGTTAGCAAGAGTTTGGATGGGAAGAGGGGAGCGCGAGGGGGATGACAACGGTGGCAGGGGGTCGGGACAAGAGATATGGTGAGGGGGGTCAAAAGGAGTGGTGCTATAGGGCTAGATAAGTGGGGTGTGAGGGGTAGTGTTGATGGGAGAAGGATCCCAATGGCAATCTGGTTTAGGTGTATCTATCCCAATGTTTCCTATGAATAGTTTGAATTTTAGGTGGTTTTTTCCAATGCTCAACTAAAATAGCTAGGAAAACCCAAGATATATTCTTCTATGACAACATTTTTCACATTAACATTGGTGGACCACTACTATAGTTTGTTTATCCCAACATTTTTTTCAAACCGTTTGGAAAAAAGTGTTGGAATAGATGTGATTTCCACTAGTTCAAATAGATTCCCTACACACAACATGTAACGCCCCGACCCTAGTTACCCAGAGTCGGTGAATTATTACATAACATTGGCATGATCACAAGAAAGATCAAATCTCGAATGACCGATTGGTTTAGTAGCCTTAGAAACACTAGATATATTCATAAGTTTTACATTACATCATAAAATGAAAAACTACAACAACAACATAATGTCTCCATAATCCACACTCATATCCCCACATATTATCCCTGCAGGTCATTCATAATTTACTTCTTCACTTCCTAGGAGAAATGAAACATAGAAAAGGGGTGATCTCAAATGCCCAGTAAGCATAACAATATACCGGAAACATTCATAAATAAGAATAAACATTTAAGGCTATGTATAACTAAAACAAAATCCTTTTAAACTTTTACTTCAACATAGTATGACAAAAGTAAAATGAAATAATGACATTTACTTGTTCAAATGGATATTCTACTAATCGAATAATCACATGCAATATCAATAACCACTTTCATGATGTTGGAATGCATAATGCCAAACTATCATAACCACATAGCCAAGGCCTCGTGCCAAGACTACAAATAAGATTTTGCCAAGGCCTTGTACCAAGACACTAGTTTGTCTCATGAGACCTACCGATGCATCTAGGAGTTATAGCGGGCTCCACCCGTCACATATTAAGTCCAATGCATTCCCATATGAAAAGTTTTAAACATAACATAAACATTCGTATTAAAAATAGCATACAAAATGTTAATAATTTCTCCATAAACTATGAATGGTATAAAAATAGAACATCCACAGTCAAAAATATCACAAAACCTTCAATACAATATAGAAGTTTTGTATCATAATAAATCAACTTCAAATAAGTGTAAAATCCATCAAAGGATGTTGACATAGATGAAATCAAAACACTGTTTGGAGAAATATCTATTTCTATTTTTGAAATCATTTAAGAGAGATATAAAATAAAACATTTTCTTGAAAATATTCTTATAAGCTTGTAAGGAAAACTTTGAAGATTTTATAACGGCAGAAAATAACCGCACTCGCCGTATAAGTTAAAAAAACATTCTTACCTTAATTCTGTCTAAAGGTTAAAAAGGACCTTGTTTTAAAAACGTTGGAAATATTCCTCTTATAAAAAGTCAAACAAGGGTATAAATGACTTTAACCCATATTCTTGTAAATAATAAAAATGTTTTGAAATACATTTTGAAGAAACATGGATGTGGATGATAAAGAGATCCCAGTAGGTTATTACATATAAACAACCTCGGATAATGAAGAGATTGTGAAATAACCCTTACAAATTTGGTATCTTATGAAACATACATCCCATGAAAGAGGTATCATACAATGAATATGTAAATACACATAAATTAGAGTGTATTACACAAAGAATATAATTATGGGCAGTACATACACCACACAAAAGGTGATGGTGGCAATATGGCATGAATCTCACGGAAATAAGGAGTGAGATGAAAACCTCTTACCTTGTACTTTTCCTTGGTTGAGGTAGGTTAAACTCCTGTATAATGGTGAAATAATTGTTATTAAATTATAAAAGAATCATATACATTAATATGATATCATATATGATCTTTTAATATTGATTGATAATAATATCTTAGTATTATTGTTGTTTCGGGTGTTAACTTACTTGTTTTCTTTTATATGTTTTGTTACGTAAGACATGTTTGTAACGGATAAGTTGTATATTATTCTTATCCAGAATGATATCAAGTACTTAAACATCATTTTTTAAATCATCAAATGATAATTATACTTGA
Source organism: Viscum album (assembly GCA_963277665.1). NCBI lineage: Eukaryota > Viridiplantae > Streptophyta > Magnoliopsida > Santalales > Viscaceae > Viscum > Viscum album. Next base: position 370,171,770 of record OY728160.1, on the reverse strand, counting down.
ATGGATACGATGGAGAATGAATCTCATCGCGTTTGTGGAGACGGTAGTCCGTACGTACGCACGAGCGACAATATCATTCTTTTGATATTAAAATAATATATAAATTTATGGTATATAAAATATAAAGAATCATTAAAATGTTATATTTATTATTTACATGAGTTACATATCATTATTATACCCATCCAAATAATAATATATTGAATAACAATTACACCACGACGTGGAGACGGTAAGCCGTACGTACGCACGTATGGTGACATGTTATTCAAAGGGTGGATAGAATAATGAATATGGTTGTACCATATTTATAATAACATCACAGTATATATATGATACTGGAGTTATTATTTTATAATGGTAACAACAAAGGAAGAAGAAGTGGAAGAAGAAATGAACTTGGAAAAGGGTGGTGAAATCATTACCTCTTCTTCGGGTTCTTCCTTTTGATTTGATCAAAAGGGCTCCATAGGTTGGATTTCTGATCAAACTAAGGCCTATAGGTTGTAGTGAGGGATGTTGGGAGAGTATTTGGGCAGAGTTTGGCCAATCCAAAATGCTTTTAAGGTGTTAAGAAATGAGAAGGAGGAGTTCCCTTTTATAAGAGGGGTGAGGGGCACCTTTGGAAAAGCTAGAAATATTAATTTATAATAAATTCATATTCGGTTTCTAATGGATCCAAAGTTTATTATTCAAAGGTTAAGGTGGGTATGGGTCGAAAACAACTCAACCAATAGAATTTAGACAGGTTTTGGTACTTATATTAACCTTATCTTTAAGTCTTAACTCTAAGTTAATTAGTTTCACTTTTACAATGTCTCTTTGTATTTTTATATAATATGGTTAATAAAATTACTACATACATCAAAGCGACCCCCAAGTGGTCCATTAATGATGCACCTATCATTATATAAGTCTCTTGGACGATCCTTAGATTTTTAGGAATTTAATATCAATTAATAATATAATATTTGTTTTAAGAACTCTTTTATGTCAATTTTGACACTATTCAATAGTTGATTTTTGTGAAACTCATAACAGATTGATTACTTTGAACAAAGTCAATTAAATCAACCCTAATATAACATATTATCCTAGAAAATTATTTTAATTCATTAAAAGTTTCATATTATATTTATTTGGGTATTTATAATATCAATTATTTTAATTTTTCACTATTATAGTAATTACTACATCATCATTGTGTCATAAATAAAATAAATTATTTAATGTCTAAAAATCATAAATAAAATATCATTATGTAGGAAATAGTTTTATCTTTCTAATGAATATTTATAATCTAAAATCCAACGTATATAACCCTATGTAACAATTGTTTTTCTAAAAGATATATGCTTGTGTCATTTTTGTATTCATTTTGACTTAATTAAAATAAAGTGTCATTATCACTTACAAGTGGATCCATGGGGTCCCAAAATCGTCCCAATGATGCCCATGGTCGACCATGTATCAACATATAGGGTTAAGACACATTTTAGGGTAATTTAGTATTATTATAATATTATTTCTTAACCCTTATTTACCGGATTTACCCTTAACGATGGTAAATAAAATATTTACCGCAGTAATTATTCAAAATGTCTAAAAATAAAAGCTACCTATTTACACAATTTGAACATATTGATTCCAAATATGGAATCCATTTTCCTAAATTCAAAACACAGAAGTGTCAGAAATTAATTTAAAATTAATTCCCGCTGTCAAAACAAAAAGCGTGTTTTTAAGAGATAATAACTATCAAAAGATTGACACTTGTTTATGTTCGGTTTAATTGTAAAATTATGTCAAATGACCAACATTATATTAAATGGTAAAAATATATTCTAAATATACTTTAAAACTACTAAAATTCATAATTTATCACTATTAATTATTTTGATTAAAAAGGTTGTTTTTAATTAAAATTTAGTAATTTTCAATATTCATCAAAATATGAAAGTTATCCGAAAAGGACCAAAATTTCACCTTAGGCTAAATTAGATATTCCGAATCCAAAAATTATGTCCATTTTGAAATATAAAATATATATAATTTTGAAAAGTAGGTATTACTATTCATAACCGCTAGTTTGATTGGTTGTTAGAACTCGGTGTTGCGTACAACACACGCTATCGCATTATTCAAAGAGAAGCGTACCGTAGAAGCTTGGGGTGTTACATTCTCCCCTCCTTCAAATAATTTCGTCCTAGAAATTTCTAGAATACTATCGCATGAAAAGACTCGGGTGGTTCTTCATCATAAGTTCCTCGGGTTCCCACGTTGCTTCTTCCATCTTATGGTTTCTCCACAGAACTTTTACCAGACGCGTCGTCCGGTTTCTCAGTACTTGTTCTCTCGTATCAAGAATCCAGATGGGCTCTTCGCAATAAGACAGATCAGGTTCCAGTTCTAATTCTTCATAGGTGAGTACCTGCATTGGGTCAGGCATGTATTTCCTCAACAGAGATACGTGGAACACATCGTGAACTTTAGAGAGACTTGGCGGCATTGCCAATCGGTAAGCTACAGCCCCAATTCGTTCTAGAATTTCGAAGGGTCCGATGTACCTGGGACTCAATTTACCTTTCTTACCAAAACGTATGACTCCCTTCCATGAAGATACCTTTAGGAAAACATGATCACCGACTTGAAATTCCAAATCCTTCCTTCGATTATCGGCATAGCTCTTCTGCCTACTTTGAGCTGCTCTGATGTGATTTTGGATTACCTTCACCTTTTCCATCGTTTCCTCCACCAGTTCTGCACCTACAAGTTTTCTTTCACCAACGTCATCCCAAAAGGTTGGTGTATGACATCTCTTTCCGTATAACGCTTCATATGGTGCCATCTGAATACTCGAATGGAAGCTATTGTTATAGGAAAATTCTACCAATGGTAAATATTGATCTCACATACCCTGAAAGTCAAGTGAGCAAGATCTCAACATGTCTTCTAAGGTCTGAATAGTCTGTTCTGATTGTCCATCTGTCTGAGGGTGGTAAGCAGTGCTCAAATGAAGTTCAGTATCCAGGGATTTCTGAAGACTTTTCCAAAATCATGAAGTAAAACGGGGATCACGATCAGAAACAATTGATAAGGGTACTCCATGAAGTCTCACAACTTCATTAATATATAGTATTGCTAGACGTTCCAGGGGTAGATCATCTCTTATAGCAAGAAAATTTGCTGACATGGTAAGATGATCAACAATAACCTATATTGAATCGTTCCTTCTAGGAGTCTTTGGTAGCCCCATGACAAAGTGCATCGTAATATTGTCCCATTTCCACTCCGGTATGGGAAGAGGTTGCATGACTCCTCCAGGCTGTTGCCTTCCAGCTTTCACTTGTTGACAAACCATACATCTTGACACAAAATCAGCAATCTCCCTCTTCATGTTGTCCCACCAAAAATGTTCCTTCAAATCTCTATACATTTTTTCCTCCCAGGGTGTATAGAGAAATTGGAACTATGAGCATCATCCAGCAATTCCCTTTTTAGATCAGGTAAATCGGGAACACAAAGTCTCTTCCCGAATTTCAAAATTCCATCTTCATACACAAAGTCTCTCAATCTCCCATCATTCACAGCTTTAATCCTCTTTTGGAATTCATCATCATCGGTCTGAGAACTCTTAATCCTTTCTAGTAAAGATGGTTTGGCAACCATTTGAAAAAGCATTGATGTTTCACCTTCCCTGGTTATTCCCATGTCCATCTTCACTAGATCAATGAAAATTAGATCCCTTTCAATTCTCATATTGTTCAAAACTCCATGGTCTTTTCTACTCAAAGCATCTGCCACCTTGTTTGCCTTCCCCGGGTGGTAGTGTATCGTATAATCATAATACTTGAGTAATTCAAGCCATCTCCTTTGCCTCATGTTGAGTTCTTTTTGTGAGAAAATATACTTCAAACTCTTGTGATCAGTATAAATATCACATTTTTCACCATAGAGGTAGTGCCTCCATATCTTCAAAGAAAAGATCACAGCTGCTAACTCGAGATCATGAGTAGGATAGTTTTGTTCATGAATTTCCAACTGTCGTGATGCATAGGCAATAACTCTATCATTCTGCATAAGGACACAGCCAAGTCCTTTCTTTGATGCATCACTATAAATAACGAACCCATCATTCCCCGATGGTAGAGTCAATATAGGAGCATTGACTAATCTTTTCTTCAGTTCTTCAAAACATTCTTCACACTCTTTTGTCCAAACAAATTTAACCCCTTTACGTGTGAGCTTCGTTAATGGGTTAGCCAATCGGGCAAAATTCTGGACGAAACGTCTATAATAACCTGCCAAACCAATAAAACTACGTACCTCAGTTATACTCGTAGGTGCTGGCCATTCTTGGATTGCCTTGGTCTTAGAAGGATCAACAGAGATTCCATCTTTAGAGATAATATGGCCAAGAAAAGAAATCTCATGAAGCCAAAATTCACACTTGCTAAACGTCCCATATAATTCATGCCTCCTCAGAGTCTTCATGATAATGCCCAAGTTATTTTCATGATCTTCGTAGGTTTTGGAGTATACCAAGATATCATCAATAAATTCCACCAAAAATTCATCGAGATACTCCTTGAAAACTCTATTCATCAGATCCATGAATACAGTGGGTGCATTAGTCAATCCAAATGGAATTACAGTAAACTCGTAATGCCCGTACCTGGTTTGAAATGCTATCTTCGGAATGTCTTCTTTCTTCACACACAACTTATGTTATCCAGATCGAAGGTCAATCGTTGAAAAGTATTAATCTCCATGCAGTTGGTCAAATAAATCATCAATACGAGGTAGGGGATACTTGTTCTTTATCGTTATAGCATTGATCTCTCTGTAGTCGATACATAACCTCATAGATCCATCTTTATTTTTTTAAAAAAAGAACAGGGGCTCCCCATGGAGAAACACTAGGGCGAATAAATCCATTATTACTCAATTCATCTAGTTGTTTCTTTAGTTCGACTAAATCTACAGTGGCCATTCTATAAGGGGACTTCGATATAGGCCTTGATCCAGGAATCAAATCAATGGAAAACTCAACTTCTCGTTCTGGAGGATGTCCAGGTAAATCTTCCGGAAATACATCTACAAATTCATTCACAACAGGTACATCTTCTATTTGAACATTCCTTTCCTCACCGACAGTTATTTCATTCTCTTCCTCCCCAATAATTGAATTAAGTTGAGCTACTGGGGGTGGATCTAAATAAGAATTAGGTGGTGATGATTCTGCTCTAAAGATAAGGTTTTCTTTATCATTATTATCAAGAATCATAACCTCTTTCTTCTTACAATAAATCTTCGCATCATAGTTCGAAAGCCAGTCCATACCGAGGATTATATCAAACTCAATCATAGGTATGACAATGAGATCAGCAGATAAAGAACATTAATGTGCTCTAATGGAGACTGATTCACAAAACTTTGTTGAAATGATACTTACCTTAGGAGTTTTAACTGACAACTCCCTTGTTAAATCAAATTGGAAATATCTAATTTTCTTAGCAAACTGGGAAGATATGAAATAATGCGATGATCCAGAATCAAATAATGCATTTTCTAAACTTGAGGAAACCATTAAATTACCTGCCACCACGTCTTTCGGAGCTTCTACCTCAGCAGTAGTGATATCATAAGCTTGGCCTTGATCCCTTGGCCTTTTCTGAGGTAAGTTCTCCCGACGCTTATGACATTCATTCGCATAATGTCCCATCTCCCTGAAATTGTAGCACTGAACGTTGGTGGGTTCCTTCTTCCCTTTGCAATCACGAGCTTGGTGGCCTTTTTCACCACACTTGTAACAGACTCTCATTCCCTTCAAGCAAGCACCGGGGTGTTTCTTCCCACATTTACCACAGGATGGATATTCAACCTTTCCTTTCTTCCCCTTATTTCCATTCCCAGATTGATCAGCATGCCTCTTCTTCTCTTGCTTTGCTTTAAAGTCATAATACTTATAAAATTCCTTTTCGGTCTTGATAGCACATGAGAAAATGTCTTCGTATGACGAAAAGGATTGTGAGACTAATGCTCGATGGAGAAATGGTTTTAACCCATCAAAGAAACGATCAATCTTACTTCTTTGGTTATGTATGTAATCACCAGCGTACCTTGCTAACCTTGTAAAGTTAGCCTCATACTTTTTGACATTCTCATCCTCCTTCTGTCTCATACTTAGAAATTTCCTTTCCATATCTGCTCGATGGTCGCGAGGAAAGTATTTTTCTAAAAACATATCTTTGAACACCCTCCATTCCATATTTGATACTTCATCATCTTTCTTCGTATTTTGAATCAATGACCACCATTGATCAGCATCTCCAGTGAGGCGGTAAACTGCTATGATAACTTTTTCCCTTTCACTGCTCCCCAAAGCCTGCAATATTTTCTCTAGGGAAAATATCCATTGCTCAGCTACTAAGGGATTTGTACTCCCATTGAACGTTAGTGGTTGTTGACTCATGAATCGATCTAACATTGATCCTCCATGTTGTGGATCAGGGTGCTCCATACGGGTAAGGTTATTGTTCATAACCTGAGTAAGTTGTCCCAGTATGGTGATTAGCTGATCGGCTCCAGTTGCATCACCATCTCCACTATAATTATCTTGATCAGGAGGGAAATCCCTACATGGAGTGTGTGCATTGATACAGTTTCCATTTCTTCCACTAGGCGCCATTTCTAAACAATGGCATAAACTAGATCAGTTTATGAATCAAAATACATAATCTCATACTTACTTAACATAAATTGAACTATTTATGGATATAATCCATAATCATAAGAATGTTTTCTTTGAGGAAGTATATACTCATAATCCCTTAAAAATGATTTGTAAAGAAAATGAGAGTTATCCTAAGCATATCCCCCGGGAGTGTCGTTACCAAGAGTGCAGAAAGGCCCGTTGTCGTGCACCAGTTCTCGTTCGAGTCTAGCTCAAAGCGGTGTTTTCGGGTTTTACCCCTAGGTACATCTGTGCCAGAGCCACCTCTACCTGCTCGTATCCAGACAGGGATGTATTGCTTGGAAAACTCACAAAATCTCTACAATACCAAAATTCTAGGAAGTTCTTCTATATTAATCCTCAAAGTTCATCTTAGGTCTACGTGCTCTAATCAGAGTTTATCTAAATCTAGCTTCCAAGGTTTGTACTAAACTTCCTATGATACCAACTGTAATGCCCTGACCCTAGTTACCCAGAGTCGGTGCATTATTACATAACATTGGGATGATCACAAGAAGGATCAAATATCGAAAGACCAAATGGTTTAGTAGCCTTGGAAACACTAGATATATTCATAAGTTTTATATTACGTCATAAAATGAAAAACTACTACAACAACATAATGTCTCCATAATTCACACTCATATCCCCACATAATATCCCTGCAGGTCATTCATAATTTACTTCTTCACTTCCTGGGAGAAATAAAACATATAAAAGCGGTGAGCTCAAATGCCCAGTAAGCATAACAATATACCGGAAACTTTCATAAATAAGAATAAACATTTAAGGCTATGTATAACTAAAACAAAATCCTTTTAAACATGAACTTCAACATAGTATGGCAAAAGTAAAATGAAATAATGCCATTTACTTGTTCACATGGATATTCTACTAATCGAATAATCACATGCAATATCAATAACCACTTTCATAATGTTGGAATGCATAATGCCAGACTATCATAACCACATAGCCAAGGCCTCGTGCCAAGACTACAAATATGATTTTGCCAAGGCCTTGTGCCAAGACACTAGTTTGTCTCATGAGACCTACCGATGCATTGAGGAGCTATAGCGGGCTCCACCTGTCAGATATTAAGTCCAATGGATTCCCATATGAAAAGGTTTAAACATAACATAAACATTCGTATTAAAAATAGCATACGAAATGTCAATAATTTCTCCATAAACTATGAATGGTATAAAAATAGCACATCCACAGTCAAACATATCACAAAACCTTCAATACAATATAAAAGTTTTGTATCATAATAAATCAACTTCAAATAAGCGTAAAATCCATCAAAGGATGTTGACATAGATGAAATCAGAACACTTTTTGGAGAAATATCTCTTTCTATTTTTGAAATCATTTAAGAGATATATAAAATAAAACATTTTCTTGAAAATATTCTTATAAGATTGTAAGGAAAACTTTGAAGATTTTATAACGACAGAAAATAACCGCACTCGCCGTATAAGTTAAAAAAACATTCTTACCTTAATTCTGTCGAAAGGTTAAAAAGGACCTTCTTTTAAAAAAGACGGAAAGATTCCTCTTATAAAAAGTAAAACAAGGGTATAAATGACTTTAACCCATATTATTGTAAATAATAAAAATGTTTTGAAATACATTTTGAAGAAACATGGATGTGGATGATAAAGAGATCCCAGTTGGTTATTACATATAAACAACCTCGGATAATGAAGAGATTGTGAAATAACCCTTACCAATTTGGTATCTTATGAAACATACAACCCATGAAAGAGGTATCATACAATGAATATTTAAATACACATAAATTAGAGTGTATTACACAAAGAATATAATTATGGGCAGTACATACACCACACAAAAGGTGATGGTGGCAATATGGCATGAATCTCATGGAAATAAGGAGTGAGATGAAAACCCCTTACCTTGTACTTTTCCTTGGTTGGGGTAGGTTAAACTCATGTATAATGGTGAAATAATTGTTATTAAATTATAAAATAATCATATACATTAATATGATATCATATATGATCTTTTAATATTGATTGATAATAATATCTTAGTATTATCGTTGTTTCGGGTGTTAACTTATTTGTTTTCTTTTATATGTTTTGTTACGTAAGACATGTTTGTAAAGGATAGGTTGTATATTATTCATATCCAGAATGATATCAAGTCTCTAAACATCATTTTTTAAATCATCAAATGATAATTATACTTGAATGGATACGATGGAGAATGAATCTCATCGCGTTCGTGGAGACGGTAGTCCGTACGTACGCACGAGCGACAATATCATTCTTTTGATATTAAAATAATATATAAATGGATGGTATATCAAATATAAAGAATAATTAACATGTTATATTTATTATTTACATGAGTTACATATCATTATTATACCCATCAAAATAATAATATATTGAATAACAATTACACCACGACGTGGAGACGGTAAGCCGTACGTACGCACGTATGGTGACATGTTATTCAAAGGGTGGATAGAATACTGAATATGGTTGTACCATATTTATAATAACATCACAGTATATATATGATACTGGATTTATTATTTTATAATGGTAACAACAAAGGAAGAAGAAGTGGAAGAAGAAATGAACTTGGAAAAGGGTGGTGAAATCATTACCTCTTCTTCGGGTTCTTCCTTTTGATTTGATCAAAAGGGCTCCATAGGTTGGCTTTATGATCAAACTAAGGCCTCTAGGTTGTAGTGAGGGATGTTGGGAGAGTATTTGGGAAGAGGTTGGCCGAACCAAAAGGCTTTTATGGTGTAAAAAAATGAGAAGGAGGAGTGCCCTTTTATAAGAGGGGTGAGGGGCACCTTTGGAAAAGCTAGAAATATTAATTTATAATAAATTCATATTCAGTTTCTAATGGATCCAGAGTTGATTATTCAATGTTTAAGGTGGGGTTGGTTCTAAAACAGCTCAACCAATAGAATTTAGACAGGTTTGGTTACTTATATTAACCTTATCTTTATGTTTTAACTCTAAGTTAATTAGTTTCACTTTTACAATGTCTCTTTGTATTTTTATATAATATGGTTAATAAACTTACTACATACATCCAAGAGACCCCCAAGTGGTCCATTAATGATGAACCTATCATGATATAAGTCTCTTTACTGAACCTTAGATTTTTAGGAATTTAATATCAATTAATAATATAATATTTGTTTTAAGAACTCTTTTATGTCAATTTTGACAATATTCAATAGTTGATTTTTGTAAAACTCATAACAGATTGATTACTTCGAAAAAAGTCAATTAAATCAATACTAATATATCATATTATCCTAGAAAATTAGTTTAATTCATTAAAAGTTTCATATTATATTTATTTGGGTATTTATAATATCAATTATTTTAATTTTTCACTATTATAGTAATTACTGCATCATCATTGTGTCATAAATAAAATAAATTATTTAATGTCTAAAAATAATAAATAAAATATCATTATGTATGAAATCCTTTTATCTTTCTAATAATATTTATAATCGAAAATCCAACATATATAACCCTATGTAACAAATTGTTTTCTAAAAGATATATGCTTGTGTCATTTTTGTATTCATTTTAACTTAATTAAAATAAAGTGTCATTATCACTTACAAGTGGATCCATGGGGTCCCAAAATCGACCCAAAGATGCCCATGGTCGACCATGTATCAACCAATAGGGTTAAGACACGTTTTAGGGTAATTTAGTATTATTATAATATTATTTTTTAACACTTATTTACCAGATTTACCCTTAACCATGGTAAATAAAATATTTACCGCAGTAATTATTCAAAATGTCTAAAAATAAAAGCTACCTATTTACACAATTTGAACATCCTGATTCCAAATATGGAATTTGTTTTCCTAAATTCAAAACACAGAAGTGGCAGAAATTAATTTAAAATTAATTCCCGCTGTCAAAACAAAAAGCGTGTTTTTAAGAGATAATAACTATCAAAAGATTGACACTTGTTTATGTTCAGTTTAATGGTAAAATAATGTCCAATGACCAACATTATATTAAATGGTAAAAATATATTCTAAATATACATTAAAACTACTAAAATTCATAATTTATCACTATTAATTATTTTGATTAAAAAAGTTGTTTTTAATTAAAATTTAGTAATTTTCACTATTCATCAAAATATGAAAGTTATCCGAAAAGTACCAAAATTTTACCTTAGGCTAAATTAGATATTCCGAATCCAAAAATGAAGTCCATTTTGAAATATAAAATATATATAATTTTAAAAAGTAGGTATAATGGCTGTTTGATTGGTTGTTAGAACTCGGTGTTGCGTACAACACACGCTATCACATTATTCAATGAGAAGCGTATCGTAGAAGCTTGGGGTGTTACAAAACACTAGTAAATAAAAGGTTAGTACCTTTAAATAAAATTTTTATATAAACCCATGAGATAAGTAAACAATTTATAGCAAGAAATAGATACCCTTACCAAACCATTTTACCCAAATAAACACAATACCAAGGAGAGAAACCAAACACATTATTAAAAATTTCCCTATCACATATTATCTCAACATGATTCCTCTTGTGTGTCCAAATTAATATTCCAATAATATTCATCAGTTAAATATACCAAAACTCAGGGTAACCATGATGGAATATCTTCAAGTACAAGAATTTCCACCCCACTTACTTTATATTGGTACTCTACATCCACTTAATCTCAATGGTAGTGATTCATGCCCATTATACACCCCCTTTTCATAATGGTCCTTCCTTCCCACCATCCACTCATTTACACCCATGTATACCCTGAAAACCATTAACATTTATACAAATACCAACAACAGGCAAGTCAATAATTACCATGATCACATCAACCAACACATTCCAAGACATACTTCCTAAAAATTTCCATAACCAAACAACCCTTTATACGAGTCCACAATTCCAACAATGTACGAAAACCACTTCCAAAAATAACTCACTTATTGAAAACACCCAAAATCCATTATCCATGCCAACCACCAATCAATAAATCAAATTTCTTATTGAAAACAATTTTTAAAAACCATTTCCATAAAAAACCGAGAAAATAATTTTGAAATAAACATGTTTAAATCCAACAAAAAGAAACATTTGACAACAATAACCCATTTACTTTAAAATCTAAAAATCGTCACAAAAAGGGTTTCAATCCTGATTTTCAAATAATATTCACAATATATTTCAAAAAAACCAATTAATTAAAATTAATACTTCTAGTTTTAGAAAAATGTAGTCGAGATTGAATACACCTACCTTTAGGGTTCTGTGAAATCGACCCACCGCACAAATGCACACTAAGTCCATGTGAAACTTCCAAAAACCACCTTATATTCCTTTACCTAACATCAAGATTCCAAATCATACAAATATAGGTTAAAACCATATATCTACATGATATGTAAGAATATATAGAAATTCGAGAGAGAAATATATGTGGATCTTGAGTAAAGCACTAAACCACAAAAAGAGGAGACTTACTAATGGTGAATCTCAGTTAAATAACCTTCAAACCCCTTCGAATCACTTCCAAAATGAGTGGGAGAGCTTCACTATCCTAGGAAATGAAAGAATCATATGTTAGGGCCACATACGAGGAATAATGGGGTGTTTAGGGAAAATAATGGCGAAAAAACCCATTTTTTATAACAACTTATTAAGTCTTGCATGATTGAGCCATAGAGTTTGGACAATTGTGCACTAGTTGTGTGCCTACTACTACCACAAGTGGGACCCCACACAATTGGCCAGAATGGTTATAAAAATCATGCACCAATCATGTTGAATACCATTGTCTCAAAATACATAGTTTACCTATCTGTCCATATAGTTTGGAAAACCATTCCCAAATCGTGGACCATAACTGTGTGTTAACCCATAGCCAAAATCCCCCTTGTTCATTTTTTTGGGAAGCATTACGGTTTCCATAAACCGTGCTCAAGACCTACACCTTTAGAAAAGCTTTAAAACCTTTCCAAAACCCCTCAAAAATATCTTAAACAATACCCATCAATTTTATACACATATAAAGGAATAAAAAGGGTTACGTACCTAAATCTGAGTGTGTTACATGGGTATTGGATTTAGCATTCTCTTAGACCTTTATATTTAATCCTTGACATTACAGGATACCAAGCACCAAGATACGATCTATATCATATCCATCTTCATGTCATCCCACCAATATTATTATTCCAAGTATCTAAAATCTCCGTAATTCTTAGATTAATAGAGAATGATGAACTATGAGCTACCTCTAATATCTACTTCTACAAATCGAGTATGAAAAAAATACACACATAGTTCACAAACCTTATCATTCCATCCAATTCAAGGTTAAAATCAAGAACATTTCAAACCTTATTCAATCATTATACACCATCATTACACACATTTTTAATCTTTACATAGATATCGGGCTAAACATTCAATTGAGAAATATATGGTTTCCCCTTCCTTCACGATTTCTAGATCTATCCTTTGAAAATCATGAAATATTAGATATCTTTTATCCTCATCATGGATAATATTTCATGATTCATTCAAATCAAATAATTGAAAACATTTAATAATTTACTTGGGTGGTAATGTATTGTGCAGTGATAATCCTTTATCATCTCTACCCATCTTCTTTGGATCATGTTCAACTCCTTTTGTGAGAATATATACTTCTAATTTTTTTGATCGGTATATATATCATAATTTTCTCAATAAATATAATGCCTCTGTCTCTTTAATGCATAACATACCATATAAAACTCTATATAATGAGTTGGGTAATTTCTCCCTTGAATCATCAATTTTCATGAGAAATAAGCGATAACCATGTTATTCAGTATAATTACACATCCGAATATCTTCATGGTTGCATCACTATATATTTATATCCAATACCCACTATAGGGTAATGTAAGAACAGGTGCGCTAACTAACATTATCTTCAGCTCCTTGAAAATTTCCACACATTCATCTACCCAAAGGAACTCGGAACCCTTCTAAGATAAGGTGTTTAGAGGATTAGATATTCCTGAAAAATTCTCTAAACTCATCAATAATATCTCGGTAAACAAAGAAAAGTATGGATCTCAACCACCCTGATTGGTCTAGGACAAAATTTAATAGCCTCTATCTTTGATGGATCTACTAATATAGAGTCTCTTGAGATTATATGTCCGAAAATGAAAACATTTTAACCACAATTAACCCTTTGTAACTTTTTCATACAATTTATTATTCCTTGGTTATTTAGTACAATTTTTATGTGGTCTTAGTGCATTTTTTTATCATTGAATTGATAAGAATATCATCTCTACATACTACTGAAAACTAATTTAGGTAATCTCTAAATATTCTATTAATAAAATTAATATATATAATATGGGTATTAGTAAGAATAAAAGGAATCAGTATATATTCATAGTGTACATACTATAAACTAAATGTCATCTTGATTATGAATTCCTTCTTAACCATCAATAAATGATATCTAAAATGAAGTTCAATCTTGAAAAATTATTATTCTCTATATAGTTGATCAAACAAGTCATAAATACTTCCAAGAGGATAATTGTTCTTTATCATGATCCTCTTGACTCTTGATAATCAATGCAGTGTCGCATTGATCTATCATTTATATTCACAACAACAATAAGTGCACCACACGGTGACAGACTTGGCGAAATGAATCCTTTATAAAGGATTTCATGGATTTTCTTCATCAATTCCTACAACTAAATTTGGGATATTCTATAGGGGATTATTTAAAATTGGGGTGGAACCAGGTATGAGTTCTATTCAGAACTCATCTTCACATTTTTGTGGAAGGCTAATAAATTTATTAATAAATAAATCCAAAAATTATGAAAAATAGGCATATCATTGATTTGAATTTTCTCCCCATGAATTTTAGATAAACACACAGTCTGAATAAGAATTAAGAACATTACATTGGATATAATCTCACTAAAATTCCATACATATAGTCACATTAATAGATGATTATAGTTTGGTTTGAGATATCAAACATTACTCCCTTCCTCAAGAATTGATGAAATATTTATGTAGAGAATCCCAATCCATTCCTAATATGACATCAAATTAACCTAGAGGAAGAAGAAAGAAATTTTTAGGGAGTAAATTCCCACAAACATAAACTACTGTGGAATCATAAACCTAAGATTAAATAACTATACATTTAAGAGTTTTCCATACTAATTCCATATATAATAATTTTTTTGGAATCTTATTAACCTTAGAAACATCATTATATATGAAAGAGTGGGTAGATCAAAAATAAAATTATACATTTCAAGTCCTAGAGTGGATGGTAAGTGTACCTTTCACCATATCATTATTGTACACATCATCTGATATAGTGATCACATGATATATCCTCGTAACCCTCAATATAAAAGGTTACTGAAGACGATCATCAACATTTAACTTGTGGATTGGGAACTGGTTATTATAATTCCCATTATCCTTACACTTTTAGCACAAACATAGGGGAGGTTAAATCTCAGAAAATTTCTTCCCATTCAAGTTGTTATCTAACTTATTCATATCACATTGATAATCAAATGCCTAATGACCTTCCCTTTCAAACATATAACATTTATTATACCCCTTAAGGAAATTTCATCCTTTCTTATTCCCACACTTTTAGAATAAAGAAAATATCATATTCCTCTATATATATGTTTTTAGATTTTTCTTGAACCGCTTGTTTCATTTCTTGTCAAAACCATGGGATACATATGTAAATCAAACTTCTATTTCGACATTGACTACACCCCACATAATCTCTTCATAACTACCTAAGTCTATTAGGGAATATTCCCTTCTGATACTTATATTTGATCCACTTTATAACCTATAAACAATAATAACATAGTAGATGATAAACTCATAATCATGCATTGCATGTCTTCTAAAATTATCCTTGTACGTACCAACAAATTCATCATCCCATTTCCTTATCTCAACGAACTCTATCCATATCTGTATATATATAATGAGGAATGTACTTATTGAAAAATATGTTCTTGAACTCATTCCAATCCATGGATTCAATTTCATCTTGATTCCTAATATTCTTGATTCGTTTCCACTATGGGTCCTCCAAAATGGTTATTCATGTTCTAAATGCTAGATAATGGAAAATATCTTCTCATTGGTACTGATCCATTTCACAGACACAATTGGATTAGAATACCTATTTAAAGAAGGTGTAAATTACCACAATATGGACTCTATAGAATTTTTTATCCCCTCTTCGTATATAGAAGTCTATAATGATTCCTAGCATGAATTTTTTGGGTGACAATATCAATGAGATTTTTCATTCCATCTCCCATAAAAAAATTTCTTGGGAAGATAATAATTTTATTGTCTATGAAAATCACCATTAAAATGGTGTGTCTAGTTCCAACCATTGACTAAAATTAAAAACAAAAGATTAAGAAACAATTATCATATTTATTACACACATAATATTGAAAAACCAATTGCAGGATGTCTAAATTATGACACCTTCTTCAATCTACGAAACATTAGTATTATCCTATTTTATTCATAGATAAATTATATTTAAATAAATAATGATTTTTTTGATGACTTCGTGAATTTCCAAAGAATATCCCCTGGGTGTTTCAAACCATGTGCGTAGTAATTCCAATTATCATGCACCAGTTCCTAATCATGTCTAGATCAATATGGTGTTTTCAGGTGTTTTACCCCTATGAACATCTATTATAGTGACACATCCACTTATAGAATCCCGAATTTGATGAATTTATAGGAAACAACTCAATCTATTTGTTCCTAATATTCGTGGATAATTTTACCATACTTTTTCTCATCCTTATACTTATACTTAAACATGTTAATAGGGTTTTCACTAAGGTTTTATCATCCTAGTTTCAATGTTTAACAAAGGTTTTACTCTAATACACAATATAATGATCCCTGCTTAACATAAAATATCATTATAAAAAATTTATCGATTATTTAGTATATTACACTAACATATGCCTAAATACCATATCTGTTTAGTTCCATTAGAAACATGGAAATAAAAACACTAGTAAATAAGTGAGATACATTTCCTCCCACCATGTTCTTCATGTCTATAACCCTTCGTAGACACATCCGACATAATACATTTCTTCATATCTTATAGAAATGAAACATAAGAAGGGGTTAGCTTAGATGCTAAGTAATAGGGAAAAAGTTAATATGTAAGAATAATCATGAGCATGAGGTTTTGAGAACATTATAATAACATTAGAAGATCATATCCCATATATCAAATATCAAAAACATTAATCATGTAATAATGATTTAATTTTCAAAAGACATGAGTAATAATGGAATAAAGAGTATAATCCATGAAATAATAAGACAAGAATAAGATATGTAATTATGTTAGACAAATAAACATGTAATATTATTCACTATAAGTCAAGTCTCATTTGATAAAACATATCTAGGAACTTCATAGAGACTACAACTACTATGACAGAAAAACCACCATCTAAAATCGTAGTCATTTCCTTATAAGGGGTCAGGATCCCCCTTATTACCATAGTAGTCCGGGATTCCCATTCTTCCCATAGTGGGTTGCGTTTCCCAATCTTCCCATAGTAGATAAAGGTGGTTAAATTATTTCCCTTCAATATCACATGAGATATAAATATTCAACCAATGCATTAGAGGGTGATATAGGTCCATAATACCCCATAATAAAATCATACATACATATTTCACAAGATCAGAAATAATCATCATTTCAGGACCCATACAGAGATATGGGTTTTATAACCATCAAATCATAACCCATGAAATGAAATGGAAATCATAAACATTCCATCATATTATAATCTATGGAAAAGATATAGGGTTATTAAAAATGTCATCAAAGTATAACCCAAGAAAAGAATTTTATTTCAAATGAATATAAACCATGGAATAAAAAATATTTCAAAAATATATAATGAGTGAAATAAAAAAAGTAACCTAACCATCATTATATTAAAACATAAACCATTCATTGACATAATATAATTTGAACACTTAGATCATATCCCAATAAAGGCATGAGTAACAACCAAAAAAATTATATTGGATGGTAAATAATATTGAAATATATTAAAAAAATATTATATAAATTATACTTTCTTCTTTGAAAAAGTATTTTTTAAACATGAATCTTTTTAAAAATCATTTTATTCAAAAGTAAACTTGAAAAGATATAAGTTAAACATGAAAAACAAATTATAAATCTTTTGTTAAAATAGATTTAAAAAAATATAATATAATATTTGAAATTTTTATAATAACAGTATTTTAAAATATGTTTAACATATCACATAGAAAACATTTTTGAAAACATTTTTTTAAAACATGAATTTTTAAATAAAAAGATCTCTGACTGAAGAAAAAAATAGTGTTGGGTTTTCCTAAAAACAATTTATTAATCATCATAAGTAACAAAGTGTTACTAAATTTTACCATTACATGAATATATCATTAATAAAAATAGGATAACAATATTAATTAGTGTTTTTAAAATATTGATCATAATATTTCATCAATGGAATCATAATTATAAATTATCTTGATAAATGATGAGATTATAGAAATAAAAACTTACCACTTTTTTAAATTCAAATATTCATCCTCATGAGATTTTAATATTAAATAAAGATTATAATATCATTAAAAAATAAAATAATTTTATAATCTGTAATGATACAATATATACACCTCATAAAATCATATAGGTGCATATAATGACATGTGTCTCAAAGAAGGAAAATTGAGACAAAATTACATAACCGATTTGGTAGCTTTTGATCCGTAAAACACATAAAATATATATCATTAAATAGATATATAAATACCAATAAATTTAAGTACAATAATCATATAATACATTCATTGGAAATATAGAAACCACATAGAGAAATCATGTGGTTCATATGGAAATAGTCTTGCAAAAATAAAATTGAGACAAGAAATCCCCTGAACTAATTTCTTGACTCACTTAAAAATCATTAAAAAATACTATAAAATAAATATAAGTTTATTATAAATAAATTGAAGAACTAAATTCAATAATCTCATACCATATATTATTTACATGTGACATAATATTACACATTTTTTAACAATTCCATGTTAAAGTTACGTTTCGGGTAATAATTTCATTGTCTTTCACAGGTGTTTTGATTTGTTATATTTTTTTCATATAATTTATATAATAATTTATTCATATGAAAAATTATAACCATGATAAAAATATCATATATATTCATTATATATTTATTTATAATAATCTACAAAATATATAAATTGAAAATGAAACACAACGTTCATGGATGTAGTAGGTCATACGTATGCATGAACATTGAATTCATATTCTTTGTTATTGAAAGAATGTAATTAAATGATATATATATATATATATATTATCATTATATTAGATTTATTATTTCATATATATCATATAAAATTACTAAAAACATCCTTTATACATTCCATGTAAAATTTGAATGAAACACATCACTTTGTGGAGGCGGTAGTCCACACATCCTCAAATGAAGTTATTGTACTTCCCCAAAATGGAAATCATGAATGTATGTATTATATAATGATTAAATATGTATAAAAAATCATATATATCATATATATAGTATAAATAATAAATTCCAACATTATTTTCAACCTTGAGTGGTGGTAATGGAATTACGAATAATATCGGTTCACGAGGCAGTAGTCCCCCACACACGTGAAAAATGATTGTGTATCCCATTTTATATAAATGTTTTTTATTTTAGGTGGTAAATTTATCATAAAAATATAAGTATATTTAGGATACTTATTATATTATATAATCATGTAATAATAATAATTTGGGGGTGGAGAAGAAATATAAACAATGTGATTGTTGAAGGATGTTAATTCTTCTTTGGGTAAATCCATTTGATTTTCACCATAGGGTGTAGAGACCCGAAGCTTGACGTACGTTGACATTACATTACATTTGCGGAATACATAGTACATAACAAACACACACACACAAGGATCGTAATAGTTTAGTGTCTTTGGAAACTCAGAATATAATCTTCTAATCCTGGTGAAAGAACTTCAACATCTCCCATAAAGATCTTCTTTTTTTTATACCTATATCCTTTAATTATATCCTGGGGAAAAGAAAACATAAAAGGGTGATCTCAAATGCTCATTAAGGGTAAACAAAAGAAATATCAATCACATCATATACATAAGCACATAACTTTTGGAAATATTAACCTGCAAAAGAGATCATAATTTCATAACATGGGATAAATCATGGGAGTGAAATGTAATCACAATAATCATAACATAAAACATGAAACTTTGTGGAATACACACACAATCATAGAGAATCATTTCTTGTTAGTCAAGACTCATTGCCAAGACTATCTTACTGGACAAAGTCCCTTTCTGAACC
Organism: Viscum album; assembly: GCA_963277665.1. NCBI lineage: Eukaryota > Viridiplantae > Streptophyta > Magnoliopsida > Santalales > Viscaceae > Viscum > Viscum album. The sequence goes on along the minus strand of OY728160.1, from coordinate 370,151,499 downwards.
GAGTCACCCTCGTTTCAGTCCTGTTTCACTGAACCGGTATAACCTACCGTTCCAACAATGTCTATCTCATGAGATATAAAATCTTTACCCAATGCATTGGAGGGAGATATAGGTCCCACCAATCTCATAATGATACCATTCTTATGTGTGCCACAAAATCATAAATCATACATCATAGCATAACCCATGTAATAAAAATGGGAATCTTAAACATTGTGACATCATAAAACAATTCATATAAGATAAAGAAATTCATAAAAATAATTCCATCACAACATAATCAAATAAATGTAATAATAGGTTTAAAAACATAACCCTTTATTATCTTAGATGGAAAATAATTTTGATAAAACACTTGAACTCCATTCTTGAGGAAAATATCATTTCTAATTTAAAAACAATTTTCCTTTCTTAACATGTCGTACATTTATAAACTAAAAGAAGTTGATTAAAAATAAACTTGAAAAAATTTAAAGGAAGCTTCTTGGAAATAATGTTTTAAAAATCCATTCATGCCGTATAAGTTAAAAAAACATTCTTCTCGTAATTTTGTCGGAAAAGTCAAAAAGTACCTCGTATGAAAAATGAAAAAAGTTTCCTTTCATATCTTTTACTAAAAACTCACAGAAGGGTAAAATTGGATTTAAACAATTCTAGGTGGATGGAAATAATATTACATATTTAGGAAACATGGATGTGGATGATAAAATACACCCTAGTAAATTTCAATGTATAAACAATCTCGGATAAAAATGAGATTGTGACATTTCCCTTACCTTAGGTCCAATTTGCTTCGTAAGTGTCCAAACCTCCTGTATAATGATTTAAATAATGTCATTGACTTATTAAAGAATAATATTAATTGTTATTATATCATATATGGTTCACTTATGACTTTTTATTACCCGTTCTTTTGTAAATTCATGTTAAAGTAGTGTTTTGGGTAAAATCATCTCATTTTTCGTTCGTGTTTTAACTTGTAATTATTCATATGATTGGTTAGATCATAATTACTTAATTACATATTATAAAACATGATTTATATATATTATATCTTCAGAATATACATATATATAATAAATTAGTAAATGGAAAGAAATACACCGTTCATGGAGACGGTAGGCCGTACGTACGCATGAATGCTGTTTTCGTTTCCTTATTGAATTGAGTGGAATTAATTAGATGACATAAATATATATACACATAATTCCAGTAGCTTTATAATTTAATATATTTCATTATTATTGCTTATATATACTTTATAATCATTCTTAAATGGTTAACATGGAGAATGAATCTCAACGCGTCGTGGAGACGGTAATCCGTACGTACGCACGAGCGATGATATCATTTCCATAATTATTGAATTGAATTAGAGTGGATGATACAATATATCAGAATCATTATGATGTTATAATAACTATGTATAGTTATTCTTTACACCATAATACCCATCCCTGTATGGTGTTGGTGGAAAAACAGATTACACCACGGCGTGGAGACGGTATTCTGTACGTACGCACGCGCGGTGATTTCGTTTTCCATAGGATGGATAGATGGTGAATTAGGATTGTTTCATACTTATAATATCATATCAGTATATGAGTGATACTGATGTTATTACTTCATAATGAAACAACCTATGAAGAAGAAGTGGAAGAAGAAATAAAGGTGAAAGAATCGGTAACGGAAATTACCTCTTCTTTGAAGCGCCTCTTTGAGACCTCCTCTTAGGGCACTAAAATTGGTCTTTGAGGAAGACCATAACCTCTAGGATGTTTTTAGGGAATTGGAGAAGAGATTTTGGCAGGGTTTGTCCAAGCTTGACGGCTCAGAGTTGTGTGAGTAAGAGAGGGAGGAGGTGTCCTTTTGTAAGGGAGGAGAGGGGCACCTTTGGAATAACTAAAAATATTATTTTATTATAAAGTCAAGATCGGTTTTAAATTGCTCCAAATTGATTTATTTCGAGCCTAAGGTGGGGATGGTAGAAATCCTTTCATCCAATATAATGTAGATAAGTTTAGGTTCCTATTTTAACCTTATCATTTAGATTTAACATTAAGTTAAATAATTTTACTTTTACCGTGTCTTCTTGTGTTCTTATACTATAAGGTTAATAAACATACTATATCAAGCCAAACGAACCCTAAGTTGTTTATTATTAATATATATAACCTTATCTAAGACATTTTGTCGAACCTTAGATTTTTAGGAATAAAATGACAATTAATAATATAATATTTGTTTTAAAAACTATTTTATGACAATTTTGACACTATTTAGTAATTTATTTTTCTGAAAATCATAACAGAATTATAAGTTAGAAAAAAGTTAATTAAATCAATAATAACATGTCATATTAACCTATAAAATTATTTTAATTCATTAAAAGTCTCAAATTATATTTCATTGGGTATTTATAACATCAATTATATCAATATTTCATTAATAAGATGATTACTGCATCATCGTTGTGTCATAAATAAATTAAATTATTTAATGTCTAAAAATTAAAAATAAAATATGATTATGTAGAAAATCTTTTTATATTTGTAATGAATATTTATAGTCGAATTTATCTTATGTATAACCCCATATTAAATTTTTTTAATAAATAAACATTGATTTTAACTCTTTTAACCCTTCTTTAAATAAATTAATAATAAATATCCTAATCTAATCCAAGTGGGCCTAAATGGTCATATTTTATTCCTAAGCTTGTTTTTGGTCGAATTACACTTATCCAATAGAATTTGTACATGTGTTAGGGTAATAATAATATCATTTTTACCCTTAATTACCCTATTTACTTTTAACCGTGGTAAATAAAAATAAAAAGTTACTATTCACCAAAAATTATTTTCATATCATTGAACCACATTTTACATACTGACATCAACTGTGTCTCTCGGATTTTTGAAATTCCATTCACCAAAGCGGTAAAATTAAGTTTTATGAAAAATTCAGTTTTATTAACTACCACTTAGTGGTTTCACTATTCATCAAAAATTGAAAGTTTTCAGAAAAATACCAAAAATTAGGCCTAAGCTATATTTGATATTATGAACTCAAAAATTATTTCTATTTTAACAAATTCAAAACATATTAGTTGCATTAATTAATTTAAAAATTAATTCCCGTCGTCAAAACAAAAGGCATGTTTTTAAGAGTTAATAACTATCAAAAGATTGACACTTGTTTATAACTGGTTTAAATGTGAAATTACATCCAATGAACAACATTGTATTAAATTGTAAAAATATATTCTAAATATACTTTAAAACCACTCAAATTAATAATTTATCACTATTAATTATTTTGATTGAAAAAGTTGTTTTTAATTAAAATTTAGTAATTTTCACTATTCATCAAAATATGAAAGTTATCCGAAAATCACCAAAATTTCACCCTAAGCTAATTTAGATATTCTGAATCCAAAAATGAAGTACATTTTGAAAAATAGAAATTACAAAATTTCAAAAAGTGGTTATTACTTTTCATAACGTCTAGTTTTAATAATAATTTAATAGCATATCGTTGTTTAGCGAAACATGGTGTTGCGTACAACACACGCTGTCGTGGAAGGTCGCGATTGCGTGTAATTCAATCCAGGTCAGAGATGTGTGTTGTGAAATCTCCTTTTGGTGTAGCGTATAACACAAGACATTAATGAAATTAAAAAGAATATTTTTCATAAAATCTCGGGGTGTTACAGAGGTGTTTCTTGGTTAGGTGTAATCCATAATGGAGGATTAAAGGATGAATGGATGGAATTATTGGGGAGATTTTTTCAATTTTTATCTTATATAAATTTCTTGAGAGGTGTGAAGAGGGAGGGAGGAGAGGATGCCTTTTATAAGTGGGGAAAATGACACATTGGGTAATCTTGTAATGATTTGAATGCTCCCCACACTTTAATTAACCAATAAGGGATAAAAATGGAGAAATCTAGATCCTTATATGTTTTATAGACGAAATATGTTCATAAATTAATTACTATACACAATTAAGGTCGTTATTACACATTACATTTCATGTTTAGTCATTAATTACGCTAATTTTTACCTTAACCACTATAAATAATTTTAATTAAATTAACTAATATTTTAGGTAAAAACATATTTATAAATATGATAAATTAAAAATTATTATTATTCTATATATTGAATCCATTTTTTTATATTCTAATCAAATATGTTTCCCAAATTAATTTAAAAATTAATCCTATAGACATGATTAGATGATGGGTTTTTTAAAAGAAAAATTCCAAATGTATGAAATGTTATTATATGAAATATTAATGTTAAACTATTTAAAAAGACCTAAATAAGATTTAATTATCTATAATTTATCTAATTATAATATAAAATAAAATTGAAATATAAATTACTATATAAATAAATTATATTAGAAATCATTTTTAAATTAAAATTCAGTATTTTTCACTATCCATCCAAAATATATGTTTTTTTTGAAAAATACCAAAAAATCACCCTATGGTAATTTTGACATTATGAAATAAAAATGACGTTTATTTCATCATATTAAATTTCTAAATATTTCTAAAATTAAATTTATTATATTTCAAATAAGGATAAAAAAATATGTTCTTTTAAAAAAAATTAATTTTATAAAGACTTTGTCAAAAACAATAAGTTTTATTATCATTATATTTTATTTATATAACACCATTGTGACCAACAAGAAAATATTATTTACTATAATTCATATTACTATTTTTAATGGTTATGTTATAACTAACTCATTTAAAACATTATAAAAATAAAATGATGTTTTGTAGATACTAATTATTGCATATAAGGAAAGATAAGTCGATGTTCTGTATATCATTAAATTAACATGGTGTAATTTATAATAAACTCCAATAAATAAATTTATTTAATTTTAAAAAAAATCACATAATTTCTTTTTATAATTCATCTTGAAACATTGGATAAATTATTAAAATCCAAATTCTGCAAAATATTCTTGAACATCTTTGAAACCTGTTAATTATAAGGATTTGATAACAAATTCTTCCATATTTAATTTAACATGTTCCTTTAATAATAATAATTAGGTCATAAATAAATATTAACAAAAAATTATATACATTAATCATATAATCCCCTAAATATGGTTAACCATTTCCATAAATTAATTGAATCACTATAAAGCCTCATTAAAATGATATATGATTCCGAAATATAACTCAACATTTAATCCAAAAATTAAATCACATAGTATTCTATTTACCTCAATAATATAATTTTCCCAAAAATTGTTGTGATATTCGTAAAAAATAACATTAATCACTTAATCACCAAATCACTTTTGAATCCCATGGTTATCTTTATAATAAAAAATATTTCACCAAAATAAATTAATTCTTTATCTATCCAAACATCTATGTAGAAAAATTAAGTCATGCTAACTTGGCCATCATGTATATTAGTTGTATTCCATAAACCATAATCACCATTTGGTTGTGGGTTTATGACTCATGACCTTTACGGAGGTATGGTTTTCTCCTAGAATGTGTGTTTTACTTATACTAAAACTATATTAATTTAATTATTATAACATTCCAAAAAAATATGACGAACATACTCCAAAATAACCGTAATAACATCAATTGTAAAGAATATTTTAACCTACAAGGTTATCTCATTCCTTTCATATTGCATCACAAAAAATTTAACAACACACTTCTAAAATAACCTTTCATGTAAACCCTTGGGTTCACATATACCTCTACTGAATAACACAACTCCCAAAAATATCATTAGTCACCCAAAAATCTACTCTCTTAAAACGTAAAAAGGGGTATACTAGAATTTGAGTTTATGAGAAGCCTTACAATTATGGTGGGGGATTCTTAATTCCTTGTATTTTGTGAAAATTTTGGATAAACACTTTTATTCTGGAAAAATTATTTTTCTATTTTACTCAATTTAGAAAAATAATATAAAAATTAAAAAAACATTAAACACATGTAATTTAATACAACATATAATATTATTTATAATAAAATATTATTAAAAACAAACTTTCTTTTCATATAATAAAAATTATATAATAATACAAATCATTTATTAAGATCCATCATATCATTATATTTTTTTAAAATTCAAATATTTATTGTGTCACCTCTTTGTTAGAAACATTTACCCACCTCTCTCATAGTGATCGTGGATAGGTATCTTTGTCCTATATAATTATGGAGGCATCATTGATAAAACCCCCTATAGAGGATGATGGATGCCCTAACTTTACCATTGATGATTCATCCTTAACCCTTTCATCATTTCTCTAACCCTAATTTCCATCATCATTTTCTAGCCTTTCCCACAACTCTAAAGTTACATCATTTTTTCAATGTTGGTGGAAGCTTACAACTTTTGAGTTCATATAGGACTGAACAAAATTATATTTAATTTCAATGGAATTATAAAGATTTCATTAACCCTCTATAGACTCTTTCAATATGTTTGTATTCTTATGGTGTATTATATAGCCACACTATAAGATCACACATTTTGGACCTGGTTCAATTTTCAATGGATTCTAAATTTTTATTTGGTAGATGAGGCAAATCCAAAAATAAACCTAAAAATGTAAATATTAGCATCGTTATACACAGAAGTTTTTTTTGGATGTGTTTTAAGGTCAGAGAGTAGTCTTGGGATTTCAGACGAGTTTTTGAGTGATAGGTTCTAAAACCCCTATTATCTGGAGAAACAAGTAGGGAACATTATTTTTTTAAATTTTGTAGCCCCTCTGGATAAACAATGTTCCCCTATAAGGGGTGTCACATAGCTTTCTAATAAATGAAATATGGGGTTCATGGATTTTTGGAATTTCTATAGTGAATTTCATCGGTGGGAATATAGGTCGCAAATGGTTTTCTAAAATATGTTCTTAGAAACATGGTTAGTTCCACTTAACGAGTTGCACTTAATTGTTGGTGAAATGTTATTCCAAGACATTTGGGGTATAGATCTTAGGTACTATGTGTTGTAGGATTCAAGCATGATTAGAGAAATCAGTAAGGATAAGTGTGTTCCGCATTAAAAGGGAAAAAATTTCCATTTTTACCTTCTGACCTTAAATGGGATTAAACCCATATTCTCCTCCAATTAATTCCTAGTGGGTCCATCATGAACTCTCATCTTCCACCCTCTTCTATTGGTGTATCTCTTTTATTTATTGTCTGAATCAAATGTTGTAGAATGTGTTGGAATAACCTCAATAAGAATAATACTCCTTGTGCTTCTTTTAATCAACTATCTCACCATAGGTAAGGCTAAATCCAATAGAGATCATCTATCATATTTTTAGAGTGGTTGATGAGTCATTAAATTTATATCATTTTATATCAAATCAAGGAATGGTATTGGATAGTTGGACCATCCTAATAATTAGGTATGTTGTTTACATGATTTTCCATTAATGTTGTCCGGATTAGATAATTTTTTCATCGTGTCGTATGACGTACTTCTTGTGCATTACTCACTAAATTTGTGACTCCTTCCATTTAATCCATATACCATGACCTTGATGTAAGTTTTCCCTAATGAATCTTTTAGAGGTTAATGCCTAAACGTAAACCACCCCCTTAGGTGAGATCGATTATTTTTTATATATTCATGTTTCCTTTGATTTTACATCCCCGCTTTTAGTATGTCTTCTCAATTTCCCTCAAGGTCCATTGATTTTAATTTTTTCTAGAATGATAATTGAATGATTATGGATTAATGAGAGGTTATAATTTAAAATTGGTATATTTAATTTTGTGTCCCTCTTAATCACAATCATTTAAATGGATGAGTAACATGATTTATCGAAATGATTTTGAAATGTCTAAGAAAAATGGAATGAAATATTAATGGTAAGGACCTATACATAGCATGTATCATTAATTCAATGAGAAACTTGAACAATCTCACAAGATTAGTTGGTTCTGGAATAGACCCTCCCATAGCCTTCTTAATTATATAATAATAGAATGAACCAAATTTCTAACTTAAATTATGTTGTGGAATGTTAATATAAATGGAAATTTTTTAATTTTATTTCATTATAAATTATATTATATGGCCATGTTGTCCCTATTAAGTCATTATTCATTGGAATTATGTCCCTATAGACTCTTTTTTTATGCGCATGGAATTCCATAAGATTATAAATGTTGGGTATGGCTTCCCTAGTCATGGAATACATTATGGTTATGAAACATAATAATGGTATCCTTGGTCATGAAATCAATTATACCTATGATTAATGGGCATGATTTGTATGATCATGGTATCCCGTCTGATTATGATACTTTGGAGTGACTTCCATGGGCATGGAATCCCTTACAATATGATACTCAGGCATGGATTCATGTAATGTTATGATACTCAAGAATGGAATCCCTTATATGTTCGTGATACACATTCATGGATTCCATTATTACCCTATCAAACTCATGTGACTATGCATTTATGCATGAGTTACACCTCAGGTATTGGATAGTACTAGTTATCTATATATATGGTTGTATGTCTCCGTATGGTTAATGTGAATATATAAACATGTGTGTGTGTGTGTCTACATCCCTATATATAAAGTATATATATATATATATTATAATGTCCCGGAATCTCCATATAATTTTTCTTATTATATGGAATTATTTAGAGATTGTGAAATCTGACGATGTGTAATTCCAAGGCCCGGAGTGCCTGGAATGATCCGTTGAAAAATGTAAAGATTAAAATATCGTGCATGAGTGGTTTTACTGAAAAAGATGAATAACTATTAAACAGTTATCCAAATTAGAAATCTGAGGGCACCATTGTATTCAGGATTCAATGTTTATTTTTGGTTCAAATAATGTTTAGTTAGCACAAGCCTCTAGTGGGAATACCAGAAAATGGAATAATCATAAATAAAATAATTAAATAAAATTATTTTATTTTTGAAATACTTATAAATCATGAACGGTGACATGGATTAAAAATTTGAGACCACTACTGAACTCTTGGGGTTATGCTTTCCTCGGGGAGATACTGACATTGGCCATCACTGGCCACCAGTGGATGTTTGTTTTTGGCTCTAAATAAAATAATTAATTGAAAATTATTTTATTGTAAATTCCTTAACATCTAAATAGTAACTCGAATTGAAAATCTAAAAGTACTGTTGAGCTTGTGAGGATGTGTTCCCATTAGGGGGTCCTATCCTCAACCGGCGAGGGATGTGGGTGACTTTTAATAATTTATTGAACTTTTTTAGGGCACGTTCAGTAAACATAGGGGAGGAATTTTCTTTCCTTTGAACTAGTTCCCATAATTGGAATCTGAGGGAACCATTGAATTCACAGTATCTAGATTCGGTTAAGGGAAGCTTTACATTGAACACCACTGTTCATGCGTAAAAGTTGGTTTTTGTGACATTTTAAAGAAAAAATAAAATAACATGTAGGTTTTTATTTTATTATTCTTTTTTCCTACCACCAGTTGTGCAGCGGTGGCAAGGACCGCATAGGTAGTCAAACATTTAATATGGGATTTTAAATGTTCATTTACACTTTGGTTGTGTAACCACCCCTATTGTAATTAATGTGGCACATTAATTACATCAATTAGAAAATGTCATAAATTCCTCAGGTGTTACTCACGCTTTTCCCCTCAATTTAACAGAGGCTCGGGATGGAGTTTGACACAGATTCACCAAGGGAGTAACCTTTGGAAATATGACATGATTCCTTCCATTGATGGAGATGGAAGCTCAGGTTGCAACGAACTGGGAGTAATGAACGTCAGTGGCTTCATCAAGGCAGGAATTCTCCTCCAACAACCATGATGACTCTAATGTTTCACAAAATAGGGGTTTTCTTTTAAAAGTGGAAATTCCCACAAATCTTCTCTTCCTTCTTGATTTTGGGGGTGGTCATTGTGGTGGATTTGAATAGGGTTTATCATTATTTTTAATGTGTTGTATAAATTACTTCTACTTATTATAAAGCTAACACAGAGGGTGCAAGTGAAATGAACAAGGCATGGAACCTATTCCGCCTTACTTTCATTTCGTTCTTCGGAGATGGGTTTCTCCAACTTGATAGAACCTTGAAATTTTGAGGCGTTCAATGAAAATGAAATCCCAAGAGAACTGTAGGTTCATCTAGAATGAAGAACGGACACTGAAACCCACCTGTTGGCTCATAGAGGATCTGTCAGTGCAGCATCGGTGTGGAGACACTAGTGACTGATGGTTGGCACTTGTCATCTGTGTAAGAGGGCGGCGCTACGACTGACCCAAATGGTCGGCTAACAACCAATCAGCTGCTTTGTTGAGGTGACATGCAGTCGCACGCTGCAGTGAAGGTTCAGAGGCATCGAAGTGGTGGAAAGAGGAGGACCCACTCTATGAGGGTCTTGCGGACCATGTGGTAGCACCAAATGGAGACACTAATTGGAGAGTCTAATGACTCTTCTTGGGCCATTCGGGTAGATGGCAGCCACCCAGCTAGCTAGTAGCACCAGTGCACCAAGTCGCATTGCCCATAAATCCATGCCAAGCCGGTGGGTCAGGTCGGACCTAGGCCGGGCTGGGTTGACCCTAGCCGAGTCGGGTCGGCCCATGCAGGGATGGGACGGGTCGGTGGGACCAGACCCGGATCATTCGGGCCCAGATAGGCCTAAAATGCCATATCTTGTGAACCAGGAATCTGTTTAACGAACCATCTATGGAACTAGGATCCTTGGAGAGACATGTTCTTTTGAGTTAGTCATCATGACTTTTGGATAACATTTTAGTTTGTCTCGGTTGGATCATATCCAAATCCAATATGGCCCTCGGCACTAAAATTCCTATAGCTTACAGACTAGGTGTCTGGTCGATGCATCATCTGTTTCATTGGAACCCTTATGACATGATGGATCATCAGGTTACATCCTCATCGATCTTCATGGTGGTTGAGGTGTGACCGATAACTGTAGGATTAGAACCAGGGTGTTTCTTGTTGTGAGAGTTAGGATGGATGCTCCCTTGATTAATCAAGGTGCGGGTATTCTTTAACCCTCTTATATGGTAGATACGGGACTTCCCACATCATGAGTTTGGGTTCATTTATCTCTGATTGGTTTTCCTATATTTAGATTAAGTACTACCATATTTGACTAGGGCACGGGTCCTCCATACTTAACTCACATATAGTCAGGTACTCCCCTACCGGATAGAGTGCAAGTCCTCTATGTTAGGAGTAGGTACTCACCTAGAAAAATAAGGTTTGGGTCCTCCTTATGTAGTGTTACAGCAGATTCAGCACTCCTCTACCATTCTATGGTGTGGGTCCTTTATCATAGGGTTAGTACTCCCCTGACGTACTATGGCGTTGGTCCCCTAATGCAAACTTGCTACCAGAATTGTACTCCCCTACAATGTAGGGTGTGGTTCATCACACATAGATTCGGTACTCCCCTACCGGGCCAGGGTGTGAGTCCTCTATCCTGCGGTCAGTACTACCTTGATGTACTAGGTTTTGGGTTCCCCACAGCAAAAAACTACTGGATTTTTACTCCCTTGTCGGGTAGGGTGAGGGTCCTCACATATGGAGTTGTACTCCCCCATCACCAAATAGTGATGGGGAGAAGGTCCATCAGTGGAATTGGAGCACCCTCAATAGTAAGACATAGTGTCAAGGAGTGGGTCTCTTCACTTGGTTTCTATTGGTCTTGCCTCGGGTACAAGACTATGACTGCGAGACCTCTAGTGATGGGCACTAGAGTTAGTTCTAGAAGAATGTTCCCGACAGAGAACGTCCTCTCAGGAATTCCATTAGGAATGGTTGAGTTGTACCTGAAGGAGTACATCTCTCAGATGGGTTCTATCAGGGATGGCCAATTCATGGTATGTGTACTTATAATCATTGAGTTACTCTTTGGGCCTTCTTTGTAAATCTTGAAAATGGCTTGAGGTTATGGCCTTATGTTTTTTGTGGATTAGATGAGTATACCTGGTTTGATCTGTGTCTATTTCCTTGTGCTTTTTGTTTGAGATCATTCTTGTGTTATTCCTTTTATGAATACTTAGAGACCCTTGGGGGTCATGGGGTCCTTACTGAAGATTGATATACTCACCCCTACATGGGCTTCACCCACACCGTGTTGTGTCTTGTGCAGATGATGGGAAACCATGACTAAGACTCGGGTAGCTAGGAATTTATTGTGTGTAGTGATAACGGTTGACATGGAGAGCTATGGAGACTAGACGTACCTACCCTTCAAATAGGATCCTGAGGGGATGATCAAATGAGATATTTTCTATGTTAAGTTCTAGTTGTACCTTTTCAGTTTGGCTTGTATTCCTTCCCCTGTACATTCAATACACACCTTTACTACTGTAGTTTTACTTTTTGGTTGCATCTTGTTGTGTTATTGGATTGTGTATTTGTGCATGGTTAAAGGTAATGTCTTCCCGTTCTAGAGATATTCCTTTCCAGTGCTAGTCACCAACCCCGGCCTATAGAAAGAGGGCATGGGGTATTCATGGCATGAGCCACGGGGGACGGGTCATGACAATGTAGTATCAAAGGATTCAGTTCTACGGAAGAACTAGGAATGTGATATTTCTAATGTAGCAATAGTGTTATGTGTTTTGAGTGTGGTTTTCACTTTGGGGAGTCTAGTGTTAGTGCGGCGTCCAACATATCCATACACTAGGACCCTGAATTCTGATTTTTGACTCGGTGGATGAAAAAAATTGATTACATGTGTTTTGGAAATGTTTTACTTTGATCTCATTTGAGTCAGCTCACCAGGTATAACTTATTGATCGTAGTTCATCTTGATTCACATTCAATATGCCTTCATGCAAACAGCCAGCCAGGATTCCAATGTGTGACCATGAGGATGGTCCACTATGTGATGAGGCTTCAATAAAAGTATTGTTTCCCAATATGGTACCTTCTGGCAGTGTCCTAGTGATACTGTTGCTCGTTGGTTAGTAGTTACTACCGACTCTATAGGTAGGGGAATCATATAGGATCAATTACTTTCATGAGTTTCAGTGACTGATACCCCTTAGTTTTTTAGGCAATCCAAACTCACAAATGTCAAAGGACTTGCCTGAGGCGGTGACTAGGTTTCCATCTAGCCTGGGTGCCTTACGATCAAATGGCAGACCTGGCAGTGTGCATTCTACATGGCTCAAAAGGGTGATGGAAGGGTTTAAATTACCCCTATCATACTATGATATGATTTTTTCATGGATAGGCTTGAGAACATTCCTCAGGGAAGGGGTATCGTTCCATACAAAGCTATGGGGTATGTGTTCCCAGGAGCTTCTATATCTTGGGAAGGATGACATTTCTGTAAATGTGTACTCATGGAGGCATACCGACCATTACAGGTACTCGATGAATATGATACAAAAAGTTATTCATGGCTCGGATCTTTGGGTAAGATGTGTTTAGGGACATTAAAGATGGAACTATTCCTCTGTCCATTCTTACATATGTCAGGGTTCTAGAAAGAACCATTGTGGTTGAATGTTATTTGGATGATCAGATACTACCAGTGAATGTTAATAGTGGGTATGCAGGAAACATACATCCTTCTCAGAGACATGGATGTGTAAAATGTATCAGGATGATGCAGTATTTGGGAAAGATGAATCTTCTAGGCAGCAGACCTGGAATATAATCTAGGAGAGTAGCATAAGGGGGTATGCATTTTGATATGTTACAACTGGCACTCTTATATGGCCCCCACCAGGCTCAGGGATCCAATGGTCAGGGGAATATAGTAGCTGCATGAAGTCACGTAGTGTGACACAAGGGCTCTAGGAATGATTTGAGGTATGATCTGTGTCCACTACAATCTTCAGTATTAATAGACATAGGTACTAATCATTCCTTCTTTCCATGAATCTTGTTAAAGACCTATAATTTCCGGGTAAACCATTATCTTGACCCTTACATATGAATATAACTTTAGGAGGATACTAGATAATCATAGTTATTCTATTGGTGTGACCTGACCCTTGAGGAGAGAGTTTCAGTTGGAACATCATAGTGGAAGCGTCGAGGCCTTATGACGTTAGTTTGGGTATGGATTGGACATCCACATATCATACTCATATTTACTATTATAATAAAAAGTATATGGTATATCTACAACATTGGAATGGGGTTTTTTTTAGTTGGAAAAAATCGAAACCCAGGTTGCACGGGATAAACTCATTCATAAGAGGGAATAACCGATCACTATTTAGTCGGCCAACCTTACCCTTGTGAATTATGAGTTTTCAGTTTACAGTTCCCAACAGTAGTGGTTGAGTGCTGGAACATCTTTCCAAAAGTAGTTTCTAGGATTAACTCCCCGAAGGGAGAGGGAATTCTTTATTGACTTTTAACCAGTGATGACACCGATATCTACAGATGCATATTGGATGGCTCCAACAGAGCTCCAGGAGCTAAGAGTATGGAAAGAGGATGTGGTGGTAGATGCACTCAGCATGAGGTCTAGTTTATAGATGCTACATGAGGTGGTAGAGTAGCTAAATGCATTATAGATATCTTTTATAGATGGCGATGGAACAACTTACCTCTATTCTATGATTGTCACTCCCCCACTCCTTTAGCGAGTTCGAGAGTCACATCTTGGAGATGTGGACTACGAAGCCCGTCATTCTCATATATCCTCAAGACATGCTCAAGAAGGATTTTTCTGAAGTTGGGGAGAATGTCTTCCTATTTAGAGGACGCACCATGGTACAAGTGATGTTGTGATAGGAGGTGCAAATGGAGTTCCACACATTCACTTAGGAGGTTTGTCCTAGTGTGGGAAAGATGTACCATGACCTTTAGTGTTTAAAATGGTGGACAGGGATGAAAACTACATAGATCGGGCAGAAGTCTTATGCTGATAGAAGATGGAGACCATTAGACCCTGTGGAGGGAGATCACGTCTTTATACGGGTCTCACCCTGACGAGGATTGCGTAGGTTTGTCCGGGGCGACAAACATTCTCTGAGGTTCACCATACCATTCCATATTTTCAATAGAGATGGAAAGTTGGAATACCACCTAACTCATTCCTCTCATATGTACTAGGTGCATAATGTTTTCCATCCTCCACAGAGAGGTGATACGTGCATGATCCATCACACTTTATCGACTAAAGAGAGTTGTAATTTAATGATTGGGAGTGTTTTACAAAGTTTCCAGTGATGATAGAGGATCAACTAGAGTGAGTCCCTTGGGGACGGTGGATCCCTCTAGTGAATGTTTGGTGGTATCATCGTATCATCCAAGAGGGGACATGGGAGAAGGAGGCTCATATTTGTGCACATTATCCTCTATTGTTTTTCTTTCCTTGTTTTGGAATTTGGGGACATAAAACCCTGTGGTGGGGAGAATACAATGTCCAGAAATTTCTGTATAATTCTTTTATTATATGATATTATTTTGAGACCGTGAAATCAAAAAGTGCATAATTCTGAGGCCTAGAGTGCCCGTATTGATCCGTCGAAAAATTTTAAGTTTAAAATAGCATAATTGAGTGGTTTTCCTAAAAATGTTGAATAATTATTAAATTCATGCCATGATCTGAAATTTGAGGGCACTATTGCGTTCAGGATAGTGGTTTTACCCTTGGTGTGACATAATATTAGTCAGAGTAGGCCTACAGTGGGAAAACAGTAAAATGGAATAAATGTAAATAAAATAATTCGATAAAATTATTTTATTTTTCAAATGCTTATAACTCACGAATGGTGAGATGAATTAAAAATCAGATACCACCACTAAACATGTGAGGGTATTAATTCCTTAAGAAGATAATAACATTGGCCGACATGGGCCACTAGTAGATGTTAATTTTTTTCCGTATATAAAATAATTAAGTGCAAATTATTTTATTGTAAAATATTTAACTTCAAAATGGTACCTTGAATTGAAAATCCGAGAGAAAAATTGAGCTCTAAATGGCATGTTCCTATTAGGAGGATCCTATACTCGACCGGCACAGGTCGAGGGTGACTATTAATAATTTTCTGATCTTTTTTAAGGAATGTTTAGTAAACGTTCTATAGGAATTTTAAAATATTTGAACTGGTGCTTAGAATTGAAATCTGAGGGCACCCTTGAATTCATTGTGATGGGATTCACTTAAGGGAAGCTTCACATCGACCACAATTTCTCAGGTAAAAAAGTTAGATTTTGTAACTTCATAAATAAATAATAAAATAACATGGAGGTTGTTATTTTATACTTTTTTTTATACGACCTATTGTGGAAAGGTGGTGGGGACTGCAGAGGTAGTCAAACATTTTATATGGGATATTAAATGCCCGGTTACACTTTTTTTATGTATCCAAGACTCTTGTAATTAAAGAGTCACATTTATAAATAAATTAATAAACCATATTAACTCCTCATGTGCTACTCACCCTTTTCTCCCTCACTTTATGTGAGGATCAGGATGCAGTTTGACACGAATTCACCATGCGAGGAACCTTGAGCGATGTTATGCGACGCCTTCCACCACAGAGATGGAAGCTCAGGTAGCAATGAAATGGGAGTGACGAACACCAGGGGATTCATCAAATGACAAATTCTCCTCCCACCACCGCAACGACTCCAACATTTCACGAGGTTGGGGTTGTATTTTAAAATAAGAAATTCCCATGAATCTTCTCCTCATTCCTAATTTTGTGGGTGGTCGTTGTGGGGGATTTGAAAGAAGATTATAATTATTTTTAATGTGATGTATAAATTACTCCCACTTTTTATAATGCTAACATAGAGGGTTCGGGCCAACAGAACATGTCCTGGACCCTCCATCACTTGATTTTCATTCCGTTCTTTCGAGACGGGTTTCTCCAACTTGAAGGAACCCTGAAACCAGGAGGCACAAAATGACAAAAACTTCCCGAGAGGACTGCATGTGTTTCTGGAAGGATGAACAGACCCCCAGAGCATACCCGGTGGCCTGTAGGGGATCTGTCGGCACGATATCAGTGACCAGCACTAGCAGTAGAGGTGGTAGTCGCCTCTCACCGACCGTGGAAGAGGATAGTACTGCTTGGCGTCGCGGCAGTCCCAAGGAGGCGGCAGACAACCAGTTGGCCATGTTGGCGAGGTGGGGAACCATCACATTTCATGGTGAAAGGTCTGTGACATCAACGTCACAGTAGGAGGGAGACCCACACCCCATGGGTTCCACATACCACATGGCAGTGCCATGTGAAACCACAAATTGAAGAGTTGACCGACTCTTCTAGAGCTGTATGGGGACCTGGCTGCCACCTGGCTGGAGAACCGCTCGGGTGCACCAGGCTAAATCACTCGGTGGGCTACACAATTTTGGAGGTCTAGGTCAGACCTAAGCTAGGTTGAGTTGGGACAGGTCAGTCGAACTAGACCCAGACCCATTTGGGCCCATATATGCATAAAAGGTCGTATCTTGTAAACCAGACATCCCTTTAACAAACCGTCTACAATGCTTGGATACTTGTAGAAAGATATCCCTTTTGAGTTACTCCAAAATACTTTTGAATAATTCCTGTGTTTGAAACGGTTGTATTGTAGTTTAATCCAACTGAGCCCTCGACACTAAAATTCCTATAGATTACAGACTAGGTGTCTGATTGATGAACCGTCTATTGTGTTTGAACCCTAATGACATGACAGATCATCAAGTTACATCCTTTTGGAAATTTATGGTAGTTTATTTATGACCAATAACAAGGGGAGTAGAACAAGGGTGTTTCTTGTAGTGAGAGTTAGGATGGCTAATCCTTTGATGGATAAATGCATGGTTATTTCTTACTCCTCTATTTTGGTAGAGATGGGACTCCCCACGTCATGAGTGTAGGTTCGTTTCCTTATTATTGGGTTTTCTATCATTGGAGTCAGTACTCTCTTAGTGGTATACAATGTGGGTCCCCCATACATAACTCACATAGATTCAGGTACTCCCCTCCCGGGTAGGGTGCGAATCCTCTATGTTTGGAGTAGGTACTCCCCGATCAACGATGGGTGCGAGTCCTCCTTATGCAGTGTTATAACAGATTTGGTACTCCCCTGCCATTACTGGGTTAGGGTTTTCTATCTTGGGGTATGTACTCCCATTATGTACTAGGGAACGAGTCACCTACAACAAACAAACTACCAATATTGTACTCTCCTACCAGGTCAGGTGGAGGTCCTCACACATAGAGTTGGTACTTCCCTACTGTTCCAGGGTGCGGTCCTCTAGCCTGGTGTCAGTACTCCCCTAACGTACTAGGGTACGAACCCCCCCCCCCCCTCCACCACCACAGCAACAAAAACTACTAGATTTGTACTCCCTGCCGGTTATGGTGAGGTTCTTCACATATAGAGTAGTACTACACCATCTCCAAGTAACGACGGGGGGAGGGTCCTTTAGGGGAGATAGATATCCCTTGATTGTAGGAAATGGTGTTAAGGAGTGGGCCTCTTCACTAGGTTTCCCTTTTTCTTGACACAGGTGCAAGACTATAACTGCAAGACCTCTAGTATCAGGAACTAGAAGAATCTCTAGTAGAATGTTCTCGGTGAAGCACGTCTTCTCGGACGTTCCATTAGGAATGGTTGAGGTGTACATAAAGTTAAACATCTCTCAAAAGGGTTCAATCAAGGATATACAATTCAAGAATAATTTAATCCTGATCTTTGAGTTGCGATTTTAGCCATCATTGGAAATTTTGAAAATGGATTGTGGTCGGGGCCTTAAGTATCATCGTGGGTTAGATGTGTATACCTGTTTTGAGCTATGTCTATTGCCTTGTGATTTGTATTTGAGATCATGCTTGTGTTATTCCCTTGTGGAATCCTGAGAGACCTTCGGGGGTCTTGGGCTTCCTACTGAGTATTTTTATACTCACCCCTGTATGGGATTTGCTTTCACCTTGTTCTGTCTTGTGTAGATGACGAGTAGCCTTGACTAAGACTCGAGGAACTAGGACCTGATGATGGGCAGCGGTGACGATTCACATGGATATCTGCAGAGATGAGATGCACCTACCCTTCAGGTAAGATCTTTGGTCAACGATTTTAGGAGATATTTTCTATTTTTAGTTGTAGTTGTACCTTTTTTGTTGGTCTTGTATTCCATACCCTTTACATTAAATACACACCTTATGTTTAATTTATTTTTTATACATAAAATACAATCCATGACACATAAAACTTCATTTATAGTTGTGAGTAAACATGATTTTAGGGTTTTTTTATTCTAGGTAAGATATGTTTTCAAAATAATTATAGAGTTATTAGCTTCTACTTAAAGAAATGAAAACTATTAAAAACCATAAAAATAATGATCACAATGACTTTAAAATAGAATGAGTCTAGAAATGAATAATGTGTACCTTATACTAGAGTATGGTTTTATATTTTATTATTTTTTATTTATTAAATATGGTCTTCAATAAACATACAAAATGATCTTCTTACTGAGTTGTATATATGAGTTTCACTAAATTTTCTATATGATTTAATGGCGGACCTTCCAAGACTCCATGATATTCTAGTATCAATTTATTATATGAAAAGTGGTAGAAGGTACATTTAATAGGGATAGAGTATTAGATAGAGTCTTTATGGAGAATATAATGCCCCATAATCATGGAATTGAATCCTTTATATAGGCTATCGGGACACTCCCCATGCTTGTTCGGTTACTCATGAATTTCAAAAATGAATGAGTAAATTACATATATTTCATCTCATGTAACCATCTGTCCCACGCTCTCAAAATTGTTTCATCTTTTGAAATTTATAATCATTGATAGATTATGTATAATATATTTTAGTGTTAAATGATTAACACTACACTAACTTAGATGAATCATAAAAATTCAAAATGAATCAAAATTTACGACTCCTAGCATTATGATTCACCCATGATGTTAAATATGATTATATAAAGTATCCAATTTGAAAAATATGAGTTATAAAATATCATATACACTAATGGAATAGATCAATGCCTATATTTATATCTATGTCGTGCTCTATAACATACCATATCATACTATAAGATATCATATGGATTCACAGAATATTTTTTTTTCAATCTACCACTTGGACTAAAGATATATATACTTTTGTTCATTTTATCTTATATTATAGTTTATATAATAAATTTTGATATGATATCCAAAAAACATTCAAAACTATATCATTAGCATCACCTTTTACAGTACCATATGTAATACCTTGTGAAAATAAAATCCCAAACTCCATTCTGGATAAAACTATAAAACACTTTTATATTAGTTATATAAGTCAAACTCAATCCCCATTAAGACATCCATGGTGTGTGACCCCACTATTCTTTGTATTTTTGAAAACAAATATAAATATTCAAATCAATGAATATATTATAATATCGACCTCTATAAAATTATTAATTCAACATATGATACAAACATATTTAGAATTATCTCTATCAAACACATATACCTCAATTCATGTTTCCACTAGCTATATCATATGATAGAATCCAATTTCATAAAAAATCTTTTTAAAAGATATCGAGTTACAATAGGACATATATTATGTCCATATCCTATATCCTCCTCCTAAATTCTTAATTATATATATATTATAACCCATATATGATTACATCATGTATCATTAATCTTGAAAATAAGAACACCACAAGTCCCTCATCATTATAGAAAATAAAATCATATATACCTATTTATGTATCGACATATTGTGAGGCCTCAGCCGTAAACATTACATAATAATGAGTTCAGTCAATAATTTACATTGATGAACTTTTAATGTTTAGTTTTTTATAGAATTATTCCATAACTATTACATTACATCTCAAATATTACAAATCATGCACCTGTACATCATCTAATTTTTTTCACAACAATAAAACTCCTAAAAAAAGAATTATTTTCTTGATAAAAATATTCTTCAAGTATTACTTTCTATTACACTTCTTTATACACAATGAAATTTTTTTTCAAAAACATGGGATGAGCATAAGAAACTCAGTAAGGGACATAAAAATAAAGAAAAACAATTAGTCTACTTAAAACCTAATAACTCATTCATTGTTCTCTAAGATGATGAAACAAATCATTTTCACATGAATAACTCTCAAAATTTTTGCGCAACAAAAATAACTTAAACCAATTGCAAAAAATTAAAACTCATTTAGGTGAATTAGATCATTATATACATAAAACCCTTTCAAGAATATTCCTATTAGAATAAATTTATGGTTGACTTCCAAATTGGAGATATATAATTAGTATCACACTTCATATAATATATATAGTGCTCACCAATGAGTTATAATGGGGATAATACCTTCGTATAATCTATATCAGGCTCACCAATAAGCTATAATGGGTCCCAAACATTTTTATAATCTATATTATGCTTATCCATGTCATATAATGATACTCATCCCTTCTTGTAATCTATATCGGACTGACCTGTTTCATATAATGATCAATTACCATTTCAAAAACAAGTTCATCAAAAAACACTATTTAAAAACTATTCTAATTCCATATGAAAAAAATTTCCATATAAAAATAAAATTTTCATTTTAGAAAACATTTTAAATATGATGATATCCAAATAAAGGAATAATGGATTTATTTTCCGTTTAAATGACATTAAGGCTTATAGAGGAAGCCAAATATCAAATAACGGTCACATCGGTGGAGAATTCATTCTCACTACATACGTTAAAAAATAGTCGTTTTTCATTTTGTAAAGAAATTAAAATATTTCATATAAAAATATTCCATTTGAAATATTTTATTGAAATCTGTATATTATTTTTATAACTTTATACATAAATATTCAATTTAATATCATAAAGAAAAATATTTGAGCATTTAATCTTTAAACATTCAACGTGCCCCATGCCACTTTGACCATTTAAATATTAAACTTTTTTATTTAAAAAATATAATTAGTATAGATAAAATATGGTTAAGTAATTTCTTATTATCTGTATATACACCTTATAAAATAAAAAATGTGTATATTATCAATAGATTCATCAATAAAAATTGATTAATATGAAATCCATTACCCTAAGTCCAAATTGTCTCGTTAATTCTCTAATTTCTGGAATAATAAACATGGGCTAATTTATAATTTTTTATAAACATTTTATTATTCATTTTATATCACTTATTACCATGAAATAGAAATTAGATAATTAATTGAATTCATATCGAATTGTTTTTTGATGGTCGTTATTTGAGTAAAAAATGAACTTATTTTGATGAAAATTATCCATGTGGTCAGAATTCCATTTTCTAAAGAATATTATTCACAATTTAAATATCTTATTTTTCAAATATATATGTATTTTGAATTTTCCATAACGTTTGGATTTAATAAATGAAAACCATCGTTCATGGAGATGGTGGGGCATACGTATGTATGAATGCTACTTTCATTTCATTGTTAAATTAAAGAAACATTAAAGGAATAAAAAATAAAAGATACATGGGTATATTATAATTCTTGGATAATATATATGTTATATATGTTACTTAATATCATTAATTGAATCCTTAATATGTTCCATGTATTGAATGAACGGGTCAAATAACATTGAGGGGCCGGTAGTCCACACTTCTCAAATTAAATCCTCATATTTACGCATTATGGAAGCCATAACGGTATGTTGTAAATGAAAATTATAAAATAATAGAGAAAATTTTATATATATCATATATAAATACATTTCCATCATAATGGCCCCCATGAGAGGTGGTAGGATAAAATTGAACAACAATTGTTTTGTGAGGTAGCAGTTTGTCGTACATAGAAACAATGTGTTCCTTATCTATTAGATGGTGGTGTGTTTAAGTGTAGGTAAAACCATTAGCATAAAAATATATTATTATATTGTGGATATTATTTATATTATAATTTAATGGAATAATAAAATCATATGGGCAGAGATAAAAAATAAATGAAAGAAGATTGATGGAAGACGTTACCTCTAAATCAGGTAACTCCTTTAGCTTTGAGCCGAAAATGAATTCTTGAATATCATTATACCCAAATTAATGATTCTATATGTAATGAAGGTATTTTGGGAGCTTATGTGAGTGGAATTGGCATGTGACAAGTTTATTGAATGTTGTGAGTATGTTGGTAGAGGTGGTGGACTTTTATAAGAGGGAAGATGGGTACTTTAGAAAATTCTTGTAATGTTATTTTATTATAAATATATTTTAGAATCATAATAGTTAAAAAGTTATAAATTTTTTTTATAATATGAGGATGAGTTTAAATAATATCAAAAAATAGTATTTGGTGATGTTTAGGTCAAAAACATAACCTTATCTTTTCGTTTTAACCATTAGATAAAAACATTAACTCTTACCATGCCATCTTGTATTTTCATAATATATGGTTACTATAGTTACTTTAAAATGGAAATAAATAAAAAATTATATAATTAACAAAATTATAACATTATTTAAGTATCATTTATGAATCTTGTATTTATATGACTATTATATCATTTAATAAAATATTATTTGTTTTGAAACCCCATTTATGTAAAATTTGACACTATTTAGTAATTTATTTGTCATAAATACATAAATATTTGATTCCATTAAAACAATGGCATTAAATCATACATAATATTCCAATGATAACTCAAAAATTTGTGTATGGTATAAAAATGTTCAAATTACATTTATTTTAATTTTTATATTATCATTTATTGGAATCTTTCATTAATAAGGTAATCACTACAACCTCATTGTGTCTTAAATAAATTTATTTATAAAATGTATAAAAATTATAAATTAACTATAATGATGTAGGAAATATTTTTATCTTTCCAATGACTACATATAGTAAAATATTCCATCTATATAAACCAAATTAAAATCTTTTTAGTTAGGAGACACATGTTTATGTAATATTTCCATTTTCTTTAAAATAAATATTATAAATGGTCATTATCACACCCAGGTTTCTCCATGGGGTCTTAAAATATACCCAAGGATGTTCATGGTAGGGAATGACTCATAAAATAGGATTACGGCATTGTTAGAGTAGGTTTATATTATTATAATATTACTTTTTACCCTTATTTATCTGATTTACCTTTAACCCTAACAAATAACAATAATTAATAAAGTAACTATTCATAATGAATAAAAATAAAAATGTATGTATTTAAAAAATTGGAAAATATGATTCCAAATATGGAATCTATTTTTCCTTATTCAAAACACATAATTTTCAGTAATTAAATTTAAATAAATTACTGTTGTCAAAACCAAAAGGTGTGTTTCTAAAAAGTGAAAACTATCAAAAGTTTGACACGTGTTTATGTCCAATTTAAATATAAAATTACATTAAATGACTAATATTATATTAAATAACAAAAAATTAATTCAATTATACTTTACAACCAATCAATAGGAAAATATTACTATATAAATATATTAGATAAAAATGTTGTTTTAAAATATAAGGCAGTATTTTTAACTGTTCATTGAAATATGGATTTTATCAGAAAAATACCAAAAATTAAACCATGGTATATTTTGATGTCCCAATTACAAATAAGAATTTTATTTTGTCAAATATAATATATAAAAGTTACAAAATCTATATTTAAAATGTTTTTTCAAAAAATGGTGGTAAAATGACCTTTTAAAAATATTAATGTGTTTTATGCTTAAAATTGGATTCATTCACATTTTAAGCCTCTAAGATTTAGTTGATAAATGTAAAAAAATTAAAAAATGTGCGTAATAATATTGTAGTTAGTTCTATTCATTCCCACTAATATAGTGGCTAGGTGTTATCTAGCATTTAATATAATTATAATATTATTAAACTATTTTTTATAGTAACACAACGTTGTGTGCAATGTAAGATTTTGTAGAAAACTATTATTGAATGTTGAGTACACTATTAGAAAAAGTCTCACCTTTAATGTAAAATTGAAATCTTATTCATAAATATTACTACATATGAAAATGTTTTATTCTATAAATACTTATAATGTTACATCATTCCGCCCTTTTTGAAATTGCATCCTTGTGGTTTTAAAATTGGGCTCAGTAAATTTATTGAAAATACCACATCAAAAAAATTTAATAAAACATAAAATAAAAAAGATAAAAAGTGAAGTAAAATGGTGACTCAAGATAAAAAAACTAGGTTTCTATGTACGAAAAGAAGGATATGGAAGAGAAAACTAACCATAAATTTTGATAGAGAGTGATAAAAAACATGATGAGGAGAATGTTAATGACCAAAAAACCATAAAATTGTGATGGGTTAAAAAGAATTTGATTTTTTAGTAGGAAAATATAAATGGAAAAAAATTTGATTTAATATCCACTTCATAAAATTGAGTAATTCTATTACTACATAAAATAATAACCGAAGGAAATATACTTACTTGACATGTAATGTTTCATCCATTAATCTAATTCCACCAAAAACTCATCTTTCCCCCCAATAAATGAGAATTAAAGATGACTTGGTTACTCTTAGATGACTATAATCAAATTCTTAAGAATCTCATAATCCAAAATTGATGAACCATATATTTTTCTTATCTCTATACTTTTGGTAAAATCAAAATGGTTAGTACCAGATCGGATAATCCCCCAATGGAAAAATCATTTATAAGCATAAGGACTACTTTTAATCTCTAAACTTCCACAGAAATATCATAGTTATACATAGACCATTCAACAAACAAATTTCCATAAAATTTCAAAAAACAATATGAACTGAGATTGAAACCCAAAATTCAGAAGGATTTTCTCACATAGTTTTTCATGATAAATATTTGCATTTACCTCCAAATAAAATTGACTACTCATAAATTATCATATATAGAAGTAATTAACCTAATCACATATTATCTATGATAGTTTTATAGTTTCCATAAATATCCCAAATACCTATATGTCCAAAATAAACACGTTGATCATTTCAAAATATAATTCAACCATTACTCCTTAAATGAGATCCAATAGTATGATATTTTCCTTAGGCATATTGTGTTCTGAAAATATTGAATGTATCACAAAAAAACATTTATCACTTAATCGGCAAAAGATTTTATTATTCTGAGGATATCCATTTGATAAAACATAATCTCCCAAAATCAACCTATTCATGATCAATAAAATCATTTATCTAAAAATAATAAGGAATTCTAACGAGGGACATCGCGCAGTCTTATGGTTGGTGGTAAATCCTAGTAGCACTTCGGTTGTGGGTTTATTCCCACAGCTTTGTCCAAAGTGATGAGTTGTTACATGGACTTCACATTGTCATTTTTCAAAAACTATATAATTTTATAACTATCCCTAAAATGAGATAAAATCCTCAAAAATAACCACATTACATTTTAACCTCAAAGGTTATCTCATACATCACATTTTGGATCCCAAAAATTAATTAACTATAATTTCCTCAAAGGTGAATTTCATCAAAAAACCCATTATTCAGCTTAATATTCCAAATCATAAATCCTTTAAAGGGGTTTCTAGGACATTGATCTTATAATATACCTTAAAATTATAAACCCGTGATGATATCCCTAACCCTTACCAAAAAATCATAATGTCCAAAATTTTCTAAATCGTCCTCTAATACCGACTATAACACCCCACTCGTAAACATTACATAATCATGAGTTAATTAAATAATTCACATTGAGGATATTTTGAGGTTTATATTTATAGAGAATTAAGACATAACTATTACATTACATCTCAAATATTACAAAATAGACACCTCTACACCATCTAATTTGTTTCACAACCACAAAACTCCTAAAAAGAATTATTTTCTTGATAAAAAACTTCATGAATTATTTTTTTATCTTAACAATACTTTTACCCTTTGAAAGAGTTTTCCATAAAAATTGTATGTGTATAAAATGCTCAATAAGAGATATAAAAATAATGAAAACTCGTTAGTCTATATAAAATCTGATAACCCATTCAATGTTCTTTAAGAGGATGAAACAAAACATCTTCACATGAATTACACTAATAAATTTTACTCAATTAAAAACACTAAAACCAATATTAAGAAATTATAACTCCTTTAGGTTACATAGATAATCATATATATATAAACCTTTCAAATATATTCCAATTGAAATAACCATATAGTTGAGTTCCAAATTGGAGATCTATAATGGTGATCACCCTTCATATAAGATATATTTGGCCCACCTGTGAGCTATAACAACTATCAGACCTTCATATAAGTTATATTGTGATCACTTGTGAGCTATAATGGGGATAAACCCTTTGTAAAAGCTATATCAGGTTCACATGTATCATATAATTATCATGTTTCATTTCAAAAACATGTTCATCACAAAACCATTTTGAAAAAATATTCTAATCCCATATAAAAAACATTTATATATAAAACAAATTTCATTTAAGATCCCTTTTTAAATACCAACATAACCAAAATAATAGAATAAGGTATTTCTTTTCTTTTCAAATGACATTATGGCTTATAAAGGAAGCCAAATATCAAATAACTGTTATAGATGTGGAGAATTCCTTATCACCGTATAAATTTAAAAAACATTCCTATTTTCATTTTGTAATAAAAGTAAAATGGTTAATATAAAAATATTCAATTTTAATAATTTTAATTAAATTCAATATAGATATAAATTTTCCTGAATATTCCATTTATACCCATATAAATAAAAAATTTATTTAATATAATGAAGAAAAAAGATTTGATAATTAAATATTTAAACGTTCTAGGCATCCCATGCCACTTTGAATATTTAAATATTAATATATATGATTTAATAAATAACATACAAGTAGATAAAATATGGATATGAAATGTTAGAGTGGCTTTATATATGCTTTATAAAAGAATAATGGTGCATATTATCAATAAATGCCTCTTTGATAGAAGATTGAGACGAAGTCCCTTACCATGAGTCTAACTAGTATTGTTAGTTTTGTAATATCCTGAATAATATACTTAGGAAAATTTATCATTTCTTTATAAACTTTTTATAATTAATTTTATATCACTTATTACCATGTTATAGAAATTAGTAAATTGTTTGAGTTTATATGGAATTTTTTGTCGACGTTCGATATTTGAGTCAAAATTGAAGTTATTTTGGTGAAAATTATCCATGTGGTCATAATTACATTATATAAAAAATATTTTTTATGATTTAAATATAATATATAACAAGTTTATATGTATTTATCATCATCTATAACATTTGTAGATAAGAAGTGAAATGCACTGTTCATTGAGACGGTATGTCGTATGTATGCATGAACACTACTTTCATTTCATTGTCATATAAAAGGAAAATTAAAGGAATAAATAATAAAATATATTTAGGTATATTATTTTTCAAATATATTATTTGTGTCATATATGTTACATAAGTTCAATAATTTCATCCTTTATGTGTTCCATGTAAGGAATGAATGAGTCATATCACATTGAGGGAGCGGTAGTCCACACTTCCTCAAATGAAATTATCATATGTACACATTATGAAATTCATAAAGGTATTTTTTAAATAAAAAATAAACAATAATGAGTAAAATATAATTTATATCATATATTAATATTTTACCATCATAATGGCCACAATTATAGGTGTTAGGATAAAATTGAACTATCATCGTTTCGTGAGGCAATAGTTCACCGTACAGTGAAATAGTATGATCTATATCCATTAGATGGAGGAGTATTTAAGTGTAGTTAAATATAGTTTCATATAAACATCCTTCTATATTTAGGATACTAGTTTTTAAAAATATAATAAAATAAAATGAGCGTAAGGGGTGTAGACGTAAAATACATGTACGAAGCTTGAGAGAAGACATTACCTCTAAAACGTGTGCCTCCTTTTGATTTGAGCCAAAAGGCTTTCATGAATTGCCTATTTCTGAAATTAATAATTCTAAGAGTAATGGATTGATTTTGGGAGACTATTTGGGCATTATTTGGATGATCCAGGGGGCTTGAGTGGAGTGACTATGTGGGCAGAGGTGGGGCCATTTATTAGAGGGAGGACAGGCACATTTGGTAAGTCATGAAATTTTATTTTATTATAAACTGATTTTATAAGTATAATGGATAAAAACTGATAAAGTGTGAGGATAATATTAATACGGGTATAAATAGTCTCAAAAAATATTTTTTAGTAATGTTTTGGTCACAAACATAAGAATATGTTTTATCATTAACCCTTAGTCAAAAACATTAACTCTTACCATGTATACCTATATTTTCATAATATCTGGTTACTATAGTTACTATAAAATTCCAAGAAAACCATAAGTGGATCATTAATGACATATTTAACATTATATAAGTCATGTGGATTATTATTATATTTTTAGGACTCTTATATAATTTAATGAAATAGTAATTTTTTTAAACTCATTTACATCAATTTTGACACTATTTGGAAATTGATTTTTATTAAAGTCATAACAACATGATTCCTTCGAACCAAATGATTTCACTCATCCATATAATATTAATTCAATCCAAAAAAGGCGTGTATGGTCTAAAAATATTCATATTAATTTTATTTTTTTATTTTAAATATTATTTATTTGAGTCTTTCTTTAATAAGGTAATCACTGTATCATCATTTTTTCATTAATAAATTTATTTATGTAACTTATAAAAATTTTAAATAAAATATATTAATGTTGTAAATATTTTTAGATTTATAATTACTATTTACATTCAAATAGATCATTTATATAATCCAAATTGAAATAGTTTTTTTGGAGACGCGTGTTTAGGTTATATTTTCCTTTTCTTGAAATAAATATTATAAATGGTCCTTATCACACCCTTATGGATCCATGAGTTCTCAAAATAGAACCAAGTATCTCATGGTTGGAAATATATCATCCAATAGGATTATGGATTAAGAAATAATAGTTTTATATTACTATAATTTTATTTTTTACCCTTATTTAACCGATTTAACCTTTATCCATAGTAAATAAAAAATATTACTAAAGTTATTATTAATAATTGGAAAAAATAAAAGGTACATATTTACATAATTTTTAATTTTTATTCATAATATGAAATCAATTTTTTCAAATTCAAAACATTTATATTTTTGTAATTAATTTAAAATTAAGTCTCATTGTCAAACCGAGAAAACGTGTTTTTAAGAAATAAAAACTATCAAAAGATTGACCAGTGTTTATGTCCAATGTAAATGTGAAATTGCATCCAATGACAAAAATTGGATTTAATGATAAAAACATAATCCAATTACACTACAACCAATTAATTTTATAATATAACTACATAAATAAATTACATGAAAAGGCAGTTTTGAATTAAAATGCTGTATTTTTTACTATTCATTAAATTATGCATTTTATCAGAAAAATTACAAAAAAATTTAACCCAGGTAAATATTGATATCCCTATTATAAAGAGGACGATTATTCATTCAAATTTAACATATAAAATTAACACAAACTTGGTTAAGAAAGGTTTATCCATTAAATGGTCATAAAATGACCTTTTAAAATATTAGAGTATTTTTTGCTTAAAATTGGAATCATTATCATTTTAAGCCACTAAAATGTATTAGATAATTTTAGAAACATAAAAAAACGTGTAATAATATTTTATTTAGTTATATTAATTCTCTCTAGTATAATGGTGAGGTGTTAACTACCATTTAAAATAATTATATTATTTTTCTGAAAAAGTCAACGTTGCGTGAAATGTAATATTTAGTAGAACATTATTGTTGCATGTAGAGTGCGCTATTAGAAAAAATCTCCCCTTTAACGTAAAATTAATACCATATTCCTAAATATTATTAGATATGAAAATGTAATATTCTATAAGTACCTGGGATGTTACACATATAGTTCCATAGTCTATCTTAATTGAGGAACCAAATTTTATAATCCTCATATAAGAGGATAAATCTCTTCTTTTTTATGCTCAAACCAATGAAATGACCCACATCATACCAAACCAACCCTGATCATCTAATCCTTAAGGATAGTGTAAGAAAGGTATCCGAATTTAAAGGTTCTCATTATTGGTATCTCACTAGCCTCAACTCTTTGAGAATAAAAATATAAACTATGCACCCCTGGAATAGAAAATAAATAGTATAATGTGTCATAGTTCATGGATCATTCATAAAAAACATGTTTTATGTAACACCCCGAGCTTCCACGATACACCTCTCTTTCAATAATGCAATAGCTTGCATTGTACCCAAGTTCGAGTTCTAAAACACCGCGACTAATCAAAGTAGCCGTTATGAATAGTAATAACCACTTTTTAAAAATATAGAAATTTTATATTTCAAAATGGACTTCATTTTTGTATTCATAATATCGAAATTATCCTAAGTTGAATTTTTTGTAATTTTCTGAGAACTTCCAACTTTTTAGGAATAGTGAAAAATACTTAAAACAACTTTTAAAATAAAAATAATTTATAGTGATAAATTATACTATTGAGTGGTTTTAAAGTATAATTAGAATATATTTTTACCATTTTATCAAATTGTGTTCATTAGAATTAATTTCACTTTGAAATTGGACATAAACAATTGTCAATCTTTTGATATATATTGTTTCTTAAAAACACGCTATTTGTTGTGATAGCGGGAATTAATTATAAAATTAATTAATGCAACCTATATGTTTGGAATTTCATAAAATAGACATCATTTTTGAATTCTGAACATCAATTATAGCTCAGGGTGAAATTTTGGCATTCTTCTGAAAAACTTCAATTTTTGATTAATAGTGAAACCACTAAGTGGTAGTTAAATAACTAATTTTTATTTTAAAGGAAATATTACCACTTCTGTGATTTGATTTTCAAAAATCTGACATACATGGTTTTCATTAGAAAGTAAAATGTGGTTCAATGGGATTAAAATAATTTTTTGGTGAATAGTAACTTTAAGTTTAATTAATCGCGATTAAAGGTAATTAGTGAAATTTAAGGTAAAAATGATATTATAAAAACATGAAAAATACCTTTACACTTGTCCTACCCCTATTGGATGTGTCATGGACGACCAAGAAAATCCATGGGTCAACTTGGGGACCCCATGGAGCAACTTTGGTAGGAAAATGACATAAATAACTTTTATTTAAAATTAAAGTAAAAATTTCCCAAACATAAGTTATTTTACTAAAACAATTTTATAAATGGGGTTATACAAGTAATATTTTTTACTATAAATATTCATTAGAAAACTAAAAGGAGTTCCTACATCATCATTTTTTTTATAATTTTTAGACATTAAATAAATTAAATTATTTATGACACCATGATGATGCCGTGATTACCTCATTAATTAACGATTTAAATAAAATTAAAAGATAATGTAATATCCAATGCTTACACATGTAAAAAGCCTATTGGATTAGAATATTTCGAACCCTTATCACCTTAGCCTCGAATTATATAAGTTTGGGACCTTTAGAATCCGAAAATCATTGTATAATAAAATAACATTTCATTACTTTCCAAAAGTGCCCCTCCTATCCACTTATAAAAGGCCCCCACCACTCCCACCTTATTCACACTTTCAAGCCATTTGGATCGGAAAACCTCTTCCCAAATACTCTCCCAACTTCCCTCTCTTACTCCTAGAAGCCTCACTTTGGGCATAATTCTTCCCAAGGAAGCCTTTGGCTCAAATCAATAAAGAGTTACCCGTTTTAAGATAATGCCTTCTCTTATGTTATTTTGTTTTATTTTGCTACTCCAATCCCCTAAACACTTTTTATTCATTTATTTTGTAATAACACCAGTATCCTATATATACTAGGATGTTTTTATAATAAGTATTAGAGCTACACTTACACACACCTACATCTAATGGTTAAAGAACATACTGTTTCTGTGGATGGAGAATTTCTCACTCACGAAACGATGATTGTTCAACACTCATATAACACCTTCAAAGGTGGCCATTATGATGACACTATTTTTTATATATGATATATATTATGTTTCTGTTTTCCTTATTCTTATGTATTTTTTATTTATGGCATACCTTTACGATTTCCATTATGGGTAAAATCAATAATTTCATTTTATGAAGTGCGGACTACTGCCCCCTCAAAGTGATTTGAATCGTTAATGCCATATGTGGGATGTATAAAGGATGTAGTAAATGTTATTATACATTATATTATAATGTAATTATAGTATACCTTTATAAAATTATAATTTCATTGCATTAAATATGGAATAGAATTGAAAGTAGTGTTCATGCGTACGTACGGCTTACCGTCTCCATGAACGGTGCATTTCATTTCTTACCTGTAAATGTTATGTAATATTATAAATTCATGTATGTACTGGATATATATTATATATATGATATCTACAACATGAATATAATTCTTGATATAATGGATATTTCACCACATGAACAAAGTGTAATTATAAGAAGTTTATTTTTGACTCAAGTACCTAAGATTGACAAAACAACCTTTATAAAATTAAATAATTACATAATGTTCATGACATGGTAATAAGTTATATAAAACGAATAATGAACTTGAAAAAGGTTCTTAAGAAGTTAGAGATTAACTCTAGTTTATTATTCAGGAGGTTAAAGAGCGGTCGAGTCAAGTCGGACACGAGGTAAGGGAATTTCTTAACCCAATTTCCATTCTTTGGGTTAATCTCCTAATTTCAAATTATGATATGATATTATTATGTCATATCTTGTATTTGTACATTCTTTATGTGTACTTATATTAAATACACATAATATATCTATTTTATTTAAAAAATGATCTTGGTAAGGACTTCGTCTCAATCTCCTTTCATTGAGGCATATTTTGTTTTGTGCACAACTTTATTTTATACGGTGTATAAAC
The DNA here is from genome assembly GCA_963277665.1 of Viscum album. NCBI lineage: Eukaryota > Viridiplantae > Streptophyta > Magnoliopsida > Santalales > Viscaceae > Viscum > Viscum album. Next base: position 370,117,566 of record OY728160.1, on the reverse strand, counting down.
CACTTTGCCTTTTACGTTTATTCAAGAAAAATCCTTTTTATATGAATCATTTTACTAAATGACAAAAAGGAATGTTTTTCTTGTTGTACGTATGCGGCGACAATGACTTCTCTGCCTCTGTGATCACTATTTGAGTTTCGGCATCCTCTACAAGCCATAACTTTTTTTTGAAAGAAAAATAAATACCATGTTTTACTTTTCTTTTATTTTGGTATTGAAAATGGTTTTGAAAGTGTTTTTATTATATCAATGTGTTGTATTGATATCTTGTGATTGAAATGTGGACATTTTATGTTTCCTTTATGCATGTTTTATTTGATACGATTATGTTATGGTTTATGATATGTTTAAACTGTTCATATGTGGAATGAATTGGACTTAATAAGTGACGGGTGGAGCCTGCTATAGCTCATCAATGAATATGTAGGTCTCATGAGACAAACTAGTGTCTTGGCAGGAGTCCTTGACAAAATATTATTTGTAGTCCTGGCACGAGGCCCTGGCTACGTGGTTATGATAGTCTGGAATTATGCATTCCATCATTATAAAAGTGGTTATTGATATTGCATGTGATTATTCGACCAGTAGAATATCTATGTGAAGAAGTAAATGGGATTATCTCATTTTACTTTTTCCATATTATGTAGAAGTTCAAGTATTAAAAGTCTTTTGTTTTAGTTATACATTGCCTTAAATGTTAATGTTTATTTATGAAAGCTTCCACAATATTGTAATCCTTACTGAGCATTTGAGCTCACCCCTTTCAATGTTTTAATATTTTCCAGGATGTGAAAAGTATTTTATGAATGACCTGCAGGGATAGTAATAAGAGGATATGATTGTGGACTATGAATACGTTTTTATTAGTTTTTCACATTATGATGTAATGTATCATTTATGAATGTATCTAGTGTTTCCAAGGCTACTAAACTAATCGGTCTTTCGAGACTTGATATTTTGTGATCGAGCCAATGTTACGAAGTAATGCACCGACTCTGGGTAGCTGGGGTCGGGGTGTTACAGTTGGTATCAAAGGCATTTTAGTACTAAACTTTGAATCTAGATGTAGATAAACTCTGATTAGAGCACATAGCCCAAAGATAGAATTTGAGGATTAGTATAGAAGAACTTCCTAGAATTTTGGTATTAGAGAGATTTTGTGAGTTTTCCGAGAAATACATACCTGTCTGGATACGAGCAGGTAGAGGTGGCTCTGGCACAGATGTACCTAGGGGTAAAACCTGAAAACACAGCTTTGAGCTAGACTCCAACAAGAACTGGTGCACGACAACGGGCCTTGTTGCACTCTTGGTTAAGATACTCCCGGGGGATATGCTTTGGATAATTCTCATTTTCTTTACAAACCACTATAAAGGGTTATGAAAATATACTTCCTCAAAGAAAACTTTTTTATGATTATGGATTATATCCATAAATAGTTCAATTTATGTTAAGTATTTTATAAGTATGGAATTATGTATTTTGATTCATAAACTAATCTAGTTTATGCCATTGTTTAGAAATGGCACCTAGTGGAAGGAATGGAAACTGTATCAATGCACGCACTCCGTGTAGGGATTTCCCTCCTGCTCAAGATAATTATTATGGAGCTGGAGATACAACTGGTGCTGATCAACTTATTACCATACTGGGACAACTCACTCAGGTTATGAATAACAACCTTACTCGTATGGAGCACCCTGATCCGCAACGTGGAGGATCAATGTTAGAACGCTTCATGAGGCAACAACCACCATCATTTAATGGGGGTACAAATCCCTTAGTAGCTGAGCAATGGAAAAACTCCTTAGAGAAAATATTCCATGCCTTGGGGAGTAGTGAAAGGGAAAAGGTTATCATTGCAGTTTACCGCCTCACTGGAGATGTTGATCAATGGTGGTCATTGATTCAAAACACAAAGGAAGATGATGACGTATCGAATATGGAATGGAGGGAGTTCAAAGGTTTTTTTATTAGAAAAATACTTTCCTCGTGACCATGGAGAAGATATGGAAAGGCAATTTCTGAGTGTGAGACAAAAGGAGGATGAGAATGTCGCAATGTATGAGGCCAACGTTACAAGGTTATCAAGGTATGCTGCAGATTATATACGTAACCCAAGAAGTAAGATTGATCGTTTCTTTGATGGGTTAAAACCATTTCTCCATCGATCATTAGTCTCACAGTCCTTCTCGTCATATAAAGATATTGTCTCGTGTGCTATCAAGACAGAAAAGGAATTCTCTAAGTTTTATGACAACAAAGTAAAGCAAGAGAAGAAGAGAACGGTGGAACAAGAGACGGATAAAGGAAAAAAGGGAAAGAAGGATTTTCCATTATGAGATAATTGTTGGAAGAATCACCCCGGTACATTCCTGAAAGGAATGTGAGTTTGTTACAAATGTGGAGAAAAAGGTCACCAGGTGCGTGATTTCAAGGGAAAGAATGAGGCTATCAATGTTGAATGCTTCAATTGTAGGGAAATGGGGTATTATGAAAATGAATGTCCTAAGCATCAGGGAAACGTACCTCAGAAAAGGCCAAGGGATCAAGGAAAATCTTATGTTGTTACTACAGTTGAAGTGGAATAATTAATGTATTGGTGCTTTTGGACTCATGGAATATATTCTGGTTATAAGAATAATGTGATATATATAAGGATTGTACTGCAGTACTTGTTGTTTTCATTAAAGATTTAATATGATGAAGGTAATCATATTTTTATTATGTGACAATAATATAAACATTACTTTGTTTGGGTAATCTGATGTTACAATTGATTTTGGAATTTAGAGACCTTTTAGAGAAGGTCTGGACAGAGGTATTTTGGATAACTATAAAGGTTGGAATGGATTAAGTGGAACCTTGGATAGTATTGTTTAATGTAAAATAATTTCTGAAGATTATTTTTGCAATATTATAATACTATAGTTTTAGGAAAAGTACAACCTGCAGGTTGAGGGATAACCCGTCGCGTCGGACAAAGCTGCAGGAATCGAACCCACAACCATAGTGCGATATGCCCTTATTACCTACCACTATCCTATAGAAGGTCCCTGGTTATTACAAAATAGTTTTACTAATCTAAATGGTATGTGTTAATATTTGGAACCTTAAACAATTAGGATAAATAGAATATTATTCAGTTCTATTACCTTTTATAGTGAAGGATGGGTTTGTGGTAAAAATTTATTAAAGAATGAAAGTCTATATGACAAGTATGTATATTCCCTTACGTTCTTTGTAAATCTCCTAAATAAATTCATCAACTTTATAAAAGGTAACTTAAAACAAAAACATTGCCGGTTAACTTTTCCAACTGGGGATTCAATGACCGTTTAACGAGTCACAAGTTTGTGATTTTCTTATGGTTAACTTTCTCCTAATCTAGTTTTCTACAACTCTCCATCAGACCATGATGGGTTTTTTTTCTTCCATATCCATATTTTCATAGAATCCTAATATGGGCTATCTCGGGTGACCTTTGTACTTATCTTTCTTTCTTTTAATGTTATATTCTTATTAACCCTATTCCCGATGTGGGTTTTCCACAAAGGTATTTTCTATTTTCAACCTTTTATTTTCAAAGAAAATTTTCAAATTGCGAGGACGCAATTTATTGAAGGAGGGGAGAATGTAACACCCCGAGATTCCACGATATGCCTCTCTTTCAATAATGCAATAGCTTGCATTGTACACAAGTTCGAGTTATAAAACACCGCGACTAATAAAAGCAGCTGTTATGAATAGTAATAACCACTTTTTAAAATTATAGAAATTTTATATTTCAAAATGGACTTCATTTTTGTATTCGTAATATCGAAATTATCCTATGTTGAATTTTTGGTAATTTTCTGAGAACATCCAATTTTTATGAATAGTGAAAAATACTTAAAACAACTTTTTTAATCAAAATAATTTATAGTGATAAATTATACTATTGAGTGGTTTTAAAGTATAATTAGAATATATTTTTACCATTCTATCAAATGTTGTTCATTAGAATTAATTTCACTTTGAAATTGGACATAATCAATTGTCAATATTTTGATATATATTGTTTCTTAAAAACACGCTATTTGTGTGAAAGCGGGAATAAATTATAAAATTAACTAATGCAACTTATATTTTTGGAATTTCATAAAATAGACATAATTTTTGAATTCGGAACATCAATTATAGCTTAGGGTGAAATTTTGGCATTGTTTTGAAAAACTTCAATTTTTGATGAATAGTGGAACCACTAAGTGGTAGTTAAATAACTGATTTTTCGTTTAAATGAAATATTACCACTTCTGTGATTTGGTTTTCAAAAATCCGACATACATGGTTGTAATTAGGATGTAAAATTTCATTCAATGGGATTAAAATAATTTTTGGTGAATAGTAACTTTTAAGTTTAATTAATCACGCTTAAAGGTAATTAGTGAAATTTAAGGTAAAAATGATATTATAAAAATATGAAAATACCTTTACACTTGTCCTACACCTATTGGATGTGTCATGGGCGACCACTAAAATCCATGGGTCAACTTGAGGACCCAATGGAGCCACTTTGGTAGGATAATGACATAAATAACGTTTATTTAATGTTAAAGTGAAAATGTCACAAACATAAGTTATTTTACTAAAAAAATTTATAAATGGGGTTATACAAGTAATATTTTTTACTATAAATATTAATTAGAAAGATAAAAAGATTTCCTACATCATGATAGTTTTTTATTAATTTTTAGAAATTAAATAAATTAAATTATTTATGACACCATGATGATGCATTGATTACCTCATTAATTAACGATTTAAATAAAATGAAATGATAATGTAAAGTCCAAGGCTTACACTTGACCAAATCCTATTGGATGATAATATATAGAACCCTTATCTTCTTATCCTTGAATTATATAAGTGTGGGTCCTTTAGAATCCGAAAATCATTGTAGAATAAAATAACATTTCATTACTTTCCAAAAGTGCCCCTCCTCTCCACTTATAAAAGGCCCCCACCACTCCCACCTTATTCACACTTTCAAGCCATTTGGATCAGCCAAAATCTACCCAAATACTCTCCCAACTTCCCTCTCTTACTCATAGATGCCTCACTTTGGGCAGAATTCTTCCCAAGGAACCCTTTTGCTCAAATCAAAAAAGAGTTACCCGTTTTAAGGTAATGTCTTCTCTTATGTTATTTTGTTTTATTTTGCTTATCCAAACCCCTAAACTCTTTTTATTAATTTGTTTTGTAACAACACCAGTATCCTAAATATACTAGGATTTTTTTATAAGAATTATTCCTGCCAAACTTACACACACCTACATCTAATGGTTAAAGAACATACCGTTTCTGTGGATGGCGAATTTCTGCCTCACGAAACAATGATTGTTCAACACTCATATAACTCTTTCAAAGGTGGCCATTATGATGACACTATTTTTTATATATGATATATATTATGTTTATGTTTTCCTTATTCTTCTGTATTTTTCATTTATGGCATACCTTTACGATTTCCATTATGGGTAAACATGATAATTTCATTTTTGGAAGTGCGGACTACTGCCCCCTCAAAGTGATTTGAATCGTTAATGCCATATGTGGGATGTATAAAGGATGGAGTAAATGTTATTATACATTATATTATAATGTAATTATATTATACCTTTATAAAATTATAATTTCATTCCATTAAATATGAAACAGAAATGAAAGTACCGTTCATGCGTACGTACGGCTTACCGTCTCCATGAACGGTGCATTTCATTTCTTACCTCTAAATGTTATGTAATATTATAAATTAATGTATATACTGGATATATATGATATATATTATATATAATACATTAATATAATTCTGGATATAATGGATATTTCACCACATGAACAAAATGTAATTATAAGAAGTTTATTTTTGACTCAAGTATCTAAGATCGACAAAACGACCGTTATAAACTAAAATAATTACATAATGTTCATAACACGGTAATAAGTGATATAAATGGAATAATGAACTCGAAAAAGGTTCTTAAGAAGTTATAGATTAACTCTAGTTTATTATTCATGAGGTTAAAGAGCGGTCGAGTCAATTCGGACACGAGGTAAGGGAATTTCATAACCCAATTTCCATTCTTTGGGTTAATCTCCTACATTCAAATTATGATATGATATTATTATGTCATGTCTTATATTTGTACTTTCTTTATTTGTACTTATATTGAATACACATAATAGATCTATTTTATTTAAAAATGATCTTGGTAAAGACTTCGTCTCAATCTCCTTTCATTGAGGCATATTTTTTTTTATACACAACTTTCTTTTATACGGTGTATAAACCCCTTTGACTTTTACGTTTATTCAAATAGAATATTTTTTATATGAATAATTTTACTAAACGACAAAAAGGAATGTTTTTCTTGTCATACGTATGTGGAGACAATGACTTCTCTGCCTCCGTCAGCACTATTTGAGTTTCGGCTTCCTCAACAAGCCATAACTTTTATTTAAAAGAAAAATAATTACCAGGTTTTACTTTTCTTTTATTTTGGTATTGAAAATGGTTTTGAAAGTGTTTTTTTATAGAAATTTCATGTATTGATATCTTGTGATTGAAATGTGGACATTTTATGTTTCCTTTATGCTTGTTTTATTTGATACGATTATGTTATGGTTTATGATATGTTTAAACCTGTTCATATGTGGAATGCATTCGACTTAATAAGTGATGGGTGGAGCCTGCTATAGCTCCTCGATGCATCGGCAGGTCTCATGAGACAAACTATTGTCTTGGCATGAGGCCTTGACAAAATCTTATTTGTAGTCTTGGCATGAGGCCTTGGCTTCGTGGTTATGATAGTCTGGCATTATGAATTCTATCATTATGAAAGTGGTTATTGATATTGCATGTGATTATTCGACCAGTAGAATATCCATGTGAAGAAGTAAATGGAATTATCTCATTTTACTTTTTCCATATTATGTTGAAGTTCAAGTTTTAAAAGGCTTCTGTTTTAGTTATAAATTGCCTTAAATGTTAATGTTTATTTATGAAAGCTTCCGTAATATTGTTATCCTTACTAAGCATCTGAGCTCACCCCTTTCAATGTTTTAATATTTTACAGGACGAGAAGATGTATTTTATGAATGACCTGCAGGGATAGTCAGAAGAGGATATGAGTGTGGACTATGAAAACTTTGTTATTATTTTTTTCACTTTATGATGTAATGTAACATTTATGAATGTATCTAGTGTTTCCAAGGCTACTAAACTAATCAGTCTTTCAAGACTTGATCTTTGTGATCATGCTAATGTTATGAAGTAATGCACTGACTCTGGGTAGCTGGGGTCGGGGAGTTACATTTTATACCTCCATAAAAAATTTCATATCATGAGACAAGAATTGTAGTCATGTTATCCTTTACTATTCATCAAATCCTACAATAGTCCATGAAGAAAATTTGTTAGGTATAACATAATGTATTACATCGATAGGATAATTATCATTATATTTCATAATATATATATATTAATCAATACATATATACAACCAAACTTATATAATGATAAAGTGGATATTACCTTTTGTAATATATGATACATTTATATTCATAAAATAATTAATAATATTTAAAAAAATCATATATAAAAACTTATCTAACATATTATATATCAAATATTTCGATATCATATTTATGTTTGTTTAACACTTGAAGGATTTAGTAAATACATTACATCTCAATGTAATTTAAATCACATCACTATGTGACCACCTGATAAAACCCTCCCATATTTATTTTCAGTGATTGAGATATATGAAGCAATCTAGTATAAATAAAAGTGAGAAAAAGGAATCATATTACTAATATTAAACACTTTATTCATATTTAAACACTTTAAATAAAAAAAATAGAAATATTTTATGTTAATAACTTTTGTTGTCTATATATAACTCTTTCTATGTTCATAATCATCATTCCTAGAACACTTCCCAACAATTTTTTTAGGAAATATTCTCTTAAATAATGTACCACTTTGTAGTATATCATTTCCAACATATCATAAACTCTTTTAGTAATTTTATTGGAATATACTTTTAAAATTCACTATTATCATAATATTAGTTTTTAGTGTTGAAATTTCAGTGTCCAAAAACAATTCTACTATCCATTAGGAAACAATATCCTATTCAGGATATCTTTTTATGATACACAAATATTTTTGTTCTTATGAAATAAATCTCATTTCCATTAGTGGAAATAATTTTGAAATAAACTATCTCATCCATATATTATATGGTTTTATATGTGTAAAAATAGCTCTTTTAATATTTAATATCCCCGAACCCACACTCCTAAATGAATTTCTAAAATCATTTAATTTATAATTATATATTTGATACAAATAAATTTGATACAATTTAAACTATAAAAAACATAAAATATCCCTAGGATATATGGGATCACCTATATACAATGATATTTTGGTTTTTTGCTTTATAGAAGTAGGAAAAAATATTACATAACAATACACATTCTATTAAGGGATCATTAATTCCACAATATCCAAAATTTAATTTCCTTTATTTTGTCTTCATCCTCATTTCCACTCGTCCTTAAAACTAAATAAATAATCTTATAAAGAATGAGATGATGAAAAAATTCCAATAAGTGACATAGAAAATAATTATATAGATTCATTAGTCCATTAATATCCATAAAAATATTCCTCCTTCAAAAAAATAACCTGAAAATAAAAATATTCAAACCCAATAAATCAACTTCTCTTCCCAAATATTTTTATAAATATTTTCATATTAAATCCTAAATATAATATAAGAGTTATAAAGTTTTCCATTAAATCCTAAAAAAATAATGAATTTTTTTCAAAAAAATTTACAATTCACACTTATGAAGTAGAATGTTGCTTCCTTTAAAATATAACCACATTTCATACATTTTTTAAATAATATTATTTTCATAAAACCGAATATCAATCATAGATTAATCATGTATGTAACTAGAGGAATTATTTTAATATTACTCTTTCAACCACCCTTACAAATTAAATAACAATCACAGTTACTGTATGAAAAAACATTACGGATTCATATGGAATAACCTTCAGGTTTATAGGTGGAATAACATTCACAGTTACAAATTTTATAACCTTGATAATTAAAAATGGGATAACCTTCAAGGTAAATTCAATGAATCTCCATAAGAAATCATAATAATTTAAATACATCAGTTTACAAAATTCATTAGAGAGATATAATGGGCTCACCCATCATCATTTTATAAAAAATCCACCCTTCATCACAAATAATTCCCAATGACTATTACATAGTCATTGTACATGAAAAATTTCATCATAAAAACATTTTATCAGCCATAATAAAAACAATTAGTATTTCCTATATCCATTTACTTTAAAACAGACTTTATAAAACCAATATTCAATGAATCATGGAAATACATGTTTTTATTTCATTAAACTATATAATATTTTAATATAATCCAAAATTAAAATATTTTTTATGGAGGTGGTAACATCTATTGATATTGTATACATTAAAATGGAACACTCTTTTTTTATTTTTATCGAAAAGTTCAATATATAAGATGTATAAAGATTAATTTTTAAAAATATAGAATAAAATAATAATGTGAAATAAAATTTCATTTATAATTAATTTTTTATAAATACATTCATAATTTAAATAATATATACATGGATGAAAATTATTTAGAAAATAAGTATTTTAAACATTTAAAAAGATGTTATTAAAGAAAGGATACCCTTAACATGAGGGTTAATCATCGCATATTTTCTTTATCATCCAAAATAATATAAATATATTAATTATATAAATTATTAGGAACATTTTTAAATTCTATCACTCATTTTAACTTATTATAAACAATAACTTAATCAATTATGTTCTTCTCAGATGTTTTGACAATATTAGACTCATATGTCCAAAATGACTTAGGTAAGAAAAATATGGTCAAAGTGGTCATTATTGCATCATTTAAAAAATATTAATACTAATATAATTATCATATTTATATATAAATTATATTTTTAGAATCATATATGAATGATGGTTATGAAAAATGAACTACATTACAATAATGGAGACCATAGGCCATACATACACATTCAAATCATTTCAAATTTTAAAGGATCATGATGAAAATAATGTAAGTGTTATTTAACATTCATATAGACTTCTAGTTATAGAAATATGGAGTAAGAGAGTGAAGCCAACTACCTTTAGGTTTTTGTGAAATCAACACATCGCACAACTGAACACCATGTATGGTAAAACTTCTTCAAAACACCCTTAGATCCTTTTTTCTAACATCAAAAATCAATAATCACACCATTATAGAAAACAAAAAAGATCACTATGAAATTGAATTATATCAAGGAAATCAATAGGTAAATAGAAGTATATCCATATAAAACCAATAAACCACCAAGAGAGGAGACAATACAAAGAAATATCGCCTTCAAATAACCTTGAAAACCCTTATAATCACTTCCAAAATGAAAGGGAGAGCGTCCCTAACCTTGCAGAAGAATAAATCTTGAGTTGGTGATGTATAGAAGGAAGAATGTGGTGTTTTGGGAAAATCCTAACCATGCCCTATTTTTTAAAATCTCTATTTAAGATGTGCATGATTTATCCACATGGTTTGAAAATCATGTGATAATCATGTGCTGGAAGCTACCTCAAGAGGGTCCCCACATGGTTAGCCTACATGGTAAAAAAAATTGTGAACTGAATATATAGAAGCCCAATATCTCAAAATTCATAGTTTACCTAGGTGGCTTCATGACTTGTCAAACCATTCCCAAACCGTTCACCGTAATCGTGAACCAACCCAAATCCCAATACCTCATTTTGCAGATTTTCTCTAAGAAGATGCACAGTTTCCACAACCTTTGATCAAACCATATACCCTTAGAAAAGCCTAAAAACCATCCCTAAACCCCTCAAAACTCACCCAAACATTAGAAAAAAAATTTATACACATAAAAAATAATAAAAGGGATACATAACTCAAACTGGGGGTGCTACAATATCCCCACAGTTTTTTATTATGTCCTAAAAAAGTTGAAAACACTCACTTTTCTGAAAGAGTTTGAGCTATTGAATGCCATTTATTTCTCCCATTCCCAAGTATCCAATTTAATCTGACCATATCTCCACATAACCAATACTAGAATGATCATTTTACCATAGAATTTGTTCTCTTACCTATCCAAAATCCAAACAAGAACATGCACAAATGAAGCATCTGGCTCTAGCTCAACATGATCTTATAGAATCACATGGTCAAGATCCAGTTCATAATTCTTCAACTAAGATACATAAAATATATTATAAACCACATAGAGCATTGGTGGTAAATCCAATCGATATTCTACCTCTACAATACTTCCAATTATCTAAAAAGTAACGTATCTCGAATATAAAATACCCTAATTTCCAAACCGACAATGTACAATACAAGGATATATTCCCATGAACACATGATTACCCACCCTAAAATGAAAATGTCCATCGATGATGATACTCATATGATTTTTTGATGACTCTGAGTAATATGAATTCTCTTCTTGATCAACATAATCTTCATTGTAGTCTATTTGACAAGGCTTGATCCCACTATCGAAGTCTCACCTGGTTCCACCCAACAAAGTCGAGAAAAACATAAACACCCATACAATGCTTCAACTAGAGCCATATATATTGAATACTGATAACTATTACAGCAGGAAAAATTTACCAATGAAAATGACCCTCCTACTATCCACAAAAATGAATCAGAAAATCATGCAACATGTATTATAATGACTATATCTGTGGGAACCACATTGTGTATAGGTTTGTATTTGTTGTCACTAGTTTTCAATGGAATATCAAAATGAAGGAGATCATGAAGTACTCCGATGAAGTAGAGGAGTGGTGATTCAGACGATTGTTGTACTGATCGGAAGTTCAAAGAACATGTGTCAAAGGTGATACATTGTTTACAACAATGCAGAATGTGAGGTATAATCCATCCAAGGATGATTAAAGAAGAATGAGGTCTTTGGATGAAGTCCATGCAATTACTCATGATTGCATGAGAACCATGCAAGAGACTTCCTGACGAATTGAATCGGTTTGCATGAAGTACATCATACCGATTGATGAAGAAGACAATGTGCAAAGATTGGACTTCTGAGATAGTCATGAACATCACATTGTCATAGAAGATGATGATGCTAAAGCTGTTCCTTCAAAGACTACATATCACAATTGTTGAGGTTGTGATAAAAGCAGAAGAGTTGCTCAAGTATACAGATCACCAAGATGAAGCGCTGTTGAGGTGATCGTCCTTGTCGACAAAGCAAACAAACGACATAAAAATTTGTTGGCAAAAGAGTTTCTCTGGAGGCAGGTCGAGTTCGAGGGATGTGGTTAATGATCCATGTTTTGTCAGAGAACGTCGACAATGGAATGGATGATCTGGAGGCGGTACAAAAAGAGCAGATACAAGGTGGTGCTTTTTCCCAGTGTTTGCCAAATTTTTGGGCCTCAAAATCGGAAAATGAAGACATGGATTGTCTGCAAAAGGAGGTTCGCACAAAAAGGAAGTGGTGCGCGAAATATAAGAGGCTTGCGCGAAATACATAAGTTAGGCGCGAAAAACAGCGGGATGCGCGAAATGAGTGGAGCGAAGTTTTTCGCGCAAACAGTGTTTCAGAATCAGAACGCTGTAAAATGGTAAAAGCATGGGCTGCGCGAAAAACTAGAGCTGTGCGCGAAAAACCAGAAATGTGCGCGAAAAATGTTGTGCGCAGAAAAGCTGGGTGAATTTTTCGCGCAATCAGCGTATCGAATCAGAAATACAGAAAATCGGCGTAGGCAAGAGGCGCGCGAAAAATCCGAGATGTTCGCACCATGTGCGCGGAAAATCGAACTGGTGCGCGTAAAGTTAGCTGTGCGCAAGAAGGGGGGTTTTACGCGCAGGATCACAAACGTCTATAAATATGAGGTGAACCCCTCTCATTCGGAGAGGCACGACACTTAGACAAATCCTGAGCTCCGGCGCGCGGAAAAATTAAGGTATAGAGGGTTGCGCGAAAAAGAAGGCGTTGCGCGAAAAAGAAGAGTAGCGCGAAAAGCCTTTTACGCGACAAAAGTTATTTTTACACGCAAGGTTTGAATTTTACGCGCAAGCCCCAGGGAAGGGTGCGCGGAAAATTTGGGGGTCCCGCAGGCCTTTTGAAAGGTGCTTATCACTCTCAAATCTGCTTTGCGAAGAGAAGAAGAACAATCGTGCAACCAAAATCTGATCTGCACAAAGAGAGAAATATATCGATACACTCAGGTGTCAGAACTGGGAATTGAAGGAAGAGAAGGATATTTAGTGCATTCAGGTATTGCACTGAAGTAGAATATTGATTTCAAAAGAGCATCAACTCAGGACTCTGATGCAAGCAAAGTCTCATGCTGAACAGGAGACAAAGACTTCAATGCATATCTATTGAAGAGACCTTCACGTCTATAAACTGAGTGAGACTTCACCAACGACAGTGAGCCTGGGGGAGTCAACGGGAGTCACCCGAGGGACGCGGTGAGCTATCCCTGAACAATTGTAAAGGCAGTGAGCCTGGGACAGAGTGTCTGTACCCGAACATTTGTATCCGCAGCTAGTGAAGCATAGTGGATTTAGGTACGACCGGCAACCTGTCGGCGTATACTCCTTGGACGTAGCCCTCAGTGGTGAACCAAGTAAAAATAGCTGTGTCATCTGTCTCTGCATGTGAATGTTTAATTGCTGATCATATCCATCATACAGGTTTCAGTAGTTCCTACCAACGTGGGAACAAGATCCACAACTTTAAGAAGAAAAAGTTGCCACCCTGATTCACCCCTCCCCTCTCAGGGTGTCCCGGGGTCCTACAATATCTTCCTCTCAGATTTCCCATCCACGTGAGGATAATACATCATACTCATTGAGAAATGAGTACCAAGGGATTGACGTAGGGATTTACATAATTGAGAGGTGAACCCCATATCTCTTTTTGACATAATAAAAACTAGTACACCATACCTCTTTACTACCTCAAATATATAGATTTTAGATAGATCACCCACTATATGAGATTCATGAATATGGATGAAATGAGATGACTTTTTGAGTCGATCCATTTTTACCAATTTGGAATTGTGCTTCTGAATCATTCTTGGGAGGCCCATAACAAAATCCATCTCTATATATTCCCACTTCCCCACTAGGATAGGTAAATACTACAACATACCTATCATTCACTGACATAATTACTTAACTCATAGAAAATTCAAGCATCTTGAAATAAACATAGTCACATTATTTTTCATAACAACCCAAAATACTATATCCTCAATACCTTATACATTTTATCAATTCTAGGATGAAATTCCCATCTGGAATGATGATAACATGTAATAATTTTCTCCTTAAATGCCACAGGTATGTCTATCTGATTCCAAAATCAGAACACTAAATTCACATCTAGTTCCCATCACTAAATTGTAGACCCACCATTGAGTTTAGACCTAATTGCCACACATTCTGAATCAAACATTTATGCCTTTTTGAAAAAACCAACCAAATCAAAAAATAATTAAAATATAAATAAAACCACTACATAACCTTGGTATTAAAATTTCAATAACATGTTGGTAATAAAAAACATCAATAATTACTGATCGGATGCATGTTTCACCACCTTATTGTATGAATTTTTACTTAATGCATCCACCAATGTATTTCTCTAACCCATTGTGTAAATCTAGTTGAATTCAAACATTTTATGATACTCCATACATATCTTATTCATAAAATTAAAATCTCTCTCTGAGAAAATATTTTTCACACACTTATGATCAGTAAACACCATGAATTTCTAAAGACAGGGAAGTGTGTCCTTGTTTTCAAATAATGAACCACAACTGCTAACTCCAAATAATTCATTGGGTAGTTCTTATTGTGGGGCCTAAACTATCATGATCCATAATCATGACAACATGGTCCCATTTCATGAGAAAACACCCCATCCTTAATCCCAATGCATCATAATACACAACATATCCTTTCATTGGTTCTAGAAAAACCAATATTGGTGCAGATGTAAGGTGAATGTTTATCTATTCAATAGACTTATGGAATTTCCCTTTGCATTGAAATGAAACATTATTCCTTGTGATATATATCATGGGGAATATCATCATTATAATTCATGAACAAATAATCTATAATGCGTAGATATAATGAAGATCATATGTATCTTGAAAACATTATTCGGTGTTTTCGAAGAGATAACAGCCTCTATATTATCTCAATCCACCGAAACACCTTTATTAGAAATAAAATGGCCAAGTAAGAACACATATTGTCCCCAAAAATTAACCTTTGATAATTTGGAATACAACTGATGATCTCTCAAGATCTCTAACATTGTCTACATGCATTACTTATACTCAACCATTGCCCTCAAAATAACCAATATATCATCAAAAAACAACACAACAAAAAATTTGAATATGTATAAAAAATAAGATCCATCAATTCCATAATCATTAATGGTGCATTTGTTAGACTTTGGGGAGTAAATATATATTCATAATGTCCATATCTACTTTTGAAATCTATTTTTGGGAAATCCACCTTATTCACCTACAATTGATGATATCCTAGGCACAAATAAATTTTAGAGAACCATTGGGCTCCCCTCAACTCATTTAATATATAATAAATTTTTGGTAGTGTATATCAGTTCATTATCATAAATTGATTAATCTTATGGTAACAAGTGCACATCCGTAGTGTTCTATCATCCATTTTAACAAAGAACATCGACGCCTCCCATAAATATGTGTTAAGCCAGATGAACAATTTGTTTTATAACTCTTATAAATAAAAAATGAATTACATAAATTTTATTGGTTCCATGTATAAATTTAAAAGTGATATAGGACTGGTCCTCAGAAGGAGATCAATCATAAACTCCACTTATCTTACGGGTGGAAACTCTTAGAATTCTTCTGGAAATAAATCCATAAAATGATCATAAACTACAAAAAAATTTCTCTTCTCATTTTCCTTAGTTAATGCAAACAAAAAAAGATTGTAATTGATATGAGATCATCCCAGCTGTGAGTTCCAACAAGATAGTGGCACCCAACTTTCCCTCCCTCTCTCCTATAAAGATATGGTCAACGTTATCATCAGTTGTGAAACTAACTCTTCACACATAACAGTCAATATGGCCCATAAATATCATCATCCAATCCATTACCATGATTATATCTTAATCATAAATATCAACTACTAAGAATTATCATGTCAAATCAACTCCATCAACCACTATACCACATTCTCCATAAATAAATGATCGACCATCTCCTTCACCTAGACAAGTCTAATGTTTTTAAACTAAAAGGCATAATTTCCACATTTAATCCCAAAAAAATAAATGATAATAGAAGAAATGAAATAATTATACACACCCGTATCAAACAACAATTTCATAATGTAGGAATTCAAAAATAATAATCCCTTGCACTATGGATGGTCTCGACTGATCATCCACCAACTCTTTCTCGTCTCTAAACACCTACTTACTGGCCACACTATTCTATTTACAACAATACTGGTATTTTAATTGTTCTTAAGTGATCGTATTCCAAGAATCACCATTATTAACTATAAAATGTTGAAGAGGGGTATGATACTTCCTCTATCCCATCAAGGCATAAGAATCTTGCAACCCCTAAGGAGTGTCACGAACACCCATCCTTGGATCATTGTAACAATAACAATAAAGATAACCTATCTTTTTGTATTTATGATATTCTCAAAAATATGTTGTGAAATATTGCTTCATATGGCCTATAAATCCACACTAGAAACATTCTCTCTTACTCTCATGATTCGGAGGAAGATTCAATGATTATGCCAACATATTATATACCATAGTCCCATCCTGGAAAGAATATTCCCTCTTCCACATTCTTCTCGTGTTAGAGTTCCAACCATTTCCCATGGGTACCATCATGTTTCCATTCTCTGTGTCCCACAATAAATCCACTTCATCCATTATTTCTCTATTTACCATTTCAGTATAATCTGTTATATATAACACCATAATATTTAAACATGTTTACTACCTCAACCCTAATTAAAAGAAACGCCCCTTCCATGATTCACTTTACCCCACCTTAGGTGAAAACCATACCAGATTCATGAATTTTTCCTCATATTATGTCATGAAACGTTTATCCTTCTTCAGGAAAATTTTTTCATTTTTTGAATTTTGAATGTGTGATGATATAATTGTTTAATGAAAAATTCCTCAAAATACTCTCATGCCATACTTTGGTCCCATTTATCATGGAACACTAAATCTCACCACTGATGTGGAATATCCTCTTACATATATGCTTATAACATGAATTTTAAGTCTAGTGGTGTTCCTAGGAAATAGAACATTTGATTCATCCTAACTAATCATGCTTCCTTCCATTCAAGTTCTAAATCACACTTAAAGATGAGTGGATTCTACTTTTCAAAATAAAACCAATGATCCATATGCGTGAAATCATCTATTATATCCCCACATTCCTTGGCTCAAAAATCATTCACTATGATCTATACTAGCAGATGGTTTACCTAGGGCTCTGATGAAACCACATTTTCCACAGCTTCCTCTGGTTGGTCTCTATGATGCCTACTCAATGACATTTTTATCAACACAAAAAAATCACAATGAGTCTCACTCTCTATGAACTGAAATATTACAACTTCATATTCTACCAAATTATACTATCACAACCATGCCTTCCAAGATTCCACATTTCCAATGTTAAATCATTTTTGAAAAAAAAAATCAATCATTTTTTGAAAATTGACACATTTCCAAAATACCACAACCATTCTCCTTCAAAATCACACATTTGAAAAAAAATTCATGATTTTACGAAATTAACACATTCTTACCACAACATAAATCATTAATCCAAATGATATTTGAATCCCTAGTATAAATTAATTTATACCATGCATTCCATGATCTCCCCATTAGATACACCCTCAAAAATGAGATCATGCACAAAAAAGTGTAACAAAAACACTTATGTACCTAACTCCATGGTTACTTGAAGTTTAGAAATAAAGAGTTAGCTACATCCTTCAATGTCATACATTTAATTTTTTGATATTCTTACTCCTTGCTACCATCCCAACTGATGTAATAAACCATCATCGTATACCAACTCTGTGACCGAAAATCAATGACAAAGAATCTAAACATGAATAGTCTCACTTATAAATCATGGACCAAACAAACTGATACCACTTGTAACGTCCTACATATCTCCATTGTCTTGATTTGAGGCGGAGATACTACTTGGCGTTAGGAGACATCACCAATAAGCCAAATGTTGGAAATAAATGTCGAGGTACTGATGATCGGTTTGGGAATATTTTCCCTTAGAAATGAAAAAAAATCAACCAAAAATACCAATACTAAAGGAAACCACACAATTCATGTCAACACTATTCTAAAATATTTCAATAAAAAATAATATTATAACTAAACCATAAAAATCCATAATCAGAGTAACAAGTGGAATATTTAGAAAAAAATCTCGAATACACAAATCCAAAACTCCATTGCTCCACAACATGTTCCAAGATACAACACCATAAGAATGCCCAATCATCATAATGAACCATTATAGAAATGAGATACTTTACATTTTACTATTTCCTCGAGTACAACACCTGAAAAAGTTCTAGAGTACCATAGTAGGGGGTTAGTAATAATATCCAGAAGGTTTATTTCAACACTTCTAGAAATCTAACCTTTCCCAACGGTATCAAACCGTTGTGATAGGCCATGAAACCATTGGGATAGTCTAAACCTAATTGTTTCATTAACCATTGGCAAGTGGTCTGTTATAGTTCCTCTATACCAATGGTTCACATTGAACCATTGGTATAGGGTGTCAGATTTCAATATTCCCACGGTTCATTGTGAACAGTTGGGATAAATTTATACCAATAGTTTTAACCCGTTGGGACTTCTCTATAACAAATGGTTTAAAACGTTTGTATATCTCTCTGCCAATGGTTGTCAGTGGTGATGGATTTATGTTGTTCCAATTGTTTAGATTGATCCATATGAATAGAGTTATACCTACAGTTTTTAACCGTTGGTACAAATATACACCAACAGTTTGATCTGTTGGAATAAATCTGTACCAACGGTTTAGAACCATAGGAATATTCCAGGCTAAAAGAATTATACAGAGGTGTACCAATGGTTTTGAAACTGTTGGTATAGACCCCCCCCCCCCATTAAATTTCAGGCACATAACCTACTATCAAAAGTATTGCACACAGAAATTACACTACTTCCACCTGTAACCTTCAATCAAACAAAAACACACTGAAAAAATAGAAAACACACTGCAAACCTGAAACCTGCAATCAGGGCCAGCACATCCAATTTGATTGCCCCAGACCACTGATGAAAATGAATCCATGTTAATAAACAATCAAATAACATAAAATTCAGACCAGATAAACAAATGATATATTGTAATAAATCCAATGAGAAATTTTTGAACACCTAGCTTGGGAGGGAGTGAGGTTGATTAATGAAACAACGTCGTACCAAACCCACTATCACGGTCTGATCTGGGTGGATATGAAGCTAATTTTAGATCACTAATTACAAACCCATTCACCACTCTCGTCCCCTTGATCAGTAGTGAATCAGAATTGCATAAAACATTATCCCATATACAAACAACTGAGTAATGAGCACAATTTCAGAATTCAACATTCATTCATGAGCATCGATTAACTCAATCTTAGGAAAACAAGCAGAGTGACCCGGACCTGAACTGAAGTAGCACTAATACCACCACTCTTTGAAGAGGAAGAGAAACTGCAACAGTGGAGATCAATCAACAATGTCCTCCACCTACTTCAGGCCTAGATCATTATCCAGTGTTGATAGCCTCATTGTAGCACAAAAAATTACAATATAGATCTTTTCATAAAATCTGAAATATGCTCGACCGACCAGATTCAGACTCCTCCATGCTTGAAAGCATCAATAAAATCATCCAACCATTGATCCAAGAACCATCTTCTAGAAAATAAGCCACCATCCACCTAGGAAACCAAAATCATCCTGAACAATCATGGCACAAACCTGTAGTGGGATTCCCATATTTAAGTAGCAGAACACATGAAGAACCCACAAGCGACCTAGATTGTAGTAGCGAACACCAAGAAAGTCCCGACCAATGAACAAACTCTGAGCAGCTTGGTTTCTCATTCCCAGTTATAACATCATGGCAACATGATCTCAACATTCAACATTTCTGGATGAGTGAAAACCCTTAGGAGAAGCAAATGAATAGTCGAGCTAGAACTGAACCCGAGATAACAACATGAAGCTCCATGTAAAATAAGATATTTTAGAGGAGTGGGTGAGGGAAAAAAAGGAGGAGTCATCTACTCTAGGGACATTTAAACTCTATTTCCCTAGAAGCATGAGAATTGTATTACACTAGATGATGATTGAATTCCCATGACATCTAGGAATTTACCATTGTTCCTAATAGTATTTTATTTCTTAGAATGCCTGGGGATTGGTTGTAGGCATGCTGCAATATTTCTTATGGCCATTCCCCTAGAAAATAGTGCTTGAACATACTACATTGATATTGGATTTCCCCAAGAGGATGTTAATTGGTTTTAAATTATATACTAGTTGGAATGGTTTCACAACATTCTCAGAGACACTTCATCACTAGACGAGTTTGGTGTGGTCAATCACAAGTGTCACATTAGATCCTAAGGATCAATAGTGATTTATTTATATATATTGAATACTTTATAAATTTATTTATCTAAGAATATCACATGTAGCGACACACATTTTCTAGTTATGTATCAAAATATATTAGTGGTTTCATACTATGTTGTACTCTCATCATTCTCGAGAGGCCATGACACTTTGGTCCCTGAGAAGAATTATTACTTGCATATAGTATAAAATTGGGTAAATTATCACTATTACATGATAATGATGGAGTAGTTCAGATGGTTTGGTGATGGAGATAATGTGAGACTCGAGGATAGATTGGAGTCTCTTTTTCCTTTTATATTTATTTTTTATATATGGGGGCAATCTGGTGGGTGACCTATGTGTGTTAGTATTTATGTATTTAATTTTAATTTTGCTACGTATTATCATGCTTGCACTATTGTTTATATAATGGATATTGATTGGTTTATATTCATCTATTCTTGTGCACTATGATATGGGTTATATTCTACTAATGGTATGACCCTATAACCTCATAGTTAATCGTTATTCTCTAGTGTATGGGAATTCATGCCTAAGGTCAAGTGGTGACAAATTGATTCATGCACCACTTAGTGGATATGGACTAGGGAATAGATGCTAAAAGGGAGAAGATACTCAAAAAATATTCAATTACTCATAGGGTTTCACCTTCCAGCATGTAGATAGGGTATAAAAAATGGTATATTGGTATGATTTACTGCTAAGATCAAGGATGATCAAAAAACATCTCAGTTTATGGTTTCATAATATTATCCAAAGTTGGATAACCCTTATAGTCTTATATCCTAGAGTGTAGGGGTTTAATTTTTAAGGTCCTGTATCAAGGAACAAGGGGATAGAAGAAAAATAAATAAATAGGTGGAAAATGAACATAGCAGGTTTTTATAGCCTAGGGATTATTAAGAACACCTCATGTATGAGTGCTTAGAATTTACGGTCATAGAGTTTGGACTAATATATTTCTATAATGATCATGATCATGATCATGTACATAAGTATATGAAATTCTATAGTGGTAAATAATAACTTATGTGAATTTAGTATGTCTTTATCTCCCAATAAAAACCATGTGAACCTCTCACATAGATATAGATCATACTCTGAAGAAGGGGAATCATCAGGGAATTAAGCTGGGAAGGGGCATGACTTGAGTGTGTCACAATCCCGGAGATCTAGGATGGAATGAAAATTTTGTTGGTCTAGGAAATGATGTCTAGAGATCTATATGTATCATGAATAGTTGTAATCAAGCCATAATTCTTCCTAGAGGGTAGTGTGGTGGGATTCCAATGTCATTCAGGGATTATCCTCTCATGTGGGGACTAAGGTATCATGTAGTTTTAATAAATTCAATTGGGATAACAGATTATATTTTAACATATAATGGAAAAGTGGTTGAAAATGTATTTTAAAATTCCCATAAAATCATCCTTAAATGTAAATATCCAAGACGAGGATTACGAAGTTAGGAAATACAAATGTTAGGCCCATTTTGATGGTTCGATTCAAAATACATGAGACTTGCTACTAGAAAGAGACATTGACAGTAAAGTCTAAGCCATTTAATGTTGAGTCGAGGATAATCTTATAGGACCAAAATATCATGAATGATAATAAAAACTAGTCACATGCAAAAAAACTGAATGTACCCTCCCATTTGGGGAAGGGAGAAAACTCCTAATAGTGGAATGACATCTGATGTGTGAAACAGGTAGAATTATTTCTCAAGGACTAGAAATGGTTTGACATAGATTTTTTCCTTCAAAAAGTTGTCTTGAGAGCTCTTCTGATACTGGTAGAACATGGTACTTGAGTTAGTGTAGTGGTGAGGACATGTAAGCATTGGTAGACTGGGATTCAAGGAAATCCCCAAGAATATAATATAGTATTTGAGGTCATCATGAGGTGATTATTTATTTTTTGGGTATGAAACCGATATAAGTCTCACAAACTCTAGTGGATTATCTATTGTTTAATATATGAGTACCTAGAGAAATATGACATTTTTCACATGGATCGTGAGTCATTTTTGAGATTGGGGTATAGGTCCGGAGTGATTATAACATTTTACTTATCAGGTGAGCTATTATATGGACCAAATGTCCTTGTTGTTATTTTATATACATGTTAGGTGACAAATTTTAACATGTGTAGTGATATATCTTAATAAATGACAAATACATGATTGATAAGGTGTTGCAAGGACCCTTACTTAAGTGATAATAAAGTTATCATATTATAACGTGACATCTAACACTACCAAGATTGTTAACGTAGTGGTGAAGATAATGGTATCACCTTGAGTGATAAGGTTTTAGATGAACCCAACCATGAGTGATAATGGAGTGTTTTGAATGTGATATTATACCTACAATGTTTAATATGGTATTGTTTTAGAAAATGTATTTACATTGATCATAATGTATTAACATAGATGTTTGTTGAGTGAGAAGGTTGGAATGAGATATATAGTGGTATGAGACACTACCTGTAGTAGTATGGGAGATGTTGGGAGTTGAGTGATGACCAATATTGAGTGATAAGTATTAGTCTAGAGCTTGGATACATTATTCTATCCTACACATTCATGTTTTGGTTGAGTAATCATTGATACTCCCAATTTATAGAATTTGGGTATAGGATGGGTTTCATGTATGATGTTAATGCGTGTTTTTTTTTCAGAAAAATATATCTTTGGTTGTGTATCTTGGAAACCTATTTATCACATGATGACCTAGTACACATGGAGTCTTGGTGTCCAAGTTGGAACATGACAGCTGAAACGATAAGTTTGTTAAGGGTGTCCATGGGTCGGATTGGGTCGGATTGGGTCGGGTTTGAGGGTTTTATGAACTGAACTAGTAAAAATAGGTCAGGTTGGGTATGGGCATATGTGGTTTTTGTTTTGGAGCCAACCCAACCCAACCCGTCTCACATCGGGTTGGGTCGATCAGGTTGATCGGGTTCTATAAAAAAAGGATGCCGCCTCATTATTCTGAATGCCTCTTTCGTACACATCCTCGCGACTCCTCAATCTCATATTAATGAACATCAAGGATTTTACAGGGTGATCTCCTTCATATTTAGTGGGGTGTCATGATCTTCTTAATCATGTGATAGAACTGTAGTGATCTCCTAACATTTTGAGGTCGCCACCCATGAAATTTTCTTCTTAGGCTTTTCATGATCTCTATCATCGGTGGAATGCATGGTTAGTTTCAAGAGGAACGGCTATGGAGGGTCATGATTTTCTAGCTATGGTGGTCAATTTCAACAGGAGACTAGTGTGGGTCCTATTTGGGGGATGTGGGGGTGCTTCAGTCTTCCATGGATAGCAGTGGCGCTGAAGAATCTCATCCAGTAAAGCAATGATTGATTTTTTCCTCTGGTAATTGACACGTTCCTATCGTGGGGTGTGACAAAAACAAATATTACCTAAGTTAAAATGTAGTAGAGTGGATTACCTAGGTTGTCTCCAGAGAGGAGTTCACAACAATTAAGCTGTCACCTAAAAATAGAAAGAAGTCATCTTGTTTTTAGAAATTGTTTGATTTAGAAAATACAAGAAAGAAACTAAATAAAGTAAAATAATTAAGTGAACGTTTTGAAACAAATTGACAAATGATGTGATCTAAATCAATGATATGAAATGGTGATTAGGTTAGGGTCAGTTTTCCAATTGTAATTCTATCATTGTTCATTTTACCCAATTCTCCTCTGCTAAATCGTTAAGAGTGAGAATCCACAATCCTTTCTTCTCACTACCTTGGTCAATTAAAAATGTGAGAATAAACCATAATAAAATATTAGTTTGGTCTACTCTCCTTCCAATGTGTAATAGAGTTGTAGAAAATACCCCCAATTATTTTAGGCTATTCCCAATCGAGTCTTGTTTATCCCAAGTAATCAAGAACATTCACTACTCCTCACACACGTACCGGTGATCACCGAGTACTACACTACTAAATCCCGGTCTATTCCATTGTTTATAAAACAGAAAATAGTGGAGGGAGATATTGAACATTGACCAAATATAAATGAACAACAGAATCTAAAATCAGATACAATCGTACATGATAATAAAAACTGTTATAAGAAATTGAAACAGATTCGCAGAAGAGAAAAGAGGATTTTAAAACATTAATAGAAGGAACTCATTAAATAAAATATGGAAAACCTCTCCTTACCCAATCACACAGAAGTTTACCCCACCATGGTAAGGGTAATTTTGACTAAGGGGAAATAAGAATTCATTAGAAAACTGAAAAGAACAAAAGAGAGAAAACAAAGAACAAAAAATTTGATGCTCCAGAATCTGTACTCCAGAAGTTTGCCTCTGTTATGACCACATGCCGGCCGAAACACACCGAAGTCCCTTCTTATAGAATGTTGTAAATGAAGTTTTCTATCTACCCTAAAAATTTTATAGTCATTGGACAGATATATAGAATGATATGGCCGAATCAATTACCATTACCTTTCTGGCCTCCAAACACTATTTCACCCACTCCAATTGGACGCGCCATAATGATGCATGAATGAGCTCAATAATTTATGAAATTTAATTAGAGCCGTCCTTTTGAATTCCTCTGTCGACACCAGCTGGAATCACATCATTCTATGGTCGGATTAAGGAGATATTTTATATTTAATGAAGTGGGGTCCATTCTGCCTTCCAAACTGACTTCTCCACTTGATTGAATTTTCGGCACCATTGGGTTTCGAATTGGGTCTTGGACCAGAAGGAACATTTTAAGCCCACAAGTATAGGAATCCTAAAAAAAGATTCACTTCAATTGCACCCATATTATAAAAGTTATGCCCGAAAAACAGAAGCTATATAAAACTGACAATTTTACAGAATTACCCCATTTCACATTTAAGCCTTAAATACACTAAAAACACATAAATGATGAAAATACACTCACATTGAATAATTGGAAGGAATTAAATCATTGAAAATCATATAAATAATAATGAAAATATTAACTCTATCAATTCCCCCACACTTATCACTTGGTCTCCTGGACAAGTCAGAATCAAAATAAATTCAATGTAAATTCAAAACACATATCCATGAGATCCACTAATTTGAAAATAAGAAACAAAATATATCATGCCTCCTCAAACTGTATTATTTCATGTTCTTAATTTAGGATCATTAAATAAATTTACACTTCATTTCTCCTCCCATACACACAAAACACTTACCTAACATTCATTAACTCTCATTACACAAATCTCAATTTTTTAGCAATGTCTTTATCATCCAAACTCATACAAGGGTCACCATAGGCTTGATAAATTCCTACATCTCCACCCGATGTGAGTCAAAGACATATGATTATCATGAGGACTTGTTAAGGTTTTTCTATGGATTTCGGTTGGTAGGATTTATATGTGAAAGATTCTGAGGCAGAATGAGAGGGCTTGGCTCTTTTTGAAGCAAAATTGCATTAATCTAAATTTAACAAAAGTATGGTCTCCTCTTCACTCCCCTTAGTAGAAAATAAGCTCCTTCTCCATGAAATATCAAGGAATGTTCACACATTTCATCATTTTAGCAGCAAGAATTTCAATCTTCTCAAATATAATATTTCTTGAAAGCTCCATAAAAGGGAAAAGCTTCCTTTTTACATTAGAAGCTCCAGAAAGGCACAACTTCTCTCATCATGAAAGCTCCAGAAAAGGCATAGCTTTCAGCAGAATGATTTTTTTTTGCAGCAATAACATCTCTTCAACATTTTTTTTTTTCACCCAAAGTATCCCCAAATAAGGTAGTAAAATACAAGACATCTTCCCCCACACTTATGTTCAAATAGATCATGCAATTTCACTTCAAGAGCAGGTTGGATAGGGAAAATTGGCTTGTAATGTGGCTAACCTAACAGGCTGTTCATGGCTTTTATGGGCTACAAGGATTAAATGTTCAAGGTAGGCCATTATGAAAGGAATTATCTTGAAAATGGGGATTTCAAACCAAAGAAATTCCTCAATCATTTAAAACTCAAGTACCTCAAACCCTCAAGTTTTGACAGGATTAAATCGAATTCTGGTTAAATCAAGCATGATGTGGTTCTCTCAAGAAGTGAGGTGAATGTAAAGAATATGAAAATAATAGGATTAGAAGCCTCATGGGAATGTGATTTCAAATATAATGACAGTGATATGTGGTATGGGATTCAAAAAACAGAGTATTTTTCATGAAATTCCCAAATAATTGAACTTGAAACAATGTCATTTTCAGCATTCATTTAAGCTCAGTTTCGAGGAATAAATTATTTCACTCATGGAGATGGGTTTCAAAAATACCAATGATAATAATTTCAGCTCAAAAGTTTCAAAAACACATAAAATTTAAAAATAAGCACACAAAATTTTAAACACACACATGTTTTTTTAAAAACAAATAGAAAAAAAAACAACAAATAAAAATCCTACACTACAAAGGTTCCATCCCCCACACTTAAATGATGCAGTGTCCACAATGAATTCAAATGTATTTAACATGTAAGAATATTGGAAATTGAATCACAAAAAACATGAAAATATAAAGGAGAGGTATGACCTGATGGAGTATATTGATAAACAGGTTGGAGGAGTGTGATCTCCTCAATTGGCTTTGATGGCATGGTCCCAAGGAATTTCTTCAATCTGTTCCCATTAACAGTGAATGGATCCTTCAATCCATCCTTCACAATCTTCACAAAACCAAAAGGATATACATGAGTAACTATAAATAGACCTTCCCACCTGGAACAAAGTTTACCTGGCATCAGCTTGAGTCTTGAATTGAATAACAACACTTTGTCTCCTGGATGGAAGTCCTTTGGTTGGATCATTTTGTCATGAGCCACTCTTGTTCTCTCTTTGTAAATCCTGGAATTTTCAAATTCTTCCCTTCTAATGTCTTCCATCTCTTGTAACTGCAAGCTTCTCTCTTTCCCAGCACTTTCAAGATCCAAATTCATCTTCCTCACAGCCCAATATGCCTTGTGTTCCAATTCCACAGGTAGGTGACAACTTTTCCCATAAATCAGCCTATATGGACTCATTCCAATTGGGGTTTTATAGGCTGTCCTATAAGCCCATAATGTGTCTTATAACCTTTGGCTCCAATCCTTTTTATTTGGATTAACAGTATTTTCCAAAATTCCTTTTATTTTCCTATTGGACACTTCAGCTTTCCCATTAGTCTGTGGATGATGGGGATTTGATGTTTTATGATGCACCCCATACCTTTTCAACAAAGCCGCCATTCTCCAATTACAAAAGTGATCCCCTTGATCACTAATGATGGCTATAGGAACTCCGAACCTACAAAATATGTTAGGCCTGACAAAATCACAAACAACTTTAGCATCATCAGTCCTGGTGGCTTTTGCTTCCACCCATTTGGAAACATAATCAATAGCAAGAAGAATATAAGAATTTCCAAATGATATTGGGAAAGGTCCCATAAAATCTATCCCCCAAACTTCAAATATTTCACAAAAATTAAGTGGATTTTGGGGCATTTCTTGTCTCTTTGAAATATTTCCTGTAAACTGACATTTTTCACACCGTTTACAAAATTCATGAGAATTTTTTAAAGTGTTGGCCAATAAAGTCCAGATTCTAAAACCTTTCTTGCAGTCCTTTGAGGTCCAAAGTGGCCTCCACAAGCTAATGTGTGACAAAACCTAATGACTAATTAAATTTCATTTTTAGGCAAACATCTTCTGATCATTTGGTCATTGCAAATCTTCCAAAGAAATGGATCATCCCAGATGTAATATTTAGATTCAGATTTCAATTTGTGAATTTGGTGAGAATTTAAATGAGATGGGACCTGAGATGTTACCAGATAATTGACCCTGTCAACATACCAAGGTACTTCTCCTTCAATCAAGTACAACTGCTCTCCTAGAAGGTGATCATTTAGTGGTTCAGTGTCTGGAATCTCATCTTCAGCGGTGTTGGGTAGTCTACTTAAGTGATTAGCCACTTGGTTCTCAGATCCCTTCTTATCTTTGATTTCTATGTTGAACTCCTGTAGTAGTAGTATCCATCTCACTAGCCTTGGTTTTGCTTCAGCCTTCTTCATCAAGTACCTAAGAGCTGCATGATCAGAAAACACAATGACTTTAGTTCTAAGAATATACGATCTAAATATTTCTAAAGCAAAAACAACTGCTAAAAACTCTTTTTCTGTTGTTGTATTGTTGAATTGGGCCACATATAAGGTTTTCAAGGCATATGCAATGACTTGTGGCCTGCCCTCAATTCGCTGAGAAAGTACATCTCCAACTTCTTGGTTTAAAGCGTCACAAAGTATCTCAAATGGTTCTTCCCAATTTGGTGGTTGTATCACTGGTGGTGTAATCAATTTCTTCTTCAACTCATCAAATGCTTCCCTACATGATCCGTTGAAATAAAAATCAGTATTTTTCAAAAGTAATCGAGAGAAAGGGAGCGAAATCTTACTGAAATCTTTTATAAACCTCCTATAGAATCCTGCATTCCCTAAAAATGTTCTAACATGTTTCACACAAGATGGGTAAGGCAAAGAATTTATCACATAAATTTTTGATTTATCAACCTCAATGCCTTTCTGTGAAATGACATGACCAAGGACAATTCCTCTCTCAACCATAAAATGACACTTTTCAAAATTGAAAACAAGGTTCTTTTCAATGCAAGTTTTCAAAACTTTTTCCAGATTTTTCAAACAATGGTCAAACGAATTTCCAAAAACTGTGAAGTCATCCAAGAAAACCTCCAAGAAATCTTCAATGTGATCAGAAAATATACTTACCATACACCTCTGAAATGTACATGGAGAATTACCCAATCCAAATGGCATTCTTTTGTATGAAAAAGTACCGAAAGGACAAGTAATGGTAGTCTTCTCTTGATCCTCGGGGGCAATGGGTACCTGAAAATCACCTGAAAATCCATCCAAAAATCAATAATGAGTTCTCCATGACAATCACTCTAACATCTGGTCAATGAACGGGATAGGGAAATGATCTTTTCTAGTGACCTGATTCAGCTTCCTAATATCGATGCATACTCTCCAGCTATTCTGAATTCTCACAGGGACTAATTCATTCTTCTTATTCCTCACAATGGTTTGGCCAGTTTTCTTTGGGACTATATGGATGGGTCTAAACCATTGTGAATCTGATATGGGATAGATGATCCCGGCTTCTAATAACTTCTCAATCTCTTTTTTCACAAACTCCATCAGGGTAGGGTTCAGCCTCCTTTGGGGTTGTCTGACAGGTTTGGAATCTCCCTCAAGAAAAATTATATGTGAGCAAATGTATGGGTTTATTCCTGGGATATCACCTAAGCTCCACCCTATTGCTTGGAAATTCTCTCTCAAAATCTCAATCAATGATTTTTATGGAGTTTTAGATATATTATTAGCAATTATTACAGGTAATTTCTCCCCCTCCATAAGGTAAACATATTTTAAATCAGTGGGGATTGGTTTTAATTCTATATCAGGAGGATGATCAAGAGATGAAACTAAATTAAGGTTCTCCACATCCTATGGATTGACATCTTTCACAATAGAAATCATATCATCTTCATCATCCTTTAACAAATTATTAATGAGATCAGATTTTACCTCTTCTTCCAACAGGAAATCAGAACCTCCAAGAGTTTGGGAATCCATATGTTCAGTGATGTATTTAATGGAAAAATTCTCTCCTAATGATAAAAATTCATGAAACATACCTGATTCTTCAATTGGTTCTATGTCATCTTCATGGGAGAGTGTGAAGAGTGAATGATCATCTGATGGGTGCCTCATGGATTCAATAATATTGAAGTGGACGGTGCTGTCTCCAAACTCCATGGTAAGTGTCCCTTCATGGACATTGATAATGGTTTTGGCTGACTTCAAGAATGGTCTCCCCAAAATTATGGGTGAGTGTGATGGGATCCTATCATCTTCCATATTCAACACATAAAAGTCAGCAGGGAATAAAAGATCTTTGACTTTTACCAGGACATCCTCCAGAACTCCTGCTGGGAATACTGTGGATCTATTTGCAAGCTGGACCACCACTCTTGTGGGCTTCAAGTCTCCCATCTAAAAATAAGTATATACTGAGTGAAGAAATACATTAATTGATGCACCTAAATCGCACAAATCATTAGAGAAATTTAATGAACCAATGGTGCATGGAATAGAAAATGTCCATGGATCTTGACATTTGGTAGGCAATTGTGGTGTGATAAGGGTTGAGACGCTTCTTCCCAATTTGATCCTCTCATTCCCTTAAAGTATCCTTTTCTTGGTAAAAAGATCCTTCAAAAACATAGCATACTTTGGAATTTGTTTGAGTGCTTCAAGCAGAGGTATGTTGATTTCCACTTTCTGAAAGGTGTCCAGAATTTCTTTTTGCAGTGCTTCTTCTTATAACCTCTTTGATTCAATCATCCTTGATGGAAATGGTGGTGGTATATCTTTCTTCTGCCTTTGTTTCCTTTTAAATGGTGTTTCTTGTTTCTTCCTTCTTGGCCTATCATAATCATCCTCCTCTTTCTTATCTTCTTCCCAATGCATTTTCATAGAATTTTCATCATTTCTAGCTTCATTCTCACACATATTAGTTTTTATTGTTTCAGGTTCAATGGTGGATGGTGGTTGGATTTCTTTTCCACTTCTTGTATTTATAATACTAACATTCTATTTTGGGTTTGGGATTGTTTGGGAAGGGATTTTACTTGGATTT
This sequence comes from Viscum album, assembly GCA_963277665.1. Lineage (NCBI taxonomy): Eukaryota > Viridiplantae > Streptophyta > Magnoliopsida > Santalales > Viscaceae > Viscum > Viscum album. The sequence continues at coordinate 370,085,904 of OY728160.1, read as the reverse complement.
TTGGTCAGAAAGTCCATAAGACTCTCAAACTTATTGGACAAATCTTTAACAGTGTCTTTCAGTCCTTCAAACTCAGATTTTTGTTGGTTTTGAATTGGAGGTTGGGCACTAGTGGATGTTTGCTCATAGGGTCTTTGGATATTGGTTTGTTTTTGGTATGAAGGCTGATTATAGGATGGTTTTTGTTGAAATGGTGGAGGGTTTTGGAATTGATTCTGGAATGGGGGTTGGTTTTGAAACTTATTTTGGTACAGTGGACTAGCTTGATTCTGTTGATTTACAAATCCATATTGGACTTGGTTAGGCTCTCTCCATCCTTGATTTTGCTGGAACAGCCTTGGCTGAAAGGCTGCTGCACATGTTTCCATTCCCTGTATTTCAGAACATTGGTCAGTAAAATGATCAGGTGATGAGAATAAACCATATACCTTAGCTAGCGCTTGTTGGTCACTAACTTGCTTCAAGGCCAACTGTCTCACCAAACTAGTAAGCTCTTCAATCTTAGTTTCTAATAAGGGTGATGGATGAGAAGTGTGTACCTCATGAATACCTCTTGTTCCAATACCTCTTGTTCCAAATTGCTGCGAGTTTTGGGAAATCATCTCAATCAAGCCCTTGTCTTCTTCTGGTGACATGTCAATCAGTGCACCTCCAGATGATGCATCAAGAAGGTTTCTGTCATTGTCCAGTAGTCCTTGATAGGAGAAGACAAGAAAGTGGTGTTCCTCAATGGCTTGATGTGGACAGCAGGCACATAGCTTCTTAAATCTCTCCCAGTACTCGTAAAGAGTTTCTCCAGATGATTGTCGTATGGTGTATATTTCCTTACGAATGGTTGTGCTTCTAGAGGTGGGGAAGAATCTTTGCATAAAACATCTTACCAGGTCATTCCAGTCATGTACATCCCCAGGTTGTAGGCCGTACAACCATTCTTTAGCAGCTCCATCTAATGAAAACGGAAATGCCTTCCACTTAACCTGATCCTCAGTAATTCCACGGGGTATAAAAGTTTAGCACACATGTGTGAACTCTTTAATGTGTTTGTTTGGATCTTCACCTGCCAAACCATGAAAATTTGGAAGCAAAGGAATCGTGTTAGGTTTCATTTCAAAATCATTTTGTAACACTGGCATGAAAAGTTGATTGTTTTGATTATGGAATTGTGGTGCACAGAGGTCTCTAAGTGTTTGGTTTTGATTTTCAGCCATGATGACAGGCTCATAGTGAACACTTAAAGTTTCACTTCAGTCTGAAAAGGGAACGTCCTCAAATTCAGGTTCAAAATTAATGTTTCTAAGTCTATTCAACAAGGTTCTTTCAATTTCAGGATCTATGGGTAAAGGTTCAGTTTTTGAGGTTCTAGTCATGCAATTTTTAAGAGAAAAGATGAAAAGAGAGAAAAGAAAAGAAAAGAAATGTTGGCACTACCTCCCCAGCAACAGTGCCAATTTTTGACATGTGCCTATCGTGGGGTGTGACAAAAATTTTTTTTACCTAATTTAAAATGCAGTAGAGTGGATTACCTAGGTTGTCTCCAGAGAGGAGTGCACAACAATTAAGCTGTCACCTTAAAATAGAAAAAAGTGAGGTTGTTTTTAGAAATTGTTGGATTTAGAAAATACATGAAAGAAACTAAATAAAGTAAAATAATTAAGTGAAAGTTTTGAAAAAAATTGACAAATGATGTGATCTAAATCAGTGATATGAAATGGTGATCAGGTTAGGGTCAGTTTTCCAATTATAATTCTATCATTGTTCATTTTACCCAATTCTCCTCTGCTAAATTGTTAAGAGTGACAATCCACAATCGTTTCTTCTCACTACCTTGGTAAATTAAAAATGTGAGAATAAACCTTAATAAAATCTTAGGTTGTTCTACTCTCCTTACAATGTGTAGTAGAGTTGTATAAAATACCCCCAATTATCTTAGGCAATTCCCAATCGGGTCTTGTTTATCCCAATTAATCAAGAACATTCACTACTCCTCACACATGTACCGGTGATCACCGAGTACTACACTACTAAATCCCAGTCTATTCCATTGTTTATAAACCAGAACCTAGTGGAGGGAGATATTGATCATTGACCAAATATAAATGAACAACAGAATCTAAAATCAGATACAATCGTACATGATAATAAAAACTGTTATAAGAAATTGAAACAGATTCGCAGAAGAGAAAAGAGGATTTTAAAACATTAATAGAAGGAACTCATGAAATACAATATGGAAAACCTCTCCTTCCACAATAACACAGAAGTTTACCCCACCATGGTAAGGGTAATTGTGACTAAGGGGAAAGAAGAATTCGTTACAAAACTAAGAAGAACAAAAGAGAGAAAACAAAGAACAGAAAATTTGATGCTCTAGAATCTGTACTCCAGAAGTTTGCCTCTGTTATGCCTACCATCCAGCCGAAACTCACCGAGGTCGCTTCTTATAGAATGTTTTAAATGAAATTTTCTATCGACCCTAAAAATTTGAGAGTCAGTGGACAGGTGTAAAGAAAGATATGGCCGAATAAATGACCATTACTTTTCTGGACTCCAAACACTATTTCACCCACTCCAATTGTACGTGCCATAAGGAAGCATGAATGATCTCAATAATTTATGAAATTTAATTCGAACCGTCATTTTGAAGTCCTCTGTCGACACCAGCTTGTATCACCTCATTATAAGATCGGATGAACGAGATATTGCATATTTAATGAAGTGGGGTCCATTCTGCCTTCCAAACTGACTTCTCCACTTGATTGAATTTTCTGCACCATTGGGTTTCGAATTGGGTCATAGTCCAGAAGGATCATTTTAATCCCACAAGTATAGGAGTCCTAAAAAAATGATTCACTTTAATTGGACCCATAATATAAAAGTTATGCCCGGAAAACAGAAGCTATATAAAACTGACAATTTTACAGAATTACCCCATTTTCACATTTAAGCACAAAATACACTAAAAACACATAAATGATGCAAATACACTCACATTGAATAATTGGGAGGAATTAAATCATTGAAAATAGTATAAATAATAATGAAAATATTACCTCTATCAGTAATCTTAGGAGATGATGATGAACCGAACCCAAAAGGCAGCGGTCAGTGGAAGGTTTGGTAGTAGGATTCCATTTCTCTCTTCTAGAGGTATTTTGTATTGGATTTGGGGTCATTTTTTGGAAGTCACAGTGGAGACTGTGGTGGAGGAGGTGGTGGTGTGCGAGTCTGCGCTGGTCACACCATGCAGTGGTGGTAGTAGAGGAGGAACACAGGCGAGGTCGAGGCATGAAATGCATGGTATGGAAGAGGGGTTCTGGAAGTGGTATGGCCCTATAGCAGTGGCAACGAAGGGTGGCGTGGTGGTGAAAGAGATGACACTAGTAAAAAACACAAAGGGGTGTCCTAGAGGTCAAGAAAACACCCCAAACGGGTTTCTCTATAAGATAAGGACACATTGGACATGATAGAACAAATCAACTATTTAATATTCTATAATAAGGGATCATCAGAATGTTGTAGTGAGTGGCACAATGACACAACATCTAAAGGGAAAAGAAATGATGGAAAATAAACATTCACCCTGAGAATCCATTTAAAAATTCATTCAATTCACATAAACATGCAATTTTCATTTATAATATTCAAAGGGTGAAAAGGAAAGTTTCATGGTCAAGGCATATGCCTACTCGAGAAATGTCATTTGAGCTAAAAAAATTATAAGATAGTTTATATTATTAAAATAAAACAAATACTAACTAGCCACAAAACAAACACCAACAAGAGGCATATGGACAACTCAAACAAAAAATAAACATGATACAAATATCTATCATTACTCAATCGTTTAGAAGATAGTGCACCTCCATTGGAGGGATTTTATTGTAAAATCATGGAATTGCTTTATCAGAAAATTCATTTAAAAATATTTAACATTTATTCTAAACCTCATTCAACACAAATCAAATGCAATAAATTAAGCACATAGATCAACATAACTATCATTATGGGTTTTCACAGAGAGTTCACCCCCGTTGATGGGGTTTTATTATAAAAACACGACTTTATGTATAAAATGAAACAATTATATTATAGAACACTTATCCAACATATGAATTTCAATAAAATTATGGATAATTAAGAAAGAAGCTAAATTAAATTTAAGACATTCATGAATTAAAGAGGCAAGGAGAGAGACCCTACCTCAATGAGAAACCAAGCCGTCATCTTTGGATCTTGGAGATTTCTAACTAAAATATGATGATCGCCCACTAGTTATACACACCTTCACAAACATACAAGGACACCTAGCCCTTATGCACACATCTGTATGGCCATGATCATATGCAAGGGGATCCTTGCACATATGCTTATATGCATATAACAGTCTCCACTCACCTGCATATGAATTTATATATATATGCATGGGCACATCCTGCCCCATATGTGCGTAATAAATTCCATAGTTTACTATACACGTAACGGGGGAACCCACATACATATACTTACACACATATGCACACGCAGGTGAGTCTCCCTAGACTTGGAGACTTGAAACCAATGAGTAGGGATCAACGCACTACACAAAGGATATTAAGAACATTTAAACACGTAAAGGATGCTACATAACCGGTGAGAAACCAACAAACAACATTAAATACTTAACTCAAATGGCAACGGAGAACCAAATACTTCTGAACCAACAAAAAACAATCCAACGCCCTACCAAAAAAATAATATAAAGTCAAAAACACTGAAATCCCCAAATACATGAGGTGCGTGATATGTAGTAACCATAGAATCTTACCTCAAATCAAAGAAGGGGGACTGAAACAATCTAAACCCCTTATGGCCCCCTTCATAGAATATAACTACCATTTGTCCATAGAAAGTAGTAATAGACCTAAGTGGCCAATGCGTTAACTAAATAATATAAAATATAAACTAAAACATACCTATATCATGTGACTATACATGTCACCGCCCATCATATAAGAACCACAATGCCCCATGAGTCAAATCATGTTTCTGCAAGCAAGGGGAAGATAGATCCATGTTTCAAAATGATATTATCAAGTATTACATTAATATTAATTAACAATTACTCTTCCTATTAATGATATATAATCAATTTGGTTCGAGTTTCCGCTTACTTTGTTTTTGTTTGATATAAGTTTTTTTGGGAGATTTCCATTAGATATATTTTGTCTTGTTTTTAAATATATTATCTTGGAGAATTTCATTCATTTGGCTTCTAGTCGATCACAGAATTAATAATAATATGTAAATACATTTGGTTCATTAATTGTTGAAGTGAATATGCAATTTTCATACAATAATAAACATGTGAAATAAAATAAAACAATGTTTCCTTAACAAAAACATGTTTAAAATGCGAGAATCAAGAATGTGAAAAGAAAATCAAACACTATTGAGCTACAAAAAAAATTCTCTAGTGTTGAGAAAAAAGGATCAATCAGTGTTATAACATAGAAGTAGATAAACCCACCTTATTAATGTTGATATAAAAAATCAAATAGAAATGTAACATAACACACACTTCATATATATATATTTTTGTAAAGGAATATAATTTTTCAAAATGAATCTGACATATAGTGTTGTAATTCTGATATGTCACTCCCAATGTATCCATGAATTTCGATTTCACAAAGCACCAATTGAAAATTCCTATTAAATAAATAATAAAATTGATTTCTGGAAAAACCCCTTCAATGAATATGATCCCTTGAATAACTTTATGGATCAATGTGAAAAAACAGGAAGGGATGAATAACCGTTCCGAATTATAGAAAAATCGATGAATAACCTTTTTTAATACTAATTATAGCAAACATTGAATATTAAACAGAGAATAAACCTAAAACAGAATATGAAACAATGATTTTGGGTTCCCCTATTCCTAATTATTGAAAAATATCTATCACAAATGATTGATTTCATTATAATTTAGTGAAATTAAAGAATGACCCTAAAACATACACTTCTGAAATCAGAAATTCTACCTCTATGCACTTCTTTCACATGAAATGCAGAGTGCAGAGTTTGCGGAGGAGGGGGATGAGATAGCCTCTAGGTCTTGGGATGGGAGGATGAAAGTGGTGAGCGACGATGAGCGGGGAGCAGTGAGCGGCAAGCTAGGAGCGGTGAGTGGTGAGCGGGAGTTGGAATGGGAGGTGGGGAGCGCAAGGGGGATGAGAGCGGCGGTAGGGGGGTCCGGACTGGAGCTGCGGTGAGGGGGTTCAATAGGATCATTGCTATATGACTAGAGAAGTGGGGTGTGAGGGACAGTGTTGATGGGAGAAGGAGCCCGATGGAAATCCAGTTTATGTGTATCTATCCCAATGGTTCATATGAACTGTTGGAATTTGAGGTGGTTTTTTCCAACGGTCCACTAAAATAGTTAGGAAAACCCAACATATATTCCTCTATGACAATGTTTTTCACATAACCATTGGTTCACTACTACTATAGTTTTTTTAACCCAATGGTTTATTCAAACCGTTGGGAAAAAAGTGTTGGTATATATGTGATTTCTACTAGTTCAAATGGATTCCCTATACACACCAATAGTAAATAAAATGTCAGTACCATTACATAAACAATTTATATAAAACCATGAGACAAGGATAAAATTTCTACCAAGCCAGAAAAACCCTTACCAAACCATTTTACCCAAATGAACACATTACCAAGGAGAGAAACCAAACAAATGATTAAACATTTCCCTAACACATAATAGAACATCTTAATTCCTCTTGTGTGGCCAAATTAAAATTCCAATCCTATTCATAAGTTCCATACAACCAAACTCAGGGTAACCATGATTGAAGATCCTTTTGTCCATCCATGTCCACCCTTCTTCCATTATATTGGAACTCCACATCGTCTTAATTTTGATGGTAGTTCTTCATTCCCATTATACATCCCCTTTTCATAGTTGTACTTCCTTCCCACTATCTCCACATTTCCACCCATGTATACCCTGAAAGCCATCAACATTTACCAAAATAACAACAACATGCAAGTCAATAATTACCAAGATCATGTCAACTAACACATTCCAATACATACTTCCTAAAAATATCCAAAACCAAACAACCCTTTATACTAGTCAACAATACCAAAAATGTACCAAAAACACTTCAAATAATCAGTCACTTATTGAAAACACCCAAAATCCATTATCCCTGCCGACCACCTTTCAATAAGTCAAATTTCTTTTTGAATAAAATTTTTAAAAAAAATTTCCATAAAAAATAGAGATAACAATTTTAAAATAAACATTTTTAAATCCAACATAAAGAAACTTTTCACAGCCATAACCCATTTTCTTTAAAATATAAAAATCATCACAAAATGGGTTTCAATCCAGTTTTTCAAATCACATTCACAATAAATTTCAAAAAATAATCAATTAATTAAATTTGATCCTTTTAGTTTCAGAAAAATTTAGTTGATATTGAATACACCTACCTCCAGGGTTTTGTGAAATCAACCCACCGCACAACCACACTCCAAATCCATGTGAAACTTCTACAAACCACCTTAGATCCCTTTCACTGACCTCAAGATGACAAAGCAAACCATTATAGGCTAAAAACCTATATCTACATGAGATGTAAGATGATATTGGAAACTGGGAGAGAAAGAGATGTGGATATAGAGGAAACCACTAAACCACCAAAAGAGGAGACTTACTAATGGAAAATCTCAGTTAGATAACCTTGAAATCCCTTAGAATCACTTCCAAAATGAGTGGGAGAGCCTTACTATCCTTGTCAATGAAGGACTCATAAGTTAGGGCCACATAGGGGGAACAATGTGGTGTTTAGGGAAAATAGTGGTCGAAAAAGCCATTTTTATAACCCCTTTTTAATTCATTAATGATTGAGCCACACGGTTGGGACAATAGTGAAATAATTGTGTGCCTACTACAACTTCAAGAGGGACCCCATACTATCGTCTAGTACGGTTATAAAAATCATGCACCAATCATGTGGAATCACATTGTCTCAAAATACATAGTTGACCTATGTGGCCGCACAGTTTGGAAAACCATTCCCAAATAGTTCACCACAACTATGTGTTAACACATAGGAAAAATACTCCTTGTTCATTGTTTCTTGGAGAAGCATTATGGTTTCCACAAACCATGCTCAAGACCTACACTCTTAGAAAATCCTTAAAACCTTCCCAAAACCCCTAATAAATATCCCAAACAATACCCAACAATTTTATACCCATAAAAAGAAATAAAAAGGCTTGCATACCTCAATATGAGTGTGCTATATGGGTAATGGATATAAAATCCCCTTAGACCTGTATATTTCATCCTTAACTTTCTAAGATACCAAGTACCAAGTTATGAACTATATCATATCCCTCTTCATGTCATCCCACCGAAAGTATTATTCCAACTCTCTATAAATATTCATAATTCTAGGATTAATAGAGAATGAAGAACTATGACCTTCCTCTAATAGCTCCTTCTTCAATTCTGGTATGAAAAATAGACATACATAGTTCCCAAACCTTATCATTCCATCCTAATCATGGTTAAACTCAAGAACATTTCAAACCTCAATCTATCACTATAAATCATCCTTATACTCCTTTTTAATCTTTACATTGATAGAGGGTTGAATATTCAATTAAGAAATATATATTTCTCCCCTTCCATCATGATTTCTAGATCCATCCTTAGAAAATAAAGAAATATTAGATCTTTTTTTTATCCTCATCATGGATAAGATTTCATGATCCTTTCTAATCAATGAATTGACAACCTTGAATAATCTCCTTGGGTGGTAATGTATTGTGCAGCGATAATCCTTTATCGTCTCTAACTATCTCATTTGGATCATGTTCAACTCCTTCTATGAAAATATATACTTCTAATATTTTTGGTCAGCATATATATCACAATTTTCTCAGAAAATATAATTATCCTCTCTCTTTAATGAAAAAAAGACCATATAAAACTCTATATAATGATTTGGATATTTTTTCCCATGAATCATCAGTTGTCACGAGGAATAAGAGATAACCATGTTATTCAGTATAATAACAAATCGTAATATCTTCATGGATGCATCACTATATATTTCAAACCAATACCCACTATAGGTTAATGTATGAATAGGTGCGCTAACAAACATTATCTTTAGATCCTTGAGTTTTTCATCACATTCATATATCCAAAGGAACTCGGAACCCTTCTAAGATAACTTGGTTAGAGGATTAGAGATTCTTTATTTTTTTTTAAACTCATCAATACAATCTTGGTAATCCAAGAAAATTTTGGATCTAAATCACCACGATTTGTCGAGGACAAAATTGATATTATATGTCCAAAAATGAAAACTTTTTATCCACTGTTCACTTTTTGTACATTATTTATACAATTTAACCTTCCTTGGGGTCGTTAGTACAATTTTGATGTGGTCTTAATGCACCTCCTTGATCTTTGAATTGATAATAATATCATCTATACCCACAACCATAAAATGATTGAGGTAATCTCTAAAGAGTTTATTCATCAAAATCATGAATATAATAGGGGTATTAGTAAGAAAAAAATGAATCCGTATATATTCATAGTTTCCATACCTTATATGAAATGTCATCTTGATTATGAATTCCTTATTTACCATCAATAAATGATATCGAAAATGATGTTCAATATGGAAAAATTATTGAGCTCTATGTAGTTGATCAAACAAGTCATAAATACATCAAAGAGGATACTTGTTCTTTATCATGATCCTCATGACTCATGATAATATATGCATTTTTGCATTGAACTAGCATTTATATTCACAACAACAATAAGTGTACCCCACAGTGAAAGACATGGCTAAATGAATCCCTTATCAAGGTTTTCTTGGATTTTCTTCTTCAATTCCCAAACCTAAATCAGGGATATTCTATAATGATAATTTGAAATTGGATTAGAACCAGGTATGAGTTCTATTGAGAGCTCAACGTCACATTTTGGTGGAAGTATAGAATGTTCCTTAAGAAATAAATCCAAATATTCTAAAAAATAGGCATATCAATGATGCCAATTTTCTCCCCATGAATTTGAGATAAACACAGAGTCTAAATAGGAATTAAGACCTATACATTGGATATAATATCATTAAAATTTCATACTTGTAATCAAATTAATAGATGATTATTTGTTGGTTTGAGATATCAAGAATTACTCCCTTCCACAATAATTGATGCATTATTTATGTAGAGAAGCCAAATACATTCCTAATATGACATCAAATTAACCTGGAGGATGAATAATGCAATTTTTAGGAAGTACATTCCCACAAACATCAAATATTGCGGAACCATAGACCTGAGATCCAACAACAATAACATTTAGAGTTTTCCATACTAATTCCATATCTAAATTTTTTTGAGGAATTTTAATACCCTTATAAACATAATTAGATATGAATGAGTGGGTAGATCCATAATAAAATTAGACATTTCTATTCTTATAGTTGATGGTATGTGTATATTTCACCATGTCATTATTACACACCTCATCTGATACATTGATCACACGATATATCCCCTTGTCCCTCAACATAAAAGGTTACTAAATATGATCATCATCATTTAACTTGTGGATTATGAACTGGTTATCATAATTCCCATTATCCTTACACTATTAGAACAAACATATGGGAGGTTCACTCTAGGAATATTTATTTCCATTCACATTGTTATCTAACTAATTCACATCACATTGATAATCAAATGCGTGATGAACTTACCTTTCGCACTTATCCCATTTATTATACCCCTTAATACAATTTCATCCTTGCTTCATCCCACACTTTGAGAATAATGAAAATATCATATTCTTCCCTCCATGTTTTTTAGATTTTTCATTGAACCCCATATTTCATTTCTTGTCAAAACCAAGGGATTCGTACGTAACTTAAACCTCTATTTCGACATTGATTACACCACACACAATCTTTTTGTAGCTACCGAAGTCTATTATGGAAAATTATTTTATGATACTTGTATTTGATTCACTTTATAACCTATAAACATTACTAAAATATTGGATGAAAAACTCATAATCCAGCCTTGCATGTCTTGTGAAGTTATCCTTGTACATACAAACATATTCATCATCTCATTTATATAACTCAATGAACTCTTTCTCTATATTTTTATGAATACTATAAGGACTGTACTTATTAAAAAATATGTTCTTGAACTCATTCCAATCTATGGATTCAATTTCATCTTGATTCCTAATATTCTTGATTTGAGTCCACTACGGGTCCTCCAAATTGGATTTTCATTTTATAAACACTAGAGAATAAAAAATATCTTCTCATTTTCACTGACTCATTATACAAACAAAATTAGATTAGAATTCCCGTTGAAATAAAGTGGAAATTACCACATTATAGACTCTATAGAATGTTTTCTCCCCTTTTCATATATAGATGTCTAGAATTATTCGTAGCCTATGTTTTTTGGGTGGGCATATCATTGAGATTTTTCATTCCATATACCATAAAAATCGTTATCTCAGGAGTAAAATCATTTCATTGTCTATCAAAATCAACATTAATCAAGTTTCAACAATTGACTGAAACCAAAAACAAATGAGTAAGAAACAACTACCATATTTTGTACACACATAATCCTAAAAAACCAATTACAGGATGTCTAAATTATGACACCTTCATCAATCAATGAAACCTTAGGATTATCCAAGTTTATTCATAGAAAACTCATATTTAAAAACATATTGAATGTCTGTGATGTGTTTGAGAATTTCTTAAGAATATCCCACGGGTGTTTCCAACCGGGTGTGTAGTAATGCCAAGTATCATGCACCATTTCCTCATCATGTCTAGATCAATATTGTGTTTTCAGGGTTTTTATCCCTATGAACATCTATTATAGTCCTGTATAAACTTTTAGAATCCAAAATAAAATGAATTTATAGTAAACAACTCACTCTATTTGATCCTAATATTCTTGGATAATTTTCCTATACTTTTTATCATCCTTATAATTATCCTTAAACATGTTCTTAGAGTTATCACTAAGGTTTTATCATACTAGTTTTTAATTATTAACTAAGACTTACTCTAATACACAGTATAATGATCCCTATATAACATAAAATAACAATATAAAAATTTTACCTAATATTTAATACATTACACAAACAGATGCCTAAATACAATATTATATTAGTTCCTTTGGAAACATGTAAACAAAAACACTAGTAAATAACTGAACTATTTAACCTCATACTATGTTCTTAATGTTTGTAACCCTTCATGGACACATCATACAAAATACTTATCTTCATATCTTATGGAAAGGAAACATAAAAAGGGGTCCGCTCAGATGCTAAGTAATAGGAAAAAAGTAGATATGTAAGCATACTCATGAGCATGAGTTTATGAGAACATGATAATAACATTATAATATAATACCCCATATATCAAAGATAAAAAACATTAATCATGTAATAATTACTGAATGTTCATAAGACATGAGTCATAAAGGAAGAAAGACCATAATCCATGAAAGAATAAGACACGAATAAGATATTTTATTATGTTAGACATATAAACTTATAATATCATTCCCTATAAGTCAAGTCTCATTTTAAAAAAACATATCTGGGAACTTCATGGAGACTACACCTACATTGTGAGAAAAACCACCAACCCCAGTCATAGTCCTTTACATATAAGGGGTCAGGACCCCCTTATTCCCATAGTGGTTTGGGGTTCCCATTCTTCCCATAGTGGGTTGGGTTTCTTCATTATCCCGTAGTGGATCAAGGTGGTCAACTTATTTCCCATCATTATCACATGAGATAAAAATATTCACCCAATGCATTGGAGGGTGATATAGGTCAATAACACCACATAATAAAATCATATATTCATGTTTCACAAGATCATAAGTAATCACCATTTCATGACCCATAAAAAGATGTGTTTTTTATGATCATCAAATCATAACCCATTAAATGAAATGGGTATCATAAACATGACATCATATTATAAACTGTGGAAAAGATATAGGGTTAAAAAAATATCATCAAAGTATTACCCAAGAAAATAATTGTATTTCAAATGAATAAAAACCATATAATAGAAAAATATTTAAAAAATATATAACCTATGAATGAGAAATAGAATCCTAACCATCATTCTATTAAAACATAAACTATTCATTGAAATAATATGATTGGAAAACTTGGATCATATCTCAAAAAAGGCATGAGTAACACCCAAAAAAATTATATTGGATTGTAAATAATATTGAAATATATTATAAACATTCCTTATGGAAATTATACTTTCTTCTTTGTAAAATTATTCTTTAAACATGAATCGTTTTAAAAATCATTTTCTTCAAAAGTAACCTGGAAAACATAAAAGGTAAACTTGAAAAAAACTTGAGAAACTTTTTGTTAAAATACATTTTGAAAAATTAAAATTTATGATTTGAAAAAATTGAAATTATTTTATTTTAAAATAAGTTTAACATATCACGTAGAAAACACTTTTGAAAACATTTTTAAAACACTTGATTTTTTGAATAAAAATATATCTGGATGAAGAGAAAAATAGTGTCGTGTTTTCCAAAAAAACAATTTCTTAATAATCTTATATAACAAAGTGTGAATAAGTTGTACCATTGCCTGAATAAATCATTAATAACCATAGGATAATAAAATTAATTAGTTTTCTTAAAATATGGATCATAATATTTCAACAATGGAATCATAATTGTAAACAATCTTGATAAATGATAAGATTATAGAAATAAACACTTACTACCAAGGTAAATTAAAATAATCATCCTTGTGAGATATTAATATTAAGTGAATATTATAATATCATTAAAAAATAAATTCATGTTATAACCAATCTTGATAAAATATATAAGCCTCATAAATGTGTATTGGTCCATAAAAAGATATGTGTCTCAATAAAGAAAAACTGAGACAAAATTACCTAATAGATTTGGTAGCTTTTGAACTATAAAACACATAAAAGAGATATCATAAAATGGATATGTAAATACCCATAAATTTGAGTACAAGAATCATATAAAACATTTATGGGAAATATAGAAACCACACAGAGGAAACATGTAGTGAATATGAAAATATATTTTCAAAAAAAATATTGAGACTAGAAATCCCCTTACCATATGTATTGACTCACTTCAGACTCATTCAAAAATACTATAAAATAAATATATGTTTATTATAAATATATTAAAGAAAAAATTTCAATAATATCATACCATATATTATTTACTTGTGACCTTATATTACCCATTTTTTTAAACAATTCCATGTTAATGTTACGTTTCGGGTAATAACTACCTTGTCTTTCACATGTGTTTTTATTTGTTATATATTTTGTACTATTATTTATATAATAATTTAGTGTTATAAAAAATTATAACCAAGACAAAAATATCTTATATATTTATTATATATTGATTTATAATAATCTAAAAAATATTGAAATTTAAAATGAAACACAATGTTCGTGGAGATAGTAGGTCATACGTATGCATGAACATTGTGTTCGTTTTCTTATGGTATTGAAAGAAAGTAATTAAATGACATATATATATATATATATTATCATTAAATTAAATTTATTATTTCATATATATCATATAAGTTTACTAAAAACATCATTAATACATTCCATGTAAAATGTGAATGAAACACATCACTTTGTGAAGGCGGTAGTCCGCACATTCTCAAATGAAATTATTGTATTCCCCCAAAATGGAAAGCTTCATTGTATGTATTACATAATAATTAAATATGTATAAAAAATTTTATATATCCCATATATCATATAAAAAATAAATTCCATCATTATTTTCAACCTTGAGTGGTGGTAATAGAAGAACGAACAATATCGGTTCACGAGGCAGTAGTCCGCCACATACGTGAACAATGATTGTGTTTCCCATTTAAAAAAAATGTGTTTTATTTTATGTGGTCAATTTATAATAAATAATATCAGTATTATTAGGATAATTATTTTATTATATAATCATTTAATAAGAATAATTTTGGGGGTGGAGAAGAAATACATAAAATGCGATTATTGAAAGATGTTATTTATTCTTTGGGTAACTCCATTGGGTTTTCACCAAAGGGGTTTCTTAGTTAGGTGTAATAAAAAATGGATGATTAAAGGATGAATGGAGGGAATTTTTTGGGAGATTTTTTAATTCTTTATCATAGAGAAATTTCATGAGAGGTGTGAAGAGAGAGGGAGTAGAGGAGGCCTTTTATTAGTGGGGAAAATGACATATTGGTTAATCTTGTAATGATTTGAATCCTTACCACGTTTTACTTATCCTATAAGGGTTAAAAATGGACCAATATAGATCTTTATATGTTTTCTAGACAAAATATGTTCATAAATTAATTATTAGATATTATTAAGGGAATTTTTACACCTTATATGCTTTGTTTAGTCAATAATTACGCTCAGTTTTACCTTTATCACTATAATTATTTTTAATTACATTCACTAATAATTTTGGTAAAAATAAAATTTAAACAAATGATAAATTATAAATTATTTTTATTATATATATTGAATCCATTTTTCTATATTATAATTGAAAATTTTCCTAAATTATTTTAAAATCAATCATATAGACAGGATGAGACGATGGGTTTTTTAAAAGAAAAATTCCAAAAGTGTGAAATGTTTTTATATGAAATATAAATGTGAAATTGGTTAAAGTGACCTAAATAAGATATAATTATCTATAATTTATCTAATTATACATTAAAATAAAATTTAAATATAAATTACTATATAAATAAATTATATGAGAAATCATTTTTATATTAAAATTCAGTATTTTTCACTATTCATTCAAAATTTATGTTTTTCAGAAAAGTACAAAAAATTCACCCAATTGAAATTTTAACATTATGAATATAAAATGAGATTTATTTAATCATATTAAATTTCTAAATGTTTCTAAAATTAAATTTATTATTTTTCAAATAAGGATATAAAAATAAGTTCTTTTAAAAAATAATATTTTCAAACATATAAAGACTTTTTCAAAAACTAATATTTTATTATCAATATATTTTATTTATATAAAACCATTATGACTAACATGAAAATATTAGTTACTACTATTCATATTACTATGTTTAATGGCTATGTTATAACTAACTCATTTAAAACATTATAATAATAAAATGATGTTTCGTAGATACTAATTATTACATATAATGCAAGCTAAGTCGATGTTATGTATATCATAATATTATCTTCGTGTAGTGTACAATAAACTCTATTTAATAAATTTAAATAATTTTAAAAAAAATCACATAAATTCTTTTTGTTATAGTTCAACTTGAAACATTGGATAAATTATTAACATCAAAATTCTTCAAAATATTATTGAACATGTTTGAAGCCTGGAAATTTTGAGGATTTGATAACAAATTCATCCATAATTAATTTAGCATTTTCCTCTAATTATAATTATTAACTCATAAATTCATATTACAATAAAATTATATGCATTAATCATAAAATCTCTATATATGTTTAACCATTTCCATAAATTACTTGAATAACTATAGAGCCTCATTAAAAATAAATATGATTCCCAAAGATAACTCAACATTTATTCCAAAAATAAAATCACATATTATTCTACCTACCTCAATAATATAATTTTCTTCAAATTTATTGAGATATTCATAAAAAATAACATTAATCACTTAATCACAAAATCACTTTTGAATATCATAGTTATCTTTGTAATAAAAAATATTTAAATAAAATCAATTTAATCTTTATCTATCCAAACATATTTGTAGAAAATTAATGTACTTTTAACGAGGACATCATGTAGATTAGTGGTAGGCCCTGCACCATTATCACAATTTGGTTGTGGGTTTAAAACTCATGACCTTTATGGAGGTGATAGGTTTTCTCTTGGAATGTGGGGTTTACTTATACTAAAACTATATTAATTTAATTCTTATAACATTCAAAAAAAATATCACAAACGTACTCTAAAATAACCATAATAACATCAACAGTAAAGAATATTTTAACAGAAAAGGTTACCTCATTCCATTCATCTCACATAACAAAAAATTTTATAGAATTATTCTAAAATAACCATTCATGTTAACTATAGGGGTCACGTATACCTTAACCGAATAAAAGAAATACAAAAAATATCATTAGTACCTAAAAATATAATCTCTTAAAACCTAAAAAGGGGTATCCTGGAATTTGAGTTTTTGAAAAACCTTAAAATTATGTTGGTGGATTCTTAATTACTTGTATTTTAATAAATTATTGGATGAACACTTTTATCCTTGAAAAATCATTTTTCTATTTTTCTCATTTTTGAAAAATATAATAAAATATAAAAAATAATAAAACATGTGTATTTAATAGAACATATAATATTATTTATAATAAAATCTTGTTAAAAACAAATTCTATTTTCATATAAGAGAAATTAAATAACAATACATAACATTTATTAAGATCCATCACACCATTATATATTCGTTTACATTTAAATATTTAATTTATCACCTCTTTTTTAGAAACATTTACCCTCTTCTCTCATAGTGATAATGGACAGGTATGTTTGACCTATATAATGTTGGATGCAGCATTGATACATCCTCCTATAGAGGATTATGGATGCCCTGAGTTTACCATTGGTGATTCATCCTTAACCCTTTCAACATTTCTTTAACCCTAATTTCCATTATCAGTTTCCTATCTTTTACCTCGACTCTAAAGTTACATCATTATTTCAATGTTGGTGGAAGCTTCTAATTTCATCTTTGGAGTTCATATAGGACTCAAAAATATTTTATTTAATTTCAATGGAATGATTAATATTTCATTGACCCTCTATGGATTCTTTCAATATGTTTTTATTATTATGGTGTATTATATAGCCACGCTATAAGATCCCACATTTTGAACCAGGTTGAATTTTCAATGGATTATAAATTTTCATTTGTTAGATGAGATAAATCGAAAAATAAACCTAAAATGTAAATATTAGAATCTTTATACACAAAAGTGTTGTTTTTGGATTTTTTTAAAGTCTGAGAGTAGTCATGGGATTTCAGATGATTTTCTGAGTGATAGGATCTAAAACCCCTCTTATCTGGAGAAACATGTTGGGAACATTATTTGTGTAAATTTTGTGGCCCATCAGGATACACAATGTTCCCCTATAAGGGGTGTCACACACCTTTCTATATCAATAAATGTGGGGTTCATGGTTGTGTGGAATTTCTATTGTGAATTTCATAGGTGGGCACATAGGTCCAACATGGTTTTCCAAACTGTGTTATTAGAGGCATGGTTAGATCCACATAATGAGTATCACTTCATAGTTAGTTCATAGTTAGTCCAAGATATTTGGGGTATAACTCTTAGGTACTATGGGTTATAGGATTCGTGCATGATTTGAGAAAGCATGAAGCATAACTTTGATCCACATTAAAAGGGAAAAATTTCCATTTTTACCTTCATCCCTTAAATGGGATTTAACCCATATTCTCCTACAATTTATTCCTAGTAGGTCCATCATGAACTATCATCTTCCACCCTCTTCTATTGGTGGATCTCATTTATTCTTGGTCTGAATCAAATGTTGTAACATGTCTTAGAATACCCTCAATAAAAATAATACACATTGTGGTTCTTTCAATCAACTTTATCAACATAGGTAAGGCTAAATCCATTATAGATCATCTATCATATTTTTAGGGGTTTTGATGATTAATTTACTTAATATCATTTTCGATAAAATAAATGAATGTTATTGGATGCTTGGACCATCCTATGAATTAGGTAGGTGGTTTAAATTATTTTCTCTTAATTTTTTCCGGATTAGATAATTTTTTCTTCATGTCGTATGATGAACTTCTTGTGCATTACTCCTGAAAAGAGTGATTACATTCATTTAATCCATATACCATGATCTTGATGCTAGTTATCCCTCATGAATTTTCTAGAAGTTAATGCCTCAACATAAACCACCACCTTAGGTGAGCTTGATTGGTTTTTATATATTCTTGTTTCTTTTGAGATTACACCACCGCTTTTAGTTTGTCATGTCAATTTCCCTAAAGGTCCATTGATTTTTTATCTAGAATGATAATTGATAAATTATAGATTAATGAGAGGTTATAATTACAAATAGGTATGTTTAATTTTTGTTCCTTCTAATCACTATCATTTTAATGGATGAGTGGCATGATTAATCTCAATGATTTTGAAATTTCATTGAAAAATGGAATGAAATATTAATGGTAAGGACCTAAACATAGAATGTATCACTAATTGAATGAGAAACTTGAACAATCTCATAATATTATTTGCTTGTGGAATAGACCCTCCCATGGCCTTCATAATTACTTAATAATAGAATGACCCAAATTTTTAACATGAAATATGTTGTGGAATGTTAATATAAATGACCACTTTTAAATTTTATTTCATTATTAGTTATAATATATGGACATGATGTCCCAATTAAGTCTTTATTCATGGTAATTATGTCCCTATTGACTCATTTTTTTTGGGCATGGAATCCCATAATATTGTGAAATTTGGGTATGGCTTCCCTATTCATGGAATACATTATGGTTATGATACTTAAGAATGGTGTCCATAGGCATGGAATCCATTATCCCTATGATTCTTGGGCGTCTATGTATGATCATGGTATCCCATGTGATTACGATACTTGGGCATGACATCCATGGGCATGAAATCCCTTACAATATGATACTCAGACATGGATTCATGTAATGTTAGGACACTCAAGCATGGATTCCCTCATATGTTCGTGATACACTTGCATGGATTCCATTACTACCCTATCACACTCATGTGCCTAAGAATGTATGCCGGAGTTATACCTCAAGTATTGGATAGTACTAATTATCTATGTATATGGTTGTATATCTTTTTATGTATAAAGTTAATATATAAACATATATATATATCTGTGTGTGTGTGTGTCTATATACAACCCTATATAAAAAGTATATATATATATTTTGTAATGTCTCGGATTTTTCATATAATTTTTTTATTATATGGAATTATTTAGAGACTGTGAAATTTGACGATGTGTAACTACGAGGCCCGAAGTGCCTTGAATGATCGGTTGAAAAATGTTATGTTTAAAATATCTTGTGTGATTTTTTTCCCTAAAAAGTGTAATAACTCTTAAATAGGTATCCCGATCAGAAATATGAGGGAACTGTTGCATTCTGGATGGCGTGTTTATTCTAGGTGCGACTTATGTTTAGCCAGTATAGGCCTCCAGTGGGAAAACCCAAAAATGGAATAATAATAAATAAAACAATTAAATAAAATTGTTTTAATTTTAAAGATCTTATAACTCACGTATGGTGAATCAGATTAAAAATCTAAGACAACCACTGAACTCGTGAGGGTATTATTTCCTTAGGAAGATACTAACATTGGCTGGCATGGGCCACCAGTGGATGTTAGTTTATTGACGAAAACAGAATGTCAGTGGCTTCTTCAAATCACGAATTCTCCTCCCACCACCGTGATGACTCCAACATTTCATGAGGTAGGGATTGTCTTTTAAAACCTGAAATTCCAACAAATCATCTCCTCGTTCTTCATTTTGGGGGTGGTCATTGTGGGGGATTTGAATAGGTTTTACAATTATTTTTAATGTGATGTATAAATTACTTCTTCTTGTTATAATGCTAACACGGAGGGTGCGGGTGAGACAAACAAGTCCTGGACCCTCCACTGCATGATTTTCATTGCGTTCTTCAGATATGTATTTCTATAACTTGACAGATCCTTGAAACTCGGAGGTGAAAAATGATGACATCATCCCAAGAGGACTGCGGGTGCATCTAGAATGAAGAACAGACCATCAGAACTCACCAGGTGTCGCACAGAGGATCTGCCTGTGTGGTACCAGTGCAGCGGCACCAGCGATCGGTGGCCAGCACTCGCCTGCCGTGGTAGAGGGTGGCGCTGTGGGGGATCTGAAGGGGAGGACGACAACCGATCACCTTCGTTGGTGAGGCAGCATGCGGTCACGAACTATAGTGAAGGGGCAGAGGCATTGAAGTAGTGGAAAGATGGGTACTTGCTCTCTACGGGTCATATGGACCATGTGGCAGCCCCAAATGGCGACAATAATTGAAGAGTTGAACTACTCTTCTTGAGCCGTTCGGGGAGCTGGCGGCCACCCGGTTGGCGACCCATAATAGTGCACCATGTTGGATCTCCCAGAAGGCAAACCCAAGCCAGAAGGTCGGGTCCGACCTAGGCTGGGTCGGTTTGACATGAACCTGGTCGGGTGGGCCCATGCAAGGATGAGACGAGTCAGTGGGACCAGACCCAGATCATTCGGGCCCAGATAAGACTAAAAGGTCATAACTTGTGAACCAAACATCTGTTTGACGAACAGTCTATGGAGCTGGGATCCTTGGAAAGAAATAATCCTTTTGTTTTACTCCAAAAGTCATTCGGAGAACATTGTAGTTTGTCTGGGTTGGATCATAGTCAAATCCATCAGGGCCCTCGGCACTAAAATGCCTATAGCTTATAGACCGGGTGTCCGGTTGATGCGTCTTAAATTCCATTGGAACCCTTATGACATGATATATCATTTGGTCACATCCATGTGGATCTTCGTTGTGTATGAGGTATGAATAATAATTGTATGAGCAGAGCCATGGTTTTTTTGTAGTGAGCGTTCGGATGGATGCTCCCATGATGACTCAAGGTACTGGTATTCCTTACTCCTCTACTATTGTAGAGATTGGACTCCCCAATTCATGAGTGTGGGTTCGTTTAACTCTGATTTGTTTTTCTATCTTTAGATTAAGTACTCCCATATTTGACTAGGGTGCAGTGCCCCACACTTAACTCACATATAGTCAGGTACTCCCCTACCGGGTAGGGTGCAGGTCCTCTATGTTAGGAGTAGGTACTCCCCTATCAAACTAGGGTGTGGGTCCTCCTTATGTAGTGTTACAATAGATTCGGTACTCCCCTTCTATTCTAGGGTTCGTGTCCTCTATCCTAGGGTTAGTACTCCCCTGACGTATTAGGGCATGGGTCCCCTATAGAAAACAAGCTAATAGATTTTTAATCACCCTACTGGTTAGGGTGTGGGTCATCACACCGAGAGTCTGTACTCCCCTACTGTGCTAGGGTGTGGGTCCTCTAGCCTGGTGTTGTTACTCCCAAGATGCACTAGGGTGCAGGTCCCCCACAACAAAAAACTACTAGAGTTGTACTCCCATGATGGGTAGGGTGCATAGCCTCACATATGGAGTTGTACTCCCCCATCACCAAATATCGATGGGGATCGGGTCCTTCAGTGGAGCTGGAGATCCCTCAAGAGTAAGACATGGTGTCAAGGAGTGGATCTCTTCACTTTGTTTCCCTTGGTCTTACCTCGGGCGCAAGACTATGACTGTGAGACCTCTTGTGATAGGCACTAGAGGTAGTTTTAGCAGAATGATCCTGATGGAGCACATCCTCTCAGACATTCCATTAGGAATGGTTGAGTGGTACCTGAAGTAGAACATCTATCAGACGAGTTCCTTCAAGGATGGCCAATTCATGGTGTGTGTACTTATAATCATTCAATTACTCTTTGATCCTTCTTTGGAAATCCTGAAAATGGATTTATCTTAGGGCGTTATGTTTCATTGTGGATTAGATGAGTATACCTAGTTTGAGCTGTGTCTATTTCCTTATTCTTTGTGTTTTAGATCATGCTTGGGTAATTCCTTTTTAGAATTCTATGAGACATTTGGGGGTATCAGGGTGCTTATTGGGTTTTTTTATACTCACCCTGCAATGGATTCACTTGTACCTTGTTGAGTCTTATGTAGACGATGGGCAACCATGATTGAGACTCGGGGAGCTAGGACCTGATGGTGGGCAGAAATGATGGTTGTCATGGAATGTTGTAGAGAAATGTTGTACCTACCCATCAGGTAGGATCCTTAGTGGATGATCACATGTGATATTTTCTATTTTTTTTTTGTAGTTGTACCTTTTCAATTTGTCTTGAATTCCTTCCCCTTTACATTCAGTACACACCTGTACTGCTGCAATTTTACATTGTGGTTGCATCATGTTGTGTTCTTGGATTTTGTGTTTGTACAGGTTTAAAGGAAATGCCTTCCCTTTTTAGGGATATGCCTTTCCGGTGCTAGTCACCAACACCTGGATAATGGAAGGTGGGTTTGGGGTAGTCATGGCACGAGCCACGTGGGACGGGTCATGACAAAGTGTTATAAAAGGAGTCAGTTCAGGGAGTCCATTATTTGTGCGGTGACCAACGTATCGATACACCAGGACCCTAAATTTGGATTTCTTACTCGGTGCCTGAAAAAACAGTGATTTCATGTGTTTTGGAAATATTTTACTTTGATATCTTTTGTGTTAGATCACCTGGTATATCAAGTTGACTATGGTTCATCTTGATTCTATTTCTAGATACCTTCATGTAGACCTCCAGACAGGATTCCAATGTGTGACCATGTGGATGGTCCACTATGTTATGAGGCTTAAATACAAGGAATGTTTCCCGATATGGTAGCTTCAGGCAGTGTGCCAGTGATTCCATTACTCGTTGGTCAGCAGTTACTACTAATGCTATTAGTAGAGGACACTTATAGGATAAGTGACTTACACGAGTTTCAGTGACATATGCCCCTTATGTTTCGAGGTGAGCCCGACTCACAGGTGGCTATCGACTATCATGAGGTGGTGACCAAGTTTCCATCTAGCCAGGGTACCATACAATTAGATGGCAGACAAGGCAGTGTGCATTCTACATGAATCCAAAGGGTGATGGCAGGATTTAGATTACCCATATCATACGATGATGTGACTATTTCATGGACAATCTTGAGAAAATTCCTCAGGAAAGGGGTATCATTCCATAAAAATATATGGTTTATGTGTTCCCAAGAGCTTATACAGCTGCGGAAAGATGACATGTCTGTAGTTGAGTACTCATAGAGGCATACCGACCATTCCAGGTACTCGATGAAAATGAAAGAAAAGTGATTCGTGGTTCAGATTTCTGGGAGAGTTGTGTTTAGGGATATCGAAGATAGAACTATTACTCTGTGCATTCCTACATATTTTGGGGTCCTAGAAAGAACCATTGTGGTTGAATGTTATTTGGCTGATCAGATACATCCAGTGAATTTTAATAGTGGGTAATCTGGAAACTGACATCAGTCTCAGATACTTGGATGTGTGAAATGTATCTGGAAGAGGTAGTGTTGAGTATAGATGAATCTTCCAGGCATAAAACATGGAATAGAATCTAGGAGAGCAGTATAATCTGGTATACATTTTGATATGTTACAACCAGCACTCCAATGTGGCCCCCACCAGGCTCAGATATCTAGAGGATAGGGGAATAGAGTAGCCGCATGCAGTCATGTAGTGTGACCCAAGGGCTCCAAGAATTATTTAAGGCATGATCTGTGTCTACTACTACCTTCTGTATTATTAGAAATAGGTATAAATCATTCCTTCCTCCCAAAAATTTTGTTCAAGACCTAGAATTTCTAGGTAAACCATTTACTTGACACTTATATCTGGATATACCTTTGCGAGGAGACTCGATAATCACAGTTATGCTACTGGTGTGATCTGACCCTTGAGATGAGAGTTTTGGTGGGAACCTCTTGGTGGTAGCGTCGAGGCCTTATGGAATTAGTTTAGGGTATGGACTCGACATCCATAGATCATACTCAGATTGAGTATTCTAAGCAAAAGGATATGGTATATCTACAACATTAGAAAGGGGGTTTCCTTGGTTGGAAAAAAGGAAACCCATGTATCATGGGATAAACACTCGCTCATAAGAGGTTGTAGACGATCACTCTTGAGTCGGCTAGCCATACCCTTGTGGCAGTATGAGTTTTCATTTTTCAGTTCCCAACAGTAGTGGCAGAGTGTGGGAACATATTTTCAAAAGATGTTTCTAGGATTATCTCCCCGAAGGGAGATGGACTTCTTTATTTTCTTGTAACCAGTGACGACACCGATAGCTACAAATGAAAATTGGAGGGCTCCCATAGTGCTCCAGGAGCTGAGATTATAGAAGGGGGATATGGTGGTAGAAACACTCAACAGGTGTTCTTGTTTATATCTTCTAAGTGAGGTGTCAGGGAAACTAGCCTCTTTATATATATCATTCATAGATGGTGATGGAACAACTTACCTTCATTTCATGATAGTCACTCCCCCACTCCTTTAGTGAGTTCAGGAGTCACATCTTGGGGATGTGGACTACTAAGCTCGACATGCTCAGATATCCTCATGACATGCTCCTGAAATATTTTTCTTTATGGTGGGTAGCATGTCCTACTCTTTAGAGGACACACCATGGTACTAGTGATGCTAAGAGAGGAGGTTCTATGGGAGTTCCACACATTCCATTTGGAGGTACATCCTTGTGAAAGTTATACCAAGACCTATGAAGTTTGAACTGCTGTCCAAGGATGAATACTACACAGATCCAGCCTAAGTCTTATGTTGATAGAAAAAAAAGACCATTAGATCTTGAGGAGGGAGATCTTGCCTTCATACGGGTCTCACCCCGATAAGGATTACAGAGGTTTCTCTAGGGTGACAAATATTCTCCAAGGTTCACCAAACCATTCCATATTTTCGACAGAGTTGGAAAGGTGGTATACCGCCTAACATTTTCCTATTATATGCACCAGGTGCATAATGTTTTCCATGTTCGATAGCTAAGGAGATACGTGCATGATCCATCACACGTTATTGACTAGGGAGAGTATTACTTTAACAATGGGGAGAATTTTACAGAGTATCCAGTGAACATAGAGTATAATCAAGAGTGAGTCCCTTGTGGATGGTGGATCCCTCTGGTGCGAGTTTGGTGGCATCATGGGAACATCCAAGAGGGCACATGGGAGTAGGGGGCTCATATTCCTACACAGTACCCTCTATTGTTTGGGTTTCCTTGTTTTGGATTTTGGGGACATAAATCCTTAAGGTGGGGAGAATGAAATGCCCAGAAATTTACGTATATTTTTTTTATTATATCCAATTATTTTGAGATTGTGAAATATAACAGTGTGTAATGATGATTCCTAGAGTACCTGGAATGATCTGTCAAAAAATGTTATGTTTAAAATAGCATGCATTAGTGGTTTTCCAAAAAAAGTGGAATAACTCTTAAATGGGTGCCCGAATCTGAAATCGGGGGGCACCGTTTCATTAAGGATAGTGGTTTTACCCATGGTGTGAATTATGCTTAGTAGGAGCAGGCCTCCAGTGGGATAACCCAAAAATGGAATAACTGTAAATAATATAATTAAATGAAATTTTTTTTATTTTTCAAAATCTTATAACTCATGAACGGTGACTAAATTAAAAATCTAAGACCACCACTGAACTTTGGAGGGTATTCTTTCCTTAGGAAGAGACTAACATTAGCCGGAATGGGCCACCATTAGATGTTACTTTTAGGCCGTATATAAAATAATTATGTTCCAATTATTTTATTGTAAAATACTTAACATCTAAATAGTAAATCAGATTGAAAATACAAGAGTACAATTGAGCTCCTGAGGGCATGTTACCCTTAGGACGATCCTATCCTCGATCGAAACACGGCGTGGGTGACTATTATTAATTTTTTGATCTTTTTTTAAGGATTGTTTTGTAAATGTTCAGGCGGAATTTTAAAACATTTAAACTAGTGCTCAGAATTGAAATCTAAGGGAACTATTTAGTTCACAGTGTTAGGATTCACATAAGGGAAGTTTCACTTCGACCACAGTTGCTCGGGTTAAAATTGAGTTTTTGTGACTTCATAATGAAATAAAAAAATAACATAGAGGTTGTAATTTTATTCTTTTTTATCTACTTCCTGTTGATTGGAGGTGGTGGGGACCGCAGAAGTAGTCAAACTTTTAATATGGGATATTAAATGCTCAGTTACACTTTGGTTACATAACCACACCTCTTGTAATTAAGGAGGCACATTTATTACGTCAATTAATGAACCATATTAACTCCCCATACTCTACTCACCCTTTACCCCCTCTATTTATTTGAGGCTTGGGAGGGAGTATGGCACGACTTCACCAAGCGAGAAACATTTGGCGATGTGGCACGACACCTTTCACTGATAGAGATGGAAGCTCAGGTAGTAACAAACAGGGAGTGACAAACAACGGTAGCTTCATTAAAGCACAAATTCTTCTCCTACCATCGCGATAACTCCAATGATTAATGAGGTAGGGGTTGTATTTTAAAATAAGAAATTCCCATGAATCTTCACCTCATTCCTGATTTTACGGGTGGTCGTTGTGGAGGATTTTGATGGAGTTTATCATTATTTTTAATGTGATGTAAAAATTACACCAAATATTATATAATGCCAAATAGGTTGGAGAAGGAAAATGGAACAAGCCCCAGACCATCCACCTCTTTATTTTTATTGCATTATTTGGAGACAGTTTCCCCCAACTTGACGAAACCTGAAACCAGGAGGCGCGAAACAACGAAGGCTTCCCGGGAGGACCGCATGCATCTCCAGAAGGAATAACGGACCACTAGAGCATACCCGGTGGCCTGCAGAGGATTTTATGGCATGACACCGGTGGACAGCACCAAAAGCAGAGATGCAAGTCAGTGCTCCCTGGCCGTGGAAGTGGACAACACCACTTGGCGTTGTTGCAGTCCCAAAGAAGCGGCTGACAACCAGTCAGACGCGTTGGCGAGGCGGGGCACCATCTCATGTCATGGTGAAGGGTCTGCGACATAAATGTCATGGTAGGAGGGAGACCCACACCCCATGGGTTCCACGGACCACATGGTGACTCCATGTGGCGCTGCTAATTGAAGAGTTGAAAGACTCTTCTTGAGCTGTTTGGGGAGCTGGCTGCCACCTAACAGGCGAACCCCTCAGCCCAGTGGGTCACATTGCTTAGTGGGATGCACGAAGTCAGCAGCCTAGTCGGTCCCTGGCCAGGTCAGGTTGGGACGGGTCAGTCAAACCGGACCCAGACCCATTCGGGCCCAGATACACTTAAAAGGTCCTATCTTGAGAACTAGATTTCCTTTTAACAAACAGTCTATGGAGATTGGATACATGAAGCGATACAACCATTTTGAGTTACTCCATGAGACTTTTGAATAATTTTTGTGTTTTTCTGGGATGAATATTAGTGAATCCAACTGAGCCCTCAACACTAAAATTCCCATGGATTACATAATAGGTGTCCGATTAACGTACCTTCTATTGTGCTGGAACCCTGATGACATGAAAGATCATCGAGTTACTTCCTTTTGGAACTTTGTGGTAGTTAAGTTATGACTGATAACATGGGGTGTAGAACCATTGTGTTTCTTGTATTGAGATTTAGGATGGCTACTCCTTTGATGAATCAAGGCATTGGTATTACTTACTCCTCTGCTCTGGTAGAGACAGAAATCCCCACGTCATGAGTGCGGTTTTGTTTCCATATTATTGGTTTTTCTATCATTGGAGTCAGTACTCCCCTATTGGACTATGATGTGGTTCATCCATACTTAACTCACATAGATTCAGGTACTCCCCTGTCGGGCAGGTTGAGGGTCCTCTATGTTAGTAGTAGGTACGCCCCTGTCAACCTAGGGTTCGGGTCCTCCTTATGTAGGGCTGTAACAGATTTGATAAACCCCTACTATTCTAGGGTTAGGGTCCTCTATCTTGGGGTCTTTACTCCCCTAACATACTAGGGCATGGGTCCCCTACAACGAACAAACTACCAATGTTGTACTCCCCTACCGGGTCGGGTGCAGGTCCTCACACATAGAGTCGGTACTTCACTAATGTGCTAGGGTGCGGGTCATCTACCCTGGGGTCGGTACTCCCACTAATGAAATTCTTGGTAATTGTGATGGCCTATTTCGATGAGATCCAGTCAAAAATAGGCTTTAGCGATAGGGAACCATCAAAAATAGCCCGTTGCAGAAAACGCAGTCGCAAATACAAGTATTTCCGACCGGCCTGTCGCAAAAAATGTTATTTGCGACGGGAAACATCTCTGTCAAAAATAAGATTCTGATTCTATGTATTATATATATGTAAATGTTTTCTTTATGGGCCTGTCAGAAAAAAAATTTGTGATGGGGTCTCGTCCTGTCGCAAAAAGTATATATTTAACACTTTCTACGACAGGCCTGTCGCAAAAAATTATTTGCGACGATAATACATAATCGTTGCAAATATGTTTTTAAAAATATTTAGTTTGAATAGTTGTGATGGGGTCCAATCGCAAAAGGTCCCGTCACAAATAATAAATTAATTTTAATAAAATTACAATTAATGAAAAAATAATATTAATATTATTAAAACAATAAAAAAATAAAAAAATATTAAAATTATCTATATTCACAAAAAATTAAAAATAAAATATTTGAAATTAAATTATGTAATATTTGTATGGATATAAAATATATAAAATGTAAATAATTCATATTACAATGTTAAATTCAAATGTTTGTAATAGAAACAAATCACCAGGGGTCGTCTTCTAGAGGAGGTGGAGGAGCTGAAAGAGCTGGTGGAGGAAACACCATCCCTAAACTATGAGTCAGATGGCAGATGTACTCTATCTACTCGTGATGCTGCTGCTTCCATCGACGCATCTGCTCCCCGTAATGCTGCTTCTTCTAATACTGCCTCCGACACATCTCTTCTTGATGCTTCTGCAAAGTCTATATATGCTCAGCCTGAGCTCACAACTGCTCCTGATACTGTGATCCAAAAGATGATGCCTCTCCATGAGCTCCTCTCGATCTTGATGCCGACATCACAACTATACAATAATAAGTACCAGGATTCAAATGAGAGCCAATTCCAACTACTCTGACCTTCTCAAATCCATACTGAGTCGCATGCATCCGTGCTGCCTCATCGAAATGGTGAGCACTGGTCTGCTCACCTGTCTCGTCCGGACCCTCAGCCTGTGTCTGAGATGTCGCAGCCTCATATGACTCCTTCAATTCCAATTTAAAATTAAAAATTTCGAAATATTATATGTAGTTAATTGTTAAACGGAAAAATTAATACTAACCATAATCTGATGCTGGCGATCACATCTAATCTCTCCAGTAGCTGGATCACTATACATCTTCTGATAAACGTCGAACAATGTAATATTGGGATACTCGACTGGGTACAGAAATATAAAATAATCTTTTTATATTTAATTTTATGTAAAATATTTAAAAAATATACTTACCAGATGCTATCTATGCGATCTGAATGTACAGCTACCAACTAGATGTGTCGCCTCTTGTCTCCCCCAGTTCTGTCGTCCCACAGAATATATCCTCTGAAATCCACCACCCAACCAGTGTAAACATAATCCATCCCAAATATGAGATGAAAAGTATTGTGGTCGGTGGGCTCTACACGACTCATCAAATTATGTCACCCCATCATTCTTAATGGCTATCCTTCTCAAATTGTTCAAAAACTGGTGTAAACGGTCATGCATAGGAACCTGTCATTCCATGTGGATATCATCGCACATGCTATCATCGATAGGATTCCATAAACCCTAAAAATAATTTATAATATCAAGTTGTTATTATAATAAATTTCAAAATCAATATTATTTATTTACATACCGGCCAATGCTGGAACATGTCGCATCTCACATCAACGGGAATCTATTCCCATGTGATCTATAGCTGAGAAAAAGTAATCACGCAATATAACACTCTCCTGTCCAATAGTTTCATGCTGAAAACTGTGAAAAATGAATAAATAATCAAAGAATTCATATATATATATAAATAAATTAATGAAATCAAACTAAAATATACAGGTTACCATAACTCTGTGTGCATGGATCGAAAGCAAGATGTGGACGTCACTTGGGGATTGGGTTCAGAATCATCAGTCGCGCAAGACTGCGCCCCCTCCACGTACCTCCTGATCTACCAATAGGTTGTGGGTTAGATGATCCTATATCATCATCATCCAAAGGTTGCTCAGCCTCCTCCAACTCACGCAATACATCATAGTCCATTTGAAACACAAAATGATTATTGTTAGCAGATAGTTGAAAATAATTATTATATATAGATATATATTAGATATGATTATAGCTAGCATTTAATTGTGTCAATTTTCATATTCATCCTCTTCTCTATAGATGTCAATGTCAATGTCGTCATTTTCCTCCTCAACATCATCAATATCCATATGCGTTTCAGTTTCAGCATCTCTTTTTATTTCAAATTCATTTGTAACTTCATTAACATATCCATCACCATCTATCTTAAATTGTGGGGTGCCATCGTCGATATTCACGTCTCTTTGTGAATCATATGGATTTTGATCTGTCTCTTGAAAAATTTCAATTCCTTCCAATACAGCAGAACCACATTCAGTTCGAGTAAACTGATTTTCTTGAGATTTCATTTTTATTATGCTCCACCAATCGCTCAAGTCGCTTGAAGTTGCACATTACTTTGCATAATACATTTTATGTGCCTTTTGAGCTAGTAAAAATGATTCTTTTACTACAAGAAGGCTTTTATAGTTAATATTGATGATTCCATGAGTCGAACGAACACACAAACCTCTCTCAATATCCAACCACTGACATTTAAACATTGTTATATAATTCTATCCTAGATAACACAACTCAATAATTTCATCCAAAATTCTGTAAAAGTCAACTTCAGTTTCTCTATGATGTGATCCTATCAAGAAAACTGCATTGTTCATTGTTTTTTTCTGATTCCTCATATGTATGGGTATGAAATCGAAAACCATTCACCACATATGAATTATAAGATTTATCCATTTTGGATGGTGGCTTACTCAATATACACAGTCGCTTATCAATTTTATCAGCATATTGAGACGCCTGAATATTTGTAAATAAATTATCAATATAATAAATAATAAATGGAATTGATATTAAACCATCAATAATTTATGTTACCAGTTTATGAAACCATTGAGAAATTTTTTTTTTGGCTGCGTTCTTCAAGAGCATCTGCTATAATTTTTGGAAGTTTTTTCTTGATATGATTATCATATAACCTAAAAATAATATAAGTTTAAATAATGTTACATAAATTATAGAATTAGTGATAGAAGAACTCATAGGAAAAATTATATCATTTCATTATAGTTGAGCAGGACATATGTATGAGCTCTGTGATGTTTATCCTCTCAAATCCATCGTTCATGAACTCCAGCGAAACCAAGATTTGGCTGATTAAAAACTGTTAATTGATTTTTCCATTTTTTCAATAACATTCCTCTCGTTACACCCCATGCAATTTGGTTTTGAGGGATATTGAGATTCAAAATAATATGAGCAGAAAAAATAAATTTTCTCTTGCAAATAAGCATCAGTAATTGAGCCTTCAACTGATGCTTTGTTTCATATTTTTTTCATCAATTTCTGCATGCATATATCGAATGGGTACATCCATAGAAACTGTACTGGACCTCCACATTTAGCTTCATGTGGAAAATGTAATATCAGATGTTCCATTGAGTCAAAGAAAGTCGGTGAAAAGATTTTTTCTGGTTGACATATAATTGCAGCAACATCTTCTGCTAGTTTTCTTAGCGCATCGTAGTCTGTTGTCACTACACAAATGTCTCAAGAATCATATGTTATGTCTGTTATCGAATCCAAAATAATATAATTCCCCAAACCTATAAATCCAATCGGCATTAGTCTTTCAATTATATCATGACAGTCATGACTTTTTAATCGAGTAATATAACTATTTTTAACACATCTACCCAAATTGAAAGCATAGCCATCTGGAAGTCTAAAATCTGTAATCCCCTGAAAAAATAATAAGAGTCTCTCTTTGGACAATGTATAGGCTTCTCTTGGCTTTATTAACCTCTATGGTCTAACATTTTCAAATAATTCAAGTTCTAGTCACCTGCAAATTTGGGAAAGATCTAATTGTTCCTTTACAATATCATTGGTCTTACCTGGTGTATCCAAAACATTATAAAATAAATTATCAAAATAGTTATTCTCAATATTCATAACATCCAACGTGTGGCAGACCAAAAAATCAGACCAATACGGAAGATCCCAAAAAATTATCTGTTTTATCTAATTATGTTCTTTCTCAAATCCATGAATTTTTTGTTGGTTTACTATAGGTCCAAATGTGATGGGGGTAATGAAAATACAACTGATTTTAACATTGTACCTAAGATCATCTTTGGAGGTTCATCCCTTTCAATTGTACCTTTTCTGAAATGAGTTTTTTTCCTCCGAAAAGAATGATCGGTTGGAAGAAATCTATGGTGAAAATCAAAATAGTAAGGTTTTTTCCATTGACCAGTATAAAGGCTTTGTTTTATTTCATACAGTAAGGACATGATTTCATACCATGTGTACTCCAACTAGATAACATTCCATATACTAGAAAGTTACTAATCATCCACATAAATGCAGCTTTTAATTAGAAATTTTGTTTCACAGAAACAACATATCTATTAACACCATCACTCCACAATGCATTTAACTCATCAATAAATGGTTTCAAATAAACATCAATATTCTTTTTCAGGTTTCCTGGGACTAATAGATTTAAAAAGATATAAGGCTCTTTCATCAACATCCATAGAGGCAAATTTTACGGATTTATAAAGACAATACAACATGAATACTGACTACTATAAGAACCAAACGGACTAAAGGTGTCAGTAGAATGACCCAATCGCACGTTTCGGGTTTCTATAGCCAAAGACGGATGCAGATGGTCAAAATGATCCCATGAATCACCATCAAATGGATGATTCCAGCTTTTATCAATTGAAATCATGGTTTTGTGCCATGACATTATTGACACTATGTTCTGAGACATAAATAAATGCTGCAACCTGGGTATGAGAGGGAAATATCTCAACTCTTTTACTAGAATCGATCTAGACTTCCCTGGTTCAGCTTTTTTATACCTCGATTGTCCACATGTGGGACAAATATCCAATGACTCATTTTTTCCAGAATATAAGATGCAATCATTTGTACATGCATGAGTCTTCCGATAACTAAGGCCCAAATACCTAATTATTCGTAATTATTCCGAATTATTCCTAATTATTCCTAATTATTCCTAATTATTCCCAATTATTCCTATTTATTCTTAATTATTACTAATTATTCCTAATTATTCCTAATTATTCTTAATTATTCCTAATTACTTCTATTTATTACTAATTATTATTAATTATTTCTATTTATTACTAATTATTACTAATTATTACTAATTATTACAAATTATTACGAATTATAAATAATTATTACTAATTATTACTAATTATTACTAATTATTACTAATTATTTCTAATTATTACAAATTATTACAAATTATTCCTAATTATTACTAATTATTCCTAATTATTACAAATTATTACTAATTATTCCTAATTTTTACTAATTATTCCTAATTATTACTAATTGTTCTTAATTGTGCCTAATTACTAATTATACCTAATTACTTATTATATATAATTACTAATTATACTCAATTACTAATTATAACTAATTATACCTAATTAATACTAATTATACCTAATTATTACTAATTATACCTAATTATTACTAATTATACCAAATTATTACTAATTATTACTAATTATTACTAATTATTCCTAATTATTTTTAATTATTAGTAATTATTCCTAATTATTCCTAATTATTTCTAATTATTACTAATTATACCTAATTATTACTAATTATACCTAATTATTACTAATTATACATAATTATACCTAATAATTACTAATTATACTTAATTACTACTAATTATACATAATTATTACTAGTTATACCTAATTATTACTAATTTTTACTAATTTTTACTAATTTTTACTAATTTTTACTAATTATTACTAATTAGGAATAATTAAATTATTCCTAATTATAGCTAATTATAGCTAATTATATCTAATTATTCCTAATTATATTATATTTATTCTCAATTATTACTAATTATTCCAAATTATTACTAACTATTCCAAATTATTACTAATTATTCCTAATTTTTAATAATTATTCTTATTTATTACTAATTATTCCTAATTATTACTAATTATTCCTAATTATTACTAATTATTCCTAATTATTACTACTTATTCCTAATTATTACTAGTTATTCCTAATTATTACTAATTATTCCTAATTATTACTAATTATTCATAATTATTACTAATTATTCCTAATTTTTACTAATTATACATAATTATTACTAATTCTTCCTAATTATTACTAATTATAGCTAATTATTACAAATTATTCGTAATTATTAGTATTTATTCCTAATTATTACTAATTATTCCTAATTATTACTATTTATTACTAATTGTAACTATTGATTCCGAATTATTACAATTTATTCCTAATTATTTCTATTTCTTCCTAATTATTACTAATTATAACTAATTATTACTAATTATACCTAATTATTACTAATTATACATAATTATTACTAATTATACCTAATTATTACTAATTACACCTGATTATTACTAAATATACCTAATTATAACTAATTATTCCGAATTATTACAAACTATATCAATTTAATAGTAATTATTCATAATTAATACTAATTATTCATAATTAATACTAATTATTCCTTATTAATAATAATTATTCCTACTTAATACTAATTATCTCTAACTAATACTAATTATTCCTAATTAATACTAATTATTCCTAATTAATAATAATTATTCCTAATTAATACTAATTATTCCTAAATAATACTAATTATTCCTAATTAATACTATTTTTTCCTTATTAATACTATTTATTCCAAATTAATACTATTTATTCATAATTATATCTAATTATTCATAATTATATCTAGTTATTCCTAATTATATCTAATTAATATTAATTATAACTAATTATTTATAATTATAACAAACAATATCAAATTCTTATTAAAACTAAATATAAATAAAAATGAATTAAAATCTAATAAAATTCGTACTAATAAACAAGAATTAAAATAAACATAAAAAATTAAAATATAAATAAAAAAATTAAAATATAAATACCTTAATCTTTGATATTCTGAAGATATTGATGCTCTCCGATTGATCTCGTATAAAAAACATCAACTAAAAGAAAAATTTCTCTTTAAAACCGAAGAATAAAAAGAGAGAGAAATCCAGATCTGAATGGTTTGTGGAAAAAACAGATGAGGGTATATATAGGTTAGATTAGTTGTGATGGGATTATTAGCGACGGGCTTCCCGTCGCAAATGGTTATATTTGCGACGGGGCTCGTCGCAATTACCCTCGCCCGGAATAATTACAGTCGGCGGTTAAAATGTTATTTGTGATGGGTCCCGTCGCAAATAGTACCTATCGAAAATCTTTTTGGGACGGGATGACATCCCGTTGGAAAAGGGTATTGACCGCCGCTGGGTATTTTCCACAGGAGATGAAAGCCCCATCACAAATAGTTTGGTGCGGCTTGTGCACCAAACCACGCGGCTTGCACGCCAAACTATTTGTGACGGGAGGCGAAATCTCGTCGCAAATACTTGGTTATTTGCGACGGGCTACATTACAGGCTGCAAATAGATTCTTGGACGGGTTATTTGCGAAGGGAAGAGATCCCGTCGCGAATAACCCGTTGCAAAAACTGCGTTTTCCATGTAGTGATTTACTAGGGCACAACCCCCCCCCCCCCCATAGAAAAAAAACTACGAGAGTTTTACTCCCTACCAGTTAGGGTGTAGGACTTCACATATAAACTAGTACTCCCTCATCTCCTAGTAAGGAGAGGAGTGGGTCTGTCAGAGGAGTTGGATCACCCACGACTATAGGACATGGTGTCGAGGAGTGGGCCTCTTCACTAGGTTTACCTTGATCTTTCCTCGGGCGCAAGACTGTAACTACGAGACCTCTAGTATCAGGAACTAGATGAAGTTATTCCAGAAAGTTCCCGGTGGAGCACGTATTCTCTGACGATCCATTAGAAATGGTTGAGTTGTACCTAAAGTTGAACATCTCTTAAATGGGTTCCATTAGGGATGGCCAATTCATAGAGCATGTACTTCTAATCATTGAGTTATGCTTTCAGCCTTCTAAGGAAATCCTGAAAATGGCTTGAGGTCGGGGCCTTATGTTTCATTGGGTGTTAGATGAGTATACCTGGTTGGAGCTTTGTCTATTGTTGTGTGCTTTGTGTTTGAGATCACACATTTGTTATTCCTCTGTGTTATCCTGAGAGACCTTCGGGGGTCTCGAGGTCCCTACTGAGTATTTTTATACTCACCCCTGCATGGGCAATGTCCACACCTTGTAGTGTCTTATGTAGACGACGGGTAGCCTTGACTAGGACTCAGGGAGATAGGACCTTATGGTGGGCAGCAGTGACGATTCACATGGAGAGCTGAGAAGATGAGATCCACCTACCCTTCAGGTAAGATCCTTGTTGGACTATCGCATGAGCTATTTTCAGTTTTTAGTTGTAGTTGTACCTTTTCTGTTGGGCTTGT
The DNA here is from genome assembly GCA_963277665.1 of Viscum album. Taxonomy (NCBI): domain Eukaryota; kingdom Viridiplantae; phylum Streptophyta; class Magnoliopsida; order Santalales; family Viscaceae; genus Viscum; species Viscum album. The sequence goes on along the minus strand of OY728160.1, from coordinate 370,048,242 downwards.
ATTCCATCCCCTTTACATTCGATACACACCTTATGTTTCGTTTCTTTTTCTCTATAAAATACATTCCAAGACACATAATACTTCATTTATAGTTGTCAGTAAATATAATTTTAGGGTTATTTTGATACTAGGTAAGATATGTTTTCAAAATATTTATGGAGTGATAATATTTTAATTGATGCAATGAAAACTATTACAAACCATAAAAATAATGATCCCAATGCCTTTAAAATAGAACAAGATTTGAAATGAATAATGTGTACCTTATAACAGAGTATAGTTTTATCTTTTATTTTGTTTATTAATTAATTAAGGTTTTTATGAAACATAAAAAATGACCATCCTACTGAGTTGTATCTATGAGTTTCACTAAATTTACAAAATTATTTAGTGTTGGACCTTCCAAGCCTCCATGATATTCTAGTATCATTTTCTTCTATGAAAAATGGTAGAATATAGATTTAATAGGGATAGTGTATTATCTAGAGTCTTTATGGAGAATATAATGCAACATAATCATGTAATTTAATCCTTTATATAGGCTATAGGGACACTCCCCATGCTCGTTTTGTTCCACATGAATTTCAAAAATGAATGAGTAAATTCCATAGATTTCGTCTCATGTAACCGTCAGTCACATGCTCTCAAAATTGTTTCATCTTTTGAAATGTATAATCATTGATAGATTATGTATAAGATATCTTAGTGTTAACTGATTAACACTACACTAATATAGATGAATCATCACAATTCAAAATTAATCAAACTTTATGACTCCAAGCACTATGATTCTCCGTTGTTGTTTAATATGATTATATAAGGTACAAAATTTCAAACATATGAATCATAAAATGTCATATACACTAATGGAATAGATCTAGGACTATATTAATATATATTTTGTTCTCCATGACGTACCATATCAGGCTATAAGATATCATATGGATTCACAATTTTTTTTTCAATCTACCACTTGGACTAAATATATATATAGTTTTTTTTATTTTATTTTATATTATATTTTATATATTAAATTTGGATATGATTTACAGAAAAAATTCAAAACTATATCATTAACATTACCTTGTACTATACCATATATAATAACTTCTGAAAATAAAATCCCAAACTCCTTTCTGGATAAAACTATAAAACACTTTTATATTATTTATATGAGCCATACTCAATCCCCATTATGACATTCATGGAGTGTAGCCCCATTATTATTTGTATTGTTGAATACAAATATAAATATTCAAATCCATGAATAAATTCTAATATAGGACTCTAGAAAACTATTAATACAACATATGATACAAAGGTATTTGGAATTATCTCTATCAAACTCATATAGCTGAATACATGTTTCCACAAGCTATGTCATATGCTAGAATCCATTTTCATAAAATCTATTTTTAAAAGATATCGAGTTATAATAGGACATATATTATGTCCATATCCTATATCCTCTTCATAAATTCTTGATGATATATATATTCTAACCCATATATGATTACATGAAGTATCATTAATCTTGAAAATAAGCACATCACATGTCCCTCCTCATTATAGACAATAAAATCATATATTCCTTTTTAAGTATGGACATACTATGAGGCCTCAGCTGTAAACAATACATAATCATCAGTTAAGTCAATAAATCACATTGAGGATCTTTTGATGTTTATTTTTTTATATAATTATTCCATAACTATTACATTACATCTCAAATATTACAAAGTAGACACCTCTACATCATCTAATTTTTTCACAAAAATAAAACTCTTAAAAAACAACAATTCTTTTCTTGATAAAAATATTCTTGAATTATTCCTTTCTCTTACCCTTCCTTATACACTATGAAAAAAATTTCAAAAACATGGTATGAGCATAAAAATCTTAGCTAGGGACATATAAATAAAGAAAAAAAATTAGTCTACATAAAACCCGATAACTCGTTCATTGTTCTTTGAGGAGATGAGACAAAACATTTTCACATGAACAACACTCATACTTTTTTCTAAACAAAATAAACTAAAACCAATAGAAAACAATTAAAACACCATTAAGTGAATTCGATAATTATATACATAAAACCATTTCAAGCATATTCCTATTGGAATAACCATTTGGTTTACTTCAAAATTGGAGATATATAATTAGTATCACTCTTCGTATAAGATATATAGGGATCACAAGTGATCTATAATGGTGATAAAACCTCCGTATAATCTATATCGGTCTCACCAGTGAGCTATAATGGGTCCCATCCCTTTTTTATAATCTATATCATGCTTATCCATGATATATAATGATACTCAACCCTTTGTATAATCTATATCGGGATGATCCGTTTCATATAATGATCAATTACCATTTCAAAAACAAGTTTATCACAAAACCCTATTGAAAAACTATTCTAATCCCATATGAAAAAATTTTCCATATAAAAATAAAATTCTCATTTAAGAACACATTTTAAATATGAATCTATCCAAATAAAGGAACAAGGGAATTATTTCCCTTTTAAATGACATTAAGGGTTATATAGGAAGCCAAATATCAAATAACGGTTACATTGGTGGAGAAGTCGTTCTCACTATATACGTTAAAAATAGTCATTTTATTGTTTGTAATGAAATTAAAATGTTTCATATAAAAATATTCCATTTGAAAACATTTATTGAAATCTCTATATACTTTTAATACATATATAAATAAATATGCAATTTTATATTATGAAGAAAAATATTTGATCATTTAAACTATAAACATTCAAGGTGACCCATTCCACTTTGAACAATTAAATATTATAATTTTTATTTAATAAATATCATTAGTATAGATAAAATTTGGATATGAAATTTCGTTGTAGCTGTATATACACCTTATAAAATAATAAATTTTCATATTATCAATAAATGCCTCAATAAAATTAGATTAAGACGTAGTCCCTTACCCTAAGTCCAAATTGTCTCATTCGTTCTTTAATTTTTGAAATAATAAACATAGGATAATTTATAATTTCATTATAAAATTTTTATTTTTCATTTTATATAACTTATTAACATGTTATAGAAATTATATAATTACTTGATTTCATATCGAACGTTTTGTTGATGTTCGGTTTTTTAATAAAAAATTAACTTATTTTGATGCAAATTTTCCACATGGTCATAATTCCATTATCTCTAGATTATTATTAACAATTTAAATATCATATATATCCCGTATATATGTATTTTTAATAGTCCATAACATTTGGATATAAGAAATGAAATGCATCATTCATGGAGATAGTAGGTCGTACATATGCATGAATGCTACTTTCATTTCATTATTATATTAATGGAATATTAATGGAAGAAAAATTAAATGGTACATAGGTATATTATAATTATATGATAATATATGTGTTTTATATGTTCCATAATTTCATTAATTGCATCATTTATTGGTTCCATGTATGGAATTAACGAGTTATATCACATTGAGGGGTCGGTAGTCCACACTTCTCAAATGAAATTATTATATATACACATTATAGAAGGCATAAAGGTATGTTGTAAATGAGAATTATAGAATAATAGGGAAAATATAACATATATCATATATAAATACATTTCCTTCGTAATGGCCACCATGAGAGGAGGTAGGGTAAAATTGAACAGTCATTATTTTGTGAGGTTGTAGTTTGTTGTACATAGAAATAGTGTGTTCCATATCCATTAGATGGTGGTGTGTTTAAGTGTAGGTAAAAAATATCCTAAAAACATCTTATTATATTGAGGATAATATTTCTATTATAATTTAATGGAATAAAAATAGCATATGGGTGGCGAAAGAAAATAATTTAAAGGAGCTTGATGGAAGATGTTACCTCTAAATTGGTTAACTCCTTTGGATTTGTGCCCAAAAGAATTTCTTGAATTTTATTATAACCAAATTAAAGATTATAAAAGTAATTAAAGGATTTTTGGAGCTTCTTGAGTGGAATTGGGATGTGACAAGGGTCATGAGAGGTGTTAGTAAGATGTTAGATGCGGTGGAATTTTATAAGAGGGAGGATGGGTACGTTAGGAAATTATTGAATGTTATTTTATTATAAATTGATTTCAAAATTGTAATAGTTACAAATTTATAAATTTTTAGTATAATATGAGGATAGGTTAAAAAAATCTCAACCAATAGTATTTTGAAATGTTTAGGTCACAAACATAACCTTATCTTTTATTTTTAACCATTAGTTAAAAACATTACCTCTTACCATGCCTTCTTGTATTTTCATAATATATGGTTACTATAGTTACTGTAAAATGGAAAGAAATAAAAAGGTGGATAAATAATAAAAATTATAACATTATGTAAGTATCATTGACAAATATTGTATTTATATGACTATTATATAATTTAATAAAATATTATTTTTTAAAAAACCTATTTATGTATAATTTGACACTATTTAGTAATTTATTTTTCATAAATTCATAAATATTTGTTTCCTTCAAAAAAGGAATTAAATCTTACCTATCATTCCAATGGTATACATAAAATTCATGGAAGGCATAAAAATGTTCAAATTACATTTATTTTAATATTTATATTATCATTTATTTGAATCTTTCATTAATAAGGTAATCACATCCAACCACATTTTGTTATAAATAAATTTATTTATAAAATGTATAAAAATTATAAATAAACTATAATGATGTATTAAATATTTTTATCTTTCAAATAACTATTTATATTCAAATATATCATCTATATAAACTAAATTATAATCTTTTTAGTTAGGAGATACATGTTTATGTAATATTTCCATTTTCCTTAAAATAAATATTATAAATGGTCATGATCACACCCAGGTTTCTCCATGGGGTCTTAAAATAGTCCAAAGGATGTTCATGGTAGGAAATATCTCATAAAATAGGATTGTGACATGCTTTAGTGTAGGTTTATATTATTATAATATTATTTTTTACCCTTATTTATCTGATTTACCCTTTCACCCTGGTAAATAACAATAATTAATAAAGTTACTATTTATAATGTATAAAATAAAAAAGTAAATATTTATATAATTTGTAAAATATGATTCCAAATATGGAATCCATTTTTCCATATTCAAAACACATAATTTTCACTAATTAATTTAAAACTAATTCTCGTTGTCAAAACCAAAAGGTGGGTTTATAAAAAGTGAAAACTATCAAACAATTGGCAAGAGATTATGTCCAATTTAAATATTAAATTACATTAAATGACCAAAATTAGATTAAAGGTCAAAAAATAATCCAATTGTACTTGAAACCCAATTAAAAGGACAATATAACTATCTAAATAAATTATATGAAATGGATGTTTTGAAATAAAAGGAAGTATTTTTAAGTATTTTTTGAAATAGGGATTTTATCATAAAATACCAAAAAAGGAAACAAGGTAAATTTTGAAGTACCTATTCTAAATAATTAGTTCATTTTGTCATATAAAATATATAAAAGTGACACATAATATATTTAAAAAGGTTTTTCTATAAAAAGATGGTAAAATGACCTTTTGAAAATATTAAAGTATTTTTTTTCTTAAAATTAGATTCATTCCCATTTTAAGACTCTAAAATTTATTTCATAAATGTAAAAAAAATTTAAAAACATGTGTAATCATATTGTAGTAAGTTCATTTCATTCCCACCAATACAATGTCTATGTGTTAACTATCATTTATTATAAATATAATATTATTAAATTATTTTTTAGTATAACTCAATGTTGTGTGCAATGAAAGATTTTGTAGAGACCGGTTGTTGAATATTAAGTACACTATTAGAAAAAGTCTCACTTTTAATGTAAAATTGACATCTTATTCATAAATATTATTAAATATGAAAATGTTTTATTCTATAAATACCTATAATGATACATCATCTCCCCCTTTTAGAAATTGTGTCCTCGTAGTTTTAAAATTGGGCTCGATAACGTTATTGAAAATACCACACCGAAAAAAGGTTAATAAAACAAAAAATTAAATAGATAAAAAGTGAAGTAAAATAGTCATTCGAGATAACAAAAAATAGGGTTCCATGTAGGAAAACATGGATATGGAAGAGAAAACTAACCATCAAATTCTAATAAATAGTGATAAAAAAATTTAATGAGGAGAAAGATAACAACCTGAAATCCATAAACTTGTGATGGGTTAAACATAATTTTATTTTGTAGTAGGAAAATATAAATGGAAAAAAAATTATTTAAAATCCACTTCATAAAATTTAGGTATTATGTTACTACTTAGAATAATAACAGGAGGAAACATACTTACATGACATGTAGAGTTTCATCCATTAATTAAATTCCACCAAAAACTCATCTTTTCCCCCAAATCAATGAGTATTTAAGATTACTCAGTCACTCATAGTGCACTTGAATAAAATTATAGAGAATCACATATTCCAAAAAAGACGAACCATAGATTTATCTTGTATAGATACTATAGAAAAAATCATAATGGTTAGTACAAGATCTTATGATCCCCCAAAAGAACAATCCTTTAAAATCATAATGACTACTTTTAATCTCTAAACTTCCACAGTAATATCCAAGATATAAAAAGACCATTCAACAAACAAATGTCCTTAAAATTCCAAAAAACAATATGAACTGAGATTGAAACCCAAAATTCAAAAGGAATTTTCCACATAGTCATCCATGATAAATCTTAACATTTACCTCCAAATAACATTGACTACTCTTAAATTTTCATACATAGAAGTAATTAAACTAATCACATATTATCCATGATAGTTTAATAATTTTTATAAATATACCAAATCACCAAATGTCCTATATAAAATCATTGATCATTTGAAAATATAATTCGACCATTACTCCTTAAATGAAATCTCATAGTATTCTATTTTCATTAGTCATATAGTGTTTTGAATATAGTGAATGTATCAAAAAAAAATTATCATTTAATCACCAAAAGATTTTCTTATACTGAGGATATCCATTTAATAAAACATAAGCTCCAAAAATCAAGTTATTCATGATACATAAAATCATTTAACTAAAAATAAAAAGGCATTCTAACCGGGGACATCACGTATATCTATGGTTGGACATAATTCCTAGTCGCACTTCGGCTGTGGGATTGATTCACGAAGCTTTGTCCAATGTGATGAGTTGTTACATGGTCTGAGAATTTTACTTTTTCAAAAACTATATAATTTTATAACATTCCAAAAAATGAGACAAAGTCCTCATAAAGAACGACAATACATTTTAACCTCAAAGGTTATCTCATATATCACATTTTGCATCTAAAAAATTAATAACCCATAATTTCCTCAAAGGTGAATGCCTTCAAAAAACACATTATTCACCTTAATATTAATAATAATAAATCCTAGAAAGGGGTTTCTAGGACATTGATCATATAAAATACCTTAATATTATAAACCCATGACAATATCCCTAACCCTTATGAAAACATGAAAATCTTCCAAATTGTCTAAATAGTCCTCTGGTACTAACTATAACGACCCACCCGTAAACATTACATAATCTTGAGTTAATTAAATAATTCACATTGAGGATATTATTAGGTTTAGAGTTTTATAGAATTAATCCATAACTATTACATTACATCTCAATTATTACAATGTAGAGACATCTACACTATCCAATTTGTCTCAAACATTAAAAATCGTAAAAAGAATTATTTTCTTGATAAAAAACATTATGAATTAATCCATTATCTTACCCTTCCATTTATCCTATGAAAAATAATTCCAAAACATGGTATGAGCAAAAAATTCTAACTAAGAGACATAAAAATAAGGAAAAACTGTTAGTCTATATAAAATTTGATAACCTATTCAATGTTCTTTAAGTGGATGAAACAAAACATTTTTACCTGAATTACACTAATACATTTTACTCAATTAAAAACACAAAAACCAATATCAAGAAATTAGATCTCTTTTAGGTTACTTATATCATCATATATATAAACCCCTTTCAAACATCTTCCAAATTGAATAATCATATTTTTGAGTTCCAAATTGGAGATCTATAATGGTGATCACCCTTCATAAATGAAATATTAGGCCCATCTGTGAGCTAAAAAGGGTATAAACCCTTCGTATAAGTTATATTGGGCTCACTAGTGAGCTATAATGGGGATAAACCCTTTGTATAAGATATATCAGGCTCATAGGTTTCATATAATTTTCAAGTACCATTTTTAAATCATGCTCATCACAAAACCATTTTGAAAAACTATTCTAATCCCATATAAAAAACATTCCTATATGAAAATAAAATTTTTATTTAAGAACCCATTTTAAATACCATTATACACAAAATAATAGAATAAGGGATTTATTTTCCTTTTTAATGACATTAAGTCTTACAAGGAAGCCAAATATCAAATAACTGTAATGGCGGTAGAGAATTTGTTCTCACCATATACATTAAAAAACATTTCTCATTACATTTTGTAATGAAAGTAAAACGGTTCAAATAAAAATATTCCATTTGAATACTTTAAACTAAATTCAACATAGATATAAATTATTTCTATATATTCCATTTATACACAAATAAATAAAAATGTAATGTAATATAATCAAGAAAAATAATTTGATAATTAAATCTTTAAACATTCACGGTGTCTCATGGCACATTGAATATTAAAATATTAATCTCTATGATTTAATAAATAACATCCATTTAGATAAAATATGGATATGAAATATTAGAGTGGCTGTATATATGAATTATAAAAGAATAAAGGTTCATATTATCAATAAATTCCTATGTGAAAGGAGATTGAGACGAAGTCCCTTACCATGAGTCTGACTAGTCTCATTAGTTCATTAATTTCTTGAATAATAAACTTAGGTTAATTTATATTTTCTTTATAAACTATTTATTATTCATTTTTTTCACTTATTACCATGTTATAGAAATTAGTTAATTGTTTGAGTTTATATGGAATGTTTTGTCGACGTTTGGTATTTGAGTCAAAATTATAGTTTTTTTGGTTAAAATTATCCATGTGGTCATAATTCCATTATATCCAAAATATTATTTATGATTTAAATATAATTTATATAAAGTTTATATGTATTTATCATAGTCCATAACATTTTTATATAAGAAATGAAATGCACCGTTCATGGAGATGGTAGGTCGTACGTATGCATGAACACAACTTTCATTTCATTTTCATATTAAAGGAATAAAAAATAAAATATATATAGGTATATTATAATTAAAATACATTATTTTTGTTATATATTTTACATAAGTTCAATAATTTCATCCTTTATGTGTTCCATGTAAGGAATGAATGAGTCATATCACTCTGAGGGAGCAGTAGTCCACACTTCCTCAAATGAAATTATCGTTCCAACACATTATAAAACTCATAAAGGTATTTCTTAAATAAAAATTAAATAATAATGAGAAAAATATAATTTTTATCATATATTAATATTTTTCCATCATAGTGGCCACAATGATAGATGGTAAGATAAAATTGAACTATAATCGTTTCATGAGGCAATAGTTCACCGTACACTGAAACAATATGTTCTATATCCATTATATGGGAGTTTATGTAAGTGTAGTTAAAAAATGATGCATATACACATCCTACTATACTTAGGATACTAGTTTTTTTTAAGATACAATATATTGAGCATAGGGCGTATATAAGGAAAATAAATGAAAGAATCTTGAGAGAAGACGTTACCTCTAAATCATGTACCTTCTTTTGATTTGGGCCAAAAGGCTTTCATAAATTTACTATTTCGAATATTAATTATTATAAAAGTAAGGGATGGATTTTGGGATACTATTTGGGAATAATTTTGATGATCCATGGGGCTTGAGATGTGTGAGTAAGTGGGTAGAGGTGGGGGCCTTTATAAGAGGGAGGAGGGGCACTTTTGGTAAGTCGAGAAATATTATTTTATTAAAAATTGATTTTATAATTATAATTGTTAAAACATGATACAGTTTGAGGATAATATTAACATGTGTTGAAATCATCTCAAAAAATATGTTTTAGTATTGTTTTGGTCACAAACTTATGCATGGGTTTTATCATTAACCCTTAGTTAAAAACATTAACTCTTACCATGTATACCTGTATTTTCATAATATATGGTTACTATAGTTACTATAAAATTTCAAGAAAACTATAAGTGGATCATTAATGACATTGGTAACATTATATATGTTTTTTGTATGATTATAATATTTTTTGGACTCTTATATCATTTAATATAATAGTTTTTGTTTTAAAAACTCATTTCTGTCAATTTTGACACTATTTGGTAATTTATTTTTATTAAAGTCATAACAATATGATTTCTTCAAACCAAATGCTTTACCTCATCTATAAAATTCCAATTAAATCCAAAAATTTCATGTATATGATCACAATTTTCAGATTACTTTTATTTTTATATTTAAAATATCATTTACTTGAATCTTTCATTAATAAGGTAATCATTGCATCTTCATTTTGTCAAAAAAAATTTTATTTATATAATATCTAATTTTTTTAAATAAAATAGAATAAAGTTGTAAATATTTTTGGATTTATAATGACTATTTTTGGTTGAATAGATCATTTATATAATCAAAATTAAATTTTTTTAGGAGATTCATGTTTATGTTATATTTCCCTTTTCTTAAAATAAATATTATAAAAGGTCAATATCACACCCTTGTGTCATCGTGGGGTATTAAAATAGGCCCAAGTATCTCATGGTTGGAAATATATCGTCTAATAGGATTATGGAATATGATATAATAGTTTAATATTATTATAATTTTTTTTACCCTTATTTAACCGATTTTCCCTCTATGCATAATAAATATGAAATATTATTAAAGTAATTATTTATAATTTGCAAAAAAAGGTACCTATTTACATAATTTGTACATATTTATTCAAAATATGTAATCCATTTTTAAAAATTAAAAACACTGATATTTAATAATTAATTTAAAATTAATTCTCATTTTCAAAACCAGAAAATGGGTTTTTAAGAAGCAAAAACAATCAAAATATTGACTTCTGTTTATGTCCAATGTAAATGTAAAATTTCTTCAAATGACCAAAATTGGATTAAATGATAAAAAATAAATCCAGTTACACTTACACCATTTAATTTTAAAATATAAAAATATAAATAAATTACATGAAATGGAAGTTTTGAATTAAAATGTTTTATTTTCTACAATTCATTAAAATATGGATTTTATCAAAAAAAAGTACAAAATATAATTAAACAAGGTAGATGTTGATATCCATATTATAAAGAGGAAGTTTATTTTTTAAAATAGAATATAAAAAATTGATATAAACTTGGTTTAGAAAGGGTTCTCCATTTAATGGTCATAAAACATCCTTTTAAATTGTTAGAGTATTTTATGCTTAAAATTGGAATAATTATCATTTTAAGCCACTAGAATATATTGTATAAATGTAAAAACATAAAAAAACATGTTTAATAATATTTTATTTAGTTCTATTAATTCTCTCCAATAAAATGGAGAGATGTTAACAACCATTTAAAATAATTATACTATTTTTCAGAATGACTCAACATTTCGTGAAACGTAATATTTAGGAGAAACCTATTGTTGCATGTATAGTATGCTATGAGAAAAACTATACCCTTTAATGTAAAATTAATATCTTATTTATAAATATTATTAGATATGAGTATGTATTATTCTATAAATACCTAGGATGTTACACATACAGTTCCTTAGTCTATTTTAATTGAGGCACAAAATTTTATAATCCGAATATATAGGATAAATACCCTGTTTTTTATGCTCAAAATAATGAAATGACCCGCATCATACCAAACCAACACTGATTATCTAATCCTTTAGGATAGTGTAAGAAATGTATCAGTATTTAAAGGTACTCATTATAGGTATCTCACTTGCCTCAATTATTTGGGAATAAAAATATGAACAATAAACCCCTGGAATCGAAAATAAATAGTACAATGTGTTATAATTCATGGTTTATTCATCACAAAAAACATATTTTATACCTCTATAAATAATTTCATATCATGATACAAGAATTGTACTCATGTTATCCTTAAATTTTCATCAAATACTATAATAGTTCATGAAGAAAATTTGTTAGGTATAACATAATGTATTACTTTGATAGGTTAATTATAACTGTATTACATAATATTTATATTAATATATACATATATACAACCAAAGTGAAATAATGATAAAGTGGATATTACCTTTTGTACTATATGATACATTTATATTAATAAAATCATTAATAATATCTTTAAAAAAATTATATAATAACTTATCTAACACATCATATATCAAATATTTCGATATCATATTTTGTTTGTTTTACTTATGAAGGTTTTATTAAACACATTACATCTCAATGTAATTTCAATCACATCATTATGTGACCACCTGATAAAACCCTCCCATAATGATTTTTAATGATTAAGATCAATGAAGCAATCCAGTATCAATAATAGTGAGACAAACAAATCATATTCCCAATATTAAACACTTTATTTGTATTTAAACTCTTTAAATTAACAAAATAGAACTTTTTGTTGTTAATAACTTTTTATGTCTATGTATAACTCTTTTTAAGTTCATAATCATCATTCATGGAACACTTCCCAACAATTGTTTGGAGGAAATATTCTCATAACTAATGTACCAATTTTCATTTTATCATTACCAATATATCATAAACTCTTTTAGTAATTTAATTGGGATAAACATTTAAATTTTACTCTTATAATATTTTTTTAGTGTTTATATTTTCATGTCCAAACATAATCCCACTATCCTTTAGGAAAAAAATATCCTCTTCAGGATATCTTTTAATGATAAACAAAGATTATTGTTCTTATGAAATAAATATCATCTCTTATAGTGGAAATACTTTTGAAATAAACTATTTCATCTATATATTATATAGTATTATATATGTAAAAATAACTCTTTGAAAATATAATATCCCCAAACCCACACTCCTAAATGCATTTCTAAAATCATAAAATTTATATTTCTAGATTTGATACAAATAAATGTGATACAATTTAAACAATTTAAAAAAATATCCAAAGGATATATGGGATCACCTACATATAAATATATTTTGGTTTTTCATTTCATAGAAGTAGGAAAAACTCCTACATAACAATAAAAATTCCATCAAGGGAGCATTAATTCTACTATAGCCCAAATTTAATTTCCCATGTTATGTCTTCATCCTCATTTCCACTAATCCTTAAAACCATATAAATAATATTTTAAATCATGGGGTGATAAAAAAATATCAATAAGTGACATAGAAAATAAATAAATAGATTTATTAGTCCATGAGTACCCATAAAAATCTTCCTCTTTAAAAAAACCTATAAATAAAAATATCCAAACTCAATAAATCAACTTCTCTTCCCAAATAATTTTATAAAACTTTTCATATAAAATACTAAATATAAAATAAGAGTCAAAAAGGTATCCATTCAATCATGAAAAATCATGAATTTCTTTCAAAAAGTTTTACAGTTCACAATTATGAATTAGAATGTACCTTCCTTTCAAATATAATCACATTTTTTACCTTTTTTAAATCATATTATTTTATTAAAACCGCATATCAATCATAGATTAATCATGTATGTGACTAGAGGAATTATATTAATATCACTCTTTCAACCACTCTTGCAAATTAAATAACCATAATAGTTACAATATAAAAAACATTATGGTTTCATATGGAATAACCTTCATGTATATAGGTGGAATAGCTTTCACAGTTTCAAATTATATAGCCTTGATAATTAAAAATGAGATAACCATAAGGTAAATTCTAAGAATCTCCCTAGAAAAACATAATAATTTAAATACATCACTTTACAAAGTTAATAAGAGATCTATAATCGGCTCACCCATAATAATTTTATAAAAAATCCACCCTTCGTCATAAATAATTCATAGTGACTATTACATAGTCATTATACATGAAAATTATCATCCTAATAACTTATTTATCGCCCATAATAAAAAAATAGTTATTCATATATCCATTTCCTTTAAAACACACTTTCGAAAAATAATATTCTATGAATAATGAAAATAAGAGTTTTTATTTGAATAAAATATATAATATTAAAATGGAATCCAAAATTAATATAATTTTTATGGTGGTGGTAACATCTATTAATACTGTATACATTAAAATGGAACACTATTTTTTTATTTTTATCAAACAGTTCAATATATGACATGAATAAAGATTAAATTTTAATAACATTGAATAAATTACAAAAGTAAAATAAAATTTCTTTTATAATTAATTTTTTATAAATGCATTCAGAACTTAAATAATATTTACGTGGATAAAATTCATTTAGAAAATAAATCTTTAAAAAATTAGAAAATATGTTATTAAAGAATGTTTACCCTTAATGTGATTGTTAATCATCACATATGTTCTTTATCATCATAAATAATATAAATATATTAATTATATAAATTATAAGGAATATTTTTAATTTTATTACTCCTTTTAACTTATTATAAACAATAACATAATCTATTAAGTTCATGTCAGGCGTTTTGACGATATTCGACTCATATGTCCAAAATAACTTAGGTAAGTTAAATATGGTCAATGTGGTCATTATTACATCATTTAAATAATATTAATCCAAATATAATTTTCATATTCATATATATATATATATACTATATTTTTAGAATCATATATGAATGATTGTTAGGAAAAATGAACTACATTACAATCATGGAGAATGTAGGTTGTACATGCACATTCGTATCATTTCAAATTTTGAAGGATCGTGATGAAAATAAGGTAAGTGTTATTTTAACTTTCATTATTGATATTTATATAAATAATATAATATATTAAAATAAGATAATATATATCATCCATATATTTATAATGACCTAAATTTGATCTAATTAATTATAATTCATCAAATTATACTATAAAACCAAATTAAAATATAATTTTACTATATAAATAAATTACATGAAAAAAAATTGAATTAAAATTCAGTATTTTTCAATATTAATAAAGAAAAAGATGTTTTTTAGAAAAATCCCTAAATCCACAATATGATAATTTTGACATTATGGATAAAAAAATTTATTTTTTAAATTTCAATTTATAAAATATTATAAAATTTATTTTATTATTCTTCATATTAAGACATAAAAAGAATTTCTGTTAAGAAAATAGAATTTTCAAACATATAAAGAAATTACCAAATATTATATTATTTATTATAAATATTTTTTATTTATTTAATAAAACTGTAAATATTATTTAAATATTATTTACTACTAAATTATGAATAATTTTAATGGTTGTTTTAAAACAATATTGTTAAATAACTATAATAAAGAAATATTTTTTTGTAGAAACATTGGGTTGCGTGTAATGTAAGATAATCTTGTGTTGTTTGTAGAGTAAGATTAATTTTATGTAGCATATAAGAAAAGTCATCAAAGAAATTATATTTTATTGAAATGAATTTACATAAAAAATGGGTTATCATATTCTACCCCCCATAAAATGATTTGTCCCTTCACATTCATCATTTTGATAATAAAAATGAGGATAATTATTCCTCATCGTATTGTCAAGGTCCCACATAAATTCCCCTAACCTGTGATTTCCCCACAAAAAATAGACTAGGTGATTGGTTTTGTTTCGTAGAACATACTTTATAAGATCTATAATTTTAACTTGTTTTTCCTCAAAATAAATATCTTGATATAGTGGTGTGACCACTGATATTAGTACATGTGAAGGGACATGTGTGCACTTCCTTAGGAGAGATACAAGGAACACATCATAGACTTGACAGAGAATTGGTGGAAGCACTAATTGATAAGGTATTGTCCTGATATGATCGAGAATTTCAAAGGGACTAATATACCTATGGATTAGTTTCCCTTTCTTATCAAATCTCATAGCCTTCTTCCAGGGAGAGATTTATAGGAAAACCTTCTCACCAATATGAAATTCTAGATCATGCTGATGGTTGTCATCATAAATTCACTGGTGATTTTTAGCTGCATTAATATTCTGTTGAATAGTTCTTACTTTCCCTTCCATTTCTTCATTAGTCATAGGTCCCAATTTATTTCTTTCTACAATATTATTCTCATATGTTCGAGCTCTACATTTGTTCCTATAGATGACATCATAAGGATCCATCTGAATTATTTAGTGAAAGCTATTGTTTTAATGAAACTCAACTAAATGAAGGTTTTGATCCTAAACACATTTGAAATCCAAGGAAAAATATCGTAATTTACCCTTTACAGTTGAATTTACTATTTTATATTGACTATCCTTTTGAGGATGATAAGAAGTTATGTACTCAATTTTGTGTCAAGTTATTACTGAGAACTTTACTATAACATTGAGTTAAAACTAAAATCCTTATAAAACACAATGGAATGTGGCCATCCATGAATCCATGCCCCTTATTTAATGTATATACTGGAATGATAATAAAAATTGGAGTATTCTATGATTGAGATGATTTCTTATGGAATATTAAGGAGATGGACTACCACCCATATACCATTATTCTATTTAGAGATTTTGGTGGGACCAACTACAAAATCCATATTTAAGTTCTCATATTTTCATTTTGATATGGGTTGTAACGTCCCACCCCTCCTCATTTCCCCAGGTCTAGGTAGATATGATACATTCCCTTTGGAGACATTCCCAATATAACAATGTATGGTAAGAAATGTCAAGGGCCTCATGATCGGTGGAGGATAGTTTACCATTTGAAATGAGAATAAACAATCAAACATTCCAATAACAAAGACAACCACTTAATGCATGTCAACACTATTTCAAAATACATCAGTAAAAAAGGGCCTGTATAATCAAACCACAATAATCCAAAATCAGAGTATTAAGAGGAAGACTAAAACAAAAAAGCTCAAAGACACCAAGGAAAACACAATAGCACCACACCAAGCTCCAAGCTCCAACACCATAATACTGCCCAAGTATCCTGATGAACCACAAATGAAAAGAGGTGCATTACCTTTATATGTGTCATGGAATACAACATCTGCAAAAGCACCAAATTTCCAAAGCATGGTGTGAGTAATAATACTCAGTTTGTTTTCTCCAAATGACTTCCCCCTATGCAAGCCAGTATGAAAGAACCGGTTAGCACATTATTATAATTTTTTTTATAAAAACCATGAAATAAGGAAACAATTTCTAGTAATCCAAACACATGGTCCCCAAACCATTTTACAAAAATGAACACAATACCATAAAAAATACCAAACATGTCATTAATAATTTCCCCCAACACATTTTCTGCATCCTGATTCAACTTGTGTGGCTGTAAAAATATTCCAATAACAATAATGTGTTTCTTATACAAAAACGTGGTATACCCATGATAGTGGAGCTTCACATCCATGCTCATCCATCCCATTTTTGTTATAATGGTACTTCAAAACCACATATCCTTGATGGTGGACCTACACTCCTACTAGCCATCCCCTTTTTATAGTGGTCCTTCCCACCCACTATCCTCCCATTTCAACCCATGATAACCCCGAAATACAAAAAAAAAATCCAACATCACAACATCATGAAAATTAACAATTACAATGATCATATAAACCATCACATTCTAAGACAGAATAAAAAACAATTTCCTAACCCAAAAATTCCCATGAAGAAAATAAAAAATTTCAATAAAATGCCAAAAAACATCAACAAATCACCCATTTATTGAAGAAACCATAAATCCATTACCCATTAAAACCACAATTTAATCACACAATTTTTTTTTTCTGAAAACCATTTTTTTATAAACCAAACCAAGAATGAGATTTTAAAATAAACATTTTAACATCGAAAAACAGGGCGTATTTCATAACAATAACCCATTTTCCCCAAAATCCTCAAATCATAAAAAAATGGGTTTCAATCAAGGTTCATACATCACAATAATAATAAATTTCAAGAAAACCCAATTAATTTAAATTAAGTCATTTAGTTCTAGAAAAATGGAGAAAGAGAGTGAATCCAACTGCCTTTAGGTTTTTGTGAAATAAACCCATCGCACAACCGCACACCATGTTTTGGTAAAACACCCAAAAAACCCCTTAAATCCCTTTTTCAAACATCAACAATAAAAAATAACACCATTATACGAAGAAAAACAAGATCAATGTGAAACAGAATTATATCAATGAACTCAATAGAGAAATAGATTTATATCTAGAGAAACCTAATAAACCACTAAGAGAGGAGACATACCAAAGGATAATAGCGTTCAAATCACCTTGAAAACCATTCAAATCACTTCCAAAATGAAAGGGAGATGCTCCCTAACCTTTGATAAGAATAGATAATGAGTTGGGGATGTATAGAAGAACAAATTGGGTGTTTAGGGAAAATCATGACCAAGCCCTATTTTTTAAAACCCCTATTTTTGTTATGCATGATTTATCCACACTGTTTGAAAATCATGTGATAATATTGTGCTTATAGCTACCTCATGATGGTCCCCACACTGTTATCCTACATAGTTAAACAAATTGTGAACTAGCTTTGTAGAATCCCAATGTCTCAAAATTCATAGTTTACCTGGGTGGATTCATGACATCTCAAACCATTCCCAAACCATTCACCGAAATCGTGAACCAACCCAAATCCCACTGCCTCCTTGTGCATAGTTTCCCAAAGAAGATGCACAATTTCCACAACATGTGATCAAACTATAAACCTTTATAGAAGCCTAAAATCCATCCCTAAACTCCTCCAAACTCACCCAAACATTAGAAAACCAATTTATACACATAAAAAGGCATTAAAGGGTTACATATGTCAAAATGGGGGTGATATATTCTCCCCTATATTTTTCTTTATGTCCTAAAAAAGTTGAAAACCATCACTTTTCTGAAGAAGATTGAAATATTGTTTCACATTTATTTCTCCCATTCCCATGTATCCATTTTAATCTAACCATGTCTCCAAAAAACCAATACTAAACCGATGATTTTACCATGAAATAAATTCTCATACCTATCCTAATTCCACACTAGAACATGCACCAATGAAGCATCTGGCTCTATCTCAACAAGATCTTATAGAATCACATGATCAAGATTTAGTTGATAATTCTTAGTCTAAGATACATAAAATAAATTATGCACCACACAGAACGTTGGTGGTAAATCCGATCTATATTCCACCTCTCGAATCCTAAAAAGTATATAAAAAGGCCAAACGTATCTCAGAAATAAAATGCCCTAATTTCCAGAACAACAATGTACAACCCTTGGAGATATTCCCATGAACAAATGATTACCCACCCCAAAATGAAAATGGCCATCAATTATGATCCCCATATGATTTTTGATGTCCTTGAGAAATATCAATTCTCTTCTCGATAAACATAATATTATTTGTAGTCTCTTCGACAAAGCTTGATCCCACTGTCGAAGTCTCACCTGGTTCCACAAAAAGTGGTGAAAACCATTAACACCCAAACAATGCTTCAACTATAGCCATATATATTTAGTACTGATAACTGTTATAGTAGGACAACTCCACCAAAGAATATGAACCTCCAAATATCCACAAAAATGAATCAGAAAATCTTTAAACATGTCTTAGATTGTCTATATTGTCTTCTTAGATTTCCCTTCCACATGAGGAGATACACACTACTCATTGAAAACTGAGTACCAAGGGATTGACATAGGTATTTCCATAATTGAAAGGTGAACACCATATGTCTTTTTTGACATAATAAAAACTAGTAGACCATACCTCTTTACTACCTCACAGATATAGATTGTGGATAGATCCCCCACCATATGATATTCATGAATATGGATGAAATGAGATGAATTTTTAGTAGATCTATTTTTACCCATTTGGAATGGTGCTTCTGAGTCATTCTTGGGAAGCCCATAACAAAACCCATCTCTATATATTTCCACATACACACTAGGATCTATAAATACTACAACAATCTTATCAATCAATGATGCAATGCCTTAACTTGTAGATAATTCAAGAATCTTGAAATAAACATGGTCACATTCATTTTCATACCAACCTAAAAAAACATTTTCTTCAACACCATATATATTTTCTTAATTCCAGGATGGAAATCCCATCTGGAATTATGATAACTTGTTATAAGTTTCTCCTTAAATACCACAAGTATGACCGTCTGATTCCAAAATCAGAATAATGAATTCACTTCTAGTTCTCATCCCTTAATTGTCTCCCCATAATTTATTTTAGACCAAATAGCCACAAATTATGAATCAAACATTTATTCCTATTTGAAAAATCATACCAAATTAGAAATCAGTGAAAATAGAAAGAAAACCTCTACATCACCTTGGTATTCACATTCCAATAACATGTTGGCAATAAAAAAATCAATTATTACTGATCTGATGCGTGTTTCACCACCTGATTTTATGACTTATACTTAATTCATCCACCAATGAATTTTTTTATCCCATTGTGTACATCAAGTTTAATTAAAACATTTTCAGATTAACCATCAATATATTTTTGGAATAATTAAAATCTCTCTATGAGAAAATATTTTTCAGACAATTATGATTAGTAAACACCTTGAATTTCAAAACCTGAGGGAAATGATTCCTTGTTTTCAAATCATGAACCACAACTGCTAAATCTAAATCATACATTGGGTAGTTCTTCTTGTGGGACCTAAACTTTCATTATACATACATGCAACAACATGATCCCATTTCATGAGAAATGACCCCAACCCTAATCTGAATGCATCATAATACACAATATATCATTTCATTGGTTCTGAAAAAACCATGATTGGTGTAGATTTATGGGGAATGTTTATCTCTTAAATAGGCTTATGGAATTTACCAATCCATTAAAATGAAACAAAATTCCTTGTGAAATATATCCTGAGGAATATCATCATTATAATTAATGAAAAAATAATCTATAATACCTAGATATAATGAGAATGATGTGTATCTTGAAAACATTATTTGGTGTTTTCCATGATATAACAACATCTATCTTATAATAATACACTGAAAACCCTATCTTTGAAATAAAATGTCCATGGAAACACTTACATTGTATCAAAAAATTATCCTTTGATAATTTGGAATACAACTGATGATCTCTCAATTTCTCTAGCTTTGTCTCCATGTGTTTCTCATGCTCAACCATTTTCATAGAAATATCCAATATATCATCAAAAAACAACACAACAAAAATTTTAATATCTCTAAAATATAGGATTCATAAATTTCATAAAAATTTATAGTGAATTTGTTAGACCAAAGGGAATGAATACATATTCATAATGTCCATATCTTATTTTGAAATCTATTTTGGGGAAATCCTCCTTCTGCACCTACAATTTAGGATAACCTAGGCACAAATAGATTTTAGAGAACCATTGAGCTCCCCTCAATTGATTGAATAGATAATCAATTTGTGGGAGTGGATATTGTTTCATTTTAATAAATTTGTTAATCTTATGATAGTAAATTCACATCTGTAGAGTTCCATAATCCTTTTTGACAAAAAAACATTAACGCTACCCATAAAGATGTGTTAAGATGGATGAACCATTTGATTTCTAACTCCTATAAATAAACACTCAATTCCATCAATTATTTTGGTCCCATATAGTAATATGGAATTGATATAGGAATGGTCCTCAGAAAGAGATCAATCATAAACTCCACTTCTCTTACGAGTGGAAACTCGTAAAATTATTCAGTAAAAACATCCATAAACTGATCAAAAACTACCAAAAAGTTTCTCATCTCAATTTATTTAGTTAATGTTTACAAAAAAGATTCCAGATGATATGAGATCATCCCAACTGCTAGTGCCAATAAGAATGTGGCACCAACCTTTCCCTCCCTCTCTCCTTTAAAGAGATACTCAATGCTATCATCAGTTGTGAAACTAAATTTTCTCACATAACATTCGATATAGCCCTTAAAAATCATCAACTAATCCATTACCATGATTATATCTTAAACATAAATCTCAACTACTAATAATTCTCATGTCAAATCAACTCCATCAACCAATATACCACATTCCCTATAAATAAAGGATCGACCATCCCCTTCACCTAGATGATTCTAATGTTTTTAAACTAAATGAATCATTTCCATATTTAAGCCCAAAAAATAAATGATAATAGAAGCATTGAAATAATGAGACACACCCTTATCAAACAAAACATTCATAAAGGAATAATTCAAAAATTATAATTCCTAGCATTATGGATTGTACTAACTGATCATCCACCACCTCTTGGTCACCTATAAACACCTTCTTACTGGACACACTATTTTCATTACAACAATACAGGTATTTTACTTACTAGGAAGTCTTGGTATTCCAAGAATCACCATGACTAACTATATAATGTTGAAGAGGGGTATGCTACTTCCTCTATCCCGTGAAGGCATAAGAATCTCGCAACCCCTATGGAGTGTCACGACCACCCAACCTTGGATCACTGTAACAATAACACTAAAGATAACCCATATTTTTTAGTTATGTTATTGTCAAAACAATGTTCTAAAATCAGGCTTCATGTGGTCTATAGAGCCACACTAGAAACATCCTATCTTACTCTAAAGATTCTGAAGAAGATACACTAATTATGCCAAAAGATTATGAGTCGTAGTCCCAACCTAGAAATAAGTTTCCCTCTTCATCTTTCTTATCGTGTTTGATTTCCAATCATTTACCATGGGTACTATCATGTTTCCCTTCTATGTATCCCAAAATATATCCACTTCATCCATTGTTTATCTATTTTCCATTTCTATATAATCCGTTATATATAACACCAAAATCATCAAATGAGTTTACTTCTTTTACCCTAATTCAAAGATGCGTTCCTTCAATGATTCACTTTAAACCACCTAAGGTGAAAAACGGACTAGATTCATGAATTTAGCCATATATTATGTCACAGAAATTTTATTCTTCTTCAAGAAAAAAATTGAATTTTTGAATTTTGAATCTGTGATGATAGAATTGTTTAATGAAAAATTATTCAAAATCCTCCCATGGCATACATTGGTCACCCTTTTCATTGAACACTAACCCTCAACACTGATATGGAATATCCTCCTACATATACGCTACTAACTTCAATTTTAAATCTAATGGTGTTCATAGGAAATAGAATTTCTAATTCATCCTAACTAATCATGCTTCTTCCCTTTCAAGTTTTAAATCACCCTTAAAGATGGGTGGATTCTAATTTTGAAACTAAAACCAATGATCTACATGCGTCGAATAATATATTCTTTTCCCACATTCCTGGGCTCAAAAATCCGTCACTATGATCTAAACTAGTCGATGGTTTACCTAGGGCTCAGGTGAACCACATTTTCCAAAGCTTCCTCTGGTTGGTCTCTATGATGCTACTCAATGGAATTTCTATCAACACAAAACAATCACTATGAGTCTCACTTTATATGGACTAAAATCTTAACAATTCAAATTCTACAATATTATAATATCACAACCATGACTTCCAAGATGCCACATTTCCCATGTGAAATAATTTTTGAAAAAAATATATCATGTTTTGAAAATTGACACATTTCCAAAATACCACAACCATTCTATTTAACAATCACACATTTGAAATCAATTTATTAGTTTTTCAAAAATTTACACATTCTTACCACAACATAAATCATTTAACCAATTTATATATGAAACCCTAGTATAAATTCATTTATAACATGTATTCCATGATCGTCTCCTTAGATACACCCACAATAATGAGATCATTCACCTAACAGTGTCTCAAAAACACGTATGTAACTAACTCCATGGTAACATGAATTTTAGAAATAAATGGTTAGCTACATAATTTTATGTTATAGATTTCATGTTCTGATTATATTAATCATTGTTACTATCCAAACTGATGGAATAAACTAAGAATGATTAACATCTCTGTGTCTGACAATAAATGCCAAATAATGTGAACATGACTAGTCTCACTTATAAGACACGGACCGAACAAAACGATACCACATATAACATCCCACCAATCCTCATTGTCCTGAATCGAGGCGTAGATACGGCTTGGACTTAAGAAACACCACTAATATGACAAATGCTGGAAATAAATGTCGATGGAATCAGGATCGGTGTGGGAATATTTTCCCTTTGAAATGAAAAAAATCAACCAAAAATACCAATACTAAAGACAACAACACAATTCATGTCAACAATATTTTAAAATATATCAATAAAAAATTCCAGTATAACTAAACCATAAAATACATATTAGAGTACCAAGTGGAAGATTTAGAAACAAATCTCAAATACACCAATGGAAAACTCCATATCTCCACACCAAGTTCAAAGCTACATCACCATAAGAATGCCCAATAATCACAATGAACTATTTTAGAAATGAGATAATTTACCTTTTACAGTTTCCTCGAGTACAACACCTTAAAAAGCACTGGATTACCATACTAGGGGGTTAGTAATAATACCCAGAAGGTTTTTCTCAACACTGCTGGAAATCTAACCATTCCCAACAGTTTTAAACTGTTAGGATAGGCCCTGAAACTATTGGGATAGTCTATCCCAATGGTTTCATTAACCATTGGAATGTGGTCTATTATGGTGGCCCCATACCAATGGTTCACATTGAACCATTGGTATAGTGGGGGTCAGATTTCAATATTCCCACAGTTCATTGTGAACCGTTGGGATAAATTTATGCCAACGGTTTTAACCCATTTGGAAATCTCTATACCAACAGTTTAAAACATTTTTATATCTCTCTTCCAATTGTTTTCATTGGTGACGTATTTATGTTGTTCTAATTGATTAGATTGAATAGTTGGAATAGAGTTATACCTACAGTTTCTAATCATTGGTACAAATATACAACAATAGTTTGATCTCTTGGCATAAATTAGTACCAATGATTTTGAACCATTGGACTATTATAGGCTGCAGGAATTATACAGAGGTATAGCAATGGTTTTGAAACCATTGGTATAGAACCCCCAAAAAATTTCAGGCACAGAACCTGCTATCAAACACAATGCATAGTGAAATAACACTACTACCACCTACAACCTTTAATCAAACAAAAACACACAGAAAAAATAGAAAACACACTACAAAACTAAAACCTGTAATCAGGGCTAGCACAGCTAATTTGATTCCCAAAGACCGCTGATGAAAATGTTTCCCAGTTAAAAAAACATTCAAATAACAGAAAATTCAGACCAGATAAACCAATGATAAATTGGAAGAATTCCTATCAGAAAAATTTGAACACCTAGAATAAGTGGGAGTGAGATAGTGGTTCAGCTGGATTAATGACACAATGTCATACCAAACCCACTAGCTCTGTGAAATCTGGGTGGATCTGCAGATAATTTTAGATCTCTAATTACAAACCTAGTCGCCGCTCTCACCCCTTGATTAGTAGTGAACCAACATTGGATGAATCATTAGCTCCCTATACAAACAGCTGATTAATGAGCACAATTTCATCATTTAACATTCATTCACGAGCATCGATTAACTCAATCTCACGCAAACAAGCAGTGCGACTCTTGCATGAACTGAAGTATCACTCATACCTCCACTCTTTGAATTGGAAGCGAACCTGTAGTAGTAGAGAATAATCAATAGTGGCCTCCACCAACTTCAGGCCTGGTTCAGTATCCACTATTGATAGCCTCCAAGAATAACAATAAAATATATTATAGAGCTTTTCAGAAAATCTGAAACATGATCGACCGACCAGATCCAGACTCCTCTATGCTCGCAAGCATCACTCAAATCACTCATCTCTGGTTCCAAGAACTAGCTTCTAGAAACTCAGAGACCAGCCTCCTGGGAACCCAAAATCATCCCGAGAAATCATGGAACAAACCCTATAGTGACATACACAAATTCAATTAGTAGAACACATGAAGAACCCACAAGTGACCTAGATTGTAGTGGAAAACACCAATAAAGTCCCAATCAATGATCAAACTATTAGCATATAGGGTTCTCATTATCGGTTCTATCATCATGGAAACATGATCTCAAATTTCAACATTTCTAGATGAGTGCAAACCCTCAAGAGTAGAAAATGAATTTTTGAGATTTAACTGAACTTGATATAATAATAGGAAGCTCCAATAAAAATAAGATATTTTAGAGGAGCGGGTGAGGCACAAACAAAGGAGGCATCATCGACTATATGGACATTGAAAATCTATTTCCCTAGAATCATGAGAATTTTCTAATACTAGATGATGTTTGACTTCCCATGACATCTAGGAATTTTCCATTGTGCCTAGTAGTATTTGATTTCTTAGGATTCCTGGGAATTTGTTAAAGGATTTTTGCAATATTTCCTCAGGCCATTCCCCTAAGAAATAGTGCTTGAACATACTACATTGATATTGGATTTACCGAAGAGGATGGGAATTTATTTTTAATGATATACTAGTTTTAACGGTTTCACAACATGCTCAGAGACACTTCAGCACTAGACGAGTTAGGTGTGGTCAATCACAAGTGTCACATTAGAGCCTGAGGATCAATAGTGATTTATTTATTTATATTAAATACTTTATAAACTTTTTTATTAAAAATATCACATACATATACACACATTTAAAAGTTATATATCAAACTATATTAGTGGTTTCATACTATGTTGTACTATCATCATGCTCGGAAATCCATGACACTTTGTTCCCTGAGAATAATTTTTACTTGCATATAGAATAAAATTGAGTAAAGGATCACTATTACAAGATCATTATGGATCAGTTGAGATGGTTTAGTGATTTATATGATGTGAGACTTGATGATAGATTGGAGTCTCTTTTTTGCTTAATATTCATTTTTTATATATGGGGGAAATATGGTGGGTGACCCGTGTGTGTTTGTTTTTATGTATTTAATTTTAACTCAGTTATGTATTATCATGCATGCTCTAATGTTTATATCATGGACATTTATTGGTTTATTTTCATATATTTTTGTGCACTCTAATATGGGTTTTAGTCTTCCAATGGTATGACGCTAGAACCTCATAGTTAATAATTATCCTCCAGTGTAAGGGAATTCATGCCTAAGGTCCAGTGGTGACTGCTTGATTCAGGAACCACTCAGTGGATATGGACTAGGGGAAGGATGTTACAAGGGACCATATACTAAGGAATTATTCAATTACTCTTAGGGTTACATCTTCAAGCATGTGGATAGGGTATACAAAAATGGGATCTAGGTATGATTTACTGGTAAGATCAATGATGGTCCAGAAACATTTTAGTTAATGGTCTCATAATATTAACCAAAGCGGGATAACACTTTAGGTAATATAGCCTAGAGTGTAGTAGTGTAATTTTTAAGGTCTTGTTGCATGGAATAAGAGGATAGTTGGAAAATAAATAAATTAAGGGAAAATGAAATTATATTGTTTTCATAGTATAGAGATTATGAAGAACACCTCAGGTATGAGTGCATAGCTGTTATAGTCATGGTGTTTGGACTAGCATATTTAAATAATGATCATGTTTTTGTACATAAGGATGGGAAATTCTATAGTGGGAAATAATTAACTATGTTCATTTAGTATGTCCTTATCACCCAATAAAAACAAAGTGATCCTCTCACACAGATATTGATCATACATAGGAGAAGGGGCATCATTTGAGAATTAAGCTGGGCAGGGGATTGACTTGAGTGTGTCACAATCCCTAACATCTAGGATGTAATAAAAATTGAGTTGGTCTAGGATATGATGTCTAGATATCAATATGTATCATGAATTGTGTGAATCAAGCCATACATTTTTCTAGAGGGAAGTGCGGTGGGAGTCCAATATCATGTAGAGATTATCCTCTTAGGTGGGGACTAAGGTATCACATTTTTTTAGTAAATTCAATAGGTATAAAACTTTGTATTTTAACATATATTGGAAAAGAGGTTGAAAAACTATTTTAAAATACCCATAAAATCTTCCTTAAATGGAAATATCCAAGATGAGGATTACAAAGTTAAGACATGCAGCGTTTAGGCCCGTCTTGATGGTTTGATTCAAAATAAATTAGACATAGTACTAAAAGAAGACATTGATAGTAAAGAAGAAGCCAATAAATGTTGAGTTTAGGATACTATTTTAGGACTAAAATATCGTGAATGATAAGAAAAACCATTCACATACAAAAAAACCTAAAGTACCCTCCCATTTGTGGAAGCGAGCACACTCATAATGGTAGGATGACATATGATGTGTGAAAAATGTAGAATTATTTCTCAGGGATTAGAAATGGTGTGACATAGATATTTTTCCTTCAAAAAGTGGTCTTGAGAGCTCTTTTGATACAGATAGAACATGGTACCTGAGTTAGTGTAGTGGTAAATACTTGTAAGCATAAGAATACTCGGATTCAAGGAATGTTCCAAGAATATCATACAGTATTAGAGGACATCATGAGGTGATTATTTCATTTTTGGGAATGAGACTGATTTGAGTCTCAAGGACCCTAGTGGATTCCCTGGTGTAAGATATATGAGTACCCAGAGAACTATTACATTTTTCACTTGGATAGTGAGACATTTTTGAGATGGGGGTATAGGTCTGAAGTGAATAGAACCTTGTACTTATCTAGTGAGCTATGATATAGACCAAATTTCCTTGTTGATATTTCATACACATGTTGGGTGACGAATTTTAACATGTATAGTGATATATCTTAAGAAATGACAACACCTTGAGTGATAAGGTGTTGGAAGGACCCTTACATAAGTGATGATGAAGTTATCATATTATAACATGATACCTAACCCTTCCATGATTGATAAGGTAGTGGTCAAGATAATGGTTTTACATTGAGTGATAAGGTTCATGATGAACCCAACCATGAGTGATAATGGAGCATTTGGAATGTTATATTAGACCTACAATGATTAATAAGGTATTATTTTAGAAAATGGATTTACATGGATCATAATGTATTAACATGGATGTTTGTTGAGTGAGAAGGAAGGTATGAGATATATAGTGGTATGAGACACTACCTATAGTAGTATGGGAGATGTTGTGAGTTGATTGATGAACTATATTGATGGATAAGTATTAGTCTAGAGCATGGATACATGACTCTATTCTACACATCCATGTTTTGGTTGAGTAATCATTGATACTCTCTATTTAGAGAATTTGGGTCTAGGATGGGTTTCATGTAGGATTGAAATGCATGTTTTTTTGTTCATAAAAATATATCTATTGTTGGGTATCATGAAAATCTATTTATCACATGATGACCTAATACACATGGAGTCTTGGTGTCCTAGTCGGAACATGACATCTGACATGATATGTGTGTTAAGGGTGTCCATGGGTCGGATTGGGTCGGATGGGTTAGGTTACAGCGTTTGTGAACCGACCCGGTCAAAATAGGTAAGGTTGTGTAGGGTCATATGTGGTTTTTGTTTTGGACCCAACCCGACCCAACCCGTCTCACATCGGGTTGGGTCGATCAGGTTGATTGGGTTCTATAAAAAAAATCCTTTAGCCTCACTATTCGGAATGACTCCTTCGTACGCATCCTCGTGACCCCTCCATCTCATCTTAACAGACATCAAGGATTCGACATGGTGATCTCCCTCATCTTAGGTTGCGCATCACGATCTTCTTAATCATGTTCTCAGTATGTAGTGATCTCCTAAAATTTTTAGGTCGCCGCCCAAGACATTTTGTTTTGAGGATATTCATGATCTCCGTCATCTGTGGCATGCATGGTCAGTTTCAAGAGGAGCATCTATAGGAGATCATGATTTTCTAGATATTTTGGTCATTTTCAACAGGTGACTTGTGTGGGTTCGATTTGGTTGATGAAGTGGTGCTTCAGTCTTCCATGGATAGCAGTGGCGCTGACAAATCACATCCAGTATGTAGAAACATGAATATATCCTCCAGATATCTCAGGATATGCTGATGAATCGAACCCAAAAGGCATCATTCAGTGGTAGGATTGGTAGTAGGATGCCATTTCTATCTTCTGGAGGCATTCTATAGTTTATTTGGGGTCATGGATGGTAGTCACGGTCGAGATGGTGGTGGAGGGGAAGGCAATGTGTAGGTCTGTGGTGGTCACACCGTGCAGTGGTGGTAGAAGAGGAGGAACACAAGAGAGGGTGAGGTAGGCAATGCACGATATGGAAGATGGGTTATAGAAGGGGGGTGGCACTGCTGTGGTGACAATGAAGTGTGGAATGGTGGTGAGCGAGTCGGCACTGGTAAAAACACAAAGGGGGGCCAAGAGGTCCATAAAACACCCCAAACTGATTTCTCCATAAGATATGGTCACAACAGACATGATAGAACAAATAAACTATTTAATATTCTATAATAAGGGATCATAGGAAGGTTGTAGAAAGAGAAAAAATGACGAAATGTCTAATGGGAAATGATACAATGGAAAATAATCATACTCCCAGAGAAATAATTTAAAAATTAATTCACTTCCCCTAAACATGGAAATTTCATTTATAATATTCAAAGGTTGAAAAGGAAAGTGTCATGGTCAAGTCATATACCTACTCGAGCAATGTCATTTGAGCTAAATTTGTTTGATAATCCAGTTTATATTATTCAAAGAAAACGAAAACTAACTAACCACAAAACAAACATCAATAAGAGGCACATAGTAAACTCAAACAATAAATAAACATGATACAGATAACTATCAGTACTCATTGGTTTAAAAGATATCACACCTTCCTTGGAGGGGTTTTATTGTAAAATCACGGCATTGCTTTATCAAACAATTAATTTAATTATATTTACCATTTATTCTAAACCTCATTCAACACAAATAAAATGCAATAAATTAAGAAACTATATTAACATAACTGTCACTATGAGTTTTCAAAGACAGTGCACCCCCGTTGAAGGGGTTTAATTATAAAAACTTGACTTTATGTATAAAATGATCCAATTATATTAAATAAAACTAATCCAATATATGAAGTTCAATATAATTAAGTAGAATTAAGAAAGAAGAAAAATTAAATTTAAACAATTCTTTAATTAAAGAGGCTAGGAGAGAGACCCAAACTCAAGGTGGAACCAAGCTGTCCACTTTGTCTCTTAGAGCGTTCTAACTAAAAGATGCTACTCCCCCACTGTGTATACGCAACTTCACACTACTACAAGGACACCTATCACCCATGAACCCACCCACATGGCCATGATCATGTGCAAGGGGATCCTTGCACATATGCTTATATGCATATACCAGTCGCCACTCACCTACGTATGAAATATATATATATATATATATGGGTACACATTTCCCCATACCTTCATAATCAATGACATGGTTCACTTTAAACATAACGGGGGAACCCACAAACATATACTTACTTACCTATGCACACGTAGGTGAGTCTCCCTTTACATGGAGACTCGAAACCAATGACTATGGATCAACGCACTACACAAAGGATATTAGGATCCTTAAAACACATAAAGGATAGGATATAACCATTGAGAAACTAATAAAAATCATTAAATCCTTAACTAGATTTGCAGTAGAGAACCAAATACTTCTGAACCAACAATAGCAATCCAATGCCCTACCAAAAACATAATATAAAGTCAAAAACACTAAATTCCCTAAATACATGAGCAGTGAGAGAAGTAGAAATCATATAATCTTACCTCAGATCAATTCTAGTGGACTGAAACAATCTAAACGCCTTATGGCCCCCTTCACATAATATAACTACCCTATGTCCATATAAAGTAGTAAAAGACCTAAGGGTCCAATGCGATAAACTATATAAAATAAAAAATAAACAAAAACATACCTATCTTCTATGACTATAGATGTCACGACCCAATATATAAGAACCACAATTCCCCATGAGTCAAATCATGTTCCTACAAGCAAGGGTAAAAAAGATCCATGTTTCAAAATGATATTATCAAATAGTACATTCCTATTAATTAACAATTAATCTTCATATTAATTGTATATAATCAATTTGGAACGATTTTCAGCTTATTTTGGTTTTTTAGATATATGTTTGTTTGGGAAATTTCAATTATATTTAGTTTTTCTTGTAATTAATTATATTATCTTGGAATATTTCATTTATTTGGGTTCTAGTCAATCATGGGACAAATAATAATCAGTCAATACATTGGGGTTCTCTAATTTTTCAAGTGAATATGCAATTTTAAATCAATAATAAACTTGTGAAAGAATATTAAACCAGGTTTCCTCAACAAAAACATGATTATAATGTGAGAAACAAGAGAGTGAAAAGAAAATCAAACACTTTTGATCTCTAAAAAATTCACTATTGTTGAGAAAAAGCCTCAATCACTGTTATAACTTATAAGTTGATAAACCCACCTTATTAATGTTGATATAAAAAATTCAAATAGAAATATAACATTACACGCACTTCATATATATATATATATTTTGTAAAGGAATATAATTTTTCAAAATGAATCCTACATATAGTGTTGTTATTCTGCTATGTCACTTTCATTGCATCCATGAATTTTAGTTGCACAAAGCCCCAATTGAAAATTCTGGTTAAATAACTAATAAAATTGAATTTGGGAAAAACCCATTGGATGAATATGAACTATTGAATAACTTAATGGATCGTTGTGAAAAAAAAGCGATGAATAACCCTTCCTAATAATAGCAAAATCGATGAATAACCCTTCTCAATCATAATTATAGGAAACATTGAATATAAAACATTGAATAAGCTTAAAACAGAATATGAAACGTTGATTTTGGGATCCCCATTTCCTATTTATATCAAAATATTTCTCACAAATGATTTATTTCACCATAATTCAGTGAAATGGATGAATAACCCTGAAACATAGACTTCTAAAATCAGAAATTCTACCTCTGTGGAGTTCTTATAGAGGACATGCGGAGTGCATAGTTTTTGGGGGAGGGGCAAGCGATGGCCGCTAGGGCACGGGAAGGGAGGAGGGAAGAGGTGAGCTAGGATGAGTGGGGAGCGGCAAACGAAAAGCTAGGAGTGGCGAGTGGAGAGCGTCGAACGGTGAGCGAGAGTTAAAAGGGGCGGAGGGGAGCACGAGGGGGGGAGAGAGCGGTGGTGCGGGGGGGGGGGGGAGGGGGGAGGGGTCGGGATAGGAGCTGAGGTGAGGGGGGTCAGAAAGAGAGGTGACATAGGGCTATAGAAGTGGGGCATGAGGGGTAGTGCAAATGGGAGAAGGAGCCCGCTGGCAAGCCGGTTTAAGTGTATCTATCCCAATGGTTCATATGAAACGTTGGAATTTGATGTGGTTTTTTTCAATGGTCCATTAAAATAGTTATGAAAACCCAACATATATTACTCTATGCCGACGTTTTTCACATAACTTTTGGTACACTGCTACTATAGTTTTTTTATCGCAACGGGTTTTTCAAACCATTGGGAAAAAGTGTTGGTATAGATGTTATTTCCACTAGTTCAAATGGATTCCCTACACACACCACTTGTAAATAATAGGCTATTACCTTTACATAAAAAATCTATATAAAACCATTAGAAAAGGAAACCATTTCTAGAAATCCAAACAAACCCTTACCAAACCATTTTACCCAAATAAACATAATACCAAGGAGAGAAACCAAAAACATGATTAACCATTTCTCTAACACATATTAGCACATCCTGATTTCTCTTGTGTGGACAAATTAATATTCCAATCATATTCATAAGTTCCATAAACCCAACCTCAGGGTACCCATGATCGAAGGTCTTCAATTCCAAGTATTACCACCCTTCTTCCTGTATACTGGCACTATGCGTCCACTTAATCTCGATTGTAGTCCTTCAGGCCCATTATACATCCCCTTTTCATAGTGGTCCTTCCTTCCCACTATCCACTCATATCCACCCATGTATACCCTGAAATCCATCAACATTTACCCAAATACCAACAACATTCAAGTCAATAATTACCAAAATCATATCAACCAACACATTCCAAGACATACTTCCTAAAAATTTCAAAAACCAAATAACTTTTTATACCAATCAAAAATTCCAACAATGTACCAAAACCACATCCAAAAATCACTCACTTATTGAAAACACCCAAAATCCATTATCCATGCCAACCACCTTTCAATAAATCAATTTTTTTTGTTGAAAATAATTTTTAAAAACCATTTCTATAAAAAAAACTGAGATTTTTTTTAAATAATCATTTTAAAATCCAAAACAAAGAAACATTTCACAATAATAACCCATTTTATTTAAAAACTACAAATCATCACAAAATGGGTTTTAATCCTGATTTTAAAATCACATTCACAATAAATTTCAAAAAATCCAACTAATTAAAATTTATCCTTTTATTTATAGAATAATGGAGTCGATATTTAATAATCCTACCTTTAGGGTTTTGTGAAATCGACCCACCACACAACCGCACAGCAAATCCATTTGAAACTTCCACAAACCACCCTAGATCCCTTTCCCTAACATCAAGATTCCAATGAATACCATTATAGGATAAAACCCTTTATCTACATGAGATGAAATAAGATATTTGAAACCGTGAGAGAAAGAGATGTGTATTTATAGGAAACCACTAAACCACCAAAAGAGGAGACTTACTGATGGTGAATCTTAGTCAAATAACCTTGAAACCCCTTAGAATCACATCCAAAATGAGTGGGAGAGCCTCATTATCTTTGGGAATGAATGGATCCTATGTTAGGGACACATAGGGGGAACAATGGGGTCTTTAGTGAAAATACTGGCCAAAAAACCATTTTTATAACCCCCTTTTTAAGTCATGCTAGATTGAGCCACACGGTTTGGTCAATTGTGTGATAATTGTGTCCCTGCTACTACCTCAAGAGGGACCCCGCGTAATTAGCTAGTACAGTTTTAAAAATCGTGCACCAATAATGTGGAATCCCATTGTCTCAAAATAAAAAGTATACCTTTGTGACCGCACTGTTTGGAAAACCATTCCCAAATCGTGCACAATAAATGTGTGTTATCCCATATCCAAAATCCTCCTTGTTCATTGTTTCTTGGGGAAGCTTTGCGGTTTCCACAAACCATGCTCAATACCTACACCCTTATAAAATCCTTAAAACCTTCCCAAAACCCCTCCAAAATCTCTCAAACAATACCCAACAATTTTGTACAAAAAAAAGAATTAAAGGGTTACATACCTGAATCTGAGTGTGCTACATGGGTAATGGATTTAACATCCCATTAGACCTTTATATTTTATCCGTAACGTTCAAGGATATTAAGCACCAAGTTACTAACTCTATCATATCACTCTTCATGTAATCCCACCAAAAGTATTATTCTAAGTACCTATACATCATCGTACTTATAGGATTAATAGATATTGAAAAACTACGAGCTTCCTCTAATAGATCCTTCATAAATCTGGTATGAAAAAAAGACATACATACTTCCCGAAACTTATCATTCCATCCTAATCAAGGTTAAACTCATGAACATTTCAAACCTCATTATATAATTATACATCATCATTATACTCCTTTTTAATCATTACTTAGATAGTGGGTTGAAAATTCAATTTAGAAATATATGTTTTTCATCTTCCTTCATGATTTCTAGATCCATCCTTTGAAAATATAGAAATATTAGATCTTTTTTGATCCTCGTCAAGGATAAGATATCATTATCCTTTCTCATCAAAGAATTGACAGCCTTGAATACTTTCCTTGGGTGGTAATGTATTGTGCAGTGATAATCCTTTATCATCTCTAACTATCTTTTTTGTATCATGTTCAACTCCTTCTATGCGAATATATACTTTTATTTTTTTTATCGGTATATATATCACAATTCACCAAATAAATATAATGCCCCTATCTATTTAATGAAAAACATACCATATAAAACTCTATATAATGAGTTGGGTAATGTTTCCCATGAATCATCAATTGTCATGTTAAATAAGCGATAACCATGTTATTCATTATAATAACACATCATAATATCTTCATGGATGCATCACTATATATTGCAAACCAATACCCACTATAGGGTAATGTAAGAACAGGTTCGTTAACTAACATTATCTTCATCTCCTTGGATGTTTCCTCAGATTCATCTATCCAAATGAACTAGGAACCCTTCTAAGATAACATGGTTATAGGATTAGATATTCCTGAAAAATTCACTAAAGTAATCAATAATATCTTGGTAAACAAAGAAAATTATGGATCTTAATCACTATGATTGGTCTAGGACAACATTTAATAGACTTTGTATTTTATTGATCTACTACTATATACTCTTTTGAGATAATATGTCCCAAAATTTAAACTTTTTATCCCTAAATCACTCTTTTTAATTTTTTCATACAATATTTACTTCCTTGGGGTCTGTAGTAAAATTTTTATGTGGCCTTAATGCACCTCTTTGATCTTTGAATGGATAAGAATATCATCTCTTCATACTACCGAAAATTGATTGAGGAAATCCTTAATGAGACTATTCATAATATTCAAGAATATAATAGGGGTATTAGTAAGAAAAAAAGGAATCAATATGTATTCACAGTTGGCATAACTTATATGAAATGCCATCTTGATTATATATTCCTTATTAACCATCAATAAATGATATCTAAAATGATGTTCAATCATGAAAAATTATTGAGCTCTATGTTGCGGATCAAACAGGTCATAAATAAATCGAAGAGGATACTTGTTCAATATCATGATCCTCTTGACTCTTGATAATCTATGTAGTGTTGCATTGATATATCATTTATATTCACAACTAAAATAAGTGCACCCCATGCTGAAAGAATTGGCCAAATGGATCCCTTATCAATGTTTTCTTGAATTTTCTTCTTATATTCCTACAACTAAATCAGGGATATTCTATAAAGATTATTTGAAATTTGGATGGAACCAGGTATGAGTTTTATTGAGAACTCAACTTCACATTTTGGGGGAAGGATATGAAATTACTTAATAAATAAATCCAAAAATTCTAAAAAAATACGCATATCATTGATGTCAATTTTCTCCCCGTGAATTTTACAAAAAAACAGACAGTCTGAATAGGAATTAAGACCTATATATTGGATACAATCTCATTAAAATTTCATACTTATAATCATATTAATAGATTATTATATGTTGGTTTTAGATATCAAACATTACTCCCTTCCCATGGAATAGATGCGGTATTTATGTAAAGAAACCCAATCCATTCCAAATATGACATAAAATTAATCTAGAGGAAAAATAATGCAATTTTTAAGAAGTACATTCCCAAAAACATCAACTATTGTTGAATCATAGACCTGAGATAAAATAACTATACCATTAAGTGTTTTACATAATAATTCCACATCTAATAATTTTTGTGGAATCCTAATACCCTTAAAAGCATTATTATATAAGAATGAGTTTGAAGATCCATAATAAAATTAGACATTTGAAGTCCTATAGTGGATGGTAAGTGTACCTTTCACCATGTCATTATCGCACACCTCGTCTGATACAGTGATCACACGATATATCCCCTTTTCCCTCAACATAAAAGGTTACCGAATATGTTAATCATCATTTAACTTGTGGATTGGGAACTTTTTACCGTAATTCCCATTATCCTTACACATTTAGCACAAACATAGGTGAGGTTCAATCTAGGAATATTTCATTCCATTAACATTGTTATATAACATATTCATATCACTTTTATAATCAAATGAATGATGATTCCCCCTTTTGCACTTAAAACATTTATTATACCCCTTAAGACAATTTCATCCTTGCTTCTTCCCACACTTTGAGAATAAAAAAATATTATATTCCTCTCTCCATGGTCTTTAAATTTTTATTTGAACCCCATTTTTCATTTCATATCAAAACCATGGGATTCATACGTAACTCAAACCTCTATTTCGATATTGATTACAACACACACAATCTCATCGTAGCTACCGAAGTCTATTATGGAAAATTACCTTCCGATACTTGGATTTGATCCACTTTATAATCGATAAACGTTACTAATATATTAGATGATAAACTCATAATCTTGCCTTAAATGTCTTGTGAAAATATACTTGTACGTACCAACATATTCATCATCTCATTTATTTAACTCAATGAACCCTTTATCCATATTTTTATGAATAATATGAGGAATGTACTTATTAAAAAATACGTTCTTGAACTCATTCCAATCCATGAATTCAATTTCATCTTGATTCTTAATATTCTTGTTTCGAGTCCACTATGGGTCCTCCAAAATGGATTTTCATGTTCTAAACACTAGAGAATGGAAAATATCATGTCATTGGTACTGATCCATTACACAGACACAATTGGAACAGAATACCCATTGAAAGAAGGTGGAAATTACCACATTATGTACACTATTGAATGTTTTCTCCTCGTTTCTTATATAGAAGTATATAATGATTCATATGTTGAGTTTTTCGGGTGAGCATATCAATGTTATTTTTCATTCCATCTCCTATAAAAATCGTTTTCTCAAGAGGAAAATCTATTCATTTTCTATATAAATCACTATTAACATGGTCTGTCTACTTCCAACCATTGACTAAAACCAAAAACAAAAGAGTAAGAAACAATTTTCATATTTAGTACACATATAATCTTGAAAAAATAATTACAGGATATCAAAATTATTAATCCTTCATCAATATATGACACATTTAGATTATCTTAGTTTATTCATAAATAAGTCATATTTAAATACATAATGATTGTTTATGATGTGTTTGTGAATTTCCAAAGAATATCCCTTCTGTGTTTCAAACCAAGTGTCTAGTAATGCCAATTATCACACACCAGTTCCTGATCATGTCTAGATAAATATGGTGTTTTCAGGGTTTTTACCCCTATGAAAATCTATCATAATTCCAAATCCACATTTAGAATCCTAAATATGATGAGTTTATAGGAAAAAAATCACTATATTTGTTCCTAATATTCATGGATAATTTTTTTATACTTTTATCATCCTTATACTTATCCTAAAACATGTTCATAGGGATGTTAGTAAGGTTTTATCATCCAAGTTTTCAATGTTTAACTAATGTTATAATCTGATACAAAATATATTGATCCCTACATAATATAAAAAAATTACAAAAAATTTAATGAATATTTAATACAATACACAAACAGATGCCGAAATACCATATTAGTTTAGTTCCTTTTGAAACATGGAAACAGAAACACTAGTAAATAAGTGAGCTACATTACCTCGCACTATATTCATCATGTTTATAACCCTTTGTGGACACATCATACATAATACATATATTCACATCTTATGGAATTGAAACATAAAAAGGGGTGAGCTCAGATTCTATGTAATAGGAAAAAAAGTAGATATGTAAGGATAATTATGAGCATGAGGTTATGAGGACATGATAATAACATTATAAGACCATACCCCATATATAAATGATATAAAACATTAGTCATGTAATAATGACTGAATGTTCATAAGACATGAGTCATAACAGAATAAAGAGAATAATCTATTAAAGAATAAGTCAAGAAAAAGATAAGTAATTTTGTTAAAAATATAAACATGTAATATCATTTTCTATAAGTCAAGTCTCATTTCAAAAAACATATTTGGGAACTTCATGGAGACTACACCTACTTTGAGAGAAAAACCACCATCCCCAATCATATTCCTTTCCATATAAGGGGTCAGGAACCCCCTTATTCCCATAGTGGTTTGGGTTTCCCATTCTTGCCATAGTGGTTTGGGTTTCCCCATATTCCTATAGTGGATAAAGGTGGATGACATATTTCCCATAATTATCACATGAGATATAAATAATCACCCAATGCGTTGGAGGGTGATATATGTTCATACTACAACATAATTAAATGAATCATACATGTTTCACAGGATCATAAATATTGATCATTTCATAACCCATAAAACGATATGGGTTTTATAAACATCAAATCATAACCCATGAAATGAAATTGTTATAAAAAATATTCCATCATATTATAATCTATGAGAAAGATATAGGTTTAGTAAAAATTTCATCAAAGTATAACCCAATAAATGAATTTTATTTCAAATGAATATAAACCATAAAATAGAAAAATATTTCAAAATTATATAACCTGTGAAATATAAACTGTATCCTAACCATTATTTTATTAAAAAATAAACCATTCATTGAAATAATATGATTAGAACACTTGGATCATATCTCTAAAAAGGCATGAGTAACACCCAAAAAATTATATTGGATGGTAAATAATATTTTAATATATTAAAAACATTTCTTATGGAAATTATACTTTATTATTTGATAAATTATTTTTTAAAAATGAATCCTTTTAAAACCCAATCTCTTCAAAAGTAACCTTGAAAACATATAAGGTAAACTTGAAAAAATTGAGAACCTTTTAGTTAAAAAATATTTCAGAAAATATAATGTATGATTTGAATTTTTTTTGAGAATTTTCTTTTAAAATATGTATTACATATCACGAAGAATACACTTTTGAACCCATTTTTATAAAACATGATTTTTTGAATAAAAAGATCTCAGACTGAAGAGAAAAATAGTGTCGGGTTTTCCTAAAAAAAGATTCTTAATCATCTTAAGTATAAAAGTGTGAATAAATTTTACCTTTAAATGAATATATCATTAATAACCATAGGGTAATAAAATTAATTAGTGTTCTTAAAATATGGATCATAATATTTCATCAATGGATTCATAATTGTAAACAATCTCGATAATGGATGAGATTATAGCAATAAAAACTTACCAATTTGTTAAATTCAAATAATAATCCTAATGAGATATTAATATTAAATGAAGATTATAATATCAGTAAAAAAATAAAATCATGTTATAACCTATCATGATACAATATATACACCTCATAAAAGTGTATAGGTTCATTGAAAGACATGTGTCTCAAAGAAGGAAAATTGAGACAAAATTACCTAACCGATTTGGTAACTTTTGAACCATAATACACAGAAAAGAGATATCAGAAAATGGATATTTAAATACCAATAAATTTAAGTAGATGAATCATATAATACATTAATGGAAAATATTAGAACCACACAGACTAAACATGTGGATAATATGACAATAGTCTTGCAAAAATAAAATTGATACTAGAAATCCCCTTAAATTATGTCTTAACTCACTTCAGACTCATTAAAAAATTCTATAAAATAATTATAAGTTTATTATAAATATATGAAATAACTAAATTTAATAATATAATACCATATATTATTTATTTCTGACCTTATATTACCCATTTTTTTAACAATTCCATGTTAAAGTTACATTTTGTGCAATAACTGCATTATCTTTCACATGTCTTTTGATTTGTTATATTTTTTGTCATATAATTTATATAAGAATTTAGTCATATAAAAAATTATAACCGTGATAAAAATATCTTATATATTCATTATATATTTATTTATAATAATCGAAAAAATATATAAATTTAAAATGAAACACAACGTTCATGGAGATAGATTGTCATACGTAGGCATGAACTTTGTATTCTTTCTATTATGGTATTGAAAGAATGTAATTAATTGAAATGTATAGATATATTTTATCAATAAATTATATTTATTATTTCATATATATCATATATGTTTACTAAAACCATATTTAATACATTCCATGTAAAATGTGAATGAAACACATCACTTGGTGGAGGTGGTAGACCGCACATCCTCAAACGAAGTTATTATACTCCCCCAAAATGTAAATATTTAATGTATATATTATATAATGATTAAATATGTATAAAAAATCATATATATCCCATATATCATATAAAAAATAAATTTTATCATTATTTTCAACCTTGAGTGTTGGTAATGGAAGAACGAACAATATTAGTTCACGAGGCAGTAGTCTGCCACAAACATGAACAATGATTGTATATCCCAATTTATATAAATGTGTCTTATTTATGGTCATAAATTTATCCTAACAAAATATCAGTATGATTATGATACATATGTTATTATATAAGCATGTAATAAGAATAATTTGTGGGTGGTGAAGAAATACAAACAATGTGATTGTTGATGGATGTTACTTCTTCTTTGGGTAACTCCATTTGATTTTCACCAAAGGGGTTCGTCGGTTAGGTTTAATACAAAATGGAGGAATAAAGGATGAATGAATGGAGTTTTTGGGGATATTTTTTCAATTTTTATCTTATGTAAATGTCTTGAGATGTGTGAAGAGAGAGGGAGGAGAGGAAGCCTTTTATAAGTGGGGAAAATGACACATTGGGTAATCTTGTAAAGATCTGAATGCTCCCCACGTTTTAATTATACTATAAGGGTTAAATATGGATCACTATAAATCCTTATATGTTTTATAGATGAAATATGTACATAAAGTAATTATTAGACATGATTAGGGTCAGTTTTACACCTTATATTCTATGGTTAGTCATTAATTAATCTTATTTTTACCTTTATCACTATAATTAATTTTAATTATATTCACTAAAATTTTAGGTACAAAAAATTTAAATATATGATAAATTAAAAATTATTATTATTCTATATATTGAATCCATTTTTTTATATTCTAATCGAATAATTTTCCCAAATTAATTTAAAATTAATCCTATAGACAGGATCACATGCTGAGTATTTTAAATGAAACATTTCAAAAGTATGAAATGTTTTTATATAAAATATAATTGTGAAACTTGTTAAAATGACCTAAATAAGATTTAATTATCTATCATTTATCTAATTATACATTAAAACAAAATTTATATATAAATTAAAATATAAATAAATTATCAGAGAAATCAATTTTAAATTAAAATTCTATATTTTCACAATTCATCCAAAACTTTTGTTTTTCAGAAAAGTACCAAAAATTCACCATATGGTAATTTTAAAATTATGAATTAAAAATGAGTTTTATTTCATCATATTAAATTTCTAATTTTTTCTAAAACTAAATTTATTATTTTTCCAATTAGAATATAAAAAGAAGTTCTTTTAAAAAAATATTTTCAAACTTATAATGACATTGTCATAAACTAAATACTTCATTATAAATATATGTTATTCATATAAAACTATTATTACTGACATGAAAATATTATTTACTACTATTCATATTACTATGTTTAATGGTTATGTTATAATTAACTCATTTAAAACATTATAGTAATAAGATGATGTTTCGTAGATACTAATTATTTCATATAATGCAAGCTAATTCGATGTTATGTATATCATAATATTATCCTAGTGTAGTGTACAATAAACTCCATTAAATAAATTTAATTAATTTAAAAAAAATCACATAATTTTTTTTATGTTAGTTTAACTTGAAACATTGGATAAATTATTAACCTCAAAATTCTTCAAAAAAATTCTTGAACATGTTTGAAACATGGAAACTATAATGATATGATAACAAATACTTCCAGAATTAATTTAACATCTTCTCTAATAATAATTATTCACTCATAAATTCATATTACCAAAATGGTAAATACATTAATAATATAATCTCCAAAATATGTTTAACCATTTCCATAAACAATTTAAATCAATGTAAAGACTTATTAAAACGATATATGATTCCGAAAGATAACTCATCCTTTATTCCAAAAATAAAATCACATAGAATTCTATTTACCTCAATAATATAGTTTTCTCAAAAATTATTGTGATATTCATAAAAAATAACATTAATCACTTAATCACAAAATCACTTTGGAATCTTATGGTTATCTTTATAGTAAAAAATATTTAACTAGAATCAATTTAATATTTATCTATCCAAAAATATATATAGAGAAATAATGTCATTCTAACTAGGCCATCTTGTTGATTAGTGGTAGGCCCTACACCGTAATCACCATTTGGTTGTGGGTTTAAGACTCACAACCTTTACAGAGGTGATATGTTTTCTCTTGGCATGTGGGTTTTAATTATACTGAAACTATATTAATGTAATTATTATAACATTCTAAAATAATATAACGAACATACTCCAAATAACTATAATAACACCAAAAGTAAATAATATTTTAACCTAAAAGGTTATCTCATTCCATTCATCTTACATCACAAAAAATTTAACAACACTCTCCTAAAATAAGATTTCATGTTAACCATAGGGGTCACATATTCCTCAGCTGAATAAAACAACTCCCAAAAATATCATTAGTCA
Organism: Viscum album; assembly: GCA_963277665.1. Lineage (NCBI taxonomy): Eukaryota > Viridiplantae > Streptophyta > Magnoliopsida > Santalales > Viscaceae > Viscum > Viscum album. Next base: position 370,003,847 of record OY728160.1, on the reverse strand, counting down.
CCTAAAAATCTAATATCATAAATCCTAAAAAGGGCTATCATATAATTTTAGTTTATGAGAAACCTTACAATTATGGTTGTGGATTATTAATTCCTTTTATTTTTTGAAAATTATGGATAAACACTTTTGTCCTAGAAATATTATTTTTCTATTTGTTCTTATTTTAGAAAAATATTATAAAATTTAAAAAATCATAAAACATGTGTATTTAATACAACATATAATATTATTTATAATAACATATTGTTAAAAAAAAAATTCAATTTTCATATAAGAGAAATTATATAACAATATATGTCCTTTATTAAGATTCATCGAACCATTATATATTCCGTTACATTCAAATATCTAATGTATCACCTCTTTGTTAGAAACATTTACCCTCCTCTATCATAGTGATCATGGATAGGTATGTTTCACCTATATAATGATGGATGCATCATTGATACATCCCCCTATATAGTATGATGGATGCCCTTATTTAACCATTGGTGATTTATCATTAACCTTTTCATCATTTCTCTAACCCTATTTTTATTCATCCTTTTCCTAGACATTCCCTCGACTCTAAAGTTACATCATTATTTCAAAGTTGGTGGAAGCTTCTAATTTCAACTTTGGAGTCCAAATAGGACTCAAAAATATTTTGTTTAATTTTTATTGAATGATTAATATTTCATTTACCCTCTATCTACTATTTCAATATGTTTGAATTCTTATTGTGTATTATATAGTCAGACTATAAGATCCATCATTTTGGACCTTGTTTAATTTTCAATGGATTCTAAGTTTTCATTTGGTAGATGAGACGAATCCTGAAATAAACCTAAAAATATAAATATTATCATCGTTATACAAAAAAGTGTTTCTTTTTTGATGTGTTTTGAGGTTCAAGATTAGTCATGGGATTTATGATGAGTTTCTGAGTGATAGGCTCTGAAACCCCTCTTATCTGGAGAAAATAGTAGGGCACAATATTTTTTTAAATTGTGTGGCCCCTCAGGATAAACAATGCAGCCCTATAAGGGGTTTCACATAGCTATCTAAAACATTAAAGATGGTTTCATTGATGTGTATAATTTCTATTGTTAATTTCATAGATGGGCACATAGGTGACACTTGGTATTTCAAACTATGTTCTTAGTCACATGGTTAGTTCCACTTAACGAGTAGAACTTCATAGTTGGTGCATAGATAGTCCAAGAAATTTTGGGTATAGCTCATAGGTACTATGGTTTGTAGGATTCATGCAAGATAAGAGAAATCATGAACCCTAATTGTGTTCCACATTAAAAGGGAAAAAATTTCCATTTTTACCTTCTGATCATAAATGGGAATTAGCCCATATTCTCCTCCAATTAATTCCTAGTAGGTCCCTCATGAACTCTCATCTTCCACCCGCTATTATTGGTGGATCTACTTCATTCCTTGTCTGAATAAAATTTTGTATCATGTGTTGGAATAAACTCAATAATAATAATACTCCTTGTGCTTATTTCAATCAACTATTACACCATAGGTAAAGCTAAATCCATTCGATATAATCTATCATATTTTTATGGTGTTTGATGATTCATTTAATTTATATCATTTTAAATCAAATCAAGGAATGTTATTGGATGGTTGGACCATCACAAGAATTAGGTTGGTGGTTTACATTCTTTTCCCTTAATGTTTTCCAGATTAGATAATTTTTTCATCATGTCGTATGATGTACTTCTTGTGCATTGCTCCTGAAATGTGTGATTCATTTCATTTAATCCATATACCATGACCTTTATGTTAGTTATCCCTTATGAATTTTCTAGAGGTTAATCCCTCAACCTAAACCACCACCTTAGGTGAGCTCAATTTTTTTTATATATTCTTGTTTCCTTTGAGATCACACCACCACTTTTAGTATGTCTTGTCAATTTCCCACAAGGTCCTTTGATTTTAATTTTCTCTAGAATGAGAATTGATTAATTAAGGATTAATGAGATGCAATAATTACAAATAGGTACGTGTATTTTTTGTCCCTCCAAATCACAAACATTTAAATGGATGAGTGGCATGATTAATCTAAAAGATTATGAAATGTCTAAGAAAAATGGAATGAAATATTAATGGTAAGGACCTACACATAGCTTGTACCACTAATTAAATGAGAAAATTGAACAATCTCATACGATAAGTTGGTTGTGGCATAGACCCTCCCACGGCTTTCTTAATTACTTAATAATAAAATGACCCAAATTTTTCAATTGAATTATGTTGTGGAATTTTAATATAAATGACCACTTTTTAATTTTATTTCATTATAAATTATAATATATGTCCATGATGTCCCGCTTGAGTCTTTATTCATGGTAATGATGTCCTTATTGACTCATTTTTTATGGGAATGGAATCCCATAAGATTATGAAATTTGGGTATGGATTCCCTAGACATGGAATACATTATGGTTATGACACTTATTAATGGTATCCATAGGCATGGAATCCATTATGACTATGATTCTGGGGCATGATATGTATGATCATGGTATCCCTTGTGATTATGATACATGGGCATGACGTCCATGGGCATGAATCCCTTACAATATGATACTCAGGCACGGATTCACGTAATGTTATGATACCCAAGAATAGAGTCCATCATATGATAGTGATACACTTGCATGGATTCCCTTACTACCCTATCACACTCATGTGACTATGGATGTATACCAGAGTTACACCTCAGGTATTGGATAATATTAGTTATCTATATATATGGTTGTATATATTCTTATGTATAAAGTGAATATATAAATATATATATATGTGTGTGCGTGTCTATATACATCCCTATATATAAAGTACACAGAAACACACACACACACACATATATATATTTATATATATATTGTAATGTCTTGGAATTTCTGTTTAATTTTTTTATTATAAGAAATTATTTCGAGACTGTGAAATCTGACGTTATGTAATTTTGAGGCTCGGAGTGCCGGGAATGATCGTTTGAAAAATTTTAAGTTTAAAATATTGTGTGTGAGTGGTTTTCTTGAAAAAATGGAATAACTATTAAATGGGTATCCTGACCAGAAATATTAGGGCACCATTTCATTTTGGATGGCATGTTTATTCTTAGTGCGACATATTTTTAGTCAGCGCAAGCCTCCAGTGCGAAAACATGAAAATTGAATAATCATAGATAAGATTATTAAACAAAATTATTTTATTTTTCAAATGCTTATAACTCATGAATGGGGACTAGGATTAAAAATCTGATACCACTGCTGAACTCGTGAGGGTATGATTTCCACAGGAAGACACTAACATTAGCCAGCACAGTCCAATAGTGGATGTTAGTTTTTGGCCGTAAAAATAATAATTAATTGACAATTATTTAATTATAAAATATTTAACTTCTGTATGGTAACTCGGATTGAAATTATAAGAGTACCGATGATCTCGTGAGGGTGTTTACCCCTTAGAAGGGTCCTAACCTCGACCGGCGAGGGTCGTGGTTGGATTTTAAAAAAATTTTGAACTTTTTTAGGGCACATTCAGTAAACGTGGGGTGGCGTTTTCTATCTTTTGAACTAGTGCTTAGAATTGGAATATGAGGGACCCATTGAATTCATAGCATATAGATTCTCTTAAGGGAGGCTTTACTTTGACAAACATTGGTAAGGTAATTTTTTTTTGACATTTTAAAGATAAAATAAAATTAAATGGAGGTTGTTATTTTATTATTATTTTTTCCTACCTCCTGTTGATTAGTGGTGGAGAGGTCCACAGAGGTTTTCAAACATTTAATATGGGATATTAAATGCTCATTTACACTATGGTTGTGTAACCACCCCTCCTGTAATTAATGAGGCACATTAATTACATCAATTAGAGAACCTCGTTAACTCCTCGTGCGCTACTCACCCTTTTTCCCCACTATTTAAGTGAGGCTCGTGATAGAGTTTAACACGACCTTACCAAGGGATGAAGCTTTGGTAATATGACGTGATGCCTTCCATTGAAAGAGATGGAATCGTAGGCAGCAACGAACCGGGAGTGAAGAACGTCAGTGGTTTCATCGAAGCATGAATTTTCCTCCCACCCGCATGACGACTCCAATGTTTCACGAGGTAGGGGTTATATTCTAAAACTAGAAATTACAACAAATCTTATCCTCATTCTTGAATTTGGGGTTGTTCATTGTGGAAGATTTGAAAAGGGTTTATAATTATTTTTAATGTGATATATAAATTACATCTGCAAGTTATAATGTTAACATGGAGGGCGTAGATGAAACAAACAAGGCTTGGACCCTCCCCCGCTTGATTTTAATTTCATTTTTTTGAGACGAGTTTCTCTAACTTGACAGAACCTTGAAACTGGGAGGTGTGCAATGACAAGGACATCCCAAGAGGACCGAATGTGCGTCTAGAATGAATAATGGACCACCAAAACTCACTCGGCGGCCCACAGAGGATCTGCCTGTGTGGCACCGGTGCGATGGCACCGATGACCGTAAACTGGCACTCGCTGACCATGGAAGAGGGCAGTGCTGCGGCGGACCTGAAGGGGAAGCCGACAACTAATCGACTGCATTCACGAGGCGACTTACTGGTGTGTGTCATAGTGATGGGGAAGAGGCATCGATGTAGCGGAAACAGGGGGACCCGCTCCCTGCGAGTCCCGCGGACCATGTGGCAGCACCAAATGGCGACGCTAATTGAAGAGTCAAACGGCTCGTCTTGAGCCGTATGGGGAGCTGGCGGCCACCCGGCTTGCGAGCCGCACCAACGCACTAGGTCACATCACCCAAAAGGCCACGCCAAGCAGGCGGGTTGGGTTGGACCTAGGCCATGTCGGGTTGACCCGAACTAGGTCGGGTCTGCCCATGTAGGGATGAGACGGTTCAGTGGGACCAGACCCAGATCATTCAGGCCCATATACACCTAAAAGGCCATATCATACGAACCAGCTGTCCATTTGATGAACAATCTATAGGGATGCGTTCCTTGGAGATAAACGGTCCATTTGAGTTACTCTGCAATACTTTCGGAGAACATTGTAGTTTGTCTTGGTTGGATCGTAGCCAAATCCAACATGGCCATCGGCAGTAAAATGCTTATGGATTACAGACCAGGTTTTCGATTGACGTTTTGTCTATTGTGTTGGAACCCTTATGACATGATGAATCATCGGGTTACATCCTTGTGGATCTTCATTGTGGTTGAGGTATAACTGAAAACTATAGGAGCAGAACCAGGGTGTTTCTTATAGTGAGAGTTAAGATGGTTGCTCCCTTGATGACTCAAGGTGCGGGTATTCCTTACTCCTATGCATAGTAGAGATGGGAAAACCCATATCATGAGTGTGGGATCGTTTCCATCTTATTATTTTTATATATTTTGATTAATTACGCCCATATTTGACTAAGGCATGGGTCCTCCATACTGAACTCACATATATTCAGGTACTCTCCTTCTGGGTAGGCTATAGGTCCTCTATGTTAGGAGTAGGTACTCCCCTGTCAAACATGGGTTCAGGTCCTCCTTATGTAGTGATACAGTAGAGTAGGTACTCCCCTATCATTCCAGGGTGCAGGTCCTCTATCCTGGGGTTAGTAATCTTGTGACGTACTAGGGCGTGGGTCCCCTATATAAAACAAGCTACCGAATTTGTACTCCCATTATGGGTAGGGTGGGGGTCATCACACACAGAGTTGGTACTCCCCTGATGTGCACGGGTGTGGATACTCTAGCCCAGGGTCGGTACTCCCTTGACGTACTAGGACTTGAGTCCCCCACAGAAAAAAACTACTAGAGTTTTACTCCCATTTCATGTAGGGTGCATGTCCTCACATATGTAGTTGTACTCCCCCATCACCATATAGCGATGGGGAGCAGGTCCTTTAGTGGAGTTGGAGCTATGTCGATAGTAAGACATGGAAACAATGAGTGGGACTCTTCCCTTGGTTTCCCTTGCTCTTGCCTCGGGCACAAGACTATTACTTCGAGACCTCTAGTGATGGGAACTAGAGGTAGTTCAGGAAGAAAGTTCTCGATGGAGCACGTCCTCTTAGACATTCCATTTGGAATTGTTGATTTGTACCTGAAGGATTACATCTCTCAGACGGGTTCTATTTGGGATGACCAATTCATGGTGTTTGTACTTCTAATCCTTGATTTACTCTTTGAACCTTCTTTTTAAATCCTGAAAATGGCTAGAGGTAGGGGCCTTATGTTTCTTTGTGGATTAGATGAGTATACCTGGTTTGAGCCGTGTCTATTTCCTTCTGCTTTGTGTTTTAGATCATGATTTTTTTATTCATTTGTGGAATTCCTAGAGACCTTCAAGGGTCTCGGGGTATTTACTGAGTATTTTTATACTCACCCTGTCTTGGGAATCACCCACACCTTATTGTGTCTTGTGAAAATGACGGGCTAACATGACTGAGACTTGGGGAGCTAGGACCTGATGGTGGGCAGCGATGACGGTTGACATGGAGAGCTACAGAGATGAGTTGTACCTTTCCTTCAGGTAGGATCCTTAGTATATGGTCATTGGAGATATTTTTTATTTTCATTTGTAGTTATACCTTTTCAGTTGGTCTTGTATTCCTTCCCCTTTACATTCAGTACACACAATTACTACTGTAGTTTTACTTTGTAGTTACATCTTGTTGTGTACATGGATTATGTGTTTTTACAGTTTTAAAGGTAATGCCATCCCGTTTTACGGATATGCCTTTCTAGTGCTAGGCACCAACCACTGGCCTATGGAAGGAGGGCTTGGGGTAGTCACTTCACAGGCCACGACGGACAGGTCATGACAAAATGGTATCAAAGGAGTCGGTTATACCAATGATCTAGGAATCTGATATTTCTAATGGAGCAATAGTGTTAAGTGTTTTGAGTGTGGTTTTAAGTTCAAGGAGTCCAGTGTTTGTGCAGTGGCCAACATATCCATACACCAAGTCCCTGAATTCGGATTTCTGACTTAGTGCACAAAAAACATTGATTGCATGTGTTTTGGAAATGTTTTACTGTGATCTATTTTGAGTAAGATCACTATGTATAACTTATTAACCATGGTTCATCATGATTTTCTTTAAATATTCCTTCATGCAGATAGCAATCCAGAAATCCAATGTGTGACCATGCAGATGGTCCACTATGTGATCAGTCTTCAATACAAGGATTGTTTCCAGATATGGTACCTTCTTGTGGTGTCCCAATGATACCAATGCTCGTTGGTCAGTAGTTACTACTAACACTATCGATAGATGACACGTATATGCTCAGTGCCTTGCACGAGTTTCATGGATAGATACCCCTTAGGCTTCTAGGTGAGCTCAACTCACAGGTGGCTAAGGACTATCCTGAGGTGGTGACTCAGTTTCCATCTAGCCAGTGTGCCATACGATCAGATGGTAGACCTGGGAGTGAGAATTCTACATGGCTCAAAAGGGTGATGGAAGGGTTTAGATTACCCCTATCTTACGATGATGTGAATTTTTCATGGATAGGCTTGATAACATTCGTCATGGAAGGGGTATATTTCCATAAAAAGCTATGGGGTATGTGTTCCCAAGAGCATCTATAGATTCTGAAGGATGAAATGTCTGTAGCTGAGTACTCATTGAGGCATACTGACCATTCTAGGTACTCGATGAATATGAAACAAAAAGAGCTTCATGGATCAGATATCCGGGTGTGATGTGTTTAGTGACATCAAATATGGAACTATTCCTCTATGAATTCCAACTTATGTTAGGGTTCTAGAAAAAAAAAGTGTGTTTGAATTTTATTTGGCAGATCAGATACAGCCAGAGAATGTTAATAGTGGGTAAGCAGGAAACTGACATCAGTCTCAGAGACATGGATGTGTAAAATATATCAGGAAGTAGAAGTATTGGGGATAGATAAATCATCCCAGAAACAGACATATTATAGAATCATGGAGATCGGAAAAAGGTGGTATAGATTTTGATATGTTACAACCAGCACTCCAATGTGGCCCCCACCAGGATCAGGGATCCGGAGGACAGGGGAAGGAGGTAGTTGCATGCAGTCATGTAGTGTGACCCAAGGGCTCCAGGAATGATTTGAGGTATGATCTGTGTCTATTACTGTCTTCTGTATTAATAAACATAGGTATTATTCATTTCTTCTTTCCACGAATCCTATTCAAGTCCTATAATTTTTGGGTAAACCATTGACTTGACCCTTAAATCTGGATATACATTTGGGAAGAGACTCGATAATCACAGTTAATCTGATGGAGTGATCTCATCCTTGAGATGATAGTTTCGGTTGGAATCTCTTGGTGGTAGTTTCAAGGCCATACGACGTTAGTTTGGGTATGGACTGGACATCCACAGATTATACTCATATTGACTATTTTAAGAAAAAGGATATGGTAAATCTACAACGTTGGAATGGGGTTTTCCTTGGTCGGAAGATAAGGAAAACCAGGTAGAACGAGATAATATCTTGCATAAGAGGGTGTAACTGATCTCTCTTGATTCGGCCATCCTTACCCTTGAGGTTGTAGGAGTTTTTAGTTTTCAGTTCCCAATAGTAGTGAAAGAGTGCGAGAACAACTTTTCAAAATATTTTTCTAGGATTACCTCCCTGGCAGGAGAGGGACTTATTTATTGGCTTGTAACCAATAAAAGCAACGATATCTACAAATTCATATTGGATGGATCCCACAGAGCTCCATGAGTTGAGATTATAGAAGGGGGATGTGGTGGTAGATTCACTCAGTAGGAGGTCTGGTTTATAGCTGCTAAGTGAGGCTCAAAGGAGATAGTTGCGTTATTGATATCTTTCATATATTTTAATGGAACAGCTTACCTCCATTCTATGATTATCACTCCCATATTCCTTTAGTGAGGTTGAGAGTCACGGCTTGGGGATGTGGACTACGAAGCCCATCTTGCTCAAATTTCCACATTACATGCTACTGGATGATTTTTCAAAAGGTGGGGAGCATGTCTTTCATTTGATAGGACACACCATGGTACTAGTGAGGCTATGAGAGGAGGTGCTAAGAGATTTCCCCACATTCCCTTTGGAGTACCATCCTAGTGTGGGAATTTTGTACCAAGGCCTCCGACGTTTGAACTGGTGGCTAGGAATGAAGACTACATACATCAAGTAGAAGTTTTATGCTGATAGAAGACATAGACCATTATAGCTTAAGGTGGGAGATCATGTTTTCATACGGGTCTCACCTCGACGTGGATTAAGGAGGTTTGTACGGGGTGGAAACTTTTTCTGAGGTTCACCAGACCATTCCATATTTTCAACAGAGTAGGAAAGGTGGCATACCGCCTAACTCATTCATCTCATATGCACCGGGTGCATAATGTTTTCCATGTTCCATATCTGAGGATATACGTGCAAGATCCATCACATGTTATCAACTAGGGAGAGTTGTATTTTAACGACGGGGAGACTTTTACAGAGTTTCCAGTGATGATAGAGGATCAATAAGAGTGATTACCTTGTGGATGGTGGATCCCTCTGGTGCAAGTTTGGTTGAATCATGGGAACATCCACGAGAGCACAAGGGAGTAGGAGGATCAGATTCGTGCTCAATACCCTCAATTGTTTGGTTTTCCTTCTTTTGGATTTCGGGGACATAAAGCCCTAAGGTGTATAGAATGCAATGTCCAGAAATTTCCGTATAATTTTCTTATTATATGCAATTATTTTGAGATTGTGAAGTCTAACAGTGTGTAATTATGAGGTCCGGAGTACCCATAATGATCTGTCAAAAAATGTTCTGTTTTAAATAGCATGCATGAGTGATTTTCTTAAAAAAGTGGAATAAATCTATAATGGTTGCCCGGATCTGAAATATGAGGGCACTTTTATGTTCATGATAGCGATTTTACCCTTGTTGTGACTTAATTATAGTCGGAACATGCCTCTAGTGGGAAAAAATGAAAATGGAATAACTATAAATAAAATATTTCAATAATATAATTTTATTTTTCAAATTCTTTTAACTCACGAATGGTGACTAGAATTAAAAATATGAGACCACAAATGATATTTTGAGGGTATTAATTCCTTAGTAAGATACTATCATTGGATGGCATGGTCCACCAGTAGATGCTACTTTTTTATCCTATATAAAATAATTAAGTGCCAATTATTTTATTGTAAAATACCTAACTTCTAAACGGTAACTCAGATTTAATATCTGAGATTACAATTGAGCTCGTGAGGGCATGTTCCCCATAGGAGTATCCTAACCTAGACCGGCATATGTCAAGGGTGACTATTAACAATTTGTTTTAGTTTTTTTAAGGAACGTTTAGAAAACATTCAGGCAGTATTTTCAACAATTTGAAGCGGTGATCAGAATTGAAATCTGAGGGCACCATTGAATTCATAGTGTTGGGATTAAATTAAGGGAAGCTTCACTTCGAACATAGTAGATCAGGTAAAAAGCTATTTTTTGTGACTTATAAATGAAATAATAAAATAACATTGAGGTTTTTATTTTTTTTCCTTTTTTTTATACCACCTATTGAGAGGTGGTCTTGGGGACTGCATAGGTAGTAAAACATTTAATATGGAATATTAAATGCTCGGTTACACATTGGTTACATTACCACACCTCTTTTAATTAATGAGGCACATTTATAATGCCAATTAATGAACTAAATTAACTCCTCATGTGCTACTCTCCCTTTTCCCCCTCTATTTAAGGGAGGATCGGGATGGAATTTGACACAACTTCACCATGCGAGGAACCTCTCGTGATGTGACGTGACGCCTACCACCGACATAGATAGAAGATTGGGTAGTAAAGAACTGGGAGCGATGAACACTGATGGCTTCATCAAAGCACGGATTCTCTTCCCAACACCAAGATGACTCCAACGTTTCACGAGATAGGGGTTGTATTTTAAAATAAAAATTCCAACGAATCTTCTCCTCATTCTAGATTTTGTGGGAGGTCGTTGTGGGGGATTTTAATGGAGTTTATCATTATTTTTAATGTGATGTATAAATTACTCCCACTTTTTATTATGATTACATGGAGGGATCATTCCAAATGAACAAGGCTCGGACCCTCCGCCGCTTGATTTTCATTGTGTTCTTTGGAGATGAGTTTCTCCAACTTTATGGAACCCTTAAACTGGGAGGTGCGGAATGACGACGGCAACCCAGGAGGACCACATGCATGTTTGGAAGGAATAACAGACCACGAGAGCTTACCTAGTGGCCTGCAAAGGATATATCGAAACAACACCGGTGACCGGTTCCAGCAGGAGATGTAGTAGTCAGTGCTTGCAGGGTGTGGAAGAGGTCAACATCGCTTGGCATTGTGGTGGGCCCAAAAAGCTGGTTGACAACTAGTTAGCTGCGTTGGAGAGGCGTTGCAACGTCGAATGCCGTGGTGAAGGGTATGTGACATCAATTTCATGGTAGGAGGGATACCCACACCCCATGGGTTCCACGGACCACATGGCGTCACCATGTGGCGTTGCTAATTGAAGAGTCGAACGAATCTTCTTGAGTCGTTTGGGCAGATGGCTGCCACCTGGATGGCGAACCACTCTAGCGTACCGGGTCACGTCACTCGGTGGTCTGCATGATGTTAGCAGGCCGTGTCGGACCTAGGCCGGGTCGGACCTAGGACAGGTCGGGTAGGGATGGGTCAGTCGAACCGAACCCGGACCCATTCGGGCCCAATACGCTTAAAAAGTCATATCTTGTGAACCAGATGTTTGTTTAACAAACCATCTATGGTGCATGGATCCTTGGAGTGAGAAATCCCTTTTGAGTTACTCCACGAGACTATTAAAGAATGTTGTAGTTTTTCCGGGTTGTATTGTAACTGAATCCAACCGAGCCCTCAACACATAAATTTTTATATCTTATAGACTAGGTGTCTGATTGACGTGTCATCTATTGCGTTAAAACTCATAAGACATGAAGGATCATCTGTATATATCCTTTTGGAACATTGTGGAAGGTGAATTATGACCGATAATCAGGGAAGTAGAACCAGGTAATTTCTTCTAGTGAGAGTTAGGATGGCTACTACTTTTATGACTCAAGGTATGGGTATTCCTTACTCCCATGCTCCCATAGAGATGGGACTCCCCAAGTCATGAGTGCAGGTTCATTTCCCAATTATTTTCTTTTCTATCATTGGAGTCAGTACTCTCCTATTGGACTATGGTGTGGGTCCTCCATACTTAACTCAAATAGATTCAGGTACTCCCCTACCGGGTAGGGTGTAGGTCCTCTATGTTTGGAGTAGGTACTCCCTTGACATCCTAGGGTGTGGGTCCTTCGTATGCAGTGATATAATAGATTTGGTACTCCCCTACAATTCCAAGGTTAGGGTCCTCTATCTTGGGTTTGGTACTCCCCTAATGTACTAGGGAACGAGTTCCCTATAACAAACAAGAAACAAATGTTGTACTCCCCTACCGGGTCAGGTGCGGGTCCTCACACATAGAGTCAATACTTCCCTAACATGCATGTTTGTGGGTCCTCTAGCATAGGTTTTTTACTACCTTGGCATACTAGGTCACAAAACTCCCCCCCCCCACATAAAAAAACTACTAGAGTTTTACTCCCAACCAGTTAGGGTGCGGGTCTTCAGATATTGAGTAATACTCCACCATCTCCAAGTGACGATGGGGACCATGTCTTTCAGTGGAGTTGCATCTCCCTTGAATACAGGACATGGTGTCCATTAGTGGTCCTCTTCACTTGGTTTCCCATGGTCTTGCCTCAGACGTAAGACTATAACTGTGATACCTCTAGTATCTGGAACTAGAGGAAGTTGTAGAATAAATTTCCCATTGGAGCATGTCTTCTCGAATGTTCCTTTAGGATTGGTTGAGTTGTAACTAAAGTTGAGCATATCTTAGATAGGTTCTATTAGGGATGGAAAATTCATAGAGCATGTACTCCTGATCATTGAGTTATGCTTTGATCCTTCTTTGGAAATACTGAAAATGGCTTGAGGTCGAGGTCTTATGTTTCATTGTGTGTTAGATGAGTATAACTAGGATGAGATATGTCTATTTCCTTATTATTTGTGTTTGATATAATTCTACTATTATTCCTTTATGGATTCCTGAGAGACCTTCGGGGGTCTCAGGGTCCCTATTGAGTATTTTTTTACTCACACTTGCATGGGCTTTGCGCACACCTTTTTGTGTCTTATGAAGATGACAGGTAGCCTAGACTGAGACTCGGGGAGCTAGGACCTGATGGTGGGAAGTGGTGATGATTTACATAGAGAGCTACGAATATCAGATGCACCTAACCTTAAGGTAGGATCCTTGGTGGATGCTCACAAGATATATTTTCTGTTTTTAGTTGTAGTTTTACCTTTTCTATTGGGATTGTATTCTAACCCCTATACATTCGTTACACACCTTTACTAATATAATTTTACATCATGTTTTGATCTTGTTTTTTTCATGGATTGCATGTTTTTAAAGGAAAAAATTCAATTCCTTCCCATTTTAGGGATACATCATTCGAGTGCTAGTCACCAACCCTTGTCCTACAGAAGTTGGGCTTGGGGTTTTCACAGCACAGGCCCTAGGGGATGAGTCGTGACATATTTAAACACGTTGTGACATCATTTCATAGATATTCTGACTTAGGGTGATGAATATATGGTCGGTCTAGTGTCTTGGAGGAACAAGAAATGACTTGGTAATGTTTAATTTTTTACTAAACTATCTTATTTTTTAGATTCCTTCATAGTCATTTTTTATATATAACAATACTGGATTAGGATAGATACCATTGATAGTCCCCTAATTTGTGTATCTCACTCCCTATTTGGGCTACTTTTTGGTACCCAGATACACCTCATGTTTTCATGTTCATGGAAATGGATTATGTTATGTCCTGTTAATATTGTACATAGGAGATTAGAATCACATTACTAAGATACATATTAGTATTATCATTGATATATCACGTATCTCTCTTGTGTTTTCTTAATATAATTTTATCTATTTCTTACTGTATATATGATTCCATATTTTGTAGAATTTTTTTGTATGAATACTCTTCCATTTAATATGGATGATAAATTTTTATCATTTTCGAATAAAAATATTTATTTTTACTTATAATGTTTTTATTATTGAGTCAAATGGTATTGTATCCTTGTCATACCTCTAATAGACTCCCTCTTTTCATTTTTAGCCTCTTACATTTTTCAAGGTTCACTTGAGGCCTATTAGAAAACCAGCTTAGGGAACCGTTCTATGTGGTTTCTAGTTTAGGGAACTAGAAATGGTATCATATCTTATTTTCCATTTAATACTATTTTGGATGGTACAAAAGAGACTAGGAATGTGTTGGAACTTGGTAAAGAGTTCATGTATGGGTCTGGCCAACCCAAGCATGGGGGAAGATCAAGTTTCTTAGGATGGGATCATTTGTGGTGTTTCTATTATTGTTGATGATTATTTCACCTTTACAGATTGTTTAAATTTCTCTAACAATTGATTTAATGATTTATGGGATTTAACATTTGCTTGATAATGTAAGGAACTATCACTATATATATCGTTTTAGGAACATATAGATTCAATTTCCATTCATATTCCATTCCATGTATAATTCATTTCCTGGCTACTTGAGTACGTACCATGTTATTTGTATACCATGATTAGGTTATTGTTTTTCAATACTTCATATAAAAATGAATATGTGGTTTCTTTCTTATGTTATGGAAACCATGAATTTTTCCATGCCTCTGGTATTTTTCACTTGTATAGCATGTCATGTTATGATTTTATATGTGGTTATTTAAATAGAGTTCCAGCATCAACCTAAATAGTGTTTTCCGATATACATTGATTGTGGAATTCTATTTAACCATCTAATTATGATATAATTGATCCATTTCCATTTTTGGTATGAACTAAAACAGTTATTTTTTTATTAAATGGGGTAAAAAATTTCAATTTATAAATTGTATAGGAACATTATAAATTGTGGAATGGAGACCCATATAATCAAACCATCTCATAAAGATGTTTCATATTCTTAAATAAAGTGTAGTAATGTTGTTACAATTAAACTCTAATTGATATTAAAATTTATAAATTATATTGGACTTCATAAATTAGTGACTGTTGATCTAAATAATTGAGCCACTATATATGGATTGTTATATTCTGAGACTACAGATAAAAACATTGTTCCAGTTAAATGAATTCCACTAGAAACTTATAAGTGTAAGTACCATTATATTTTGGGAATGGTAAATCATATAATTGAATCAACATATTTATGTTTATACAGATATTTAATTTATATATAAAATGGATTCCATTAAAAATTATAGTACCTATATAATAAATTTGGGCATGAAAACCCACTTGATCGAATTTCTTAATTCGCAATGATAACCAAATAGTTAGTTGGGGGGTTTTATTATGTGATAAACACATTAATGGAATTTTTAACATTCAATAATATAAATTATTTTGGGTTCCCTTTAAATTGGATTTCAATTTTATTTTATTGATCATTGAATCCATAAATTGGAAATGGATGACCATATAATTAAACTTAGACTGACATGATGTGACCCTCATCAATTTCCTTATTCCTTATGTTCTTTGATACATAACCCCAATGGGTTATTCATAACTTAAAAATATTGTTATTTAATTTGACTAAATCTACTTATGTGTTATTATATATAAATATATTCTAGAATCTGAATTAACGGGTTATATTGACTAATTAAAGCATTTTTTTTCTTCTTTTCAGATTTGTTATTTTAATTTGTTAGTTGAATAAAATTACAAATACAGACTAAATATTGTTTTCTTCAATATATTGGAAATTGAAATTTTATTTAATTGGGTCAATTTTTGATGAATATGTGGGTAGATTAAATAATGGGATTAAAATAGGAAATTATGAGTTATTGGATTTCTGTCATATGGAATCAGTTAAATTAAGTACTTAGCATAGTTGGTTTTGAAATCTTGTAGATGAAATCAATTTCATACAAGATATTCAAAATTCTGAAATAAAAAAGAATCATTTATGTTACATAAAATATAATATTTTTGAGGTATTCTTGTATACACCCTCATGTATGTTTTGGCCTTACGTTTACCTTGGGGGATGATTTAAGATGTAACATGAACATTGCTTGTTTGAATTATTGGAATCTTGTAGTTATTTCTTATACTTGATGATTATGAGGTAGATCATAATAATATTTCAGGTGCGAATCTAGTTATAAATTTAAATCTCAATGGTTAATGGTGGGGTTAGGCATTGTGTTATATCCATAAGAATATCTGTGCATTTCAAAAATTATCATAAAATGTTTTCTAACTATATGTTTTGTTTGGGTTTCATTTGTCCTAAGTAGTACATCTAGTAATTAATAGACACTATTGAGTAAATTGGTGATTTTTTAGAAAGTAAAAACTTGTCAAATGAATTAGAATCATGTGATTATCTAGTTCAGTAGGATAGACATTCCACCTGAATGATTGTCCACTTTGTTGGTCACCTGACCTTCCTCATAGTTTTGTGGGCAATTGAATACCTAAAATGTGTAGTTCCTGATATGTCACATTTTTGTTACAATGGAATGAATTATTATATTGTCTCTTATCATGTTAAAATTAATGTGTTTCATTATATATTATTTGAGTGACAAGGATGTCAAATGCCTTAAACTCTATGGTTACCCAATCATATGGATGAAGGGTTGTGGGTTCTTGAAGGTGATAGTTATGAGTCATCTATGGAGTAGAGTGGCCTGGGAAATGTGATCATATTATGATCAATGTACCATTGATCAAGAATTAAAAAAGTTAGTTATCCCATTTCTTTAGGATAACATTATAAAAAAGTTTTTTTTACAATACCACTACCAATACAATTTAATTTCGGATATTATGCTCTATACTAAAGATGCATGTGGACTTGGGCCTATAGAATCTTCATTTGTAAATATAATGCTGAATATGATGTCGAACAATTGTATATGGCTTACTTTATCTATATTCCTGAAAGTGTATGGTATATGTTTTTTGGTCGCATCTAGGAAGAATGTTCAATGTTGATGGAGGGTGTTCCTTCATATGCACTCTATTGTAGTATCATAGTAACTAGAACACTCCTTGTGTAGGGAGAATTTTAGCAATCATGAGAAGTGTATCCTTCAAGATAGAAGGAATGCGATCAGATAAAACCATTTTGAAATGATCAAAATAGATTCTGTAGGTCAGAAATCATGGTTAACTATTAAAACCATTAGACGATATGGTGATGAAGGCATTCATTTGGTGCATAGTGTCACATGAGGATTCCATTTTGAAGATGAGTTACAAGTGATCTTTTACCTTAATGGGGTTGAAATGACATGTTTCATTGTCATTTTGAACTCATTGACTAATGACTCTAGTAATCATAAGTCATGATTTTCAACTAGGTTTTGTGGGAGATTATACCAAGTTTGTAAGGGAAGTTCAGCTCAGGCCTATTACTCATGGAAACAAATCATAATTGAATATCAATAAACCATAAATTACAGTTCATGGAGAAACTATTTTGATTATGACTATTGTGGGTAGGATGAACCAGATCATTGTGTATGACTAAAAGAAAGTGACCTAGATAATGGCTAATTTAAGAATTAAAATGGGAATCATGAGTAATTTTTTCTATAGTTAGATCATGACAAACATGTTTTTATGATGTGGTCTTATGAGATAAATGAAGGAGGGGATAAACTATTTTAAATGTGGGTGTGTCTTGGTGGGATTTATACACAACTATTAGTAAATTATCAAATTACTCTTAATTAGAGGCGATCATGTCCCTTATAATGACTTCACCTAGAGTATGTTGATAAATCAACAACTATACACAATTCTCCCCAATTATCATTATATACATGATAATGGAATCCATGAGTGTCACTCTCAGGGGGTAGTGAAATGAAAATCCACTTAGTGAATAGAACAACAATGAATATATAAGGGTTTTGGCCCTTAATGTGATTGTTTTCACCATAAATCATAAAGAATATTCTTGTAAAAGTAGTAATGAGTGATGGTGAAATTACATATCACTTAGGTATGATCTATATCTTTTTCAGATAAATAATATATCTTTTATGGGTTTGTAATTCACTGATGATGTCAATTAATTCCATTTAAGTGGTGATAGGGATGCTCCTAAGGTGGGAATTAGGATGATGGACCCTGATGTGAAACCATTTGTGAGAGGTATCATGGAACATGTGGCACTCACTTCGGCACTCATTTGTGGTTAAATATATGGGTCTGACGCATGCCTTTCCTAGGGTGTGGCAAAAAAAATTCCTAAATTAAAATTCAGTAATGTGTTTGACCTAGGATGTCTCCTGAATAAGATTGCACACAAAACTGTTTGTCACTTTAAAAATGAGGGTAAAAATGTCATTCTTTTTAAAGGAAATTTTAAATTCAAATGATTAAATAACTGTGATATTAATAATGTGATTAGGTCATGGTGAGTTTTCTAATTGTAATGCTATTATTGTTCAATTTAATTCAAACCTCTTCTTCTTTGATGATTAAAGTGAGTTTCCACAATCATTTCCTCTCACGTCCTTGGTGAAATTATGATGGTGAGAGAGAACCTTACCAAGATCTTAGTTTGATCAACTCTCATTCCATGTGTAAAATACTTGTATTAATGATACATAATTTAAATGGTAAATACCCGATTGGGGTTTTTTATCCCAATCAATCAAAAACATTCACTACACCTTCTACATGTATTGACGATCGTCGAGTACTTCACCACTAATCCCTGGTCTATTCCATCATATATAAACCAGAAATTAATGGAGGGAGATACTAATTATTTTACCAAAGAAATAATCAATAATAGAATTAAATATCAAGAATGATAACACTTGATAATAAAATCTGCTATATGAAATTGAAAACAACTTTTAAGAATAAATAAATTTCATTCAATTACGTTCAAGAACTCAAGCATTACAACATAGAAAACCAGTGCTTCCCCAGTCAGTCAAATGTGTACCCCAACATGGTAAGAGTAATAGAGATGAATGATGAAAAATAAAGAATTAAAAAACTATTTCAATGAAAATAAATAAAAGTGAAATCCAAAATGTTCTCTTCCTTGTTGTTCCTGAAGGAATGGAAAGGAGAATGGGATACTTTGAGAGGGTGGAGCTCTCCTCCATTTATAGCCAAACTTTTTCCCCCAAATTTTGACAGATTTATCCCCATTAAATGACATCTTATCACATTAAGACCTTCCTGAATGATATTAATTATTCTCTTGGGAGTTTCCCCATAAAATCTCATCCGATTTGGACATGTATTCCGGGAGTTATGTCCATTTTACTCAGAACATTTTTTCTGTCCAGTCAGACTCTCCAAATCGCAAACCTCGAGATTATGGTGATTTAATGACACCTTAATGGCCAATTCATGCAGCCATTACTTCATTAAAGATTACCCGAAACTCCTTTCACTTCCCCCATATAGTTTCACAACAATTGGGCCTACCATGAATGAGTTATGGAGCCCACACCAAAACTAGGCAGAACAGCAAACAGTTTTCTGGATCCAACTTGTGAGCTTCTTTAGAAATTCCATATCGTCGATTCAGATATTGGTCCAAAAATAGTAAATGAATTCCTCGATGTTTATAATCTATGAAATAAATAATTTTGACATTTGGATTAGTTTATATAATGTTATGTTCAAACTAAAGAAATAATTTAAAATTGTTAAAAATCAGAAATGGCCCATTTTTACTATTCGTTGTAAAATAACACCAATACCATAAAAATGAAACAATTAATCTTAGAGGAACAGTTTTTAGTGTTTAAAAGATAGTATTAAATAAAAATTAATTTAAAATATTTCCCTATCAATTACACCACACTTAGAAGTTGGACTTTTGGACAAGTAAACATCAAAATCAAATCAAATCAATTTAAAGACACATACCAATGAGAACTACCAAATCCATACTAGGAAAAAAAAAGATATCATGCCTCATCAAAAAAAAATATTTCATCTTCTCCATTTTATAATTTAATATATTTCCACTTTATTTATTATTCCATGCGCACAAAACACCTACCTCACATTAATTTTCATTCATCTCGCAAATGTAAATTCTGAACAAGGATTTTCTCATCCAAACTCACACAAGAGTCACCATAGGCCTGATAAAGTCCTAATTCTCCACCTGATGTGAGTCAAGGACATGTGTTTCTCATGAGGACATTTTAGGGTTGTTCTATGGCTTCCGATTGGTAGGATTTAGATGTTGACAATTATGAAGCCGAAAAAGGAGGGATTGGTTCTTTTTGAAGTAAAATTGGAAGATTCCAATTTTCATTCAAAGATGGTATCCTTCTCTTCCCCTTTGTTGAAAATAGTCTCCATAATCATTAAATCAGCTCATGATTTCAGCAGAAAAAATTTCATTCTTTTCAAACATGATTTTTCTTGAAATTTCTAGATAGGAACAACATTTTTTTACATCGGATGCTCCAGAAAGATACAACTTCTTTTATCATAAATGCTCCAGAAAGGCACAGATTTTAATAAAATGAAATATTCAGTAGAAACATCATCACATAAAAATTTTATATTCCACCAAAAGTATCACCAAATGAGGTAGTATATCAGAAGACTTCTTCCCCCATACTTAAGTTCAACTAGATCATGCAATTTCACTTCAAGAGAAGGTTGGATAGGGAAAATTGGCTTGTAATGTGGATAACCTAAGAGGATATTCATGGCTACTAGGGGTTATGATGAAGGATAAATGTAAGGGTGGGCCATAATGTAAAGGATTATTTTGAAAAGGGGGCTTAAAACCAAATAAATTCCTCAATCATTTAAAACACATGTACCCCAAACCCTCACGGGTTGAAAGGAATAATTCAAATTCTGGTTTAAGCAAGCATGGTCTGCTTCTCTCATGAAATGAATATGACAAAATGGTTAAGAAGCCTCATAAGAAAGTGATTTCAATGATATAGACAGTCAAATATGTCTTGGGTTTCAAAAATGAGTGTACTTTTCATGAAATTCCAAAAGATTTGAACTCGAAAAAAACTCATTTCAGTATTCATTTAAGCTTAGTTTCAAGGAATATATTGGTTCACTCAATTACATGTGTTTCAAAAATGGTAACAATAATCATTTCATCTAAAAAGATTCAAAAAAACACTAAATATTGAAAACTAAACTCACATAAAATTAAAAACATGCTTTTTAAAAAAACAATTGAAAATCCTAAACTAAAAAGGTTCCCTCCCCCACACACATTTGATGCAGTGTCCTCATTGAATTATAATGGATTTATCATGTAACATGATTTATGATTAATTCACAACCAATAATTAAGTATAAAGGATATGTACAACCTGATTTATTTGTGGTGCAACATTGAGTTAATCTCATAAGTGTTTCTCATTGAGAACTTAAAAAGAAAATAAAACATAAGATATATATTGAAATAAATAAAAATATAAATATGATGATAATAGAAGGATAAAACTTGGCTTAATCCCCCAAGTGGGCCCTGGGTTTTGACTGCCTCCAGATGGGCAGTTCTAATCGATTATCTCCGAGCTGATGGTGGCTGTGGTTTATTTGAGAAGAACCACCACATGTGAATTTTCCCGATTTCCATGAGTAAAAGTTTCATGTAGAAACCCCCAAAGTAGATAATAAATTTACCAACCCCCAAGAAAGAAAAAATATAAAATTTGAGTTAAATAGTGAGAGGGAATAGAATAGAGGGTTGTTCCCTGTTAACTTTTATTGGGTCCTCCACTACATAGTATCTAAATTGTTGTTGAGGAGGAAGTCTCACCACCACATGCTTGTCCAAATCTTCTTCTTTAATCACCACCACATGGGTAGTCTCTTCTTTAACACCCAAGGCCTCTTCTATTTGTGTCGTATAATAAATTTCCGAGAAAGAGAAACAGAAAATTATTCATCTTGAATAAGATTAAAACATGATAAATTAATATAAAAATATTCCCTTTCAAGTAATTCATCATGATAATTGATCTCTTCATTAAAATCAACCTTGGTCTCCTCTTGAGATCCCTCCAATAAATGATCAACAAGTTTGGGGAGCTCTTTTCAATCCTCCTTAGGTTCATCTTTTTTTTATAAGCATCCTCCAAGGAAAAACATAAGTTATTGGAATATAAAAATAGAAAACAAGTGGAGGTAATAATCAATTCATTTCCAAGAAAATAAATAGATAATGAGTTCATTAAAATATTTTCTCTCTTGTTTTTTTCATCTTCAATCACTTCTTCATTGGGAAGAACCTCTTGGAGTTGATTAGTAGCGGAGAGAGGCAGCGAGTCTGTCTCCACCATTTCATGGATCTCCATAGAAAAATTTGGTATGACTAAGGTGGGGTCTTCATGGACCTAGGAAGCTTCATAAAATTCTGGAATGTAATGTGAGAACTTAGTTAGATTTCAGGCCATTGATTCAAAAATTTCTTCATTCATGTCCTCCCTTAGTCCATCTATGAATACATTGGATGTCTTCCCATAATTATTTTTCTTCCAAAATAAGCTCACCTATCTAACAATAGATAAAACACCATCCTCTACTGAAAAGGTTGAGTCTATAATTGGTTCAGTTATTTATGGGTAATTATTCCATGAATTAAAGAAATAATCATTTTAAAACAACATGGGAAAATATTTTTTTAATTTTAAAATAGTGAAATATTTATAAATAAATTGTGGCACTACCTCCCCAGAAACGGCGCCATTTTTGACACATGCCTTTCATAGTGTATGGAAAAAAAATTCCTATTTTAAAATGTAGTAATGTGATTGACAAAGTATGTCTTCTGAAGAGGAGTGCACACAAAACGGGTTTTCACTTTATAATGAGTATAAAAATGTTGTTCTTTTGAAAATAAATTTGAAATTCAAATGAATGAAAAACTATGATATAAAAAAGTGATTAGTTCGGGGTCAGTTTACTAATTTTAATGCTATTATTATTCAATTTAATTTAATCCTCTTATTATTTGTTGATTAAAGTGAGTTTCCACAATTGTTTCCCCTCACTTCCTTGGTGAAATTATGATGGTGAGGAAAATCCTTTCCAAGATTTCGGTTTTGTCAACTATCCTTCCATGTGTAAAATAGTTGTATTGAATATTCTTAATTGAAATTGGAAATACCTTATTGGGTTTTTTTATCCTAAATAATCAAGAATATTCACTACACCTTTTACACGTACGGACGATCGTCGAGTATTTCACAACTAATCCCTGGTCTATTCCATCGTATATAAACCAGAAATTAGTGGAGGGAGATAATGATTATTTTAAAAAGGAAAAAATCAATAACGGAATTAAAATTCATGGATGATTGCACATGATAATAAAATCCGCTATATGAAATTGGAAACCACTTTGAAGAAGAATGAAATTTAATTCAATTATGTTCAAGAAATCAAGCATTAAAACATAGAAAACCCAACCCTCCCCAATCACTCCAAATGTTTACCCCACCATGGTAAGTGTAATTTAGATTATTGAGGAAGAATAAAGAATTAAAAAAATATGAAAAAGAAAATAAATAAAATAGAAATCCGAAAAGTTATCCTCCATGGTGTCCCAGAAGAAATTGGATGGAGAATGGGATGCTTTGAGAGGGTGGAGCTCTCCTCCTTTTATAGCCATAATTTTTCCCCCAAATGTTGACTAGTTCTAGCTCCATTAAATCACATCATCACGCATTTACCCCTTCTGAAATGTTGTTCATAACTCTCTTGGGAGTTTCCCCAAAAAATCTCTGCGGATTTGGACATGTATTCCGAGAGTTATGTCCTTTTTACTATAAACATTTATTCTCCTCAGTC
This sequence comes from Viscum album, assembly GCA_963277665.1. Taxonomy (NCBI): domain Eukaryota; kingdom Viridiplantae; phylum Streptophyta; class Magnoliopsida; order Santalales; family Viscaceae; genus Viscum; species Viscum album. The sequence goes on along the minus strand of OY728160.1, from coordinate 369,979,918 downwards.
AGACTCTCCAAATCGAAAACCTCTAGATTAGGGTGATTTAATGACCCCATAAATACCCAATTCACATGGCCTTGACTTTATTAAAGATTTTACAAAATTTCTTTCACGTCCCCCACCAAATTTCATAACAATTGTGCCCACCATGATTTAGTTATGTAGCCCACACAAAAACTAGGCAGAACTACAAACAGTTTTCTTGATCCAACTTGTGAGCTTCTTTGGAGCTTCCATATGGTCGATTCAGCTATTGGTCCAAAAATACTAAATTAATCCATGGATGTGTAGAATCTGTAATAGAAACAATTTTTCAATTTTAATAAGTGAAGATAATTTTATGTCCAATCTATAGAAGAAATGTAAAACTATTACAAATCTGAAATGGTCCATTTTTATTATTCAACTCAAAATAACCCAAATATCATAAGAATGAAAAAATTCATCTTAATGGAAAATTTTTGTGGGTTTAAAACAATGAAACTCAAAATAAATTAATTGAAATTTTTTTCTCTATCAGGGTCATCTATTACTAATATCTATTGTAAATTCAATATACTGGTTCATTTATTATTTTGATGGAATCCATATGTAGGCATAAAGCCTGGAGTACCATATAAAATTTTTTCGATACAGGATTGAATTGAAATTGATGCTAGTATGATAGCATGGTGAATATTTTTGACCAGGATATGGTCTAGATTAGAGATGTCAATATAATTTGGTTACTGAATTCCATGAGTGTGCTTAGTATAATATTAGTGTGCCTTAGTTAAAGGTGTGAAATATTTTAAATGATTTTCATCTTATAAAGATTATAATTTCATGGTTAGTTGGGCATAAATTGATTTAATTGTGTTATCATGTTTTGATGGATATGGATAGTAGGAAAATTTCATCAAGAAAACCATCAGGATGAGATGGGTACAACGTAAAAGTTCAATCATTAACTTTTCAAGTAAATGATAGTGCACCCATTTGAGTTGGGTCGATTGGAGTTTATCAATTTCGATACTTTCAAAATGTGAGGGTAGTTTCCTCATGTGTAATTTGATAAATTTTTTTTTATCTTCCCTATAACACTACAAAAATGATCAAAAGGAAATTCTAATGGGGGAGAATAATGACTCAGAATTGGCCATTTAAATTAGAACCTATGGGGGAGGATTCCATAGCTAGGTATATAGAAGGATATGATCACATGATCATATCTCATGGATAATAGGATCATGTAAGTTTCATCTTAATGTTTTGAATGTAGTTTTGATCATTATAACAAATTTTATATGCTTATGTATCATGTTCTTTAAGTGATTCCTGGAGGTGTGTTGTTAATTTTGAAATGCAGCACGACTATTTCACTAAAACCTCACAACCCAAGTATGTTTGTTGAAGGTTTTATGTTCCCATAGGATTCTTATGGATGTTAATTTTTATGTTGTATAGATTTTAGGGTCCCCTGTTTTAGACTGCGTAGAATTTCCAAATGAATTTAATATTTTAATTTAGTAGATGGAAAAAATATTAAATTGATACATTGAATGTCAATTCAAAAATGGTTATATGTAAAAGTGTTTTTTAGAAGTGATTTATAGACCAAGAGTATATTTAAGAATTTAGATGACTTTTGAGAGAGGTGTTCTCTAAAAGCCCACTAACCTGGAGAAACTGGAAGTGTCCTTGGTTTGTTTAAACTATGTTTCCCCTTAAGAGAAATTGGGTGGCCATGTAATGGGTGTTTCATGGTTTTATAAACAATGAATGGTGGGGAGAAATTCCATCAGGAATGTCTATATTAAAAAAAGAGGATAGTTCATGGTATACACCTGATTTTATAAACTGTGTGCCTAGACACATGGTTAGTTCCACTTAACCCATATTATTGTATAGTTGGTGTATGGTTAGTCCAATTTATGTAGCCAAATTCTTGGGTGTATGGATCTTAGGCAAGGTGGGCAGCATGGTTGTTGCGTAGTAATATAAATGGTTTTTCCTAACCATGAACCTCTTTTAAAGGGGAAATATTACGATTTTTTCATCTTCCGTTAAAAGTATTATACACCATTTTTTCCCACATCTCATGCCCAGTAGGTCCACCATGTTTTCTCCTCTTCCTCTTTCTTCCAAGGGGTGATCACCTATGTACCTTGTCTAAATCCAAATTTTCACAATACGTTGAAACCCCCTTAGTATGCCTAAGATGACTCATGTTTCATTTTGTTATTTATCTCTCCAATCATAAGGCTAAATCCATGAAATATCTTCTTCCTTATTTTTAGGGAATTTGATGATACTTTAAATTTCTCCCAATCAGGATCAAATCAATGCCTTTTATTGGATGAGTGGGCCTTAATAAACATAATATAGGTGGTCTATATAATTTTCCTTCAATTTTATATGATTAATATAATATTTTCATTATTCTTCATTCCATACTTACAACACATTTATCTTAAAACCTATAATGGATTTCATTTAATCACTAGACCATGTCCTTGATGTCATTAATCCCCCATGACTTGGTCCGAATTTTACACCTCAACCAAAACCACTATATGAGGTGAGATAAATTATTTGTTATAAATATTTGTTCCATGAGATTAAATAAACACTTTTTCATGTCTTATCAATGGATCTCAATGTCCATTGATAGAAATTTTCCCAAGAATGAGAACTTATTAGTTATAGATAAATGAATTGTTACGATTACAAATTAGAATGTATAGTTTCATTGAAATCATAATAACTTATATAAATGGATGAGTGGAATGGGTAATCTCCTATCCTATGAAATTATTTATTAAAATGTAATGAAATATTAATTATAAGTACCTACACATGCCCTATATCACTAATTGAATGGGGCACTTAACTTATGTCACATGATTACTTGGTAGTGGCATAGAGCTTCCCATGTCATTCTTAATTACTTAATAATGGAACGACATAAGTTATTAAATTAACTTATTTTATGGAATTTTTATGGACATGGAATCATTATTAATTTATTTTATTATAACTTGTGATACTCAAGAATTATATCCACATTAACTCATTATTCATGGGCTTGATGTCCCTCTTGACTCATTATTCATGGGTATAAAGTCCTTGAGAATGGTTTCCAATAAGATTATAACACATGTGCCCCACATCCATGGGAATGGTGTCAATTTTTGTTATGATACATGGGAAAATAATTCCAAGTAAAGGATTCCTTTATGATTATGACAATTAGACATGCAACTCAAGGCATGGTGTCTCTTATGATTATGATACATGGGAATGTTGTCGTTGTGTATGAAATTCCATATAATATGATACATGGGAATGGAATCACTCCCAATTATGATACTCAGTCATGTATTCCATCATATTTTCATGATACTTGGGAATGGAGTCTCTTAATACCATATGACACTCATGTTACAACACATTAATGCATGAGTTACTCTTTAGGCCTTGGATAGCAATATATATCCATATATATATGGATATATAAGTTCCTACATATAATGTTCACATATGTATATATATATATATTTGTGTGGCTATATACAACCATATGAATAAATTTTATATATATATATAGATACAAACACATGGTGACTCCATTTTACAGACATTTTGACATTGGAAGAAGTAGGTATGGTCATCCAGGTGTACTTGGAGAAATGGTTATAACATGATTATATTTATTTGTATATTGCACTTTCTTATTTTTCATATTCCATAAAACATATTTATTTTATTTTATGCTTACTGGATTAGCATAAACACCATTGGTTGTGGCCTACTAAGTGTATCTCGCACCCTGTTCGGGTCACAATTTGGTACCCGAAAAGACCTCATGTTTGTTGGATCTGGTAAATATGTTGTGTTATTTATTTTTAATCATGTTCATGGGAGATTATAAGAACAATAATGATCCATATCTCAAGATTATCAAGGTGATATCCCTTGGGGGGATTTTTTTCTTTGTGTATTGTTTAACAATTTCCTATTTTATATAAGTTTCCATACCTTGTAGCTTGTTCATGAATGATTACTCTTCCATTTAATATTGAAAATAAGTTGTTGTCATATTCCACTACCATTATTTATTTTTTATTCCATAGTATTTATTACTGATCCAAAAGGTATATTATTCCCATTGTACCTCTTATAAAACCTCACTTCTTGTTGGTAGCCTCTAGTATAAGGGGATCCGCACTTGAGTCCATGTGGGAAAAAGGATCAAGGCACTATTCTAAGTGGGTATCGAGTCAGAGAACTACACATATGATTTTTAATCTTGATAAACTCATGACACAACCTGATTTATTTATATTTATGGGATTACATGATTCTTTATATGTATATATCTCTAAGATCCTTCAATGGATTCCTCTTCCCTCATCTTATACAGTCTAATTATTTTCACATAATGAACGATCTTCCACACGCATCATAATCATATTATTTATTATATTACTTTATGTTTTCAAAAATGATCAATTATTAAAATATTAAGGAACGTGGTAGGTAGATAAATGTTCCCAAATAGTATGATAAATTTTATTAGTCATTTAATTTTACTTTACATATGTGTTGAAATTTATTTTTCAAATCCACCATTGAATTTTGTATTGATTGAAGTTGGTGAAGAGTTTTATTGTAAATATTTAGTTGTATATGATTCTTACATATATTTCTGTGACCCATAAAAGCAATTTAGTCTTTCACTATCAGTATAATAATGTGTAAATATTGGATAAGGTGGTCCTGGTCCTATGAAAATACTATCTATAAATTTAATTATTGAGAATAGGGATGATTCTCCATCAGTATAATCTCCTTTTCTAGTCATGGGATTGATAGGGAATGGTAGGATATTTCTACCAAAGGGATTATATACAATTGAAGGAATTAATTCATATACTAAATTAGTGAATATGGGCCCTATAAAATTCAATCCTCCTCTATTGTAGAAAATAATCAAGAATTATAAATAATTATAATTTGATAGTTTATAAGAGGTTGGAGAGGAAGGAAATATTAACTCCATCATTTTTAAAACCATGAATTCCAATCATGAACTCAAAATTTATACATATCATATTCAATATTATTTTACTACGGGATCCTCTTATTCATATATAACCATTATATTATTATAATATCATGTGTTTTTTCCTATGGGAGTGCCTAAGAAATATTCCTAATTTTAAGATAACATGAATTTCACCCAACTATATACTAAATGGTATTACCTAACCAACTTTGTTACTTAAAACGTTTTAGAAAATATAAAATGTTATTTGTTAGAGGTAAAAATTTTGGGTTGGCATGCTAATAGAATTTTAAACGTGAATAAATATTTCCATGTCTCATGTTTAGAACCATGGTAAGTGAATCATGTTATTTCAATAATGGTTATGGATAAACCTAATTTGTTAAATCAAGACGTAGAAACTTCATCTTAGTTCTCGGTGGGTTATGAAGATATGGTATAGGTGAATAAATTTTTCCATTCTAGTCTAGGGTCAAAAATGTATAGAAATGTAGATTTGACACAATGGAATATCTAGTATGTCTAGAGAAGAAGATCGGGTTTCCCATTTATTACTAGAATCTACCCAGACCAATGAAGAAACAAACTGTGGGTAAGCCTTTGGATTATAAGTAGTACAAGGAAGGTACTATTCATGTTCCAATTTAATGGATCAAACCTACACCTTGTAAGCTTGTATGTACTATTTAATATCTACAATATGAAGCTATTTTTATTTATTCTGAGAGGCTCAAGGAAAGACCAGTGTACGAATATATGTATTCCCTTGGTTATGATACTAGGTTATTTGATAATAACATATTACCTTTATCTTAAACCTTCAAATCAATCATAATACACTTCTTGGAATCCTGGGAAAATAAAACATTAGAAAGGGGTGAGCTCAGATGCTCAGTAAGGGTAAATAATTTTGCAGAAGCTATACACTTTTTCAGGCTAGATGTGTAATAAAAAAACAGTCTTTTAAACTTAAACTTGAAAATAATATGGTAAAAATAATTAAAACATTACCATATAAACATGCACAAGGATATTCTACTAGTTGAATAATCACATGTAATAACTAATTTCACAATAAGGGAATACCTAATACCAGGCATCATTACCACATACTCAAGGCCTCGTGCCAAAACTATAATTAAATTTTTGTCAAGGCCTTATGCCAAGACACTCGTTTGTCTAATGAGACCTAACAATGCTTCTAGAAGCTATAGCAGGCTCCACTCGTCAGTTACTAAGTCCATTGCATTCCTCATATGAAAAAGTTGAAACATAACATAAAGATTCATATTAGAACTAGCATATGAAATGTCAATACAATAACCATAAAACATGAATGGTATAAAAATAGAACATACATAGTAAAACATATCATAAATCATTCAATACTATATGGAAGATTTTATTATAATAAATCCACCTCAGTCAAAAATAATATCCAGTAAAGGATGCTGACAAAGTTGAAAATGATGAGTGAATAATTTTGAGAGAAATATCCTTTTTTGTAAAATCATTTAAAAGACACATTTATAAAGGAAGTAATTTAAAAGATTTTTTTGAATCAAATTGTATCATACCACTTTGAAACTTTTTAAAAGAATTATCATTTCAAAACATTAATGTCCATATAAATAAATCCTTAAAATCATTTTGAATACGTGGACATTAATTAACAATATTTTGAAAGTTAAATCGTTAAACCATTTAAAATTATGATCTTGAAAAAGAGTACCTCTCAAAAATCATTAAAATGTACATTTTGAATTCATTTTTATGAAAAATGGTAATGGATTATAAAGAGGTCCCAGTAGATAATTACATATATACAACCTCGGATAATGAAGAGATTATGAAATAAACCCTTACCAATTTGGTAACAGACAAAACATACACCCCTTGAAAGAGGTATCATACAATGAATATGTAAATACACATATATTAATGTGTATTTCACAAAGAATACAATTATGGGAAGTAGATACACCACACAAAAGGTAATTGTGGCAATATGTCATGAATCTCATAGGAATAAGGAGTGAGATGAAAACCCCTTACCTTGCACTTTCGTTTGGTCGATGGTACGTTTAATCTCCTGTATGAAGATCGTAGAATGTTATTAAATTATACAAGAACCATATTAACATTTATGATATCATTCATGATTCGTTTATGACTTTATACTACCCATTAAATAATAATTTCCAACTTAAATTAACATTTCGGGTAATAATCGCTTTCTTTATCGTATGTGTTTTAACTTGTTACTCTTGATTGTATCACATAGACCAAGATTTAAATAATTCCAGAATATAAAACATGATTTATATATTATATATATATAGAATATTAATATTTATTAGAGACATATATATGAAATGAAAAACACTGTTTATGGAGACGGTAGTCCATACGTACGCATAAACACTATTTCCATTTTCATATCGTGTTGAACAGAACTAAGTGAATAAGATATATATAGGTATATATATATATATATATCTCCAATAGAATTATTATGTCATATATTAAATACTTATTAGTAATATATATATTTATAATTGTCGATGAATGGTGAACGTGGAAATGAATCTCATGGCGTCGTGGAGATGGTAATCCATACGTACGCACGAGCGACAATATCATTTCCTTAATGGTGTGGAATTGGATGGTATATTAATTTTACAGAGACATTATTATGTTATTTTTATTATTTATATACATATTACTCATCATTATATGTATCCAAATAACATAGTGTTGAATAACAAATTACACCACATCGTGGAGATGGTAAGTCGTACGAACACACACATGGTGAAATTATCATTCATAAGACGGATATAATAATTAATAATGTTGTGAAATATTTATAATAATAGAACAGTATATTGAATATACTAGATTTATTATTTTATAATTGATATAACAAAGAAATAAGAAGTGGAAGAAGAAAAGAACTTGAAAGAGGGTGGTGAAATTATTACCTCTTCTTCTGGTTCTTCCTTTTGATTTGATCAAAAGGGCTCCATCAATTGGTTGTCTGACTAATGGAGGGACATTAGGACGAACGTAGGATATTTGAGAGAGTATTTGGGCAGAGTTTGGCCAATAAAAATGGCTTTGGAGGTTTGAATTTGAGAGAAGGGGAAGTTCCCTTTTATAAGAGGGGTGAGGGGAACCATTGGAAAAACATAAATTATTATTTTATAATAAATTTATATTCGATTTATAAGGGCTCTAAAATGTATTATTTAAAGTGTAAGGTGGGTATGGGTCGAAAAACACTCAACCAATAGGTTTTATACAAGTTTAGGTTACAAATTTTAACCTTATCATTAAGATTTAACTCTGAGTTAAATAATTTAACTTTTACCGTGTCTTCTTGTATTCTTACAGTATATGGTTAATAAACATACTATATACTACTAATAAATCAAAAATTGGTTCATTAATGTCATATATATTATTATATAAGTCTTTTTGCCAAACCTTCGATTTTTAGAACAATTATATCAATTAATAATATAATATTTGTTGTAAAAACTATTTTCTATCAATTTTGACACTATTTGGTATTTATTTTTTTCTTAAAATAATAACAGCATGATTACTTCAAAAAAAATACATTAAATAAATCCTAGCATGTCATATTCACCTATAAAATTCGTGGAAGTCATAAAAACGTTGATATTATATTTATTTTTATATTTATAATAACATTTATTTGATTCTTTCATTAATAAGGTAATTACTGCATCATCACTGTGTTATTAATAAATTTAATTATATAAGTTCTAAAAATTATAAATAAAATACCATTTTGTAGGAAATCGTTTTATATTTCTAATTAATATTTATAGACGAATATATATTATGTATAAGCCAACATTAAAAATGGTTTAGTTATTAAACTTTGTTTTTAACTTTTTTAACTCTTCTTTAAATAGAATAATAATAAATGTCTTAATCTAATCCATATGGGCCTAAAGGGTAATATTTTATTCATAAGGTTGTTTTTAGTCGAATTACACTTATAAAAAATAATTAGGACATGTTTTAGGGTAATAATAATAAAAGTTTTACCCTTAATTACACTATTTACTTTTTACCGTGGTAAATAAAATTAAAAAGATACTATTCACCAGAAATTATTTATATTTTATTGAACTGCATTTTACTCTGTGATATTAACCATGTCTCTCGGATTTTTGAAATTCAACTCACATAAGTGGTAAAATAATGTTTTCTGTAAGTTTACAAATGCTCCTCGGAGGTGGGTAAAAGACTGTGAAAAGTTCTATAAAAACATATATATATCTAAAATTATTAAAAACTAAATCCAATGAATTAAATTGAATTTATATAGGTATTATGTATCTATTTTGACCGAAAATAAATTTAAATAAAATTAATAATTATTTAAAAAATTGGTTTTAAACGTTAATCCAGTGTTTTTTCACTATTCATCCAAAATTGAACGTTCTCAGAAAAATACCAAAAATTCACCCTAGGATAATTTTGATATTCCAAATCCAAAAATGAAATATATTTTTCCAAATTCAAAACATATTAGTTTCATTTATTAATTGAAAATTAATTCATGTTGTCAAAATGAAAATTAGTATTTTTAAGAAAAAATATCAATCTAATGATTGACACTTGTTTATGTGGAATCTCAATGTGAAATTACTTACAATGACCATCATTGGATTAAATTGTAAAAATGTAATCTAATTATACTTCCAACCAATTTAAATTTATAATTCAACACTATAAATTATTTTGATTAAAAATGTTTTTTCAGTTAAAATATAGTATTTTTCACTATTCAGCCAAATATGAAAGATATCAGAAAAACACCAAAAATTTATTGAAAATAATTTATTTTGTTCCAATTCTAAAGAGAATGTTTATTTTGTCAAATTGAATATATAAAAGTTTCAAATATTGGATTTAAAATGGTTCTCAATTAAAATGCGGTAAAATTTCATTTTCTTAAAAATACTTCTTTTATCTGAGGAAAAATGTATTTGTTCATACATTATGTCTAAGAAACTCATAATATAGATTCTAAAATTATAAAGATTATATAAATTTCAACATTCAGTTAGTACTATTCATAACTGCTTTTGAACAGCTAGATTGGTAAGTCATGGTGCGCTTGAACTTAGTGTTGCGTGTAGTGAAAGTTATTGAATTACTTTGAAAAAATAACATACTATGAAATATTGGGGTGTTACATTCTTCCCTCCTTCAATAAATTGCATCCTCGCAATTTGAAAATTTTATTCGAAAATAAATGGTTCAAAATAGGAATTACCTTTATGGGAAAACCCACATCGGAAATTGGGTTAATAAAATTTTGTCATAATAAGAGGAAAAATATTATATATATATATATATACTTGACATATAGAGTTTCATCTTTCAACTAATTCCTACCACAAACTAATCTTTCACTCCAAATGATTTCAAAAAAAAGTATTTCTATTTATCCAAATCGTATACGGTTCTAAAAATAGTGAATTTATAATTCATTTGTCAAACTATTTAAAGAAACTAAATTATACAAACTAGTACATCACGTAGTCCAGTCGTAGGTGATGCACCATTGTCGCTCTTCGGTTGCGGGTTCAAGTCTCGCGGCCTTTTCGGACATGACTAGTTTTCTCCCAACCTCTGAGATTCCCTTTTATAACAATACAAAAATAACCTTAACAATTGTGTCCAATTTCATACTTATTCCATTCAATCCTTTAGACTTATCCAAAATACTTATATACAAACTCCCAGTCCAAAATTTATAAGGAATTTATACACAATTAAGATCTGTTTTTCCAGGTAATAACATGTGAACGCCTTCATCGTGTATTCTTTTACAACACCACAACATCCTGAATTTCCATAATCAACCATATCGTATTCCAAAATTACTACCTTAGTATCAGGACCATATAATAAAAAATTCTCAATGAAATAGTATTGCAGTACAATCCTTATTTATCACCATAATTCATGTAACCAGCATATTGTTGATACAACACCCAAATGAAATAATTCTATAATAACAATATAAGAACACTTGTCATTATTCTTCATCTGAGGTAGTATCATAACCTGATTATTATCCAATAACATAATTTGAGGTATACTATTATGAATGGGACATTGATTCGTGTAGTGTCTCAACACTTTGCTGATGAACCATTTTACATTTGAAAACATTTTCTTACACTTTCAATCATGTACTTGGTGTCCTTTTTATCCACACTTATAAAAAACTCCCATTCCCTTCAAAATTTAAGAAGGTGATTCATTCCATATTTATATCATATTGGAAAATCCTTCTTTCCCTTTATCCATTATTCTTTCTACCATCCTTTTCTTCTCCTTCTTCCCTTCAAATCCATAGGATTCAGATAATTATTTACTTATCTTATTAACACAAGATAATATTTCTTCATATGTTGAGAATACATGGGAGACTATTTCCCATAAAAATTTTGGATTATTACTGTGAAATATAAGATCATTCTTACTCTTTGGATCATATGTATTGCTGGACTTATCATTCCTTCTACTATGAGCCATTTCTAAAAAATGGCACACACAATGTCAGTTTATGAATCACAATTAATAATTCCAAACTTGTAAAATACCTAACGAAATAGAACAGTTTATGGATATAATCCATAATCACAAAAATGTTTTCTTTGAGGAGGAATATACTCATAAACCCTTCATAGTGGTTTGTAAAGAAAACAAGAATTATCCTAAGCACATCCCTCAGGAGTGCCATAACCAAAAGTACAGCAAGGCCCGTTGTCCTGCACCAGTTCCCATTCAAGCCTACCTCAAAGAGGTGTTTTCAGGTTTTACCCATAGGTACAACTATTCTAGAGATGCCTCTACCTACTCGTATCTATACAAGGATTTATTTTCTTGGAAAACTCACAAAATCTTGACATTACCAAAATTCTAGGAATTCTTTTTATACTAATCCTCAATGTCTATCTTCGTTCTATGTGCTCTAATCAGAGTTTATCTAAATATAGCTTCCATGGTTATTTCCATAATTTCTCTGATACCAACTGTAACTACCCAACCCCAGTTACCTAGAGTCAGTGCATTATTTTAATACATTGGCACGATTACAATGAATTAAGTCCCGAAGAACCGGTCAGTTTAGCAGACTTGGAAAATAGATTACAAACATTAACTTTAAATTACAATTTGAAAAATGAAACACAACATAGATAGTTCTTTGAAAATTTTATTTCCCCTTTAGCTTAACCCTGCATATCAATCATAATACACTTCTTGGAATCCTGGGAAAATAAAACATTAGAGAGGGGTGAGTTAAGATGCTCAGTAATGGTAAATAATTTTGCGGAAGCTATAAACTTTTTAAGGCAAGATGTGTAATAAAAACAACAACCTTTTAAACTAAATCATTAACATAAAATGTTAAAAATAAATTAAACATTACCATATAAACATTCACATGTATATTCTACTAGTCTAATAATCACATGTAATAACTAATTTCACATTGAGGGAATGCCTAATACCAGGAATCATTACCACATAATCAAGGCCTCGTGCCAAGAATACAAATAAAATTTTTGTCCAGCCCTTGTTCCAAGAAAGTGGATTGTCTCATGAGACCTACCAATGCATCGAGGAGCTATAGTGGGCTCCACCTGTCATATACTAAGTCCATTGCATTCCTTATATTAAAAAGTTGAAACATAACATAAACATTCATATTAAAACTAGAATATGAAATGTCAATACATTAACCATAAACCATGAATGTTATAAAAATAGAAAATATATATTCAAACATATCATAACTCATTCTATACAATATGAAAGCTTGTATTATAATATATCAACCTCCATCCAAAATAATATCCAGTAAAGGATGCTGACATAGTTGAAAATGATGAGTAAATCATTTTGAGAGAAATATCCTTTTTGTAAAATCATTTAAAAGTTACACATTTATAAAGGATTTAATTTAAAATATATTTTTTAATCAAAGTGTCTTAAACCACTTTGAAACTTTTGAAAATAATTATCATTTCAAAACATTCATGTCCATCTAAATAAATCCTTAAAATCATTTTGAAAACGTGAACATTAATTAAAAAGATTTAGAATGTTAAATATTTAAAACATTTAAAATTATGATCTTGATAAATATTACCATTAAAAATTCTTTAAAATATTCATTTTTAGATCATTTTCATGAAAAGTGGTAATGTATTATAAAGAGGTTCGGGTAGATAATTACGTATAAACAACCTCAGATAATGCAGAGATTGTGAAATAAACCCTTACCAATTTGTTAACATACGAAACAAACACCCCATGAAAGATGTATCATAAAATGAATATGTAAATACACATAGATTAAAGTTTATTACACAAATAATACAATTATGGGAAGTAAATACACCACACAAAAGGTAATAGTGGCAATATGGCATGAATCTCACGGGAATAAGGAGTGAGATGAAAACCCCTTACCTTGCACTTTCCTTTGGTCGAGGGTACGTTAAACCTCCAATATGAAGATTTTAGTATGTTATAAAATAATACTAGACATATTAATATTTACGATATCATACATGATTCATTTATGACTTAATACTACCCATTTAATAATAATTTCCATGTTAAATTAACATTTGGGGTAATAATCGCTTTCTTTATCATATGTGTTTTAACTTGTTACTCTTGATTGTATCACTTAGAACAAGATTTAAATACTTCTAGAATATAAAACATGATTTATATGTCATACATATTTATAATATAAATATTTATAATAGACATATATATGAAATGAAAAACTCCGTTTATGGAGACAGTAGTCCGTGCGTATGCATAAATGATGTTTTCGTTTTCATTTCATGTTGAACAGAACTAAGTGGATAAGATATATGTAAGTACATATATATATCCATTATCATTATTATGTCATATATTATATACTTATTAGTAATATATATATTTTTATAATTGTCGATGAATGGTGAACGTCGAAATGAATCTAATCGCGTCATGGTGACGGTAATCCGTACGTACGCACGGGCGACAATATCATTTCATTAATGGTGTGGAATTGGATGGTATATTAATTCTACAGATACATTAGCATGTTATTTTGATTATTCATGTTCATATTACTCATCATTATATCCATCCAAATAACATAGTTTTGAATAACAAATTACACCACGATGTGGAGATGGTAAGCCGTACGTACACACACATGGTGACATTATCATTCATAAAGTGCATATAATAATGAATAATGTTGTGAAATATTTATAATATAATCAGATAATATAGAAGATACTGGAGTTATTAGTTTTTAATGGCAATAACAACGAAATAATAAGTGGAAGAAGAATAGCACTTGAAAGAGGGTGGTGAAATTATTACCTCTTCTTCGGGTTCTTTCTTTTGATTTAATCAAAAGGGCTCAATAAGTTGGCTTTCTGACTAAAGTAGGGCCTCTATGATGAAGGGAGGATTGTTTAGAGAGTATTTGGGAAGAGTTTGGCTGAGAAAAATGGCTTTGGAGGTGTCAATTTGAGGGAAGGGGAAGTGCCCTTTTATAAGACGGGTGAGGGGCACCATTGGAAAAACAAAAACTATTATTTTATAATAAATTAATATTCGGTTTATAATGGCTCCAAAATGTATTATTTAATGTCTAAGGTGGGGTTGGGTAGAAAACCACTCAACCAATAGGTTTTAGACAAATTTAGGTTACCAATTTTATCCTTATCATCTAAATTTAACTCTAAGTTAAATAATCTAACTTTTACTGTGTCTTCTTGTATTCTTACACTATATGGTTAATAAACATACTATATAAAACCAATAGATGCCCAATTGGTTCATTATTGTCATTTATTTTATTATATATGACTTTCGGCAGAACCTTAGATTTTTGGGACCATTACATCAATTAATAATATTATATTTGTTTAAAAAACTATTTTCGGTCAATTTCGACACTATTTGGTATTTGTTTATTTGATAAAATAATAACAGCGTGATTACTTCAAACAAAATAAATTTAATCTATCCTAACATTTCATATTCACCTAGATAATTCTTGGATGTCCTAAAAACATTGGAATTATATTTATTTTGATATTTATAATACCATTTATTTGATTCATTCATTAATAAGGTAATTTCTGCATCATCATTGTGTCATTAATAGATTTAATTATTTAATCTATAAAAACTATAAATAAAATACCATTATATAGGAAATATTTTTATATTTCTAATAAATATTTATAGTCTAATTTATCTTAGGTATAACCCTACATTAAAAATTTAGTAGTTATTAAACAATAATTTGTCTTTTTAAACTTTTCATTAAATAGAATAATAATAAATGTCTTAATCTAATCCAAGTGGACCTAAATGGTCATATTTTATTCCAAAGGTTATTTTTGGTCGAATTACACTTATCCAATAGAGTTAGGACATGTTTTAGGGAAATAATAATATCATTTTTACCCTTAATTACCCTATTTACTTTTAACCGTGGTAAATAAAAGTAAAAAGTTACAATTCACCAATTTTTTTTATTTTATTGAACCACATTTTACTACTTGATATTAACCATGTCTCTCGGATTTTCAAAATTCAACTCATAGAAGCGATAAAATTGTGTTTTATGTAAATTTACAAAAGCTCCTCGGAGGTGGGTAAAAGAGGGTGAAAAGTTCAATAAAAAAATTTATATATCTAAAATTATTAAACAATTAATCCAATTAATTAAATTGAATTTATATATGTATTATTTATATATTTTTACCTAAAAAAATAAAATAAAATAAATAATTATTTAAAAAAATTTGTTTTAAACGATAACTCAGTGTTTTTCACTATTCATCAAAAATTGAACGTTATCAGAAAAATATCAAAAATTTACCATAAGATAATTTTGATATTCCAAATCCAAAAATGAATTCTATTTTACCAAATTAAAAACATAAAATTTTAATTTATTAATTTAAAATTTATTCTTGTTGTCAAAACCAAAAGGTGTATTTTTAAGAAATAATATCTATCAAATGATTGACACTTGTTTATGTCTAATCTCAATGTGAAATTACTTAAAATGACCATCATTGGATTAAATGGTAAAAATATAATCTAATTACACTTCTAAACCATTAAAATTTATAATTTGACACTATAAATTATTTTGATTAAAAAGTTTTTTTTAGTTAAAATATAGCATTTTTCACTATTCACCCAAATATGAAATTTATCAGAAAAAAACAAAAAATTTATTGAAACTAAATAATTATGTCCCAATTCTAAATAAGAAGATTATTTTGTCAAATTGAATATATAAATGTTTCAAATATTGGATTTAAAAAGGGTTCACCATTAAAAGGCGGTAAAATTGCATTTTTTGAAAAATACTTCTTTTATCTGAAAAAATGTATTTGTTCATACATTATGTCTAAGAAACTCATAATATGGATTCTAAAATTATAATAATTATATAATGTTCAAAATTCAATTAATACTATTCATAAACGCTTTTGAACGGCTAGTTTGGAATGTTGTTGTGCGCTTGAACTCAGTGTTGCGTGTAGTGCAAGTTATTGAATTACTTTGAAAAATAACGTACTATGAAATCTTGGGGTGTTACATTATTCCCACCTTCAATAAATTGCATCCTAGAAATTTGAAATTGTTATTTGAAAATAAAAAGTTGAAAATAGAAAATACTTTTGTGGGAAAACCCACATCAGAAATTGGGTTAATAAAATTTAATCTTATTAAGAGGAAAAGAAATTATATATATATATACTTGACAAGTAGAGTTTTCTCATTCAATTAAATCCTACCAAAAATTCATCTTTCACTCCTAATGATTTCAAAAAAAAATTCTATTTATCCAAATCGTATATGAAACTCCCAAACCCATGTTACCCAGACTCGGGGCATTATTACGTATCATTTGCATGATAAAAAAAGATCAAGTCTCGAAAGACCGATTAGTTTAGTATCCTTGGAAACCGTAGATATATTCATAAATGTTACATTACATCATAAAGTGAAAAACAACAAAAAAAATAGTCTCCATAGTCCACAATCATATCCCCTTCAGACTATCCCTGTAGGTCAGTCATAAAATATTTATCCACATCCTGGGAAAAATAAAACATAGAAATGGGTGAGCTCAGATGCTCAGTACGGATACCAATATAGCAAAAACATTCATAAATAAACAAAAAAATTTAAGGCAGTGTATAACTAAAACAAATTCCTTTTAAACTTGAACATCAGCATAATATGACAAAAATAAAATGAAATAATTCCATTTACTTATTCACATGGATATTCTACTAGTTGAATAATCACATGAAATATCAATAAACACTTTCATAATGATAGAATGCATAATACCAGACAATCATAACCAAATATCTAGGGCCTTGTGCCAAGACAAAAAATAAAATTTTGTCAAGGCCTCATACCAAGACACTTGTTTATCTCATGAGACCTACCGATGCATTGAGGAGCTATAGCGGGCTCCACCCATCACTTACTAATTCCAATGCATTTCTCATATGAATAGGTTTAAACATAATATAAAAATTCTTATTAAAACAATCATATGAAATTTCAGTACATTCTATATAAACAATGAATGGTATAAAAATAACACATCCATAGTCAAACATATCACAAAACATTCAATACAATATGGACGTTTTGTATCATAATAAATCAACTGCAAATAAGCTTAAAATCCATCAAAGGATGTTGAAATAGATGAAATCAAAACTATTTCAGATAAATATCTTTTTTAAATTATTGAAAAGTCACACATTTATAAAGGAATTAATTTTAAAGTTATTTTTGAATCAAGGTGTCCTATACCACTTTGAATCTTTTGAAAATAATTATCATTTCAAAACATTCATGTCGATATAAATAAATCCTTAAAAAATTTTAAAACATGGACATTAAATAAAAATATTTTGAAATATAAATCTTTAAAATATTTAAAAGTCACATAATTGTAAAAGAAAACATTTACTATGAAAATATTCTTATAATCTTATTAGAGAATCTTCGATGATTTTATAATGGCAGAAAATAGCCGCACCCTCCTTATAAGTTAAAAAAGACATTCTTACCTTAATTTTTTCAAAAAAAGGACTTTGTTAGGAAAACGACCGAAATATTCCTTTCAAACCATTTTATAAAAAGTAAAACAAGGGTATAAATGACTTTAACCCATATTCTAGTAAATATTCAAAAAAATTTGTAATACATTTTGAATACATTTTTCAGAAACTTGGATGTGGATGATAAAGATGTCCTAGTAGATAATTACATATAAACAACCTCTGATAATGAAGAGATTGTGAAATAAACCCTGATCTTGTAATACTCGTTGGTGGAGGGTAGGTTAACCTCATATATAATGGTGTAATAAATGTTATTAAATTATACAGGAACCATATACATTAATATGATATCATATATGATCTTTTAACATTGATTTGTTAATAATATCTTAGTATTATCACCATTTCGAGTGTTAACTTACTCGTTTTGTTTTATATATTTTGTAACATAAGACGTTTTGTTATGGATAGGTTGTATATTATTAATATGTAGAATTATATCAAGTCATTAATCATTATTTTTAATCATCAAATGAGAATTATAATTGCATGGTTATGATGGGGAATGAATCTCATCCCGATCGTGGAGACGGTAGTCTGTACATACGCACGAGTGAAAATATCATTCATTTTATTTTAAAATAATATATAATTGGATGTTATATCATATATAAAGAATAATTATCATGTTATATTTATTATTTACATCAATTAAATATCATTATCATACCCATCCAAATAATAATGTTTTTGAATAACAATTTCACCACGACATGGAGACGGAAAGCTGTACGTACACACGTATGGTGACATGTCATTAAAAGGATGGATAGAATACTGAATATGGTGGTAACATATTTATAATAACAGAAAATTATATAAATGATACTTTAGTTATTATTTTAGAAAGGAAATAACAATGGAAGAAGAAGTTGAAGAAGAAAGGAACTTGAAAAAGTGTGGTGAAAACATTACCTCTTCTTCAGGTTCTTCCTTTTGATTTGACCAAAAGGGCTCTTTAGGTTGGCTCTATGATAAAACTAAGGGATCTATTTTTAAGTGAGGGAAGTTTAGAGAGTATTTGAGAAGGGCTTGGCCGAACCAAAAGGCATTGAAGGTGTAAAGAATTGGTTATAATTTGTGTCCTTTTATAAGGGGTAGGAGGGGATCTTTAGAAAAAACATAAAGTATTAATATATAATAAATTCATATTAAGTTTCTAATGGCTCCAAAGTAGATTATTAAAATTTTACGATGGTTATGGGTCTAAATCAATTCCACCAATATATTTTAGAAAGGTTTGGGTCGTTATATTAAACATATCTTTTAGTATTAACTCTTAGTTAATTATATTGACATTTACCATATCACGTTGTATTTTTCTATTATATAGTTAATAAACATACTATATACATCCAAGAGACCCCCAAGTGTCCCATAAATGATACACGTATCATGATATCAGTCCATTGGCCTAACCATATATTTTTAAGAATATAATATCAATTAATAATAAAATTATTCTTTTAAAAACTCATTTATGTTAATTTTGACAATATTTAATAATTTATTTTTTCTAAAGTATTAAAAACATTATTAATCCTAACCAAATTCATTTATGAAATAATAACATGTCATAGAAACCAATAAAATCCATGAATGTCATCAAAACATTCAAATTATATTTATTTTAACATTTATAATACCAATTATTTGATTCTTTCATTAATAAGGAAAATACTGCATCATTATTGTGTCAAAAATAAATTTAATTATTCAATGTCTAAATATTATAAATAAAATACCATTATGTAGGAAATATTTTTATCTTTCTATTGAATATTTATAGTTGAAAATACAACATATATAACCCTATGAATTTTTTTTTTCTAAAATATATATGCTTTTGTCATTTTTGTATTTACATTAACTTAATTAATAGAAAGTGACATTATCACTTACATGTGGCTCCATGGGGTCCCCAAATCAACCACAATATGACCATGGTCGGACATGTTTCAAAAATTCGGGTTAGGACACGTTTTAGGGTAATTTAGTATTATTAAAATATTATTGTTTTACCCTTATTTACGGGATTTACCCCTTAACCATGGTAAATAAAATATTTACTGAAGTAATTATTCAAAATGTCTAAAAGTAAAAGTTACCTATTTTCCCAATTTAAACCTCCTGACTCAAAATATGGAATCCATTTTTCTAATTTCAAAACACATATTTGGATGAAAATAATTTAAAATTAATTCCCATTGTCGAAACAAAAAGCATGTTTTTGATAAATAATAACTATCAAAAGATTGACACTTTCTTATGTCCAGTATAAATATGAAATTATGTACAATGACCAAATTGTATTAAATGGTAAAATTATAATTTAATTATACTTGAAAATCACTCAAATTCATAATTTATCACTATTAATTATTTCTATTAAAAAGGTTGTTTTTAATTAAAATTTAGTAATTTTCACTATTCATCAAAATATGAAAGTTATTAGAAAAGTGCCACAATTTCACCCTAAGATAATTTTGATATTCCGAATCCAAAAAATGAAGGACATTTTACTAAATTCAAAACATAAAATTTTAATTTAAAATTAATTCCCGTTATTGAAACTAAAAGACGTATTTTTAGGAAAAATTAACTATCAAAAGATTGACACCTGTTTATGTCCAATTTCAATGTAAAATTACTTACAATGAACATAATTGTATTAAATGGTAAAAATATAATCTTTTTATACTTCCATACCATTAAAATGTATAATTTAATAATATAAATTATTTTGATTTAAAAAGTTGTTTTCAGTTCAAATATAGTATTTTTCACTATTCACCCAAATATGAATGTTATCCGAAAAACACCAAAACATTATTGAAACTAAATTCTTATGTCCCAATTCAAAAAAACATTTTTTTCAAATTTAATATATAAAAGTTTCAAATATTTGATTTAAAAAGGATTCTCCATTAAAAGGCGATAAAATTGCATTTTTTAAAAAATACTGCTTTTATCTGAAAAAAATGTTTTTATTCTTAAATTATGTCTATGAAAATCATAATATGGACTCTATAATTATATCTATTATATAATGTTCAAAATTGAGTTAATACTGTTCATAACCGCTTTTCAACGGCTTGTTTGGTAAGTTATTGTGCGCTAGAACTCGTTGTTGCAAGCAGTGAGAGTTACTTTGAAGAAATGACGTACTATGAAATCTTGGGGTGTTACATTATTATATGATACAATAAATTTCGTCCTCGCAATTTGAAAATATTTTTCTAAAATAAAAGGTTGAAAATAGAAAATACCTTTGGGATAACCCACATCGGAAATTATTTTTAAGAAATTAAGTCTTAATAAGAGGAAAATTGAAATGAAAGGGTCACCACCAAATTATGATATCTATTTAGAGAACATTGGTGGAAATTAGAGACATATAATTGGAGGAAAAAAGTAAAAATTTATAGGTAGTGATTGAGGTCATCAATCACAAACAAGTGTAAAATAGAGGGCCTTAAATTCATCAATCTATGGTGAATTAAAAAACCTTCAATTTAACAAACCATATGGTATTTGGATAACTCATTTTTTGGTTTTAATATCCCTTAAATAAAGTATAAGAATTATTTTCATCATTGAATATGAGAAGAAGAAAAATATATACTTGACATGTAGAGTCCCATCCTTTAACTAAGTTCTAACACAAACTCATCTTTCAATGTAAAAGATAATAAGACATAAAAATAATATTCTATTTATCCTATTCGTATAGGGTTTAAAAAAATGAATTTATAATTCATCTAGAAGAAAAATAAAAAAACTACATTATTCAATCCAGGAAATCACGTGGGTCAGTGGTAGGTGATACACCCTTGTCGTCCTTCGGTTGTGGGTTCATGTCTCGCGGCCTTGCAGGACGTGACGGGTTGCCGCCCGAAATCTGGTTTTTCCTTTTTATGTAAATCCAAAAATAATCTCAAACTAGACTTATCCAAAATACTTATGTCCAAACTCAGAGTCCAAAATTTATAAGGTTGGTAAACACAATGAATATCCATTTTTCAACATAATAGCATGTGAACACCTTAATCATGTATTTTTTTAAAAAACTACAACATCCTGAAATACCATAAAACCTAATTGATTCCATTCATGATCCCTTATTACTTATAGAATACTAGATATACTCTTTTTATCCAAAAATATTGTAAATTCCAACAATTATAGAATATACAAATCATTAATCAGATTAAAGGTAGTCAAGAATATCCAATATAATTTAACCAAATCAATCACGTATTATTCCAAAATCACTATCTTGGTATCAGAACCATATTTGGGTTTATCATTCTCTCAACCATATATTTTCAAAAAATTTAACCCGTTATTGAGTCACTTTTCATTGTCCCACACAATCTCAAGTCCTTATTGAAATAGTACTACAGTATAATCCTTATATACTGTATAATTATAATAATCAATAAATTGTTGATACAACACTCAAATGACATAATTCTCTAACAACAACATAAGAACACTAATCATTCCTCCTAATATTTCTTAGTATCATAACTTGATTATTATCCAATAGAATCATTTAGGGAATACTCCGATGATTTGGACATTGGTTCGCGTAGTGTCCCAACACCTTGCAGTTGAAGCATTGTACATTTGAAACTTTTTCTTACCCTTGAAGTCACATACACGGTGTCCTTTTTATTCACACATATAACAAACTCCCATTTCTTTTAGGAATGTTCCAGGGTGTTTCCTCCCACAGTTATCACATATGGGAAAATTCTTCTTTTCCCTCTTCCCTTTATGCACATTTTTCTCTTCCATCCTTTTCTTCTCTTTCTTCCCTTCAAAGCCATAAGAGTTGGAGTATTATTTACTTATTTTATTAACACATTATACTATTTATTCATGTGTTGAGAATACATGGGAGACTATTTCCCTTCTAAATGATGGCTTAATATCGTGAAAGATATGATCCTTCTTACTCTTTGGATCATACATATTGTTGGAGATCACATTCCTTCTACTGGGCGTCATTTCAGTACAATGCCATAAACTATGTCAGTTTATGAATTGCAATGAATAATTCAAAAGGTGTAAAATACCTAACGTAAATTTAAGAGTTTATGGATATAATCCATAATCATAAAAAAATTTATTTGAGTATGTATATACTCAGAATCCCTTTATAATAGTTTGTAAAGAAAATGAGAATTATCCTAAGGATGTCCCCCGGGAGTGTCGTAACCAAGAATGCATGAAGGCTCGTTGTCGTGCAGCAGTTCCCATTCGAGTGTAGATCAAAGATTTTTTGGGGGGTTTTACCCCTAGGTACATCTGTGCCAGTGCCGCCTCTGCCTACTCGTATCCAGACAGGGATGTATTTCTCAGAAAACTCACAAAATATTTACAATACCAAAATTCTATTAAGTTCTTCTATACTAATCCTCAAATTCCATCTTAGGTCCACATGTTCTTATCAGAGTTTATCTAAATATATCTTCCAAGGTTTGTACTAAACATCCTCTGATTCCAACTGTAATTCCCTGACCCCAGTTATCCAGAGTCAGTGCATTATTACGTATCATTGGCATGATCACAAAAGATCATGTGTTGAAACACCGATGAGTTTAGTAGACTTGTAAATACTAGATACATTCATAAATTTTACATTACATCATAATGTGAAAAACAATAATAAAATAGTCTCCATATTCCACACTCATATCCCCTTCAGACTATCCCTGCAGGTAAGTCATAAAATATTTCTTCACATCCTGGTAAAAATAAAACATAGAAAGGGGTGCGTTCAGATGCTTAGTAAGGATGACAATAAAGTGGAAATGTTCATAAATAAAGATAAACATTTAAGGCAGTGTATAACTAAAACAAAAGCCCTTTAAACATTAACTTCAACATAATATGAAAAAAAATAAAATGAAATAATTCTATTTATTTATTCACATGGATATTCTACTAGTCGAATAATCACATGAAATATCAATAACCACTTTCATAATGGTGGAATGCACAATGTCAAACTATCATAACCAGTATACATGGTCTCGGGAAAATACTACAAAGAACATTTTGTCATGGCCTCATTCCAATACACTAGTTTTCTCATGAGACCTACCGATCAATTGAGGAGCTATAGTGGGCTCCACCCATTACTTACAAAGTCCAATGCATTCCTCATATTAATAGGTTTAAACATAACATAAACATTCATATTAAGACTAGCATACGAAATGTCAATACTTTCTCCATAAACCATTAATGGTATAAAAATAACAGATCCATAGTAAAACATATCACAAAATCTTCAATACAATATGGAAGTTTTGTATCATAATAAATCAACTTCAAATAATCTTAAAATCCATCAAATGATGTTTACAAAGATGAAATCAAAACTATTTGAGAGAAATATATATTTTTTAATTATATAAAAGTCACACATTGATAAAGGAATTAATTTAAAAGAGATTTTTGAATCAAAGTGTCTCATACAACTTTGAAACTTTTGAAAAGATTTATCATTTCAAAACATTCAGGTCCATATAAATAAATCCTTAAAATCATTTTGAAAACATGGACATTAATTAAAAATCATTAGAAAGATAAATCGTTAAAACATTTAAAAGTCACATAATTGTAAAAGAAATCTTTTATTATGAAAATATTCTTATAATATTTGAATGGAAGCTTTTATGATTTTATAATGGTGGATAATATCCGAACCCTAAGTATAAGTTAAAAAATACATTCTTACTTTAATTTTTTCGAAAAGGTTAAAAAGGAACTTGTTTGGAAAACTATGGAAAGATTCCTTTCAAACTATTTTATAAAAAGTAAAAATATGGTATAAATGACTTTAATTCATAGTTTAGTAAAAAATAGAAATGTTTTGGAATACATTTTTAAGTAACATGGATGTGGTTGATAAGGAGGTTCCAGTAGATAATTACGTATAAACAACCTCAGATAATGAAGAGATTGTGAAATAAACCCTTACCCTGTACTTTTCCTTGATTGGGGGTAGGTTAAACTCATGTATAATGGTGAAATAATTGTTATTAAATTATAAAATAATCATATACATTAATATAATATCATATATGATCTTTTAACATTGATTTGTTAATAATATCTTACTATTATCATCATTTCGGGTGTTAACTTACATGTTTTCTTTTATATATTTTGTTAAAAAAGCCTTGTTTGTTATGGATAGGTTGTATCTTATTAATATACCAAATTATATCAAGTCCTTAAAAATTATTTATCAACTGAGAATTATAATTTGATGGATATGATGGGGAATGAATCTCATCGCGTTCGTGGAGACGGTAGTCCGTACGTATGCATGAGCGACAATATCATTCTTTTGATATTAAAATAATATATAATTGGATGGTATATCATATATAAAGAATATTTATCATTTTATATTTATTACTTACATCAATTACATATCATTATCATACCAAACCAAATAATTATGTTTTTGAATAAAAATTACACCATGACGTGGAGACGGTAAGCCGTACGTACGCACGTATAGTGACATGCCATTAAAATGATGTATAGAATACTGAATATGGTTGTACCATATTTATAAGGACATCACAGTATATATAAGATACTGGAGTTATTATAATACATAGAAAATTACAATGAAAGAAGATGTTGAAGAAGAAAGGAACTTGAAAAAGGGTGGTGAAAACATTAAATCTTCTTTGGGTTCTTCCTTTTGATTTGATCAAAAGGGCTCCTTAAGTTGGATTTATTATCAAACTAAGGCCTCTAGGTTGATTTGAGGTAATTTTAGAGAGTATTTTCCTAGGGGTTGGCCGAACCAACAGGCTTTGAAGGTGTGAATAATTGGTTAGAAGTTGTGTCCTTTTATAAGGGGGAGAATGGGCTCTTTAGAAAAAACGTAAAGTATTAATTTATAATAAATTCATATTCGGTTTCTAATGACTCCAAAGTGGATTATTTAAATTATAAGGTAGTTATAGGTGTAAATTCATTCATCCAAAATAATTTATACAGGTTTGGGTCATTATATTAATCTTATTTTTTAGTTTAACTCTTAGTTAATTAGATTGACATTTACCATGACACGTTGTATTTTTATATTATATAGTTAATAAACATACAATATACATACAAGATACCCCCAATTGGCCCATTAATTATACACATATCATGATATAAGTCCTTTAGCCGAACCTTATATTTTTAGGAATATAATATCAATTAATAATATAATAAATGTTTTAAAAACTCATTTTTGACAATTTTGACAATATTTAATAATTGATTTTTTTAAAAGTATTAAAAAATTTATTGAATAGAGAAAAATTAATTTAATAAATCCTAACATGTCATATTAACCAATAAAATACATGTATTCCATCAAAACTTTCAAATAATATTTATTTTAACATTTATAATACCAATTATTTGATTCTTGCATTAATAAAGAAAATACTGCATCATTATTGTGTCATAAATAAATTTAATGATTCAATGTCTAAAAATTATAAATAAAATAACCATATGTAGGAAATATTTTTATATTTCTAATAAATATTTATATTTGAAAATAAAACATATATAAATCTATGTAAAAATTGTTTTTCTAGAAGATATATGCTTATGTCATTTTTGTCTTTACATTAATTTAATTAATATAAAGTGTCATTATCACATACAAGTGGCACCATGGGGTTTCAAAATCGACCCAAAGATTTTCATGGTTGTAAAGGTATCAAAAAATATATTTAGGACAGGTTTTAGGGTAATTTAGTATAATTATAATTTTATTTGTTTATTCTTATTTACCGGATTTACCTTTTAACCATGGTAAATAAAATATTTACTGAAGTACTTATTCAAAATGTCAAAAAATAAAAGTTACCTATTTACACAATTTTTACCTCATTATTATAAATATGGAATCCATTTTTCTAAATTCAAAACACTTAATTGGAGAAAATTAATATAAAATTAATTCCCTTTGTCAAAACTAAAAGCGTGTTTTTTGCAAATAATAACTATCAAAAGATTGACACTTTCATATGTTCAGTTTAAATATGAAATTATGTCCAATGACCAAAACTGTATTAAATGATAAAATTATAAGCTAATTACACTTTAAAATCATTGAAATTCATAATTTATCACTATTAATTTTTTTAAATAAAAAAATTGTTTTTAATTATAATTTAGTAATTTTCACTATTCATCAAAATTTGAAATTTATCAGAAATGTACCAAAATTTCAACCTAAGATAATTTCAATATTATGAATCCAAAAATGATGTATATTTTACTAAATAAAAACATAAACGTTTAATTTAGAATTAATTCCTATTATTAAAACCAAAAGGCGTATTTTTAAGAAATAATAACTATCAAAAGTTTGACACTTGTTTATGTCCAATTTCAAAGTGAAATTACTTACAATGACCATCATTGGATTAAATGGTAAAAATATAATCTATTTATACTTCCATACCATTAGAATATATTATTTAACAATATAAATTATTTTCATTAAAAAGTTGTTTTCAGTTCAAATATAGTATTTTTCACTCTTTGCCCAAATATGAAAGTTATCAGAAAAACACAAAACCTTTATTGACACTAATTTTTTATGTCCTGATTATAAAGAAGATAGATATTTTGTCAAATTTAATATATAAAAGTTTTAAATATTGGATTTAATAAGGCTTCGCCATTAAAAGGTTGTAAAATTGCATTTTTTTAAAAATAATTCTTTTATCTGAAAAAAATGTATTTGTTCTTACATTATGCCTAAGAAACTGATAATATAGATTCTAAAATTATAAGGATTATATAAATTTCAAAATTTAGTCCATACTATTCATAACCGCTTTTGAACGGCTTGTTTGGTAAGTCATGGTGCTCTAGAACTCGGTGGTGTTTGTAGTAAAAGTTATTGAATTACCTTGAAGAGATAATGTACTATGAAATCTTGGGGTGTTACATTCTTCTCTCCTTCAATAAATTTCGTCCTCTTAATTTGAAATTATTTTTCGAAAATAAAAAGTTGAAAATAGAAAATACCTTTGGGAACACCCACATCAAATATTAGGTTTATAAAATTTAGTCTTAATAAGAGGAAAAGGGAAATGAAAGGGTCACCACCAAATTATGATCCCGATTAGGAGAACAATGGTACAAATTAGAGACATTTAATTCGAGGAAAAACGTAAATATTTATAGGTTGTGATTGAGGTCATCAATCACAAACATGTGTAAAATTTAGGGCCTTAAATTCATCAATCTATGATGATTTAAAATACCATTGGTTCAACAAAACATATGGTAATATGATAACACATTTTTTTGTTTTAAGATCCCTTCACTAAAGTATTAGAATTAATTTCTTCATTGAATAAGAGAAGAAGAAAAATATATTCATGATATGTAGAGTCCGATGCTCTAACAAAGTTCTACCAAAAACTCATCTTTCAATCTAAAAGATAATAGAACTTAAAAATAATATTCTATTTATCTTATTTATATAGGGTTATAAAAATGAATTTATATTTCATCTCGAAAAACCATTAAAAAATTACATTATTAAAACTCTGACATCACGTGGGTTAGTGGTATGCGATACACCCTTGTCACCCTTCGGTTGTGCGTTCAAGTCTCGTGGCCTTGCCGGACGCGACGGGTTGCCGCCCGACCTCCAGGTTGTCCTTTTAATGGAAATCCAAAAATAATCTCAAACTAAAATTATCCAAAATACTTCTGTACAAACTCAATGTCCAAAATTTATAAGGTTGGTAAACACAATTAAGATCCTTTTTTCCACGTAATAGTATGTGAACACCTTAATCTTGTATTCTTTTAAAACACTACAACATCCTAAAATACCATAATACCTTATTGATTACATTCATGATCCCTTATTACTTATAGAATACTGGATATACTCCTTCTATCCAAAAATGTTTTAAACTGCATCAATAATGGAATATACAAATCATTAATCAGTTTCAATGGAGTCAATAACATCCAATATAATTTATCCAAATCAATCATGTATTATTTCAAAATCACTACCTCGGTATCAAAACCATATTATGGTTTATCTTTCTCTCAACCATATATTTTCCAAATATATAACCTGCTATTGAGTCACTTTTCTTTGTTCCGCACAATCTCAAGTCCTTAATGAAAAAGTACTACAATATAATCCTTATATACTCCATAATTATCATAACCAGTACATTGTTGATACAACACTCAAATGACATAATTCTCTAATAAAAACATAAGAAATATAATCATTCATCCTCATATTTGGTAGTATCATAATTTGATTATTATCCAATAGCATCATTTGGGGCATACTCTAATGATTTGGACATTGGTTCGTGTAGTGTCCCAACTCTTTGCAGATGAAAAATTGTACATTTGAAACAATTTTCTTACCCTTGCAGTCACGTACACGGTGTCCTTTTTCTCCACACTTATAACAAACTCCCAATCCTTTCCGGAAAGTTATAGGGTGATTCTTCCCACAATTATCACATATGGGAAAATTATTCTTTTCCCTCTTCCCTTTATCCGTCTTTCCCTCTTCCATCCTTTTCTTCTCTTGCATCCCTTCAAAGCCATAGGACTCAGAGAATTTTTTACTTATCTTATTAACACGTGATACTATTTCTTCATATGTTAAGAATTCATGGGAGACTATATCCATTCTAAATGTCAGATTAGTACCATGAAAGATATGATCATTCTTACTCTTTGGATCATAGGTATTGTTTGAGAGCACATTCCTTCTACAGGGCCCCATTTCTATACAATGGCATAAACAAGGTCAGTTTATGAATTGTAATGAATAATTCCAAACTTGTAAAATACCTAACGTAAATTTAATAGTTTATGGATATAATCCATAATATAAAAATATTTGCTTTGAGTAATTATACACTCATAATCCCTTTATAGTGGTTTGTAAAGAAAATGAGAATTATCATAATCATATCCCTCAGGAGTGTCGTAACCAAGAGTGCAGCAAGGCTCGTTGTCGTGAACCTATTCCCGTTAGAGTGTGGATTAAAGAGGTGTTTTTGGGATTTACCCCTAGGTACATTTGTTCCAGAGCCACCTCTACCATCTTGTATCCAGGCAGGGATGTATTTGCTAGGAAAACTCACAAAATTATTACATTACCAAAATTCTAGGAATTTCTTTTATAATAATCCTCAAATTTTATCATAGGTCTATGTGCTCTAATCAGTGTTTATCTAAATCTAGATTCCAAGGTTATTGTTATAATTCCTCTGATACCAATGTAATGCCCCGACCCCATTTACCCAGAGCTGGTGCATTATTTTAATACATTGTCACAATTAAAGGAATCAAGTCCCAAAGGACCGATCAGTTTAGCAGTCTTGGAAAATAGATTAGATACATTAACTTTACTTTACAATATGAAACATAAAACACAACATAGTTATTTCTTTGAAAATTTAATTTTATCTTTAGTTTATCCCTGCATATCAATCATAATACACTTCTTGGAATCCTGGGAAAATAAAATATAAGAGGTGAGCTCAGATTCTCAGTAAGGGTAAATAATTTAGCAGAAGATTTAATATTTTTAAGGCTAGATGTGTAATAAAAACAACAGCCTTATAAACATAAACTTGAACATAATATGGTAAAAATATATGAAACATTACCATATATACATGCACATAGATATTCTAATAGTCGGATAATCACATGTAATAACTATTTCTCAATGAGGGAATGCCTAATACCGGACATCATTACCACATATTCAAGGCCTCGTGCCAAGACCTCAAATAAAATTTTTGTTAAGGCCTTGTGCTAAGACACAAGTTTGTCCCATGAGACCTACTGATGCATCGAGGGGCTATAGCGGGCTCCACCCGTTACTTATAATATTCACTTCATTCCTCATACGAAAAATTGGAAACATAACATAAACATTCGTATTAAAACCGACATACGAAATGTCAATACATTAACCATAAAACATGAATGGTATAAAAATAGAACATCCATAGTCAAACATATCATAACTCATTCAATACAATATAGAAGATTTTTTTATAATAAATCAACCACAATCAAAAATAATATCCAGTAAAGGATGCTGACATAGTTGAAAATGATGAGTAAATCATTTTGAGAGAAATATCCATTTTGTAAAATCATTTAAAAGTCACACATTTCTAAATGAAGTAATATAAAAAAGATTTTTGAATCAAAGTGTCCCATACCACTTTGAAACTTTTGAAAAGAATTATCATTTCAAAACATTCATGTCTATATAAATATATCCTTAAAATCATTTTGAAAAAATGGACATTAATTAAAAATATTTAGAAAGATAAATCCTTAAATCATTTAAAATTATGATCTTGATAAAGAGTACCTGTCGAAAATCATTTAAATATTCATTTTGAAATCATTTTTATAAAAATTGTTAATGGATGATAAAGAGGTCCCAGTTGATAATTAGGTATAAACAACCTCGGATAATGATGATATTGTGAAATAAACCCTTACCAATTTGGTAACTTACGAAACATACACCCCATGAAAGAGGTAACATACAATTAATATGTAAATACCCATATATTAAAGTGTATTACACAAAGAATACAATTATGGGTAGTATATACACCACACAAATAGTAATATTGGCAATATTCCATGAATCTCACTGGAGTAAGGAGTGAGATGAAAACCCATTACCTTGCACTTTCCTTTGGTCGAGGGTACGTTAAAATTAAATATGAAGATCTTAGTATGTTATTAAATTATAACAGAACCATATTAATATTTATGTTATCATACATGATTCATTTATTACTTTATACTACCCATTTAATAATAATTTCCCTGTTAAATTAACATTTCGGGTAATAATCGCATTCTTTATCATACGTGATTTAACTTGTTACTCTTGATTGTATCACTTAGAACAAGATTTAAATAATTCCATAATATAAAACATGATTTATATATAATATATATTTATAATATACATATATATTAAATTAAAAACACTGTTTATGGAGATGGTAGTCCGTACATACGAGTAAAGGCTGTTTCTGTTTTCATATCGTGTTGAACGGAACTA
This sequence comes from Viscum album, assembly GCA_963277665.1. Lineage (NCBI taxonomy): Eukaryota > Viridiplantae > Streptophyta > Magnoliopsida > Santalales > Viscaceae > Viscum > Viscum album. The sequence continues at coordinate 369,947,466 of OY728160.1, read as the reverse complement.
AGTGAATAAGATATTTTTAAGTACATACATATATATATATATATCTCTAGTAGCACTATTATGTCATATATATAATATTTAGGAGTTATATATATATATATATTTATAATTGTCGATGAATGGTGAGCGTGGAAATAAACCTCATCACGTCGTGGAGACGGTAATCTGTACGTACGCAAGAGAGACAATATCATTTCCTTAATGGTGTGGAATTGGATGGTATATTAATTTTACAGAGAAATTAGCATGTTATTTTCATTATTTATATACATATTACTCGTCATTATATCCATCCTGATAACATAGTGTTGAATAACAAATTACACCACAGCGTTGAGACGGTAAGTCGTACGTACGCACACATGGTGACATTGTCATTAATAAGATGGATAGAATAATGAATAAAGTTGTTCCATATTTATAATAAAATCACATTATATAAAACATAATGTAGTTATTATTTTATAATGGAAATAACAAATAAATAAGATGTGGAAGAATAAAAGTACTTTAAAGAGGGTGGTGAAATTATTACCTCTTCTTTGGGTTCTTTCTTTTGATTTGATCAAAAGGGCTCCTTAAGTTGGATTTATTACTAAATTATGGCCTCTAGGATTAAGGTAGTATATTTAATAGTGTATTAGGAAATATTTTGGCTGAGAAAAAGGGATTTGGAGTGTGAATTTGAGATAATAGGAAGTTCCCTTTTATATTAGGGGTGAGGGGCACCTTTGAAAAAACACAAAATATTATTTTATAATAAATTAATATTCGGTTTATAATGGCTCCAAAATGTATTATTTAAAGTCGAAGGTGGGGATGGGTGAAAAAATACTCAACGAATAGATTTCAGACAAGTTTAGGTTACAATTTTATCCTTATCATTTAAATTTAAGTCTATGTTAAATAATTTTACTTTTACCGTGTGTTCTTGTATTCTTACACTATATGGTTAATAAACTTTCTTTATACTGTCAATAGATCCCCAATTGTTTAATTAATGTCATATATATTATTATATAAGTATTTTTTTCTGAACCATCGATTTTTAGGACCATTATATCAATTCATAATATAATATTTGTTTTAAAAACTATTTTATGTCAATTTTGAAACTATTTGGAATTTTATTTTTTAAATAATAACAGCATGATTACTTCAAAAAAATACATTTAATCAATAATAACATGTCATATTCACCTATAAAATTTGTGTATGTAATAAAAACATTGGAATTATATTTATTTTAATATTTATAAGTCCATTTTTTATTCATTCATTAATAAGTTAATTATTTCATCATCATTGTTTCATTAATAAATTTAATTATATAATCTCTAAAAATTATAAATAAAATACCATTATGTAGGAAATATTTTTATCATTCTAATTAATATTTATAGTAAAATTTATCTTATGTATAACACTACATTAAAAATGGTTTAGTTAGTAAACATTGATTTTACCTCTTTTAACTCTTCTTTAAATAGAATAATAATGAATGTCTTAATCTAATCCAAGTGGACCTAAAGGTTTATATTTTATTCCTAACGTTTTTTTGAGTCGAATTAAACTGATCCAATAGAATTAGGAAATGTTTTAGGGTAATAATAATATCATTTTTACCATTAAATAATGTATTTACTTTTAACCGTGGTAAATAAAATTAAAAAGTTATTATTTGCCAATTTTTTTATTTTATTGAACCGAATGTTACTCATTGATATTAACCGTTTCTCTTAGATTTTCTAAATTCAACTCACAGAAGCGGTAAAATTATGTTTTCTGTAAATTTACAAATGCTCCTAGTAGGTGGGTAAAAGACGGTGAAAAGTTCTATAAAAAAATTAATATATCTTAAATTTTTAAAAACTAACTACAATTAATAACATTGAATTTATATAGGTATTATGAATCTTTTTTGACCTAAAATATATTTAAATAAAAAAATTATTTAAATAAAATTGGTTTTAAACGATAACTCATTGTTTTTTCACTATTCATCATAAATTTAACGTTTTCAGAAAAATACCAAAAATTCACCCGAGTATAATTTTTATATTCCAAATCCAAAAATGAATTCTATTTTACCAAATTCAAAACATATAAGTATTATTTATTAATATAAAATTAATTTTTGTTGTCAAAACTAAAAGGCGTATTTTTAAGAAACAATATCTATCAATTGATTGACACTTGTTTACGTGCAATCTCTAAGTGAAATTACATACAATGACCATAATTGGATTAATTGGTAAAAATATAATCTAATTATACTTCCAAACCATTAAAATATATAATTCAACACTATAAATTATTTGGATTAAAAAATTTGTTGTCAGTTAAAATATAGTATTTTTCACTATTCACTCAAATATTAAAGTTATCAGAAAAACAACAAAAATTTATTTAAACTAAATTATTATGTCTCGATACTAAAGAAGAAGTTTATTTTGTCAGATTTAATATATAAAAGTTTCAAATATTTGATATAAAAATGTTTCGCCATTAAAAGGCGGTAAAATTGCATTTTTTGAAAAATTATTCTTTTATCTAAAAAAATGTATTTTTCCATAAATTTTGTCAAAGAAACTAATAATATCGATTCTTAAATTATAAGTATTATATAAAGTTCAAAATTCAGTCAATACTATTCATAACCGCTTTTGAATGGCTAGTTTGGTATGTCGTGGTGTGCTTGAACTCAATATTGTGTGTAGTGGAAGTTATTGAATTATTTTTTAGAAATAACGTACTATGATATCATGGGGTGTTACATTCATCCCTCCTTCAATAAATTTCTTCCTTGCAATTTAAAATTTTTATTAGAAAGTAAAAGGTTGAAAATAGAAAATACCTTTGTGGGAAAACCCACATCGGATGTTGGGTTAATAAAATTTCATCTTAATAGGAGGAAAAGAAATTATATATATATATACATGAAAAGTAGAGTTTAATCATTCAAATAATTCCTACCAAAAACTTATATTTCACTCCAAATGATTTCAAACTAAAAATTTATATTTATCCAAATCGTATAAAGTTCTAAAAATAATGAATTTATAAATCATTTTTCAAACTATTTTAAAAAAACTAAATTACACAAACCAGGACATCACGTAGTCTAGTCGTAGGTGATGCACCGTTGTCACTCTTCAGTTGTGGCTTCAAGTCTCGCAGCCTTTTTGGACATGACTTGTTGTCTCCCAACCTATGGGTTTCCCTTTTATAACAATCCAAAAATAACCCTAACAATGGTGTCCAATTTCAAACATAATCCATTCCAACCTTTAGACTTATCCAAAATACTTATATCCAAACTCTCAGTCCAAAATTTATAAGGATGTTAAACACAATGACGATCCTTTTTCCAGGTAATAACATGTAAACGTCTTCATCATGTATTCTTTTACAACACTACAACACGATTAATTACCAAAATCAACCATCTCTTATTCCAAAATTACTACCTCAGTATCAGGACCATATAATCTCAAATTCCCAATGAAATTGTATTGCAGTACAATCATTATTTATCTCCATAATTCGTGTAACCAGTATATTGTTGATACAACACTCAAATGAAATAATTCTTTAATAACAATATTAGAACAGTAGTCATTCTTCTTCATCTGAGGTAGTATCATAACTTGATTATTATCCAATAACATTATTTGAGGTATACTCTTATGAATGGGACATTGATTTGCGTAGTGTCTCAACACCTTCAAGATGAAGCATTTTACATTTGAAAACATTTTCTTACAATTCAAATCACATACTTGGTGTCCTTTTTCTCCACACTAATAACAAACTCACATTCCCTTCAATCATTTACGATGGTGATTCATTCCTAATTTATCTCATATTTGAAAATCCTTCTTTCCCATTATATATCTATCTTTCTACTATCCTTTTCTTATATTTCTTCCCTTCAAAGCCATAGGATTTAGATAATTATTTACTTATCTTATTAACATAAGATATTATTTATCCATATGTTAAGAATACATGGGAGACTATTTCCCTTCTAAATTTTGTCTTATTACCATGAAAGATATGATCCTTCTTACTCATTGGATCATATGTATTTCTGGAGTTTTCCTTCCTTCTACTATGTGCCATTTCTAAACAATGGCATATCCTAGGTTAGATTATAAATCGTAATTCATACTTCCAAACATGTAAAATACCTAATGTAAATTGAACAGTTTATGGATATAATCCATAATAACAAAAATGTTTTATTTGAGGAGGTATATACTCATAAACCCTTCATAGTGGTTTGTAATGAAAATGATAATTATTCTAAGCATATCCCCCATGAGTGTCATATCCAAGAGTGCAGCAAGGCCCATTTTCGTGCACCAGTTCCAATTTGAGTCTATCTCAAAGAGGTGTTTTCGGGTTTTACCACTACGTACATCTCTCCCAGAGCCACCCTTACCAGCTCATATCTTGACAGTGATGTATTTTCTAGTAAAAATCACAAAATATCCACATTACAAAAATTCTAGGAAGTCATTATATACTAATCCTCAAAGTCTATATTACGATTATGTGCTCTAATCAAAGTTTATCTAAATCAAGCTTCCAAGGTTATTGCAAAACATTCTCTAATACCAACTATAACTCCTCGACCCTAGTTATGCCGAGCTAGTGCATTATTTTAATACATTGGCAGGATTACAAGGAATCAAGTCCCGAAGGACCGATCAGTTTCATAGTCTTGGAAAATATATTATATACATTAATATTACATTAAAATTTGAAACATAAAACATAGCATTGATAGTTCATTGATAATTCCATTTTCCTATTAGCTTATCTATGCATATCAATCATAATACACTTCTTGGAATCATGTTAAAATAAAACATAAGAAAGGGGTGAGCTTAGATGCTCATTAAGAGTAAATAATTTAGCGGAAGCTATAAACTTTTTAAGGAAAGATGTGTAATAAAAACAAAAGCCTTTTAAACATAAACATGAAAATAATATGTTAAAAATTAATAAAGCATTACAATAAAAACATGCACATGGATATTCTACTAGTCAAATAATCACATGTAATAACAAATTTTACAATGAGGGAATGCCTAATACCGGACATCATTACCACATAGTCAAGGCCTCATGCCAAAACTAAAAATAATTTTTTTTTCAAGTCCTTCATCCAAGACACTATTTTTTCTCATGAGACCAACAGATACATTGAGGATCTATAAAGGGCTCCACCTATCACTTACTAAGTCCACTACATTCCACATACGAAAAAGTTGAAACATAACATAAAAATTCGTATTAAAACTAGAATATGAAATGACAATACATTAACCCTAAACCATGAATGGTATAAAAATAGAACATCCACAGTCAAAAATATCATAAATCATTAAATACAACATGGAATATTGTATTATAAAAAATCAACCTCAATCAAAAATAATATCCAGTAAAGGATGTTGACATAGTTGAAAATGATGAGTAAATCATTTAGAGAGAAATGTCATTTTTATAAATTCATTTAAAAGATACAAAATTATAATGGATGTAATTTAAAAAAGATTTTTGAATCAAAGTGTCCAATACCACGTTGAAACTTTTGAAAATAATTATCATTTCAAAACATTCATGTCTATATAAATAAATCCTTAAAATCATTTTGAAAACATGGACATTAATTAAAAAGATTTAGAAAGTTAAATCATTAAAACATTTAAAATTCTGATCTTGATAAAGAGTAACTTTCACAAATATTTAAAATATTCATTTTGAAATCATTATTATGAAAAACGGTAATGGATGATAAAGAGGTCCCAGTATATAATTACGTATAAACAACCTCGTATAATGAAGAGATTGTGAAATAAACCCTTACCAATTTGGTAACATACGAAACATAAACCCCATGAAAGAGGTATCATACGATGAATATGTAATTACACATAGATTAAAGTTTATTACACAAATAATACAATTATGGGCAGTACATAAACCACACAAAAGGTAATAGTGGTAATATGTCATGAATCTCACAGGAATAAAGAGAGAGATGAAAACCCTTTACCTTGCACTTTCCTTTGGTCGAGGGTATGCTTATCCTCCTATATGAAGATCATAGTATGTTATTAAATTATACTAGAACCATATTAATATTTATGATATCATAAATGATTCATTTATGACTCTATGATACCCATTTAATAATAATTTCCATGTTAAATTAACATTTCGGGTAATAATCGCTTTCTTTATCGTACGTGTTTTAACTTGTTAATCTTGATTGTATCACTTAGAATAGGATTTAAATACTTACAGAATATAAAACATGATTTATATATCATATATATTTAGAATAAAAATATTTATAATATATATATATATATGAAATGAAAAGCACCGTTTATGGAGACGGTAGTCAGTACATACACATAAACGATGTTTCCGTTTTTATATCGGGTTGAACGGAACTAAGTGAATAAGATATATTGAAGTAAATATATATATATATATATATATCCAATAGAATTACTATTTCATATATTACATACGTATTACTAATATATATGTCTTTATAATTGTCGATGAATGGTGAACATTGAAATGAATCTTATCGCGTCGTGGAGACGGTAATCTGTATGTACGCATGAGCCACAATATAATTTCCAAAATGTTGTAGAATTGGATGGTATATTAATTTTACAGAGAAAATAGCATGATATTTTTATTATTTATATACATATTACTCACAATTATAGCCATCCAAATAATATAGTGTTGAATAACAAATTACACCACAGCGTGGAGACGGTAAGCCTTACGTACGCACGCATGGTCACATTATCATTCATAAAATGAATAGAATAATGAATAAAGTGTTTCCATATTTATAATAACATCACAGTATATAGAATACACTGAAGGTATTATTTTAGAGTGGAAACAACCCAAAAATAATAAGTGGAAAAAGAAATGAACTTGAATGAGGGTGGTGAAATTATTACCTTTTCTTCGGGTTCTTTCTTTTGATTTGATCATGTGGGATACTTAAGTTGGATTTATAACTAAAGGAGGGAATCTAGGATTAATGTAGGATAGTTGAGAGTGTATTTGGAAAGATTTTGGCAGAGAAAAATGGCATTGGAGGTGTGAAGTTGAAAGAAGAGGAAGTACCCTTTTATAACAGGGGTGAGGGGAACCTTTGGAAAAACATTAAATATTATTTTATAATAAATTCATATTCAGTATATAATGGCTCCAAAATGTATTATTTAAATTTTAAGGTAGGTATGTTTTGAAAACCACTCAATTAATAAGTTTTAGACAAGTTTATGTTTCCATTTTAACTTATCATTTAGATTTAACTCTAAGTTAAATAATTTAACTTTTACCGTGTCTTCTTGTATTCTTACACTATATTGTTAATAAAAAAACTATATACTGACAATAGATCCAAAATTGGTTCATAAATATCATATATATTATCATAAAAGTATTTTGGAAAAACCTTATATTTTTAGGACCATTATATCAATTAATATGATAATATTTGTTTTAAAAACTATTTTATGTCTATTTTGACACTATTTGGTATTTGTTTTTTTGTTAAAATAATAGCAGCATGATTACTTAAGAAAATACATTTAATAAATCCCAAAATGTCATATTCACCTATAAAATTCGTGGATATCTTAAATACATTGAAATTATATTTATTTTAATATTTTCAATACCATTTGTTTGATTTTTTCATTAATAAGGTAATTACTTCATCATCATTATGACATTAATAAATTTAATTATTTAATCTCTAAAAATTATAAATAAAATACCATTATGTAGGAAATATTCCTATATTTCTAATGAATATTTATAGTTGAATTTATCTTATGTATTACTCTACATTAAAAATGGTTTAGTTATTAAACATTGATTTTAACTCTTTTAACTCTTCTTTAAATAGAATAATAATAAATGTCTTAATCTAATCCAAGTGGACATAAAGGGTCATATTTCATTCCTGATGTTGTTTTAAGTTGAATTACACTTATCCAATAGAATTATGACATGTGTGAGGATAATAATAATATCATTTTTACACTTAATTACCCTATTTACTTTTTACTAGGGTAAATAAAAGTAAAAAGTTACTATTCACCAAAAATTATTTTCATTTTATTGAATCAAATTTTACACCTTGATATTAACTACTTCTCCCGTATTTTCACATTTCAACTCACAGAATCGGTAAAATTACGTTTTATGTAAATTTACAAATGCTCTTAAGAGGTGGGTAAAAGACGGTGAAAAGTTCTATAATTTTTTTTATATCTATAATTATTCAAAACTGACCCCAATTAATTACATTGAATTTATATAGTTATTATTTATATATTTTGAACTAAAATAAATTTAAATAAAATAAAAAATTATTTTAAAAAAATTTGTTTTAAACGATAACTAATTGTTTTTTCACAATTCATCAAAAATTGATCTTTTTATAAAAAATACCAAAAATTAAACCTAGGATAATTTTGATATTCCAAATACAATAATGAATTCTGTTTTACCAATTTCAAAACATAGAAGTTTAATTTATTAATATAAAATTAATTACGGTTGTCAAAACTAAAAGGCATATTTTTAAGAAACAATATCTATCAAATGATTGACACTTGTTTATGTTCAATGTCAAAGTGAAATTACATAAAATGACCATAATTGGATTAAATGGTAAAAATATAATCTAATTATAATTACAAACCATTAAAATTTATAACTCAACACTATAAATTATTTTTATTAAAAATGTTGTTTTTAGTTAAAATATAGTATTTTTCACCATTCACCCAAATATGAAAGTTATCCGAAAAATACCAAAAATTTATTAAAACTAAATTATTATTTCCCGATTCTAAAGAAAAAGTTTATTTTGTCAAATTTAATATATAATAGTTTCAAATATTGGATTTAAAAAGGGTTCTCCATTAAAAGGCAGTAAAATTGCATTTTTTTTTAAAATACTTCTTTTATCTGGAAAAAAAATTATTTTTTCTTACATTATTTCTATGAAATTCATAATATAGGTTCTAAAATTATAAGTATTATATAATGTTAAAAATTCAGTTAATACTATTCATAACTACTTTTGAACGGGTATTTTGTTAAGTCATGGTGCGCTTGAACTCAATGTTCCGTGTAGTGCAAGTTATTGAATTACATTGAAGAAATAACATACTATGAATTATTGGGGTGTTACACCTAGTGTTTCAAATTATGTTTCAATATAACCACATCTATGTGATATTTTCCCAAGGTTTTATCCTGGTCTCCCCACCACCAATATTTTTTTTCTTTTTTTCCACATGTTCATTGGGTGGAGACACACATCCGGATCATGGAGGTAGGAAGGTTTGGTTGGTGGAACACACTTCTAGAAATATGTGTGGTGCACATGTGGAGAAGCACATGTGAGGCTCCAGATATTGGAAGGCTGAAACATTTAGGCATGAACATATGCATGAAAATGATTACTTATGGTATCCTTACTGATGGTGGGTTCTTTCCCACACACGGAAATGAGGTCGACTCCAATGTTGGTGAATGAAATGTTGCATAGGTATTTTTCGGTGTGTAAGAGTTTCCTTTCTTCACCAATTTATAATGGGAGAAATGGAATAAAAATTTTATTTAATGGAATGTATAAATTATTCTAGATATTTAGTTTCGAACCGTATTCCCTACACTAAATTAATATGTTTAAATGATATGTATTTATAGTAATTTACCCATCTCATGGATTTTCATTATAATAGAAATAAAAATCTAATTATTTTCACACATATCCACATTAATCCTATGTATAATGTACATGAAACTATTTTATATAAATATTTAAAATTATATATAATCAATAATTTCTAATAAATAATCCTAGAACCATAGATAGTTAACCGCCAGTTTTTTAGAACAAGGAATTATCCTCGAGGCTAGTGGAATGTTTGATCCAAAGTCCCTCTACCATTGGATACTTTACTTATGTGAGATCTCAATTCCATTATAATTATAACACCCAATATATATAAATCATAATTAATTATTTATTCCATTTTCATAACTCAGTAAAATCCAAATTCATTGTAAAATAAAACAAAATCCACTAATAAACAGAGCATGTTACCTCTTATATGAATGTATGTCAATTCTTAGAATGATGTTAACATTTAAACAAAATAATACATAATAATTATTAATATAAATGTTATCGATGAATTATTAAGGGAATCGTAAATAAATGAACAATTCATGAATTTAAATATAAAATAAAAATTTGTGACCTATTTTTATTTAAATAATTATAAACTATTTAATTTATTATAGATATTCTATAATTTTATAAATACAAACACTTCTTAATTATTCTCTAATATGAACTCCCTCAGATTACTCATTATAAATAATTTGAATTAAATATATACTATTCAAGATGTATAAACATTTTGTATTTCAATTTAAATTATGTAAACATTTAAAAAAAACTAAATGTCACATATTTAATATTTGTAAATATTTTATCAAATAATTTTGATACCATTTAACTTTCTAAAAAAACACCCTTTTAGTTTGAAAAAGAACATTAAAAAATATGTGAAATTCATAATTTTAAATATAAATTATTTTATATTTGTCATTATATTTCAATTTATGGACACTTTTTAAGTCACCCATATAATTTTCCAATGAAAATTTTATATCTAACTTATAAACATGGCATATAACATTGAAAAAAGTTATATTAATATTAACATTTAATATAATGGAATAGTTATTAATAAAATTTTCATAAACCTTTAATTAGTTTATTATTAATATGTTATTTATAAAAAAAATTATAATTAATAATTATCTGAGAATATAATTTTATGTAATTTATAAAAAAAATATATTATATAATTCAAATCATAATTAAATTTTAAGAATAAGAAAAATTACACACAACTATATTCAATGATATCAAAAGAATCATAAAATATGATTGATGGGGAACATTATTTAAACCATTAGAGGGATAGCAGACATATTTTATGACTAATAACCCTATTTTCTCTTAATATAAGAGCTTAGAATATGGTTAGCCATATGTTTTATGGTTTTCACTTTTATGGTAAATGAAAAACTCTCACATGTTTTGGGCTCCAATACTATAAACCTTACCCTATAGACCCTTATATATCAAATAATTTCCCTTTTATATCAACGATTTACCAATATATACCAAAGAGTGAACCTTACATATTTTATGTTGTATTTGGTGATATATGAAAAATCGTTATTATGATATAATTATTTCTTTCATGTAATACAGATATCAATTGTAACCTATGATTCACATATATCATAGCATACAACATATAAAAAAAGAATTTTTTCCTATTTCATACTATATGATATAAACTAATCCCAACCTATGATTAACAAGTTAATATTACATTATCCTATAATGTTATTTCATGCTATAAATCAATATTATGTTATCGCATAACATAATGTTGGTCATTTTATTCATTTAAAAAACTATTTCATTAATAAAAATGAATGGTATTGATATAATACAAGTGAAAGGTTTCTATGGTGTGATTAAATTTTAAAAAGAATCTGTATAAATTTTTATAAACAATAAAACTCAAGATCATAATGCCTTTGAAATTTTAATTAAATGAAACTAAAAATGATGAACTTTTACCATGCATTAGAGTAAATTATTTTATTATCCTTCATACAATTCTTCATGAAGAACACAATAAAACAACCAAAAGGAAATTCCCTTCGAGTTGTATCTATGGGTTTTAATAAATCACCTTTGTTAGAAACTTCCAAGAACATAGGATATTCCAGAATCCTAGGGTTTTATGTAGGAATGAAGAAGAGAACTTTGGGAAGAAGAAATTATTGTCTATTGGATTGTCAGATAATTTCAAATGCAGGATTCATGGTCTATTTTCTTTTATATAGGCTCAAGGAACTCCCATTGTCCCCAAAAAATTACTTATGTGTTTTATAAATTCATGAATAACTTAGTAAATTACATCTCTTATAACCCTCATCCATATACCCTCCCGCCCATTTCATCTTATGAAATAAATAGTCAATGATATCCTATGTGTAATAGATTTGAGTGTTGACTCATTAACACTATACAAACATGGATGAATTATAGTAGTTCCACATTAATAATAATTTAAGATCCATGGAACTATAATTCATCCATGTCATATATATATATGACTATAAATGTAATAATATGAGATTTTGTGATTTTTTTAATTAATTTAATATTTTTGTATTTCACACAACAATGAATATAGCATTTGTTATATGATAGCAAAAAGTTTTCATATAATTTCATGATACACCATGGTAATATTTCAAAACAAGAAACACTTAGATTATATTATGGTTCATGAAACACAATTTTTTTCTTCAGTTTCACACAATTTCTAATTCTCTTGATAGCTTGTGTTACACAGAAGGCTGAGTTTTACTGTAATTTAATGGAAATCCAATTTTAAATCTAAATTTTTAAAATTTTTAAAATTTTATTTTTCATGAAAAAATTAATTTTTTAATTTTTAGTGTCAAAATTATCATTGGGGAAATATTATGTATTTTTTGCGAAGCATCATTTTTTATGAACAATGAATAATACTGCATTTTATTTTAGAAAATTATTTTTGTTTAAATAAATATTATTGTTAAATTATATTTTAAATTTGATTCTAATGTTATAATACATATATTATTCAAATATTAATCCAATTTACGTCATTGGAATATTTTTTATATAGAATTTGAATAAAAGAACTTATTAATCTTTTGACCATTTTTACTTTAAAAATGCACTTTCACCCCACATAAGTGGGATTCAGTTTAAATTTAACATATCCACTTATGAGAATTGAATTTGTAAAAAAATAACATACATATTTTTAATCAGTATGATATTTATATTCTGATAATATCAACTTAATTTTTGACTGGAAATATTAGTGAAAGTGATTAAGGTAAAATTAAGCATAACAAGGGACTAAACCTTAAACATAAAGGCCAAAATGACTTATAAACTTATCCAAAATACAATGGATACCCATATATAGACTATATCAATTAATGGTTCTAATTTTATGAGATATTGGGATTCTATTCAATAAAAGTTCCCTATTTCATAAGTTATGTTTGTAAAAATACAAAAAACTAACTTCTCTTACCTTTATCATTTATACTACAATTAGATGTGAAAAAAAAATATTGTAGGTTATACATATAATTTTTAAATAATAATGACTTATATTTTTCATCATGATTTTTCATTAATTTCTAGAGACAATAAGGTACATTAAAATCAAAACAATTGTTAACACATGAAATATTTTGTTAATAAATACATAAAACAAATGATGCTAAAAATATTAAATGTAAAGTAAATTTATTGAATTATTGTTTTAAATTTTTCTTTTAGATAAATATATCATGTTACATATATTTTACCATAATATATTTTAATTCAAATATTGTTTTTAAATATTTTAAAATTACAATTAAATAAATAATTTCACAATTGAAATTAATATTATTTTATAATATATTATAATATTTAAAAACATATAAAATTAATAAAATTTATAAATTATTAAAAGTTATTATTAAGTGTTAATAAATATAAAATATTTTATATTAATGGAAAAAATTATCTTTTGTAAGGAACAAATATACCCTTAAATAGTAAAAACATTTTTAGCAGAGTTGAAGTAAAAGCGGTATTTTGCGTGTTACATATAATTTTTTAAATATTTACTCCCAAAAAAATTATATGATTATTTTATATATTAGATATTGTACTTATAATTATGTGGAAATATATTTTCTAATAAATTACACTATAATTTAGTATTAATAGTTAAATTAAATAGGTTGGAAAACTAGTTACCTAAATCAAAAATCAAAATGAAAAATATATGGAATCTTAAAGACTAAGAAACAAAATTATAAAAATGCACTTATTTTTTTTGAGTAGTTTTTTTGAAACCATAAATCCAATTTAGTTAACTATATTTCATTTAATAATCACATTAGATAATAGAGACCTCTAATTAGTGATTACCTTTTGGTATTTAGAAGAATGCTAGTCCCCCACCACTATAAAAAAGAAACTCAACCCTCCCACTTATTAACACACCTCAAGCACTTTGGATCACCCAAAATCTGCTAAAAATATCTTAAAACATCTCCAAATTCCTCCTTAAAGTCTCACATTGTTAATAAATCCAACCAATGAATGTCTTTGTTCAAATAAAAAGAAATTGCCCAAAGAATAGGTAACATCCTTCCTCAAGCTCCTTTATTTTATTTTATTTATCCAACACCTCAATCTTTATTATTAAATTATTATATAATAAACCCATTATAATTAATATACATAGATATTTTTATTCTAGGGACTCTTCCTATACATACACACACTTCCATGTAATGGGTAACAAGATTTCTGTTCTTGTGTACAATGAACTACTGCCTCACGAAGGGATGTTGTTCATTTTTTCAATACCACATCTCATTATTGATAATTATGATGGAAAACCTATTTTTTATGACATTTATCATCTAATTATTCTTTTTAAATTATAATATAAAAAATACGTTTATGACTTCCATTTTTTGTAAATAAGATAACATTTTTTGTGGATGTATGGATTTTCACATCCTCAAAGTTATATGATTCGTTCACCCATTATATGGATCATTTAGACTATGGTTTCAGTAAAAATATGTCACAAAAATTACATATATATGATATTAATTACATATTTCCCTTGTTGTAAATAACATATATCATTTTATTTATTTCCATTTTCATGCACTAATAAGGTGATAATGTCATCCATGGACGTTTGGACTACTACCTCAATGACATGAAGTCATTACATTTCATCACATAAATTACATATATTTGTATATATGAATAAATAAAATTATATTAGAGATATAATGGTCATTATTTAATTAGATAATGTTTCTTACCTTCCTTCTAAATTGATCATTTAAAAATGGGAATGTTACTCATGCATCCATACGGCCAACTGTCTCTAGTATTGTAACATTGGTTCATTTTTCATAACCATATTACATGATTGGTTTTAAAAGTATAATATATGTATAAATAGGATAATAATTTCATTATTATTACTTTATAGATGTTTATATAAGGAACCCTTTGAACATATTCTACCTTCCATGTTCATTTTAACCAATAAACTGAATTTGTTCAAAATACCTGACGTAAATT
The DNA here is from genome assembly GCA_963277665.1 of Viscum album. Lineage (NCBI taxonomy): Eukaryota > Viridiplantae > Streptophyta > Magnoliopsida > Santalales > Viscaceae > Viscum > Viscum album. The sequence goes on along the minus strand of OY728160.1, from coordinate 369,932,123 downwards.
TAATTGTATAAGTAGTTCTATAAAACATTGTATAGTGTAAAGTAAAATTTACAATAAAAATAAAAAAATTTATAAATCAAGTAAATAATTTGCATAGTTTTATTATTTAGGAATATAAAGACACACATAACAAGTCAGACTCAAGGTAATGTAATTGTATCTACATTTTTATTTCTGTGAGATATATGGCTTAATCAAAATTAATTTCAATTGTGTGGTGTTTATAATAATCATGCATGTATTCTATTATTCCAATAATTAATTTATATATATATATAAACATTTTAGGATCTTTCTTTCCTGGGTTTTATGTTTCAAATGTTACCAAACTGGTAAATTATTTTTCTCCCAATTTTCCTTCTTTGAGAAACGTGCCATGAATTTTAATATACATGTTTCCCTAAATGCATTAAATTTTTTATGGTGATATTTTATGATAATTTTTATATAAAAAGGATTCTGGTAATATTTATGTTTTCATATAATATTTTCTATGTTTTCAATGTTATAAAAAATGTTTTTTAAAATGTTTTCACAATTTCTTTATAAGTGATCAACGTGTTTTTAATGAAATGGTTTTAAAAAAGTTTTCAATATTTTTTATAAGTTTTAAATGTTTTTTTAGAAAAGTTTTTAAAAAAAATCAAGATATTTATGAAATATTTCAAATAGTTTTCAATGAAAAAGGTTTTTAAATGGATTTATATATTACAAATCGATTTTCAATGACAAAAGGGTATTCTCCTTATAAAATATTTTTAAAGGATATTTATAAAAAAATCCATCTAAGATGACATCCATTTATGTTTCTCATGCATGTCTCGGAAATTATCCAATGGTTCCATTCAAATTATTCCTATTAATGGTTTATTTTTTGATGAAATAATGTTAATGAAACCCATTTGTCCTTCACGAGTTACATGTTTATAAAGCCTTATTCTTTTCATGGGTTATGATTTGAAGAGATGATTATGAAGCATGATTATTTTAGATAGGTTAAAATATGATTACATGTTTATGATACCCATTTCATTTCATGTGTTATTATATGATTGTTTATTATTACTTTGTTACATGTATGTACGATTTCCTTATGAGATTGGTGGGGCCAATATCTACTTCCATTGCTTTGACTAAATATTTATATCTCAATAGAGAATTATTGGAATCAAGTTAATTGGAATGATAAAATATGGGAAGATAGATAATCCTGATCCAATATAGAATGATTGGGAAACCTGATGCAATATGGGAATATGGGACAACCTGATCCACTATGGAAATATGTGAAACCCAAATACACAATAGGAATATGGTGAAACCAAATTCACTATGGGAAGATAGGGAATCCTAATCCACTATAAGAAGATGGAGAAAGCCATTCCACTTTAGGATTATTGGGAAACCTAATACCTTATATGAAAACGACTGTAGCTGGTGATGCTATTGTGTCCTATATAGTAGGTGCAGTACCAATTAAGTTCCATGATATGTTTTTGGAATCAAGCCTTGAATTATAGGGATATATATTACATGCTTATGTTTTTTTTCACAAATTGAATATATTATTCCTATGATGTGCTCACATGGTTCATGTTATTTATTATCATATTATCCATGTCTTATGAACTACCAATATTTATGTCTTGTCTCATGTTTCATATCATTGATATACAGGGTATAATAATTGAATGTTATGATCATGTTCTTGTACCCTTATTCTCATGTTGTGCTTACAGTTTTCTTTTATTTACCCTTACTGAGAATTTGAGCTCACCCTTTTATCATGTATTCTTTTCCCTGGGTTATCACGAATGGTTTTTAAGTAGAATTACTAAGGTGGAAGATATTTATCAGAAAAATTGAATATCTTTGAGTGAGTTAAAAGATTTGTTTTCCATATTTCCAAAGGTACTAAAATAGAATGTTCTTGTATAGTTTATTTTTTTAATATATTAATTATTAGAAATATTTTTTTAATTTATATATATGTTAATCTTGGGTAATTATATTTGGTATAAAAGTAATGGGTTAGTCAGTATTTGGAAATAATGATATTAAATATTTAGTGACATCTATAGGAATATTTCTAAAAATATTTCTAGGGATGTATCTAATTATATGAGTAAGGATAAGGAAAATTATAGGATGTTGACCTAGAATTTTGGTAATGGATATAGTGAGTTTTTTCATAGAAATACATCCTTGATTGGATACTGAAAGTGGATGTGGCTCTAGCACAAATGTACCTAGGGTGAAAACTCTAAAAAGGTGCATCAAGCCTTATTCGATGGAAACCTAGTACATGATAACGGTCCTTACTGAACAACCGATTTGGAACTCCTAAAGGATATTATTTTGAAATTCTCAAACCCTTTATGAAACATCATGATGGATTTAAATAGAATATGATTATGAATAATACAGGATAAACATAATGTGTCGTAGTCTAAATAAGTATATTCCATTATCTAGACATCCTATAAGAAATATTTTTCTGATTTTGTGGATTTATACTATGATACGTGTTTCTCACCCCCCTTATTTATGGTTTTATTCAATTGTGGGAACTAGAAGGAACTAAGTTAACATTTAATATATTTTTTTGAACAATACGGGCATAATAAAAATCAATCTTCAAAGTGGAAATATCATGATATGATTCATGATGGTAGAGGATTATGGGTTATTCTTCTTATGATATAGTGACTACAATTGACATGTGAAATGTATGGGATATTCATCTAGTATTATTTACATTAAACTTAAGAATCATGACTGGATTGATGTTGAAGAACCTTAAGACATGAGTCATATTTTATATTCTTAAAAATGGGTATTAATGGATTTTATGATGAAGCTAGAGTAATGGTTTAAGAATAAAGTTGGATTATTTTTGTTTATATATATATATATTAAATAATTAAATAATTTGAATACTTAAGTATGTGTATTAAATTAAGGATTTGTAAAAAAATATATTGAATGATGCTGATGAAATAGAAAAGTGATTTAATGGAGAGGTGATATTTTGGTAAAGTGAATTTAAACCTTAATGTGTCCATGATGTTGAGAAAATATTGTTTATCTTGGATAATGATATGATTGTTATAGATAAAGTAAATTTGATAGTGATGATTACCCTAGAAAAGATTATTGATTTTTTGAAAAATTTGTCTATGTTATTATGGATGAATTTATAAACTTCTTGGATTTATGGAATATATCCAGTAATCCTTTTAATAAGAAAGAATACATATTTCACATTTGTATTTATGGTAATTAATGTTATTACCATGTTTTAAGAAAATATACTACGATGGAATCCACATGTTAGGAATGTGACGACCAAGAGATACATTATGATAAATAAGGGATCAATGTTATGCTGATTCCATTACCAACTTTTTATTGTTTTGGTTTTTAATATTTCATAATGGTTGTAAGGTTAATAATGTATGGAAATTTTATGTTAATATTTGGAAGAATTATATGAGATTAAAGTAAAATCTCACCATATGAGGATTTATCTATATTAGATATTTTATTCTACCCTTTTCTTGTGATAATAGTAGATGGAATGATGAGTCATTCTCTTCATGGATCTCATGATCTGTTAATTCTTGAGGAATGAATTATTGACCTTCATTTCATGGAATGTGAGATGAAGCAGAGGTTGATCAAATCACGATAAAGGGAAAGGATGTCATGAAATCCTGAAAGTATATAATTTCATGAAAATTTCATCTTTATGTTAAAGGATCTTGAAACCAAAATGTTCAACATAGTAGCTTCATTTTTTATGGGTGAGATGGACCCTTAGATCATCACATATTTATGTTTTTGTGATTGTTAACATTATCTTAAAAATATTCTCTATAATTCATTATCAGAAATTGAAAGTTATATTTACCTTCCCTTCCCATGACTTCAAATCCCACCTATTTTCTCCTATGTGGAATCTATGCTATTTGTTACTTTGGGTAATCATTACATTTCTAGATTTCCATTTTTGAAGGATGTTTGAGTATGAATGCTTATAATTTGGGTTTCATTGAAAAGAGATTTCAAGAATTAATCCTTTGATAGTCTAGAAACTTTTTTATGGATAAATTCATTTTAACGGGGTTATAATGTAACACCAATATATATTTTGAATTATTTTTGAAATAATATTTTTTTTTTGATAATTTTCATTTCACACAATACTAAATATAGATTTTGTTATATAAAATCAATATGTTTGACATGAATATCATGAAAATCCAAGTTAATATTGAACTATAAACAACAGTTATAAGATATTTTGGTTCAAACAATGCTATTTTTTGCATGTGATTTGCACAATGCCAAATTATTTTGGTACTTTTATGTGAAGTTTCATTTTTTGATTATTTTTAAAAAAAATACAGGATTATAGTTACAAATATACATTTGGAATAAATAATTATTTTTATTAAATTATTTTTTAAATTGGTTTTTAATGTCACAATAGATAAATTATAAAAATTTTAATTAAATTTATTTTATTGGAATTGTTTTTATATAGAAATTCCATATAGAAAATACTATACTTGTGAACATTTTTTATTTGAAAACCGCTTTCTCTTCACATCTTTGGGAATAGGATTAAATTCAATTTATCTACTAATTTGAATTCAATTTGATAGAATGAAAATTCAACGTTGTAGTCAGTATACTATATATAATCTAATAATATAAAATTATTTTTTTACCTAAAATAATAGTGAAAGTGATTAAAATTAATTAAAGGTATTGATGTAAAATTAAGCTTTACAAGGGACTAAACCTTAAACATAAGTGCCAAGATGACCAAAAAAACTTGTCCAAAATCCATTTTATACCCATATTTATACTATATGCATTCATGGTTGAAATTTTATGAATTAGTGGGATACAATTCAATAAAAGTTCCATATTTAATAAGTTAACTAAGTAAAATAACAAAAAAAATACTTTCCTTACCTTAAATATTTATAAAACAATGAGATATTGTAAAAACAACATATGTTTTCAATGAATATATGTTTTACATATAAATGAGTTATTTTTTTCATAATGTTTTATCATTAATTTTTATAGATTAATTAGTTAAATTAATCATTCACAAATGAAAATGTATGGATTATTTAGTTAATAATTAAATTAAATAAATGACACTGAAAACAAAAATGAAACAATGTTGTGAAAAATACCTCAACGAATCCTGAAAGTTATTTGAGGGTGAATTTTTTATGAACATTTTATATTACAGTGAATGAGTATGGTTGGTGATTGTCATTTTAGGTTTTTAAGGTGGCGTAGTTTCCCAATGTATTATAATTTTATAGGCCTCATAATTGGGGGATTGTTTTTGGAAAAATAATACTTTCTGTAATGGGATCACTGTTCATAGACCATGAATCATAGTACATGGACCGTAGAGGAGATACGTGGAAAGGATTAGGGAAATCATAAAAGGATGATTTCCCTAAAGAAATTTTGTGTAGACTACGGAGGATGCTTTGTGTACTGGGAAGGAAAAAAAATTTGTGGGAGGGTTGGAGTCTATGGGAGGAAAGAAGTTCATGGGAGGATTGAAGTTTGAAGAAGTATGTGGTGATTATGAATTCCAAAAAGGTTTTCCTCTATGGAAGAGAACAACCACCACAAAGGAAAAAGGGTGGTATACATATAGCATAGAACAACATCTCATGAAGGATGTACCACATAAAAGTTTTTGTAATTCAGAATTAGAAAGATTTTAAGATCTATTTACTTATATAAGGATTCATAATAAGTTGATTAATAAAATAAAAATTCATTATAAAATTTCATCACTATGGGAATAATTCTGCTAAGTCATAAGCGTTTCATGGGGAAACAATTCTATGAAGTGAAGGAGTTCACGAGGGAGGATTCCATGAAGTTAAGTGGTTCACACGTGATAATTCCGCAAAGGTTGAAGTGGTTATGGGGAAAAGTTTGTGAATTGGTTTTTGGGGGAACTATATCCTACAAAATAAAAACCATCTATACAAGAAGAGGAAATCCATCGGACAAGAATTGGTTCAAAGAAATAAAGGTAGTCCTTGGAAGAATATTAAGTATTCGAAAGTGAAGTATATCCATAGATGAAGTCGTTGTCTGTCTAAGAAGAGGTAGTCCACAAAGAACTCCCACCATGTGGTGAAACGATGTTTTCAAAGGTAGCATGAATGTTTTTGTAGGATTCAAATAATTCCACATAAGGACTAAAAATATTTGCGAAATTAATTTCTGTAAACTAACTGTATGTGGAAAAGTGGTTCTCATATATCAATGAAAATGTGTCTTAAAAATAGAATCTATTAATAGTTTAGGATGCATGGATTCGTTCAGATAAATAGAATTTCATGTCCATAATCAATTAGTGGATCTCTTCTAAGAGCAGTGTGCAATGGAAGAGAACAATGGTGATCCTTTCCATCGGTAATGAGCTAGAGAAATAGATATTGGGAGTGACCCATGGGAATGAAGTGAGATGAACCTAAACCTTATAAAGGCAGTGATAATAGGAATATAAGTGATCTATCCCACACCCTGTCACACCCAGAATTCCTAAATTATTTATATTTTATTATTTCATGGCTCTGGATTCTTGCTTCAAGGATCGGGTTGGGTCCCGGTTTAAAAATTGCTGTCATTTAATGTTTTTGTGAGTTCCAGACCCATGCACGGGCACCACATGGTTAGAAATGACCATGCGGTCACCCCATGTGCTTGTGTGGGTGCCCAAGCGGACAACGTAGGGGTGCACAATTTGCGTGCACATTTTTTTAGTCCATGTGATGAGCGTTCGGGTACCCGGATTTCGTAATTTGATAATTAAATGAATTTATGTTTTAAAAATAATTTTTTTAATATTAATAATATTATGTTATTATTATTATTATTAACATTATTCTGTTTTTATTATTAACATTAATATTATTAATATTACTAATATTATTAGTATTAATATAATAGAATGACAAAAGTGGAAAAACCCTAATTCCCAGTCACCCCCCCCCCATTTATCTTGTTCCATTGCGGGTCCCCCCTTCTTCTATATTCCCTGAGCACACCGGCCTCCCCTCTGCCTTCCTCGCCGACCTTTCTAGTGCCCAGCCACGCTCTCCACCTCATCTCACCACTCCTGGCCTCTCCCATGCATAGAGACAGCACCTCGCCTCCCTTCCGCTCGGTCGGTTCCGCAACATGCCCAGTTACTTCCACCTCGAGTGGCCTCCTCACCAGGTTCAACTGACCTCACTCACCACCCCCCTGAGATCCGCCGCCTCTCCCTGCTGTGAACCGTCCCTCTGCCATTGGCTCTCACTCGAACACCACCTCTCTCGACCCTACCTTAGGCCACTCTTCCCTGAGCTAGCAGCCGACCATCGGTCTCCCCTCTATCGAGGAGCGGCCCTCCAGAACTCCAACTAGTGCACACAACTCGGACAGCCTACCCCCTACCTTGGCGATGTCCACCCCACTCTGGTCTTGGTGTTTGTATAATTAATTTTTGTTGTTTTCTTCATTTTGGAAGGACCCCAAATCCCTAGTTGGTATGTGACTCGTTTTCTTGGTGCATTATGAATTTTGAATCGTTTAAGGGTGTTATCCTCCCTCCCGGTAAGGTTGTGTTTCATTTGCACTCCATCGGAGTAGTTGTAGTGTGAACAAGGTCTCGCACTGGCTTCGGGAGGTCCATTAACATTTTAGGTAGGTGGTTATGCGTTTAACCATTGTTTTATGAAATACTTTTCTCCATAAATAAGTATATCATATATATTAATTAGTTTTTTTGATGAGGATCATGTTTTTAATTGTATTTGATATATATGTATTGGATGTGAGTGTTTTTGGTGAACAACCATGCTAAATTGTTTAGTTTCATTTCACAAACATTATAGTTTGTGTTTTGGTTTAGCGTCGATGTGCGGAGAGTCATAAAAGATGTTTTTGAATACGTTTTGGTGTGTGTAAACTGAAAAGTATGTTTTTATGAAAAAATTGTGGTTTTCTGGTACGGTTGTAATGTTTTTCTTGCGGATTTTGAATATTGGTGTGTATGATGGAAAGAAGGGATTTTGACCTGGATTCGTGTGTGTAACGCTATGGTATACTTCTCAAACTAGATTTATAAACTTTTAAACCATTTACTATATTATATGTATGATACAAGTCTAGGTTTGAAAAAGTGTTGAGTCGCGCATGATTTTAAAGGTAGTTTTCAATGTACCATACGCTTTTGTCAGGTTGTGCACTAAAGTGTTTTATTAAAATAGTCTGTTGGCTCTATAGAATGTTTAGTGAGTTATTTTGTCATTGTATGGTTTTTGAAAACACTTTGTGGGTTGTAAAGAGGTTTAGTAAATAACTTATATTGTACGAGTTGGGTCTTGAAAGAATGTCGAGCTGGTGTTTGTGTCGTTTTTTCACTTGAATTGTTTTGAGTCCATGTTTATGAGTTTTAGTTACCTTTGATGTTGCAACGCATTGGCAAGGTTTTTCCATGCTCATGTGATCTTCATCTTGTTCATGCTTGTGTGCCAGTGCGAGGTGTGTCACGTTGTCGAGTTATCACTTTCAAGATGCGAGTTGTAGTACGTTCCCATTGAACTTCTTTTTAATATTTATGTTACATTATTTTATGCTGTTTGCGCACACTATTTGTTTATATTAAATATTTTTTTAATTTTAATAAATGTGATATAATATAAGATAATTAATTTTTAAATGATTATTTTTTTACAAAGTGCCGTTTATTTTATACTGGACGCATGAAATGTTTTCTTCATGAACGAACACCCAGTAGTGAAAGGATACCAGTTTTTATTTAAAACATAATTTATGGAATTTCAATTATAGTTTTGGTTTAATGATAAATGATTTCTTCTGAAGCTTGATAAATAGTTTTTATTCTTTTTAAAGTGGTGATTGAGAAATGTATTTAATTCCTGTTTTGAACTTTTTGGAAAACGATGAAAATGTTTTGATAAAAAACATCCTAGGATAACTCTCCTACCTTTGTTGCAATTGATTGTTTTGGAGGGTGTTCTTAGAGGCTCCCAGGTACTTGAGTAGTTTAAAGGAAAGATATTTTCCGATGGAGTGGCTCGTGGTGATGCCTATTGTGAATTATATATATATCAGATTGGATGCTCGGTTGGCATCAGCTGGCTCACCCCTTTTCCAAACGCTTAAGACATGGGAATATGGCATATTTAGAGAATGTTCTAAGAATGTTTTCTGCACTTGTATTTTATGGAAATGACCAGTGACCCATAGTAGGTGCATATATTGGGTTTATTGCTTTGGAACTTTCCCTCGGCCTGCCTGAGAAAGGGTGGTCAAGCGTATTGAGCATTTTGATTTCATCGTGAGTGATATGTCAACGAGGATGATTTCTCATCTATTGGTGTCTTCTGGGTTATTCATGATCTCCTAGGTTCACCCATGTCTGTTGGCATTTAGTTACTTCTTGTTATAAATATGGAACTTGTATATATTTTGTTTTCATTTCCCTTAATGTGTAACTATTGTAGTATTTTCATGTGTAGTTTTTTTACAAGAATTTTATGTGTCGTTTTAAAGTGGTTTATGAAAAATGTTTTTCAAAGAATGGTGTTTTATACTTTTTGTGTGAATTGAAAATGTAAACATCACTTCCCTCTGAAAAATGCTAATGTCTCACTATATGAATGACTTTGGTTATGAGAAATGAATAGGTTCAATGACTCGTACTTTGTTTTTGAGTAACATGTAGAAAACAATACTTTTATAAATTGTAGTTCTAACTTGAAATCATGTTTCTTTTATTTTTAAGGTAGTTCACTGAGAATACATATCAGGCTAGGCTACTAAGTTTTAATACACATGCCTATAGTGTTTTCTTGTTTTTTGTTCTGTTGCAGGTTCCAGCTTCAGTTGTTCGCCTTGAGCGACATTGGTTGTGGTATTGGATAGTGACCCACGCTGTGACGTGGAGTTTTGTTCATGGTCAGGTTAGTAGCATTGTTGGTTGTTCCTTAATTATTTTCTTTGGTTCTAAATTTTTTTCTGCATCTTAGTTTATTTTATTTTGGGTCAAATCATTCCCACTTGTTAAATTTTGACGCCCGGTACTAGTTTCCAGCCCATGGGGATCCGGAACGCCCCTCGAGCCATGTCGTGGGTCGAATCGAGTGATCGGTATAGGGTCGACCTGGGTTGGCTCATGACAAACTGGTATCAGAGGAGGCCCTTGTTATTTGGGATGTTAGGTAGATAGATATTAGGATTGTCAAGACTCGAGAGGTAGGTACGAGAAGGACGTCATGAAGCCTTGCAAGTTCCCCACTACGAGTCACCATGGATATTTCTGGAATTGAGTCTTTTTTTGTTCTGGTTTGTTTTAAATTGAGGGATGAAAACGGAGGTAAACCGTTGTTACATCATAATCTCACATGGAGTAGTGACCCATGTGGAGTCTGGGTACACAGTTTTAATTCATCCTATTTTTTGATTTTTACATGGGGCATGGACACTACCATGTCACCATGTTAAGTGTGACTTCTAGTCCCTCACTACGATGGTTTTATGCAAGTTGAGTGGCGTTTTCATTCTTGTTTGTGTAAGTGAATTTTTGGAAATGAAAAAAGGGATTTTTGAAAATGGGACTGGTTTCTTTTAAACGATGTTAAATTTTATGAAATTGGTTTTAAAACTGAAAGCCTTTGGTTTGGAAAACTGGTGTTTTCTAGGAAATTGGTCGATAATGGTTTAGGGTCAAACCTCACGTACTCCTTATGAACACATTCTCATGTGAGAGGATGCATGGAAAGTCTGTGTTGGTGCGTATGTATGAATGTGAATGAAGACATGTGCAATGGTTCTTGGGATTACCTAGGTTTATTTGAAATTAATGGCATTAAATTATTTTCTAAATTGGGTTTTAAAGACAAACATGGTTTTGGAAAGTGATTTTTGTTTGAGAAGTGGATTTGGTATTTGGAGAGTAGTCTAGATAGAAATAGGTTTTGAAAATAAAAAGGGTGGTTTTGGAATCTAAAATGAAACGAGAATTTTGGATACGGAATTTTGGGTTGTGTTTTTGGTTGTTTAGTTTTTTGAGCTGGATGTTTTTGGATGAGGGTGATTTATTGATGTTTCGTCAATTGATATGAGTTTCGGGTTGGTGTTATTTATATTGTTCATAAATTCCACCAAGAAATGTCCCCAATGTTTTGATGAGTCATTCCCAGTTTTTGGTCTTTCTCGGACGCTGTCTGTACTTCATAGTGATTGGAGTCTATTAGAGACAGTGGAGTGGCTTGAAGAGTTTGATCGCATCTTTAGGGTACTGGGAACTCCTGATGTTGTTGGATTGAATACTGTTTTGGGTCTGTTTGAAGGTCCAGCTCTGGACAAGTAGGAGTTGTTTTACCCTCCATTACTGCAAGTAGGGATGATGTGGTATTTCTTTAAAGACATCTTTGTTCAATTTTTTATACCTGATGAAGTGAAGGTGAAGAAAAGGGAAGAGATTATGTGTATTCAACAAGGACAACAGATGGTGAAGGAATATGTTGACCATTTCAAGGAACTTGTGTTATTTTCATCGGAAGTATCATCGAAGGGATTGATAGATGTTTCCCTCTTCATCAAGGGTCTTCATCTAGAGATAAAGGAGCAGGTTCCCCTTTAAAGGTCCATTGTTTCGAGAAACTGGTGGATGAGGATTTCTTAGTTGAGTGGGTATTAGAAGTGCATATTGTTAGAAATCCAGAGTATCTGGTCGCTCACAAAGGTTCCCATTTGGAGAGAAGGGTGTGATAGAGGGACCTGATTCTAAGATTCCTCTATAGTGGTTTTGGTTTCTAGTTCATCGGATAGTTCAGTGGTGTGCCACAAGTGTGGCCGGCTCGAGCTTGTGAAGTTGTCATGTCGCATCTCTCCAAAGAGGTGTCATTGTAGAGACCCGAAGCTTGACGTACATGGAAATTACATTACTTTTGCGGAATAATTAATACATAACAAAAACAGACACACAAGGACTGTAATAGTTTAGTGACTTTGGAAACATGGAACGTAATCTTTTAATCGTGGTGAAAGATCTTCAACATCTCCCATAAAGATCTTACACTTTTTTCCCTTACCCTAAACCTTTCTTTTAATCATGGGGGAAAATAAAACATAAAAAGGTGAGCTCAAATGCTCAGTAAGGGTAATCATGGATAAAATAAAAAATACCATATACATTTGAACATAAAAACATGAACATAATGTTTAAAAATCAAAATCTTGAGCAACGACATAAAACATGGAAGTACATAAGGAATAGATAATAATGGAACATAAATCATGATAAAATAGCATTGGAATAAAACATGTAATTGTGGAATCCATTAAGCACATGTAATGATTTCCATAGTAGCCATGTAATTATTTCCAAGATCATCTTAGTGGACAAAGTCCCTTTCTGAATCGAGTTCACTCCTCGTTCCAGTCGTGTAATACTGAACTGGATTAACTTACCCATCCATCCATGTCTATCTCATGAGATATAAATCTTTACCCAATGCATTGGAGGGAGATATAGGTCCCGCCCATCTCATTATGAAATCATTCTTACTTGTGCCACAAAATAAACATACATCATTTATAAAAACCCAATAAATAAAATGGGTTTAATAAACATCATCACATAATCCATATAAAAGAAATGGATATCATTTCATAATAAGAGAAGTGAAACCATGTAAATAATAGAGACATTATACTTGAAACATACACATATGAAATACAGTCATCTTAGATGAAAAATGGTTTTGAATTGGTATATCTAAACTATTAATAATATTTGTAAACTCACTGGTTGACCTCATCACACCTAAATTGCATCCAACCCCTCACAGAAGGTCCATAACATATTCCCAACACCATTTCAATAAAAATCCATAACAACTGACACTAATTAAATGGGTGATTTTATTTAATTTACACCAAAAACATAATAAAATTCAATTAGAGACATACATTCATAAAAAATGTTTCACAAAATTAAGAAACTGTATCATGAAATCCTTTATCGAATCCATATTAAATCTCTATCAAGAGATAGAATTTACACAATAGTATAGTGGAATTTCTGATAAACCCAAACGAAAATCACCTTAAAATAAGTTGTTATTAATGGTTTACAAGTACATAAGATTAAGGATGATGAATATACCTTGGATAACCATGAAATATAGAAAAAACCCAGCCCACAACAATGGGGATATAGGGACGATTTTTGAGGGAGGACCAGTTAAAATGGCCTCCCTCATGTGGCTTGTTCAACCAAGAAAAGCAAGGCACTAACCCTAAATTTACTGGTCTTCCCCTATTTAAAAAATCACAACCCAAAATAATTTATGATTTGAACTAGGATGGTTTCACTATGAAAAAATTGGTCATAGGATTAGTCCCTCAACTAAACATCATTCTTGTAATTATCTGAGGTTCACACCGTGAAATATTAAAGGCACAAGGAAACATATCTCAACAAATATTAATTCATGGTGTATACACCATGGTTCGTAGTGTGAAAGTATGAAGTAGCTGAATATAAACTCCTAGGGCACATATCACATCTCTTATTTACACTCATGAACTTGTACCTCCAACCAATTCTCTAATTAAACTAAAAATACATCTCTTGATATTTCCCTATACTTATAATTCAACTAAGAACCTAAATTTTTAAAATTATCATCTCAATAAAAGAAAATTTTATATTCCCCAAAGAATTCACATCCAAAAAGGTTATGTAATTTTACACTATAATAGTTATAAAATTAATTTTAAAATACATCTTTATAAATTTTCATATTGAGATGATATTGTAATCTCCGTGCTTTGACAAAAAAAGATCATAATTCTTTATTGGTGAATTGAGTGAAGTCAATTTAAAAAGTTTCATCATTCTGAAATGATTTAATAATGTGTGGTAACATTTTATAGTTAAAAAATATTTCAAGTAAAATGAAATTTATTTTTGACATATAATTAATGAATGAATTGGAATTCAGATGCATAGTGGATGAGAGGAGTTGTGAAGACCCCCTCATTGATGAAATTAATGTGTTAAGATAAGTCAATGGATGATTCTGGGTTTTCATGTTATATGGGATTCATTGTTCCTAAGGAAATGCACTAGCCTATGTGAGGGGGAGTTAGTGATTCATTTCACTTGATTATCTTTTAGTACCATCACGTAGTGATTTGATCATAAAATATTCATAATTTGTAGGCAATTTTTGTTCTTGATATTGAATGAAATTTGAGAGAATTGTTTGAATTCAGCCATTTTAATTATTAGTTTTATATTTTGATTATATATTTATATATAATAAAATAATTCATGGTATTATTTTTTTCCTATATTTTTTTTCTACATAATATTCTACTAGATATGGATTTATATTGGACATTTATTGATTCATTTTGATCATGTAATATGACTCAACATTTTTCCCTTCATCTTGGACCATGTGTGATCTTTTTATTGCTAGTAAAACTAATAAAATGAAATTTTCTAATATACCATGGATATATATATAAACAATGTTTCCCTAAAATTATTAAAAATATCATGGTTCAATTTTTCAATTTATATGCCCAATGAATGAATTAAAAAACCCTATAAATCTACCAATATTTTGATACACTCGTAATGATGTACCCATATATCACAAAATATTAGTTCAAATGAGATAATATTATGTATAAAGGTATATAAGATGATGTGTAAAAATTTAATTAACCTCAAAATACCAATATTACATTATTTTCTAGATCATGGATTCATGTGAAATTATAATATTAGAATGTGAAGAGTCTCTTAGACTATAAATTTATAATTTAGTATTTCCACCACAGAATTTATTACATGTTTCCAATGATATTAATTTGTTTATATAATAGAATATATATATATATATAAGTTATATATGATAAATTTTAATTATAATAAATTATAAATGGTAAATTAGGCATCAAAATTTGAAGGATATAAATGGAGGGAAACCATCCCACCCCTTCTCTTATAAATATATAAATCCATTCACATTCATATTTATTAAAAAATTAAAACTAAAGAAATATTAATTGGATTAGTTAGGTATTGATAAATGGTTTGGATGACCAACAAAACACTCATTCCAACTAAAGGATCCTCTCCTCTCTTCATATTTTGTTTCATAATTTTCATATTTTCATATTTTTATTTTAATATGTCATGTTTTATGTTTTTATACATTAATATGAGTTGTTTTTTTCATGCACTATAAATCAATTTATATAGTATAATTTTATGATCTTATATTATATTTAATCATATTGTAATCCCTCTCCTGAATCCCCTTAATATTATATCGTAGTCATTTGTCATTTCTATTGTATTAATGTGTGTAAGATGGGTTAGTTTCACTATCTTCTTATGTTAATATTTTCATTTATTTAACTCTCCATTATCTATAGCCCTCACCAAATAACTGTATGTTTAGAACACTAAGTAAAAAACCATTTTGTGTGAGGAATTTTCTACTGATTGTGGGTTGACCAAGAGAAATCATCATTCCTGATTTTCAAATAGATGTTGTGTTCCTTCATCAAATATGTCATGGACTATTGATATTATTAACGGATTTGAGGGTTTCCATGATTATTGGATCTCTCGATACAAAAAAGATTATATATTATTGAACTATTCATCAATGACATTTAATCATATTTTGAATCTCATTATATGGATTGGATTAAAGATAACAATTTATATATACATGGTCATTCATATATAGTGTTATGAAAGTGAATTTGATGCGATATTTTTCTATTATCAATAAAATCAATCGATTAACCGAGAAATATTTATTCTTTCTTCATGTCTTAAAAAATTGTTTGATTAAATTTAATTTAACATATAATTTCATTTCATTATTCAAATAATTCACCCCATCATTTTTATACAATCAATATAAAATCATTAAAAAAATTAGCATTATCATCGAGGTTTTGACATGGGGGACACAATATACATCATATCAGATCATTTAGTATTTGATTTATGTTATTAGATAGTGGTTGGATTACATTACAGTGTATCTATACACACTACTAAGAAATCCCCATCCAATCAATAATATTTTATGTTCCTAGTCATTATTCAATCCCACATTATTCTTTTCTTAGCGTCCACCTCATGTTTAGTCCTTAAATGATTCACATGGAAGGTTTATTCTTCTAAAAAACCCCAATAATATGTCAATATAATGGAATATATTCATTTATCATACTTTCCCACACAAATAAAGGATGGATTTTTAACATTAATTTTGAAACCATTTGGAATCATGGGGGGAGAGAGAACAATATAGATAAACAAAGGGGTTTATCAACTATTTTCTTGTTCCAAACAGCACTAAAAATCTATAGTTTGATTGTAATTGGGGGATCATGTTATTAAATAGACTATTTCAAATATATATTAATATCATTATATATTAGATATTTTTTAGAATTTATTTTCTATTATTTTATTTTTTAATTATTTTTTAAACACTTGAAAATAAGAAGATGGGAAAATTTGGTATTCCAAAGGCACTTTGGTCAATGGAATTCTTTTTCAGTAGATGATTCTAGATATTTTTAAAATAATATTTTCTAAATGATTTATCATTTGGTTTATTTTTATTAATAGTCATAACGTGTGTTTTTAATTAAATTATAGTGAAAATTATCCATGTTTTGTTTACAAAATATGATAGGTATATTCAATACACTTTTATACGAATGATTATTTTTAATTTTTCAATGTTACATCTATTTATGTTAAAATTAAATTATAATGTAGAATTAATTAACATGATAAATGTGAATACTAACACATTAATTGTACCATGATGAAATTTGGTGATATTTATGATCATTTGGTTTAAATAAGAAAATTCTTTTACTTAAAAAGAAAAAAATTATGGAATAATTTTTTGTATGGGTGATTTTGTGAGAAAATATAAGAAATGGGTAGATTATAATTTCATATTATTGTTTAGTATCGTTTAATGAGAAATGGATAATTTATTGGCGGAGAAATTAATTTATTTAAAATAAATTATTCTTAATATTCTAAAAAAAGGAATTATTTTCTAATGAAATCATTATTTTTCAAAAAAAATAATCTTCTTAAAAAATTTTAGAGATATAATAATTTTTTATTTATTTTATTTTATGAATGTGAAAATAATTTATTTTCTAATGTTAATTATTTCTGAAAATTTTACTATGAAAAATAATATAAGTTCAGTTTTGTGTTTTTTTACTTGTGATATTTTATTTTCAGTTGTACTACTCTATTTTTAACTTTTCTTATATAGATTTTAATGTTAATTTATTTTTATAAGAAAAAAATGGAATCATGTTTGATAATATAAAAGGTGTATAGGTTTTTATTTATTATTAATAAGACCACATATTTCTAGGTAGTTGAATTTGAATGGTCCTCTATATTATATTATTCCATGAAACACATTAGATTCCTCATATTTATTTATCAAAATCAATGAAAAAAAGATTTGGGAACACACACACTACTTGCGATGTACCTTGAAACCTACAGATATATCCCCTAATGCGGTTTATATTTTAATTCTATTAAAAATATAAAAAAATAATAATTTAATTATTTGAAAAATAATAAAATAATTTACCATTATAAGTGTGTTTTTATCTTTTAATAGACAATCCCTATAAACCAAAACTAGAAAAATATTTTTTTTGTTTCTAACTTGAGTGCTTGTCCACAGTAAAATTACATATAGTGAGTTGTAATGATTAAAATAGAGTTTTAGAACCACTAAGAAACTCGAAGAAATATATCATTAATTAAGTACCTGATCAGTATTCTGTCAAATAATTACCCATTTCATGGTCTCCCCCACCTGTATATTTTTTCAAGGACGTACATTGAGGTTTTTTCTTCTACATAAAACCAAGGGATATGGTGAATTAATAGACTCTTGAATTTTTCCATTTTTTTATACAAAAATAAAGGTATTAATTTACCCTTTGATGGAGAAATCTATCAGTATGGTGGGGGAGAGAGGGATAAAGAGGAAGATAAGGAAATATATGGATTTTCCCTTATGTTCATTGTTCCTGTCAACACCAAAAAACAATAATTTTAACATTTTTGGGGATTGTGGTATCTGAGAAACTATTGGGAAATATTGGGACAGTTATGTTGTACTGGTTATATTTAATAATTTATGTTCTATTAGGATCATATGATAATTATCACATTAAAACTAGAAAATAAGAATATGATAAAAATGAGGTTTCTAAAGGCATTGGGGTTTGGGAATTTCTTTTTCATTTGAATAATTATGCTATTATTGTAATCATTTTTTCACTGTGACTTTTAATTGTTTTTTATTTTGATTAATCATCTTCATGAGTCTTTTTATTTTCATTTTGGCAAAAATAATCTATGACTTTTCCCTACAAGGGTACAAGTATCTTTCATAAAATTTTATAATATTGCTTTACTTTTCATTTTTTATAGTTAAGTATAATAAACATGAAATTAAATTGTGGGATAGATAATTTATGAAATATAACAAGTCTACTACCAAAAATAAGGGGTTTTAATGAAATATGGTGATTGTTGAGATTTTATGGTTCAAAGAAGATGATTATTTTACATATCTAAAAATAATACAATTAACACTATTTTTGGTAAGGGTGATTTGATAATAAGGGAGAATAAATAAGGGGATTCCAACTTATTTTTATCATGTGGTATTCTTTAATGAGATGGGGAGAAATTAAAAAATTGAAATGAATTTATTTCTAAAAAATTGTAATAAATAAACTCAACAATGGAATGATTTTGGTATAAATCATATATTTTATTTTAATCACTTCCTTATCAAAAAAAGAAGATTATAACTTTTATTTTATGGATAATATAATAATTTATTTTTAATTAGTAATAGTTTAACCAAATATACAATTAATTGTAATCCTAGTTTGGTTTCATTTTTTTAACTTTTAAGTTTCAATTTTTTGTCTTCCATTTACATTTTTATCTTACATGTTTAGTTTTTAATGTGTATTTATTTTTAAAATAAAAAAATGAAATCATTTTTTAATTGATATTTTTTTATTATATTTTATTTTATTTTTATATAATCAATAAAAATATATTAACACACAATTAAATGAGTAAGATGTTTCCAATGAAATTAAAATGTGTTTTTTATCAAGTTCTTCATATTTATCCATTGAAACTGAAAAAAAAAATTTGATTCCAACCCACTACTTCTACTACACCCCAACAGCTTTAGATATATCTACTAATGCATTTGAAATTTTAATTATATATAAATATAAATTAATTAAAATCAGTAAAATAATTCACTATATTCTAACATTATCCTTTCATTCAACAATTAATTCCAACAATCCAAAACTAAATGAAATCATGTTTGTTTATATGTTATGTGTTTATTAATAATATTATTCGGCATAAGGAGTGGATCATATTATATTATAGTTAAATTAACAATTGAGGAACCCTATATTTCATTTTCTTTAATCTTTTTTTAATAACATTACATATTAATTTTTTCATAAAAGATGAACCTTTTTTGTGAAATATTCTTTTTTGACATTGAATACAATTTGAGAGTATTGTTTTAATTCATCATTCTGAAAGCTATTTTATATATTAATAATAAATTTTTAAATTTATTAAATTAACATGATTATTATTTCTTAGGATTCCAATATATATATATATACCATTCAACTAGAGCTAGACTAAGATTGTTTTTTTGGAGATCCATTTTGATTATGGAAGAAGATCCAATGTTTTTGTCATTAATCCTAGGCCATATGTGATTTTTTGTTACTGGGTAAAATATAGACTCCAAAATTCTACGAAACAACATGTATAGAATAGTTAATGGAATAAATGTATTTTTTAAAAAATTCATTATTCAATTATTTAATTAATTATCCCAACAAAATAATTAAATGAAGATACATAAATCTGTTATAATTTTGTACCACTCATATTGATGGAACTATATATCCCAAAATATTTGCCAAATGAGAAAATATTTTGTGTCAAGACATAAATTACAATGGAATAAAATTAATGAACTTACTATGATTTATATTCCTTCATTCATTAAATTCATAAAAGCATTAGAATTTTGAATATTTTAATGTGAAGATTATTTTAGGCCAAAAAAATACTTCTTTGTTTTTTCCCATTACTGTTTCTACACATGTACAATGAAATTCATTTTTTTAGAGAATAGATAACCTATAGAAAAATATGTTTTATAGATGATCAATTTTAATTATTTAATTAAACAAAATTTTGAATAGGTTTCACATTTCTATTGAAAAAAATTAGAGAGAACCAATCAACCCCTCGGCTAATAAATGTGTATCTCTATTAAATTTGAAAGGGGTTTCCACTTAAACAATGAAGAAGAAGAAATTTTATTAAACAACACTTCATAAAGTGCTTGTATGAACTTTCAAATTATACAATCGACGGTATAAATAATGATGGAGGTTTTCATGAACTCCCTCTCATTAATATTTTAAAACTCTATAGGTTTGCAGTATAGTGCATCCAAAGGGTCATCTTTCATCGAGGCTAGATGTAACCTAGTTAACCAGCATTATTTTTTCAATTTATATATATTATTCAAATAATTCATTCACATGAAACTAGTGGGTTTTATGAAATGAAAAAATAAATGGAAATAGTAAAAATAAAATTTAGAAACCAAGAATGGGAGAAATAATAAATCATGAGAATATGTTGGAAAAAATAGTATGGAGAATTCAAAAGAATAACATGTAGTAGAAAATACATGTAAAATAATCCGAAACCAATCTATCGTAATCCATTATAAATAAATTCACCCTTATTTTTAACTCAACAATTGGATCGATAATTATCACCACACACCCTTCCCTCGTAGATAAGAACTTGATAGGTCATATAGTGACCACTACGCACACTTCTTTAACCTCCCAATGTTCTCAAGAACTCATTAATAGTATTATATCCTTATAATACCCTTATAATGTATAATAAATGAGGGTAACTAATATTTATTTGTGTGGAATGAAAAATTGAGAGAAGGAAATTTCAAGAGATATACAAGTATAGTGATAACCCTTAAATGTCATCTTTCATATTCATGGATCCTCATAAAGATAAAATGGGATAAATGGAAATACAAACTCATTGAAAATAAATATAAAGTAATGGAGGAATATCATCAACCCAAATATAATAGGCCTATAGTTTTATTATTGGTTCAAATAAAGAAGCATGGAAGATAAGACAAAATGGAAAGTTCCAAGCTGTTCTACACTCTATTAGGAGTGTAACACCAATAATAGTGACAATCATCATTGTTTGAAGAGTAGAGATGAATACTCTATATATCACTAGAAATAAATACCCAATGATATTGACATGGATAACCTGGTTTGCTGATGTCAAGATGTGAATTTATTCTTGAATCTATTTCATAGCTTTGTTTCTCCTCTAAGGGATTTTTGATCACCCCATGATCCTTAAGTTAGCTCTATGAGTTCTGTGTGTAAAATTCAATTGACTATTTCTTGAATGGGGTATACTGTATAGGGGAAAAATTATCCAAGTTCCCTACACCTCATGATTTATTCGATGTGATAAGGTAATGATACCCACATTAATCTTTCCTCTTCTTAGTAATTCTATGGATTTCCCCATGCTAGTGATGTTCTTTTATAAATGAATGAAGAATTATGGGTGATTAAAATGTTAATTATGGTACCCTTTTGATTTAAATACATCAATTATTTATAAAATTATCTACGTTTGTGTTGGATGTCCATGAGGATATGTTATATATTGAGGTGGAATTTCTAGAACTAGAGATTACATTGAAGTTATAGAATGCATTAATAATACTTGAGAAAACATCGGGTTTTTCATGTGTGTCGTTCTAATATTACATGGATTGTAGAAATATTGAATGAATATAATGTATTTCTTATTTCTCCTTATATTTTATATCACAAATCATTTGGTTTATACTATCATTTTCCCCTAATGTGAGTGTGAGGGGCATAATTTTCTCTGATGCTTGAATTGGATGATTCATACATGAAAATTGGACCACATAATTTAATCTCATATGGATGTAAATTTATTGATATGTGAGGCTCGAGATAATTTATTCAGTTATGAGACACTCTAATATTTTTTCACAGGTACCTTCAACATCTTATAAACACATAGATCTTTTAATTTTTCAATGGAGATTATCTTATATAATAATAATTTCTTTTGCATCAAAAAAATATCTTACATGTCCCATTATAAATGCTTATAAATCACCAAAATTTCTTATGTATCTACAAATTTGTCTTTTAATGCTCATATGAAATTGAATTTTAATCACACATAAGACATTTCCCCCAGATTAATCTCACACAACTCCCTTTTAATTTGACATAACCCCATAATTAATCATTCACATCCCTGTATTATAATTAAAACTCAATTTCAGTTTATCATAAATATAGAATATTATAAAATTGAATATATTGAATAAAATTAATTAATTTATCCTTTTACCCTTTTATTAGTTTTTTACCAAAAAAGAAAATTGAGATTTAATACCATTTATTAATTAAAATTTGGTGATTTATCATATTAAATTAAATAAACAATTTATCAAAATTACACTTTCATTACTCCCAAACAATTTCTCTTTTTTACTCATTGGAAAAAAATATAATTCCTATGTTAGAGTCCACACAAAAATAAAATCATACAAAATCTCAAAAATAATATTTAATAATTCATTTTCTCCTTTTTATGAAACAAATTTCCCTTAATATTTATTCTCTCCCATTCATATTTGTTTAACTTCATTAATCCATCATTGCCACATATTACAACTTAAATATCAATTAATCAATTCTACAGATCTCTCAAGTGTTATATAAATAAAACATTATTCTCATCTCAATTTCATGTAATCTATACCTCGGGGTTGGTACTATCTTAATTATCCATATAAGAGACAAAGATATGTGTGTTAATCATAAGGATTTTTTATTGGTGTGCTTTTAAGGATACTTTTTGGTGGGTTAAATGTTTAATAATTCAGTCAAAAAAGAGGTGGATTAAATATTTAAAAGTAAAACATGATCCATGATTCTAAATATGATTTTTTTCTTCTTCAATCCAACTACCCAAATAATAATTTATAAATCAATTTCACCCTTTTCAAACTAGACCACAATTCATGAAAAGTTAAATACATTGAAGGATCTTTCCTATTATATTATATACATATAAACACTTTTTAAGTTGTTTATTTTTCTTTTTTCCGCCTTTAATAAGAAAACGGATGAAAAATAAGTGAAATAAATGAATTATAACATGTTTTCTTCTCATTTGATGAATGCCGAGTGTTATACAAAGGAACATAAAGAATTTTTCAACCGTATATCTATTTTCACTTCCATTTTTTCACATTTTTAAAGAGAATAAAATAAATTACAATATTATATATGGATTATATTTGTTCCCTAAAAAACAAGACACTTCCACAGAATATTACTCATTCCCCAAAATAAAACAATAAGTGCATGATTCCATTATACGTTTTGAACAATGATCATGTAACAAATTCAAGAAAGAGGGTAGGTAAAAAATAAAAGTTTGTGATGTGGATAGAATATAATTAAATTCATGGATATGAGAGTCTTCATATGGGTAATTGTATAGGAAATCATAAAATGGTTGAAACAATGGAAATTAAATACCTCATTTACACAGGAAAACATCATTATTCTAAAAATATTTAATGAAGAAAAAAAACCAAAGTGTGTGTTTAAGAACATAAATTGGGTTAACTAAAATATGGAGGGTATTGGGAAGATTATATAAAATGTATCTATTGAACCTATGCGGAAGGAAAATTCATATTGGTTAGGTCTAATGAGACATGGATTTAAAAAACATCAAGTTTCTAAGAGTACTTTAAAAATATAGAATACAATTAAAGAATAAATATCATCACACCTTTTAACCCATTTTATAGAGTCCATTTTTATACTTATAATTCTTTTTAATATATATAGTAATAATTTTTTATCAAGGAACTAAGACGATGTGTGATTCCAAGCCTCGGGCTGCAAATAATTAATTGTATAAAAATATTTATTATATTCTTTATCATGTTCACATGGTTTCTTAATTAAAATTGGATAAATCCTAAATAGATTGTTAGATCGAAAATCTAACACCGTAGTTGAATCCAAAATTTTAGGTTTACCTAATGTGTAACCTAATATTGGTCAGCACATGGTTTTTGAATATAAAAAAAGATTGGATCATGCATTTAATTAAAATAAACAAACAAATATAATTGTTTTATTAATTACTTTGATCTATTATCCTCTATAAATACCCCATTCTGGTGTACATCTAGGGTTATCTACATAAAAATGGGATTATTGGGAGAATTTTTCTTCCTCCCTCTATTAGTGAATCAAAATCACACACCAATGAGCCTTTAGATCAAGGAAAATCAATGTGAGGTGAATGAAACATATCTTACTCTTTCATTGGTTAAAATTTTATTCATATACTAATGATTTAACCATGAGTTAGGACTCAAAATTTGTCTACTGTAAATAATATTATTATAATATTAAGCATGATCAATTCATTGTCTTTGGTCCTTGTTAAATCAAGCCATTTCATGCGCCTATGTAACATTTTTCAATTGATTTTTAAATTATTCACTATTATGAGATGTTTCTCACCTCGGGACTCCTACTTTTTATTTATTGGATAATAAATATTATCCAAATATTTTTTCACCTTTCCTTATGTTCCTTTCTCCCACTCGTTCTTCACGTTCTTCATCAGTGGCCAATGGGGCCATAGTTCTACATTTTTTTGAAGGATTAATATCGTTCAAACCCCCATGTCCATGATAGGTCAATGTTTGAAAAATTTATTGATGAATCAGCAATGGATTTAGGTACATTATAGAATTTGAGTGATACAACCATGTATTAGGAAATCTGTTCTGGTGACTAAACACACCCAAAGTGATTGTGGCATGTGTGGCTTCATGTGGCAGAAGTTGGATCCCAATTTCATCCATCAAATGGATCGAATAAATGGTTGGATGTGAATACCATCATTTTTTGATAGTATATAGGGTGAATCTATTATGATAGAATCAGATTAAAGATCCATGGAGTAGATTTGAAATTCAGGAAAAAACTCAGCTACACACCATGTAGTTTGAAGAACACATAACATGTAACCCCCTGTCTGTAAAAGAAGTAATTTCTAGTTAGTTAAATATAACACACCTTGTGTGACCCTCACACATTGTGTAACTCAGTGTTGGCAACCTGACCTGTACTCTAGGAATACCATAACACATGCATGACTCGGCACATGTTGTGTATCATCACACAACCAGGGTGCATAAACATGGGCCAAAGGACACGGGAGAAACCCCAAGAGGGACGAAACATCATGAATCACAGTACATGGTCATGGCCAAGAGAATGTGTAGGTCCATGGGTGGCTGAGGAATTCCATTTATTCCACTTACACATAATCTATGACTATAAGGGTAGTAACCTATGTTCTAGAAGAGATATGACTAAGCAGCATAGTGGGAGAACATGTTGTGTGGGTCACCTTTCATGTTGTGTTTCCCTAATTAATTTTTAGGAAACTTATACCTCTCATACCTCCTTCAGGTGTGCCCATATTTTGTCCCACTAGTAGTCTTTCATGAGTATTTATATCTGTATAATGTTATTGTGGCCTTCATAGTGTCTTTTTAGAAATGATATATGACGTTTCATGCATGCATCTTCTCTAGGTGATACATGCTGATGGTAGTGATTACTCAAGATCATCAAAGTGATTATAGTGGAGCCCTTATGTTGTTTAATTCATGGGTCCATTATTTTTTATGTGAGGGTCACCAATCTGTTGGGAAGGTAACGGGTCCTTGATTTACTATTAGAGTTTCACCCTCTTGTATGGCTGGGCATGGGTCCTCTATCAACTATCAGAGTAGAACATTTCTATGGTATTACTGTATGGTTCATCTACCACTAGAGTGGAACTCCCCTATTGGGCATGGTATGGGTCCTTGACCATCAGAGTGGAATAATCCTACCCTATCAGGGTCTGGGTCCTTGACCATTAGAGTGGAACCATCATGGTTGGAAGAGCGTGGATCCTATATCTATTATCTGAGTATCACCCACCTGTGGTATTAGGGTATGAATCTCAATCCACTAGTGTGGAACCATCTAATTGGGTAGGGAATGGGTCCTCTATTGACTATTGTGAGGGACGTTCCTATTTTACTCAGGCATGGGTCCTTTACCAAGATAATGTGACCCCTCAATAGTGTGACATACTAGTGAGGTGTTGGTTGACTTGGATGCCTCTTCATATAAGACATTAAAGATTCAAGGCACCATTGATGGACCTCACAAAACTAATGGAACTCTTTCATGTGATGGATTGAGAGATATAGGGCCCTTTTCTCTCTCATTTGATCTTATTTTGTAGGGTATATATACATATATGTCATTTTCATTTAATTTTTTACTTTATTACTTTGGGTTACGCTCTCTATTCATATCGTGTCTCTTACTACTCTACCTTCAAATTTTGGGGACTCCAACTAGGTATGTATATACTCACCTGTACATGTGATTTTCCAATACATATCATGTCTTATGAATATGAAGGACTGGTTGGAAGCTATTGATTTGGAACATAGGGATACCTAGTGCATTTACCAATTTACATTGGTCGAATCAGGGAAATTAAAATCTAGACACTCTAAGTATTTACATTTCCAGTTTTCTAACGGTGGGAAATCGTTTTAGTTGGATGTGTATTTTTTAATTTCACTTATAAGATTACACTTTCATACTCTTGTACTCTCTGGAGGTTTTACATTCATGGTTTATTCTCAAAATGTTTTGTCTTTTATTATTATTCCTCTACATTTCTGCATAAAGATGGTCATATGTGTGAGGACAAGTACATTAGGAAAAGTCCTCTCATATTAGTTTTGACTTTATAAATTTATCTCTAACCCCTAGCCTATAGAGTCAGGACTGGGATAGTTGTAGCTCAATCCCCATTAGTTCGGGTTGTGATAGATTGGTATAAAAGTTTATTTGACGTTAGGATGATGATTGTAGTTATTTCCCCTAAAAAGGTTTGGTATGGATTTAGGGAAAAAATGTCAATGTGTCTTGACTGTGGATTTCAGTCTAGGGAACCAAATGATGATATAACAACCAATGTATCAATACATCATGACTCTAACTACCTTCTTATTTATATATCCTACTAAGAAATTAGTTGCAGGAATAAATGTGATGTGTATCATATAGTATTAGTTCATGTGACAGTCATTCTTGAGTTAGCTCCCCATATATATATATATATATATTCTATTCTAACCATGGTATGTCATGATTAAATTTTCAAGATGCCTCCATGACAACATCCAACTTGGTTACCAATTATTGATCATAACAACGATCCAATAAGTGATGAGGACACAGTTCTGGGTCGATCACATTAAATTTTTCCTCTAGGTGGATATGTAGTATCACCCCAACATATTGAAAAACATATCATTCCAACAGAGAAGGCTGAGGATACACATAGTCTTAGCACACTATATGAGTTCTAGCCCTAGAGTCTGCTAAGGTTTCATAGAGAGGTAGATATCTAGGTAGTAGAGGATTTGATATATATGCTGATCCATGTTCATAAAATTACCCATGAACTAACTATTCATGTGGTTATAATAGTATATATCTTTTTCTATTGAGAAGCTGGGCACTGGAAGAGTCTATTAACACATATTCATGATGAGTTGATACATTCATGGCATGACTTCTAACTATTTTTCTGTGAGTACTACCCATCATCCTTATGCTTATATAGGATTTAAGAGCATATAAAGTTTGAGTAGTGAGTGATGGTAGTTTCAGAGTATTATATAAGTTTCACAAACCTTAAATGGTCTTTAACATAATTTGGAATGGATACTTTTTTGTTTGGAAGTTTCATTACGGTCTCTATAGAGATATTTGTTCAAGTGTAGTACCCTTGTGAATTACAACCTACTCTAGGGTATTTGAGTGGTAAATGGTAATAGAGAGATTCCAATAAGAGGGAAACCAAGTTTTTAGAGCTGTATGTGGGTATTATAGGCATGAGTTGTCAGTAGAAACTAGAAAGTGCCAGTCAACATGACCTCAGTAAATGAGATCTTCCCAAGATCATACTTGGGATATTATTTAGGCATTGTGTAGAGGAAAATGGAATCCCATAGATGGGTGTTAATATGAATGTAATGGGATAGGTTATATGGGATGTGATTTCCTAACAAGTTTTAGTTAATAGGGTCGGTAGATGGCAGATGGACTTTCATGACAGAGGCATCACCATGATCTCAGATCTCCCATGTGAGGGCATGGTATCCATCGGGGAGGTAGAATAAGGAGAGGTGGAGTTGTGGATCTAGAAGTAGGAGCATTAGGTGGTTGTATATTTTATGATAAACTTCCATCAATACCACCAGGCAGTCCATGTCAGGATCAGAGAGATTGTGGTCGGAGACAAGGAATGATATAGTATATAGATGTGTATGAACCAATGGAACAGAAGAAGATTATGGGTATGATAGGTGTTTATTATATTTTTTCTTCTGAAAGAGTAGACATAGGTGGGATTCATTACATTATTTCATCAATCTTGGTGTGAGATCTGGAGTTTTCAGTTGAGGATTTTTCCAATCAACTTTGTCTTAAGGTTCCTATGGGGATTTCTTCTTCTATATATTTTAACTAAAAGTATTAAGAGATGTCTATTGGTGTGAATATGTTCACATGGATCCTTTTAGTCCTCATTATATAACCCTACGTTTTCATATTTTTTATGGAATTGTTGTTCGTAGTATAATACTTGATTGGAAATCACCGTAGACAAGTCATATGCCTTCATATAGATGGGATGAGATTCTCCATTGTGAGTAAGAGATATCTCCTGGAAAAGAGAGTGGGTTCTAAAAGAAAGAGGATGAAAAACAATACCCATAAATTGTAGATTGTATACCTTAGTGTATTAGGATCTTAAAATATCTATATGACTTCATTCATGAGGTATTTTATAGACTTCTTCCCTAAGTAAATTTCAGCACTACCTATGAGGATATAGATGGATTTGTTCATCAACATGCACCCTGGGACTGCACTAATGCCTTCAGTGGCATATCATTTGGACCCTCAAGATATATAAGAACTTCATTTTTTCATCATATGAAATTAGAGAGAAGGGTTTTATAAGACCCACTGTGTCCCCTTGGGTGTCTTCAGTGTTGTTTGTAAAAAAGTTATATAGGAGCTTGCATATTTTTATAGATTATTGTTGCCTAAACTAGGGCATGATAAAGAAAAATGACCCCTTACCAAGAATTTATGTCCTTTTTATTAGTTATGAAGCAATATATTATTCATGAATACCAATATCATATATATCTTCCATAATTTGAGAGTTTTAAAAGAAAATATTTTGATGTTGTAATTCCAACATCATTATAGACACTATGAGTTCTTAGTGATTCCATTCATTGTGAAGAGTGCCCCAACTGTGTTTATGGATTTGATGAATCAAATTTTTTATCCATACTTGGATCAATTTTTTTTTTCATCATTAATGCTACAGTCATATACTCTACGTTAGAGGATGATCATGTATATCTATTGAGGATGATCCATGTTTTTTTGGGAGCACCAAATTTATGGTATTCTCTCGAAGTTACAGTTCTAGATCCAGTATGTTTGTTTTCTAGGGAATTTCATTTCTAATATTGGATTTCTTATGGAACTAGTGAATATAGATGAAGTTATTTTTAGGGATACACCTAAGAGTGTGTCATAGGTGCATTATTTTCTTGGATTGGTAGGGTATTAATGGTGGTTGGTGGAATGGTTCTTACAGAATTACAACTTCTTTGAAATCCCTGATGCTGAAAGGGTTTTTGTTTACCAAAAATGAGATGTACTAGAGAGACTTTTGGGATTTTAGGTTGGGTTTGAAAGGAACTCATCTTATGAGACTACTAGAGGAAGCATTGAGTATGTAGTTTATTGTGATTTCTTGGTAGTTTCATGTGGATGTAGATATAGAATGTAATTCCACATGGGATGAGGAAGTTGACACCCCATGAGAAGAACTGTGTGACTAATGAACTAGAGATGACATATTTAGTCATCCCTCTGAGGATATGGAGGCGCTGTCTTTTGGGAGATAATTTTTTTGTTCATTCACACCATCAGAGTATAAAGTATGACTTCACATAGAGATAATTGAAATAGAGATAGAGGTGATGGTAGGATTTCATATTGGGCCATAAATTTGAAGTAATCTATTATTTATGGAAGGTAAACGTTGTTGTATATTCCCTTAATAGTAATTCCTAGGTTTATTTAGTGTATGAGGAATAAAGAAGTTGGCTTACTTGAAGCTGAACCTAGTTGAGGAATAGGTTGCATATTTTCTTCAGCCGATGGTGCTGAATCCTCTACTTTTATAATGTGTGAGGGAGTCCTAGTTTGGATAAATATACTATGATGTTTAATGTGACTATAAATCCTAAAGAGATTCTCCATATGGATTTTTGGAGGAGTAAATCATGCCCTCTCTTTCCAGAAATGGATGGTAGTCCCAGACATGATATGGCAGGAGGTGATGAGAGAGTTCACACAACCCCTTCAGTTGTATATCACAGTGTAGGGAATATGTACAAAGACCATCTACAACATTTTTGGTGGGATAGAATGAGACAGAGATTGGATGTGTTCATTCTCTATGCCTCCCTTGTCAGCAGGTGTAGGTTGATCACCATGTTTTAGTAGGAATTTTGTGGCCTCTTGAGATCCCTTAGTTTATATGGTATGGAATTTAAATGGAATTGTGACAAGTCTTCCACCGATAATGATAGACCATGATGCTATCTATGTGATAGGTGACTAACTCATGATGTCTCTACACTTCCATTCATTCATAGTGTAGATTCTGCTGGAGAGTTTGGGGTTGTTTTATATATGGTATATCGTTACCCATCATGGGGTTCCCTCCATTATTATCTTTAACCATTATATATAGATCACATCATGTTTGTAGAGAGGCTTGTTGGGGGAATTAAGGACTGAGATGTGGATGAGTACAGCCTTCAATCCCCATAAATATGGGAAGAACAAGAACACTATATAGGTGTGGGAGGATATGTTGAGGTCTTGTGTGCTAGACATTGGATTGACCTAGGAGGATCCCTTTCCATT
This sequence comes from Viscum album, assembly GCA_963277665.1. Classification (NCBI taxonomy): domain Eukaryota; kingdom Viridiplantae; phylum Streptophyta; class Magnoliopsida; order Santalales; family Viscaceae; genus Viscum; species Viscum album. The sequence continues at coordinate 369,900,623 of OY728160.1, read as the reverse complement.
GGTATAGTTTTCATAAAATAATACCTACGACTCTGTTATTTCAATGAATACATTTGGGAATATATATGGGAGAGATAGTAGGTCACCCACATGTTGGACTGAGATCAGAGAGGAATCCCTTGTTAGGATACAGCTGGTGTAGTTGAAGATGATGAAAATATATATAATATACAGGAATATGATTACATCTCGCAGCAGGAATAGATCTTATACATTTTGAAATCATAGGCCCCTAGAGTTTGAGATGGGAGACCATATTTTTTCGAGAGTCTTCCCATTATGAGGATTATGGAGATTCATTCAAGGAGAAAACTAGTCCCCAAGGTCCATCAAGACATTCAAGATCTTGATGATGGGATTATAGGTTCCCAATATCTTCTCTCTACCCCCATGGTTAGAGCAGGATCATGACATATTCCATGTGTAGCAACTGAGGAGATATGTGCCTGACCCTGCACATGTTATTGACTTGGTTGAGATGGACATCAAGGTTAGATCTAGATTTTTGGAGAACCTTGTGTTGATAGAGGATTGGAAGGAGAGGACCTTGTGTGGATGGACCATCCCCTTGGTCTTCATGTTGTGGAAGCACGAGAACATGTAAGAGATCTCCTAGGAGTGGGAGATCCAGATGCAGGCTCAGTATCATGTGATTTTTATTTATGTTCTTCTTTTGGGGGATGAAAATATTAAATTTAATAATATAGAGACACATTATTTCATATAACACATTGAAATATATCTACAGATATTTTCATAGCTTGGAAGGGAGACGGTGGTCGATTCTGAGACTCAGTGTTCGAAGAATTTATTTTATACAAATATTTCATATATTTCATATCATGCATGAACAATTTTATAAAATAACTATATAAATTTTTATCAAACTCTAAAATCGAAAATATGATAACAGGGTTGAATTAATAATATGAGTTTTACCCTAAGCATGACCTAAAGTGGGTTGGCATAGGGAGTTCAGATATATTGACCATTGGAAAGATCATTTAATTAAATTATATAATTAATTTAATTTTTTTATAAATCGACATAAACTTAGAATCCACTATAAATACCTTATTATGGAGGATCTTAAAGGTTATCTGCAAAACACATGGACCATTGAGTGTATTTTTCTTCAACCCTCTGTTGTTGAATCGTAATCACATGAAAAAGATCCTTCAGATCAAGGAGAATTGATGAATAGAAAATGGAACATATATTCATCTTTTATCGGGGAACACATTCTTCCTCAAAAAAACAATCCAATATTATGGTAGGACTCATCATTTTTGTATTCTTCCCCATATGATTAAAATATTGAGCATAATCAATCTCTTTTCTTAGAGATGTGTTAAATCAATCCTTTTCAAGTGCCTATGTAATGGTTTTCAATTGATTATTAAATCAATCACTATTATGAAATGATTCTCACACAAGGCATACCAATTTGTATTAGTTGGAAAATAATACTTAAATGGAAAATTTTCTACCATTCATCCTTATTCATTTCTCCCATTTGTTATTTGTGTTCATCACTATTGGCCTATAGGAACATGGTTCGACATTACCTGGAAGGATCGAGTTTGATCAAACCCCCAAAATCATGATGGATTCACGCACAATGAATGGATTAATGAATCATGGATGGATTCAGTTATATTTATAGATTTTGGTGATTCCATAATAGATTATGATATTTGTTGGGGTGACGGGAGGCACACCAAGTGATGGTGGCACATAAGGTTTCTTGTGGGATAAGTGAGATCCCAATTTCCAACCATTATTGTGTTTGAATCGCTGGTTGGATGTAAATACCACATTTTTTTAATAGTCGGTAGGTAGAATCATTGAAGTGATTAGCAGAACAAATATCTATGGAGAAAAATAGAAATTTTGTGAAAAACACATCTACATAGAATATAGTCTGAAGAACACGTGGTGTATATCCCCATGGATGTGGGGTTAGGGTTTCAAGTGGGTTAAATACCAAAAATCAGGTGGCACCACCACACACCATGTGACCAAGTGAGGGAAACCAAGTTTTTACTCTTAGAATACATAAACATAGACATGGAAAAGAATGTTCAATTTACCAGCACACAACTATGGTACATATACACAACCCAATGTACATAGGTGGAACCCTATCTTGGAGGACATTCCATGTATCAGAGTACATGTACATATGTATTTATACACATACACGACCATGAGAACAAACAAGAAATCTGTTAGATAAGACATAATTTTTAGTCTCCGTAAACATCATGTATGTCTACATGGGCAGTGATACATGTACCTAAATGGAAACTACTAAGTATAAGAGTGATACCACATGTCATATGCATCCCCTAACACACTATTTAGCACTATTTTTTAAGAAAACTAATATCTCTATCATCTCTTTCGTTTGGACTTTGAATTTATACCGTGAGTAACCTGTACTCAATGTCATTCCATGTAGAATTTTATAGTGTCCATTTCTTAGATAAGATTAGGGATTTTATATGAATGATGCCTCATTGGATGATGCTTTTTGACAACAGTGATTAGGAAGGATCATCAAAGATATTATAGTGGAAACCTCCTGCTGGGTAGGGCATCAGTCCTCTATCTAATATCTGAGTGGCACCCTCTTATTGTGGTAGTCATGGTTCCTCGGTCAACTATTATAATGGAATCCTCCTACTAGGCAGGTCATGGGTGCTCTATCTTCTATCTGAGTGTCACCCTCTTATGGTCATTGGGTATGGGTCATCAGCCACTAGAGTGGAACTCTCCTACAGGGTAGGGTATTGTTCCTTGACCATCTGAGTGGAAACCTCCTATAGTATCAGGTTATGGTTCCTTGACCGTTAGAGTGAAACCTTCTTACTAAGAAGGGAATGGGTCCCCTATCTTCTATCTGAGTAAAACCCTCATATGGTATTAGGATATAGGTCCTTGACCACTAGAGTGTCACCCTCCTACTTGGTGTGTTATGGGTCCTCTATCGACTATTGAGTGGAAACCTTCTATTATTACAGGGAATGGGTTATATACCTATAGAATGTGAACCTTCGGCTATGTGGCACAATAGATAGTGGTTTCTTGACTTGAATGTTTCATTAGATATATATGTGAGACAAAAGGAATCATTGATGGACCACTTATAGATGATGTAAATACATTCCGGGCTGGGTTTTGAGATGTATATCCCCTTTCAATTTCAATTGGGATTCTATTTTTGGGAATATATATATATATATATATATATATAGAATAGGTCATTGGATTTTGTTATTATCTTTATTTTGGTTGAGCTGTTTATTTTTATTATGTCTCTTACTTCTCACCCTCACCTTTTGGGGCATCTTGCTAGGTATGTATATACTCACCATTGCAAGGGATTTTCATACACATGTCATCTCTTATGTTGATTTTGTACATGTTAGTGGAATTTATAAAGGAGCATAGGGATACCTAGTTAATTAGACCACATATGGTGGATTGAGATTTGAGATTAAGAGTTTGGCTCCCCCGACATTTACTTTTCCAAATGTTTTATTTGGGACATCTTTTAGGTGGGTCAGGTATTTTCCCTCTTGATGTTTCAAATTACACTTCCATACTCTTGTACTACCTATAGGTTTTACATGCATGGTTTGTTATCTAAATGTTGAATCTTTTTTTAGTACTCCTCTTTACTTATTCATAGATATGGTTAGGTGTGTCCATATATGTACATTTGGAAGATGAATCCTATATTATTTATGAATTTTATATCTTCTCAAATACACCTGACCTATAAGGGTGGAATTTGGGTAGTTGTGGGTCGACCCCCATTGGGTCGAGTCGTGAATTTTTTTTAAAAAATAAGGATTTTACATCATAAATGTCTCATGTTGTGAAATAATTTAAATATATCATTTATGCATAATTTTTTATTAAGAAAGAAAATAGGAATCCAAAAAGAAAAAAATCAACATAAAAAGGCCTAAAATAAAAAATAGGTGGCCCTCCCCCACACTCATATTACATATTCTTCAATTAAACTCATGAATATGTATGTTTATTCTATGGAGAAAATTATATTACAAGAACAGAAAATAATAATTAAAATGAGAAATAATACCATAATTTGATTTAAGACCCCATTCATTCCACTTTGTTATTTTAAGAAAAATATACAATGGATTTTATCATATACTTATTAAATATAAAGAAAAAAATAAATTATTATTCTCTAAATAAAAAATGAAAATCCACCTGAATTATTATTTATAGAAGAGGGATGTAGTGGATTCTTTTTGTGTCATATAATGTGTGTATGTGTTTTCTACCTTCAAAACTGTAAATAAAAACACCGTAATTCTTATTAAAAATAAGGTTAAACCCGAGGGAACTAAAAATATAGGGTAAAATGTATGTTATCCATACCCCCCCAATGGGTGTTGTTTTTTTCATCCACATTAAGATGTTTTTTTTCATGATTCATATAATATAGGTTGGAAGTTATGTGATTTAAACCACCACATTATCATATCTCATTTATTCTCCACATATTTATTTTTAAATTTTGGATATTCCTTACAATTTATAATATTTTTCCTCACAATTCATACTAAATAAACCTTGAATAAGTGGGTGTAAATATGGTAATGGTAACACCCTCTATACCAACTTCAAATAAAAGTGATATGTAGGATATATGATATATACAATTTGTTCCATGGATTTTATTCATTAATTTTTGTTGAGAATTATGTTTTCCTAGATTACTCATCCCAATTCCATCTCCATCAAAAAAAACTAGTGTGTGTCACATCTATCACTTCCAACCTAGATTTTTCTTAAACCTCTTTTTACATGGTATCATCCTCAAAATCCTCCTGCACCTAAAAATTTTAGTGCATCCACCGTCTAAGTATTCGATAAAAATGAGGGAATTTAGTTTGAAAAATATTTTGAGAGAAATTGGAAATAAATGTTTTCAAATTTAAATGATATCCCTCGAGAGCTTCAATAACTTTTGTTTCTTCCCCGTGAACTATCATTGTGAGCCATTATTTTAGATGTAGTGATAATTCTAGGTGATCAACACATTTAAATACCCTTATATAAATGTCTTCACCATCCAGATCATCTATTAACATAACAATATTTTCAAATTTAGTATAGGGAACTATATATTTCATTTTCTTTTTAATGAAATTCAATTCGAATAAATCCATGAAAATGGAATCCACTTTATGATAGACAACATAAAACCCTTGATCGACGTGTAGTATTCTATGAAACCATGTCATATTGGTTATATATAGCTATTTCTTAATCCATTCTTCATAGAAAACCCACCCAATGTGTCTCCATTTTCATCATCCATGAGAGAGAGTAAAAGTGTTTAGTCATATTTATTGAAGTATAAGGGATCATTATATGACATTGTATGTAGAAATTTATGACCAATATTCATCTAAAATTAATTTTCCTCTTTAATTTCTCCCAAAAACGACTTACTCACATTATATTCATCATCTTTATCTTCAGTAAAGTAAATCCCTCTTGGAAGTGGCAGGTACTCAAGATACCTCTCAACCACTTGGACATCTTCATGGATGTTCATGAGGATTTTCTTTCTATTTGAAGCTCATGCTTATTTTCAACCAGTCCTGCAAAGATCTCATGAAAAAATATTAACAAACCATTAATTTATCTTACTAATTTTTTTGAATATTTTTGTTTCAAATTTTCATTATGTTGTTTAATAAATCTATTGAATGATCCCTCAAAAACATCCTTGAAGATCCTTCAAATTTTATTACTAATGTGTGACAATTTATTTTCATGGGAATGTTAGTCTAAATCCATAGTTTTTTGTTTATCTATATTAAAAACAATCAATACATAAACGAATTATAAAGGAAATAGTTAAGCTAAAATCAAACCTCCTTGATAACTACACTATATTAATGAAAGATTTTTAATGAACATCTTATAAAATAAAAATTAAAATTTTTAAGAATTATAGTATAGTGAAACCCATGGGTTTTCTTCCATAGATTCACAATTCAACCAAGTGAAGATTAATATATTTTTAGAATTTTTCACTTTCATGTTTAAAAAGAATCAAATCACATAAAGGTATCATGGTTGAAGAAATAATAAAAGAAAATAAAATACTAAAAATTAAATAAATAAAACAATAATGAGAGATATAATAAATAGGGATAATTTTGGATAAACATGAAAATAGATAATTAAAAATAAAAATATTGACTAGTGTCTTGTTTATTGAGAATCCTCCAAATCCATGCTATCTCAATACCTCATAAATAAATTCACTCTCCTACCCAACTAAATAAGTAACTCGATATATCTCCCCACTCACTCACACCTGGTAGACATAGATATATATGTCCTTACCCTATAAAAGTGATCATGAACCATTTGCAACCATCCAATGTTAATCAATTGGTTGAACAAATGGGATGTGTGTGAAAACGAAAAGTGATAGAAGGAAAGCATGAGGTACACATAGAAATAGTAATAACCATTAGTTTTACACATTCATACACATTGTTCCACATGAAGATCAAATAGAAGTAGTATAAAAAATTAATTGAAATTCATGAGCATAGAATGAGTGAATCTATTGAGATCAACAACAATAGACATATAATTCCATTTCTATAGTAAAAAAATTAGAATTAAAAATAAAAAAAAATATTTTTTTAATTAACCATAAAATAAATGTTTGAACATAAAATAAATGACCTTATTATTCATTTAAGTTATTTTGATAAATATTCTCAAGATCACCAGCACATATCCTTAAATAACTCTACACTGATGGCCATGTTGGATGATTTGAACACAAGGTTCTCTAAAAGAATCTCTTTACCATATTTCCTTACCCTCAGATGGATTTGTGATGACTTTATGATCATCAAGTGTTCTTGATTCAATCCATTTGTGAAACTCTCATTCCACATTCCTTATTTCATTAAACAATATGGGGAGAATATTTTATTTGTTCCACACATCTCAAGCATATATTCCACATTTTATAGTGATGATATCTATGGTCATCCTTTCTATTATTAATCCTTCCATGGATTACACATTCTTATGATGTAGTTTTTTCAATTAATGGCACATCATGAGTGTCTAGAATACCAATTTTTCAACCTTGATCATTGAAATAGATCAATTATATAGCAAAATCCATAAGGTTATGTTGATTGTGGGGATATTCACTAAAACTAGGTATATCATATTGTATTTCATACTTGAGACATATCCTTTTATGTAGAATACATGTTCCATTATCATGAAATATTATTTATATCTATTGTAGTGTATGATATATTAAAATATGGGATATAAAGTTTTTGTATTTCTTCAAAATTTATATACAATTTTCCCAGTTATAATTTAACAAAGTGATTTATTTATGGATATATAAACTAATTATAATCATTTAAATCATTAAAATAATTATATACTATATAGACCTACATTACCATAACATATGAACATTATCAAGTGTTAGAAACCAATATTGGGTTCCCTTCATTGAAAAAAGGAACATATATAATGGGATGGGATTCCCCATCTGAGAGTTTCCAATACTAATATCCATATTTAAAGCTTTATATCCCTCTCAGTTCTCCATTAATATTTACGGATAAGGTGTTATCATTAATTTGAAAACTACGGTGACCTAGCATAGTGTATAAGGATTCTTTAGGTCAGTGGAATCCTTTTAGATGAATGACTTTGATGGTTAATACTCCATGATATCTAATAACAATATTTCATCATGTTTGACAGTGATAGAGATTGCTAAATTTTAGGTGGAGATATTATATTCACCTTTATCATACTACATAATAATTTTTTACGATAGATCAAGAAGCATAAATGGTTTTATTCTGCATCCATGATTATAAGATGATCCTATAACACTCATCTCGTTTTTCTTGTGAATATGTTGAAACATGATGTAGTGATTGGGAACTTGATATTATGTTGAATATTTCAATAGTGTTAGAATGAATTTAGAATACATCAAGGCATGGAAGTGTGGTGTAAAAATTGTTTCGAGTGAGAATGTGGGGAAATACATACCCATGAGATGTGGTTCACCTACCTTTAAATGAACACTATGTCAGGATTATTAGTTTTCTTCATGAAATAAAATAAAATGAAAAATAGAAACCATGTTATATAGAAAAAATATAATTTTTTTTAAATCAATGAATATAAGTATTTCTCATTACTCAACCACATTGGTACTACATGAAGGGATGTAACACCAAACAAAAAATTATTGATTATGAAATGAAAATATAACAACATCATTACAATTAAGATGTGAAATAAATAAGGGAAATCAAATAGGACAATAGAAGCGATCTTGGCATGGATTCCATTTCACTCTAAGGGAAAATGATCAAACTGGCCTTGAGGATGGAAACATCCATTTTAAAACTAGATAGACTAACTCATATAAATAGGGGATGAAAAAATACAAAGGGAAAAACAATTAAGAACCCAAGAAGTAAACATGATCATCCTCACAATCTCAGGCATACAATAAGAACACAGATTCAAGCAGTGTGAATGGTGATCAACACTATCAGTTCTAAAGTGCTCTAAAAAACTATCAACCTCTATATATATCTTCAAGGGAAATCCCTCCACCAAAAAAAGGATTAATTGGAATGGGTGTATCCATTAGGTATACATATAGATTACCTTTACTCTTGAGATGTCTCAAAACTAAGAATCATAGTATTGTAGTCTCTATTTTTGGAGGGAACTGTGAGAAAGATAATGTGACCTCAATAATTTAGGATAGATGTAAGCTTATACTTGAGTGATAATTAAGAAACACATATGGTTTAATAGTTATGAAATATTTCTAAATAAATTGGTTGAAATCAAATAGAAAACCCATTGAAACTTTTGACACGATGTAAGTGAAAATGGTCCAGGCAATACAGATCACATGAAATACTAAGAGATAGAAAGACTAAAAGAAAACACATAGACCTGCCTCTAGGATCATTTTATTTAGCTAATAAAAAACAACATATCATCAGTAAGTATTTTTGTAAAATTAAAATTATGAAAAACTCATGTTATATTGAAACCAATCAATGTGTATCACATAAAAATAACCTCAAAAATATATAAGATATTAAAATCCACCATGAGAGAATATTTAGTCCCATGAACAGTAATATTTCAGATATAATAATTAAGAACCCAATGAACCTCATGTAATAAGGAACATATAGCTTACATGAGATAAGCATACAAGACTATACAAAAAACAAGCCAACTGTAAAATATATATACAATATGAAATCAATAGAAAAATAATTATGAATGATAATTAAGGATGAAAAGTAAATAATAAACACATGTAATCAAAAACTCAAAATGAATATTATTTGTTATATATAAGCATGCCAAAAAATGAATCTCTACCCTATAACAATAATATAAACTAAGAAAGTTGATTTTCTTGAAATAAACTCTATCTTATCCTACCAATTGGTCCAAATATTCTATGAATTAATAGAAAACCCAAAGCACTATCATGATTAGTGTAGTATGATTATTTATATAGAATGTTCCATAGTGTCTCATGTTTGTATATATCACCAGATCTACTACTATCAACAAATAAACATTCTAATAAATAATATTAATCTAATAAAAATTATTAAATATTCCTTACTGAACCCATTTACCAAATTCTAATCCTGAACTAATATATTTGGTATTACTAAATGAATTATGAAAATTTATAACTCAAAAATTAGAGATCATAACTTTCCTCGAAGGATAAAAAGTAATCTAGAAATTTTGAAAACTAAAAGAACCAATATAATCATTATTTCATTTCAAATCAAAAAATATGTAGTAAAATAAGATTGTGAGAGAAAAATATATACCTAGACCTAAAAAAACCAAACACCAAACCAATGTTACCATTACCTCTAATCAGAAACCTAAAAATCACAACAGATCCATTCCTAGGAATTTAGAATAAATATAACCTAGAGAAACACCTAAATCTAATCAAAGGGATACTAAAATACTATTATAAATCCACACTATAGTAATTGTGTAATATCAAATTGTTTAAGTCATAAAATCACTAGGATTATTCTGAGGTAAGAATCTATTAATGCAGATTATCATTTCACATTAATAACACTAAAAGTTTCAAAACTAAATTTTTTCATTTATTTCATTACAATTATTCTTTTGTTAACTCCTAACATTCAACAACTTGGGTTTTGTCTTAAAACTACTTTCTTTATCCGTAAAATCATGGCTTTAAAGATACCAATAAAACACATTTTCCTTGACATACTTCAATGTAGTAGACTCCCTATCCTACATCATAAAATCCTTTAATGAATTAATATTTTCACCTAGGTAGGTCAAAAACATAACTTCCATGTATCTATCACTAATCATATAGTAATTGTTGGAAAAATATAGTAATAAGTTATTAAATTCATCTAAAGGAACTTAAACATAATTTTCATGTATCATTTTAAATTTATAAATCCATGTATTCTTATATTATATATCAAGAAGGGATTTATTCATGTATAAATGATACTTTTTTAGCTAAATAGGGTAGGTAGTGGTCTTATAGGAATCTTCATGGAAAACCATATCTCCTAGTGTCAATAGCAGCATCAAGTGGGATTTTTTTAGGAATTCTAGGTATGATATCAAGGGATGTGGTGGTGGTATTTGTTTTAGAGGATGGGGTGGCGATAAGCTCTTTATTGGAACCCGATTCACCCTAAGTTTGTTGGGTTGAATAATGGTGAAACTAAACTTTTACCATTCAAATTTTTGATCTTATCCTCAAGTTGTTAGGAACATCCATTCAACCTGTTCATTATTTGGAATATATCCACACCACGCATCATGAACATCCAATGAATGTAAATAACATGAGGAACCCAGTTTATTACTAGGATCAATACTAAGGAATACTCCAAGAAGATCATTACAATAATGTTTTGATGTTATAGGTTATGTAATACTCTTTTTAGGGATATTATAATTGCTTCAGTGGTGGATAATTACCGATCCCAGTAATTGTTCAAATTCTCTACTCTTACCAACCCCCAAGTGAAAGATGAGTTAGTTTCTAAAAATGATGGTATCTTCTAGAGTTTAATGACCTGTAGGTATTCCTCTATATGTTTGAGCCCTCAATATACATTTTTATCTCATGTTAGATGATCTTTTATGCATCTTCTTTAGATGAACAATTATTCATATAAAAATTTGATTAACTCATTTTTCAGAGTCTACATTTGTCCCTACTTCTTCTAATGCGATATGTGAGTATCCTCAATATGAGGATAACTATGTTTCTTCCTATTAGTTTTATTTCTTTTATTCATATTAGAATAATTCAAATGTATAGTTATCCTATATATTTATTATTTTTTATGAATGAAGTAGAATTTTAATTCTCTTATTCTTTCATTCCCCTTCTATATGATGAGTCAAATATATAATCTAATCCTCTATATTTTTGTTAATCACCCTATTCCAGATAAATAATATGTATCAGTATGCATAGTCTCTTTCATCCATTTTAGATCATCAATATTGGAATTTCTCTACCTTCCATAACTAGTTCATGAAAAATTTATACACACATGCTCGAATTCATTTCATCACAACCCATTATATAGATCATATCAATTTTCTCCCAACCTTTTATGATTCTTCCCCATGTAATGAATTATTTCCACTCAATAAACATTAAAAAATCACCAATTGTAATAATTTTTATATATTGTAAATATTTAAATCTTCCATAATTCTTATGTTAGAGATATATTCTTTAATGTATCCCTAAAAACTAGTTGATCCAACTATCTATCTTTGTAGGAATAATCTCTCCACACACTTCTTGATCATGGTCATATTTCATATTCAATAACATTTATTTAAATTCAAGTAATCCATCCTAAATATGGTTACATTATTCTTAAATTCAGTTTCTTGGTAAAACATTTTTTTATATCCTCCTAGAGAAACTCTAAAAATTCTCAGTAATTCCTTTATTAAAACTCCATGAATAAAGATACACGATCTTCAGCCATTACATTTTTTATTATTATTTATTCTTGAGTTTATAGTTAATTAGAAACTAATAATCATAATCAAATGGTTGACCCACATAATCTATGGATATCTTTATTTAAACCCCCACACGAAATATGAGAATATCATATAAGGATATTATCATTCTAACCTATCAATATTGTTGAATTGAATCATTATTTAAAACACCATATTCAAATCAAGAAGATATTTTCATGTTTTAATATATAATTATTAATTCATCTAATATTTAAATTCAATTTTCATTGAAAACACCATAATATTTGGTCACTATCCTCATTCAAATTCTCTATAAAATTCGTGCATTAAATTGAATTAATTAACTATTCAAATGATGTGGCATGGGTCCCTGAGAAAGTCCTTGAAAATTCATATGGGGAAAACCAATACATGGTGGTTTATATACCCGAATTCCTATATGTTTTTGATTATTATACGTGATCTATCTTTAGTAGCTAAAATTCATATTTTACTCCACAAATCAAAATGTCTTTATGTATCTGAATTTTATTATATAACCACTACATAGCCAAATTTTCATACATTTTTATTTTCTTTTGTTGGGAATTTGTGAAAGGTCCCACAAAGGATCAATATAGTCACTGAGAAGGGGAGGGGTGAATCAATGATGTCTTATTCTTTTTTATGTTTACGTTTTTAACAACCTTAACCTCCTACTAAATAAATAAAACATTTTCTTAAAAAAACAATAAAACACAGACATATGAACACTATTATTCAGGAGGCTCACTAGTAAATAAGATCATCTAGTCATTTACATGGATTGGAAATAATCTAATTCCACACAATAAACTATAAAAAATCCTTCTATATGGAGAAAATAAGTAAGAATTGTCCTTAAACATGTGCATCCCTATGATCAATAAAGTTGTGAATGTTCTTATTCTAGCATGAAATATTTAAACAAGATATTTTGAAAGGTTTATAATCTTTTACCAATTGCTTATGAACATTGTTAATGCGATTCTTCAAAAAAGTACAATTTTGAAATTTTTAAAAATAAATCTTCTCTTTATTTAAAATTAGTATTTAGGAACAAATTATATAGACTTTTTACATAACTCATTCTGATTACTAACTCTGATTCCTCAAACAATTTCATCTATCCTGAAACAAGTCTGATTCATCATTCTGATTATTCCATCTAATCTAATTAATTTTAACTACAACACCTCTAATGACAACTTATTAGACCATAAATTCTACATAAATCTTCTCTAATCACAACATCTCTATTCATATACTATATTGAAACCATAATTTTTTTATATGAACAAGTTCATTGTACATTGTACATTCACCAATTTATATAGGTGCTCTGAAAAAAGAAAAGGTTCCAAACTAAAATAATTTCTCTACTCAAAAAAATTCATGGATCTCAATTAATTTGGAAAATCAAAATTAATTTCACCATTTCTCAAAACATCTCAAATCTTATTGAATCTTATTGAATATTCATGAATTCTTTATAACATATTTCTTTTCAACCTCTCTTTAATGAGAACATTAAATGTTCAATGTCTAAAATTTGATGGTCTTGAAAATTTATGTTTGAAACACTGGTTTTCATTCTTCTTATCCTAAATTAGTCACAAAAAAATAAAGAGGAAAACATCTCACTATAATACTCCAAACTAGATAAAACTATTTTTAAAAAATAGCATTGATTGTTATAAATAATTATGTACTATTTTCATCCACAAACATTTTTTCTATTGACTCTTTGTCTAACAAAAATAAGTAGAATGAAACCTATCATACAATGACTTATTAGTGAAAAATAGACCATATGATAATTTATATAAACTTTTCATTTGATGGATTGGTCTCTCAAATCTCTTCTTATTATTCAGACGTTGAAATTTTTTGATGAATTTGAGCTATCAACTCTTCTATTCAGTCAGTTTCAACAACTACTCATTCACAATTAACAACTCTATTCCATCTTATACAATTTGGATAGTTCTATGTTTTTAATCCAATGGAAATCTAAATTTGGTACTTCACAAGCTGATGATCTGCATTCGGAAAACCTCAACATCTTAAAAACGCCATAGAATATCATTTATCTTTTATTTTTCAAAATAATTCTTGTGTAATTACTTTTTCAAGATGTTTGGAACCCTAATGTTGGAAAATCATCATCTAACTTATGTTTTAATTTTCTACAAATTTTCCTTTTTCAACAAATTTTTCCTTTCCATTGAAAACACAATCAGATCAACAACACTACAAAACACTTCCTTTAACTAAAATTCCCAAAACATACTATTTCAACTTCCAAATTTTTTATAGAAAAAATTTTATGCCTGAAAAAGTTTTATCCTTTTCTTACAAATGATTTGATCATGTGTTTCTAAGAACTAGTGATCTTGAGAATGTATATCATAGAAAATAATCTTCATATTTAGTTATGTCAAACAACTTGAATGAAATTTTTTATCTAATAAACTAATTTTCCAATTTTTAACAACACTATTCATGAAAAGTAATTCCAAAAATAAGTATACCCAGAAAACATCTTATGAACAAAAAAATTTAATTGATGGACATTATTAATAAGTTTGTGTCTGATAAAATGATTTTAAAACAATTCTTATGATCACTAAAAATTACAAACTATGGTGATTTCTCATAATGAAAAAAATACCACACATGCAAAAAACCTTCTTTAAAAAAACTTATCCAGTCAATGTGGTCCCAAAAGACACCCCATTTGGATTTTTTGCTACCCAAGGTTCATAAATAACTAAAACTATATAAACTCAATCTATGGATTTGTTATCAATAATTTTAAGATTATGTGAGCTTACTCTGTGTAGGAAATAAGAATAATTTAATATATAAACAATGTTATCCATATGTAGTGACTTAAAAAAAAACTCCTCGAAAATAAAACTTTTTATATTTCATCTCTTCACAACTTATTAACATATTTGTAAGATTAATGTTTCCTACATTAACTTCAACAAAATGTAAATATAGTTCAAATATTCAGTTGTTTAATCACAATTTACCGCTTTTAAAAACACCACCTAAATACATGATTTTAATTAAAAGGATTAGAAAATATCAATGGATAGATTCATGAACGATTTTTTTCTCCTCTGTGACAACCATATCCAATGACAAGATGAGAGATGGTATAGAAACACATAAGTCAACCTCAGAGAGAAAAAATTTGGATACCCATATTCAACCACATTTTTTAAAAAGATTTATTAGGTAATGGTTTTGGGAATATGTTAGAAACATTGTTCATTATAGGAACATATTACAAATTGAGGATATTCCACTCTTTATGCTCTTTGATGAAGTGATATTTGATATAAATATGATTTGAAAAATAATGTTTCACCAAATTTCTAGTGAGATTTTATAAATTTTATTATCACTTCCCAATAAAATTTGAAACTTAAATTCAACTAGAAAATATTCCAACTGAGTATTCATCCACATATGTTGTTTTCTAGCTTGATTGGTAAGACCATATTCAGCTTCAATTAGACTAAGAATTAAATAATATTTCCTTTTACTGTACAAACTCTCATAATTTTCCCACAAAAAGAAAATTCCACCATATGTATATCTTCTAGCATCCATAATTCCTTTGAAATCAGCATGGATATACCTAAAAAAATTAATTCTTCCCGAGCTGCCATATTTGATATAGAAATATGTTGTGCCTATAATATATCTAAAAATATGATTTCAATCCATGATATGATTTTATTTTTTTGTACTTTGGAATCTTATATATAAATTAAAAGAATAAACAATATCGTGTCTTTAAGTACTTAGGAATAACAAAATTCTAGTTATCTATATAAATTCTTTATAATCAACTTCTATTCAATCTCTATCTTTAGAAAACATGGTTCCCACTAAAATTTGTGTGGGAACAGGTTTTAAATTTTTTATTCCAAACTTATTGAGAATTTCCTTAACATACATATCTTGATATAGAAAATAATATTTCATATTTGTTTGATATGTTTATGCCAAGAATGTATTCCAATTCACTATGAATTAACATCTCCAACAACTTCTTCATCTATTTATAAAAAAATTAAAAATTACTTTTTCATTCCTAGAAAAGTTATTATCATCAACATAAAGAATTAAAATGACAAATATCTCCTGATTTTTATTAACGTGGAGATTACATTAAACTATTCCTTTCAAAATGTTAAACATCCATAAGTAGGAATCCAATTTCCAATACCAAGATCTAAGATCTCTCTTTAACCCAAACAAAGCATTCATCATCTTACACACATAAATTTCATCTTTTCTAGTTATGATGCCCTACAATTATTCACTATAAACTTCTATATCATTTTCTCTATTTAGGAAATACAATTTCATATCCATCAGAAAAATTATATAACCTCATTGAAAATTCAAGTCAGATTATAATTGCTTCTAACATCGCTATAGGATAAAAATTTTCATCAAAATAAATACCTTCAATTTGTGAGTAAATTTTGAAACAAATCAAGATTTTTTTATTATCACTTCACCATATTCATTAAAATTATTTCAAAACACCCACTTTATACCAATAACATTTTATCATTTGGTTTTGGAAAATTTTTCCATGTTTTATTCTTTTGAATCTGATCCAACTCTTCATTCATGTCATTAATCCACTATTGATTCTAAAAGTCATTATAAATATCTTTTTTTTCAACATTTTAATTCAAATGTGTAAGTATAACAAATTTTCATTATATTATTTTTTGAAATTTATTAATTTGATCACCAATGATGAGTTATACTTCCACCTATTTCCTAATTATAAGATTATATTTACAAAGTTATTCATCCTCACCAGAAATAATTGATTTTAAATATTATAATCATGTGGAATCACCATTGTTTAAATTACATTCTTGTTTCTTGATTACTATTTCACCTTCTTCATATTCCATACCTACATGTGTTTATAAAAATTATTCTTTATACTTTTATAAAATTTTAACATCATTAGATTTATCTAACTTCCTGGATTCTGTATTAGATCATCTATATCCTATAACTTTGGGTGAATATCCAAGAAAAATTCCATCTTCAATGCTTTGATCAAATTTCTTGGGATTATGAATTTTTTTTTGATACAGGGACTCCCAGAAACCCTTAAGAATTTTAAATTTTAAGTTTGTTGTAGGCATTTTGTAAGGATTCATATCAATACATTGTATGTTGAAAAAGTGATTGTGAATATAAATTGATGTAATCGTCCCATTTATCCATAAATATTGAGAACTCACATGTTCAATCAACATTGTAAACCCCATTTTTACCAAAACTATATTTTTATTTTAGGAACACCATTAAATTATATTTTTTAGGGTGATCGAATCTCATGTTTAATACCATGGTTGTCTAGATAACTTTTTAATACGTTATTTTTTTATTCACCACCATTATCATTTTCTAAATCATTCACTTAATATTCACATTCATTTTCAACTCTTCTCTTAAAACTCTAAAACATTTTTAGATCTTCCAATTTATATTTCAAATACATAATACAAGTAATGTGAGTAAAATAATAAATGAGGGAAATGATTTACTTATCTAAAAAAGTGGATTCTTTTCTCATTGTCCCATAAATATCAGAATTAATATATTCTAGAGGATGAGTTAAAATAATTTCAACATTCTTGTACATAGAGTATATAATTTTTAAATTTTGAAAAATTAAATAATAAAAATATCTTCTTCTTTCCATATCGGGAATATCATAAACAATTTTTTTATTTTATAAAATTTTCATGCTCCTCTAACCCATATGTCCCAACCTTTTATTCCATAATTTAGTTTCTTACATCATTCATAGGTAACACAAATTTTGAACATCGCCAGCTTAAAATAAATTCCCATTTGTATGTTGGCCTATCATAATAACTCCTTTATCTCTGACAATTTTCTAAAATATCCATATTTTCTGAAAAAAACATTATTAACATCATCTAAAATTAATGATACACTTAGAATTTTTTATTTCCTCCCATTAACAAAAAATACCATATTGGATTTTAGTTTTTCTTCCCCAATAATATCATATCTAACATCTTTGATTCTAAGAGATTCATAATTTCCAAACATCATTATTCCTTCTATAAATTCATTAAAATCATAAAACAAATATTCAAATATCCTATCATATGTGAAGATAAACCACTATCTATGATCTAGGATCATTATCAATTTGTATCTTTGAGATCATTCTCTATAACATCATGATTTTATTTTCCATTATATTTCATTCCATATGTATTTTGATATTTTTTATAAATAAGTTATTGTGATGGATGAAAAAAATACATAAATTTAAAAAATTTATAATATGTTCACATATTTAAAAAATAGTTTCGAAAGGTTGGAATTTAAATTCAATATTAACAATAACTTTTTAAAGATCCTTCTCTAATAGGATTGAATCCTCATAAAGAATTTATTCCTATTACTCATGGGATTTTTACAGTGTTGTTGACTGAACCAAAAAAAAATTCAATATGGATAAATCATTCATAATACCAGCAGCAGACATAGATAAAATACTTTCCTCTGTAACTTCCATTCAATCTAGAGTTGTAAAATTGTTTTTCTACAACATTATTATTTTCTATTATATGACTCCGTTGAACCCAAAAAGTTATTCTATCATTAAAAATCTTCTTCTTAAACTTTTATTTTCTCTCAAATTCAATAGAATAACCATTAGTAGAAACATTTTATTCATAATTTGAAATTTTTGAAACCCCTAAATTGTATACTTTGTTGATTTTTATTCAAACATGATTTTATCATATTTCATGGCATGAGGAACAAAGTTATTTTCTTATCTGATTTTGAAGATAGATTTTGTTGATATTTATCAAGTTCAAATATCATAAAACATTCTATAATTTAAGTAAAAGAGTTTTTCAAGCTTGTAACTCCCAACACACTTTTAGAGAAATTTTTTTTGAACCAGTTCTAATTTTTCCTCCTTCACTTTTATCTTCACTTCAAGAGATTTATTCTGATTATTTTATTTTTAATAGATTTATTCAATTAATGAATATCCTCTGATAACCAATATTTATTTTTAATAAAATATTTCTAACTATTTGGGATAGAAATTTTCTTTTTCCAAATTCAATATTTCTCATTAAACTATTTCAATCCTTTAGAGACATTATTTCAAATAACATTTAACAGAAAATTATAAACGGGTTTCCTCTTCTTCTTTTTCATAACTACTATTCTCATAATTAGAATAATTATCATCATTAATGTTTTTTAATAAATTTTATTATCTAGTATCGTCATGGAATTTCTCATCTTAGTTCTCACTATGATAATATTCATCATATTTATATAAAAATATTCTCCTTTTGTATTTGGATAACTTTTTATGTTTTCTATTAGAATAGGATATTAATTTGACAATATTTTTCTTCTATGATATTCTTGACCATATATCTTGTTTATAAATATCTTCTTTATCATTTCTTCATGAGTAATCTTTAAAAAATGCCGAAAGGTCCCACAGTTAAATATTTTTAGTGGTAACTTCCATTTTTTACTTTACTATACCTCTTTCCAAATTTCCTGAAAACAAGGATAAATAATTTATCAATATTTTTTTTAACCACATATTCAATGTCAGTTTCATTAGCTTCTTCATCTTCAATATTGTCATTAAATTTTTTTTCCTGGAACATTTGAATGAAAATTTTTCAATAATCTTTTTGTTTGAATATCATAACATTCTCTCTTCTCATTTCATATTTAATGAGAGTTCTATGTAAGTTATCCAAAGATATAGTTTCGGAATCTCTATCATCTAAAGATAAAACTATGTAATCAAATATATCATGAAAAATCCATATGATATGTTAAATACTATTTTAGTCTTCCATATTCTCAACAAGACATCTTATGGTGTTTACAATATCATTAACCTTTATAAAGAAGTTACCAATATATTCATACTAATCCATTTTGAGATATTTTTAATTCAACCTCCATATTTTTAACATTTCATATTTTAGCTTTACATTTCCTTCATATATATTTTTCAAAATTTCCCAAACACCTTCGGTAGTTCCTACCCCTTTTACTCAAATAAATTCACTTTTAAATAGTGAATAGGGTATGAAATTCTTATCCCCTCCACCATATTCTTTATTTATCTTATTATTAACTATAATAGGATAATTCTCATCAAGATCAAGAAATCCATCTGTAGCAGCATCCAGAATATCATAACCAAGAGACATAAGATATGTCATCCTTCTATCGTTCTAGATATGATTATTTATTCCATTAAAATTATGAATCCCCTTACTGTTCATACAATTACTATTATCTGTAACAACTTCTATTAAAACTTCATAAAAGATTAAATAAAGTAAAATTCACTTTAATACTAATAGAAAATGACCATACAGGATCAATGTAATCACTAAGAGGGGGAGGGGTTGAATTATTTATATTTATTTATTTTTTATTTTAACATTATTAACAACCTTCACATCATGTTAAAGATAATAAATTTTTCTTGCTAAAAATCCAACACATCCACAAGAACACATGTATTTATAAGGTTCGTTGTTAGGACGGAATGGAGTCTAAAATTATCCAATGATACCAACTGTAGGATCGTAATGACAATTTAGATGCTCAATATAAAATATGTGGGGTGAATTGTATACTTTAAAAATTCTTTGGGAACTTTCAATTTTGGATAGAAACCTTTCTATCGTTTAACAAGGCTAAATTGGATAACTTCACAAAAACTCTAAGTTCTAAAAACATTCTTGATTCCGGAAAAGTGATTCTGAGAATTTAATTCTGGAAAAGTGAATCCAGAAATGAAACTTAACAAAAGATTACAATGATAACGATTCTACCATAACGCGTATAGAATCTTACAAAATTATAGTACAATTATAAGTATAAGATAGTTATACTTTCTTGAACAAACAAAATGCAAATGAAAACTTGAAACAATATAAGTAACAAGTATTAAATCTTTTAACCCAATGAGAAGGGAATAAAAAAACCTTGGATAAAGGTCCCTTGATTTATACTTTCAAGAAACTATGTCTCACCCACACCAGGGTATGCCCTCAATATGAAGATCAGAGTCTATCTTGTTATCCCTACAAGCCCTCAACTTCAAGGTATTCGACACTTCCATCTTCCTCTCCCAAAAATCCCTCGAATGTACTTAGCAAAATTCAGAGTCCCACAAAGAAATTCTGAACAAGATGTTTAGTATGCACTAAGCCTGAGAGTTTCTCTCTAGAAATCACTTCCTCATCATGTTACCTCTATAGTCGTAGAATAGTTCATCAAAGATTTTAGATCTTTCAAATGAGTTTCTATTTATAATAACATTCTCAATGGTTGGATCCCAACTCCAACAGACCTATTTTTCATTCAATTTCGGAGGGACCTATATACGTGTCAATCAAACAACAGTTGGTTAGTAAATAAATGTATGACAATGTTTTATAACCAAATAATCAGTAAGAAAAAATATGGTTACTTCACTAAATTCATTTTTTGGAGTGTAAGGAAAAATGAACGTTCAGAGTTAAACCAAAAATCCATTCAGTGTCTAAAACTCAGGGAAATTCAGATTCTATCTTCAATGGAATTATGGACCTAAATTGTATAGAATTATAGAGTCTCAAATTCATGGAAATTCGGAGTATGAATTCATAAGAATTCATAGTCTAAACATACAATGTATAGAGTCTGAATTCATAAAAATTCTGAGTCTAAACTTACAAAGTTTGGAGTCTAAATTCATAATAATTAAGAGTCTGAATTTACAATGTTTTGAGTTTGAATTCATAAGAATTCGATGTCTGAACACAGAACTTTCAGAGTATAAATTCATAAGAATTTGGAGTCTGAACTCAAAATGTTCGGAGTCTGAATTCAGTGAACTCGGATCCTAAATTCGGTTCCTAAAAACATAATTCTCTCTATCTAAGTATAATTAATATTTAGATGTTCTTGATATGAAACTAATATTTGTACTTAGTCATAATATAAACAATGAAATATATGGTAAGGATAAATTTCCTTGGGGAAGGAAAATTTACTTATGAATGTAAAGCATAGGGTAAATGAAAATTGCCTAAGATAAGGTGTTTGTGATTTTCAAAACCTGAAGGAAATGTAGAGTAATAAGGAATCCTTATTGTCTCACTAAACTCCCCAATCACGAAGGAATATAACTATCATAAGGAATCCTTATTGACTCCACAATCTCCCCCATTTTAGAAAGCACCAACATCCTTACGAAAAAGAATATAAGGATTTAGAAAATATTTTTTTTTGAAAATTGAAAGTAAAACATATCACCCTCAACACATGGTAAAAGTTTAACATGACTAACTCCCCTTAGGGTTTGTAAACTCTATGGATCATATTCTATATTTCCAGAATAAGAATTACCATTTTATTGCATAAATAAAACTTCTTGGATAAGAACTCCCCCTTATATGAACTCCCTCTTACGTAGGGAAATTTCTTCTTTTCTTAGTATTCATTTTTCCTGTATCCCCCTTTGGTATTTTAAAAAAAATATTAAAGGGAATGGAAAAGAAAATATAGTACCTGAAATATTAGTATGAGAAAACAAAGTATATGAAGAGACACCCAAAATTTTCATTAGCATTTCAAAAATTTTGTACAAGGAAGGAATACAACAAAATATCAGAATTAAACATTTCTATACTTCCTTCTACTTCAGAATAAAATTCATCACAATTGTTTTCATATTCTTTAACTCCTTATGATCTTCCTCTGCTCGCTTAAGAAGTTGATCTTGATCTTCCGATTTCTTCTCTTAGGCTTTGATTTTTTCGTTCTGAGCCTTAAGAACCTCTACTTGAGCCTTCAAGGATTATTCCTACATAACTATCTTATATTCTATCTCAATCCTGATATCCCATTATCTCTTCCAACTCTTGGAAACTAAATACAAAATTTTATTCAGATCATTCACTTTCTGAATACTAGAATTTGGTTCCAGTTTTAGCTTTTCCTTGAAGCAATTTGTGAGATCCTTGATCTTCAGGTCTTCAGTGTCAAATGCATCCTTGACACTTTCTTGGAACTCATAATTATTTCTCATGTCTTCTATAGTGTTCATTGACCAACTATTCATCTTCTTGAAATTTTATTTGTGGGATTCGTAGTTTATGAAAAAAAAAATTTGAAATATGCTTCAAGATTGACACACTTATCCATCATAATGGATTCAGAATCTGATATTTGATGTAGGGTGTGTTGAAGCATATGGAATCTAGAGCCTGTACTGGGAAATATTAGTATAGTGCCAATAATATTCTTCAAGGACTGGACTACGAAGTCATGTCCTAGTGATTATGATTTTGAATCTGAGACCTTAATTTGTGGGGGATCTTTCCCTATATGAGCATCCTTCCTCTTTTTAGAACCACCAAAATTTTTCTTCTTAACCACAACTTTTATATATGTATCAATAACCACCTTTTTTACCTTATAACCCTTCGGAATGTCTTCCATATGGATAGAAGATTCATGTTCACTATCAGTTAGCTGAACAATTTTTTCTTCCTCTATCTCTTCCTTCTGAGCTCCTTCCTTAGCATATTCGGGATGAATGAAATCATGATTAGAACTTTCTTCTTCAGACATCTTATTCACATACACTTCATCCTTCCCTTTATCCTTTCCTGGAGTAGCAAGCCTTGATGATTCAGCATGAGAAGTTCAGATTGATAATTTTTCAGAAGGTATTTCCTTCTCATAAAAATCCAATAGTTTCTTAATGAGATCTTCGGTATCATCATTGGCTTCTGCTTCCTCTTCTTCTTCCTACACTAATTTTCTTGGACTTTTTCTGGAGTCACATATTTCTTTCCAAGAGTCTCAGTTAAATATTCTATCTGAAAGGATTCTGGTTCCAGAATTTTCTCAGAGGCTTTCTCAGTATCCTTTAAAATATACTACACAATCTCTGCTTCAATCATCTTCTTCTTTTGTTTCTTTTATTTTGCTTCATTTTCATGCTCATAATATTTCTTTTCTTTTAATTTTCTTGCTTCAGAAGGATCCAAACAAAATCTAGGCTCCCCATCTTTCTTATTCTTCTTGTCTTCTCTCCATTTTTATTCTACCTCATCTGGATATACTTTCTTCTTCTTGAATTTGGTGCTGCAGATTGTGTTTCCTTGGTCTCTAGGGGTTTTTCTTTTTATTAGACTTCCTTCATTATCCTCTTCCTTCCTCCCTTCTTAGATATCTCAGAGGCCTCCTGTTTCTTCAATAAGGCATCAGCTTCTTCCTCGGGAAAATCATAAAATTCTTCAGATTCTTTAGAAAAACCAACATTGATCCTTCTTAGAGTGTCTTCTCATAGTATCATGTAATTTAATTTTCATGGCATAGAACTACAAGGTATTTTGAAGGTCTCTAAACAACAAACAATGAGCTTTGAGTGAATGGATGGATAAATAATAATGTGAGCCTTCAAATTTCCATTCTTTATATTCCCAATAGTAATACAAATATTCTTAACCCTAGTAATTTTTTGTATATTAACCAAGAAATAAAAGATATACATGTTACTATTCTTCAATGTATCCTTGTACCATTTTCTCGAAATGATGAATCCTTGAACCCATAATTCGAGACTCTAGAAATTTGTTGATAAGTGAATAATTTTCAGAGTTTTAACATCTAAAATACTATGTAAATCCATATCCTTCACCTAGACAAAGCTTCCTTGGACATCTGACAGCTTATGGGAACAAAACTCTACCTCACCCTCATAGGAAACTCTAATAAAACTAGCACCCTTTGTATATGATAAGGAACATGTCTTCCCATAGCACTTAAGAGAAAAAATTTCTATGCATTCTTCCTTGAAAAAAATTACTGAATCATAGAATTCCTCTAACAAGTCCAGATATACATGATCATGAGCTCCAAGTTTCGATACAAAAACACTCTTCCATCCATTTATCTTGTTGTTCTTTGAGATGATAGAATTATACTTAGAAAGGTATTTTGGATGTACCATCTTTTCTATATAAACCTACCACTTTGAGATTGTCTTGAAAATAGACATATATTTCTGAGAAGATTCTTCTACAAACATTCATATTTGAGCAAGATCTGAGAAGTTTGGAATGATATTAATTAGAAGGGAAGTGCTTAAGCACACAAAGGTTTGAGATTCAATGTGGGACAACCATCATGGGGTCATTTATATAGACAATTGATATGACAATTCAACATCCGCACTCAATCCTACGGTTGAGAAAACTTGTCCTCGGATCTGATTGTTGAAATGATATCCTAAAGGAAATCTTGATAGAATCTGATATTTTGAGGTTTTTAATGGAAAACATTCAGATTTAAGGGAAAAATTAGAATTTAACAACAGATTAAAATACAAAAAAGTAATGGATGATTTCAAAAAAATTAAGAAATGAAAAATTACCTTTCAGATTGCAGTGAAGATTATTCGTAATGGGATAATTTTTCTTAAAGAACATTAGATTCTGAATTTTTTTATTATGAAAATTTTTATTATGAAAAAATTCATTACGAAAATCATCATTATGAAAATTTTAAGTAATAAAATCTTCATTATGAAAATTTTTTGTACGAAAATCTTCATTTCAAAAATTTTAACTAAGAAAAAAAATTAGACTACGAAGAAAAAATATAGACTACAAAAAAATTAGACTGAAAATTTTAGACAACGAAAAATTTAGACTACAAAAAAATTTTGATCTAACAAACAAATGTTCTCCCCCTATGAAAAGTAGTTTCTTACTATAAGGAGATTGTTTCAAAAGTATGTTAACATTTAAAATTACATTATGGTAATCATTCTTAACTTCTATTTAATGTATTCGAATCTATTAGTGGGTAATGATTTTGTGAAAATATCATCAATTTGATCTTGCATTCCGATAAATTGAAGAATGATATCTCATTTTTATGTGTGATACCTAAGAAAATAATGCCTAATATCTATGTGTTTTTCATGAGAGTGATGTGAAAGGTTTTTACTTAAGGCAATGTCACTAGTATTATCACACAAAATTAGTGTTTTGGTAAAACACATACCATAGTCTATGAGTGTGTGTTGCATCCACAACACATGAGCACAACAACTTACAGCTACTACATATTCCGCTTCAGCAGTGGAAAGTGCTATTGATTGTTACTTATTTCAAGACCAAGAAACTAATGAATCTCCTAAGAAATGACATGTTCTGAATGTACTTTTCATTTAAATTCTACATCCATCAAAATCAGCATCCGTAAAACATTTTAATACAAAATCATTTCTATAAGTATAAAAGAGTCCAAGATCCATGGTTCCCTTTAAGGGGCGAAAAATTATTTTCAATACCTTTAATTGAGATTCCTTATGATTGTATTGATATCTTGCACATAAGAATACCGAAAACATTAATTCTGGATGACTAGATGTCATGTAAAGTAGACTTCCTATCATACCTCTAAAAGATGTTTGATCGACTGGTTTCCTAGCTTCATAAAGATCAAGTGTATTTGAGGTACCAATGGGAGTACTTATACTCTTAGTTTTGTCATATCCATGCATTTTAAAAAGAACTTTAATATACATATGTTGGGATATATAGATTCCTTCTTGTTTTTGAGAAATTTGAAAACCAAAAAAAAATGTTAACTCACCCATAATACTCATTTCAAAATCATATTTCATAAGATCAACAAAGTAATTTGTTAAAGATTGATGATTATAACCAAATATAATGTCATCAACATAAATTTGAAGAATTAGAACATTTTTCTTATCATTATTTACAAAAAGGTTTGGATTAGAATTTCCCATAACATGGTTATTTTGAATCAATAATCTTATAGGTCTATCATTCCAAGCTCGAGGGTCTTTTTTAAGTCTATATAAATCTTTGGTAAGTTTAAAAACGTGTTCATGATGTTTTGTATCATCAAAAATATGAGTTTGTTCAACAAAAACTTCCTCTTGAACATAATAGTTAAGGAAAGAACATTTAACATCCATTTGAAAATGTTTGAAATTGATAAAAGATGAAAAGACAAGTAGAATAATAATAAATTGAGGTCTAGATACTGGGGCATAGGTTTCTTCATAGTCTATTCCTTCTTATTGATTATAGCCTTTAGCAACCAATCTAACTTTATTTATTACAATGATTCCATTTTCATCACACTTATTTCTGAAAACCCATTTTACTCCAATAATATAAGTTTACTTAGATCATTCAACCATGGTACATACATAATTCTTTTAGAATTCATTTATCTCATCTTGCATATCTTTAATCCAATAATCATCACATAAAGCTTCATCAGTGAATTTTTTGTTCTAATTTGGAAAGGAATGCTAGATGTTCTACTTCATTTCATGAGGAACTTCTTGTCCTTATAGGTTGATTTACATTACCAATGATACTATCACTGGGATGATTCTAAGAAACAAATGATTTGGGTTTTTTAAAACCTGTTCATCACCGATGGGTAGAAAGTCTTCTAGGGTAAATGTTTCAGAATTATCTTCTTGGACATTTTCCTTATCAGATGGATCTTCTAACAAATACTGATAATCAGTTTTTTAAAACATATCTGAAGATGTAGGTTGAGGTTGTTTAAAAACAAAAGGATTAGTTTCATCAAATTTAACATGTACTTTGTATTCAACAATACAAGTATTTTTATTGAAAACTCTATAATCCTTA
The DNA here is from genome assembly GCA_963277665.1 of Viscum album. Taxonomy (NCBI): domain Eukaryota; kingdom Viridiplantae; phylum Streptophyta; class Magnoliopsida; order Santalales; family Viscaceae; genus Viscum; species Viscum album. The sequence continues at coordinate 369,872,655 of OY728160.1, read as the reverse complement.
GATGTTGTAGACTACCCTAAGAAAATTCCTTCGTCATATTTTGGTGTGAATTTGTGTAGATTATATTTAGTATTCAGAATGAATACCTTGCAACCAAAATTCTAGATACAGGAAAGTCTTGGTTTTCTACCATTCCATTACTCATAAAGAGTTTTCTTAAGAAAATGTATAATCAAAACACGATTTATATTATAACAATAAGTACTTACGGCTTCAGCCCAAAAATGTTTGGCTCTAGAAGACTCAATCAACATGGTTCTTGTTACCTCCTAAATAATACGATTTCTTCTTTCAACAACACCAATTTATTGAGGTGTTCTGGGTGTTGAGAATTAATGGGTAATGCCTTTTATACTACAAAAGGTTTCAAAATCAGAGTGTCGAAATTCTCCTCCACGATCACTATGAATAGTTATCAAGGGAAGGTTTTTCTCATTTTAAACTTGTTCTCTAAAACATTTGAAATGAGAAAAATCTTCAACTTTCTTTACTATAAAATAGTCCCACTTAAATCTAGTGTAATCATCAACTAAGACAAATACAAAATATTTTCCTCCAATGCTCCCATTTTCTATTGGACCAAAAAGATCCATTTAGTGTCTAAAACTCATAGAAATTCAGATTCAGTCTTCAATGGGATTTGGGACCTGAATTCTATAGATTTCTGGAGTCATAATTTCAAGGAAATTCAGAGTCTAAATTTAAAATAATTTGGAGTATGAACATACTATGTTTGGAGTCTGAATTCATAAGAATTTGGAGTCTGAACAAACAATGTTCATAGTTTGAATTCATAAGAATTCAGAGTCTGAATCCAGAATTTTCTAAGTCTGAAATCATAAGAATTTAGTGTCTGAACTAAGAATGTTCAGAGTCTGAATTCATGGAACTCTGTACCTAAATTTGGATCCTGAAAACCAAATCCTTTATATCTAAGTATATATAAGATTCTGAAGTTTTTCATATGAAACTGATATTTCTACATATTAATAATATAAAAAATAAAAAATATGGTAAGGATAAATTTCCTTGAGGAAGGAAAATATCCTTATGAAAGTAAATCATAGGGTAAATGAGTGTCTCCTTAAGATAGTGTTTTTTATTTTCAAAACATGATGGAAAGATAGTGTAATAAGGAAACCTTATTTAATTACCAAACTCCCCAAACATAAAGGAGTGGAAAAGTCATAAGGAAACCTTATTGACTCAACATTCACTTCTCAATATTATTATCCATTCCATGGAGTGGTTTGGATATTATCAAATACCAAAAAATACACTAGAAAAACATACTTTTGTGTGGATAAAACAAGTTAAAAATATTCTTACACTAGTGTAGCACTATAAACAAAACCATAGTTCATGTATTTATTATAGAATAGAATATTTAAATAATATGTTGTGAAAATTTTAGAAACCATAAACAATTTCTTTAAAACATTGTCACATTACTACTTCAACAACGTTCATTTTTTAACTTTTCCAAACAAATCTGCACTTTCCAACCTGGTAGTAGGTACAAACAAATTCTGCAGGCGTCATACAGAACTCAGTTTGACCACTCACTCTAATTCCTCTAACTAAATATTCTATCCAGAAACATGTATGATTGTTCAATATAATTTTTTATCCTAATCCAATGAGTCATCATTAACACTCTTATGATGAAATATTCTCTAGCCATAACTTATCTAAATATACATTTTTTGATCACAAATTCTATATCCAGAAACTAGTTTGAAACCAGAATCTGATAGCTCCACTTTTTTTAGATATAAATAGTGTCCATGTACGATTTACTTTCACCCATTTATTTAGGTATGCTCAAAACAAAAAATTAGGTCACCCAAAATAATTTACCCACTCAAATAAATTCATATATTTGAATTAATTTAGAAATTAGAACATCATTTAACCACTTCTAAAAAACCTCTCAACACTTCTATATTCTTCTTGGATCATCTTGAATTATTCATAACATCATACTTTTTAACCACACTTGAATAAGAACATTATGTGTTCTTAGTCTAGAAACTGGTATTCTAGAACATTTCATTCTGAAACCTTATTTTTCTTTTCAATTCCATTGACCCAATAACAAATAAGTGGAATAGAATAACTCTCACTTCAATGCCCCAACCCAAATGAACATATTTTAAAAAACATCATTCCAACTTATAAATACTTCATAAAAATTTTCATGTACATTATTCATTTTTTAAAATTATTCTCAGACCAATGAAATTTTTTCCCGTAAAGAACCAGAAATCTTGTGGAATAGTATTTCATAAATACATGGGAATTTTACTAGCCCGCAGTTTCTTGACGGCACCTGATTCTGAGGCCTGGTGTGCCCAAATTCAATTTCTTAAGTTTTGTTCGGGTACGTTCTGTAAACATATGTGAGTGATTTTGAATCTTTTGAACTGGTGCTCGGAATTGAAATCGGAGGACACCGTTGAACACACATCGTCGGTATTCTCTTAAGGAGATATTTACCGTAGTTTCATTTTATCGGGAATGGAAGTTAATTATTGGGATTCTTAATAAATTAAATAAAATTAGGTGTGACATAATGTTATTTTATGTGGTGGTTAATATCTCCAAAGGGAAGTTATAGGTGGGGCCCACCCCCCTCCCCCCCCCCCCACCAGATAACCTCCCATGTGAGGATAATGTGTTGTGTGGCCCACATGAACACAAAACCCCTCAAATCCCCTTGAATTTCTAAAAGCCACAACCCTCCTAATTTAATTTTGAAACCCTACACCTCCCTTCATTTAAATTTTAAACCTTTTATATTCTCTCATTAAAGTGCCAACACCTATGATTAATTAGTTCCACACTTAATTAATGTATTTGTGTTCTTTTGATTTTATTTTTCCAACATTAAAAGAATATATCAAATTATTTTAATTGGGTTGGGATAAACATGGTTGGGAAGATGAAGGAGAGGAGGAAAACTCTTGGAGGAATAATACCATCTCGACAAAGAACACATTTCTCCAACGAAGAATGACGTTCTCACCGACATAGAATGAGGAAAATGCTCGAGCCTGAGACCGGCGAAATGTGACAGGTGCAACGTACGATGTCATCTTCTAATTCTATTCTCGTGACACCATCAAGCAAACTTTGAAATCTAGGTAGGGTTTGAAATTCGAGGTTGAATACCTTTCTTTTATGTTCTTCTTATTCCTTGGATAAAAATAACAATCGCGGATCGACCATCAGAACATGTCGATCCACAAGAACAAATGTTGATTGTGGGATGGGTTACAGATTAAGATGGGGTTTGTTTCTGGTTCAATTTTATGTTGTATTACTGTTTGAGCCTTTAACATGGAGGGTACGGGCTAACGAACAAGTTCGGACCCTCCACCAATTTGTTCTTGATGCGCGGTTTGATGGGAAACAGGTGAACGGAATGGAAACCCAGATTTTAGGCCATTGTAGTAAAGAACAGGACCCGAGGAGGCCCTGGGAACATGCGGAAGGAAAAAAGGACCACCAGAAAAACTCTGGCGGCCCGCGGAGGAGCACATAGGTGCCCCTTGCATGCCATCGGTGGAAGGCCGCCGCAACACTGGCCGTGGTGGTGGAGCACAACCAGCATCCGCGGGTTCTGGGAAGGCAGGGCGGTGCCTTCTAGCGCTGCCATTATGGGACACCAAGGTGCTAGAACCCCCCCTGCTCCGTTATTTGCACGTAACGTAATTGGACGGCTGGACGAGTTATGGCCAGTTGCGCGGGTCGGGCCGCCCTCACGAGGATCATGCCACAGCCACCAGGTTGGGCCACCAGCAATGGGTTCCGGGCCTCCATCGCACGGGGCGGGCCACATCCACTGTTCTAGGTCGTGTCCACCAGGCCGGACCTAGATCCTAGTTGGGTCGACCCGGTTTGGGCCGACCCAGGGCAGGTTGTGCCGGGTCGGACTGGACCCAAACCCCCCTCTTCATACTACTTTTGGTTTTTCACCCATAACATGAGTTACGGACCTCTGATCGATGAACCTTTAGTTGAGTATAATTTCATGGATCGAGAAGGTTGTTTCAGTATATCACACTCATGGATTAGGCACATTTTGGGTATGATCGGGTTGGTTCGACCCCGTAACCAATCGGGCCCTCGGAACAAAAATTCTTATGACATAAGGACTGGACATCCGATTGACATGCCGTATACTATGTTTGATTCCTTTTGATGAGATGGTCCTTTTGGCATACTTCACATAGGATTTGTATGTGGTTAGAGTATGGATGTGTTGGATTGTTCTTAAAATCCAATCGTCCCCTTGGATCGGAAATGCCAATAACTCTCAAACTGGGTGTTTGAATGACACATCGTCTGTTGTGTTGGGTTCCTTATGATTATAAGGAACTACGAGATACATCAAATCTGGAATTTTTGATATTTGATGTATCGAAACATGGATTGAGGAGCGGACCCTCCTGGAATCGAGCATGTTGTATGCGGGAACCCTAGGGTTGGTTGTGACTAAGATTACGGAATCCTCCGTGGGTTCAATAGTGACAACTTCTATACCAGGATCCTACGTGGGATTGAAAGTGAAAACTACTATACCGGAATTCTATGTGGGTTTGACATTGACGACTTCTATACCAGGATCCTACGTGGGTTCGATAGTGATAACTATTGTACCAGAATCCTATGTGGGTTCGACAGTGATGACTTTTGTACCAAGATCCTACGTGGGTTCGACAATGAATACTACTGTACTAAAATCCAATGTGGGTTCGACAGTGAAAAATTCTATACCAGGATCCTACGTGGGCCCCATAGTGATGATTAATGTACTGAAATCCTATGTGGGTTCGACAATGATGACTTCTATGATTAGATCCTATGTGGGTTCAACAATGCGGGTATTGTTCCAGGATCCTGCATGGGATCGATAGAGGATATGATTCAGAGGACACATCTAATCATCTCTACCACACTTTGTGAGTTGTATACCTGTGTGAGCTGAGTCATGTCTTTAAACCATTATCAACGTGGTGATTTAATTCACTTCCTGTGTGGATTGTGTTGTGATTGGGCTCGAGTGTTGTAGTCGGGCTCTGACTGGTAACTTAGGTATATGTATTGGAATATACCTAAGTAGGGTTGGTTGATACTTCATGATTGCATCTTTCTACTTTGGTTTTTCCTTTTTGGATTTTCTAAGACCATGAGGGTCTCAGGGTCCCTACTGAGTGTCATTATACTCACCCCTACACGGGATATGCCTACAACTCGTTGTGTTAGAAGTAGACGATGGACATCACTGAACGAGGTGGAGTGTTGAGAATTAGACGGTACCCGGAGGTGGACCTCACGACGAGTCGGTACCCGAAGGAGGCGGACAGATTTGGAGCACTGAGGAGGCTATCTGTACCTACCCATCATGTAGGATCTGTGGTGGAAGATCCAAGAGATTCTAGGCACTTTCCAGCTATTTGTCTTTTTAGTTGTAGTTGTTTGTCCTTTCCTTGTACTTTACTGTTGGGCTTGTATTTCCGGCCTATGTACTTTTTATTACTTTTTCTATTTTTAGTTATTTCATAGAGTTTTCTTCCGCTTGTTCTCTGGTTGTGTTTGTTTTCAATTATAAAGGTAATGCCTTCCCAGTTTAGGGATTTATTCCTTTGGTGCTAGATGCCAACCCCTGACCTATGGAAGGTGCGCTTGGAGTAGTTAGGACATGTGCCCCGGGGGATGGGTCGTCACAAATTGGTATCAGAGGAGTCAGTTCTACCACAGAACTTAAGACTTTGATCTATTTTACTGTGATGAAATAGTGTTAAGAGTATTTAGTGTGGTTTTCAGTCCATGAAGTCCAGTGTTTTTGTGGAGACCTACGTATCCATACACCGGGACCATGACATCTGATTTCCTACTCAGTGCATGAAAACACTGATTTCGTGAGTATTTGAAGAGTTTCTTTTGGGTTCTCTTTGAGTCATCACACCAGGTATAACTTTTTTACCGTGGTTAATCTGTTCCTCATCAGGATGCCACTGCATAGACAGCCAGCTGGGGTTTCCCAGAAAGTACACGATGACGGCCCACTCAGAGACAGGGCTTCGGTTTAGGGCCCTCTTACATTGTTGGCACCTTCGGGTTGTGTACCAACAGCACCACCTCCAGTTGGATAGTAGATGCCACCAGCCGCATTGGATGGTGGTGCACGCCGACTTAGCACATTTTACGAGTTCCAGTAGTAGAGGCCTCTAAGGTTTTGAGGTGAGATAGATACCAACGCATCTGAGGGCTAGCTAGAGGTGATTGCTATAGTTTTCTCCCAATTTTAGACACCAGAAGAGAATATGGTGATCATAGCTACTTGAATTTTTCAGTGAGTGACCATGAAGATGGTCCACATAGTGATGAGGTTTCGGTACATGGACCATTTTTTGAGATAGTATCTTTGGGTAGTGTGTCAGCTATATCAATGCATGATGGTCAACAGTTGCAACTGGTAGTTCCTGTAGAGGACACTTGTATGCTTAGTTCCTCACACGTGTTTCAGTATCAGATATGCCACATGTTCTGAGTTGAGCCTAACCGACAGGCGGCTGAGGTCTGGCTTGAGAAGGTGGCTATGAGTTTTCTAGAGATTATGCAGTTTCTGCAGGATGACGAGTTTGTAGCTGAGTATTCATCAAAGCATTCCGATCTTTCCTGTTACTCGATGAATATGATATGATCAGTGATTTAGATCTCAGACCTCTGAGCGAGGTGCGTTTAAGGATATCCGGGCAAGCACTTTTTCCTCTATGCATTCCTAATTTATGTTAGGGTGCTAGAGAGAACCTTTGGGATTGAATGTTCAGGGGCTGAGCGGATACAACCAGTGAATGTTATCAGTTAGAAAGCACGACACTGGCACCAGTCTCAGAGACTTGAGCGTGTAGAATGGTTCGAGAAGAGAAAATGTAAAGGATAGATGAATGTGTAGGGAAAAAGACGTGGAAGTATAGCTAGGAGAGTAGCATGAGGTGGTAAAAATTTCGGCATGTTACAACCACCCGCCATTGTAGTCCCTGCTATGCTCATGGAGCTGCATGGAAGCGGAAGAGAGTAGCTTCATGTGGTCAAGGAGTGTGAACCCATGGATCTAAAAATGATTTGAGGTACAGTCTATGTCTACTACTAGCTGTCGTATCAATAAATATTGGTACTAATCATCCCATCCTTCCACAAATATTATCCCAGGCCTAGAGTTTGCAGTTAAGCCTTTGACTTAACCCTCACATCTGGAGATACCTTCGGGAGGAGACTTGAAAATAACACTTACGCCGACGGTGTGATATGACCCTTGAGGCAAGAGTTTCGGTTGGAACATCTTGGTGGTAGAGTCAAGGCGTTACGCCATTAGTTTAGGTATGGATTGGGCAACCACTGTTCATACACTGATTGACTGTATTAGGCAAACAGTTGTGGTTTATCTACAACGCTGGGATGGGGTTTTACTTGGTCGGCGAAAAGGAAAACCCTAGCAGTACAGGATGGAATCACGCATAAGAGGGTGCAGTCAATCACTCAAGAGTCTTCCAGACATACCTTTCTGCCAGAAGTCTCTAGAGTAGAAGCACCACTATCATCTTTGATGAAGAAGTAGAACCCCTTCGTATGGTCAGAGAGATGCCAGCAGAGCATTCAAGAGCCGAGGGAGAGTCTGACTAGTGCCCAATCTTGAGACTTCCAGAGGAGAGTGTTGGGTACATAGTTTACTATGATGCATCAGGGACCAGACTTGGTTGTGTCCTGATGCATGAGTGACCAGTGATCATGTGTGGTTCATGGCAGTTGAGACTGCATGAGAAAAACTAAATTATGCAAGACCTAGAGATCTAGTATACAGTTTCTAGGTGAGGCGATAGATCAGTTGTCTACTTTACTAATATCATTTGTGGATAGAGTTGGAGAAACCTTTATTCTGTCTCTTACAGTCACTCCACCACTTCTTCAGCAAGTCAGGGAGGCGTAGTGTGGGAATACTGACTGTGGGACACGACGTGATCAGATATCCACAGGACAGGCACCTAACTTATTTTCAGAAGGTGGGTAGCACATCATCCTCTTTAGATAATGTACTATGGTACCGGTTTCACTTCAAGAGGAAGTGTTGATAGAGATACAAAAATCTCCTTTAGAGGTACATCCAGTAGACAGAGACCTTTAGGATTTGATGATGGCGACCACGTCTTTCTACGGGTCTCACGTTGACGAGGAATTTGGAGATTTACCGAGGGGAAAGTTAACTTCATGATTCTTCAGACCTTTTCAGGTCCATAGTAGGGTAAGTGAGGTCGCCTACCGCTTGTCCCTTCCACCTTAGTTGCACCGAGTGCACGATGTTTTCCACGTATCTTAGCTGAGAAGATACGTGCACGATCCGCCCCACATTATTGGCCATAGGGAGCTAGATATCAATGATGGGGCGACATTCACAGAGGTTCCAACTGATATTGACGGATGATAGGAGCGGGTCCAACGTGGATGGTCGAATCATCTAGTGCGTGTTCGCTGGCAACAAGAGAACCTCCACGGGTGCACATGGGAGCGGGAGGACAGATCCATGCTCAGTACCCCCATTTGTTCCCTTAGTGTGTGTTGTAGATTATGGCGACATAAATCCCTCAGGTGAGGACAATGTAAAGACACAAAAATTATGTGGAAAATTTTTTCTTAAATAAATGGTAATTTTATGATAATGCAGTTTCTGACGGCACCTGATTCCGAGGCCTGGTGTGCCCTGAATCAATTTCTATTGTTTTGTTTTTGTATGTTAAGTAAATGTACAAGCAGGATGTTGTATCTTTTTAACCGGTGCTAGGAATTGAAATCTAAGGACACTGATTAACTGGCAGCACATGTATTCATTTAAGGATACCTTTACCGTAGTTACGTTTTATCGGGATTGGAAGTTAATTATTGGGATTCTTAATAAATTAAATAAAATATGTGTGACATATTTTTATTTTATGTGGTGGTTATTTTTTCCATAGGGATGTTAGAGGTGCCCCCCCACCCCTACATAACCTCCCATGTGAGGATAATGTGTGGAGAGGCCTACATGAACACCAAACCCCTCAACTCCTCTTGAATTTATTAAAGACACTACTCCCACAATTTAATGTTGAATCTCTCCACCTCCCATCATTAAAATTTTAATCCTTCCATCTTCTCCCATTAAAGTGCCAACACCTAAGATTAATTAATGCCACACGTAATTAATCTTTTTTTGTTCTTTTGATTTTATTTTTCCAACATTAAAATATGTGATTGCATTCTTTTAATTGGGTTGGAATAAACGTTGTTGGGAGAACGAAGGAGAGGAGGAGAACTCTTGGAGGAATAATACCCTCTTGATGAAGAATGCCATTCACCAACGAAGAACGACATTCTCTCTGATGTAGAACGAGGAAGACACTCGAGCCCAGGATCAGTGGCGTTTGATGGGCACAACGTACGACATATTTTTCGAATTCCCTTCCCACGACACCATCAAGTGAACTTTGAAATCGAAGTAGGGTTTAATATTTTAGGTTGAATACCTTTCTTTTATGTTCTTCTTTTTCCTTGGATAAAAACAACAACCTTGGATCGACCCCCTGAACATGTCGATCTGTAGAATAGATGTTGATTGAGGGATGGGTTAGAGATAATGTTGGGGTTTGTTTCTAGTTCAATCGTATGCTGGATTACTCTTTGAGAATTTAACGTAGAGGGAATGAGCTAACGAAGAAGTCTGGACCCTTCGCCAATTTGTCCATGATGCACAGTTTAATGGGAGACTGGTGAACAGAATGGAAACCTTGATTTGAGGTCGTCACAATGAAGAACAGGACCCGAGGAGCTCATGGGCACAAAAGGGATTCAAAATGGACCACCGGAATGACTTCAGTGGCCAATGGAGGGGTATACCGGCGCGGTTCTCCAGCGCGGTGGTGCAGGTGACCAGAGGCGACGGCCTGCACCGGCTGACCGCCTGGGGGTGGCGGCACCCCTCACATGCCATCGGTGGAAGTCGGTTGCGGCACCGGCCGTGATGGTGGAGAGGAACCCACATCTGTGGGTGTCGGGAAGGCCGGGCGGCCCCAACAGGCGCCGCTATTATGGGACACCCCCCCCCCTCGCCCCACTCTGCGACTTGCGTGTAACATGCTCGGCCGGCCGTGCGGGTCCGGCCGCAATCGCCAGGTCAGGCATCCCGCCATGTGGGTTGTGCCATGCACTCACAGGCCAAACCTAGATCTGGGTTGAGTCGACCCGGTTCAGGCCGACCCAGGGCAGGTTGGGCTGGGTCGGACCAGACCCAAGCCCCCCTTATCGGACCACTTTTGGTTTTTCAGCCATAACATGAGCTACGGACCTCTGATCGACGCACCATCATTCGTTTAGGATTATTTTTATTGAGATGGTAGTTTTTTTATATCACAATCAATTATGTGAAAAAATTTGGGTATGGCCGGGTTGGTTCGAACCCGAATCCAACGTGGCCCTCGGAGCGGAAACACTTATAACATAAGGGTCAAACGTCCGATTGATGTGTCGTAAACTATGTTGGATTCCTTTTGAGGAGATGGTAATTTTGGAATACTCCATATAGGATTCCGATGAGGTTAGAGTATGGCCGGGTTGGATTGTACCCAAAATCCAACCAGCCCCTTGGAACAGAAATGCCAATAAGTCTCAAATCGGGCATCATATTGACACACCGTCTGTCGTGTTGGATTCCTTATGATGAGAAGGAACTACGGGATACATCAAATCATGAAATCATGATAGTTGATGTATCGACACTTGGATCGAGGAGAGGACCCTCCCGGAATCGAGTGTGTTGTGTGCGGGAACGCTAGGGCTGGCTGCAACTGAGATGATGGAATCCTTTGTGGGTTCGACAAGGATGACTTATGTACCAGGATCCTATGTGGGTTTGACAGTGATAAATACTGTACAGGAATCCTACATGGGTCCGACAGTTATGTCTTCTATACTAGGATCTTACGTGGGTTCAAGAGTGAAATCTACTATACCATAATCCTACATGGGTTTGACAGTGACGACTTCTGTACCAAGATCCTACGTGGGTTGGACAATGATAACTAATGTACTGGAATCCTATGAAGGTTCGACAGTGATGAATTCTATACCAAGATCATGTGTGGGTTTGAAAATTATGATTGTTGTACCATAATCCTACGTGGGTACCATAGTGACAACTTCTGTGCTAGGATCCTATGTGGGTTTGACAGCGCTGATATTTTTCCAGGATCATACGTGGGTTTGACAGAGGAGATGATTCAGAGGCTACATATAATCATCTCAACCCTCTTCATGAGTTGTATAACTATGTGATATAAGTCATTTCTTTCAACCATTATCAATATGGTGAATTACTTTACTTCCTTTGTGGACTGGGATGTGATTGGGCAAGAGAGTTGGAGCTGGGTTGTGACTGGTAACTTAGGTATATGTATGGGCATATACCTAAGAAGGGTTGGTAGATACATTGTTATAGTATCTTTATTATTTGGTTTATCCTTTATGGATTTTGTGAGACCTTGATGGTCTCGGGGTCCCTACTGAGTGTCGTTATACGCACCCCTACACGGGTTATGCCCGTACCTTGTTGTGTTGGATGCAGACGACAGACAACACTGACCGAGACGGAGTGTATGAGGACTGGATAGTACCCGAAGGTGGACCTCACGATGAGTCGATACCCAGAGGAGATGGAAGAACATGGATCCCTGAGGAGGCTATCTGTACCTACCCATCAGATAGGATCTGTGGTGGATGATCCAGAAGCTGCTAGGCACCTTCCAGCTATTTTTCTTTTTAGTTTTACCTATTTTTCCTTTCCAAGTACTTTAATGTTGGTCTTGTATTTTCGGCCCTTGTACTTTCCTGCACTTCTTCTGTATTCAGTTACTACTTAGAGTTTTCTTCTTCTTGTTCTCTAGTTGTGTTTGTTTTTAGTTATAAAGGCAATGCCTTCCCAGTTTAGGGATTTAAGCCTTTGGTGTTAGACGCCATCCCCTAGCCTATGGAAGGCGGGCTTGGGGTAGTTAGGACACGGACCCCAGGGGACGGGTCATGACATGTCCAATGAAACTCACCATCCAATGACTTATTAGTGTCAAATAGAAAATCTAATGATTCATATAAACTTATCACCTAATGGATTGGTAATTAAAATCTATTCTAATATATCAGTCTTTGAATCCCACCTATTGAATTAGTGAAAACAACTCATCTATTCAATTAGTGTTAGAAACTTTTCATTCAGGATTAATGACCCAATTCGATTTCATAAAATTTGGGAAATATTATTTTCTATGTCTCATGGAACTCTACATATATTTATTCTCAAACTAATGATAAGAATCCAAAAAATAACAACTTCATAAAAACACCAAAGATTCTTATTTCTATGTTATTATTCAAACTCCTACTTCTATCATTAATTCTTCTTGATTTTAGGAACATTGATATTGAAAAATCATCATCTGACTTATGTTGGAAACTTATAAGAAATTAAATCTTTTCAAAACATCTGATCTTTAAATGAAAATATCAATTTGATAAAAAATATTTCAAAAAACATCTATTAAATAAAATTAAATTAATTCCTATTCAACATTAAAACCTATCGAAGAAAACTATATATACCCAAAAAAGATATATCCTCTTCTTGTAAACCTCTTGGATAAATAATTTTTTTTGAGAAATCATGATGTTGATAACTTTAATCATAGAAAATAATTGTTAGATTTAGTTATTTTGAACGTATTGAATTAAATTATGTATTTGATATAACTCCTTGTTATGTTTAAAAAATATCCATTCTAGAAAGATAATTTTGGAAAAATATATACCCAAACAACATCTTCAGAACATAAAATAATAATTGATGGAATTTCTTAAGAAATTTGAGTCTGATTATATGAGTCCAAAACCTTCTTCTGATCACCAAAATACACAAATTTAAGGTTTTCTATCATAATAACAACACAAGGAATCACATGCAAAAAAACTTTTTCCCAACAAATCCTCTAAAAAACATGGTCCCAAAAATTTTCATATATGGATTTAATCACATATCTCCATTAATAAATTTTCTTAAAACACCCTTATATAGCCAAATATGATTATTCTATAATATTCATACCTTATACCTTTTCATATGAATATTTCCCCATGCAGCCAAATTCATTTATTTCATTGTAATACCCTTATGTATGACATCTATGTAGCTAATTTTGGATACATACTAAATTCACTTATGTGGGAAAACCCTTATATGGATACTTATCCATTTTACAAGAGATCTATTTTTCTTCCCTATGTGAATTAACTACATGATAAAAACTAACCTACTGCATGTTGAAAATAAGTTGTCGCATGATGGACTTTGAAATACCACATGTGTGATTATTAACACCCATTATATTTTCAATGATAAAAAAACATATTAATCCATATCCTTTCAAAAAAATCAATTATCATTCATGAAACATTTAATGAAATACGTAAATGATGTCAACTAATTATTTTTCAAATTTGGCCATCTTGATTCTAATTCCATGTATCCATGCTTTTTCTTCATTGAAACAATCCTCCAAACACTATAAAACCTTACCCTTTACAAATATATACAAAACATTCACCACACACATATATAAAATATTTTGTATTCTATGAAAAATATTTTCAACACTCATTCATAATAATTCTTTTTCAATATTTTCATATTGTTTACAAATAAAATCACCTAGAACCGTGGTTACAAGACCCCCTTGTATTTATATTGAAAATATCTAATAATAGCATACTTCTCTCTCTCCCCCGTTATTAATAAAATTAAAATGTACTTCTTGTCTTCTTCTTTAGGTAATATCAACACCATGTTTTAAAACTCTTATTTATTCTCATTAACCCTGTTCCAAAAATTATGTGTACAAAATTTTTCAAAGAAACACATCACCATATACTACATGAAGGTCTCCAAATTTATAAAAAATTATAGTACCCACTTAGTAGTTGACAAAATAACATTATCATCCATCCTTTCTTCAATGCTAAATATTATTCTATATTATAGTTTTATTCCTTTTTTTAGACTCCAATGAATTAATGAATTCGTTGGAAAATAATTTTCAACTAATCATTTAAGTTTATTAAGTTTCAACTCAGTGTATGAAATATGATTCAATGTAAACATTTTCAATGTATTCAATTATAAATTCACTAAATATTCTTCAACTATATACAACATGAACACTTTCATTGCCTAATACCTCAAGAAATCTCTCACAAGAAAATAGTTATTTTTTTAACATTAAAACACATTAATGAGTAACAAACCACGTTCAACATTAATAGATATCTTTTTTCAATATAAACAAGGAGATAACACTTTTATTTTATATGTCTTCATAAGGAACCTTATTTCATTTATAGGTGGTTAAATAACATAAAAACTCACATCTTCAACTCCCCATGAGTGGTTTTACGTTATGGAAACCACTTATTGAAAGGGTTTTATCATGGGAGGCACTTGTTGTGGCCACTTATTATTAATGTTCTCTAATTTGAGAATAATTGAATTATCCTTAAAAAACTTATATTACCCCATCATGTTAGTACATAACTAATACATAATAAATATTTAATTTCATTACTTATCTATGTATTATTCATCAATTCCTTGGGGTCATATGTCATAAAATAGGTCCAAAAGTTATTTTGAGAAACATAAAATAATGTATTACTACTTTTTAGAAGTATTAATACATGTATTTGACTCTTTTATTACTTACCATCAGCCTTGGTATCCAATTTTCCATGAAATATTTGTATTTGAAAATTAATTCCTATATACAAGGATATATTTGGTATGAATATATAACTTCCAACTTAACTTATGTTATTTGAAAAATTTTAGAACATAGAACCAAAACCATAATGCATAGTCCTTTATTTCCCCATATTAACAAACCCTTAACCTTTATAATTTCTCTCACATAACTTAAAATCCAGATTTTTTTATACATTATTCGATCAAGTATATTTATTAAATTTTCCATAAACATAATCAAACATTCCCTTTTTTGTAAAAACACCCCATTGATCATATGTCTCCCTTAATCATGCATCACTCTAAGAATTATATATGACAATAAATCTAAAGGGGATAGGTATACCTCAAAACATCCTTGGTGTAAGGATTATGCTTATTCATAGTGAACAAACTTGTTTCTCCTTAATATCCTCCAATCCTTGATAGTTTTTAATTTTTCATCATCACTTGTGAATATTTTATCTAGGATGTTCTCTCCTAGATTCTATAAATTACGTTGATTGGATTTTTTATCCATTGTGTGTGTGAACCCACCTATATGTATCTCTTCTCTTGATGTATTATGCTTGCTTCCAACATCATGCCTTCTCTATTAATGGGGGTTTTATCCAAAAAAAATTACCTATTTCTATATGGTGTGATATGAAATACTACTATAGAATATATTTATCAATTATTCTTATTTAATGTCCATGAGATTCATTTCATACTTTACATCCTTGGGGAATCCATCCTTAAATTATTTCCCCTTTATCCTGAAACTTGAATAGTAACCTCTGAATTCTTTGGATTCCAGTTATCATATCATTCCCAATAAGATATATTTTTTGGTTTCAAATTGATAGGTATTTGAGGAACCCTACATTGAGCATTACCTATATCCTCTATATTAGTCAATTCATTTTCAATCTTAACAGATGTTTTTTCTAATGAATAATATTCCATATTATATCATAAGAATAGTGGTGTTCCATATGACATAATTGGTTCTCCTCCTTCTGAAATATCTTTCCATATGACTTGATATTTAAAAAATATAACATATCCCTTAATATTTATAACTCTTATTATTCTTACACGACCAGGATGTTACTAAATCAATTATTATACCACAAATAAATCTGTGGCATTATGTATAAATACTGATGATATTTCACATTTTTTCCTTAATAGTAACACTTAATTGAAAAGTTTTCTTGAAATCAATCTCTATCATATTTAACATGTAATATTTTTTTGTTCCTTGATTCTATATTTTAACATTATATAATTCTATTAGTTCCCATTTTTTTACATTGTCCACTTGTTTGGATTATTTTCAAGGGGGTCTTCTTCTATTCATTAGAGGTTATCATCCTTTCCTCTAGTTATTTTATCCTCTAATCCTTATATATTATTTTTCTCACCATGTTCTTTAACATTGAATTGTATTATATTCTAGTCAATATCTTATCTATATTTGAGTATTGAGAGTGATTATCCATGCCTTAACTCTATCTCCATATAAATTTTCTTCCATATTTCTTGTTCAAGTTATTCAATTAAATCAATTTGGTCTCAAATTTTTGTACCCATTATAATTATATAAGTTTTTAGGGATAATTAAATTTTATCTATCCTTTTGATCACTATGGTCAAATATTCAATAATATTAAGACTTACTTGGTGTATGTTATCCTATTGATCCATCTATTTATGAAAGGATTGGATATTTTTTAGATTTCTATATAAATATCCTTCTCATTGGTGGCTTAATTATCACATCAATTAATTCATGAATTACCTATAAATGTATACTTTTTAATGGGTATATAGAATTATATTTTTCAGTGTATCTTCCAAAATAGTTTTATAAATATACTTCATTTTTTTCACCTCAAATAGAGAATCAATATTTTTACGAGAATTCTTCTTGGTTTTCTTCTTCTTAATGCAATTTTTCATGAATAACCCTTTATTAGGATTAGAGATTAAAACTCCTTTATTCTTTATATCGACATTTTTTAATATAATATTACTAAATTCTTCCATATTTAAAAATTATTGGAAAAATGGATGAGTTTATCATGATCATCCATTGATAAATATCTTACCAATTTATTATCTATATCCTAGAAACCACTTCTCATTCACTGTGATTTTTCATATATATATATATCTATCTAGGTAAATACCATAAATTCAAAATCACAATCCTATAGAAATATTTACATATTATTATTCAAACCATAGAATTCAGATCCTTAGAAAATTATGCCTTTAATATAGAATCCATATGTGAAACAAATCTCAAATTAAATATAGAGGTTGAATGATAAATTAGAAACTTTATACCCTAATACAACTTATTATAACAAGAGTCACCCTAATAGGGGATGGGTGAGTTTGGGTGATACCAAAAAAATTTCCTCTAATTTCCATGATCTTGTCCTTGAATCTTCCAAAACAGTCATTCAACATGTTCTTTCTTTATAATGTATCATTAATTCACATCATGAACATATAAAAAATGTAAATTCCATGAGGATTTGCGTGTTTTACATGGTTCAAAACTTCGGTATACTTCAAGGATCACACCCCAAAAATGTGTTGATGTTACAAGGGTTGTAATAACCTCTATAGGGATGTTATTAGTTCTTTAGTAGGGGTTTAATATAGATAAGAAGAGAAATTCTTCTTATATACTCTCTCGCACTACACATTTGATGGATGAGTTTGTTTATAAACATGAGGATATATTCTATATTTTGATAAAATGTAGGTATGTATATCTCAACTGTCAAACATTTATTTTCATATTTATCTATAAGTATATGATATTTTATGCATATCCTTTTTCTGATCCCTTTTCCATGTTTAGATGTGACTAACTTGTTAAGGTATTTTTGTCATTTCTATTCCTCTTCCATCACCATATGAGAGTATCATGGGTCTGAGGATAACTATGTTTCCTATCAACTGAACCCATTCTCTTCTCTAGATGAGAATAATTCCAAAATATTATTATCCAGTAGCTTTTTCCTTCTTCAAATTTGATTTAACTGTGTAATGAAATTTTTCATCCAGTCCCATTCTTCATAATTAATAATATATTACAATATAATCATCAATATCATTCTTTATTCATACTTCTAGATGAACCATATGTATCATTTTTCATAGTATCTTTACTCCTTATTCTTATCATAATTATTATCATGTATCTACTTTCAATAACATTTTCATGTAATATTTATACATGTATACTTGATTATAATTAATTACAACACATGGTGTAGATAACTCAATGATTCTTCTGGCATTTCATGATTTTTCTATTTTTCAATTTTTATAGCCTCTCAATAAACATTAATAAATAATTATGCACAATATTCATTCCATAAATTAAATATGTAATTCTTCCATAATTCTCTATTTTGAGATCATATATTTCACGTTTCCCTAAAAAATGATTCATCCAACTTGATATTTCTATATGAGTTATATCTCCACTCTCTTCTCATTCATATCTATTTGTACCATGAGATAAAACCTATTTAAATTATTGTAATCAATACTTAATGTGGTTACATGATTCTCATACTTATTTTCCATATAAAACATTCTTTATATCCTCCTAGAGTAACTCCTCAAATTGTCAATCAATAATTCATTCAAACTCCCTAAATAAAGATCCATCATATTTGGATTTTATATTTTATTATTATTCTTCTTAATCAAGTTGATCAATAATTTTCAACCTTTAATCAATGTCAAACCATTGAACAACTTAATTCATTGATATACCCTTTTAAACTCATGTGCCAAAATATCTGAATATTATACAAGGATATTTTAATTTCATTATATGTGTATTTTGGAATGAAATATTAATTTAAAATTCCTTTTTAAAATATGTACGATATTTCTAGTTTTGAATATTCACATAGGAATACATCCAATTAATTAAATCATAGTTCTTCAAACCCACCTTGGAATTTGGTCGTTTTCCACCTTTAAATTCTCTAAAAATCCTTCCTTAAAATGTGTTTTAGAATACTACATTAAATGATATGCCCAACTCCAAGTGAAATTCCTCAAAAATCCATATGTAGAAAAACTCATGCATAATGGGTCACATATCTGATCCCCTATGTTTCTATGATTTTTGTATGTGTTATTCTTGGTGTTGCCTAAATTTCATACATGAACCTCCATATAGTTGAATGAATTCTCATTGTATTATTTTAATATGTAGTCCTTGGATAGATGAATTTTCTAATGATTTCATCTATATAAATTAGGACTCTTCATATATGAATTCTCTCACATAACCTCATATAAAAAATTTTATTATATGATCCTCGTGTAGGAAAATATGATTACACTATAAATTTGTTTACTTTGGGCCTTTGGATATGTTAATTCCCTCAAATTGATAGATTTTCATACAACATTGGAATTACCTTACGTAGAACCTCTATATAAAAGATTTTAGACACCTGAAAAAATTATGTTGTATGGGAAACCACATACAAGTGTACTTATCCATTTTTTGGTAGTTTTATAATATTACCTTACATAGACATTTTTTGGAAGTTTTCTAATCTTACATATTTAATCTTACCGCATAATAAGAACTAATAGACCACATATTGAAAAAAAAACGCTTCCTTATGACTGACCTCATGGTTCCACATGTGTGCTGCTACACAACATTCATATTTTCAAATCTAAAAAATCGATTCACTAGTATCCTTCCAAAAAATCATTTTACGTCATAAAACCATGAATGAAGTACTCATTTTTTTCCAACTGATTATTCTAAAAAGTCATTCACCATGATTCTACTTCCAAAAAGTCATGATTCTTCTTTTATGGGACAATTCATTAAGCCCGAAAAAATATTACCCATTCCAAATACCCTCAACAAATCTACTGTGAATATATAAAAATGATTTTGAAATATGGAAAAAACATTTTCAACTCCCTTTCACCATAAATCCATATCCATATTTCCATATTTTAAACAAATACAATCACCATGAACTATGGTTTCAATATTTATTCCTAAATAACAAATCATATACAAGTCCATTATGGATAGTCAGTTTATGTATCATAACTCCACAAAAATAAAAACTATTCTTTTCATCAAAAATCTGGACTAAAAACATAACATAATACATTATTAAACCTAATATTATATCTAAGATAACATTTTTTGGGGATAGAAGCCCTTGAAACATGCTTATATTTCCATCATATTTGAATGAGGATCTGGTTTGTTAATATACATTGTGAAAGAAAAATAATATTAAAACTAAAAACCAAGATATAGAGACTGAAGATACAAAACATCAATGTGAAAAAAGAGTGTAAATTAAAAAACCCAAGTATTTGACTTTCTTTTCACAACATTGGTCTTATGTTTATTGTACGATTACCACCCCAAAAAAACTTTATTTTGAAAATAAATCTAAATATAAGTCTAGAAATAGAGATGAGAATGAGAAAAAAGGAAAAATAAACAACACTACAATGCTATCTAAGTAGATATTCCTTGTCAATCAACTAGCCAAAAAATAAACCTTTGCTTGAGGATCAAAACATCCACTCCTAAATATTATAGACTCACACATGCACCTAGGGTGAGGGATCATATAAATAAAAAATAATGTATACTTGATGAATTAAACAAGTGAATATTTATAATCTCATGTGTACACCAAGAACCTAGATGAAAATAGTAGGAAGGTTGATCAACACTACTAGAATAAAATTACACTAAAAGAAACTTTCATCCTCCATATACCTCATAAAGGGGAATCTCTCCACCATAAAATGTTATTTATGAATAATTGTGAGTGGGGCCATTCGAAAGATCTCTAGATAACCACTGCTCCTGAGATGTCTTTATGCTCTCTCAAAATTCAAAAGTCAAATACCCCAGTCTCATCAAAAATTGAACCTCATGGAAGGTAAGGGCCCTGTAATAATGGAATGTAGGTACACCAACATCCTTGATTGAAATCAAGACACACATATGGTGTAGAGAGCATAGAAGCATCCAAAATCGGGTTGTTGAAACAAACCTATGAAACCCCCAAGGCCATGGGGCATACTGAAGGTAGATGAGGGTCAAGCAATTTCGATCACAAAAGAAAATACTAAGGGTGAGAAATCATAGAAAAAAACACACATATAAACCTATAGTACCATTAAATCTAGGTAATGGAATTTTAAAGATCATCCCCATTTAGAGTTGTAATATTTACATCCCATAAAACTCACTTCACATTAAAACTAGCTATTGTATCTCATGTCATAATAATAAAAAATACTACATATGGTTAAAATATACTACTACTAATAACTAAAACCCATGTTTTTGTATTATTCCCTATGTAATAATGAATCTAATGGAAAAATCATGTAATAATGAATTTAAAACTTATGTTAGAAAAATAGATTACACCAAACAAAAAACATGTTAGCTGAAAAAATAAATGGATAATACAAATAATAGAAAAAATATATGCATGGAAATTAAGCATGAAAAGTATATAATAAACATATAACATTAAAAATTAAAAAAATTCTATTTATTTATAACATATATGCAGGAAACAAAACACATTATAAATCTAACATAACACTAGTGCAGTTCTTGTTCCCTTTTATTTAATTTTATAATCACAGGGTTGTGCTACCGTGATTACATGAGATGAGTGTGGGGGGATCTATTGTTGATAATCCCACAAAGACTTCACACACCATAATTTCGTCTACTAATATCATGTTGGTTGAATTAGACTTCATATATAATCCTCTGAACATAATTGTACCAGAACATTGAATAATTGATTCACCTAAATCACTACACCTATTTCAATACACTCAAGCGTATTTTCTCAAAAAACATAGAAATATTCAATAAAAACAATATGGGAAATGTAATCATTTAATTAACTCAAGAGTTTTTATGTCACTTGTTCTTTTATCCAACACCCATGGGGGAAAACATTTCCATATTTATTTCATCAGGAGTACACAAGTTATAATCAATATGACTTAGTAGCCACATAGATCACTAACCCTAGTAATATTAATACTCATATTATAGTGGTACAAGCCCCATTTTATGGAGGGTCCAACTAATTCAACCGGTTGAAAGAACTTATTATATGCATGGGGTTCTATCTATTGAATTGTGAAACTACTAAGGCCTTATACCATTCATCATCATGACTATAAATCACAAGTAAAACTGCAATTATCTTATGTCTTACACATTTATAAAACCCCATTATATGTGTGATTAAAATAAAGGCATATCATTCTTTTTGATGATTGTAATAATTTTCAATAAATTATGAGTTTACCACCATATATATCATTCGTGAAGCATCCATATATTTTGACTGACTTAGTGGAATCCATTAAATAATTGTAGAAGCTAATATAACAAGGAAAAATTGTTCTTTATAGTTTCTCCTCATAATGAACTAACTACATCTCTTAAAGAGACAATAAAATCTTAACAATCTCCAACTTGAAGACTTCTTCAAGGATTCCACAACATCTTTCTATACCCTTTCAAGAAATATCCTTCCAAACTTTATGACATGAAATGCTCCTATTTTTCCTTAAAATTCACCCAACTACAACTGAGGCACAATTTTTCCTCATATTTTCATAGACTATACCCTATCTGAACAATCTACTTGAGTTTTTCATCAAACAATCATTTGAAACATTAAAACTCTATATTCATGTAGCTTCTAGATGTAATGGTACTAAAGATTTGTAGAGACCTATTTTTTGACTTGTAATACATTGAAATATGTCTATATATATTTCAAGAGTTATCCACTAAGACGAAATACGATTCTGAAGCCCGGTATTCCCAGAAGTAATTTTTTAAAAATATTTAATAAATGTAATATTACAGATGAATAGTTCTTAAATAAAATGGGTTATGTCTTAAATGGATGCTCAAATCAGAAATCTGATGTAACAGTTGAGTCCTAGAGATGTTTCTTACCCTATGAGTGATATAAAATGAGTCAGAATGGGGCGTTCCAACCCCTCACTCATTGGTAGTGCGTTTAATGAGTTAATTAATTATTAATTTAAGTAATTAGTTCATTTTCATTAAAATGGATAACTCTATAAGAGTATATATAAAAAAAATTCCCTATGTTTATCCATATAAACCCTGGGATAAATCCATAGGTCTTCATCTCTGTTATATTGGCAGATCATGCCGGAAGACGATGAAAATATAGATTAGAGAAAATCAGGACACAACAAATGTAATGAAATTATTTAATCATAGGAAGACATGTTCATCATCAATTATTGATCCATTATCATGGTATAAATACTCATTTGTTTTTTTAATCCCTTTGATTAAATATTTGAGAATATTTATTGTCTTTATTTGATCTTTTCCTCTTTCTATATCCTTTTCAAGAGCACAAGTATTGAAATTCTATTAATTTATTTGGTTTCTAATTGCTGGATCGTCGTTCATGATCATTGGTAAAGAATGTTTGTCCGACGATCCTCTAAACCATTGTTATGGTAATTTTCTCCCTTGCTTCTTTGCATTCTTAAAGGATTTGGATCCCACGGTCTTGTTTTGGCCTTTTCGAGTGTTATCGAGCCCGATCGAACCCCTAGAACCATGAAAGATCAAGAAATAATTAATCAGTTAAGGAAACAAGCATAAATATGGGGTCATTGTGAGGTATGGATGAATGTCTTTGTTATTTGAGGACATGAAATTGTGCGTAGAACCATTGGAAATGTGAGGAGTGAATAAAGGAACACCTAATGATGAAAAAAGTTGATTTACAGTGAATGATTTCCATGATCCATGATTTACAACTAGGTATACCAATTTTTTCTAGAGATAGGGCTGAATTGAAGATGAATTGAGTAGATTTTCACACCGGAAGTGGACCTGAACAATTAGAAAAATTATTACTACACACTCTATTTAATGATGAGCATACAATGTGTGTCCCTTTTAGTGGTGGAGTTTAGGGCATCCATAAACTGAATTATGAAACATCGTGTATTTGTAAAACATGGCATGTACACTTTCCTACATATATTACAGGTGTGATAGATCACATGGGAAGGAATCTACGAGGACGTACATGGCTAGGTACATGGTCGTTTACTCTGGTACATGAACATGACCATCAAAGACATGACCTTAGTCCTAGATAGCATAGAAATTCCATGTTTTCCACAAAAATATCATTTACTTCTACATGGATAGGGAGTTGTGTTCTAGCTAGGGACAAGGCTCGGTGGTGGAGTAGGACCACAAGTCTTGTGGGTCTCATCACTTTCTTGTACCCCTTGATCCTTTTTTTGTAAACTTCAATTGTCAAGATCTCCTTAAATTGTCCTCAGATTTTGGACTATGATCAGTCTACACTAAGTGTTTTTTCACATAAACCATGATTATTACCTCGATTGTGAATTTTTGATATGATGTAAAATATCTCATGAATGATTCTTTTTTAGGAAGCACTTGTTGAAGTAAGTGATAATGAAGGATCACCAGAGACCTTCTGAATGGAACCCTCCCACCATGCTAGTTATGGGTCGTCGACCATTGAAGTTGAATCATATTATGGTATCATAGAAGGGGTCCTCTATGACATATAGTGGCACCCTGCAGCTAGACTGGTCTTGGTTCCTCAACATTCCGAGTTGTGCCCTTCTACGGTTCTAGGGGATGGGTCCTTGATGATCTCAAGTGGCACCCTCAAATCAGGTTGGGCATGGGTCATCAACCATTAGAGTGTAACTCTCCAATTATATCAGGGCATGGGTCCCATAAATTTACATTATTTGCACTCTGTTATATAGCATAGTGACAAGGCATCGTTATAGATGTATAGTTACCTACTGGGAGATGCCAGAGATGTTGGGAATCATTTAAGGACATTTGGAATTGTTAGATACTCTTCTTCATTGGATGAGATCTGATATAGAGATCCCCTTACACAATCATTTGGTATCTTTTGACTGGTCATATATATCTATCTATCATTATGTATTTACACCTTCGATTTGTTTTCTCTCCTTCTATGATAGTTTAAGACATGTCAGATATTCTACGTACTTTAAATATTTAACTTCTCATGATTGGATGACTCTACTCTCTTGTCCTTGGTGGTGAAGACACAATGGGTAATTCATCTACTCACTATGTTTATCACCTTGTGCTATGATGTGATTACATTCACTATCATTTTGGGTTCAACTGTTCTCTTAAATTGTACCTTGTGTTATCTACTTTATTTATTTTCCTATTGCATCTCTTATTGCTCCCCCCATTATCTTTTTGGGTGTCCTACTGGGTATGTATATACTCATCCCATTCTGTACATTGTTCACATGTGTCTTATATTATTTAAATAGTTTAATGGTCTAGTATGACTGCATAATAGCTTAGGGATATTGGTTTCTTGGAATATGTACGGTGGTCGTAGCTTGGGATTTAGGAGTTGGGCTCTATTCTAACTATTTATTTTTCCAAAATTTTCAGTTTTGGACCAATTTCTGGTTGGGTGTGTATTTTTTCCTTTTTATTTTCTATTTACACTACAATAATTTTTTATTTTGTAGATGTCCATGAATGATTGGTTGAATTTATTGTAGTTTCTTATATTTTACACTTTCCCTATGCACATTTTCATTGAGATGGATGTGTGTGTGCATACAGGTACTTATGAAAAGGCCTCCTCGAGTTAGATATGCCTTCATCACATGTCGCCACCCCAAGGCCTTGGGAGCCGAGCTTGTGGTAGTAGTGGCTCAATCCCTTACTTGGGTTCTGTTGTGACAGATTGTTATCATATCATGTTTATTCCTTGGAATATTGTTTGGACTATCCCCCTTAAGAGGATTTGTTTGTGTTTAGGGAAACATTGTGAATTTATATTGAGTGTGGGTCTCATGATAGGGAATCCAATGATGGTGCAGTGACCAATGTATACATTCACTAGGACCTTGACTACCTCATTGTAAACTTTGTATGTCGAGACATTAGTTATAGGATTTAATGGTACATGCATCATAGAGGATTGAGTATTTTATAGTTATTTATGAGTCATATGACCTTTTTTGATATATATATATATATCTGTGTCTGTGTGTGTGTGATCATCTAACCATGATACTCCTTTAAAACTTTCAGGATGCCTCTACGATGACAGCCAACCAGGATACCATCTGCAGTTTGTGACGATGACCTAATGAGAGACAAGGCCTCAGTTCATGATCCATTCCATGATCCCCCTCCTCCATGTCGGAAGGTAGAATCACACCAGCTTTTGAGTAGCTGATCATCACAATAGATTAGGCTGAGGATGTGCACAGGATGAGCGTGCTCTATGAGTTCTAGTTCGAGAGGTCATTAAGGTTCTATTGTGAGATAGATCCTAATGAATCTCATGATTAGATTCAGTAGGGGGTACATATTTTCAGTATTTTTGAGACCCTAACAGATCATGTGGTTTTGATGGAATCTATCCTTTATCATAGAGTAGTAGGGTATTGGTGGAGCATTTTTTATGTAGATGCATGATTAGTTGACACTCTCATGGACTAACTTCCAGCAGTTGTACCATGAGGAGTACTACCCCTACTATTTTCACTCTATCTGGATCCAGGAGATTTTGGATTGAGAGAGGTGAGGAATGGAAGTGGATGAGTATGCAGAATGGTTCACACACCATTCCTGGTACTCCCATGAAGTTATTGGTGAAGGATACTTCCAAACATGGATGTTTGATAAAGGACTCTGGAGAGAGATCTGAGCCAGCGTGGTACCCTTCTACATCCCCACCTATGCTGGAGTGTTGGATCATGTAGTGGTGATTGAGATATTTCTATCAAAGGGATACCAAAAAGCTATAACCGACAGGAGGCTCCATAGATTTGAGTTATATACAACATCTAGAAAGTGTTAGGTTCCTAGTTCATAGAATGGGAGATCTATTGAAATAGTGTGTTCCCTAGACCCAACTATATAGTACTTTTGAATATCATATTATGTATATAGTAAAATATACAAGATGCATACTTACCACTACTATGTAGATATTTCTATATCTACTATTTAATGAAAATTTCCATTGATTAATTAAAATATTAAATAGTTATAGAATATCCCAAGCTATAATGAAAACCTCAAGATACTATGTGTAACATCCCCAAATGATAAAGGGTTAAATGGATTAATGATAAGACTCATGTCAACAAGGTGCACCTTCCTTTACGAGAGTCTGTCTGATTAGAACTCCACAGTTAAACGTGCTTGGCCTGGAGTAGTGATCAGGATGGGTGACCTCCTGGGAAGTCTCCCAGGGTGTGTGTGAGTGAGGACAAAACACACTGAAAAGGACATGTGTGGGCCTGTGGGGCCAATCATTAGTCAGATGACCCGTTCAGGCATGTGGTTAGACCCTGGGGTGGGCCCCACGTGTCTGCGGGGGCAACTGGTGGTACCTGGTGGGCCAGGACCCGACGACCATGTTAAGGCGGGGTAGTTGTGCTGTCATTGGGACCCGGTTGTCACATTTGGTATCAGAGGAGGAACCCAGCCTTAAGTACACGGTGCACTGCCTGGGTTTAGATGTAGGGCCCACAACGAGGGCGTTGTGCTCAAAAGGGGGGGTGATTGTAACATCCCCAAATGATAAAAGGTTAAATGGTTTAATGATAAGACTCATGTCAACAAGGTGCACCTTCCTTTTCGGGAGCCTGTCTGATTAGAACTCCATAGTTAAACGTGCTTGGCCTGGAGTAGTGATCAGGATGGGTGACCTCCTGGGAAGTCTCCCAGGGTGTGTGTGAGTGAGGAAAAAACACACTGAAAAGGACATGTGCTGGCCTGTGGGGACAATCATTAGTCAGATGACCCGTTCAAGCATGTGGTTGGACCCTGTGGTGGGCCCCACGTGTCTGCGGGGGCAACTGGTGGTACCTGGTTGGCCAGGACCCGACGACCATGTTAAGGCGGGGTGGTTGTGCTGTCATTGGGACCCGGTTGTCACACTATGACATTAATCTTAAACAAAAATATTATGTTCTAGATACATCATACTGACAGGACACAATTGATGTCTGGTTATCTGGTGTTACAGGATCGTAAGCATTATTAACATTTCTCACAATTTTCTCGCTTGGTGATCTCTATAAGTGAGATCATGAGGGATGACCCTCCAATAAGAATACCTCAAGTTTTGGGTTTCATTGGTTCTTCCCATCCATGGACATGTGTATTGATCTCTTGACTTGATATCACTACCGTTATGCTTCATATGATTGTGTACATTGATGTATGGAAAATACCACAATAATGAAATAATGGTGATGTTGATTGTGTTGGGTGCGTCATTTGTGGTATGAGAATGGTTGAATGGTCAAGAAAGGATATGTTCCTTTCAGGTTGATAAGACATATATCTCGACACTTGTTGATTCGGATGATAGTATCTTCATGAGACCTTGGCCAAGGTAGTCCTGGGTAAATTTATCATGTAAGAGAAAAAAATAATAAATATACCAAATGGCGATGACACAAGTTTGTGTAATTCTTGATTGGATATCTAAAGACCAAGATATTGTATTACACAGTCCATGTTCATAGATTGGTTGTTGTTTCTATGAAAATAATAATCGATATAGGGGCCTTGATGGGTTTTTAGACACTACTCATGGCCTATAGATTTTATTCACTTCATTCATGATAATGTACTAGAGGGTCACACACAATAGCATCTTCAATAATCCACCCTATTTAGTTGAATAGGTATATAGGAAATGGTAGGCCCGACTATGGGATGTAGTGTTTTCCAATGTGTTGATCACCCAAGAAATAAGTACATTCATATTATTCAATTTTTTAATAATTGGGAAGAATTTATTTATATTATTTACATGTTAATTAAATAAGATATAATATTAATCGAAAAAATATTTTTTTTAAAATCATAGGTTTTATAATATTAAGTGAGAATTTTTAGTCGAGTTAATGAATTAGTTTTATCATGTAACAAATTTCATATATATTATATGTATGTGATAAAAGAATAAAAAATATGGATGTAGTATTGTTATTCAAAATTATTTGTTTTGTGGACATTAAACAAACATCGGTCAGGGAACCCTACTGGGTGTTTAGAACCACGAACATAAATAGAAAGAGAGGCTCTCACATAAGAGGCCATTCATTCATTCTTTAATGACATAATCTATCTCTACTCACTTTTTAGAGAGGGAGAGTCTCTCTATCAAGTGATGATCCATGTATTCCTTCAATCATCAATGGAATATGATCATGATGATCGTTGGCGCATTGAAGATATCATCGGATCACCGATCTAGCATCTGGAATTCGACAATCAGAGCTCCCATAGTTTTTAAAGTGAATTTGGATGGACAAGAGGGATCATTTTATGGGTCCATTATGTAGTGATCATCGAATAAGAGTTGGAGTCGAGCATGGATTCAGGTTATAAAATGCATGTTTATGTTTTATTTTGTGTTCTCATTTAATTTAAATTATATCATCGAACCGCACCGAGGTTCAGATCATCAATGAAGAAAAGTCACGTCTTCCCGACAATGATAATTTTCAAATCTCTGCCCCATAAGCTTCCATTGAGTGCCCCCAATAACTTCAATTGGTATGAGTGTAATCGTGTAAATTTTCTAAGCCCATAAAAATTATGTTTCATTAAAATTATGTATAGGGTATTAAACAGTTCCTAAAGTAATAGATTGTGCGTCAATATGATTTCGAAAAACCAAGTTACGAACATTTGAAATTTTTAATATGAATTGATTTGTGATTTCTAGGTATTAATTTTTTTATTTCCCTGATTTTTCAATTAGAAATATATTTCATGAACAGTGTTTCCCGGTTAAAATATTTTCCATTGGAATTGTTATAATATATATTTCATGATTATTATAATTTTATTATTATAATAATTATTTTATTATTATTAAAATAAATTTATATTAAAAATATATTTTATGACATTTTGGAAAATGTGTGGAAAATACACATAGAGACACAAAATGGTTGGGGAGGAAACTTGTCATCGAGTAAATAAAAAAATGTAAGATATTTTTCATACTATGCAGACAAATTTAAGAATATAGGATGGACTGGATGGTAAAAAGGGTTTTCTTATATATAAAAAATTTATTTTTGAAATTGACCAGAAGTGGACTCATCCAATTGTCCGAGACATGTCGTGTTATCCCTGGGTACCTTGGTGCCCCTATCCCCATCATTCTAGAATCTGAGGCAGTCTCTTGGCCTCCTTCAGTGAGCCCCATGTAGGTCTCTATGCTCGCCCCACCTGGAGTCTCACGCCTCTAAGGTTTGCTGACAACCTCCTATCTACATCCTTCAAACCGTCACCCACTCCTTCTCCGACTGGCGAGCCCTACTCCCAGGTCCAGTACGACCTTCCCAATGCTACATGCCGCTCCAACTAGACCTACTCCCACCAGGAACATTTGAACTATCTTATAAATGGACCATATGGGTCTGCCAAACCCAAAATAGGTTTGGGCGAACCTTTTTGGCCTAGAAAATCACAACACAGGCTTTGAATTGCCTTTTATGGGTCTGTGCAGGTTCGACATGACCCACAATGGGCCAAAGTGGTATTTCAATACACACCAAGAATTAATTTAATCAAATTAATTAATTTAATTAATATAATTTAGTATTCAAATTAAATTAATTAAAATTAATTTTGTAATAATTGTTTTAATACCAATGATAAATTTATTTAGTTTTGTTTTTAAATTAAATTAATATTGTACTAATGATATAATAATAATAATAATTGAATACATTAATTCATTTAATTTAATTTATTCTACAATTCTTATTTAATGTAATTTAATTTTATTGTGATTTAATTTTACCCCTTTACTGGTCTTAAGCACCGACCTTTATAAGTCTTTATTCATTCATTCATTTATTAATTAATTTATTTAACTATGTGCAATGTTTGTATTTAATTAAATGAAGGACTGTGTATCATCTTATTTGGGTTAATATGTATAAGGGTGTGCGTGTCCAAATTTACTTTGATGTTCTTTGGGCACCTTGTCCCCATTCCTTGCGAGAAAGTATTTTTATACTATTGATGATGATGTTCATGACATTGATCCCAACAGGATGAGGCAGAACACTTTCACGAAGATGATGCAAGATTTTATGTGTATCCCACCATGATGTGGTGGTACCCAAAATATTATGTGGCCCCTCCATGACGAGGATAGTGAAAACACAGACAATTATATGTTGAGGGGTTACTCAAGAACAGAAGCAGGCATTCTAGATATGGGGTGAGTTCCAGGAAAATTCAAGCTACAACTCATGTATCATGTCCCTAGGTAATTTTATATTCTCAAGACCAATCATGTATTAGTTTACCTTTATGAGTTTATTTATTATTTTATTCATTTTATAATAGTGGGAAAATACAAAAAATAAAAAATAATTAAATGCACAGTGCAGCTATGTATGTTTTTATTTTAAGGTTTAGTATTGAGTGTGAAACAACATAGATGAAAAGGAATAATATAAATGTATTAATTTCACTGATATAAAAGCACAGAACCCCCACAAAGATATATTAATTATTTACCACCATCTATCAATCAAATTTCAATAAAACCAGGTGTTTGGGATGTTGTTCATTCCATTGTTGAGAGTGCCTCTTACTATCGATAAGTTTTTATGAGAGTGGTGGGTTGACATAACTAAAGTAGTTTTGAGGATTATCCGTATATAACATTTTATCATTTTAATGGAAATCATTCAATAAATAATGTTATGATTTTAAAATCAATGACTTCACTCAACAGATCAAAGAACCGCAAGTTAATGGGGTTGGCTAGTCTAAAGTCTACCTTGAATTATTAGAGTAGTGTTGTAGCCATAGCTTATATACTATGAGGGTAAGATCAAGGACACTTTACAGTAGAATAATCAAGCAACATAGTATTTTGATTTTGGTACAGAGGGTTCCTATAAGTTGATAAAATAATAGGATACATTTAAATAATTAAGATAATCTATGATACCTAAATTGTTAATCAAGATAAAATGTATAATCTACAAGAATTTCACTTTTGTAAAAAGTGAAAAGATATACATCCAAACACAATGATAATATTTGGAAAAAGTAAATTTATAAACTAGCATGAATTTAAATTTGTAGTATATGCTCTTGCACACAGTACTACCAAATAATACATTCAAGGTGTTTGTGTCCCTAAACCTGTTAAGCCACCTCTGGAGGTGAGGGTGTCAAAATGATTACATTTTTAAAGACCCTTGAATTTCAAAGGAATTTTTTTATTATTTTTTTTTGGAATTTTACAAGTACGCAGTTTCTGACAGCACCTGATTCTGAGGCCCGGTGTGGCTGGAATCAATTTTCGAAGTTTATCTCGGGTATGTTCAGTGAATGAATGAGCGGGTTTTCCTAACTTTTGAACCAGTGATCGGAACCAAAATCTGAGGGCACCGATGAAACCGCAGTTCCGGTAATTTCTTAGGAATACTTTTAATGGATTTGTGTTTGCTCGAGAGGAGATGTTAAAAAAGTGAGGAATAAAAATAAAATTGTTGACAATTTATTTTTATTTCATTACCGATGGTAAAGCGTTGTAGAAAAGGGAGGTGCAAGGAATTT
The DNA here is from genome assembly GCA_963277665.1 of Viscum album. Lineage (NCBI taxonomy): Eukaryota > Viridiplantae > Streptophyta > Magnoliopsida > Santalales > Viscaceae > Viscum > Viscum album. Next base: position 369,840,034 of record OY728160.1, on the reverse strand, counting down.
GGGGTGGGGACCACATGAGCCCCCACCTCCTTCAATTTCCCCAACACGCCATTAATTATCCTCTCTGGAAATTAGTTTGCAACTCCTCCACTTTAATTTTACAAGCCAATATAATGCCTCATTAAATGGGACAACACACGTTAATTAATTCATGATTTCAATTTGATTTTCGAATTAAAGTTGGCGTTTGTGTGTGTGAATAAAATAAGACAATATCTTATTTTATTGTTGGTGGATTAATTGTGTGGATCAAAGAGGAGAAGACTCTTGTGCTATGAATAACTATCCTTCCTCGTTGAAGAACACGAAGAACATCAAGACCTCGACGAAGAACACCGACACCACAAAGGAAGACCATCGTGCCGTCTTCTATCCTCTCCGGAACCGGTGAGAGATGCCTTTTCTAGAGAACGACGATGCACCACTTTCATCATCGGGAAAACACCGACGACGTACAGTCCAACAGTATACCTGGCCTATGGGAGGCGGGATTGGGGTAGTCACGGCACGGGTCCTGATGTCGGGTCATGACAAATCGGTATCAAAAGAGTTTGATTCTACCGTAGAACTCAGGACTCTGATCTTTATCCTATGTGAGGCAATGTTGTTTACAGTATTGAGTGTGGTTATTAGTCTAGGGAATCCAGTGTTGGTGCGGCGGTCGATGTATCCGTACACGAGGACCCTGACTTCTGATTTCCGACTCAATGCACAAAAACATTGATTACATGTGTGTTTCAAAAGTTTTGTTTGTGACTACATTGTGACAGCTCACCAGGTATACTGTTTGACCATGGAACACCTGTTTCTTTTCAGGATGGATCCACGATGGCATCCAGCTAGGTTCCGAGCGTTGTGCGAGACGACAGCCCACCGAGCGACGGGGCCTCGGTGCAGGGCCCTTTGACAGCGGAGGCACCGGCAGTACCTCTACCCGCCGAGCCACCAATGCTACCAGCCCCAGCCACTGATAGTGCACGTCTCCTTAGAGCGCTGCACGAGTTTCAGTGTCAGAGACTACCCAGGTTCTGGGGATAGAAGGACCCACAGGCAGCAGAGGATTGGCTGAAGGCTGTAGTTTGAGTATTCAGGCTAGTGGGGACACCAGCTGACCTCATGGTGATCCTTGCAGCGAGCCTCCTACACGCGGAAGCCGATAGATGGTGGAGCATGATGTTCCATGTGCACGACGAGGCATCTCTTCTTTGGATTTACATTGAGAGCCCCTTCCTCTCAGAGTTCGTCCCGGCCACCCTCTGTGCAGTGCGCATCCAAGAGCTACTACAGCTGCGGCAGGGCAGTATGATGGTATCCAAGTACTCGGTGAGGTTTACTGATCTATCGGGCTACTCCAAAGATATAGTACGGGGCCCGTTCTTCCAGGCTCAGACCTTTGACCAGGGACGGAGGCATGAGATCAGGGCTTCGATGATCTCCCTCAATATTCTGATGCAGGAAGAGGTGATGGAGAGATCCTTTCTAGTAGAGAGTTTTCCCGCCGAGCAGGCAGCAGCGGCAGGACCCTCCGCAGGACGACCAGTAGTGGAGTCTTCTACAGATGGCAGTAGACAGGTGACGCAGAGGTCCAAATAGGCCAGTCCATCAGATGGGAAATCTTAGGGTGAAGATTCGGTTGTGCGGGGTACACGAGGGACAACCAGCTACACGAGGAGTAGGCAATGCTACACATGCGGAGGGTAGGGTCACATGGCTCGAGACTGCCCGACTCATCCTACAGATAAGCAGCAGATGGTAGAGGGACCTCCGAGTCAGAGGATCGACCATGGCGGTCCGCAGGGAGCAGGCGGGCGAGGCAGAGGAGCTTGCCGAGTAGCATGTGGTGGACAATGCTTTGAGGCCCTACCACCACCACCACCTGGGAGACCACCCCAACTACAGGGAACGGGTGGATAGGGAAGATCTCAGCTTCAGGCAGCTGAGGCATATGATCATGGAGCTCTGGGAGAATATGGATAGGAGCGGGACTAGCTCTAGACATGGAGACTTTTTTTCATGTTGCTTCTATCTTTGTTGATGTTTGTTTTTAGATGCTTTGTGTCTTTATTATTTGAGCTTCAGTAATAAAAGACAGCTTTCTTTGTGGTATTTAGTTTCTTATCCTCTCTTTTTGTTGTTATTAATAGGTTCCGATTTAAAAACCGTTGAATTGACCCTCACTTTTGAGATTCCTACTGGAGGAGACCCAGTGACCACACATTGATGCCGATAGTGTGACTCAACCCTTGGAGGAAAGAGTAACAGTTGGATCTCTTGGTAGTAGCGTCAGGGCCTTACGACATCATCCTAGGTATGGATTAGTATCATCCATGTCGGTATTTACTTTATTAGGAAAAGAACGTGGTTCATCCAGGGGATGATACCGGAATTTTCTTATTGGAAGAGAAGAAATATGAGCAGCTCTTATAGGACCAGGGAAGGTCCAAGTCATCCAGTAGTGGATGAGGATAGCTCAGAGCCAACAAAAGGCTTCTGCTGATAGGAGATGGAGACAACTAGAGTTCGAGGATGGCGACCACGTCTTCTTGTGGGCCTCCCCTCGAAATGGATTACGGAGATTTGGCCGGGGTGGAAACTTATCTTCGTGCTTCATCACACCATTCCAGGTTCATAGCAGGATAGGCGAGGTGGCTTACCGCCGGTCTCTACCACCTCAGTTGCACCGGGTGCATGACGTCTCCCACATATCTCAGCTAAGGAGATATGTGCACGACCTGGTGCATGTCATCGACCATGGGGGGTTGGACTTTGATGATGGGGAGACTTTTGCGGAGGTCCCAGTGGAGATCAAGGATCAACAGGATCGGTCCTACGTGGGCGGTCGATTCCTCTAGGGCACATCAGATGGCAGTACGGGGACCTCCATGAGAGCACTTGGGAGCGGGAGGCTCAGATGCGTGCTCAGTACCCACATTTGTTCCCCTAGTTCGTGATGTAGCTTTACGGGGATGTAAATCCCTGAGGTGGGATTAATGTAAAGACCCGTAAATTTTATGGTAAATTTTTTCTTATCATTCTTTGGAATTTTACGAGTACGCGGTTTCTGACGACACCTAATTCTGAGGCCCAGTGTGCCCAGAATCAATTTCCGAAGTTTAGCTCGGGTACGTTCCGTGAACGAATGAGTGGGTATTCCTAAATTTTGAACCGTTGCTCGGAACCGAAATCTGAGGGCACCGATGAAACCACAGCGCCGGTAATTGCACAAGAAGACTTTTCCTGTAGTTGTGTTTGCTCGGGAGGAGATGTTAAAAAAGTGAGAAATAAAAATAAAATTCTTGCCAATTTATTTTTATTTCTTTACCGATGGTAAAACGTTGTTGAAAAGGGAGGTTCAAGGAAGTTGGGGTGGGGCCCACATGAGCCCCCACCTCCTTCAATTTCCTCAACAACCTATTAATTATCCTCTCTAGAAATTATTTTTCAACTCCTCCACTTTTATTTTACATGCCAATATAACGCCTCCTTAAATGGGACAACACACGTTAATTAATTCATGATTTCAATTTGATTTTTGAATTAAAGTTGGCGTGTGAGTGTGTGTGAATAAAATAAGACAAGGTCTTATTTTATTTTGGGTGGATTCGTTGCGTGGATCAAATAGGAGAAGACTTTTGCGCTATGAAGAACTCTCCTTCCTCGTTGAAGAATGCGAAGAACGTCAAGACCTCGACGAAGAACATCGGCACCGCAAAGGAAAACCGTTGTGTCGTCTTCTCTCCTCTCCACAGCCGGTGACAGACGCCTTTTTCGGAGAACGACGATGCACTACTTTCTTCATCAGGAGAACACCGACAACGTACGGAGAGCCTCTTTCTGCGATGTTGTCTCCCGCGACACTGTTTCTCGGCGATGATCCCCGTTCGACGACTTCTACCAAGTATGGGTTAATTTTTTTACCCGTGAATTACATCCTTGTCGTTCCTTGACTTCTTTTTGGGTTTCCTGTTATCGTAATAATGGGAGGAGGTCAGACTGCATGAACATGGCCGACCCCTCCTCCCCATTTGATGGTTGTACTTGATTGTTGTATGAGAAAAGGCGGCGCGGTGCAACGGCACCGCGTGAAAACAATGAAGAACGGGCGAATGAGTGTGGCGCTGTTGAGTCAATTCGATGACTCATCAGATTGTCTATTTGATGGCGGATCGACTGGTGATGACGGAACGAGCCGCAGAGGCGGTTTGATGATTCCACAGTATAGTACGAGACCCGAGATGAACACCGGCATAGACGGATTTGAAAACAGACCACCGGAGCAACTTCGGTGGCCCGCAGACTACACCGGCGGCGCGGGTCGTCGGCGCCGGCGGCCGGAGATGTCGACCGGCCACCCAGAGACGATGGCATCCCGGTGCGCCGCCATAAGGGACCACCGCGGCGGCAAGCGATTGGTCCCGCGGCCGCGCGGGACCTGGGGGAGACGCGGCGCCCAGCGCGCTATCCGTTGTCAGAAGGGAGAGCCCCCACGTGGGGTCGCGACTTTAATCAAGGGGGCAGCCACCCCATTGCGCGTCTGCTCGGCCAGCGCCGAGCCGACCCCGCTCGGCCAGTAGCGACCCGCCCCGGGCAGGACCGGCCGCACCAGGCCGGGCCACCCGGGCAGGGCTGGGCCGTGCCGGCTGGGCCAGGCTGTGCTCACCGGGCCGGGCCGTGCCCTAACGGGCCGACCCAGGGGGGTCTTGGGCCGGGACGGTCCGGACCCAAAACCCCCTGTTTCGAGACAGTTCCGTTCAAACGCTCGTATCTTGGGCTTCGGACCTCCGATCGATGCACCGTCAGTTGCGTTGGTATCCTTGGAACGAGACGGTCGTTTTGGAATATTACACTCAAGGTTTCAAAGAACATTTTTATGGCCGGGTTGGTTAGAATACGTAACCAACCCGGCCCTCGGAGCGGAAACGCTTATAACTTGAGCTTCGGACGTCCGATTGACGTTTCTTCGACCTTGTTGGATTCCTCTTACTAATACAGAACTTTTAGCTTACTCCGATCGAGGTTTGGACATAGTTGGAGTGCAGTCGGGTTAGTTTTTACTTAGAAACCAACCGAGCCCCTGAAACGAAAAAGCCCATAACTCTCAGATCGGGTGTCCGATTGGCGCGCTGTCTGTCACGTTGAGATCCTCTTGTTGAGACAGAACCTTGAGATAAATCAACTCCAGACTACGTGTCAGTTGAAGTATTGACCTCTTGGATCGTGGAGTGGACCCTCTCGGAACGGGCATGCTGTGTGCGGAAAACCTAGAGCTGGCTGCGACTACGACACCGATGAAGACCGTACTGAAATCCTATTTGGGTTCGGCAGCGATGAAGACCGTACTGAAATTCTATGTGGTTTCGACACTGATGAAGACTGCACTGAAATCCTATGTGGGTTTGGCAGCGATGAAGACCATAGTAAAATCATATGTGGGTTCGACAGTGATGAAGTCTGCACTGAAATCCTATGTGGGTTCGGCAGCGATGAAGACCGTATTAAAATCCTATGTAGGTTTGATGGTGATGAATACTGCACTAAAATCCTATGATGGATGGGCAATAATGAAGACCGTACTGAAATCCTATGTGTGTTCAACGGAGATGAAGACTACAATGAAATCCTATGTTGGTTCGGCAGCGATGAAGATCGTACAGAAATCCAATGTGGGTTCAACGGTGATGAATACTGCACTAAAATCCTATGTGGGTTCGGCAGTGATGAAGACCGTTCTGAAATCCTCCATGGGTTCAACGGAAATAAAGACATCACTGAAATCCTATGTGTGTTCGGCATCTTGGCTGGTTTCGTATCCTACATGGGTCCCAGCTTAGATAAATCAGTGGCTATATCGGATCATCTCTATCACCGATGAAGTATACCTGTGTGAGCTGAGTCTTGACTTCAATCAATATCTTTGATATGATTAAATTTCATTCCTATGTGTATTTGGTTGTGTTATCCTGTGTGGATTGGGTTTTACTCCTTTGTGGACGTGATTGAACATGGGCTCGGATGTTAGAGCCAAACGGGAATTGATGACTTAGGTATATGTATGGGCATATACCTAAGTAGAGTGTGTTTTTACTTCGTGATTATATATTTCCTTTTTGGATTATCTTTTGTGGATTCTAGGAGACCTTAGGGGGTCTCGGGGTCCCTAATAAGTAGCGTCTACTCACCACTACATGGGCTATGCCTGCACTACATTGTGTTGGTTACAGAGGATGCACATCGCTGATCGTGGTTGAGTCTTGCGGAGCAAGTAGGTATATGGAGGTGGACCACTGGGTGGAACGTACTCGGAGCGGACGGCTAGACCCGAGAAGCTGAGGAGGCTATCTGTACCCACCCATCAGGTGGGAATTCCAGTGGAAGGCTCGACGTGGTGGATTTACTTTTAGTTGTTGTACTTTCTTTCCAGTTGTACTTTAATTTCAGTTTGGGTTTGTATTCTGGCCCACCTACTATTCCGCACTACTTTTGTACCCAGTTTTACATAGTGTTTACTTCTTCTTTCTTACTCTGTGGTGTTTGTTTACTTTATTAAGGCAATGCCTTCCACTTTTTTCAGGATTTACGCCTTACTGCTAGTCACCAGCCCCTGGCCTATGGGAGGCGGGCTTGGGGTAGTCACGGGACTGGTCCCGAGGACAGGTCGTGACAACATGAGACTCTTGAGTCAAGCATATAATGGTTTTGTAATAATTATATCACCAACAACGGATGCTTTTTGTGGTTACAACATTGTGACATGGATGATTACACATGTTGTCTCATCTCCGGGATGTTTGCCAGGATAAATTGAAGCATGCTGTGGGGGTGATCAATTTATCTGGATTATTTGTATATATGAAATATATATCATGATTTTTCAATGAATTTCCTTCTTACACCCAATTAATCATGTTTCATTTTATTTTACAAAATGAACAAGATGGATTAAATGAAAAATTACTTTTTAGGTAACATTTTCCATGTAATAAGAATATACTAGATAAATTAATATTTAATTATTATGGGGAAAAAATCAAAAGAAAATACCAAATGTACATTGTCAAGTGGAACACCAAATGCACATTAGTAATCATTTTCATTGAAATAGGTATTAACATGACATTATTTACATTGCATATCATAAAATAAAACATTGTAAGATAAGTGAAATAATCATAATTAAAGAAGAAAGTTCACTCTTCTTCTTCAAGAATATTCATCAAATAAATGTAATATTTTGGTCATACATTTTGGGTATTAAATATAATATTATTTTTACATATTTTTATTGAAGTAAATTAATGAGATATGTGATATAAACTTTATAAGAATTAATTTTTCTTCTCTATGAAGCTGAGAAAGTGTGATTCCTAAGTCAGCAGTGAGAAACAAATAACTTCAATTTTCCATGTTATTGATTTATGTCAAACTATAATTTAGTATAACAAAAAAACATCTCATTAACCCACTGGAAACTAGGAGGCATTATTCTAGGTTCAACAGTGAATGTTGTTTAGGGTGTCTCATACTCAATTAATAGTTAAGTGGTACTTGAATCGTAGGAAATACAAGGTGAATATACAATGTATGACTTTTTCCCATTTGTGGAAAGATAATAATTTTTCAATAAAAACTAAATTTGGATGATAATTATATAATCTATGGGTATTTAGGCTCAGTAAATCAAAGCACCTTTGGTATTATCAAGGACTATAGTTTGGGAAACGAAAACTTTGTAAATAAAGGTATTCCCCAAATATTTTTTAATTAGTTTATCAAAAGAGTGTGAACATTTCCAAGGGTAAGGTAGATGTAAATATACTTCATAAGAATACTTCAAGTTGTTATGTAATGGTAAAATGATGTATGCATGGTTCAAAGATATGAGTTACCTCGGGTTTTCATGAAGAAAAATATATGCACCAAGCATTCATCAATCATGTTAATATAGCATGGAGTAATTCCTAAACACGCATTACATTATTTTCTCCATGAAAATGATGTTGATAAGGAGGATCGATGAGAAGTCTTACATGTTAACATTGATTAAAAGAACGTAGCATGGAGTAATTCCTAAACACACATTTTATACATCAGATTCATGATGTAAGTAGGATCAATGTTACAACCTTCAAAATATTTCATTATATTTCAAGACATGCTTTTCAAATAATAAGTAGGATCAATGTCACAAACTTCAATATATTTCATTATAATAAGTAGGATCAATATTAAAACCTTCAAAATAGTTTTGTTTAATATTAAGTGGGAATTTCGAATCGAGTTGATGACATAGGTTTATTGTGTAATATATTTTATAAATATTATCGGTACGTGATAAAAGAATAAATAATATTGACACAATTTAGTTCAACATAATTATTTATTTAGTGGACATTAAATTACTGGGGGTTGGGGAACCCTATCAAGTATTTACAACCTCCACTGTAAATTGAGAGGGATGCTCTCACACAATAGAATATTCATTCATTCTTTAATAAGATCTTATCTCCCCCATTTAATTCTAAAGATATAGTCATTATCACATGAGATTATCTGAGAATGAATTCATGTATTGAAGGTAGAGGATCTTGGTTATCATCATGACATTAATGATATCATCATATCTCTATGTTGGATCCCATAATTCGATGATCGACAGTACTATGGATTTTTTATGCATCTGTGGATGGTCTAGAGGGAGCCAACTATATATCCTTAAAGGATTATCATTGATGATGAGTTTTAGTCGAGTAAATATTTATATATGAATAGGTATTGTTGGACTCCTCATGTGTTAATATTTTTTTAATGATCAAAAATCATATACATTCTGTAAGACTTGTTAATCATGTGTAATCTATCTCAAATCATATGTACTGATGATTAGTTTCTTTATGCCTTATATAATTATTGTAAACTATTTAGAGATTTTGTTATAATAGTTTTCCATGATAAATGAATAAGTCTAATACATTCTATGAATATCACTATTTAAGTCTATAAACAGATATTTTTCTAAGTCTGAGAAATCGTGAGACCACCACCAGTTATGTTTTTCTGGAAAAGGACCAAGACACCCTAACCAAACATCGTGACCTAGACACCATGACCTAGACACTATGACCAGACACTGTGACCAGAAACCGTGACTAGACAACTTGACCAGACATAGTGACCAGACATTATGACTAGACACTGTGACCTAGACACCATGACAAGACACCGTGATCAGACACCGCATCTATGTTACCGGTTCTTGATCTCCATAAAACTATTAGATATTGACTGTCTCATCGCTCTAAGGAAAAGAAGAAGACATTTTTTCAAGGTGACACCATTTCATATAGACGTTGTTTCAAGGAGACACTATTTCATGGAGATTTAATTTCCAGACAGACTGTGACACCGTTTCTAAATATGTTTTTTTTGTTTTTCAATTTTATCTCTAATAGTATTATTTGAAGATTATAAATGAACGGAAACAATTAATGATTATTTGTTAACATGTCACCTTAGAGTATGGGGTACAAGGTGCAGAATACATGAATCTTGTCATCTCTAACTCATGCACTCTACGTTTAAAAAGAATAGTGTGTCCAGAAACAAAGTGAGGATAGAGAAACAAGTAAGACCGCAATAACGAAGAAGCACAAGCATTCTTGAGAAAAGAACTGACATATGAAATTGAATACATCTGAAGAACATAAGAAGAATCCACTGAGATACCATTGATTAGATTTCATAACATCTATGAAATACAGACTCTACAAAGAATACGAGCTAGATCTGAACTAGAGTACCAGACTTACAATACTCTGTTTCACACAAGGGGACCCGATTCTTACATTTTCTTCATCCTAGAATCCCAGAGATTCATAGACTAACACTAAAAGCACTTATAACTTTATCTCATCATTATTTCTCTATTTTATATTGTTTTTATCTTTTGAGTAGTGTTTGTGTGTGTGTGTGTATACAAACACATACTATCTCCTGCATTAAACTGAGGGATACAAGATATGTTTCCCCTTACGTATTTTTACACTTGTTTGTTCACATGTATAAGTGTGGAATAGGTCCTTGTCTGACCCATCAGTTCAAACCTACAACGAACTATTGAAGAGTTTGTGTGACGTAGATAGTCATGTGTACTATTGTTTACCTTGATCCAGGGTGTCGATTATGTTTAGTAATATAAACTGCTTGGTGGAAGGTGATCACCAAGTGGAGTGTATTAGGTCTCATCATTAGAATAAACCATTTTTTCTATATCCACTATGTTGTTTGTATTAGTTTTCCTTGATTTATTGTATAATTCAGAAATCACTAACTTTATTTTGATAGGTAATCTTGGAAAGAAGTTATAATTGTTTTTCCCTTTTCAAATAGCTTCAAAAGTAATATTAATAACTGATATTAATATTACTGAGAATTAATCAATATTCTAAGAAGTTATTTAAATAGTCAAACTTTCATAACCATATTACATTAATTAACTGGGCTAGATTTAAATTTATTGGGGAACCTTTTAAGAGTAATTTTCAAACATAAATTTTTATAAATACCGAATTCACCCCCGTCTATAGTTCTTTACTCTGACCAAAATTTGGAAGCAATGTCTATTTTTTATTCTTGTTAAGACTCTGTTTTTACCCTAGTTAACTGTGTTTTTAGTTGTACTTTAAAGATCTATAATTTTTTTAATTCTAAATTTATCTCTCTTTCAATGTAGTTTTTTATTATGGATAACAGATTGGAAGGTACTCAACCAACATACCACTATTCTTTAATGCCACCAATTATACCCATGGAAAATTAAGATGAAAATGCATTTAGAAATATTGGTTTTGAAATATAGTCTTCAATTATAGATGAGTATAAGATTACTACTACTGATATAATCACTTGGGATGACCCAATCAATAATTCCTATAATAATAATTGCAAATCCATAAATGATTTATATATCTCTTTAGGAGATGGGGAATTTGACAGAATTTCTGCATGTAAAACTACCCATGAAATTTGGGATACTTCTTCTTTTTCACATGAAGGAAATTATAGTGTGAAAGAAATGATACATAATACTTATAATATTAAATATGATAAGTTTAAAATGAATCCAGATGAGCCTATTTTTTATATATATATCGGGTTCAAAAAAAACTTCCACATAATGATTTCTCATGGAAGATAAGTAATTGCTAAAGAATAGATTATGAGGATTCTCATATGCCTACCTAAAATATGGAGAGGAACCTATATCTCTATTAGAGAATAATGTTATATCATCAAGTTACTTGTAAAATAACTCTTTGGTAAACTAATGATGTTTGATGAGGAGTTGAAAGTAAAAAAGGAAGAGGGGGATGAACCAGAAAGTATATCTGTTGCATTTAAGGCCACCGCTTTGAAACACAAAGAGAAAGAGAAATTTGATGCCTCTATAGAAATTTACAATAGTGAACAATCATCACCTGAAAGTGATGAGGAGATGTATCAATTATCTAGAAGTTTTAAGATATTTTACAAGAAGAATACATTTTTTAGAAAGCCTAACATTAAGGGAAGATATGATCTAAACAGAAGATTGAAGAAGGATAGGAAAAAAGTGACATGTTTGATGTAATAATATTCTATGAAATTAAAATAAAGGGACATATAAAGGCTAACTATCCTAATATCAAGTAAAAAATATATATATGAGGTCAAATATAGAATGTATAAAAAGGTAATGAAAGAAACATGGAGTGCTTATGGGGACAGTTCATGTGACTTAGAATATTCACAAGATGTATGGGTTAATAAGGACAAAATTATTTTATGACAAACACATCTAAGGTAATAGTGGAATCTTCTGTATACAATTCCTATTATTATATAGATGATATTGAAGCTAAAAATATGTATAATGAAGAAATGTTTGAAAATTTTAATATACTTGAAGAGACATGTAATGAACCAAAAGAGAAATACAAATCTTTAATGAAACAACATGCTCTTACCGCAACTGCTTAATTTGAACTTACTGTATAAAGGGAGAAAATTCTCAATTACTCAAATAAAACAATGAACTAAATCTAACTAATGTGAAATTTAAAAAGGATTTTGAAAGGTTAACTAATGGTAAAGATACTTTGGTACAAATTCTAGTTAAAATATTTCTCATATATATACTATTGGTATTGGATATCAACCTAGTAAAAGATATTTTGGAAGAAATAAGTTTTTCTCAAAGTCTAGGACATACAAAATTACTCATAGTTCTTGATAACATTTAGCTAGTTTAAATAATGATACACTCTCTACTGTATCAATTTTTTGGACCCAATAATGTTTATTTCTCACGTACTCTACATAGTGCTTATAGGAATCCTATGATTCATATATGGGTTCCTAAAGCACTAGTCACTAAAATTGCTGGACACAAACAAATATGGGTAAAAAATTTTGTTTTAATTTGACTATTTTGGAGGAAATATTTTTATAGAGCTCCTATAAAAGCTTATGGTATTTGTAATGTGGGTGTTCAGGACACAAGACATGATACTGTTCATGTTTCAAGAAGTTAATAAGAATTGATGGTGGACATGACACCTTTGTTAATAATGCCAAAGGAAAGATCATTGGCCTTGGTCAAATCGGTAACTCTAAATCAGTTTTAATTTCCAGAGTACTTTTGTTTTGGCGGATTGAAATATAATCTGATTAGTATTTCACAACTATACAATGGTTGTATTCATGTTAAATTTGAAAATTATGCTTGCAATTCTTTCAATTCAAAAAATGAATTAGAATTTTCTTCTTTGAGAAATGAAAATGTATATTCTGTTAACTTAGAATCATTTGTTTCTCAAAAGGATTCTTGTTTATTGGTATTTCACAAAGACTCATGGAATTGGAATAGGAGACTAAGACACTATAATATTCACTCCCTTAGAATGTTAACAAGAAAAATTCTAGTCAATGACCTACCCAAAATTGATTTTCCAAATGATAAAGTGTGTAATACTTGTCAAAATGGGAAGCGGCACAAAATTTCCACCAAACCAAAGAAAGAAGTGTGAGCTTCTCAACCACTCGAATTGGTTCACATGGATTTGTTTAGAGCATCTATAATTTCTAGTTTAAAAGGGAAGAACTATGTTTTTATTCTTAAAGATTAATTTTCTAGATATAATTGGACTTTCATTTCAGATCAAAAAAGTGAATCCTACACTCATTTTACCAAATATGCCAAAACTATAGAAAATCATAGTGGACTTAGAATTAAATCCATATGAATTGATCATTGCCGTGAGTTTTAAACTCAAGGGTTTGAATCTTTTTATTCATAAAATGGCTATAATCATAATTTATCTGCCCCCATAACACCTCAAAAGAATGGAGTTGTAAAAAGAAGACATGTAAACTTGTAAGAAGATTCTAGAACCATGCTTAGTTAATACGACTTACATATTTATTTTTGGGCTGAAGCTGTAAATACATCATACTATATAATTAATAGACTTTTTATTAGATCTATTCTTAAAATAACTACATATGAGTTATTGAAAAATAGAAAACCCAAAGTATGCTACTTCAATGTTTTTGGATGAAAAGTCTATATACTTAATACTAAGTACAATATTGAAAAAATCAAATCAAAGAGTGATGAATGAATCTTTTATAGGATATTCGATCCCTAGTAAAGAATATATAGTGTTTAACAAAGTAACTAAATGTGTGGGAGAATTTGCCTATTTTAAATTTGATAAAATAGTTCCACATGAGTCTAAATCCAGTCTAGTGAACATGGAGGATAACATATCAAGTCTAGACAATAATTAAAAATACTCTAACCATCTTGTGAAGGAATCTATGAAAACTTCTAGTTCTGGAAATACTTTAGAATCATGTCACAATGAACATGACATTTTTGAAGAACCTGAAATCACTAGTCCTTCTTTTTCAAGATCTATTAGAACTCGTAAAACCCATCATTTAGGTGATGTTGTAGGAGAATTAGATAAGGGAACTAAAACTAGATCTTCCCTTAGAAATCAAGTTGAACATCAAGTATTCTTATCACAAATTGATCTTAAAAACACTAATTATTCTATCAATGATGAGTTTTGGGTGATGGATATGCATGGAGAGCTTAATTAGTTTGAAAGGAACAAAGTTTGGAAACTTTTCGATAGACCTAAATACACATTTAACATATGATCTAAATGTGTGTTTATAAATAAGGTAGATGAAGCTAGTAATATAGTTAGAAACAAGGATATATTGGTAGCACAAGGCTACTATCAAGAGAAAATAATTGATCATGAAGGTACCTTTGCACCAGTAGCAAGACATGAAGCCATCTGTGTCTTGCTTACTTGTGCTGCACATTTGAATTTAAAACTATATCAATTGGATGTTAAAAGTGAATTCCAAAATGGTTATATATCCGAGGATGTCTTTTTTGAGAAACCCCTTTTTTTAAGTCTCATTTTCCACATCATATTTTTTAATTATCAAAAGCTTTATATGGTTTAAAACAAGATCCAAGAGCTTGGTATGATAGAATGAGTACCTTTGTTATTTCCAATTGTTTTACAAAAGGAATAGTTGATCCTACCCTTTTTAAAAAATGAATTTCCAATAATGTTTTAGTAGTTCAAATTTATTTAGATGACATTATCATTGGATCTTCATGAAATTATTTATGTAATGAATTTTATAAAATGATGCAAAACAAATTTGAAATGATTTTAATGAGTGAACTAAAATTCATTCTTGGATTTCAAATCATTCAAAACCATGATTGTATTTTTTTTAAATCAAATAAAATATTCTAGAGATCTTATAAAACGTTTTGGTTTGGATAATACAATACGTAGTGACACTGTAATAAGTACTACTTGTAAGTAGGATCTTGAAGAAAGTGGAAAACCTGTTGATCAAACCACTTACGGAGGAATGATTAGAATCTCACACTACTTAACTGCTATCCAACCTGACATTATGCTTATATTGTGTATGTGTGGCAATCTTAATGAAACCCCTAAGGAATCTCATTTAAATAATATTAAGATAATTTTCAAATACCTCAAGCATACACCCAATCAAGGGATATTTTATCCCGAAGGAAAATCATTTGAGTTAGTTAGTTATTCTAATACTGACTTCAGAGGTAGTAATTTAGATAGAAAAATCACCTTGCAAAGATGTCACTTTTTAGGCAAGTCACTAGTATCATGGTGTAGTAAGAAACAAAACACTATTCAATTATTTACTTCAGAAGATGAATAAATATTTTCTGGTAGTTGTTGTACACAAATTTTATAGATGAAACACACCATATTAAATTATGGGTATCAATTCAGAAATTTACCTAAAAATTGTGACTATAAAAGGACTATTATCATCTCAAAAAATCATATTTTACACTCTAGGTAAATACATAATGATGTAAGACATCACTTTTTTAGATATCACTATCAAAAAGGTGACATCATTTTGGAATTCATTATAACTGAATATCATATCCCTGATATATTCACCAAACCATTAAATTATGAAAGAATAGATTACATCATACATGAATTGTGAATGATAAAAATTAAGTAGTAAGGATATAGTTTCACATCATACGATTTCACATTTTACGATTTCACAAGTCATTGTCGTAAGATTACTAACTCTAACAATTCTATAGTTTTACTATCTTAAAAGTTACTAATTAATGTTTGTGGTTTCATAGTTGTTATCTCTAAATTTCTGGCTGGTACTTACTATCTTCAAATATATGGTTGCATAGTTTAAAAATTACATAGTTACGGTCTAACTGTGAAAGCCAGTTATGGTCTCACCGTGAAATCATGTTCCGGTCTCACCATGATAGTCAGTTATGGTCTCACCATAAAAATGATTTATTATTTTATTTACATAGTATAACCGGTATGGTGGTAATTAATTATTTTATTCTTTTACTTTCCCACATTTTTATTTTTGTGATTCTTAGTATCCCTATATGATAAAATTGAAAGTAGTTTCACTCCTTCTTCACCTGGGATCTCTTCTCTAAAACTGTAACCCTTTCTTCAACATTCCACTCTCTCAAAACTTAGTTGAATCCCTAGGATGAAACAACCATCCTCATAAACACCTAAGAAGCACATTTCAAAGAAGAAGATGAAAATAACACCAATGTAAGAGCCTGAAGGTCCATTGATTCTAAACCTGGGGAATAGAGTAGTCGTTCTTGAAAATGAAATTTTCCCCATGTGGCTACTAAAAGTATGTTTTTTTATTGAAAGTACTAAGATAGAATGTATAAATGGAATGGTTTACAAAGTAGGATAGACCTATTTAACCAAATCTAGTTTCCTAGTTCTATTATTTCGTTCAATTTTATTTTGATAAGGAAGATGATTTTTTTGTGAGAAGCTGGATAAATGGCCAGATTTGTACCTTTTCGTCGAGGTTATGGGATTCATTCCTAAGGATACCTCATGAAGGTATTTGTGGGGACTACCATATAGGTCCTCCTCCTTCAATTGAGTTATTTGTTTTGGAAGAATCATTGTAACGAATAATTGTAAATGAAACAAAGTAAAGAACTATAACTACTGAGCTAGATGGTGAAACCAAACATCTGGTTAAACTTGTTCAGAATCTGATTTGCCTCATAAAGGGTGATTTTTCTACACTCAAGTATCAGGATATATTCTTGATATATCTCATGAATTAATGGACTCAAGATTAACCTATGAAAATATGTTTTACTCTATATGTGTGAGTTGATCCAGACAACATAAAAGTCAACCTTTCTGTTCTACTGAAGATTAATCTCAATTATGATTCATTTTAAAGGATTGGTTGGACCAGATGAAGAAGTATGTAAGGATTATTAATTTTTCTTTCAAAATTTACATAAAAGAGATTAAAATCAGTTGTAATCTACAGATAAAATCATGGGTTGAGGATATTGACAGGGTTTATGAATAGTTCAATCCATTAGAGCACTCTTTAATACCAAGAGTTATTTATAATCCTAGTTTGGAACCAGATAAAATTTTTGAGTATTCTGATAAGGAATAAAAAGAAGAGTCTATTGGACCTACACAAGAAACTGTTTTCGATGAGAAAGACATTGAACTTGTTCTTCAAGGCTTAACTGAGAAGAAAATTTCAGTTACTGAATAATTTTTTTATCTGGAAGAACATCCTACTTCTGAAGAAGAATATGTGGATAAGGTAAGTGAAAATGATATTTTATAAGAGCACATAGAAGATCTTTCTCTTGTGCACAAAATATATTATGAGGATCATGTAGAGGAATAATCTTTTCCTGAAATGATCATATCTACTGAAGAGAGAATGGAGAAATCCTTTCAATTTTCTATAATGGAAATGGGTAATGATATTGGGGACGAAATCTTGGAATTAGATCAAGGATCTAAATCCATTCATCATAATAAAGATTCACATGTTGAGGGGGAGAAGCACCCAACTCTAGAATGTGTTGAAGTGCCTAATCCAGTTGATCCAATCTCAATGGATACATGGAATTAATTCCCAAGTTATTTTGATGTGAATGATTCCCAGGAAGCCTTAGTGAATGGTATAGATTTGTCTAACGTGTTTCAGTTGAAACTGGTATCTTCTCTTGATGTTATAGCTAAAAAGGAACCAAATCCTATCTCAGATCCTATTCCCTAACCTTCACAACAACCTTAAAAATTGGTGAGTGTGGATGATTTAAAAGTATTTGAATCTACCCTATTGATTGGAGTTGAAAAGATAATGAATACTCAACCTGCAAATGTGACAAACATGAGTGAAAGAGATCCTACCCTATTGTTAGAGAAGATTATTTGGAAGATTCATCCCAAGATGATTCGTGAAATTCAAGAAGTCTGAATTGAGAAAAAACAGTTAAGTGATGAAGTAAAGTATCTCAGTGGTATTGTTGATGATATGTAGAGAGTGTTGAAATCAAGACTACAATCTTTTTATAATCCTGTTGTGGATATTAGTAGTCAAATTCCATAGGATTTATCCTCCCTTATTCAACCTAATCTAAAATCCATGTATGGAACGGTATCTGAAAGAAATAATAAAATTCTTCAAGAGATGCGTGATCTTGTAATTGGTCTTAAAAATTTGACTGATGGGTACAAATTCTATCTCCAGAATGTTCCGAATCAACTAGAGTCTATTAATTCATATATTATAGCTTCTAATACATCTAGACAATCATATAAATCCTCCTTGGATACTGATCTACTCAGAACAGTAGCTAAATAATAAATCCAATTTGTGCTCAGTGGCTTTGACAATGAGTCTCTCTCTGACATAGTGACTAAGTTCTTGATTTGGTTATAATTCATTCCAAAAATTCAAATTATTCTTAGAAAGAGATTACTAAGAATTTGGACTTCTACTTCAATAGGATCTTCGTGAAGCATGTCATGATAAACCACTTCAAGTACCTTGTACAGAAACTGAGAATCCCTCCTGTCACTCAAGCATTCAAAAATAAATTTCAAAAACATAAGGATTTCACTCCCTTGTTATAAATGTTCATAAAGAATAAGGATGAATTTGAGAAAGCCATGAAGTATGGTGGTGAGATCATTTCCAACTTAATCAATCTTTTGAGGTCTTAACTTCATTTACGGAGCACTGGTTTTGTGTCTCCTGCAGTTATACCTTTGAGACCTAGTTTTCATACCTTCTCATCCTCTTCCTTTGCCTATACCTCTATGTCTATCTCTCAGGATCTCACTCAGATCATACCTCTTATCTTTAAAAAACAGTATCCTCAATCTTCCACTTCACCTACCTTGGCCTCTTCTGTCTTTGATGGTATCCCTATACCTTCTCTGTCATTTGCTTTACTTCCCTCTTCCACATCTACTTTTTCTCCATTGGCTTCTGGTGATGTTATTGCCAAGGGAAAAGAGAAGATAGACGGTGCTAAAAAAATGAACACTATTTTTTTTGATAGGGATGATTTCTATATTTTTGTATCTTTTTGTTTGTAATGACACTTTTTATCCATATAATGAATTGTGAAATCTTCTTATCTATTCTTTTATTTTCTTTTGTATTATTTTTTATAATCCCAAAAGGGGCGGAGATGTGCACACTGAGATATATGCACACTATGGAAAATGACGAGACACATTAACTAAGAATAGATCTCTCAATAAAATGATTTTTTATCATCAAAAAGGGGGATATTGTTGGACTCCTCATGTTTTAATCATGTTTTAATGGTCACAAATCCTATACATTCTATAAAACTTGTTCATCCTGTGAAATCTATCTCAAATCATACGTATAGATGATTAATTTCTTTATTCCTTAAGTAATTAATGTAAACTATTTTGAGTTTTGGTTATAATGGTTTTCCTTGATAAATGATCAAGTATAATACATTATATGAATATAACTGTTTAATTATATATACAAATATTTGGCTAAGTCTGAAAAATTGTGAGTCTTCCACCGATTATGTTTTTCTGGAAAAGGACCTAGACACCGTGACAAGACACCGTAACCCATAAAACATGACCCAGACACCGTGACATGACACCATGACAAGACACCACAAACAGACACAGTGACGAGACACCGTGACCAGACATTGTGACCAGGACACCATGACCAGACACCGTGACAAGACACCGTATCTATGCTACGTGCTCCTGATCTCTATACAATTATGCCATCCTGACTGTCTCATCACTCAAAGGATAAGAAGGAGACACCATTTCAAGGAGACACCATTCCAAGGAGAAAAAATATCAATGAGACACTGTTTGATGGAGAAACTATTTCCAGATAGATTGTGACACCGTTTCTTAATATGTTTTGTCTTTTTTCAATTTAATCTCTAATAGTCATATTTGATGATTTTAAATGCACTGAAATAATTAATGTTTCTTTGTAGACATTTCACATAACAGTATGAGGTACGAGGTGATGAATGCATGCATCATGTCGACTCCAACACATGCACTCCAAGATTAAAAAGAATAGTGTGTCCAGAAACAAAGAGAGGATATCGAAACAAGTAAGAGTTTGATAACGACAAAGCATGGGAATTATTGAGAAAATAACCAACACATACAACTCAATACACATGAAGAACACGCGAATAGTTCACTGAGATACCATTGATCAATTTCAAGAACATATTCACAATACAGACTCTATGAAAAACACGAGCCATGTCTGAACTAGAGCACCAGATTTGCAACACTTTATTTCTTGCAAAAGGACCTAATTCTTAATTCTACTTCATCCTAGAAATACATAGATACATATAATAACACTCAGATCACTTCTAACCATATCTTATCATTTTTTCTCTGTTGTGTATAATTTTTAGCACTCGATAAGTGTGTGTCTGTGTATTTATAAAAACACAGACTATCTCTTAAATTAAACTGATGCATAACATATATCCTTCCTCTCAAATATTTTTACACTTGTTTGTTCCCATGGATAAGTGTGTAAAAGGTCCATGTGTGACCTATTAGTTCATACCCATGAAGAACTTTGAAAGATATAAGGTGACCAGGACAGTCATGTGTACTGTTTTTTATCTTGAACCAGGGTGTCGATCAAATTTATTAATATAATCTGCTTAGTGGCAAGTGGTCACCATGTTTAGTGGATTAGGACGTGGCATGAGACTGAACAACTTATTTTATATCCAATAAGTAGTTTAAATTAGTTTTCTCTATTTTACTATATAATTCATAAATTAATAACTTTAGTTTGATACTTAATCTTGAAAAGAAGTTATAATTATTTTTCCTTATTAGAATATCATCAAAAGGAATATTAATAACTGATATTAAGATTACTGAGAATTAATCAATATTCTAAGAAGCTATTTAAACTGTTAAACATTCATAACCATATTACTTTGATTAACTAGGTTGTATTTAAATTTATCAGGGAACCGTTTAAGAATACGTTTTAAATATAAATTTTTATAAATACTCAATTCAACCCCCTCTTGAGTACATTACTCCGACCAACTGGTATGTTTCCAGTTTTATTTTTTGTGATATTTTAATTTACCATAATCCTAAGACTGTAGTTTTTCTCTCAATTTTTGGAGTTGACATGTCTCATCATCTCGATGATGAAAATTCTAAAATCCCCAGCTGACAGGCTTCTGTTGAGTGCCCTAGTACCTTCAAGATCCTATCGTAATTAGTTTAGGTCATGTGGTTTGACGAATTTTAGAGCACCAGGGTATCCCATAGAGGGGTAGTGTTTTCCTTGTGATGGGTAAGGTCACATGGAATGAGATATCCCAACCCAACATGTTGAGCTACATAGTTAGATAGCTGATTGACCACCATGATAGAGGAAGCACTGTAATTAAGGATATCCCTGGTGGGGATCTGGTGGTCCCTAAAGAAGTAGAGATGAAAGATGAGTAGGATGAGATATGGGTGTGGGTTTCGATTATGAGATCCTTCCAGCACCACCACATGGAGACCCATGTCAGAATGAGGGAGATGGTGGTCGGGGTCAAAGAATGATGTTAGATGTCTATTTCTCTTATCAAACTATAAAATAGATGATAAGAGTTAAAATTTGTGTGTTTTCTAGTCATGAATCAGTGTTAGTAGACATAGGATCCAGTCATTCCTTTTCCTCTATACTCATGGTGTGAGAGCTTGAGCTCCTAGTTGAGGAAATATCCCGTCAGCTTCATCTCAAGTGTCCTTAAGGAATTATTCTTATGTATCATTCATCTACAGGTAGTGAGAGACATCTCTTGGAGTATAGATGTACACATGGGATATTTTGGTCATCATGATGGAACCTTTTGAGGCTATCTTGGGTATAGATTGGCTATCTATGGTCCAATCAAAGATTGACTATCACTACAGACAAGTAGGATGCATGCGTGCTGATGGGATGAGATTCTCTTTTTTGGGAAAGAGATATCTCATGGTAGGGAAAATTAATTTGAGAGAAAGACACTAAAGAATATCACCCATCAGTTAGTGAGCATTTTACTTGGTGTAGTAGGCTCTTCGAGCATATACATTCTTTTAGTTGTGGAGGATTACATTTACATCTTCCTAGAGGATATCATGGGACTACCTTTGATTCTAGAGGTATATATTTTCATTTATTATCATCCTGAAACCACTCTGTTGTCTTCTGTGGCATAAATAATGGCACCTATAGAGCTCTGGGAGCTAGGTTAATGTTTTAGGACCTTTGAGGGAAGGGATTCATCAGACCTAGTGTGTCCCCCAAGGTAGGGTTTCATGAGACCTAGTGTGCCCCCCTAGGTAGCTCCTGTGTTATTCATGAAAAAAAGTGGAATGGTGATTGTGGATTTTCAAAGACTATCATAGCCTAAACCAGACCATGATAAATAAAAAGTACCCCATGATGAGTATTGAAGACATATTTTCTCATTTTCAAGGCATGATATTGTTCATGAAGATTGATCTTAGGTTTGACTACCATCGGTGGATGGTTTGTGAGGATAGTGTTCCAATGTTGGCATTCCAATGTCACTATAGGCACTATGAGTTTTTAGTTATTACCTTTGGTGTGAATAATTCCCCCAACGTGTTTATGGATTTTAATAACTAGGTTTTCTTGCTTTACATGGATCAGTTTTTTTCACCTTCATCGATGAAATACTTATATACTCTGCATCAGAGTAGGATCATTCAGAGTAATTGAGGATGGTTAGATATTTTCTTCAATATCACCAACTTTAAAGAAAAATCTTTAAGTTCCAGTTCTGGATTCATGGGGTTCAATTTCTGGGTTATACCAGTTATGAGAATAGTTTATCCATGTACCTAGAAAATATCAATGTAGTTATTCTGTAGAATCTACAAAATATCATGTCAAATGTAAAAAGATTTCTTCTCCTGGTGGGGTACTATAGTAGGTTTTTGGTGGACTTATCTAGAATCACAGCCCCCTTGACCACTCTAACGTGGAAAGGGACATAGTTTACCTAGTATAAGCATTTACAAAGGGACATTAAGGAGTTAATGATTAGGAAAATGATTTCTTTAGTGTTTAGACTACTAGAGGAAGGTGTATATTTCATAGTGTATTGTGATACCTCAGGTGATAGGCTTTGTTTCATATTGATGTAAATATTTGTAGTTATCACGTACGGGTGGAGTTAGTTGAGAAACAATGAGAATAAATATGAATCTCATTACTATGATCTTGCAGTTGTAGTCTTGACCATGAATATGTGGAGGAACTACCTTCTAGGGGAGAACTTTTGTGATTTTTATAGACCACCATTGTCTCATGTATGTCTTCATGCAAAGATACATGAACATGACATATTGAAAATGGTTAGAGTTCCTACAGGACTTTGACATCAAGAAATTATATAATATTGGGTAGGGAAACATTTTAGATGTTTCCCTTTGTAAGTAGTCCCAGACATACTTAGCATATGAAGCTTTTTAGGTATTAGCTTCCATGGATTTGACACTGGTGGAGCTGGATGGTATAACATTTCTTTAGTTGAAAGTGTTGACTAATTTGCTTCTTGAGAATGTGAGAGAGTAATATCTATAAGACATCAACTATGAGTTATTATGTGATCATATATCCCTGGGATACTCACCATATGTATATTCTAAAGAAGGAAATCATGCCATCTTGTTCCAGGGGTAGACAATGGTTCCAGGAACATTGCAGGAGGAGGTGATGATGGTGTTCTACATTTCTCCCATAATTGTATATACTAGTGTGGGGAAGTTGTAAATAGACATTCTGAAACAATTTTTTTTGGTTTGTAATGATGTGAATCATATATGATTTTTTCTTTCTGTGCCTCACTGTTAAATTAGTGAAGGTTGAGAACCATGTTCTAAAAGTATTATTCCATACCCTTGAGATGTCTTTGTAAAATGGGATGGCATATCCATGGAAATTTTTATAGATCTTCCATGCACAACGAAGGTCCATGCTGCTCTTTGGGTGATAGTTTATCGACTCACGATGTTTCCACATTTCCTTTCTATCAATGATATGATTTTAGTGTAGAGTTTGGGGTAGGTGTATGTACTTTAGATCATTCTCCTTCTTGGGGAACCTTATATGATGTTATCTGATTACGATATATGGTTGACATCATGATTATTAAGCGGCTTGCAGAAGGAATTCAGTACCCAAATGAGGATAAGTATACCCATTTACCCCAAGACCAATGGTCAAAACAAGTGCACTACCCAGGTGTTTGATGATATGATGAGGGATTGCATGTTAATCTTCAACCAGATCTGGGAGGATCACTTTATCTTGTCAAAGTTCATGCACAAAACATATGACACTCTAGAATCAACATGGAACCTTTTGAGACACTATAATGGAGACCATTTCAGTCACCCTTATGATGGAAAGAGATTTGAGAGTGATCTATTGTGGGCCTAGATATGGTTTAGGTGACAATGGAGAAATTCCAGGTCATCCATGAGTGGATGAGGATGGCCTTGAGTAGACACAAAGCCTACAAAAACTGCCAATGTAGGCCCTTGGATTTTGATCAAGGAGGCCATGTTTTCAAGATATTCTCCCCACAATGTAGAATTTGGAGGTTTGTTCAAGGAGGAATGTTATTCCATAGGTTCATGGGGATATTCAATATCATGAAGAGGGTTGGAGTGGTTCCTTACCACTTCTCCCTACCCCTATTACTTCAGTAGGTGGATGATGCATTCCACACATCATAGATGAGGTGATATGGGCATGACACTACACACATCATCAACTATGTCAAACTAGACATAGAGGATGGAGACACCTTTGTGGAACACCTAGTGGAGATTGAGGATCGATAATATCGGACCCTATGTGGATGGACTATCTCCTTCTTTCATGTTCTATTATACCATGGAATCATACTGAAGAGTTCCTGGGAGAGAGACATAGACATTTGGACTTAGTATCCCATGTTTTTTCTTAGTTATTTCGTTTAGGGGATGAATATAATGAAATATGGAATCCTGGAAAGTCATGTTTTATTCCTATAAGGACTTTTAAAAGTTTCTATAAATATTTATAGAGTTAGAAGTTGAAATGGTGTGTGATTCTAAGGCTCGATTTTTCCGGAATTAATTTGATAAAAATATTTAATATATTTAATATTTCACCAATATTCTTCATAATGAAAATAGGAAAATTCATAAATGAAATCTAGAATCAGAAATTCGAGACCCTAGTTGATTCCAACATGTGATTTTTACCCTAGTTGAGATAAAATGATTTTTCAAGGGAATTTCACAAGCCACTATCATTGGTAGTGTGTTGAATGAGTTAATTATTTTTTAATTTAATTAATTTGATTATTTTCATTGAAATGTATGACATTATAAGAGTATCACCATGAATATTTCACTAGGTTTAGCCACATAAACCTTGGGATAAATCTATATCTATTCCTCCCTCCTCCATTAGAGGATCACAACTTACAACAACGAAACTCCAGATCAGAGAAAATCAGGATGTAGTGAATGTGGTGAAATATCTCAAATCATTGACGGATGCATTCTTCACTAATTATTGATCCATAATAGAGGTTGGAATCATAATTTTTTATTTTTTATTTCCTTTTATTAAGTAGTTCAGTAGATCAATTAGTATTCTTCCATATACGTCGCTTTTTATAGTCTTTTCCTGGGCCCAAGTATTGAAATTAAATTAATTTCTTTGGTTTCTAATCCATAGACCTCCATTCTTGATCATTGGTTAGAAAATATTCTAAAATGATCATTTAAGAATTTTTATAGATCTTTTCTCCCTATTTGTTTCACTTTCTTCACCGATACGGATACAACGGTCCCGGTTTGACCATGTCAGGTGGTGCTGAGATTGGTTGGCCCCTCAAAACCATGACGAATTATGAAATATAGAATATATGGATGAAATTTGCATAGATATGGTATTTTTTCATGGAATGGAAGAATCTTTTGGTGATTTATGATCAAAAAATTGAGCATAATTCCATTATAAGTGTAAAAACCAAACGACGACACCCTCCCCCGATGATTAAAAAATCCAATTTCAAGTTAACAATGGATGAGATCCCTTGTTTTTTAATATATCCACCATTTTTGGCTGGATATAGGTATTAATTGGTGTTATATCGATTAGATTTATCAATGGGAAGAGGTTCTAGATAACTAATGAAAACCGACTATAAACCATGGGTAATGATGAACACACGACGTGTATCCCACTCAATGGTGGTGGCTAGGATTTCAAAAAATAGAAGGATGACACATCATGTAATCTTTCGACACACCATGTACCCATTCATGGATGGGAGACCCATTTGATGGATCACATGGGCGTGAAACCATGTGGAAGTAAACGAACAGGTACATGTTCATGAAATCTAGTACATGGACAAAGCCAGTAGAGACACGACCTGGGTCCCGATTAGGCTAGACACACAATGTAGTCCACCTACATGGCATTTATTTCTAACTAGATAGGGATCTGGGTACTGGCTAGGGACATGACTAGGTGGTGGAGTGGGACCAGAAACCATGTGGGTCCCCTCACATGTTGGGTACCCCATGATCATCTTTTAGTATCTTCAATAATTGGTATTTCCTTCATTTGAACTTGAATTTTGGCTCATGTTAATCCATTTTGTAGTTTTTTTATACATAACATGATGATACCCAAGATTGAGATTTTGAGATACGTTATGAATTTTCCCAGGAATGTTTCTAACATAGGTGATGCTCAACAATGGAATTTATCATGTAGGATCGCCAATGAGCTTCCTATTGGAACCCTCCAATCTGACTAGGTAGGGGTCCTCGTCCTTTTAAGTGGAACCCTTCTATGGTATCAAGATATGATTCCTTGATTAATTATAGGTTTACCCTACAACGGGGATAGTCAAGGATCCATAACCTTTCGAGTCACACGCTCTTATTGTATTGGGGCATGGGTCCTTGATGATTAAGAGTGTCACCCTCCAACCGGGCTAGGCATTGGTCCTCAACCATCATAGTGGAATCCCCCAGTTGTATCAGGTAATGGGTCCTCTACATTGAGTTATTTCCAAGCGGTTATGCAATACAGTGATGTGGCTTGGTTATAATTTTATTATTACCTCTTTGGAAGACGAGTGAGATTTTGGGCATCATTTATGGACATTTGGAATGGTTGGATACTTTTTTCTTGTACTGAACTGTGAGATGTATATCCCCTTACTCACTCATTTGGTATTAT
Source organism: Viscum album (assembly GCA_963277665.1). Taxonomy (NCBI): domain Eukaryota; kingdom Viridiplantae; phylum Streptophyta; class Magnoliopsida; order Santalales; family Viscaceae; genus Viscum; species Viscum album. The sequence goes on along the minus strand of OY728160.1, from coordinate 369,812,785 downwards.
TTTTACTGATCATATATATGTACATAAGTATATATATTCATATGTATCCACACCATATATTTGGTTACCATATTTCTGGTAAAGGTGAAGACGCATAGGGTATGACACATACTTTTTGTTTTTAGATTATCATGGTAGGTTGTGTCTACACATATATTATAGTTGGTAAAGACATAATGGGGACATCATATTTTCACCATGTTTATCTTCTTATGTTAGGGTGTTCTTACTTTCACTCCTTTTTTTGATTAATCTATTATCTTTCATTTTACCTTGTGTTATAAACTATTTTTCTCTTCCTATTTCATCTCTTACTGCTCCCCATTATGATTTTGGTGTGTCCTACTATGTATGTATATAATCACCCCAACAACGGTATTTCGTACATGCGTCATGCCTTATATAGATGATGTATAGGTCAATCATGACTGCAGAGGACCTTAAGGATACTGGGCACTAGGACCGCATACGGTGTTCCTAACTTGGGATTGAGGACCTGGGAACTGTTTTAGTTGTTTAATTTTCAATTTTTCAATTTGGAACCTATTTTTTGTTGGGAATTTATTTTTCCATTTTATTTTTAGTTTACACTATCATACTTTTTTACTATCATGATTTTTATGCATTTTTAGTTTACTTTATAATATTTTTTCATCTTTTACTCTTTACCTCTACACTTTTTCATCAATTTGGTTGTGTGTGTGATTATAGGTACTTTATTAAATTCCTCCTTTAGTTATATATTATTTAGGTTCTTCTGTCTACCCCTTTCCTATGGATTCAGGTTTGGAATAATTGCGGCTTCAGCTCGGGCTTGGGTTGGTTTGTGAAAAGATTAATTTGTTTCATCGTAACAAACTTATATTTTCATATATAATTATCACGTATTTTTAAATTAATATTCAATAATTTTTATAGGAACACTCTCGAGGTCATAAAATTTTTGTTTCTTTGGATACTATAAAAAAAATCATATTTCATGAATGATATATAACATTTCCCCCAAAGATATTCACACATAATAAACTTATTATGAATAACCTACTGAAACCATTCTTCATAACATGGGGAAGAAAATATAAAAAAGGGTGAGCTCAAATTATTCTTAAGGGTAAACATAGTATATATCAAGTAATGATCATAAGAAAAAAAAAGATAATAATAATGGTAGGTGATCATAAAAATAACTTACAAATTCATTCACAACCATTGTTAGATAATAAACATGGTTCAGGGAATAAAACAATATCATTTAAGAAAACATGATCCATAAAAGGGATAAATAGTCATAATACAATATTGATCCCTAATATCATGTCATATAAGTGTGGAACCATCATAAATATTGAAACTCATTTCATATGTCTAGATTAACTTCCAAAGCGGTCAACATAATATATTAGGGCTTATGACATATTTCACATTGTGGATCAGGAAACACCTATTTCAAATAGTAGATCAAGATGCACCTATTTTCCATAGTGGATAGGGATAAAACTATTTCGCATATTATATTTGGATGAACCTATTTCCAATAGCACATCGACATGCACCTATTGTCAATTGGGGGATCAAGACCATCATCTTCTTTCCCATTTTTATCTCATAGGATATTAAAATTTTCTCAATACATTATAGAGAGATATAGTTACCACACATCACATAAAAATAATATTACATATGTGAGAAACAATATCATAAAGCATTCATCACCATAGAACTCATGAAATAATATTTATTTCATAAACATATCTTCATATTATAAACTATGTAAAAGGGAAGGATTTTTACTAACATCTTTTTATTAAAAACATAAATCATATAGAGAAATAATAAGTTTGGTATCATTGGATCATATCCCCGATAAAGGTTCAGTAACATTAATGTATGTCATCTTACATGGAAAATTACTTTTAAATATCACATAGAATAATTCTTGAGGGAAATTTATTTATTTCATTTTGAAAAAACATAGTTTTCTAAAAACAATGCACTTATAAGTGAACAAAAATTTCATAGAAAATAAACTTGTAAAAATATAAAGTATTCTACAAATAATTGATGTATCATGATGGTAGGAAAATTTTTTATTTCCATATAAGATAAATAATAACATTCCATCAATATTTTTGTTCGAAAATTCAAAAAGTACCTCATTTGAAAAACCTCAAAAAGATTACTTTCAAACAATTTAGTAAAAAGTAAATAATGGGTAAAAAATAATTTTTTTTTTTGGAAAATTGAAAAAAAAATATCTAATATTTTTTATAAAACATATAAATAGATGAGAAATACTACCCAATGTAGAATTAAACATAACTAATCCCTATTAATGATGTGGTAGTGAGAAAAACCTCAACTCATGTCTTTCCTTTTCTTGTTCATGTTCAAACATCCTATATAATAAATATAGATTTATTAGATATTTATTCCATAAAAATATATCAATCAAACCATTTATTATTTACTTATAACATCTTATCACCCATTTGTTGATAATTTTTTATTAAAATCACTGTTATTGGTAATAAATGCTTATTTTTTCAAGAATGTTTTGGTTTGGTAGTCCCAATATTTATAATTTAATCATATTACCATCATTTATTGAGTTTTATTCAGGTTATAGACATCAAATATATTAATTATACACATATTTTTAATCATCTACAAAAATTATATATAGAAAAATGAATTACACCATCCAAAGAGATAGTAGGTTGTACGTACGCGTAAAATTTGTTTCCATTTTTTATATTGACAGAATGGAAGAAAGGTCAGTAATAGTTAAAATTTTAAGAATTATTATTATATAACATATATCATATTTATTCATGAAATTCATCCTTATTACAATTCATTTGAAATATAAATGAATCACATCACATCATTCATATGATAGTCCATATATCTGCATGAGCACCATTATCATTTCCTGTAATATTAGATGATAATAATGTAGGCATTATATTATCATTATATAACTATAATAATGTTATAAATATCATATATAAACATTAAAAAAATCATATTTACAATGCATAAAATATAGTGAAGAAAAATAAACTGCATCGCAAAGTGGATATGGCAAGTCATACGCATGCAAAAGGGATACATTCACATATTATTTGATGGGAAAGAGGGTTTATATCTGTACTTTCACAATAATAATAAAATTATATAATATTTAGTATAATTAAATTATTATTTTATGATGAATATCATATGTTTAGAGTAGTTAAAAAGTGTATAAGGAATTGATAGGTCAAGGGGAATACCTCTTCTTCGAAAAGACTCCTTTAGATATTCTCTAAAATGATCTAGGGTCGGCCTTTTGGGAATACCCAAACCCCTATAATGTTTATAAGTAAGTTTAGAATATAATTTGGTATATTTTTTTTGAGATATAAGACTAAAAATGGTTAAATTAAGATATGGAGGGGGTGCCATTTATAATTGAGGTGATGGGTACTTTTGAAATTTCTCAACAGATTAAAATATATTATGACTATTTTTGAAACAAATGCTTGGGGAGGAAATTTTAGACCATATATTATCCCCTTTATTCTGATATTTGATTTTTATGATTTTTATTTATTAAAATATTAATCCCATAAAATATCATTATTATCAATTTTGATACTATTCATTACTATGAATTTAGAAACATCAAAGAAAAAAATTAAATTAAAAAATTGATTTTATTTTATCATAAACATGTCATTTGAATTTATAAAATTAATTTATTAGCTTAAAAGTCTCAAATTATATTATTTTTATTATTTTTAATATCATTTATTTGATCTTTCCATTAATTGAATAATTATTACGTCAGTGTTGTGCTAGTATTTAAGGTAATTAATTCTTCTATAAAAATGAAAAATATAGTTCCATGATGATGATTAATATTTTAAATTTATAAATAATACTAAAAGTTATAAATATCCCCTAGAGAAATTCTTATTAATATATTATAGTCATTAAAAACAAGAATATGACATGATTGCCTATTCTTGAAAAAAATATTATAAAGTTAATAATCTCATCTAAATGGACATAAAAGGACATAAAACTGAAAACTAGGTGAGTATCGACTAAATTATCCCATACAATAAAATTTAGAAATGTTTCTTTATTTAATAGTCCTTATCATTTTATTTTTATCCTAAATTACCGGATTTACAACTATCATTGTAATAAATTTACTACACTTCCTATTCTAATTGAAAAAAATAAAAGAGACCAATTTATCAAATTTTAACACAATGATTACAAATATATAAACAATTTATTAACATTTAACTCATATAAGTGTAATAATTTATTTTACTATTAATCCTGAAAAACATAATGAAAAGTATTTTTCTTAAAAAAAGTTGTCTTAAGCCCATAAATGTTCTTACATTAAAAAAGTAATAAGGATGTTTAAAATTTAATTATTTAAACTATATATAAATAAATGGTACATTATATAATTTTAAATCAAATTTAAATCAAAACATTATATTTTAATATATAATAAATTATAGTTTTATAAGAAATTCTTTTTTACTATTCATTGAAAAAAAAATCTTGTCAAAACAAACTCAAAATATCATACTAAAATAATTTTAACATGCTGAATTCAAAAAAAAATATATATTCGAAAACAATTATACTTTAATTATAATATTAACTAATAAAAAAACAATTTTTGAAGAAAAAGTATTTTTGAAGAATTAGATGACATTACTATTGATTTCATTATTATTTACTCTGAATTTATCAATAGAAATATATTTAGTTGGACATTTATATATATTTCATAAATTAGTTAATCATATTCATACCTATTAAATTAATAGCTATGTTATAATTATAACATTAAATAATAATATCTCAATGGTGTATAATTATTCATTTAAACTGAGTATTGCAGGCAATGAAATCTATTCAAGAAATAAAATTATTCAAATAGAAATATTTCATAAAAAATCATTATGTTTAATTCTACCCCATTTAAAATAAATTTCTCCCTCAAGATTCATCACTCAAATATAAACGAATGAAGATATCTTTGCCAAATTACGTATTTAGTTTTCCAGTTTGCTTCATCAAATTGGTGGTTTCTCCATATAACTTTAACCTTGCGAGTGGTCTTATTTCATAGAAATTTTTACCTACAATAAATAATCTCAATCATTTGTTATTCCAAAAAAAACATATTATTTTAGCATTATGACCTATCAGTTTAGTACATGTAAAGGATCATGTATGTACTTACTTATGATATAAACATGGAACACATAGTGAACCTTAGAGAGGTTCGCTGAAGGCACAAAAACGATAAGATACTATCCTAATATGATCAAGTAAATCAAAGAGACTGATATAACCAAGGATTATTTTTTACTTTCTTCTTCCGGGTATAAATTCATAGAAACACCTTCTCAACAACATAAATTTCTAGATAAATTCAATTATTGTCGTCATAATATTTTTATCAACTTCGTATTTTCTTTACATGTAGAAGAATGGGTATAACCTTCTCTTTCATCTCATCATATTGTTCAAGTCCCAATATCTTTCTCTAAACAACATCATTATAGTACATTGGAGTTCTACAATTTTTTCATCAAATAGACTTATATGGAGCCATCTAATTTCTCAAATGAAAGCTATTGTTGTATGAAAACTCAACTTGGGGAAGGTGTTGATTCTAACCACCTATTAAATACATAAAAAAATATCTTTGCATACCCTCTAGTGTTTTAATTATTCACTTGGAATTTTCAAATTATGAGGATAATATATAGTATTTGAACTCAACATTGTATTAAGATATTAATGATGATTTATATAAAACATTGAGGAAACATCAGATTCCAATTAGATATAATTGAATTTTGAAACCCATGAAACCACACTAGTGCCTTAATGTATAATCTATTAGGAGTATCCAAAGACAAATATTCTCTCATAGAAATGAAGTTTTAAAACTTTGTAAGGTGATCAACTACAACCCATAATATATCAACATCAGAGATAAGATAAATTCTAATGGTTACAAGTACCTTTATTCATATGTATGCAAAGTGTAAATTCATTTATCCTTAAATAACATTGTCAATAAAACGTCTACCAAAATGGTTTTAATTATATTAATGACTCTTAAAGTATCATTAATCTTGATAAACTCCCATCACATTAAAAGCAAAAGGTGGTTTCAATGACTTTGAACTTTTGTTTGATCTTAAACTCATAAAACCATGATGTTATCCATCACTCTTAAGTCAATGGATATATATAAGATTCTAAATGATAATTCCCCCATTATTCCTTATATAACCTCTCAAGAAATACAAAATCATATTCATTGGAAGATAGCGATACAAAGTGGGACCGTGGCCCATGGGATTTGTGGTTATGGGGTAGATGTGGGGTAGGGCGAGCCTAGAATTTTTGATCATTTAGAGTGTGGGCCAATGCAGGTTAGGCCAGCACGGGTGAGAGCCAATGTGGGTTGAGCCCGCATGGGTGCGGGCTTTCCATTGGGCCTGATTTAAAAATATATATATATATTATTTTTAAAATATATTTTTATTTATCATTTTAGTTTTATTAATAAAAAAATAACGGTTAAACAATGACATACGATATCTCACCGTAATAGTCATATTAATTCACCATTTATTCACATGTGAATTTTAAATAGGCATGTATTTATTGATTTATTTTGATATGATATTATTTATATAGTAATTATTAACCATATTCACATAGTGTGTCAACCAATCTCTCAAAAAATGGAACTCATCGCCCATGTTCATGGTTTCAATTCTATAAGAGTTATTATAATCACAATATTTTTGAGGTCGATTTAATTTTGTTATTATTTAAATTTATTTTTTTATTAAGATAATAGTATAGAACCTCATGAAAACACTATTAATAGATTCCTTTAAAACTAATCATTATCAGGAACGACTTCATTCATTCACAGGTTTAGCTATTCACATAACTACACAACCAACATTATCATTCATCACCCATCACCAATCACTCACCTACGTTCTATCACAACAGTTTTCCACCACATCAGAGTCACCTCATTCCACCATTAATCCACAAAAAAATGTTACATAACATCCTTTAAAACTCTAGTTATTGTTAATTCATACATCTCCCCAAAAACACCTTTAAGAATGATAAAAAAATATAGTATTTAAATGACTATAAATAGTATTTTTTGTAAATGTGGGTAAGCCCACGGGAGACCAGCAGATTTATATGGGGAGAGGGGTGATTTTTTTTGTTCACATTATATGCATGCTTTTGCGGAGAAACCCATGTATCCTCAAACCCATGCAGGCTTGGCCCGCCACACCTTGGCCCGCCCTTTTCACATTACTATTGGAAGCATAGGTTCGTCCTTTTGTTGATATAATAATAAATGAGATTTTATTATTCAATAATCCATGTAGGGGGATAAAACTGAATTATTTTTCACTAAAGTATGTGGAATAATATTTTCAAAGGGTTCATTCATAAAAAATCATACATGAAACTCTCAACTAACAATGAGAGGATAAGTGTACCCTAATTATCATGATTTACTCTATCCATTGTGATTATATAAGCTTTAACATTATAATTTTTCTTAAGATTTTCTTGGGCTAATCATCCATATAATCCATTATATAAGTTCATTGATTCTCATAATATCTAAAATCCATAAATTTCAATCACTAGTGTGGGTTGTGCATTAGTTGGAATCCTCTTGTACATTATACCATTAACAAAACCATTAATCTCATTACGACATTCACATGCATTATGATCCATCTTTCCACACTTAATTAACCTCCCAATTCCATTCTAGAAATTCCCTTGATGCTTCTTCTCACATTCATGGAATGTATATGGATGTAATTTGTTTCAACAATTTGAGTTTTCATGGGACTCGATTTTCATTTTCTTATCAAAACAATTGGAATTGTGGGAACATCCAATTTTTTTCTCTACCTTCCACACAAATAAAATGACTTCATCATATCAACTAAATTCTATTATATCCAAGGCCTTTTTAAAATATGGTTTTAGTCCACCAAAGAATCAATTCATTTTTATTTCAGGGCTTATGATTAAATTGAAATCATACTGTGAAAATCTTATAATAATTTTTGTATAAGTACCAATAGATTTATTATCCTTTTTTATTCTACTAAAGTATTTCAGTATCTATATTTGTTCATATATTACAATATAAGTACTTACTATGAAATATCCCATTAATATCTCATTGTTCCTTAGATTTATTTTATTCTTATTCCCTTATAGCTTGATAAATATTCATGGTCATAGAAAAAATATTCAACATTCAATCACTGATAATTTTTTTCTATGGTGGAATCATTTTATTTTCTATCACACGTAGCATTAAAACGGTCCTTTTTGTTTCCATCCATTGAATAAAACTAGAAATAATATCATAATAGACACTAACAATTATATAAAACCATATAAAAATTATTAATAATTTACTGTATGTCTAAATCACGATACCTTATTTAATATCTATGAAACCATAGTCAAAACCAAATTCATTAATGCTAATTATATAAATCCATCATGATGGTTCATTATGATTTTGGGAATTTCCAAAGAATATCTCCCAGGTGTGTCATACAAGATGTGTAGAAACGCCCATTTATGAGCACTAGGTGAAGATCAATTCAATATCACTATTCACTTTTTAGAGTTTTTACCCCTAGGAAAATCTATGCCAGAGCCTCATCAACTTATAATATCTAGACAGAGAAGTAATTACATGGAAACCCCTTACTCTATCCATCACTAAAATTATAGGATATTTTCAAATATATATAGTTATCCTTATACTTATCCTTAGAGATATCTCTATTCATATACCTAGACAGGTTTTTAAAATCATGATCTCCTAATACTGACTAAGACATTCCTATGATACCATCTATAATGTCTCATTACATTCATCCATAAATATCACACCATTTTATAAGAATATTCAATAAATTTAATAAACACACACCTGAGTATTTTAAGAGTTTAGTTCCTTGGGAGACTAGAAACCCAATATTCTTATCTCATGAAATATCATCAATGTTTCATATAGAGATCATCTCACATGGTACTCCTCTAATGAAAACCCAATCTAATCCAATCATAATAACCCACAGAAGGAATCTTAAGATAGGGTGAACTTAGATTATTTATAAGGGTAAACATAGGATATATCAATCTATGATTATATGAAATCATAAAAAAATAATGAGGGTATGTGATCATGAAAATAACTTACCAATTTCATATTAAAGAAATCATAAATCACAAACCTGAGTCATGGAATAAAACATTATCATTTTATAAAACATAATCCATAAGAGCGAAAAATCATAATAAATCAATCTTGAACCATAATATCACGTCTTAAAAGTTTGTCATCTTCATAAATATATAAAACCATTTCATATTTCAAGGTTAACTACTAAGAATATCAACATAGTTGATTAGGAATTATAACCTTTTTCAAATTGTGTATTAGGTTGCACCTATTTCCCATAGTATATTTGGATTAACCTATTTATAATAGTGGATCAGGATACCCCTATTTCCCATTATAGATCAAGATGTACCTATTTCCCATGGTCAACTAGGAAGAACATGTTTCCCATAGTGGAATCAAGCCTATCTACATGTTTCCAATTTTTTTCTCATGATATATTAAGATTTACCCAATGCATTTCAGAGATATTTATGTCCCAAAAACACATAAAGAATATCATACATAAGTCTTCCAAAAAATCATAAACCATTAATCATCATAGAACTCATAAAATTAAACATATTTCATAAATATTTCATCAAAGTATAAACTCTGGAAAAGGGAATGGTTTTCACCAACAACTTTTCATTATTTAAAAACCCCAATATTTTATGGTATGTATATTTTTAAATTTAGTCACTTTGATAACTTATGTTCCATATACCTCCAATAATAAACAAACTGTGATAAAGTATTAATATTATTAATTAAAATGAAATTATCTTCTATAAGTTCAACTAGTGGTTATTAATAGGAATAACTAACTAATGAAAAATATATAGTTGAATTTATTAGTTACAAATTAATTATAAATGAATATATAATAAAAATGAATATAAAGGGTATGATTTAACAACAAACTATATTTATCCTAAGAAATATTTTATATCCTAATAAATTAAATTAATTACAACTAGTGAATGATATTAATGTAATCTATATATTGTATATTCAATATAATATTTTTGATATTCTTCTAATAGTTTTAATAGGCATAAGATAATAAAACCCCAATTTTATGTATAAAAATATACTTTTTTCTAAAATACGTTTTATCACCTTTTTTAGGAGAACCAATTTTAGATCCATTTTTGGATACATTTATATATTTTGTTTTAGAAAAAAAAACTTCTCCCATTAAATTGTAATATAAAACATTACATTGGTTGATTATTTGGTATTTTTATGATAAGTTTCATGTTTAAAAATATAATTAGATAATTTTTTTATCAGTTAATATTATATAGTCCATTGGAATCAATTTCAAATTTAATAAGGATATAAAAACATTCAATCTTTTGAACCTTTTCACTATAAAATCCCGCCTTCACACCCCACTATGGGATTGATTTTAAATTAATTTAAGATTCTTGTATGTTTTGAATTGAAAAAAATGAATACCATATTTGGAATCAGAATGTTCAAATATAGTAATTAAATACCTTTTATTTTTCAACAAAATATTAGTAGTACACATTGGTAATTTGTATTACCATAGTTAATGGTAAATCGGGTTATTAAGGCTAAAAATAATATTAAATATATTTTAAAATTACCCTAACACTTGTAATAATTTTATTGGATGGGTATTGTTGAAAAAATATCACATATGGACCAATTTTATGTCGTCTTGGAGCCACCTGAATGACTTTATGGCTTTTATAGTATTTTATTTTATGGAAAGTTCAATATTTCATACTCATGTTTTGAATAAGTATTAAATTTTTTATAAATGAATGTTTAAAGGATATATTAAACTATAAATAGTAACTATAAATCTAAATTATTAATATTCATAATTATAATCTATTTTTCATTCTTATGGGAGACATAACTAAATTAAATTCATGCATAATTATGATGAAATAATATTTTTATAATGGAAGTATCCGATACATGTTATTAAAAATAAGAAAATAAAAAATTTGAGAAATTAATTTCATACCCAAATTTTATTGATGAACTATAAATATTAGTGATATATTAAATGCTTTCTTTATATTTTCCTATATATGGATATTTTTAAGAAGGTTATTAAATTAGTACTGTCAAAATTGATATTAATGATTTTTTAAAATAAAATACATTTTATGAAATTATATAAATTTCATAAAAAAATTATAACCCATAAAAATAATTTATATAAGATTTAAAATATAATACCTGACTAATTTACTATTATTTTTTCATTTTATTGTAAATATATTAACCTTCAAGAGGTAAAAAACATGATAACATGGAAGTGTTAAAGGGTTTAAATAAGGGTAAAATCTTAAAGATAAGGGTAATAATGTGACCTAAAAATTTAAATTTTTTTAAAAAAAAATTATACCCATACTCATATTATATTCTAAATAAATCAATTTGGATCCATTTTAAATTTAAAATTAACTTATATGAATGTAATATTTTGAGAGTTTCCAATAGTGCCCCTAACCTCAATTAAAAGTGGGCACCTCTGCCCTCACATCTTCCCACCACTTTGAGTTTACTATATCAACCAATTACTTACCATTTCTCCTTAAAAATTCCATCAATTCATCTGATAAGCCAAATTTTGGGCATAAATCTAACTAAGAAATTCATTTTGTGAAAATAAAGAAGCATCCAAATAAGAGGTAACGTTCATGAATGAACGTTTTTTTATTTCATACTTAAAACCATTAAATTATATTTATTTATTTTTTATATAATATAATTAGTAATAAAAAAATATAATTATATTAATTTATATTAATTTTTTACCGATACCTATTCACACATCCATAAAATTGGTAATGGATTAATCATTCGTGTCGGAGATCTACCATATCGTGAAATCGCGTCATTCGTTTTTATTTTACCAACTCTCCTTGTTGTTAATTATAATGAACATTATGTTTTTATATTATATATATGATATTTATGGTGTTTAAATAATTTTTTAATTTTTATATTGCACATACCGTCATTATTTCTATATTTTATAAATATGATAACATCGTTTGTGGAAGTGTGAACTACCGCCTCCTCAATGCGATTTGATTCATTCACGCTATACATGGAACATATAAAATATGGTTTTAATAAACATATGTGATATATATGAAATATATATGATACTAAAATTATAATATACATATATATAATTTATTTTTAATTCTATTAATATTGGAAATAATTGGATGTAGAGTTCATGCATATGTACGGCCTACCATCTCCATGAATGCTGTATTTCTTTTCTTATACGTAAATTTTATTGATTATCATAAATACATATATAATGAATATATAAATACATACATCATGGTATTCATTCTTAAGATGATGAAATTATGATCTAATTAATAGGAACAACAAGTGATAAGACATAATATACTTGATGAACAATCCAATTAACACCCAAAATATGGAAAATAACTGAAGATTGTCAACAAACACATAATAAGATATTGTTTGTTAATATATGATATTATAAATATGTGTATGCTTATGGTATAAGTAAATACAATTATTAAAACCATTATACCATAGGATAAAGGATGTTCACCCAAAAGTTAATGTAAGTTAATAGGTTTTTGTCTCACATTTATTTCTACAGGACACATAACCTATACACTACTTATATATTTTTTGTGGTGTATATACTACCCATGAATGTATTTTATAACTATTATTCTAAATATTATGGTATTTTAATATCCATAATTTTTTTGTATTTCATCGGTCATATGATTCTACTAACTATAATGTGGTAAGGTTTATTTCATAGTCTCATTATTATTTGGGAATGTTTAAGTTTATGTCTCCACTAGAGATCATTTTTTATCCATGTCCATGTTTTCTAAAAATGTTATGAAAAAGGTTTTTACTATTATCCTGAAAATTTTTAAATCATTTTTACCCATGTTCATCTTTTTGTAATTTTTTAAGGAAATATTTTTATCATTTTCCAAATGAGGTACTTTTTGACTATTTCGACAAAAATATAGATGTAATGCTTTGTTAATTTATGAATCAAGAGAATATTTACTCGACTTCACGGTTTCTTGGTTTATTAAAGCTTACTCTATAGATTTACAAGGTTATTTTTAATAAAGTGTATTTTAAAAATAAACAATATTTTAAATAAATGATTTCAATGTAAAAAAAGGGTATTTCTCTAATCAATTATTAATAATTGTATTAGTGTATTTTTTAAAATATCACACACTTTATGGAAATTTATGTTTCATTGATTTTGATCTGATTTTATTAAATTCTTTATGATTAGTTTGATTATGGATGTTCTATTTTGATACCATTCAACATATTACTCACAATAGTTTGTGATTATGTTTACTGATTGGGGAATTTTATTTAAATTTCATATGTATATGTTCTTTATTTTTCACTCCATTCATATGAGTAATTCATTGGAATTATTAAGTGATAGATAGGGGAATTTATAGCCACCTACTGAATCATTATGCCTCATAAGACAAACTAGGTATGGACTTGGTCGAGGCCTTGCCCATTTATTTTTAGATACGAATTTTTCTGGGTCCTTAACCATTTATTTTCAGATTCTTTGGCCAAATAATCAATGGAATAATTCATATATCCATCATTATTCATTCCATCATTATGATATTAGTTATTTATTTTCAATGTGACTGTTCGACTAGTATAATATTCATAGTTTTGTTTTCTAGCTCATTTTATTATTTAAATGGAATGTGTTTCATTTATTTACCATTCCATACTATTTCTTTCATATTTACTCATAGATTTTTGTTTTTTGAATACACTTACAGATCATTTGATATCACCCATTCCATATGTTTCATTTTTTCCTAGGATTCCAATAAGTATATTATGACTGATTTGAGGGTTACACAATGTGGGAATAATAGAATACTCAATGAAACTTTTTATGTATTTTATGTTTCAAAATATATTTTGGATTTCAATTATGGATATATTTTTCAAATACTACTAAACTATTCAGTCAATTGGGATGTAATTTCATGCATCATATTCTTTTCTAATAAAATAAAGCATTGACTTTGAGCTACTGGGGTGGGGGTCCTTACAATTGGTATCAAATGAATTTTACTGCAAACCATAAGAACTAAATTTTGGAAAACATAGATTACATAGTGAAACTATATTATTGAATTGGGAAATATATCCAAATAAACAAATCTTATGATTTATTGATTATTTATTGCTGAATTTTAAATTTAGGTTATGTGATTAACTAGTATTTAGATTATACATTATGTTTCGTAATCTTATGATCTAATATAGTGTATGACATTTTTTTTGAAAATGGAGGTTACTATATGGAATGGAAAGTGTATCAGCACATGTAATCCATGTAGGGATTTACCACCTATGAAAAATAATTATTTTTGAGATGGAGCTATAATTGGTGATATAAAACATATAACTATAATGGGACAACTAACTCTGGTCATGAATAATAACCTTACCTGTATGAAGTAGCCTAATCCATAATAGAGATGAACAATTTTAGACCAATTCATGGGACAAAAAAATCTAAAATTCAATGGTACTACAATTCCATTTATTTATGAACAATTGATAAGCTCCTTATTGAAGAAATTTCTTTTCTTTGTGAATTAATGAATGGGGGAATTTTTTCATGGTAGATTATCATCTCTTTGGACATGAGGATCAATGGTGGTCATTAATTTAAAACAAAATAAGATAATAATAAATAGAAAAATTTAATGGAATTATTTTAATGAACCTTACTTGGAAGAATATTTTTCTCACAAAAAAATGAATGTATATGGATAGACAACTCTTCACTCTTAGACGAAATATGGAAGACAATGTTGATATGTGTGAGAACAAATTTTAATGATTAGAATGTCATGTTGTTGAATTTATATATAACCCAAGGAGTACGATTTTTCATTTATTTTGTTGGTTAAATACACTCCTATAAATCAAACTGGTCTCCCAAATCTTATCATCATATGAGGATATAGTCTCTTATTCTATCAAGAAAGTGAAATAATTATTGAATCCTTAAGACTATAAAGGGAAGAAAGAGAATAAAATAATGATATAGGAGTGTTTAGATAAAGGGAAGAAGTGAAAGAGGTATTTTCCAACATTTGATACTTGTGGAATGAAACACCATGGTGCCTTCTAAAAAGAAAAAAGAGATTACTTCAAGTGTGGTGATAAAGTTCACCATTATCATGATTATAAGGTAAAGGAAAAAATTATTAATGTTCAATGATACAATGGTAATGATATGGTAAATTAGAGAAATTATTTTCTGAAGACTCAATTAAATATACCTCAGAAAATGAAAAGGGATCAAGGTCATGATTAAGTTATTACTACAGTCAAAGTGGAATAATCAATGTAATTTTTTTCTAGTCATATGAGTCATAAGGTATATATAGATTATATTTTATTATTCTTTCTTTAATGATTTTTAAAAATTAATTTTTTCATCAAGTTTATTAAGTTGATAATGGTATTCATATATTTGGTATGTAATAAAAATATTTGTATTTTTTTGTTTGTGGAAAATATAATTTTAAGTTGATTTTGGAAATTTAGTGACCTTCAGTATAAATTTTTGGGCAGTGAATTTGGATAGTAGTATTTTGGATGACTGTTGTGGATGAAATGAATTAATTTAAACATTTTATATTATTTTTCGAGGTTAAATTATTATTTGTTGGATACTTTTTTCTAACCTTTTTGGTCCCAGTAAACATTTAGAGGATGAAGTATATACATGTAGACCTTATAAATCATCCAATGTTTTTTAGGAAAAGAAATTCATCGTGAATATCTATATACAAGTGTACAAAATGAACTCAAAATATATTTAAGCACATCCAAAGATGTAATTATGACCTAGGAAGAAACCCAGTTTATTTTCTAGAGTGATATATCTTGATAGTTAAATAATTACTTAACTTTAGAAAATGTGTTTTGAAAAAAAAAATCATTATCTAAATACTTTTCTTACTAAGAAATCAAAGTTCATTCAACCGATCATAAGATTTGTGTATTTTTTATGGTTAAAATTATAATGATCATATTATATATCACTCTCCATCAGGACTTCATAGTTATATTTCAATTCCATTTCCATGTTTTCTCTCTCTACTAATCATTTCTTATTCAGTATCCAAATTTTGGGGTCACCTCTTCATTTCCCTTTCCCTCTTAATAAGAGGATATTTTATTAACCCAATTTTCTATGTGGGTTTTCTATAACGAAATATGTGAGTGTCAACCTTTAATTTTCAAATTATGATTTCAAATTTTGAGAAAAATATATTAAAGTAGGGTAGAGTGTGACACCCTAATATTTTATAACATGTATCTTTTTAAATTAAATCTTCTTGATAGCATACATTGCAAAAAACACTGAGGTTATATAAACAACATAATACTATTAATAATATTATTTTAAATGAAATTATATCCTAGATATTAAATTGCGGGTTATTAATAGTATTGAATAACATATGTAAATATATAAATGAACTCATTGGTAATAAATTAATCAGAAATGAATATATAACCAAATGAATATGATGGAGATGATTCAGTAAAAACTTTTTTTATCCTCCCAAATCAATTTATCTTAATAAATAAAATTAATTAAAATTATTAAATGAAGTTAATGAAATATATATTATCCATTTAATAATTTTTCTTCAAATTTAACCAATATATTTAATATTAAAAAGATAAGAACAACCCCAATTTAACTGATAAAACCCTATATTTAAAGGCAGTTTACCACCTTTTAATGGAGAACCTATTTTAAATCCAATTTTTGAAACATTTATATATTTTATTTGATAAAATAACATTTTTATTTTATTATGTAATATTGATATTAAATTTTTTTATATTTTTATTTTTTTTATGAGTTTCATGTTTTGATTAAAAGTGATAAAATATTTCATTTTAATTGAAAACAACTATTTCCTAAATAATTTACACTATTAAATTATTTTTTAAAAAAATTTAGATTATAATTAGATCAATTTTTTATTTTTTAATCTAATATAGTACATATGAATCAATTTCATGTTGAATAATGATTTAAAAACATTTCAATCTTTTGAATGTTTTTACTTTAAAAACCCACATTCACACCCCATATATGGGATTGATTTTAAACTTATTTTTTCCATGTATGTGTTTAGAATTATGAAAAATAAATTAATTATATGGAATCATAATGTCCATATTTAGTAATATGGTCTTTTTTTTGGAAAAATATGAATTTTAAACTTTGGAACTTCTTATTACCAGGGTTAAGGGTAAATCGTGTAATTAAGGGCACAAATAATTTTATAAGTATTATAAAATTACTATAACACTTGTATTCATTTTATTATATGATCTATAGATGTTAAATATCATCCTATGGATGATTTTATGGCCTCTTGGAGCCACCAAGATGACTTTATAACTTTTATTGTATTTTATTCAAAGGAAATTCTAATATGTCATACTCCCGTTTTAAATAAATATTACAATTTTTAAATGGATAATTAGAGGATATATTATAACACTAATAGTAATTTTAAATATAAAATTTGTATATTCCTCATGATAATTTTTTTAAGGAAGATATAATTAAATTAAAGGCTTATAAAATTATGATGAAGTAATTGTTTAATTAATAGTCATATCAAATAAAGGTTATCAAAATTATTAAAATAAATATAATTTGAGATAATTAATGATATATTTGAATTTTATGGATTAACTACTCATATTATGGATTTATCAATGGTTTTTTATGATTTTATCTTGTTTATATATATTTTGTAAAAAGTCAAGAAATGAATAGTTTCAAAATTAACATTAATGATATATGAAAATAAATAATAGTTTATTAAATGATATAAAATTCATAAAAATATAGAATTTGAAAAACGTATTTATATACGGTTTAAAACATAATCCCTGACTCGTTTATGGTTCTTTTGGTATTTTATATTAAATATATTAACCTTCAAAGAGAAAAAACATGTGTTGTTACTGTAAGAGTTAAAGGGTATAAATAAGGATTAATGCCCTACAATAAGGGTAATTATGTAACCTGAACTTATATAAAAATATTTATATTATAGGATTTAGAAAAATACCAATATTATAATTGAAATAACTCACTTTTATTCCCTTTAAAATTCAAAATTAATTAATATTAATTTAATATTTTTAGTGTTCCAAAAAGTGCCCTCACATCAATTATTAAAGATTACCTCCTCCATTATTTACTCACAGCACTTTAAGCCTTATATCTCAACTATTTTCTGCCCATTTATCTATAGAGATTACTTCACTTCATCCTATAATTATTAATTATTGAATAAATCCATCTAAATAATTCCTTTTTCTCAAATCAAAAGGAGATACAAAAAGAAATGGTTACTTTTATCAACAAACATTTTTTATTTTATTTATTCCTTAAACCCCTTAACATTTTTTATTTAATGTTTATATAATATCCTATATAATCCTAAATATAATAATGTATTTTTATATTAATGTTTTTTTTCAACACTTATACACACTTCCATCAAAAGGGTGACATATTTATTGTACAAGTATGGTGAACTACTGCCTCACGAAATGATGTCGTTTATTTTTCATTTACCACCTCTCACGGTTGGAAATTATAATGGAAACACTATGTTTAAATAATATATATATATATATGATATTTTTGTTTTAATCATACTTCATATATATTTATATAATACATACCATTATACTTTTCATTTTACATAAATATAATAATATCATTTGTGTAAGTGTAGACTACCCTCTCCTCAAAACGATGTGATTCGTTCACACTATATATGGAAGGTATAAATGATGGTTTTAATAAATATATTTGATATATATGACATAGATATGATTATATAATTCTTATATACATATATATCCTTTATTTTTCATTCTTTTAATATGAAAATGAAATAAGGAAGTGGTTATGAATATGTATGGCCTACCGTCTCAATGAACGGTGCATTTAATTTCCTATCTCCAAATTTGATGGATAATACCAAATAAAAATATACTAAATAAATATGATATATAAATAATTTTTTACATTTTTTAGATTATTTAATCATGATATTATTAATAGTAAAAACAAGTAACCAATCCGAACATACTTGAAGAACTAGGAAATTAATACCCAAAATAGTTAAAATAATGGATGATTGGTAACAAATGGTAATGATTTTTAGAAGTTAATATTTGATATTATAAATATTTTTATGGTTATGGTATGAGTTAATAACATAATTAAAACCATTATACACGAGGTTAAAGTATTCTCACCCAAAATTAAATGTAAGGCAATCGATTTTTGTCTCATTGATATTTATGTGGGACACATGCCTTATACACTACTTATTTATTTTTTACTAGTTTATATAATGCTCATTACTTTATTTTATGACTATTATTAGGAATATTATGTTATTTTAATATCCATATAATTTTATATATTTCAAGGGTTACATTATTCTACTATTAATAAAGTGGTAAGGGTTATTTCACAATATCCTTATTATTCTGGATTGTTTAAGTTTAAGTCTATGAGAAACCATTTCTCTTCTATGTCCATGTTTTATAAAAGTAATTTTAAAAATATTTTTAACATTATCCTATGAATTTTTTCTTATATTTTAACCCATTTTTTACTTATTATAAAACAGTTTGAATGGAAATTTTATCATTTCCAAATGAGGTACTTCTTGACTTTTTTCTACGAAAATACAGAAGGAATGATTTTTATCTTTTATGGAATGAGATGATTTTTTCCCATCATGATTAATTAGTGTCTTAATGATTAGTTTACAAGTTTAAAAGGTTATTTTCAATAAATAAAATCTTTTAAAATTTTATGACCCTTTATGTAAATAATTTCAATATAAAAAAGGGGTATTTATCTAAACAACTTTCAATGATTTTATTAGAGTATATTCATATAGGTCATAATCCATTGTTTAATTTTATGTTTCAATGGGTTAGATCTCTTATGATATAATTTTACATATTTTATTAAATGGTTTATTATTATTGTTACTCTGGATGGTCTATTTTGATACCATTCACCATATTACTCTAAATGGTTTGAGAATATGTTTATTTATTAGAGAATTTTTTTTACATATCATATGTATAGGTTCTTTATGTATTCCCCCATTAATATTAGGATTTAATTAGATGTAGTAATAGTAATTTGGGTCCCTATATATCATCTTGATGCATCGGTAGGTCTCATGGGACAAACTATATATGGACTTGGATTAGTCCTTGCCCATTTATTTTCATATATGGATTTGGTTGAGGAATTAAGAATCTATTTTCAAATGTTTGATGAGGAATTGATGGTTTATTTTATATGTCCATCATTATTCATTCCATAATTATGAGATTAGTTATTGATATTCCATGTGATTATTTGAATAATAGAATATCCATGATTATGTTTCGTAGCTCATGTGATTTTTTAAATGGATTGTGCTTCAGTTATTTATCTTTCGATGCTGTTTATTCCATATTTAGTAATATATTTTATTTCACGCTTACCCTAACTAAAAATTTAATCTCTCCCATTTCATATATTTCAATTTTCCCCTAGGATTCCTAGAAGTATATTATGACTAATATGAGAGTTACACAAAGTGGAAATAATGGAAGACTTAATGAAAAATTATATATATATTATCTTTTAAAATGTAATGTGGATTCCATGTATGTATTTAGTTTACCAATACTAAAAAAATACTCTATCCTTTGGGATGCGATTACATTAATCTTATGATAATGTAATAAAGTAAGACACTAACTCCAGGGTACATTGGTCGTGGTTATTATAATAATAAACATAAACCATCCATTAATAAATAAGGATGGTATCCTCAGATTATATCAGCAGTAAATATTTGGTAAATTCAATTTATGTCATCTTAGATTGATAATAATTGTTAAATATCACTTCAAATTATTTGTATGGAAAATGATTTTCCCATTTTTAAATCAGTTTTTTTCTTTAAACTAGACAACTATAAATGAAAGAATTTTCTTTTAAAATAATCTTGTAATATTATAAATTATTCCTTAAATAATTGAGGCATGATTAAGTTATTAAAATCCAATAATTCCATATAAGTTAAAAAATAAAATTCCTTCAATTTATTGTCATATATATGACCATGTTCCTCGATTAGAAAATGGAAAAGAATTTCTTTCAACCCGTTTATTAAAAAGTCATACATGGGTAAAATTGAATTTAAAAAATTTTACTATAATTTTAAAAAATATTTTATAAAATATATTTATAAAACATATATATGAAACATAAATATTCCTCAGTGGATACTTTAACATAAACAATCTCGAATAATGATGAGATTGTGAAATAAACCCTTATTTCAAGTATCACCTTATCTTGTTCAAATAAAACCCTCATATACTGTAATTGTAGATTTATTATACATTAATTCAATAATCATATATCAGTAATACCATGTATTATTTATTTACAACACATTATCAAATGTGTATTAATAATTTTTTATTTAAATCGCTGTTATGGGTGATAACTGCTTCATTTTCCAAGCATGATTTGGTTTGGAAGTCCTGATCCAAATACTTCAATCCTAGTACCATAATTTGTATAATTTTATTCAGGGTATAAAAATAATATATATTAAATATATATATATTTATAGTCATTCATAATAACTAGATATAGAAAAATGAATTCACCACTCATAAAGTGGATAGGTTGTACGTATGCATAAACGTGATTTCCATTTTTCGATTAATGAAATGAAAGAAAGGTAAATAATAATTAAACTGTAAAAATTATTATTAATATATATATATATATCATATATATTCATCAAATTCATCTTTATTGTCTTCCATATGAAACATAACTTAATTTCATTGCACTGTAGAGATGGTAGTTCATAGGTACGCACGACTATTGTTATTGTTTCCCAAAAGACTAGATGATAAGAAAGTATAAATAATATTACAATTAATTAAGTATAATAATTTTATAAACTATAATATATAAACATTAAACACAACATAATTAAAATAAATAAAATATGGTGATGAAAAATTAATTTTATCGGTATGTGGAGATGTTAAGTCATACGTACGCATGAATGATACTTTCACTTCTTATTTGATGTGAAAGAGGGTATATAATGGTGTTTTTATTATTATATTAAAAATTTAATAATTTTTTTATATGTAATTTATTATTTTATTATATGTGTCCTTGATTCGAAAGAGGTAAATAAATGTAGAATAGGAATTTGATCACTTAATGCGATTACCTCTTCATTAAAATGACTTATTTAGATCACCTCTAAAGGGCTATAAGGTTACATTATTGGGAAGACAAGTACCTATATAATGATTATAAAAAAAATTTATAAGTGAATATTTTATATTATGGTCAGTATAGAATGGTCAAAGTGGTGTAATGATGTGAGGGAGGAGGTGTTATATTTGAGGTGAGGGGCACTTTTGGACTAAAAAAAGTAAAATATATTATGACTATTCTAGAGAAAAATTCTTATAAATTGAATTTAAATTTACAGGGGAAGATATTATTTACCATATCTTAAATAATTGGTTCTTATTTGATAGTTTTATTATTTTTAGATAATTTAATAAAATATTAATCCAATAAAATATCCTTATTATCAATTTTGATATAATATATTATATTGATTTTTAAAAAATAATAACAATTATGGATATTATAAAAATAAATTATTATATTCTAAACATGACATGATAAATATAGAAGTATTTTATCTCCTTAAATATCACAAATTATTTATATTCTAATAATTTTAATACCATTTATTTCATTTGTACATTTATTTAATAACTAACGCAACAGTGTTGCGTAAGAATTTAAGGTAATTATTTATTACTTAAAATTTTTAAAAAATCCATGATGAATATAAATCTTCTCTATATAAATATAATATTTAATACAAAACACATCTTTTGTATAACCCCATTTTAATATATTAAATTTATTAAAAAAGTGTGTGACATGTTTGACTTTTCTTGGAATAAATTAATATAAAGGTCATAATCACATTCAAATGGCCAAAATGGTCATAAAACCAAAATATGCATGTTTAGGGATGAAATTAACTTATAAAATAAAATTTATTCATGTTTTAAGGTTATTTAGTACTCCTTATAATTTTATTTTTAACCTAAATTACCTGATTTACACTTACTATAGTAATAAAATTACTATAGATACAATTCATAATGAAACAAATCGAAGGGAACTACTTAAACATTTTGGACCCACTAACTAAAAATATGGAATCAATTTTGGAATATTCATGTAAAAAATTTAGAAAATTTTAATTTGAAAATAATATCGTAAAAGTAAATAAACAATAGTTTTCTTGAAAAATAAATTTTTAAGCCCAAAAACGTTCTTATACCAAAAGAAGGGATATGAATTTTTAAAATGAAATTAATTAGACAATATCATATTAAAAATTTATTAATTATCATTTAGATCAAATTAAAATAATTTAGTCAAATTTTAAAATAAATAAAATCATTGTTTTATAAAAATATATATTTTTTGTTATTCATTGAAAAAATAATCATTTCAGAAAATTCTCAAAATATCATCGTAAGATAATTTTTACATGATGAATTCAAAAATAAATTATTTTAAAATAAATTTTTTAATTCATTAAGTAATAACTTATAATATTAACTCATTTTAAAAACCATTTTGGGATAAAAACAAATTTTTAAAGAATAGAATGAATTTACTGAAAATTTGAGGATTATTTACTAAGAATTTATCAATAAATTTATATTGTGTAGGAAATTTATATATATTTCATAAATTATTTAATCATATTTTTACCTTCCAAATTAATAGCTAGGTTATAACTATCAGGTTAAATAATAATGTATTAATATTGTATCGCACCTCATTTAAGCTCGTTGTTCTGTACAATAAAAGCTATTAAATAAAGGAAGTTATTTAAAGAGAAATATTTCAAAAAAAATATTAGCGTGTTATTTTCATATTCACTTATATCATATAATTTTTGTCCAAGTTTATTACACTCTAACTATCACAATAGATAAAATCACATACCTTGATGAATATGTGCTCCTCAATTAGATTTTTTAACCGCACCATTTTCATGCTTTCTTTTTTTTCTTCCATATTCTATACTTATATAGTTAAGAGGAAAATCGCTAGTTACATCCTTTACACCCAACTAATTATTGTTACATAATTGGTAAAATATATTTTTTCATGATGTTTCATGAATCTAAGTCTCCCCCAAAGTCTATGTATACATTCCATACCAATAAAACATATTATTTGAAGAAAAGGGATGAATATTTCATTTTATTAAGATATATCAAAATTCACATCATTTTTTCCTACTGTTCATTCCCTAGATTTTCTATGAACTGGATAATAAATCCCACTACTTGGGAAATAACTAATTGTTTTGACACTATGGCATATATGATAATCCCTACCAATGATTCATGTGGTTTTCTTGACCGGTTCTTTACCTATTCTCTATTCATAGTGCTTGTTCCTTCTAGATTTCTAAGTCTCTGATAATTGTATTTTAAATATATTCACATATGGTAATGCAAAATCATTCAACAACCATTAAGATGTAATCTTTATAAGATAAAACCAAAATTCCAATATTCATATATTACACAATCTATATTCCAAATATCTTCTATGTTTTACTAAGATATTTCATTCCAAAACACAGAGAAAAGTTACTTTTCATCTCTCTGTTAGGATGAATAATTGATCCCACCAAGATCATGTCATCCATATTCAATAGTAAAATAATGAAATTCACATCATTTTACTCTTTTTATAAATTTTTTTTGAGTTTCCCCAGATGATATATTTCTCATTCATGAATGAGTCAAACTTTTTGTTCCACTTTCTTTCTATTTATTTATTACCTTATATATTTATCCTAAGTTTTAGCACGAATACCTGATTTCATTCAATAGTTAAACTAGAAGTTTATTTTATATAGATTACTTACTTTATATCACCATAAAAGAAATTCATATTTACATCAATTTATTATAGATATAAACCTTAGGAATCAATGAAACTGACTATGGTTTAAATGGTAGTATGGTCTTCTATTAGATAAATATTTTAGAGAAGTCAATATACTCCTTATACTGAAACACTTTCACTACCATCCTTTAATAATAAATTATACATCCATCATTTTCATCCTTTAACCAAAAAGACTAATTGTTCTAAAGTTCCCTCTTTCAATGTGGTAAGTAAATTAGCTCATTGGTGTCATTCAAATTAATCAATTCAAACTCCCCATTTATAGACAAATAACAATAACTAGAATCACCAATAGTAGATACCTCTTCTAAAATTTATAGCTCTCTACCATCATTTATAATTAAGAAGTTCGAATCAGATATATACATTTTTTCCTATTGTCTGACTCTTGTATAATATTTAAATGTAGCATGTGATTATGATATCTTAAAAATAGAAACCTCTAGATTTTTATCCTCTAGAATTATAGACAGAGCCTCACAAATTCATTGTATTTTAAGTAAACATATTATTGATATCTTAATCAATCCTTTTATACTAGTCTCTAAATATTCCTCTGAAATTTTTGAACTTATGGTATAATCATATCCATCTGAATCCTATATAATTTTTAAAATACAACACCAATATTCATATTAACTTGGATTAATGTTGATTATTTTCCTTTAATATTCCTTTCCTCCAAATAATATTCCTTCCAAATAACTTTATTATTCAATAGAACATATCTACTTTTTATGATTTTTATTTTATCACCATCCCAAATTCAAAATAAAATATTTTAATCTCCACAACATATGATTAAACATTAATGGTATTTTGAATTGATATAATATCTATAAATGGATTTTACATGTGAAATGGATAAACTTATAAAGACATTATTTTAAGCTAAATCCATTATTTTACCTATCAAAAAATATTCTGATAGTTCATGGTAATTAGTTCCGAAGTAATATTATTGATTAAGAATTTTTTTGGTACTTATTTATTCCTCTCAAGTGACCTGAGGAAATCATAATTGTAATATTATACTATGTACCCTTTGTATAACTATTTGATTAATCCTTAAAACTATGAAATTATAATCAAGAATCCTAGGTACAGTCTTGTCATATCTAATTCCCATGAACTTTAAGATGTCTTATAAACATCTTTTGGTGTTCTCAAATATTTTTTCTGACCTTGAGAATTTAAGATTTTTTATTTCCTATCTTTCAAACATATCATTCTTCTGAAAAAATACACAAAAAACGTTTTTTTATGCTATACAAAATATTCGCATACATTACTTTAGGATTCATTAATTAATGTTAAAAAATAATTTAATCTTTCATGAAATTTAACTAGGAATGTTCTAAAAACATCTATATGTTTAAGTTCAAGCTTCTAATATTTTAATATTCCTATACACAAGTTAAGTAACAAGATATGTTTCTTTTTGGGAATGAAACTATAAAAAATTTTATGTATTAATGAACCATCATCAACATGCATTTTCCCTATAAAACTCTCATAAATTTCTCACTTAGGTGAGCAAGAAGACAATTCCAAAAAATTTATCTTTCAAAAGTGGATGTTTTAGAAAGTGTATCTCCCACTACCCTTCCAGTTAGATATAGTGTGTTATCTATTACACCTATATCCATGACCAAGAAACCTTGGGTGATTTTTCATATTCCATTCATAAAGACAGTTCCATACCTAGCATCATCTGATTGTATGACTAAATTAATTTTATTTTTAAGGATTAGAATATGATGAAATTACTTTAAAAAAAGTAAACATCCATTCAATAACAAAACTCTAACATCTCCCAACCCCATAATATCAATATCTTCAACATATTCTTGATTCACACTTCAAAATATTTTGTTCTCATATTTTTTTCATGTATTACTTTTCACTAATGGTGTGAAAATATGATCAATAATCTATTTTCCAATATTCTATTTAATTTTTAAAACTCAAAAGTAAATTTTCACAGCTTTTAAAAATTGATTAAATTTATCTTATACCATTAAATGTTTATTTTTTAGAATTTATTTTTAAATTCATGGATATACTTCTTGAGATGGAATCTTTCACCATAGTACCAACTAGATTTTATGGGTCTAGAATATTTACCGTTACTTATCTCTTTTGACTTATCATTTAATCTTATTTATATTATTTAATGATGTGAGAACCCTGTTTTTTATTCTCTAAATTAATTTATATATATTTTCTGAGTCTCCCTCAGACAGAGATATTTATTATAAATCATGTTTTTAACATCATCAGATATCAATTATCCCTTCCTATATGATTTTTTACTTCTTTCAACATTACATACAAATACACAAATAAACATGATAACAACAGTATGACCCATTTTCATTCATGAAAGTTAACTTCACATACTTGAGTTTGATTCAACTAAAATATAAATCCATCACCTGATCTATTGTATATATTTATTTTTATAGCCTAATGTTGATCATTTTTCACATAAAATGCACTTTTTTAAGTGTACTATACTTATAGTACATATATCCCACTACCAACATCAACTATGTTGTTATCATCTTCTCTCAAAGTTATAGAGTAACACTCTAGGCTACTGACACCCTCACTAAACCAAAAGTCATCATATTCATCCATTCTCTCTATCCTTTCCCCATAATCTCTACTTTATAAGATTTTAATAATACTAATAGACATTTCGAGATGATAAAATACTCTATAAATTCCTCCATAAACTAAAATATTTTTCATTAAATTCATTAATATGGACCTTTCTATTTCTGATTCCATCAACTTATGAAATAATAACTCCCAATAAATAAAAAAACCTATAAGAAATTAATAATGTTAGTTGATTTATTATCAGTTAAACTACTATGTCTATGTGAACCTCATATTATTTGATACAAATTTTTTATAATACCACAAAAACATCACATTCATGAAATTAATCCATCAAAATCAGCTTCGTTGAAGTACACAACAAATGGATTTCAATGAAATCTAGTTTATTTGAACTTGGAAGTATTGATTCACACAAATTACCAAACAAAGTTCAGAAAAATAAAAAATTATTATTTTAAACTGACACAAAAATTCAATCAAAATATTAAGGGGGGATTAAATTAGTAAAGAACTCAATATGTTTTATGTTGTCTAAAATGTAATCATGCATCCATGGATTGAAAAATTATTATATTAAATTTTGAACATTTCCAGTAGTTATAATCATTATGACTTGAAGAACACATAGATCACAAACTCCAGAAATCACACAACACCTCATCATGTGGTCTGATCCCCATTTATAGAGGTTCCCACTCATTTAACAATTTGAACTATATTTATACCTTCTTGGGGGGTCCATATATTTCACTATGAAACTGGTGATTCCATGTGATATTCCTCATCCAGACTTCCAAACAATGGTAACATAGCAGTTATCTTAAACCTTAATATTTTTGTGTTAACTTTTTAATGATATTTATTCAAACATTGAAAAAATAAATCCTTCTATTGATTGCATTTTTTTAAATTATTTGTGATTTGACCACTGTTCTTTCAATCCATTAGAAATTTGTATCTTTTTAACAACTCAATTTCATCCAATAAAGACAATATTCCAATTATCTAAAAACTCCATAGAGTTCTCTGAAGCATTACCTTATTGTGAAAAAATATAGATCTTAAATATGCTTTATAATCCCAACATCTATTTTATTCTGACATGAGCACCAGATAACTATTACATGACATGTGATCTATGATATTTAATCTCACACAATGGAATATTTATTTTTATGTGAGGATCTAGATAATTAATTATGACTTGAGGTTCTCATCTATTCTTTCATAGGTACCTTTAACATATTTCATATCATAGAGATATATTAATTTCACAAAGCGGTATATCCTATATAATAATTTCTTACACATCCAACAAAATCTCTTAAATATCCCTATATAAATTCTCACGTTAACTCAAAATTTCATATATATCTTTTAGCTTTATATTTATTCACACATGTCTCTCTAAAATTAAATTTTAACCATAAAAAATCCATCCTCCCCTTGATTAATATAATGTAATACACTTTGAATCAAACAAAACCTATAAGATTAATCATCTACAACCCTTTATTTTAATTAAAACTATATTTTAGTGTAACATAAATCTATAATGACCCAAAATTAAAAATATTGAATAATAAAAATTAATTAATAAGTTTACCCCTTAATTATTATTAATTGACCTAAAAATAAATATAATTTTTAAACCCAATAAATAATTAAAATTTGGATATTTATTGTATTCAATTAAACAAAAAGTATAAAAATTAGGCTTTCATCACTCCCCTGCACTTACTCTTTTTCACTATTGAGAAAAAACTATAATATCCACTTCACAATGCCATAAAAAATAATGGGTGTGGAAATATATCATAAAAATAAAAATCATTGTGTATGATTTTTACAATCAATCTTTATTTTTTTCCTCTCTCATTAATATTTATTTAATTTCATTAATCCAACCATGTCACATGTTGAGATTTAGATCATAATGAATTCATGCCACTCATCTCTCAAGTGTTATAAATAAAAAAAGTTATGCTTATCTCAAATTCATTTAATTCATACTATAGTAAAGTTATAATCCTCATTCTCTACATAAGATAAAAATATATGTGTGATATTCATGAGTAATTTCATATATGTTCATTTAAGGACAAGGGTTGGTGGGTTCCATGATAAAAAATTTAGTCTACAATGAGGAGGTTTAGATCATTAAAGGAAAATAGTGATCCATCATTCAAAATACCATGAATATTCTAAAAGAAATATACCCAAACATGAATTTCCAATTAAATTTACCCCCTTTCAAAATAGACCATAAGTCATGAAAAATGAAATTAAATTAAGGATATCACCTATTTATTTTTTAATATATTCAATATATATATTTTTTTAATTTTTTTAATTTTTTTGGAGTATGGGATGATAATGATGTAAAATGAATGAATTATGTCACATTATTTTTTAGTTTCATGATGTACATGGGTCATACAAACGATCACAAATAATTTTTGAATCCCATATCTATTATTTTCATTTTAATTTTTTTCTTTTTTTCAAGATGAATGAAATGAATTAGAATATTAATAATGGATTATGGTCCTTCCATAAAATTTTAATGAACTCCAATACTTTAATACAATATTACTTATCCCCAAAATTGACACGTCAAGTGAATGATTTACTAACACGTTTTGGATTGTGATCTTGCATGAATCCAAGTGTGAGGATAAATTAGGATAAATTTTTTTGTAATATGGATAATATATAAAGAAATCTAATTGTTACAAAGAGATTTATAAGGTTAATTGAAATGTTTTAAATAAAATGGATGAAACATTGGTTATTTCCAAGGAAGAACCTCATCCACACAATCACACTTCTTCTTTATAAATATATTTGATAATGAATGAGGCTAGGTTACAGATGATATCAAAAATTTTATTTCACTCAAGAATTTATGGTATTAGGAAGATGATGAAAAATGGGCCTATATTATCTCTAAGACAGGAACAAGTACTATTGGTCGGTAGTAATGAGTCAGGGATTTCAAAAATAAATCAAACTCCTAAGAATGCTTTTGAAAATCCTGAATATTATAAAAAACATTGTATAAACACTCATTTGAACCCATATTTCCAAAAATAATGGATTTTCCCGAAAACATTATTGGGGTTTAAAGGATCATGTAACACTTATAAAAAGTAATGAAAACAAATAAGAATCACAAATCAAGAAAAATCATTCATAATAATTGAAATCTTGATATTATAAAATGAGGAAGTTATTATATGTGTACATTACACTATAGTGATTCACTATAGGAAAAAGGACATTTTTAGTGGGTATTAATTAGCAGTTTTGAAAACCACTGCTAAATTTTTTTATATAATTTTGTTAGCATCAGTTTTCCAAACCCCCCACTAATTAATAGTGTGAATAATAAATGTTTTTATTTATTTTTAATAATTGTATAAAAAAAGGACCCATAATTATCATATATAATGGTGGGTTTTTAAAAACCGTTGTTAATGTATTGAAATATAATTTAGTAAATAAAAAATAATAATTTGTTTTTAAATATATATAATATAAATAATTAATAATTAATAGTAATTAAAATTAATTAATATTTAAAAATTCATATATTTTATTAATTTAAACATATTTTTTATTAATTACTAATTAATAATTAATAAATAGTCATTATTCATTAGTCATTATTAAATATTTAGTATTTATTTTTAATTACTGGTTATTTATTATTTAAATTTATCAATTATCAATTCATAATTAATTATTATTAATTATAATATTTTCAATATTAATTATTAATATTTATGTATATATGTTTATGTGTAGACTTGTATATTTCAATTAATTATTGATTATTAATACTAACATTTTAAATATATATTAATATATATATGTTTGTGTGTGTGTGTAAATATATAAACATATAAATATGATTAGAAGTATATATATGAAAATATATAAACATATATAATATAGTAATTATAATTTAACGATTACTATGAGTTACATATAATACATAATTAATATCTAACTATATAAATGTATAGACATATATATGTATATATATATATATATGTGTGTGTGTGTGTGTAAATAGATGTAAATATATACATTTATATAAATATATATAATTGTTAATAGATTTAAATACATTTAAATAGATATAAATATAGAAATAAATATGAATTCATATAAATATATAAATATTATATATATATATATGTTTGTGTGTGTATATTATGTAAATAAATAGAAATAGGAATAGAAATATATATATATATATGCATAAAAATATTGATATAGAATTTTAATTTTAGTTATAATGAAAGGTTGCAAGATAAATAAAAAAGTGGGAAGGAAGGAATCACGCATCATAGAGGTTTGAAGTGGTGAATACCATGGGTATCTCCACATATAATAATATTATATTTTATAGTTAATGACCCAATACTGAAGTAGAAACCTCCTCTACTTGATCCTTTTAGAAGCTAAACAATCAATCTTATAGTTTCCCTCATTCCATGTATGTAATATCTATACACCTTGTAGAATAATACCTATTAAAAACATAAAGATTTTATATATGTTCCAATTAATTGGGGGTCCTGAAAATATCTTCATAATCAATGTCACAAAAAATTTGATTACTGAAAGTTGTATGTTATTCAAGATTCAATGAAATTAACCCATTAACAAAGCCTGAGATTTAGCAATATGGGAGTCACCCTCCATACAGAAAGTAGATAATTCCAAGATGATAGATCCCTGATGATCCCAAATAATACATCGTATATGAATCAATCCTTAAACAAAAAAACTATTCATGTTGATTTTGAACCCCTATCATGGATCCTTACATCTCCCCTAATGATAATGGATTTCCCTGTAAACATGATTTCTAGTCTAAATTGACCTAAGGATTTGCATCGTAATAACATTTAGAGTATTAATGTTATTTCATAGAAAGTATAAAAAGAACTCTAAATCTAGAAAAGTCATTTATTTGATCATCTTTAAGTCCAACTTCATTAAAATGACACTCATTTCCCATCTCCCAGATCACTAAATAGCTAGCAGCGATGAGTAAAATATGACCATGAGAAACCAAAAACCTTTAAGAGTTGATATGAAAACATATATCAAGGTAATGGTTAAATGAATTAAATTGAATATTATCCCCTGGTTATCCCCAAAA
This sequence comes from Viscum album, assembly GCA_963277665.1. Taxonomy (NCBI): domain Eukaryota; kingdom Viridiplantae; phylum Streptophyta; class Magnoliopsida; order Santalales; family Viscaceae; genus Viscum; species Viscum album. The sequence continues at coordinate 369,779,476 of OY728160.1, read as the reverse complement.
TGAAACCAAATGAATCATTCCCACTCTCTATAAACAAATAGTTTCATAATGTATTATGCAAGAATTCATGCAGCACATGGAATTCTAGTAAAGGAGAATAAAAATCAACTACACTTCAGCATCCATGGGCATATCCTGGATCAGTATATTCCATAATAAGAAATTAATATTGTCAGGAATATATTCACATAAAATCTTTCTTTCTCAGGTGTCTGCACTGCACTGAACATGAATAATATTATGGTAATTATAAGATGTAAAAAATATTGTATATGGAGTAAATATACAAGAATTTGGGGGTTCAACTAGTTAGATATATGATTGAATTTACTTTAATTTTTTTTCATAAAATACATCTATAACAGATGGACAATAAAAAGATTGATAGTAACTAAATTCTAGAACTAGACACTCTAGAAAAAAGGGAAATAATCCAATTAACATTTAAAAATGTGATATATCCCCTACCAATAATACATTAGGTGTGATCTAAGATGATATTAATTTTGCATAACTGAGAGACCTTGGAAGGTGAAATCATGCATCATGAGATTGAGGACACACATTTATTCCTGATAAATGTATCCCAAAGGGAACACCCAAAGATTGAATCACAAGGTAGCATGGATTATATGCACTATATGTAGTCATCAACCCTTCTAATATTAATCCCTTGCTCATCAATAATCCTCAACAATCTAGATCATCCAAGAATGTAGTACCAACCAATTTTCATAGAGTCCCATATAAAACAATTGAGAGTACTTTCAGTTTTTATAATGAAAAACATGGAAGACAAAATGATAAAATTAACATGAATAAGAATAGATACAATCACAATGTTATAAAGAGTAAATATACCTCCAAATGAAGGAATGGAGATCTTTTGTTTAGGGATTCTGCCTTTAATTTATTTGAACACTCCATTAATGAAATGATCAAAAATTATATTGATTAAAATTGAGGTTTCAATGTAGTCTATGAGAAGGTGTCTCATATAAATTCTCATGTGATCTTAAATAAGTTTTCTATGTCATAATAATAATTTTCATTATATAAAGACGGTTCTCCTTGAAACATTGATTCTTTTTATTATCATTGTATTATAATCATTCATGATTTAATTAATCTTTTGAATTGTGTTGATTCTACCATTAATGACAGAAAACATTTCATCCATTAATAAGAGATGAGAGATTCCAATTGAGAAAAATATTCTATTCAATGGATGAACTAATCTTATTGAAATACCCAAATTGAGGTTCCCACTAAGAATAACTTATGCTAACTCATATAAACTCAGATAGAGAAGATATACCTATGAATAGACCCTAACTAAATTGATTAATCTAAAAAATCCATTCATAAGAGAGATATTTAACCAAAAGGATGAAAAAAATCAAAAAAAATAAATCATACACATACATAAAGAAACTACATTGCCTATGGACTTTCAGAATGAATCATTATTCCTCTATAACTTAATCATTTTTTATATAAATCTTGGCCATAACATTGGATCCAACCAACATACTCTTAGGACCTATAGTAATTTATTCATTTAATCAAATCACTCTATATATACATATATATTTAAGGAATCCATGTTGATCATCCAAGAAACGGTGAATAAAAAACATTTAAATATTTTCATTGAGGATCCCAATATGCACCATGTAATAAAATTTTCACCTGATGATAGGATCAAATTGACCAAAATCATTGGCTTGGGGAACATTGGGTACCATAACAAGAATACTCATTGTGGTGACTTGAGGGAGAGACGCTCCAATGAAGAAATATTAAATTTTCATAACTAGATCACCATTAATTATATCCTAATATACAATATAGAATGTTTTAAGAAAATAATTATAGACTAAATAACTATCATGGTACAATATTTGAATATATTTGATGATATTTAGTTAATCAATATTGGATTTTATTTGGTATTAGTCCCTAACCATGGTAGAAAATGGAATGTTGTCCTAGAAAAAAACAATACCTTATCTCGTTGAATACATATATATTATTTATTATCATGGACCATAAATGATGTTCATAAAATTGGTGATCATTCATGATCTAATAATGTTTAAAAATGATTTATGTTATGTCTATCATCAATCTATAAATTGATTTTCCAAGAAAATTTATTTTACCTAAGACACAAATGAAAAGAAGTTGTATTCTTATCTTCTTCTCATAGTCATTTCACTCGAGATTTTTCATGGTCCACTATCTCTTATACCAACCACTACTCTTCCATAACAGTTCATTTTAAAAAACCCCATTATTTTATAATTTATATTTTTTAAAAACAAATATTTGATAACAAGTGGTATATAAAATACTGGGCTTAAATGAAACACAATATACTATATAAATATTATTATATAAATATTAAAATTATTACCTTGTCATTGGTTTAGTAAGTATGAATTAGGATAACCATATTATAATATATATGGAAAAAAAATTTCCTTAATAAAATTTATAATAAATCAAACAATTATTATCATTTGGTTTGAAATAATGGTAAAATATTTTCAAGGTAAAATCTATATTTTCCATAAAATATTTCTTTTTTGTGCACCATGTATTTTTATATTAATATTTTATGTCAATCACTACTGATAAATTACAATAACTATATAGTTATATTATATGTTGAATTTAAATAATTAAAATTCATTTAATTATATTAATTAGGAATTTAATGAGAATAAAATCATTTTATGCTTCAAAAATAAATATTCTTCAAAAATGGTTTTCATTGCATTTAGTATATCCCTATTATATATTAATTTCTCTAAAATTTAGAAATTGTATTTGAAAAAATTTTAATCATTTTTTAAATAATAATATCATAACAGTCTTTGACTTAATTTTTTTGGTTTTTCTAAATATATTTATTTTTAAGTGAATACTAAAAATGTGGATTTTTTTAAAAGCTGCATTTTCACCTTTAAATAAAGTAATTTAAAATTATTATTCTATTTTTAATTTGTTCTTAAATTAAAATATTATCAATTTGATTTTTTAAATTTAATAATTTCATAGAAATTGAAATTATATTTTAATTTCGTGTAAGATCATTTTTATGCATAAAAATCAATTTTCTAAAAAGAAATATTCATTATGTTTTGTGAGATTATATTAATATTAATTTATTCTATATATATATATATTTATTCTTGAAAATAGATTCAATATTTTTATTCAATCCCTAAAAATTATTAATGTGTTCGATTTAATTTGTGTTCTTTATGAATAGTAACCATCATAAAAATGTGTCACCATAGTAAAGGGTAAATTGGGTTAATGAAGGTAAAAAAATTTAGATAAGGCCAACAAATTTCATATTAATTATTATTTTAGGATGGTATTTCATCATTTGTCACATTATATTCAAAATTATATAGTTTTTTAACAACTCTTTTAATAATATATCCCCCAAATATAGGCTCATGGTCAAAATAGTTAAACAAATCTATATAATGGAGTTTTACCAATATCTTAGAACAAACACACCACAATTGACTATGGCATTTAAAATTTCCAAGTATGTATCCCCAAACCAAAACCCACGTATAAAAGATAATCATAAATGAAATTACCTTCCTTGAAAATATTATACACCCTTAGGTTGATGTATTTAAACTGTAAGAGGTATTCATTCCATATCATAGAAAACCTTCAATATGGAGAGGCAACACCGAGATTGATGACATGGAGAATAAATAAAAACTCTAGCTCAAGACACAGTTTTTTCAAGTTGTTAAAATGGGAAATATATAGTTTTAGGATCAAACTCTATATATAAAACTCATAAGAAATAATCATTCCATAATCCATTAATAATTATGACGTGGTTCCTCTTTTAGAATCTCTAAAGATCCCTCCACATTTTGGAGTCCCCAAATTACATTTAGAAGCCTGTCCTTGTTGAATTTTATCCAACCTATTATAGGATTTTTTTTTTGGACCATATTGAGATATATGTTATAAACAATTATGTTACATTTAATATTCAATCTTTAAAACATAAAAAATTCCCATGTTATGAATTTATAGTATATAAATGTTTGAAAAAATTACAATTGTGCCACTCCCCTCACTTATAAAAGGGTACCTAATCTCCTACATTATAAATACATTTTTATCACTCTATATTAAATAATCCGTACCCAAAATATCTATTAAACATCCCTTCCCATGTTCTATAGTTCTTGATCTTCTCAAAATAACAATCATGTAAGGCTTAAGGTGAGTTAAAAATAGAGATATTTGGGGATAATGTATAAGTCCTAACTGAAGTATTTCAAGTTCATTTTTTATTATACCTCCTTAAAATATATTATAACTAATTTAACATAATGGAATAAGTATCTTCTATATACTTAAATGTTATTATATTGATTTAAAAACTCTTGTCTATCATATTGCCATCCAATGGGAAATTAAAACATCACTTATGCGTATATATGAACTACCTCCTCCATAAAGTAACATGTTTCATATTCCATGACTACCTCACAGAGAAGGTTATAAATATGGATTTATTTAAGTTATAATATTTTTATTATATTATTATGATTATATAAAGATAATATAATACTTACCTTCTTACCTTTTTAATCCTTTTTAAATTGATACTATCACTCTTGCATGCATGTATAATATTACCTCCACAAAGCAATGTGATACGTGTTTCATTGTTGCCTCTCTTTGTTGGTCATAACGATGAACTAATGAATAAATATAATATTTATAAAATATATATAATTATTTTAAATTTAAATATATTCCTAATTTATTAATTTTACACTCAATAAAAAAATGAAGACATTTTCCATTCATGCGTACGGTTTATTGTCTTCATGAGATGATATGATTAATTTTTCATGACCACTTTAAATGGTTAGTTTTAAAAGTGTATTTAATGTATAAATATTATTATTATAATATTTTATTATTTTTAGTTAATTTATTCATAATTAATTTGACCAAAGTCAACACACCAATGTTGTTTCAGGTTTATAAATCGAACAACCAAAAACATCCAATGTAAAATTAACAATTATAGTAACTGAAAATTCATGGTAATAAATGAAATAAAAAGAATAATAATAAATAAATGACCATGAAAAATTTTATTATTCAAGTATAAATCGGATATAATTTCAATAATCATATTTATGTTATTTTACCAAAGTGAAAAAACAATGTTCATTTAATGTATATGACATCATTAATTTTTACCCCATCCATAGACATTATTAATTATAATTTTTCATCTAAAAAATTCTATGGTTATTTTCAAAGAAATATTTTCTCACAATATTCTAAGAATTTTAATTTTTAAAAAAATATAAAGAAATGAAAATATTTTCTCATCATTATGAGATAACTGAAATTTTTATTACTGACACCATTAAATTACAATTAAAATTTGTTTTATAATTAAATTGAAATATTTATGAGTTTTATTCATCATATGGGTTCTAGAAATATTAAATTATTTTTTAGTAAGATTTATATATCTCTAATGGTGGATGATCCTAATATAGATTTTCAATGAATTGGGTAAAGTGACAGAGTATACCAGTGATAGGTTACACCTATGAGATAAAGGAATTGTCCAATCAGGTGATTCCATTATAATAGTTCCTTTAAGAGTGAATGTAAAGATAATGTCCCAAGGTGACTACATAATATTATTTCAATGGTTTATAAAAGAAATTTTGTTATTTGAAAATATAAGTAAATGAGGTTATGTTTTTAATGAAATATTATGAATTTTTTTTTAAATTAGTTGAATGCAATATTTTTAAAGTTATTCATGTGTTTTATTACATTCTAAGATACCCTTATAATTACATTTTTTTCTGTTATTATTTTGTATCAAATTATTTTTGAAATATATTAATAAATTATGTTTTTTTCAAGAAAATAAAATGAATAATTGAGGTCCAATGTTTATTATGAAAAATAAATTCATTAGTATGTGTTTTTCTAGTTTAAATATGTACTAATAGGTTTGTTTTATTCAATACCCCTTACTGATACGTTTTTTTTATCATACCGTGTTTTCAAAAAAATTACTTATAAAGCATGAGTAGATACATTAATATAGTAAGAGTTTCATATATGGGACTTACCTTAAATAAAGAAAGTTTTCCTTCATAAAGAACCTATTTTATGGGGAAAATGGGTAATGTGTGGAAATTTTCACTATTATATATAATGGTTCACCTAATTCTATAAAAATATAAAGTAAAAAATACTCAAAATATTATAATGTGAAACCCTTATTATTTATCATGTAATTATTGGTTGTTTAAGTTAAAGTGTGTTATATTTTATAGGAAAGGGATGGTATAGATAACTTTAATGGGTAATAAGTTATCATATGTGAATAATTTAAGTGTTAAGGATAACATTATGGGTTGATAAGTTTAAGTATGGTCATAAGATTATGTCATAAATACCCTTTTTGGTTTTATGTGATGGTACTACATTGGGAGACATTTTCTGTGTTTTAATAAACGTTTGAGGTATATATAACCCTTAATTTTAATATGTGTTCTAGTGAAATGGTAAGTTGAGGAATAATTATTTTATATTTTTTTAAATAAATTGAATGTTTTTTGTAGATATTACTATTAATGTGTTCTTTGGTTATTAGTTAATTTATCTTAATTGGTATTAAAAGTTTATTACATTTTTAGAACATATCATTTATCATACATATAACCATGGGATTAAAAATGATTTGGTGACAAAGAGATTAAAGTAATTCTTAAATAATTTAACTATATTGGGAACATTATATGATTAAGATAAATAGAAATATTTTTTTAAAGGATGAGATTTTATTTTAGGATTAAAGGGGTAATTGCCTTTTTGAAGCATGTAAGATTTCATTATGGATTTAAGGTGATTTAGGATATTTATGGAAAAGATTATAAAATTTTAGAGATTATATATTGCAGACCTGGATTTAGTTAATTAAGCCTTTATTTATTTATTTTAAGGATATATAATTATTTGGTTATGTTTCAGAAGTTTAGTATGGGATTCATCACATTTTGGAGGCATTTATAGAGGTTCATGGTTTGGGCAGGGTTAGTAGAAATTGTATTCCACCTCTAGAAAACCAAAAAACCATTAGAAAAAGGAATAGTATAACCGCATGATTGGAAGATGTTTTTACCAAAAAGTGAATTTTATGTGGGGAAAACATACTATCCTACTGTCATTGAGATAGTAGCTTGTGTACAGTTAGCACACTATTTGAAAAACTATGCACCCTAACCATGAACATAGATGTTAAAGGTAAAAAATCATGTATATAATCCAAATTAAGTCACATGAACCCTTTATATTTCCTAATAAACCTAAATATTTAATTTATTTTTCTCCGAAGGCTTGAGAGGAAATCCCCTTTTCCTGGAGAATGTTTTAGGCCATTCAAATCACATTGAAGATCCAAATTTATCACTAATTTCATGTTGTTGGCATCTCTTCTGAGATGTTTTCTCCTCTCTCAGAGAACCTTCGATCTACTCCACTATGGATAAATTCATGTTTATTGATGGGAATTGTGATGTTTTATAGTTTAATATACAAATGAAAAGATATCTAGGACCAAATATAGATTATTATATTATCATTCTTCATTTTTACCAATGTTTGTGGGATCAGTGGATTCTCTATCAACCCCACATGATTATAAATTGGTGGATTATATTTAAATGAATTTTTTTCTAGAATTAATTTTGTATTAATGTTTTATTCTTTTTGGAAACCTTTTTAGTGGTGGTTTTGAGAAATTTTGAAAATTGTATGGTTTTTTGGAAAATCCTATTAGATGATAATTTTAAAATAGTGACTTAAAATTATAGTTTTGATTTGATACCTGTAAAATCTTTATTGAAATCTATTTAATAAATAATGGTTTTATGTGAAATGGTTTGTAATGTATTTTTAGAATATATGGTTTTTGTATGGTTATGCTTTTGATGTTACCCTGAATAAGGGGAATATACAATTTGAATGTAATATATGTGACCCTAGATATGGGGCATGTGCTATTTATGCACACAGATATTGGCCACCTATTGATGAATTTGTGGATGGATGAGAGACTTATCGTAACTATGGAAATATCACATGGGAAGGCACTTATTGAAGTGTTCCAGAGTGTAAAATCATATATTGTATCTTTCAAATGATATGATAAAATTTTTGAGGGCTTATTTAATTAAATTCCATATAAAACTATTATGGATTCAATATGAAAAATTTAAAAAAAAAATTTCCTCTAAAATTGTGATAATTGGTTCTTGTCCTATTGGTGTGACTTGGGAATTAATTGTGGAAAACCTAATAAGATTAGAGTAACCCCCCACTTGGGACCTATTATGTGTTTGTAGACATCCTATATCAATAAATTGGTAAAGTAAAGGTATCTTATAACTTTAGTGATGCTGCTTGATACAACATGCATGGATTATCGAGTTAGGGCATGGAGAAGGTTTGGAGTTTATGGTTGGATGTCTTTTCTGTCTTTCAATTTTATTGTATTTTGATTCCTTTTCTTATGTCAGTTTTTTTCTTGTACTCTGATATGGTTATTTTTTACTTGGATCATGGAGTTTGTTGGTAGTTTTTAGTTGGATTTATTTGGTGTCATTCGATTTTTTTGTCTTTTGATTTCTTTTATTAGGACAATTTGTGTTTCCTTATAGTATGATATTGTTATTATCGTGGTTATGTTTTGAGTAATATTTTTTTATTCTAATACATCATATTGAAATGTATTGATTATATTGTAGTGGTTTTTATGTTTAACGTTTAAAGGTAAAATCATCCCCCAAATTTTCCTCAGGCCTTTTTCATTTATTACTAGCCTTTGGTGTCTTGGGGAGTTCACCTAAGGCCAGTAACACCACTTCCTCTTCCCTATCCAATGAATAAGGTGCGGGATGTTACACATGGTATCATTTCATTTGATCCTTAGGTAAAATATTTTGTTCAATACAAGAGTGGAATGTGGTATTAGTCATGAGATGTTAATATTTTTTTGGGATGGTTTCAAAATATAATGATAGTTAGAAAATGAAATATAGAGAATAAAATTCTTAAATAACCTTTTTATGTGGAACATAAAGTTACTAGGATGTTCAAGTACATATGTGTTTATGAGACATCTTGGTGAGTTTTTATCACATCATCATGGGTTTAACTGATTAGAGTTTCATGACAACCATTGATAATATGATTTCCCACTAGGGATGAATTGTTCATCATTAAGTTAATGATTTATAGAAATATTAAAAAACTATTTATTTTTGAAAAAAATTGAAAATGTTTTAAAATGATGAGATTTAGAAAATTATTTCTTTTGGTATTTTGAAAATGGTAAAATGGATTATTATGGATAAACATGGTAATGGAACATGTTAAATGGGTAATTTGAAATAAATAAGCCTACATTTGATAAATATGAAGACAACATGAATTTATTTGGATAAAATTAATGAAATTTGGTAGATGGATTAAGAACAAACTAGAAGAGGCTACTGAGAATGTGGTTGCACATGATCCACAAGTGAACCAATAGTTCGACCAATGTATTTTATAATATTTTCAGGCTATCAATAGTGGGAACATAAATGACAAACCAAGAAAAGAGGATCATTCATTTTAGCTCTAAAAGCATAATCCACCCATACTTCACGGTGATTCAGAGTCAGAAAAAATGAAAGTGTGGCTGAATATGATGAATCACATCTCTGATTTCCTTGAAACACCAAATAATCTAAAATTTCTATTATAAATATATATATTTAGAAGGAACTATCCTTCTAGTGGTGGTATTTAGCAGTTCATGCTACATTTGACCAAGGAATGTCATGAGAGTATTTTGAGGAAATTTTCAAGAAAAAAATTCTATCCTCACACAATAAGAATTTCTAAAACAATATACACGGTCGGTTTTAAGTATTAGAATATCTCAGTAATAATGTATGCCACTAAATATATGAATTTATTCTACTTCTCATTGGTAGTTACTGCTGGTATTTCCTTGTAGGAACTCATTTCTATGCTAGGGTTGAAACCAAAAAATCACACAAGGATTGAAATACTCTACATTATAGATTATACAATATTATTTAATAGAGGGGTGATGGAAGAAATATACATCCTAGGAAACACAATCAGAGTAAGCATGTTTATTCTTATGGGATTAGGGGGTACTCTAATGCTATAAACAAATAAAGGATGGAAAACTATTCTCAAGGGGGGAAGAATATCTCAGAATCAGACTATAGGATCATTAAACTTTCCTCCTTGACCAAGAGTAAACCTGGATGTGTTCAGAGTGGTTATTTTGAGCAAGTAAAGTGACCTTGTATGGAACCACCAAGTTCATGTAACAATTGCAACAAAATGGGTAATATTATATTTTATTGTTATAGTTGACCAATTTCAGGATATAGGGACACGTCTCATGTTTCTCAAATATTGTATGCTTTTATGGTATAAGCGAAGAATAATATCTCTCATCATCATAACCGAGCAAGCCTCAGTTATTATTTTAACACTATTACTCCTTAACCCATTCAATCCCAACAATTTAATAATGATATAATAAAAGTTAGTAAGAATCTCAATAGATATATGAAGAAAATAATAGATAATCAATTGATTACATAAGCAATTAGTGGTATGATTATTTTAAATTCAAACCTTATAAAATATTTATTTGATATGGGTGCATCCCATTATTTTTATCACTTTTCATTTTGTTGATCTGATATGTTTACATGTTTGTTGACGCTCATTTCATCCGAGAAGCTAAATATTGGAAGAGGGGAATATCTGAGCTCAAAGTAATTCATCCTTTGGAAAAATATCAAAAATTGACAAAGGAATGAATAATAAGAACATTGCACAAGGGTCACACAAGTTCTACAATGGTCGCGCAAGTACACTTGTGCACCGCAATGGTCGTGCAAGTACACTTCCGCACCACAATGGTCGCGCACATACACCTACACGCCGAAGTTGGTCGCGCAAGTCATTTGTGCGTTCTAGGTGATAACCACCCGGGGTCTTCTCCGGCCTATAAATACCCCAGATGGACCCCCCATTTCAGGAGGAATTTTTTCCAGAATTCACAGACAGAGCTCTGAACGCCCAAGTCTCTTCTTCAGGTCTTCTGAACTCTTCTATGGTAATTCTTTACCGAGAATGGAAGGTCTAAACAAGAGGAGTAAGGTCTAAGTGTTAGAATTCAAAAACACTTGCGCACATAAGTTTTTTACCCTTAAGGGAAATGAACACACTTGCGCGCCGCCCAACTTCTTCATCATAACATGCGCGCCATATTCTAGAAAGCCTCTAAGGATAATACCAAGGGTTTGAGTCAATTCTCGCCCAAGTATTACTCAAAGACTGAAAAATTGTGCCAGTACCCATTTGTCGCGTAGGTATACCAGCGCGACTAGGACTTGCGCGCCCACGCAGTACCTGCACGCCTTCCAGGATTTGTGCACCCCTACCTTTTTGGGTGCCTTTCCTACCCATTTTACCCCTCTTATGTCATTCCACCTCTCTTATTCAAGATTTAGTCTTCAGGACACTCTTCAAAGCCATTAATGGCATGATTTCTTGATTTGGCTTCCTTATCTGAAAGGAACTCCGTGGAACATCTCTCAAAATCTAGTTATTTATTGATCTTTATGTCACTAAAGATTGATATTTCATTCATTCAACCTTATCCTTTATGATTAGAGAATCCTTAACATGGGCCTCCATTTTAGGAGTAAGCCCCAATCTCAAATATGGGAATTCTCCATAGTAGTAAGCCCCAACCATAATTCTCTTAACCTGGGCCTCCTTTTCAGGAGTAAGCCCCAGTCTCAAATATGGTAATCCCCTTTAGGAGTAAGCCCCAACCATAATTCTCTTAACCTAGGCCTCCTTTTTATGAGTAAGCCCCGGTCTCAAATATGGGAATCCTCCTTAGGATTCATCCCCAACCATAATTCTCTTAACCTGGGCCTCTTTTTCAGAAGTAAGCCCCAGTCTCAAATTTGGGCATCCTCCTTTGGAGTACGCCCCAAGTCCCTTAATTTTTCAAGTCCCTTAAACTGGGACTCCTTTTCAGGAGTAAACCCCAGTCTTAATTTCTCTTAAACAGTTCTAATTTACTTTTGATTTGGCATTTCTTTCTCAGGATAAAAACTGAATCATAAGTCCACTACTAACATGTGCATATTCCTTAGGAGTAATCCCCTAGATTAGATTATCCAAATCTCTATGAAGTTCATATACTTTTATGGACCCTGTTTCTAGATTTCTTTCCTGAAGTAAATATTAATCCTCATCTATTTTGGGCAGTCAAAAACACATAAGCCCCACATTATTTAATATTTTGTGGCACAATTGTCTGGTTTCCCCAATACCTCTTGTTTCTCACACCAAGAATGACTCATGTGAGCTTAGATTGTAAAAGTAATCATGAATTCCTTCTTTGATCCATCAATCATGCATAAGCATCACACTCCCTTATTTGAACGACGTAGGTTCTGATTCCTTTTCCAAAACAAAGGATACAAAGGTAGCCCACAAACGGGTGCGATCCCAATTCTAAAATAATTCATGTCCTCCTGAATGACAATAAACTACAAGTTCCCCACTGAGTGTCTTTAAAACAATTATGGTCATCATACTGACCAAGAGACTTTTATGTATTTTAAGGATACCATCAACTAAGAATCTCTAACAAATACAGATGAATCTTCATCGATGAAGAACCTCGAATACATATAAAAGAATCTATGAATTTCTTACATATCAATCATTGATTGTCAGACTAAAGGGAATCAAATTTTATACTTGGTAATGTAATAAGTATTCACGAACATGACTTAAATCTATAAAGGGAGTCCCAGAATAGACAATAATTCCCCTAAAAAAGGTGTGATGTGTCCGACCTCCCATCATCTCAACCAATGCAAATTCCCAAGCCTCATCAGTTCGCAAGTACTGATTGCCTACCTTTGGAAAGTAGATCCAAATGGATATAGAATCATTGGATTTTTCTAGCTCTACGAACAAACACAATAGAAAATGATTGGAATGTTTGAACCTTCTATCAATGAGGTCATCCCCGATTCCTGAGGTAAAAAAAATGGTGAAACCGACATGAATCCTTAACCAAGTTAAAATAATGTTTTTCTTATTTGTTAGGCCCCTATTTAAAACTCAATGAGATGTCCAACAAAACAATCATTGATATATGTACTAATCCACAAGATGTAGTGGTTGAATTTATCTTGATTACATCTGTTACATCAAATAGGAACTCTATTTAAAGATTTTATACATTATATGAAATGGATTATCTCAAGTTCACGCCTATGAATACCACTACTGTGAATACCGATGCTGCAAATGCTACTACTGCTACTCCTGCTGGATCGTCATCCACTCTGAAGATTCCATCACCTACTCATCATCTTCAATGCTGGGTATCAAATGCACTAGTTAAGGAGTACCGTCAAAATGGTACTATTCCAACTCTGGAGGCTGCTCGACAAGCCCTCCAAGTGAACAATTCACCCTGGTCATCCGGACAGCGATGACCAGCGATCAAGAAGCAAGCGGTGCTAACTACCGTTTCGGGTCGTTATCCTCGGAATGCAATCATCATTCACTCCCATATTTTGGGGAGGTGAATGAGAAGGTCCCTCAGGGCCTTAAATCAAAGAAGCATGAGTCCTTCCTGAGGGTTCCAATAAACAATTGCCGCACAAATCGTGCGACAGTAATCCCTCAACATCATGAGGGTACCAACTCTAAGTGTTCGGATAAGGGTCCTCGATCCCGACCAGGAAAGAACAACCGCCAGGGGTGGAATCCGGTCAACAATGAGCATGTTCTCATCTCTGGCATCTCTGGAGAATTCCCCCAACCTAACGTGGTGGCAAGCAACGATCGGGCACATACACATGGCCGTTTTAATTCCGTTGTCCATCAGACTCGTCCGACAGGATCACATCAATCCCGCCAGGAAATTTCGGTGGAGTACTAAAGGAAGGAAAATACACCCGTTTATACATCATCAGCTAGTCAGCAGGCTCGTCTGACTACATACGATGGAGCTCTTCAACCATGTTCGGCAAAGTGTAATCAGCTGGCACATACACCTGCTCGTATTAATCAAGACCATCAACAGTCTCGCTTGGTAGCACATGGAGAGGTCAGTCGGAAAGCTCTGGTGACAAATAGGAGGCAGACTCAACTCTCTGCCCTCACACTTGATTACTATCAGGATTCACTAACAGGAAAAGGAGGACATGAGCATGCACATACACTTACTCCAAGTATGGAATGGACGTATATCCCCGTTCTAGCAGCTGAAGTCACCAAGAATATTGTATCAATGGTGAAGGAGCAGAAGAAAATCCCTTCTCATATTCTGGATGCTTTCCAGGATATTATAACAGCTTCAGTAGCATCTCAGGGAAAGACACATAAATCTATCCCTACTAGTGGAGTGAAACATCAACAATTCACTCCGGAACAGACACACACATTTGTTCTAGTCCATGTGGGTTGTGGGGCATACTCCCCCATATCATATGGACCACCAAGTCAGGCACATACACCAAATTTGGGTAGAGATCATCAAACTAAACTGGAAATCTCTCCTGATCAGGCACATACACCTACTCAGAGCAACCAATTTCATCAAAAAGTGGTTTCCAAGGCGAGTAAGAAGGAGTCTAAGAAGAAGTCCCACCCAACATAGTCAGGAGATCATGTGCCAATCTATAACAAGGCCTTACTCAGTGCTAGAGTTTATAAATCCCTCATACAGTTATCTGTTGGAATTCAAGATTCTACTCCCTCATTTCCCAATAGTGGTAACATTAATTCTGAATGCCTTTAACAGAAAATTCCTCATGAAGGCTTACATCATGAAAATTCGGTCGATTTTGAAGTATCATCTTCAGATGAGAGCTAGAGAAACCCTCTGTGTGGTCAGAAGACCATGGAGCAAGAGATCTCATCTTTTTCTGTAACCCACCATGGTGGTCCTCCCCATGATGATGAATTTCGCTGCAAAATTCCTATCCGCAGTAGTGATGCACATTGCCCGGAAAATTCTTCAGTGGACAATGTAGTGCCGAGAAATCCCTCTTATCTTGAGGAACTTGCAAATGCGAAACTAGTCATGTCTGATGCTTCATCACTGGCAGGTGAAATACTTTATCAATTAGAAGATAGCCCAAGGTGTAGGTCATTCTCTGAACCACCCCAAAGTCATGAATCTTCTAGTTTGATCGGTGATTTATCTTCCAATCTAGTTGAATCCGATGAAGCAATAAGGAATCACAAACTCTGGTCAAATCCGGTAGATGAATATTCATTCAATTATAAAGAGGAAATGATAAACATGAGAAAACAACTGGAGAAAGGTGAAGTGCCAGTTATATTTTGGCATCTTGCTGACTCTCAGTATGACATTATAGATATGTTAACAGAAGATGGGATTCATGATATTCGTCTCAACATATGGAAAACTCTTTGCGAGTTGAAAAATAATGTGTTATCATATGATGAATATGAAAATAATATTAAGATAATAGAAGGGTTACAACTTCAGATTGATTTGGAATATATATCAGTCTCTCGATATCCGAAGGCTAAAAAGCAGTAGAGAGCCCTTCAGCGTTCATGACTTGGTGCACTAAGAAGATAGCACCAGTTAATTTACAATGCCCCATCTAGTATACATGTCATAGGATGGGGTGTTTACGGAGAACCACATTTCACGGTGCTCTCCAGTCAGAAAATCCCACCAAAAATGGTCTCATGCACTGTTATTGCCCATGGAAGACCACAATCAATGGGCATTGTTTGTAATCAAAATATTTCCCAAGAACAGCCCTCAAGTAGTTCCTCTCAAAATCAAGAATACAAAGATCGAGTGGTTGAATTACTCATGTAACAAGTAAATGAGAATATTGAACAGTCCTCTCGTATAGAGCAGGCACATCATCAAGTGACAGAAGTGTCAGAAATCATCCAATGGTCTTTCGAACCTGGTGATAAAACTGGATACAGATTGATGCATCCAGCTAATTTTCTGGACTATGGTCCATAAGATCAAGAGGGATTTTAAGAATGTCTTAGACATCGCATGTCAAGAGCCACCCCAGCTCGCCATACTGGAGACTATTTTAAACAAACCCTTGGAATCAAAAAATAATATTCGAGGAGTTGAGCAAAGAGAGCATGAATATTCGTAGTCCATTGGTCTGGGGACTTTTTAAAATCATGAATCCCCTCCTCAGAGAAATTCGGTCTTTTCTCTAGTGGGGAAGAAGCCTCAAGAGGAACGAAGAGCCAAATTATTAGGATATTCTCTCCAAATTAAAGTTTGTCAAGAAGTTCCTGAGGGATTGAATCAATAAAAGGCAACATCTCATCAAAGACATGGACGAAGACAATATCACAAAAATTCTGATAGAAGTGATGCAATGTGTTATGCATCAATCAAGGTCATCAATGCTTTTGTTTTTTATCCACCAGATGAGGCACACTCAGGGGGATCAGATGAAGAGGTTCCTGCTCAAGAAGTTGTACACACATACACAAATGAAAAAGGTGTGTGTACATGAAATCAAAGGTTTACCCAAAATCTTGGTGTTCCTTCAAATAACCCACTCCCCCCTCTCTGAAAGGGATCAAACAAGGGGAAGGGAAAGAATCGGGTTACATATCCATCCTATGGAGAAGGCCAATCACTCTCACTAGAGCAAAGATTTGCGTAACAAGAGGAAGAAATGAAAGAATTGAGGAAGTTGAACACAAAACTACTTCAAGGTAGTCTTCCTCCTAAGCGTGCTAGAGTCAGTAAGACAAGGGAGTTTGTTGCAGCTACTGAGATGGATCAAGAATACCCTCCATTATCAGTACACCCTCACAGGTCTAATCCTATGGGTAAAGTGCAACAACAATTGGCAGTGCTGCCATCAGTTGCAGTACCTGCTGCCATACCTGTCCAGACTCCAGTCATTGCACCTCGCCAAGTCCATGTTCAACCGGATGTTTCTCAAAAGTTAATAACTACCATTGAGCCATTAATAGCTTGGTTAGAGACTATGGAAGGGAAGCGTTTGCAGGTTCATCCAGAAAAGAAACCTTACCCTGAATGGGTAGATTCAATCTCTCCTCCATCAAATTTTATGAATCATGTATCCCCTGTATTCAATGGATCAGGTGACCCTAAAAAGAATTTGACACATTACGTGTCTTGTTCTGATCCTATGATGGGAACTCCAGAATAGAAATAAGTAGTGAAACTCAGATGCTTTAAGAGATCCTTGCAAGGACCAGCCTTTGTCTGGTACACAGGCTTGAAATCCAGGTCAATTAACAGATGGGAAGATCTCCGTCAACAATTTCTTCTTCAATTCATCTCAACTTTTCCAAAGACAGCATTTTTCTATCCTAAAAACTGTAAGCAAAGGAAGAATGAAAGAGTCTCTGATTTCATTGCTTGCTGGAAGGGATTAACATATTTCCTGAGCTTAGCACTCCTTCAAGAGGAACTGTTGCCAATTTGTGTGGAAAATATGCGTGACGAATTACGCACACCACTGATCCCTTTGAAATACACAGGAGGATTTGGAGAACTTACTTCAATCGCTCAACAAATTGAAGATTCTCTTATACAGACTAAGGATAAATCTCGTGTAAGTCCATCAGCTCCAGGATGGATAATGGGTGAAGCAGAAACTGCTACAGTTATGCTTAAAAAAGAACATGTACCTGCTTCTAACTCAAAACCTTCATATCTTCAAAGGGCTCCACCTCACGGGCTCCAAAAAAAAGGATGTTTCGTCAGGATGATCAAAAAGATCAAAAACAAAAACAATTTGTGGATTTTAAGAGAAAAACTTACTCTTTTTGAAATGAAAGAGTTCCTGGTTACTTCATTTCGGCCCTAGAGAATAATTTGGTTCAGCTGCCAAAGCCCAAGAGGCCAAACAAGGAAGGAGTTGAAAACTGTCCCAATTATTTCCCCATTCATTAAATGTTGGGGCATCCCATCCAGGAGTTTTTTGTCTTCAAAGACCTCTTGCAAAAGATGGTCGACTAGGGACAAGTCAAACTGAAAGGCTCTTCATCCCAGGAAGCATGTGTCATTGCTACAATTCCAGAGGAGGAAGGAAAGTGGCAAGAAGTCAAAAGCAAAAATGTACAAAAATATGATTATTGGATGGTCAGAAAAAAGGTGAAACGAACTCATGCTATTTTGCGAACAAAATTGAAGAAATCAATTGTACCTTCTGCCATGAATGCTGCAACAAAATCCTCTTCAGAGCGAAAATCCTCAAAAGGGCGGCATAATTCCAAGAAAGAGAAAGAATCAGAATAATATGGGTATGTGTCAAAGCCTAAGTTGTCTTTGACTTTGGCAGACTTCATTCCATCTACTTCAAATCAACGGCCACCACCCCACCAAATGGCATATCCCAAATTGGCTAGTCAGGCAGAATGCTTATCAGATGAAGAGTTGATTTTATGTTCGGTTAATATGATTCAATTAACAGATCCATATGCTAGTCAGAGTTTCTATTTCGATGAGCCTGAATGCCCTATATCAAACAGAGGAATCAGAGGAAGTTCCAGAGGCTCATGATATAGGGGAAGACGTGGATCATTTAGAAGCCACTATTCAAATTCTACCCCAGCTAAAACTGTGTACATAGTAGAAACTCATGGTAGAGCCCTTCGGCGATCTCATCAAGAACAAGCAAGTTCTTCTACCAATAGCAAATTCAGTCTCAACACAGTTATTCAGGAAGACTGTTTGAAGGCTCCATCTTCTTCCTCTCAGCAAGTGAATGGATCTAATCAGTCTGATATTCCAAAACCAGGAATATTGTCAACTCCTATCCCAATACAAGATGCATCAACTTCCAAAGCATCTGCTTCCAAGGAACCTACTAAACCACATGTTCTTGTTGGGAAACATAGACATCTGGATCAATAAGTATGATGTACTGAAACACTTGGCCCATGTACCAGCCATGTTATCATTTCTGGATGCTTTGAATCTTTCAAAGGATCTTCGGGAGGAACTCATCGAAGCTTTGTCAAGTCACCATGAGTTTGAAACTGAAATTTTTGCAGCTGATGTCTATCACATAGAGAATAATCTTGAAGAATTCCATGCGATAATATCTTTTACTGATGAAGATGAAGATGATGACGAGCATGGGCATATTAGACCTTTGTACTTATCTGGAAAGGTCAATGTCTTAGACATCCGAAGAGCTTTCATTGACAATGGTTCATGAGTCAACCCCATTCCCATTCCTATACTTCATCAATGTGGCCTCATAGAATCTGATTTATCTCCTTCTACCATGATGTTACAAGGATATGATAAAATATAACAAGAACCATTGGGTGAAGTTAAACTCAGAACTCAGTTTGGAGATCTTGTATCGAATTCGGATTTCATGGTTATTGATCAAGACTCAGCCTTCAACATCCTGCTTGGAAGACCCTGGCAACATCAACATGTAGCTATCCCTTCATCATACCATTAATGTCTCAAATATTGTTTTGATGGTCAAGTTGGGACATTTTATGGTGATAAGGCCCCATTCGAGACATGTGAGTCTCAATACATTGTGGCAGAATTCTATCACATGAAGGGAAGGTAGAAATCCGCAACAAATGAGATTACCAAAACTAATGCTCTACATGGTTTGGAAAAGATTCCAGTAAATCCATTTGCGCATGTGAGTACAGATTATGTGTTTCCTATTAGTCAAATTGACAATAGTGACCCAAATCAAAATACTCTTATGGAATGATCCATAATGTCAATTACGGTAATCGAGCCAGAAAACATGGGAGAAATTGGTGATCCTCCAAGTATTGATGAATTCCAAAATGGTGACATCTTCATTTCATCTGCAGAAATCCAACATGTCTATACATCACCAATTACGACAGAAGAAGTTATAGGAACATCATAAGTGAGCAATGATGTCGATTCTCAATCCATCATCTCATCTTTATTACCCAAATAAGACCCTTCATCATTAATCGGGTCGGAAATGGAAGCTTCTTCTTCAAGATGTGAAAATTTTGACATCTCTTCTGATCATGAAAATTCTTCTTTATCATCTACTATGCAAGTAGAAATGGAAGAAATAACACATGATGAACAAGAATAGGAAGATCTCATAGATACTCATCCAGCATTTGAAGAGGGTATCTTTACCATTGTGGATGAACTCAGATAAATAAATTTGGGTACAAAAGAAGATCCACGCCCCACTTTAATCAGTGCGGCCATGACTCTTGAAGAGAAAGAGATTTATGTTTCCTTTCTAAAGAAAAAAAGAGATATATTTTCTTGGAACTATACAGAAATTCCCGAGCTTGATCCGGATGTTTCTACTCATCATTTGGGTTTACCAGAAGAACATCAAGGATTTAAGCAAGCCATGAGAATAACACACCCAACTTATGCTTCCAAAATTGAAGATGAAGTGGATAAGTTTATCAAAGCTAACTTCATTAGAGAAGTTCAATATCCCAATTGGTTTGCTAATATTTTCCTTGTAAAGAAGAAGAACGGGAAAATTAGAGTTTTCATCTATTTCAGAGATCTTAATCGGCATTGTCCTAAGGATGATTTCCCATTTCTGATTACAGATCTTTTATTTGATGCAACAACTAGATATGAGGCACTTTCCTTCATGGATGGATATTATAGATATAATAAAATCCGAAAGGCCCTTGAAGATGAGGAATCCACTGACTTTAGATCCCCTCAGGGTGTGTTTTTATACCAGGTAATTCCCTTTGTCTTAAAGAATGCAGGTGCTACATATTAGTGTTCCATGCATCGTATCTTTAATCCCTTTCTAGAGAAGTTTGTTGAATGCCATGTTGACGATTTGGTGGTTAAATCCAAACAAAGTTCTGATCACTTGGTTGATTTGTAAGTCATATTCCACAAGCATTGACAATATAATTTAAAGATGATCCCCTTAAAATGTGCTTTTGGGGTAACCTCAGGACAATTTCTCAGCTTTGTTGTACGCCATCGTGGTATTGAAGTCGATCCTGAGAAGACAAATTCAATACTTGTTATTTCACCTCCTCAAAATTTGAAATAATTAAGAGGTATTCAAGGAAACTTAGCCTATATTCGTCATTTCATCACCACTTTGGCAGGAAAAAGTTTACCCTTCACCAAATTGATGAAGAAGGGAGTCACTTATAAGTTGACTGAAGAATGTCAAGAAGCATTCGATATTCTCAAGAAATACCTCTTGAGTCCAATGGTACTCATGCCACCTGTTGAAGCAAGACCACTTATCCTCTACGTGATAGCTTTTGAGTGATCATTGGGTGCCTTTCTTGCTCAGAAGAATGATGCTGGGAATGAAAAAAACCTCTACTACCTCAATCGGACTGTGCATGAAATAGAAACCCGGAATTCAAGTATTGAGAAGTGATTCCTGGCATTAATATTTGTAGTTCAGAAGTTGAGACACTACCTGCAACATCACGAGGTCCAGTTGGTATCTCGCAATAACCCGCTCAAATTCATCCTTAATCGTCCAATGCTTACAGGACGTATGGTAAGGTGGGCAGTTATTTTGTAGCAATTTGATATTCAGTATGGGTCTCAAAAGGAAATAAAAGTACAAGCTTTGGCTGATTTCCTGGCTGAACACCCTTCAGTGGAAGACACATATTTAGATATTGAACTCCCTGATGAGGAAGTCTTTTCTATTCAAGAAAGTCATCTGGCATGGGATATGTATTTTGATGGGGCTTCCAGAAGTCCCACAGGGAGGAAAATGGAAAATCCTAAATTTAACAAAGTTGGCTTAGGAATTTTGCTCATTTGTCCATAAAATGCAGTGTTAGTTTATTTCTTCTTATTGTGGGAAGGTGGCACCAATAATAAAGTAGAATACCAAGCTCTCATCGCAGGCTTGGAATTGGCGCTTCAAGCACATGTGAATCACATAAAGGTGAAAGGTAATTCAGACCTGGTAATCAAACAAGTCAATGGGGATTATGCCATCAGAAAAGAAGAACTAATCCATTTATATGATTTTGTCAGAGAGTTAATGGAGGAATTCCCTTCAGAACTGACATTTTATTATGTCCCATGATCACAAAATGCACAAGCTGATGCACTGGCTAATATAGATAGAGCAGTGGCAGATCAAAATCGGGACGATACAACCATCAGTATTGTCCACCGTCGTGCAATTTCACCTTATGTTCAAATCATAATAGAGGAAATTAATGAAATTAGTCCCATTCCTGAACTATATGGTCATATTATAGGATGGATGTCACCTATCAGGGAATACCTTCAAAATGGAACACTTCCACCAGATAGAGACGATAAAGAACAAATCCGGTGACGTGTGGTCAATTTTACTCTTTATGATAGCCCAGATCACCTAGAGAAAATTCTCTACAAACATGGTTTTGATGGAGTTCTATTCAGATGCATTGATGGTGAAGAGATAATGGTTTTCATGAAAGAAGTGCATACAGGAGTCTGTGGTTCCCACTAGTCTGGGCGTAGACTTTCTGATCAGATTCGAAGGCTTGGATACTTTTGGCCCTCAATGATACAAGATTGTGTTGATTTCACAAAGAAGTGTCATTCATGCCATTTAAATGCCAACATAATTCATCAACCTCCATAGTTGCTTCATACAACTAAATACTCATGGCCATTTGCCACACCGAGTATGACTCATGTGAGCTTAGAGCGAACCTCAACCATAACACTCTCACTGGGATACTAACCATGTGTAAGTCCCAACAACATCATTTTTTAGGTCGTTATCCCAAAGAACAACTTGATCATTAATTCATTATTTAATTGAACTACGGAGGCCTTGATCCTTGCCTCCCAGGATGGGTACGTAGGAAACATCCCAAGGTTCAAGCCCAAATCCAATCTCTTCACATCAGTTCACCTCCATCTCATACGATGTTGATTCGTGAAACCGCCCCTAGAATCAATATATTTATATTGATTCACTTTCATCCTTTCTATACGACGTTAAATTATACAGCACTATTTTGTCTAGTATGACAATAAACTACAAATATTCTTTGATACCCTCACCTGAGAGGGAAACATTATTTACATTGATTTTTCAATAATGTTTCATTTCAAAGACTATGTGTATACATAGAAATTCCCAAACCTTTTGTCTAGGGATAAACCATCATTGCACTAAAGTCCCTTTTCACCCTTCACATGTACGGGCCAAATTTGTATAGAGGGTATTTCTAGAACTACATGGGCTTGATTACCATCCTTATGGGATATGTAGGAACGTTCGAGTGTCCCTTGAATACAGCCCCATGTCCTTGGGCCTAAGACCAAATTCCACTTTCAGTCCCTTGGTTGAAAAGTCCCTGTTTAAACCCAAACTATGTATTTCTTATAATGGTCCAAGCTCTATGACCCTAAACTAAGATCTCCAATCCTTTTGTCTCACACGACATTAAACTATAGTTTGAGAACTATGTATGGCTTGATTACCATCCTTATGGGATATGTAGTGAAGACCAACATTTCTATTCAGGACCCAGCCACAACATTATTATGGTATGTTTGATCAGTGTATCTCTTCATACATTGGACAATACCCATCTTTATGTCTCATAATCCTAACATTAAATATTTTAATATCTTCATAAACCTTTTCTTAACTTATAGTCACAAAAAGTATTTAAATTTTGAGAGTTCTTTTGTCGGACCAAACAACACGTTCCCTTAGGCGGCCTTGCATAAACGGTCTATATAACGGACCTGTCAGCCAAAAGATGCTATTATTTGACTATGCAGTCAATGCCCTTAGGTGGCCCTGCATAATTCAACCCCCTAACTGGTTTGTTAAATAGTGGTAACTTCATTCTTGGGAGGAAAATCTCTTTTCTCTTTATTTTTCTTGACAATATGTAAGGATCTGTAAAAATAGACTTCCTTAACATATTTGTACCATATCCTTTTTCATGATCTGAAAGTATTCATGTCTATGGCTTATACTCTCCTTCCCTACATTTGGGTCAGACATTTGTTGGAGTGATATTCATCCAGTTATTCGATAATCTTGTTTGGAAATATCTTCTCCATATTCAAGTACCTCTTTCCATACAGCAAACATTATACTTTGGAAAATTTGAATCTCCATAAACTTTCACTGGATTTTTAGCACTAGGAAATTAAATTTCTGAGAGTTATTTTTCCTGACTATGTAGCACGTTCCCTTAGGTGGCCTTGCATATGTAGTCTACATAACGGACCTGTCAGCCAAAAAATGATATTTATTTGACTATGTAGCCAATGCCCTTAGATGGCCCTGCGTAATTCAACCCCATAACGGGTTTGTTAAATAATGGTTACTTCATTCTTGAGAAATACTTATTCTAATGCATTTTAGCTCTTTTCATATCATTCCTCAAATTCAAATATTCTTAAGTTATTGTTTACAAATTTTCCATCATACTTGAGTGTGGAAATATGTTTTCAGATAAATTGTCGAGGAATTGTGTCAATTTCAATCCATGTGGTCAAAGCTATTTCGATCTTAAACATTAGCCTTTTTATGTCTGACATGCATGACGTTAAACTTCCAATAACCACAAAGACCCCTGGTTTTCTTTTTTCCTCAGAGTCAAAACCTCTTTTCTCTCCAGATCCAACTCTAAGGGGGGGGCTTTTGTTGATGATCCTTTAATCACAGAATCTAACGATTGGAAAAGGGGAATATCTGAACTCAAAGTGATTCAACCTTTGGAAAAATATCAAAAATTGACAAAGGAATGAATAAGAAGAACATTGCACAAGGGTCGTTCAAGTTCTACAATGGTCGTGCAAGTAAAATTTCACGCCGCAATGGTCGCGCAAGTACACGTACACGCCGCAATGGTTGTGCAAGTAATCCTACGCACCGCAATGGTCGTGCACATACACCTGCGCGCCGAACTTCGTCGTGCAAGTCACTTGCGCACCCTAGCCGATAACCGCCCAGGATCTTCTCCAGCCTATAAATACCCCCGGTGGGCCCCCCATTTTAGGAGCAATTTTTTCCAGAATTCACAGACAGAGTTCTAAACGCCCAAGTCTCTTCTTTAGGTATTCTGAACTCTTATATAGTAATTCATTAACTATAATAGAAGGTCTAAACTAGGGGAGTAAGGTCTAAGTGTTATAATTCACAAACACTTCCACGCCTAAGTGTATAACCCTTAAGGAAAATTAACACAGTTGCGTGCCGCCCTACTTCTTCATCATAACTTGTGCGCCATCTTCTGGAAAGCCTCTAAGGATAATATCAAGGGTTTGATCCAAGTCACACCCAAGTATTACTCAAAGACTGAAAAATCGCGCAAGTACCCATGTGTCGCGCAGGTATACCTGTGTGACATGGACTTGCGCGCCCACGCAGTACCTGCGCGCCTGCCAGGACTTGTGCGCCCCTACCTTTTAGGGTGCCTTTCCTGCCCATTTCACCCCTCTTATGTCATTCCACCTATCCTATTCAAGATTCAGTCTTCAAGACACTCTTCAAAGACATTTATGGAATGATTTATTGATTTGGATTCCTTAACTAAAAGGAACTCCGTGGAACATCTCTAAAAATCTACTGATTTATAGATCTTTATGTCACTAACGATTGAGATTTCATTCATTAAACCTCATCCTTTAAGATGAGAGAATCCTTAACCTGGGCCTCCTTTTCAAGAGTAATCCCCAGTCTCAAATATGGGAATCCTCCTTAGGAGTAAGCCCCAACCATAATTCTCTTAACTTGTGCCTCTTTTTTAGGAGTAATCACTAGTCTCAAATATGGGCATCCTACTTAGGAGTAACCCCCAGCCATAATTCTCTTAACCTGGGCCTCCTTTTCAGGAGTAAGCCCCGGTATCAAATATGGGAATCCTCTTTAGAATTAATCCCCAACCATAATCCTCTAAACCTGGGACTCTTTTTCAGGAGTAAGCCCTAGTCTCAAATATGGGAATCCTCATTAAGAGTAATCCCCAAGTCCCTTTATTTTTCATGTCCCTTAAACTAGGCCTCCTTTTCAGGAGTAAGCCCCAGTCTTAATTTCTCTTAACAAGTTCTAATTTACTTTTGATTTGGGGTTTCTTTCTCAGGAGTAAAACCCAATCATAAGTCCACTCCTAACTTGGGTATCTTCCTTAGGAGTAATCCCCAAGATTAGAGTATCCAAATCTCCATAAAGTACTTATACCTTTATGGACCATGTTCCTGGATTTCTTCCCTGATGTAAATCTCAATCCTCATCTATTTTGGGATGTCATAAAGAAATAATCCCCACATCATTGCATCTTTCATGGAACAATTGTCTGGTTTCACCAATACCTCTTGTTTCTCACACCGATCATGACTCACGTGAGCTTAGAGTGTAAAATTAACCATGAATTCTTTCTTTGAGCCATCAATAATGCATAAGCATCATACTCCCTTATTAGAACTATGTGGGTTCTGATTCCTTTTCCAAAACAAAGGATATGTAGGTAGCCCATCAATGGGTACGATCCAAATTCTGAAATAATTCATGTCCTCCTGAATGAGAATAAATATCAACTGCCCCACAGAGTGGCTTTAAAACCAGTATGGTCATCATAATGACAAAGATAATTTTATGTATTTTTAGGATACCATCAAATAAGAATCTCTAACAAATACAGATGATTCTTCATCGATGAAGAACCTAGAATAAATATAAAAGATTCTCTAAATTTCTTACTTATCAATCATTGAATGGCAGACTAAAGGAAAGCTCATTTTATACTTTATAATGTAATAAGGATTCACGAACATAACATAAATCTATAAAGAGAGTCCTGGAATAGACAGTAATTCCCCTTAAAATATGTGATGAGTCCGACCTCCCATCCTCTAGACCAATGAAAATTCCTAAGCCTCATTAGTTCCCAACAACTGAGAACCTACCTTAAGAAAGTAGGTCCAAATGGATACAGAATCATTGGATGTTTCCGGTTCTACGGACAAACACGTTAGAAACCAATTGGAATGTTTGAACCTTCAATCAATGAGGTCATCCCCGATTCCATTGGGAAACAATGTTGAGATGAATCCATCTGTTCTGAAACTCAAAACATCTTTGGGACAAAAAAATTGTCGACCCATGAAATGTGTAGTGTGATTAATAACAACCGATGAAACTAAATTTGTTTGTAATTTCTCTATAAGGGACATGTATTTCTATGAATTTATTATATGAATGGATTGGATAAACAAATTTGAGTCCCATATTTATATTTATACACATAAGGTGAGTTTTGAATCTTATGTTAATGGTAGACATCACTTTAAAGGTGATTAGGTAGTGGATACTAGTAGAGAATGTCCCTTAATAAGATGGTTGGAACCATCTTCTTTTAGTTGGCAGTAATGATCTTAGTTTTTCTAGATGGGATCATAGATAGTGTTTTAATAACTATTGTTAACCAGTTCCTTCATTTTTCTTCCGAAAAATTTCTCAGGTTTTCCACCCAAAAGATAAGTAGAGTTTATAATTGATCTATTACAAAGAACCAATTACATTTATCTTCTGTATTATTGTATGACACAAAAATAATTGAGGGAATTGAAGGATTGTTTTAAGGGTTGTAAATTAAAGGTCTCTCTAAATAGATCTTTTCTATGTGTGAATCACCGGTTCTTTTTGTGAAGAAAGATGATGTACCTTTTAAGATTTGTGTAGATTATCTTATGCTTAAACAAATTACGATAAATAAGTAGTATCCACTTCCATGAATTTATGATCTATTTGATAAAGTGACTAGATATCAGTTATTCTATAAAAATGACATTCATTTGGGATATCAGTCACTATGGGTTTTGAAATAGGATATTCCAAATACAACTTTCATAAATAGATAAGGTCATTATGTGTATTTTGTTATGCCTTTTGGTCTTAAGAATGAACTAGTTGTGTTTATGGAATTGAGAAATTATATATTTTAATGGTATCAAGATTGTTTTATGGTGGTATTTGAGGATGGTATAATAGTTCATTGTTGGGAAAAAGTAGATCATGAGTAATACTTGATGATAGAGTTGGGTATCTAGAGGGAACATTGGTTTTATTCCAAATTATCAACCCATCGTTTTTAGATACAAAGGTATGTTTTATTTTTAATGCCATTTATAACATGGAATTTCTATAGATCATAAAAAATATATTATTTTTTTCCCTTTTAAACCACCATAGAATGTCTTTGAGATTCATAGTTTCCTCATCTTCATGGAATACTATAAATGTTTTGTATGTGAGTTTTCACATTTGTAATCACTGACTGAATATTTGATGTTGAAATGAACTCCTTCAAAAATGAATAATAAATTCTAAAAATCCATTGATTATGATACATTTAAAAATCCATTTTCACCTATCCTCACATTTACAGAGTTGGGATAGGCATATATAGTCTATTGTTATACATTGAGATCTTGGTTGGGATGTGTTCTCATGCAGAGAGATCATATTGTTTTTTATATCTCATGGAAGTTAATGATTCATTATAAGAACAAACAAAAACATGATTTTAATTAGTTTTTGTAGTTCATGCTTTGAATAAATGGCATCATTATTTTTTTGTGATAAATTTATGGTTTTTACGAACCATAAGAGATTGAAATTCATTTTCTCACAAAGACAATTAAATCCACTACAAAAAATAAAGACTGAATACCTTCAAATATTTGACTTCGACATGATGTAAACACGAGATAAAGGAAATTACCCTGAAGATTTTTTATGAAAAAAATAGTCTTATTATTTTGATAAATAATATTCATATCAGTGGAATTTGATTTTGACCATAATAGACGTGCACCTAGATTGTACCGACCATGGAGATATTGAAGTATTCATCCCAGTTTCGTTTATTTTTAATTTGGTTATTAATGTGAAAGAGGTTCATAAATATGATCTGGATTATGTTACAATGAAACCAAAATTCAATTTTGGAGAGACCATTGAGGGATGGAATCCATATTGGTGTTTGGTTTTGCAGTTTAGATATCAAATCATGGTACCTTTTGATTTTAAAGAACAAATTCTTAAAGCTTACCACCATTTAAAATGAAATGTTTATATAGGAATTAAAAATAGGTATAGAATGATAAACACATAGGTATGGTGGGTTTTCATGAAAATGGATGTGGAAGAGGTTTTTGTGAGATTCCTCACCTCTAATCATGTCAAGGAGGAACACCAACGACCGGTGGGGATGTTGTTGTCTTTACCGATTCCCAGGGGGGAATGCGAGTAGATAGCCATGGATTTTGTTCCAAGTCTACCAAGGATGGTTAAAAAACATGATTCTATATGGATGATAGTTGGTCATCTTTATTTATCTTGATTCATGAAACTAATTTTGTATAAAACATGTTTAACATATATATTTGGGAAATTGTAAAGATGAATAGTGTTATATACTCCATTGTATCAGAAAAAGACCCCTGATTTACAAATCGTTTTTAAAAATCATTATAGATATCCCTTGAGACTCTACTGACTATGAACACAGAGTATCAACCTCAAATGGGTGGATAATATTAAAGGAAAATCAAAACATTGGAAGATATTCTTAGGGATTTTGTAATGGATTTTTTCATCTCCTAGGAGGATCACATACTATTAGTAGAGTTCTAATGTAAAAAAATGTATTAGGTCTTGAAACATATGGCTCCTTTGGAGGAATTTTTTGGTAATCCTTTTCGTTCACCACTTTGCTGGTTGGAAATAGGTGAGATGTTATAGGATGGACCTGACCTTGTGAAAGAGATACCATAAAATAGTTAGTTTATTAGAAAGGGGATGGAGATGAATCAAAGTCATTATAAATCATATTGGACTCATTGTCAATTTCTATTTTTATTTTCTTTGAGTCATCATGAGTTCTTGAGAATATATCCAAGGATTTGGAAGTGTCATTTTTGTAATAAAAAAATGTATCATCCTCGGTACATTGGCATTTTTAAGATACTTGAATGAGATGTTGAGGTCTCATATTGGTTGAATTTTCCACCATGGTTTGGTTCATGCATAATTTATTGTATGTATCTCAGTTAAAGAAGTGCTAAGATGATCCGGACTATATGATTTAATGGGATCATGTTGACCATGATTTGGATTCTTTATTGATTCATGTACTAGTACAGATTGTGCATAGACAAGAGAATGTATTTTATGGGAAAATAATTGGTCTAGTGAAAATTTTATGGTAACATGGTCATATTTATGAAGAAACGTGGGACTATAAAAAAGAAATGATGGAGCAGTGGCCTAAAATATTCTACGACAATTATTAATTTTAACTTTCCAGGGAAGTAAAGACCAATGATGCGTTTAATGTAACATCCCTATTTTGAGTTACTTGACAATTTATTTTTATATTTTAAGTATATATGATGATTGAGTAATGTTTTGAGAGGTTTTTAGGGGTTTCCCATGTTTTAAATACAATATTATAGAAGCATGGTTTTTGAATGATTAGACGAAACCATGAACCACCTCCAAAAAATCATGTAACCATTTTAAGAAGGGAGAGTATCACTATAGAGTTGGTGCATGATTTGGAAAAACTATGTGGCATCTTAGGAGAAACTGTGTGATCCTAATATCATTATGATAGTATCTTATTCATGGTTAGCATGCAGTTTGACTAACCGTGTTCACTAACCATTTATAATGCAATTATAGATTCAAAAATCATGTATCTAACCCTAATTAAGTCATTGGACCCCTTTTTGTTTCCTAATCCTTCTAAATCGCGAATCCAGCTTCTTCCCAATCCATGGAAGGTGATCCCCTCCGATCGAAGAGAATTCTTTTGGAGATTCAGATCCCAATAGAGATCCAGATTCACCAAAAAGCCTCCATTCTGGGTCCTTCTTCTTAAATATCTTTTCATTTAATTTCCTAAAACCATATATCTAATCCCTTATGGATAGACCCGTGATTCATGATTATAATTCTGATGTTTTATTATTTGATATATTTAATTAAAGGAGATCTATTTACATATCTAGAGGATCATATAGTTTTTCTTCATATATTCCAATGTTTGCAAGATGAATGGATTCTCTCTTGAACCCACTAGATTAAAAATAAATGGATTAGCTTAAAATAAGTGTTTTTATATAATTTTATGGGAAATTAATGTCTAATTCTTATTATAATCCTCTTTAGTGACATTTTTGAGAAATTGTGGAAGCTGAATGGTTTTTTGGAAAATCATCTTTGACGATAATTTTATAATGGTGATTTAAATTTAATGTTATGATTTTATACATAGAAAAAGGTTGTTGAAATGTCCTAATGTAATAAATTTTTTATGGGAAACATTTTGGTATTTATTTTTGGAATCCATGGTTTGTGTGAGTTCATGATTTCAACACGACCCTTAATAAGGGGACTATACCAATGGGGATTAAGATTCATGACCCTGGATAAGGGGTGTTTTCCATTAGGGAATAAGAATATTGGTCACCTAGTGATGAATTTGTGGATAGATTAGAGATCATTCATGAGTATTGAACTATCTCTTGGGAATACATGTGTGGATGTGTTGGTGTGTGAGGAATCATGTAATGGATATTCCAAATGAGATGAGAAATTTTTTAAATGATTGATTTATCGAGTTCTATAGAAAACAATTTTTTCATTTATATAAACTTTTTTAACTATATTTAATTATTTATATAAAATTTTATTAACCAATTCTTTTCCTCGTAGTGTGAGATGGGAATTCATTAGGGAAAACCTACTGAATTTAGACTCACCACATTCTTAGCAACTATTGTGAATTTATATATTTCATATATAAATACATAGGTAAATTCATGTTATCTATGTTATTTAGTGATGCTTATCGATACTATGGGTGTGTCTTGTCCAGTTGGAGCTCGAAGCATATTGGGAGTTTCTAGAAGGATGTATTCAGAGTCTTTAGGTTTTTTTCCTTTTTATTCCTTTTGTTATGTCAATTGGTTTCCACATTTACTCTAATATGGTTTTTCTCTTGGTTATGTTTTATGTTTTATTTTTTGTACACATTCATCATATACAAAATTTTTTTGATTATATTCTTGTGGGTTGGATGTTTATATTTTAACTGGAAAATTGTCCCCAAAATATTCTTGCAGACCTTGAAATTTACTTCCAGCCTTTTGTGTCTTACGGATATCACCTAAGGAGAGTAACACCACACCCTCTTCCAAATCTAATGGGTGTGGGGAGTGATGTGACATTATATGATTAATGAATATACATTTTTTGGTATGTGACTTTTTGAATGATTGATATAATTTGTAGATAATTGTTAAGTTTATCTTAGAAAATATATGATCAAATATTTCTAATTTTTGGGTTTTTTCTTATTCAGTCAAATTTTGAAGAATTTTAAGGATAATTATTTATGGAATGATATAACATGATGATTGGGTGTTATTCGAATACAATATTATCTTATATTGTGCTAACTATTTTATTTTTGGTTAATTTAAATAGATAGTAGGAATAACTTATTATCATATTTTGGTAATTATGATCCATTGAAAATTAATTTTAGTGCTTTTGGAAAATAAATCATTTTAAATAAGCATTTATTTAATAGAATAGATGGAAGTGGAAATTGATCATAGAATAACCAAAGCATGAATTTTTTTTACAGATTATGTTGAAATCAAGTAAGTATATTTTATTGTGTTCTATATATTAATATTAAAAAATAAATTAACTCTAGGAAAGGGATTATGAAAAAATATTATCATTTTACCTTCATTTATAATGAATTGATGGTGTGCCTTATCCCTTACTAATTTATTATTTTTTTTCATTCCTTTATAATGATAATTATCTCTTTCAATATCTATGATATCATAGATATAATTTTTCCTTCCATGTCCATGTTTTCACTTCCCATCAATGTTCACCTTTTATGGGTGTAAGAACCTGGTTCTTATTCTTGAGGTACGATTTTCTTCTTTTCTATTTTCCTTATGTTTTTTTTTGAGAAAATAAGGAAAATGGGAGAAAATCCTAAATTTTTTGACTACATGTCGTGTAATTTTCCACACATCGTGTACTTTGGCAGTATGGAAGGAGTACACAAGGCGTGAAGGTCGGTCGATAATGAAGGGTGTAAAAACCGACTACACACCGTGTAGTGGGTATTTACACATCGTGTAGTCAGTCTGCAGGAAAACAGTAAGGCGGTGTCCAGCTGAGCGACAGTACATGTCGTGTACTCAGGTATTACATGTCGTGTCCTCTTGTCAATAGATGAACAATGCCACATTGGCGAGAAGACGCCGAATGAACAGTTACAAAAAATAAAACTACACATTGTGTACCCAATAGTTCATGCCGTGTAGTCTATTGTTTTCTCTTAAAATGGGTAGTTTCCTCCCCTATCCACAGGGGAGGCTTTGAACTGGAGGAGAATTCAGAAGGGACGGACGGAGCTTTGGAGATCACCTGATCGAGCACCAAGAATCCGTTTCTGCCTCTGTCAATCTCGTTAGAACCGCACGGGTGAGTTCTTCCTTCTCCTTGCGTAGTTTATACCAATTATTACTCTAAGAGATGTTATTTACATTTGAACATGATTTCTTTTTTACCTCAGATCTAAGTCATTCTCAGGCGTTTCGAGGAGCATCGTTCGAATATATCGGTCACGACAATTGAGGTAGGTTGTCTAGTGCTTATTTCCAACTGCTGTGGTGAATTTATGTACTGTTGTGATATGATCCCATGAATGGGGTGTCATATGGATGAAGCCTTGCATAATTAAATACCTAGAATTTCATAGATAGTTTAATGAACATGTATAACTGTTGTTTTGGATCGCTGCATGGATCGAGGACCACCCCTGGGGTTTGTTCCTCTGTTTAGCCATTTGGCCAGGTTACTTGAGGGTATTCCATGATTTTATCATGTCTTAAATTTCATTGAGAGAAATTTTATATAATTTCTTGTTTATATGTTGGACATGGCCCAGTTACTTTTTTAGCCTAAGGGGAGTGTTGTGTTTAGCATGTGGGAAGTTCTTTGTTCAGCCTAACGAAAAATTCTTTCGTGCATGTGGGTAGTAGATTCTATTCTTTTGGGTGACACCTCGTAAGCCTGTGGGAATTATTTGATATGGTTGTGGGCAGGTTAATGTGGGATTAGATTCTCATTACCTGAGGGTAAGGGTTTACGTGCTTGACGACACTAATTGATTACTTAGAAATACATTGTGGTGTTTTCCTGCTATTGAATGACTAAATTAATATTAAAATGGCAATATAACTACTAAAGTTAGGTAATTTTGATTACTTCTTAGTTTATTGCATTTAATACCACACACTACTGTTGCACATTTACACTGACAGTTGGGCACAGATCTTTGGTGGGTGCCTATTGGGATTCATTTCTCACACCCGGTTTGGGTCATGTTTTCGACACAAATAGACTATATTTCTACAGGTATGTATAAGGGAAAGGGTCCCTATAAAGGTACATGAGTGTTTCTAAGGTGTAGGGGAGCCTGGGACCGAGCTCAGGCTCACGATGCTGCCAGTTGTTCTGTTTTGTTTTGTTGTACTTGTACATTCCATTGTATCGTATTGTATTGTTGTGTAACATGTTCTAGATGTTTTCATAGAATAGTGACATGTTGCATCTTTACATACATATATATATATATAAGAATGCTGGTTATTTTTACTACTGTTGTTCATTTCAGTTATATTTGTTTTACTTATTCTGCAATTTTTGTATGTTTGTTCTTGTATTCCATTGCGCTAAACTTTGAAAAATGAGGGCATAGATTCCCCACGATCAGACCTGGGACCTCGCTGCTAGTCAACAGCCTCTAGAATTTTGAGAAATGCGCTTGAGGTCACGTGGAGAATTGGGTTCGGGGCACCCGTGGAGTGGTACCTGGATCTGGGATGTTATAGAGTGGTATCAGAGGAATGTTTCTTTTCATTGACTTATTATTTGAAGTCTTAGGCAGGGATAGGACGGTAATGGTAGTTGGTAATAAGATGTGCCCGGGAGTAGATAACCCGTGTATAGGGAAGAGCCAATTTACCTCATGTTTCAATTTTATTAATTTTTTTTCAATTTACAGTTGATCTGATTTTCACTGTGGGGTGACCAACATGTAATTGTCCTCTTTATATGTTATCCATGGGTTTGATTTAGTTGCAACCCGATGAGATGAGGGTATTCCATCTCATGCATCATTTAGGAACATGCTATAAATCACATTCCTTTCATAGTTCCATGCTATGTAGGCGCATTAGAAATTGCATGTTGCTATGATAGTTGATGTGCAAGAAAAGCATGCAACTGTGATAGATGCTTTGATAAATTCCTGCAAAGTGATAGGGTATTTTTGTGTGTGAACCTGTTGATAGGATGGATGCCAAAATTTGGTTTCTGGGGAGTATAGGCCCTCAATGACCAGAATTTGGTGGATCATTGACTTATTAACTTGTGTATGACATGTATAAGATGCCAAGATTTGATTCACAGGGAGTATGGGTCCTTACGGATATGAATTTGGCACTTAGGTGTTGTTTTTCGGTATTTTCTGGGTACCAAAGTAGTATCTAAGGCTTACTGTCTGGAAAACCCAGGATACACGCCGTGTAGTTACTCAGACACACGTTGTGTGTTCTTCTTTTCGGAACGAAATGGAACTTTTTACGTACATGTTGTGTAGTCTCTCTCTGTGTCATATACCTTTTGGGTGGGGAAACGAGGTAGGTAATGTTTTGGGAAAAACACGTCGTGTCGTGTTGACCTGAAGTCTACCCATGTAACTTACAAAACAGACGGAGGAGACATTGAGACATAAACGTTGTTTCCACCATGGAACACGCCGTGTAGTTTGACCTTGGGACCCGACCATGTAACTAACAAACACGGGTCTGTGTTGCCTCTTCTTGAACACACCGTGTACCTGAGGGACACGTCGTGTAGTCCTTATCAGTGGGAGACCGTGTGGACGTGGTGATGTGGCTGGGAAATGGGGTGGTGTACACGCCGTGTGCTGGTGTAACACGTCGTGTGGTTTCAACGGAGTAGTCGGCCGTGTCACGATCGACACGGGCAGTTGGAAATTAAACCATACATTCCATGCAGATGTTATACACGCCGTGCAGTGTTGTTCAAGTGAGTCGTGTGACTTATCTGTGTAGAAGGACTCGGGTAGGGAAGAAGGATTAAATTACACACCGTGTATTTAGAAGGCACGCTGTGTGTTTGGGGTGTTACACGGCTAGTTTAAGCTGGGGTACACGCCCATGTGAATGGCTTGTGAGAACACACTGTTTAGTTTTATACCCTCCGTGTAGTCAAGTTTTGTAAATTTTAAAAACATTACTTCTCAGTCTCCTTGTTTTCGGTCTTCCATAATCTTGATATGAGGTGTGCGTTTGACCTTGTAGAGTTATGTCGCTGAGATGACTACATGTTTTTTTCCAAGAAAGAGGCAACGATTATACTCCAGAGATGGTAGCACATGGGCTACCAGTGGATCCTCCAACAGAGCCAGATGTGGCGCTAGCGGTTATTCCTGGCACAGGCGCGAATGCGTAGTTCCATGAAGGCTTCATACGGTTCATACAAACCTCTCAGGGAGCACTACCGGTTTCCACATCTATGGCCGAGACGACTCATATCTTCCAAAAGCAGTATCGGCCTATGTTTTCAGGGGATGGCAGAACACAGGCTGCGGTGTCTTTGATGGATTCTATGTAGACTATTTTTGATAATATTGAGATGCCTCCAGGGCGGAGGGTCAAGATCGTGACTTATATGCTGGGTGATTCTTCCAAGAGGTGGTGGGATGTTACCACCCAGTCAGAGCATCATAGAGACATGGAGTGAGAATATTTTAAGACAGCATTCTATGAATTCTTCTTTCTAGAGACGTTGAGGGTAGAGAGATCTTGAGAGTTGATGAATCTACATCCAAGAGCTATGTCTGTGATGGATTATTTTTCTCGTTTCACCGAGCTTCATCATTTTGCACCCATTCTGGTGGGTGATGAGACGTTGAGGGATATGTGCTTTGAGGATTTTCTTTGATAAGACATCCACGCACTGCTGAATGTTTTCATGTTTCCTACTGTACATGCTATTGTGAACCAGACACTGATTACCAAGTGGAATATGAGGGAAGCTAGTGGTGTGGGCCAGGGTGGTTCATCACTAGTTTCTGGTACTATTTCTACTTGATAGAAGAAGAGAAAGATGGACTTCTCTCATGGTGGAAGTACCATCCAGAAAAATGTTTCAGGTGGCCAGGTCATGTGCTACCAGTGTGGTAAGGAGGGGCACATGAGACTGTATTGTCCACGTGACCAAGTAGAATGCCGAACTTACGGGAGGATGGGGGCATCTACAGTGCTTTTGCGGGGAGTTTCTACTAGTGGCTAGTGATAGGGGCTCTGTAAAGACTCCTCCTACGGGAGAAAGACCAGCAGCTTTTTACTAGTCAGGAAACTGGAATACATCAGGTCGTGCAGGCAGAGATGGTGGTCCTTCCTATGGTAGACAGACACCATGATCTTAGAGGCAGCAGGGCGGGACAGCTCAGTGTCGCCAGGCTGTGTCACAGGGTCGCAGCACTGGGCAGGCATATATAGTGCAACAGACCCAATAGAAGCAGGATCCTGGACCTTCTACTATCAAAGGTACTATTCAAGTAGCTTTTGTCTTATCCTCAGTACTTTTAGATACAAGTGCTACACATAGCATTCTATTTGTGCCTATTGTGGAGAGCCTAGGGCTATTTTTTTCTTCTTCTTCTGATATTATGACGCTAGACACTCTATTGGGGACCAGAACTGCTAGTGTGTGTCAGTATAAGGAGTGTGCCATTGAGGTTGCTGGGTTTCACTTCCTTTGGAACCTCTATGTCTTGGAGATGATGAGCTATGATGTCATTCTCAAGATGGACTGGTTGGTTCCCTTTCGAGCCTTTGTAGACTGATATCGTCACAGGGTGCGTTTCACGTCATAAGAGGGTGGAGAGTTTCTATACAAAGGCGAGTGGGATGATCAGGCAAGTCGAGCTGGACCAAAGCATCATTGGTGAGGTGGATTCACATCCGAGATTACGAGTTTATATCTAGATGATCAGGGGACTTGTCAGAAGGACATCCCTCCAGAGGTTGATCTTTCCAGGGATGTTTTCTCGGACGACTTTTCAGGTATACCTCCAGAGCGTGAGGTGGATTTCTCTACTGAGCTTGTTCCAGGAACGGCACCGGTATCCATTCCTCCTTATTGGATGGGTACACCTAAGTTACATGAGCTCAAGAGATTGTTAGAGGAGTTATAGTAAAAGTTTTTTATCTAACCTAGTACATCTCCTTGGGGTTCTCCGGTACTTTTTGCAAAGAAGGAGGACGGTACCCTTAGAATCTGTGTGGATTATCGGAATATGAACCAGTTGATGGTCAATAACTGATATCCATTACGAAGGATTGATGATCTTTTTGATCAACTTCTAGGTACACAAGTGTTCTAGAAGATTGACTTGAGATAATGATATCATCAGTTACATGTTAGACCATCTAATATAACTATCACAGCCTTCAGGAGTAGATATGGTCTATATGAATACATGGTTATGCCGTTCGGACTCATGAACGCACCAGCAGTTTTCATGGTTCTAATGAATCATGTGTTCCATCCTTATCTAGATTATATTGTGGTAGTATTCATGGACGAAATCTTGGTGTACTCTTACACTCGACACGACCATGCCACCCATCTTGAGATCATATTGAGTACACTAAAAGATCATTGGCTATATGCTACGCTCTCAAAGTGCCACTGTTGGATGGACTAGATTCACTTCTTGGGACATATCATTTCAGAGGTAGGAGTTGCAGTATAGAAAGAGAATGTGAGAGCAGTAGTTACCTAAGAGCATCTTAAGAATGTGTTTGAGATACAGAGTTTCTTAGGGTTGGTTGGTTACTAGATGTTCTTCATACAAGACTTCTCCTATTTAGTAGTGTCGTTGACATGTTTGACTAAGAAGGGTGTGAAGTTCGTTTGGTCAGAAGATTGCGAGACAACATTTCAGGAGCTAAAGGAAATGTTGACATCAGCACCAATCCTGATACTCCTAGAGTAGGGAAAAAGTTATACGGTTTTCTGTGATGCATCAGGTATTGGGCTGGGAGCTGTGTTTATGTAGGGCGATCGAGTTGTTGCATATGGGTCTCGGTAGTTGAGGCCACATGAGAGGAATTACCTGACGCATGATATTGAGTTAGCTGCAGTTGTTCATGCATTACACTATTGGAGACATTATCTCTTGTTAGATCATTTTTTGGTTTTCACCAAACACAAAATTCTCAAGTATATCTTTACTCAGCGTGACTTGGTTCTAAGGCGGCGAAGGTGGGTCGAATAACATCATTCATTCGATTTTGAGCTTGACTATACACTTGGTAAGGGTAATGTAGTTGCTCATGAACTGAGAAGGAAGACTCATATATAGGCAGTTCATAAGGCCAGTAGTGAGTGGAAGATTAAGGCTTTGTTCTCTAAGATGCATTTGGAGGTGCACGACAGTCCGGGGAAAACATATCTTTCATCATTAGCTGTGACTTCTACCCTCCTGGATATAGTGAGGATGAGACAACTATCTTATTCAGAAGGACTAGTTCTATGGGATTCGGCGGCGAGTGAGGACTCTCCTCTTTGTTGGATGATAGGCGATGATGAGGTATTCTGTTTCCATGGGAAAGTATGGGTTCCATGGGATATACATTAGAAGAAAATGTAGGAGTGTCATGCTTCAGCTTGGGCAGTTTATCCTGGAGTTACCAAGATATAAAGTGACTTGAGACGTCGGTACTGGTGGCCGGGAATGAAGAGAGAAGTAGCTAGTTTTTTTACGAGATGTCCCACATGTCTGCAGGTAAATGTGGAGAATTAGAGACCAGTTGGACTATTACAGTAGTTACACATTCCGAAGTGGAAATGGGATGATGGCACGATGGATTTCATAACTAGATTACCGAGGTCACATCAAGTAAATGATACCATTTGGGTTGTTGTGGATAGACTAACGAAGGTAGATCACTTTTTTCCAATCAAGGAGACCTTCGGCGTTGACGATCTCGAGAAGTTGTATATCTAAGAGGTCGTACGTCTTCATGGGGTCCCGCGTTCTATCATTTCAGATAGGGATGAAAATTTTATGTCTCATTTTTTGTAGTGTTTTTAGGGGCAATGGGTATGTAGGTGCTTCTGAGCATAACTTAACAACCTCAGTCTGATGGCCAGTCAGTGCGTATGAAACAGGTGCTAGAGGACATGATGCTTGCATGTCATTTGGAAATTGGGGGCTATTGGCCGAAGCATATACCTCTTGTCAAGTTTTCCTATAATAATAGATTTCAGGAAACTATTGAGATGGAACCATACGAGGATTTATAAGATAGGCCATGCCGATCACCTTTGGGCTGGTTGGAGGCAAGTGAGGCAGCTTTTCTGGGACAACGTCTCGTGGAGGAGACTTTTGAGCAGGTCTAGTAGATTCATAAGCGGATGGCTACTACACAGTCTCATCAGAAATATTATGCTGATCGCCGAAGAGGAACCTTAGAGATCGTGGTCAGGGATCAGGTTTTATTGCATGTTTCACCGAGGTTGGGACACCGGTGAACCAGGATATAGGGTAAAAAATCACCGAGGAATGTGGGGCCATTTGAGATTATAGAGAGAGTCGGGCTAGTTGCCTATCGGTTGCAGTTACCACAGAGGTATCGGGCCATGCATGACGTCATCCATGTATATCAATTATGTTGCAATCATTCAGACATGCCTCATGTCTCTCAGCCAGAGGAGTTTTAGATTCAGATAGATGCATCCTTTGAGGAGCATCTATTTCGTTTTGCTTATAGGAGCATGTCGGTTCTCTCAGGCCGGTCATTTCCTCTTTTACGGGTGCTATGGCAGCATGGTTGAGTGCCAGACAAAACCTGGTAGCGGGAGACCGACGTACATGCTCAGTGTCCAGAGTTATTTTGAGCATTATCTTCACCACCCTTGAAATGGAAATTTGGGGATGAAATGCTTTAAGGGGGAAAGATTGTAAAACTCGATTCTTATTCATGAGGTATTTGTTTCTTCTTTCCTCTTTTCCTTAAATGTTTTTTAGAAAATTAGGAAAATGGGATAAAATCCTAAATTTTGTGACTACACGCCATGTACTTTTCCACACGTTGTGTACATTGGTCGTGTGGAAGGAGTACATTGGGCGTGTAGGCCGGTCGACGATGATGGGTGTAAAAATAGACTACACACCATGTAGTGGGTATTTACAATCCGTATAGTCAGCCGGCGGGAAAATAGTATGGTGGTGGCTAGCTGAGCGACAGTACATGCCGTGTACTCAGGTATTACACATTGTGTCCTCATGTTGATAGATGAACAGTGCCACGCTGGCGAGAAGCCGCTAAAGTAACAGTTAAAAAATGAAAACTAAACGCCATATACCCAATAGTACATGTCGTGTAGTCTCTTTTGTTTTTCTTAAAATGGGTAGTAGCCTCCCCTGTTCATAGGGAAGGCTTAGAACTGGAGGAGAAGTCGGGAGGGACAACTACAGCTTTGGAGATCACCCGATCGAGCACTAGGAATCTATTTCTGCCTCCATCGATCTCGTTGGAACCGCACGGGTGAGTTTTTCCTTCTCATTGCATAGTTATTTCCAACTCTTCCTCTAAGAGAAGTTATTTATGTTTGAATGAGATTTTTTTTACCTCAGATCTACGTCGTTATCGGGTGTTTCGAGGAGCATCGTTTTCGAATATCGGTCAGGGGAAATTGAGGTAGGTGATCTAGTGCTTATTTCCAACTAATGTGGTGAATTTGTGTACCGTTGGGATACACGCCCATGAATGGGGTGTCGTATGGCTGAGGCCTTTCATAATTAAATACATAGAATTGAATAGGTAGTTTCATGAACATGTATAACTGTTGTTGGGGTTCGCGGCTTGGATCTAGGACCACCCCTGGGGTGCGTTACTCTATTTAGTCGTTTAGCCATGTTACCCGAGGGTATACCGTGATTTTAGCATGTCTTAAGTTTCCTTGAGAGGAATTTTATATAATTTCTTGTTTATATGTTGGGAATGGCCCGATTACTTTTTTATCCTGAGGGAAGTGTTGTGTTTAGACTGTGGGCAGTGCTCTGTTCAGCCTGAGGGAAACTTCTTTCGTGCCTGTGGGCTGTAGATTCTGTACCTGTGGGAAAGACCTTGTAAGCCTGTGGCCATTATTCGATATGCCTGTGGGTAGGTTCCTGTGGGATTAGATTCTATTTACCTGAGGGTATGGGTTTACGTTCCTGAAGACACTGATTTTTTACTTATAAATACACTGTGGTTTTTTCCTGCTATCAAATGATTAAATAAATATTAAAATATAAATATAACTGGTAATGTTAGTTACTTTTCAGTACTGATTAGTTTATTACATTTACTAATGCACACTACTGCTGCACATTTACACTAACAGTTGGGAACGAATATTTGGTGGGTGCCTACTAGGATTCATTTTTCACAGCCTGTTTGGGTCATGTCTTTGGCCCAAAGAGACTATATTTCTGCAGGTATGAATAAGGGAGAGGGTCCCTATACAGGTACATGAGGATTCCTAAGGTTTAGGAAAGCATGGGACCGAGCTCCGGCTCGTGATGCTGCTGGCTGTTCTGTTCTGTTTTTGTGTACCTGTACTTTCCATTATATTGTATTGTACTGCTGTGTAACATGTTATGGATGTTTTCATAGAATAGGGATATGTTGCATCTTGGCATACATATATATTTGACTGATGGTTTTTTACTACTGTTGTTCATTTTAGTTATGTATGTTTTACATATTTTGTTGTTGTTGTATGTTTGTTCTTGTATTCCACTATGCTACACTTTGACAACTGAGGGAATAGATTCTCCACTATCAAACTTGAGCCCTCACTGCTAGTCGGCAGCCTCTGGCATTTAGAGAAATGCGCTTAAGGTCATGTGGAAAACTGGGTTCAGGGCACCTGTGGAGTGGTACCCAGATCCGGGAGGATACAGTGGGAACCTATGTTTTTTGGTTCGAGGTGACATTTATATTCCCATTATCCTCTTTTAAAAAGGATCTTTTATTATCCCTTTTTTACGTGGTTTTTCAAAAAGATATTTTTAAATGATAAAATGTTTTTCCTTTCATGATTTTTTGCTTTATCATCCACTCTATTTATTTTTTTTAAATGTTTTAAGAACATTTAAGGGACATAGGATTTTATTATAAGGATATAATTTATTTTGAGGGGTAGAATGTAACAAAAAAGGTTTAAAATATTATTTTCATTAAAAAAATTGATAGTGTGTGGTATATAAAATATTAATCATAAATAAACCAGAATGTATTATAGAAATTTTATTATTTAAATTTCATTGTCAGGACCTAGCTATTAATTTTGAGGATATAAATAGGAATAACCATATTATGAAATATATTTATAAATTTTTTTCTTAATAAAATGCAAAATAAATAATTCATTTATTATCATTTGTTTGTAAATAAGGGTCATATAAAATTTATTTATGTCATAATATATTAAATTAATCAATATTGATTAACAATTCTAATGAAATTAGAATATTATATATTCAATTAAATCAATTAACATTCATTTAATCATTCTTATTAGGAATGGAATAAGAATAAATTCATTTTGCACTTCAAAAATAACTTTTATTGTACTTTGTGCATAGATGATAATGTTTATTTATAGAAAAATTAAAAATTTTACTTTAATAAATAAACATAATTTTCTAAATTGTAATTTCATAATAGGATTTGTATGATTTGTTTTATTTCTCTGAAAATATTTATTTTTTTGTGAAAACTAAAAAATGAAAATTTTTTCAAAACTAAATTTTTTTTCATTAAATTATGTAATTTATGTGTCTTATTCTATTTTGAATTAGGTTTTAAATTAAAATAATATCCATTTTCTGGGATATAATATAAATAACTCCATATGAATCAATGTTATATTTGAATTTGTGATAAGTTCA
Source organism: Viscum album (assembly GCA_963277665.1). Taxonomy (NCBI): domain Eukaryota; kingdom Viridiplantae; phylum Streptophyta; class Magnoliopsida; order Santalales; family Viscaceae; genus Viscum; species Viscum album. The sequence goes on along the minus strand of OY728160.1, from coordinate 369,735,199 downwards.
TTTTTATGCCTAAACGAAATTTTATAAAAACTATTTTTTTCCATTTAGGAGTCTTAAAATTATTAATGAGTATAGTATCATTTTTTCTATTATGTATAGTAACCATGGTAAATGTATAACACCACATTAAAGAGTAAATATGGTTAGATGAAGTAAACATATTATGATGATTTCATAAATTTTCATATAAATTCTTATTTGATATTGATATAAAGACCCTTACCATATTATATTATAAATTAGATTGTTATAAAACCAATTTCATATGATTTAGACTTTAAAATATTTAAATGTCTATAAAAATTAGACAAATTTACCACTAAGCTCACTTATAAAAGACCCTCTTTACCTCCCTTCCTCAAACCTTTTGAGCGCTCTGGTTCAGCCAAAGCCTACAAAAATGTGTCCTCAATATCCCTCCCCATGTCCAAGATGTCTCGTTATTACCTAAATAAAACCCCTATAATGCTCAAGGTGTAATTAAAAGGGAGATATCTAAGGAGAAGGGTGATGTACAAATCGATCTATTTCAAGTTTATTTGTTCATATAGGTTCTTTAAATCTATAATAACCACAAAAAAGTAATGAAAAAAGTATCCCCTATATAATTAAATGTTACTATATTTATGTAACCAATTTTTTCTATATCTTTTTGATCCTATAGGAAATGACAACATCTCTCAGGCATACATGTTCACTACCTCCCCCACGAAGAGATGTGTTTCAGTTTACATCACTACCTCAAATAGATGGTTATAAAGATGAATTTATAGAATATATAATATTTTTATGACCGTATTATTATTCTTGAAAGATGGTATATCACTTACTTCATTTCCATTTTAATCTTTTAAAAATTGATAATGTCACTCGTGCGTACATTTGGAATACCACCTTCACACAATGATGTGATTAATTTTCCATTACGAACTCACATGGTAGTCATAAGAGTGGAACTAATGAATATATATGAAATTCATAACATATTTATAATTTTAGAAAAATTAATTATTTTATATTTTATTTCTTTTCCAATCAATAGAAAATTTTAAACATCATTCATGCATATGTACATACTACCATATCTAGGAAACAACGTGATTCATTTGTTACATCCAACTTACATGGATTGATTTTAAATAGTATTTAATGAATAAATTTTACAATTATAATATTTTTAATATTATGGATTTAATGAAACCATAACCCTTTTGACCATGGTCAACACAACGATGTTGTTTTGAAGTTATAAATCGAATAACCCCAAAACATTCAATGTAAACATATCCATTTAGTAACTAAATAAGTAATAATAATAAATTAAATTTATGGAATAATAATAATTAAAATAAAATAAAAAATGTTATAAATTATAAATCTCATATAATTTTATATGTCTATATTTATGGAATTTAAGATATGGGATATTTCTTTAAAACCTGGTGGTAATGTATTCCTTTTATCTATTTCTCCCCCATATCCATGTTCTTAAAAATATTACTAGAATATTCTTATTGATGAATAAAAAGAATTATATTGATTTTAGACTATTTTTATTTTCTTTTTATATGATTAAATATAAATCATTTAAGCATTTACCTTATATTTTATTTTGATGTTTTTACCAATGTACAAAAATAATATATTTTAAATTTAAACGACTTGACTTAATTTTCCCACCATTGTAACCATTATTCATTGTCAAGATTACTATAAAATTTTCTATGTTTATTTACAAAGAAATTATTTCCCTAAATATTAAGTTTTTTTAAAAAAAAATTACGAAACAGAAACTTTTTATCATATTTAGGTGATAACTGAAACTATTATTTCTTATGGGATTGAAAGCCAATTCAAAAGGGTGTTATGATTAAATTAAAATATATATGTTTTATATTTATGTTATGGTTCTTGGAAATTTTATATGAATGAGGGTAAATTAGATATAGCTATGATGATAGGTGAGCCTAATATATATTCAATAAGGTTTCCTTATGAATTTTCCATTCCTCTAGGTTTTGAAAATGACAAAAACATTTTCTTAAAGAAAATTATCTTTCTCTAAGAATTATTTTCTTAAGAAAAATTATCTTTCTTTAAGAAATGATTTGTCCTAACACTTGTTTTTTAATGTATTATTTATTGTCTTTTCAAACCAAGTCTAAATATCTTTTTTTTAACCCAAAAATTTGGATCCTTATCTAAAAACCTAAGAATCTTAGAGTATATAGCTACTAAGTCTTACTTTTTTCATACATAGAATTACCTAAAACTCAGACATTGAATTATCAAAAATTAATAGTCCAAATCATTTGAAATTCAGACTCCAACTTATCAAAAATTAAGACTCATAATTTCTCATAAAACATACTCTAAATTCAATGCAATTCTGACTCTTAATTGCTCTGAATTAAGACTCCAAATTCTCTAAAGTTTGAATTTCTAATTCCTTAGAATTCAAACTCCAAATTCCTGAGATTTCAGACTCAGAATTCCTCAGAATTTAGAATCTGAATATCAATTTTTTCTGAAATATGTTTTTTTATATTTTTAGACAATTAATTCTATATTTCCTAGATTCTTATTATTCATATTTGTTTAAGATACATTAATTTACTACAATTTTGATTCAATTTTATCAGATCCAAGATTCTTAAACATGATCTTATTTTCCTTACATATTATCGATTCGTAAGCATGATAATGTTTCACATGTTTTTCATACAAGAAACTATGTCATATAATTTTTTTCTAATTAACAGTTGGTTGAGTGAAATGTGTAAAGTTCCATCCAAAATTAAAGAAAAAATATGACCGTTGCAGGAGGGAATCGACCATTGGAATCCTTGCCTATAAATAGGATCACATTTTAATGATCTCAATACTTAAAAATATATATTACATGTTGTGATGATATAAAGTGATTTATATAGAGAAAGAAAGACTCTCGTGCCTTATGAGAGTTGTGAACATCTTTTTCAGCTATGAACAAGTTGTTTGGCTTAGTGTGATTCTGATTATTATTGTGTACAATTTCGGGATTCTAGGGATAGAAAGATAGAGGTGCTGATTACCTTAAATGTTTGAGGACTTATAGCGATTGTAAAACAAAGGTTCTGACTACCTTAAAATTATAGGGCTTGTGGGGATAACAAGATAGACTCATATATTCTTATCGAGGGATCACCCTAGTGTGGGTAAAATATAATTTCATGAAATTATAAATCAAGGGACCTTTATAAAATTTGGTTGGATACACTTCTCTTTGGTTTAAAATATTTCCTTCTAGTTTACTTGATTTGTTACAAGTTTTATTTATGTTGTCTTTTGTTAAATAAAAAAGTATAACTTTCTTATACTTTCATATTATTGTATACTCTAAGAAATAAAATCATATATCCTTTAAGGTAGAAAATTTCCCTAACATAAACCTACTCAATTTTTCTTAAGTTTATCTTTTTAAGTTTAGGTTTCTTATAATCAGACTTGGTACCTTCCAATTATTCCTTTGAGTTATAACCAATTAAGGTTTGTTAATATACCATGTTTAACTTTTTTAATCATTGATTTCTTTAAGGTTAAAAGGAAAAGTTTTTTAAATTAAATTTCCCCCTATTGTAATTGAGAATCTATATATATTCTATTTAGATCCTACAATTGGTGTTATAGGAGGTCTCTAAAATACTTATACTTACACATAAGTTTAATTTCTCAACATTTATTGTTCATCATTACTTGATTATGTTTTTCATAAAGATTTTATCTTTGATTAAAATATTTTGCTACTATATCTCTCTGTTGAAAGGATGCTTTCCTATAGAATGGTGGGAATGAATGTCTGTTCTATTAACAACTTAAATCCAACCAGACCACCAATCTTTGATGGAAATAATTATGAGTACTGTAGAGATAGGATGAATACTATTCTTATTAACAGTGGAGGGGATAATTTTGTTATTCTCAATGGAGAATACAAGATTCCTGAAAAATATATCTGAACCATTACATATAAAAAAACAATATCAAATAAACTACAAGGTACGTAATACTCTTTTATGTTCCATGACTAATAATATATATAGTAAAATTTATTTTTATAAATCATCCTATATTATCTAGAAGAAAATTAATGTTACACATTTTGGAACTTCTTTAGTGATTGAAAATAGAAGAGCTAGGCTCATATCTGAATATCATGGATTTTTATTTCCTTATAGGGAACTTATTTGCAAAGTACAAAAATTATTTATTACCATTGTCAACAGTCTTAAATATTTGTGAAATAAATTTATTGATGATAAAGTTCTTATGGAAAAGATAATTTATATCATGCCCAATGAATGGGAATCTAAAAGGAAGGTTATTTATAAAAATGAGAAAGTATCTAACATTAATCTTGATTAGTTATTTGGAACTCTTCTTCATCATGAAACAATAATAAAGAGAGATGTTGACTTCAACAAGAATCGAAAATGGTAATGGAAGTGTTTCGTTCACTACTTCATCAATGTTCAAGACTCCTAAAATGGTAACTAGATATAAATATAAGAAATTTGTTGTTATATCTGAATCAAGTGACAGTGATCAGTCTGATAATGAGTTATCCAATATCTCTCGACGGATGAACAAGATTTTGGGAATGAAATATTGTTTAGTGCATATATAAAAAGAAATAAATAAAGTAAAAGAATGATTCTTAGTATCTTATTATGAATGAAAAAGGGTAAGATATTTCAGACCTAGTTGTTCTATCCTCAAGTGGAAATATATAAAGGAAAATCATTCTGAAATAAATAGAAAGAAATGTTATAGGTATGAGGCTAAGAATGTCCTAAAGGCTAATGACACCTAGAGTACTAGTGGTGGTGAATATTCAGATGAATCTTTAGAATATGAATCTTATGGTCAGAAGAATATTGGTCATATATCCAAATTACCTATAGAAAATCATTGTTTTATGGCTAAGGTACAAAATGTTGATTCCATGACAAATATTTCTTTAAATATAAATTTTACTAATGGAAAATATTTTGAGTCTTCAGATGATGAATCTTCTTCATCGGAATATAATACCTTAACATCATTTGATGATGTTTCTATATTTTCTATGTTGCATGAGAATGTGAACTATAATATAAAAAAGAAGTTAGAGAAATCCAATTATTAAATCTATGTTTTAACAAATGAAGTATCAGATATTTCTAAATATCTTGATACAAAACACTTGATATTGAAAATGTTTTTAAAAACAATAACAATGTTATTTATGAGAAGGATAAACATTATAAGGATCTTTAAAATGTTATTTATAATAAAAATGTTATAGATACTAAATCAATCTCTAAGACTAATGACTATGAGGATAATAATTTAGTCATTAGACTAAAATTTGACATTTTTTCCTTAAATAAACTTTTATGAAATTTTAATTATGGAAGGAAAGAATTTGATAAAATGTATTCAAAAATTCATCCTCTAAGGAATAGTTCTGGATTTGGTTATACTCACTCAAAAAAAAATTAGTCACAATTATATTATTCCACAAAGTGCATCTTTTTGAACAAAGTGGAAATGCGGTGGACATTGGGAAAAAAATTGTTCATTAAATAAAACCAAACCCTTAGGGTTTCATAATTATTTCCTTTCTAAGAAAAAATGGATACCTATATTTTAATTTAATCAATTTCAGGATACAAACAAGTTTTTATTTTTAAAGTATAAAAATTTTATTTTTCAGAAAATAAAGGAAGTACCAACAAAAATACTTGATACATGGATAGTGGTTGTTCCTGACACATGACTAGTAACAAAAACATATTTGAAATGATGATAAAGATGAAAGGAGGAAAAATAACTTTCAGAGACAATGCTAAGGGAGAAATTTTTGGTATATGTAACATTTTTATATTGAAAAGGTATTAATTTAAAATGTTTTATTTGTTAAATCTATTAAGCACAATGCATAATATAATTATGTGATAAATTTTACCTTGTGAATTTTAGGAATGATATGTGTTTACTACACAATTCCAAGGAACAATCTTTTCATTCTGACCAAAGGCATGAGAATTTTTATACACTAAACATAAATGACCATAGGAACAAATATACAATTTGACTTAGTGTAATAGAAGAGAAATGTTGGTTATGGTATAGAAGACTAAGACACTAACATTAGTAACATTTGAAAACACTCAAAGAAAATACTTGTTAAGGATCTACTAGATCTTATATTACATTTTCAAAAGTTTGTTATTCTTATTAGTATGGAAATCAATATAAGTCAAGATTTAGAAAAATTGGAAAATTCTCATCTTCTGATGCATTACATCTAGGGGATATGAATCTTTTCGGTCCAACAAAAATTTGAAGTATTGGAAGAAACTACTATGTATTTGTTTTAGTTGATGATTACACCCGATTTAAATGTGTATCTTTTATATCAAATAAATCTGATTCCTTTTCTTATTTTCATAATTTTAGAGCCCAAGTTAAAAATTAGAAAAACCATCAATTTATAACTATTTATAGTGATCATGGGGGCCAATTTCAAAATTCATATTTTGAAACTTTTTGTAGTAAGAAAGGAATTACTCACAACTTCTCAGATCTAAGAACTCCTCAACAAAATGGTGTTGTTGAATGAAGAAATAAGATTATTCAATTTATTAATAGAACCATGTTCATTAAATATTATATTGCTAAAAATATTTGAGATGAATCTATAAGTTATTATTGTTATACTATAAATTGGGTTTTAATAAGAAATTTTCATAAAAAAATACCTTATGAATTGTTTTCTGGTCGAAAAAATAATTTTTCCTACTTAAAAGTATCTGGATACAAAGTAGTCATTGTGAATACTAATGATAACTTACATAAATTCGCACCCAAATCAAATGAAGGATTTTTCATAGGATATTATACATATTCTAATGATTATAGAATTTTAAATGTAAATTCATGTCCTATTGAAGAAACAATGAATGTTAAATTTCATGAAATAGATCCTTTTGTTTTTAAACAACCCCAACCTACATCTTTATATGGGTTTTCAAAAACTAATTATCATCCTTTGATAGAATATTATTCTAAGAAAGAAAATACTAAAGAAAATGTTTCTGAAATATTTACCCCATAGTATTTTTTACCTTATGTTGATGAACAGGTTTCACAAAACCAAAATATGTTGTTTCTTATAAATAATCCCAGTGACAGTGTCATTGGTGATGTAAATAAACCTATATAGACTAGGGGTACTTTTAGAATGATTTAACACAGCTATCATTTCATTCCCTTTTAGAACCAAATATCACTGATTAAGATGTTGGTTATGATGATTGTGTTAAATCTATATATGATGAATTAAATGAATTAAAAAGGAATAATGTATCGACCATGCTTAAAATACCTAAATAAACATCTATAAATTGAGTAAAATGGGTCTTTAAAAATAAATGTTATGAAAATTGAATAATTTTTTGAAATTAATCTATATTAGTTACTAAAGGCTATAATAAACAGGAAGAAATTTACTATGAAGAAACCTATACATTAGTATCTAGACTGGAATATTTTCGTATTCTATGTGCTTTTCCTGCAATCATTAATTTCAAACTTTTTCAATTGGATGTTATGTGTTCTTTTCTTTACAGATATGTTTGACAATAATTTTATATTGAATTAACTCCTATTTTTGAATACAGAAAATATCCTGAACATGTTTTTAAACGTACCAAAGCTTTATATGGACTTAAACATTCTTCTAGAGCCTATTATGATAGACATATATGATTTTTTTTACAAAATAATTATGATAGAGGAATTGCAGATCCATCTATTTTTATGAAGAAAGATAAGAAATAACTTTTTATTATTCAAATTTATGTCGAGGACATTTTATTTGGGTCAACATGGAAATATTTAACCGATTAATTTGAAAATATCATAAAATCTATGTCTGAAATGAGTATGATGTGTGAGTTATCATTTTTCCTTCGTTATCAAATTTCGCAAAAACTAATGGAAATTATATATCTCAACACCAGTATATTAAATTTCTACTCAAGAATTATGAATATGACAACACTAAAAGTATAAGCACTCTAATAAGTACCTAAAATTCTCTTTATCATGATGAAGATGAGAAACCGGTAGACCAAACATCATTTAGAGGTATGATATGATGTTTATTATACTTAACAGATAGTAGTCTAGATTTAATGTTTTCAGTATTCTTATGTGAAATATATAAATCTAATCTAAAATAATCTTATTTAAAAAAGTGAAATTTTGTTTCTATTTAAAGGGGACTATGGTTTTTGGAATTGTTTATTCTATTGGAAATGATTTTTAAACAAACAGTTCTTCGGATTTTGGTTTTAGTAGATATAGAATGGATAGAAAAAATACATCATAAACATGACATTTATTGAAAGTTTGTTTGGTTTCCTAGTCATTAATGAAGCAACACTCAGTTGAACAGTCCACTGCTAAAGCTAAATATGTAGTAGCTGGAAATTGTTGTGCTCAAGTATTTTTGATGCAACACACACTCACAGACTATGGCATTAGTTTTACCAAAACATAGATATTGTGTGATAATAATAGTTTTATTACCCTAAGTAAAAAACTTTCACATCACTCTTGTTAAAAACACATTGATATTAGGCATCAATTTCTTATGGATCACACACTTAAAGGATATATTTTTTTTCAATTTATCAGAATGCAATATCAACTTGTTGACATTTTTACAAAATTATTTACCCTTCAATATATTTAAATACATTAAACAAAAGTTAAGAATGATAACCATAATGGAATCTTCCGCATTAACTTTTTATTGAATCATATATCCATAAATTAACAAACTCTTTTTTATAGGGGTAGTACATTGGTTCTTCCATTCAAAAAATTTCATTAATAAAATTTTTCAAAACCTAATTTTTTTTCTTAATAATTTTTTTTCGAAACTAATTTTTTTCCTTTCCCTAATAAATATTTTTTTAATCTAATTTTTTCAAGGAGAATATTTTCTATATTGACCTTATTTTCATAACAATATGAAATTAATATTTCCTTACTTAAATGTTTGTAGTTATATTATTTACTTGTTGGTATTTCTATCTTTTTTATGAAAAATCTATTGGATTCACTTTCTTTAAATCTAATTTGTCATCAAAATCTCAAAAGATCGAAACCATAAAATACTTCTTCATCATTGATATCATTATTTAGATCAAGTCAAGATTATTTCAACCATAGTATTGAATCAATAATTGTAACTGTCACTGTGAAGCCTATATAAAGGCCCCCTTATTTGTGTCCCACATTGGTTCTCTCATTATTTTGTGCCAAGGCTAACGCCCAACAAATCAGTCGTTCAGTTTTTTATACTCTGGATATCTCTTGAAGTTTCCTCTCAAAATCATATGGCCTCCAACAAGAAAATCATAGATTGGAATATTTACCAAGAAAGGTTAGTATATCAAAATTTATTCCTAAAGTATGATTATTGGATATTGAATGAGATAAATAATAATAGTTGTAAAATTCATTGTGTTTCCAATATGATGATTCATAATTGGGTTTATATTGTTATTATCATAGAATTGTATGATTAATTAAGATTTTTATGAAGAAAGTGTTAGGAATTAGTATTCCTCTAAGAGCTATGTAAAGACATATTCATTATATTTTAACAAGGATGCTAGTTTATTTAATATACCTTATGAAGGAGATGCCATATTTTGTTCCCACAAGTTTCCTGACAAGGAAGGAAGTTTTTAAAAGGCTAAGGCAATCAATTGACTTGGACATAAAATTGTTAAGTCAAAGAAGATCAATCACTTTTCAAAAAAATTAATACTGTTGGCCTTGTAGATGGAATTATTTCTTATTCTGATAAAGGAAGATATGGATTCCCTTAAAAAGTTTGATATTTTCATGTACGAATTTTTTAGTGAATCTAAGAAAGGTAAATCTCATCAAATATATTCTCCTTACCATTAAAAATATCAAAAATGGCACCCTTAAGTCCCAAATTATCATGTATCCATCGATCATATAGAAGACAATTGTTCTCTATTTAGAATCATTCAAAATACCTTGTAGTTAAAAACCTAGAAACCATTAATATTATATTACTGAGTGATGATACTCTAAGGAGAATGAAAATATGTTTCAGTATTAGGTCAGGAGAGTTTGATGATCTTTATGAAAGTGAAATTCATGTTTTAAGCAAGAAATGGGAAGTATGGGAATCTTCTAAGAAAACCCATAAGAAAAGAAAGGAAAAAAGAACCAGAAAAAAAAAAGAAAAAGAAATCATTCTAGAAACCCAGTCATCTTCACCAAAGCTGAAAAATAAATCGACATTTTTTGATGATGTGGTAGTAAAGTGGAGAGGGAATAAGTAGAAAAATAAGGAGGTTTATGTTAGTTTTTCTTTAGATACTATTGAGGAAAAATATTTAAAAAATCAATCTATTGAGGAACATAAGAGGGAAGAAAAAGAGAAGATTTTGAAGAAGAAAATTTCTGAATTAGAGATCATCCAAGCCCTTCTCAGAGACATGGAGAAGGAATCTAAAGAGGTCCAGGTACCAAAATTCTTCCTTCTATAGTCAGTTCTAGTATAAACTCTATGAATGAAATTTTTAATATCAGAACCCATGGTGTAAGAAGAAATTTCTCCACAAGAAGATGTAGAAGAATAATAATAGGAATAAGAGAGTAAAGATGTGAAAAAATATGTGGAAGAATATCATGAGAAGGATATTACATCTGACAATTTTTTGATCAAAACATCCTAGGTTGAATAAACCAAAATAATATCTCCAGGGGAAGATGATGATGAATTGGTTGAGGTTGAAAAACCTACTAGTGATGAACGTTTCAACCATGATTTCATTCATCCTAATGATATTAAGGAAGGTTATGAGAAGGATGATTTTTATGATTATATTATAATCCAAGTATCTAATAGCATTCATGAGACTAAAAAATACAAGAATATTATCTCTAGAGCTGATAAAGGAAAAGAGGTGGTGGATAATATGCCTATAAAGACCAAGGTTGTGAAATCTAAGAAATTGGTAGTTGAAACATCCAAGAGGAAAGATGAAGAGCTAGATAATGTTTCCTCACCAGAAAGGTAATATTATTATGAATCCTCATCTTCCATGGGATAATATTTTGTTGTACAATATTTAATGAATATGGTAAATACAATATATTTATTTACAAGTAATTATTTGAGATGCTTGTTGCTTTAGAATTATGTTAATTAAAATTCATATTATATAAGAATGCTCATTAAAAAATTTATCTAGCTTGAAGCATAGTTCAATACTTTTCATATTGGTTATGATGCTCATAGGAGATCATGAATGGAAATGACTAAAAGATCCAATAAAATGATTAATGATATAAAAATCATGGATGATTTCCATAATTGAGTAAAATATTCTTTTGATACTTCAGATGACACAATCAAAAACCTTACAACAATATTTTAAAATAATATAAATCTTGAGAATGTTTCTTAGATTCAACGGGATAGAGACGTGAATGGAAATTTTAATTCAGTTACTCTAAATTTGAAAAGGGAAAGGGAACTCAAGGAAGAGTTGGAAGAAAAATTCTAACAACAAGAAGAAGTCTTAACGTCTCAAGGACAATTTCTCAAATCTCAAGAAGAAAGGATCAAAGTAATTGAGAAGATGAATCAGGATCAAGATCAACTGCAAAAGAGATTTGAATATGATCATAGATATCTAAATAAGATGAAATCCACCCTGAAAAAGATGATGACAATGAAAAATAAGGATGAATGTTTTTCCACACAATCTAATCTTTTATTGTATTTTTTCCATGTAAAATATGTTCCCATATTAATTAAATATTATTTCCACTACATTGTTTGTATTATATATTCATAACCTTTCAGGTACAATCTATTTTTTATTCCCTCAATTTTTTAAAATCACAATGGGGGAGAAAATAATGATCAATATTTTTAAGTAAAAAGATGAAAATTTCCAAAAAAAAAGGGAGTATAAGTAAGGGGATGTTACATACATATGGTTTTCTTAAAAATGTTTTTTTTAACAAAGACTAAATAACATCTCTAAGAAATACAAAAATACAAACCTTAGGGATTTCAAAACCTAAGGGGGAGTTAGTTGTATTCATCATAAGTCATAAGTAAAGGGAGATACGTTTTTCTTTTAAAATTAAGAAAGAAAAATCCTTATCCCATATATTCTTTTTCAAAATTTTGATTGTGATTTCCAAAAAGGTAGAGATTATTAATTTAATAAGTTTTCTTTATAAATTTTTAAATCCTCTATTTTTTGAAAATTAGAAGCATGTTTTCTTAAGAAATATTATCTTTCTATAATAATTATTTTCTGAAGGAATCTTTTCTTTCTCTATTAAATGATTTACCCATAAAATTGGTTTTCAATGTCTTATTTAATGTCTTCTCAAACCAAGTATAACTTTTCTTGTTAAGACAAAAATTCATCTACATATCTAAAAACCTCAAAATATTACAGTTACTTAGCTACTGATTCTTACTATTTTCAAACTCTGGATTCTCTAAAACACAGACTCCGAATTCTCTGAAATTCAGACTCCGAATTCTCAGAAATTCAGAGTTCTAATTCTCAAAAATTTAGAGTCCAAATTTCATAGAATTTAGACTCTAGAATCACTGAAATTGAGACTCCAAACTCTTTAGAATTCAAACTCCCAATTCTTTTAAATTCATACTCTTAATTTTCTAAAATTCAGACTCTTAATTCTATGAAATTTTGACTCCGAATTCTTTAGAATTTAGACTCCGAATTCCTCATAATTCAGACTCTCAATTCCTTAGAATTCAAACTCAGAATATTAATTTTTACAGAATCTAGTTGTTTATATATTTATACTCTAAATTATATATTATATAGATTTTGATTATTCATTTTTTAATCAACATTACTTTCTTAACATATTGTTTAATTTTTATAAGATCCTAGTTTCTTATATATGATATAATTATCCTTAAATATTATTGATTCTGAAGAATGATAATGTTTACAAAGTTTTTCCCACATAAAACTATGTTATACAATTTGTTTCTAATTAACCGTTGGTTCATTTAAATGTGTACGAGTCCCATTGAAATTCATCGAAAAATATGACCATTGGAGGAGGGAGCTGACTGTTAGAATCATTTCCTATAAAATAGAGCTCATTTGAATGAGCTCAATACATATAACTATAGATTACATGTTTTGATGTTGTGAAGTTATTTCTAAAGAGAGATAATCTCGTGAATTATGTGATTTGTGAATATATTTTTTAACTATGAACAACTTGTTCAGCATAGTGTGATTACGATTTTTTCTATGTACAATCGAGTGCTTCTTGGGAGAGGAATTCAGAGGTTCTAACTAACATAAATGTTCAATGACTTTTGGGGATAATAATATAGAGGTACTTATTACCTTAAAATTTTGAGGACATATGATTATTGGAAGGTAGATGTGATGACTAAATTAATGTTTGATGGCTTTCAGGGATAGTAAGACAGAATCTCATATTCTGAAGGAGTGATTACCCGGGTGTGGGTAAGATAGAATTTCTTGAAAGTATAAATCAAGGTACCTTTATCAAAGGTTGTTGGATACCATTATCTATGGGTTAAAATATTTTCTACTTTTTTACTTATTCAGTTACAAGTTTTATATCCACTGTATTTTGTTAAAGAAATAAATTATAACTTTCTTTTAATTCATTATTGTTGTATACTCTGTTAAATAAGATTTTATATGATTTAAGGTAGAATTTGTTTTCTAATAATAACCTACATATGCTTTCTTAAGTTTAACTTGATTATTTTTAGTTTTCTTAAAATTGGACATGGGCCCTTCCAATTATTTCATTGAGTTAGAACCAAAGAGGATTTGTGAATTTACCTTATATGACATTGTTAAAAATATATTTACTTTAGGTTAAAAGTAAAAGTATTTAAAATTAGATTTCACCCCCTAATTTAATTGATCATCTAAATCTATTATATTTTGATCCTACACCTAATATAGATTTCCAATGATTGGATAATGTGATGGAGTTTTCTGATGTTAGGTTACTCTTAAGAGATATCTGAATTACTAAGTTAGGTGAATCCATAATAAGGGATATTTTAATGGTGAATGTAAGGAAAATTTCCCAAGGTACCTATGTGAAATTATTGAAATGTTTTATAAACGAAATCTTTTGTTTTATGAAGGTAAGAAAATGTACTTATGTTTTTAAGGAATGATTAATATATTTTTTAAAACTAGGGTGAAAGGATTGTTTCTCCAGGAAAGGTATTCATGATTTTTCTTGTTTACTATGAAACCAGTATGATTATGATTATTAATTTATGATTTAATATGTAATGTTTTATGAATTATATTAATAAATTAGTTGTTTTCATTGAAAGGTAATCGTATATTTGTGGTCAAACATTTATTATGAAAAAGGAAATCATTCTTATATATTTTTTAGGTTTAAAAAATTTCTAATGGGTTTTTTTTCATTTTAGTCAATTATTGAGATTTTTTCACTCCTCCCATATTTCCTAATTATTTTAGGTCTTATGGAAGAGAAGAAATGTTAATAATGTTATATTTACAGTTATTAGAATAACCTTGAATGAAGAAAGTGTGTCTTTTTAAAAAAAATTGTTTTGGGGGGAAAATTTGATATTTTGTGGAAATGTACACTTTGTTATGTAATCATTACCTAATCCTCTAAAACTATAAACTAAAAATATCCAAAAAATTATAAGAAAGTTAAACCCTTGTTATAAATAATTTCAGTATGGGTTATTTATGTTACAGGGCATTATACCATTACTAGCTAAAAACATGAAGTTAACTTCATCCCATTAATCATATAACCAACCATCAATGAAAATACGTTTTGATTCAAGATCCTTTAGAATGGTACTCATAATTCTTTTTTTCTTTGCTCATTCAATAATCACTCCTTTTATGTGATGAATTTTGTTTTAGAGTGAATCCCATACATTTACTTGGACCGAAGCATGCTAGGATGAGTTGAGAGTGTTTCTATAGGAATTATATTCAATATAACATTTGGAAAAGATAAAATTATGGTCTACCACTAGAGAACCTTAGATATAAAACAACGATGTAGAGTGGTCTAATAAGAACCAGTAGAAATGATTGAAAATCCAACCCAAAATCATAATGATATCCTGAATATTGGCTACATCCTAGTATAATCAGATTCAAATTCTACAACTACCTTTCTTGTTATTACACCATGTGTTGTTGTCCCTAGAAAATCCTAGATCCATTATATTATTGTGGATAATGAAGTGTTTAAAATCACCCATTACCCTACTCTAGTAAAGACCTCTCCCCCTTCTTCTCTAATTGGTCAATTATAGAGTACAATCCACCTTCTATGAGCCATGGCTCAAATCCTGGACAAATTAATGTAAGGGAATTTCATAACACTCATTTGTATTTATCTACAGATTTTTCATAGACAATGGAATGAAATAAAGAAATGGAACTCTTTCTGACCTTGAGAGTGTTATGCTGGCTAGATAAATTTATAAGGTCTACCTGTGTGTGTGTGTATTTATGTATCTTTATATTGTTGTATATAGACACACACACATAAATATCTTTAATTATATATGTGTGTTTATTTATATATAATTATTTATAATTGTACAAATTTATATGAATTTAAGTATATTTAAGTATATTTATATATATTTCTATGTATTTATATATATATTTATATGTATTTATATTTATATATATTTAAATATATATTATATAGATGTGTGTGTGTGCTTATGTATATTTATATGTCTTTATATCAATTTTTTTAAAGGTTGGGGATATATGTCTTTATATCAATATTATTATATTTAATTATATATATGTCTTTAAATATATTTTTGTAAATTAATTTATATTTATATTTATTTATTTATATGCCAAAATATATATAAATAAATACATATATTATATCGATATATATGTGTATATATATATATATGTCTTTATATATATTTTTTATTTTATTTTATTATATATATATATATATGACTTTATATAAATTTATATAAATTTATTTATATTTATATATATTTATA
This sequence comes from Viscum album, assembly GCA_963277665.1. Taxonomy (NCBI): domain Eukaryota; kingdom Viridiplantae; phylum Streptophyta; class Magnoliopsida; order Santalales; family Viscaceae; genus Viscum; species Viscum album. The sequence goes on along the minus strand of OY728160.1, from coordinate 369,719,016 downwards.
GATACTTATATGTATTTACGTAGATTTATATATATTATATATATATTCTATGGCTATATATATATAATTATTTTTAATAATATATATACATATATGTATTTATATATATTGTGTAAATTTTATATATTTATATATATATATATACTTTTACATACATTTTTATATTTTATGTCATTATATGTATGTATGTTTTTATGTATGTATGTATGTATGTATGTATGTATGTATGTAAGTAAGTAAGTATGTATGTATGTAAGTATGTATGTATGTACGTATGAATGTATGTAGGTATGAATGTATGTATGTATGTATATATGTATGTATGTATGTATGTATGTATGTATGTAAGTATGTATGTATGTATGTATGTATGTATGTATGTATGTATGTATGTATGTATGTATGTATGTATGTACGTATATATGTATCTATGTATGTATGTATGTATGTATGTATGTATGTATGTATGTAAGTATGTATGTATGTATGTATGTATGTATGTATGTATGTATGTATGTATGTATGTATGTATGTATGTATGTATGTATATATCTATGTATGTATGTATGTATGTCTGTCTGTATGTATGTATGTATGTATGTATGTATGTATGTATGTATGTATGTATATATGTATCTATGTAGGTATGTAGGTATGTCGGTATGTATGTATGTATGTATGTATGTATGTATTTATTTATGTATGTATGTATGTATGTATGTATGTATGTATGTATGTATGTATGTATGTATGTATGTATGTATGTATGTATGTATGTATGTATGTATGTATGTATGTATGTATGTATGTATGAGTGTATATACGTATGTATGTATGTATGTATGTAGGTATGTATGTATATATGTATGTATGTTTGTTTGTTTGTATGTATGTATGTATGTATGTATGAAGGTATGTATGTATGTTTGTTGGTTTGTATTTAGGTATATTTATATATAATAATAATTATATATATATGTGTAGTTATAAATTATGAATAAAAAAATTCCACATGAGTTTGTATTTACATGTATTTATTTGAATATATATTGGAATATTAATGTTTGTTTAGTCAACACATTGAGGGTTTTGTGAAGTAGTAAAGGATTTGTAGAATAATCAAGAATTCAAGGGGTTCAAATCTCACCCTACACATATTATGCATAATTATGACGTAATAAGTAAGAATTAAAAAGGTAAGAGTGTTGAAGACAAATATGAATCACTATATCCATATTTGTAAAAAAGGTTTTCCTCTAGCCAAGCATGTATGTTACTATAGCTATAAATGGTCCTCTATAAAAGCATCAATTCATTTAGAGAGAACCAAATATAATAACTATATCCTTTTAGATTTAAACTCATTAAATATCTATGTATTTCCTATGACATCTCTATGTGATAATCTGATAAAACTCTCCCACTAAACTCTTTAGTGGATAATATCTATAAATAAATAATGTTTGAATAATTGTGAGATTTATGAATCATATTCCAAATTTTTTCCTCCTTATATATATATATATTCAATCTTATAAACTTCACTACATCAATTTTAAGGATGTTAATAACTTTTTTATATATATTTAGATCTATTTATATGTTCATCATTATTATTCTTTGAACCCTTTCCGTCCAACTTTTATTCTTGAAATATTTTGGAGGATAATGTAAATATATAGAATATCAATTTCCAACAGATCCTAGACTCCTTTTGATAAAATGACATTCACTTCATTTTGATAACTAAATGTTACTCTATTTTTTTTCTCTTTATTGTCATATACTAAACTATTTTAGGATTTTAAGTTTAATTCACTTTTATTTTTGACTAGAATAATATATTATTTGTTCATATTGAACTCCCTAAGTTCAAGCATATGTCAAATATCCTCTTAGACACAATATTTTTCTCAGAATATCATGCTAAGACACATGAACACCTCTCTGTTTAATAAATAACAATTATTTATTTTTAGTGTTAATATTTAAAAAATAAATTAATGTATCTATATCTTGTATTCTATGAGTTTGGATAACTGTACTAAAGGAATATTATTTTCATCAAATATTCCACTAATGGTGGTGGAATACCAACTCCTCATATTTTAATAATTATCTAAATAAATAATTTTCTCTTGGATAAAAAAATATATCCTTATCTTCTTCACAAAACATGTTATCGAATCTGATTAATCCTAAACCATGATCATCGAATCTATCATCTTGAATTGTCTCTAACAAAATATTTTTAGTAAAAAAATTATCTCACTATATAAGAGAAATGAGATGAAGATACACTTCCTTTACATAAATCATTATGAGATTGATAAATTCCTTTATATTCAGATCTTTCATGTCGACACTCTTTTCTTATTAACATGAATGAAAACTGAAATCTCTATCAATTCATCCATAGATTTTAAACTCATTTATACTCACATAATTTTTAAACCATATATTTTTCATCACATGCTCTACAAAATTGAAGTAGTGATTTTTATAACACTAACACCTAGCATGGATATTATACGGTGTTTTTAAAAATTACCTCAACAAAACCATAACATTACATCTTATAGAAAAAATGTAATTCCTTTCTGATAACTATATGTTTCAATGACCTTGATTGGGTTGAAGAAGAAATATTATAGGACTTTTCAACAAAAGTTTCTTCTTCGGATTTTAAAATTTACCCACTTTTACTATTAACATATCACTAGTAATTGGAAATCATTTTCCAGTAAAATCTATGATCAATAATTTTAGAATAATGGGGTAAATATTTATTCATTTCATTTACATTATTTTAACATTTCTAACTAAATTAATTCCTTTACTAGAAAAATTATTAATAAAACCTCTAGTCTCACATTGTAATTGGTATACCCAATAATATTAAGTATATGAGTCTAAACTAAAATTATTTATGTCATTTTTCATCTAATACCATTTAAACCCAATGTGAATCATTATATTCTCCCATAAAAATCATGATTCAGATTTTGAAAAATATTAATTGTTTGTCACTTAGGATGGGATTTCTCTAACACATATAATTTTCATTTAATAACTTTTTATAAGTTACCATCATTAGAAATTTGTTATGTTAATCTTATCTTATAAATGATTAATCTGAAAGGTAATTTTGATGAGATGGTAATTTTTTTATTAATATATATCATAATATTTATCATATGAGTACCATGTTTTATAATCATTTAATAAGGACTTCTATTAAATAACCTCCCACTAAAATGATATCCCATGTTACAATCCATCATATCAATTAGTGGGACAAGATACTTCTTTCCTTAATCAATAGTACACTTTATATTTTATCCCATCACATAGCTATTTATGAAAAAAAACAATTTAATCATATTATACATGACTCTTGGATTATTGAGGAGGCAACACTTTGGTTAATCCATCATATGGATAAACTTAACTTTATTCTTCTAATAACTTGATCCTATTAGGGTATCCTAGATAAGTGTAACACAATAAAAATTACAATAATGGCCACTTATAATCCTATTAGGGTCACCCATTACTTGATTGACTTATTCAACATAATATATGGGCACCCATATTTTTCATGACCTATCTGGTTAGATTATCAAGGTCTTGAAAAATACCTTTATGGAAGGTATCAAACACTAAGTATTTTAAAGGGATAAAATCTCATCTTCTTATCTCATGCATTCAATTTAAATCTACACATTCTTCCTTCAATTTTTTTGAATCATAATCCTTCTAAAAATTTATATATTCAAACCATATTGATGTGATACTCGTCACAAAACTCACAGTTTGTGATACTAAATCAAATTAAAACATACTATATCTATACATATCCAAATTCATGTTATGCATAAGTTACATGAAGATATTTTATATAATTAATGAAAATTAAATGAAATTAATAATCACCTCATGAGAAGGATAAAACCACTAATAAGAATCAATTACTTTTATATAAAAGGAATAAGCCTCTAGAACTATGAGTAGTCCAACCCAAAGTCTCTCTACCATTGGATAATTTTATGAAGAGATATCTCAATTAAGACATAATCCTAACACCTAATATTTATAAATCATAATAAAATTCTGATTTAAATATTGTAACACAATAAAATCTGAATTCAATGTTGAAGAAAACTAAATCCATTATCATACCTAGCCAATAACTCCTTTAATGCATGTATAATCAATTGAATGTTTTTTAAAAACACAAAATATAGCAAAAAAATTTATAATATAACAATTATATTCATTAATAGAGTAGAAAAAATATTTTAAATAAATAAACAATTCAAATATTTAAATAAGAGATAAAAAATTAGGAACAGTTAATAAATTAAATCTAATTATAAACACTCTATAATTTTAGTAATTCAGTATAGACATTCCATAATTATGAATATAACACATTATATTTTTCTCCTAATATGAACTCTTCCATATTATTCATTATATGAAATTTAGTCTAAATTTATGATATTGAAATTAATATATACATTTTATATTAACATTTCTATTATGTAAACTATTTACATAATCTAAATATAACGTACTTAAAATTATTTTATCCACGATCAATTCAATCATAAAAACTCATTTTGATATTTTTTAAATAATTTCTTAAATAAATACTTAATTTGAACAATTTAAATTAACAATTATGAGAAATTCATAATTTATGTACACTCTTTTATATTTATCTTTATATTATAATTTATATAACTTTATAAATTACCCTTATAATTTATAAATAATCACTTTATTTATAAATTATAATGAATTTCATATAATTGGTAAAATTTATTTCTATATTAAAATGTAATATTTTGGGATATTTATTGGTAAGTGTTTTATAAATAGTTAATTAATTAATTATTAACATTTAATAATGAATAAAATTATAAAAAAATATATAAATTGATAAATATCTCAAAATTCATTTTATTATAAATTTTTTTAAAAATATATTGACAATAAAATTCAATTCATAATTTAATTTTTTTTTTAAAATCATAATATCATAATTAGGTGAAATAAAAAATTACAATTTATAGGCCTTTAGTCCTTAATCCATTTACGAATTATCAGTTAAATTTTATGACTGATGAATTTATTGCCACTTATGATAAGTGGTTGGTATTAGTTGAAAATTATATGATTAAATTTCACTTATATTGAAAATCCTAAACCCTTACTTATCAAATTTTTACATTTGCGGCATATTCTTGATCCTTACATGATGGATTTTCACTTGTACAAAAAAAATTAATATCTTTACATATTGATCATAGTTAACCTTCTATATCGATCCGAGTGAACCTTGCATATTGAAGACCAACTTTTATGTATCAAATAATTCACTTCCTCAGAAATGAAATGCATAAATGTTACCCAGTTAGTGACCGTGATATGTAAAGGTTATCAATTGTGTAACAGTTACACAACATTGCTAAGGAACCCTACATATTTGATGATATGTTGTATATAATTATTAAAGTATGATTCTATATTTTCACAAAACCAATATTTCTTTCATACCCTAGCAATAACATTATATATTTAACATTCGTTTGATTTTTTGAAATCATATATAAAAATGAAGAAGCGTGACTTACATTATGTTAAGCAATAAATTGATCTAAATTGAACTCCTGAAATTACACATTCTCTCATATGAACACATACAACATGAAATCCATATAAACCTATCATAGCACTTTATTACCTAATCACTTAGGTTATGAAATTCTTTTCATCTGTAATGGATCCCCTGTGAAGGGATCCCACACTTCATCACCACTCATGTGTGAGATTTTCCAAGAATCAAATAACCCTTTAGACATTTTTCTGATACCACTGTTAGTTTTTATATGAACATGTAACTGTTATGAAAATTAGTGGAAAAATAGGAAACCTAAAACCAATAACGTTTTTCTTGATAAATGAAATCATACTACTATAAAATTAAGAAAAGGTGGTCTATGGACCTTACATTGTATAATTGTTTCATCCATCTACATAATCTATGGTCTATTAAGATCACATGAGAGGCAGAAAATCCCTCCTTTATAGGTATCTATGAGATGCACTAATTCACTCAATCCTCGAGTAGGATCCTCCTGTCACCCATGGAATATTAGTGCCCTGTGAAATCTATGGGTAAAGTGGAAGAAACATTAGGATCCAGAAATATTCTAGGTCGTAGAAGGGGAAATACCACCACTCCACTGTCGCATGGTAGTGATACCCCTAAATAACTCCCAAGGGAACTATTTGAGTGTATAGGCATTTAATAATGTGTTATAACACATGAGTAAATGTTATTTGACCTATTCATAAAACTATTACATTAATACATCAAATTCCTAACCATTTCATCATATGAAATTTTTATATAATGATAGGCATAAGTGGACTATTCTTGAACATTAAATTTTAATTTTCAGGTACCATGCATATCAAAAGGTAGAATATCTTCATATCATACAAAATGACATACCCATCATGGAATTTTGAATTACCATGAAATAAGGATATCATAAAATATGATATACCTTTTTTTCACACTAAAATACCATCTAATATGTATGACATATATAATAATATTTAGTGAATATATGTTTCTAACAACATTTTAGTTGACAACATTAAAAATTAAATTATTTTAAAACCTATGATGTAATAGTAGAGCAATAAATATGAGTATTATACCATCGAAAATGTGATAGAAAAGTGAAACCAAATCAAGAAAAAACTAAAAAAAATGAAAAAGTAAAAATACTGGAAATGATGATGTGTTGGTAGATGAGGCACATTGGAAATGATAGAGAGAGAGAGAGCTAGAGACTGGTGGAAGATGAATTTAGGGGTATCAGATTGCCCATAATTGATTAAAAATGATTTTATATGTTTAATCTCAATAAACACTATAAGGCCCTAGCCTTAAACATTACTTAATCACGAGTTAAATCAATAATTCGACATTCATTCCAATATAGGATATTTTTCGGTTTAGAGTTTCAGATAATTAGGCCATATCTATTACATAACCACATAAATATTTCAAAGGATACACTTCTTTTAACTATCCATTTTTCATAAAAAAAACTTTTAAAATAAATAAGGTTTCATTTCATGTTTAAACATCATAACCTTTCATTGATCCCTTCCTTGAATATATTTTCCTTTAAATCCTATGAAAAAAATCAAACTTTGGATGAGCATAAAAAGATTAGTAAGGGATTCACAAATAAAGAAAATGGTTAGCCTTGTGAAAATAAGTAAACTATGAATAATTTATCATAATGTAATACTTTTCACATTTATGAAGTAGTAAATACTCTTCAATGAATATAATCTCCTTGATTACCCTTTTTATATCCAAAATATTACCATAAAAACCATAGAATGAAAAATATAACATATAAATGTATCTTGCGACATAATAAAACTTATATGGAATAACCATATGGTTGACTTCCACAAAAATCGCTAAATGGAATATCCATACAACCGACTTCCATACTAAATACATTGGATGTTATAATATAATCACTCATCCTTGGTTTATCATGGAACCACCCATCATTTTTTTCATAACCACTTGTCTATGGTTTATCATGTAACCATCCATCAAATGACCATGTAACATAATAAAATCATAACACATAAAATAATTCAATTATCAACATTTCACTCATAAAATTTCATTTGAAAACATAAGAAATTATTTCATGATATTGAATTAATAAATCCACTTTAAAAACTATTTTGAATACCAAAGTATCCAAAAAAAGTGAAAAACGTATTTCTTTTCCTTTTAATAAAATTAAGGCTTATAAATGATTCCAGATATCAAAAAATGTTTATAATAGAGGAGAATACATTGTCGATGCATACATTAAAAAACATTCTTTTTGTCATTTTTAAAATAAAGTAAAACATTTCCAATAAAAATATTATTTTTAGAAAAAATTAAAATTTAGACATAAAATGTCATGTATAATCCATTAATATACATATAAATAAATATGTGAATGAATATCATGAATAAAATCTTTGATAATTAAATCCTTAAGCTTTCAAGGTGTCTCATACCACATTGATCAATTACATCTTAATCTCCAAGAATTATAATTTTTCCAAATTTTTAATTGACATTAGAATAGATAAAATATTGATAAAAAATTTCATAGTGGTTTTATATACACCTAATAAAAGAATAAATTTGTATATTATCTGGAAATTTCTCTATGAATGAAGATTGAAATGAAATCCCTTACTTTAAGTATGATTCATCACGTATGTTGTTTTTTCTTCCTAAATAATAAACATAGGTTAATTTCTACTTGATTGAGAACATTTTTAAAATTTATTTTTTATTTTATATCACTTATTACCATGTTTAAAAAATTACATAATTCATTATGTTCTTATCATATGTTTTATCAGTATTCGGTACTTGAGTCAAAAATGAACATTTTTAGATGTTAGTAGTCTATGTGGTCATAAGTCCATCATATCTAGAAAAAAATTCAATACATTATTATCATCTTTAAATAAAAAGTATACATTTAAATCAAACTCGGAAGTGTTGTTATGAAAAATGAACAATGTTATAATCATGGAGATGGAAAGTTGTATGTACGCATGTACAACTTTTCGATTTCTCATTAATCATTATGGAAATAAGGTAATAATTAATTTATATTTCCAAAATGATCATAATATAACTAAAATTAAAATAATAGTTAAAATATACTTATATATATCATGCTAGTGATGTGTTGAATAAAAATGATTCGCCTCACTTCGTGGAGGTGATAATTCACACGTACACACGAATGACATTATCATTTATATATGCATAGAATGTAAGAAAATAGTTGAAATATTATTATATTATAATGATAAATATGTAATTAATATAATATATTATCATTTATTCCAATATTATAACTAGTCTTGACAGACATTAATATAAAATGAACTATATCGGTTCGCGAGGCGGTAGTCCGCTTTACACACGAACGAAATGTTCATTTCCTATTTGATTAAATTAGAGAAGGATTTAGGATATAAAATTTTCATATTAACATTTAAGTATATTGAGGATAGTGGATTAATTATTTATTCTTTTAAAAATAAGATTTAGATGATGTGGAATAATAAATAAAATAGATACACATAAAAACAATGATACCTCTTCTTTAGTTGGTCACCTTTGAAGAACACCTTAACACCTCTAAGAAAGGTGTTCTCCATAACTTAAGGCCTGAAGAATGTGCGGAGGTATTATAATAATATTTTTTGGTAGATATTGGTTGAAACAAATGGTTTGGAATTGTGATTATTAGATAATAGAGGATACATTTTTATACAAGAGGGGGGGCACCCTTGGAAAATCTTAAAATATTAAATTAATATAAATTCAATTTCAGTTCCAAATAGTCCCAAAATAATTTATTTCAAATATAGGATGATTTTTTGGTCGAATACTTATAACAAAATTATCATTATAATATTTTTTAACATTTTTTAATCCTTATATATTTTTAACCATTATTTTCCCCTCTTAATCATATGGTGATATCGTGTCATATACACATTGTGGGTTAATGTAAGTACCCCAACATGTCAAAATATAAAAAAGTGTCATTTATAACATATTAGGACTTATAACAACCATTTGGATTAATATTATTAATTTTATTAATTTTATAAAATTTAATAAACTATTTTATATTTTTAAATACCAATAGTATAAATTTTGACACTATTTAATAGATGACTTTTAAAAAATATCATAACACAAAGATAAGTTCAAACCAACTCCATTAAATAATAAAAAAGATGTCAAATATATCAAAAAATTATTTTAAGAATTAAATTATGTCAAATAATATTTATTTTAATATTTATAAAAAAATTCATTTGATTCTTTCATTAATAAATAAATTACTATATCATGTTTGTGTGATAATTAAATTTAATTATTTAATTTATATAAATTATAAATAAATTATCATGATATAGGAATTTTATATTTCCAATGAATATTTATAGTAGGATGGATCCCCTTTATAACTCCATGTTAAAATATATTACTTTTTAAAAACAAATGTGTACCAAAATTGACTAGTCATTAAATATAATATTGTAAATGCATCAAAGTCATCCACATGGATCCAAGAAGTCCTAAAATCGACAAAAGGATTATAATGGTCTGTATAAACTCAAAAAATTAAATTATAACATGTTTTATGGTTGTTTTATATTATGATAAAATTATGTTTACCTCAAATTACCCGATTTACCTTTAGTCATGGTAATAATATCTGTTACTAAAGTTACTTTTCTTAATGTAAAAAAATAAAAAAGACCTATTTAAATAATTTTAAAATTATTATTCCAAATATTTAATACATTTTAGAAATTAAAAACAAAGAATTTGTGCTATATTATTTAATATAAATCCTAATTATCAAAATGATAAAATTGGGTTTTTAAAAGTAAAACTCATCAAAAGACTAACATGCATTTATTTCTAATTTAAATGTGAAATTACTTACAATGAAAAAAAGTATTAAATTATAATATATATATATATATAACCAATTAAAAATATAATCTAACAATATAAATAAATTATATGAAAATAATGTTTTGAATTTAAATGCATTATTTTTTTATTATTCATTAAAATATAAATTTTATCAAAAAATAACAAAAATTAAAATAATGTAAATTGTTATATCCTTATTAAAGGAATAATTTTATTTTTTCAAATAGAAAATATAAAATTTTCATAACTTGATTTAAAAGGGGTTCACCATCAAAAAGTGGTAAAATTTCATTTTTTAAATACATTTTTTACCCAAAAAATTGTATTTGTTCTTTTATCATGTTTATAAAACCTATAAGATGAATTTGAAACATTACCTTCAATATATTACATATATATTTCATTAATAAATCCATCAAGAGTTATTTTTTTATTTTATAAATTAACTTTTTTTATTTAAATAATTTTTTTTCAAAAAAAAAAGACATCCTTTATATTCGATTGGTTTTTATTTATTTTCCTAATTAATTTGGAGACTAATGAATCATTTTATAATATTTAGTTTTTTGAATATGTTGAAACTGGTGTTTCATGTATGCTATCGAACATAGTGTTTTCTTTTAAAAACTCTAGATGTTACATTATCCCACCCCATTGCAAATTTCTACCACTAAATTTGAATTCAGGGCTAGTAACAAAGTTATGAATTTTTAAAATACATTTAATTTTATCCCACATTAGTAAAAAGATGAATAAAACTTCTACATTAAAAGAATTAAAAGATAGTACGAGGGTCACCAGAGATAACACATACAAGGATTACATATAAAATAACATGGATATGGAAGAAAAAATAATTTTTATTTTTTTATGGAGAGTGATAGAAAACATTATCAGTAAAATATTATCGATCATAAAACTATAAATTTGGGATGTGTTAAATGGTATTTGACATCGTATTTAGAAATGAAAAAAATACATTTTGGTTTTGAGAACCATTTCATAAAGTTAAGGAATTATTTTACAAAATATTATAATAATATAAAAAAATATACTTACTTGACAACTATAGTTTCAACCTTTAATCAAATTCTACCACAAAATCATCATTTTCTCTAAACTAGGAGTATTCAAGATGGTTTTTTAATGCCTATAGAACAAGAATCAAAATTTATAAAATAACATAATCCAAAAATTATTAACAAAATATTTATCTTATCTTGAAAAATTAACAAAAAATAAAATGGTTAGAATAATATAAAACAATTCTCCAAAAATAATAAACCATTGGATGAATAAAAACTTCTTTTAATCCCCAAAATTTACTTACAATACACAATGCCCCAAATATACCATTAAACAAATAGCATTCCTTAAATTTACTAATATAATACAAGCAAATATTGAAACCCAAAATTCAGAAGGATTTGATCACATATTCATCCAGGATAAGTTATAAAATTTATCTCCAAATAACATAATCCATTCTTAATGTCTCATACCAGAAAAGTGATGTACAACTCACATATTCTCCATGATATGTTAATTGTTTCCCTAAATAACCTAATTCCCCATAAGTGAAAAATAAAAACATTTATTCTTATGAAATAAAATTAATCCATTATTCATCAAATAAAATCCCATATTATTATATTTAAGATAATCATATAAAGTTCCTAAAATACTGAATGTCTTCCAAAAAAACATTTATCACTTAATTCACAAATTATTTTATAATTATAAGGATATCCATTTGATAAAACATATGTTCACAAAATCAACTTTTTATTATTTAATCAACTCTTATAACAAAAAAGAAAAATTCATAAAAACCTAGGAATTCATGTAGACCAGTGGTAGGTGATTCGCCATTGTCTCCCTTCTAGTGTGGGTTCGATCCCTTCAGCCTTTCTAGACGCGACAAGTTGTAACTCATCTGGCATGTTATCCTTTTTAATATAACAATATTAGTATTATAAAATTCTCCAAATATAAGATAAAATTATCTAAAATAACAAAAAAATGTTTTAATCTGAAAGGTTACTTCATAGCTCTCATTTTTCATCCCAAAAAGTAATAACCGATAATTACCTCAAAAATAAATAGATCCAAAACTATGGTTAATCATCTAAAAATTTTATAACATAATGCCTCAAAAGGTATTTCTAAGACATTATATTTCTAATAAAACTTAAAATTATAAACTCATGATTATATATATAATTATTTAGAAAACATACTATTATAAAAAGTTGTCTAAATCATCCTATGATACCAACTATAAGCCCCCATCCTTAAATATTACTTTATCTGAATTTAAGTCAATAATTTGAATTTCATTCAAATCAAGGATCTTTTCAGGTTTAAACTTTTAGAGAATTTGGAAATAACTATTACATAACTACATAATAATTACTAAGTGTAAACTTCTAATCACTATCAATTTTTTCATAAAAAAAACATTTAAAAGAAACATGGTTTCAATTTATGTTTAAATATCATAACTTTTCCTTGAACCCATTCTTTACTCTATTCACATTTAAATCCTATGAAAAAACATTTCCAACAATGGATGAGAATAAAAATATCAGAAAGGAATACACAATAAGGAATATTGTTAGCCTTGTGAAAACATGTAAACTATGTATAATTTATCATAATGTAATACTTCTCATCTTTATGAAGTAATAAATACTATTCGTGAAATATAAGCTCATTTCTTAACATTTTTTGTAACCAAAGTATTACCATAAAACTTATAAAAAGAAACATATAACATATGATAGTAAATTAGAACATAATCATACTTAAGTGGAAGAACTATATAGTTTAATTCCATACATATCACTAAATGGAATAGCCCTACGACTGACATTCATACACAATGCATTAGAGGTTATAAAGTTACCACTCATATATGGTTTATCACTGAATCACACACATTTAGTTTGTCATGTAACCACCAGTCTTTGGTTTATCACATAACCCCCCATAAAATGTTCAAGTACAATTATATGACCATAACAATTAAAATATTACAATCATCAACATTTCACTCAAAAAATTTCATTTCCAATCACCATAAAATATTTTAAGATATTAAAATATTCAATCCAACTTAAAACCCAATTTAAATAACAAAATACCCAATAAAGTGAAAAATTGATTTCATTTCATTTTAAAAACATTAAGGCTTACAGTTGAAGCCAAATATCAAATAATGGTTATGGAGGTCGAGAATTTATTGTCACTACATACGTTAAAAAACATTCATTTTGTCATTTTGTAAAGAAAGTAAAACACTTCATATAAAATTAATACATTTGAAAACCTTTAAAATATAGAAATAAAATTTCATGTATAATAATTTTATATCCATATAAATAAATATGATAATCAATATCATGAATAAATTATTTGATAATTAAATATTTAAATGTTCAAGGTGTCCCATATCACTTTGAAAATTTAAATATTCATATACATGAATTAATATATTTTAGAAAACATTAATTGGTGTTAGTATAGATAAAATATGGATATGGATATGATATGTCATAGTGTCTGTATATACACCGAATAAAATAATAAAGGTGCATATTATCCAGAAATGCCTCAATGAAAAAAGATTGAGATGAAGTCTCTTACCTTAAGCTCGATTCCTCGCGTATGTTTCTTGTTCTTCCCGAAAAATAAAATTAGTTTTTATAATTTATTGAGAACCTCTTTATATTTTATTATTTCTTTTATATCACTTGTTATTGTGTTATAGAAATTACATAATTCTTTTGGTTCATATCAAATGCTTTGTCGATATTCGATACATGAGTTGAAATTAAACATGGTATGATCTCACTAGTCCATGTTGTAATAAGTCAATAATATCCAGTATAAAATTCATGACATTATTATGATTTTTTACATAAAATATAATTTTAAATCAAACCATGATGTTTGGTTATTAATAATGAACAATGGTATACTATTGGAGACCATAAGTCGTACGTACACTTTAATAACGTTTCCATTTTCATTAATCCTAATATAAATAAGGTAATTATTTTTTTATCTTTCCATATGGATAATAATATAATTAGAAACATAATAATTATTTAAATATATCTAGATATATAAAACAAGTGATGTGGTGAGTAAAAATTATTCGCATCGCTTCGTGGGGGTGATAATTCACACAAACACCAGAACAACGTTATCATTATTATTTGCCTATACATTAAAAATATATTTTAAATATAATTATTTAAAAATGATAAATATATCATTAATATAATATATAAATATTTATTCCATAATTATGACAAGTCTTCATAAATAGTAATGAAAAACGAACTATGTTGGTTCGCAAGGTGGTAGTCTGTCATACCCACGAATGAAAGGTTAATTTCCCATTTGAGGAAATTGGTGATGGATATAAGTGATATTAGCATAATAAAATATCATTATATTTAGGATACTTTATTTATTATTTATTTTTAAAATAATAATATTTATAGGAATTGGAAGAATAAATAAAACAGAAACACTTAAAAAAATGATACCAGTTATTCGGTTGATCACTTTTGAAGAACAACTTAGCACCTCTAAGAAGGGTGTTTTCTTAAACTAAGTCCTCAAGAACGTGGGTAGGGATTATAGAAATATTTTATGGTAGAGATTTTACAATCCAGATGGGTTTTAAGTGTGATAATTAGGGAATTGTGTGTACATTATTATAAGAGAGGTGATGAACTTCCTTGGAAACTCTTATGATATTAAATTTATTTAAATTCATTTTCTATTACAAATCATACCAAAATAATTCATTTAGAATATAAGATGACTTTGGGACTAATACCCATCATTAAATTAAAATTATACAAGTATTTTATATTTTTAACCCTTTTCTTTTTGATTTAACCCTTATTTAACCTTTTTTATTCTTACCGTGATATCATGTTATTTACATTTTATGGGTTAACGTAATTATCATAACATGTAAAACAGTCAACAAAAGTGTTATTTATGACATATTAGGACATATAATAACCATTTTTATGAATCATATATTTTTTGGAATTTTATAACATTTAATAAAATATTTTATATTTTAAAATACCAATAGGGTCAATTTTAACACTATTCATTAGTTGAATTTTAAAAAATAACATAACATTAAGATAATTTTGAGAAAAATCCATTAAATCATCAAAAACATGTCAAATATATCCATAATATTCTATTATGACATAAATTATATAACATAATAATTATTTTGAAATTCATAAAATCATTTATTTTATTCATTCATTAATTACTAAATTACTACATCATCTTTGTGTCATAATTTAATTTAATTATATAATTTCTAAAAATTATTAATAAATAATCATGATGTATTAAATATTTTTTGATTTTCAATTACTACTTATTTTCAAATAGATCCCTTGTATAACACCATATGAAAATACTTTTCTTTTTGAAAATAAAAGTTTTACACAAATGATTATTCGTTGAATATAATATTATAAAATAATTAATGTCATCCAAGTGGCTCCAGGTGGTCATAAAATCCAAATAAAAATGATCATGGTTGGTACAAAGTCATAAAATAAAATTTGGACAATTTTTAGGGTAGTTTTATATTATTATAATATTAATTTTACCTTAAATTACCCGATTTACCTTTAAATGTGGTAATAAAATTTTTTACAAATGTTAATATTCATAGTGTCCAAAAATAAAAGGAAACTATTTGCATAAATTGTAACGTATGTTTCCAAAAATGGAATCCATTTTTCATAATTCAAAATACATTAGTTTTCATAATTAATTTAAAATCTATCACCGTTGTCAAAATGAGAAAATGAGTTTTTTAAAAGTAAAAACTTTCAAAAGATAGACATGCCTTTATATGTAATTTCAATGATAAATTACTTTCAATGACCAAAATTGTATTAATATATAAAAATATAATTTACATATACTTTTAAACTAATAAAAATGATAATCTAACAATATAAATATATTAGACGAAAATAGATTTTTAAATTAAAATACAGCATTATTAACTATTCATTATTATATGAATTTTATCAGAAAAATACAAAAATTTCATCCAATGTAAATTTTTATATCCCAATTCCAAATAAAAATTTTATTTTTTCAAATACAACATATAAAAATTTCAAAAACTACATTTAAGAGGGTACGCCATTTAAAGGCAGTAAAACTGATTTTTTTTAAAAAATAATTTTTTTATCTGAAAAATTAAATTTATTCGAATATCATGTCTAGAAAACATATAATATGAATTTTAAAAATTAAACTGAATATATTATATATATATTTTATTAATAAAATCTATCTAGAGTGATTTTATTATTTTATAAACACACTTCTTTCCATTTAAAGAGTTTTTCTTTCAGAAAAAAACATGCTTTATATTAAATTGGTTTTTAATTAATTATGAAACAAATAAATCATTATATAAACAGGTGTAATTCCTATTTTCACAATTTAGTTAAAACCATTAATTCTTGTCTTTCTAACCGTTATGAAATAACTAAAATATATAATAATATTTAGTTGACTGATTAAGATGAAAGTGACATTTCATGTATGCTATCGAGCATAATGTTTCCTTGTAAAAACTAGATATATTAAAAATATAATCATTCTTTTGATTGTGAATAAGGTGTTTTAAGAAATCTAACCATCATTAATGTGCTATACATAGTACATTGAACACTAATAAAAATGATCCGTAAACTACATTTAGAGAAGATATATTTTCTTGATGGAGAAGAAAGACATCAAACTTTCCCAATTTTTGGTGCTTCGGATGATACTCAAAAGTTAAAAGATCTGATATTGTGACACATCATTACTTATAATATTTTTAAAAATAAGCTTATAATACCATCGTAATATAATTTCATTGACACAATTATGAAACTGAATCAACAATATTGAAAATTATCCACTCATTCCAAACCGATTCCCCTAGGAAAATTACTTATGAGTGTTTTAAAATGTAGAAACAATGATATATTCGATGATATTTTATATCTAAATAAATATTCATAAGAAAAATAGATATAATATGATTCTTTAGAAAATTGTCTTCTTCCTCAATCTCCAGTTTCTGAAATTCCTTCATCGAAAGATTTTTCTTTCAGATGGCAGCTTCCGGTTGGTGTGCACAAATTTTCAATCCACAAAAAAAAATATGATAGTGGATTCCTATTTAAAAAAATAAAAAAACCGCACATGCCCTTAAGTCCTCACCATCTTACTGACAAAAAATTAACACTTGAAACAAATATTGACAACATCACAATTATCTACACACACATTAATTTTAACAAGAATCTCTTTGTGCAACATCTAGCATCACTCTGTCAATAAGCTGAGAACATGGAATGCACAATAACTCTACTCCAAATATGAATCAATGAGAGAGAATATATCCCAATCATCATATTGATTTTCACCTAAAAACTTATCAAAACCAACGATTTCAACTACAAGCTAAATCAGCTTCGAATTTTGTCAAACATCACTTTTTCATCTTCGTTTAGATACATCGAAGCCCAAATTGAATTCATCCAATGACGTCGGTTCCATGGATCTAGGATCATTGCGGAATTGTCCTCGATTCACCTCTATTAAGATTCAATGGAACTCAACCATCCTTGATTGATAACAAATGTCATCTTGTTGGTGGTAGATGGGATTCTTCCTATCAGAAACCAAGACGGTGATGATGTCTGGCTTCTACAATTCTCAGCGGGATCGGTCGGAATGGTGACAGTGGAATCTCATTGCATCTTTGATCAGTCTCGACCGACTTCTCTCAAAACAATGGTCTATTCTTCATATACATCAATAGGTTCATGGCACCTCCAGCAAGTGATTCTTCTTTAATGGAATTCAAGTTAAAATCTGTGATGGGTTTTTCATCTAGCTTCCCTACAAAGCTAGATAAAATAATTTTGATAATATTAATCAATTGATTAATATTAAAAACAAAATCATGATTAAAAAATAAATACACAGAACACAAAAATTAATAATAAAAAACCTAAAAATTATCACTCAAAAGAAAAATAAATATTAATTTAATAATTTTAGAGAACAAATAAAAATTATTATCAATTTTACAAAATATACAATGAATTACCCATAAATCGACAAATAACCATAAATTGGTTAATTTGGACATTAATATACATAATTATTACATGAAATGATGTGGAAATCACTACAAATAAATACCACATAAAATTCTCTTAAACATAATATATTACTTCTGGTCAATAAATCTTTACTCACATTCAATTTTAGAAAATAAGTCTCAAAATAGTGATGTTGGAATTCACAAAAAAAAATTATTTTAAAATAGATTTTCTCTCGTGAATTCAATCATGTAGTAAAATGTAAAATCAATATCAAAATAAATTTATTCAGTGAAAAAAACAGTTATTTTTCATAAAATATTGGTTTATATTTAAAATTATAAAGATAATTTAACAAATCTCAAATTGCATCCAACTAAATGTCTAAAATTATCTTTTCATCCTGGTATCTAGACTTAGATAATTTAAGAATTCATAATAAATAAACACACCTTTGGATTTTGTGGAGTGAATATTTATTGGTGAAATAAATAACCCATCATAAATATTGATGAATAAATAATTACAATAGTGAAGGAATTAGTTCAATCTAGATTAAGATTTTTCATTACATAATTCATGTGGATGCATGATAAGATTAATTTATATACACATTTTGTTGTTAATTGTTTATAGTTTTCATTAAATTACATGATAATGCATTGGTAGGGGTCTAGTTTTGTAGGAAAAGAGCTTCATGGGTTTCCAAAAAAGAAAAGGAAGAAAATTTACAAAAGAGGAAAAGTACATGTTGTGATGTTCCTTTACATGTTGTGTACCTGAAGATCACCGACTGCCTCAAGTCGTGAAGCCATGCTGTAAACATTACACGAAGCTTGAAGGAAAAATAATCCACACATCATGAAACCAGTCAAATACCCAGGTGAGAAATCCACGAAGAATCCATGCAAAAATCAGATAGAGATGAGGTACATGTTGTGAATAACATTCTCACGTCATGTACCCAGTCAAACATCTTAAATTCGTGAGAGACCCGCACACAATACTAGAGATACAAAATCCATAGAAACTAACAAGGATCAATTCTATACATCATTTTCCTATATTACACATCGTGAAGATTTGTTCCTATTTAATCAATGGAGTGACGTAGCATTTTAGAGCATTTCATACGTGCATCTCTTCTCCCTTTCATCTCTTTTGTGAATCCTTTTTCCCTTTCCCCTCTCAAGATCTCAAACACTTAGTATTTGTGAATTTTTTATTAATCCAAGAGATGTGGAGTCTGCAATATTCAACTCATTAAATTGTCGCCATTATGTTTAGTTTCAATTACTATTTCTCTTTTTCAGGTAAGTTTTTTATTTATAATAATAATTTACTTAGTGGTTGTTTATTTTAGTTACTATTCTCGAACCTTTCCATGATCACAGTTCCATTAATCAATTCATAAAGCATGTTGTCTTTCATTGCGTGATACCAAGCCATGAGTAGCTAAATTTCTTAGGGGTAGGGATCAATCAATGTATCTACATAACAAAATATACCTTTAAATCTAAACTTCTAAACCCTGATTGAACTAGTAACTAAGATATGAACCCCCGGTCTGTTGGATATGAATCTACGGATTACACACAAGAGGGGGGGGTGAATTTTGTCTTTTCAAAATTATTACAATCTATTCAATTTAGACAAATTCTATCCACTATGCTTTAGCACGATTAAATATGCAGCGGAAAAAGTAAAAGCATGAACACACGGATGTATAGTGGTTCGGGGAACAGAAGGCCCCTAGTCCACTCCACCAACGCTCAAATCCACGAGCTTGGCGATTTTCACTATCTGGTCCTCGTTTCCACAGACCTGTTCACAACTGAGTACAGGCAGTTGACACCTTTACATGTTTCAGGCAAACACAGCCTTCCTGGTTCAAACATGAACCCACACAGCTTAGAACGAGAATCTAATCACTCAAAAATAAAAAGGGTTTCGATAAAGAAAACACTTCTCCAGTTGTTCTTCACAATTGCAACAGAATGCATTTGACAGTAGATAGATCGTCGTCTTCAGAAAATAAAGATCTATAAACAAAACAGTTCTGAGTCGATCCAGTTGCAATAGATATTACAAGAAACTTCATAACTTCAGCAGTAGTAGATTCATAACAGATAGTCGATGTAGAACACGTGAATCTGCTATCAAGATCTTCCTTCGGTAATAAAGGTTTTACACTTCTTCTCGATCACCAGAAAAGAACGCCTTCACACAGTCTCTGTTTCTTGCTCGTTAAAAGATCAATCTATATATTTCATACACTTTCCTGTGTATATATATATCCGAAGTTTCCATGATAGAACATATATATTCAAATCTGAGAAAAATCTTCCGCATAAATAGATCCATGAAAATCTCCTTTAGATTCGCGATATTAAAAAATGAAATAACAGAGCCGTTGTAACTCCCCTGAAGAATCGGCATAAAAAGCTCTGTTTAAATCAATCATTAATCCGTTTAAAATTGTCTTTGATTCAGTCAAAGTCGTACTTAAGAATCGGCTCGAAATCCGCTTAATAATCCGCCTGTTTGACCAATGCAAAAGGAAATATTGTCTGTCAAAAATATCCTGACGCCAAACGTAGGGTTGATGACGTGGCTCCAAACGTAGGGTTCACAAACGTAAGGTTCAGAAACGTAAGGTTCAGAACGTGAGCTCAAACGTAAGGTTGAACATACATACTTTCTCTTCAGCATTCAAATGTAGGGTTCATCATCCATACTTTGTCTTGCTTCAACTCTCCGAAGAACGTACGGTTGATTATAAAAGTAAGGTTGATGATCCATACTTTTGAGAAACAAACTCAACACTGAAAACTAACGTACGGTTTCTCTTCCATACTTGTCCAACAACAAAAACGTAACGTTCCTTCCAAACGTAATGTTCTTCTTCCATACTTTTCAACAACGTAAGGTTCAATAACCATACGTTTCAAAATAACGTAAGGTTCCTTAACCATACGTTTCTTTTGACATAAAAAGTAAACTTTTCATCCATACGTTACGTTCATCAATGTAGGGTATGAACAGTGATTCCAGTACGCGCTAAAACTGATCTCGCACTACAGTGATTCCAGAACGCGCTAAAATTGATCTCGCGCTACAGTGATTCCAGAACGCGCTGAAATTGATCTCGCGCTACAGTGATTCCAGAACGCGCTAAAATTGATCTCGGAATAAATGAAGTATGAAATCTCGTTATATGAAATAAATAAATAAAATAAATTCCTGCAAAATACTCAACGAAATAATTAGTAAATAATTAAGGGTATTTGTGAGCATCAAAATCATCATAAAGAGACAGAGTATTATTTAAAATAATCTCCCCCTTTTAAAAAACATTATTTTGAATTGTTTGAAAACAATACATTGCTCAACAATCTCCCCCTTTTTGATGATCACAAAACCCATAAAATAATAGAACTAATTTAATTGCAATATTTATTGAAAAATTAGTTTTATAAAATTTTAGAATTTTGAAAGGATTAAAACAATATTTAACTATAATAAAATCTCTCCCCCATAAAAATAAATTTTCATCTAAAAATAGATAAAAGATAAATGTCGTATATATCCAAATTCTCCCATATATCCAAATTTATTCATAGGAAACAAATGAATTTAAATGTTGTGTTTATCCAAATTCTCCCCCTTTTGTGATATCAAAAAGAATGAAAAATTACGGATTTGAACACATTCAATATTGCACTGAACTATAAGTAAATGCTATAATTAACTGTGTATGAATAAGTGAATTTGTTATACTGGCTAACTCAATCATAAATCAATAAACAACAAAACAAAAAAGAAGTAAGAAAAGAATTTTCATTCACAAGCTTTTATATATAAACGATTTTGATATACAGAGGAATCAAGGTTCATAGATAAGACAGGGAAAAAGGTGTCTATCTCCTTTGAATCGCGGTCTTTATCTCTGTAAACTGTTCTCTGAGCCTCATCATCATCCCATCTCCTAACTTGATGATAAGATCTCTGTTCTCTTGAGTCATATGAATATCTTCAATCAAATTAACTCTGAAAAAACTCATGCATTCTTTCTTCTTTTTCAACAAAAAGAGACAGTTTTTCTGATAACTGATTCAAAAGAATCCTAATCGGTTGCTCTCCAGATGTCAACTGATCCACTAAAAATCTCTGATTATCTAGAAAAACTGACAAAGGGGCACTATTACACTGAAGATCGTGTAATCTGTCACTCATATTGCTCATTGCTCCAGTAATTTCTTGAAATCTCCGAATCAAATCAGTTGAAGAGCCTGATCCACTCACAGCACTGTTTGCAACAAACTCAAATTTATTCTCCATGTAAATCTTCAACTCAGACAAATCATCTTTCTTTACCATCTCTGATTTTAACTGATCAACATCATGCAGCATATCAGTCTTAAACAAATCTACTTTCTGTCTTGAAACAGTACATTCTTTCAGCTTCTAAAACTTCAACTGCTCTATGTTCAGAGAATTTCTGAGACTAACATTCTCAGATTCTAACTGAGAGATACGCTTGTACAACTCAACAACTTTATCTTTTCTCGAATCAGGGGCACCCTGTGCTCGATTCTCATGTCCAGAATTAGGTTGATGAAGCAGGGAAAGTGGTAAGGAATCTACATCTGACTGTTCTTTGTCCTTGTCCTGACAAGGTTGATCCACTGAACTATCTTTTGAAGCCTGAAACTCTTCCACTGAAAAATCTTCCTGAAGTACCTCTGTATTAGCTTCAGAAGTATGTTCATCACGAACAGTAGTCTCTCTGACTTCTACTGATTGGTCAAGAACAATATTTTCATGTAAATCTTGAGGTCGGGCCACTTCTTCACCAGGCACTGCCTCCATATGTTGTTCTTGTTGAATTACTTTTTCAACAGCCACAACAGCAGATTGAGGTTATTTTTGAGTTTCTGTTTGAGCTGCTGGTTCCTCTATCAGTGCAGTCTGCTCCACAACAGCTTCTCTCACAAATGAATAAGAAAGTAACGGTTCAGAGAATTTCAAGGTAGGAGAGATAATTTCTTCATCAATTGACCTCTTCCTTCTTTATTGAAGTCCTTCTTGACTTCTCTCTTCCTCAACTTCCTCCATCTCAAAACGAATTCTCCTTGCCACTGTACTAACTCTTGATTCTGCTTGTCCCTCCTTGGACTTAGCCGGTTGAGCCTGAGCACTTTCCGAGTTTTCCTCAGCTCCAACAGGTAAGAGTTTTCCTTTAATTGTGATCCAGAAGTATCCTACTTTCCTCAATGTTCCAGCATTGAAAACATTACTGTGGTGACATTTCACCCCAGCATCTACCAATATGATCATTCCTCTTTTAAACAAAAACAAAGAAATGAACCTTCTATAAGGGAAAAAGGTCATTCTTGCTTCACTCTGACAGTAGTAACTCAGATATCTTATCATAAACCGAGGAAAATTAAACTTAATATCACACATCAGAAGATACATTATGTACATGTCAGGGTATAGGATTTTCTCCATCTCAGCCATTCTTGGTGCTAAACCAGTCTGAACAAATTTTACCAAAATTTTCTGATCGGGCTCCAAATCCTTAGTAAACATCTTCTTTATCACTCTGGTTCCAAACAGAAAAGAAATAATGTCTTTAGACTTATGTACAGAATCTCCAATATTCCGTAAATCGAAATGAAAAACTCCTTCATGAGGGCAGTTAAGAATTTGACTTATCTCTACAGATGATATTGAAAAGTCCTTATCCTCTATTTGAGCCAATAAACTATCTTCTATATCTCCAAGGCTAAACTAAACAGTTCTAAAGAAATGTCTCATTTCTGCCTCATATAGAAACTCAGAATTTGCACTATTAAAAGCTTGCTCAAGGCTTTGAAACGACAACGCTTGTTTCAACAGTAAATTAGTTTCAAACAGCCACTCTAAATCTATTACTTTACCTTGCAGTATTTTCCGACTAACTACCTTAGGTTTCATTGCAGCACTGCTCTCGGCTTCATCTGGGCGCTTAGTCTTTTCCATTCCAACAACGATTTTTGAAAGTTTGTATGTTTAGGGTTTGAAGATTCAGAAAAGGGTTTTGGAGCAGATGTGCGGTTTTAGGTTTTCGAAAGGGTTTCCGAAAAAGGTGAAGCAGTTTAGAAGGTGAAACGGTTCTGACAGCCTTGATTCCCGTGTAATCACTAATCATTTCTTTTTTTTTAAACAAAATAAAATTACTTATAGCGGGAAACAGAAATTAAGAAGAATTCGAAAACAGAATAAGATTTAAAAAAACTATTTAAAATTAAATAAACCAAACTCCCCCTTAATAAATTCAAACCTTGTCGTGGGAAGTGGTTTAGTAAAAATATCTGCTAATTGATTTTCTGTATTTACAAATTCTAAAAATATATCCTTTTTAAACACATGATCTCTTAAAAAGTGATGTCTTATATCAATGTGCTTAGTTCTAGAATGACTAATAGGATTTTTTGAAATATTAATTGCACTAGTATTATCACATAAAATAGGTGTATTATTGAAATTTAATCCAAACTCCATAAGAGTGTTTTTCATCCACAACACCTGTGCACAGCAACTACCTGCAGACACATATTCTGCCTCGGCTGTTGACAGGGCAACTGAGTGTTGTTTCTTACTAGACCATGATACTAAAGACTTCCCTAAAAAGTGACATGTTCCTGAAGTACTCTTCCTATCTAATCTACAGCTTCCAAAGTCAGCATCTGAATATGAAATTAAATTAAAATCAGAGGTTTTTGGATAAAGCAGAGATTGATAAATAGTACCTTTTAAATATCTAAAAATTCTTTTAACAGCAGTTAAATGGGATTCTTTGGGATTTGATTGAAATCGAGCACAAAGACATACCGAATACATTATATCTAGTCTACTAGCAGTAAGATATAACAAACTACCAATCATACCTCTATATAACTTGTTTTCCACTGATTTTCCAGTTTCATTCAAATCAAGTTTTATATTAGTACACATAGGAGTTGTAAATGGCTTGCCGTTTTCAAGTCCAAATTTCTTAAGTAAATCAGTAATGTATTTGAATTTATTTAAAACATTTCCAAAATCTTTTTGAAATATTTGAAGACCCAAAAAGAAATTTAATTCTCCCATCATACTCATTTCAAATTCTTTTTTCATTATTTCTGAAAATTCATGACAAAGAATTTTATTGGTTGATCCAAAAATTACATCATCAACATAAATTTGAACCAACAAAACATTATTTTTCACAGTTTTCTTAAAGAGTGTTGGATCTGCCAGTCCAACAGTAAAATCATTTTTCAAAAGAAAAGAACTTAGTCTTTCATACCAATCTCTAGGTGCTTGTTTAAGGCCATAAAGA
The DNA here is from genome assembly GCA_963277665.1 of Viscum album. Taxonomy (NCBI): domain Eukaryota; kingdom Viridiplantae; phylum Streptophyta; class Magnoliopsida; order Santalales; family Viscaceae; genus Viscum; species Viscum album. Next base: position 369,692,879 of record OY728160.1, on the reverse strand, counting down.
GATTTAGTAAGTTTGAAAACAGAATCTGGTTTTTGAGAATTTTCAAAACCAGGAGGTTGCTCAACATAAACTTCCTCCATTAAATAACCATTTAAAAAGGCAGATTTAACATCCATCTCAAATAATTTAAAATTCATATAAGATGCATAGGCTAAAAGGATTCTAATGGCTTCTAACCTGGCTACAGGTGCAAAGGTCTCATCATAATCTATTCCTTCTTCTTGATTATATCCTTTAGCTACTAATCTTGCTTTATTTCTAGTTATTATCCCTTGATCATCCTGTTTATTCCTAAAGACCCATTTAGTTCCTATTACTGGATAATCATGTGTTCTTTCAACTAATTCCCAAACCTTATTTCTCTTGAACTGGTTCAATTCATCCTGCATTGCTATTACCCAGCTCTCATCATTTAAGGCTTCTTCTATGGTCTTAGGTTCTTGTTGGGATAAGAAAGCAGAGAATTCAACTATGTTTCCAAGGTTTCTTCTAGTTTGAATACCAGTCTCTAAGTCACCTATCACAGATTCTAAAGGGTGATTCTTTAAGGTTCTAGACTGTCTAGGCATTACATTCAAAGGTTCTTCAGTGTCATGTTCTTCTGAACTGGACTGAATTTCTTTTATATCATTTTCAAAATCATTCTTTAAATTCTCAACTCTCATGTTTTCATTAGAATCAGGTTCATCTATTTGTTCTATCCTTTTCTCAAAAGGATCAGATTCATTAAATTTCACATGAACTGATTCTTCAACAATCCTTGGATTTTTATTATAGACTCTATAAGCTTTGGAGGTTGCAGAATATCCTAAGAAAATACCTTTATCAGATTTTGGATCAAATTTACCAAGATTATCTTTGGTATTCAAGATGTAAACCTTTCATCCAAAAACTTTAAAGTAATTTACTTTAGGTTTTCTGTTATTCCATAGTTTATAGGGTGTCTTTTTCAAAATAGGTCTTATTAGAATTCTATTCATTATATAACAAGCTGTATTAACAGCTTCTGCCCAGAAATATATAGGTAGGCTATATTCATTTAACATAGTTCTAGCCATTTCTTGAATAGTTCTATTTCTTCTTTCTACAATCCCATTCTGTTGAGGTGTTCTTGGAGCAGAGAAGGTGTGTTTAATACCCATGTTTGAGCAAAAGGAATTAAATTCCTGGTTCTCAAATTCTCCACCATGATCACTTCTCAATGAGATTATATTAAAACCTTTTTCATTTTGAATAGATTTAAAAAAACCTTCAAATAAACTAAAAGCTTCACTTTTAAATTTCAAAAAGAAAATCCAAGTAAATCTAGAATAATCATCAACTAATACATAAACATATAATTTACCAGCTAAACTTGCTACTCTTGAAGGTCCAAACAAATCCATATGGATAAGTTCTAGAGGTTTAGTTGTAGCAACTTTATTAACAGATTTGAATGATGATTTGTGTTGCTTGCCAAGCTGACATGCATCACAGAATCTGTCATTTTCAAATTTGAGACTAGGCAAATCAGACACTAGATGTTTCTTAGATAATTTATGTAAAGCATATATATTGCAATGACCATGTCTTCTATGCCATATCCAGGATTCACTTATATTAGCAGTTAAGCAGTTTACTTGTTGTTTACACAAGGAATACAAATCCAAAGTATAAACATTATCAGTTCTGGGTGCTCTAAACTTAAACAGTTTATCATTAGAAATAGTACAACTATTGTTAGTAAAATCAACAGTGTATCCATCATCACAGAGTTGAGAGATACTTATCATATTGTTTTTTAACCCTTGTACATAAAGTACTTTGTTGATTGAGACTGTCTCTGGATCTCCAACTGTTCCAATACCAATAATCTTTCCTTTGGCATTGTCACCAAAGGTGACAAGTCCTCCTTCCTTTCGAGTAAGAGAAGAGAAATTAGCTGAAGTTCCACTCATGTGTCTTGAGCAGCCACTGTCCATATACCATATTTCTTTCTTTCTTTGGTGACCTGCTACCTGCAAAGACATTCAAACAAATTGCTTTGGTACCCATATTTTGTTGGGTCCAGGAGTGTTAGCAAGCAGTGATCTGGGTATCCAGATTTGCTTTGTTTTCTTAAAATTGATTGAATCATATAGATCATTGGAAATATAAGCTTTCTTAATTCCACATATTTGAGGTTGTCTTAGAAAACAGTTTTTAGCTATATGAACTTTTGTTCCACAGAAGTTACAAATAACCTGTTTAGTGCTAGGAACAAAATAATTTTTGTATAACTTAGGTTTTTCTCCTTTACTTCCAATTCCAAACCTTTCCTTTTTAATTACAGTTTTTTCCAAGTATCTCATTTAAGGCGTTTTCTCCTTTTGTAAAAACTAATGCAGCCTTTTTATAAGATTCTACTTCATCCTGTAGAGTTTTTATTTTTGATTCAAAATTAATTTTATTTGAGTTAGCAGAGTTGTATTTGTCAATTAATTCCTTATGTTGTTTTAGCAAAGTATTTCTCTGATCTGAAATAGATTTATGCAAGTTCTTTATAGATTTATATTTTTTAAATAATGAGTCATACCTTTCTTCAAGCATATTGCAGTAAGCTGCAAGTTTTTTATTTGAGAAGCTTGTTTCAGAGTTTGATTCATTATTTGAGTCAGAGGAGTAGTATGAGTGTACCTCATCAGTTTCAGCCATGAAACACATATTTGCTTTTAAATTGGCTTCCTCCTTCTCTAAGCTTGATTCAGAAGAATTACTTGAGTCTTCAGAAACACTCCAAGTAGCTTTCATAGCTTTCTTGTCTTTCTGGTCATAATCATCTATTTTGAAGAATTTCTTCTTCTTTGCATCTTTCAATTTTGGGCAATCCGGTCTGATATGTCCCATATTTTTGCATTCATAACATCTCACTTCCTTGCTATCCTTCTTGAAGGATTTATTGAAGTCTTTCTTCTTACTGTAGAACTTTCTGAATTTTCTGGCTAGCTGAGCCAGTTCTTCATCCGAATTTGAAGAATCAGAGCTTTCTGATTTAGCACTTACTTCTCTGTTCTTCATCTTTCTATCCTTTTGTTGAGAAGTCACTTTCAAAGCAGTATTTTCCCTTTTTATGTAGACTTTATGCTCATTTACCTCATCTTTCATTTCAGCCTCGTACATCATCAATGTACCAATCAGCTCTCTCATAGTTAGATCTTTAACAGAAGTTGATTGTCTGATTGCTGCAGAGATTCCATTCTATCGAGTATGAAGTACTCTCAGTACCTTTAACACTTGATCAGCCTGTTTGATTGGTTCTCCTAGAGCTGTTATATTATTGAAAATTTCTATCAATCTTCCATTCATCTGAGTGATGCTCTCTCCTTCAATCATTCTGAAAGTATCGAATTTTAATTTAGCAGTTGCATATCTCATCTGTCTTACATTATCTGTTCCTTCATAAGCAACAGCTATTGTTTGCCACATTTCATATGCAGTCGGGCATTGAGATACTCTGTTAAATTCATCCGGTCCTAGACCACAGATGATTGCATTCATATCTTTTGAATTCATGTCATACTCAGCCTCTGTAGCAGCACTCCATTTATCGGGATTTTCAGGAATTTCATAGGGAGTCAGAATCTTTGAATAGACTTTGTAACCAAGATTTTTCAGATAAATAATCATACGTGATTTCCAGCAGCCATAATTATCTCCATTAAAGTAAGGTGCTCTGACCATTGACATTCCCTCTCTCGTATCAGCCATGATACACTATGTATAATCTTTAAATACTTCTAGCTTGATAAGACTTTAAAAATAAGAAGCTCCTCCTTTGATACCAATTGTTGGATCTGAATCTACGGATTACACACAAGAGGGGGGGTGAATTGTGTCTTTTCAAAATTATTACAATCTCTTCAATTTAGACAGATTCTGTCCACTATGCTTTAGCACGATTAAATATGCAGCGGAAAAAGTAAAAGCATGAACACACAGATGTATAGTGGTTCGGGGAACAGAAGGCCCCTAGTCCACTCCCCCAACGCTCAAATCCAGGAGCTTGGCGATTTTCACTATCTGGTCCTCGTTTCCACAGACCTGTTCACAACTGAGTACAGGCAGTTGACACCTTTACAAGTTTCAGGAAAACACAGCCTTCCTGGTTCAAACACGAACCCACACAGCTTAGAACGAGAAGCTGATCACTCAAAAATAAAAAGGGTTTCGATAAAGAAAACACTTCTCCAGTTGTTCTTCACAATTGCAACAGAATGCAATTGACAGTAGATAGATCGTCGTCTTCAGAAAATAAAGATCTGTAAACAAAACAGTTCTGAGTCGATCCAGTTGCAATAGATATTACAAGAAACTTCACAACTTCAGCAGTAGTAGATTCATAACAGATAGTCGATGTAGAACACGTGAATCTGCTATCAAGATCTTCCTTCGGTAATAAAGGTTTTACACTTCTTCTCGATCACCAGAAAATAACGCCTTCACACAGTCTCTGTTTCTTGCTCGTTAAAAGATCAATATATATATATCATACACTTTCCTGTGTATATATATATCCGAAGTTTCCAAGATAGAACATATATATTCAAATCTGAGAAAAATATTCCGCATAAATAGATCCATGAAAATCTCTTTTAGATTCGCATTATTAAAAAATGAAATAATAGAGCTGTTGTAACTCCCCTGAAGAATCGGCATAAAAAGCTCCGTTTAAATCAATAATTAATCCATTGAAAATCGTCTTTGATTCAGTCAAAGTCGTACTTAAGAATCGGCTCGAAATCCGCTTAATAATCCGCCTGTTTGACCAATGCAAAAGGAAATATCGTCTGTCAAAAATATCCCGACGCCAAACGTAGGGTTGATGACGTGGCTCCAAACGTAGGGTTCACAAACGTAAGGTTCAGAAACGTAAGGTTCAGAACGTGAGCTCAAACGTAAGGTTGAACATACATACTTTCTCTTCAGCATTCAAACGTAGGGTTGATCATCCATACTTTGTTTTGCTTCAACTCTCCAAAGAACGTACGGTTGATTATAAAAGTAAGGTTGATGATCCATACTTTTGAGAAACAAACTCAACACTGAAAAATAATGTACGGTTTCTCTTCCATACTTGTCCAACAACAAAAACGTAAGGTTCCTTCCAAACGTAATGTTCTTCTTCCATACTTTTCAACAACGTAAGTTTCATTAACCATACGTTTCAAAATAACGTAAGGTTTCTTAACCATACGTTTCTTTTAACATAAAAAGTAAACTTTTCATCCATACATTACGTTCATCAACGTAGGGTATGAACAGTGATTCCAGTACGCGCTAAAACTGATCTCGCGCTACAGTGATTCCAGAACGCGCTAAAATTGATCTCGCGCTACAGTGATTCCAGAACGCGCTAAAATTGATCTCGCGCTACAGTGATTCCAGAACGCGCTAAAATTGATCTCGGAATAAATGAAGTATGAAATCTCGTTATATGAAATAAATAAATAAAATAAATTCCTGCAAAATACTCAACGAAATAATTAGTAAATAATTAAGGGTATTTGTGAGCATCAAAATCATCATAAAGAGACAGAGTATTATTTAAAATAATCTCCCCCTTTTAAAAAACATTATTTTGAATTGTTTGAAAACAATACATTGCTCAACACGGTCTACCCCATTCTTGTGAACATCCCTCACCACAGGATGATCAAACAAATCACCCTTTTCTAATTGGAGTAGACTAAGATATGAACACTAGATTAGGAGACTTTCTACCTTAAATAATCCAAACATAATTCACCTAGGTTGTCGCTATCTCCCAACCATGGAATAGCTACTTCCTAGGAAGAACTTGGAGGCTAAGACCAAAGTCCACTAGTGATCCAAATTTTTTTCGGAGACTAATACATAGGATCTTTTCAGGTTAGAATTAAAGTACATACTTCACTCAGATCCATAAATTGATCCCAACCCCTCGTTCATCACTTAATGTCATCCAAAAATAGAACATATATGAAACTCCAAAATAGGGACTTCTAGAAAAGACAACCCTATAGTTATAGGAATTATATTTCTCCAAAATTCAAAACGACAGTCTCCCTATGGAATCAACCTCATACTAAGTCTACACCACATTCAATTAGTTAGTGAATGTTTGGGACCAAATATAAATTTCTAAATTTGACCCACACATGGAGGAATTAACGCTGCATTTCAGGAACATCAAATTTCTCTCTTCGTTTATGGGGATTCAACAACATTTATAAGAAAAAGAGCTCTATCATTTTTAACCTATGATTACCATTACCGGATCCCCTTTATTCTCATCATTGTGTACATACCAAGTTCCCTTGACTCGATCAAGGAATTTTGAAGTACAAAAACCCTAATACTTTTATCTTGATAACGAAAGGAATTTTTCTTCACTCCGCTGACCAGAAATGGCCACGAAACATTACCCAAGAGACCCAATCCGCCAAACCATCAACTCATACCTGGAGAACCATAGATGTAACCAGAGAAGACCATCATGGACTATGGTTTACCATTGATCCATGGTGTGACACCCATTATAGTTATCCAAAAAAATCTAATACCACACATTTGACATTAAACCACGACTCATTCACATGATCTAGAACATGGGGAAGTTTCTTGGTCTTCAGAGCGAAGACCTCCATGATCAGATATCAAACTTTATGGAAGTATGTGATACTTTTTGCAACCAGGGAGTATCATTGAATGTTATAAGACTTTGTTTCTTCACATTATCACTTAGAGACAAAGATAAATATTTTCTCAAAATCCAATCTCCCATGTCAATTATGACTTGGGATGAGCTCGCAAAAAAGTTTCTTGATAAATACATTCCACCGTTCCAAAGATATAATCTTTAAAAAAACATTTATAACATTGTATTAACAGAAGGAGAATCCACATGGGATGTAATATCTCATAATTTTCATGTATTTTTTAATTATATGAAATTATTATAACACCACACGCTCTAATGTAATGTGATTATGAGGCCTCAGATATCCCAATATAGAATTTTGAACTTTTTTTAAGGTACGTTCAGTAAACGTGCCAGGTGGTTTTTCAAATTTTGAACTGGTGCTCGGATCGAAAAAATCTAAGCGCACCGCTAAACTCGTAATTCCAGGATGCACCTAGAAATGACTTAACCTTATCCGGAAAGGGCTGAGTAGAAAAGTTATTTTTTGAAATTTTTGAGAAAAATAATAATAGAATTTATAAGAATTATTTTTTTGTCACCAATGAGCAGTGAAAGGAGGTTTAGTAGTGTAATGACGAAGATCAGTAATGGAGGGCCATTAATGGGCCATTTGTGATCAAGACATTGTTATCTCAATGGATAATTAAATGTTTCTAATTAATGAGCTTCATTAATGAGCACAACATCACTACAAATATTTTATTTTAATAGGAAAACATGTTGGATTTTGGGGATTAAAAAATGTGGGAAATATTTGAAAAATCGTCGGTGGAATCCTTATCCAATTAAGAATGAAGAAGGAAGCGATGATCATTGGAGGATCAGATCTAGAGTTTGGAAAGTGGTGACGAACGCCAATGACCGCGGATTGACGATGACGTGAATTGAAACCTTCATCATCAGTGGATCCAACAAATCCATGTAGGGGTTTATGCATTCTTTATAATTTAAGATTCATTCCTCATTCGTGAAATTAACAAAAACTGCGGATCAACCGAATTACAGGTTGATCAGCAATTCGTTCATAGATTCAGGTGGTTCTAATGCGGGGGTTTGAGTATGTTTTTTTTCTTTTTTGTGTGGTTAACACTTTCCCTCATCTTATACTCTAACGTTGAGGGTGTATGATGACATAAAAAAGGCCCAAACCCTTCTCTATAGTTTTTTACTATGTTTTCTTCATGGATGATATCTCAAGACGGTGTAAAAGAGGGTATAAGGTCATCACAGTGAAGGGGATGGCCTAACGATTCAGTAGATGCAATAGGTTCATAAAATCGATCACTATAGCGACTGTAGTGGCCTATTGAAGGTACCGTCTGGGGCGGCCATGGGTGGATGGTGCCAGCACACCTATAGGTGTGCTCCGATGGGAGGAGGTCATGGTGGCAAGGAGGTGCAATGCCCATCGGTGCTATGTGGAACAACGGCCTGCCCAGGCCACTCGGGCAAGCTAGTGCACACAGTCCATCGACCGCCTGTAGGAGTTCAAGAAGCCACGTGGTGCCACCACGATCACTTGACCATGGAAATGAGATTGCCTCGCGTCGACTGTGGGGCATACAAGAGGCTGGACGCAGTTATTTGTCGTGTCCCAGCCAGGAAAATCGGGTTCTCCAGTGGACTGGACACACAGCTGAGTGTTCTGGACCCACACAGCTGAATCAGACACGTACCTCCAAGTCAGACACTTTCTACTGGGCTGGACCCGCCATCGGGTTGGACCCATGTCTGACCCAACCGACTTTGTTTCACTAAAATGATCATAACATGCTGATCAGGTGTCTGATTGATGCACCATCTACAGTGCAAGGAGCAATGAAATGTGGTGATCCTTTTGAGATACTCTACTTGAGTTTTGGAAAAAGCTGGAATACAGTCAGGTTGTATTGGACTCAAGTCCAACCAGGTTATTTTTACTAAAAAGCCTATAACATACTAATCGATCATCTAATCGACACATTATCTTTTGTGTTGGAACCCTTATGACCAGAAGGTCCTTTAGGTTACCATAAATTGAGACTTCATGGATATTTAAATATGATCAATGGCTTGAGGATCAGAACCATCATAACTCACATGTACAAGGTGTGGGAATCCAATGGATAGTTGTAATGTGAAGAGCATCTCTCCACGGATCGACAAGAGAGATACCACCCTGGGATTTATAATGGCTCGATCCTCTATGGATCTGAAGGAGAGAAACCATCCTTGGATCGACAATAACATTACCCTATGTGGACCAGAAATAGATCAGACCTCTGTGGATCATAAATAGCATGACCCTCCATGGATCGGCATGAGAGTAACCTAATGTGGATCAGCACTAGAAGGACCTGTCATGGACCAACTGCAGAGTGGCCCATCATGGATTAGTGGTTGAGCGAGACTTTGTGGATCGGCAATAGATAAACCCTTATTGGATTAGTAGCTGAGCCTCTCAACTGAATAAGATGATCTAGTTTATGAATAATCATCTTTATTCCTATTCTTAAAGTTTTATACCTGGTGTGAGATGTCTTTTAATTTGTTCTTTGTGATTGATATCTTTCATTATGGTTTACCTTTGTGGATTTTTGAGAGACCTTAAATGGTATTAGGGTCCCTACTAATTATTATTATACTCACCCCTGCATGAGCTTCACCTACACCTATTGTGTCCTATTCAAATGACAGGAAGCTTGACTGAGACTTGGGGAGCAACAGATAGACAGTGCTCGGAGGTGATCGATAGAGGTGGTGAGCTTCAGTGACTTCAAATAGTGATATGTACCTACTCCTTAGGTAGGATCCTCGGTGGAAATTATCGGGATCATGTTTTTATCTTATTTTTTTATATGTTTATTTTCGATAGATTTGTATACTTCCCCCATTACTTTCAGTACTTAATTTTACTCTCAGTAGTGGTGCCTGGTGTTCTTATTTGTGTGGGTACTCTGTCTGTTTGTGTGCAGGTTTAAATGCAATGCCTTCCTATTTTGAGTTACACCTTTCCAGTGCCAGTCACAAACCCATGGCCTATTAAAGGATGTCTTGGGGTATACATTAAATGGGCCCAGGGGGATGTGTCGTAACAAAGTGGTATCAAATGATGGTTTCTTTTGATTGAAGAACTAAGAGTCTATACTTTTAAATGGGGGAAATAGTCTCATTTTTCATGAGTTCATATTTAAGTCCAGGGAGTCTAGTGTTAGTGCAGAGGTCGAGGTATCCATACACCAAAGTCCCCAAATTCTATATTCCAACTAAGTACACAAAAACACTAGTTTCACATGTTTTGGAAATGTTTTTCTCCTGATCTCTTTTGATTCATCTCACCAGGTATAACATATTTACTATGGTGCATCTATTTCTCTACAGGTTTCCTCCACGAAGAAAACTAGTCAGGATTCTAGTTAGATATCATGGAGATGGTCCACTGAGTGATGAGACATAGATGCATGGACCACTTATAGCGATAGAACCTTCAAGTGGTGTACCAGCAACACAACCACCTGTAGAGTAGTAGATGCCACCTACCCCACCAGTGGATAGTTTAGGCTTATTGAGCATGCTGCAAGAGTTCCAAAAACATTGGACTATGAGATTTTGATGCTCAGGCAACTGAGGACTGGTTGGAGGATATGGAATAACTTTCTTTCTTGGTAGACACACCAGGATATTTGATAGTTATCCTAGATTCTAGCATTTTTCAGGGTACAGTAGGGAGATGGTGGAGATTGATTCTCTAGACACATGAGGAGGTGTCCCTTTCCTAGTTGGAATTTGAGAGCCTCTTCCGGGTGGAGTTTTTATGAGTGGCACTATGCTCTGTGCGTATTCAAGAGAAACTACACATGAAGCAGGCAGTTTGACTGTGGCCAAGTACTCTACGAAGTTTACTAACCTCTCCTGCTACTCCACCGACATGATTTGGGACCCTTTTTTAGGGCCCAAAAATTTGAGAAGGGACTTTTATGGGAGATCAGGGTATCGATGATTTCAATCAACATCCCAAAACAAGATGGAGTGCTAGAGCGAGCACTATTGGTGGAGAGTTTCCTTGTGGAGCAGGCACCAATAGTGAGAGCCACCACTAGAAGACATGTAGCTAAGTCATCTACTTCAGGAAGTAGGAAGATGACATAGAGGTCCAAATGGGCCAGACCTCCTAGAGGATGACCCTAGGACATAGGGTCATAGGTGTGGAGATTGCGAGGCAGAGGAGGTTATTAGAGGAGCAGAATGCATTACTCATGTAGCGAGTCGGGTCACATCGATCATGACTGCTCGACCAGCTGTACTTATGATTAATAGATGATTGAGGGACTGCTGAGGTAGAGGTAGATATTTGACCAAGGAGGTCCGTAGGGTGGAATACATGGTAGGAGAGTAGTCCGAGCAGCAGGCGGTGGGTGATAGTTTGAGGTGTTACCGCCACCACACCTAGGTATCCCACCCAGACCTCAAGGAGCATGCGGATAGGGGCAAGCACAGCTCCAAGAAGTGAATTCTTATAACCACGGTGCTCCAGAGAAGATCTGAGGTATGATATGTGTCTTCTCCACCCTAGATACAGTTTTTATAGACATAGGTGATAGTCACTTCTTCAATTACATGGCTCTCATTCATAGTATAGAGATCCTAGTGGATTCGTTGGCCCATTCCTTATGTATAGTGACTCATACGGGAGGGGATTCGATGATTAAACAATGGTTCTGTCAGTGTGAGCTTACTCTATGAGGAAATAGATTCAGTTGGGATATCCTAGTAGTATCATTGATCCCTTATAGCACCATCTTGGGTATGTACTGGTTATCCAAAATCCATGCTCAAATTGACTATTTTTTGGCATACATTGTGGTGTGTCCTTAGAGATGGCAGTATGTCTTCCTTCACCAGAGAGAGGGAAACCCTTGTAGACCCAGACCGACTTTCTCAGAGGAGGGTGCAGCAGATCACTCAAAAATTAGATAGCCTCACACTCGGTGTAGTGGATGAGAGGATTCTAGGATTTCTTGTAATGGTGGATGAGTACAAAGATGTTTCTATTGAGGATGTTATGGGATTACCTCCTCACATGGAGGTAGACTTCTACATCGACTTGTACCCCAGGACGACACTGATATCCACATGAGAATATCAGATAGCTCCTGTGGAGCACTTCAAGATGAGGATATAGAAATAGAAATTACAGGAGAAGGGGTTCGTAAGGACCATTATTTCACCATGAGCAGCCTCAGTGCTTTTTCCCTAGAATGAAGACAAGAATTTGGGGATGTGTGTGGACTTCCGGTGCCTGAACCAAGTGACCATGACAAACAAGTATCCACTGCCAAGGATTGATGACCAATTTGACTAGATGAAGGGATTGAGTTGGTTCTTGAAGATAAACCTCAGATCTGGATATCACCATCTTCGGGTACTAGCTGAGGATGTTCTAAAGGCAACCATCAGGTACTGATAAAGACACTATGAGTTCCTGGTGATTCCTTTTCTCATGACCAACACCCCAACAGTGTTCATGGGACTCATGAACATGATCTTCCAAGCTTTCCATTACCGGTTTGATGTGTTCATCATTTATGAAATCTTAGTGTACTTCGTGTCAGAGGATAAGAACACTACACACCTACAGATAGTCATGGATACTATTTGAGATAACCAAATTTATGGGAAGCTATCAAAGTGTCAGTTTTGGATTTGGGATATCCACTTTCTGGGACATGCCATCTCAGAGGCTGGATTTCTAGTGGATCTGACAAAGATATAGGCAATTATTTCTCGGGAGCATCGCAGAAGCATTACTGAGGTGAGGAGATTCATGGGGTAGGTCTGTTACTATCAGATGTTCATGTCGGACCTCTCCAGAGTAGTGGCGCCATTATTTCCTTTGACACGGAATGGAATAACCTTCATGTGGATGGAGAAATGTCGGAAAAGTTTCCAGGAGATGAGGTAGAGACTGACTAGTGACCCCATATTGATGCTACCAGAGGAGTTCATTGGGTATGTAGTTTACTGAGAAACATTAGTGATCGGACTGGGGTTTTCCCTATGAAAGAGCGAGAAGTGATCACCTATGGATCATAACAGTTAATACATCATGATAAGAACTATGTGACCCATGACCTGGAGTTAGCAGTAGTGGTCTTTTCCTTGAAGATGTAGCAGCACTTTTTAATTGTTTAACAATTTATAGTTTACTCCAACCATAAGAGTCTTAGGTATACCTTCTCCCAGAAGGACAAAAACCTGAGACAATGGTGATTTCTAGAGTTCCTCCAGGACTATGACTTTGAAATATTATATACTCCTGGAAAGGGGAACATGGTGGAATATGTGCTTAGTAGGAGGACTAATTTGTAGATTCTGAGTGAGGCGACAGAGTAGTGGGTTATGATGCACGTATCCATCATGGATGATGTTAATGTTTCATACCTTTAGATGATGACTGTTACTCCCCCACTCTTAAAACGATTCAGGGGGGAACAACTGGTTGATGATGAATCTGTGGCCTAACGTATTGAGTTATCCTCAGGATGGGATTCTGATAGATTTTCAAAAGGTGGAGAGCATGTCATCCTTTTCAGAGAGAACATTTTAGTGCCAATGAAGTTGTAGGAGTAATTTTTAAGGGATTTCCATAAATCCCCTTTGGTGGAACATCTTAGAGTGGAGAAGATGTACAAGGACCTTCGACGTCAGTACTGGTGGCTGAGAATGAAAAATCAATGGCTAGGTTTGTTTCACAATGTCTCACAGGTTAGAAATTGAAGGCTGAGCCTTAGATTCTATTATGCTTTGTCCAGACACTCGAGGTACCGAATTGGAAATGGGATGGTATCTTGATGGACTTCATGACGGTGTTACCATGCACGTCTTCAGGACATGATTCTATCTGGGTGATCATTGACTGACTCACCATGTCATCTCACTTCCTACCCATCTGGGAGGAGGGATCAGTAGAGCTCTTGGGACACCTCTATATGTAGGAGATAGTGTGGTTCATAGGGTGCCTTTGATGATCATCTCAGACCGTGATGTGTTCTTTACGTCTCGTTTGTGGAAGGGGTTCTATGAGGCATTTGTGACTCAGCTATGCTTGAGAATAGCTTTTCGCCCCAAGATGGGTGTTCAAATGGAAAGGACCATACATAACTTAGCGGAAATGCTTTGATCTTGTGTCCTAGATTTTGGTTTCAGTTCACACAATCACCTACCACACATGGAGTTTGCGTACAACAACATATATCACTCCACCATTGGAATGGCACTATTTGTGGCCTTATACGGGAGACTATTCAGATCACCTATATACTAGACAGACCCACAGTGGATAGAAATCATGTGTCTGGAGTAGGTATGAGATACTACTGAGAATGTACAGATCAACCAAAAGTGGATGAGGACGGCATAGAGAAGGCAAAAGTCTAATGCCGAATGATGATGAAGACCCATGGAGTTTGAGGAGGGTGATCATGTGTTCCTTTGGGTCTCTCCTCAATGAGGATTATAGATATTTGGCTTGGGTGGAAATCTATATCTGAGTTTCATTAGAACTTTTAAGATCCTGAGTAGAGTTGTGGATGTGTCTTACCACCTATATCTTCCCCCAAAGATGCACTGGGTGTATAATGTTTTCCATGTGTCGCAACTAAGGAGGTACATGCATGATTCATCACCCATTATTGACTACGGTGAGCTAAACATTGATGATGGGGTGACATTTGCAGAGTTCCTAGTCAAGATAGAGGATCAACTGGAGTGGGTCCAATGTTGGTGGTCAATTCCTCTGGTTTGATTTTAGTTACAACATTATAATCTCTAGGAGAGTACATGGGAATGGGAGGCTTAGAATCATGATCAGTGCCCCAATTTTTTTCTTTAGTTATTGTTTTGGATTTTGGGGATATAAATCCCTAAGTTGGGGAGAATTTAATGTCTTGGAATTTCTGTGTAATTTTTTATGATTATATGGAATTATTCTGAGACCACATGATCTAACGACACGTGATTCTGAGGCCCGGAGAGTCTGAAAAGAAATTTTGGGTTTTTTTAAGGTACATTCAGCAAACATGCCAGTGGGTTTTTCTAAATATTGAACTGGGGATCAGATAAAAAATCCAAGGGCACCATTGAGATTGGAATGCCTAGAGTTTTCTGTAAATGACTTAACATCGGATGACAAGGGCCGAGCGGAAAAGTTATTTTTCTGAATTTTTTAAAAAATAATAATATAATATAATTGAATTATTTTATGTTTTTTCTCACTATTGAGAAGTATATGGAGGTGTAGCAGTTCAATGACAAGGATAATGAATTAAGGGTTATTGATGGATAGTTTTTGACTTCGACACTATTATCATAATGGCTCATTAAACGTGTCTCAGTAATGAGCGTCATTAATGAGTGCAACGTCACTACAAGTATTTTCTATTAATATGGAAAGGTGTTGGAGTTTAGTGATTAAAGATGAGGTGATTCTCTGAAAACCTGCAAATAGAATCCCTATCAAATAAAGAACAATGTGACGAACGTTGTAGGATTGGATTTGGAGGTTGGAAATCAGCGATGAACACCAACGACCGCGGATCGATGATGATTCGAATCACTTCCTTTTTAATTAGTGGATCCAAAAAATCCAGGTAGGGGATTATGCATTCTTTTTAATTGATAATTCTTTCCTCGTTCTTGAAATTAACAATGAACTCATATCAAAAGACTAATGGTTTGATCTGTGATTCGTTCATTTTTTTTGTGGGAGGTTCTAAGGTTGGGATTTGTATTGGGGTTTTACTTTTTTTGTGTGGTTAACACATTCCTCCATAGATAGACTCTGACGAGGAGGGTGCAAGACTACACAAAAATATCCCAGACCCTCTGCCATAATTGTTTATTGTACATTATTCTTGGATTATTTTTTGAGATGGTGGAAAAGTGTGTTTTGAGGCCGTCGCAACGAAGGTTGTGGCCTAACGATTCTGTAGACGTAAGCAGTTCGAGAAAAAGACCAGTGGAACTACTCCGGTGGCCCATCAATGGGACCGCAGTCGCACCGACACCTGGAGGGGGCGGCCAACGGTGGCTTGCATCAGCTTGTGGCGGCATCTGGCTGTGGCGGTGAGGAGGTGTGGCACCTGTCGGTGTTAGGTGGAGGAGTGGCCCACCCGGGCTGCTCGGGCAAGCTAGTGCATTCTATCAGTTGACCGAATGCAAGAGTATATTCGGCCGCGTAACATAGCCTTGGTCAGTTGACTATGGCGAGGGGGCCACCCCGCCTTGATCATTGGGTGAGAAGGCCGGAGCCATGACTCAACAGGTCAAACCCACACTGTCGGGCTAGACCCACCCTGACGAGCCAGACCCGTGTCGCTGGGTCGGACCCACCATCTGGCTGGACCCGCCGGCCCAAAAGGCCGCTGGGCTAGACCCATGCCAGACCCACACCAGACCCCTAGACAGGGTCGAGTCAGGATGGCCTGACCAGGTGGGACTGAACCCAGACCCGACCAGCCCTGTTTCAAAGAAACAATCATAACTTGCATAGCGGGCGTCAGATTGACTCTCCTTCTGTAGCGTAAGGACCTTTGCAATGAGGCGGTCCTTTTGAGGTACCAAATTTGTGTTTTGGACAACATTAAAATAAGTATCGGTTTGATCAGACTCAAATCCAACAAGTCCCTTTTTACTAAAAAGCATAAAACTTATAAGCCATATGTTTGATCAACACACCGTCTGTTTCATTGCACCCTTATGACAAAGTAGTTATTTGGTTACCTCTAAGTGAGAATTTGTGGTGGTTGAAATAAAACTGATGGATTGAGGAGAAGAACCAATAGAACTCATATGTACATGGTGTGACAATCTTGTGGCTAGTTATCAGGTGAATAGTGACCCTCTGTGGATCAGCAAGAGAGCGACCTTCCATGGATCAACAATGGAACGATCCTCTATGGATCATCCATAGAGTGACCCTCCATGGATCAGAAATATCACAAGTCACCATGGATTGGAAAGATGGATACCCTCCAGGGATTGACAGTAGCGCGACCCTCTGTGGATCAACATGAAAGTGACCTTTTGTGGATCATCTATAGTGTGACTTGTTGGGGACCTTCCATAGAGCAACCCATCATGGATCGGTAGTAGAGTGGCCTTTTGTGAATCGACAATGGATCAAACCTCCTCGGATTGGAAGCCAGGCCTCTAAACAGAATAATATAATCTAGCTTATGACTAATCGTCTTTATTCATGTTATTTATGTTGTATAATTGGTGTGAGATGTCTTTTACATTATGCATTGTGATTGAGATATTGCTTTTTGGTTTACCTTTATAGATTTATGGGAGACATTCATGGGTCTTGGGGTCCCTACTATGAATTGTAATACTCACCCCTGCACGGGCTTCAACTACACCTATTGTGTCTTGTGAAGATGATGAATATCTTGACTGAGACTTAGGGATGCAGGGATAGATGGTGCTCTAAGGTGATCGATAGATGTGGTGAGATGAAGTGACGTCAGATAGTGATATGTGCCTACTATTTAGGTAGAATACATGGTGGATGATGTCCAAATATTTTTTTCTTTCCTTTTATTGTAGGTTTCTTTCTGTTAGTCTTTTATACTGACCCCTTTAATTTTAGTACTTAATTTTACTCTGAGTAGTGGTGCCTTGTGTTTTTCTTTGTGTGTTTACTCTGTCTGTGTACATACATGTTTAAAAAAAATGCCTTCCCATTTTGTTTTACAAATTTCCAGTGCTAGTCACCAATTCCTGGACTATGGAAGTCAGGCATGAGGTAGTCAATATAAGGAACCCAGTGTAAAAAACCTATGGTTTTAGAATGGGTCAGGATTCTTACCTTGTTTAAATTTTGGACTTGTTTCTGAGAAAACTGGGAAACACTAGGAAGTTCTCGAAATTTCTAGACTATACACCATGTAATCTAAGGTACAAGTCATGTATGGATTAGGTGAGTATCGGCCATGTGTTCGTCGAGTACATGTCATGTGATTAACATGTAAAAATTTCCTACTACACGGAGTGTAGTGTTTCTTGACACACCGTGTATCCTGCCTTCTGTGTGCTGGATGAGTTCAAGTTGTCTGTCAACCCGTGTCATGTGTCCAATCTATGTTGCTTCCCTACTTAAGTCGGAGTATGGATACGGCCACTACACAGTGGGTAGTCCTTAAATAGACGACGTTCATTTTTTTTATTCGATTAAATAAAATATCATCACGTCTTATTTGGGAAAATAGCTTCTTCTTCCCCAACTTCATAACAGTTCCATTCTGAAGTTCCGATAAATGTTTCTTATTCTAGAATCATCATCTGATGTTTGTTCTTCAATCTGTAGGTGGATACGGGATCGAAAAAGCGTTTCTAAACCTACGAACCCTATTTCGTTCCAGTTTCTTTTCCTTACATGTCTCAGTTTACATCCTAGTGGAATTTTCAGGATTTGAAAGAAACGTAGATATACAAATATCGTCTTTGAATTGGAGCTCGATATCATATGTCCCAATGTTTATGATTCTCAGGTAGGTGGTGCGTTCTTTCTTTCATGTTTTTGCAAACCTATGGCTGGTGCATCTTAATGTGTGTATTTTTTTATTTTGAGGGTGCCCAGATTATATATGCTATTACATATTGAATAAATTTTTAGACCCATGGGATGCCCTTGGGCATGCCTTATTTCCTATATTTCTTTAGCAAGGTCCTGCGAGAGGTTAGGGATTATTGGGACATTTTGGTTTGGGTTCCAAAATGGTTATAATTGGTTTTCATTGTTTAGAACTGGTATGTTAAATCTAGTAAAGCATGATTACATTGTTTAGAGGCATTCAAGACGTCAGTGTTGCTGTGTGATAACCGTTGGGTTAGTGAAAATTCAACTGTTAGATTTTTTTGCCTGTTTATGTGATTCATTTTGAAGTGTTATATATTTAATTGGTGAATTGTATATATTGGATCCCTTTGGGTTGAGTTGGGGATGGACCAGATATTATTGAGTGATGCTGATCACAGTTTGGGATTAGACCAGGTTACATTGGGTAGTTCTAGCCACGGGATTAGGCATCATAGACGTCGGCTTGAGGTAGGGTGACTGTCAGGTTAGGCATGGCCTGGGTTACTTGGATGGGAATACCATCAGACTTGAGCGGCATGGTCGCAGGGGCACAAGGTGTCCGAGAGGTTGTGTCTTCAGTACAATTTTGGTGATTACCGCTCACCTGGAACATTGAGTAGAGTGCACACAGAGAGGCTCTATGATGAGGTGGCTTTGACCACTCATGTGGGTAGAGGCCCCTATTAGTTGCAGTTTAGGTAATATTGGTTTGGTGGTTCTTGATGTAGGAATCCATATGGAAGGTGAGGAGCGTTGAAGGGATAACATTGAGGCTATCGGGTTGGGGGCAAAGGCTCTCTGATATTTGAGTGAAGACCTCATTGTTCCTCCGGTTACCTTATTTGAGGGTAGACATCACTATTCCTCTGGTGAATTATTTTAGGATAAGAATCATTGTTCATCTAAGCTACTATTTCATGGCTGGGCCTTTGGTATGTTGGTACTTGAGACACACGGTGTCAGGGGGCACATGGTGTCGGGTTACATGAAATAGATTCTAACATTGGCCGAAACAGGTGACACTCCATGGTAGCTGCTGAGCACCAGTGGAGTTTGTGTTTGTTTGTGTGCATCATACTGTTTCTAGTTTTCATTATAAATATATTCCTAATTAAAAACATATATTAGGAACACATCATTGGGTGGTATCCTTATGAGATTTGTCTCACACCCTACACATTCCCTTCAGGACACGTGTAGAATTTATGGATTTACGTGCATGGAAGAGGTTAGCTGTAGGAGCTAGACTGCATTAGCTATTTCATGGAGATGGTATAGACCTTGAGGTCTTTCCGAGCTGGTGTTTACATTGGTTTTCTTTCTTTCCTATATCAGCATGCTTACCTTGTTAATTGTATTTACTGTTGGTTAGCCTGTGGTTCCCTTCTTTATATATTGACTTGCTATAGACAAATTATTGGTTTGTCTAGTAGTTTCATGTGGTGATCAACATGTTGTTCTATTTACTTTCGGATGTTGTTTTTTATATTTATTGCTTCCGCTCTTTATCGATATTGGTTGTGCTTCTGCTCTGCGGGTTTGGTTCGAGTCTGTTGAGTCATTTATCTCACTATATATTTATTATTATACATTTACTACTACCATTATTACCCTTTGAGAGGGTATAGGCACCCCACTATACCTATAAGACCCTCACTAGTAGTTGGTAGCCTTTGGTATTTGGGGAGATGCGCCTAATGTAGTAAGACCCGACCCGTTTAGCACTGTTCGGGTGGCTGTTTGCGTCCGGGTTTTTACATAGTGGTATTAGATGAGTCCTTAATAGGGATTTTGTAGTAGTGTTTTATTGGATGCTAATGAGATTGAGGATTTTATTTTTATTTCTTTTAGTTTTACTATTTGGGATATGGTAGACTAAAGATAGGTTATGACTGGAACTGAGTTTCTAGCTTGTGCATGGGTTCCTGCAGCCCCAGCTATGAGGGATGGACAATGTCCCCATGGATGGGAACTGTTGTTTACATTTTTCTCAGATTACAGTTTATACGATTTCCACCTCGGTGGCTCACATGGTGTGTGATGTTATTGATTGTGATATGTGACCCTTTAACCGATGTGGTAATGGAGAATTATGCATTGGCCTGGTATGGTAAGGCTTGTTTGTTTGTCTTTTGATAGGTATATTTTTTAGGGTATTTCAATTTCATAACTACATGTATTCTTTTTGAAGTGGTAATTCCATGTGAATAATATAAAATTTCCATGATTTGTATGTGTGGAATGTGAATATATTAAATTCATGATATAATTTATTTTTAATTGCATTGTGTAATGAATTGATGATAATATATATTGAGACTTTCATGTGGTAGGGTATTTGAGTCTGGCTCTTGTACGAGTAGGTGCGTACAATGGTTGAGGTGATTTTGATCATTAGGATTATGTGACTTGGTCATTGGTTTGAGGCAATGTTAGTTGTCAGGACGGGCATGGACCGAGGTACTTTTGATACATTTCTCTGTTGAGGGCGGGTAAGGAGGCCATGAGGCTGGGATACCATGGGAATGGGTTCCGATAAGGGAGAGTAAGGGTAGTTTTTTTATGCTACCTCTTTACTGCTTTCCTTATCTACGATGAATATATATTGTTATATATATATATATGGGTTTTATGACCATTTATGGTATTCAGTGGGTTATTTTTAGTCGACTCAGATGGAGTGTCAGGTGAGAGATGATACAGTGCCGCATAACTAGGTTTAGGATCTGGTGCAGGTAGAGTAGGAGCCGCATGTATAGGCTTAGGGACAAGATTAGGTTCAGGATCCAGTGCAGGCAGGACAACAACCGGGTTTGGCAGCCTTCATACCATGGATCGACGAGTAGCTCTGATCTTTCCTGGTACGGGTCTTACAGGGGATCGACCGAGGTTCGCAGGGCACAGAGCCATCTATGGAATATCTGACGCGAGAGTTCCAGCCATAGAAACCGCCACTTTTTCAATGTGAGGGAAGTCCACAGGTGGCTGATAACTAGATAGAGAGCATGTATATGATCTTCGAGTTGCTCGTGATGCCTCTTGGGTGGAGGGTTGACCTAGTGACGTACATGCTGAGAGGACCAATGAAGAGCTAGTGGGATGAGCAGGTTCATGCTCGCAGGCATGAGGGACTAGCATGAAGAGACTTCGAGGACGGGTTTTTTGATAACATTTATCCAAAGACATTGAGGTCAAAGAGATATTTGGAGTTCTTAAGCCATATTTAGGGATACATGTTTGTCAGGGACTATGAAGCTACTTTCATTAAGTTGTCTCGATTTTCTCCTGGTATGGTAAGCGATGACATGGCTAGGGTGAGGTGCCTTGAAGATGGATTATGACACACAATTTGGATCAAGGTGAATATCTTCAGGCTGGGTTCATTTTAAGAGGAGGTGAATTAGGCACTCAAAGCATAGGAAAACTAAAGGGAAAGGTCCCAGGTTGGTCAGGGAACACTTTTAGGTGATGGTTCAGACAAAAGAAAGTGAGGACGGGATGAGTCCCATTAGGGCAGTCAGACCGAGGAATCAGCTATACTACCTCATAGCAGTTCTTCAGTGGTTTTCTTTCAGTGTAAATAGCCAAGACATGTTAGGACTTGGTGTGAGAGGCATCCAAAGGAGTTTCATGCGTGTGGAAAGGTTTGGCATCTTGATAGGTTCTGCAGGCATCCTTCTTAGATAGCCGAGATGCTGGGACCAGGATAGACTGTGGCATATGGGGTTGGTTGAGGTTTGGTACCAAGAGAGGGTAGCCGAGTTTTATCTACACACAGAGGACGTGACTGGGACAACGGGTTCCAGTTGAGGGTCCAGTGGCTGGTGAATGGAGCGACACCATAGGGAGTTCATGCATCATTCAACCGTACATCAGGTCAGTCACCGTGGTGATACCAGGGGCTAAGCAGGCTTGTGAGCCAACGATGGTTAGAGGTACACCCCGTGTGTGGCCATGAATTTCAAATTTCATTTTGGCATGACCAATTGAGGCATGTCTATTTTGAGTCCAGGAGGTTCACATGATCTATGTGGACTGACTAGATGTTGGTCAGTGGGATTGGCACCATATCGGGTCCATTATATGTTTATATATATGTATGAGATTTTGTGTCATCAGGGCATCGGGGATGCGGGTTACATGAGGTGCCTTGGGTATCAGGGCATAGAGGATGAAGGTTACTTGATGTTCGTTGGGAATCGAGGCATTGAGAATGTGGGTTACTTGAGGTGCTAGGTAACATGTTCATTTTGAGCATCAATGGGATGTGTGGACCTCGTAGAGGTAGACACTGATGAAGTGCGAGATATGTTTGGAGTGTCAAGAATGACATAGGAACACCAATGAGGCGCAAGGGTGATTATACATCATGAGAGGACCATGAGTCTAGAAAAAGGTTAGTGAACTTTTTCATTGTTGAGTTTTGTAAGGTTGAGACTAAGTTAGCCAATTACTAAGGTGGGGAGCCCCATTAGTATTTTTGTCTTAAACCTTGAGACTCGTGCAGTTCGGGTTACTTTGGTGGGGGTGTTATGTTCGCTGTTATCTCTGTGTTTCATTTGATATCTCAAGAACAAGCCATGTTAAGGTGGGGAGATTGTAAGAACTTGGGTTTTTAGAACATGTCAAAATTCAAACCCAATTTGAATTTTTGACTTCCTTATGAGAAAAAAGGGAAAATCTAGGATGTTCTGAAAATTTCTAGACTACACGCCATGTACTCTAAGGTAAAGGATGTGTATTTATTAGGCAAGTATTGACCATGGTCTCGCTAAGTACATATTTTGTGACGACATTGTAGAAATTTCCTACAACATGGCGTGTAGTGTTGCTCGACACACCATGTATCCTCCCTTTAGTGTACCGGTTATGTTCAAGGCGTGTGTAAACCTAGGTGGCATGTCCAAGCCATGTGGGCACCCTGCTTAAGTTAATGTTCAAAAAGGACACTACAGGATGTGTATTTCTTAAATTCACATCATGTACTTTTTTTCTCTTAAATGAAAGAGCATCGCGTCTTATTTTGGAAAATATCTTATTCTCCCCCAACTTCGGAACAGGTCTATTCCGAAGTTCTGAAGAACGTTTCTTACCCTAGAATGATCATCCGATGTATGTTCTTCAATCCATCGGTTGTTTCAGGATCTCAACAGCGAGTCTAAACTCAGACACCCTATTTAGTTCCTGTTTCTTTGCCTCACGCATCGTCGATTCCATCGAATTGGAGTTGTCGAGATTTGACGGAAACGTAGATCTATGAATATCGGTATAGAATTAGGGATCGATATCAAATGTGCCTATGTTAACAAGTATCAGGTAGGTGGTGCATTCTTTCTTTCGTGTTTTCGTAGATATTTGGGTGTCACAACTTAAAGTGTGCATTTGGGTATTTTGAGTGTGACCCTGTTTTATTAGCTATAACATAATTATTAATTTTTTAGAACCATGGGATGTCTTTTTCCATGACTTATTTCCTATATTTCTTGATCAAGGCCAGGTGAGAGGCCGAATCTCATTGGGAAATTTTGTCCTGGGTGGAAAAATGGATATAATTGGTCTTCATTGTCTAGAACAGGTATGTTTAATCTAGTGAAGTATGATTCCGTTGTTTAGAGTCATTCAAGAGCTTAGTGTTGTTGTGTGATAACCATTGGGTTAGTGGAAATTCAACTATTATATTGTTTTTCTTGTTTATGTGACTTGTTTAGAAGTGTTATATATGTAATTGATGAATTGAATATGATATAACCCTTTGGGTTGTGTTGGTAATGGCCGGGATATTCTTGAGTGATGTTGATCACAGGTTTGGCTTGGGCTGTGTTACATTGGGTAGTTCTGACCACGTGATTGGGCATCCTGGATGTTGTCTTGAGGTAGGCTGACTGTTAGGTTGGGCATGGCATCGTTTACTTGGATGGAATGTCCATCGGACTCTATAGGCTTGGTCGTAGAGGCATGAGGTGTCATATAGGTTGTGGATTTTGTATTATTTTGGTGATTATCGCACACCCATAACATTGAGTACTGTGCACACAGAGAGACACTGTGATGAGGTGGTTTTGACCACTTGTGTGGGTTGAGGCCCCCCTTAGTTATAGTTTACGTACTATTGGTTTGGGGGTGCTTGCTGTAGGAAGCCACGAGGAAGGTGATGAGCCTTCAGGGGATAACATTGAGGCTTTCAGGCTAGGGGAAGAGGCTCACTATTATTTGAGGGAAGACATCGTTGTTTCTCTGGTTACCTTATTTGGGGGTATACATCGTTGTTCAATTGATTTCTTATTGAGGATAGTCATCACTGCTCCTCTGAGCTACTGTTTCTTGGGCGTGCCTTCGGGACGTCGGTACTTGAGACACACTCTATCAGGTGGCACATGGTGTTGGGTTACATGACTGAGATTTCAGTGTCGGCCGAAGTAGGTGACACTCCATGGTGGCTGCTGAGAACCTGTGGAGTTTTTGTTTTTTTTTTGTATGCATCATATTATTTATGATTTTCATTATAAATACATACTTTCTTAAATAATTATATGAGGAACGCACCATTGGGTGGTATCCTACTGAGATTCATATCAAACCTTGCATGGTCCCTTTGGGACACACGTAGACTTTATGGATTTATGTGGACGAAAGAGGACTTCTTCGGGAGCTATACTGCATTAACTATTGCATGGAGATGGTTTGGACCTTAAGTTATTTCCTAGGTATATTTTACCTTGTTTTTCTTTCTTTATTGTATCAGCATGCTTACATTTTTAATTGTAGCTACTGTTGGTTAGCCATTTGAACATTTTTTTTATATTGGTGTGCTATAGAATCATGCTTGGTTTGTTTAGTAGTTGAAAGTGTGGATCAACATGCTGTTCTATTTACTTTTTTCTGCTACTGTTTATATTTATTGCTTCTGCGGTTTATCGATATTGGTTGTGCTTCCACTCTGTTGGTCTGGTTCAAGTCTATTGAGTTGTTTATTCCACTACATATTTATTATTATACTCAGACTAGTTCCATTATTACCCTCCATGAGGGTATAGTCTCCCCACTATACCTATAAGACCCTCGCTGCAAGTCGGCAGTATTTAGCATTCGGGGAGGTGCACCTAAGGTAGTAACACTCGACATGTTCAGTACAATTTAGGTGGTTATTCGTGTCCGGGTTATTACACCCAGAGGATGGTTCCTAAATGGGAAGCATGAGATCGATTCAATGAACTAATGAGGAAGTTTCCAAATCACGGACTCAATACTTGGATTCAAATTCAAACCTTCTATCAAGGACTCCAACCAACAACATGAACAGTCATTGATGCTATCGTTGAGGGAGGTTTGATGTTTAAAACACCCAACATAGGAAGATCAATTTTGGACAAAGTATCCCATAATTCTAGTTTTTGGAAAGGTGACAATGGACCACAGTGACGTGAAATACACATAGTTGATGAAACCATCCTGTTATTTGTGCAAGTCGAAGCGTTAACTAAAAATATTTATTCATTTCAAACCCCAACCACACAACCCCTCCTGCACCTATCATGGAGATTAAGTCTTGTGAGATGTGCAGAGGACCACACCTATATTAACATCTCAAAGTAGGGTATGAAGAGTTACCTGATTATAATTATGTTAATTAAAATTAAAAAAATCATTGATTTTAGGAGCAACAACAACAACCGTTTTATCAGCAAAGGCCTGCTCAGTAGTAGCCTTAAAATAATCAAGGATATTTTCATATATTTAATTGTCATGCTTAGTTTCAAAACCATGGACCACCAGGATATCCACCAATAAACCATATCTTGAGACCAAAACATTATACATATACACAATAACACTTTCCAAGGCCCCAACAGAAACAAAAATTTCCACCCTCCCAACCAAGACCACAAAAACCACCTCCACCACTAGAAAGTAACTTATAGAACCTCCTGAAATAATTCGTTAAAATGTCATATCAAAGTACTACCACACATGAGATGGAGATGAAAAAACAGTGAGCATATTTGAGGAACTTAGAAATTCAAATGGATCAGATCTCAAAAATGTTATCTGAATGATTTCCAGGTACTCTACCTAGAAACATTGATACATACCCACATGAATAAACTAAAGTTTTATTTATGGGGAGCATAAAAGTGTTATACTTTCAAAAAAATGGAAATAAATCCACATGAAGAGCCCAAGCAATAACAAAAATAAGTAGAGGATGTTTTTCTCATAGCACCACAAGAAGCATTAGCTGCTGGGAAGGAGAAAGCCCTGGAAAAACAGATGGAACCCAGTTATGTAGCCTCACCTCCATACAAACCACCTCTTCCCTTTCCATAATGAGTGAGGCAAGTTAGGTAGGAATCTCAGAAAAACAAAGTTCCTCAAAATTTTTAAACAATTGCATATTAATATTCCTTTTTCTCAAGTAATCGCTCAAATGCAGTATAGGAAAAAAATTTCAAAGATTTGATATCAAAAAATAAAAAAATAGAATATCTAGGATTCATATCAATAAGAGAAGGGTGATATGCTGTTATACAATAGAAAATCAACCAATGATGAGAGATCCTAGAAACATTTCAATCTATTGTGCGATAAGAGAGTGAAAATTTGGAAGAGAACTCTTTAATCATGGAGAAAACGTAAACCTGATTTTGTTGAGTCGTTTCCACAATATAGGACACCAAAAGATTAAGACAAAAAGGGTATCATTGTAGTTATCTTATCATTCAATTAATTACCCAAGTGGTATTCTTGAAGATGTTCTGTTTAAAGTTGGAAAATTAATTTTCCTGGTAGAATTTCTAGTTTTGAACATGGAAGAAGAAAGAGACATACCAATAATTCATAAAAGACCCTTCCAAGATACATGAATGTCCTTGATTTATGTTCATTAAGGACGTCTCATATGCATATTCAGAGAAGAAAAATTAGTGTTTAACCTGATAAAAGTATAATAACATTCAAATAATACTGTAGATTGTAACTTCATCACTTTCACTCATAATGGAGGGGATGACATGGATATTGAGAAAGATATCAATGATTCATGTTTATAAAAGGAATAAGATTATGATGTTTTAGAAGACATATTTATTGAGAATCACAACAGAGACATCATGCCACCATTTATCCCATCCATTATTCATCCTCCCCAGTTGGGCATGAAACCTTTCCCAAGTACATTGAAGTAATCTTATTTATGAGTCCTTATCTTCACCCATAATCATTAGTGTCGAACTACCCTAGAATTAGGAATAAAAACTAGTTTATGTCCTAAATATACACAAGCAAATCAATTGTCTGTGGAGTGATAGATGTTAGGGGAATAAATCCATCAGAATGTTATCACACAATTCTATTTTAAGATGATGAAAACCCAAAAATACACCCTCATAGGAGGATCACACCACCTATAAAAAAGGATGTAAATAATGAATTACTAAAGCTTTTGAAAGCAGGAATAATCATTCCTATATCAAATAGTGAATGGTGAGTCCCCTCCAAGACATTCCCAAGAAAAAAGTACCCATAGTAGAAAGAACAAATCGTAATGAGATCATGCCAACACACACCATCATTGGACGGAGAGTTTGTGTAGACTAAATATGTTTGAATGGAGCAACAAGGAAGGATCATTTTCCCTTACCATTTATGGATCAAATTTTAGAGAGACTAGTAGGGAATGAACTGTACTATTTCTTGGATGATTATTCTGGATACAATCAAATCACAGTCGACCCTACTGACAGGCCTAAAACCACCTTCACCCACCCATTTGGTACTTTCACATATAATCACATGTCATTAGTTATGTGTAACGCACCAGTAATGTACCAAAGATGCATTAAACACATCTTTCATGATATGGATGAAGAATTTCTTGAAATATTCATGGATTATTTATCAGTCTATGGGAAATAATTCAATGTATTTCTACAAAATCTAGAACTAGTCCTCCAATGCATTGAGGAGAGTAGATTAGTGATAAATTAGGAAAAAATTCACTTCATGGTCCAAGGAGGAATTGTACTAGGGTAGAAGATATCTAAATAAGTTATTGAGTATGATCTAGAAATGATAAAATTTATCAATGATCTACCTGAACCATCAACCATTAAAGGGATTAGAAGTTTCCCTTGGAATTTTGGGTTCTATAGATGCTTCATAAAATATTTTTATAAAGTTTCACTTCTATAGAAACACTTTTTGTAAAAGGGTAATACCTTTGAATTCAACAAGAACTGTTGAAATGATTTTGAAACACTAAAAAACAGTCTGATTGCGTCTCTAGTTATCATTACACCAAACTGGGAAAATGAGTTTGAGCTTATGTGTGACACTAATGACCTAGTTGTAGGAGATTTTCTTGGACAACACATTAAAAACACCTTCTTTATAATCTATTATGACATCCATACTTTAAATGAATCCCATGAAAATTATATGACTACAGAGAAGGAACTCCTAGCCATCATCTTGGCCATCTAAATGTTCTATTCAAACATTTTTTTTATTCAAAGACCTCATCCATACTGATCTTGCCTCCCTTCGATACTTGATGAACAAGAAAGATGTGAAACCAAAGATGATATGATATATTATTTTCCTACAGGAGTTCGACATCGTAAAAAAGGACCCCAAAGGAACAAATAATGTAATTGGTGAACACCACTCTCAATTTACCCTTACTATCATAAAATAAGACCACCAGATATATATTGATGTGGATTTTCCAGATGAGTCATTGTTCACTGTCAATACCCATCCCTGGTTTTATGATTTGGCCAATTTTATTAACACATGATATCTCTAGCATGACCTCTCATACCAGCAATGTAAGATGTTTATGTCTGATTCCAATCACAACATTTGGGATGAACCATTTTTATTCAAGAAATGTGCCTGTGGCCTTTTAAGATAGTACATCCTAGAGGAAGAGATACAAATTTTCATTGAAATGTTACACACATCACCAACAAGAAAATATCATGGCCCTGAGCATATAGTGGAAAAAATCCTACAAAGTAGCTTTTTCCCCTCATTGAATCACGATTCAAAGGGATTCTGCCATCAATGTGAAAGATTTCAAAAAAAGGGAAACATTAGTAAAAGAAATGAAATTCCACAAAATGCCATTCTAGAATTTGATCTTTTTTATGTATGTGGTATTGAATTAATGGCACCATTTCTTATATCACAAAGAAGAAGTCACATTCTAGTTGCAGTAGTCTCTGTCTCGAAATCGGTGGATTCCGAAGACACAGCACATAAAACAACAAATGTGGTCATGTATTTCCTTCAAAAGAATGTGTCCGCACGTTTGGATTTCCAATTTTACTCATCAATTATTGTGGAACACATTTCATGAATCATCCAGTGTGAAAAATGATTGAAATATATGACATTTGATACAATACTGAAACTACCTATCACCCAAAAATAATACGGTAAGTAGAATTGAAAAATAGGGATGTGAAACAAATCATTGAGAAAACTATCAACACCATCAGATGTGATTGGAGCCTGATGTTTGATGATGCATTATGGGAATACAGAACTATGTACAAAACACCCATAAGAACCACCCCATTTAGACTAGTTTATGGTAAACCATATGATTTTTTATTAGAGCTAGAATGTTATTAACTCTGGGAAATAAAAAAGATTATTCTAAGTGTAGAAAAGGATAGATAGGAGTGGTTATTTCAATTATCCATATTGGAGGAAATTAGGGGAGATGCATAAAAAAATTGAAGGATTCACAATGAAAAATATGAAGAACTGGAAAAACCAATGAATTAAAAGACGTACCTTCATTCTAGGAAATAAGGTTCTAGTGTTCAATTTAGGAATAAAAAAATTTCTATGAAAGTAGAGTTCAAGATGATCTAGTCCTTTTGAGATTGTAGAAGTTTTTCCCAAGGCACAATTGAAATACAACGAGATGGAGGACCACCATTCATGGTAAATGGTCAATGATTAAAAATATTTCATGATCCATTCCAAGAAGTCTATGTCATCAGCCTCATGTTCCACTAATTGTTGAAGGATTCAACCTTATAACTATAAAGGAAGCACTAACTAATAGCCAACCCAGGGTAGGGAAATTTTAGATATGTTGGATTAGGATCATTGTCCAACAGTCTCACGTACAAAAAAATGAGGCATGGAAGTAATAAAAAAATGGTCCAAACCCAGTTAAGTACAGGTCGTGTAGACCATGTTCATGATGTATCTCGATCTCACTATAAATTTCATTTTTCTTCCCCATACATGATGTGAATGATCTGTACACATTGTGTACATTGTTATTTTGGTTTTTAAAAATTGTAGGCCATGACCCGTAAGTCGTGACCTGAACCACCATCTCCCACGACCAATCGTCTCTACAGACTCCCAACTCTCCCATTACACCCAAACCCCATCCCAACCCCTCCTCCACCCTCAACCCACACCACTTGTCTTCCCTCCCTTATCCTCTTCCCAAAACTTCCCAACAAGGGCACCCCAATCCAGGCACCTCTAGCACACTGGTTGCACCCTCCCTAAACACCGCCCTCCTCCTACCATGGAGCACATAAATCGACCCCAGCCTAAGCCCACACCCTCTACCTCCTCCTCTGATTCTGAGAGCCAGAAACCCACCGCTAAGTGCCCCCACACTGTATTTGAATATCAGGATGAAACTTCATCCTCATCTATCAATGAGAACCTCCATTTTCACCCAGTTCTCTACTTCATCATCCTCCATCATTGGGTAAATCTTCGTCACCTACATAAGAAGCCAATTCATAAAAAAATACATTGGACTTGGATGTGTATGAAAAGTTAAACATTTGTTATGTCGTCCTGCAACTCCAAGAGACTTTTCATATAAAAATAATTATCTAAGAACGAGAGGAGATGTACAAGGATTTATTCCTTGAGTTCTTGGCCATGTTTGAGATCACCGTGGACTACCTACATTTTTGGCTTGGTGGTAGAGATCATCAGCTTGGTTTTGCTAATTTTTTAGTTGGGCTCGGTAACTACACCAATGTGTTCATTATCTCCAATTGATTACCCCGCCCTCTAGACATGGCCAGACCGTGAGACTATAGAGAACCTATATACTCTCATCACTCATCACCCTCAGTAATTTCACGACCATGAACTCAAAATGTTGAGTCAGCTGTGGGGACCCATCTTGTTCATCTCGAATAGAACCATGGTGCA
This sequence comes from Viscum album, assembly GCA_963277665.1. Taxonomy (NCBI): domain Eukaryota; kingdom Viridiplantae; phylum Streptophyta; class Magnoliopsida; order Santalales; family Viscaceae; genus Viscum; species Viscum album. The sequence continues at coordinate 369,661,353 of OY728160.1, read as the reverse complement.
TGGTTGGGTTTCTCATGGAGAGACCCATGGCATAATCATCTATATGGACGTTTTGATACTCGTAGTTGTCATGGGTGGGCCACTGATCAATAAGGCTGCCTTTTTTTCCTCATATTCCATAGTTCTGAATTAGAGGAAGCAACGAGCACTAATGGGTGGATCTCTCATCACTGACCTGGCAAAGTACATTGGAATCTTTGATCCATGTCTTCCCCTCACCTCTATTTGACTGTCGAGCTGATTGATCTTGTGCTTCTCCATAAGATACAGATGCTTCTGTGAGAGGATGACACCTCTAGAGTAACAATCCATAGAAACATCAATAGAGCCACCACATCCTCCTCATAAATCCACACCTACTACACCCTCGCCAACCACCAACCTTGCCACCACCCCTTGAACCATTCCACAAACATCCTTTCACACACTCAATGAGCTCCAGGATGATATCTAGTGATTTTAGGAGAATCTGTGCCAATATCAACCAAACTTCATCTTCTATTCATTGAGTACACTAAATTTTCCATTCCACACTCTACTGCCCCAGCTGCACCTTCTTCCACCACCATTCCCCCACACCCTTACACCCATCGATACCTCCCTCCTAATCTCACTGACCCTACCTCTTGGTAGGATTTCCTAGAAGAGTAGGCATGTAGGGGAAAGGAAGTAGCCACTATGGACCTCCACGAGGAACCATTCATTGATCTAGATTCTAGACCCACAACCCTAGTATGGATAAGTACTTCACCACACGCCACCCAAGGCCATCTCCATTTCTCCTCTACCACACCACCCACCACCACAACACCTCCATCCTCTACTACAATGACTACTGATGCAGATATACCCAGCTAGTCGATCGAGAAACTATGCAGTGAGATGATGCTCGAGGATATTTTTGGGGGACTATCTCTTATCGGATATTGATCTATATTTTTGGATTTTTGGGACCCTTTTAATGTAATTGTTAGGGATTTTTATTTTATTAATTTTTTCACCCACCTTTATATGCACATTGAATATATTTATAGTCATGGAATTTTGTTTTTATGCACTTTTATTTTTTAAGTTCCTTTTTTTTATTTGTATCTTTAGCATGTCCTGATCCTCAAAATAATCTTCCATCATTGATGGTCTCATCCCTCCAGTGGTTTTAGAAAAAAGGGTGCTTGAGCACATCATCTACATTTCCTGACAACTTCATGAGCTCTCACTCACAATTCACTACCAATAGTAGCCTCAGTGACCAATGATTTCTTTCTAACCAAACCTCATTCCTACTCACACAGCTATAGGTGAAGTGATTAACCCACCTAAGTGACCACATGAGCTTGAAGACACAACCTCTAGCTGTTATAAAAGGTGAATGAGAAGCTGAGCTGGTGGACCATCTAACAACAATCTACATCCACCTTTCTGGCTAACGATGATTAGTTATAACTTAATGGGAGGCAAACCATATTTTATTTCATGTTTTGTTGAGTTTTCATGACCATGTATTTTTCATTTCCATTTCATTATTCATTTTGTTTCTTTCATGAAGTTACATTTTAAAACTATCACAATTTGAATAACATTCTTATCCCACTTTCTCACTCAGTGTTCCTACTTGTTTTCTATGTTATTCCACATTTTTATACCTATGAACTAATGTTTGGTATCTAGTGTATGATTTTCCTTTCCAACACTTTTGTAGTTAAATTGTATATTCATGCTACGATATCTCAAACACTTCTCATGGCATACAACTTGTATCAGGGGGATCTCAATTTCCTCTTATTTTAATTTTTCATAATAAGAAATTTCATATAAATTAAAAATTAAATGTCATACTTCTCCCATAGTCATTCTATTGAAAATGCGGTCACTATCTCTAACTAAGTGCATGGGGTCATCTCACAATTTTACTAATTATACACTTGAATTTTTATTGTTCTCACTTTTCTACGAGACATTTTTTAAAATAATAATCATGATTTAATTCTGAGAATCATTATTCCCCTTTAAATAATGAACATATTAAGTGGTAAACTATAAAGAACTCTATTTCACTCCTACTTATATTGATTAGAATTATTTCTAAGTTTAGGGTATTAATTCAAATTTAAAATATTCTAAATAATGAATAATTGAAATACTACTTAGGATTTATTCCCTTTGAGATTTCCAGTTTCTTTTGGATTCTCACTACCCAAGAGGAATCTAAGCTATTAATTTCACATTATTATTTGAGCATATTTCCGGAGAGGATCCTAGGGCATGAAAACTGACTGGAACTTTCAATGAGATCTTATCAAAATGATAACTAAAAAAGTATGGATTTAAAATAATTGAGGCATTCATTCATATCCACTTTCCCTAAGACCCACTTAACAACTATCCTTTCTTTATCCCATAGTTTCAGTGATTGACCTATTAGAATGAAGCAATTCCAATCCTATTTCACATTCTACCCTACTCTGGTACAATTCTTGTGGATATCTTTGGAAAAGTATCAGTGAGACATTCAGATGACATGGGATTCTTCCACATTCAATTATATATGGTGTTCTCACCTAACTATGAGGTTGTGATCCATATACTATTTGTGGTAACTCATTGATATCCTATTCCTTTTCATAATATAAATATAACGGAAAAACTAATATGGGTTGTACACTAGCAGGGTAAAAAATCACCATTTTTTAGACTGATGAATCCCTTAAAGGATCATATCTGGGTAGGTGATGGATGTAAGAACGATCCTTTGAATGAATTTTTAAAAATAAAAATGCAAATAAAAATAAAATGGAATGGAACAAAATCATTTTTTATAGATATTTTCTACACAAATGGATCCAACCTGAGCGGATGGAATATATATTTGACCAGTCAGAAGGAGGAAAGTCATCACACTTGTTATTACACCTATGCTTTGTAATTTAGAGCCTACCATCATTTTGAGCATAATTTTTACATTTTACCCACTTACTGACAGTGACAGATTCATAAGAACCTGATTTCTTAAAACCATCTAGATTAATCTCATTCTTTTCTCTTCATAGTAGAAATGATATAACCAACCCAAGCTTGTGGTTAGGAATAGGTACTCAGGGTATGAAAAAACCTCTACTTATATTTTTTACCATGATTGATGAGAGAAAATAATGGTGAGGTTAATTAAAATTGGCATACAACATATGTAACAATTAATAGATAATATTAGAAGACTAGAATTTGTTTTAAAAACTGTGTTGTGAGGCATGACTTACTTTCTATGGAGGTTTAATTATGGAACTTGACTATTGTTTGCTTGAACCTAATTTTAATTTCATGAACATAATGGATTTTTATAACTTTTAAAATTTCATATCATTCAAAAAATATTGGTTGAGATGTTCTCTATTGAGGACATTCAATTTTTAAAGTGTGGGCGGATTTGATAAGCCTAATTTATATATACATTATGATGTGAATTTTTTATATTTTTCATTAAATTAATCAATAATGAATTGTTAGGTGTCTAATTTGGAAGTAAAAAGTGCTTCACAGGTTTCCTAAGAAGAAAAGGAAGAAATGGGGTAAAATAGGCCAAGTACACTTCGTGATCGACCTTTACACATTGTGTACCTGAAGGTCACTACCTACCTCAAGTTGTGAAGCCATGTCATGACCATTCCATGAATCCTAAAGGAAAAAATCAACTACACGTTGTGACCAAACCAGATGAATAATTAATCTAGTGAAATACCTGAGTGAGAAATCCACCAAGAATCCATAAAAATATCATATAGAGATTAGGTAAATCTCATGAATTACCCTCTCGTGTCATGTACATATTCAAACCTCTTAAATTCATGAGAGACCCACTCTCCAAACTGGCGATCCAAAATCTACAAAAACAAAAACTAATAAATTCTAAACGTAGTGTACCTATAGTACATGTCGTGACAATTTACTCCTATTTATGAAGTGGAGTTGAAGTTCATTTCAGAGCATTCTAGATGTATTTCTCTTATCCCTTTCATCTCCTTTGGGAATATTTTCACCCATCCCCACATAAAATTCCAAACTCTAAGTATTTGTGCATTTTTTTTATTAAACAAAGTGTCATGGAGAATCTGTTTTTTAACTTATTCAATTCCCACCATTGATTTTTGTTTCCATTTCCATTTCCCTTTTTCATCTAAGTCTTTTATTTATAATTGTAATTTACATAGTTCATGTTTAATTCAGTTACCATTCCTGAACCTTTTCATGATCTCAATCCCGTTAATAAATCCATAAATCATGCTATCTTTTATTTCATTTTACCCCACAATATGTAGATAAATTTCTTATGGGTAGGGATCAAGTAATGTATCTCCATACCAAAATATACCTTTAAATATAAACTTAGAAGGGCTGATTGTACTAGTAACTAGGATATGAACCCCTAGTCTACCCCATTTGTGAGAACGTCCTTGAACATGGGATGGTCAAACAAATGACCATATCCTAATTGGAGTAGAATAAGTTATGACCACAATCGTAGGAGACTTTCTTCCTTAAAGAATCCAAACATAATTCAACTAGTCTAACTCTATCTCCCTACCATGAAACATATACTTGCTAGGTAAATCTCCGAGGCTAAGACCAAAATCAAATAGGGATCCCAATTTCATTCACAGACTATGACATAAGATATTCCCAAGGTTAGAATTAATGGTTACCCTTCACTTAGATGCATGACTTGATCTAATCCCCTCGTTCATCACTTAGATTCATCGCTAAAATAGAACATAGATTATACTCCCAAAAAAGGACTTCTAGAAATGACTCCCCTACAGCTTTAGGAATGAGATTTCTCCAAAAAAATCTAAATGGTAGTCTCTCTATGGAATCGACCTCGTACTACCACTATAATACTTTTTTGTAGTTAGTTAATGTTTGGGAAAATCTTTAAATTTTTAAATTTGACTCATGCATGGTGGAATTAATGACGCCATTCCGGCACGTTAATTTATATCTTATGAGTCAAAGTAAAATTAAAAGGTTCAATGTAAATAATAACCATATGTCATTATCCCAAGATTTAACCAAAATCTATTTTTATCAAGAGGATAAGAAAAATTATTATCTCAATTAAGTCCAATAGTTGTTGAATATTGACCTCCTTAAAGTGGAATCACAACCCTCAAATTTGAGAAAACTTTTTATCCATTTAAAATTACAAAGTGATGCTTAAAAACTAAAAAAATTTAAGATTTTAAGAGGTTTTTAGGGGATGACAAATAATTACATGATATCACATTTATGACCCCTAATATACACTTAAAACATAACAATGACCCCAATGTTTAATACAAGGTGAAATAAAATTTATCAAATTTTATGTTTTAAATGATTTTCAATTTAGAAACTAAAATTTATGTGTAGTCACAATAAAGTTCATGAAATATTTTTTCACACAAAATAAACAAAAAAAATTACAAGGAATCCATTGGCTACAGAAAAGAAATTCAACATAAAAATATTATCTAAAAATTATGCATGTAGTCACACTGAAAATCAATGAATGATTTTAAAATGAGCGGACAAAAGTGAATGAACATGCTCTTTTTTAGAACACACAACATTTAACAAAATCATTAATAACAAAAATAATTTACATAATAAATCTAGCATGTAAAATAAGTTAACTATAAACTAATAAAATAATTAAAAACCCCACACAATCAGAAGTAGATTTATTAAACAAAAGAAGAACACAAGTAGCAGAATTTGAATATAAAATCCCCTAGAAAAGAGATTTAATACTTGAGTATCAAAAAAAGAAACCTCACATTTTTTAGCTTTGAATAATTTATCTACTATCCCAAATTCAGATCCTACAAAATAAAGAACATAAACCATAATTTAATAAATTTAAACTACCATATATAATAAAGAAAGAGTGAAAGTTGAGGGTGTTTATTTTAAGTATCTCCATAATGTATCACCTTTTGGTAAATGAAAAACAAAATCTTTCTACTAAAAATGAAGGAGTATTCTTCTCACTAAAATAATTAAAAAATATAATATAATGTGTACATGTGTTACTTTTTTCAGAGAACATAAATTAATTTCGGGAAAAATCAGTATTTTAGCTTGTTTGACATTTAATTCAGCAATATCAAACACCCATAATCCCAAAGAGCAGTGTAATAATGAAATTGGAATGTTTCCCTCCCCAAAACATAATTGGAAATAGGTAATTTGAGTTTAAACTCTTAAAATGTTTTTTTTGGAAGGATAAAACCTAGAAACTCAATTGGAGTGGAAGAAGAGAAAATAATTGGTTACCATAATATTGAATGCACTGCCACTTATATCCGACGATGAAACTGAAAACATTTATTAAATGAAATCATTTAAAAATGAATAAATGAATTAAAAAAAAGAGTTATTAGGATAACTGGATTGACTTTGTGATTTTTTTTGGTTTTTCACAATGTTTTTTATTTGTTGACATGTAAACTCTTTGTAAAATAATGTTTTTGTTCTTCAGGATTGGACTATGTCCATCAGAATGAGTCTTTGTAAGAATATTAAATGTTGATGGATGTCTAAACCCAAACATAAATGGGAGAAATGTTTTTTTCTTTGAGAATGTTTTTTTTTTCGAACAGAGGTTTCCTGAAATAGGTTTCTAGACTGAGCAACACCAGACATAGAAGGTGTATAGAAGATGGAAGCTAAAGGTTCAATAGAGTTGTTTACCAGACACTCCATCATACTCAGATTCATCATCAAGAAGTTCAAGATTCATCAGACTCAATATTGTATATAAAGTTATAATTTATGGAGTGAGGAAGCTAGAATGATATTGATGAGAATAAAAGAATACATCTATATTAAGAGTTACATATTTATTAAAAAAATCCTATCCTTAGTTAGATGGTGATTTTCTGGTTTTTAATTAAAAAACATTGTATGTTTCCTGTAGCACTTGTGATGCAAGAATTATGAATAAAAGTGGGAGAGTTGGTGCTTCTATTCTTATTGAGTTTTTATTAGAACGAAAGGAGGCACTGAATTTAGTGGATATCATAATACAATCATATGTAAGTCAGTTGGTGATTTTCTAATATCTAAGGTCTCATAAACCATAAAAACTAAAATAATAAAATCTTTTCAAGAAATGGAGGAATTTTAATTATTTTAATGGTTCTTAGAGTCATGAGAAGGTCTTCATTTGATCCTAATATACCAGAAACACAATTTTTCAAAAGTTTAAGTGATTTATAGTTGATGAGGTTTAAATAATTTCTATGTTACTTAGTGGAGTCACCATCAAATAAATTCCATTGTAATGATAATTTCATCATACTAAGAAGAGGATGATTGTCACATAATAATGAGAAGAGGAAGACAGTCACATCATTATGAGAATAGGAAGATAGTTATATAATAATGAGTAGATGAAGATAGTAACATTATAATAAGTAAATAAAAAAATCACATCATAATGAATAGAGGAATATACTCAGATTATAATGAGTAGAGAAAGTTGTCTTATCATAATGAGAAGAATAAAAAATGCATATCGTAGTGAGCTGAGGATGTTTCATCATAATGATAATTCTATTAGACTGAACATAAGAATAAAGCCTTATCATAATGAGATGAGTATGTTTCATTGTAATGTAGTTACATAAAATTAAAACTAATGAAGTTACATCGAATTAATGCTAAGGAAGTTACATTGAACTAAAGATGAGGATGTTAAATCAGACTGAATAAAAGTTAGAAAGTATGAGAATATTGATTTTATAGAAATATCAAGAAGGTTTGAAGAAAGTAATGTTGAATTTTATATGTGATTGATTTTAGGAGATTTTAAATTTGAGTAATCGGGAATTGTTTTTCAGTTTCGCACCACTGTTATTATTATTCGCTTATAAATATAACCACAATACATTTGTACTCATAAACTTTTCATGTGAGAAAAAAAGTCAGAGCGCTGCAAAATTCATGTCAATGTTATCTTTATGGATCGAGACCTCCTTAAAATGTTGAACATAAGAAATTTTTGTTTACCAGACTGAGGATGTTCGAACTAAATGTTTGAGCAGAGTTTGAGTAATAATGATTTTGAATGGGTTCATCATACTAATTCCATCCAACTAAATTCATAAAACTGAGTCCATTAAAACCAAGCATATTGAACTGAGTGAATCAAAACTAGCCACATCAAATTGAGGATACTGTACAGAGCTTTTGTGTTGTAGTTTGAAAAAAAAATATTCTTTTTCTGTTCAATTATTTGTAAGAAAACTTTTTAAACATATAAGATTCAGTATAATCATTCCTACTTGGAGATAGAAGGTTTTAAAGGGGGTTTGGAACAAGTTATAATGACTACATAATTATAGTGAATTTCCATAGACCTGCGGGAGTGCCTATGAAAATTATGTAGGTTCTTACAATGAGGTCAAACCATATAAATCTCATGTGCATTACATTATTTTATATTTTTTTATGCATGAGTGTTTACTGAAATATGATAAAGATATAAATATTAATATGTTCTAGGGGATATTTTTTAAAAATTATTGAAAAATATAGATGTGATAGACTTATTCATACCCCCTTCTCATTTCTTATTCGATCATTTGGAATGTTAATTTGTATTAGAACCCAAGGTTCCTTTATTTAACCCTTATCATGGATAGTCAAAATTATTTAAATAGTAGATGAATTACTAAATTTGATGGTAAAAATTATTATGGAAGAAAAAATATTATGATTCTATATCTTCTATCTCTTGGCTTAGAAGTTTTCGATGCTACAATAATTGGGTTCCCGCCTTCTGGGAAGGATGCCCCAACAATATTTTCTGACATGAAAAATATTGAAGTGTATGGAAAGGCTAGAAATTTTATCCTAATTTCCATGTCATAAATTTTATATATGAGGGTTATAGGTCTCAAAACATCAAAGTGTATATGGGATAAGCTAGAAATTATTTTCAAAGGGAATAGTAATGTGAAAGAAGAAAATCTAGAAATATGCCATAATATGTATGAAGATATATGAATGAGAGTTAGATAAACTATTTATGAATACTTCACTAGAGAAAATGAAATTGTTTGAAATATCAGACGATTCAAATATGTCTTGGAATATTATACAATTGTAAAGAAACTTATGAGAATCTTTCCATACATGTTTGATTTTAATATTTTTTCATTATAAGATAAGCATGATTTATCTTTTATTGAATTGCTTAACTTTTTTATTTCTTATGAAATAAGGAATGCTCCAATATTCAAAAATAAATTTTTTTATGAAATAGATTTTGAATCCATGAGAAATATTAAAATATAATATGTTAAATATGATGATATTTCTGACTCTAAAGATAAAGAAGATGACGAGTTGAATAAAAAATTATGTCTCTTATGTATAAGAACTATCAAGGAGGAAGAGTAAATTATGGAGGTAAAATTTCTCTCAAATTTTTTTAGTGTGGTGGAATTAGACACTTTGATATGAATTTCAGTAGGAAGAACATTTGAGAATATCGAGGTGATTCTGATGAGAAACCTTAATCAAAAAAGTGGAAAAACATTTAATGAAGAAAAGTCATCCAAAAAATATAATAATAAGATCAATAGAGAGAGAAGAATTATAATGAGTTATATATTTGAATTACACTCCACTAATAAAAATTATTCACAAGATAAAATTTCATAAAAATTTAGAACCTTCATTGAAAAAGATAAGAAAACAAATCTTCCTTAGATATTGAATAAGGTGGTGAATAATCTTTTACATACTATCAACAAAGAATTGAACTTGTTTTATGTGTTGAAAAAAAATCTCTCAAGAACGAAATAAAATTAATGAAGAAATATTGTAAAGAATTTATTGAAGGAAGAAAATATGTCATCAATCATGAGTAATAATACATTCAAGAGATCTTAAGATAAAAATTTAGAGTTTCTGAATAGGGAAATATGGTTAAAGATCTAATTAAAAAATTGAATGCTAAAGATAAAGAAGCCAATAAGTTTCAATATAAAATTAATGATTCTAAAAGTACATTGAGGATGATGAGTGAAAACTTCAACCTAGCTTCATAAGTAAAATCTACGACTTTTAATATTTCGGAGAAAGCTCAAATCAAGAATCAGGTGAGTTCCTCACCCTCTAAAAAAATGTTTCATCTACTTTTTCCAACATATTATGTGATAAGAAAATTATTGGAAAAATTTGGGTGGATAAAGGATTTGATACGCATATCACATCTACACAATTTTAAAACTCAATAAGAAAGAATGATGGTCCACACCCAGATTATTTTTTATTAGGAATAAGTAATCAACCATAATAAAGTTTCAAAAGGTAAAGGTCATACTTTAATACAAAAATCTACATATGATGGTTTCAATTTGTGTTGTGGAATCCATTAGAATAGGGATTATAATTATTTCCATAATATATCACATCTTAGTAGATGTTTTGAATAGAGTGGATGAAATGGTGAATGTATAATGAGTAAATTTCCAAACACATAGATTAAAACCCTAAAAATCTAAATAAGGGAAATTATATTTGATAGCATGTAAGACACACAACACCAAACACGTAAGAAAATTTAATATCCTGAGAATTTATAATATAATTAATATGTTAAATAAATTCAATATATTTTATTGCTAGTAATGCGTGAAAAACTGATTTACTATATGTCTCATATAATAAGGATTTTTTAAATGACTTTCATTACACAGAAGACCAAGTTTTACTAAAAAATAATATATTATTAAAATATTATTATTTAATATAATAAGATATAAACTAGCCATTATGAATAGTATTAACTCACTTATTAAAATATATTGTTTATGGAAATAGAAAATTAATTAATTGTTTATAAATTAATTATAAATAAATATAATAACCAATTGAATATAAAGTGAATGTTTTTATAGAAAAATATTTTTATGCACAAAAAGTTGTTTTTCCCAATAAATTATATTAATTGAATTTAGTGAATGATATTAATGTAATGTATAAATTATATATTCATTAAATAATTTTTTATATTCACCCAATCGATTTTATAAGGATAAGATAACAAAAAACCCAATATTACACATAAAAACCAATATTTTTATAAAGGCACTTTTACAACAATTCAAAGGAGAATTAATATTAAATCCAAATTTTAGAAATTTTTTAAAAATATAATGTTAAATAATATTTTCCACTAAAGAACTATATTTTTATGCTGAAGAACAAACAATCATCCATTATGGTTATTTTTTGTTATTTTTCTATAAAGTTTCATTTTTCAATGAATAGTGAAAAATACTGAATTGTAATTCAAAAATGATTTTCCATAAAATTTATTTATAATGTTAAATAATATATTAAATTGGGTTTAAAGTTTAATAAGATTAATTTTTTGATAGTTAATCCAATTTTTTGATTTTAATCATTTTCATATTGAGATTGGATATAAAAACATAGCAATATTTTGGATATTTTTACATTAAAAACAAGCATTGTACTCTCTCCTATAGGATTAATTTTAAATTAATTTCCTCAACATATGTGATTGGAATTTAAAAATTTTGATTAAATATTTTTTATCATGATAATTAATAATTTTGATCAATTTAAACATAGTTTCTGAAAAAAAATATATTAGTGAAACTAGTTAAAATTAACTACAATGATTAAGAGAAAAATAGCTTAACAAGGGACTAACCATTAAAATTAATTGCCAAAACAACCAATAAACTTGTTAAAAATGAATTTTATGGACATATTAAGACCCTATCCTCCATTTTATGGAATTTTTTCATTATTGGATCCACCCAGAATGGGAAAAATGTGGGTCGAATTACCTTTTCCAAAATATACAAGAGTGCCACTTCTCCGCCAATATAAAAGACACTCAAGCATCCCACTTCCTCACAAATATAAAACAACTTTGTATTAACCAATATCTACCCATATTTATCCTAAACATATGTACCATCTTCTTAGAAGCTTCTCCTTAGGAATAATGAAAACCAAGGAATCCATTTGTTACAAACAAAAAGGAGTTACCTGGAGAAGAAGTAACATCTTCCCTTACGCCCTTTATCATTATTTTCATTCTACACCCCTAAAATTATTATAATTACATTATAAGATAATATCAAAAATAAAATAAATATACAGGGATTTTTTTCTATTATGTTTTCAACCTAAACTTATACACACTTACATCTAATGGGTAATGAACTTACCATTTATGTATATGTTGAACTTCTGCCTCAAAAAAGGATGATTATTTGTTATTCCTTTACCACCTCTCATTGTGGTAATTATGAGGGACACACTATTTATATATCATATAAATTATATCTATTACATCTGTATGCTTCTTTAATTTTTATATAGAATGTTACTATTTGTTTTCCATCTTTCAGTAATATGATAACATCATTTTTGGAAGTCTGGACTACCGCCTCCTCAAAGCGATGTGATTTGTTCACTCTATACATTTAATGTATGATGGTTGGTTTTAAAATACCTAAATAAAATATATTACATAAATATAATAATATTAAAATAATATACAGATACATATATACCATTTAATTTTTATTCTTTTAATATGATAAGGAAATGAAAGTAGCGTTGATGCGTATGTGTGACCTAAGTCTCCGTGAATGATGCATTTTATTTATTATCTACAAATATTCGGAATTATTATAAATATATATATATAATGGATATATATATATATATGATAATGAATTCATGGTATACATTCTTGATATGATGAAACCATTATCTAATTAATAGGAACAAGAAATAACAATTCAAAACATACATAAGTAACTAGGCAATTATCCCTGGAAAGAGTTAAAATAATGAAAGGTTATTGAAAAACAAGTAATAAGAAATTAAAATTAGATTATATATGATATTTTAAATATTGTTAAGGTTTATTTATAAGTTATTTACATGTTTGAACAACATATACAATATGTTAAAATACATTCACCCAAAAAATAATAAAAAGGTAATAGATTTTCATCTCACTTTTCACATCTATGAGATAAATGTCATATCCCCCACTTTTTTTGTGTATATACTGCCCATTTTTATTTAATATATCATTACTCCTTTTATATTCATTGTATTTAAAACATTAATTTAATGTTATTCCTTCATGAGTCTTATAATTTAAAATGTTTCGAAGTTCTATGGGTCACTTTACAATGTTTAAAGATTATTTTCCTCAAGAATATATTTAATGATCTTCCATTTCCATTCAAATAAATTATAAAAAAAAATTTTTTAATAAACCCATTCATTTTTCTCTCCTCTGGTTATTCATGAAATTTCATAAGTATTAGTACAATTGTTTCACTCATTATTACTAAAAATGTTTTAGATAATGTTTTTATGAAAATCAAACATCATTTTCTTTTTAGTCAGAGAACCTATTTTCTTCTAAATAACTTATTTTCTATTTTTAATTTTTTTTTAAACCATTCCAAAATAATTGTTTAAATGTAATTTTTAATCATTTTGTCTTTTATAAATTTTTTTAAGGAATATTCTTTTAACTTTCAAAACAAGGCATTTTTTAACATTTTTACCATACAAAATGAGATTTATTTTTTACCTCGTCTATTATGTATGGAATTACCCACTATCATTTCTTTGAAGCTTCTTTTACATGTTTAAATAGTTACTTTTTAATGAAATTTGTACAAACTGTTTTTTTACGAAAAAAATTCAAAACAAAAGGATATTTTCCTTAAAAATATTTGTAGAAAATATTTCTAAAGTACTTCTATTCATCAAGGACAAAACAGTTTATTTTTACTCCATAGGGGATATATTGTATTAATACCACCCTTATTCTTCTTCTAGATGGTTTAAAACTGATTTGGAGAAGGATAATATTCACATTCACATCCTTGATTCCTTTTTGTAACCTTTGAAATATTCAATTTCCTATTAATATTTGACATTTAATATCTACTAAATATCCATATCATTTTTCATGGATATGATTATTTCCTAATTCATATACCATTTTTCATATAGTGCTTACTTTAAATGTTATTTGACTATTTGGGGAAAAAATTTTAAAACATGTATCCTTTATTCAACACGGATATTTGATAAGGCATATTGCTTATTCGATATGATTAATGTTTGGGACATGAAAGACATAAGTTGAGACCTATTAATGAAATCCCCATGGTGCATCAATGGTCTCATGACACAACTTAGTTGTACAAAATAGATGAGTTTCTACTCGATATTCTAAAATATCCTGTGAAATGTCTTGATAATAAAGGTACCATATACCTAGGAAACATGGAACCCAATAATTCATAATTTCCCTCATTTAGATTCATTTTATATTATTCTATGATATTTTTTATCTGCATATCTATGAATATATTTCACTCTCAGTTAATTGATTAAATGACATGAGTTTCATTTATTTACCTTTTCATATTGATTATTCCTTATCTATTTATTTTAAAAAAATGTTTTTTTCAATGATTTAAGTTTTAATATTATTTTTTCACATCCTTTTTAGTCTATTGATTACTTGGAATGTGTGTTCTGTTATTTACCTTACTATGTTAATTTATTCCTATTGATTCTTTATTGATTACACGGTACTTACCCTTACTGGGAATCTGAGATCACCCTTATTATTTTTCCAATCCCCAGGAATCTAAGAATGATACATAGAAAGATATACAAGGATACACTAGACGGAATAAAGTTATTATCCAAGGAGGGAAAAAATTATGTTTTAATTACTAGATTTTTTCGTTATACAATACCCATATGTCAATCTAGTTTACTAAGACTACTAAATTTTTCTATCATTTTTTACATTATTTTCTTGTATATTATGCTAATGTTATGGTAGCACGACATCAACTCAGGTCTTTCTGGGGTTGGGTCTCTATAGTTGGTATTTCAACCAGTTTTAGTAGCAACCTTGGGAACTAGATTTTGGAAAATCTATATTATATAATATAGACCTATGTTATACCTTGAGGAATGTATAGAATAACATCATACAATTTTATTAATGTATAGATTATGCGGGTCTTCCTAGCAATATATACTTATCAAGACACTACCAGTGGATGTAGTTCAGCCAAAAATGTACCTAGGAGTAACAACTCTGAAAAGGTGCATCAGGCCTGACTCAACTTATCATGGTACACAATAATGTGACTTACCACACACCTGGTTTAACAATCTTCGAGGATATGCTTAGAATAATTCAAATTTTATTTACAAACCATTATTTGGTATTTGAATAGATAACGAAAATGAATGACCTGGGTTGAACCATACATCAAGGAAGGACCTATGTATAAATATGTGGATGAAGTATTTCTTTATTGGGGTTGTATTTAAAACTATAGTTAAAAGTATATTTAGTGATAAAACTTATTCAAGGATTTCCATCATATTTATTTTTGAAATTATATCAATGTAATTTTAGAAAAATAAAACTTGTATCCCGAGTGACAATTAATCAAGTTAGGAAAGGTTGCGGGTCTTGATCCCATAACAGAAGTATGATAAGCGTTCCATGATAACCACAAACCCACACAAAATCTTAGTTAATATGTAATTGTTTATAGTTAAAGAATATGAATTATAAATATTAATAATGAGTTAGTAAAATTACATTTAGTGTTTAGAGAATAATGTCTTAAGCATATTGGATTTAGAGAATAGTTAAAGACAAATGTAAATACGTTTCACTCTTTTTATGGACCTCGTGATCCTTTAAATGTTTATTTTAGTGCTTCAGGGATAAAAGATAATTTTTGGATACCCATTTCGTGAATTAAGGGCTGAATTTGAATTTTATCAAATTACAACCAAGTGGTGACATTTTTCTAATTAGATATAAATATATAAAGTAAATATATTTCTTTATATTCTTAGGTAGTAATGGAATTTATCAACACAAGGAAAATGATATTATTTTTTCATCCTAATACCTTAATTTTTGTTGAACTCATGGTCTTCTAAATCATCACTTATTTATGGATTTGAGGCCCCTAACATTATATTTATCATTCACTTGTTTGTGATTAATGACCTCAATCACTTATATAAATATTTACTCTTTTCCACCATGTATGTATCTATACTTTCAAAAAATGTTCTTTTAATTAGAGACCTTCTTATATTTTATTCCACGTAACATTTTTTACTTATCATTATATATTTTCTAGAGGATTTATTAGAAACTATTTTCACAATGTGGTATTTCCATCATAGGAAATATCAAAAAAAATATTACCAAGTTCAAATTTAAATTGTGAAGATGCAATTTAATAATGATGGGGATAATGTAACACCCTAAAAATATCAAGTAGGAACATTTTATTTGATAGAGTGTATGACACACAATTAAAAGTGCATAAGAAAATATAATATTCTAATAATTTAGAATATATTTACTATTTTAAATAAATTAAATATATTTTATAGCATTCAATGAACGTGACACTGAGTTAGTGTACGCTGCACACAACAATGAGTTTCTTAAATGGATTGTGTTACACACTAGAATGTCCTAAAGGCCTTAATTTTTTATTATTTTGATAATACATCTTTCAAGGGGTGAGGTGGAACCCTTATAAGGCCCACTAGCTTAGAGACAATTACATAACCCATAGGACATAGAGGCAATCTCCCAGACAAGACAACTTGGAACTGCTCCACCCTAGTATATGTCTTGATATAAGCATTATACCTTCACAGAGCTCGTCAGATAGCTTTCCAATGCAATGTTGCATCGGTCCAGCACCGATGGAAATGCCATACCCTCCCATTCATCCAATTCTGGTTAGCTCAGCTCCAATTAATGCGCCTGCCCGGAACCCTCCTCTGAAACCTTTTCCCTAGTATTCTAACTGGTACATCAACATTTCATGTGGCCTGAAAGCCTTGGGGTGGCCTAAAGGCTTTATGGTGGCCCGAAGGCCATGAGAATCAACTGGCCCGAATTCCTTGGGTGGCCTGAAATCCTTGCATTGCCCGAGGACCAAACCGGTGGCCCAAAGCCCCATATGTATGAATAGTTTTGGCTGCTATAGTACCAAAAATTACCTGCTACAATACCTACTATAGTACTACTACAATATCAGCTGCAGAACCTACTATAGTACCGGGAAAATATTCCTCCACTCGTATTTGATCCCAGGCCTGTTGGATGCACCTACCGAGTCATCACTAACTTGACTGAGGCTCATGTACTGAATGTGTTACACATAAGACCAAGTTTTCCCAAAATATAATATATTATCATAATATTATTATTTAAAATAATAAGATATAAACTATCCATTATGAATATTACTGATTAACTTATTAAAATATTTGTTTTATAAAAATATAAAATTAATTGTTTGGTAATAAATTAATTAGAAAAGAATATAATAACCAATTGAATATAAAGGATATGTTTTTATAGAAATTTTTTTATAGTCACAAAGACGTTTTACCATAATAAATTAAACTAATTAAAATTATTGAGTGATATTAATGTAATATATATATATATATATTCAGTAAAATATTTTTTATATTCATCCAATAGATTTTATAGGCATAATATAAGTGAAAACACAATATTGCACCTAAAAACCTTATTTTTATAAAAGAAATTTTACCACCATTTTATAGTGAACATATTTAAATCAAAATTTTTGAACTTTATAAATATTATATGTAAAAATAAACATAATATTTGAAAGTAGAACATAAAAATTCGGTTAAGGGGAATTCTGTTTCTATGATGTTTAATTTTTTAATGAATAGTGAAAATACTACATTTTTATTCAAAACTGCTTTTCAATATAATTTATTTATAATGTTAAATAATATATCAAATTGTTTTTAAAGTTTACTAAGACAAATGTTTTTTGTTAATTAAGAAAATTTATTTCATTTAATCAATTTCACCTTGAAATTGGATGTAAAAACTTAACATGCTTTTGGATGTTTTTATTTTAAAAACCTACATTGTCATCCCATCAATGAGATTTTTTTTAAATTAGTTTGTTCCACTTTTATGATTGGGATTCATAAAAATATATTATATATATTGAATAATATTATTTTATAATTTATTTTAATATTAAATAATATTATTGAAAGTGATTAAAATTAAATATAATGATAAAGAGAATAATTAGCTTAACAAAGGACTAAACCATAAACATAAGGGCTAAAATGACATATAAAATTGTCCAAAATCCATTGTATCAAAATATTTAGACTCTATAATCCTTTTTATATAATTACTTATATTATTTTATCCACTTTCAATGGGAAAAACGTGGGTAGAGTATCCTTTTCCAAAATTTTCCAGAGTGCCACTCCTCCTCCACTATAAACAGGCACTAAGGCCTCCCACATACTCACACTTATCATGAAAATTTGAATCAACCAATATCTTCAAAAATAACATATAAAATTCCATACCCCTATCGTTTAATCCTATCTTTATGTATAAATAAAACCAATGAAGCCCTTTGTTGTAAACCAAAAGAAGTTACCTGAAGAAGAGGTATCATTTTCCCTTAAACTCTATATTTTCATTTTCATTCAACACTCATTAATTTATTTTAATTAAATTATTATATAATAACTCAATTATCCTAAATATAAATATATGCTTTTAAATTTAGGGTTTGAACTACAGTTACACACACTTCCTTTTAATGGGTAATAAAATTATTGTTTATGTGTACAACGAACTTCCGCCTCACAAAAAGATGATTGTTTGTTCATCCTTTATCAACTCACATAGTGGTAATTAGGATGGAAACTGTATTTATATTATATATATATGATATATATAATTACTTTATGATTATTTAATTTTTATATATAACATACCTTTATTTTTTCTATCTTGTGGGAATATTAATACCTAATTTGTGGAAGTGTGGACTACTGCCTCCTCAAAGAAATGTAATTTGTTCACACCATACATGGAATGTGTAAAAAAAAATTAATTAACACAATAAAATATATGACATACATATGATACTTTAATTAGAATATACATATAAATATATTCCATTTAATTTTCATTATTTTTATACAACAAAGAAATTAATGTAGCGCTCATGCAAACATAAGGCCTACCGTCTTCATGAAAAATACATTTAATTTATTATCTCTAAATAGTATGGATTATTAAAAATAAATAAATAATATTATTATATGATAATAAAATAATGGTATACATTATGGAGGTGATAAAACAATGATCTAATTAATAGTAATAATAAATAAAATGCCAAAACATACTCTAGAAACAAAAAAAAATTCACCAGAAATAGGTGAAATAATCAAAGGTTATTAACAAATGGGTGATAAAATATTAAAATAAAAATATATATGATAATATAAATATTATTATGGTTATGGTATGACTTATTAACATGTATAAACCCCTTATATAGTATGTTGAAGGAAATTGAATCTAAAAGGAAACAAAAGGTAAGTGATTTTCATCTCCCTTTTTACATCTATGAGATAAGTTACATATTAAAAATTTACTTATTTTATGTGGTGTATCGTATACAAATTTTGATATATTATACAAAAAAACCTTATATATTCATTTTATGTAAAACATTAATTTTATTTTTTTCCTTCACGAGGCTTATAATTTAAAATGTTTCAATGTGACATGGGACACTTTGGAATGTTTAAAGATTATTTTCCTCAAGAATAATTTTAATGATATTTTATTTACATTTTAACAAATTATTTAATAATTATTCAATAAACCATTTAATTTTTCTATACTCTGGTTATTCATGACCTCTTTCAATTATTAGTACAATTTTATCACTCTTTGGTACTCAAAATATTTTAGATAATGTTAGTCGGAGAACCTATTTTCTTCTAAAAATCCCATTTTCTAAAAAAGATTTTAAAAATGTTTTTAACCATACCAAAATGATTTCTTAAATAAATTTATAACCTTTTTGTATTTTAATAATGTTTTCAATTGAATCTTCTTGCCTATTTCTAAACAATGTATTTTTAACCTTTTTATCGTGCCAAAGGAATGTTCGTTTTACATTATATGTCAGGTAAAAAATTACCCACCATTATTTACTTGAAGATTAATTTCAATATTTTAATGTTAAATTTCTAAAAAAATGTTTTTAATAGTGATTTTCAATGAAAAGGATGTTGAAAATGTTAAAAAAATGATATTTACATCAATAATAAATTTAAAATATGTTTTTATAGTATTTATATTCATCAATGAAAACACCCCTTTATTTTTACTCCTTTTGGGATATGATTTATTGATACCATCATTATTCTTCCTCTGGATGGTTTATGATTTATATTTCCAAAGATAGTATTCACATTCACTTCCTTGATTCCTTTTAGTCCCCTTTGGAATATTCAGTTTTCTAAGATCATTTGACATTGAATTACCCCTAAATATCCATATAATTATTTGTAAATATGATTATTTACTAAACTGTATACCATTTTTCTTATGGAGTTTAATTTGAAATTTAACTGATTATTTGGGGAATTATTAATAAATTTTTATTCATTATTCAATACAGATATTTGATAATTCATATTGTTTATTCGATATGAGGAATGTTTTTGACATGAAAGACATGGGTTGGGGACTATTTAAGGTAATCCCTACCTATTGGAGACTGGTTAATGAAATCCCCATGAAGAATCATTCGACTCATGAGAAGAATTAGTTTCACAAATTAGATGTGTTTCTAACGGATATGAATAACTTCCTTGTAAAATATCTTGATAGTTAAGGTAACATGTACCTAATAAACATGGCATCCAATAATTAAGAATTTCTCACATTTAGATTATGTTATTATTCATCCCTAATATTTTTTTTGACATATTTATGTATATATTTCATTCTATGTTGATTGATTAAATGAGATGTGTTTCATTTATTCACCTTACCATATTGATTATTCCTTATCTAGTTATTTGAATGATGTGAGTTTTGAATTATTTACATTGACATTTTGTTTATTCAATTCTTTTTCAGTCTATTGATTACATGGAATGTGTGTTTAGTTATTTACCTTGTTATGTTAATTTATTCTTGTCTATTCATTATTACTTACGATGAAATTACCCTTATAGATCATTTGAGATCAACCTTATTATCTTTTTTCCCACGGAATCCAAGAAGTGTGCTTTGAAATATATGTAAGGATACTCTAGATGGAATAAAGTTATTATCTAATAAAGAAAAAAAGTATGTGGTAATTACTATATTAATTTGTAATACATGACACATGTTTGTATCTGGTTTACCAAGACTACTAAACTATTTGGTTCGTTAGGATGTGATCTACTTGTATTTTATACCAATGTAATGGTAGCATGATACCAAGTCTGACCTTACAGGGTTTGAGTCACAACACATATAATGTTAGAAAATAAAAATCTCAATATGTTAGAAACATTTCAATGAAAAATAGATTTGAATATATATAATAAATTTGTGGAAGGGGTGATCAAGATGGACATCATGTTGAAAGATGTATTACACTACTTCTGAAACAAGTTTATTATGGGAGAAAAGAAAATGATGTTGGAAAATAATAATGTTGAGTAAAGAGATTTTATTATTGAGACTACCTTTGAAGAAAGTAAAAAATAAAAACATAGAAAATTGATAGTGGTTGTTCTTCACACATCACAGGTGATTTAAAAATCTTAAAAACTGTTTAAAATAATAATTGAGGCGTTTTTAACATTTTTGGTGATATTTCATTAAAAATTAGAGGAGTTATAATGGTTGATATTGAAGAAGAAAAGTTAAAATCAAAGGATTTTTTATTAGTTGATGGGATAAAATATAAATTACATAGCATAATTAAATTTTTTTATGATGGTAATGAATTTTTTCAGAAAATATTCATGTATTAGTAGAAGTATTAAAGATTTAAAAGTGATCAAAAAAATTATAAATAACTAGTGGAAATATTTTTTAAGTTGAGGAAATTAACAACTCATGTTACATATGTTATGAAGATAAAATTAAGTTTTTAAACCAAATAACTGACCAACTTGGGAAGAAAAATATGAACAAACATTATATGGTTGGTGTTTATTTAAAAATTCCATAATTGAAAAGTATAAAATAAGATGTGTTTCTAACTTGTCATAAAGGTAAGCTAACTAATAAAATTCATAAGAGAGTTAAGATTTAGTTTACAAGACATATTGAACCTACTCATTATGATTTTTTCAGGATGATGATAAATCAATAAAAAATGGATATTTACTTTATCAATTTTATTTGTGATTTCAATTAGATGAAAAACATTATGTTTATTAAACACAGGTTAGTGGCTATGTAAATGTACACATTTTATAGAAAATAAGTTTAGAAAGAAATGAGTGTTTATATAAAAGTTGAGAATAGCTAATGCAAAGAAATTCAAAATCAATACTTTTGTAACTTATCTAAGAAATCATGGTATTAAATATCAGTATAGTTCTATTTGAACTCCACAAAAAATGGAGTAGTATAAAGAAACAATATATGTTTTGTGAAAATGGGAAAAAGAATGTTAGTAAAATAAAAACATTCGAAGCTCTACTATAGAGAAGCTGTTAGTACTGTTGTAAATAATCAGAACTAGTGTCTTTTGATAGGAGAATCTAGAATGACTTATTATAAATTTCGGTGTAACAAAAAATATTCATTTATGTACATTGAAGTTTTTTAGAAGTCAATGTTTAATTAAAATCAATGATCTGGATCTGAGAAATTTTTATGAGAAATCTAAGGAAGGAGATTTTCTGGTTTATTCATCCAATGGAATAAGTTAAAAATGTTAGAACAAAAATTTATATATTTTTTGGAATCATATGATGTGAAAGTTATTGAGAATCAAAAACCATTAAAAATGATTGTAGTAATTTTGGGGGAGAAAAATAAAAATTTTCTAACCAAAATGAATTTGATTAAAGTAATGTGAAAGAATATTAAGATGAATTTGGTGATTAGGAATGTGAAGTATGAAAAGAATCTATTAAATTTACTACTTTACCAAAACATTTTGAGACCAAAAATATCCTTGGGAATCAGAAGGCTCTAGTTTATATAATAAGGAATATATATTATAAAATAAAACATCACTCATTTCAAAAATTGAACCGGAATAAATTTTAGAAGTTATTCCATATAAATACTGGTTGAATTATTTGAATGAATAGTAGGATAAAATTGATAAAAATGAAACATGGGAACTTGTTTCATATATGAAAGGTAAAAATGTAATAAAAAATGGGTTTACTGAAAAAAGTTGAATGAGTATGGAAAAGTTTCAAGAGACAAAGAAAGTCTTGTTTATAAAATCTATATATAGGTGGAATGTGTGGATTTTGATTAAACCATTTCCCTATTTAACGGTTATAAACTATTACAATGTTTCTAGAAGTGGATGCTCACTAGAATTAAAAAGATTACAGATATTCATAATTTCTTAATGGATAATGTGGAGAAGAAGTTTACAATGAACAAACCTATGGGTTCTTACTTGATGAGGATGAATTTTTATATTGATTTAAGAAAGAATGTAATGGGATGAAACAACATCCACATGAATGGTATTTTATTTTTTATAATTGTATCATAATGTTGAATTTTTTTATTGAAAATGTTGATAGCAACTTATATATATATAAGATGTTGACTCCGAATCTCTAATTATAATTGTGTATGTGTATGATATGATTTTTTATCGGGATGAAGAAAAATTCTATAAATAATATTTTGAGAAAATGAAGAAGAATTTTCAATATACAATATTGGTATAATTAAATTTCTTTCTTGGATTATAAGTTTAGTAAAAATAAAACAAAATTTTCTTATCTTAAGAAATGTTTTCTAGGGAATTGTTATAAGAGTTTAGAATGGTAGATTCTAAAGTAGTTTCAACTCTTATCTTAGTGGGGATGAAGATGAGTAAAGATTATTATATAAAAATTGTGAATCACATTGACTTTTAGACGTTGATAGGAAGTCTACATTACCATACAACCTCAAGGCCTGATATTGTTTATGTTGTGATGTTGTGTTCCTCGTATCAAAGTAATCTGAAATAATCACATATATTGGTAGAAAGGATAATTTTGAGATATTGTAATGGAAAAAAATCACATGTATTGTTATAAAAAAGAAATTATGAGATGAAGTTTCATGGGTATACTAATGTTTATTGGGTTGGAGGTTGTAATAATAGAAAATCAACATCAGGAGGAACCTTTTTCTAAGATGAATGTGGCGTTAGTTGGAATAGTCAGAAACAAAGTTCAGTAACTTTTAGCACATCCAAATTAGAATATGTTTTAGCTACCTTGGATTGTACTTAGATTTTGTGGATGAATGTTCATTTATAATATTTTAATGTAAAAGTTTCTAAACTATTGAAGATACATTATGATAATTATAGTGAAATTGATCTTTCTAAAAATCTTGTCCAACATTCAATATCAAACCACATTGATATAATTTTTCACTGTATAATGAAATAAATTTGATACTATAAATGTTTTAATAAAATATATCTCAAGGAAGTATCAAATTTTTGATATCATCACAATGAAAATTCCAAAATAAATGTTTGTTTAGTTGAGGCTGCAACTATATGTTCAATAATGAACCAAAATTATAAAAGATAATTTTTCTTCAGAAAATTTGTGTTATATCACTCCACAAAACTATATCTCATTAATAATGAAGTGAGTATAAATTGAAATGTGAACATCAAGTTTTGACAGTAATATTATTTTTGCTCAATTATCTTCATTGGTAAATGCAACTATCACAAACTATACACAATATAATAATTTTAATGTTATAGTTAGGGTTTATAAGTAAAAATGAAAATGTATATTTAATTAATAAAGGATAAATATGGACTCAACCAGTAGGTTCATGGCCTAGAAACCCCATTTGTTAGAGTTTATTAGGTAGGTAGAATCTTTAGGTTTTTTTCTTGACCAAACCCATGCCAATATTTAAAAAGTGCAGCTTGAATGAGATTGCCTATGGAAGAAGTTCAAGTCAGTGGAAATTACCACTCAAGCGGTGTTAGTTGAGCCAACCCATGAATCTATCTCCATTTCACACCTTACCTTAGAGTGTATAAGTATGTTACAGGAGGTTATGTGTCTTAGATATAGTTACTTAATGTGTAATTCCTTTGTATAAATAATTTTTTATTCAATCAATTTTGTTTTAAGAATATTTTTTCTTTATAAAATTTGGATGGAATTTGATAAATTTATTTTTTAGAAAAAAATATAATTTCCTAAAAATAGATTAATAATAAATATAGATATTATTAATTATACTTATTTTAGTTATATGTCCTGATAAAAACACTATTATTTAAATATATACGATAAAGTAAACTTTTTCAAGTGTCATAAATTTTACAATGCATTTTCAATCTACTATTATTTTAAATAAATAAGAATTTTTATATTTAAAAGTTATAATTTTCATATTTAGAAAATTATTCTGATAAAATAAATATCATTTTTTAAATCATGAAATCAAAATTATGTTAGAGTAAATTTATTATAATATTCTACAATACTTTATTTTTTTCCAAAATAGTAAAAATATAGTTTGAGTTTTTTGGTATGTTTCATGAATTCATAATTATATTACAATGATATAATAACTTATTAACCACAATACATGACTTAAAATTTGTTACATTTTAAATAAAAATTATTTTAATATATTTTAATCAATTTCCAAACCTATAATTTACTTTCCAAATTCTAAAATGGAAACTTTAACTTTAAAAATATTATTTTGTAAAAACATTATTTTTCAATGCGAAAAGTGGAAATATAAAATGTTTTCAGACTATATTAGATTAAAATAGCATAATATATTGCCCAATTGTCCAATACCATGAGAGAATACCATGGGAAAGCCCATGGTTTTTCATTTTCCACAACCTATGTTTCCAATGCCTATACATGGAAATTAGTAAACAAATCCTCCAATTTTTTTGTAAATAACCACCCATTTATGTATTTAAATTTACTAAAAAATAAATATTCTATAAATATATGTATATTTTACCTCCCAAATATCCATTTCAATTTTTTCTCAATCCCCTAGGTTAAAATCCTCATGTTTTAGGAACAACTCTTCACGGTAAAGGAAATATCCTCATTTTCTCTTCATTTCAAGAACCAAATTTTGTATATGTCTCTTTAATATTATATTTAATCACTATTATTTGATTTTTATTCATTAAATTACTACCAAAATAGTTTCTATCAATGATGGAACCCTGTCCCTTATATTTTTACCTTTTTCTAAACCCATGTTTTATACCCGTTATGCTACCGAATTTACTTCTAAAAATTTATTTATTATCCTCAAGAAATTATCTTTATTTTTATTTTTATGAATATCCTAACATATTTATTTTCTCGGGGTATTAAAATAGTTGTAATAATTATTTATTTTGTTATTTAATATACACACATAAAACCTACATTCCCTTTCTGTGGGTTAAAAATGACATAATGATCATGTTTTGTATGCACTTTTTAAAACACAATGATTTTGATACAAAACCTATTTCACTTATTCTCAACAGGTTATTTATGAAATTTATGATTAACATATATGTTCCTCACTTTAGCTAATACATATTAAGGGTTCTATATTATATTGATAAAATTCATTGGGTAAATAATTTAATCTATAGAGATGACATGTTTTACGAAACCTTGGAAAATAACCAGGGTAGTTTTTACAACACCTTAGTGAAAAACTGTGGTGATATTATTATGAATGTATCATTTAAATGTTGAAGAAACATCTCTAAGTTATTATTCGTTTTCTTTTTATTATGATATTCTTTTTTACTCTTTCTCATGCATTTATTATTCATGTTCGTAGTGATATTTCTCATGGTCACAAGCAAGCTGTTTCCCATGATTTCTCTTACTAGGCCTTACAATCACTATTTCCTATGATGTATATACACATTTTTTGAGATGTAAAAAAAGAAATTAGTATAAAACTATTATAAATCCTTTCATGTGAATTAATTCAATGGTTTATGTCTTCATGTTTTATATACCATATTTCTAAGAATCGTAACATTAAAATATTCTCTATTTATACCATGTAAATGAAAAGTTATGTAATAAAAAGGTGGTCTAATATAGTTAGTATCAAAGTATGGTTTAGTTATTTCTGGAAATTAGGGTTTGAAAACTTTTGGAAGAACCCTAGGGAAAATTTATAATATTTGAAAACATTTTGATATTTTAGTGAAGCATTAAGTAAGTGGTTTCAGAGTAAAGAAATCTCTACCTGGATATAAATAAGTGGAAGTGGTTTGGCATAGATATATCTAGGGGTAAATCCCAAAAACAATACTTTGAGGTAGACTCAAATAAAAACTGGTTCATGAAAATTGGTCTTACATCACTTTGGGTTTGACACTACCGGGGGATATGTATGGTTGATCACAAAATTTTTATGAACCATTATGAAGGATTTATCGATATTTTATTTGTTGTTAAAGAAAAACATATTTAAGAATGATGTTTTAAGACATAAAACTCTATTAGAATTATAATATTATTAAATTAAATACATTTCTCACTATGTTTGTATTCTTTTAGAAAATGGCCAGAAATAGGAGGAACCATGTAAATAGTGATTGCAATAGACCATGAGATAACAACACTCTTATGGATACTAGAATAGAAAACTTCACGGGGATGGTGAATCAAATGACTCGAGTTATAATCAATAACTTGAATCAAGTTGAGAGATTAGATTCAAATTAAAAGTTATAACTTTACATATATGTCCATTATTCATCAGTAACCACCTTCTTTCAGTGGATCTATTAACCCATTGATTGCTGAAAAATGGATAAGATCTATAGAAACGATATTTTTTACACTCTATTGTTCGAAAAAAAAAGTCACCATGGATATGTATAACCTAGAGGGGTAATTTTATCAATGGTGGAGACTGATTAAAAACACAAAGCCAATAAAAGATATTGATTATATAGAGTGGGAAGAGTTGAGGGGAACCTTTTTCAAAAAATATTTCCTTTACTCGATGCGAAAAAGAGGAGAAGGAATTCCTCAAGTTGAAGAAGAATGAAAATGAAAATGTGGGAATATATTAGATAAACTTTACAAGACTTTCACATTACACCTATATATTTTTAATGGATCATAATAGAAATTATTATAGATTCCTCAATTGACTAAGACCCCATATATGGAAGAATCTATCAAATGGATATTATGAAATCTATGAGGATATAGTGTAAAGTGATATGAAGGTTGAACTAGAGTACGAAGAGAAGCAATGTTCCCATAGATAGAATAGAAAAAGATATCAATAGATCCAATATTAGGGTAGAACATTGATCATGGAAGAGGAGGAAAGAAAGTGTAACTTCTCACATGAAACAAATGTGGGAAGAAGTATTCATGGAACTGATTTCATGGGAGCTGGAAATGATACAAGTGTGGAAGATATGACCATATTTCTCAGATCTATTGTTGTGAGGAAAAGCCTCAAATTATCAATAGTAAGGACAAAATGGAATATGGTTCAGGACCAACTAGAAGTCCAATTCTATAAGTGTGGAAAAATTAGTAACTTTTCCAACAATTTTTCCAAATTATAAGATTATATTGGGGAATAAATTTCAACCAAAAGATAGGAAAAAATAATAATGTTGGGTATTTGATATCAGGATAGTTGATATTGTAGCTCTAAATGTTGTGGTGATAAGTACTCTCTTTATTCTTTCAAATCTAGCAGACACTTTGTTTCATTCTGGTTCTATACATTAATTTATTTCATCCACGTTTGCAAATATTATAGTACCAATACCTGAATTAATTTAATTAATTTTATTTTTCATGAATCTTAGAGAGATTATCTAAAAAACAAAAAATTATAGAAACTATAGTATTTACATTAGTGAGCACGATATCATCAAAAATGTAGTAGTCCTTCCCATGTTGGAATTTGACACTATACTAGGGATAGACTATCTATCAGATTATAATGCTTATATCAACACAAGAATTATAGAACTCATAATAGTGTTGAATGAAAAACCTACTACTATTTTCAATGGAGAGATATCTCAACCCAGTATTTGTCTAGAATCACCGTCTATAGTCTTTTTTATAGAGACGATCAATGAATATGAAAAAAGAAATGAAAGTATACAAATAGAAAATTTCCCCGTCATTCAAAAATACAATGAATTATTTCTAGAGGATTTACATGGACCACCCCATAAATAGAGGTAGAGTTCTCCATTGAACTCATGCCTGGATCCAAGTCAATATCAATGACCCCATATAGAATTGAAATTATAGAGATGGAGGAATTGATGAACAACTACATGATCTTTTGGAGCAGGGGTTGGTGTGACCCAGTGTTTCCCCTTGGGGGAACCTTTTCTCTTTATGAAGAAGATGGATGGAACAATGCAATTATGCATTGATTATAGAGGACTTAATGCGGTCACATTAAAGAAAAAGTATCATCTCCCAAGGATTGAGGATTGATTTGACCAACTTCATGGGGCTTATTTATTCTCCCCGATTGGTCATCGATCTAGTTATCATCAATTGAGGGTAAAAAGCGATGATATTCCAATGACATCCTCCTATTCAAGATATGGGCATTATGAGTTTTTTCTGTTTATCTATACTAATGGACCTATTATATTGAAGGATTTGATGAGTAGAGTCTTTAAGGACTACCTTGAAAAAAATTGGTATTTTTTATTGATGATATTATAATACATCCCAAATGTTTCTAGGAGTATGAGAACAATCTAAGGGTTATATTGAAAAATCTGAGAATGTAAAGGCTATTTCGAAAGTTTAGAAAATGTGAATTTTGGTTACAATAAGTTTTTTTCATGGGAAACATTGTAACCAATAGAGGAATCTTAGTTTATCCTTCCAAGAAAAAGGTTGTGGGGGAGTGTCCTCATCATATAATAGTAACTATGATTCATAGTTTACATGGTATAGAAGGATATTATATGGGGTTTGTGAAAATCATTTCAAAACTTTCCAAGGCACTAAACCAATTAACAATAAAAGGGTTTAACTTAATCTAGGCAAAAGAGTGTGAAGAAACTTTCCAAGAGATAAAGAATTGATTGGTTACTAAACCTGTATTAAATCTACCTTCTATCAGAGAGGAATCTATTATTTTTAGTGATTCCAATTTTAAATAGATTTAGTGATTCCTAATAAAGAATGAAAAGTTGATTTTTTATACATCTCAGTAGTTGAAGCCTTGTAATAATAATTATCTTATGCTTCACTTAGAACTAACTTTAGTTGTTTTTTGTCTTAAAATATGGAGGTACTATATTTATGGGGAGAAATTTGAAATACACACGAACCATAAAAGTTTGAAGTATATTTTAATGAAAATTAATTGAACATCAGATATAGGATATGGTTGAAACTTCTTAAAGACTATAATTGTTCAATTCATTATCACCGCAGAAGAGTACACAATTGTGCTAATGAATTAAGTTTGAAATGATATGTTATTCTGGAAATGATGATGATTCAAGGTGATCTATTGATTAAGGACCTAATAAGTTTGGACGTGGGAATAATGAGGGAAGAAAATTCATCAACCCTATCCCAAATTATTTCTAAACCGTGATTACTAGAGAAGATCAAAAATGAAAAAAGGGAAGATCATTTACTATGGAAGGAGATAGAGTTTATGAAGTGTAGGATGTTTCCTGAGTTGAATACTGAACAGTAAGGTGTAATTAAATTTCGTACAAGGATATGTGTTCCATGTATTATTCAAATAAATAAGTAGATAGATGAATATAATAGGTATAAATTCTCTATATATCCTGGAAGAACTATAATATAAAGGGACTTTCATGATCATATTTGATGGGATAACACGAAAAAGGAGATTGCTGACTACAGTATAAGGTTCTTGGTGTTTCAATATGTGAAAATATAGTGAAAAAATCCTAAAGGAGGATTATTAACACTACCCATACGATCATAGAGGTTTTATAACACCACTATGGACTTTTTCACTAGTCTCCTGAGAACATTCAAAGGAAATAATGTGATATGAGTTATAGTGGACCGTCTTACCAAGACTACCCATTGCATCACTATTTGAAAATATTTGTCTCTCGACCAAATTTCCAGGATATACATGAAAGAAGTGGTAAGGCTATATGGGGTACCACTATCTATAATTTCTGATCATGATCCAAGGATCACATCAATATTCTGTAGAATTATTCAACATAATCTTAGTACCAAATTGAATATCAGTACAACATATCACCCACAAAATTAGGACTAATCATAAAGGAACATTTAGACACTATATGAATTGTTGATAATGTTCTCAATGGAATTTAAATGGGTGTCAAATAAACACCGCCCAATAGTTGAGTTCTCATAAAACACTAGCTTTCATTTGAGTATTCAAATGGAACCTTATAAAGCTCTATATGGGAAGAGATGTAGAACTCTGACTTTTTCTGATGAAGTTGGTGAGAGAAAGAATATTGGGATTATTATTGTGAATAGATGATGGAAAAGGATAATTCTATTCAACAAAACATAAAGGTTTCTAAGAGTTGGTAGAAGGTCTATGATGAAAACCGTCAATGGGACTTGGAGTTTGAAGTTGATGATAAATTATTCTTTTGAATTTCACCATGGAAGAGAGTCATGTAGTTTGGGAAGAAAGAGAATGTTAGCCTTAGGTACATTGGACCCTATGAAATTCTTGATCCCTTAGGAGTAATGGACTATCATCTTTCACTTCCACCAAATCTAGGTAAGGTTAATGATGTATTCCAAGTATCTCTATTGAGGAAGTACATACCAGACCCTTAAAAAGTACATAATCTTGAGGTTTCATAACTGGAACATGACCACTCTTATGAGGAGCATCTGGTGGAGATCTTGGACCATAGAGACAAGGTTCTATGCAACAAGAGGACCCAACTCATTAACATGTTGTTGAGGAACCATAAATATAAAGAAGCGACATGGGAACCTAAGGATACAATGAGATTGAGTTACCTACACCTTTTCTCAACTGGGGCATCAAGATGAAATTTTAAATACAAAATTTCTTAAGGGGGGGAGAATGTAATGACCCATAATTTTTAAATGACATTTGTTTCTGGAGAAAATATTTGTTATATTACTCAAAAAACTATATCTCTTTAATATCAAAGTGAGTATAAATTGAAATTTGAAAATAATTTTTTGATCGTTATATGTCTTCTAGTCAATAATGACCATCTGTCAACATGACCATTGGAAACTATACTCTTTATAATAATTGTAATGTTATAATTAGTGTTTATAAGAAAAATGAGAAAGGACAATTAGTAAATGATGGATTGAAAAATTGCCTCAACAAGTAGGTTCATTCAATATGAACCCCATTTTTTGATCTTGGGTGGAAGGTAACATTGTTGGGGTTCACTCTTGAACAAGCCCAAGCTGAGCTTCAACAAGTGAAACTTGAACAAAATTTCCTACAGGAGAAGTTAAAGTAAATGGAAATTACAACTCGAGCGATGTTAATTGAGAAACCCCATGAATTTATCACCAATGCAGACCTTTCCCTTAGGTAATATGTAGGTGTTATAATATGTTACATGTCTCAGACATAGCTAATTGAAGTGTAATTTCTTTGTATAAATAAAATTTGTATTCCATCAATTATGTTATAAGAATATTTTTGCATAATAAAATTTAGATAGACTTTAATAAATTTATTTCCTAAACCTAAATTATAATTTACTGAAAATATATAAATATTTATAATAAAATAATATATTATTAATAATACTTATTTTAATGAAATAGTATGATAAAAACCACTCTTATTTAAATATAAATGATAGAAAAGATTTTCTAGTGCCATAGATTTTCCTATTCATTTTCAATCCACTATTATTTTAATAAAATAAAAAAAAATTATTTAAAAGTTGGAAATAATAGATTTATAAAATTATTATGATAAAATAAATATCTTTTTATATATATAAACATCAAAATTAGGTTATGGTGAATTTATGATAATTTCTAAAATACTTTATTTTTTGTGAATAGTAAATATACAGTTTGAGTTTTTCAGTTTGTTTAATGAATTAATAATTATTTCATAATGATTCAATAACTAATTAACTACTATGAACGACTTAAAAAATTTTATTTTATTGATATGAATCTTTTTTATAGATTTTAATCAACATACAAATCAATAATTTACTTTCCAAATTTTAAAATGGAAACATAAACTTTACAAAATATTATTTTAAAGAAACATTACTTTTCTATGACAAAAGAGGTAATATAATGTAGTAACCCAGATTTTCCCAGGACCCTCCTTTGAAAAAAAATCCAATGCTTAGGGTGTTATAGGAGGAAATAGTGTCTCACTTCATGATTTTTCCAAATTTCAAGTTCTCAATTGGCATGTTAGTGTGTCGAAATGTCAGATGCTTTTGCATCGGTGAAGCAGAGGTGTCACCATCATTTAGTCAAGAGAATAAGTGTTTGTATGTTAAGGAATCAGTATTTCTTGGCATCATTAGGTCGAGGTGTTGGTAGGTTGTTGTTTCGGTAGGCCATGGGTTCGATGGCTCAGCATCAGTAGGTCATGTCGGTAGCTCACCCATTGGTGGCTCATTCCGAGTTTTTCCTAGTTTTTACATTTTTACCCCTATTGTGTGTTTCTCTCAGTGAAATGGTAAACTATAAAATCATAGTGGTGAACTGGGATGTCTCTACCATTTTCGATCAGAATTATTAAATTTCCTTTATCTCATAATAGTCTACCAGCCTGGTAACCACCAAGTTGAGTGGTCAGAAAACGATCCGATTTTCATGAACATTAAAATTGACTCTCGAATTTTTAGGATATCACCCTTTCATAAATTTATTTATATTCTTTATTTAATCATTTTCATTTCTCGTGGTGTTCTTAGAGCCTTCCTCCCTTAATGATTCGTGATCCTATTCCAGAGCTCCCCTGTTCAGTTTTATTTGAATTCTTTCTGACTTTTCGTGTGATCCCTTGTTCTTGTCATAAAGAGGAAATTCAATCGTTTGATCATCTAGTAGGGACTTATCTTGCTTCTCTTTATATATGAATCATGTGGGGTGTGTATGATAATTAATCCTTATCAGTAATAGATATTTTTTTTTTGAAGAAACAATAAATAGATAAGGACAGAATTTGATCAAAAGATAACACGGGTAAATAAAATAACAGGCAGAGATGGGTTTGATGTTGATCTCCTGTTTTATTTGTTATCTTTTATATAATTGTGGCTCCCATGGACATATTAATTCTAAAAATCATGAACATTGGTGGTATTTTCTTTCACACTAATAATATTGTATTCTATTGAGATGTATAACTGAATTACTGTAAAATAAAATATTATTAATCACGTATACATGGTTAAATTAATGAATTCCCCAGGATCAAGACTATCATGTGATCACCCTGGTTTTAATCAAGTTGAATTAATGAACCTATTCTGGTAGAATCTGAATGTATACACATCCTGTTGATATGTGTGGATAAGTGTTGTGTTCTCTGGAGTTTTGAATCCTTGTGTGAGTTGTGTGGGGATGATTTTGGGGACATGATTGTAGGTACAAGTTTTGACAGAGGTGTTGGTTCCATGAAAAGGGTGTGGTATGTGCGTACATCAGGGTTGTGGGTAAATAGTAGTAGTTGTGGAATATGTGTGCGGGGAATTACATGGGGATTTTTGGAATCCTAGTCCAATATATTGATTGGTTGTTTAATGTATGAACTTATAGGAAGATAAACTTACTTGGTTGTGATGTGGTTGTGTAGCGATGTTGGGCATGGGACTGCTTCGGGGGTTTTGAATCTATATATAGTAGGACTGCATCAGGGATTTGTTGGGCGGTGGTGTAGTAGACCTGGGTTGTGATAAGAAGGATTGTGCATATTAATTTTTAAGAGTGGTTTCTATAAATGGTTGAATAGGTTCATAGGAGGATTTGGGGTTTGTAAAGTGGGATTGATGTTTGGTATTTTATTGGTGTGGTTGTGGTTGATAGTTTCCCTGTAGTTCTAGAAACAATTATAGTGAACACTTTAATTAATAAATGGAAAGTGTATAAATTAAAAGGGGTTGGGTTAGACTTTTGTAGTGGTTTTTGTGTGTTATGCATATAGGGGTGGCAGCGAAAGTGGTCTTGAGTTGGTTGGTTGTTTGTTCGGAAATCCATTGGTTGGGCCGAGTGTCTTCTTACCTATATATATAAAAAAATTTATTTCCTTGTGATTTCTATAAACACCTCACCATTGGTGAGCACTATGATCCAAACACCTCCATTTCATGGGGGAGGTTATCTTTCCCAATATCATAGTGGTCGCATAAATGGTTGGTTACTGACTTTCATCCTCGAAACCTCTTCTGATTTCTTACCGCGTAAGTGTATCTAAGATGCCTGTAATGACTTGAGGATTACCATATTTCAAGATTCTTTGGGTGAGTTTTTGGTGTAGATGAGAAGCATAGGTTCTTTTAGTATAGGTTGGCTTTCCCAAGTGTCTTTAGGATGATTCCCAGGTATCTTTAGGTGAGAATTGTGGTTGTTGTGGCCTAGGTGTCTGCGGGTGGGGTTGTGTATGGTTTGAGGCCCAGGTTTTTGCAAGAGATTTGTGGCAGTGGGACTATGTATGGGAACAGTGGTAGTGTCTAGATGTTTTCTCTTAAGGATGAGTAGTTAAATAGAGGGAATGTGGTGTGGGTTATCTATATAAGGATGTGCATATACTATTACTCTAAAAGACTTCTATTATTTGGTGAGTGTTCCGTAGTGAGGCTGGGCTAGTTAGTATTACTTGGTAGGTGCATTGAGGTTCTACTATTTTTTCACTGGTACATTAGTATGTTCCCCACTTGTGCATGCATGGATTGTGATTTTCTTACTAGGTATACTTTTATACTCAACCTGCGTATATAATTTTTTTTTCTGGTTTCCAGGAGGACTTTGAGAACCATGTCGGACCTTACTAGCTCGAGCATTGGGATTAGTTTTTTTTGCTTCTTAGTCTCTTTTAATTTTGTACTTTAATTTAGAGTTTTGTTGTATCCTGCATCAGCGTTACTTTTGAACATGCAGGTGGGAAATGGTTTTCTTTTTGGATTTACTTTTACTTTCGGTATTTGGAGTTTCTTGTTATTTACCATCTTATCTCTCGATCTTGTTCTATAAAACTTTAATTCCTTCCATATTATGTGAGATTCTATAACATTGGTTCTAGTTGCCACTTCGGGGATTATCGAAGTCAGGACTCATGGGTCATTATCTTTCCTTCAACATGAATAAATATGTGTCTTGCAGTTGTCTATCCCTTTCCTCTTCTTGGTTAAGGCGGGTTGTGACAAAATGGTATTAGAGGGGGTCATAGGTTTGGTTTACAAGGGTTTAGTGATGAAGTTCAAAGTTGTGAATAGTAAGTATTTCATGGGATGTTAAGTAAATGATATTAACAAATATTGTCACGTAAAATAGGTTAGGGAAGACCAGCTATGACTTGTGATTTTAACCCCCCCCCCCCCCCCCCCCCGTGATCTGATGTAAGGACTCTGGAGCTACTGAACAACAAAGAGAGGCTACACCGGTTATAGGGTAGACACCCTATGAAAGGTAAATGCATCATAATGACTTGTGTTCTTGTGTTTATTTGGTGATTTGTGAATTTAAAATAAATTGAGTGTTAAAAGGAATTTAAAAGAATCTTTCCACACTACTCGGGCATATAAGTTCCTTGTTTCCTTTTTTAGTTGTGGCATCCAGATGTTTCCCCCATGTGGTACAATCAGTTCAGGCCTGATAGGTTGACCCGGTTGATCAGCTAAGGGATGATCAAGAGGAAGAAGATTAATTGTGGAAGAATACACTTCGTACCTCCTAGTTGTAGACTCTTGGGAAGTACATGGGTGGTGTCTCAAACATAGAGATAGAGAGATGTCTCTAAGAGTCGGTGGTCTATTTTAGCTTTATTTGGTCTCTGAAAGAGAACTAGGTTCCCCTGGCAGTGATCCAGATATGAAGAGAAGAACTTCCACAGTGGACACTTTACCTTGAGGACAGGAAGGAAACTAAGGCCGTGTGGGAAGACATTGAGAAGGAGTTCCATGTGGAATTCCTTTCTTCCAAAATGAAGTCTCAGAGAATGTAAGAGCTACTCATCCTCTAGAAGGGGAGTATTTTAGTGAGGTAACATGGGATAATGTTCATGGATATCCTATGATTCTCATTGGATCTCTTCTCAGATAAGCAGCCATGAGTGAGACACATAGAGGAGGCACTCTGAACTTCTCTCCAGTTTAATGTTACTCCTCTCACTCTACTGACATACTTAGAGGTTCAAAATAAGAATGAAGTACTGTAAATGATGCACTCACTTGGAGGTGTTCCATGAGAGGAGATTCAGTCGAGTTCATCAATGGGGAATTCCATCAGCAGTAGGTATCTGGCATTAGGGTCTTCCAAGTTTTGGCCAACGGGGAGTAGGCCTTATTTGTTCCAATTTTGATTTCTTGGCCCTCACCATTTTCCCATGGTCCTAGGACATAATTTCTTTATTTTTGGACACCGTGGAAATCTTCAAAATCAATTCCCATTTTGAGTGTTTTAAAGTGGGGGTGGGCAGGTCCAGCACCCACCTCAGCAATAATAGTTTCTAGTTAGGCACTTCCAACAGTACGGGCAGCGAGCTCCGACACAACTGAGGGTAGATGGTGCTGGGGGAGGCTGACCATAGGGTACTCCTCAAGGACCTTGAATAGGGTGTAGTCAGGGAGATGGTCGATAATAGATAGGTATAGGAGATGGGCATGGGTAGTTTCACACCGTAGAGGTAGCAGTTACCGTAGGTCCAGAGGTTGTTCGAGGTACGATCAATCTATTTAGTACTTGTGCGCGTGATTTGTTTGATTGAAGAGCCTTTCACTCCTTTGTTGAAATTGGTCTATCCCATTCTCTGGGACTATAGGTAGATAGATATTACATACCCTTGGTGTTGAGTATGCCATACGGAGGTCATAACAGTCTTCTTGATGATTTTCACATATGTTGACTAATGTTGGGGCCCCACCAATATTTTGGGGATCTTCTTATGCAACATATACATCCATATGATGTCATCCTAGGAATTTAATAGATGTTTTCTATATACAATATCCTCAACAGTTTCCAAATAATAGTCACATTCTCACATATGGGCGGACCGCATGTAGCATTCATTGGAGAGCGGAGTCATCAGGAGGGCAGCTAGCATGTGGAGCCTCTTCTTTCATTGTTATTTGAGCTGTTAATGGAATCAGAAGATACAAAAATAGTGTAAGTTTTAGAGGTTTTCAATGAGTTACTAGATTTATTTCTTAAAAAAGATGTGAATATATCCCCTCTATGTGATGTTGAGTTTGGGATAGACTTGTAACCCGGTTCCTGTCTGATTTTGAAGGCTCTCTATCGAATGGAACATTATGAATTTCGGTCGTTGCAGATTCAGGTTTACAGCCTGATGAAGTAGGGTTTCATCTAGACAAGAGTGTCATCATGGGGTGCTCCAGTCTTATTTGAGAAGAAGGCGGAACGTAGTATAAGACTGTGTATACACTACCAGATATTGAATCTGGTGACAGTCAAGTACCTTTACCCCCTTCCAAGGATCGAAGATCATTTCATCTAATTAAAGGGGGAATTTTTGTTCTCTAATATCTAAGAATGGTCAAGATATCACCAATTGAGGGTAAAAGAGGGCGACATCTCGAAGATAGCTTTTCGGTGCGGGTATAGGCGCTTCAAGTTCATAGTCATTCCCTTCCGTGTCACGAATTCACAAGCCATGTTCATGGGGATCATGAACACTATTTCTCTTAGTACATGGGCTGGTTTGTAGTCATGTTCATCGGGAAAATTATGATATACTCATGGTCAGAGGAGGGGAACGTCGGAAATCTGAGGACTGTCTTGGATGTCCTACGACACCACCAACTATACAAGAAATTTTTTCAACTGCATCTTATGGATGTGACAGTTTCTCTTCCTCAGACACGTGGTGTCTCAGAAAGGGATAGAGGTGGACCTGTGAAAGGTGGAAGCTGTTTTTTCATCATCATCACACAAGAATGTGGCGTAGTTTCATAGTTTCCTTAGCCTGGTAGACTATTACTGGAGGTTTGTACCCCAATTTTCTTGAGTAGCAACTCTATTAATATATTTAACTAGAAAATACCTGATCTTCATATGGATTTGTAAGTGTCAAAAAGATTTTATCTATCTAAAGGGGATGTTGGTTAGTACCACAGTGTAGAGGTTGCCAGAGTAAGGGGTGATGTTCATGTTTTTCTGTGATGCTTACGGCATAGGCTTTGGATGTGTGTTGATGTAGATGTGAAGATTAATCTCTTATGTGTC
The DNA here is from genome assembly GCA_963277665.1 of Viscum album. Taxonomy (NCBI): domain Eukaryota; kingdom Viridiplantae; phylum Streptophyta; class Magnoliopsida; order Santalales; family Viscaceae; genus Viscum; species Viscum album. The sequence continues at coordinate 369,621,744 of OY728160.1, read as the reverse complement.
TATAAAATTACATCCTCACAAATTTAATTATGCAAACCATGATCTATATCTTGCAGTGGTCGTGTTTGTATTGATGTTTTGGTGGAATTACCTCATCGGTGAGCACTTTGTGGTCTTCATGGATCACAATAGATTGAGGTATATCTTTTCCCAACGAGACCTAAACTTGCGATAGCTAAGGTGGATGGAGTTTCTTAAGGATTATTACATTGAAATCTCTTAAATCCTATGAAATTGGAATGTGGTGGTTTATTCCTTGAGAAGGAATCCATAGAAGAAGGTAGTTCGGGAATCCACAGATTCATGGAAGGAGATAGAGGTGTTGGATACTTTGCACTTGGATGCTAGGGAGGAAATTGGGAGAGGATATCTATTTTTTAAGACAATGTAGTATTGCATGGTGTAGTAGGTAGAGGAGTCACAGTGGGGAGACTCAAAGGATTAAATGATCTGTGATTGCATTATCTAGGGTGATGCTTCGGAGGGGTGGACATAGGATAGCCAGAATCAGATGTTGTTCCATGGAATTCTATTTTTCCCAGTTGTAATGCATGAGATATTTTCCCGTGATTTCCATATCTCTCCCCTCAATGTTCATCAAAGAGTCTCTAATATATAACGAGGCTTGAGGGAACAATTTTGGTGGCCTGGGGTGAACTTCGAAGTGTTAGAGTTAGTGGAAAGATTCCTAGTGTACCAGTAGGTGAAGCATGAACACCGTGTTATTGTAAGTCGATTGCAGTCCTTATATGTTCTTGAGTGTAATTGGTATGAGGTATAGATGGATTTTTTCATAGGTTTACCTGGAGCTCTAGGAGGATGTGATTCCCTTTGGGTAGTAGTAGACCGGTTGATGAAGTCGTCTCACTTCTTGGTGATCATGGAGTCGAGCATGGTGTATAACTTAGCACAGAGGTATATAGCCAATGTGGGGCAGCTCCATGGAGTTCCAAGACCCATTGTCTTGGATAAAGTTACACATTTCACATTTTGAGTATGGAGGGAATTGAAGCATGCCTTTGGAACCATTTTACACCTTAACACTGATTTCCACCCTCAGATGGAAGGGTAGCCAGAGAGGACCATCCGTATATTAGAGTACATGTTGTGGGTATGTGACTTGGACTTCCGATGATCATGGGCATGACACTTTCCCCTACTAGAGTTTTCTTACAATAATATATATCACTCTACCGTTAGTGTGGAACTGTTTCAAGCCCTGTACGAAAGACTGTGGCGCTCACCTGTGTTCTAGATAGAGTTGGGGGAAGCATCCCTTCTTGGACAAGATGTAGTAAAGAGCATAACAGAGAAGGTTTAGATTGTGCATGAGAGGATGATGGTGGCTCAAGATTGACCGGAGTCATATTCTGATCATAGGAGGATTCCTTTGGAGTATGAGGTTGGGGACCATGAGTATATAAAGGATTCCCCTTTGTATGGACAATACTATTTTGGTAGTGGAATAAAGCCTTCTCCAAGGTTCATTAGACCTTTCATGGTGTTGGGAAAAGTTATAAAGGTTGATTATTAGCTGGCATTGCCACCATGGTTGGATATTATCCACAAAGTGGTTCATTTTTCTCAGCTCCATCAGTATCTACATGATGAATCCCACATCCTTGACTGGGGAGAGTTGGATATCTAGGACGACATGAAATTCATTGGGTGACCCCTTATAATTGAGAATCATGAGGAGAAGTTGATGCACGAACATTCCATTACTTTTGTTCATGTGTTACGGAGACATGGTGGCCTTGAGGAGAGTACTTGGTAATGGGAGCCATAGATGTGTTCCTAGTCCCCTGAGTTGTTCTGAGTTTCTCTTATGTTTTTTCTTATAACTTTCTTTTTATGTAATGCTTGACCTCACTTGCTGAATGATAAGTTTTTTCACTGTGCTTTAATTTGTGTGAAAATTATAACTATATAGAGGGGATAACCTGATCCCTAATCAATATGAATTAATGAGCATGTGATTAAACTTGTGCGGTAGAGACAATGATGCCTAAAGAGGATAGTATCTTGACATTGTGGAAGGATCTCCCTAATCCATGTGTTTGGACGTTGTGAACTTTGGTGCTTGTGTGGGTACATGAGGAAGTGGAGTGGTAGTGTTTCAAAAGTTGTTCTGGAGATAGATGACAAGGAGGTGTTCTAGTATTTCAAGGTTTCCTCTCGAGATTTAGAACTAAAAAAGTTGGTTTACTCTTAAGAGGTATCTCAAGGGATGGTTGTTTTTACCACTTTTATATTGGGTTAGTTTTTAGATTATCATGTATGAGAATAGTTTTAGAGGTATCTGATGTAATAAACTGGATTTACCCATGTCCTTCATTTGTGAAAATCCAGTGTTTAGGGTGTTTGGGGAGGCAACAGTGGATCATTTCAAGAGTTTTTCAAATTTCTATTTTTTCATCGGCATGTCATTGTGTCGACATGTCATTGCATATTCACTTTAGTGGCATTGAAATCAGTGAGTTCGAGGAATCAACATCGGTGAGCTATGGACTTCCGCATCAGTGAGTCACGATGTTGGCATCGGTGAGTCAGAGGCGTCAACATCGGTGAGTCGAGGGAATCAATGTTGGTAGGTAAGGGTGACAATAGGTTTGGGAATTGCTAGTTTGAGGTGTTAATACTCCATTGTGTTGACATTCCATGGAATAAATAGATTATAGTTAGTGGATCAGCATTGGTGGCTCATCATTGGTAGGTCGCATAGGTATCTCACCCATTAGTGACTCATTTCTAGTTTTTCCCATTTTTTCCAGTTTCACCCCTTTTATGTGTTTCTCTCCCTGAAAAGGTAACCTATCAAATATCAGTGGTGCATTGGTCTATATCCACCATTTTTTAAGGGAATTATTAAATTTCCCATATCTCATAACATTCCACTTTCCTTGTAACCACCAAGATGCATTGTCAAACCACGATCTGATTTTCATGAACTTTGAAATCGCCTCCCTGATTTTTAGGATCTCACCCTTTCATAAACCAAGATATATTATTTCTTTATTAATTTTTGTTTCCCATGGTTCTTTTACAGACTTCTTCCCAAGATGATTTTTTCACCTATGCCAGAGCTCTCCAACTCAGATTTCTTGGAACTCATTCCTGCTGCTCATGCGATCCCCTATTCTTGGCATAAGGAGGAACTTTGATCATTTGATCATCTGTTATGGATTTATCTTTCTTCTATTTAATTTTGAAACATTCATGGTGAGTATACAAATTCATACATGTGGGGAATGGCTGAAATATTTTCTCAAAAACAAAAAACAGATAAGGACTGAACTTGATCAGAAGATAACACATGTAAATAAAATAAAGTGAAGGGAGTGGTTTTATGTTGATCACCTTTCTTATTTTTTATCTTTTATTTTGTTATGTTTTCTCTAGACATATGACTTATGAAAATAATGTCCATTAGTGGTATTTTTTTTCACTAATAAAGTTCTATTCTATTAAGATGCTTGAGTAAATAACTAGAATAATAATTCTTCTTAATCACATATACTTGGTTAAATAAATGAATGTCTCAGGATCAAGCCTATCGTGTGATCACCATAGTTATAATTAAGTGTAATTAAAGAACATATACTGGTTAAATATGAATGTATACACATCCTATTGATATATCTGGCTGAGTGTTGTGTTATGTGGAGTTTTTCAACTTTGTGTGTTATTTGTGGTACAACTATTAGGGGAATATTTGTGGGTAAAAGGTTTGATAGGGGAGTTTTTTCCATGTGAATGGAATGGTATGACTGTATAGTAGGGTTATAGGTAAATATAAGTTTTGTGGGCTCTGTGTGTGGGTAAGTATAGTGGGTGTAATGGTATCCCATTCCAAGAGATTTATTGATTGTGGATTGGATGAATATTTAGGCACCTAAACTGCATTGTTGTGTCGTGGTCATAGAGCAACGTTGGTCAGTCATACAACTCTGGTGGTTATGAATTTTTATTTAATGGGACTTCATTTGAGTGTTGTTGTGTAGTGGATCTATAGAGCTGGGTTGTGGTAGAAGGATTTTGTGAGATAATTTTGAAGTGTGATTGATGGAAATGGAAAAACTGGTTCCTATGAAGATTGGGGGTTTGTGTAGTTGGACTATAGTTTAGTTTTTCTTGTTCTTTTAGTGTGGTTGTGGTTGAAATCTTCCATGTTGTGTTGAATCAAATTAGGTTTAACCCCTCAATTAATAAATTTAAAGTTGTTAAATGAAAGGGGGTAGGTTTATGCTTTGGAAGTGGATGTTGTGTAGTTATGCATATTGGGGTGGCATCGAATGTTGTTCTGAGTGGGTTGGTTGTTTGTTCGAGAAGTCGTAGGTTGATATGAGTGAATCCTTACAAATATATCTATAAATTGTAGTTACTTGTTATTTCTATACGCACCACACCATTTTTGATCACTATGTTCTTAACACGTCCATTTCATGGGGGGGTCTTTCTCAACATCCTGGTGGGAGGTTAGATGGATGGTTACTGACTTATTCCTTCTCACCCTGACCTATTTTTTACCACTCCAGCATATCCAGGCAGGCTGTAATGGATTGAGTCTTACCATAGTTCAAGATTATTTGGGTGAGTGTTTTTGTAGACGAGAGGCCTAGGTGTTTGTAGGATAGGTTTCTTTTCTCAAGTGTCTTTGGGATGAGGCCCAGGTGTCCTTGGGCGAGAGGTGTGGTTGTTGTGGCCCAGGTGTCTATAAGTGGGTTTGTGTGTGGTTTGAGTTCCATGTGTGTGTGGGTGGGTTGTGGAAGTGGGACTTCTTATGGGAAGAGTGGTAGAGTCAAGACACTAGCCATTAGGGATAAGCATTTAACTAGTTGGAAAGTTATGCGGGGAACCCAAATATTGATCTGCACATACTATTACGTAACTTGAATTGCATTATTTAGTGAGTGTACCTTGGTGAGTCTGGGCTGGTTAGTATTCCTTCGTAGGTTCTTTGTTGTTCTACTATTTTCTTATAGGGACATTGGTTTGTTCCCTCAATTGTTCATGGGTGGCATTATATTTTCTTACTGGGTATACATGTATACTCACCCTATATATATAAAACTATTTTTAGGTTTCAAGGAGGACTTTGAAGACGGTTCTAGACTTTACTATATTGGGAATCGGGATTAGTTATTGCTCATTCTTAGCCTCTTTTATTTTGGTGCTTTACTTTTTATTTTTCTTTTATCTTGAATTATCTTTACTTTTGAACATGCTTGTGGGAAAATGTTTTCTTTTTGGATTTACTTTTACTTTTGGTGTTTGTAGTTTCTTAGGATTTACCATTTTATCGCCCGATATTGTTCTATAAAATGGGTAATTCATTATATATTACACATTATTATATAGCCTTGGTTCTAGTCTCCACTATGGGGCCTATCAAAGGTGGGATTTGAAATTCATTATCTCTCCTTCAACTTGAAGAAGGAAGGGTCTGGGAGTTTGTTGTTCCTTCCCTCAACTTGGAGAAGGTGGTCTATGACATATATAATGATGGTAACCTATTTTATATTAAATTATCATAAAATATGACCTAGGTTTCCAATAACATGGGAAAATACCATGATGATTCCAATAGATTTTATTTTTCCACAACCTAGGTTTCTAATGCCTATACTTGGGAATTAATAAACAAATCTTCCACTTTTTATATAAATACTCACCCATTTCACCATTTCATTTCCCTCCAAATACAGAGTATACTATGATATTGTAGTTTTACCTCCCTTGGAGTCCTCCCATAGTGTCCTCAAGACCCTATGGTCTCACACTAATGTTTGAGGAACAACTCTTCAAGGTAAAGGAAATGTCCTTCTTTTCTCTTCGTTATAAGAACCTCTTTTTATATATTTATTTTTAATGATATGGTAACTCTCTATTATTTTCTTTTTACTAATTACATTACGTAAAAATTATGTTTTATCAATGGTAATACCATGTACTCTCTCTTTTTACCCTTTTCTAAAACCACATTTTATACTTATTACACTACCGAATTTACTTCTTAAAATTACTCTCTTCTCCTCAAGAAAGTATCATTTATTCTGTTTTTGTGAATAACTAAATCTCATTATTATCTAGGGTTCTTACAAAATATTTATAAATTATTTACTTTATTCTTTTATTATTATATATAAAACCCATAATCCCTTTCCATGGGTTAAAAATAAAATAATGATCGTGTTCGTTATGAACTTTTTAAAACACCATGATTTTGATATGAAACCCATTTATTTTATTCTACCTAGGTTATTTATTGAATTTTTTATTATTATATATCTCGAGAACATTAATTAATACATATTAAGGGTGCATCTTAATAGCGCTCTAATACTTTTGGTATAGAATTTAATCTCTAGAGATGAGATGTTTTATGATACATTGGCGATTAACCTTGTTAGTTTTTATGACACCTCGATAAGAGACAATAAGGATATGAATATAAATGTCTCATAAAATGTTTTTATCCACATATTCATGTTATTATTTAGGCTATTTTTATAATTATATTTCCCATTTTCCTTTCTCATAAATTTATTTCTCATGTTTTTATTCATATCTCTCATGGTCACATGTAAACTATTTCCCTTATTTTTCTAGGCCTTATGATGACCCTCTACTTTGATGTATGTCCCCAAATTATTAGATGTATTAAATGTACTTAGGATAAAACTGTGATGAATCCTTTCATGTGGATATTTATTTTAAGTTTTCGTGTATTATGTACCTTATTTCCAAGTTATTATACTTTAATAAATTCTCTATTTGTACCATGTAAATGAAAAATTATATAATAAAAAGCTGGGATGTCATATGTTCAAGCTCCTATAAATAATTACTAAATCTAATAATGAAGGTCCACCATAATTCATTAGATTTTTTTAACAATGGGGGAGAAAAATTAACAACTTTTCACATTGTAAGACGTTTTTACATATCTTTCTTTAATAAATATGAAGCTGTGGTTGTCATAAAATGGGGAAGAGAAAAAGAAAAGAGAGAGGAAAATAAAAAAAGAGAGGAGTTTTTTGTTACATGGATGAGAAATTTTCTTGTCACCAGGTGACGTAATTCCTTAAAAACATTACTTTAACCAGTGTTGTTGTGCTAGGAAACTCTGTTTTGATAAATTCTATGTTTTGATAAAAGTTCAAAATGTTATGTTGTTTCAAAATATGAGTTGTGAAAAATTTCTAAGAGTTGAAAAAAGTTGTTCATGAGTGTTTTAAAGAAATCCAAGGGGGAGATTAAAGAAACATTGTGATGTTTTTTAAAAAGATTTGTATTTGTTGAAAATAAACCATTTTGTAAATGAATGTTTTTTGTTCTTTAGGATCAGACCCAGTCCATTTGAATGAGTGATTCTATGAAAATTTAATGTTATTTAATGTTTGAAACCAAACATAAAGGGGAAGAAAAAAAATTCCTAGAGAAATTTTCTTTTTGGACAATGGTTTCCAGACATAGGTTTTCAGATTGAGAAGTAACAGATGTAGAAGTTGTAAGGATGTTGGAAGCTAGAATATTTGAAGAGTTTTTGATGGGACTCAACATCCGACTCATATCCATCGACATGAAGTTTACGATTCATCAGACTCAACATCGATTAAAATGTCAGAAGTTACAAAGTGGGGTAGTCAAAATGATACTAAAAAGAATAAAATAATACATTGATATTAGGAGATATAAATTTCATAAGAATTATAAACTATGTCAGATGGTGGTTTGTTGGTTTGTAATTATCAAATATCATAATTTTTCTTTAACACTTGTGATACAAGAATTATAAATAAAATTGGGATAATATGTGTTGTGAATCATATTGATATTTGGTTTCAAATAAAGGAGGTGTTGAAAGTAAGGGAACTTATAATACATTCCTATATAATTCAAACAATGAATTCAAAATATTGAAGTTCTCATAAATTAGTAAAACTCTCATGATATATTATTTTGAAGAAATTTAGGGGTCCTAATGATTGTAATGATTCCATTAATCAGGAAAATTTTTTTATCAGATCTATATTTTCCAAAAATAGAGGTTTTCAAAAGATTGAATTATTTATAAATGATGAGGTTATAAGAATGTCATAGTTAAGAGGTGGAGTCACCATTGAATACATTCCATTGTAATGAAAATTCCATCATACTAATTAGAGGAAGATAATAACATCATAAGAGAATAGGAGGATAATCACATAGTAATGACGATAAGAAGATAGTTAGATCGTAATGAGGAGAGAAAGATAGTCACATCCTAATGAAAAGAGGAATATAATCACATCATAATTAGAAGAGGAAGATAGTCATATCATAATGTGCTGAGGGATATATTCAAATCATAATGAGTAGAGGAAGAAATCCATATTGTGGTGAGATGAGGCGGTTCCACCATAATGAGAATTCCATCAAACTTAAAAAAAGAAAGATAAATCATATTGACATGAGGAAATTTCGTTTTATTGAAGTTAAATTGGGATGATGCTGAGGAAGATATATCATATTGAAAATAAAAAATTTATATTCTACTAAATCTGATGAAGTTACATCAAACTAAATAAAATTTACTATGTCCAAGAAGGAATTTTTTGGATAAATATTGAGAAGGTTTGAAGAAGTCAAAGTTGAAGTTTAAATGTGAATTATTTTCAATGATTTGAAATTTCATTGATCAGATCTTTTTTTCAGTTTCCCACATTTTCTGTTCTAAAATTCCTATAAAAATTAGAATAAAACCTTCATACTTTTAAACTTTTCATGTGAGTGGAAAAGGCGGAGTGCTTAAAAATTCACATCAAAGTTATATTTTTAGATTTGGACCTCATTAGAAGTTCGAACATAGGAAGGTTTTATTTACTAGACTGTGGAATATTGGATAGATCATTTTTTTATAGTTTGAGTAATACAGATTGATAATGGGTCCATCATACTAATTCCATCAAAATGAATTCAATGGACTAAGTCCATCAGACCTAGCCTCATTAGACTAAGTGAATCAGACACATCTACATCAGAATGAGGATTATGGATACAGTATTTGTGGAAAAGTTTGAACTAAGACTTTTTATTATTATTTGGCTCAATTATTTTCAATAAAACGTTGTAAATTGATAGGATTTAGTATAATCATTCCTAGTAGGCGATATAAGGTTTATAATAGGAGTTGATATAAGTTGTAATCACTTTTTCATTATAGTGAATTTCCATATATCAATAAGAGTGGCTATGGAAAAGATATATGTTCTAAAACTGAGGCCAAAATTTATAAATCTCATGTTCCTTACTTTATTTACTACATTTTTATGGATAAGTATTTACTAAACTATGAAATGGATATAAAATTCAATAGGTTGCAGGGGTTATGTCTTTAAATGTATTGAAACTTATAAAAGTGAAAAACCGACCCCCCCAGTTGTTTTTTGATCCTTACAAACTTAAATAACCCCCAAAGGGGTGTTTTATTTTGTTTGTTTGAAGCTGGAAAACCTTTGGTTTGTACTCAATCAGTAGGTGGATATGGTTTCTTTCTTAGAAACAACCACATGTTCTTCTTCCTAGTTTTTTACTTCATTTACTGGTTCATTGTACTAGAAAAAATTCCTTTACCATTGAGTCCCTCTTCATCAAGGAAAAAAAGATATATCCACCTCCACTTTTTATTCAGTTATGTGATTGATGTTTAAGGTATATGAGAGAAATAATTGAAGCAGCTAAGCAAGAGGCTGGAACACTTCTTCTTTAATTTTAGCCACCACACCTGTGGCTTGAAAAAAACTTCTTCAAAACTCACTAGATTTCCTTTGGATTATTTATCTCAATAAAATCTATATAAATAAATATGCATTCAAAAAAATGTGCTTTGAAAACAAAATGAAATTGAAAAATAACCTCTTACACAAAGTAAGTATACCACAAGTAACAAATTAAGAGTTTCTCTTTAATGAAACAGGTTTATCCTAGAGAAATATCCAAGGTGGAGAAACAAAATATGTCTCCACTAACTACTCATAAAAAACCACTTTAGTAGTTGTATCTTCTATGGAAAATAAGATCGTATTTTCAAATGTTTTAACTTGTTTAGATGTGGAGAAATCATTATAAAATTCAGTACATATAAAATCATTCTAATTAAATTTAGAAATATACTAATCGTCCAATAAAAATACAACTTCTATAATTTTAAAAAATTATCTTTTTGAAAGTTCTTAGATTTTTCACAAATAGTGGTATTAATGGCCATGTTTTGACTATCGGACTTGAGAAGAGGGTTATCAAGTTTAATATGAAATTTTTATTGAATATTTTAAATTAGTTCATATCCCTATTCCAATATTATCTTACTAAATGAAATATAATCAGTATCCCTAATTTGGAATTTAGTAATCAAATGACTGTATAAAAAATTATCAAATTCATGAAACTAAACATCCATAAACAAAATTTCACAAATAAAAAATTAAAAACATCACGTTCAACCATTTTTTGTGTGAGTTTTTCTTTAACTATAAAAAATTTAAGAAGAAACTAGGTGATATGAATAGTGTTCCCATTCTCCCTTAATCTAACATCAATCAATTCAATTTCTACATGTCTATCTTGAGAGAGTTATAAAATGGACTCTCTATGAAAATTGTTCATAAGATCATTATTCAAAAAAAATTCTAACTCTATATCCTATGATTTATTCCAATGTATATTATCATGTACAAATTTATAAAACAAATATGCTAATAAACCCATTTTTTCATGGAGGAAGCTTGAAACAAATATTAAATCATCCTCCTTATTTTCATCAGTTTCAAGTAAGAGTTTTAGTAGTGACTTTTTCATTGAAGTAGAAGAAGAATATTTTAAAAAAAATTAATTTTTGTAAAATGATTTTTAGTTTTTTTGAGGATTTTGTGTTGAATTGATAAATATTTATTTTTTTGAATGTTTTTATTGGATGCTAGTTCCTTCCTTAGAAGTGGGACCAAAATTTTACCACACCATCTTTGAAAATGTGACAAATTTAATTATTTTAAAACCTATGTAATAATGGTAAAGTAATATATATATAAGAATTGTACAAAAGAGAGTGCGATTGAATTATAAAACTAAAACAAGAAAAAAGAAGAAGAAAAGAAAAACTAAAAACAATGTAAATTATGTTGTGTTTTTTGATGAGGAGTGACATAAATGATATATATATGTGGAGAGATAGAGAGATAGAGTGGTAAGGAGATAAATTTTCAACATAATAATTTAGAGGAATTAGATTATCAAAAAAGGATTAAAAATTATTTTCCCAGTTCAATATCAATAAAAAAAATAATTCTAGTGAATGTGAGAAATGTTTTCAAGACACCTAGATATTGTTATATTGATCTACATGGTATATTTAACACTCCTAAAAATGATCTGTAATCCAAATTTTAGGAATAGAGATGTTCATTGATGGAAAAAAGAGACATCAACCTTTTCTAATTTTTGGTACTTTGGATTATGCTCAAAAGTGAAAGGATTCACTATCACCACCCATCGATACTTATAATAACATAAAAAAATATAAAAATAAAGAATAAAAATAGGATCGTTGTAACAAAATTTCAATAACACAATTATGAAATTGAATAAAAAAAGGTATAAAATTATCAACTCATTTTAATCTGAAACCCCTCATAAAATTTGGTATGAATGTTTAAAAATATCAAAACAAGGATTTATTCCAGAGATTTCATCTCTAAATAGAGATACAAGAGAAGAATATAATGGAAGGGGCCTCTTTTTCAATGTTTCCTTCTTCTTTGAGCTCTATCTTCTAAAATTCCTACATTGAGAGTGTTCCCAAATCATCTCTAACTCTCAATCTAGATTCCTCTCTCTTCAATTTAATCTTGTATCAATCTAAGAAATAATTTTATCCTCCCCCATATTTATATTATCCAATTTTTATTTCATAATTAATTCATATGGAATGGATCATAGTTGTTTTTTTAAATAGTAGCTTTTGGTTGGTGTGTACCATTTTTCTATCTGACAAAAAGGTTACTGAAAATTCATCGTAAAACAAATAAAAAACCTATACATGCCTCTGGCTCAATAAAAAACAAAAAAACACTTGAAATATAGATTAATAACATCAAAATTTTCAACATAGACGTTGAATTCAACAAAATTATTCAGTAAAACATGGTTGTGCATTCTTGGGAAACAGTCAGGAAATATTTCAATCACATATCATGCATATTAACTTTTCTATAAATCCAAAAAATAAAGGAAAAATAATACCCACTATCTTCCTCATTTGCACCTGCAAACAGATCAAAATCAATAGTTTCAACCACAATCTCAAGGTGCTTCTAATGTTTTCATAGAAGAATGTGTTATATTTTTTTAAATGCATCAAATCCCAAATCATATTCATCCAATGAGTTTGGCACCATCGATCATGGATCGTCACTAAATAAAGCTCGATGTGCCTTTATTAAGATTCAAAAGAAATTGACCACATTTGATCGATAATAAAGGTTCACTCCATTGTGGTAGAATAGATTCAGTGAGTCAGTAACCAAGATGACAGTAATGTCTATCATTAATTATTCTCAATAGGCATGGTTAATATAAAATATAGAGAAATATTAGTGTGTCTTGATCAAACATGGACATTGGATCCTGAAATGGAAACTCATATATTATTCATAAACATCAACAGGTGAATGATTCCACTATCAACTAATAATCTTCTTTAATAGGGGGCGCTCATATTCATTCTTAGGTTTTCATAAATATTCCCTTAGAATAATGGTCCATTCTTTGTCAAGATCCAAATTCTGTATTCAGATTCTTCTTGAACATCTGGTTCAGTGGTTGAAACCTGTATGTCGTGATTTGGGTATGTGGGTGTTGTCTCAGAAAATGCCATGTCAGGATAAGAAAAAATAGTTATGTTGGTACCCTAAATTATTTTTCTTTCTAGAACCCACTTGAAAAATAAGCTACGTGACTACCAATAAGAAATTTTCTATATACCCATCTAAAAACAGAATAATTATAAAAAATAAATACACATAACACAAAAATAAATAGAAAAATAACCAAAAATTATTACTCAAAATAAAAATAAAAATAAATTAAAAAATTTCAAATATTGAACAAAAAAATTATTATTATTAAATTCATTAATTTTACTAAATCTATAATAAATTTACCATAATTCAATAAAAACCCATAAATTGACTAATTTAAAAATTAATATACTTGATTATTATAATAAAAAATGTGAAAAAATAATAAAAATAAAGGCCAAAACACTTTCACAAATTAATTAACATCAAAAAGTGACTATATATATCAGTTAAGATAAAGGAGTTCCTAAACACAATGAAAAAATGGAATCCAAAAACAAACAATTAGACAAACTAAAAAGGTATGACCTAACACACAGACATCCCCCCATATTCACTTCACACTATTATCAATGTAACTCATGATTATGTATATAATTTCTAAGAAGAAAATGATATAAACATTATATCTAATGAGCTTGAAAAACAGAAATATGACATGAGTTTGAAGTGGAAAACCCATTCATGCCTACATTTTATCACATGAGAATTTCCAATGGGTGTTTTACTCTCCTTATTAGCAATAAAGAATGTAAAAAACCAATATTAATGTACTAGAAAAAAGAAATAAAAAATAACTGAATGATTAGTTTTAGAAGTGAGTAACATCAAATTCTTCTTCTTTCCTCTACTGTATGTATGTGTTTTCCACCTACACAACTAAAAATAAATCACAAAACCCCTTACGTAAATTAATGTTAAACCAATAAAATATGAAAAATAAAAAGTAAAGGAATAAAATTTGGGTTTAAACCCCCCAATGGGTGATGGGTTTTTTCCATCAACAGTTAAATGGTTTTTGGTTTATCATTTTTGTGATGGAGAGTAGAGGTTATGTTATTTGAAGCACCGCATTATCTTAGAACCTTTATTACTCATTAATTTATTCTTATTCTTCTTGAGGTTCATTTATTCATTATAATTCATGAACACCCCATTTTCAGTAGAAAAAAACATGAATAATTGTGGGTGGGAAGATTAAAAAGGGAACCACATCCTTCTCAACTTCATATGGTAGTGAGATGTATATGTTGAAAATGTGCTATTTTTATAATGATTGTATTATCTACTTCTTTTTGTAAATTCTATTTTTCTAAATTAATCATCCCTATACCATATCATTCATAAAATATAGTGACCCTCACATCTTGAACTTCAAACTTCTCTTCAATTTTAACCTTCATTTTCATGGTATCTTCCATAAAATCCTCCAATGGCCTCATAATGGTAGTGCCTCCATAAACTAAGTATTCCAGGAGAAAATAAGGGAATTAAATTATCAAAATATATTAATAAAAAATGAGTTTAAATTTATATAATATCCCTTAAAATTTTTAATGTCTAGTGTTAACTCTAGTGCTTTCACAACTACAGTGCATCCATCAACTAAGCCTACCATATGAAAAAAAACGAATTCAATTTGAAAAATATATCGAAAAAATTAAAAAAACAAATGAGTTAAAATTTATTTAATATCCCTTAAAAGTGACAGTGTATAGTTTTACTTCCTCATGAACTTCCACAGGGAGCTGACATATTGCAGCTGGGGATAATTTTATCTCATCTTCAAATTTAAACATCCTCCACTTTATCTCTTCTTAATATATATCCTATAAGTACTTTTATAGGATTTTATTAGAATAGGGAATTTCATATATCATTTTATATTTAATTAATTATGAATAAAAAAAATAGAATATCCTTCATTCAAGTCATCATGAAACCCTTGTTGTGCATGTAGTTCTCTTGGAATCCAACTCATTATGGTTTTAGGTAGTGAGTCTTCAATCATTTATATAAATCAAAAAACCACCTAGTGTGTATTAATTAATATTATATAAGAGATATATTAAGTGTTTAATTATCATTTTTATGATGTAATTATCACAATTAAGAACTGTATGAAGAAATTTAGACTCATACTCTTCTAAAAAATAATTAATCTCTTAAAATTCCCATAAAATGAGCTCAAATAATTCATAGTAATAATCATTATCTCTTAAAAATATAACAATTATTTTAAATGGATGGTAATAAAGTGCCCTCTAAAACTCTTGGACATCGTCATGAAATTTTATTTGGATTTTTTCTTATCGTTTAATCTTACTCTTCTCCTTCACCATTCATGTAAATAACTCAGGAATAAATGGTCATAATTATTTAATTTATTTTTATAAAGATTTTAAATATTTTTGTTCCATATATTATTTAACTTATTTAATAATTATTTGAAATCACTCTAAAAAATATCATTTTAAATCAACCTAATTTTTTTATCTAGGTATTCCATAATATCATCTATGGAAGGTGAGTCAGAATCCATCATTTATTATTTAGTTATTTTTTTAAAACCAAAGTTTAAGGAAACACTTAATAAAGTAAAAAACTCCCTTAAAATGCTTCTATATTTGTTAAGGTGGATTTTAAAAACTTCTTCTCAATAAAATTTTTAAACTCTAAGGGAATCTAGTATAATAAAACACATGGGTATTAGTACAGTGAGTCTTGATACATCCATGTGAATCCATATTTATTTATCCTATTTTCTTATTTTTAGTCTTAAAATAATGATGTCACATGATGGTAATGGTATTGATCAAATGATAAAATAAATGAAAAAATGAAAACAAAAAAGGGTAGAATAATAGAAATAGTAAACAAAAAAATCTCTGAGAAATATGAGTAAAAATTATTAAAACTAAAAATAATTAGTAGTTGTCATTCCTTGGAAAAGAATCCAAAACAACTCCATTAAAATATCTCATAAAGAAAAAAAATTTACTACTAAACTCAATAAGTGTCGTGAGAAATCTCACCAATCACCCTTCCTTGGTAGACAAGGCTTGGAAATATCATGCAATGATCAATGAACTCACTTCCTTACCCTCCAAAAGTTATTAAGAACCCTAAAATACTCATTGATCTATCTCCCTGCCTTTCATTGTATATGTAATGAGAGATGATAGAAGGAAGATAAGAGGTACTAATAGATGTAGTTATAAAAATAAAATTTTATCATGAATACATGTATCTTCTCATTAAGATCAAATGAAAACCCAAATTTGGTAATGGGAAATCTCCATATCCTATCCATAATAAGCCTATATATTCTTGATTATCTCTACATGGATGACCTAGTTTGGGGACACAACACATGAATATCTTCCAAAAAATTTCTTCCTAGATTTTATTCCCCTCTAGGGATTTCAAATCACCCCAAAATACCCAAGTGTGACTTATTTGTGACATGTGTGAAAATACACCGCCACTTTCCAAATTTTATTAGACTGTATGGGGAGAATATGATCTTGGTTACTCACACATCATGTATGTAATCCACTTGTCAAGGGGAAAATTTCTACGATTATTTTTCTTATTCTTTATACCTATATGGATTCATTATTCATTTGACGTAGTTTTCTCAATTAACTATGCAACATGGTTGACTATAATGTTGATATGAGTTCCCTAATAATTTAAATACATATATTATTTAGAAAAATATAAAATTTTATATTGGTTGTGCTTGAGGATATGTTAGATATTGAGGTGGTATTGGAAGAAATTAATATTATGTTAAAGGATTAGATGGCATTGATAGGGCTTGAGAATATGTTTGGGCCTGGATGTTTGTTTTCTAATCTTACACAGTGAGTAGAAATATCAGATGACTATAATGTAGTGACACTCCCCTTGTAATTAATATCCCCAAAAAATAGGGGTTGTGATATTATTTTCACCCAACATGAGTGTGAGGGTAATTGTTTTATTCTAACATATACACTGGTTGATTCTTACAAAACATGTAGCTTTGAATATTTTACCTCACTTGGAGTTGGATTAAATCATACATAAGGCTCTAGAAAATTTATTTTGATGCAATGTGCTCATATATTCTTCCATAGGTACCATCAATATCCTATTAAGTGTAATAATAATTGAATTAATAAATGGGGGTATATCTTATATAAGATAAATTTCATTCATATCCATTAAAATATCTTATTAATTATATTAGAACATTGTTTGTACCCTCAAAATTTGTTATGTATCCCCTTTTTTGTAAAGTGTTTCACATGTGTCCCTCTAGAAGTGAGTTTTTATAACTAACAACCATTCATCCCATAGGTTATTATCATAAAATACCCTTTTAATTTCGCAAAACCCAACTAATTGATCATTTACATCGCTATTTTACAATTAAACCTTAATATAAATGCATATAAAATCAAAAATAATTAAAAAAATATACCAACTAAGAGAAGTTAATTTAATCTTTTCATAGATTAACTTATATTACTTGACCTAAAAACTGAATTTATTTAAACCCAATTATTAATTAAAATTTTCTGATCTATCATATGAAATTCAATAAAACATTAATCAAAATTAGTTCTTTATCAAGAAATATCTCTACTCTTCATCTTTTTCTTCTTCGTTTTTTTCATTGATTCCTAATATTTTCATATGTAATGTTGTATGTTATTTTATATTTATATAAGTTATGATGTTTTCTCTCACACTTAATATTGTTCTATTGAATAATTTTATGGTCTTTTATTAAATTTAATTATGTTGGAATATCACTCTAATATCCTCTTTAAACTCTATGGAAATCGTGTTTTATTTCCATTCTGTTTGTGTGTGTGACTTGTATTAATTTCACACTCTTATTTTCTTGTTAATTTCCTTTATTTTATTATCCATCATATAAATACCTTGACACAAAATTATTAATTTATATTTTTGAGTAAAAATAATTTTGGTTTTAGGTCCAGGCTGAGGATAATGGGGTGATTGAGGGTAATCACACATCATGGTTTTCAAATTGATGGTGTGTGCTTCCATCTAATGTATCCTGAACTATTGAAATATTTGATTGAATTTGTCACGACCCCCTCCCCACAAAGTGTACCCCTCCTGGGCCGGCAATGTGAAAAGGGAGATAATGACCCCCGAGTCCCGCCTCCAGTAGGCCCCGGGTTGGCGACTAGCACCGAGGGTATAATACACACACAAATGGGAGGCATTACCCTCTAAGAGAACACATGCAGAAGAGAGAGATAGAATAGAATCCAACCAACTCCAACTCATAACTGAAATGTAAAAGAAACCCAAGTACATATATGAAATGTCATGCAAAAGTACTACAACTGAAAGGGGAAACTAAAAGTACCCAAAAGAAAATAAAACGACAGCGACCACAAGCCCGAACAGCTCCTCCTCCAACCGCAAGCTAGTAGTAACCAGCTTGATCTTCAACCTGCTCCAAGTGACCTGAAAAACAGTTTATATGTACATAGGGTGAGTATAACAGTATACTCAGTAGGATCCTCCCCAAGCCTCTCGTGCAAAAGTAAAGAAAGCATGCTAAAGCCCAGTGAACAACAAGTGAAACTAACTCGTCACCTAAACAGGTATACTATGTTCCCAACCTCACCAAGGCTACTCTCACCAAGTAACGCATACAAGAATATATCATGTAGTAAAGAATATCAAGGGTACCCCGCTACTACTTCCCCACTGGTTTGCCGCTTTGCCCCAACGACATACGTCCTGTGCATCTCTCTCCAAAGGCTTTCCCGTATCAACATGGGTCAAGCTCCACAATCTGCACCACGTGCACCACATAGGCTTGCCCGCAGACACCTGGGCTAAGCTCCACACAATCCTCACAACCAAAAGTAACTAGGTAGTTTCCGGGAGCCACCACAGCTCGAATAACGTGTATCATACGTCGGGTATTATACCTGAAGCCATTACAGCCCATACACCGAGTAAGGATCCTCAAGCCATCACAGCCTATACACGTTACACCTATAGTAGTCCATAAGATACTATATCCAGAATATATGTGTGTGAAATAACCACAAGCCATTACAGCCCTCTACACACATATATGGGTAAAACTAACCACTGTGCCTACCAGCACTATGATCTACCAAGAGAAGAGAGCGGGGCCAAAGGGGGTAGTCAGCCATTCAACCTCCCATCAGAATGTTGGGGAAAACACCCCCCCAGGGCTCAGAATCCCCGGGGTGTCAGTTGCCCTTACCGACAGGGTGGAGTAGCGTATAGAAACACAAAAAGTACAGAGTATATAAGTAACTCACATCCACACTATGGGCATTACCTAGTCTTAGATACAACTGCAGCTAACGTCTCTCAGACTCCAGGCTGCTACTTCTAAGACTAGGTATCCTATAAGCACACAACCAATTGAAGAGCTTTATTAGATTACTCCATTCTTATTTATCAGTTCCACTGTACATTAGTTAATTCTTTAAGCATTAATTAAGATTGAAAAATTCCTCATTTAACTGAAATGGCGTCACTTTCAAAAACAACTGCTCCTTTTTAAGATTCACATCACCTTTAAATTCCAGCATCTCCATCCCCGTGGATTTTCACCCTTTAATTAAACATTCATTACAGAAATACTTTTCCACATTCCCAGGCATTCTAGAAAAACATACTATGCTTCTAAACACAAAGGAGGCTCAACACGGTGAGTAGATATACTACCCGTCGAGTCTTTGCCGCCTATAGAAAGAGCATAGACCCATCCTCCATCGAGAGGCTAAACACGGAAAGCACGTGGCATACCCCGCGTGTCTTCGCCTCCTTCGGAAAGAGGGTAAGCAAGACCAGCTGCCTTGAGCAGTGGGGAAAAGTAAAGAAGATAAACAATCAAACCAACCACCAACATCAAACCATCACATTCATCTCATACCATCACCCTTGGTGTCCTCCCCGACACCCATATGCATAAACCGATGCATCTCGCCACACTAGGCACCATCCGCTGCCACAACTATAAGGCCTCCATGCCTCCACATATCACAACAACCATCCAGGCTCACATCACAGCACAAGCAGCAGGAAAACAAACATCACAAAATGGGCTCTCGGCCCTTTAACAAACAAGAGGGTAACTCAGAACCCTTTTTGAAATTACCACATAATCTGTTCTCTAAACCATATTGAATTAACAGATTTGTTATTCGTAGGTTCCAAACATGGATACCTAATCAGTAAGCTATCACAATTAAATAACCATGCTTACTTCCCTAATTTGATTATCCTCAAATTAGAACAACTACAACAACGACAACAACCAGATTAATTTACATGCCTCTTTATCTTTAGCCAATTAATCAACAATTAATTCCGGCTTTACGTTCGTTATCAATTTCAATCATGAACGAACAATAAATCAAAGAAAACATAGATATCACTATATCTAGGAAAACATGAGGCAAACCGTTATCACGGTATAAAGCAACAGCATGCGATCAACCAATTCTTTTAATCCGGTTCAAGTATTTAATTAGGTCAATTTCATTGTGATCCAAAGGAATAAATCATGCTAATTCTACGATTGCACATATATAATTAGAGAAGCCATGAATCCCCTACCTCGAAGAGTTCTTGACGTCCTTTATCCACACAGCAGGTCACGATCCTCCCCTCGTGACAACTTATTGTGGAAGAATGATCGACACGGCTTGGTTGCATCCAACAGAGCGGGACTGATCCTAGGAGTAAGGGTTGTTTGTGCAACTCCTACGGGAAGTATTGAAAGGTTCTAGTGCCTCTTAATCGAGAACAAAGGGAAAGAACCAGGAAGAATGATATCTCGTCCCTTTTTAAGATTTAACGAGGTGATGGTTTAAGATCCGGTTAATTCTCCATTAAAAACGGATCGCATTAACCCACGCGGTTTGACCACGTAAAACATTCCAAGACTTAGGAATAATTAATATAGGATTTATGGCATTTGAAACGGCCTTAAGAGCCCTTAAAATAAGGCTTTAAATATATTTTACGTCAAAGGAAACGTCAAAAGGGGCAAAACTGTAGGAGTCTGGAAACACTGTTCACCCACCGTTACTGTACATGAAACTGATCTGTGAAACTGATCTGTCACACCGATCTGTGAAACTGATCTGTGAAACTGATCTGTCACACCGATCTGTCTCACCGATCTGTCTCACCGATCTGTGAAACTGATCTGTGAAACTGATCTGTCACACCGATCTGTGAAACGGATCTGTGAAACTGATCTGTCACACCGATCTGTCTCACCGATCTGTCTCACCGATCTGTCTCACCGATCTGTCTCACCGATCTGTCTCACCGATCTGTCTCACCGATCTGTGAAACTGATCTGTCTCACCGATCTGTGAAACTGATCTGTCTCACCGATCTGTGAAACTGATCTGTCTCACCGATCTGTGAAACTGATCTGTCTCACCGATCTGTGAAACTGATCTGTCTCACCGATCAGTGAAACTGATCTGTCTCACCGATCTGTGAAACTGATCTGTCTCACCGATCTGTGAAACTGATCTGTCTCACCGATCTGTGAAACTGATCTGTCTCACCGATCTGTGAAACTGATCTGTCTCACCGATCTGTGAAACTGATCTGTCTCACCGATCTGTGAAACTGATCTGTCTCACCGATCTGTGAAACTGATCTGTCTCACCGATCTGTGAAACTGATCTGTCTCACCGATCTGTGAAACTGATCTGTCTCACCGATCTGTGAAACTGATCTGTCTCACTGATCTGTTACTGTTCATAAAACTGGAAACACTGTTCACAGAACTAGAAAATTGGCAAAGTGTTGGGGATAAGTCCCCTTGACCTCCCGGAACACCTCCAACACCAACATTTCACAAAGTAATGGACCAGAGAGGTCCGGGCCATTACATTAGATACCTCTCAAAACATTCTCGTCCTCGAGAATTAAAAACCAACCCAGAAGAAAAGAGGGGTCCGAACAACCACCCCATAAGATACCTCTCAGGGGAAAACCACCATGAGTTGTTCGAAAGCTGGAACAAAACTATGACATCCGGGAACAAACAATCCATACCCAAACAATTCATTCACAACATCACATCAAAGGTACATAAACAAAACATGAAAGGTCCAACCACAGAGAAAACATCCTTACATGAAAGGAGTTAAACATTAAACAACTCTGGGTACTGAGCACGTATCTGTGACTCACGCTCCCAGGTACTCTCCTCCATGCCACCGTGTCGCCACAAGACACGAACTAAAGGAATAGAACGCCCACGCAACACCTTCTCCTTG
The DNA here is from genome assembly GCA_963277665.1 of Viscum album. Classification (NCBI taxonomy): domain Eukaryota; kingdom Viridiplantae; phylum Streptophyta; class Magnoliopsida; order Santalales; family Viscaceae; genus Viscum; species Viscum album. The sequence goes on along the minus strand of OY728160.1, from coordinate 369,599,519 downwards.
TGGTCTTGGATCTCCACAGGTCGCTCCTCGAAGGTTGCATCATCATCAATATCGATCTCTCCCCAATCGATAACATGAGATTCATCATGAAGATAATGACGGAGCTGCGATACATGAAAAACATCATGTATCCGACTCATCCGAGGGGGAAGTGCTACTCGATATGCCACAGCTCCAACACGAGCTAACACCTCGAAAGGCCCAACAAAACGGGGAGAAAGCTTACTTCCGCGACCAAACCTTCGCTGCCCACGACGGGGAGTCACCTTCAGAAACACATGATCCCCAACATTAAACTCTATGGGTCTCCTTCTTTGATCCGCATAAGATTTCTGACGATCTTGTGCTGTCTTCATCCTCTCACGAATCACTTGAACCATCTCCGTCGTATTCTGCACTAGTTCTGGTCCGAGAATTGCTGACTCTCCGACCCCAGTCCAGCACAACGGAGAACGGCATGGCCGGCCATACAAGGCTTCAAACGGCGCCATGCCGATGGTAGAGTGAAAACTATTATTGTAAGCGAACTCTACCAAAGGTAAGTGCTTCACCCATGAACCTACAAAATCAAGAACACAAGAGCGCAACATGTCTTCAAGAGTTTGGATGGTTCGCTCTGTCTGACCATCCGTTTGAGGATGAAAAGCAGTGCTAAGGCATAGTTGAGAGCCAAAAGCATGCTGGAGACCTCTCCACACCCTCGAGGTAAAACGAGGGTCTCGATCAGAAATGATCGTCTTAGGAACTCCGTGAAGCCTCACCACCTCCTCCAGATACTGCCTCGACAAAACCTCCACTGAGCTCGACTCCTTGATTGCTATGAAGTGGGCCGATTTAGTTAAACGATCCACTACCACCCATATAGCATCATGTCCTCCCGGAGCTCTAGGTAAACCTGTAACAAAGTCCATTGAGATGTCCTCCCACTTCCACCGAGGAATCTCTAAGTGCTGGAGAAGACCACCAGGGACACGGTGTTCGGCCTTCACCTTCTGGCAGACTAAACATCGAGACACACATTCTGCAACTGAACGCTTTAGCCCAGGCCACCAAAACTGACTCCTCAAGGATCGATACATCTTCGTCACACCAGGATGTACAGCTAAGGGCGAGCTATGGAACTCTCGGAGAACCGTCTCGCGCATTGCCAAGGGAACAAAAAGCCTGTCATGATACAACACTCGGTGTTGTTCATCCTCTGACCAACCATCAGGGGCCTCCCAACAAACAACTCTATCTCTTAAAACTTCCACCTCTAGATCACCCAACTGAGACTCTTCCACCTTTTGCATCAGGGATGACTGCACCGTCATCTGGAAAAGACAACCTCTTCCTCCAACTTCTCCCATATCAAGATGCAAAGCTGCTAGCTCTTCCATCCCTCTCCAGGAATCACCAGATTCACGCACAACATCATTACGTGACTTTCGGCTCAGTGCATCAGCAACAACATTTCCCTTCCCAGGTGTATACGATATTTCGAAGTCGTATTCCTGCAAGAACTCCATCCACCGACGCTGCCGCAAGTTCAAATCCCGCTGAGAGAAAACATACCTCAAACTCTTATGATCGGTGAAAACCACAAAGCGCTCTCCAATGAGGTAATGTCTCCACAACTTCAGCGCAAACACCACGGCTGCCAACTCAAGATCATGGGTGGCATAGTTGCGTTCATGGGGACGCAACTGCCGAGACCCATAAGAAACAACTGACCTCTGCTGCATGAGAACACAGCCTAGCCCCAGATGTGAAGCATCACAGAAAACATCAAACTGGACTCCCTCCGTTGGAAGACAAAGGACTGGAGCACTTACCAACTTCTCCTTTAGATACTCGAAAGCTGTCTGACACTGATCAGTCCATATGAACGCTTGATCCTTCCTGGTCAAAGCTGTCAGAGGAGTCGCAACTCGGGAGAAATTAGCCACAAACCTCCTATAATATCCTGCGAGACCAAGGAAACTTCGCACCTCTGACACGGTCTTGGGGGCTGACCAAGACACCACTGCTTCTATCTTCGAAGGATCCACAGCTACTCCCTGTTGGGACACAACATGTCCCAAGAAACGAACTTCTCGAGCCCAGAACTCACACTTGGACAACTTCCCAAACAACCGATGTTGGCGAAGAACTCCCAAAACAGCTCGTAGATGTTCTGCATGCTCTTCTTCAGATGTGGAGTACACAAGGATGTCGTCAATGAAAACCACAAAAAACTTGTCCAAGAATTCACGGAACACAGCATTCATCAACCCCATGAAAACAGCTGGAGCATTTGTCACGCCGAATGGCATTACAACAAACTCATAATGCCCATGACGACAGCGGAAAGCAGTCTTCGGGATATCCTCATCCTTTACACGCATCTGATGATATCCTGACCGCAAGTCGATCTTTGAAAACCAACTTGCACCCTTCAGTTGATCGAATAGGTCATCAATCCGCGGGAGAGGATAACGGTTCTTTATTGTCACTTTGTTTAAGCGACGATAATCGACGCACAACCGCAAACTGCCATCAGCCTTTTTCACGAACAAGACTGGTGCACCCCACGGTGACACACTTGGCCGAACAAAACCACACTGCAATAGACCATCGAGCTGAATACGTAGCTCTCGTAACTCAGAAGGGGCCATCCTATATGGAGACATAGAGATGGGTGACGCCCCTGGCTGTAGCTCGATCCCAAACTCGATCTTCCGTCGAGGGGGTAAGGATACAACCTCTTCTGGAAAGACATCAGGGTACTCTTCTACGACCCTAAGAAACGCCAGCTGTTGAACCTCTGAAGAACTCAGCATCATCCCAGCCATCATGGATGATAAGGATGAAACTCGTCTATGACTCATCTGAGGATCTCTCTCACCAACAAACACTACTTCCTCTCCATCTTCATCAAAGAAAACGACCTTCTTCCTGTAGCAATCCACAATAGCCTGCACCGAATACAACCAATCCATGCCGAGGATGACATCATATGGTTGTATTCGTAAACATAGGAAATCTCCCCAAGAGCGGTGCTGCCCCAACACTAGCTCACAGTCTCTACATACTTCAAACAAGCTAGCTCGACCTCCAACTAGCGTAGTCAACGCCAAGGGCACTGGAAGCCTCTCTACCTCAAGTCCCAAAGCGTGGACAAGGGTAGGGGATATAAAGGAGTGTGTCGCTCCGGAATCAAACAAGGCATACACCAAGGTAGAAAACAAGAAAAGGGTACCTCGGACGACGTCTGGCTCGCCTGGAGCTGGCAACGCTAGAGCATGAAGCTGACCACGACCACCTCCACGGCCTCTCTGACCCTGATGACGACCACCACCACGGCCGCGCTCTGCTCTCTGAGGACGGGGAGCGTCATGGGGCTGTCCTCTGCCTGCTCCATCTACCCTCTGGTGATCTAAAGCTGGTGCAACCTGCTGCTGTTGCCTCGGCTGGAACTGCCTCAACGGAGGAACATGGAGTGGAGCGCCTGGTGCACGATGACTGCTCTGAAAAGTTGGGCACTCCCGCTGCTGATGACCACGTCCACCACAAGAAAAACAAGCGCCTGATCCCTTGGCATAGGTCTGAGAGTTGCTACCTCCGGAGAAATGAGATGGGAAGGGCCGGGACCTACCCCCAGGTGAACGGAAACTCTTCTGTCCTGAAAACCGGGAACCCCTGACCACAGCTCTGCTTCTTGAGGAATCATGACGATTCCCCTCTCATGATGATCCGGTCCTAGCCAAAGTCCTCTCAACAACCTCTGCCCTCGCCAGCACCTCAAGATATGTCTTCAGCATAAATGGGGTGACCTGACGCTGGATCTCCGGACGCAAAGCCTCCTCGAAATGCCTCGCCCTGGCCTCATCATCTGGTAACAGGTCTGAAGCATATCGTAGAAGGTTCCTGAAACGGATTCCAAACTCCCGAACACTGGAGCTCCCCTGTCGAAGGGTAAGAAGCTCCTGGCGACTGGATGCCTTCGCAGTCGAAGAAAGAAACTCGACTCTAAACCTGTCTCGAAACTCCTCCCATGAGATCGCTGACTCCTCACGATCTCCGAGGAACAAGAACCACCACTGTCTCGCTGCTCCACGCAACATCGTCACAACCAAGGACACCCAGTGTTCCTTCTGAGCACGAATCGAACTGAAGCCTATCTCGACCTCCTCCAACCAGTCTTCTGTGACTGCATCTGAAACGGAGCCCTCGTACTTCTGTAGACTCTGGCGCTGAAACTCTCGGAGTGTCTTCCTCCAAGTGTCATCGTCATCAACCTCTACCCGGCGGCGATCTGCTGGAACAGCCTGCTGGGCACCTTCTGCGCAAACCTGACGGGGACGCCGACCTGGAGCCATACCTGTAAAATAACAATCGTTAGAGCTCCTAAGCCTGGAATATGGAAGACTCAACATTAATTAATTAATTATTTTGTTTTATTAATTTTAGGTTACCTATCCCAAGGTCTACCCATTCAAACACAGGCGCAAGGAATAATGATGCATGATCCTTTCCTAGGTCTCTACCCTGCAACCAGTATCACTTTGTTTAGTAGCCATCGTAAACTTAAAGGTCCGTGCAACAGATCATAGGGGGCCCTGAACGCCTATGTCTCTGCCGGTCTCCAGTGTTTACCCCACTTGCTAAACATGAATGACACCGTTGCCCTACCATCCCATGCATCCTCACCTGTGCCTAACTCCAAACTCCATCCTATCCCTCGACCAGACCTCTGATACCACTCTGTCACGACCCCCTCCCCACAAAGTGTACCCCTCCTGGGCCGGCAATGTGAAAAGGGAGATAATGACCCCCGAGTCCCGCCTCCAGTAGGCCCCGGGTTGGCGACTAGCACCGAGGGTATAATACACACACAAATGGGAGGCATTACCCTCTAAGAGAACACATGCAGAAGAGAGAGATAGAATAGAATCCAACCAACTCCAACTCATAACTGAAATGTAAAAGAAACCCAAGTACATATATGAAATGTCATGCAAAAGTACTACAACTGAAAGGGGAAACTAAAAGTACCCAAAAGAAAATAAAACGACAGCGACCACAAGCCCGAACAGCTCCTCCTCCAACCGCAAGCTAGTAGTAACCAGCTTGATCTTCAACCTGCTCCAAGTGACCTGAAAAACAGTTTATATGTACATAGGGTGAGTATAACAGTATACTCAGTAGGATCCTCCCCAAGCCTCTCGTGCAAAAGTAAAGAAAGCATGCTAAAGCCCAGTGAACAACAAGTGAAACTAACTCGTCACCTAAACAGGTATACTATGTTCCCAACCTCACCAAGGCTACTCTCACCAAGTAACGCATACAAGAATATAGCATGTAGTAAAGAATATCAAGGGTACCCCGCTACTACTTCCCCACTGGTTTGCCGCTTTGCCCCAACGACATACGTCCTGTGCATCTCTCTCCAAAGGCTTGCCCGTATCAACATGGGTCAAGCTCCACAATCTGCACCACGTGCACCACATAGGCTTGCCCGCAGACACCTGGGCTAAGCTCCACACAATCCTCACAACCAAAAGTAACTAGGTAGTTTCCGGGAGCCACCACAGCTCGAATAACGTGTATCATACGTCGGGTATTATACCTGAAGCCATTACAGCCCATACACCGAGTAAGGATCCTCAAGCCATCACAGCCTATACACGTTACACCTATAGTAGTCCATAAGATACTATATCCAGAATATATGTGTGTGAAATAACCACAAGCCATTACAGCCCTCTACACACATATATGGGTAAAACTAACCACTGTGCCTACCAGCACTAAGATCTACCAAGAGAAGAGAGCGGGGCCAAAGGGGGTAGTCAGCCATTCAACCTCCCATCAGAATGTTGGGGAAAACACCCCCCCAGGGCTCAGAATCCCCGGGGTGTCAGTTGCCCTTACCGACAGGGTGGAGTAGCGTATAGAAACACAAAAAGTACAGAGTATATAAGTAACTCACATCCACACTATGGGCATTACCTAGTCTTAGATACAACTGCAGCTAACGTCTCTCAGACTCCAGGCTGCTACTTCTAAGACTAGGTATCCTATAAGCACACAACCAATTGAAGAGCTTTATTAGATTACTCCATTCTTATTTATCAGTTCCACTGTACATTAGTTAATTCTTTAAGCATTAATTAAGATTGAAAAATTCCTCATTTAACTGAAATGGCGTCACTTTCAAAAACAACTGCTCCTTTTTAAGATTCACATCACCTTTAAATTCCAGCATCTCCATCCCCGTGGATTTTCACCCTTTAATTAAACATTCATTACAGAAATACTTTTCCACATTCCCAGGCATTCTAGAAAAACATACTATGCTTCTAAACACAAAGGAGGCTCAACACGGTGAGTAGATATACTACCCGTCGAGTCTTTGCCGCCTATAGAAAGATCATAGACCCATCCTCCATCGAGAGGCTAAACACGGAAAGCACGTGGCATACCCCGCGTGTCTTCGCCTCCTTCGGAAAGAGGGTAAGCAAGACCAGCTGCCTTGAGCAGTGGGGAAAAGTAAAGAAGTTAAACAATCAAACCAACCACCAACATAAAACCATCACATTCATCTCATACCATCACCCTTGGTGTCCTCCCCGACACCCATATGCATAAACCGATGCATCTCGCCACACTAGGCACCATCCGCTGCCACAACTATAAGGCCTCCATGCCTCCACATATCACAACAACCATCCAGGCTCACATCACAGCACAAGCAGCAGGAAAACAAACATCACAAAATGGGCTCTCGGCCCTTTAACAAACAAGAGGGTAACTCAGAACCCTTTTTGAAATTACCACATAATCTGTTCTCTAAACCATATTGAATTAACAGATTTGTTATTCGTAGGTTCCAAACATGGATACATAATCAGTAAGCTATCACAATTAAATAACCATGCTTACTTCCCTAATTTGATTATCCTCAAATTAGAACAACTACAACAACGACAACAACCAGATTAATTTACATGCCTCTTTATCTTTAGCCAATTAATCAACAATTAATTCCGGCTTTACGTTCGTTATCAATTTCAATCATGAACGAACAATAAATCAAAGAAAACATAGATATCACTATATCTAGGAAAACATGAGGCAAACCGTTATCACGGTATAAAGCAACAGCATGCGATCAACCAATTCTTTTAATCCGGTTCAAGTATTTAATTAGGTCAATTTCATTGTGATCCAAAGGAATAAATCATGCTAATTCTACGATTGCACATATATAATTAGAGAAGCCATGAATCCCCTACCTCGAAGAGTTCTTGACGTCCTTTATCCACACAGCAGGTCACGATCCTCCCCTCGCGACAACTTATTGTGGAAGAATGATCGACACGGCTTGGTTGCATCCAACAGAGCGGGACTGATCCTAGGAGTAAGGGTTGTTTGTGCAACTCCTACGGGAAGTATTGAAAGGTTCTAGTGCCTCTTAATCGAGAACAAAGGGAAAGAGCCAGGAAGAATGATATCTCGTCCCTTTTTAAGATTTAACGAGGTGATGGTTTAAGATCCGGTTAATTCTCCATTAAAAACGGATCGCATTAACCCACGCGGTTTGACCACGTAAAACATTCCAAGACTTAGGAATAATTAATATAGGATTTATGGCATTTGAAACGGCCTTAAGAGCCCTTAAAATAAGGCTTTAAATATATTTTACGTCAAAGGAAACGTCAAAAGGGGCAAAACTGTAGGAGTCTGGAAACACTGTTCACCCACCGTTACTGTACATGAAACTGATCTGTGAAACTGATCTGTCACACCGATCTGTGAAACTGATCTGTGAAACTGATCTGTCACACCGATCTGTCTCACCGATCTGTCTCACCGATCTGTGAAACTGATCTGTGAAACTGATCTGTCACACCGATCTGTGAAACTGATCTGTGAAACTGATCTGTCACACCGATCTGTCTCACCGATCTGTCTCACCGATCTGTCTCACCGATCTGTCTCACCGATCTGTCTCACCGATCTGTGAAACTGATCTGTCTCACCGATCTGTGAAACTGATCTGTCTCACCGATCTGTGAAACTGATCTGTCTCACCGATCTGTGAAACTGATCTGTCTCACCGATCTGTGAAACTGATCTGTCTCACCGATCTGTGAAACTGATCTGTCTCACCGATCTGTGAAACTGATCTGTCTCACCGATCTGTGAAACTGATCTGTCTCACCGATCTGTGAAACTGATCTGTCTCACCGATCTGTGAAACTGATCTGTCTCACTGATCTGTTACTGTTCATAAAACTGGAAACACTGTTCACAGAACTAGAAAATTGGCAAAGTGTTGGGGATAAGTCCCCTTGACCTCCCGGAACACCTCCAACACCAACATTTCACAAAGTAATGGACCAGAGAGGTCCGGGCCATTACAGAATTTTATAGTTTCATTGATTATTGGATCTCATGTAATTTAATATCCATTCATTAGAAAGCATTTTTTCATTGATTTATTATTGATTTTGGATTGGATTATAGATATAACTTTTTAAAAATATGATCACTCACATATAGCATTGTGAATGTTATTTCAACATGTTATTTTTTAATGCTCAAAGAAATCAATCCATTAAAAAACTGGCCTTTATTCTCATCCTATATCATTATAAATTTTTTTACTCATGTTAATTTCATTTCTCATTCCATTTTATGTTCTAAAAATATCACCCCCTATGGACCATCGTGATCAAATTATTAAAAAAATTTAGTACCACCATCGATAATTTAACTACTGTGAAATTATAAACATTGTATTAGGGCATTGATTATCTGATGGTCGTTTAGTGAAAATCATTTATTCTTTGAATTGATTTCATTATTATGGATGGTGCAAAATTTAATGAATTATTTTCTATTATCTGTAAAAATATTTAAAATTTTAATAATAATAAAAATAGAATTTTGCAGTAAAGGCCCAACCACCACTATAAGTGATGTGATTGAAGTTTTTAAAAGAAAATATAGGGTGGTTCATAAGTATTGTTTTTTCTTGAGATAATTTGGGATATCATTAGGGACATGAATGAAGATATTGATTTTCAATATCATTCAGTTTTAGCTAAGGAGCATAGTGATTTGTCTAAATATTTTCTAAAATATATTGAAAATATAGAAGAGGAACAATTGGATCGAAAAAAGAAATTAATCATATCATATTTCAATAAAAAATTATGGATGTTGAATTTGAGATTTAATTTTCAAACACCATCAAACTCATTGATATTAAAAATTATATTGACTTTCATGTCTCTTATTATATTTATTTTTTCTGCATAGTGGATATTGATAATGAAAATGAACATAAAAGTGTTCCATTCTATTTTCTTGATCTCATACTGATTATCCCACACTCACCATTACGTATATGTTATTTTTTGAAATTCTATTTTTAGTTATTTGATCACCAAACGAATATAATTATCTTATTCCCATGAAAATAATGTTTATGAGATATGGTCCCTCATTAATAAATTGATCACTAGTAAGGAAAAACTGGCTATTATTTATCAATCACCATTAATATAACTGATTTTCAAAAATCTCTTCAGTAGCATGTCATCATTGATATTTATTTCTCTATTTTGTAAAGTGATGAAAAAATGATTGAAAAATAACTATATTCTCATGTTTTAATATCATTAGACTAAACATAAATACACTACCATATCTAAAACCACTTTTGAATTTCCTAAAACAGAAAATTAATAATATTTGGAAAACATAATTCTTTAAGTTGAATACCAAAATTATTATATGTATAATCATTTTGTTCCCCATTTTAATTACAAGTACATGAACAAGGCGGGGGAATATTTTTTTAATGAATATGGGAATTATATAATGAGAAATATATTTGAAAGGACATTAGAGATAAAACAAAATATCCTTCCTATCAATGAAACTAAATAAAAATATAGATTATGAATAGTCCTATGTAACTGTATACCATTAGAAATAATACATTAAGTACTTAATTGGAGGAAACATAAGATTTATTTTACTTTTTTAATCTTTCATTCATTTTTTTCTTTTTCTCATTAACTTAACAACAGAATTTTTATTTTTATTTTAAGGTAGGTTCAAATCTAGCTTGATGGAATTTTTTTTCAAATTTCCCGCTAAATATAGAAGCATAAACACAAAATTAAAACTAGGAATAACCCCTTTAACTCTATCACTTACTCACTCTACCCTATCTCTCCCTCCCTCCATCTCTCATCCCTCCCACTCTCCCTAGAATTCTCCCTCTCTCTCAATCTATCTTCCTATCTCTCTCCCTCTCTCAATATTTCCCACTATCTATCTTAGTATATCTCTCTCCCTATACATCCCCCCTCCAACATTAAATATTATTATATCATTACTATATTCACTAGTTTTTTCTTTTCATACGTTTATTTCTTTTAAATAAAATCAATGTTTACTCCCCAATTTTTTTATATTTTTTCAAACCATTTTGGGGAAATTAATTAAATTGTTTTTATTTCAAAATTTTACAACTTTTATCATCAAATTATACCAAAATAAATTTTTTAAAACAAATTAAATTTTGAGTGCCTAGATTTTAATTAGAAAATGAATTTTTCCTCTACCTATGAATTAAAAATTGATCTTTCATTACTTGTTCATTTATTAAATAATTTTCTCCATGTGTGTTTTTCACCACTAATTGTGAATATATAATTTACTGACCTCAAATTTATATTTATAAAAAAAAATTCATAAAAATGATATAGTAAATTTCATAGCCATATGAGATTCACCATTTCCATAAATCGTCCCTTAAACATACATTTAAGAATCCTTTAAAATCTATTTTGATCTAATGAATACCCTATTTCTGATAGCTACATTTAAATCCCATGACATTTTACCAACCTACATTTTCTTTGATTTTTCATTCAATATTTTATAAAATTACTAACCCGCCCGTGCAAATTCACTAGACTATTCCATTTTATTTCAAATTTTTTGGTTCTGCATCATTCAAAAAAATTGTAATGTCGTTATACTCTATAATGTTTGGAATAAAATAATGATAATGAAGTGAATGGGTTGCCCGTGATATGAGGAAATAATGTGAAGACTAATTTTGATGGAGATGGAACACAATGGAATGTAAGATTAAGAGATAGGAGACATAGATGAAACAAAAGGTGGAGGTGAAGGTGTAGTTGGAGTAAAGAGTCAAGATTGTGATAAATGGTGGAATTCATCCTAGAGAGTGTTTAAAGGTTTATGGATTTTTAAGGGAGCAGAAGTCCTTGATAATATGTTGTGGTGAGGATTAGTAGAAATAATGATTTCATTCGGTGTAGTTTCTTTGAAAGCTAATATTTTTGGGAGCAGATGGCCTTGAGAATATGTGTGTTTGTGTCTATGTCCAAAATAATACTACAATAGTCCGATTGGATGTTCATACATATGGACTATTTTGACTAAAAACTTCAATCACACAATGGAATTCATGCTTTTATATTCCCTAAAAAATGATGAAAATTATGCAGTACTGAACTAATATAGTGAAAAAATAATGATTCCATCTCATAATTATTCTATAATTAAACATGTTTATATGATTAATGATGAAAAATAATCATTTTCCACAATTGTAAAAGACTAAATAATTCAATATTAATAATTATAGGACTTATGTAAATATTCCCATAACATGATATTGTCATGAGAGGTTCACTTTTTGAATACATAATGAAAAATCTTGTATTCACCCAAATTCATGGCCACGTGACTTAAACTATAAACACCCCCATAAATTAAACATTAGGAAGGTACTCAAAATCATATAGTTGTTTGGATAAGTGCAAATAGTCACAATGTGATGAAAACTATACGTTGATGCTTGAACATCCTTATAGAATCAAACGGGAACCAAAAAATTCCCAAAAATCTGCATCAATTGTATAAAATCCCTATAAAAGGAAAACATTAGAACATGAGAAAGGGTCCATGTGTTCTATATATGTCTTTTAAAGTGAGTGATGTAGAGAATAAGTAGTAACCTGTTTAGCTGCAGGATACATTCGTATGAAACAAAAGGCAGATGGCCCTGTATGTAAGGGATTTAAGACAGTCAGATGCGGCCAGAGTCAACCATTGTGGCACTTTGCAAAGACACTAATTAGTAGATGAGAAATCAAATCACTGAAATGACCTATATGATTAATTTATGGGATCCAAGTGGGGTTACATGTTGTTGTCCATGCCACATTTGAATAAAGATGTTACAATTTCAAAGATGAATATGTACCTTGCAACTGATTTCATCATTAGTTTCTATACCAAATTGAAGTCACCAAGAATTTTAATACCTGTAGGAATCATAGGTAGAGTATACCACAACTATATTGTTACTTTCATGGTTTGGAATAAAATGGATAAATTGCAATAAATAGGATGGGAAAAATAAAAAACATGACCTTTAATTTCATTGAAGAAAGCCATTGGTTACTTGATTTTCTTCCTCAGTCACATATAGAAGTAAAGTACACGCAATAACACATCTCCAATGATGGAACCTTTTCTTGTTTCCATAATCCAAATGCTATATCAGTTGAAACACATCAACACTATAACATCTACTTAATATAATAAACAGAAGATATTAGTATCAGAGTTGGAAGCTTGAGTCAGTTTTGAAGACAATGAAAATTCAATGTTCATTTGATAAATGCTCATGAGGTGACATGTTAGAATCAATAATTGAAAACTTATAAAAGAATACAAAACCTAAAAATTCAGTCATCCATGTCAGGATCATTTGTCGTGGTGAAGGTTCTAACTTTATTTAATGGCAGCTTCAGTCAGTTCTTGAGCTACTCTTAGTATCTATTTGATTTATATATTATAAAATAACTAATGGGAATAAAATAAAATAATAGAGACAAGAATTTTTATGTTCAAAACATCATAAAGAAAATTACAGAAGCATACCCATTGAATCATGATGAAAAGAAAATTATACTGTACCTTCTCATGCATGAAATCGAAAACCTTCCTATGAACTCACAAGAAGATTCTGCAGGGGAAAAATGCAAACACTTTCAATGATTCATGTTTTTATCTCCAAATCCACGTAGTTCAGTGAACATAAGGGATCAAATGCAACCACGTTCAACTATCATGTTATAGATACTTGAACCATGAATCATAAAAAATAAAAAGAATCTAACTACAAAGATTTTATGTTGGCAGAGTTAATATACAATAGAAAACTAACCTATTGGAGGTTGAACCGAATTCTCATAATCATTTGCTTCACCACCTGGTGAAGATTTTTATGTTTCCCTTTGACTATTGGCATAGTAATTATTCATGGGCTGAGTTATACATTTAGAATCTGAAATCATATAAGAGAAACATTAGGAGAATTGAGACAAGAAAATGGTAGCTGATGCTTGTGATGGAAATAGAAACAGATTCATCTTCTCTCCACGTCCAAAGCTCTTGGTGGTGGCGCATTATAAGGCCAGGAAGGTAATTCAGCACAACAGTCCCCCAGCACTGAAGTTGAATATGGTCTCATATCTTCACTTTAGTTTCCATTGTAGTTGATGGTGAAGGAAAAAAACGATGCTTTTTGAAAAAGCAGATCATGTAGTCATGTTGAGAGAAAGTTTATTAGATAGTATGTGTCATTGAGGAGCATTGAGTTACGAAAATATTCAATTCTAAAAAAAATTAATTACCTATTGGGGCATGGATGGGAAGCTTTCCTCTTTGGCTGAGGAGGTGGTACATGTTCACTTGAACCATTCATCTGAACCATCAGAAAGTATTTCTGTGCGTGGCTTAGTAACTACAGCAATGGTGAAAGAGTGAATTAGATTGAGAAAGTCAAATGTTAGAACTGTCACGACAATGTAAATTACCTAAATCACCATCTTTGAGCCCACGAAAGATTCAATTTCATTCCTATCATGATCAAACCTGAAAATGATCATAACATGTTAACACTTGGACAGTTTTAGTAGGCCAACCCCATACCATTAGCGGGTGTGGTATTTAGAGTAGAAACCACCACATCCTGTTCCTATTGAGAATTGATTTTTGTTCCTATTAAACATGAGCTTGAGTAAAGTCAATATGATGTCCATTAATACATCTCATATAAAGAATTTACTGATTATCATAAAAAATTATCCACTGGTCAAAATAAAAACTGTGTCAACTGCTAAAACAGAGTACAAGATCCATTGTTCAGGAACATATATTATAATTGATATAGAGAAAAACTACAGTTCTGTTCATAGTTATGTAATATGAATAAGCTACATTAAATAGCCTCCCAATACTTCCATGATCTATCAATGCAGATCAGCAGCACTTCACCAAGTTGGTAGGCATTTATATTGCTTCTTGCAATAGGAAATTATACTTTCCTATGATTAAATGACACATATTACTATGAAAAAACAACATCTGATATCCATAAAGGTCACAGTATACTGACTTTCAACCCCAAACCTGCATGGATATGTTACATTATAATGTTTTTTTGTATCTGAAAAGACACATCTACATGTATTTATAATTTTATTTAATTAAGAAAGAAAGGAAACCCAAGACTATAAAAATTATGCTACATCACAAATCAAGGTTGTTGGAAGTAGACAAACCTAACATAATTAAATTAATTAAATAAAACAGACTTTAGTAAACCTAAAATTTATGCTTAAAAAAACATATAGAGAAATGTTCTTAAATCACATATCATTCCCAGACCCCACCTTAACACAATGACGATACATCACACAAAATGTGTATATTTTCTAATATGAAAGAGGAAATTTGAAATTTTCTGATTTTTCAATAGGCCTACATTACCTTGGAAATGCATGGAAAACAGTCAGTCTAGTTTGTCAGATTTTTTGTTTCGGTTGTCCATTACATGGAGATGATCTTCATTGGCATTAGTTGGCATAGAGTCTATAGACAATGATTCTTTCCCTTCGAATGCATCTTCAGCATAAAACTCTATCAGTAGCTTTTTATACATGATGATATCATTATAACGAATGAGTAGCAGTCATCACTTATAATAATCACCAATGAAGAAAAAATATATTATTTAATTGTTGGCATATTAGAAAAACAGTTTTAGTGAATTTTTAATAAAATGTAAAAATAAAACAAAATGATAAGAAAACCAATATTGTTTACAATATGTACACACTGAGATTAATAGGGAACGAATATAAAGAATCTATACCTGAGTTGAAAATAAAATTGTACTTGTTGTATTGAATCCAACATCACTGCTGTAGCTGAATATTGAAGATGCAACATGGTGATGTTTGTAAAACAGAAGGGTGAAATGAATTTTATAAGTATATGGTGACAGGTATAATACTAAACTGAATTCTATGGAAGAATAAAATAATACGTCGTAGTAATGTTAATGAGAATGTTGTAATATGAAATTCGTAAGGCTGGGAAGTAAAATTTTGGTGAGGAATTACCATACTTACCCAACTATCTGCAAAACATTAATGATAGTTGGTGATATTATTTTCCTTATCAGTGATGAGGAGAACTATGTAAGTGTTCAATTCTGAAGAATTGTTTTGATTCTGAATGTTGTAATTTGTGACATCTACTGCCATCAATATTTATTTTTGAAAAAACATAGCTTTGGGGGAAATCCATACTTATCTCGGTCCTATTATGTAACGATACATAACGGTGAGATAAAAAATGACATCAAATACATGCATAAGTTAAAATATTTCAATAATATTACTTAAATCATAGAATATTTCAATTGAGAAGTTGTTTTGTTTATGAATTGCATGACGTGCTTTTCAATGAGAACGACAGACAATGAGTCTTTCTCATCTATCACCTGCAGTTGAACTCTAAACATGTTGTATTTATAGTTGTTGGAAGACCTGAGGTTGTATTAGTACAATTAAATTCTATTAGTAAGCCTATACCCAAGTAATATTTATCAAATAAGAAACACATAAAATGAATACCTTTAAGTAGTGAAGCGTGGTTGTTTTTTTACAATTCTAGCACCAAATATTCACATCTGCAGTGTGAACTTTTTTCATGAAAAAGTTGCATTATTAAAAATACCAATTATGAGTGGATTGAAGTTTAGATATTATAGCAGAAATCAAACACTTTGTCAGCTGTGAGACAGTAGATCATATTAATATATTCATGAATGTAGGTCTTACATGTAATAGTATTATAGACGACATATTAAAAGAAAAAAATCAGGATATTTTACTTACCTCAAGAATATTTTTTACATCATGAATTATTTTTTTGTTATTCCAATAATTCAATGTTGTAACAAAACTACTTGAAATTGTTGATGGAGGTCTTTCTAATTTCAAATGAATTATGATTATAAATCTATTAAATGAAAAAAAGAATCATTGAAGACAACATTTTATGCAGTAGTTAATAATTTTGTTGGTGTTTCTAGAAAGAATAGCTGGAAAAAAAATATATGTTATAAATTTACCTGCTTTTGAAGTTGTGGACTACTGGGATGTCCAAGTTCAAAAGTATTTTTGAAGAATTTATTGAAGTGGTGATAATAACTAATGTTGGAACATATTGAAGAGCATAAGCAGGATTAGAAGTGTCTAGTTGTAAACAAAACAGTCAAAGTCTGGAACATTTAGTATAGCATGACATTAATTTACAAACATTACAGTATGCAATAAGGCATAATTGAATTTCACCTGGCCAAACATAACAGTTTTTATATAAAATTAACGAATGTCATCTATTGAAACATATTAGCCGTTGGGTATACATAGTTTGAGAGAATTTTAGTTCTCAATTAGAACTTAAAAATTAAAGTGTTGTTAATGCAATATGATGGAACAAGTTGAAGATAATAAGCATAACTACAATTGACCTACTCAATATTATAGTTTGTAGTATGTAAGATATTTTAATGTGTAGCTATATATCATACAGCTCACTCGCTTTTCCCAGACCAGCTGAAGGATAATTATTTTAGAGGAGTCTTTGATGTTTTCCAGTTACTCAAATAGTATGTTGGAAAACTTCCCCCAAAAGATACAGTTCATTCGCAATCCTCTACAAGAAATCATCGTAGTTATGTTGGTAATTTCAATATCCTATGTTAATTATTTTGAGTAGTAAAGGATACATACCTGTCATCCTCTAAAACAATTTGAATCTTCTGATTGGAAGTACTGATGGACTATATAAGATATGATTGTCACAGATGTCCAATAATTTCTATAATTGGAAAAATTGATGTAAAACTAATATTCTTTATGCTAGTAATATCCCCTAACAGTGTGTGAATAACATAGTATTTTAGGAAATTAAAAAGTATACTATGTCAGATCTGTATTTGTAGACGATATTTATTAAATAGATGTAGTAAATATGCATTTTAAATTAGTATTTTCCCCATTAATAGAGTTGTAATGAAACACACCATTTAATTGTTGTTCAGGAACGACTTTGTTAACAATATCAACAAAAGCTGTGAAGTCAAATCTGAACCGTGGAATTTGGACATCGTTTGGTCGAACATATATTGTTTTGTGAAAAAAAAGTCAGCAAGCATGTCTTGCACCCAAGTAGTTACCTTTAACACTATCACTTACTCACTCTACCCTATATCTCCCTCCCCACTCTCTCATCCCTCCCACTCTCCCTATCATTCTCTGTCTCTCTTAGTCTATCTTCTTATCTTTCTCCCTATTTCAATATTTCCAAATATCTATCTCACTATATCTCTCACCATATACATCCCCCATCCAACATTAAATATTCTTATATTTTCACCATATTCACCAATTTTTTCTTTTCCTACCTTTATTTATTTTAAAAAATCAATGTTTACTCCCCAAATTTTTTTATATTTTTTCGAACCATTTTGGGGAAGTTAAATAAATGGTTTTTATTTCAAAAATTTTGAACTTTCATCATCAAATTATACCAAAATAAAATGTTTCAAACAAATAAAATTTTGAGTGCCTATATTTTAATTAGAAAATGAATTTTTCCTCGACATATGAATTAAAAATTGATATTTCATTCCTAGTTCATTTATAAAAAACATTTCTCCATGTGTGTTTTCCCTACTAATTGTGAATATAGATTTTACTAACCTTAGAGTTGAATTTATAAACTTTTTTTCAAGAAAATGATACAGTAAATTGCATAGGCATATGAGATTCACCTTTTCCAAATATCTTCCCTTAACCATACTTTTAAGAATCCTTTCCAATTCATTTTTGATCTAATGAAGTCCCTATTTTTTATACCTATATTAATTGCCCATGAGACTGTAACAACCTACATTAACATTGATATTTCATTCAATATTTTATGAAATGTAAATATAGGGGTAATATTTTCTATTGAGTCTCTAGAGTCATTAATCTTAATCTTGTATTATATTGCCTGGCAACATGTATTTTATTTTGTGTGTGGGGGGATGTCTTATGGTGAAGCTTGAAAAAAAATAATCACTATTTTGAATAAATATTTTGGTGACATATTATGATTTTTAAAATAAATAAATAAAAGAAAAATGGAAAAAATCAAAAAAATTAATGCAGGAATAATAAATAACTAAACATAAAATATATTAAAAAATAATATGAAAAGATGAACACCTCTATTTATCTCCTCATTTGATTTTTTATCATATTTTGAGTTATTCATCTCACTCTGTATCATTATCTCTCATTTACACCTCTTATGTTTCCTTTGTCCAATGTGTGTTCCCCTTCAGAAAAAAATACTTTTTATGCTCTTTGATTTACCCTTTTATTGGTCTTGTATGCTTTGGTCTAAGTTGAGGTTTTTAACCCACATTACCAACTCTTTTTCACTTTCCTACCATTACATAATTCATATAAAAACATTTTAAAAATAAATCCAGATAAATGTTCACATTAGGATGGGAATGGAATTTGATATTTCTAACAAACTCATAGATAATAACTCTAGATTGGTAAAAGAGTGAACTCTATTTAAAAATAACATCAATGTGAGATGAGTTAATCATGTATGAGAAAATATTTTGATTATAAATTTGTTCAAAAAAAATGAAATTTTTTTTAACATATAATTATGAAACTAATAGGTTTTGTGATTCATGGTGGATGTGTGAATATGTTAAGACCCCCCTCATTAGTGGAAACAAAGTGTCATTATTTTTCAATGAGTGGTCATGATTTTTCATTTTATATGTATTCTTTCAAATGAGGGTGTGAAATATCCAATGTGTGTGCGAGAGGGGGGGGTAATTAATATTTTTCTTTATTTTTTAAAAATTTCAAATAGTGATTTGAGCATAAAAGATGCACATTTTTCAATTAATGTTATTTATTGATATTGAATAAAATTTGAAATCCTTGCTTAAATCATCCATTTAAATTAAAGATTCATATTTTGATCATTATATTTTTTATTAAAATCCAATTTAAATTATTATTGTTTTTTATAATTGTTGTAAAATTTTTATACATATAATTTAACTATTGTTATATCTAGATTGGTTATTTGGATGTCCATTTTGATCATGGAATAAGACCATCATTTTTAGAAATCCTATACTAGTTATGATATATTTTTTGGGAGAAATATATAATCCAAAATTCATTGAAATTATATTTATAAATTAAAATAAAGTTGTTCTAATTTTTTAAAACAGGGTTTAATTCATCCATTAAGAGGCGCAACTGAAGAATTAAATGAAGGACTAGAAATATGTCCATAGTTTGGACAAATAATAACGATGGACACATATATCCCATAATATCAATCAAAATGAGCTCAATTTTTGGGACAGGATATATAAGAGTATGTGAAATAGTTTTAGAAACATTAAATTTACAATTTTTATAGTTTTCATGGTCATAAATTCATGGGAATCTAGAATATTTGAATGTTTAGAGTCTATCTAGATAATAACTTCAACTTTAGTATTTCAAAATTAACTTTTACAAAATATACCTAGTGCACATAAAATTTTGTTTCATCCTAGATAAGATGTATCATTATAATTATATAAATTATCAATTTTAATTATTCTTTTCTATAAATGGTCATGTTGGTATTAAATTCCTCGGAAAAAATATTGAGGGAAACCAACCCACCCATAGGCTTATAAATATGTATCTATACTCCAATTTAAGGGGTTCAGCACTTTAGAGCTCAAGAATGAGAAATTGGATCCACAAAAACATGATAAAGGTTGTGTATGACCTTACAAACTATTTATTTAACAAGATAAACCTCTCCTATTTTAATATTTTTCTTTATCATTTTAATCTTTTATTCCCTGCATTTTTTATGTCTTGTTGTATGTTTTCATTAAATTAATTTATGTAGTTTTTTATTTCACTCTAAATGTATTTTTATATTTTAATATTATAATCTTATATTACATTAAATTATTTTTTAACACCTATCCTCATTTACCATTAAATTCTATCATAAACAATTGTTATTTGTATTATGTTTGTGAATGTGAGTTGGGTTAGTTTTTTCCTTTTGTTATCTCATTGTTTTTCATATATATAATTATCCACCCTATATATACCTATAAATATAAATCAATATTTACATATATGAGTAAACATCCTTTTAGGGTGATTCTTATCTATAAATTATTTGGTGATCAAGAGAAACAACACTATATGATTATCAAATTGATGTTTTTTGCTTCCATAAAATGTGTCATGAACTATTGATATATTCAGTAGATTTAATAGTTTCATGGATTAATATATATATTGGAATAATATGATTCAAGCATTATTAAAGCATTCATAAAAAAAATATACGTGGATTTAATCTCAAGTTGATGTTTTGATTATAGATAAAACATAGTAGAGACTAAATCCTTCACTTATAACATTGTGAATGTTAATTTTACATGAGCTTTTCCAATGATTTATAAAATAACTCCATTAATAACCTATCCATTTTTCTAACCCATTGTTATTAAAATACATCTATTCACTTAAATTTCATTTTATGATATGAAAATATCAAAACCCCATTTTTTGACTACCAAGATCAAATTATTCTAATTGGTTAGTACAATAACTGAGGATTTAACCCAACTGACATAATACATGATATAACATAGAATCAATTATTTTATTATCTTTAGGAAATGATTGTTTTTTCTTAAAACCCCCGTAAAAATCCATTATTTTCTATGTTCATGGTTGAAATTCAATCACATTTTTAACTTTTTCACAATACCCCCTTCTATATGGCATTTCACCTACTATTTTCAAATATTTATTCTTCTAATTAGACCCTAGAACACATTTTTTCAATAGAATAATTCATTTTTACATATTTTTCCGTGAAAAAAAGGGTCAAATTTACTCTTTGACAGGGAAATCTACTAGCATGATGGGTAGAAATAGAGGTAGATATAGGTAGATAGAGATAAGGGTTTTCCTTAGTGCTTTAGGTTCCTATTTCCAGAAAAAACAACAATTTAATCGTTAATGTGGATTGAGGATTCTAAAAAAATGTTTAGAATATTTTTTCCTATCATTTTTTACTTATTCTTTTATATAATTTATTATTTCTTGGGGTTATTTGATAATTATCACCTGTAAAAGAAAATGATGAGAAACATTTAGTTTCCAAAGGCACTATTGTCATAGGTGTTCTTTCTTAGGTGATGATTGAAGTTATTGTTGCGATGTTTTTTTCACTATGACTTTTCATTTTTTTATTATTTATTTTCATGGTTTTTTTAATTAAATTTTTTTTAAATGTTACTTTAATTTTTTCCCATAAATACACTAGTATCTTATATATTATTTTTAAAGATTTTTATATTTTTCATTTTTTTAATGTCACATATACTAAAGATAAAATTAAATTGAAAATTATGTTCCCTAAGCCAATGAATGAGTTTGTTGCCCCCAATAAATAGACTATGATGAAATATAATTATAGTTATGATTATATGGTTTTAAGCAGGTAATTATTTTATAGAAAAAGGAAAAACGTCTCACATTATGATTGGTAGGGGTTATTTTGGGATAAAGGAGAAGAAATGGGGGATCTAATTTCTTCATCATATTATGTTTTTTTAATGATAAGGGAAGAATTTTTTTATTTTAAAAATTAATTTCTCTTTAATTACTTATTATATATCATCTAAAAATGGAATTACTTTTTTAAGGAAAATATTTATTTTCTTTTAATAAATTCATCATCCAAACAAAATGATAGGAAATGATAATTATAATTTCATTTTATTTTATGAAAGATTATGTAATTTATTTTATATTACTAATTATATTACTAAATAAAATATGAATAGCAAGGTCAACATGGTTTTATTTTATTAATAATTGTATGTTTTAATTTTTAGTTTTCCTTTTCCTTTTTGAGCTTTTCATGTTTACATTTTACTTTCTATTTCCTTTTAAAATCATAAAATAGAAACAAGTTTGATAATACAGAATTTCTGTTTATATTATATTTTATTTTTAAATATGTTATATATATATGTCCATATTATTATATGTGAACTATCCCCTCTATTATATTTTAGGGTTGTGATCATAATGTTCTTCAGATTTATCCCTTGAAACTAACAAAAACCCAAAATTGGGAACTCTCCCACTACTTCTAATGACCCATAGAACCTTCATATATATCTAATAATGCATTTATTATTGTAATTTTACCAAAAATAATAATATAAAAATAAATTTAAAATTTATGAAATAATTATCTATATTCAAACATGTTCCTACCATTCGAAGGTTAGACCTAAATCAATAAAAATATGTTTCTTTTTATGGTGTCTTTCGATAATAACATTCCATGTAGTGAGTATAATAGATTATAGTAGAGATATATAAACCACTAAGAATCCCCTACCAATCCATAGTTATTTTACTTATGCGTCGAAATTTATTCCCTTCTAATCCTTCTCTCAGTCTCCCCTCTCATTGAGTCCTAATGAAACCCACTTAGGAGGTTTTTACTTCTATAGAAAACCTTAGAACATGTCATTGTAATAGACTTTTGCCTTTCTATATATTTTCCAAATAAAAAAGGTATAATTTTTTCTTTTGTATACAAATATTTTATTGTGATAGGGGTAGAGAGAGAGAGAGTGAAACATATAGAATGGGAGGTGTTTGTACTAGTGTTTTAGGTTTCTATTGACACTACAAATAAATAATTTGATTATTGATAGGGATCGAGGTATCTGATGAATTATTGGGAAATATTATCCTTGTCACAATTTATTGGGTCTATTCTAGAATTTATATTCAATTCATCTCATTTGATAATTATCACCCCAACATTTTAAAATAATAAAATGAGAAAAAATCATGTTTCCATAGGAACTGTGGTCAAGAACAATATTTTTCAACATATAATTCGTTATATTTTTATAATCCTTTTATTAACTATGATTTTTCATTATTTTTTTATTTTGATTATTAATTTTCATGCATGTTTTTATGTTTATTTTGGATAACATGGTATGTGTTTTTTCCAATAAAGGAATAGCTATCTTTCATATGCTTTTATAATATTGGTTTATTTTTCATTTTTTGAATTTACATCTATCAAAGTGGAAATTAAATCGTAGATTGTATTCCTTATGCTAATGAACGAGCCTTCTACCTCATTAAATGGATTTGATTAGATCTATTTATAGTTATGATTATGTGTTTAAAATAGGATTTTTATTTTACTTAAAAAGAAAAAAACACCGACATTATGATTATCATGGATTATTTGAGGAGAAAGAAGAATAAATTGGGATATTATAATTTTTTTTTTTTATTTACATTTTTAATCATATTGTGTGAAATAATATAGAGAGATATTAATTTATCTACAATGACATAACTCATCCCAAAAATGTATTTATTTTTATGTGACATCATTTATTTTATTTTACTAAATTCTTCATTCAAACAAAATGGAAGGAAGATATAAATTTTTTTTTATTTAGTTTTATGAATTTTAAAATCATTTTTTCATATTAATAATTTTTTTACAAGACATAATGTGAATGTTAGGATTAGTTTGGATTTATTTTTTACTTACTCATGAGGTTTAATTTCCAATTTTCCTTTTATTTTTTTTTAACATTTCATGTTTATTTTTAATGTTTATTTATTTTCGTAGGAAAAAAATGAGAACATGATTGATAATTGGGAGGTTGTGTTTTTATTAACTTTTTAAATAAAATATATATTTTTCTATGCGGTTAAAAGTGAATGATATTCTCTAGATAATTTTGGGGTTATGTTTGTCAAGTTATTTAGATTTATCCTTTAAAACCAATGAAAACCCAAAATTGGGCACCCACTCACTACTTTTTATCTACCATAAAACCATTATATATCTCTAATAAGTAATTTTATATATTAATTTTATAGAAAAATTTTAAATAACAAAATAAAAATTAATTTAAAAATAATAAAATAATTCACCATAATCTAATGTGTTCCAATATCTCAATTACTAAAATAGGAAGAAATTTTATTTGATTCTATTATGGGTGGATATTGATAATATCATGCCATGTAGTGAGTGTTCATATTATAGTAGAATTATACACCCTGCTATGAAACCCCTACGAATCTAATATTTTTTATGTTCTTGGTTAGTATTCATTCTTGACATTATTCTTTTTTAGAACCAACCTATAAGATCTATGGAAGATCACTGATAAGAGGTTTGACCAGTGATCTAAAACATTTTTTTACATTCCTCTGGAAAACAACCATTATATCTTGTTAATGTGTATTGTTATAATATATCATCACTACCACACACACTAATAAGAGAGTACAGAGAAGATTTAGAAGGTTCTCCTCTCAATGTGAGGAGGATAATCCTTTACGTGGTATGAATTCCTCCAAGATCACACTACCCTTTGTAATCATTACGTGAGTACAAAAAAGGGTATAACCTCAAAAATCATTCTAACGTATCTCCTGAATATGCTTGGTGAACTTCACAGAAAAGTGTATCTCATATATTAAAAAGATAAATTTTCATAAAAAATGACGAGTCGCCATCGAAATATAATTCCTCATAGTTGTTCAATTTTCATAGCTCTTTTAGATATTCTATAATTATATATAATGATTAAATAAAATATTATCCATAAAAATTTCAAAAGGAAGATTTACATATTCACTTTTTAAGAACAACACATGCCCACAACCACTTTGATCTTATTCTCATTATTCCATTCCTCTAACTTTGATAATCACATATTCTTCTTTTCTTTTCAAATATCCTGAAATTATTCTCTTCACTTTTCTACTACTCATTCCTTTTCATTTTTTTAACTTTCTATCATATAATTTCAAATATAGGCACAATACCCATTTTTTGTAAGTTTAGATTTTAATTTCAAATTAAAATTCAACTTTTCTATTTCAAACAATAACCTTGGATCATCTTCCAATTAAAATCCAACCTAATATTTTAATTGGTTGTTATTATAAGATAAAATAATAATGAAGTATCTTAAATTAATCCAATTATGAAATACTAATACAACTACACTATTTTTTTCTCTCATGACATTGCTTCCTCCTATATGGAAGAACATAATAGTTCAAACCATTTATTTTTTAACTACCTTAACACATTATTTTGTGATTTGGTACTATAGAATAGAGGTCTTATAAATTCTAGTGTCAGGGAGATAAATTCTAAGACTCTTTTATATTATTTAATCCTCTCATAAAGCTTGAGAAACCTTTTTATAACATGGTATAAAATTATGGCATAACATATTATAAAATTCCAGACACCAAAATCTACCTAATACTCTTTTTTGTGGAATGATCCAACTTCCACATCATGAAAACCTTATCACAAAACCATTGTGATATGGTAATCCATTATAGTGTAGTGGACCTCAAAATTATAGATACTTAGAAAATATTCCCAAACTTATTTATGATATATCCATATTCTTATGGAATAGAGTTCTTTAAGTTGATAGGGAACCCAAAACTGACTCAGTCTTATTCTCAATGTAGTATCTATTTTATGGTTTTAAACATCAATTTTTGTGTAATAAAATATTTTTTGTCATGATACATACTTTGAAAACTTACATCCTGAACTCCCTCCATGATATTTAATCACTAAAAATCATCTTAAGAATTAATTAAATTATTCTATTAACACATTTACCTAAGAAGAAATGTTAGTTTGAATATTTTTTATGGATTGAAATAAAATCCAACATAATCAATCACATACACTCAAGCCTCTTTTTTAACAAGCTCCTCACAAAATCATCTCAAAAACTCTTGGTCTCAAAAACCCCTCTTGGATTTTTTATCAACCAAGGAACTCAAATCATTAAAAAACACTAAATTATTTACAATAGATCGAAATTAAATAATTTTAATCCCAAATAAGTGATCATAGTTTATTAAATAAGAATATTTAGTAAATAACACCAATTTTTAGTAAGGAGTGATCTATATTCAATTTTTATTCAAAAATGAACATCTACTACTTGAAAATGATGAGATAACACTTAAAAATATATTAATATAATCATATTCAATACTTCATCCTCGCCATTGATAAGACATCAAATCAGATATTAATAAAAATGAGTACTTGAACTTTAAAAATTTATTAGAAGTGTTACCACGCATGCACAATGATAAAATCATCCACAATGTTAAGTCACATCCTTTCCCTTTTAAGAAAATCCCTTGAATATATACTCTCCCTAAATGGGTAAAACATAGATAAATGGACAAACTCAAGAGATTTATATTGTTATTGTTTATCCCCATTTGAAAACAATTTCAAAAGAAAACATGAGGGAGGGGACTTGTACAAAATACCTTATCCATGGGATGGGTGACTTTTAACTCCCAACATCAACATCAGATTCTGATAAGAAGCCATAGATAGAGGCTTGGAGAACACATCTGTAATCTACTACACTGTAGTAACATACTCCAAATTCAATTGATTTATCTCTGTGATCTCCATGGTAAATTGGTATTTAATATCAATATTATTACTTATTGAATATTTAATATGATAATTTTACAAATGGATAGGATTTTTATAATCATATGTAAGAATAAGTGGAAGCATCATATCATCCTTAAATCCTTCCAACTAAGTCTTTATCAATATTTTTGGGGTTACAAAAAGAGTTATATATACATATTATACATAAACTGTCATTAAAGTTATAGATTTCATCTTATTAGTTTTCTAAAAACTCACACACACACACACATGTCATCAGTGAAGAAAACTCCACCTATCGTGGATCTTCTTTCATCAACACATACTCCCCAATCTGCATCGATGTAACCTAACATATCTAACCTTCCTATGTTTCCACAATTCAACACAAAATATATTCTGTCTTTAATATATTTGAGAGTCCTTTATATAGCCACAAAATGGGACTCTAATGGTTCAATTTGATATCTTGGTTAATGTGTAACAAGATACACAAAATATGGCCTTTAATCAATGAGATAAAGTAGGCTTCCAATAAATTTTCAAAACATAATAGAATCAACATCCATTCCCCCATCATCTTTGGATAATTTTTTTTAATGAAATAGTTGTGGAAATATACTTCTAATATCCCATTACAAATATTTTCAGCATACATCTATTGTGAATGTGATAAGTGATCATTATATTGAGAGATTTGTAAGAAAATAAATTAATTCGTTTATCCTAGAATGGACATTTTAATTAATTTATTCAAATTTATAGAATTTTTTTCAAAACATTTTGTATTATTTACAATAAATATGACGTCATCTACATAAATAATAATAAGAAGATGAAATAAAAAATTTATATTTTTTATAGATATTATTTTCCAATTTTCCTTCCCTAAAATTAATCCTCTACAATCAGAAATCAATCATAGAATACCAATATCTTTGATCTTTATTCAGTTTGTAAAAATCATTATTTAACCTACAAACGTAACTCCAATTTTATCTAAGATGGAACCCAAATAGTTTCTCAATGTAAAACACCTATTCTCACTCTCCAATAAGGAAAGAATACTTGAACTCCATTTTTGAAAAAATGTTATATGGATTTGGTGTAGTAATAGATTGAAATATTATAATAGTTTAAAACTGTAAAACTGGTGAAAAGGTTTCATCAAATAACACTCCTTAAACCTATTAATATAATTTCAACATCATCATTTCTTTATTTCTAACTAATTTTTCTTTTTCTTTAAGCTTTATTCAGAACACTCAATTTGTTCCTATTACATTTTTGTCTTCAGGATTGGGAACTAACTCTCAAGTATCATTGCTTTTAATTTAATGTAATTATTCATTCATATTATCAATACACTCTTTATTATTTAAATATATTTCAATATATTTACATTCATATTGATATAATAGTGAAGTATACATTTTTGTTCTAATATCTTTCCTAGTCTGTGGCTAAAAACTTTGATATCCAATGATATTTTTAAACAATACTTCCTTTTAAGACTCGAATGAGATGAATTTGATCAATTTTCATCTCTTAAAATGGATTAATCTTCTTAACTAACCTATACATCTTGAAATTTAATTCCTTTTTTGGAAATTTATTTAGATTTTTTAACAATAACAACACCATCATTAATTCATAAACCTACTATATCATATGAAATATTTTTCATACATTATTTTAGTACATTCATATTAGAAGAATCAATTTTTTTCCAATTTTTTTTAAAAATAGTGATTAAAATTTCAATTTGGAGGATGTCCTATAAAAATTCCATAAACTACTCTATTTTTGAACTTTCAAAGATTCAGAAATTTTACTTTGATAATACAAGGACTATCATACACATGAAGACAATTCAAACATGGATATTTTGTATAATAATTTTCATAACGAGACATATATAAATTCAACTTGTGTGAAAATAAATTAGGTATATTAACTATTTTTATAATAGATTGTCCTTGAAAAAAACATGAATTATCATGCTCATCCAACATTGTCTAATCCATCATAACCGAACACATGTTCTACAGTTCAGACAAACCATTTTGTTGTGATGAATATAGTACACATAGTTATACTATAATTCCATATTTCTCCAAATAATATTTAAATTTCCCATTTATAAATTATGTCCCATTTTCTGTTTGAATCTTCTTAACAGGAAAAATAAACTCTTTTACTGCACCTCTTCAAAATACTTTACACATTTTTAAGGCCTTGTAATGATTTTTTTATAAATAAAACACAAGTATATTAGTGATTTCATCAATAAAAGTATTGAAGAACTTATCTCTACTGGTTTATTAATTCCCCATGGACCCATCCGTATCTGAATAAATGAGATCCAACGGTTGAGTATACTAAATCTCCACCTTCTTATGAGTTTAGCTACCAATATTCTCTATTTTTCATATTGATCACTTCCAGTGTCTCCCAATTTAGAAAAGAGACACCATGAATATTCTTTCCTTATGAAATCATGGTCATTATATTTTTCCAATATAATCAAGCCTTTGATCCCTTAATTGATTCTATTATTTCATGGTTAGATAACATAAATTTACAACATCACTAACTTAAAATAAATTCTATTTGTTCATTTTTACAATAGCCACAATTATTCCACCATCAATGTATTTCATCAAAAACTAATACTTCGTGAACACCAATTAATTTTTTTCATCACAAATTTGTGAGGCAATCAATAAATTGTGTTTCATTCAATAAATATAAATAGTATTTTTATATTTAATCTTTTTTCCATTAATAGTTAAGCCAACTCATTTAAATTTTAGTGACTCATTATTTACAATAGTCACTAATCCTCCATTGAACTTCTCAATTTCTATTATTTTTTTCAAATCTATTATCATATGGAATTATAATACACTATCCATGATCCACATAATTTCTCCTTTTATTTCTTTATGTGTGACTTCCAAAACAATTTATTTTTATTTCCCCTCAATCCCCATATTATAAGAATTATAATTATTAAAAAAAATTATCAAGATAGTGGATATATCAAAAATTAATTTTCATGGTCACCAGGATGGTCACACATTCCATAGACTTCTTCAAGTAAATCAATTATGTTCTCTGTCTTTTTTACAAAATACATAACAAATTACCGAACTTCCCTCTTTTAGAGGGTTGAATCCCCCATAAACCTAGTTTCCAAATATTTCTAGGAATTATATGATGTAGGTGGTTGAACCAAAATATTTTCCTCATATTTCCAAAATCTACACAATTCTCATAATAGCAATAAAAATAATATTTACCTTTGAAAATAGCATGTTCTTTAGAACTATGATCTTGGATTCTATCCTTATTATGATCCATATTTTGACTCATATTTCAAACCATATTTTTTTGAACTCTTTGAATTTTCTTATTCGTAATAGTGTTCTTCTTAACCTATCAAGAGACATCAATTATAGTATATTTTGAAATAATGTTCAGATTCACAGAATTTCAATATTTTTTAGTCTCATTTGATTTAACTAAAAATATGAACCTTTTGACTTGATTCTTATTCATTGACTCTTTATAAACATTTTAAAAATTAAAATAATTCTAGAGAGATGAGTTTCTTAGTATTATTGGGTATATTTATTTTTTGAACACACACCATTTTCATTAATTTATTTTTAAAAAATAATTTTGTATACATTCATTTTTTCTTTATAGTGACTCTAATTTTTCCTTTTAAGAATTTAGAATATATTAAGAAATATTTTATGATCCAAAAACTAATTTAGCATGAGATTTCATGCCCCGAAGGTAGTTGGAGTTGATATCAGAGAAATATTAATTACAATATATCATGTGCATGAATCATTTTTTTACAATTTTTTTGGGAGCTTAGATAGAAAATATGTGGCCATAGTTGAATTCGGATTATAGGGTTTACCCTATGTGTGACTTAATCTTTCTTGTAATCAGAAAATCATTTGAGGTGGATGTTAGCTGTTAAATAAAATAAAATGATATAAAATATTTTATTTTATTTTACTTTATTTTACCTAAATTAAAATCCTCTATAAATATGTCATTTTGATATTTTTCTAGGGTTATATCTATAAACCAATAAAACACCGTGATTTTTAAAATATATTTCCTCAAATAAATTTAATCATTTTGATATTTTTTATTACATGAAACTCCATGTTTATTTGGTGTTACATGAAACACTATGTCGAGATTTTGTTACACACAAAAATGAGTTTGTCTTGTGTTACATGAAACATTGAGTTTTATCATTACACACAATAATATATTTGTCTTTTGTTACACAGAAAATTTATTTTATCTTACATTACATGAAACATAGAGTATAAAAAAACATGATATACTATTAAAATTTAATTATTTAATTTAATAATATTCACCTAACCATTGGAATTGTGGGAATGATTAAGATTAACTAAATTATGAAAATATATGGTTTACACATATATATATAATTAAATATCCTATGACCTGTTAATTATAATTTAAAATAAAAATCTTTCTAAAATAAAGGAAATAATTTTGAGAAATTAGACTAATTTTCATGTTTATTTTTGATATAAAACCATTATAATATTTTGAACATCTACTCTTTGAAAACCCACTTTCTCATCACGTATACAAGATTAATTTTAAAGTAAAATTTACACTTATGTAAATTGGATTTTGAAAAATTGATTCCATATTTTGGATCATAATAATTTATATTATCAAAAAAATTCAACTTAATGTTTTACTAAAATGAATCATAAAGACGGTAAAACTTATTTATCAAGGTTAAGGTAAAAATGGGTTTACTGAGGGGGGTTAAACAATATAAGGGTTGATAAATAAAAAAACTTATGAAACAACCATTTTATATAAAAATTTATACATTTTTCTTATATACTCTAGAATAGTTTATTATGGGATCCTTATTTCATGAAAAAACCTGGGTGGAATTTTTTCATTCAAAAATATTTACAAGCGTGTTACTCACCTAACTTATAGAAGGCCACCCCTTATCCTATCATCTCCACAACATCAATCCATTCTTTTTCATAAAATAACTAGATAAATAAATTATAAAATTTCATTATCTCTTCTTATAAGACTCATTTTTTGAGTAAACCCAAACTAGGAAGGAGTTTGTTTCAAACTTAAAGATGATATTGAAAAAGATTTAACATTATTCAACAATCATTTTTTTTTATTCCCCCACCTACTTAAATTATTATGAAACAATGATGATAAAATTATCTCTATATATTACATATAATAATATATTTTATGTTAATGTCATTACCTACCACCATCTCCACTTCTATCAAATGGATTTTTAAATCACCATCTGTGTGTACGACAAACTATCACCTCACGAACTGATATCATTCGTTTTTTACATATCCTCCTCTAAACAGTTAATAATGATGATAGATAATATATATATAATATTTATAAAATTATTATACTTATGAGGTATTTATATTATATATATCTTTTTTAATTTCGATTCCTTAGGGTATATGATAACATCGCTTGTTTGTACCACGGACTACCGCCTCACGAAGAGATGTGAATCATTTTTCACAAACGCATTACATGGAATATAATAAGGGTAAATATATGTGATTCACATGACATAATTATAATATTAATGAAATAGTTATCATTCTTAAAATGTAATATATCATTTTATTTCATACCTTTTCACTCACTAAAAGATGATAACACAGTTCATGTACGTGTGAACTACAACATTCATGAAGCGATCTAACTCTCTCTTTTCATGACAACACCACATGGATGAAATATATAAGTATATATAAAGAAATAATAAATTATTTATGATATTAATATCATTATGGAAATATAAAATATTAATAACCTTATTTCCATAGTTATCATTGAAAAATGGAAATGTTACTCATGCGTACATATGATCTAACATCTCTATGATCGTAATGTTCATCATTTATCAAAACCATATTTCATGAGTGGTTTTCAATGTATAATTGATGAAAAATATTATAATTATATAATTATAATTGTTATGTACATTATGAAACCATGATCATAGTAAGAGGAATGAAAATAAAGAATAAAAAAATATATGAAAAATAATGCAGTTATTACCTGAAACGTGATTTTAAGAAGAATTTGTTAATAAATGTGTTATTAACAGACATAAGTATATAATATATATATATAGTTATGTAATATATATATAATAAAATTATATTTATTATACATGATTTTTGAACAATATTTAAGAAATTAGAGACATACAATAAGGGATTTTCATCTCACTTTTCACTTATATGAGACACATACCATATTCACATCCTATTTATTTTATGTGGTGTGTATACTGATAATGAATTTATTTTATGATGATTATCGTAAAAAAAATTTGTATTTAAATGTCTATTTTTTGATCTCTCTTTTATTGGGATTATAGTTCAAACGTTACCAAATCGGTAAGATACTTTTTCTCAATTTTTTTTCATTGAGACATATTTTATCACCTGTATAATTTTTGGAGGTTTATATAAATTCTATTATACATGTAATATCATGCCACAATACATTTTTTTTAAAGGCACTTTTCAGGTAAGTGGGAACCATAAAAAGAGAGTCACCAATAATACAAGCATACTTAAACCACAACACACACGCATTAAAAATTCAAAAATTTGACCTAAAATTTTCAAAAGAAAACATTAAAAAACCCTCCATATCCACCTCGAACCTTGAGTTAACCCATATATAACCACACACCATCATCCATCATGAGACGCCATATCCACCTAAAACCCCAAGTTAACCCACTTCGAACCAGGAACTATCAACCATCAAAAGGAGTCACATTGTTTCCTTATGTCAGTGTCATCATCATCGTTGTCCTAACCACCATACAATAAATCATCAACAAAAAAATCAACCAGACCAACATCATTGACACCATCTGAAAATCACATTGGTTTCTAGAAATCAGCAGAGATGTTCGTAACCACAAAGAACAACCCGTCAGAAACCATAAAAATCCAAAACACCAGTACACAAAACCTAACAAGAAAACACCATTAGGACTTTCACTAAGGTAGTTTGGATTCTAAACCATCTTTTTCATCCTCATCTATTCAACACCATCATCATCATCATATTTACCATATGTCTCCATCAGTTCTAGACAAAAATCCACCAGTGTCAGCAATCAAACCATTGGATAACTGAAACCCATTAATCATGCTACAAACAACCAAAATAGTGAACCCTAGAAGGAAACATCATGAACACCAAACCATATGTCCCAAAACCCCTATGTACCCATTTCTCCAACACTGACCTGAACAGGAGTGGTTGAACCCTAGGTTAGAGCTGGTTTGGGAGGTCGGGAATGAAACAAATCAATCAAAAGGAATGACTTCAGTAGCATCATAATACCATTGTCCGCCACACTATAAATCCCAAAGCCTTGATGAAAATACCACCCCATCTCTGACATGGAGAGGAATAGAGTAACTAGACACCAAAGCAAGGTACAACAACAAAAACATGTTTTCTAGACATATTTTTAATATTTTAAAAATGTTTTATTAAAGATAGTTTTACCCATGTTTTATTTTTTACAATTTTTTAAGAAATATTCATCATTTAATTTTTCAAACAATTCCCATTTGACTTTTACTCATAATATAAAAAGAATATTTGTTTTTAACATGAACACCATAAATACTTCTTCTCACTATCATGGCCATTAAATGATTTCAATATTCCCTTACATGTTTTTAAATTTATTTTCAATGAAATTTTTTTCATTAATATTTGATAAATTTTTAGATGAATTATTTCAATGTAAAAAAGGGGATTTTGAAAATGTTTAAAAATAATTTTTTTAATGTGTAAATGATATTTTTCTCAAAAAATGTTTTAAATAATTTTTTAAATATTGATTTACAATTTTCAATGTATATTTTTAATGAATTTTTTTCCAAATGTTTTATGATTTTTTAGTTTCAAAAAGTGATATTCAAATAAAATTTCTCTTCCTCAAGAAACATTCCATGTTATTTTTCACTCAAAATAATTCTCTATCTAAGATGATATCCTATGAGGTTACTTATGAGTTACTAGAGATATGATCCAAGGATACCATTATTATTACTTCTATTAATGGTTTAGGTTTATGATCAAGTGATGTTTATGAAACTCGTTTCTCCTCCTTGGATTATACCATGATAGATCTCTTTTGAAATCTGCTTCTTCTCTCAGTTTATTATATGATGAAATGATAATAATATTATGAAACCTGTCGCTTTTCCATAGGTTATATGAAAAAAGATTTATTAAAACCATTTTATTTAATGGGTTATGGTATGATTATTTTTTATGATCTTGTTGAGTACATGTGAATGTTTTTCATTTTAAAATGTGTGGGTCCTATATCTCCCTCTAGTACATTTGGAAATAATAAATGTTTTATGATCTCAAAGGGTACATGGGTGGTTAGGCCAAGCCTGAAAAGGGGTCGCATAGATAGTTATCTCTGGCCTGAAAAATATGGTACCTGGGTGGTTAGACCAAGCCTGAAGCATGTGCACTAGTGGTTTTCCAAATCATGACATGTTATGAGGGTATTTCGAGGTAGCTTGGACATAAGATTTTTAATTCTTACATGTATGCTACAATTTTATGTATTATGAAAAAGTTATGTTCTCATAACTCATGTTATTTGATTTCATTATAATTCGTGTCTTGTGATATTGCAATATTTATTTAATGACTCAGTATTTTGATCCTTGATATGCAGGGTGTGGTTTTTAATTGATATTCTCATATTATTGTACTCTTATGCTAACATTTTTTCTATATATTTCCCTTATTTAGCATTTATGATCTTCTGAGATCACACTTTAATTTGTTTCCTTTCCTTGGGTTATGAAAAAAAAATTTATATAGAGTATGTCTATGAATATTACTAAATGGGAAGAAATTTTTGGGAAACATCAAAGATCATTCACCAGATTAGAATATTATGTTCCAAGATTCCAAAGGCACTAAAAAATTATGGTCCTCAGGCTTGTGATTTCTTAGTGTAATGAATATTCATCTAAAAATTGTAATATACATGTATTATAAGCCTTTCCACACTATAGTCAGTATTATAGTAAAGGTTTAGTTAACCTTTAGTAACTAGGATCGGAAAATTTAAAGAAATACCTCCAAATATTTTGAAGGATATGTCAAGGGAGGGCTCTAAGGATTAGACAAAGTATGGGACAAAGTATTGGAAAATATCTTGAAAATAACATTAATGACATATAAATGGGTTTATAAAATTAAATCCCACTCTAGATACTAAAATTGGATGTGTCCCTCGCATATAGATACCTAGGGGTAATAACTCTAAAAAGGGAGCATTGATCTAAACTTGACCATTACATGGTGCAAGACAATTAGCCATGATACAAACCTAGTTCGAAAGTGCCAAATGATATTATTTTTAAATACATATACTCTTGATTAATCATCTAGGAGGATTATAATTGATGAAGATCATTGATGACCTAGTTTGAGCCTAATTAGTTAGGAATTTAAGAGAATGTGCCATTATTTGGAAATATTGTAAATAAAATTTCATGTTTATGTGGTTTTCCATTATGAATTGTGTTTCTCACAATATGATTTTTGATTTTATTCAATGGAAGGAAAAATAGGTAAATGGTTTAACAATGAATATGATGAAAAATTTTCTGATCAATAGCCTAATTGGATGACTACTAGAGTAAAGGACATTGTGATTATGCCAAATCAGTTATCATGGAACATAACTAACAACGTGCACCTCAACCAACTCTCAAACTCACCAAATAATATTTTGGTCAATTTTATTGAGAGTATGGGTAATTTAGGCCCCAAAAGAAATAAGATTTATTTTATTATATGTTGAGAATGTGGGAAGAAGTACTGAATCGAATGTATCAAAGGTCTGGGATGATGTTTTGAGTGTGAAAGATAATGACACAAAGAATGTAATTGTTGGAGAAAAAATAATTTTTGGTTAATTTAATGGATTATAATAATGTTATTTCAAATATATCATTGACGGTTTAATGTATTAGATATGGAAATTATGGCCATTTGGAAAATCAATTTCTTAATGGGAATGCTCTTGAATAGAATCAAAAATTTTGTACACATAATAATTTTGATATTGACAATGAAGAGACTATGAATGAAATATGAAGGGAAATGGGTATTAAGGTATAAGATGATGAATAGAGAGTTAAATTCTTAAGGATGACGTGGAATGATCGATGTATCAATGTATTTGAATTAAATGATTGTGTTATATGAATCATGAAACTTATAAGGATTTTTTAGTATAATTTTTTCATTAAAGGTATAAAAGAATATGTTTAATATTACTAATTACCTAGAAAATTGATTTAATGAAAATGTAATATTTTATTGAAAACACATGATTAAGGGAATATATCCCTTAATATGTTCCTAATTTTGAGACAATGGTGTTTAGTTTGGATAAAGAGATGATTGATATGAACAAACTAAATTCGATAGTATTGCTGAACTCAAAACTAATAAAGGATTTCTTGACAATGTGGTATGTGTTATAACTAATGGGTTTGTATAATTCTTTAATGTAATATATATAATAATCTATGTTTTATGTAAGTAATGAGGATGTGTTTTTGTTTTCTATAAGGCATTATGATAATTTATGTTATTACTATATTTCAAGAGAACACATGATGAAGGTATTTAAATGTTTGGTATGTGGAAATAAAGAGGTACTTTATTATATA
The DNA here is from genome assembly GCA_963277665.1 of Viscum album. Classification (NCBI taxonomy): domain Eukaryota; kingdom Viridiplantae; phylum Streptophyta; class Magnoliopsida; order Santalales; family Viscaceae; genus Viscum; species Viscum album. The sequence continues at coordinate 369,561,654 of OY728160.1, read as the reverse complement.
TGGGGGAATAATGTTAAGTTAATTTAGAGAAATTTAGTAACATTATTTATAAATTTTAAATTTTAGAAGGGTTATAAGGATAATAATTTATAGAATGGAACAAGTTCAACTTAAGATGAGTTTTAAGGATTAATGTATTAATTGACTAAATGAATATCTATCCATAATGGATAATTAGTGTTAAGCTTTTTTACAAGAGATAAAAGGAATTATTTGTCATTCTATTATGGATATTATTTAGGGCACCAAAAATGAAAAAATAATTTCCTGGAGTAATATATAATGTTTAGATTAATCAAGGCATAACCAAAGGGTTAAATTTTCTCTATTAAATAAAAATGATATCAAGTAATTAAAATTTTATATGCTATTAGTATATATGGAAAATAAATTTCTCCAGCATTAAGAAATGGATCTTGAATAAAATATTTTCATGTTTAAATAAGTTTTGATTATATCAAGGACCCTTTTCATGCCTCTTTTCTTTATAGCTTTATGATTTTTAACTTTCTCTTAAATGTGTTCTTTATCACTCTCCATCAGTATTTGGGTGTTTTTTTATCTTCTATGTGTATGTATTCACTTCCCACTTATGTTATCCTATTTGGAGACCATTTATGTGTTATTATGGATGACATTCACACATCACTTTCTCCTTTTCAAGATTTTGTTTTATTAGTCTTTTAAATATACGAAAGAATTTTAAAATGTTAAACCATTGATGACTGAGATGAGTTTAGAAGGTCAAATTCAATTTAATTTTGGTAGAATGAAACACCCCATGACTTTATGAAATATTTTTTATCAAATGAATTAATTTTGTTTTGATATTTTGCATCACACACAATACATATTTTATCATGAGTTACATACAACACTGAGTTTAGCTTTCATTACACACAACATTGATCTTGACTTGAATTACATCTAACATTTATTTTAGCTTACATAACACAAAAAATTATGTTTTTCTTATGTAACATATCACTCTGATTTTAGTTTGAGTTACATGTAACATTGATTTTAAACAAAACATGAAACACTATTAAAATATTATTATTTAATAGGACAGTTATCTCCTAGCCATTGGAATAGAAATTATATGTAGGATTAAATAAATTTTTGAAATATATGGTTTACACATGTATATATATAATGAATTATTTATAGACCAATTAATAAAAAATGAAAATAAAAACTTTTTGAAAATAAAGAAAATCATTTTTTGAAAAACTATTTTTATGCACATAAATGAATTTAACATAAATAAATTAAAATAATTAATTTTAGTGAAGGATTTTTATTAAATTTATAAATTATATATTCAATTAAATTTTTTACATTCATATTATGTATTTTCAATAAAATGGAATAATAAATCCAACTTTACACTTAAAACAGTAATTTCTAAAAAGCAGTTTGTCACCTTTGGCGAACTTATTTTAAAATATATTTTTTACACATTATGAAAATTTATAGGTAAAATAAAATTAATTTTTTAAATAAAAATATTAAAATTATCTTTGAGTAAATTTGTGGGATTTTTTAAACAAGTTTTATTTTTTGATGAATAATGAAGAAACTGAATTTTAATTGAAAACTATCTTTTCATTTAAATAATTAATAAGGTTAAATTATATTATAAATCTGTTTTAAAGTAAAATTAGATAAATTATAAATATATTAACATAATTTATCTCATTGTAATAATTTTCATATATAATTTATATATAAAAACATTAAAAACTTTTGATGTTTTTCGATTTGATAACCCGCTTTCTCATTGCATCTATGTGATTAATTTTAAACTAAATATTTTCACTTATGTAAATGATATTTGTAAAAATGTATTAAATATTTATAATAACTATAATTTATATTATTTAATAAGTTCAACTTAATTTTTTACCAAAATAAATAGTAAAAGTAGTAAAAGTTATTTACCGTGGTTAAGGTTAAAATGTGTTTACTGTGGGGTTAAACTAAAAAGGTAACTGTTAAAAATAAACCAAAAATAATCTAACACCCATTGGATAGGAATATTTAGACATTATATCTTATTCTAAAAATATTTTTTTATTATTATATCCTTTTTTCATGAAGAAAATGTGGTTGGAATTCTTTCATTCAAATGAATTACAATTGTACCACTCTCCTTACTTATAAAAGTCCATCCATTCTCTTCTCCACATCAAACATTAAAACCATTTTTGATCAGAAAATACTTACCTGAATCACATTAATAATTCCATACTATCTTTATATATTGATTATTCTATTCCTATGTCCAAACTATGAATAATTTTGATACAAACCTAAGGAGGATACTCGAATAATAGGTAACGTTCTTCAACAAGATTTTTTTATTTCTTCCCCATCCCCATTAAATTATTATTAAAACCTGATGATATAATTACCTTAGTGTCATAAAAATACTAAGTTATTTTTATGTCAAGTTAATTCTATGAAACCATATCCACTTCCATCAAATGGGTTACAAAATCATCGTTAGTGTAAACAGCGGACTACCGCCCCGCGAACCAATGTCATTCGTTTTTCCATTACCACCTCTCAAGGTTGGGTATGATGATGAATATAAATTATATATGGGATATTTAGAAAATTATCATACCCATTTATTTTTTATATCATATATACCCTTTTAATTCTCATTATTTAATTGGAAAAATAATAATTCTCGTGTTTACGTTGGACTACCACCTCGTGAAGCAATGTAAACCATTTTTCACTAATGGTTTACATAGAATTTAATATGGATAAATATATGTGATTTAAAAGAAATGGTTATGATATTAATGGAATATTTATCATTATTAAAATATAAAATATCATTTTATTTCATTCCTTTTTCACTCACTGAAATAGGATAACATCATTTGTGTACGTTTGGACCACTGCCTTCACGAAGCGATGTGACTCTCACTTTTCATCACCACAACACATGGATGACATGTATAAGTATATTAAAACAAATTAAATATAATTTCTTATATTATTATAATTATGTAAAGATAATTACTACTCACCTCTAGTACAGAATGATCATTGAAACATGTAATCTTTACTTGTGAATATGCACAACCTACCATCTTCAGGATCATAACACATTTCATTTCTTGAAAACATACTAGTACTCCGCTCGTGCGATGGACAGAACTATAATATTATTCTTATTATTAACTATAGATTTCTATTTATAAAATATAATAGTTTATTAGTTGTCTTCTTGAGAGTACTATTTGTAACATTTGCGAAGAAAACAACAACGTTCTATGTATCATACTCTCAAATAAGTGGTGAAAAATTTGGAATTATAAGTGAATCTATTAAGAATATATAAATATAAAATGTTAAATTAAGATACATCAATTGTAATGTGAAACTCTTTGGAATAGCCAAGGGTGGGAACCTGACTTCAATATAAATTGAATTTAGGAAAACAATATTGCATACTATGAAAAACAAAGTTGAAGAGAAGTTACATAAGGAATAGTTTATCTAATAAAAAATATCAGATGTGCCGAGGAATCATTATAATACAAAAAAAATTGTTTCCCACAAGTAGAGATGTTGTGATGTTTTGACATGGAGTAATTTTCCAGCAAGTTGAAGATGTTCCCAATGCATTTCATCTTTGAATCACCAATATAAGATTGGTTGGAATCTTCCTTTTCTAACACATCATAAGAGTACCTGAACATTCAGCATATGAATACAACATAATAATATATACAACACAAGTATACAACATCAGGATACCTGAATATGCAGAATAAGTATTAATGTCACTGAGAAATGGACATGAATGAATTATCCAACCTGCCCAGCCACCTGGCCCTCCCCTCCCCTCCCCCATGCCCAACCTTTTCCCCCAGCAGCCCCCTCCCCCTGCCATAACCCAGCCCTGCCCCTCCCCTACCCCCTGCCCAACCTCTTCCCCCTGCAGCCCCCTCCCCCTGGCCTTATCCTCCCCTCCCCTCCCCCCCTTCCCAACCTCTTCCCCCAACACCCCCTCCCCCGTGCTATCTTCCTACCCTCCCCAACCCTCCCCTCCACCTGCCCAGCCCCCTGCCCCTCCCCTCCACCCTGCCCAACCTTTTTCCCCAGCAGCCCCTCCCCCTGCCATAACCCTCCCCTCCCCTCCCCACACCTCCAACTTTCACAGCCCTTTCCCCTCCCCTCCCCTCCCCCTGCACAGTCTTTTCCCCCAGAAGCCCCCTCCCCACTCCCCTTCCCCCTGCCCAAAATATGCAGAAAAAATGATGCAAAACCTAAAAATGAAGAAAAAATGTAGAAAGAATACAAGAAAAACAGAAGGAAAAATGAAGAACAAAAAAATGTAGAACCTAAAAAAATATTGAAGTCATTCATGGACTACTCTGGGATCACACCGTCCCAGCCATACTCTTCTTCTTTAGTACACTACCATGTTCTCATGCCCTTCCACTTTACAGGGTTTGGAAAGGAAGTTTCAAAGAGAGGAGATGATGCGAAACACGTACGCACCAAAAAGCAGAAATCTTCATTGGCTCTAGAAACATTGTACATACTCATGATAGTAATCATTAACAGAATCTACATTCCTGTATGGAATAAAAGATGAACCTGTTTGAAAAAAACATTGTGAAAAAATTAGAAAAAATATGAACCTATAACCATCTTATAATAAAAAAATAAATAATAAATCAGTGAAATACCATATGCCATGGGTGTTACATGTTCACTCACCTGTTGATGAGATGTTTAGTACTAAATACATAGATTCAGATTTTAACATAATGGATATTGAAACATATATTTTTTTAAAATAGTATATAACACAATGAATGTAAAACACCATGAATGTAAAACACTCATATCATAAATGAAATAGTATATATGGAAACACTAACCTAAGGAATGACCGACTTCTCTAAATGAACAGTATCCATGTAAATAACATACCTGTCAAAATAACTTAAGGTAAGGGTGTTACATCCTATCATCGATTCCCTTTTCTGGTGCATTAATGTTCTACATTCAGGGCTTCTGAAGGAAGTTTCAAAGAGGGGAGATGATGCGAAACACATACGCACAGAAAAACAGAACTCTTCATTGGCTCTAGTAACTCTATACATACTCAAGATAGTAATCATTAACAGAATCTACGTACCTGTATGGAATAAAAGATGGACCTATATAAAAAACATTGTAAACAAATTAGAAAAACATATGAACCTATTAACCCTCTTATAATAGAAAAATACATCATAAAACAGTGACATACCTTAAGACATTGGTGTTACATGTTCACTCACCTATTGATAAAATGTTTCGTACCAAATCCATAAATTCAGATTTTATCATAATGGATATTGAAACATGTATTTTTTTTAAACATTATAAAAAATAGTGAATGTAAAACACCATGAATGTAAAACAGTCATATCATAAATGAAATAGTATGTATGGAAACACTGACCTAAAGCTCCCCTACACGCCTTCGAAACAAACTGCTTTGGTGATAAATTAAAAACATTACCACCACCTGAAAAAGAAATAATTTGTATGGAAACCAAATATTTAAAGTTATCAAATATTTTTCGATTTTGTGGTAGATTAATTCAAAAATATGTCAAGATATAGAAGAAAAATGGAAAAGTCATAAAATAAATATCAATAGATGGTCATTGATCCCCTCCCCCTTACATAACCCAGTCCTACCCCTCCCCTCCCCTCCCCCCTCCCCAACCTCTACCCCCAGCAGCCCCCTCCCCCCAGCATCATCCTCCCCTCCCCTCCCCTCCCCCTTGTCTAACATTTTCCCCAGCATCCCTACCCCCTGCCATCTTCCTCCCCTCCCCTCCCCTCCCCTCCCCTCCAACCTGCACAGCCCCATACCCCTCCCCTCCCCTCCCCCCTAGCCAACATTTTCCCCCAGAAAACCCCTCCCCCCTCCCATAACCCAACCCTGCGCCTCCCCCTCCCCTCCCCCTGCCCATCCTCTTCCCTCCAGCACCCCCTCCCCCTGCCCAACCTCTTCACCCAGCACCCCCTCCCCCTGCCAGCACCCTACCCCTCCCCTCCCCTCCCCTCTTCCAGCCCCCTGCCCCTCCCCTCCACTCCCACATGCCCAACCTGCCCAACCCCCTACCCCTCCCCTGCCCCTCCTCCATGCCCAGCCTCTTTCCCAGAAGCCCCCTCCCACTGCCATAACCCTCCCCTCCCCTCCCCACCCCTCCAACCTGCCCAGCCCCTGCCCCTCCCCTCCCCTCCCCCTGCCCAATCTTTTCCCCCAGCAGCCCCCTCCCCACTCCCCTCCCCTACCCTCCCCTCCCCCCTGCCCAAAAGATGCAGATAAATGATGCAGAACCATAAAATTAAGCAAAAATACAGACACAATTTAAGAAAAATGATGGAAATGATGAACAAAAAATGCAGAACCTAATAAAATATTGAAGTCAATCATGGACTGCTCCGGGCTCACACCTTCCCAGCCATACTCTTCTTCTTATTCAGTTCACTTCCATGTTCTCATGGCTTTCCACTTTACAGGGTTTGGAACGGAAGATTCAAAGAGGTGAGATGATGCGAAACACGTATGCACAGAAAAGCATAAATCTTAATTGGCTCTAGAAACTTTGTAAATACTCATGATATTAATTGTTAATATAATCTACGTACCTGTATGGATTAAATGATGGACCTATTTGAAAAAAAACATTGTGAAAAAATTAGAAAAATATATGAACTTATTAACCCTCTTATAATAAAAAAATACATAATAAAACAGTGAAATACAATAATCCAGGGGTGTTACATGTTCACTCACCTGTTGATGAGATGTTTACTGTAATCTATAAAATGGAACAATTTTGTTGAGAATAATGAAAAAAATTTCCCAAAGGTATCAAGGTAAAAAAATCCTCTCCAACATAAAAATGTTTATAAATTACACAGTTAAAGCTTTTATTACATAGGGAACAATAAACATAATATTTAGTGTCAGAAAACAAACAAAAAGAAATTTTTATGATTCCAAACAAGAAAAAGTTAGATTATTACATAGATTTATTACACAATCCACAGTCTAAAACAGATCCATGAGTGGATGTTGAATAAAAATTTGATAACAATAAGTCTCGCATAACAGCTAAACTACCAAAAATCTATAAATTTTCAGCTCAAAGCATGAAAACGGTAGATTATTAAATAGATTGAAAACAAATCAAGGGTAAATATAAATTTTTTTAGAATAACTGAATAGAAAACGGAGTAAATTTGTTAGTTTTCAGTAGATAATATCAAATACAGATTAATTGATGGGTTACCCGAATGGAAAAAAAGAATAGTGGTTTTTAAATACATGAAGGACTAAGGTATATCTCCAATGAAGCCATCGCAAACAGATCTAGGAACAAAATTAATTTGAAGGGATAAAATATTGACGGGATTGGGATAACATACCTGTTGAAGATATGTATATCTGTATGATTTCTAAATATGTTGATGGTGCTGTTAAAGGGGTTTGCGAAGTGGTTTTCGTGGGTCATATTCGGTGGTTGAAGGTGGAGAAGATATTCGAATAGAGTAGGTATTTAATGGTAAATCAAAGGTGCTGATAGATAGAGGAGGTGAAGATGAATGGAGATATGGAACCGAGGTGATGTGAAGGATTTCCAGAGTCAAGGTTCTAGATTGATACGAACAGAGAGAGATGACAATATGCTTAGTGCTGGAGACGTACGCCGAGAGGGAGACATAGAACATGATAAGCTGAGTGGCGGAGACGCAGGTGGAGACGTAAGCGAAGATGCGGGCGGACACGCAGGCGGAGACAAAGATGATGAACAGAGGTATCTTGATGGGCGGTAGGCAGAATCCCTAGGCCGCATGAATGAAAATTGCTGGCATGAGGGGTTGTGAATGGAGGAAAGAATGGGAGTGAAATTAGGAGTAGCATCGTGGAAGATTCTGGTGGTGAAACATCTGCAGGAAAATGCCTTCTTTAGTAATGATAGTAGATTTCAGGAAAATCAGATGACTCAGCCACATAAAAAACTGAGGCAAAGATAAATTGTGCTAGATATCGCTCAATTATTTAATGTGGAAGAAATACCTGGATAAGATGACAGAGTCCAGATAGTTGAAGATCCAGATAGCTCAGATTCCACATTCATGCTTGACTACCCCAAGAGAACTCCCAAGAGGTCCTAGGTTGTACAGTAACTAATAAGATTTTGTTGTGAAATGATTGATGCACAGTAAAAAAATAACTGGTTTTTTTGTAGACAACTATACCATTATGTAAAGAATAACACCATTCATGTAACCATTTTGATGAACTCATTGTCTTTAATTTGAGTGTGTCTAGTAACCCAAAACATTGAACCCACTTTGAATAGTGGTAAATATTTGGCAAATGATTAATTATCTCCTTATTTGAGAAACACAACATAATACATGGCATAATGGCCCCCCTATTAGGTTCAGAATTCCCATGTATTCCATGATCAGAATCTCTATGGAATAGTATTCGGAGCATTCCACCATCAATAAATTCATGAGATCCCTATTATCTCTTCACCATGCATATATGCAGTGCCATTTTTCTGTTGGGATGAATTTATGCTGCGATATATTCACAAGTTGGATGTTGTGTATTCCTAATGACTCTGAAATAGCATTACAAGTTTCTATAGATTCATTGATGTATTATGGATTATTTACCATTACACATCCTGGATTGGTTTCCCTTATATTTCTTCAATTGGGTACACTTACATAACTTACACTCCTAAAATCAAAACGAATATGATCACAGTTTCAATTCAATCCTATCAAAATGGATGATAAACAGAACATTTTCATGTGAAGACTATACATAACTGACAACCTCTGTCATTGTTTCCTTAGTACTCTTTTTTTTAATCTATAAATTAAACAATTTTATAGAAAAAAATAATTGATAATCCTTATAAACATTAAACTGATTCAGTTGGTTAATGTTTACAGCATACCTGTACCATGAGCTTAAAACAATTACATAAAGACACATTCACATTACCAAAAAAAGGTATAAGAAATCAACGCTGTAAAAATATTATTACCTCTAATACTTTTTATCTTCTGAAGCTTAGTTTTACATCTCAAACATCATGCATCAGGGAACTGACAAGATCAAATAAATTGTCACAATATTTCAAATGTCCTGAAAATCAATGAATTTTAAAAGTAAATGATAAAAAAAATGTCACTAAATCTAATAAGGATGCATTTGTTATGTAAGCAAGATCTGGTTTTTTTGTTACCTTCTAGTTTTGCATATATCATTTCAAAACCAGTTGAGTGAAGCTGCCATGGGTGCAGAACAGCTCCATGGAACTATAACTGGGTGAGCATGGTGTAATGAAGATATACATGAAATAGACAAGCTATGAAGATCCTGTAATATCCCACGGGGGAAGTAATTCATTTACGAAGCCCTAGAAATGCAATATATAACCTTACCCTTATGTTCATCATCAAAATGAAAAAGGCATGTATAAAAAAATAATGCAATCTAAATTTTTATATATCCAACATGATATAGTTAATTTAAATTTATAAAATAAGATTGAAAAAATTATTTTCAATAGTAAATGATATCTAAGATGTCAAAAAGATCCTTATAAATGAAATATCCAACCTTACATTTATGTTCATCATCAAAATTTAAGAAGGATAGCATTTGGAAGGAATTCATCTTCAAAATGAAAATCCATATTGTAGAATTTTGTGTATGTGGTGATAGATATGGGTTTTCATTATGTAATTCACCCATGGAGTTGTAAGGAGCAGGTGTATAAACAGAAACTTACATTTAAACAAATCACTATAGATGAGGGATTCCATGTCATATTCCTGATAAAGCAACAGAAGTGACAAAAATTTAATTTATAATTAATACAAAAATATATCAAAAGTAATAAATAATATACTAAATGGTGCATGCTTAAAAAATTTAAGATAGTGATAAAATAACATTCTCAACATTGCATATATGGAAAAACCCAGTGAAAAGCATGGTTGGAAATATTAATACAATTCTTGATAAAAGAGACCTCATCAATTTATGAAAAAATAAATAGAAATGAAACAATTATGTCAAATGAAAAATTACCTTGATTCATTATTACCATTTCATTCAAAAATTAAAGATAATGATAAAGCAACCAGAATGGAAGAAGAAATGTTAGCTCATTGGGTACCATTTTAATAATAATACAATGTAGAATAAATGTACAGATCGATAATGAAATCTCATTGGCCATAACATGCTTCAAATAATGAAACAACAATAAGATAAAAATCAAGAATTGGGGTTAATGTCACTCGCAGAGTTAATTTGAAAAAAGGGGGACTCAAATCTGAATGGGAATAATAGTGACATACAATAAATTCTTCCCCATAGATAGATATTGAAAATTGAAGAGCATAGATAAAATAAATGTAAATTGTTTGCAGAACAGAAAGCTAAAATAGTGTTATGTTTATCCTTGTAGAATGTTGTGTATGTGGTGATAGATATGGGTTTTCATTATGTAATTCACCCATGGAGTTATAAGCAGCAGGTGTATAAATAGCAACATACATTTAAAAAAATCACAATAGATGAGGGATTCCATGTCTCATACCTGAGAAAGCAGTAGAAGTGACAAAAATTTAATTTATAATTAATACAAAAATATATCAAAAGTAAGAAAGAATATACTAAATGGTGCATGCTTATAAAAAATTGAAGATAATGATAAAATAACATTCTCAACATTGAATATATGGAAAAACCCAATGAAAAGCATGGTTGGAAATATTAATACAATTTTTGATAAAAGAGACCTCATCAATTTATGAAACAATAAATAGAAATGAAACAATTATGTCAAATGAAAAATTACCTTGAATCATTATTACCATTGCATTCAAAAATTGAAGATAATGATAAAGCAACCTGAATAGATGAAGAAATGTTAGCTCATTGGGCACCATTTTAATAATAATACAATGTAGAATAAAAGTACAGATCGATAATGAAATCTCATTGGCCATAACTTGCTTCAAAAAATGAAACAACAGTAAGATAAAAATCAAGAATTGGGGTTAATTTCACTCACAGAGTTAATTTGAAAAAAGGGGGACTCAAATCTGAATGGGAATAGTAGTGACATACAATAAATTCTTCCCCATAGATAGATATTGAAAATTGAAGAGCATAGATAAAATAAATGTAAATTGTTTGCAGAACAGAAAGCTAAAATTGTGCTATGTTTATCCTTGTAGAATTTTGTGTATGTGGTGATAGATATGGGTTTTCATTATGTAATTCACCTATGGAGTTGTAAGTAGCAGGTGTATAAACAACAACTTACATTTAAAAAAATCACTATAGATGAGGGATTCCATGTCACATACTTGAGAAAGCAGCAGAAGTGACAAAAAATTAAATTATAATTAATACAAAAATATATTAAAAGTAAGAAAGAATATACTAAATGTTGCATGCTTATAAAAAATTGAAGATAGTGATAAAATAACATTCTCAACATTCCATATATGGAAAAACCCAGTGAAAAGCATGGTTGGAAATATTAATACAATTTTTTATAAAAGATACCGCATCAATTTATGAGAAAATAAATAGAAATGATACAATTATGTCAAATGAAAAATTACCTTGAATCATTATTACCATTGCATTCCAAAATTGAAGATAATGATAAAGAAACCTTAATAGAAGAAGAAATGTTAGCTCATTGGGCACCATTTTAATAATAATACAATGTAGAATAAATGTACAGATCGATAATGAAATCCAATTGGCCATAACTTGCTTCAAATAATGAAACAACCGTAAGATAAAAATCATGAATTGGGGTTAATGTCACTCGCAGAGTTAATTTGAAAAAAGGGGGACTCAAATCTGAATGGGAATAATAGTGACATACAATAAATTCTTCCCCATAGATAGTTATTGAAAATTTAAGAGCATAGATAAAATAAATGTAAATTGTTTGCAGAACAGAAATATAAAATAGTGCTATGTTTATCCTAGTAGTGGTGAAGCAAACTGAAGCTGTCGCAGGTGTAGAAGACCTCCTCCAATCTATAGGTGTGAAGACATTTTACCTGTAACAGACAACCAATTTAGATGATGTAGAAGCTTAGGATGGAAGGAAATCATGTATGAGATGTAGGGAGTAGCACTACCCAAATAATTACATAAAATTTTCTTGAAGTTATGGTCAAAAGTAATCGGGAGAAAGATCTTATGGTGGTTTTATCGATGTTAGTATAGCGTAAATGTAGGTTTGCCTCCCATATTAACAACGCAATTCACGAGCCGCGCCTATCTCCAACCAATGGATGTCCCGCTGATGTAGATTTGCATTGTGTCGGCTATTGATGTGAATATTTTGGTGTCTATTGTTTCAATACTATGCTTACGTTGAAATAGAAGATCCCGACGAATTTATAGACAGATGGAAAGGATGTCCCTGTTAACTGGAGGAATATCTGGTGGTTCTTTTCATGAGGAGAAGAAGAAATCGGGAACCCTAGACAATGAAGGTCGAGGGGGAGGAGGCAGAGAAGCCGGAGGCATCGAGGGATGTTGCGTAGGTTGAGGGGGTCGATGTTAGGGGTGAGAAACCTAGGTTTAGAGGAATAAAAAGGGAGCAGTGGCCGACGGATGAGAAGAATTGGTCGAAGATGAAGAAAATGTCGGAAGCGAGGGTAGGAAACCGAAGGGAGCCAGAATTTCGAAGGATGCCGGTTGCTGCAAAACCATAATCCAGAGGTTGCATGGAAGAGCATGCGGTGGGGGGAAGCCGAAGGCATCGCGCGACGGAGGATGGAAAAGTTGGGGGTAGCTACTATTACATAGGGAACAATAAACATAATATTTAGTGTCAGAAAACAAACAAAAACTAATTGTTATGATTCCAAACAAGTAAAAGTTAGATTATTACATAGATTGATTACACAATCCACAGTCTAAAACGGATCCATGAGTGGATGTTGAATAAAAATTTGATAACAATAAGTCTCGCATAACAGTCAAACTACCAACAATCTATAAATTTTCAGCTCCAAGCATGAAAACGGATGATTATTAAATAGATTGAAAACCAATCAAGGGTAAATATAAAGTAGTTTAGAATAACTAAATAGAAAACGAAGTAAAGTTGTTAGTTTTCAGTAGATAATATCAAATACAGATGAATTGATGGGGTACCCGAAGGAAAAAAAGAATAGTGGTTGTTAAATACGTGACAGACTAAGGTATATATCCAATGAAGCCGTCGTAAACAGATCTGGGAACAAAATTAAGTCGAAGGGATAAAATATTGACGGGATTGGGATAACATACCTGTTGAATATATGTATATCTGTAGGATTTCTAAATATGTTGTTGGTGCTGTTAAAGGGGTTTGCGATGTGGTTTTCGTGGGTCATATTCGGTGGTTGAAAGTGGAGAAGATATTGGAACAGAGTAGGTATTTAATGGTAAATCAAAGGTATTGATAGACAGAGGAGGTGAAGATGAATGGAGATATGGAACCGAGGTGATGTGAAGGATTTCCAGAGTCAAGGTTCTGGATTGATATGAACAGAGAGAGACGACAAGATGATTAGTGCTGGAGATGTACGCCGAGAGGGAGACATAGACAATGATAAGCTGAGTAGCAGAGACACAGGTGGGGATGTAAGCGAAGACGCGGGCGGACACGCAAGTGGAGACAGAGACGATGAACGGAGGTAGCTTGATGGGAGGTAGGCAGAATCCCTAGGCCGCATGAATGAAATTCGCGGGCGTGAGGGGTTGTGAATGGAGGAAAGAATAGGATTGAAATTATGAGTAGCGTCATGGATGATTCTGGTGGTGAAACATCTGCAGGAAAATTCCTTCTTTAGTAATGATAGTAGATTTCAGGAAAATCAGATGACTCAGCCACAGAAAAAACTGAGGCAAAGATAAACTGTGCTAGATATCGCTCAATTATTTAATGTAGAAGAAATACCTGGAGAAAGTTGAAAGAGTCCAAATAGTTGAAGATCCATATAGCTCAGATGCCGCATCCAGGCTTGACTACCCCAAGAGAACTCCCAAGAGCTCCTAGGTTGTACAGTAACTAATAATATTTTTTTGTGAAATGATTGATGCACGGTAAAAAAATCACTGGTTTTTTTAGACAACTATACCATTATGTAAAGAATAACACCATTCTTGTAACCATTTTGATGTACTCATTGTCTTTAATTTGACTGTGTCTAGTAACCCAAAACATTGAACCTGCATTGAATAGTGGTAAATATTTGTAAAATGATTAATTATCTCTTTATTTGAGAAACACAACATAATACATGGCATAATGGCCCCCCTATTAGGTTCAGAATTCCCATGTATTCCATGATCATAATCTATATGGAATAGTATTCGGAGCATTCCACCATCAATAAATGCATGAGATACCTATTATCTCTTCACCATGCATATATGCAGTGCCATTTTTCTATTGGGATGAATTTATGCTGCGATATATTCACAAGTTGGATGTTTTGTATTCCTAATGACTCTGAAATAGAATTATAAGTTTCTACAGAATCATTGATGTATTATGGATTATTTACTATTACACATCCTGGATTGGTTTCCTTTATATTTCTTCAATTGGGTACACTTACATAACATACACTCATAAAATAAAAATGAATATGATCACATTTTTAATTCAATCCTGTGAAAATTGATGATAAACATAACATTTTCATGTGAATACTGTATATAACTGACAACCTCTGTCATTGTTTCCTTAGTACTCTTTTTTTAATCTACAAATTAAACAATTTTATATAAAAATAATAATTGATAATCCCTATAAACATTAAACTGATCCAGTTGGTTAATGTTTATAGAATACCTGTACCATGAGCATAAAACAATTCCATAAACACAAATTCACATTGCCAAAAAAAGGTATAAGAAATCAACGCTGTAAAAATATTATTACCTCCAATACTATTTATCTTCTGAAGCTTAGTTTTACATCACAAACATCATGCATCAGGGCACTGACAAGATCAAATGAAGTGTCACAATATTTCAAATGTCCTGAAAAATCAATGAATTTTAAAAGTAAATGATAAACAAAATAAATGTCACTAAAGCTAATAAGGATGCATTTGTTATGTAAGCAAGATCTGGTTTTTTTGTTACCTTCTAGTTTTGCATATATCATTTCAAAACTAGTTGAGTGAAGCTGCCATGGGTGCAGAACAGCTTTTTGGAAATATAACTTCGTGAGCATGGTGTAATGAAGATATACATGAAATAGACAAGCTATGAATATCCTGTAATATCCCACGGGGGAAGTAATTCGTTTACGAAGCCTTAGAAATGCAGTATATAACCTTAACCTTGTGTTCATCATCAAAATGAAAAAAGGTATGTATAACAAAATAATGCAATCCCAATGTTTATATATCCAACATGATGTAGTTAATTTAAATTTATAAAATAAGAATGAAAACATTATTTTCAATAGTAAATGATATCTAATATGTCAAAAAGATCCTTAGAAATGAAATATCCAACCTTACATTTATCTTCATCATCAAAATTTAAAAAGGATAGCATTTGAAAGGAATTCATCTTCAAAATGAAAATCCATATTGTAGAATGTTGTTTATGTGGTGATAGATATGGGTTTTCATTATGTAATTCACCCATGGAGTTGTAAGCAGCAGGTGTATAAACAACAACTTACATTTAAAAAATTCACTATAGATGAGGGATTCCAGGTCACATACATGAGAAAGCAGCATAAGTGTCAAAAATTTAAATTATAATTAATACAAAAATATATCAAAAGTAAGAAATAATATACTAAATGGTGCATGCTTATAAAAAATTGACGATAGTGATAAAATAACATTCTCAACATTGCATATATGGAAAAACCCATTGACAAGCATGGTTGGAAATATTAATACAATTTGTTATAAAAGAGACCTCATCAATTTATGAAAAAATAAATATAAATGAAACAATTATGTTAAATGAAAAATTACCTGGAATCATTTTTACCATTGCATTCAAAAATTGAAGATAATGATAAAGTAACCTGAATAAAAGAAGAAATGTTAGCTCATTGGGCACCATTTTAATAATAATACAATGTAGAATAAATGTACAGATCGATAATGAAATCTCATTGGCCATAACTTGCTTCAAATAATGAAACAACTGTAAGATAAAAATAAAGAATTGGGCTTAATGTCACTCGCAGAGTTAATTTGAAAAAAGGGGGACTCAAATCTGAATGGGAATAATAGTGACATATAATAAATTATTCCCCATAGATAGATATTGAAAATTGAAGAGCATAGATAAAATAAATGTAAATTGTTTACAGAACAGAAAGCTAAAATAGTGTTATGTTTATCATTGTATAATATTGTGTATGTGGTGATAGATA
This sequence comes from Viscum album, assembly GCA_963277665.1. Lineage (NCBI taxonomy): Eukaryota > Viridiplantae > Streptophyta > Magnoliopsida > Santalales > Viscaceae > Viscum > Viscum album. The sequence goes on along the minus strand of OY728160.1, from coordinate 369,545,137 downwards.
TGGGTTTTCATTATGTAATTCACCCATGGAGTTGTAAGCAGCAGGTGTATAAACAGCAACTTACATTTAAGAAAATCACTATAGATGAGGGATTCCATGTCACATACCTGAGAAAGCAGTAGAAGTGACAAAAATTTAAATTATAATTAATACAAAAATATATCAAAAGTAAGAAAGAATATACTAAATGGTGCATGCTTATAAAAAATTGAAGATAGTGATAAAATAACATTCTCAACATTGCATATATGGAAAAACCCAGTGAAAATCATGGTTGGAAATATTAATACAATTTTTGATAAAAGAGACCTCATCAATTTATGAAAAAATAAATAGAAATGAAACAATTATGTAAAATGAAAAATTACCTTGAATCATTATTACCATTGCATTCAAAAATTGAAGATAATGATAAAGCAACCTGAATAGAAGAATAAATGTTAGCTCATTGGGGACCATTTTAATAATAATACAATGTAGAATAAATGTACAGATCGATAATGAAATCTCATTGGCCATAAATTGCTTCATATAATGAAACAACAGTATGATAAAAATCAAGAATTGGGGTTAATGACACTCACAGAGTTAATTTGAAAAAAGGGGGACTCAAATCTGAATGGCAATAATAGTGACATACAATAAATTCTTCCCCATAGATAGATATTTAAAATTAAAGAGAATAGATAAAATAAATGTAAATTGTTTGCAGAACAGAAAGCTATAATAGTGTTATGATTATCCTAGTAGTGGTGAAGCAAACTGAAGTTGTCGCAGGTGCAGAAGATATCCTCCAATCTATAGGTGTGAAGACATTTTACCTGTAATAGATAACCAATTTACATGATGTAGTAGCTTAGGATGGAAGGAAATCATGTATGAGATTTAGGGAGTAGCACTACCCAAATAATAACATAAAATGTTCTTGAAGTTATGGTCAAAAGTAATCGGGAGAATGATCTTATGGTGGTTTCATCGATGTTTGTATAGCATAAATGTAGGGTTACCTCCCATATTGACAACGCAATTCGCAAGTGGTGCCTATATCCAACCAATGGATGTCCCGCTGATGTAGATTTGCGTTGCGTCGGCTGTTGAAGTGAATATTTTGGAGTCTATTTTTGCAGTACTATGCTTACGTTGAAATAGATGATCCCGACAAAGGTATAGACAGATGGAAAGGATGTCCCGGTTAACTGGAGGAATATCCGGTGGTGCTTTTCATGAGGAGAAGAATAAATCAAGAACCCTAGACAATGAAGTTCAAGGGGGAGGAGGCGGAGAAGCCGAACGCACCGAGGAATGTTGTGTAGGTAGAGGGGGATGATGTTAGGGGATAGAAACCTAGGTTTAGAGGAATAAACCGGGAGTAGTGGTTGACGGATGAGAAGAATTGGTCGAAGATGAAGACAATGTCGAAAGCGAGGGTAGGAAACTGAAGGTAGCAATAATTTCGAAGGTCGCTGGTAGCTGTAAAACCCTAATCCAGAGGTTGCAGGGCAGAGCATGCGGTGGGGGGAAGCCGAAGGCGTCGCGCGGCAGAGGATGGAAAAGTCGGGGTTAGCTGCGAAACCGTAATCCAGAGGGAGCATGGGAGAGCGCACAGTGGGGGGAAGCCGAAGGCATCGCGCGACTGAGGATGGAAATGTCGGGGGAGGGAGGAAGGAAAAGTGGTGGGAATGAAAAAGGGGGTGACATGGAATAAGGAAAATTTGACACGTAGGGTAGGAAGAAGCCTAATTTAGTATAGATAATATATTTCATGATTAGTATTAAAAGTATAATTTATGTATAAATATGATAATTATTTCATGATTATTATTATATAGATTATTTAACTATGATCATAGTAAAATGACCAAAAAAATAGAAAATATATTCCAAAAACGTAGTAGTTATTACCCAAAACATCACTTTAAAAAGGAATTATTAATAAATATGTAATAAATGGAAAAAAATAACATATGTTTTGATATATATAATTATTGTTCTTTAATAGATTTATAATAAACTTATATTTATTATAAATTATGATCGAACAAATATGAAGTAATTTGAGACTTATAGTAAGGGATTTCCATCTTACATTTTTAGTTTTTGTGAGACACATGCCATATTCACCACCTATTTTTTTATGATGTGTATATATTTCGCATGAATAAATTTTATTAAGATTATCCTATGAATTATTTTAAATTAAATATCCTTTTCAATAACAATATTTTATTGGGTTTAAATTTCAAATGTTACCAAATCAGTAAGGGGTATTTATCTCAATTTTTCTTCTCGGATACATATGTTATGTTATAAACCTATATTATATTTTGAGGTGTATATATAGCACATTTGACATAAAATAAAAATAATATATTTATCCTCATAATATTTTATAATTTATTTTTTTCTGTTATTTTATAGGGAATGTGATTCAAGCTTTCCAAAGTGGTGAAGGTTTTATGTTACAATCTAATTGATTATTCGGATTGTTTAAGATTATTTTTATAATGATAAAATATTATTTTCAATATCTCAAAAAACTCATAAATTTTATTATACTATGATAATTAATGATATCTTCATTTAATGTTTCCATTATTCCACTCTATGGTACTTAAAATAATTGAGAAAATGTTTTTAAGAAAATATGACTTTATTTATCTCTTTGGCCGTAAATCCATTTGTTTCAAATACCATATTTTATAAAATCATTTTCAAAAATGTTTTTAAAATTTTTTCAAATGGTTTATTAATTAAATTTTTACGAATTTTTCTTAGAAATAAATGAAAAAAATAATAATTTCTTTTTTCCAAACAATGCTTGTATTGATTTTACAGAAAATGTTAAAAAAAATATTTTCTTTTTAACATATAGGGAATGAAAATTATTTCTTACTATCATGAATTGAGAAATATTAACGATTCCCGAACACATTTTCAAAGATATTTTCAAAAGAAATTTTTTCATTAATATTTTGTAAACTTTAGATAAATGATTTCAATGTAAAAGAATTATTTTGAAAATGTTTTAAAATTTAGTTTTCATAGTGGAAAGGTGATTTTTCCTAAGAAATGTTTTCATTGTTTTTTAAATATTCCTTTATATGTTTCAATTTATTTTTTCAAGAAAATTTATTTTCCAATGTTATTATGAATCTTTAGTTTTAAAAAGATATTTTTAAAGAAATGTTGTCTTCCTCATGAAATATTCCATGTGATTTTTCTATTAAAAAATTTTTCCATATAAGATGAAATACTTTAAATTTAATCATGATTTATTGGTATATTATCCAAGGATACCATTATTATTTTTTTCTTGAATTTTTTATGTTCATGATGACGTGATGATTATAAAACATATTTCTCTTCTACAGGTTACACCCTAGAAGATCTCTTTTAAACCTACTTCTTTTAATGGGTTATACTAATTTTAAATGATGAAAAGATTCTAAAATATGTATCTTTTCCACATATTGTATGATTAAATTTTTATGAAACCCGTTTCATTTCATTTTTTTGATATGATGAATTCTTTATGATCTTGTGGATCACATGTGTATGATTTTCATTATGTGATGGGTGAGACCTGTATATCCATCCATTTCATTGCATACTGATAAATATTCTATCGGAAAAAATGGTGCACTAGTTGTTAGCCCACATCAAAAAAAGAGGGTATATGATTAGTTAGGGAAATCTCAAAAAATATGTTACATGGGTTGTTTTCCCAATCCCAAAGTAGGTACAGGGGTGGTCATCCCAAGACTAACATGATTTGAATGTATTGGTGGGTATCCTAGACCTAATATTTTCTATGATTATGTATATGACACAATTATATGTATTATTCCAATGTTATTCTACCATGACACATAATCTTTGATTTCATTAGGATTCATGTCTTATAAACTTGCAATATTTATGTATTGACCCAATATTTTGATCTTTGATATGTAGGGAACATTTTTCATATGTTAGTCTTATGTTCTCATATAATTATTCTCATCTTATGTTTTTGAATTTAACTTTTTTATCCTTACTAAGCATATAATACCAACCTTTCTTATGATTCCTTCCCCCAGGTTATGAAGAAAGGTTTTATGTAGGGTATTTCTATGAAGAAAACTGAATGAGAATATCTTTTTGGGAAACATCAAAGATCATTCACCAGATAAAGATATTGTCTTCCATGTTTCCAATTCAAATAAACAATTATTGTCCAAATGAGTGTGTTTTATTCATTTAATGAATACTAAACTAAAAAGATATAATATCCATGTATGAGAATCCTCAGTCACTATAAAACTAGGGATCTTTAATATGTAGAAACCACCATTCTGGGTTGGCAAGTCACATAAATTGATATTGGGTGATTAAATCAAAGTGTATGAAGTGGCGATAAATTTAGTGGGTCATCCTCATCCCTATAGAACATATTCTTCCCCCACACTTGATCAAAATTGATGTAAGAATCATCAATGGTGGTTTCCAACCACTAGATTAAATTTTTAAAGCATGGACTTTATTAGATTTATTTTTTATTAGTGATCAAACATTCTTCAAAGAAACCCTACAAAATTTATTATTTATGTTAATATAATTATTTTATATTGATTCACATGTTGTCACCCTAGATATCAAGTTTATGTAATCATTGTTTCAATAAAACTTAAAAAAAATGGGGTCTTACATTTTGCTCGATCATTTCTCCCCATTGTTCTTTACGTTCGTCATTTTTGGCATATGGGGTGATGGTTTGATATTGAAGAGGTGGGTTTAAGCATGATAAGCCCCTTGATTCAATGCGGATTAATTAATGAAAATCAGGGTGGTGAAATATAGATGGATCATGATGATTTTTGGTTTTCTAATGAGGCATCCATGTATGTAGGATTCAGAGTGGAAAAGAGATATTAGTGGTGGTGACAGGTTATGCCATTAGAGGTTCATGTGGGAAGAATCAAGACCCCGGTGATAGATCAAACATGGACAACTCCAGAACCAATACCATCAACACAATTCACAATGGAATAGGAAATGATGGTATCATGATGAAGATGTGACAATAAACTTTATTTTCTATGGAATACCATACTACATAGAGTATAGACTAAGAAAACATGATCTGCAGTCCCCCATCTATGACGACTAAGGTTGTTTGTGGAGATAAGGGTCACAAATCATGTGGATAGGCCCACACATCATGTGACCCTCCCTAAGGGGCCAATATGTGTTCTATCAAGTACACACTCAAGAACCTGTGTGGCTATAAACTTTCAGAAATCATGGAGTACGCCAACATGACTAGGGATACAACCAGGTACAAGAGCATGTCCTAAAGTACACAGGTAAGGCAAAGAGTACACAAACAGGCCTCAAGTGGCTAATACATGATGTGTACCACCTATACAGTTAGTTTAGTGTGACATGGATTCCTAAAACTTTTCCATAAGATAAAATGACCAGGTGATGAGGTAGGGTCACACACCATTTGGACCTCCATACACACCATGTACTTCTCCCATAAACTTCTTTCACTCATATGTCCTTCTTCCAGACTCATATATTGGCCCACAACTAGCCTATCATATGTGTTTTTATACATATAAAATGATGGAGGACATCATTTTATCATTCGAGATATGATGTGAGGTCTTAGAATAATTATTCTTCTTTAAGAGATGCTTGAATATGGTAGTGGTCAAGGACAGATAATCAGAGAAATATTGGCATTAGAACTTCCCTGTCGTACTAGGTAATGAGTTCTCTAAAGTCTTTATGGAGATATAGAAGGTACTCCACTACATTAGGTGTGTGTACTCTATAAATGGAGTTTTAGTTCCCTATAATCATGCACTAGTGGCATAAGGGTCCTCCATAGGAGTTGTTTCTCACTTGGTGACGGAGTACAGTAGTAATGATTGGGCCCCTCAAAATAGATTTTGCTGAGGTTATGTATGATCTTGGGAAATGAAAATGAAATTTCGGAGTTATAGGAACACTCATTGAATTTGGCTATGTTGTGAGATTGAGATCCCCTTTCTCACTCTAATAGGATTATTTTTAATAATATATGCATATATTATGTTTTATTTCCCTCCTTTATGTTCATTTGAAATTTTTTTGTATCTCTCTATCACAACATTTAATGTTTTGATGGAATATTATTGGGCATGTATATTCTCACCGCCACATGTTTTTTCTGATACATGTCATATTTTAGGAATACGATTGACATATCGATGGTGACCTTCTAGAAGATTACGGATAATGGATTAATTGACTGCTTATGGTGGTCATGACTTCTAGATCAGGAGTTGGGATCCATTAATTTTTATTTATTCCTGTTTTTGTTGGTTTGGGACTTCATTTTTGGCTGGGAATATATTTTTCCTTATTATTCTAGTTTATACCATTGTACTCTATTTTATTTCCCTAGAGTTTATTGAATCCATGTTTACACTCTATATTTTACTATCTTTATTATTTATCTACAATTTTACATAGATTTAGTTGATGGAATTAATAATGGTAAACTAAGAAAAGTCCTCCTACTTAATTAATTCATTCTATGAACTTTTTTCTAGCCCCTAACCTATTAGAGGTGGGCTTGGGGTCACGATGGCTCGACCTTTCAGTAGCCAGGTGAGCCTTGGTGCGATGGTTCTTCATAGAGTGGTATCAGAATAGTTCATTTATTGGGATAGTGTTTGGAATTTTCACTATATGAAGATTATTTTGGACTTAAGGTAGTTTTATTGAAGTGTCTTTAGTGGATATTTTAGGAAAACTAATACATTTTTGGTTCAGTGGATGATGTATCCATCCTCCAAGACTATAAAAAAATGATAATCGACTCATCATACCAAGACATTGGTTGTGGGGAACAGTGGTGTATGAATAATATAGAATTTAGTCCTTTTACTATCCTTCTTGAGTAATCTCCCAATATATATTTGATCATCTAATAAAGGTATGCCTTAATCATCCATAAATACATCTAGATATGTTACAAATTTAGGATCATGATGATGATATGATGAGTGATGAGGCATGAATTAAGGGTCCATCTCATGATATATTTCCTCCTGATGGGTAGGGAGCAACAACCATATATCTCAAAAACTAGTGAAAACTAACAGATAAGGGTTAGGATATGTACAATATTAGTATAATTTGTGAGTTCTAACTTCATAGATTGTTGAGGATTCACAATGAGATAGATCCACAGGCAGCTAAGAATTTTATTAAGTCATGAGTTCAGGCCTTATGGCTGGTTTGGACCCCCAATGATCAGATGATTTTAATTGAATCTATTTCCTTTCAGGTAGAATCAAGGAATTGGTGGAATCTAGTCATCCAAAATCTTGGTGAGATGATGCTCTTATGGTCCAACTTCCATCATCTATTTTGTGTAGAGTATTACCCATCATACTTGTACTCAGTTCGGATCTAGGTGCTTCTTAGGATGAAGCAGGCTAGTATGAAAATTTATGAATAGGTTGTGAGGTTTGATGACCTCATAAGGTACTCCCTTGATATGGTGTGATATTAATTATTTTATATGATGAAGTTTGAGAAGGATCTCAACATAGATATTTGTGCCAGTGTGGTCTCTTTATGCTTCACCGCTTATTTTGGAGTGGTAGACTCAGATCTGGTGACTGGTATCTTTTTATAAGATGTATTTTATTTGGTTTTAGCTGGTATTTAGAATCATTTAGCTAATATGTATGTAGTAGGTTGTCGACATCATATATTGAGGTCTTCAAAGATGAGTAATTCTCGTACATAGACTCAAACGTGAGGATATATAGCTAAGGGATCATATATAGGATCCAGTTTCCCCTGAGAGGGGAGATACAATGCTTTTGATGGGTAGGATCACTTGGACTATAATTTCCCAACCCATTGTGTTGAGTAGGATAGCCATACAATCGATGGACAACCATGGTAGAGGCATCTCATTGATTAGGGATCTCTCAGACATGGCTAGAGAGGCACTTATGGAGGTAGCGATAGCATAGGAGTATGAGATTATTTGGATGTCGAAGTAGTTTATGGAGGATTATGCTACAATATACTACCACTACCACCACCACCACCACCACTAGTTGTCCACGTTAGGCTCAATAAGATGGGGGCTAGTGTTTTGGGTGGTTGCATACCATGTGGGGCTATAACTAGGCTACACATGAGATGATATGAGGTATGATATATTTTTTCCTACTATTTAATTAATAATAGTAGACACAATTGGGATCCATTCATTGATCTACTAATTCTTGGTGTGAGAGCTAGTGCTGTAGGTAGAGACTTTATCCCAAAATCAATGGTAGGAGGTTCTTATTGGGATATTTTATTCTTTAGCACATATCTTCAAGCAGTGAAAGCTACCACTTTGTGGAGAGAGTTTCATGTGAGGTCTCTTGGTCTTAATGATTATACCTTATGAATTCATATTTGGTATGGTTTGGTTGTCTTTAGTCCAAGCCAATATTGACTATCATCACCTATGAGTTGGAATCCTTCAGATATAAGGGATGATATTCTTCTTTGTAGGTGAGAGAGATATCATGGATGAGTGAGTGGGTCTGGTGAGAAGAAATATTCAACCCATCACCCATAAGTTCAAAATATTATCCCCTAGAACAATAGACTCCTTAAGCATCTTGATTCCATTAGTAGTGTAGGACTGTATATATGTCTTCGCAAGTAAATTTTGGGACTATCTTTGGGGACAGGTATGTAATTTTTCATCAACTTACACCCCATGACCACGTTAATATATTATACAACATATCAGAAGGCCCCTAATAATATTTGTGGGATTAAGGTATAGTTGGAGGACCTTTAATAGAAGGAATTTATTAGAACCACTGTTTCCACCTGGGAAACACTGGATTTTTTTTCATGAAAAAGGGGGATGGGATCTTGAGGCATTGTGTTAATTTTCTTCACCTAAACAACGTAATGATAAAGAAAAATTAACATTTACCAAGGATTTATGACCTTTTTAAATAGTTGGGAGGCATGATTTTGTTCCCAAAAAAAGATCTTAGATCAGTCTACAATCAGTTGATGGTTCATGAGGTAGATATTCTAAAGATAATTCTTTTATGTCTCTATGAACACTATGAGTTACTAGTGATGCCTTTTGGTGTGATAAATTACCATGGAGTGTTTTTTGGATCTTATGAATCATATATTCCTTCCATATTTAGACTAATTTTTGGTTCTCTTTATAGATTACATACTAATTTACTCTATGTGAGAGGAGGATCATTAAAAACACTTGAGGATTGAAATTGACATAGTCCAGGAGCACAAAAATTATGGTAATCTCATAAATTGAAAGTTTTGTATCCGCAAGTTTTAGTTTCTAAGGACTGCCATTTATGAGAAATTATTAGTTATGGTCCCAGTAAATATTGATGAAATTATTTCTTGGTATCCACCCAATATTTTGATATATGTTACGAGAATTCTTGGATTGGAATGGTATTATAAGAGGTTAATGGAAAACTTCATTAGGATTACAACCCATTTGACAGCCCTAACATAGTAAGGGAATTAAATTACCTAGAATTAGTAGATATAGAGATCCTTTTAAGATTTTAGGATGATCATGACTAGTTCTCTTATGCTGAGAATGCTGAAGGAGGGAGTTGATTACGTAATATTTTATGATGCATGTAGATATGGTCTCAGTTGCATGTTGATGTAGAGGCAAGCAGTGATCAAATGTGGGTTGTGTAAGTTGGGACCCCATGAGAAAATATATGCAACTCAAGAACTAGAACCGGAAATGGTAGTCTTCATTATGAATATGTAGAGGTACTATAATCTTGGTGACTGTTTTTTTGTATAATCAGACCACCTAAGTCTTTGGTACATCATCACTCAAAGAGATATTTACCGAATACAAACACATTGGTTGGAGTTATTTTAGGACTATGAATTAGAGATATTATGTACACTTGGAAAGGAAAATGGGGTGGTAGGTTCCCTTATTAGGAAGTCCCATTCTCACTTGGTTGAGGGGGAATCTAAACAGATGGATTTATTATATCTAACCTTGGTGGAGTATAGGTGTATAAATTTTCATAAGTTGAAGGTTTTTACTCCTCCACTCCTCCAACCTATAAGGGAGGCTCAGTTAAGAGGTATTGAGTGTGTGGTTATATGTTATTAGACACTCTCAAGGGATGCACCAGATGAATTATATGAAGGAGTGGAGCATGTTATCATTTTTGGGGGATAAAAGTATGTTTTGTACATGTTATGAGAGGAGGTGATGTGGGGGTTTCATACATTTCTTTTGTTTTAACATCCCAAAGTGAATTATATGTACAAAGACATTTACCATCAGTTTTTGTGGTCTTGCATGTGGTGGAAGGTCACTAAGTACATCTCTCAGTGTCTCACATGTCAGTAGGTAAAATATGATCATCATGTTCTGTTAAGTAAATTGATACAACCTATTGAAATCACAGAGTAAAAATGGGGTGGAATATCTGTGGAATTTGTAATAGGGATTCCATGAATAGTTAAAGGCCTTGATTCTATCTTTGTGATAGTTAACCGACTTTCTATGTGGGTGCACTTCATTTTTATTAAGGAATAGAGTCTAATGGAGAGTTTGGGGAAGCTATGCACATGGGATGTCATCAAATTCCCTGGGATACCCTTGATTATTGTCTCTGAATGAGATGATCGGTTTAAGTCATGATTGTGGAGAGGATTATAGGAGGATTTTGAGACCCATTTTTTATGATCAAAAAATTTCACCACCGTACGGATGAGATTATTGAGTAGAGTATCCATGTATTGGAGGATATGATGAGAAACATTGTGTTAGACATCGATATAAGATGGATTGATCACCTTCTATTGGTAGAGATTTCTTATAATAATATGTATTAGTCTACTATTATTGTGGAACCTTTTTGAGCACTATATGGGATATCTTGAAGGCCCCCTTATAATATACAATGATTGGTGATATATCTATTATTATGATAAAGATGGTGTATGCGATTATAGATATGGTCTGGGTGATATATGAGTGGAAGAGGAAATCCCATAGAAGATATAGATCTGATGCATATCAATGTCATTGGACCTTTGAGTTCAATTTGGGAGACCATATTTTCCTATATGCACCACCAAAATGAGGTTTTAAAAGTTTTATACAAGGAGGGAATCTCACTCATAGGTTCATTAGGCCATTTGTGATATTATAGAGGTTTAGAGGGGTTTCATGCCACCTAGACTTACCCACACAATTGGATCAGATTCTTGAAGTCTATTGTGTGTCACAATTGAAAAGATACACACATGATCCTACCCATTCTATCTAATGAGATCAGCTATACATCAAGTAAGAAACCACCTTTATAGAGTGCCTAGTGGAAATTGAGGATCAGTAGGAGAGGATCCTTTGAGGATGGACCATTCACTTGGTTCATGTTATGTGGTATCATGGGAGCACATACAAGAGATATTGGGAGAGAGAGAAAAATATGCAAGATCAGTATCCCAAACTTTTGGTTTATCTTGTGATTTTTAAAGAAAAATCCATAAAGGATGGGAGAATTTAGTGACTCATACTTTTTCATGTAAGACATTGGAATAAATTAAGGAATAATTTTTATGCTTGGAATTGAGTCAGCATGAGATTTTGAGCCCTAAAGAGACATGAAATTTATGTATTTAAAATATTAATTATAATATATCACATTCATGAATATTTTTGTTTTTTCCATTTTCTGTACTTTGGAAGGAAAATCGGATACAATGGTTAAATATGAATTGTGAGGATTACCCTAGGTGTGACCTATGGTTGGTCAGCATTAGGCATCTGATTAAGGAAGCTGTTGGTAGTACATTTTATTAAAATAAATAAATTTATTTATTTATTTTCATTTAAATGACCTATATAAAAAACCTTTACAAATATTTCATTATGATATTTATACAATATTAGAATCATAACCCTGGGATCTTCGAGAGGTGGAAACCACCATTCCTTATTAAAGGATCACATCAATGAACTACGAATGAGTGAGATGAGATGGATTGATTGGAAGTGAAAAAATAATATCATCATCATTATTAGAAAATGAATTATTCACCAATTATTGATCCAAATTGAGGTTGGAATTTTCAATTATTTTTTATCTCCTCTTGATTAAATTTTTAATTCATGGATTTTATCTGCTTTATTCTGTATTGACGATCACATATTCTTCGCATGAGTACCACAAAATTTATTGGTTGTGTTAATCCAATTATTTTCCATTATTCAATATGATATCATCATAGACATCCCTTTAATTTAATATTTGTCCAATAACACGTTCACAATGATGGATTTACTTTTTTAAGTGAATTTCTTCCAAATTTACTTTATGTTCTTCAATGTTATACCACATGCTTGTGGTTTAAAATTACCCAAAAGGGTTCAAGAATGACTAACCCCACAAATTCATGGTGAAATGGTGAAAATGATTGAGATGTTATTTTTTAGATGGTTAATGAATTTTTTATTTTCAGTGAGGCCTATGTGGATATAGTACTAACATCCTAAATTTGATATTTATTGTGGAAATGGGTGAATACATTCCCAGTTTGGATGAATGAAACACCCAAGTTCAATATTCCAGAGTCACTCACCTAAGATAAGGTTATCTGTTTCCACTGGACTGTCTAGGAAATGTGTTTTCTCCCCTTTTATTTTTAGTTAGTCTGCCGAAAGAGCTGGGACCATTTTTATGACATTGATCTGCAGTGCCACATGGTTGAGTTGGAAATACTCTTAATGGATTAGAATCATACATCACCTGGCTACCACTATAACCTCCAACAAATATATTTGTAGAGCATCACGATGCTCCACCGAATTATTATATAGGAATATCCCCAAATAAAGATATGGGGCTGGGGGGCTGTGTGCTGCACTACACTTCAGTTCCATCCTAAAACAACTCAACTTTTCCACTGATATTTAGGATACACATATGGATATAGTCATGGTGAATATGGATGATCATTGTGTACTCAATGAAAAGGACACTGACATATGGTCTGAAGAACATGAACTACCCTCTATTGTAGTATTGTACAATGTGGACCCTCATACAGGTGTTTGCACTCACCTGCAAAGGAATAAACTTGGCCTATGATAACCCTCAACATCATTGATCATCGGTTGGGACACTGAAATGGGTCAAGAACAAGTTGGAACCTCTAAGCCTTCTAATACTCCTAATTTATCATTGGGGAAAAATATCAACCCTAGTGGGGCCGCTTTTCTCTAGAATATCATAGACTAAAAAAGACTCATTGATGAGATCCTTGCTAAATGCCTTGTTGGGTGACATCTAGACTATGGAAATCCTTGGGAGGGTCATGTTCCCCCTCCACTAGGATAATAGGGGTATGTATAGGTCCATCTCAGTTAGCTTCCTCTGATCGATCCTAGAAATCCCATCCTTACCTACAGGGTAGAAACTAGATTCAATGGAATATACCATGGTATGAATCACAAAATCTTCCTGAGAATTTTGATAACCTTCCTCGGGTCCCAGATCAAGACACTCCTCAAGTAGTCACTCCTCAAACTGCTTCACTTCATGCTACCCCACGAGACATTGAGCCTATCTACCATATTGATGAACCTATAAAATTAATGGTGGTTAAGAATCATTTTCATGATAAAAACCCCCCACCACGAAAACCTTATAGCTTCTCTCACAACATCCACAAATACCTTGAGACACGATATTTAGCAATTCCACCTGATGGAAATCTGTACCCGGACTAGGTGGATTATATGTTAACACCCCTAGATTTAAATAATTATACCTACATCTCCTTAAATGGGATGGGTGAATCACTAAAACATCTATTTTAGTAAATCTCAAGGTGTGGACCAATGTTGGGGACTCTACAGTAGTAGGATGCTACCAAGATCTGATGTTTTGTGCAGATATTGGAAGGGTTTGCAATCTATTGGTACAACCAGTCATCTATTGGGTCTATCCTAGGTTGGGAAGTCCTCCGCAATGATTTTGTTTACCAGTTAAACTTTACCACTTTCTAGACATGTATTTATGACCTATTCAAGTGAATTAAAATACCCAATGATCATGTAACATATTTTTTCACTCAGTGGAAGGGCCTCAAATATTCACTCGACTTGTCGCTGACCCAAGAGTAGTTGTTGACAACGTGCATGGGGAATGTCAAGACAAGGTGGTCCCCTCAATCATCACTAATAACTTCCATGGTGGGATATGAGAATTATATAACAAGGCCTAGTGCATATATTAATTCTTTTGGTAGGCCATGAAGGTACTCTCATTTCCTCTTCCATCTCTTGCAATAATAAATTCTTAAGTAGAGACCATTTTTTCCGTACATGTAGAGGATTTAGAGCCGCTGTAGTTTTTATCGGTAGAGTCTTGCCAGATTCATCCTCCCCAATCATAGCCTCACCAACTGCAACAACCATAGGCTCAACCACAAGCTTCACATCATTTAGTAAATAATATGTATACACCACCATGCCAAGAACTATCAGCTAGATGAGACAATGTTTCTCTAAACACCCATCAAGCTCCAGCCCCTCATTATGGCCAAGCTCCAAGAGTTTTATTTCTAACTGGGAGATAACAGACCTAATCCTTCAAGGATTCACATGTACCTAGTCATTTATGAAGTTCCCTAGAATAGGGGATACTAAAACTGCCCGAGTATAGGAAGTCGTATAAGGTTTCTATCATTGGGTTCGCTTACCGCTTCCCTGACCACATAATCCTTGGTCATACCATTATGAAATACTATGTGTTAATATATTTTCTCTAGGACTAAGTGGAAAATGGTACACTCATATTGGTTCATGCCTCAGCATAGGTGGCATGTGTCTCTACTGAGCTTAACAGTGACAGTATAGGTGAATTGAACCAAGTTTTCATATATGGGACCTAGAGGTTTGATGACCCGTTGGCAAACAGAGCAGATTCTCACACCCATGGAATCATATGTTCCCACTTAAATCATCCCAATCTCCGATAATTCATAGATCCACCTCTAAACAATACTTGGGAATCAACGTATCATCCTTCCACATCTCAGAATAGTAGGAACCAATGATGTAAGGGAAAGAAATGTCCCTCGCCAGTGCCAAATCCATCCAGCACCCTTGGTGATTTAATGCAATAATAGATTATAATTACCCCCTGATTACACCCATAATTGGAATACTCTTCTAACGGTGACTATGAGTATTACTCTGTTATTACCATTGAGCTGGTGGATCCCACTATGATCCTCAATAGTGAAGAGTGTCAGGAAATGTTCGTGATTTCATATGGTTAATATCGTAGGAGAAGGATCCGAGGATATATGAATAATCAAAATGCTAAGTCTAGTGATCCATGAAAATCCATGACTAATAGTAAGACCATATAGTAGGATTTGAATAGGGATCAATAAACAGAATCCTCTCAAAACCGTATTATCAGATTCATAGCCACCGTAGATCTTGCTACTTAACCAAGAAAAATATCCATGACTGCATCATGATCAACCACGTTTAGCTAGAACTGACCTCATCCATCTGATATTCATCAATCAATGATACTATGTGAGTTTTTTAATGAGGATCATGAAATTTATATAACCATCTAGAATATTCTAGTTTGACCAGTAGTGCCTTGCATGCCTCCTTCCAAAGAGAAACCCCGTGTGGATAGAAATGTATGTTTATCAAAGATGTTCGATGTGATGAAGCATCTCTCCATAATCCTTGTAAATATCCTGATCATCGAGAACCTCCTCCAATCTCCAGAGATGTGTGAGGCCCTCACTGAAGCCTTGAAAATACCCCTCCAGTTCGAAACAATGGTAGTGGCCACATATACCATCTAAAACTAGGATGTATAATGAGTCGAATAATAATCCACCATATAATTATTTAGAGAAGATGAGGTATCTCTTGTGCAGGGACACATCCACCCATTATACATCACTATCTAGTTCAATGGATTGGTAATCTTCCACTATGTAGTTGACATAGGTTCCGGGATCAATCTCATCCTGACCCAGATGATCTATAAGTTCGGACTAACTAATGTTGACCTGATTCACTTTGATTTGAAGATATAAGGTTATGATAGGATCAAGTAGATACCATGTGGAATAATCTTTTTGAAGGAACAGTTCTATGATTTGGTACTGAACACTAAATTCATGGCTGTCTCACATGATACCACCTACAATACGTTGATGGGTAGGACCTGACTCCATCTTCATGCAGTAGTTCCCTCCTCCTATCACCAACGCCTCAATTACTCCCTAAACGGGAAAGTAGGCATACTATTGGTTGATTAATCTCCCTTATAATATTTTGAATCCCATTATATAGATTCGAACTATTACCATAGAAAGGAAAAGAATGTTCAAACTAATGTGGTCGAGCACACAACCACTGTGGCATGCCCCATGGATATAATTTGAGAACACTTAAATTCTTCCAATTAACCAGTTGAAGGTCACAATGCTATACTTGGGAAAATGCTTCATCATTTATAAAAATTAGTGCATTAATGTACCCAGTTATAAGAAATTTTGTAATATAACCTCATAATCCTACATAGTATTGGCTTGGGTGATTCTATAAACCTTTACCCCTGTGAATAAATGAGACATTTTCCCAATTTCCACCATTCTTTGACAGCTTCATATGTTCTATATATCTTGGTTGAGTCACCAAAAACTGACCCACCAATACTACTTCGACATCAAGCATGGAATCCATGATCAAACAATGGATGGAATTACTTCAAAAGCTTATGTAAACATGGTTTCTGGAGATAAAGGATTCTCCAATAAGGATTCTATATCTGACTATGTGGGTACTAATTTTCCTCCCAAATCAAAAAAATTTGATGAAATATCTACTCTCGTAGATCACCCCACCGTAGAAAATGAATAATATTTGGAAGACACTCCTTCTGCATTTTAAGAGTGTGTCTCCACCACCATTTATGAGTTGGTTTAGGTGGATCTTGGCAATGCTATACATCCAAGTCCAACACAGATCAGTGTAGGCATGCTTGCAGTGGAACCTCATCAGTACGTGGATTTCTAAAAGCATCATCATAAGTTTTTCCCCGAGGGCATTAAATAAATACCAGGACTATAACTGCTGTTCATTTCCCACTATCTTGGCCAACCAATGAATCATCACGAGTTCAAACATCCTCTAATAAAAGTGCATCCTTATCATGGTTCCATTTTTTATGACAAAGTTGACAAACTCATCAAATAAAAATTCTTCAAGGAGGTTCAGTACCCCAGATGATTGGCCATCATTGGTCCCATCACGATGAAGAAAAGACATATCATAGTCTATATTGACTTCCGGGGCCTCAATTGACACTATCAAAAAGGTGATTTTCACCTTCTTGTGATAGAGGTGTTGATTGATTCCAAACATGGATTCTAATATCTCTCCTTCAAGGATGAATATTCTGGATATAATCAGATCTGGATGGCCCTTGGGGATTAAGAGTCCACCACATTTAGAGTTCCATATGGGACCTTCTACTATTAGGTAATTCCCTCTAATATAAATAATTAATGAGAAAATTATTAGATATCCATGCACTAAATCTTCATGCCAATCATTGAAATACTAGTGTAATGATATGTGGATGATTTGGTGATCAAATCCATCCAGCTTCAGGACCATCTCAGAGATCTTGAGAAACTATTGAGCTTCCTCTATTACAGGCATCTTAAGATGAACCCTTTTATGTGTGTCATCAAGTTTACCTCTATCATGTTTCTTGGCCTGATCATCAGGGACAGAGGCATTGATATTGAACTATAGAATATCAATACCATCAACCAGATGCCTCCTCTAAAAAACATCTAGCACCTTCATTCCCTTGTAGACCAAATATCCTATATACGCCAACTCATCGTTAATTTATCTAGAAAGTGTAATCCCTTATCAAGGCTCATGAAGAATGGTTTTGTATACCAGTTGGATGAAGACTACTAGACCACATTTGAGGAGATCAATAAGTACCTACTATAGCCTTTGGTTCGGATACCACATATCTAAGGGTATATTTTGGAACATTATGTGACCACCCAAGAATTATCCATTAGTTCCATGATAACCCATAAAAATAAAGAAGGGATAGAGAATAGTTTTTATTACCTTAATCACATGCTCCTCAACATAAAGTTTAGATACTATCCTATCAAGAAGGGCTACCTTCTGATGGTTTTTGAAGTATAGAATTTGTGACACCCAAAACACCATGAGATACATATCGTGTCCCATGTGGATCTCATAAATTATATCCTAAACCACCCAGTTTTTATAGGAATACTTGCATGATGGGTAGTGATCCTTCAATAGTACAACATTAGGTTCATTCCATAGAAGGATATCAAGGGCCAGACATTGGTAGACTTCCTAGACACCCATCCAACACCATCATATAATTCCTTGGATCTTAATATCCAAAATGAGGCCTTTTTATCCATGGATCATGATATTCCATTTTAGAATATTCTTTTTGATGGTGCATCATGTAGTCTAACCATTATAAGGATTAATGAACTCAGGATCAATAGAGTAGGAATGGGGTTGTATTTATCACCCTAACATAGTTTTCCCTACTATATTAATCCTTGTTATCATTGGGATTCCGTAACAATAAGGAAAATTATCAGGTTCTCATTAATTGTCTCAATTTTTTCCTCAAGATTGATATTCCCCACCTGCACATGAAAAGAAACTCTATGTTAGTAATTAAGAAGATGAATGGTGACAATATGGTTAGGAAGACAGAGCTCATTCCCTTGTGAAAGTGCATGAAATAGCTGATGGACTAGTTCCCTTTCTAGAAAGAGGTGAATAATATTCCCCAATCACATAATGATTGACTTTATGCCTTTTCCTATCTAGATACTTCTCTTACAGATCCTAACCAGGATGATCTCTCCATTCATGTGGCACATCGTTGGGTCATCACTCTTGTCACCTTAGATGATGGGGATGACCATAATGTGAACCAATTGGATGATGGTGCTTCCGCATCAGGACCACATAATCCACCCATGCATTAATGGGCCTATGATTGGAAAACCACTTTCATTGAGTATCTCCATCATGGAACTCTAATGTCAGACCGAGCTGATTGTGAGTGAATCCATCGGTACATGACACAGCTCATCCTCTTGAGTGGGCCCAACCATGAGAAGACTCTGAACAGACATGGGATGAAATTATCCTTTGTTTCATTAAATGAGATACGATCCCATAGGTTATTTAGAATAAATTTTCAGGTCTTATGGTGATCATCAGCTAGGGTTGAATCTCTCCCACTAGATTTGAAGGATGGGATACTTTTATCCCTTTATGGTCCATGACTGTATTGAGTTCTCCAAAAGGTTCCATGCTTGTAAGATCTATGAAAATTTGTGCATAGACCACTAGATAACCTCCTAATTACAGTGTATTCTTGTCCATTTGTATTATGGGGACTTGATGTCAAGGGACTGTATCCACCAACAATATCTCTCAAGTGTAGGATCATTCAAACTATGATGTATATCTCCTCTAAGTGGGATGTAGAAATTACCGTCAAAGAAGTCAAAGCCTGATCAGTTATTGAATTCATGAGCTCCCACATCATTTATCAATTCATATTCCCTCAAGCTATTATCACCGAAAATAAAACCAACTTCCAAGATGGCGAGATGAAGAATTGGTATGATGTGTGCATCATCCAGTCCAAAATTACTTCCTGATACTATGCATAGGTAAATAGACATATTGAGTCATTCAAAAAAACCCTCACCAACATTCTGTGCAATATGGTGAGGCATAACAAGAAAAATTGGATAGAAAATATCACAAATTACCTATATTTTTATCTAAATATGACATGAAATTCCACCCAGTTGACCCCATATTCCCTGGTGTATAGAACAAAGAAAGTCAAGCCCATCAATATTCAGGTACCTTCACTCTGAACAACTTTCTATGATCAGTAGACATCAGAAAAGATATCCAAAGTCTATCTATCTGAACTAGAGCCCCTCAATGATAATAGGCCCCATGCCTTGAATAATCAAGAGAGATAGTGGAACAATATTTATATAGCATTCAATAAGAAGTTTTTCCTCTTCACTTTCCTCCAAGGCAATACAGTATGGGCTCTCCGAACACCAATGATACCTAACAGGAATCCACCAAAGATGGAACCCAAGTAGGAAGGACCATACATCATTGACAAGGTATATCACAATGGGGCATAATCTTTAGTCACCATGCATGGATATCCCATCACTCCTCCAACCAATTCTAAGTTTCTCAAGTAGTACATTACATGAAAGAGGAATTCGTGGTCTAAATTCAATGACTTTAAACCAAAAACCATGCAGTCCGAGCTATATGAATTTAAACTACATAGATTTAGCATCTTAAATTCATGAAAATAAACTACACAACTATTATGTTCATTTTGGAATGAAATTAAAAGGAAGTTACCTAACATCCCAGGAAAAAAATATTAAACAGATTGTATGAGGCCAAAAATCATGACAATAAACTATTTTTGGGTTTTCCTTGGGAGTGTGTGGTGTGGCACGTATCTCTATGGTTCTCATTCACATTGGGTTGTATTTTAAACAATATACACATCCCCGTTCTAACACCCCTCCCCCCAAATTCCTAGTTTCATTAAAATAAATTGTGTTACAATCATCATCCTAACCGCATGATGATAAACAATATATTGATCTGTTTCCATACCGCATCACGTTAAACTGCACAAACTGGTCTTGTCACATGACCTTAAACTATGGAATCATCATCTTATACATATAACGATAAACGATATAGTACTGTGATGTTATCACCTTATAGGACATAACATTCAGCACTCATCATTTACCATGTCACATTCTAGAACAATGCATGGCTTGATTCCCGTCAACATAAGATATGTAGTGAGGCCTGGATTTTTAATCTTGGTACATCCAATCAAAAAGAAACAAATATATATATATATATACATCTCATCCTTATGTATGGTTCAGACCTGCAAAGGGATATCTCTATCAAGAACTACATGTTTCTTGACTCTCATCCTCATGAGATAATTAGAGATTCACATACACATTGTCTTTGGGACCAATAACAAATTCACCTTTTTTTCACCCTCATACCCCATTTATCGAACATGATATTCCATGGATTGTTCACATTATTTGTTCCCTCCATCAATTTCATAGTGTTATATATAGTGTCAGTCACAATGGAATACTTCTTGAGAAGGTATGGTGCATCATTGGTCCTCCTAGGTCTTCATTTGTGTCAGATTCCTTACTCCATCATGACACATATACCCACTTCAGTGGGTCTCCTCCCCCATGTCCAGACTCTATAACCTTAAACTGGGAGCCTATATCTAAGTATCATGAATTCATACTATATGAATGTCTTCTTATTAATATGTCATGTGGTGTTGGGCCTCTTTGGCCTCATTCATGTATGGTTTTTCATGAAGCCACACTCCACATGTCAATTTTAGATATCATCCCTCATGGTCCAAACACTATGAACATAGTCTAAGAGTCAACATCATCAACACAAGAAGAAAAACCACAACCATTCCCTAAATGATTTCTGAAAGCCTCACGATAGTTTTGGGATTCCTCGGTTTCCTAACCATAGAGGATTTCCCCTATGAGTGTCATTCTTCTACCATGTTGTGTTCATGAACTAAGTTTGGATTTATTCCTATCCTCATGGTATATGTAGTGATGCCTATAAATTTTTTCTTTGGTACATGTTGAAAAATCCTCCAAATTTATGACCCCTTGGCCTCAAATAAGGTCTAAGAAAATTTAACTTAAACTATCAACAAATATCATGGTTGATTCCCACTACCTGATACACCCATTCCACACTTATTTTATTTTTTGTTATAGATTTCCATCATCTTTCACATCCATACAGACCCCCTAATGGTGATGGTCTCATTCCGTTTTTGGATTACCTCATTTTCTAGGCCAATACCCTAGTGGATTTGTGGTATCAAATAGTGGATTTTTGTTTTGAATTTGGTCAACAATTGATTCTTCATTTTCTTACCTCACACTTGATTGGTATGGTTATGGTCCCTATTTTTTGAACATGGTTAAAATTCTGTGTTTACTCACAAATCTCCCATGCTCCCAGACCGTGAAAGTAATATCTTACCTCCTTTATACATTCTTGTATCATGATGGGATTACAATCTTTGTTTCACCCCGAATGTGAACTCCCAAACATCCGGTAAAACCTTTTATACCAATCCTTGTTTCCCACACTAATCATGACTCATATGGGATTACGAATTATTGAAGGGTGGGTGCCAATGTGGTCGTGTTACCTAAGGGAATATCAGTCCAAAATCTAAGACCATAAACTAGGATTTAAACCAATAAATATGGTGTGGAAGTAGGCTTCCTAAGGCCTCAATCATGACTGGTTTTCCAAGACCCACATCACATATGCCTATTTTAAGAGGCCTCGTTCTCGTCTATTCCCTAATACTTATATGGTATACAAGACTCTTTTGGATCATTCATGTTGGGTTTATTTCCACTATTAAACACAAATATTCTAAGAATATACATTCTTATAGTCCATACAAAACAAATTTAAACTATTGGCTAGGGTCTAGGAAGTATGAACATAAACTATGTGCAACATCCTGGTCACATGACATTAAATTACAAGAAATTTCTTTATCACATTATTTTAAACCATTCCTTGGAGCATCCACACCATGTGATGCTAAACTATGTGTTCATATTCCTCGTTTTCATGACGTAAAACTACAGGGCATCCTAGGACCTCACTTGAGATGTACATTCCTTCGGTGCTAGTTATCTACCACATTGTTTTCATCTTCAGCTGTTACTCAGCATCTGAGGTGATGCTCCCTAGGAAGATAGGTTTGATAACTTTTCATACTAATGAATTTACCCCCATGTGTTTTGATCTATGGTGGCATAATTTTAATAGTGTTGGAATCCATTCAATCATTCCATCACTCCATTCCCACACTTCGCATGCTCATCATTTGGATCCTCATTATATTCTTCATCTGAAGGGACCCCCTATTAGAATATTGTCAAGAAAGGGCCCACCTACTATCCTATTCTAATATTCCAATGAACTTTAGATGACATTACAAGATAGGTTCTATGTTTCAAATGTGGCCAACATTCTAACCTTGTTTGTTTGTTCCCATTTTATGAAAATGGTGTGTATTTTGTGTTTTTAATGAAGTAAATAGTTATATTCTGTCACCAAGACACTCTCAATGAGTTCTATATTTTTGGAATCGTGACTCACAACTCTCATCCCCCTTTTTTGAATTGATTCAAACACCCCTAGCATTACCCCATTTGTACAATAATGCACGTTGGAAAAGTAAGTCGACTATCCCAAGAGCTCTATTCTCCAACCACATCCTCTATCATCCCATGAACTCTTTGTGGTCATTCAACAATATCAAACCCTGAGTATTTCATGATTATAATACATTATCATATAAACTAAAAATTCATGTGGTCATCCATTATTTCTCACATTGTGCCTTACCCAAGTGAAATTAGGGATTGGCCATCATTTTTTTCTTAAATATGATTGAAGTGCGATAATTAAATGAAGAAAACGAATTGTTTCCATGCACGCAAGAAAATTTTCGAATACAAAAATTATGGCAGTAGTCCACATGTTAGAGCATCTTATGGGTCCTGATAAAAGTTCCCCTATAACTATTCTCCTATGATTGATCACTTTAGCTCTGCCAGCCTCTAGAACATGGACTCTATAGTATATTGTCCCCTTATGAGCTATGTTTCCTCCTTATCATCCATACGGTGAATCTCATTAGACCTCACTGGTTATCACCATTTATTATACTATAGATTGGTCACTTGATGTGTCACTTTTCTTATATGCTATTGGGCATGCACCAGCTGGGCCCTCAGTCATATAGAGAGTTTCGATTGAGTGATGATGATGAAGGAACTTGCATTCATTCTTTTTTCTAGGTGCTAGATCTCCAGTTTAGCTTCCTGAAGCTTCTGTATGCTTTCATATTTATCCTAACACGAGGATACATCCAGGTATTGGATTCTTTCCTTCATATTGTCAGTGAGGTATTCATGAATCCAATAATGAATAATGCGAGTGTCCACTCCTAATATGCCCAAACTGTACAACCAATGTTGAAGTGACCCCATTGGGATCCCAAATTATGTCTCTGGGTTCTATAAAATGATGTGTTTGTTGAAATTCCACTCCCTACATCTAATTATGTGACTTTTCTCGTCCACATCAGAATCAGATTCATCCATATCTTCAGGATCTGTAGGTTTTTACGTACTCCATGAAATGTAGCCAAGAGTTCACCAGCAAGATCTTCCTCTAGAATCATGTCTGATGTGCTGGACTCTATGTGATGAGGTTGGTCATCCTCAGTTAACCCCACCTCAATAATGTTGTTCCTTTCAGCCGAGAGTATCGCCCCACCAGTGGAGTCACCCGTAGTCATAACCGACTATTCACCAGAGGCCAAGGCCTAGTTAGATCGAATGACCGGATCCACATGGACTAAAACCCCTATTAAAAAAGGGACCCTAGATCCTCTGACCATATTTTATAGTAGAGCATACACTACTTCCATAATTGTTCAAGGAAGAAATATGGTAGTAATTCTAACCAGCAGACAATGAATATGACTCCGTAAGGCAGAAAATGTATGATATCTGAGTGGTGGAAGATCATTCTCTTAGGTTGTCACCATTGGGATACCAGGGAATGTCCCCTGTATGTGATTGAGGTATTCAGGGATTCTGGGGTGGCTTCCATGACCTCTTCAACTTCAGTTGTCCCATCGAATCTCTCTGCCCCAGGAACTGGCTACAGATATTCCTCCTCTATACCTATATTTTCACCTCTATCCCCATCAATAAGGGTCTATTAGTCACTATACTTCTTCATGAGATATATTTTTGTTGAGTAATCTAGATAAATTTTTAGGTAACTAACTACATGAAAAATGAGTTAAATATTACATTAATAACTTCAGTGAATTTATCCAAGGAGGCTTTAATATCATCACTTTAAATGGGGATAACATTATTGGAATATTCTCCCAAAGAAACAAATGATTCTTTGGTAAAGGAATGATGATCCACCAACTCATCTGTTAATATTTGTGGAGGAGTGGACTTTCCCAATAGCACCATTACTCGATCGGTTAATGGGAATGCATTGCCCTGAGAATGCAATAGATCTTTCGGTTCCATCACAAAATGCTCCCCATATTCTTTTAGATTCCAACAATCCAAACTTGTAATGAAAAATCCTATAAAGTTGCATCCCATGCCTATTGAAGTGCCACCACATCTTGTGAAGACCTTGGAACTTCATGTTCACATCCTAGTTGTCCCTATCCTCAGGAAAGATGACATCATTTGAGATTTTCACATGTTGCAACCACTTCTCCGGGGGGCAATAAAAACATAATGTAGAACCCCTTTGATGGATCCCACTCTTCCCAAGTCTACCCAACTAAAATCATGAGGCATGTTGTTATTCTTCCTCTTCCTACACCTCGGGCTAGTGAGGGTTCCTGAATAGTTGGATCTATAACTGCAACTCCACTACCATGATATGAACCGGACCTACCTCAATGATGCTCTCTCACCACCATTAATCCTCGAATATGAGGTAGATATACCATTGTTTAATTGTATAGGATGTTATTCTACCTTTTCATTATCCCTAAGTAGGCGGTCTTCAGGATCGTATGCATGGATCAACCCAAACGTGGTAGTGGATGGTGACACCTTGTTCCAAATATTTATGTATTCACACATGAACATGATCTAGAGATACCTCATCACCAAAGGATGAATTTCATGGAATAACTTTAATTATATCTTTAGATATATTCTCTTCAGGAACTTGAACAACCCTGTGAATTGATGTAGTTGTATGGTTTGTATATCGACTCGCAATCAACCCTTATCACCAGCACTCCACCTCAAAAGGACAAGAAATATGACTGTTGTTCCTTATTCCTTGATCTATCATCATTTATTACCACCTTTTGGTAGGATAAATATGTGAACATTGAAATGATCTTCCCAACCAAACATGCCCTACACATGCGTCAAATCAAGCTTAAACAGGACACTTTAGTCGATGTTCAAAATCACTGGCTGAAATTTTGTTTCAAGAGGGGAAATCAGGTTTGGATATTTTTATCCACCTTTGTGTGATTCCACAAAACTGTACAAGAAGTGTAATGGAATGCACACATGAAATGATATCTTCCTATCACTAATATTTCAGAGTACATTTTACAGCTTCACCAACTCTAGGATCCCAAGAATGATGTGCTTCCCTATTTCCAACATAACTTCCATTATAAATGGTCTTGTCCTCACCCCCATGTAGGCATATTTCACCAGAATCATTCACACATATATGTGTTCCACAGTGAATCCATCTAAACTAACTTTGGTTTGGGGATTAGTATTGATGTTTTGTCCCCATAAGATCCATTTTCTATATTCATGGATCTGGAATTAAGAGCCCTCCATACCTTGTTGAAATCCTCTTGGATAGGTATGTGGCTTTGTCAGAAATTTATTTGTTATCTCTTCACCTTCATCTTGTGCCTCTACTATGAAATTCAAAAATTATCTAAACCATTTCTTGAAGTGGGTGTCCCTCATCACTTGATTTTACTTAGCGGTGTCTGGCACTAGATCTAGCAGAACCTTCAGGAAATGAAACAACTGTTCTTGATCCTACCACACATTTTCCATGGGGAGAAACCCATCATACATCCCCCATGTGATAGGGATCCCAGAGATGTGATAGATGTCTTAGAGGATAATACTGACCTCCCTATGATATAAATTAAATTTCATGGACCTTAGCAATCACCTACTCAACAACTCTTATATGATCACCCGTGGTAGGATGACATGGAACTAAGAGGCCCACTCCACCTCATAAAGGACTAGGAACTTTAGGTATTCCCTAAATTCTGTGCAT
Source organism: Viscum album (assembly GCA_963277665.1). Classification (NCBI taxonomy): domain Eukaryota; kingdom Viridiplantae; phylum Streptophyta; class Magnoliopsida; order Santalales; family Viscaceae; genus Viscum; species Viscum album. The sequence continues at coordinate 369,517,974 of OY728160.1, read as the reverse complement.
GAAACATAATCCTAGTTGGCTCATACCCACTCATTAGTGAATTTAATTCTTTGGCACATATCTCGATCTTTGGTCCATTCTTTATACTAGTTTCCTAATACTTCTATGATGATTTTTTAATATTGGAGCATAGATTCATCACCCTTAGACATTCTCCCATAGACATAATTGATATGGTTGTAAAGAAAATTAGCTATAATGGGTGTTTGAATCTTGCTGATATTGGTTGTATCGGCCCTGTACCATTGGTATTGTCCTAATACTCCCCTAAACCAATAAGCCTGTTTATCCCTACATGAGGTCTGGATGAAGAAATCATCTCTCAGACCGAAGTCATATAGTGGAAACCTCATGAAAAAGGTATATTTCTTCTAATATTCTGACAGCAGCATAAGAAAAGATTAATAGTCAAAGTGGCTTTTAATGCACTCCCAAATCATAATTTTCGTCACAATTTCTTCCCTTTGGGATGTATCTGGAAGGACTTCCAGAGAAGATTCTTAAGTGACCATCAAATTTGAGTCTTAGGTGATTTTATGAGTCTGTTCACAAATTTTGTTTGTAAAGATCATTCATGGAGCAACATATCACAAAGCCTCGATGTACTATACCTATTTTTCAAAGTATTAGTGGATCACAATTCCCAGTATGATAATAATCATTTGTGAATCAAGGGACCATATATTCTGGTTCCCAAAGAATGAATTTGTAGGGAGAAGTCATGAATTGAATGAGATTCACAAAAATAGATCATAGGAATGTATTCTCATGAAGGCTCGATACTGTTTTATGTCCCCCAAGATACATTTATAGGCACTCAACTTTGCGGCATGTCACATGACAATGACCATTACGAGCCAGTATAGTGACAAATCATTGCGAATTGAAGGAAATTGGTCAGATTTTTAGGGATTCTCCCTAATAATCCAACCCTAAATTCCAATAATATCCCATTATAAGGTGCTGAATTTGTTAGGTCCATAATATATTCCCTGGGATAAGTCAAAGAGGCCAAAACCATTCGGGATTTACTCCATGATCAAACATCTCAAAAACTGTCTTAAGGGGGATATAGCATAGATCCATTTTGAGAAGTTCCCTTCATCTCCATGAATGTGTGAGATCATGAAAAAATTCACCCCGAGTCTGATGGATCCCCAGGAACGTGCATGGGCCATGATGGAGCACTTCGTGAGTTTGATGGAGCCACAATGCTTAGTTGTGCCCACCTTTTTTTCAAATCATAATTCCCCACATCATGAGACCCCTAGACCTATAAATACTCATCTCATTCCACCTCAAATACATGTATACCTTGACCTCTTGAATTCAATATTCCCAATTCGCGAAGCACCTTAGCATCACGAACCAAATGGAATATTAATCATTCAAGGAATTGAATCATTATAAAACCCCATTTTTGTTGTTCGTTAATACCATCACCTATGGTGGGTATTCCTTTAATGAAGGTCTATTCCCTTAATGGAGGAGGAAAATCATCCAGGGAACTTGTGGCTTCACAGAGCATTAAGCCTTCACAAAGCACTCCTTTCCTGCCTAGGGACTCTATACCAAGGCAGGGTCGCCGTGTTTCACAAAGACCATTCCTTATTGAATCCCCTTCCCTCCATGAAGAACTTGAGCTCCATGAAACACGACTTAGTGAGGAACCTTCATTATGAGTCCCTCCTTTTGGGCCTCAAAATGTGGCCTCCCTTCTTTGGAAACCTCTTTGCAAAGGTCGAGTGCCTCAAACCTCCACACCCTTCCAGGATTGGTTCAGCAGCATGTTAAGTTCATATAAGATGTGCACTACCCATTCCTATGGCCCACTCCACTTCATGTGTGGACTGATTTTCCCATCATCCTACTACTTTTCTCTATAGGTACAATAATTCCCCCTACATTTCTACATAGGTACGCTAATATGGTCTTATATAGTTATCACGCCACCACACCATTTACACCTTTAATTGTCGAATTCATTCCCCTCCCATGGGTGTATGTGTGATGGTTATGTATGTCCAAGGGGTGAGGGGTGAGTCCCCCCATGTATGAGATGAATGATGTAAAATTTCCTATAACCAAACTTCCTCAACACATTATGTTAAACTATGACCTCTCCCTGTGAGTAAAATGTAGGATGCCCCATCTATGAGGGACACATAATGAGATCATGTCTATATAGAATGAAATCCTATACACCCTCTGCAAAGGGAATGATATCATCCTTTGAATCCATCCTAGAGTAATCTCCTAGATTTTCTTGTCGGATGCATCACCAGTTACCCTCCTTTCCTCCTCTAGGTATGCATCTCAAGGAGGGGATGTTCCCTAGGAATCCTTCCACTTCCCATTCTATGAACACCCATTCCCTCTACCTTTGGGTTTTTTTCCATTGTCTATTTTCATGTATAAGTACTTATCAAACAGAATGAGATCCTAATCATATAGAATTATAACGTCTGTATGCCACTTATATGAATAATCCTCACACCACCTATTGTGATTCATCGTTCATGAAACAACTATCAGGTCAACTGATTCCTATTGTTTCTCATACAGAGCATGAATCAAGTCGGATTAGAGGTTGGTAGAAACAATAAAACCTATCCATTATCCTAGAAATACTCTTGGTTAGAATCCCCTACAACTATAAATATTCAATCCATGCCCTTCTCTGATGTGTAATCCCCGATCAGAAGGGCCTCCTCAGGATTAAGCCCCAATACCCTTTCTTGAACTATGTGGACTTTGATTCCCAACTAATTGGGATACATAGGAAGACTCCATCACGTTCAAGACCACACCCACCACAATCCATCAACTCCATTCACTTCATTCAATCTGCCCATAATCCATCCTGATTCTCACCCAGGCCACTACTTCCCAGCAGAATCATGCCACCCACCTTGGTCATTCCTACATGTAAGTCCCATCCACACCATCGATGGTCCTAGAATCACCGAGAGAGATCTAATGTGTAACCCATATACCATCCATATAACTACATGGTTTTTGATCCCTATCTCCTCAGTGGGTATGTAGGATACCTTCCTGAGGTTCAATCCTAGCCAATGGTAAACCATGGTGTCCCTCTCACAGGGGTTCACCTTCCTGACCCACCTCCAGTGGACTCTGGATCAAATTTCATGGTGTGAAATCTTCCCCTTTTTTGGACACACCTCCTTAGTTCCTCCTCTATATATTTTCTTATAAACCTTTTTGGTCAACCTTCCAGTTTCTCCCACATAAGGATATAACTCTTTAATCTAGCTCTATAGGGTGTTCTAGTCAGTTTCACTTCATCATCATAATACAATAAACTTGAAACATTTCACACTACTTCTTCTTGTTAAACTTGGGATTCATGAGGAATACCTATGAATATATTCCATTGTAATCAGGAACCCCATGATCGGCATGTTATGCCTCTGGTTTCTCCCCCAATATTCCTTCATGAGATACCCTCATATGAGGAAAAATACAGGTGATCAATGTTTCGGTATCCAGACAAGACAACAATGACTAAGTTGACTACCCCCTAATTGAAGGTTGGTTCCCCATCAAGACCCCTTGAAATGACTAGATAGATGAAACATAACTAACTGGCACTTAAAAATAGAGGACACCATGAATGAGTTTCATGAACACATTTTATTCTATAAGGGATACCTGGATTAGGTGAAAATATTCTAGGATAAATCCTTGGAAGGAGGAACCAACATCCCATCATCCCATCTTGATCAAGGTGTATACATTATCGAGAAAGTAAAAAAATTCACCTAACTTTGGAAATTAGTAATGCTAAGAAATAGTATGTGCCAATGGGAAATAACATATGTGGTGGCACACCCCAATGAAGGCATCAGAAGCACCCGACCAGAAACTCTCAAATATTTGGATGGTCGTTTTGTCACATATCATGAAACTTTGTTAGAATATCAAATAGAGATGATAATATTATCATAAATCTTACAAATGGTCCTCTATAATCGGGGCTCCCATGATATAATTCAATCCTTGCTTTGATGAGAGTCTATGTGAGGAGAATTCCCAGATTAGGTATAAAAGGACAATTTCTTTGACCATGTTTTTATGAATGAGAACCTATCATGTCTAAAAAATTCACTAATCAATGATCTTGTTCCTTATTTTCTGCATGACTGTAGATACTACATTGATCAATAGTATCCCGATCTGAGGTAATGTCTTTATCTAGTGATCATTCCAGAAAATAAGTTATAGATGCAACACCTATGGGTCAAAAAATGATCTCACCTTCTTGATAGCTTCAAAGACAAGTGAAAAACATAATGGTACTAGAATACAATAGATGTGGTATAATACTAACTCATGAAGCATCCTGTGAAGGTATCCTATATTGAAACCAACAACTCTGCATCACCGAAGGAAATTTTTAGCTAATCCAGTGGCCCTCATTGCCAAATCCAATCGCATTGGGAGATTATCCTTGAAGAGTGATAACCACCACCTTATGTATCAAATAAAGGTGGACCTAGGATTCAAATATGGATCCCTTTTGATTCTGGGGCCATCGAGGAGGGATCCTATCAACTACCATCACTATCACTATAACACCCCATGCTTCTATGGTATGTTTCCCTTTGAATAATGCAATATCTTTCATTGTACGCATCTTCGAGATTCTAACACACCACGACCAATCAAAATAGCCGTTATGAATAGTAATACACACTTTTTTAAATTTTATTAATTTTATTTTTCAAAATGGGATTCATTTTTGGATTTGTAATATCGAAATTATCTTATGGTGAATTTATTGTATTTTTCTGAAAATTTTCAATTTTCGGTGAATAGTGAAAAACATTGAGTTATAGTTTAAAACTGAATTTTTATTTAAATAAATATTTATTTTTTTAAAATTTATTTTATGTCCAAATAGATACATAATACCTATATAAGTTCAATTTAATTAATTGGATCTAGTTTATAATAATTTTAGATATATAACAAATTTATCGAACTTTTTACCGTCTTTTACCCACCACCTAGGAGCATTTGCAAATTTGAATAAAATATAATTTTACCATTTATGTGAATTGAATTTAAAAAATCTGAGAGACATGGTTGATATTAGTAAGTAAAATATGGTTCAATAAGATAAATATATTTTTTTGGCGAATAGTAACTTTGGACTTTTATTTACTACGGTTAAAAGTAAATAGGGAAATTAAGGGTAAAAATGATATTATTATTACCCTAAAACATGTCCTAATTCTATTGGATAAGTGTAATTCAACCAAAAAAACCTTAGAAATAAAATATGATCCTTTAGGTCCACATGTATTAGACTAGGAAATTTATTATTATTTAATTCAAAGAAGAGTTAAAATTGTTAAAATCGAAATTTAATAAATAAACCATTTTTAATATAGGGTCATACATAAGTTAAATTTGACTACAAATATTCATTATAAATATAAAAATATTTAATCATTAATGGTAGTTTATTTACAATTTTTATACATTAAATAGTTTAATTTATTTACGACACAATAATGATGAAGTAATTACCTTATTAATGAAATATTAAAATAATTGATATTATAAATACACAAATAAATGTAATTTGAGACTTTTTATGAATTACACTAATTTTATACATTTCTATGAAATGTTATAGTTGATTAAATGATTTTTTTTCTAAGTAATAATGCTTTTATAAATTTATAAAAAAACAAAATACAAAATAGTTTCAAAATTGACAGAAAAGAGTTTTTATAACAAATGTTATATTATTAATTGGTATATTATACCAAAAAATCTAATTCTCAGCCAAAGGGATTAAATAATATTATATATTTTATTAATTAACCACTTGGGGTTCTCTTGGATGTTTATAGTATGTTTATTAACCATATAATATAAAAATACAAATATACTTGGTAAATGTCATACTATTTAACTAAGAGTTAAATCTGAAAGATAAGGTTAATATAGATACCCAAACCTGTCTAAAACCTATTTGTTGAGGGGTTTTCGACCCACACCCACCTTAACCAATAAATAATTAATTTTGGATCCATTATAAACTGAAAATGATTTTATTATAAAATAATATTTCAGTATTTTCCTAAGGTGTCCCTCATCCCTCTTATAAAATAGCACTTCCCAATATCTCAAATACACACATTAAAAGCCATTTGGATCGGCGAACCCCTACCCAAATATCCTCTAAAATGTACCCCTTCATCCTATAGGCCTTCCTCTAGTCATAAAGCCAACCTATGGAGCCCTTTTGATCAAATCAAAAGGAAGAACCCGAAGAAGAGGTAAATATTTCATCACCTCCTTCATGTTTTATTATTTTTCCACATCTTCATTCATTGTTATTTCCATTATAAAATAATAAATCATGTATATCATATATAACATGATGTTATTATAAATATGGTTCATCCATATTCATTATTTTATCCATCCTTTGAATGACATGTCACCATACGTGCATATGTATGGCTTACTGTCTCCACGTCGTGGTGTAGTTGTTATTCAATACATTATTATTTGGATGGGTATAATAATGATGTATAATTGATGTCAATAATAGATATAACATGATAATAATACTGTATATATGATATAACATCCAATTATATATGATTTTAATATCAAAAGAATGATATTGTCGCTTGTGCGTACGTACAGAATACCGTCTCCACGAACACGATGAGATTCATTCTTCATCGTATCCATTCAAAAATAATTTTCATTTGATGATTAAAAAAAATTGTTAAAGACTTTATATCATTCTGTATATGAATAATATACATCCTATCCATAACAAACATTACTTACGTTGCAAATCATATATAGGAAAATGAATCAGTTAACACCCGTATTGATGATAATACTAAAATATTATTAATAAAGAAATATTAAAAGATCATATATGATATCATATAATTGTATATGGTTTTTGTATAATTAAATAAAAATTATTTAACCATTATAAAAAAGTTTAACCTACCCTCTAACAAGTAAAAGTATAAGGTAATGGTTAATTCTATAATCTATTTAATATCCGAGGTTCATTTTACGTAATTATCTAATGGGACCTCTTTATCATCCACATCCATGTTTCTTAAAAATGTATTTCAAATCATTTTTACTATTTACTAGAAAATGGGTTAAAGTAATTTATACCCTTATTTTAATTTATATGTTTTTAAAGGAATCTTTTTGTCGTTTTCAAACAATTTACTTTACGACCATTTTGAAAAAATTAAGGTAAGAATGTTTTTTTAACTTATATGGCAGGTGTGGTTATTCTACGCTGTTATAACATCGTCAAAGAATACCTTACAAAATTATAATAATATTCTCAAAATAAATGTTTTCTTTTATAATTATGTGACTTAAAATTATTTCAAAACAAAAATAAAAAGATATTTCTCTCAAATAGTTTTGATTTCATCTATTTCAACATCGTTTGATGGATTGTATACTTGTTTGAAGTCAATTCATTATGATACAAATCTTCTATATTGTATTGAAGGTTTTGTGATATGTTTTAATGTGGATGTGTTATTTTTATACCATTCATGGTTTATGGTTAATGTATTGACATTTCATATGCTAGTTTTAATACAAATGTTTATGTTATATTTTAACCTTTCCAAATGGGGAATGTATTGGGCTTAGTAAGTGATTGGTGCAGCCCTCTACAGCTCCTTAATGCATCTGTGGGTCTCATGAGACATCTAGATATGTAATTGGTTGAGGCCTTTCCCATTTTTAATATATGGTTTTGGCTGAGGCCTTAATCATTTTTAGACGTCTCGGTCGAGGCCTTGACAAAAATTTTCAGAATGTTCGATATTATACATTCCCTCATTATTAAAATAATATTGATGGTTCATGTTGTTATTTGACTAGAATAATACCCATGATTATGTTTTATTATGGAATTATATACTCATCTTATATTCCTTCCATAAAATTGTTCATGATTATTATTGGTAAAGGCATGTGTTTTCAATTATTCAACCTGCTTAATATTTATGTTATGTTCCACTGTATTTCTTACCCTTACTAAGCATTTTAGCTCACCCCTTTCTGATATTTCATTTTCCTAGGATCTGAAGAAGTTATTTATGAGTGACTTGTAGGCATAATCATAGAGGCTTGGATGTTTCTAATGGAATAAATTAGCATTGTATTCCTTCTCAAGTTATAAAGTTGAACTTATGTATGAGTCTTGTTTCTAATAATACTAAACTAATCGGTCTTTCAAGACATGATTTCCTTGTGATCATGAATATGTTATGTAATAATGCACCGACTCTGGATAACTGGGGTTGGGACGTAATAGTTGGTATTAGAGGATGTTTAGTACAAACCATGGATACTAGGTTTAGATAAACTCTGATTAAAGAAAATAGACCTAAGATAAACTTTGAGGATTAGTATAGAATAACTTCCTAGAATACTATTACTGTAGAGATTTTGTGAGTTTCCTAAGAAATACATCCCTGTCTGGATACGAATAGCTAAAGGCGGATCTAGTACAGATGTACCTAGGGGTAAAACTTGAAATCCCCGCATTGAGCAAGACTCAAACGGAAACTGGTGCACAATAATAGACCTTACTTCACTCTTGGTTATGACACTCCCAAGGGATCTGCTTAGGATATTTCTCATTTTCTTTTCAAACCATTATGAAGGGTTTATGAGTATATACATCCTCAAAGAAAACATTTTTATGACTATAGATTATATCCATAAACTTTTCAATTTATGTTAAGTGTTTTACAATTTTGGATTTATCTATTACCATTCATAAACAAATCTAGTGTATTCCATTTTTTAGAAATGGAACCTAGTGGAAGACATAGAAACTATATCAATGCATGTAATACATTTAGGGATTTCCCTCCTACTCAAGATAATTATAGTGGAGTTGGTGATGCAACTGGTGTTGTTCAGCTTATCACCATACTAGGACAACTTACACAGGTTATGAATAATAACCTTACCCGTATGGAGCACCCTGATCCACAATGTGGATTGTCAATGATAGACCACATAATGAGCCAACAACCACTGACATTCAATGGTATTACAAATACATTAGTGTATGAGAAATGGATAAATTCCTTAGAGAAAATATTTCAAGCTATGGAGAGTAACAAAATGGAAAAAGTTTACATGGTAGTTCATCGCCTCACTGGAGATACTGATCAATGGTGTTCATTGATTCAAAACACAAAGGAATATGAAGAAGTGACTAGTATGTAATGGAGGTAGTTTAAATAAATTTTCATAGAAAAATACTTTCCTCGTGACCATCGAGCAGATATGGAAAGGCAATTTCTGTGTCTGAGGAAAAAGGAGTATGAGAATGTCGCAAATTATGAGAATAAATTTACAAGATTAGCAAGGCATGTTACTGATTATATACATAACCCAAGACGTAAGATTGACCACCTCTTTGATGGGTTTAAAACCATTTCTCTGTCAAGCATTTGTATCGAAATCCTTCTCATTGTACGAACATATTGTCTCGTGTCCTATCAAGACATAAAAGCAATTCTCTAAGTCTTACGACTTTAAAGAAAATAAAGAGAAGAAGATATCTGCCAAACACTCTGGGAAAGGAAATAAGGAAATAGGGAAGAAGGGAAGAATTAAATTTCCGCCCTATGATAATTGTGAAAGAAAGCACCTTGGTGCCTGTCTAAAAAGAAAAGGAGTATGATACAAATTTGGAGATAAAGGCCATCTTGGTGGTGATTGTAAGGGAAAGAAATATGCTACCAATGTTCAATGATACAATTGTAGGGATATGGGATATTTTCAAATGAATTTCCTAAGTGTCAAGGAAAGTTTCCTCAGAAAATTCCACGGGATTAAGGCCAAGCTTATGCGATCACTACTGCTGAGGTTGAAGTTCCAAAAGACGTGGTGGCAGGTAATTTAATGGTTTCATCAATTTTATCAAATGACTTATTTGATTCTGGATCATGGAGTTGATTCATATCTTCATATTTTTCTAAGAAAATTATATATTTCCAATTTTATTTAACAAGGGAGTTATTAGTCAAAAATCCTAAGGGATGTATCATTTCAAAAAAATTCTCAATCAGTTCTTATTAGAGCATATAAATGTTCTTTATCTGCTGATCTCATCATCATAACCATGATTGAAGTTGATATAATCCTCATAATGGATTTGCTTTCAAACCATGATGTGAAAATTTATAGTAATAAGAAGGAGGTTACAATTTTCAATGAAAATAAGGAGTACCTTAACTTTAGAGCAGAAACATCACCACCTCATCCTTATCTAGATTTTCCCCCAGTAGCTCAACTAAATTTAATTATTGGGGAGGAAGAGAACGAAATAACAATAGGTGAGTAAAAGATTTTTCAAAAAGAGGACGTACCTATTGTGGTAGAATATGATGATGTGTTTCCAGAAGATTTACCTGGACATCCTCCCGAAGGAGAAATTGAGTTTTCCATTGATTTAATTCCTAGTTCAATGCCTATATAGAAGACCCCTTATAGAATGGCCATTTTGGAATTAGTAAAACTGAAGAACCCACTAGAGGAATTGAGTAATAAGGGATTTATTCACCCTAGTGTTTCTCCATGGGGATCCCATATTCCTTTTGTTAAGAAAATGGATTGATCTATCTGGTTGTGCATTGACTATAGGGATATCAATGCTATAACAATAAAGAACTAGTATCTCCTACCTCGCATTGATGATTTCTTCAACCAACATCATAGAGCTCAACATTTTTAAAATATTGACTTTAGATCTGGATATCATCAGTTGTGTATGAAGAAAGAAGACATTCTGAAAACATCATTTCGAACTAGGAATTGGCATTACGAGTTTACAGTAATGCCTTATGGGCTGACTAATGCACCCTCTATTTTCATATATATAATGAACATAATTTTCAAAGAATATTTTGATGAATATGTAGAGGTATTTATTGATGATATCCTTCTATACTCCAAAATCTATGAAGATCATGAAAATCACTTATGCACCATTCTAAAAACCCTCAGAATAAATGTATTAAATGAGCTGTTTAGAAAGTGTAAATTCTAGCTTCAGGAGATTTATTTTCTTGTCCTTATTTTCTCTAAGGATGAAATATCTATTTATCCTTCAAAGAAAAGAGAGATCCATGAAGGGCCAGCACCGTCAAGTATAACTGAGGTACGTAGTTTCATTGTTTTAGCTAGTTATTATCGACGTTTCGTTCGGAATTTTTCCTGATTGGCTAACCCATTAACGAAGCTCACACATAAAGGGTTAAATTTTTTTGGACCAAAGGGTCTGAATAATGTTCTGAAGAACTGAAGAGAATATTAGTATATGCTCCTATCTTGACTTTACCATCGGGGAATGATGGGATTGTTATTTATAGTGATTCCTCAAAGAAATGACTTGGTTGTGTCCTTATGAAGAATGATAGAGTTATTGCCTTTTCATTACGGATGCTAAAAATTCATGAGAAAAACTATCCTACTCATGATCTTGAGTTTGAAGCTATAATATTTTCATGGAAGACCATCTGTTGATGAGTTCGAATTTCTCACCGCAGAATCCCCGAATTCCATTTGTTCCCTTCTCCAACCCTAATTTCCTCCCGGATTTCCCCACAATTTCTTTAAGCCCGAAGGTTCCTGAACTTCATTTCGGTAATCCCCAGCTTCCGCTTACAGTTTTGGAGTTCTCTGAGGCGTCGAGTCACCTTGGGATAACTCTGGTGGATCGTTTCATCCATCGAAGACCATCTGTTGATGAGTTCAACAGATTTGTGTTTGGAAAATGGGATCTGAATGATCGTGCGATCGTTGGCCTTTTGGATAGTCGTCAATTCATGATTCTCATTGCCTCCGAGGAAGACTTGGTATGCGCGTGGTCCAGTGCTCCCAGACGATGCAACGGTTGTAGATTCTTCCTCCTTCGGTGGACATTTGATCTCTGCATGAACCGCGATCCATCCACCGCCCTGATTTGGGTAAGCCTTCTGCATCTGCCTTTACCTTTTAAAAATATTGCGGTTATACATATGATTGGGAATATGATAGGATGCTTTTTTTGTACTGATGCTCGCACCTCTTCTGTGATTCATCCTATAAATCCTCGGCTATGTGTTGAAGTGAATGTTGCGAAACCGCCAGTGGAATGGGTCTGGATTTCGGTGGGTGAGGTGTTTAGGTGGAAGCAAGCTGTGGTTTATGAGACCTGGACTGACTTCTGCACAGCTTGTAGCAGTTTGGGGCATTCGGATTCCGGGTGTCAGATTGGGGGCATGCTTAAGAGGTCTGCAGCTATGGGGTAGGGCATTGGTAAGGCCCCTGAGAGAGAGAGGACGCCCGCTGTTGATGTTGGAATTGGCTCTGGTATTGCACCTATTATGGAGTCCCGGGGTGATTCAGTTAGGATGAATTCGTCAGGGGCTCCTATGAACCACTTGGTTTCTCATGTGATGAACAAGCTTAGGCATCACTTGTGTAGGGGGGATGGTGCCTCAGGTCCTGCTTCACAGACTGCTGTTGTTCGTGATTTGGCTTCAGGTGAAACTGCAGCCGCGGGAAAGATCCATAAGGATATCATAGTCTCTGTTGTGTCGGAGAGGGAAGGATAGGTCCTTCTCAACCATCCAGCTACCGGTGTGGTGAATCATTTCCGGGGAAGTTGCAATGAGGATTTGGCTACGAGTATGTGGGGGCCTGATGCTATGGAAGAATCGGATAAAGGGCATGGGTCTGCTTCATCTGGGAAAAAATGGAAATCTGCTGGTCGCAAAGATAGAAGATTTTTGGGGCATGGTGGAAATTGCAGTGGCCAGAATACTACTGATAAGGGTGTGCTGGACACTGTAACTAGGGAGAATCGGTTCCAAGAATTGAGCATGTTAACTGGGGATGAGATGCCACCCTTAGGTGGTAGTGTTGATTTGCAGAATGTGGGACAGGAGTCTGGTGCTTTTGATGGTGAACATACATTGGTGGAGCTGCCTCAATGCTTGGCCATTGTTGACACGAACAATTAGCTTCAGCAGGACCAGCTTGTGAGATACCCAGAGGTGCAGTACCATGGGAAGTGGGGGGACCTCGATGACAGTGACAAGGAGAATTGTGAGAGCACGGTACGGTTGTCTTACAGTGAGATTACTCAAGTGGGTAACAAGGTGCTGCTGGTGGCCCAAGACAAGGTGATTGCCCCTCCTCGTGGGAGGATGAGGAAGGACTTCTCTCACTTGCTGAAGCCGATGCCGACCAGATCTGTTGTCAGAAGTTTGCAGTATCCTAATGAGTTTCTTGAGTTGGAGAAGCTAAATCTGAGGAGGAATCATTCCAAAGTGTTGAAGCATTATGAGAGTTCAGTGTGGGAAACAGCTATGGAGGAAGAGTCTTTCTATCATGGTGATGGTAAGGGGTGTGATTTTGAGGATTTGATGTGACTTTGTTGGGTTTGTTTTTCTTGTTACTGTCTTTTCCTTTATTTTAATAAATGGCCAGGGGCTCTACCTCTGGCTACACTTTCCTATCTATTTTGTTGGAAGATATTGAGACATTATCTCTATGGTGAAAATTTGAGATATATACTAATCACAAGAGTTTGAAGTATATTTTCTCACAGAATGAACTCGACATGAGGAAAAGGTATTTATTAAACTACTCAAGGATTATGATTGCACGATACACTACCACCCGGGGAAGGAAAATAAGGTGGCATATGCTTTGAGGAAAAAATGATCATGGAGTTTTGATAAATATGTGAGTTGAAAGGGATCCTATTTTCATGGATCTAGAAATGATGGATATTGGAATAACCATGGAAGGTGAAACATCATTTATTCTTCAAATGGTTGAAAACCCATCTTTACTAGAAAGGATAAAAAGTTCTCAGGCTGATGATGAGTAATTTCAAAAGAAGATTAAATCTGTGAAAGATGGGATATTGATCAACATCATATATGAAGATGGTATTTTGAAATTTGGGAAGAGACTTTGTGTTCCTGATATACCTGATCTAAAAATAGAATTGTTAGATGAAGCTCATAGCTCCAATTTCTCTTTACTTCCTGGTTGTAGTAAGATGTATAGAGATTTGAAGGAACATTTTTGGTGGGACAACTTGAAGAGGGAGATTGCAGATTTTGTGTCAATATGTATGGTTTGTCAACAAGTGAAAGCTGGAAGGAAATAGCCTGGAGGAGACATGCAACCTCTTCCCATACCTGAGTGGAAATGGGATAATATTATGATGGACTTTATCATGGGACTACCAAAGACTCCTAGAATGAATGATGCAATATGGGTCATTGTTGATCGTCTTACCAAGTCATAAAATTTTCTTACTATAAGATAATATTTACCACTTGAACGCTTAGAAATACTATATATTAATGAATATTGGAGACATCATGGATTACCCCTATCGATTGTTTCTGATCGTGATCCACATCTTACATCAAGATTCTGGAAATGTATTCAGAAAGCCCTGGATACTAAACTTCGTTTGAGCACTGGCTACCACCCTCAAACTGATGGATAATTAGGACCTACTATTTAAACCTTATAAGACATGTTGAGATTTTCCTCACATGACTTTCAAGGTATGTGGGATAAATATTTACCTCTTGTAAAATTTTCCTACTATAACAACTTCAATTCAAGTATTCAGATCGCACAATATTAAGAGTTATGTGGAAATAGATGTCGCAGATCAACCTATTGGGACGATGTTGGTGAACCAAAACTTGTATGCCCAAAACTTGTGGAGGAAATGATGGATAAGGTTAAGGTTATCCAAACCCACATCAAAGAAGCTCACTATAGGAAGAAGTTATATGCTTATAACCGAAGGAGGGATTTTGAATTTCTGGTAGGAGAAAATGTTTTCTTGAAGGTATCTCCCTGGAATAGAGTTATATGATTCAGTAAGAAGGGTAAATTAAGTCCTAGGTACATCAAACCTTTCCAAATTCTAGATCGAATTGGGGATATAGATTACCGTTTTTCAATGCTGCCAATTCTCACCAAAGTTCAGGATGTGTTCGACGTATCATTTTTGAGAAAATATAGGCTTGACCCAACACATGTGATCACCTATAAAGAATTAGAAAACTAAAACCCGGTCTGTCTTATTGTGAAGAGTCTGTCAAGATTTTTGATACAAGAGAACATGTTTTGAGAAACCATATGACTCGCCTGTTAAAAGTTCTTCTGAAAACCATAAAATGGAAGAGGAAACGGGGGAACCTGAGGAACATATGATGAAGAACTGCCCAAATGTTTTTATGCAGTAATATTCTAGAAATCTCGAGGATAAAATTATTTGAAGGAGGGGAGAATGTAACACCCAAGCTTCTACGGTGCATTTCCCTTTAAATAATGCAATAGCATGCATTGTACGCATCTTCGAGATTCTAACACACCGCGACCATCAAACTAGCCGTTATGAACAGTAATACCCACTTTTTGAAATTTAATAAATTATATTTTTCAAAATGGACTTCATTTTTGGATTTGGAATATTGAAATTAGCTTAGGTTGAATTTTTGGTATTTTTCTGAAAACTTTCAATTTTGATGAATAGTGAAAAACACTGAGTTATAGTTTAAAAAAGAATTTTTATTTAAATAAATAATTATTTTATTTAAATTTATTTTAGGTAAAAACAGATACATAATACCTATATAAGTTCAATGTATTTCATTAGAGTCATTTTATAATAATTTTAGATATATAAACAATTTATCAAACTTTTTACTGTCTTTTACCCACCTCCTATGAGCATTTGAAAATTTGAATAAAACATAATTTTACCGCTTCTATGAATTGAATTCCAAAAATATAAGAGACATGGTTGATATTAGTAAGTAAAATGTTCTTCAATAAGATAAAAATATTTATGGGTGAATAGTAACATTTGACTTTTATTTACTATGGTTAAAAGTAAATAGGATAATTAAGGGTAAAAATGATATTATTATTACCCTAAAACATGTCCTAATTCTATTGGATAAGTGTAGTTCGACCCAAAACAGCCTTATTAATAACATATGATCCTTTACGTCCTCTTGGATTAGATTAGGAAATTTATTTTTATTTATTTCAAAGAAGAGTTAAAAGTGTTAAAATCAAAGTTTAAAAACTAAACCATTTTCAATATAGGGTTATACATGAGATATATTAGACTATAAATATTCATTATAAATATAAAAATATTTCTTACATAATTGTATTTTATTTATAATTTTTAGACATTAGATAATTTTATTTATTTATGACACAATGACGATGAAGTAATTACCTTATTAATAAAATATTAAAATAATTAATATTATAAATACACAAATAAATGTAACTTAATACTTGTTATGAATTAAACAAATTTTATAGGTTACTATGTAATTTTAGGGTTGATTAAATTAATTTTTTTCGAAGTAATAATGCTGTTATCAATTTAGCAAAAACATAATACCAAATAGTGTCAAAATTTACATAAAAGTGTTTTTTAAAAAAATACTATATTATTAATTGGTATTCTATTCCTAAAAATATAATGTTCTTTCAAAGGGATTAAAAACAATTATATATGTCATTAATGAACCACTTTGGGTTTTCTTGAATGTTTATAGTATTTTTATTAACCATATAATATAAAAATACAAAGAGACATGATAAATGTCAAACTATTTAACTAAGAGTTAAATCTAAAAGATAAGGTTAATATAGTGACCCAAACCTGTCTAAAACCTATTGGTTGAGTTGTTTCGACCCATAACCACCTTATAATTTAAATAATTTATTTTTGAGACATTAGAAACAGAACATTATTTTTTATAAAATAATATTTCAATCTTTTCCTATGGTGCCCCTCACCACTCTTATAAAAGGGAACTTCCCCTTCTCTCAAATTCATGCCTTCAGAACCATTCGGCTCGACTAACCCCCACCCAATTATACTCTCCACTTTTCTCCCTTCATCCTAGAGTCCTTCCTTTAGTCATAAAGCCAACCTAAGAATCCCTTTTGATAAAATTAAATGGAAGAACATAAAGAAGTGGTAAATATTTAATCACCTCTTTCATGTTTTTTTCTTCTTTCACTTCTTCTTTCCTTTTTGTTTCTCTTCTAAATCAATAACTCTAGTATCTTCTATATATTGTGATGTTATTATAATTATGGTAGAACAATATTCACTATTTTATCCATTTTTTGAATGACATGTAACCATACGTGCGTACGTAGGACTTACCGTCTCCACATCATGGTGTAGTTGTTCTTCAATACATTATTATTTGGATGGGTATAATAATGATGTATAATTGATGTGAATAATAAATATAAAATGATAATGATTCTTTATATATGATATACCATTCAATTATATATTATTTGAATATCAAAATAATGACATTGTTGCTCGTGTATATGTACGGATTACCGTCTCCACGAACACGATGAGATTCATTCTCCATCGTATCCATTCAAGAAAAATTTTCATTTGTTGATTTAAAATAATGGTTAAAGAATTTATATCATTCAATATATGAATAATATACATCCTATACATAACAAACATTACTTATGTAACAAAGCATATAAAGAAAAACAAACCATTTAACACCCAAAATGTTGATAATACTAAAATATTATTAACAAAGAAATATTAAAAGACCATATAAGATATCTTTTTAATGAATAGGATTCTTGTATAATTTAATAAAAAATATTTCACCATTATAAAGGATTTTAACCTAACCTCGACCAAGGGAAAGTACAAGGTAAGGGTTAATTTTACAATCTCTTTATTATCTATGGTTGTTTTTACGTAAGTATCTACTAGGACCTCTTTATAATCCACATCCATGTTTCTAAAAAATATATTTCAAAACTTATTTACTATTTACTAGAAAATTGGTTAAAGGAATTTATACCCTTTTTGAACTTATATGTTTTGAAAGGAATATTTCCTTCATTTTCCAAACAAGGTAATTTATGACCTTTTTTAAAATATTAAGGTAAGAATGTTTTTTTAACTTATACGGCGGTTTCGGTTATTCTCCGCTGTTATAACATCATCGGAGATTCCCTTACAGGCTTATAAGAATATTTTCAAAATAAATGTTTTCTTTTATAATTATGTATTATTAAATTATTTCTAAAAAAAGAGATATTTCTCTCAAATAGTTTTGATTTCAACTATGTCAACATCTTTTGATGGATTTTATACTTTATTGAAGTAGATTCATTATGATACAAATCATCCATATTGTATTGATGGTTTTGTGATATTTTTGACTATGGATGTGCTATTTTTATATCATTCATGGTTTATAGATAAGGTAATGACATTTTGTATGCTAGTTTAAATACGAATGTTTATTTATTTCAACCCTTTCATATGAGGAATGTATTGGACTTAGTAAGTGACGGGTGGAGCCTGCTATAACTCCCCGATGAATCGGTATGTCTCATGAGACAACTAGACGTGGAATCGGACGAGACCTTTCCTATTTTTGATATATCGTTTTGGTCGAGGCCTTAATCATTTTTAGACATCCTGCTCGAGGCCTTAAAAAATGTTTCAGAATGTCCGACATTATACATTCCCTAATTATGGAAATAATATTAATGGTTGATTTGGTAATTCGACTAGTATAATACCCTTGATTATGTTTTATTATGGCATTATTTACTCAGCTCATGTTCCTACCATAAAAGTGTTCATGTTTAGTATTGGTAAATGCATGTTTTTTAAATTATTCAACATGATTAATATTTATGTTATCTTATGCCGTATTGCTTACCCTTACTGAGCATTTTATCTCACACCTTTCTCATGATTCATTTTCCCAGGATATGAATAAGTTATTTATGAGTGACTTTCAGGAATAATCTAAGAGGCTTGTATGTTTCTAATGGAATAAATTAGTGTTGTATTTGTTTTGAATTTGTAATGTTGAACTTATGTATGAATATTGTTTCAAATAATACTAAACTGACCAGTATTTTGAGACATGATTTCCCTGTGATCATGCCAATGTAATGTAATATGGAACCAACTCTAGGTAACTAGGGTCAGGGCATTACAATCACCATCCCAATAGTTCCCATCAATCACCTTCTGAAGGTACCAGCTGACAGACTACTACATATGATACCCATGAATTAGAAATAGGGAAGACATATAGGGAAAGGAATGTTATGGATAACCATGAGTGGGATCATATCCCCACTCTTGCCGATGATATCTTCCAGAATATTTTGGTAGTAAATAGTGATCAGGCTCATATCCCACCTCACTTAGAACAACTAAGCATGTATATTATTACAGCAGGCATGAGGGAGGTATAGATTTTTATCCCCATTAATGAATTTGATCATCTTATTTGGGTGGAATAAGGAGGTTAGAAGTGGGATAATATATGTACTTCAATGAAATACCTATACTAATATATAGTGGAGATGAAAAATGTGAAGGCTTGTATCCCTGCGTGCATTCTGAAAAAATACTATTACATATTACAAACAGATGAGAACATTATCAGCATATTCTAAAACTGGAACCAATATAGGGAAAGATTAATATTTTTATCTTTACAGCCAGGAAAACTCAACACTCTGAGTATTTTATAAAATTGGTTTTATTGGAGCAAGAACACATTATTTCTCTTATCTCAGAGTATTATTGACATATTTTGGTAAAGAAAGAGGAATCGAATTGGGCTCATATTCCCACTTCAACTGGGGCTTACTAGGTGAGAGAGGTACATTCCTGTTGAACAAATCTGATGACGTATTCCACCGATCTAGGATCATGCTTATATCACCATTTTGGTTAGGGTTCACTAACTGAGATGTCATCATGCCTCTGCACATGATTATATTCATATCAAAGAAGAATAGTGTCATACTCTATAGGCCTAGGGTCGGGATCATATCCCCATTCTGGTCGGGGATAACCATGTGAGAATGGAAAATTACTCGATATAGGATCATATTATTGTCAGTGTATCTTCTTGGAATATTTTGGTAGATCACAGAAGCCATGCACATATTCCTACTTCTTCCAGTAAACGACTACACTGACATCCTTTGGAGGCAATACATGAGGAGGCTCACATCCCATCTCCCATTCATGATGTTTGTCAGCATATTTTAGTGGGGAATGTATATTCAGTCTAGGATCATATTTCTATTTCAACTGGGGATTACTATGTTAGAGTGGCACATGCCTTAGCAAAGGTTTGTACCCCTACCAAAAAATACTAGTGGGATATTCCAAATGCTCCGGATCGGTCTCATACTCCCATTCTGATCAAGGCTCACCAAGTGACAATTGAACTTTAGTTGGTATATACTAATTTTTCTGTCAATAAAGAGGAAGGTCGTTAGAATTTTCTATAAACTTCTCAGCAATAGGATCATACTCTCATTAAAACAGAAGGTTATAAATAATTTTTCTAAAACATCATAAAATAGGATCATATCACTACACAATTCTAGATGGTAGGTCAGAATATTCTATCCATGATGCAGAATGAGGATTATTTTCCTAGTCTTCTCAATGCCATTGTCCTTGATGTTGTTTGAGACAAATTATCAAGACCTCAAGTTTCCTTCAAATATTTAACTAAAGTATAAGATGATCATTACCATGATAGTCCTCCACGTAGTAGTGTGGATATGGATCTTATAGACTATACTCCTAAAATCCATCATAATCGAACTCCCCATGGTGATATCTACCACAGATAAAGAAATCCTCCACTTTCATGGAAACCTTAATATATAGAGGTATCCAAACCAAAAACTTCTCCATATAGGGAGGTTATTGAAACATCAAGCTAATAAAAATATAGTTCTCCCATCAACTTCCAGGAGCACTCCACTCTAGTCAACAGGTGACCCTAAAAACCATATTCTATGGTCTGGATAGATAGATTCATGTAAATATGATGAATAGGAGTCTAAAATTGACATATGGAGAGATTTAACTATAAAAAACTTCCCCACTATGTTCTGGACCCTCACTAATTCTATCTATGAAGTCCCAAATAAGATAGAAAAGGTGTGTGTGCCTTATCTACACCAAAATTTGTGGGCTAATCATCAGCGATTGAAGGGTAGACATCTTCCATATCCAGGGCATGAGTATCAGCTTAATCTCATCAATATAATCTTTTTTAGCTAGATATGGATTCCTTTTCAATATATTGGAACTCTAGAATGAAGTATCGTGGCTAAAGCCTATGTAGTGTTTGTCTTTTCACTATGAAAATCTCTGATGATTGGTTTCTATAGCATCACCAGATGTCTGTATCCGAGGATGTGAGAAATATCGATAATTGAACATCAAATGTATCTATAACAATAGAACACTTCAGATATTATGTCCTATAATGTCATATTTTCTAAAAAAGTTTAGGACTGAGTTACATGTGAGCCAGTTTGTCACTACAAAAAAATTCCCCTACTTCAACGAAGCCCAGTCAACACGAATGGTGGAAGAGGAGAGCCAAAAACTACTATGAATTGGTCCCCCTTAAGCAATGGGAATAAATCATGGACATTAAAACCAAATTTTCTATCAACTGAACGACAGCCTGTAAAGAACAGTCTATTCAAGAGCATCCATTTAACCCAACTCCCATAATATCATATCTCCATCATATAAAATGCGATGAAATAGTAGCTATTATAGTATAAATCTAAGAGAATACCTATCTCAATAGTTTAGGGAATATCTACCATGACCTATATGTCTCGAATATTCAATTCTCAAGAGGATTCAGGATATATCATCAGCAAATTCAAAAAAACCTCATCCCGTGGGGCTAGGGGTGTTCATATTTAATCACCATCACCAATCTCATCATCCCTCTGAGAGAGTCTTGGGGAAATAAACAGTGATTTCAAATAAACCACATTCCACTAGTTTGGGGCATTTATATCCCAATTTCTATCCCACGAGTCATCAAATACATGACTAGAAACATTGGATCCTCAAAAATAGGATCAATCAAAACTTATTGAGGCCTTGTATAAACAACATCCCATTAGGATAGGAGAATTTTCATCATCATCGTCACCACATAAGGAATAATTATTATCCTAGTTTGGAGATAAATATCAATGATCGACATCCCATATATTCCTCCCACCACAAGACAAATCTCTTCAATTTGAGGTCCATTTGTTAGTCATGACCTAAAACACCCTCATGGTCATTACAGATAGGACAATATAGGTGGAGCATACAAAACAAATGAAATCAGTCCCTTCTACATTCGAGGATGGCTTATCCCCCACCAGTCATGAACTTAGTTAAGTAAATCTGGTAACTGAATAAGACCCAAAAACTACACTGATTATCACCAGCATTCCCCATGAAGAGAAAGATGTGTACATTCCATTTCTAAAGAAGAAAAGATATGTGTTCACTTTGAACTATATAGAATTTCCAAAACTAAATCCAAATGTGGCTACACACCATCTTAGCCTACTCGATGAACATGAAAGATTAAACTAAGCATACAAGAGGATGACACCCTCTTATGACACCAATTCAGAGCTGGAAGTTGATAAATTAATCAAAATCATTATTATCTAAGAATTGAAATACCCATGATAGATTTCCAACATCATCCCCATCAAGAAAAAAACCGGAATATTAGGGTATACATTGATTTCAATTCCCTTAATTGGTTTTTCAAAAATGATGACTTCCCATAGCCAATCATGAAGCTCTTTATTAATGCAAATCCTAGTTTCTAAGACCTTTTCCTCATGGATGGGTATTATGGATACATTCAAAAAAATATGGACCCTACATATGAGGAATATAATACCGTAAGAGCACCTTAGGGAATCTTTTTCTATCAGGCCATTCCTTTTGGGTTAAAGAAAACTAGTAGTACATATCAATGCACTATGCATCATATCTTGAAATTGTTCTTAGTAAGAAAATATAAATTCTATGACAATGACATAATTTTCATATCTATATAGTTATGTGATCACTTCATGATCTTAAACAATATTTAAAAATCTATGAATTCACATTCTAAAGATGAATCCACTAAAATTATCCTTCAGGGATACATTAGGGAAGTTTTATTTCATTTTTGTATGCCACCACAACATTCTAGTTAACCCCTAGAAGACTAGTTATATTTTAAAATTTTCACCCCACAAAAAATTCAAATAACTAAGAGGCCTATAAGGGAACCTCACCTAAATTTGGTTTTTTCATGGCCAAAAAGGTTGGAAGTACTCTCCCCTTCACCATGATAATGAAGAAGGGAATCACCTACCAATGGGATATTGACTATTAATAATCCTTTGAAAGAATCAAGAATTATCACCTACACCCACCTGTTCAAATTCCCATGGTGTAAGGGAGGCCACTCATCTTGTATGTGGACTCTATGAAATTCCTACTGGGTTCCCTCATTGAAAAAAAAAACAATGCATATACCAAGAACAGTTTCTATTACCTCGGTCGAACAATGATAGGTACTAAGACCCGATACTTGGATATGGAGAAGAATTTCCTTTCACTCATATTCACTGTGAAAAAAAATCCATTACTTATGGCCCCAAAAAGTCTATATGGTATATTTTATTGATATTATCACTTACATCATTGGCCTTAGCATGCTAACTGGGCATCATGCTCAATGAGTGGTCATTCTAAAACAATAATACGTCCAGTTCGTGTTGCAAAAGGTGTTGAAATAGAGATCCCTGGCTAATTTCCTCCCAACAAATCCCACCTTGGAAAATAAATTGGTGGATAATGATCTCCTAGATGAAGGGTCTTTTATTCCCCTGACAAACGCCATACATGGGAGATGTATTTTGATAGTGCCTCCTAAAATCCATTGAAAAAAGTATTGAAGACCCAAATCTCAATCAGGTTGGCTTAGAAATTGTATTTGTATCTCTTGAAAAAAAAATTATCTTACTCGTTCTCACTATCAAAAGGCTACAGAATACTGAGGCAGAATACTAATCCCTCATTTCTTGGTAGGAACTAGCACTAAAACTATAGATATCCTACATTAATATCAAAGGGGATTCAGAACATGTGATAAAAAAGATCAATTATGAATATGAAATCAAAAAATAATAATTTTCCCCTATCACTATTTGCGTCAAGAGAATAATAGAAGAGTTCCCTTTGGATCCCACATTTCATCATGTTCCCCAGTCATAGAATGATCTTGCCGATGCATTGGCTACTACAACCACAGTCTTGGCTGATCCTGATTAGGTGGAATCAATCTTCTATATCACACAACAAATAATGGTCTTTCCAATCATAATTTGTGATATAGAATAAATAATTTAGTTCAACACCACCCCATAACATAATGAACTGATATCCACCCTACATGGATGAATTCCATAATTTGTTATCTCCAAAATAGAGTTCTCTTGATAGACCAAGCTAGAAGGTAACAAATTTAGTGTTCTCCAATGAACATTACACTATGGTATAAGAAAAATGAACAAAAATATCTCTTAAAGTGAGGATCTTATGGAATCATTATCATATTAATATTATAAATATATATTCACACCGTCATGGAATAAGTCCACCCAGGATCCTGCAATGCTCATCAGTTTGGGACACAACTATCCCCCCTAATTAGGTTTTTGGGTTATTACTAGAAATCATGATACATGACTGTGTAGAATTCACCATGAAATTTAATGAAATCTTGATCTATTAAAACTTCATCCATCAACCCATAGAATTTTTATATTAATATAAATATTCCAGTCCATTTTCCATTTGGGGAATGGATTTTGTGGGGAAATATCCCCCAACCACAACTAAGTAGTTCAAATATATCGTTACTACTACAGCCTTATTTTCCAAATGGGATGTGGCAATACCCCTCATGGAATTTGCGATGAAGAGTATCTTCAACTTCATAAAATCTTATATCATAACTAGTTTTGGAGTCCCTCACACAATATTTATAGGCAAGGGCACCAAATTCACTTCTAAATATTTGAAGAAAGTGGACCAGGTGTACAATATTGAGTCCAATCACTCATCTCGCTATCATGTTGTGAAAAATGGATAGATAGAGGCATTAAACAATACCCTTTTAAATATACTCAAGAAGATAGTGAACAAGGATAAAAATTCCTAGGCAGACAAGACCCTCATTGTTTTAGGGGCCTACCATACCACCATGCATACTACAACACAAGAAATGCCACAATCATTGGTGTACGGGAAGGAGGAAATGATACCCATAGAATTCAAGCTGTATTCTTTCAAAATATCAATTTTTTAATAGTTATCAGATGATGAGAAGTCAAAAAAGTGGCAATATGAATTATAGTGTCTCGATGAGAACATGTTACATATAGTGCTCAACCTTGAATTCAATCAGAATTAGATCACATAACCCTTTAATAAAAAGTTTTTCCTCCATTCATTTCTCATAGAAGAATTGATGATGGATCTTAGGATCATAATGATACTAGAAAAGAATCCCCCAATGTTGGAACCCAATTGTAAAAAGAATTCTGTTATATATAAGTTCTATCACATTGAATCTTACACATTTTCCATAATGGATGGGGAGTGTGTCACACCCCCCACCAATGCGATGTTTCTTAAGAAATAGTTTTAATAGCTATCATCATGTGACCAAAATCCTAAACACATGATATTAAACTGACCAGAATAATCATAGTTACATGATATTAAACTATAAAAGATCATCCTAGATCCACGACGTTACATTGAAAAATATCATCCTAGTAGAAAGACGTTAAATTGAACAACATCCCAAGTCCTATTATCTATACATTAAACTATACATCATCCCATGTACTAACCACGTGCCACTAAATTTTATGGATCATGTTCTCACCACATGAAATTAAACTACTTAAGAAGCACCAACACACTATTTACCCACTACAAAAGAGATTGATTTGTGCGAAGGATAAAATTTCATTATCCCTTGGCAAGTTTTATATCTACATAGGGAATTTCTTAATCCAAGAACTTTATTTTTCTTGATTATTATCATCATAGGATATTTAGTGATGCCCAAACCTCTATTATTATCTTGAGCCACAATATTCCTTTACTTTCATGTTGATTAATCCTCATCCTTACCACATGAAATTAAATTATGTGGAATATTTCCTTATCGTATGACATAATACTACACATATCCACAGTGTTACTTCCTCATTAAATAGGATGACTAACATCATCAATGCAAGGCATTAAACTACATGTCTAATTTCCTTTTGGAATTGAATTAAACTACACTTGTTTTATAAAACAATACAAGGAATGATTCTCATTTTCAATGAGATATGTAGGGATGCCCCGATCCTATATCTAGGTATAGCCACCAAATGATACCAATTTTCCCTAACCTATCATTAATTTTGTATTCATGGTTATAAGAATCCTTTCCATTCCTTTTTTCTTACACCAAGCATAGCTCGGGTGAGTTTAGGAGTTTTAGTGAGGTCTTCCATGAAAAACATGGAACGATAGCTCATGAATGGATCACCATGGTCTTGAATGAAAGACCTTAAAAGGAATTCAATGAGTCCTCTCCATAGGATTTTAATCTAAAGAGTTTATTCCATTTACATAACATAGGATTGAACATTCCTCTAGACCTCCCCCAAGAGAACTACAATTATTGGTGATTAGTCTCTTACCACACCACAATTTAAGAACTTCGTGTTACTTGACTCCCGAAATCACATGATACATAGTGACACCCAAATATCCATCACCGGGCCCATTCACAAAAAAAATAAACATAAAAATCCCCCCTCTATGAATATAGGGTATACTTGTGTAAAAATATTATATTTCAAGAACTATGTGTGTCTTGAATCCTATCATCATAGGATACATAGTGGAACCTCACTAATAGAAAACTAACATATACCAATAGTTTGAAACTGTGGGTATTTCCCCCAAAATGGTGGGCAACCGAGGCATCAATATAGACCTATACAAAGGATGTTTAACAAAATATGGGTATAGTTCATAGAAATTATGGAATACTGACGAAGCTTTGTCGTGTGCGCTCTCAAAAATATTTATACTAAATGCAGCACAGTGGCTGACCTAGGTCGTTCTCTTGAGGAGCTTTTGTGGATAATAAATCACTACTTCTAGTCCACCTAATCTAATTATTTTTGTTGTTTAATATTTTATGAAATAAATGTAATTTATTAAAATAAATGAAATTCATAAATCAGAAGAAACTAAAATTTAATTCTAAATTACCATGCAATGCTAAACAGAATTTAATTAGGGAAGAAAGGAAGTTCTCCCGAGAGAATATTCAGGGAGCACCTTCATTGGCCAGTTTCAAATATTCTTAGTGTACACACTCCATCGTATGTGTGCACACTTTATTCTACACCGGTTATGAATGAAATTATACTTAGCGATCGCCAAGCACACCTTCCATCCACCTCCTCAATCGAGGGAAAATGGTTGTGGATTAAGAAGTTAACCATTAGACAACCACAGTGAGGATTAAACCCACTATAAATTATCCTTATAAATAACTCAAAGACTATTAAGAAGATGGTATTGGGTTCAAGAACCTGATTACTCCCTTGGGATATTCTTCTTATTAGAAACTCATGATCATGAGTATTATAGTTCACGATGGTAAGATGAGAGTAAGAGAAGAGGGTGAATCGGTGGACACAAAAATAAAAACAATGCAAGAATTTATTAGAAATATAAATTACAATTGAAAACTAAAAATAATGAAATAAAATAAAATTAAAAATAATGGTGGAAGTTTTTTGGCTGGTCTCCATCGGTGTAGATCTCCTCCTTGGTGCCTTGAAGGATGGATGGAGAATGGGATGCTTTGAGGAGGAGGTGATGGCCTCCTTTTCTAGGCAGAATTTGACCCTGAAAGTAGACGCGTTTTAGACCCCATTAATGACCTCTTCACGCCTTCCACCCTTCATTAATGTTGTTCATAATTATATTGGTAGTCTCTCCTCAAAAGTTCAGCTAATTTTAGAATCGGATGAAGGAGTTATGAATTTTTCATTCTCGGTTTCGGTTTCTGAACGAAGCTTCTAAGATGGTTCCTCCAAATGTATTTCATTTAATGGACTCCTTAATGACTTCCAAACATCCCCAAATTTCTTTTAGAGTCTTTAATATATGTCCTAGTCCTATCCCAGGTATAAACACATCATTTAGATATGTGTAGCCAGATTTTGATGTCCGTTATGTTGGGTGGGTCCACGTTGTCCGCCCGGAAAACTTCCCAACTTCAATTAATTTTTAAACCCTTAAGATGACCGAATCAGCTCCTGGTCCAGAATAGATAAATGAAGGAAAACAAATAAGGATTCTAAAAAAATTTGAATTATAAAATTTTAAATTTTATTTTTCCTTAAATGACCAAAATAACCCTGACTTAAAATTATGTCAAAAATCCAGAATTAGTCGTTTTTCACATTTGGGCTCAAAATAAAACTAAAACCTAAAAGCATGACAATTACCCATCCAATAACACTTTTGTGGGATTATAAACAATTATTTACAGTATAGAATATATGAAAATGTGAGCTTCATCACTCCCCCACACTTAAACATTTCACTCCTGGGCAATCATCATACATCCAAATCAATTTCCACACATCAATCAAAAATGAGAAAATATCAATGATTTTATCCAAAATAGAATTCCATCATGTTTCAAATATGAATAATAATTATCTATTATTTTCATTTCAATCACTAAAATTTGTTCAACCTCATAAATCAATCCATGGCCCAATCACAACCTATCTCACATTGAATTTTATGTCACTCTTCACTCAAGAGAAATTGAATCTATAGTTATACTCATACTTGAAAATCGCATGTATCACCATAGGTTTGTGAAAATTATCATTTCTCCATAGCGTGAAACATGAAAATGAATTTAATCAAGAGGGATTTAATTAACGTTTGAAATGATTTGGTGGCTTAGGGTTGGTGGGAAAATTGTTGAAAAAATTTTCAGGCTAGAAAGGGGAGGTTTGACTTTTAAGTACAATGCATGATTAATTCAAGTGAAAACACAGGAAATTACTCACTCAATACCACTTTTAAATTTTAATAACAACCCCACTCCTCTTTATGACATGGTACATGAGTCAATAAGTGATTATAATGAATGATATCATCTAAGTTCTCCTTAATGTTTTTTCAATGCTCTAGAAAGGCACAACTTTATTTTTTTTTTTTCTTTTTTTTATGGAGGATGAGCTGAAAATTGAATACAATGAATGAATGACAATTCATTCCCTTTATGTTTTTGGGAGGGACATGAGTCATAAAAGAATGTACGATGAGGAATTCAAGCTCATCTCCATTTTTTTCTTTTTTAGGAGAAATGGATGATACAAATAAAGCACAATGAAATGATGACACATGCCCAATTCTCTTGTTATCCACTGCCCAAAGTATTTACACACACCTATCATCACCCATAAATTATACACATCCCAATGAACGCACACGAAAGTCCCTTCCCCCACACTCAAACTTTAAATATCCATGCAAAAATACTAAAAGTGCGGGTATGTAAGGAAAAAGTGGCTTGTAATGTGGCTTAAACCTATAAGCCAATTCATGGCATCTAAGGGCTTACGAAGGATAAATTTAACGGTGGGTCTCAAGATAAAATGTGGCTAGGAAAAGAGATTCCTCAATCATTTCAAATAAATTTCATCAAATCCAAATCTTCGAAAGAGAATTATTCACAAATTCTAGTTCTCACACAAACTTCAAGTTTCCCTCAAGAAAGTGTGGGTATTAGGAATAATATATAAAAGTGGTTTAGAATACCTCACAGGATTGGAAAATTATTTTGAGTCAGTGTTTCATGGGCATGGATTTGAAAAATTAGTCAAACTCATTAATATGCTTGAAAATCCATTTCATGGGAAAATAATTCATATCAACAATCATTTAAAATCCATTATTTCAAAAATCATTTCAACTCTTTAAAAATCAATTGATGTGTGAAAAGTGATAAGAATATTCATTAAAGCTCAAAAATCCTAAAATATAATAAACCAAAATGAAAAGCACACAAGAAGAACTAAGCAGCTTGACACTCCCCCACAAATAAATTTAACTACCCCTTATTTCAACTCAACAAAATATAAATATAGAGGTATAAATTCAAAGGGATGGAAAGATACAACCTGACATTATTTTAGAGGTGGATTCCTTGAGTTAAGCTCCAAGAAGCAGCAACTTTAAAACTACATGAAAGTAATGAAAATACATAAGAAAAATAAATAAAAAGAACGATAAATGGAATATAAAAGAGATAATGCTTGGTTTAGACCCCCAAGAGGGTGCTAGGTTTTTACTGCCCCTAGTCAGGTAGTTTCAGTAGATTATCCCCAATCAGAAGGTGGGTGTGGTTTCATTGAGATGAACCACCACATGTGAGTTTTCCCGATATCCATGTGTAAAACCTGAAAGTAGATAACCCCAAATAAGATTATAATGTTCCCAACCCCCAAGAAAGAATAAATAAGAAATTTGAGGTTTGAAGTGTGAGGGAATAAAAGATAAGGGTTCTCCCTGTTAAATTCGGTGGTGTCCTCCTCCATATGGTATGCAAATTTTTGTTGAGGAGGTAGTCGCACCACCACCAGATTCTTCGGCTCTTCTTCCTCGATTACCACCACTTTGGTGGTATCATCATCAAAATACAAGGCCTGATCCATTTGTGTTGTATCTGAAATTTTAGGAAAGGAGAAGTCAGAAAACAATTTAGCTTGAATAAGATTAAAACATGCAGAATTAATAAATAAATCTTCCCTTTCATATAATTCATCTTGGTAATTGATCTCTTCAGGCATGACCATTGGAAACTCAATCTCAGCAGGTGTGTCTTCTTATTTATCTTCCAAAGAATGAGAGAGGTAGAAAGTGTCTGATGTTTCATTATCAAGTATGGGAAGATCATGTTTCAAGTTATCTTCAACAAATTTATTCCAAGATTCTTCCAAAAAATGTTGACCTCTCATCAGTGCATCAGTTGGAATGTGTACTTTTGGGACCTCATCAAGGAATGGTTGAGTTCGGGATGATGTGATTAATTATTTTAGTAGCTCCTTCTCACCTTCCTTGGGTTCTTTAGCATAAAAAATGATGGGTGAAATATCTTCCACCACTCGTTCTAGTTCAGGTTCCGGCTTAGGTTCGGGTTGTTCTTGGGATGCGGATACATATTCTGCAATCAATTCAATTTGGCTCTTCCGTTTTTGAACTTTATCACTAATTATATGAAATTGAGAATCATGTTCATTGAAAACATTTTCTGGCACATGAGATTGTTCAGTCCATGAATAAAAATTTGAATTGAAAGACATCATGAACAAAAAAGATTTTTTTTAGTTTTTGAAATTTATGATTTTTGTTGTTTTTTTAATGAAAGAAAAATTATTTACTCAATGTGAATAAAAAATACTGAATTAAAACCACTTGGCTCCCTGGCAATGGTGCCAATTTGATGAAGCTTTGTCGTGTGCACTCTCAAAAATATTTATACTAAATGCAGCACAGTGGTTGACCTAGGTCGTTCTCTTGAGGAGCTTTTGTGGATAATAAATCACTACTTCTAATCTATCTGATATAATTCTTTTTGTTGTTTAATATTTTATGAATTAAATGTAATTTAATAAAATAAATGAAATTCATAAATCAGAAGAAACTAAAATTTGATTCTAAATTACCATGCAATGTTAAACAGAATGTAATTAGGGAAGAAAGGAAGTTCTCCCAAGAGAATATTCAGGGAGCACCTTCATTGGCCAGTTTCAAATATTCTTAGTGTACACACTACATCGTAGGTGTGCACACCTTATTCTACACCGGTTATGAATGAAAATTCTACTTAGAGATTGACAAGAACACCTTTCATCCACCTCCTCAATCAAGGGAAAATGGTTGTAGATTAAGAAGTTAACCATTACACAACCATAGTGAGGATTACACCCACTATAAATTATCCTTAAAATTAACTCAAAGAATATTAAGAAGATGGTATTGGGTTAAAGAACCTGATTACTCTCTTGGGATATTTTTCTTATTAGTTACTCATGATCATGAGTATTATAGTTCACGATGGTAAGAAGAGAGGAAGAGAAGAGGGTGAATCGGTGGACACAAAAATAAAAACAATGCATGAATTTATTAGAAATCTAAATTACAAATGAAAACTAAAAATAAATAAATGAAATAAAATAAAAAGAAAGGGGGAAGATTTTCGGCCAGCCTCTCTCGGTGGAGATCTCCTCCTTGGTGCCTTGAAGGAATGGATGAAGAATGGGATGCTTTGAGGAGGAGGTGATGGCCTCCTTTTATAGGCAGAATTCGACCCCCAAAATTAGACGCGTTTTAGACCCCGTTAATGACCTCTTCGCGCGTTCCACCCTTCATGAATGATGTTCATAATTAACTTGGCCGTATCTCCTAAAAATGTTAACTAATTTTAGAATCAGATGAAGGAGTTATGAATTTTTCACTCTCAGTTTCTGTTTCTGAACAAAGATTCCAAGATGGTTCCTCCAAATGTATTTCATTTAATGGACTCCTTAATGACTTCCAAACTTCCCCAAATTTCTTTTAGAGTCGATAATATATGTCCTAGTCCTATCCCAGGAAGAACCACATCATTTAGATATGTGTAGGAAGAGTTTGATGTCCTTTATATTGGGTGGGTCCACGCTGTCCGCCCAGAAATATTCCCAACTTCAATGAATTTTTAAACCCTTAAGATGACAGAATAAGCACCTGTTCTAGAAGACAAAAATGCAGGGAAAAAAATAAGGATTATAAAAAAATTTGAATCAGAATATTTGGAATTTTATTTTTCCTTAAATGGCCAAAATACCCCTGACGTAAAATTCTGTCAAAAATCCAGAATTAGTCGTTTTTCACATTTGGGCTCAAAATAACACTAAAACCTAAAAGCATGACAAATAACCATCCAATAACACTTTTGTGGGATTATAAAAAATTATTTACAGTATAAAATATATGAAAATGTGAGCTTCATCAAATACCAAGGATTTTGTTTAAACTGTAGGAATAAATATATACCTATGGTTTAGAGAACCATGGGTATAACTATATAATATAAAATAGCAATAACCTATACTCATGGTTCTCTAAACCATTGGTACAGATCCCATTCCCTTTTCACATCCCCCTATATCCCCTTAAAATTCCCTTTACATCCCCCCTACAACCCCCTTCATAGCCCCCATACTTCCCCCTTCCATCCCCCTTCAATCCACATTCTAGCAACCTATATCCCCCTTCGCATCCACCCTATATCCCCCATGCATCCCCCTTTTAGCCTCTTCCACCTCCTTCTTAGACCCCCTATATCCCCCTTCATATCCCCTTTCGTCCCCCTCCACAGCCACTTTTAGCCCCCTTCCTGACCACTTCACAGCCCCCCTATAACCCCCTTCATATCCCCTTCTATCCCCCTTCACATCCCCTTCTAACCCCCTTCACATACCCCTTGAAGTAGTTCTAATAAATTTATGAACAAAATCATATATCTAAATTCATTAGAGAAGGTTAAAGGACTAATTAGAGTATTACTAACAGTTTCAGTTTAGAGGAATAAGAAATAAAACTATAAAAGTATAACATTACTGTATCTAACTAGTTATATTTTTGAAGAGGAGGTTTGGGAGAAGAGTGATAAAGTTTCATGTCAACATCTAGGTAGAAGATGATAATGTTCTATGGAGTAATTTAAAATTGTAATTATCCTCATCCAATTTTTTTTTGATTGATAGAAAACAAAACATATAAAGAAGAAAGAGAGAGGGAAAAAGGTAGAGATTAATTTAGAGTCAACTAGATATGTAGATGCAAGGTATCATAAATAGATAAGGATAGGGAAAAATCATCACATGTTAGAGATGATACAAATCATGAATCAATCTCAAAGTTTTATCAAACACGAGGCATCGACAAGTTTTTGAAAGAGATCAAATGTGAAAAAGACAACCTACAAGTGGTTTAATGATCCCATACTCATGGGTTCTAATAACTGTTATTGAAGGGTATATGGATTAGTTGTATACCAAAGGGAGAGTACTAATTATCTAAATCTGGAATGTGGTGATTGTTTTTGAATTTGATGGAGCTTCAGACCACCTTTCAAATGCGGATCTTAGTTTAATTAAATCCAACATTTTAGCTATTTGAAATAAGTGGGATGGTTTCAACAAGAATATAAAGTACAGTTACCTAATAATAAAATAATATTTTTTTTCTCAAAAAAGGGCGATTATAGATGATAAATCTACCCTTTTGGTGTTCAGTGATAAATAGAGATAATGAAGTGGCAAATATAAAGAAAGAGATAGTTTTCATTTTATTGAAAAAAGGGTAGTATGCATAATGAATTATAAATGTACACACTGTGAGGGAGTATAATTTTTGGTATTATTATCAAAAAATACAAAGGGAGGGTTGGTTTAAATCATTAGGTTTTGTTCTTTATTTATTGAAAAAAATTAATTTTTTTTAAAAATAAGTGAAGATCATCATGGTGGAATTGCTGACAATGACTGCAGATTTGGATTTGTTGTTGACATGGTTGATTTATGAGGATACATTGAATACATGGTGATATTTGAAAAAATATGTATTTGGTTATGACACATGGGAACCACATTTGGTGGAGAATGAAAAACAATAATATACATGGAATTGGAGTCTGGGGATGATCATGAAAGTTCAGGTGAGGATGGATTGAAGCAACTATAATAGCTAAGTGGATTAAATTGTTATAGAATAGGGATATGTTTTTTAGTAGATAAATCTTTAGATTGGTATCCAATATTTGGAGTTTGATAATCAATCTGGATTTGATGGAACACCATAATATTATAGTTGAAGAGTTGGATAAAACATTGCATTATTTGGAAAAGACTAATGGATGTTTGGTGAAGGAAGATATTATAATGCAACAATAGTTTCTATCATACTACAATGGATTTAATGTAAGAAAAATATAATGATATATAATATTATTTATGCATAGGCCATGTTGTAAGAGTATATGCGATAGTGAAAGGATAACTATAGATGAATAAATAAATATGGTGTTGGAAGAGTGTTTTTATGTGAAGGAAGAGAAAAAGATGAAACCTATTCTAGGTATGAAAAATATACAGTGATGAATTATTTTATGCCTTATGAACGAAGATAGTAATGTGAAACTGGTCTTGTATAAGTGTAAACCAAGGTTATGTCATAGTAAACCTCTCCAAAACCAGCCATGCATAAAAAGAACTCAAGTTCATGTAATAAACACTACTTGAGTGCCACACCATGACTAATATAATTACATCATAACGAGAGATCAATTAGATAATATAGTTATTGAAGTGACGGTTGTGTGATTGATTCAGGCTAAAAACAGATCGTTGAGAAATGGGTGCAGTTCTGAAACATGAATATATATTGTATCACACTACAATAAAATTTCTTGTCCAATCCAAATGGTATTTGGAGAAGAGTAAAAAAATTTCACACCTCAAAATTCTAGTTGCGTCATGAGGATTGTGATATCTTCACCATAGAATGAAAAAGTATATAATAATGAAATATAACGGAACATCACAACTAGAAGACCACACCACAATAGGTTAAAATGTTTTGAATATTTGAGTGGATCATGCTATAGTTTTCATTTAATTTTAAAAAAGATTCATCCATATTTTTTTGATTTTTTATTCAATCAATTTCCATGTCACATTTAAGGTTTTATTTATTAAATTTCGATTAATTAAAAGTGGATCACATTTTAGTGAGGAATTTAATGTTGTGAGGAGTCATTTTCAATAATATCTTGAAGATTTTATTTTAATTTAATGTGATAAAGAATTGTATTTATATTTAGGGGTTTGAATCAACTTAAAGAGGTGTGTTTTGAAAACTCTAAATAACTAGGACACATGGCTTAATCCTGGAGTATTAGAGGAATGATTTTTTATCCCAACCATTCATTAAAGGGTTCATATTTTTAAGTGCATCATGAAACTTCACACAATAGTTTTGGTGTTAAATATACAGATAAAATATTATCATATCCATTTTTATATAACAAAAAAGAAAAAAAAAATCATATCTAGTTTACACAGAGGATAAGATATTCCAGAAGAATAGATTATTTCTATTACTATATCTGGTTTGTTGGAGGAAGAGACTTGAAGATGAATAATTTCTATTGAAATATACAATTGCTGAGGAATTATATTAAAAAGGGATTATTCTGATGTTAGATAATCTTTATATGGAAGAGGTATTGTTGCTATTGTATTCATTTATAAGATAAATAATATACCCTAATACCAAAATGTCATTCCCATATATCATTATAATTCATATACTTAACACCTTATAAGAAAAATTTCACATCCAACTTTAGAAGTTTGGATGCACAACATTGTAAAACATAATAGAGAATATATTCAAGAATCAATGATGTAAGGTGAATTAGTAACTTATTTTGATACAAAATTAACCTTCATGTCTATAAATCTTTGACGATACCCTCAACTATATAAACTATTAAAAACCTTCCCTATAGAAGTGTTTTAATGAGATGAATAGAGAGTTACCCTTGGGTGAGGAGTGTAAAATCCATAAACCTTATAAAGACAGTGTGTCTTAGAATGAATTGATCATGATCAAAAATTATATCAATATAAAGTGAGTATAATGTATTTTTACTCTTGGAAAAATCTTCAATGTAGCCCAGTGCGGGCAAACCATGTAAAATAATCTTGTGTTTTGGTTTTAAAACATGTGATGTTTTTTTTAAATTAGTTTTGGAGACTTTTTAAAATAACCATGTACTGTATACGACTTATGTTTGAATTGTGAAATGATTTCAATTTGATTTTGGATGAAATAAGGATCAATTTTAATGGTTCCTTGGTTATTAAAGTGTTTATTTCATAAAACCTTTATTTTCTTAGTAAAAATATGTGTTTTTCTCTTATGAAAGGAAAATATGGTGGGATTTCAGGGACATTACCACAAAAGGGTCTATTTCTCATGTCGTTTTCTGTGATCCCCTCCATCGGAAATAAATATTATAAAAGTAGAATGTTCTACATTGGGTTTTTTTGAGGTATTGTTTATTTTAATCCCCTACTCATGAATTTGGCTGATGGTTTGATCATTTAGGGTCATTTTTCTTTTGAAATATCTCAGGAGCTCTACTTTGGGAATCACCACAAAGGAATAATTTCCCACACCAATAATTAATTAAAATAATCATAGAATATAAATAATATTTCAGCATGACCCATCCGTATGTCGTACATTCATGCCAAAGGAAAATAAAAAAATAGAAGGAACATAGTAAATGAAGACAAAATGAAACAACTTATTAATACCTCAACTACCCCAATCTCTCTACCCTAAAAAATAAAAGTGTGTGGATGCCTATAGTTCTATTCTGGACCCCTTCATAGAATATAAGTACCTTCCATCCATAGAAAGTGGTAAAAGGCTTAAATGGCCCATGTGATAATGAAAATGAAAAAAAAACTAAAGATCAACTTACCTATCTTCTATGATTAAACAAGTCACCTCTAAAAATATAAGAACCAAAATACCCAATGGGTCCAATCATGTTTCTACAAGAAAGGGGAAAACAAATCCAATTTTTAAAATTTTATTGTCAAATAGTATAGTCATGTTAATTAATACTTACTCTTCATATTAATGGTTTTTAATCATTTGGGATTGAGTTTGTTTATAAAATTTTCATTAGATTTGTTTTATCTTGTTTATATTTATATTATCATGTAAAATTTCATTCATTTGGGTTCTAATATACTCAATTTGATTAAATTTTGTTCATATCATCTTGGTTTAGTTTGGATTAGTTCATGTTAGTTTTGGTCATATTGGTTTGAATTCATTATTTTTGGTTAAATTTAATTTATAATTTTTATATCATATTAGTTCAAGTTAGATAAGCTTTACATGATCCAATTTAGTTTCATTCAATTTTTTCTATTTTTTCTATTTTTACTATTTTTTCTATTTTCTTGATTTTTATCACTCAGAACTATTTTTATTGATCTGATTTACATTAATTTCAGTAAGGTTCAGTTAGTTTGTGAATTTTTTTCTAAAAATGTTTCATTTTATTTTTTATTTGTTTTTATCCTATCTATTATGGATCAGGTTTCATTGATTCAATTTTGATTCGATTCAATAATGTTTGATTCTACTTGGTTTATGTCAGGTTATCATGGGTTTATGCATTTCAGTTCTTTTTGGAGAGGTAAAATTTTGGTTTGGTTTGGTTTGGTTTTTCATTCTACATGCAACAATTTTTTTATAAAGGAAAATCATACCCATGATCCCTAAACATCATAAATCAAAATAAATAAAAACCCACAAAATTTTCTCTATAAAAAACAATAAAAATTATTCACATTATAACAATAGACATGTTCTATGTCAAAGATATAAACATATACTATAGGAAAATAATAGACTAGGTCCAAGCTAAAGTATATAAAAATTCAACAAAAATAAACCATATTTCACATGCTTTATATGTATTATTATAACCCCATTCTAGTATTATAATAATAACCATGATGTGTAAACATGAGAAATATATTAAACTATCCATAAAAGATAATATAATACTAAAATAAATTATGATTATCTCAATCCAAAGGAAGAACATGTATGAAATTTTAAATCTTTAATACATACTAGGGAGATGTTAAATGAAATTATTGTCATGTCAAACACAATAATATCACACATGGTATAGAAAACACAAATGAGGCATATACTAGAGGACAACTGTAGTGTTTAGAATAAATGTATCAAAAAGTTATCAATAATAAAAAGTACAAGGTTGTAATGTATTATTTATCAAAAATGGATAATATATTTTAAATCGCCACTTCATTAATTTAAGACTTCATATTTATTGAAAAATGTATCTCCTATAAAACTCATAAGTAAATTATTTTTTTGTTATAATTTCCCAAGACCTAAAATAATGTTTGGAAACCAACTTCTTCAATCACTATTTTAGTAAAGTTTTAAAAATAAAATTTTAGAATAAATTGGTTTATAAGATAAAAAATAAAAAATAAAAAGGTAAAAAGAGTGAGTTAATTTACAAACACATTTTGATAAAACATCTAAAGGAATTAGTTTAACTAGGAAAGTGTTTTCAAAAGGATCCAATTACAAAATATGGGTTTTAAATAACATATTTCTCACCTAAAAGCTTATAAAAACCATTTTAATTATCAAAAACCCATAAATATTTTTAAAACCAAAACCATTAGTTTTTTTAGGTCAATTAAAATACTATTACTTTATCGATCCAATCACTACATTACAACAAAATAACTATCTTAGCCCGAAGTGTTGTGTAGTTCACTGACTTACAGTTTAGTTATGTTTAAATGATAAAATGTGATTACCTTATAACAATAATGAATTATTCACATGTGAATGTTGATATTTCCATTAAAATATATCTAATGCATTTATTTTTTTAAAAGGAATATATATTCATAAATAATATTTTGTAATAAATATGGACACTTGCATATAATTGACATTCGAGATAACTTATCCAAGTCTTTGAATCAAATCACTTAATAGAAGTTTTAAAAAAAAAATAATATCATGCATTTTCTGTCATCTATTGAAATCATACAAGGAATCCCTAAATATATAGAGTACACAAAATTATTGATTTAAAACAATGAATTGTATACATGTGAATGATTAGAGTTGAAAATATATGAATATCATTATACATTATCATTTCCATTAATTATCATTCATATACCTCTTTTATAAATACTTTAAAATGCATCTCATGTTGATATGAATGCCACAAAATCCTTAAATAGAACTAGTGAGAATCCGTTTTTAGAAAATGAATTTTCATTTTTTACCCAGATTTCAATAACAATTATTTAAATAATCCATTTTCATAAAAAAATTCCCCAAATCTTTATTCTCTCTCTTCTTTTTAACCTTAATGATTTTGAAGAACCATTTTAGACATGATGTCAAATTAAATGAGACCTATTTTCCATAAAATAGTTCTCCTCTAAAACAATATATTATTTCTAAACCATTCAGTTCAAAGACATTTAATAAAAAACAAAATTATAATATATTATTATTATAGACTTATTAAATTCCATAATTTTCACTTTTAAATCACTATTTTTATAATAATTTTCATAATAAATCATATAATCTCTCCAAAAAAACATTTTAAACATAAAAACTCCTTCAAATCATGGTTATTATGTCACATATAATACTCTATTTTACAGAAAATCTATTTTTATATAAATTACAAAAAATGAATATCGATCACTATCGAGGTTTTTTAACAATCAACAGCACCCTTTGAAATACATGTAATGTCATAAGCATACCATTATCAAGATACATGAACAATTTGAAACAATCACCTACCTAATCCCAGTGAGTCATAATGTGTCCTATGAATTTTTAATCAAAAATGTCAAGATCACATACCATGACCATATATGAGATTTAATACCCAAAAAAACATTCAATAATTACCTAAAAATTAAAAACCCAAATTCTACCATTAAATAAACTCAATTAAATAATAACTACAATCAAATAATACCTAATACCTAAGAGAAACCAGTGAAATTCATTTCCAAAAACATAACCAAAAATTCCACAAGCATAAAGTACTGAATAACTACTATATAGAATCCCAAAATTTCACCCTAAAATTGATAAAATCTGAGTACACAACATACCTGGGTCACCTTCCATGAAAATTGAGAAAAAAGGGTATGGATGATACTTACAACAACCTCTTTTATCCAAGATAATATATATACCCTTTATCCAAGATGAATTCCACCATGCTCATGTGGGATTAACCTGAAAATATTTAATTCATTAACAAGGATTAAAAGAATTGAAAAAAAGGATAAGGTGGGGAGAATATGAATACCTTTGGAGGTCGAGAGGCAGAGGTCAGGAGGTGGAGGCCACGAGGGGCATGTGGAAGAGGAGGTAATCGTGGAGGTAGGGGCGAGGGCAGGGAGGCAGAGGCGGGGGCTGTGAGGCGGAGACGGAGGATAAGGTGGCCCCGTATGTGGAGGTAGAGGCAGGAAGGTAGGGGGAGGGAGGTGGGTACTAGGAGGCAGAGGAGAGGGTGGAAGTTTAAGGGATGGGTGGGAGGAGAGATAAGAAAGGCTAGGGCTTGGGGAGATGTGGGGGAGGTATAAATTGGGAGGGGATCCCAATAAAAATATCAAAACGGGGTTTGAATACCCACTGTTTTCACAAAACCATGAGAATAATTCGTAATAAACCATATAAACACATGGTTTTTTAAACCGTGGGTATAGATGCATGGGTATAGACCCTTTTTCCAGTAGTACCTAGATCTCTAATTCTAGGCCCACCTATAACAATCAATAGAAACAACACCCACATATATATAATGGTCATACCTACGTATAGATTTTCCCATTAATAAACTATTTTTTCTTGATTCCTATCATCATAGGATACATAGTTATGCATGAATCACTAATCATG
The DNA here is from genome assembly GCA_963277665.1 of Viscum album. Lineage (NCBI taxonomy): Eukaryota > Viridiplantae > Streptophyta > Magnoliopsida > Santalales > Viscaceae > Viscum > Viscum album. The sequence goes on along the minus strand of OY728160.1, from coordinate 369,476,249 downwards.
GTCCTAGCTACAACAATCAACCAAGATAATTCCCACCTCTACATATATGTCTATCCTGTTTAGAGAGTTTCCCATTCATGAACTACATTTGGCCTGATTCCTATCATCATAGGATATGTAGAGACAACATAATCTCCAATCTTGGGCCCAACTACAAAAACGGATACCCATGTTTTCAATTTAAGAGGATAAAACATTAAGGAAACATCTTATTTTCATGACATTAAAACATCACAAAAAATAAATCCTTACCACATGATGTTAAATTGTATAGAAAATTTCTATATCAAATGACGATAATCTACATCGAAGAATGTATTTCCCAACAACATGATATTAAACTATGCATACCACCATCCATTATCATCCTTTATCACAGTACCATAATAGCCTTACCTTGGTCATCTAGAGTACGGCGTGCTTCTTCCATCTTTTAAGCACCTTAATCCATAAATCCCAATTCATGTCTAGAGAACCTCAAGTTTCTTCAAACCATTCATGTCCCTTGAAAAAAGATACCCAGATTCAAATGACCCTATTTTTACTATCCATTTATTCCTATAGCTCCTACATATGTGACTTTGGTTATCAATAAAATACTTCACTCTGAAAAAGGGATTTCCAATCCATATTAGCACTGACATCACTGCAAAAGAACTCAATGCCTCATTATGTTCTGGGCCATTCCTGATATGATTGTCCTGTATCATTACTCATGACCTGAGAACCCTGATCCATGATGTATAATATTTTCATCTACCACTTATAAGGATTATGGGGTACTCTTGACCTAGGGTATCCTAATTAGGATTTTCTGTATCACCCCCCATAGTAGGACCACGTGTTTTATAATATTAAACTACATGCACTCTAGTCAAAGCAGTATGACCTTAACCTCTAGCCTATATTGGTCCAAATCACAACACCTTGAACTACTAGTGAAAGAGACACAAAACTTTCCAAGTTTAAATCCCACAAAGGTAGGCCTAATAAAAATTCATTTCTTCGCTCACTAAACTCATCATCTATAAATATTAGACAAAAAATTAGTGTGCTAATAAATAAGACATAAAACTCATAGGGTATACTCTATACCCTAGTAAAATCTAAGCAATTCTCATTGGACCCCTGATTTACAAAAAAAGTTTGAGTAATTATTTTTCATATCTCATCACCATGAGAATATGTTTTCTAGTTGGTGGAATATCTTTTAGGGTGCTCAGACCCTACTGGGATATTACACATTCCACAAATCACACAATATGATTTGAGCACCTTAAATCATTATAAACCTTCCATAACCCTCAAAAAATTATACGAGACTTCAAGGGGCACATTTCCTGAATTTTCATGTATTCTTATGGCTCCTGAATATGCACTAATGGTCATCAAGCAAATGTGTTTATATGAAAAATGGGATTTCAAATCCTTATGATACTTTCTTCAGTAGAACTGAGTACCTCAATCTATTTTGGGACATTCCCAGTATGATTATCCCATATCATCCTTCTAACATGAGCACCTATGACCATGATTTAAAATCCCACAACAAAATATCTATTCATATTCAATATCCTTGACATTACACTATTTTTTGTGCCCTTTATCAAATTATTAATGTAACACTCCATTCACGGACCGTGGATGGCCCACACCTCACGATTCAAAACTATAGGTCATAGGGATCGAGCTTCACAATAAAGAGTTAAACTACCCAAGGGTTCCAAACCCCTTCACAGATAGCTTTCCTTCATTCCCTAACTCATCATAATGACTTTCGAGTCTTCATAAGTCTTTCATGGACCTAATAATGGAGTGGTAATTTTATTTTTTTTACCATGCTATCGATGCCTAAGGGATTTGAACTACCAACTAAATGCATCTACTCATTGCAAGAAAGGCGATTCAGTCCTTTTGATCCCTAGAAATACCATGGAAGTACCTTGAACCTCAGAGTGTTATGGGTTATCCATGGAATGTCTACCCCATCCCATACTCATTGACTCAAACTTTTGGGTTATGACTTATATCACCCATACTCTAACTATCTACATGTACCTATAATCCCTAGTATTTCACTCTAAACCAATATTTTCCCCCATAAATATTACATGACCCTTGGAAAAGAGATGAGACACCTTTGTTTAATAGTGATACTGACACATAAGGTCTTTTACCTACCATCCATAGGCATCTCCCCCTTATAGGAATGGATATCTGATGCCCGTGAGCCTCGAGAACACCACACCAGAACTCAACAACCCATGGAGTTTTAGTTCATTCCAAGAATGTATGCACCATATTTTAGGATCATCAATCAAGTCATGGAAGTAAGAATTTAAACTTAATGGAATCCAAAGGTGTGATCTAAAAGACCTTAAACTATAGTGATAGAGGGTCTGAACTAAAAGAACCTAAACAATAATGATAAAAGGACCGAACTAAAATACCCTAAACTATAGTGATAGAAGGTCAAAGATAAATAAACCTAAACAACAGTAATAGAAGGTTTGAGATAAAAGAACCTGAAAAAAATGATACGAGGTCTATACTAAAAGAACCTAAACTACAGTGGTAAAAGGCTGGAACCAAAACACCTTAAACTATATCACAACAAAAACTTAGTATAAAATAATAGAAGAGAATGTAAGGCCCAATATATTCCATTGGTAAACATCAATCTACTCTCAATAAGAAAACCAACATTGAAAAAAGATAAAGAACTCTCCCTACATGATATATATTCTACCAAATTATCCTTATATGAATTAGGTAATATCAAGATATTTGGAACAAATATATCAATAAATAACCCCATATTAGTGGGAATTCATAAGAACTCCTCGAGAAGAATATGTTATTATTTAAATATTCAGATTCATAGATTCTGGTTTACATGACATTATTTTGAGGATGGGTATCATTATCGATTAGTATAATAATGGATTATCAAAGAGTCATTCACATCAAGAATGAAATAAAAATAGTTAAAAACATATCATCTTTTGTATGTCTATTCACTAATAGAATATAAAATGAGGAATATCTGCATATCAGAGTCTCTCACATGAAAAATTATGTTGAGGAAAATTTGAAAAATTACTAATCTGCCATAGCAAGTTCATAGAATAGTATATGTACTCATTAATTATATACTCTATGGGAGTAATGGATTGGTGTAACTAGTCAAAATACATGGTTTCCACTTTCAAAACCCTTGAAAACTTCTCCACCTAGAGAAAACATCAAACCTCACCTTATCTGACATGTCAAGAAGTCCTTGTTGCTCTATCATAGTCTACTTTGATATCCATAGTACATCTTGGTACTGTAATATATCTAATTCAATATAGACAATCTCAGAATGAATAAAGTTGATCATAGACTAGAGATGGTCAGTTTAAATCATCATGGTTCCAACCATTTATCGGTGAGCCTCCACCTCTACTATACATCAGGAAGCTTCTTCTACGACCATATCCCAATTATAGTTCAAAAAAGCGGAATCCCCAGCTATTGCAACCCTCAATTCAAGGTACATCTTCTTCTCTCACAGAGAGACCACCTCCTTTCTCTAGGAAGAAGGTAAGTATAATCAAAACCATCATAACCAAGGGTGGGAGACATAAATCGAAGGTGGCCCAATAAATATTTCAACACTTCCAATGTATTATAAAAAATGACCCATATCTCCCTCCACATTTGCCTATTTATTGACTAGTATAATATCATAGACCCTGAGCCTTGACCTAATCCCATCCAATGAATGGTAACATATTCTGGGATGAGGTCACTCAGAGAAATAATTGTGCTCATAGGTTTAGATGAAGTGGGAAGGGAACCAGCCTTAATATTGTTAGATATAGTTAGAGGAACCCCCAAGAGGGTAGGGACTATAGCCTCCAAAGGTTCGGGTGAATAAACTAAAAAAAGTGGTGTAAGGGTTTATCATACTAATGATTAATCATATGATATCATTAAATAACTGACAGATAGGACAAATGTTACAAACACACAATTCTTTATCATGTCACTGGAAACATCCACTACCCTGACTCCATATTGAAGTGAATAGGTAACACACTCTTACGATGAGTGTATTTATGGAATGTCTTGTGCTCTTCCTGAAAATATACTTAACCTTCCACACACAAGAGTCGTAGAAAATAAAAGATAATATCATGTGACATAACATAAATAAAAAAATTGTGCAGTATTAAAGAAGTATTAAACATCTAAAAAATTCACTTCTTTAAAGAATAACATGATATACAAATATATACCTGAGTGAATATCCTCAAAATGTTCATCCACCCACGTTAAATCAAGTGTTGGGGTCACTGGTACATCTGCAACATGAAATAGGTGTAATAAACTGGGCACCTCAACCACCTCTATTTCTTGATGGGATGGGCTCAACAGCGAAGTGTCTGCTGCAGCAACTAAAAACTCTCATGAAACCTCAAGAGCAGATATATTCTACCCTAATAGGGATATACAGAGACATAAATATTGTTTAAAAGTTATTATGTGGTACTAAAATAATCCATAAATAGTAGAAGAAAAAAATTCCACACTTACTTGGGGGTCATACAGAAGAGGACTCTGGGAGTTTGGAACACTTCCTTTTTTCCTTTGATTTCAGGATAAGACCTTTAGACGATGATGATATCGAAGATTTATCTCTAGAATTGTAAAATTCAATCCTCATATGGCCTAGTAGACCCAAGGATCCATCATCATTGGTCTCCTGATCACTTCCATATTCCTCTCCCAAAACTGTACCATATAAAACATATTCTGGGGAAGGCATAACATGATAATATTTAGTACCCTCCCACTGTATCAATAAAAAACCAAAGGATTTTAGTATAGATTTAATGGATTCATGAACCGTTAATCATAGAAATTAATTAATCCTTAAAACTTCTTTGACAATGGTATAACTCTATTGACCAATGAAAATTTGTAGCGTACCCCAAACAACCATTTGATGGACCCATGGGGAATAAAATGTATGACCCTGGATTCTTACCAAATCTATATAAAGGTCTCTAAAGAGGGACTTAACCACCTAAGGCTGGTATTTGAAAGTGATTCCTAGAGGGGTAGTGACACATGAGAACCCTTCCAAAGGTAACTCTAATTGGAAAAGTATACCCTAGAACATAGACATTGAGTTATGAATCCTCTAAGTTACACATTATAAATATGTTATAGGAAATGATAAATCAGATATAGCTTCACCCACTAGTACTACACTCACTATAGCCTCATTGGTTATCTCTATTATCATTGATGGAAAATGTCTTATTTCCTTGCGAGGTTCTTCTGAGGTTTTAGGTCCTCTCAAAGAAAATTTCTTGCCATAACTCGTTTTTTCCCAAGAAACAAATATTAACGTAGATGATTCTCTTACCAGTTTGTATAATTTTCCATTGGGATTTGAATAAATCTAAACCTCTGACTAGTTGTGAGATAAACTAATTATTATATCACAGTGGGATGTTTATCTCAGCTTGTGTATCCTCTATGGTGTACATTATCTAAAATTGGAGAGCCATCATCAAATTCTCATCATATCAAATGTAAAATGTGAAAGGAAATATCAACTAGACACATAGAAGCTAAAAACTAAATAATCAAGGCACATACCATCCAGAGAATACGTCCCCATCATTATAGGTGGAAAGGATGCCCCTGTGAAGTGATGTCACATATTCCTATTCCTCAAGGGTAGCCCCACTATCATCAACCACATCTCTTATTTTCACAACACCATAGGGTTTGAATGATAAGTGGTCATAATGTCTCATATAAGAATTGGAATCCTGAATCTCATGTGTAATAGATCTTACCCCACTGATACATTGCATATATGGTTTGAAGTAAACATCAGGGATGCTCTTGATGATAAGATATTTGTATCCCCCTAAGTGATCCCATATCCAACACCATGACACATGAAAGGGTCTCATGATCCTAAAATGGTCTTTTCCCTTGTAATTATGGTTTAGAAGGGGTACATGGAGAGTAATCCAGCTAGTTGTATAGCATGGTCAACACCAAGGAAAAATTACCATCCCCATTATTTAAATTTCCCTTTCTTCATCCAGAGTCCATTAATAATCCAATGCACTACGAGTCTCATTTGTAAGGCATGCCTTCAACTTCTTAGATTTTGGATAAAATCATACCTTTTTAATGAAGTATACCACCCATGTCTTGAATAGTCTATCATCTCCAAGTAGCATCTCTTTCTGGAGGGCCTCTTCAGTCGGCCTGATCAGTTATCAGATTAGAGGAGGAGTCCTCATTTTTTCATCCCGGGAAGATTTGGGGGGAAATCATGTCATAAATCCCACCCAATAAAGGTTCTTAACATTTCTATTCAACTAACAAGAGGATGACACCCTCCTCACCATGAATGAGGTGGAAAGTGTTTGTATCTGGTCTCCAATGACTAAACAGGTATGCTATCATACCCTTGTTGCAATAATAATAATAATTCAATGAGAACCATACAACCTTGTACATCCCAATATACATCAACTCCTCAGTGAATTTAGAAGAAATGTATTACACCAAGAAGGTGCATACCTAATCCATTCAAGAGATTCCCCCTAACCAAAATTCCCAGTTGGAGACATAACCAAACTTCTTGTTGGAGGTAGACTTCCACATTATTGAGCAGTACATATGAACATCTAAATTAGGTTTGTGATTATTCCCATTAAAGTCAGTGGTCATGAATGTTAGTAAATGGATGTCTTCATGGTCTCCCTTGGAAACCAAATATCCCTCCTAAGAGATGTCCTCTGATAAATTATTCTGGGTTTTATAAACCTAGGAGGAGGGTATGAATAATGAATGTGGTGGAGGAATAAGAGTCTTATTGGTAAGACCAAACCAATAAAGAGTAAGAAAACCTAAAAGTGAATAGCCCCTAGATTCTCTCCCACCATCATTATCAGAATTAGCTAAAATGTCCCAATATCATAGAAGCATGTAGTATCCACACTTGATACAATAACATCATGATGGGCAATTATTTCCTTTTACTCCTTCCTCAAACTCTTGTGATACATTCAACAAGATTCAGAATAAATATGAAAAAAATAAGTGGCATATTTTAGATATAATAAATAAAATCATGCCAAAATGAATAAACTGGCAGGACCATGCACATCACATTATTCATCAAAGAGATTCAAGAATCACATAAAGAAATTGTGAATATCCTAACTCTTGAAGATCTCACATATTTAAAATACCAAAAGGAAACACACAACTGCATGGCCCCTTAGAAGACTAACAATCATGTGACCTTATCATGGTCACATGAGCCACATAATTTTCATAGGATTATTCGATCAATACAAAAAAACCCAGGAAACGTTCAATATGATCATGCATCCCCACGACCAAGGTTCAAAAAATTATTAAAGATAAGTATGTGGATTTATTCGAGTAGGTGAAAGGAAAAATTAAGTCTTGCAGAGTAGTTTTCATGAAATGGGCTAGTAGTGGGGTCTCATGATGGGTTCTTCAGGGAATGTCTTGTTTCAAGGTTACACAATGAAATTAGGGCACATGAGATTCGGAGAATCGAGTAGTTGATGAATGAAACAATCTCTACTCCCCTATTTATAGGGAATTATATGGAATACCAAAAGACTCCTAGAAGACCAAATTTCACCCAAGACATTGATTAGAGTCAGAAATAATGCCTCAAGTGGGCATTTACATTCCCCGGAATCAAGCCATCATCCCCGCTTATATCACTCCTAAGGGGGGAATTTGTTGACGCCCACCGAATGAGCATTGAAAAATTCACAAAGGAATAAATACCGAAATATGGGTGTTATTTCCCATTCAAAGAAAAGGAAGAAGATGGTGACCATGATCAAATATATCACATGAACCCCCCCAAGACACATGGAATTGTATGACCAACAGAAGGTCATGAAGACGGTCACATGAAACGAATAGCCTGTGGAAGGCTCCATGAATTTTCTTCGATGAGGCCTTTTTAAAATCCTTTGAATATAATAGGAAAATATCCAAATGGGTGGGAGCCTCTTTTAGTCATAAAATATCATGCAACACATCATTTATAGGTAAATTTATAGCCTTGTACTACACTCAGACTACCTCATGATGTCCACAAACATTGTAAAATAAACAATGAAAACAAAACATGAAAATATAGGATACTCATTCATTCATAAAAATCTTATGATGCGCTCCAAGAAGTTCACAAGACACTAAAAACCCACACGACATGTCTGAATCACTAGGCAAGAACCCACTGGCATATTTCCATCATCATAAAAAAGACCTTGGACAAGTGTAGGTGGTCTTTCGCTCCCTATTTGGATCCAAAAATAAGAATAAGGTTTTTTTTCCATGATAAATGATCATGAATCACCATAAGACATTTTTAGTCATGTGACGCATCACCAATGGGAAGAATGATTTTCCTCGACAACACTTAAGTAAAATCATAAGACCACAGGCCCTTGTAAATTAAAGTAGGAAAATAAAGAAAAGGAAAAGAGGGAGCCTTTTATGGTCATAAGACTCATTTGACTCACCATAAAAGAATTCCTAAAAACTTTAAAAGGACTTCCATTTATCAAAAAAGGTCACAGACAAGTCAACCAAGATCACACAGAGGATTTTCAAGAGGTTCCCTGATCTAATGATGGACCTTGGACAAGTAGGTAAGAAAATAGGAAAGCCCTTGGAATGTCTGAATGATTAAACAAGACCCCATTAATTGGATATAATACAATAAATGTTTCTTTGACAGGATGGTCCTGTGGTTGATGAAAATCATGAAACTCCCCTAAAATGACCTATGACAGGACATCATGAAGTTGTGTGACACCAAATCCCTCCACCGATAATAGCCTTGATATGAATGATACACAAAACACAAATAGGTGAATAACTAGGATGTTGAGGCCTATAAATCCACCACACCAATAATAAAAAGGGGTATGTGTCTTTTAGGATACACAAAAACAATCTCTTGGGACCTCATACTAGTGCACACCTGCATTAAAGTGGTTTTCTAAAAGTGGTTTATCTCATGACCTAGAAATTTTTATATAAGGTAAGATCGAGGGAACAACTGGAGTGATCATGAAACACACATAAACACTTATCATGATCACTCATAGATAATTTGAAGGACATCTGGTGGGTTGCACAAAATGCATCACAAGTATTTTATAAAACACATGATACTTAAAACAACATAACACTGAACAAAATCTATGGAATATGCAATAAACCGATGGAAGATAGAATGAAATATGAGAGACTTATGAGAATAAAATATATGATGATCCTCCTTTGTTTTACTTATATAACCAAAGACACGTGTAAGTACTAGGACATGTCACCTAGATATCAAAATGCTCCTTTTGAATACTATTTTGGATTATCATAAGTCCTCTATACATGTCAAAGAAATTCACATGAATCAACCACGAATTCCTATCAAGTCTCATGAAACCTTCTTGGATCACTATTCTGACCTCACGATGTCTTTCAGACATATCTCCCAACTTATACAGTGTCACCATTAAATTTTATCTAAGTCTTGTGATATCCCCAAGGCATGTTAACTATCTCAAATGACATCCTACAGACAACCAATCCATACAATGAAAATTCCCTTCCTAGTATTCCAGCTATCTATTACGACATCCTTTGAACATGTTGGTTCTCTCTCTTGATGACACCTAGAAAACTCATCCAAGAAAATAAGAAATCTCCAAGACATGGAACACTAATTCACCCAACGCCCTAAAAATGTGACATCCATCTTTAGAAATAGGGAAAGTCAGTTGGATCATGTGACGCCCTCTAAACATGTTAGTTGATACCATGTGATGGATTCAATGACAATTCAGCCTTAATCATGTGAAAAACTTTATACATTCTATCTAGGAAATGTGATTTCCTTCAAAGAAGACTCTTGGATCATTCGACTGTCCATGGACATGTCCAGAAGACATCCTTTAACATGAAAGGTAGATAATAAAGTAATGTCAAGCGAGAAATCAATGCATGATGGGAAGACAAGTAGGCCATGTTATTTCGGCATCCCGAGACTTGATAATTTTCTCTATCATCAGTGTGTATGACTCATTAATAAAGGAAACCACAAATTTTAAGCCTTTATTAGTGGAATAATATGATATATACCATATATAAGGACAACGTCAGTGTCTAAACTTCAACAACTTGAACATTGAGGACTCTAATTCCTTCTATAACCAAGATATATAGGATTCCTTTCTAAGGGTTGAAATCGAACTCAAATGGGAATCCACCTCAGTGTAAGACTCTCCATGTCTCCTAAATTTCAAAAATAAAGGCCCAATCATTCTCATCGACTGATAATCCTTCCTCATCCACCAATGAATTTAAAACTCATTAAACAATGAGGAATCTGATTCCTTACACAACCGAGATACATAATACGCCTTCCTAAGGTAGAATAATGAACTAAAATGAGAACCCACTTTGATATAAGTCTCCAAATGTATTTGATGTTTCAACTATTAGGACATAATCATTCACATGGGAAAATCATTCTACCTCATCCATCTATAGACTGAGATTCCAATTGAACTATAATGATTGTGACTCCTATTATAACCAAGATATGTAGGAATCCTTCTTAAGGCCTCATCTCTATATTAAAAACCCCAAGGGCTATCCTAGTAAATAATTCCTACATACATATGCAATGAGTATGATCACTTTATATCCCTTTTTTCTAACACTAAGCACAAATCACATGGGCTTTGGGGGGACATAATAAACATATAATTGGTATCATGAATCTCCACCAACTAGGTTGATATCTATATGTAATCTTTTAAGAGTGGAATGATATAAAAATCCCATATGTAATGTAATCTACCTTAAGGGTAGTGCCAAGGTAATGAAAGAACTGTGATAAATCTGATTCTAGCTATAACTAGGTTAGGTATGATGTCTCTTTGAGACTTGAGCTCAAATAAACAGTGATTGAGTGTCCACACCCATTTCCTTTCAACATGAAGTTAAACTTCATGGTTATAAAAAAATTGGGTTTTAATTATTTCTATAAATAAGATACATAGTAATCCTCATAATAGTTCAATACCCTCCTCGGAATATTAACTACCTCCTTGCATGATAGAAAATTTGAAAGTTCTTGGTTTGCAACATCATCATATAAGAAGCTATTTATTACTAGTAAATGGATGAAGAACGTTGGATATGTACAAATTTATTTAATAATAATATCTCATTTGTTCTTTTACACATAAAAGGATTTAGCATATGATCATTTTATTAGGGTTACCTATCTTGTATGAGGATTAAGAAGAGATTATCAAACATATTTTAAACCTATAAAAGTGTCCCAAAGTAAGTAATAACTCCCCTCAAAGGGTGATATGAGCCCCACCACTCATCCTATCGACCAATGTGAGTTCCAAAGTGTCATTGGGTCTGAAACCCCAACTGAACACTTACCTATTGAAAGAAGTTAAATACCCAGTTTTGGATGTGGATGTTATTGGGGGTTTACATTAATAACAACAATGGTAACCTATCATAAATTATTGTTCTATATATTTATATTTCACATCACTCACAATAAATTATCAGGACAAACCAAATTCCCCTAGCGGTTTACTATTTTCTATCGAAAAAAAATTAGGAAATTATGGAAATACTTTTTTTCACTTTAAATTTTCATTGATATTATTTTAATTTATTTATATTTATATGTTTTTTATGATTTTTTTGGTTAAAATGATCTATTATTTTTTTCAATAACGGAATACATACCTTTTATAAGATTTTATAATATTGGTTTACATTTCATTTTTGGAAGTTACATCTACTGAAGTGAAAATTAAATTTTAGTGTGGATTTATAAATCCAATGATTGTGTATTCTCCCTTATGATTTATTTTCTGATAATCTCTAGTGATAGTTGAGATTATGTGATACAAAGTGGCCAATTATTTAACACAAATGGAAAAAATCATAAACTATGTTTAGAAGGGGTGATTTGATGAGAAAGGAGAAGAAATGAGGAGATGCTAATTTATATTTATTGTTTGGTTTTGTTTAATGGGATGATGATAAATTATATAGAAATAAATTAATTTCCATCTACCAACATATTTTAAATCATCCCAAAAATGGAATGATATTTGGAAGAAATCATTAAATTTTGTTAAAATAACTCCTCATCCAAAAAAATGAAAGGAAATTAAAATTTTTCATTTATTTTTTTATAAATAATAAAATCATCATTTTTCTAATTTATAATGGTTTTACCCAATATAATTTCAATGGTGAGCATAGTTTTTTTTATTTTATCATTACCTGTGAGTATTAATTTTCAGTTTTCATTTTCCTTTTAAATCATTTCATGTTTAGTTTTCAATGTTTATTTCATTTAAAATAAAAACTAGAAATGTATTTGACAATATAGTAGTTTTATTTATATTATATTTTATTCTAAAAAACTATATATATTCCCATGTGGATAAATGTGAACGATCCTCTCAAGATAATTCCATGTTTGCATTTACTTCTTCATATTTATTCACTAAAACCTATAAAAAACAAAATTTTATGATTAATAACACAGTAATTATACTATTGAACCTTTATATAATCTACTAATTCATTTCATATTTTAATTTTATAAAAAATAAAAAATAATTCCAAAATAATAAAATAATTCACCATATTCAAATGTGTCCTTATCTTTCAATAACCAATTCCTACGTACCAAAACCGGAATAAATATCACATGTTTCTATCTTGGGTGCCTATCGATAATACCACACCATACAATAAGTAAATAATATTATAGTGGATGTGTTTGAACTGCTTGAAACCCCACTACTGATCTATATATTTTTAATTTTCTAGTAATAATTCAGTCTGATCATTATCATTTTCTTGGATTCCCCCACCCATTGGGTCTTACAACGACTCAATTTGATGGTTTCTTCATTTAGAAAAATCCCTAGAACATGTAATTATAATCTAATCTTGAATTTTTACATATTTCCTCAACAAAAATCATGGTTTTAATTTATCCTCTCATAGAGAAATCTATTAATAGGATGAGGGGATATATGGGAAGTAAAAGATAGAAAAGTATTTTCCCTAGAATTTAAATGAACCCACCACTATTAGAAATAAATAATTTGATTATTCATGGTGATCTAGGTATCCAAATATATTTTGCGATGCTTTGTGCCTATCATGGTTTATTGGATCATTTCTAGAATTTATGTTTTATTTGGGTGATGTTTCATTATAATTTCATGTTTTCCACATGTATTTCCATGTTGATTATTGACTATTTCATGCTTATATTGGGATTTTAATATTGATTGTTGATTTATATGGAATTAGGGTGGGAATGTGTATTCATTTAATTATTAAAAAATCATAAGTTTTTGTTCATAATTGTTAAAAAAAATTACTTAAATTCATTAGTATTTGTTGAAAATAATTTTGTGGATGCTATTATTCTGACTTAAATATTATGATTTGACAAATCCATATTTATAGAATTAAAATTTAAAATTTTATTTTTTTGATTTGAATATTTAGCTTAATATTATGTTTTTGATAATTTTAGGGAGTGAATATAAAATGAATATTTTTTCCTATATAATAATTTAATGATACTTTTGAATGATATATAAATATTCATTGGAAGGTTGAAAATGGAGTTGCTGATGTGTGAGATTTATTTCCCAAAGAGGATATTATATAAGTAGTTGGATTAGTTTAAAAAGTGGTGATTGTTATTATGTGTAAGAATAAAAATCTATCATATATATTATATTTGGTTCAAAATGTAATGAGTTTTAAAATAATACATATTGATGGTCAGTCGAGTGAGCCAATATTGACTCCATGTAAATCATTGCATACTGTGTGTTAAACTATGTGGCCTATTTAAACTCTATGTGTTGACTTAAAGATGAGAGATGTAGCTATAGGTTAATTACACAAGGTATATATGGTTTTACACACTTTGTAAATGTTATATCAAACACGAGATACACATCGAGACTTAAGGTGTGTTGTATGGGTGGCCAAAAGTGGATTATATAGAGTGTATCTAGTTGTCCATGCCTTGTCTCATGTGAAAAATCATGTGCGGTACACATTGAGACAAGAATGTTATGTGAGTCAAGTGTTGATAATTAAATAAATACTAAACTACATGGAATATAAATGGTTGTACAAATTGTGTAGTAGGTGTTATTCTGCATCAAGTATATATTGAGTAATTTTTTATGTTTCATGCAGATATAAATTATTAATAATTATTATTCATGTAATTATGTAACTATATAACATATAGGAAAATTGTACTCACTTTTCACTTCATGTTCATTTTTATTGGTATGCATTATATATATCTATGGAATAATGGGTGGTCATAAATGTTATGCTGACTATATATCTTAACCCAAATAACTAAACATCATGTATATCTCAACACACTGTGTGGGAATATATGTCATGTAAGTATACAATAAATTACAAGGGACATACATAAAATGAGTCACATGACATATTGATTGATATTACACATAATGTTAGTATATGGAATATACTTGGTTACTGTTTCAGTATATGTTGTGTATGTATTAAATTCCAGTAATTAATTTAAACTGACGAGGAGGGTACACACCATATGGCCCAATCATTACATGTTGTGTACATAATGAAATTAACTAAAAAATTAAATTATATAGAATGAGAATATATATTTTTAGCAATGACTGTTTGGATATAATATTAAGATAAATTAATTAATTTATTTATTACAATATTATTAATTCATCTAAATTTATTTTTATAAGAGTGAATTGAAATAAATACTTGATGTTTTAAATTTTTAGTTGTTTCATGTTTTTATTGATCATGACATTAACCAATCTATGTATTTTTTGGGTTAATTTAGTTTAATTATTTATTACATGGTTTCATGTGATAATATTTTATAAAATTAAATATTATGATCTATGTATAATCCCTTCCTCTTTTGTTATTCAAAGGTCTTAGTTTCCAAGGATTAGGTTTTATAACGCTAAACCCTTGTTTCCCTTAATCTATGAGTCAATAAACATTTTCAAAAGATGGATCCCCCAGTGAGAGGATATGGTTTGGACCCAATCAGGGGTGAGAAAATTCAAGGATATATAGAGTTTAATAGAGGAATGTTGCTACTCAAGCCCAAAATAAACTCAAGGAGTAATTTCCCCAAGTGTCACGGTTGGATTCTATCTACATGATAAACCAACCAGTAGAAAAAAATTAATGATTATATAATATATTTATTTAATTTTAGTGAATATTTATTTATTTATTTAGGTGTTGTACGGTTTATTTTAGGATTAAACATGATAAAATAATTTAATTAAAATAAAAATCATACCAAAATAAAATCAAAATACATGTATGGTGAAAAATATTTCTTATCAAAAAATGGTTAATTAATTATATAAAATACAAATAATATTTACAAGATTGTGAAGAATAAAACAAAATATATTTACATGAAAGTAAAAAAAAATACCTAAAAGAATATAATAAGTTAACAAATAAATTCAATAACTTGAGTAAGAATTCCACCATAGTTCGAAGTACTTTTCTGTCTCTCATAAGAGTGATCTAAATTATCAAAGAGATTTAACAAATGTATTGGGTTAGATAAACTGAGTATACATCAAGGGTTGATTTCCTTAGCAATACTTAGAATATATTTATGGTGATCATTGAGTAAATATTTTTTTGTAATTTTTGTAGTATGGAGTCCACTTAATATATCAATGAGATTTGAGTTAACTTCATTAGATAGAAAATGTTACCTAAATACATGTGAATAGTTCATCAGGGTCCCACCATATTTATTTAAAAGGAAAGAAGGATAATTTGTACTATAATAACCAAGTGACCAGATACATTGAATCTAATGGTAAGGGATGTTGGGATATAATAAAATACAGGGAGACTGATAAAATCAATTTATTACATCATACCAATAATTAAGATAAATTGCTCACAATCTTATTTAATTATTTGTGTAAAATGGAAATCTATTTTATAACAACATTATTCATATGATCCATTTTTTAGATATATAATCAACTGAATAGTTATAAATTCTAGTAGTGGTATAGGTTCTTTCACATCATATTATATCAAGATAAGATGTTTTATGTATCAGAGTCCTTAATTCCTACTATAACTTCTATGGAGGAATGTGAGGAGGTAAATATTATATTTTGGAAATATATATCTACTTCATTGGATGTATAATGCCTCATGTAATCATATATTACTAGTGATCTCAATAATATTTATAAATTATTGGATGTATGCACCATTTTGTCTCATAAATGTGATCTCTATAATGAGAAAGAAATAAAAGAGAAGTTTGAAATATCCAAGGCACTCATTATATGAAAACAATGATACACAGTCCCAATTTTACCTCATATAGTTAATAATATTATCTATATTATTAATTTAAATATTATAGTACTCAATCCTCCCAAGGAATTGTGCCTAAAACAAATAATGTCCTCAATTATTATAAGCTTCTCGCGTTTTATTGTCAATTTTAACATGAATGACAGAGAAAAAACTATCATGGATATCTTGTATCTAATTATCTAAGAGGATAAATAATTGAATATTGAAAAGAAATTTGTCCTTATGTTTAATAAGGGTAAAGTAAATGAAATAATGTCTAAAAAATTCCAATCCTAATTCACCTTTGCACTACCCTTCCCAATGGAGAGAGATAAAGATAGAGGATAAGTATAGGGATGTAGTATGTTTTACTAGTGGAAAGAAAGGACACTTGAATAAAACCATTCCTCAAAAAATACTAAAGGGTAAATTTGAGGTATATTTTTTATTTAGTTTAATATTTCCATTTTAATAAATTGGGAATTAGATATAGCTCTTAGTTCTCGCATTTGTATCCAATTATAGGAACCAAGTTGATTATAAAATATTACAAGAGGTAAGATGGATCTTTAATATGAAAATAGAGTGAGAATAGCTGTACTGGCTATAGGATAATAAAATATCCCATTTATATCTATATTGGTTCTAGTATTAAATAATTTTTTTATATAACCAATGCAATAGAGAACATTGTTTCTATGTCCAATTTATACATGGATTGATTTATTTTAAAGTTTAGAAATATACTTTTTTAATTTTATATCAAAAAAAATTGTGGTATTGAGATTTTTAATAATTTTCTTTATATAATAGAATATGAAATTTAAGTCTTGAAAATAGATAAAAAATCAAGATCACATGACTCATATCACACTCTATTATAGATTCACAGCTTGGTCATGTTAATAAGAAGAGTTTGAAAAATTTATATAAAGAAGGATATCTAGATTCTATTAATCTAAAATAATTATATATATCTTATTATTTTTTTTCAAGGAAAAGTGATCAAATATTCATTTAGTGTAAAAAGTGAAATAGTTAAAGAGCTTTTAGAATTAATTCATATAAATGTTTGTGTAAATTTTCCAATAGAATCTATAGTTGGATACTCATTACTTATAAATTTTAACAATGATTTATTAGATATTTATACATATAATTAATGAGGAGTAGGTTTAATTATTTTGATTAGTTTATGGAATAAGTGAAAAAAGTATAGAATCATCATGGTAAGATGATAATTAAACTATACATAGACCAAGGTAGGGTTTACCTTAATAAAGATTTTATTGGTTGTCTAAAATATTTTGGAATATTATCTTAATTCACATCTCCTTATATAATAAATTCGAATGGTGTCAATGAATGGGGAAACCATACATTATTGGAAATAGTTATATTGAGGAAGATTCATGCATGTTATGCATTATCATATTGGGTATATATATTACAAACAGATACATACACATTAAATCAAGTTCTTTTTAAAGTGTGAAATGAAATTACATACTATTTATGATATAGAAAAAAATAATTTTGTCACATATATGTGGGTGGGGATGTGAATCCTTCGTTATTCATACTATGAGCAACAAAATTTCATCTTAAGGTACAAAGTGTATCTTTATAGTATATACTAAATAAAAAATAGGATAATACATTTGACCCCTCTGATATAAAACTTATTATAGGAATACATTAAATATTTCTTTAATGGGAGAAAATATACAAAGGATATAAATATAGAAAGATAGACTTTGGGGAAGTAAAGGCTCAATATACACAAGAGTTCGCACAAGAACACATTCTACAAGACATAGTGTAGGAAGTTATTCTAGAGAAAAAAGTATTATATAATAGCACCAGAGAGTTCAAAGATCCAGAGTGGTATGTTTTTATAGTAATTTATGAGCGAAACACATTATTAGTTGAAAATAATGAACCTTTTTCCTATAAGTAAGTAGTAAACAAATCATATTTTACAAAGTGGTAATAATTCGTAAATTAAAAATGGATTTCATGTACTAGAACCATGTTTGGGTTTTCATAAACCCTCTAGTGTATGTATAGAATGTTGGCTGTTAATGGGTATTCAAGAAGAAATTAGACATGGACAAAAAATTCGGTATCTATAAACAATGACTGGTTTAAAGGTGTTTAAGACATATCCAGACATAGACTATAAAGAAAACTTTTCACCAATCATTATAATAAAATACATTGGAATTGTACATTCCATATAATATTAAAATTATTATTAGATTTATAAAATAGATTTTAATATCACTTTTCTTAATGGAAACATTATAGAAAATGTATATACAAAAAAAGGCTTCTTGACTCCAAATGATTCTAAAAAGGTGTAAAAGTTTTATAGATCTATTTATACATCAAAAAAAAGCATCAAGATCATGGAGAATTCATTTTTTTTTTAATCCATAATGGAATTTGGGTTCATATAAATGTATTTTATTCATGCGTCTATAAGAGTTTTAGTGGGAGTGAAGTAGTTTTCCTAGAATTATATATTGATGATATATTACTGATGGGAAATGATATGTCGGTATTATAGTTAGTTAATACATGTTTAAAAAAATGCATCTCCTTGAAAGTCTTAGGTGAAGCATCCAATATTATAGGGATCATTATCTATCGAGATATAAATAATAGGATTCTTGGACAAATTAAGGTGCATAAATTAATAAGATATTTAAGAGATTCTATATGTAATTTTCATATAGAGGATTATTTATGGTTTCATGTGTTATATATATCTCCAAAAAATGTGTCCTTATACATAACAGGATTGAGATATAATGGGTATAATCTCTTAATCTTTTATGATTTGATTTATTATATATGTAATGTTATGAACTTGTATTAATGTTTTATATGACTTGATCATGGTAATAATATATATAAAATAAATCTAAGAGGGATATATTGGTCGGCTATAAAGGATATCATAGTGTTCTCGAGGTGTATGATTGATATGTTCACAGTTTATGGAGGTAGTGAAGAACTAATTATAAGGGGATACACATATTCTAGTTTCTAATCATATCCAAATGATCTGAAGCTATAGTTTGGATATGTGTTTTGCCTTAATGAAGGAGTTTTGAGATGAAAGAGTTCTAAGAGGATAATTTTTTCTAATTATATAATAGTGTATGAGGATATTTTGACTTATGATGAAAAGAAAGAAGTATGTTTAATTTGAAACGTCATCTAACATCTTCTTGTTATACCTATCAATAATTATTTTATCACTTTTTTATTGTGATAAAAATATAGTAGTGGTTCTATCCATGGAACCTAGGTCAAATATATTAATAAATCATATAATTTATAAGTATATTATCTTGAGGGATTACACTCAAAGAGTTCAAGTTAGAGAAATTAGTGTAACCAAAGAATATAACACGGAAGACCCATTGACTAAAGTCTTATCTCAGTATAAACATGCACATATTCTGAGAGTAAGAAGAATAAAAGTTGTTATAAGTTGGTTCTAGGTAAGTGAGAGTCTATTGGAGTTGGTTTCTAGAACTAAATTACTTGGTATTTTTTATTTCTATAATATTAATAAATATCTTCTCACAGGATGATTTTTCTTATGCGTAACAATAATGTGATAATGACATTTGAGTATTTGTCTCATTGAATGGTTATAGTAGTTACCTACTAAAATTAAAACCTCGAAATACTTTGAAAATATTCTTAAAAATGTTTCATATGGTCTATATAATATCTATATGATGGGATTCATATGATTTTTTACTATATAGTGACAAATTATTATAAGAAATTGAGACTTCCTCCTACGAAGTTGAAACTCGGTAAGCTCCAAGATGGGGAAGTCATGAGGATAGAAGAAGCGATAGGAATCCATCATGATTATGTGTCATTGGATATTAATATCTATGAATGTGTGTATTGGTCCTTATTCTTGATATTTTTATTAATTTATATCATGAATCATTTACATTTTATGGACAAAAATTGTGATGACATATTCTGATAGTGCGGTAGCATGTGTTGGGTGCCTCATAAGTGATATCACATTAATTGAATAAGTAAAAAATGATTTTACCATCCAAGTTAATAGAAGAAGATAAATATATCCACTTAATTAAACGGAAACTACACAATTAAATCCATGATCATGGTAGTTCATTGATGATTTCATTCCATAATGTAAAAGGAAGACAAATCAATAATAATGGTTGATGAAACCTGTATGCATCATATTTAATGAGATATTTAGAAAAAGAAATTATATTTCATAGTATAATTCATCCGAAGGTAATTTTTATTGCAACATTAACTTCTTTCCTTATGGATTCCATGACATTTTTCTATATTTTGATCTTAGACTTTAAATAATTTCACATAACGGCATTGAGAAAGAGGCCTAATGGGCCACACAATAAATGTATTCAGAATTTCATTATATTTTCATGATTTTAAATATATTAAAAATAAATGTTATTCATGTCTTGTGAAATAATAATTTTTAAGGTTAAGATAATTGAATAAATTAAATCACCAGATTTTAAGGCTTACAATATTTGAGTTGGATATTATCCCTTGTTTATTATTCATAGGGTAGTAAATAAAAAATTATTTTTTCATCATTTTAGTGAATATATTAATATAAATATCTGTTTACATACATTAATTTTAAAATAAATATTTATTAATGATTTAAATGAACATAATATTGATTTATTTATTGAATGAATAATATATATATATATATATATATATATATATTATTCAAGATTTGATCAATATTGAGGAGGGATATCATGTGGAGCTTTGAGTTTGAAGGAAATTATATTCTTTATTTAAAATTATTTAAATAAATATTGATTTATTTATTTAACAAATGATATTTAAATATGTTCATGTAAAATGATATAATAATAATAATATTTTTATTTTTATTTTTAAACATGGGGAATAACATAGAAAGAATATTTGATAAATTTTTATAGTGAAATTATCAAATTATAAACCCTATGTATGTATTTTGACCTAAGATAGGATAATTTTTTATACATAATAGAGAAACTTAAAAAATTATATAAAGACCAAGAGATAAATAATCTTCCCTCCCTCTCATGAATATATAGAATAATAAAATCTTCTCATTGATATCATTAGGGAACAACATAAAATACGAGGTTCCTCTGCATAAGCAACCAATATACCAAGAGTGTTTTCAAAGTTTCACAAAGAATGTGTAGATACAACTCGAGAAATCTAAACTTGTATTATCTATTGAAAAAACATCTTAGTAAGAGCGGCATAAAAATTGATCAAGAGTAATTATTGAATTCCGGTAATTCACATTTAAATTAATTATAAATTAAATGTGAAATATCCTCCCTTGGAGATTCTGGGGTTTCCATCATCAATTTCTTTTGATTTTATCCATTTAAATGGATGAAAAGTTATTATTAGTCACCCATCATTACCCAGAACATTTAGGAGGATAGTTGTCTATCTTTTCACTATATATTTGAATTAATCTTTTTTTGTACATGTTTTCTACTTATATTCTTTTTTATAGTCTATTATATGGTGTAACTATATTATTTTATTATTAAATGTGGTGATATGGTTGTTTAATTACAACTTGGATGACGTATTAATGCATTTTTATGGCTCGATGTTGGTTGAATTCCATTTTATTAATAACTGTTAATGATGAATGGTATTGATTCATTTTATGAATGTGTTTTTAAGAGAAAATATATTTTAATATGAAAATAAATATGTATTCTTCTAAGGATTTCAATGTTTTTCATTGACTTCATTATATTTTTTACTCTCATTAATTATATTTTCATCTCATGAATTATCAATATTTATTTGCATTTTATAATTCATAATTATTCCATGTTCAAACTTCACTATAACTTTAGTTTATTATATTTTAGATAGAAAATAATAGTGATAATAGAATAATGGTTTTTATGAGTGACCTCCTAGTGAGATCAACCCTATGTTGTGCACTATATTTAATGGTTTGGTAAATAAGAAATATATTTTTGAAGTAATTTTAATTAAAAATTACTATCATCAATTAAAATCATTACCAAGGATATCACCAAGCTCGTGCATAATGTATTTCATAATAATTTAAAGAAATAATAAATTTAAAAACTAAAAAAATGAAACTTCATTGATACACAATTAATTTAATAGTTTATCTTATCGTTTGATATTTTTAGAGAATTTTTAATCATTTTTAGTATTCTCTTGGTGTGAAATATGATTGTTCACTAATCCTACATAATGTGATGGACATTTACTGTGTTTCTTTGAGTAATATTTTTTAAAACATATTATTGAGAAATGTTAAATTAGGAAAATAATGGATTATCATGGTGAAAACTCTTATTATTTTTTTTAAATGAAAATTTGAATGGTTCTAGAAAGTATTAATCATTAATACATAAAATTCAATCGAATTTTGAGCCTCTTAAAAAATTTAATTAACTAATGGGAATAATAGTTGCCGCCCTTAAAGCATTGAAGTCTCAAACAATGGCTCAACAAAAATAAATTTATACTCCAACTTATTATATTGAGAAAGATTTTAATGATTATATAATGAAGGAATTTTCCTCAAACTTCTCCATAAAACGATTAATGAAAATCAATAGAGAAGAATTTATAGATTTTGTGATTGTAGGAGATAAAAAAGATTTATATAATTATTGGGAAGAATTTTTTGAAATTTAAATAACAAATGATCTCACACAATTAAATAAAAAGAATCTCAAACATTTTTACCATTAGAAAGGAAATGTGGATAATTATTTTGAGAAAAAGAAAATTTAAGAGAACCTGGAGGAGGCTGACTTGTGGCCTTTATTCATTTAAAAGTTTCCATAGGATTTATAAAAAGAAAATAGCTCTAAACTAAGATAAAATGGGGAGAACACTCAAAATTGGAATAATTTAGTTCACATTATGTTGATTTAAATTTATTAAAAACATCTTAGTGTACATATTTTATGCATTAATCATGTGAATGGATCTATTTGGTTAGTGAAGAATATGATGAAGTTAAGGTGAAGGTTGAGGTATTTTACAAAGAAGATTCACTACCTCACCTTACCAGTGTTACTCCTAAGCGATTATACATAATGGAAGGGACTAATGATTATAAACAAATATTTTAATTATATTTTAATTATTATTTTTTAATTAGGACTAGAATCTCCAAACAAATTCCCTTAAAAAATTATTTATATTGAGATCAATATTTACATGTCTACCAAGGTTAATAGAAAGTCATTAAAGAATTAGATGAAGATGATCAAGAAGGATAAATCCCCTATATCATATTCCCTTCTCCATTAATCCATGGGAACCATGATTCCATGGGAGGGAACATAAAGAAATATAACCACTGGGTACACCAAAATTATTAAAAGATAAAAAAATGGATGTGAAAGAGTTTGGTGATTGTTAAGAAAGAATACACATTCCCAATCATATTGGTGACAAACCAAGAAATTTAAAACTATTAATAGTATAAAAGCCTCATCCCTTGGGGAGTTCACTCTATGTTTATCCCAACCTTATTTTGTTTTTAGTTTTTTAATTTTTTTTTTGGTTTTTAAGGATTTTTCTTATTTTTCTATAGAAAAATAATAGAGAAATTTATATAAAATATAATAAAAACCATGTTAATCAGTTTTCTTCCCTAGATATTAAAATTTTATTTTTTATCTTTTTTTTTTAATTATAGTATAGTTATTTTTTATTTTTTTTATATTGTTAGTAAGATAGAATAAAGTAGTGTGGTCAACTATGTGAGATTAAACTCTAAGAAACTATCCACCAGAATCATCTTGTATATTAATACCCTAAACCTTTTAAGTTATTATTTCTTATATTATGATAAACAAATTAGGTGTATATTGTATCATTTTATTGTATCCCCTACTTCTGTTGATGTGAGTATGAAATCATGCTAAAGTCTATGACATACATGGTGATTTATTTTTATAATTTAATATTGTTAAGTTCTTAAATTGATATCATATGTGTTAACTCTATATTTTTTCATTCAAAATTTTAAATTTATGTTGATATTGATGAGTTTTCTATTTTCTTTAATCAATAATATTCCATATCATTGTGAATAATAATTTTAAAATTGCATGTACACCCTATAAGCTGTTAAATTTGGTGGCTATAAAGCAAATTCTATATACTTTATTTATTTAATAGATAATAATGAAGGGATATTTATTTGTTAAATAAATATTAATTATTTAAGGACTATTAAATATTATAGAGGAATTAAATACGGAGTTTACTAGGTCTAGGGATAAATAAAATATACTAAATATTATTTAAATAAATTTTAACCAATTAATTCAAGAAGTAATATTTAATTAACCAATGAGTTGTGTACATGTAAAGAGAAAATATATTATTATTATTACTAAATAGAGCTCAATAGGGATTAATAAAATAATAAGGTCCTATGTGAAATTATTATTTTCTAACCCTAGGAGTACTTAGACCTAATTATATCATTCTGAGCCATGAATTTGGCTATTTGTTTTATTATGCATAATGAAATAAAGAGAATCTTCTCAAGACTGAGATATCTCCTCTATAATAATTATTTAATTAATATAGATCAATACTCCTCCACCACCCCTATTTATTCTAGAGATAATTGAGAGTGTCCTTATTTTAAGTGATTCTCATGAAATTAAAGATAAAGGTTGTAAAAGATGGGATATTTCATGATAGAACTCAAAGATTCTTATAAAATCACTCAGATGTTCTTAGTGTACATGTGGATCACTACTTGAGGGAATACATACTTTATTAATATTATGTAATGATGGGTTTATGTAGAGATGTTTTTAGATTCATCAAAAATGAATGAATTCATCAAAAGTTAATTCTTTAATTACTTAAATTAATTATAAGTTATTATGTGATGATTCTATGATTTGGTTTTGAAGTTATTTTGTAAATTACCCCTTTAAATAATTCCAATTTTTATGGAATTATACATCACTTATATATCATAATAATCATCAATTGTAAAAAAGATGAGTTGGTAAATCCCAACATATGCTTCCCCTATGTTCGAAACCATAAATTGGTATTAATGGGGTTGCATAATAATTTATAATTATTTGAGGATAATTGATTTATTTATGAAATTATTATTTGTTTTCAATTTTGGTTTAATAATTCTTAATATTTGAATCATGATATCTCTTCTCCTTTCACTTTGTTCATAAAAAATAATCAAAAATGGATTAATTAGGAATGAAGAACAATCAAAAAACTCATCCTAATTTTCCAAGGATTATGGATGGATATCAAAAGAGTAAAACACATATAAACTATAGGTACACACCATGTATCTATGATTAATTCACAAGGATTATTCATGAGTCAATTTTCAACTTTGTACATTAATGACACACAATATGTAATTAATACCCACTATGTGTTGACTGGTCTAGTTTGGCGCATGATTATCCAGACTTAAAATGTCTAATTTGCAAATGCAACATGTAGTTCACTATTCACAAATGATTCATGCGATTATTAAAAGGAACGTGTGACTGGTAACTATGTAACATTGAGACGACACAAAATGTAACCTTGGTAAACAATGTAAACTCTATTAATGTTCATGGTAGGAGAACATGCCTAGTCCTTATGCATGTTTCGTAGATAGATTGTCAATAAATATACATGATATATAGCTAGATAGTACATTCTGTGTATATTACCTATTTAAATATTATTTAAAATTATTTTATTATACTATTTAAACCTTATCAATATGTGTTATGTGTGTCATTTAATTGACACATAAATTCCATTTGATGGGTTATATATATAATTAATATGCACATGAGCCTCAGCCTAGTCAGTGAGGACTCCTTACGTTCATCCAAGAGACCCAGGCTCAAATCCAAGCGCATGCTATTTTCCGGGGGGTATTGTAGCTGTATTGTAGCAATACTGTAGTAGTAATGTAGAAGCACTATAGTAGGGAACTATGCAGAAATGTAGTAGAACCTGTAGCGGGACTATATCAGGCAGTATAGCAGCCAAGAATATTCTCCCGTTTGGGCCTTCGGTCCACCGATTTGGTCCCCGAGTCCTTAAAGGCCTTCGGGCCACCTTAAGTGAAGAAATAAAAAAAGAAAACCTACAAGAAACAAGCTTTAGAAGGAGGAGGAGCCAAGAGCTTTCACCATTTCAGAAGGCAAACAGATTGAAAGAATGATAGGGTATGTAACCTACCATCGGGATAAGCATGTGCATGCACAGGAAAGCCAAGCCAAACAACCATGGAAAGGTGGAGAGCTGATTTCACGATGAAGATGCTAGGGAGGAGCAGTTCCAAGTAGTTAGTCTGGGTTGTATGTAATGTTTGAAGCCTACATGTAATGTATTACTCTATATCCTACGGGCCTTGTAATACTTATGTCTATGGGCCTTGTAAAGGTTCCACATCACCCCTTAAAAGGTGGATTATCAAAATCAATAAAAAATGAAGGCCATCAGGCCATTGGAGTAATATCTTGTTAATTTCATTTTAATATTAAGAACTACATATCATATATAATTTAAAATACACCGATTACTATAAAAAAAATTAATATCTTAACATATCACATAATTAACATGTGTTAATGTGTAATTCTATTAAGAGTATACCCCATGAAATTACATGATTAAACAAATTTTTTACATTATAATACTTCATATTTAGGGTATTTTATATATAGTTTTATTTAATAATATTTGAGGGTTTATTATTTTTTGGTCTATCTATTTTTGGTTTTTTTGGATTGAATTAATGATAATAAATTGTTAATAATGATACTTATTATAATAATTGAGTGAATAAATTAATAAAAATGATGATGATAATAATAATTAAAATAATAAATTAAATAATAATTACACTAAAAAGGAAAACAAATGGGGTATCCCCCTTCTTCCCAATGCATCGTGATACCCTTATAAAATCTACCTAATGTGAACCCACATTGTCGGATGTATCATCCTTCATTTTGAACCCCTTATCGGCAACCTACTCTTTTACAAATAGACCCTTGTCAATTTTATCTACCCTTCAGCCTCCCATCACCCTCATTCACAATACACCATGACAAACCCCCCATGGTCGTACACCTCCACCTCATGACCACATCTTTTCTATGATTATTTATTCACAATTTCAGGTATATCAAAGGTCTAACCCAAGATGTATTTTCACTACTTCCTTCTCATTTCCATTTCTTCTTAATTTCGATTTCCCCTCGCTCTAATTCAGATTGGATAAATCATAGGGGTGCCCAGACATACCTTTTTTAAGGGGTTTTCATGATTCTAGGACATAGAGAATCCTTATTTTTCTTGTTGGATCATTCACCATTGAAGGTGACACGTTCTAGACCCTTCTTCATTTTTTCGAGATATGTTTTCTCAAAAACAAATATTTTATTTTAGAACTATTAATTTCTTGTGATTTTAAAATTAAGTTATGGATATATAATTATAGTATTAAATATATCTATTTAATTTATAATTTTGATATTTATTTTTCTATTTAGTTATATTGGAAGTAAAATGTTTTAAATTTTAACGAAATATTCAAAACCTAATTTCATGATTTTTTCACACTGGTTTTAATTTAATTTCCTAGCTTTCCCCTTTAAAAATTTAGTATAAGTTATAAAGGGTTTTCTAGGTTTTTGAATAGGAGATTGAAAGGGTTTAATAGACTTCAAATAGATGCACCTTTTTTAAATCATGATGTTTAATCTTCTTAATGAACTTTATTTTTTGGGGATCACTCTTTAAAAGTAGTTTTGAAACTGGTTCTGTATTTCGTATTTTATTTTTAAAGTGGGAGTGTTGGAAGGTGAATCACATGAACATATAAATATATATAGGTATATATATATTTTTATATACACATTAATTATATAATATGTGAATGTGTTAAAAATGTAAAGTTATTATATATATATAAGTATATATTTTTATGATCATGGTAATGAAAGTGGTCTTAAAAAAATAATTGTCTCATCTCCTAGGTTTTAATGGTTTTATTTTAATTTATTTTAATGTATTGAATGGTTTTAAAGTGGTAAAACGGACTCTCACTACATGGGTTATCTTTTCAAGAATTTTTGGTTTTCACTTTAAATGTTTTAAATATCACTTATGTTTGTGAAACCCTTTATATCCCTTGATTAATGATTTTCAAAGATTAGCACTTTAGGGGTAATGCATTCTTAGAAACTATATAACGATCTATTCAAGGATTTTTTTGTTGGAGGAGGAATTATTTTTTATACTTTGATGGATGTGTATGCCTTAGTGTGGGTTGTGTGAAAACTATGGTTAGGTATTTGGATAGCCTAAGTGAGCTATTAGGATTATTCATGTGGTCATTTTTTGGTGTGCTTATAAGATGGTATAAGACCAACTAGTTTAATGGGGATTTTGGGAAAGGATAGGATTATAGTTTCAACCTTTGTAATCATATCATTAGTTCTGATCATATTGCTTGAACAATCAGGTGATAGTCCATTGAATTTACATTGTGAATTTTAGTTGTTATAGGGGGATTTTATCTTGTTCTCAGAAATTATCCTTTTTTATTTTATTGGTTGTGTAACTCTTAATTTATTATTCTTCCATTTATTAACTACATTGAATTGTGATTCCATTTCTAACATGCCCGTATTTTGATCTTTAGTTCATTTTATTTAAAATGGTTTTTAAAAGTGGTTTCAGAAACTATTTTAAAGGAATGAATTTTGTTGGATTTTGAAATTGTATTTGAAAATAACTACTTTGATTTTAAAATCCGGATAGGGCTAAGAAAAATAGATTTAGAGTGATTTTTTTCATTTATGGAAAACAAAATATAAAACATATTTTTGAATTTTATTTTAAACTAGTATGAAAAATGTTTTGTAATAAAAAATTGGTCTTGTAGAAAGGTAGGTGGTGTCCTACTGTGTGCCTTTTTCCTCACACAAATATTATATCTCAGTTTCAGGTTCAAAAATTGAGTTTTAATTTCTCTTAGATAATTTATTGATTTGGTATTTTGATGTTAGTGGTTTCATTTTTTTTTCATATTCAGCAAAGTGTACATATTAAATGATTTTGTAGGACAACATTTTTGTTTCATATAATATCTTACATGTGTCCATTTAAATGAGTTATTTACTAATTTTAGTTATTTATATTGGTGGTTTTAATTATTTATGTATATTCTATGTGATTTTGGATCTGTAGCACGTTTAGGGAGATTCGGGTGAGTGATGGTATGATGGCCATGTGACGCAGTTTAGAGTAGAAGCTAAGGGATTATTTTATATTTGTTTATGTCTATTGCATCTTTATGTTTTGTTTATAATGATTAATTCATTTTTAGTGTGTACATCAGACCTATGAATTGGTCTTTCCAAGTTTCTAGAAAAAATATATGTTTTTCTTAACTCTATAATAATGTTTAATAAGTCCCCAATGTATGTATCTAATATCCTAATACTTTCCACAAACCCATGGGGATCGAAAATGCACCTAGGTCCAATGGAAAACCAGTTCTATTTTGGATGTACACCCTCGTTTGGTCATTAATAATTGTAATAGAGACCTAGGTTTTTTTGTGGGAGCCTATGTTAATTATAATACCTTATGTTATTTGGGTGTGTCATAGTAGGATCAAGTTCAAATTAGTCATGAGGACTCGATATGTTGGTCATGATTCGGTACCAAATCACCAACCATCACGAAAATTCTTGAGTCTCCATGGGTGGTTGGGATATATTTTTTTATTTTTGTTTTGTTGATTGATATTTATGTTGTTGATATTCCTTAATCCTCATTGACATAGTGAGTTTACTTGAGATTCCTTCAAAAATTTGGGATGAAAATTGAAATGATTTCAAGTATTTGAGGATGGATTTCATTGCCTAATGAACCATATAGTAACCAAATGCATGACTTTGGATCCATTTTAGGAATTGATAAATGGCCCGTTACCATGTGACCAATTCATTCACAATTCAACATCTTATTTTATTATTATTTTTTACATACTATAGTTAAAGGATTAACTTGGGAGGAAATAGAAATGGGAAAAGATCCAACGGTGGTCTTGTGATATGTTGATTAAATCTATTTGGATTTTAATGACCCCTTGT
The DNA here is from genome assembly GCA_963277665.1 of Viscum album. Lineage (NCBI taxonomy): Eukaryota > Viridiplantae > Streptophyta > Magnoliopsida > Santalales > Viscaceae > Viscum > Viscum album. Next base: position 369,445,464 of record OY728160.1, on the reverse strand, counting down.
CAGGATCCATTATTAATTTAAGAAACATATAATATAAATGGTGGTTCCCCATATATATTATAAGGGGTGATTATATTAAAATTTGATCCATGAGTCTTGATGTTTTATCAATTGACTGTTTAATTACTTGTATTACATTACTTGGCCACTATAGGGAAGTGATTTTCATACTGGATTATTTATAGGAAAACTAGGTTTTTGAAAATAGTACTCGTGTAGTGGTTTGAGGTGTGTGTAAGTGATTTTGGGAAGTGGGTTTAACTGAGATAGATTGTGGATTCAGTGACTTCATAAAATTTTGGAATTTTGAAATTAATTTCTAAATTATCCTTGAAAATATAGATTAATTCTCAAATGAGTCTTATGGAAGAGATTAGTTTTAGTAAAGTGACCAAAAGGGTAGTATATTATTTATGGATAGGGATTTTATTCAAAACCAAAGGATTCAAAGGGTTGATTATAGGAATTTAACCTTAGATTATAATTCAGAGAGATTGAATTTATTATAATAATGTATTCAAAGAAGGAATGATGCCTGAGAGGTAAATTGAGTGACTGGGAGAGTATCAGAGAAGGAATGGGGTGGACTGGCGGCTGAAATTCAGAATCATGTTTCCCATGCTTAGTTAGTGGTTGACCACTATCTCCCTGGTCGGTTGACTGTAGCTTGGGGTGCCACTTGGTAACATCGACTAGTTGTTTTGCCTATGCTAGCTAGCAGACATGTGACCATATCATCGATGGGGAATGTTGATGTTCTTAAAAAAAAATTAGTTGGTGTGGTTTAATAATTTGGGGCTTAGCCTTGGTTGGTGTCAGGGGTTTTTTGTAAGCCCTCCGAGTATAGCTGGGAATGGTTTTATTGTGAAAAGGTTACTCATATCCTATAGTTTTTGTTGCGACATAGACGAGCCAAAACCATAAGTATTATATGGTGGATTAAAATGGAACATCTAAATTGAAGTAGGTGTTATTTGATTTATCCCTTATAGTTTCACAATTTTATAGTGTATTACATGTGTATTGTCATTTTGGTTTATTGTGTGTTTCAATGATAAACCTAATTTAGTTATATTATGACCCAAATTAATACTTTAACCCTTTAAGTACAATAAATTAAATAGAAATGACCTCAGATAAAAACATTTTCCACTCCTTAGGGAGATATTGATTGATGTGGTAATTGGAGTAAAGTTAAGAGACACCCAAAGGGGTGTCATGTGAATTCAATGGAATGTGATGACATAGTAAAAGGGTTTCTAGGGATTTAATTTGGAAACATTCTTTATAATTAATATGTAAGTCCCATGTAATTGATTTAAATTATGTTAAAGGTGTTTGACCCCCTGATAAATAATGTAATGAGTGGGATTCTTGAGATGCTTCTGTATTCTAAAATTAAATGGGTTTTTCATGGAATAAAAAATAGTTGGGAATGACTTGAGTTTAGAGTTGATCATACTAATAATTAAATATTAATTAAAATAAATGAGTTGATTGAAGTGATTCTAGATATTGGATTGATGAGTTTTATGTAGTTCACTAAAGGGGAATACAAAATCTCTCCACCTCTGAAGGAACCCATGGGCCAACTGGATCTCATAAAATGTGAGAGGGATTATTCTTTACCCATGGGTTTCTATCACCTTATATTATAATAGATTATAAAGAAGATAATCATAGGTTTCTGAGAGTTTATAAAAGAATCAGAACAACCATTTTATGGTTTTCATTAAATGGAAGACTTTTATATATACAATCAAGGGTGCTCCTTAAATGAAGCTTGGTTTATTCATAAATTGAAATTAATTAATAAATGTAATGTTTGGTTCATGAATGTATAAATTAATGAATCATATCCATTTACACTCTATAATTATATATCATATAACACCTAAATCAATTATATCTATATGGTATGATTAAATTTACCACAAATACTACTATCATAGGTAGTGTATAATGATATACCTCTTTCTACATGAAAAACTCAATTTTCATGAAATCTATAATAACATTGACATAAATACATTCTCAAAGACACACAAAAACACACATACACACACACATACATATATATATATATATATATATATATTCATTTAGAGAATTTCTCCTTCAATCTCCCACGTACACAAAATCCTAACACACTTTCTACCATTTCTCCTTATAATATATCATATAAAATAACTTGTGAACCAATATCCAATATTCCTCTTCAATATCTTCTAAAAAAATTCTAATGTAATAATAAACATCACTCTGTATCACCTAATATGAAATAACTTGTTAATACCCACCCAAAATAGTTATTTATTAACTCTAAAACACTTTTAGGGTAGCTCTCTAAGTCAAACTCATCCCCCATTCTTTCAATCACAATGTCTGACCCCACGATCCTTTATAGAAATGAAAACAAACTAATATCTCTATATCAATATATGTATGAAAATAGTGGACTCTAGTAAATAATCAATGTTACTCAACAATTAAATGGATCTTGCATGATCTCTATCAAAAACATGGATCTCTATACTTGTGTCCACCAATTAGCATCATATGTAAATGTGAATTGTTATATTTTTCCTTTGTCAAAGACATCAAGTGACCACGGGACACATATCATACCAATCCCATATATACAACTCATCTATTCTTGGATCTCATAGTATATTGATCCGATTTATGAATATAACACATGTCATTAATCCTTATAGATAAGTGTATCACATGCCCGTTATCCAAATAGATATATTGTTAAGAATACGAAGGGGTTGAAGGGATTTTTTGTAGGGGATTGTTTGTTTTCATGGGTGACTTTTTATCTTTCCCATTATTAGTTTTTAAATTTGGTAGTGTGTAAGTTGGAGTTGTTAACAAGTAGGTAGGGTAATAAATAAATTGAAAATATGGTTAAGTGGATGGTAAAAATGTATTTTGGATTTCAATTGGTGTTGGGAGGTTTAGACATTGTGAAGTCTCTATCAAGCCTCCTCCAGAGTAGTCTTTTATTGAGAGTTCTTACCCATCCCCCTATTCCTCTTATTAATTTCTCACTATCTTCTATTATTCAATTTTATCTACCCTATATTTTTTAATTACTGTTTTATATTTTGTAATATAGAAATAAACAGTCTCTTCTTTATTCCTATATCTTACATTCTACTTTCTCTCACTTCCATCTACCTATTCTATACTATGTGATCATGATTTTGATTGATTACTAACAATTTGAAGACTCTACTTGGTATACAATTAGAGTCTACCAATAAAATAGTAGAGGTTGATACATCATCTTGAGATTTGGTGGTTGAGTATTGTAATCAAGAGAGGGAGAAAATTTTGGTTGTGCAATAGGTTCACAAGATGGAGACACACACACTGTGAGAAGAGGCCAATCATTTTCATCGTGATAATAGATATATAAAAGGGGTGAAAATTAGTTTTTAACATTATGTGGAAGTCATAATATGGTTACATTTACAAGTAGGGGTTTTCAGTTTATTTTGTTCTCAAATCTACCTACTTTTGAGTGATCTATTGTGAGACATGTGTGTTATTTGAAGAATCATGGATTGTGTGGTAAAAATATTGATGGACAATCATTATAAAGTTAATTATTCAATTTTAATACTTATCCATATGTTGTAATAGTATTTTTAATAATGTATTTGGGATTTGATACAAGGGAGTCATAACTAATTCGGTTAATCATACCTCAAGAAACCAAGGTGAAATAATTTTTAGTGATGTTGAAAAATAATTATAGTTCTTGATAGATGAGTCATAAAAAATACAGATAAAGGATAATCATTTTTCTAAGTATTTAAAATTATGTGGGATAGATATTTTATATATTTTAGGTAGAATCAATGTGAATGAGCATCATGATCCCAATTTGGTACGACCTGCAAAGGAAATTCTAGTTCTGAATTCGTGCATGGATAAACGAGAGAGGTATTCTGAGGACGAGTGAGATATTCCTATTATAAAATAACCTTTTTGAAATTAAATAAATAGTTTGATATTTTTACTTGAAAAAATCATGATAGAATATAAAATAGAAAATTAGACGATTGTTATGTTGTTACTGGAGACCAACCGATAGATATGGAAGAAATTGATCATAAAATATCCATATAAAATATTGAAATTCTTGGAGTGGGATAGGAACTAACATTATTGATATTATATTTGGATATGAGAAAAGTTTTTCTTCTTGAAATAAAAAATATATTGTTTGTATAAAATCATGTGTAGTATTAACGATGGAATATGTCTGTAAGCTAGATCAAAATTTAATGAAAAAGAAAAGTATTGTATAAGAGATGTGTGAAAATATCCCACAATTTATGTAACAATTGGTTGGGATATTATTGGTTGTGGAGATTATGGATAATGGTTACAATATGGACATCTATTTAGTTGGATTTCCATGGATGAGGTTACTACTATATGGTTCAGCTTACAACATGCTCAAATGTTTTTGTGACTCAACAAACATGTTGATGCCCCCCAGGATGATAATGAAGACATGGGAACCATCACTATCCAGGGAGTTTCAAGATCCATTATATGTGTATTTTTTTAGAAAATTATAATGTTCGAGTGGAAGTTTTTAATATTTTGATAGTTTTGGTTTTTGTGGTAATGGTGCCTATAAGTTTGGAAATTCTTGGAGAGATTCATAATTGGAATGAAAAAAATAATATTATAATAACCGTACCAGGGGTTACAACACCTTGTGTATATATATTCAATGGTATATTGGATAATGTGGGTTATGAGACATTTTTTTCAATCCTATGGTGTAAGAGAGAGGCCTAAGGTAAATCATGTTTGACCAAGCTTAATATATACTGTGTTTTATATATTATAAAAACTATATTAGTTGATTATGTGGTTGAAGGTGTTATTATTTGTAATAATTATTTGTCTGAATTCATCTAATAAAGTAATTATCCATATGTTTAGAGTGTTGAATCTCCAATGAGTGATTATTGCTTATTATACATTTTCCCACTTTCACCTAGTTTGTAGTTCCCCTAGATAGACATGATTTTCAAAGGATATGGTACTACATGTTCATTGTTTTATAATTCTATTTTCACTTCTCATAAAGTACATTCATTAGATTTCGAGAAACTATAGTTTAAAACTACAAAATTATTTTTTTGGATAACTTAGTGAACTTTAAGGAAACTTATTAGAAGAAAATTATTTTATGGGTGTAATATGGTATGGTTTTTCATTATCATATCTCACCAAAATGGTAAATATCCTTTATTAACCTAGCTTGGTTTCTGAAATTTGAAGCAGGTATTATTTAGTGGGATATTTTTACATTGGATTTGTGGATAACTTAATAATTATTATGGGTATACAAGGAAACTTTCAATATCGTTGAAGAATGAATTTATTCATGGATTTTTTGTGGATGTAGAAAATGTATAGTAAAACAAGAACCACATCATGAAAAATAGTAATATTTTGTTCCAAATACTACTGATAATGGAGTAGAGACATGTTTTCTTGGTGTTATTTTCATTGAACTCAATTTGTGGTTAGAAGAAACCCATGGATGTGGAATTCATATTTTTTGAATTTTCACATATGATTAAAAGAATAATAAATTTTAGTAAGCTTAAGGAGTTGAGGAGATACAATTTTTATGATAATCCAAGCCATTATATTATATTTATAGTGTCTGCTAATGTTTTTATTGGATTTAAAGGGTATTAAGGTAGTTTTTTGGTCTTCTTCATAATATTTAAGTACATTCGAGGATTTATCCCAATTCTTTCAAAGGGTAGTTTTAGTTAAAAAAGGTTTTGGACAGAAATAATCTTAAAATTGGAGCTTTTATATGTCTGGGGAACATCCTAGTGTTTATAAAGAAACACATGTGGCATTATTCTAGATAAGATTAAGATTGATTTTTTTGGTAAATTTTTGTTGGGATCATGATGACATAATTTAATCACTCATAGAAGTAGTTTTTAAGTAATTTTTAGGGATTTATATGGTTATATGATATGTCACTCAATATTAGAAGCATAAAACTATAAACATATGGGATGAAAAGGGTTTTATTAAATTTCGATAATGTTTAAATAGATGAAATTATTACTTCATCAAATGGTGTTGTTGTTATAGATCACTTTAAGGAGGATGAGGGAATTTTAAAGATTAGTGACACCTTTATACCTGACAATATCCATGCGTGTGGAATGTAGAGATAGAAAAAGAGTCTCACCAATTTTAAAAGGGGAAACTACCATTCCAGTTTTAAGAGTGATAAGAGTTCCCAAGAGTGACACAAAAGTTTCTTGTATAGTGAAATGATTTGTATTTTGGAGGTCCACTTTGGGGACAAGGTGGTTTTTAGGTGGGACAAAATTGTTAGGAATCCAGGGGCTAGATGGGTTGTCATGCCAAGTATTTTTTTTCTATAAGTGAAGTCCTGTTTTTCCCATTATTAGTTTTTAGATTTGTTAGTGTATTGTTTAGGGTTGTTACCTAGAAGGTAGGGTAATTAATAAAGGGTAAATATGGTTATGAGGAGGGTATGATGGAATCTGGGATTTTAGATAGTGTAATGGGGATCAACTAGAGTGGTCATACATGGAGGGTTTTTCCTCATCCTCTGATTTTTATTATTCATATCTCACCAACTTCTATAATTATATTTTATCTCCCATTTCTTTTTTAATCACTATTTTTTTGAGAAATATCAGATTAAACAACCTTTTCCTTATTCTAACTTCTTAAATTCTATTTTCTATAACTTCCATATACCTATTATATATTATCATATCATTATTAGGATTGAGTCCAAACATATACTATATCTAGGTGCTGCTATAAAATGCCATAGTCTATCTCATTCGAGGGCCCAGATGTAATACTTGATATATGAGAGGAAAAAACTCATCTTGTTTAATCTCCAACTGATGACATGATCAGCAACATACCCAACCACTCCCATATTATGTAACACCCCAAGCTTCTACGGTACGTTTCCCTTCGAATAATGCGATAGCGTGTGTTGTACGCAACCTCGAGTTCTAACACACACCACAACTAATTAAACTAGCCGTTGTGAATAGTAATACCTACTTTTTGAAATCATATATATTCTATATTTCAAAATGGACTTCATTTTTGGATTCGGAATATCAAAATTAGCCTAGGGTGAAATTTTGGTACATTTCGGATAACTTTCATATTTTGATGAATAGTGAAAATTTCTAAATTTTAATTAAAAACAACTTTTTTAATCAAAATAATTAATAGTGATAAATTATGAATTTGAGTGGTTTTAAAGTATATTTAGAATATATTTTTACCATTCAATTTAATGTTTATCATTGGACATAATTTTACAATTAAACCGAACATAAACAAGTGTCAATCTTTTGATAGTTATTATCTCTTAAAAACACGCTTTTTGTTTTGACAGCGGGAATTAATTTTAAATTAATTTCTGCCACTTCTGTGTTTTGAATTTAAGAAAATGGATTCCATATTTGGAATCAGGATGTTCAAATTGTGTAAATAGGTAACTTTTATTTTTAGACATTTTGAATAGTTACTGTGGTAAATATTTTATTTACCATGGTTAAAGGGTAAATCCGGTAAATAAGGGTTAAAAAAATAATATTATAATAATAAAAAATTACCCTAAAACGTGTCCTAACCTTATTGGTGGACACATACCCGACCATGGGCATCCTTTGGTCAATTTGGGGACCCCTTGGAGCCACTTGTATGTGGTAGGGACACTTTATATTAATAAAGTTAAAATAAAAATAAAAATGGCATAAGCTTACATCTTTTAGAAGAACAATTTTTACATAGGGTTATACATGTTGGATTTTCGATTATAAATATTCATTAGAAAGATAAAAAGATTTCCTACATAATGATATTTTATTTATAATTTTGAGACAATAAATAAGTTATTTTATTTATGACACAATGATGATGCAGTAATTACTATAATAGTGAAAAATTAAAATAATTGATATTATAAATACCCAAATAAATATAATATGAAACTTTTAATGAATTAAACTAATTTTCTAGGCTAATATGATATATTAGGATTGATTTAATGGACTTTGTTCGAAGTAATCAATCTGTTATGAGTTTCACAAAAATCAACTATTGAATAGTGTCAAAATTGACATAAAAGAGTTCTTAAAACAAATATTATATTATTAATTGATATTAAATTCCTAAAAATCTAAGGTTCGGCCAAGAGACTTATATTATGATAGGTTAATCATTAATGGGCCACTTGGGGGTCTCTTGGATGTATATAGTAAGTTTATTAACCATATTATATAAAAATACAAAGAGACATTGTAAAAGTGAAACTAATTAACTTAGAGTTAATACTTAAAGATAAGGTTAATATAAGTACCCAAACCTGTCTAAATTCTATTGGATGAGTTTTTTTCGACCTATCCCCACCTCTTCCTTTGAATAGTCAACTTTGGAGCCTTTAGAAACCGAATATGAATTTATTATAAATTAATATTTCTAGCTTTTCCAAAGGTGCCCCTCACCCCTCTTATAAAAGGGCACTCCTCCTTCTCATTTCTTCACACCTTCAAAGCCTTTTGGTTCGGCCAAACTCTGCCCAAATACTCTCCCAACATCCCTCAATACAACCTAGAGGCCTTAGTTTGATCAGAAAGCCAACCTAAGGAGCCCTTTTGATCAAATCAAAAGGAAGAACCCGAAGAAGAGGTAATGATTTCACCACCCTTTTCTAAGTTCATTTCTTCTTCCACTTCTTCTTCCTTTGTTCTTACCATTCTGAAATAATAACTCCAGTATCTCACATATACTGTGATGTTATTATAAATATGGTACAATCATATTCAGTATTCTATCCACCCTTTGAATAACATGTCACCATACGTGCGTACGTACGGCTTACCGTCTCCACGTCGTGGTGTAATTGTTATTCAATATAATATTATTTGGATGGGTATAATAATGATGTGTAACTCATGTAAATAATAAATATAACATGTTAATGATTCTTTATATATGATATACCATCCATTTATATATTATTTTAATATCAAAAGAATGATATTGTCGCTCGTGCGTACGTACGGACTACCGTCTCCACGAACGCGATGAGATTCATTCTCCATCGTATCCATTCAAGTATAATTATCATTTGATGATTTAAAAATGATGTTTAAGGACTGTATATCATTCTGGATATGAATAAGATACAACAACCATGGCTTATGTAACAAAACATATAAAAGAAAATGAGTAAGTTAACTCCCGAAACGACGATAATTCTAAGATATTATTAACAAATCAATGTTAAAAGATCATATATGATATCATATTAATATATATGATTCTTGTATAATTTAATAACAACTATTTCACCATTATACAGGAGGTTAACCTACCCCAACCAAGGAAAAGTACAAGGTAAGGGTTATTTCACAATCTCTTCATTATCCGAGGTTGCATTATACGTAATAATCTACTGGGATCTCTTTATCATCCACATCCATGTTTCTTCGAAATGTATTTCATAACATTTTTACTATTTACAAGAATATGGGTTAAAGTCATTTATACCATTGTTTGACTTTTTATAAGAGGTTTATAAAGGAATCTTTCCGTCGTTTTCAAAATAAGGTCCTTTTTAACCTTTTCGACAGAATTGAGGTAAGAATGTTTTTTTTAACTTATACGGCGGGTGCGGTTATTTTCCGCCGTTATAAAATCGTCGAAGCTTCCCATACAAGCTTATAAGAATATTTTCAAAGAAAATGTTTTATTTTATATGGATCTTAAATGATTTCAAAATAAAAGGAGATATTTCTTTTAAAAGAATTTTGATTTCATCTATGTCAACATCCTTTGATGGATTTTAAGATTATTTGAAGTTGATTTATTATGATACAAAACTTCTATATTGTATTGAAGGTTTTGTGATATGTTTTACTGTGGATGTGCTATTTTTATACCATTCATAGTTTATTGTGAAAGTATTGACATTTCGTATGCTAGTTTTAATACGAATGTTTATGTTATGTTTAAACCTTTTCATATGGGAATGCATTGGACTTAATAAGTGACGGGTGGAGCCCGCTATAGCTCCTCGATGCATCGGTAGGTCTCATGAGACAAACTAGTGTCTTGGCACAAGGCCTTGACAAAATCTTATTTGTAGCCTTGGCACGAGGCCTTGGCTATGTGGTTATGATAGTCTGGCATTATGCATTCCAACATTATGAAAGTGGTTATTTATTTTTGCATTTGATTATTCGATTAGTGGAATATCCATGTGAATAAGTAAATGGCATTATTTCATTTTACTTTTGCCATACCATGTTGAAGTTCAATTTTAAAAGGCTTTTGTTTTAGTAATGCATTGCCTTAAATGTTTATTCTTATTTATGAAAGTTTCCGCTATATTGTTATCCTTACTGGGCATTTGAGCTCACCCCTTTTCTATGTTTTATTTTTCCCCAGGATGTGAAGAAGTAAATTATGAATGACCTGCAGGGATATTATGAGGGGATAGTAGTGTGGATTATGGAGACATTATGTTGTTGTAGTAGTTTTTCATTTTATGATGTAATGTAAAACTTATGAATATATCTAGTGTTTCCAAGGCTACTAAACCAATCGGTCTTTCGAGATTTGATCTTTCTTGTGATCATGCCAATGTTATGTAAGTAATGCACCGACTCTGGGTAGCTGGGGTCGGGGCGTTACAGTTGGTATCAGAGGAAGTTTAGTACAAACCTTGGAAGCTAGATTTAGATAAACTCTGATTAGAGCACATAGACCTAAGATGAACTTTGAGGATTAGTATAGAAGAACTTCCTAGAATTTTGGTATTGTAGAGACTTTGTGAGTTTTGCGAGCAATACATCCCTGTCTGGATACGAGCAGGTAGAGGCGGCTCTGGCACAGATGTACCTAGGGGTAAAACCCGAAAACACCGCTTTGAGCTAGACTCGAACGGGAACTGGTGCACGACAACGGGCCTTGCTGCACTCTTGGTTACGACACTCCCGGGGGATATGCTTAGGATAACTCTCACTTTCTTTACAAATCATTATGAAGGGTTTATGAGTATATACTTCCTCAAAGAAAACATATTTATGATTATGGATTATATCCATAGATAGTTCAATTTATGTTAAGTGTTTTATAAGTATGGGATTATGTATTTGGTTCATAAACTGATCTAGTTTATGCCATTGTTTAGAAATGGCGCCTAGTGGAAGAAATGGAAACCGTATCAATGCACGCACTCCATGTAGGGATTGCCCTCCTGCTCAAGATAATTATAGTGGGGCTGGTGATGCAACTGGTGCTGATCAGCTAATCACCGTACTGGGACAACTTACTCAGGTTATGAATAATAACCTTACCCGTATGGAGCACCCTGATCCGCAGCGTGGAGGATCAATGTTAGATCGATTCATGAGACAACAACCACCAACGTTCAATGGAAGTACAAATCCCTTAGTAGCTGAGCAATGGATATTTTCCCTAGAGAAAATATATCAGGCTTTGGGGAGTAGTGAAAGGGAAAAAGTTACCATGGCAGTTTACCGCCTCACTGGAGATGCTGATCAATGGTGGTCATTGATTCAAAACATGAAGGAAGATGATGAAGTATCAAACATGGAATGGAGGGAGTTCAAAGATCTGTTTTTAGAAAAATACTTTCCTCGCGACCATCGAGCAGATATGGAAAGACAATTTCTGAGTCTGAGACAAAAGGAGGATGAGAATGTCACAAAGTATGAGGCTAACTTTACAAGGATAGCGAGGTACGCTGGTGATTATATTCGCAACCCAAGAAGTAAGATTGATCGTTTCTTTGATGGGTTAAAACCATTTCTCCGTCGAGCATTAGTCTCACAATCCTTTTCATCGTACGAAGACATTGTCTCATGTGCTATCAAGACCGAAAAGGAATTCTCTAAGTCTTATGACTTTAAAGCAAAGCAAGAGAAGAAGAGACCTGCTGATCAATCTGGGAATGGAAATAAGGGGAAGAAGGGAAAGGTTGAATATCCATCTTGTGGTAAGTGCGGGAAAGAAACACCCCGGTGCTTGCCTGAAGGGAATGGGAGTCTGTTACAAGTGTGGTGAAAAAGGCCACCAAGCTCATGATTGCAAGGGGAAGAAGGAAGCTACCAACGTTCAGTGCTACAATTGCAGGGAGATGGGGCATTATGCAAATTCATGTCCTAAGCGTCAGGAGAACTTACCTCAGAAAAGGCCAAGGGATCAAGGCCAGGCTTATGCTATCACTACTGCTGAGGTAGAAGCTCCGAAAGACGTGGTGGCAGGTAATTTAATGGTTTCCTCAAGTTTAGCAAATGCATTATTTGATTCTGGATCATCGCATTGTTTCATATCTTCCCAGTTTGCTAAGAAAATTAGATATTTCCAATTTGATTTAATAAGGGAGTTGTCAGTTAAAACTCCTAAGGGAAGTATCGTTGCAACAAAGTTTTGTGAATCAGTCCCCATTAGAGCACATAAATTTTCTTTATCTGCTGATTTCATCGTCATACCTATGATTGAGTTTGATATAATCCTCGGTATGGACTGGCTTTCGGACTATGATGCGAAAATTTATTGTAAGAAGAAAGAGGTTACGATTCTTGATGATAATGATAAGGAGCACCTTATTTTTAGAGCAGAATCGTCACCACCTAATTCTTATTTAGATCCACCCCCAGTAGCTCAACTTAATTCAATTATTGGGGAGGAAGAGAATGAAATAACTGTCGGTGAGGAAAGGAATGTTCAAATAGAGGATGTACCTATTGTGAAAGAATTTGTAGATGTATTTCCGAAAGATTTACCTGGACATCCTCCAGAACGAGAAGTTGAGTTTTCTATTGATTTGATTCCTGGATCAAGGCCTATATCGAAGACCCCTTATAGAATGGCCACTGTAGAGTTAGTCGAACTAAAGAAACAACTAGAGGAACTGAGTAATAAGGGATTTATTCGCCCTAGTGTTTCTCCATGGGGAGCCCCTTTTCTTTTTGTTAAAAAGAAAGATGGATCTATGAGGTTATGTATCGACTACAGGGAGATCAATGCTATAACGATAAAGAACAAGTATCCCCTACCTCGTATTGATGATTTATTTGACCAACTGCATAGAGGTCAATACTTTTCAAAGATTGACCTTCGATCTGGATACCATCAGTTGTGTGTGAAGAAGGAAGACATTCCGAAGACAGCATTTCGAACCAGGTACGGGCATTACGAGTTTACTGTAATGCCGTTTGGATTGACTAATGCACCCTCTGTATTCATGGATCTGATGAATAGAGTTTTCAAGGAGTATCTCGATGAATTTGTGGTGGTATTTATTGATGATATCTTGGTATACTCTAAAACCTACGAAGATCATGAAAATCACTTGCGCATTATCTTGAAGACTCCGAGGAGGCATGAATTATATGGGAAGTTTAGCAAGTGTGAATTCTGGCTTCAGGAGATTTCTTTTCTTGGCCATATTTTCTCTAAAGATGGAATCTCTGTTGATCCTTCTAAGACCAAGGCAATCCAAGAATGGACAGCACCTACGAGTATAACTGAGGTACGTAGTTTTATTGGTTTGGCAGGTTATTATCGACGTTTCGTCCAGAATTTTGCCCGATTGGCTAACCCATTAACGAAGCTCACACATAAAGGGGTTAAATTTGTTTGGACAAAAGAGTGTGAAGAATGTTTCGAAGAACTGAAGAGAAGATTAGTCAATGCTCCTATATTGACTCTACCATCGGGGAATGATGGGTTCGTTATTTATAGTGATGCATCGAAGAAAGGACTTGGCTGTGTCCTTATGCAGAATGATAGAGTTATTGCCTATGCATCACGACAGTTGAAAATTCATGAACAAAACTATCCTACTCATGATCTTGAGTTAGCAGCTGTGATCTTTGCTTTGAAGATATGGAGGCACTACCTCTATGGTGAAAAATGTGAGATTTATACTGATCACAAGAGTTTGAAGTATATTTTCTCACAAAAAGAACTCAACATGAGGCAAAGGAGATGGCTTGAATTACTCAAGGATTATGATTGTACGATACACTACCACCCGGGGAAGGCAAACAAGGTGGCAGATGCTTTGAGCAGAAAAGACCATGGAGTTCTGAACATGATGAGAATTGAAAGGGATCCAATTTTCATGGATCTAGTGAAGATGGACATGGGAATAACCAGGGAAGGTGAAACATCAATGCTTTTTCAAATGGTTGCCAAACCATCTTTACTAGAAAGGATTAAGAGTTCTCAGACCGATGATGAAGAATTTCAGAAGAAGATTAAAGCTGTGAATGATGGGAGATTGAGAGACTTTGCGTATGAAGGTGGAATTTTGAAATTCGGGAAGAGACTTTGTGTTCCCAATATACCTGATCTAAAAAGGGAATTGCTGGATGATGCTCATAGTTCCAATTTCTCTATACACCCTGGGAGCACCAAAATGTATAGAGATTTGAAGGAACATTTTTGGTGGGACAACATGAAGAGGGAGATTGCTGATTTTGTGTCAAGATGTATGGTTTGTCAACAAGTGAAAGCTGGAAGGCAACAGCCTGGAGGAGTCATGCAACCTCTTCCCATACCGGAGTGGAAATGGGACAATATTACGATGGAATTTGTCATGGGGCTACCAAAGACTCCTAGAAGGAACGATGCAATATGGGTTATTGTTGATCGTCTTACCAAGTCAGCTCATTTTCTTGCTATAAGAGATGATCTACCCCTGGAACGTCTAGCAAGACTATATATTAATGAAGTTGTGAGACTTCATGGAGTACCCCTATCGATTGTTTCTGATCGTGATCCTCGTTTTACTTCAAGATTCTGGAAAAGTCTTCAGAAATCCCTGGATACAGAACTTCATTTGAGCACTGCTTACCACCCTCAGACAGACGGACAATCAGAACGGACTATTCAAACCTTAGAAGACATGTTGAGATCTTGCTCACTTGACTTTCAGGGTATGTGGGATCAATATTTACCACTGGTAGAATTTTCCTATAACAATAGCTTCCATTCAAGTATTCAGATGGCACCATATGAAGCGTTATATGGAAAGAGATGTCGTACACCAACCTGTTGGGATGATGTTGGTGAAAGAAAACTTGTAGGCCCAGAACTGGTGGAGGAAACGGTGGAAAAGGTGAAGGTAATCCAAAATCACATTAAAGCAGCTCAAAGTAGGCAGAAGAGCTATGCCGATAATCGAAGGAAGGATTTGGAATTTCAAGTCGGTGATCATGTTTTCCTGAAGGTATCTCCATGGAAGGGAGTCATACGGTTTGGTAAGAAAGGTAAATTGAGTCCCAGGTACATCGGACCTTTCGAAAATCTAGAACGAATTGGGGTTGTAGCTTACCGATTGGCAATGCCGCCAAGTCTCTCCAAAGTTCACGATGTGTTCCACGTATCTATGTTGAGAAAATACATGCCTGACCCAACGCATGTACTCACCTATGAGGAATTAGAACTGGAACCCGATCTGTCTTATTGCGAAGAGCCCGTCAGGATTCTTGATACAAGAGAACAAGTACTGAGAAACCGGAAGACGCGTCTGGTAAAAGTTTTGTGGAGAAATCATAAAATGGAAGAGGCAACGTGGGAACCCGAGGAACTTATGATGAAGAACCACCCGAGTCTTTTTATGCAGTAATACCCTAGAAATTGCGAGGACGCAATTATTTGAAGGAGGGGAGAATGTAACACCCCAAGCTTCTACGGTACGTTTCCCTTCGAATAATGCGATAGCGTGTGTTGTACGCAACCTCGAGTTCTAACACACACCACAACTAATTAAACTAGCCGTTGTGAATAGTAATACCTACTTTTTGAAATCATATATATTCTATATTTCAAAATGGACTTCATTTTTGGATTCGGAATATCAAAATTAGCCTAGGGTGAAATTTTGGTACATTTCGGATAACTTTCATATTTTGATGAATAGTGAAAATTTCTAAATTTTAATTAAAAACAACTTTTTTAATCAAAATAATTAATAGTGATAAATTATGAATTTGAGTGGTTTTAAAGTATATTTAGAATATATTTTTACCATTCAATTTAATGTTTATCATTGGACATAATTTTACAATTAAACCGAACATAAACAAGTGTCAATCTTTTGATAGTTATTATCTCTTAAAAACACGCTTTTTGTTTTGACAGCGGGAATTAATTTTAAATTAATTTCTGCCACTTCTGTGTTTTGAATTTAGGAAAATGGATTCCATATTTGGAATCAGGATGTTCAAATTGTGTAAATAGGTAACTTTTATTTTTAGACATTTTGAATAGTTACTGTGGTAAATATTTTATTTACCATGATTAAAGGGTAAATCCGGTAAATAAGGGTTAAAAAAATAATATTATAATAATAAAAAATTACCCTAAAACGTGTCCTAACCTTATTGGTGGACACATACCCGACCATGGGCATCCTTTGGTCAATTTGGGGACCCCTTGGAGCCACTTGTATGTGGTAGGGACACTTTATATTAATAAAGTTAAAATAAAAATAAAAATGGCATAAGCTTACATCTTTTAGAAGAACAATTTTTACATAGGGTTATACATGTTGGATTTTCGATTATAAATATTCATTAGAAAGATAAAAAGATTTCCTACATAATGATATTTTATTTATAATTTTTAGACAATAAATAAGTTATTTTATTTATGACACAATGATGATGCAGTAATTACTATAATAGTGAAAAATTAAAATAATTGATATTATAAATACCCAAATAAATATAATATGAAACATTTAATGAATTAAACTAATTTTCTAGGATAATATGATATATTAGGATTGATTTAATGGACTTTTTTCGAAGTAATCAATCTGTTATGAGTTTCACAAAAATCAACTATTGAATAGTGTCAAAATTGACATAAAAGAGTTCTTAAAACAAATATTATATTATTAATTGATATTAAATTCCTAAAAATCTAAGGTTCGGCCAAGAGACTTATATTATGATAGGTTAATCATTAATGGACCACTTGGGGGTCTCTTGGATGTATATAGTAAGTTTATTAACCATATTATATAAAAATACAAAGAGACATTGTAAAAGTGAAACTAATTAACTTAGAGTTAATACTTAAAGATAAGGTTAATATAAGTACCCAAACCTGTCTAAATTCTATTGGATGAGTTGTTTTCGACCTATCCCCACCTCATCCTTTGAATAGTCAACTTTGGAGCCTTTAGAAACCGAATATGAATTTATTATAAATTAATATTTCTAGCTTTTCCAAAGGTGCCCCTCACCCCTCTTATAAAAGGGCACTCCTCCTTCTCATTTCTTCACACCTTCAAAGCCTTTTGGTTCGGCCAAACTCTGCCCAAATACTCTCCCAACATCCCTCAATACAACCTAGAGGCCTTAGTTTGATCAGAAAGCCAACCTAAGGAGCCCTTTTGATCAAATCAAAAGGAAGAACCCGAAGAAGAGGTAATGATTTCACCACCCTTTTCTAAGTTCATTTCTTCTTCCACTTCTTCTTCCTTTGTTCTTACCATTCTGAAATAATAACTCCAGTATCTCACATATACTGTGATGTTATTATAAATATGGTACAATCATATTCAGTATTCTATCCACCCTTTGAATAACATGTCACCATACGTGCGTACGTACGGCTTACCGTCTCCACGTCGTGGTGTAATTGTTATTCAATATAATATTATTTGGATGGGTATAATAATGATGTGTAACTCATGTAAATAATAAATATAACATGTTAATGATTCTGTATATATGATATACCATCCATTTATATATTATTTTAATATCAAAAGAATGATATTGTCGCTCGTGCGTACGTACGGACTACCGTCTCCACGAACGCGATGAGATTCATTCTCCATCGTATCCATTCAAGTATAATTATCATTTGATGATTTAAAAATGATGTTTAAGGACTGTATATCATTCTGGATATGAATAAGATACAACAACCATGGCTTATGTAACAAAACATATAAAAGAAAATGAGTAAGTTAACTCCCGAAACGACGATAATTCTAAGATATTATTAACAAATCAATGTTAAAAGATCATATATGATATCATATTAATATATATGATTCTTGTATAATTTAATAACAACTATTTCACCATTATACAGGAGGTTAACCTACCCCAACCAAGGAAAAGTACAAGGTAAGGGTTATTTCACAATCTCTTCATTATCCGAGGTTGCATTATACGTAATAATCTACTGGGATCTCTTTATCATCCACATCCATGTTTCTTCGAAATGTATTTCATAACATTTTTACTATTTACAAGAATATGGGTTAAAGTCATTTATACCCTTGTTTGACTTTTTATAATAGGTTTAAAAAGGAATCTTTCCGTCGTTTTCAAAACAAGGTCCTTTTTAACCTTTTCGACAGAATTGAGGTAAGAATGTTTTTTTAACTTATACGGCGGGTGCGGTTATTTTCCGCCGTTATAAAATCGTCGAAGCTTCCCATACAAGCTTATAAGAATATTTTCAAAGAAAATGTTTTATTTTATATGGATCTTAAATGATTTCAAAATAAAAGGAGATATTTCTTTTAAAAGAATTTTGATTTCATCTATGTCAACATCCTTTGATGGATTTTAAGATTATTTGAAGTTGATTTATTATGATACAAAACTTCTATATTGTATTGAAGGTTTTGTGATATGTTTGACTGTGGATGTGCTATTTTTATACCATTCATAGTTTATTGTGAAAGTATTGACATTTCGTATGCTAGTTTTAATACGAATGTTTATGTTATGTTTAAACCTTTTCATATGGGAATGCATTGGACTTAATAAGTGACGGGTGGAGCCCGCTATAGCTCCTCGATGCATCGGTAGGTCTCATGAGACAAACTAGTGTCTTGGCACAAGGCCTTGACAAAATCTTATTTGTAGCCTTGGCATGAGGCCTTGGCTATGTGGTTATGATAGTCTGGCATTATGCATTCCAACATTATGAAAGTGGTTATTTATTTTTGCATGTGATTATTCGATTAGTGGAATATCCATGTGAATAAGTAAATGGCATTATTTCATTTTACTTTTGCCATACCATGTTGAAGTTCAATTTTAAAAGGCTTTTGTTTTAGTAATGCATTGCCTTAAATGTTTATTCTTATTTATGAAAGTTTCCGCTATATTGTTATCCTTACTGGGCATTTGAGCTCACCCCTTTTCTATGTTTTATTTTTCCCCAGGATGTGAAGAAGTAAATTATGAATGACCTGCAGGGATATTATGAGGGGATAGTAGTGTGGATTATGGAGACATTATGTTGTTGTAGTAGTTTTTCATTTTATGATGTAATTTAAAACTTATGAATATATCTAGTGTTTCCAAGGCTACTAAACCAATCGGTCTTTCGAGATTTGATCTTTCTTGTGATCATGCCAATGTTATGTAAGTAATGCACCGACTCTGGGTAGCTGGGGTCGGGGTGTTACATATTAGCTAAGTCAATATTAAGTCTTATGTAAGTAGGTAATCAAAGAATAATGGTTCTCATAATAGATTTATCACCAAATTTAGGTAATGGGAACTAAAATATAATTAATGAAACCCTAGTATACAAAAGATATTTGTATGACACTTCATGTGGTATACTTAATAGGTAACATAATGCATAGAAAAAATCATATTCTTTTTTTTGCCTCATGAGAATATTTTGTATCTCTTGAAAATAATCCTAGTCAAGATAACCTTAACATCTCATCATATCCTATAATACGTCATGATGAATATCCAGTATATATAAACTCTAAGTTATAATTTGAGTGGTTAATTATTATTGTACTTCATGAAATGAATATCTATATATACATTTATGTATCTAACATGATATAATGATAAATTAAATATTTCATTTAATGTGATTTATTTCATATTCTTAAACCCTCTAAAGAATTTTTATCAATCCCAACACAAGACCCATTTTATCATGTCATATATGATTAGATTCCAGATCCTCCTTATATTTTGTTCACTTTGTAGTTTTTTATCACATTACATCATATGTCATCCCTATCACATCTCTATGTGACCATCAGATAAAACCCTCCCAATTAACTCTTTAGGGAGAAAAATCTATGAAGTAATCTTGTTTGAATAATTGTGAGATTAAGGAATAATGTTCCTAATTATTAAAATGCATGAAAAAATTCAATCCTCTAAACTTCACAATGTCAAATTTTTTCATATAAACTTCTATTGTATATTTAGAACTATTTCTATCTTCATCATCATTATTCTTGGAACCATAATCTATTGAACTTTTTCCTTGAAATAATGAAACTACTTACATTATTTTCTAATAATATAACATAAAATGTTTTATTATATTAAGTTAAACTCACTTTAAACATAGACTGTTATAATTTCTTATTGCTGAAATTTGGACTTCTATAAGTCCCAATACACTCACATAAGACTCCTAGAAACAAAATTCCTTTTATCATATCTGAAAAAGATAGAAAAACCATTTTATATTTTATAAATAACACTTATTTCATTTTTATGGGAATATTTAATAAAAAAATATTTTTTCAATATCATATTTGGTATTTTATACATTTAGACTATTTTTATTTAAAGATAAAACTTTATTAAAATTTAAATCTTATAGGTGGAAGGAAAAATTAACCTTATATTTTAACAAATATTTGGATGATAATTTTTTCATGGATAAAAAATTTTTATCCATATCATCTTCATAAATATGTTATAGAAATATATGAATCATAAACCATGTATACACATTTAATCATCTCGTAGTTCTTCAAAAAAAAATATTTTTTATCAAAAAACGTATCTTATCGTATTAGCATAATGAAACAAAGATACACATTATTTATATAGATTCATTTGATCATGATAAAATATTTTACAGTTAAATCCTTGATGTAGTAACTATTTACTTCATCACATGAATATAAACTATAAGCTAATATAATTTTTCCTTTGATCTTAAACTTCTATATATTTACAACACTTTGGAAAATGTTCATTTAGTATCGAATACCTTTCAAGATAAAAAAATAACTTATATAGATTCCATACACTATATGGAAACTCTATATAGTTTCATTAAATCATTTAGGTATATCATAGATAAAACATTCATATTGAAATATTTATTTTCCTTCTTGAAAACCCTTGGATTCAATTAACTTTATTGTCTTCTTGAAGAAACATTGTTAAAAATCTCAACCAAATTTTCTTTTTAAAGTATGAACTTTTACTTACTTTTACAGTCAATACCTTACTTTAAAACCATTACATTATATTCCATGTTCATATATATTACCAAAACGTTGATAATATCTGGTAAATGTACTTTGAATTTAATCATGTTATTGAAAATTTTATATAGATGACACTAAGATAAATTCCCAAACTAGAAACAAGGAATTTTTTGTCTACCCTAACTAAAACAATGAATTTTTACCCAAGGATGTTATGATGTATTCTGTCTTTTCTTACCTTACACAAGATAATCTAGGGGAACCCATATTTGGAATTAGCTACCCAGTTAGATGATCAAGGTCATGATAAGTGCTGCTTTGGAAGAATTTAGCCCTTAGTATTTAAATAGGATTTTAATATCACCTTTTTGTCTCATGTTATTCCCTTTTATGTATGTATTATTCTATTAAATTAGTTTTTTTATACAATTCCCTCCACTAAACCAATATGTTCAATCTATATTGATGTGTAACTCTTTACACAACCCATAAGCTTGTGTTAGTCACCCAAACTAGAGGTAAATTATATTCATACATATATGAATGCATCATCTACATATAGTATATACAAACTTCATGTAAAGGTATAGAGTTAAACGAAATTGATAATATTCACATGATTAATCCCAAAAAGACATATTGGAAACCCCATTTATTATCCTAGGCAAGGGATAATCCTCTAGGTATCTATGTAATTCAACCCATGTCCCACTACCTGGGGATACTTTACTCAAGAGAGGATTCAATTCATAATAATTATAACACCTAATTAGGAAAAACTATTCCTAACTACTAAATTCAAGATAATGAATCAAAATAAAAAACAATTTCAAGGTAAACAAGAAAACAAATTCATTATCATACCAAGAATGTAATGCAAAGCACTATCTAGAAGTAATTTAACAATTTAATTTAAAGCATACACCATTCACAGTGTAAATATTTTCTTAATATGAATAAAATAAGGAATAACCTTTTAAAAAAGGAATAATTAAAATATTTAAACATGATATAACCATTAATGAAAAATTTATAAATAAAAACAAATCATAAATTTGATTATAATTTTACCTTAAACAGTATGGGAATTTCATAATCGTGAATAAAAACCATTTATATTTGTTCTAATATGATAAATTATATATTTATCATTATATATAATTTAAATTTGAAATATATAACATTTTATGAATTATAAATAATTTACAGTTAAATTTTAATTATGTAAACATAATATAATATCATATATATAAAATTATTTTTACCACGATCACATAATAAATACAAACATTTTTTATGTTGATTATATAATATCCAAAAAAGGCCCTATTTTATTTTTAGCAATATAGAATAATTAATTTTTAATAATTAATAATTTAAATATAAACTACTTTATATTCTGACCTTGTCTTATAAGTTAAAACCCTTTTTAAATTATCCCTTATGATTTCTAAATAAACACTTTTACATATAGATCATAATTCAGGCCATATAATTTGGTTAATTTTTTTTCAAATATTAAAATCTAATATTTGGTAATGAAAAAGTTTTATAAAAATTTATTTAATTAATTATAAAGCATATATAATTAATTAATTTATAAATTCCTTGTAAATTATAATTTTTAAAAATACCTTTTACAATAATTTATAAAAAAATTATAAAATATTCAAAAATTTAAATGTCATAAAAACAATTTTTAAAAAATATTGACATACCCTATTTCAAAATTATCATTCTTTATATTGGTACTCCCCCACTATCCTAATATAGATGGTTTATATAATATTAGGATTACAAGACTTTTATGTAGTGCATGTCACAAAAAGGTACACCTGATCTTACCTATATGTAGATCATGTAACATAAATTTAAGTCACAATTTACCTTTATGAGAACTATTTCACGTAAGGGTAGGCATCACTATAACATTAGATAAACCTTTAGAATAAGAAAATACCATTATAACAACTCTTCACATAAAGGTAATTATCTGATTATATTTACATATAATAATGAAAACTTTGGATAATTTTACATATCCCCTCTCAGATATACAATTAATTGGTTACCTTTATACGAACCATATGCATACAGGTAATGACTTGATTACCATTATGAGGCCCTATTATGTAAGGGTGAACTATTATAAAACCATATTTCAAGAATTCAAAAACACTACCCTATTTTTTATTTCTTATTCATTTCAAAGGAAACATTCATAAATCTAAATGAAAAGTTCCCATTGATACCAATAAAGGGTTTTTTAGAGTCTAATAATGATTATCAAATAAAGTATAATTAATTAAAACCCATTTTTGAGGATATCCATACACGATAATAAAAAGCTATGTTTAAAACCAGAATGAATAAATATATAGATGGAAAACTGTCACTAAAGTTGCTTCTTCTTCCCCTGATCATTGTTTGATATGTTTGATATAGAACCCTAAAGTGGAAAATGAAATATTCCAACCTCTAATGGTATCCATTGTCTAACTAGATATCTCTTCCTATGATATGGATTCTTATTCGCCCATGTTTTGTTAGAACCTCACTATGTAAAGGATGAAGAAGAAGAGAAAACTAGGTTACTAGGAGTTTCAGATAATCATGAGAAAATCCATTTGATAGTTTCCATCACATGGTATTTGTTTATATAGGAAATCAGGGACTCACTTAAATCATGGCTATATTTATTCATGCATTGAAATTCATGAATAAATTCCATAGTCGGTTCATGAATGTACGAATTCATAATATAATTTTACTCCCTAGAATTATATAGCATACAATACCTTAATAAATAATATCCATATGGAATGATTGAACTACCTAGAATATACTACTATCGTAGGTAGTATAAAATGATTTACCTCTTTCTAAATTAAAATCACAATTTCCATGAATTCTATAATAATATTAACACACACACACAAACATATGTATTTAGGGAATATCTCATTAATAAATAACATCTTGTATTGAAAATAATCAAACATTTTCTCTATTTTCCATGTTAAAATCCATTAGAATTATACTTGTTTTTGAAGATTTTCATGGTTATGGGATTTTGAATATGGATGTCAAAAAAATGTTCCTTGATGAAAACCTTCAAGAAGAATCCTATATGACACTAATATAGGGGTTTGTGACTCTAGGTAATTCCAAAAAATGTTTGAAAGTTGTAGAGATCTATTTTTGGAATAAATTAATCACCCATGTCATATAACATTTGGTTAAATAAGGCTATAAAATATTATGGTTTCATTAAGAATAAATTTGATCCATTTTTTTACAAGTGGTTTAGTGAGAGTGAATTCATTATCCTAGTAGTATATTTTGATTACATATTACTTATTTTAAATGAAATACCAATCTTACAGTTATTTAAGTAGTAGTTAAACAAGAATTTATCCATCATGTTATTAAGTGAAGTGGCCAAAATTCTGTATATTAAGGTCATTCATGAGAGATCCAAGAGATTTATTGGACTAATTAAGGGTACATACATTGAACAAGTACTAAAGATATTTCTTATGGAACAATACAAGAGAAGATTGGTTCCATTTTTACATGGTATAAATCCTTCAATTCCTTATACATAAGTGGATTGAGATAGAATTAGTATGATTCCTTAAACATATATGATAGGATCAATCATGTATATCATGCAATATAATAAGCTTGATATAACATGTTCCTTGAGAAATAAAGGAAAATATAAATCTGATTCAGGTGAACAGTGTTTGTCTCTTATTAAGGTTATCCTTAGGTATCATAGAAGAACTGAGGATATTTTATTTGTGTGTAGAGGAGATGATGAGCTAGACTAGAGGGGTTATACTAATTATAGATTTCAAATATTTCAGGATGATCTAAATTTCTATCCTGTATATGTATTTAGTCTCAAAGGAGGAGATATGTGCTAGAATATTTCAAAGTAGCCATTTTTTCACAGATTATACATTGAATCCAGAATATATATCAGTTTCTAATATTGTCAAATATGATTTCTAGATACAAAAAACATCCAATAGATTTATGTGGTTCCTATAATTAAATTACATATCACATTATATTGAGATAATACAGTAGTATTGGCTCACAAAAAATATCCAAACTCACACCAATATACAAAGAACATACACCAAATGTATCACCTTTAGAGGGATTTTTCCCATAGGTGTGAAGTTGTGGTGAGAAGAGTATCCATGGATGAGAACATGGTGGAACCTGTGATAGAAATCATTATCTAAAAAATCATGACTATCATATTAAAGCTATGTACTAAAGGTTTTTAGAATTTTTCTCTAGTGAAAGTGAGAGTCTATTAGAGTTTGTTCCCTAGAAAAAACTTCTTTATTTTTTATTATTACCCATATTTATTTTTTAAAATATTTATTAACCTCTTATCACATCCTAATTTTTGTTCTGTGTGATTTAGTGTCTGAGAATGTACTTAGAGTAATTTTCACACAAAAAGATCATAATAGTTCGCTACAATGATGAGAACGTAGAAGTACCAAGAAAATATTATTAAAATATATTTTTACCAATTGGATTATAATATTTCCTCCAAATCAATTTTTTAATTTTTTTTAAATCCAATTATTGGTTTAGTGGTATCCTCACATTCAACTGAATAATAACCAAACCACCCAAATTTGAAAATTCAAATTCAAAAAATCAATCGTGAAAAACCATATTCCACACATTGGTCCCATAACCACTAAATTTCTTTGGGTCAAAAGATATCGAGAAGGAATCTGCATCATATTTCACCCCCTAACACCTGATCTCACCTTCATCATCACCCCTTCATTAGTGACAACCCATCATTAATTTTTCCACTACAACAGGAAAATAACCACAATTCCAGAAATTCATCATGTCACATCGTCCACTATGCCAAAAAATCACCTCATTGGTGAGATCACTAATGAAACCAGTGAAATCTAATACATACACTCCCAAAATAACCCAAAAAAGAAAACCTTCACTTATTAACCATTGAAGAAACTAGCATATGAAAAACCATTTTCAATGATTAAACTATAAAATGGAACATAGATAGGGCCCAATGGGGAAGAGACAAATGCTGATCACTTTTCCAAGAAACCATGGGCCAAATTACCTATAATGATCATATTATGTATTTTTCCTCTAATGAGAACAACAATAGATCAGATAAAATATGACTTTCGACACACCTCCTGGAACACTGTCGAATGAACAAACTACATATCCCAGAGCCTCTTTGAAACTATCATAGGATATCGACTAGGAGAGCGGTGAAGGAACATGAAGCCAAATTATAGTTTGGAGTGGTAGGACCACTACATAAAAGCTCATTCTCACCCAGAACACCAACCCCAACCATCAAAGGCACCTCTAGTAAAATAGATCCCCACAAACACACAAAATAATTAATGACCACTGTGAAAGAAAGAACCTTGAAAAGATGAGACTGAGTGCAAGTCAAGCTCTTGGGACACCAATGTGACTCAACCTAGACATCCCAAACCACGTCAAGAAAAACCAATGCACTAGACTATTATGGGGTTGGAAATGTGGTAACCAGAAGGAAATATCAAAGGAACAACTAATGGGACATCAATAGGGAACTAATACCACATAAGAAAGAGTGGAGGAGTGGGGGAAAGTAGGAATGGAAGAAAACAATAAAGATAGAACATGGAGTAAGAAGAAAAGGGGAAGTGGGTAGGGATGAAATGATGGAATGAGGGAATGGAGAGACAACTCTGGATAAGTAATGTTCAATCCTTTCCCCTCTAAATCACCAATGAGAAAACCCCTATATTAGGAGAGAATGGAGTGAGGTTTCTCAGAGGCTCTTCAACATCTAGATGATATAATTTTATGAGACACAAATGATATACTCATGTACTTTTATGTATTTATGAAAACCATCATGACATGAGTTTTTAGTGAAGTAGAATATTTTGGGTTCATCAAGAGTGATATTGATTAAATTAATAATGAATGAAAGGACTTTTAACTTCTTTTATTTAAATTAAGTAGATATCCTAGGACCTTTAATGGGAATTAGACAACATGAATAAATCTATTTTTATGGTGTTATGTGGGTAGGTTCATTTCTAGAAAGTGAAAGAGGATACATCGAGAACATATATTAAGGAAACCAATATGAAATTTTCTTGATTATAGATATCATGATAAAGGGATTATATTATATTGTAAGTTTTTGTATGAGGTTCTATGTCATTATAACATTAAATAATTTCTCAATGGGTGACTCGGTGTGTTTATAGATGTTAAAATTGTACTTTGGCTGGGTCCACCTAATGTCAATGAGAAAGATGACTAGAGGGTCACACGCTAAGTACATCCTTAACCTTAGTTAAATATTATTATTATTTACTATTTTGAATTAATATTATTTAGTAAGTATTTATTCAAGGGAATATTTTTAGTAGGATATTTATTAAATATTTATTTTATATTTATTAAATATAATATCTATTTATTTATTTAAAAATAATCCAGTGATATTTATTTATTATATAAATTTTAATTATTCATGGAATTAAAAATATTGTGGAAGAATAGAAAACCATGTTTAATAGTTTTGAGGAGAAATGAAATATATTACATATTAATTGAATAAATTTTAAACAAATTATTTAAGAAATAATATTTATTTAATCCATGAGTTTTCCACACGTCATAGATAATAATAATATTATTATTATTATTTAGACATGGGGTTCACTAAAGATTAAGAAAATAAAAAGGAACTATGTAAAATTATTATCTACTAACACTAGTGCTATTTAGAACCAATATATTTCCAAAAATGGTTCTATCTATTTGTTTTGTTATATAAAACAACATCTGGAATATCCTTTCAAACCGTAGAGTGATCCTCTCTAAGGAAACTCTCAAGAATAAATATTGACCCCCCTATACCACCTCTCTCTATTCAAGAGAAAACTAGGAAAGTCCTTATTTAAAGTGATTCTCATGGTGATCAAAGAAAAAAAGCGCAAGTATTATGATATTCCATGCTAGCACTTGGATATTCCTATGGAATCACTCAAGGGTTCCTGGAATATGGGTTGATCACTCTCGGAGGGAATCCACACTTGATTCATGAAACACAATAATGGTATTACATAGATACACTGTTAGATTCATCAAAAAAGAAACAATCCATCAAATGTAATTATTTAAGTAGCTAAATTAATTATAAAACATTATATGATTATCCTCATTTTTTCCAATTTTATTTCATAAATTAATAATTATATTATTTTTATTGATTATGAATTTCTATTTCATATAAATCTTGGAGTAATAATTGATTTTGATTAAAAATATGAGATGAACATGCCTAACATGCACTTCTATTATTTCTGGAACCATCATAAACTACATGTATTGTTCTATAAATGTGAAAAATATTATTCTATTTTGAATTTTTTTCACTTGATCGTGATTTATGACTTCTGCAATTGGGAATTATTTTTGAAAATTTGGTGTTTTAATTCAAATCCACCACCTTAAGATCAACATTGAGGATAATGTTGAAAATAATTGTAGGAGAGGTTCTATTATTATTATAATTTATAATTTATTGTATACATATCATTATTAATCAAAAATTAATTTTTTTTATTATAATCATGATTTTTATTCTCATCTACATGTGGGTTTTTTTGAATTAGCAGAATATTTTTTTTTAATTTGAGTTGTTCATTGATTTTTTTTCTCATTGAGAAATAAACTGATGAAATTATTTCTATTAATTTCATGAAAATAAATTATTGGTGAAAATTTAGAAGTATGATTCATTATTTCAATTGAATTTTTTATTCATCTTTTAGGATTAAAGTTTTAATCTCTAAATTCAAATAAATTGGGAAATTCAATACTTATTTTTGGAAGAGTTATGTGAGTATTTTAAGATGGAAAATGATTGTGTTATTTGTATTATGAAGTAATTTATTAATTATATACTCTAATCCATTAAATTTTATTATTTATTTTGAGATAATAATTATTTTGTTTTGTATGTTACATCTATTGAGAAATATATATAGTTTAAAATAAAACATGAATACAAATTGAAGTTGGTTTAATGTAATTCATGAGTTCCAAATTTGAATACCTATTTTAAAATGAGAAGGTATTATTATGATGGAATTGTTTTATTTGGGAGAGTGATAAATACTTTTTACATTATTTGATTCTATGGGGGAAATTTATTTCATAACTTTTTCCATGTATTCATAATTCCAAAACACTTTAAAGATGAATTCTCATGAAACTAGGTAGTGTATATTCATTTTCTGAGTACAAGAAATGATTTAAATAGGGATATTTTATGTGTCATTGTTATTTCATGTTTTCCAAATGTATTTTAATGTTAATTGATGATGATTTCATGTTTAAATTGGGATATTAATATTGATTATTTATTTATAAGGAATTTGGGTAGAAATGTGAATTCATTTAATTATTGATTTAAATCAAGAGTTATTGTGATTAATTATAAAAATTATTTAAAGATTCAATTTCTAAATGTTTTAAAATCATAATTTTGGTTGTTATTATTCTGAAATAAATTTTAACTTTTTTAGGAATATGTAATTTGTGTAATTAAAAGTTGAAAATTGATATTTTTATATAAATATTTAACTAAAAATATTTATTTGATGATTATAGACAGTTAGTTTCAAATGAATATTCTTGTAAAGTATAAATTTAATTATAATTTTGAGGAATATTTTGGTTTATTGAAAAGTAAAAAATGTATTTTTTTATGTGGAATGTTAATTTACTAGAGAGTTTGTTACATAAGAAGTTGTCTTAACTACAAAAGTGGTAGTGGTTTTGATAAGTAAGAATAAAAACCAATCATATGTGATATCTCTAGGCCAGGACATGAGAAGTGTTAAAAAGATCTATAATTTTATTTTTTTTAAATGTGATAATACCAACAAATTTATTAGGGTAACGGTTAATATTGGAAAGAATTAAAGGAATATAGAGATAAAAAAATTTAATTTTGGGGTTTTTGAAACCTGGTTAATCGAATATCAAAGAAGAACATGTGTTTCTATAAGTTCAATTGAATAAAAGATAATATAATTTAAGTCTTTTTGCTACCAAAAAATATTGGTAGAACTAAAATCATTTGAGGTGGAGTTTCATCGAAGAGCATAGTGGTTTCATTGATGTCAAACCATGAATGAGCACATCCATTTTGGATCCCCAAAGGTAGGTTGAGGTAGTAAAGGTCAATAAAACATGGTTCAATAGATCACAATGGTGGATAGAAATAAGAATAAATATTTAATGGATTGGTAACATGAGTAATAAAGTGAATTAATCTTGAAATGAATATTTTGTTTTGTTGTCTCTTTTCTTATTTAATGATCAAATATGGAAATTTGGTATGGAAGCTAAGTCTGATGTTTGATGAGTTTTTGGTTCACACACAATGTGTTTGGACCTATGATTGTGTGATTATGTTTAGTTATATAAGTTTTTCCAAGTATTTCTGGGCCAATATGAGATTGTCATGGTCAATAAAGATACATCAAGTGAATTGTAAGGTGCTCAATTTACTAGTCAAAAATAAAATTGGTTAAAATATGGTTCAAAATAATAAATTAATCTTAATCCAAAGTGTGTATTCACCAATATAGAAGAAGTTGGAGTCTCCAGTCAAGGATGTCCCAGACTACCATTTGATGGAGAATAAAGATTTCTAGTTGATTATGAGATAAGTTCATGTAACATTTGATGATAAAGAAGGTCGATTAGTTAAATATTTATATTTCATGATTGTTAAGGAATTGATAGAATAAAAATTATATAGTGGTGATTGAAATTAGTTGAAGGGGTGTGATCAGATTTAAAAAGTTGAAGACTGAGTACAAGGCAAGGCAAAGAACGTGAATAATAAGTAATGGGTTGAGATATTATAAAGGTAGATCAATAATGTAAACATGAAGAAAATCTCATTGAACGTTCTAGTAGTGTAGTCTGAATGAAGAAAAATGATTGGGATGTCTAGAGGATAATTTAGTAATTGATAACCCAAACATTATGGAGGCATGTAGGGCCCATCATTGATAAATATAATAGAAATATGGGGAGTAATACAAAATGTTATTTCAACCAAATATAGGAGAAGTGAAGGTATGTTATGAATTTTTATCCAAACACATAGAAATTCACCAATCCAGAAACGATAATGTCATATTATAGAAGTGTGGTTGGAGAAAATAAAATGAAATGAAATTGTGTTTTTTGGTTGTGAACCTGTAGAATTGTTTTCATTGAATGTATGAACTAATGCATAACTAAAATTAATCTTTGAGAATCTAATTCTTCCTAAACTATAACTGCCTAAATTCTAAACTCATAAAAAAATCGGGAGACTAATTCCATCAAAAAATTTAAATAATATAGAACACAACTGAAACATGGATAAGTTAATTTTGTTTGAGCCATACTTACCAAAAGATTAAACCCAGACCTCATACATATTACATTAACCTAATAGAGAAACAAGAATCATCAGTTATCTTTTTTTCAAAATCCATTGAAAATTTATGGGATACAAGATGATGTAAATTATAAGTGATGGAATATGTTCCAAGATACATATTATATAGTATTGTTAATATATTATTTATTTTTATTTTAAAAATATATATGGATTGTACTAAAAATAAAATTCATGGTTTTTGGAGGCCTAATTCCCATTTTAGGGAATATAGGTTAGATTGTTATTTCATTTATCTCTCTCTATAAATTTACTCATTGGTGAATGAATGTTTGATGTGATGTTTTCTTTTCTCTTTGTGGTGCAATTTGATTCTCCAATTTCCATGTGATGTGTGTGGAGGATGTTTTTAAATCTGTTGGCCAATTCAATTTAGAAATTAAAAAAACATGAATCTTACAACCAGAACATTGAATAGTCGTAATATGAGGTTGATCATATGATGAAAATGATTATTAGATTCAATAGATTTGTATTATTATGATTTATTAAATTAAAATTATATAAATTTCCTTAAGATATTTGGATGGACTTACTCAAAAATGAAACGATGTTGTAGATAGGAGAGCTGATATCAAAGGATGATTTTCAATAAATTAAAACAACTCAATCATTACTAGTGACATTATATATAATTAAGAGTTTCAAGACATCAATTAATATCTATCCTTTCCTCTTATCATATCCAACTAAAAACTATGATAGACTTACCCACCCTTATGTGATTAATATAACTAGATTAGGTGTATTATGTTTAATATTTAAATGAAAGGGAAATAGTAGTTAGCTCTCACTATCCACTTCCCTTAATTACATTGGGTTTACTCCCATAATTATCATCACACTCTAAGTAATTAGGTATTTGATATAGATTATTCTCATTGTAATATAGATTAATAAGAATAGTTTAGAAGCCAGAAATAATTAAAATATTAATGTATGCTTCCTCATCCATCGGCTCTACAATTCCCCAAAACACCTTTCCACCCACAGTCACTCTAAAAACATGAATTAATTAGATGTCAAGGAAGTGGGAATAGAAAAAAAAATATATATCATAAAAAAATTAATACATACATTAATTTAAATACATAACTCTCATAGTAAATATACTATTACAAAATTAAATGAAGGGGGGTCCTAAACTACACTAACTTGATTGTTGATGGTGATCCTCCTCCTTCCACTCATGATTTGGGTGTAGAATTCTAATCTCATATAATGTCGGGGAGCCTCATCCAATGGAGGTTCTGTCTCACATTTTCACATCGACCTCCATCTCTATTGATATAGAATTTTATTTGTGTATCTAATTTCAAACCTCCTTCATCTTATCCTTCGTCTTCTCCTCTATGAATTTCTTAGCCTTCTGATTATCACAAATTCATGAATTCTATCCTTTTAAAATAAAACTTTAGCTCTATTTTAATAAATATCATTTCTATTTATGATAGTTTGTTAAATATTTTTAACTTTTCAATGTATCTCCATTTGATTTGTATATTCTACCCAGATCTCCTTGTGCAATTTGAACCCAACTTATCTCCCCTTTTGTAGCGTATTTGAGCTCCAAATTTGTGGGATAGGCTTCCACACATGACCCTGTTAAAATATCCTATGAATCCAATCTTTAAAGCTTGTATATAAAAAAATAATGGATCATTTGTATTCATAGAAGCTAAACTATCTACATCATAGGTTTTTTCGTACATCACAGCCTTCATCACATGTGTATTACAACTTGTATAGCATGCATGGATTCATCGTAGAATGTGAATCATGGTCGTAGCTTCTTCAATAGATAAGAAATATTATACTTATGAATCTATAACCCCCACAACATAGATAAACCCTATATAGCATTCTTCATCCTTTATTGAATTGCCTTCTCCTGGATTAAAGTGTAGCCATATAACTTTCTTTGCAAACACATATTAAATCCCTTCACCAACACAGTCCATAGTGAAGAAATAAATTATGTAGTCCATACCCCATTATTTTCAACCTTTTTCCAACAGGTTTATGGTGAAATGTATGGGAAATGACATATGCCTCCATTTATAATTTTTATATCCATGGGTCTCTATAATATGCATACATGTCTGTAGCATAGAGACCTTTCAAATTTCAGTGGCCCGAGCTTCAATTTTTCTTGTACATAGTGATACAATAGAATATTGATGGAAGAGGAAGTATGGTTGAAATAAATTATGATCATATCACATTAGTTAATTTGGGGAAATTTTGTTATGTTACGTTTATGGTACCTAGATAAATTCCATGTCCCACCTTGAATATTTCGGTAAGTGGCCTCCACTAATTAATAGATATCATTTCATGAAGTGTACTAAAATACATATATGGGGTAGGAGTATAGCTACCACTACCACATTATACCCCTCACCAGGGATCCTCTCGTCTTTCCCCAACACAGACCTTCCTCCCATGTGCGGGTACTACTCCTGTACATGTGAGTGTGCTATACATGACCTATGCATCCCTTACCACCCTAATGAGGTCTCTCTATGGGAGAACATGGATGAAAACCCCTCATTGATCTTCCATGTGTATTTCACCACTTGAAATAAAGGCTACTTATGTTTGGACCATTTTTTGGATATGTATTTATAATATCTTTCCCATTTTATCTAACATATCACACTAAAAATACATTAGAAAATGACATGAAAATAATAATTATTTTTTATTTTTTTAAAAATAAACTAAGAAGTTAATTACCCAAATATGAATTACAACAATCATATGTATGGAAAAATTAATAAATTAAATTCTTAATTAAATGATATTAAATTACAAAAAATTCGTGCATAAAATGGACTCATAAAATATACCATAATTAAACCATGCATTCCTTCAAGAATATATCTGAACATGAATTGCAATTGAAACCCCCATGTTACCAGTATTAAAAATTAAAAATTAATGAATCAAACAATTTTCAATGGGGAGAAATAATTTTCAAGGGTGACATAAAAAAAATATAAATCCAACTACTCACTAGTCAATAACGTATCTAATATAACTCATAAAAATTCATTGAGTGTATCTTTGGTTCTGTTAAATCCACTTAATTTATCATTATTAAATAGAAGATGTTGTGATTTACCTTATCATGATTATTCTTATCTCATCACTAAAGATAAAACTATATATGTATTTTTCTCTCAAACCATGAGTATGTGTACCAAAATAAAAACTAGAATAGGACATACATTATCCACTTTATAGAGACCAAAATCAATAAAAATCATACAGACATTCAAATTAGAATCAAATGAATCCAAGGGATTAAGAATATAATTGATTGATGAGTTATTAAATTTAAAACTCATAAAAGTGGTTTGGCTATAAATCATATTTCATGATAATAAAAATTAATGTGAAATTATATTTTACGAACAAAAATTATATTTTAATTGCACCAAAAACTCAAATTAAGGCCATTAATAATGAATAAAATTAAATAATTCACCATCTTAAATTAATTTTTAATTTTCATTTTTTTCTTTTTAATTTTATGAAATATATGCTAAGAAAATTCTCACATAAATCACCCAAACCCAAATGAAAAAATAATAATTTGTTAAGTGATAGTGATTTTTGACCCTTTAAAACTCAACCCCATTTTTCATGTTTTTTATATAAGAATTGAAATTAATACCATGAATATTGAAAAGAACCTTTACCAAAACATAATAAAAAAACTAAAATAATTTTCCTCAATAAAGTAAATCACTTTTTATAATTTACTCCATCTCACCCACACTTAAACATTGATAATGATGAAAAATAGTAGAGTAATTGTGGGAATGGATAAAATTGGCTTGTAATTTGGTTCATTTATATAAAATTTCATTAATGGTATATACAAGATAAACGTAGGACCAACTTTAAATAAATGTATAAAGGATAATTTATAAATCAATAAAAAAAATATAAATCATTTTATAGCTGATTTTTTACAATCATTACTTTGAAAAGATCAAATATGAGTACTAATAGGTAATTTGTAGTAAGTTATCTCAATAACTTTTTCTCAAGAAATATAAAAATTATTAGGTCTAGAAACTTATTTGAATTGAAAAAATTAATTTTAGATTGAGTCACTAATCAAATGTGTAATAATAAAAAATTAATCCACATGAAATATTTAAATTAAAAGCATGAAAAATGAAATGGAAAGTTTTGTCTGCATGTGACAAAAACAGAAAATTCATGATTAAATGAATCCCGGTTCATATGATTAACTATAATAATTATATCCCCCTTTGAAAATTATTTAATTAAAAAAATTTAAAAATTAAAACATGGTATCATGGGGTTATTAAGTAATTTTAAGTATCATTAATCAAAAATTAATCACTAGTATAAGTGTGGGTATTCACGTTTAATTAAAAACCAAAACATATTTTAAAAAAGAGAAGAGAATAAGTGATACTAAATTTTTAAAATAATACTCCCTTTTTTCTTTGAATATATTATTTTTCTTTCCCTTTATACCCTTATTCTTTAAGGACCTACAAAATAAATCAAAATAGTGAAAACAGAAGTTCCATGTAAATATAGTTTAAAAATAATGGTCTTATGTTTCACTATATCGTAAAATAAAAGTCAAAAACACTAAATTATAACAAATCAAAAAAGTAAAAACTATGGTTGGCTCCCACAAATCACATTTACTAAGGTTGATAAGATTAACCTTTTCTCTCAATCACGTAATAAAAGTAGGGTATAAATCCAACCATCTCATATTAATACAATTTTTTCTTTGATAAGTTTCTAGTTCATCTCTTCTAATTTCTTCCTCTTTATGATTTTTTTCTCTTTTTGAGTGACATTAAAAGTAGTGGAAAACCCCAATGATTTTAATTGAATCTCATAAGTTGTCCATAACTTGAAATTATCCTCCTATTCTTCCATTAATGGTTTTTCTTCTTTAAAATAAGTAATTAGATCTTTCAGTTAACCAACCATTATGCCCTATTATTCTTCTTTTTCTTATTCAATGGGATACTCTTCCTTAATATCCAAGAATTATTATAAATTTCAGCATCCATCACACCTTTCTCATCCTCTTTGAAGGATTATTTTCCCTCCACCCCCTTGATAATTTTTAAGGTGTTCTCTATGTAAAATTTAACACAAGCATTAGAATTTTGGATTTCTTGGAATTTTGCAATAGGTTTAGTTCTACTTCTAAATGGGTCTTTAATATCTTTTTTAATTTGGTCCAAATACTTAGTTCTTTATATCTATTCCTTATATTCCTTATCAATTTTATCTAGGAGTATTAGTCATTTCTTGAACATATATTTTATGAATTGGAGTGTTTTTTTAGGACATTAGTGTGGTTGTGGTACCCATGGTTAGTCTTGATTTTTCCATCCTTAGTATTGGATTTCATCTTATTTTCATAAATTAGTTTTTAGAGTTTTGATAGATCAAGTTCCACCTAGATTGTTTCCCTCATTCTGGATTATTTATGGTATCATAATCCAAAAACACTTAGAATGTAAAATAAAATAAAAAAAATTAAATAACCTAACATAAAATCAAAAAAAGAGAAGTAGGAGAGTATAGTATTTGTTGAAATATTGAATTTATAAGATTCTTATCCCTATAAAAAGTTCCAAAAATTTATTTTCCCAATGGAATTTGATTAATCATTAGACCTAATGAATTTTTAAATTTATGAAAAATTAAACTACACCAACTGATAATGTATGGTATAGTGGTAATACAAGATCTCTCCCATGAGGAAAAGGGTTATTATATTCAATATCATTGAAATTGTCATGATTTATTATACTAAAATTATGTCAAATATCTTAATAGATTTATATATACTAAATCAAAAATTATATAAGGAAGAATATAGGAGACTTAATATCAAAATATGTTTTTTCTCAAATTAAAACAATTCAATCATTACTTATGAAGTTTCATTAAATTAAAAGTCAAAATATTTCATAGAGTGTCAATTCAATCCTTTCAGCATCATCTATAACAACCTATGATAACTGGATGCTCTCCAAAGGTGTGACTATAGAAAAATTAGGTGCATTAAGTTCTTACACTAAATAAAAAATCAAATTTAGGTCAGTTCACACTTTACATATCCCTTAATTACATTAGGTTTCCACCCATGTCCAAAATCTATCTTTCTAGGTAATTACTGGTTTGATTAATATTATTTTCAATGTGAAAAAAATAATAAAATTAATTCACATATAAGAAAGATTTAAAATAGAAAATCACTCATCCTCATCCATCAACTCTAACCTCCCCCCCACAACACTTATCCACATATAGTATCTATTAAGAACATAGTGTAATTATAAGTAAAGGAATAGAGAATAGAAAAAAAATCATGAAAACATTAATAATTAATTGAATTGAACGAAATGATCCACATAAGAAATACACTATTATATAGTTAAAAGAAAAGGTGTAAATAGATACCAAACTACACCAACTTGATAGCTGATGATGATCCTCCTCCTTCCGATATAAATTTGGATGTTGGATTCCAATATCCTACTATATCATGGACCCCCCCCCCCCAGGGTGGGTCAGTATCCCCTTTTAATAGAATCTATCATCTCAATTTGTAAATAATTATCTTTACGTATCAAATTTCAAATCTCCTTTAACTTCTCCTCTATCTTCTCCTCTTTTAATATATCTTACTTTTACTTATAACAAATATATTAATTTCATCATGTAAAAATACTCCTTTTTCTCTATTTGAATAAATCTCATTATCTATTTATGATATATAGTGTTTGGATTAGTCTTCATATCTATTTATATTTTCTATATATATCTATTTGAGATGTATATTCTAGTCAGATCTCCCTGTTAAATTCAAACCCAAATTATCTCCCATTTTATAGTTTATTCAATCTCCACATTTATAGGAAAGTCCCCCACACTTGATCCTCTTAAAATATCTCCTAAAATCCATATTGTAGTGTGTTTATGTCCCAAGAACAATGAGTATTTGAATTTTTAGTAGTTAAACCCTCTACAGTGGAGGTTGTTCATCATGTTATAACCTATATCACATGTTTATCCCTCCTTGAATAGAATTTATAACTATGAAATCCCATGTGAAGTGTGGCCACAACCTTCTTTATAGTTCAAAATAATTCTACTTCCAAATTTATTACCTCCATGATATATCCAAACACTACATTTCATCATCCATACCTCTTTGTATTGCCTTATACATGCTTATTGTGCATCCATATCAAATTCAATAAAGACACATCTCAAATACATTTATAACCCACAACCAAATTAAAATGATAGAATGGTAGTTCAGTTCTTATCCTTTCTAACCTCATGCCAACAAGGATACGGTGCAATGTATTGGTGAAGGAGCATACCTCCATTTATCATTTTCAGCTCTATGGGTCCCTAAAATTCAAAAAAATGGTTTCTTCATAGGAACCTTAAAAATTCAAGTGGCCTTAGATTATATTTTATCTGTACATGATGATACTATGGTGTAGTGATGGTGACAGTGGACTTGTTGAAATAAACTAGGAAGGCAGGGCATGAACAAAGATAGGATAACATTGTTATATTAATTTCATAGTACCAGGATAAAATTCATGTACCACATCTATATTATTAGTGTGTGGTCTCCACTAATTAATAAATATTGGGTCACAAAGAGGAATCAAAGTTGTACAGTGGTTGGAGGACCCATACCACCATCACATTCCACCCTGCACTAGTGATCCTTTCCCCTCCCCATCACACATACCTTCCTCCAATGTTTCGTTACTACTCCAGGGCTCGTGCATGTTTCACATAGGCCCTATGCATCCCCTATCTCCCTAGAAGGCTCTCCCTATAAGAAATACTATAAATATGACCCTCATGATAATGCCATGTTTATTTCTCCCCTTGGTTTTAGGGATAGCTAGGGGTTGGAAATTTTTTTTGGCTAAGTATTTAAATTATAATTTATTTTTCAGCCTACACAACACGCTAAAAATCCATTAAACAAATGAAATAAAATTAATTCTTTTTGATTGACTTTTCCATAACCAAAATAAAAAAATTTCTTGCCCAAATATGAAATACAACAATCAAAATTACAGAAATAAATCAATTAAATTCTCAATTAGACCTCATCAAATTAAAAAAACATGCATAAAGTAAAGCGTAATCATGGTAATAGAGAGTTAATATTTTTCTTCATGGTTCAATTTTCATTCCAAGGGTTCATTTATAGTTAAACTATTTATAAGGATAGTTTTATTTATTTTCCCAATCTATTGTAATTATATTATTCTTGTTCATTTTTAGTATTTCTCTTTAGTAACATAATCTTGAATATTGTTAAACTATATTATGTTAGTTTTGAATGTGGTGAAACAGTTGTAAAATTACATCTTGGAATAGGTTTTCATGAACTTATGTGTTCTTGGTGATTCTTTAATATTGTTTCAATGAGATAATTTAATGATAAATGGAATTTAGACATTTTTTAATGTTTTTTAAAATGGAAATCCATTTTGTTAGAACAATGATTCTCATCAACTATGTATTCTCCCAAGGATAGTACTATTATTCAATAACTATATTCTATGTTTTACATATATTTATTATATTTATATCTCATCAATAATTTATATTCATATATATTTTATAATTTTATTTGTGGTTTGGTTTGTGGTAAGCACCCTATAATCCTATATTAAAAATAGGGGTTCAAAACCAATTGGGCACAGGTACTGTAGTGGAATGTAGCAATGACGACACTATAGCAATGACAGGCACTGTAGCAGTGGTAGGTCACTATAGCGGTGATAAGGCACTGTGGTTGTGGTAGGTACTGTGCGGTACTTTAGCATGTGGGTACTGTAGTAGTACTATTCATAGAATTGGCCTCTGGTCAAAAATTTGGGCATATGGGCCAAGAAATGGGCTAAATGCCCCCTGGGCCTTCAGATTATGTAAAGGTTCTCCCTCTACATAGTTTAAAGCAGTCCTTGCTTTTCATTAATAATAAATGATGCTTCAGCCACAATATTTTAATATATATATATATATATATTATAATTCATATTTTTCCATGATTTAACACCACTACAATGACAGTTTTGTATATTTTAAATAGAATATAATCATGATAATATATAAATAGTTTTTGTGAGTGGCCTTCTTATGAGATCAATCCTATGTTGTGAACTATATTATTTTCTTAGGTAAATAATAATTTAATTGAATTTGAATTTATGAAAAAAAAATTCGTCATGGGTTTATTTGATAATTATTTCCTACACACTAGATAAAATTAGAATATGATAAAAATTTGGTTTCCAAAGGAACTTTGGTCAAGGATATTCTTTTTTAACAGATGATTCTATCAATTTTATCAATTTTTTATTCACTGTGAGTTTCTATTATTATTTATTTTGATTAATTATATTCTTGTAGGATTTTATGTTTAATTTTTTTTAAATACTCCTTGATTTTTTCAAAAAAAATAGATGCTTTTGGAGGATCATATCATGATAAAACTAGTGGAAGAAATCCATTAATGTGTCTGATATATCGTCAAAAAAATAAACATATAATACAAATAAAATGAAATATAAACTATCATACCTATCATTCTTCAAGATCTATCACTATTTAAATCATAAGAGACTAGTTGATAGAGATCAATAATAAATATCATAAGGATTATTGCCATCGTAAGTGGCACACTAGCCACTAAAACCTTTATATGTTATGAGAGGACCCCCAAAATCCAAGGCTGTGCTATCACCTTCACCTTGATGATAAATTGATAATTGAGATGAAGAGAT
The DNA here is from genome assembly GCA_963277665.1 of Viscum album. Classification (NCBI taxonomy): domain Eukaryota; kingdom Viridiplantae; phylum Streptophyta; class Magnoliopsida; order Santalales; family Viscaceae; genus Viscum; species Viscum album. Next base: position 369,403,697 of record OY728160.1, on the reverse strand, counting down.
ATTTGGTTATGTATTATTAGAATCAAACTCTCTCAATAGGGGTATATTATTCGTTTATATAGTCCCCCTTTATTCAAAGAAGGGGATTTTGGGTCAGTTGTCATTATATGGAAGTTGATGTGATTTACACATAATTCATTTCTGTAGAGAATATTATCATTGAACATTTAAATAGATTTTCCATGCCACAAATTAAATAACCCATTAATTCATAACTGAAGGAAAATTCATTGAAGACAAGGAATTACACATGAAGACATATTTTAATTCTATTATATACTAAAATAAGGACATCACATGCCTTAAATGATATCATCATATCATAATCTATGATATGAATCGCATGTATATCATAGACGATGACTCAGAAGATAATATACAATATGGTATACCTATTTTAGTGTATTTCCAATAATATCCCACTTTCACTGAAATCCCATTTGGACTCTACAAAAAAAATCACAACTCTTTATCAATTCATAAAAAATATTTTAGATATCGTTTATCAATGTCTCTTCATTTTGGAACAAAAACATTATGCAAAATAGAATACTTATTCTAACGACTAATTGTATGACCCTGTAGTTTTTTATAGTGTTGAAAAAAAATATGAAATCTTGAGTTCGTAGATGTAATAAAAGAGAAACATTTCAAAAAAAATATTAGTTTTACTCTAGATAAAAAGGGGTCTTGTGTAATATCAATCAAACATATGCATACATCCAATATAAAATGTATCATATACATTGTATGTGTGCCTATAAAATTTATTTTTCCATCAAATCAAGGGACCACTACACATTTAATCTGTCAATATAGTATATATCTTCTCATATATTTATAATTATATGTAATTGATTGACCAGTTAGAATTAATACATCACATGTAATTCATCGGGTAGTAATGCACATAGCATATCGCTCAAATTATCTTGAGAATTATTTTGTTTTGTCTAATTAAATTAGTGTATTATATGTGTTTGAATGACTATACAAGTGGGAAATTATAATCTTAGTTGAGCTCCAATTGATAACATGATCATAAATATACCCAACCACGCCCTGATTAGCTAAGACTCAAGGATTATGTAAGAAAAGTATCAAATTATGAAGGTTCTCACGACAGTTATCTCTTCAACCATGGGTAATTAGGATTCATAGTAGGGATAAACTCCTATGTATATCAATGCGCATACAAAATTCAATGTGATATACTTTGGCAGGTCCGTCTAGATAACAAGTCTTGACTTGTTACCTCTTGAGTTTATTCTTTGTATATCATATAAAACCCTTTGCATTGATTATAAGATTATACTCTCACTAATCTTAATATATCATCACGACCTATAATACTCTATGAAGATAATAAATTATGGAAAACTAAAATTCATACATTGAGGGGATATTATCATTCCATTGTTCGTGTAAAATAGATGTATCACATATGAGTGAATTATAATTGGATATTGAATTTATTATAGAACCACAATATGTTTGATAAAATTTGCATATAATCCCTCGTGTATATAATAGTAAAATATTTATCATGACCATTGTTATTTTTCTATGTTAATGGTTTCATTAAATGTTATGTTATATTTTTATCTGTATCCACCCAATAGATCTTTACATCACCCCTTTCAATGATTTATTGAATAAGATAGTACTTGAAAAAGATGTGTTTAGTAATGTTTTAAGACCATGGTTCCTTATCATGAGAATTTGATATATCATTATCACATTAAATCTTAATTTGTCCCTCAATTCTAGGAACCACCCCAATATCATAGATAAAATTCTTTCACTAAAAACATTTTTCATTATAGAATCTGATATAGTGTTATACTCTACCTCTGTTGTTGAGTCTTCTACAGTGGCTTATAATGATGAAAAAATAGCCCTGCCCAGCCCTGACCAAGACTAATCAAGACAGAAGGCACTATTTGTGACAGGTTAGGTTGGTCCAGGATGGATCAAACAATGTTTTATCTTGTCCTAGGCTCGAACCCAGATTAGATTGATTCTTCGGGTCGAGTTGGGTATTATGAGTCAGGCCACAAGTCCAGGCCGATCAGGCCTTTAATATCAAATTTAAAAAAAATTAAAATACATTTATAATATTTTTTATAAAATATATATATAAATATAGATATCTTATAAATATAATTGGAACAAAACATTTACTATCAGGTCCATGTTCATCAATAAAACAAAAGTCTAATGGTTAAAGCCTCCCCTATCACAAGTTTTACAGTAAATTTTTGGGTTTGCATAGACTTAATCTAGGCATAGAGGGTGGGTTGTTGGGTTGGGATTCTAGGATATCCTTATAGGCCAGGATTTTGGGATAGGTTAGGGAAAAATATTGTGTTATAGGGCTAACACTAAAAACACCTCATACTAATCCGAGCCAGATCCCATTACTTGTTTTTTCAGGTCTTTAATGGTCAGGCTTCGGCCACGCAAGGAAAGCATTCGGGTCACTGGGATATATTTACACCCTTAGTGGATTTTTTGGAACTCTTCCAACTTATATCTCTCCAATTTAAGTAAAACATGAAACCATATTGAGATCTCATGTAATATTTTTTTTATTGGAAACTAGTATCAATATAACCCTTTATAATGATCTCATCCTCTTCTCCAAATACCAAGAACATATGTTTATTTCTTCTTAAGTACTTAAAAATTTTCTAAATATTAATCCAGTTACTCTCACCAGGATTGGATTGGTATTTTATAATTATTCTTAAATAATAAGCGACATCAATTTGAGTACACAATATTTCATACATAATGGATCCTATGGTGGATACATATATAATAATATCCATACTTTATGACTCTTTAGAAGGACCATAAATTGTCCTAAGATTTGTGACATGAAAAACTGGTAAAGCCCACTTCATAGAGTTATCCATGCTAAACCACTATAGATATTTACAAATGTATATGTTCTGGATCATTCTAGGAAACCATGTAGACCAATCCCTATAGATCTTCAAACCTAGTATGCAGCCTTTTTCACCCATGTCTTTCATTGAGAAACATTTTACAAACCACATATTTATTTATTTTAAAGTCTATAAATAATTTCTGATTATTAATATTTCATCCATGTATATAATCATAAATACCACCACAATCCCACTAATTTTCATGAATAAAAAAGAATTACATACTCCCTTGATGAAATTAAAATCACATATTACACCATAAAATAAGATATTCCATCTCCAATAAGCTAGCTTCAATTCATAAAAATATCTTTTCATCCTGAAAACCATAGCATAATAATTTAGAACATCAAAACCTTCAGGCTAGATCATATACATTTCCGCAACTAAATTCCCATTGAAGAAATTTATTTTAAAATATATTTGATATATCTCATAATCATTATGAGATATTATGGAAAGAAACTTCCAAATGTAATTTATCATTCAAACTAAAAAATATTTTCTACATACTCAATTCCATGATTTTTTTGTATCTATTTTACACCATGTGATATTTATAATTATAAATTATACCATATATATTATTTTTCTGGTAGAAAACATACTTTAAACTTATGGGTATCCCCATTCATATGTATCCTCTAACTCCCAAAACATGTTAGTTTATATAGTGTCAATTTTAGAATCCATGGATTTTTGTTATATCTTAATATCAAAACTCCTAATGGACTCTCAATAGTTAGTAGTTTAATTTTCTATGAAAATTACTTAATATTAATATTCTATAATAAATTTATATTTCTTAGGTTCCCAATGAACCATACAAGGACTATGAGGTTATTTTTTGATATGACTGAGGTCTTCTCAGTGTTAGTCTCTCCATGTCTCCAAAATTTCAACAATCAAGGCCCAATAATTCTCATCGAATGATAATCCTTCCTCATCCATCAATGAATTTAGAACTCATTAAACAATGAGGAATCTGATTCCTTACATAACTGGGATACATAATACACCTTCCTATGGTCGAATAATGAACTAAAATGAGAACCCACTTTGATATAATTCCCCAAATGTATTTTATATTTCAACTATTATGACCTAATCATTCACATGGGATAATCATTCTACCTCAACCATCTACAGACTGAGAATCCAATTGAACTATAATGATTTTGATTTCTATTATAACCAAGATATATAGGAATCCTTCCTAAGGCCTCATCTCTATATTAAACACCCCAAGGGATATCCTAGTAAATAATTCCTATATACATATGCAATGAGTATGATCACTTTCTCTCCATTGTTTCTCAAAATAAGCACAACTCACATGGGCTTTGGGTGACATAATAAACATATAATTGGTTTCATGAATCTCCACCATCTAGGTTGATCTCTCTATGTAATCTTTTAAGAGTGGAATGATATAAAAATCCCATATGTAATGTAATATACCTTAAGGGTAGTCCCAAGATAATGAACAAACTGTGATAAATCTGATTCTACCTATAACTAGGATAGGAATGATGTCTCCTTTAGACTTGAGCTCAAATAATCAGTGACTGAATGTCCACACACATTTATTTTCAACATGAAGTTAAAATTTTTGGTTATAATAAAAATTTTGGGTTTTAATTATTTCTATAAAAAAGATACATAATAATCCTCATAATAGTTCAATACCCTCCTCGGATTATTAACTACCTCCCTGCATGATAGAAAATTTGAAAGTTCCTGGTTTGAAACTTCATCATATAAGAAGCAATTTTTTACTAGTAAATGGGTGAAGAACCTTGGATATGTACAAATGTATTTAATAATAATATCTCCTTTGTTTTTTTACACATAAAAGGAGTTGACCTATGATAATTTTATTAGGGTAACCTATCTTGTATGAGGATTAGGAAGGGATTCTCAAACATATTTTCAACCTATAAAAGAGTCCCAATGTAAGTAATAACTCCCCCCAAAGGGTGATATGAGCCCGACCACTCATCCTATCGACCAATGTGAGTTCCAAAGTGTCATTGGGTATGAATCCCCAATGGAACACTTACATATGGAAAGAAGGTCTATACTCAGTTTTGGATGGGGAATTTATTGGCGTTTTAAATTAATAACAACAATAGTAACCTAACATAAATTATTGTTCTATATATTTAAATTCCATGTCACTCACAATAAATTATCTGGCCAAACCAAATTCACCTAGCAGTTTTCTAATTTCTATCAAAACAGAAATTTATGAAATTATGGAAATAATTTCTTTCACTTTCAGTTTTCATTGATATTATTTTAATTCAATCATATTTATATGTTTTTTATGATTTTTTGGGTAAAAATGCTCTATTATTTTTTTCAATAACAGAATACATACCTTGTATAAGATTTTATAATATTGGTTTACTTTTCATTTTTTGAAGTTACATCTACCGAAGTGAAAATTAAATTTTAGTGTGGATTCCTAAATCCAATAATTGTGTATTCTGCCTGATGAATTATATTGTGATAAACTCTAGTGGTAGTTGAGATTATCTGATTCAAAGTGGGCGATTATATAACATAAATGGAAACAATCATACACTATTTTTAGAAGGGGTGATTTGATGAGAAAGGAGAAGAAATGAGGAGATGCTAATTTATTTTTGTTGTTTGGTTTTGTTTAATGGGATGATGACAAATTATATAGAAATAAATTAATTTCCCTCTGCCAAAATATTTTAAATGATCCCAAAAATGGAATGATATTTGGAAGAAATCATTAATTTTATTAAAAATAGCTCCTCATCCAAAAAAAATGAAAGGAAATTATAATTTTTCATTTAATTTTTTATAAATTTTAAAATAATCATTTTTCTAATTTATAATGGTTTTAACCCATATAATTTCAATGGTGATCATAGTTTTGTTTTATTTTATCATTACCTATGAGAATTAATTTTTAGTTTTCCCTTTCCTTTTAAATCTTTTCATGTTTAGTTGTTTATGTTTATTTCATTAAAAATAAAAACTAGAAATGTATTTGATAATATAGTAGTTTTATTTATATTATATTTTATTCTAAAAAACTATATATATTCCCATGTGGATAAATTTAAAATATCCTCTCAAGATAATTCAATGTTTGCATTTAGTTCTTCATATTTATTCACTAAAACCTATAAAAAACAAAATTTGACAATTATTAACACTTTAATTATACTATTGAACATTTATATAATCTACTAATTCATTTCATATTTTAATTTTATAGAAAATAAAAAATAAATCCAAAATAAGAAAATAATTCACCGTATTCAAATGTGTCCTTATCTTTTAACAACCAATTCCTACATAACAAAACCAGAATAAATATCATATGTTTTTATTTTGGGTGCCTATTGATAATACCAAACCATTCAATGAGTACATAATATTATAGTGGATTTTCTTAAACTGCTTTAAACCCCACTACTGATCCATATAGTTTTAATTTACTAGTAATAATTCAGTCTCATCATTATCATTTTCTTGGATTCCCCCACCCGTTGAGTCTTACAACGACTCAATTTTAAGGTTTCTTCATTTAGAAAAAAACACTAGAACATGTCATTGTAATATAATCTTTAATTTTTACATATTTTCTCAACAAAAATCAGGGTTGTAATTTATCCTCTGATAAAGAAATATATTAATACAATGAGGGGATATTTGGGGAGTAAAAGATAGAAAAGGGTTTTCCCTAGCATTTAAATTAACCCACCACTACTAGAAATAAATAATTTGGTCATTAATGGTGATCTAGGAATCCAAAGATATTTTGGGATGTTTAGTGCCTATCATGGTGTATTGGATCACTTTTAGAATTTATGCTTTATTTGGGTGCTGTTTCATTATAATTTCAGGTTTTCCACATGTATTTTTATGTTAATTATTTACTAATTCATGCTTATATTGGAATTTTAATATTGATTATTGATTTATATGGAATTAGGGAGGGCATGTGTATTCATTTAATTATTAAAAAAATCATAAGTGTTTATTCATAATTGTTAAAAAAAATTTTAACTTAAATTCATTAGTATTTTTTGAAAATACTTTTGTGGTTTCTATTATTCTGACTTAAATATTATGATTTTGATGAATCAATAATTTATAGAATTAAAATTTAAAATTTTATTTTTTTCTTTTAAATATTTAGCTTAATATTATTTTTTTTATAATTTTATTGAGTGAATATAAAATGAATATTTTTTCTATATAATAATTTAATGATACTATTGAATGATATATAAATATTCATTGGAAGGTTGAAAATGGAGATGTTGATGTGTGATATTTATTTCCCAAAGAGGATATTACATAAGAAGTTGGATTATTTGAAAAATTGGTGATGGTTATTATGTGTAAGAATAAAAATCTATCATATATATTACATTTGGTTCATAATGAAATGAGTTTTAAAATAATAAATATTGACGTTTAGTCGAGTGACACAATATTGACTCTATGTAAATCATGGCATACTGTGTGTTAATCTATGTGGCCTAATTAAACTCTATGTGTTGACTTAAAGATGAGAGATGTATCTATATGTTAATTACACAATGTATATCTGGTTGTACACACTTTGTAAATGTGATGTCAAACACGAGATAGACATCGAGACTTAAGGTGTGTTGTACGGGTGGCCAAAAGTGGATTATATAGAGTGTATCTAGTTGTCCATTCCTTGTGACATGTAAAAAATCATGTGTGGTACACATTGAGACAAGAATGTTATGTGAGTGAAATGTTGATAATTAAATAAATACTAAACTACAAGGTATATAAATGGTTGTACACATTGTGTAATAGGTGTTATTCCCCATCAAGTATACATTGAGTAATTTTTTTGTTTCATACAGATATAAATTATTAATAATTATTATCCATGTAATTATGTAACTATATAACATATAGAAACATTGTACTCACTTTTCACTTCATGTTAATTTTTAGTGGTATGCATTATATATATCTATAGAATACTGGGTGGTCATAAATGTTATGTTGACTATATATCTTAACCCAAAAAACTAAAAATCGTGTATATCTCAACACACTGTGTGGGAATATATGTCATGTAAGTATACAATAAATTACAAGGGGCATACATAGAATGAGTCACATGACATATTGATTGATATTACACAACATGTAAGTTTATGTAATATACTTGGTTACTGTTTGAGTATATGTTGTGTATGTATTAAATTCCAGTAATGAATTTAAACTGGCGAGGATGGTACACACCATATGGCCCCATCAGTATATGTTGTGTACATAATGAAATTAACTAAAAAAATTCTATAGAATGAGAATATTTTTTATTATCAATGACTGTTTGGATATAATATTAAGATAAAATAATTAATTAATTAATTAAAATATTATTAATTCATCTAAATTTATTTTTATAAGAGTGAATTTAAATAAATACATGATGTTTTAAATGTTTAGTTGTTTCATGTTTTTATTGATCATGAGCTTAACCAATCTAAGTATTTTTTGGTTTAATTTAGTGTAATTTTTTATTACAAGGTTTCATGTGATTATTTTTTACTAAATTAAATATGATGATTTATGTATAATCTCTTCCACCTTTGTTATTAAAAGGTATTAGTGTCCAAGGTTTAGGTTTTATAACCCTAAACCCTTGTTTCCCTTAATCTATGAGTCAATAAAAAATTTCAATATATGGATCCCCCAATGAGAGTATATGTTTAGGACCCAATCAGGGGTGAGACAATTCAAGGATATATAGAGTTTAATAGAGGAATGTTGCTACTCAAGCCCAAAATAAACACAAGGAGTAATTTCCCTGAGTGACACGGTTGGCTTATATCTACTTGATAGACCAACTAGTTGATAAAAATCCCTGATTATATAATATATTTATTTAATTTTAGTGAATATTTATTTATTTATTTATGTGTTGCATGGTTTATTTTATGATTAAACAAGATCAAATAATTTTATTAAAATAAAAATCATACAAAAATAAAATAATAATACAACTATGGTGAATAAATTTTCGTATCAAAAATTGTGAATTAATTATATAAAATACCCATAATATTAACAAGATTTTGAAGAATAAAATAAAATATATTTACACAAAATTAAAACAAAATTTTTGAAAGAAAATATTAAGTTAACAAATAATTTCCATCACTTGAGTAAGAATTCCACCATAGTTCGATGTAATTTTCCGTCTCTCATATGAGTTATATAAATTATCAAAGAGTTTTAACAAATGTATTGGGTTAGATGAACCCAGTATACATCAAGGGTTGAATTCTATAGCAATACGTAGAATATATTGATGGTGAACATTGAGTAAATATATGTTTGTAATTTTTGTAGTATAGATTCCACTTAATAGGTCAATGAGATTTGAGTTAACTTCATTAGAAAGAAAATGTTACCTAAATACCTGTGAATAGTTCTTTAGGGTCCCATATTACTTATTTGAAAGGAAATAAAGATAATTCCCACTATAATAACCAAATAACTAGATACATTGAATATAATGGTAAGGGATATTAGGATATAATAAAATAGAGGGAGACTGATAAAATCAATTTATTACATCATACCAATAATTAAGATAAATTACTCACAATCTTATTTAATTATTTGTGTAAAATGGAAAGCTATTTTATCACAACATTATTCATAAGATCTATTTTTTAGATATATAATCAACGGAATACTTCTAAATTATAGGAGTGTTATAGGTGCTTTCACATAATATTATATATAGATAAGATTTTTTACGTATCAGAGTCATTAATTCCTACTATACCCTCTATGGAGTAAAGTGAGGAGGTAAAAATTATATTTTGGAAATTTATATATGATTCATTGGATGTCAAATGCCTCACGTCATCATATATGTCTAGTGATATCCATAACATTTATAAATTATTGGATGCATGCAACATTTTGTCTCATAAATGTGATCTCTAAAATGAGAAAGAAATAAAAGAGAGGTGTCAAATATCCAAGGCACTCATTATGTGAAAACTAGGACAAAGATTCCCAATTATAACTCAGATAATTAATACTATTATCAATATTAATAATTTAAAAATTATAGTACTCAATCCTCCAAGGAATTGTGCCTAAAACTAATAATTGCTTCAATTATTATAAGATTCTCATGTTTTATTGTGAATTTTAACAAGAATGACAGAGAGAAAACTATCATGGATATCTTGAATCTAATTATCTAAGAGGATAAATAATTAAAGTTTGAAAATAAATTTATCCTTATATTTAATAAGGGTAAAGTAAATGATCTAAGGTCTAAAAAAATTCCAATCCTAATGCACCTTTACCCTGCCCTTCCCAAAGGAGACAGATCAAGATAGAGGATAACTATATGGACGTAGTATGTTTTAATAGTGGAAATAATGGACACTTGAATAAAACCATTCCTCAATAAATAGGAAAGGGTAAATTTTAGGTATATTTTTTATTCAGTGTAATATTTTCATTTTAATAAATTGGAAATTAGATATAGCTTTTGGTTCTCTCATTTGTATCCAAATATAGGAACCAAGTAGATTATAAAATATTAAAAGAGGTAAGTTGGATTTTTAATATGAAAATAGAGTGAGAATATCTGTACTGGCTATAGGATAATAAAATATCCCATTTATATCTAGATTTGTTCTAGTTTTTAATAATTGTTTTATATACACAATGCAATAGAGAGCATAATTTCTATGTCCAATTTATACATGGATTGATTTCTTTTAAAGTTTATAAATATATTTTTTTATTTTATATCGAAAAAAAATTTGTGGTATTGAGAATTTTAATAATTTTCTTCATATACTAGAATATGAAATTTAAGTCTTGAAAATAGATAAAAAATCAAGTTCACATGACTCATATCACACTCTATTATGGATTCACAGCTTGGTCATGTTAATAAGAAGAGTTTGAAAAAATTATATAAACAAGGATATCTAGATTCTTTTCAACAAAAATAATTATACAAATCTCATTATTTTTTTCAAGGAAAAGTGATCTAATATTCATTTAGTGTAAAAAGTGAAATAGTTTCTCTGATGGGTTGTGAGTCTGTATTCATGTCGCGGTGACGCCGGAGGGGTTCTCATCGGTGATGAATGATGAAGGCATGTGGTAAAGTTGATAGGTCCGATAACATGTGTGTGTCTCGAGGGCATGAGTGGCTCGATGGTGCATGGAAAAGTGTGAGGCTTGATGGCATGTGGTTCGAGGGGTAGCTGTCTGGTCTACTTGATTTTGAAATTTACAATGTGATTTGGAATTGGATGTTGTGAAGTGGTGATTTTGAAGTGGTGTAGTTTTGTAATGGGTACCAGAAACCCCTAAACCGGCCTTTAGAAAATGGAAAAAATTGATTTTCAGTCAGTAAAATGTGAAATAGTTAAAGAGATTTTATAATTAGTTCATATAAATGTTTGTGTAACTTTTCCAATAGAATCTAGAGGTGGATACTCATTACTTATAAATTTTAAAAATGATTTATTAGATATATATAAATATAATTAATGAGGTGTAGGTTAAATTATTTTGATGAATTTAAGGAATAAGTGAAAAAAGAATAGAATCATCATGGTAAGATGATAATTAAACTATGTATACACCAAGTTAGGTTGTACCTTAACAAAGAGTCTATTGGTTGTCTAAAATATTTTTGAATACTATATTGATTCACTCATCCTTATACACCAAATTGGAATGGTGTCAATGAAAGGGGGAACCGTGCATTATTGTAAATAGTGATATCGAGGAAGATTCATGCATGTCATCCATTATCCTATTGGGTATGTACATTACAAATAGATACATACAAACTAAATCAAGTTCTTTTTAAAGTGTAAAATAAAATTACATAGTATTTATGATATATAAAAAAATCATTTTGTCCCATATATGTGGGTGGGGATGTGAATCCTTTGTTATGCATACTATGACCAAAAAACATGCATCTTAAGGTACAAAGAGTATCTTTATAGTATATACTAAATAAAAAATAGGATATAAAATTTGACCCCTCTGATAGAAAACTTATTATAGGAATACAAGAAATATTTCTTGAAAGGGAGAACATATCCAGAGGATATAAATATAGAAAGATAGACTTTGGGGAAGTAAAGGGTCAATATACACAAGAGTTGGTACAAGAACAAATTCTAAAAGACATAGTGTTGGAAGTTATTCCAGAGAAAAAAGTATTATATAATAGCACCAGAGAGGTCAGAGATCTAGAGTGGGGTGTTTTTATAGTAATTGATGAGGGAAACACATTATTAGTTGAAAATAATGAACCTTTGTCCTATAAGTAAGTAGTAAACAACTCATATTTTACAAAGTGGTAATAATTCATACATTAAAAATGGATTTCATATACTAGAACCAAGTCTGGGTTTCGATATATCCTCTAGTATATGCATAGAATGTTTGATTTTAATGGGTATTCAAGATGAAATTATACATGGATATAAAATTCAGTATCTATAAAGAATGACTAGTTTAAAAAGGGTTTAAGACACATCCAGACATAGACTATAAAGAAAACTTTTCACCAATCATTATAACAAAATCCATTGGAATTATAAATTCCATAGAATATTACAATTATTATTAGATTTATAAAATATATTTCAATATCACTTTTCTTAATGGAAACCTTATAGAAAATGTATATACAAAAAAGGCTTCATGACTCCAAATGATGCTAAAAATGTGTAAAAGTTGTAGGGATCTATTTATACATCAAAAAAAGCATCAAGATTATGAAACATTCATTTTTATGAATCCGTAATGGAATTTGGGTTCATAAAAATGTATTTTAGTCATTAATATACAAGAGTTTTAGTGGGAGTGAAGTAGTTTTCCTAGAAGTATATATTGCTGGTTTATTACTGATGGGAAATGATATGTCAGTATTATAGTTAGTTAATACATGTTTAAAAAAATACATCTCTTTGAAAGTATTAGGTGAATCATCCAATATTATAGGGATCATTATCTATCGAGATATAACTTATAGGATTCTTGTACAAAGTTAAGGTGTATAAATTAATAAGATATTTAAGATTTTCAATATTAATTTTCCAATAGAGGATTATTTATGGTTTCACATGTTATATAAATCTTGAAAAAAATGTGTCCTCATACATAATAGGAAAGAGATAGAATGGGTATAATCTCTCAATCTTTAATGATTTGATCTATCATATATGTAATGTTATGAACTTGTATTAATGTTTCAAATGACTTGATTATGGTAAGAATATATAAAATAAATCTAAGAGGGCTATATTGGTCGGATATAAAGGATATACTAGTGTTCTCTAGGTGTATGATGGATATTTTCACAGTTTATGGAGGTAGTGAAGAACTAATTATAAGTGGATACACATATTTTAGTTTCCAATCATATCTAAATGATCTAAAGATATAGTTTGGATATGTGTTTTGCCTTAACAGAGTAGTTTTGAGATGGAAGAGTTCTAAGAGGCTAATTTTTTCTAATTATATAATAGTGTCTTAGTATATTTTGACTTACAATAAAACTAAAGAACTTTGTTTAATATGAAACTTCATCTAACATCTTCTTGTTGTACCTATTAATAATAATTTTATCACCTTTTTGTTGTGATAATACTATAGTAGTGGTTCTATCCAAGTAACCTAGGTCGCATCTATTAATAAAGCATATAATTTATAAGTATATTCTCTTGAGGGATTATTCTCAAAGAGTTCAAGTTAGAGAAATTAGTGTAATCAAAGAAGAGATCACGAAGGACGCATTGACTAAAGTATTATCTCAGAATAAACATCCACATCTTCTGAGAGTAAGAAGAATAAAATTTGTTATAAGATGGTTCTAGGTAAGTGAGAGTCTATTGGAGTTGGTTTCTTGAACTAAATGACTTGGTATTTTTTATTTCCATAATATTAATAAATATCTTCCAGATGATGATTTTTCTAATGCGTAAAAATAATGTGATAATGACATTTGAGTATTTATCTCATTGAATGGTTATAGAAGTTACCTGATACAATTAAAACCTAGAAATACTTTGAAAATATTCTTATAAATGTTTCATATGGTCTATATAACATCGATATGATGGGACACATATGATTTTTGACCATCTGGTGTCAAATTATTATAAGAAATTGAGACTTCCTCCTATGAAGTTAACACTTGATAAGCTCCAAGATGGGGAATTCATGAGGATATAATCAGTGATAGGAATTCCTCATGTTTATGTGTCATTAGATATTCATATATATGGATGTGTGTTTTGGTCCTTATTCTAGAAATTATTATAAATTTATATCATGAATCATTTACTTTTTATGGACAAAAATTGTGATGACATATTCTTGTAGTGAGGTAGCATGTGTTGGTTGCCTCAAAAGTGATATCATGTTAATTGAATAAGTAAAGAAATGATTTTACCTTCCATGTTAATAGAATAAGATAAATATATCCACTTAATTAAAAGTAAACTATATAATTAAATCCATGATCATGGTAGTTCATTGATGATTTCATTCCAGAATGTAAAAGGAAGAAAAATCAAGAATAATGGTTGATGAAACATGTATGCATCCTATTTAATGAGATATTGAGAAAAATAAATTATATTTCATAGTATAATTCATTCAAATGTCATTTTTATTCCAACATTTACTTCATTCACTATGGATTTTATGACATTTTTCTATATTTTGATCTTAGACCTTAAATAATTTCACATAAAGGCATTGAGAAAGATGCCTAGTGGGTCACACAATAAATGTATTCAGAATATCATTATATTTTCTTTATTTTAAATATATTAAAAAAAATATTATTCAAATCTTGTGAAATAATAATTTTTAAGGTTAAATTAATTGAATAAATTAAATCACCAGATATTAAGGCTTAGAATATGTGAGTTGGATATTATCACTTGTTTATTATTCATAGGGTAGTAAATAAAAAATTATTTTTTTCATCATTTTAGTGAATAGATTAATATAAATATTTGTTTACATACATAAATATTAAAATAAATATTTATTCATGAGTTCAATGAAGATAATATTGATTTATTTATTGAATGAATAATATATATATATATATATATTAAAGATTTGATCAATACCAAGGAGGGATATCATGTGGAGCTAAGAGTTTAATGTAAATTATATTCTTTATTTAATATTATTTAAATAAATATTGATTTATTTATTTAACAGATGATATTTAAATATGTTCTTGTAAAATGATATAATAATAATTTTATTTTTATTTTTATTTTTGAACATGGGGACTAACATATAGAGAATATTTTATGAATTTTTATAGTGAAATAATCAAATATTAAACCCTATGTATGTATTTTGTTCTAAGATAGGATAATTTTTTATACACAATCGAGAATCTTAAAAAATTATATAAAGACCTATTGATAAATAACCATCCCTCCCTCTTAAGAATAATATTGAATATGAAAATCCTCTAATTGAGATCAATGAGAACAACATAAAATACTAAGTTCCTCTATGTTAATAACCAATATACCAAGAGTGTTTTCAGAGTTTCACAAAGCATGTGTAGATACATCTCGAGAAATCCAAACTTGTATTATCTATTGAAAAAACAACTTACTAAGAGCGGCATCAGAATTGATCAAGAGTAATTTTTGACTTCTGGTAATTCTCATTTAAATTAATTATAAATTAAATGTGAAATATCCTCTCTTGGAGATTCTGGGGTTTCCTTCATCAATTTATTTTTATTTTATCCATTTAAATGGATGAAAAGTTATTATTAGTCACCCACCATTCCCCCAGAACATTTAGGAGGATAGTTGTCTATCTTTTCACTATATATTATAATTAATCATTTTTTGTTCATGTTTTCTACTTATATTCATTCTTATAGTCTATTATATGGTGTAACTATATTATTTTATTATTAAATGTGGTGATATGGTTGTTTAATTACAACGTGGATGACATATTAATGCATTTCTAAGGCCTTAGTGTTGGTTGAATGCCATTTTAAAAATAGAGGTTAATGATGAATGGTATTTTGTCATTTTATGAATTTGTTTTTAAGAGAAAATATATTTTAATATAAAAATAAATATGTATTCTTCTATGGGTATTTGTGTTTTTCATTAACTTCATTCTATTTTTTACTTTCATTAATTTTATTTTCATATCATCAATTATATATATTTATATTCATTTTATAATTCATAATTATTCCATGTTCTAACTCCACTATAACTTTAGTTTAATATATTTTAGATAGAAAATAATAGTGATAATAGAATAATGATTTTTATGAGTGACCTCTTAGTGATATCAACCCTATATTGTCCACTATATTTAATGGTTTGGTAAATAAGAAATATATTTCTGAAGTACTTTTAATTAAAAATTACTATCATCAATTAAAATCATTACCAAGGAGATCACTATGCTCGTGCAAATTGTATTTCATATGAATTTAAATAATCATAAATTTAAAAACTGAAAAAATGAAACTTCATTCATATACAATTAATTTAATAGTTTATCTTATTGTTTGCTATTTTTTAGAGAATTTCTAATCATTGTTAGTATTCCCTTGGTGTGAAATACGATAGTTCACTAATCCTACATGATGTGATGCACATTTACTGTATTTGTTTGAATAATTTTTTTCTAAAACATATTATTGAGAAATGTTTAATTAGTAAAATAATGGATTATCATGGTGAAAACTCTTATTATTATTTTTAACCAAAAATTTAATGGTTCTAGAAAGTAATAGTCTTTAATACATAAAATTAAATGGAATATTGAGCCTCTTAAAAAATTTAATTAACTAATGGGAATCATAGTTGCCGCCCTTAAAGCATTGAAAGATCAAAAAGTGGCTTAACAAAAATAAATTTCTCCTCCCACTTATTATATTGGGAATGATTTTAAGGATGATATAATGAAGTAATTATCCTCAAACTTTTCCATAACATGATTAAAGAAAATCAATGGAGAAGAATTTATATATTTTGTGATTGTAGGAGATAAAAATATTTAGATAATTATTGGGATGAATTTTTTCAAATTGAAATTCCAAATGATCTCACACAATTAAATAAAGAAAATTAAAAAACTTTTTATCATTACCAAGGAAATGTGGAAACTTCTTTTGAGAAAAAGAAATTTGAAGAGAACCTGGAGGAGGCTGACTTGCAGCCTTTATTCATTTAAAACTTTTCAGAGGATTTCTACAGTGAAAATAGCTCAAAACTAAGATAAAATGGGGAGAACACTCAAAATTTTAATAATTTAGTTCACATTTTGTTGATATAAATTTATTAAAAACTTCTTAATGTACATACATTATGCATTAATCATGTGAATGGATTGATTTGGTTAGTGAAGAATAGGATGATGTTAAGGTGAAGGTTGAGGTATTTTATGAAGAAGATTCACTACCTCACCTTACCAGTGTTACTCCCAAGCTAGTAAATATAATGAAAGGGACTAATGATTACAAACAAATATTTTAATTATATTTTAATTATTATTTCTTAATTAGGACTATAATCTCTAATCAAATTCCCTTAAAAATTATTTATATTGAGATCAATATTTACATGTCTACCAATGTTAAGAAAAATTCATTAAAGAATTAGATAAAGATGATCAAGATCGATAACTCCAATATATCACATTCTCGTTTCCATTAATCCGTGGGAACCATGATTCCATGGGTGGTAACATAAAGAAATATAACCAATGGGTACACCAAAATTAGTAAAAGATAAAAAAAATGGATGTGAAAGAGTTTGGTGATTGCTAAGAAAGAAGACACATTCCCAATCAGATTGGTGACAAACCAAGAAATTTACAACTATAAATAGTATAAAATCCTTATCCCTTGGGGAGTTCACTCGATGTTTATCCCACCCTTATTTTGTTTTTTGTTTTTTAATTATTTATTTTTGGTTTGTAATGATTCTCCATATTTTTCTATATGAAAATAAATGAAAAATATATATATAATATAATAAAAACCATGTTAATTAGTTTTCTTCCTTGAATAAAAAAAATTATTTTTTATATATTTGTTATTTATAGTATAGTTATTTTTTAATTTTTTCTATTGTGAGTAAGACAGAATAAAGTAGTGTGTTCCACTATGTAACCGTCAACTCTAAGAAACTATCCACCAGAATCATCTTTTATATTAATACCCTAAACCTTTTAAGTTATTGTTTCTTATATTATGATAAACCACAAGTAGGGGTATATTGTATCATTTAATTGTATCCCCTAATTTTGTTGATGTGAGTATGAAATCATGCTAAATTCTATGATATACTTGATGATTTAATTTTATAATTTAATATTGTTAAGTTACTAAATTGATATCATATGTGTTAACTCTATGTTTTTTCATTAAAAATTTTATATTTATGTTTAAATTGATGGGTTTTATGTTTTTTTAGTCAATAATATTTAATATCATTGTGAATTATAATTTCAAAATTGCATGTACAACCTATAGCCTGTTAAAGTTGGTGACATTAAACCAAATTCTATGTACTTTATTTATTTATTGGGTAATAATGTAGGGATATTTATTTATTAAATAAATATTCATTATTCAAGGACTAGTAAATAATATAGAGGAATGAAATACTGGGTTTACTAGGTCCAGGGAGAAATAAAATATACTAAATATTATTTAAATAAAATTTAACTAATTTATTCAAGAGGTAATATATAATTAACCAATGAGTTGTGTAGATGCCAAGAGAAAATATATTATAATTGTTATTTAGAAATATATCTCAATATGGATTAATAAAATAATAAGGTCCTATGTGAAATTATTATTTTCTAACCGTAGCACTACTTAGACCTAATTATATCATTCTGAGCGATGAATTTGGCCATTTGTTTTATTATGCATAAAGACATCAGGAGAATCTTCTCAAGACCTAGATATCTTCTCTATAATAATTATTTAAATAATAGAGATCAATACTCTTCCACCACCCCTATTTATTCTATAGATAATAGAGAGTTTCCTTATTTGAAGTCATTCTCATGCAATTAAAAATGAATCTTGTAAAAGATAGGATATTTCATGATAGAACTCAAAATATTCTTATAAAATCACTTAGATGTTCTTGGTGTACATGTGGATCACTACTTGAGGGAATCCATACTTTATTAATATTATGCAATGGTGGGTTTATGTAGATATGTTTTTAGATTCATCAACAATGAATGAATTCATCATAAGTTAATTCTTTAATTACTTAAATTAATTATAAGTTATTAGTGTTGATCTTATGATTTGGTTTTGAAGTTATTTTGTAAATTATCCCTTTAAATGATTCCACTTTTTATAGAATTATACATCACTTATATATCATAATAATCATCAATTGTGAAAAAAATGAGTTGGCAAAGCCTAACATATTCTTCCCCTATGTTCGGAACCATAAATTGGTATTAATGGGGTTGCATAATAATTTATAATTATTTGAGGATAATTGATTGATTTATGAACTAATTATTTGTTTTCAATTTTGGTTTTATAATTATTAATATTTTAATCATGATATCTCTTCTCCTTTCACTTTGTTTATAACAAATAATCAAAAATGGATTAATTATGAATGAAGAACATTCATACAACTCATCATAATTTTCCAAGGATTCTGGATGGATATCAAAAGAGTAAACCACATATAAACTATAGGTACACACCATGTATCTATGATTAATTCACAAGGATGATTCATGTGTCAGTTTTAAAAATTTTACATTAATGACACACAATATGTAATTAATACCACTATTTGTTGACCGATCTAGTTTGGCACACGATTATCCAGACTGAAAAAAGTCTAATTTGAAAATGCAACATGTAGTTCACTATTCAAAAATGATTCATGTGATTATTAAAAGGCATGTGTGACTGGTAACTATGTAACATTAAGACCACACAAAATTTAACCTAGGTAAACAATGTAAACTTAGTTAATGTTCATGGTAGGAAAACATGCCCAGTCCTTATGAATGTGTTGTAGATAGATTATCAATAACTATACGTGATATATACCTAGATAGTACATTTTTTGTATATTACCTATTTAAAAATTATTTAAAATTAATTTATTAAACTGTTTAAACCTTATCAATATGTGTTATGTGTGTCATTTAATTGACACATACATGAAATTTGATGGGTTATATATATAATTAATATGCACATGAGCCTCATCCTAGTCGGTGAGGACTCATTAAGTGCATCCAAGAGACCCAGGATCAAATCCAGGTGGAGGATAATTTTCAGGGGGTACTGTAGCAGTACTATAGCAGTACTATAGAAGCACTGTAGTAGGGAACTATGAAGAAATTTAGTAGAACCTGTAGCGGGATAGTAGTAGGCACTATAACATCCAGGAATATTCCCCTGTTTGGGCCTTCGGGACACCAATTTGGTCCCCAAGTCCTTAAAGGCCTTCGGGCCACCTCAAGGCCTTCCGTCCACCTTAAGTGCCGATACAAACTTGGAAACCTACAAGAAACTAGCTTTAGAAGGAGGAGGAGAAAAGAGCATTGACTATTGTAGAAGGTAAATGGATTGTAAGAATGAGAGGGTATGGAACCTGCCATCGGGATAAGCATGTGCATGCACAGGAAAGCCAAGCCGAACAGCCATGTGAAGGTGGAGAGCTGATTTCATGATGAAGATGCTGGGGAGGAGAAGTTCTAAGTAGTTAGTTTGGGTTGTATGTAATATTTGAAGCCTACAGGAAATGAATTACTCTAAGGCCTATGGGCCTTGTAATACTTATGTCTATGGTACTTGTAAAGGTTCCACATCACCCATTGAAAGGTGGATTATCAAAATCAATAAAAAATGAAGGCCTTCAGGCCATTGGAGTAATATCTTGTTAATTTCTTTGTAATATTAAGAACTACATATCATGTATAATTTACAATACACTGATTACTATATAAAAATTAATATCTTAACATATCACATAATTAACATGTGTTATTTTGTAATTCTATTAAGAGTACACCCCATCAAATTACATGATTAGACAAATTTTTGACATTATAATAGTTCATATTTAGGGTATTTTATATATAGTTTTATTTAATACTATTTGAGGGTTTATTATTTTTTTGGTCTATCTATTTTCAGATTTTTTGGATTGAATTAATGATAATAAATGGGTAATAATGATACTTATTATAATAATTCAGTAAATAAATTAATAAAAATGATGATGATGATGATAATTACAATAATAAATTAAATAATAATTACACTAAAAAAGAAAAAAATGGGGGATCCCCCTTCTTCCCAATGTATCATGATACCCTTATAAAATCTACCTCATGTGAACCCACATTGTTGGATGTATCATCCTTCATTTTGAACCCCTTATTGGAAACCTACACTTTTACAAAGAGCCCCTTATCAATTTCATCTACCCTTCAGCCTCCCATCACCCTCATGTACAATACAACATGACAAACCCCCATGGTCCTACACCTCCACCTCATGACCACATCTTTTCAATGTTTATTTATTCACAATCTCGTGGACATATAAGGTCTAACCCGAGATGTATGGTCACTACTTCCTTCTCATTTCCATTTCTTCTTAATTTCGATTTCCCCTCACTTTAATTCAATTTGGATAAATCATTGGGGTGCCCAGAAAGACCTTTTTCTTAGGGGTTTTCATGATTCTAGGACATAGAGAGTCCTTATTGTTCTTGTTGGATCATTCACCATTGAAGTTGACACGTTCTAGACCCTTCTTCATTTGTTCGAGATATGTTTTCTCATAAACAAATATTTTATTTTAGAACTATCAATTTATTGTGATTTTAAAATTATGTTATGTACTTGTAATTACAGTATTAAATATATTAATTTAATTTATAATTTTGATATTTATTTTTCTATTGATTTATATTGGAAGTAAAATGTTTCAAATTTTAAAGAAATATTCAAAACCTAATTTCCTGATTTTTTGCACACTAGTTTTTATTCAATTTCCTAGTTTTCCCTTTTAAAAATTTAATATAAGTTGTAAATGGTGTTATAGGTTTTTGAATTGGATA
The DNA here is from genome assembly GCA_963277665.1 of Viscum album. Taxonomy (NCBI): domain Eukaryota; kingdom Viridiplantae; phylum Streptophyta; class Magnoliopsida; order Santalales; family Viscaceae; genus Viscum; species Viscum album. Next base: position 369,381,547 of record OY728160.1, on the reverse strand, counting down.
TTTAAAGGGTTTAAGAGACTTTAAATAGATTCACCTCTTTTAAAACATGATGTCTGTTATTCTTAATGAACTTTAATTTTTGGGGTTCACTCTTTAAAAGTGGTTTTAAAACTGGTTCTGTATTTTTTATTTTATTTTTAAAGTGGGAGTGTTGGAAGGTGAATCACATGAACATATAAATATATGTAGTTATATATATATATTTATATAAAAATTAATTATAGAATATGTGAATGTGTTAAAAATGTAAATTTCTTATATATATATATAAGTATATATTTATATGTTCATGGTAATGAAAGTGGTTTTGAAAAAAGAATTGTCTCATCTCCTGGGTTTTAATGGTTTTATTTTAAATTATTTTAATTTATTTAATGATTTTAATTTGGTAAAATGGGCTCTCACTACTTGAGTTATCTTTTCAAGAATTTCCAGTTTTCACTTTAAATGTTTTAAATATCACTTATGTTTTTGAAACCCTTTATATACCTTGATTCCTGATTTTCACAGATTAGCACTTTAGGGGTAATGCATTCCTAGAAACAATTTAATTATCTATTCAAGTATTTTTTTTTGGTGGAGGAGGAATTATTTTTTATATTTTGATGGATGAGTATGCCTTAGTGTGGGTTTTGTGAAAACTATGGTTAGGTATTTGGATAACCTAAGTGAGCTATTAAGATTATTCATGTGGTTATTTATGTGGTGTTCTTATAAGATGGTTATAGGACCATCTATTTTAATGGTGATTCTGGGAAAGGATAGGATTATAGTTTAAACCTTTGTAATCATATCATTATTTCTGATCATGTTACTCTAACAATCAGGTGATAGTCCATGGAACTTACACCGTGAATTTTGGTTTTTTATAGGGGGATTGTATCTTGTTCACAGTAATTCTCTTATTTTCTTATATTGGTTGTGGAACTGTCAATTTATTATTCTTCCATTTATTAACTACATTGAATTGTGATTTATGTTCTAACATACTCGTATTTTTATCTTTAGTTTATTTTCATTAAAATGGTTCTTAAAAGTGGTTTCAGAAACTATTTTAAAGGAATGGATTTTATTGGATTTTGAAATTGGATTTGAAAATAACTACTTTGATTTTAAAATGTTGATAGGGCTAAGAAAAATATATTTAAAGTGATTTTTTTCATTTAAGGAAAATAAAATATAAAACATATTTTTGAATTTTATTTTAAACTAGTATGAAAAATGTATTGTAATCAAAAATTGGTCATGTGGAAAGGTAGGTGGTGTCCTACTGTGTGCCTTTTTCCTCACACAAATATTATATCTCAATTTCAGGTTCAAAATTTAGTTTTAATTTATCTTGTATAATTAATTGATTTGGTATTTTATTGTTAGTGGTTTCATTTTTTTATCATATTCAACAAAGTGTACCAATTAAATGATTTTGTAGGACTACATTTATTTTCATAGAATATCTTGCATGTGTCCATTTAAATGAGTTATTTACTAATTTTAGTTACTTTTATTGGTGTTTTTAATTATTTATGGAGATTCTATGTGATTTTATATCAGTATCATGTTTAGGGAGCTTCGGGTGACTAATGTTATGATGGACATGGGATGCGGTTTAGAGCAGGAGTTAAGGGAATCTTTTATATTTGTTTATATCTATTGCATGTTTATGTTTTATTTATAACTATTGATTCATTTTTAGCGGGAAATCAAACCTATGAATGGGTCTTTCCAAGTTTCTAGAAAAAAATATGTTTTTCTTAACTCTATAATAAGTTTTAATTAGTCCCCAATGTATATATCTAATTCCCTAGTACTTTCCACCAACCCATGGGGATCGAAAATGCACCTTGGGTCAATGGAAAACTAGTTCTATTTTGGATGTAAACCATGGTTTGGTCATTAAAAATTGTAATATAGACCTAGTTTTTTTTGTGGGAGCCTATGTTAATAAGAACCCCTTATGTTATTTGGGTGTGTCATAGAAGGATCAAGTTCAAATTAGTCATCAGGACTCCGGAGGTTGGTCATGATTCGGTACCTAATCACCAACCATCATGAAAATTCATGAGTCTCCATTGGTGGTTGGGATCTATTTTTTTGTTGTTGTTTTCTTGATTTATATTTATGTTTTTGATATTCCTTAATCCTCATTGACATAGTGAGTTTCCTTGAGATTCCTTAAAAAATATGGGATGGAAGTTGAAATGAATTTATGTATTTGAGGATGGATTTCATTGCCTAATGAACCATATAGTAACCAAATGCATGACTTTGGATCCATTATAGGAATTGATAAATGTCCCATTACCATGTGACCAATTCATTCACAATTCAACATCCTATTTTATTATTTTTATTTACACACTATTGTTAAAGGATTAACTTGGGTGGAAATAGAAATAGGGAAAGAACCAAGGGTGGTCTTGTGATATGTCGATTAAAGCTATTTGGATTTTAATGACCCCTTTTCAGGATCCATTATTAATTTATGAAACATATAATATAAATGGTGGTTTCCCATATATATTATAAGGTGTGATTATAATAAAAGCCGATCCATGAGTCTTGATGTTTTATCAATTGATTGTTTAATTACTTGTAATAAATTACTTGGCCACTATAAGGAAGTGATTTTCATAATGTATTATTTCTATGAAAACTCAGTTTTGGAAAATAATACTCATGTAGTGGCATGAGGTGTGTGTAAGTGATTTTGGAAAGTTGGTTTAACTGAGTTAGATTTTGGATTCGGTGACGTCATAAAATTTTCGAATTTTGAAATTAAATTCTAAATTGGCCTTGAAAATATAGATTAATTCTAAAATGAGTCTTATGGAAGAGATTAGTTTTAGTAATGTGACCAAAAGGGTAGTAGATTATTTATGGATAGGGATTTTATTAAAAACACTAGGATTAAAAGGGTTGATTCTAAGAATTTAACCTTAGATTGTAATTTAGAGAGTTTGAATTTATTATAATAATGGATTAAAATAAAGAATGATACCTGAGAGGTAGATCAAGTTCCTATGAGAGTATCAGAGAAGGAATGTGGTGGACTGGCTGCTAAAATTCAGAATCAGGTTTCCCATGTCTAGTTAGTGGTTGACCACCATCTCCCTGGTGGGTTGATTGTAGCTTGGGGTGCCACTTGGGAACACTAACTAGTTGGTTTGCCTAGGATAGCTAGCAGGCATGTGACCATATCATCGATGGGGAATTTTGGTGTTCTTTTAAAAAAAAATAGTTGGTGTGGTTTAATAATTTGAGGCTTAGCCTTGGTTGCTGTCAGGGTTTTGTTATAAACCCTCCGAGTATAGTTGGGCATGGTTTTAGTATGACAAGGTTACTCATAACCTATAGTTTTTTTTGCAACTTAGATGGGCCAAAACTATAAGTATTATATGGAGGATTAAAATGGAACATCTAAATTGAGTTTGGTGGTCTTTGATTTATCCCTTATAGTTTCACCATTATATAGTGTATTCCATGTGTATGGTCATTTTGGTTTATTGTGTGTTTGACTGATAAACCTAATTTAGTTATATTATGCCCCAAATTAATACATGAAACCTTTAAGGACCATAAATTGAATAGAAATGACTTCAGATCAAAACATTTTCCACTCCTTAGGGAGATATTGATTAATGTGGAAATTGGAGTAAATTGAAGAGACACATAAAGGGGTGTCATGTGAATTAAATGGAATGTGATGAAATTGTAAAAGGGTTTCTAGGGTGTTAATTTGGAAACATTCTTTATAATTAATATGTAAGTCCCATGTAATTGATTTAAATTATGTTAAAGGTGTTTGACCCCTGATAAATAATGTTATGAGTCGGATGCTTGAGATGCTTCCTTATTCTAAAATTAAATGGGTTTTACATGAAATAAAAATTAGTTGGGAATGACTTGATTTTAGAATTGATCCTACTGATAATTAAATATTAATTAAAATAAATGAGTTGATTGAAGAGATTTTGGATATTGGTTTGATGTGTTTGATGTAGTTCACTAAAGGGGAATACAAAATCTCTCCACCTCTGAAGGAACCCATGGGCCAACTGGATCGCATAACATGTGAGAGGGGTTATTCTTTACCCTTGGGTTTCTATCACCTCATATTATAATGGATTATAAAGAAGGTAATCATAGGTTTCTGAGAGTTTATCAAATAATCAGAACAATCATTTTATGGTTTTCATTTAATGGAAGAATTTTATATATACAATCAACGGTTCTCCTTAAATGAAGCTGGTTTTATTCACAAATTGAAATTCATGAATAAATGTCATGTTTAGTTCATGAATGTATAAATTAATGCATCATATCCATTTACTCTCTAGCATTATATCTCATATAACACCATAATAAATTATATCTATATGGTATTATTAAATTTACCAAAAATACTAATATCATAGGTAGTATATAATGATATACCTCTTTCTACATGAAAAACTCAATTTTCATGAAATCTATAATAATATTGACATTCAGATATTCTTATAGACACACAAAAACACACACGCCCACACACACGCACACACACACACATATATATATATATATATATATATATTCATTTAGAGAATTCACCTTCAATCTTCCACTTACACAAAATCCAAACACGCATTCTACCATTTCTCCTTATAATATATCATATAAAAATTACTTGTGAACAAATATCAAATATTCCTCTTGGATATCTTCCAAAAGAAATTGCTAATGTAATAATAAAAATTACTTTGTATCACCTCATATGAAATTCCTTGTTAATAACCACCCAAAACATTTTTTTATTAACACTAAAACACTTTTAGGGTAACTCTCTCAGTCAAACTCATCCCCCATTCTGTCAATCACAATGTGTGACCCCATGAGCCATTATAGAAATGAAAAGTGACAAATATCTCTTGATCTATATATGTATGAAAAGAGTGGACTCTAGGAAATCATCAATGTTACTCAATATTTAAATGGATCTTGCATGATCTCTATCAAAAACATGGATCTCTATACTTGAGTCCACCAATTAGCATCATATGTAAATGTGAATTGTTCTATTTTTCCTTTGTCAAATACATCAAGTGACCATGGGACACATATCATACCAATCCCATATAGACAACTCATCTATTCTTGGCTCTCATAGTATATTGATCTGATTGATGAATATATAACATGTCATTAATCCTTATAGATAAGTGTATCTCATGTCTGTTATCTAAATAGATATGTTAATAGGAATACGATGGGGTGGAAGGGATTTTTTGTAGGGGATTGTTTTCATGGGTGATTTTTTATCATTCCCATTTTTAGTTTTTAAATTTGGTAGTGTGTAGGTTGGAGATGTTAACAAGTAGGTAGGGTAATAAATAAGTTGAAAATATGGTTAAGAGGATGTTAAAAATGTATTTTGGATTTCAATTAGTGTTTGGAGGTTTAGACTTTGTGAAGTCTCTATCAAGCCTCCTCCAGAGTAGTCTTCTATAGAGAGTTCTTACCCATCGCCTTATTCCTCTTATTAATTTCTCACATCCTTCTATAATTCTATTTTATCTACCCTATATTTTTTAATCACTGTTTTCTATTTTGTAATATAGGAATAAACAATCTCTTCTTTATTACTATATCTTACATTATACTTTATCTCACTTTCATCTACCTATTATATACTATGTTATCATGATTATGATTGATTCCTAACAATTTAGAGACTCTAATTAGGATACAATTAGAGTCTATCAATAAAATAGTACAGTTTGATAAATCATCTTGATCATTGGTGGTTGAGTATTGTAATCATGAGAGGGATACAATTTTGGTTGTGCAATAGGATCACAATATGGAGACACACACACTATGAGAAGAGGCCAATAATTTTCATCATGATAATAGATATATAAAAGGGATTAAAATTAGTTTTTAACATTATGTGGAAGTCATTATATGGTTACATTTCCAAGTAGGGATTTTCATTTTATTATTTTCTCAAATCTACCTACTTTTGAGTGATCTATTGTGAGACATGTGTGTTATTTTAAGAATCATGGATTTTGTGGTCAAAATATTGATGGAAAATAATTATAAAGTTAATTATTCAATTTTAATGCTTATCTATATATTTTAATAGAATTTTTGATAGTGTATTTAGTGTTTGATACAAGGGAGTCAGAACTAATTTGGTTAATAATACCTCAAGAAACCAAGGTGAAATAATTTTCAGTGATGTTGAAAAATAATGATAGTTCTTTATAGTTGAATCATAGGAAATACAGATAAAGGATAACCATTTTTCTAAGTATTTAAAATTATGTGGGGTAGATATTTCATATATTTTAGGTATAATCAATGTGAATGAGCATCTTGATCCCAATTCGGTACGACCTACAAAAGAAAATTCCAGTTCTGAATTCGTGCATGGATAAATAAGAGAGGCATTCTGAGGAGTGAGATGTTCCTATTATAAAATAACATTTTTGAAATTAAATTAATAGTTTGATATTTTTACCTGAAAAAATCATGGTATAATATAAAATGGAAAATTAAACGATTGTTATGTTGTTACTGGAGACAAACTGATAGATATGGAAGCAATTGATCATAAAAAATCCATATAAAATATTGAAATTCATGTAGTGGGATAGGAAATACAATTATTGATATTATATTTGGATATGAGAAAAGTTTTTCTTCTTGAAATAAAAATTATATTGTTTGTATAAAATCATGTGTAGTATTTACTATGGAATATGTCTATAAGCTAGATCAAAAAATAATGAAGGAGAAAAGTATTGTATATGAGATGTGTGAATTTGTCCCAAAATTTATGAAACTACTGGTGGGGATATTATTGGTTGTGGAGATTATGGAGAACGGTAACAATATGGACATCTATTTAGTTGGATTTCAATGGATGAGGTTACAACTATTTGGTTCAGCTTACAACATGCTCACAAATTTTCGTGACTCAACAAACATGTTGATGACCCTCAGGACCAGAAATAAGACATGGGAACCATCCATATCCAGGGAGTTTCAAGATCCATTATATGTGTATTTTTTTAGAAAAGTCTCAAGTTGGAGTGGAAGTTTTTAATATTTTAATAGTTTTGGTTTTTTTGGGAATGGTGTCTATAAGATTGGAAATTCGAGGAGAGATCCATAATTGGAATAAAAAAAATACTATTATAATAACCATACCAAGGGTTACAACACCTTGTGTACATATATTCAATGGTATATTGGATAAAGTGGGTTATGAGACCTTTTTTTCAATCCTATGGTGTAAGAGAGAGGCCTAAGGATAATCCTGTTTGACCAGGATTAATATATACTATGTTTTATATATTATAACAACAATATTAGTTGATTATGTGGTCGAAGGTGTTATTATTTGTAATAATTATGTTTCTAAATTCATCTTAGAAAGGAATTATCCATAGGTTTAGAGTGTGGAAGCTCCAGTGAGTGATTATTTCATATTAAACATTTTCCCACTTTCACCTAGTTTGTAGTTCCCTCAGATAGACATGATTTTCAAAGGATAGGGTACTACATGTTCATTGTTTTATAATTCTAGTGTCACTTCCCAAACAGTACTTCCATTAGATTTAGAGAAACTATAGTTTAAAACAAAAAAATTATCTTTTTGGATCACTTAGTGAACTATAAGGAATCTTATTAGAAGAAAATTGTTTTAAGGGAGGAATATGGTGTGTTTTTTCATCATCATATCTCACTAAAAAAGGTAAATATAGTTTATTTACCTATCTTGGTTTCTGAAATTTGAAACAAGTATTGTTTAGTGGGATATTTTCATATTGGTTTAGGGGATAACTTAATAATTATTATGGGTATACAAGGAAACTTTCATTATCTTTGAAGAATGATTTTCTTCATGGATTTTTGGTGGCTGTAGAAAATGTATAGTAAAACAAGAAACACATCATCAAAAATAGTAATATTTTGTTCGAAATGATACTGATAATGGAGAAGAGACATATTTTCTAGGTGTTATTTTCATTGAACACTATTTTTGGTTAGAAGACACCCATGGATGTGGCATGAATAGTTTTGAATTTTCACTTATGATTAAAAGAATAATAAATTATAGTAAGCTTAAGGAGTTGAGGAGATACAATGTTTGTGATAATCCAAGCCATTATATTATTTTTATAGTGTCTACTAATGATTTTTATTGGATTTAAAGGGTATCAAGGTAGTTTTTTGGTCTTCTTCATTATAGTTAAGTACATTTGAGGATTTTTCCGAATTCATTGCAAGGGTAGATTTAGTTAAACAAGGTTTTGGATAGAAATAATCATAAAATTAGATCTTTGATATGTCTGGAGAACTTCTTAGTGTTTGTAAAGACACACGTGTGGCATTATTCTAGCTAAGAATAAGATTTATTTTTTTGGTAAATTTTTGTTGGGATCATGATGACATAATTTAATCACTCATAGAAGTAGTTTTTATGTAATTTTTAGGGATGTATATGGTTATACGATATATCACTCAAGATCTGAAACATAAATATATAAACATATGGGATGAAAAGGGTTTTATTTTATTTCCATAATGTTTAAATAAATGCAATTATTACTTCATCAAATGATGTTGTTGTTCTAGATTACTTTTTAGAGGAAGAGAAATTTTAAAGACTAGTGACAACTTTATACCTGACAATATCCATGTGTGTGGAATGTAGAGATAGAAAAATACTCTCACCAATTTTAAAACAAGAAACTACCATTCCAGTTTTAAAAGTGATAAGAGTTCCCAAGGGTGACAAAAAAATTTATTGTATAGTGACCTGATTAGTATTTTGGAGGTCCACTTTGGGGACAAAGTGGTTTTTAGGTGGGATGAAATTTTTAGGAATCCAGGGGATAGAAGGGATTTCATGCCAAGGATTTTTTTTTTAAGGGAAGTCGTGTTTTTCCCATTATTAGCTGTCAGATTTGTTAGTGTATTGTCTAGGGTTGTTACCTGGATGGTAAGGTAATTAATAAAGGTTAAATATGGTTATGAGGAGGTTATGATGGAATTTGGGATTTTAGCTAGTGTTACGGGGATCAACTAGAGTGGTCTTACATGGAGGGTTTTTCCTCATCCTCTGATTTTTATTATTCATACCTCACCAACTTCTATAATTATATTTTATCTCCCCTTTACTTTTTAGTCACTATTTTTTTGATAAATGTCGGAGTAAACAACCTTTTCTTTCTTCCAACTTCCTATATTCTATTTCCTATCACTTCCATATACCTATTATCTATTATCATATCATTATTTGAATTTAGTCAAAACATATACTATATATAGGTGCTTCTATAAAATGACATATTCTATCTTAATCGAGGGCCCATATGTAATACTTTATATATGAGAGGAAAACCCTCATCTTGTTTAATCTCCAATTGATTACATGATCAACAACATACCCAATCACCCTCGTATTAGCTAAGTCAATATTAAGTCTTGTGTAAGTAGTTAATCAAAGAATGATGGTTCTAATAATAGATTTATCACCAAAATTAGGTAATGGGAAAAAAAATAATTCATGAACCCCTAGAATACTAAAGATATCTGTATGGCACTTCATGTGGTATTATTAATTGGTTACATCATGCATAGAAAAAATCATATTCTTTTTTTCCTCATGAGAATATTTTGTATCTCTATAAAAGAATCCTCATCATGATAACCTTAACATCTCATCATAACCTATAATACTTCATGATTAATAGACATTATAGATAAACTCAAAGTTTTAATTTTAGAGGTTAATTATGATCGTACTTCATGAAATGAATATTTATATATACATTTATGTATCTAACATCATAGAATGATAAATTCAATATTTCATTTAATATGGTTTATTTTATATTATTAAACCCTCTAAATAATTTTTATCAAACCCAAGACAAGAACCATTTTATCATGTCATATATGATTAGCTTTTAGATCCACTTTATATTTTCTTCACTTTCTAGGTTTTTTATCACATTACATCATATGTCATCCCTATTACATCTCTATGGGACCATCAGATAAAACCCTCCCAATTAACTCTTTAGTGAGAAAAATCAATGAAGTAATCTTGTTTGAATAATTGTGAGATTAAGGAATAATGTTCCTAATTATTAAAATACATGAAAAAATTAAAGCCTCTAAACTTTACAATGTCAAATTTTTCCATGTAAACTTATATTTCCTATTTAAAACTATTTCTATGTTCATCATCATTATTCTCGGAACCCTTAATCTATTGAAATTTTTCCTTGAAATAATGAAACTACATACATTATTTTCTAATAAAACAACATAAAATGTTTTATTATATTATGTGAAACTCAATTTAAACATAGACTGGTATAATTTTTTTTTCGGAAATTTGGACTTCTGTAAGTCTAAATATACTCATACAAGACTCTTAGAAACAAAATTCCTTTTATCTTATCTGACAAAGATAGAAAAACCCTTTTATATTTTAGAAATAACACTTATTTCCTTTTAATGGGAATATTTAAAAACAAAATATTCTTTCTATATCATATTTGGTATTTTATACATTTAGACTACTTTTATTTAAAGATAAAACTTTATTAAAATATAAATCTTATATGTGGAAGGAAAAAAATTACCTTATATTTTAAAAAGTATTTGGATGATAATTTTTTCATGGATAAAAAACTTTTATATATATCATCCTCATAAATATGTTATAGAAATATATGAATCATAAAACATGTATATACATTTAATCATCTCATACTTCTTAAAAAAACTATTTGTTATCAAAAAACGTATCTTATCATATAAGTGTAATGAAACGAAGATACACATTCTTTACAAAGATTCATTTGATCTAGATAAAATCTTTTATAGTTAAAACCTTGATGTAGTAACTATTTACTTCATCACATGAATATAAACTACATGAAAATATAATTCTTCATTTCATCTTAAACTTCTATATATTTACAACACTTTGGATATTGTTCATTCAGTATCAAATACATTTCAGGATAAAAAAATATAATTTATATAGATTCCATACACTATATAGACACTCTATAGAGTTTCATTAAATCATTTAGGGATATCATATATAAACAATTCATATTGAAATATTAGTTTTTCTTCTTGAAACCCCTAGGTATCAATGAACTATATTGTCTTCTTAAAGAAACATTGTTAAAAATCTCAACCAACTTGCATTCTTAAAGTATGAACTTTTACTTACATTTACAGTCAATACCTTACTTTAGAACCTTTAAATCATATTCCATGTTCATATATATTACCAAAACGTTGATAATATCATGTAAATGTACTTTTAATTTAATCATATTATTTAAAAATTTCCATAGATGACATTAAGATAAATTCCCAAACTAGAAACAAGGCATTTTTTGTCTCCCCTAACTCAAACAGGGCATTTTTACCCAAGGATGTTATGATGTATTATGTCTTTTATTTACATTCACAAGATAGTCTAGGGGAACCCATATTTGGAATTAGCTACCCATTTAGACGATCAGGGTCATGATAAGTGATGATTTGGAAGGAATTTAGCACTTAGTATTTAAATGGGATTTTAATATCACCTTTTTATCTCATGTTATTCCCTTTTATGTATGTATTATTATATTAAATTAGTTTTCTAATTTTATTCCTTCCACCAAACCAATATGTTCAATCTATATTTATGTGTAACTCTTTACACAACCCATAAGCTTGTGTTAGTCACCCAAAAATAGAGGTAAATTATATTTATACATATCGGAATTCATCATCTGCATATATTATATAAAAACTTCATGTAAAGGTATAGAGTCGAATTAAATTGATAATTTTCACATGATTAATCCCATAAAGACATATTGGCAACCCCATTTACTAGCCTAGTCAAGGGATAATCCTCTAGGTTGTTATGTAATTCAACCCATGTACCTCTACCTAGGGATACTTTACTCAAGAGAGGATTCAATTAATAATAATTATAACACCTAATTAGGAAAAACTATTCCCAAATACTAAATTCAGGATAATGACTCAAAATAAAAAACAATTTCAAGGTAGACAAGAAAATAAATTCATTATCATGCCAAGAATGTAATGCAAGGGACTATCTAGAAGTAATTTAACAATTTAATTTAAAGCATACAATATTCATAGTATAAAAATTTTCTTAATATGAATAAAATAATGAATAACCTTTTAATAAAGGAATAATTAAAATATTTAAACATGAGATAACAATTAATTAAAAATTTATAAATAAAATCAAATCATAAATTTGTTTATAATTTTACCTTAAACAGTATGGGAATTTCATAATCTTGAATAAAAACCATTTATATTTGTTCTAATATGATAAATTTTATATTTATCAATATATAGAATTTAAATTTGGAATATATAATATTTTATGAATTGTAGATAATTTACAGTTTTTTTAAATTAAGTAAACGTAATATAATATCATATACATAAAATTATTTTTACCACGATCACATAATTAATCCAAACATTTTTTTGTTGATTAAATAATATCCAAATAAGGCCCCCTTTTATTTTTAACAATATAAAATAATTAATTTTGAATAATTAATAATTTAAATATAAACTACTTTATATTTTGACCTCGTCTTATAATTTAAAACCCTTTTTAAATTATCCCTTATTATTTCTAAATAAACACTTTTATATATAGATCATAATTTAGGCCATATAATTTGGTTAATTTTTTTTCAAATATTAAAATCTAATATTTGGTAATACAAAAGTTTTATAAAAATTTATTTAATTAATTATAAAGCATTTATAATTAATTAATCTATAAATTCCTTGTAAATTAAAATTTCGAATAATACCTTTTACAATGATTTATAAAAAATTTATAAACAATTCACAAATTTAAATGTCAAAAAAACAATTTTTAAAAAATATTGACATACCCTATTGCAAAATTCCCATTCTCCATATTGGTAAGCCCCCACTATCCTGATGTTGATGGTCTATATAATATTAGGATTACAAGACTATTATGTAGTGCATGTCACATAAAGGTACACCTGATCTTACCTATATGTAGATCATCTAACTTTAATTTAAGTCACAATTTACCTTTATGAGAACTCTTTAACATAATGGTAGAAATCAATCTAACATTAGATTAACCTTTATAATAAGAAAATACCTTTATAACAACTCTTCACATAAAGCTAAGTATTTGATTACTTTTATATATAATCATGAAAACCTTGGATAATTTTACGTATCCCCTCTCAGATATACAATTAATTAGTTACCTTTATTCGACCCATATGCATAAAGGTAATGACTTGATTACCATAACGTGGCCCTATTATGTAAGGGTGAACTATTTTTAAACCAAATTTCATGAATTGGAAAACGCTACCCTATTTTTTATTTCTTATTCATTTCAAAGGAAACATTCATAAATCTAAATCAAAACTTTTCATTAATACCAATAAAGGGTTTTTTGGAGTCTAATAATGATTATAAAATTAAGTGTAAGAAATTAAGACCCATTTTTTAGGATATCCATACAAGATAATAAAAAACTATGTTTAAAACCAGAATGAAGAAATACATAGATGGAAAATTGTCACTAAAGTTTCTTCTTCTTCCCCTGATCATGGTTTGATATGTTTGATGTAGAACTCTAAAGTGGAAAATGAGATATTCCAACCTCTAATGGTATCAATTGTCTAATAAGATATCATTTCACATGATATGGATTCTTATTCACCCATGTTGTTTTAGAACCTCACTATGTAAAGGATGAAGAAGAAGAATAGAGAAATAGGTTTCTAGGAGTTTTAGATAAGCATGAGAAAAATCATTTAATAGTTTCCATCACATGGTATTTATTTATATAGGAAATCAGGGACTCACTTAAATCATGGCTATATTTATTCATGGGTTAAAATTCATGAATAAATTCCATGGTCGGTTCATGAATGTACAAATTCATAATATACATTTACTCCCTAGTATTATATATCATACAATACCTTAATAAATGATATCCATATGGAATGATTGAACTACCTAGAATATACTACTATCGTAGGAAGCGTAAAATGATTTACCTCTTTCTGCTTGAAAATCACAATTTTCATGCATGCTATAATAATATTGACACACACACAAAAACATATGTATTTATGGAATATATCCTTAATAAATAACATCATGTAACTGAAAATCATCAAACCTTTTTTGTAGTTTCCATGTTAAAATCCATCAGAATTATACTTGTTTTTGAATATTTTCATGGTTATGGGATTTTGAATATGGATGTCAAAAAAATGTTCCTTGACGAACACCTTCAAGAATATTCCTATATGACCCTACTATAAGGGTTTGTGACACTAGGTAATTCCAAAAACGTTTGAAAGTTGTAGAGATCTATTTTTGGATTAAATTAAGCACCCATGTCATATAACATTTGGTTCAATAAAGCTATAAAAAATTATGGTTTCATTACGAATAAATGTGATCCATTTGTTTACAAGTAGTTTAGTGAGAGAGAATTTATTATCCTAGTAGTATATTTTGATTACATATTACATATTGTAAATGACATACCAATTTTACAGTTATTTAAGTAGTGGTTAAACAAGTATTTATCCATGAATTTCTTAAGTGAAGTGGCCGAAATTCTGGAGATTAAGGTCATTCATGATAGATCAAAGATATTTCTTGGACAAATTAAGGGTACATACATTGAATATGTAATAAATATATTTTCTATAGAACAATACAAGAGAAGATTGGTTCCATTTATACATGGTATAAATCCTTCAAATATAATGTTTCCTTATACATAAAAGGATTGAGATAGAATTAGTATGATTCCATAAACATCTATGATAGGATCAACCATGTATCTCAAGAAATATTATAAGCTTGATATAACATATTCCTTGAGAAATAAAGGAAAATATAAATATGATCTAGGTTAACAATGTTGGTCTCTTATTAAGGATATCCTTAGGTATCTTATAAGAACTGAGGATATTTTTTGGTGTGTAGAGGAGATGACGAGATAGACTTGAGGGGTTATAATAATTCTAGATTTCAAATATTTCAAGATGATCTAAATTCCTAGTCAGTATATGTATTTAGTCTCAATGGAGGAGATATGTGCTAGAAGATTTTAATGTAGCCATTTTTTCACAGATTATACATTGAATCCTGAATATATATCAGTTTCTAATATCGTCAAATATTCTGTTTAGATACAAAACATTTCTAAGAGATTTATGTGGTTCCTAAAAGTAAATGACATATCAAATTATATTGAGATAATATAGCATTATTGGCTCAAAAAATATCCAAAATCACACCAATATACAAAGAACACCCACCAAATGTATCACCTTTAGAGGTATTTTTCCGAGAGGGGTGAAGTTGTTGTTAGAAGAGTATCAATGGATGAGAACATGGTGGACCCTGTGATAAAAAAATTTATCTAAAAAAATCATGAGCATCATGTTAGAGCTAGGTACTAAAGGTTTTTAGAATTTTTCTCCAGTGAAAGTGAGAGTCTATTGGATTTTGTTCCCTAGAAAAAACTTCCTTATTTTTTATTATTACCCATATTCATTTTTTAAAATATTTATTAACCTCTTATCACATCCTGGTTTTTCTTCTGTGTGATGTAGTGTGTGAGAATGTACTCAGAGTAATTTTCACACAAAAAGGTCATAATAGTTCTCTATAATGAACATATAAGTACCAAGAAATTATTATTAAAATATATGTTTAGTAACTGGATGATATTATTTCCTCCAAATCAATTTTTTTATTTTCATAAAATCCACTTTTTGGTTTAGTGGTAACCTCATAGTCAACCGAATAATAACCAAACCACCCAAATTTCAATATTCAAATTCAAAAAATCAATCATGAAAACCCATATTCCACATATTGGTCCCATAACCACTAAATTTCCTTGGGTCAAAAGATATCGGGAAGCGATCTGCATCATATTTCACCCCCAAACACATGATCTCTCCTTCATCATCACCCCTTCATTAGTGATAACCCATAAACAATTTTTCCACTACAATAGGAAAATAAAGACAATTCCAAAAACTCATCATGAAACATCATCCACTATGCCAAAAAATCACCTCATTGGTGAGATCACTAATGACACTAGTGAAATCTAATACATACCCTCCCAAAAAAACTCAAACTAGAAAACCTTCACTAATTAACTAGTGAAGAAACTAGCATATGACAAACCATTTTCAATGATTAAACTATAAAAAGGAACATATATAGGGCCCAATGGGGAAGAGACGTATGTTGATCGCTTTTCTTAGAAACCATGGGCCAAATTACCTAAAATGATCATCTGATATAGCTTTCCTATGATGAGAACAACCATAGATCAGATAAAATATGACGTTTAACACACCTCCTAGAACACTATCGACTGAACAAACTACACATCCCATAGCCTCCTTCAAACTATCATATGATATTGACTAGGATTGCGGTGAAGGAACATGAAGCCAAATTAGAGTTTAGAGTGGTAGGGCCTCTACATAAAAGCCCATTCTCACCGAGAACACCAACCCAAACCATCAAAGGCACCACCAGTTAAATATAACCCCATAAAAACACAAAATAATTAATGACCACTATGAAAGAAAGAACCGTGAAAAGATGAGACTAAGTGGAAGTCAAGATCTTGGGACACCAATGCGACTCAACCTAGACATCCCAAACCACCCCAAGAAAAACCAATTCACTATACTATAATGGGGTTGGAAATGTTGTAACCAGAAGGAAATATCATAGGAACAACTAATGGGGCTTCAATAGAGAACTAATACCACATAAGAAAGAGTATAGGAGTGGGGAAAAGTAGTAATGGAAGAAAACAATAAAGATAGAACATGGAGTAAGAAGAAAACGGGAAGTGGGTAGGGATGAAATGATGGAATGAGGGAATGGAGAGACAACTCTGGATAAGTAATGTTCAAGCCTTTCACCTCTAAATCACCAATGAGAAAAACCCTGTCTTAGAAGAGAATATAGAGAGGTTTCTCAGAGGCTCTTCAACCACTAGATGATATAATTTTATGAGACACAAATGATATACTCATGTACATTTATGTATTTATGAAAACCATCATGACATGTGTTTTTGGTGAAGTAGGATATTTTGGGTTCATCAAGAGTGATATTGATTAAATTAATAACGAAAGAAAGTAATTTTCACTTCTTTCATTTATATTAAGATATCCTAAGACATTTAATGGGAATTTGAAAACATGAATAAATCTATTTTTATGCTGTTATGCGGGTAGGTTCATTTCTAGAAAGTGAAAAAGGATACATCGAGAAAATATATTGAGGACACCAATATGAAATTTTCTTGATTATAGATATCATGATAAAGGGATTATATTATATTGTAAGTGTTCGTATGAGGTTCTATGTCATTATAACATTAAATCATTTCTCAATGGGTGACTCGGTGTGTTTCTATATGTTAAAATTGTACTTTGGGTGGGTCCACCTGATGTCACTGAGAAAGAGTACTAGAGGATCACACACTAAGTACTTCCTGAACCTTAGTTAAATATTATTATTATTTACTATTTTGAATTAATATTATTCAGTAACTAGTTATTCGAGGGAATATTTTTAGTAGGATATTTATTAAATATTTATTCTATATTTATTAAATATAATATCTATTTATATATTGAAAAATAATCCAATGATATTTATTTTTTAAATAAATTTTAATTATTCAAGGAAAGAAAAATATTGTGGAAGAATGGAAAACCATGTTTAATAGTTCTGTGGAGAAATGATATATATTAAATATTAATTGAATAAATTTAAAACAAATTATTCTAGAAATAATATTTAGTTAATCCATGTGTTTTCCACACGTCATAGATAATAAAAATATTATTATTATTATTTAGACATGGGGTTCACTAAAGATTAAGAAAATAAAAAGGGCCTATGTAAAATTATTATCTACTAACACTAGTGCTATTTTGAACCAATTATATTTCCAAAAATGGTTCTATCTATTTGTTTTTTTATACAAAACAACATCTGGAAAATCCTTTCAAACCGTAGAGTGATCCTCTCTAAGAAAACTCTCAATAATAGATATCGATATCCCTATAACACCCCTCTCTATTCTAGATAAAACTAGGAAAGTCCTTATTTAAAGTGATTCTCATGGTGATCAAAGACAAATAGTGAAAGTATTATGATCTTCCATGCTAGCACATGGATATTCCTATGGAATCACTCAAGGGTTCCTAGAATATGGGTTGATCACTCTTGGAGGGAATCTGCACTTTATTCATGACACACAATAAAGGTATAACATAGAGACACTATTAGACTCATCAATAAAGAAAAAAATCCATCGAAAGGTAATTATTTAAGTAGTTAAATTAATTATAAACAATTAGATTATTATCCTCATTTTTTGTACCAATGTTTTTTCATCAATTAATAATTAAAGTAATTTATTTGATTATGAGTTTCTATTTCATGTAAATCTTGGTTTAATAATTGATAATGATTAAAAATATGAGTTGAACATACCTAACATCCATTTCAATTATTCTTGGAACCATCATAAACTACATGTATTGTTCTATAAATGTGAAAAAAATTATTCTATTTTTAATTTTTTCCCTTGATCCTGATTTATAACTTCTGAAATTGGGAATTTTTTTGAACATTGGGTGGTGTAATTGAAATCCACCACCTTAGGATCAACATTGAGGAAAATGATGAAAATAAGTGCAGGGGAGGTTCTATTATTATTCAAAATTATTATTTATTGGATACATATCAATATTAATAAAAAATTAATTTTTTTTATTATTATAATCGTGATTTTTCATTCTCAGCTAAGTGTGAGTTTTTTTTTTGAATTAGTAAAAAAAAATTTAAATTTGAGTGATTCATTGATTTTTTTTCTCCTTGATAATTAAACTGAAGAAATTATTTCTATTAATATCTTGAAAATAAATTATCGGTGAAAATTTAGAGGTATGATTCATTATTTCAATTGAAATTTTTTTTCATGTTTTTGGATTAAAATTTTAATCTCTACATTCAAATAAATTGGGAAATTCAATACTTATTTATGGAAGAGTTAAGTTAGTATATTAAGATGACAGATGATTTTGTTATTTATATTATGATGTAATTTATTAATTATATAGTCTCATCAATTAAATTTTATTATTTATGTTGAGATACTAATTATTTTATTCTGTATGTTACATCTATTGAGAAGTATATATAGTTTAAAATAAAACATGAATGCAGAGTGAAGTTGGATTAATGTAATTAAAGAGTTCCAAATTTTAATACCTATTTTAAAATGGGAATCTATTATTATGATGGAATCATTTTATTTGAAAGACTGATAAATACTTTTTACATTATTTGATTATAGGGAGGAAATTTATTTATAACGTTTTTCAAGTATTCATAATTCCTAAACACTTTTAAGATGAATTTTCATGAAACTGGGTAGTGTATATTTATTTTCTGAGTACAAGAAATGATTTATGTAGGGAGATTTTGTGTCTCATTGTTATTTCATGTTTTCCACATGTATTGTCATGTTAATATTTGATTATTTCATGTTTAAATTGGGATATTTATATTGATTATTTATTCATATGTAATTTGGGAAAAAATGTGAATTCATTTAATTATTGATTTAAATCATGAGTTATTATGATTAATTATAAAAATTATTTAAGGATTCAATTTACAAATGTTTTTAAATCATAATTTTGGTTGTTATTATTCTGAAATAAATTTTAACTTCTTTAGGAATATGTAATTTTTGTAACTAAACGTTGGAAATTGATATTTTTATATAAATATAGAACTAAAAATATTTTTTTGTTGATTATAGAGAGTTATATTAAAATGAATATTCTTGTAAAGAGTAAATTTATTTATAATTTTGAAGAATATTTATTTTTATTCAAAAGTAAATAAAATGTATTTATTGATGTGGAATGTTAATTTACTAGAGAGTTTGTTACATAATAAGTTGCCTTAACTGAAAAAGTGGTTGTGGTTTTGATAAGTAAGAATAAAAACCAATGATATGTGACATCTCTAGGCCAAGACATGAGAAGTGTTAAAATGATCTATAATTTTATTTCTTTTAAATGTGATAATACCAAAACATTTATTAGGGTAATGGTGAATCCTGGAAAAAATTAAAGGAATATAGAGATAAAAATATTTAATTTTGGGGTTTTAGAAACCTGGTTAATTGAAGATCAAAGAAGAACATGTGTTTTTATAAGATCAATAGAGTAAAAGATAATATAATTTAACTCTTTGAGCTACCAAAAAATATAGGTAGAACTAAAATCATTTGAGGTGGAGTTTCATCAAAGAGCATAGTGGTTTCATTGATGTCAAACCATGAATGAGCGCATCCATTTTGGATCCCCAATGGTAGGTCGAGGTAGTAAAGGTAAATAAAACATTGTTGAATATATCACAAAGGTGGATATAAATAAGAATAAATATTTAATGGATTGGTAACAGGAGTAATAAAGTGAATTAAGCTGTAAATGAATATTTTGTTTTGTTGTCTCTTTTCTTATTTCATGTTCAAATATGGAAATTTGGTATGGAATCTAAGTCTGATGTTTGATGAGTTTTTGGTTCGCACACAATGTGTTTGGACCTATGATTGTGTTGTTATGTTTAGTTATATAAGTGTTTCCAAGTATTTTAGGGCCAATATGAGATGTTGTTGGTCAATAAAGATACTTCAAGTGGATTTTAAGGTGCTCAATTTACTAGACTAAAATATAATTGGTTAAAATATGGTTCAAGATAATAAATGAATCTTAAGCCAAATTGTGTATTCACCAATATAGAAGAAGTTGGAGTCTCCAGTAAAGGATGTCCCAGACTACCATTTGATGGAGAATAAATATTTCTAGTTAATTGTGAGATAAGTTAATGGAACATTACATGATAAAGAAGGTTGGTTAGTTAAATATTTATATTGCATGATTGTTATTGAATTGATAGAATAAAAATTTTATGGTGGCGATTGAAATTAGCCTAAGGGGTATGATCAGATTAAAATGTAGAAGACCAAGAACTGGGCAAGGAAAGGAACTTGAATAATAAGTAATGGGTTGAGATATTATAAAGGTAGATCAAGAATGTAAACATGATGAAAATCTCATTGAAATTTCTTGTAGTGTAGTCTGAATGAAGAAAAATTATTGGTATGTCTAGAGGATAATTTAGTAATGGATAACACAAACATGATGGAGGCATGTAGGGCCCATCATTGATAAATATAAGAGAAATAGGGAGAGTAATAAAAAATGTGATTTCAACCAAATATAGTATAAGTGAAGGTAAGTTATGAATTTTTATCCAAACATATGGAATTTCACCAATTGAGAAATGATATGGTCATATTATAGAATTATGGTTGGAGAAAATAAAATTAAATGAAATGGTGTTTTTTGGTTGTGAACCTGGAGAATTTTTTTCATTGAATGTATGAACCACTTCATAACTAAAATGAATCTTTGAGAATCTAATTCTTCATGAACTATAACTAACTAAAGTCTAAACTCATAACAAAACCTGGAGAATAATTCCATCAAAAAATTTAAATAATATAGAACACAACTGAATCATTGATAAGTTAATTTTGTTTGATCTATACTTACCAAAAGATTAAATCCAGACCTCATACATATTACATTAACCTAATAGGGAAACACATGATGGAGAATCATCAGTTATATTTTTTTCAAAATCTATTGAAAATTGATGGGATACAAGATGATGTAAATTAGAAGTGATGGAATATGGTCCAAGCTACTTATTAGATAGAATTTTGAATATTTTCTTTCATTTGATTTTAAAAATATATATGGATTGTACTAAAAAATCATGTTTTTGGGAGGCCTAATTCCCATTTTGGGGAATATAGGTTATATTATTATTTCATTTTTCTCTCTCTATAAATTTCCTCATTGATTAATGAATGTTTGATGTGATGTTGTCTTTTCTCTCTATGGTGCATTTTGATTCTCCAATTTCCATGAGATGTGTTTGGAGGATGTTTTTAAATCTGTTGGCAGATTCAATTTAGAAATTTAAAAAACATGAAACTTATGACCAGAACATTGAATAGTGGTAATATGAGGACGATCATATGATGAAAATGATTATTAGATTCAATAGATTTGAATTTTTATGATTTATTAAATTGAAATAATATAAATTATCTTCATATATTTGGATGGACTTACTCAAAAATAAAACAATGTTTTAGATAGGAGAGTTTATATCAAAGGATGATTTTTATTAAATTAAAAAAACTCAATCATTAATAGTGACTTTATATATAATTAAGAGTTTCATGACATCAATGAATATCTGTCCTTTCATCTTATCATCACCTACTAAAAACTATTATAGATTACCCCTCCCTTATGTGATGAATATAACTATCTTAGGTGTATTATGTTTAATATTTAAATGAAAGGTAAATATTAGTTAGCTCTCACTATCCACTTCTCTTAATTACATTGGGTTTCCTCCCATAATTATCATCTCACTCAATATAATTAAGTATTTTATATATATTATTCTCATTATAATATAGATTAATAATAATAATATAGAAGCTAGAAATAATTAAAATATTAAAGTATTCTTTCTCATCCATCATCTCTACAATTCCCCACAACACCTTTCCACCCATTGTCACTCCAAAAAACATTATGTAATTATATGTCAAGGAAGTGGGAATAGAAAAAAAAATCATACAAAAATTAATTCATACATTAATTTAAATACATAACTCTCATAGTAAATACAATATTAAAAAATTAAATGAAGGGGGGTCCTAAACTACACTAACTTGATAGTTGATGGTGATCCTCCTACTTCCACTCTTGATTTAGGTATAGAATTATAATCTTCTATAATTTCAGGGAGCCTCCTCCAATGGTTGTTTCGTCTCCCATTTTCAAATCAACCTCTGTCTCTATTGTTATACAATTTTATTTACATATCTAATTTCAAACCTCCTTCATCTTATCCTTTGTCTTCTCCTCTATGAATTTATTATCCTTATGATTATCACAAATTCATGAATTAAATCCTTTTAAAATACTACTTTATCTCTATTTTAATAAATCTCATTATCTATTTATGATAGTTTGTTATATTTATTTAACTTTTCAATGTATCTCCATTTGAGCTGTATATTCTACCCAGATATCCTTGTTCAATTTGAACCCAACTTATCTCCCCTTTTGTAGTGTATTCGAACTCCACATTTGTGGGATAGGCCCCCACACATGATCCTTTTAAAATATACTATAAAGCCAATCATTAGAGCTTATATAGCACAAAATAATGGATCATCTGTATTTTCAGAAGCTAAACTATCTACAACATAGGTTTTTTCGTACATCACAACCTTCATCACATGTGTATTACAACTTGTATTGCATGAATGGCTTTATCGTAGAATGTAAATCATGGTAGTAGCTTCTTCCATATATAATAACCATTCTACTTATGAATCTATAACCTCCACAACATAGATAAACCATATATATCATTCTTCATCCTTTATTGAAATGCCTTCTCTAGGATTAAAGTGTAGCCATATCACTTTCTTTGAAAACACATATTAAATACCTTTATCACCACCATATATAGTGAAGAAATAAATTAAGTAGTGCATACCACATTCTTTCTAACCTTTTTCCAATAGGTTTATGGTGAAATGTATGGGAAATGAAATATGACTCCATTTATAATTTTTATATCCATGGGTCCCTATAATATGAATACATGCATGTGGCATAGAGACCTTTAAAATTGCAGTGGCCCGAGCATCAATTTTTTTGTCCATAGTGATACTACAGAATAATGATGGCAGAGGCAGCATGGATGAAATAAATGATTATCATAGCACATTAGTGAATTTGGGGAAATTTTGTTATGTTATGTTTATGGTACTCAGATAAATTCCATGTCCCACCTTGAATATTTCGATAAGTGACCTCCACTATTTAATAGATATCATTTCATGAAGTGTCTTGAAAGATATATGGGGGTAGGAATATAGCTACCACTACCACATTCTACCCCTCACCAGGGATCCTTTCTTCTTTCCACTACACAGACCTTCCTCCCTTGTGTGGGTACTACTCCAACACATGTGAGTGCGCTATACATGACCTATGCATCCCCTACCACGCTGATGAGGTCTCTCTATGGGATAACATGGATGAAAAAGCCTCATCGGTCAGCCATGTGTACTTCACCACTTCAAATGAAGGCTACTTAGGTTTGGACCATTTTTTTGGATATGTATTTATAATATCTTTTCCATTTTATCTAACATATCGCACTAAAAATATATTAAAAAATGACAAGAAAATAATAATTATTTTTTTGTTTTTTTTAAAATAAATTAAGAAGTTACTTACGCAAATATGAATTACAACAATCATAAGTATGGAAAAATTAATAAATTAAATTCTTAATTAAATGATATTAAATTCCAAAAAATGTGTGCATAAAATGAACTCATAAAATTTACCAGAATTAAACCATGTTTTCCTTCAAGAATATATCTAAACATGAATTAAAATTTAAACCCCCATGTTACCAATATTAAAAATTAAAAATTAATGAATGAAACAATTTTCAATGGGGAGAAATAATTTTCAGCAGTGACATAAAAAAATATAAATCCAACTACTCACTAGTCAATAATTTATCTAATCTTACTCATAAAAAATGATTGAACTTATCCTTTATTCTATTAAAGCCACTTAATTTATCATTATTAAATAGGATATGTTGTGATTTACCTTATCATGATTATTCTTATCTCATCACTAAAGATAAAACTATATATGGATTTTTCTCTCAAACCTTGAGTATGTGTACCAAAATAAAGACTAGATTTGGACATACATTATCCATTTTGTAGAGAAAAAAACCAATAAAAATCATACAGACATTTAAATTAGAATCAAATGACTCCAAGGGATAATGAATATAATTTATTGATGATTTATAAAATTTAAAACTCATAAAAGTGGTTTGGCTATAAATCATATTTCATGACAATAAAAATTAATGTGAAATTATATTTTACGAACAAAAATTATATTTGACTTTCACCAAAAACTCAAATTAATGCCATCAATAATGAATAAAATTAATGAATACACCATCTTAAATTTATTTCTATTTTTTATTTTTTATTTTCAATTTTATGAAAAATATGCTATGAAAATTTTCACATAAATCACCCAACCCCAAATGATAAAAAATCATTTTTTAAGTGATAGTGATTTTTGACCCTTTAAAACTGAACCCCATATTTCATTTTTTTTATATAAGAGTTGAAAATAATACCATGAATAATGAAAACAACCTTTACCAAAACACAATGGAGAAACTAAAATACTTTTCCTCAATAAATTAAATCACTTTTTATAATGTACTCCATCTCACCCACACTTTAACATTTATAATCATGAAAAATAATAGAGTAATTGTTGGAATGGATAAAATTGGCTTATAATTTTCCACATTTATATAAAATTTCATTAATGTTCTATAAGATATAAAAGTAGGATCAACTTTAAATAAAGGTATCAAGGATAATTTATAAATCAATAAAAATTTATAAATCATTTTATAAGTGATTTTTTTACAATCATCACATTGAAATGATCAAATACGAGTACTAATAGGTAATTTGTAGTATGTTATCTCAATAAATTTTTCTCGATAAATATATAAATTATTAGTTCTAGAAACATATTAGAATCGAAACCATGAATTTTAGATTCTATCACTAATAACATGTGTAATAATAACAAATTAATCCACATGAAATATTGAAATTCAAAGCATGAAAAATGAAATGGGAAGTTTTTTCTACATGTGACAAAAAAGAAAAGTCGTGATTCATTGAATCCAAGTTCATATGATTAACTATAATAATTAAATCCCCCTATGAAAATTATATAATTAAAACAATTTAAAAATTAAAACATGGTATCAAGGGGTTATTAATTAATTTTAAGTATCATTGATCAAAAAATAAGCACTAGTTTAAGTGTGGGTATTCACATTTCATTAAAAACCAAAACATATTTTGAAAAAGTGAAGAGAATAAGTGGTACTAAATTTTAAAAAAAATAATCTATTTTTTATTTGAATCTATTATTTGTCTTTCCCTTTATACCCTTATTCTTTAAGGACCTACAAAAGAAATCAAAATAGTGAAAACACAAGTTCCATGTAAATATAGTTCAAAAATAATGGTCTTATGTTTCACTATATGCGAAAATAAAAGTCAAAAACACAAGATTTTAGTTAATAAAATAAGTAAAAACTATGGTCAGCTCCCAAAAATCACATTTACTAATGTAGATAAGCTTAACCTTTCCTCTCAATCACATAGTAAAAGTAGGGTATAAATACAACCATCTCATATTGATCCAATTTTTTCTTTGATAAGTTTCTAGTTCAACTCTTCTACTTTCTTCCTCTTTATGCTTGTTTTCTATTTTTGAGTGACATTAAAAGTAGTGTAAAACCCCAATGATTGTAATTGAATCTCATAAGTAGTCCATAACATGAAATGATCATCATATTCTTCCATTAATGGGTTTTCTTCTTTAACATCAGTAATTAGATCCTTCAGTTCACCAACCACTATGCCCTATTATTCTTCTTTTTCTTATTCTATGGGATACTCTTCCTTAATATCCCGGAATTATCATAAATTTCAGAATCCATCACATCTTTATCTTCTTCTTTTAAGGATTATTTTTCTTCCACCCCCTTAATAATTTGGAAGGTGTCCTCCATGTAAAATTCAACACAAGCATTAGAATTTGAGATTTTCTGGAATTTAGCAATAGGTTTAGTTCTACTTATAAATTGGCCTTTAATTTATTTTTTAATTTGGTCCACATACTTAGTTCTTTTTATCTATTCTTTATATTCCTTATCAATTTTCTCCAGGAGTATTAGTCATTTCTTGAACATAGATTTTATGAATTGGAGTGATTTTTTCGGACCTTGGTGTGGTTGTGGAACCCATGGTTATTCTTGATTTTTCCATCCTTAGTATTGGATTTCATATTATGTTCATAAATTTGTTTTTAGAGTTTTTATATATCAATTTCCAACTAGATTGTTTCCCTCATACTGGATTATTCCTGGTATCATAATCCAAAAACACTTATAATGTAAAATAAAATAAAAACAAATTAAATTACCTACCCTAAAATCATAAATAGAAAAGTAGGGGAGTATATTATTTGTATAAATATTGAATTTATAAGCTTCTTATCCCTATAAAAAGTTCCAAAAATTAATGATCCCTAAGGAATTTGATTAATCATTAGACCTAATCAATTATAAAATTTATGAAAAACTAAAATACACCAAGGGATAATTTATGTAATAGTGGTAATACAAGATGTGTCCCATGAGGAAAAGGGTTATTATATGCAATATCATTGAAATTTTTATGATTTATTATACTAAAATTATGTTAAATATCTTAAGATATTTATATATACTAACTCAAAAATTATATAAGGAAGAATATATTTGACTTAATATTAGAAGATGGTTTTCCTCAAATTAAAACAATTCAATCATTACTTATGAAGTTTCATTAAATTAAAAGTAAAAATATTTCATATGGTGTCTATTAAATCCTCTCAGCATCATCTATAACAAACTATGAATACTGGATGCTCTCCAAAGGTGTGACTATAGAAAAATTAGGTGCATTATGTTCTTACACTAAATGACAAATCAAATTTTGGTCAGCTCACACTTTACAATTCCCTTAATTACATTAGGTTTCCACCCATATCCAAAATCTATCTCTCTAGGTAATTAGTGGTTTGATTAATATTATTCTCAATGTGATAAAAATTAATAAAATCAATTCACATATAAGAAATAATTAAAATAGAAAATCACTCATCCTCATTCATCAACTACAACCTCCCCCCACAACACTTATCCATATATAGTATCTCTCAAGAACATAGTTCAATTATAAGTAAAGTGAGAGAGAATAAAAAACAAATATCATGAAAAAATTAATAATTAATTGAATTGAATGAAACGACCCACATAAGAAATACACTATTATATAGTTAAAAGAAAAAGTGTAAAACAGATACCAAACTACACCAACTTGATTGATGATGATGATCATCCTCCTTCCAGTATAAATTTGGATGTTGGATTCAAATATCCTACTAGATCAAGGAACCCCCCAACCCCAGGGTGGGTCAGTATCCCCTTTTAATAGATGTGATCAACTGAATTTGTATATAATTATCTTTACATATCAAATTTCAAATCTCCATTAACTTCCCCTCTATCTTCTCCTCTTTTAATATATCTTCCTTTTACTTATAAAAAATATATTAATTCTATAATGTAAAAATAATCCTTTATCTCTATTTCAAAAAATATCATTATCTATTTATGATATATATTGTTTGGATGAGTCTTTATATCTATTTATATTTTCTATATATATCTATTTGACATATATATTCTAGTCAGATCTGTTTGTTAAATTCAAACCCAAATTATCTGCCATTTTATAGTTTATTCAATCTGTACATTTATAGGAAAGTCCCCCACACGTGATCCTCTTAAAATGTCTCCTATATACATATTGTATTGTGTTTATGTCCCAAAATCAACGAGTATTTGAATTTTTAGTAGTTAAAACCTCAACAGTGGAGGTTGTTCATCATGTCATAACCTCTATCACATGTTTATTCCTCCTTGAATGGAATGGATAACTATGACATTGCATGTGAAGTGTGGCCAAAACCTTATTTATATATCAAACTAATGCTACTTCCAAATTGAGTACCTCCATGATATATCCAAACCCTACATTCCATCATTCATCCCTCTTTGTATTGCCTTCTACATGCTTATAGTGTATCCAAATCACTTTCAATAAAGCCACATCTCAAATACCTTAATCACCCCCAACCATAGTACAATGATAGTATGGTAGTTCATTTATTATCCTTTCTAACCTCATGCCAACAAGGATACGGTGAAATGTATTGGTGAAGGAGAATACCTCCATTTATCATTTTGAGCTCCATGGGTCCCAAAAATTCAAAAAAATGGTTTCTTCATAGGAACCTTAAAAATTCAAGTGTCCTTAGCTAATATTTTATCCATACATGATGATACTATGGTGTAGTCATGGTGACAGTGGACTGGTTGAAATAAACTAGGAAGTCAGGGCATGAACAAAAATAGGATAACATTGTTCTATTGATTTCATAGTTCCAGGATTAAATTCATGTACCACATCTATATTATCAGTGTGTGGTCTCCACTAATTAATAAATATTGGGTCATAAAGAGGCCTCAAAGTTGTACAGTGGTTGGAGGACCCCTACCACCATCACATTCCACCCTCTACTAGTGATGTTTTCCCCTAACCATCACACATACGTTCCTCCAATGCGTCGTTACTACTCGAGGGCTCGTGCATGTTTCACACAAGTTCTATGCATCCCCTATCTCCCTAGAAGGCTCTCCCTATAAGAAATTATTGAAATATGACCCTCATGATAATTCCTTGTTGATTTCTCCCCTTGGTACGAGGGATATATAGGGGATGGAAAAACAATTTGGCTAAGTATTTAAATTATAATTTTGTATTTCAGCATACACAGCACGCTAAAAATCCATTAAATAATTGAAATGAAATTAATTATTTTTGATTGACTTTTACATAACCAAAATCAAAAAAAATTATTACCCAAATATGAAATAAAAAAATAAAAAATAAGGAAAATAAATTAATTAAATTCTCAATTAGATCACATCAAATTAAAAAAATCATGCATAAAGTAAACCCATAACCATGGTAATAGAGATTTAATATTTTTCTTCATGGTTCAATTTTCATTCCAAGTGTTCATTTATAGTTAAACTATTTAAGAGGATGGTGGTATTTATTTTCCCAATCTATTGGAATTATTTTATTCTTGTTCATTTTTAGTATTTCTCTTTAGTAACATAATCTTGAATGTTGTTAAAATATATTATGTTAGTTTTGAATGTGGTGATACAGTTGTAAAATTACATATTTGAATGGGTTTTCATAAACTTATGTGTTCTTGGTGTTTCTTTAATATTTTTTGAATGAGATAGGTTAATTATAAATGGGATTTAGACATTTTTGAAGTTTTTTAAGAAGGAAATCCATTTTGTTAGAACAATGATTCGCATCAACTATGTATTCTCCCGAGGATAGTACTATAATTCAATAACTCTATTCTATGTTTTACATATATTAATTATATTTATATCTCATCAATAATTTATATTCATATATATTTTATAATTTGATTTGGGGTTTGGTTTTTGGTAAGAACCCCGTAATCCTACATTAAAAATAGGGGTTCAAAACCAATTGGGTGTAAGTACTGTAGTGGAATGTAGCAACGACGACACTATAGCAATGGTAGGCACTGTAGTGGTGGTAGGTCACTATAACAGTGATATGGCACTATGGTAGTGGCAGGTAATGTGCGGTACTGTAGTCGGTGGGTACTGTAGTAGAACTATTCACATAATGCACCTTGGGTCAAAAATTTGGGCCTATGGGCCAAGTAATGTACTAAATGCCCCCTGGGCCTTCGGATTATGTAAAGGTTCTCCCTCTACATAGTTAAAAGTGGTATTTGATTTTCTTTAATAATAAATGAGGCTTCAGCCACAATATTTTAATATATATATATATATATATTATAATTCATATGTTTTCCATGATTTACCACCACTACAATGCCAGTTTTTTATATTTTAAATAGAATATAATCATGATAATATATAAATAGATTTTGTGAGTGGCCTTCTTATGAGATCAATCCTAAATTGTGAAATATATAATTTTCTTAGGTAAATAATAATTTTATAGAATTTGAATTTATGAAAATTCTTTTTAACCATGGGTTTATTTGATAACTATTTCCTATACACAATAAAAAAATAGAATATGGTAAAAATTTGGTTTCCAAAAGAACTTTGGTCAACGATATTCTTTTTTAATAGATGATTCTCTAAATTGTTTCAATTTTTTATTCATTGTGAGTTTCTATTATTATTTATTTTGATTAATTATATTCATGTATGTTTTTGTGTTTAATTTTGTTAAAATACTCCTTGATTTTTTCAAAAAAATAGATGGTTTTGGTGGATCATATCATGATAAAACTAGTGGAAGAAACCCATTAATGTGTCTGATATATCGTCAAAAAATAAACATATAATACAAATAAAATGAAATATAAACTATCATACCTATCATGCTTCAAGATCTATCACTATTTAAATCACAAGATTCTAGTTGATAGAGATCAATAATAAATATCATATGGATTCTCACCACTGTAGGTGGCACACTAGCTACTAGAACCTTTATATGTTATGAGAGGACCCCAAATATCCAAGGGTGTTCTATAACCTTCACCTTGATGATAAATTGATAATTTAGATGAAGTGATATTTGGTAATGTATTATTAGAATCAAACTCTCTCTATATGGGTATCATATACGTTTATATAGGCCCTCTTTATTCAAAGAAGGGGATTTTGGGTCAGTTGTCATTATATGGAAGTTGATGTGCATTACACATAATTCATTCCAATTGAGAATATTATCATTGAACATTTAAAATAATTTTCCATTCTATAAATGAATTAACCCATTAATTCATAAATGAAGGAAAATGAATTGAAGACATGGAATTATACATGAAGATGTATTTTAATTCTATTATATACTAAAATAAGGACATCGCATGCCATAAATGATATCATCATATCACAATCTTTGATATTCATCTCATGTATATCATAGATGATGATTCATAAGATAATATACAATATGGTATACCTATTTTAGTGCATTTCCAATAATCTCACACTTTCACTAAAATCCCATATGGACTTTATAAAAAACATCACAACTCTTTATCAATTCATCTAAAATATTTTAGATATGGTTTATCAATGTCTCTTCATTTTGGAACAAAATATTTATCCAAAATTTAATATTTATTCTACGGACTAATTGTGTGACCGTGTAGTTTTTTATAGTGTTGAAAAAAATATGAAATCTTGATTTCGTAGATGTAATCAAGGGGCATCCTTTCAAAAAAAATATTAGTTTTACTCTAGCTGAAAAGGGGTCTAGTGTAATCTCGATCAAACATACGCACACATCCAATACAAAATGTATCATATACATTATATGTGTTCCTATAAAATTTATTTTTCCATCAAATCAAGGGACCACTAGAAATTGAATCTATTAATCTAGTATATATCTTCTCATATATTTATAATTATATGTAATTTATTGACCAGGTATAATTAATACATCACATGCAATTCATCCATGTAGTTAAGAACATAACATATCACTCAAATTATCATGAGAATTATTTTCTTTTGTATAATTAAATTCGGGTCTTATATGTGTTCGAATCACTATATAAGTGGGAAAATATTATCTTAGTTGAGCTCCAACTAATAACATGATAAAAAATATACCCAACCACACCCTGATTAGCTAAGACTCAAGGATTATGTAAGAAAAGTATCAAATTATGAAGCTTCTCATGATATTTATCTCTTCAACCATGGGTAATTAGGATTCATAGTATGCATAAACCCCTAATCATAAACCTCAAGGATTATGTAAGAAAAGTATCAAAACCTTAGCATAATAATTTAGAACATCAAAACCTTCAGGCTAGATCATATACATTTCCTCAACTAAATTCCCATTAAAGAAATTTATTTTCAAATCTATTTGATATATCTCATAATCATTATGAGATATTATGGAAAGAAACTTCCAAATGGACTTTATCATTCAAACTGGAGAAATATTTTCTACATACTCAATACCTTTATTTTTTTCTATCCATTTTACACCATGTGATATTTATAAGTATAAATTATTCTATATATATTATTTTTCTTGTAGAAAACATACTTTCACCTTATGGGTATCTCCATTCATATGTATCCACTAATTTTAAAACTAGGTTAGTTTATATCAAGTCAATTTTAGAATCCATGGATTTTGGTTATATCTTAATATTGAAACTCCCAATGGACTCTCAATAGGTAGTAGATTAATTATCTATGAAAATTACTTAATATTAATATTCTATTATAAATTTATTTTTCTTAGGTTCCCAATGAACCATACAAGGACTTTGAGGTTATTTTTTGACATGATCGATGTCTTCTCATACAACTCTTTACGGAACCGACTCGGCCTCAATCTTAGGGAAAATTTCTTTTCATTCTTAATGAACTTATCTAAGTTTAAAATTACTCCCACTGAATCCTCAAATACTGTATTCTTTCTCATTAAATTGAGAAAATTCAACTGCAAAAATTTTCTTCTTAGTAGGATTATAGAAATAATATCCCTTAGTCTTCTTATGAAACTAATAAATAATAACTTTTCAAACCTATGATCATGTTTGTTTTATGAAAAATGTAGTATGAGTTCTTTATAAACCCAAAATGGATAAGTCACTCATATCATATCTCATATTGTTTCCTTATAATTTCTTTAAAGAAAACACAGTTAAGTAGGAATGCAGAAATTTTCATAGTATATACACAAAATGATATAGGATGGTCATGCCGACTCATTATCGATCAAATGATGTTAAATATGGTATGCTTACTCTTCTTATACAAACTATTAAAATGAAAAATAATTACACGATCTCTCTAATGATCAATTTATTCTTGTATTAAGTATGTACTACACAAAATTGATCGTAGAATGTTGCTAATTTTTTCCATTTGATTATATTGTTTTTTCTATTTTTTTTGAACTTTTCAAAAAAATTATACTTATCTATCATTTATAAACACATAACCGTACCAACTAAAGTCATCAGTAGAGGTTATAATTTACCTAACCCCGCCACTTTATTATATACTCATTGTTCCACATAAATAACTATTTATAAGATCCATTAGTCCACTATCCCTTACACCTTTTCAATTAAAAGGTGATTTTTTATTCATAGTAATTAAAATTATTCATAATTAAATGATTCAGACAATCCATCTCTATAGAGTCTTTGAGTAAGTTTCTCATTTATATGTCTAAGGCAACAATGTTAAAGGTATGTGGGGTTAGATTAAACATTTAATTTCTTATTCTGAGTGATATAGATAGTATTATCCATATTTAAAATGTATAGAAAATTTATTATATTTTAGATTCCATAAAACATTTCATTCATATATATGGAACTACACTTACTCATAATAATGAATTAAAATTCTATCTTGTCCAAAAAAGATATAGAAATAAAATTTATGTTTACGGTGGTAATGTAAGGAACCAAAGTTTCATTAATGGAAAATCCCTCTTGATCTAGTTAGATGTATCTTTATGTAAAATTTTTCTATAAAATGTCAAATTATTTGGTTTTATGTTAAGAATTTTGACCTTTTCTAATATAGTTGTTGAACAGTGATCACATGATTAGTATAAATATAGGGCTTTAACAAATCCAATTTACTCAGACAAAATAAGTGATGGCCTCATCCAGTAGAATTGCTCCAAACGAAGCCCATTTTTCGGAGCTCGGAAAAGTGGTGGCATCCTTGGGCTTTGCTCTTGACCAAGCCCAAGTTGAGCTTCAACGTGTAAAGCTCGAATAGGACCTTCTATGGGAGAAGTGGAAGTTGATATAAATTACCACTTGAGTGATGTTATCTGAGCCACCCCAAGAGTTTGTCATCATCTCACACCTTACCCTTAGGTCTTATGCGGCTGTTTTAAGGGGTTATGTAAAAAATCTCTAGTACTATGTTCATGTATATTATTTTTGTATATAATAATAAATATACCTTCTTGTCATTATCGATACATTGTAAATAGCTTTTAAAGTAAAAATAGTTTTTTTAATTATTATTTAATTAAGAATTCTATTTTTTTAAATTAAGTGATTTTTGAATTAAATAATATTTTAATAAAATATTATTATTATTATTAAATTAATTTTATTAAATATAAATTATCTTATAATTTTATGAATGAAATTATAATTTTTATTAAGGTTTGAAAGTCATTTCTGTCAAAACCTGTGAATTTTCGATAAATGTCGATTTTTATTTTAAAAGTGAAAATTAACATATTTAGAAAATTATTTAGATAAAATAAATGTTATTTCTGGAATCAGGACGTAGAAATTATCCAACGGTGAATTTTTCATAATTTTCTGAGACAGTCAAATTTTTGGGTAAAAATTAAATACCATTTAAATATATAATGTGTTTTATGACTTCATAATGACCCAATAGTGATGTAATAAAATACTATAATCTTTATGTTCGGCCAATAAATGTTTTACCATTAAGATAATGTAATTTTGGGTTTGTTTTACTCACTTTTCAAATCATTAATGGACCCCTCAAGACTTATTAAACACCTTGTCTTTTTAAGTTAATTTCCATGGGAGTGTGACTCACCTCCACATAAGCAGCCCTATTATTTTAAGAAGATCGGAATTTGGCCTTATAAAATATTATTTTCCTCTTCCCTTTTCCAAAAACCATTGGAAAAAACCATGGGATGGTTCGTGGTTTGGATTAATTTAATGTAAGGGGACCCAAACCTAAATAATAAAGAATTCCCTCACCTTTCCTATATAAACCCACCCAAGCTCCCACTTCCTCCTCACTGAAAGCCTTTGGAGTTCGTCCAACCTCTTCCCTACTCTCTCTATAATCCTCTCATGGTTACCTAATCTCCCAATAAGCCTCTCACAAGCCTCTCTCTAGCCTTTGGAAGCACACTTCCATGTAAGGGTTTTTTCTTCCTTTCTCATTTTTGTCCAATTTTCTTTAGGTTGTTTTTCCCTTTTAATTTCAATTATGAATTTTGGGGTATGGTTTCACACCTACCTAATACTTCCCTATTTATTTGTTAATGATGGGAGACCCCTTTAGCTCTCATTATATGCCTCTCATGTACCCTCGTTACTATGACGAAATTCCGAAAGGAACATCTCTCTCCTCATTTACATTCAAGAAAAACTATTGTAACATGAATCTAAATTCCATTACAATTGTTGGTACATGTATCTATATGACCTACATACTTTCCATTACATGTAAATATGATTATGAACCCCTTTCTCTCTCATTACCCATTTTTATGAATTCTTATGTCACGCCGTTACGCTGCCGAAATTGCACCGATTTTCTAATCCAATGACATTGTGTAGTGAATACCATGCCCATTTCTCCATCGAGGGTATTCACCATTATGAAAATTTACTTATTGATTATAAAGATTCATTTATGAATTTCACATTCGTTTATTTTAGAATAAATGATTATGTTTTATGAATCCAGGTTTTATGATCCATGTGACACACTTATGCATGACATGAAAAGTTTAAGAAGCGTGCGCCCTTATAGCGCTCCAATGCATTGGGTACAATGTAGTATCATGATACGTCACGTGCAATGAGTGTTGAATCATGCTAATTCAAGTGCAATGAGGGTTTACTCGTGCTTCATGTGCAATGAGGATTTACTCATGCTCCATGTGCAATGAGTCTTGGATCATGCTAATTCCATGTTAAATGTTGTTGCCACATTTCCATGTTATGATTATCATGATTTATCATGACTTTATATTCATGTTTCTCCTATGATCTATTGATATTCCTAATGTATAACATGTATTATACTCCTCATGTTATTCCATGTGTATTCCCTTACTAGGATTTATAGCTCACCCTTTTCTTATGCATGTCCTTAGGTTATCCCATGCAATGCTAAGTACGAGGGAATGTAGTGGTCATGTAAAGGAACTTTTCAATAAAGATGTTGTATTTCATGTTTTAAGTTTTTATTTAATGATCCTAATCCCCAAATACACTAAACCTATCGATCTTACATGTTTTATCAAGTGAATGGTTTATGTAATAAATCATGTTTAAGTTTGTTTTAAAAGAAGGGTTGTCATAGTTGGTATTAGAGGATAGGTTTAGTTATTTTTCTGATTAGGATTAGAAAACCCTAGTAAATCCTTAGAGCTGGATACGAGCAGGTAGAGGAGGCTCTGGCACAGATGTATCCTAGGGGTAAAACCCGAAAACACCACTTTGAGCTAGACTTGAATGGGAAATGGTTCATAACAACGGGCATTGATGCACTCTTTGTTACGACACTCTTGGGGGATATGTTTTGAAAAATTCACAAGCTTATTATGAACCCTTATTAAGGAAATTAAAAAAATGCCCCTAAGAATATATGTTAGAAATTAGATCATGAAAAGCCTATATTGAAGCCTATAGACTCATCAGTTAAAGAAATAAAAGTTTATTTATAAGTCATCAACATTTTTCTTTGGATTTCCCTTTATTTGTTACCCCTAGCTTTCCTTTTATTCCAACTAATGGCTGGTAATAGGAGGACTCGGGCTAACAACCGTTGTGAAGATCAGTGTGATGACTGTTCTAATGAGATGCCCAATCCAATGAGAGAGGTAATTGCGAACATTTTCATGCTTCTCTCTCAGATAAATCAAGTTTTGAATAGAAACATGGGTCAAGAAGAACGTTCAAACCCCCTAAGAAAGAACAAGTCACTATCAAGAGATTTATGAGACAAAGGCCTCCTAATTTTAGTGGATCATCTGATCCCATGATCGCTGAATAATTGATCAACTCCATTGAAAAGATCTTCTCTACCCTTCAATGTTTTGAATAAGAGAAGGTTCTCCTGGCGGATTATTGTATGGAGGGTGAAGCTGATCAATGGTGGAAGTTGATCAAAAATATGAAGCCTGAGGAGGAGATCAATGCGTTGGAATGGAAGGATTTTCAGAAGATGTTTTTTGATAAATATTTTCCGTGCACCCTCCGGCTTAAGATGGAAAGGGACTTCCATTCCTCAATAAAAAAGATGAAGAATCTGTTGGAGCGTACAAGGAAAACTTCACAAGTCTTGCACGATACGCTTCTGGCTTTATCGTTACCCCAGAATGCAATGTTTACCGCTTCATTGGTGGGTTGAATCCTAGCCTACGGAAACCATTAGCAATCTGTAACTTTGACAGCTATGAGAAAATTGTTGGATGTGCCCTCAAGGTAGAAATGTAGATCGGTAAATCGCAGGGGTATCATGGGGATAAGAAGCATAAGTTGGACTTCAATGCTGGTGGTCTGATGGATAAATCCAATGGTTCTAAGAAGATCCAACACCCCACATGCCAAAAGTGCGGAAAGAAGCACCGTGGAAATTTCCTTAAGGGGACGAGGAAATGCTTCAGGTGTGGAAGTGAAGGGCACCTAGCTTTTAACTATCGACATGAAAGACCCACAGCTATGACAGAGGAGAGGAACGCTTCGTACGAACCTCAACACATTGTTCATTTCTATAAATGAAAAGAACCAGGGAATCTTGAAAATCAGTGCACTAATCCAAGGGTTTTCGGAGGCAACCAACAACCTCCAAGGTAGCAAGGAAGAAATTTTTCCATCACTTCTGCTGAAGCGAACCCCGACAATGAAGTTGTGATAGGTACGCTATTTATTCATTCAAGAATAGCGAACGTACTGTTTGATTCAGGTTCTACGCATTCTTTTATATCTCGATTGTTTAGTATAACAATCCCAGCACCACCACAAATCATGGAAGTGAAGATGTCAGTGAGTACGGAAAATGGGGCAATCATTTCATCCCATGAATATAAGTCCTCCCCTGTTATAATCTGTGGATTTAATTTCCCTACGAACCTCTTCATACTCCCTCTGGTGGAATTTGATACAATTCTTGGCATGGATTGGTTTTCCTTATATATAGCCAACATAAATTGTCGGGAGAGGGAAATCACCCTCCATATGAAGAATCAACCCCCGATTCTTTACAAGTGTAAGGAGGAATATGAATCTATTTTAGCTCCGTTGTCTCAAGAATGGATATTTCTACCCTATTAGCACGCGTATCTGGCTCAGATGATTGAGTCCATGGAAGAAACCATCCTTAAAAAATGCCTATTGTGAGGGAATTCGCAGAAGTGTTTCTTGAGGAACTGCCTGGTCTTCCTCCTAGAAGAGATATTGAATTCTCAATTGAACATATACCCGGGGAATTACCAATATCAAAGACTCTATATATAATGGTTGTTTTATAGCTTGAAGAGCTGAAGAAACAACTACAGGAGAATATGGATAAAGGGTTTATACGCCCAACTGCTTCACCATGGGGTGCACCAGTCCTCTTCGTCAAGAAGAAGGATGGGTCAATGCGCCTTTGCATCGATTATCGTGAACTTAACAAAATCACTATAAAGAACAAGTATCCTCTCCCATGAATTTATGACTTTTTAAATTAGCTGCATGGAGCACAATACTTCTACAAGGTGGGCTTGTGGTCGGGATATTATCATGTAAGGGTGAAGAAGGAAGATATCCCCAAGACTGCTTTTCAAACAAGATACGGGCACTATGAATTTATAGTAATGCCTTTCAGACTCACTAATGCTCCAGAAATCTTCATGGACTTGATGAATAGAGTCATTAGAGATTACCTCGACAAATTTTTTGTAGTATTTATAGATGATATTCTAATATACTCCAAAACTAATGAGGATCATGAGGATCATTTAATAACAGTACTAGAGACTTTGGCAAGGATAAGCTCTATACAAAGTACCGAAAGTGTGAGTTCTGGTTGAAGGTGGTCTCATTCTTGTGCCATATCATCAGAAGCAATGGGATATCTATGGATCCCTCCAAAACAGATGCAATTTAGGGATGGCTGAGGCCAACATCGGTAATGGATATCCGTAGCTTCTTGGGGTTAGCTGGATATTATTGACGATTTGTGAGGAATTTACCATGATTTTCCAACACTCTTACCAAGCTAACTCGGAATGTAGTAAAGTTATCTTGGAGTGATAAATGCGAAGAAAGCTTTAAGGAGTTGAAAAGGAGGCTTATCGCTGCGCTCGTTCTCACTTTACCCACAAGTGGGGAACTTTTTGTTTTATTTAGTGATTCTTCGAAGAAGGTCTTAGGTTGTGTACTGATTCAGAATGATAAAGTGATATCCTATGCCTCAATGAAGTTGAAAATCCATGAGCGAAACTATCCAACGCATGAACTGGAGTTGGAAGCAGTGATCATTGCCTTGAAAATCTGGCAGCATTATCTCTATGGGGAGAAATGTGAGATATATTCTGACTACAAGAGTCTTAAATATATATTCACACAAAATGAGCTTAATATGCGCAAGAGAAGATGGATGGAGCTCATCAAGGATTATTATTGTTCAATACATTACCACCCTGGGAAAGCGAACAAGGTGGCAGATTCCCTATGTAGAAAGGACCCAGTGATTCTATCAATGATGAGAATTGAGAAGGATCCAATATTCTTAGACTAGATGAAGATGGACATGAGAATCATAAATATGGGAACATTATCAATCCTTTCACAAATTATTGCTCAACCCTATCTTTTGGAAAGTTTAAAGGATGCTCAAAAGGACGATGTGGGAATTCAAGAAAAAATGGAAGCTATCAAAAAAGATAAATCCTCAGAGTTTAATGTTAATGAAGAAGGAATTGTGTGATTTGGGATAAGATTATGTGTTCCATCAAGTCTGGATCTGAAGAAGGATCTTTTGGATGATGCACATAGTTCAAATTTCTCTGTTCACCTAGGGAGCACAAATATGTATCGAGATCTCCGAGAAAACTTTTGGTGGGATAATATGAAGAAGGAGATCGCTGAATATACTTCAAAGTGCCTGGTGTGTCAGCAAGTGAAGGAAGATAGGAAGAAGTCTAAGGGGATGATGCAACCATTTCCCATACTAGAATGGAAATGGGAGAACATCACCATGGACGTTGTTGCTGTACTTACAAGGACATCCAAAGGCAACAATGCAATCTAGGTTGTTGGGGATAGTCTTACAAAGAATGCACACTTCATTTCTATTCTGGAGGATTTCTCTTTGGATCAACTGGAACAGATATATATGTGGGAAGTGGTAAGGTTGCATGGAGTACCACTATCTATTATTTCTGACAGAGATCCAAGATTCACCTCTATGTTTTGGAAGAGTATTCAACATGCTCTAAATACTGAACTGAACTTTAGTACGGCCTATCATCCTCAAACTGATGGCCAATCCGAGTGGACTATCCAAACTCTTGAGGACATGTTTAGCTAATTCTCAATGGACTTTAAAGGAGGATGGGATTAACATCTTCCTCTGGTCAAGTTCTCTTAGAATAACAGTTTCCACTCAAGCATCCAAATGGCACCATATGAAGCCCTTTATGGGAAAAGGTGCAGAGCACCGACATGTTGGGATGAGTTCAGTGAACGTAAGCAGCTTGGACTGGAAATGGTCAAAGAAATGGTGGAGAAGGTGAAAACCATTCAGAAGCATATCAAGGCATCCTAGAGTTGACAGAAGAGTTATACAGATAACCGTCAACAAGACCTTGAGTTTAATGTTGGAGACATTGTGTTTCTATGCATATCTTCGTGGAATAAGGTCATGAGGTTTGGAAATAAAGGGAAGTTATTTCCAAGGTACATCATCCCCTTCGAGATTCTTGATCGTGTCGGGGCTGTGGCCTATCGACTAGCACTTCCACCTACCATGGCCAAAGTACATGATGTCTTTCATGTATCCCTCTTAAGTAAGTACATACCTGACCCTTCACATGTACTCTCTTCTGAGGTGGTACAGTTGGAGGATGATCTTTCTTATGAGGAACAACCAGTGAAGATATTAGATCATAGGGAAAAAGTTCTACGAAATAAGAAAATTCCCCTCATCAAGGTGTTGTGGTGAAACCACAAGTTTGAATAAACGACTTGGGAATCAGAGGAAATGATGAAGCTAAATTACCCACATCTGTTTTAGTGTGGGAAAAAGAAAATTTCGAGGGTGAAATTTCTTAAGGGGGGAATATTGTAACAACCCAAAGTTTCATTAATGGAAATCCCTCTTGATCTAGTTAAATGTATCTTTATGAAAAAAAAATTATATAAAATTTCAACTTCTTTGGTTTTATGTTAAGAATTTTGACCTTTGCTAATATAGTTGTTGAACAGTGATCACATGATTAGTATAAATATAGGGCTTTAACAAATCCAATTTACTCAGACAAAAGAATTGATTGCCTCATACATTAGAATTTCTCCATACGAATCCCATTTGTCGGAGCTGCAAAAAGAGGTGGCATCCTTGGGCTATGCTCTTGATCAAGCCCAATATTAGCTTCATCATGTCAAGCTCGAATGGGACCGTCTATGGGAGAAGTGGAATTTGATAGAAATTACCACACAAGTGATATTATCTGAGCCACCCCAAGAGTCTGTCTCCATCTCACACCTTACCCTTAGGTCTTATACGGCTATTTTAAGGGGTTATGTAACAAATCTCTAGTACTATGTTCATGTATATTATTTTTTTATATAATAATAAATATACCTTCTTGTCATTAACGATACATTGTAAATAGTTTTTAAAGTACAAATAGTGTTTTTAGTTATTATTTAATTAAGAATTCTATTTTTAAAAAATTATGGTATTTTTGAATTAAATAATATTTTAATAAAAAATTATTATTATTATTAAATTAATTTTTATTAAATATAAATGAACTTATAATTTTTTGAATGCAATTATTATTTTCATTAAGGTTTGAAAGCCATTTCTGTCAAAACCCATGAATTTTTGATAAATGTCATTTTTTATTTTAAAAGTGAAAATTAACATATTTAGAAAATTATTTAGATAAAATAAATTTTATTTCTGGAATCATGATATTGAAATTATCCAACGGTAAATTTTTCATAATTTTCTGAGACAGTCAAATTTTTTGGTAAAAATTAAATATCGTTTAAATATATAA
Organism: Viscum album; assembly: GCA_963277665.1. Lineage (NCBI taxonomy): Eukaryota > Viridiplantae > Streptophyta > Magnoliopsida > Santalales > Viscaceae > Viscum > Viscum album. Next base: position 369,338,433 of record OY728160.1, on the reverse strand, counting down.
TGTCTTTTATGACATCATAATGACCCAATAGTGATGTAATAAAATACTATAATCTATTTGTTCGGCCAATATATGTTTTACCCTTAAAATAATGTGATTTTGGGTTTTTTTGACTTACTTTTCAGAGCATTAATGGACCCCTGAAGACTTATTAAACACCTTATCTTTTTAAATTAATTTCCATGGGAGGGTGACTCACCTCCACATAAGTGACCCTATTATTTTAAGAAGTTCGGACTTTGGCCTTATAAAATTTTATTTTCCTCTTCTCTTTTCCAAAAACCATGGGAAAACCCCATGGTATTGTTTGTGGTTTGGATTAATTTATTTAAGGGGACCCAAACCTAAATAATGAAGAATTCCCTCATCTTTCCTATATAAACCCACCCAAGCACCCACTTCCTCCTCACTCAAAGACATTGTAGTTCGTCCAAACTCTACCCTACTCTCTCTATAATCCTCCTAATGTTCCCCAATCTCCAAACAAGCCTCTCACAAGCCTCTCTCTAGCCTTTGGAAGCACACTTCCAAGTAAGGGTTTTTTCTTCCTTTCTCATTTTTGCCCAATTTTCATTAAGTTGTTTTGCCCTTTTAATTTCAATTATGAATTATGGGGTATGGTTTTGCACCTCCCTCATACTTTTATCTTTATTTTTTAATGACAGGAGACCCCTTTGTCTCTCATTATATGCCTCCCATGTAAACCCGTAACTATGCTGAAATTCCGAAAGGAACTTCTCTCTCCACATTTACATTCAATCAATACTTTTGTATCATGAATCTAAATTCCATTAAAATTATTGGAACATGTGTATATATTACCTACTTACGGTCCGTTACAAGTAAATATGATTAGGAACCCCTTTCTCTCTCATCAAACATTTTTATGAATTCTTATGTCACACCGTTACGCTGTCGAAATCGCACCGATTTTTTAAGCCAATGCCATTGTTTAGTGAATACCATGCCCATTTATACATAAAGGGCCTTTATTCACATTTACTTATTGATTATAAAGTTTCATGTATTAATTCCACATTCCTTTATCGTGGAATAAATTATTATGTTTTATGAATCCATGTTTTATGATCCATGTGGCACACTTATGCATGAAATGAAATTTTTAAGAAGGGTGTGCCCTTATAGCGCTCCAGTGCATTGGGTAAAGTATAGTATCATGATATGTCATGTAAAATGAGTGTTGAATCATGTGAATTCAAGTGAAACATGGGTTTACTCGTGATTCATGTGCAATGTGGATTTACTCATGCTCCATGTGTAATAAGTCTGGGATCATGCTAATTCCATGTTAAGTGTTGTTGCCACATTTTCATGTTATGATTATCATGATTTATCAGGACTTTATGTTCATGTTTCTCTTATGATCTATTGATATGCCTAATTTCTAACATGTATTGTACTCCTCATGTTATTCCATGTGTATTCCCTTGCTGGGCTTTATAGCTCACCCTTTTCTTTATGCATGTCCTCAGGTTATCCCATGCAATGCTAAGTACGAGAGAATGTAGTGGTCATGCGAAGAAAGTTTTCAATAAAGTTGTTGTACTTCATGATTTATGTTTTTATGTAATGATCCTAAGACCCAAAGATACTAAACCTCTCGATCTTCCATGTTGTATCAAGTGAATGGTTTATATAATAAATCATGTTTATGTTTTTTTTTAAAGGATGGGTTGTCATAGGTAACATAATAAAAAAATTCTAGAGACAATTAACTAGGTATAATTAGATCATATTTTTTTACCTCTAATGGATAAAAGCATTCTTTATTAAAAAAATATATACATTTAACATTTTCAATTCTATCATGTCTCTAATTCTCTATTTATCAGTAAAAATAAGTTATGCACACCCAATATTTAATACCCATTATTTAAAGTTGGATAAATTGACCTCAATAATATTTAAATTCTTATAATCTGAATGACTATATTTGTGAACAATTCTCAATTATACCTCAGCCTTACACATAAATGTCCCAGCCAAAGTGGCATGTGACCTCGAGTAAGAATCCTCATACATTATTTCCTATCGACTATTGGAAAGGGGATAAATCATATGTGATGGATACTATTCCCTTGATATCATAATCATCAACAATAAATAAATAACCAACAGTATCCATAATAAATGATCAGAGTATATACAATAAAGAAAACACTTTGTGTTATATGGAAATAAAGGTCACCATATAAGCATAAATCAATTTAACACCCCTTGGGGTTATCACATATAAAAAATAAAGAAAAAATAGAAAGTTAAAATAATGTCCATAAGCCTCACCTCAATCCCATATCCCACATCCCTGTTGAACATCTCTAGTCCAATCCACAACACATATTTTGCTCAATCTATAAAGAAGGACATAAGGTTAGAACACACACTAGAGTTTCCATGTAAGGTGTTGAGAAATATATCTTAGTAGAATATCACCAAATTCTCCTAGTATACACCATCATATAGGTGTATTCAAGAGGTGTTAAATAATTGAAAATAAAAAATCATGTTGGATCATTATGTGTTAACCAATACACCATCAATCCTGACCAAACCTACTTTAGTCAATTCCAAAAAATATTCATCTCATTCCACAAACCTCAACACATACTCAAAGACTCGGGGTAGGTTCAACATCATTTAACCCAATCCAATCCCTAGTTGGGGAAGTACACACTAAGTGGCTACCAATCCATTACCTTGTAAGTAATTCCACTCTAAAGAGAATCTAATCCAATCCCTCATTAGAGAAGGCCACATTGAAAATTATCCAAACTAATTCCCCATAAAAATGGGTGCCTTGATTAGATCCCAACCCATTACCCATCGGGGAAGGGAGAACTATAAGGCCCATACCATCCCTTATTATATAGGGGAATCCATCCATATGTATCCAACCACGTCACCAAGAATATGCATGCCACTACCCACCCTCTTAGGGTAGGTTCCATCAGTCAATTACATTTTCTAATATCACACAACCAAGCACATATATTTAATGATTAGTATGGAGTATCACCCATACCAAAAGCTCACATGATACTCCAAGGGTACCATTTACTTGAAACAAGTCCCAACATCCCATATCATTCGTCCGACGACCATATATCCTTTGAGGACCATTTCCTAAAGATCATTATAGTCACACAATAAAATCACCTCAAAAAATTTTTCCTCATATTTCTCTTGAGGTCATCCACAAGGGCACTCAAAACTATCTTAGCATATTCTCACTAGCACCAAGCCACACAAAACACCCTATGGTTTCATGTAAAACATAAGGTTATACATAACCCTAACCATGGTTTTTGGTCTATACTATATCAAAATATTATATCACACTCGGTCACACTATCTAAGGATAATCCTAAGAAACTCACTCTAATCCCTTTGGAAACCTAAGGACGAGTCATTCTAGCCATTCCCATTACCCATTCATATGTCCCATTATGTATATTGCTTTGGAGATATCTCAAACCAATCATATTGATGAAACCCATCTCTATCAAACTACATCTATTCTTAGAGGACTCATCCCACTCAATGTGCACACCAATATTCTACTCCATCCTCTAGTGGTTTTTTCCATCAGGCATGATACTTATCATCATGTCACACACCACCAGTAGGTCAAATCCTCTGATACCTACCTAACTAGCCTTAGGAAACTAACATAGGCTACCTGAGACTCATCTCACATCCCACGACTTACTATGTGCCTCTTGTAAACTCAACTGGGATCTCCTCCCCTTAACTATATGGTCTTAGGGCATGTCGATTTTTCAAAACCATTACTCATGAATGTACTCCATATCTAGGAGGTTACTTTCCACCCTTTCTCTTTAATAAGGTTTCTTTTGATCTCAATACCATAATACCTAAAAATCATAAAAACATGAATAATAAAAAAGAAAAAATATTGTGTTTTTTTTTATTATAGGTACCACATACCTAAAACATAAAGATACCATCTATACAATGCTTGGATAATCCTTGAAAAATATTATTCATGCCACATCAAAGATCATAACAATATATGAGATTTGAGAAGAATCAAACCATCAAAACCATATGAAACCCTATTTTTTAATCTCTATAGGATTTCCTCAATCCAAGATGAGAAAAATCCCCATAGAATCAAGATTATTTCCACCAGACTCTGGTGAAATCATGACCAAAACCATTGTCCAAGAGACTGGGTCTACGGCTAATAATAGGGGAGAATAATATAAGAACAATCTGAAAAATAATACCATCAATAAACATTTAAAAAAACAAATAACTACCCCTAATTATAGAGGTAAAATTGAGGAAATAGGAGGGAGATAGACAACCAAAATAGACATCTTTTATAGCATATTCACTACAATAAAAACTGGGTTTAGCGCTGGTTTTGTGGCGGTGGTTCACAAAACCATTGTTAAACGTTTTTGCTAAATGGTTTTGTGGCGGTTTTTAATAAACCTCTGTGAAACCCAAATTTTTTTAAAAAACCCGACCCTTCCCTACCCACACCCCATGTTTCCCCCCAAACCCTCACGACCCCTTCTTCCCCTAACCCCCCCCCCCCCCCCGACCCCGGCGACCCCTGCTCCCTACCTTCTTCCACTAAACCCCTAGCCCCCGGCGACCCCCAAGCATCCAGCGACCCCCACGCCCTCCCTTCTTTCCCTAACCCCCCCCCCCCCCCCCCCGGCCCCGAAGACCCCCAACCGTCCAGCGACCCCCAACCATCCGTGGAACCGTCTCCTACGCCCCCTGTATTTTCCAGGTATGTATCCATTTATGTTTGGGGTAGTTTTATTGTGTCACCTTAATTAATTTTATGAGATATTGGGTTTTACAGACTTATATGATATATCATTGACTATCAGAACTCTTATCTTGGTCATGTTATATCCATTGTGTTTGGTTGATTTTCTATCATGCATCATATTTATGTTATAACATTTTGTTTGGTCTAATTCTGGTTATGTTGTGTTTGAGAGTAAACAACCACAATGATTTCATATACCATTGTTATTTATAGTCATCCCCTAGTGTCTGTGGGATGCACCTAAGTTCAGAGGAATTTTGGACCTACCCAAGTAAATAGGTTGGGGTCGAGATGTTGTAGTGGTAGTCCTTCCCATTTAGGTTTAATTATCATCAATTAAAATTTCCATTTTTGATTAGTTGTTTAGGAATGAGAAATGTCAACTCTGACTTGATGAATTTGAGAAATTTGATGACAACTATTTTCAAACACTTCACATCCTTAAGTTAAATAACAATAATATTATATGAGAATTCCATAAGAAGGCCCACATATGATTATTCATCCAAGGAGAACTAGAATTATCTATGAGAACACCTATGATACCTAGGTGGAAACCTATAAATCTAGAGTAAAATGGGAAGGGCCATATAAAATACAAAATTTCTACTCCAAAAATGCCTATTCCATGATTATAATAGATTGAGAGAATATCATGTCTACCACCAACATAATTATTCTCAAAGAAATACTTGTTATAACATCACAATAGGGATTTGAAATTCCATTTTAATGACTTTAAACTTCTTATAGATGGTTCCATTCATAAGACCACAAACCTCAAGACACGAACGTCCTTGGTGTAGGACCATAAAATGTATGAAACTCGTGTCATTTTCATATAACATATGATCCATCCTATAACAGTGTAAAATAACTTGAGTGGTATATTTTTTTATGAACTTATTCCCATTTATATTAGACATATCTATGTAAGGGTTCTTAGTATAAGGGCTTACATGTTTTCAGTGGGTCTTCACGAACAAATTTACACTAGGATGAAACCATTTTATTATCTCATATACATAATACAGATCTAAATAGAGACTCCTTTTCTAGAACTACGTATGGATTGATTCCTATTTCTATAGGATACATAGTGGTTTTCATATCTCTTATATGAATAATGGTTAATGATATATTTCATTCATAATATTCTATACTATCCTAGTTTATGTGTTTTTTTCATTCATATCAGGTTTCCACCTATTTCCATACACATGTATGAAACAATCCTATATTAAGAACTGTGTGTAGATTAAATCAAGATAAGTCTATATATATAGTTATGTCCAAATCATTTATATTGGACCAAACCACAAATTTAATTCCTATAAAAAACCAACCTCATCCTACTATTCATGACATTGTCTATTCAAATAAAATTTTCTTTATTGACTCGACACTAAGACTCAAGAATTTCATTTTTAATAAAATCCAGATATACACAAAGCCTTCTTCACATTGATCATAGTCATAGGAACTTAAAATGAATGACATAAAGTTCCTCACCATACCACATTATACTACATTGCACAAAAGGAATTTTTTTTAATTATATCGTTAAACTAAATGAAATATGGTCCCCCTTAAATTACATTTAAACCTATTTCATAAATTCAATATATAAAATAAAATTTCCTTACATGAGATAAATATCCATGTAATAATCCTCAGTGAAGAGTTCCTTCTCAAAAAACTAATGCAAAAAATAAAATTCCACAATTACTTCCTTGGATTATATCATATTAGATTCATGGATTTTCATCAAACCTTCCTTTATATAACTTGACACTGGACAACATCATTTTCCCCTTCACAAGGGATAGATTTTTGAAGATATATTATAAGAACAACATGTGACATGATTCTTATTGTTATGGGATATATAGTGACACAAGAATTTACCATACTAGGACATTATGTAGTTCCCATTTAATTTCCCAATTCTTACCCAAGGAAGATACATTTAACAATTCAAATCAGTTTCCATCCTTTCAATTCCCACCAGGGAACCCATACATGTCTCCCTTTCTCTCATATACAATATCTGTATATTTGTTGACACCTTATAGAAACTATATGTGTATTTATTTCTATTATTACTGGATATATAGTGATGTTTGACCCACTAAACCTAGACCCAAAAACACATTTCATCACTATAAAAGTTGTCTTAGTGTATTGTACCCTCATTCATGTTGGGTCACTCCGTATTTGAATCTATACTATGATAATATATTTTCTTCCAAGAACTAAATGTGTCATGATTCCTATTATTATAGGATATATAAAAACACCTAAACTATCCATATCGGTATTAGTCGCAATTCATCCTCTACTTTCACTCCCCCTCAATATTCTGTAATTTCCTAACCTTGGATAGATTTGGACCAGAGTGTTTTAGTTTCCTTTTATATATCATATTTATATAAGAAACACTTTATACATTAACTATTTTAATCACTCTAAAATTATCATGGATATTGGTTGTGAGTGTGTCTAATTTTTAAATAAAACCACTATTTGGCAATGAGATTCCTAACGTATATCATTCCTACAACCAAGAGATGATTTGTGTATAATGCATAGAGGTAAAATTTCATGGTAATTCATACCTTTTTAGTATTGAAACCCCCTTTCAAATCTCCCTTTATGATTTCCATTCTATATATTCATTCCAAAAATTCATATATGATTGGGATAAATTCATATAGATAGTGAAAAGATGGAAAAAAACAAAAAGAGCGATGAAACATGACCAATTTTCATGAACTGACCTAGTCTACCCATAATCCGGGTACCCAAGCTAGCCTGCGATAAGTCTCAAAGGGTGTCATATAAGGGCTAAATATTTCAAGTAATGTCGTTGTACTAATGGTATTAAAATCGTGCATCTTTGGTGTGTTCAATGACATCACTTTCAATGGGGTGTTTCTTGAGGCAACATAAATGTGTGATTGATAGTGTTATGATAAGTGTGTAACCAGATATTCTTACTGCTCCTCAATGAGGTGTTGACGCTGTCTCCTAGGGACCAGACTTGTTCGGTTTGTCTGGGTATGCTAAGTATGTGGTAAATGTGATCAATGTATCATCTTTATTATATTATGAATACTTTATGATCAATGGGTCATCTTTATTATATTATGTTTCTCTAATCTTACACTATCGTATTTATGAAACTTTTTCTCTAGATAGTTGTAACTATGTGTTTTAATTTTTTTTATTATTGTGTAGGCACATTGTGATATACATGGATAAAAGCTGGATCACATTACCGAGGAACACACCTCAATATGTTATGGGTTTGAATGAGTTTTTAGATTTTGAAATTACTAATCAATCCGTTAAAGGGAGAATAAGATTTACGTGTCTTAAATGTAAATTTAGAACATGGTTGAAGAGAGATGAATTTTATGAACATTTAATACTGAAGTAATTCCCAGATCATTATTTGTATTGGATTTGGCATGGAGAATCGAACAATACAGACAGATTGAGCACTGATGTTAATCCACAGAATGTGGTCCCAAGTTCGTCAACAATGGAAAATGAAATTAAAGACCTCATAAATGAAGCATTCGGTACTGCAAGACGCCACTATGAGCATCAAAACATATCAGAAAAACCAAAAGAGGGTGCTAAAAATTGCAACGTGACAAGTGATGTTTTTGAGATTGTAACACAAGAAGATCTAGATTGTAACATATCATTGGATCCTCCTCTTGATTCTATAGAGCCAAATGTAAGGGAAAACATCATTGAGGATAATGTGTTTCATGATTTAGTTGACGATGGAAATCAAGAGTTGTATAGTGGGTGTTTTAAATATTCAATGCATTTATTTCTGCTGAAGTTGTACCATATCAAATGTCTATGTGGAATTACAAATAAGGCAATGTCCATGTTATTGGAATTGATTCATGATGCATTTCCTGAAGCAAAAAATCCCAAAATATTTTTATGATATGAAAAAAGTTGTTAACAATCTTGGTCTAAATTATACAAAAATGCATGTGTGTCCTAAGGATTGTATGCTTTATTGGGGAGAGGATTAAGGTAGATAGAATTGTAAGAAATGTTCTTCTTCTAGATGGCATACAAATGGTGATTTTGGAAGTCTGACTGAACATAATTTTATGGAGAAGAAGAAAAGGAACACACATACAAAAGTTCTACATTACTTTCATTTGATTCCTCAATTGCAAAGACTATTCATGTCCTCAAAAATTGCCGAACACATGAAGTGGCATTCTATAGATAATAACTATGATGAGGTAATGAGACATCCATGATATTCCCAATTGTGGAAGACATTTGATTCATTACATCCATATTTCTCAGCTGATCCTAGGAATGTTTTATTGGGATTGGATGTCGATGGATTCAACCCATTTGGGACTTTGAGTACCAGTTATAGCATTTGGCCAGTTGTTTTGATCCCTTATAATCTGCCTCCATGGATGTGTATGCAACAAACATCTTTTATCATTTCAATGATTATTCCTGGAAAACAAATGCCTAGAAATGATATTGATGTATACTTTTAGCCTTTGATTGAAGAATTATAGGATTTATAGAGCAAAGGTGTTGAGACATTTGATATTTCTTCTAAAACAATGTTCAAAATGCATGCCGCTTTAATGTAGACTATTAGTGACTTCCCTGGGCTTGGGAATTTATCTGGTTGGAAAACATATACGGGTTTGGCTTATCCCGTTTGTAACTTTGATATCGATCCCAAACGGCTACCTCACAGTAGAAAATGTTGCTTCTTGTGCCATCGAAGATTTCTTGATGCATCTCATAGATGTCAGCTGAACAAATCAAAATTTAATGGTTCCATTGATCGTAGACCACATCCAAAGTTGTTAACTAGTTCTAAAATATTTAAAAAGCTTGAAAATGATAAAAAAGAATTTGGGAAGGTTCATCATTTCAATGATAGCGGAAAACGAGTTCGAAGTGAATCGTCAAGTGAAATCAGAACGCAACAATGGAAGAAAAAAAGTATATTCTTCAAACTTCCGTATTGGGAATTTAATTTTTTGTGCCACAATCATGATGTGATGCATATTGAGAAGAATTTATGTGATAATTTGATTTTCACATTACTTAATGAGCTTGGAAAGTCGAAGGATCGTCTCAATGCTCACAAAGACTTACAAGTAATGAACATAACACATGATCTCTGGCCAGATGAGAATGAAATGTATGCTTCGGCCATTTTTTCAATGAAAAATAGGGATAAAGATACATTCCTTCGAATTTTAAAGAATGTGAACGTATCTGATGGGTATTCGAGTAACATCTTGAGGTGTGTTGACTTGATGAATCGTAAGTTATATGGATTGAAAAGTCACGATTCACATATTTTGTTACAACAGTTGCTACCATTGGCATTGCATACATTATTACCTGAAAAATTATTGTTGTTGTACTCTAATTCTGCACATTTTTCAGGCGATTTTGTGAGAAATCTCTACATCCATTTCACCTTGACAACCTCACATAGAGGTTTGTATTAACCCTTTGTGCAATGGAGATGATATTTCCTCCATCGTTTTTTACTGTCATGATGCATTTAACTGTGCATTTGGTTGAAGAAGCTAAATTAGGAGGCCCCGTTCATTATCGATTGATGTATCCAATTGAGAGATATTTTATATATATGTTTCCAGTAAAGTAAAAAAAAATTGTCATTTAAATAAATGCATAATAATATTATTTTATTTCATAGATATCATGGGCATTTGAAAGAATACGTGAAAAATAAATCTCAACCAGAAGGCTATATTGTTGAAAGCTATTTGGATGAGGAGTGTCTCACCTTTTGTTCCATATATTTAGATGATATTGAGACAACATTTAATCGAGTTGGACATGTTGACGACACATCAACTCAATCACAAATTCATTAGAAATCAAAAATATTTCTTGTTATTGGCCGATCAGTTGGGCGAACCACATATGTGACACTGACATAATTGGAATTATTACAGGCTCATAGATATGTGCTTATGAATAGTGAAATTTCAGATCCATTTATTGAAGTGTTGAGGATACAAAAAAAGAGATGAATGAGAGGTTGAACATGAAATGAGAAAGATATAACGAAAGCTGTGAATAAAGAGCTGGTAGAATGGTTTGCATGACGTGCAAGTTTATAAATACTGCAATAAATACGAATATTAGTTTGACGCATAAAATTTTTAAATCTATTAAATTATATTTCTTTTTTCAGATCATAAATACTGATACTCGAGAAGACTTGTCAGAAGATTTAAAGTTTCTTGCTAAAGGTCCTATAAAACAAGTTATAAAGTTCGACGCTTATAATGTGAATGGATTTAGATTTCGTATAGTCGATCGAGAAGTGAGTTTGAAAACATAGAATAGTAGTATATTTACATTTTTCAAAGTGGAATACTATGGAAAGCTTCATGATATTATTGAATTAAACTACCACGGGAATTGTTCTGTTGTTTTATTGAAATGCAAATGAGTTGATATTATCAGAGGTGTTAAAAGAGATTCCTTGCAATTTACTTCTGTAAACTTCTCTCACTTGATGGATGTTGGTGACCGTGAACTGTGTGATCCATATATCTTAGCATCGCAAGAAAAAATTCTATATTATGTGAATGAGGTTGTGGATGAAGGGTGGAGTGTAGTTACTCACGTAATACAAAGAGATTTGTATGATATGGGTGATGAAATGGAATATTTGACCTCTGCAATTGAATTTCATCAACAATAGGAAGCAGAATTATTTGTCCATCATGATATTGAAAATATTAGTCTAGCAAGGATTAATGAAGTGGATGAAGCAATGGAGCAGGAAACTGACATGATTGAAGGGGAAAATGATTGTATGTACAATTATTTATTCATTCAGCAACCACTTGTTTCATTTCTGCAGTCATTCATTATCATTGTTATATATATTTCGTATGTTAGTACTGGGAATCTATTATCATTTTAAAAAAAATCTGCATAAATTTTTTGAAATATATATTCTGAACTTAATTTTTTTTTATTAAATTACAAGAATTTCAAGGAAGAAGTGGTACACTATTGTATCTAGTTCTACGAAAGATGACGATCTGTCTGTCCCCACGGCATCTGAGGCACCAGCCTACACCCCTGCACTATCTCCCCCTACACCATCTCTGACACCATCTGTGGATGTCTCATTAGAGTATGAGTAATCGACTCCCCCTACAAGTGCCTCAGTAGTGGGGCAGTGACATTCGCCTTCCAGTTCATCATGGACATTCTGGAGGGTCACAGACATAGGTACAAATTTTAATTATATAAATTTATTGCATTTTTTTATACTAATTGTTTGCTCATTTCAGATGAAAAATATGCAACGGTGAAAAAACACATAAAAAGTTAATATGTTTTGAACATGAATGGTGAGAATATAGTCATGCCATTTGACTCTTATGGGGTCCCAACGGATGACGATGCAGGGTTACTTGGCCAGATTATAGGTCAGCTGGCAGCGGAGCCCATTTCTCTGCCTATTTCATATGATGATTGGAGGAATATGCCTCCAAACTAGAAAAATGAAGTTTTTGATTCTCAAATAAAGGTAATTTTATTACATTATGGTTTAATTGAATGTCATGTTACTAATATGTTCAAAATGAATTTTTGAATACAGATGTTCTTCCACTTTATTGTTACTGATGTGATATCACGGAAGTGGACATTGAAAAATCTTGGTAAAAAATGGAAAGATTTAAAATGGAGGTTGTGGTGTGATGTCAATGATACTTCGTTGACTGTGTAGAAAATGTATGAGAAGCTACCCAGTGGGGTACCGAAAGAATAGTGGAAAGATTTTGTTGATAGAAATCATGATGAGAAGCGAATGGTTTTGAAATATATATTATTATATTATCCTCATTTTACATTTATACATGTATATGAAGAGGAGATGACATTGAATTCATTACTATTAAATTTAATTTCATTTATTTTAGGATCTCTCAAGACATAATGCATCAAACCGGGCAAAGAAATTCATTCTACACACTACGGGCTCAAAAAGATTTTCTAGAAGCTGAATTTCATTTGTAATATTTTAATTAGTTTAAATATTTATAAGACAATATTATCTCTTTAACATATTGAATTGTTGATTTATCTTTGTTTAATGTAGTAACAAAATTTAGGGAATGAAGCATCCCGAACTGAATTGTGGATGGATGTTCATAAAAAAAGATGGATGTTTTGTTAATGAGCCTTCCAAATAAGTTGGGGTATGAAGTCAATTTTTTATTATAATAACTTATTAGCAGTTTTTACTCTGTTAATATATATTGATATTTTATTTATAGGTAAAAATTAATGAAATATGGGATTCCAATCCTGGGCAGTCCAACTCAGTCTCCCAGGATGACCGGGTTGCTAAAGTCCTTGGGAAGGGGCATCCTGGTAGAGTGCACGGGATGGGTTTGGGACCCGTACCATCTGAGGTCTTTGGCAGGCCACCAGGGATTCCAGCTGCATCTACTCCTGGTTATAGTCATTTCATACCTAAAGATGCTCAGAGGGAGATGTCTTCTCAATGAAACACAGTTCACCAGCAGGGGGATCAGATATCTTCTTTGCAGAAAGAGTTGCTTGAAATACGTCAGCATATGAGTATATATTCCCCCAGTGGTAGTGCATCGACTAGTGGTGAGTAGGTAAATCACAAAAAATCAAAATCATTTAGTTTTCAAACTTTTATTGATTTTATGTTTAATTATAAATATGCAAAAATATTTAATTTTCAATATAATGTTTTTACAGGTGGAAGTAGGTAGTGGAGGTGGAGGTGGAGAGGGTGATGATGCATCATCGGACCATGAGTAGTAGTATTGTTGATGTGTTGAACAAATATGGGAATGGTTGGTTTGTATACGTAACATGTATGGCACATAGTTTCCACCAAACATTTCCATGTCCTAAAATTTTTTTAATTTCTCAAGTGTCCTTCTATTCATTTTTTTGATTTATGGTGTTTCATTTTATGTCTTTATTTCTCGAGTGTGGTATAGATCATTACATTTAGGCCTTTGTTTGAATTGGTAGTCGAGATTTTTGATGACTCAAGAGTGATCCTTTTGTTATTTTGTTCTGGTTATATAAATTGGAACCTAGTGGGAAGTATAGAGACCAAACATAAGAATATTATGGGAATTTGGATTAGCCTAATCATGTGATACGAATCATATACTCGCCTGTAAAAGTAGTTGGAAACAAAAATAGTGAGCCTAACATGGAACCTTAAACAAAATGCATGTGTCACCCACATGTTAGGCTCCTTTTTCTCTCTAAAAATATAAAATGTGGAAAGACATGGATCTGATACAATTGATTATACATGTTTTTATTTATTGATATTCTGATTTCATGAGTATTTCTTGTAAATTTTTCTCATAAGTATTCTGGCACTTTCAACTAGAACCCCCTATGATTCAAATGAAATTTTACTACTTTAAGAACACATATGCTTCGACTACTGCACAAGTTGGATCCTCATTTAAAACTACGGCTCTATTATCAACCTTGGAACCTCAACATTGCGTCTTAAATTCACTGGTTTGGGAGTCACACTTAAATGGTACCTTTCCATGTTCATAGGAAGCTAAAAAATTCATTCATCTCAAAAATCCTTACTAGTTGTCTACTTGACAATGACTAGTGGAACATAATTTGTTGTAAATAGTTTCCATCTCAAACCATTTCATGGTCATATCCATGGATGGAAATAACATGTTCCTCCCTTATCTATGGAGGATGATCAAGAGGTCACTGATGGACTCATCTAGATAGCATAAGGGACCCTCCAAAGGGATCCTTCTAGCATTCACCATCACCAATACTACAAAGCAATAAAACCTCTATATGATGTGTGTGTTTACCTCGGGAGTCTGACCTATGTCTCCCAAATCTAGGTAGTCATGAAAACCCACTGAGGGTAGTGAACAATCAACCATGAACATGGCCCTACATCTATACCCTCCAAAGAATCCCACTAATTAAATATGGTGGCAAACTATGAGCAAGAGGACGCATTTTCCCACATTTACTAAGCTTGTCGGTATAATCTGGTATTATTCAATAAAATCACCAAGAATATTTTGGTAAAAAAAAATATAGGGAATACCCATATCCTTTCCCACTGACTTGATTAACATCGGTATATACCTGTATAAAATGGAGGAAAAGATCATGCCCATACACATTCTCCAACAATAGAATAAGAAAATATGCATGTTCTGGTCACTGAAGTCACCTAGGATATACTAAAAATAGTTAAAGGGAAGACACACAACTTTTCTACCATAATTTGGGTGACTCATTGACACAATATGAGGGGATTTAGAGAAGATACACATCTTATCTCCCAACATATGATGTATCTAGTTGAATCCAGTGGTTATAGGAGTTTGGGTCATATCTTGCACATCTTAAAAACTTTTCCACCAGTTCATCCTAGGGGGATAAGATCATTATATATTCAACATTATTATGTGGGTACTCTTAATTTTTAGTATGGATGTAGCTATAATACCACATACTGCTGAGGCCAAGGTGGTAGTCAACATAGTTGATACTAGACTTAGGAATTAATGTGCATGAAATGTAATCCCCCTCAGAATAGTCAGGCTGTAGCATAGAGTCATGGTATGGGAAAACTAAATGACGTTCAACATATGATATGGAGAATAATTAAAATTAATCTATTGTTTGAGGTAATAATATAGTAACCTCTACTATAGATTCTACATTATTTGACACAAGCGCATCATACAATGTTATATTTGATACATTTATAGTGATTTTGGTCCTTGATATAGTGTATTTATGTGTCATTAAGAATCTGTAAACATCATTGGTTATTCGATCAATGATTGTTAACTGATGGAATTAGTTTCCCCATCAGTTAGGAAAATGTTTTTTTATATAGAATTCATTCTTTCCCATCATGTAATTGTATGATGTAATTATTGGAATGGATTTCATTCTTCCCTATAGTTCCATTATTGATTATTATCACTATAGAATTATGGTTGATTGTTTGTATGATGTCTCATGTTTCATCATGTTGGGGATACCAAGTTTGACGTAACATTTTATTTGTTTGTATGATGTCTCCTGTTCCATTTTCTGGTTTGATTTGTTTTTCAGGGCAGTGGGGAAGTAGAAGAAAAACTACATTTTTTTCTGGCCAGCATTTCATGGCGGTTTTAAACGCCGTTAATGCTTTACTGGTCAGCATTTCACAGCTGTTATAACTGACGCTAATGCTTTACTGGTAAAACATTAGTGGAGGTTAAAACTGCCGGTAAATGTAATCAGTATATATTTTTCGGCGGTTTTCACCGCCACGAGAGAGGCGCATCAAACGCCTGAATATCATGGAGGTTAAAACAACCGCGAATAAAAAAATATCCAGCATCCATCAAACCGCCGCTAAAGTCACAAAAACCTCCGCTAAAGTCACGAAAACCGCCACGAAATGACGCATCTACGATTCATCCTATAAACCGTCGCAAAATGGAAAAAACTGCTGCTAATAGATTGATGATGCCCAGTTTAGCTGCGGTTTCTGTAAACCACCGACAAACCATATAGTGGCGGTTTAAACCGCTGCTATGTGAAAAAAAAACGCCGCTAATAGCTGGTTTTATTGTAGTTATTCTAACCCAATTTGAAAGAGGTATAAACTCAAAATGCAAGGTATGTCCCTGTTTTTATAAAATGGAGAGGTTAATAGTCATGGTGTGACTCATAAGTCTTACGAAATGACTCCCTATACCAATAATAAATCATTTAATGCCTCATTAGGCCATAGAATGACACACATCCATCAGAAAGAGCCCAAAAATCCATGGCCTGTCCATCAGAGTGTGACCCCTCTGGTCATGGTGTACCATAGCCCCTCTAGGGGAACAAAAATCTTGAGGACATATCCTCTATGGTGTAGCCACATCCTTCTATGAAATTGCCTCCTCATCTAAAAAATATATATTGGAAAAACATAATGGTCCCAAGCCCACATAAATATGATTCATCACCACACCATTACACCCCATCCCCAACATGACCACACATAAGGGTCTTTAAATTAGTAAAAAACACTAAAAAATCCACCATGTTTTGACACCCACTAGTCAGAGTGTAGCCCTCCACCCACATATATCCTCCAAACATGGACACCCCCACCACACCAGGGCACCCCTCGATCATGGGGTGATTTACTATCTTTACATCATAGCACCTTCCTGACCATACTGTGATTCATCAACCAGCCTTTATTATAGTGTGACCCTTCCCTATCTAAGTGTGATGGTCCACTTTCGATAGAAAATTAGAAAAGTGGGGTCACCCTAACACTTATTTGATCTAAAATATAAAATCTCATTTAGAAATAATGACCCTAAAATCCATGGGTCATTAAAAACTCCCCACTATAACACTTTCCATCTTCAATAATCCTTAGTGATCCTCCAAGAATCATTATAAACCCAAAACATTAATAAATTTTCCACTAAATCACCATTTTTATCCATTGAAACCCATATGATATTAAATTTCATAACTCAAAACATCAGTCACACTATACACCAAAAACCAAGCTACTTGCTTATCACCATTACTAAACACCAGGAAGACACTCGACATAACTCTCCTATCTTAAAAACAGATTAGATAACAACCAATTCATTGAAAAGATTATTACACTCTCCAACATAGCACTCCTCCCATAAATGTTGATTCTCAGTAAAGGTTCTACCCATCATAGGAATTTCCCACTGAAAATGAAATTATCATGGTCCATTGAACCACACAATGCAGTTCCTTTTTCACTACACCAAATTCCACACATAAACACTATTCAGTCCTCCTCTGGATGAATTTTCCTTAAAACTCTCAACTACACCCAACAACACGCCATCACATTGACCAATCACAATGAATTAATCCTCAATGGCATCACTAAATTTCCCAAATTCCCACATCGAAGAATAAGACTAATACTTAGTGTAATTCCATGGTTGGTTCCTCAAATACCCACACTAGCCATAATACTCTATACATAATCACTAGAACTCCTATCATTTGACTCACACGTGAATCACATGAAATTTTATCCCTGGAATGATACCAACACTCAGACTTCATCCAACACTACATCTAAATATTGAACATGGTATTCATGAAGGAACCATAACAAATTAGATCTACCAGCACATAATCATCATATAATCATCTTGAATGTATTCTAACCGGTATCACTACATCTATGAATCGTCCACATAGATAGTCCCACAACCACAATTGATAAGATACCCCCTACCTAAGTAGTGTCCTTATAATTTCTTAACTAAACCAAAATAAGATCTATGTATTGCACATATCATCCATTACTGAATGTAATACCTATATGTGACTATCCTTCTCATACCCAAGTGCCAATGAAAAACATTTATCACTACCATTTCCCAACTCACTAGAAACATCATCCTCAACATTTTACAAAATCCATCTACAGCATGGGTCACACCCTCCAACAGAAAATGGTGTGCTCCACACCATATTGATTCCCCTATAATTTCCCTTAAGTAAAATCCCTGATAGGAACTCTATCACAAACATGTAACTCTTCCCAATACATGCTCGCCCATCCTAAAAACCCTATCAATGATCATTCTGAAATTGATTATACCATGGTACTTCAACCCATCCATGATATCTCAATCTAATTTTGGTAAATACCTTCAATATTAAAGTTCAATATTTATTCACAATTTCCACACACAACTCATCAATCCATTGGTGCTAAAATAGTACAAATAATATCACTAATCCACAACCTAATGGAACTATGCATAACTGGTACAAATTTTTCCTCACACATCATGATTTTTTTCATTAAAATCTCTCCCAATAGCTAGTCACGTCTTCTAAGACATATTGAATCTCTATGATGCCTCTCAGAAGTATTTACCCACAATCTATACCAAGGTTATATAAACCCAATGGGTTGAAACACATGATTGTATAACTCAACTCATGCTCCCACGAGTCATTTCCCATCAAACATAGGCTCACACACCTAAACTATTGACCATGGTCCTCTCACATGTTAAACTCATATAGCAACAAAAAATACATGATGATTTCTTCTCAAATGGAATAAGGAATCTCTCTCATACAAAGGAATATATTATGATAACCCAAAACTTGTGCATTATCCAAAAACTAGACTCATTTACCCACACTCTACTAATCCTAGATCTGGCCATCTATTATCATCATCCAACAAGGTTAGACATATAATTAATCATACCCTCCAAAACCCAACCTCTATAACATAATCACTCTAAGATCATATTATTTCATGAAAAAATGAATTTCTATATGAATTTAATCATTCCTCTCAGGGGTATCCACATCTTCAAGGTAATCTATGTACATCCTCAAACCACCTCAAAGGAATTTAATTCTTTAACCTACCAACAATAGGCCACTATAAATCACTTGAATGAAGGTTGTGTATATCCATCATGAGAGATAATTTCACCAAATGATATAAATGAACTAAAATTATAAAAAAAATATTTTTATGTATCTAACTAGAATGTTGTCATCATGTTACATAGTAAATCACTAAATATGTTTTTTTACAATTTAAAAAACTAAACCCTTATCATTAGGAAACTCAATCACACACAAGAAACAAATGTGGTGTGAATACTATGTTACAAATATGATTCATGTACACAAGCCTCTTTCCACTATGGGAAGAGACACAGACCATAAATAACACCCTCTAATAAATTCAACATATTTGAATAGACATATCAACAATAACATCAAAAATAAAAACAATAATCTCATAACCCTGGTAACATGGAATTATCACTAGAATGAAATTAATGAATCAATATTATTAAGCCTATAAAAATCATTGATGTATCCATATTCCCAATATACCATATCCCAAATCATAAGACACCAAAAAATGATTTGATACCACTTTGTCATGCTTCGGACTGAGACCCCTTGTAAAAGTCCCATCTGGAGTGTCATGTGACCTCAAAAGTATATCATTGTGTTGAAAAATGTCATTGACTAGTGTAGAGGTACTAAATAATACATTGGTAAGAATATTCACTCAATATCATAATCATCTATATTAAATAAATAATTAGACAAAAACTATAACAAATTATTAGTGCCATAACCTAATATTTTAAAATATATTTCACATTAATAAATAAATGTGTTCGGTAGTTTTTAAATTGAAACCCATGAAATTAGGTGAATAATGAACATAAATTATAATAATAATCACATTATATGGTATTTACCTTAAATATAATTGTTTAACATAATTTATAAGTCATTTCGGAAATACTATTGATCCTTAATAACAATTTTAATGTATTTTCAATATGACCGTTATTTTTTTCACATATGTTTTACTATAAAATTAATTTATAGTATTAAACTTATGAAATATTATTCTAAATCATGTATAAAATTAATTACTTGGCTATAAAAGTTTTATAAATGAAACTAAAAGCATCTTAATATAAAAAAGAGATGTTTTTATGAAAATCTATTTAATGCACCCAATGTATTTTCATCTTAATAAATTAAATTAATAAATATTTATAAGTGATTTTAATAAAATATTTAGATGATATATTCAATGAAATATTTTATCATTAATTTAATGGTTTTTATTTGGCAAGGAATGAGAAAAGTTTTTATGATATGCATAAAATTCATTTTTCTAAAAATAATAATTGTGTTTTCTATGCTTATTTTAAAATTAATTCTTCCAATTATATAACTTTAATTCGATAAAATAATTTCCATATTTGTAATCATCATGTCCAAATTTTTTAATGAGGCCACCATCTTTTTTGTTCATACTTAATTGTAACTATGGGAAAAATTTGTTACCTCAGTTAAGGTTAAAATGGGTTAACATGGTAGTTAAACTAAAAGATAAGGTTTAAAATATCACTTAAGATTTCCAAAATTTTATTTGTTAAAGAGACATAGACCTAAAATTATATTATCTTAAAACCATTTCCCAATTTTTTCCATTTCACTTGAACATCACATTATTATATTTTAATGTTTTAGGTATTTATAAGAGTGGTGTGCACCTCACTTATAAATGGGTACCTCAAATATTCACTTATTAACACACATTTAGTTCAATATTTCATCCAATACATTCTAAAATATATTTTTAACTTCCCTCCCCACATCCTAGATAATATTTTATTTCAAAAAAATCTACCTTTTAAGGATTAAGGTGTAAACTAATGGAGGTTTTCCAAAGAATAGGTAGTTGTCTTTACTTATCTATTCCAAGTTTCTTTCTTCATTAACCTCCCCAAAATATTCTATAAAAATTTTAAAATGAAATCATGAGTATAATTAATATAATTAAACATTACTATGTTAATGTTACATCCATTCTTACATCCTTTCAATCCTATTATAAATGATAAATTTGTTCATGTGTACGTGTGGACTACCACCTATAAAAAGCGATGTGATTCATTTTTCATAACCAACATACATGGATGGTCATATGGATGTATTTAGTGAATATATATGATATTTATGTTATTATTATTATTATTATAGAAAGGAATATTATTTTTTACATTTAGTTATTTCCATTCATTGGAAAATCAAATCATTACTCATGTGTACGTATGAACTACCATCTCTATGAAGTGATGTAACTCATTTTTCATGTCATGACCTGATGCAAAGGTTCTTGAGATGAAACAACCCTAAGACTGTATCTATAGTCCTGGGGATGGAAAAAATCACCAAAAGAAATAAATAATATAGTAGTATTTTACTTAATGTACATGTATTCACATAAACGACCATCTTTATATTGAAGTTTAGAAGAAATAATAATAAAATATGAAACATCTAGTGTTTAAACCTTGCATGTAAAACCTATAGGGTGTAAAATAGTATGACAGTGAAAACTAAAACGTAAAATGGTAAAAATAAACACCCAACAAAAAATATCTCCCAACCTGATATTATCTGGAAAGTAATTGCTGATAGATCCCAACTCTGACTCTCTTAACTTCAACCACTATATGCGGTCAAATATACCAGGATATCAATATTATCTTCAATAATATTTTCCCCCATATCCATTGTCTGCATAATACATGACATGTTTAGGAAAAACCCTTATAGTGGGGAGTATATACATGCCTAGTAGGATACCTGAAAATCCAAAGGGGGGAGTAATTATAGACACAATAGGAACAGACAGCTCAACCCAAAGCAAGAGAGTAACAAATCCAATGAAATGTGGGTGTGTGTGTGTGTGTCTACAAAGCAAAATAAACCCAAATGAAATTGAAAGGGGATCTCCATCTCACTACCCAGCCTATGAAAGAGTAATTTCAGTTACATAATTGTCCATAATTGATACCCAACATCTCGAACGTCTACTCATATAAAAATCCAAGTCAATCCATACCTTGTCACTATGTATCAAAATCGAGGGGCCACAATCTCTTAGTAGAGGACCCATTCCCTGGCATAAATAAGGCGTGTTACTCAAGTAGTTGATAAAATACCCATTCCATTACTCCATAGGAGGATTCCACTATGGTAGATATCTAGAGGACACATTCCCTATACCGGTAGGATTGTTCCACTCTGATGGCTGAGGACCCATGGCCTAACTCCATAGGAGTGTTCCACTCAATAGTCTATAGATGACTCATTCATTATCCTAGTAGGAGGGATCCACCATAGTAATTTATATAGGACCCATTCCCTTTCCAATATAGGGGTTCCAATCTAGTAGTCAATGACCCATGCCTAGATACCACAATAGTCTATCAGTCGTATATAAGATAGAGGACCCATTTCATTCACATCATGAGGGTGTCACTCTTGTGGTTAAGGGCCCATTCCCTGAAACAAAGGGAGTGTATCACTCTAATAGAGATAGAGGATCCATACTTTTCCTTGTTGTAGGGTGCCACTCTAGTAGTCGAGGACCCATTATATTATACTTCTAGAGGGTTCCACATAGATAAAAATAGAGAACCCATGCCCTACCATGTATGAGGGTGCTACTCTAGCCTCTCTGAGGACCCTTCCTGGTCATTTTCATCATAGAGAATTTACTAAATAAGTTTCATGCTTGGAATATCTCTAATTCTATCTCTAAATCTACAATGAAGTTTATAATCATGTTCTACAAGAAAAAACACTCATCATAGGATACTCATGAGATAAAAATGAGTCCAAAAAAAGGAGATATGAGAGGTACAAATTTCCTCAAAAACGAAGTAGGGGTACACGGTGTGTAAGGGGACCCACAATGTGTGTAGTCCCACTCCATTTCCAGGATGTGTTCCTACTGATACATAATTCACTACCCATGTTTTCTTATATAGAATATATGGGGACTACATGGTATGCCTCAACCACCTGGGGTCCATCCCATGCTCCTAGCCATGTTTGTGTAAGATTTCTTGTGTCCATGCCCTCTGGTACATGGTGTTTCCTCCTGCGTGGGCTCACATCCATGCTTTCCTCTATGTAGTTTGTCTACGTAGGGAGTGTCACATGTCATGTGACCTAGCCACATCGAATTTTATCCTTATATTTTTTTAAAACTCTAGTACTGTATCCATATGGTTACTGTATGACATGTTTTCATCCTAGTATATATGGTGTAGTTGGGTTTTTTCTTTACAAAGTCCATATATTCTCTAGAATTCAATATCCACACGCTGTAAAAATAATCTCACCTATATCATACCCTAAATATAAGTTTAATCATTAATTCATTATTCCGGGCCATCCATTGGTCAGAAATAGGATTTATGATGGTTCTTCTATTTCCAAAACAAACCACACATGTTTTCTATGCCACTCCAAAATCCCTCTTTAGATCTTATAACCATGAATAAATCATCCACAACCTACAGATCCTCCAAATCCATCATTTAATCATCAATTCATTCATATCATGAAAATACTCCATGAATCTAGTGGTCTAATTGGGCTTCGTCCCACACATAAATGTATAACCCAGACCTCATAGGCCCATTGGTGAATAACACAATGAATGGAGGGGTAAAAGAACATGAAAAAATGTGAAACAATCATTGGTCAAGTGTTTTGGGAAAATTAATACAAATTGGGATATATGGGGTTGGAAAAATAAAATAAAAAATTTAAAATATATTCATGGGCTCACACAAAGGGTTAATTTGAACACAGGTCAAAGAAACAATATGATCATGCTCAATCTTTGAATCAATTAGGTCATAATCCATAGATTGATGAGTCATGCCGTAATTTTTATCATTCATTAATGATGAAAACACTGTCTAATTAATGATATAAGTCATTTCATTCGATGTGCCACGATTCTCTTAGATCCAGAGTTTCATTATTGTCTAATTATGATTCACCAACGGAGGTGGAATGAAACTCCTCTCTACACTCCTAGGGTTATGTGGATAAAACTAGAGTTCCACAATTATAAATGTTATATAGAAGAAATTATGTTATTATGGGATTAGTTAATTAATTAAATAATTAATTAATTAATTAATCCACTGAATACACCCTCCAAAGGTCATTTTATTTGACCACCCTTCATCAAACAATTTTAGGCCACACATTGAGTAAACCTCATGTTATGAATTTAACTATTGCCTTAGATTTTTTTTTCAAGAATACTTTTAATATTTTTCCCAATTTCTTTAGTAAGCCATACATGTGTGATATAAAATATGTTCAACATTTTTATAAAATTAATTCTGAGCACAGCATGCCTCAAATTCGCATGTCGTCTCAGTGCAAGGCACAAAAAAAATTAGATATATTCCAAAGTCTTACAGAAAACATGTTTTCTAAATTGATCCATTCTTTAAGGTTTTCATCATCAAAAAAATGAAAATGAACAAAAAGGTCCGGATACAGATCCCACATCTATCTCTCCTATAGAACATGGACAACCAATCCATACCCAAGATGATGTATTAGGGTTTCATTGCGATGAATTAATGGTCCCACAATAACCCTATTTACCAAGATATAGCTTGCACTGCCAGCAAGTAAAATATATATAATAAGATTTCCCCATATGAACCTCAAGAAAAATATATTGTGATAAATCTTCTACATGGATCTTTGGATATCATAAAAAGAGTATAGTGATAAATTAATGACTCATTCTTGTTTCTACTAATACTTAATAAAGAGTATAGTAAACACAGATTATAACTCTAATCATCTCATGTTCCACTAAGTTATACGCTTCCATACCATGTATCTATCTGGTCCCTGGCTGCCATCTCCCTAAGCCTGACATGGGCCTCCTGGTGGTGGTGATGGAAGGATCACATAGTGTCATATACCACCCATAACTCCTCCAATATCCCCACTTGCACCTCTTCAAGCTCTGCCTCCATAGGGTCCACCCTTCTCTATCTTGGGAGATTCGTGATCATGGTGCTACCTCATCTATGGTTCTTCGTCTGCTATATGCCAACCCTCCTAAGCATGTCTAGTTAAGAAATCATGAACCATGTGACCTTGACCATCACAAGCATAAAACCTCACCTCTTTAGATTTTCCATGTCCTCAATGTTGTCTCTGGGCGTGTCCTCGAGTATGATCCTTGGAAGATCTCTTGTGTCGAGATCCTATTGATTGGCGCCTTCAAGACACTACAGATGAATCGACCCTATAATACCCATTTCAATCTCTAGATACTTGGAATAATTCTAATTTAAAGATCACTATAACCATTTTTTTAACCAACACCCTATAATAGGTGGGATTACTCAAGGGCACTACAACAGCATGGATGTCTCTATAGAGGCACAACTCAAACTTCTATGCCTGGAATAATCCATCCTGAATCACGTTGAGGGAATAATATATAAAGCCTATGAACCTTGTGTCATATTGATCCAATATCATCCAACCCTTATAGATCTTTAGAAGATCTAGAATATAAATTAACCATAAGCATTAGAGGTAGTACTCTTCAAGAAATAGCTAATGGAAGTTATCCTAAGAGAGTGTCGACTCATCATGAGTTTTCATTACTATAATCCACCAATGCCCAACTTCTCCCTGGAAAAGGATGGATTCCAATTAAACCATCTGATCATTTGGTGTCTTGATAAGCCTAAAAACATGAATCACTAACTCTATCCAATCCACCACTGTGTGGGGATCTGCCTCAGTGTGAAACCTTAGTGGCCTCCAGTGTTGGAACTCATAGAGTGCACTAAGAATACATTAATTCATAGCCTTCTATGATAGTATGATCTATTTATTGATAGGTGGGGTGATACTATGTGTCCACATGGATGAAGAATCTCACGGTATGGCCCCTAAACTGAGGCATCATCACTCATCAGATTGTCATCATGATCCGAAATCAGCAACCTGATTGGTTATCATTGTGAATTAAACCCGAAAATTTAATCAAGATATAATATGATCATATGAGTATATATATACATAGGTAGAAGACTTAAGAATGATATTAAAAAGACTCAATCCTATATGATGCGTGTACCATTGATCCTTGTAACCAATGTCTTGATATGTTGAGTCGAAAATTAAGAAGTCAGAGTCTTGATGAATGGATATGTTGGTTTCCACACTAACACTGGGTTCCCTAGCCCGAGATCCACACTCGAGAAACTTTGAAACTATTTACTTAAATACCAACCAAGTCCCCCTAAGGGGAATACTCCAAACCTCGTCCTATAGAATGAACTGATATGGTATCAATGTTTCATGACGTGATCCAACAAGGCTCAATCCACAACTACCACAAGCCTAACTTCATAGGATAGGGTCTAACAACAAGTGTCTAAAGTAATAACTAATAGAGGAGTCCTTTTTCTAATGTACCTATACAATACACCTGAACATCTATATATAAAAGTGTAGAGGAATAATAATAAAAAATTTAATATCTAGAGAATAAAAAAATCACGTCAAACCTCTAGGGAGTTGAAGAGTACAATAGTAAAATTGAAAATAAAAAGGGGGGAAATACATGACTAACCAAAAAGATGTCCCAACCTGAAAATAAATGGAAAGTAAATGTTGAGATAGCCTAGTTCTGAATATCCTAGCTATGACCAACATATGTGGTAAAATGCACCAAGGAATCTATATTCTCCTCTAAAATCATTGTTGACTTATCCATAATCTACATATGACATGACTCATGTCGGAAAAACCCGTGCATGGGTGATCATATACATACAAAGTAGGATGATCCAAAAGTCGAAGGGGAAGAATTTAAAGACATGATAGGAATAGAAAAATCAACCCAAATGAAGAGAGTAACAAATATAATGACATGGATACACACACAAATATATATATATATTCTTAGAAAAATAATCCCAATATAATATGAAATATAATCTCTTTCTCATAGCCCAACCAAGGAAAGAGTGCCATTAGTTCCAAAATGGTATATCAATGATTCCCAACATCTCACTCATCTTTCCGAAGAAACAACCAAGTCAATACACACCTCATAATTGTTCCTCATAGTAGAGGGTTCGTAATCTCTAGGTAGAAGAACCATTCCCTAGTACAATAGTAGGGTTCCACTCAAGTAGTCAATAGAGGACCCATGCCTTGAATCTATAGGCGGGTTTCACTTTGGTAGATAGAAAGAGGACAAATTCTCTAACCCAAGAAAAGGGTGACGTTCTTATGGTCAAGGACCCATGACCAAACTCCGCGGGATAGTTCCACTGAATAGTCAATAGAGGACCCATGACCTATCCCAACACAAGGGTTACACTCTAGAAATCAGTAGAGGATGCATGCCCTGCCTGGAAAAAGGGTGCCACTCTAGTTGGCAATAACCTGTGTCCTGATATCGCAAAAAGGTGTCACATAGATAGTAGATAGAGGGACCATTATCTTTCTATTAGGATGGTTCGTCTCTTGTGGTTGAGGGACCATTCCCTAATACCATAGGAGGGTTCCACTTGGATTATAGATAGAGGATCCATGCCCTGTGCAGAAGGAGGGTTCCACTCTAGCGGTCGAGAACCCATGCTCGGCCTAGAATAAGGGTTCCACTCTTGTGGTCAAGGACCCATGCCCTAATACCATAGCAGGGTGTCAGTTAGATACAATATAGAGGATCCATTCCATTCTTTGTAGGAGGATTCCACTCTGGTCCCTCTAATGATCCCACCCTATCACTCTCATCAATGAGCATTTCCTAAATAAAATTAATGCCTAGAAAATATTGAATCCTATATAAAAAAGACACTATGAAGAAAACCATCACATTATATGTAGAGAAAAACCCAGTATAGGCTACTCACAAGCCAAAATTCTAGTCCAAACGAAAAAGATATGTGAGGTAGAAGTTTCCTAAAAAAGGAAGTAGGGGTACATAGCATGTAAGGGGACCCACACATTATGTGGTACATCTCCACTGCATGACCGTGTACCTAATGGTATATGGTTCACTTCTTCTATTTCCTTACATGTAATTTATGGGGACTACATGGTATGTATCAACCACATGAGGTCATTCCTCTACTCATGCACGTGTCCGTGTAAACTTTCTCATGCCCATGTACTTCGATACATCGTTTGTCCTCCCACATGGGGTCCCACCAGTGTTTCCCTTTACACATCATGTATTCCTAGGGATGTTAAAATGTAATTTTTCCCAATTACACAACATGTGATCCTTAACCTTTTCCAAAACCCTAGTGTTGTATCCATATAGGAAATACATGATGTGTGTTCATCCCAACACACGCCATATAGTTAGTGTTTTTATAGAAATTGTAGATATTATCTGGAATTCCATATTCATACCATCTACATAAAATATTTCCTTCATGAAGGATGGAATAAAAAGTTAATAATTCATTCATAGTTTCTGGCAACCAATTGGTCAATAGTTGGATCTCCAATGGTTCTTCTATCACTAAAAAAACCTTTCATATTTCCCATACTATTCCAAAATCCCACATAGGATCTCATACCCACAAAGAAATAATATTATGCCTACAAATAATCGAAATCCATCCCTAAATAATCAATCCATTCATGTCACACGAATCTACTATGAATCTAGGGGTCCGATTAGGCTCAATCCTAACTAATAATGTCAAACCGAGACATTGTAAGCCAATCGGTGAAGAACGCAAAGAACAAAGGGGGAAAACCACAAGAAATAGATTTGTATAAATATTTTTCTAAGAATTATTGGCCAATGAATAAAAATTGGTATGCTTAGGGTGAGAAAAAATAAATAAACAATTTAAAAATGGATCTCAGGCTCATGTAAAGACTTAATTTGAACACATATCAAATAAATAGTATGTTCATGCACAATATTTATATCCATTGGGGATGAATAAAAAAATTGATGAGTCATGACACAATTTAAACTATTAATATATTAATAATGTTCTATATAATGAATAAAGGAAGTAATTTCATTTACTGCACCTTGATTCACCTGGATTCATAGTTTCATTGTCTTCTAATTCTGATTCACCAATAGAGGTCGAGGAAAACTCCTCTCAATGGTCTCGGGGTTCTTTACCTAACCTAAAACATCCACCATAATGAAGCTTGTATAGTGTAAATTAGTATTTTGGGGGGTTTAATTAATTTATTAATTAATCCACTGATCACCCATACTAATGGTCGTTTTATATGAATGCCTCGTGTCGAACCAGTTTATCTCATGCCTAGGGTAAACCTCACATTCCGAATTTAACCATGGTATTAGATTTATATATATGACTCAATTATAGAGTTATACCATTTTCTTTGATAAATCGTTCACGTGTGATATAAAATATATTTAATATTTTTATAAAATTAATTATAATCACACTGGGTCTCAAAATCACATTCCATCTCAATGACTGACTCCGAAAATAATTCTAGATATATTCCAAAGTATTACAAGAAAAGAAAAGGGTCTATAAATTTCACCAACACTATATATGATTGGTTATAAAATTAAATATAATGAATAAATATGATTCTTATAACATTATTGAGATTATAGATATGTATAAACCATAAACAATGTGTGAGAAACAGAACTATCCAACTAAAATATTTGTGGAAAATAGACTTCTTCTCGATTGAATTTTGATTTTAATGAAAAATTGAACATAAACGGGTGATTAAAAATTGTAACTAAATTTTATATTATAATAAAATTAATAATTTGGTTCTATTAAAGAATTATAATTAGTATGAATTTATTATAGGGCCTTAAGAGTGCATATAAATGAGTTTAGGACAAAAGTCAAGGGTTTGTGTTGTAATCTCATTTTTAGTCAGGATTGTCTATACATGAGTCTCCTTTAGTTGAATTATATTCTCTTTACATCTTAAAAATCATATATTTTATTCTCATATATTTATTTCTATGTTTTTTATGTTTTCGAATCAAAATCCTCTCTTTTATACTTTAAATGATCAAAAAATTAAGAAAATATGCCATTATTTTCTCTTTCATGAGGAGAAATTTTTCTTTCATGCCCATTTTCTTTAAAAATTTGTAATAAAAATCATATTTATGGTTCAATAATTATTTAAAAGAATTTAAAAATATATTCTAATTTATTTTCAATTATTAAAAATTAATTTTTACCATGTTTTTCTGAATAGGATATTTATGAATTTTTACATAAGGTGTGAACGAAATATTTTTTTAACAGTTACTGTATGTATAGATTTTCCTACTGTCATGATTTTTCTTTAATTTGAAACTTCCTTTAGAATTTTTAATGATTATTTTCAATGAAATAATATTTCTTAATATTTTGGGATTTTTTATTTTAAGTGTTATCAAAATTAAAGAATATTTTTCTCATGTTTGTAGTGAAAGGTTCAAATGTTATTTTAAAGGTATTTTTTATCTATTCCAATATCCTTTTATGTTCTAATGCATCATTGCAGATAATATCTAATGATATCATCCATGTTCTTCCTATATATGGCTTATTATTCTGTGATGAGGAAATGTTTATAGAACTCATCTCTTTTCCATGGGTAGTAATATGATTGAATGATGAATGTTTTTGTGATATTTTGGAACATATATGAATGGTTTTAAATATGAAATTGGTGGGCCTAGAATTATATATCCCTTCTATTAATTGAGTATTGATTGATATATTAAGATATAATTTGAACAATATAGTGTGTAAACCCATTTTTTGGATGAAGATTAGTGGAAGAGTGAACTGAATCCATTAAGAGACTTTCTATACTATGTGATGATGGTATTGTAAATGATCCTTGAATAATGAAGTGATTTTATATGATTATGATTGAATCATAATTCCTTTGACTTTTTCTTATTTTTATGATATGATCGCACGGATCATGATGATTAATAACGGTTTATCACTCTTATACCTCATGTATTTTTAAATTACAAAACCTTACTCGATGACTCATGATTTATTATCTATTAATGATTGATAATGAAAATTTTAATTTGTGATCATGATATCATAACCTTATTCATATCTTATGCTTGCATATGATCATCGATTTAAATCTCCCATGTCTAACCATACTGAGTGGATGAGATCATTCTTTCTTATGTTTCCATTTTACCTAGGATAGGAGGAAAGGTTTTAAGTAGGATATGTTTAAGAAGGTAATAATGAGATAATAACATTGTGAGAAATGTTGAATATCATTCATAAAATAAGTTGATTATTTATCTAGTATTTAAATACACCAAACCATTTGGGTTTTGGGGAATGTATTATTGTGGTTTGTTGTGAATATTCATCTAAAATAATGTAATATTTATGTATGTAATTGTTGGGTCACCTCAGTGAAGGACCCAAGTCCACCCTAATAGGGGGTGAATCTAGGTGTTAACTTTTTCTCTTTATTAATAGATCTTTTTTCCCACATTGGTAGGAACTTTTTTAAACTTGTATGATGGATATGTGAAGTAATTAAAACATTGACATATAGAAGGACATCACAACAATTTTTTTACTTGGTTCACCACTAAGGGATACATCCAAGGAGAATACGCCGATA
This sequence comes from Viscum album, assembly GCA_963277665.1. Taxonomy (NCBI): domain Eukaryota; kingdom Viridiplantae; phylum Streptophyta; class Magnoliopsida; order Santalales; family Viscaceae; genus Viscum; species Viscum album. The sequence continues at coordinate 369,306,449 of OY728160.1, read as the reverse complement.
GTGTGTCGGTCTTAACAAATTCCACTAATCATTACTAGTTGTGGATTACAAAGGTTCGAGAACAGTCACTCTATCCCAAACACATTGCCATTACAAATGTTTAGGGATATTTGACTGCTTCCCTCGGATCACTTCCGTTAACTCCCCCTAGCTCACTACCTTGGGAGAGGTCTCACTCAGATTATCAACTTGAAGGTCGCTTCAATAGATTGGCATGAAATTCTTCATCTCTATTTATAATGAGACACTTCTTGCATCAAAGTCCCAAAATGATGCTCTTTTATATCCATTTTTATCATTTATTAAAATTAGTGAATTAACTAAAACATCTTCTAATTTTTTTTCTAGAATCAAAAATTCCCTTTATGATGTTTTCATTTCAACAAATATTCCCTAATTCTATCGAATGTCTTTGATCTATGCACCATGGATGTTTTTTGTACAGCACATGTTCTGTGTATCGTACATGTTCTACAAACCACACCTCTTCTGCGGAACACACCTAATCTGCATACCATGCCTGATCTGTATACTATGAATGTTAAACGTACTGTGCCTGTTAGGAATACCATGCATGCTACACATACTACCCCTCCTCCATGTATTGTGCCTTCTCTGCATACCGTTCTTACTTCGCATACTGCATCTCTGCATACTGCCTTCACATACCACCTTTGCATACTGCCTTTGTATGCCACCTTCCCATACCATTTTTACCTTCCATGTAATTATTCTTTTAATTCTATGAATAATTTTTTTTCTCTTATACCACTTTTTCTTATGAAAAATCTCTTCTGCAAACTACTACTTCCAATTGTGAAAACCATTTTGTCTTTTTTGTACCGCTTCATCCTACACAGAATCTCTCTGGGATGCATCTTTCAGACTTAGAAAAGTTCTTCAATAGTTTTTAGGTTTTCTTATCCAATTTTCTCTGAACTAATGATGGAATTATCACTCCTTATGTAGGAAAAACAACTACTCAATGTTTTTAATCTGTTTTACCCAACTTTTCAATGTGGGAAAGACTTCACCGCATACTAAACATCATCCACATACTATAAGTATCCATCACATACTGTGACCATCCTGTGAACTGTGAACCATCACTGCATACTGTGTAACTTACACTCTGTGTACTACATCTATTCCACCAACGATGATCCATTCCACATACCACAACTCCTTCTGTAAAAAACCATCAGCATTCAACATACCACACACCTCTACTGCATACCATCACTGCTAACCATTTTTGATAGCATTGCATGTACCTCATCCCTTCACCACATATCATTCTTTGTATTGAATTCTTTCATTACGTACTGTCTTTGTGAACAATTTTTGGTTCTTCACACTACTCTGCGTACCATTTCCACTTCCAGGTATGCTGTCATGAACCATTTCCCAAAAATGGTATGCATTCCATGCTCCATGGTTCAAAATTTGCTTCCTTTTCAAATTTACTTTTTCATTCTACATCTCGTTCACTCTTATACAGATATCCTTCCATTTCCAAAAACAAAATCCCAATTTTGAGGTCAAACAATTTGGAAAACACTAGGAAATGAAATTTGGTAAGAATAACCATACCAATTCACTAACATATTTCTTCTTCAACAATCATAGGCTTAGTTCATGAACCTTATCTATTATGAATCCCTTTAAGAATCATTTATCTTCCAACAACATTATAATTTCCATTCAACAATGAATATGATTGGCATCATCTTCTCAGCTTTATATGATCATTATTAAATCATCAAATCTTCACATGATCCCTCATTCAATGATTTATGTCTCTTCAGGTAACTCTCTGAGTTGATTTTTTATTGTATACAATGTATCATTTTTGATACATGTGTTTTGAACATATGATCATTTTAACAATCGTATGAATTACCACTCTCCAAAAATTTGAAGTTCTACATCATCTTCTTCTTCATTTTGATCTTCACGGACAATTGTTGACAAAAAATATAACTTTATACACAATATGGTCCCAAAAATATCTCCCTTTTAATTTTGTTATCAATACTATAAATTCCTCCTCAAATGAATGTTTCAATATCAAAATGAGAATCATATCCCCCGCCCCCCTTCTTTCATTTTCTTTATATCTCACTTTTCGAATGAATATTTCACTTTATCTCCCCCTTATTGACAAGAAATAAAATTCTCATGGGAAAAGGGTATTAGTCCTTTCTTAAGAAATTTGCCATCATTCATTTCGCTCTTATTCTACTTGGGCAATTCTCGGTGTAGAAAACAATAGGATTTGATTTAGACTACAAAGTTTTCCATTATTCATTGATCATGATACCTCATGAGATGAGAACTCATGTACTTTTTCTACAAGGGTTTTCTAATTTCAATCCAAGTTGAAGAAATTGATTGTGATAGGGAATAATCAACCTAAAACAATTACACTCACTTCAACAGAAAAATAAAAAACATTCAAGTGAAATTGGAAGGATAAGTGTCCTTGGGGAACATCTATTCTTTTTTGTTAATGATTAATTCATTTACTCTCCCTTTATAAAATTATCTTCATTATGAGTAACCAAGAACAGGAGATTGATAAATGACATAACTTTTCCAATGACTTGTTCTTCAATCAATTTTTAGAGTAACTAAATTTAATACCAACTCAAGTTGACACTGATTGAAATAATAATTCTATAAGCTTCTTTATTTGTCTCCCCCTTAAGGGAATCACTCCTCATCATCTTTATCAAGGGTGGTCCTTCATGATTTTAATCTTTTAATATCAATTGAAGAATATTTCAAGGATGGAAACTTCTTCAATATAGCTATCAAGAGTTGAAAACATTCACTAATTCTCAGGTTCTCCCCCTAAGAGCATGCTTCACCTTCAATTACATGCTCTATCATCACAAATACAATACACAAATGATTTAGGGAATAAGGTGGTTTCTCTTTACTTATTCAATGTTAAAAGAAAGGTTGAGATGGTTTTCTCAACCAAGATGCTCCATTATACATGCATGTACATCTAAAAATATGTTCTAATATGTGTTGATGTTTCATGGATATCTTCCCATTATCCTTTACTTTGTGTGGAGAAGTGTTCTTCTTAAAATCCTTCATAAATGATAAATTATTACTCCTCTTACGGGTTGTTTATTGATCTGGTATTAAGGGTATACAACCTTTTGTAATGTAACAAAATTTTATATATTTCTCACATATAACTAATTTAGAAATGTTTCTCTTGGTTTTCAATATCTCATTCACTTTATCTTCATCGTGTGAATGTTTTTATTTTCCTTTACAACCATCCTTGGCATGTGCCTTTTCATGTTTCCTTATTCTTTCCAACTCTTCTCTCCAGATGACCAACATGTCATTTGGAACTATTCCAGCAGGTCTAGCTCTTCCACTCGAGTTCCTCTAAATTCCATCCCTATTAGTTGTCTATTGGATTAATTTACCATTAGTTTCATGGATCTAAAAACTAGTATCTTCTCAGCTTCCCTACTTGATATCTTCTTATGAAAATTTGTGTTCACTATATTCTTTTGATTTCTTCCCGTGTTTTATTTTTCATTTTTATTCAGGTTTTTTAGTCTTCTATTCTTATCATATTCTGATCCACTTTGAGATGATCACATACCAACCTTTGGACCACTTCCATTGCATACATCACAGATGTTATCAAGAATTCAAAATCTGTTTGTAGTATACAGATGCTTCTGAGTTTATTGATGTGGATTCTTCCTCTCTAGATTTCTCCCCTGGGAATGGGATTCCTTTGTGATTTTTAATTTTTAGGATTGTACAAAAAATCTATTGTATAATGCTGAAACATTTTGCAGCACCAACATTGGCCCACAATTATTGAATTCTTGATATCTTCTAGATGAATTTTTTCGGTATTCTTCTTCATTATTTGTGCTCTCTGTGGGGAATCATCTTCTAAATGTTTGTATATCCTATCCACCCCATCCATGGTGGTAGGTAACTCCTAAAATTTCTCCATCTATACCTGTTTTTAATTTCTCTTCCATCCTACACTGCTTGTGAAAACATATTTAGAAACATGAGTACACGATGGTTTGGATGGTACCTTATTCCTCTTATCTATATGTGGTATATCCCTGAAAGATGTCATGATATTCTTATCACATGTTGTTGGTATTTCAATTTTAGTTTCCTCTAGTGATCATTGAGTTGCATAAGACACTGTTTCTTGAGTTAGATCATCAACACAAGTCATGGTATTCTTGTCACATGTTAATGGTATTTCTGATTTATAATCCTCTAGGGGAAACTTAGTACCAATATAAATTGATTCCTTGTTTTTTAAAGGCTCAATATGTGTCTTCTGAAGATTGGTCAACTAAGATTCCAATTTTAGACTTTTTATATTGAGGATGATCTTCTTATCTTCAATCATGATCATCTTATTTTCACACATATTCTTCAATCTTTCAACCTCATCTTCATGTATCTTATCTTTGTTTTGAAAAAATATTCAAGTTCCTTGATATTATTGGAAGTTTCTTTCAAATATAAACTTATTTCATCATTTCATTTCTTTAGCTCATCTTTATGTTCATGGATCCTTTCTTCTAGAGTCTTGTTGAATCCTTATTTCTTTTCATAGGATTCAATATATATGGAGAGATTATAACATTATGAAAATTTTCCTTCCAATCTATTTCCCAAATTATTTTCTACTCTTCCCTATTGAGTGATCTTAGCCTGCATACATTGAATAATTCTACAAAGAGTAGCTACTCTTTCTTTAGGAATATCATGCAGATAAGCTCTTAATTTATCCTAATCACCTAAGCCATCCTCTCTTTACTTTCCAAGTCTGATATTTCTTCATTATTGGAAGTTCATTGAGAATCAGGCACTATATCTCCTTTGGACATGAGGTACTTCTTCAACTATCTCTTCTCTTTATTTTTCCTATTTTTAATGGCCTGGATGGATGTAGACTTCTACTCATAGATGATTGAATCATCATCAAGACCACACTTCATTTCTAACCTAAAGAATAAAACTCAAAACCAATTATAAATAGACATACTGTAGAGTATCCAACATAAGTAATCATTTTCCCTTTAAAACCAATTGAATGACCCTAGTCTCCCCCTGCGAGTGGGTGAATCATGGTGTCAAATTTTTCTCTTCTTTACTAGACCTTTTTCTTGCATTGGTAGGAACTCGTTTAAACCTGTATGATAGATATGTGAAATAATTAAAATATTCAAATGCATAAAGACAACACAATAATTTTTTTACATTGTTCAACACTAAGGGCTACGTCCAAAGAGCATACACCGACAGCGTGTCTTTCATACCAAATTGCACTAATATTTACTAGCTCTGGATTACAATGGTTCGGGCACATTCACTCTATCCTAGGAAAACTAACTTTACAATGGTATAGGGATAGCCCACTTCTTCCCTCATATCAATTCCATTGACTATCCTAGATCAATGCATTGGGAGAGGTCTCACTCAGTTTATTGACTTGAAGGTCTCTTTAATAGATTATCATTATATTCTTTGTCTCTATTTAGCACAAGACACCTCTTGCATCGAAGTCCCAAATTTATGCTCTTTTATATTCAGTTTTATCCATTAGTGAAATTACTAAATTCACTAAAACTTCTTCTTATTTTCGGTAGAATCACAAACTCCCTATAACATGTTTTAATTTCTGAGAAATTTCCCTGATTCTATCGACTATCTATGATCTGTGTACCATGCCTATTTTGTATACCACACATGTTCTTTGTACCAAGCATGTTCTGTGTATTGCGTGTGTTCGGTGTATCATGCATGTTTTGTGTATTGCGTGTGCTCTACGTACTGTGCCAGTTTGGCATACTATTCCTACTCCATGTACTTCCCCGGCACTGCATACTGTTCATGCTTCTTGTATTGTTCCTGCTCCACATACCGCATATCTGCGTACTACCTTCACATACCTCCTTTGCGTACTACCTCTACATACCACCTCTTTGTACCACCTCTGCATACCATTTCTTCCATATGTGGACTTCTTCTTCTTCAAATTCTGCAAATAATTTTTTTTCCTACATTTCTTACACAAAGTCTCTTCTATATGCTAGTCCTTCCAATTTTGTGAACAGTTTCATCTTTAGCGTACCACTTCATCCTATATAAAATGTCACCAGTGTACCTCATTTCGACTTAGCTGAGTTCTTCCACAAGGATAATATTTTCTTATCGATTTCTCTAACTTAATGATTGGATTATCACTCCTTATATAGGAAAATAACTCCTTAAATTTTGATAATTCATTTTACCAAAATATTTAATGTGGGACAAACTTCACCACATACTGAACATCATTCTTGTACTGTAAGACTTTATCGTGTATTGCGACCCTCCTGTGAACGGTAAACCTTCACCGCATACCGTGTGACTGTAACGCCCGGACCCTAATTACCTAGAGTCGGTGCATTATTACATAACATTGGCATGATCACGAGAAAGATCAAGTCTCGAAAGACTGATTAGTTTAGTAGCCTTGGAATAACTAGATACATCCATAAATTTTACATTACATCATAAAAAAACATCTTGTCTTCATATCCCCTCATACTATCCCTGCAGGTCATTCATAAATTACTTCTTCATAATCCTGGGAAAAAATAAAACATTGAAAGGGGTGAGCTCAGATGCTCAGTAAGGATAACATTATAGTATAAGCTTTCATAAATAAGCATAAACACATAAGGCAATTTATAACTAAAACAAAAGCCTTTTAAACTTGAACTTCAGCATAAAATGGCAAAGGTAAAATGAAATAATGCCATTTACTTACTCACATGGATATTCTACTAGTCGAATGATCACATGCAATATCAATAACCACTTTCATAATGATGGAATGCATAATTCCAGACTATCATAACCACATAGCCAAGGCCTCGTGCCAAGACTACAAATAAGATTTTGCCAAGGCCTTTTTCCAAGACACTAGTTTGTCTCATGAGACCTACCGATGCATCGAGGAGCTATAGCGGGCTCCACCCGTCACTTATTAGGTCCAATGCATTCCTCATATGAATAGGTTTAAACATAAAATAAACATTCGTATTAAAACTAGCACACGAAATGTCAATACTTTAACCACAAACCATGAATGGTATAAAAATAGAACATCCACAGTCAAACATAACTCATTTGATACAATATGGAAGATTGTATTGTATCACATTAACCTCAATCATGAATAATGAAGGATGTTGACATAGATGAAAATAATCATCAAAACTATTTGAGGGAAATATCCCCCTTTTCTTGAAATCATTTAAAAGTCACACTATTTGTCAAGAAGCCATTTAAAAATAGATTTTTTGAATCAAAGAGTCCCATACCACTTTGAAACTTTTAAAAGGAGTTTTAATTTTAAAACTTTAATGTCCATATAAATAAATCCTTAAAACCATTTTTAAAACATGGACATTAATGAGCAAGATATAGAAGAATAAGTCTTTAAAACATTTTAAAATGGTATTTTGGTTAGAGATTCTAACCAAAAGAGAGACACTTGAATACAAATATTTGAGGTAATCAAAAATTTGTAATATCATGAGAATAAAGGGATTCATGATATACTATGTCAAAGTACATTATATACACCACATATAAGTGATTTGGTGTATATCAACAAAGAAGTCTCAGTTGAATGTAAATTGAGATGAAATCTCTCATAAAGGCCGTATCCTTAGGTTAAGGATAAATCAACGACATAATTATGTGTGAAAAAAATATAAATACACTAAATATGATTGAATATTCATTTTAAAACAATAAAAGGATATTCACACATATTCTTGTAGAAACAACACCAACGAATTGGATGTTTAACTCAACAAATGGTGAAAGAGTTAAAATTACTCTTATCAAATTCATATTAATGACTTGAGAATTATCAATGGAGTGATTATGTGTATCAAAAGTATATCCACAGGAAGGGGAGTGGAAATTATGACATAATCAAATGAATAGTGATTCCACACATAATCTTGGAGTAACATAATCAATGAAATATGCGTAAAGCCGAATGAGTGGAAATTGAAATCTCAAATTCCCTTATCGATATGGTAACTTACGAAACAAACAACCATGAAATAAGGATCATACCATGACTATTTAAATACCCATAAATTAAAGTATATTACACAATGAATAAAATCATGGGTAGTACACATACACCACATGTAATAATTAAGTGGTGAACAATGGAATTCTCACGAAATTAAGAGCGAGATAAGAAACTCCTTACCACGTTAATCAACTGAGTCGTATGGCCAAAAGTTAATAACCACCAAATGATTTACATAATAACATGAATATAAAGATAATCATGATAATATATATCAAATGGCAGTACACAATACACCACTTTCAATAATTTAGTGGCGAACAATGGAAATCTCACGTAATTGAAAGTGAGATAAGAAAATCCCTTACTTGTACTTTTTCCTTGGTCGATGGTAGGTTTACCTCTTGTATAATGGTGAAATAATTTTTATTGAATAATACAAGAATCGTTTAATTTAATATGATATCATATATGATCTTTTAACTTTGATTTGTTAATAATATCTTAGAATTATCGTTATTTCGGGTGTTAACGGGTTCATTTTACTTTATATTCTTTGTTATGTGAGCCATATTCATTATTAATGGGATGTATATTATTCATATCCAGAATGATATCAAGTCCTTAGATACTATTTTTAAATCATCAAATTATAATTATACTTGAATGGATATGATGGACAATGAATCTCATCGCGTTCGTGGAGACGGTAGTCCGTACATACGCACGAGCGACAATATCATTCTTTTGGTATTAAAATAATATATAATTGGATTTTATATCATATATACAGAATCATTATCATGTTATATTTATTATTTACAAGAGTTACACATCATTATTATACCCATCCAAATAATAATATATTGAATAACAATTACACCACGACGTGGAGACGGTAAGTCGTACGTACGCACGTATGCGACATGTTATTCAAAGGATGGATAGAATACTGAATATGGTTGTACCATATTTATAATAACATCACAGTATATATATGATACTGGAGTTATTATTTTATAATGGTAATAACAAAGAAAGAGGAAGTGGAAGAAGAAAGGAACTTAAAACGGGGTGGTGAAAACATTACCACTTCTTCGGGTTCTTCCTTTTGATTTGATCAAAAGGGCTCATTAGGTTGGATTTCTGATCAAACTAAGGCCTCTAGGTTTTAGTTAGGGAAGTTGGGAGAGTATTTGGGAATAGTTTGGCTGAACCAAAAGGCTTTGAAGGTGTAAAGAAATGAGAAGGAGGAGTGCCTTTTTATAAGAGGGGTGAGGGGCACCTTTGGAAAAGCTAGAAATATTAATTTATAATAAATTAATATTCAGTTTCTAATAGCTCCAAAGTTGACTATTCAAAGGTTGAGGTGGGTATAGGTCGAAAACCACTCAACCAATAGAATTTAGACAGGTTTGGGTACTTATATTAACCTTATCTTTAAGTATTAACTCTAAGTTAATTAGTTTCACTTTTACAATGCCTCTTTGTATTTTTATATAATATGGATAATAAACTAACTATATACATCCAAGCGACCCCCAAGTGGTCCATTAATGATGAACCTATCATTATATAAGTATCTTGGCAGAACCGTAGTTTTTTAGGAATTTAATATCAATTAATAATATAATATTTGTTTTAAGAACTCTTTTATGTCAATTTTGACACTATTCAATAGTTGATTTTTGTGAAACTCATAACAGATTGATTACTTCGAACAAAGTCAATTAAATCAATCCTAATATATCATATTATCCTAGAAAATTATTTTAATTCATTAAAAGTTTCATATTATATCTATTTGGGTATTTATAATATCAATTATTTTAATTGTTCACTATTATAGTAATTACTGCATCATCATTGTGTCATAAATAAAATAAATTATTTAATGTCTAAAAATTATAAATAAAACACCATTATGTAGGAAATATTTTTATATTTATAATGAATATTTATAATCGAAAATCCAACATATATAACCCTATGTAAAATTTTTTTTTCTAAAAGATATATGCTTGTGTCATTTTTGTATTCATTTTAACTTAATTAAAATAAAGTGTCATTATCACTTACAAGTGGATCCATGGGGTCCCAAAATCGACCCAAAGATGACCATGGTCGACCATGTATCAACCAATAGGGTTAAGACACGTTTTAGGGTAATTTAGTATTATTATAATATTATTTTTTAACCCTTATTTACCGGATTTACCCTTAACCATGGTAAATAAAATATTTACCGCAGTAATTATTCAAAATGTCTAAAAATAAAAGTTACCTATTTACACAATTTGAACTTCCTGATTCCAAATATTGAATCTATTTTCCTAAATTCAAAACACATAAGTGGAAGAAATTAAATTAAAATTAATTCCCGCTGTCAAAACAAAAAGCGTGTTTTTAAGAGATAATAACTATCAAAAGATTGACACTTGTTTATGTTCGGTTTAATTGTAAATTTATGTCCAATGACCAACATTATATTAAATGGTAAAAATATATTCTAAATATACTTTAAAACTACTAAAATTCATAATTTATCACTATTAATTATTTTGATTAAAAAAGTTGTTTTTAATTAAAATTTAGTAATTTTCACTATTCATCAAAATATGAAAGTTATCCGAAAAGTACCAAAATTTCACCTTAGGCTAAATTAGATATTCCGAATCCAAAAATGAATTCCATTTTGAAATATAAAATATATATAATTTTAAAAAGTAGGTATTAATATTCATAACGGCTAGTTTGATCGGTTGTGGTGTGTGTTAAAACTCGAAGTTGCGTACAACACACGCTACTGTTTTATTCAAAGGAAAGCATACCGTGGAAGCTTGGGATATTTCATTTTAAATTTTTTTTGATGTCTCCATTTAGTCAAAAAGTTTAAAATATTTTATTTAAAAAGTTTTCACTATTAAAAGTTGATAAAAGTGCAATACTGATAATGAATCTGTTCTTGCATTATGACTAAGAAACTCATAACATGGATTCTAAAATTATAAAGATTATATAAAGTTTAAAATTTAGTCAATACTATTCATGACCTCTTTTAATGGATTTTTTTTGTAAGTCAAGGTGTGATTGAACTCGGTGTTGCGTGTAGTGCAATTTATTGAATTATTTTGAAGAAATAACACACTATGAAATCTTGGGGTGTTACATTCTCCCCTCCTTCAATAAATTGAGTCCTCGAAATTTGAAATTGTTCTTCGAAAATAAATGGTTGAAAATAGAAAATATATTTGTGGGAAAACCCACATTGGAAATTGGGTTACTAAAATTTAGTCTTAATATGAGGAAAAGAGAAATGAAAGGGTCACCATCGAATTATGATCTCGATTAGGAGAACATTGGTGGTAATTAGAGAAATATAATTGGAGGAAAAACGTAAATATTTATAGGTAGTGATTGAGGTCATCAATCATAAACAAGTATAAAATTGAGGTCCTTAAACTCATAAATCTATGATGATTTGAAATACCATCGGTCCAACAAAACATAGGGTATTGGGATAACGCATTTTTGACGTTTCAAAATATCTTAGTTGAAATCCCACATCGAAAAATGAATTAATGAGGCCTCTATTTAAAACAAAGAGTGTAAAGTATGAAGATTACCGAAAATAACACATACTAGGGTTCCATGTAGTAAAATATGGATATGGAAGAGAAATCTAACCATCAATTATCTGATGGAGAGTGGTAGAGAACATGGCTATGAAAAGGCCAACAATCCCAAAGCCATAAATTAGTGATGATTTAAGGTACCATCTAGGACAACATTTTTTTTTAAGTTACATTACATAAGGAAGAGGAATTCATTTATGATATTGACTAAGAACATTATGAGATATACTTACATTTTAAGTATATTTTCATTCTTTAATAAATTTCCACCACTAACTCAATTTTTTTTTAAACGATAAGTATTCAAGAAGACTTGGTCACACTGGAAGAGCTAGAATAAACTTCTATAGAATCACATGATCCATGCAGGATAAACCATATATTTACATTGTCTTTGAAGATTAATCAAAACCAAAATGGTTAGTGAATGATCTAATGATCCCCCAAAAGGATATTCATTGAGATAAATATGTACTAATCTTAATTTCTAAAATTAAACCAACAATACCCCAAAGTTAAATAGATACCATTAAATAACCAATTGTCCTTAAAATCCTTTAATATAATCCAAACTAATATTGAAACCCAAAACATAGAAGAATTTGATTATGTAGTCTCCCATGTTACATTGTATCTCCAAATGACATCAAATACTCTTAAAGTCACATACTTAAAAGTAATTAACATCATCACATATTCTCTATTATAGGTTAATCATTTCTATAAATAACCCAAATCACTATAAATCAACAATAAAAACGTAGATAAAAATCCACCATTACTCTACAAATGAAACCTCATTGTATTCTATTTTCCATGGTCATATAGTGTTCCTAACAAAACGAACATCTTCCAAAATAACATTTATCACTTAATCACCAAATCATTTTCCTATACCAAGGGTATTCATTTGATAAGACATAAGAACCCAAATCATCTTATTATTGATCAATAAAATCATTTAACAAAAAAAAATAGTCACACTAACTAGGGACTTCACGTAGTCCAGTGGTAGGCGATAAATCCCAATCGCACCTTGGTTGTGGGTTCGATTCCCACAGCTTTGTCTGACGCGATGGGTTGTCACACGGTCTACGTGTTGTCCTTTTTCAAAAACTATATTTTATAATATTACCAAAATGAGATAAATTCCTCAAAATAACATAATTTAACCACAAATGTTATATCATACTTTTCATTTTCATCCCAAATTATAATAACTTATCATTTTCTCAAACCCCAATGATCATATAAAACCAAATGGTTATTTATACCTATATCCACAAGAGAAGAGACAATTCTTCCTCAAATATCATTCTCACATGGAAAACAGCGGGGTTACAAATACAAGAGAAAATTATTCCAAAGTAAACCCATAAACAAGGAGTGCTAATACGTTTTAAATTTTTCTCCAACCATTTATTTCCACATAGCTTCTTCTTTGACCAAGAAAATATTCTATAGAATAGGACATTCATTCGGGTAATGGCCAGGTCCCCTACATTTATGGAAAATGACTGTAAATGGACTCTTGGGACCATTTTCATCTTCTTCCATAGTACTATTCATTTTTCTTCGGCAATTCTTCACTTTATGTCCTTCCTTCCCGCACGTAAAACATTTCGTTGTCCCATTGAGACACTTTCCTGGGTGTCTCTTTCCACATTTCCTGCATGATGAAAATTGAGGTTTCTTTTCTCCATGGTCTCCATTGCTGGAGATCTTATCATTTATCACCTTTCTCTTCCTTGTTGAGTCTGGGAGTTGGTTAATATATATGTTGTTGATCATATTTTTGGAAAACTGATTTGGCATAAAGACGATATCTTTTACGCCTATCAACATTCCATTTTTTTGCTCATTGCCACCACCATTCCCACCTTGTACATCATTCTCAAAGTTACTATGACTTCCTTGGAATCCAGCCATTGACTAAAACCAGAAAGCATTGTGTGAGTAATAGTAGTCGTAAAATCATTTAGAGATTAAAATGTCACCATATTCTCAATTTGAAACATATTAGGATTAACCAAGGTCATTTACTCTCATCTTATGTATATATTACTTAAATCGGTTTGTAAAGAAAAAGTAAATTATCCTAAGCATATCCCCCGGGAGTGTCGTAACCAAGAGTGCAGCAAGGCCCGTTGTCGTGCACCAGTTCCCGTTCGAGTCTAGCTCAAAGCGGTGTTTTCGGGTTTTACCCCTAGGTACATCTGTGCCAGAGCCGCCTCTACCTGCTCGTATCCAGACAGGGATGTATTTCTCGGAAAACTCACAAAATCTCCACAATACCAAAATTCTAGGAAGTTCTTTTATACTAATACTCAAAGTTCATCTTAGGTCTACGTGCTCTAATCAGAGTTTATCTAAATCTAGCTACCAAGGTTTGTACTAAACTTCCTCTGATACCAACTGTAACGCCCCGACCCTAATTACCTAGAGTCGGTGCATTATTACATAACATTGGCATGATCACGAGAAAGATCAAGTCTCGAAATACCGATTAGTTTGGTAGCCTTGGAATAACTGGATACATCCATAAATTTTACATTACATCATAAAAAAACATCTTGTCTTCATATCCCCTCATATTATCCCTACAGGTCATTCATAAATTACTTCTTCATAATCCTGGGAAAAAATAAAACATTGAAAGGGGTGAGCTCAGATTCTCAGTAAGGATAACATTATAGCAGAAGCTTTCATAAATAAGCACAAACACTTAAGGCAATTTATAACTAAAACAAAAGCCTTTTAAACTTGAACTTCAGCCTAAAATGGCAAAGGTAAAATGAAATAATGCCATTTACTTACTCACATGGATATTCTACTAGTCGAATGATCACATGCAATATCAATAAACACTTTCATAATGATGGAATGCATAATTCCAGACTATCATAACCACATAGCCAAGTCCTCGTGCCAAGACTACAAATAAGATTTTGCCAAGGCCTTGTGCCAAGACTCTAGTTTGTCTCATGAGACCTACCGATGCATCGAGGAGCTATAGCGGGCTCCACCCGTCACTTATTAAGTCCAATGCATTCCTCATATGAATAGGTTTAAACATAAAATAAACATTCGTATTAAAACTAGCACACGAAATGTCAATACTTTAACCACAAACCATGAATGGTATAAAAATAGAACATCCACAGTCAAACATAACTCATTTGATACAATATGGAAGATTGTATTGTATCACATTAACCTCAATCATGAATAATGAAGGATGTTGACATAGATGAAAATAATCATCAAAACTATTTGAGGGAAATATCCCCCGTTTCTTGAAATCATTTAAAAGTCACACTATTTGTCAAGAAGCCATTTAAAAATAGATTTTTTGAATCAAAGTGTCCCATACCACATTGAAACTTTTAAAAGGAGTTTTAATTTTAAAACTTTAATGTCCATATAAATAAATCCTTAAAACCATTTTTAAAACATGGACATTAATGAGCAAGATATAGAAGAATAAGTCATTAAACATTTTAAAATGGTATTTTGGTTAGAGATTCTAACCAAAATAGAGACACTTGAATACAAATATTTGAGGTAATCAAAATTTTTTAATATCATGAGAATAAAGAGATTCATGATATACTATGTCAAAGTACATTATATACACCACATAAAAGTGATTTGGTGTATATCAACAAAGAAGTCTCAGTTGAATGTAAATTGAGATGAAATCTCTCATAAAGGCCATATCCTTAGGTTAAGGATAAATCAACGACATAATTATGTGTGAAAAAAATATAAATACACTAAATATGATTTAATATTTAGTGTAAAACAATCAAAGGATATTCACACATATTCTTGTAGAAACAACACCAACGAATTGGATGTTTAACTCAACAAATGGTGAAAGAGTAAAAATTACTCTTATCAAATTCATATTAATGACTTGAGAATTATCAATGGAGTGATTATGTGTATAAAAATTATATCCACGGGAAGGGGAGTGGAAATTATGACATAATCAAATGAATAGTGATTCCACACATAATCTTGGAGTAACATAATCAATGAAATATGCGTAAAGCCGAATGAGTGGAAATTGAAATCTCAAATTACCTTATCGATTTGGTAACTTACGAAACAAAAAACCATGAAATAAGGATCATACCATGACTATGTAAATACCCATAAATTAAACTATATTACACAATGAATACAATCATGGGCATTACACATACACCACATGTAATAATTATGTGGTGAACAATGGAATTCTCACGAAATTAAGAGCGATATAAGAAACTCCTTACCACGTTAATCAACTGAGTCGTATGGACAAAAGTTAATAACCACCAAATGATTTACAGAATAACAAGAATATAAAGATAATCATGATAATATATATCAAATGGCAGTACACAATACACCACTTTCAATAATTTAGTGGCGAACAATGGAAATCTCACGGAATTGAAAGTGAGATAAGAAAATCCCTTACTTGTACTTTTTCCTTGGTCGATGGTAGGTTTAACTCCTGTATAATGGTGAAATAATTGTTATTGAATAATACAAGAATCGTTTACTTTAATATGATATCATATATGATCTTTTAACATTGATTTGTTAATAATATCTTAGAATTATCGTTATTTCGGGTGTTAACGGGTTCATTTTACTTTATATTCTTTGTTATGTGAGCCATATTCGTTATTAATGGGATGTATATTATTCATATCCAGAATTATATCAAGTCCTTAGATACTATTTTTAAATCATCAAATTATAATTATACTTGAATGGATATGATGGACAATGAATCTCATCGCGTTCGTGGAGACGGTAGTCCGTACATACGCACGAGCGACAATATCATTCTTTTGATATTAAAATAATATATAATTGGATTTTATATCATATATACAGAATCATTATCATGTTATATTTATTATTTACAAGATTTACACATAATTATTATACCCATCCAAATAATAATATATTGAATAACAATTACACCACGACGTGGAGACGGTAAGCCGTACGTATGCACGTATGGTGACATGTTATTCAAAGGATGGATAGAATACTGAATATGGTTGTACCATATTTATAATAACATCACAGTATATATATGATAATGGGGTTATTATTTTATAATGGTAATAACAAAGAAAGAGGAAGTGGAAGAAGAAAGGAACTTAAAAAGGGGTGGTTAAAACATTACCTCTTCTTCGGGTTCTTCCTTTTGATTTGATCAAAAGGGCTCCATAGGTTGTATTTCCAATCAAACTAAGGCCTCTAGGTTGTAGTGAGGGAAGTTGGGAGAGTATTTGGTCAGAGTTTGGCCGAACCAAAAGGCTTTGAATGTGTGAAAAAATGAGAAGGAGGAGTGCCTCTTTATAAGAGGGGTGAGGGGCACCATTGGAAAAGCTAGAAATATTAATTTATAATAAATTCATATTCAGTTTCTAATGGCTCCAAAGTTGACTATTAAAAGGTTAAGGTGGGGATAGGTCGAAAACCACTCAACCAATATAATTTAGACAGGTTTGGGTACTTATATTAACCTTATCTTTAAGTATTAACTCTAAGTTAATTAGTTTCACTTTTACAATGTCTCTTTGTATTTTTATATAATATGGTAAATAAACCTACTATATACATCCAAGCGACCCCCAAGTGGTACATTAATGATGAACCTATAATGATATAAGTCTCTTGGCCGAACCTTAGATTTTTAGGAGTTTAATATCAATTAATAATATAATTTTTTTTAAGAACTCTTTTATGTCAATTTTGACACTATTCAATAGTTGATTTTTTTGAAACTCATAACAGATTGATTACTTCGAAAAAAGTCAATTAAATAAATCCTAATATATCATAGTATCCTAGAAAATTAGTTTAATTCATTAAAAGTTTCATATTATATTTATTTGGGTATTTATAATATCAATTATTTTAATTTTTCACTATTATAGTAATTACTGCATCATCATTGTGTCATAAATAAAATAAATTATTTAATGTCTAAAAATTATAAATAAAATATCATTATGTAGGAAATATTTTTATATTTCTAATGAATATTTATAATCTAAAATACAACATATATATCCCTATGTAAAAATTGTTTTTCTAAAAGATATATGCTTGTGTCATTTTTGTATTCATTTTAACTTCATAAAAATAAAGTGTCATTATCACTTACAAGTGGATCCATGGGGTCCCAAAATCGACCCAAAGATGCCCATGGTCGACCATGTATCAACCAATAGGGTTAAGACACGTTTTAGGGTAATTTAGTATTATTATAATATTATTTTTTAACCCTTATTTACCGGATTTACCCTTAACCATGGTAAATAAAATATTTACCGCAGTAATTATTCAAAATGTCTAAAAATAAAAGTTACCTATTTACACAATTTGAACATCCTGATTCCAAATATGGAATCCATTTTCCTAAATTCAAAACACAGAAGTGGCAGAAATTAATTTAAAATTAATTCCCGCTGTCAAAACAAAAAGCATGTTTTTAAGAGATAATAACTATCAAAAGATTGACACTTGTTTATGTTCGGTTTAATTGTAAATTTATGTCCAATGAACAACATTATATTAAATGGTAAAAATATATTCTAAATATACTTTAAAAATACTAAAATTCATAATTTATCACTATTAATTATTTTGATTAAAAAATTTGTTTTTAATTAAAATTTAGTAATTTTCACTATTCATCAAAATATGAAAGTTATCCGAAAAGTACCAAAATTTCACCTTAGGCTAAATTAGATATTCCGAATCCAAAAATGAAGTCCATTTTGAAATATAAAATATATATAATTTTAAAAATTAGGTATTACTATTCATAACGGCTAGTTTGATCGGTTGTGGTGTGTGTTAAAACTCGAAGTTGCGTACAACACACGCTACTGTTTTATTCAAAGGAAAGCATACCGTGGAAGCTTGGGATGTTTCATTTTAAATTTTTTTTGATGTCTCCATTTAGTCAAAAAGTTTAAAATATTGTATTTAAAAAGTTTTCACTATTAAAATTTGATAAAAGTGCAATACTGAAAATGAATCTGTTCTTGCATTATGACTAAGAAACTCATAATATGGATTCTAAAATTATAAGGATTATATAAAGTTTAAAATTTAGTTAATACTATTCATGACCTCTTTTAATGGCTTTTTTTTGTAAGTCAAGGTGTGATTGAACTCGGTGTTGCGTGTAGTGCAAGTTATTGAATTATTTTGAAGAAATAACACACTATGAAATCTTGGGGTGTTACAGTGACTTTTAGTATGTGTACTACTTCTCTTCCACCTGTAATGATCTATTCTGTGTACCACAACTCCTTCTATGTCGAACCATCAACATTCTGCGTATGACACACCTTTACCATGTATTGTTTCTACAAACCATTTTTTACAGCATTCCACATACTGTATTCCTTCACCATGCACCGTTCTTCATAATACATACCTTCACTCTTTATTGTCATTGTGAACCATTTTTGGTTTTTTGCACTGCTCCACATACCATTTCTTCTACTAAGTATGCTGTCATGAACCGTTTCCTGAAAATGGTACATAGTCCAGCTCTAAAGTATGTGGTTTCCTTCCTTTGCTGATTTCCTTCACCATTCAGAATCTCATACACTGTTATACAGACATCATTCCATTTACAAAAATAAAATCCTGATTTTGAGGTTAAACAATTTAGAAACCACTAGGAAATGGCATTTGGAAAGAATACCCATTCTAATTCACTATCATATTTTTTCTTCAACAATCATCATATTTTTTCATGAACCTTATCTTTCATGAATCCCTTCAATAATCATATGTCTTCCAGCAACATCAGTATTTCTATTTAATGCTAAATATGACTGGCATAATCTTCTCACCTTTGTTTGATCACTCTTAAATCTTGAAATCTCTACATGATCCCTCATGAAATGATGTATGTATCTTAAGTTAACTCTTTAAGATGGTTTTGTTGTTATATACAATGTACCACCTTTGATACATGTATTTTGAACTTAAGATCAGTTTAACAATTTTCTGAATTACCACTATCCATAACTTTGGAGTTCTACTTAATCCCCTTCTTTAATTTGATCTTCATTGATAACTATTGACAGCAAATACAAACTTATACACAAAGTGGTCCCAACACTCAGTTGGTGTGAGAGTAGGTTTTAGTTATTTTTAGATTAGTGGTTATGAAAAATACGAGGATATAACTTATGATAACATATGATGAACAAAAAGTGATATATGTTTGATATAAGAGTGTTATATGTTGATAAGAAGGTGTCACAATTTAGGAAATATCATAAATTATTTTAATGATTATATAATTGGTCAATCTAAATATTGTATCTTGATTCTTACACAATGATTTTTTATATTATTTAATGGATAGAAACATGAGTAATCATATTAAAAATTAATATATTAGATAATTAAAATATTATTATCTTTATAAATTGAATATCATGGGAGATGGAATGAAAAATCTTGTTGATATACTCCTGAAGCTATCTTAGGTAATGAATCATACTATGATTAAAAATGAGAAAAATAGAGAATAACACACTCTTTATTCTTTAATTATTCAATATCCACCTTATTTCATTATGTACTCTAGTTTACTAGTTTTCAAGAAATGGATTATTAGATCTATTTTTTCCATTCTCTAGTAATCATAGCATGAAAAAGTTCTCCTAAAGATGTATCATTTGGAAGACGAAGTATACCAATGGTGGAATCTTATTGCGAATAAGAGTTAAGAGGATGAAATTGAATTCAGGTAATGGTAAGTGTTTAAGGGGTTATTTTTTAGAAATTAATTTCCCTTTACTCTTAATATAAAAATTTAAAGGGAATCCCTAGAGTTTAACTAGAAGGATGATGAATCAAATAGTACCTATGATGAAAATTTCACATGACTTTTATTGTATTCATATGGTTTTATCATTGACCATGAAATAAATATTGATTATTTATTTTTTATTTCAAACACAATACTCTATAAGGAATTGTCCATAAGGGGATATAGTAGCTATGAATAAATGTTTTGATTTTATCTGAAGGTAGAAATATAGATTGTATATTCTAATCATTATCATGGTTCTTATAAGAAGAGAATGATAATGTTTTGAGGAAATTATAATAATAAAACCCATAGAGTAAAGAAAATTAATCTTCCTTTATGATATAATTATAGAAATAATCATGGGGGAAGTTCCCTTAAGGGGACTGTTAAATTTTTTAAGTGTGAAAAATAGGTATTCAAGCAAGTTAATAACGAAGATATATAAAAATAAATTCCCATGAAATGAATTCAGGGGGAGCTGAACCGAATTCACCACCCACACTCTAATTCTACAAATACAATGACTGTGAAAATTATGACAAGCAATGCATAGATCAAAGTTTTAATGATGAAAATCGATATCAATAACCTCTTAATCCATAAGAAAAATAGAAAGCTCATGTGATCAAAAATACAAAAGTGGGTCATTGGAATGAAGTGGTGAAAGGTACCATTATCATCTACTCTAGAACTACAAATTTTTCATTTGATTCTAGTTATAACCACTCTTTTATATTTCAATATTTTTCCAAGGGTATCACATCAATAACTTAATTATTAGATGTTGGATTACTGATGAAAACTCATAATGGTATGATGATTGCATCTCAAATATATAACTCCAATATAATAAAACATTATGGGAATATACTTCCATAAAATCCTGTGATTATCAATCTAGTTGAATTTGATATGGTTTTGGGAATGTATTTCATTTTCTTATATAGATCACATAATAATTGTTAAGGAAGGTAAGTCATATTTCATATTCTAAATAAATCAATTATTTTTTATCATTACAATGATGAATATGATCTTCCAATGGAAACTATTCAAATTTTATGGGTTTTATAACCTATTCATAAAGGGAATCTATCTCAATTGGTTAGGGAGAAACTCAAAATTAGTGATATGTTTATTGTGATGAAATATGACAATGTATTTCATGAATATTTTCCTAGTATTACATTGAATCATGAAGTTGAATTTTTAAAAGAACTCATACATGGTGTTATTTATAATTCACATACTCCTAATCAAGTGGTCGTAAAGTTGTAGGAATTGTAGAAGAAACTCTGTAATAATCTTGAAAGGTTATTCATTCATTTATGTGTCACTATAGTGTTCATCAAAACTTTTTGTTAAAAATAAATATTGTAAATGAATATTTTCATTAATTATTATGAAATTAAGAATATTTGTATCATGAAAAAGTATATTCCACCCTAAATTGATGATTTGTTTGATAAACCAAGAGGAATTAAATGATTTTCAAAGATTTACCACTGTTATAGATATCATCAGTTATGGGTTAAAATGGAGTAAATATCCTATACATCATTCCATAATAAGTATGTGCACTACAAATTTATTGTGATTCCATTAGGACTTACCAATTACCATGTTATCTTTAAGGATATAAGTAATAGTGTCTTTAGAGATTGCCTTGATTAGTATTTTTTTAGTATTTATAGAAGATATTATTATATATTCCAAGAGCATCGAAGATAATGAATATTTTTTAAAGATTGTGTTTAAGACCATGTGGTAAGGGAAGTTGTATTAAAAAGTTGATAAATATGAATTCTATACATAGAAAGTATCATTCCTGGGTTATGTAATTACAATAGAGGGTATATTGGTGGAGCACTCAAAGATGAATGTTATTTAAAAATTGATCAAACCATCAAATGTGATCAAAATATATATCCTCATGAGGTTGGATGGGTAATATTAGTGCTTGGTGATAAATTTTTCATGCTTATATATTACACTGACCAAGTTGAGGTGGAAGGGATCCATGTTTCTTTGGACTAATTAATATGAAGAAAATTTCAAGAAGCTAAAGAGAAATTTTGTTAATGCACCATTTCTCACACAAACCTATAGTGGATAAGGTTTGTTTTATTAATATAGATGCATTAAAAATGTACTAGAATATATTCTCATATATAATGACATGGTAGTAACTTATGCCTCACAATAATTGAAGGTTCACATAAAATATTACCTGACTCATTATTTGGAATTGGCAGTGGAATTGTTTTTTGAACACATGGAGGCATTATTTATATGTTGAAAGGTTTGAAATATATATAGAATATAAAATCATGAATTATATATTCATGTATACAAAGATGAATATGTATTAGAGGAGATGGTTGGAACTGATTAAAAATTATGATTGTTCAATACATTAAAAATATGGAAAGGAAAATAAGTTGGTTGATGCATTGACTTGGAAGGCTCGGGCTAGCTTATCTATGATGAGGGTTTAAAGAGATCTAATACTTATGGGTTTGAAAGGGATGGATCCTAAAATTATGATATAAGGTGATAAATCATATCATTCCTAGATGAATGTTCTACCATATATTCATGGGAATATTAAATAGGTTCAGAAGGAAGGTTTAGAAACTGAAAAAGAAGGTATGGAATGTTCCTATGTTTAGTCATGATAGTGATGTATTGATAAAGTTAGGCAATAGAGTATGTGTCCTTTCAATACCATAATTGGAGGAGATGTTGGATGATGTTCATTGGTCAAAATTCATTATATATCCTAGAAGTATGAAGATATATAAAGATATTAAATAAAATTTCAAGTGGGATAACATTAAATATGTATTTAGAAGTATATATCATGGTTCTTGGTATTCAAACAAGTTAAGGACAATATATATAATTCTAAAAAGTTATTACAACCTTTACCCATACCTAAAGAGAAATGGGATAACAACATCATGGATTTCATTGTGGGGTTCCCCATGACATCTAATGTGAACAATGATATTTTGGTAGTAGTATATCACCTTATAAAATCAACACATTTAAATACGATAAGATAAACTTTATCTCTTGAACATCTCATTAGGTTATATGTTAAGGGAGTGGTAAGGTTTCATGGAGCACCACTCTCAATCTTATTTGATCAAGATATGAGGTTCAAATCAATGTTCTAGATAATTATTTAGCAATATTTGATTATAGAGTTGAGATTCATCACTATATATCATTCTCATGTAGATGGTTAGCCTAGGGAGACTATCCAAACCCTAGAATATATGCTGAGAGATTTATTTATGGATTTCAAATGTCGTTTATGATCAACACCTTCCTATAGTTTAATTTACAGGCAAAAATATCATTCACTTGAGTATTCAAATGGATACTTTTGAATTCATATATAGAAATAAGTTTATAATTCCCACATGCTGGGATAAAGTTGGGAACTGAAAGTTATTGGGACCTGAGCTAGTTGAGAAAATGATAGAGAATGTTAGAACCATTCAGAAACACCTCAAGGAAACTCTGAGTTGATAAAAAATTTATGTTGAAAATCATCAATGAGATCTACTGTTCAAAATTAGTCATAAGGTATTCCTTAAAATATCTCCATAGAATAATTTTATGATATTTGGAAAGATGGAAAAGCTAATACCAAGTTATATCAGTCCCAATGAGATTCTTGGTCACATTAAGAAAGTGTCTTATCTTAGGGTTCTTCCTCCGAACCACTCTAAAGTTCATGATGTGCCTAATGTATCTATTTTAAGAAAGTACATACTATATCATTAACAAGTACTAAACTCATAGTTTTTACCAATATAGAATAATCTTTTTATAAGGATATACCAATAGAAATATTTTATCATAGAGATAAAGTGCTACATAACAGGACTACTTACCTAGTTAAGGTTCTATAGAGGAATCATAAATTCAAGGAAGTAACATGTGAACCTATGGATGTGATGAGGTAGAGTTTTTCTAAGTTGTTTGTACAATATTTATGGAATTTTAATGGTAAACTTCCTATAATTTAGGGTAGAATGTAACACATTGATATTTTATAATATATTTCTATTTAATAAAAAATGAGTTCAATATCTTGTGAATATCATACCCTTAAACTTATTTGAATAATTATAATAAATTATAAAACTAATTAAATTATATGCTATCTAAATGGAATATAATTGTTAAAAATAATTTTGAATTCATTTAAACAATATTATTGAATTTAATTCAATTTTTAGTAATTAGATATAAGTTGAAATAAAATCATTTTATGATAAAGAAGATATGTCTTATCTGAAAAATAATTTTATGCATCCAATGTGTTTTTATCCTAATCCAAATCCAAATTTTTATCTAAATAAATTAAATCCATAATTATTTATGAAATATTTTAATGAATTTTTTATATAATATATGTGATATAATATTTTAACATTCATTTAACGGTTGTTAATAGTCATGGGATGAGAATAAATTTTGCGTTATGATTCAAATACATGTAAGATCCCAACTCAGGATCTAACTAACCAATGCTCTGATCCGGTGGGTCAAATGGACTCAAGAGTACCTCCTCGTAGTCTAGAGGCTTCTGACTAGTATTGAATATCTAAAGTGTTATAGTGTGGAAACTAAACCCACATATCAGAGTGGAATAGTAGATAAGATAAATAAATAGACAATAGAAAAAGATTATAAAAGTAGACACTATGAAAGATGGACCAGTAACCCACCACAGAAAATAGTAGAATATAACAGATATAATGATAAGATAAAAAATTTTAAATTTCCATGAATCTATAACAATAACAAAATCCAATGGGTTGAGTCATATAAAATGTGATGTAATGGAATGTTGATATATAAAAAGGGGAAACAGGGGACTAGAATATACAATATTCTATACAAAACTAAAAAAAGAACAAAGCTTGACCAGAATCTCAAGTACATGTTTTCGCTTCTGCAATGATGCTCCATACTAAAATTTAACAATATATAATTTCTATAGTATGGTGTTTTCCCTTATCCATACCTGCAAACATATAATGTACTCTGGTGTTAAAGGTGACCCGAGTAGGGTGGGAGATAAATTTCCAGTAAGACACCATCAACGGTGTCTAGAAATAATACAGCATGTGTATATAAAAATATAAGTGTCCAAGTATAAGGAATAATAATATATATAGAATAAATAAATACTAGTGGGATCATGTTATAAAAGGGCATCGGGTTGGCTCTACTTGCTTCGACATAGTTTAGGTGGAGTCTGATCAGTAACCACATATATATAGTATATTTATATAATGAATCCTCGTATATTCACTATATACGTGAGGACGTAATTATCCATATACATGGATAATAGGTGATGGTTGGACCCGCCGCATAACATAGGCATCCATAACCAGTCTAACAAACTAATAAGCTCAAGAAGAGGGTACATGCACTGAATCTCATAATGAATGTCCGACTTCATTCTCAACACTTGAGATAGCTGGGGTGAGTGCTCATGCCCAATTTCTTAAATTAAAGAATGCGGAACATTAATAACATCACCCAGATAACAATATAATAGTTATAGATATCATTCTCAACACCCGATGTAAGGGAGAGTAAAACATCATCCCCATTAATTCCCTTAAACATCATTTCATAGCCAATCTCAATGTTGTAATCATAATAATATAATAAACTGAGGGATCTAATCATAATAATTATAATCATCAAGCCCAAAATACATATGGGTGTAATAGTTCATATAATCATCAAAATAATCATGAATCAATTGGTGTGGCCTTAACAACCATTAGTATTTATTTAATTAATCCATTTAATTTGTTTAATAAATGTAAACCATCCTGAAGTAATCCATTCAATATAATCAGTCCCTTTCATTATCCAATGAATGATAATTCTATATCATGATTAGCCAAGCACATATGAGGTTTTTCCCCACTAATTAATTATATATATGAGTGGTAGAAACAATTTACACTCCAAGAATAACACAGAGAAGGTGTTCCAGTCATTTAATCATTTAATATGATGGGGTGTTTCATGTCAGCACATGAAAGGGGTGGATATGATTGAGTTTTACATTTTTTAATTTCCCAAAATTGATCATCGAGAGTATATTAACATGTGAAAATTATTTAGAATAAAATAAATCATTTATAGGAAACGTGTGACCAAGATCTATGTTTGTTAGAAAGGAGAGGCTATGAAAATAATTTTACTCTTATGGAAAATATCTACACCACCTACCTTAGGGTCATGGATGACTCCTTGTTCGATATCAGCTTTATATTCAAAGAAGTTTTGAAGAAAAATAAATAATGGTCCAACACCCTAGAAATAGGGAAAATAAGTATCCACCTAAATAAAATAAGAGATATGAAGATAAAATGTGCAAGGAAGTAATAGGATTCGAGATCATACCTCTAGTTATTCAACTATTATGACAGAACATGATTTAGATTTTGGATCGAAGAGAAATGGTGATCCCTAGATAGAGGAAGAAAAAGAATCATGGGAGAAGAAATTGGAGAGACATCCATTTCAAATGAAGAAAGTAAGAAGGGTTTAGGTTTTTTTATATCATTAAGGGTATTTTGGTAATTTTAACATCAAAATTGGGGGTGCACAATTTGGATTAATGGTTTGGCCACACGATTTGTCCACTCCTTGCAAAAATTGTGCTCCCTTTACAGTAAAAAGAGGGGCCCTACATGGTTAAGGGGCACAGTTTCACTAACCATGCACAAACTATGCGAAAACCCACTATCAAGATTGTATGAAATTTCAAACAAGAATAAACATTGGGTTACATGGTTATAGAAAAACCATTCATCCCCTACTTCTCAAAAGTTTCCATAAATGGTTACCCCACATGATTATTATTAATTGTGTGGTAACCATAAAACATACCATGTTTTCCCATTTTCTAGAACTCTAGTCTCCAAACAAGATTTACACACTCTTGTGACCTTCCTTAGGTCATAATTCACATTTTACATAATTAACAAAAAATATATTATGAAAACAAATGATTTGAAACTTCATGAAATAAAAGGTTGTTACAACCTCTCCTCCTTAAAGCAATTCTTTCCCAAAATGGCCTTATGAGGGTAAAGAGATATGATCAGAGAAAATATACGACCAATGAGCTTGTATATCAACTTCATACTCCCAGTTCTTGTCTTGTACTCCATCCAACCAAATATATTTTTTTATTAAGAAAAATACTTTTAGGTAAAAGTGAGAAACCAATCCAAACATAGAAAGATAGTCCAACCATAGAAAGACAATCAAACAGTACGATACGAAATAGAAGAATCCATGAATTTCAATTTTATCCTTTTAGATATTTTACCTCTAAGTAGCATCCCTTGGAGACCATCATCCTTCTTGTCCCAATCAGCATTATAGAGGTATTCATATTTTTCAACCATATTTTCCCACGATTGGATAATCTCTTCTACAGTAATATTCTGCTCATTGAATCCATTTTCTATAATTCCAAGTTGTTTATTGGCCTAGGCGCCCTTCTCTTTAGAGAGGCTGTCCTGGAATAGACTCCCTACCAGCCTGTCAAAATCCACCTGCGTGGTGATGACCTCCATTCCCTTTCCTGATAATTTTTCATTTCAGTCAAGGATATCTTCCCAATCATCACATTCCATTAAAGATTTCCCACTTAGGTGTGTATTTGTTGTCGTTGACTCCTTAACTTCATTCTCCAGATCAATTGTACATGGTTCAATTACAGGTGATTCAAGCTCTAAGGAATTTATCCCCACCTGCTTCGAAACCTCCTAAGGGATTTTTCTTTTACTGGAGGATCTAGTGACCATCATACTAGGCAATAAAGAGTAGTACTTCTACTTCCATGTCCTCCGAGAGTGTTTTATGAATCCTATCGAGTCTATGATGGTGTTTTTTTTCTTCTTTGAGGAGAATCAGATCAATTCCTCTTCCAGTTTCATTTGTTATCGCTGACTCTAGGGGAAGTTCTTGTCTTTCACTCATTCATGATTCTATTGAACTTATAATAAAGGAACTAACCCTCCTTCAGGTGTCTTCATGCTTCGATCCAAAATATGAACACGATAGTCCTGAAAGGAAGCATCCATCTCTAACTCAACCTCATTAGGTTGGAATATGTGGGATGAGTCTGGATAATATTAGTTTGGATGAGATACATGAAATATATCATGCATAGACTAGTATATCTAAGTAAGTTCTATCTAGTAATCCATTTGTCTGATTCATTTCAAAACATCAAAGGGTCCAACAAATCATGGAGAAAGCTTAGCCTGCATCAGATGTGTTGATGCCCTAAATTAGGGAAAATATCAAGAAGACTCATTCTTGAACCTCAAACTCAAGAGGCTGTTAGTGTCACTTAGTATAAAAATTATCTCTAGACAAATCTATTATCATATGTTTTTTGATCAAATGGAATTTTTTTGAAGTATCCTGGATAATATGAGGTCTAAGTAAAGTTCCATATCTTTCTCCTAACTGGAACATAGGTGATAGAAAATGACTACCATATTGGGATTCATAAGGATTTATATGAATAATATCCTGAAAGATATTATTATAAGAGAACTCAAAATGGGTATGTATTTCTCCCAATAATCCTTGAAGTCAAGGACACATGTTGGATGAATATCCTATAACACTTGAATTGTAATCTTTGTCTGGATATCAGTCTGAGGATGATAGGACATGCTCACAAGAACCTATTTACACAACGTCTCCTGCAACCCCTACTAAATCCAAGATGTGAATCGAGTGTCCCTATGTGATATGATAGATTGTGGATATCCCTGAAGATATATAACAAACTTGATGAATATACTCATAAGATCATCTACTGAGAAGGTCTGTCGAACATGTAAAAATTGTGTGACCTTCGTCAAATGATCAATGACTACCCAAACTATACCATTTCCTCGAGGTGATCTGAGTAAACCATTCATGAAATCCATAAAAATATTGTCCCATTTCCATTCCAGAATATACAATGTCTATAAAAGTTCATTTGATTGATAATGTTTCACTTTCACCTACTAATAGGTGGACTATCAAATGATAAAACTAGAAATATCCCATTTCATAGAAGGAAAATAATATTATCGATGTAAGTATCAGTACATCTGGGTGACACTAGGATATACTTCCCATGCTGAGGCATAAATTTACATCATCAACTCCTATCTGATGTCAGCCAATACCCAATCATTCCCACAAAATCATAGGGTCTCGTCATCATCCATTCTCTAACCAAAAGATGAATTTTCTTCTGAGATACTTTCCCTTAGGAATAGGCCCTTGGGATATAAATTTTACCTCATTATTACTTGTTCTAGATGAGTAAATTTCACTACCATGGCTGATAGGATAGTCTTCCCATGATCCTCCTAAACCTCAACATGCATCTCTAACAAACATTCATGTGTTTCCATTCACTACTAGCCTCTAGAACCTCCTATGTTTGAGTATTCTAGCTCAGATAATTTCCTACAAAATTTTCTTTTATAGGAACATAAACAAGCTCAAAATTTAAGGATTGAAGGTACTCATCCCATATGTGCAACTTGATAGTAATATCACACTTCGTAAAGACTTACCTAAGTCTTTTATGATCAGTGAATACCACAAAACACTATCCTAGTAGATAATGTATCCAATGACATAATTCATGGACTATAGTAGCTATCTTGAGGTCATGCATTGGGTAATTCCACTAGTGAGGCATCAACTTATGAGACCCATACACAATGAATTGCTTATCCTGCATCAAAACAACTCCCATCCCATTACCTGGTATATCATAATCAACTATATAGCTCTTACCTAGCTCTGGTAGAATATAGATTGGTTTTGAAGATAATATTCCCTATAACTCATAAATGGATACTTCCCAAGATTCATACCATATTAGTTTAACAACCTTTTTAGTAATATTGGTAAGACGTATTTCAATGTGTGAGAAATCCTAGATGAAGCTTCATTAATATCCATCCTACCCGAAGAAACTCTAGGTGTCAAAGACATTTTCTGGATGCTCCAAGGAATCTATGACTCTCACTTTCTCTTGGTATACTAAAATTCATGATTATGAGATTATATGACCCATAAAGTGCACTTTGTTGATCCAAAAGTGGAATTTACTAAGCATAGAATAAATATGATGCCTATTAGTGTATTCAGCATGATTTCACGATTTTTTTCATGGTCATGCTAAGATCATTAATACACTAAGAAATCATCCACAAAGACTACCTAGAGTGAATCCAGATATGGGTGGTACCCCAGATTCATTATACCCATAAAAACCAAAGGTGTGTTATGACATTGAGTGACATGACTAGGTACTAATAGGGACCATATATCTTCTTGAAAGTTGTGTGAGGTATGTATGATGACCTAAAATTCACCTAATGATAGGTCGATTACAAGTCAATATTTGAAACCACTCTCGCTCATCTAAGGTAATCAAAGAGGTATTCTATTAGAGGAAGTGGATACTAGTTCGTTTACATGAGATGGTTCAATCAATGATAATCCATGAAAATCCTATGGGAACCATTCTCCTAGGTAAAAGGGACTAATGAACCCCAAGGTGATGTTTTGGGGCATATAAATCCTTTAGCCTCTTCATCCTCCAACTGTTTCTTGAGCTCTATAAACTGAGTAGGTTTTATCTTGTATGGAGGAATGAACATTGGTGCTGCTCCTAGAACTAACTCAACAGCGAATTTTACTCT
Organism: Viscum album; assembly: GCA_963277665.1. Classification (NCBI taxonomy): domain Eukaryota; kingdom Viridiplantae; phylum Streptophyta; class Magnoliopsida; order Santalales; family Viscaceae; genus Viscum; species Viscum album. Next base: position 369,275,039 of record OY728160.1, on the reverse strand, counting down.
CTCACTAGAGGTAGCATAGGAAAATTTCAAGTAATATGTCCCTAAAACGATCCAATAAAGGAGGAATAATAGTGGATCATAACCCCTGATCATCCAATAAAAAATTGGAATCTTGGGTTATCACTCCACCATCCTCTTCAGCTTACTCCTACATGAGCCAAAATAAAATCACATTCTCCATTATAAACATACCTACTACCCTTTGGTGATGTAAAAGTCACCCTCAAATGATTGTATTCAATATGATCTCAATAGGAAACTAACTAGTCCATCCTGATGATTACAGTAAACCCTGAATTATCAAGGATAAAGTGATCCCATACAAAAAATACATCTTCCTATATCAAGGGGAAAATATTTACAAAGGCATGCACTCTCGGATTGGGTACCCAACGGTGTACCATGCATCATCACACCACAAAAGTGTTTTATCTCAAGGCCTAGACTCTCCATAATCATATCATATATAAATAAATGTGATTCACCTATTTCATATAAGGAAGACACTAATGTAAAGGATATTCGAATATTAACTTTAACGGTAGATGGTCTTGTGATCTGCTCCTTCAGCAGAGGCTACACTGCATGTAACTGGCCTACACTGCAACCCTGAGTCATAGCTTGACCTCCCTAAGAAATCCCACTCTACTGGTGCGGTTAGTCCTAATTCTGACCACCTCTTCCACAACCCCCTCCGAAAACTGAGAAGTGGGTGGTATTTTAGATGCCTTCATAATGAAATACCATCATCTGTACTTAAAATTTTCAAAACGGTATAGATCCCTACTCACTAGGAACTGAGGTAAGTAACCTATATAATCACTCAATATTACCCATCCTTTTTTAGCCTCTTGATTCCATTGGATCTTGTAAGAACTGGGGTTTTTTATGTCTTGGATTCCTATTCAAATGACATATTAGGAAATAGTCGGTACGAGGAGTCTGACTAATGCTACCCCCATCAGAACCCTCAAAGTGACGCTTTCACCCACTAGAAGAACTACTGGTGGATCTTGGTGTTGAACATCCCTAGATTACACCATCATCTTCCCTCAAATTTCAATCCATAATAAGGGAATGTTGGACTTTATTATAAATATTAGTCATCCTAAAAACATTAACATACGATTTCATGATGTACACCAACCCATCCTCAATTTTCCAGGCAGTCATAATATCATCACTAGATAGAGTCAGCAAGAACCACTACAGCTTAGTAAAGAGATCAGAATAGTCCATGATAAACATATCTCTCTACTGAAAGTTTATAAACTCTTTATCTTGGTCATCCATCAGATATTGAAGAAATAATTAGTCATAAAAGATCATCTGGATGTCCATTCGTAATATATCTCAATGTTGATCTTCATAGGTAATTGCATCCCAAAATCTCCTATAAAAATTGCATAACATATAATCAACATGTTTCACCCTCCTATATGGAGGTTTCTTCAAATAGTTAAAGATAGGGAGCATGGCCTCCAACCACGAATCTATATTATGTGGTCCCCAATCCCCTAAAAAGGTGGGAGGATGATGCTACTAAAACACATGAGTCAACCCTTCCATTGTCATATAAGGTCAATAAATACTTTAAATATTTTTCATAATTCAGAATAAACCCTCTTAAAACTAGGCATAGATGCCCAAACTAAGAATAATAGGTGGGGAAATCGGTGGCACTATAGGATGAACCACTACTAGCTCAGGTCCCACCACCTATGATGCATGGTTATAACTGCCTTCAGGGCATATGACTCTAGTATTTCATGGATTCATGATAATACAATGCCAAATACACACCTCAGAAAAGAAATTAACAATTGGAAGGATCACATATAGATAACTAGGGATGGTACATAACCTTCTAAAGAATAGATCATGCCACTATGCCTACAACAAAAATTAAGTCTAGGTGATAGAGAAAGACCATAATATTCCATAATAATGTAAGAGACACCCAATTGCCTACCAGTAAGTTCGGTTTTGGGTCTAGGTCTCGTATCATACATATAAGATGACCATTTCTTAAAAAATTCATTTTAATTGAAAATTTTCATTGTTATGTATTTAAATCTATTTAAATGGTTGAGTTATATGGATCAACAATTCCAATTTTTAGGGGTCCATACTTCTTATAAACTGCAATGTGGCATCCAATTAATCTTAACCATAAAATGTTTCATCACATGCAACCAATGGTCCATGGTTCAATGTTCCATAATTGACTACCCATGTTGTTTTCTACAACCTATGCCAGAAAATGCTGATAGGTTAAGGAAGAAACATTAAGTGTCATTTATTCTTTCTCATCCCTAGAAAAAACATCGCCACATTTCCATATATAATAATCAGACACTAACTATATGAAATAGGCAAGTTCATGTTGACAGTAAACATGGAATGGAATATTTTATGACATATTAGACCTAAGGTTCCTATAATAATGAATGAGATGTAACACCATCATTTCATTATGAAAATGTAAAATAAATCAAATTACAATAACACACATCATAATAAGATCATAATACATGTGTGTCACCAAACAGTGAAGTCATATCAACTTTAACATGCATAAACAACTACTACAAGAACCAATCCCATGTAATTTGGGATCCCTTGTACTTAGGATAGTTATGCACAGACATAGGTTTATTATCAAATTCCATAATATCTTAATATCCTGCATAATTACCAAACAATAAGACAAATCAAAATAAGATATGATACCACTTCATAACATCCTGAACCAGGATCCACTTAACCTGTGCCTTGGCTGATGGGTCGCATGGCCTCAAGTGCACCTCCTCATATTTTAGAGGATTCTAACTGGTAGAAATGATCTAAGTTGGTACATAGAGGAGGCTTTACCCTCATATTAGAGTGACATAGTGGATAATATAAATAAATAGACAACATCATAAGCATATATATATAGACACTATGAAAACTTGACCAATAACACACCTTAGTAGAAAGCATAATGATACATATATAATATACAATTGAAGAAGTGTAAATAACTAAGAAAATATAATAATAACAAAATCCAACAACCTGAGTCATATGGAATTTTATATCATGGAATTTGGTATAAATATAGTAAAATATGGGAATATATATATATAATATGCTATACAAAACTACCAAAAAAAATATTGATCCACTAGAATCTTGAGCATATTCTTGGTCCCCTTCTCTCGTTATATATACTATAATCAAATAATATCAAATACCTATAGTAGGGTGCTTTCCCTTATCCATACATATAAACATATAATCTGCTCGGGTACCAAAGGCATCCTGAGTTGGGTGTGAGATAAAATCCATATAGTACACCACCAATAATGTCTTGAAATAATCTCGCCTATGTATATAGAAACCTCAGTTTATAGTTATAAGTAATAGTAAAAAATTATGAATAAATAAATACTAGAAATCTCAAGTTCAAATATAACACCTGGATGGATCAACCTGCTTTATCATAGGTTTGATAGAGTCTGATCAGTAACCATATATATATATATTAATAATATATATATATTACATTTATATTTTGTATCCATATATATTTACTAAGTATGTGAGGATGTAAGTAGCCATATACCAAGATATTAGGTGTTGGATGGACTCAGGGTGTAACACAGGCATCTATAACAATTCTAACGAGCTAATAGGATCAAGAATATGGTAAATGCCTTGATTCTCATTCTAGTGTGAGATATCATGCTCAACACTCAAGATAGGTGGGGTGAGTTTTCATGCCCAACACCCAAAATGGAGGAACATGGAACATCATGCCCATCACCCGTATAATAATATAACATTGAGAGATGTCATTCTCAACACACAATGTAAATTAGAGTGAAACATCATGCTCAAAAATTACCTTAACCATCATTCCATATCCAATTTTAATGGTGTAATCATAATAATGTAATAAACATATGGATCACCTCATTATCATTATAACCATGAATCCCAATATATATATGGGTTTCAAAATTCTTATAATCTATAAATTAAGAATGAATAAATTGGAGTGGCCTTTCATCCTATTATTATTTATTCAATTAATTTATTTAATTTAATTAAGAAAGTCAAAAATCATGAATCAATACAGTCAATATAATAAATCCATTTCATTAACCATGTTATGGAAATTCCATCTCATGATAAGAAAAACACTTAGGAGGTTATTTAGAAACTAAGAGAATATATATATGAGTCGAAAAAAGTTTTAGAGTGGTATTCAGAGTAGGCATATTCACCATAGTAGAGCTATATGATTTGGAAGAATGAGAGGGTATGTCATTTTTCATCAGTACCAGGCCTGTGCATCTATGTACAGGACATCTAGCCAATCATCCATCCAAAGGTGGAGAGATGGCCATGATGCAGATGCTAGAGAGGGGTATTTTAATGTAGTCGTAGTGTGGATGAATTCTTTTAAGACCTTTATATCTTATAGTTTTACAAAGCATAAGGGTCATACAAGAGTTCCTCATAAACCCTTAAAAGGGGTATTATCAAAAAAACAAAATAAAAAAAGAAGGCCTTCAGTCTATTCAGGTGAAGTGGGAAAAAAATTTACAATCCAATATAAACAGTTGGAAGGTGTTACGGTCATTTAATCATTTAATATAAAGGGTAATTTCAATAAAACACACATAAGGTGTTGCTATGATCGAGGTTTACATCCTTTAATTACCCAAAAATGATCATTGAGAGTATATTAAAATTCAAACAATTATTTAGAATTAGAGAAATGATTTATAGACAATATGTGAAAAAGGATGATGTGCAACACAATGGTGAGGATATAAAAACAATTTAACTTTTAAGGAAAACATCTAGAACACCATTTTTATTTTCATGGATGGCTTCTCATATAATATAGGATTTAGAATAAATTTGTTTGGAATAAAAAAAAGAATGATCCAATGCCATAAAAATTTGGAAAATAATCTTGGATCTAATTAGAAAACGGGATATTAATAGAAACTGTAAAAATAATTAATTATGTTCAACATCAAACCTCTAGCTTTCCATCGATTCCAATATAACTTGATTTAGAGTTCTGATTGAAGAGCAATGGTGATCCCAATATGGATGAAGAAATGATATTATAGGAGGAGAAATGGGAGAACCATCAATTAAAAATGAATAAAGAATGAATGGTTTATGTTTTTTAAGTAATTAATGGTTTTTTGGTAATTTTACCCAAAAAACTTGGGGTGCATGCTTTGGCCACATGGTTTGGAAAAACCATGCACAAATCTTGATCGCTTCACTATCTAAAGAGGTACTTTGTACGGTTAAGGCACATGATTTCTCTTACCTTGTGAAAAATATAAAAACCCAACTATTAATATTTTTTACAAATTCACAAGGGCTTGTGCCTTGGGAGTAAATAAATCATGCATCCCCTACTTCTCAAAAGGCTCCCTGGACAGTTAGTAATAATCATGCAGTAAACATGTGGCCTACCATTTTTACCCATTTTCTAGAAATATGGACTATAAATAAGCTATGGACACTCTTACTACCTTCCTTAGTTCTTTTTTCATGAATAAAATGAATAAAAAAGAATTTAAATTAAAAAAAATTGTTTGAATATTTTTGAAAATATGGTTCATTACAACAAATTTCTCTAAAAAGAGTTTTTGTTTTTTTTTCTTAATTATTTTAAAATTAATTTATGAAAATTTTAGAAATTTAATTTGATGAAATTGTTTCCATATTTTGAATCATCATTTACAAATTTATTAATATGGACCCTTTCATTTTTTTCCATAATGGATAGTAACTATGGTAAAAATTTGTTACTTCGGTTTTGGTTAAAAAGGGTTAACAAGGGGTTTAAACTAAAAGATAATATTTAAAGTATCACTTAAACTTGTATAAATTTTATTTTTTTAATATATTTATACCTTACCTTATCTTATATTCAAACCTTTTTCCACTTTCTTCCACTTTTAATTTAATATGAATTTATTATATTTTAATGTTTTAAGTATTTGCAAGAGTGTGAGTCACCTAAATTATTAAAGGGAACATACTCTATTCAATTATTCATACAGTTTTATCCATATAATACCTTCAATAAATACCCAAATTTCTTCTTAAATCACCTCCCCATGTATTATATCTTATTTTATTCACAAAATACCAATCATTTATTTCTTAAGGTATAAACCAAATGAAGTTTCCAAAAAATTAGGTATTTGTCTTTACTAGTCCATTTCATGTTTATTTCTTAGTCAAACTCCTATAAATTTTCGATAACCATATTAAAATTATGGCATAATTATAATTAATATAACTAATTTTTTCAGTTGATGGTATATTCATTTTCTATATTATTTTAATCTTATGAGAAATGATGATGTTGTGTGTAAGTATGAGTGGACTACCACCTCCACAATGTGATGTGACTAGTTTTTCATGACCTGCACACATGGGTGGTAACATGGATAGATTTAATGAATATCTGTTATCTTTATAATTTTATTATAATTCTTTAAATATATATTATTATTTACCTTTCTATCATTTTGTTCAATGGAATGAAAACATTAATCTTGAGTATGAACAAACTACCTTCTCCATGAAGTGATGTAATTCATTTTTCATAACTGCATTATATGAATGGTTATAAAAGTGTGTAAAAAATTAAATATCATAATTATAAAATTATTAATAGTATTGATATGATGAGACCATGAACAATGTACGAGGACCAAAACTGTCAAACAAAAACATGTATGGAAAACTGACAAATTTTCACCCAAATAATGATTTAATGAAGAATTATTAATAAATAGGAAATTAGAAATTATAAAGGAATGTTATATTAAAAAATATGTATAAATATGGTCCTTATAGTTACATATAATAAATATAAATTTATTATGTGAGCACTTACGAGCACATAAGAATAAATTCCGAATCTTGGGTAAGGGTTTATATTAAAATATTATTTTTAATCTGGATTGATTATGATTGAATATCCTTTGGAATAACTATACATTCCATTATATCCTAAAACTCATATATTCACTTCACATTAGGTTATTTATAGGGTTTTCATGTTTTTCTTTCATTAAACTCCCTTTTTTAGTTTAATGATTGAGAAAAATGTTTATAAAAAGTTGACCTTATTTCCTCTTTTGTCTTGTGAACTTTTTCATCCATATCCATGTTATTTTAATGTTTTTTAAGAATTTTATTTTATATGATCTAGTAATTATTTAAATTTTTTAAACTATGTTTTATTTTATTTTCAAATTATTAAAAATTAATTTTTACAATGTTTTTCTGAATATGATACTTATGAATTTTTAAATAAAGCGTAAAATTTTTTTTTTTTACATTTACCACATGAATGAATTTTTACAATATCATGAATCTTATTTTTTAAAAGATTATTTTAAAGGTTATAAAGGTAATTTAAAATAAACTATTTTTACCAGTGCTCTGATATTTTTTATTTAAAATTATATCAAAGGAACATGATATATTTTTTTGTTTTCAAAGAAAGTTCTGAATGTTCCCTTAAAGGTCTTTTTTTCTATATCAACATACTTTGATATTTCTTATTCTTAACTAATTATAAGATATAACAATACCATCCATGTTACTTATCTTTATGATTTAAGATTATGTGATGATAAAATATTTAATAAACCAAATTATTTTCCACAGATTATGCTACGTTGGAATGATACAACATTTTATGATCTTATGGCACACTTATGTATGGTTTTCATTATTTGATTGGTGGTAATGGGATTATATATCACTCCAATTAATTTTGTAATGATTTATATCTCATGATATAATATAAATAGGACAGTGAGTGAACTCATTCTAAGGATACAATGATGTTACAGATTAAACCCAATTCATTATGATACTTTATCTACTATGTGATGATGGTCTTGGAAATGATCCTTGACTAATGAAATGAATTTAAATTTTTGTGTTTTTGATACAATTTATATGACATTTTCTTATGATTATGATATGATCTCATGGCTAGTAATTTATTAATGATGATTCCTCACTCTTATGAATCACGTATTTTGAAATTCTAAATCTTTATTCCATGACTCAAGATTTAAAATTTATGAATGATTGGGTATGAAGTTTGTAATTTATGATTATGATATCATAACATTATACTAATATTATCCTTCCATATTATCATTAATTTATATCGCCCATTATTTACCTTACCGAGCATCTCACCAAACCCATTCTTATGCTTCCATTTTCCCTAGGTTATAAATAAATATTTATGTAGGATATGTATAATAAGATTATAATAATGGAAACAATTCATGGAAATTATTGAATATATTTCATGAAATAAGTTTATAATATATATATTCTTCAAATACACTAAATATTTTTGTTTTTAGGTTTGTATTATTGTGGGATGTAGTAAATATCCATAAAAAGGAGGTTATATTATTATAAGGAATGCTTGTGTCACCTCAATCAGAGTACATGAAAGTAATAAAACACATCCACTCTATATATAATAAAATGGTGTCATAAAATAATATATGAATCAATAAACCACTAGTTCAATCACATATACAAAATAAACCAAAGAAAAAATACATAAGAGGCCCTATTATCATCCCTGATCCTCACCTCAATCCCATATTCACATTAATGTCCTGATGCTCTAGCCTAATTTACTACATAACATGTGCTCAACTAGTAAAAAAAAATAAGTTCTACACACGCCATAGCACTTTTAAATGGTGTGATAAGTAAATATTTTTAGGTCCTCTATAAGTTCCCATATTATTCCCTATAATATTTGTTTGTGAATGATGGAATAAATAGCCTAAAATATACATGCATGTTGGGTCATCATGTAACACCCCCAAGATTTTATAATTTATTTTCATTAAATTATATATTTGATAGAATATGGTATAAACCACAACGATCTTAAACAAACCTTGATATAATATAAAAATATAATTATTTAAATGTGAATTTTATAACTTAGTTGTTTTTTGGAAGGTATGAATAGGACCAACCATATTATGAAATATATGTAGAAATTTGTTTCTTAATAAAATTAGTAATCAGTCATACATTGATTAATATTTGGTTGGAAATCAAGATAAAATATTTTAAAGGTAAAATATATATTTTTCATAAATTTTTTTAAGCATGAAAAGTATTTTTTTTCTTACTGTATTAAATTAAACTCAATTGATAAATGATTCTAATTTAATAATTTGATTATATATAACCAATTTAATTAATTAACAGTCATTGAATTTTTGTGAGGATACAATTAAGGAGAATAAATTCTATTTATTATTCAAATATTCATTTACTTCTAAAATAGGTTTTATTGCATTTTTTTAATGGATATTATAATTAAACTCAAATAGTTTTATAAATTTTATTTTAAAAAATTGATATCATTTTTTAAATCATTATTTCATAACAATAATATGCAAAAAAATAATAGATTTAATTTTTATATATGATATTTAAAAAAATAATATATATTATATAAAGATAATATATATATATATCTACCTTATCACCCTCTAATCTGTTGGAAAATGATCGCATTGCTTGTGCATGCATGTAGATGACCACTTCCATTAAGTGAGTGATACATTTTTTAATTATCACCCTGAATGGATGGTTATAAGGATATAACAAATGAATAAATAATAAATATATAAAAAATTTATGATTTTATAAAATTAAAATATTATATACATTATTTAATTTTTACCCATTGGAAAAATTAAAATGTTATTTGTCCATACATAAGAACTATCACCTCCATGAAATAATGTAATTCATTTATCATAAAAACCTTAAAAAAGAGATTATAAATTATATTTAATGTGTTATAATTATAATTATTTCCTGATTAATATTCTAGATATTATGGAGAAATTACCCCTTGTACCTTGGTCAACCAACCAAAGTTGTTTTGGGATTATGAATTATACGTCATCAAAAAATATCACAAAAAATTAACTGATTTAATAACAATAAGAGACATTGAAATAAATGAAAAAAAGGGATTATGGTAATTTAATAAAACCTAAAAATTTTATTATGAAATTAAATAATTAATATAAGTTTATCATACATAATTTTAATAATTTACATGCTGAGTCGGACTCAAGGAAACAGATTTCTTGTCTTTGTTTCCATTTTTTGAGAATTATTCTATTTTCACCGCATGTTTATTTTTTATGGTGTATGAAATAAAATTTGGATGTATTTTACCATTAATTATTCAAAATTAAAGTTTTTTTTATATCCATTTCATGTTTTATTCTTCAATTTCCTTTTGATTTAAAAGTTTGAAAAAGTGTTAATCGGTTTTCTTTAAAACCTTGTTTTAATGTTTTCCTTTAAAAATAATTACCTTCGACATATCTATACTTTAAAATGTTTCAATAATGTTCTTATATTAACATGAAATATTTTTAAGGTAAATTTTTTCTATCCTATACTTTTATAAAAGGTTTTAAAAAGGAAACTTTTAAACATTTTCTATACATTTCACTTTTGACTCTTTTTCTCGAAGTGAAAAAGAATGTTTTTAACATATATGGAATGAATGGGGTTTCATGAAATCTTGTAATTTATTCAGTTTAAATCTTATTATATAGGATTATATGGTAATTCATATAACATTATAATCCTGTTTTTTGTGAAGTTTTATTTTTAAAATTCTTTCAAAAGAAAATGATATTTCATCTCATTCTTATCAGAAAACTGAAAATGGTTTTCTTTATGGGATAAAATTATAATTTAGGGTTTATATGATGAAAATTTAAATTTATCAATTTTTTTGATTTTAAAAATATGACACTCTGAAATTATTTATAAATGTTTGAATGGGTATTTAACCAAAACCCTTATGTACCTATGTCCATTGTGTGATGGGAGGGGCCATTAAAACCCGCTAATGCATTGAATAAATTAATAGAGTTAACTGATGTAAGTTACTCATCAGATAATGTTGATGGGGTTAATTACATATATTAAGGGAAAATTTTAAATTATATAAGTTTCTATTAATATAATATGGAAATATTTAACTTGAACTAAGTTACTCCTATGAAGTGGTGGAGTTAACTAATATAAGTTACTCCTAAGAGGATGATGGGATTATCCTGTTAAATGAATCCATGATGAAATTATTATTACCCATGTTTCCTACTTGTTTTATCTATGATTAAAAATTGGTTTTCATAGAAATATTTTGATTTCAAAAGGTAAATAATGATTTGATATTTTTAAGTAAATTTTATTATCCTCTAATGGTGAAAGGTCTGTTTTCATGGTATAGATTTCAAGAATTATAAATTTCCCTTTATGATTTATTTCAATATATTTTATAAAATATTTGGGCTATTAAGTTTATTTAATTAGAAAGTAAATTATTTTTTTGTGAAAAAACTATTTAATATAAAAATAAAAACTTCCTTATGAGTTTTCATGGATTTCAGATGTATCAATGGGTTTCTATTCTTTTTATATCCCTTACTGATTTTTCTAATCATCTTATGTTTTTAAATTTTTTCCATAGTGACTATGTATGAGTAGAAACTTTTATAAATTCTATATATGAATAAAGTAAATTGTCCTTGAATAAATCAAGTGTGTCATGAATGAAACCAAACTATGAAACTAAGAATCCTATTTTTTGCGAGAGAGAAAATGGATTCCATATGTCAACGTATCCTATTTAATGGTATGGTTTCCCTAATTCTCAAAAACTATATTCCTAAAAAATCATGGTAATTTAATGGAATTAAATCCTTTTTATTGAACATGTAATTATGGTTTGAATAAGGTATTTTTCATTATTATTGGTGTGAGATAAAATTTTTGGATAACTTTAGAAGTTATGATGATTCCTATAAGGATAGTTTAATATATTTAGAAACCATCATGGGTTAATAATTATATGTTTGATCATAAGTCTAAAATAATAGATAAAATTTTAAATTTTTATGTGACAGGAGTACTTTGGGATACATTTAATAAGTTTTAATATATGTTTGTTTTTTTGTAGACTTTTTGTTTAACATGTGAAAAGGTTATCTGAGGAAGAATAATATTATATTTTATAGATATAATTCAAAAGGTACTAATAACCTTTAAGGTTGATATAATATTTAATGTTGAGGTAATTATGGTTAATTATAATAAAAGGGTTATTACATTATGTGAACATATATTTTATCCTATAAATATCCATGGGATGGAAATGTTATTTGGTGATTAAGTGATTAAAGTTTTTTTTTAAATAATTTCACTTTATTGGAAATATTATATGATTATGGTAAAGGTAAATATTATTAGTTAATATCGGAGTTTATTTGAGGAATAAATGTTGAATTATATTTAAGAAACATATATGATTTTATTATTCCTTTATTTAAATTTAAGTTATTTATGGGAAATATTAGCATATATTATGGATTATATGATTGTGGCGTATATATTTTGGTATGAGACTTTAAGATTGATTGATATTATTTTTAGATAATGTTAATTTTATCATAGAGTAATATGTGATCACACCATTCCAATATTTGGGATTTAGTTTTTGTTCATAATGTTTTAAATTGTTTTAAGGTTGGTTTTTTATCGAATGATTTAATTTGAAGTTTAGTTTTTCTTATTGAGGGTTTAGAGATTAATGTATTATTTCATAATACATAGTTTTATTCATGTTAGATAGTATCTTAACTTGTGAAACCCAATTTTGGTGTTTGATTAAATTATATAAGAAAGTGGAATAACTTTTCATCACTTTATGTATCTTGTGATTTTTTATAAGTTGATTTTAGTGCTTCACACATGATAAAATAATCTTGAATATTCATTTCTTGTATTAATAGAATAGATAGAAGTGGGGAAATTTTCAAATAACAATGAAATTTTGATTATTAATTAAAATAAATTGATTAATTATATTTTCTTCTATTCTCAATATTTCAAGTAAAATAATCCCTCAAGTCTATAAAATAATATTGAAAATGAAATTTTTTTGATTTTATGATAATTTCTAATTAATTTATGGTCTCTACTATTCTCAAAAAATTATATTGTTATCTCTTAAATGGATATTATTTCTAAGTATTTGTTTTTACTTGTTGCCAATGTTCTCTTTATTTTGGAACCCAATTATGTGTTATTAAAGGTGACCTTAATATTTCCCTTTTCCTATTTTCAAAAAGATAGTTTATTATCCCTTTTTACGATGTGAGTTTTCAGAAAAGGTATTTTAAAATATTAAAAAGTGTTTTCCTTCCACGATAAGTTATTTTATCTTCTAATACATAAATTAATTTTAAAAATAATGTTTTACACACTTTTTATTAGGTATGATATATAATTGAAAGGAAAAAATTTCACTAAGGGTTTGAATAAAATAACCCAATATTTTATAATTTATCTTATTTAAATAATATATTTTATAGTGAGTGGTATGTGAAAAATCTAGCTTAGAAGAACCACAATATACTATAGCAATTTTATTATTTAAATATGACCATTCTAACCTAATCATTGTTGGGTGCGTATGAATAGGTATATAAATATTACGGAATATATATATAAATTCGTTCATTAATAAAATGAATAATAAATCATGAATTGATTATTATTTTGTTATAAATGACAATAAAATCTTTTAAAGACAAAAGGGATGTTTTTTATAAAATAGTGTTTATATATGCAATGAATTTTGATCTTAATTGATTAAATTAACCACTATTGATAAGTGATTCTAACCAAAAAAACATTATATATATTCAATTGAATTAATTTACATTCATTTAACTATGTTATTTAGACAAGTTATGAGAATAAAGTCAATTTATTATTCAAAAAAATATTTTCTTCAAAATTTATTTTTGGCATTTTGTGCGTGAATATTATAATTAATTTCATTAAATTTTATAAATTTTATATCAAAATTGGATATAATTATTTATATAATAATTTAATTATAATATTAGTAATTTTATTATATTTATTAAAATATTTATTTTTAAGTAAATAGTTAAAAATGCCGATTTTTTGCAAAACTGTTATTTCTTTTCTTTAAATCACGTTAATTAAAAATCCCATTTTATTTTGGATTTTTTAAGAGAAATATAATATAACTTTGATTAAACATAACATAATTAATTATATAGGAATAAAAATTATAATTGAAAATATATAATATCTTTTTTATACTTAAGATCCATTTTTCTTAAAATAGTTTTTCATTACATTTAGTGCACTTATGTTAAAACTAATTTATACCACTTATAAAAATTGATTATTGAAATATTTATTTCATTTTTAGAATCATGATTTTTATATTTGGTAAATGTTTCAATTTAAATAGGATTAAATTTTATTATTTTATGTAAAACCCTTATTCTTCTACTTTTCTATCCAATGGGAAATGAAATCATTGCTTGTGCATATATATAGACAACCATCTTCACTATGTGATGTATTTAATTTTCCATCACCACATTTCAATGAAAGTTATTTTTATGGATTTAAAATTTATATATGATATTTATAACATAATTATGATTTTTTAAAGATAATATATTTTTCAAATTCTTAACCTCATATCCATTAGAAAATGATAATGTCGCTCATGTGTATGTGTGGACCACCACCCCCACAAATCGATGTGATTCATTTTTCATTACCACCACACATGGTTGGTCACAAGTATTTAACTAATGAGTAAATATTACATATATACAAAAATTATGATTCTAGAAAATTAAAATATTATCTACTTAGTTTCTTTTATACCTAGAAGAAAAATGAAAACATCGTTCATGGGTATGTATGGACTAACGTCTCAATGGAATGATGTAATTTGATTTTCATAACTGACTTACATAGAGGTTATTAATTTGTGTTTAATATTAGAATAATAATTATTTCATGATTAATATTCTATATACTATGTAACAATTACCCATTTCACCTTTTTAACATACCAATGTTTTTTTTGATTACGAACTATACATCCTCAAAAAGTATGACATGAACATAATTGATATAGTAACCATATAAGAAATGGTAATAAATGAAATAAAAGTTATTATTATAAGTTAATAAACATGAAAAGGATTATTAATTAGGTAATTAATTAATATAATCCTATTATATATTATGTAAATGATGTACATCACAAGTCCAACTCAAAGTAGTGGATTCCATGTCTCAATTTCCTTTCTTAGTGACTTTGGTTATTTTCACCAAATGTTTTATTTTTTGTGGTGTTTAAACTCATATATGGATATATTTTATCTTTAATTATTGAAAATTAAAGTGTTTTTCAAATCAATTTTATGTTATCTTCTTTGATGTACTTTTGATTTAAATTTTACAAATGTGCTAAGGGGTTATCTATATAACCTTGTCTCAAAGTTCTCCTTTAAAAATATTTTTTTTTCATATCCATGTTATTTAAAATTTTTAAATAATTTTATTATTTTAACTTCAAAATTTTTCTAATTTTATTTTAATCTATCATTTAGTTTTTATAAAGGTTTAAAAAATAAATCTTCTAAACATTTTCGGTACAATTCACTTTTTACTCTTTTTAACAAAGTACAAAATACTTTTTTTAACATATATAGAATGAAGGGATTTTACCACTATAATATATTGTATTAATCATAAATATTCATATACATGTTTATATGGTATTTTTATAGAATATTATAATCCTCTTTTTGGTATTTTTTTGTTTTTAAATTTTTTCAAAAGAAAATGATATTTCTTCCCATTTTTATTATAAAACTGAAAATGGTTTTTTTTTATGGGAAAAAATGATTATATTATGTTTTTTTGAAGAAAAGTGAAAATTATTAAAAAAAATTAAACATTAAACTTTGGAATAAATTATGAATGTTGGAATAGAGATTTAACCCAAACCCTTATACAACTATATACATTATGTGATGGGTGGGTCCGTTATAACCCTCACATGCATTGGATAAAGAGACAAAGATAACTTATATAAGTTACTCCTAAAATAATTTGGATAGAGTTAATTATTATTATTAAATGGTGTATTTAACTAATTCATCTCACTCATGATAGAATGTGTTTGGGGTTAACTTGAAATAAGTTACTCCTATGAAGTGACAAAGTTAACAGATATAAGTTACTCCCAAGAGAATGATGGAATCATTCTATTAGGTGATTCAATTATAAAACTATGATTCCCTAGGTTTACTATATGTTTTCTCTATTCCTTTTATTTTTTTTTCATGGAAATATTTTTATTTCAAAAGGTAAAAAATAAGTTCAGGTTTTAATGGAATGTTTATGATCATATAAAACATGAAAGGTTTTTTTCTTTGGTAAAGAATTTATGAATTATGATTTTCCTTTCAGGATTTCTTACTAAATGTTTTATAAAATCTTATGGATTTTATCTTTATTTAATGAGTATTTAAATTATTATTTTTGGCTCAAAATTTTATTATTTAAAATAGAAAACTTAATTATGTATTTTCATTAGTTTTAAATGGATTAATGGGATTCGTTTATTTCTATATCCCTTACTAATATTTTTATCTCATCATAAGTTTTTAAAATGATTTTAATTGGGAATAAGGATGATTGGGAACTATTATAATGTATAGATATGAATTAAGGAAAATGACCTTGAACAAAGAAAGTGTGCCATGAATGAAACAGGACTGTGAACATAAGAATCCTATTTTTCTGAGATAGAGAATGGACATTGTATGTCATTTTTTCATATGTAATGGAATGGTTTTATAAATTATATAAAACTATAAACCTGAAAGATCATATAATTGTAATAAAATTAAATTGTTTCTATTAAACTCATAATTATTGTTTGAATATGTTATGGGTAATTATACATCATGTGATAACTAGGACAGTATGACACTTGACCAAAAATGATTTAGTCATTTCTATAAATTAGTTATATCATGCCACAAACCTCAACCCATGCTTGAAGACTTGGGGTAGGTCACTCATCATAGTACCCAAGACAATACCTCTATAGGGAAGGATACATTGAATAGATCCAAACCTATTCCATCACAAGTAAGGGTGCAATGAATAGTACCTAATCCAATCCCTTATCAGGGATAGCCATACTAAAAATTACCCAATATAATTCTCCACATGGATGGGTTCACTAAATATATCTCAATCCATTACCCCTCATTGAATGGAATACTATAAGTTCCAAACCTACCCATCTTCTATAGGGAAATTATTCCAAATTTATCCATAAATATCACCAAGCATACCCCTACCATTACCTTATCACTGAAGGTAGGTTCCATCCATCTAATCCCACTATCCAATATCACATAATTTGCAACATATATTCAACAACATGCAAGGTATTCCACCCATACCACAATCTCTATTGATAATACTAGGGTGCTAGCTATATAAAACATAGCCCCACATCCCACAATATGACCCAACATCCACATGGACTTACAAATCCACATCTTCAAGATCATTATAGTTACGCAAGAAGGTCATTCCAAAAATACTATTCTTTTCAACTATCCTACGTGAGAATAACTAGGGCCCTTAAACCTATCTCAGCATCTTCTCACTGGAACTAAGCCACATCCAACACCCCTTAGTTTTATCACATTCAATAGGCTATACCCAACCCTGGCCTCATGGAATGGTCTAAAAACTCATCAAAATACCACATCACACTTGATCTCTCTATCGAAGAACCATCTCAAAAAACTCACTCTAAGCCCCTTGAAAGCACGATGATAATTAATTCTACCATTACCATAACCTATATATGGTTCTCTTCACCCATATCCTTTTGATATATCTTGAACTTATAAACCAAGGAAATACACTCTTTATCACACAAAATATAGTCTTGGAGGACTCGTCTCACTCATAGCTCACACCAAGATTCCACTCCACCCTCTATAGGGTGTTCCCGTCAGGATTGTGACATACTATCATCTCACCCACCACCACTAGGAATACTTATCTCATTCCAAAAAAAAATATAATTAGGAAAATAACCTAGGATACCAGAGAATCATATCATATCATGAGTCCAACCTTGAGCCTCTTATAAACTCAACAAGCATCCCCACCCCTTGGCAATATGGTCATCGGACATCCCAATTTTCTATAAAACCATCACTAGAGCACAAGATCTACTCCTAAGAGGATAAATACTACCATGTCTCTTTAACTATAGTGCCAACATTCTCTATCCCTTCTTACCTAAACAATAATTTTATGCAAGCGTGCACAATCATGAATAAACCAGAATATGGTTTTGTATTATAGGGACCACCTACCTCAACCATAGATTTATCAACCTTATGATTATCCACTCATCCTCTTCTAAGAATATCCACACCCTTTTCATTATCATATAAATACTCAGTCTATGGGAAGAATCAGACCATTAAAACCACATGAAATCTATTGAGTTCATCCTGACAGGATTTCCTCTAACAAAGTCGAGAAAACCCTCCTTCAAATTAGGATAATTTTCACCATACACTAGTGAAATAATCCCTGAAATTCTAGTCTAAGATAGTAATTTTCAGTTAATAGGGGAAGTGAATAATGAAGGTAAAAGTGTAACAATTATACCTTAAATCATAATAATAAATTCCCATGATTCACAAATCATATTGGGGATCCGACCAAAAATGAACCTCCCATAACACCATGTCTAACCTAAAATTAAAGGGGAAATATTAGAAATAATTGGTCTAGCCCCATTTTTAAAAACTAATATAGTGAAAGGTAACCATTTGACACATATTGATTATGAAATGAAACCCACATATAGTAACCCATCCCAACATAGCCCCTTGGTTCTTAGTGTGATACACCTATCTTAGGAAAAGTCCATATACCTATGTCCTACCACTCATAAAATGAACCCTTTGATCATATAAAGTAACATCTCACGTTGGTGAAACTAAAATCATGAGGCCCAAGCATTTAGGGTGTGGTCTCCATCATGTAATATTTCTCTAAGAAAATCCACAAGTTAAAATTTATGGGTTCCAAACCCCATATATAAGAATTATTACATAGTGAGGAATCCCAACCCTAAAATGACCATATATAAGGTCATTCACCTTATTTAAAAGTCCTCACAAAATACACCATGCTTTGATACCCACTGATCATGGCTGGACCTTTACCCATGGTTGTCTTTCTAGCCTATGCATCCTCACCACATCCTGAAACACTTTGTTAATGAAATGATATAATTCCTACACACTATGGTTCCTTCCTAGACAAAGTGTGAATCCTCAAATATCCATATTCATGGAATGATCATTTCTTATCTCAGCATGTCAAGCCATCTATAGAAAAATTAAGTAAGGTGGGGTCACCTCTACCCTTTTCTGGTCTAAAATATAAAATTTAATCTAAAAATAATGACCCAAATCTCATTACCATGTCATCCTTATATTCCAATATAGAATATTATTATAGATCATACATATATGAGATATCAAAATTATAAACATGATGCATTATGTAATCTACAAAAAAAGATATATCTTTGGGTGAGTATAATGTTTTATATCATTTTATCAAACACTTTTAATTAAATTACTCCCATAAAAATGATGGCCCCATACATCATATTATTTTAGAGATCCAAGATACATATTTTACTAAGAAATGATTCCATTATTTATTTTCATTACCCAGCTATTAATTTAGGTTGAAAAACATTCCAATCATATCACATATGACTCCTAGAAAGTTGAGTGTAAACTATTTTCCCATATCGATTATGTGAATATAAAATCAACTCTCTTCATAAGGTATCCTAACTCTTAGGGTTTCTTTTCTAAGTGTAACCCAAATATCATTACATGATTTGGTTACCTAACTCTTAGGGTTATCCATTTCCAACATGCCTTACACAGGAGGATCCAAGTGCACCCCACTATGGTAGAACCTACTCAATTGGATGATCGGTTTATTGACATGTGTATTATTTGGAAGGAATATCACACATAGTTTTTAATGTGTTTTCTTTAAAAGTATCACGAATTAAATATACATCATTTTCACATTAAATCCAAAAATATTTCATCATATAAAATTTTAATCATATCATATTTTATTCTTTTATGTATGTATAATATTAATGATTTAGTTTTCAAATCTATATTCCATGAACTAAATTAATATGTTCAAACTATATTAATGTGTAACCCTTTACACAACTCAAAATTTGTGTTACTCAACAAAAAATAGAAGTTAAATATATTTACAAATATCCAAATTCATCACATATGGCACATTAACTTTTCATGTAAAGTTTTATAATTATATGAAATTGATAATCCTCTCATGAGAAAGCCTTGATCCACAAAAAGAAAACCTCCTCCTTTCTAGCATAGGGAATAACCTTCATGGTAAGTGGAAATTTTGACTCAAAATCCTTACACCCAAGGATAATTCACTAAATATAGGTTCCAATTCATCAAAACTCTAAAAACATATATATATATATATATATATATATTTAATAAATTCAAGATAATAATTTTAATTACAATATGAGGTCAACGTGTATAAAAAATGAATATTATGTTGTAATACCTTGAAATTAATGCAAAGAGGGACAATTTATATGAAGAAATTTATCACATAAATTAAAGCATACATTATATTCACATTTCATAAATAATTTATAAACATGAATATTCAAAATGAATAAATAAATAATAATTTTATTTGTTTTAAAAACATTATATACTGATATGAAAATTTCATATTTTATTTAGTCAGTAAAATATACTATTTACAATTCTTAACACTTTTCATTTATAAACAGTTTATAAACTATAATCAAATATGATAAAATAATGATTTTTTATGTTTTTTTATTGATTGTATTTTATTATTGATAGGAGAATTACCAATAATATGTCCCGATTAGAATTAGCACTTATAATATGCGCTATCATGAAAATAAAAATTTCATACAAATTAAGTGACCCATACTTAAGATAATTTATCATGAAATGTTACAAACCTTATATATCTAGTAACCCATTTTTAAGATAATTTATCACACAAAGTAAAAAACCTTACATATCAAGTAACCCATATGTAATAGAATTTATCATGAAAAGGAAAACTGTAACACCCTCGTATTTTAGAATATATTTCCCTTTAATAAATTTGATGGGTTCAATAGGTTCTAATGCATGCAACATCAAACTTTAGTGAATAACTCCTTTTAAAAAATATAAAATTAAATAAATTAATATATAGTTAAATGAAATTGATAAATTAAATGATTTTTTAAAATAGTTTAAAGTCACTTTAGTAAATACCATTGATCTAGGAGAAACTTTTGTGACCTATTTTTTTGAATTATTCATTTTGTTAAAGACAATATTTTTGAGTAATGGTATCAATAAACTTTATTGATAAAATTAAATTAAAAAAATTAATAGAATTCATGAAATTGTTGATAAATTATTAGGTATGTTAGTCTAGTAATTCATAGATAGGCGTAAATGATTAGTTTATAAACATTATTATTATCATATATGTTTTGTTTAAAAGATAATTTATTTTATTTTGAGTTTTAAAATTATGGAAAATTATTATTTAAACATGAATAAAACTGATTTATCGTCATAAATTTGTTATCCATTGGTTAAAAATAAAGATAAAATAATTTAATGGTAAAATGAGATATTTTTTAGGAAACTTCTTTTATGCACACAATTTAGTTTATCTTAATAAATTTAATTTATATCTATTGATGATTTATTTTTATAAATAAAATATATAATGTAATAAATCAAATATTTTAACATTAATCTAATAGTTTTTACTAGGTAAGGAATGAGAATAAATTTATTTTTATGCTTAAAAAGACATTTTATAACTTCTATTTTTGTTGTTTTTTGAACGCCTAGATTAAAAAAAAATTTACCATGTCTAAAATTGAATTTGAAAAAATGCTTTCCATATTTTCCATCAACATAGTCAAATTTTGTTATCAGTATAATTTTAGTTTTTTCCATAATGTATACTTACCATGGTAAAAGTAAATCACCACGGTAAGGGTTAAAAGGTTTAACAAGGGGGTTAATGTCACACCCCAACCTTTGTAAATACATTATTTTAATATTTTCAAGGAATTGGATAATTTTTTTATGGTTTGGGTTGAGTCTTAGTAATAATGTTTGAGTTTTTATTTAAAATTGAGTGTTTTGGGCTTATCGTCACCTGGAACATGGGTGTAGCAAGGTTTGGAGACCATGTGGCTAGGCATTCATAACCATGTAGCCTTCCTGATATTTAAAATAAATTAAAATTTTAAAATAGTAATGAAATAAAGTTCAATAAAATTTAAAATAAAATAAGAAAAATTAAAATAAAATTAAAATGTTTTGTTTTAATTACAATAATAATGATAATATTTTTACTTTTATTGGGATTATTGTTATTGTTATTATTATTATTACTCTTATTAAAAATGTTATTAATTATCCATTTTATTATTATTATTATTGGTAATTTGTGGTGGGTTTTATGCCAGTGCATGGGAATCACATGGTTTGCGGAAATTGGGTGGTCTACAAATGCACCCATGTGACTGCATATAGAATGGGACGAAGCTACCGCATGTTTCACGCATGCCCCTGCTTGAGTTGTGTGGGCTAACTGCATGGTTTCCTAGTGTTTAAAATAAATAATAAATTAAAGAGAGATAAAATTAAGACCAAAATAATTTTCAAAAATAATTATAATATTCATATTATAATTATTTTGAGTAATTATTATTATAATTTTTATGATTAATTTTTATTATTATTATGAATTTTAATTATTATTATTATGAAGATTTTTTTTATTGTTATTAGGTTAGTTTAATTTATTTTCTTCTAGGGTTTCCTTTTTCTTTCCTCTCTCTCTCTCTCTCTTTCCCCCTTTCCTACCCTCTGCAACGCAGTCCATCCTCCCATAACTATGGTGTGCACTCTTCTCTTGTGCACCCACATATCGCTATCATGGTCTCCAGTACCATCACCTCCATATGGTGTGGCCTCTGGCACTGCCACCTCTAGCCAGTTTGATCTTTGGTGACCTTTCCAGCCAGTGTGACCTCCTCCAATGACTTAACTTGACAACACGACTACCTCTGACAACCTACCCTCCCATAGTGACTTCATTTCCAACATGACCCATTACCGGCACAAACTCCCCACCATCATGTGTGGCCCTCTTGGACGCCCCACTTCCAAGGAACCCAGCCCCTCAGGAACCCTCTATTCTAGCGGCATCTCCCCTTCAATGTTTGATAATCCTCGTAGAGTGGTTTCGGTGGTGCATTTCCATTGTTCCATGGATCTGAGGCAGGTTTTCCCATGCACTTTCCTTTTTAATTTTAGAATTGTTAATTTCATGTTTTTTTACCTTATTTGAGTTATAGATGTTGATATATTATCCTTTGTTAAATTTTTTTATGTTTTAAAAATATTTTACGCTTTGTTTTTTGTATAATTAGACTGCTTTTGTAAAATTGTGCACACCAAATATTTTTTTAAATGTCTATTTGGTTTTTTCATGTGTTTTGTGACATCTAAAGTATGGTTAAACCATTCGAATATATTTTTCGTATAAAAACTGATGATTTGGTTTTGATGTACCGTATTTCAATGTATTTTTTTATTTCAAAATAATGTTTATTGGATGTGAATTGTGGTTTTGCATGTATTTTCAATTAGTAGTCTGGTTTTCATTTGCATAAGAAATGTTCCTTGTTTGAAAATGTGATGGAAATATTTAATGGGGTTTTTATAAATGTTTCTTATAATTGTTTTGTGTCTGAAACCACTTTTGAAAGATGGGCTGAATGTTTGATAAATGTTATTTTTGGGAGAAATGGTTAAGGCCCCATTTGGACACTGTGAAAATGTTGAAAAAAAATTATTATAAAAACCTCTATTGGATATTTCTCATGTCATGTCTCAAATAATGGATGGTATTTCCTCACTATGGAAACCGAGGGATCCATTATCAGGGTTCCGTGGTAGGAACTCTTTGTGTTTTTCTTTATTTCAAGGCATGAGATTAGTCCTTGGGGAGACTCGGTGTGAGGACAATTGTGAACTATTATTATTATATATCTATAATTGGATGCTTGGTTGGCATCAGTTTGATCACCCCCATTATATACACGAGACATGAGAACATGGAATATTGAGAGAATTATCTGATAACATTTTCTACATTAGTAGTTTGTGTACGGACATGTGGCCCATAGTAGGTGTATATATTTGGGCTTATTGCTATGGAATTGTTCCCCTCAATCTATCTAGAGTTAGGTTGGTCGGGCATTTGAGCATTTTTATTTCATCATGTGTGGAATGCTATCAGGGGTGGGGTCTCGTGTATTAATATGTTATTAATTATTCTTGATCTCCTGTGTTCACCTATTTCTGTTGTATTTTAGTTGGTTTTCATGATGATTTAGGATCTTGTATGTATACTCCCATTGCTTTTGTTATGTGTACACTATAGATATCTCTTTTATAGTGTTTTTTTGGAAGTGATGTGTTGGTCTCTAAAATTTTATGAATATTTTTTTAAATAAAATGTGTTTTTAAAATCTTCTTTCCATTAAAAATGAAAGCATCACTTCCCTTTATGAAATGTTAACATAATAATGACGGAAAAAACATTTTTTAGAAATGAATTAGGGCAATGAATCATACTATGTTTTTAAGTAAAATATGTATAAATTCATACCTTTAAATATTTTAGTTCAAAAATTAAAATTGATGTTTCTTTGATTTTAAAGGAATGACATTAGGAAATAGATTTATCAGGATAGACTACTGATATTTAATACTCATTCTTAGAGTTTATTTCATTTTTTAGCCCTTATGTAGGTTTGAGCTTTATTTTTGAAGCCATGGTAAATGAGTGATTGTTTTGTTGGTGAGTGAACCATGGGATCACATGGAGGTGTCTTGGGTTTCATGTTCAGTTTGGTTTTTTTTTTTTTTTTTTTTTTTTAATTTAAATTGTAAATAATGTAAATTTTAGAAATCATGTTTAGTTTGGTTTGTCTGTTAATTTATTTTGTTTGATTGTTTTATTTCATTGAGATTAAATATTTCCTTTGTCTCCTATGATACCCTTAGCACTTGTCCTTAGACTAGGAGGATCCAAAACACCTCTCGGGCCTTGCCACGGATCGGCTTTGGTTACCATTTTATGGTTGAATTGGCTTTTTTGTGATAAAACATTATCAAACCAGGTCAAATATTTAGACAAACGTATTTATTAGAGCACCCATTGATACTTTGGGATATTAAGGTAGAAGGTGTATAATTTTATGGACTCATATTGAAGTAATAGGAAGGACTCCATGAAAACTTTCTCATTCTGAACCTCAAGTTACCTAGGGATGTATGGGTTATTGATGTCCTTTTATTCTTTTGATTTTTTTTGTATAGGGAAATAACAAGGGAGTTCGTAAAATGGCCTCTATGAGATTATAGGGCCTGGAAATCCATGTAGAGCTAGGTAAATTACCCTATAATTCTCTCTGTGATAGTGGTGTGGCTGAAATATAGCTATCAACCATGTGTTCAAGTCACCCACTAACACTAGTTACCCCTTGGGAATTATTGGATCTTCCTTAATTATGAATTTTTTTAAAATCATTATTTTAGAATTTTTAAAAGTTGATTTTAAAATGGTAATGATTTTTTTTTGAAAGTGAAATCTATATTTTAGTAAATTATTTTAAAAAAAATCATGGAAAAGTGTTTTCAATTGAATGGTTAGTGTTTTTTGTGGAAAATTTTTGTACTAACGTTTGGTGTTTCTGTGGGTGACCGAATTAATAGGTATGTCTGATAAAGTGGATGTGTTCCCAGTGAGTCATGAGGATATGTATGGGTGAGTCCCATGGGATACCATTTGTGGGTTTAAAATCCTTTAAGCTTTTTTCTTTTTTTCAAAAGTTCTTTTAAAGGAAAATTTAATGTTTTACTATCTTGTAGTGGTGTAGTGTACCCCATTTATTTTGGGAATGACTTTTCTTTTGTGGTAGTCAGGATAGTGATTTCTTGTTGTTGAATTGGTTTTAATAAAGTTTCTTGCTTCTTTGTTTATTAGTGTCTCCCCCATGGAGATTCGATGAACACCCGAGGTGCAGCTTTGGGTGGTGAGATAATATAAAACACAATAGTTGATCAACCTATAGACTATGTTCTTGAATTTTTGAAGTTAAACCCTCTACTCTCTTATGGTCTAGTAGATCCTCTCAAAGTAGAGGAGTGGATGCTGAAAATTTAGAGAGAATTAAATTGCATTTTGTTTTATAAATCATTAAAGCTAAAGTTTTCTACCTTCGTTCTTGAAGGTCTAACCTAGAAATGGGGGAATTCCTTTTTTTGATGAAATCCCAAGGAAGATCTTACCTTGAAATTCTTAAAGTCTTCATTCATCCAATAATATTTATCTAAGATGATGAAGGTTAGTAATAATATGGTGTTGTGCGGTTTTCAGTAGAGAGTTGGATTGGTATTGAAATTATATCAACTATTCTTGGATCTAGTTCTGTATGACCTAGGTTATGTTGAAAACTATCCCATGAAGGATGGACATTTTGAGTTTCTTATCCATACTAAACTACATTCGAAAGCAGTAGTGCTCAACCTAATCACTTTCTCTAATGTGGTGAGTCAAACCTTTCATTCTGAATATGAGTTAATATGAGGGATTGAGAGAGATAACCTTACACCTATCTTTTGAAGTGATGAAGGTGATTCTAGTAAGTATGGGAAGTGTCCTGATACTGATGGTTCTAGTAGAGGAATTAAAAGGCCTTTAGACCTCTCAGGTACAATGTTCAGATTTTTCATCAGTGTGGCCAGATTGGTCACAAGATATATCTTTCCCAAGTGCTCCAAATCTCTACCACACCTATGGTTTCTTGGGGAACATCAAGAAGTTCTATCGAGGTGTCTCCAAGAATACCCGTAAATCCATACCCATCCTTTCGAAGAACACCCCATCCCATTTTCAGAAGTAAGGAAATGTTTGGGAATTAGTTTGGGGTCTTTTTCTTCGTAATGTTCTTTGGGTATAATAGTCATTTCTGGTGGTGTTTTGTGTTGTTTATTTATTTCTCAATTGTAAGGATGGGTTTTTCAAACCCCTTAGAACTTCTATTTTAATGGAAGTGTTTTCTTTTTAAATTTTTATCCACGTGTTCGGTTAGGGGGTTTCTAATGTCTAACTGTGAGGTAGGAGATGCTTCAAAAATATCAGAGCTCCATCCATAGGTTCCATAGTGAAGCTGGAACATAGTCAAGAGAACCCCAGTGGTGTTACAAGGCTTTGGTATGAATTATATTTTTGACATGGGAGATGGATATAGTTAATCCTCTGATATTGTTGTTATATTTTAATTGTTTCTATTTGGTGGTAAGAAGAGTGAGAACCTCTTTTATATGTTATGAAATGTTAGGGTGTAAGAGTTTTTCCTTGGTTATGAGGATGTGTAGTTTCCAAATATTTTAAAAAATTACAGTAATTGTGTCTTTCCAAGTGTAGTCCTTTATTAAAGGGCCTTTAGTGACATGTTTGTATGAATCGAGTGTTGATTGTTTTGTATTATTTCGATGGTGTGATGTTTTTGGGATGTGTTGGTTATGGTTTGATGCTTAGTTAGTTTGGACCTTCCCCCACCTTCCCTTGTGGTGGAGATTTTTGTTTAGTACTGGGAAGTTTTCTGAGTTCATTTAATTTTGTTAGTTCTTAGGGTGGGGAGACCCATTGCGGGTCTCACTGAATTCAATGTTGGCCAATTTCTTATGGTGGGGAATCTTTCGGGCATACTTATTTGAGTATCATAATTTATTTCCTATGATTGGTGAACTGGAGGTATCTTAGCATACTGGGGTTGGTTGAACTTAACTAGGATTTTGTTTCGGTCTCTCCAGTTCATCTTTTTAACCTTTCTCTAATTGGTGGTATTTTGGGGATCTCTTCGTTTTTTGTTCTTTATGAATCTCTTTAAACTATGAAAGGGTATCTGTTTCTATTTTTTGGTTAAAAATTGTTGTGGATTTATGGAAAAAGAAAGCATTATAGTGGGGAAGATTTTGACACCTCAAAATTTTTAAATACATTATTTTATTATTTTCTTATCATTGGATAATTTTTCAGGGTTTGGGTTGAGTCTCACTTTTAATTTTTTGTGACTTTATTTAAATTTGAGTGTTTAGGCTTGTTAGCATCTGGCGCACAGGCATAACACAGTTTCAAGATCATGTGGATACTCCATAGTCACCATGTACCATGCCCAGTATTTACAAAAATTACAATTTTAAAATAATAATTAAATGAAGATAAATGAAATTTAGAATAAAATAAAAAAAGGAAAATAAAATTTAAAATTATTGTTTTAATAATAATTATTATTATAATTATATTGTTATTTTTATTAGGAATATTATTATCATTATTATTACGACTCTTATGAAAAAATTTATTAATTATCCTTATTATTATTATTATTATTGGTAAATTGTGGGGGGTTTTAGTCTTGTGCGCAATCATCACACAATTAGTGGGAAACGTGTGGTCATCTCAGGCACCTGTGTGACCACTTCTATAGTGGGAAGAAGCTACTGAACGGTTCGTGTACAGCCGCTTCAACCATGTGGGGTAACCACACAGTTTCCTAGTGTTTAAAATAAATAAATATTTCATGAGAAATGAAATTAAGACGAAAAAATGATCAAAAATAATTATAATATTCATATTATAATTATTTTGAGTAATTATTATTATAATTATTTGGAGTAATTATTATAGTTATTATGAATTCTAATTATTATTATTATCAATAATTTTATTCTTATTGATTTTAAGTTTGTATTATTATTAGGTTAGTTTTTTTTAGGGTTTCCTTTTATTTGTTCCCCTTCCTTTATCTCCCTTTACCCCTTCCCTACCCTATGTAGTGCACTCCCTCATCCCCTACCCTTACTGCACACTCTTATCTTGCACACCCACCTCTAGTTGGCATAATCTCTGGTGCCAGCCCCTCCAGCTGGCACAGCCTCTGGTGTCGCAACCACAAATAGGCATGACCATCGGCGCCAGCACCTTTAGGTGGCGCGGCCTCCATCACTGTCACCTCCATCTAGGATTGTCTCTAGAGACCTGCCAGGGAGAAGTGACATAGTTCGGTGGCCTGCCCTGCCGGAATAACCTCCTATGGTGACCTTCTTTCCCAGTGCGATCCCCCTGCTGGAACAACCCCCTATCGGAATAACCTCCCTACTAGCACATGCATCCCCTATAGCTACCCCCTTTTGATGAGTGCAGTCCCTCTGGTTCCCTCCTCTCTAGTGACGGCTCCCCATCCGGGTTTTAGAATCGCTGTGGAGTGGTTTCGGTGAATTTTTTTCATTTTGCTAAGGATCTGAGGTTGGTTTTCCCATAAACTTGCCTTTTTAATTTGAAAATTGTTAATCCCGTTCTTTTCTCACCTTCTTTGACTAATAGATATTGATATATGAACCTTGGATAGATTTTTGGGTGTGAAAACACTATTTTAAGCCTTTTTTTGGATTAATTAGATTTTTATTGTTAAATATCAAACACCAAGGGTTTGTTAAAATGATCATTTGGATGCATGTGTTTTGTAACATCTAAAGTGTGGTTAGGCTTTGAGAATATATTTGTGGTAAGAAAACTGAATATTTTGGTTCTTTGTATAGTATTTAAATGTAGTTTTGGATTTAAAAATAATCATTATTGGTTGTAAAATGTGGTTTGGAATGTGTTGTCGATTACTGGCTCGGTTGTCATTTGTATAAAAAATAGTCATTTATTGAAAATTTGATTGAAATATTTGAATGAATTTTATAAAAAAAATTATAATTTTGGTGTGTCTAACACCTCTTTTGAAAGATGGATTTCAGGTTTGATAAATTCCATTTTTATGATAAATGTTTAAGGGTTCGTTTGGACATTTTTTGAAAATGAAGAAAAATGTTTATTATAAAAACCATAATTCAATGTTCCTTATTCCGTATCTTCAATAGTGGATGGGATGTCCCTACTATGGAATCCTTGGGATCCATTATCATAGTTCCTTATTTGGAACTCTTTGTGTTCTATTTATTTTAAGCCTTGAGATTATTCCTCAGGGAGACTCATGAAAAGGCCTATTGTGAACTATTATTATTATATATTTTTGATTGGATGGTCAGTTGACATTGGTTTCCCCACCCTCATTATATAAATGAGACATGGGAACCATACATATTGAGAGAATTATTTGAGAATGTTTTCTACATAGGTACACTAGTACAAAAACGTTTTTTAACATCACCTTTTTTCACATCGGTTTTTTAGAACTGATGTGAAAATCTCTGAAAATTGATTTTTAAAGTCGCTTATATAATTATGTATGTGAAAATAATTTTTTGCTGATTTTTTACATAGATTATATAAGAAAATATGTGGGAAATCCATTTTCTTTGATTTTTTACTTCAGTTATATAATAAAGAACATGGAAAATCTATTTTTCCTAATATTTTCACATCGGTTCTAAATAACCGACGTGAAAAATCAATTTTCATAACTTTTTCACATCACTTATTTAATAACTGATGTTAAAAGGTATTTTTCATGTCGGTTATTTAATAAACGACGTGAAAATGTTTTACAAACATGTATTTTATTTTCAATCTTGATTTGATTGGTCACATAGCTCAAACAGAGTTACAGGTGAAAAGTTATTGTTATCAGAAGTTGATCATCTCTTAACGAAGACTTATGGAATGCTAATTTCTAAAGTCCATAACTTTTGATCTGTAACTCAATGTAAGCTCCACGGCTGGTAAAATCAAATCTTGGAAATTGAACTACATGTTCTTAAAAAAATCACATCGATTATTTAATAATTGGCATGAAAAAGTCATGAAAATTGATTTTTCACGCCGGTTATTTAATACAGACGTGAAAAAGTGATGAAATTATATTTTTCACCTCGGTTATATCAGAAACAAAATGAAAAATGAGTGAAAATTTTATTATATTTTCATGACGATTATGATAAAACTGACGTAAAAGATAATTTTAATATCCCACCAATGCGAAATTTCAATTTTTTGATGTCACGCCATCAAAGTTTACAATTTCCTCCTGGAATTTTTAATACTACATTTTGTTTTATCATCAAAATTATATGTTTTCATTTTACACATATCATAATTTAATGATCATTTCTTTCATCCACCATCTTTCCCCCAACTCAACATTTTTGTTCTTCAATGTGAATCAATTATTTCTTTATTCTGTGATCTCATCAAGGTATTTTAATTATTTATCCATGATTTTTGGTTTTTATGATTTGTTTTCTTAATTGATATGCCATTTAATGATCATATCTTTCAACCACCACCACTCCATTAAATCTACTTGTTTTATCTTCAATATAAATCCAATATTTCTTCTTTCTGCGATCTCATCATGGTATTTGTAATTATTTCTCCATGATTTATTTTTTTTATGAGTGTTTTTCTTAATTAATATAACATTTAATGGTTATTGTTTTATTATAATGATAAATAATGTTTTATATCATGGTAAAACTAAAAATCCTCATTCGGATTCTAAAATTCCTTCTAAGATGAAGCTACAATTGGCTCGTTCGACCTTTCCTTGAAAAAAAATATATCAAACTTCTGATGGTCACAACTTTTGATATGTAACTCTATTTCAGCTCTACGACATGTCAAATCAAATCTTAGGGAATTATATACAACATGGTAAACATTTTTGTACTATTGGTAGTTAATGTACTGACCAATGGCCCATAGTAAGTGGATATATTTGTGTTTATTGATATGGTATTTGGCCCCTAGGTCTATCCTAAGTTAGGGTGGTTGGGAATTTGTGATTTTTGATTTCAATATATGTGGCATGCTACTAGGGATGGGGTCCCATGTTTTGGTTTGTTATAGATTGTTCTTGATATCCTGGATTTACCTATGTCTATTGGATTTTAGTTGGTTTTATTTGTGATTTAGGATCTTTTATATATACTTCCATTTTCCATGTTATGTTTACACTATAGTGTTGCCTCGTATAGTGTTTTATTGGAAGTGATGTGTTGGTATCTAAGATTTTATGAAGAATTTTTTAAATAAGAAAGTGTTTAATAATATTAATTCAATTGAAAAAGAAAGCATAACTTCCCTTTTTAAAATGTTAAAACCATAATGATGGAAAGAAATTGGTTTTCGAAACAGAATTATAGAAATGGATCATGATTTTTTTAAGTAAAACATGTATAAAGGCATACATTTATATATTATAGTTAAAACTTTAAAATTGATGTTTCTTTTATTTTAAAGGAAGTGCATAATAAAATAGTTTTATCAGACTATCCTATTGAGTTTTAATACTCATGCCTATAGTGATTTTCTATTTTATCTCTTGTGTAAGTTTTATCTTGTGTTTGGTCACCTTGGGTGATTATTGTTCGTTGTATTGGAAGGTGACCCATGGGGTCCCATGGAGTTGTCTTGGGTGTCAGGTTTAGTTTTGTTATTTTGGTATTTCTTATTTTTTTCTTAATTATAAATATAAATAATTTAATGTTTGAAAATAATGTTATTTTGGTATGTATGTTTATTTATTTTTTATCATTGTTTATTTTTTTGGGAAAAAATATTCCCTTTTCCTCTTACAATTCCCTTGGTGCTTTTTTCCCACCCGGGAGGATTGTGAATGCCTCTCGGGCCTGGCCACAGATCGGCATGGGTGACCGGTTTAGGGTCGACCAAGGTTGGTTCTGAAATTTAAACTAAGAGATATGACCTAAAATATATCTAGAACTTTTATAAAATTTATTATATGAGTTTATTTTATCCCAAAATTATATATTCAAAACATTTTGTATTTGGTTCCAATTTCCAACGAAAATGACTTTATATATTTTAAAAGTTACGGGTATTTACAAGGGTTCTACTCCGATAAATTATAAAAGGGAACCTTTTATCTTCACTTCTTCATGAACATTGAGAATTATACCTAATACATGACCTACTAAAATATCTTTCCAACTTTCCACGTCACATGCTAGAGGTTACGGTCTCACCAAAATACCACCTTGATATTGAAAAACGTGTATGCCAAAATAAGATACCCGAAGAAGAGGTAATCGCCTTCATCGAGTTCTTTCAAGTTTATTTATTATTCCACCTCCTTAAAATATATTGTATCTATAATATTATAATTAAATCATTATTATAACCATTATATATTTCTCAAACATCTAACATAAAATTAATGTGTCCCTCATGTGTATGAATAAACTACTGTCTCCATGAAGCGACATGTTTCATTTTTCATCACTGCCTTACATAGAAGATTATATTGATAGATTTAATCAATATATATGGTATTTATG
The DNA here is from genome assembly GCA_963277665.1 of Viscum album. Classification (NCBI taxonomy): domain Eukaryota; kingdom Viridiplantae; phylum Streptophyta; class Magnoliopsida; order Santalales; family Viscaceae; genus Viscum; species Viscum album. The sequence continues at coordinate 369,241,485 of OY728160.1, read as the reverse complement.
AAATATTTATGATTACAACAAGATAAATTATTATTTAACTTCATTTATTTCTATTCATTGGAAAATTAAAGCATCGCATATGTGTACGTATAAACTATCACCTTCGGAAAGTGATGTATTTAATTTTTCATCACCTCCTTACATGGATATTTTGGGAAGGTATATATAATTAATAAATATAATACTTATGACATGGTTAATATCTGGTATATGATGACACCATGACCAAGGTTAATGTACTAGAATCTCCAAACTAAAACATACATGAAGAACAAAACTACTAATTCCCAGAATATTGATTTTAGTGGAGAATTATTAATAATTGGGTGATTGGAAATTATGAAAAAATCATGTCTAGTAAGATAAGTATGAATATGGTTTTAATATAGATATATAATAAATATAATTTTCTATATAGGAGTTTATAGAATGTATATTGCAAGTCAGGACTTGAGTTAATGGTTTATGTTGAAATCACATGTTTAATGGGGATTGTTCATGTTTAAATCACCACTAGAGAAATTTTATACTCTATATATATATATATAAAACCATATATTTTCATTCCATTTATCCCCTATTTTTTATTAAAAATTCTGATATAATTTTTTATGTAAATTTGGAAATATTTCTTCTTTTATGTCAAGAATATTTTTCATCTATGTCCATGTTCACTAAAATGTTTCAAGAATATTCTTTTCTATCATAAAATGATTATTTATATCCTACTGGGCATCATCAATTCCCATTGGGTTACCAAATTTAAAAATTTATAACACAAAACAAATAAACCACTAAACTACATGGTAGTATATGATATCAAAGTTTGGGGTCGAGCCTATCGATAGAGGGTTAGAGAAGATATTAATTAAATAAAAAAACCTAAACTAATTATGATTTGAAGTAATTAAATATAAATTATTGATCATGTGATTAGTGTAGAAATTGGGAGATGAAAATATAAAATTGGTGTTGTTTATTAATGAATATAGGTTCATTGGATGAAAAGGTCTGAAATAATTAATTAACAATTATGCAGTCATCATAATCGGGTCCTAGAAAGTCCAATGGTCATGGTAAACACTCTCCATCCAAAACTCTTATTATCTCATCATAAAGTACTTAAAATTGGAAAGTATGTGTAACTCAAAACCTAATTTAAACATAAGTAAGATAAAATTCCAATGGTCATGATGGAAGAATAAACATTATATCACACTTTAAACAAATGAATTCAATCAACTCAGGAAATGGTCATGCTCAGCGAAAGAAAGAAAGAAATTAAACTCATTCCCCATCCCCGCTCACAATGGTCATGCATGAAAAAATAATTGAAAGTATATACTTGATAAACCAATATGAAATCCCAAAATGAATTGCATTCAAAAATAAAATACCTCATGAAATCAATACTCATTCATCACACATGCCACAACACAAAGAAATCACCCCTCATGATATCCACGAGAGAGTGTAGAAAATAATAAAGAAAATACTATAGAAAAGGGATATTAAAATGGCTCTGTGGTGATGTTCATCTCTGGTAGGTGTCCATCATCAGTACTCTGGTTCTGATTCTCCTCAAATGTGTGGTCGAGGGGTGATTTTATAGGGGTTTTGGTCAAAACCCTGGTCGCTTTTGTTAAAAATCGTATCTTGTGTAGATTTTATTTATTTTTCCCAAAAGTGTCAAGAAGTTTAAGTTTACATTACTGGTAATCCATGTTAATATTGGGTTATTCATATCTATCATGTCTCAAACCTTCATGATGTGTATTTGTATACAATTTTTGTAACATATTTTTATTGCATGAATTCTATCACAACTTTACCTAAGTGGTGAAAAAATAATTTGAATCTCAAATTATGTAATGAAATATGTGATGTGTATATATTATTCTCCAGATTTGTAGTTCTACTAAATCCTAAAAAATCTATTGTCTCATCACTTATCTTCAATCGCAGCATGAATTGAATTTTTTATTCTTAATTTTTATCTTTTTTTTCCATTTCGAAATATCCATTATTTTCTACTATAAAATACAAAACTAATCAAATCATTCACAAATTAGCAAGATTAATCAATTAAATACAGATATTAATATATTAAAATAACAAACAACAAATTCATGAAATATAGATATCAATTAAATAAAGTCACTTTCAATGATAATTTTGTTTATTTACAAAGGTTTAAAACCAAATCTTTACCATTTTTTCACACTGGATAAATTCAAAATTTTATAAAAGGATGAGAAATTATTTTTTTAATGTTTACCGATTGAACAGTTTTTACTGCAATAATGAGTGTTATTTTTTTTAATATTAAATTCATGAGTCATTATTTCCTTATATTGTTTTTGGATATTGTATGGATTATTTTTGAGACTAGGTGCTAAGATGATTTATGATTATGAGGCCTAGTGTGCCCCGAATAAATGATTAAAATATATTAATTAAATTAAATGACACGCCCATGCAATTTTCCTAAAAAAATGGAAAAATTTATAAAAGGATGATCAAATTAAAAATAAAAGGTTGACATTGAGTTTATAATAAATGTTTTATCCTAGGTATAACATAACCTCTGTCAGTACGGTGAATTTTTGGAAAAGTCAACATGGGCATAGAAATGAATAGAATAAAATAAAGTAATTTATTTATTTATTCCTTAATTTAGTTACCTAATTTCATATATATGTAAGCTATTAAGTTTGATTTCCAAGGATATCTACCAAACCTTGGAGTTGTTTGAGATAGAATTATAGGATCTCTCTAAGACAAATGACAATAGGATCACAGTTCTATGATCGGTGTGCAACGAAATTAGAGGATCTCACCAAGGACTATGACACTATTTTTTTCTTCATCGGGGATTGATCCAAAATTGAGGTAAGATGATGTTTGATTATTTTTCATTCCCTATTATTTATTTCTATGAAAAATGTGAATCAGTTGACCAATATATTTTTTCATGGATCAGTCTTATTATGGGATGGGATTTTTTTGAGGGGATTATATTAGTATATTTATTTATTTATTATGGTTATTTATTCTTAATTCTAATGGAATTGAATTTTGACTAAACAAACACATCCAATATTCATTCCTATTTTGTGTGTATTATGGTTTTCTACAATTTTTCTATGTGAATTAATGATAAGGGTTTCATTTGCTCAGGTATTTGACCTAAATATTAAGAAATAAAATATTTTGAACCTGTTTATTGGTGAAAAAATTCGATATCATTGATCCAAAATTGTTTTGGCATGAGAATAATGTGATGAGAGCACCAGATAGTAAATTTGGACTGGAGTTTCATGTGCAAGAATGGAATTTTTATTCATAGAGAAAGTGGAGGTTTTGGAATATTCTCAATCTATCGAGGCTACCAGAAATCATTTCATCGGTGACGATTGAACTCAGTTGACCTACATCTGAGTTCCATAGGTGTGATTGGTGAAGGTGGTAGTGGATATGGGCATCAAATGAGTGGATGGTAATGAGTATGATAAACCCATGAGATCTATGAAATTATAGCTACAAATTGCGTACTTCTAGTTAACATGACATGTGGATCCCTCTCATTATTGGATAGGTTTTCATGATGATGTTAAATGTCACATGGTGTGTGACCCTCCCTGGTTGGCTTAGTGTGTACCTTGGAGGGTAAACGGACATGATCGATAGTACACAGGTAAGATCATGTCGTGTACTCCAACAAAGATATAGACATGTCATAAATACACAATAATATCCACGTACATGGACACAAGAATATGTACATGGGAATGAGAACATCATGTACTTCCATAAGAAAATGGACACAAACCATTTACACGAGCAGGAACTAGGGTTGAAGGGACACACTTTGTACTCTTGGTACATGATGTTCACTCCTTCAAAGAATGCTTAGATCCATTGTCCTCTGTATCTTGGACTTGTTTCATTAGGGTACGTTCCTTATATCCATTTCTTGAGGTTTGGTATGGAATCACATCCTACACATAGGATGGTGATCTCTTAAATAAGAATTATTGGATAGAGTTATTGGAATCCTTCTGTGAGGCCCAGAGTGATATCCTCTATAATCTTCTTTTTTTATGTGGAGTTCTTCATATCATAACTACAAACACTATGTGGGTGTCGATCCTCAACAAAGTGCGTTAATCCATATTGAGTTTTTGGTATTCCCCATGTCCATTAGAGTGATCCTCATATGTGTATCATATCTCTTCATTATTCCATTATATACTTCTAATGAAGAGACCTTACGATTAATACTTCTCAGAAGGACCTCATTAGTGTTATCTAAATCATGTAGTGTGTTCTCCTAGATGAGTTCTATGTGGAACCTTTTAGCATTAATCATAGGATAACATTAGGTTTATGAATTTACCTTGAGACTATGTGTCTTTGTAGAGTATATCTAGATATTCTTGTTATATGTTTTATAGACATATACATGTGTAGATATGACTATTATTATTTTTTATATGATTTGTGGTTTTGGTGTGTCCTACTAGGTATTGTTATACACACCAATGCACGGTATTTTCCCACATATATCATGTCTCGTGTAGAAGATCAACATTTTGATGGATTCCAAGGTGGACCAGGACCCGGAGGCACTTAGGGAACCTGATAGATCGAGGTATGTTACTAGGTTATCTTGATAGGAGTCCCCATCCATACTTTCAAGTTGGAATTGTATTCAGACTCATTGGGCGGGATTTTATTTGGCCATGATTACCTTCCATTTACTATTTTTCAAACTATGGTTATAGGATTTAGATGTATTAATACATATGTTATCTTTTGATTTATATGTCATCGTTATATGGTCTTGGAGATGTGTTCATGTGTACAATTACTTTTGGCTAAGACCTCTCATGTTAGTGATATGTGTACTCGGTGCTAGTCGCTAGCCCCTAGAATATTAGAAGAGGGTTTTGGGATTTGTGGAATGGACCCATTTAGAATGATACATGGAAGAGTGGTATCAAGGGATTCTGTTCAACCATAGGACCAAAGTCTGTGAGAGTGGTTTGGGAAAATAATGTTAATTGTTTTAAGTTATGCTTTTAGGCCAGGGACCCTGGTGTTCATGTTACAGCTGATGTATTAATACACCAGGACTCTAATCACCTTCTTTTCGACTCGGTACATGAGAAGAATGGTTGAAAGGAACAATACGGTACATGCTTCATATAGAAATCGGTTATGGTTTTTATGTCCTTCTTGAGTTAGTTCTCCAGATATACTCATTGATCATGGTATATCTTGTTTATTTTAGGATGCCTCCCGAATGTACGCCATCTTGGATTCAGCATCAAGACCATGAGGATAGTCCCCTCCAATGTCTACTCATTGATACAAGACCAATTTTAGATATGTTACCTATAGGTGGTGCACTAGATATACCACCACATGTTGAGCAGTAGATGGTACCCGCAGTACCAACAGATGAGGTGTGTAGGTTGAGTGCACCTCACGAGTTCCAGTAATAGTGCCCCCTTAGGGTTTGAGGTGAGACAAATTTATAGGAAGAGGACGACTATCTTGAGGTAGTGGCCTAATATTTTTGTCTGGTCCGGACACTAACATATCAGATAGTGATCATTGCGGCAATCCTTTTCCATGTATCAGTAGTACAATATTAGGGTTTGGTGACTCAATCATATGATGAGGAAACTTTGTCATGGAAAGTATTTGGGAACTTTTTTAGTGAGGGTTTCTCTAAATCTACAATAAGGGTTGTAAATTTCTAGGAGCTTATACAGCTTCAGAAAGGCAGCACAATAATGGTTGAGTATTCATCGAGGTTCAATATCATCTCCAGATACTTGATGGATATGGTTTAGGATCAGATATTCTAGGTTCAAACCTTCAAATGAGGAATTCATAGAGACATATGAGCTAGTTTTATACCTATGTGAATTTTTACTAATGTTGTGGTTCTATAGGGAGGTATTTTGGTTGAGGGTTTCTAAGTTGACCAGACGCAAAAAAGTGATTTTCAGTAATGGGACCACATAAGTAGAGACTTCAGAAGTAGGAGATGATGTCAGTCTCAGGGACCTAGATGTGCAAGAAATTTTAATATGAGGTCCCATGATAGTGGTTTTATGGTAAAGGTTTCAAATTATGGTTATATTCATCCTTTTTAAAGGTATTTATAATCTTGTGATGGAATTTTTATCTTGAGATCCACCCAAGAGGGTGACAGAGGTGCAAATATTCATTGGTTTGGAAAGATATTACTAGAGATTAGTGCCTCATTTCTCCAGTATATCAGATACCATGGAAACTTTGGCTTGAAATCGGTATCCTTTGATGTGGACAGAGAGGTTCCAATAGGCTTTTTAGGAATTGAGGCATAGATTGATTATTGCTCCCATCTTGATATTAATAGAGGAGGGTTCTGAGTACATAGTGTTCTATAATGAATCAGGGACTAGACTTGGTTTTGTTCTAAAACAGAGGAATGTGGTGATTTTCTATAGTTCACTTCAACTAATACCACCTGAGAAAAACCACACAACACATGCTTTTAAGTTACCCGAGGGAGTCTTCACACTAAATATGGGGTGACAATACCTGATGGGTGAGAGGTTTATCATATATTCTGACCACAAGAGTATCAATTATATCTTCCCTTATATGAATTTTAACTTGAGACATAGGTGATGGGGAGAGTAACTATGGGACTTTGACATGGAGATTGTCTATACTCTTTGTAAGGGAAAAATGGTAGCATATTCTCTCAATGGGATATCTTGTTCATAGTTAATGAATGAGGAATATGAGAAGATGGCACTAATGCAGATATCCTTTGTATATGGATATGGAGTATCTTATCTCCAATCAATGGTTTTTACCCCTCCACTTTTGTAGTGATTTAGGGAGGCACAACTTGGTGATACTAACTGTGAGAACCTATATACGCATATATCCATTAGACATGCTCTGGATAGATTTTATAAAGGTGGGGATCATGTCATTATTTTTAGAGGATGAATGATGGAATCAATGACATTGAGTGATGAGGATCTAATAGATTTTCACGCATATCTATTTGTGGTGTATCTAGGTGTGGAAAATATGTAATAGGACCTCTCACATCAGTTTTAGTGTAAATGGAAGAATAAGGTAGTTGCATATTTTGTCTCTTCATACTTTAATTGTCAGCAAGTGAAGGACGAGCCCCAAGTTCCAATGGGTTTAGATCAACCCCATGAGTTTCTAGAGTGGAAATATGGTGGGATATCTATTTAATTTGTGATATGATTACCACGTACGTATAGGGGAAAAGATTCCATATGGGTGATCATCAACTGACTCACCAAGTCATCCCACTTCCTATCTATTTGAGAGAAGAGTTCAATAGAGAGCTTGGGATACCTTTACATGAAGGAGATATTCCATCTCCATGGAATTGCATTAACAATCATTTCTGACCATGATTTTCACATCACATTTCAGTTATGGAAGGTATTTCAAAAGGTGGTTGGTATTCAGTTGTGTTTGGTGCGTGTTTGGTGGTAGTACATGAATCTTTAGTAGAGCACAAGGGAGTAGGAGGTTCAGATTCATTCTTAGTACCCTCGTCTTTTTAGTAGCCATTGTTTTGGCTTTTAGGGACATAAATCCATGAGGTGGGGAGGATTTAAGGAATCATATTTTCCATGTATTATTTTTAAATAATATATAGTTTATTTCTGAGACTAATTGCTAAGACAGAGTTTGATTCTGAGGCCTGGTGTGCCCATAATAAATAATTGAAATTTATTAAATATATTAAATAGCACTCACACATAGTTTTCTTAAAAATGTAAAATAACTTCTAAACGGGTGCCCTGATTAGAAATTTGAGGGTAATGATGATCTCATAATGCGAGGTTTTTCCTAGGAGTGACTTAAAATTAGTCGATGTGGGTTCTTTGTCGAAACATCATCATGGGTGCAGGAATGAATAAAATAATTAAAATAAATTATTTCATTTCATTTTACCAATTTAGTGATTGAATCATCCATAGATAGAAGATTATGGGGAAAACACAGGGTTAGCCTCATAACACTAGAAATGATAGAGGAAATTTGGAGATAGATCTGGAGAATTATCTCAGATGAATGATGATGGATCCTGGATCAATGATCAACGCACTTCAGATTTGATAGATCTTTCATAAGATGATGATGACATATCATTATTAATCAGTTATTGAACTGAGTCGAGGTAGGGAATGTGATTTAAATTTATTTATTACCCTTTCATTATTTCTATCATGAATGTAAATCAATTGATGAAAGGATTGATTCATGGATTGTGTGTATTGCGGGATGTGATTATATTTGTGGGGTTTTCGATGGTAAAATTATCTATGTGATTATAAATTTCTTCATTACATAGTATATTGGAAATAGATCAATATATATAAAAACATCGATTGAGTTTCATTCCTCTTAATTGATTTATGCTTTTCTCCCCTAGTTCCCTATTAGTCATAGGCATTTTTCACTTGCCCCACGTCTTGTCAAATCTCAAAAATTGATAATTATGCACCCATTTCTTGGCACAATGATCTAAAATCATATATAAGGGATCAGAATGTCACAAAAAAGGTGAAACGATAGAGAAAAATCAAACCAACTGGTTGTGGATACCAAAATTTCTTTTTCAACAGTCTTAAGTGCACGATAAAGAACTGGGATTTAAATTGTTTTCGGAGAAGATTTGACAATGGAATGCGTTGTTTTGAGTTGGAAAGACATAGATAAGTCTCAATATATGTTTTTCTGAAAATTCACAACTAGAATCGGTGCCCAGAGTGATGAAGGAGACTCCAAAATACAGATATGGGATTATAGAAAATTAGGATCCACATTGTGTGTATGTTAGATCTACACATCATGTGGGGACCTCTTGTAGTGGCTAGGATTTTTGGGAGAAATTTAAGGATCCCACAGTGTGTGACCCTATAACATGGAATCTGACATGTCTTAGGTAACTCGCCAGGTATCTTGGGAAGTACACAAACAGGGGGTGGATTACAGGGGATGCCTAAACGGTGTGTACACCCCCACCCAACACGACATAGATTAGGTACATGGGCTAAGCCATGTACCAGTACAAGGGCATACATATAGCGGATGTAGTCATGTATTGATTCATGTGTAGACTACATGTGTAGTCAACATGTTGTGTAGTACTTCACAGACACAGTTTGAATGACACAGTCCATTTACACTGGCAGAACCCAGGGTTAAGGGACATGGCGTGTAACCCCTATACACATTATGTACTCTTTCTTACATGGATTATAACTCTTTTCCTCTATGTCTTTAACAGGTTTCTTAGGTTTTGATTCACCTTATCCCTTACCTGAGGGTTGGTATGAATGATTTCCAAGTCCAAGGAAAATAGTCCCTTTAGTAAGACATATGGGATAGAGTTGTAGGAATCCCTCTGAGAGGCCTAGAGTGGGATATACTATTCATCTTCAGGCCCTAGGTAGAGTTTTGGGTATCAAAATGACCAATACTATTGAGAGGTGATCCTCTACTTTACAGGGTAATCTAGATTGAGTTTTTTGGTATCACCCCATGACCCTAGATATGATCCCCTTCTTTGTGTTGTATTCTCTTTAGATCTATCAATGCATATATTTCTCATGAAGAGACCCAATGATAAGTACCACTTAGATATACGCCATCAGTTCTATAAAAATCAAGAGTGTGTTCTCCTAAATCAGTGATTCATGGAATCTTTGAGCTAGAATCCTAGGGATAGTATACTATGGTTGTGGAATACTCTTGGACCATGTGTCATTATTGATATATCTGAATATTCTTGTTATATGTATTATGGACATATACCTATGTGAAGTTGACTATTTTTCCTTATTTGAATTCTTTTTGGTTTCAGGGTTTTATAATGATTATTTCAATACTCACCCCTACATGTGATTTTCCCACACATGTCATGTCTTTTGCAGATGATCAACCTTTTGATGAATTCCTAGGAGGACCAAGAGTAGACGATGCTTAGTGACACCAGATAGACCATTGTATCTTTCGGTAGCTTTTAGATAGTAGTCCCAGAAACATTAATTTCAGGTTGGACATGTGTTACAGAATCTTTTATGGTAGTATTATATTTTTCCTAAATTAATTTCCTTTAATTTTTTTCATAATTCAGTTATGGGATATATATTTATGCATCCATTGGTTGTTATTTTTTTTTACTTTTCATATTTTCGTGGGTTTGGATATTTGTTCATGTGTACAAGTACATAGGAAATGACTCCAATATTAGTGATATACCTACTCGGTGCTAGTCACCAACCCCTAGCCTATTTAAGGATAGCATGGGGAGTCACAGCACAGGCCCCACTGGGATAGGTCATGACAATGTAACACCCTAATATTTCTGAATATATTTCTCTTTAAAAATTCAATTTTTCTGGTAGAATATAATGCATGAAACAAAAAACTTAAGTGATTAATTTATTATTAAAAATTTAAAATGAAATAAATTAATAAATTAATAAATATTTAATTGAAATTTATAAAATAAATAATTTTTTAAAAAGGGTTATAATCACTCAAATAAATACTACTGATCTTAGAGAAAATATTATGCATTGTTTTCTTGAATTATATATTTTGTTAAACTTAATACTTTTGATGAAAGTTATCAATAATAATTATTGATAAAATTATATAAATAAATTCAAGTTGTGAAATTCATGAAATGGCTAAGAAATGATAATTAATGTGATTCTTATCTAAAGAGAAATGTTTTCTTTATAAACTTTTTTTATCACATATATTTTACTTAAAATATGATTTCTTTTATTTTGAGTTATAAAATTATAGAAAGGAATTTTTTATATAGTTAGAAAATGTATTTATCATTCATGTATTTTTTTCAATTGGTAATAAATAAATATTAAATAATATGAATTTAAAAAAGATAGATATTTTTCAGAAACTATTTTTATTCACGCAATGTGTTTTTATATTAATAAATTAAATTGATCACTATTAATGATTTTTTTATAAAATATTTAGATTATATATGAAATAAAATACTATAACATTCATCTAATGGTGTTTACTATTTAACTAATGAGAATAAATTTATTTTTTTTCTTAAAAAGTAAATTTTCTAAAAAAAATCACTATGTTTTTCACGATTATTTTAAATTTAATTTTTAACACCTATGGAAATTGAATTTGAAAAAAAAATTACATATTTGGAATCAGTATATTAAAAAAAATTATAATTCAAATTTTATTATTGGATATAATTAATAGTTACCATGATAAAAGTTAATCACCATTATAAGGGATGAAAGGGTTAACGGATGTGAAATAAGATATTAGGCTTCAAATATCTATAAAAATTATCAAAATTTGATTAGATAATTTTATATCAAACCACAATTATTTGATGTTCTAAACATTTTCAATTTTTTCCACTTTACCAAGAAAATGTCTTTATACTATTTTTAATTTAAGGGTATTCCTAAGGGTGCCACTCCCCTTGCTTATAAAAGAACACATCCTCTCCTTCTTTGCAGATGTTGGAGACTCTATTTCTACCAATACATACTCAAATATCATAAAATTTTTCCTCCCAATATCATATAGGTATTTTCCTCACCAAAACACCATCTTTATAATTCTTAAGGTCTAAGCCATAGTAATATACTAAAATAAGTGGTAATCGTCTTAACTAATTTATTTAATGTTTATTTCTTATTCCACCTCCTTAAATTCTTCATGATATAATTAAAATAGTATAATTTATATAATAAAATGTTTTCATTCATATTGAACAACCATTATCTATTTCTCATCCATCCAATGTAAAGTTAATGTGTCACACATGCATACATATGGAGTGTCATCTTCATGAAGCGACATGTTTCATTTTTCATCACTATATCACATGGATGGTTTTATTGATTCATTTAACAAATATATATGAAATTTATTGAATAATATTGACTATATAAAGAAAAATTATTATTTAACTTCATTTATTTCTATTCATTGGAAAATGGAAGCATCACGTGTGCGTACATGTGGACTTCTACCTCCACAAAGTGATATAATTCATTTTTCATCATCTTCTTACATGGATTTATTTATAAAATTATATATAATAAATAGAAATTATTTATATTACATGATTTTTATTTTTTATATGATTAAAACATGACCATGGTGAATGGAAAATAAATTATAAACTGAAAAATGAATGAAAAATAGAACAATTGACATCCAAAATATTAATTTTAATGGAGAATTATTAATAAATGGGTGATTATAAATATTTAATAGTTAATATCTGGTAATATAATTATGAATATAGTTATTATATATATGTATAATAATTCTAAATTTATTATATTGGAGGTTATAGTAGGTATAAAGAATGTTGGGACTTAAGGTAAGGGTTTATGTTGCAATCTCGTTTTCAATCGGGACTGTTCAGGGTTAAAATTCCATTGGAGAAATTGTATTCTCATGATATATATTAAACAAAATATATTTTATTATATTATGGTTATTTTTGGGGAATTAAATTATTATTTCCATTTCCCCCTCTTTTTCACTCAAAATACATAATGAATTTGTTTAATAAAATCTTACTATATTCTTTCTTTTAGGTTGGGAATATTTTTCTTCAATGTCTCTATTCTATAAAATGTCAAAAGAATGTTCTTTTATATTATAAAATGATTTTTTAAATTTATTTTCAACTATATTTTAATATCTTTTCAATAGATTAAAAGATAATATTTACAATGTTTTTCATATAGAATATATTTAACTTTTTTTAAAAGTATAAAAAGAAACTTTTTTTAATATATAATGAAGGAATAGATTTTATATCCATCATAAATTCTATTTTTTTATAAGAATTATTTAAAATATTTAATACTATTAGAAAGAAAATATAGTTCCCATTATTCTAGGAATTTTTCAAACTTAAAAGTTACTAAAATAAAAGGATGTTTTCGGTTTTATTTCAAAGAATATTTATAATGATTTAATAAAAGTATTTTTAATCTATGTAAACATCCTTTAATGATTAAAATAATTATTTTGGAATATTATCATATCATTCCATCCACTTCTTTTCTATGGATTCCTTATTATGATTATTTTTTAATGATTTTTTTATGAAACCTTTTTCTTTCCCACTTGTTAATTATGCTATGATGAAATTATGAATGTTTTTATAATCATCTGGCACACTTAATTATGGTTTTCATTATGTGATGTATGATTCCAAAATTATATTTCCATCTAATGCATTGGTTAAATATTTATATCTCATAATATACTATGAAAATTAACAGGGAGTAAACCCAATCCAATTTGGGACTCTATCCGCCATGAATTAAAAGGGAATGGGGAGTAAACCCAGTCCACCATGAGACTATATCTACTATTTTATAGTGGATATGGAAGTGATATTTGACTAATTAAATGATTTTAAATTATTATTATTTTCTTACATTATTATTTAATGTTCTTATTCTTATGATATGCTCTCATGGATCATGATTTATTATTAATTATTCCATGCTCTTATGAATAATGTATTTTTTCATCACAATGTTTTATTTAATGACTCATGAATATGATCTATGACTAATTGGGTATTGATTTAATAAGTTATGATCATGATCAAATTTATGTTTATCATATTCTATCTTATGGTATTTGATTTATGTATCCACTATTTACCCATACTGGCTATCTGACATCACCCCTTTTATGTTTCTTTTTTCCCAAGATATGAAAATAGGTATTCATTAAGATATTTGTAACATCTTATACCTTAAATAACCCATAATTGAATTATTTATAACAAGGATTACACTTTCTCACATTTTTAGGATATTTTAAGTTTATAGTTTTAGATAATTATGTAACGAATTACCTAAAAATTTAGGAAGTTACATATATTTTATATTTTTACATCAAAAAAGTTCGTTTTAAAGAGAAACTTGATTAATTCAATGTAATTATGCTATTTATAAATCTGGCGTAATTAATTTTTCTACCCATCCTTAATTCCTATGATAAATGATTTGAAAATTTGGTATGAGAAAAGAAATTCTCATTGAGATACATAAAAGAAAATAAATTTTTTATTCTATTTGTAAACTTTAAAAATCTATAAAAACGTTTTCCTTTTTCCAAATAAACATTTTATATGAAATATCCATTTACTTTTCCATGAAAAAAAACATAATTTATTAATAGATTTCATGAAAATTTTTATATAAAATAATAAATTAAAAATCATAATCATAAGGTTTTCTTATAAAATATGAAAAATCATGAATACCTTTCATTAAAAAATAATCCTTCCAACTTTAAAAAAAATTCATAGACTTTCCTTAAAAACATAAGCTTGTTTGCTTAAACATTGAAATAAAGTGATTTACCTTATAAACCATTGAAATAATTTCATGTTGGTACCATGGGAAATAATCCTTATATTCACCCTTATAAGGATCCTAACAATGTAATCACCTAACCGGATAATTCTTATACCTCTTAGGAGTAACCTATCACTGGTAAACTATGTCACTTTATCACATACATTGAACATCTATATCGGGCTTACTCTTCATCATAGATATACTAGTCTCACCCATCATTTGTTTAAAATTTCTATTAATAACATCATGAATAAAACATATATATATTTCACTTTAATCAAAAACCCATTTTAATTAGAATTAAATCCCATAAGCAATAACAATTTCATTTATCTCATAAATATGATAAAACATTTCTATTTCCTTAGAAAACATTTTTTAAACTAAAAATTCACAAAATATTGAGAGGAATGTTTTAATTTGTAAAAACCATGAAAAAATTTAAAGTAATATTGATAATTAATAATGGATATAACGATGATAAGACAGTCAAGCTTTATATGTTAAAAATATTCTTTATACACATTGGTAAAAAAATAAAAATGGATCATACATTAAATTATTCAAAGATTAATTTTTAAACCTTTAAAAATAAAATAAATATTAGTTGAAAATGAACTTTAAAAAACTTTTAAGTATAAATAATAACATACTTGGATTATTTTTAAAACATTTATATGGGGGGAATTTGTTCTAATAAATACATTAAAATGATGTTTCAAAGAAAAATATATTACCTTATATTTCTTCTAGCTTCTTAAATTCTCTTACTCCATAATAGTAAAATTATATTAGTTTTACAATTGATTGAGAACATTTTTCATTTTAATTTAATTATAATTTTTCTTTTTATTTCATTTATTACCATGTTTTATTAATCTACCTAAATGGTTAAGTTCACAATGGACGTTTTCGGGTCGTTCGTTTTATAACCTCAAAACCACATAGTTGCATTGACCATGGTCAATGGAGTTGTAGTTCCATTATCTACATAATCTTAAAAATATAATATTTATCATTTTTATACATTATATACACATTTATAACCCATAATTTAATGTAGTTATAGAAAATAAACCACCTCATTTCATAAATATGATAGTACGTACATATGCATGAATGTTGTTTTCACTTTTTTATAATTGGTAGGAAAAAATTAGATAATATTTTAATTTTATAAAAACACAAATATGTTATAAATTTTATATTTATTCATTAGTTTCATATTTATATCCATCCTTATAAAGTGAAAATGAGAAATAAATATCATCACTTTGTGGAGGTGGTATTTCAATCATACGCACAAGCGACGTTATCTGTTTCTAATAGAAATAGTAAGAAGTTAAGTAATATTTTATAGTTACATAATAATAATTATTCTGTATGTACCATATATATTATTATTTTAATCATTATAACTATCTATATGATCTAGTGATGAAAAAACACACCACTTCGTGGAGGTGGTATTCTTTATGTATGCACGAGCAAGGTTTTCATTTTTATAAAGATGAAAAGGATTTGAAAAGGGTTATAACATAACAATAATAAAATATCATTATATTTAAGATATTTATGTCCTTATTTCATCATTTTAATAACATTTTAATGAATTATAAGAATAAATAAAATTTAAATAAGTCATTTATGACTTATACCTTCAACTCAGATATCTCCCTTTGGATTACACCTTAAGCCTTCTCGGATTAGTCTTTTGAGAAGAACATGAACTGTAGGAAATTGTTAGGGATTATGGGGAGTGTTTATTTAAGGTATTTTCTAAAATATAGTTCTCAAAAATAATAATTTATAGATGGTTTGAGATTCCCTTTTATAAGTGAGGGGAGCGACACACTTGTATTTTTTCTAAAATTAAGTATTATAAAGTCTTAATATTAAGAAAGTACCACCATAACTATAAAATTATTAATATAAGGTGATAAGATTCAAAATAACATCATCTAAACATAATTAATATAATATTTTTTGACCTTATCACTTAGTTTTTACCTTAATTATCTTGATTTAGCCTTTACCGTGGTGGCACATTTTTACTACAGTTACTATCCATAAAGTCCAAAATGAAATTAAAATCATTAATAATTTTTAACCTCATAAATAAAAATATGTAATAAATTTTTCATGATTTAATATATTTAAGTGGAATAAATTAATTTCAATTTAAATGCATAAAATGCACAGAAAATGGTTTTTAGAAAAATATGTTTTAAGACTAATAACGAACTTATATCAAAATAAAATATTTTGTTGATTAATATGGAATTATTTATTTTATGTATAATCAAATTTATCTTATGTTACTTAAAAATAATTCCAAAATATAATGGGATATTTAAATTTTTTTATTTAATGAAAACATGTGGCAGTTTTGCAAAAAACAACATTCTTTCACTATTCACTAAAAAATCAATCTTTCTATAAAAAATATAAAAAAACAATCCTAAGTTATATTTTATTTTTTAATTAAAAAAATGAATTAATTTATATAAATAAATTTCCTGATATATATAATTTTATATTTAAAAAAACCAGGATTTTCATGGAAGAACAATTTTGTTAAATAAAATTTTTCCTTTGTCGAGTAAGAACTTTTATAAAATTAATTATAAAAATATGATGAATATAAATCCATAAAATGAATACATATAAATTATAATATTGATTTATTATAGTAAAACCGAGGTTTTCACATTCTTCCTCTTAGGAAATTGTAACCTTGTAATTTTATTTATTATTTAAACAAGTGAGGGTATTTCTTATTCATAGAATTTTCGGATTTTCATGTTGCTTCCTCAATAATGATATTCTTCCATTAAAAATTTACCTGGTGAATCACCATATATAATATTACCATCTTTCTATGATCCAAAATCTATACCATATTTTCTTAATAAGATGTATCCTCCTCTATCTATACTAATTGAGAGCTCCAAACAAGAGATACAATATACGAACTTTCTTAGCAACAAAACATGAAAGAAATCATATAAATGAGATAAAATCATTGGAAAATATACTCTATAATAAACTTATCCTGTATTTTCTATAATTTCATATGGAAAAATAAACCACAGACTTTACTTTTCTTTTCATAAAAAATGCATAACACTTTTCCATGGAGATACTTTAAAAAAATGATATCCTTCCTCAAATGAGATACCTTTTTACCTATGACTTGGATAACACATTATCCTACTCTGATCTATCCTCATATGATATTAAATTATATTTACATTCTCATCCTCCTATTTTCCCAATTTTGGTCCCATAAAATTCCTCCCACCAATAGCATCCCAACATGATGAAGTATAGCACTCTTTTTTATATAATACCTTAAAAGTTTCCATCTGTATACAAGAATGAATACTACTATTATAATAAAATTAAACTAAAGAATGATATTGAACCCAACAACCCTAAAGATATAATGATAAATTTTTAATAATATCAACTAAATTATTGATTTTATTTTATGAGTATCCATTATATTGAGTTTGAAAATTCATGTTAAAATTTAATTCATTACCCATAAACTTCATTATTCCTTTCCGAAACTTTTATGTAAACTTGGTATCACGATCAGATACAATGGAGAGGGGAAATTCATGTAACCTAACTATTTTTTTAGGTAATTTCTTAAAATATGATACAAATAAATAGTATCTCTTATATATAGAAAATGATTATATTTAGTCAAATAATCAACAATAACCCAAATTTCATCATTACCTCAAGATGTATTTGGTAATACCACCACAAAATCCATGTATATATTCTCAAATTTATATTCAGCCACTAGAAAAGGATGAAGCGTCACCTTTAATAATTTTTTCTTAGATTTAACCTATTTAAAAGTCAAACATTTCATTATAAAATTATATATATATTTCTTAATACTGTAATAGGAAAAACTCTTGAAGGTCTCAGTACATCGTAGTGTTGTCATAATTAATAGAAAATAAAGAGTTGTGAGATTCATTTAACAATTCCTTCTTCAATGGGAATCACTTGAACACAGAACCCATTTTAAAATATGATAACATGACCTTTATCAACATTAAACTAAGAATACATAAACTTGTTGACCAATTATACTCTTTCTTGTAAACCAATATCTTCTTTTTGAGGCTCCTTAATTATTTCTAACTAATATTACAACAGTGATACCAGATCCAAAATAAAATAAGTTTCTGTATATAAATGTTTTTGTCCATCATTAATTAAATCATTAACTAAATGATAATTTTATAGTCATAACATAGTTAATGATGTGTTATCTTTTCAACACAAGGAATCAGCTTTCTTTTTTTCTTAACCTATATAATACTAAATTGGAAATCATACTCTATAGTCAATTCTATCCATCTTTTGTGCCTCGTGTTCAATTATTTTTGAGTGAATATATACCTCAAACATTTATGATTAGTATATATTTTATATTCCTCCCCATAAAAATCATTCCTCTTTATTTTTAAATCAAAATTCATTGTAGTTATCTCAAGTTCATGTGTAGGATAATTCTTCTCATGGGGTTTCAATAGTCAATATTACATCTTTATAAACAATATTCCTATGAAAAGACATCTATTGCAATGAAAATTCACATTTAGTAAAATTTTCATACAATTTATTTTATTTTAAATACTATAAAACAATCCTTAGGTGTTTCTCATGATATTCATATCTTTTAGATTATACTAGAATATCATTGATAAACATATCCACAAATTTATCCAAATATTCATTGAAAATTTTGTAACATCCAATGTAATTAAACAATAAGATATTTTCATATCTATTAATATTTATGAATTAGATATTAATTTTAATTAAAAGTTGATTCTATTTTTGAGAGCATACTAAATATGTAATAATTGGTTTCTCAGAAATTTTATGTTGCACCCAAGATTAAGATATATTGAAAAATAATACCTTGTTAATATTAATATTTTAAATGGTAGTTATCACATAGAATTTGTATTAGAAGGAATGAAAAAACAAACTATATTATGTTTACACATGTTTTTTAAAAAAGTTATATTTCATAAAAAAATTTAGTGGCTTAAAATGAGAATAAATTCAATTTAATCATAAAATACTTTAATATTTTTAAGGTAATTTTACCACCTTTTGATGGAGAACCGTTTTTAAATATATTTTTGGCAGTTTCATACACTATATTTGAAAAAATATACTTATTAATTGTAATTGGGACATAAAAATTTAATTTGGTTGACATTTTGGTATTGTCTTGACAAAATTCATATTTTAAAGAATAGTGAAAAATACTGCATTTTAGTTTAAAATTAATTTTTCATCTAATTTATTTATATATTTATGTTTTAAATTTAACTGGTTTTAAAGTGTAATTGAATTAATTTTTTATCATTTAATAAAACTTTGGTCATTGGAAGTAATATTAAAATTAAATTAGATATAAAAACATGTCAATCTTTTGGTGGTTTTACTTAGAAACATGTTTTCTTGTACCGTCAACGGGATTAATTTTTAATTAATTTTGGCCAATTATATGTTTTTAATTTGGAAAAATGGATTTCATATTTGTACTCAGAAGTTCCTAATTATTTAAATATGTCCCTTTTATTTTTTTCATTATTAATAGTAACATTAGTAATTATTTTATTTATCGCGGTTAAAGGGTAAAGCAGGTAAATAAGGGTAAAAATAATATTATAATAATATAAAAATATCCTAAAACTTGTACTCATATTATTTTATGAGATATTACCAACCCATAAAACCCTTGGGATAAAAATACATCCTTTTTATGATACTTGGGTATGATTATGAGATTTATAACTTTTAATTTAAAGTAAAGGCAAAATTATCATAAATGTTACTCTTGTTACTAAAACAATTTTAAATTGGGGTCATATAGAGAATATATTCAACTATAAATATTAATTATGAATATAAATAGATTACCTACATCATGGTATTTAATTTATGATTTTTAGTCTTTAAATAATTAAATTTTATTATGACACAATGATGATGCAGTGATTGCTTTATTAATGTAAAAATCAAATAAATGATATTATAAATACAAACATTACTATTTTTTACATAATTTATGCCATAAAAGAGTTTTATAGGTCATAATGACATGTTATAAGTCTATTAAAAGTTTTTTTTTGATGTTATATCTCTTTTTGGATTTTATATAAATTCAATCAAATGAAAAGTGTAAAATTGACATAATTGATATTTTATAAAAATATATAATTATTAAATTATTTAAAAGTACTAAAAATATTTTAAAATAAAAAAGTTACTATTATAACATTAAAAA
The DNA here is from genome assembly GCA_963277665.1 of Viscum album. Lineage (NCBI taxonomy): Eukaryota > Viridiplantae > Streptophyta > Magnoliopsida > Santalales > Viscaceae > Viscum > Viscum album. The sequence continues at coordinate 369,220,677 of OY728160.1, read as the reverse complement.
GTAATTATGTTTTAAATAATGGTAAATTTACCCCGTATAAGTAAAATATATAGCCCCATAATATTTGAAATTTTGTTACCACAATTAAAATTAAAGGAGAATAATTGCGGGTAAATTGAAAAAGATAAGTTTTAAAATAAAATAAATTAATGTATAAAAATTATTTTATTAGAGTATTTAAATAAATAATCATATTTTATTTTACATATCTCAAGTTCAAGTCATTGGTATTAAAAAATTAATTTATATTAATTTAATATTTTAAGAGTTTCCAACGGTGCCCATCCCCACTACTATAAAAATGTACCCACTCTTCTCTAATAATCACACTTCAAGAACCATTTGGTTAAACCAAAATCTTAAAAGCACCCTACCTAAAATATCTCCACACATTATTGAGTCATTATTGTAGTTATAAAACCCTTATTATAGGTGTAAAGGTGTTGTTCAAAGGTGATCAACAAAAGAATAGGTATCATTTTCTTTAAGTATTTCTAGTTTATTTCTTCTTCCAATTCCTTTAAGTATTATAAAACCATGATGAGGTAATAAATACTTTATCCTAAATATAATTAGATGTTATTATGTTATTATCATCCCCTAAATTCATCTCCGCTTCCATCACATTGGAATGAAATTAATCATTCGTGCGTACGTGTGAACTATCACCTCCACAAACCGATCTAATTTTTTTCATAACCATCTCTCAGGAATGGGTATAATAATGGAATTAATGTTCACATGTGATATAAAAGACATATTAATTATTATATAATAATAATATATCAATTAAATTCTTACTTTCCATGAACGTAAAAATGATAATGTCATTCAAGCGTATGTGTGTACTATCACCTCCACGAAGCGATGCGACTCATTTTTATTTGTTATATCACTTGTATAATATATATAAGAATATTTACATGGTTAATATAATGTTAATTATGTTATAATAATTATGTAAACAGATAATAATACTTAAATTCTTTCCATAGTGATCAATGAAAAATGGAAAATGTTACTCATGCGTACATATGACCTACCATCTCCATGATTATAATGGTGTAAATTTTTCATAACCATAATTAATAGTCTGATTTAAAAATTATGATTAATGTATAAAAGTGATTATTATTTCATTAATACTATTCTGTATAAGATATACTTTGGACCACATGGACAATTTACATCATAAAAAGTTCATTTTTGAACCAAGTACCGAATATCTACAAAATATCCCATATCAACATAAATAATTTTGTAATTTTTATAACATGGTAATTAGTGATATAAAATTAATAATAAAATTTATAAAGGTTCTCAAGAAATTGTAAATTAACCAAATTTTATTATTCAGTAATATAATGGTTTTATATGATGAGTCTGACTCAAGGTAAGGGACTTCATCTTGATCTTCTTTCCTTGAGGCATATTTTGATATTATACACCACCTTGTTTTATACAGTGGATAATAAAACCCTTTGACTTTTACTTTAATTCAAAGGTTTTCAAAATGAATCTTTTTCTATTAATCATTTTACTAAATAAAAAAATGAATATTTGTTTTTAATGTACGTACTGTCGTGACCATTACTTGATATTTTGATTAATCTACAAGACATAATGTTTTTAAAAGAAAAATAAATAGTATATTCCCTTTTCATTTATATTGGTATTAAAAAATGGTTTTGAGATTTTATTGATTATGTCAATATCTTGAAATGATATATTGTGATTTCAATGTGGAAATGTTATTCTTACTTTATGCTTGTTTCATTTTTTATGATTATGTTATGGTTCCTAGGAATTTATTGTGTATACGATTGGTTCTATGATAAATTTAGGGTAGTTGAACTTGTGATAGCTCTCCAATGCATTGGGTAATGAGATGAAGTTAAACAATATAGTTTCTCCTAATATATTTATGGAATATTCTATGATGGGTATTCAAAACATAACCATGAACGTTACTCCCTATGTAGCTGTGAAAGCTAAATTGTATGTATGATATGGATGCCTCAAGTTAACATTATGATTTATGATTACTATAAATTTATTCAAGATTCTTATGATTTCATAGGTTTATAAATATTCATGGAGTAACACTTTCTTTCCTTATTTTATTTCCCTTACTGAGCTTTTTTTTCTCATCCTATATGTTTAAAATGTTTTTATTGGGTATAAGGATGGGTAAGAGAAAGTAAAAATTCATGAAGATTTTGATAAAGAAAGAAATCATGCTTACATTTAAATGTTTTATATTTTATATGAAATGGATACTATTTTAGTTATATCCACTTAGTATAAATTTGAGTTGTTATATAATAGTTATGTCCTAATTCTCTATGACTCTAAACCTAAAAATATCCTCAATGTGAATTTTTGAATTAACTTAATATTATATAATATTTAAGGTTGGGGCCTTATATTTTGTATCAGAGGTCTGTTTAGATTACTTTAAGGGTGGTGTAATTATTAATGGAATAACCATAAAATTTTTTTATTTTATGTTCAAATTGAAATGATATAGAATATTAATATTAACATGTTTCATATTCTAAGATATATTTGTAAAGAATGGTTTTTTGAATTGGAACCAGGGTAGTTGTGCTGGGTTGAAATCTAGAGGAAAACAACCTTCCAAATAAGCAACTTGAGGTGGTCGTAATTATAACCGAATAATTAGTTGCAGTGATGAAACTGTTAACCCAGGATATAAATTTTTGTGGTATCCATACATGAGATCGTATAGATCAACCATATAGGAGCATGTTAGTAGTGCGTAATTTCATGGTGGAATGTCCTCCACCATTCAAAAGATCACCTGACCCTCTGATAGTTAAAGAGTGGAATAAATCCCTATAAAATATTTTTGATGTCATGGGGTGTTCAGACAATCAAAAGGTTAGTCTTATTGTTTACCATTTTGAATGTGACTCCGATTAGTGGTGGTTTATGTTTAGGAATATCAACGAAAGTAAAGAGATTGATTCTATGGATTGGGATGAATTCAAATGTATGTTTCTTGAGAAATATTTTCCTATGGTTGTTTGAATTAGGATGGAAAAATTATTCTTGGAATTGAGGATAGAGGAAGAAACAATAGCTTCTTACGAAACAAAATTCACCTAACTTGAAAGGTATGCTCGAATTTTCATCCAAGATATTGATAGGAAAATCAATCATCTTTTTCAGGATTAAATCCAAAATATCCGATGTAATTGGATTCCCATGATTTAAAATGTTATGAAAAAAAATTTCTATGTATAGAGAAGGTGGAAATGGAGTTTTTCACTGATCGTGTGTTCTTTAAAAACAAGAAGAATAAGAGGTCGACATGGCATAACAAATGGAAACATTCTTCAAAAATGTCTGATGGTAAGAAAATTAAGTTTATAGTTTTTAAAAATTGTCGTAAAAATCACATGGGGAGTGCCTTTTGAATTCTGGTAAGTACTTACGATGTGGTAAAATGGGGCATAAGGCTCATAACTACACTAAATTTGATAATGGTAAGACAAAATATGATATAAAGTCAGTAAAATGTTTTAAATTTAATGACATGGGTAATTAGGAAAGTGAGTGTCAGATGAAGAATTTGAATGATGGGAAGAAGCCATACTATAAGCAGAAAGATTTTGAAAAATCCCTTATAACTACTTCAGCAGATATTGGGCCCTAAAATAAAGTGGTATTAGTTATATTATTTCTTTATTCAGATTATGACAATGTATTTTTTGATTCAGAGTATACACATTATTTCATTTCTGAGAAATTTTCTTGTAAATTGGTAATTCCACCTCAAAAAATAAATCTATCACATATGGTAAAAACACCTGCGGAAAATGTAATGGAAAAAAATTATAAGAATCATTCTGTCCTTTTTTGTGGAAATAATATATCTACATACCTTATTGAGTATTATCTAGTATAGTTTGATGTTATTCTGGGTAGGGATTGGATTTATAATAACCATGTTATGATTGAATTTAGAGATAATTAGTTTCTTTTCAAAAATAATTTTAGTTTGTGTATAAGAATGAACCCTTACCATTGATAACACATTAGTAAGATAAGAAAATGTTAAAAGATGGAAATTAATGTTAATATACACATATTGTTGAAAATAATAGAATTGTTTAGATTAATTATGTGCTAGTGGTAAATGAGTATCTTGATGTTTTTCCTGATGAGTTTTGTAGTATTATACCTAAATGGGAAGTTGAATTTACTGTTGAATTTAATCAAGATTCTATGACAATTTCAAATCCCCCATATTAAATTGATCATATTTAACCTTTAGAGGTAAATAATCAATTTCATGAGTTATTTGATAAATGTTTCATTCGACCTAGCACATCACCCTGGGGTTCTCCTATCTTGTTTTTTTAAAGATCGTTCAATGATACTTTTTATTGATTATAGAGCCTTTAATAACATCACTATTAAGAACATGTATCATTTTCCTCATATGAATGATTTGTTTGATTAGCTCTAAGGAGCACAATATTTTTCAAAGGTTGACTGAGGTCTGGGTACCATCAAATTTAAGGAAGTAGAAATTTAAAAAACTATGTTTTGTACTAGATATGGCCATTATAAATTTTCAGTTATGTCATTTTGGTTAACTAATTCACCTATTATATTCTTGGATATTATGAATATAATATTACATGAGTTCTTAGATAATTTGTTTGTTGTATTTATTAATGATATTTTGATATATTATAACAGTACATAGAAGCATGAAAGTCATTTAAGGTTTTTCTTTCAAACCATAAAAGAAAATAAATTGTACGATGAATTCAACAATTGTGAGTTTTGGTTTCAAAAATTTTCATTCCTTGGTCACATAGTTTCTATAGATTTCATAACTATTGATATTTCTAAAGAACGATTTTATTAATAATGGACAAGAACCACAAATATAATTTAGATTCGTAGATTTCTTGGTTTAGTAGGTTTTTACAAGAGGTTTGTTGAAAATGTTTCATGGTTATCTTGCCCATTTACTAAGTTAACTCAAAATGGTGTTAAGTTCATCTAGACAAAAGAATGTGATGATTGTTTTTTGGAATTGAAAAGAAAATTGGTGAATGCTCTAGTTTCATAACAACCTTCTAGAAATGGTTAATTTGTTATATATAGTGTTGCTTCATTTAAATGACTTGGTTTTGTCCTAATTCATAATGATCAGGTAATTATTTATTCTTCATGTCAGTTGAAAACTCATAAGTTAAATTACCCTACAAATGATTTGGAATTATCTTCGATTGTTTTTTCTTTAAAATATTGGATGCATCATCTTTATGGAGTAAAATTTGAAATATATACTAACAAAAGAATATTGAAATATATATTCACTTAGAAATATTTGAACATGAGACAGAGATGATTTTTGGAAATAATCAAGGATTATGATTCCACAATTCATTGCCATCTTGGAAAAGAAAAGAAATTGTCTGATGCTTTTAAAAGAAAATTTAGTGTTATATTAACCCTGTTACATTTGTAAAATTCCCCTTTGATTAATTATTTTATTAAATTTGGAATGGATTTTGTTAGTGTAAGAAATTCCTCTATTTGTTTTTAGGTTTCAATGCAATCATCTCAATCAAATAGAATTAAGAAAGTACAGAAGGAAGATAGTGAATTGCATAAAAAGGTATAATTTGTTTTAAAATGGTAAGTTTCCTAAATTTAACATTGATAAAGATCGTGTTTTGAGATTTAGGAAGAGATTATTTGTGACTTATTATTTATAGTTGAAGAAATATTTGTTATGTAAAGCTCATAGTTATCTTCTTTCATTTCATCCTGGAAGTACTAGGATATAAAAAGATATTTGGGACTATTATTGGTGGGATGGAATGAAAAGAGATATTGCAGACTTTATTATAATGTGTTTGACTTGTCAATAGTTTAAAGTAGAGAGGTAGTTAACAGATGGGATGATTCAGCCTTTTCTTATACCAGAGTGGAAATGGGAAAATATATCCATGGATTTTGTAGTGGTATTACCGAACACTTCATGAGGTAACAATGCGATTTGGGTTATTATTGATAGATAGACTAAATATTCTTATTTTCTTACAATTTTAGATACATTTTATCTAGATCAAACTCATTATTTGTATCTTAAAGAGATATTCAGGTTATGTGGGGTTCCCTTCTATATTGTATCTGATCATAATATTTGGTTCACTTTTAACTTTTATAAATGCCTTCATAAGTTATTAGGATCTGAATTAAATTTCAGTACATCTTTTCATCCTCAATATAATGGGAAGTCATAATTAACAATTAAGACCTTGGATGATATGATATGTTCTTGTTAAATGGATTACCATGGAATTTAGGATCAAAATCTTCCTTTGGATTAGTTTTCTTATAATAATAGTTTTCATTCCTATATAAAGATACTGCTATTTGGGGAATTATATGGAAAGCGGTGTCGAACTCCCACTTTTTGGGATGAAGTAGGTGAAAAGAAGTTTTTGGGACCATAATTGGTAGAAGATATGGAAGAAAAAATTCGGTTGATTCAGAAACACATGAGCACAACTCAGAGTAGGCAGAAAAGTTGTGCAGATAAACGGAGAAATGATCTCTCTTTTGAGGAAGGTGGTCATAACTTTCTCAAAGTTTCACTATGGAAAAGTGTGATGTGTTTTGGTAAGAAGGGAAAGGTGATTCCACGGTTCATTGGACCCTATTAAATCCTAGATAAAGTTGGATCAGTTTCCTGTAGAGTGGATTTATCACTAATTTTATCCCATATACACAATTTTTTTGATGTTTCAAAATTGAGAAATTATTTTTTAGATCCATCCCATGTTTTGAGTCCAAAAGTAGTCCAGCTGGAAGAGAATATTTTTTATGAGTAACATCAAGTCCAGATTCCTGACCATAGAGAGAAAGTGTTGTGGAATAAGGTGATTTATCAGTGTAATATTTTTTAGAAAAAATCATATGTTTGAAGAGGAAACATGAGAATTTGAAAATGACATAAGGGAGAAATACCCCCACTTATTTTATAAATGAATAAAATTGTGAGGATGAAATTTCAAAAAAGGGGAAGGATACAACATCTCAAGTAATTATAGAATAATAAATTTTCATATCTATTAATATTTGTTAATGAGGTATTAATTTTACTTCAATGGGTATAATATTTATGATAGAATACTTGATATGCAATAATGGTTTTCTCATAAATCTTATGTTTCACCCAAGATTAAGATATACCACAAAATAATACATTATTAATATTATTATTTTAAATTATAGTTATTGTTAAGCTTTTTTGTGGGATAGAATGAATATAACTACCTATATTATGTTTTCACATTTTTATTAAATCTTTTTACTTTATTATAATAAACTTTAAAGACTTAAAATGGGAATAAATCCAATTTTAAGCATAAAATACTCTAACATTTTTAAAAAGAATTTTTACCACCTTTTGATAGAGAACCCATTTTAAATCTAGTTTTTAACACTTTTATAAGTTATATTTGAAAAAATAAACAACTTATTTGGAATAAATAAGAATATACTTTGGTTGAAATTTTGGTATTTTTTTGATAAAATTAATATTTTAATGAATAGTAAAAAATACAACATTTTAGTTTAAAACTATTTTTTCGCTTAGTTTATTTGTATAGTTAGGTTATCCTTTTTATTGGTTTTAAAGTGTAATTTAATTATGTTTTTATCTTTTAATAAAATTTTGGTTATTATAAGTACTTTTACATTTAAATTGGATATAAAAACATGTCAATATTTTGATGGTTATACTTTAAAAACATGTTTTCTTATTCCATAAAAAAGATAATTTTTAATTAATTTCTGCCAATTCCATGTTCTGATTTTGGAAAAATGGATTCCATATTTAGAATCAGAAGGACCAAATTATGTAAATAGTGTCCTGTTATTTTTGGACATTATGAATAGTAACATTAATAATTATTTTTATTTACCACACTTAAAGGGTAAATCAGGTAAATAATGATAAAAATAATATTATAATATTGTAAAAATACCCAAAAACTTTTAATAATCCTATTGGATGGGATATTACATATGTATAAAACACTTGGTATGGAAATTTTTATTTTTGAAGCCACTTGGGTGTGATGATGACATTTATAACTTTTAATTTAAAGTAAAGACAAAATTATCATAAACATGACACTTGTTACTAAAAAAATTTTAATATGGGATTATATAAGTGATATTTTTTACTATAAATATTAATTATAAATATAAAATGATTACCTACATCATTTTATTTTATTTATAATTTTTAGAAATTAAATAATTGAATTTAATTAAGACATAATGATGATATCGGGATTTCTTTATTAATTAAAAAATCAAATAAATGATATTATAAATATTAGAAAATATTATTTTACATAATTTATGTCATACATGAATTTTATTGGTCACTATGACATTTTTTAAGTTTATTGAATGTTTTTTCTAATTTTTCTCTCTTTTTTAATTTTATTTATATTCAATGAAATGAATAGTGTAAAATTAACATAAATGATATTTTATAAAAATGATAAAATAATAAATTTTTTAAAAATACTAAGAAAAATTAAAATCACATAGTTACTATTATAAGGTCTAAAAGTTCATTAAGTTTCTAATTATAGGAAATTGACACCATATAAGTAAAATATATATCCTCATAATATTTAAAAAAAATTAACAATAATTAAAATTAAAAGAGAATAATTACGAAAGAACCAAAAAGATAAGATTTAAAAAAAACTAAATACATGTATCAAGATTATTGGATGATATGATTTAAAACTACTCTAATTTGTCTTTCACATATCTAAAGTTGGATTCATTTGGGTTAAAAAATTAATTTATATTAATTTTCTAAGGTTTCTCCTCCCCTCTCCTATAAAATTATTACCACTATTCTCTAATAATCACTCTTCAAGAACAATATGGTTCAAAAAATCTCTACCCAAAACTATCTCTAAAATTCCTCTTCATTCTCTTGAGTCCTTTCTTTAGGCATAACATCTATCTTAGAGGTGTTAAGGTGTTCTTAAAAAGAGATCAACTAAAGAAGAGGTATCAATTTCTTTAAGTATTTATTTTTTATTTCCCTTCCACTTATTTAAAGTATAATCCAACCATATTGAGATAATAATTTCAGTAACCTAAATATACTAAGATGTTATTATGTTGATATCATCATCTAAATCCATCTCTACTTCTATCAAATTGGAACGTAATTTAGAGTTCATGTGTATCTGTGAACTATCACCTCCACGAACCGATCTAATTCATTTTTCATAACTATCTGTCAATATTGGTTATAATAATGTAATTATTGTTTATATTAGATATTAATGACATATTGATCGTTATAAAATAATAATATATCAATTACATTCTTACTTTCCATGTGCATAAAAATGATAACATCATTTGTGCGTATATGTGAACTATCACCTCCACAGAGTGATGTGACTCATCTTTATTCATTATATCACTTGTATGATATATATAAGTATATTTAATTAATTAAAATGATATTAATGATTTAATGATAATATTTTAAATGTAAATTAATACGTTAATTCTTTCCATAGTGATCAATGAAAAATGGGAAACGTTACTCATGTGTACGTACGGTTTATTGTCTCCTTGATTATAAAGTTGGTCATTTTTCATAACCATAATTAATGGTTTGATTTAAAAAGAATGATTAATTTATAAAATTGATGATTATGTCTTGAATACTATTCTGTAGATTATGGAATTATGATAACATGTACAATTTACATCAAAACAAGTTCATTTTTGACTCATGTACTGAATGTCAACAAAACTTCTGATGTGAACATAAATAATTAAATAAGTTTTATAACATGGTATAAAGTTATATAAAATGATTAAGAAAATTGAAAACAGTTATCAATAAAGTATAAATTTACCAAATTTTATTATTCATGAATATAATTATTGTATGTGACAAGTCAGACTCAAGTTAAGATACATCGTTTCAATATCCTTTCATTGAGGAATATTTTGATATATTACACCACCTTCTTATATACAAGGTATAATAAACCCATTTTACTTTTTTCATTCAAAGGTTTTCAAAATTAATCTTTTTTATTGGATCATTTTACTAAATGAAAAAAAGAAAGTTTTTTTAATGTATGCGGCGACAATGACATTTTAACCGTGGTGACCATTATTTGATATTTCAATTCCTCTACAAGATGTAATGTTTTAAAATGAAAAATAAATACCATATTCACTTTTCATTTATTTTAGTATTGAAACAAATTTTTGATAAGTTATTGATTATTTCAATATCTTTAAATGATGTCTTTTTATTACAATGTGGAAATGTTATTTTCCCTTTATGCACATTTCATGTGTTATGATTATGTTATGGTTCTTGATAATTCCTCATTTATGCGGGTAGTTCCATGATAAAATAAGGGCATGAGAGACGGGGATAGCTCTATGATGTGTTGTGTAATGATATGAAGTTAAACGATAAGGTTTCTCAAAAAATATTTATGGAATATACTATGATGGGTATTTCAAACGTACCCATGAAAGTTACTCCCTATATAGATGTGAAATCTACATTGAAAATATTATATGGATGCCTCATGTTACATTTATGATTTAGGACTGCTATTAAGTTTTTCAAGATTATTATGATTTCATGGGTTTACAAATATTTATAGACTAAAGTTTTTCTTTTCTTATTTTATATCTATTAATAATATTTTTTTGTTCATAACATGTTTTTAAAAAAAATTCATAGGTTATAAGGATGGGTAAGAGAAAAGATGAAGTCATGAATATTTTTATCATGAAAAAAAAATCATTTTTACATTTAAAGTTTTATATTGTGGAATAAATGGATACTATTATAATTGTATACAATTTTAATAAATTTGAGTTGTTATGTAATATATATGTATTAATTATCTAAAAATCTAATGCTAAAAATATCCTCAATGTGAATTCTTGACTTAACTCAATATTATGTAATATTTAAGGCTAGATCCTTATAATTGGTATGAGAGGTCTACTTATATAATTTTAAGGGTTAGGATATTTTTAATAGAATATATATAAATGATTTTTACTTTATAGTGAAATTAAAATGATATAGAAATTGAAGATCGATATGTTGATTTATCTAAGTTATGTTTTTATAGAATGGTTGTCCATAGAGGAATCAGGACAGCTGTGTTGGGATGACATCCAGAGGAAAACAACCTTCCAAATGAGAAACCTAAGATGATCGGAGTCGGAACTAAACAATTTTTTTCTCAGATGGAACAATTTAATCGGGATATAAATGTTGGTGGTATTCATACATGAGATCTTCCTGATCAACCAAATATGAACTTGTCTATAGTGGATCATTTCATGAGGCAATATCTTCCATTATTCATAGGATCATCTAACCATATGCTAGATAAAGAGCGTATTAAAGCTCTAGAAAAGATTTTTTATGTCATGGGGTTTTCAAAAAATCAAAAGGATAGTCTTTATATTTACCATTTTGAAGGTGGCATTGATCAGTGGTGGTTGATGGTTAAGAATATTAGAAATAGTGATTATCTTGATACTCTGTATTAGGATTAATTCTAAGGTATGTTTCTTGGGAAATATTTTCCTAAGGTTGTTTGACATAGGATGGAAATATATTTCTTGTAATTGAGCCAAGATAATGACTTGGGGGCTACTTATGAAGAAAAATTCCATTGACTATCAAGGTATACTCAAAATTTCATCCCGGATATTGATAGTAAAATTAATAATTTTTATTCAAGATTAAATCCAATGTTATGAAGGTCATTGGATTCTCATGAGATCAAAATTTATGAGTAACTTGTTTGATATATAGAGAAGGCGGAAATTGAGTTTTCTGATGATCATGTGTTCTTTGAAAGCAAGTAGCATAAGTGGTCGAGATGCCAAACCAAGTGGAAAAAATCTTCAAAAAAGTCTGATGGTAAGAAAATTAAGTTTACAATTTTTTAAAGTTATGGTAAAAAAAATGTGGGAATGCCTTTTGAATTATTTTAAGTGCTTATCATGTGATAAAATGGTGCATAAATCTTATAAATGCACTAAAAAATATTATTTTAAGACAAAATCTGATATACAGTCTGTGAAATGTTCTAAATGTAATGAGATGGGTAATTATGAAAATGAGTATCCGATGAGAAATTACAATGTTGGGAAGTGGCCAGAATATAAGAAAAAGGTATAGTGAAATCCATTGTAACTACTTTAAAAGATTTTGGGTAATCAAATGAAGTGGAATCAGTTACATTGTTGGTTTACTCAGATTATTCCAATGTATTTTTGTGATTCAGGGTCTACACATTCTTTCATTTCTAAGAAATTTTACGGTAAATTAATAATTCCACCCCAATAAATGAATCCAAAACTTATGGTAAAAACACTTGAGGTAAATGTTGAGGTAAAAATAAATTATAAGAATATATTGATCCTTATTTTGGTAAATAATATACCTAAAAAATATATTATTTTTCACTTAATAGAGTTTTATGTTATTCTGGGTATGGATTAGCTTTCTATTTACTATGCTAAGATTAATTATAGAGCTAAAGAAGTTTATTTTTAGAAAGTCTTTCAGTTTTTGTATAATAATGAACCCTTACCATTGATAACATATCAGTAAGCTGAGAAACTGTTATAATATGGAAATGAATGTTACCATACACATTCTCTTGAAAACAAAGGAATTTCTTAGATTAAATATATTCTAATAGTAAATAAATATTTTGATGTTTTTTCTGATGAGTTTCCTGGTACTATACCTAATCGAGAAGTTGAATTTACTATTAACTATGTTCTGGATGCAAATACAATTTCAAAACCCTTATTTCAAATGGATCATATTGATATTTTAGAGTTAAAGAATAAATTTCATGAGTTTTAATATAAAGTTTTAATTTGACCTAGAACATCACCTTGGGGTGATCCTGTCTTGTTTGTTAAAATGAATGATGGTTCAATGAGACTTTTAATTGATTATAGAGCCTTGAATAACATCACTATTAAGAACAAGTATCTTTTTCCTCATATAGATGATTAGTTTGATTAGATCTCGGAAGCACAATAGATTTTTATGGTTTATTTGAGTTCGGGGTACCATCAGTTTAAAGTAAAGGAATGAGACATTTTGAATACCGCATTTTGTACTAGATATGTCCATTCTAAGTTTTTAATTATTCTATTTGGGTTAAATAATTCAAATGTTGAATTCATGGATCTTATGAATAGAAAATTCCATGAGTTCTTGGATAATTTTTTGGTTGTGTTTATTGATGATATGTTTGTATATTCAAAAAGTAAAGTTGAGCAAGAAAGTCATTTAAGGGTTGTATTGAAAACCTTAAAAGAAAATAAATTTTATGGGAAATTCATCAAGTGTATGTTATGGTTACAACCAATTTCATTCGTTAGTCACATTATTTATAAATATGTAATAACTATTTGTCCTGCTAAAATAAAAGTTTTTGAAGAATGGAAAACACCAACAAATATAACTTAGATTATTTGTTTTCTTGGTTTAGTAGGTTATTACTAAGGGTTTGTTGAAAAAATTTCTTTTTTATCTATCCCACTGATTAAGTTAACTCGAAAAGGTGTTTAGTTACTCTAGATAAAAGAATGTGATGACTGATTTTTGGAATTGAAAACAAGATTGGCGAATGCTCCAGTTTTGGAACTACCTTCCAGAAATAGTGAATTTGTTATCTATAGTGATACTTCATCGATATGACATGATTTTTTCATAATGTAGAATTATCAATTAATCGATTATGATTCACATTAGTTGAAAAATAAAGAGTTAAATTATCCCACACATGATTTGGAATTAGTTTCTACTATTTTTTTCTTTAAAAAATTGGAGTCACCATCTGTATGGAGTAAAATTTGAAATATATACTAAAAAAAGTTTAAGGTATATATCCACTCAGAAATAATTGAACATAAGACAGAGAATATTTTTGGAACTAATCAAGGATTATGATTGCACGATTCATTAACATCCAGTAAATGCAAACAAAGTAGTGATTATTTAAGATAGAAAAGTAATGCTATATTAATAATGTTACATTTATAACATGAACCTTTGATTTATAATTTAATGAAATTTGGCAAGAAAGTTTTTCGTGCAGGGAACTCCTCTTTTTCGTTTCAAGGTTTAGTGAAACTATCTCTATTAGATAGAATTAATAAAGCATATAAGGAAGATAGTGAATTGCATAAAAAGGTACAATTGGTTCAAAAGGGAAGTTTACTGAATTTAACATTGATAAAGATTTTGTTTTGAGATTTTGGAAGAGATTGTGTGTTTTTTCTGATTCAAATTTGAAGAAATATTTTGTATGTGAAGCTCATAGTTCTCTTTTTTCAGTTCATCCAGGATGTACTAAGATGTATAGATATCTTCAAGAGTATTACTAGTGGGATGGAATTAAAATAGATATTTCCAAATTTAATGTAAAGTGTTTGAATTTTCAATAGGTTAAATCAGAGTTACAGTTACCAAAAGTGATGATTCATCCTTTTCCAGTACCAAAGTGGAGATGGTAAAATATATCTATGGATTCCATAGTGGGATAACCAAATAATTCTCTAGGTAACAATGATATTTGGGTTATTGTTGATCGATTGAAAAAATATTCTCATTTTCTTCCAATTCCAGATATATTGTCTCTAAATAAACTTTCTTAGTTGTATATTAAAGAGATCTTCAAGAAACACAAGGTTCTCCTCTCCACTGTTTCTTATTATTATCTCATGTCCACTTCTAACTTTTGTAAAGGCCTTAAAATATAATTAGGAACTAAATAAAATTTCAGTATGACTTTTCGTCCTCAATCTAATGAGCAGTCATAATAAACAATTCAGACCTTGGAGAATATGATATGTGCTTATTCAAAAGATTTCCCAGGAATTTGGTATCAACATATTTATTTGGTTGAGTTTCATTATAATAATAGTTTCAATTATAGTATACAGATGACACCATTTGAGGCATTATATGGAAATTATTGTCAAAATCCAACTTTTTGGGATGAAGTAGGTGAAAGGAAGTTGGTGGAACAAGAATTGGTAGAAGATATGGCATAAAAAGTTTAGTTGAATAAAAAACACATGAGGATAACTCTAAGAATGAAGAAATGTTATACAGATTACTGGAGAAAGGATCATTCTTTCAAGGTAGGGGATTATGTCTTTAGAAAGGTTTCACCATGGAAAAATGTGATGTTTTTTTTTGTAAGAAGGGAAAGTTGAGTTTGCGGTTCATTATACCCTATGAAATTCTAGAGAAAGCTAGATCAATTTCTTATAGAGTGGATTTAGCTCCGATTTTATCCCAGGTACATAATGTTTTCATGTTTCAATGTTGGGAATGTATTTCTCGTATCTATATCATATTTTGAGTCTAGAAGTAGTTCAGTTGGTAGATAGTTTTTCTTATGAGGAACACCCAGTCTAGATTCTTGACCACAGAGAGAAAGCATTGTGGAATAAAGTGATTCATCAAGTGAAGGTTTTGTGGAAAAACTATATGGTTGAAGAGGTAACATGGGAATATAAAAATGATATGAGGAAGAAATACCTCCCCTTATTTGATAAGTGAATAAAGTCACGAGGACGCAATTTCCAAAATGGGGAAGGATGTAACATCCAAAATAATTATAGAAAAATACATTTTTATATCTATTAATATTTATGAATTATATATTAATTTTAATTAAAAGGGGACTCTATTTCCTATATCGTACCTGATACACAACAATGAGTTTCTCAAAAATCTTATGTTTCACACAAGATTAAGATATATCGAAAATTAATACATTATTAATATTTTTATTTTAAATGGTAGTTGTTGTCTAGATGATATATTAGTATAAATGAACAAAAATAAATGTATTATTTTTACACTTGTTTATTAAATGTTTTTACTTTCTTCTAATAAATTTTTGAGGCTTAAAATGAGAATAAATCCAATTTTAAGCATAAAATACTCTAAAATTTTTAAAAGGTAGTTTTACCGCCTTTTGATGGAGAAACCTTTTTCAAAATAGTTATTGAAACTTTTATAAGTTATATATTAAATAATAAGCATATTATTTATAATTAGGATATAAAAATTTACATTGGTAGAAATTTTGGTATTTTTTTGATAAAATTTATATTTTAATGAATAATGAAAAATACTGCATTTTAGTTTAAAACAATTTTTTATTTATTTTTTTATATAGTTAGGTAATACTTTTAATTGGTTTTAAAGTGTAATTGAATTAAGTTTTTTTCATTTAATATAATTTTTTTCACTTTAATTAATTTGACATTTAAATTGGATATAAAAACATGTTAATCTTTGGATGATTTTACTTAAAAAGTTTTTTTTATTCCGTCAACAAGATTAATTTTTAATTAATTTATGCCAATTATGTGTTTTTAATTTTAAAAAATGGATTCTATATTTGGAATTATAATTTAAAAATTATGTAAATAGGTCTCTTTTATTTTTTCACATTATTAATAGTAATATTAGTTATTATTTTTATTTACTACGGTTAAAGAGTAAATCAAGTAAATAACGGTAAAAATAATATTATAATAATATAAAACTACTATAACACTTATCTCAATCTTATTGGAAGAGATATTTCTGACCAACACAACCCTTGTGATGAAAATTTGTCCTTTGGAAGCCACTTGGGTGTGATTATGACATTTATAACTTTAAAAATTGTAAAGACAAAATTATCAAAAACATGACTCTTGTTACTAAATAAATTTTAATATGGAGTTATATAAGTGGTCTTATAGACTATAAATATTAATTATAAATATAAAAACATTACCTACATCATTTTATTTTATTTATAATTTTTAGGCATTAAATAATTAAATTTAATTATGACACAATGATGATGCAGTGATTGCTTTATTAATGAAAGAATCAAATAAATGATATTATAAATATTAAAATAAATATTATTTTACATAATTTATGGAATCCGTGAATTATATATGTTACTATGTCATGTTATAATTCTATTAAATGGTTTTTTAAGTTATATCTCTTTTTTTATTTTAATTAAATTGAATGATATGAATAGTGTAAGATGGACCTAATTGATATTTTATAAAAATAATAAATTATTAAATTAATTAAATATCCTAAAAAACATTAAAATCACAATTTGGATATTATAGGGTTTGAAATAACATTAAGTGTTAAATTATGGTATATTTACCCCATATAAGTAAAATTTATTTCCTCATAATATTAAAGATTTTGGTACCACGATTAAAATTAAAAGAGAATAATTTAGTCTAAACCCAAAAGATAAAATTTAAAATAAAATAAATACATTTATAAAAACATTTATTAGAGGATTACTAAATATATAATCTTATCTTCCACATATCTCATTTTGGATTCATTTGGATTAAAATTTTAATTTATATTAATTTAATATTTTATAAGTTTTAATGGGTGTCGCTCCCCTATCCTATAAAAAGGTACCAACTCTTCTCTAATAATCACACTTCAAGAACAATTTTTCTCGACCAATATATTCCCAAAAATATTTATAAAATCCATCCCAATGTTTTTGAGGCCTTATTTTAGGCATAACAAACTTATTATAGGTGTTAAGTTGTTCTTCAAAGGTGATCAACCGAAGAAGAGGTATCGTTTCCTTTATGCATTTCTATTTTTTTTCATCTTCAAATTCCTTCAAGTTTCCTCCAACCATAATGAGATAATAAATACATAATAATCAAAAAAATTATATTTTTTTATGTTAACATCATCACCTAAATCCATCTACACTTCCATCAAATCGGAAAATAATTAATTGTGCATTTGTGCATGTGAACTATCACCTCCACGAACCGATCAAATTTGTTCTTCATAACTATATCTCAAGACTAGTTATAATAGTGATATTAATATTTATATGTGATATTCATGATATATTAATCATTATATGATTTTAATATATCATTTAAATTCTTACTTTCTATGCTCATTAAATGATAACGTCATTTGTGCGTACGTGTAAACTATCACATCCATGAAGTGATGTGACTCGTTTTTATTTGTTATATCACTTGTATGATATATATATAAGTATATTTGAATTATTAATATGATATTAATGATGTTATTATCAATTTTTAAAGATAAAATAATACTTAAATTCTTTCCATAAAGATCAATGAAAAATGAAAAATGGAACTCATGCGTATGTACGGCCTATCGTCTCCCTGATTATAATGTTGTTCATTTTTCATAACCATAATTAATGGTTTTGTTTAAAAAGTATGGTTAATTTATAAAAGTTATGATTATTTCATGATTATTATTCTGAAGATGACGGACTTATGACCACATGGAAAATTTACATCATAACAAGTTCATTTCAACTAAAGTACCAAATATCTATAAAACCTCTTACATGAAGATAAATAATTATGTAATTTTTTATAACATGGAAATAAGTGATATAAATTAATAATAAAATTGAAAAAAAATTCTCAATAAAGTATAAATTAACCAAATTTTATTATTCAGGAATATAATGATTGTATGTGATGAGTCAGACTCAAGGTAAGGGACTTCGTCTCAATCTCCTTTCATTAAGGAATATTTTGATATCATACCCCACCTTATTTTATACGATGTATAATAAACCCATTTTAATTTTATTTCCATTAAAAGTTTTTTGAAATAAATATTTTTCTATTAACAATTTTACTAAATAATAAAAGTAATGTTTGTTTTTAATGTACGCAGCGACAATGTCATTTCTGTTACCATTACTATTATTCTATATTTGGATTCCTCTTAAAGTTGTAATGTTTTTAAAAAAAATACCATATTACCTATTAATTTATTTTCTTATTGAAAATTTTTTTTGATAAGGTATTCATTTTTTCAATATCTTGAAATCATATTTTGTGATTTCAATTTGGAAATGTTATTTTTTATTTATGCTTGTTTCATGTGTTACGATTATGTTATGGTTATTGGGAATTGCTTATGTATATGGGTGTTTTCATGATAAATTGATGGATGGTGAGCCCGTGATAGCTCTCCAATGCATTGGGTAATGATATGGATTTAAAAGATAAGGTTTCTCCAATGATATTTAGGTAATATACCATGATGGGTATTCCAAACATAACCATGAAGGTTACTCCCTATGTTGATATGAATGATACAATTTAAGTATGATATGGATGACTCAAGATACATTTATGAATTATTATTGCTGTAAAGTTTTTCTAAATTCTTATGATTTCATGGGTTTATAAATATTCATGTACTAACATTTTATTTTCTTATTTTATATACCTTACTGAAATTTTGTGATCATCCTAATATTTCAAAATGTTTTTAGAGGGTATAAAGATGGGTAAGTGAATAGAATAATTCAAGAATATTTTTATCATGAAAAAAAATCATGTTTCATTTAAAAGTTTTATATTGTGGAAGAAATGGATAATGTTGTATTTGTATCCACATAGTATAAATTTGATTTGTTTTGTAATATTTATTTCCTAACTATATAAAACTCTAAACCTAAAAATATCCTAAATTTAAATTCTTAACATAACTTAAGATTATGTAATTTTTATGTCTTGGGCCTTATAAACTCTATTCATTAGATCCATAAATACAGAGAGTGAATTTTTTAACCCAAAATGCATAACCTCAAACTTATAATGATCATACCTAGTATGGAACACCATCCTTGTAATGTATTCCTCCTTCACCATCAACTGGTGATACCTAAACCATATATCAATATTTGAAAAATATTTTTCTCCTTAGATGTGATCAAACAAGTTTTTGAAATGAGGAAACTGATACTTGTTATTAATTGTTATATTATTGAGTAATCTATAAACAATGAATAACCTCATATAACTATATTCATTTTTTATAAAAAAAAATAGGATCACCATATAGAGAAATTATAGTGTATATGAAACCCTTATCAAGAAACTCCTCTAACTTCTTTTTCAATTCTAACAACTCAACTGAAGCCAATTAAATAAGCAGGTTTTTATATTGGGTTAGCATCAGGCACTAATTCAATAGTATAGTCAACCAATTTACCTATAATAACACCTAGAAATTTATTTTTAAATACATCCAAATATTCATTTACTACTAGAATATCACAAATTTAAATAGTTACTTTCTTCTCAATAATATATGGAAGAGAAGTTTTACTTCCACCTTTTATCATTTTATCAGCTTCTTAACACTACTAGATATTTGGGCAATATCCACAGTTTAAAACCGTGACTATAGGTCCTCAAACCATGGCTATTGGCAATAGACATTATTTGAGAAACTATGGCAATGTTTGGCATGGCTATAGGTCTATAGCCACGGTTCAAACTGTGGATATAGGTATAAAACCACGGTTCAAACCATAGTAATATGACTATATCCATGGTTTAGAACCGTGGATATACTAGATGATGGACACATTTTATTTCTATGGTTAGAAATCGTGGCATTAGCGTTATAGCAACGGTTAAAAAACTGTGGTAATATACCTATAGTTATGGTGAGAAACCATGGTTATAGGGTCTGAAAAACCATAAAAAAAATATCCCCCCACCCCCCTGTACAGCCCCCCTACATAGCCCCCCTGTAGTATACCACACCCCTAGACATCCCCCCTCCCCCTGCAATCCCCCCCTAGTTGCCCCCCTGTATACCCCTTCCTCCTAGACACCCTACATAAACCCCCTCCCCCCTCCCTTGGACAACCCCCCTACAATGCCCCCCTCCTGGATAACCCCCCCTATAGACCCCTCCCTTCCTCCTGGACACCCCTACCTCTTCGACACTGGACAACCCCCCCCCCCCCCATCCTATATAACCCCCTCCCCCCTCCCCTAGACAGCCCCCCTTCCCTACAAATCCCCCCCTTCAGACCCCTCCCTCTTGGACACCACCTGCATCCCCCTCCCTCCTAGACAATAAAAACACCCCCCTGAAAAGCCCCCCTTTTAGACAACCCCCCCAGCATACCCCTCCCACCTAGATACCCCTACCTCCTGGACTCTAGACACCCACCACCCTACATAAACCCTCCCTCCCTCCTCCCCTGGACACCCCCCTCCCCCTACAAAGCCCCCCCCCCCCTCCCCACCTACAGGCCCCTCCCTCCTGGACACCCCCCCTGGACACTGGACACCCCCACCCTACATAAACCCCCCTCCTCCCTCCCTTGGAAAACCCCCTCCCCCCTTCAATGCCCCCCTTATGGACACCCCCTACAGTCCCCTCCCTCCTAGACACTAGAAACCCCCACCCTACATAAACTACCCTCCCCTGGACAACCCCCTACAAATCCACCCTCCTGACCCCCCCCCCCCCCCCCCCCGTAGACCCCACCCTCCTAGACACCCCCTCCTCTATGTAGACCCATCCCTTTTGGACACCCCCTCCCCTCCCTCATTGACACTGGACACCCCCACCCTACAGATCCCCCCTAGACACCCCCAAACCCCCCCCCCCCTTCCCCCAGCAAACCCCCTCCCCCCCCCCCCTCTCCTGGCCCCCACTCACCTGGACGCCCCCTAAAATAGCCTATGGATTATATAAAAAAATATGTCACCTACATATTCAAATCCTCTCCTTCTAAAAAAACAAAGTTCCTGCAGAATTGAGAGGAAGTTTCAAGGTGGAACACCCAACTCATCCACCCTACCCCACCACACCCTCTACACCTTCCCCCCCCCCCACCTTCACACCCCCTCCCCATGTCCCCATCACACCCCCCCACACACACACACACACCCCTTGCCCCCTTCCCCCTAGTTGCACACCCCCTCCGCCTACCCCCAGCACAACTCCCCGACCCCCCACCTGCACAACCCCCCCACCCCCCCCCCCACCCCCACCCTCTCCCCCTCCACCTGCATACCCCCTCCCCTGGCCTTAGCACACACCCTTTCCCACTGGACACCCCATGCATCCCCTAAAGGAGTTTAGCGTGAAGAAAAAATTATTGATCCAACTGTTCTTATTCCAAAAAAAGGCTAATTATGACTATGCCTAGTGTTTAAACTACAGAAGGAAGAGATATACCGGAGGTGAAGCATCAGTCAATGGATCCAATTATCCTTGGATCACTTGCTGATAGAGATCAAAATAATGATGTGGTTATAGAAACTATTGAAAGTTATCATTCACCACCTATACTATCACCAACTTTTATTGTTCTTGAGGAATCAGCCTCTATTAGTAAGATCTTGTAAAGTCATAAAATATAATCTTTTGCCTCTGATATTCTAAATGAGTTTGATAATATTTTAGGAGATTATAATGAGATGAAACATGAGTTAAAATAAACTAATGATGATATTAGAGAACATAATAATCCCTCTATTCCCAAATTTTATTTTGAAAAGTTGGTTGGGTTAATGACTACCCAAAAAAAGTTAATTAGGAGTCTCTAATCATTCACTCCTATTCAAAAAGTTGTTTTTGAAGTAAGTTTCAAATAGATTAAGGATGTCAATGGTTTAGTTTGATATTTGAAGGATTAATATACTACCAAGTTTGAGTTCAATGATCTTGGTGTTATGGTTGTATCTCAAAGGTATGTGTTCCAAAATATTTCAATGGTGCAATTAGACATGTCTGAAGATGTTCTTAATGAGGTAAAGTCTTTTTGGACTGAAATGAAGGGAATCCTACACACTTTAGAAATTGTTGTATTAAGAGAGTTTGAGTTCATCAAAAGGTTTCAACCCTCTATAACTTCCACCTCATAACCTCTAGTTTTTCCAGTTTTTTATAGTGGAGTTGATCAATTTCTCTCAAATTTGAATTATGTATCCTTACAGATTCAGTCTTTATAGTGGGATATGTTCACACCATTCCTTATGCAAGATTTAAAGAGGAATATTATAGGTGAGTTTCATGATACCATAGAAAATTTTAGGAAGCTTGGTATTGGAACTAATAGATCTATAAAATTAAGTAGTGGTATTTTATAATGAATTTAATGGGAAGTTGATTGAGATCATGAATGTCTCTAAGGATGATCAATGTATGGTTATTAGATCTCTTGTTCTAGTATCTAGAAACTACTAGCATTTGTTAAACTCTTTGAACAAGGACTATAAATATGTTCAAGGTGTATATTTATATTATTCCTTGAAAAATATAGTGGTTATTAGAAAACCATTTTTTAAAACAATAATGAAATTATAGAAACAAGTTTTTAAAACAATCCGGCAATTATAGTAATCAAATTAAAGTTTTATGTAGAGGGAACCTACCTCAACCTCAAGGTGCGTTGTTTTTTACAACGAAAACTCGAATATTCCTTTTTTCGGTTTCACGCATATGCAACTTCACATATATATAAATCCACCTAGCCCCTATGTACATATTTTCATGGCCAAATAAGAAAAAGGGGGTCCTTAGATATATGATTATACTTGCATATACCCCATTACACTTACACATTTACGCATTTTTTATATCTATATATAAGAACACCAAGCCCCAATATATATATTCATACTACCATGAGTGAATATATATAAATGAGGAAAATATATATGTATATTCAAAATTATGCATACACATGTATGCCTTCATCAATGGAGAGTCAAATCCACCTCAATGAAATCCAAAATGCACTGTAAAAATATAAGGAACCCAAAAATCACAAATTCCCTAATTAAAATTGTGCCAAAGTATAAAAATGGAATAAACCTTACCCAAATATGATGTTTAACTCACTCTCATCAATGGTGGTAGATGGAACCGTCCTCATCAAAAGAAAACACCTATAAGAATATAGTGGGGGCGAGGGAAATGAGATATAACAAATTCTTATATATATGTGATCAGTGTGTTAACTGTACATGATAAATGATACGTGAATCCATAACCAACAAAGAAAAAATAATATTTAGATTGATATGTACATGTCAATACTAAATAAAATGATCATTAATAAACCTCTATTTTTCTTAAATCACCTTCAATTACCTTTTCAAAAATCAAAAATCACTAAAATATATAAATAATGTAAACTTCTATCTACACTTAAATGTGAGAAATAGGGATTAAACATTGTTCTTAACCCATAAAATTCATTCCTTGAATGTATAAAATACCTAAAACTCTTCATGAATATATCCTTCTTGATTTTCTAGATTGAATCCTCATTTTTAGCACGTTCTTCTTCTAGAATACACATTTATTCTTAGTTTATAAAGGTTTGTCAATTTTATAAAGTAGATAATTTTCCTTATTTTATTCCTACTCGATCTTCTAACCCCCCCCCCCCCCTCCACCACCACCCCTCACCTCCCTATATACTAGCCTCCCCCCAAACTAGTCCCCCCCTACAACCATCCACTACCCCCCTCCCCCTGCACCACCCCCACCCTTTCCCCTAGCCTGCATCGTCCCCCCTAGCCTGCACCAGCCCCCTAACCTCGTACACCACCCCCACCCCTTCCCCTGCACCACCCCCACCCCTTCCCTTATACTAGCCTCCCCCCCCCCAAACCAGTCCCCTCCCCCCAAACCCAGTCCCCCCACCTCCCTAACCCCCCCCCCCCACCCCTACACCACCACCCATCCCCCTAGCCTGCACCATCCCCCCAACCCCCCTAGCCTGCACCATCCCCCACACCCCCACCCCACACCCTTTCACCAACCCCCCCTAACCCCCCCCCCCCCCCCCACCCAACCACCCCACCCCTTCCCCTATACTAGCATCCCCTTAAAACTAGTCCCCTCCCCCAAAAACTTGTCTCCTCTCCCTAACCCCCCCCCCCAATTCACTCTACTTGTATTATGCTATAAATATAAATGTGAGATAACTTGTTCTTATTCCTAGTGGTATATGTTTTAATGTATTTAAGGCTTACCTACTCAGTTTCATGTCTTGGTAGTATCTTTTATTTTATTCCATCCACTACACTGAAATTACATCTATATTGGGTTGTGTTGTATTTCATTAAATTCATTATATAGAACGTGTTATCTTTGTTTTGTATTTAGTAGGTCATTCTCATCTCTAGGAAAATCATCCCCCAATGATCTAGTATTCCCCTAGAACATATTTATAGACTTTTATGTTCTGGGGATTCCACCTAAGGTTAATAACACCTTTTCCCATTACCAATTCAATAGGAAAGAGGAAGGATGTTACACTGGTGGAAGGAAAATTTATTACACATATGGTAGATAACCTCATCAACTTTGAGGCTTCAATCCCACTATCATCCTTTTCCAATTATAATTGATAGAATTTCATCTTATACTTATGTTGGGCCTATTTATATTGGTCGATAAATAGTATGAGTGGGCACCCAAGTATACTGTTATAGAGAGTGAGGATCTATCTCCAGGAACTTCAGGATATAGGATCACCCAGAAAGAGACTAAAATGGGGCTATCTTTTCAGGCCTAACCATATTCACCCACCATCACTTTGGAGGTTTGGTTTCACTACATGGATGCCTCTATCCAGTTCCATATCGATCAGCTTCATATTATATTATAGGGTTGTGGGTTATTATTCAACAATCCACTAGTCCACCCATTTTATCTTTCTAAAACCTCCCTATCCTTGTAGCCTTTTTCTTCCATTGACTTTTCAACCCCTATCCTTATTCTAACTGAAATAAATAGATCGACAAGCTGAAAATATATTCCAATTCCTATTGATATTAGCATCCCAACTGCCCGATATAAGTATTTGATGGCTTACCAAATCAAGGGGAAGGGACATGACACCAAAAAAGGTAAGGGTAAATTATTTTTTAACCACGATACCCAAACCAGAACATATTTTTAGATTATAATGGTATTTAATGAGTATCCCTCAACATAAAATCCGACATAGACCATGATTACAATGTATATTTCTCTAGTATAATATTATTAGGCTGCACCCAGTACTTGAGATTAGACTCCTCTTATTTTAGACCGACCCATTCTAGATGGGTAGCAAGTTGCCACCTTGGATTCACATTATCCGTAATAGGTAAGTATTCAGTCTATTGATAATACCAATCTTATTAAGTATATCTCTCCCGATGAGAAGGACACTCATATGGAAGACACCTAGCGGGAGACTGTGGATGAGAGAGTGATACTAGAGACCTCCATTTTCCATAAATAAACTATTCAATGGTGGAATGCCATTAATCAAGATATAATACAGGATGATCATTCATAGAAAACATTCATTGAGGTTTTCCATGAAAAATAAATTACTAACATGATGAAGTTGGACTATTACCATGTGTTTATGGATATGCAGAAGAGCCTTAGAAATGTCTTTGAATAATCTTCTTTTTCCATAGAGCTGCTATCATTTGCCTAATTTCTGGCTGCAATCAAGGCTTAAAAGGATCATTTGTCATAGATATTCCACCATCCTGATATCATACTATGGGTAAGGAAATTTGATATGACATCATACCCAAATGCGTTGTGCAAGGAATTGATAATCAATAAGGGTATATATGAGGATAGGTAGAATGATTAATTAAACTCTATATAAGACCCATGGCTGAGTTTTCTATCATTATAATGGGAGACACTTATAGTATTAGGAAGTAGAAACATCATCAGAAGTATCAAGAAAGATATTATATGGGTCAAAGTAAGAGTTCCTTAGTGAACTCTATTATATTTGATCCAACCAAGAGATTCAATTGTGTGAGAAGAAGCTATTGTAGCCATTATTACATGAAGAATCCAATGTAAGTACATATATGTGTCCTATCAAGACATATTTGATGTTATTTTTTTAGGGAATGAAAAAACTGATATGGGAAATTAGTTAAATCTGGTTGTGGAGATACTTATGAAATAATGTAGACTCCCAATTCATTGATGACTTACAGAAAACTGAGTGATGTTTAGTAAAGCCTAGATTATATAGTGGATAAGGGTTAGGATAATAAAAAGAGTAATTATATATTATTGGGTTCATTATCTAAAAAATTTATGCTATCTACTACTTTTCTAGATACATTCATTTCTTATCCTCATACACTTTTGTTATATGATTAGATTATATAAATTTTCAATTCATATTCAACCTATTTCAATAAAAAATATTCACATTTTTCAAATAAATAAATATGATGAAGGTATGCATATAATGTATCATTTGTTATAAACAAAATATAAAGGTATAGGATTCAAAAGTGCCTACCTGGGGATCAACTATCCAACCATGATACTGACCAATGTCCAGAAGATAGAATATTGTATACTTAAGATTAAACTTGAAATCATCAATTCTAAAAGAATGGTCTTTGAAAAGTAAATTTTATTAAAAACAAAACAAATGGCTACTAATTTCTTGAAAAAATGGTATAAAATAAGCATTACCTTCTGAATTTTATATTCACTTCAATCCTGGTTGCACGTCGTGGGAGAAAATCAATTGCATAAGCTATGTTTTCTTGTTGGTTCTCTGCAAAGCATGCATCAGTATCAGATATAATAGTAAAAGTCATCAAACACACAATATGATTAGTGAAACTAATTGAGTGGCCTCCTCAAGAAAAAAACGGAAAATTGGACTACATACCATCAAAGTTGTTTCGAAGGAGATAGAGGGGCCACCTCAGAGCAGCTTCATCGAGGAGGTATGATGGTCACGTTGGAGGAGGATACAATTCAATATAATAATAATAAAACATAACTACTGCATAAACAAACATATATCATAATAGTATAATTCAATATATAGAGAAATAGTCAGAAACACTACAATAAAAATCAATATTACAATAATGAACCTCATTGTATAATAAAATTACACATATTTACAATACAAAAATACAATTCACATCAATAGTAAGTCTAAATATCAGTATCATCAGATTCATGATTACTCTCATCCATGTCTCCTACAGAAACACCATCAACACCTCTCACACCACCTATATCGTCATTGACCTCATCATCGGTACTGGCACCAACACTAGGACAGACTCTGGCTACAGCTCCAAATCCAGCTCCATATCCGGCTCTAGTAGAAGAATCTACAGTAGCAGAACTAAGCGACATCAAAAATGTGCCAACCGCTGCAGCTGCTTCTGGTGAAGGTGTATAAGAAATGGAAAACAAAACTTTCATCATATTTTCAAATATCACCTTTTCTTCTTTTTGAGTTTCTTCTTTGATTGTAGAATTCATCAGTTCCACTGTGACCAAACCAGAAACGGTACTCAAAGAAAGGTTTTCATTAGACCTATATCGAGATGGTACAATCTTCTTCCCAGGTCGACAATGCACTCTGTCCTGATTCTCATCTCCTAATAGCTGATGTAGACGATCATTCGGGCCCAAATTGTCAGGTTTTTATTCTGATAATGTCTCCAAATAATTCTATTGATTGATATATAACATAAATTAAAATGATAAATTAATATAAGGAATTAAATTCAATCAAAATAAAATAAATTAAAATATACTTACAATTGCATTCTTGGTGTCGGTATTTGGCACAGTATCATCTTTCTTTTTTCTACTTATACAAAACAAAGTAGAGCGAGGAACATGACCATCGATATTCCATAATTTTTTCTAGAAAAAACATAGAAATAAGTAAAAATTGGAAGTTAAAAAAATTACACTAATCAAAGATAAATATCTTAAATATTAAATTTCATGTGTTCGCTCAGGATCTGGGAGTGAAGTGTGTCCACGAGTATAAACATGTTTCATTCCACTCATATTTCTTATATTTATATCTTATTTCCACTATAAAATAATAACTATATAATTTCATTAACATAAATAAAACTCATTTTTAAATAAATTAATTAATATATATATATATATAAATTTAACAAATACCTTAAACTCTTGACTCTTTCAATAGCCGATCATCTCTTTCTATTGTGTTATTAGTCAATCATGAATCACCAGCACTTCTTCAAGCTTCATTCCAACTATCTTTTTCCAACCAAGATATAAGTCATACTTGCATGCTCTCAACATTTCACCTAAATCCATTAACCTTGCAGCCTTGGAATGTTTTCCATCAGAAAATATATATCACAACTACAATTGAAAAAATATTTGTTAAGAATGTATTATAAATTAATATATAAAAAAGTTGATTAACATTACACACCCATATATCTACCCAGGAATTGTCCTTTATTTGTTCTCCAACTTCCCTCAAACTTATTGGCTGAACTAGAATGATATTTTTGTGTCTAGCAAGTGTTTCCATAAAGATTTTACATTCCGTACCATTTTTTAATTATAGTTATGTCCTTATTGTATTCAACCATGATTTACGTGTGTCGATTTCAAACCTCTCGAATTTTTGTGCGGCCTTGTAATCTAGTAGATACTGGAGAAAATAATGAAAAAAATAAATAAAGTATAATAATATATATGAATTTATCATTAATCACTAACAGTAATGTTTAAACATATACCACTAAATGGGGGATCTGCTGACCCCTGAAGTGCAGCATCTAGAGGGGGAGTATCCTCTGTGGTAGGTGGGATATCAAAAGTAGGACTACTCCATACATTATATGGATAACCCTATACAGATGATGGTGGATATGGATATTGATATGGCAGTGGGATATATGGGAGTGTAGTTCCCTATACAGTGGATTGTGGGAATGAAAAATAAGGAGGGATGGGAGTATGAGAACTACCATCTGATGTGTGTGCGGGTGGAAAGGGATATGGAAAATGTGGGTATGGATAATATGGAGGTGGAATAATGGGAGGATGACCTTCTGGTGACTCATGAGGCATGGTAGTAGGCTGAAATGTAGAATCAATACCCCCTCCATACTACCAGCCTCGGTAGTATAATCCAACCGTCTGCTCAACGAAGTAGCCTAAAATAACATAGATGATAAAATAAAATAAACAATAACAAGATAAATAATTTGAAGGGCCATAATATTCAAACAGAAGTTGTACTTACAGTGTTGGCTATATGAGACATTTGTTGTTCATTTCTTTGTATTCTTCTATTTCTTCTAATATCATCATATTCAGACATTTTGAATTGGAAATTTAAAATAATATTCTCAGATAAATAGAAATAATGAAAAATGTTAAATAATAAAATTGTATTATAAAACAATGAGATACATTTACAATGTGATATTTATATTGATAAAATATCAAGACTTTTCTATGTTCAAGAATTACTATAGATGACCTTAAACATAAATTGGTCAGACTATAAATAGGTTTATATTCGACAGTGGTATAAAATATAGTAGTTTATTTGATATCTTGTATGGAAGTTTAGAAAATCACATACAGTATTACGATAATGTCTGGTAAATACATAAAAATGTGTCAACGTTATGTGTTCTATGTGACAATTTCGGGTTCACAATTTTTTTGGGCAATTGAGTTATTTGTGTCATAAAATAATATATTCAAATAAATACTGATAGGTACATCTACAACATCATTGCCATCGATGTCTTCATAGAAAATATATCTTGGAATGACATCAAAAATAACACCAAATTATTGTTGTAATGGGTCAGTTACATAAAACACCTATCTAGCCTATGACACAAGTATATAAGGTTTATCGGTGTGAAGATGTGAATTCATATCAATCACTCTAAATCCACAGTTATCAATATGCATTCCCTATCATTCCATTGAATCAAACCACTTAAATTTAATCATTGTGACATGACCATGTGCATAGTAATATAATAAAATTATTCTGTCAACAACACCATAATATAATATATTTTTTGACTAAGGTTGTCCATCTAATACACTCACATAACAATTTATTATGGAACTTATCATGAAACTTTCATTCTATGTTGCCATTTTTTTGCACAGATATTTATAAAAAATTTAAATCCATTGACAACAATTACTTTACAATCACGTACCACGTCATTTGGACCAAAGGACAATGCTCTTACTTTATCTGATACTTCATTAATTGGTAGAGTTAAAAACTAAAAGATACCAATATTAAATATTAAACAGATACATGTGATTATTTTATGAGAAGAAAATAAATCTATTACCTTTGAAATTATCCAAGAAACAAATTCTTTGTTGTGAAACAGTTCCTTCCTCTTAATTGATAGAGAGTGTTGTCTCTTTTTTATAATTTCTAAATTTTCTCTACAAATATTAATTCTTAAAAATTTCAGAAGATATGAATAAATAACATAATGAAAACAATGTATATTTTTTAGTTTACTTACTTTATATAATCATCAATCACACCAGATTTGAATAATACTGTATGATGAGTCATTTCCCACTCTTCCCTGCTTAAAGTACACAGTGAGTACAATCCAGATATCCCCCCTGTTTGGGGTAGTGAAGGAAATGCAGTCTCAATGGGATCATATTGCTCATCTATAGTTCTCATAAGTCTATTAGACCACATAGTGACATTATCTAAGTATGATGAACAGAAATCTATGCATTATGTTTTTAAATATCATTTCACAATAGAGCCTTCAGGGGGATATTTATTTCTCACATAAGATTTCAATGTAAACATCATTTTTTCTATAGGATACATCCACCGACTCAAAACCGGACCACCAAAAAGAACTTCTGTGGGGAGATGCACAGTCAGATGTAATATACATGTGAAAAATTAATGTGGGAAAATTTCCACCAAGTCGCAAAGAATAATCGGTGCATCTCTCTGCAATTTATGCACAGCACTTCTGGTCAGTATTTTGGAAAAAAGGTCTTGATAAAAATGACATAATTTAATCACAGCAACTCTAACATTATGTGGAAGTATATGTCGAAGGGAAATAGGAATAAACTCATGTAACAAGACATGGTAATCATGGGTTTTAAGATATTTTAGTTTCACATTTTTTGTATTCACCCTTTTTGAAATATTACTTGAATAACCATCTAAAAACTTCAAAATTTCCAAGACATGAGGAAATTGTTTATTCTCTACATTTTTCATCTAATAACAGGAAATAAGGACTTTCCAATTATTTTTACCAATTAACTCAGGGTAGTGTTTTTCTCTTATACCCCAATCCATCAAATCACAATGAGATTGTAAATAATATTTTTTTTCCTTTGACATTTTAAATAGTAGCAAGTAACATCTCACAAATGTTTTTCTCGATATGAATTACATCCAAAAAATGACGTAATAAATTCGATGACCAATATGGTAACTCAAAGAATATGCTTTTATTTCTCCAATTTCTATTGGAATTTGAATTAACATGTTTTCTCTTTCAGATATTTGATTGACTTTTTCCAAGAACATATTTCAAATCATCAAGTTCTTTAACAATATCACTCCCTGAAATTCGTTGAGTTATCTCATCTATCTCAATGGAATTATCGAACTATCTTCAATTTTTCCAGTATGGATGATCCGTCAGTAGAAGTCTCTAACGCCCTATGAGTTTAAAAGTTTTTCAAAAATTTAATCTTCGGAAATGTGTATTTTTCATACAAATATGGTAGGATAATTTACCTTTAGTAAACCAAACAGAAATAATTCATTAAGTAGAGAAATCATTTATCGTCCACAATAAAGCTGCATGAAACATAAAGTACTCCTTACTAAATGCACCATATGCCTATGTACTAATAATCCAAAGCTCCTTTAACTCCTCTATTAATGGCTGCAAGTATATATCAAATATCATTTCCAGGATCACTGGGTCTAGATATCAATATATTCATCATATTAAATGGTTTATTCATACACATCCATGAAAGAAAGTTATAAATGAGAATGAAAACAGGCTAAGTATTGTGCACAGTACGCATTTGGAGAAATGGGATAAAACCATCACAGGATAATCCCAATCTAACATTTTGTGGGTCAACAGCAAAATCAAGATGTAACATATAAAATTTCTTCCAAGCCAACCCATCTGTAGGATGCACTATTCAATCATTACCTTTTTTTCTTTCATCTTCATTCTATGTAATATTCTTTTCCATTTGATCTGACATAATAAAAAATTGAAGCCAAGGAATTAAAGGGAAGTGACACATCACTTTATCTCATGTGTGAGATTGTGTTCCCTCTTTATTAGTCTTCCACCTTGATGTGCCACATTGTTTTCACTGACTTAACTCTGTATTTTCCTTCGAGAACAGAAAAAAATATTTAGAGAAATAATGAATATTAATAGATGAAAATCCAAATTTTTCAACCAAATTTGAGGCCATGTAATAATTTTTAGGAATACATGCATCATCAAGCATAAAATCCTTAATAAAGTTAATAAGATAGTCGATCGTAGTATTACTAAATCCATACATTGTTTTTCCTTAATATAATCGCATTAAAAATTCATGTTTGCTCGTTTTTTCACATGCCTTATATACTAAGGTATTTTTATCTTCCATCAAATTTCTAACACTCTTAATGTCATCATCCTAATTAATAGACAAAAACTGTGTTCCAGAATTCATTTACTATTTCACTGGTCTACATGAGGATCTATATTCAGAAACAAAAGGAAACTGATTGGAAATCAAATTTTTTTCATACCAATTGTTTCCACTGAATTGATTTCATTCACCACTTGCACTTATTATCCATTGTGATACCACACATGATAAATTTTTTGGAAACCTTGTTTAGTGATATGATAACTCACTTCCTCATGAGTTAACCATGGTCTTCTAACACAATCAAAATAGGGGCATCAAATCAATCTTCCATATAAATCATTAGTGAATACAAAGTCCATGAAATATCATAACTCCTTCTGAAATTAATCAGTGATCCGATCAATAGTGTACATACAGTATCTATCCATTCTGAGGAATATAAACATACATTAAATAAATAATCAAGAAAATGACTTACATTATATGAATTTTATTATAAGATAATAAGTATCCAGCAATAACATGTGAATTAAAAAATCATAACAAATATTATGGTTAAATGAATTCATAAATGTTTCGAATTAAAAAAATCATGAATATTAACATCATTCTATGACCATATAAGATTATTTTGGTGTACCTCCAACACCCACATTAAAACTTAGATGTTTGAAAAATGACCTATTTTGTTTTTTATATAATTCTCTGATGGAAACCCCCCTCCCTCTTGGACACCCCCTCTCCCAGACACCCCCTCCCTCTTGGAAAGCCCTCCCCCCCCCCCGACACCCCATCCCTAGAAATCCCCCTCCCCCTACACCCCTACACCCCTTTCTCCCCTCCCTTCCCCTTGCACACTACTCCCCCATACCCCTTAACCCCCATGCACACTACTCTCCCCTGGACACCCCCCTGGACACCCCTCCCCCTGGACCCCCATGCCCCTTGCTCTCCCCCCCCCCCACCTCCCACCCCCTCCAGGACAACCCCCCTCCCCCTGCACCCCATGCCCCCTCCCTACACACTGCCCCCATAGACACCCCCCTGCACGCCAACACCCCACACCCCATGCCCCCTCCCCCTACACCCCCACACCCCCTACACACTGTCCCCCCAACCCCCACCCCATACACCCCCTCCTGGATAGCCCCCTCCCCCAACACCCCCTACACCCCTCCACCTGCACCCACACACCCCCTGCACACTACCCCTCCCCCCACCTTCCACTCTCCCTTCTGGATAGCACCCCCACCCCAATACCCCATGCCCCTTCCCTACAAACATCCCCTTGGACCCCCCCCCCCCCTACACCCCCTTCCCCCCTCCCATTGCACCCCCACACCCCCTGCTCCCTGCACACAGCCCCCCTCCCAACTCCCATCCCCTCCTAGAAATCCCCCCTCCCCATGCACCCCCTTTCCCCCTTCTTGCACACTACCCCACCTGGACACCCCATTCTCCTGCACCCCCACACCCCCTTCACACTGTCGCCCCAACCCCCACCATGTACACCCCCCCCCCCCCGTCACGAACCAGCCCGGGTCGACCCTGAACCGGTCCCCCGAGCCGGTCCGCGGAAAGTCCCGAGGGGCGTTCCTGATCCCCTCAGGATGGCAACAAGTGCCGGGCATCAAAATACGATCATTGGGAACGATTTGAGCCCAAACAAAAGTAAATAGAACAGAACAATAAACACTAACAACGGAAAAGAAATAAAAGCCACATGACCACGTACCTCCATGTGACCTCTCAGGTCACCACCCAACTAGAGAGAAACCTCGCTCCAACACTGAGCGACTCAAAACAGAAGATCGGGGCAAGGGAAGACCTGAAACTGAAATGAAAATATAGGCGTGAGCATTAAAAATGCCCAGTAGGTAAGCCAATGTAAACCACTGAATCCAAATGTTTCCTTTCCCAAGCAATCCTTTGACACAGGTTTGAAAAATAAAATTATAAAAATAGATTTTTCACATTTAAAAATAAACGACATATTTTTCCCCATTTGAAAATCCAACGCACACTATAAATCACTTTCAAAACCACTTCCTGTTTTTATAAACAAAACCAAATACAGATAATACTACGACTGTGCTAAAAAGGAACAGGTAAACAGTACAGGCTGAAAACAAACCAGTGAAACAGGAAGTAAACAAGCAATGCATGATGCAGGTAGTGGAAAAGGACACAAGTAACAATATGAGCTGTAAAGAAGAACTGTAAGTAATAAATCAAGGAATCAAGTAACCATGGGTGATCCTAAACATCCCTAGAAAACCCCTAGACGTACTCGGGTTCAGACTACCTGCCGGCGTGGTACTCCATAGTCAATAACCAACTGGCCGCCCTAATAGACAACCAGTGGCACATCCCTCCTGGCATGTCCACAACTCCAGGGGGTACTAACCCATCTAATCAGGGTTAGCAAGAAACCGTCACTCGATAATCTACAAGACGCCCAGGAACCCATGGTGGTTTTAGTAACACTATGTAAGTGGGAGGCCCACGCACGCGTGACTCATCTCACCGCACTTGCCAACCCCTTACACGGACGTCGCTACATGACAACCCTCGAAGGGAAGTCCCCCTGTAGAGATGCCCTCACAAGTACGCATATATATATATATATATGTATATATATATGTACAATCACATCACAATTAATAAAGTGCCAACCGGGCCTTCACGTCATTTAATTATCAAAACCACTTTATAAAAATACCTGAAGTCGCCAAGCGAGCACTCAGTTTTTACAAAATCAAATGACTTTACACGAGCATTTCACAATATCTTCTTCAAAAACTCAAGCGCTGCTTTTGTATTAAATGAAAGGCCAAACAGGCATATTTTCGTAGATTTTTTTTTAAACAAGTTCGATGTGTCTCAAAAAGAGGCGAAAACATTTTGAAACCAAGAACCATTTAGAAAAGTCGAGATTTCGAGAAAATAAAAATAAATAAAAATAAATGGTAACAATTTCAAACACCATCTTCATTTGAGGGCACATCCATGTGTGCACCTGGTGCACCCATGGATGTGTCAACATCCAATGGTGTGTCAAACCGGCAAAGGGGCACGACAACACTTCCAAATGATACTAAATTTCATAAAACTAACCAGCACAGGATAATAAGATCCAAGAATGATTATTTATTTACAAAAAGAAAACACCGCTCAAAACAACCAATGATAACATAAGAGAACATAAGCATTTAGTTCCACGTTAGCTGGAAACGCCTAAACAGGTGCACTATATAAACAATAAAAAGTGCAGGACAATATCTAGTGCACAACTACCTTGGCATAAAATATAATTGCTTCAAACTTAACTTTCGAATAAAAACTATAGATTTTAAAACACCAAAATAATCCGCGCAAGGATATCATAAACACGCGAGTCATGGAATAAAATCTATTTAAAACAATTCAAGCATCAGCAGAGTACCTCGGAAAGGAAACAGTTGAATTCGCCTACCTCAAACAAGGAGCGGACGCGACAGAACCCCAACGGAAAGTAGAACAATCCTTTGCGGACAAACTGCGTACGCTGAACAGTGGAAAAAGTACCCGTTACTCAACCCGCGACAGAAAAAGGATTATTTCAAATTAAATAAAAACACTAAGATAAATATATTTAGGTAAATAATAAATACATGAATAAATAAATAATCAAAAGAATGAACAAAATGGTAATCAAACCAAATAAAACATAATTAAATGAATGAATGAATAAGTAAACAAATAAAGAATTAATTAATTGACAAATAATTAAATGAATAAATAAATAAATAAATAATTAAAAAATACTAAAAAAATGAATAAATAAATAAATAACTAACTAATTAACAAACACAATAAAATAAATAAATAAATAAATCATTAACAAATACTTAAATGAACAAATAAATAAATGATTAAATGAATAAATAAACTAATTAATTGATAAAAAAATACTTAAACGAATAGAATAAAAAAAAGGAATAAAATAATGAAATAATATTTAAATCAATAAATAAATAAAATAAAATAAAAACATACTGGCGTGGGGGTGTTGGAGGTCGCTGGTCGGAGGGTGTTGGCCGGCGACGGGGGTTCGCCGGAAGCGCTGGCCGGTGATGCGGGTAACGGCAAGGGAGGTCGAAAACTGGAGAGGAGCTGTGGAGGCCAAAGGGAGGGGCTAGTCGCGACGGGGCAAGGCGGAGAAGAAGGGATGGATGCGGCTGGGGGTGGCCGAGTCGCCAGAGCAGGGAGAGATTGGGTCAGTAGTGCCGGTGGGAGGCTGGAGGAAAGTGTGGGCGGAGGCCGGGACCAGGAGGCCGGAGGGCGGGCTGAGAGGGGCGGAGCACCGGAGGGCCGGGATGAAGATGGAGGGTGCGGCGACGGAGGGAGGCTGGGTGCGGGCTCGGGACAGGGAGAGGGAGCATGGAGGGCGGCGCCGGAGGGGGTGTGGTGCAGGTCGGCCGAACCAGGAGAATGCCGGTGGTGCGGAGCAAGGCAGGGGGTCAGCCCGGTGGGTTGGCGAAGCGCCGGCGACAGGGAGCGCACAAAGGGGCGTCGGAAGGCCGGAAGAGGCAGCGGCGAGGGTGACGCAGGGGCGCGCGGAGGAGGCCGGGACAGCGGAGGGACGCCAGCAGCAGTTGGGGTCGCCAGAGATGGAGCAGGGGGTGCGGGAGGATGGAGAGCTGGCGCGGCAGGGCTGGGGACGCTGAAGGAGGTCAGCAGGCCGGGATGTCGAGGCCGGGGCGCTGGGGTGAGCGAGAGCCGACGAGGCGGAGGGTGGTTGGGACGCCGGGAAGCCGGGAAGGGAGCCGGCACGACGGCGAGTGCGCAAGGGGAATCCGGGGCCGGGACGAGGCGGGGCGGAGCGCACAGGAGGGATGGCTGCGAGCAGCAGTCGGGGTGCCGGAGGGAGCCGCAGATCGGCCAAACCAGAGAAAAAGAAGAGAAAAGAAAAGTAGGAAGAAAAGCGGGGGAGAGAGAAGGGAGAGGGGAGAGGGTGGCGGCTGGGTAGGTTAGGGGGGAAAAAGGGGGTTTCGGTTCTTATATATATATATATGATAATAATAATAATAATAATAATAATAATAATAATACAACAAAATTTAAATAATAATATGAGAATAATATTGATATGTAAAAATAATAAAAATACTATAATCATAATAATATACTAATAATAATATTTAACATAAGTAATTAAATAAAACAAATCCTAAAAATTAATAACGCTTTATAGAAATAATAAAACTTTATATTAATAATAAAACATTATAATAATATTAGTACTAATAATTAGAAAATTTATAATAATAATTATCTTTAATCGAAAATTTAAAATATTAAAACCATTTGAAAATAAATGTTTGCGCGCGCGTGCGCGCGCGCGCACACCCACATATATAGATATAGACACATATACGTATATTTAAACATATACAAACATATATATATATATACATATATATATATACATATATAACATAACGTATTAAGGTATATACACACACATATATAGACATACATATGTATATACTTATACACAGAAAACAACTAAAATAATAATAACGCGACTCAAATAGTAATAATAATAAAATGTCAACATAACAACTTTAATATAGAACGCCGGGTGAATGCATAGTCACCCGAGCCGAACGCATGATCACCGCTAGCGATGTGATGACTGCGCACCGGCGCGAAACCGCCGACACAACTAAACCTCGAAAATTTTAAATCGGGACCCAAAAAAAAAAGAAAAAAAGGTACCGGTGGTCGGGGTGTGACAACTCTCCCCACCACAGACACTTTCTGCCCCCAGAAAGTCACCAATCCACAAGTCGGTCAAGATTTAAGTTCATGCCCCACGGAACTAAAGGAGCTAGAGAGAATTGAGAATCTCGGGGATGACCTTACTCCACACAGGTCACACCCGACCGATTCAAGGGATAACATAAGTCTGAGGTTGATGGGAGAACACGAAGGGGTTCTCCCCACCACAAGAACTTAACTAGTTCAAAAATGTAACACTCAAAACATACTACCACACAGAGTCGGGTCCAGCGCGGGAACTCATAACCGGTCCAAACCGACTCCTATAACACAATAAGATTTACACCTCCATCGAAACCTTGAACCCACGACTAGAGTCAACAACCTTCAACACCAGGGAAAACCCACAGAAGATATTCTAACCAACATCAAATTGGAGACATGAACCATTGAAGTCCACAAAACATAACCGCATCCGTCAACATAACTAAAACGAGGTCAACCGACACGAGAGTCAAACACACTTTTAAGAAGGACACACGATTTAGAATATTACATTCACACGACAAGTCCACTTAGATTATCATAGGGAAAGTCCATCGTCACCTTATAGAAAAACAATGCATTGACAACGCTGTTGGAACTTTAATAGCAGGAAAACAAATATGAAAAGGTTTTTAATTGTCCCACCATCAATACGGAAAACCGAACCTGGACCAAGGCTTCACAACCCTGGGAACTCCTGACTGTGCGCGAGCTTCACCCCAAGACCTATGGTTGGGGCTCTGATGGCTGAAGCATCTTCTGCCTCACAGTGAGGTACAGACATTCTCCCATCACAGCGTCCTCTTCAAGCGACGCTTCCTGCAAAACTTCTCTAGATGACCCAAACAACCGCATCAATGACACGTCTTCGGAGGTTTGCGACAAGACGGCTTTAAATGCCCGAAACGACCACACTGAAAGCATACCATCGAACGATCTGATGAACTGGAAGCTGGGACCAAAGGGGATAACTCATTAGGAATAGGTATCTCTGGCGTATTTTCCTCACCAGAGGGGGAACTCTTACGAACAACAACAGGGGAGGTTGAAGTATTAACCACCCGCACACCGGAAACCAACTCATCCAAGAAAGCTTCCTCCACCAGCTTCTCGAAACAAAGGTATTTAGAAGGGAGGACTTGATCCTTGATCTCTGGACGAAGACCCCGAGTGAAAAGAGAGACCTTCATGAGTTCATGCGACGCTACCTCTGGAGAAAAGGAAATCAGTTCCTTGAAATGGTCAACATATGCCTTCACCGTCTGTTGGCCTTGTTGGATATGCACAAGCTCTCTCTTTTTCTCCAACTTCACTTCCTCATGTACAAACCATTGGATGAAAACAATTCGAAAGACATCCCACGTCATTTCAACCTGCGTCGATAGTGGGGCAACCACCTTCCATTGGTCCAGAGCTGGACCCTCGAAAAACTTCATAATTGCACGAACCTTAACATTATCGGGAGTTCCCAACATTCTAAAGACACACTCCACTTCCTCGAGCCAATTCACTGCCTCTAACGGACCCTGATCACCATGGAGAATAGGCAGAGTCTGAGGAGGACTAAAAACTGGGCATGACATATCTGAATCCATAGAGGTCTTTCTGGGCGGCATTTCCTGAGCGATATATAAAACACAAAGCCAAAACCAATATCAAACTGAAGCAACATCAATAAAAAAACGGTCGGCACAAGACCGAACAAATGCGAACACAACCCAAAAATAAAATCTCCTTTTTATCTTAGATTATAAAACCACCCCCTTTTTTTCATGACTACTTTACAAAACCAATCCATCTTCAAACCGAAAACTTTCCAAAACCATTTCCTCTTTAAAACCAATTTAGAAAACAAGGTCAAGCCCTTAATTTCAAATACACACCCAGGTAATCTCATGAACCGTTGCACATGTCTTTATACACTATCCATTAATACTCGTACCAACGCGCATTTTCCATGCATTCTCACACATGTGCAAACGTTCATAAAGAGGACCTGAGGTTTCACCCCAAACCATTCTGAACCAACTCCAAGCAAACAATAGATCTTCAAATCAAGATATTTCAGTTTTAAAACCCATTTTATACATTTAAAGTCCTTTAAAAGTAACCAGTCCAATTTTCAAAAACCCTTTTCCATTTCCAACTACGCACTCACACAGACCAAAACGAAAACAACATCCAAAATTGCATTAACCACTAGAGTGATGGACTAGTAGTCACGCTCAGCCTAGCGACATGGTAGTGGGCCATGTCCCAAGTCAGCGTCGACCACTAGGATGAATTCAAACCGTGTAATCAGACTCCACATGGGTCACTACTCCAGGTGAAATCACGAAGTAACGTCGGCTTGCCTCCGTTGTCATCTCTCTATCCCAAACAAACCAGAAAAGACAAGAACAAAATTCCCGAACTACCCCTGGTAACTCGAGGATCAGTGCGAGCAAGAGTTCGCGACGCTCTTCCCGTACCTACCCCTCGAGTTCTGACAGTCCTAATCTCCTTCTACCGGACAACCCAAATAACAAAATCTCCCTCTGATACCATTTTGTCACGAACCAGCCCGGGTCGACCCTGAACCGGTCCCCCAAGCCGGTCCGCGGCAAGTCCCGAGGGGCGTTCCCGATCCCCTCGGGATGGCAACAAGTGCCGGGCATCAAAATACGATCATTGGGAACGATTTGAGCCCAAACAAAAGTAAATAGAATAGAATAATAAACACTAACAACGGAAAAGAAATAAAAGCCACATGACCACGTACCTCCATGTGACCTCTCAGGTCACCACCCAACTAGAGAGCAACCTCGCTCCAACACTGAGCGACTCAAAACAGAAGACCGGAGAAAGGGAATACCTGAAACTAAAATGACAATATAGTCGTGAGAATTAAAAATTCCCAGTAGGTAAGCCAATGTAAACCACTGAATCCAAATGTTTCCTTTCCCAAGAAATCCTTTGACACAGTTTTGAAAAATACAATTATAAAAATAGATTTTTCACATTTAAAAATAAACGACATATTTTTTCCCATTTGAAAATCCAACGCACACTATAAATCACTTTCAAAACCACTTCCTGTTTTTATAAACAAAACCAAATACAGATAATACTACGACTGTGCTAAAAAGGAACAGGTAAACAGTACCGGCTGAAAACAAACCAGTGAAACAGGAAGTAAACAAGCAATGAATGATGCAGGTAGGGGAAAAGGACACAAGTAACAATATGAGCTGTAAAGAAGAACTGTAAGTAAACAATCAAGGAATCAAGTAACCATGGGTGATCCTAAACATCCCTAGAAAACCCCTGGACGTACTCGGGTTCAGACTACCTGCCGGCGTGGTACTCCATAGTCAATAACCAACTGGCCGCCCTAATAGCCAACCAGTGGCACATCCCTCCTGGCCTGTCCACAACTCCAGGGGGTACTAACCCGTCTAATCAGGGTTAGCAAGCAACCGTCACTCGATATTCTACAAGACTTCTAGGAACCCATGGTGGTTTTAGTAACACTGTGTAAGTGGGAGGCCCACGCACGCGTGACTCATCTCACCGCACTTGCCAACCCCTTACACGGACGTCGCTACACGACAACCCTCGAAGGGAAGTCCCCCTGTAGAGATTCCCTCACAAGTACGCATATATATATGTATATATATATGTACAATCACATCACAATTAATAAAGTGCCAACCGGGACTTCACGTCATTTAATTATCAAAACCACTTTTTAAAAATACCTGAATTCGCCAAGCGAGCACTCAGTTTTTACAAAATAAAATGACTTTACACGAGTATTTCACAATATCTTCTTCAAAAACTCAAGCGCTGCTTTTGTATTAAATGAAAGGCCAAACAGGCATATTTTCGTAGATTTTTTTTTTAAACAAGTTCGATATGTCTCAAAAAGAGGCGAAAACATTTTGAAACCAAGAACCATTTAGAAAAGTCGAGATTTTGAGAAAATAAAAATAAATAAAAATAAATGGTAACAATTTCAAACACCACCTTCATTTGAGGGAACATCCATGTCTGCACCTGGTGCACCCATGGATGTGTCAACATCCAATGGTGTGTCAAACCGGCAAAGGGGCATGACAAAACTTCCGAATGATACTAAATTTCATAAAACTAACTAGCACAGGATAATAAGATCCAAGAATGATTCTTTCTTTACAAAAAGAAAACACCGCTCAAGACAACCAATGATAACATAAGAGAACATAAGAATTTAGTTCCACGTTAGCTGGGAATGCCTAAACAGGTGCACTATATAAACAATAAAAAGTGCAGGACAATATCTAGTGCACAACTACCTTGGCATAAAATATAATTGCTTCAAACTTAACTTTCAAATAAAAACTATAGATTTTAAAACACCAAAATAAGCCGCGCAAGGATATCATAAACACGCGAGTCATGGAATAAAATTTATTTAAAACAATTCAAGCATCAGCAGAGTACCTCGGAAAGGAAACAGTTGAATTCGCCTACCTCAAACAAGGAGCGGACGCGACAGAACCCCAATGGAAAGTAGAACAATCCTTTGCGGACAAACTGCGTACGCTGAACAGTGGAAAAAGTACACGTTACTCAACCCGCGACAGAAAAAGGATTATTTCAAATTAAATAAAAACACTAAGATAAATATATTTAGGTAAATAATAAATACATGAATAAATAAATAATCAAAAGAATAAACAAAATGGTAATCAAACCAAATAAAACATAATTAAATGAATGAATGAATAAGTAAACAAATAAATAATTAATTAATTGAAAAATAATTAAATGAATAAATAAATAAATAACTAATTAACAAATACTAAAAAA
The DNA here is from genome assembly GCA_963277665.1 of Viscum album. Classification (NCBI taxonomy): domain Eukaryota; kingdom Viridiplantae; phylum Streptophyta; class Magnoliopsida; order Santalales; family Viscaceae; genus Viscum; species Viscum album. Next base: position 369,176,561 of record OY728160.1, on the reverse strand, counting down.
ATGAATAAATAAATAACTAACTAACTAATTAACAAACACAATAAAATAAATAAATAAATAAATCATTAACAAATACTTAAATGAACAAATAAATAAATGATTAAATGAATAAATAAACTAATTAATTGATAAACAAATACTTAAACGAATAGAATAAAAAAAGGAATAAAATAATGAAATAATATTTAAATCAATAAATAAATAAAATAAAATAAATACATACTGGCGTGGGGGTGTTGGAGGTCGCTGGTCGGAGGGTGCTGGCCGGCGATGGGGGTTCGCCGGAAGCGCTGGCCGGTGATGCGGGTAACAGCAAGGGAGGTCGAAAACTGGAGAAGAGCTGTGGAGGCCGAAGGGAGGGGCTAGTCGCAACGGGGCAAGGCGGAGAAGAAGGGCTGGATGCGGCTGGGGGTGGCCGAGTCGCCAGAGCAGGGAGAGATCGGGTCAGTAGTGCCGGTGGGAGGCTGGAGGAAAGTGTGGGCGGAGGCCGGGACCAGGAGGCCGGAGGGCGGGCTGAGAGGGGCGGAGCACTGGAGGGTCGAGATGAAGATGGAGGGTGCGGCGACGGAGGGAGGCTGGGTGCGGGCTCGGGACAGGGAGAGGGAGCAGGGAGGGCGGCGCCGGAGGGGGTGTGGTGTGGGTCGGCCGAACCAGGAGAACGTGGTGCGGAGCAAGGCAGGGGGTCAGCCCGGTGGGTTGGCGAAGCGCCGGCGACAGGGAGCGCACAAAGGGGTGTCGGAAGGCCGGAAGAGGCAGCGGTGAGGGTGACGCAGGGGAGCGCGGAGGAGGCCGGGACAGCGGAGGGACGCCGGCAGCAGTTGGGGTCGCCAGAGATGGAGCAGGGGGTGCGGGAGGATGGAGAGCTGGCGCGGCAGGGCTGGGGACGTTGAAGGAGGTCAGCAGGTCGGGAGGTCGAGGCCGGGGCGCTGGGGTGAGCGGGAGCCGGCGAGGCGGAGGGTGGTCGGGACGCCGGGAAGCCGGGCAGGGAGACGGCACGACGGCGGGTGCGCAAGGGGAAGCCGGGGCCGGGACGAGGCGGGGCGGAGTGCACGGGAGGGAAGGGTGCGGGCAGCAGTCGGGGTGCCGGAGGGAGCCGTAGATCGGCCAAACCAGAGAAAAAGAAGAGAAAAGAAAAGTATGAAGAAAAGCGGGGGAGAGAGAAGGGAGAGGGGAGAGGGTGGCGGCTGGGTAGGTTAGGGGGGGGGGGAAAGGGTTTCGGTTCTTATATATATATATATATGATAATAATAATAATAATAATAATACAAAAAAATTTAAATAATAATATGAGAATAATATTAATATGTAAAAATAATAAAAATACTATAATCATAATAATATACTAATAATAATATTGAACATAAGTAATTAAATAAAACAAATCCTAAAAATTAATAACGCTTTATAGAAATAATAAAACTTTATATTAATAATAAAAACTTATAATAATATTAGTATTAATAATTAGAAAATTTATAATAATAATTATCTTTAATCGACAATTTAAAATATTAAAACCATTTGAAAATAAATGTTTGCGCGCGCGTGCGCGCGCGCGCACACCCACATATATAGATATAGACACATATATGTATATTTAAACATATACAAACATATATATATATATACATATATATATATACATATATAACATAACGTATTAAGGTATATACACACACATATATAGACATACATATGTATATACTTATACACAGAAAACAACTACAATAATAATAACGCGACTCAAATAGTAATAATAATAAAATTTCAACATAACAACTTTAATATAGAACCCCGGGTGAATGCATAGTCACCCTAGCCGAACGCATGATCACCGCTAGCGATGTGATGACCGCGCACCAGCGCGAAACCGCCGACACAACTAAACCTCGAAAATTTTAAAACGGGACCCAAAAAAAGAAAAAAAAGGTACCGGTGGTCGGGGTGTGACACCCCCCCCCCCTCCTGGACAACCCCCCTCCCTTGGACCCACTTCCCCCCTTCCAACACACTGCACCCCCCCCCCAATAGGTCGCAGGGCCTATCTCCATGTATTCAAGTTGGTCTATGTGAAACAAATAATGGAAATCCTTAATCATAGAAATAAAATACCTGATAGAAAAATTTATTAATAGGCTCATGAATTAAGATTACAATAAGGTTTAAAATACCTCTAATTTAGAGGGAAAAAATTCCACCATAAGAAATTTCTTACTCATGTGAACTTTTCACACAAAAAAAGGTATTACACCAAACTCATTCCCTAGTTGAATCCCAAACAGAAATAAATTTTGAGGAAGAAACTACCTTTGTATTATTATAAGATAAACCCCACCTCATAATTACAGGGATATTAATACAACCATTTCATCATCAAAGATAGTCATAATGGTGATACAGTAACCTCATACCATATATATAGGATAATTATTAAACCCTTACACTTAGAGATATTTGGTCGTCTCTTGGTTAGGTAGGACTTCATAATAAGAATTATCTTGGCTTCATCCAACTTATGATCATCCTCCCCCATTTGGATCTAGTTTAATTCAATCCATTGAAAAGTCACTCACATTTACTTATCAAAAATCTCTTTTGATAGATCGTTTAAGAGAGATAGAGAGAGAAACCTCATAGTGATAATAATCTAAAATGGACTACCAAGATTGAAAATATCAATGATAGTGGTTTTCTCCAGTTAAAAATAGTTTTATGGAAATGAATCCTTCTACAACAGTGAAGAGGATTTCATCACAATTATTAACATTACATAATTTAATTTTATTATAATTATCCATGTAGATAACATATATCATGAAACAAACAAAGATGATCATAATGATATTATATCCACCCAAAATATGGTTCTCACTAAAGTACATGATTAATGAGTGTTCACATGGTTTAATAGGTGGATTAAATATCTTAGAGATCATCAAAATATTTAGATATTTCAGGACATGGATGGAATCAAATAAATAAAATGTAAATTTCATGGATATATCCTGCCCACCACATAAATGATTTCACAATCTTTCCACTGAGAATAGATGAAAGGAATATGAAATTGAAATTGATAATTTGAATAGAATAAATATTAAGGTACATATATGTGGTTTTCCAATTAATTGATACATCGTGGGGATGGACTATATATACCATCAAGTGAATTCACCTTACAAGAGGGGACTTATCAACCATAAATATTATATTCCACTCATTGGCTAACCCATGTCACATAAAATTAGATTATCTCTCCCTCAAGGATCATGACTATCATTAATACCTTACATTGTTTTTTCTATAACTAATATTTCATGTGAGATAACCCAAGCATGATCATGATGGATAAAAATATTAAAAACATGATAAAATCCATATTTTGATCTACCATATACCTCCACATAATTGTATTCCAAGGAGAATATTATATCCATAATCCCTGGCTTAATTAATTCCTTTTCTTCTTAGATTGAATCATTGTATGAGAGGTGACAATTAATTCATCCCAATAGAAATCCATTCCTTTAGTTGGTAGATTTAAATCCTTTATAGATGTATTTTAAAGACCCCATATTACCAATATTTAAGAGGAAGGGAGGTCTAAATAACCATAACATGAAATTAAAATCACATTAAAACCTTAAAATCAGAACATTGATGAAATAATATGGTATAAAATAACTGTGTTTATTAGAAACTTTCGAGAAGAGGGAATTGTTGTGACAGGTCATCAGAGAGGAGGGCGTCGTTGTGAGATAGGTCTTTGGAGAGGAGGGTACCACTATGAGATAGTTCGTTGGGGAGGAGGGCGCTGTGGTGAGAGATTTCATCAGAGAGGAGGGTTCCATAGTGAGGAGAGGCCGGGGAGGAGTGGTAGGGAAGGAGAAGTCATCGGGGATGAGGGTGTCGCGATGAGGAGAGGTCAGGGAGTAGAATTTTTCGGGGAAGATAAGTCATCGGTGAGGAGTGTGCCATGGGGAGGAGAGGTCGGGGAGGAGAATTCTTCAGGGGGGATGTATTCGAGGAGATCAGTGCATGGTGATTAGCGAATCAAGGAGGATGAGCCCGATACCAAATAATTGATGGAAGCGGTATAGCCATGGTGGATTAATTAAACTATGGAAATTATAAAGGTATATCCACGAACAAATAAAATCATGGCTATAGGTCAGTGGATATAGATTTAAATTCTAATAGTTTAATATGTTATAAAAGGTATAAATTCATTATTATATACAAATTGAAACTAATTTTGAAAATGACTTCTTTATCTCTATAATCTAACTTAACATGATAAACTAAAAGTCATTCCATACCCATAATAGCATCAAACGCTATAATGGTCAAGACAAGAATTTTTTCTAGAAAAAATATTCCAAATATGGTAATATGAAAATTATTATAAGCTCTTATTTCCTTTATACTACCCCAATAATTTTTGTCAAGAGTTTTAACCTCTTTTATTTAGAATTTATTTACATTTTATATTCAATTTTCCCACATATAAAAGAATGTATGGACCGCAAATCAAAAAGGACATTGGAATTGTCTAAATAAATAAGTAGTGTACCTATGTCCACTTCATTTGAGGGTCACATGTATACTGTAGTAGTATAAAAATACTTTATTGATCATTTATATTTCTAATCATAATGATTCCCACCATGAATAAATAACTTTTGGAAATTAATTAGAATAATTTCCTGACTCATTGCAATTAAAACATTTCACTACATTATTTTCATTACCGGTCTGGCCATTATCATTGTAATTTTCTTTATAGTCACGATTCGTGTGTCCATGCTTACCAAATTGGTAAAACATACCATATATCATCAAAATTATCCATAATGACTTTTTCTACACTCATCACAAGAGGTTAATTGAATTTTCTTTCATTCTAGTTTCTTTAAGGAATTATTCCCCATTGTCTACCACTTGGATAACTTATTATTCTTATTTTTTAAAAAGTCTGAAAACTAAATCTTAAATTTTTCAGAACACCAAAAAATTCAATCATAACTTATAATGTCATAAGTAACCAGATCCCTTCATAAACATGGATCCAAACCTGAGTAAAATTGATCAATTTTACTATCATATTCTAGAATGACATTTGGTGCATACCTAGCTAATATAGTAAAATTAGCTTCATATGTGGAAATAGATTCCTCCTTTTTTTACATCAATTCTAGGAATTTACTTTCTATTTTAAGTTCAATAACTTTAAGAAAATACTTTTCAAGTTAGAGATTTATAAATACCACTCATTCCATGGAGCCAATTTCTTCATTTTCCTTGGTGTTCTTAATCTAAGACCATCATTGATCGATTTTACCTTTAAAATGATAAATAGAAATTTTTACCTTATGATTTTTTGAATACCCTATAACATCAAATATATTCTTTGGTGCAATTATCTATCCTTTATCTTTCATAATGTCTGAAGATCTATCAAATGTCAAAGGGTGTTATTTCATGAAATGTGTCATAATAAAAATTTTCTTTTATAGAGGATTCAATCATTATCTTTCATGGGTGCCACTATTAATACCTATTTCCAACCAAGTAAGAACTTATATATACTTCACTATTTCAACAATTCTTGGTTTTTGATTCAAAAGTTTGTTATCCTCTTAATGTGTTTCCACCTCATCTTCCCTGATTCGAAAAACCATTATAAATGGGCATGGATTAGATAATGTAGCATGGAAATATTTAAAAACTATCTCATGATAATATAACTATAAATTATAGTATCTTTAAAGTGTCATTTAACATTTTATTAACCTGTAAGGGTATCTCAAAATTTTCTTTGACACCAACAATAACACATCATACCATAAACAACCCATAATTACATGATTAATAATAAAAAATCACTTTATTTCATTTACATTATCATTTTAATTTATATTTTTGAATAATTAGGTAGATCATTACAATAAAAAAAGTTGGGATTTCCACACAGTATCTATTTTCCCAAAAAACAAATTATATAAAGACACACTTGGTTTATTCAAAGTAACTCCCATATTTAGAGGAATGAATTTATTAACTTTCCTAACAATCCTTAAGACCTGTGAAAAATCATTTAAAAACATGGGATGAGTAATAACAATATTATTAAAGTACAAAAAATAAAAGAAACTTGTTATTCCATTTTTAAAATTGAAAATTTCATAATAAAATTTACCTTTTCACAATAAATATTTGATCTCAAATATTTTATTATTTTTTCAAGAAAACAACTTAATTTATTAATAGATTTCATGAAACATTTCATATTCAATAATAAAAGAAAATATAATAATCATAATAGTTTCATTGAAAATCATGAAAACTCTTCAATACCTTTCCTTGAAAAACAATCCTTTTACTTAAAACCCTAATATTTCTTAAAGAACATAATTTGGTTTTCTTACCTTTTGAAATCAAAATATTTCATTTATAAAACATTAAGATATTATCATGTAGGTACCTTGGGGAAATATACTCACATTCACCCTTACAAGAACCCTTATAATGGATTCAACTAACTGGATAATTCTATTATCTCTTTGGAGTAAACTATCATTGGTAAACTTAGTCACTTTTCCTAATGCATCAGAGACGTATATCAGGCTCACCCATAATCAATGATAAATCTGGTTCACCCTTAATTTATATAAAATATTAAATGTCCATATCCTGAATAAAATAAATTTATATTTCACTTTAATCATAAAAATTATTTTAAATTTCATTTAATACCATAATCAATAACACATTTATTTATCTTAAAAAGATGATAAAAAGTTTTTGTTTCCTTAAAAACCAATTTAAAAATAAAAAATCCAAAATTGTTGAGAGAAATATTTTATTTCAAGATAATTATGTAAAATTATAAAGAAATATTGATAAGAAAATAACATCTATTATTGGGATAAAATTTGTTCAATCCTTGTATGTTAAAAAAACATTATTTTTTCACATTGGTAAAAAACATCTAAATGAATAGTATGGTAAATGTTTCAAAGGTTCCTTTTAAAATATTTTAAAATAGAGTCAAAAGTATTTGAAAATGATATTTACTAATATTTTATGTGGAAATAAGAACATAATTGGAATATTTTAAATAAAATTGATATGGAGGAAAATTTTCTTAAATAAATACATTAAAATAAGGTTTTAAAGAAAAATATATTACCTTATGTCTGGTCGATCCTTGTACAGTCTATAAATCTAAAATAATAAAATTATATTAGTTTTATACTAACCTAATAACAATTTTAATTTTAATTTAATTATATCTATTATTTTTATTTCATTTATTTCCATATTTTATTTAGTTATTAAAATAGTTAAGTCCACATTGGATGTTTTGGGGTCATTTTGTTTATAACCTCAAAACCAAATCAGTGAGTTCACAATGTTTAATGGGTTTATGGTTCCATTTTATCCATAATCATAAACATGTTATATTTATAAGATATTTATATTAAATAAACTTATAAACCATCCATGTAAGACATTTATGAAAAATGAACCTCATAATTTCATGGAGACAAGATGTACATATGCATGAACATCGTTTTTTTTAATGGTGGGAAAATAAATAAATTAAATGGTATTTTTATTTTATATAATCCTGAATATATTATAATTGTAATATTTATTCATTACTTTTATCTTTATTACCATGCTTAAAAATATAATTAATAGATTATCTTTCAATATTCATAATTATTTCATAAATATCATATATGTTAATTTGTTAAATCATTATAACCATCCATATTTTAACACCCATTATTTCTAGAGATTTACCAATTTATTATGAATTTTTAATATTAATAACACTTGGTTTGAGTTTCAATTATTTTTTTATGGTTTTTTGTATTTTTTAAGTGTTTTTAGATGTGCATGGATTGAGCATGATTAGGGGAAACCATGCAATTTTCACCAGGATATGATGCAAGTGTTTTTGGGTGGTTTTGGGAAGGTGTAAGATTTTGAAAACCCATGTACATGTCTAGAGGAAACAATGTGAGTGGAGATAGAGGATAAAATCATGAATGAAACCTGATTTTTCAAACCATGTAAAAGCCATGTGAGGGGGTGGTTTGGAGATAATAGTGTGCACATGGTTTAAAAAATCCTACAATCTAACCGTGTGATGTGAATTTAAATCTTTAAAAATAAGAGTTTAAATTAGGTTTTAGCTACAAAATCTTCATTTTTATATAATTATCATAGGATCTCAAACACCTCTCTTCTCTGAGGCATTCTGGACATTTACCTATGATCTAGTGGCTAGTTTTTTAGGGTAAGTATCTATTTTCCCTCTTTTTATTTAGATCTTCTCATCTCCTCTCACATGGTATTCTAGATATAATATGTTATTTATATATATATAGGTTATATGATTTTTTTGTGATATTTTTTGCATATATTGAATTTAAGTGTTTTGTATCCCAAATCTAGTTGTTTTTATCATGATTTTATTTTTTTCATTGCCTATTGATGGGTAGGTGACTTCTCTATATTATCCACTTATTTTAGAATTTGAATTGTTAATTTTATTAAAAAAATAATGTATTTTCAAAGGAAACATTGAATGGTTTATTAAATAAAATCCTTTTTGGATTTTGAATTGGAAATATTGGAATTTGATTTTTTTTTGGAAAACATATTTGATTTATAATGATAAATTATGGATTTAAAATTATGGTTTTGGTTTGACATAAGAAATATGTTCAACGTAATGTTTTAAATGGAATTAATGTTTTATATGGAATTAATTAGTATGGAATATGGTCTTGTCATGTAATGAATCTTGTGTTCATATTGAATTTTATAGGGCCTTTCTAATATAGACTCGGTGCTTGGTGTCAGACTAGAAACGACACATGGGATTTATCTCCTTGTGAAGACTTAGTGAAGAATAAGAGATTGTACATGAATATGGATTTATCATTCGGTATGCATGTATGTTTGAATGTATGGATTTGGTTTTTTATGCCAAGTGGTTTTCATTGGTGAATTTCTCTGTATTTGATTTAATTATTTTAATTATTTTAAATAGATAAACTACTTTGATGTAGGTCTCTTTGTTTTATTTCATATTTTTATATTTTTCTATAAATAATTATTATTATAGTGGCATGAGTTGGGAAGTATCTTAAAGATTATAGTTTCTCTTTTATGTTCATTAGAGTGTTGTTACATAAATGTTTCTATGTCTGATCATCTTTGGCTTTCTTGAGTTTTCTTGCTTTACTTTTTCACTATTACTCTAATATTTTTGTTTTATTAGATATTTATTTAAGTTGTATTATTATTACTCATGCATCATATAGTTATTTTGTTTTATATTTTTTCTTGATTGGTTATATAATTTAGAAATGTAAAATCATCCACCAACATCTTAGTAAGACCATAGAATTTATTTCCATCCTTTATTTTCATGGGGATGTAACTTAAGTTTAGTATCTCATCTATCCTGGACCAAGCCAATGGGTTGGCCGAGGATTTTACAAATGATATCAGTCTTCATTAATTTTTAATATTGGTATGGTAACAAAGAGATAGGGAAGGTAAAATATTTTAATGTAGAGCATAAAGATACATGGCTAACCTCTTTGTATTAAAATTCAAATTTCCAAGGTGGTTCGAGTATAAAAGGTATTCTAAAACGCTTCTAGGTGAGCTATCATCTCCTTATTGTGGGTTTAGTTGATGATTGAATCATATAATGCATTTTTAATGAGATTTCACACTATAAAAAATTGATAATTTTAAGTATTATAGCTTCTAGAAATTAGTTACAATGATTGTTGGTATTGATGATTTAGAATATTCTAAGCCTTCAGTCTTCTAGTAAGTGGTGACTAAGTGGTGTTTTTTCTATCTTTAGAGAAATATAACTAGTTATAAGATATAGAAACCCACAAGAACTGTTCATGAGAAAAAATTCACTTAATCCACAAGTGAACTAGCAACCTATTCATAGAGTTGTTCAATATTTTGAAGCTATTCATAAGTGAAGTCAGAATGATAAACCTGGAGAAGGGGATAATTATTTATAGTTTTATAAATAGAATCCACGATTATTTTTAGGGGATTTTGAACATTAAAATATAGATATTTAAATCAATATAATGAACCAAATTTATGAATTCCTTGGAACATTGATTAATATAAAGTTTAAGTTTTAAATATACATGTTAAAAGATCTTGCATATCAATGGTGGGATTTAGTTGCCCAACATAAAGTCAACGAAGGACTAACATAGGAGGAATTTAAATAATTTTTTAAAAAATCTACCCTCACACCATCAAGATATCCAGGGCGACATATTTATTCATACTTAAGAAATAAAATATATTAGTGATAGAATATGAAGCTATGTTTGTAAACATGGTTTGTTTTTCTCTATATGTATTTCTTAGTGCTTCCTTGAAGGTATGCATATTTGAGTCTAGATTATGACCATAAAATCACCCTAAGATATTTATCCTCTATAGTAATAATTATATGGAGATATATAATAAGGATATAGTTGAAGAATGGGATATCCCTATAAATATGACTAGAGAAAGTATGGGTCATAACTCTAATGCTGGGAACAAGTGCAAGGGGGACGCCTATTTCTAAGGTGTTGCAGTATATAAAAATCAAACCAATAGATCTATTAAATTTATTCCATGACCTAAAATTAATCATGGGTGTTTATAATGTGGTTCATTTGATAACATGCAGTGACATTATACAAAATCATCTAAATCATGTCACTACTGTAATCAGATGGAACACCTTTAGTGTTATTGTCATAGGCCTAAAAGGTAATTTTTTTTACAAAACATCTCATAATTCTCAGATATCTTACACTTTGACCAAACGATCACACTAAAACACATATTTTCCTCGAAACTGAGTGAAATATGGTGATTCTATGAACACCTAGACTCGTTAGGAAATGAAAAAAAAATTAGGCAACCAAAGAATAAAGAGGATCAAGTAATTAGTTGTATAGTGTTGATCAAATGATCATAAAAGATTAATCAGGTCCTTTGACTATATATGGTACCATTCTTATTAACTCAGCTCTCACAGAAGTTTTTTTGATACAAGTTCATCCCAATATTTTATTAATTCATGTGTATTTAATCAAATTGTGTTAAATATTGAGATGATGATGCATGTGATCAGTATCAAAACACCTCTTAGTCTATGAGACTATAGGGGATTTAAATATGAAAATTTTTCTATAATAATCTATGGAATCCAATTTGATTGAGAATTTTATATTTTGGATATAAATATCTTTGACTTGACCATGAGGATATATTGGTTTGTTATTATCATGGCTTATTTTGAATGCTATGCACAATAGGTAAAGTTTACATCATCTAATGGAACGGTACATATTTTTAAAGGATATTGGGATGTCAAGGAATGAAATGTAGGAACATTATCACCAATGGTTATAAATATTTCTTGGTAATTATTATTATTCACAACGGATAATAATAATATATTTAGAAGAAAAATTATCCTAACATTTTGGATTGATATAAAGACATGTTTCCCTTAAATTTTACTGGTTTTCCACCTAAAATGGAAGTGTATTTTTTGATTGATCTCCTTCGAGAAATAAATATTATTTCACATATATATTATATAATAGAACCAAATAATGGTAGGACTTGAATATCTAATTGAAAAAATTAGAGAGAGAATATAAGATCGAGTATGTAGACTTGGTCTTCTCTTGTTCTCTTTTTAAAAAAGGTTAATGGTTCATTACGACTCTATATTTATTATTTTAAGCTAAAAAAGTTATTATAAATAATATATATGCATTAACCTATATTTATGATATTTTTAATCAATTGAAGGGATATTAATGGTTCTCTAAAATTGATTTATTCTCAAGGTATCACAGACTCTAGGTTGGGAAGACGGATATTCTAAAAACATCACTACTAAAAATAATGCTTTTAAAAGTTCTATAAACCACTTTTAACAGTGCTAGAAAAGAACTGTTAATCATGGATAAGATAAAGGGGTTCCCTTTAACAGCGCTAAAAAATGGCTGATAAAGCCCCCCCCCCATCAGCTCTTTTTTAGCATAGATAAAGGTACACCTTTATGAGTTCTATTTTGAGAATTGATAAAGGCATATTTTACTCGGATATGGTATTTATTTAATAGTACACCCAACACCTGGACACCTATATAAAATAGCACCTACAAACGAACAAAGCACATAAGAATGAAACAATGCACACAAGAGTTTCACAAACAATTCTAGATACATTTAATTGACATCATGAATGAAAAAAACAATACTATATAAATTTTAAATAATGTTTTATATGGTTACAATTATAATTATCCAAAAAACAGTTAAAAACATTAATGTTTCATCCTTTGGCATGTGTGATCCCCTCTCAAAAATTGTCTTCCACGATATTAGTTGTCGAACAAAGAATCCAAACTCGAGTAAAAAATTAAACCTATATAAGAAAACAAATATTATGTTAGTAGTAAAATAATGAAATAAATTATACATTAATATGAAAGAATACATTAATAAAATGATATCAAATATTGAAGAATGGGGGATCAGGACTCCCTCGCTCCAGTTTTCTATGGCGGACACATTGTAACAGAAAACTCTATAAGTCTGAATCTGTATACCTATGATTCCATTCGATTGTTCGTTCATTAAGAAAACCATTAGAGGTGCACTAAGGTGGAACATGGAGGGAACTTTACGGACTTTGTGGGTTCCATTGTCAGTTCATTTGCGGCTTTTAGAGATAGAAAAACATAGAATATTATCTGAAAATGCACAATATCCCATATCTCAGCATCCAAAGACACTATTGCCGAAAGGTTAGATAATTTTATGTTTTATATCATGGCTTGAATAAACCAATAGAAAGGAATGAAACCGTGGAAATTTGTAGATCTTATTGACCGACTTACAACCATTTGGGGGTTTGTCAATTTTAAATGCGTTTCTTTAGTCCATGGGTTTTCCACATTCGATTTCCATCTGCATACTTCAAAGGGAAAGCATGGAGAATTGGGTCATTCAATTTAAGGCTAGGAACTTTGAGATTACATGATGGGAATCTAAATTACAACATGTCCAATTTCTAGGAGACTTATTCCTGGGTTTGGGTAAAAATACATGGCTTAAACAAGATCCTATGGCATCCAAAAAATTTATTTGATATCACATATGCATTAGGTGTCCCCATAAGGATGCAATGTTCCACATAAATGGTGTCTTTTGGACATTTTCCTCATATAATGGAGGAGTTTTATCTAATTATTCCAAGAATTGATAATATTGAGCTTTCTAATCTGCATGATGATATTAATATTAGAGTGGAATATGAAAAAATTCCTCTCTTTTGGGAAGAAAGTACTGTTAATGGTCATAATACCTTAGACTATAGAATAAAAATTGTTTTCCTGAATTTCATCTGAAGGGACATGACATTGATCACTTTAGAAGAATAGACAAGAGCGTTACACTTCTTAATGAGGTAGAGGGTAATTTAGATGTTAGATTAGTTCCAGCTCCTATCATAAATCCATATTTGAATTATGTTAATAAAGTTTCTATCTAATTACATGATAATAGTGGCCCCATTTTAGATTACACTAGGCTGGAAAAATAAAAGTTAGAAGGTACTCAGTCCAGGAATGTTGCTCCAAATAGTGATAGTAAATTGTGTACTATTGTCTACCCTAGTCCAGAAAAACCTGAAATCTCTTGGACTGATTTGGGAGTAAGCGAACATAAAGACATTTTTTCTTTCAAGAAAATGCTATCCAGAGGTTTTTTTGATGATGAGGTTTCTGAATACTCAAAGGATAGTCAAACTTCCATGGAATGTTTCACATAGGAGGTAGTGGACCTCAACATATGGAAAGAACAAAAGATGATATATGATAAGAACCTCAAGGGGAAGGCTAAGCTAGATGCGGTTTATTTTCCAAAGACTAGATCTAGAGGATCTCTCACATCCAAAGAAACCCCTACTCAGGGGAGGTAATTTATTACACCTGATGCTAACCCAAAATTTTCTACATGGAAAGTGATTGATGATACTCCTATTACCCCTATTTCATGCAGTGTTCCTGAAGCCTCTGTCCCTTGTGGAAAAGGATCGGCTCCAACCCTTTTTTCAGCCTCCCCATTAGATAAAGATGAATGGGTACTATATGGAAACTATAATATACCCTTGGCACTAGTGTAGGGATTGGGAAGTAAAGGAAATAGAACATCTCCTCCTGCTCATCACTTTAAAGAAAAGGTTAAAGAGAAGGTATGCACTTATAATCCATTTGATTTACTGGCTTTTGAAAAAAGTACATAATATTGTGGTTCACCTACTATGAATGCAATTAAAGAAGATGGTGATATTTTACACTCTGATAATTTTTATGTCCCATGGGTGCTTGTAAAAACATGGCAAAGGGGTCTCCACCCACAAGGCCAGGGCGAAAGATCCCCTTTTTCATGGTATAAGCACTCACTCTCAATTTTACTAAGATGTATTTGGATTTGTTTTTTTTTTTGTTATTATGTTTGTATCCTCCTCATTTTGGTACTTTAACACTTTTTAAATTTTATATCTTTCTTAATTTAATGGGTCTCATGCCTCATTCAAAAAATAATAATAAAATGTAAATTCTTAATTAAAATACACATTTAGAGTTATATCGGTCACACCGTACATTGTATTGATGTGGGGTTGATTATTATATGTTATAAATAAGTTATAGATCACTGTATTAAAATATTAAAACAATACGAATGGGTTTTTTCAGTTTTGAGTATATCACATGTTATTTTACTAAAATTAATATCAAATTTAAATTAAACATTTTGATTTATATCCATCACATTATGCATCGTATTGAGGTGTGGTTGATTTTTACATGTCCCAATTCCTCCTGGACCATTTTCCTAAAGTATCAAAACAATCTGATTGTCTTTGCTCGGTTTTCAGTATGTAACTTGTGTTTTTTTATAAAATTAATGTCAATTTTAAATAAAAAGAAAAACTTTGAGTCATACAAGTCACATTGTGTGTTTAATTGAGGTGAGTTCAATTCATTCATTTCAAAAATGACTTACAGATTATTTTCCTAAAGTATCAAAACAATCTGAATGCATTTTCTCAGTTATTAGTATGTCAGTTGTATTTTTTTACTAAAATTCCATTTCAAACTGGAAACATGCATTTGGAGTCATACCGGTCGCATCATCCATTGGTTTGATATGAGACTTCTTCATACATGTCAAAAAGAACTTATGAATCATTATCCTAAATTATGAAGACAATTTGATAAGTTTTTCTTGTCTTTTAGTGAGTGACATGTTTTGAGATAAAATATCAATTTTAAACTCATAATAGACACTTTTAGCCATACTGGTCACATCGTGCATCGGATTGAGGTACAGTTGATTAGTAAACATCAAAAATGAAACATGGATCATTTTCCTAAAGTATAAAAACAATCTTAATACGTTTTATTAGTTTTTAGTATGTCACTAGTGTTTTTTTCTAAAATTAATGTAAATTTTAAATAAAAAGAGACACTTTGAGTAATACCAGTCGCATTGGGTTTTGAATTGAGGTTTGGTCTATTCCTATATGTCAAAAATGACTTATGGATCGTTTTCCTAAAGTATCAAAATAATCTGAATGTGTTTGCTCAATTTTCACTATGTCACTTGTTCTTTTTACAAATAATAATGTCAATTTTAAATAAAAAGAGACACTTTGAGTCATACCAGTCACATAATGTGTCATATTGAGGTGGGGTTGATTCCTACACATTTCAAATGACTTATAGATCATATCTCTAATGTATCAAAACAATTAAATATTTTTTCTTGATTTTTAATAGGTCATTTACTTTGATACCAACTATAATGACCTAAACATTTCATACATTGATATCAAATATGAGTAGATTAATATTAATTACATAAAAAAATTAAACATAAATATGAAACAATTCCTTAATTCTATGGAAAATTATTTTACTATGAAGACATGAAAATTACCTCTATGATTGAGTAGACCTATTGTTGTTTCTCTTTCTGTAAAGGCATTTCACATGGATAGAAATCGTCAAAAATAAATGAACCCTTCAAGGAATAATTAAAATCAAATCAATGTTTCATTTTAAAATTTTTCGTTAAAATAGATATATTATATCATAACATTAGATTTACATATTTAAAAAGGTTTTATTTGGTCCAGATATAAGCTGATAAAAAAACTAATGATTCTTTCTACACTTCACTACTGTTGGTTAATTACTGCTTAGCATAGCATTTGATCTGAACTTTCGATCCAACTTCCTTGTGATTCACTCATCTAAAACCATCTCTATGATATCATCATTGATCGTTCAATTTTACTTATCTACATACAACTTTTTACCTAGTAAATGGTTGTTGGAAGCAAATAAATATGGAATTATGAATAATGATATTATAGAGATGGTGTCAAATGATAGAATCATAGGGATGACAGATAGGAAGTTCAGATCAGATGATATGCTAAGCGGTAGTTAACCAATAATAGTAAAGAATACTAAGTTTTGTTATTAATTTTTTAATTAATGCACAACCAATATTCTTTAAACACACTACATTAGTAGAAACAGCATCATAAATGACTAAATTAAAGAATATAAAAGATATGTTCCATAATAGTTTATCTCTAGTGCTTTTGGAAACATGGAAACATAAAAAACTAGTTTATAAGAGTCTCTCATTAATTTATTCTTTACTAGAATGGAAAATCATTTCTAAAACCATTATTTATAACCTAAGGATATAAAACATAATAAAAGGTTGGTCATATATGATCAATAAGTCAAAAAAGGGAGATATCAATGATCATATACGGATAACATAAGTAGTGGGAATTCACCTTCATCCTATTTGTGTGCAATATTTCATCAGGTATGCTACCCATTTTTTTTTAAACACATCTATATCATATTGTGAATATTAGATTTTGCGACAGTCATGGTAGTAGTGAAAAATATAAAATACATAAAGGATTAATAAATATTTTAAATGAACTAGTAATTATTTTTGAAAATACCTCTTCAGGGATGCTAGTTTGTTAATGAAATATGATCTTCTTTATAAGCTTACAAACATAATAACCACAATCCTTTTCATTTTTTTGTTTTGGAAACTATAGAAACATCAAGAAAAATAAGTAATTTGTTTTGATATGTGTTTGGATAGTGAAAATATTTTTATATATACCAACATACTTGTCTTGTTGTATATCTCGTGGGCGATCTTGTCCTTAGACCGAGGATTCATTCCATGAAGTAGACGATATTGATTCACCACCCTGTCAAAACAGAATCATCATTAAAAGATAATATAAATTATAAAACATTAGTTTTGGTTTTAACATGTTGAATCTAGTGTATTAAAAATTGAAAAATCCCATAATGCATGGATATTTTGTTCGATATATATGCAAAGAATCAAGAAAATAAATCTATGGAGTATCGAAAATGATCACATTGAGCATCTAATGCTGCCTAAAAACAAAAAAAAAAGAAATAAGTAATGATAGAAATGAAAATATAATTGAAATTATTAAATTGTAGAGTTTTACCCCTACATCATTGGTATTAAAAATAGTATGCCATCCATAATTTTGTTTTCAAACGATTTGAGTAGGGATGATATTATTCCACCCTCTTTATCAGAATTTATTTCTTCTTTTGAAGAGGTGATGTGAGGACTAACGATTCTAAATTTTTTATCATGGAAAAATCCCTTCAATTGTTTTTCATATATACTCTTGTGAAAACAATGAAATGTATTTAGTCAAATTTATCATAGCATATCAGTTTTTTGTAAAATCAAATCATGAAAACATTCCTCATGTATAAATTTACAACTCAGGTGCCTAGCCATTCATACTTGATGATTTAATTTACATTTTTATCACTAATTAAATCTAATTCTTCCTCTTCATACATTTTTTTTCAAAATCAACTTTGTGAGTATTTTCGTCTATCAACTTTGTATCCACATGAGCCTGCAATGATATTAAATGTGGATATATAATGGGCGGAGTTAAGGTGATCTTAGTTGGTTGTTTCAATCATTTGGATGATCCTTGATATAGTTTTGAACTGATATTTTATTTCATACCTTCTCCATGCCATTCTATAATAAGATTCATCAATTTATACCTCTTTCCACTAATGGTTAAAGGTTCGGCTGGAAAAATATATTGGAAGTGAATACAACCTTCTTGACATGTTTTTTTATAGGAATTGATGTCCATGTGATGAATTTTCCAACATCTTATTCAACCATATGAATGTCGTTATTGTCATTTGGAACAGGTAGCTCAACACTTGGCTCATGATATACATTAATTGACACTCTGACATGATCTTTTGGAAGTGGCATGTTGTGTAGAATGTTGTTCTTCATATTGAACATTGTATCCCTTGATACAAGGCGACAGGTGGGAGTTGATAGATATAAATCAAAGTAATTTTCACCCTATATAATATCAGTACAAGAAAGGTACCAGTGTCTATATTATTCAAATTTCATATAAACAATTATTAGAACATTTACTACCTCATCTAAGTCGGGATTTTTAGGGGAATGGCTCACCTCAAAACTGGTGGGGGTGGAGGGGATCTTCATGAATAGGTTGTTCTTAAGTTGTTTCATCTCTTTGTCTCCCCCCATCAAATTTTATATCTTTTATCTCTGGTATTG
Organism: Viscum album; assembly: GCA_963277665.1. Lineage (NCBI taxonomy): Eukaryota > Viridiplantae > Streptophyta > Magnoliopsida > Santalales > Viscaceae > Viscum > Viscum album. The sequence continues at coordinate 369,157,755 of OY728160.1, read as the reverse complement.
TAATCCTTTTTGAAACATAGTTAATGTTTCTATCATCTATTTTAATTTGTAAATTCGTTCCCCCCTTGTTTTTCTTTCTGAAAATATGTTTGGGGTGTCACCCCAAAACCTAGACCTTAGATGTTGTCATAGTTTTATGGATGCTTCATGCCCACTGAAATTATATCTGCATCTGATGCGTGTTTTGTTGATTCCTATGACTATGTTAGATGGAAAATATAGAAAAATAAGTAATCATTGTTATGTAATAGCTATTTAAACAAAATATATATATTATGTCATACTTACACATGTTTTCCCGTACTTTTTGTGTTTTTTCATCTATAAGTATACCCTCTTTATTTACACAAGCCTCCTTCCCTAGAACATGTAATGGTATGGAAGTGGCTTTTGATTTTGATTCTTAAATATGTATATAAATAAAGAAACATGGTTATGGTGTTTTTTATGTCACATAAAATTATTATGGTAGATTTAAAATACATACCAATTTTTCTCAAGTGAAGCATACCCCATCCTTGCTTTATGGTACGGGTACACTGGTTTTTCTATTAGTTCCTTATTTTCAGCACTCGTTTGTTGTTTCAGAAATAAAAAACTTTCAAATAAAGTGATGGATACACGCAACATCAAACAATGTTTTGCTAGACACAATGTACCTGAAAAGTCTTCTCCATACGACAGATGCTAAACACGTCCCATGCTCCTTGGGATATTAGGTTTTCATAAATAAGAGATGGTTATGGCTTGATTTTCCCTTCAGCATCTTTAAGATGATATTTTGTTAAAATTTTGTGAAAGCCTATATGAATACTTCCTGAAAATCATAATACATATTCCTTGTGTGATGCATCTACTATAAATACACTCTGAAATTGATGATGTAGAGTAAGTCAATGTTTTAGTACTTTATGTTATTTTATTAAATTAAAGAAATGATATCATAATGTTACCATAATCTCTTCCCACATTAGTGTCTTAAGCCCAATGAAAACATGGTTCCACGACTGTACATCAATAGGCATGTATTACTGAGTGAGGATTCCAATGCAACTATTAAAGATGGCTTTTGGGGTTAACTTGATGGCCTCTCTTATTCTATCCCACCTAAAATTTGATGCTTTTTTCTTTTTCCTTAAAGATTTTAGCTAACACAGTCAAACTATAGTGCTCTTTTTTTTGCATCACCAGGGTTTCATTGCCTAGTATTTCCTCAATTTCAGCATCATCGTTATGTTCCTCCAGAGTGCTAGCATCGGAATTGGGACAAGCGACAACAGATTGAGAAACCTGTTATATCTCAGCACTGGTACCAGCAACAACAGGTTGATAAACCTATTTTTCAATTACACTGGGACCAGAAACTGTAGGTTGAGAGACCCATTGTGCCTCAGAATTGGGTGCATTAGTAGGTGCAGAATTAATTATCTATAGAAGTGGTTGAACATTTAATTAAGATTAAATAAAAGAAGTAGTGAATAGATAATAACATAAGGTAACAAAATTTATATTACAATAAAATATAACCTGATTATTGAACTCTCTTTTTTAAGGCTAAAGAGATTTGACCCCTCTATCAACTATGTAAATCCCTTCACTTTGGTCTCCTATAACATAAAAAATTACATCTACATTGGGACCATTGAAAAATGAATGTGAAGTCCCAATGAACGGTTCATCCACATTTGAATTTTCATCTGACCCTTTAGTTTTTTTGGTCTATAACAAAACAATTGACCAGTTTCGGTTTGCAGGATCTAGAATATAAAATTCTTGTACTGTCTGTGATTCCATTATAAAAGGTTTTCCTTTCTCCCCTTACTTACATAAATAAACTTTCACAAATAAAAATTCATCTATTTTAATAGCACTCCTGTTATCAACCCACTTTAATTGAAAAATTTCCACTTGTAATTTTTTATAATCCAAATCCCATATTTTTTTAATTATGCCAAAGTATGACATATTTACATAAATTCGATTTTTGTACTTATAACTAGAAACATGCATCACTTCATCAACAAGTGTAACCCCACTATTCTCCATGGTACATTCTTCATAATGTTCATTAGTATATAATATATAACCATTAACTACATAAGAATTGTATGATAATACATACACACTTGGTCCTATGGATATCCATCGAAGTCGTTCTAAAATTGAGTCTAGATTTTCATCTAATTTCTTAAAAATTATGGTCCTGAAACCATCCTACAAATTGTTTCTTATGTGTATCTGATATCTATTTTTCACCCCTAGATGGATTCAAATGACTAATAATTTATTTTTGGGTTTGAACATATGGGTCAATGTCAAAACGTTTATGAAAAACATAAAGGTGGGTCTTCTCTTGATCTGTAATATTGATTGTAACACCCTGAAATTTTATGAGAATGATTCTTTTTAATTTTATTGATTTCTTGTGTTTTATGCTACACCAAGATTATCTTACGCTATACGCAACATTGTATTAGCTTGTAGTATACACAACACTATTCTTGGCTTGTGTTTCATGCAAGACCAACCTTCCTCAATAGCGTGTCTTGTACACAATACCAAGTTTCACTAAACAATGATGTATTGTTATAATATTATTATGAACTAACCGTTATGAATAGTATTAACCACATTTTAAATTTTATAACATTATCATTCATCTTACACATATTCTATAACATGGTATAAGGACAAAATTAATTTTTCGGATAAAAGAAGTATTTTTTAAAAAATGTAGTTTTGTCACATTTTATTGTGCACCCACTTTAAAAATAATTTTTGAAAATATTATAAGTACAATTTGACAAAGTATACTTCTAATTTTTAATCAGTATATAATAATTTACATTGGATAAATTTTTGACATTATTCTGATAACCTTCATATTTTGATGAATAGTAAAAATACGCTAAATTTTAATTAAAAACAACATTTTTCATGAAGATAATTTATTTGGTTAAATTATAATATTGAATGGGTTTATAGTATAAATATAATATATTCTTACCATTTAATATAATTTATGTAATTAGCATTAATTTTACATTGAATTTATAGGTAAAAACATTTCAATCTTTTGAAATATTATTAACAAAAACCTATTTTTTCGACAAAAAGATTAACATTAAATTAATTACTAAAACATATGTGTTTTGAATTTGTAAAAATGGATTCCATATTTGGAATCAGTATGTAAAAATTATGTTAATAGGTTACTTTTATTTTTTGCCATTATGAATAGTAACTATGGTAAATTTTATTTACCACTGTTAAAGGTAAATTGTGTAATTAAGGGTAAAAAATATCATAAAATTACCCTAACACTTCACTTAATATAATTTGAATATTATATTTCGTCCTAAAATATACTTGGGTTGAAATTTTTTCTTTTGGAACTCACTTGGATGAGATTAAGACCTTTAATTTATTTTATTTAAAGGGATGTGAAATATGTCTCACTCAAACTCTAATAATTAAATTATTTTTAATATAAGGTTTTACATAATATAAATTATATTATAAATACTCATTTTAAATATAAAATTCTTATATTTATCATGGTAATTTATTTGTAATTTTTAAGAAATATATAATTACTTTGATAGCTTATACATTAATGATACAGAAGTTATTTCTGAAAAATAAATAATATAGTTTTTATTAAAATAATAATACCCATAAAAAGACCTAAACACTGGACCAAAACATATTGTTCGAGCATATATACACTATAATCATACAATTTTATACTTTTGGACCATTTGGAGACTTATAAAACATATTAATACTTTTATATTATTTTATTTTAAATGATGTCAAAGTTGTCACCTTCATAATTTAATGAATATAACAATTTAAATGTTGCGGTTTTAAGATGATAAATTTGATTAAAAGTGTTATTATGAAATATATTAGATTTATATTTATCATAGTATTTTATTTTTAATTTTTATGCAACAAATATGTATATTATATAATTATACAAAAATGTTTTAGTAATTATCTTATTAAGAGAAATATCAAAAATTTAGTTTTACAAAGATTAAATTAAATATTATACGAACTAATTAATGTAATAAAATAATTTTTTAGATGAATAAGACTTTTAGGAATGTATTAAATATTTATTTCGATTATTTTTTCTTGTGGGGATTTAATTTCAATTCAAATAAAAGAATAGTGTCAAAATTGACACTATTGATATTTAATAAAAATAACATATTATTTAATTAATTAAAAATCACATAAATATTTAAAAATAACAAATTGAAATTTATATGGTATATAATTTTTTATATTATATAATTATATAAAATTCACAACACATAAGTAAGCATTCATAACCATTTAAAATATAGAATATTATTACCACAAATAAAATCAAATAGATTAAATAAGGATAAATCAAAATGATAAGGTTTAAAATAAATTTCATACATGTCTAAATATTATTGGTTTATTATATTACCACTAATATCATCTCATCTTAAAAGTTGATTCATTTTTTAGGTTTTTATGTGGGATTGGGTTTTATTATAAATTAATATTTTTGAGGATTCCAAAAGTGCCCCTCTCCTCTCCTATATAAGGGAACCTCCTTCCCTCTCCTCTTCACTAAATTTTGAGCCTTCATGCTTGGCCAAACCCTAACAATTCCTCTTATAAACATCTCTAGTCACATTATATAGGTTCTTGTCTTCTCAAAAGACCCACTCTAGTGCCCTATGAAAATGTTTAAAGGAGGAACTTCGGGGAAGAGGTAATATCTTCTACCGATTCTTTCAAATTTATTTCTTCTTATACATACACTTACTTAGTTGTTTCATTATAAAGTAATAACATATGTATCACTAATATATTTATATGTTATTATAAATATTAAACAACCCTATTTCACCTTCTATCGATCCTATGAAAAATGAAATCAATGCACGTGCGTACGTACGGAATACTGTCTCCACATTTTGGTGTAATCTGTTTTTCCACCACCACCTTACATGGATGGGTATAATGGTGGAAATAATAACTATATATGATTATTATAATATGATACTAATTATGATATACTATATCATCCACTCCAATTCCATTCAATAATTAATGGAATGATATCATCACTCGTGCGTACGTACGGATTACCATCTCCACGACGCGATGAGATTCACTCTCCATGTTAACCATTCCAGAATGATTATAAAATATATATAATGAATAATACTGATATATATTACATAATAATGATAATGTATTTATTTATATATATATGTCATCTACTTACTTCCATTCAAGTCAATAAGGAAAGGAAAACAGCGTTCATGCGTTGGTACGACCTACTGTCTCCATGAACGATGTATTTCATTCCATTTATCTATCAATTATATATATATAAACTGAATATATATATGATATATAAATATTTTTTTACATTATTGAATTAATTAAATCATGATATAAGTAATAATATCAATAACAACAATTCCAAACACAAATGATCAATGAAACGATTATTACCCAAAATGTTGCTTCAATATGGAGTTGACAAATGAACGGGTAATATAAAGTAGTAAGTGAATCGTATATGATATCATAAAAATTACTATGATTCCTTAATAAGTCAATGAAATTATCTAAATCATTATACATTGGGTTTGGACATGAATGAAAGAAATTGGACCTAAGGTAAGGGGTAACGTTTCCAATCTCATTTCTATCCGAGATTGTTTATTCGTAAGTATTTATGGGTGTTATATTTATCATCCATGTTGATGTATTCTAAAATTATTTTCATAAAATATTTACTATTATTTAATGTATTTTTAAATTAATTTTTATCCTTTTTTGAACTTTACAACATAGTATGTAATGAATCATTCTTTTTTTCCAAACGAGGTACTTTTTGACTATTCCAGTAAAAAGTGTGAGGAGAGTGTTTTTTTAACTTATACGGCGTGAAATGATTTTTAAAATTTCATAACACCTCATTTTCATGAATCTTATTCTACAATATTTCATGATTATTTTAAAAAATATATTTTCTTTTAAAATTTCATGGAATTTGGAGAAAATAAAATGATTTTGAAGAAGAAATTATATTTTTCTCAAGAATTCATTTCAAGTGTTTATTCAAAACTATTTTCCATATAAGATTAAATTCCATAATATGGTTATGTTTCAAGTATATTGTTCCTATTATTTACATGGTTTAATTTTTTTATTATGAAATGATATCCATTGTTTTATATAGATTATTTTATGATGGGATGATGTTTATGGAACCCATTTTATTTGTTGGGTTATGATGGATGATTTATGTTTATTTTTTGGCACACATAAGAATGATTTCATTATGAGATGGGTGGGACATATATCTCCCTCCAATACATTGGGTAAAGATTTATATCTCATGAGATAAACATGGATGTAATGGAAAGTAAATCTGGTTCAGTAATATAGGGTTGTAATGGAAATTAAACCCGGTTCAGTAATGTAATTCTTCCACTATGATGGTCTTGGCAGCAATGCCTTGGCTACTATGGAAATCATATCATGTGCTTAATGGTTTTCCACAATTACATGTTTTATTCCCATGCTATTTTATCATTATTTATGTTTCTTTATGATCTATTCCTTACGTACTTTGACAATTTATTTCACAACTCAATATTTTGAAGTTTAAACTTTATGATCATGTTTTTAAGTTCAAATGTATATGGTTTGTTTTATTTTCTCTATGCTTACCCTTACTGAGAATTCGAGCTCACCCTTTTCTATGTTTTCTTTTCCCCAAAACATAAAGAATTTTTTTAGGTAAGAAAACAAAATGGGAAGAACATTATGCGAGATGTTAAAGATCATTCACCATGATTAGAATATTATGTTCCGATTTTCCAAAGACACTAAACTAGTACGGTCGTTGGGTCTTTTTTTCTTGTTATGTGTTAATTATTATGAAAAAGTAATGTAATGTCCATGTACGTCAAGCTTGGGTATCTATAGTTGGTATCAGAGGAAAGGATTAATTAACCTTTGGAAACTAGAATGCAAAAACATTCATGAGGTCCCTAGAGATATTTATAATATATGTCTAGGGATGTCCCTATGGTTAAGTATGAGTATAGGTTACAGTCCTAGAATTATTATAAAAATCATGAATAACCTAGGATTAAACCTAAGATGTTAGATATTGAAAGTACTCTCCTTGATTATGTTGTTTTCCTATAATGATTTTTTCCTCACACTATTCTTTTTTGGGTTTAAGATAATGGCTGGAACCTGAAGGAATCATGTTAATGATCAATACACTGAGCAATGCAATTATTGTCATCCTGAATAACCAAATGTTATGGGAAATTGATTTCAAAATCTTATTTACATACTTACAGAAGCTATTAATCATTCTGTACTTCCAAATGAGCATAGAAGGGAACAATATTCTATCGAGTCCTTCATAAGGCAACGTCCACCTTATTTCAGTGGGTCTTCTAATCCACTTTTTTCTGAACAATGGATCAATACCATTGAAAAGAAATTTCCCATGCTTCGCTATTCAGAACATGAAAAATTAGTTTTGGTTGTTTACTATTTAGATGGTGAAGTAGACCGGTGGTGGACTCTAATTAAGAATACAAGGCCCCAAGATGAAATTGAATCCATGGAATGGGATGAGCTCAAGAACTTCTTTTTCAATAAGTACTTCCATCGTGTTCTTTGAATAAATATGGAAGAGGAGTTCCTTGAGCTTAATAAAAAGGATGGTGAATCTTTTCTTATATATGAGGCGAATTTTACAAGGCTTGAAAGGTATGCATCTGGCTTTATCATCCAACCTGAAAGTAAAGTTGATCGATTCTTTAGTGGATTAAAACCAAGTCTTCGAAAGGCATTAGCTATAAGAGACTTCAGTAGCTATGAATATATTGTGAGTTGTGCTATCAGGGTAGAACTAAAAGTTGTTGTTACATATCCATCTCATGGTTTTGACAAGAAACTAAAGGGAGAGTTCAAGGAAAAATCTCAAAACTATAGTGAAAAGAATACAAATGTTTTGTTATGATCAAAGTGTGGAAAGAAGTATGGTGGAGGTTGTCTTAAAGGGACTAGAAAATGAATTAAGTGTGGAAAAGAAGTTCATTGAGTAGCTTAGTGCCAAATTAATGGGAAAAAGGTATCTAATGATGTGAATAGAGATAAGACTATAAAGAACACACAACCAACACTTCAATGCAACAAGTGAAAGGAAATGGTGCATTATTCTAACCAATTCCCTAATCCATGGGTTAATGATGATCCACATCAACAACCTCTTAAGACAAAGGACAAAGGGAAGTCACATGCAATCACTATTGGTGATGTTGAATATGAATATGAAGTGGTGGAATGAATAAGTGTTTATGTAATGGGATTCCAAAATAATGTTGTGCAATCTCATTTATAGTATCTTGGAATTTTGGAATATCTATGTATTGGTTTATTGTGGTTTTCAATAATTATATGGTATCGGTAACCATGAAAAGTGATTGAAATATTTTTGGAAATTAGATGATATGCGCATAATGAAGGGATAAGGAGAAAATAATATATTGGATATTATTAATGATCTCATGGTTGATATAAGGACAAAGCGATATCATGGTTTGAGTATATAGAATTTTTGGGATTTTGTTTTGTGGAAAGAGTTAACTTTTGACAGCATTCATGTTTTCACTAAGGTTCTATAGTAATTTATGTTTCCAGAATACATGATTAAGGTATTCACATGTTTCGAATGTGACCAACAAGATATATCTTGTGATATATGGGGGTTAAATGATGGTATTCGCAGGCCTGTTATATGACCTTTTTAGTAATAATTTTATTTATACTGTGAGTATAGATAGAAGTATTTTGGATAAGCCTAAGGGTTGTAATGGATTAAGTTGGACATCATATATTATTTTTTAAGGCTATAACTTTTTTATATATTATTTATGGAATGTTGTAATTGTGTAGTTTTAGAATATGGACAACCCACATAAATGGTGAAAAACCATCGCGTTGGACAAGGTTGCGAGAATCTAACCCACAACTGAAGTGTGACTAGCCTTTATCACCTACCAATGGCCTACAAGAAGTCTCTGGTTAGTAGAAATTAGTTTTATTTTATTAAGTGGTATGATAGATGAAGTATAAGTCCATTTTCTGGAACCATATACAATTAATATCACCATATATGGACTTTTGTATATTTGATAACATTTGATAACCTTTTGATTGAGACAGATGGAATGACCCATCATTCTATCACAAGATCATTGAACACTTCACGAATGGAAAATTTAACTTCATTTATTTAAGATATGAAGTGGAAACTGTTCAAGGAATGACCAATGACAATATTGTACCAAAATCAAGTAAGTATTTCTTCTAATTCAAAACTTTCAACTTTAGGGAAATGATATTGAAAACCAAAAACATTGTCCTAGTACCCTCATATCCAATAAATCAGATGTTACCTTAGATCATTACAAATTTATAGATTTGGGATTTTTGGGTTTTTCCTAGTCGTGTTCTCTACCACTCTCCATCAGAACTTGTTGGTTGGATTTCTCTTCAATATCTATACCTTCACCTATGTTCTCCTATGTGGAAACCCAGTAATGAGTTAATTTGGGTAACCATTACCTTTCATACTTTAGTTTTTGAAATTAAGTTTTAGTATTACTTTTTAAGATGTGGGTTTCTATGAAAGAAACTTTCCAGTAGTAAACCATTTATAACCTCAATGAATTTCAAGGATGAAATTCATTTTAAGGGGAGTAGAATGTAACACCCCAAAATTTAATGAGAAAGATTCTTATTAATTTTATTGATGTATTTTTTTTTTACACTACACAAATATTATATTTCTCTATACGCAACATTGTATTAGCTGGTATTATATGCAACACTATTCTTGGATTGTGTTGTACTCAAGAGTGGTCTTCCTCAATAGTGTGTGTTGTACGCAATTCCAAGTTTCACTAAATAATGATATATTGTTATAAAATTATTATGAACTAGAAGTTATGAATAGTATTAACCAAATTTTTAATTGTATAACATTATCATTCATCTTACACATATTCTAGAACATGGTATGAGAAAAACATTAATTTTTCGGATAAAAGAAGTGTTTTTTCAAAAAATGCAGTTTTGTCACCTTTTGATGGTGCTCCCATTTTAAATATAATTTTTAAAAAGTTTATAAGTTCAATTAGACAAATTAAACTTATTATTTTGAATCGGGATCTAAAAATTTACGTTGGATAAATTTTTTACATTATTCTGATAACCTTCATATTTTGATGAATAGTAAAAATATCCTAAATTTTAATTAAAAACAACTTTTTTCATCAAGATAATATATATGGTTTAATTATAATATTTAATGGTTTCAAAATATACATAGAAGATATTTTTACCATTTAATATATTTTATGTAATTAGGATTAATTTTACATTGAATTCATAGGTAAAAACATTTTCAATGTTTTGCAATGTTTTAAACAAAAAACCCATTTTTTTGCGACAACGAGATTAATATTAAATTAATTACTGCAAATTTCGTGTTTTGAATTTGGAAAAATTGATTCCATATTTGGAATCAGTACATCCAAATTATTTTAATTATCTGATTTTATTTTTTTCTATTATGAATAGTAACTACAATAAATTTTATTTACCACAGTTAAAGTTAAATCGCGTAATTAAGGATAAAAATAATATCATAAAATTACCCTAACACATTACTTAATATAATTGTATGATTATATTTTGTCCTAAAATATACTTGTTTTGAAATGTTATCTTTTGGAACTCACTTGGATTAGATTAACACCTTTAATTTATTTTATTTAAAGGAAAGTGAAATATGTATCACTCAAACTCTAATAATTAAATTAATTTTAATATAAGGTTATACAGAATATAAATTAGATTATAAATACTCATTTAAAATATAAAATGTTTTTATTTATCATGGTAATTTATTTTTAATTTTTAATAAATATATAATTACCTTAATAGATTATACATTAATGATGGAGAAATTATTTATTTGGTGAAAAATCAATAATATAGTTTTTATTAAAATAATAATACCCATAACAATTAACCAAAAACTTGACCAAAACTTATTTTTCAAGTATATATACACCCCAATCATACAAGTGTCGACTTTTGGACCATTTGGAGCCTTAAAAAATATATTAGGACGTTTATATTATTTTATTTTAAATGATGTCAAAGTTGTAACCTTCATAATCTAATGAATATAACAATTTAAATGTTGTGATTTTAACATGATAAATTCTATTAAAAGTATTATTATAAATAATACTAGATTTATCTTTATCATGGTATTTTATTTTTAATTTTTATGCAACAAATAAATATATTAAATAATTATTCTAAAATGTTTTAGTAATTATCTTATTAAGAGAAATATCAAAAAATGGTTTTAAAAATATTAAATTAAATATTATATGAACTAATTAATGTGCTACATTAATTTTCTAGATGAATAATAAATTTTAGGAATATATTAAATATTTTGGTTTGAATATATATTCATTGTGAATTTTATTTAAATTCAAATAATAGAATATAATCAAAATCGACACTATTGATATTTTATAAAAATAACATATTATTAAATTATTTAAAAATCACAAAAATGTTTAAAAATTAAAAATTAAAAATTATATGGTAAATAATTTCATATTATATAATTATGGAAAATTCACAACACATAAGTAATCATTCTTAACCACATAAAATTTTGAATATTATTACCACAAATAAAATCAAATAGATTAAATAAGGATAAATCAAAATGATAAAGTTTAAAATAAATTTCAAACATGTCTAAATTTTATTGATTGATTATATTTATACCATATATCATCTCATCTTTTATGTTGAGTCATTTTTTAGGTTTTTAAGTGGGGTTGGGTTTTATTATAAATTAATATTTTTGAGATTTCCAAAAGTACCCCTCTCCTCTCCTATATGAGGGCACCTCCTTCCCTCTCCTCTTCACTCAATTTTTAGCCTTCATGCATGACCAACCCCTAAAAATTCCTATTATCAAACTCTCTAGTTATATTATATAGGTTATTTTCTTCTTAAAATACCAACTCTAGTTCCCTAAGTTGAAGTTTAAAGGAAGAACTTCGAGGAAGAGGTAATATCTTCTTCTGATTATTTCAAATTTATTTCTTCTTCTACTTAATATTCATTAGTTGTTTCATTATAAAGTAATAAAATAAGTATCAATAATATACTGATACTTTATTATAAATATGAAATAACCCTATTTAATCTTCTATCCATCTTACAAAAAACGAAATCACCGTGCGTGCGTATGTACAGAATACCGTCTGTACACTGTGGTGTAATCTGTTTTTTCCATCACCACCTTACTTGGATGGGTATAACGGTGGAAATAATAACTATATGTAATGACCCTATAATTTCAAGAAATTTTTTTTCTAAAACACTTTGGAATATTATGAGTCTGTTTTTTCTGACGGCACTTGATTCTGAGGCCCGGTGTGCCTGGAATCAATTTCTGAAGTTTGTTTCGGGTACATTCAATAAACGTACGTGTGGGTTTTTCTAACTTTTGAACCGGCTCATGGAATTGAAATATGAGGGCACCGATGAACTCATAGCACTGGTAATTTCTTAAGGGGACCTTTACCGCAGTTGCGTTTTATGTGGGTTGAGAGTTAATTTTTGGGGTTTAATAAAAAAATTAAATAAAATTGTTGTGAACAATTTTATTTAACTTGGGTAGTTAAATCCAACATGGGTAAGTTATTGGTGGGTCCCATGCCCACATAACCTCCCATATGAGGATATTTGTGAGGTGGGGCCCACACGAGCCTTAACCTTTCCCCTCCCTTCAACACCCCAATAATCTACCCTTTAAATAATTTGACAACTCCCCCTTAATGGGCCAGAATTAAAACCCAACTGAAAATATAGTACAACTGAAAAATTAGTACGACTGCATTAATGTAAAATAGCAACCACTGATTCATCCTCCGAGAATCCCACCTGAAGGGTGGGTACATATATTCTACCCAGCCCCACGGGTCCATATGTCTACTCTGTGTACTTATCACCAAGTGTTCCACCTCCGAGTACCATCCATCCCTACTAGTCTCTACCACGATCAGCGATGTCAGTCGTCTGCATCCAACAAAACGTAGTGCGGGCATTACCCATGCAGGGGTGAGTATAACAATACTAAGTAGGGACCCCGAGACCCTTGAAGGTCTCCCAGAATCCATGAAGTATAAACAACAAATAAAAGATACAAACACTACGTATCAACCAACTCTACTTAGATATATGCCCATACATATACCTAAGTCATCAATCAAAGTTCGGCTCCAACTCTCGAGCCCATCACAACCAAGTCCACACAGGAAGTAAAGTCAATCATATCGATGATAATGATTGAATGTCAAGACTCATCATACACAGTTATACATCTTTTGTAAAGTGATAAAGGTGATCAGATGCAGTCATTGATTCATCTAAGTTGTCGGACCCATGTAGGATACTAGACCAACTAAGTTTTCAGAACCACGTAGGATACTGGACCAGCTACTCTGTGGGACCCATGTATTATCACTGTCTAACCCATGGAGGATTCCATTATGGTATTCATCTTTGTCAAACCCACGGAGGATTTCAGTACGGTATTCTTCATCGCCGAACCCATGGACGATTCCAGTACGGTAGTCGTTGCAGTCGCAACCAGCTCTAGGGTTCCCGCACACAGCACGCTCAATTCCAAGAGGGTCCGCTCCTCGAGAAAAGGGGTTGATACATCAACTGTCACGAATTCTAGAGTTGATGTATCCCAAAATTCTGTCTCGTCAAAAGAAACCCAACGTGACAGACAACACGTCAATCAGACGCCCGGTCTGAGAGTTATTATCATTTTTTCTTCGGGGGCCCGGTTGGAAATACGCTCATTCCAAACACGGAAATTTTCCAAATTTGACCAAAACTCACTTAGAGTATCGAAAAATAACTGACACATCACAAGGGTCCTAATTCCATAGACGGTGAGTTGATTGGACGCGTAGTCTTCAAGTTATTCACCTTTAAGTGAAAACGGGTCCGGCCCGTTAAGCCAAGTGGGTTGGCGGGTCGGGTCAGCCTGGTTTTGGCGGGTCCGACCCGATAGAGGTTTGGATTGGCCCAATGAATCAAGCGGCACGGCCCGGCTCGGCACGGCTCGACTCGACGCGGGCCGGCCCGGTAGGGCACGGCTCGGCCTAGAGAGGTCGTGCTGTCCGAGGGGGGGTGGTCCCCCACTTTCCCAAACCGGCGGCGCCGAGCGGTGCCGCCCTCCCAACCGGCCGGCCTTCCTAGCGCAAGCGGACCACTTGGGCATGTCGCAGTCCTGTTGTACGACACGTTTGGGTGTTGCAGCTCCTTCACTCGGTCAGCCGACGAGCCAACCGGTTCTCCACCGAAGCGGCCTGCAGAATGCGGGACGCGGTCCTCTGCAGTGTGGCGCCCTTGTGGTGCCATGGTTTCTTTGGTCTGGCTGGCTTAGCCGGCAGGTTATTCATCAGTTGAGCGGCCCGTAGTTGCGGGCTGTGGTTCCTCCGCACGCGGCTGGTGCGCGGTAGCAGCCTTCGATCGTCACCGCTTCCCGTTGTGAATTAAAAATCAAAACAACGGAGGGTCGTTGGGCCATGTTTGTTTGGTCCGCGCCCTCCGTGTTAGGCGGTATCATATGTCCAAGATTATTCCAAAGAAAAAAAGCATAACCGAGATAATTGATTCACATAAAAATTATATGAAACCCCTACCTCGGTTTAAAGAGTAGAGAAGAGAATATAAGGCACGTCATCGTTCTTCATGGAATCGGCGTTCTTCATCGAAGAGGGTGTCATTCTTCGTGTTAGGATGAAGCTCTCTTCTAATTCCAAATGTTCCACCAAAATATTTGCCCAGCAAATATTAAAATGAGGCTTTCCCCTACTTTTAAAAAAAAATTCTAACCAATTCAAATTGATTCAAAACTACATTAATTAATTAAAAAAGACTTTAATTAAATGAGTTGGCTCAAATTAATGGTTGAGAGGGGAGGTGAAGAGATTACACCATTAAAGTGGTGTTGTCAAATTAATTGAAGGGGGGTTTAATGGGGAGTTGAGGGGAGGTGAAAGGTTAAGGCTCGTGTGGGCCCCACCTCACAAATATCCTCACATGGGAGGTTATGTGGGTGTGGGCCACACCAATAACTTTCCCATGTAGGATTTAACTACCAAAGTTAAATAAAATTATTTACAACAATTTTATTTAATTTTTTTATTAAACCCCAAAAATTAACTCTTAACCCCTATAAAACGTAACTGCGGTAAAGGTCCCCTTAAGTAATTACCATTGCTGCGAGTTCATCGGTGCCCTTGGATTTCAATTCTGAGAACCGGTTCAAAAGTTAGAAAAACTCGCACGTACGTTTACTGAACGTACCCGAACAAAACTTAAGAAATTGATTCTGGGCACACCGGGCCTCAGAATCAAGTGTTGTCAGAAACCGCAGACTCGTAAAATTCCAAAGTATTTAAGAAAAAAAATTCCTTTAAATTTATGGGTCTTTACATTACTCCAACCTTAGGGATTTACGTCTTTGTATAGCTACAACATACACTAGGGAAACAAATGGGGGTACTGATCTCGCATCTGAGCCTCCTGATCCCACGTGCCCTCCTGGAGGTTCTCATGCTTCCAGTGAATGCGCACCAGAGGAATCGACCACCCACATAGGACCCACTCCTATCTATCTGTGATCTCCACCGGGACCACCGTGAATGTCTCCCCATCATTGATGTCTAGCTCCCCGTGGTTGATGATGCGGGATGGGTCGTTCACATATCTCCTCAGATGAGATACGTGGAAGATGTCATTCACCTGGTGAAACTGAGGTGGAAGTGCCAGGCGGTAAGACACCTCGCCTACTCTGCTGAGGACCTAGAAAGGTCCGATTAATCTCTCAGATAACTTGTCTCCCCAACCAAATCTCTATAGACCTCATCGGGGTGAGACCCGTAGGAAAACGTGGTCTCCATCCTCGAACTCCAGTGGTCTCCAAATCCTATCAGCATAGGACTTCTATCAGCTCTGTGCAGTCTTCATCCACTCCTGGATGATCTTCACCTTCTCCGTCACAGCCTGAACCATCCCTGGTCCTACAATTGCTAACTCCCCAGGGTCAATCTATCACAAGGGTGATCTGCAAGGTCGGTCATACAGTGACTTGTATGGTTCCATCCCGGTGGTGGAGTGGTAAATGTTGTTGTACGCAAACTCCACCAAGGTTAGGTGATCCCCCCAAGTGCGACCAAAGTCAAGGACACATGCACAGAGAATATCCTCGAGAGTCTGAATGGTCCTCTCAGTCTGGACATCCGTTTGAGGATGGAAGGCGGTGCTCAGACGTAACTGCATCCCAAATGCCTCCTGCAACCCCATCCAAAGCCGGGAAGTAAAGCGAGCATCTCGATCGGAGACGATATTTGATGGAACACCATAAATTCGTACGATCTCCTGAACATAGAGGCGTTCCAATATTTCTAATGATCCCTACTCTCTTATCGGTAGGAAGTGGGATGACATGGTCAGTCGGT
This sequence comes from Viscum album, assembly GCA_963277665.1. Taxonomy (NCBI): domain Eukaryota; kingdom Viridiplantae; phylum Streptophyta; class Magnoliopsida; order Santalales; family Viscaceae; genus Viscum; species Viscum album. The sequence continues at coordinate 369,141,076 of OY728160.1, read as the reverse complement.
CTACGATCACCCATATAGAGTCGTTTCCTCTAGAAGTACGTGGAAGCCCCGTCACGAAATACATGGATATCCTATCCCACTTCTACTCTGGGACCTCAAAGGACTGAACCAAGCCCGCTGGCACCTGGTGCTCTGCCTTCACTTGCTGACAAGTGAGGCATTGTGAAACGAACTCTGCTACAGACTTCTTCATACCCATCCACCAGTGCTGTCGTCTGAGGTTCTGGTACATCTTTGCCACTCTGGGATGTACCGCTAGAGGGGAACTGTGAAACACCCTGAGCACTTCCTCCTAAAGTGAAAATGGTACCATAGTACGTCCCCTGAAGAGGATGACGTGCTCCTATCCTTCAGAAAATCCATCAGGCGCCTACCCTGTGGATATCTGAGTACGTCGCGTCTCACAGTGAACGTCTCCACACTGTGCCTCTCTGACTTGTTAAAGGAGTGTAGGATTGACTGTGAGTGACTATAGAAAGGCTTCTCCATCTCTATCCACAAAGGATATCTACAACGCGGCTACCTTCTCCATCGCCTCTCCTGGTAGCTGAATGCCCAATCTCCTGCTGAGATCATCAGCTACAACGTTCCCCTTCCCAAGAGTATAGACTATCTCAAATTCATAGTGTTGGAGGAACTCGATCCATCGCTATTGTCTCAGGTTCAGGTCCCTCTGCAAGAAGATGTACTTGAGACTCTGGTGGTCGGAGCAGACTGTAAAGCGCTCGCCCATCAGATAGTGCTGCCACATCTTTAAGGCGAAGACCACTACTGCTAACTCCGGGTCATGGGTAGCATAGTTCTGCTCATGCTACCTCAACTTCCATGAACTGTATGTGATCATTTCTCCCTCCTGCATCAGGACACACCTGAGTCTGGTCCCTGATGCGTCATAGTAAACTACATACACAACTCCCTCCTCTGACAACCTCAAGATGGGCGCACTAGTCAAACTCTTCATCGTCTCCTGAAATCTCTACTGACATCTATCTGACCACATGAAGGCTTTCCCCTTCTTCATCAAGGATGAAAGCGGTGCTGCAACTCTAGAAAAGTCTGGGAAAAATATCCAATAGTACCCAGCCAGACCTAGGAAACTCTGCACACAGCACGCTCGATTCCAGGAGGGTCCACTCCTTGAGCAAATGGTTGGATACATCAACTGTCACGAATTCCAGAGTTGATGTCCTGAAGTTCTGTCTTGTCAAAAGAAACCCAACGCGACAAACGGCGCGTCAATCGGATGCCCGGACTGAGAGTTATTAGTATTTTTTCTGGGGGCCCGGTTAGAAATATGCTCGTTCCAAACCCTTCCATTTCCCAAAGTTGGACAAAACTCACTTAGAGTATCACAAAAGGACCTCTATGTCACGATGGTCCCAGTGCCACTGACAGCGCATTGATTGGACGCAAGGTCTTCGAGTTATTCAGCTTTATGTGAAAACGGGCATGGCCCATTAAGACCAGTGGGTTGGTGGGTCGGGTCAGGCTGGTTTCGGCAGGTCCGACCCTGTAGAGATTCGGACTGGCCTGATTAATTGCAAAGCCCGGCCCGAGGGGAGCGGCTCAGGCCGGTAGGGCACATCCCGGCCCGGAAGGGCGCGGCGTGGCCCGACTCGGCGCGGCCCGGCACGGCTCAGCATGGCCCGGCCTGGCAGGGCATGGCCCGGATGGTCACGGCTCGGCCGGTTAGTGGATCATCTCACCCCGGAGGGGATGAGCGGTCCGGGGGGAGACCCCCTGCTTTCCTGAATCGGCGGCATCGGGCGGGGCCGCCCTCCCAACCGGTCGGCCGAATCCGGACAACCTTCTAGGAAAAAGTGTCCTACTCAGGCGGGCTATGGTCCTGTTGCGCGGCATCTTCGGGTGCCACGGCTCCTTCACTTAGCTGACCGACGAGCCTACCGGTTCACCGCCGAAGCAGCCCGTGGAATGCGGGTCGCGGTCCTCCGTAGCGGGGCGCCATTGTGGCGCCGCGGTTTCTTTGGTCTGGCCGGCTTAGCCGGACAATTCTTTGTCGGCTGAGCAGCCCATGGTTGCGGGCCGCGGTTCCTCTGCATGTGGCCGGTGCGCGGTCGTCGCCTTCGATCATCACCTCTTCTCGTTGCGAATTAAAAATCAAGAACAACTGAGGGTCGTCGGGCCGTGTTCGTTCAGCCTGTGCCCTCCGTGTTAGGCGATATCATATGGTCAAGATTCTTCCAAAGAAAACAACATAATAGAGATAATTTATTCACTTATAAATAATACGAAACCCCTACCTTGATTTCAAGAGTGGAGAATAGAAAGGAAGGCATGTCATCGTTCTTCGTGGAATTGTCGTTCTTCATCGAAGAAGGTGTCTTCCTTCGCATTAGGATGAAGCTCTCTTCTAATTCCAGAGCTTCCACTAAAATATTTGCCCAGAAAATATTAAAATGAGGCTTTCCCTTATTTTTAAAAAGATTTTCCAACCAGTTCAAATTGATTCAAAACTAGATTAATTAATTAAAGATGTATTTAATTAAATGAGTTGGCACAAATTAATTGGTGATTGGGGAGGTGAAGAGGTTACACCATTAAGGTGGAGTTGTCGAATTAATTGAAGGGGAGATTAATGGGTAGTTGAGGGGAGGTGAAAGGTTAAGGCTCGTGTGGGCCCCACCTCAAAATATCCTCACATGGGAGGTTATGTGGTTGTGGGCCCCACTAATAACTTCCACATGTAGGATTTATCTACCCAAGTTAAATAAAATTATTTACAGCAATTTTATTTAATTTTTTTATTAAACCCCAAAACAATAACACTCAACCCGCATAAAATGCAACTATTGTAAAGGTCCCCTTAAGCAATTACCAGTGTTGCGAGTTCATCGGTGCCCTCAGATTTCAATTCCGAGCACCGGTTCAAAAGTTATAAAAACCCGCACGTGCGTTTACTGAACGTACCTGAAAAAAACTTCAGAAATTGATTCTGGTCACACCGGGCCATGGAATCAAGTGCCATCAGAAACCACAGACTCGTAAAATTTCAAAGTATTTAAGAAAAAAACTCCTTGAAATTTCCAGGTCTTTACATTACAAATTATGATTTCAACGGACAACCATTACATAGTTATATGACCATATATATACCTATGTTATCAAATAACCCATCTCAATCATGAGGAAAACACAATGGTCATTGACTCAGCTCAAACTAAGATTTTATCCATGATGTCTTAACCACGACTGCTGGAGAACTCCTCCCCTGTCGAGCACAGTTGTCCTGTCGTGACTCTGAGGTGATACTCACTAACTTTAGAGTGCTGAGGTACTCCTCCTATCGAGTACCATGGATTTTCCGCCTCACATAGCAGCACTCATCCTCCATGGTTCTGCCACCTCACATAGTACTGCTCCCCACTGGGCTAGTCAAGTTACTCTGAAACGAATCGCACAAGCAGTTATCATGTCTCAGCCAGCTACTAGGTCTTCGTACTATGTATGCTCATCTCTAAGAGGATCCTCTCCATGAGCTACTAAGAAATACTACAAGAGTCACGAATTCCCACAAATAAGTATCTCAACGGTATACCACATCATAGGGGTCTCAATGAAACAGACGACGTGTCAATTGGACGCTCGGTCTGTGAGTTATTAGACTTTTTGTCCCGGGAGCCCAGATGGTTTCGTGTATGAACCAACCCGACTGTATCTCAACTATACGCTGTATTTTTCACGACCTGTCCTCGAGGACCGTGTCGTGACTACCCCATACCCGCCTACCATAGGCCAGGGGCTGGCGACTACTACCAAAGGCGTAAATCCCAATAAAATAAAACGCATTGTTTTTATAATAGTAAACACCTCAACAGAGTATGCAACAGATGTAAGCAAAAAGTGATACTGAATACAAAAGTAAGTGTTTAAAGGAAAATGGGCCAGAATAAAAACCCAACTGAAAGTATAGTACAACCGAAAAAGGGATAACAGCCAAAAAGGGCAGCTCCTAGAATGTCCACTGAGAATCCTACCTGAAGGGTAGGTACAGATGTCCACCTCAGCACTCCACGTCTATCGGTCTGTTCTGTGTACCTTCTCGACGTGTGGTCCACCTCTGGTACCGTCCAACTGCACAAGTCTCTACCACGATCAGTGATACCCATCGTCTGCATCCAACACAACGTAGTGCGGGCATGGCCCATGCAGGGGTGAGTATAACAATACTCAGTAGGGACCCTGAGACCCCCGAAGGTCTCCCAGAATCCACAAAGGATAAGCCAAAAAAGAAAGATACAATCACGAAGTATCAACCAACTCTACTTAGGTATATTCCCATACATATACCTAAGTCATCAATCCCAGTTCGGCTCCAACTCTCGAGCCCGATCACAACTCAGTCCACACAGGAAGTAAAGTCAATCACATTGATAATAATGATTGAAAGTCAAGACTCATCTCACACAGGTATATATCTTTCGTAAAGTGATAAAGATGATCAGATGCAGTCACTGATTCATCAAAGCTATCGGATCCATGTAAGATACTAGACCAGCTATGCTGTCGGACCCACGTAGGATACTAGACCAGCTACTCTGTCGAACCCACGTAGGATACTAGTACAGAAGTCAAACTGTCGGACCCACAAAGGATACAGGAATAGTAGTCATCGTCGTCGAACCCATAGAGGATTCCAGTAAGGTAGTCGTCATCACCGAACACACAGAGGATTCCAGTATGGTAGTCATCGTCACTGAACCCATAGAGGATTCCAGTACGGTAGTCGTTGCAGTTGCAGCCAGCTCTAGGGTTCCCGCACACAGCAAGCTCAATTTCGGAAGGGTCTGCCTCTTGAGAAAAGGGGTCGATACATCAACTGTCATGAAGTCTATAGTTGATGTATCCCAAAGTTATGTCTCATCAAAAGGAACCCAACGTGATAGACGGTGCGTCAATCGGATGCTCGGTCTGAGAGTTATTAGCATTTTTGCTCTGGGGGCCCGGTTGGAAATACGCTCGTTCCAAACCCAGCCATTTTCCAAAGTTGTCCAAAACTAACTTAAAGTATTTAAAAAGGACCTCCACGTCATGAGGGTCCCAATGCCACAGACGGCGCGTAGATCGGACGTGCGGTATTCAAGTTATTCACCTTTAAGTGAAAACGGGCTCGGCCCTTTAAACCCAGTGGGTTGGCGAGTCAGGTCGATCCGGTTTTGGCGGGTCCGACCCGGAAGAGGGTCGGACCGGCCCGGTGCAATGTGCAGCCCGGCCCGGCCTAGTAGGGCGCGGCTCAGCCTGGCGCGGTGCGGTCCGGCCCGGCGGGGCGCGGCGCGGCCTGGCAGGGCGTGGCTCGGCTGGTCGCAGCTCGGCCGGCCAGTTTGGAGGGTGGCGCCACAGGTTCGGAAAAGAGCCCCCCCCCCCCCCTCGGACCGCTCGGCCCCTCACAGAACAGGCCCCGTGGATATGTCTTGACACTATATATTATTATTATAACATGATACTAATTATTAGATATTATATCATCCATTCCAATTCCATTCAATAATTATGGGAATGATATCATCGCTTGTGCGTACGTACAGATTACCCTCTCCATGACGCGATGAGATTCATTCTCCATGTCAACCATTAAAGAATGATTATAAAGTATATATAATGAATAATTCTAAGATATATGACATAATAATTATACTAGATTTATGTATGTATATATATGTCATCTAGATACTTCCATTCAAGTCAATGAGCAACAGAAAACAGTGTTCATGCGTACGTACATCCTATCGTGTCCATGAATGATGTATTTCATTTCATTTATCTATATATTATATATATATATACTGAATATATATATGATATATAAATCTTGATTTACATTATGTAAGTAAGTAAATCATGATATAAGTAATAATACCAAGAACAACAAGTCCAAACACGTACAATAAATGAAAATATTTTTACCCAAAACGTTGTTTCAGCATGGAATTGACAAATGAACGGGTAATATTAAGTCATAATTGAATCATATATGATATTGTAAAAATGAATATGATTCTTGAATAATTCAATGACATTATTTAAATCATTATACAGGAGGTTTGGACACGAACATAAAAATCGGACCAAAGGTAATGGATAACTTTGCTAATCTCGTTTCTATTGGAGATAGTTTATTCGTAAGTATTTTCTGGGGTTATATTTATCATCCTTGTTGATGCCTTATAAAACTATTTTCATAAAATATTTACTATTCTTCCATGCATTTTTAATGTCATTTTTACCCTTTGTTGACTTTTACCATATAGAATCGAATGAATCTTTCTTTTGTTTACCATACGAGGTAATTTTTTAATTTTCCAGTAAAAAGTATGAGGAGAATGTTTTTATTAACTTATACAGCTTGAACGGATTTTTATGGTTTAATAACACCGTATTTCCATGAAGCTTATTCTACAATATTTCATAATTATTTTCAACAAGGTTCTTTTCTTTTAAAAGTTCATGTCATTTGGAGAATAGAAAATGATTTTGAAGAAGAAAGGATATTTTCCTCAAGAATTCATTTCAAGTGTTTATTCAAAACTATTTTCCATCTAAGATTAAATTCTTTAATATGGTTTGGTTTTAAGTATAATTTTCCTATTATTTACATGGTTTGATTTTTTTATTATGAAATGTTGTTAATTTTTTTATATAGATTATGTTATGATGGGATGATGTTTATGAAACCCATTTTATTCATTAGGTTATGATAGATGATTTATGTTTATTTTGTGGCACACATAAGAATTATTTCATTATGAGTTGGGTGGGACCTTTATCTCCCTCCAATGCATTGGGTAAATATTTTTATCTCATGAGATAAACATGGCTGGAATGGCAAGTAAATTTGGTCAAGTAATACAGGGATAAAACGGCAAGTAAACACGGTTCAGTAATGGAATTTTTCCACTATAATGGTCTTGGCAGCAATGCCTTAGCAACTAGGGAAATCATATCATGTGCTTAGTGGTCTTCCACGATTACATGTTTTATTCCCATGCTAGTTTATCATGACTGATGTTTCTTTATGATCTATGCCTTATGTACTACCAAGGGTTATTTCAAAACTCATGATTTTGATGTTTAAACTTTATGTTCATGTTTTTAAGTTCAAATATATATGGTTTGTTTTATTTCTCCATGCTTACCCTTACTCAGCATTTTAGCTCACCCTTTTCTTTGTTTTCTTTTCCCCGGGACATAAAGAAAGGTTTTAGATTAGAAAAAAAGGGGAATATCTTTATGGGAGATGTTGAAGATCTTTCACCATGATTGGAAGATTATGTTCCAAGTTTCGAAAGACACTAAACTATTACGGTCCTTGGGTGTCTGGTTTTTGTTATTTATTAATTATTCTTCAAAATTAATGTAATTTCCATGTACGTAAAGCTTGGTTATCTATATTGATTGTGATAAAATATCTTCTATAAATTATTTCACCCTCATGTTTCCCAGTGTGACGATATTTTGGTAGGCCAAGGATTTCCACACCAGATAGGTATTTGGTAAAGAATTCAATGTCTTCCCCATTAATGTATCACTCTACAATACAACCCTATAGTCGACTATGATTTTTTATATACCCTTTAAAAATATTCATATATTCTTTAATTAGGTCCATCCATCTATAATGTATATGATCACATGGTCAAATCTCTCTCACAAAGTGAACCACTAAATGAACCATCATTTCAAAGAATTTCGGTGAGAAAAACATTTCCAATTCACATAATATGACAACAATTTTTCTTTCCATAGTTGGAAATTTCGATGGGTCTATAACTTTGCTGCTTATACCTTTGAAGAGGAAATAGAGCTTCATTAATGTATGGTGAATATTCTTGGGAAAAATGCAACATAAATCTATATTAACTAGATCTTCATCAAAATATGGTAGTCATGTGATTTTAGACCCTTTAACTCTAAATCAATCATTGACACAATGTTCTTGGTATTTGATGAATACCCCTCTAGAACCTTTACTTCATTTGATAAATTGTTAAACTAATATCTCTCCTTCCTGGAAAGAAAAATTTCTCAGTAGTTTTTGTAAGAATCATTAAATGTAACACCTGAATCCCACAATAATTTTAAATCCTTGATCAATGGAGCCAAATAAACATCAATATCATTACTCAGTTTTTTTGGTCTTGGTATAAGAATAGATAATGTGATGAATTTTTTTTCAAGCATAACCATGGTGGAAAGTTATAATTTACCAACATAACCAGCCATGTACTGTGAGTTCTAATTTGAAAACAAATAGGATTTACTCCTTCTATAGATAACTCAAGATGAAGATTTCTTATCTCGTTTCCAAAATCAGGATATTAATGATCAATTTTCTCCCACTGAGGAGAGTTTACTAGGTGATATAGTTTCCCATAATTAATTCTTGTATCTTTATGCCATGTCAATTGTCCTACAGTATCCTCACTTTCTTATAGGGTCCTAAACCTTAGAATGATTGGAAAGTACAATACAACTTTCATAGGACTGGATTCATCTTTCTTGTATTAAGAAGCACCACACTTTGGGCATTCCACCTCCAAAGGTCCAAAGGCCTTCAATGTTTTATTTATGATAGAGCCCCCTTTTAATGGAAGAAGGGGGAAACCCAAACAGACTTCATGGAAATAAAACAAATAATATCCGAAGGAAAAAAGAGCAAAATCAGACTTTGGGCATTCTTTAAGTGATTTGTGGTCCTTGAGAAATAGTATAAAATCATTTTAGTTGGTATGTATTCTTTCATAGATCACACCCATTGTGTATAGCATTCGTTTTGAATTGTATGTTCAGCTTAGGATCTCATTATCTTCTAGGAGCATGTTATTCAAGAGGGAAAGTAGTTCTATAAAACAAGTGTCACTCCACTCATTTCTTACTTTTAAATTATACATCTTCACTATAGCTGATAATGTTGTATATTTAGTGAAACCAGCATACAGTAGCGTCTTTGAAAAACTCTTTAACTTCTCAATCAATTTTGGGAAATCACAATGTTCATCTTCAACTATCCTTTTCATTTCCTCATTATGATCTTTATCATCATTTACATCATAATCACATCCTCCGTACTATTGTCTTCATTTTTCACATTTGTAATTATATCAGATGTTCCATAAAACATAGTGATATCCTAGACACTACCTGCATTTTTGTTTTCCCCATGTTTATTCCGACATGTATAACTTTGATCTATTTTATGGCAGATTAAGTGTTCTTACAACTCCTCTAGACTAATTTTTCTTGAATAACAATAGAATAAACACTGAAAAATTATTTGAGAAGGGTCATATGTATGATCTTTTTCAAACTTGATAAAATCATTCATTCCATCTTCATACTCTTTTGTCAATCGATTCTCATTCATCCATTCTTTGTTCATATTCATCATATTTGGTTCAGTAATATTAATATTTAACAAAATAATTACACAAAAGATATTCAACTATGGCCACCATATAACTATAATCAATGGAACTACCTAGGGTAAAAAATACCCTTACCTCTCCAAACATTACTCAGGTATAAGGTAGATCACACCCATATTCCCAACCACCTGATCAATGGAACTATCTATGAGAATCCCTTTCACAAGAATGTTTTATTATCCCACATGTGATCTATATGCATTGTTGTAAATCAGTTTTTTAGAGTTTATCAATAAACATAATGTCTCGAGTCAACAACTATGGTACTAAACTAAAGATATTATGATTTTCCATAGAGTGATTGTAGGTGGAAGGATTCATTACATGCATTGTTATGGTTATTTGACTAGGGTGTTCAGAAAGTGTCCCATAGAGTCCTCTAGTGAAGTGATTTTTTAAGATTCAGTGGAATTTCACTAGTAGAAAAGTTGTGGTGCAATTGAAATGGGTAAGGTTTGGATTGATATTCTATGGTGGAGAACTAAAACATGGAAAAATGGCATACCAATCATTCCAACAACCGCAACACCATACAAACACACAATCGTGCTCACAATCGCAACACCATACAAACCAGACAAACACATTTTCATATTTTAAAAAGTATCCATTATTCAATTCCTTTTGTTAATTCAGGGTTTATCACAAAAGTTTTATCATCTTGTTGCATTCATTCATTATCCATGTATATATAAATTACCAATTTCTATATTAAAATGTTCAAAAGGAACCAACCAGCATGTAATTCATTTAGTGCACAAACAAGTACCACCAACAACCATAATTTTCAAAAGGGCATTTAGCCCAAAAAATTCACAAAATAACCATCAATATAAAATAGTATAAACATTCAAACAAGAGGAAACTAATGCGTAAGAGGAGAAAACTTTCCATTAATGTGTCATTCAGTATGCAGCAATGGTGTATTCACAGCAGAGAAGAGGCGCGCAGCAAAGGAGATTTCCAACTGAAAAGAAAACATAAAATGAGAACTCATATGTTATACCTATCCAAAATAGGTCCAATGATTTTTAGGAATGGGACATGTCTGGTTAAATAGTTTTATTTGTCAATAGTGGGATTTTATTTTTCATCTATGATATAAGATTTTTAATTATTTTTTTTGTATCTAATATTTTACTAGATGTTCATCTTATGAATGGGACATGTCTGGTTTTCAGGAGAAAGATCATTTTAAATTTAATAAAATTTAGTTGTAAAATATTCCACATTAATTGTATATTTTTTCTAGGGGATCATTGTTATCTTGTATGGATCATAAACTCCTCTTAGGTTAGTGGAAAGTAAGGTCAGTTGTTGGTTATGATACTAGCCTTGGCCATATCATTACATTTACAATTGTAATTGACCAATGTCCATTTAAATATAGGATTTTTGGGGCGTTAAAACACTAATATATTCCCAAATCAACTAGAGTTCATATGGGGGTGGGTCCTGATAGTATCATATCTGATAAATATTTTATAGATTGGACATTAGAGAAGTCACTGCTAAGGATTTCCTCATTTGTATGGTAGTAATGTTTGTTGAACCTAGTGTGTGATGTATATATAAAAAACTAATAGTAAATATATAACAAAAATCATTGAATATTAATAGGTTTGGTTTCATTCATCAAAGAGTTACAAGTGATGTGGACTATGTAAATAATAATTTTAGGGGGCTAAATGATGTGGATATGTTGATGGAAATGATGATGTGGTAGTGTGTTTAAATATTCATATTATATTTGTCATTATAATGTGTTTGGTTTAAGTAATTCCATTTAGGTCGGTTGTGGTATTCCATTATGAGGTTCAATAATAAGAGATGCATCAAGCATCCAAGAAAAAAATGGACTTAATTAGGAAGGACCTAAATATAAGGGAGAAAAAGACATGAATAACAACACAACACATAGTAAATCTGGGAAAACATGCCTCACAACACAACACATAGGTCCATGCCACAATGAGTCCTAGTTGAGAAAGAACTACGACACAAAGGAGATGGCCACACCAAAATGGGTCCTGGTAAAAACACATCTATAATCTAAGTGCACAGCCAATAATGAGATCAAATAATCTTGGGGGAAGGGACTATGATGAATTGGTCATCACTACACCATAAACTATAACCCCTAACAACCTCCACAGTGAAATGATACCAAAATTGGAAGAATTATGCGAACTCCAAATTATAATACTTCCCACCACAACCAAAACTCCATGAAACAACTACTAAAAACCAACTAGAACCATAAAAACTATCTCCCACACCGTAGTTCCCCAACCATGGAACAATAACAACCTCCATGATGTAAAAAATTCACCATGTCAAGGAATCTGTGTCATTTGAAAAATCAGTTCAAGTTCCCTCTTTCACCTTCGAAACCAACCCTGGGTTATTCTTTAAAATAAAGGGGTGTCACATGGATATAAACTAGATAGAACTCACTTTTTAAAGAGAGTGTAAATAGTTAATATCTATCTTTCACCATACCAAGGCATGAATAAAAACCCCTTCCTTTTTACACACCAAGAGGCATAACCCAGATATATGCCTTTTTCCAATGATAAGGCGCAACCTGTGATATTCTTTTTCATTAGGTCAGCATAACAAAGTCCAATACCTTTTAATAGAGGTACAACCGGTGTGTGAGTTGATATAGACTATTTCCAAAGGTATTTTTTCATGGGAAGGGAATGGGAAATTAATAGGGTCATGATCCATATATATAGTGGTCGTAGGAATTTCCTATAACACCTTTGACCATAGTTGATATGGGCTATGGACAAAGGTTTCGGAATCCATGACCATTTTTATTTTCTAAAAGTATAATTAAATATTTATAAAAAATTATACACACATGCAAACATATATTTATATATGTAGATATATATATGTATATATTTATAATGATAGTTCATTATAGCTTATTGTTAAAGTCATAGATAAATTATAAAATTGGTCCTGAGAACAAATCTCATCATTTTGTTAAATATTTAAAATTATATGGCCACATTCATAAACCATATATGGAGACACCTATGTCTATGGTCCACCCATGGATTTTGATTCTCTATGGAAAAGGTTACAAACCATGGCTATTGGTTCCCCGTAATAAGGACTACAACCACAAGCATTATCTATGGTACTAGACCATCCGACCATGACTATTGTCAGTGGGATATAGAAACTAGGATAACACCCATGGGTGTCCTGATAGTGGATATAAACTATATCCCTTTTCAATTGCTCCCTAACCACTGTCATAACCCATGAATATTGCCTAATTTTTTGTTAGTGTGAGGATTGGGCTGGGCAGATTGATGGGTTCTAGTATAACCGTAGTGAGGTTTGGGGTTGGAATACAAACCTTATGTATTTTATTCTTCTATTTATTTTTTATATGTGATAATCCCAATAGGTGATCATTGAGACCAAATTCCTATTTTAGTATTTTTTTCAATGAAAATTAAGTGTTAATAATCTTGATGTCAATATATAATAGAGAAGGACAATTTGGAAGTAGGTTGAAGAGCCCAATCTTGTCAACACAATTATATGAGTTACTAGTAAATTCATCAATATGAGTGATGAATTGTGAATATTAAAATAGGATTGAATATATACCTTTTTCCATGGAAGAAATGTCAATTACTTATAATTCAATTTGGATGGAAAGGAAAAATATTTTCATTAAAGAGTATATAATATATTTGGATATTACTAAGGGAATTTTAAAAAGTATAGAGATGGTTCCTATATTTTTTTATTTAAATGTTGTTTCTATTATGTTACTCAAGACTCTAGAATTTAATAAAACAAGATAATGCTAAAATATTGTTCAACTCTAAAATATAGACACAACTAGAGAATCTATCCATCATATAAGTTTTCGAACAAGCATAAAGGTAGTATCTATCCAATAGTATCATTTATGAGGGTATAAATAGTTAGAATAAGTCTATGTAGGTATAAATAGCATGTTTATGTATAAGTGATAGAACAAACATATGAATTTAGAGGGTATATGAATTTATCTAATAAGCATGTACACCATTATAAAGAATAATAAACTATAAACTAAAAGAGGAATAATTAATTATCAAAATAAAATTAATCAAATTGAGAGGGGATATGAATTTATTGAAACATAGATATAGTGGAAAGGAAACATTCAACCCATTTTATAATTACTAAATCCAATAAACTCTCAAAAAATTTGAATATCTATCCACATTTTTGTATCATAAAAAAGTTAAGAAAATTAAGAGCAGTACATTGAAAATAAAAAATAAACATGGATAATAAAAAAGAATGGGAGTGTAATATATCTAATAATCTTATCCACTTAAGTTAAATAATAAATAACAGTAAACAATAATAATCAAATATTGAACAAACATACTCAATTGATATACCAACAATTAGATGAAAAACTCCCCCAAAACTCAATGACATACCAACAATTAGATGAAAAAATACCCCAAAACTCAATGATGTACCAACAACTAGATGAAAACTCCCCCAAACACTATGCACACTATCGAAACTAGGGAAAACTCAATGGAGACTTACTAGGGGGAATCCGTGTATTGTAGGGGAGGTTGTCGAGACAGTCATTGGATGAAGAGGATGCATCAGAGCAGGTCCGGTGGACAAGGGGGTTGCGCAAAGAGGAGGAGGAGAAGGAGGCAGAGGAGGAGGAGGAGGTAGTGGCGTTGGAGGAGGATGAGGAGGATGGGACATGAATGAGGAGGGGTCACGACGGTGGAGGTTGAAGAGGCAGTGGTGGTGGAGGAGGGGGGTGATGCGGTGGAGAAGGGGTCACGGTGGTGGAGGATGAGGCAGCGACAGTGTAGGAGGAGGAGGAGGGTTGCGATGGAGGGGGGTCGTAGCGGAGGAGAGCTTGACGGTGCAGGGTTCAGCTTCCGCAAAGTCTTGAAAGGGTGCGTGGAAGGAAGAGCCTGTTAGGGTTCTTTTATAAAACCCACTGGAACCTTTATCGACACTAGTTAAAAGTGCTATGAAAGGTATATTTTATCAACGCTAAAATAAAAGATGTTGATAAAAGACATATTTATCAACACTAAAATTATAGCACTGATAAATATGTCTTTTATGAGTGATTTTTTAGCACTAATAAAGGGCATCTTTATTATAATAATTTCACAACCAATTAAATAATTTTTTAAAGAAATATAAATTTATTTGTATTTATTTATAAATATTTGTATATATTTATAACTTTATAAGTAGTATAATAAATATATTTATTATAATTTTATAATTATTTACATATATATATATATATATTTATTTATTTATAGTTATAATTATAACTATAAATAGTATATATTTATAAATATTTGTATATAACTGTTAATATATATATATATATTGATAAAATTAAAATATAATATGTATAATTTTATAATTATATATATATAGTTATAATTATAATTTTTACAAAATTATTTGAAAAATATTTATATATATCATAAAAATATAATAAAATATATTTATTATTTAAATATATTTAATTTAATTTTATAAGTACATTTTTTAGAACAAATATAGTTCATATGAGTAACATTGTGAATTAATCAATATATCACATCAATGGACAACATGATGTAATGTATAAATGAACATTCATGCATGATAAATAACATATGTATACACATGATCAATATATTCATTAACCAAATTCATTGGAAAAAACATATATATTAAATAATTGTAATTATAAATATATATATTAAAATGTATTATATATTTGTAAATAAAATAAATATATTAAATATATTAAATATAACAAATATAATTAATATAATGAATTAATTCAATAAATCTAATAACTCTAATAAATTAATATGAAAAATCTCTAATAAATATAATAAAAATAATAAATCTTGTAAATCTAATCAATATATTTATTATTTAATTTAATTTATTATAATCTTATAATTATTTAATTATATATATATATAATTATAATCTTAGAAATAATTTTTCAATTAAAGCATTACATATATATATATATATTTCAATTATTAAAAAAATATTAATTATAAACATTTGTTTTTTATTTAATATATAAAAATAAAAAATATTTTTTAATATAAATATAATAATTTTTTATAAATTCATAATATTTTTTATTCAAAAATTTTATCAACGCTATTATTAGCTCTGATAAAGGAAAAACCTTTATCAACGCTTTTTTAGTGTTGATAAAGGTCACATTTATCAGCGTTTTTTTCTAGTTCTCATTAAGGTCAACCCCTTTATCATCACTTTATACTTAGCAATAATAAAAGGCATCACTTCCATTGCCCTACTTTTTTGGTAGTGCATCTTTCTAGAGTCATTATGCCCATTATAAATATGTATTTATTCCTTTTGGTCTCACAAATATACTATAAGTTTTCATGGAATTGATAAATAATTTCTTTTAGTGTTACATGACTCTTTTGTTGTATTATTTTTTGATGAAATTATATTGTATTCTCAAAGTCATAAAAATATAAAGAACATTTATATATTTTGATGAGTATTTTGTGAGAGCACCAGTTATATAAAAAAATTATCTAAATGTGATTTATTGATATTAGAAGTTCACTGACATGGCTATTTCATCTATGAGAAAGGTTTATTAGTAGAAATTAATATGATAAAAGTTGTTGTATTTTGGAAGCAACAAAAAAATGTATTTTAAATATAGATATTTTTTATCTTAGCAGGTTACTATTATCACTATGTTTAAGAATTATTGTGACTTGCATCTCCCATGATAGTAATCATGAGAAAATTCACTCCATTATATTGGAGTTAGGATTGATAAAAAATCTTTTTTGAGATTAAATCATGTATCACTTACAAACCAATTTATATTTTCCTAGAAACTGGGAGGGATATGTGTTTTATTATGATGCATCTAGATCTATACTTGGTTGTTTTCTCATTCAAGGAGACCATGTGTTATCTTATAGATCACAGTGGTTGTGAATTAATGAAAATAATTATTTAACCTATGATTTTTAATTAGTTGTGGTGGTTTATTCTTTGAAAAAATGGAATCATTATCTCTTTAGTGAAAATTTCACAGTTTTCACATAACATAAAATTTTGAAATACATCTGTTCACAAATGTATTAAAACCTTAGAAAAATATAATGGATAGAATACCTATAGATATTTTAATTTTACATGTTTTATAAACTAGAAAATGTAATTTTATGTTCAATTATTTGAGTAAAATTCATATAATTTTTTTCTAAAGAAGCTTGTGATCAGTGGAAATTTATGATCATGATTACAGATATGAATTTTTATTACAAAAAATAGATCGAATCCATAGTTTTCAATCGAGTGAATCTTATTCTTGACTCATTTTAGTTAAGAATTTTCAAATAATGGATCATGATTTCATAACTATTGCATCAAAACATAATGTTAATGAGACCATTGATGGATGGAAATGAGATGTGAACTATGTGTTTCTTTTTCATGTTCAAATTTTCATTCCATTTCTTTTCCAATAATAACTTCTTTTTTAATATGACCACTCAAAATGGGTTGCTCATCTGAAAATTCATAAGATGTATAAGGTGGAGAAAACCCATTTCTTGTGGATAGGCATGAAAAGGTAAGTGTCAGAGTATTTATTGAGATGCCTTTCATTTCAATAGGCTAAGGTTAAGCACCAATGACCAATTGGTATGTTGCAATATTTATATATACCCATCTATAAATGGAAGCACATGGCTATGAATTTTTTCACTTTTATACCAAAAATGATTAAAAATGATTCTATATGGGTGAGTGTGGATCATCTCAGAAAGTCAACTCACTTCATCCCTATTCATGAATCCAATATGGTGGAAGACTTAGAAAAACATCATTTAGGAAGTCATAAAGTTTCATGGGATACTAGTCTCAATCATATCCAACTGAGATCCTTATTTCACCTCTCATGTTTTTTGACATTTATAGTAATATTTTAGTACCCATTTTACCATGAGAATGACTTATCATCCTCAAATGGATGGAAAATTGGAATAGATAATCCAAACATTAACAGAGATGTTATGAGTTTGTGTTGTGAATTTAAGAATCCTGTGAGAGGATAATATACCCTTAGTGGAGTTCAAATACAATAACAGTTATTATTATTGAATAAATAAAGATCATTTTGGATCATTTTATGGTCATCCTTATTGGTCTCCACTTTATTGGGTGGATAACAAAGAAACTTCACTATTGGGACCTAATCTTGTTCAATAGACAAGTAGGAAAATTTAGATGGTTAGGAAAAGGATGATGATAGCTAATAGTCATCATAAATATTATAAAGATCATCCCTATTGATCATTATCATTTTATGTGGGATATCATGTGTTCTTGAAAGCCTCTCTAATGATAGGGAATCAATATTTGGGTAAGAAAGTTAAATTGTCTCATTGGTACATATTCCCTTTTGAATACTAGAATAGATTGGTGATGTATCTTATCAGTTGGATTTACGGACATGATTCATTACCATACAAAATTTATTTCACATGTATCAATTTAATAATTATCATCTTGATCTTAACAAAGATATTCAATAGAACCAAATTGATCTTTCACTAGATTCTACTTTTCATCACATACTGATATATATTGTGGATAGTCAAGAGAAATTAGTGTGTGGAAAGAGTTTCCAATTAGAGTGAGTTTTATGGTAGAATATTCATATATAGGAATAGATTTGGAAATGGTAAAAAATTATATTAGATAAATGTCTCTAACTTTTCCAATTCACAAAAAATATCTAGTTTTCTGAGGAAGCAAAGACAAATAGTGGGGAGAATAAAACACCTTGTTTTGAGGTAATTTACCCTTTTATTATTTATTTTTAATTATATAATACAAGGTTTGAGTTTAAATAGTTTTGGATGATTTTGGTGTGTCCTGGAAGTGTTTTTGTGGTGCACGGTTTGAAAATAGCTGGGAAAACTGTCAGGTTTACTTCATGAAATCAAGCAAGTGGTTTTGGGAGATTCTAGGAAAGCACGTGATTGGAACTCAATTTATCCAAACTGTGTGGATGGCTATAGAAAATAAAGAAATTAGAGATAAAGGGAAAACTTTGGTAGTTTCATGGTTTATCAAACCATGTGTAATCCATATGAGGTGGTTGTTTGGAGAGAGTATCATATACATGATTAAATCATGGTTTGACAAACTCTAAGGTCAAACTGTACGATATTCATTTAAATATCTTAAAATTAGAGTTTAACTTGTTTTTTATCCTCAAAACACTTATTATTATCTAATTATATTATTATCTCAAAATACACTGCTATTATAAGTATTATTGGTATTTCCCTTTGATATAGAGGTCTAATTTGACAAATCAAAGTGCATTATAACTCTTGAATCAATGGTAAGTCTCATTTTAATCTCTATTTCATTTTATATTCTTATATACTATTACTCAAAACATTAAATATATTCTTTTATGGGCAGATATAGGATATATGATATGTTTTGATGATTTATTATTTTGATTTATTAAAGGTAAGTGGTTTTGAGCCTGAATCTAGAGGTTTTCATCATGTTGTTCTTTTTTACTATCACCCGTTGAGAGGTAGGTGGATTATCTCTCTTATCTACTTGTTTAAGAATTTCAAGGTTTAGTTTTATTTAAAAAAATATGGGTTATTCAAAGAAATTTTTTAATGATTTATTGATTGAAACCCATCTTGGTTTATGAATTAGGAAAATTTTAATTTGAATGGATTTTTGAAAACCCCATTTTTATAATTTTAAATTATGGTTTTAAAAGTATGGTTTTGGGTTGAGCAAGAAATTTGCTAGATAAAATATTTTAAATCAGAGAAATTTTTATATTGAATTAATTAATATGGAATATGGTTATAGTATACAAGGAACCATGTTTTCATATTGCATTGTATGAGGCCTTATTGAAATAGACTTGGTGCCTAGTATTGAACTAGAAATGGCACATCAGATTTATCAACTTATGATGACGTAGTGAAGAATGAAAGGCCAGTCGTGAGTATGCAACTATAATTTGACCTACATGTGTGTGTGAGTGGATGGATGTGGTTTGGGTATTCCAAGTGTTATTGATGGAAGAATTTTCATGACTTCAATTTAATATTTTGAATTTTAATAAATGGATAAAATTCTTTGATGTTCCTCACTTTGTTTTAAATAATATTTTTAAATTATGAGCTAATGTGTTCTTATTCTAGTTGCATGAGTTGGGAAATATCTTGGGGAAATACTACTAGGTATGATTAATCACCCCCTACATATGTATTTTGGTCCATATGTATAAATTATTACTCATGAAACTTATAAATAAAATTCTCATATTTCATTAGTGAGGAATCTTGATATCACTTCTTTGGATGGTTTTGGAGCTAAGAGTTTCCCATTTGGATTCATCTGAGTGATTACACAAAATTGTTGTTGTGTTGAGTCATCTTTAGGATTTATTGTTTGGTATTTATTTACTTTTTCACTAATGGTCTGATATTAATATTTTTATTCTTTTTTTTTGATTTATTATTATTACTCATGAATTATAAAGTTGGTATGGTTGTTTATATTTGTACTTGAAAAGTTGTATGGTTTAAAAAGGGTAAATTGTCCCTTAAAGTATCATTAATCCCTTGGAATTTATTATAAACATTTTTTTTCTTATGGATTTCACCTAAGTTTAGTAGTACCTTTGACTAATATCAATCAAATGGTTTTATTGGGGATATTACACAAATGATATGGTGATGAATAAAGAAACAAATCTCTTTATATAGGGTGTTATTCCCCACATACAGAGAAATTTTTTCATTTATCATAAGATGGAAAAGGATATAATAAAGAGTTTAATGATAATAAAAATAAAATATTAGTATATATATTATGATTATTTGATTATTTCATCATGGATGAAAAATATTTCAATGAGACAGAAGAATAAATAATCTTGAAATTGATCAATTGTGACTTATAACATCTCCTCAAATATATCCATTTATATTACACCTTAAGCCTTCTGAGATTGGTATTTTAAGAAGACTAGGACCACTGTTATGTGGGGATGGATTTTGTAGTGTGTTTTGGGCAGATATTTCCAAAAATAGAGTGCTCAAAAATTGTGATTAAAAGATGATAGTTTATTTCCTTTTATAACTGAGGGGAGTGAAACACTTCAAATTTTTCTAAAAATTTTAAATATTATAAAGTATTAATCTTGAAAAAAAAATTCAAAACTATCTGATTTTTAATATAATGTGATAATGTTAAAATTACCATAATATAATAAGTACTAAGATATTATATTTTTCTCTTATCACTTAGTTTTTTTTAATTAAGTTGATTTACCATTTACTATGGTGACTCATTTTTATTATGGATATTATTCATAATGACCAAAAATGAAATTGAATTAATTGATAAATTTGAAGATCTTAATTACAAGTATTAATCCATTTTTAATTATTTAATTTGTAGAAGTGTTATAAATTTATTTTAATATAAATGCATAAAATGCAGTGAAATTTTTTTAGACAAATTTGTTTTTATGACAAAAAATGAACTTAAACCAAAATCAAATATAATATTGATTCCTTTGAAATTATTTATATTATGTTTAATAAAATTTAACTTATTTTACTTTAAAACCAAATAAAAAATATAACAGTTATTTTAAATTACTTTAATAAATAAAAATAAATGACAGTTTTGTAAAAATCATCATTTTCACTATTCAATCAGAAATCAATCTTTTGAGAAAAATCCCAAAAAATAATCCTAAGTTTTATATTATATATTTATTTTTAAAATGAATTCATATTTATCAAATCTAATTTATAAAATTAAAAAAAAATATCTTTTAAATAAAAACATGTAATTCCTTAAAAACAATTTAGTTAAATAAAACTATTTTTAAGTGAAAACTTTCATAAAATTATTTATAAAATTATGATGAATATAAATCCATAATATGAATACATATAAATTATAAGATTAATTTATTCCATGATTACCTTGTTTGTCATAATTTTTATAATAAGGGTACTATATGACAATAACGTTGTGGCATATTTTGAAGATCTTTTATGAAATAATTCTATTATATGACTATTCTTCAAAGACACCAAACATTTACGGTTCTCGGGCATGAATTATTGTGAAATATATTAATTTTTCATCTAAAACAATGTAATATATATTTATATTATGCTTAGTCACCTCAAAAATGCCTTATATATTGATAAATCCTTACATATCAATAAATCATAACATATCACTATATATTCTCTTCTATGGTAAAGAAAAATATCTTTTGTATGGGTAATTTTCTTACGTATCAAGTAACATTTATATGTCACTACATATTCAATTTTATGAAATTATAAAATATCGTACATATGATAAATTTCTTACGTATGGAAATTATATTATACATGGGGAAATCTCTTATTCATAGTCCTATCATAATCAAAGATATATATTATATCACCCCTAATATTCGATACTCTATTTTCATAAAACCTAGGTTCTCTTCATAGCCTAAGATATCACATAACATATCTTACAACATAAAATAAAACAATTGTATTTTGATGTATCATAACCTATGATATGAATCATTCATACCCTACTACTAATAAAAACTATAATTATGATATCTTATATCATAAATATAGAGACGATGATCTAGAAGCTAAAATTCAACCATGACATATCAAAAGCTATGATATGGTCGTAAGAAGATTATGATATTCATGTTCTTCATGAAAATTATCAAAGAAAATTATGACTCATTAATAACCATGGATCTAATACCCCTGATGGATTTGGGTGGATCGACATATGATCAAAGTCATCGAAAAACCCCATTAAATTACTTGATCTACCATTAACAAAGAAAATGTATTATGAAGAACATGAAATATAAACTGATGTGATTATAATGCTGTAAGATCCATCTCTATAGAACTCATAAGAGTTTTCTTTATATATATTAATAAGTGGAAACCTAATTAATCTCACCTCCTTAAGAAATACACTATCCACTAGAATACTCTTATGTTATGAGAGGACCCCCAAAATCCAAAGGTGTGCTATAAAATTCACATCAATGATAAATAGAGAAAAAAGATAAAGTGTTATTCATATATGTCTTATAATAATCACACTCTCTGAATAGTGAGATCACATCTCTTTATATAGGCTTCCTTAATTCAATGGAGGTATTCTATGGTCGGTTGTTATCACATAAAAGTTTACATGCATTATATATAACACACACCTATTTAGAATATTATCATTTGAATGTTTTAAATTATTTTTCATTTCATAAATGAAATAACCCTTTGATTTTTAACCAAAGAAGACTATATAGAATATGTGGCATTAACTATGAACCCATATTGTAATATTATTTTATGTTACGATAGAAGTATCACAGACCTTATAAAATATCAAGATATCTTATCTAGGATATTAATTGCATCCATATCATAGGATATGACTCAGGGGATATCATAAAATACGATATCTATATTTTAGTGAATTTATAACTAAATTTACAGGTATATTTCATGTTATTTTATAATATTAGTATTTTTTAATTTTTTTAAGTTAAATATATCAATGTTTAAATTAAATTGTATCACGGATACCTAAATACAATGAAGTATTTTTTTTCCTTCAATAAATGGAATATAATGAACTCTAGTGACGGTTGTGATTATATGGTTCAAAGCCCATGATTATTTTACTTAAAAATCAAAAAATGCAGACAATATTTTTGGTGGGGATTATTTGAGGAGAAAGAATAAGAAATGGGGAGATTCCAATTTATTATTATTGTTTGGTTTTTTTACTTATTTTGGTAAAAATTAATTGTTCTCTAATGAGATATTATAAATCATCTCATAAATGGAATAATTTTTTTGAGAAATAATTTATTTTCTTTTACTAAATTCATCATCCAAATAAAATGGAAGTGAATTGTAATTTTTATTTTATTTTCATTTATGAATTATAAAATATTTTATTGAATATTTATAATTGTTTTACCAAGCATATTGTGAATGGTAATATTAGTTTGGTTTTATTTTTTGTTACTTATGAGTTTTAATTTTTTGTGTTCCTTTTCGTTTTTTACTTTTAATGTTTATTTTTTAAAGTTTATTTATTAAGAATTAAAACTCGAAACATTTTTGATAATAGAAACATTGTGTTTATATTTTATTTCACTTTTAAATAGACTATATCAATTTATCAATTTATTTATCCCTTAGGTTGTACCTTAGTTTTAGCTTTCCCTGTGGGTCTCAATGAGGTCTCGAGTTCGATCCTCACCTAATTATTCCCTAAATTTTTGTGTTTCATGATTTTATTTATAATGTATTCTCTTTACTTCACATAGATGTAAATATATCTATATAGAAAAATGTGAAATATCATATCGAGGAGATTATGGGGTTTTGTTTGTCAATTTTTTCAAATTTATCTATTGAAACTGATGAAAACCCAAAATTGGCCACCTGAGTACCACTTCTGATGTGACCTAAAATCATTATATATACATACTAATTCATTTCATATATTAATAATATAAGAAATAAAAAATAACAAAATAAATTGAAAAATAATAAAATTATTCACAACATTCAAATGTTCACTTATTTTTCAATAACCAGTTTCTACATACCAAAAGAAAAAAAAATGTAATCAGTTTTTATCTTGTCTATACATCTATAATTCCACATCATGTAGTGAGTAATTCAAATTTCAATTGATTCATGTTATTTAATAATAAAATACCTAATAATTCATAATTTTTTAAGTTTATGATCATAATTCAATCCTTTCATTATAGATTTCCTAACCGCGTCCCATTTATTCTTATAATGATTCACTTAAAAGTTTTAACTTCTACAAAAAAACATTGGAAAGTATCATTATCATGACTCATGCCTTTTTCCATATTTTTACCACATAAATAAAGGGTGTAATTTACTGTTTGATAGATAAATAAATCTATGTGATGGGGGAGAGAAAGATATAGAAAAAGAGGGTTTTCCCCAATAATTTTTGGGATCTATTACAACCAAAAATCAAAAATTTGATCATTTATGGGGATCAATGAATCTGAAAACTATTTGATTTATTTATGTCTATTGAGATTCTTTTGGTCTATTCTAGATTTTATGTTATATTATGGTGATCTTTCATTATTATTAAATTCTTTCCACATGTATTTTCATGTAAATTTTTAATTATTTTTTTCTTAAATTGGGATATTAATATTGATTCTTTATTTCCTTCAAATTTGGATTTAAATTTGAATTCATTGAAATAATTCATGAGTTTTTATTCTTAATTGTTAAAATTTCTCTGAAATATAGTTTTTAATATATTTTAGAAATACTTTTTTGTTGTTATTATTATAATTTTAATAGTTCATTTTTAATTAATCTATAGTTTATAGAATTAAAATATGAAATTTGATTTATTGATTTCAATACTAATCTTAAAACTATTTATTGATAATTGTAGGTCATAGATATCGAATGAAGATTCTTATCGCATAATAATTTAATGATAATTTTAGGATATGTATGTTTTTTCACGTCAATAAATAGATTTATTGGTAATGAAATTTAAGGATAAAAGCATTCCCTATTCTATTTAAGGGACTCATCCTTTTTAGACCAAAGTGGGATATCATTTCATTTGAAAATTCATAATCACTTTGGTCCTCTATTAGTATTTTCCTGTTTTTTGTCCCAAATTAGAATAAACAAACCTTTTTAATCCTTGATTATCATTTCACCTAATATTTATTTCTTGGAGAGTATTTTATATAAGAATTTATATTAGCTACAAAATTGGTGGCATAAAAATAGATCACACAAAATATATCAAGGTCAAAACTTAATGATTTTTAAAATGAAATGTAATATTGTTGAGCTTTCATAAGATGGTATGTAAAGAGTTCTTAGAGGAAATTCAAAGCTTGTTTTAAATTATAGTAATATAAAGAGGAATGAAATTTATTTTTCTATTTTCACTCTCAATATATTCATGTCCAATCTAAGGAAACCCCATTATTAGAACCTAAAATATAAAATTAGATATGTCTATCATACTAATACCTTATCTATTTGTTTTATTTTAAATGTAAATAATGATGAACTAACTTTTTGATATTTAGATGTTGATTGTGTAGGTAATGTGGACACCAAAAATTCTCTCCCTAAATGTGTACTCACTGCTTTAGGGGAACCCATATCTTAGAAATTCAATATTAAAAATGTGGTTTCTCTTTAAACCACATAATTTGAGTTTATTTCTTTAATCAAGGGCATCAAGGAGGGTTTGGTTTCAGAACTAAATTTACACAATCATGTTATTTTAGTTTATTGTGATATTCAATCAACTTTTCATTTTTCAAAAAAATTTGTTTCTCATGGTAAATCCAAACACATAGATATAAAGTTTCATTTTATTAGATAGGTTATTAAATCTGGGACTGTATGTGTTACAAACATATATACTAATAATAACATGGATGATGGTTTTTCTAAAGATGCACTTTTATCAAAATTCAGGTTTTTTTAGATAAAATAAATTTGTATCCTATTCAATGAAAATTATTGAAAGAACATCACTAGTTTAAAATGGAAATTGTAGTATTTTTTAATTTAAGGTGTTTTCATTTTACTTTTTACTTTTTTATTGTTCCTTATATTTATACTTTGTTTCTACATGTACACAATTATGAATTTTAATTTTCCATTTATTTTTATGCTCATTGTTTTTTGGATCTTAAGGTTTTACCCTTACATAAGGTCTTCCTTACCTTTACATGGGTTTTGGTACCCTTACATGGGTGTCACTTACATTGACATGGGTTTTGGTTACCCGTACTTAAGTACCCTTATGTGGTTTTTACCCAAATGTGGTTACCCTTATGAATAGATGGTGCCTTTAGGTAAGTACCCATACATGAGTCTAAAATTTACTTTAGTACCCTAACATAGTTACCCTTAAATGTGGGTGGTACCCTTCATAAGTACCCTTGTGTGGGGTTTACTTTTACATAAGTACCCTTAAATGGTTGTTACTCTAGTGTGTTTTCCTTTATATTTTGGGGATCTATCTTGGTACCATTATAAAATAGGTTTATTACCCTTACTCCATAGTGGTTTTACCTTTACATAGGTTTATCCTCACATGGGTGTCTTCTAACCCTTACATAGCCCTTCATATTTTTATATAGTTTGATTTTTTGTTTTATAGAGATTTGTTCCATGCTTTCATTGGATGTGTAGTTAGAAAATCCTGCACAATTTTCAGGGGATGTGATGACCCAATATAGCTTAATTAATTGATACTCAACTGAATCTCTCATCATAGTTTTACTCCAGTTATTACTATAGGAAATCACTAGAGTTTCTTCATCCAGTGATTTGAAAAAGATCTAGTTTCCAGACTATCATTGTCTATCAGAGTTATTGCTTCTCTATTTGTGGTAGAGATCATCAGGATCCCTTTGTTGAGAATATTGGTGGTCTCTTGTTCCCAATCTTGGATCCACCAAGATAGTACCATCTAGATTCATAAGAATAATTTCTCAAGAGAGTCATGCAAGAAGTGATCTGCACTACTAGATAGTAATCATGTCCAACATTTTATGTTCTTTTAAATTTATTTGATTCATTCTAGATAGATTATCTTGTACATATATCTTTTCTTCAAGCATAATAAAATGCATGTTTGTCTGTATGGTATCCTTATTATGCATGTAGTTCCTAAAGATACAAAATAATGTTAAATATTATGTGCTTATTTACTCACTCTATTCCTTATTTGTTTTTTAAATCTGTATTGGTTATCCTAATTTGTAATGTTTCCATATTATATCATTCAATACATATAAATAATATTCTAGTTTTATGTTTTGTTTTTAATTTTACACTTGTCTTAGTTTTTTACTATTCTTTTCATATTGAAATTGTTGTAACCATAAAATCTATTTCAAATTCAAGCAATTAATTGAACAAAAGTATATACCAATTGATCTTGGATTTTTCTGGGAGGAGTAAAAATAACATTGTCACCAACACCATAAAAGATCACAGTGGATTCATTGATTCCAAACATGGTATGATCACTTCTATTTTGGATCTCTGAAGGTAGGTTGAGGTAATCAACATTGATGGAGGTTGACTAGAAGAATAATTAATATTTGAAGGATCAATAGAAAATAAATAAAGAGATCAATTGATTTTAGTCCTGAGTTGTGTTCACTAACTTTATTTTTAACCATAGGTTTGGAGATATGAATTCAGTCTGATAGGTATTGCTAGATATTAATGAGTTATTGGTTCGCACACAAGTTGTCTGGCCCTATTCTTGTGAGGTTCTATTGAGTTACAGATGAGCTACTGGGGTTATCAAGGTCAAGATAAGATGTTAATGGTTAATAATGTGATTCAAAGTGAAGTTAAAGGTTCTAAATTTACTAAACAAAAATAGAATTAGTTGAAATTAATCTTGAGGCCAAGTGTTCATTCTCTAATATAGAAGAAGGTGTAGTCTTCAAGACAATAATTTTATAGAGAAGAAGAATTTCTAGTTGAATCTGAACCTAGGACAGGGATAATTTGATGATAAATAATTCCATGTACTAAAACATATAGACTGCATGATTTCTAAGGATTTGATTGACTGAACAGATATATGGATGAAAATGAAATAAATTGAAGGTTCATATCAAATTAAATAGTTAAAGACTAAGTATAAGATAGGGAAAGGAACTAGAAAAAGACGTAATAGACCATGATAGTGTGAAGAGAGATCGATCATGTAGAAATTTTGATTAATTTTATTTAAAGAGTTATCAATTTTTTGGTAATAAAGAAAAAAATATTAGGATTACTATAGAAAATTTAGTAAGGAATATTCTAAACATGGAGGTGAAAAGTGGGGTCCAACATTGATGATTAAAAAATATAAATGGGAATAAAAATAAAAGAAATTATGTTATGTTAACCAAATACATGAGAAGTAAAGGAAAGATCTGAATTATTATCTTGACATGTGGATTTCCAAAAAATGTAAAAATATAAGGTTGAAGTAGATAATTTGGTTTGGAGAAAACAAAAGGAGATAATGCAGCATTTTTGGTTGAGATCCTGGAGAATTATTTCATCGAAAGAAGGAAACACTCCAACACTAATTTGAAGATTTAAGAAGCTAATTCTACCTAAACTAGAACTACCTGAAGACCGAACCCTAACTAGTTGCATCTGAATAGAGTGGACATGGATACTCATTATGGATTTACTTTAGTTGTAGATTTTTCTAAAATCACTAAAAATTTATGGGAATTGTGTTGAATGTATTTTGAGGTTCTTACACATAGACTAATCTACCAATTATATAGTATTATAAATTTATTTTTATTTAAATTTTCTAAAATAGTGATGCGTTAGACTGAAAATACAAATCCTGATTTTAGAATGTCTGATTCCCATTTATTGGTGTTATGGGGAGGTTTTATTAGAGTCACACAAAACACTATGGTGGGAGGCAGTGTCGTACAAACCCACCCAAAAAATAATATAATCAAGACTTTACCAAAGATAAAATTATTATAAAAAATAGAAACACAAAAAAATAGTCAAAATGATTGAAGCACTAACACAAACCTCTATAATTTAAAAATTAAATGTAGGAAAGAAAAGTACGCAAGATAATTTATGTGGTTCAAACCACTTCAATCCTACTCCATGGAAAAAACACCCCCTACACTCTCTTTATAATTATTTAAATAATAAAAAATATAAAAATAAACAATAAAATGAGAGCGGGAAATAATAATAAATGTAAAATTATAAGAATAACCTGACACATATATCTTAGGAACAAATAAAAACAACCAATTAACTGGGGGAAGTTCAATAGGAACATAAAGAAACTTGGCTAAAACCCCTTTACTATGTTTTAAGATCGCCTTTAAAAGATCCATACAAGATTAATTTTTGTAACAATCATCCTTCTCAAACTCAATCCTTGATATCTTCATCGAAATAAGATTACCAGAATCAGTTGCAAATGGTGTCACCAATAGATCCATGAACAATATCACCCACATTTGGATCTTCTCCTTCCCTCTTATCAATATCTCTCTAGATTAACCCTCTATGATATATGATCTATCTATCTCACACAAAGAGATGAACTCAAGACTTAAAGAGAAACATAACCCTTTAACAACCTTTAGTAACTATATAACATGTGCTTGACTGAAGATCATTCAGAAGAAGTTCTTTCAATAAAACTTATTCACTTAGTGATATATAATGGTCGACTTAGTGTTGTATATGGGTCGATTTCCCGTTGTGTAAGGGTACTGTGAACCCTAAAATACTACATAAAGCTTATTCCACCTTCTTCATAAGGGTCTTCTGGTATTCACATAAATTTAAGACCTCTATCTCTCTTCTCATGTAAGGTTAAATCCAATATTTCATATGGGTAATTTAATCCATCAAAAGGCCACGTAAAGGTAACACATACCCCACTTAAAGGTAAAATTTTCCATCTCAAATCCATGTAAGGGTAAAATACCACTTATTAAAAGTAAAAAACCTCATGTAAGGGTAAATAAAAACAATCCATAATGCTGAAATTACAAAATCTAAGAAAACATAACACCTAAAATCATGAATTAGTATGAAATGAGAAATTAAAACACATAAAATTAACAAATCAAAAAAAACAAATACAAACATTTTAATTTATAATAATAAAAACATGAAAAAATAAAAAATCTCCACCTTAATAAATAAAATGAAAATCACATAGGGTTGATGTTATTATAGGACAACATTATCCTAACCTATTTCCTAGTTTGGATAGTCTTCACTAACAAAAGATCCTAATCTCAAACCTCATTATCCTAGCCTCACCAGCTGCCTAGCATGTACTAGATTATCACATGTATGCTTTTACCAAAATAATATATTATTATATACTAAAAAACATGTTTAGAGAATAAAAAAGTCTAATAAACAATATTAAATAGATCCAATTACTTTACTTGCCTAATATTCCATCATTATATACCTATAAACAACTATAAACATGCCACTAGAGGTATCAGTAAGCTCTCTTATGTCCATGGTACACCTAAAGAAAATATAGCAATAAGAAATATCTAAAAAAAGTAAAAATATAAATCCAAAGTATAAACATGATCAAAAGGTAATACAGTTCTAGATGAAATCTGTAAAGGCCCAGAAAACACGCAATAAATAAATTACAACAAAATGATAGGAGAAAAGTCTCCACCTAAGCCCAAATATCTCATGAAACCTTCAATACTCACATGTAGATCCATTCCTAGGATCACATAATAAAGAAAACCCATATCTATACCTTCTCTATACTAATGGCCACTAGACAGGCTCGGGGAATATTAGCACTATCATAACTAAGGTATACCATATTTTTCCCAGCCATATTATCCCTATATGTATCCCTAGGGTATTATCACTTAATATGGTCATTATTTCCATACCAATATCATATAAAATTCTTAAACCAACTACCATACTTCTTTTCATTTATTTTATTATTAGGTTGACCCCTCACATTGAGTAACTCAGACCCATACCTCACCCCATTACCTTCTACCTTCAAACCATGAATTTGAATATCTCTAGAAAATACTACTAATTTCACTTCCTCCAAATTGATAGAATATATTCCATACATCATCAAATCTCTTAAAGGATTAAACTAGTCATCCAAGTAATTCAACTACAAATAGTTCTGGTCGTCATTCTTAATTTCAGTATCCACATTTTCTAAGTCAATCACCATCTTATTAAAGTTATCTATATGAGTCAACAAATAATTTTAAAGGTCTATTTTGAAATTATAAAGATGAATTCTCTTTTGTGGCCTTCCTAAAAGGGAACTGGTCATGTAAATATGCTCTAATATCACCAAATTGAACTATTAGAATTTTCATGGACCACTTCTTTTAAGACCTTATCACTTAGGATCAATAATAATATGGAATAGGTTTTTTCATAATAGTAGGGTAAAAATCCTCAAAAGTTGTTGAGTTATCCCTTATAGTCGATAAAATAGTGATTTCTTTCACAGATCCTACCAAATCATCTTCAAGTCTATTGTGGATATGAAGAGAACATATTTTAACTCTCTAAAATAGAAATTGTTTTCTCCATAAAAATTATAAATATCTATCTTAGAGAAATTTATATTTAGACTTTATATAAACTTATTTGACTAAAATTGTAAAAAACAAATATTTTACTCTTTTTCACTTCTTAAATAAATTTAGTTTCTTTGATAAGTATACGTTTCACACACAATCAAGCTTGGATGAAACGTGATATACTATTAAATGTTATTATTTTTACACGACTGTTATAAACTGGTCATTAAATTTGTGGTTATGATTAGGTTTAACAAAATTATGAAAATATAGTTTATACATGTTTA
This sequence comes from Viscum album, assembly GCA_963277665.1. NCBI lineage: Eukaryota > Viridiplantae > Streptophyta > Magnoliopsida > Santalales > Viscaceae > Viscum > Viscum album. The sequence continues at coordinate 369,109,049 of OY728160.1, read as the reverse complement.
TAAAAGGAATTAATTTATTACTATTTAATTAAAAATTAAAATAAAATCCAACTGAACATAAAGAAAGTGGTTTTATTAAAAAACAAAGTTTATACGCATAATGCTATGTTATATTAATAAATTAAATTAATAACCATTGCTGAGATATCATAATGAAATTTATATGTTATATATTCATTAAAGAAATTTAAATTCAGTCAATATGTTTGGTATTCTTAAGATAATAATAACCACAGTTTTAAGCATAAAAAAATATTTTTCTAAAAGGAAACCTTTTGATGGAGCACCTGTTATAAATATAATTTTTTAAAATTTTATAAGTTATATCTTAAAAATAAATTTAATTTTTGAAAACATAATATAAAAATTACATTATGATTTTTTTTATTTCTGATAAGTTTTTTTGATGAATAGTGAAAAATAATGAATTTTAATTAAAACAGATTTTTTCATCTAATTTACTTCTATTGTTAAATTATATTTTAATTTTTTTAATGTATAATTAGTTCAATTATATATAAATAAAACCAATTTAGGTCATTGTAATCAATTTCAAGTTGAAATTGGATTTAAAAACATTTCAATCTTTTGAATGTTGCACATGAAAATTCCACTTTTTCATTATATCTACGAGATTAATTTTAAATGTAATTTTTTAAATTATATTAATTTAGTTTGGTAAAATTGATTCCATAAATGGAATTATAATTTTCAAATTAGGTTTTATAGTCAATTTATTTTTTAGTTTTAAAAAATTTAACATGGTAAAAAATTATTTATCACAGTATAGGTAAAATAGTGACAAGGGTTAAATTTAAAAGGATAAATCTTAACATACCTAAAAATTAAGAAAAATGGGAGGATGAGAAATTTCTCAACTATAAACATTCTTAAAAATATTAAATAATAATATAATTAATTTAAATTATTTCTGCCTCAATGTAGTTGGATTTAATGATAAAATATTAATGATTTAATACCTTAAACCCACCTCTCCTTGAGCATAAATAACACCCTCACCTCCCTATTTTGACTAACAAGCCTTTTAGCTCCTAAAATATCTTCCAAAACCTCTCCTAATCACTCTCACCACATCCAAGTACTGATGGTATCAATAGAATACCAAATACATGGTCATCAATAGGTCCTCCAAGGAAGTGATATTTTAGAGGTGGTTAAGGATTATTACACTAAAGGGAAGCATGAGGTGAGGGGTTTCTCATATCACTTTTACTTCTATGATATATATTATATATTCACCACTTATTTTTTTGTGAGTTATATATACTACCCATGAATATATTTTCAGTTTATTATCCTTAAATTTATGGGGGCTTACATATCCATTTGAGTATCTCTCATTCATGGGGTTTACAGTTTCAAAGTTACCAATATGGTAATGGATTTTTGTCACAATTTCCCTTATTTGAGAAATTTTTTATTTTATACACCTATTTTATTTTTTAAGATTTTTGTACTACTAGTTTTACATGTTATATCATAAATCTCATTATTCTCATGATATTATAGGTTCATTTAATGTTATTTGTTCATTGGGATATGATAAAAATGCTTCAAAGTGGTATGGGAAACTTTTTAATGTTTAAGGATTATTTTCCTCATGAATAAATGATCTCATTTAAAGTATTTTAATCTATTTAAACATCATTTTTTTAATATTTTATATAATTGAGGGTTATTCCTTATGATTCCATTTACTATATTTTATTATATTTTTTGATTAGTTTGACTCGGGATATAATATTTTGATACCATTCACCTTATTACTTTATATGTTTTGTTATTATTTATACATAATAAAATTTATTTATATTTTTTTGATAATTTAAATACAAATGTATATGTTGATTATGTCTCACCACTTTCATATGAGAAATTTTTTGGACTTAATAAGTGAAGGAGGTTCCCGCTATAGCCCCTAGATGCACCGATAGGTATCATGAGGCATGATATACGGGGTTTTGTCCAAGGCCTTACTCATTTACTAAATTCTTGGCATGGAGCCTTATTGATGTTATATTCTTGGAATAAAGCCTTTATTATGTTAGATTTGTAACGCCCCGACCCCATCTACCCAAAGTCGGTGCATTACTTCGTAACATTGGCATGATCACAAAAGATCAAGTCTCGAAAGACCGATTAGTTTAGTAGCCTTGGAAACACTAGATACATTCATAAATGTTACATTACATCATAAAGTGAAAAACTAATAACAAAGTATTCATAGACCACACTCATATCCTCTTCTGACTATCCTTGCAGGTCATTCATAAAATACTTCTTCACATCCTAGAAAATATTAAAACATTGAAAGGGGTGAGCTCAAATGCTCAGTAAGGATAACAATACTGCGGAAGCTTTCATAAATAAACATTAACATTTAAGGCAATGTATAACTAAAACAAAAGCCTTTTAGAACTTTAACTTCAAAATAATATTGAAAAATTAAAATGAGATAATGACATTTACTTCTTCGCATGGATATTCTACTGGTCGAATAATCACATGCAATATCAATAACCACTTTCATAATGATGGAATGCATAATGCCAGACTATCATAACCACGTAGCCAAGTCCTTGTGCCAAGACTACAAATAAGATTTTGTCAAGGCCTCGTTCCAAGAAACTAGTTTGTCTCATGAAACCTGCCGATGCATTGAGGAGCTATAGCAGGCTCCACCCGTCACTTATTAAGTCCAATACATTCCTCATATGAATAGGTTTAAACATATCATAAACCATAACATAATCGTATCACATAAAACATGCATTAAGGAAACATAACATTTCCACATTTCAATCACAAGATATCAATACAACACATTGATATAATAAAAACACTTTCAAAACCATTTTCAATACCAAAATAAAAGAAAGTTAAAACTTTTTATTTATTTTTCATTAAAAAAAGTTATGGATTGTAGAGGAAGCCGAAACTCAAATAATGGTCACGGAGGAGGATAAGTCGTTGTCGCCACATATGTACGGAAAGAAAAACATTCCCTTTTGTAGTTTAGTAAAACGTTTCATATAAAAAAGATTCCTTTTGAATAAACGTAAAATTCAAAGGGGTTTATACACCGTATAAAAGAAAGTCTTGTATAAAACAAAATATGCCTCAATGAAAGGAGATTGAGACGAAGACCCTTACAAAGATAATTTTTTTAAATAAAGTAGGTATATTATGTGTATTCAATATAAGTACACATAAATAAAGTACAAATACAATATAGGACATAATAATATCATGACATAATTTGAAAGTAGGAGATTAACCCAAAGAATTGAAATTGGGTTAAGAAGTTCCCTTACCTCATGTCCGACTTGACTCGACCGCTCTTTAACCTCCTGAATAATAAACTAGAGTTAATATCTAAATTCTTAAGAACCTTTTTCAATTTAATTATTCCTTTTATATCACTTATTACCATGTCATGAACATTATGTAATTATTGAAGTTTATAACGGTCGTTTTGTCGATCTTAGGTACTTGAGTCAAAAATAAACTTCTTATAATTACACTTTGTTCATGTGGTGAAATATACATTATATCCTAAATTATATTCCTGTTTTAGATATCATATATATCACATATATCTAGTATATACATGAATTTATAATATTACATAACATTTAGAGGTAAGAAATGAACTGCACCGTTCATGGAGATGGTAAGCCGTACGTTCGCATGAACGCTACTTTCATTTCTATTTCATATTTAATGGAATGAAATTATAATTTTATAAAGTTATACTATAATTCCACTATAATATAATTTATAATAGCATTTACTCCATCCGTTATACATCCCACATATGGCATTAACGATTCAAATCACTTTGAGGGGGCGGTAGTCTGCACTTCCTGAAATGAAATTATCGCGTTTACCCATAATTGAAATCGTAAAGGTATGCCATAAATGAAAAATACAGAAGCATAAGGAAAAAATAAACATAATATATATCATATATAAAAAATAGTGTCATCATAATGGCCACCTTTGAAGGTGTTATATGAGTGTTGAATAATCATCATTTCGTGAGGCAGAAATTCTCCATCCACAGAAACAGTATGTTCTTTAACCATTAGATATAGGTGTGTGTAATTGTAGCTCGAATAATTCTTATAATAACATCCTAGTATATTTATGATAATGGTGTTGTTACCAAAGAAATGAATAAAAAGAGTTTAGGGGGTTGGATAAGCAAAATAAAACAAAATAACATAAGAGAAGACATTACCTTAAAACGGGTAACTCTTTTTTGATTTGATCCAAAGGCTTCCTTGGGAAGAATTCTGCCCAAATTGAGGATTCTAGGAGTAATATAGGGAAGTTTTGAGAGTATTTGGGCAGAGTTTGGCCGAGCCAAATGGCTTGAAAGTGTGAATAAGGTGGGAGTGGTGGGGGCCTTTTATAAGTGGAGAGGAGGGGCACTTTTGGAAAGTAATGAAATGTTATTTTATTATACAATGATTTTCGGATTCTAAAGGTCCCACACTCATATAATTAGAGGATAAGGTGATAAGGGTTTTCAATATTCTCATCCAATAGGATTTTGACAAGTGTAAGCCTTGGAATTTACATTATCGTTTCATTTTATTTAAATCGTTAATTAATGAGGTAATCGCTGCATCATCATGGTGTCATAAATAATTTAATTTATGTAATGTCTAAAAATTATTAAAAAAATATCATTATGTAGGAAATCCTTTTATCTTTCTAATTAATATTTATAGTAAAAAAATATTACTTTTATAACCCCTTTTATAAAATTGTTTTAGTAAAACAACTTATGTTTGTGACATTTTTACTTTAACTTTAAATAAAAGTTATTTATGTCATTTTCCTACCAAAGTGGCTCCATGGGGTCTTCAAGTTGAACCATGGATTTTCTTGGTCCTCCATGACACATAAAATAGGGGTAGTACAAGTGTAAAGGTATTTTCATATTTTTATAATATCATTTTTGCCTTAAATTTCACTAATTTCCTTTAATCGTGATTAATTAAACTTAAAAGTTACTATTCATAAAAAAAATTATTTTAATCCCATTGAACCACATTTTACTTCCTAATGACAACCATGTATGTCGGATTTTTGAAAATAAAATCCCAAAAGTGGTAATATTTCATTTAAATGAAAAATCAGTTATTTAACTACCACTTAGTGGTTTCACTATTCATCAAAAATTGAAGTTTTTCAGAACAATGCCAAAATTTCACCCTAAACTATAATTGATGTTGCAAATTCAAAAATGATGTCTATTTTATGAAATTCCAAACATATAAGTTTCATTAATTAATTTTATAATTAATTGTCGCTGTCACAAGAAATAGAGTGTTTTTAAGAAATAATATATATCAAAAGATTGATAATTGTTTATGTCCAATTTCAAAGTGAAATTAATTATAATGAACACCATTTGATAAAATGGTAAAAATATATTATAATTATACGTTAAAATCACTCAATAGTATAATTTATCACTATAAATTATTTTCATTAAAAAAGTTGTTTTAAGTGTTTTTCACTATTCATAAAAATTTGGAAGTTCTCAGAAAATTACAAAAAAAAATCAACTTAGGATAATTTCGATATTACGAATACAAAAATGAAGTCCATTTTGAAATATAAAATTTCTATAATTTGAAAAAGTGGTTATTACTATTCATAACAGCTACTTTGATTAGTCGCGGTGTTTTAGAACTCGAACTTGCGTACAATGCATGCTATTGCATTATTGAAAGAGAGGTGTATCGTGGAAGCTCGGGGTGTTACAACATTCTTGGCTCAATTCCATGACATTATTATATTCTAAGCACAAATCATCGAATCCATGTTTCATATTTCTAGCATTATACATTCCATCATTATGAGATTAGTTGTTTATTTCTATGTGATTGTTTGGTTATTATAATATACATGGTTAATTTTTCTAGATCATCTGATTATTTATATAGAATTATTTGATCATATTTTATTCCATCCATATTATGGTCATGTTATTTATTAAATGGAATTTGTTTTAGTTATTTACCTATCCATGTTTTTTATTATTATATCTTCCTCTGTACATAACCCTTACTGGTAATTTGATCTCACCCCTTTCTTATGTTTTATTTTTTCCCAGGTTTCCAAGAAGTTTATTATGATTTATATGATGGATTAATCAAGTGGATTAATAGTATTTTAGATGGAATTTATATGTTGTATTTTATGTTTTTAAATTTAATGTAATATTAAAAATATGTATCTATTTTCCAAGACTAATAAACTATTAAGTCCTTTGGGATGTGATTCTTTGTATCTATACCAATGTAATGAAGAAGGGAACCAGATCTAGGCTACTAGGGTTAGGGTAATTATAGTTGGTATCAAATAATGTTTTGAATAATCCTTGGGAACTAAATTTAGGAAAACATAGATTAAAAAACAAAACACTGTGGTACAATTTGATTATAAGTATTGAATAACATCCCAAATAAATCATGTTTATGGTTATGATATTATCTACGTGTACATTTTTTAAATTACATTTCTTATTTCACTAGTTCTTTTTATTATCAATTATGTTTTATAATGATATGATTTAATCTAGTGTATGTCATCCATTAAAAATAGAACCTGGAAAAAATAATGGGAACCTCACCAGTGAACATGAACTAAAGACTAAGAACAATGATATGTTTTATAGTCTTAACCTAATCTTTTATAGGGAACTATTCTCCAAAACATTCACATAATATGAGGACATAGTATCATGTGCTTAAGAGATAGAGATATAATTATCTATTTATTATAGTTTTGGATGGAATCAAGATAAAAAGAGTAAAACTGGGGAAAATATGGATTAAGGTAATAATATGAAGAAGTATTTTACCACATGTGATAATTGTGGAAAGAAACACCCTGGTACTTACTTAAAAGGAATGGGATTTTGCTATAAGTGCCGAGAAAAAGTACATTGTTCTTGCAGTTTTAAGGGTATGAAAAAAATTTCCATTGTACAATTACTCCACTAAAAATATATAGAACACATCACAACTAAATGTATCATGAGTAAAAAGAATATATCCCAAAAGAGTCTAATGGATCATGGTTAATTTTACACTATTACCACATACTGATAGGAATGATTATTGTGATTAATCTTGGATCCAAGAATTATGTCATTTGAGTATTTTATAATTGATTTTCTAGTTATAGTAATTATGCAATATATAAGTATTGTACTGTAGTACTTCTTATTTAAGGATTTTAGAGCACATTTTTGAATGTTACCGATAACTAGGAAGAGTTTTTCAGTGGAAATTTGATCTTTTACAGAATATATGATTAAGAGGGGATGACCCTTAATATATTCTTAATTTTAATATGATAATAAAATATATATAATTATGGTATATTATTGGTGATGATGAATGTGGTCAGTGATTTGATGGTTTATGTTATCATTGCTAGGTTTACTGCTTGTTTAGGTTTAAGTAATATCTTCAACAACCTAATATCTTATTTTTGGAATAATTATTATTTTCATTAAGGTTTTAAGTTGATCAAGGTATTCATATATTTGGTATGTGATAATAATATTTACATTATGTTTTTTAGAGAATCTAATGTTGATTTTAGAAATTTAGTGACCATTCTTCTAAAAATATTCTTTTAATTTGAACATACTTATTTTTAATGAGTCATAATATGAACTACTAATGTAATGGATTAAGATGAAATTTTGATATTATTTTTTGGGGTTAAATTATGATTTATCATATTGGATAACATGAACTAACTAGTTTAATTTTGGTAAATATATAAAATCAAAAGGATGGACATATATATATTTTGATAAAAGTGCTATGGGCATAAAAAATCATCTTGAATATCCATTACCTAGCATAAGACATGAAGAAAAAATATATTTAAGCACATCCAAATGATAAGAATATGGTTGTGACATGGAAATGAATAAGGTAATTTTGTTTTCTCAAGTTCTTTACCTGGATTGTAAATCAATTCCTCAACACTAGGAAAATTAATTTTTGAATGAAAACCACTATTTGATTAATTTTCTTACTGAGAAATAAATTACCTCTTTTACCCATAATAGATTTATGGTTTTGTGGTTGAAGATTTTATAATGACCATGTTCTCTATCACTCTTCATTAGAACTTGATGGTTTGATTTCTATTTCATGTCCCAAATTTCACTTTACACTAATGTTTTCTTATTCAAAAGTCTAATTTTGTGGTGATGTTCTCATTTCCCTTTCCTTCTTTTTAAGGGGATGTTTTATTAAACCTATTTATAATGTGGGTATCCCACAAAGTATTTTTCAAGTATCAACCTTTGATTTTCAAAATGAAATTTCAAATTTTGAGGACAAAAATTATTAAATGAGGGTAGAATTTGACACTTCAATATATTACGACATATCTCTTCTTAAATAATTTAAATTTATTTGATAAGTATACATTGCACGTAACATTGAGCTTAGATGAACCGTGATATACTATTAAATATTATTATTTTAACATGACCTTTATAAAATAGCTGTTAAATTGGTGATTGTGAATATAATTAAATAAATTATGAAAATATAGTTTACACATGTTTGTAAGATGAATTAATTTATTACAAATTAATTGGAAATTAAAATACAAACCAACTGAACATAAAGGATGTGTTTTTATAAAAAAAACTATTTTTATGCCCACAATGGTATTTTATATTAATAAATTAAATTAATAACTATTAATGAGTGATCTTAATAAAACATATATTTATATATTTATTAAAATGTTTTTAGATTAATTCTATATGTTTATTAGTCTTAAGGTAATAATAAATTTAGTTTTAAGCATAAAAACTAGGTTTTTCTAAAAGGCAATTTTTCCGATTTTGATGGTGCGCCTATTTTTAACCTAAAATTTGAAAATTTTATAAGTTTTATTTGAAAATTTTAATTTAATTTTTTTAAATGGAATATCAAATTTATCTTAGGGTTCATTTTTGGTATTTTTTTGATAAGTTTCATTTTTTGATGAATAGTGAAAAAATACTAAATTTTAATTAAAAACTGATTTTTAGTCTAATAAAATTGTATAGTTAAATTATATTTTAAATTGATTTTAAAGTATAATTAATTCAATTATACATAAATGAAACCAATGTAATTTATTGGAATCAATTTTATATTCAAATTGTTTGTAAAAACCTTTCAATATTTTGAAATTTTCACTTTAAAAAACTTCTTTTTCATTGTGTCTATGGGATTAATTTTAAATATAATTTTTACAACAATTTGAATTGAATTTGGTTAAATGAATTTCATATTTGGAATCAGAAGGTACAAATTATATTTTTAGTTAAATTTATTTTTTTGGTATATAAAAGTTACAGTGGAAAAAAAATATTTACCACAATATAGTTAAAATAGTGACAACGGTTAATGTTAAATGGTAAAATCTTATCATACCGAAAAATTACAATATTTAATGGATGGTTGAAGTATTTATTGACCATAAAAGTAATCTAAAACATTAATTAATAATAAAATCTTTTGAAATTAATTTCACATTAATGTGGTTCTCTTTAATTATAAAATATTCATTATATAATCACCTAACCCCACCTCTCCTTATGTATAAATACCACCCATACCTAATAATTTCATATCACAAACCTTTTATATCCTAATATCTCTTCTAAAACCACTACTAATTACTCTCCCCACGGTATTTTTTGGGCTCACCAAAAGGCCAAATCCAAGGTTCTCAAGGGGTACTCCAAGGAGGTGATATTCAAGAGGAGGTTAAAGAACGCTACACTAAAGGGAAGAAAGAGGTGAGGGGTTTATCATTTCACTTTTACTTATGTGGCATATATGCATTATTCACCACTTTTTGTGGTTTATATAGTGGCCATGAATTTATTTTAAGTTTATTATCCTTAAATTTATGGGGGTTTCCATATCCATTTGAGTATTTATATTTCATGGGGTTTATGGTTTCATAGTTACCAAAGTGGTAATGGAGTTTTTTCACAATGTGCCTTATTTGATATATTTGTTATGTTATACACCTATATTATTTTATAAGGTCTATATACTACTACTTTGATATGTTATATCATGACTCTCCTTATTCTCATGATATTTTAGATTTCATTTAATGGTATTACTTCATGGGTATCATGATACAAATGTTGTAAAGTGGTATGGGACACTTTAGAATGTTTAAAGATTATTTTTCTCAAGAATTTTTCAATGATATCATTTATTATATTTTCATCTATGTAAATATCCTTTTTGGAATCTTGTAATTCATTGAGGTTTATCTCATACGATACCACAAACCGTATTTTGTTAAAAAAATTGATTAGTTTGACTAGGGATATACAATTTTGATACCATTATCTATATTACACATGATGGTTTATGATTATGTCAACTTAATGAAAGTTATTTAAATTTTGTATTCTAGTTTCAGTACAAATTTATATGTTGATTATGTAATGCCACTTTCATATGAGTAATGTATTGGACATAATAAGTGATGGTAAAGGCCCGTTTTAGCCCCTCAATGTATCGTAAAGTCTAATGAGACAAACTAGAGTGGGTTTTAGACAAGGACTTACTGATTTATTAATTTATTAGAAAGTAGCCTTGTTGATGTTAGATTCTTAGCACGAAGCCTTGATGATGTTATATTCATGGCATGAAACCAAGACAGTATTAGATTCTTAGCATAAAGCCTTTAATGTATGTTTCATATGTCCATCATTATACATTCCATCATTATGATATTAGTTATTGAGTTTTGTGTGATTATTCCATTAGTAGAATATCCATTGTTAAGTTTTATAGGTCATGTGACTATTTATATGGAATTATTTGATCATATTTTATTCCAATCATATTATTCTCAAATAATTAATTAAATGTAATGTGTTTTGGTTATTTACCTTAACATATTTGTTTATTCTTATAGATTCAGTTGTAATTAAACCTTATTGAGAATTTAATATTACCCCTTACTTATGTTTTATATTTCCCTTGGTTTAAAATAAGTTTATGATGATTTATATGAAGAATTAATCTAGGGGATTTATGGTGTTTAAAAAGGAATTTCAATGTTATATTTTATGTTTTCAAATTTAATGTATGATTTTAAATATGTATCTATTTTTTCAAGAATATTAAAATATTATGTTCTTTGGGATGAAATTACTTATATATATGCCAATGTATTGAATAAAGGCACTAGTTTTGGTCTACTAGGTTTGGTTTTGTTGCACTAATAGTTATGGGGAGGTATCCCTGGAGACGCACAAAACTCTAAGATAGGAGGAATTGTTTCACAAACCCATCCACAATATAAATTCAAACAAGATTATTTTTAAAGATAAACATCCCATAAATAAGGGAGGAATAATAAAAATAAAAAACAATGATGGAGGAAATAACACAGAAAGCAATAATATCAAAAAATATATATATAATAAAATAACACATGATAATTTATATGGTTTGGACAACTTCAGTCCTACTCTATAGAAAGAAAACTGTCCACACTCTCTTTATTATTATTAAAAAAATTAAAATTGGTAGCACTAAATAGAAATTTGTGGGAGGGAAAAAATAATAAATAGATAATCAGAGAAATAAAATGAAACCTATGTTCATATGAACAAATAAACAAAAAAATAATGAACTAGGGAAAATTTCAATAGGAGAAAGAAGAATCCATGATAGAACCCGCTTAACAGGGTTCAGCCTCACATGTTGAAGATAACTACATTATTTATTTCACCATAATTATCTTTTGTAGAACCCCCAATCCTTGAGCTCTCCACCAAAATAATATTCCTAAAATCAGATGCGAATGGTGTTTCTAAGAGACCTATAAATAGGCTCACCAACCTCGGGATCATCACATTCAATTCTCTTGATCTCTATCTAGCTGCATCCTATCTGACCTATGATCTATCTGTCTCAAAAAAAATTAGGAACTCAAGGATTAAATCAATAGAAAAAACCCACAAACAATATTCAACAACCCAGAGACATGTGTTTGGTAGAGGAGCTTGTAGAAAAGGTTATTATAAAAAAACTCAAATGTTCATCACTATCTACAGGTTAACTTGGCACTAGGTATGGGTAAATTACCCATTGGGTAAGGGTATCACAACCAATGTGTAAGGTTACTGAGAATGGTGGAATTATATGTAAAGGAACCACCAACAACTATATAAGTGTCTTCAACTCTGTGTAAATGTAAGACCTCTAATTCTCATCTCGTGTAAGGGTAAAGTCTATTCCGTGTGAGGGTAAAACACTCTATAAACCATTCATGTAAGGGTAACACAAGCCCCAAATAAAGGTGAAACCCAATATCTCAAATTAAAATAATTCTAACATACCACATACATATGGTAAACAATCTCATGTAAGGGTAAATAAAATAATCCATAATAGTGCCAAAACAATATCTAAGAAAAATAAGACTTAAACAAGAAAGAATTAACATGAAAAAAATATATTAAAAAACATGTAATTAAATATTAAAAAATATAAAAATATTAATTTTTAACAATCAAAACATTCCAAAATAACATTGGGAAAATAGGATATATTTTCCCTTTATTTTTATCTTTGTAAAGTTGCCATTGTATAATCAAAGTGTTGTGTAATGTTTTATTCTTCCCCTATGCTGTGTTGTGCATCTATAATATCGACGATAATGTAGAGTTAATATTTTACTTCTAGTTCCAATGATGGTAACTAGTCAATGATATGAGGTATATAATTTTGTTACAGTTCTTATAATTCTATTCTAAGGTATCATTAATTATTAAACTAATTCAGAGGATGATTTTATTTATATTACCTATGTGTTGTAATTCCTCTATTCTTGTTCATGTTTTATACTTTTTATTTGGAATAATAGTGTAGTGTGCAGTGGAACAAGATTATATTATTATTGAATTAGGATATATAGATGTTTAATTGTATATTTAAAGAGGAATTTTTATAAGTATGGGGTATCAATGTTGGTTTACTAAAATTTGAAAAAGAGACATTAATGGTGAATAGTATTGAGCTATTTTATAAATTTATTTTTTTAGATAAAATCCATTTTAATAGAACAATTATTGTATTCTATTGTTTATTCTATCAAGTATGTCAATGTTCTTCACTGACTTCATTCCATGTTTGACTTTTATTCATTATATTTTCATCTCATTCATCATATATATGTATATATATATTATAATTCAAATGTTTTCCATATTCTACCAAAATTATAGTGTTAATTTAGTATATTTTTGATAAAAACTAATAATAACTATCGTGAAACACACTTTTCATATATATATATATATATATTACATCTTAATAGATGAATATTCAATATATTTTATAAATACACACCTGAGGACCACAAAGGTTTAGTGTCTTTGAAGACTAGATACACAATATTATTATTTCAAAAAAGATCTCCAATATCACCCACAAATATCGTCCCACATAGAACTCTTCTTTGATATACCCTACTTAAAACCTTTCTTCATAACATGGGGAAAGGAAACTTAAGAAAGGGTGAGATAAAATGATTAGTATGGGTAAACAACGGAGATATTAATGATCAATTAAGTAAAATATTGGCATAAGGGCATAATAACTTGACCTTTAACATTTAAAAATACATACCCAACATATCATAGTTAATAATGATATATAATAGAATAAATCTTGATAGTTCATAAGAGATGAATCATAAAATAATAGAATAACATGATCCATGAGAGCATAACATTGGCATAAGACAAAAGTTTGTGGAATACACATAAGAAAATAAAATCATTTAATTAGTCAAGTATCATTACCAAGACTATCATAGTTGATTTCCTTCACTCCCAATTACATCATATCCTTATTCAGTGTTCACTCCCAAGAAAATTATAGTGGATAAAGTCCCTTATTGAATACAGTTCAGTCCACATTCGACTCCTTATTATCTCATGAGATATCTATATTTACCCAATGAATTTGATGGAAATATAATTATATACCCATAAATCATATAATAATAATCCATTACTTTGTCTGCCACAAGATAATAAAACATTCATCATATATCATAAACCATGGAAAAGAAAACGGTTTCATAATCCTTTCAATAATTCATCATTGAATAACACATGTAAAATAAATGGGTTTCGTAAACATATCATAATTATAATCATAAACCATAAATATAAAGAATAAGGATGGTATCCTTGGGTAATATCACTATTAAAAGATAATTAATATCAAAGGATGCTATCATAAATTAAAATTCCTTTCAAAAGTCACATTGAATATTTTTTGAGGAAAATACCCTTTTCTTTTTGGAATCAATTCTTTAAAATCGAAAAATTCCCAAAATATTATGGAAAATATTATATTTTAAAATAACTATGGATTCATGTAAAACAAGATTCAAAACATTGAAAGGTCATTATGGTGAAAATTTTTATTCATGTCGTTTACCTTAAATTAAAAAATTCTTCCACATTTTTAGTAAAAATTCAAAAGTACCTTGTTTAGAAAAGGAAAAAAATATTCCTTTTAACCCACTTTTTTTAAAAAATAAAAAATGGTTGAAAAAATTTAAAAAAAAATTATAATATTAAAAAAATTAAATATTTTAAAGAAATCATAGACATGGAAGAAAAATACTCCCTACTAAAGAGGAAATAAAGTTTAATTTCCTTATAAACATTTTCTTAATAATTTCATGTACCAAAGAGAGTCAAATTGTGATATTAATAAATAAATCATGAATTAAAATTGAATAATAAAATTCATCAGATTATTTAGAGTTATGTCATGAAATTTCATCTTTGGAAACATAATCATAAGTAATCCAGACAAACAATGAGTTTTTTACAGAAAACCCTTACCACAAGTTCAACTTGAGTTAAAATCACACTAAAATCATATATAATAAATTTAAGATTATTATAATTGTATAAAAAATATAATTTTCATACTATTAACATCATATATAATATACTTATAACATTTCAACAACCATTTATTAATAATTACTTATTAAAATCATTATTTTTTTGTGTTAACTATTTCATTTCTCATGAGAGTTTCAGTTCAGCAGTTTCAATCATTAAAATTTGATCATGGTTACATAATATATATAATTTTAATCATTATATAAATATAATATCCATTAATTATAAGTAAATTTATATTCATCTATAAATGGTATAGATAGATAAATGATTTACATCATTCATGGAGACGGGTAATACGTATATATTAACACTATTTTAATTTTCTAATGAAAATAATGAAAGAAATATAAATATTTTTTTATCAATAAAAACCCATAATTATATCAAAAAAACATATTTATACATTAAATATATCCTTATTTCCTTACTTGTAAAATGTAAATTTAAAAAATCGCATCGCTTTGTGGTGGTGGTAATCCACATGTATGCACGGGCGACATTATCATTTTCCAATGGATTGGAAGGTGAGAAGTTAGATATGATATTATAAGTATAGAAAAATTATTATGTCATAAATATCAGATATAAACATTAAACCCGCCATAATAACCCTATATGAAAAATGGTAATGTAAAACAAATTGTATCATTGTGTGGAGGGGAAGGTCCAAACGTACGCACGAGGGATACATTCACTTACCAATTAATAGAAAAGAGGGTGAATAATGGTGGTTAAATAATAATAATAAAATTTAAGTATATTAATGATATTTAATTTATTATTTAATGCTTAATAATATATATTTAGATGTGGTATAATAAAGAAAATTAAGAGGTCGAGTGGGATGATTACCTCTTCTTCGGTAGGCCTCCTTTAGATTATTTCTTAAAGATTATTGGAATAGTATTTTAAGAATACCATAACATCTAATTTATGTATATTTAATTTTATAGTAGAATTTTTAAGGTTTTTTTTGAGATGGATGGATCAAAGTGGTGTAAATAATCGAAATGAGGGGTGTCCTTTTATAAGTGGGGGAGAGGACACGCTTGGAATTTCTTAAATGATTAAAATATAATAATGTAATACTCAATTAAAACGATCAAAAATTGAAATATATTTGGATTTGGGATGTTATTAGGTTAAAATGATCCCCTAAAATAGCATTTAAAAATTTTAATTGACAAAATTACCCATGTTTGTGGGTTCAACCCCCCCCCCCCAGTAAACCCATTTCAATATTTACCACTGTAACACATTTTTACAGTTTTTTCTATTAAATGTGATAAAAATGTATGTTGAAATAATTAAATAAATTTAATTATTCTAATTATAAATATGGAATAATTTTTATCAAATTAAATCCATGGTAATTGAATGAATTAATTTAAAATTAAACCTGTAAAATGTGACGAAAAAACGATTTTCTAGAAAAATGTTTTCATAAATATAAAAAGCTTTATATAAAAATAAAAAGAAAAAATTTATTTCAATGACCTTAATTGTATTATAGAAAATATAAATTAAATAATTTTATATTTAAATAATTTTAAAAAAATAATCTTTTTGAAATTATTGAAAAAAAAGATAGTTTTTAATAAAATAAATAAATATTTTTTACTATTAATTGAAAAATAAATCTTCTCATAAATTAAAAAATTAAATATAATATAATTTTGACATGATTATTTGGAAAAATAAGTTAATTTTTTAAAATAAATTTTATAAAATTAGACAAAAATTGTTATATTATTTTCTTACAAAATGTAATAAAACCCATTTTTGAGGAAAAAGGGATTTTTGAAGTATATAAAAACTTTACAAAAAAGTGAGTACTTATTTATCAATATATTTTATTTATCTAAAACCTTTATAAATAATTTTAAAATTTTAGTTATTCCTATTCATATTTCTAATTTAACGGCTAAGTTATAATTGTATACTATATTGTGGTTCATTTATACTCGAGTTTGCATATATCACAAGATATTGAAGAAATTAAATTTATTTGAAGAGAAATATATCATAAAATTTTAGATTGTTACATTATACCCCATTTAAAATTAATTTTACCCTCAAAATTACATCACTTAATATAGATAAATGAGTATATATCTATTTTATCACATCCTCATGTTCTCATATAACTTATTTGAATTTCATATTCCACCAGAGAAATTTCACCAGATGAGTTGCCTTATTCTATAGAACTTCATATCTATAATCCAAGCTTCCTTATATTTATTCTTCATAGAAATAATAATTATCTTATAGTATAACCTCAATGTTCAATAAATGTTAACGATTACTTTTGTACATCCACAAGATAGATATATGGGAAACATCATGAATTTGAGAGAGGTTCAGTGAAAGAACCACGTGATAAGCTACCATCCATACTCAATCAATAATATCAAAAGTGATCATATAATTAGGGCTTATATTTCCCTTATTTTAAAATATAATCTCCTTTTTTCATTAATAAACTCACATGAATTCCTTCTCACTAACTTTGAATTCCAAATTTTGATAATGACTTTTAGGGTATCTTTTATTTTGACACTGAACTTCCTTGATATGTTGCTGAATAGATTTGATATTCTCTATCATTACATTAGATATTTCAAGTCCTAATAAATTTATTTCTCTAAATTAATCTCATCATGTTAGTGTTTTACACTTTTTTCATAGATTTCTTCATAAGTATCCATCTGAATTCTTGAGTAAAATCTATTTTTTGTAAGAAAATTTGAGAAGAGGAAATCATTGGTCCCAAACAACTTTGAAATCCCTAAAACAAGACCTCGATATATCCTCCATGGTTAAAATGGTTATCTTAGACCAACCATCTATATAATGATTATAATTATTATTGAAACACAACTATGAATCTTGATAATACGGAATACTTCACTATAACTTCAATTAAACCTAGATCTTGATCAGATATAATATAATGTAGTACTCCATGAAACATTATCACTTCCTTAATGTATATTATTTAAATATGATCAAGATAGAAATATTCTCTTATATAAATGAAGTGTGATATCTTCATAAGAGGAATTACTACTACCCAAATATCATTATGGCCTTTTGTCATTTTGCAGAGTCTGATAATAAAATCCATTATTATTTTTTCGCATTTCCATTCTGGTATTGGTGAAGGTTATAATATCCCCTTAGAATTCTTTCCCATAACAGTAAATTATTTCCATACCAATAACTAAGATACATACTCTATAATATATATTTTCATGTTGTATGACCATAAATACTTTTTCAGATCTCTATACATCTTTGTACTTCTATGATGGATAGATAATGACAAACTATGAGCTTTATCCAAAAACTCCTTCAAATCTAGTATAGATGTAACACATACACAGTTCCTAAACATTATCATTTTATCACAGTAAAGGTTAAACTTAGGAACATTTCTTACCTACTTTTGTAACTTTTTATCTTCCTTCTGCACCTATTTAATGTTCACTTGGATAGATAGTTGAACAATCATTTAAGAAAGATAATATTTATCCCCTTACTTCAAGATTTCCATATCCATTTTTCAAAAATATAGAAATATTGGATCTTTTTTTACTCATAATAGATAATATGGAATGATCCTTTTGAATCAAATCGTCATCCACCTTGTTCATTTTCCCATGGTGTTAATGTATTGAGTAGTCATGATCATTAATCAAATCCAACCATCTTCTATGGTGCAAATTATACTCTATTTGAGTGAGTATATAATTTAAAATTTTATAATTAGTATATATATATATAATTTCTCTATAAAGATAATTCCTTAATATATTTATTGAAAAAAATTACAATAACTAAATTAAAATCATAATTTGGGTAAATTTTCTCATGAACCATTAATTTTTATAAGGCATAGTCTATCACTATATCATTCTATATGGGGATTCATCTCATTACATTCTTTGATTCATGACTATAGATCAAAAACCCTTCTCTACTCTAGGGTAGTGTAAGAATAGGTGTTCAGATTAACCTTCTCTTTAGTTCCTTAAACTTTACTTTTCATCCATCAATATAAAAAAACTTTTCTCCCTATTGAGTTAACATGGTGAGTATATTAGAAAAGTGTGATAAATTCTCCATAAAAAATATATAATATCCAATCTAACCAATAAAACTATGGATATCAGCCACACTGGTTGGTTTGGGACAACATTAATTATCTTTCATCTTTGATGGATCCAAATATATACCCTCTCTTGAAATTATATGACCCAAAAATGAGTATTTCTGTAGCTAAAATTCACACTTGGTAAATTTTTCATATATCTTACCCTTCCTTAAGGATTTCAGTACAATCCTCAAGTGATATTAATACTATTCTATTCTCTTGGAACATTTAACAATATCATCTATAAATACTACCAAAAACTGATCAAGATAATCTCTAAAGATTCTATTCATTAAATCTATGAACATGGAATGGGAATTTATAAAACCAAATGGAACCACTATAAATTACTAGTTTACATACATCAAATGGATGGTTGTCTTGGGTATGTCTTTACTTTTTAACCTCAAATGATAGTATCTATATCATAGAGGAATATTTAAAAAATATTGAGATCTTCTTAATTTACTGAACAAATCATTAATATGAGGTAGAGGATACTTATTCTTGATTGTGATCTAGTTCAGTTCCCAATAATTAATACAAAGTTGTATTGATCAATATTTCTTCTTAACAAAAATAATAGGTTGATCCCATGGTTATTCACTAGTCCAAATAAATACCTTATCAATATTCTCTTATAGTCTCTTATTTAATTCTTGAAACTCAATAGGTGAAATTCTATATGAATTATTTGAAATAAGTGTCGAACTAGGTAAGAGCTATATTGAAAACTAAACTTCACAATTTGGAGGAAGACTAGGTAACTCTTCTAGAAATACATCAAAAAAATTCTCATTCAATATTCATATATTCGATGTTGAGTGTATTCCTAACCATCTAAGATAAACATGCCCTTTTGAATAGGAATAAATACCCACGAAGTGGATGTAATTTCCATTAGAATTTCACATTTATCATTTCATTTATATATGATCAAAGTTCATTTGTAATATCAAATATGACTTCTCTTACACATCAATTGGTATGTGATTTATATAAAGAATCCAATACATTCCCAAAATAACATTAAATTTCATTATAGGGAAAATAATAAGAATTATAGGAAGCATATTCCCACAAACATCAATTGGAGAATAATCATAGACATGAGATTTTATCATCATACCATTAAATTTTTTCACTAGTAATTCAGTATCTAATAATTGGGGTGGTATTGTGATGCCCTTATAAAATTATTCTATTATAAAAGAGTGGATAAATTTAGAATCAAATAATACATTTGAAGATCTAAAGTGGATGGTAAGTATATCTTTCACCAATTCATTGTCATACCCTAAATTATAAATAGTGTTCATAGGAGATTTCCTTTTATATCTAGGCTTCATAGGTTGATGATGTTGATCATCATCGTTAACCTTTAGATTTGATTAATGGTTAGAATAATGTCTACACTACTTTCATTTGAAATACAGAATTATGGGTGGTGGATTTTGTAGTTCCATCATTCCATAATTAGATAACTTATTCTTCCCATAAATTTGGTATTTAATTTTCTAATGAAATTCCTTTCAATAATTAAAAAATTTACTTATCCCATTAAGAAAATTTTCTATAAGTTTCCTTCCACCCTTTGACCATAATGAAAACCCCATCTTATTCTATCCATGGTTTTTATTATAATAATTTTCTTTTAATTGAATATTTATTTTCTTATCAAAACCATGAGATTGATGGGTAACTCCAATATCAATTCCCACCATGATAGCCCATCGAAAAATTTCTTAATAGATATTTAATTAACTTATGGATTCCAGAAATTAGATACTTTTTTAAGACACTTAAGAACTGACCAATCTTAATTTATGTTTGGATGATAATAAAAAAAGTGCACATAGGAATCCTAATAAAGTTTTCTTCATAGGTACTAATGGATTCATCATTCCTCTATTTTAGCTGAAGTAATTTATTCCCCATTTTTATATAAATAGTAAAATGAAAGTACTTATTGAAAAATAAACTCTAAAACACATCCAACTCCTTGGTGTCAATTTATTCATGTTTCCCCATGTTATTGATAATAGTCCATTATTGATCTTATTCTCCTTCTAAATGACAAATAGATAAAATAACTTATTCATGTTTCAAACATTGTAGAATATAAAATATATTTTCCATGGTACTAATTCATTTATCAGAAACTTTTGGATTAGTGGACCCACTAAAAGAAGGTGGATCTTACATTATGAAGGAATCAATAGAGCATGTTTCCCTCATTTTCTCATTTTAAATATCATCATGATTAATATCTTGATAAGGTTTCATAATCATATCAATTATATTTTATATTATAGATCCCAAAACATTTGGTTTCTTAGGAGTAAAATCATTTCATTTTCTATCACATTCATCATTTACCTAATTTCTTTAGGTTTCATCAATTGACTAAAATAAAAAATCATAGTCTGAGAGATAGTAATCATAGTGGTAAACCATGTAATAATGAAATTTTATTTATAGGATTCCTAAATCATGACACCTTATTATCAATTTATGACACCTTAGGTTTAACCTAGGCCATCCAGATTATCATCTATTAAAATCCTTTATAATGGTTAACAAATAAAATGTGAATTAACTTAATAATATCCCTTAAGAATGTTAAACTATGTGTGTAATAATAGAACACTCATTATGTACCCTAATGATGGTTGAAATATACTTGTAAATCTCTTTTTGGGGGGTTTACCCTAAGATGAATCTATGCTACAACCTTTTACACTTGTAGTATCTATAAAAGAATGTCCCCAAAAATGAATTTTAGTATTTGTAAAAGAATTTATTGTTAGAAAAAATTCATAATCCTTACCTTAAAAAACATTAGTATTTTATCCTGTACTTATTTGTATCCCCATGGGTTTAAAAAAATTTCTTTTATCCTAATATCTAAATATTCACTAAATATGTCTCTAATACAAACTATAGTAACCTATAATTTTATTACATAGATATCAATAATAATAGATGAATATTAAATATATTTTATAAATACATGCCTAGGGGTGCAAAGTATTAGTGTGTTTGGAGAAGATATACACAATCTTCTTACATCATAAAACATATTCAATATATACCCCAAATATATTTTCAAATAGAACACTTTGTAGATATAATATAACATCTCATCCTAACTAACCACTAAACTGGTAGTTGAACCCTTCATTACATGACCTCAAGTGCATCTCCCCAAATGTCGGAGGCTGCTGACTAGCAGCGAGGAACTATAGTGTGTCATTGGGGAGATTATTCCCTCATAGATCAAAGAATTAATAGTCATATAACTGATGTAAATTATTATTAAATAACATAATCATAGGTAATAAATGACAAAATATTGAAAGTAGAAAAAAAAATAGAATATTATTGGAAGAGAAAATGTAACAACTGAATATATAGTGGTCAACACCAATTCCATATCAAGATTATTGTAATGTTATCTATTACTAGAAGGTACAAAAATTACAATATAACAAAAGGTAATAAAAAACCAATGGAAAACTCCTCAATCATCATAAGTATGAGCCCAATGCTATGCTCCCTAGATCCCATGTACATAGAATAGAACATACAATGAATCCAAAGACCTATAAACAAGAATATCTAATCGAGTTCCAAATTGTTCCCAATAAGGGTGTGTGATATAAATCTCAAAAGTTTGACACTAATAATGTCTATGACAAATCATCTCATGAATTAATCAAATAATCATTGTTCCAACATGTATCAATACATATTAGTAAACAAATTAAATAATAAAAACTTGGTTCGAGTTCCCAAACAGAAACTTTTCCCTTATCACCTTCTTCATCCTAACATGGAAGTCTAAATAGGGTACCTATGAAATCCATAATATGTCTAAAAGGGGTCAATTGATTAAGAAAACCAAATAAAAGTTACACCCCCAACCTTGTGCTTCATCTTGGGGTCTATTTACAAGTCATCATTCAAAAGTGATAGCAAATAAAGGAAAATTTCCCCAAGTGCATAAGCAAGTTCATAATAATAATGAAGGATATGAATATCCTATGAATAAAAAATCCAATCAGAAAATATGTTAAAAACAAAGGTATAGTCATGTGCCTATACAAGGTGATCTAAAAGAATCCCAGTTATCTCAATGGGAATATCCAATTATCCAATACCACCAATCCCATCCATCTAAATCCATATGGAGTCCCTTGTATCACTATGAGGAATGGTAACTTCTGAGTGTGTCCCAGGTGTCTCACATAGGGGACCAATTATCACCCAAGGAATGGCATATCCATATTTCTAAAAGGTTCATCCATGGTCTCCCCTAGGGAACTGGTATCACTTAAGAGTATAATAAACCACTTGGGAATCCCTTACCTAGAAAGCTAAAGCATCTCCCCCAGTACATTGTGGTACAACCACCCGAACACAGGGGGTCCATCCATGAATCCTTAATATAGAACCCATGTTTCCTCCCAGTCCATTTCAAAAGAGACATATCAATAAAGGCATATTTCACAAGGCAATGAATTTATAATATTGAAAACCACTAAATAAACATCGCATGCCATCAAGGGCATGGAAAGATCACAAAATAACAAGTTAGCCAAAGGAAATAATTCAGGCCATCAAAATGGAATAAGGCATTTAGCAAATAATCAATCATGTAACAATTACATGACATTATTAGCATTTTAATATCTTAAGCTAACAAGCTTAGGATATAGATCAGACCACAAAAACAGGGCATAGGAATTAAGAACTAGCCTAAGCAGTGGAATATATATAAATTCACATGGCATCAACATGCCTCAAACCATAGGACATAAATGACATTAAATAAAATAATCTAACAAGATTTCCATGTTAAACTATTTTTTGAGACATTAATATTTATATAAGGCATTTTATAAATTAAAAGCAGATTCCATGGTTTAACCATCATATAAGTGTCAAGACCATTCGATTAATCCATTTAAAGATTGAAACCTTCATCAGAAATCCATTTCATTTAATTCAATCTGATAAATTTTATTAAAACATGTAAAATACATTTATAATGTTCAATGGGAACTTATAAGGTTTCATTGGAAAAAGTGAAATTTTTGACACAGTTAATTCCCATTTAAATCTATTAACCAAGGAAATTACATTCATAAAGATCAAAAGATAGGAATAGAGTCATGGAAACATGTTGTATTCCTACCTGGGAATTTCCAATTTAAAGAGTTCCAACACTAATAATTTTTATTGGGTTAAATTTAATACTCATGTAAAAAGAGAAAAAAATACTAACTTTCCACCTAAGAAACATAACAAGAAGGAAGGAAAGCATAAAGTTCTACTCACCGCTTTTTAGATTGAAGACGGCACATCTCCATTGGGGGGGTTTATTATAAAATCTTGACATTTCGTATCACACAATCATTTATCATATTTTATATTTTATTCATGAATATACTCATTTCATATCTAAGAAACATTAAATATGAAAATCATACTGCATTAATTTAAAACTAAGGATAGTGTGATAAGTAAATTAATTAATTCATTCCTAAAATTAAAGGGCAAAGGAATGGGACCCTACCATTGTAAGGAACCAAGCCGAACACTCAGAACATTATGCTTCAAGTGGAAACCACTCGAATCTGTTGTTACCCCCTTCTATCATATGCATCTCCACATATATATAAGGACACTTATCCCCTATTCACATATTTCTATGGCCATGAATATGTGAAAGGGGGTCCTTAAATATATGCTTATATGCATACATCCATCTCCACTTACACAAGTATGAATTTTAGTAGTATACATAAGAACAACTAGCCATATATATATATATATATATTCACTTCCATGGATGGATATGTATATAATGAGGGAAATTACATAAAAATATGCCTATCGATGCATATGTGGTGAGTCACATTTGACTCAGTCAACTCAAAACCACATGGTAAGGTCCAACTCACTATAGATAAAATACTAGGAACTCTAAATCACCCAAAGAACAAAAAATAAAATTTTTGAAACTAAGCAATGGGTGTAAACCCTTTCCTTGAATAGCGGCGAAAACCCAAATTGAACCAAACTACTTCACCTTCGAAGGTGGTTACTGGAATACACACAAGGGATTCTTAAGAGGCCTTTCGCATACCCTAACATCAAAGGAAACCAGAAAATTGGGTTATCCTCAAACCTATGGTTTCAGAAAAATGAGATAGGGTGACTGGGAGGCAGTAAATCATCCCAAGGAATGAGTAGGTAATGAGATTAGAAGGCCTTACCTTATCAAATCAAATGAGAATCGTGAATAAATTTTAGAGGAAGAGAAGGAAAATAAGGGAGCTTAGGGGAACGTGTGTCACTCATTGGAGGAGACAAGGGAGGGGTTATGCTGTGCTAATGAAGGAGGACACCTTTTTGGGGATTTTTCTTAAATCAAACAAAATAAAAATAATAAAAATATTATTATTATTATTATTATTAAAAAAATCTTTATTTTTTTTATTTTTCTTTTATTTTATTTTTATTTTATTTTATTTTTATTTAATTAATTCAATTAATCTTGTTTTTCAATAGGTACACGACACTTCCGGAACACAATAACACTTCTGACGGACCCCTCGACCTTCATTCAAGTTTAAAAACAAACCATTGAAGGGTTCTAACTCCAAAATTAAGTTTCAAAGGTCAGTTTTTAAAAATGGCTCATCTGGTAAAATAGAAATTCAAATTCCATTGGAATTTTTTTCATTTGATCCAAAACATGTGACATTATAACCTCCCCACCTTAGAACTTCTTTTCCTTGATAAGCCTTCGGTAATAATAAACATATCACCCAAACTACATGGGTCGTGAAGTTTTGTTCAAATAGCCATGTTTTATTTCCAAAACTCCCAACGCACCTTCAAAAATTACTTAACCATATGGAACTTAAGTCATCCCAACTAGAGCCAATTCTAAATTCTCCATCAGAAACACCAAAACAGAGCCTATATGATCTCGTTAAGATAGAGACATGATCATGTCATCATCTCTTTAAACATAAAGACAAAGGTACTTTCTAACTTAGGATTTAGCATTCAAGATGTCTAATTCCATGTCACATAATCCCCACCACTGTAATTTCCTTTCAAATTATGCCCTTAAAAATTTTGAAGACACTCCTGGTGTGACTTTTTTAAGAGAGAGGACATGATTACATCTAAGGTCATATTAGATACCTCATCTAAAGGAAATGGTCAAACCCTAGACTGACCAAACAGAACTGGTCATGCATGATTTTCTAAAATAGACTATCGACCTTTAAACCACACCCACTATAAACCAGCGACATGTTCATAACAATTCCACATTGATCGTACACTTTTAAAAGAGGGTTAATGAGTCGAGACACTCTATCTAATCATTCTCAAGATGCTCATCTTAGATGGTTGGTGCATTTCCAATTGAATTTTGATGTCCTCTCCTAAGGCATCCTGCATTCACATGAACATGTCCACCGAAATACATAACTAACTTTCGGTGATGTTCTTGAACAAGTCATGAAGGAAACCATGCATCCAGAGTGCAACACCAAAAGAGAACCACCCAAAAATCTCCGCATATTTTAAATATTTAGCACAGCATAATACTGACACTCTCTTAGTGTATCTAGAATGATGTCAAGATAGGGGACATTTTCATTACATAAAATATTACACTAAGAGTAGAACAATAATTACTAATAGATCTATCAAACCAATACCTGTCAACTTTCTTTGAAATAAGTTTGGCTTCACCTATCAATGCACCAGCATTAAACTGAACACATGCCTTTACTACCCAAGGTATATCATGATCATTCAACTTACCACCAAAGTCCATCCAAGACAAATGGTGCTTCACAAGGATTTCATACACCACAAACTAGAAAAACGGCATGCTTCCAAGAAAGAACCGACATGACTTAAACTCACCAGTCTCAATGAATTCAGTAAAAACAAACCATTTCCTAAATGGTCCTCTTTGGTTGGTTTCTTTATTCTTGGAATGACAAGTTTATTAAAATTGAAGAGATACCACCCACATTAGGATTTCCCTACTCATTGGAAGAAGATTAAAGCTAGCCACTCACAAGTATTCTAGGTCCAAATTCTTCTTAAATGTACATGTGATCCTTCATCGATTCACAATCATGTACGTTAAGGAATTTGGAACTAAAACCAAAACTAGTATACCAATGTGTCAAACCACCTGAGTCTCAATGAAGTCATCTTGAGCATTAGGATGAACTTGATTCCTTCAATTAGCAGGTCATTCTACTCTAAAGATCACCCAAGACTGTATATAATAGCACAAGGATCAACGAAGAAACAGAAATCAACCAGTTCATTACATCATTTAGAAACTTGATGGGTACCACGTAAATCAACGAATATTACCCCGAGAGTTAGAAGCGAGATGACACATACTGGATACTACCCATAGGCTTATCAACCCTATGAATTTATGTATCTTATAGCCTATGTAGAAAAATAACTCAAGTTAGTTCTATCTCAAATGACTATAAAATAGAACGATGGCCTTATGAGTCTTCCAATGAGAAGAAACAGGTCAAAGAGATATACTAAGTAGTTGACCATGACCGAGGCATGTCTAACCTACTAAAACTGAGCATTAATCAATTCTCAAGACAAAAAAAAAGTATCAAAGATACCATGACCACCCATCTAAACAAGGGTTTCATTTATAAGGTAAGGGTCCTACAAGGTACAATGGCACCCAAATGGCACCAAGCATAAAAAATCTCACAACACTAAAAAGGATTTAAAAATCAAGGGTTCTACCTATCATGACTAGCCCCATGTAAAGGAAAAATCATCAAACTAATCACTACGTTATTCTAAAGAGAATTCACTAGGCTCAAAATTTGATTGCCAAACCATTTCTATAAAATGAATCCCTATAGAGAATGCTTGTTCTTCCATTCCAAGGTGGCTCAAAGAGAAGTTCAAACTACCCTTACATGAGGATTTTAAAAAGAGGACACCACCTAGGGTTCCATTTCCAAGACCTTTAAATTTATTTGTATTTAACCTTTAAACATTTAAAGATTAAAAAAACATTCAGTACCCATTTTAAAACAAAATTATTAGGCACTTAATTTTCAAACAACAACACAATGAAAAATAAGAAATATACATCAACCTTCCTCTTAAAACCATTAGCAATTCATTTATTGACATCTCATCACTACTAGAAAATTTATCGTAATAAATTCCTTTTTCATAGATAAGGATACCTATAAGAGTCCCATTTCTAGTCTCATCAAAATAAAACCCAATAGAATTTACTTATTTTTTGGAAATTCCAAACACGCATACCAGATCATCTCATAAGAATTATTCCTCTAATGAAGCTACTTGCGTCCAATTGTGAATTTTGGCCTTCAAACAATTCATTTTTCATTTTAAATAAACATATTTTACACTTTTATCCATTTAAAACATAACATGGTAGTTACATTTAACATGGGTTTCCTTGTCCCAATTCATGAAGTGATCATACACTTCATATGTTTAAAATTGGCTCCCATTAATAGAAACAAAATAATATTTTCCCATTCCATCAATTATATATTTAAAAAAAAGTGAATCATGACACTATGAGAAACTAACACAGAGAAAAGTGTTGTAATCACAGAAGAATGGCATGTTAAATAGCAAAGGCGTGCTAATTAGTCAAAAAATGGAATATAAACAGCTAAGCATGTTATACAGTCAAGCATGAAATAACACTAAAGGCACACAATAAAATTAGTAGGAAACCTTTAAATGTAACTAGATGGAATAGAATATGCATGACATGTTAATTTATATGTTCCTAGTATGATGCATCTAATGTTTTATCCTTGCCAAACCGGGCCAAGGGTAAAAATACTATAAACTCCCTAAATCCATTAGAAGTGTAAATTATACCTATAAATCAAGGTGGAATCATATCAACTGTAATACAAATAGCATAAAAAAATCCTATATCTGGCCACTGTCATTTCTTCGTATGTGGGGTAATCAGTCCCAAGAATGGCTATTTACCAAGAATTAGCACGTTCATAGTCTTCTGTCTACCGAACCAAAATAGTAATAAAATGAAAAATTAAAGCTCTGATACCACTTTTAACATCTCAGCCTGACTGACCATGAAACCAATAGCCAGACTGGTTTCCACATGATCTTAAGAACATCTCCCCAAACTCCAGAGGTTGCCAAATAACAATGAAGGACTAGGGGTGTTTTTTGGAAGACTATCCCCTCGTAGATCAAAGAATGAATAGTGGTATAACTAATTTAAATAAGTAATAAATAGCGAAATCACAGGTAATAAATTATAATTATGGGAAATTTTTAATAAAAGAGAGAAGTAGTGGAAGAAAAAATGTAACAGCTAAATAAAATGTGGTTAATTCCAATTCCATACCAATATTCTTGTAATATCAGGTGTTATTACAATGTATCAATAGTAAAATATAACAAAATAAAATAAAAAACCAATGTAAAACTCCCCGAGAATCCTAAAAACGAGCCCCATACTATGCTCCCAACCTCTCGTGTACACAACACATCACATGCAATGAATCCAAATACCTACAATAAAGAAGATCTACTCAGGTACCAAATGGTTCCCAAGTAGGGTTTGAGTTATAAATCTCAATAGGATGACACCCATGGTGTCTAGGCCTATCCATCTAGTTCAACAATAAAATAGAAAATGTTCCAATATGTATCAATACAAATTAATAATCAAATTAAATAATAACAACTTGGTTCGGGTTCCCAAATAGACACCCATCCCGTATAACTTGTTTTTTCCTAAGTCAGATGTCTGAAGAGGGTACCTGTGCAATCTATAATATGTATAAAAAAGGACAAGTGATAAAGCAAAACCAAGAAGAGTTATACCTCCAAGATTGTGCATAGACTTAGGGTCTAATTCACAAGTTATCACTCCAAAGTTATATTAAATCAAGGAGAATCATCCTGTGTGCATAAGAAATTTCATAATAACAATGAAAAATAAGCTTCTAATATGAATAAAAAATATAATTATACAATCGGTTAAAACCAGATGTAGAGTATTGTGCCCTTCCAAGGCATTCTAAATGAATCCCAAGTATCACAATAGGAACATCCGATAATTCAATACCATTAATTCTATCCAATGAGATCTATATAGAGACCCTTGCATCACTATGAGTCATGGTAACATCTAAGTCCATCCCAGGTATCTCGCATAAGGGATTGAGTATCACCCAAGTCGTGTTGTAGCCATATTTTCTAAAGGTCCATCCACATTTTCTCCCCTAGGGAACTGGTATCACTCAGCAGTATAACTAACCACCCTGGAATCTCTTTCTTGGAAAGCTAATGCATCTCCCCAAGCGTGTCATTGTATAACCACCTGAGCATGAAAGTCCATCCATCAATTCATAATATTGAATTCTTGTTTTCTCTCAAAAATTTTCAAAATATTCATATCAAGAAAGGAATATATCCCAAGTAAATGCATATATAATATTTCATATCACTAAATAAAAATCTCATGACATTAAGGGCATGGAAAGATCCCAAGATACAATGTAATCCAAATGACACAATTCAAGCCATCGAAATGGAGTAAGGAATTTTTCAAAAAATTAAGAATGTAATAATTAAATGAAATTATTAGAATTTTAATATCTTAAGCTAAAAAAATTTCGATATAAATCAGGCCACTATAGGAGGTAATAAACATTAGTCACTTTCAAAATTAGTGGAATATAAAAAAATCACATGAAATCAACATGCCAAGAACCATAGGTCATCAATGACATTAAATAAAACAAGACAACAAGATTTCTAGTGCATATAATTAAATAAACATGATAGTTGTATTCAATTCAATATAAGAGGTAAATACCTCTTATTAATAACATTATACATATTTTATTCCTTTCCGAAACATTACAATTGAAAAAATTCATTTTATAATTAGAAGTGTAAGGCACGGTTTAACCATCCTATATGTCTCAAGGTTATTCAATCCATCCATTTAAAAGATTCAACCTTCACATGCAATCCATTTCATTTAATTCAAATTGTTAAATTTCATTAAAACATAGAAAACCCATTTATAAGGGTCAATGATCACTTAGAAGGTGTAATTATAAAAAGGTAAATTTCATACATGGTCAATTCCCATTTAATTCCATAGAATGGAAATTTCATTCATAATTCTCAAAAGACATAGAAAGTGTCATGGAAACATTTCATATGCCTACCTAAGTAATTTCCAATTTAAGGAGGTCAAACACTAATAAGGTGTCTTGGGTTACATTTAATAATCATGTCAAAGGGGGCCAACGTACTAACTATTCATGGAACAAACATAACAATAAGGTAGGCAAGCATAAAACTTTACTCACTACTTTTTAGCTTGAAGACAACATGCCTCCATTGGAGGGGTTTTATTATAAAATTATGACATTTCTTATCAAAAATAATTTATCATGTTTAAAATTTCATTCATGAAAATACTCAATTCTTATCTCAGAAACATTAAATATGAAAATAATACTGCATTAATTAATAACTAAAGATAGTACGATAAGTAAATTAATTAATGTGTTCCTAAAATTAAAGGGAAAAGGAATGGGTCCCTACCTTGGGAAGGAATCTAGCTGAACACACAGCACTTAAAGCTTTAAGAAGAAACCACTCAAAGCTGTTGCAACCCCCTTTGAGAAAATGCACCTTAACATATATATATATTTAAGGACACCTAGACCAGATGCACATATTCATATAGCCATGAATCTGAGCAAGGGGATCCTTACATATATACTTATATGCATACACCCGTCTTAACTCATGCGCATATTAATTTTCATAGTATACTTAAGCACGCGCATACCCATATATATATATTCACTTATATGGATGAATATCTATATAACGGGGGAACTTACATATAAATATTCCTAATGATGCATATGTAGTGATTTTCCTTCGAATCTGGTGACTCAAAACCACATGAAAAGGTCCAACACACAACAAATAAAATACAATGAACTTTAAAACACCCAAAGGACACAAAATAAAATGGTATAAGCCAATAAGTGGTTGTAAACCCTTAACTAGGATGCTGGTGGTTACCTGAATCGAAATAAAACACTTCACCTTTAACGGTGGTTGCCTACATACACACAAGAGAGTCCCGAGAGACCTTTCGCATAACCTAACATCTAAGGAAAACTGAAAATCAGGTTATCCCCAACCCTAGGGTTTTTATTGAATGAGATAGGGTGATGGGGAGACCAAAACATAGCACATGGAAAGAGGGAATGAGAGCAAAAAGCCTTACCTTATCGAATTGGATGAGAATCGTGAAGAAATCTTCGAGGAAGAACCACATAAGAAGGGACCTAAGGTGGAGGTTTTTCACTCACTAGAGGAGCACAGGGAGGGGTTTCATCATGATAAGGAGGGAGGAGACCTCCTTTTGGGGGGGGTGTTCTTAAACCTAACATAATAAAAAAATTAATAATAATAATATTATTATTATTACTATTATTAAAACTTTTATTTTTTTTTATTTCCCATTTATTTCTATTTAATTTACTTTTACTTTTATTTAATTAATTCAATTAATCTTATTTTTAAATAGGGAAAAAGAACTTCCAAAACTCAACGAGACTTCTAAGGGACCCCTTAACCTTCAACAAGATTTTAAAACAATAATTTTAAGGGTTCCAACTCTCGTAATTAATTCTAAATCTCAATTTTAAAAATAGCCCATCTAGTAAATGAAAAATTCAAATTCCCGTGGAATTTTTTTCATCATGATAAAAACACAAGACATTGCATATACCCTACTTAAAACCTTTCTTCATAACTTTTATAAATTAAACAAAAGAAATGGTGAGATCATATGCTTAGTAAGGGTAAAAAATGGTATATCGATGACCACAAAAGCATAACATGAGCCTAAGTGAATTAGAACATGAGTTTACCATTTTAAAATCCCTAACCAAAGTATCATATTTCATAAATATGAATCATGGAATAATTCATGGTAGTTCATTATACTTGAATCATAAAGGAATCAAATAACACGAGTTATGAGAGCATGGAATTAGTATAAGACATAAGTTTGTAACAAGTACATAAGCATATAAAAATATTTCCTTAGTATAGGATTATTTTCAAGACTATTATAGTGTATTGGGTTCACTTCACATTTCATCATACTCTTATTCAAGGTTCACTCCCAAGACTATCATAGTGGAAAAAGTCCATTACTAAACTAGGTTTACTCCCTATTTCAGTCCCTATTTTCTTATGAGATATATATCTTCACACAATGAATTAAATGGAAATATAATTCTAGGAACACCTATTACATAATCATAATAAATTCATATTTTTTTCATAATAACATAAATCATTCATCATATATCATTACCTGTGTAAAATAAATAGGTTTCATAAACATTTCAACAATTCATCATAGCATAACTCATGGAAAATAAATGGGTTTCATAAATATCCCAATATCGTAATCATAAACCATCTATAAAAGGGATATGAATGGTATCTTTGTATCATATTCATAGTATAAGTATTATCAAAGTATGTTATCAGAAATTAAAATTACATTAAAATATCTATTTAAATATTTCTTGAGGAAAATACCATTTTCATTTTTGAATAATTTATTTGAAATAAAAAAATCCAAAAAAAAATTGGAACAAATTTTCATTGAAAATAAAAATTCATTAATGTAGATGTATATTAAAATAATTGAGTTTTCATGATAATTATAAATTATACTCATTCCATATATGTTAAAACAATGATTCATTTCACATTTATCGTAAAAAAAACTAAAGTGTCTTGTTCAAAAAATGATAAGAATATTTCTTTTAACCCATTTTTTAGAAAATAAAACATGGGTAAAATGATGTTAAAAAATCAGGGGAGAATATAAATAAAATTTTTAAATATATTTTAAATAATACTTGGACATGGAAGAAAAATTTTCCCAACCAAATAGGAAAGAGAGTATATTTTTATTAAAAACATTTTATCAATCATTTTAAGTACCAATGAGAGAAAATGGTATTATTAAATGAAAATTACATGAATAAACATAGGATAATAAAATTTATGATTTTATTGAGATTTGGATTATGAAATTTCATCATTTTATACTTAATAATAAATAATCTCAATAAACAATGAGATTGTAACATAAAACTCTAAACTCAAGTTTAAATTACTTTGAAAGCTCAATAAATTCATAAAAAATAAAAATAATTTTTTTATAATTATATAAAAAACATTTACACAATTAGAATATCATATATGACCCAATTATATAATTTCAATACCTATTTATTAATAATTTATTATTAAAATCATTATTTCCATGTGTTAACTGTTTCATTTTTCATGAGAGTTTCAGTTTTGAAGTTCTGGTCAATGAAATTTAACCATGGTTCATTAATATAAATAATTTTAATAATGATTAAAATATCATATATAGTCATTATATATATTTATATATATCTATTAAAGGTATCGATAGAAAAAAAAATTACATTGTTCATGGAGACGTTAAGTTATACGTGCACATGAATGTTGTTTTCATTTTCTAATAAAAAGAGGGAAGGAAATATAAATATTATTTTATAATTAAATAAAAATAACTATAACATAAATATATATATATATATATATTAAATCTATCCTTATTATTATTCAAGAAAAACATAAATGAAAAAAATAACATCATTTCGTGGAGGTGGAAGTCCAAATGTATGCACGAGCGACGTTGTAATTTTCCAAAAAATTGGAATGATATAAGGTGGATATGATATTATAATTCCAAAATCATAATTATTTAATAAATATAGTATATAAACTTTAAATTATTCATAATAACCATCCATGAAATATGGTGGTGGAAAATTAATTGTATCACTACATGAAGGTAGTTGTCCACACATATGAACGAGTGATTCCCATCTGATGGAAAAGAGGGTGAATAATGATGGTTCCATAATCATAATAACATTTAAATATATTGGGTATACTGAATTTATTAGTTAATTATTAATACAATTGATTTAGAGGAATTAGAAGAAGAAATAATTTTAAAGAGTTTGGGTAGGATGATTACCTTTTCTTTAGTAGGCCTCCTTTAGATCCTTTGTTAAGGACCCTTATAATGATATTTTAAGAAACCCATAACCTATAATTAGTGGATATGTAATTTTAGAAGATAATGTTTTATGTTTTTGTTGATCTATATCGTTTTAATTGGTGTAAACAATAGAAATTAGGGGCATCCTTTTATAAGTGGGGGAGATGACACACATGGAATTTCTTAAAGGATTAAAATATAATAAATTCATACTCCTGAAAAATGCATCAAAATGGACACAGATACAAATGTAGGATATGATGATGTAAAAATATTTCCATATTGTATTTGGATGAGTTTATTTTGAAAACATTCCCTTAACTATTATTTTAACCCCTAGTAAACTTGTTTTAACCGTAAACCGTGGTAATAAATTTTAATTATTTTTACTATTTATTAGGACAAAAAATTAATTTTACTTAATTAAATAATATTAATTATGCCAATTAATAACATTTATTATATTTTATCAAATTAAATTCACAAAATTTGTTGAATTTAATTTAAAATTAAACCCACAAAATGTGATGAAAATCGGTTTTCCAGAAAAAAAATGTTTTCTTAAGTATAAAACGTTTTTATACCAAAATTTTAAATAAGATTTATTCTAATGAAATTAATTGGATTATTAATAATATAAATGAAATAATTTTAATTTTAAATAATTTTAAAACAAAATTAAACATTTTAAATTCTTAAAATGAAAAGACATTTTTCAATGAAAAATCAGTATTTTTTACTATTCATTAAAAAATAAATCTTTAAAAAAAATAAAAAAAATCACTATAATATAATTTTGAAATGTTTATTAGAAAAAACTATGTTGATTTTATCAGATAAATTTTTAAAATTGTGGAAAATAATTATATTATTTGTTCACAACATAAAATAAAACCATTTTTATGGAAAATATATTTTTAAAGCATATAAAGACTTCACTAAAAATTGAGTGCTAATTTATCAATATATTTTCTTTATATAAATATTTTATACATAATTTCAAATATGTTTTTATTCATATTCATATAACCATTTTAACTACTAGATTATAATGATATAATATATTTCGGTTCATTTAGACATAGGTTTTCATGTATCGTAAGCTATCGAAGAAATAAAATTTATTAGAAGAGAAATATATCATAAAATCTTGGCTGTTATAGTGAAAATATAAGAATAGTTTTTTTGAGTTGTATCCTTATGATATCAACCCTGGGTTTTGTTCTTCATTTCTCATTTAAGTAAATAAGAATTTTATTGTAGGGGACTTTGTGACAAAGTCCACTCATCATGGGGTCATTTGATAATTATCACCTCCACACTAAAAAAGAAGAAGATTAGAAAAATATAGTTTCCAAAGGCACATTGATCAAAGGATTTATTTTTTATTAGATTATTCAACATATTTCAGCACCCTTTTATTCATTATGATTTTTCATTATTGTTTATTTTTATTAATTGTCTTCATGCATGTTTTTTATTTTTATTTTGGTTAAAATGATCTAAGATTTTTTCCCACAAAGGAATATATATCTTGGATATGATTTTATAATGTTGGTTTATTTTTAATTTTTTGAAATTACATCTATTGAAGTAAAATTTAAATTGTATTATGGATCCTTAATCCAATAAATGATTTTTCTACCTCAAGAAATGGACCACGATGAACTTAGGTTATTTTTGTGGTTATATTGTTCAAATTGGTTGATTTGTTTACTAAAAAAGAAAAAAAACACTAATAATATGTTTGGTATGGGTGATTTGATAATAACAATTAGGAAGATTCTGATTTCTTATTGTTTTTTGGTTTTTTTAGTGATATGGGGTGAATTTATATGGTGAGAAATAAATTTATCTCCAATAACTTATTGTAAATCATCCCAAAAATTGAATGATTTTTTAGAGAAATTATTTATTTTATTTTAGAAAATTCCTCATCCAAATTAAATTGAAGAAAATTATATATTTTATTTTATTTTCTATTAG
Organism: Viscum album; assembly: GCA_963277665.1. NCBI lineage: Eukaryota > Viridiplantae > Streptophyta > Magnoliopsida > Santalales > Viscaceae > Viscum > Viscum album. The sequence continues at coordinate 369,071,639 of OY728160.1, read as the reverse complement.
GAATGAGAAAATAATTTATTTCTTATTTCTAATTTAATCAAACATACTATGAATGGTAATATTAGCTTGGTTTTTTTGTTACTTATGAATTTTAATTTTCACTTATCATTTTCCTTTTTAGACATTTCATGTTTAGTTTTTCATATTTATTAATTTATAAAATAAAAAAGTGGAAACATTTTTTATAATGGGAAGTTGTGTTTATAATATGTTTTATTTTTAAATAGACTCTACGTATGTCCATGTAATTAAATTTAAAATATTATATTTAGGATATTACAGGGTTTTGTTCATCAAGTTCTATAGATTTATCTATTGAAACTGATGAAAAAATATAATTGGGCACCCATCCACCACTTTTGATTCTTTATAGAGCCTTAAGATATATATAATAATACATTAAATATTTTAATTCAATAAAAATTATAATTAATTAAAAAATAATTAAATAATTATAAATATTCAAATATTCTCAAATCTATCAATGGGAAGTGCCTATAATCCAAAACCAGAAGAAACCGTGCTCATTTCTATCTTGGGATTCTATTGATAATACCATGTTGTGTAGCGAGTTCATCAGATTACAATGGAGTGGCCCACACTACTAGTAAATCCCTTACAAATCAATCATTTTTTAATTTCTTGATCGATATTCAATTATGTCATTATCCTTTTATTTACCTCCTCATCCCATCAAGTCCTACAAAGACTCACTTTAAAGGTTTCTTCTTCAAGATAAAACACTAAAATATGTCATTTTAATGGAATATTGTATTTCTATATATTTTCCCAATATAAATCAAGGGTGTAATTTCCCTTCTAATAAATAAATTTTTTGATACAGTAGGGGTAGTCAGGGAGAGAGATAAAGAGTAAGATAGAGAAAGATTGGGATTTTCTATTGCAGTTTGGGGTTCTGACTACCACCAAAAATTAATAATGTGATCATTTGTGGGAATGGAGTGAACTAATGAAGTATTGGTAAAGTTTATTATTATCAGGGTGTATTGGGTCTATTACGTAATTTATATTCTACTGGGTTCATTTGTTAATTGTCGCCTCCACACTAGAAAATTATAATATGAGGAAAATCTAGTTTCTAAAGATACTATGGTAAAGGGGTTTTTTTTGAAAATGATTCAAGTTATTGTCACAATCCCTATATTTTATCGTCTTCATTAATTTTTTCATATTTATTTTGAATGAAATTATCCATGATTTTTTCCCACAAAGTAACATGCATCTTGCATATGATTTTATAAGATTGGTTTATTTTCACTTTTTGAAGTTACATATTTCAAAGTTGAATAAAATTGTATCATGGATTCCTTATGCCAATGAATGAGTCTACAACATTAAGAAACAAATCACACTACAAAAAAAGGGCATGAATAGTGATTTTTATAGACTATAATCATTTTAAACCACCACCTAATAGTACAGTTGTGGTTATTAAAATTTATGTGTATTTCACAGTTTCTAATCATTTAGCGGTGGTTTCTTTAATTCCAAAACAATTATGTTATGTGACATTTTTAGATCATTTATAAAAGGTATCATGTTTGGTTAGTGGTGTTTATTTTACTAAAAATTTATTTTGTGTAAATATAAATGAAATGAAACTAACTACCATATAACATATTAGTGGTAGTTTGTTTTAGAGGTGGTTAATCGTAACCACCTCAGAACATATTTTATTTAATTTATTTAGGGTTGATTACAAAAAACCATCACTAAATCATATTTTTTAAAAATATTTAATAAAAACTATAAACATAAAAAAACTAATATAGAATAAACTAAAACATAAATATATGATAAACCCATAATAAATACTTCATTCATCAAAAATAATATATATAAACATCCACAATCATCATAACCTCAGTCTCAATCAACCCAAACATATATCAACCAATACCTCAGCCATCTATATATACATATAAAATAAGTCCAATAACTCATACCCAATATACATACATTTCATGACCTCCACTTCATCTGTCGACCCCCAAATCATCTAATCAACTAAAACCAAACATGTCATCTCGTGAACTATAACAAAAAAGAAAACTAAAATTAAAACTAAACATAATAAATAAGAATTACAGTAGAATAATTGATAAAATTTTAACATGTAATAGAAAATAAGAACTATCACAACTACCTTCTATAGAATTTCATGGACTGGAACAGTCAATATCCTACCAACTGCCACCATCTTCCACCTACAACGAAAACCATAACATTTAAGAAAATAAATGAGAAAGAGAAAAGACACCAATTATATTCAGAATGATACAAATAAATATTTTTATTTTTTTAATCAAAAAGATTACATTTAGACATAAAACTAATAATATATAATTCAAAAAACATTGAAAACATAAAATTTCCAATTTAAGATAAGATTCAACACTCGAAACTGAAAAGGGATTTGTAAATATTCTAATTTGATTCTAAAATGACGTGCTGTGTGCATGAAATTTACTTTGTAAACAAATTTTAAAGACTTTTATGTCACAACATATCCTATTTTTAAAAAACAACTAAATGGTGGTTTTCTCAAGATTCCATGTCAATATGAGGTTATTTTCTATGGTTTGGACCATTTCACGCACGTTTTAGTGTTTTAAAACACTAAAAATGCCTTTATAGTCATCCCAGGAAAACCAAAAATTCTGAATTATATGCCTATGGTTCCTACATTTTTAAATTCAATCTAAAATTGTTGTTCCTTGATTTCAAGGTAATATGACATCGTTTTCCTAGTTTTAACGCCCCGAAACTTGTTTTTAAAGGTATTTGTACATTTATGAAGTGTTTGCTGAGTAATTCCAACCACAAAGTATGTCATATTGACATGTTGTTTATGTTTACATGTCAAAAGTAACTCTACGGTTGTTTCCCCAAGATTACACATCAATATAGTGTTTTTTCTATGATTTTTACCATTCAATGTACATTTTAGTGTTTTAAAACACCAAAAATGCATTTCTGACCATCCTAGGAAAACTGTACTTTGGAATGATTTTCTGTCAGTTTATATATTTAAAAATTCAATCTATGGACATTTTTCTCAATTTTTAGGCCAATCCTATATTTTTCCTTAGTTTTGACCCCTCGACGCATGTTTTTAAATTCTTTTATACCTTTAAATAGTTCTTACAAAGTAATTCAGACCACGTTCCTTGTCAGATTGACATGTTTTCTATATGTACACTTAGAAAATAAGTCATCAGTGGGTTTCCAATGATTTAACATCAATTTGAGGTTGTTTTTTTCATAATACCATTCCATGCACATTTTAGGGTTTTAAAACACTATAAACATTTTTATAGCCTTCTTAGGAAATGCATAATTTAGAAAAATGTTCTGTCAGTTCGTACATTTAAAAATTCAATATTTGGTCATTTTCCCCTGATTTTATAGAAATTCAATGTGGTGTTTTGGTTATAACCCCCGAAAACATGTATTTAATGGATTTTATACCGTTAACAAGTGTTTACTGAGTAATTATAACCACATCGCACAATGGATTAATGTGTTTTCTACATGCACATATAAAGAAATAACTCAATGGTGCTTTTCCCATGATTTAGCATCAATATGAGGTCGTTTTATATGTTTAGACAATTCTATGCATGTTTTGGTGTTTTAAAACACTAAAAACTCGTTTATGACCATGTCAGGAAAATTGTAATTCGTAATGACGTGTAATCAGTTCCTAAATTTGAAAATTAAATATACATTCATTGTCTCTAGATTTTAGGGTAACCCAACATCATTTTCTAGGTTTTAACCACCTGAAACTTGTTTTTAAAGGCTTTTGTACATTTAAGAAGTGTTTAATGAGTAATTATAACCATAATTCATGACTGATTGATGGGTTTCTATATTTAAATGACAAAAAGAACTCAGCGGTGGTTTTACAAAGATTTAAAATCAATATTTTGTCTTTTCTATGTTTTAGAACATTTCACACATGTTTTAGTGTTTTAAAACACTAAAAACACATTTTCATCTATTCGAGTAAGAATATAATTTTGAATAACCTATTTTCAGTTCCTATATTTCAAACATCAACCTATGGCAATTGTCCACTAATTTTAGGGTAATTTGACATAGTTTTCCTAGTTTTGACCCCTTTGAAACTTGTTTTAAAGGCTTTTTACCTTTAAGAATTGTTTATCGAGTAATTTTAACCACATCACACATTAGATTGATGTGTTGTCTACATATACATGTCAAAATTAACTTAGCTGTGTTTTTATAATGAATTCACGTCAATATAAGGTTTTTTTATATTCTTTATACCATTCCATAAACATTTTAGCATTTTAATATACTAAAAACACATTTAAGGCCATTTCAAGAAAATTGTAATTCAGAACGACATGCCTTCAGTTACTATAATTCACAATCAAATATAAAGATGTTTTCCCATAATTTTAGGTTAATATGAAATTATTTTTCTAGTTTTTACCACATGATAACAGTTTTTAAAGACTTTTGCACCTTTAAGAGGAGTTTTCTGAGTAATTCTAGCCACACTGCACATCATATTTATGTTTTTTCCATGAATACACATCAAAAATAACTTATCAGTTGTTATTCCATGATTTCACATTAATCTAAGGTCTCTTTCTATGCATTAAACCATTTCATACATGTTTTGGTGTTTTAAAACACTAAAAACGTGTTTACAACCATCCTTGGAAATCTGTAATTCATAATGATGTTTCATTGGTTCATACATTTTAAAATTCAATCTATATTTATTTTCACTTATTTTAGGGAAATTCAACTTCTTTTTCCTTGTTTTGAACCCCTAACACTTGTTTTTAAAGGATTTTGTACCTTTATGAAGTGTTTGTCGAGTAATTCTGACCACACTACATGTATGATTGGCATGTTGTCTATGCGTACATGTAAATATTAACTCATTGGTGTCTTTCCATTGATTTTACATCAATATGAGGCTGATTACTATATTTTTGACCATTCTATGTTTGTTTCAGTGTTTTAAAACACTAAAAATGCATTTACGACCATCTTAGGAAAACTTTAATTTGAAATGATGTTTCATCAGTTCCTACATATTACAATTCAATATACAATCATTGTCCCCATATTTCAAGGTAATAAAACATCTTTTTACTTGTTTTGACCCCCCCCCCCGAAACATGTTTTTATAGGCTTTTGTACCTCTAAGAAGTGTTTATTTAGTAATTCAGATCACACTGCGGATCGGATTAATGTATTATCTATGCGTACACATAAAAAAACTATTCATCGGTGTTTTCCCCATAATTTCATGTCAATATGAGTGTGTTTTCTATTATTTTGATCATTTCATGCACTTTTTAGTGTTTTAAAACAATAAAAATTGATTTACGGCCATATAAGGAAAAACTGTAATTTGGAATGATGTCTAATGACCCAAACTTTTATATACGGAATTTCTCCCTTCTTATTGTAATTTAAAATGGTATAAATCTCATAAAATCACTTATATACCATAAAAACTTTATAAATAAATAATTAATGAAATAAGAAGTATTTATATATGTTAAGGAACCAATACCGATGAAATAGTATCCTGGACTTAGAAATACAAATATGAACGTTATGAATAGTAAACTAGCCAAATAAATAGTATCCTCACCCATGAAAGTATAAAAATAATTGAGGCATCTTATAAATTAAATAATGGTATAATTATATCATAGTATATGTAAAAAAATGTTTTAAAAAGTATTAATTAAGTGTTGGCATTTATTTAAGTCAAAAATATTTAATTATATTTTTATAATTGATTTAATAATTTAAAATAAAATTTATTTTTATAAAATATATTCATAAATTGATATTTTTATGTCTTATGATTTTATGATAATTTTAGGATACCCTAAGTAATTTTTCATAGGGTTAAAAAATTATTTATAATTTTAAAATATGTATTTTACATGTAAATGATGTTTTTAATTAAAAATTAAATTACTCATATTTAGAAAATTATTTTCATAAAATGGAATTAATTTTTTAATTCTAAATGTCAAAAAAAATTTAGGGTGATGTTTTGGTATTTTTATGAAAAACATGAATTTTTTTTGAATAGTAAAATACGGTAATTTACAGTATATATACATTATAAGTTAAATACATTATTTATTGAGTCATAGAAGATGTAAGAACCATTGGTTCTTACTAAAATTATCTAATGACTGTATTTACTCTAAATAATCAATACTATTACATGTCTTAATAAGAATAATAAACTAATGAATTAAAAAATGAGAAAATTCCCCTCTCCTCCAGGATAAATACCACCCATCACCCCCTCTTCTCCTCACACCTCTCAAGCTCATATAATTTTCTAAATTCTGCCCAAACCACTCCCCAATCTCCTATTCTATGTCCAAGAGCTCTTGGTCTCACCAAAATAACTAAAACCTTTCTCTAAGGAGGTTCTCAAGGAGGATAAATCTAAGAGGTAAAATCCTCTTCCTTTTTTCTTTTAATTTCATTTTAATTTAATTTATTTTTTTTCTCTTATACTCACATTATCTTGTATAAATGGAATGATAACATTAGTATATTTTATATACTGGTATTATATCATTTTAATTTAATATCCATCAATAAACTCTTCCCCCTCTATCATTTATTCAAAAAATGAAATTGTCACCCATAATGGGTCAATTTACCGACATCGTGAGCGATCCACTTTAATTTTCCTTTAATACATTCAATGATGTTAATAAAAACATTATAATGGTCGTAAAAGATTATAAATTTTATGTTACAACCCTCTTTATGTTCTGGAACTAACATATATACATAATACTAAATGATAAAACAAAAGAAATTCATTGTGATCAAAAAACCGCCAAAATTAACCTAAAACATTAATCATTAACTTTTATATAATGATTCATCCTCATACCATATAAATAATTTCTTTATAATATAATTTAAACTTTTTTAATATCATTAATAAAATATAATAAAAAATTAGAAGTATTTATCCGCATTTTACACGAACTTCCATTCATGCATACAAGTGAATCGATCATGAAAACTAAGAAAATGAACACTCCCAAAAAAATGAAATTAAACTCTGTAACTCATAAAAAATCCCATAAATGGACTTAATAGAACTATAATAAATCAAATTCATGTAAAAAATTACAATATTTTTAATTATTGAGTCTAATGTGATTATATAGGGTATTAACATAAAGGAAGATTTCAAACATAATGTAAGGGGAATTCCCAAATCCAAATCCCTTTATTTGGGTCTTCCCTATTTCACCCAATTTTCATTATGGATATTCCTTAAATATCACTAATTCATCATTATATTAACTTTTCTGGGATATACATTTTTTCTACTTAAGTTTTTTAAAAATAAAATGTGTTCATAAAGATCTCTTCTTTCAAAAAAAACACACATTTTACTTCTCGAGATTGTTTCTTATTCGATCATGTTTGATGATTATTATATCAAGTGTGGTTTTCCGAATTTCATTTAGGAACCCAAATTTTATGAATGTATTATTATGAAATGAATCCCATTATTTTTCATGGGTTATTTTATTTTAGATATTAATATATGTTCTATGTGGTATGCATGATAATGTAAATGTTATGATGTTATGGGTGTGCTCAAAATTATATAGCACAATGAAAATGTTATGATTTTATGGGTGTTCCTCGAATTATATAGAAATATAATTCATAAGCTAATTTAAATAATCACAGAAGATTAATTTAATTATGCATGAACATGATGCTTTCTTCTTTCACAACTATGTGGGGTAGTTGGCCACTAAGACATGCTCTTTCATTTTTATGTATTACCACATTCCAAGATTTTTCCTAAATCTTCCTCTCATGATGATAATGATGATGTTATCATTATTCTCACACCATGTTATATTTTTTAAGTTTCTTATAAATCATATTACTAGGCTTTTATCTCACCCATTTCTCTGATGTAAATCCTTAGGTGACTACTTATACTAAAGAGAATTCAAGGGCCAATAAGAAGCTAGAGAAGAAGGAATTTAATAAATGTTTATGTTTTATTTTTTAAATGTTATGTACGGTCCTAATTTTTCCAAGACACTAAACCATTGGATCTTATTCATGTAATGCTTTTATGTTTTTTATCATTTAACTTATTAGATAGTAAGGTAAGAAAAAGAAAGGTAATTATAGTTGGTATCAGAGCACAGTTTAGTTAATTTGGGAATTGTGAAAAGAGAACAGTAGTGAAAACCCTTAATATGAGACTAAGTATAAGTAAGCACCAAGAATATTTGTTTTAGAAAATTATAAACATAGGTATCCCCCAAGATATATACTTAATTTCACAAAAGAATAAATTATTTATTCAACAATTATTAACTTATATTTTGTTCTAACCCTTTCTATTTTAGAAAATGGTGGGAACTTGGAGAAACTGAGATAACAACACATGCATGGGATAATGTAGTGATTACCCAATTGAATTCCCTAATTATTTGGGGGTGCAGTTCAAAATTATATGGCAATGCTTACCCAGTTGTCTTCGGTTATGAACAAAAACCTAAATAATGTGGAACATTTTCCTTCACCTAAGAGGGAGAAACTATCTATAGAGTGTTTTATGTAGAAACAACCACTGACGTTTAGTGGATCTTCTTATCCATTAGTCACATAATAATGGGTTAAATAAATAGAGAAAATATTTTTTGAACATCACCATTCTGAGACAAAGAAGTTGACTCTTGTTGTTTATCATCTAGATGGAGTGGTTGATCAGTGGTGGGATTTCATTAAGAATGAAGTTCCCAATCAGGATCCAAGTATCACTGAGAGGGGGAGGGGTGAATCAGTGATATCTTTTTCTTTTTAAGTTTCCCCTTTTTGAATCAACCTTCGCCTCCTGTTAAAGAGTTTCTCCCCTGCTGAACACACACATCCACAGGAACACAAGATTAACAAGGTTCACCACTCAACAAGAGTAGCTACGTCCTTGGTATGGTACGGAAACAATCTAGTACCACACAATCCACTAGAAAACAATCCTTTGATGTGGAATACAACGAGTAGGATATACCCTTACACTCGTGCAGCACTTTGAAAAAAATCCAATAGTGTGTGTGCTCCCTCTTAGCACAAATAGGGTAACACAATGTTTCAGTGATTCTTTACAATTGAACAGATGTATTCCTTGAAGTACAAATCTTCACTTTATTACCCAGAAGCCGGTAAGAACTCTCTTGCGCACAACTGAATATGTGCGAAGACCCCAAAAATTTCGCGCAACCTTTAGAGTGCCTTGCGCGCAATTCAAATGGCTTGCGCGTAAAAAACCCCTTTTGGCGCAAAAAACGTTTTCGCGCAACTTTCCCTTTTCGTGCAACTTTTTCTCTTTTCGTGAAACTCACTTAGCGTATAATTTACGCGCACCAGAGCCCGGGATTTCTTCTAAGTTTCGAGAATTTACAAATGAGAAGTGTTAGCCTCATATTTATAGGCATTTTTGACCCCGCGCAAAAAACACTAATCCGCGCGTAAAACCTCCTCCATGCGCGTAAAAACTCTTTTATGCAACATCATATTTCGCGCCATGCTTCAATATTTCGTTCACCTCATGCCTTTGCCATTTTTCATCCTTCTAAGCATGAAGCACCAATTGTGCACAAAATTCGGCACCGCATTCCATATTGCGCGCAACCCCAATCTTTCCTGCGACATCAGATTTCGCGCACTACTCCAATCTTTCGCACATTTTATTCCTTTGCCAATTTTCGAGATTCTGATCTCGAAACACCTTTTGCGCGAAAACTTCGTTCCTCAATTTCACGCACCATGCCAATATTTCGCGCAAACTTCATTTTTCATACAGCCCACTGATATTACGCGCACAACTTTCTTTTTCAAGCATCCCGCTGATTTTTCGCGCAACCCGCTACTATTTCGCGCAACCCGCATATATTGTGCGCACCACTTTATTTTTGCGCACAACATGCCTAAATATCCGCACACTCCATTCCTTTGTCATTTTTCAATGTTCTGCCATTGAATAACTCCTTGCACGTGAAAATATAAACCATCTTCAATCTTGCGCGCAAAATCCATTGCCAAGCACATTTCTTTATCTCCCGATTTTCAGGCCCTAAAATTGGGCAAACACTGGAAAACGGCACCACCTTAAACTGTGATTTTCTTCCATCCCTAGATTGTCTATTGCTTTGTAATTTTATCTCTTTACTGCTTCCCAAAACCATTTTTCTGCTCTTATCACGAATCCCACTATCGTGATATTTATCCTTTGATAAATCAGCTTAAGCATCGTCAGAGTTGCAATGGGAACTGAAACTTCCCTATCCCCCAACAACATCATTCCTCCCAATAAATACTTTATATGACTGGCATCATCATTTCTCCCCCTTTACTTCATAAGGCTTGCATCACAAGTTCTACTAACTCATGATATGTGTGAAATACATACCAGCAAAGCATCGTCTGATTTAATAGTCTAAGAGAATTGCTCAAGTATGAAATCTGGTGCTATGATTCCATAACAATTCTCAAGGCAACCTCACTTCGGCCAATATCCACAAACTTTTTAGTCCTTCATATCTTTCTTCATTTTTATCAGCATTGACAACTATTGACAACAAATACAATCTTCATACATAAAGTGGTCCCAACAAAGAACACCAAGTCAAAGGATTAAATTGAAGTGATGGTGTGGTAGGACTTTAAGACAATGTTTCTTAGTAAGTATTTTCCTTGACCTCTTCATAAAAACATGGAGAGGGAATATATAGAGCTATAGAAAAAGGAAGGTGAATCGATAACGGCCTACTAAGAAAATTTGACAAGGATTTCAAGGTACACTTTGGGTTTTTTATCAATAATGGTAGAAAAATTTGATAGATTATTTAGTGGTTTAAAAAAAACATTCAAAAGTATCTTGAAATTTGATACTTCTTTAGTTATAAAGAAATTGTTTGATGTTATCTCAAAGTAGATATGGAGTCTAGAGAGTGGTCCCATTGTTATGGTGATAATAAATGAAAGATGGAGTTTCAAGATAGAGGATATAATTAGAAAGGTGGAAAGAAAACTCAACCACCAACATGTCAAAAATGTGGGAATAATAACCATAATAATTTTCTCAAAGGGATGGGAAATTATTAAAGTATGGGATAAAAGGCCACCAATCTCATAAATATTGAAAATACATGAGGAAGCAGGACAATGTGGTGAAGCACAGGAAATCACCACCCATAGTCCAATGCTACAACTGAAGGCAACAAGGGCACTATGTAATCCAGTGCACTAAAACTTGAGTCCCAGAGGGTAATCATCATCAATATAAACAAAATAAAATGGATCAAGGAAAGGATTGTTTTATCACTACTGCTTAAGTGGATCAAGAAAAAAAAGTCGTACAAGGTACATTTCTTTTTAACTCAAGAATAGAAACAATTTATATTTGATTATGGTTCTATACATTATTTTATATCTTGCAAGTTTGCTAGAACTATTGAATCTAAGTCCTGAAACTTTGAAGTAGATATATCTATGAAAATACCATGTGGTTCAAAAATTTCATCCCATGTGCTGGACTCTTATCCAACTGGAATATGTGGAAAGATTCTTCAAGTAAATCTCATGATACTTCCCTTGGTGAAATTTTATGACATAATTAGAATGAATTGACTCTCATTATATAGGGAACATATAAACTACTGGGAAAAATAAATATATTTTCATATTCAAAACCATCCCATGCTCATTTACAAATATAAGAAATATCATGAATATCCATTAGAAAATACGTCAACAGTGTGGGTATTGATTCCCTTTGAAGAATCATACCTCTCCCAAATTTTTGTGTCAAAGGAAGGTATCAAACTAGGTAAAATGCCTATTATGAGGGAATATAGTGATGTATTTCCTGAAGAGTTACTCAAACATTCCCCAGATCATGAGGTAGTGTTATCAATAGAACTCATACTAGGAGAGACTCCTATATCACAATATCCTTATAGGATATCCTCTATCGAACTAGAGAAGTTAAGAAAACAACTACAAGATTATATTTATAAAGGGTTCATATTCCCTAGTGCATTACCTTGGGGTGTGCCAATGCTCTTTGTCAATAAGAAGGATGGATCAATGTTGATGTGTATCTATTATTGAGAACACAAAAAGATCACCACAAATAAGAAGTATCCTCTCCCAAGGATTGATGAATTGTTCGATCATCTACGAGGACCTCATTACTTCTGAAATGTGAATCTTTGTTCTCGTTATCATCATCTATTGGTGAAGAAAGAATATATTAATAACACTTCCTTCTATAAAAGTTATAGGCACTATGAGTTTTTGGTGATTCCCTTTAGAAATACTAATTATCCTACAATCTTCATTGATTTTATGAATATAGTCTTTAGACATTACCTTGACAAATTTTTGGTAGTGTTTATTGATGTTATTATCATATACTTTAAGAGAAAGGAGGAATATGAATAACATATAAGGCTTTTGTTGGTTATATTAAGGAAGGAGAAGTTGTATTCCAAGTTCAAAAAGTGTTACTTTTGGATACATAAAGTCACATTCTTGGGACATGTGATCACAAGTGAGTGAATTTATATAGACCCTTCAAAAACAAAGTTAATTCAGAAATAGACCTAAACTTCTAGTGTCATAGAAATCCACAATTTTCTTGGATTAGCAGAGTAATAATGATGTTTTGTGAGAAATTTCTCATTATTTTCTAGCCCTCTAACTAAGTTAACAAGTAAAGGGGTAAAGTATGTATGGATAGAAGAATGTGAGTAAAGATTCAAAGATCTAAAGAGAAGGTTGATCACTACACTCGTACTCACATTACCAAAAAATAGAGAATGTTTGTTATATATAGTGATTCTTCTAAGAAAGGGTTGGCTTTTTTATTTCTGAAAAATGATAATTTTATGGCCTACACCTTACGAAAGTTGAAGATATATGAGAATAAATATCTTACACATGATCTGGAGCCACTAGCTTTGATTTTTTCATTGAAAATATGGAATCACTACCTCTATAGTGAGAAGTGTGACATATATACTGATCACAAGAGCCTAAAGTATATATTCACGAAAAAGGAACTCAACATGTGTCAAAAGATATGGTTATATCTAATAAAATTATACAATTTCTCTATTCACTATCATCTCAGCTAGGAAAACAAGTTAACTAATGCTCTTAGCTTAAAAGGACCTGCTACTCTATCTATGACGTGGATTTATAAAGACACTATCTTTATGGATATGTAAATGATGGATTTAGAAATAATAACAACAGGGAATAAATCCTAATTTTCTGAAATTATTTCCCAACCATCGATCCAAAATAAGATTAATGAGGCATAAAGGGATATGATTTATATTTACAAAAGAATGTGAATATAGTAAAGGAAGGGAATATACAAGAGTTTCATATTGATGATGACGGTGTGATTCAGTTTGGAATGAGTATTTTTGTGTCTTTATCACCTAGGATAAAGAAGGAGCTATTTGAAAATTCACATATCTCAAATTTACCTATCCATCCTGAGAGTACCAAGATGTACAGTGATCTCTGAGAATACTGCTGGTGGGATAAGATAAATAATAATATTGCTGAGTATATCTCAAGGAGCTTGATATGTCCAAAATTTAAATCCATGTGGCATAATTCCAAAGGTATGATGCAACCCTTGACTATACCCATGTAGAAATTGGATAATATCACTATGTCCTTTATCACGGGTCTCTTGAATACATATAAATGAAATAATGTGATATGGGTTGTGGTGGACCAACACACCAATACTTCCCACTTTATCGCTATTTGGGAAGATATCTCACTTGAGAAACATCAAAAGATATATGTGAAAAAATTGGTGAGACTGCATGGTGTTCCACTCTCAATTATCTCTAATCGGGATTTCAGGTTCACATCTAAATTCTAGAGGAGTATTCAATATTATTTAAGTACTGAATTAAATTTCATCATAGCATATCATTCCCCAAACTAATGACCAATATTAAATAACTATTCAGACTCTTGAAAATATTCTAAGATCATGCTCTTTAGAATTAAAAGGTGGATGGGATCAGCATCTTCCATTGGTTGAGTTCACATACAGAAAAAACTTCCAATTGAGTATTCAGATGGCTCTATATGAAGCTCTGTATGGAAAGTGATGTAGAAATCTAACCTGTTAGGATGAATTTTGTGAAATAAATTTTCTTGGACCTGATCTTGTGCAATAGATAGTAGATAGGGTCCAATCCATCTATAAAAATATAAAATCATCTCAGATTCATAAAAAATATATATGCTAACAACCATCACGGACATGGGGTTCGACGTTGGAGAGAAATTATTCCTTCGAATATCATCATGGAGGATAATTATGAATTTTGGAAAGAAATAGAAGCTTAGCCCAAGGTATATTAGCCACTTTAATATTCTCATTTTCTTAGGAGATGTGGTCTATCATCTTGAACTTCCATAGAATATGGCTCTATTTCATGATGTTTTCTACGTATCCCTCCTGAGTAAGTGCATACCAGATCCCTCACATGTACTGGACTCAAAGGTGATGTAGTTATAAGATTATATCTCTAATGAGGAGCATCCAGTAAAGATCTTGGACTAGATATATAAGGTTCTATAAAACAAGACAACCTAGCTTTTCAACGTGTTGTGGAGGAATAATAATTATAAATAAGAAATGTGGGAACCAAAGGACATGATAAAGGAGAAGTTCCCTAACCTGTTTATGTAAAATTTTATTTTTAGAAATTTCAAAAGGGGGGAATAATGTAACGACCCAAGCTTTTATAATTGTAATTTCTCCCTTATTATAGTAATTTCATATGTTATAAATCTCATAAAATAACTTCTAGACCATAAAAAACTTTATAAATGAATAATTAAATAAATAAGAAGTATTTCTATAAGTTAAGGAACTAATATCGATGAAATATTAACTTGACCTTAGGAATAGTGATACCACCCTTATGAATAGTAAACTGGTAAAATGAATAGTATCATCACCCATGAAAATATAAATAAAATTTAAGCATCTTATAAATGAAAAAATAATATAATTTTATCATAGTCTAAGTAAATAAATGTTTTAAAAATTATTAATTAAGTATTGGCATTTTTGTAAGTCATAAATATTTAATTACAATTTTTTTGATTAATTTAATAATTTAAAATAATATTTATTTTCCTAAAATATATTCATAAATTGATACTTTTATGTCTTTTGATTTTATGATAATTTTATGATACCTTAAGTAATTTTTCAAAGTGTTATAAAATCACTTAAAATTTTAAAATCTATATTTTCCAAGTAAATGACTATTCTAATTAAAAATAAAATTACTCATATTTATAAAATTATTTCCATAAAATGGAGTTCATTTTTTAATTATACACATTGAAAAATTTTTAGGGTGAATTTTTGGTATTTTTATGAAATACATGAATCTTTGGTGAATAATAAAATATGGTAATTTATAGTATATATACAATATAAGTAAAATACTTATTCCTTGAGTCAAGGATGATGTAAAAACCATTAGTTAGTAATGAAATGATCTATTTAATTTATTTATCATCAATAATTAACACCATTTATTTTCTTGAGAAAAAATAATAAACTACTGAATTAAATAATCAGAAAACACCCTGTTCATCCACTATAAATATCACCCCTCACCCCTATTCTCTTCACACCTCTTAATATCTTATACTTTTATAAATTCTAAAATGACCTCTCCCAAATCCTCTCTCTTATTACTATGAGCTCTTGGTCTCACAAAATACAAAAACCTTTCCCTAATGAGGTTCTCATGGAGGATTGATCCTAGAGGCAAAATTCCCTTCCTTTTTCTTTTAATTTCGTTTCAATTTCATTTATTTTTTCTCTTATACTCACCTTATATTATAAAAATGTAATTATGACTCCATTATGTCTGATATAATGGTATTATATCATGTTAATTTAATATCCATCAATAAAATCATCCTCTATATTTTATTCTAAAAAAGGAATTATTGTATGTCATGTGTCAATTTACCGACATCGTGGGCGGTGCACTTTAATTTTCCTTTAACCCCATTAAGGATGTTAATAATAGAATTATAATGGTTTAAATTGATTATAAATATTATGTTAAAACCTTATTTATGTTATATAACTAACACATATACATAATTCTAAATGATAAAACAAAACTAATTCATTATGATCGAAAAACTGCCAAAATTAACTTAAAACGTTCACTGTTAACTTTTATCTAATGATTCATCCTCGTAACAAGTAACCAATTTCTTTATAATATAATTTAAAATTATTTAATTCCATTAATAAAATATAATAATTGTTCTGGATATTTATCCGTGTTTTACATGAACATCATTCATGTATATAAGTGAATTGATCAAGAAAACTAAGAAAACAAACACTCCCGAACAAAGAAATTAAACTCTATAACTCATCCAAAACCCATAAATGAACTTAATAAAACTATAATGAATCAAATTAATGTATAAATTTTTCTTGATTTTTAATTTTAAAATCTAATGTTATTATATAAGATATTAACGTGAAGGAAGATTTCAGACATAGGGTATGGGGAATTCTTGAACCCAACCCTCTTTCTTTTGGTTTTCCCTCTTTCACCCCATTTTTAGTATGGATATTCCTTAAATATAATTTATTCATAATTATCTTACCTTTTCTAGGATATAAATTTTTTCTAATTATTTTTATAAAAAATAAAATATTTCCAAAATAACTCTTCTTTCAAGAAAAACACCTTTCACTTATCGAGATTGTTTCTTCTTCACTCAAGGTTGATGATTCTTATATCAATTATGTTATTACCTATTTCATTTTTTAACCCAATGTTTATGAATTTATGATTATGAAATTAAACCCAATTCTTTCTGTGGGTTATTTTATGTTCAATATTTATATATGTTCTATGTCTCATGCATGATAATGTAAATGTTATGATGTGATGGGTGTGCCTGAAATTTTATAGCACAATGAAAATGTTATGATGTGATGGGTGTGCTCAGAATAATATTACTCAAATGCATTGGGTAATTTTAATAATCTCATGAGATAAATTGAATTATGAATGAACATAATTCTATCTTTTTCATAACTATGTGTGGTAGTTGAGAACTAAGACATGATGTTTCATTTTTATACATTTTCATATTCCAAGACTTTTCTTAATTATTCCTACATTTATTATAATGATAATGTTATTATTATGCTCACCCCATATTATATTGTTTCATGTTATTATCTATCCTCTTACTGAGATTTTATCTCACCTATTTGTTTGATGTATATCCTTGGGTGACTACTTATACTAAAGATAATTCAAGGGCCAATAAGAAACAAAAGAAGAAGGAATTAAATAAATGTTTATGATTTATTTTGTAAATATTATGTAGGGTCTTAATTTTCCCAAGACACTAAACCTTTTGATCCTAGTCATGTAATGTTTTTATGTTTTTTATCAATAAATTATTTAATATTAATATAAAAAAATTTGGGCTTCTATAGATGTGTCATTAGTTCCTATATTTTACAAGTCAATCTACAGTCATTGCCTCCTGATTTCAGGGAAATACAACATTGTTTTCCATATTTTTAACCCCTGAAACTTGTTTTTAAAGGATTTTTTAACCTCAAGAAGTGTTTACCAAGTACTTCTTCCCACACTACATGTCGTATTGACATATTTACTACCCATACATGTCAAAAACAACTTAGTACATGTTTTCACATTAATGGATGTGCAATAAAACTATTGAGTGGAAGTTATCTATATTCTTTTAGAATCTCCAATTTAGTTGGTGTTAATTTTAAACCCTTTCTAATTGTTCATCCAATAGTTGGAAACACCAATGACTAATTTTCAATAATAAAATTAGTGGATATGTCATCATCACGTCCAACATGATTGGATCTAGTCTCAATATCATCCAAATACCTAGAACATAAAGTCAATAACTCTTCAGATATGCAATGTTCATTAATACAACCTTCTAGTTGAGATTTATTCCTTACATGTGATTTCAAATGAACTTATTACCTAATGAAAAATAATTAGAAACACATTACAAAATATATGCAATGTTTTGATAAAATTTAATTCTCTAATGAAAATAAAAATAATATTAACACACCTCTCATTTGGATACATCCATCAATAGTGTCCTGGTCTACTAAGCTTAGCTTCTTCGAAAAAATGAATAGTCAAATGAATCATTACTATAAATAATGAAGGGGTAAATAACATCTCAAAATGACAGTATAAAAAAAATTATTAATTGAAGTTTATAAATCTCAGTTGGATTTAGATTTTTTCCAAAAATCTCTCTGAAAAGGGTAAAAACTAAACTATAACCACAATTACTTTTTTAGGTAAGGTATTATGCAAATCCAATAAAAACAACTACTCTATAAAAATATGTGAATCATAACTTTTCAATTCATGTAATTTTTTTTATTTTAAGTCAATGCACCTTGATATGTTAATTGAATATCCATATAGAACTTTTACATTATTTAAATTTCAAAGTAATACATCTTTCCCATGATTTCTCATTGTTAAAATAAATGAATGATACTTTCCATTATAATTTTCGCACAAACCATGATTTATATTAATTTACTCTAAATCCTTAAGAGCATTAAGGTGGTCCTTCAATTTAACCTACTAATTAAGAACTATAAAAATTACATTATCACATATGTTCTTCTAAATAAACATTATGTCATGATTATGATGTACCAAATTAAACTCACCATAAATAATTTTGACAAATATATTCCTTTTATTCCCTTTTTGTGTTCCATCTTCTTCAGATAATCTACCTCACACCCTTTTCCCCCTTCTTTATACTGATGACATTTTCAAAATTCTTCGGTGACATTAATTAATTGTCCCATGATTTTTGAACTAGATAACACCTGTAGTGACATTATTATTTCAATATATCCATTTAATCATGTCTTGTTAAACCTAAATTTATTATAATCATCAAGAAATCAACGATAATTCATAAAACACCATTTTATACTATAAGGTAATCATTGAGGTTAAAAATCAAAATTATAAACTCGACAAGCCAAACTAGTATGAGTGTTTCCACTAGGTAAATTTTCTAGTCCAAGGAAGCTAATTATTTTCCACATTAAAGTAGTAAGCATTTTTAATAGTCGTCTCATTTAAGCGTCATATGTTTCCATGCCATTATCCCGTAATTCTCATAATTCTTGGATTAGATTTTCAAGGTTTACATCAATGCCATTTCCATGCATTTTTCTTCCAGGAATAATCATCAAAATAATAAAATAAGTATTTTTCACACATATATATGGAGATTGATTATAGGAGATCCAAAAAAAACTAGCCAAATTATATAATTAGTACTTAAGGTACCAAAAGGGTTAAACCATTATAATCCAATTCCAAATGTACACTCTTAATATCTGAAGAAAAATATGGATATAGAAAATCAAACATCTTCAATGATGTCACATATTTTTTATGTCTCATTAATCCAACATTACAATCCTAATCATGCTACTTCAAGTAGTATATAGTCTTAGAGCACATGAATAATATTTTCAAGTATGGTTTTAGAGAAAAGTGACACAATACCTTTACAGGAGTTTTCTCCTTTTGTTTCTTCTTATAGTTCCATTGATTTATATTCTCATTACTGTTAATTAACTTTCATTAACATGTAAGACATCTTATGAATTATTCTCTATCATGCTTTTATCACCATCAAAGAATGAAATCATTGGGTATTGCATGTATCTTTGAATAATCAATTTCATGTTTTTTGGTGACTTTATTCAACTCATATAATGATGCAAGGATCTTAGATTCATTAAATTAATCATAAATAAAGTATATAATTATTGGTATTACTTTGTTAGTAATTCCATAAAGACACTTGATATGATAAAACTTAACTAGAAAAGATAACTTTGAATACTTGGAACACACTTCATACAATTATTGTTCTTTACCTTCAACTAATTCAGAAAAACATTTTTTTCATTATTGTTCTAAGAAATATTTACCTTATCATGATAAACTGAATGATATATTGATCTATTGAAATATTAGACATTTTATTTTTCAAACCAAATTTTTCTTTAATAAATTTTTATCTAAATTCTGTTCTTATGATTCACTCTATATTTCATTGATAGTATTGTCATTTTTTTTACTTTCTATAACATTTGATTCATCATGGAAAATCCAATATACATATAGATCAAAAAATTGTTTCAATATCAAATGCTCATATACTTCGATTTTAATCAATCATTGCTTGAATTTATAGTCAAGACACATACATTTTATTCTACCATCCACTGATCTGTTTTCAATTTCATAATCTTAAAATTCTTTCAAACCCTCGGTATACTAATGTGTGTTTTGAGGTAAATCAATCCAAATTTCTTTTATAGGTATTGGATTGTATTCTCCTTATACATTTAGATATAAAGATATAATTTTTTAATCAAACAGGTATAATCAAAATTAAATATCACCCAACTTCTCCATTTAATCATTAATAAAAACATTAATATAGAATGGGATGAATCAAATAATAAAAAATTTCTTACTAAACTTTTAATATAAAAATAGTAATAAAATAAATTATTATTTTTCTCAAACATAGACGAATAATGACATAAATTAGAAGATCACAACCTTTTAGCATAAAGGAAACCCATGAAATTTATAAAATATATCAAATATGGCTTCTTAAATTAATAGTTTGAAGATAAAGTTTCTTTCTTAGTAAACATATAATTATATATTCTTATATATTTTCTTTTTATTTTCTTTATTTTTACTATGGTAACATATTTTTACCTATACAAATTATGTTTTACTAAACATATAAAACAACCCCTATAACTAAATTTTTGTGTGTTCATACTTCCTTTTTATGAATTTATTATAATGAAATTTATAATCATGATAAAACATAAATTTAAAATAAAACATTTTATATATTGAAAAATTATTTTCTATAGAGAAATTATATTTTTACTCTTATTTTTTCATAATTTTATAATGAATTGATTACAAATAAAATATATTTTAATACAATCATATATTTTTTTAAACATCATTATAGTGTCTTTATTTTAAATATATCAATATTATTTATTAGTTAAATGTTACAAAACATTAATAAAATAATTCTAAAAAAATAATATTTTTATCATTATCTTGGTCATCAACATTAATTATAGTAATTATACACTTATTCTCAAAAAAGAAACTAAAATTATTACATAATATGATAATATTTATCTAAAATAAAATTTACATTTTATTGATATAATTTCAATAGGTGGAGAAAACTATTTTTTTTAATTTAATCGACTAAGTAAATATTTTTATTAAAATATTATATATGTTTAAAGAATTATATAAAAGTGTTTTATAAATGCAAAAACGTATATTTTTTGATTTATTATATATTTTTATTAAAAATATAATAATTTTTCCAAAAAAAATAATCCATTCTTTCATTATAGTAATGTAATTAATGTAAATGTTTAAGAAATATTGTTGTTTTTTACTATTTAGCTACCAAACAATTATTTATGAAAATTATAAAAAAATTATTCATAAGATAATGTTGACATATTGAATCAAAAAATGATATTTATTTTAAAAAATTAAAATTAATAATATTTATAATATAAATTTATAAACAATAAAATGTGTCTTCATAGGAAAATTATTGTTACAAAAATATTCAACTCTATTTGAGATCACTATACATCATTTATACCTAAAATATTCAAATCTATATGTCTACCATGTCTGTAAAATATAACACACCCCCTTCTACCACTATAAAGGATGCACCCAAAAGAAAACCTTCTGTTTAGGCTATACATAGTGTTTATATTTCAAATTTTAAAGCTTCCATGGGTTCATTAGAATAATTCTGATGAAATAATGATTATTTGTAATTAATGATAAAGGGGTAAATTGTATTGGCCCTCAAATATTCCCAATTTATTAATTTTTTTATTGTATAATGAAAATTTTTATCTATTATATGGAATTATATATCAAATTATATCTATCTAATTAATCCATATAATTAATAGCCTATAAGTTTAGTAACCGAAGATATACCCATAGCACCCTTAACACCCATACCCTATTCTGTATAGAAACAAACTCCCTATGAGGGAGTTTTCTAGGAGAAACTACAAAAGGTAAAAACTACAATTACCAATTCACTAACCAATAAAGTGTAATCTATTACTATGTATATATAAAATCAGAAATATGGAGAGAAATTTCAAGAAAATAACACCATGATGAATAATATACTTATGGTGATTATGGGGGGATGATTCAACCTTTAAGGTGGGGTTCTACATTACCTTTGAGGAGGGGATCTGAGCCAGGTAGAGGGATATCTGAGGGGGGGTTGTGTCCCACTGAGGAGTGGAACTGATCTAAGGAGATAAGGTTTAGAGGGGGAGTCTATGTCCCTAGTGAGTAGTGGAACCGAGAGGGGGTCGTAGGGCTCAGGGTTTCTCTTAAGGATGGAGGTAGGTTGGAGGGGTGTGGTAATGGGGTTTTCTAATCAGGTGGTAGGTTCAGGGTCACCATTAGGGAGGGGAGAGGATCATGTCAAGGGGGGTAGGGGATGGGATCATGTAGGGGAGGTGATGGGGAGGAATTATGTATTTTTTATTACATTAGGAATTATTTGAATTGTAACCATTATTAATTGTTAAAAAAAATATAGTCGTGGTTAGATTAAACCGCCGCTTTATTATATATTTTTCACAGGATTTATTTTATAGAGGTTACTAGAACTGTCACTAATAAACCACTATTAATAAGTTCTTTTTGGTAGTTTCATGATGAAATCTAGTGATATTTTTGATAATGTGGTACAAAATGGGAGATTATTTTACTAACCCGAAAAAAACACTAACACTATGTTTAGTAGAGGTGATTAGAGGAGAATAGATAATAAATAGGGCTATCAAAATTTATTCTTATCAATTGGTTTTATTTAATGATATAGGGAGAAATGATATGGATAGAAATTAATTTATCCCCAATAACTTATTATAAATATTCCCAAAAATTGGAATGATTTTTTTGAGAAATAATTTAATTTATTTTACCAATTTCTTCTTCTAAAACAAAATGGAACTAAATTATAATTTTTGGTTTATTTTCTTTTATAAATTAGATAATAATTTATTTATTATTTATAATTGTTTTATAAAACATACTTTTAATGGAATGATTATATTGGTTTTATTTTTTGTTACTTATGAGTTTTCTTTTTCATTTTTTCCTTTCCCTTTTTTAAATTTTCATGTGTAGTTTTTAATCTTTATTTATTTTTAAAAGAAAAAAACTAGAAAAATGTGTGATAATGGAAGTTTTTTTATACTATATTATATTTTTATATATACTATATATATTCCCACACCATTAAATGTGAAATATCATCTTTAAGAAATTATAGGGTTGTGCGTTCTTCAAATTTATCCATTAAAATCAATGAAAACCCATAATTGGGCACCTATTCACCACTTCTAATGTACCCTGGATCCTAATAATATTAATATTAATGAATTTCATATTTTAATTCTATAAAAAATAAATAATAATAATACTAATAAAAATAATTCACTATATTCAAATGTGAACATGTTTTTAAATGAAAAATGTCTACAGAATGAGACCAGAAGAAACAGTGTTTGATTATATCTTGGGTGAATAATGGTAACACCACATATCATAATGGTTGAATTATATTACAATAGATCCATAGTAACTACTGATAAACTCCTACTAATCCATAATTTTTAAAGTTTCTAATCATCATTTAGTTTCATCTTTATCCTTTCCCCAGCCTCCCAATCCCATTGAGTCTTGTAGTAACTCATTTCGAAGGTTTATTCTTATAGAAAAAACCCTGTAATGTGTTATTGTAATAGAATATTACCTTTTTAATATTTTCCCAAGATAAAGTAGGGGTGGAATTTCCCCTTTTATAAATAAATTTATCAGTACTATAGGGTGGGTAAAATAAATATAAAGAAATAGAAGGGTTTTTATTGTGCTTTGGGGATTCTGTTTCCACCAAAAATCAATAGTTTGATCATTGATGAGGATTAAGGTATCCAAGGAAATATTGGGAAATTTTGTGGCTATCCTAGTTTATTGAGACTATTGATTAATTTATTTTCTTTTAGGGTCGTTTTATATTTATCAACGCCAAACTAAAAATAAGAAGATGATAAAAATATAGTTTTAAAAGAAATTATGGTCAAGGGCGTTATTTTTTAGAATAATATTCAAGATATTTATACAATCCTTTTCTTATACATTAATGTTTTTTTATTATTTATTTTGATTAATCATCTTCATGTGTGTGTTTGATTTTTATTCTCGATAAAATGCTCTATGATTTTTTCCCAAAAAGAAATATGTATATTGCTTACGATTTTATAAGATTGGTTTATTTTTCATTTTTTTGTTACATGTTCCAAAATTGAAATTAAATTATAGAAGGGATTAATTAAGATATTAAACTATATTTTTTCCAAATAAATTGATCATGATGAAATTTGGTGATGGTTGTGATTATGTGGATCAAAGCATCTAATTATTTTACTTAAAGAGAAAAAACTGTTGACATGTTGTTTAGTATAGGTGATTTGAGGAGAAAAGATAATAAACAATGATGTTCCCATTTCTTCTTATTATTTGTTTTTTGGTTAATGAGGTGAGTAAAAATGATATGGAGAAAAATTAATTTCATTCTAACAACATATTATAAAACATCCCAAAAATGTAATGATTTTTTTAAGAAATAATTTATTTTCATTTACTAAATTCCTCATCCAAACAAAATGGAAGGAAATTATAATTATAATTTTATTTTATTTTATAAATTGGAAAATAATTTATATTATATTGATAATTATTTTAACAAAAATACTTTATCAGACCTACTATGAATAGTAATCTTCTTGTGGTTTTATTTTGTTACTGTGAGTTTTAAATTTCATTTTTCCATTTCCATTTTTAAATTTTCAAGTTTAGTTTTAAATATTTATTTATTTTTATAATAAAAACTGGAAATAAGTTTTATATATAAGTTTTATTAATATTATATTATATTTTGAAACACCCAATTCAAATATTCATGCGATTAAATGTGATAAATTCTCTTTAAGAGATCGTGGGGTTGTGTTTGTTAAGTTCTTTGAATTTATTTTTTGAAATTGATGAAAACACTGAATTGGGCTATAATAACCCGGTCAATGTTAATATAAATCATTTTTATATATTTATTAATTATATTTTATAGAGTTATATTTATATTATGTAATTTTTAACCAAAACGAGAAAAAGATTTATTTCTAAAAAAATTGATTTTCATGCATTATATGGTTTTATTTAAAATATTTCTCTTGAAATTATAGAATTTTAATTTAAAAAATTAAACTAAATTTTTTAATTCATCATGTGAAAATTGTCTTAGGATTAATTTTTTATAATTTTTTGAAATTTTTTATTTTTTAATAAATAGTGAATGTCATAATTTTAGAAGAAACTGTATTTTATTTTCAAGTATTTACAAATTAAAATTCTATTTTGGATTAGTTTTAAAAAATTAGTATTTAATTTAATATAATATAATCCAATTATGGTAATTTTAATGAATTTTTTACGTGAATTTGGTATAAAAATATTTTCTATACTTAAAAAAAGATTTTTATGAAAAACTATTTTTCATCACTTTTTTTGGGAATAATTTTAATTTAAATTATTCCATAATTAGAAATTGAATATTAAAAAATGTATTCCATATTTTTAATAAGTATTTATAAATTGGTAAATATATCCCTTTTATTTTTTGTCATTATGAATAGTAACAAAAGTAAAATTTTGTTATCACAGTAAAGGTAAAATTGGTTAACTATGGCCAAAACTAATGTGGTAAGTATTCATATTCATTCAAACACATTATTTTGTTTCATTTTATGAGTATATGTAATGGTTACCCCTCTACCTATATATAAAGAGGTATTTTCCTTCATAATAAAAAGAGGCTTCGGCCCCTACTCTTTAAATTTCCAATTGAATAGTTTCAAAAATAACATTAAGGATATTTTATAATAAAACATATTTTATTAAATGATTTAAAATTCATAAAAATAATATATTTTTCAAAATTAAGGTTATATGGTTGAAAATTTTATCCATTTCCCATTTATTGGTCACTTTTCCTTTTATAGTAACGTTTTAACTTCTAAAAAGTAAAAAAATTTGAATTCACGATAATTATCAAAAGAGTTGATAGGGGTAAAAACCAAGTTATAAGGGTAAAAAAATCACTAAACTTGTAAAAATTTTATTTTATGGGATTATTTATACTCATATGCATCCTATATACTAAATATATAAATTCAATTCCATTATTTCATGAAACTTTATTTATATTAATTTAATACTTTAAGAAACTCCAAGAGTGACCCTCCCCTCACTAATTATAGGGAACCCTATATCCTCTATTCCTCACACCATGTGATAACTCTATTTTATAAAACCTACAAAAATAGATACCTAAAATACCTACCCATTTCTTATAGTATTTTTTTATTATAAAACCAACCTAGGAAGGATTTAGGTATAAACCTAAAGAGGTAGTCCGAATAAGAGGTATAGTTCTTAACCTAGAATATTTATTTTATTCATTATTCTACCTCATTAAAATATTATTAAACCACTATTAAATAATAAAAATCAATATATTACATATATTAAGACAATACTATGTTAATATAAAAACCTATATCTATCTCCTCTTCCATTAAATGTGAAACGAACCCATCGTTCATCTGTACGGAGGACTGCTTCCTCACGAAGTAATTTAATTGATTTTCCATCACCGAATTTCACATATATTTATTATAATGATTTTAATATATATATATATATATTATTAATGATATATTTATCATTATTTAAAGATAATATATCATCCAATTTTTTACCTTTTCATCTATTGAAAAATGATAATATTGTTCGTGTGTATGTGTTGATTTCCACCACCACAAAGTAATGTGAATTTTTTTTCATGACCACATCATATGGATACTATATATAAGTATATTTAAAGAAATAATATTATATTTATGATATAATAATAATTATATAAATATAAAATGATACTTTCTTTTTATCATGTTCATTGAAAAATGAAAAGGTTACTTGTGTATACATACGACTTTTCATCTCCATGATTGTAACGTAAATCATTTTTCATAACCATATATCATGGTTGGTTTTAAAATTATAATTACCGTATAAAAATTATAATTATTTCATTATTATTATTCTAGATATAATGGTATAATGACCTCTTTCACCGTATTCAACTTACCAAATATATTTTGAACATATAAGTCGAATATCATCAAAACATCCAACATGAACTTAATTGATTGAGTAATTATATATAACATAGTGATATATAAAATAAAAGTAATAATAAACTTTAAAAAGGTTCTTAAATAAGTAAATAATTAACATATGTTTATTATTCAGGAATATAATAAACATACGTGATGATTCAGACTCAATATAAATGACTCTTTACTTTTAAAACCTTGTTCTAAATGCTTAAAGATTTATTTTCTAAATATTTTTATTCAAGTTCCATATTATTAAAATTCTTTTATGAATATATTTATATGTAAATAAAAAATTAATGAAAGACATTTTATATAACTTCTTACTTCTTTGAAATGTTTACAAAATGAATCTTTTTATATATTTTATATGGAATGTTTTGACAAAAAAAGGGAATGTTCTACTCTAACATATACAAATTCAATGGGTTTTCCCACCACTATAACCATTATTATTTTTAGATTTCTTTATAATATTTTATATTTTATTCATTAAAAACCATATTTCCCATTGTTCTATGTATTTTTAAAAATGGTTCAAAATGGAATTGATATTTTGATATCTGTAAATTTTTTTCTTATGGAGGTGAAGATTATTTCGATTAAAATTAAATATTTCATGTGTTATGACTATGTTATGGTTCTTGGGAATTTTTTTTGATGATGTGTGAATCTGTTATAAACCAAGAATGGGTGGTTCCATTATAAAACAAGGATTTGTGGTTCATTTATAAACCCATGATAGGTTTTTCCATTATAAACCAAAGATGGTGAGCCTGATATTGCTCTACAATACATTTGGTAGATTATTCCATTGTAATATTTATTATAAGAGTGATATTAAAATTATTATCCAAGTTACCTACATGATTTTTCTATGATTTTAATAGGTTTTTATGTAAATATTATGATTTCTTAAGGTAATCTGTTGATCTTATGTTTAAAGGAAAGTATATCATTATTTTTAAAGACTAAATGTATATTTTTTAATAAATCGTATGTTTTTAATGATTGAAAAAATATATTAATGTGTTTTATTTTTACGTTAAGATTTCACATGAAATATGATTAAAAAATTGGGTACAATCGTGAAAGTGGTACACAATGGAATAAAGAAAATGTTGATAAAATACTAGTCCAGGGACTTGAACATGATACCATTACCCAAACACCTCTCCCCTACTAACCCAGATAAGCATGGGGTCATTTTTTCATGAAATGTTTTATGAAATTATTTGGGTAGAGATTTTGATTTATTCGGTAAGAAAATGTTTATTTTAAGCTCAAAGTTTATTTTGAAAAGGGGAAATTATTATGATTATTCGTGGACTAATAGGTTTATTTTTTATTAATTTTTATATATCTCTTACAAATATTCTTTTTCAAATCCAAAATTTTTAAATATTTTACAAAGGGTTTTAAAAATGAGAAAAGAAAAGGATAAGGTCATGATGAAAATTGTGACGATATGTAATAAAAAACATGTTATAAATTAAAATTTTTGTATTGTAAGAAAAATGGATACTGAGTGGAATTGTACACATTTTAATGTCATATATAATACACTTATATTTTAAAATAAAAAAATTGTGTTCGATATCGTATATGATATGCAGCACCAATCTTAAACGACCCATGAAATATATTATTTAAATATAACTATTATTCACTGGTCATTAAATATGTAAATAAGAATAAAAATTACATACTTATGAAAGGTATATAGTTTACACAGGTATAAAATAAATTTATTGATTAAAAATTGATTATAAATGAAAATAAAGTCATTTGAAAGTTAAAAAATGCTTTATAAAAATACTATTTTTATATGCCCAATGTTTTTTAAATTAATAAATGAAATTAATAATTATTTTTAAATTATTTTATTTAAATATATATTATATTCCATAAAATATTTTCTAATTAATATAATATTTTTTTATGCATGAGATAATAATAATTCAATTTTATGCTTAAAAACTCTATATTTTTTTAAAAAAATAGTTGTGTCATGTTTTGCGCACTTAATTTAAAATTAATTTTTGATAATTTTAGAGAATATATTTTATAAAATGAACTTAATTATTAAAATATAAATTTCAAAATTATCTTTGGGTGAAATTGTTCTTCTAAAAAGGGGTGATTTTTCAGTGAATAGTGAAAAATAGAGCTTTTATAAAATAATGATTTCTTTTCAAAAAATTAAGAAATTTAAAATTAAAATTTTATTTTATTTAAAAGTAAATTAATTATTATTTAGATTATATATAATATAATTAATTATAACTAAATCATCTCTATACCGGATGTTTATATAAATTTATTTTTAGGATTAAAAACAAATTTTTTTGGAAACTATTTTTAATTGCATAATGTTTCTCCATTTTAATTAATTAAAATAATAATTAATAATTAATAATTTAAATGAAATTTATAGATTTTATATCTATTTTTAAGGATTTAAATCCATATAATGATGATTATTAGTCATATAGTTAATGTAAGATCTTCTTATACTTGAAAATATATTTCTTGGAAAACTATTTTTTCATCACGATTATAGGTATATTCAATAATTAAATCTTTTAACTTATATGAATTGAAATTGATAAAATTGACTCCATATTTTTAGTCAGAATAATTAATATTAAGTAATAATTTCTACTTAATTGTTGGTCATAATGAAAAGTAACAACAGTAAAAATCAATTATTATGGTTAAGTTTAAAATGGGGTTTTTCACGTTACATTTTTGTTAAAATTAATTATACATACAAATATAATTTTTATTAGATAAATTGGATTTAATATTTAGAATTATTTTTTCTAAATTATCTACTAAAGATTATTTTATTTTCGTCTTAAAGATTAAATTATCTAGGTTAAAAAACTTGTTACCATAGTGAAAATTAAAATGGTAAAATAGAGTAACCTTGGAGTTAAAGGGAATAACATGTTTAAAAAATATTTTGTTTTGAGGATTGTCTCAACATTAAATTATCTCCCCCCATTTATTTTTCAATTTTTTAGGCACTTGGGTTAAGAGTTAATTTCCATTATTAAATAGTTTTAGGTATTTATAAAAATATCACTCCTCCTCAATTATAAAAAGGAACACACTCCCCTAACTTCTCCACACCTATAAAGTCATTTATCTCAATCAAACCCTACCAAAATCTATCCCCAACACCCTTATACACCTTATATATGTTTTTATGAAAACTCATATCTTTAATAAATTTTATTTCACGATTTATTAAAAAAATCACTTAGTAAAACCTAGAAGATCGTGAGGCCAGGGTATTTTTAAAATTATATGCATAGAATAAAAAATTATAACAAAAGAATAACAACATTATTGAAAATATCATTAAAATTATCCTAAAATTCCATCGTTCTTCTAAAACCACATCAGATAACCTAGGGACATACATAAGAAAGGGGTGAGCTATAAATCCCAGTAATGGAATAAAAAATCCTAGAATAATGTAAAGCAGTACATATTATAAAATGGGTATATCAAGGTATCATAAAAGGGGTTATAATCATAATATTGAATAATGATACATGATATAACATGATAACATAAATGAAACATGGGAATATGGAATCAACACAAAACAAGACATCAGAAACATAAGTCAAGGCTAGCCACTAAGATATAATGACATAATTTTCTTAGGATAACCTCATGTGCACCATACATATAATCTCATGTGATTAAAATATTACCCAATTAATTGGAGTTATATATAATTTTGAGACCACCCATCACATTCATATCATGTACATGAATAAGTGTTCCACATAGATCATTCAACATAGGATCATATTCCATCATATTTAATCCCACAATTAAGGGGTGAGAGATATAAACATGGAAGTCCCCAATTAAATAAGTTTAGGCGCATCTAGGTTAATACCCTTGACTTGAAATAGGGATGAGTATTCACAACACATATGTTTGGAATGAAATATCATAGGATAATTTTGACAGCATAATGGGGATACCGAAAGAATCATGGGAGGGATTAATGATAATAAAAGGGGTGTCTCATAACATGGTAATAATAAGGGAAGTAAGAGTGATATGTGAAAACGTATCCCAATATGAATAAGTGTAAAAATGGTATAATATATAGGAGGTTCTTGAATAAAGAGGAGTAAGAGAGGACCTCTTACCATGAGAGAAATTTTTTAAAAGGTTTGTATGGGCTTATTAAATATTATAAGAACCATTTTATGACTCTAGAGAGGGAAAGTCAGGGTAATTTCATGATCCAAGGGTTTTTATTGGAGATTAATAGGAGTTTGGTTGGGTTTATATTGAAAAATATAAGATATTTTTTTATGGATTTCCAATCTAAGGTTTTTGATTCTATGTGATAAAGTAATCAAAACCACAAATCATTAAATATTTTTTTCCTTTTTTTCTTCCAAAGAGGAGTGTTTTAAATTAATTCATAATTATATGAACCTAACACATTAAAATAATCCATTAGGTGATGTGGAAGTGAGTCATGTTTATAAAGAATTGATTTTAAAACCTTAAAATGTAATATAGGTTTTAGAGGATTCGATAGGGATTTATAAAATTTATAAAATAACATCAAAAACTTATTATTTTAAATGGTAAATATATATTTGTTCATTTATACCTTTTATGTCATATATTACATCACTTATAGGTCATTATGATATCATAATACATACGGTATTTTATTTTAAACCAAAAATTTGATTATCTCATGAAATTATAAAAACCCACCATTGGATAATTTAGACATGATGATTTCAAAATTAATATATATTTTCTCAAAATAATTATATAAATAAGAAAATTGAACTTTTAAATAAAAATACCCATTTATTGAAAAATACTGGGTCTTTTTATAATAATAGTTTTCTGGACCTTATAAAAAATACACTTAACTTCATAAAATTATATTATCATTTATATTTAATAAACACTATTTAATAATAATATTTACAAAAATATAATTTATTTCAAAAATTATTAAATTCATCAAAAAGAGTGTCTTGATTTAAACTATATATTTCCCAAAAATACAATTTGTTTCATCGTATCAGAACCAAAATTTTATCAAACTCTTTATCTAATCATTTAAAAACTGATAGAAATATGGATAAATATAATAAATTATTTATAAAAAGGAAAATATATGAATTCATACTATTATGTTCTAGATATATATCTCTTTAGTATGCCATTAAACTTCATAAGGGTACGGTGTGCGATGATAATATTTTCATGGGGTGGTTTAGCGAACATAAATTCAGTCATGATCTCGAAGAGCTTGAACTTATCTCATAAATGGTTTTATTCATAATTTAGTTATTTAATATCATCTTGGTCATGGTCAAGGTTAAATCCCAATGATTTTATCTCCCTTGGATTCTTTGATAAATGGGATTTATAGGGTATGATCTTATTGGTCGAGGCTGTCACTTCCTTTGTCTACAAAAATGGACTTTATCATAACCCTTAATATAATAATAATAATGGTCACTATAAAATGTCTATATTATCAATTTTAATAATTATTAATGTATTTTAAATTTGATAGAACATATAACAGTTCAAATTAAAAAAATTAGTGCATGTGTTTTCAATAACTTGATTTCTTAATAAGGAATTTACACATTTAAAGAGGGAAATTTCATTTATAAAATTTTGGGTTGTAAAATTTTTCCCCTATTTATAATTTTTTCTCTCAATAAACTATAATATATGTGGGTACTTTTGTTTCATAAAATATTCTAGTTCCAATATTTCTTCCTAAAACTTATGGTTCCACCACAACACTTTTACTAAGTTGTCTTGTTTCATAGATAATTTTATCTATAATATAAGATCTTCACTAGAAACTCCTTATATGAAATATCATTATCTAGTAGTTCCACCTATAGATTCATTATATGTGAGGGGTCTGGTATTTACTTCATCAAGAGGGATACATATAGCATATCATGTACTTGATATATGTTAGGTGGGAGTATTAGTCGATAGGCAACAACTTTGATGTGATCAAGGATCTCAAAGGGGATGATTTTTCTAGAACTAAGATTTACCTTCTTCCCAAACCTCATGAATTTCATCCACAGTGATATATAAAGGAATTCTCTATCTCGAGCCTCAAACTCTAGTTCACATTGAAAATTTTCTACATAGATTTTCTATGGAATTTTTGAGGGTTTCATGTCATTTAATTGTTTGAACCTTCTATGTAATCTCTTCTAAAATATCAGGTTCCATAATATTCTACTCTACAACATCATCACACTATGTTGGTGTCTAAAACCACTTCCCATATAGAGCCTCATGATCTTCCATTTTAATTCTAGAATAAGAAATATTTTTATATGACAACTACACTATGGGATGGTTTTTGTCCCAATATCCTTGGAAATACATTGAACATGATCTCATCGTATCCTCTAAAGTTTGAATGTTTATTTCAGACTAACCATCTATATAAGGGTGATAAGAAATTATGAAGCTCAGTTTTATATCTAATGGTTGTTTAAGGCTTCTCTAAAACATCGAGGTAAACCTTGGATCCTGATGGGATATAATAGAGAGTGTAACTCCATGAAATACTACCACTTACCTTATATATATCATTACAAGTTGGTTAAGATATAAGTCTTCCTTGATAAAAATGAAATTCATTGTCTTAGTAATATGGTTGATAGCCACCAAGATGGCATTATTTTATTTAGGTGTTTTGGGGAGTCATATAAATACATCCATGATTATATTTTTCCATTTCTATACTAGTATAGGAAATGTTTTAATCACACCCTTATACTTCTATCATTTCACCTAGACTTGCTGGAATACAAATAATTGAGATACAAATTCCACAATCTCCATCTTTATATTATCCCACCATAAGTTTTTCTTCAAATCTCTATACATCTTATTTCTTCCTATATGAATAGATAAGGATGATATATTCACATAATTCATAATCTCCCTTTTAAATTCTTGTTTTTATGGGAAACGTATCCATATTATTAACCGTTATAACTCCATATTTAGAAAAGTTTACCTCTGGGATATTCTCTATCTTCTTCTATATAAACTCATCATCATTATGGTCCTACTTGATCCTCTAAAAAATCTATGGTTGGGAGGTTATTTGGGTATGGAAGGATTAATATCCTTTTATTATTCCCATATACATCATTTTCATGTCCAAGAAGATTGGATCCCTCTCAATACTCACCATATATAGGATTGTGGGATCATCTATACTCAAAACAACTACCAATTTGATTTCCTTCGTAGGATGGTAATGGATTGAACAATTATAATCCTTTATTATAACTAACCACATTTTTTTGTGAATATTAATTCCATTTTGTGTGAATATATACTTGAGTCTTTTATGATTTGTATGTATGTCACACTTATACCCATAGAGATAATATCACCAAATCTTTAACATGAATATCACTACAACCAATTCTAGATCATGGGTTAGATATTTATTCTCATATATCTTTAATCAGTGGGAGGAATAGGATATTTGTTTTTCATCTTAAACAAGTACAAAACCCAAGAATTTTTTATACACATCTGAAGATTGTAAATCCTTTCCCACTAGTGGTTAATGTGATCGCAGGTGAAGTGATTAGCCTCTTCTTCAAATTTATAAAGCATTATTCACATTCATTGGTGTAACACCCCGAGATTTTATGAGAAATATTATTTTTAATTTCTTTGATGTCTTGTTTTGTACGCTACACCAAGATTATCTTGTGCTATATGCAACACCATATTAACTTGTAGTATACGCAAACACTATTCTTGGCTTCTGTTGCACGTAAGACCGACCATCCTCAATAGCGTGTGTTGTACGCAATACCGAGTTTCACTGAACAACGATATATTATAAACTAGAAGTTATGAATATTATTAACCACATTTTGAATTTTATAACAATATCATTCATCTTACACATATTCTAGAACATGGTATTAGAACAAAATAAATGTTTTGGGTAAAATAAGTATTTTTCAAAAAATGCAGTTTTGCCACCTTTTGATGGCGCAACCAATTTAAATCTAGTTTTTGACATGTTTATGAGTTCAATTTGAAACAATTATCTTATTCATAATAATAATTATATAAAAATTTACACTGGATAATTTTTTAATATTTTCTGTTAACTTTCATATTATGATGAATAGTAAAAATACGCTAAATTTTAATTAAAAACAACTTTTTTCATCAAGATAATTTATATGGTTAAATTATAATATTTAATGGTTTTAAAGTATTAATAGAATATATTTTTATAATTTAATATAATTCTAGTCATTATCATTAATTTTACATTTAATTCATAGGTAAAAATATTTCAATCTTCTGTAATGTTTTAACTTTTAAAACCTATTTTCTCAACATTAGGATTAATTTTAAATTAAATACTCCAACTTCTGTGTTTTTAATTTGGAAAAATGGATTCTATATTTGGAATTAGTAGGTCCAAATTATGTTAATAGGCTACTATTTATTTCTAGATATTATGAATAGTAACTATGGTAAATTTTATTTACTACAGTTAAAGGTAAATCGGGTAATTAAGGGTAAAAATAAGATTATAAAATTACACTAACACCGTCCAAAATTCTATTAGATGAATAAAAGTCTACCCATATCACCTAAGTGTCTGAATAGATTCATTTCATTGACTTTTGACCATGAAAATGCTGTAATTATTATTAAAACCCAAGAAAGTGACAACATGTCACTATCTTATATCTTATAAGTGTAATAATTTTAATTTAGTGATAATCTTCATAAAACATAGAAAATAAATAGTCACCATAAATATAATAAAATTATCTATATCATGTGAATTTATTTATAATTTTTAGGGATTAAATAATTATTATTAATGGTGACCCAATAGTGATGAAGAAATTACTTTATTGATTTAAATAACAAATATATTGTTTTAAAAATATTAAAATAAATATTATATGAACTATTTAATGTGCTCCAAGAATTTTCAAGATAAATATGACATTTTATGAATCTATTAAAAATTTTGGTTCGAATATATCCTCTGTTTAGATTTTATTTAAATTCAAATAAATGAGTAGTGTCAAAATTAACAATATTGTTATTTTATAAAAATAACATATTATTAAATTGTTTAAAAATCACAAAAATATTTAAAATTTATAAATTGAAGTTTATATGGTCAAAAATTTCATAAACTATCCAATGATAGACAATTCACAACACATAAGTAATTATTTGTAACAATTTAAAATTTAGAATATTATTACCACAAATAAAATGAAATAGATTAAATAAGGGTAAATCAAGTGTATAAGGTTTAAAATAAATTTCCAACATGTATAAATTTTATTTGTTGATGATATTACAACTATATATAATCTCAGATTCTAATTTGATTCATTTTGGAGGTTTTTAGGTGGGGTTTGAGTTTATTGTAAATTAATATTTTGTAGGTTTCCAAAAGTGCCCCTCTCCTCTCTTATAAAATGGAAGGTCCTCCCTCTCCTCTTCATAACATTTTGAGCCTTAAATCTCGGCCAAACCCTATCCATTTATCTTATACACTTTCCTAGAAACATACTATATGTCTTGGTTTTCTTCAAAGACCAACTTTAGTGCCCTAAGAGGAGGTTTAGAAGAGGCGTATCGAAGAAGAGGTAATATCCTTTTCCGATTCATTCAAATTTATTTCTTCTTCAACTTACTCTTATTTAGTTGTTTCATTATAAATTAATAACATTAGTATGACTAATATATTGATATTTTATTATAAATATGAAAGAACCCTATTTCACCTTCTATCCATGATGCGATGAGATTCATTCACCATGTTAACCATTCAAGAATGATTATAAAGTATATATAATAAGTAAAAATTAAATATATGACATAATAATTCTACTGTATTTATGTGTATATATATATAAATGTCATTTACTTCCATTCAATTTAATAAGGAAACGAAAATGGTGTTCATGTGTATGTACGGCCTACCGTCTCCATGAACGGTGTATTTCATTCCATTTGTAGATCTATTATATATAAATCATGTTTTACATTATGGAAGTAAGTAATCATGATCTAAGTAATCATATGAATAATTACATGTCAAAACACGTATGATAAATGAAACGATTTCACCCAAAATGCTGCTTTAACAAGGAATTGACAAATAAAAGGGTAATATAAAGTCATAAGTGAATCATATATGATATCACAAATATTATTATAGTTATGTTATAAGTTAATAATATGTTTAAACCCACTATACAGGAGTCTCGGACACATACAGAAGAAATTGGACATACGTTAAGGGATAATTATTTCAATCTCGTTCTTATCTGAGATTTTCTATTCGTAAGTATTTACTGGGGTTATGTTTATCATCCCTGTCCATGTTTTCTAAAAATGTTTTCATAAAATGTTTATTATTCTTCCATGTATGTTTACAGTCATTTTTACCCTTTTTTTTACTTTTACCACAAGGTATGGAAGGAATCTTTCTTTTGTTTACCATATAAGGTACTTTTTGACTTTTCTGGAAAAAGTACGAGGAGAATGTTTTTTAAATTTATACGGCGTGAACATATTTTTATGGTTTAATAATGCCTTATTTACATGAATATTATTCCAAAATATTTCCTGATTATTTACAAGAAAATTCTTTTCTTTTAAAACTGCATGTCATTTGAAGAAAAGGAAATGATTTTCAAGAAGAAAGTATATTTTCCTTAAGAATTCATTTCAACTGTATTTTCCATCTAAGATGACATTATTTAGTATGTTTATGTTTCAAATATAATTTCTCTAATATCTACATGATTTTATTTTCCTTATGATGAAATTATATCCATTTTTTTATATGAATTTTGTTATAAAGGGATGATGTTTATGAAATCCACTTTATTATTTGGGTTATGATGAATGATTTATGACTGTTTTGTAGCACCCGTAAGAATGATTTCAATATGAGATGGGTGGGACCTATATATCCCTATAATTAATTAGGTAAATATTTATATCTCATGAGATAAACATCGTTGTAATGGAAAGTAAATCCGGTTCAGTAATACAGGGTTGGAATGGCATGTAAACCTGGTTCAGTAATGGACTTCGTCCACTATGATAGTCTTTGAAACAATGCCTTGGATACTATGGAAATCATATCATGTGATTAATGGTTTCCCACAATTACATGTTTTATTCCCATGCTATTTTATCATGATTTATGTTCCATTATGATCTATGCCTTACGTACATCCAGGTTTTATTTCATTGCTCAATATTTTGATGTTTAAACTTTATGTTCATGTTTTTAAGTTCAAATGTATGTGGTTTGTTTTATTTTCTCCATGCTTACCCTTACTAATCATTTGAGCTCACCCTTTGTATGTTTTATTTTCCCCAGGATATAAAGAAATGTTTTATGTATGAAAACAAGAGTGGAAGATATTTATGGGATATGTGTTGGATCTGAATCTACGGATTACACACAAGAGGGGGGGTGAATTGTGTCTTTTCAAAATTATTACAATCTCTTCAATTTAGACAAATTCTGTCCACGATGCTTTTGCTCGATTAAATATGCAGCGGAAAAAGTAAAAGCATGAACACACGGATGTATAGTGGTTCAGGGAACAGAAGGCCCCTAGTCCACTCCACCAACGCTCAAATCCACGAGCTTGGCGATTTTCACTATCTGGTCCTCGTTTCCCCAGACCTGTCCACAACTGAGTACAGGCAGTTGACACCTTTACAAGATTCAGGCACACACAGCCTTCTTGGTTCAAACACGAACCCACACAGCTTAGAACGAGAAGCTGATCACTCAAAAAAAAGAGTTTCGATAAAGAAAACACTTCTCCAGTTGTTCTTCACAATTGCAACAGAATGCAATTGACAGTAGATAGATCGTTGTCTTCAGAAAATAAAGATCTGTAATCAAAACAGTTCTGAGTCGATCCAGTTGCAATAGATATTACCAGAGACTTCACAACTTCAGCAGCAGTAGATTCACAACAGATAGTCGATGTAGAACACGTGAATCTGTTATCAAGATCTTCTTTCGGTAAAAAGGATTTTACACTTCTTCTCGATCACCTGAAAAGAACGCCTTTTCACAGTCTCTGTTTCTTGCTCGTTAAAAGATCAAAATCACTTTGTCTCACACACTTTCCTGTGTATATATATATCTCCGAAGTTTCCAAGATAGAACATATATTCAAATCTGAGAGATTCTTCCGCATAAATAGATCCATAAAAATCTCCTTTAGATTCGCGATATTAAATGAAATAACAGAGCCGTTGTAACTCCCCTGAGGAATAGGCATAAAAAGCTCCGTTTAAATCAATCAGTAATCCGTTGAAAATTGTCTTTGATTCAGTCAAAGTCGTACTTAAGAATCGGCTCGAAATCCGCCTAATAATCCGCTTGTTTGACCAATGAAAACGGTAATATCGTCTGTCAAAAATATCACGACGCCAAACGTAGGGTTGATGACGTGGCTCCAAACGTAGGGTTTACAAACGTAAGGTTGAACATACATACTTTCTCTTTAGCATTCAAACGTAGGTTTGATCATCCATACTTTGTCTCGCTTCAACTCTTCAAAGAACGTACGGTTGATTATAAAAGTAAGATTGATGATCCATACTTTTGAGAAACAAACTCAACACTAAAAACTAACGTACGGTTTCTCTTCCATACTTGTCCAACAACGAAAACGTAAGGTTCCCTCCAAACGTAATGTTCTTCTTCAATACTTTTCAACAACGTAAGGTTCATTAACCATACGTTTCAAAATAACGTAAGGTTCCTTAACCATACGTTTCTTTTAACATAAAAAGTAAACTTTTCATCCATACGTTACGTTCATTAACGTAGGGTATGAACAGTGATTCCAGTACGCGCTAAAATTGATCTCGCGCTACAGTGATTCCAGAACGCGCTAAACTTGATCTCGGAATAAATGAAGTATGAAATCTCGTTATATGCAATAAATAAATGAAATAAATTCCTGCAAAATACTCAACGAAATAATTAGTAAATAATTAAGGGTATTTGTGAGCATCAAAATCATCATAAAGAGACAGAGTATTATTTAAAATAATCTCCCCCTTTAAAAACATTATTTTGAATTGTTTGAAAACAATACATTGCTCAACAATCTCCCCCTTTTTGATGATCACAAAACCCATAAAATAATAGAACTAATTTAATTGAAATCTTTATTGAAAAATTAGTTTTATAAAATTTTAGAATTCTGAAAGGATTAAAACAATATTTAACTATAATAAAATTTCTCCCCCATAAAAATAAATTTTCAGCTAAAAAATAAATAAAAGATAAATGTCTTCTCCCATATATCCAAATTTCTTCATAGGATTCATAGAAAACAAATGAATTTAAATGTTGTGTTTATCCAAATTCTCCCCCTTTTTGTGATATCAAAAAGAATGAAAAATTACGGATTTGAACACATTCAATATTGCACTGAACTATAAGTAAATGCTATAATTAACTGTGTATGAATAAGTGAATTTGTTATACTGGCTAACTTAATCATAAATCAATAAACAACAAAACAAAAAAGAAATCAGAAAAGAATTTTCATTCACAAGCTGTTATATATATAAATGATTGTGATATACAGAGGAATCAAGGTTCATTGATAAGACAGGGAAAAAGGTGTCTATCTCCTTTGAATCACGGTCTTGATCTCTGTAAACTGTTCTCTGAGCCTCTTCATCATCCCATCTCCTAACTTGATGATAAGATCTCTGTTCTCTTGAGTCATATGAATATCTTCAATCAAATTAACTCTGAAAAACTCATGCATTCTTTCTTCTTTTTCAACAAAAAGAGTCAGCTTCTCTGATAACTAATTCAAAAGAATCCTAATCGGTTGCTCTCCAGATGTCAACTGATCCACTAAAAATTTCTGATTATCCAGCAAAACTGAAAAAGGGGCACTATTACACTGAAGATCGTGTAATCTGTCACTCATATTGCTTAGTGCTCCTGTAATTGCTTGAAATCTTCGAATCAAATCAGGTGAAGAACCTGATCCACTCACAGCATTGTTTGCAACAGACTCAAATTTATTCTCCATGTAAATCTTCATCTCAGCCAAATCATCTTTCTTTACCATCTCTGATTTTAACTGATCAACAGCATGCAACATATCAGTCTTAAACAAATCTACTTCCTGTCTTGAAACAGTACATTCTTTCAGCTTCTGAAACTTCAACTGCTCTAAGTTCAGAGAATTTCTGAGACTATCATTCTCAGATTCCAACTGAGAGATACGCTTGTACAACTCAACAACTTCTTCTTTTCTCAAATCAGGGGCACCCTGTGCTCTATTCTCATGTCCAGAAATAGGTTGATGAGGCAAGGCAAGTGGTAAAGAATCTGCATCTGATTGTTCTTTGTCCTTGTCCTGACAAGGTTGATCCACTGAACTAGCTTTTGAAGCCTGAAATTCTTCCACTGAAAAATCTTCCTGAAGTACTTCTGTATTAGCTTCAGAAGTATGTTCATCACGAACAGTAGTCTCTCTGACTTCTACTGAATGATTAAGAACAATATCTTCATGTAAATCTTGAGGTCGGGCCACTTCTTCACCAGGCACTGCCTCCATAGGTTGTTCTTGTTGTATTACATTTTCAACAGCCACAGCAGCAGATTGAGGTTCTTTTTGGATTTTCGGTTGAGCTGCTGGTCCTCTATCGGTGCAGTCTGCTCCACAACAGCTTCTCTCACAAAGGAATAAGAAATTACCGGTTCAGAGGATTTCAAGGCAGGAGAGATAATTTCTTCATCAATTGACCTCTTCCTTCTAGATTGAAGTCCTTCCTGACTTCTCTCTTCCTCAACTTCCTCCATTTCAAAGCGAATTCTCCTTGCCACTG
The DNA here is from genome assembly GCA_963277665.1 of Viscum album. Lineage (NCBI taxonomy): Eukaryota > Viridiplantae > Streptophyta > Magnoliopsida > Santalales > Viscaceae > Viscum > Viscum album. The sequence continues at coordinate 369,029,071 of OY728160.1, read as the reverse complement.
TACTAACCCTTGATTCTGCTTGTCCCTCCTTGGACTTAGCAGGTTGAGCCTGAGCACTCTCCGAGTCTTCCTCAGCTCCAACAGGTAATAGTTTTCCTTTAATAGTGCTCCAGAAGTATCCGACTTTCCTCAAAGTCCCAGCATTAAAAACATTACTGTGGTGACATTTCACCCCAGCATCGACCAATCTGATCATTCCTCTTTTAAACAAAAACAAAGAAATGAACCTTCCATAAGGGAAAAAGGTCATTCTTGCTTCACTCTGACAACAGTATCTTAGATATCTTATCATGAACCGAGGAAAATAAAACTTAATATCACACATCATAAGATACATTATGTACATGTCAGGGTATAGAATTTTCTCCATCTCAGCCATCCTTGGTGCTAAACCAGTCTGAACAAACTTTACCAAGATTTTCTGATCGAGCTCCAAATCTTTAATAAGCATTTTCTTTATCACTCTGGTTCCAAACAGAAAAGACATAATGTCTTCAGACTTATGTACAGAATCTCCAATATTCCGTAAATCGAAATGAAAAACTCCTTCATGAGGGCAGTTAAGAATTTGACTTATCTCTACAGATGATATGGAAAAGTCCTTATCCTCTATTTGAGCCAACAAACTGTCCTTCGTATCTCCAAGGCTAAACTGAACAGTTCTAAAGAAATGTCTCATTTCTGCCTCATAAAGAAACTCAGAATTTTCACTATTAAAAGCTTGCTCAAGGCTTTGAAACGATAATGCTTGCTTCAACAGTAAATTAGTTTCAAACAGCCACTCTAAATCGATGACTTTACCTTGCAGTATTTTCCGACCAACTACTTTATATTTCTTTGCAGCACTGCTCTCGGCTTCATCGGGACGCTTAGTTTTTGCCATTCCAACAACGATTTCTGAAGGTTCGTAAGTTTAGGGTTTGAAGATTCAGAAAAGGGTTTTGGAGCAGATGTGCGAGTTTAGGTTTTTCGAAAGGGTTTCCGAAAAAGGTGAAACAGTTTAGAAGGTGAAACGGTTCTGACAGCCTTGATTCCCGTGTAATCACTAATCATTACTTTTATTTAAAACAAAATAAAATTACTTATAGCGGGAAACAAAAAAATTAAATAGAATTCGAAAACAGAATAAGATTTAAAAAAAAAATTATTTAAAATTAAATAAACCTAACTCCCCCTTAATAAATTCAAACCTTGCCGTGGGAAGTGGTTTAGTAAAAATATCTGCTAATTGATTTTCTGTATTTACAAATTCTAAAAATATATCCTTTTTAAACACATGATCTCTTAAAAAGTGATGTCTTATATCAATGTGCTTAGTTCTAGAATGACTAATAGGATTTTTTGAAATATTAATTGCACTAGTATTATCACATAAAATAGGCGTATTATTGAAATTTAATCCAAAGTCCATAAGAGTGTTTTTCATCCACAACACCTGTGCACAGCAACTACCAGCAGACACATATTCTGCCTCGGCTGTTGACAGGGCAACTGAGTGTTGTTTCTTACTAGACCATGATACTAAAGACTTTCCTAAAAAGTGACATGTTCCTGAAGTACTCTTCCTATCTAATCTACAGATTCCAAAGTCAGCATCTGAATATGAAATTAAATTAAAATCAGAGGTTTTTGGATAAAGCATAGATTGATAAATAGTACCTTTTAAATATCTAAAAATTCTTTTAACATCAGTTAAGTGGGATTCTTTGGGATTTGATTGAAATCGAGCACAAAGACATACTGAATACATTATATCTGGTCTACTAGCAGTAAGATATAACAAACTACCAATCATACCTCTATATAACTTGTTGTCCACTGATTTTCCAGTTTCATCCAAATCAAGTTTTATATTAGTACACATAGGAGTTGTAAATGTCTTGCTGTTTTCAAGTCCAAATTTCTTAAGTAAATCAGTAATGTATTTGCATTGATTCAAAACATTTCCAAAATCATTTTGAAATATTTGAAGACCTAAAAAGAAATTTAATTCTCCCATCATACTCATTTCAAATTCTTTTTGCATTAATTCTGAAAATTCATGACAAAGAATTTTATTGGTCGATCCAAAAATTACATCATCAACATAAATTTGAACCAACAAAACATTATTTTTCACAGTTTTCTTAAATAGTGTTGGATCTGCTAGTCCAACAGTAAAATCATTTTTCAAAAGAAAAGAACTTAGTCTTTCATACCAGGCTCTAGGTGCTTGTTTAAGGCCATAAAGAGCTTTAGTAAGTTTGAAAACAGAATCTGGTTTTTGAGAATTTTCAAAACCAGGAGGTTGCTCAACATAAACTTCCTCCATTAAATATCCATTTAAAAAGGCAGATTTAACATCCATCTGAAATAATTTAAAATTCATATAAGATGCATAGGCTAAAAGGATTCTAATGGCTTCTAACCTGGCTACAGGTGCAAAGGTCTCATCATAATCTATTCCTTCTTCTTGATTATATCCTTTAGCTACTAATCTTTCTTTATTTCTAGTTATTATCCCTTGATCATCCTGTTTATTCCTAAAGACCCATTTAGTTCCTATTACTGGATAATCATGTGGTCTTTCAACTAATTCCCAAACCTTATTTCTCTTGAACTGGTTCAATTCATCCTGCATTGCTATTACCCAGCTCTCATCATCTAAGGCTTCTTCTATGGTCTTAGTTTCTTGTTGGGATAGGAAAGCAGAGAATTCAACTATGTTTCCAAGGTTTCTTCTAGTTTGAATACCAGTCTCTAAGTCACCTATCACAGATTCTAAAGTGTGATTCTTTAAGGTTCTAGACTGTCTAGGCATTACATTCAAAGGTTCTTCAGTATCATGTTCTTCTGAACTGGACTGAATTTCTTTTATATCATTTTCAAAATCATTCTTTAAATTCTCAAGTCTCATGTTTTCATTAGAATCAGGTTCATCTATTTGTTCTATCCTTTTCTCAAAAGGATCAGATTCATCAAATTTCACATGAACTGATTCTTCAACAATCCTTGACTTTTTATTATAGACTCTATAAGCTTTGGAGGTTGCAGAATATCCTAAGAAAATACCTTTATCAGATTTTGGATCAAATTTACCAAGATTATCTTTGGTATTCAAGATGTAAACCTTGCATCCAAAAACTTTAAAGTAATTTACTTTAGGTTTTCTGTTATTCCATAGTTCATAGGGTGTCTTTTTCAAAATAGGTCTTATTAAAATTCTATTCATTATATAACAAGCTGTATTAACAGCTTCTGCCCAGAAATATATAGGTAGGCTATATTCATTTAACATAGTTCTAGCCATTTCTTGAATAGTTCTATTTCTTCTTTCTACAATCTCATTCTGTTGAGGTGTTCTTGGAGCAGAGAAGGTGTGTTTAATACCCATGTTTGAGCAAAAGGAATTAAATTCCTGGTTCTCAAATTCTCCACCATGATCACTTCTCAATGAGATTATATTAAAACCTTTTTCATTTTGAATAGATTTACAAAAACCTTCAAATAAACTAAAAGCTTCACTTTTAAATTTCAAAAAGAAAATCCAAGTAAATCTAGAATAATCATCAACTAATACATAAACATATAATTTACCAACTAAACTTGCTACTCTTGAAGGTCCAAACAAATCCATATGGATAAGTTCTAGAGGTTTAGTTGTAGCAACTTTATTAACAGATTTGAATGATGATTTGTGTTGCTTGCCAAGCTGACATGCATCACAGAATCTGTCATTTTCAAATTTGAGACTAGGCAAATCAGAAACTAGATGTTTCTTAGATAATTTATGTAAAGCATATATATTGCAATGACCAAGTCTTCTATGCCAGATCCAGGATTCACTTATATTAGCAGTTAAGCAGTTTACTTGTTGTTTACACAAGGAATACAAATCCAAAGTATAAACATTATCAGTTCTGGGTGCTCTAAACTTAAACAGTTTATCTTTAGAAACAGTACAACTATTGTTAGTAAAATCAACAGTGTATCCATCATCACAGAGTTGAGAGATACTTATCAGATTGTGTTTTAACCCTTGTACATAAAGTACTTTGTTGATTGAGACTGTCTCTGGATCTCCAACTGTTCCAATACCAATAATCTTTCCTTTGGCATTGTCACCAAAGGTGACAAGTCCTCCTTCCTTTCGAATAAGAGAAGAGAAATTAGCTGAAGTTCCACTCATGTGTCTTGAGCAGCCACTGTCCATATACCATATTTCTTTCTTTCTTTGGTGACCTGCTACCTGCAAAGACATTTAAACAAATTGCTTTGGTACCCATATTTTGTTGGGTCCAGGAGTGTTAGCAAGCAGTGATCTGGGTATCCAGATTTGCTTTGTTTTCTTAAAATTGATTGAATCATATAGATCATTGGAAATATAAGCTTTCTTAATTCCACATATTTGAGGTTGTCTTAGAAAACAGTTTTTAGCTATATGACCTTTTGTTCCACAGAAGTTACAAATAACCTGTTTAGTGCTAGGAACAAAATAATTTTTGTATAACTTAGGTTTTTCTCCTTTACTTCCAATTCCAAACCTTTCCCTTTTAATTACAGTTTTTCCAAGTATCTCATTTAAGGTGTTTTCTCCTTTTGTAAAAACTAATGCAGCCTCTTTATAAGATTCTACTTCATCCTGTAGAGTTTTTATTTTTGATTCAAAATTAATTTTATTTGAGTCAGCAGAGTTGTATTTGTCAATTAATTCCTTATGTTGTTTTAGCAAAGTATTTCTTTCATCTGAAATAGCTTTATGCAAGTTCTTTATAGATTTATATTTTTTAAATAATGAGTCATACCTTTCTTCAAGCATATTGCAGTAAGCTGCAAGTTTTTTATTTGAGAAGCTTGTTTCAGAGTTTGATTCATTATTTGAGTCAGAGGAGTAGTATGAGTGTACCTCATCAGTTTCAGCCATGAAACACATATTTGATTTTAAATTGGCTTCCTCCTTCTCTGAGCTTGATTCAGAAGAATTACTTGAGTCTTCAGAAACACTCCAAGTAGCTTTCATAGCTTTCTTGTCTTTCTGCTCATAATCATCTCTTTTGAAGAATTTCTTCTTCTTTGCATCTTTCAATTTAGGGCAATCCGGTCTGATATGTCCCATCTTTTTGCATTCATAACATCTCACTTCCTTGCTATCCTTTTTGAAGGATTTCTTGAAGTCTTTCTTCTTACTGTAGAACTTTCTGAATTTTCTGGCTAGCTGAGCCAGTTCTTCGTCTGAATTTGAAGCATCAGAGCTTTCTGATTTAGCATTTACTTCTCTGTTCTTCATCTTTCTATCCTTTTGTTGAGAAGTCGCTTTCAACGCAGTATTTTCCCTTTTTATATATACTTTATGCTCATTTACCTCATCTTGCATTTCAGCCTCGTACATCATCAATGTACCAATCAGTTCTCTCATAGTTAGATCTTTAACAGAAGTTGATTGTCTGATTGCTGCAGAGATTCCATTCCATCGAGTAGAAAGTACTCTTAGTACCTTCAACGCTTGATCAGCCTGCTTGATTGGTTCTCCTAGAGCTGTTATATTATTGACAATTTCTGTCAATCTTCCATTCATCTGAGTGATGCTCTCTCCTTCAATCATTCTGAAAGTATCGAATTTTAACTTAGCAGTTGCATATCTCATCTGTCTTACATTATCTGTTCCTTCATAAGCAACAGCTATTGTTTGCCACATTTCATATGCAGTCGGGCATTGAGATACTCTGTTAAATTCATCTGGTCCTAGACCACAGATGATTGCATTCATATCTTTTGAATTTATGTCATACTCAGCCTCTGTAGCAGCACTCCATGTATTGGGATTTTCAGGAATTTCATAGGGAGTCAGAATCTTTGAATAGACTCTGTAACCAAGATTTTTCAGATAAATAATCATACGTGATTTCCAGCAGCCATAATTATCTCCATTAAAGTAAGGTGCTCTGACCATTGACATTCCCTCTCTCATATCAGCCATGATACACTATGTATAATCTTTAAATACTTCTAGCTTGATAAGACTTTAAAAATAAGAAGCTCCTCCTCTGATACCAATTGTTGGATCTGAATCTACGGATTACACACAAGAGGGGGGGTGAATTGTGTCTTTTCAAAATTATTACAATCTCTTCAATTTAGACAAATTCTGTCCACGATGCTTTTGCTCGATTAAATATGCAGCGGAAAAAGTAAAAGCATGAACACACGGATGTATAGTGGTTCGGGGAACAGAAGGCCCCTAGTCCACTCCACCAACGCTCAAATCCACGAGCTTGGCGATTTTCACTATCTGGTCCTCGTTTCCACAGACCTGTCCACAACTGAGTACAGGCAGTTGACACCTTTACAAGATTCAGGCACACACAGCCTTCCTGGTTCAAACACGAACCCACACAGCTTAGAACGAGAAGCTGATCACTCAAAAAAAAAGAGTTTCGATAAAGAAAACACTTCTCCAGTTGTTCTTCACAATTGCAACAGAATGCAATTGACAGTAGATAGATCATTGTCTTCAGAAAATAAAGATCTGTAATCAAAACAGTTCTGAGTCGATCCAGTTGCAATAGATATTACCAGAAACTTCACAAATTCAGCAGCAGTAGATTCACAACAGATAGTCGATGTAGAACACGTGAATCTGTTATCAAGATCTTCTTTCGGTAAAAAGGATTTTACACTTCTTCTCGATCACCTGAAAAGAACGCCTTTTCACAGTCTCTGTTTCTTGCTCGTTAAAAGATCAAAATCACTTTGTCTCACACACTTTCCTGTGTATATATATATCTCCGAAGTTTCCAAGATAGAACATATATTCAAATCTGAGAGATTCTTCCGCATAAATAGATCCATAAAAATCTCCTTTAGATTCGCGATATTAAATGAAATAACAGAGCCGTTGTAACTCCCCTGAGGAATCGGCATAAAAAGCTCCGTTTAAATCAATCAGTAATCCGTTGAAAATCGTCTTTGATTCAGTCAAAGTCGTACTTAAGAATCGGCTCGAAATCCGCCTAATAATCCGCTTGTTTGACCAATGCAAACGGTAATATCGTCTGTCAAAAATATCACGACGCCAAACGTAGGGTTGATGACGTGGCTCCAAACGTAGGGTTCACAAACGTAAGGTTGAACATACATACTTTCTCTTTAGCATTCAAACGTAGGTTTGATCATCCATACTTTGTCTCGCTTCAACTCTTCAAAGAACGTACGGTTGATTATAAAAGTAAGATTGATGATCCATAATTTTGAGAAACAAACTCAACACTGAAAACTAACGTACGGTTTCTCTTCCATACTTGTCCAACAACGAAAACGTAAGGTTCCCTCCAAACGTAATGTTCTTCTTCAATACTTTTCAACAACGTAAGGTTCATTAACCATACGTTTCAAAATAACGTAAGGTTCCTTAACCATACGTTTCTTTTAACATAAAAAGTAAACTTTTCATCCATACGTTACGTTCATTAACGTAGGGTATGAACAGTGATTCCAGTACGCGCTAAAATTGATCTCGCGCTACAGTGATTCCAGAACGCGCTAAACTTGATCTCGGAATAAATGAAGTATGAAATCTCGTTATATGCAATAAATAAATGAAATAAATTCCTGCAAAATACTCAACGAAATAATTAGTAAATAATTAAGGGTATTTGTGAGCATCAAAATCATCATAAAGAGACAGAGTATTATTTAAAATAATCTCCCCCTTTAAAAACATTATTTTGAATTGTTTGAAAACAATACATTGCTCAACAATATGTTGAAGATCTTTCACCATTATTAGAAGATTATGTTCCATGTTTCAAAAGACACTAAACTATTACAATACTTGGGTGTTGGTTTTTGTTATACATTAAGTATTTCAAAAAAGTAACGTAATGTCCATGTACGTCAAGCTTGGGTCTCTATAGTTGGTATCATAGGAAAGGTTTAGTTAACCTTTGGAAACTAGGATGAGAAATCTTTAGTGAGATCCCTAGAGATATTTCTAAGTTATGTCTAGGGATGTCCGTAAGGTTAAGTATAAGTATAGGTCACAGTACTAGAATTATGAGAATGATCATTAATAACCTAGGATTAAACATAAGATGTTTGAGATTTAAATTACTCCCATTGATTATGTTCTTTTCCTAGTATTATTTTTCCTCTCACACTATTCTTTTTGGGTTTTAGATGATGGATGGAACCCGAAGGAACCGTGTTAATGATCAATTCACTGGGAAATGCAATGATTATCATTCTGAATAACCAAATGTTATGGGAAATGGAGTGAAAAATCATATTTCTATACTTACACAAGTTATGAATCATTATGGACTTCCAAATGAGCAAAGAAATGAACTATATTTTATTGAGTCCTTCATGAGGCAACGTCCACCTTCTTTTACTGGGTCTTCTGATCCACTTGTGGCTGAACAATGGATCAGTACCATTGAAAAGATATTTTCCATACTTCACTATTCAGAACATGAAAATTTCATTTTGGTTTTTTACCGTTTAGTAGGTGAAGCAGACTAGTGGTGGACTCTAATTAAGAATATAAGGCCCCAAGATGAAATTGAATCCATGGAATGAGACGAGTTCAAGAACTTGTTTTTCAATAAGTACTTCCCTCTTATTCTTTGAACAAAGATAGAAAATGAGTTCCTTGAGATTAAGCAAATGGATTATGAATCCGTTGGTATATACGAGTCAAATTTTACAAGGCTTTCAAGGTATGCATCTGGCTTTATCATCCAACCTGAAAGTAAAGTTGATCAATTCATTAGTGGATTAAAACCATGTCTTCGAAGGGAATTAGCTATAAGAGGCATTAGTAGATATGAAGAAATTGTGAGTTCTGATATCAAGGTAGAACTGTAAGTTTGTGTTACATATCCATCTCATGGTTTTGATAAGAAACAAAAGATGGAGTTCAATGAAAAATCTCAAAAAAATGGTGAAAAGAAGACGAATGTTCCGTTATGCTTAAAGTGTGGAATGAAGCATGGTGGAGATTTTCTGAAAGGAACTAGAAAATGTTTTATGTTTGGAAAAGAAGGTCACTGAGAATCTGAGTGTCAAAGTAATGGGAAAAATATAGCTAATGATGTGAATAGATAAAAGACTATAGAGAACGCACCACCAACACTTAAATGCTACAAGTTCTAGGAAATGGGGTGTTATGCTAACTAATTCCCTAATCCAAGGGTTAATGATGATCGACATCAAAAACCTATTAAGTCAAAGGACAAAGAGAAGTCACATGCGATCACTATTGGTGATGTTGAATATGACAACGAAGTGGTGGAATGATTAAGTGTTTATGTAACGGGATTCCAAAATAGTGTTGTATTGGAATATCTATGTACTGTTTTATTGTGGTTTTCAATAATTATATGGTAACGGTAACCATGAAAAGTGATTGATATATTTTTGGAAACCAGATGATATGTGATAATGAAGGGATAAGAAGATAATGAGATGTTTGATAGTATTAATGAGCTCATGACTGATATAAGGAAAAAGTGATAACATGGTTTGAGTATATAGAATTTTTGGGATTTTGGTATGTGGAAAGAGTTAACTTTTGATAGAATTCATATTTTCTCTAAGGTTCTATGGTAATTCATATTTCTTGAAAACATGATTAAGGTATTAACATGTTTCGAATGTGACCAATAAGATATATCTTATGATATGTGTGGGATAAATGATGGTATTTACGTGCTTGTTATATGAGATTTCTAGTAATCATTTTCTTTATACTATGAGATTGGACAGAAGTATTTTGGATAAGGCTAAATATTGGAATGGATTAAGCTATACATTAGATATTATTTTTTATGGCTAGAAATTTTTGATTTTATTTCTAAGATGTTATAATAGTATAGTTTTAGAAAAAGTAAAACCTGTAGGATGGGTGACAACCCATCGCGTCGGACAAGGATGCAATAATCGAACCTGCAACCAAAGTACGAAAGGTCTTTATCGCCTACCACTGGCCTACTAGAAGTCTCTTGTTAGTAGAAATTAGTTTTATTTTACTAAGCGGTATGATAGTTGAATTATAAGCCCAGTTTTGAAATCATATACGGTTAATCTCTCCATATATGGACTTATGTATATTTAATAACTTTTGCTAACTTTTTGAGGAAGATGTAATAACTTATCATTCTATCACATGATCTGATAACACTTCAAGAATGAAAAATTTAACTTCGTTTCTTTAAATAAGATATGAAGTGGAAATTTTCATGGAATGACCAATGATGATATTACACTGAAATCGAGTAAGTATTTATATTTATGTAAAAAATTCATCAAATTTAGAGAAATGATCTTGAAAACAAAAAATGTTTTCCTAGTACCCTCATATCCGATGAATCAGACGGTGCCTTAGATCATCACAAATTTATGACTTTGTGATTGTTGTATTTTCTATAGTAATGTTCTCTACCACTCTCCATCAGAACATGATGGTTCTATTTCTCTTCAATATCCATATATTCACATATGTTCTTTTATGTGGAAACCCAATGACGAGTTTATTTGGGTAACCATTATGTATCATACTTTAGTTTTTAAAATTATGTTTTAGTATTCCATTTTACGATGTGGTTTTATATTAAAGAAACTTTCAAGTAGTAAACCATTTATAATCCCCGATAAATTTTGTGGGCGAAATTCATTTTAAGGGGGGTAGAATGTAACAGCCCGAGATTTTATGAGAAATATTATTTTTAATTTCTTTGATGTATTGTTTTATAAGCAATACCAATATTATCTTGCACTCCATGAGACACTGTATTATCTTGTAGTATATGAAAACACTATTCTTGGCTTGTGTTGCAGGTAAGATCGACCTTCCTCAATAGAGTGTGTTGTACGCAATACTGAGTTTCATTAAACAACGATATATTATGAACTAGCCGTTATGAATAGTATTAACCAAATTTTTAATTTTATATGAATATCATTCATCTTACACATATTATAGAACATGGTTTGAGAACAATATAAATTTTTTGGGTAAAATAAGTATTTTTCAAAAAATGCATTTTTGCCGACTTTTGATGGCGCACCCACATTAAATCTAGTTTTTTATATGTTTATGAATTCAATTTGACAAAATAAACTTATTCATTGCAATAATTATATAAAAATATACTTTGGATTATTTTTTAATATTTTTCTGTTAACTTTCATATTTTGAGGAATAGTAAAAATATGCTAAATTTTAATTAAAACAGCTTTTTTCATCAAGATAATTTATATGGTTAAATTATAATATTGAATGGTTTTAAAGTATAAATTTAATATATTTTTACCATTTGATATAATGATAGTCATTATCATTAATTTTACATTGAATTCATAGTTAAAAACATTTCAATCTTTTGTAATGTTTTAACTTTTAAAACCTGTTTTCTCAACATCCGGATTAATTTTAAATTAAATAATGCAACTTCTGTGTTTTGAATTTTGAAAGGATTCCATATTTAGAATTATTAGTTCTAAATTATGTTAATAGTCTACTTTGTATTTTTAGACATTATGAATAGTAACTGCGGTAAATTTTATTTGCTACAGTTAAAGGTAAATCGGGTAATTAAGGGTAAAAATAATATTATAAAATTACCATAAAACCTGCCAAAATTATATTGAATGAATAGAAATAGACCCATATCACCTAAGGGTTGTAATAGATTCATTTCATGGACTTTTTACCATGAAAAAGATGTAATTATTATTAAAACCAAAGAAAGTGACAACATGTCACTCTCTTATATCTTATAAGTGTAATAATTTTAATTTAGTGATAAACTTAATAAAACTTAGAAAATAAATAGTCACCAGAAATATAATAAAATTATATACATCATGTGAATTTATTTATAATTTGTAAGTATTAAATAATTATCATTAATGCTGATACAATAGTGATGTAGAATTTATTTTATTGATTGAAATATCAAATAAATGGTATTAAAAATATTAAAATAAATATTATATGAACTATTTAATGTTATCCATGAATTATCAAGATACATATAACATGTTATAAATCTATTAAATATTTTAGTTCGAATATATCCTCTGTTTGGATTTTATTTAAATTCAAATAAATTAATAGTGTCAAAATTGAAAATATTGTTATTTTATAAAAATAAAATATTATTAAATTGTTTAAAAATCACAAAAATATTTAAAAATTATAAATTTAAATTTATATGGTATAAAATTCCATAAAATATCCAATTATGTACAATTCACAACACATAAGTAATTATTTATAACAATTTAAAATATATAATATTATTACAACAAATAAAATTAAATAGATTAAATACGGATAAATCAAGTTGATAAGGTTTCAAATAAATTCCAAACATGTCTAAATTTTATTTTTTTATGAAATTACAACCCTTTCTCATCTAATATTTGTATTTGAGTCATTTTCTAGGTTTTTAGGAGGGGTTTTATTTTATTTTAAATTAATATTTTGGAGGATTCCAAAAGTGCCCCTCTCATCTCTTATAAAATGGCACCTCCTCCCTCTCCTATTCACAACATTTTGAGCCTTAAAGATTGGAAACAACCAGTAAATATCTCATATAATCTTCCCTAGAAACATACTAGACATCCTAGTTTTCTTCAAAGACCAACTTTTGTGCCCTAAGAGGAGGTTTAGAATAGGCGCGTCGAAGAAGAGGTAATATCCTTTACCGATTCCTTCAAATTTATTTCTTCTTCTACTTATTCTTATTTAGTTGTTTCATTATAAAGTAATAACATAATTATAACTAACATACTTATATGTTATTATAAATATGAAACAACCATATTTCACCTTCTATCCATCCTACGAAAAACAAAATCACTGTGCGTGCGTACGTACGGCTTAACATCTCCACGCCATGGTGTAATCTATTTTTCCACCACCACCCTACTTGGATGGGTATAATGGTGGAAATAATAACTATATATTATTATTATAACGTAATTCTAATTATGTGATATTATATCATCCACTCCAATTTCATTCAATAATTATGGGAATGATATCATCGCTCGTGCGTACGTACGGATTACCGTCTCCACGATGCGATGAGATTTATTCTCCATGTTAACCATTAAAGAATGATTATAAAGTGTATATAATAAGTAATAATTAAATATTTGAAATAATAATGCTAATTTATTTATGTATATATATATATGTCATTTACTTCCATTCAATTTAATAAGGAAATGAAAACAGTGTTCATGTGTATGTACGGCCTACCGTCTCCATGAACGGTGTATTTCATTCCATTTATCGATCTATTATATATATATAGTCTGAATATATATTATATATAAATCATGTTTTACATTATGGAAGTAATTAATCAGGATCTAAGTAATCATATGAATAATTACAAGTCAACACACGTATGATAAATGAAACAATTTTACCCAAAATGATGCTTTAACATGGAATTGACAAATGAAAGTTTAATATAAATTCATAAGTGAAGCATATATATTATCATAAATATTAATTTGGTTATGTTATAAGTTAATAATATGTTTAAACCCACTATACAGAAGTCTCGAACACATAGGGAAGAAATTTGACATAAGGTAAGGGATAATTATTCCAATCTCATTCTTATCCGAGATTGATTATTCGCAAGTATTTATAGGGGTTATGTTTATCCTCCATGTCCATTTTTTCTCAAAATGTTTTCATAAAATTTTTATTATTCTTCCATGTATGTTTAAAGTCATTTTTACCCCTTTTTTGAATTTTACCACAAGGTATGGAAGGAATATTTCTTTTGTTTACCATACGAGGTACTTTTTGACTTTTCCGGAAAAAGTACGAGGAGAATGTTTTTTTAACTTATACGACGTGAAAATATTTTTGCGGTTTCATAATGCATTATTTACATGAATATTATTCCAAAATAGTTCACTATTATTTTCAACAAAATTATTTTCTTTTAAAATTTCATGGCATTTGGAGAAAAGAAAATGATTTTGAAGAAGAAAGGATATTTTCCTCAAGAATTCATTTCAAGTGTATTTTCCATCTAAGTTGACATAATTTAGTATGTTTATTTTTCAAGTATAATGTCTCTATTATCTACATGGTTTTATTTTTGTTATGGTGAAATTATATCCATTTGTTTTATATGGATTATGTTATGAAGGGATGATGTTTATGAAACCCATTTTATTCTTTGGGTTATTATTAATGATTTATGATTGTTTTGTGGCACATGTAATAATGATTTCAATATGAGATGGGTGAGACCTATATCTCCATAAAACGCATTGTGTAAAGATTTATATCTCATGAGATAAACATGGAAAGAATGACAAGTAAATCCAGTTCAGTAATACAGGGCTGGAACAGCAAGTAAACCCAGTTCAGTAATGGACTGTGTCCACTATGATTGTCTTGGAAACAATGCCTTGGCTACTATGGAAATCATATCATGTGATTAATGGTTTTCCAAAATTACATGTTTTAATCCCATGATATTTTATCATGATTTATGTTCTATTATTATATATGCCTTATGTACTGCCATGTTTTATTTCATTGCTCAATATTTTGATGTTTAAACTTTATGTCTATGTTTTTAAGTTCTAATGTATTTGGTTTGTTTTATTTTCTCCATTATTACCCTTACTGATAATTTGAGCTCACCCTTTATATGTTTTCCTTTACCCAAGATATAAATAAATATTTTAGGTAAGAAAACAAGAGTGTATGATCTTTATGGGAGATGTTGAAGATCTTTCACCGTGATTAGAAGATTATGTTCCTATTTTCCAAAGACAATAAACTATTATTGTCCTTGGGTGTTGGTTTTTTTTCTATATTAAGTATTTAGAATTAATGTAATGTCCACATACTTCAATATTGGGTCTCTAAAATTAGTCCATATTAATATGACTTCCTTATAAGTAATCTTTGTTATTAGTCTTGAAAATCATGAGAAGTTTCTCAAAAAATTACGGTAGTACCCAGCTAATCAAAGGAAGGTGTGGATTTCTATCACATATATTGGTCTTTTATATCCTTAAATTACCTATATTTTTAATGAATCTGTAGATATATATTTTTTGGTGATAAAATTCTCCAATAAAGATACTTTATCAAATCAAAACTCATATTTACTATGCTTTTCATATAAATTTTGTTTATGAGAAGTATTTAAATTATCCTCATATCCTCATTGATTTTTATAGTAGATAAGAATATCATCTATAAATACTACCATAAATTTTTTGAGTAGATCCATAAAGACTCTATTCATTAAGTCCATGAATATTATTGGAGCATTAATGAGTCTAAATAGGATCACTATGAACCCATGTTTCATGTACTATATATAAAAATAATTCTTGGGGATATCCTCCTTCTTCACATTTACATGGTAATATCTTGGATGAAGATCCACCTTGGAGAAGTATTGGGATACATGTATGTGATAAAAAAATTCATCAATTCATGTAAGAGGACAATTTATTTTATAATGATCTTATTGAGCTCATGATAATCAATACAGTGGCACATTGACCCATACGTTTTTTTGATAAATAGGATTGATGCACTCCATGGTGAAACACTTGGGTGTATAAACCATTTATCCATATTATTATATAATCTTTTCTTTATCTCCTAAATTTAAATAATGGTCATTCTATATAAAGTCTTGGATATTGGAAATGATCAGGGTATAAGATCAATTGATAACTCAACCTCATAACTAGAAGGAAGACCAAGAAATTATTCGATAAACACATAATCAAATTCCCTTATAATATGAATGTCATCAAGGATGATCGTTTATTTAGTCTCAATAATTTTAGTGATATATCTTTTCTCAAAAGGTGATAATATCTATGATTGAGATTTTTGTACCAAATAATATCCATAATCCTCATTGAACATGTATTAGAAGGTGATTTATGATATGAAGGGTGGTTTTCTTCTCTTGGAAATTTATGTTGTCCCTATACAAGGAAAGCCAATTCATGCTCAGAATAGCATTGAATTCTTCTAAGGAGAGTATCACAAGGTTTTTTGGGAAATTCATCCTAGAAATTTAAACAAGGGATGAGTTACATACTATGATGCAATAATTAACCCATTTTCCATCTTCAATAATAACTTGACTTCTATGTTTTGAGGTTCTTTTTTAATAGTTCTATTAAACTAGCATGATATGAAATAATGAGTAAAACCATAATAAAATAATATAACTGCTATCCTAGAATGAATAACTAGTGTACCTATCACTAATTAATTTTCAAGATCCACCTTATTAGTTGTGATGGAATATACATTCCCTTTATCTCTAAGACTTGGAGTTCATTGTATTTGGTTATCATTGATAGCCCTTGGCTTAGGGAATTGATTCATATAGTGTCCATGTTCCTTGTAGTTTAAACATTGGATAACAGGGTAAGGGTTGACTAGGTAATTATTTTTATTCCATCACATTGGTGGGTTTCTACCATCAATAATTGTGAAATAGGTTCCCTTCCTTCCCACACCTAAATTATTTCTTTTTCCCCTTTAGACAATTTCTGAGATGCTTCTTTCTGGACTTTTAACACATGGGATATAACAACCCTAATCTTTATTACACATTAATTCATGATTAATTACATTAAATTACACTTAATAAATCCCAAAAATTGATCATTTAAGAGTATTTGGTAATTAGGTACATAACATAGCATTTTGAACATAGGATACAATAATATTATTGAAAACTTCCTTAAGATGCTTCTAAAATTACATGGATTTTTAAAACTACATGGGATAACTTGGGGACATACATAAAAAAGGGGTGAACTATAAATCCCAGTAACGGAATAAAAAAAGGAATAACATGAATAATATAATATATGTTATAAAATAGGAATATCAATGAGTAATAAAAGGAACATGAATAATAAGGCAATATATAGCATGACAATCATAACATGGGAAATGTGGAAATAACTTAAAACATTGAATCATAAACATAGGTCAATGATAAACCTTCCTGGACATCATGTTGGAAAAATTACCATAAATAAATTAGGTTCACTCCCTATCCTAGTGTGATGTAACATGATACTAAACATTACACAATGCATTAGAGCACTATCTGGGCACACCCATCATATTCATTTCATTTTAATTATTAAGTGTTCCACATAGATCATACAACATGAATTAATTTATCATCATAATTAATAAATTTTTAATAAATAAACATAATTCACCAATAAATAATTATATGTGTATAAAGGTGAATACTCTTGATAGAAAAATGGGTATGGTATTCGCTACATAATTATTTTGGCATGGAAAATCGCAATGAAATTTTGGCAGCATAACGGTGTTACTTAAAAATTTATAAAAATGGGTTATGAGAGAAAAATGGGTCTATCATATTTTTTAAATAAAATTGTTTTTAATAGGGATATTTAAATACATGTCCCAAATTTATTAAATGTAAATATAATTCATATGTTTATAAAGAAACTTCAGTATAGAAGAGAAGGTGGGGATCCATTTCGGAATTTCAGTATACTAATAGCTTAGGTAATAGTTAAAATGAGGGATTATAAATGATCCCTATTTAAAATAACATCAATTGGATATTAATGTAATTATTATAAATGAATTAAAGTATAACCAAATGTAATTAAAAGAATTAATTTCAAAAAAGGTGCTTGAATTTGAATAGGGGAGAGGAAGGTCCCTTACATGAGTGTGTGATTTCAGAAGCTTGGGAGGGTATTCTTGAGAGATTTGGAGAACCTTAGGAGGTTTATAGATAGTTTATATAAGATTAAGGTCATTCTATAAGATGTTTTAGTGAAGATAAATGGGATCTTGGGCGGGTTTATATTGGAAAAGAGGGGGATTTCTTTATTATTTAAGTTTTGGACTCTACATGATAAAATATCCAAAACCAAAAACCATCCCATGGTTTCTTCCCATGGTCTCTAAAAAAGGGATTTTTTTTATTATTTTATAATTCCAAGGGACTAAATTATTAAAATAATTCCCTTTCTTATATGGAGGTTACTCATACTCTTAAATAAATGATTCTAAAACCTAAAAATATATTATAGGTTTTGGAGGATTCATAATGGATTTAAAAAATAAATAAAATAAATTTAATATAATATTATTTTAAATGTAAAACATATATTTTGTTATTTACTCCATTTATAGTAATTATTACATTAATTTTGAATCATTATGATATCATATTACACAAATTATATTTATACGGTATTTAATTTTTACCTGAAAATTAGATTGTCTCAGAAAATTATGAAAATATAACCATTGGATAATTTTTATTTTACCATTAAAAAAATAATATTCATTTTATCTAAATAAATTTATAAATATTTAAATTATCACTTTTAAAAATGAAATTGACATTTATTAAGAAATGATGGGTTTTTTAACAATTACAGTTTTCAATCCCTTATAAAAAATACATTTGACTTAATAAAAATTATATGATACTTTATATTTAATAATTATTATTTAATAATTATTATTTAATAATAATATTTTATTAAAACATTATTTATTTCAAAAATACATTAATTCATTAATTGAATTTGAATATTAACCAAAAATACAATTTGTGCTTTATTATAACAAAATAAAAATCATTTCCATTGTAATAATATTAGGATGAAAATATATTCATTATTCTATTAAAAATAATGTACATACTCATATTACTAGTTTCTTGGTACATATCCCTTTAAAACACCATTAAACACCCTAAGAGTATGGTGTGCGATGGTGGGAATTTCATGGGGCGGTTCGACAAACATGGTTTGGGTTGTGATCTTGATGATCCTAAACTTCTACTATCAAAGGTTTCACTTGCACTTATGTTGATGGATATTATATTGGTATTGGTCAAGAGAAAATCCCATTAATTTTATCTCCCTCATAAACTCTGATAAATGGGCTTCATAGGGTACAATCCTACCGATTGAGGTCATCCCTTCCATTGTATGGGTCAATTGGATTTGTTAAAACACTATATTTAAACTAATCCTGATATCACTATTCAATATCTATATTATCAATGGTAGGGATACTTAATGGTATTTTAAATCCAATTGGATAATATAAAACAAATTAATTGTATTCATTTTCTATAACCATATTATATAATAAGATATTTAATTAAATAAAAAAGGGTAATTTTATTCACAACAGTTAGGGTCATTACAATATTCCCCCCTTTAGAAATTTCACACTCAAAATTTTCTTTTCCCACTCTAAAATATATGATGGTAAATCTACTTTAATATCTCCTCTGGTTCCCACATTTCTTATTCAATCTTTTTTTTCTCTACATCACTTTGACAAGGTGCATTGTCTTATTTCATAGAACTTTTTATCTATGATATAAGATCTTAACCAGATACTCCTCATAGGAAATTTCATTCTAAAATGTTACTACCTATAGATTTATTATATGTGAGGTTTCTCGTATTTAATTCCTTAATATAAATACATTGAATACATCATGTACTTGAGATAGGTTCAGTGAGAGTGATAGTCGATAGGACACCACACCAATGTGATCGAGGAACTCAAAGGGGGAGATGTATCTTGGACTAAGCTTTCCCTTATTAACAAATATCATCACTTTATTAAATAGAGATATGCGGAGGATTACCTCCAATATCAAACTCTAGGTCCCATCGATGATTGTCAGCATAGCTCTTATATCGACTTTAAGAAGCCTGGATTTATCGTTGAATGGTCTTAACCTTCTCCACCATTTATTCAACCATATCAGGATATATAAGTTTCCATTCCCCAACTTCATCACAACATGCTGGTTTTCTGAACCACTTCCCATAAAGGGATTCATAGGGATCCATTTGGATGCTTGATTGTAAATTGTTGTTGTAAGAGAACTTGACCAAAGTAATATGTCATCCTCATCCTACTTTGAATTCCATAGAAAATTATTTCAACATGTATTTCAATGTATAAATAGTCCACTCAAATTTTCCATCGGTCTAAGGATGATAGGTTGTACTGAAGATTAGCTCATTGTTTAGAGCATGTTGAAGACTTTTCCAGAACTTGGAGGAGAATCTCAAATCTCGATCAGATACAATAAATAGTAGTACTCCATAAAGCCTTACTACTTATCTGATGTATATTTTTGCAAGTTTATCTAGGGAGAGGTCCTATTGAATTTCAATAAACTATGTTGTCTTTGTAATATGATCCACAATAACCCATATAGAATTGTCTTCCCTGGATCTCTTTGGAAGTCCGATGAAAAATCCTATGGTGATGTTTTCCCATTTCCATGTTGGTATGGGTAATGGATGCATCATCCCCTTAAACTTTTTTATTTATTCCTTCACTTGATGACATAATAGGAAATTTTATGTATATTCAACAATCTATTTATTCATATTGTCCCACCAGTAGTGCTCATGAAGATCTTGATACGTCATTGTGCTTCCTAGGTGAATGGAGAAAGTTAAACTATGTGCATAATTCAATAGTTCCTTATTTAACTCAGGATTTTGTAGAACACATAGTCTTGACCAAAATCTCAGAATTCCTACTTAATAAATTTTAAACTCTAAGGATTTCCCCATTCTCATAGCTTACACCTTCTTCTAAATTTCCATATAATTTCATTTATTATACTTTATTTTCTCCTTAAGGGATTTTTGAGTAATAATTTGAGAAATGATTGATGATGTTCCTTTCTTAATGATCCCAATTCCCATATTTTGTATATTTAATAATATTGGATCCTTATCAATTATCATCATTGATAAATATGCATGAAAGTTTATACTTAGAGCATCTACCACCTTATTTTCTTTACCAAGATGGTAGTGCAATGAGTAGTTGTAATACTTGATGAGATCTAACCATCTTAACTAGTATATATTAATATATTTCTATGTGAATATATATTTGAGGATCTTGTTATTAATATATATCTCACACTTACCCCCATAGAGATAATTCATCTAGATTTTCAATACAAAGATCACAGCTACCAACTCTAGGTCATTAATGGGATAGTTTTTCTCATCAATTTTTCACTACCTTGAGGCATAGGCTAACACTTAATATTTTTTCATTAGTACACAACTTAATTCATTATTTGAAACACAGTTGTATACCACATAGTTCCCCACTTATCGGTATAGTGAGCATTATTGTAGTGATAAGACTCTTTTTGATCTCCTTAAATTTTTCCTCACATTATTGCATCCATACAAACTTCACTACCTTCTATGTTATGTTGTTAAGGGGGTTTTACAATCATAAGAAATTTCTTAAAAATCAGCGATAATACCCAGCTGAACCAAGGAAGCTATGAATATCTGTTATATATTTTGGCCTCATCCATCATTCAATTTCTTCCATATTTAAAGGATATAAGTATATCTCATTGATTGTGTTGATATTCCCCCATAAAGAGGCCTCCTTAAACTATAACTCACATTTATTGTACTTGGGATAAGCTTATCCTCTCATATGGTCTTTAGCATAGTTCTTAGATGCACTACATTCTCCTACGTGATTTTGGAGTATATTATAATATCATATATAAAGACTACCAAAAAGTTTTCTATGTAATATCTAAAGACTCTATTCATCAAGTCCATAAGGATTTCTAGAGAATTAGTGAGTCCAAAAGGCATCACTATGAACACATAGTTCCCGTACCTCGTATGAAAATTTTTATTGGGGATATCTTCTTTATTCACCCTTACTTGATAATATCCTAATAGAAGATCCACCTTAGAGAAGTATTGTTCTCCATGTATATGATCGAACAAGTCATCAATCTAAGTTAGAGGATACTTGTTATTTATTATGATCTTGTTGAGCTCATGATAATTGATGAAAAGGTGCATTGACCCATGCTTTTTATGGACGAAGAGGACTGGTGAACCCCATGGTGAATCACTAAGGCATATAAACCCTTTATCTATATTCTCATATAGTTATTTATTTGACTTATCAATTTACACAACATCCATTCTATTCAGAGTCTTAGATAATGGCAATATCCCAGGTATAAGATTCATTTAAAATTCAACCTCTCGATTAAGAGGAAGACTAGACAGTTCCTCAATAAACATATAAGTGTATTCTCTTATAATAGGCATGTCTTTGATGATGTTTATTTACTTGTACTCAATCATTTGTGCTAGATACTCTTGGTTATATGCAAATAATATCCATTATTGAGATGTTATTTCCTAAGAAGATTCATCCTCCTCCTCTCACTTGTATAGAATCGGGGGTCGATTCATGCTATGGAGAGTGATTTCATTCTCATGGAAATTTATGTTAGCTATATATAGGTAAAGTCAATCCATGCCCAGAATTGTATCGAATTCCACTGAACGTAGTATGAAAAGTTTTTATAAGAAATTCATCCCACAAACATTGATTGGGGAGGAGTTATATACTTGGGATTCAACAATTGACCCATTCTCTATTTTCATATATAGATATACTTCCATGATTTATGGTGGTGCTTGAATAGGTCTACTAAACTTTCATGATTTGAAGGAATGTGTAGAACTAGAATAAAAAAGTACATTCTCTATTCTTGAATTAATACCTATAGTATCATTCATCACATTGTTATCGGGATCTACTTTAGTGGTAGTGATGGAAAAAGATTTCCCTTAGAGCCTGTGGTTGTCTCCAAAAACCCTTAGCTTAGGAAATTGGTTTACAAAGTTACCAAGTTCAATGAATTTGAATCAATGAACAATAAGTTGAGGGTTTGTTGTAGCATTCTTTTCCTCCATCTCATTTTTGGGTTACTCCTTTTGGAAATTTCTTGTTATGTGTCCTTTATTCCAACACCTAAAGAATTTCTTTGTTCCCATTAGAAAATTTCTAGGGTGATTCTTCCTGTACCCCTGACAAGTGGGAAGTTGAAATTTCATGGCACTATTCGATTTCTATATCATATCACTATAATTAAATTCTAGTTAATGCTTCTTATCACCATGAACCCTTAATATTCTCTGATCTCCATTTCAACTTTTAGGTCACATCAGACAATGTCTTCATAGCTATCAAATTCATGGATCAATAGGTATTTTTGTAAACTAGGTTTTATCTCACCAAAGAAGTCTTCAACCTTGAATTAGGGGGTAATGAAAAATACGAAGGTGTATAGTGCAAGTCTTTTGAATTTTTCCTCACGCTCCCTGATATATTCATCATCTTTTTTCTTGAGGGAAAATAAATCCCATTCCATTTTAAGAAGGATAGTGCGAGGAAAATATTTATAGAAAAACATTTTCCTAAATTCATTCCACTCCATCGCTTTGATATATTCCTCAATAATAATTTTCTTAATCAAGGAACGCCACTAATTATCTTATCCCTAAACATACAATAAAATATTATCTTTCTCAGAACATTGAATGATGTGGAATATCTTCTCAATGGATTTGATCCATTTTTAACAATAAATGGATCATATGATCCATTGAAAGTAGGAGGCCTTTTTTCCATGAAGTTCTAGATTGTGGATTATTCTCTATTATGGGGGTCTTGGTGCTCTTGATCTAGGTTTATATTCAAAACCTGGGTCATCTGAGAGAGTATCATCATAAAGTTTGAGAATACATCTCCCATCAGGTTGGGAATCTCATTGGGGAGGTCAACACATCACCCATCATATTGATTTTTTACCTGATTCCTATTAAATATGACCATTTTATAAAATAAAAGGAATATTCTAGATGATTATTTTTAAACTATTAAACACATAAAGGAGAATCCAATTACATTAAAGTATTAACTTGTAAATTACATTTATTTCCATAACTTGTGAATTTCTATGCTTAAATCCATGTTATCTATGATTTATTTCCTAACATATATTCTTATGGGATTTTTTTCATTAATAATGGTTATTAATGGGATTATGAATTTACCAAAGAATATCCCTTAGGATTTTCAAACCAGGTGTTCAATAAGGCTCACTGTCGTGTACCAGGTTACCCCGAGTTAGGCCTAGAATACCTTATAGGAATTGTTACTCCTATGTACATCATTTCCAAAACCATATACACTTGCAGTATCCCAAAAGGGATGTATTTTTATGGTAAACTACATACTCTACACTTACAAAAATTTAGGGATGTTTTCTTATACTTAGTATTATCTTTAAGTTTTTCTCTAGAGTTTTCTAATCCTAATCCCAAAAATAACTAAACTCTTTGTCCCATACAAACTATAACAACCCTATTATTTATTATACCTTAATTAATGATTTAATAAATAAAATTACACATAATATATCACAAAAAATCTTGAATTATATTTAATTTGAGAATTAGGAATATAACATCACATTTTTAACATGGGGTACAATAATATTATTGAAAACTTCCTTAACATTCTTCTAAAATTCCATGTATTTTTAAAACTGCATGGGATAACATAGGAAAATATATAAGAAAGGGGTACAATATAAATACCATTAAGTGAATAAACAAGGCCTGAAATGAATAAGATAATACGTGTTATAAAATAGTAATATCAATGAGTAATAAAAGGAACATGAATAATAAGGCATGACGTAGCATGATAATCATAACATGGGAAATGTGGAAACAACTAAAAACACTGAATCATAAACATAGGTCAAGGATAAAACCTCAAAGACATCATGGTGGAAAAGTCCTATAAATTAATCAGGCTCACTCCCTATCCCAACATGATTTACCATGATACAAAACATAACTCAATGCATTGAGTGTTATCTCGGCACACCCACCATATTCATTTCATTTTCATGCTTATGTGTGACACATAGATCATACAACATGAATTAATTCATCATCATAATTTATTCCATAATAAAGAAATTTGGAATACATACATTTAATTACAAAATCAATAAGTATATGTGCATAAATTTGAATACCCATGATAGAAAATGGGCAAGGTATTCACTACACAATTTTTTTGGAATGGAAAATCATAGTGAAATTTCGGCAGTATAAAACTGTTACTTAAAAATTTATAAAAATGGATGATGAGAAAGAAAGTAGTATATTATCTTTTTTAAATAAAATTTTTTCTAATAGTAACATGTAAAGACATGTCCCAACTTTAGTAAATGGAAATATAATTCATAAGTTCATAAAGAAACTTGAATAAAGAAGAGAATGTGTGGATCCCTTACGGAATTTCGGCACAGTAACGGCTCACGTAAGGGTCCAAATGAGAGAAGATAAATGATAACTCATTAAAATAACATCAATTTTATAGTAAGGTAATTATTATAAATGAATGGAAATATAACCAGTTGAAATTAATAGAACTAATTTCAAAGAAGGTGCTTGAATTTGAAAGGGGGAGAGGAAGGTCTCATACTTGAGTGTGTGACTTCAAAAGCTTGGGAGGGGATTATTGAGAGCTTGGGGGAACCTTGGGATGACTATAGAGAGTGTAGGGTATAGTATGATCGTTCTACATGGATTTTCAGTGAATTTAAATTGGATCTTGGGTGGGTTTATATAGAAATAGATGGGATTTCTCTATTATTATTATTTTTTTAATGGTGAAGCTTTGGTCAAGGACCAAAGCAAAAATTTATTGATAAGCAAATGAGAGATTACAGGAAGCGAAAGGAATGGATTTTTTTACAATCTCTATCCAAAAGATAAAATAAATCAGAGGGAATAGAGTCCATCCAAGTCATGCTTTGATGGACACCTTTGTTGGCTAGAGCATCAGCAACGGCATTTGCTTGACGATAGGCATGAGTAGCTATAAAATCAATCCCACAGAGTAAATTGAGACAGTTCATCCAGCGAGCAGTGAGCGACCAGGATAGATGAATGTTGCAACTCCAGATGGCATGTGTGATGGTGGTTGAATCACTTTCAATCCAATGCTTTCTCCAACCCCTTTGAAGAGCAAAATCAACAGCATGAATAACTCCGAGCATTTCCGCCTCCAGAGATGAAGAGTGACCAAAACCAACATAGAAACAACCTTGACATTGCCCAGTTGAGTCCATGAAGATAGCACCACAACTGGCAGGACCGTGGTTGCCTTTGGAGGCTCCGTCAACATTCACTTTGATCCATCCTGGCATCGGAGATTGCCAAAAAACTTCAAAGAGTCATTTTGGCTTTGGGAAGATACCAGGAACGTGAAGATGACGAAGGATCATAAGGTCACCAACCGAGTTGTTGCAACAGTATTTTTGAATTGAGGCTGCTTCATGAATCGCAAGGAGGATTCGGGACTTCCCTGCATTAAGATGGAATGAGTGATTATTGTGAATAATATCCTTTTTAACATACCAGAGTTCATGTAGAAGTTCTGCCACTGCCTCTAGAAAAAGCTTTTTGACCTGCAGAGAGGCATCATGTCTAGTACAGTGCATTAAAAACATGTAAATAGAATCAGTAATGGGTATTCTGCAATTAAAAAGATCAAAGATGTACTTCCAAAGAGCAGAGGTCATCGCACAAGATAGAAAGAGATGATTTGCATCTTCCCTGTGTTGGTTACACAGACGACATTTGGAACAAAGAGAGATGCCAAAAGTTTGAAGGCAAGATTCCGTGGGTAATCTATTGTGCGCAATGCGCCAAATAAGGATGAGTCTTGAAGGCTTGATGTAGGGTTTATTGAAGTGATTATCCCAAGAATAAATAGAATCAGGATCAGAGAAATTATGATTATAAAACTTTTTTGAATCCAGGATGACATTGGGAGAAGGCTCCCAGACAAGGAAATCACCAGCAGAAAAAAAAAAGAATAATTCTCAATAGCTTTCATAATGATATCAAGAAAATCCCAGTCATAGGATTGTAAGACCTCCTTTATAGACTGTTGAGTATCATTAGGAAGAGAATCCGGAGGCAACAAAAAGATCAGAAGGCTACCACACCATTTACCACACCAAAAATTAATGGAAGAGTCAGCACTGACAATCCATCTAGAATCTTGCATGATTTTGTGAAAAGAGTCCCGAATGGAAGGCCAGATAGAAGAGTTGATGAAGTTAAGATTACCTTTAGAGAGCTTAGCAAAAAATCTATGTTTTAGGAAGTCAGTAGCTTTAGAAGTGGAGTTAATGATGCGCCATGTAAGGAAGGCCTGTAAAGCATCATTGAACAGCTTTAAATTTTTAATGCCTATTCCACCATTAGCCATGGGTTTACAACAAGTATTCCAAGGAATAGTAACAAGCTTCTTTTCGAAAATACTTCCAGACCAGATGAAGTTTTTAATGTAAGTGTTAATTTTTTTAAGAATACAAATGGGCCATTTATAGGCCATAAAGGAATGAACCATTTTAGAAACAATGGTCGATTTAACCAAACAGATTCTCCTAGCCAGGGAGAGAGACTTCCCTTTCCAATTAGCTAGTTGATTTGTGAGATGAGAAAGAATATTAGAAAAATAGGTAGCTTTGGGGCGACCCCAAAATAGAGGAACACCTAGATAGGTGAAAGGTAAAAGACCCTCCTTGATACCCAGATAATTAATAATACCAGATTTTCTTCTGA
This sequence comes from Viscum album, assembly GCA_963277665.1. NCBI lineage: Eukaryota > Viridiplantae > Streptophyta > Magnoliopsida > Santalales > Viscaceae > Viscum > Viscum album. Next base: position 369,001,507 of record OY728160.1, on the reverse strand, counting down.
CAGGGAAATTCTTGCCAAAGTAGATAAAAGATTTGTTCCAAGAAATAGCTTGACCAGAGACATCCTCATAGTGAGATATAGTTTGCTTGAGATCATGAAGACTTCTTTGGCCCCCTTTTATAAAAAATGATAATATCATCTGCATATAAGAGGTGGGTAGGGGAATTTAAGTTTTTGGGGACCTGAATAGGTTTGATCAAATTATGTTCAACCTGGTAGTTTATGAGTCTGCTAAGATAATCTTCAGAAATCACAAAAAGAATGGCAGAGAGAGGGTCCCCCTATCTAACACCTTTAGTGCATTTGAAAAAGCCACGAGGGGTGCCATTAATCAGAATAGAGATATGAGATGATTAAAAGAGGGTCTTGATTCTACCGATGAAGGAATCATTAAAACCAAAGTTCCTAAGAACTTTGTAAATAAAATTCCAATCAATAGTGTCAAAGGCCTTTCTAATATCCAGTTTGATGGCCACACAACCGCCTCTAGATTTTTTAGTTAAGGCATTCGTGCACTCAAAAGCAAGACAAATGCAGTCCTGAATGGATCTTCCCTTGATAAAACCAAATTTATTCCAAGAGACGATTCTATTGCAGATAGGAGCAAGTCTGTTAGCAATAATTTTAGTGATGATTTTATAGATAGTGTTAATCAAAGCTATAGGTCTAAATTGATGGATCTCAGCAGCATTCTCAACTTTAGGAATTAGGGTTACAAATTGAGCATTGATTCCATGAGGTAAAGTTCTGTGAGTGAAGAAAATCTTAACGAGTTTGCAGACATCATTTTGAATTATATCCCAATGTTTTTTGAAGAAACCATTATTAAAACCATCCGGGCCAGGTGCACTATCTGGGTTTAGTCTAAAAACAATGTCTTCAATTTCATGATCAAGGGGAGTGCTTAATAGGGACTTATTATCACCTTCATTAACCATCAAAGGAATGATGTCAGGTTTAAGATCAGCATTTCTGTTCGGACCATTTAAGATGTTATAAAAGTACGTGATAACATGATCCGTAATGGCTTCTTCAGAGTCTAAGACCAAGTCATTATGAATGAGCATGGAAAGCGGACGATTTGCCTTTCTAATTCTTTGAAGATTATTATAAAATTTAGTATTGCGATCACCATCAGTAATCCATTTGGTTCTAAACATCTGTTTACGAATATTTTCCTTAAAAGTAAGAAGGGAATTAAGTTTCGAAGAGATATTAGCTTCCACCTGAGGATCTAAGTCAAAGTCAGAATGAGTGTTATGAGATTGAAAGAGACTGAGCTCATCCTCCAGGTGTGTGATGTCTAGATCAATTTGTAAGATTGAGTTTTTACACCAACCTTTGAGAGCCTGTTTAAGAACTTTCAGTTTAAATAAACAAGCAAAGTCATCTTTATGGTGTTTCATGGAGTTCCAAGTGTTAAAAATAAAAGTAACACAGTCAGGGTTCGAAGACCAAGCATTGTTAAATTTAAAAGGAAAGATAGTTTTTCGAACATTCGTAGAAAGATTGACAAGGATAGGATGATGATCAGAGTTAATTCAAGGGAGAGTAACACTAGATATTTTATCCCAAGTATCAAGAGTATTCATGTTCACAAAGGCTCTATCAAGTTTACTAGCAACGTTTTTATTGTAATGCTTTCTGTACCAGGTATATTTGGCACCGATAAGATTAACCTCAAAGAGGTTACAATCATAAATAGTAGATTTAAACTCTCTAGAGGAAATGGGGAGATGAGCGGGACCAATTTTTTCAGATGAGGTAATAATTGCATTGAAGTCTCCCAAAACAAGCCAAGAATCCTGAATGAGTTTAGCAATATCAAGAAGTTCAAGCCATAATATTCTCCTATACTGATACCTATTTTTGGCATAAACCATAGTACAATAGATGTGCTGACCATTCCATATGAAATCACAAGTGAACTTCTGATCAGAAGTTTTAATAATGTTAATATTTTTTAAAGAATTGTGACAAAAAAATCCACATGGAGTCAACCTGAGGACTGTTTTTACAAGATCCTAGAAAATTGTAATTGAGAGCACCAAATCTCATAAAGTTCATTTTAAAATTGACCTTAGGGTCAGCAATGGAAAAAAGGTATGGTTTATGAGTATTTAGAAACCTCCTAAGAGTAATGGAGGTGTCATTATTGGCCACCCCTTGACAATTCCAGAAAAGAACATTCATTTCTACTTGTGTCTAGGGTTAGAACCCTTATTTTTTTTGGATTTACAAGATCCCTTCTTTTTTTTGGGATCTTGTAACAATTGAGGAAGAGGATAAATGATGATGACTCTCATCAGTTTCAGAGCTTTGAGAGGAATCAGATTTCAGATTGGCATTTTGAATAGTAGCAGGGTCCGATGTACACAATGAAGCAGAAATTTCTAAGGTGTGAGACTGTTCTGCTATATGAGAAGAGTTCTTTTCAAGAACAGGAGGTAAAGGTGAGCTGGTTTGATTAGACTCAGAAATAACATCATGAGCAGATTGCTCATGTTGAGGGAGAGACTCAGTCTCAATCTGGACAGATTCAATACCAGCAGGATGGAAATGTTCAGATACAGGAGGCATGCTATGTTCATGGTTCTGGATGTTATTAGGAGAGATAGAAATCGTGCTGTTTTCCAGACATAAGGCATGGTCTTGAGCAGATTCAGAATCAGATAGTGAGGTATGTGGAGAATGATGAGACAAAGGAAGCATAACAGCATTATCAGCATGTATGACAGGTTTACTGACAAAACTAGTAACATTTCTAGCAATACCAGAATTCAAATTATCTAACTGTTCCTGCAAAGAATCAGAAATCTGTAAGTCAGCTAGAGGATTAGAATCCTCCTTCTGGACAGAGAGATATTCAGTGAGTAAAATCAAATTAGGATCAGGAGTGTGTGATGAAGTAGGCTCAACAGGAATTTCAGCAGGAACAAAATCAGACTGAGATTTAGTTATGGGAGATGCAATAATAGAAGGGTCATTTTTAACATCAGAGTTGAAAGACACAGAGTTACCAGAATCAGAAGATTTGGTTGAAGGAACTGCAGAATCATTAGTTTTAACATCAGAATTCATAAGAACAGTGGAACCTGGGTCTGTAGGAATCACAATGTCAGTATGAATCATGCTGGAAGCAACCACAATCTTCTTGAGGGTAGGTACTGAGTCCCCCAGATTCCCACTAAGATTCTCCTTTAAACATGAAAAACCATAGGAAGAAGCATTGTTAGCAGCATTAGAAATAGGGGTAGTGGTGCTCTTGTTAGAACATTCTCTGTTACAGTCATCAACTAACCCTTTTAAACCAGTGGGCTTATCTTTATATTGAGAGGCCTCCTCTTCCTCAACCAAAACAGCCCAAGATCTACCTTCTAAGGTTGATGAGGGATTGGGTCTCTGGACCCACTTATCAACCTTAGGTGGGTCAGATTTGACAGAAATATTTTTCCATTTTTTAGTATTTTTAACCTCTTGCCAATCATTTTTATTTGAGGGATCCAATTGCTTCCTAGCAACCCTACAGCTGGCAAAATTATGGCCAATCAGTTTTCAAACTTCACAGAAGGAGGGTTTATTTTCATATTCAATACTGAGCTCTACCCTATGTTCAGGGGCATTAAAAACTATGGTGGATGGTAAATGATTAGCTAAGTTAATCTCCACCATAACTCTGGCATATAAACCTAGATCCCCATTCAAGGTTCTATGATCGATTTTTATAGGGGATCTTAAACAAGAGGCAATGTCATTTAAAATCTTCGGGTGCCAAAAGAACCAATTCAGCCTATGAATTCTAACCCAAACATGAGCCAAGTAGTTTTTGTGAGTGTAAGGATTAAAAGCAGGGTCCCAATCTGAGATTCTAAAAAAACCAGGCTTTAGGTGTAAATTCCCAAAAGAACCAATTTAGGTTTTGGACTCTACATAATAAAATATCCAAAACCACAGACCATCCCATGGTATTTGAACATGTTTTCTTCCAAATGGGATTTTTTTTATTATTTTTTTATTCTAATGGATAACCTTATTAAAATAATTCCTTTTATTATGTGGAGATGTTTCACGCTCTTAAATAAATGATTTTAAAACCATAAAATATATTATAGGTTTTGGAGGATTTATAATGGGTTTAAAAATACTTTAAATCACATTATTTTAAAGGCAAAACATATATTTTGTCACTTAACCCATTTATATTAAATATTCAATCACTATTTTATCATTATGATGTCACAATACACAAAGTATATCTATACGGTATTTAATTGTTCGCCTGAAAATTCGACTGTCTCAGAAAATTATGAAAAATTCATTTTTGAATAATTTTGATGTTCAAATTCGAAAAATAATATTAATTTTATCTAAATAGTTTTATAAATATTTGTATTTTTAATTTTAAAAATAAAATCCATATTTATTAAGAAATGTTGGGTTTTTTAACAATAATATTTTTCGAACCCTTATAAAAAATATCTTCGACATCATAAAAATTATATAATAATAATTATTTGATAATAATTATTTAATAATAATATTTTATTAAAATATTATTTATTTAGAAAATACATTAATTCATTAATTTGATTTTAATATTAACCAAAAATAAAATTTGTGCTTTATTGTATCAAAATAAAAAATCATTTGCAATGTAACAACAATAGGATGAAAATATATTAATTTGGCATGACCCGACCCTACCCGGGCTCGAGCCGCAACTACCCCAAGCCCGCCTCCATAGGCTTGGGGCTGGAGACTACTTCCAAAGGCACAATAACTCGGGGAGGCCTTTGCCTAAGTACCTGTACACACACATATAGCACACTCAATGCAAAAGTGCAGAGTAAAAGAAAGAACAAACAGAGTAAAAGAGAAACTGCCATATATATATAAACCACAGATGTGCATCGACCTCTAAACAGTACAAAGTAAAAGATAAAGGTAAACTGAAAAGGAAAAGGGGTAAAACGTGCGCCCAACGAAAAGTACCATAACCCGATAACAGGTAAAACAAAAGAAACAAATGGAAGGGTTCTCCACCCGGAACCCAACTACGACCACCGCACACGGTCCAAGCTCCTGGTTCCTAAGCTCCTCTGATGTCACAACCAACCTGTCTGTCATCTGCAAGGGCACACCAAGTGCGGGAAAATCCCAAGCAGGGGTGAGTATAAAAATACTCAGTAGGATACCCTAAAGTCTGGAGGGAGTAACAAAGAAGGTACCGAAGGGTGAGTGGTAGAGCGAACATGGAAAATTAAAGGAGTACAACCGAGAGTGCAGTAAGGAGTAAAGTAAAGAGTCCAGCTCAACAAAACAAGAGGCAAGAAGGTAGACTCGTCCAGACACAAGGAGCTGGAAACGGTGAGAAGATGAACTTCTTTTTGAGTCTTCGCTACCTATAGCAGGAGAGTAGACTCGTCCAACCACGAGAAGCTAGACACGGAAAGCATGTGGCATACCCCGCGCGTTCTCGCCTCACTTGGAAGGAGAGTAACCAAACCCAAGAAGTGGGTACCAGAACAAGGTATATAAAAATTCATATGCTCAATAAGAATCCCGAACAAGGTCGTAAGGGGATCTCCATCCTGTAGCTCAGCCTAAGAAAAGTGAGTCTCCAACAGTCCCAGGAGTAAACACCATCGATGCCCAGCATCCCACACATTTTCCCCGAACTAAAAGTCAAGGGATCAATCACCGTACCTCGACACTATCCGCTTTGGGCAGCACTGACTCGCCCACACGATTTTAGGTCGCGTCACAAGGACACGTCTCAGTGGGGAAAGAGCTCCTCATACTTGAGAGTCTTGGGGAAATGTCAAACCACAACTCGTCACTGCCTCGCAGTTGAGAGGTCTCCTCAAATTCGACAGGCGACCCCCTGCCTAGCCCCGATGGAGGGTCCCTGGAAGTCGATGGATTCCCACTATAGGGAGACCTGGTAAGATTCGACGGGTGTCGCACTGCCCAGTCCCATAACAGGGTAATCTACTAGAGGGAGACCCGGCTAAAGTCAGCGATGGGACCGCTACCCAGCCCAGCTGGAGGTAACCTGGCATCGGGGACCACTGCCCATCCCAGCTGAAGATAAGCCTGGTATCGGGGACCACTGCCTAGCCCCGTTAGAGGTAATCCCGATATCGAGGACCACTACCCTTCCCACCTAGAGGTAAGCCTGGCATCGGGGACCACTGCCCAGCCCCGCTGGAGGTAAACCCAGAACTGCTCTGGACATCCCTGCTAGATGGTACTGCTCGGTGAACACCATTGTACTGGTCATCCCTGCTAGATGGTAACCCACTGGCCATCCCTGCTGGATAGTACAACTGGCGAGCCCTGCTCGAAACAACCTCAGCCCTGCCGGAAACAACCTCAGCCCTGCTGGTAACAACCTCCTCGGTAGAGGATCGGTGCCTGCATAAAGTGTTGGTCACACCGAATCCACAAGAACTCTACCAAGGGTCACGAAAGAATGAGAGAAACTCCCCATGCCTCTCAAGGTGATCACGCTCCAATCCGTTGAGTCACTGTCGAAGCAGACTGAGACATCTCATCCCAGAAAGTGGGGAAAACACCCACACTGTACGAACACCCATAGTCGCAAACGGTGCCGCAATCCAGTGAAAGGGAACAGTACTGAAACCCCACACAACTGAAGAAACAGAGGAACAAACCATCTATGTTGTCCAAACTGTCAATAACGAAACTAGGGGGAGACCACTCAACCCTGTTGGTCAACAAGCGAGAACAGGACCAGGGGAAACTCAACCCTACTGGCTAACAAACAAGAATAGAGGAACCCTCTACGTCGTGAGAGGTCAAAAGTACGTAAAGAAGAACACGGAATGAACATGGGGACCACACGATGTGTGGCCCCAAGTCAACCCCAACTGAGCGCACAAACATCCTCAGGTACAAAAAACCACATGTACCTCCAAGTGTTCTCGTATACTCCCAGAGCATACCACGTTCCAGCCCAAAGGTTATCGTGCACACGGCACCGAACGTCAACGTGAAGGCGTGATGTAACAACTCCAACCTGCCACCTCAACGGCCGATGCACAGCCAGCCACACCTCTTCACTCACATGGGAGTGCACGCGATCACACGCCAAGGGTTCTCTGCAAACACGGCAAGAAGAACCGCCATCAGGGCGCCTTTTACATTTCCACATTTAATAAGATCGCTCAAGAGGCTCCGCACAACCAAATGGATTGCACCGTTGTAATCCTCGTGGAAAAACATGCGAGATAGACTACTTACTCGCCTCAAATGGATTTCCGACGGAAAAGTCACCAACACCGCCTCACGCCCGAACGGCGTCCCGTGATCCCGAGCCTCGGCCCCGAAAACAGTCGGGTGCATCACACCAATGCGATCCTCTCGGGAAAACACGTCAAAAGCACTACTGACATGAGTTCAACGGATATCCGGAGAAAAAGGTGCATTCCGGCGCACTGCGCACGAGCGGTACCACGCGGGACCTGCACCCCGGTCCCGACGTGCTGCCAACAGATCGCACCATTCTGATCCTCTTGAAAAAGCACACAGGATGGACTAATCACTTTTCCAAAAAGGACACCTGGTGATAAAGATGGAAAATCACCGTCAGTGCCCAAACGGCCCTCGCGGGGCTTGCAACATCGTACGGAATTACAGCGGGCAGACTGCGCCAACACAATGCCCTCAAAAAAACACCCAACATCGACTGCTCGCACGCCCCGAACGAACGTCCGATGAAAAAGTTTCTAAAATATGCACGCAGCTCAAAACACAGGTCATGGGGCCCATTCCTCAAACCACCTTGGAAGGCTTCGCCCCAGCTCCAGGGTCCCAACGCCGCTGACGACGCTCAAAACGGACATCGAACGCATCTGCGTCGTCCAAAACAAGATTCCTGGATAAACGCCTGTCCACTTAACGGTCATGCCGCGCCCCTGAGCCCCTCATTTCGGAAATTAAAATTCCCCGACACCATCTCAAAATATTCCTCCCATTATGAGGCATGTTCCACCGTAGAAGGCTCGTGAAACCGACTCCCGGTTCATGATTTATTAAAATATAAATCATTTTATAATAATAATAATAATATTATTATTATTATTATAAACTTATTTATTTACATTTTTTCTCTTTTTTTATTCCACCGACCGGCCAGCGCCGTTCGGCTCTCTTTCCATGCGGAGACCAGCCACTGGCGGGTCTCTGTCTCCCGAGCGGGGTCGCACGCGGCGACCCCGGCTGCCGCGTCAACCGACCGGTCCTCTAGCTCCGCGCTATGGAGCAGCCCCGCAGGCAGGCACCCGGCGCCGTCCCGGAGCTGCGGAAGCCCGCTCTTCCACCTGAGCCCACGCCGAACAGCCGTCTTGGAGCCGAACACCCCTCCGCCACCGCCTCAGCCCTGCGCCGCCGCGCCTCGGACTGCCGAAACACCCAAACCGGCCGGATTCACCTCAAAAACCTGCAACATTCGCCGGACTGCTGCGGGCAGCTCGGGACTCGGAATTGAATCCTGAAAGATGATTCATAAAGAGAATAAGGTCTACTACCAGATTACGGGATTTTTTCGAGGATCAAACAACAAATTTATGCATAGAATTGAACTCAAAGTAGGTGCGGGAATAAAATTGAAACCGCAACAAATCCTACCTCGTGGGCGTTGCCCAGAGCTTCGCCGCGATCCGCCGCCTTGCCGGAGCTGCCTCACCGGAGACGCCTCGTCGGAGTGGAGGAGGAGAGGATGGAGGAGGAGCTCCTGCCATGAGATGAAGAGAGGGGAAGAGAGGGGGGTTATGTGTTTAAATAGAAACACACTTAACCACCCGCCTGTCGGCCCGAACCCGAACCTCCGGCGGGGTCGAGGTTAAGCATCTGCTAGGCCAAACAACACCTCCTGAGCATAACAAAAGTCTCAAAATTTTAATCCGAGGCCCTGTTCAAATGTTATAAAACTGAACGTCCGAGGCTGCCATATTACGAAAACACCCCTAGGGCCATTTTTCACAAATGGGTCGCGCCCGCAAAACGTACCCCCCTCCTAGGGTAAACAGCACGCTCCGAACTCAATGGTGCCCTCAGTTTTCCAATCTGAGCCACCGTTTAAGAGATACTTTTGTTTCAACATTAAACGAATAAATTAATTATTTAGTTTATCCGTTCCATGTTCCGAAAGCGAGCGAGGGGTCCAAACGTCCCGCGCCGACATGTTTTATGTCGTTACTAGGGTAAAAACCCCATTCTGGACCCATCCGTACACTCGGATCTCTAATCTGAAACATCTTTTAGGATTTATCCCATTTATTTGGCGTTTCTAGTGTGAACACACTGAAAATTTAATTCCGGCCACTCCGGGGCTCGGAATCGCACGCCGTCTGAAGGCGCTGCTTTGGAAATATCATCAAGAGTATTCCACAGCCTTTCATAGCCAAAACTGGGTTCTTACATCATTCCCTCCTTCAAAATTTTCATCCCAGAAAAGAAAAACTAGGGAGAAACATAGGGTACTAAGCTCACACCCAGCTCTTCCATACCCAAAAGAACTCTCACACGGCTCTGCGCCACCGCACACAGACCAAAGGATTGATCTGTTCACGCGAGGTCGGCCCTTTCCGACGTCATGCATAAGAGCACGCACACTTCTCTTCAGTTAAACCATGTGGAAGACATCGTTCACCCACTCCAGACTTTGGGGTTAGGGAAAGGCAGTAGGGAACCTCGCCATCCCTTTGCACGGTTTCAAACGGCCCGAAGTCTCTCGGGGGTAGCTCACCTCCCCAGCCGAACCCTTGCGTTGTACGCCATGACTAGAATCACCGCTCGCACATGGAACAAGGTCTGGTGATTCCCTCCTTCAGAATATCCATATGGTGGAACACCCAAGGATATCTTGTCACACAAGATTCCACAGTCGACGTCTCTCAACCAAGACTCTCTTACACGCTCGGAGAGCAATGGAGTCATCACTGTCGATTAAAGCAAAAGGTCACGCGCCTTTTATCATACCAACACAAGGTTACACCCGACGCCCTGCATCACCCTGGTAAGACCACAAGCAAGGAGCGGGGAGGAAAACATTCTTCACACGGATCCTACCTCTAATCACCTCATGCTATGTAGGATCGCAGACATCCAAGCTCACGGCTATCCGTTGTCCTAAATGTCAGCTCCCGGAGCCTGACGTGGACCGCCTAGTGGTGATGAGAAGACCTTGTAAAGTCATCCCTCACTACCAGCTCCTCCCGCTCGTCTGCTAGAACCACCTCTCTGGGTACTACTCCGATCATGGAGCTTCCTCCATCATGGTGGTTCACCTGCTGCCTGCCCAAAGCTCTCTGCATGCCTGGTTAGGTAGTCTCATGCCAAGTGACCTCACCCATCACAAGCATAGCATTGAATATCTTTGTGTTGCACTGGTGCCCTCCGGTGCCACTGTGGTGTACGACCACACCCCTGAGTCTGGTTTTTAGAAATCTACCTGCGTCGAGGTTCTGCTTGTTGACGCCCACTAGCTGCGGTAGACGTCTCGGCTCCAACGTGCCTGCTGCCACCACCAACTCTAGAACGTGACAGGAATACCTCTATCACCAGTGCCTACTCTAGCACCCCAGCATATGTGGAAATGCCCAAGGGTACTATGATAGCACGAATATCTCAGTAGAGACCCTGTTCAAACTTCTACGCTCGGATGTTGTCATCATGGACCAAGTCCAGGTGAAAGCGTACACGGTCTGAAAAATTAGTCGCGTACTCATCCACCATCATCCCTACCTGCTGAAACTGCAAGAGCTCTTGAATCCGAATGGAGCACAAGCAGGAGGGGAAAAACTCCTCATGGAACAACAACAGAAAGTCGCCCCACGAAAGCGACGACTCGTCAAGAAGCTGAGTTACTAGACTCCACCAACACAAAGCTGATCCACAAAAAAGTTTGGCTGCCAAAGCCACTCTCCGATATGCCAGCGTCTGCACAAGCCTGAAAAGGCTAACCACTGTCTATAGCAAACCCTCTACTTCCTGAGGGTCTAGCTCACCACTGAACCTCAGCAGTCTCTTCCACTGGAACTCACGGAGCGCGCTCAACCTGTGCTCAAGCTCAGACCACCGCACATGGTCTAAGCTCCTGGATCCTAAGATCATCTGATGTCATGAACAACCTGTCTGTTGTCTGCAAGGGCACACCAAGTGCAGGCAAAGCCGAAGAAAGGGTGAGTATAAAAATACTCAGCAGGATACCCCGAAGGATCGAGGGAGAAACAAAGGAGGTACCGAAGGGTGAGCAGTAGAGAGAACAGGGAAAAGTAAAGGAGTACAACTGAGAGTGAAGTAAGGAGTAAAGTAAAGAGTCCAGCTCAACCCAACAAGAGGCAAGAAGGTAGACTCATCCAGACACAAGGATCTGGAAACAGTGAGAAGATAAAATTCTCATCGAGTTTTCTCTACCTATAGAAGGAGAGTGGACTTGTCCAACCACAAGAATCTTGACACGGAAAGAACGTGGCATACCCCGCGCGTCTTCGCCTCACCTGGAAGGAGAGTAACCAAACCGAAGAAGTGGGTAGTAGAACAAGGTATATACAAATACATATGCTCAATAAGAAGACCGAACAAGGTCGTAAGGGGATCTCCATCCCGTATCTCATCCCACGAAAAGTGAGTCGCCAACAGTCCCAGGAGTAAACACCATTGATGCCCAGCATCCCACACGTCTACCCCGAACTACAAGTCAAGGGATCAATCACCGCACCTCGACACTATCCTCTTTGGGTGGCACAGACTCGCCCACACAGTTTTAGGTCGCGTCACAAGGACATTTCTCGGTGGGGAAAGAGCTCCTCGTACTTGAGAGTCTTGGGGAAACGTCAAACCACAACTCGTCAGTGCCCTGCAGTCGAGAGGTCTCCTCAAAGTCGACAGGCGACCCCCTGCCCAGCCCCGCTGGAGGGTCCCTGGAAGTCGACGGGTTCCCACTATAGGGAGACCTGGTAAGAGTCGATGGGTGACACACTGCCCAGTCCCGTAACAGGGTAATCCACTAGAGGGCGACCCGGCTAAATTCGGTGACGAGACCGCTGCCCAGCCCAGCTGGAGGTAACCCGGCATCGGGGACCACTGCCCAGCCTAGCTGGAGGTAAGTCTGACATTGGGGACCACTGCCCAACCCCGCTGGAGGTAATCCTGGCATCGGGGACCACTACCCAGCCCAGCTGGAGGTAAGCCCGGCATCAGGGACCACTGCCCAGCCCCGCTAGAGGTAAACCCGGAACTGCTCTGGCCATCCCTGCTGGATGGTACTGCTCGGTGAACACCATTGTACTGTCCATCCCTACTAGATGGTAACCCACTGGCCATCCCTGCTAGATGGTACAACTGGCGAGCTATGCCCGAAACAACCTCAGCCCTGCTAGAAACAACCTCAACCCTGCTGGAAACAACCTCAGACCTGCTGGTAACAACCTCCTGGGTAGAGGATCGGTGCCCGCATAAAGTTTTGGTCACACCGAATCCACAAGAACTCTACCAGGGGTCACGAAAGAATGGGAGAAACTACCCAGGCCTCTCAAGGCGATCACGCTCCAATCCGCAGAGTCACTGTCGAAGCGGACCGAGACATCTCATCCCAGAAAGTGGGGAAAACACCCACACTGTACGAACACCTGTAGTCAAAAACGGTGTCGCAGTCTGGTGAAAGGGAACGGTACTGAAACCCCTCGCAGCTAAAGAAACAGATGAACAGACCATCTCTTCCAGCCAAACCATCGAGAACGAAACCAGGGGGAGACCACTCAACCTTGCTGGTCAACAAGGGAGAACAGGACCAGGGGAAACTCAACTCTGCTGGTCAACAAACAAGAACAGAGGAACCCTCTACATCGTGAGAGGTCAAAATTACGTAAAGAAGAACACGACACTCACATGGGGCCCACACGACGTGTGTCCCCAAGTTAACCCCAACTGAGTGCCTTTCACATTTCACATTTAATAAGATCACGTAAGAGGCTCTGCACAAACAAATGGATCGCACCGTTATAATCCTCATGGAAAAAAACGTGAGATGGACTACTTACTCGCCTCAAACGGATATCCGACGGAAAATTCACCAACCCCACCTCACGCTTGAACGACATCCCATGATCCCGAGGCTCGGCCCCGAAAGCAGTCGGGCGCATTGCACAAATGCGATCCCCTCGGGAAAACACATCAAAAGCACTACTCACATGAGTGCAACGGATATCCGGAGAAAAAGGTGCATTCCGCGGCACCGCGCACGAGCAGTACCATGCGAGACCCGCACCCCGGTCTCGAAGCACTGCCAACGGATCGCACCTTTGCGATCCTCTCGAAAAAGCACACAGGATGTACTAATCACTTGTCCAAAATAGAAACCCGGTGATAAAGATGGAAAATCACCGTCAACGCCCAAACGGCCCTCGCAGGGCTCGCACCATCATGCGGAATTATAGCGGGAAGACTGCGCCAATGCGATGCCCTCGGAAAAACACACAACATCGACTGCTCGCACGCCCCGAATGGATGTCCGATGAAAAAGTTTCTAAAAGCTGCACGCAGCTCAAAAGACGGGCCATGGGGCCCATGCCTCAACTCTGGCTTCAATGCCTGAAACCACCCTGGAAAGCTTCGCCCCGGCGCCAAGGTCCCAACGCCAATGACGGCGCTCAAAACGGACATTGAACGCGTCAGCGCCGTCCAAAACAAGATTCCTCGATAAACGCCTGTCCACTTAACGGTCATGCCGCGCCCCCGAGCCCCTCATTTCGGGAATTAAAATTCCCCAAAACCATCTCAAAATATTCCTCCCATTATGAGGCATGCACCGCCGTAGACGGCTCGCGAAACCGACTCCCGGTTCATGATTTATTAAAATATAAATCATTTTATAATAATAATAATAATATTATTATTATTATTATTATTATAAACTTATTTATTTATATTTTTTTCTTTTTTCTTATTCCACCGACCGGCCAGCGCCAGTCGCCTCACTTTCCATGCGGAGACCCGCCGCTGGAGGGTCTCTGTCTTCCGAGCGGGGTCACGCACCGCGACCCCGGCTGCCGCATCAACCGGCCGGCACAGCCGGCCGGTCCTCCCGCTCCGCACCGTGGAGCAGCCCCGCAGGCAGGCGCGCGGCACCGTCCCGGAGCCGCGGAAGCCCACTCCTCCACCTGAGCCCATGCCGCGCAGCCGTCCCGGAGCCGAACGCCCTGCCACCTGGAAATAGAGCCGCCGCCGCCCCCTCAACCCTGCACCGCCGCACCTCGGACTACCAGAACACCCAAACCATCCGGATTCACCTCAAAAACCCGCAACTTTCGCCGGACCACTGCGGGCAGTTCGAGACTCAGAATTGAAACCCGAAAGATGCGTCGGAAAGAGAATAAGGTCTAATACAAGATTACGGAATTTTTTCAAGGATCAAACAACAAATTTATTCATATAATCGAACTCAAAGTATGTGCGGGAATAAAAATTGAAACCGCAACAAATCCTACCTCGTGGGCGTTGCCTGGAGCTTCACCGCGATCCGCCGCCTTACTGGAGCTACCTCGCCGGAGACGCCTTGCCGGAGTGGAGGAGGAGAGGATGGAGGAGGAGCTCCTTCCAGGAGATGAAGAGAGGGGAAGAGAGAGAAGGGGGGTTAAGTGTTTAAATAGAAACACACTTAACCACCCGCCCGTCGGCTCGACCCCGAACCTCCGACGGGGTTGCGGTTAAGCATCCCCTAGGCCAAACAACACCTCTTGAGCACAATGGAGGTCTCATAATTTTAATCTGAGGCCCCATTCAAATGTTATAAGACTGAATGTCCGAGGCTTCCAAATTACGAAAACGCCCCTGGGGCCATTTTTCACAGACGGGCCACGCTCGCGAAACTTACACCCCTCATAGGGTAAACGGCATGCTCAGAACTCAATGGTGCCCTTGGTTTTCCAATCTGATCCACTGTTTAAGATATACTTGAGTTTCAACATTAAACAAATAAATTAATTATTTAATTTATCTGTTCCACATTCTGAAAGAGAGTGAGGGGTCCAAACGTCCCGCGTCGACATGTTTTATGTCGTTCCTAGGGTAAACACCCCATTTCGGACCCATCTGTACACTATGATCTCTGATCTGAAGCACAGTTTTCCAGTTATCCCATTTATTTGGCGTTTCCAGTGTGAATGCACTGAAAATTTAATTATGTCCACTCCGAGGCTCGGAATCGCACGCCGTCTGAAGGTGCTGCTCTGGAATATCGTCACGAATATTCCAAAGTCTTCTGCAGCAAAAACGGGGTTCTTAAATAATTATTCTACACAAAATAATTTACAAATTCATATTTATAGGTTCTTGATACATATCCCTTTAAAACACCAAGAAACACCCTAAGAGTAAGGTTTTTAATGGTGGGACATTCATGGGGAGATTCAGCGAACATGGTTTGGGTTGTGATCTCGATGTGCTTGAACTTCTCCCATAAATGGTTTCTCTCCTGATTAAGTTGTTGGATATTAGCTTGGGATTGGTCAAGGGGAAATCCCATAAATGATAAATCCCTCAGAATATCTATTAAATGGGATTCATAGGGTACAATTTTACTGGTTGAGGTCATATCTTCCTTTTTTGTATCAATTGTATTTTTTAAAACCTCATATTTATACTACTCCTGAGATCACTGTTCAATGGAGATATTATCAATCATAGTGATACTTAACGATATTTTAAATCCAATTGGATAATATAAAATTAAATAAGTGCATGAATTTTCTATAACCTTTTAATATAATAATATATTTAATTAAATAAAAATTGGGAATTTTATTCATAACAGTTCAGTTTGTTACATAGGATGATGTACTTTCTTACACCCATGATATTTTTCCATCATTTCACCAGAATTAAAATATAATCTCTGCTTCTTGTCTCCAGACCCAAGACACCCCTAAGATTTACTAATCTATATTTTGACTTTGAGGAAACATCATAAAATTTCATCATAGCTATCAAATTCTTGAATAGCCTGTTTCATTTTTAGATTCAACTTCATCCCACCAAAGAAGTGGTCAAATTTAATTTCAAGAGAAATGAAAAAGACAGAGGTGTATAGTGCAAGTATTGTAATGTTTTACTCATATGACATTATGGATTAGTCATACTTTTTCTTAAGGGTACGTAAATCCCTATTTTATTTAGGTCAAAGAGTTTGAGGAAAATATTGGTCAAAAACATTTTATCGAACTCCTTCCACTCCAACGATTTGATATCCTCCTTAAGCTATATATTTCTAACTATCATTCACCACTAACCAACTTCTCCCTCCATACATTAAACAGACCGCACAACTATCTCTTTATCATATCATTGAAGGATTCATAATATCTTTTCAATGTGGTTGATCAATTTCTCCATGATTAAGGTATCAAAATATCCACTAAAATTCATATGCCTTTATCACATAAAGGCATCAATTACAACTTGCTCTTTCCCAGGGGTATTACGTTTTTAACATCCTTATCCTTCCCATTGGATTGAGAAGGTGTTAGGATTTTACTAGACCTTAAGTGAAATCCCCAAGACACCAAAGGTAGGAAATAAATACCAAAGGCTTCATAAATATTTGGGGGTTGATTTTCCCTTTGAAAATAAAACAACCACAACCAATAATACAATATCCCACAATCACTATATATTGCATGTGAAAAATGTAATACAACTCAAAGTAGCTAACAATACCACAAACCATAACAGAGTATAATAGAGAAACCAAACCCAATATTAGAGTATAAAGTGGAAGAAAAAAAAAGCTCAAAGACTCTAAAAAATAACTCCATAGCTAAAAACTTGATCCAAGATCCAACTCCATAATCCATTTCAAAAGTATCACGATGAATCACTAGAGAAATGAGATAGTTTTCCTTTACCTGTGTCCCAATAAATAACATCTATAGACAAAAAAAGGACCCATATAGGTGGTGATTATAAAACTCAGTAGGATTTCCCACTATTACTTCCATACTCACACCACTAGGACATAACTTGTTAGCACATTAATATAAAAAAAATTATATAAATCAATTTAAATAATATTATATTAAAACCAAAACCATTTATAATAAACATATTTTTTATGAAAAGAAACCAAAAAATATTTAAACCATTTCACATTTTTATTTGTCATACGCAATACATGATCCACACACACCCACACATGCATTCTCAGATGATAGTTCCATACTCAGGAGTGATCTTTCATCGATCTACTAAGTCTTCACAAGGTAACCATATGCCAATGAACCAATGGAACACCCCCTTCCATAGGGTCACGTCAATGTAAATGAACACATACCAACCAAGTAATACAAATTCCATGTCAAATCAACCAACCCAAACCATTTCAATAAAACATTTATTTTATTGAAAATATTTATACCAAGCCATTTCCATGAATCAAAACCAAAATACCATTTTAAAATAATCATTTTAAAAATCATGAATCCCATTTCACTTTCCACAAAATAACCAATTTAAATAAATTCACAAACCATCACTAAAGATGGTTTTCAACAAGCTTTTAAAAAAATATGACAATTCAACTCAAGAAATTCATTCAATTTGAAATAAATCCATCATGTTATAATAATAGGTGCCAAGAGTGAAACCAATTACCTCTAAATTTAGGTGAAAATGAATAATGTCACAAATTATTCAACAAACTAGGTTGAAACTCTAAAAAAACTACCTTAGATCATGTTCCCTAATATTTAAACAACCATATCACAATATGATTAGAATCAAACAATATGGATATATCCTCAACAAATTAGATCCATGAATTCAAGAGAGGGGAAAATAAGAAGAATGTAAAACCACCAAAAATGGTTACATACCAAGGAATTCAGACTCTAACACACCAAGATTCAATAAAGGATTGATCCAAGATCAATAGTAAAGTTTTCTACATCCTTGGGAGTAAATAGAAATTGATTTAGGGTCAGATTAGGTAAAATGATCCATTAAGGGGCTAAAATGAATTAGATGCACAATTTTCTGATCATGTTTTTAACATTGCATAGTTAAGGTGCATGGTTACCCAGAACATGTGAGAACCATGAACTATCCACTACCTCCATAAACCCCTCACACATTTGACTCACACGATTATAAAAAACATCTACCAACCATACTAAACCCCTTTTTCCAACATCACACAGTTTCCCCTAAGTGGCCGCATGGTTTTTCCAAACCATGCGCCTAATTGTGTGCCTACCCAATGCTCATTTTTTTAATTTCATAGTTTCTTAGCAGTTTTTTAACTATTTTAACTAACAATTCTCAAATCATGTACCTCTATAAAATCCTTAAAAATTTGACAAAAGTCCCTTGAACCACTCAAACATAACTCAATTACTCTATATACTTAAAATACATAAATAAAGGGTTAAATGCATTAAACTATGGGTGCTAAATTATCCCCAACATTGGTATTTAAATCTTCAAAAAGTTTAAAATCAACATTAGACATAAAGATATTGGACCATTACTTGGCCATTTTCTTTTCATGTTCCCAATTTTCTTCCTAAATATGACAATGCTACCGTTAAACCTAAACTAGACCAATGCTTTTTCCACGCAATACTTTTTATTTCCTATCAACAATTCACACAGTCATGTGAACTAATTAAGCATCTGGATCTAGGTCAACTTGATCCCATCGAATCACATGGTCAAGATTAGGATGATACTTTTTCAACTGAGATGCCTAAAAGAAATTATGTACTAAACTAAACCTCGGTGGAAATTCTAACTGATATTCCACCTCACCAATCCATTAAATTATCGTAAAAGGTCATATATATCAAAGAGATAACTTTCCATGCTTCAAAAAATGATGATTCCCAAGCCTTGGAGTGATTAGAAATAACACATCATCACTCATTTTCAATTGTAAAATCCATGGATGATGATCTGTATAAAAATTTTGAAGACTCTGAGCCATCTCTAATCTTTTCATGTTCAAAAGAATCTTATCCATTATCTCTTGGACAAGTCTTGGTCCAACCAGTGAAGTATCACCTATTTCCACCCAAATAATAAAGACTGAAAAGGATGACCATAAAATACTTAAAAGAATCCATATGCATTGAGGCCTAGTAATTTTTGTTATATGAGAACACCACTAATGGTATGTGATCCTCCAATTATCCACAAAAATTCATTACACAAGACCTAATAATTTCTTCCAATGTTTTTATTATTATTTTGGATTGTAAAATCATCTGAGGATGGTACATTGTGCTCATAGTCAACTGATTCTCAGGGTATTATTGTAACGATTTCCATATTCGACACATAAACCATGTATATCTATCTAATACTATCAAAACTGGTATTCCATTCCTCTTTACCACTTATCGGATATAGATTTTTTAAATGTCTTCAACCATATGAGATTCAAAAATAAAGAAGAAATTTGCAGAATTTGTGATATGATCCACAATCACCCATATGGAATCATGTTTCGAACCATCCTTGGTATACCTATAATAAAATCCATCGCTTTCTTCTCTCTTTTCCAAATAATAATAGGTAAATACTACAACATACTCATCAGTTCTAGGTGATCTTCCTTAACCTACTGATAGGTGAGGCATCTCATAATAAACCTAGTCACCTTTATTTTCATGTAAACCTACCATAACTGTGATTTTAGTTCCATATACATATTCTATATTCTAGTATAAAAATCATACCTCAAATGGTGGTAACTGATTGCACTGTGATTCACTATTTTATTTTCACCCTTTTACCACTGTGTTAAATTGATTTTGTATCATAAATTCCAAATTTAATAAAAAATTACCCTTAATTTTTTATTAATTTTTTTTTATCACTATTAAAAAAATAAATGTTACTTGTTTTGATAATTATATTGTATATGGGGGTGATTTGGAGGTCTCACGATGAAGTGGAAGAAAAATGGGCAAAACTATGCATGATTTCAAGCACATCAGGGGACTCAAACGCGCACTTCTACTAAACTATGCATCCAATTGGGATGAGATTTATGGGATGATAAAAAAATTAGTGGGATAAAACTATTCTTGAGTAAAAAATCCCAATTTAACCACTAGGATTCCCATATTAACAGATATGTACAGTTAATTGAATATGCACAATGTCAAAAGTGGTGTTCTATATTCTGTCGATATCTCAAGCTGTAGTTGTCCAAATAGTGCCAAATTTTCAATGGGGATAGTAAATGTGGGAAATAAAACTTTTTAATTTTCTCAAAAGTTATATAAGACTTTATTAAGGTCAAAAACCATGGGCTAAGTGGTTTTTTGAAATCTGGGGTCTCAAAACCACCTTATAATTTTCTGATAAAATGATACCTTGGGAAAACCATTTGTAAGTTCGACCGAGATGAAAAGATCTGGTATTTTGGCGACCCAAATGATTATTATCTTAATTCAAGAAGTTCCAAAGGCCTTTTTCCTCATATGGGGGTCAAGGATGAAGGTGAATTTCCACCTGAGCCTTCTCCTCTCAATGGTGAGCTAACTAGAAGATAGTCATTTCGAGGGAGCTATAAATACTTAGGGGGGAGTTGTAGCACATGATATTATACTCATTTTTTAAAATTTGTGTGTGAATTATTTCAATTATGTTTTATATTAACATGATTATCATCTTAATTCATTTAATGGGTTTAATTAGGTGAAACACTTTTCAGTTCAACACATATTGGGTTGAAATTTCAAGTAGGAATCTTGGGTTGTTCCTATTAGAAAACACATGAATCCTCTTAATCGAACTCATACATGAGATATAGATATTATTTGGAATCCCTAACTCTATTATTTAGTTCCAAACCATAAAAACATGATTTATTTTTCAAGGGTGGTAATTTGTGCATCTTTTTAAGAGGCAAGAGGGGAATCAAGATCTTGACAACCCTAAACCAAAGAATTTCATTAAACCATGTGAAATTTTCCGAAAAATGAACAATAAAAGTTTTTTAGTGATCTCGAAATAATCTTCTTATATCATAATTCTTAAAAAATCATCTTTACTTATCAAATATTAAAACTCATTAATTAATTAATTTTATTTTTAAAACGGTTTTCAAAAAAACACCCACTCTTTTAGTAATTTTTATTAAAAATACACACTCTAAACCTACAAATGATCCTTGAGAGATGACCTAGGGTCTTCCCTAGACTATAAAATAAACTTCAAATCATAATAAATTTGATTTTTATTGAAAAACAAAATCCAAATTTTAGTGTATTTTCTTGGGTTTACTTTATTTTTAGTGTGTGTTTTTATAAAAATATTGTGTACTTTTTAATTATTTGTTCACTTATTTTATTCCTTCAATTTTTTAGTTGATTTATAAAATATTCATTTTTTAGGACTTGTGTATGAAATTATATTCACCAAAGGAACTACTTCATTTTGAACATGAACTGGAGATGATCTTGCATCATCAAAACTAAGAAGCTCTAAACGATACATTGAAGGAGGACGCACAAGACATCGATACACTTCTTGATGCTTCTTATTATTCTGAAATAAACAGCAAGATTGAAACAAAATTTCATAATATGGCTGAAAAATACCTAAAATTAAAAGAACTAACCTCACTTGATGTTGATATATCACCCAATATTCAAATACAAGGTGAGGAACCCAATTTTGAACTTAAATCAGGTTTATTTCACTTATTACCAAGCTCCCATAGACTCACAGGAGAAGATCCACAAAATAATTTAAAATAATTTCATATTGTGTGTTCTACATTAAAACCTTATAATGTGGATGAAGAATAAGTAAAGTTTAGGGAATTATTTTTTCATTAGAAGACACTACAAAGCATTGTATATATTATGTTAACTACCCTATTAGAGGTCAGGCGTACATGAAATTCTTTTTTATTGATAAATACTTCCCAACCCCTAGAACTGCAACTATAAGAAATGAAATTTGGGGGATAAGAAACTCAAAAGGGAAAATAATTCATGAATACTGGGAATGATTTAAAAGGATTTTTTCAAGTATCCCACACCACCAAATAAGTGATCAACTTTTAATATAGTATTTTTATGAAATTTTAATTCCTATTGATCGAAACATGATTGATTCTTTTGTAGGTGGTTCTATAGTTGATAAAACCCTAATCAATTCAAGGAAACTCACTGATAACATGGTGAAGAACACTCAAAATTTTGGTTCAAGGTCCATTGTACCCATTCGAGGTTTCCATGATGTGAAAATTATTGAATTCATGATGAAGGTTTAAATGAATTTTGAGGATTTTAGTACCCTTCTTAAACAACTTTATCTTTCCCAAGGGAAATACCAATCTTCTCCTCTCATCCATTGTGGTTTCTTTTCTTTTGACACCCACTATTCTGACTAACTACCTCAATTGAAAGAAACATCTAAGAGTTTTGAGGAAATATTTCTAGGGTTCCCCTTTAACCAAACCTTTATTCATGAACCTTACTATCCATAAAACCATGGGTGGAAATATATCTAGGCCTATAGGGAATGGGGTATTCAATCCAACCTCAACAACCATGGAACCAACTTTGGTTGAGTACTCATCCACCACCCATAAGTTCTCATCCTCTTTAAAGTCCTTTCCAACAACCCCCTCCAAAACAGGATCCTAAACTAGAATAAATGATGAAACAAATGGATACAAACAATATCCAATTCCAAAAAATCACCCAAGCTTCCATACAAGATCTAAAAACCCAATTAAGCTAACTCTCCAACTCGGTGGGGGAAATCTAAAGCCATGCGTCAGGTAAACTAACCTATCAACCAGTAGTTAACCATAGAGATAAGGTAAATGTTAGTTTTATAACCCATAGGATTATAACTCATCTTAAAATAGAAATTAAACCTTCAATAGAGTTATCCCCTAAAAAGGAAACTTCCATTCTAACTATCTCAAATGATCTAAATAAGAAAAATCATTTTATAGAGAAAAATATCACTAAGGGAAATAGAATTTCTATTGATGAGTGGCCTAAACCAACTATTTCTCTTCTATTTCCCCAAAGGTCCTCCCAACCAAGAAAAAAATTAACTTGATAAATAAATCTTGTAAACTTTTAGAAAAATGTAGGTAAATATCTCTTTTATTGATGTGGTGAAAGAAATTCCATGTTACACCATGTTTTATAAGGAGATGTGTACACATATAAGGTGAGTTAAACGTAGTGATATGGTGAGATTAGGGAAGAACATATCATCATTGATATATCCATAACTTTCTACCAAATTCAATGATCTGAGAACATTCTAGATCATGTGCACCATAGGGGAGTATCCTTTTTCCAATGTTATGATTAATTTGGATTCTTCTATAAATGTGATTCCTCTTTACATTTAATCTTTATTTTAGTTTGGGGATCTGAATCACACTTGAATTGTTGTGCAACTAGAAAAATGGACTACTGCACACCCTACTGGTGTGTTAGAGGATATTCTTGTGAGGGTGAAATTTTTAATTTTTCTTGCAGATTTTTATGTGATTACAGTGGAAGATGATAGGATGAATAGATACACACCGATTATATTAGAGATAAATTTATTTAAAAACTCCAAAAATATAATTAATTTTTAGAATAGTACATTATCTATGGATTTTGGAAGTGAAATTTTCCCATTCAACATCCATAAATTCATGAAGCACCCCTCAGAAGAACATTCCTCTCTCTCTGTTAATTTAATTTATTTACTCCCTTCCCTTGAAAAAAATTATTTTCCTTCCCCTAATACCCTTTCCAAGTTTTCATCATTGATAGACATTACTGGTAATGATTCATGTATTAAATTTTGTACTGATTTAGAAAAATTTCATGCATGTTTGTTAATTGATTATTTCTTGAGCACTGAGGATCACATGACTATCAATGATACTACTAATGTTATAAGAGATCATTCCTCATCTGAGGATGTTATCATTGAGTAGTTACATGAGATTAGTAACCTCTAACTTTCACAATAACTCTCATCAATTCAAAATCCACCGGAATTGAAACTTAAACAACTACCTCAAGATTTAAAATATTCCTATCTTGAGAAGGGAAACAACTTTCATGTCCTCATTACTAGTTCACTCCCACAATAACATGAATTGTGACTACTTGAACTTTTGACGGATTATGAATAATCATTGGGATGGACACTTTATATAATTCCTAGTATTATCACATCAATTTCTATACATCATAAATTGTTAAATAATGAGGCTAAACTAGTGAGACAGGCACAACGTCAACTAAACATAAACCTCCTGGATGTTGTTAAAAAGAGGTAACAAAATTATTGGCTACTGGAATCATTTAACCCATCTATGACAGCCAATGGTTCAGTCTAGTTCAAGTGGTTCCTAAAAAACTATTCTTACAGAAATTAAAAATGAAAACAATGAATTGGTTCCAACTCATGTGTATAATGGTTAGTGTGTCTGTATATATTTTCAATGACTAAACCAACACAGTAGGAAGGACCATTTCCCATTGTCACTTATTGACCAAATTATAGATAGGCTGATAGGGAAGTCCCATTACTATTTCCTTGATTGGTATTCTAGATAATTTTAGATTCATATTTCCCCTAAGGATCATGAAAAGACAACCTTAGTTTTCCCCTTTAGAAAATTTTCATATAGGATTCCATTTGGTCTATGAAATGATCTGGGTAATTTCGAGGGATGCATGGTTAATTTTTTTCAGATTATCTGGAGAATTGCATGAAATTATTCATGGATGATTTCACTGTATATGGATCCTATTTTAATGACTATTTGAATAGTATTTTTCTATCCTATGTCATTGTATTCGAAATAATCTCGTATTAAATTATGAGAATTTACATTTCATAGTGAGATAAGGTATAGTATTGGGACATGTCATTTATAAGGATGGAATCCATGTAGATAAATAAAAATATGATGTCATTTATTCCCTGCCATTCCACAAAAATGTCCAGGATATGTGCTCATTCCTAGGTCATGTTATATTTTACCATCGTTTCATTTGTGAATTTTGTAAGATTACACTTCCCTTCTCCCAATTTTTTCAAAAAGAAAAGGAATTTGATTTGTGATAAATAATGTGAGGAAACTTTTAACAAATTAAAATAGATTCTTTCATCACACCCAATAATCCAACCACCTCATTGGAATCTACCATTTGAGCTCATTTTTTATGCCTCTAACTATATAGATGGGGTTATCTTATCAAAATGGGTTGATTGAGCTCCACATGTCATTGTCTATGCCTCACATACACTGGACCGTACCCAAGAAAACTACACTAAAACTGAAAATTTATTACTTACCATTGTGTTTACCTTGGATAAATTTAGGCCATATATCTTTGGGTCCCAAGTAATTGTGTTATCATACCATGCATCCATTCAGTATCTCCTTAAGAAACCAGGATTCAAACAACATCAAATTCACTATATGCTCCACCTTTAGGAATTTAATTTATAAATTTGGGATAGAAATGGGGTAGATGATATGGGGGTTTTCCATATCAGTAGGATCCTCCCATCCTTAAACATTGGCTCATCCCTTTATATTCCCAAAAATGACATGTTTACTGATGAGAAACTATACCGAGTACAAGATGTTATTACTTGGTATTCCAAAATTGTAAATTATTTGGTAGAATCTTGGATTCCAACATATTTCAACAAAAACCAAGACAATATTCTAAAACAAGAGCCTCTTATTTGTACATTTTTATGACCCCTACCTTTGGCACACATGTAGTGATCAAGTCCATTGGTATTCTCTTCCTGATAGTGAGTTTCAGTCTATCCTTAGGCTCTGTCACACTCTTTCTTATAGGGTCCACCTTGGTCCCCAATGGACTGCTCGCAAGGTCCTCGATTCTGTTCACTTTTATCCGACATTATTTCAGGATGATCATTATTTCTCTAAATCTTTTCCTCAATATTAAATAATGGGAAATGTCTCTAAAATAAATTGTGTTCCACAACAACCCTTTCTATTTCATTGAATTTTTGAGTTTGGGGTATTAACTTTATGATACCATTTCTCAATTCCTATAGAAACTTGTACATTCTTCTAGTAGTAGATTATGTGTCAAAATGAGTAGAGGAATGATACATAAGGATGGATGATTCCATGATAGTTTTGGAATTTTTGAGAACCCAAATATTCTATAGTTTTGGATTACCTAGGATCATAATCAGTGACATGGGTTCACATTTCTACAACTAAAAAATGAAATTACTTTTGTGTTGGTATGGGGTCAGGTATCAAGTGTCTACTACATATCACCCACAAACCAATGATCAATATGAGTTGTCTAATTGAGAGGTAAAATGGATTCTTGAAAAAAAAAATATTTCAACCCAATATAAAATATTGGAGTCTTAGACTCATAGGTTCATTATGGTTTTATAGTACATCCTTTAAAACTCCCATTGGAATTTCACCATATCATCTTGTTTTTAGAAAGAGTTTTCACCTCCCTATTGAGATATAGCACTAGGCCTATTGGACCATTAAACATTGAAATTATAATATTTTTGGTGTAGGTGATCAAAGGAAGCTAAAAATTCATGAGTTAGAGGAAATTTATGGAGATTCATATGAGAACTCCCATATTTATAATGGGACAACCAAGGCTTCCCATGATCGTCTCATCCTTCATCATCAATTCTACATTGGTAAAAAGGTCCTCCTTTACAATTTACGACTGAAGTTTAATCTAGGTAAGCTTATTTACCACTAGTTTGGCCTATACACTATTACTAATGTTCATCCATTTGGTTTTATTTAGGTAAAAATTGAAGAAATAAATCAAAACTTCACTATCAAGGGGTAGCAGCTTAAGCACTTTCACAAAGCCCTTTCAGAGTACCCAATGGAGGGATTCCAATATCAGGAAGAATCTTAACAATAACACTCACTAGGTTTTATCCTTCCTTACTACATTATCTTTTATTATAGTGAGGACATTTCATGCTATAGGTGTGAGAGATGTGTATATTCCTGGGTTAGTTAGGAATTTTCATCATCTTTCTTATTTTTCTCTTTTTGGATTGTTGGATAGTATTGTTACCTTTACCTCCAAGTTGTTTTAGAAATTAAAAAAATCACTGATGAAATGTGTATTTCATCATCAATTTAACATTTTGGTGTGACTTTCTATTGAAAATTGGTTGTTTTTTTATGATATAAATTATTGTGTCATTTTTAATCCTTTAAGAATAATGGTACCCTTTATGTGAGTAGTTTAAGGAAAATTTTTGACACTTAATTTCTCTACACATCTTTTCACCTAACCATGAAGTGTGAATTTTTATTACTCAATAGAAGGTGAATATAACTTAGTTAATATTTATCTACTTACCAAAATGATTTTTCCATATGTTCATTCCTTATTTGATCTATTCCATTATGATACCCGAATTTACCTATGCATGTGTACCTATTATCCGACTATTGTACGCCCTAAAAAAACACAAAAATATGTCTTGTGTCTTGGGAAGGTAAGAAATCACTCTTCCTCAACCTTTAATCTTGTTATAACTATTACAAGTGTAATACCCGAGACTTTTATGAGAAATGTTTTTTTAATGTTATATAAATCATCAAAGGAATCTTTCACTACACACAACATTATCTTGGTTTGCTTTACACGCAACAGCAGCCTTCCTTGATAGCTTGCGTCGTACGCAATACCGAGTTTCACTAAACAACGATATGCTATTAAAATATTATTAAAATTAGCCATTATGAATAGTAATAACCACTTTTTGAAATTTTTTAAATTTCATCTTTCAAAATGGACTTCATTTTTTGGATTCTGAAAGCTTTCAATTTTTGATGAATAGTGAAAACACTGGGTTACTATTTAAAAACCAACTTTTTATTTAAAAAATTATTTATTTTATTTAAATTTATTTTAGGTCAAAATTGATACATAATACCTATATAAGTTATCATTGGAGTCATTTTATAATAATTTATATATATATAAATTTTATTGAACTTTTCACCGTCTTTTACCCACCTCCTAGGAAAATTTGCAAATTTACGTAAAACATAATTTTACCGCTTCTATGAGTGGAATTTCGAAAATCCGAGAGACAAGGTTAATATCAAGGACTAAAATTTGGTTCAATGAGATGAAAATAATTTTTGGTGAATAGTAACTTTTTACTTTTTTTTTACCACGGTTAAAAGTAAATAGGGAAATTAAGGGTAAAAATGTTATTATTATTATCCTAACACATGTACTAATTCTATTGGATAAATGTAATTCGACCAAAAACAACCTTAGGAATAAAATATGACCATTTAGGCCCACATGGATTAGATTAGGACATTTATTATTAATTTATTTAAAGAAGGGTTAAAATAGTTAAAATCCAATTTTAATAACTAAATCATTTTTAATATAGGGTTATACATAAGATAAATTCAACTATAAATATTCCTTATAAATCTAAAAAGATTTACTACATAATGGTATTTTATTTCTAATTTTTAGACATTAAATAATTTAATTTATTTATGACCCAATGATGATGCAGTAATTATCTTATTAATGAAATATTGACATAATTGATGTTATAAATACCCAAATAAATGTAATTAGAGACTTTTTATTAATTCCAATAATTTTATAGGTTAATATTACATATTTTTACGGATTTAATTAACTTTTTTCGAACTAATCTTTCTGTTATGATTTTCACAAAAATCAATTACCAAATAGTGTTAAAATTGACATAAAATTGTTTTTAAAACAAATATTATATTATTAATTTTTATTTTACGCCTAAAAATATAAATTTCGTCCAAATGACTTAGATAAGGTTATATATATTAAAAATAAACAACTCGGGGTTCGTTTGTCTTGTTATATTAAGTTTATTAACCTTATAGTGTAAGAAAACAAGAAGACGCGGTAAAACTAAAATTATTTAACTTAAAGTTAAATCTAAATGATAAGGTTAAAATAGAAACCTAAACTTGTCTAAATTCTATTGGATGACAGGATTTTGACCCATACCCACATTAGCTTCGAAATAAATCAATTTGGAGCTATAATAAAATAATATTTTTAGTTTTTCCAAAGGTGCACCTCTCCTCCCTTATAAAAAGGAACCTCCTCCCTCTCTTCCTCACACCACTTTGAGCCTTAAATATCGGCCAAACCCTGCCAAATTATCTTCTAAACTTCCCTAGAAACATCCTAGAGGTACTGGTATTCTTCAAAGACCAATTTTAGTGCCCTAAGAGGAGGTCTCAAAGAGGCGCTTCAAAGAAGAGGTAATGTCCCTTACCGATTCTTTCAACTTTATTTCTGCTTCCACTTATTCTTATTTAATTGTTTAATTATGAAGTAATAACATTAGTATCACTCATATACTGATATGTTATTATAAGTATGAAATAGTTCTATTTCACCATCTATCCATCCTACAGAAAATGAAATCACCGCGCGTGCGTACGTACGGAATACCGTCTCCACGTCGTAGTGTAATCTATTTTCCACCACCACCTTACTTGGATGGGTATAATGGTGAAACTAAATAACTATATATGATTATTGTAAAGTGTTATTGATTCTAAAATAGTATACATACACTCCAAAACAATTCCACGATCATGAGAACGATATCATCGCTCGTGTGTACGTATGGAATACCATCTCCACGATGTGATGCGACTTGTTCTACATGATCTTCATTGAATAATGATTATATAAATGAATTTAATGAATAAATATGATATATAGTACACTAAATCCATTTTGTAAATGAGGTGTCTATAACTTAAAGAGAAGAATAAGAATTTATTCGACAAAACATGCATAAGAACAAAAAATAATAAACACCCGAATAACAAGTAGCAATGAAATATTAATAATAAGAAGATACGAATACGACCATCTATGATATAATAACATTGATTATGATTCTGGAATAAGTAAATGACATTATTTAAATCATTATACTGGAGGTTCGGACACTTACGAAGCAAATCGGACCTAAGGTAAGGGAAAATCTCGCAATCTCAATTTTTATCCGAGATTGTTTATACTTCAGAATTTACTAGGGAATATTTATCATCCACATCCATGTTTCCTCAATATGTAATATTATTTCCATCCACCTAAAATTGTATAAATCCAATTTTACCCTTCGGTGAGTTTTTAGTAAAAGATATGAAAGTAATCTTTTGTCGTTTTTCGTATGAGGTACATTTTGACTTTTCCGACAAAAGTACAAGAAGAATGTTTTTTTTAACTTATACGACATGAATGGATTTTCAAAACATTATTTCCAAGAAGCTTCCTTTACAAGTTTTCAAGTTTATTTTTAATAAACTTCTTTTAGTTTAAAATTCTATGACATGTTAAGAAAGGAAAATGTTTTTTTAATATAGAAAGGATATTTTCCTCAAGAATGGAGTTCAAGTGTTTTATCAAAATTATTTTCCATCTAAGATAATATAGGGTTCTATTTCTATCCCTATTATTACATTGATTTGATTATGTTGTGATGGAATTATTTTTATGAATTCATTTATCTTATATGAATTGTTTTATGATGTCATGATGTTTAAGAATCCCATTTTTATTACATGGGTTATGTAATGATGTTTGATTTAGGATTTTGTGGCACACATAAGAATGGTATCATTATGAGATGGGTGGGACCTATATCTCCCTCCAATGCATTGGGTAAAGATTTATATCTCATGAGATAGACATGGCTGGAACGGTAGGTTAATCTGGTTCAGTGAAACAGGACTGAAACGAGGAGTGAGCTCGATTCAGAAATGGTCTTTGTCTGCTAAGATAGTATTGGCTATGACTATTGACTAGTAAGAAATGATTATCTATTATTATGTGTGTATGACACAAAGTTTCATGTTGTAAGTTATGATTATTGGGATTACATTTCACTTCTATGATTTATCCCATGATATGAAATTATGATTTCTTTTACAGGTTGAGATTTCCAAAATGTTATGTTCTTATGAATATGATGTGATTGATTTTTCTTTTTTTTACCCTTACTGATCATTTGAGCTCACCCTTTTGTATGTTTTATTTCCCCCAAGTCAGGAATAAGGTTATTAAGTAGGATATTCCAAAAGGGACTTTAGATATGATGAAATAAATGGGAGACAATGTAGATGCTTTATGAACTAGTTGTTTTTGTTTCCCAGTTTCTAAAGACACTATACCTATATGGTCCTTTCATGGTTTTGTTATATGTTGTAATAAGTGTGCTTCAATTTTGAAGTATTAACAATGTATGTAAAGTATGGGTCGTTATAGTTGGTATCAGAGGAAAGGTATAGTCAACTATTGGAAACAAGGATATGAGAGCCTTAGTAAGAAACCTAAGGATATGTCTAAGCATAGAACACAATCTTAGTGTTTTAGAAATGGCCATGAATAACCTATGATAATACCTTAAGTGTAAAATTGTATTCTTGATTATGTGGTTTTCCTACTGTAATTAATGTTTCTCACACTATTCTTCTTGGTTTTAGTCAATGGTTGGAACCTGAAGGAACCGTGTTAATGCGGAATGTGATGGGAAATTCAATGATTGTCCCCCTGATCAACCAAAACTTATTGGAGATGGAATGAAAAATATTGTAGCCATGCTCACACAACTTTCCCAAGCTATGAATCATGCAGGACTTCCAAACGAGCAAAGGAAGGAGCAACATTCTATTGAATCCTTCATGAGGCAGCGTCCACCTTCATTCAACGGGTCTTCTGGTCCATTAGTGGCTGAACAATGGATCAATACCACTGAAAAGATATTTTCAGTTCTTCAATGTTATAAACATGATAAAGTCATCTTAGCAGTGTATCTTTTGGAAGTTGATACTGATCAATGGTGGAATCTTATTAAGAATACGAGGCAAAGGGATGAAATTGAGTCCATGGAATGGGATGAGTTCAAGAACTTATTTTTCAATAAGTACTTACTTTGTATTCTTCGAACAAAGATGAAGAAGGAGTTTCTTGAACTGAAGAAAAAGGATGATGAATCTGTTGGTACCTATGAAGCAAATTTTACAAGCCTTGCAATGTATGCTTCCGGAATTATTATCCAACCTGATAGTAAGATCGATAGATTCTTTAGTAGCTTAAAACCAAGTCTTCGAAGGGCATTAGACATAAGGGACTTCAATAGCTACGAGGAAATCGTTCAATGTTCTCTCAAAGTTGATATGGATATTGGAGTAACCCATCGGTCATATGGGTTTGATAAGAAGAGGAAAATGGAATTCAGAGGAAAATCTAAAGAGCACACTGAAAAGAAGATGAGTTTTCCCTTATGCTGAAAGTGTGGAAAGAAACATGGAGGAAATTTTCTTAAGGGGACAAAAAAATGTTATAAGTGTGAAAAAGAAGGTCAGCGGGCAATTGAATGTCGAAATAATGGGAAGAAAATGTCTAATGATGCAAAAAAAAGAAGGGATACACAGAATGAACCTACTACACTTCAATGTTTCAAGTGCAAGGAGATGAGGCATTATGCCAATCAATGCCCAAATCCAATGGTTGATGATGATGATCAACGTCAACAAACTCTTAAGGCTAAATACAAAGGAAAGTCACATGCAATTACTATCGGCGATGTGGAGTACAACAACGAAGTGGTGAGAGGTACACTTACCATCCACTCTAAAGTAGAAAATGTTTTATTTGATTCTGGATCCACCCACTCTTTTGTTTCTGAAGAATTTTCTAAGGGTATCACCGTATTACCTCAACAATTAGATGTTGAGTTAGCTGTGACAACTCCTAATGGCACAATAGTCGCATCAAAAGTTTATAATTCTTCTCCAATTAAAGTTTGTGGGAAAGTGCTTCTTGAAAATCTTGTGATCCTTCCTATATTGGAAATTGATGTGATTCTTGGCATGGATTGGCTTTATTTATATGGATCTCATATCAATTTCCAAATAAGGGAAGTCACATTTCATATTCCAGATCAATCTATGATCGTCTATCGATGCAAGGATGAACATAACCTTCCAGTGGAAATTTATTCCATATTATGGGTCTTGATTCCACTAAATGAAGGTTATTTATCTCAAATGGTTGGTGAGAAACTCACGATTAAGAATATTCCCATTGTACAGGAGTTTGACGATGTATTTCTGGAGGAATTTCCAGGTCATCCACCAAATCGTGAAGTTGAGTTTTCAATAGAACTCGTACCGGGTGCTTTGCCTATTTCAAAGACACCTTATAAAATGGTCCCAATTGAGTTGCAGGAATTGAAGAAGAAACTCCAAGAGAATCTTGATAAAGGATTCATACGCCCTAGTGCGTCATCTTGGGGAGCACCTATTCTGTTTGTTAAGAAGAAAGATGGATCAATGATACTCTTTATTGATTATCTAGAACTTAACAAGATCACTATCAATAAAAAATATCCTCTCCCACGCATTGATGACTTATTTGACCAACTACGCGGAGCTCAATACTTTTCCAAGATTGATCTTTGTTTAGGGTATCATCAATTAAGGGTCAAAAGGGAGGATATACCAAAGAAGGCTTTCCGTACAAGGTATAGACACTATGAATTTATAGTGATGCCATTTGGACTTACTAATTCCCCTACTATCTTCATGGATCTAATTAATAGAGTCTTTAGAGACTATATTGATCGGTTTGTGGTAGTCTTTATAGACGGTATTCTTGTCTATTCAAAGAGAAAGTAAGAACATGAAGATCACTTAAGAATTATATTGAAGACCCTGAGAAAGGATTAGCTTTATTCCAAATTTACCAAGTGTGAATTTTGGCTTCAAAAAGTTGCATTTTTGGGTCACATAATCTCAAAAGAGGGTATATCTTTGTATCCAGAAAAATAGAGGTTATCGAAAGATGGTCAAGACTAACCATAGTAACTGAGATCTGAAGTTTTCTTGGTTTGGTTGGCTATTATCGATGTTTTGTGAAAGATTTTTCATGATTATCTAATCCACTCACCAAGTTGACTCGTAAAGGAGTTAAGTTTTTTTGGACGGAGGAATGTGAAGAGAATTTCAACGAGTTGAAAAGAATGTTATTCAGTGCACCTGTGCTCACACTTCCTTGTAGTGGAGAAAGGTTTGTGATCTATAGGGATGCATCCAAGAAGGGAATAGGGTGTGTTCTTATGAAAAATGATATGGTGATAGCTTATGCCTCACGACAGTTGAAAATCCATGAGAAAAATTACCCAACTCATGATTTGGAGTTAGCTACAGTAATATTTGCATTAAAGATTTGGAGGCATTATCTTTATGGAGAAAGGTGTGATATTTATACCGATCAAAAAAGTTTAAAGTACATTTTCACACAAAAGGAGCTGAATATGCACCAAAGAATATGGTTGGAGCTGATTAAGGATTACAACAGCTCAATCAATTACCACCCTGGAAAAGAAAACAAGGTGGCAGATGCATTAAGTCAACAAGACCATGCTAGCTTATCCATGATGAGGATCACAAAAGATCCAATATTTATGGATTTACAAAGGATGGATCTTGGAATTATAATGAAAGGGGAAATCGTATCTTTATCAATTGAATGTTCAAACATCTAAACATGTGAAGATTGAAGAGGCGCAGAAAGAAGATGTAGAGTTATAAAAGAAGATGAGAAATATTCCTGAATTCAACCTTGATTGTGATGGGATAATAAAGTTCAAGAATCAGGTTTGTGTTCCTCCCATCCCAGAATTAAAGAAGGAGATGCTGGATGAGGCTCATAGTTCTTCATTCTCTATTCATCCTGGAAGCATGAAGATGTATAGGGACTTGAAAGAGTACTTATGGTGGGATAGCATGAAAAGAGATGTTGCTGAATATGTCTCTCGATGCTTGGTTTGTCAGCAAGTTAAAGCTGAGAGACAGAATTCCAAGGGGATGTTACAACCATTACCCATGCCGGAATGGAAATGGGAAAACATCACTATGGACTTTGTCACTGGACTTCCTAAAACATCTAAAGGTAATAATTCTATCTGGGTCAAAGTTGATCATCTTACAAAGTCGGCACACTTCATTTCTGTTAGAGAGGATTTATCTCTGGATCATCTTGCCAGGATATATGTAAAGGAAGTGGTAAGATTGCATGGAGTACCACTTTCTATTATATCTGATCAGGATCCGAGGTTTACCTCAAAGTTATGGAAAAGTCTTCAGCATACTCTGGATACAGAGTTGAGTTTCAGCACTTCTTATCATCCTCGTATAGATGGTCAGTCTGAGAGGACAATTCAAACTCTAGAAGATATGTTGAGAGCTTGCTCTATGGATTTTAAAGGTGGTTGGGATCAACACCTACCTTTGGTGTAATTTTATTATAATAATTCCTTTCACTCCAGTATTCAGATGGCTCCTTATGAATCTCTCTATGGAAAGAAATGCAGGACTCCAACTTGCTGGGATGAAGTTGGGGAAAGAAAGCTATTAGGAACTGATCTTGTTGATGAGATGGCAGAAAAGGTCAGATCTATTCAACAACACATTAGAGGAGCACAGAGTTGGAAAAAAATTATTCCGACAACCGAATAAAAGACCTAGAGATTGAAGTGGGTGATAAAGTGTTCTTACAAATATCTCCTTAGAAGAGAGTAATGATATTTGGAAAGAAGAAAAAGTTGAGCCCTAGGTATATCGGTCCTTTCGAAATGCTGGATCATGTTGGGAAGGTAGCTTACCGATTGGCGCTTCCACCGAATCTCTCCCAAGTTCACGATGTGTTCCATGTATCTCTCTTGAGAAAGTACATACCTGATCCTTCACATGTACTCAGCTCAAAATTTGTACCGCTGGAACAAGATCTTTCTTATGAAGAACAACCGATAGAGATTCTGGATCGTAGTGAAAAAGTCCTACGGAACAAGACCACTCGCTTGTTGAAAGTTTTATGGAGGAACCTCCAATTAGAAAAAGCTACATGGGATCTTGAGGATATGATGAGGGAAAGGTATCCTCATCTGTTTGTTACAATGTGACAAATTTTGAGGGTGAAATTCATTTTACGGGGGGTAGAATGTAACACCCGAGACTTTTATGAGAAATATTTTTTTTTATGTTATATAGATCATCAAAGGAATCTTTCACTACACACAACACTATCTTGGCTTGCTTTACATGAAACCGCGTCCTTCCTCGATAGCTTGTGTCGTATGCAATACCGAGTTTCACTAAACAACGATATGCTATTAAAATATTATTAAAACTAGCCGTTATGAATTGTAATAACTCCTTTTTGAAATTTTGTAAATTTCATCTTTCAAAATGGACTTCATTTTTGGATTTGGAATATCTAAATTATCCTAGGGTGGAATTTTGGTATTTTTCTGAAAACATTAAATTTTTGATGAATAGTGAAAACACTAGGTTACTATTTAAAAACCGACTTTTTATTTAAATAGTTATTTATTTTATTTAAATTTATTTTAGGTCAAAATTGATACATAATACCTATATAAGTTCAATTCAATTCATTGGAGTCATTTTATAATAATTTTAGATATATAAAAATTTTATTGAACTTTTCACCGTCTTTTACCCACCTCCTAGGAGAATTTGCAAATTTACATAAAACATAATTTTACCGCTTCTGTGAGTGGAATTTCGAAAATCCGAGAGACATGGTTAATATCAAGTACTAAAATTTGGTTCAATGGGATGAAAATAATTTTTGGGGAATAGTAATGTTTTACTTTTTTTTACCACGGTTAAAAGTAAATAGGGAAATTAAGGGTAACAATTTTATTATTATTACCCTAACACATGTCCTAATTCTATTTTATAAGTGTAATTCGACCAAAAACAACCTTAGGAATAAAATATGACCATTTAGGCCCACATGGATTAGATTATGACATTTATTATTAATTTATTTAAAGAAGGGTTAAAATAGTTAAAATCAAAGTTTAATAACTAAATCATTTTTAATATAGGGATATACATAAGATAAATTCGACTTTAAATATTCATTAGAAAGATAAAATTATTTCCTACATAATGGTATTTTATTTGTAATTTTTAAACATTAAATAATTTAATTTATTTATGACACAATGATGATGCAGTAATTATCTTATTAATGAAATACTGACATAATTGATGTTATAAATACCCAAATAAATGTAATTAGATACTTTTTATGAATTAAAATAATTTTCTAGGTTAATATTACATACTATTACTGATTTAATTATCTTTTTTAGAACTAATATTTCTGTTATGATTTTCACAAAAATCAATTACCAAATAGTGTCAAAATTGACATAAATTTTTTTTTAAAAAAAATATTATATTATTAATTGTAATTTTATTCCTAAAAATATAAATTTAGCCCAAATGACTTAGATAAGGTTATATATATTAAAAATAAAGAACTTGGGGTTCTTTTGTCTTGTTATAGTTAGTTTATTATCCTTATAGTGTAAGAAAACAAGAAGACATGGTAAAAGTAAAATTATTTAACTTAAAGTTAAATCTAAATGATAAGGTTAAAATAGAAACCTAAACTTGTCTAAATTATATTTTATGAGAGTATTTAGACCCATCCCCACCTTAGATTCTAAATAAATCAATTTGGAGCTATAATAAAATAATATTTTTAGTTTTTCCAAAGGTTACCCTCTCCTCCCTTATAAAAGGGCACCTCCTCCCTCTCTTCCTCACACCACTTTGAGCCTTCATGCTCGTCCAAACCCTAACAAATTCTCTTATCCACTTCCCTATAAACATCCTAGAGGTCTTGGTCTTCTTCAAAGACCAATTATAGTTCCCTAAGAGGAGGTCTCAAAGAGGCGCTTCAAAGAAGAGGTAATGTCTGTTACCGATTCATTCAACTTTATTTCTTCTTCCACTTATTCTTCTTTAGTTGTTTCATTATGAAGTAATAACATCAGTATCACTCATATACTGATATGTTATTATAAGTATGAAACAACCCTATTTCACCATCTATCCATCCTACGGAAAATTAAATCACCGCGCGTGCGTACGTACGGAATACCGTCTCCATGCCATGGTGTAATCTATTTTCCACCACCACCTTACTTGGATGGGTATAATGGTGAAAATAAGTAACTATATATGATTATTGTAAAGTTTTATTGATTCTGAAATAGTATACATACACTCTAATACAATTCCACGATCATGGGAATGATATCATCGCTCGTGCGTACGTATGGAATACCATCTCCACGATGTGATGCGACTCGTTCTACATGATCTTCATTGCATAGTGATTATATAAATGAATTTAATGAATAAATATGATATATAGTACACTAATACCATTCTGGAAATAAGGTATCTATAACCTAAAGATAATAATAAGAATTTATTCGACAAAAACACGCATAAGAACAAAAAGTAATAAACACCCGAATAACAAGTAGCAATGAAATATTACTAATAAGAAGCTACGAATATGACCATATATGATATAATAACAATGATTATGATTCTGTAATAAGTCAATGACATTATTTAAATCATTATACAGGAGGTTTGGACTCTTACGAATCAAATCGGACCTAAGGTAAGGGAAAATCTCGCAATCTCAATTTTTATCCGAGATTATTTATACTTCAGAATTTACTGAGGAATATTTATCATCCACATCCATGTTTCCTAAATATGTAATATTATTTCCATCCACCTACAATTTTTTAAATCCAATTTTACCTTTCGGTGAGTTTTTAGTAAAAGATATGAAAGGAATCTTTTGTCGTTTTTCATACGAGGTACTTTTTGACTTTTCCGACAAAAGTACGAGATTAATGTTTTTTTAACTTATACGGCATGAATGTATTCTGAAAACATTATTTACAAGAATCTTACTTTACAAGTTTTCAAGTTTATTTTTAATCAACTTCCTTTAGTTTAAAATTGTATTACATGTTAAGAAAGGAAAAAAAATTTAAGTAGAAAGGATATTTTCCTCAAGAATGGAGTTCAAGTGTATTATAAAAATTATTTTCCATCTAAGATAATATAGGGTTATGTTTATATCCCTATTATTACATTGATTTGATTATGTTGTGATGGAATTATTTTTATGAATTCCTTTATCTTATATTAAGTGTTTTATGATGTCATGATGTTTAAGAATCCCATTTTTATTACATGGGTTTTGCAATGATGTATGATTTATGATTTTGTGTCACACATAAGAATGGTATCATTATGAGATGGGTGGGACCTATATCTCTCTCCAATGCAATGGGTAAAGATTTATATCTCATGATATAGACATGTCTAGAATGGCAGGTTAATCTAATTTAGTAAAACAGGACTGAAACGAGGAGTGAAATCGGTTCAGAAATGGACTTTGTCCGCTAAGATAGTCTTGGATATGAGTCTTGACTACTAAGAAATGATTCTCTATTATTATGTGTGTATGACACAAAGTTTCATGTTTTAAGTTATGATTATTGGGATTACATTTCACTTCTATGATTTATCCCATGATATGAAATTATGATTTCTTTTGAAGGTTAAGATTTCCAAAATGATATGTTCTTATGAATATGATGTGATTGATTTTTATTTTTTTTACCCTTACTAAGCATTTGATCTCACCCTTTTGTATGTTTTCTTTCCCCCAGTTCAGGAAGAATGTTATTAATTAGGATATGCCAAAAGGGACTCTAGATATGATGAAATAAATGGGAGACAATGTAGATGCATTATGAACTAGTTGTTTATGTTTCCCAGTTTCTAAAGACACTATACCTATATAGTCCTTTAATGTTTTTGTTATATGTTGTAATAATTGTGCTTCAATTTTGAAGTATTAACAATGTATGTAAAGTACGGGTCGTTATAACAAGTATTTTCATGAGGATATCAAACAATGTTTGAGAGATAAGTGTGAGATTTTTTATAAGTTAAACTTTTAAAAAAACAAAAATAATAGTAAATTAGAGGAGGGATGAAATGTAAAACATATTGGGATATATAGATCAAAAGATTAAGGTTTTACCTTTAGGAATTCTTAAGTGAGTGGGTATTTAAATTTTATTGTAAATAATGTAGGGAAGGTTCGGTGGACATAATCATTTTAGCAGAAAAATTTTAAAATAACTTATATTTACTGGATAGAATGTGGAAATAATATCATGAAATGGTTGTCACACACACACATGGAGAATTAGTGAAATGGTCAACTTTTGAATTATTTTCTTATATTGTTATCATTCATCTCTTGGGATTTCATTCTGATATAATTTTTGAGTTATATTTTTTCATGATCATTGAGAATAACTCCTTGGTGTGATTTTTGATTTGATCGCATTTCAATCAAGAATTAAATTTTCAGTGAATGCTAAATCATCATGAAGTTTGGAATATCTCCATGCATAGTTTTTGTAAATATTACTTTTCTTAGGAGTGAAAATGTTTAGGTGTGGGTGTCTGATCGCACTACGATACACTATTTCATTTTCACCCATTTACCACTTTGTTAAACTGATTTTTGTATCATAAATTAAAATTTTTGTAACAAATTGAAATTCATGTCTGATTAATTTATTTTTTTTATCACTTTTAAAAAGGTAAATTTTACTTGTTTTAATAACTACATTTTAGGTTGAGGTGTTTTGGAGGCCCTAGGATGAAGTGGACAAAAAGTGGTCCAAAGTGTGCATGATTCCAAGTACACTAATAGGCTCAAATGAAATTTTATACTAAAACATGAATCAAATTGGGATGAAATTTTGTGAATTGGTCTAAAATTTATTTGGATACAACTCTTATAAAGAATACTAAGCCCAGTCAATACACTAAGAGGCCTATATGAACCGATCTGTCTAGGTAATTGAATCTACACAATATCAACAGTGGTGTTCTGTATTCTCTTGATATCTCGAGATGTAGTTGTCAAAATAGTGTCAAGTTTTCGATGGAGATATTTAAGAGGAGAGTTAAAACCATTTTATTTTTCTCCAAAGTGATATAAGACTACTTTTAGGTAGAAAACCAAGGTCCAAGTAGTTTTTTTAAATCTAGGGGATCATAACCACCTTCCAATTTTCTATAAAATGATACCTTGGGCAACCCATTTATAAGTTTGACAATGAGGAAAATCTATTAAATTTTTGAGACCCAAAGGATTCCTCTATTCATATAAAAAGTTCTAGAGGCCTCTATTTTTATTGGGATTCAAGGATAAGGAAAAGTTTCACCCGAGCCTCCTCCTCCTCTCGATGGCAAGCTAAACTATGGATAGTTATTTTGAGGGAGCTACTCATACTTGGGAGGTAGTTATGACAATTTATGTTATATTAGTTTTTTTTAATTTGTGTGTAAATTATTTCAATAATGTTTTATCATAGCATGATTAAACTCTAAATCTATTTCATGGGTTTAATTAAGTGAAACGATTTTCATTTCAACACTGATTGGGTTGAAATTTTAAGTGGGAAACTTGGGTTGTTCTGATTCAACAACACGTGAATCCTATTTCTCTAATATATACATGAGATATCAATATTATTTGGAATCACTCACTCTATGATTGAGTTCAAATATTTTACAACATGATTGTTTTGTCAAGGGGTGGTTCTTGTGCGTCATTTTAAGAGGCAAAAGAGGAATCAAGATCTTAACAACCCTTAACCAAAGAATTTCATTAAACTATGAGAACTGTTCATAATAATGAACTATCCATGTTGTGAAGTGAACTTTAAATGACCTACTTCTATCATAATTCTTAAAATTACAACTCTATTTGTCAAATATTAAAACTCATTAATCAATTCATCTTATTTTTAAAAATGTTTTAAAAAAATGCCCCCTATTTTAGTAATGTTTATTAAAAATACACACTCTATACCTATGAAATATCCTTGATATAGGACCTAGGGTCCTCCCTAGTCTATAAAATCATCTTCAAATCATAATCAATTTTACATGTCATGAAAATGCATTCAAATTTTGGAATTTTTTTCAAGGAGCGCTTTTGTTTTTAGTGTGTGTTTTTATAAAAATATTGTGTATTTTGTAATTATTTGTTCACTTATTTACTTCCTTAATTTTTTTAGTTGATTTATAAAATATAACTTTTTTAGGCCTTGCGCATGATGCGATCTTCACCGAAGGAACTACTCTCTTTCAAAGATGAATTAGATAGTATATTGCATCATCAACACCAAGAAACACCAAACAATCCATTGAAGGAGGAAAAACAAGACATCAACACACTTCTTAATCCTTATTCTTCTTCTGAAACGAACATCAAGACTGAGAAAAACTTTTATAATATGGATGAAAATAACCAAACATTAAAATAACTAACCTCATCAGATGTTGATATCCAAATTTCCTATATTCAAATACAACGTGAGGCACCCAATTTTTAACAAAAATTGGGTTTAATTCACTTATTACCAAGATTCTAAGTACTCACAGTAGAAGATCCACAAAATAATTTAAAATAATTTCATACTATCTATTCAACATTAAAACCTAATAATGTGGATGAAGAACAAGTAAATCTTAGATAATTTCCTTTTTTATTAGAAGAAACTACAAATTATTGGCTATATGGTGGACATGAAATGCCTTTTCATGAAAAATAATTCTTAGCCTCTAAAACATAAACTAAAAAAATTAATGGGATAAGGTAATCACAAGGGTAAAAAATTCATTAATACTGGGAAAAATTTAAAAGGATTTATTTGACTTTCCCACACCACTAAATAAGTGATCAATTTTTAATAGAGTATTTTTATGACTTTTTAATTCCTATTTATTGAAAAATTATTGATGATATTGTAGGTGGTGCTATGTTTGATAAAACTCTAATCATTATAAGGAAAATAATTGATAACACAGTGTAGAAGACTAAACAATTCGTTTCAAGGTCCATTGTACCCATTCATGGTGTCCATGAGGTGAAAAGTACTGAATTTGAGAAGAATAAGGACATGAAGTTTGAGGAGGTAAGTACCCTTATTTGACAAATTTATCTATCCCAAGGAAATTCCAATATCCTCCTCCCATCCATTAGGGTATTTTTTCTTCTGACACCCACTATTTTGACCAATGCCCTCAACTGATAGAAACATCTGAGAGTTGTGAGGCAATATTTCTAGGATGCCCCTTTAACAAACCCTTTAGGCAAGAAATTTACCATCCATCCAACCTTGGGTGGAAAGACAACCAATCCTATATGAAAGGTGGTATTAAAACTGACCTCAAGAACCATGGAACCAACTCGGGCAGAGCATTCATCCACCATCACCGAGAAATCCACATCCTCTACAAAGGCATTTCCAATAACCCCCTCCAAAACCCAAGCCTAGTCTATAATACATGATGAAACAAATATCTGTCAACAATCTCCAATTCCAGAAAATCACTCAATATTCCATAAAATATCTAAAAAATAAATTAGGCCAACTCAATAACTTGGTGGGGGAAATCCAAAATCATGAGTCGGGTAAACTACCCTCTCAACTATTAATTAGGCATAGGGATAATGGAAATTTCATTTACATCAACCTTAGGAGTGTAACTCAACTTAAAATCCAAATTATCCCTTCGATAGAGTCATTACCTTTTGAGGAAACTTCTATTCCAACCATCTCAAATGATCTAAATAAGAAAAATCCCACTAAAGGAAAGTGTGTGTCTGTTGATGAGTTTTATATCCCAACCATTCCTCTTCCATTTACACAAAGGTCCACCCAACCAAGAAGATAAAAAAATCTGAACTTGATAAATAAATCTTGAAAACTTTTAAAAAAGTGTAGGTTAACATCCCCTTG
Organism: Viscum album; assembly: GCA_963277665.1. NCBI lineage: Eukaryota > Viridiplantae > Streptophyta > Magnoliopsida > Santalales > Viscaceae > Viscum > Viscum album. The sequence continues at coordinate 368,957,653 of OY728160.1, read as the reverse complement.
ATTGATATTATGAAGAAAATTCCACGTTATGCCATGTTTTTCAAGGAGATTTGTACACACTAATGGAGACTTTGAGGTGATGGGAAGGTGATATTGGGGAGGAATGTATCAACATTTATATATCCATCAATTACTAAAATATGTACTAATCTAGGAACATTTTTGATTCTATGCACTATAGGGGAGTATTCATTTTCCAATGTTATTCTTGATTTGGGAACTTTTATAAATGTGATGACTCTTTCCATTTACTATTCATTATAGGTCAAGGAACTGAATCCCACTAGAACTTTTTTGAAACTAGAAAATAATATTACTGCACACCCTTCTAGTGTGTTATAGGATGTTCTTATAAAGGTAAAAATTTTAATTTTTCCTAATGATTTTTATGTTCTTAAAATAGAAGATGATATGATGAATGGAAAAACCCCAATTATATTGGGGGATATTTTCTTGAAAACTTCCTAAACCATAATTAATGGCCATAATGGAACATTATCTATATATTTTGGTGGTGACATTTTCCACTTTAACATATTTTATTCCATGAATCACCCCTCAGAAGAATATTCCTCTCTCTCTTAATTTAATTGATGAACTATCTTCCTATGAAAAAACTTATTTTATTTCCCCTAGTCCCATTAAAAATATTTAATCATTCAGATATATTCTATGTAATTATTCATACATTAAATGGTGTACCAGTTTAGAAAAAATCTTATGAATATTTGTTAATTGATGATTTCTCTATCATTGAGGATCACATGATCATCGATGATACTAATAAGCTTTTAAAAGAGCATTCCTAATATAAGGATGTTATAATTGAGTATTTAGAAGATATTAGTGACCTCTCACTTTCACAATCACTCCAATAAATCCAAAATCCACCTGAATAAAAACTTAAAAACTGCCTAAGGATTTAAAATATTCTTATCTTGAGAATGGAAACAAGATGTTTGTCATAATTACTAGTTCACTCCCTCTAGAGCATGAATTATGACTTCTTGAACTTATGAGGGAGTACAGATAATATTTGGGATTGAAACTTTCTTAAATTCATTGAATTATTCCATAAATTTCAACACATCATGTACTATTAAATTATGAGGATAAACCAGTGATGCGGTGAGAATGTCGATTGAAACCAAACCTCCTAAATGTTGTTAAAAAGGAGGTAAAAAAATTGTTAGATGATGGAATAATTTACCCCATATATGATATCCAATGGGTTAGTACATTTAAATTAGTTCATAAAAAACTAGTCTTATGGTAATTAAAAATGAAAACGATGAATTGGTTCTAACTCATGTGCATAATATTTGTCATGTCTATGTAGATTTTCGTCGACTAAACTATCACACTAAGAAGGGCCATTTCCCATTTTCATTAATTGAATAAATGATAGAGAGGCTAGTAGGGAAGTCCCATTACTATTTCCCTGATGGGTATTTTGGATACTTTCATTTCCATATTTCCCCTGTGGATTAGGAAAAGATAACCTTCACTTGCCCCTTTGGCACATTTTTATATAGAAGGAATTAATTTGGTCTGTGAAATTATTTGAATACTTTCCATTAATTCATGGTTAGTATTTTTTCAGATTACTATAAGAATATCATGTAAGTATTCATGGATTATTTCATTATTTATGTATCCTCTTTTGATTAATATTTGAGTATTATTAGTTTTGTATTATGCCACTATATTGAAAAAAATATCATATTAAATTATGATAAATTTCATTTCATAGGGAGATAAGGTATATTATTGGGACATGTCAATTATAGGAATCATATCCAAGTAGTTAAATCAAAATGGTATTTCATTTATTCCCTTCCATTCCGTAAAAATGTGTGGGGTGTGTGGTCATTCCTAGGTTACGCTGGATTTTACCGTCATTTTATTCTTGAATTTAGTAAGATTTGACTTCCCCTCTCCTGATTACTCCAAAAATAAAATGAATTTGTTTGATAAATAATGTGAGGATGATTTTAAGAAATTAAAATAGAGTCTCTCATCACCCATGTTAATCCAACCACCTCAGTGGGATCTACCATTTGATCTCATGTGTGATGCCTATAACTATACTGTTGAGGTTATCTTATAACAATGGGTCGATTGAGCTCCACATTTCATTGCCTATGGCTCATATACACTGGACCCTTCCCAATAAAACTACACTACAAATGAAAAAAAATTCCTTACCATTTTAATTGCCCTGGATAAATTGAGTTCATACCTCTTAGGTTCCAAATTAATTGTGTTCTTAGACTATGAAACCCTTTGGTATCTCCTTAAGAAATCAGAATCCAAAACCACATCTCATTCCCTAGATGCTCATCCTTCAATATATTTAATTTAGAAAATAGGGATAAAAAAGGAGAAAATAATATGGTGTATGACCATATCAGTAGGATCCACTCACACTCGGACATTGATTCATCCCCTTTTATTCCCATAAATTACATGTTTCCTGATGAGCAACTGTACCAAGTTCATGATGATATTCCTTGTTATTCCAAAATTGTAAATTATTTGGTATCATTTTTCATTCCAACTGATTTTAAAAGAACACAAGCTATTCACCTAAAACATGAGTCTTTTTGGTACATTTGGGATAACCTATACCTTTAGAACACATGTAGTGATCATGTCCTTATGTTTTTTGTTCCGGAAAATGAGTTTTAGTCTGTCCTTAGGTTCTTACACACACTTTATTTTGGGTTACTTTGGTCCCAAACAGACTAATAGAAAGCTCCTCAATTCTAATCTCTTTTGGCCTACATTATTTTGGGATTCCCATTATTTCTTTAAAGATTTTCCTCAATGTCAAATAATGGGGAATGTCTCTAAAAGAAATTAAATTCCACAAAAACCCCTTTCTATTTAATAAAATTTTTTATTTTTTGGGAATTGAATTAATGGGGAAATTTTCCAATTTATATGGAAACTTATACATTATTATATAATTTGATTATGTATAAAAATGGGCAGAGGAAAAAGCCACAAGGAAATATGATTCCAAGACAGTTGTCGAATTTTTGAGAACCCAAATCTTCTGTAGGTTTGGATTACCTAGGTTCATCATCATTGACCAGGGTTATCATTTCTACAACCAAACAATGCAATCAATTTTGCATCAATATGGGGTCAGTCATCGAGTGTCTATTTTATACCACCCACAAACCATTGGTCAAGTTGAGGTGTATAATAGAGAGGTAAAATAGATTATTGAAAAAATGGTTCAGCCTAATAGGAAAACTGGAGTCTTAGACTCGATGATTCATTGTGGGCTTACCCTAAATTATTTAAAACTCCCATTAGAATGCCACCTTATCAGATTATTTTTGGAAAGAGTTTTTACCTCCCCATTCAGATAGATCACCAGGCCTACTAGGCTAATAAAAAATTAAATTCTAATCTTTTGGGTCCAAGTTCTTAGAGGAAGTTGCAAATTTAGGAGTTGGAGGAAATATGTAGAGATTCATATGAGAACTCTAAAATTTATATAGAGTGAACCAAGGATTACCATGACCATATCATTCTTCATCGTCAACTACACATTAGGAAAAGGTGTCTTCTTTATAATGCAAGGCTAAAGTTTCATTCATGTAAGATTTTTTCCTTCTTGGTTGGCCCATACATTGTTACTAATGATTATCTATTTGGTTTCATTCAGGAAAAAAATGAATAAATGAAGAAAACATTCAATTTCAATGGGAAGTGGCTTAATCACTTTCACAAATCCCTTCTAGAGTCCCCAATATAAGAACTCCAATCTCAAGAATCATCCTACCAATAACACTTTATAGGTTTTATCCTTTTTTCCCACATAATCTTTTATTATAATGAACAAAATTCATGTAATAGGTGTGGGGGGATTGGTATATTCCTGGGTTAGTTAGGAATTTTGATCATATTTATTCTTTTCCTCTTTTTTCGTGTTGGATAGTATTTTTACATTTCCCCCCTTTTACCCTCACTTTTGTTCTATAATATTAATTTTTTATACCCACTTAATCCTAGAAAATTAGGTTTTTTTAATCATGGAAATTATTGAACATGTATGAGGAATTTCCCTATTTCAAGTTATTTTAACATTCAAAAAAATAACTGATGAAATGTGTATTTCAGTATGATTTTAACATTATGGTGTGACTTTCACTTGAAAATTAGTTGTTTGTTGATGATATAAATGGTTTCATCATTTTGAAATCTTAAAGAAGAATGGTACCCTTTTTGTGAGTAGTTTAAGGTAAAATTGTGTCATTTAATTTCTCCACACATCATCACACCAAACCATGAAGTGTGATTTTTTATTACTCAATAGAAGGTGAATATAAGTTAGGTTAATATTTATCTTCTTACCAAAAAAATCCATATGTTATTTCCTTATATGGTCTAATTCATTACTATACCAGATTGGGTTATGTGTGTATACCTATTATTTGACTGTTGTACACCCTAAAAAACAAAAAAAAACACCCAAAAATATGGGTTCTGTCTTGGTAAGGTCAAAATTCACTCTTCCTCAACCATTGATCTTGTTATTACTATTACAAATTGTGTCATGAGAAGATCAAAAAAAGGTTGAGAGATGAGTATGATATTTGTTCCAACTTCAACTTTTAAGAAAAATAATAATCAATGAGGGGAGTGTTGAAATGTACAATAAATGTAGATATCTAGGTCAGGAGCTTAAGTATTAACTTCCACGAATTATTAATTGAGTGGATCTTCAAATTTGATTAGAAATGATGTAGTTCAGGTTTAATATACATAATCATTTAAGCATAAAAATTTTAAAATTACTTATATTTACTAGGTATAAAGTATAAATAATAGCATGAAATGGTTCTCACACACATGTGGATAATTAGTGAAAAGGTTAAAATTTAAATTATTTACTTATATTGGTTTCATTCATCTCTTTTAATTTCGTTCTGATACAATTTTTGAGATGTATTTTTCCATGGTCACTAAAAATAACTCTTTGGTGTGTTTTTGTATTTTATCAAATTTCTATCAAGAATTAAATTTTCATTGAATTTTAAATCTTCATGGAGTTTGGAATATATCCATGAATAATTTTTGGAAATTTGACTTTCCCCATGAGTGTAAATGTTTCGGTGTGGGGGTGTGATTGCATCGCGATTCACTATTTCATTTTCACCCTTTTACCAATGTGTTAAACTGATTTTTTATCATTAATTCCAAATTTAATAAGAAATTTCACTTAATGTTTATTTAATTTATTTCTTTATCACTATTAAAAAGGGAAATTTTACTTGTTTTGATAATTACATTGAAGGTTTAGATGATTTTTAGGGCCTAGGATGAAGTGGAAGAAAAATGGGTCAAACTGTGCATGATTCCAAGCACACCAGTGGACTCAAATGAAAAATGATACTAATCCGTGCATTCAATTGTGATGAAATTTTGTGTTATCATAAAAAATTTAGTGTTATAATACTATTATGAAGTAACACAAGCCTAATTAATCCACTAAGAGGCCCATCCAAACCAATGTATCCAGGTAATTGAATCTTCACAATGTCAAAAGTGGTGTTTTGTATTCTGTCGATATCTCAAGATTTAGTTGTCCAAATGGTTCCCAATTTTTAGTGGAGATGGTAAATAGGGGGCCTAGAACTTTTTAATTTTCCAAAAAAGTTATATAATACTATCTGGATGTCAAAACCATGGTCCAATTGGTTTTTTAAAATTTAGGGGTTCAAAACCACCTTCCAATTTTTCTATAAAATAATACCTTGTGTAACCCATTTGCATGTTCGTCAATGAGGAAAAGATATGGTATTTTAGAGACCCAAAGGAGTCCTATATTAATACAAGAAGTTATGGAGTACCCTATACTAATAGGGTGATAAATTATGAAGTTTAAGTTCTATCCAAGCCTCCTCCTCCTCTCGATGGTGATCTAAATGGTGTATGATAATTTTGAAGGAGCTAAACATACTTGGGAGGGAGTTTTGATACTTTATATTCTTCTGGTTTTGTGTAATTTTTATATGAATTATTTAAATTATGTTTTATCATAACATATTCTCCTCTAAATTCATTACATGGGTTTAATTAAGTGAAATACTTTTCATTTCAACACTGATTGGGTTGAAATTTCAAGTGGGAATCTTGGGTTGTTTCAATTGGAAAACACGTGAATCCACTTTCTCTAACATATAAATGAGATATCAGTATGCTTTGGAATCACTCACTATACTATTGGGGTTAAAAACATGATGACATGATTGTTCTGTCACCGGGTGGTTCTTTGTGCATCGTTTTAAGAGTCAAGAGGGGAATCAAGATCTTGACAACCCTCATCCAAAGAATTTCATTAAACCATGTGAACTTTTCAGAACAATGAACTATGAAAGTTGTGTAGTGAACTTTAAATGACCTCCTTATATCATAATTCATAAAACACCACCTTTATTTATCAACTATTAAAACTCATTAATTAAATCATTTTATTTTTAAAACTATTTTTAAAAAACACTACCTCTTTTAGTAATTTTTATTAAAAAAAGACACTCTAAAAAAATCAACACTCCTTGAGAGATGAACTAGAGCCTTCCCTAAACTATAAAATCATATATAAATCATAATAAATTTTTTGTCATGAAAACGTGTTTAGTAACCAAGAATAAGTTGTTCTTAATAAGTAAAATTTATGGAAATCTGGTCTTAGAACCACAAAACTAAACTCCCATCCAACTTCCATCACTCAATGATATCCCCACCATTGATTTTTTACCTCATAGAAACACATTATGAATTGGATGTCTATGTCTCTTTAAACTTCTCAAACAAATCATGAATAAAATAAATTGTGAAGAAAACCACAACACTACATTGATCTTCACAATTCAAGTGCATGTTGACTATCACCGACATCAAGTGCCATTGATCTGAAGAATCTTTCACAAACTGACTATATGAATTTCTTATTAATGAATCCAAAATCAAATTTCATTTACTTGGTGTATACATCAATTAAAATTCAAACATATACATATACTCTATCCATATTCTTTATCTTATATTAAAATCACTTTTTTATTTTAATTTGATTCAAACTCTTTAGATCTGTAAAAACCATGAATTTCTCACCAAAGAGGAAATGATTCCAATTCATAAAAGCATGGAATATAGCAGCTAACTCTAAATCATGTGTTGGGTAGTTCTTATTATGAAACCATAACTTCCATGATCCAAAATAAACAACATGATTTCACAACATGAGAATACATCCCAACCTAGATTCTAAAACATCATAGTACACCACATACCCTTGTCCTAATTCTGTAAATATCAAGATTGGTGTTGATGTAAGGTGAAATTTAAGATCTTAGAAAGACTTATGGAATTCCTCATTCCATTGTAATAGAACACCCTTCCTTGTCAAATCAATCATTTGTTAAGTGTTGGAGTTGGTGGTCTAGAACCAACTACTTTGTACTTTATTCATTAAATAAAAGCCTTATCACATCTTGATTGTTCTTCTGCGTGACATGTCATGTGATAATGTCCTAAGGACAGCTGTTGCATTAAAGGGTCGTAGCGGATCCCTGCTATGATGAGAACCTGAATGTGCCATAACACTGTTCCTGAATGTATGTTCTATGCCCGGATGATATTATTTGAGGGACACAAATAATACAGGTCATTAGGGGTTAGGACTCATAAAACTTTGAGGCACCTTCTCATGGTGTGAACCCTTGGTAATATCCAAGAGGATATTATAATAACGAGACCCGCCAGTAGGAAATCCACATTTCATAGTGACATTGGATGTTCCTATCTGCGGACGTGTGTATTGATCCTTAGAATTTAAGATTATTATTAATGGGTATTACAACTCGCACACTTAGATGTATTGACGAAAACAGTGACGACACACTGTTCGCAGCGAGGTAGGATACGTTGGGTGCGTCACGAGTAATACCGCATTAATAGATAATGCGAGAAAGGATTTGTCCCTTCCGTTCCATAACGGAAGTAGATATCTCAGGCCCTTTGATGGAATTGATATAGCCTAAATAAATCCATGGCCATGGTAAGGTATGGGCAAGTCCAATTCTGGGAAGTCAAAGAAAGAATAATCAAGCACATGGGTTGATGGCACTAGCATGCAACCCGCTTGATTGGAGATATCGAGACAAAGGGATTATATTACACAGTAAGCATTCGTAGGAGGTGACACGTCATTGCGGTGTTAACTTATTTCTCTATGGGTGCCTTGGCGTGTTGCTAGACGCTAACCTTGGACTTTAGGCAGGCTCAGCCTAATGCCACTGAGAAAGTGTCCTAGAGGGTCACACACTAAGTGTGTCCATGTATCTCAGTTAAATATTAATTTAACAAGTTAAATAAATATTATTCCCGACTGTGGTTTAATAATTATTTAAGGATGTCTGATCGCATTTATTTTGACAGTAGTTATTCGAGAGAATATGTTGTGGATAAAATAATATATTTATTAGCGATTAATGCAGTTACATTTATTTAAGAAATAAATAGTCATTACTCAAGGTGTAATAAATGTGGTGGAGAAAAATGGAAAATAAAAGTACACACTGTGTATATTAAATATACACGTTGTGTAGTTTTATGGAAAACAAGTACACGTCGTGTATTAATTATTACACGCCGTGTAGTTTTTCCAATTGGGATTTTGAGGATTTAATATTGTTTTATTAAATGATATTTATTATAATCAGCGTGGGCGCATGTCCAGGAATTAATAATTCGACATGGGGGTTTTCTATAAGAGTTAATGAAATAAATAAAACGCGTAACGCGTTTATTTATTGTCATAACTCTATTAACCTCAAACCTGATTATAAATATCCTCGCAACCCCAACATTTTTTAGAGAGCCAATGTTGTGCACAATGGATTTGGAAATACTCTCAAGCCAAGAGAGAATTCCCTTTCCACCAAGAACACCCTCAAGTTACGAGAGCAAGATCCTCCACCGGATCAAGGCGGTCGAAGGCGGACATCGCAAGCGAAGGTTCTTCCGTGCTAGCACCCGGAGATCTCTTCGGTGATGTCCGGAGATACGTGACACATGTGTGGATCACCTCTAGAGGAATCCTACACTTGGATTCTACGACGCAACGACGGATCACCGAATCATGACCGGACACATCAACGAAGAAAGAATTCCAACAAGGTAATTCTTATGCATTAATTAAATTAATTATAATCAACATATGATGATCCTCCTCAAGGGTTCCAGGACTCTTCTTTTCTTTTCGTTCTTCGTTCTATTCTGAAGATTCGGCGTTTTATATCGTGACGGATCTCGGATTGAACGTTGTTTAACATTAAAATTAAAGTTGGGCAAACCCACCAACGTGCTTCTGCTGTGCCTGGAACCTACAAGTGGTATCAAAGGGGGTCATATCGTTGGTTATAATTATTTAGTTTTTTTTTTTGGTGATTTACGCATTTAATAATTTAGTTATTTCAATTCATGTTTAATCGTTCTGGAAATCTGAATATCGAGATTTGTTCCTCCACTCTCGTTTCTCATTCACCTCACAGAAACGGATTTTTTCTTTTAATTTTGATTAAAATAAAATAGAGGAACTCATCAGGAGGAGCCAAATGTTTCTGGACGTATAACACCAGAATACACGGCGTGTATTCGGAAGTACACACCGTGTAGTCTAGGTTTAATGCATTGACTGATCCGCCAAATCAGGCCGTGTATTGGATTCCTTCTAAGAATTTAAGACACCGTGTGTTGACCAGAAACAGGTGGCACACGGTTTCCGGAATACATTCTGTGTTGTCCAATGAACACGACGTGTAGTCCCTTCGGGTTAGGGTTGGGTCGTGTACTCCATACATAGCCTGCCCGGCTGGAAACCGTGTAACGTGGAAACTACACGGCGTGTGTCCCACTGTACACGCTGTGTACTCCGAAAATTTCCGAAGTACATTAACAAGCCCTATCCCCGGGCGTGTACTTAGGATGGACGGTAAAGAAAAAGTACACGCCATGTAGTCGGAACTACACGCCGTGTACTCACCCAAATTATGCAGATTTATTAAAATTTATTATTATATTATACAAACCCTTGAGACGTGTACCATGGTGCAGGCGTAAAGCTGAGGCACAACACGTGATAGATGTTTTATATATATGTGTTTAATTTAACATCTGCGTAATAAATGGGAATTCGCCGGGTTGCCTCCAAGGTACAAGTTGTGTACAAGGATAATTTTAAATGAATTTATTTGTTTAAAATTATGATGGATGAGAATCTCAAGGAAATTCAGAAAAGGGATTTAAGATAAAAGGATTGATTAATTAAAGATAATTAATTGATTTGAGCATGATTTATCTTAAACAAGAATGATTAAATAATTGAATGCTAGTTTTATTTATGCGTAAATATCGGTGCATGTATGGATGATCATGAGCTAGACCGAGACCTTTGTATGTGAATGGTTTCTTTTAATTTATTTATTTAAATTAAATTTGTTGGCCTGCGAGCCATCTCCTCATTAATATGTAGGGCCTGCGTGCCCAAGGATTCTTTTATGTAAAACCCTTTTTCCCCCTCACCTGCATGTGAGATAAATGCATATGTAATTGATGGAGCTCTCAAGCTAGTGGAGGTGGCTCAAGTCAGGAGCCAAGATGAAACCAATCCAAGGAGATACAAAGGTGGACAGGTGGAAAGCTGTAAACACGAACCCGAAAGGTTCAAGGTGTTTCTCCCCTAGGTCTTGGGTTAGTTTATCAACCGCTAGATAAACTAACCAATAGAAAAGCTCATGATTATACCATTTATTTTATTTCTGTCAGTTTCATGGTTTATTTATTGTGGGTGTGTTGTCACGATCACACAATTAATGAATTAAACGAGCATGCAAGATGGAACTAAAATAAAATTGGCTTATACGTAAATATTATCTTAGACATGGTTAATCACTTAAGTATATCCCACTTAATATTAAAAAGAATGTAATCAAAGATAATAAAATGGAAATTTACGTATAAGGATAAAATCCCTCAAAATAAATATTAAGTCGGCATAGCCTTCCATAATCTTGGTTAGAATCGAACCATAGTTCAAAGTGCTTGACCAACCCTAGTTGGGGTGCTTTCAATTATCTGGGAAATCTAATTCAAGGTTTTGGGTTGACTTTACTTGGTTCGCATCAAGGGTTGATTGCCACAGCAGGACTTGGTGTGACCAAGAGGCAAAGGTTGAGGAAATCCAAAAAGGATTTTAGGATTGGGGAGTCCACTCGGCGGATCAAGTAATTGCGAATTAATGTAGTTGTCATTTGGAATACCTACCTAAAACCTTTAAAGTTTCTTGACCAACCCTAGTTGGGGTAATGCGAAGGTAAATATGGATCCTTCCCACTAGAATATTCATGCAATAGAATATTTCCAAGTCAATGGTGAGGGATATTGGATTTCGATAAAATAGTGGGAGACTAATAAGTATTAATTTATTTATTTGTCTCAATTTTTATAATAATTTACTAAACCTTTGCTCATATTAAATTGTAGAAACGGCAATAAAATTAATTCAAACATATCATTGCACACCATACTCAAAAAAGAAAACCTTCTCACCGGCACTAATTTCCAAGAGTGGCAGAGGCGCTTACGCGTCGTCCTTCGCCATGAAAGGAAATTATATGTGCTGGAAGATCCTATTCCAGTTGCGCCTGGGAAAGAGGCTAGTGATGAGGAATTATCTCTCTACATGAAACACATGGATGATGACACAGATGTCCAGTGTTGCATGTTATCGGCCATGTCTAATGAGGTCTTGAAGAAACATGAAAACATGGATGCGTATAGCATGATGTCTCACCTTAAAGATCTCTACCAAGAGAAGGCGAGACAGGAGAGGTATGAGATCTCCAATGCTTTGTTTACCACGAAACTTGGAGAGTCTGCGCCAGCTGGGCCTCATGTGGTCAAGCTTATTGGCTACAATGAACACTTGGACATCTTAGGGATTAAATTCCCAGATGAGTTGCGTATAGATCTCATCCTATCATCATTGCCCAAGACCTTCTCTAGCTTCATTGTCAACTATAACATGAGTGGAAATGAGAAGAGTCTATCGGAGCTTCTGACCTTGATTCTCCAGGTAGATAAAGACATGGGGAGTGACAAACCCACGGTCCTTATGGTGAACAAGAAAATGAAGGACAAGGAAAAGGGGCCAAAGACTTATAAACGGTCTGAAGCCCCTGAGCACCGTCCCTCCAAGAAGGGGAAGATCCAGAGGCAGGGCAAGGAACGGGAAGCAGTGTGTTTTGCATGTGGCAAGCAGGGCCACTGGAAGAGGAACTGCACCCAGAAACGTGGGGACGCTAAAGGTGCGTTCGTTATCGAGTGAAATCTTTCTATTTCTACACATTGGGTATTAGATACAGCTTGTGGGGCTCACATATGTATTCAAATGTAGGAACCAAGTAGATTTAGAAAGATCGCTAGAGGAGAGGTGGATCTTCGAGCTGCCAATGGTGTAAGGCTGGCTGCGTTGGCTATTGGAGACTATCACCTCTCATTGCCAACTGGCATGATTTTGGTTTTACAAAACTGTTATTTTGTGCCTAGTGTTACCAAGAACATAATTTCTATATCTTGTTTGGATATGGATGGATTTATTTTCAAGTTTGGAAATAAGGGTTGTATCTTTTATAAGAACAATGTATGTTATGGTATGGCACATTTGAATAATGGTTTGTATGTATTAAATTACGAAAACCCAGTGTTGGCAATCGATAACAAAACAAACTCACATGACTCATACATCACCCAGTTATGGCATCACCGTCTTGGTCATGTGAACGAGAAGCGCTTGACAAAGCTCTGCCAAGATGGCTATTTAGACTCTACTGAGCTAAAACCACTTGATAGATGTCACGCTTGTTTACAAGGAAAAATGACCAAGCTACCTTTTGGTGGACAAGGTGAAAGGGCCACAGAGATTCTAGGATTGGTACACACAGATGTGTGTGGACCATTTCCAGTAGAAGATAGAGGTGGATATTCTTACTTTATTACTTTTACTGATGATTTGAGTAGATATGGCTATGTCTACTTAATGAGGTATAAGTCAGAGTCCTTAGAGAAATTTAAGGAATTCAAGAATGAAGTAGAGAATCAACTTGGTAAGAAGATAAAGAAGCTTCGATCGGATCGAGGTGGAGAATATCTGAACCAAGAGTTCATCGATCTTCTACGGGAGTCTGGGATTCTATCTCAGCTCACTCCTCCTTATACACCATAGTGGAATGGTGTTAGTGAAAGGAGGAACCGCACCTTATTGGACATGGTGAGGTCGATGATGATTCATGCGGATATTCAATTATCCTTTTGGGGATATGCATTACAAACTACAACATACACATTAAACTGAGTACCAACTAAGGCGGCAAATGGAATTCCATCCGAGTTATGGAATGGAAGGAAACCCACTTTGTCGCACACACGTGTATGGGGATGCGAGGCGTTTGTTAAGGCCTTCTCAGGCAACAAACTAGCACCCCGGGGCACGAAGTGTATCTTTATAGGATATCCCAATGAAACAAAAGGATATTACCTATATAACCCCCAAGACAAGAAAGTGACTGTCTCCAGACAAGCCGTCTTTCTTGAGAGGGAGCACTTCCTCAAGAAGGATAGTGGGAGAAAGATTGACTTCGACGAAGTTGATGCTCAAGATACACAGGAGTTGGTACAGGAACAAGTTCCACAGGTCCCCGTGGAAGAGGTTCCAGAAACACAAGTACTGCGTAGGAGCTCAAGAGAGGTAAGGGAACCAGAGAGATTTGGTTTCCTAGTCACCGAGGATGGTGAATCATTATTGTTGGACAATGATGAACCTCTCTCCTACAAGGATGCAGTAGAAAGCTTAGAAGCTGCAAGATGGCTAGAAGCTATGAATTCTGAGATGGATTCCATGTATCAGAACCAAGTTTGGGTTCTGGTCGATGAGCCAGTTGATGTAAAGCCTATTGGATGAAAATGGGTATTCAAAAGAAAGCTGGACATGGAAGGTCAAGTTAGCACCTATAAAGAAAGGCTAGTGGCTAAAGGATTCAGACAGCATCAAGGAATTGACTATGATGAAACCTTCTCGCCAGTTTCCATGTTTAAATCCATAAGAATCATACTTGCCATAGTATATTACCATGACTACGAGATTTGGCAGATGGATGTCAAAACAGCATTCCTTAATGGGAACCTTCAGGAAGATGTCTATATGACACAACCAGAAGGGTGTGTGACACCAGGTGAAGCCAAACAGGTTTGCAAGTTGCAGAAATCCATTTATGGATTAAAGAAAGCATTCAGGTCATGGAACATTCGATTTGATGAATCCATATAAAGGAATTTGGTTTCATTAAGAACGAATGTGAGCCATGTGTTTATAAGCGGTTTAATGTGAATGCGGTCGTCATCCTAGTGGTATATTTTGATGACATATTGCTTATTGGAAACGACGTACCAGCCTTACAGTCAGTTAAGGACTGGTTGAACAAGTGTTTCTCCATGAAGGACTTAAGAGAAGCAGCCTACATTATAGGGATCAAGATCATTCGTGATAGATCCAAGAGGCTTCTTGGACTAAGTCAGGGTACATACATTGACCAGATACTAAAGAGATTTAGTATGGAAAAATCCAAGAGGGGATTGGTTCCAGTGTCACATGGCTTACATCTTTCTAAGAAAATGTGTCCCCAGACACAACAGGAGAAAGATAGGATGAGCAAGATCTCATACGCTTTGGCTATAGGATCCATCATGTATGCCATGTTATGTACCAGGCTTGATGTTGCCTATGCACTGAGCATGGTAGGAAGATATCAAGCAGATCCAGGAGAACAGCATTGGACTGCTATTAAGATTATCCTTAAATATCTGAGAAGAACTAAGGATATGTTCCTGGTGTATGGAGGAGACGAGGAGCTTTTCATCAGAGGGTATGCTGATGCTGGTTTTCAAACAGATCAGAATGATCTGAAGTCGCAATCTGGATATGTTTTCTGTCTCAATGGAGGAGCTTTGAGCTGGAAGAGTTCAAAGCAGCCAGTTGTCGCCGATTCTACAGCGGAGTCTGAGTATATAGAGGCTTTTGATGCTGCCAAAGAATCCGTTTGGATTTGGAACTTTGTCCAGGAGCTTGATGTGGTGCCTAGCAGTAAAGATCCCATTACATTATATTGTGATAATACTGCAGCGGTGGCTCTTGCAAAAGAACCAAGGTCACATCAACGGACAAAGAACATACTCTGGAAGTATCACCTCTTGAGGGATTTCTATCAAAGGGGTGAAGTTGCAGTGAGTAGAGTGTCCACGGAAGAGAACGTGGTGGACCCCATGACTAAAGGCCTATCTCAGCAGAAGCATGAATATCATGTGAGAGCTAGCGGGTTAAAGGTTATTAGCATTTGGCTCTAGTCCAAGTGGGAGTCTGTTGGAGTTGGTGGTCTAGAACCAACTACTTTGTACTTTATTCATTAAATAGAAGCCTTATCACATCTTGATTGTTCTTCTACGTGACATGTCATGTGATAATGTCTTAAGGACAGCTGTTTCATTAAAGGGTCGTAGCGGATCCCTGCTATGATGAGAACCCGAAAGTGCCATAACACTATTCTTGAATGTATGTTCTATGGCCGGATGATATTATTTGAGGGACACAAATAATACAGGTCATTAGGGGTGAGGACTCATAAAACTTTGAGTCACCTTGTCATGGTGTGCGCCCTTGGTAATATCTAGGAGGATATTATAAGAACGAGACCCGCCAGTAGGAAATCCACATTTCATAGTGTCATTGGATGTTCCTATCTGCGGACGTGTGTATTGATCCTTAGACTTTAAGATTATTATTAATGGGTATTACAACTCGCGCACTTAGATGTATTGAAAAAAACTATGACGACACACTATTTGCAGTGAGGTAGGATACGTTGGGCGCGTCACGAGTAATACCGCATTAATAAATAATGCGAGAAAGGATTTGTCCCTTCCGTTCCATAACGGAAGTAGATATCTCAGGCCCTTTGATGTAATTGATATTGTAAAGACCCGTAAATTTCAAGGAAATTTTTTTCTTAATTTTCTTTGGAATTTTACAAGAACGCAGTTTCTGACGGCGCCTGATTCCGAGGCCCGGTGTTCCCGGAATCATTTTCCGAAGTTTGGCTCGGGTACGTTCAGTGAACGGACGAGCGGGTTTTTCTAACTTTTGAACTGGTGCTCGGAATCGAATTCTAAGGGCACCGATGAAATCGCAGCGCCGGTATTCGCTTAGAAACGCCTCTTCCGGAGTTGCGTTTTCTCGGGTGTGGTTTCTAATTTTCGGGCTTAAAGTTAAGAAATAAAATAATTTTGCGACAACTTTATTTTATTTCACTTAAGCCGCTTGGAAGCCACTTGAAGCCACCTAAAGGCGGATTGAACTGAGTTGAACCGGATAGGATGCTATCTAGAAATATCCTACCCCCTTGGTAGGATATTTGAGAGGTGGGGCCCGCACGAGCATCGCCGTTTCTTTCCGCTAAGTAACGCACCCGCGAAAACCCGTCATTATGAAAGTCAACTGACACGTTTTCTAAATTCTTAACAGACCATTTAATTGGGCGGTTTATTTCGTAAATTAAATGAGCTGTTTCTTTCGTTGAATTAATTCAACGAATTGATGGGTCGTTTCTTACCCTTTTTCATGTGTTGGCATAATAATAAAATAAGACCAACCAATTTCTTTTGGAGGATTACTCGTTGAGAGAGGATCCTTGACCCTTCAGCCTCCTTCGCGAAGAACGCGAAGAACGCCGAACCCGGAAATCGACGACGCGACGCCGTGATCCGCGACGCCGACAACGTTCTTCTGCGACGTCTCTTCCTCCGCGATGGATCTTCGATCGGCTGCTTGAGTTCACCGACTCAACGCCGGATTTCGCGACGACGCGACGCCTCCCTGCGACGACGCGACGATCCCTCTCTTTCGCGACGAGCTTTTTCGTGAAGAACGCTCGCGCGCGACGATCAACGACGTAGGGATTTATTTTGGGATTTACCCCCCCTCCCCCTTTTATTTATTTTCGTGAACGTTCTTTAAAAATTAAAGAACCGGAATCAAAGAAACAATTTTATTTTATTAAAATTGTTGGTTCATGTGTTGAACATTTTATTTTCTCTCGTTGATTATCTCTAACGCGGAGGGTGCGGGCCAAACGAACACGGCCCGACGACCCTCCGTCGTTCTTCGTTTTGTACGGATTTGGCGGGTGACGATGGAACGTGCCGCAACAGATGTTTGATGATCCCGCAGTAAAGAACGGAACCCGGGAGGAACAACGGCGCAGACGGGAAGGAAAACGGGCCACCGGAGCGACTCCGGCGTCCGGAGGCGGCGGCACCCCGCGGGTGTCCAGCGCGACACCCCGCGGGTGTCCAGCGCGGCACCCCGCGAGTGTCCAGGGCGACACCCCGCGGGTGCCGCGGGGTTGTCACGCGGCACCCCGCGGGTGTCCAGGGCGGCACCCCGCGGGTGTCGCGGGGTTGTCACGCGGCACCCCGCGAGTGTCCAGGGCGACACCCCGCGGGTGCCGCGGGGGTGTCCCGCGTGGCGGCGGCTTTCCCCCGCGTCGACCGCTCGGCCGAGCCGAGCCGGACCGGCCCTGTCCGGGCCGGGCCGAGCAAACCGGGTCGGACCCGACCCGGTTCGGGCCAACCAGGGGGGGTCAGGCCAGGTCGGCCTGGGCCCGGACCCCCCGTCTTCGGACGACTTTCGTTCAAACGCCCGTAACTTGAGCTACGGGCCTCCAAACGACTCACCGTCAGCGGCAACGCAATCCTTGGAGCGAGTCGGTCGTTTCGGTTTATCGCACTCAAAGTTTCGGAATACTTTGGGTTCAGCCGGGTTGGTTCGTACACGAAACCAACCGGGCCCTCGGAGCGGAAACGCTCATATCTTGAGCTACGGACGTCCGATTGACGTGCCTTCAGCTTTGTTAGTTTCCTCTTAGTTAGAGACAGATCTTTTGGCTCACTCCGCCCGAGGTTTGGATGCAAGTGGAGTACGGTCGGGTTGGTTTTGCCTTAAAAACCAACCGGGCCCCTGGGACGAAAAAGCCAATAACTTTCAGACCGGGCGTCCGATTGACGTGCCGTCTATTGCGTTGAGTTCCTCTTGATGAGACGGAACTTTGGGCATCCTCCGCCCGAGTTTTGGATGCAGATGGATAGTGGCCGGGTTGGATCGCACTGAAATCCAACCGGGCCCCTGGAACGGAAAAGATGATATCTTTCAGACCAGACGTCTGTTTGACGAACCGTCAGCGGCGTTGGTGATCACGTTGAAAAACGGTCCCTATGAGTATACCCTATGAGTGTTCAGGGTATAGTTGAGTTACGGCTGGATTGGTTCGCACACGAAACCAACCGGGCCCCTGGGACGAAAAGGATAATAACTCACAGACCGGGCGTCCGATTGACGCGCCGTCTGTTGCGTTGAGACCCCTATGACGAGGTGGTCCTTTGAGATACTTCCTTGCAGGACTTTGTGATACTTGGAGTATCGACCAGTAGCTCGTGGAGCGGACCCTCCCGGAGACGAGCGGGCGGAGCACGGAGACCGTGTAGCTGACTGAGACCCGACGACTGCTGATCGAACGACTCGGTGTGTTATAGAGGTGTGCTTGGTTGTAGAGGCACATGGGAGCGCTTGGTTGTAGCGGAAGACCCACGACAAAGGTGCGCTTGGTTGTAGCGGCACATGGGAGGGCTTGGTTGTAGCGGCAGACCCACGACAGAGGTGCGCTTGGTTGTAGCGGCACATGGGAGCGCTTGGTTGTAGCGGCAGACCCACGACAGAGGTGCGCTTGGTTGTAGCGGCACATGAGAGCGCTTGGTTGTAGCGGCAGACCCACGACAGAGGTGCGCTTGGTTGTAGCGGCACATGGGAGCGCTTGGTTGTAGCGGCAGACCCACGACAGAGGTGCGCTTGGTTGTAGCAGCACAAGGGAGCGCTTGGTTGTAGCGGCAGACCCACGACAGTGGTGCGCTTGGTTGTAGCGGCACATGGGAGCGCTTGGTGGTAGCATATGGCCCGCAATACTCGATAGGTGGAGTACTACAGCAGTCTTAAGTTTGTGAGCAGTACCTCAGAGTTGTGACAGGACCACTGTACACTCCAGAGACGGAGCTCTTCAGCAGTTACGGTTTCGTTGATGAAAATCCTGGTTTGATCTGAGACTTTTGACCTTGTGTTTGCCTCATGATTGAGATGAGTTACTTGATAACTTAGGTATATGTATGGGAATATATCTAAGTAGAGGTTATCTGTTGAGATCTTCTTGTGGTTATCCTTGTTGGTTTTAGTGAGACCTTAAGGGTCTCGGGGTCCTTACTGAGTATCGTTATACTCACCCCTGCACGGGCTATGCCCGCACTACGTTGTGTTGGTTGTAGACGACGGACAGCGTTGATCGTGGCTGAGGCTTGCAGAGCAGGACGGTACCTGGAGGTGGACCACTGGGCGGGACGTGCTCGGAGCGGACGGCGGGACCCGAGGAGCCTTGGAGCTATCTGTACCCACCCTTCAGGTGGGATTTCCAGTGGACAGCTCGGTGTAGCGGCTTTTACTTTACAGTTGTTGTTTTCCCTTTCGAGTTGTACTTTACTTTCAGTTGGGTTTGTATACTGTCCCATTTACTTTTCCGCACTTCATTTGTACTCTGTTTTTACTTAGTGTTTACTTTTCCGCTTGCTTACTCTATGGTGCTTGTTTACTTTACAAAGGCAATGCCTTCCCTTTTTACTGGGATTTTCACCTTGGTTCTAGTCGCCAGCCCCTGGCCTATGGAAGGCGAGCTTGGGGTAGTCACGGCACGGGCCCCGAGGACGGGTCGTGATAGATATAGCCTAAATAAATCCATGGCCATGGTAAGTTATGGGCAATTTAAATTCCAGGAAGTTAAAGAAAGAATAATCAAGCACATGGGTTGATGGCACTAGCATGCAACCCGCTTGATTGGAGATATCGAGACAAAGGGATTATATTACACGGTAAGCGTTCGTAGGAGGTGACACGTCATTGCGGGGTTAACTTCTTTCTCTATGGGTGCCTTGGTGTGTTGCTAGACGCTAACCTTGGACTTTAGGCAGGCTCAGCCTAATGCCACTGAGAAAGAGCCCTAGAGGGTCACACACTAAGTGTGTCCATGTATCTCAGTTAAATATTAATTTAACAAATTAAATAAATATTATTCCCGACTGTGGTTTAATAATTATTTAAGGATGTCTGATCGCATTTATTTTGACACTAGTTATTCGAGAGAATATATTGTGGATAAAATAATATATTTATTAGTGAGTAATGCAGTTACATTTATTTAAGAAATAAATAGTCATTACTCAAGGTCTAATAAATGTGGTGGAGAAAAATGGAAAATAAAAGTACACGCCGTGTATATTAAATATACACGCTGTGTAGTTTTATGGAAAACAAGTACACGCCATGTATTAATTATTACACGGCATGTAGTTTTTACAATTGGGATTTTGAGGATTTAATATTGTTTTATTAAATGATATTCATTATAATCAGCGTGGGCGCATGTCAATGAATTAATAATTCGACATGGGGGTTTTTAATAAGAGTTAATGAAATAAATAAAATGCGTAACGCGTTTATTTATTGTCATAACTCTATTAACCTCAAACCTGATTATAAATATCCTCGCAACCCCAACATTTTTTAGAGAGCCATTATTGTGCACAACGGATTTGGAAATACTCTCAAGCCAAGAGAGAATTCCCTTTCCACCAAGAATGCCCTCAAGTTATGAGAGTAATATCCTCCACCGGAACAAGGCGGTCGAAGGCGGACATCGCAAGTGAAGGTTCTTCTGCGCTAGCACCCGGATATCTCTTCGGTGATGTCCGGAGATACGTGACACACGTGTGGATCACCACTAGAGGAATCCTACACTTGGATTCTACGACGCAACGACGGATCACCGAATCGTGACTGGACACATCAACAAAGAAAGAATTCCAACAAGGTAATTCTTAGGCATTAATTAAATTAATTATAATCAACATATGATGATCCTCCTCAAGGGTTCCGGGACTCTTCGTTTCTTTTCGTTCTTCATTCTATTCCGAAGATTCAGCATTTTATATCGTGACGGATCTCGGATTGAATGTTGTTTAACGTTAAAATTAAAGTTGGGCAAACCCACCAACGCTCTTCCGCTGTGCTCGGAACCTACATTAAAATGTTCATGAAAATACATAAACAAAACCTCAATAATAACCATCCAAACTATAGAAAATGCATATCTCTAAGTCATTATTTGGTGGTTTCCAAGAGATAATAGCTTTTTTCTTTTATGGATCCACAAAAACACATTTCTTAGAGATTAAATGGCTAAGTAAATGTACCTATTGTATCAAAATATCACACTTGGATAATTTTTCATACATATGATGATCCTGCAAGATACCCAACATTGTCACCAAATGCTTAAAATCCTCAACCTTTGTCTTTGAATACACCAATATTTCATCTACAAACACCACCACAAAAGAATCTAGATACCTTTGAAAAATCTGATTCATCAATTCCATAAATATATCTGGTGAATTTGTAATATTGAAAATCATAACCAAATATTCATAATGGACATATCTACTCCTGAATGGTGTCTTTGGAATATCCTCCTTCCAAACCTGTAAAGGGTGATACCCTAATCACAAGTCAATTTTAGAGAACCATTGATATCCCATTAATTGATTGAAGAGATCATCAATGTGTTGAAGTGGATACCAATTCTTTATCATAACTTGATTAAGATTATGATAATCCACACATAATCATGAAGTTATATCTTCCTTTTTTAAAAACAAGGCTGGTGCTGCCCATGGTGACATACTATTCTAAATTAACCCTTTTCTTTACAATTCTTCAAAATGTAATTTTAATTCCCTTAATTATTTTGGTTCTATACTATAATATGGAAGGGAAATAAGACTGGTCCTTAGGAGGAGATAATTCTTAAACTCTACTTCTCTTTTGGGTGGAAACCCTCATAAATATTTAGTGAACCCATCTTGAAATTGATCAACCATTTTTCAAAAATCTCTATTATTGATCTCATCCACCAATTCCAAGGTCAAAGCTACCAACTGTTATGAGATACTTACAACTACTAGTTCCAAAAATCTTACCACACCGACCTTTACATTTCAGTATCCTCTAAAGATGTTTTCGATGCCATCATCAATCATAAAACTAACCCTTTGTTTATAACAGTTGATGTGATATTTGAACATTTTCAACCAATACATACCTATGATTATGTCATATAAATCCATTTCAAGTACATAGAAATCACATATTAACTTATCCCTGTCAGTAGTTATAAAACATTTTTTGCACATAAAGGATTGACATTATCTTTTTCCAATAGGATTTTGAAGTTTAAAAAGGGTAGAATCATCTCAATATTAAAACCTAGAAGATCAAAAAAATAAGAAGAAATAAATGAATGGTATGAAACTCTATCAAACAAATATTTCATATTAGTATAATTCAAAAGAATAAAACATATCACTACTAATGGTTCATATTTATTATCCATGATCACTTGATCAACCCTATATAATTTTTAACTTTCTTCACTTTTCTCTTTTTTACACTATTGAGATTTCCCTTGTTGATGAGTCATGGTATTTTTAGAATCACCATGGCTAGCTCAGTTATACTCATGAGAGGTATTCTTCTACCCTCATTCCACCAAAAAAATATGATGTATTCGAAACATGAGATGTATCCCAAGTACCTGACCATAGAGAACTGTGACAATAGTGCTGATGATTCCTATCTGGTTACAATTGTGTCATAATCTAGGTGGTTCTTTATAATCTCACTTCATTTGGTCGATAAAACCACATTCAAAAAATCCAAGTTTACCCTTTGGTTTTTAAGTAAAATTCACTTATATATCCATTTTATTCTGATTCATTATACAACTTTGGAAATAGGTTTCCCTATTCTTCTTGTTCTCAGCACTAGAGTTCCCAAAATTTCCCATAGGTATCAACCAGATTTCTCTACCCTTATTTCCTGATATGTCACTTTATTCCCCTATTTCATTATTGACCATATCTTTATAATCCTTTATACAAATAATTTAAATCTTTGAGAAAATTTTGATCCTTATCCCTAGTTGAAAAATATGTTCCTTTAAGGATGCACTTATAGAAACTTTGGGTGAAAAGTAGAATAAATTCATAAATTTAGCCACATACGCTATCACTAATAGATTCTCCTACTTTAAATTGAAATTTTTTATTATTCTATAAATCATAAACATGTGAGGATATAATTTCTTATTGAAAAAATCATCAAAATTCCCACATGCAATGCCTTCGTCTAATTTAGCATGAACTGTTAAATCCCACCACTGGCGTGCTAGATCCTGTAGCATGTACATCACAAACTTGACTTTCATCTCGGCTGGTGTGCTTAGGAAATTTAAGATTTGATCCATCCTATCCAGCCATGAATTTTCTTTTTATGGTTCTAAATCACCCCGAAAGATGGGTGGATTCTGTTTCTAGAACTGAGCAGAATGATCCACTTACCCAAGTTCATTACTTATGTTCCCTCTATCCATAGCTTGAAAACCCTATAAAATAATCTGAACAAGTTATTGGTTCACCTATGGAATAGGTGCAACCACATTCTCAATATCCTCTTTGGTTGGTCTTCTAAGATGCATATAGAGTGATTCTTTCTATAATGAAAACAAAATTCCATTTAGTCCCACTCTCAAGCAAATAAAGGCTTATAAATTTCAGATTTACCATATCACCCATATCACAACAAGGCTTTCTAAAATTCAATAATTTCTTACTTTTAAATATTTTTTGAAAATTCTATATTTCTTTTGAAAATAAAACCATTTTAAAAATAACACTACCATACCTTTTCAAAATCTCACATTTGAAAACAATTTCAACACTTTTCAAAAATAAACTCTTTTTCACTGAATCATAAATCATTACTCAAAATGAAATATTTACTCCTAGTGGTAAGTCATTCATATCAATGTGTGTCATGCTCTTCTCATCGTATAAACCTATCACGATGAGGTTAGAACTCCTTTAAGTGTCTCAAAACACTTATATACCCAAATACCTCATAACTTGAGGTTTAGTATAAATAGGTTAGTTATGCCTCTTTATGCTCTACATTCCATGTTATAAAATTCTTATATCTTTTATACCAAACCAACTCAAAGAATACATAAGAATGAATTTCCAACTCCAATACCAAACAATACCATTATAACAAAATGAAATATGGACCATCCATGACTAATACCATTTGTAACATCATGCCCCACCTCATTGTCTTGAGAAGGTGGTGGAACATTACTAGGTCTTAGGTGACATCCCCAAGACACCAAAGGCTGGAAGTAAATGTCAAGGGCTTTATAAACAATTGGGGGATGATTTTCCCTTTCAAAATAAAACAACCAAAACCAATAATATAATATCCAAAAACCAATATATGATGCATGGGAACAATGTAATAAAACTCAAAGTAAAAAACCAAACCATAGATTATACCATAGTACAATGTAGAAACCAAGACCAATATTAGAGTATAAAGAAAAAGAAAAAACCTAAAAAACTCAAAGACTCAAAATATATAAACTCTATAGATCACAAAATTCTCTATGATCTAAATCCAAAAGCCATTCCCAAAGTATTGCAATGTATCACTAAAGAAATGAGATAATTTTTCTTTACCTATTTCTTGGTAAATAAAATCTGCAAATGCACAAAATTTCCCAGGAAGGGGGTGAGTATAAAACTCTATAGGATTTCCCCAATGACTTTCTTACTCACACCATTAGGATATAACATGTTATCACATTTATATAAAAAAATATAAAACCATTTAAAATTTTTTATATCAAAACTAAAACCATTTATAGGAAACATATATTTAAATGGAAAGAAACCAAAATAGTCTTTAAACCATTTCAAATTTTCATTTATAATTCCCAATACACGATCCAAACACACACATACATGCATACTCTAGTGAAAATTTCATACTCATGAGTGGTATCTTATTAATCTACGAAGTCATCACAACGTAACCATATACCAAGTTCCCCAATGGCACACACCCCTTCCACAGGGTTACATCAATGAAAATGAACACACACTAGACAAGTAATCTAAATTTCATGACAAATAAACCATGAAAAACCATTTCAATAAAACATTTATTTTATTTAAGAAGTTTCTACCAAGACATTTTCATGAATCAAAACAAAACCATCATTTTGAAATCATCATTTTAAAATCTTGAAACCTATTTCACTTTCCATAAAACAACTAATTTCCATAAATTCAAAAAACATCACTAAAGAGGGTTTCCATCAAGCATTGCACAAAACTTTTACAATTAAATTCAATAAATTCATTCAATTTGAAATAAAGTCTTCAATTCATAATATAAGGATTCAAGAGTGAATCCAAAAACCTCCAAACATAAGCTAAAATAAAGAATGTTACAAATTCTTCAACAAACCAGGTTAAAACTCCAAAAAAACTGCCTTACATCTTATTCCCTACCATCAAAACAACCATATCTAAATAATATTAGAATAAAACAACATGGAAATATCCCCAATGTATTTGATCTATGAATACAAGTGAGATAATAAGAAGGAAACTAAGAAAACTACCAAGAACAGGAACTTACCAAGGAAGACAGCCTCCAAATAATCAAGATTCACCAATGGATCACTCCCAGATCAAGAGGATAGGTTAATTTATCCTTGGGAGGAATTAAAAGTAATTTTACGGTTATATTAATGAAAAAATAATCTATTAAGGGGATAAACCAAGTTATACCCACAACTTTCAGATATATTTTTTAATTGTGCACGATTAGGGAACATAGTTAAGAAAACTATGTGCAAACCATGAGCTTACCACTACCTCTAAACACTCCTTGCATGGTTGTCTCACATGGTTAGAAAACCATGAACTAAATATGATAAACCCTTATATAAAACATCACATGATTTATCCTAGGTGACCACATGGTTTGGCCAAACTCTGCACCTACCCAGTGCCCACTTTTTTAGTTTTATGGTTTTCTGGGAGGTGTTTCATGGTTTCTACTAACTGTGATAAAATCATTTACCTCTAAAAAAATCCCAAAAAACATTCCAAAACTCCCCTAAACCTCCTAAAACTTAACCCAATTACTTTATATACTTCAAATAAAAAGATAAATGGTTAAATACCTAATACTATGGGGTGCTACATGGGAGTTCCTCTTGATTAGAGTTTCTATTTAGAACCTAAGTTAATTGAGAAATTATTTTTCACAAATTTCATGATTTCTACTCCTATTGGGTTGGGAATCTTGTTTGTTCAGTCATCACATTTCCCCTCATATTAGTTATTGGATCAGTTCCTCCTATTTCTTTCCATTGACTAGAAATAAAGATAAAATTAGGAATGAGTATTTTTAAACTATTAAACACATAAATGGGAAACTTTTAACATTAAAGGGATAACTCATAAATGACATATATTCTTTAACTTATGAATTCATAGTTTTTATTTTAAGTTATCCATGATCAATTTTCTAACATAAAATCATACGAGCATTTTTGTTCCCTTAATAATTTTCCATAATAATATTGTAAATTTTCCAAAGAATACCCCCCTAAGAGTATCGAAATAGGTTTACAAAGTGGTATAATTTTGTGCACTAGGTGATGACCGAGTCTAGCTCAATGTACCCTATTTAGTGTTATTACCCCTAGGTACCTCTATACTAAATCCACATCCACTTATAGTATCCATACATTGATTTTATTGTAAACCACTTAATATATACTTTACTAAAATTTAGGTATATTTTCTTATGTTTAGTATTATCTTAACTATTTCACTTGAGTTTTATAATCCTAGGCCCAAAAATAATTAAACATTCTTTTTATTCCAATAATGAAACCCCATATATTTAATACACTTTATTTCATGATTTATTACATAAAATCACACTTAATACAACCAAAAATATTGTGAGGCCTAGTGTCCTCGGGAAAATAGGTACATATCATAACATATTACAGCAGAAGTATAATAAAATTATTTAAAACTTCCTTAATATGGTCCTAAAATTCAATCATTCATCTAAAACTATACGGGATAACCTGGGGATATTTATAAGAAAGGTGAAAACTATAAAACCCAATAAGTTAATATATAAAGAATATCATAACATAAAGGAAAAAAATTTATCCAATAGACATATAAATCTATTATAAAAGGGTTGAGAATAATAATATTTAACAATGAGGCTTGATATAACATGATAGCCCAAAGGAAACATGGGAATGTCAAAACAACACAAAACATGACATCATAAACATAATTCAAGGATAACCACCAAGAAAACATAACATAGTGTGATTAGGATAACCTCTCGCTTACCATACATTTAATATCATGAGATTAAAATATTACCCAATGCATTGGAGGGATATATAATTATAGGATCACCCATCATATTCATATCTTGTACAAGCATAAGTGTGCCACATAGATCATTCAACATAGGATCATAATTCATCAAATTTAATCCCATGATTAAGGAGTGTGGGGTATATACATGGAATTCCAAAATCAAAAAATTATAGGTATATATAGGTTAATACACTTGAGTGGAAATGGAGTTGAGTATTCATAACAAAAATGGTCGGCATGGAAAATCACAGGATAATTTTTGTAGTATAATGGGGATACTTAAAGATTAATTAGAGGGATTAATGAGATTGAAATGAGTATCTCATCACCATTTCATCATAAGGGAAGTAATAGGGATATGTAAAACATATCCCAATATGAATAAGTTGCAAAAAATGCATAATATAAAGGTGGTTCTTGAATAGAGTGGAGAATGAGAGGATCCCTTACCTTGAGAGGACACTTCTAAAAGCTTGTGAGTAGATTCTTGAGATATTTGGGGTAACACCTCAAGATTTTATGGTATGTCTATTTTTAAATAAATGTAATTTCTTCAATAACTTTCATTGAACAAAACATCGAGCTTAAATTAAAACTAAAATATTATTATTTCAAAAAGACTATTATAAACTAGTCGTTAAATTGGTGGGTGTTAATAGGATTAACTATATAAATAAAAATATTAATTTCATGTTCAATATTAATTTATTTATTCTTATTAAATAAGAAAATAATTTTTAGTAAATTCCTTTTATTCTTTAAATATAAGTTTTCTTCAAAAAGAAATTTTTATTGTTTTTATGATAAAATAATATAATTAATTTTGAAATTTTTAGAAATTTTATTTGATAAAATAAAAAAAAAATTGAAATTATGATATTAAAATTATCATAGGGTGAATTTTTTGTAAATTTCTAAAAATGTTGATTTTTCAATAAATAGTGGAAATTGCAGATTTTTTTTAAAAATTGTATTTTATTTATATGGTGAAAATATGTTTTAGAATACTTTTAAATTTTTATTAGAGAATTTTTATTTAAAATAATTCAATTATGGTTTTTTAAATTGATTTTATACTTTAATTTAGTATAGAATCCTTTTATATTTTAAAATGAATTGTTTTATGAAAAACTCTTTTTATTTACATTTTTTAGTTTTTTATTAAATTTAATTATATAATATTGATTATTTGAATTTTGTAAAATGGATTTCATATTTGAAATTATAATTTAAAAATTATGTAATAAACTCATTTTCATTTTTATGCATAAAATAATTTACCATGGTAAAAAAATATTTACTGCATTATCGGTAAAATAATGTAACGGGTAAAAGTTAAAAGGTAAAATCTTAAAATACCTAAAAAATAAAAAATAAAAAGGTTTTTTTATGTGTTTAAAGACTCTAACTATTATTTAGAACATTAATTATCAACAAAATTCGTTAGAATTAATTCCACCCAAAAGTGGTTAGCTTTAAATACTAAATAATCATTATTTAATCAATTAAAATTACCCTTCCTCAAGTATAAATACCCCCCATTACCTACTCACATATCCACACCATATATCTATACATAAACCTACCAATTTATCTTCCAAAAACCATTACCTAATTCCTGTAGGTCCTGGTATTCCACGAAACCAACCCTATTCTCTCTAAGAGGATATCCAAAGGAGGATTCTTTAAGAGAAGGTAATTATCTTTACTAACTCTTTCAATTTTATTTCCTCTTCTAATTCCACTTCTTGTGTTACAAACATCATAAAATAATATATACATTATTATAAATATAATTATATTTTATTATGTTTATGGGAAAATATTTTCTATCTCTTCTCTATTCAATGAAAATTGAATACATAGCTCATGTGTGTGTGTGGCTTACAGTCTCCACGTACTAGTGTAATTCATTTTTCATCACCAGTTTAATCAGATGGTTATAAAGATGGAATTAATGATTAAATGTGATATTTATGACATAAATATGATTCTATAAATAATAATTACTATTAAAAATTCTTTTGTTTTATCCAATGAAAAATGGAAATAGTGTTAAAGCGTATGTATGGCCTACCGTCTTTGTGAATGGTGTTGTTCATTTCTCTATCTCAACTTTTTAATGGTTAATATGAATACATATATAGTGAATTTATATGATATAAATATTATGATTAACATTATAAGGTTGATGTATCTATATACTATTCAAAATAACTAGTACATTCATGACAAAACATGCAGGAGAAAAGAGAGCAATTAACACCCAAAATAATGAAATGTTATTAATAAACGTGTGGTAAGATGTCATAAAAAGGATTATATGAGGTATTGTAAATAATAATATGTTTTTCTTATAAATTAATAACATTCTATAGACTGGTATAACTTTGGTTAAAGTGTACAAAACTAAAGGGAAGCATGAGGTAAGGGATTTCATAACTCCTCCAATGGCCCGAAGGCCATCATTTTTTTATTGATTTTGACAATCCACCTTTCAAAGGGTGAGTTGTAACCCTTAAAAGTCCCTTAGGTGTAATTATTACATGGCCCGTAGACCTTAGTGGAATTCACTTCCCTTAGGCTTCAAACATTACATACAACCCATAATGACTACTTGGAACTGCTCCTCCCCAGCATCTTCATCGTGAAATCAGATCTCCACCTTCGTATGGTTTTTTGGATAGTATTTCCAATGCATTTACAGGCTTGTCCTGATGGCAAGTGCTATACCCTCTCATTCTTGCAATTTTTTTAGCTTCTGTTATGGTGAAATCTCCTTGCTCCTCCTCCTTATGAAGCTTGTTCCTTGTATGTTGTCTGGTTTTCATCTGCACTTAAGGTGGGCCGAAGGCCTTAATGACCCAAAGGCATGGGTGGCCTGAAATCCTTAAAGGACTCAGGGAGAAAATCGAAGGCATGAATGCCCAAACGGGGAAATATTCCTAGCTGAATCATTGTCAAACAGTTCCTGCTAGAGTTTCCACTATAGTACCTACTACAGTTTGGCACAGTTCTTCACAATTCCTACTATAGTACCTCCTATAGTACTGCTACATTACCTTCTACAGTAACACAGAAATTAGCCTCCACCTAGATTTGATCTCTAGTCTCCTGGATTCACTTAAGTAGTCCTCACCAACTGGGCTGAGTCTCATGTGCATGGTATTTCTTAACTCAATTTCCATTCCTTGGGTTAAACTTCAACTTCATTGATTATTTCATGCTAAGATTTTGTGTGAAAAGACTTTTTATTAATGTTTTATTTCCATTTTTTATGTTTATTTTAATTATATAAACATATTATATTTATTTTATTAATTATCTCTTCAATTGTGTGATCTTTATAAGGGTTTCTTGTCTCACTTTTACTTTGATGAGATATTCGCTATTTTTCCCACTTATTTCTTTTGTGTAGTGAATTTACTTCCCATTTTTTATGTTATATCTTAAATAAATTTATATTCAAGGTATTTAAAGTTTCATTTAATTTCATTTATTTCATGGTTCATATGATTCAACTAATTATAAATTTTTCAGGGTTTATTTCACAATATCATTATTATTAGGGATTGTTTATATTTAATTTTCCATTGAGGAATAATTATATTCCATTTCCATGTTTTCTAAAAATGTTTTCAAAAATATTTTTAAAATTCTCCAAAAATTGTTTAAAAACATTTTTACCCATGTTTTACTTTTTTTTAAAATGGGTTTTAAAGGAATCATTTTTTCTTTTTCTAAAATGAGGTTTTTTGTGAATTTTATAACAAAAATATGGAAGGAATGTTTTTTAACTTATATGACATGAGAATATTTTACCACTATCATGATGCATTAATTATTTGAATCTTAATTTAAAATATTATAAGGTTCTTTTCAAAGAAAATTTTTTCCATTGTAATTGTACGTCTTTTTAAAAAAATTGTTTTCAAAATAGAAATAATATTTTCCTCAAAATTATTTCAAGAGATCTTTCAAAATAATTTTCCATATATGAAAATATTATTTTATGTTACCTATGATTTACTGGGGATATGATCCAAGGATACCATCCTTATCCTTTCTCTGGATATTTATATTTATGATGGTATGAGGCTTATAATTCCTATTACTTTTACAAGGGTTATTCAATGATGAAATGTTTATAAAACCCATTTATTTTCATGAGTTCTAACATGATGAGTGAATTATGTTCTTTTGGAACACATGTGTATGTTTTTTATTTTGTTATAGGTGTGAACAATATCTACCTATAATTCATTGGGTAATTCATTATATCTCATGATATAATAATGGGTAACAAGTTAATGGGCTTGATCCATGATGGTAAACAGGTGCATCCTAATCCACTATGAAAAATAGGTGTGTCTCAATCCACTATGTTGATGTTCTTGGTAATTAACCTTTACATATGAAATGGTTTTATATATTTATGATGGTTAAACACTTTTATGAAATGATATTATGGATCATTATTTATTTATGATAATTTATCACTCTTATAGACCATATTTTCAAAAATAACATTGTTTATTCCATGAATCATATTTCTAATATATGACAGGTTTGGTATGAACTTCATTAGTTATGTTCATGATCATATAACCTTAATATTATATTATGATTTCATATGATCATGGATTGATATCTTTTATGTTTATCCTTATTTGTCATCTCATGTCACCCTTTCTTATGTTTCCTTCACTCAAATATGATGAAAGGTTTAGGTAGGGTATGACTAAGAGGAATACTATGTGAGAAGATATTTTTGGGTGATGTTAATGATCTTTCATAAAATAGAAATATTTTATATCTAATCTCCAAATAATCTAACATTTATGGTTCTAGTTTTTATTGAATTTATATTTATTGAATATTAATCTAAATAGATTTAATGTTTATGTATGAAAAGATTAAGCTATTATAGTTGGTATCAGAGTATGGTTTAGAATATATTTGGATATTAGGGTTATAAAAATTTTATAAAAAACCTATGGATAGGAATAATTATAAAATAGAATCCTAAAAATTTTATTATGACCATAAATTACCTAGGTTAAACCTAAGGTTTCATAAAAGAAGGTGTCGTGATATATACATTCTATAAATGATTTTTCATAATTATATTGTTATCTACTATGATTAGTATTTCTCATGTTATTTTTTCTGGTTTTATTCAATGGATGTAACCTAAAAGAATCGTGTTTTTTTTCAAGGTAACTTTAAGGAATTGTGTTAATACTTAGTGAGAAAAACATTGTAATGATTTTCCTATAAATGAACCAAATGTTATGGGATCTTGAATATAGAATCTTATCGTTATTATCACAAAACATTCTCAGGATATGAATATTGTTGAGTTTCCAAATGATCAAAGGAGGGAATAGTGTACTATTGAATATTTCATGAGGAAACATCCACCTTATTTTAGTGGGTATTATGATCCAAAAGTGATTGATTTATAGATTAACA
The DNA here is from genome assembly GCA_963277665.1 of Viscum album. Classification (NCBI taxonomy): domain Eukaryota; kingdom Viridiplantae; phylum Streptophyta; class Magnoliopsida; order Santalales; family Viscaceae; genus Viscum; species Viscum album. The sequence goes on along the minus strand of OY728160.1, from coordinate 368,924,572 downwards.
CCATTGAGAAAATATTATTTTATTCAATTCTCAGTATATGAAAAAAGTTCCCTAACTATTTATCATCTGGAAGGAAAAGAAGATTGATGGTAGAATCTTATCAAGAATATGATGAAAGTGTAAGATATTTAATACATGGAATGGGATGAGTTTAATGGAATATTATTCAGTAATTACTTTCCTCATATTATACATAAAAATATGGAAAAGGAATTACTTGATCTAAAGAAAAAGGATGACCAATCCATTGTTACCTATCCGTAAAATTTTTCAAGGCTTGTAAGGTATACCCCTAGTTTAAATCTTATACTTGAAAGTAAAATTGATTAATTATTTAGTGGAATAAAACCAAGTCTCTAAAAGAAATTATCTATAATATACATTAGTATATATAAATAAATCATCCAATGTACACTCAAAGTATAAATGGAAATTGGATACACCCACCATTATCATGGTTTTGATAAGAAAATAAGGATAAAGACTTATGAAAACTCAAATAAAGCACATGGTGAAAATAAATTCCACTCATCTACATGTCAAAAATGTGGAAAGAAACATAAAAGTAAGTGTTTGAATAGAACTGGGAGGTTCATTAAATGTGGAAAGGTGGTTTATAATGCCTATAAATATTGAAATGTGATTAATGAGATTATTATTGAAAAATAGAAGGATATTATTCTAACTAATTCACCACCCACATTTCAATGTTTCAAGTTCTAGGAGTTTGGGAATTATGTGATTCAATTCCCCAATCCAAGGAGTAATATAGACGATAATCTACAATAACCTATGAAGACAAAGGATAAATGGAAATATTATGCAATCACAATGGATATAGTGAATCGTGATGATTAGGGAACCCTTATTCTCCCCTACTTAGTTGGGAGTTTCCTGTTTTATTTCTTATAAATATCTTATTGTTCATTCTTTAGAGAAATATCATGTAATTATCTTCTTTTACATGGATTTTGGAATAATGAAATATCATTTTATATTTTATCTGTAAAATGTTGAACCTAAGATTCCAATGAAACTTTTTTTATATAAGATAAGAGATTTTATAAGGAATAAAGGGTGAATTAACTTTTGTAAGTGTATACGTATCTGTGTAAGATTAACATAAGATTTATGGATACCATCATGGGTTTATCTTTTGACACCCCTTTGGGGGTTTTACATAATGGGGTTTTTTTAATATTAAGAGACATTTATGGAATTACAACCCATTGTTTTTGTAAATGTTACAGAGATATTAAAGGAGGAATGAATTTACACTTTTCGAATATATGATTAAGAGTATTGGTAACCTTTAGGGTTTATATTATTTTTGATATTTAGGTCATTATGGTTTGTAGTTAAAAACTGTATGAATTCACCACACTTCATTCAATGAATATTTCTCTATGGATATTATTTCTACAATATATATTAATGAAGTGTAAAAGTTTCATGGAATACCATATTCAATTATATCTTATTGTGATTTTAGGTTTACCTCAAATTTTTGGTGAATTCCGCCACAATATTTTGATGTAGAGTTGAGTTTTAGAAATGTGTATCATCCTCAAGAATATGGTCAATATGATAAAATAGTTTAAACTATATATGATATACTAAAATATTATTCTATGGATTTTAAAGGTGATTAAGATCAACACCTACCTCTAGTTAAGTTTTCTTACAAAAAAATATTTCACTCGAGTAATATGATGGATCCTTATGAAAAACATTATATAAGGAAGTGTAGGAATCCAACATACTAGAAAGAAATTGTAGAAATAAATTTTTTGGGGCCTGAGAAGGCTTATGGGATAGCAAAGAAGGTTAGATTCATTCAGAAACATGTAAAGACAACACAAAGTTTAAAGAAATGTTATGTTGATAATAATTTATTCAATATAGAATTTGATGTTAGTGAGAAGTTATTTCTGTGAATTTTTCTATGGAATAAAGAAGGTAAAACTAATCCCTAGGTATATTATTCCTTTTTAAATAATTGATCATGTCATAATATTAGCTTATCATTTGGTGCTTCCACCAAATATCTCTCAAGTTCAAGATGTGTTCCATGTATCACTCGTAATGAAGTATATACCTAATCATTCACATGTAATAGTATCAGAGTTCATAATGCTAGAGAAATATAATTATTATGAAGAATAACTATTATATATTTTGGATCATAGAGATAAAGTTCTAAAAAATAATATCACTCACCTGGTTAATTTTTTATGGTGAAACCACTAATTTGGGGAAGCTATGTGGGAACCTGAGGATGCGATGAGGTAGATTTATCCTCATCTATTTGTATCCAAGTGATTAATTTTGAAAAATAAATTCATTTTAATGGTGTTACAATGTAACACCCCAAGATTATATGGTTTGTATCTTTTTAATTAAATTTAATCTCTTCAGCATCTTATGTTGCACAGAATACTGATAATAAATTAACTCTAAAATAATATTATTTTAGTAAGACCATTATAAAATAGACATTAAATTGGTGGGCATCAATAAAACTAAATATATTATGAAAAATATGAATTTCATTTTCAATAAATATTTAATTATTCTTAGGAAATAAACACATAATTTTTAGAAAAGTCCTTTTATTTTTGAAATATATGTTTTCCTCAAAAAGTGGTTTTTATTTCATTCTATGAAAAAATAAATATAATTACTTTTTAAAAAAATTAGAAAATTTATTGTACAAAATGAACTTCATTTTTTAAAATCATCATATTAAAATTGTCTTGGGGTGAATTTTTGGGAATTTTATGAAAAGGTTGATTTTTTGTTGAATAGTAAAAAATATTAATTTCTATTAAAAAATATATTTTATTTACAAGGTTAAATTATATTTTTTATTAATTTTTATTTTTTATTAGTTAATATTTATTTAAAATAATTAATTTTTGGTTTTTAGAATAGATTTTATATTTTAATTTCATATAGAAACATTTTATATTTTAAATGGATTTTTTAGAAAAAGAGTTTTTTGTCGTATTTTTTCAGTTTATTATTAAATTTAATTCTAAAACTTCTTTGATATGAATTTTAAAAATTATATTCCATATTTTTTATTAAAAGTTCCAAAATATTTAATATGGTCATCTTCATTTTTAGGCATAAAAAAAGTTTTCGTGGTATAAAAAATATTTACCACGGTATAGGTAAAATAATGTAGCGATTTAAAGTTAAAATATAAAAACTTAAACTAACTAAAACTTCAATATTAAATGGGTAGTTTATGTGTTTAATGACCCTAACCAATATTTAAAACATTAATTATCAACAAAAATTTTTGTAATTAATTCCACCCAAAAGTGGTTAGCATTAAATTCAAAATAATCATTATTTAATCACTTAAAACCACCCCTCCTCAAGTGTAAATAACCCCATTCAATAATCACTTCTCCAAACCATATATCTCAACAAATCCCTGACCATTTATCTTTGCAAAATCATTAACTAAGTTCTATAGGTATTTGATTTCCAAAAATACCAACTCTAGTGTCTCTGAGAGGATATCCAAAGGAGGATTATTTAAGAGAAGGTAATCGTCTTTACTAACTCTTTCAATTTTATTTCTTATTCTACTTCATCTTAATGTGATGTAAAAATACTGAAATAGTAAAAACAGAATCATGAATATATTGATATTTTATTATGTTTATGGTACAACCATTTTCCATCTCTTCTCCTTCCTACAAAAATCAAATACATCGCTCATGCATATATACAACTTATTATCTCCATGTAGCAGTGTAATTCATTTTTCATCTTCACTTTACTCTAATGCTTATAAATAATTAAATAATGATTATTTATGATATTTATAATATAAATATGATTATATAATGAATAATTACTATTCAAATTTAATTTTTTCCATCCTTCAAAAAATGGAAATAGCGTTCATGCGTACATACGGCCTACCATCTCCATGAATGATGTTGTTCATTTTTCTATATATAAATTTTAAGGATTAAAAGAAATAAATATATAATGAATATATATGATATTAATATCATGAATAAAATTATTAAGATGGTTTATTTATATCCTAGGAAAAATAATTGGGATATTCATTCCAAAATATACATGAGAAAACAAGGAGATTAACACACGAAACAATAAAAATAATGAAATTTTATTAATTAATGGGTAGTAATATGTCATAAAATGAACATATAATGTATTATAAATTTTAATATGGTTCATTAATAAATTAATAAAAGTATTTAAACCATTATAAAGGAGGCCAAATTATGTAAAAATAAAGGTAATCATAAGGTAAGGTATTTCTTAACTCAATTTCCATTCATTAGGTTAAACTTATACTTCATTGATTATGTCATGATAATATTATGCGTGAAATAAATTTTGATTATCCTATATTGTATTTATTCTTATTTTATGTGGATTTTAAGTGTATAAACATAATCAATTCATTTGATTAATTCTCACTTCAATGATATGATCACTATAAGGGTTTCTCATCTCACTTTTACTTTCGTGATACATACAACCTATTAACCACCTATTTTTGTTCGTTTATATACATCCCATTTTTTATGTTACATCATGAATTCATCTATATTCATGGAATATAAATTTTAATTTTAATTCATTTCTTTCCTAGTTTATATAATTCAACTTATTACAAAGTGGAAAGGTTTTATTTCAAAAACACATTATTATTCAGAATTGTTTATGTTTAAGTCCTTGTTGTGGGGTATTTATCTTACACATACATGTTTTATAAAAAAAAATTAAACATTTTTTAATATTCTTATAAAATTGGTTAAAATAATTTTTACCCATGTTTTACTTTTTACAATAATTTTCAAAGTAATATTTTTTATGTTTTCTAAAACAAGGTTTTTATGACTTTTCTAAACAATATATGGAATAAATATTTTTTAAACTTATATGACATGAGACTATTTTCCAAAAATCATGAAAACATAATTATTTGAAGATTAATTTATGATCTTACCAAGTTATTTTCAAAGAAAATATTTTCCATTGTAATTTCATGGATTTTCAAAAAAAAAAGTTTTCAAAATGGAGAGGATATTTTTCTCAAGAATTATTTCAAATGATATTTCAAAATAATTTTCCATATAAGACAACATTATTTGTTGTTACTTATGATTTTCTAGGGATATTATAAAATTATACCATACTAATTATTTCTTTGCATGGTTTATGTTTATGATGGAATGATGTTTATGAATCTTGTTACTTTTCCATGGATTATGTAATGATGAAATATTTATTAAACTCATTTATTTTCATGGGTTTTGATATGATGAATTATTTATGTTATTATGGAAAACATATGTATGGTTTATATTATGTGATGGTTTGGACTTAAATATATCTTTAATGAATTGGATAAATCTTTATTACTCATGAGATAATAATGGGAAACAAGTTGATAGGCTTGGTCCACTATAGGAAATAGGTTCATTTGGATCCACTATGGGAAATAGGTGTTTCCTGGTCCACTATGTTGATTATATTAGTTTTTAAACTTTAAATATGAAACTTTTTTCTATATTTATGATGGTTCCACACTTTTATGACATGAAAATATGGATCATGGCTGATTTATAATGATTTCTCACTCTGATGGTCCATGTTTTCTGAAATGACAATGTTTATGCCATGAATTGTGTTTATAATCTATGAAAGGTTGGGTGTGAACTTCATAAGTTATGTTCATGATCACATAAACTTAATCTTATAATATAATTTCATATTATCGTGGGTTTGTATCCCCTATGTTTATCCTTACTAAGTATCTGATCTAACCATTTCTTATGTTTCCTACCCTTGGTGATAAAGAAATGTTTAGGTAGTGTTTCCATGAGAGGAATACTACGTGAGAAGATATTTTTAAGATACTTCATAAGTTATGTTCTATCATAGATAGTATTGTTATATATTGAATATTCATATAAATATATATAATGTTTATGTATGAAAATATTGGGTTGTTATATTGGGGGAACCTTGGGAAGAATCTAGAGAGGGAAAGGTAGAGTAATGTAATGAAACAAGGGTTTTTAGTGGATATTAATAGGAGTTTGTATGGGTTTATATATAAAAATAGAGGAGAATTCTTTATTAATTTCCAAACATAGGTTTTGGACTCTATATGATAAAGTAATCAAAACCACAAACCTTAAAATGGTTTTTGACCATTATTTCTACCAACAAGGATTGGTTTTATTTATTTAATAATTATATAAACCTAACACATTAAAATAATTCCCTTTTTAATGTTTAAGTCGGTCATGTTTATAAATAATTGATTTTAGAACCTTAAAATATAATATAGGTTTTGGAGGATTCATTAAATCTTTATAGAATTAATAAAAAACTTAAAAAACACATTATTTTAAATATGAAATATATATTTGTTCATGGATACCTTTTATGAGATATATTACATCACTTTTGGGTCATTATGATTACATAATACATACTATATATTTATACCAAATTTAATTTTTACGTAAAAAATAGAATCTCTCGTAAAATTATAAAAAACACCATTGGATTATTTTTATGTGATAATTTCAAAAATAATATTTATTCTTCCAAAATAAGTCTATAAATATGAGAATTTACACTTTAAAATTAAAATAGCCATTTATTGAAAAATATTGGGTTTTTTACAATAACAGTTTTCTGACCCTCATAACAATTATATTTGACTTCATATAATTATATTATAATTTATATATAATAAATAATATTTAATAATAATATTTTATTGAAATATAATTTATTTAAAAATTTATTAAATTCATCAAAAAGACTGTATTGATTGAAACTATATATGTACCAAAAATACAATTTGTGTTTCATCGCATCAGAATATGATTTTTATCAAACTCATTATTTAATCATTTAAAAATAATATTAAAAAACATAAATATAATAATTTTTGTATAAAAAATAAAATATATAAATTCATACTATTAGTGTCTGGATATATATCCATTTATTACACCAGTGAACTCCCTGAGGGTAAGGTGTTTGATGTTGATATTTTTATATGGTGGTTTGGAAAACATGGTTTGGGTTGTGATCTCGATGATCTTTGACTTCTCCCATAAATTTTTTAGTCCGTGTTTTAATTTTTTAATCTTATCTTGGTCTTAGTCAATGGAAAATCTCAATGATGTTATCTCCCTTAGATACTCTGATAAATGAGCTTCATAGGGTATGACCCTACTGGTCGTGGCTATAGCTTCCATTATCTATGTAAAATGGACTTTATCATATCTCTTAATATACTAATATTAATTTTCACTATACAATGACTATATTATCAATGGTTATGATGCTTAACGGTCCTTTAATTTTGACAGACCATATAAAGGTCCAAAATAACCAAAGTAGTGCATGTGTTTTATATAACATCATCTCTTAATAATTCATTTACTCATTTAAAAATAGAAATTTCATTTATGAAATCTAATTTCATTACATTTTTTTCTTCCCAAAAGGCCAACCCTAGAGTCCTTGATAAGCGATCCAAAGGTGGTATTTCTAAGTGAAGGTAATGGTCTTTACCAAGATCTTTATTTTTACTTATTCTTTTACCACATTCAATTATATAGTAACAAATTGAGATGTTATTATGTTTATGTAATAATATTCATACATCTCCTTCTCCATTAAATGGGAAACAAAGTCATCGCTCGTGTGTACGACATACTACTACCTCACGAACTGATATGATTTGTTTTCCATTTCCAAATCAAATTAATAGTAATAATTATAGAAATAATAAATATATATAGTATTTATTATATGATATTGATTCTATAAAATTAAAATATCATAAAATTCCTTACCCTTTCACCCATTAAGGGAATGATAATGTCACTCATGTGTACATACGACCTACAGTGTACACAAAGTGATGTGATTCATTTTCCATGTTTAAATTTCAAGAATGATTCTAAAAAATGTATCCAAAGAATAAATATAACATTAAATTAATTCTTTATATTATGGAAATATATCATATTCACAAGAACTATAACTTACATGACAAAACATACATGAGAAAACAAAGTAGTTAACACTCAAAACACTGGTAATAATGAAATATTATTAACAAATGGGTGATAATATGGTATGTTAAGATAATATATGATATTATAAATATGAATATGTTTTTGACATAAATTAATAACATATTTAAAACCATTATAAAGGAGGTTAAATCACATTAAACTGTATATAAATGTGAGGTAAAGAACTTAATCTCAATTTCCTTTTATTTACGCATATTTTAATGTTATTCACCTAATTTATTTTATATAGTTTATAAACACACCATATTAAATGTAATATCATTAATAATTAATAATTAATATTATTTTAAGTTTCAATTTTAAATTATTTCATCCAAGGGTATTTGACTTGAAAGTTATAAAGTAGTGATGAATTTCATAATTCAATTTCTTTTCATTGGGTTATATTACTTCTATATTGTATTTTATATTCTAAGATTTTGAGTGTAATTTATTTTTATTATATTATGTATTATTTAAAATTGTTTTATTTGGATTTACCTTTATACACATAATCAATTCATTTATTAATTCTCATGTCAAAGGTATGATATTTGAAAGAGATTTCGTCTTAATTACCACTCCATTGAGATATATTTGGTATAATGAACCTATTTATTTTTATGAGGTATATATACTACCCCCTTTATATGTGATATCATGAATATCATAATATAAATGGTGTTTAAAGTTTCATTTTAAGAAATTTCTTTCATGTGGGTTGTGATTCAAAAGTTACCAAAGCGGTGAGGGTTAATTCTTCGATCTCACTTTAATTAGGATAGTTTACGCTTGAATTCCCATTGAAGGAAATTATTTTATAATTTTATAATAAATACATTATAATTTAATTATCATTTAATTATTAATTTTTTTTAATTAATAATACCACTTTCCTCTCTTTGGTACTTAAAATTATTAAAAAAAAGTTTTTAAGAAAAACAACTTTATTTCTATTTTCAGTTGAAAATTATTATTCTATCATATCCATATTTTCCTTAAAATGTTTTAAATAATATTTTTAATATTATTTAATGATTTATTGAAGTAGTTTTTACCTATTTTTTACTTATTAAAAAATGGTTTCAAAGAAAAATTCTTAACGTTTTCCGAATAAGGTTCTTTTTAACTTTTTTACCGAAAATGTGAAAATAATTTTTGTTTTAAAATAATTGAAATGAATGGAATTTTCCTAAAACCATGACCACTCATTACTTTGAATCTTATTTTAAAATTATACAATGTTATTTTTAAATAAAAAAAATTCTAATATTTTTTAAATTTTATTTTTTAAAAGTGATTTTCAAAGTGAAAAGGGTATTTTCATCAAGAATGTTTTTAATGATCCTTTTATGGTATTTATATTCATAAAAAACAATAACCCTTAATTTTATTATACTTAATTAGGTATATTTTGTAATGATACCATCCTTATTATTTCTCTGGATGGTTTATTATTAGTTTGACCAGGTAAACTATTGACATTCACTTTCTTGATTAATTTTGTGGTTGTTAACTTTCTCTTAAAACATACACTTCATTCTGATCATTACACATTACATTTACCTTAAATATCCATATTTTTTCATGGATATGATTATTTCTTAAATTTTATATAATTTTTACATATAGTGTTCTACTATGAAAGTTATTTGATTTAATGGGGAAAATATTGATGAATATGTATCCTTTACTCACTATGGATATTTATTGATAAGGAATGTTGTTTATGAATTTAATTAATCATTAAATATATGAGGAATGAATTGGACATGAAATTATTTGTAGGGCCTGGTTAGATGACCCCTTAATACATTATCAAGGCTCATGAGACAAATTAATAATCTGGAATTAAATGGATTTTTGTTGTATACCTACCCATTAATGAAACTATCTTGGCATAAGGTCTTGACAGTATAGATATCATGTTTTCTAAGACCATGGAATTAAATATTAATAATTTCCTTTACTAATAATTTAGTATTTATTATCCATGAGTTTATTTTATTGATATTGTTAGGGTTTCATTATCATTATCAAGTTAATGATTAAATGGAATTTGTTTTTAGTTATTTACAATTCCATATTGATTATTAATTATTAATTATTAATTATTAATTATTTATTCATGATAGCTTCTATTTAATGCATACCCTTAATAATTTCCTTCACTAATAATTTAGTATTTATTATCCATGAGATTATTGTATTGAAATTGTTAGGAATTTATTATCATTATCATGTTATTGATTAAATGGAATGTGTTTTTAGTTATTTACCATTTCATATTGATTATTCCTTATTAATTATGCATTATTAATTCATGGTATCTTCTATTGAATGCGTACCCTTACTGAACATAACCCTACGACTGACTTTTAGGATAATTCTATGTATAGGATAACATCCTAAAGTTTCTTTAAGGTAGATATTATGTGATTTTACTAGAAATACATACTTTTATAGATACTATAAGTGTATTTGGTTTTGGAACATTTGTATTTATGGTTAATAACTCCAAAAAAGGGAGCATTTGGATTTGACTTCATCGTCTCCTAGTGCATAATAATGAGCCACACTGCACACCTTCTTTGACACTCTCGGGAGATATGCTTGGGTTAATTTAAATTTTCATTATGAACTATCCTAAAGGATTTGAATAGATGATGAAAATGAATAGACTAGGTTAAAACTAATCCATATTAGATTGAAAATAAGGTTCCATGATTTAGGCATCCTATAAATGATTATATGGTTTTCCCACTATGATTATGGTTTCTCACATTATAATTTTTTTTTTATTAAATGGTTGCAACCTGGAGGAATCATGTTAACATTGAATGTGATGGGAAAATGTGGTGATTATGAGAAAAAAATGGGATCATTATTAGAGTGAAATATATCACGAATATTCCTAATTAGTTATCATGATATATGATTAACAATCTATACTTTAACCAACTATAGGACTCACTAAAGAAGAGAAGAATGGAGTTTATTAATATATTAGGTGGTGGAGACCATATATAAAAGAAGTTCAATTTCCTTCATGTCAGGAATGTGGAACGAAAAACCTCATAGAATGTATAAATTGAATGAGAGAATATTTTATGTGTTGAAAATAAGGGCATAAAGTAATAAATTATCGATGAAAAATGAAGAGTTTGATAGAAGGAAATAAACTTCATTCTAGGGATTAATTTATAGATTATCATCTTAAATGTGGGAAACCTAGTAATTATATAATTCAATGAACTCTTATAAATTTTAACTCATAAAACATGGAAGGGTTTATGTTATGAAAATCATGTAAGTGGAATTATTGAACTGTTTATGTATTGGGATTCACGAATTATGTTGTATAAGTATTTTTTTCAATGGTATTTATGTTATAATAATCATAAAACATCTAAGTATTATGTTAATTTTTTGAAGTATATATGACTCTATAAAATATTTACTTAAGAGTTATGGATACTTCATGGGATTATGAGTTTAAGTTTTATCATAAGTTCAAAGTCTTAGAAACCCATATTAATGTTTTGAGTAGTGGTATTTTCATGTGATTAATGACATTTTTTGAAGAAATGTTATTATGTTGAGGTATACGTAACCCTTAGGTTCAACATAAAGTATTATTTGATGAATAATTCTATCTTAATAAGTTTAAAGATACTAAAATCTATTGGGGTTAATATGATCATTGATTTTAATGTAATAATAGTCAATTAAGATTATTTAATTCCATGGTGAAAATGAGCTATATAGAAAACCTTAATGGTTAAAAATTGAGTTAATGTTTAATGTCATTTATGAGTGTTTTAATAATATTTATGGTAATATTATAGGAATTATATAAATATGATTTTAGAAAAATGGAAACCTATATTTTTAGTGACAACCCATCACATTCGGTAAGGCTGCGAGGCTTGAACCCACAATTAAAGGGAGACAAGGGTAAAATGCCTACCATTATTCTATGTGATTTTTTGGTTAATAAGAAATTATTTTTACTTCAATGATTTTATGTATAAATACTTATGTAATGGATTAAGTTGAACTTTGGGTTTTTCAATTGAGGTTTTAGTAGATTAATGTATTATATTAGATAACTTGTACTAACCACTTTGGTTTTGGTAGATATTTAGAGACAAAAAAAAATACATATTGTAACAACCCAAAGTTTTTAAATGGAAATTCCCTTCTTATATTTATGTCATAAAATCCCATGAAAGCACAACATAATGAACTACTGAGTGATAAGTGACCTTTAAACATAATTTTGTCACTTATGTGTTTGGAATTTCGAAAATCTGGCATACACGTTTGTGTTCAAGATGTTTTTTGGAGTCTAATAGAACAAAAATAATTTTTGGTGAATAGTAACCAACCCTAATGAATAGTAACATACCATTATGAATAGTTATATACCCTAATGAATAGTAACCTCACCTATGGTGGTATAAAAATAATATTCAAGTTGGAAGTACGATATACCTATATTTTAGAATGAGTTAATGAATGTTTTAAAACTGGTTTTGATAATAAAATATTATTTTAATTAAATAATAAAATAATATTATTTAGAAATTTATTTTTGAAAAATGGAATTCATTTTTGTATTCTACATGTCGAAAAATAGTTAGGGTAAATTTTTTGTATTTTTCTGAAATACTTGAAATTTTAATGAATAGTGAAATACAATAACTCACAAAATAAGAAAAATACATTAATTATGAACTCATGATGATGTTATGATGATGTAAGACCAATTGGTTCGGATTTACATGCTAAATTTACTATTTTTGGTCAATGAATCATCACTATTCCTTGTCTTGAAAGAAATTAATAAACTATTGAATAAACAATTGGGAAAACCCTCTCCTCCCTCAATATAAATACCCCCTCTCCTTTCCTCTTTTCCTCACACCTCTCAAGTATTTTTCCTAGCAAAACTTCTGCCCAAATACCCTCCCAAGATCCTTCCCCACGTCCAAGGATTTCTTTTCATTCCAAAATACCAAAATCAAAGCCCCTAAGAGAAGTCTTAAAGAGAGGAGATCAAAGGGTAAGAACCCTCTTTCGTTTTCAAGTGTTTTGTTTTCATTTTCTTTCCTTTCTTATTCCCTATTCCCCTTCCCTTATCCAAAACGAGTGAAATCTCCATAACATAATATATTCTGGATTCTAATAATTTTTATGGAAAATTTCAAGCATCATTCTTCTCCTCATCTCCCTCACGTTCTAGAATTAAAACATCGTCCGTGATATGTCAAATTACCGACATCATGGATAATGTGTTTTTAAATTCTTTTATCATTTTGTTTCTGGTCATGAAACCATTTATGTTATGGTTGAACCAGATTATTATATATTTTATATGTCCTATTTAAGGTTCCTTAATCCTCTTACACTCATTATATAAAACAATAATACAAAACAAGTCAATTATGGGAAAAATCGTTAAAATTAATTCAAGTGTTTATCATTACTGTTTAATGTAAAGGTTCTCTTTCAATATAATTAACCAAATGAATTTTGTAACCATGTAACCTACTGGATGTCCACTAATTTTATATAACTTCAATTATGGACAACCACTTTCATCTTACAATTTATTTGAACCTAAATACAATTAAACCGATCATTAAAACAATTGAAACAAATGGACCCGAACAATGAAACTGAACCTTGTAATCAATCAAAAATGGCTATAAATGAACTTAAAAAGGTTATACATAATATTTTACTTTTAGATAAGGTTATGTAACTATTTATTAATAAACCTAATTTTACTATTCAGGTCATTAATATCAAGTGGAGAACACCGACGGACCTAAGGTAAGGGATACTCTCAATTTCACCCTTATTCATGATTGTTCACTATGTTAGGACATGTTGTGTGTAATTATGAATTATGGGGTAGGATTAATAACCTCCCCCACACATCCCTATTTATTTATAATTGATGATAATTCCCTTTCCTCTCTCACTAATCCCCTCAAGTACTCATGATACTATACCGATAATCCGTAAAGAATTCTACCCAAACCTCTTTTATTCCTTCGGGTGGTCTTATCTACCTTCCTACCAAAATGATGTTATCTTATCTTTTCTTGTGAATACTATAAATTTTATTTAAATCTTTCATTTTTATTTATCAATACTCTTTCATCACTCTCTTTCGGTGATATGCATGCTTTTAAGTGATTTTCTCCTCTTTACTTCCCGATAAGTGAACCTGTTTTTAGGGAACTTCATGAATTCTATCCTATTATCAAGTATACTCCATCCTTTGTTTTAAGTCACATTTTTCTTTATAAAATAAGTCTTTTTATTATGAAAACCATCCTGGTTTACAACCGGTTTTATAAAAAATATTATGTTGCTTTTCATTTTAAGAGATATTCGAAGTTTTCTTAAACCACACTAAAATGTTTTGACTCAAAGATTCCTAAAAATTATTTTTACATGTTACCACTTCAGTTTGTTATCTATTGTCATTATTTATGCCTTTATAAATTATTAATGTCTATTTATGATTTAATTCCTTTCTTTCATGGACGCTTGTATGTTACATCCCTTTTTATTATGCTTCATGACGTGATTGTGTGCCCATTTCTTTACTTGGGTACCCTTATGTTTATGTATGATTGATTATGTGAGATTCTTTATGTGGCAAGAATATACATGAATAAGCTTATATGGGTGCATTCATATAGCACTCCAATGCATTGGGTAAAGTTAATGTCTCGTGAGAAGATTATGGGAAAACAGTCTGGGTGGTTAGCCATGGGTTGTGCTACTATGGGAAATGAGATTGGCGGTTAGCCTTGACTCATACTAAAGTCATGTTTAAAGTTGCTGCCACCTCTCTATGAAACTTTTATTATATAATCTCATGCTTATATGATCCCATGACTATTTTATTCCATGTTTTTATGATCCCATGTTTATATGTTATGATTCCATATGTTCCATGCTTCCAATATCATTATGTCAAGCCTCCTAACTCATGTGCTTAAAGATTATTCTTATGTTCTTTCCCTTACCAGGATTTTTAGCTCATCCCTTTGTTCATGTCTTCCCCAGGGTACCCTATGAAGATGTAAGGGCTCAAAAAAAGTTAGGAGCTCATTATGAATATTAAATAAAGAAGTGTTTTTAGACCCATGTTTTGTGATATATGTACCTATTCTTCCAATACACTAGACATAAAGATCCTTGTCTTGTACTCTGATGATGAATTATGTTTAAAATCATGAAATTTTATGTGTAAAAGGCTAGGGTCGCTATAGTTGGTATCAGAGGATGGTCTAGTTATTTTTGGAGATTAGTAATAGAGCACCTTAGTGAGAACCTTAAGTATGAGACTATGTATTAGAAAACATTCCCAAATTTTGGTGAGTATTGAGTAAGTGGTTTATCAAGAAAATACATCCATGTCTGGATACGAGAAGGTAGAGGCAGCTCTGGCACAGATGTATCCTAGGGGTAAAACCCGAAAACACCGCTTTGAGCTAGACTCGAATGGGAACTGGTGCACGACAACGGGCCTTACTGCACTCTTGGTTACGATACTCACAGGGGATATGCTTTGGTAGATTCATGAGCTTAGTACAAACCATTATTAAGGGGAAAAGACCATAAGAATATAATTTAAGGAATAGATTGAGGATAACCTAGATATAAACCTAAGGAATAACAAGTAAGGATTTACTTCTTCTTTATAAGTTTATCCTTTAATGTTCAAAGTTTCATTTCTATGATCAATAGATAAGTATTCAAGACCTCTAATTATACATTGTTTTTCATAGTTAATGGAGGGAAATATAAGAACATGTTCCAACAACCAATGTGATAGGCAATGTGACGATTTCCCTAATGACATTCATGATGTGACGGAAGCGGGTGATCAAAACTCTATGGCAGTACATGCTCAGCTGGCACGAGTTATGAATAATAACTTGAATCAGGCGGAAGATCCCCCTCCTCCAAGGAAAGAGAAAGTTGTCATAGAATCCTTCATGCGGCAAAGGCCTCCCATGTTTAGCGGGTCTTATGATCCCCTCCTCACAGAACAATGGACTAACTCCATTGAAAAGATTTTCTCTTTCCTCCAGTGCTCGGAATAAGAGAAAGTTGTACTGGAATTCTATCGTTTTAATGGGGAAGATGTTCAGGCTAGGGGCGGGCGACTAGAACCAAAGGAATAAATCCCTAAAACAGGGATGGTATTGCCTTTAAAACTGTAAACAGACACAATAGAGTACAAGATGGAAGCAAAACACTAAGTAAAACTGTATACAAAAGGAGTGCTGAAAAGTAAAAAGGCGTCCAGAAATACAAGTCCACCTATAAAGTACAAGGAAACTGAATTTACAAGTACTGGAAAAAGGGATAACGGATCCTGGATCATCCACTGGGAAATCCAACCTGAAGGGTAGGTACAAATAGCCACCATAGCACTCCACGTCTGTTCGTCTCCTCCGTGTATCGTTACGCCATGTGATCTACCTCCGGGTACCGTCTAGTCCTGGTACACTCAGCCTCGGTCAGTGCAATTTGTTGTCTGCATCGAACACAATGAGGTGCAGGCATAACTCATGCAGGGGTGAGTATAATGATACTCAGTAGGGACCCTGAGACCCTCAAGGTATCTCAAATACAACAAGGATAAACCACAAAGTATGAAATCAACAGATAACCCTACTTAGGTATATTCCCATACATATAACTAAGTTATCAAGTAATCCATCTCAATCATGAGGTAAACACAAAAGTTACTGACTCAGCTCAAACTAGGATTTTATTCACTTTATCAAAACCACAGCTGCTGAAGAACTCCTCCTCTATCGAGTACAGTGGGCCAGTCGCGACACAAAGACGCTTCCCACTAACCATGGACTACTGAGGTACTCCTCCTGCCAAGTATCGTGGGTTTGCTGCATCACCAAGGTGCTCCCCACCATGGGTCTTCCGCATCACCAAGGAGCTCCCCCTCGTAGCCTGCTAAAGTACTCCTCCTGTCGAGTATCGTGGGTCTGTCATGACACCAAGGGGCTCCCCACTATGGGTATTCCATGACATCAAGGCACTCCCCACCGGGCTATTCGAATCACTCTGAGTCGAATCATTCAGCAGTCGTCAGGTCTCAGCCAGCTACTAGGTCTCTGCACTATGCTTGCTCGTCTCCGGGAGGATCCGCTCCACGAGCTACATGTCGATACTCCAACTGTCACAAAGTCTCACGTAGAAGTATATCAAAGTTCTACCACATCATAGGGGTCTCAATGCAAAATACGGAACGTTAATAGAACGCCCGGTCTGTGAGTTATTAGCCTTTTAGTCCTGGTGGCCTGATTGGATTTGTGCACGATCCAACCTGACTGTATCTCGACTTTACCCCGAACTCCAGTGGGGTATACTCAAAGGGACCTTCGTTCTCAAATAAAACCAGCACCCCTGATGGTTCATCAAACGGTCGTCCGGTGCCAAAGATATGGCCAAAGAAAGAAAAGGGTCGCTGTGGGCTCGGGTCCGGTCCGACCCGGTTCGACCGACCCGGTCCGACCCTGTCTGGGCCGACTTAGTCTGGGTTGACCCGTTAGACCTGTTAGGTTTGGCCCGGCTCGTTGGGCCTCGCCCAGCTGGCAGTGTGGGCGGTTCGACCCGGAGCGCCACGAGGGTGCGGCTCGGGCAGCACGGGGCGCGTGGGGCGTGCGAGGTACACGGGCCGACGCGGTTTGTTCGGGTGCACGGGAGTTGGCCGGGAAGGCCGGCGGGTAGGCCGGTGGGGCGTGACCGGGCCGGCAGGGGTCCGGACAGGGCGCTATGCGGGCGGCCGGGCAGGGGCGGCCAGGCGGGTCGGAGGGTAGCCGGCCAGAGCGCGAGGTGGGCCGGAGGGCGGCCGGGCGGGAAGCCGGGGAGGCCGGCGGGCGGCCGGGCGGCCGGGCGGGCCGGCGGGCGGGCGGCCGGGCGGGCCGGCGGCCGGGCGGGCCGGCGGGCGGCCGGGCGGGGCGCCGGGCGGGCGGCCGGGCGGGGCGCCGGGCGGGCGGCCGGGCGGGGCGCCGGGCGGGCCAGCGGGCGGGCCGGTGGGGCGCCGGGCGGGGGCGCCGGGCGGGCCGGGCGGGCCGGCGGGCGGGGCGCTGGGGGGGGGCCGGCGGGCGGCCGGGCGGGGCGCCGGGCGGGCCGGCGGGCGGCCGGGCGGGGCGCCGGGCGGGTCGGCGGGCGGCCGGGCGGGGCGCCGGGAGGGACGGCGGGCGGCCGGGCGGGGCGCCGGGCGGGCCGGCGGGCGGCCGGGCGGGGCGCCGGGCGGGCCGGCGGGCGGCCGAACGGGGCGCCGGGCGGGCCGGCGGGCGGCCGGGCGGGGCGCCGGGCGGGCCGGCGGGCGGCCGGGCGGGGCGCCGGGCGGGCCGGCGGGCGGCCGGGCGGGGCGCCGGGCGGGCCGGCGGGCGGCCGGGCGGGGCGCCGGGCGGGCCGGCGGGCGGCCGGGCGGGGCGCCGGGCGGGGCGCCGGGCGGGCCGGCGGGCGGCCGGGCGGGGCGCCGGGCGGGCCGGCGGGCGGCCGGGCGGGGCGCCGGGCGGGCCGGCGGGCGGCCGGGCGGGGCGCCGGGCGGGCCGGCGGGCGGCCGGGCGGGGCGCCGGGCAGGCCGGCGGGGCGGCCGGGCGGGCCGGCGTGCGGCCGGGCGGGGCGCCGGGCGGGCCGGCGGGCGGCCGGGCGGGGCGCCGGGCGGGCCGGCGGGCGGCCGGGCGGGGCGCCGGGCGGGCCGGCGGGCGGCCGGGCGGGGCGCCGGGCGGGCCGGCGGGCGGCCGGGCGGGGCGCCGGGCGGGCCGGCCGGCGGCCGGGCGGGGCGCCGGGCGGGCCGGCGGGGCGGCCGGGCGGGCCGGCGTGCGGCCGGGCGGGGCGCCGGGCGGGCCGGCGGGCGGCCGGGCGGGGCGCCGGGCGGGCCGGCGGGCGGCCGGGCGGGGCGCCGGGCGGGCCGGCGGGCGGCCGGGCGGGGCGCCGGGCGGGCCGGCGGGCGGCCGGGCGGGGCGCCGGGCGGGCCGGCGGGCGGCCGGGCAGGATGGCAGGACGCAGGCCGGCTCGGGGCAGCGGCGTGGCGCGGCGATCATCGCGGCCGGCGGGGGCGTGGCCGGGGCCAGTTCGGCCGGTGGCGGTGCGGGATGCCTCGGGGGCGGCACGGATCACGGAGACCACGGGTAGCGCGGTCTTTGTCTTCGCCTTCTTCATCGCCTCGTTGCTTCGTCGTCATGTCGAGGATGATTATAAACAAGAACGGCAGAGGGGTTGGGCCATGTTGGTTTGGCCCGCACCCTCTGTGTTTAGGGTGGTTACATTTGGCTCATCAAGGTAGGAGAACAATGAACAACAACTCACCCATCAAAGGAAACTTATACTCGTTCTTCATTTTGAAATTAAAGAAGAATATGGAACAAAAAGAACAAAACCCCTACAATGATCCGTGGTCATCGAAGAAGTAGCGCGGAATAAGACGGAGGAGATCGTCATTCATCACGTTCGCCACACACTTTCAATCTCAAGATCATGTGTTGGCTCGTTGACGACGATGTAGAGGGAAAGTTGGTTGAAGACATCCCACGTCGGTAGAATATTCGAGGAAGAAGTCAAAGAAGGTCTAAATTCTTCATAGTCGAAGGCGTTCTTCATTGGGAGCTTTCTCCCAATAAACCTCCTCTCAAAGTTGCCACTAAATGAATAATGCCAACCAAAATAATAATAGATTGTGTTTATATATTATTTAATTTGTTGGAAAAAAATTCAAAATCAAAGAATTAATTAACTTTGCTCCCATTAATTAATTCATAATGTTGGCATAACGAATTAAAGGGGAGGTGGTGGCACCATAAATGGTAGAGGAGGTTAAGGGGGTCCCCCTCATTAATTAGGGGAGTTAAGAGATTTTTCTCTCCTCCCATTAAAAGGGGTCGGTTCATCCCCACCCCTATTATTCAAATTGGGAGGTTATGTGGTCTTGGGGGGTCCCCACCAATTAACCCCACATTGGAGGTTGAGGCGTGGTGGTCCACACCATCATAACCTCTCATGGGAGATTATGGTCTGGTGGTCCCCACTTCCAACCTCCATAAGGAGGTTATAGATCCCATGGTACCCACCTCCAAACACCCACATGGAGGCTCAAATAAAAATAAAGTGAAGCTCACTTTATTTTATTATTTTCCACAAAAACCCAAAAACTAACTTTTATTCTCAACCCAATGACGTCGAAGTGAAAGTCTTCTTAAGAAAATATCGGCACTGCGAGTTCAACAGTGCCCTCGGATTTCAATTCCAAGCACTGGTTCAAAATTTATAAAAATCCGCTCGTATGTTTACTGAACGTACATGAAAAAAAAATTAGAAATTGATTCTGGGAACACCAGGCCTCAGAATCACACGCCGTTAGTTTTCGCAGACTCGTAAAATTCTCATGTATTTAAGAAAAAAAATTCCACACAAATTTTGGGTCTTTACATTCTCCCCACCTCAGGGCATTACGTCCCCATAAGCTACAACTCAAACTAAGGGAACAAGTGGGGGTACTGAGCACACTTCTGAGCCTCCCGCTCCCATGTGCTCTCCTAGAGGTTCCTGTGCTGCCAGAAAATGTGCACTAGAGGTATTGACCATCCATGAAGGACTCTCTCCTGTCAATCCTTAATTTCCACTAGAACCTCCTTAAAAGTCTCCCCATCATCGACGTCCAACTCTACATGGTCGATGATGTGAGAAGGTTCGTACACATATCTCCTCAGCTATGATACGTGGAAGACGTCGTGCACCCAGTGCAACTGAGGTGGATGAGCTAGAAAAAAATCCACCTCGCCTACTCTACTGAGGACCTAGAAAGGTCTGATGAATCTCAGACATAACTTTCCACCTTGGCCGAATCTCCATAAACCTCATCGAGGTGAGACCCGTAGAAAGATGTGGTCACCATCCTCGAATTCTAGAGGTCTTTTTCTCCGGTCAGCATATCACTTATGTCTTCTCTGTGTAGTCTTCATCTGCTCCTGGATGATCTGCACCTTCTCTGTGGTAGCCCATACCATCTCTGGTCCCACTAGTGTTGACTCCCCAGGGTCATTCCAGCACAAAGGTGGTCTGCAAGGTCACCCGTATAATGCCTCAAAAGGTGATATCCCAATGGTGGAGTGGTAGGTGTTGTTGTATGAAAACTCCACCAAAGGTAAGTGGTCCTCCTAGCTGAAACTGAAGTCGAGGACACAAGTACGTAGCATGTCCTCAAGGGTCTAAATGGTCTTCTCAGTCTGATCATCCATTGGAGGATGAAAGGTGGTGCTCAGAAGAAACTACATCCTGAAATCCTCCTACAACCCCTTCCATAGTCACGAAGTAAATCGTGCATCACTATCAGAGAAAATCGTCGAAGTTACTCCATGTAGCCGCACAATCTCCTACACATAGAGGCGTCCTAAGCTCTCTACTGAACCCTACTCTCTGATCGGTAGGAAGTGATCCGACTTGGTGAGTCGGCCGACGATCACCCAAATCAAGTCATGACCCCTCTATGTTTGTGGAAGACCCTCCACAAAGTGCATGGATATCCCATCCCACTTCCACTCTAGAACCACTATAGGATGAACCAAGCCTACTAGTACCTAGTGCTCTGCCTTTACTTTTTGACAATTGAGGCACCGAGAGACAAACTCTGAAACTACCTTCTTCATCCCCAGCCACTAGTGTTATCGCTAGAGGTCTTGGTATATCTTTTCCACTCCTGGATGTACCGCTAGAGGGGATGTGTGTAACTCCCTCAAAACATCCTCCAAAAGTGACACTAGAACCATAGTACGTCCTATGAAGAAGATTATGTGCTCTCCACCATCAGAAAATCCATCAGGTGCTTGCCCTGTGGATATCTAAGCACGTTGTGTCTCGCAGTCAGCGTCCCCATGTTGTGCCTCCCTGACTCACTGAAGAAGTGGGGAGTGACTGTAAGAGACTGAAGGAAAGTTTCTCCATCTCTATCCACAAAGTATATCTACAAAGTGCCTAGATGCTTCGTCGCTTCACCTAGAAGCTATATACCATATCTCAGGTTGAGTGCATCTGCAACAATGTTCCTCTTTCCAGAAGTATAGACTATTTCGAAGTCATAGTCCCGGAGGAACTCAATCCATCGCCGTTGTATCAGGTTCAAGTCATTCTTAAAGAAGATATACCTGATAATCTTGTGATCAGAGTACACAATAAAACATTCGCTCTCCAGAGAGTGTCACCACATCTTCAAGGTGAAGACCACTACTTCTAACTCCAGTTCATGGGTAGAGTAGTTCTGCTCGTGTTATCTCATCTATCGAGAACCATAGGCGATCACTGCTTGCTCTTGTATCAAGACACACCTAAGTCTGGGCCCTGATGTGTCGCAGTAGACCACGTACCCCATTCCATCCTCTGGAAGCCTCAATATGGGGGCACTAGTCAGCCTCTACCTCAGCTTCTGAAAGCTCTGATGGCATCTCTCTGACCACACGAAGGGTTTCCCCTTCTTCGTTAAGGCTGATAGTGGTGCTGCAACTCTGGAGAAATTTGATACGAACCTCTGGTAGTATCTAGCCAGACCTAGGAAACTCCGTACCTCCGTCACACTCCTGGGTGGCTCCCAAGAAAGTACCACCTCAATCTTCGCTGGATCTACTACAACTCCAGCCTCCGAGATGACATGTCCCAGAAAGTGAACCTCTCGAATCCAGAAATGGCACTTTGAGAGCTTAATATAATGTTGGTGCTCTTGAAGTGTGTCCAGTACTACCTGAAAATGGTAGGCATGATCCTCCTCAGTAGTCTAGTAGATCAGAATGTCATTGATGAAGACTATAACAAATTGATCAAGGTAAGGATGGAAAATCTTGTTCATGAGTCCCATGAACACTGCTGGAGTGTTGGTTACGCCGAATGGAATAACCAAGAACTCGTAGTGGCCATACTGACATATGAAATTCGTCTTCTTCACATCCTCATCTCGAACTCTGAGCTAGTTATTGCCTGATCTGAGGTCTATCTTGGAGAACCACTATGCTCCCTTCAACTGATCAAAGAGGTCATCAATCATCATGAGTGGGTACTTGTTTTTCATGGTCACCAGGTTTAGGCAACGGTAGTCAACACAAAGCCTCAATCTCCCATACGCCTTCTTGGTGAACAGAATCGGGGCTGCCTAGGGAGAAACACTAGTCCAGATGAATCCCTTCCCCTGCAAGTCCTCTAGCTGTACCTGCAGCTCGTGAAGCTCCATAGGAGCCATCCGATACACTGGTGTAGATATCGGTGTTGTCCTGGGGTACAGGTCAATGTAGAAGTCCACCTCTCTGTGAGGAGGTAGACCTAGGACATCATTGGGGAAAACATATGCATACTAGTCCACCACTATAGGATAAGTTGAACTCTCCACATCAACTTCTCTAAGGGTAATGCAAGCCAACTGATGAGTAATCTGCTATACTCTCCTCCAGGCAAGTCCATCCTGCAATGCAAAGGTTCCCTTCTCATGGGTGAAGGTGAACCTGGTCACATCCATGTGGGCACACCGCACTTTGCACCAAATACAGTCAATCTGATCATGGACTGTAGATAACCAACCCATACCCAAGATGATGTTGTAAGGCCTCGGCGCCACTACGAGGAGATCACAGTCGAATCTCTCGCCACCTAGAGTAATCTCACACTGCCGGAACCCGTGCATAATCATCAAGTCTACTTCTGTAGGATTCTCTAGCCATATGGATCGAGCCAACGGCTCCATCAAAATATCTAAGCTCTGAACGAGGGCAGTGGAAATGAAAGAGTGACTGGCACATGTGTCTTTAAGAACTGTAGCTAAGGTGGAGTAGACACAGACTTTACCTCAAATCATCTCTGAAGCGCCATGATCGTAAGCCTCGGCTACCTAAAGCTGATCTCTCTATTGTCCACCTGCTCCCTACGGTCGGGGTGGACCTCATGTTGGTGGTGGTGGTAACATCTCAAAATGTCCTCCACCACCAACTACATGGCCAGATCCTCTACCACGTCTGCATACTCCCTGCGGACCACCTCAATTGAATCTCTGTCTCTGTATGGGTGGTCCTTCGACCATCTGCTGATCATCCGAACGGCGAGTCGGATAGTCACGAGCCTTGTGACCCTTCCCGCCACATGAGAAACACTTCCCACTCCTTGAATGTATGTCTCTGCCCCGGGTGCCCCGCACAACCGATCCTGATTCATGCGGCCATCCACCAGTGGGTCTGGTTTTCTTAGACCTATGCGACATCTGTCTACTGCCAGCTGCAGAAGACTCCGCTACATTTCGACTAGCGGTGGGTCTCGCTATTGGAGACTACTGAGCAAGGAAACTCTCTACTAAGAGGGCTCGCTCCAACACCCATGTCTACATTTGTATGCTGAGGGAGATCATCGAAGCCCTGATATCTCGTCTGATCCCCTGCTCGAAGGCACGGTCCCTGAAGAATGGGTCTCATACCATATCAGTGGAGTAGCACGAGAGGTCGGTGAACCTCGTTGAGTATTGTGCTACCATCATGTTGCCCTACTGCAGATGAAGTAACTCCTGAATACGTACTGTGTGGAGAGCTGTTGGAACAAACTCCACCTAAAACATGCTCTCGAAGTCTGTCCAGAGAAGCATCATCTCGTCGTGCACCTAGAGCATCAGGCTCCACCATCTGCCCGCTGCTGCCTATAGAAAGCTGGTAGCAAGAATCACCATGAAGTCATATGGTGTCCCTACCAGTCGAAAAACTCTCACCATACCCTCAAAACAATCCTCAGCCGCCTGTGGGTCCATCTCTCCCCTAAAATTGGGTGTCATTTGGCACTAGAACTTGTGAAATGAGCTAAAGAGGCATGCATCATCTGCTGCAGGGGCTGGTGGCATCGGTGGCCCAACGGGAAGTGGTACCGCTAGTGCCTCTACTGGAAAAGGGCCCTACACCGAGGTCTCATTGCTCAGCGGTCTATCTGTGCATACAAATCTCGAGACTCTAGTTGGTCGTCCACAGGGAGGCATCCTGAAAAAAAAACAGATGCGACGTGGTCAAAAGATTTAATCTGGTGAGCTGACCCAGTTGAGATTACTTAAAGAAAACGTTTTAAAACACACACGTAATCAGTGTTTTCATGCACTGAGTCGGAAATCAGAAGTCAGGGTCCTGTTGTATGGATACGTCAGCCGTCACACCAACACTGGACTCCCTGAATTGAAAACCACACTCACTACACTTAACACTATTTCTTCACAGAAAATATTTGAGTCCTACGTTTTGCGGTAGAACCGACTCCTCTAATACCAATTTGTCACAACCAGTCCCTCGGGACCCGTGTCGTGACTAACCCAAGCCTGTATTCCATAGGCCAGGGGCTGGTGACTATCACCAAAGGCGTAAATCCCTAAAACAGGGAAGGAATTTCCTTTATAACTGTAAACACACACAACAGAGTACAAGATGGAAGCAAAACACTAAATAAAACTGTCTACAAAAGGAGTGTTGAAAAGTAAAAAGGGGGCTAGAAATACAATCCCAAATGTAAAGTACAAGGAAACTGAATGTACAAGTAATATAAAAAGGGAAAATGGCTCTTGGATCGTCCACTGGGAAATCCTACCTGAAGGGTAGGTACAGATAGCCTCCACAGCACTCCATGTCCGTTTGTCTCCTCCGTGTACCATCACATCGTGTAATCCACCTCCGAGTATCGTCCAGTCCTGGTACACTCAGCCACGGTCAGCACTGCTCCTCGTCTGCATCCAACACAATGAGGTGCAGGCATAACCCATGTAGGGGTAAGTATAACGATACTCCGTGGGACCTTGAGACCCTCAAGGTCTCTCAAATCCAACAAGGATAAACCACAAAGTATGAAATCAATAGATAACCCTACTTATGTATATGCCCATACATATACATAAGTTATCAAGTAATCCATCTCAATCATGGGCTAAACACAAAAGTTATTGACTCAGCTCAAACCAGGATATTATTCACTTTATCAAAACCACGGCTACTGGAGAACTCCTCCTCTGTCGATTATAGTGGGCCTACCACGACACCAAGGTGCTTCCCACTAACCTTGGATTGTTGAGGTACTCCTCATGTCAAGTACTGTGGGTCTGCTGCGTCACCAAGGCGCTCCCCATTGTGGGTCTACTGGGTCACCAAGGAACTCCCCCTCGTAGCCTGCTGAGGTACTCCTCCTATCGAGTACCGTGGGTCTACTACGACACCAAGGAACTACCCACTGTGGGACTACCGCGACACCAAGGAACTCTCCACTAGGCTAGTCGAATCACTCCGAGTCAAATCGGTCAGCAGTCATCAGGTCTCAGCCAACTACCAGGTCTTTAAACTATGCTCTCTCGTCTCCAGAAGGATCTGCTCCACAAGCTACAGGTCGATATTCCAACTGTCACGAAGTCCCACGTAGAAGTATCTCAAAGTTCTGTCACGTCATAGGGGTCTCAACGCAATAGACGGTGTGTCAACCGGATTTCTGGTCTGTGAGATATTAGCCTTTTAGTCCCGGGGTCCAGTTGGATTCGTGCACGATCCAACCTGACCGTATTTCAACTTTACCCCGAACTCCAGTGGGGTATAGTCAAAGGGACCTTCACGCTCGAAGAAAACCAGCACCACTGACGGTTCATCAAATGATCATCTGGTGCCAAAGATATGGCCAAAGAAAGTAAAGGGTCGGTAGTGGGCTAGGGTCCGGTCCGACCCGGTCGGACCGACCCGGTCTGGGTCAACCCGTCAGACATGTTGGGTCTGGACTGGCCCATTGGGCAGGCCAGCCTGTTTGGTTCGGCCCAGCATGTTGGGCCTCACCCAACAGGCCGTGTGGGCGGTTCGGCCCGAGCTCGGGGTTGGTTCGGCCCGGAGTGTCGCGAGGGTGCAGCTCGGGCAGTATGGGGTGCGCGGGGCACACGGGCCAGCATAGTTCGGCCAGGCGCATGGGAGGTGGTCGAGCAGGTTAGTAGGCCGGCGGGCCGGTCAGGGTGCAGTCAGGCCAGCAAGCGGCCGGGTAGGGTCCCATGTGGGCCAGCGGGCGACCGAGCAGGGTGCCAGGCGGGCCGACGGGCGGCCGGGAAGGCCGGCGGGACAAGGGCCGGTGGGCGGCCAGGCAGTCCGACAGGAAGAGGGCAGGCTCAGGGCATCAGTTTGACTCAGCGATCGGTGTGGCCGGCAAGGACTCGGCAGGGTTCGGTTCGACCGGTGGCGGTGTAGGACGCCATGGGAGCGGCACGGATCACGAAGGCTGTGGGTAGCGCGGCCTTTGTCTTTTCTGCCTTGGTCACCTTGTTACTTCATCTCCATGTTGAGGATCATCACAAACAAGAACAGCAGAGGGGTCAGGTCATGTTAGTTAGGCCCGCACCCTCCGTGTTTAGGGTGGTAACATTTGTCTCATCAAGGAAGGAGAACGATGAACAACAACTCACCATTCAAAGGAAACTTGTCCTCATTCTTCATTTTGAAAGAAAATAAGAACATGTCACAAAAAGAAAACAACCCCTACCTTGAACGTTGGTCATTGACAAAGTCGTGGGGAAGAAGACGGAGGAGATCATCATTCGTCGCGTCTGCCGCACACTTTCAATCTCGAGCTCGTGCATCGGATCTTTGATGAAGATGTGGAAGAAAATTCAGTTGAAGATGTCCCATGTCAGTAGAAGCTCCGAGGAAGAAGTCGAAGAAGGTCGGCGTTCTTCATAGTTATAGGCATTCTTTGTTGGGAGCTTTCTCCCAATAATCCTTCTCTCAAAGCTTCCACCAAAATGAACAATGCCAACCAAAGTAATAATAGATTGTTTTTATCTATTATTTAATTTTTTAGCACAAAAATCAAAAATGAGGAATTAATTAACTTGGCTCCCCTTAATTAATTCATAAGGTTGGCACAAGGAATTAAAGGGGAGGTGGTGGCACCATAAATGGTAGAGGAGTTCAAGGGGATCTCCCTCATTAATGAGGGGAATTGAGAGATTTTCCTCTCCTCCCATTAATAGGGGTCAGGTGGTCCCTACCCCTGTTATTCAAATTGGGAGGTTATGTGGTCTCAGGTGGTCCCTACCACATTAACCCCACATTGAAGGTTGAGGCGTGGTGGTCCCCACTATCACAACCTCTCATGGGAGGTTATGGCCTGGTAGTCCCCACTTCCAACCTCCACATGGAGGTTATAGATCCTGTGTGACCCAACTCCAAACACCTACATGGAGGCTCAAATAAAAATAAAGTGAAGCTCAATTTATTTTATTATTTTCCACGAAAACCCAAAAAATAACTTTTATTCTCAACCCACTACCGTTGAAGTGAAATTATTCTTAAGAGAATACTGGTGCTGAAAGTTCAAAGGTGCCCTCAGATTTCAATTCCAAGCACCAGTTCAAAAGTTATAAAAACTCGCTCGTACATTTACTGAACACACCCGAAAAAAACTTTAGAAATTGATTTCGGGCACACCGAGCCTCAGTATCACACGCCGTCAGTTTTCACAGACTCGTAAAATTCCCATGTGTTTAAGAAAAAACTTTCCACATAAATTCCTAGTCTTTACATTCTCTTCGGGTTAAAAAATTCTCTGTATGTATTTTTGGATCTTATGAATAGGGTTTTACATTAATATTTGGATAAGTTTGTGATTTTTTTTATTGATAATATTTTAGTTTATTCTAAAAGATATTAGGATCTTGAAAGGCATATAAGGATTGTTTTACAGAGCTTGAAAGAAAATAATTTATATATAAAATTTAGAAAATTTAAATTTTAGCTATAGTATATTTCATTCTTTAGACATATCATAAATAAATATGGAATAATTGTTTATATTGTTAAAACTAAAGTGGTTGATGAATAGAAAATACCTATAAATATTTCTGAGTTTCATAGTTTTCTTGGGATAATAGGGTATTACCAGTGGTTTGTAGAAAACTTTTCATGGTTATCTATCACACTAACAAAGTTAAAACATAAAGGACTTATGTCCATCTATATAAATGAATGTGATGAATGATTCTGGGAATTGAAAATAAGATTAGTGAATGGTCCAATTTTGGCCTTTTCATATAGAAATAGTGACTTTGTAATTTACATTGATGGTTCATTGAAGGTAATGTATTGTGTTTTAATATAGAATGATTGGGTAATTACTTATGATTCACGAAAATTAAAACCTCATGTGAAAAAATATCCTACATATGACCTTGAATTGGAAGCTATATTATTTTCTATAAAAAATTTGGTATATAATTTATATGGAGTAAAGTGTGAAATATATTATGATCCTAAGAGTTTAAAGTATATATTCACATAAAAATATTTAAACATGAGATAGAGGAGATGGCTAGAATTGATAATGGATTATGACTGCACAATTCATTACCATCCAGGTAAAGCAAATAGGGTAGTTTATGCTTTTAGTTAGAAATATAATGAATCATTAACTATTATACATCTTGAACATGATCCTTTAGTTAATGAATTGATGAATATTGGATTAGAAAATATACATGCAATAACAGCCTATTATTTTTGTAGGATTTAATAAAATCATATTCGTTATATAGGATTAAGAAAACTCAAAAATAAGATAGTGTTTTATAGGAAAATGTGTAATTGGATAATAAAGGTAATTTTTCTAAATTTCATATTGAAGAAAATAGTATTTTGAGATTCAAAAAAAGGTTATATATTTCATGTGACCCCTTGTTGAAGAAATAACTTTTGAGTGGGACTCATAGCTCTCTATTTTCTATTCATATTGGTAGCACAAAAATGTATAAAGACCTTTAGAAACATTTTTGGTGGGTAGGAATGAAGAAACATGTTTCTTATTTTAATATAAAATGTTTTAATTTTTAGCAGGTTAAAGTTTAACAACAATGATTGATGGGGATGTTTCTGACTTTTCCAAAGTCATAATGGAAATGGGAGAATATGTCCATGGATTTCATGGTGGGATTACCAAGGAAATATCAAGGTAATAATTTGATTTTTTTTAATTACTGATCAATTAACTAAATCTTCTCATTTTATTCACATTAAAGATAATATGTCTTTAGATAAACTTTTTCAACTTTCTGTTAAATGGATAATTGGATTTCATGGAGTCCCACTTTCCATTATATCTGATAATGTTCTTATATTCACCTATAATTTCTATAAAGAACTTTAAAAGTCCTTGGGTACTTAATGTAATTTAAATACAACCTTTCATCCTAAATCTGATGGAAAGTCAGAGTGAGTGATTTAGAATTTGGAGGATATGATTCAATCTTGTTAATTTATTTGTCAGATAATTTGGGATCAATATCTTACTTTGGTTCAGTTTTCTTATAAAAATAGTTTTCATTCCAGTATACAGATGAACCTTTCGAGGCTTTATATGGAAACTGGTGTCAAACTCCAACTTGTTAGGATGAAGTTAGGGAGATAAAGTTTTTTAGACCACAATTAAAAGATAAAATGGTTGATAAGGTTAAGTTGACTCAAAAACACATGAGGATATCTTAGAGTAGGTAAAATATTTTTCAAATAACTAAAGTAAAGATCTTTCTTTTGAGGTAATCAATTATGTTTTTCTTAAAGTTTCTTCATGGAAAAGTTTTATGTGTGTTGGTAAAAAGGAAAAATTAAGTCCATAGATCATTGTACTACATGAAATCCTAGAGAAAGATGGAATAATTTCCTATAGAGTGTCATTACCTCTGAGTTTATCTCAAGTACATGACATATTTCATGTGCTATTGTTTAGAAAAATATGGGCCAGATGCATCTTAGGTTTTGATCCTTGAAGTAATTTAATTAGAAGTAAACCATTACTTTAAGAAAAACCTAGTGTATATTCTTAACTACAAAGACAAAGTGTTTTAGAATATGGTAATTCATCAAGTTAAAACATTTTGGAAAACCTAAATGGTTGAAAAAAGCAACTTAGGAATCAGAAAATGTTGTGAGGGGAAGATATTCCCATATGTTTAAGTAATGAATAAAATTTTGAGGATAAAATTTACAAAAGTGAAAATAATTTAACAATACATGTAATATTAATATAAATAATTTTTTATATTCATTAATTATATTTTATATAGTTATATTCATATTAGGTAATTTTTTAGTCAAAAGGGAAAAAATATTTATTTCTAAACAAATTGGGCATTCATGCATTATATAATTTTATATAAAGGATTGATTTTTAAATTATAGAATTTTAATTTTAGAAAATAAAATAAATATTTTAATTCATCATTTTAAATTTAGATTAGGATGAATTTTTGAGAATTTTTTGAAAGTTTTATTTTTCAATGAATAATGAAAAATGTTGATTTTATTAGAAAGTGTATTTTATTTTAAAATATTTACAATGTAAAATTATATTTTATATTAGTTTTAAAATTTTATTAGTTACATTTTATTTAAAAAAATAAAATTTTGGTCTTTTGAATTAAATTTATAATTGAATTTGGTATAAAAACATTTTTTATACTTAAAAAAAATTTGGAAAAACAGTTTTTCATCCTATTTAACAGGTTTAATTTTAAATTAAATTTTATTACTTATAGATATTTAATCTTGAAAAATAGAGTACATATTTGAAATTAGGAGGTCAAAATTGGATAAGTAGGCCCCATTTATTTTTTTTTATTATGAATATTAACCATCGTAAAATTTTGTTAACGCGGTAAAGGTAAAATGGGTTAATAGGGTTTAAAATAATGTGATAAGGCTTAAAATTCATTAAAAACCTGAAATTATTTCATTATATGATTATAATTTATATATAATCATAAGAATATTGAAAATATGGATTTTTTTAATTAGATTTTATTTTTAGCTTTATAATATTTAAGTTAAGGATAAAGTCAAAAATGTCACTCTCTTACTTTTAATACCTATAATATTTTATGATAGAGATAAAAAAAATTATGTTTGGTTCAAAATGGTTATTTGAAGTACTAATGAAATTTTTTTATCATGATTTTTTATTAATTTTTTGTGTAAAAATAATTACTATAAATGCTTTTACAACGTTGACTCGATGCTTGTGTGGGTAGTAGAGAAATTATGTAAATGATTTTAAAAACTCTAAATGTAATATTTTTGGGTGGGTAACATTGTACCAATAATTTTATAGATAAAAATATCATATTAAGAATGTGTGAATTTATTATATTAGAATCACATTTTTTCATATTAATTTCAAAGTCAAATTATTTGAATAGTTCCAAAATTGAAATTAATGATATTTTATTAAATGATTTTAAATTCCAAAAAATATTATCTAAATAAATTTTAATGGTATGTGGTTTAAAATATCAATTTTGGTCCATTTATTGGTCACTTTTCCTTTTATAGTAACTTGTTGACCCCTAAAGAGTAAAAAATCTTGATATCATGATAATTGTCAAAAGTGTTAATGGGGGGTAAAAAAATAGATAACGGTGAAATTTTAACACCAAGATATTTTTTGAAATATTTCTCTTTAACAAATTTTATTTCTTCGATAAATTTCATTACACATAACAGCAATTTTAAATGAACCGCATAACATTATTAAAATATTATGTGTCCATTATAGCCTAGCCATTAGATTATAAGGTATGAATAATAATAACTAAATTTTTAAAAATTTATTATATATAAATTTATAAAATTTATTCATGTTTATAACTAAAAACAAAAAATATTCAAAAATAAAATTGATGTTTTTCTGAGAAAAAAATTATTTTATGCATGAAATGAATTGTATAATAATATATTAAATTAACAACTATTAGTGAATTATTTTAATGTAATTTATATATTATTTAATTGATAAATTTTTTTATACATTCAAAAAATATTTTTATAAGAATGGTATAAGAATGAATCTGGTTTTATGCTTAAAAATGTATTTTTCCTAAAAATCAATTTTTGTCACATTTTGTGCACCTGCTTTAAAATTTAATTTTTTACCATTTACATGTATTGAATTATATAAATTTAATTATATATTTATAATCATGATTATAAAATTTCTTAATTAATCCCCTTTTATTTTTAGTCAATATGAATAGTAACCTTAGTAATTTTTGTTACCACGGTAAAGGGTAAATCGTGTAATTAAAGTTAAAAATAAAATGATAGGGATTATAAAATGACCCAAAAACTTACCTTAATTTTATTGGATGATTAAATTTCATCCATATTCATCCAATATTCAGTTACATTACATTTTATGTTCATTTTAATAATATTATGACCTTTATAATATTTTATTTTAAGAAAAGTCAAACATGTCACACTCTTGTTTTTAATAAATACAATATTTTTAATATGTAGTTATCTATATGATATGTTCAACTATAAATATTATTTTGAAAGATAAAATATTTATCTTCATCATTGTATTTTTTTTAATTTTTAGTGAATATTTAATTACCTTAAATGCTTTCATAACGTTGATACAAGTATTATTTAATTAATGGAAAAATCAGATAAATAATATTAAAAATATTAAAATTAATATAATTTGAGGTAAATTATTTAATAAACAAATTATATAGATTATAATGACATTTTATGTATATAATATAATAGTTTTTTAGAATTATGAGTTTTATATTTATATTATTAAAGTTAACATAATGAATGACTCTAAAAATTGACAATATTGATATTTTAAAATAAAGAATATTTTATTCAATGATATAAAATTACTAAATATATTATATTGGGCCAATTAATTATTATATGGTTTATAATATCAACCATGGTCCATTTATGGGCCTTTTTTTATTTATAGTAATTATATTGACCCTCAAAGATTAAAATTCTTTGTTGTTATGATAATATTAAAAAGGGTTAATGAGGGATTAAACCCAAAAGATAAGGATAAAAATGTAATATAATCCTGTAAAAAATTATTTTATAATATAATTTCAACTTATAATCATCCTATATTTTAAATAAGTTAGTTTTGATCTAATCGGAATTGAATATTAATTTATATTAATTTAATATTTTGAGATATTCAAAAAGTACACATCACCTCAATTATAAAAGGAAAATATATCATTCACTTTATTATAATACTTTTATCCTTATATATCTACCATAACCTTAAAATTATCTTATAAAATTCCTTATACCCATTCTAGAGGTTTCGTTATTCTCAAAAACCAACTCTATAGTCCTTAAGAGGGAATTTATAGGAGCTCTCTACAAGAAGAGGTAATCACCTTAAAATGATCACTTTCTTTTATATTATTATTTAACTCATATAAATATATGATATTTATAATAAAATAATAAATTAATTATCCTAAATATGATTAAATTTAATTATGATTATAAAAATACCATTATACATCCTGTTTCTAATCAAACCAAAAGTGAAAGTATCGCTCATGTGTATATACGGCTTACCATCTCTACATAGCGATACGGTTCATTTTTCACCACCATATTTTATGGATGGTTATTGTAATGGGTTTGATATTTATATATGATATTTATAAAACAATTATACTAACTAAATTTAAATATTATGTATACATTCTTATCATCCAATCTTTTGTGAAATGATAACTTGACTCGTGCGTATGTATGGACTACCATCTCCACGATGCGATGTGATTAGTTGTTCATTTATATTTTACATG
Source organism: Viscum album (assembly GCA_963277665.1). Lineage (NCBI taxonomy): Eukaryota > Viridiplantae > Streptophyta > Magnoliopsida > Santalales > Viscaceae > Viscum > Viscum album. The sequence continues at coordinate 368,889,778 of OY728160.1, read as the reverse complement.
GATGGTTATAATGATGAATTTTATGAATATATATTATATATATTATATAAAAATTATTCTTTAAAGTTGAATTATTATTCACCTTTCTTTCATTCCATCAGTTGAAAAATGGAAACGGTGTTCATGTGTATGTACAGGCTACCATATTCGTGAAAGGTGTAATTTGTTTTTCTATCTTTACATTTCATGAATTATTATAAATATATATATTGAATATATATTATTTTTATAACATGATTAAAAAAATTTAAATTATGTGACCATGATAAAAGTATAAGGATTGATACTGTCGAACCAAAATATACTTGGAAAATGAAACAGTTATCACCCTGAACAGTGATTTTAATAACAAATTATTAATAAATTGGTGATAAGTTGTTATAAATAAATCATATATGGTATGATAGATATTAATATTATTATGGAATACATTTATAATAAATTCATATTTATTATACAGGATGTTTTAATGTGAATGAAGAAAGGTGAGACTTAAGGTAAGGGTTTTACTTCACAATATTACCAATATTTAGGATTGTTTATTTTTAAGTCCCTACTAGAGAATATTTATCTTATATATCCATGTTTTATAAAAATGTTTTCCAAATTTTTTTTACCATTATCCTATGATTTTTTGAAGTTATTTTCACCCATCTCTTACTTTTTACAAAAAAAAATGAAAGGAATCCCTTTTTCATTTTCCAAATGCGTTGCTTTATGACTTTTGTGAGAAAAATATGAAAGGAATGTTTTTTTAAAATTATATTTCATAAGTTTATTTTCCCACCATTATTATTCCTAAATTATTTAAAGCTTCCTTTATATGTTTATAAGTTTATTTTAAAAGAAAATTTTTCCCTTTATAAGTGAGTGGATTTTTAAAAAAATGTTATTTCAAAATGGGAAGTTTATTTTCCTCAAGAATTATTTTAAGTGATCTTCAAATATAATTTTTCATCTAAGATGACATATTTTGATGTTAATTAAGCTTTACTGGGGATTTAAACTAAGGATTCCATCCTTATTCTTTTATTTTATGGTTTATATTTATGGTAAAAGTTGAAATGTTTATGAAACCCATTTATTTCCATGGGTTCTTATATAATGAATGATTTATGATCATGTAGAATATATATGTATTATTTTCATATTTCGATGGGTGGGAGCTATATCCCCCTCTAATGAATTGGGTAAATATCGATTTCTCATTAGATAAATAGGACTGGAATGGGGAGTGAACCAAGTTTGTTAAGGTACATCTTCCACTATGATAGTCTTGGGAGTGAAACTTGACTACTAAAATGGTATAGGGAGTGAACCAATTACACTCTTATATTCTAGGTAAAAGGCCTTGACTACTAAGGAAATGATTTTATTTTCTTATGGGTATGCCAAAATTCCATTTCTTATGCCAATTTTATTCTCTCATTGCTCATTATTTCTTAATATTTATATCTTATGAGCTACCAAGATTTATTCCATGGATCAAGATTATGATATTTGATATACAAGGTATAATTTTTAAAATTTTATGTTCATGTTCTTATTCCCTTTTGTTCATGTTATGATTGATACGTCTCTTTTTTCCTCTTACAAAACATTTGATCTCACCCTTTTCTTATGTTTACTTTCCCTAAGATATGAATAAAGGTAGTAAGTATGATACATCCAAAAGGGTTCTAGTTATGAAGAAATAAGTGGGATAATATGTATATATTTTATGAACCAGTTTTTTATGTCTCCAAATTTATAAAGGCACTATAATTTTTCAATCATCAGGTGTTTGTTTGTGTAATGTGATGAATATTCATCTAAAAATATGTAATAGTTATGTATGAAAATATTGGGTTGTTGTAGTTGGTATCAGACAATAATTTTAGATAACCTTTGGAAACTAGGATGAAAAAACTTTAGGCATAAGTCTAAATATAGGATAAAATATTAAATTATTTATAAAAATTATGAATAACTTGTGTAAAAACTATGTTTTCATAAAATAAGGTGTCACAATTTAGACATCCTATAATTTATTTTTCATGATTATGTGGATTTTCACTATGATTATTTTTATTAAACTCTAATTGTTAGTTTTAATTAATGGATGGATCCCAAAGGAATCATGTTAATTTTGAATGTGATGTATAATGAAATTATTGTTCTCTTGAGAAACTAAATGTTATGGGAGATGGAATGTATAATCTTGATGTTATGCTCACGAAACTTTTTCAAGATATGAATCATGCCAAGTTTCCAAATTATTAAATGAGGGAACAACAAATTGTTGAATCATTCATTAAGAAACATCCATATTATTTTAGTGGGTTTTCTGGTCCACTAGTGGTTGATCAATGGATCAACAACATTGGGAAAATATTTTATTTTTTTCACTACTTGAAAGATGAAAAAAAAATCCTAGATATTTATCATCTGGAAGGTGAAATAGATCAATGGTATAATCTTATCAAGAATATGAGTCATGAATAAGAAATTTAATCCATGTAATTGTATGATTTTAAGGGGATATTCCTCAGCAATTACTTCTCTCATATTCTATATACAGAGATGGAGAAGAAATTTCTTGAGATAAAGAAAAAGGATGATGAATCCATTAGTGCCTATGAGGAAAAATTTACAAGGCTTGTAAGGTATTCCTCTAGCTTATTTATCAAGCCTAATCAAATGATTGATTTTATGGTGTATTAAAACCAATTATCTGAAAGGAATTATCTATAAGATACATCAGTACCTATTAAAAAATTATTCTATGTGCTCTCATGGTGGAGATGGATATTTTAGTTACCCATCAATATCATGGTTTTGATAAGAAAAGAAAAATACAATTCAAAGGAAATTCCAAAAACCATGGAAAAAAGAATATGAGATTTCTTTTATGCTCTAAGGGTTGAATAAAACATGGGGGAAATTTTCTTAAGGGTAATGTTAAATGTTTCAAGTGTGTAAAGGAAGCTCATCATGAAATAGAATGTCAATATGGTGGGAAGAATTTAGCTAATTATTCCAATAAATAAAAATCTCTACACAATGCACAACCCATGCTCCAATGCTAAAAATACAAGCAGTATAGGAATTATTACAATCAGTGTATAAATCTTAAGGTTTTTTATGATCATCATCAATAACCTCTTAATCCCAAAGACAAGTGAAATCTAATGTGATCATAGTTTCTAAAGTGGGTAATGATAATAATGTGTTCAAAGGTACACTTATCATCCACTCTGGAATGACTAATATCTTATTTGATTTTATATCCACCCACTCTATTATTTATAATTATTTGTTAATCATATCACCATATCAACCCTGAAAATTAGTTTTTGAGTAAGGTATGAAAACCACTAATGGAATAATAGTCACATCTCAAGTTTATAATTCTTCTCTGATTTAAGTTTGTGGGAAATTTCTTCCTAAAATCATATGATTATTCCTATTGTTGAATTAAATGTGATTCTTATAATGGATTTTCATTATATATATGGATCCCATATTACATATCAGGGGAATTCACATTTCATATTATGAATAAACCGATAATTATATATCAATGTAAAAATGAATATGAACTTATAATGGAAATTACTTCCATCTTGTTGGTCTTAATTCCTATAAATGAAGGTTATATATCTTATGTCATTGGGGAGAAACGAAAAATTAAGGGTACGCCTATTGTACAAGAGATTTTTGATGTATTTCCAAAGTAATTACAAATTATTCCACCAAATAGTGAATTTTAGTTTTCAAAAGAACTAATATGTGGAGTTATACATATTTTGAAGACTCCTTATAGAATAAACCCAATGTATTTGAATCAATTGAAGAAGAAACACTAGGATAATATCGATATGGGATTTATACACCCTAGTGAATCACATTTGGATAGATGGTGAGAGATGTACATGCCGCGTAGCTCACATTTACAGGTCATGTACTTATACCAAATTACATAGATTTAAAATTTATTTATTAAATTATGTAAACCATGATACATGTTGTTGCATGTGGTCATTAAGTTGATAGGAAATGCCATGTGATGCAATTTAATATTTATATATATAAATTTTTAATTAATATATGTGAAATATTCAGATCTGCATATCATGTATAAATCGTAATACAGTTGTTAATCTATGTGCATTAAAGCATAACACATGACTGAGAAACCATGTAATTCGTGAAATCATTAAGTTGATAGTATATGTCCTGAAATTACATGATAATTCATGTATTCCATATGTTACAAAATTAAACAGTATATGATTATAATGCATGTTGGGTAGAATTGGACGGGTATTCACCATGTTTCCTCCAAGGTATATTTATGTACACAGTTAATTTTAAATAAATATATTTAATTTGTTTAAAATTGTGATTAATGAGAATCTCAAGGAAATTCAATTGATAATTAAGATAAAATAATTGATAAATTAAAGATACTAATTAATTTATTTGAGCACAATTTACCTTAAATAATAATGATTAAGAATGTAATTATAGCTTTATTAAAATCATAATTCATTGAATGTATGGGGATGATCTTGAGCATAGACCAGACCTTTTTATGAGATTGGTTTCATTCAATTTATTATTAGATTAAATTGTTTTCATGCATTCCATATCTTCTCTTATTATCTAAGGGCTTACATTCCCATGGTTTCTTTCATGTGAACCATTTTCCCCTCACCTATGTGCGAGTAAAAGCATATATAATGGATAGAGCTCCCAAGATCTAGGAGGTGGTTCAAGTTTGGAGTTGAGGTGAAACCAATCCAATAGAGATACAAAGGTGGATAGGTGGAAAGAGGAAACATGAACCTTATTTGTTTCAAGGTGTTTTCCCCTAGGCCAATAGTTATTTTATCAACCTCTAGATAAATTAACCATTAGTAAAATCTCATGATCACACTACTTTATTATTTTATTTGTATCAAGTTTCATGGTTATTTCATTATAGATTTTTTTTGATCAAGTGAATTAATGAAATTAACAAGAATGCAAGATAGAAATAAAAAAATAGATCAGGCGAAAATATTATCTGAGACATAGTTAATCACTTAAGAAAATATACATGATATTAATAAGCATGTGATAAAGATAACAATTGGAAATTTATGCATAAAGGATAAAATCCTTCAATTATATATATTAATTCATTATATCCTTCTACTACTTTAGTTACAATCAAACCATAGTTAAAAGTGCTTAACTAGACAAAGTTGGGGTGATTTTAATTATTGAGGAATTATAACATGAATTTTTGGGTTGACGTAACTTATTTTACATCAAGGGTTGACTTCCAATGTAGGGCTTGTTTTAATTGTGAGGAAAGGGTTGAGAAAATCCAATTTTAGATTTCAAAATTCAGGAGTCCACTCAAAATATCATGGAACTGTAAGTTAATGTAGTTGTAATTTGGAATGCCTACATAAAACCATTTGAGTTACTTGACCAACCAAAGTTAGGGTAATGAGATGAGAAATATGGATATTTTTCACAACAATGTTCAAGAAACAATATATTCCAAATCCAATGGTGAGGGATATTGGGTTTTGATAAAATAGTGGAAGACTAATAAATATAATATTTATTAATTTATTTTTCAAAATTTCATCATATAAAGTAATAAAATTCTACTTATCTTATTTTTAGAAACAATAATAAAAATAAGTTCAAACATATCATTGAAATCTATAATTTAGAAGGGCAACCTTCTCACTGGCACAAATTTCCAAGAATGGAAAAGGTTCCTACATGTCATCCTTTACCATGAAAGTAAATTATATGTGCTGAAAGAACCTTTTCCTAAACCATCTAGAAATGAGGCTAGTGATGAAGAGTTAAACTCTATCAGGAACATTTGAATGATTCCTCATATATTCAATGTTTCATGCTATCATCCATGTTTAATGATCTTTTGAAGCAACATGAGGACATAGATGCGTATAGCATGATGTATCACCTTTGGGATATCTATAAAGATACGGTGATTCAAGAGAGGTATGAGATATCTAATGCTTTATTTACAACTAATCTTGGAGAGTTTTCACTAGATGGGCCTCATTTATCCAATATTATTGGCTACATTTAATTCTTAGACATCTTAGGGATTAAATTCCTGAATTAGTTGTGTACAGATATCATAATTTACTTCCCAAGACCTTATTTGGTTTTATTGTTAATTGCAATATGATAAATAATGAGAAGAGTTTTTTGGAACTAATTACTTTAATTATCTAAGTGTATAAGGACATGGGGAAGGATAAACTCGCATTCCTCATGGTGAATAAGAAAAGAAATAATGATGTTAGGGGTCCCAATATTCATAACATGTCTAAAGATCTCGAGAATTGTCCTTAAAAGAAGAGGAAGATCCATAGATAGGTCAAGGAAAATTAGGAAGTATGTTTTTCATGTGTCAATCCAGGCCACAGGAAGAGGAAATACACCCAGAATCAAGGGGATGCTAAAGGTGCACTCTTTATCAAGTATAATATTTCAATATCTACACATTGGGTATTAGATACATCCTTTGGTTCTCACATCTATATCAAAATTCAAAAACCAGGTAGATTCCTAAAGATTTATAGAGAAGAGGTGGACCTGCAAGCTAATAATGGTGCAAGGCTGACTGCTCTAGCCATTGTTGGCTACCACCTTTTAGTACCAACAATAATGATTTTGGTTTTAAAATATTTTTATTATATACTTATGGTTACCAAGAAAATAATTTCAATATCATTCCTAGATCCAGATGGGTTTATTTTCAATTTTGGAAATAAAAGTTGTTTCTTTTATAAAGACAAAATATGTTATGGTAAGGCGCATTTAAATAATATTATTTATGTATTAAATTGTGAAAACCAAGTATTATAAATTGATAATGAATCATTTCACATGAATCATATAACACTCAACTTTGTTATCACCATCTTATTGATGTAAATGAGAATCTTTTGAAAAATCTATTACAAAGAGGTTATTTATACTCCTCTAAGATGAAACCATGTGAAAGATTCCATGCTTATTTACAAGGAAAAATGACCAAACCACTATTTGGTGGATAGGTTGAAAGGGCCACAGAGCTTCTAGGATTGGTACACACTGATGTGTGTGGACCATTTACATTAGAATATAGAGGTGAATATTCTTCATAACTTTTACTGATGACTTGAGTAGATGTTTATATATCTACTTTATGAGTTATAAGTCTGAGTGTAATAATAAATTTAAGGAATTCAATAATGAAGTAGAGAATCAAATTGGTAAGAATATAAAGAATCTTTTATTAGATCGAGGTGGTGAATATCTCAACAAAGAGTTCATCGACTTTCAATGGTAGTTTGGGATTCTATCTCAACTCACTTCACCTTATACACCACAGTGGAATGGTGTTAGTGAAAGGAGTAATTGTACCTTATTAGACATGGTAAGGTTGATGATGAGTTAGGAAAATCTTCTATTATCCTTTTGGGGATATGCATTACAAAATACAGCAGACACATTAAACTAAGTTCCAACTAAAATTTCAAACAGAATTCTATTCGAGTTGTAGAGAGGAAAGAAATCGGTTTTTTTACATACACATGTATGAGGTTAAGAGATGATTATTAAGGCCTTATTAGGAAACAAACTATCACCCAGGATGAAAAGTGTATCTTTATAGTGTATCCCAAAGAAACAAATGGATACTACCTATAAAATGTATCAGACAAGAAAGTTATTGTCTCTAGAAAAACTGCCTTTCTTAAGAGGGAGAACATCCTCAAAATGAATATTGGGAGAAATATTTACTTAGATGAAGTTGATGCTCAAGATACACAAGAGTTAGAGCAGTGATAGATTCCATGGGTCCCTATGGAAGAAGTTGTTCCTGAAACACAATAACTCTGTAGGAGCATAAGAGGGGTAATGGAAATAGAGAGATATGTTTTTATAGTCAATGAAGATTTTGACTCATTATGGGTTGACAATGATAAACCTCTCTCCTAGAAGGATGCAGTAGGGTGCTCAAAAGATTAAAGATGGAAATAATGAAAGAATTGTGAAATGGGTCTCATGTATCAGAACTAAGTGTAGATTCTGGTCGATGCACCAGTTGATGTAAATCCTATTGGGTAAAAATATGTATTCAAATGAAAACTATACATGGAAAGTAAAGTAAATACATATAAATCAATTCTAGTGGATAAAGGGTTTAAAAAGAATCAAGGAATTGACTATGATGAAACCTTTTCACCAGTTACCAAGTTTAAATCCATCATAATTCTACTTTCCATAGCAGCTTACCATGAATATGAGATTTGGTAGATGAATTTCAAAATGTATTACTTAGTGGGAACATTCATGAAGATTTATATATGACCCAACCAAAAGTTTTTGTGACTCTAGGTGATGCTAAAACGATTTGAAAGTTGTGGAGATCCATTTATAGATTGAAGCAAGCATCCAGGTCATGGAACATTCAATTCAATGAATTCATAAAAGAATTTGGTTTCATTAATAATTAATATGATCCAAGTGTTTACAAAATTTTTAGTGTAAATGTGGTTGTTATTATATTAGTATATTTTGATGACATATTACTTATTGGAAATGTCATAAAAGTCTTGTAGTCTACTAATAAATCATTAAAAAATGTTTCTTTATGAAAGACTTAGGTAAAGCAGCCTACATTATAGAAATCAAGGTAATTCATGAAAGATCCAATAGGTTTATTGGACTAATTAAAATTATATATATCGATCAGATACTAAATAGATTTAGCATGTAACGATACAAAAGGGGATTGGTTCTAGTTTCACATGGTTTACATATTTCTAAGAAAATATGTCCCCAGGAACAATTATTAGTTTCCCATACACTTCAGCAATATTATCAATCATCTATTCCATGTTATGTACTAGAATTGATGTTGCCTATGAATTAAGTATGGTATGAAGATATCAAGAAGATCTAGGAGAACATCATTAGACTACTGTTAAGTATATCCTTAAGTATCTGAGAAGAACTAATGATATGTTCTTGGTGTATGGAGGATATGAGGAGTTGGTCTTTAGTTGTTAAACTGAATCTGATTTTCATATAGATCATAATAATATAAAGTCACCGGTAGTATATGTTTTTTGTCTCAACGGAGGGGCTATGAGATGCAAGAGTTCAAAGCAGCCATTTATTGATGATTCTATAGTAGAGTCTGAGTATATAACATCTTCTGATGAATCCAATGAAGTTGTTTGTATTTATAACTTTTTCCAAGATCTAGATGTGGTACCTAGTAGTAAATATCCCATCACATTGTATTGTGATAATATTGCAACGGTTTATCTTGAAAAAAAGATAAGGTCACGCCAATGGTCAACGCATATATCCTAAAAGTATCACCTATTGAGGGATTTTCATCAGAGGGAGGTAGTTATAGTAATCAGAGTACCCATGTAATAGAACATGGTGGACCCCTTGACTAAAGTTCTATCTTAGTATAAGCATGAGTATCATGTGAGATCTTTTAAACTAAAGGTTGTCTGCAGTTGGATTTAGTTCAAGTGGGAGTCTGTTGGAGTTAGTTCCCAAGAACCAACTTCTATATACTTTATGATAACATTTACTCATTGTTTTTAATATTAATAAACTACTTATCACATCATTATTTTTCGTATGAGTGACATAGTATTTGATAATGTCCTAATAGTAGTTGTCACACTAAAAGTCATAGCAGTTCTCCACTATGGTGAGAACACGAAAGTGCTATGACACTATTCCAGAATATATGCTTTATAGCCAGATGATATCATTTGAAGGACACAAATGATACAATCTATCAGGGGTGGAGACTCATAAGACTTTTAGGCACCTTCTCATGGTGTATTCCCATGGTAATATCCAGTAAGATATTTTAAGAACGAGACCTGCTAGTAGGAAATCCACATTTATATGTGTCATTGGATGTTCCTATATGTGGACTTGTGTATTGGTCCTTAGAATTTAATATTATTATTCATGAGTATTATGAGTTTCATACTTTGATGTGCTGATGAAAACTGTGATGATAGATGTTCACAATGAGGTAGGAAACATTGGCTATGTCACCAATAATATTGCATTAATGAATAATGCAAGAAAGTATTTCTCCCTTTTATTATTTAACGGAAGTTGATATATCATACCCTTTGATAGAAATGATAGGGCCTAGATAAATCCATCACTATGGTGTTCAATAGGCAAGTTCAATTTCTGGGAAGTCAAAGAAAGAGACAGCGAGCACATAGGTTGATGGCACTAGCATGAAACCTACTTGATTTGATATGTCATGATAAAGTGATTATAGTTTATAGTAAGAATTCATATGAGGTATCATGTCATTATAGAATTAAATTTTTTCTTTATGGGTTCCTTGGCATGTTTCTAGATGCTAACTTTGGACTTTAGGCAGCTTCGCCTAATGCAACTGAGAAAGAGGCCTAGACGCTCACACACTAAGTGTCTTCAGAATCTCATTTAAATAATATATTATTATATATTATTTAACAAGATGGATAAATATTAAACCTAGAAGTGGTTTTATAATTATTCATGTATTCCTGATCACATATATTCTTTCACCAGTTATTCGAGAGAATATAATGTGAGTAGAATATCTAATAAACATTTATTTTTTATTTAGTTAATATGATATTTATTTATTTATTAGAGAATAATGTAGTGATATTTATTTAATAAATAAATATCCATTTATTAAGGATTGATAAATATTATTTAGAAATGGTGGATTGAGTTTAATGGTTTGATGAGAAATAATAAATATTGAATATTATTTGATTAAATAATATTTAATTTTAATTTGTAAGTATAGAGAATGTCAAAAAATAATATTATTATTAATATTATTTTAAATGGGATTTTTACTAGGATTAAATAAATAATTAAGGGAACTTTTTAAATTATTTTATTTCAACCCTATAAATATATAAACCCATTTATGTTATTTTCTCAATAGAACAATTCATTTTTTGGGTTGTGCACAATGGAATTGTAGAATTATCTCAAGCCCTTGAGATCTCTCTTCTACAAGATCGCTCCCAATAATAGAGAGAAATATTCCTCCACCAGATCCAGGAGAATTATTTAAAATCAATTCTCATAGAAATAAAAGGTGGATGATTCAAGAATAAGGATCTTTCATGATATCACTCAGAGATTCTTTTGGCGATGTCTGGAGATTCGTCGAACATGTGTAGATCACTGATAGAGAGAATATTCACTTGATCCCTACAACGCAATGACGATGTATCACAGATATATTACCAGATCCATCAATAAAGAAATAATTCTATCAAGGTAATTCTTATTTAATAAAATAAATTTTAAATAATATGTGATGATCCTCTCTCTAGTTATGGTTTGATTCATGTTATCTATCTTCTTTGATTCAATTCTGTTGAACATGACATTTATCATCGTGTAGATATTGGATTGATCATTGAACATGAAAAAAATAAATTTTGGGAGTCATCCATTGCATGATTCCACTATGTCCAAAACCTACAAGTGGTATCAGAGTAAGTTACATAATTATTTATAATTATTTAAAGATCATTGGTGATTTATGCATTTTAATTTAGTTTTTCAATTAAAGTTTAATACTTATTTTAATCTGAATCACAAGATATTCTTATTCCTCCTTATTTTATCATAGATCTAATCAATATGATTAATTTTATGAATAAAATAAATTTGAAGATCTCATCTGAAGCTTCCAATGATTCTAGTCAGGTAACAAAAGAATACACACTGTGTAACTAGAGTTACACATCATGTACTTTTGTTCAATGCATCAAGAATTAATTTGGAAATTAGTTTAAACTATGTGAATTGATGACATGATGTGCATTTATTACTTACACCATGTGCTGACAGGGCTAGGGTGGTGCACAGTCAACCAAAGTACAAATTTTTTAGCCCATGTATATGATTTTTAGTCCCTTTGAGTAATAGATGGGTCATGTTTTTATACACGGACTACCTGACTGATGATCATGTAACTCAGAGTCCACAAATTGTGTATTCCATTTTACACATCATGTACCCCATTTTTCCTGAGGTATGATTTACACACTGAGTCCCTAGGAATGTACATCAAATAGATGGTGAGAGATGTACATGTCCTGTAGATTTCATGCACACATCGTGTACTTATACCAAATTATGTAGATTTAAAATTTATTTATTATATTATGTAAACCTTGAGACATGTTCATGTGTGTGATCATTATGTTTATAGAACATTCCAGGTGATGGGTTTTAATATTTATATATATAAATTTTTAATTAATATCTTCGTAATGTTCATATTTGTATATCATGTATAAATTGTAATATGGTTGTTACCCTATGTGAATTAAAGCATAACACATGACCAAAAAATAAATTAATTCATGTAATCATTAATTTTATAGTACATGTCATGAAATTATGTTATAATTTATGTATTCCATATGTTACAAGAGTAAAAAATATATGAGAATAATACATGCTAGGTAGAATTGGATGTGTATTCAATGTGTTGCCTCCAATGTACATTTATGTACATAGTTAATTTTAAATAAATTTATTTAATTTGTTTAAAATTATGATGTATGATAATATCAATGAAATTAATATGAGAATTAAGATAAAATAATTGATTAATTAAAGATAATAATTAATTGAATCGAGCATGATTTATCTTAAATAATAATTATTAAAAAGTTGACATGTATTTTTAACTCTATTAATAGAAATTAATTTTTAGTCAATAATAATTGAATGATTGTTTTATTAAATGTGTAAATTTTTTATGAATATGAATGATCTTGATCATAGACCAGACCTTTGTATGATATTGGTTTCATTTAATTTATTATTAAATTAAATTTTGTGCATGCATACCTTCCCTCCTATTCTTATGTAAGGGCATGTGTGCCCATGGTTTCTTTTATGTGAACCCTTTTCCACTCACCTATGTGTGATTAAAAGAATATGTAATATATAGAGATCCCAAGATAGTGGAGGTGGTTCAAGTTTGAAGCTGAGGCAAAACCAATCCAAGATAGATACAAAGGTGGAAAGGTGGAAAAATACAACATAAACTTTAATTATTTCAAAGTGTTTTCCCCTAGGTCAACGGTTAGTTTATCAACCAATAGATAAACTAACCATTAGTAAAATATCTTGATCATACCATTTTATTATTCTATTTCTATCAAGTTACATGGCTATTTCATTATTGATGTTTTTCTATGATCACATTAATTAATTAAATTAACAATCATGGAATATAGAACTAAAATAAATTATCTTATATGTAAATATTATCTGAGACATGATTAATCACTTAAAAAATCCACTAATATTAACAAGAATTTGATAAATATAATAATTGTAAATTTAATAATAAAGGATAAAATTCCTCAATTATATATAATAATTTGTTATAGCATTCCACTAATTTAGTTAAAATTCAACCATAGTTCAAAGTGCTTGACCAGCCAAAGTTAGGGTGGTTTAAATTATCATGGAATTGTAACTTGAAGTTTTGGGTTGACTTAACCTAGTTTACATAAAGGGTTAACTACCAAAGTATGAATTGGTGTAACTAAGAGGCAAGGGTTAAGGAAATCCAATTTCAAGATTTCGGGATAGGGGAGTCAACTCAATAGAATAAGGAATTGTGAGTTAATATGGTTGGCTTTTGGAATGCCTACGTAAAACCATCTGAGTTGCTTGACCAAGCAAAGTTGGGGTAATGAGAAGGAAAATATGTCTCCTTTACACAATAATGTATAATAAATAGTATATTCTGAATCCAATGGTGAGGGATATTGGGTTTTGATAAAATATTTGGAGTCCAATAAATATAATATTTATTTAATTATTTTTATAAATTTTATCAAGTAAAGTAATAAAATTCTACTTATCTTATTTGTAGAAACAATAATAAAAATGACATCAAACATATCATTTTGATTGATATTTGAGAAGGACAACCTTTTCACCTGTGAAAATTTCAAAGAATGGAAAAGTCACTTATGTGTCATCCTTTTCCATTAAAGGAAATTATATGTGCTGGAAAAACCTTTTCCTAAAGTGACTAAAAATGAGTCTAGTGATGAAGAGTTAAAACTCTATGAGAAAAAATTGAATGATTCTACATATTTTCAATGTTTCATGCTATCATCCAGGTCTAATGAGATTTTAAAGAAACATTAGGACATGAATTCGTATAGAATGATGTATCACCTTAAGGATATCTATCAATAGAAGGTGAGAAAATAGAGGTATGAGATCTCTGATTCTTTTTTTATAACTAATCTTGGATTTTCTATACCATTTGGGCCTCATGTATCCAATATTATTGGCTATATTAAAAGATTATACATCTTAAGGGTTAAATTATTAGATGAGTTGTATATAGATCTCATAATTTCATCAATTACCAAGACCTTATCTATTTTTATTATTAATTAAAATATGAGAAATAATGAGAAGAGTATTTTAGAACTTCTTACTTTAATTATATATGTGGATAAGAACATGGGTCATGATAAACTTGTATTCTTTATAGTGAATAAGAAAAGGAAGAACGGGGAAAAGGGGCCTAAGACTCATAACAAGCCTAAAGATCCCGAGCACTATTCTTCCAAGAAGAGAAAGATCCATAGACAAGGTAAGGAAAAGGAGGAATTATGTTTTTCATGTGGAAAGTTAGGCCACTGAAAGAGTAAATTCACCCAAAAGAAAGGGGAAGCTAAATGTGTGTTCTTTATCAAGTATAATATTTCAATATCTACACATTGGGTATTAGATATTGCTTTTGGTTCTCACATATATATCTAAATATAGAAACCAAGTATATTCTAAAAGATTTACAGAGGAGAGTTTGACCTCTAAGATACCAATTGTGTGAGGATGGCTGCTCTAGACATTAGTGACTACCACCTTTAATTACTAATGGGAATTATTTTGTTTTAAAATATTTTTATTATGTACCTAAGGTTACCAAGAACATAATTTTTATATCATGCCTAGATGTTGATGGGTTTATTTTCATGTTTAGAAATAAAATTTTTTTCTTTTATAAAGACAACATATGTTAGGGTATGGAACATTTAAATAATGGTCTTAATGTATTAAATTATGAAAAACAAGTATTGGACATTGATAATGAATCGTGTTCGCGTGACTCATATAACACCCAACTTTGGAATCACCATCTTGGTCATGTAAAAAAGAATCATTTGAAAAATTATTGTCAAGATGGTTATTTAGAATCCTCTAAGTAGAAAAAACTTGAAATATTTCATACTTTTTTATAAGTAAAATAACCAAACCACCATTTAGTGGATAGGTTGAAAGGGCTACGGAGCTTCTAGGATTGGTACACACTAATGTGTGTATACCATTTCAAGTAGAATCTAGAGGTGGATATTCTTACTATAATACTTTTACTGATGACTTGAGTAAATATGAATATATCTACTTGATGAGATACAATTCTAATTCCTTTGATAAATTCAAATAATTCAATAATTAAGTAGAGAATCAACTTTGTAATAAGATAAATAATCATTGATCGGATCAAGGTGGTGAATATCTTAACCAAGAGTTCATAGAATTTCTACAGGAGGTTGGGATTCTATCTCAACTCACTCCACCTTATACACAACAGTGGAATGGTGTTAGTGAATGGAGGAACCTTAACTTTTTAGACATGGTAAGTTTGATGATCATTCATATAGATATTTTATTATCCTTTTTGGGGATATGCATTATAAACTACAGAATACACATTAAATTGAGTTCCAACTAAAGCAGCAAATGGAATTCCCTTAGAGTTATAGAGAGGAAAGAAACTTTGTTTGTCACACACACATGTATGGGGTTGTGTGTAATATTTTAAGGCCTTCTCAATAAACAAACTATCACCCTGGGGAACAAAGTGTATATTTATAGTGTATCCCAAGGAAATAAAGTGATACTACCTATACAACCTCTCAGACAAGAAAGTGATCATCTCCAAACAATCCATATTTATTAAGAGGGAGCACATCCTAAAAAATTATAGTGGGATAAAGATT
The DNA here is from genome assembly GCA_963277665.1 of Viscum album. Classification (NCBI taxonomy): domain Eukaryota; kingdom Viridiplantae; phylum Streptophyta; class Magnoliopsida; order Santalales; family Viscaceae; genus Viscum; species Viscum album. The sequence goes on along the minus strand of OY728160.1, from coordinate 368,873,651 downwards.
TACTTTTATGAATTTGATGCTCAAGATACACAAGAGTTGGATCGGGAATTGATTTCATAGGTTCTTAGGGAAGAAATAGTTCCTAAAACAGAAGTACTGCATAGAAGAATAACAGAGGTAAGAGAACCAAAGATAAGTGGTTTTCTAGTCACTACAGATAGTGACTCATTATTAGTTGACAATGGTGAACCTCTATCCTATAAAGAGTATATATATAGCTCAAAATCTACAATATGGAAAGAATACATGAATTCTAAAATGGATTCCATGTATCAAAACCAAGTTGGGGTTCTTGGCAATGCATCAGTTGATGTAAAGCCTGTTGGGTAAAAATGGGTATTCAAAAGAAAACTAGACATGGAAGGTAAAGTAAATACCTGTAAAGTAAGTGTATTGTATAAAGGGTTTAAATAGTGTCAAGGAATTGAATATGATGAAACCTTTTCACTGGTTCCCATATTTAAATCCATCAGAATTCTTCTTACCATGTAAGATTACCATGATAATTAGATTTGGAAGATGGATGTCAAAACTGAATTCCTTAAAGGGGGCCTTTAGGAAGATATCTATATGACACAACCATAAGGTTTTGTGACTCCAAGTGATTTAAAAAGTATTTTCAAGTTACAGTGATCCATTTATGGAATGAACCAAGCATCCAGGGCATGAAACATTTGATTTGATGAATTGATAAAAGGATTTGGTTTCATTAAGAATGAATGTGAGATGTGTGTTTACAAGAGGTTTAGTGGAAATTTGGTTGTTATCCTAGTATTATATTTTAATGACATATTACTTATTGGAAATGACATACCATTCTTGCAGTTTGTTAAGGACTGGTTAAACAAATGTTCTCCATGAAATAATTAGGTGAAGTAGCCTACATTCTAGGGATCAATATCATTTTTTATTGATCTAATAGGTTTCTTGGAATAAGTAAAAGTACATATATTGACCAGATACTAAATATATTTAGTATTTAATAATACAAGAGGGGATGGGTTATAGTGTCTCATGGTTAACATTTTTCTAACAAAATGTGTCTCCAGACACAACAATAGAAAGAGATAATGAGTAATATAACATATTCTTCAATGATAGGATCAATCATTTATTGTATGTTATATACTATACTTGATGTTTCCTATTCATTAATCATGGTGGGAAGATATCAAGAAGATTACGATGAATAACATTAGACTGATGTTAAGGTTGTCCTTAATAATTTGAGAAGAACTCGGGATATGTTCCTGGTGTATGGAGGAGGCGAGGAGTTGATCATTAGGGGTTATACTAATACTGGTTTTCAGAAAGATCATAATGATCTTAAGATACAATTAGGATATTTTTTATGTCTCAACAAAGGATATATGAGTATAAAGAGTTCAAAGAAGCCAGTTTTCACTGATTCTATAGAAGAGTCTGAATATATTTAGGATTTTGATGCCTCTAAAGAAGTAGTTTTGGATTCGTAACTTTTTCCAAGAGCTTGATGTGGTACCTAGCAGTTTATATCCCATCACATTATATTGTGATAATGTAGTGGAGGATCTTTAAAAATACCCAATGTTACACCAATGGACAAATATTATACTTTGGAAGTATCACCTCTTGAGGGATTTTCATCATAGGGTTCAAGTTACAGTAATCAGAGTACCAACAGAGGAGAACATGGAAAACCCCTTGGCTAAGTAACTATCTCAAAATAAGAATGAGTATCATGTGAGAGCTGGTGGCCTAAAGTTTGTTAGCAGTTGGATCTAGTGTAAGTGGGAGTTTGTTGGAGTTGGTTCCCTAGAACCAACTTTTGTGTAATTTATGATAACATGTATTCATTATTTTGAATATTAATAAACTACATATCACATCATGGTTGTTATTCTATGTAACATAGTATGTGATAATGTCCTAATATTAGTTTACATACTAAAAGGTCATAGTAGTTCCCCGCTATGATGAGAACTCGAAAGTGTTGCGACACTATTCCTGAATATATGTTATATATCCAGATGATATAATTTGAGAGACACAAATTATACAGTCTATCAGGGGTGGAGACTCATAATAATTTGAGTTTCTTTTTCATGGTTTACTCCCTTGGTAATATCTAGTAGGATATTATGAGAACGAGACCCACCGGTAGGAAATCCACATTTATATGTGTCATTGGATGTTCCTATCTGAGGATGTGTGTTTTGGCCCTTACACTTTAAGATTATTATTAATGAGTATTATGAGTCACGTAATTTGATTTATTGATGAAAATTGTGATGATATATATGTTTATGGAGAGGTAGGATATATTGGGTACATCACGAGGAATATTGCATTAATGAATAGTGTGAGAAATGATTTGTCCCTTCTATTATTTAACAGAAGTTGACATCTCAGGCCCTTTGATAGAAATTATATAGCCTAAAGAAATCCATGGATATAGTGTTCAATAGGCAAGTTCAATTTTTGATAAGTCAAATAAAGATACATCGAGTACATTGGTTGATGGCACCAGCATGAAACCTTCTTGATTTGAGATATTGTGATAAAGGGATATATTACATAGTAAGCATTCGTATGAGGTATCATGTCATTGCAGCATTATTTTATTTCTCTATGGTTTCCTTGGCATGTTTATAGACACTAACTTTGGACTATAGGTTTCTTCTCTTAACATTACTAAGAAAGAGGCCTATAGGGTCACACACTAAGTATATCGAGAATCTCATTTAAATAATATATGATTATTTATTATTTAACAAGTTAAAAATATTAATCCCAAAATTTTTTTAACAATTATTCATGTATTATTGATCGTATATATTCCATCATTAGTTATCTTATAGAATATAATATGAGTGGAATATCTAATAAATATTTATTTTTCATTTAGTGAGTATAATATTTATTTATTTATTAGAGATTAATGTAGTGATATTTATTTAATTAATAAATATTCATTATTCAAGGACCGATAAATATTGGGGAGGAATGGTGAACCGAGATTAATGGTCTGATGAGAAATAATAAATATTGAATATTATTTGATTAAATAATATTTAATTTTAATTTTCAAGTTAAGTTCATGTCAAAACATAATATTATTATTATTAAATGACATGCAGTTTTCACTAGGATTAAATAAATAATTAAGGAAACTTGTGTAATTGTTTTATTTTAACCCTAGAAATATATAAACTGAGTTATGTTATTTCATCAACATAATAATTAATTTGCTTGGGTTTTGAACAATGGAATTAGATAATTCTCTTAATCACTTGAGATCTCCCTTCTCCAAGATCACTCCCAAGAACAGAGAGCAATATTCCTCCACTATAATAATGATAATTCTTTGGAAGCAATTATTGTATTGATCAAAGGTGGATGATGCAAGCACAATTATTTACCATGATATCACTCGGAGATTCTATCAGTGACATCTAGAGATTCTTGGAACACATGTGGATCGCTGCTAGAGGGAATCTGTAACATCCTGGATAAATGAAGAATATGACATTTTCATATTTATTAATATTTGTGAATTAAATATTACTTTTATTTTAAATGGGTTGCTATGTTCGATAGCGTACCTGATACGCAACAATGGGTTTCTTTGAAATCTTACATTACACACTAATAATATAATATTATTATCTTAAATGGTAGTTGACTCCTAGTTGTTGTATTGGCGGGAATGAATAAAACTAACTACAATATGATTATACATGTTTGTTAAAAGTATTTACATTTATCCAATAAAAGTTAGAGGCTTAAAATGTGAATGAATCTAATTTTAAGAATAATTTACATTAAAAGGCCGATTTACCACCTTTTAATGGAGACCCCTCATTAAATCTAATTTTGGTCACTTTATAACATTCTATTTGACCAAATAAAATCTTTATTTAGAATGGGGACATCAAAATTTACTTTGTGTAAATTTTTGTAATTTTTCTGATAAAGTTCATTTTCTAATGAATAGTGAAAAATATTGTATTTTAATTCAAATCTGTTTTTTAATATAATTTATTTATATGGTTAAATTATATTTTTAATTTTATGTAAAGTGTAATTAGAATATATTTTTACCATTTAATACAACGTTGGTCATTTTAATTAATTTCACTTTGAAATTGGACATAAACAAGTATCAATCTTTTTTTGGTTATTGTTTCTTAAAAACACGCTATTTGTTTTGGTAATGGGAATTAATTTTAAAATTAATTAATGCCACTTTTATGTTTTGAATTTGAAAAAATAGACAACATTTTTTACTTCATAATATCAAATATATCTTAGGCTGAAATTTTGGTATTTTTCTGAAAAATTTCAATTTTTGATGAATAGTGAAACCACTTAGTGGTGGTTAAAAAAACTGACGTTTTCATTTAAATGAAATTTTACCACTTCTGTTAATAGAATTTCAAAAATCTGACATACATGGTTGTTATCAAGAAGTAAAATTTGGTTCATTAAGATGAAAATAATTTTTGGTGAATAGTAACTTTTGACTTTTATTTACCGCGGTTAAAGTTAATAGGTTAATTCAAGGTAAAAAGAATATTATAATAATTTCAAATTACCTTAACACTTGTTAAAACCTTATTGGTTGAGTCATTAACGACCATGGGCATATTTTGGTCGATTTTGGGACCCCATTGAGCCACTTGGGTGTGATAATGATAATTTAGATTAATTAATTTAATGTAAAGAAAAAATTGACATTAACAAAAATCATTTAGTAATTAATTTTTATATGGTGTTATATAAATCATATTTTCGACTAAAAATATTCATTGGAAATCTAAAAAGATTTACTATATCATGGAATTTTTTTATAGTTTTTAGACAACAAATAAATTAAATTATTTATGACATAATAATGATATAGTATTTACCTCATTAATAAATCATTTAAATAAATAAGATTATAATGATTAAAACAATATCTAAAACATGTCAAATTCTGATTGTATGATTTTATTTAGACCATTAGTCATCTTATATTTATCTTTAATGATTTTTTCACCATTAGAAACCGAATATAATTATATAATAAAATAGTAGTTTCACACTTTCCTAAAGAGCCCCTCCTCCCCCTTATAAATGGAGATCACTTATAACCAATTCCTTACACCTTTCAAGCCATTTGTATTGTCCAACCTCTGACCAATTAAGCTACCTACATCCCTCTATTCCCCCTAGAAGCCTAAACTTAGGCATAAGGCACTTCAAGAAGTCATTTTCGTTCAAACCAAAGGAAGTTACCCAAATTAAAGGTAACAATTTCTCTTAAATTGTTTTCTTTTATTTTACTTCTCCAACCCCTAAACTATTTTTATTCAGTTATTTTGTAACAAAATAAGTATCCTCAATATACTAGGATGTTTTTATGAGAATTATTCGAGATACACTTACACACACCTCCATCTAATGGATGAAGAACATAATGTTTCTGTGGATGGAAAACTAACGCCTCACGAAACGATGATTGTTCAATTATCTCCAACCACCTCTCATGGTGGAAATTATGATGGAACTATATTTATATATGACATATATTATGTTTATGTTTTCTTTATTCTTCTGTATTTTCCATTTATATCACGTCTTTATGGTTTCCATAGTGGGTAAATACGATAATCTCATTTGAGGAAGTGCGGACTACCTCCCCCTTAAAGTGATTTGATTCGTTAATTCATTATGTGGGATGTATAAATGAAAGATTTAATGATATTATATATGATATTATACTGGAATTATAATATACCTTTGTATCATTATGTTTTATTTCTATTAAAATAAGAAATAGAAATGAAAGTAGCGTTCATGCGTACGTACGGCTTATCATCTCCAGGAACGGTGCATTTCATTTCTTACCTCTAAATGTTATGTACTATTATAAATACATGTATATACTGGATATATATGATATATATTATATCCAAATCATGAATATCATTCTGGATATAATGAACCATTGACCACATGAACAACATGTGATTATAAGAAGTCAATTTTTGACTCCAGTGCCAAATATTGACAAAATGGACGTTATTAACTTAAATGATTACATAATGTTTATAACATGGTAATAAGTGATATAAAAGGAATTATAATCTTTTAAAAGGTTCTTAAGAAAGTATAAATTAACTTTAGTTTATTATTAATGAGATTAAATAATGATCGAGTCAAGTCAGACACGAGGTAAGGGATCCGACCTCTCTCTTTCTTTTCAAGTACTCTCTTTTATGTCATTTCATTTATGCTCCATGTTCTTATGTTGGAGGATGTTATTTTATATTCACCATACTGTAATTTTTATTTTCATATGATGATAGACCCCCTATTACTCTCATCAATTAATTTTAATAATTTTTAAGAGGCGTCGTTAGGCTGCCGAATTTTTGAAAGGGATTTTCCTATCTCACTTTTAATTCTGTGAGATTTCCATTGTTCGCCACTTCTTCATTGCATGTGGTGTATTTTGTACTTACATCTGATATATATTATCATGATTCTCATTATATTCATGTTATTCTGTGATTAATTTTGTGGTTATTAACTTTTGGTCATATGACTTAGTTGATTACAACGTGGTAAAGGGTTTCATCTCACTTTTTATTCCTGTGAGATTCATGCTATATTTGCCACTATTTCATTTTGTGTGCTGTATTCACTTCCCATTATTGTACTCTTTATTTAATATAATTTCATTTATGAGTATCTACATCTTCATTGTATGATCCTTCTTTCATGTGGTGTATGTTTTGTAAGTTACCAAATCGGTAAGGGAACTATTCACCCTCCTCTTTATAAAGACTTCTTTTTGTTATGTCTTTTAATTTACATATTATTATGTTGGGATATCTTATTATATATCATTATTGATGTAAAATTTATATACAAGTGATTATATTCCCTTTTTTTATCTCATCAACTCATTTTATGAATTTTAAAGTGACGTTGTTAGACTGTCGAATTTTTACAAGGGAACCTATTAACCCAATTTCAATTATTTGGGTTCAACTTGAACTCATTGAATATGTCATCTGATGAATATGTGTGAATGAACTCTGATTGTTTTACACTTAATATCCACTTATATTGGGTGTATTTATATTTTTTACACATAATTATGTGATTGATTTATCCTTAATTTAAGGATACCATCTTTATAAGGGATTTCATCTCAATTTACATTTCCATTGAGACTTCATTGTTGTTATGCACCAATTCACTCTTATATGGTGTATATGCTATCCTTTGACATATTATATCATGAATACCTTTATTCTCATGATATTATAAAGTTCTGATTAAATGTTATTCCTTAATTATTTGTATTCAAGAGTCTCTCATTTTGTTAAGAACTCTTTAACAAAAATATCATTTTTAAATGTTTTAAAGATTTATCATTCTAAATCTTTATCTTTAATGTCCATGTTTTAAAAATGGTTTTGAGTATTTATTTATATGGACATTAATGTTTTAAAATTATAATTCCATTAAAATCTTCAAAGTGGTATGGGACACTTTGATTCAAAAATTCTTTTTTTAAATGCTTTTTGAAGCTGGATTGATTATTTAAATATCTTTAAATTACTTCTTGTGATTGAAAATGAAATTTTATTGGTGAAATGTTTATATTTGAAATATTTTATGTGTTATAATGGTACTTGGACATTTTATGGGTGGTTACGTGATAAACCATATGATGGGTGGTGTCGTGAATACCAGGACGGGTGGTTACGTTATAACCTCCAATGCATTGGGTATGGAAGTCGGTCGTATGGCTATTCTATTTAGTGATATGTGTGGAAGTCGACTGTGTGGTTATTCCATTTAAGTATGTTTATGTCCCAAGTTACCTTTATAAGTTATGTGTTCTTTATATGGGTTTTATGGTAATATTTTGGTTACAAAAAGGGTAAGTAATGATCTTTTATTCAGTGAAGAGTATTTATTACTTCGTAAAGGTGAAAAGTATTACTTTGGTTAAAGTATTCATGGTTTACTTGTTGTTTTGAAAAACTAACAGTTTTACTTCTTTTTGTATCCCTTATTGAGCTTTTTATGTTCATCCCAAGTTTTTGAAATGTTTTTTATATAACATAATGTGGAATAGGGTCAAGGATGGGATCAAGGAAAATTCATGTTGTCTTAAACATGGAACTAGACGTGACTTTTTTTTCAACAGTTCATGTTTTGTAAAAAAATGGATACTGGGTAGAAGTTTATACTTTGTAATATTTTGAAATTTAATAGTTATGGCCTAACTATCTAAAACTCTAAACCTGAAAAGATCCTCAATGTGAATTATTCATTTAATTTAATATTATGTAATGTTTTAAGGCTGGGTCCTTATAGTTGGTATCAGAGGTCGGTTTAGACAACTTTAGAGGATAGGGTGTTATCTAAGCATAAGTGACATAACAATAATGGTTAGCATATTAGAAATAGTCTTAGTTATTTTGAATGAGTTTAAGATAACATGAATAAGTATTTACCCTCCTCATAATATATTATATGATGATTTTACTGATATACTCACACTAACCTTTATGGTTTTAGTAATCGACTGGATCTAGCAGGAACCAAAGTAATAGTGGATGTGAAGAAAATGGTGATAGTTTTATGAATAAGAAATTGAAGAAAATGAGAGATGCAATGAGAACTCTTGTGGTTATTCTCAACCAACTATCTGGATTCATGATTTAAAACATGAAACTTGGTGATTTTTATAAGGCATCGTATATTCAAGAAACAAATCCATACGGAATTTCAGGTAATAATCATAAAGGTAAGTATGTTCAAAAACATATGTGTCAAGGATGTGGAAATAAACACCTAAGAAAATGCTTAAAAGGGACGGGAATGTGCTATTGATGTGGGAATGAAGGTCATAAATCAAGAACCTTCCATAGAAAAAGGAAGCATCCAGTTGACTCTAGGAAAGGGAAAGAAGTTATTTCTAAGGGATCAATTGAATGTTTTAATTGTGTTGTGCATGGTCATTATATAAACAGGCGTCCTACGAAGATGTTTCAGGAATGGTATCATCAGGATCGTACAAATATTTGTTTACCAATACCTAATTCCATTCCGATTGAGGATGAAGAAACTGACAACGACCAATGAAAGGTATGGATTATTTCTTAACATATCTTTTGATATTATTGAATCTTGGGATATGATTCATGATTCTGTATATAAGAAAGAAGTATTTCAGAATAAGTTGAAAATGAATGGTTAATGGATCATGAAGAATGTTAAATGTGTAAGAAGTCGACATATAAGGGATTCAAGAGTTACGGTAGATTTTAGGATGGTGAAATGCTTATAAGTATTAAGGCTATTTTGATGATGGGAATTACATTAGAAGACTTTTTATAGTATATGTAAACCTAAAGTTTGATATATGAAAATTTTATTCAAGGAATAATTATCTTTTATTTTGTGGATATAGTTATAAAGAACCATTTCGGTTTATATGATCCTTGAATTTGAGGAAATTATAGGTTAATACATTTTTTTTGGGATTCAAAATAAATGTTATTATAAAACCTTCATAGTTAAAATATGCTATAGTTATTTTTGATAAATTTATCTCTTTTTGGGAATGTTATAAAATTATATAGTTTTTGAAAAGAGACAACACACAGACCGTGTGAAAACTTGTCGCGTCGGATGAAGCTATGGGAATTGAACCCACAACCAAAGTGCGACTGGTATTTATCATCAACCACTGGACTACGTGAAGTCCCTGGTAAGTTTGACTAATTATTTTATGTTATATGATTTTATGAATCCATAATAAGTTTATCTTGGGTTATCTATGTAAATTATTAACCTAAAATGGAGAATATTTGATTAGGTTAATTTCTTTTCAATATGAGATTTTAAGAGTAACTGATGTTATTTGGAGATAAATGTTAATATTTATCTTGGAAGAATATATGATTAAATCCTTCTGAGATTTGGGTTTCAATCATAGTTTGGATTACTTTCAATAATTTTAAGGACAACTTTTTATTGAATGTTCTTTGTTGAACTTTGGGTTTTGTTAGACAAATTTTGGTGATTAAGAGTAGTTTTTCATTATGTAAAAGTTTATCCTTTTAGGGGATTATCTGATCTTGTACAAAACATTTTGGTTTTAGTTAATATCTAAAGACAAGGGAAATATATAGTTCATCTTTTTTGGATTATTTAATTCTCTCAAAGTTGAGTATAGCACTTTTAATGTAAAAAAAATTCATCCTGAATACTCATCGTTTGGAGAAAATATGAGTTTGTGTTAGAAATCTAGTAAAAGATGAATGTCTACATGACACATAAGTATATTTCCTTATGTTTTTAGTTTATCTCATAAATAAATTCCTCAATGAAAAGTAACTTAAAACAAAAACCTTGTCTATTAACTTTTCCTACTAGGGAATCAAATACTGTTTAACCCATCACAAGTTTGTGAATTTCTGGTGGTTAACTTTCTCCTAATCATGTTTTCTATCACTCTCCATCAGAACATGAAGGTTTTTTTTCTCCTCCATATCCATTTTTTTAGGGAATCATAGTATCTTTTGTCTAGGGTAACCTTTTTACTTCTCTTCCTTTATTTTAAAGTGATAGTTTTACTTACTCTTTTTTTCGATATGGGGCTTTCAATTAAGTTCCCGAGCCCAATTTTTAAATTGCGAGGACGCAATTCCCAAAAGGGGGGACGGATGTAACATCCTGGATAAATGAAGAATATGAAATTTTCATATTTATTAATATTTTTTAATTAAATATTAATGTTACTTTAAATGGGTTTCTATGTTTGATAGCATACCTGATACGCAACAACGGGTTTCTTTGAAATCTTACGTTGAACACTAATAATATAATATTATTATTTTAAATGGTAGTTGACTCCTAGATGTTGTATTGGAGGGAATGAATAAAACTAAATACAATATTATTATACATGTTTGTTAAAAGTATTTACATTTATCCAATAAAATTTAGAGGCTTAAAATGCGAATGAATCTAATTTTAAGCATAATTTACATTAAAAGGCTGATTTACCGCCTTTTAATGGAAAACTATCATTAAATATAATTTTTTCGCTTTAATAAATTCTATTTGACCAAATAAAATATTTATTTAGAATGGGGACATCAAAATTTACTTTGTGAAAAATTTTGGAATTTTTCTGATAAAGTTCATTTTCTAATGAATAGTGAAAAATATTGTCTTTTAATTCAAATCTGTGTTTTAATCTAATTTATTTATATGGTTAGATTATCTTTTTAATTTGTTTTAATGTATAATTAAAATATATTTTTACCATTTAATCCAATTTTGGTCATTGGAATTAATTTCACTTTGAAATTGGATATAAACAAGTGTCAATTTTTGATAGTTATTATTTATTAAAAACATGCTATTTGTTTTGATAACGGTAATTAATTTTAAAATTAATTAATGCCACTTCTATGTTTTGAATTTGGAAAAATTGAAAATATTTTTGAATTCAGAATATCAAATATATCTTAGGATTAATTTTTGGTATTTTTCTGAAAAACTTCAATTTTTGATGAATAGTGAAACCACTTAGTGGTAGTTAAAAAAAACTGATGTTTTCATTTAAATAAAATTTTACCACTTCTGTGAATTGAATTTCTAAAATCTGACATACATGTTTGTTATCAAGAATTAAAATGTGGTTCATTAAGATGAAAATAATTTTTGGTGAATAGTAACTTTTGACTTTTATTTACCGCGTTTAAAGGTAAATAGGTTAATTCAAGGTAAAAAGAATAATATAATAATTCAAAATTACCTTAACAATTTTCCAAAACTTATTTGTTGAGTCATTAACGACCATGGGCATCTTTGGGTAGATTTTTGGACCCCATTGAGCCACTTGGGTGTGATAATGACAATTTAGATTAATTAATTTAATGTAAAGACTAAATTGATATTAAAAAAAATATTTTAGTAATTAATTTTTATATGGTGTTATATAAGTCATATTTTAGACTAAAAATATTCATTGTAAAGATAAAAATATTTCCTACATCATGGTATTTTTTTATAATTTTTAGACAACCAATAAATTAAATTATTTATGACATAATAATGATGCAGTATTTACCTCGTTAATAAATCATTTAAATAAATAAGATTATAATGATTACAATAATATCCAAAACATGTCAAATTCTGATTGGATGATTTTATTTCTACCATGAGTCATCTTATATTAATCTTTAATTATTTTTGGACCATTAAAAACTGAATATAATTATATAATAAAATAATAGTTTCACACTTTCCTAAAGATCCCCTCCTCCCCCTTATAAAAGGAGACCACTTATAACCAATTCCTCACACCTTTCAAGCCATTTGGATCGTCCAACCTCTACCCAATTAATCTTCCTACATCCCTCTCCTCCCCCTAGAAGCCTTATCGTAGGCATAAGGCACTTCAAGAAGTTCTTTTGGTTCAAACCAAAGGAAGTTACCCAAATTAAAGGTAACAGTTTCTCTTAAAATATTTTTCTTTTATTTTACTTCTCTGACCCCTAAACTCTTTTTATTCCTTTCTTTTCTAACAAAATCAGTATCCTCAATATACTAGGATTTTTTAATGATACGTATTCGAGCTATACTTACACACACCTCCATCTAATGTATGAAGAACATAATGTTTCTGTGGATGGAAAACTAACGCCTCACGAAACGATGATTGTTCAAATATCTCCAACTGCCTCTCATGGTGGCCATTATGATGGCATTTTATTTATATATGATATATATTATGTTTATTTTTTCTTTATTCTTCTGTATTTTCAATTTATAGCATGCCTTTATGGTTTCCATAGTGGGTAAATATGATAATCTCATTTGAGGAAGTGCAGACTACCGCCCCTTAAAGTGATTTGATTAGTTAATGCCTTATGTGGGATGTATAAAGGATGGATTTAATGATATTATATATCATATTATAATGGAATTATAATATACCTATGTATCATTATTTTTTATTTCTATTAAAATAAAAAATAGAAATGAAAGTAGCGTTCATGCGTACGTACGGCTTACCGTCTCCATGAACGGTGCATTTCATTTCTTACCTATAAATGTTATGTACTATTATAAATACATGTATATACTGGATATATATTATATATATGATATCCAAATCATGAATATCATTCTGGATATAATTAACCATTGACTACATGAACAACATGTGATTATAAGAAGTCAATTTTTTACTCCAGTACCAAATATCGACAAAATGGACGTTATTAACTTAAATGATTACATAATGTTTATAACATGGTAATAAGTGATATAAAAGGAATAATAAACTTGAAAAAGGTTCTTAAGAAAGTAGAAATTAACTTTAGTTTATTATTCAGGAGATTAAAGAATGATCAAGTCAAGTCGGACACGAGGTAAGGGATCCGACCTCTCTCTTTCTTTTCAAGTACTCTATTTTATGTCATTTCATTTATGCTCCATGTTATTATGTTTTAGGATGTTATTTTATATTCACCATAATTTAATTTTTATTTTTATATTATTAGATACCCCCTATTACTCTCATTAATTCATTTTAATAATTTTTAAGAGGCGTCGTTAGGCTGCCGAATTTTTGTAAGGGATTTTCTTATCTCACTTTTAATTCTGTGATATTTCCATTGTTCTCCACTTATTAATTTCATGTGGTGTATTTTGTACTACCATTTGATATATATTATCATTATTATAATTATATTCATTTTATTATGTGATTAATTTTGTGGTTACTAACGTTTTTTCATACGACTCAGTTGATTACAACGTGGTAAAGGGTTTCGTCTCACTTTTTATTCCGGTGAGATTCATGATATATTTGCCACTATTTCCTTTTGTGTGGTGTATTAATGCCCATTATTGTAGTCTTTATGTAATATAATTTCATTTATTAGTATTTATATCTTCATTTTATAATCCTTCCTTCATGTGGCATATGTTTTGTAAGTTACCAAATCAGTAAGGGAACTATTCACCCTCCTCTTTATAAAGACTTATTTTTGTTATGTCTTTTAATTTACATCTTATTATGTTGGGATATGTTCTTATATATCCTTATTTATGTAAAATTTATATCCAAGTTATGATATTTCCTTTTTTTATCTCATCAACTCATTTTCTTAATTTTAAAGTGACGTTGTTAGGCTGTCGAAATTTTACAAGGGGACCTCTTAACCCAATTTTAATTCTTTGGGTTCAACTTGTACTCATTGAATATGTCATCTGATGAATATGTGTGAATGAACTCTGATTTTTTTACACTTAATATCCACTTATATTGGGTGTATTTATATTTTTCACACATAATTATGTGATTGATTTATCCTTAATTTAAGGATACCATATTTATAAGGGATTATCTCAATTTACATTTCCATTAAGATTTTATTGTTGTTATGCACCAATTCACTCTTATATGGTGTATATACTGTCCTTTGACATATTATATCATGAATCCCTTTATTCTCATGATATTATAAAGTTTTGATTAAATGTTATTCCGCAATTATTTGTATTCAAGAGTCTCTCATTTTGTTAAGAAGTCTTTAAAAAAAATATCATTTTTAAATCTTTTAAATATTTATCATTCTAAATATTTATCTTTAATATCCATGTTTTAAAAATTGTTTTGAGTATTTATTTATATGGACATTAATGTTTTAAAATTATAATTCCATTAAAATATTCAAATTGGTATGGGACACTTTGATTCAAAAATCCTTTTTTTAAATGGTTTTTGAAGATGGATTGATTATTTCAATATCTTGAAATTACTTCTTGTGATTGAAAATTAAATGTTATTGGTGAAATTTTTATATTTTCAATATTTTATGTGTTATGATGGTACTTGGAAATTTGACGTGTGATTATGTGATAAATCATATGATGGGTGGTGTCGTGAATACAAGGATGGGTGGTTACGTTATAACCTCCAATGCATTGGGTATGGAAGTTGGTCTTATGGCTATTCCATTTAGTGATATGTGTGGAAGTTGACCGTATGTTTATTCCATTTAAGTATGTTTATGTCCCAAGTTACCTTTATAAGTTATGTGTTCTTTATATGGGTTTTATGGAAATCTTTTGGTTACAAAAGGGTAAGTAATGATCTTTTATTCATTGAAGAGTATTTACTACTTTATAAATGTGAAAAGTATTACTTATGTTAAAGTATTCATGGTTTACTTGTTGTTTTGAAAAACTAATAGTTTTACTTCTTTGTGTATCCCTTACTGAGATTTTTATGCTCATCCCAAGTTTTTGAAATGTTTTTTAGAGGACATAATGTGGAATAGGGTCAAGGATGGGATCAAGGAAAATTCATGTTGTCTTAAACATGGAACTAGACATGACTTTTTTTTTCAAGAGTTCATGTTTTGTAAAAAAATTGGATACTGGGTACAAGTGTCTACTTTGTAATGTTTTTAAATGTAATAGTTATCGCCTAAATCTCTAAAACTCTAAACCTGAAAAGATCCTCAATGTGAATTATTCATTTAATTCAATATTATGTAATGTTTTAAGGTCGTGTCCTTATAAAATCTACACTTGATTCCTACAATGCAAAGATAGTGCATTGCAGATCTATTTCCAAATCCATAAATGAATAAATAATTCCATCAAGTTAATTCTTATTTAATTAAATTAATTATGAATAATATGTGATGATCCTCTCTCTCTGATTCCTATGTGATTCATGTTGTCTATATTCTTTGATTAAATTTCATTGAACATGGTATCTATTTTTGTGTAGATCTTAGATTGACCATTGAACATGGCAAAAGGAAATTTTGGGTGTCACTCATCGCACACTTCCACTATGCCTGGAACATATATATTCCCATGATGGAATTTCGTACAATGTATGGACACTATGAATTTAGAGTGATGCCTTTTGGTCTTACTAATTCCCACACTATCTTTATATACTTAATGAATAGAGTCATTAGAGAATATCTTGATCAGTTTTTGGTAGTATCTATAGACTATAATCTTATATATTCAAAGACTAAGGAAGGTAAGGAAGATCACTTGAGGATTGTGAAGGTTATAGGTGCAACGGAATCATGTGACGGTTCATTCCCAACTTTGATTTTTGTCATGATCAATGATTAATCAAATATTTACATGATGATAAATTTCATGATTAATGGAATTATGTCGAATAATATAGACAAAAAATAAAATTTTGTAACCAAAGAATAGGATCATCACATATTATTTATAATTAATTTTAGCAATTAAATAATTGACTTGTGATAATTTCTTTCTTCGTTGATAGATATGACAAAATATATATATCGTACCATCATTTCATTATAGGAATCTGGATTAGATTCCCTCTAACAGTGATCCACATATGTTCCAAAAATCTTTGAACATCTTCATAGGAATCTCTGGGTGATAGCACATAAAATCCTATCACTTGTGTCGTTCGTCTTTGATCACCCTGACAATCGCATCCAAATGATTCTATTTGATCTCTCTTTGACTTGAGAGTGGAAGGTAGAGGAAATCACTATTTTTTATTGGGAGAGTTTTTAGAGAAGGGATCTCTATAGGGCTTCGATATGATTCTCTGGATTTTGTTGTGCACAACACAAAATGAATTGGCTCTCTTAAAAATAATATAATTGGGTTTATATACTGCTACGGTTATAAATAAATAATTTCACAACTTCTCTTTATTATTTATTTAATCCATGTATAACCCCATGTCTATAATAATAATATTTTTATTATTTCCTGACATATTCTAAACTCATGAATTAAATTAAATATTATTTATTTAAATAATATTCAATATATATTATTTATTATCAGGCTATTAAAATCAGTCCTAAATTCCTCCATAACATTTATCAGGCCTTGAATAATAAATATTTATTTAATAAATAAATATCACTACATTATTCTCTAATAAATAAATAATTATTATATCCACTAGATAGAAAATAAATATTCATTAAATTATCTGCTTAATTAATATTCTCTCGAATAACTAGTGATGGAATATATGTGATCATGAAAATGTGAATAATTATTGTACCACATACAGGAATAATACTTATTCAACATGTTAAAGAATAAATAATAATATTTTATTTGACTGAGATTCTATATACACTTATTGTGTGACCCACTAGGGCTCTTTCTCATTGGCACTTGGTGAAGTAGCCTAAAGTTTAAGTTTAGTATCTAGCAACATGACAAGTCGCCCATAGAGAAAGAAGTTAATACCACAATGACATAATACCTCATACGGATGATTAATATGTAATATAATCCCTTTATCATGATATCTCTAATGAAGAAGGTTTCATGTGGGTGCCATCAAACTATGTGCTCAATGTCTCTTTCTTTGACTTTATGGAAATTGAACTTGCCTATATAACATCATATTCATGGATTTATTTAGGGTATATCATTTCCATAAAAAGGCCTAAGACATCAACTTCTATTAAATAACATAAGGGGAAAATTTTATCTCACGTTATTCATTAATGAAATATTGTTCAGGATTCACCCAACATTCTTACCTCACCGAAAACATATTTCATCATGGTTTTCTTCAATTCATCAAAGTAAATGACTTATAACACTCATTAAAAATAATATTAAAGTATAAGGACTAATACAAACATATGTGGATAAGAAGATCCAATGACACATATAAATGTCAATTTCCTACTTTTGGATATCATTCTCATAATATCCTACACTATATATTACCAAGGGTGTCCACCATGAGAAGGTGACTCGAAGTCCAATGAGTCTCCAACCCTGATAGCTTATATCATTTTTCTCCCTCAAATGATATCAACCAGTTATAGAACATATTTTTAATAATACTATCGTGGAACTTCTGGGTTCTCATAATAGCAGGGAACTGCTATGACCTTTTTGTGTGACAGCTACTCTTAGGGAATTATCACATACCATGTTATGCATAAGAAAAATCTTGATTTGATAAGAAGATTGTCAATATTAAAAACTATGAATATAGGTTATCATAAAGTACACAGAAGTTGGTTCTAAGGCACCAACTCTAATAAAATTTCACTTGAACTACATACAAATGATAACGACCTTCATTCCTCTAGCTCTCACATGATACTCATGCTTCTTCTAAGATAAGCCTTTAGTAAAGGGGTCTGCTACATTTTTCTGTGTGAATTATTCTTATAGTAACTTTACCATATTGATAAAAATCCCTAAATATGTGATACTTTTAGAGCATGTTCTTTTTCTGTTGGTGTGACCTTGTCTCTTTTTCAAGATCCACTAATATAGTATTATCACAATGCAATGTGATAGGGTATTTACTTCTAGGTACCACATCAATATTTTGGATAGATTTTTATATCCAAATAAATTCCTTAGATGCATCAAAAGTTGTTATATACTCATATACAACTTTAGAATCAACGACACCTAGAATCTTTGAACTCTTCCAGATCATAGCTACTTTTTTGAGATAGAAAAAATAACTTGATTGCATCTTCAGATCATTATGATCTATTTGAAAACTAGCATTATTATAACCCCTGATTATCAGCTCCTCATCTCCTCCATACACCATGAACATATCCTTAGTTATTCACAGATACTCAAGGATAGCCTTAATAGTATACCAATGAAATTTTCCTAGAAATTTTTGATATTTTTCAACCATTCTAAATGAATAGGAAACATTAAATCTAGTACATAACATTTCATACATTATTAATCCTATCACTAAAGCATATGGGATATTACTCATTATCTCTTTCTCCTATTTTTTCTAAGGACATGATTTATTATAAATATGTATACCATATGACACTGGAACCAATACCCTCTTTGATTGTTCCATACTAAATTTCTTTAGTATCTGTTCAATGTATGTACTTTGACTTAGTCCAAGAAGCCTCTTAGATCTATAAAAATGATTTTCATCCCTAGAATATAGGCTAATTCACCTAAATCCTTCATGGAAAAACACTTGTTTAACTAGTTCTTAATAGAATTTAAGACCATTATATCATTTACAATAATAAATATTTCATCAACATATACTACTATGATTGTAAGATCCCAAGATTCTCTGGATTCATATCGGACATGTTTTTAGGTACTTTTCGTTGTTTTTAAGTACCTTAATTTGGATTTATGTTTTCAGGTGCATTTGGGAGGGGTTTTAAGAAAGTTTAAGGATATGTGGCCCTGCACAGTTTGCGCATAGTTTGATAAACTGAGTGCCTAAACCTAGTTAATCATGTGACTCTAGATAGAGAGGTCTACATGATTAGCGCATAGTTTCCCTAATCGTGTGTGTGGTTTTAGTTCTTCTAAAAATTATTTTAAAATTTTCCTGAACCCTTAAACCAACCCTATTTCGACCTAGGCTCAGGCTTGATGTATTTTGGACAATCCCAAATCTTTTTGTACGGGTTCCAAAGTTGTTCGACCTCTGTTCTTCAAGATTTAAAGCCTGAATTGAAGATCCTCTCTTCTTCTGATAAGTGGATCTCATCCTAATGGTTATCCTCTCTCTTTACTTAATATTTTGGAGGATTTTATTCCCTATGTCTTTATATATACACCTAATTGGTGAGATCTATATCTAGGATTGTATATCTAGATCTAGATTGATAAGATCTTGATATCATGATCTTGATTTAGGGATTTAGATCTGAAACTTTTTCTATGTTGTTGTGCTACTTAATTTTAAGGATTTACATTGGGAAAACCTCTATCAATGAACCGAGTTGGGTGGTCTAAATCTAATTCCCATAATAGTGAATTTTATTTTTATATGAAAGATTTTATAATTTCTAACATCCTTTAGAAAATTTTTTCCTTGAATTGGGTTAATTATAATGACCCATTTGTTTTATCGAAGCTTTCTCCAAATAGTTGATTAATTGGGGAATTAATCATGAGACTAAGGGGATTCCCTATTAGATAATTAATTTGTGGAAATTGATTATAAGAGGTTTGGGTGGTAATCTTGATAATTATTTGCGGGATTAATTATGAGATATTGAAATGGATAAGTTGAGATAATTAATTGTGGATTAATTACATGCCTTTAATTGTGTGCTATAGATAATTAATTGTGGGGTTAATTATGAAAATTTTAGATTAGAATGACATAATTAATTCTGGAAAATTAATCATGGAATATGAATTGTGTATTGATTAATTAATTAATTAATTAATTAATGGTGTAAATCACTTAGTTAATTATTGAGTTAACTAATGGAATGGATGTGTTTAACTAATTGTTCAATTAGTATTGGGATTGGGGTGGATAATTAATTGGTAAATTAATTGTGTGATAAATAATGGGAACATGGTCATTCTAAATTGATATGTAAAAATGGTAACATGATCATCATACTTATGAGTAAAGATAATGGGAACATGTTCATTATAAATTGAGAAGTATACATGGTAACATGGTCATTATAATTATGAGTAAAGAGAATGGGAACATGGTCATTCTATTGAGGAGTAAGAATGGTAACATGGTCATCTTACTTATGTTTGTGAAATTGGAAACTTTAGAAATGTGTCTTATAAATGTAAAATTAAAGAATGGAAATAATGGAACTCTTAGTTATGGACTCGCATGATAATATTCAAACTCGAGCATGAGTAAAATAAGGTACTGAGATATCATAGCACCTTGAATACTTCTAGTTTCAGCTAGAAGTGGGTATTAAGATATGGTATTACCGAGGGAACACTTCGGGCTCTAGTATGAGATGAAGTTAGTATTGAGGTACAGGTATCCTTGGGAATCCTGTAGTTAATGTAGTTAGATAAGAATAACTAAAAATGTGATAAACTATTTATTATTTCATTTTACTTATTTCCTTATAGAAATATATTCACTATATTTTGATTGGAATTATTTTAGATATTGTTGGTGGTGTCCTATTGAGTGGTACTCACACCCTATTCAGACTGCCTGATCAGTACCCAAATAGATTATATTGTTTCAAGACTGGATAAAGGAAAAGGCTTTGGGATAGGTGGATAATTGGGGATAGATCTTGGAGGAGGGAACCAAACATAGTTTGGGACCCCTTTGGGGATTCGTAGTGTCTTTAATTTTAATTTCATTATAGACACCTGACACTCATATTGGCATTGTATGTTTTTCTTTTCAGTTGATTATTTTATTTAATGTTTGTTTATCATGTGAAATGAGTCTTTTTCTAGTTATATATATGCTTCCAATATTGTTTATTTTCTTACATTGGTGTTTTACTCTGATAAAAGAGGGTATAGTCTCCCCATTAATGACTTATCAGACCCTCGCTTCTAGCCGACAGCCTCTAGTGTACGGGGAGGCATGCTTGAGGCCATGTGACTAACCAGCTCGGGGCACCATCAAGTGTCACCCAGGTCGGGACATTACAAAGTTGTATCGGAGGAGGTTTTATTTCTTCTTCTTTTGTATTACTATTTTGGGAAAGGTAGACAAAAGAATATGAAGATTTGGTGCTTGGTAATGATCTCGTTCATGGGAGTTACAAACCCATGTATGGAGGAAAACCCAATTACTCGGGGTGGGATTATTGTTATTATTGTGTGTTGTTATAGTTGAATGTTATTTCACCTTGGGAAAAACACATATGGTGTGATGTGATTATCATTTCTGAGAATTTTTAGTATTGATTCATAGACCAGAATGGAACGAGATCTGAGTCTACATGCATCATTCTAAGAACTAAAGGTTATTGTGACATGCCTCATTTTAGGTATGCATGAGGAAACGGGTTGTGGGTAAGTTGTTGAACTTGAACTACATTCCTTATTATGAGATTATAATGAAAATGGTACCTAACTTGAATTGATAAAGATTTTAAAATAATGAAAAATTAGAATAACTGGGTGTCTAAATGAGAAACTTGTTTATGATAGTGTTTTTACCCTTGTTAACCAAAACCTTGGTGTAGGATGGTTAAGGGTAGAGATATCACCTCGGTTTTGACTCTGTGGTGAGGTGGGGGGAACGTATTATTTTTATTATTATTTCCTCTTACGTAAATGTTATAAGGTTGTGTTACGAGGCCTAAGATGTGTGTTTGGATTTTTGGAGAGTATTCCTCCATGACTCTTATTGAGGGGACGATTGAGGGGCATTCCTAGGAATGTATTTCTAGTTAAGGAACCAGAGGCATTGATCATTCCAGCTAAAGATAATGGGGAGTAGTTTTGATAGAAATTTACTCACTTCATGAAATTCCTGGAAATAGACCAAGGGAGGTTTGTGAAAAAGTATTTCTAAGTTTACAAGGGAG
This sequence comes from Viscum album, assembly GCA_963277665.1. NCBI lineage: Eukaryota > Viridiplantae > Streptophyta > Magnoliopsida > Santalales > Viscaceae > Viscum > Viscum album. Next base: position 368,851,287 of record OY728160.1, on the reverse strand, counting down.
TTTCTATTGCAGCACACTCTGACTTTTACTAGAGAGGGTGGACCTGAGGGAGCAGAATTATGGGTTGAGTATATAGAGACAACACTTGACCATTTAGAGACTCCAACTGAGAGGAGGGTCTATTTGGAAACTTATATGCTATGGATATCAGCTAAGCACTGGTGGTATATTTAGACATTAACTAGATAGACTAATGGTATGTTATAGAAGGACTTCTTGGATAGTTTCTTGGATCACTTTTATCTAGAGATACTGATACAAAATAAAGTTGTTGAGTTCATGTATTTGACATAAGGGAGAATGTCAGTAATGGACTATACTGGAAACTACATAGATTTTCAATTCTTTTCTACAACTTTAGTAGGAGATGAGGTAGCTACAGAAAAACACTTTTAGGATGGACTTAAGTGTGAGATTAAGACCCAGGTGAATATCTTTAGGCTGAAAAAGTTTATGGAAGTGGTGTATTAGGCTCTTATAGTTGAATATAACCTGAGGGAGGCTTCCAATACTAGACAGGTAATTGTTACTGGATGATCAAAAGGTGAAACTTCTGAGAGTAGGAATCCCCGTTATAAAAAATGTATCAAAATTAGTGGAAAGTAGAGTACTAAAACAGAAGGTTCAGTTGGATAGGACCCTACTGGGGTGATATATCATTATTTTGGTAGTCCAAGACACTATTTTTGACATTATTACTAACCATAAGTAGAGTTTCAAACTCTCATTAAGGTCAAACATATAGAAAAATTCTGAAGGTCGCACTAACAGACCGGTACTGAAGGATAAGTTGGGTAGATTCAGAGTGTGGGAAGAGAATCTTCTAAACCATATCGGTCTAAAAGTTGTTGTTTTATTGGATGAGGTGGTAGATGTAGTGTAATTGGTGATTTTGGAAAAGATATCCTATATCAGTAGAGTGGTGCTACTCAGGGGAGTCAAACCGCATCACAAGGAAGCGGGGAAACACAATTATATATAGTACAGCCTGCACTTGTGGATAGCGATGTTGGACCATTGATAATGAGAGGTAATATTCTAGTAGATTATACATTATCTAGTTCCTTTTTTTATACTAGTTCCTCTCATTCCTTTATATCTCCAAAAAAATTAACGGTTTGAGCCTAGCGGTGGAGGTTATGAGCGGGAAAATAACTATAGATAAACCATTGGGAGTACGATCTATATATATCTATCTATGAAAGTAATGTTTTCTATAGATTTGGGAATATCATTTCCTATGGGTTATTTATTTTTATTCATATAAAGGTATTTAACCTAATTATCGGTATGGAATGACTAGTTGCATACCAATACCACATCGATTATTACTATAGGAGAGTGACCTTTGTGTCACCTAATAGTGACCAGTATATTCATCATAGAGAGTGGGATATCCAATTAGTCCCAGCAGGTCTAATTACTCAGCAACTAGGAGAGCTCATATCCCAAGTTTCTATTCTTTTATTGGATGATGTGGGTGTTGGGAAATATGTCCTTTCACCATTAGTGAAACTATTTCATAATGTCTTTCCTGAAGACTTATCAGGGATACCACCTGAGAGATATGTGGAATTCACTATTGAGATCATGTCAAAGGTTGAGTCATTATCTATTCCAGCATACAGAATGGCACTGAGTATGATTCAAGATCTTAAGAATAAGTTGGAGGAGTTTCAGGATAAGGTATTTATCCCTCCAATTACGCCGCCTTGTGGATCACCTGTTTTTTCACAAATAAGGCTGATGGGAGTTTATGCTTATGTGTCGATTATATGAAGTTGAAAAAAATAACTATGAAGAACCGATATCCTCTTCCTCATATCGATGATCTTTTTGACCAATTGAAGGTATCTTGTGTGTTCTCAAACATCAATTTGAGATTAGGGTATCATCAGTTAAGAGTACGAACTTCTGATATACTAAGGACTACTTTCAAAAGTAGGTATAGCCTTTATGAGTTTTTCGTAATTCCGTTTTGGTTGAAAAATGATCCAGTAGTGTTCATGGATTTTATGAACAGGAACTTTCATATGTATCTAGATCAGTTCATGGTGGTTTTGTGGATAAAATCTTGGTGTACTCTAAGACTCATGGTGATCATTCCCAACATCTTGACATCATCCTAACTGAACTGAGAGAGCATCGGCTATAGGCCAAGATATCTAAGTATCAGTTTTGGATTGACTAGGTACACTTATTGGGGCACATCATCTCAGAGGAAGGTGTGTCAGTGGACACAAAGAAGGATTAGGTAGTGGTTTCTTTGGAGCAGCCCAATAATGTTTTTGATATTCGAAGATTTTTGGGATTAGCTGGATATTATAGGAGATTCATCAAAGAATTTTCCCATTTGGTAGCACCACTTTCAGGATTGACCAAAAATTTGGTAAAGTTTGGATGGTCAAAGGATAATGAGGGAGATTTTAAAGAGTTGAATAATCGTTTAACATCAGCACCAATTTTGATCATACCTGAGTCAGGTGAGGATTATATGATTTATTATGATACTTTTGGGATTAGACCTAGAGCTATGACGATGCTAGAAGATTGAGTTATAGCGTATGGGTCTCGGTAGTTGAGGCCTCATGGACAGAATTACCATACATAAGACCTCAATTTGGAAGCATTAGTATATGTTGTGTTGGTGACACTATCTTTTGGGAGAAAATTTTATAGTTTATATAAATCATAAGAGCTTGAAGTATATATTTTCACAGCTTTATTTGAATCTTTAGTAGTGGATATGGGTTGAGTATATGTAGTCCTTCGATTTTGAACTAGTATATATGCCCGGGAAAAAAATAGTGTGGCTGATTCCTTGAGCAAGAAAACTTTGACTTAGATGGTATAGGATCTGAGTGAAAAGTGAAATATAATGACCATACTGGCAGAAATTCATGTAGTGGTTCAAGAGATTCAAGAGCATATGACTCTGGGTTTAATTGTAGTGAAGTCTACACTTTTGAGATAGATCAGGGATAGATAGTATTAGGATCCAGAGTTATTATCCTTGATGGAAAGTTTTGAAGGTGGGGAGATGTATTCAGAATGATTGATAGATGAGGATGAGATCATTTATGTGAATAATTGAGTTGTTGTGCCTACGAGCATGCGAGAGGATATCATGTTGGAATTTCATTCCTTGAAATGAGTGGTTCATCTGGGTGTAACCAAAATGTACCATGAACTACGATGAAAATTTTGGTTTACAAGGATGAAAAAAGAAGATTGCAGGGTTTGTGACAAGATACTACACTTTTCAACAGGTGAAGGAAGAGCATCAATGACCTGGAAGTTTACTAAAAATGTTGCCTATTCTGAAATAGAAGTGGGACGACATGACCACGGACTTTGTGGTGGGTCTTCCAAAGATTATCAGGAAGAATGATTCTATTTGGTTCATTGTGTATCAAATGCCAAAGGTAGATCATTTCTTTCCTATAAGAGAAACCTTTATAGTAGAGTAGTTGGGATAATTGTACATTCAAGAGATAGTCCATCTTCATGGAGTGCCACAGAATATAGTTTCAAATCATAATTCACACTTTACTTCATGCTTCTGGAAGGTCTTGAAGAAAGTTCTTGGCACACATGTATTATTGAGTATGGATTTCCACCCACAGATAGACAGATAGTTAGAACGTATTATATATGTTCTTGAGGATATTCTATGGGCATGTGTTCTTGACTTTGGTGAATCTTGGGAAAAGCACTTGGATTTAGTGTAGTTCGTGAATAATAATAGTTATTAGGAAACTATACAAATGGAACCATATGAGGATCTTCTTGGTAGGCCATATAGATCACCTCTATGTTGGATGGAGGATGGTGATTCATAGTTTTTGGGACCGAGTCTCATGCAGGAGACATCTAAGAATGTGAAATTGATTTAGAAACATATGGCTATGACTCAGACTAAACAAAAGTTGTATGCTGACAAACAGAGACAACCCCTAGAGTTTGAAGAGGGTGATAATGTGTTCCTTTGGGTGTCCCCTAGGTTGGGTCACCACAAGATATGGAGGTAGGGAAAGTTGTCACCCAGGTTTGTTGGAACCTTTGAGATAGTGGAGAGAATTGGATCAGTGGCATACCGACTGGCTCTTCTACAGAGATACAGTGTTATGCATGATGTTTTCCATGTATCATAACTTTAGTGGTATTATCCCAACCCTTCTCATTTTTTCAATGTGGATGTGTTTGACCTTGAGATAAATTCATCATATGAGGATCATCTTATATGTGTTTTATATCATAGTGATAAAGTGTTACAAGGAAAGACTTTGTCGATAGTTTGTGTGTTATGGAAACATGGAAGTTTACAAGAGGAAACATGGGAAAGAGAAGCATATATGAGGTCTCAATGGCCCAATATTTTTGTCTCAGAATCTTAAAAAGGAATAGAAGTGCAGCTTGAGGATGAGATATTATAAGTTGGGGAGATTTTAAGATCACGACCTCCTCTGGAGTCATCTCAGGCACGTTTTCAGGTATTTTTTGTTGTTTTTAAGTACCTTAATTTGGAGTTATGTTTTGGGATGATTTTGGGTGGGTTTTTAAGAAAGTTCAAGGATAGGGGGATGTTCATAGTTTGCACATAGTTTGAAAAACCTTTCACCTAAACCTAGGTAACTGTACAACCCTGGATAGAGAGGTCTTCATGGTTAGCACATGGTTTCCCTAACCATACGCCCCTTCAGAGAAAAATGTATGCGTGGTTTTATTTCTTCTGAAATTTTTTAAAAAATTTACTCGAACCCAGGAAACACCCCCATTTCAACTTAATCTCGGCCTTAAAATATTTTGTATGCTCCCAGATATTTCTAGAGGGGTTTCAAGGTCATTAAACCTTCATTCTTCAATATTCAAAGCATAAATTGAAGATCTTCTCTTCTCCTGGTAAGTGGATCTCATCCTGATGCATATCCTCTATCTTTCCTTGGTCTTTTGGAGGAGTTTATTCCATGTTTCTTTATATCTAAACCTAATCAGTGATATCTAGATATAATATTTTAGATCTATATCTAGATTGATAATATCTTGATATCATGATTTTGATTTAGGGATTTAGATCCAGAACTTTTTCTACTTTGCTGTGTTGCTCGAATTTTGAGGATTTATGTTTGGAAAACATCCATCAACAAACTTAGGTGGGTGGTCTATATCTAATTCCCATATTCATGAATTTTATATATATATATATATGCAACATTGTAGAATTACTATCATCCTTCAGCAATTTTTTTTCTTGAATTGGGTTAATTAGATTGGCCCATTTGTTTTATCAAAGCTTTTTAAAAATAGGTGATTAATGGGGGAATTAATCATGAGAATAAGGGGATGCCCTATTAGATAATTAATTTGGGGAAATTGATTATAAGAGGTATGGGTTTAAATCTAGATAATTAGTCAGGGGATTAATTATGAGATATTGAAATAGCTAAGTTGAGATAATTAATTATGGATTAATTATATTTCTTTGATTATATGATCTAGATAATTAAATATTGGATTAATTATGTAAAGTTGATATTAGAATGAGATAATTAATTCTAGAAAATTAATTATGGAATATAAATTGTGATATTGATTAATTAATTGATGAATTAATTAATTGTGTAAATCACTTGGTTAATTATTGAGTTAACTAATAGAATAGATGTGTTTAACTAATTGTTGAGTTAGTAATGGGATTGGGTGGATAATTAATTAGTAAATTAATTATATGATAAATAATGGGAACATGGTCATTATAAATTTATAATTACAAATGGTAACATGGTCATCATACTTATGAGTAAAGAGAATGGGAACATGTTCATTCTAAATTGATATGTATACATAGTAACACGGTCATTATACTTTTGAGTAAAGAAAATAGGAACATGGTCATTATATTGAGGAGTAATCATGGTAACAAGGTCATCTTACTTATGTTTGTGAAATTGGTAAATTTGGAAATGTGGATTATAAATGTGAAATTAAAGAATGGAAATAATGGCAGTCTGAGTTATGGCCTCAAATGAGAATATTAGAACTCTGACATGAGTCAAATCAGGTACTGAGATATTATATAACCTTGAATAATTTGAGCTTAATCTAGATGTAGGTATTAAGATATTTTATTTACTATTGAACACTTTAAGCTCTGGTATAAGATGAAGTTATTGTTGAGTTACGGGTATCCTTATGAACCCTGGAGTTAATGTAATTAGATAAGAATAAATGAAAATCTGATAAACTATTTATTATTGAATTGTACTTATTTTCTTATAGAACTACATGCACTATATTTTGGATGGTCTTTTTTTAAACCCCATTGGTGGTGGCCTACTGAGTTGTACTCACACCCTATTCAGGATGACAGATCGGTACCTGAATAGATTATATTTTTTTAGGACTGGATAAGGGAAAAGGATATGGGATAGGTGGCTGATTAGGGATAAATCTTGGATGAGGTAATTATACATGGTTCGAGACCCGTTTAGGAAGTCATAGTGTCTTTACTTTCAGTTTCATTATAGAAACTGGACACTTATATTGGCATAGCATGTTTTCCTTTTTAGTTGAGTATTGTATTTTCTGTTTGGTTATCTTGTGACATGATTCTTTTTATAGTTATATATATGCTTCCTATATTGTTTATTTACTTCCACTAGTGTTTTACTTTGATAAAATAGAGTATAGTATCCCCATTAATGACTTACCAGACCCTCGTTGCTAGTCGGAAACCTCTAGCATACGGGGAGGCATGCTTGGGGTCATGTGACTGACCGGATCGGGGCACCATCGGGTGGCACCTAGGTCGGGACTTTACAAGGATAATGACCATATTCCCACTAATCCTATTATAAATACATGGATATCATTCATTATTAACGAAATAAAATTATTTTATAGCTTCATGAAATCGAATCTTATATAACCTAGATGCTTGATTCAATCCATAAATCGATCTTTGCAACTTAAAAATATTTGTGGAATCACCTGGAGTCACAAACCCTTCTGGTTATGTCATGTAGACATCTTTATGAATGTTCCCATTAAGTAAATCCATTTGATATCCATATTCCAAATCTCATAGTCATGTTAAGATACTGTAGAAAGTAGAATTATGATGGATTCAAATATGGAAACTAATGAAAGGGTTTCATCATAGTCAATTCCTTGATTTTTCTTAAACCATTTAGCCACTAACCTTGTTTTATAGGTATTCACCATACCTTCTATGTCCAATTTTCTCTTGAATTACCATATGCACTCTATGGGATTTACATCAAATGGAACATCGACTAAAACCCAAACTTGGTTCTAATACATGGAATCCATTTAAGAATTCATAGATTATTTTCATCTTATAACTTATGAGCTCTCCAATTCCTTGTTATAGAAGATAGGTTCATCATTATCAACCAATAATGAGTCAACATCTTCAGTGAGTAGAAAATCATATCTCTATGGTTCACTTACCTATCTATTACTCATATGCATTGATTTTGGTTTAGAAACTATATCGAAGTCAATCTTTCTCCCACTATATCTTTTTAGGAGGTTATCCCTCTAAAGAAAGACATATTGTCTGGTGAAATTCACTTTCTTGATTGAGGGGTTGTATAGGTAGTATCTCTTTGTTTCTTTGGGATACCATATAAAGATATAACTTGTGTTGTGGGGTGCTAGTTTGTTTTCTGATAAGGCCTTAACAAATGCCTCTCAATCCCATATATATTAATGTGACAAAAATAGTTTCTTTATACTCCATAACTCCTAGGGAATTCAATTTTCATCTTTATTTGGTACTCAATATAGTGTGTATGTCATATTTTTTAATGCATATCCTAAAAAGGATAATGGAATATATACATGACTCATCATTGACCTTACCATGTCTAACAAGGTACATCTCCTCCTTTTACTAACACCATTCCATATTGGTGTATAATGTGGAGTGAGTTAATATAAAATCTCAAATTCCCGTAAAAATTTGATAAATTCTTGGTTAAGATATTCACCACCTCGATCCAATCAAATCTTATTTATCTACTTTACAAGTTGATTCTCTAATTCATTCTTGAATTATTTGAATTTCTCAAAGGACCCGGACTTATACCTCATCAAGTAGACATAGCCAAGTCATCAATAAAATTTATGAAGTAAGAATATCCACCTGTAGCTTATACTGGAAATGGTTCACACACATCAATGTGTACCAACTCAAGAAGCTCCATAGCCCTTTCACCCTTTCCACTAAATAGCAGTTTGGTCATTTTTCCTTGTAAACAAGCATGACATCTTTCAAGTGGTTTTATCTCAAAATATTCAAAATAACCATATTTATAGATATTTTTCAAAAACTTCTCATTTACATGACCAAGATGGTGATTCCATAGATAGGTGTTGTGTGAGTCATGTTAATATGATTATTTATTTATTTCCAATAATTGGTTTTCATAATTTAATATATAAATATTCTTATTTAAATTCAAAATACCATAATATATGTTGTCTTTATAAAAGAAAAAAACTATTCTCAAACTTTAAAGTAAAACCATTTGAATCTAGGCATGATATAAAAATTATGTTCTTGGTAACCATAGGTACATAATAACAATATCTTAAAACCAATATCATTCATGTTGGAAATTAAAGTTGATAGTCTCCAATGGCTAGAGTATCTAGCCTCACACTATTGGAAACTCACAGATCCACCTCTCCTCTAGAAGTCTTTAAAAATCCACTTGGTTACTACATTTGGATAAAAATGTGAGCACCACAAGATATATCTAATAACCAATGTGTATATATTGAAATATTAGACTCGATAACAAATACACCTTTAGCTTCCCCTTACTTCTAGGTGAAGCTCCTCTTATAGTGGTCTTGCTTGCCACATGAAAAACATATAGCCTCCTTTTTCTTTCCCTGCCTCTAGATCTTCCTCTTTATGGAAGGATGGTGCTTGGTATATTTATACTTGTTATGATTCAGGGGTCCCTTCACCTTATTCTTTCATTTATTATTCACCATAAGGATTTTGGGTTTGTCATGTCCTATTCCCTTATCCACTTGGAAAATCGAAGTAAGAAGTTCCAAAAGATTCTTCTCATTATTTCTCATGTTATAACTAATAATAAAACTAGTAAGGTCTTGAATAGTGAGAAAAGTATGAGATATATGTTCAAATAATCTAGTAATTTAATCCCTAAGATGTCTAAGCATTCAATATATCTAATAATCTTCACTACATGGGGCCCAGATGGAGTTCACTCTCCAAAATTAGTTATAAAAAGAGCATTAGATATCTCATATATCTATTGTATCACCTTCTCTTGATAGAGATCATAATGGTGATACATAATGTTATATGCATCCAGACCCTCATGCTACTTAAAAATCTCATTGGTCATGGATGATAGCATGAAACACTGAATATTTTTAGCATCATTCAAATGTTTCTCATAGAGAGATGATTCATTCCCACAAGCCTCATTACCAGGCACATCAAGAATAGGTTCTTTGAGAACATAAAATTTCATTTCATGGTATAGGATAATGTGTAAGTGAATTTTTTTATCTTGTAAATTTATTTTGGTGAGAAGGTTATCCTTATCAAGTATGGACCGCAATGATATGAATGAATTCATTATATTTTTGTTTATACAAATAAGATTATCGTAGTTTTAGTAATTTATTTAATAAAATTTTTAAAAATAAATAAATATTTTATTTATTAATCTCCCACTATTTTATCAAAACCCAGTATCCTCCCCATTAGATTTGGAATATACTATTTCTTAGACATTCTTTTTTCAAGTATTTATAGTCCCATTTTCATTAATAAAACTTTGTCTAGCCAAGTAATTTGAAGGATTTTAGGTAGGAATTCCAAATTCCATCTACATTAACTCACAGTTCCTTGAATTGTTGAGTGGACTCCCCAATCCTAAAATCCTTAAATCAGATTTCATCAACCTTTTTCCTCTTAGTTTCACTAATTCATGATTTGGTAGTCAACCCTTGATATGAACTAAGTTAAGTCAACTAAAAACATCAAGTTAGAATTCCCCAATAATTTAAAGCACCCCAAATTTGGTTGGTCAAACACATTTAACTATGGTTTTATTTTAACTGAAGTAGTGGAAGACTATATTAACTTAATATATATATATAATTGAAGGATTTTATTTTTTATACATAAATTTCAAATTTTTATCTTTATCACATGATTGTTAATATTAAGTGGATTTACTTAAGTGATTAAAAATTTCTTAGATAATATTTATGAATAATTCAATTTATTTTAGTTCTATCTTGCATGCTTGTTGATTAATTAATTCATGTGATCGCGAAAAAACATCTATAATGTAATAACCATGAAACTTAATATAAATAAAATAATAAATTAGTATGATCATTATATTTTACTAATGGTTAGTTTATCTATCATATGATTAACTAACCATTTACATAAGGGAAAAACACCTTGAACCATTAATGGTTCATGATGAGGCTTTCCACTTATCCACCTATGTATCTCTCTTGGATAGTTTTTCCTCAGATCTAAACTTGAACTGCCTCTTATATCTTGGGAACTATAACAATTACATATGATTTTAATCACACGTAGGTGAAGGATCCAATGTATAGTTAAAGGGTTTATATAAAAGAAACCATGGTCACACGGGACCTTACATAATGAGATAATATATAACACACATGACACAAATTTAATTTAATAATAAATTAAATGAAATCGATCACATACAAAGGTCTAGTCTAAGTTCATGATCATCCACATGCATGAAATAGATTATTCATTTAATAAAATTATTATTCAATTCAAATTATTAAAAATTAAGATAAATCACACTCAAATCATTTAATTGTCTTCTTTAATTAATCAATTATTTTATCCTAATTCTCATCCACATTTCCTTGAGATTCTCATCCATCATAATTTTAGACAATTTAAATATATTTATTTGAAATTAACCATGTTCAAAAATGTATCTTGGATTAAACACAATGAGTACCCATCTAAACTGCCCAATGTGTATTATAATCATATATTTTTTACTCCTGTGAAATGTGGCATTCATGACTTATCATGTAATATCCTGATCTATACTATCAACTTAATGATCACATAGTTTAGATGATTTTTTAAAAAAAATTATGTATCATGTAATTCTTCAATGCATGTAGAGTAATAAATGTAATACGACTTATACATGATATGTAGATCTAAACATTATGCAGAAATTACTTAAACATTAATATATATATATATATCATCACATGGAATGTCCTATTAATTTAATGACCACACAAAAGTACATGTTGATATGTTTTTCATGGTATAATAAATTAATTTTCGATTTTAAAAATTTTGGTAAAAGTACATGTTGTGTACATTTAAGATACACAACATGTATTATTCTCACATCTATCTACGATAAATTCCTAGGGACTTAGTATGTGATTATGCCATGGAAAATATTAGAGTACATGGCATGTGGTCTCTGAGTTACATGGCCACTAGTCATGTATGTCGTGTAAGAAGATACATGACCCATCTATGACTAAAGGGTTACATTCCGTGTATGGATGTTACATGGCATGTACTATGGATGATCGTGAACCAAGATGGCTCAGTCAATACATAGTTCATAATTAAATTTACCACATATAATAAATTAACATGACTTGAATTAATCATGAATTAATTCTTGGTGAATTAAACACTAGTTAACAGCATGTACCTCCGAGTTACATGGATTTTACTCTTATGTTAACTGGATAAATTCATCGACACCTCTAGATTATATCTTTGAATTTATTTCATTCATAAAATTAATTGATTTGATTATATTTATGATAAATGAAGAGGAAGAAAAAAGATCTCACAATTTGGATTAAATAAAGGTGAAACTATAATTGGAATCCAATAATAAATTCATAAATAAATCAAAAATATTAAAATAATTATAAATAATTATGTAACCCCCTATAATACCACTTGAAGTTTCTAGGTACAGTGGAAGAATGTGATGGGTAATGTCCAAATTTTATTTTTTTCATGATCAATGATTTATATTTTATTTACATGACAATAAATGTTGTGATCAATTTAATTGAATCAAAGAATATAGACAATAGATAAAATGTTGGAATAAAAGTGTAGGATCATCACATGTTATTTATAATCAATTTAAGAAATTAAATAATTTCCTTGAGAAAACTTCTTTCTTAATTGATGGATCTAAAAATGAATCTAGATTATACCATTGTTGTTTTATAATAATCAAGATTATATTACCTCTAGTGGTGATCTACACATGTTCCAAAAATATCCAAACATCGCCATAGGAATATACAGGTGCTTCCATGATAGATCTTATCGCTTGCATCATTTACCTTTGATAACCCTGAAAATCGCTTATAAAGGATTCTATGTGATCTCTCTTGACTTGAGAGTGGAATTTTGAGGAAGATATCTCTCTATTATTTAGAGTGTTATTGGATAAGGGATATCTCTAGGGCTTCGAGAGGATTATCCAAATTTTATTATGCACAAAACAAAATGACTTGGCTCTCTTAAAAATATTATAATTGGGTTTATATATCTCTAGGGTTAGAAATAAATAATTGAACAAGTTCCCTTTATTATTTATTTAATCCATTTGTAATCCCATGTCTATAAAAATATTATTATTATTATTTATTGAAATGTGATAAACTCAAAAATTAAATTAAATATTATTTATTCAAATAATATTCAATATATATTATTTATCACTGGTCCATTAAACTCGGTTCACCATTACTCCACAATATTTATCAGTCCTTGAATGATGGCTACTTATTTGATAAATAAATATCACTGAATTATTTTCTAATAAATAAATATATATTATATACACTAAATAGAAAATAAATATTTATTAAATATTCTTCTAACATAATATTATCTCAAATAACTAGTGACGAAATATATTCGATCAAGAAAAAATGAATAATTATTAAACTCCATGTAGGAATAATGCTTATTCATATTATTAAATAATAAATGCTAATATACTATTTAACTGGGATTCTAGATACACTTAGTGTGTGACCCTCTAGGCATCTTTCTCAGTAGCATTAGGTGAAGCAGCCTAAAGTCCATGGTTAGTGTCTAGAAACATGCCAAGGCACCCATAGAGAAATAAGTTAATATAGTAATCAAATAATACCTCATACATACACTTACTCTATAATATAATCCCTTTATCATGATATCTCTAATCAAGCAAGTTGCATGATAGTGTCATCAACCAATGTGATCGATGTCTCTTTCTTTGAATTTTCAAAAAAAAGAACTTCCCTATAAAACACCATGACTATGGATTTATTTAGGATATATCATTTCAATCAAAGGGAAAGAGATATCAAATTACATTAAAGAACATAATGTAAAATTTCTTTCTCTCATTATTCATTAATGAAATACTAATCATGATGCACCCAACATATCCTACCTCTTCATGAATATATGTTGTCATAGTTTTCATCAATACATAAAAGTACGTGACTTATAATAATCATTAATAATATTATTAAATTATAAGGGCCAATACACATGTTAGTAGATAAGAACATCCAATGTCACATATAAATTTGGATTTCCTACTAGCGGTTCTCATTCTCATATTCTCCTACATTTGATATTACCAAGGGTTTACACCATGAAAAGGCGATTAAAAGTCCTATGAGTCTCCACCCCTAATAGACTATATCAATTCTGTCCCTAAAATGATATTATCTAGATATATAACATATATTTAAGAATATTTTCGTGGAACTTCTTGGTTCTCATCATAGTGGAGAACTGCTATGAACTTTTAGTGTGATAGATACTCTTAAGACATTATCACATACTTTGTTACACAGAAGAATAATCATGATGTGATAATAAGTCTATTAATATTTAAAACTATGAATACATATTATCATAAAGTATATAGAAATTGGTTCTAAGTCAATAACTCTAATAGATTGTGTTAAAGACCTTGAGGAAATATAATTCTTATAAAAAATTTACCAAGTGTGAATTTTTGGCTATAGAAAGTTTCATATTTAGTTCACATAATCTCAAGTGAGGGTATATCAGTAGATCCTTCAAAGATAGAAGTTATTGAGAAATGGACCAAAACAACCATGGTGACTGAAATAAATGGTTTTATAGGATTGTATAGATATTATCAAAGTTTTGGGAAACATTTCTCATGATTATCTAATCCACTCACCAATTTGGCTTAGAAAATAATTAAGTTCATATGGACAGAGGAATGTGAATTTAATTTCAAGGAGATGAAAAAAAAGGTCAGTCAGTTCACTTATTCTCACACTAACCTATATTAGAGAAAGGTTTTTAATCTATTTTGATGCATCAAATATGGTAATTGGATGTTCTCTCATGTAAAATGATATGGTGATAGCTTATACCTCGCTCCAATTGATGGTCTATGAGAAAAACTACCCAATTCATGCTTTGGAGTGAGCTGAAATAACTTTTTCATTAAAGATATGAACGCATTATCTCTATGGAGAAAGGTGTGACATATATATTAATCAAAAAAGTTTAAAGTATATTTTCACTCAAAAGTATCTAAACATACAATAAATATTATGGTTTTATCTGATTAAATATTATGATTTCTCAATACATTACCAACCTGAGAAAACAAACAAGGTGGATGATACTTTAGGATGGAAGGATCATACTAGCTTATCTATAATGAGGATATAAAAAGATCCAATATTTATGGATTTAAAAAGTATGGATTTGGATATCTTAATGGAATGGTAGAAATATTATCTACCTCAAATGAATGTTCAACCATTTATTCAAGTGAATTTTAAAGAGGCACGGAAGGAAGATGTAGAATTGTAAAAGAAGGTGATAAATGTGTCTAAGTTCAACCTTGATTTTGAGGGAATAATAAGGTTCAGAAACCATTTATTTATCCCACTAATACTATATTTGAATAATAATCTATTGGATAAGGATTATATTTCATCATTCTCTATTCATCCTGGAAGTACAAAGATGTTTAGAGACCTGAAAGAGTATTTTTGTTGGGATGGAATGAGGAGAGATATTGCAAAATATGTTTCTCAGTGCTTGGTTTGTTATAAAGTTAAGGCTAAGAGATAGAATTTTAAGGGGATGTTATAACCATTAACCAAACTAGAATGTAAATGGGAAAACAACACCATGGATTTTGTTGTCAGACTCCCAAAAACATCTAAAGTTCATAATGATATATGGGTTGTAGTCGATACAATTATGAAGTAGAAATGATTAATTTCTATCAAATAATATTTATCTTTTAACCATATTTCTAGAATGTATATTAAGTAATAATATTTCATGGATTTCCACATTTCATTATATCTGATCGGGATAGAAGATTTATCTCGAAGTTCTGGAAAAGACTTTAGCAGGATCTAGATACAGAGTTACGTTTCATCACTATTTATCATCCTCAAACATATGGTTAGTCTAATAGGACCATTAAAACTCTATAATATTTTTTGATAGCTTGATATATGGATTTAAAAGGTGGTTGAGATCAACACCTTCCTTTGGTAGAATTTTCTTATAACAATAGATTTCACTCTAGCATTCAGATAGATTCTTATGAATCCATATATGGTAAGAAGTATAGAACCCCAACATGTTGGAATGAAGTTAGATAAATAAAGCTATTATAACATTATATAGCTGAGGATATGGAATAGAATGTTAGATATATTCCCCAACACACAAGATAAGCTTATAGTCTACAAAACATTTATGCAAAAAAATCATCAGAATGATCTAGAGTTTAAAGTGGGTGATAAGGTATCCCTATAGATATCTCCCTGGAAGAGAGATATGATAATTTTAAAGAATGGAAAGATAATCCCTAGGTATATTGGTCATTTTTAAATTCTTGATCATATCAAGATGGTATCTTATTGATTTTAACTTCCGACGAATCTCTCTCAAGTTCATGATGTGTTCCATGTATCTCTATTGAGTAAGTACATACCTAGTCCTTCACATGAACATAACTCATAGGGTATACCATTAGAGATATATATTTATTATGAAGAATAACCATTAGAGATTCTGAATCATAGAGATAAATTTCAATGAAACAATACCACTCTTCAGGTTAAATTTGTTGTGGTGAACCCACCAATTTGAGGAAGCTATGTGGCAAACAGAGGATGTAATGAGGTAGAGGTATTCTCATATGCTTATATCTGAGTGAAAAAATTTGAGTGAAAATTTTATTTTAAGGTGGGAATAATGTAACACCCTAATATTTTTATGAAATATTTCTCTTTAAATAATTTTATTTCTTCGATAGCTTGCATTGCATGCAACAGCCAATTTAAATGAATCGTGTAACTTTATTAAAATATTATGTGTTTATTATCTCTTAGCTGTTAGATTGGAAGGTATGTATATTAATAAATAAATTAAGAAAAATATAAATTTTATAAATTTATAAAATAAATTCATGATTATAATTAAAAAAATATTTTAAACTAAAAGTGATTTTTTCTGGAAATTTTTTTTTTCATATAATGAATTTTATATCAATATATTAAATTAATCTCTATAGGTAAATGATTTTAATTAAATTTATATATTATTTCATTGATCAAATTTTTTATACATTAAATAAATATTTTTTTGATCATATGATAATAATAAATCTAGTTTTATGCTTAAAAATGTATTTTTCCTAACAAGCAATTTTTGTCGAATTTTGTACACTTACTTTAAAATTTAATTTATATCATTTATAAGTATTGAATTAGATAAAATTAATTAAATTTATATAATCAATAGGATAAAATTTTTTAATTGATCATCTTATTTTTTATCAATATAAATAGTGACCTTATTAATTTTTGTTACCACAGTAAAGAGTAAATTGGGTAATAAAAGTTAAAAATAAAATAATAACGATTATAAAATGACCCCAAAACTTGCCTTAATTATATTAAATTTTTCAATTTCATCTTTTTTCAACTAATATTCGGTTATATGACATTTTATGACCATTTTAATGATATTATGACCGTTATAATATTTTATTTTAAGAAATATCAAACATGTCACACTCTTGTTTTTAATTACTACAATATTTTTAATATATGGTTATCCATAAGATATGTTAGACTATAAATAGTATTTGAAAGATAAAATATTTTTATTCATCATGGTAATTTATTTTTAATTTTTATTAAAGAAACAATTACCTTAAATTTTTTCACAATGTTGATGCATGTATTATTTAATTAATGGAAAAATCAAATAAATAATATTAAAAATAATAAAAGTAATAAAATATGAGATAAATTTTGTTGTAAAAAAAATTTTATAGATTAGAATAACCTAATATAGATATAATTAAATATTTTTTTTGAATTATAAATTTCATATTTACATTATTAAAGTTAATGTAATGAATAGTTCTAAAAAAGGACATTATTGGTATTTTGAAATAAATAATATTTTATTAAATGAAATAAAATTCATTAAAATATTGTATTAATCCAATAAATTATGATATGGTTTATAATGTCAACCATGGTCCATTTATGGGTCTTTTTTCCATTTATAGTAACTATATTGACCCTCAAAGAGTAAAATTCCTTATTGTCACAGTAAGTTTAAAAAGGGTTAATGAGGTATTAAACCCAAATTATAAGGGTAAAAATGTGATCTAATATTGTCCAATAATTATTTTATGAGATTATTTCTATCCATAATCATCATATATTATAAATAAATAAATTTTTATCCATTCATAATTAAATATTAATTTATATTAATTTAATATTTTGAGAGATTCCAAAATTTCCCTTCACCTCAATTATAAAAGGGAACTTCCTCTTTCACTTCATTACTCTACATTAGGCTTCTATATAGACCATACTCTTAAAAAATTATCTTTTAAACTTTCCTAGACACATTATAGAGGTTGTTTTCTTCTCAAAAGACCAACTCTAGAGTATTTAAAAGGTTATTTAAAGGAGTTCTTTACAAGAAGAGGTAATCGCTTTAAAATGATCACTTTCTTTTTTAATATTATTTAAATCCTATAAATATATTATATTTATCATAAAATAATAATGTCATTATCTTAAATATACTGAAATTTTATTATTATTATAACATTATACACCCTATTTCCCATCAAACTATAAGTTAAAGTATTACTCATGCGTACGTACGGCTTACCGTCTCCACTTAGCAATACAATTCATTTTTCAAAAACATATTTTATAGATGGGTATTATGATGGGATTGATATTTATATATTATTTTTATTACAAAACTATAATTATTTAATTTTAATATTATGTATACCTTTTTATCATCCAATATTTTGGGAAACTATAACGTCTCTCATGTGTATGTATGGACTACTATGTCCACGATGTGATGTGATTCATTTTTCATTTATATTTCACATGGAAGGTAATAAGGATGAATTTTATGAATATATATTATTTATATGTTATCATAATGATTTTTTAATGTTAATTATTATTTATATTTCT
Organism: Viscum album; assembly: GCA_963277665.1. Taxonomy (NCBI): domain Eukaryota; kingdom Viridiplantae; phylum Streptophyta; class Magnoliopsida; order Santalales; family Viscaceae; genus Viscum; species Viscum album. Next base: position 368,832,672 of record OY728160.1, on the reverse strand, counting down.
TTTATTCAATCAATTGAAAAATGGAAATAGCATTCATGCATACATACGGCCTACCGTCTCTATGAATGGTGCAATTCTTTTTTATATCACTACTTTTCATGAATGATCATAAATATGTATATAATGAATATATATTATTTTTATAACATGATTAAAATTATGTAAATTATGGGACCATGATAAAATTATAAGTACTGAGACTATCAAATCAAAACATGCTTAGAAAATAAAGCAATTATCACCCAAAATAGTGATTTTAATAACAAATTATTAATAAATGGGTGATAATATGTTATAAATAAATAATACATGATATTATAGATATTAATATTGATATTTAATGAATGTATAATAAATCCATATTTATTATATAGTAGGTTTTAATGTGAACAATGAAATTCAGGGCTCGAGGTAAGGGTTTTATTTCATAATCACACCAATATTCGGGATCGTTTATGTTCTAGTCTCCACTGGGGAATATTTATCTTCCATATCCTTGTTTTATTAAAAAATTAGAAAATTTTTTACCATTATAAAATTATTGTTTAAACTTATTTTTACCAATATTTTTCTTTTTAAAAATTGGTTTGAAAGGAATCTTTTTATCTTTTTCTAAATACGGTACTTTGTAACTTTTCTGACAAAACTATGAAAGGGATGTTTTTTTAAACTTATACAAAATGATTTTATTTTCACTTCATTATAAAACCTCAATTCATTTAATATTACTTTATAATTTTATAATTTTATTTTCAAATAAATTTTTTTTTCTTTATAGGTGTGAGGGTTTAAAAAAAGTTATTTCAAAATGGAAAGGTTATTTTACTCAAGAATTATTCCAAGTGATATTTAAAAATAATTTTCCATATAAGATGAAATATTTTGATGTTACTTAAGTTTTATTGGGGATATAAACTAATTATACCATCCTTATTATTTTCTAGATGATTTATGTTTATGGTAAAATGATTAAATTTTTATGAAATCCATTTCATTTCCATGGGTTATGATATAATGAAATATTTATGAAACCCATTTACTTTAATTGGTTCTGATATGATGAATGATTTGTGATCCTATGGAACACATATGTATGGTTTTCATTATGTGATATGTGGGACCTATATCTCCCTCTAATTCATTAGGTAAATATTGATATCTCATGAGATAAACAAGACTAGAATGGGGAGTAAACCCAATTCAGTAAGGGATAGTGTCCACTATGATACTCTTTGGAGTGAACCTTGACTACTATGATGCTTTGTGGATTGAACACATTACACTATGATTTTATAGAAAAAATGACTTGACAGCTGAGGAAATAATTTTCTATGCTTATGTTTATGTCGCAATTCCATGTCTTATCTCAATGTTATTCTCTCATGGATCATGATTCATTATTATTCATTTCTTATGTACTGCCAAGATTTATTTTGTGACTCAATATTGTGATCTTTTATATGAAGGGTATAATTTTTCAAATGTTATTTTCATGTTATTGTCACTTTATATTCATGTTATGATTGATATCTCCCTTTTTTACCCTTACTGGGCATCTGAGCTCACTCTTTTCTTATGTTTCCTTTCCCTAGGATATAAACAATGGTATTAAGTATGATATGTCAAAAAGGGTACTAGTTATAAATAAATAATTGGGATATTATATATATAGTTTATGAATCATTTATTTTCAAATTTCCAAAGGCACTATACCTTTACGATCCTTTGGTATTGTTTGTATAATGGGGTGAATATTCATCTAAAAATATGTAATATCTATCTATCAAAATCTTGGGGCTCTATAGAAAACGTCGCCTAAACTTATCCAAATTTTATTTTATGAGAGTAAGTAGAATAATCATAATAATATATTTTAAATATGTCAATTTGGATCCATTTTTTCATGAAAATTAATTTATATTAATTTAAAACTTTAATAAATTCCAAGAGTTCCCCTCCCCTTACTTATAAAAGAGTGTCTCCTCTACTCTCTTATTCACACCTTTTGATAACTCTAATTTATAAAATACTAACCCAAATACCTTACTAACATCCCTACCCATGTCTTAGAGTATTTTTTTATCATAAAACTAATCTATGAAGGCTTTAGTTATAAACCTAAAAAAACTGAATAAAAAGTATAGTTCATAACTTAGTGTTTTCAGTTTATTTATTCTTCTACATACTTAAAATTTTCTTCATCCATGATGAAATATTAAAATAAATATCTTAAATATACAAATATTTCATTATATTAAGGTAATGACCTATATTTATCCTCTCTTCCATCAAAAGGGAAACAAAATCATTATTCGTGTGTATGGAAGACTACCTCCCCATAAACCGATGTAATTCATTTTTCATCACCGCCTCTCATGGATGGTTATAATGATAGATTATATATATATATATGATATTAATGACATATTTATCATTAGTAAAATATAATATATCATATACTTTCTTACCATTCCATCCATTTGAAAAATGATAGCATTGTTTATGTGTACATGTGGATTACCACATCCATGAAAGGATGTGATTAATTTTTTATGACCACATCACATGGATATTATATATAAGTATATTTAAATAAATAATATTATATTTATTATATATTAATCATTTTGAATAGGTAAAATGATACTTACTTTTTTCCCTCATGTTCTTTGAAAAATGGAAATGTTACTCATTTGTATGTACGACTTACCATCTCTATGATTGTAACGTAATTCATTTTTCATAACCATATTTCATGGTTGGTTTTAAAATTATAATTAATGAATAAATATTATTATTATTTAATTATTATTATTCTATAAATGATGTAATAATTAACACTTTGACTATGGTCAACTTACCAAAGTCGTTTTAAACATATAAACGAATATCGTCAAAAACATCCAACATGAACTTAATTGATTAAGTAATTATATATAAAATGTTAATAGATAAAATAAAATGAATAATAAAATTAAAAAAATATTAAAAAATTAAAAAATTAACATAAATTTTTTATTCAGGAATATAAGGAATGTACAAGATGTGTTGGACTGGGGGTAGGGACACTTTACTTTTAAAACCTTGTTTTAAATGTTTTCATGATTTATTTTATATAATTTCTCCTTCCATATCTGTATTCTTAAAATTGTTTTACAGATGTATTTATATGGACATAAATGAATAATAAAGGACATTTTATGTCACTTTTTACTTCTATAAATGGTTTTAAAATGGAATATTTTTACATATTTTATACGGAACATTTTGACAAAAAGTTAAAAGTAATGTTCTATTTTAAAGTATACGTCCTCAATGGTTTTTCCCACCATTGTAAATTTTATTTGATGTTTTGATTCCATTAAAATATTTCATGTTTTATTAAAATAAAACCCATATTTATCTTTATTCTAATTATTTTCAAAAAGGGTTTTAAATGGAATGATATTTTAATATCCATAAATGTTGTTAGTATGGATGCAAAAAATATTTTGATGGAAATTTAAGCTTCTACGTGTTGTGATTATGTTATGATTCTTATTCATTATTTATAAAGATGGGTGGTTTCTTTATAAACCAATGATAGGTGTTTCCATTATAAAACAATTATTGGTAATCCTAATATAGATTTCTAATGAATTGGGTACGTTATTCTATTTGTAAGAGTGATATGAAAATGATGTCCCAAGTTACCAGCATTATTTTTAAGGACTTTTATGGGTTTTTATAGAAATATTATGATTTCAAAAGGTAATATATTGATATTATGATTAAATGAAAGTATATTCTACTTATTAAGGGTGAAATATATAATTTTTTTGAAAAAAAATCGATGTTTTTCAGGATTATAAAAAAACCATTATGTGCTTTATTTTTTCTTTAAGGTTTTTTATGAAATGTTTTATGAAAGTATCTAAACAAAGAAGTTGATTTCTTAGGTAAGAAAATTTTATTTAGATCTCAAAGTTTATATTGAAATTTTTTCATTATTATGATTATTCATGGACAAACAGGTTTATTTCTTTCTTTATTTTTTTGTCTCTTACTAATCCTTTTGTTCTCATCTCATGTTTTTAAATATTTTTCATAAGGTTTTAAGAATGAGTAGGGAAAGCATAAGATAGAGATGAAAATTGTGAAAATATATTAAGAAAGGAAACCTTTTTATATATTAAAATTTATGTATTGTGGGAAAATAGATACTAAGTGAATGTATTCACTTTGTGATGTAATATCTATTTATGTAATGGTGATGGACAAATTATCTGAAACACTAAACATAAAATATCTTTGAGAATAAAATGATTTTAACTATTTTCTAAATATAAAATTTAAAAATTATTTAAGGTTGGTTCCTTATATGGGAACCTACCAACTGCTTCTATTGTGCCCCCAAAATCTTTAGATATACACTTTTAGAAATGGGAGTTATACCAAGGTTTCAAAACATTAGTATAGGGTAGATAACCATTGGTATAGGTTATACCAATGGTTACCCAAACTATTGGGTAGTCTGGGGTGGGGATAGACTTATTCCAATAGTTTTCAATAAACTTTTGGTATAACCCCTCTCCAATTTCCCTATTCTAATGGTTAAATAAAACTGTTGGTATAAATTTATACCAACTATTAGACAAATTGTTGGTATAGCCTTTCACCATGAAGAAAATAAGTAGAAACCCTTCCCCCATTGTCCAAAACCTGAAGTAACACCAATACAAATTTAAAATAAAATATATATTATATATTTTACATTTGATTAGTTGATAACTATAAAAACAAATCATAATACATATATTCAATCATGTTCAGTCATTGAATATCATGTGTCATAAATATCATATAGAAATATAAGGGATCAATATCTCTCTCAAAAACACAATTATTGTCACTATAATTATCTTCATCACCAACATACTCATCACCATCCCAATCACCATTATCATTACAATAATCATCACCACCATCATCACTATCATCACCACTATCAACATCGTCATCACAATCACTATCACTAAGAAATTCATCATCCCGACCACTACTAGGACCATCATCTACATCACCCGGTGTATCATATAATGAACACATCTTCAGCATGCATGTATAAAAAACCGTAGTGGTATATCATATGTATAACAACCATGCTTTTTATTACACACTTAAACCTGATTTATTACATAAAATCTTCACTTGATACAACATATAAGATCGAGAGGTATAGTGTCTTTGGGGATTAGGAACATTACATAACATCTTAGAACATAAAACACACAACATATTTATTGAAAACTTCCTTTACATGACCACTACATTCCCTGGTACTTAGCATTGCATGGGAAAACCTGAGGATATTCATAAGAAAAGGGTGATCTATAAAGCCCAATAAGGGAATAAACATGGAATAACAAGAGGAATAAAATACATGTTACACAACAGGCATATCAATGGATCATAAGAGAAACATAAACATAAAGTCATGATAAATCATGATAATCATAACATGGAAATGTGGAAACAACACTTCACATGGAATTAGCATGAGCCAAGGCTCATTGCACAAGGAGCATGAGTAAACCCTCATTGCACATGAAGCACAAGTAAACCCTTGTTGTAATTGAATTAGCATGATTCAACACCCATTTAACATGACGTATCAGTATACTATACTTTACTCAATGCATTATAGTGTTATCAGGGTGCACCCTTCTTAAACATTTCATTTCATTCATAAGTGTGCCACATGGATCATATAACATGGAATAAATCTACATCATAAGTTATACCATGATTAAGTAATGTGTAAAAAATAAATTAAATTACCATTCAATATGTATATGTGCATAAAGGTGAATACCCTTGATAGAGACATGGGTATGGTATTCACTACAGAATGATTTTGGCTTGGAAAAACGCGGTGCAATTTTGGCAGCATAACGGCGTGACATAAGGATTTAGGAAAATGGTTGATGATATAGAAAAGGGTGTCTCATAATATGTACATGAAATGGATAGTGATGGGATCATATAGATACATTTTCCAACAAATTTAATGGCATTTAGATGCATAATACAAAATAATTTCTTGGATGTAAAAGACGATAGAGAAATCCATTAAGGAATTTCGACATGGTAACGGGTGTAAATGGGAGGCAATAATGAGAGATAAAGGGGTATCCCATTATCCAAACATAAATAGGGATGTGTGGGGGAGATTTGAAATCATACCCCAACATTTTTAATTGAAAACAAAAGGGCATAACAACTTAAAGAAAATTGGACAAAATGAGAAAGGAAGAAATCCCTTACTTGGAAGTGTGATCCCAAAGGCTTGGGATAGGCTTGAAAGAGGAATTTTTGGAGAATAGAGAACCTTGGGAGGATTATAGAGAGATTATTTTAGGTTTTGGAAGAACTTAAAAGGCTTTTATTGAAGATTAAGTGAGATCTTGGGTGGGTTTATATAGGAAAGGAGAGGTAATTCTTTATTATTTAGATTTGGGTCACCACACATTAAACTAATCAATACCACAAACCAGCCCATGGTTTTTGCACATGGTTTTTGAAAAAGGGGAGTGTAAAAAAATATTTTATAAGGCCAATGGCATAACTTCTTAAAATAATAGGGTTGCTTATGTGGAGGTGAGTCACACTCTCAAGTAAAACAATTTAAAAAGATAAAATGTTTTATAAGTCTTGGAGGGTCCACAAAAGCTTTGTAAAATAAATCAAACAAATATAAAATCACATTATTTTAATTATAAAACATATATTGGCAGAACATAATGTTTAAAGTATTTTATTACCTCACTATTGGGTCATTATGATGTCATAAAACACATTATATATTTAAACAATATTTAATTTTTTACCCAAAAATTTGACTCTCTCAGAAAATTATGAAAAAAAAATTGTTAGATAATTTCAACATCCAGATTCAAAAAATAATATTCATTTTATCTAAATAATTTTATAAATATGTGAATTTTTACTTTTAAAATAAAAACTGACATTTACTGAAAATTCATGGGTTTTGACAAAAACAGTTTTCAAACCTTAAAAAAAATTACAATTGCATTCATAAAATTATATGATCATTTATATTTAATAAAAAGTAATTTAACATCGCTCTTGTGGTAATCTCTATTAACTTCTACTTCTCCCATAGTCGGTTCTGCCCAAACTTAAAGTGTTCAGGATCAGCTTGGGCTTGGTCAAGAGAGAAGCCCGATGATTCCACCTAATTTCTGAGCTCTGAAAAATGGGCTTCATGCTGGGCAAGTCTACTGGATGAGGCCATCGCTTCCTTTTTCTGAGTAAATTGGATTCGTTAAAGCCCTATATTTATAATAATCAGGTGATCACTATTCAACAGCTATATTAGCACCGATCACAATTCTTAATAGTATTTTAAAATCTAGAAACATAAAACCAATGAAGTTCACATTTTATATAATCATAATAAGAAATTTAATTAGATCAAGAGGAGTTTTCATTAATGATAGTTTGGGTCGTTACAATCTCCCCCCTTAAGAAATTTTCCCCCTGAAATTTCCTTTTCTCACTCTAAAACAAATGCAGGTAACTCTTCTTCATCACTTCCTCCAATTCCCACGTCGCTTCTTCAAACTTCTGGTTTCTCCACAACACCTTGATGAGGGGCATTGTCTTATTTCCTAGATCTTTTCTCTACAAACTAAGATATTCACTAGTTTCTCCTCATAAGAAAGATCATCATGTAGCTATAATACCTCTAAAGAGAGTACATGTGAAGGGTCTAGTATGTACTTCCTTAAGAGGGATACATAAAAGACATCATGTACTTTGGCCATGGTAGGTGGAAGTGCTAGTCAATAGGCCACATCCCCAACACGATCAAGAATATCCAAGGGGCCAATATACCAAGGACTTAACTTCCCTTTCTTTCCAAACCTCATGACCTTTTTCCAAGGAGATATACTTATAAATACCATGTCTAAAACTTTAAACTCAAGGTCTTGTCAATGGTTATCTTCATAACTCTTCTATCAACTCGAGGCTACATTGATATTCTGATGAATGGTTTTCATCTTCTCCACCATTTCTTTGACCATTTATGGTCCTAGCAGCTTATACTCACCGACTTCATCCCAACATGTTGGTGTTCTGAACCTCTTCCCATATAGGGCTTCATAAGGTTCTATTCGGATGCTCGAGTGAAACTGTTATTGTAGGAGAATTCAACCAGTGGAAGATGTTGGTTCCTGTAGAGACCCAAAGCTTGATGTACATGGACATTACATTACTTTAGTAGAATACTTAATACATAACAAAAACAGACACATAAGGACCATAATAGTTTAGTGTCTTTGGAAACTTGGAACGTAATCTTCTAATCGTGGTGAAAGATCTTCAACATCTCCCATAAAGATCTTCCCCATTTTTTCTTACCTGAAACCTTTCTTTATATCCGGGGGGAAATAAAACATAAAAAGGGTCAGCTCAAATTCTCAGGAAGGGTAAGCATGGATAAAATAAAACATACCATATACATTTGAACTAAAAAAAATGAACATAATGTTTAAACATCAAAATCTTGAGCAATGACATAAAACATGGAAGTACGTAAGGAATAGATCATAAAGAAACATTAACAATGATAAAATAGAATGGGAATAAAACATGTAATTGTGGAAACCATTAAGCACATGATATTATTTCCATAGTATCCAAGGCATTACTGCCAAGACCATCTTAGTGGACAAAGTCCCTTTCTGAATCGAGTTCATTCCTCATTCCAGTCATGTATTACTGAACCGGTTTAACTTGTCGTTCCAGCCATGTCTATCTCATGAGATATAAATCTTTACCCAATGAATTTGAGGGAGATATAGGTCCCACCCATCTCATAATGAAACCATTCTTACTTGTGCCACAACATAAACATAAATCATTCATCATAACCCAAAGAATAAAATGGGTTTCATAAATATCATCCCATCATAACATAATCCATATAAAACAAATGGATATCATTTCATCATAATTAAAGTGAAACCATGTAAATAATAGAGACATTATACTTGAAACATAAATATATGAAATAATGTCATCTTAGATGGAAAAATGTTTTTGATAAAACACTTGAAATGAATTCTTGAGGAAAATATCCTTTCTTCTTAAAAATCATTTTCTTTTCACAAAATGTCATGAAATTTTAAAAGAAAAGGATTTTGTTGAAAATAGACATGAAATCTTTTGGAGTAAGCTTCATGAAAATAAGTCTTTATAAAACCGTAAAAATCCGTTCGTGTTGTATAAGTAAAAAAAACATTTTTCTCGTACTTTTGCCGGAAAAGTCAAAAAGTACCTCGTAACGTAAACAAAAGAAATATTCCTTACATACCATGTAGTAAAATTAAAAATGGGTAAAAAGGACTTCAAACATACATGAAAACACTTTTAAAAAAACATGGACATGGATGATAGAAATAACCCCGGTAAATACTTACGAATAAGCAATCTCGGATAAAAATGAGATTTGAAAAATTATCCCTTACCTTATGTCCAATATGCTTCGTATGTATCCGAACCTATTATATAATGATTTAAATAATGTCATTGACTTATTACAGAATCATATTAATTGTTATGATATCATATATGGTTCACTTATGACTTTATATTACCCGTTCTTTTGTAAATTCCATGTTAAAGAGCATTTTGGGTAAAATCATTTCATTTGTCATCCCTGTTTTGACTTGTAATTATTCATATGATTACTTAGATCATGATTAATTAATTACAGAATATAAAACATGATTTATATATAATATATATTCAGAATATACATATATATAATATATCAATAAATGGAAATAAATACACCGTTCATGGAGATGGTAGGTCGTACGTACGCATGAACGATGTTTTCGTTTACTTATTGAATTGAATGGAATTAAGTAGATGACATACATATATATATACATAAATATAGTATCATTATTATGTCATATATTTCATTATTATTGCTTATATATACTTTATAATCATTCTTAAATGGTTAACATGGAGAATGAATCTCATCGCGTCGTGGAGACGGTAGTCCGTACGTACGCACGAGCGATGATATCATTCCCATAATTATTGAATTGAAATGTATAGGATGATACAATATATCATAATCAGTATGATGTTATAATAACTATGTATATTTATTCTTTACACCATTATATCCATCCAAGTAAGGTGGTGTTGGAAAAACAGATTACACCACGGCGTGGAGACGGCATTCCGTACGTACGCACGCGCGGTGATTTCGTTTTCCGTAGGATGAATAGATGGTGAAATATGGTTGTTTCATACTTATAAAAATATATCAGTATATTAGTGATACTGATTTTATTACATCATAATGAAACAACTAAAGAAGAACTATTAGAAGAAGAAATAAAGTTGAAAGAATCGGTAATGGACATTACCTCTTCTTTGAAGCGCCTCTTTGAGACCTCCACTTAGGGCACTAAAATTGGCCTTTGAATAAGACCAGGACCTCTAGGATGTTTCTAGGGAAGTGGAGAAGAGAATTTGTCAGGTTTTGTCTGATCTTGAAGACTCAAATTGGTGTGAGGAAGGGAGGGAGGAGGTGCCCTTTTATAAGGGAGGAGATGGGAACCTTTGGAAATCTTAAAAATATTAATTTATCATAAATCTAACACCACTTAAAAACCTCCAAAAATGACTCATATTCTAAAATTAGATGAGATAGGGTTTTAATATCATCAACCAATAAAATTTAGACATTTTAGGAATTTATTTTAAACATTATCAACTTGATTTATCCTCGCTTAATCAATTTAATTTTATTTGTGGTAATAACATTATAAATTTTAAATTATAAAAAATAATTACTTATTTGTTGTGAATTATCCATAATTGGATAATTTATAACATGTTAGACCATATAAATTTAAATTTATAATTTTTAAATATTTTTGTGATTTTTAAACAATTTTATAATATGTTATTTTTATAAAATAACAATAGTGTCAATTTTGACACTATTCATTTATTTGAATTTAAATAAAATATATACAGAAGTATGTTCAAACTAAAAGCTTTAATAGATTAATAAAAGGTCATATGTATCTATAAAAGTAATGTATCACATTAAATAGTTCATATAGTATTTATTTTATTATTTTTAAAACCATTTATTTGGTTTATCTCTTAATAAAATAATTACTACAGCATTTTTGTATAATTATTTAATATACTTATTTGTTGCATAAAAATTAAAAATAAAATCCTATGATAAATATAAATCTATTACCTTTCACAATAATACTTTTACTCGAATTTATCATCTTAAAATCACAATATTTAAATTGTTATATTTATTAAATTATGAAGGTGACAACTTTGGCATCATTTAAAATAAAATAATATAAGTGTCGTAATGAATTTTATAAGACTCCAAACGGTTATATATTAGGTCATTGTATTATTATGGTATATATATATACTACCAATAAGTTTTGTTCAGATTTTTGGGCCTTTTAATGGGTATTATTATTTTAATAAAAACTAAATTACTGGTTTTTCACTTAATAAATAATTTCTGCATCATTAATGTATCACCATTAATGACAATTATTTAATCCCTAAAAATTATAAATAAATTATCATGATGTAGATAATTTTATTAGATTTCTGGAGACTATTAATTTTTTAAGTTTTATGATGTTTATCACTAAATTAAAATTATTATACTTATAAGATTTAAGAGAGTAACATGTTGTCACTTTCTTTGGTTTTAATAATAATTAAATTATTTTCATATTCAAAAGTCCATAAAATGAATCTAATCGGACCCTTAGGTGATATTGGTCTACTTTTATCCATCCAATAGAATTTTTTCATGTGTTAGGGTAATTTTATAATATTATATTTACGCTTAATTACCCGATTTACCTTTAACTATGGTAAATAAAATTTACCGTAGTTACTATTCATAATTCCCAAAAATAAAAAGTAGCCTATTACCATAATTTGGACCCAATGATTCCAAATATGGAATTCATTTTTTTCAAATTCAATAAAAATAATTTGGATAAATTAAATTAAAATTAATCCCGTTGTCGAATGAAAACAGGTTTTTGTTTAAAACATTGCAAAATATTGAATTGATTTAACCTACGAATTTAATGTAAAATCAATGCTAATGAAATAAATTATATTAAATGGTAAAAATATATTCTATTTATACTTTAAAACAATTCAATATTATAATTTAACCATATAAATTATTGCGATGAAAAAAGTTGTTTTTAATTAAAATATAGTGTGTTTTTACTATTCATCAAAATATGAAAGTTACCAGAATAATATGAAAAATTTATCCAAAGTAAATTTTTATTTCTTGATTCCAAATAATAATTTTATTTTGTCAAATTGAACTTATAAAAATGTCAAAAACTAGATTTAAAGTGGGTGCGCCATCAAAAGGCGGCAAAACTGCATTTTTTGAAAAATACTTATTTTACCTGAAAAATTTATTTTGTTCTTATATCATGTTCTAGAAAATGTGTAAGATGAATAATAATGTTATAAAATTCAAAATTTAGTTAATACTATTCATAAAGGCTAGTTTATAATAATATTATAATAATATATCGTTGTTTAGTAAAACTCAGTATTGCGTACAACACACGCTATCGAGGAAGGTCGTGATTGCGTGTAATGCAAGCCAAGTTAGGGTTGCGTGTTGTGCAAGAATCCTTCATTGTTTAGTATAACATAATTCAACCATATTTCATTTATACATTGAATATATATATATATATACTCAATGTTGCGTAGAATAACTATTATCAAAATTGTGGGTAACACGATCCAAGAATAGTGTTGCATGTACTGCAAGCTAATACGGTGTTGTGTATAGCGCAAGGTAATCTTGGTGTAGCATACAACACAAGACATTAATGAAATCAAAAGAATATGTTTCATAAAATCTCGGGGTTTTACATTCTACCCCCATAAAATGAATTTCGCCCTCAAAATTCGTCGGGGTTATAAATGGTTTACTACTCGAAAGTTTGTTTAATAGAAACCCACATCGTGAAAAGGAATACCAAAACTTTGATTTAAAAACTAAAGTATGAAATGTAACGGTTACCCAAATTAACTCATCACTGGGTTTCCATGTAGGAGAACATAGGTGAAAATATGGATATGGAAGAAAAATCTAACCATCAAGTTCTGATGGAGAGTGGTAGAGAACATGGCTATGAAATAGCCAACAATCACAAAGCCATAGATTTGCGATGATCTAAGGTATCATCTGATTCATCATATATAAGGGAACTAGGACAATATTTTTGTTTTTCAAGATCATTTCCCTAAAGTTGATGAAATTGGAAATAGAAGAAATACTTTCATGATTTTGGTATAGTCTCACCGTTGTTCGTTCTTTGGAAATTTTCCACTTCATATCTTAAATAAATGAAGTTGAATTTGTCATTCGTGAAGTGTTAGCAACTCATGTGATAGAATGATGGGTCATTCCATCTGTCTCAAACAAAAGGTTATAAAATTTATCAAAAATACATAAGTCCATCTATAGTGAGATTAATCATATATGGTTCCTAAAAGGGACTTATACTTCATATATCATACTAATTAATATAATAAAACTAGTTTCAACTAAACAGGGACTTACTGTAGACCAGTGGTAGGTGATAAAGGCCAGTCGCACTTCGGTTGTGGGTTCGATTCCCACAGCCTTGTCCGACGCAATGGGTTGTCGCCCGTCCTGCAGGTTGTCCTTTTTCTAAAACTACATTACTATAACATCCCATCAATAATATCAAAAAAAAGTTATATCCTTAAACAATACTAACTTATGTCCAACATAATCCATTCCAATCTTTAGGCTTATCTAAAATACTTCAGTCCAAGCTCATAGTATAAAGAAAATGATTACTTGAAATTTCAACAACCAAGCATGTGAATACCATCATTTATCCCCCATATATCTTGTTGGTCACATTCTAATCATGTGAATACCTTAATCATGTATTCTCTTGAAAAATGAATACCCATTAAACCTTAGTGAAAACATGAATGCTGTCAAAAGTTAACTCTTTCCACATACCAAAATCCAAAAAATTTATATACTCAAACTATGATATAACCTTCTCCTTATATCAGTCATGAGCTCATGAATACTATCAAACATATAATTTTCTCCTTATCCCTTCATTATGCGCATATCATTTACATTCCAAAAATATCTGAATAACCTTTCATGGATACTGGTACCATTAATCATACACTTTCAAAACTCAAGGAAAGACAACAGTGTAACAATCCTTAGATGTCTCTTTATTCCATAGTACCATGAGATTACTTATACAACATTACACTTGATAGACATGTAATCATTCCACTACCTTCTTAAACCATTGGCTGAGCTTCAACAATTCTTTCATCTCACATATCATTTTTATTCTCTTCATCATCAACAACATAAATACTACCCATACGGCTGTACTGATTCTCTTCATGAGACTTTCCCTTAGGGCATTGGTTTGCATAATGCTTGTACATTCCACATTTAAAACATTTAACCATTGTTGATGTCGTAGAAATACCATTATCCTCATCCATGGTGTTAACTGAACCTTTTCCTTTTCACTTACTAGCTTTGAGTCCTTCATTTCCACACCCAAAGCATCTTCCAGTTCCCTTGAAACAATCTCCCTGATGCCTCTTCCCACATTATTTATATGAGGGAAATTGAACTTTCTTTCCTCTATGATCATCATGAAACTCCATCTTTCTCTTATTATCTGAGTCGGGAAACTTACCAAAGTTGATATTATTGATCATATTATGAGATTGCTGATTAGGAATAATAATGATGTTTGGACTTCCAAATCCCATTTCATTTGGTTTCTCATGAAGAATATCATTCCATTTTCCGTCATATCCTCCATTATCATGAATCTTCCTGTTTCCAGCCATTTTCTAAAATCCAAAAAGAATAGTGTGAGAGAAAAAAATCATGCTAGGGAAAAAAACATAGTAAAGGGGGATCACCCTCAATATCTAACATCTTAAGTTAAATTCTAAGATCGTTACCGTAGTTCTAGGACTATATCCTATACGTATACTTATCCTTAGGGACATCCCTAGACATACCTTAGAAATATCTCTAGGGATCTCACTAACATTTTCGCATCCTAGTTTCCAAAGGTTGACTAAACCTTTCCTCTGATACCAACTGTAGAGACCCAAAGCTTGACATACATGGACATTACATTACTTTAGCAGGATACTTAATACATAACAAAAACAGACACACAAGGACCGTAATAGTTTAGTGTCTTTGGAAACTTGGAACGTAATCTTCTAATCGTGGTGAAATATCTTCAACATATCCTATAAAGATCTTCCCCTTTTTTTCTTACTTAAAACCATTCTTTATATCCTGGGGAAAATAAAACATAAAAAGGGTGATCTCAAATGCTCAGTAAGGGTAAGCATGGATAAAATAAAACATACCATATACATTTGAACTTAAAAACATGAAAATAATGTTTAAACATAAAAATCTTGAGTAATGACATAAAACATGGAAGTACGTAAGGCATAGATCATAAAGAAACATTAAGAATGATAAAATATCATGGGAATAAAACATGTAATTGTGTAAACCATTTAGCACATGATATAATTTCCATAGTAGCCAAGGCATTGCTGCCAAGACCATCTTAGTAGAAAAAGTCCCTTTCTGAATCGAGTTCATTCCTCGTTCCAGTCCTGTATTACTGAGCCAGTTTAACTTGTCGTTCCAGCCATGTCTATATCATGAGATATAAATCTTTACCCAATGCATTGGAGGGATATATAGGTCTCACCCATCTCATAATTAAATCATTCTTACTTGCTCCACAACATAAACATAAATCATTCATCAAAACCCAAAGAATAAAATGGGTTTCATAAACATTTTTCAATCATAACATAATCCATATAAAACAAATGGATATCATTTCATCATAAGAAAAGTGAAACCATGTAAATAAAAGAGTCATTATACTTGAAACATACATATATGAAATAATGTCATCTTATATGGAAAAATGGTTTTGATAAAACACTTGAAATGAATTCTTGGGGAAAATATCCTTTCTTCTTCAAAATCATTTTCTTTTCACAAAATGTCATGCAATTTTAAAAGAAAATTATTTTTTTGAAAATAGACATGAAATATTTTGGAGGAAGCTTCATGAAAATAAGGCTTTATAAAACCGTAAAAATCCGTTTGTGCCGTATAAGTAAAAAAACATTCTTCTTGTACTTTTGTCGGAAAAGTCAAAAAGTACCTCGTAACGTAAAAAAAAGAAATATTCCTTACATACCATGTAGTAAAAGTCAAAATGGTTAAAAAGGACTTCAAACATACATGAAAACAATTTTAAAAAACATGGACATGGATGATATAAATAACCCCAGTAAATACTTACGAATAAGCAATCTCGGATAAAAATGAGATTTGCAAAATTATTGCTTACCTTATGTCCAATATGCTTCGTATGTATCCAAACATCCTGTATAATGATTTAAATAATGTAATTGACTTATTACAGAATCATATTCATTGTTATGATATCATATATGGTTCACTTATGACTTTATATTACCCGTTCTTTTGTAAATTCCATGTTAAAGAGAGTTTTGGGTGAAATCGTTTCATTTGTCGTCCGTGTTTTGACTTGTAATTATTCATATAATTACTTAGATCATGATTACTTAATTACATAATATAAAACATAATTTATATATAATATATATTCAGAATATACATATATATAATAGATCGATAAATGGAAAGAAATACACCGTTCATAGAGACGGTAGGCCGTACGTACGCATGAACGCTGTTTTCGTTTCCTTATTGAATTGAATGGAATTAAGTAGATGACATAAATATATATATACATAAATCCAGTATCATTATTATGTCATATATTTCATTATTATTGCTTATATATACTTTATAATCATTCTTAAATGGTTAACATGGAGAATGAATCTCATCGCATCGTGGAGACGGTAGTCCGTACATACGCAAGAGCGATGATATCGTTCCCATAATTATTTAATTGAATTGGATAGGATGATACAATATATCATAATCAGTATGATGATATAATATCTATGTATATTTATTCTTTACACCATTATACCCATCCAAGTAAGGTGGTGTTGGAAAAACAGATTACACCACGGCGTGGAGACGGTATTCCGTACGTACGCACGCGCGGTGATTTCGTTTTCCGTAGGATGGATAGATGGTGAAATAGGGTTGTTCTATAATTATAATAACAAATCAGTATATTAGTGATACTGATGTTATTACTTCATAGTGAAAAAACTAAATAAGAAGAAGAAGAAGAAGAAATAAAGTTGAAAGAATCGGTAATAGACATTACCTCTTCTTTGAAGCGCCTCTTTGAGACCTCCACTTAGGGAACTAAAATTCGTCTTTGAAGAATACCAAGACTTCTAGGATTTTTCTAGGGAAGTTGAGAAGAGAATTTTTCAGGGTTTGGCCGAACTTTAAGGCTCAAATTGGTGTGAGGAAGGGAGGGAGGAGGTGCCCTTTTATAAGGGAGGAGAGGGGAACCTTTGGAAATCTTAAAAATATTAATTTATAATAAATCTAACCCCACTTAAAAACCTCAAAAAATGACTCATATTAGAATATTATATGAGATAGGGTTGTAATATCATCAACCAATAAAATTTAGACATGTTAGGAATTTATTTTAAACATTATCAACTTGATTTATCCTTACTTAATTAATTTAATTTTATTTGTGGTAATAACATTCTAAATTTTAAATTATAACAAATAATTACTTATTTGTTGTGAATTGTCCATAATTGGATACTTTATAACATTTGAGACCATATAAATTTAAATTTATAATTGTTAAATATTTTTGTGATTTTTAAACAATTTTATAATATGTTATTTTTATAAAATAACAATAGTGTCAATTTTGACACTATTCATTTATTTGAATTTAAATAAAATATATACATAAGATATGTTCAAACTAAAAGCTTTAATAGATTCATAAAAGGACTTATGTATCTAGAAAAGTATTTTAGAACATTAAATAGTTCATATAATATTTATTTTATTATTTTTAAAACCATTTATTTGGTTTATCTCTTAATAAAATAATTACTACAACATTTTTGTATAATTATTTAATATACTTATTTGTTGCATAAAAATTAAAAATAAAATCCTATGATGAATATAAATCTAGTAAATTTTACAATAATACTTTTACTCTAATTTATCATCTTAAAATCAAAATATTTAAATTCTTATATTTATTAAATTATGAAGGTGACAACTTTGGCATCATTTAAAATAAAATAATATAAGTTTCGTAATCACTTTTATAAGGCTCCAAACGGTTATATATTAGGTCATTGGATTATTATGGTATATATATATACTACCAATAAGTTTTTTTCAGGTTTGTGGGCCTTTTAATGGGTATTATTATTTCAATAAAAACTATATTACTGATTTTTCACTTAATAAATAATTTCTGCATCATTAATGTATCACCATTAATGACAATTATTTAATCCCGAAAAATTCTAAATAAATTATCATGATGTATATAATTTTATTATATTTCTGGAGACTATTCATTTTCTAAGTTTTATGATGTTTATTAATAAATTAAAATTATTATACTTATAAGATTTAAGAGAGAGGCATGTTGTCACTTTCTTTGGTTTTAATAATAATTAAATTATTTTCTTTGTCAAAAGTCTATAAAATGAATCTAATCCGACAATTAGGTGATATGGGTCTACCTTAAGCCATCCAATAGAATTTTGGAATGTGTTATGGTAATTTTATAATATTATATTTACCCTTAATTACCCGATTTACCGTTAACTATGGTAAATAAAATTTACCGTAGTTACTATTCATAATTCCCAAAAATAAAAAGTAGCCTATTAACATAATTTGGACCCAATTATTCCAAATATGGAATCCATTTTTTCAAATTCAATACAAATAGGTTTCAGAAATTAAATTAAAATTAATCTTGTTGTCGAATGAAAATGAGTTTTTGTTTAAAACATTGCAAAAGTTTGAATTGATTTAACCTACAAATTTAATGTAAAATCAATGATAATGACATAAATTATATTAAATGGTAAAAATATATTATATTTATACTTTAAAACCATTCAATATTATAATTTAACCATATAAATTATTGCGATGAAAAAAGTTGTTTTTAATTAAAATATAGCCTGTTTTTATTATTCATCAAAATATGAAAGTTACCAGAATAATATGAAAAATTTATCCAAAGAAAATTTTTATTTCTTGATTACAAATAAGAATTTTATTTTTTCAAATTGAACTTATAAAAATTTCAAAAACTATATTTAAAGTGGGTGCGCCATCAAAAGGCGGCAAAACTGCATTTTTTGAAAAATACTTATTTTACCCGAAAAAATTATTTTGTTCTTATACCATGTTCTAGAAAATGTGTAAGATGAATAATAATGTTATAAAATTCAAAATTTAGTTAATACTATTCATAAAGGCTAGTTCATAATAATATTATAATAATATATCAATGTTTAGTAAAACTCGGTATTGCGTACAACACACGCTATTGAGGAAGGTCGTGATTGCGTGTAATGCAAGCCAAGTCAGGGTTGCGTGTTGTGAAAGAATCCTTCGTTGTTTCGTATAACATAATCCAACCATATTTCATTTATACATTGAATATATATATATATATATATACTCAATGTTGCGTAGAATAACTATTATCAAAATTGTGTGTAACACGATCCAAGAATAGTGTTGCGTATACTGCAAGCTAATACGGTGTTGCGTATAGCGCAAGGTAATCTTGGTGTAGCATGCAACACAATACATTAATGAAATCAAAAGAATATTTTTCATAAAATCTCGGGGTGTTACAATTCCACCCTCCTTTGATGTTCATAGAACATAAACTTAACATATTCTCCAGTGTCTGAATAGTTCGCTCAGATCGGCCATTAGTTTTAGGATGATAGGTCGTACTAAAGTTCAATTCAGTATATAGAGCATGTTGTAGACTCTTTTAAAACATATAGGTGAATATTGGATCGCGATCATATACAATAGATAGTGGTACTTCATGCATCCTTACCACTTCCCTGGTATATATTTGTTCCTGCTAATCCAATGAAAAATCCTCCTGAATTTCAATGAAGTGTGAAGACTTTGTAAGATGATCCACAATAACCTAGATTTCATTGTTTCCTTTGGATGTCTTTAGAACTCCAGTGACAAAGTCCGTGTTGATGTTCTCTCATTTCCATTCTGGTATGGGCAATGGTTGTATCATCCCTTTAGACTTCTGCCTCTCTACCTTCACTTGATGACACACCAAGCACTTTGATGTATACTCAGCGATCTCCTTATTCATATTATCCCACCAATAATTCTCTCTGAGATCTCGATACATCTTTTTGTTTCCTGGGTTAATAGAGAAATTTGAACAATGCGCAACATCCAAAAGTTCCTTCTTCGGCTCCAAACTTGATGGAACACAAAGTCTTTTCCCAAATCTCACAATTCCTTCTTCATTAACACTGAACTCCGAGGATTTACCTTTTCTTATAGATTCCACTCTCTTCTAAATTCCCACATTATCCTTTTGAGCATACATTAACCTTTACAAAAGATACAGTTGAGAAATAATTTGTAAAAGGATTGATGATGTTCCCTTCTTTATGATTTCCATGTCCATCTTCATCAAATCTAAGAAGATTGAGTCCTTCTCAATTCTCATCAATGATATAATTGTTGGTTACTTTCTACTTAGATCATATGCCACCTTGTTCTCTTTCCCAGGGTGGTAATGGATAGGGCAGTCACAGTCCTTGATCAGCTCTAACCATCTTCATTGGCGCATGTTCAACTCTTTCTGTGTGAATATATACTTGAGGCTTTTGTGGTCCATATATATTTCAAACTTCTTCCCAAATAGATAATACTACCAAATTTTTAAATTGAAGATCACCAAAGCCAACTCCAAATCAGGTGTTGGATAATTCTACTCGTGAACTTTCAATTGCCCGGAAGCATAGGCAATGACTTAGTCATTTTGCATCAACACACAGCCCAGGCCATTCTTTGAAGCATCACTGAATACCACAAAAATTTCTCCACATGTGGGTAAAGTGAGAATGGGCGTAGTGATAAGCCTCCTTTTTAACTCCTTGAAGCTTTCTTCTCATTCATCACTCCAAGAAAACTTTACCCCCTTCCGAGTTATCTTAGTAAAAGGGTTGGACAATCGTGAGAAATTTCTCACAAATCATCAATAATATACAGCTAACACCAAGAAGCTACGTATATTCGTTACTAATATTGGCCTCGTCCATCCCTCAATTGTATCTGTTTTGGATGGATCCATAGATATCCCATTTCTTGTGATAATATGGCCCAAGAATGAGACCTCCTTCAACCAGAACTCACAATTGTTGTAATTTTCATAGAGATTCTCCTTCCGCAAGGTCTCTAGTACAGTTCTTAGATGCTCTTCATGATCCTCCTTTGTTTTGGAGTATATCAGAATATCATCTATAAAGACTACCACAAAATTTTTCAAGATAATCCCTAAAGTCTCTATTCATCAAGTCCATGAAGATTTCTGGAGCATTAGTGAGTCTGAAATCCATTAGTATGAATTCATAGTGCTCGTATATTGTACGAAAAGCAGTCTTGGGGATATCTTCCTTCTTCACCCTTACTTGATAATATCCCGACTACAAATCCACCTTGGAGAAGTATTATGCTCCACATAGCTGATTGAATAAGTCATCAATTCGTGGGAGATGATACTTGTTCTTTATCGTGATTCTGTTAAGATCATGATAATCTATGTCAAGGCGCATTGACCCATCCTTCTTCTTGATGAAGAGGACTGGTGCACCCCATGGTGAAGCACTTGGGCATATAAACCCTTTATCTAGATTCTCCTATAGTTGTTTCTTCATCTCCTCAAGCTCCACAATATCCATTCAATACAGAGTCTTGGATATTGGCAACATCCTAGGTATAAGATTAATTGAGAATTCAACATCCCTTCTAGGAGGAAGACCATGAAATTCCTCAAGAAACACTTCATCAAATTCCCTCACAATAGGCATGTCTTCTAGGATGGTTGCATCTTTAGACTCAATCATCTGAGCCAGATATGCCTTCTCATAGGTCAGTAATATCCATGATTGAGATGATGGATCTAAAGAAGATCCATCTTCCTCTTTGCACATGTATAGAATCGGGGGTCGATTCTCCACATAAAAATTGATTTCCCTCTCATAGCAATTTATGTTGGCTCTATATAAGGAAAGACAATCCATGCCAATAATTGCATCAAATTCCACCATAGGTAGTATGATGAGGTTCGATGGGAAATTCAATCCACATATTATAACAGGGGAGGAGTTATATTCATGGGATGTAATGATTTCCCCATTTTCCGTACTCACCAACATTTATACTTCCATGATTTGTGGTGGTGTTTGGATTGTTCTAATAAACTTTTGGGATATGAAAGAATGTGTAGAACCTGAATCAAAAAGTATTTTCACTATTATTGAATGAATAACTAGCTTACCTGTCACCACTTCGTTGTTGGGGTTCACTTCGGCAGTAGTGATGGAAAAATCTCTCCCTTGATGCCTTGGAGGTTGTTGGTTGCCTCCAAAAACCCTTGGCTTAGGGAACTGATTTTCAAGATGCCCTGGTTCTTTCCAGTTGTATCAATGAACAATGCATTGAGGTTCGAACAGAGAATTACTCTCCTTTGTTGCATCTGTGGGTTTTTCTTGTCAACGGTTAACAGCTAGGTGCCCTTCTCTTCCACACCTAAAGAATTTCCCCATCCCCTTCAGGAAATTTATGGGGTGGTTCTTTCCGCACCTTTCGCAAGTGGGGTGCTGGATCTTCTTAGCACCGTTGGATTTATAAATCGGATTTACAAAATTTAATTCCACCTTACACTTCTTATCCTCATGATACCCCTGATATTATCAGATCTCCATTTCTACCTTTAGGGTATATCAGAAAATTTTTTCATAGCTGTCGAATTCACGGATCGCCAGCACTTTCTGTAGGCTAGGTTTCATTCCACCAAAGAAGCGGTCAACCTTTAATTTGGGGGTAATGAAAAATCTGGAGGCGTATCGTGCAAGTCTTGTGATTTTTTCCCCGTACACTCCGACAGATTCATCTCCTTTTTGCTTGAGGTAAAGGAATTCCCTTTCCATCTTAATTCGGAGAGTGCACGAAAAATATTTATCGAAAAACAACTTCCAGAAATCCTTCCATTCTAACACCTCAATCTCTTCCTCAGGCTTCGTATTTTTTATCAACGTCCACCATTGCACAACTTCACCTTCCATAAGATAAGTATCTAGAAGAAACTTCTATTATTCAGAACATTGAAAGATGGAGAAGATCTTTTCAATGGAGTTGATTCACGGTTCGGCGATTGAGGGATCATACGATCCATTAAAAGTAGGAGGCCTTTGTCTCATGAAGATCTCGATAGCAAATTTTTCTTTATTAGGGGGTGTTGAACGCTCTTCTTGACCCATGTTTCTATTAAAAGATAGAGTTAACTGAGATAGAAGTGTGACAAAGTTCGTGATTCCTGCTCCCATCAGATTGGGCATCTCATTAGCACAGTCACCACATTGATCTTCACATCAGTTGTTAGCCCGAGTCCTCATATTACCGGCCATTGGCTGGAATAAAAGGAAAGTTAGGGGTAACACATAAAGGGTAATCTAAGGATAAAATTATGACTTATAAAAAGCTTTTCTTTCCTTAACTTATGAATCTATACGCTTCAATCTATGTTATCCATGATCTACTTTCTAACATGTATTCTTAGAGGATTTTTTTATTCCATTAATAATGGTTCATACTAATATTGTGAATTTTCCAAAGAATATCCCCTGGTAGTGTCGTAACCAAGAGTGTATCAAGGCCCATTATTATGCACCAGTTCTTGTTCGAGTCTAGCTCAAAGCGGTGTTTTCGGGTTTTACCCCAAGGATATATTTGTGCCAGAGCCGCCTCTACCTGCTCGTATTAAGACAAGGATGTATTTTCTTGATAAACCACTTACTCAATACTCACCAATACTTAGGGATGTTTTATTATAGTTATTATTGTCTCTAATTATTCACTAGGGTTTTCTAATACTAATCCCAAAAATAACAAAACCTCCCTCTGATACCAACTATAACAACCCTGCTTTTTATTACACACTTAAATATGATTTATTAAATAAAATATTCACTTGATAAAACATATAAGATCGATAGGTCTAGTGTCATTGGGGTTTAGGAACATTACATAACATCTTAGAACATAAAACTCACAACATATTTATTGAAAACTTCCTTTACATGACCACTAAATTCCCTCGTACTTAGCATTGCATGGGATAACTTGAGGACATGCATAAGAAAAGGGTGAGCTATAAAGCCCAGTAAGGGAATAAAAATGGAATAACATGAGGAATAAAATACATGTTAGGAAATAGGAATATCAATGGATCACAAGAGAAACATGAACATAAAGTCATGATAAATCATTATAATCATAACATGGAAATGTGTCGACAACACTTAACATGGAATTAGCATGAGCCAAGGCTCATTTCACATGGAGCATGAGTAAACCCTCATTTCACATGAAGCACAAGTAAACCCTTATTGCACTTTAATTATCATGATTCAAAACCCATTTCACATGATGTATCATGATACTATACTTTACCCAATGCATTGGAGCGCTATCAGGGTGCACCCTTCTTAAACATTTCATTTCATGCATAAGTGTGCCACATGGATCATATTACATAGAATCAATCTCCATAATAAGTTATTCCATGATTAATTAATGTGTAATAAATACATGAAAGTACCATTAAATATCTATATGTTCATAAACGTGAATACCCTTGATAGAGACATGGATATGGTATTCACTACATAATGATATTGGCGTGGAAAAACGTGGTGTAATTTTGGAAGCATAACGACGTGACATATGGATTCATGAAAATGGTTGATGAGAGAGAAAAGGGTGTCTCATAATATGTACATGAAATGGATAGTAAGGGGTTAATATAGATACATGTCCCAACAAATTTAATGTAATTTAGATGCATAATACAAAATAATTACTTGGATGTAAAAGAGGAGAGAGAAATCCCATACGGAATTTCAGCATAGTAACTGGTGTACATGGGAGGAATTAATGAGAGAGAAAGGGGTCTCAAATTATCCAAACATTAAGAGGTAAGTATGGGGAAGAAGTTAAATCGTACCCCAACATTTTTAATTGAAAACAAAATGGAATAACAACTTAAATAAAATTGGAAAAAAATGAGAAAGGAAGAAATCCCTTACTTGGAAGTGTGATCCCAAAGGCTTGGGAGAGGCTTGAGAGAGGATTTTTGGGATCTTTTGTAAACTTGGGAGGATTATATAGAGAGTATTTCAGGGTTTGTATGAAATACAAAGGCTTTGAGTGAAGAGGAATTAGGAGCTTGGGTGGGTTTATATAGGAAATGAGAGGGAATTCTTTATTATTTAGGTTTGGGTCACAACATATTAAACTAACCAATACCACAAACCACACCATGGTTTTTTCCCACGTTTCTTTTCCAAAGGAGATTTGAAAACAATATTTTATAAGTACAATGTCCTAACTTCTTAAAATAATAGGTTTTCTTATGTGGAGGTGAGTCACACTCTCAAGGAAAATAATTGAAAAAGACAAAATGTTTTATAACTCTTGGAGGGTCCAAAAAGCATTGTAAAATAAATAAAACAAATATAAAATAACATTATTTTAATTATAAAACATATATTGGACTATCATATTGTTTATAGTATTTTATTACCTCACTATTGGGTCATTATGATGTCCTAAAACACAATATATATTTAAACGGTATTTAATTTTTTACCCAAAAATTTGACTGTCTCGGAAAATTATGAAACATTCACCATTGAATAATTTCGACATCCTGATTCCAAAAATAATATTCATTTTATCTAAATAATTTTATAAATATGTGATTTTTTACTTTTAAAATAAAAACTGACATTTACCGAAAATTCATGGGTTTTGACAAAAATAGTTTTCAAACCTTAATAAAAATTACAATTGCATTCATAAAATTATATGATCATTTATATTTAATAAAAATTAATTTAATAATAATATTTTATTAAAATATTATTTAATTCAAAAATCCATTAATTCATAAAAATAGATTTCTTAGTTGAATATTAACTAAAAATACTATTTGTACTTTAAAAACTATTTACAAAGTAACAATAATAAAATGAATGCACATTATTTATATAAGAATAGTATACATAGTCATAGAGCTAGGTTCTTGTTACATAAACCCTTATAACACCCGAATAAGACTTAAGGTTAAGGTGTGTGATGGTGACAGACTCTTGGGGTGGCTCAGATAACATCGCTCGGGTGGTAATCTCTATTAACTTCCACTTCTCATGTAGTTGGTTCTACTCAAGATTAACTTGTTCAAGCTCGGATTGGGCTTGGTCAAGATATAATCCCAATGATTCCACCTAATTTCTGAGCTTTGACAAATGGGCTTCGTACAAGGAAAGTCTATTGGATGAGGCTATCGCTTCCTTTGTGTGAGTAAATTGGATTTGTTAAAGCCCTATATTTATACTAATCAAGTGATCACTATTCAATGACTATATTAGCTTCGATAACCATTCTTACCATTTTTTTAAAATCTATAAACATAAAACCAATGAAGTTCACATTTTATATAATCATAATAAGACATTTAATTATATCAATAGGAGTTTTTATTAATGAATGTTTGGGTCATTACAATCTCCCCCCTTAAGAAATTTCACCCTAGAAATTTCCTTTTCCCACTCTAAAACAAATGCAGGAAACTATGCTTCATCACTTCCTCCAATTCCCGCGTCACTTCTTCAAACTTGTGGTTTCACCACAACACCTTGACGAGGGGCATTGTCTTATTTTGTAGAACTTTTTCTCTATGATCTAATATCTTCACCGGTTGCTCCTAATAAGAAAGATCATCCTCTATCTATACTACCTCTAAAGAGAGTACATGTGAAGGGTTTGGTATGTACTTCCTTAATAGGGATAAATGAAAGACATCATGTGCTTTGGCCATGGTAGGTGGAAGTTCTAGTTGATAGGCCACAGCCCCAACACGATCAAGAATCTCGAAGGGGCTAATGTACCTAGGACATAACTTCCCTTTCTTCCCAAACCTCCAGACCTTATTCCAAGGAGATATTCATATAAATACCATGTCTAATACTTTAAACTCAAGGTCTCATCAATGGTTATCTACATAACTCTTCTATTGACTCTATGGTACCTTGATATGCTACAAAATGGTTTTCACCTTCTCCACCATTTCTTCGACCATTTATAGTCCTAGCAGCTTATGCTCACCGACTTCATCCCAACATGCTGGTGTTCTGTACCTCTTACCATACAGGGATTAATAAGGTGTCATTCAGATGTTTGAGTGGAAACTGTTATTGTAGGAGAATTCAACCAGTGGAAGATGTTGGTATCACCCTCCTTTGATGTCCATATAACATGATCTTAAAATATTCTCTAATGTCTGAATAGTTCACTCAGATTGGCCATCAGTTTGAGGATGATAGGTCGTACTAAAGTTCAATTAAGTATCTAGAGCATGTTGAAAACTCTTCCAAAACATAAAGGTGAATCTTGGATCTTGATCGGATACAATAGATAGTGGTACTTCATGCATCCTTACCACTTACCTGGTATATATCCATGCCAGCTGATCCAATGAAAAATCCTCTTGAATTGCAATGAAGTGTGCAGACTTTGTAAGATGATCCACAAAAACCCAGATTGCATTGTTTCCTTTAGATGTCTTTGGAAGTCCAATGACAAAGTCCATGTTGGTTTTCTCTCATTTACATGCTGGTATAGGCAATGGTTGCATCATCCCTTTAGACTTCTGCCACTCTACCTTCACTTGCTGACACACCACGCACTTTGATGTATACTCAGTGATATCATTCTTCATATTATCCCACCAATAATGATCTCAGATATCTCAATACATCTTTGTGTTTTCTGTGTGAATAGATAAATTTGAACTATGCGCATCATCCAAAATTTTCTTCTTCAGCTCCAGACTTGATGGAACACAAAGTCTTTTCTCAAATATCACAATTCCTTCTTCATTAACATTGAACTCTGAGGATTTACCTTTTCTGATAGCTTCCACTCTCTTCTGAATTACCACATCATTTTTTTGAGCATACTTTAACCTTTCCAAAAGAGACGTTTGAGCTATCATTTGTGAAAGGATTGATGATGTTCCCTTCTTTATGATTCCCATGTCCATCTTCATAAAATCTAAGAAGATTGGGTCCTTCTTAATTCCCATAAATGATAGAATTGTTGGGTCCTTTCTACTTAGAGCATATTCCACCTTGTTAGCTTTCCCAGTGTGGTAATGGATTGAGTAGTTATAGTCTTTGATCAGCTCTAACTATCTTCATTGGCACATGTTCAACTCTTTCTATGTGAATATATACTTGAGGATTTTGTGGTCCATATATATTTCACACTTCTCCCCAAAGAGATAATGCTTCCAAATTTTTAAAGTGAAAATAACCACATCCAACCCCAAATCATGTGTTAGATAATTATACTCATGAACTTTCAATTTCCTTGAATCATAGGCAATGACTTTGTCATTTTTCATCAACACATAGCCCAGGCCCTTCTTTGAAGAATCACTGAATACCAAAAAAAATTCTCCACTTGTGGGTAAAGTGAGCACGGGCGTAGTGATAAGCCTCCTTTTTAACTCCTCGATGCTTTCTTCTCATTCATCACTCCAAGAAAACTTTACTCCCTTCCCAGATAGCTTGTTAAGAGGGTTGGACAATCGTGAGAAATTTCTCACAAATCTTAGATAATATCCAGCTAACCCCAAGAATCTATGGATATCTATTATCGATGTTGGACTCGGCCATCCCTCAATTGCATCTGTTTTGGATGGATCCACATATATCTCATTTATTGTGATAATATGGCCCAATAATGATACCTCCTTCAACCAGAACTCACACTTGTTGTACTTTGCATAGATATTCTCCCTCCGCAAGGTCTCTAGTACATTTCTTAGATGCTCCTCATGATCCTCATTGGTTTTGGATTATATCAGAATATCATCTATAAATACTGCCACAAATTTTTCAAGGTAATCCCTAAAGACTCTATTCATCAAGTCCATAAATATTTCTGGAGCATTAGTGAGTCCGAAAGGCATTATTATTAATTCATAGTGCCTTTATCTTGTACGAAAATCAATCTTTGGGATATCTTCC
Organism: Viscum album; assembly: GCA_963277665.1. Taxonomy (NCBI): domain Eukaryota; kingdom Viridiplantae; phylum Streptophyta; class Magnoliopsida; order Santalales; family Viscaceae; genus Viscum; species Viscum album. The sequence goes on along the minus strand of OY728160.1, from coordinate 368,803,137 downwards.
TTCTTCACCCTTACTTGATAATATCCCGACCGAAAATCCACCTTAGAGAATTATTGTGTTCCATGAAGCTGATCGAACAAGTCATCAATTTGTGGGAGAGGATACTTGTTCTTTATTGTGATTTTGTTAAGCTCACGATAATCAATGCCAAGGCGCATTGACCTGTCCTTCTTCTTAACGAAGAGGACTGGTGCACCCCATGTTAGAGCACTTGGGAGTATAAACCCTTTATCTAGATTATCCTATAGTTGTTTATTTAGCTACTCAAGATCTACAATATCCATTCAATATAGAGTCTTGGATATTGGAAATGCCCCAAGTATAAGATCAATTGAGAATTCAACATCCCTTTTAGGAGGAAGACCAGGAAATTCCTTAGGAAACACTTCAGAAAATTCCCTCACAATAGGAATGTATTTAAGGATAGTTTCCTCCTTAGACTCAATCATCTGAGCCAGATATGCATGCTCATAGGGTAGTAATATCCACACTTGAGATGATGGAGCTAAAGAAGATTCATCTTCCTCCTTGCACTTTTATAGAATCAGGGGTTGATTCTCCACATATAGAGTGATTTCCCTCTCACAGAAATTTGTGTTGGATCTATATAAGGAAAGCCAATCCATGCTAAAAATTACATCAAATTCCACCATAGGTAGTATGACGAGGTTCGATGGAAAATTAAATCCATAGATTATGACAGGGGAGGAGTTATATTCATGGGATGAAATGATTGGCCCATTTTCCATACTCACCAACATCTTTACTTCCATGATTTGTGGTGGTGATGGGATTGTTCTAATAAACTTTTGGGATATAAAAGAATGTGTAGAACCTGAATCAAAAAGTACATTCGCTATTCTTGATTGAATAACTAGCATACATGTCACCACTTTATTATCGGGGTTTACTTCGGTAGTAGTGATTGAAAAATCTCTCCCTTTCTATCTTGGAGGTTGTTGGTTGCCTCTGAAAACCCTTGGCTTAGGGAACTGATTTTCAAGTTTCCCTGGTTCTTTAAAGTTGTAGTAATGAACAATGCATTGAGGTTTTAACAGAGAATTCCTCTACTCTGTTGCAGCTGTGGGTTTTTCTTATCAGTAGTTAATAGCTAGGTTCCCTTCTCTTCCACACCTAAAGCATTTCCTCATCCCCTTCAGGAAATTTTCGGGGTTCTTCTTTCCCCACCTTTGGAAAGTGGGGTGATGGATCTTCTTAGCACCATTGGATTTATCTATCAGACCACCATTATTGAATTCCACCTTACACGTCTTATCCTCATGATACCCCTGAGATTTTTTGATCTCTATTTCGACCTTGAGGGAACATCAGACAATTTCCTCATAGCTGTCAAAGTCATGGATCGCCAGCACTTTCTATAGGCTAGGTTTCATCCCACCAAAGAAGCTGTCAACCTTGCAATCAGGTGTAACGAAAAATATGGAGGCATATCATGCAATCCTTGTGAAGTTTTCCTTGTATGCTCTGATATATTCGTCGTTTTTTTCTTGAGGGAAAGAAAGTCCCTTTCCATCTTAAGTCGGAGGGTGCGCAGAAAATATTTATCAAAAAACATCTTCCAGAAATCCTTCTATTCTAACACCTCGATCTCTTCCTCAGGATTCATATTTTTGATCAATGTCCACCATTGATCGACTTCACTATCCATATGATAAGTATCCAGAATAACCTTCTCTTGTTTGGAACATTGAAGGATGGATAATATCTTTTCAATGGAGTTGATCCATTTTTCGGTGATTGAGGGATCAGACGAGCCATTCAAAGTATGAGGCCTTTGTATCATGAAGCTCTTGATAGTGACTTGTTATTTCTTAGGGGGGTTGAACATTCCTCTTGACCCATGTTTCTATTAAAATATTGAGTTAACTGATAGAGAATCATGACAAAGTTTGTGATTTCTGCTCTCATCGGATTCGGCATCTTATTAGCACAGTCATCACATTGATCTTCACATCGGTTGTTAGCCCGAGTCCTCCTATTACTGGAAATTAGCTATAATAAAAGAAAAGTTATGGGTAACACATAAAGGGTAATCCAAGGATAAAACTTATTACTTTTAAATATATTTTATTTACTTAACTTATGAATCTATATGCTTTAATTCATGTTATCCATGATCTACTTTATAACATGTATTCTTATAATATTTTTTTTATTCCCTTAATAATGATTCATACTAATCTTGTGAATTTACCAAAGCATATCTCTGGGAGTGTCGTAACCAAGAGTACAGCAAGGCCCATTTTTGTGCACCAGTTCTCGTTCGAATCTAGCTCAAAGCGGTGTTTTTGGGTTTTACCCCTAGGATACATTTGTGCTAGAGCCGCCTCTAACTGCTCGTTTTCAGACAAGGATGTATTTTCTTGATAAACCAATTACTCAATACTCACCAACACTTAGGGATGTTTTATTATACTTATTCTTATCTCTATGTCTTCACTAGGTTTTTCTAATACTATTCCCAAAAATAATAAAACCTCCCTTTGATACCAACTATAACAACCCTTCTTTTTATTACACACTTAAACTTGATTTACTAAATAAAATATTCAATTGATACAACATAGACAATCAAGAGGTATAGTGTCTTTGAGGATTAAGAACATTACATAGCATCTTAGAACATAAAACACACAACATATTTATTGAAAACTTCCTTAACATGACCACTACATTCCCTCGTACATAGCATTGTATGGGATAACCTGAGAACATGCATAAGAAAAGGGTGAGCTATAAAGCCCAATAAGGGAATAAACATGGAATAACATGAGGAATAAAATACATGTTAGAAAATAGGCATATCAATAGATCACAAGATAAACTTGAACATAAAGGCATGATAAAGCATTATAATCATAACATTGAAATGTGGCAACAACACTTAACATGGAATTACCATGAGCCAAGGCTCATTGCACATGGAGAATGAGTAAACCCTCATTGCACATGAATCATGATTAAACCCTTATTTCACTTGAATTAGCATGATTAAACACCCATTTCACATGACGTATCATGATACTATACTTTACCCAATGCATTGGAGCGCTATCAGGGTGCACCCTTCATAAACATTTCATTTCATGCATAAGTGTGCCACATGGATCATATAACATAGAATCAATCTATATCATAAGTTATTCCATGATTAAGTAATGTGGAATAAATACATGAAATTAAAATTGAATAACTATATGTGCATAAACATGAATATCCTTGATAGAGACATGGGTATGGTATTCACTACACAATGATCTTGGCTTGGAAAAACGTGGTGCAATTTTGGCAGCGTAACGGCGTGACATAAGGATTCATGAAAATGGTTGATGAGAGATAAATGGGTGTCTCATCATATGTACATGAAATGGATAGTAAGGGTTTCATATATATACATGTCCAAATAAATTTAATGTAATTTATATGCATAATACAAAATAATTACTTTGATGTAAAAGAGGGGAGATAAATCTCTTACAGAATTTCGGCATGGTAACGGGTGTACATGGGAGGAATTAATGAGAGACAAAGGGGTCTACCATTATCAAAACATTAATAGGAAAGTATGGGAGATATTTTAAATCATACCCCAACATTTTTAATTGAAAACAAAAGGGCATAACAACTTAAATAATATTTGAAAAAATGAGGAAGGAAGAAATCCCTTACTTGGAAGTGTGATCCCAAAGTCTTGAGAGAGGCTTGAGAGAGGATTTTTGGGAGCTTGGGGCACCTTCGGAGGATTATAGAGAGAGGATGTCAGGGGTTTTATGAACTCAAAATTCTTTGAGTGAAGAGTAAGTGGGATCTTGGGTGGTTTTATATAGGAAAGGAGAGGGAATTCTTTATTATTTAGGTTTGGGTCACCACACATTAAACTAATCAATACCACAAACCATACCATGTTTTTTGCCCATGGTTTTTTCCAAAGGAGTGGATAAAAATATTTTATAATTACAATGTCCTAACTTCTTAAAATAATAGGTTTGCTTATGTGGAGGTGAGTCACACTCTCAAGGAAAACAATTTAAAAAGAAAAAATGTTTTATAAGTTTTGGAGGGTCCATAAAAGCTTTGTAAAAAAATAAAACAAATATAAAATAAAATTATTTTAATTATAAAACATATATTGTCCGAAAATAATGTTTATATTATTTTATTACCTCACTATTGGGTCATTATGATGTCATAAAACACATTTTATATTTAAACGGTATTTAATTTTTTACCCAAAAATTCGACTATCTCAGAAAATTATGAAAAAATCACCGTTGGATAATTTCGAAGTCCTGATTCCAAAAATAATATTCATTTTATCTAAATAATTTTATAAATATGTGAGTTTTTACTTTTAAAATAAAAACTGACAATTACCGAAAATTCATGGGTTTTGACAAAAATAGTTTTCAAACCTTAATAAAAATTACTATTGCATTCATTAAATTATATGATCATTTGTATTTAATAAAATGTAATTTAATAATAATATTTTATTAAAATATTATTTAATTAAAAAATCCATTAATTCATCAAAATAGATTTCTTAGTTGAATATTAACTAAAAATAATATTTTTTATTTAAAAACTATTTACAAAGTAACAATAATAAAATGAATGCACATTCTTTATACAAAAATAATGTACATAGTCATAGTGCTAGGGTATTGTTACATAACCCCTTATAACACCCACATAAGACTGATGGGTAAGGTTTGCGATAGTGACAGACTCTTGGGGTGGCTCAGATAACACTGTTCAGGTGGTAATTTCTATTAACTTCCACTTCTCCCGAAGTGGGTTCCGCTCAAGCTTAACGTGTTCAAGCTCGGCTTGGAATTGGTCAAGAGAAAAGCCCAATGACACCACCTCCTTTCCGAGATCTGAAAAATGGGCTTAATACGGGGCAAGTCTACTGGATGAGGTCATCGCTTCCTTTGTCTGAGTAAATTGAATTAGTTAAAGCCCTATATTTATACTAATCAGGTGATCACTATTTAATGGCTATATTAGCAACGGTCAGAATTCTTAACAGTATTTTAAAATCCAAAAATATAAAACCACTAAAGTTCACATTTTATATAATCATAATAATAAATTTAATTATATCAAGAACAATTTTCATTAATGAAATTTTGGGTTATTACAATATAAGTTTTGGACATAACACTAACATAACTATAAATATTTTATTTTCATTTTAAATTCTTTCATGATTTTTCATGCCTTTTTTTTTGCCTCTACTGCATTTGCCTGAACCTCTACTACCTCTACATGAGTCATTTCCAACTCATTGCTACCTAAACTATTAGAAGACCCTAAATTGGTCCAATAACTAGTGGGGAAAATACCCTTCCCTAGTTGACCACATACTCTCCCTTGGTGCTCATCTCCTAATATCTAGTGAAAATGATTTTTTTGGCCCAAATTTGTCAACTTCCTTCTCATAAAGGGCCTCCAAAGCACAATATTTTCAATATAAATGAAACATGTAGGCACAAAATATATATTAAAATTTGAAAGTTTTAAAATAAAAATTACAATCTTTTGTTGTGTCTATACATTTACAGCACTTCTATACTTCTTATTTCTGATCGATCAAATAAATTGTTCTTAAGACACATGAACTTAAATGTTAAATACCAATCTCTAAAATGAAATTGAATATAAGAAAACATTATTCAATAATATTGTATTTTTGAACAAAATTAACTCATTGTAACCAATATTTAACTAACTATAACCAAAATAAATCAAACTAAATTTCATAGAAATGTATTTTATTATCCCCAAATGAGAAAAAATTGAATCAATCAAACTAAAATGAACAAATTTTTATTGTTTTGGTGAAGTTTTAATATCCTAGGATTTCAGTATATATATTCCCATTAAATTCAATAAATTTATTTTCATGCACTAAAATGAAAATTATGACACATTAATAAATTAATTTGATAACCTTTAAAATATTATTATGTTTCAATATATGATCTGATATATTTAAATTCTTTCAATTAGAATGTTTTTATAAAATAGTATTAAAAATACTTAAAAGGTTACAAATATTTTTTTTAATAAAATAATTTTGTAAGTATATTGTGTATTTTAAATTAAAATTTAAATATATAATTTTTTATAATATTAATTAGACAAAATTAAATTCTTTATAAAACTAAAATCATTTTGGTATAAATTATTGGGATTTTTATGAAATAGATAATTTTTAGGTGAAGAGTAAAAAAACATTAGTTTTGGATAATTTTATCACTAATTATCATATTATAGTAATATAAGGATGAGTTAAATATTTATGCCCACTATACTTATATATTTATATTTAATATATAATGTTACTAAACCCATGATTAACTAACTAATCTAAAGTAGATTGAATTCTCCTAAGTTTACTTCGTCTTTTGACCTTCTAGAACCCTTTTTTTAGGTTTTAAAGTCTTATACACATGTATCACAAACCATAAGACTCCAAAATCACCTAAATTTAATGCACTTAAATTCTTTTTTTCTTACGTAACATTCCTTTCCACAGAAAGTTTCATTTTCTTCACTTATAAAAGGAGTCCACTTCCACCCCTTCCAAACTTAAACTTCTATTAAAATTATCCTTTAAAATCTACTCTAATTAATTATACTATAATTACCTTACACTACCTAAATCCCATGATCTCTATAATATATCCTAACTCTTCCTTTATCAATAATACTTTCAAGATAAAACTCAAAGTCTCAATGAAGGTATCATGTATTTCTTAACCATTATGTTTTATTCTTTAATTCTTCTACCACCTATAATATATTCTATATATAAGAGTGTGATAAAATAATTATTAATTATATTTTGGTATGTTATTATACTAATGTAATATCCATTTCATGTATTCATCCAAAACCATTCAAAAATTAAAAACCTTGTTATGCGTATGTGTGCACTACCCCCTCCGTGCATAACGTGTCCTATTTTTCTTAATTGTGTTAAATGGTTTCTTAAAAATGGTTTTTAATGAATAAATATTATATTTATATCATTATTATGATTCTAAAATGATAAATAATTTTTAATTTCTACCTCCCTCTAGTTTTATGGAAAATAAAATTGTCAACAATGTGTACATGCGGATTACTGCCACCGTGTAACGATGTATTTTTTTACATTACTTCCAGTCATGGATAAATTTTAAAAAATTGATGTATAAAAATTATATTTAAAACACTATTTATATTTTGATATTGTTAATTGTAACACCCCGAGCTTCCATGATACACCTCTCTTTCAATAATGAAATAGCTTGCATTGTACGCAAGTTCGAGTTCTAAAACACCGCGACTAATCAAAGTAGCCGTTATGAATAGTAATAACCACTTTTTAAAATTATAGAAATTTTATATTTCAAAATGGACTTCATTTTTGTATTCGTAATATCGAAATTATCCTAAGTTGAATTTTTTGTAATTTTCTGAGAACTTCCAAATTTTTATGAATAGTGAAAAATACTTAAAACAACTTTTTTAATAAAAATAATTTATAGTGATAAATTATACTATTGAGTGGTTTTAAAGTATAATTAGAATATATTTTTACAATTTTATCAAATGGTGTCCATTATAATTAATTTCACTTTGAAATTGGACATAAACAATTGTCAATCTTTTGATATATATTGTTTCTTAAAAACACGCTATTTGTTCTGACAGTGGGAATTAATTATAAAATTAATTAATGCAACTTATATGTTTTTAATTTCATAAAATAGACATCATTTTTGAATTCAGAACATCAATTATAGCTTAGGGTGAAATTTTGGCATTGTTCTGAAAAACTTCAATTTTTGATGAATAGTGAAACCACTAAGTGGTAGTTAAATAACTGATTTTTCGTTTAAATGAAATATTACCACTTCTGTGATTTGATTTTCAAAAATCCGACATACATGGTTGTCATTAGGAAGTAAAATGTGGTTCAATGGGATTAAAATAATTTTTTGGTGAATAGTAACTTTTAAGTGTAATTAATCGTGATTAAAGATAATTAGTGAAATTTAAGGTAAAAATGATATTATAAAAATATGAAAATACCTTTACACTTGTCCTACCCATATTGTATGTGTCATGGACGACCAATAAAATCCATGGGTCAACTTTGGGACCCCATGGAGCCACTTTGGTAGGAAAATGACATAAATAACTTTTATTTAAAGTTAAAGTAAAAATGTCACAAAGATAAGTTGTTTTACTAAAAAAAATTATAAATGGGGTTATACCAGCAATATTTTTTACTATAAATATTCATTACAAAGAAAAAAAAATTTCCTACATTATGATATTTTTTTTATAATTTTTAGACATCAAATAAATTAAATTATTTATGACACCATGATGATGCAGTGATTACCTCATTAATTAACGATTTAAATAAAATGAAAAGATAATGTAAAATCCAAGGCTTACACTTGTCCAAAGCCTATTGTATAAGAATATTTCTAACCCTTATCACCTTATCCTTGAATTATATAAGTGTGGGACCTTTAGAATCTGAAAAGCATTGTATAATAAAATAACATTTCATTACTTTCCAAAAGTGCCCCTCCTCTCCACTTATAAAAGGCCCCCACCACTCCCACCTTATTCACACTTTCAAGCCATTTGGATCGGCCAACCTCTGCCCAAATACTCTCCCAAATTCCCTATCTTACTCCTAGAAGCCTCACTTTGGGAATAATTCTTCCCAAGGAAGCCTTTGGCTCAAATCAAAAAAGAGTTACCCGTTTTAAGGTAATGTCTTCTCTTATGTTATTTTGTTTTATTTTGCTTCTCCAACCCCCTAAACTCTTTTTATTAATTTCTTTTGTAACAACAACAGTATCCTAAATATACTAGGATTTTGTTATAAGAATTATTCTAGATACACTTACACACACCTACATCTAATGGTTAAAGAACATACTGTTTCTGTGGATGACGAATTTCTGCCTCACGAAACGATGATTGTTCAACACTCATATAACACCTTCAAAGGAGGCCATTATGATGACACTATTTTTTATATATGATATATATTATTTTTATTTTTTCCTTATGCTTATGTATTTTTCATTTATGGCATACCTTTACGATTTCCATTATGAGTAAACGCGATAATTTCATTTTAGGAAGTGCGGACTACCACCCCCTCAAAGTGATTTGAATCGTTAATGCCATATGTGGGATGTATAAAGGATGGAGTAAATGTTATTATACATTATATTATAATGGAATTATAGTATACCTTTATAAAATTATAATTTCATTCCATTAAATATGAAATAGAAATGAAAGTAGCGTTCATGCATACGTACGGATTACCGTCTCCATGAACGGTGCATTTCATTTCTTACCTCTAAATGTTATGTAATATTATAAATTCATGTATATACTGGATATATATGATATATATTATATCTAAAACATGAATATAATTATGGATATAATGGATATTTCACCACATGAACAAAGTGTAATTATAAGAAGTTTATTTTTGACTCAAGTACCTAAGATCGACAAAACGACCGTTATAAACTTAAATAATTACATAATGTTCATGACATGGTAATAAGTGATATAAAAGGAATAATGAACTTGAAAAAGGTTCTTAAGAAGTTATAGATTAACTCTAGTTTATTATTCAGGAGGTTAAAGAGCGTTCGAGTCAAGTCGGACACGAGGTTAGGGAATTTCTTAACCCAATTTCCATTATTTGGGTTAATCTCCTACTTTCAAATTATGATATGATATTATTATGTCCTATCTTGTATTTTTACTTTATTTATGTGTATTTATATTTAATACACATAATAGATCTATTTTATTTAAAAAATGATCTTGGTAAGGACTTCTTCTCAATCTCTTTTCATTGAGGCATATTTTGTTTTATACACAACTTTCTTTTATATGGTGTATAAACCCCTTTGACTTTTACGTTTATTCAAAAGGAATCTTTTTTATATGAAGAATTTTAATAAATGACAAAAATTAATGTTTTCCTTGTCGTACGTATGTGGCGACAACGACTTCTCCACCTCCGTGAGCACTATTTGAGTTTCACCTTCCTCTATAAGCCATAACTTTTTTTTAAAAGAAAAATAAATACCATGTTTTACTTTTCTTTTATTTTGGTATTGAAAATGGTTTTGAAAGTGTTTTTATTATATCAATGTGTTGTATTGATATCTTGTGATTGAAATGTGGACATTTTATGTTTCCTTTATGCATGTTTTATTTGATACGATTATGTTATGGTTTATGATATGTTTAAACCTGTTCATATGTGGAATGCATTGGACTTAATAAGTGATGGGTGGAGCCCGCTATAGCTCCTCGATGCATCGGCAGGTCTCATGAGACAAACTAGTGTCTTAGCACGAGGCCTTGACAAAATATTATTTGTAGTCTTGGCACGAGGCCTTGGCTACGTGGTTATGATAGTCTGGCATTATGCATTCCATCATTATGAAAGTGATTATTGATATTGCATGTGATTATTCGACCAGTAGAATATCCATGTGAAGAAGTAAATGGCATTATCTCATTTTAATTTTGCCATATTATGTTGAAGTTCAAGTTTTAAAAGGCTTTTGTTTTAGTTATACATTTCCTTAAATGTTAATGTTTATTTATGAAAGCTTCCGCAATATTGTTATCATTACTGAGCATCTGAGCTCACCCCTTTCAATGTTTTAATATTTTCCAGGATGTGAAGAAGTATTTTATGAATGATCTTCAGGGATAGTCATAAGAGGATATGAGTGTGGACTATGAAGACTTTGTTATTAGTTTTTAACTTTATTATGTAATGTAACATTTATGAATGTATCTAGTGTTTCCAAGGCTACTAAACTAATCGGTCTTTCGAGACTTGATCTTTTGTGATCATGCCAATGTTACGAAGTAATGCACCGACTCTGGGTAGCTGGGGTCGGGGCGTTACAGTTGGTATCAGAGGCAGTTTAGTACTAACCATGGAAGCTAGATTTAGATAAACTCTGATTAGAGCACATACCCCAAAGATAGGCTTTGAGGATTAGTATAGAAGAACTTCCTAGAATTTTGGTATTATAGAGATTTTGTGAGTTTTCCGAGCAATACATCCCTGTCTGGATACGAGTAGGTAGAGGTGGCTCTGGCACAGATGTACCTAGGGGTAAAACCCGAAAACACCGCTTTGGGCTAGACTCGAATGGGAACTGGTGCACGACAACGGGCGTTGCTGCACTCTTGGTTACGACACTCCTGGGGGATATGCTTAGGATAATTCTCATTTTCTTTACAAACCACTATGAAGGGTTATGAGTATATACTTCCTCAAATAAAACTTTTTTTTATGATTATGGATTATATCCATAAATAGTTCAATTTATGTTAAGTATTTTATAAGTATGGAATTATGTATTTTGATTCATAAACTAATCTAGTTTATGCCATTGTTTAGAAATGGCGCCTAGTGGAAGGAATGGAAACCGTATCAATGTACGCACTCCATGTAGGGATTTCCATCCTGCTCAGGATAATTATTATGGAGCTGGAGATACAACTGGTGCTGATCAACTTATTACCATACTGGGACAACTCACTCAGGTTATGAATAATAACCTTACTCGTATGGAGCACCCTGATCCGCAACGTGGAGGATCAATGTTAGACCGATTCATGAGGCAACAACCACCAACATTTAATGGGGGTAAAAATCCATTAGTAGATGAGCAATGGATAAACTCTTTAGAGAAAATATTCCACACCTTGGGGAGTAGTGAAAGGGAAAAGGTTATCATGGCAGTTTACCGCCTCACTGGAGATGCTGATCAATGGTGGTCATTGATTCAAAACACAAAGGAAGATGATGATGTATCGAATATGGAATGGAGGGAGTTCAAAGATCTTTTCTTAGAAAAATACTTTCCTCGTGACCATCGAGCAGATATAGAAAGGCAATTTCTGAGTGTGAGACAAAAGGAGGATTAGAATGTCACAAAGTATGAGGCCAACTTTACACAGTTAGCGAGGTATGTTGTAGATTATATATGTAACCCAAGAAGTAAGATTGATCGTTTATTTGATGGGTTAAAACCATTTCTCCATCGATCATTAGTCTCACAAACCTTCTCGTCATATGAAGATATTGTCTCGTGTGCTATCAAGACGGAAAAGGAATTCTCTAAGTCTTATGACAACAAAGTAAAGCAAGAGAACAAGAGAACGATGGAACAAGAGACGGATAAAGGGAAAAAGGGAAAGAAGGATTTTCCATTATGAGATAATTGTGGGAAGAATCACCCCGGTACTTGCCTGAAAGGAATGGGATTTTGTTACAAATGTGGAGAAAAAGGTCACCAGGCGCGTGATTGCAAGGGAAATAAAGAGGCTATCAATGTTGAATGCTACAATTGTAGGGAAATGGGGAATTATACAAATGAATGTCCTAAGCGTCAGGGAAACTTACCTCAGAAAAGGCCAAGGGATCAAGGACAATCTTATGCTGTTACTACAGTTGAAGTGGAATAATTAATGTATTGGTGCTTTTGGACTCAAGGATTATATTCTGGTTATAAAAATAATGTGATATATATAAGGATTGTACTGCAGTACTTGTTGTTTTCATTAAGGATTTAATATGATGAAGGTAATCATGTTTTTAGTATGTGACAATAATAGAAACTTTACTTTGTTTTGGTAATCTGATATTATAATTGATTTTGGAATTTAGAGACCTTTTAGAGAAAGTCTGGACAGAGGTATTTTGGATAACTATAAAGGTTGGAATGGATTAAGTGGAACCATGGATAGAATTGTTTAATGTTAAAAAATTTCTGAAGATTATTTTTGGAATATTATAATACTATAGTTTTAGGAAAAGGACAACCTGCAGGTTGGGGGATAACCTGTCGCGTCGGACAAAGCTGCAGGAATCGAACCCACAACCATAGTGAAACAGGCCCTTATTACCTACCACTAGCCTACAGGATGTCCCTGGTTATTACAAAATATTTTTACTAATCTAAATGGTATGTGTTAATATTTGGAACCTTATACAATTAGGATAAATAGAATATTTTTGAGTTCTATTACCTTTTATAGTGAAGGATGGGTTTGTGGTAAAAATTTATTGAAGAATGAAATTCTACATGGCAAGTATGTATATTCCCTTACGTTCTTAGTAAATCTCCTAAATAAATTCCTCAACTTTATAAAAGGTAACTTAAAACAAAAACATTGCCGGTTAACTTTTCCAACTGGGGATTCAATGACCGTTTAACCAGTCACAAGTTTTTGATTTTATTATGGTTAACTTTCTACTAATCCAGTTTTCTACAACTCTCCATCAGACCTTGAAGGTTTTTTTTCTTCCATATCCATATTTTCATAGAATCCTAGTATGGGCTATCTCGGGTGACCTTTGTACTTATCTTTCTTTCTTTTAATGTTATATTGTTATTAACCCTATTTCCAATGTGGGTTTTCCACAAAGGTATTTTCTATTTTCAAACTTTTATTTTCAAAGAAAAATTTCAAATTGCGAGGACGCAATTTATTGAAGGAGGGGAGAATGTAACACCCCGAGCTTCCACGATACGCCTCTCTTTCAATAATGCAATAGCTTGCATTGTACGCAAGTTCGAGTTCTAAAACACCGCGACTAATCAAAGTAGCCGTTATGAATAGTAATAACCACTTTTTAAAATTATAGAAATTTTATATTTCAAAATGGACTTCATTTTTGTATTCATAATATCGAAATTATCCTAAGTTGAATTTTTTGTAATTTTCTGAGAACTTCCAAATTTTTATGAATAGTGAAAAATATTTAAAACAACTTTTTTAATCAAAATAATTTATAGTGATAAATTATACTATTGAGTGGTTTTAAATTATAATTAGAATATATTTTTACCATTTTATCAAATAGTGTTCATTATAATTAATTTCACTTTGAAATTGGACATAAACAATTGTCAATCTTTTGATATATATTGTTTCTTAAAAACATACTATTTGTTGTGACAGCGGGAATTAATTATAAAATTAATTAATGCAACTTATATGTTTGTAATTTCATAAAATAGACATCATTTTTGAATTTGGAACATCAATTATAGCTTAGGGTGAAATTTTGGCATTGTTCTGAAAAACTTCAATTTTTGATGAATAGTGAAACCACTAAGTGGTAGTTAAATAACTGATTTTTCGTTTAAATGAAATATTACCACTTCTGTGATTTGATTTTCAAAAATCCGACATACATGGTTTTCATTGGGAAGTAAAATGTGGTTCAATGGGATTAAAATAATTTTTTGGTGAATAGTAACTTTTAAGTTTAATTAATCGCGATTAAAGATAATTAGTGAAATTTAAGGTAAAAATGATATTATAAAAATATGAAAAATACCTTTACACTTGTCCTACCCCTATTGGATGTGTCATGTCTGACCAAGACAATCCATGGGTCAACTTGGGGACCCCATGGAGCCACTTTGGTAGGAAAATGACATAAATAACTTTTATTTAAAGTTAAAGTAAAAATGTCACAAACATAAGTTTTTTTACTAAAACAATTTTCTAAATGGGGTTATACAAGTAATATTTTTTACTATAAATATTAATTAGAAATTTAAAAGTATTTCCTACATCATGATATTTTTTTTATAATTTTTAGACATTAAATAAATTAAATTATTTATGACACCATGATGATAGAGATTACCTCATTAATTAACGATTTAAATAAAATGAAAAGATAATGTAAAATACAAGGCTTACACTTGTCCAAAGCCTATTGGGTGAGAATATTTCGAACCCCTATCACCTTAGACTCGAATTATATAAGTGTGGGACCTTTATAATCCGAAAATCATTGTATAATACAATAACATTTCATTACTTTCCAAAAGTGCCCCTCCTCTCCACTTATAAAAGGCCCCCACCACTCCCACCTTATTCACACTTTCAAGCCATTTGGCTCGGCCAACCTCTGCCCAAATACTCTCCCAAATTCCCTCTATTACTCCTAGAAGCCTCACTTTGGTCAGAATTCTTCCCAAGGAATCCTTTGGCTCAAATCAAAAAAGAGTTACCCGTTTTAAGGTAATGTCTTCTCTTATGTTATTTTTTTTTTATTTTTCTTCTCCAACCCCATAAACTCTTTTTATTCATTTATTTTGTAACAACACCAGTATCCTCAATATACTATGATGTTGTTATAAGAAGTATTCGAGCTACACTTACACACACCTACATCTAATGGTTAAAGAACATACTGTTTCTGTGGATGGTGAATTTCTGCCCCACGAAACGATGATTGTTCAACACTCACATAACACCTTCAAATGTGGCCATTATGATGACACTATTTTTTATATATGATATATATTATGTTTATGTTTTCATTATGCTTCTGTATTTTTCATTTATGGCATACCTTTACGATTTCCATTATGGGTAAACGCGATAATTTCATTTTAGGAAGTGCGGACTACCGCCCCCTCAAAGTGATTTGAATCGTTAATTCCATATGTGGGATGTATGAAGGATGGGGTAAATGTTATTATACATTATATTATAATTTAATTATAGGATACCCTTATAAAATTATAATTTCATTCCATTAAATATGAAATAGAAATGAAAGTAGCGTTCATGCGTACGTACGGCTTACCGTCTCCATGAACGGTGCATTTCATTTCTTACCTCTAAATGTTATGTAATATTATAAATTCATGTATATACTGGATATATATGATATATATGATATATACAACATGAATATAATTCTGGATATAATGGATATTTCACCACATGAACAAAGTGTAATTATAAGAAGTTTATTTTTGACTCAAGTACCTAAGATCGACAAAACGACCGTTATAAACTTAAATAATTAAATAATGTTCATGACACGGTAATAAGTGATATAAAAGGAATAATGAACTTGAAAAATCTTCTTAGGAAGTTAGAGATTAACTCTAGTTTATTATTCAGGAGGTTAAAGAGCGGTCGAGTCAAGTCGGACACGAGGTTAGGGAATTTATTAACCCAATTTCCATTCTTTGGGTTAATCTCCTACTTTCAAATTATGATATGATATTATTATGTCCTATCTTGTATTTGTACTTTATTTATGTGTACTTATATTTAATACACATAATAGATCTATTTTATTTAAAAAATGATCTTGTTAAGGACTTTGTCTCAATCTCCTTTCATTGAGGCTTATTTTGTTTTATACACAACTTTCTTTTATAGGGTGTATAAACCCCTTTGACTTTTACGTTTATTCAAAAGGAATATTTTTTATATGAAGCATTTTACTAAACGAAAAAAAGGAATGTTTTTCTTTTTGTACGTATGCGGCGACAATGCCTTCTCCTCCTCCATGAGAACTATTTGAGTTTCGCCTTCCTCTACAAGCCATAACTTTTTTTTAAGAGAAAAATAAATACCATGTTTTACTTTTCTCTTATTTTGGTATTGAAAATGGTTTTGAAAGTGTTTTTATTATATCAATGTATTTTATTGATATCTTGTGATTGAAATGTGGACATTTTATGTTTCCTTTATACATGTTTTATTTGATACGATTATGTTATGGTTTATGATATGTTTAAACCTGTTCATATGTGGAATGCATTGGACTTAATAAGTGATGGGTGGAGCCCGCTATAGCTCCTCGATGCATCAGCAGGTCTCATGAGACAAACTAGTGTCTTGGCACAAGGCCTTGACAAAATCTTATTTGTAGTCTTGGCACGAGGCATTGGCTACGTGGTTATGATAGTCTGGCATTATGCATTCCATCATTATGAAAGTGGTTATTGATATTGCATATGATTATTCGACCAATAGAATATCCATGTGAAGAAGTAAATGGCATTATCTCATTTTACTTTTGCCATATTATGTTGAAGTTCAAGTTTTAAAAGGCTTTTGTTTTAGTTATACATTGCCTTAAATGTTAATGTTTATTTATGAAAGCTTCTGCAATATTGTTATCCTTACTGAGCATCTGAGCTCACCCCTTTCAATGTTTTAATATTTTCCAGGATGTGAAGAAGTATTTTATGAATGACCTGCTGGGATAGTCAGAAGAGGATATGAGTGTGGACTATGAAGACTTTGTTATTAGTTTTTCACTTTATGATGTAATGTAACATTTATGAATTTATCTAGTGTTTCCCAGGCTACTAAACTAATCGGTCTTTCGAGACTTGATATTTTGTGATCATGTCAATGTTACGAAGTAATGCACCGACTTTGGGTAGCTGGGTCGGGGCGTTACATTAATATATTTTAAAAATAAACTTAACCATGGTCAACATGCCAAGAGATTCACATAAAAATCAACCAAACCATCACGAGGAACTAGAATAAGTGGAAAATATTTGATAAATGAACAATTTATGACATTAGATAGACCCTAGGAAACTAATTATATGTGAATAAGTTTATTAATAAGGTTTTTAATGAACTTAATTTAATTCTATAGGAATTTAAGTACAATTTTGGAATTCTTTCGGACATAAATTTAAGGGATCTTCTATACTCCCCTCGTAACCTACCAGTTATTATTTCTCTTTATTTTCTCCCTTATATGCAAGAATATTCTAATTTAATTATTATATTTTTTATATATGTACCTTAAATATAAACTTAATTTAATATCCCTTAAATTTATGGGTTTAAACATGTTTTAAGTTCCTTTGAAATACCCACTTTCAAGGAAACTCTATTTAAGGATATTTTCAAATTCTTATTTCACATCAACTATAACCCCCTTTAAAATGTTTTTAAATTATTAATATATTTTAAAATTACTATTTATTTTATGTACAACCCTTCAGGTTCAATTATTATTTTAAATGAAAACTAAAATCTCTTTTCTCTAAAATATTCATTACTTATTTTGAAATGCATCACCCAAGAGGTTTGTTTCTATAATTACTTCACTGAAACCTTATCATGGATTTTTATACCCTGGGAATACCTGATCAAGACTCATATTTCATTAATATATGAATTTAAAAATTAATTTAATTATTTATTCTTGTGGGAATATTTATATTATAGCTTTCATATATTCATTGAGATAAGATCATTAAACCCATATTCTTTCTCATTGGTTTTTACCATGTTTACGACTTCTGTATGGATTATTTTCCTCATGTGGAACACATATATATTATCTTAATTATGTGATAAGTGGTCCTAGGATTATATATTACTCCAATTAATTGGGTAATGTTTCCATCTCATGGAATATCATGGTACATGGGCATTGATTCTATCCAACTATGGTGTGTGGATAGTTATCCTAGCCAACTTTTTTTGGTTAATGAGGTAAAGTGCCTTGACTTATGATCATGATGTTATGTTAATGGTGTTGAAACATTCCTATGGTTCTATATTCTTATGATATTATCATGTTTACTTTTTTCCCTTATGTTGTCATTTATTTATGTCATGATTCCATGCTTATGATCATTCTCTTTATTATATCATGTTATGTCTCTCATGTCATGCTCATTTATCTTATTTATTTCCTTAATGGTCTTTATACCTCACCCTTTTCCTTATGTATTTTCCCAAATTTATCCTTTATATATTTAGGAGGACATTTGGGAGTTATGATCACTCTAAGGAGATTAAATAAAGACAATGTTTCCATGTTTTAAGATGTTGTATTTATGTTTATATTCCTCTAAAGAAACTAAACCTAGGATCCTTAGCTTGTGTTTGTAATAAATTATGTTAAAAGTTATGAAATAATATGTGTTTAAGGATTGGGTCACAATAGTTGGTATCAAAGGAAGTTCTATTTATTTCTGAATATTATAATAATATAATATTAGTGAGAATCCTAGGGATAAGCCTAAGTATTTAAGAATGTCCATAAATTTTCATAAAGTAGAGATTATATTGTTTTACTAGTAATTGAATCCATGTGTAGATACTGTAAAGTGGATAATTTTTGGAAAAGATGCATATAGGGGTAATAACCATGAAAATATTTGTTTGGGTATATCTCGGATATTATTCTAGTGCATGATGAATAGTCTCTTACTGCGAACCTAGTGAGAAAATTTTTGAGGGATATGATTTAGTTAATTAAAATAATATTTATAAACCATTATAAAGGATTTAAAAATATTTTAAAGAATTTAATAAGTAGATGGGGTTATAGAACCTAATTATAATATAGTCATGGATAACCTATATTGAAACTTATAGATTCATAAGTTATGATTTCCCCATCATTTATGAGTTACCCCTTATATATTTATGGTTTAATTTGTAAACATTTATTGAAGTATTCTCATCCCTATATTTCCTTCATGTTAAAAAATGGTTGTATGTAGAATGAATCATGTTAATGATACCTACAATTGAAAATATGATGAATGACTTGATAAAATGAATAACATGATGGGAATGGGATATGATAACTTCATGGATGCACTCACAAAACCGAATCATGTTATGTATATTAACATGAATCATGTAGAATTCCCTCTGAGATAGAAAGATACAGTTGAGTCCTTTATGTGATAAAGTCCTTCAACATTTAGTGGATCAATTAGTCCCATAATCACTAAATAATGGATGAACTATATCAAAAATATATTCTTTATTCTTCAATTCTTGGAAGAAGAGAAGGATATACTATCTATTTATTTCCTTGAGGGATAGTTTGATCACTGGTGAACATTGATTGATAATATAAAGAGTATAAAAGATATAGAACCTATGGAGTGGGATGAATTCAAGAGGATTTTTATCAATAAATATTTCCCATGCACTCTATATCTTAAAATATTGAGGGATTTTCTTGCACTCAAGAAAAATGAAGATAAATATATTAGGTCTTATGAGGAAAACTTCATGAGAATTTAATGGTATAATCCTAGATTTTTGATGATCCTCAAAAGTGATATTGACTGTTTCTCTAGTGGGTTGAAGCTGATACTTCAAAAAGAACTGGCAGTTCATGACTTTGATAGTCATAACGAAAAATTTTGATGTTCTCTCAAAGTGCAAATAGAAATGGTTGATTCTCAGGGGATTAGAGATAATAAAATTAAAATGAATATTATCCTTGGGGAATTATTGGATAAAACCCATGATGGTTAGATGATACAACATCCTACCTACCAAAGGTGTGTGAAGAAATATCCTATAAAATAACTCAATGGGACCAAGGAGTGATTTAAGTGTGGAAAGGATGGTCATGTACCCAATTCATGTTTAAGTGAGAGGAAAAGGACACTAATGGTATCAAATAAAATAATGTATAATTAAATCTTAATTATATTTTTTGTGTTATAACTGCAAGGAATGTGAACATTATGAAAATAAATGCACTAAGCTGAGGTTTGTGAAATTTAACTGATGAAAATAACCTCTAAGTCCCATAGAGAAAAGGAGGGATTATGTTATCACTACTATAGAGGTTGACGAAGATAATGATGTGGTTAAATCTACCCCAGTTATTTATTCTAGAATAGAAAACATGCTATTTGATTCTAGTTCTGCACATTATTTCTTATCATTAAATTTTATCATAATTATTCAAACATAATTGTAAAATATAGAGGTAAAATTATCCATGAAAACTATTAATGGATTGATTATTATATATCAATCACATAACACTTACTCTATCATTATCTATGTTATGAATCTCCCCAATATACTTTCCATAATTTCTTTAGTATAATTTGATTTTATACTAGGAATGGACCGGTTGTCATTGAATAGATTTCACATCAACTGTCAGGAAAAGGAAATCACATTCCATGTCCCAAATTATCCTTTAATTCTGTACAAGTGTAAGGATACGGATGAATATTATTTAGAATATTTTGTATAGGAATGAATATTATTGCCTTATGATCAAACTTATATATCTTTAATGATTGAAGAAAATGATAGGACTTCTCTTGAATATATTCCCATTGTAAATAAATATGTTGATGTATTTCCCAAAGAGTTTTCTTGTCCTTCTCATGGTCAAGAGGTTGATTTATTAATTTAACTTAAACCTATATTTAAAATTATATCCAAGAATTTTTATATAATTCTCCCCATTGAACTAGAATAATTGAAGAAGTAATTTCAAGAACATTTTGACATAGTAATCATATGCACCATGGGGTGAACCAGTTCACTTTTTCAAGAAGTATGGGTTGATGTATATCTGTATTGATTATCATGAACTTAGAAAGATCATGATAAATAATAAGTATCTATTACCATGGATTTATGACTTATTCAATTAGTTTCACAAAGATTAAAAATCATCTAAAGTGGAACTTTGGTTGGGATATCATCAGTTAAATGAGAAGAAAGAGGATATTCAAAAGATCACCATTCATATAAGGTACGATCACTATAAGTTCATAGTCATGCTGTTTGAACTCATAAATGCTCCAACAATATTCATGGTCTTAGTAAATAGAGTCTTTAGATATTACCTCAACAAATTTTTAGTAGTTTTTATAGATGATATTCTTATATAATTCAAAGGTAAAGAGGAACATAAGGATCATTTGAGTATTATGCTTAAGACATTAAGGAATGGGAAGTTGTATGTAAATTATGGTAAATGTGAGTTTTTTATGGAGAAAGTTTTATTATTGGGCATGTCATTACAAATATGGGGATATCTATAAATCCCTAGATGACTAAGGTGATTAAGGATTGTCCTATATCATCATCTATAATGGAGATATGATGTTTCCTCATATTATCTATGTATTAATGGTGATTTGTGAGAAACTTCTCAATATTATAAAACTTTTTAACCAAGATTACTCATAAGGGAGTTAAGTATGTATAGATATATGAATGTGAAGAGATCTTCAAGGATATAAAGAAGAAACTAACCACAACACTTGTACTCACTATACCCACAAGTGGGGAAGGTTTTTTTAATTTATAATTATTCTTCAAAGAAGGTTTTGGGTTGTATACTCATGAATAATGATAAAGTAATATCTTATGCCTGAAGATAATTAAAAGTTAATGAGAATAAATATCCAATGAATGACATGGAGTTGGTTGCAGTAATCATTTCATTAAATATTTGGAGACATTATCTCTATAGATAGAAGTGTGATATATATACAAACCACAAGATTTTAAAATATATATTCACATATAAGTAGTTCAACATGAACCAACAAATTTGGTCAGATATGATCAAAGATTATCATTTTTTAATCCACTACCATCTTGGGAAGGTGAAAAAAGTGTAAGATGCTCTGATTAGAAAGGATCCTGAAACTTTATCCATGATGAGTATTGAAAAGGATTTTATCTTCTTGTACATGAAAAGGATGGAAATAGGAATCATGAATAAAGGAACATCATCATTCCTTTCTCAAATGATTTATCATCCATCGCTACTTGAGAAGATTAAGAAATATCCAAAGAATGATGTGGAGATATAGAAGAAGGTTGATTTTTTTAGGAATGGTAAACCTATGAGTTCAATTTTGATGATGAGGGAGTTTTGATATTTGAGAAATAGTTATGTGTACCCACTAAACTAGATTTGAAGAAGGATTTATTTAATTATTATCATAGCTCAACATTATCTATCCACACAAGAAACATGAAAATGTATATAGATATATGAGAAAACTATTAGTGGAAAAATATGGATAATAAGACTGTGGAATATACATAAAAGTTCCTAGTGTGTCAAAAAGTGAATTGTAAGGAAAAATTCTAATGGGATGATGAAAATATTTCCAATACCTATGTGAAAATGGGGAAACATTGCTATAGATTTATCATGGGTATTCCAAAGAAATAAAAACTAAACAATTCTATATGGGTTATGGTGGACCATAATAAAAATAATACTCACTTAATTTCCATTCAATAAGACTTCTCACTCAATCACCAAGAAAAATATATATTAGAGAAGTGGGGAGGTTTTATGGTACACCACTATCAAATGTATTTGATTGAGATCTATGGTTCGCCTAAAATTTTTGTAAGAATCTTCAGTAATCTCTAAACATCAAGTTTAACTTCATTATGTCCTAAAATTTCAAATATGGTGTCAAATATGAAATAAATATACATAAAATTTATGATATGTTGATATATTTCTCTATATAATTCAAAGGAGGTTGGAACCAACACCTTCCTCTGCTCAAGATCTCTTATAAAAACATTTTTCACTCAACCATCCAAATATCCCCATATGAATCCCTTTATGGGAAGATATGTAGAACACCTATCTGTTGGAATGAAGTTGGGGAGATAAATTTTATAATAACATAGATAGTTAAAGAAATGGTATAAAATTTCAAGACCATTCAACAGCACATCAAAACGGCACAGAGTAGACAGAAGAGTTATGTTGATAACCATCGATGATACATGGAGTTTGAGGCTGGTGATAAAGTGTTTCTCTAAATATCTCCATATAAAATATTCATGAAGTTTTGGAATAAATGAAATATAACTATGAGATACATTTTCTCCTATGAGATCCTTGATCACATTGGAGTTGTAGCATATCGACTAACACTCCATACAAACATAACTAAAGTACATGATGTATTCCAAATATCTATCTTGATGAATTATATAACACACTCCTAGTATGTAATAAATCTATAGGTGGTGCAACTTGAGGATGATATCCCTTCTAAGGATCGTCAAGTGGAGATCTTGGACCGTAGAGAAAAAGTTCTACACATTAGAGATAACTCACCTTGTCAAAGTACTTTGGAGAAACCATAAGTCTAAAGAGGTCATGTGGGAACCTAGAGAGTGCATCAAATAGAATTAAACTTATATTTTTACACTTTATATTTTTTTATGAAATTTTTATTGAAAATTTTCTTAATGGGGGAAGAATGTAACATCCCAGGATTTCAGTATTTATATTCCATTTAAATTCAATAAATTTATTTGTACCCACTAAAAAGAAAATTATTATACATTAATAAATTAAGTTGATCACCTTTAAAATAATATTATGTATTAATATATGATTTAATATATTGAAATTATTGAAATTTTAATTTTTTTAAAAATAGTATTAAAAAAACTTAATGATTAAAAACACCTTTGTTTAATAAAATTATTCTATCTGTATATTTTGTATTTTCAATTAAAATTTAAATATATAATTTTTTAAATTTAAATTAGATAAAATAAAATTTATAATTTAATTTAGAATAAAAATCATCTTATTATCAGTTTTTGGTATTTTTATGAAACAGTTAATTTTTAGGTGATTAGTAAAAAATACTAATTTTTTCTAATTATATCATTAATTATGATATTATTAGAATATAATAATTACTTAAATATTTATGAAACTATTTTTATATAAAATAATATATTTATTCTTAATATATCATGTTCACAAACCCATGATTAACTTTTTTGAGCATAAAAAATAGTTTTTATAAAAGGTTTTTTATATGTTATATATTTTAATTTAAAAGTAAATTTTATATTATTTAGAAATTTAATTAGATCAAATGGATGATGAATCTTGATTCATCATGTTATAATTTTTTATATAATTTTATCTTATATTTTTATTAATAAATTAATTGCAATGATTAATATTTAATTAAGACTAATTAGTGTTTAAATTACTAATCTAAAGTGGCTAAAATTTTCCTAAGTTTACTTGACCTTTAGACCTTATAAAACCAATTTTTTAGGTTTTAAATTCTTATAAATATTTCTCATCAACCATACCACACCTAAATCACCTAATTTTTTTGCACTTCCATTCTTACCCCTTACGAAACATTCTTTTCCATTGAAAGTTCCCTTTTTCACTTATAAAAGGAGACCACTTACACCCTATACATACTCAACATTCCATTCAAATTCCTCTTGAAACTATAACATTATTACCTATACTAGAAGTAACTTACACTACCCCAATCCCCTTATCACTATAATATAGCCTAACTCCTCCATTTTCATAAATACTTTCAAGAAAAAGTTCAAAGTCTCAATGAAGGTATCACGTATTTCTTAGTCTTTCATTATTATTATTTATTTCTTGTACCACCTTTAATATATTCTATTAATAAGAATATAAAAAATATAATATTAATTAAATTCTGTTATTTTGTTATAGTAATAGAATATTAATTTTATTCCTTACTCTAAAATCATTCGAAAACTAAAAACATCATCATGTGTGTGTGTGGACTTCCACCTTCATGCATGATGTGTTTTATTTTTCTTAACTGAATTGCATGGATAGTTAAAAATGGTATCTAAATGAATAAATATTTTATTTATATAATTATTATGATTCTAAAATGATAAATTATTTTTACTTTCTACCGCTCTCCTTTTTTATGGAAAACAAAATTGTTGATCGTGTGTGTGTGTGGATTACTGCCATAACGTAGTGACACATTTTTTTCCCCATTACTACGAATCATGGATGATTTTAAAAAATATTTTGATGTATAAAAATGATATTTAAAATTCTATTGATATTTTTTAGATCATGAATCTATTTTAAAAATAAACATAACGATGGTTAACATGCCAAGAGATTCATGTAAAAATCAACCGAACCACCTTGTGTAAAAGACATAAGTGGAAAAGAATTAATAAATAAAAAAATTATAATATTAAATAAAACCAAAGAAAATAATTATAGATGAATAAGTTTCTTATTGAGGTTTTAATAAACATAATTTTATTATACAAAAATTTAATTACAAGTTCATAACGCTTTCAGACATAAAGATAAGGGATCTTCTGTACTCCCCTCATAACATACCAGTTATTCTTTCTCTTTATTTTCTCCCTTATATTCCAAATAATTCTCGTGTAATTATTATATTTTTTTATATATTTCCTTTAAATATATAAATATTTTAATATTAATTTCATTTCCAGGGTTATACATGTTTTAAGTTCCTTTCAAATACCCATTTTTAAGGAATCTTGATTTAAGGTGTTTTCAAATTTTTATTTTATATCAACCATCACCCCATTAAAAAAATTAAACCATGAATATAATAAAATTTTCTTATTTATTTTATATAGAACCCCCTATGTTCAATTATTATTTTAAATAAAAATTATGATCCCTTTTCTATAAAATATCCATTGCTTATTTCAAAAACTTCACCAAAGTGGTTCATTTTTATATTTACTTCTCTAAACCATTTCATGAATTTTTATTCCATGGGACTCCATGATTAATAATTATTTTCATTTTAGATATTAAATTCAAAATTAAATTAATTCCTTTATTGTAATCCTTATATTATAGTTTTTATATATGCTTTGATACATGATCATGAAACCAATATTCTTTTTCATGGGTTTTTACCATGTTTACGATTTATGTATTGTTTATTTTCATCATATAGAGAACATATATATGATCTTCATTGTATGATGGGTGGGCTATAAATTATATATACCTCCAATTCATTGGGTAATGTTTCTATTTCATGAGACATCATGGTGCGTGGGAAGTGATCCTAGCCAACTATGGTGTGTGGGAACTTAGCCTAGCCAATTATCACTAAAAAATATTTGACTTTTTCCAACAAGGGTATATTTTTAGGTAAAAGTAAAATTTATATTGATAAAAAAATTTACCAGTAAACATATCACTATCACTGGATTATTGGTAAAAACTCTGTCGCTAAATGTTATTATGAAAAATAAAATAGTTCTGTTGCAACTATAACAATATAAAAAGATAATATATATATATATATATATTGGTTAAAATGTTTAGCTAAATATTCATATGATAGATTTATATGTTGGTAATATTATTACCAACATTTATATTTCTACCTATAATATTATTAATAAAATTATTTTATTTTTTATTATAAATAATACCAATAATTAATATCTACTTGTAAATTTTATTTTAAATAAAATATTATGTGTGGATATTAAAATATTTATTACTGAAATATCAAATTATATTTATTAATCAAATCATATATAAACACATTGTTTTATTTATTATATAATAATTGTAAATTTATCTTATATGAAACTCCAAAAAACTAATACTTTATTTGAAAAAACATGTTCAAATATTACTAAAAACATATTCAAACTCGAAGAAAATACATCAACCTCGAAGAAACATGATACAAACTTATTTAAACATGGTCGAACTGCAAGATACTTTACATAAACTCCATAAAAATTCATCTATCATATGATTTTATCACACATCAGTTGTCATTGTCATGGTTTACACTGGTGATGCGGTCAATGCATGCAGTTTACCCTACCTATAATCGGCTTACATTAGCAGCATGAAGCAGGTCATCCCTACTTTCAAATCTAGGTGGCTCATCCCCACTCATGTAAGCAGATCCCCTTTCTTACACTTGTGAAAGGAAGTAGTTCATCCCCAATATCACATTAATATTAAGAAGTAGATGTGTATAAAATAAAATGGTATCAGGGTATAAAATATCACATCAAAAAAGAAAATTAAATATTCGATTCAAATATGATTAAGAATCTTATTTTTTTACTCATTTCATAAAACTTAAAAAATACCAAACATACATTAGTTTAAATTTTTTACAAGAAAAGGTAAATTTCCAAGTATGTTTCACTTATCAATCAATTACACCAAATAATCTCTTCATCCTAACTACCATAAAATTAAACTATCAACTAGTCATAATCCAGTTCATTTAAAATGATTAAATATAAAAAATTTAACAAGGTTATTTATGGATCTCTAAAATATTGAAAATATTGAATCTTGATATTTTTTAACTTTATCTAACACTAAACAATAGTTTTTATTAGTACAATATAATTTAATGTCATTAATTGGTATAAAATTAAATTGAGAGTAAAAAAACATTGGCAGGGTAAACATGTTACAATCAAACTTCAAAACTATCATTGATCAAAGTATGATAAAAAATAAAGTAGGTTGATCTGATTATGTAATATTTGATATGTGTGTGTGTAGATTATAAAACATAGAATCCATAGTACATTACATATTATAAAACATATATTCTTGATTACAGATTATTTAATCTATAAAACATATATTCCTAATTATATATTATAAAATAGATACCATATTAAAAAAACATAGATTATAGATTATAGATTATAAAACAGGTAATCCTGGTCAAATTATCTAATACATAATCTGTGTGTACATATTACAAATTCCAACCCACATCATTAGCACACAATTATACAAGTCCTAGACTATAATGCATCAAATTTTATATTTCTTTCATTGGTGTCTGAATCCTTGTGAAAATAGAGGCTAACACTCAAAAAACAATTTGATATAAACAAATTAATTTCCTTACCTTATAGATAGAGCAGTAGTTGTTATAGCTTCTAATTTCACAGCATGTCCAAATGAAGAAATCAGAAAATGCCTTCACTTCTCATCCTTTTGACTCACAAAAATATTTCTGTGAGCACTCATCAACCATTTTCGATATACTAATCTGTTATTTTGGTATAATAATAATGATACATGTAAAAATAAATCAATTAAATTGTATTTCAAACATTTAAATATTATTTTTTATGGTTGATGCATATGCACACCACTTGATGTTAAAATCTGTAAATACTGACATAACACTATGATTGTGCTAAGAAGTGAAAACCTATCTATAATTTATAGTTCATAATAGGTAAAAGGATATATAATTCTGGATAAGTAAGTATTAATTAAATTAAATTGATAATTAATACTAATTCATTGTTAGAAAAAGGAAAAGGAAAATATAGATAAAAAATTATATTGAAATAAAATGTCTTCTATTGATATGATAACAGAAACCTAGGAAAATAGAATAAATATGACAATAATTGGAATCCTATTTCAACAATATTTCATTTGGGATAAAGAATTTATTGTTCTAAATAATGAACTGTTAATGAAATTTAACACCTAATGATTAAAAATACATTATTATAAAAATAAAATAGAAAATTAACTATAAATATTATATTTAAAGAAAAAGACTTCTATATATATGATAACAAGAATTAACACCACATTCAATAAGAATATAATGAAGTAATTAAGTATTATATGAAGAAAAAATAGAGATAAAATTTCCTAAACTAATCCTCTAATAGTGGTCCCAAAGTAAAAAACATTCTAAGTCTTAGATCTATTTTTAAAAAAAATGAAAAAGTACCTCCATTCACTACTTGGGTCTATATGTCACCTGCTTAGTTGAATTTCAACTCCAACCCTATCAACCTTCAGTGACTTTGGATGATCTCACCTAAATACAAATTCCTACATGTGGGTCCAATCTAGACCCCTTTTTGGTCTAGGTTTAGTATTAAATCGAATTCCTCAATAACCATATTGAAATCCAGTTAACAAGATCCAGTTCACCTATTAAATTCTAACTTGGTTCAGTTTCATCTTAGTTGAATTCAGATTGAGCATCAACTACAAACATCATCTTGGATTGAAAAAAATGTCAATCATAAAGAGTAGACCTAGATATGCTGACCAACCAAGAATTATATCTCCATCAAAACCATCAAATAAATTAAATTTTGAACCTATAGTGAATAATCCCCATAGTGCTAACAATATGACCTCTAACCTATAGTGAATAAGCCCCATGTTGCTTGAAAATATAATTTTAATGGATATACATAAGGATTAACTAATATTTTCATGCTATGCTCACATGGTCCAACATTTCTGGAAGTGATTCTCTATAGCCATAGTAATATATCAGATATCAACTGCACACAAATCAAAAATAAAATGAAAAATTCAAACTCTAGGATTGATGTACTTGAAACCCATTCAAAACAAAAAGGTAAAGAAAAAAAACATATCCTCAATGATGATAGGTGTTAAAAAGGGTAAGATAAGAAGTATAAAAATTCATCAAAACAAGTGAACCTAAATATTAGTTCACATACAATATAATAGGGCTTGGGAATAAAGTATTTACCTGAATAAAATGGTATGAAATACCAAAAAAAAGGTAATTACTATTAATAATTTCCATATACAAAATTAATATATAAAAAATATTAGGTTATATAAGATAAATAGAAGATAAATTTATAGTTTTCCCTCAGAATAGTTGAGAAGGTGATCCAAGTCTATTTGAGAAGTGTTTTGGAAGTCTCTCCATTCTGGTCTGATTATCCTTTCTCCAAGTCTGAATGTCTCTTAGGAAGAGATTATATCATACCCTTAAAATAGTTATCCCCATAAAAACTCACCAACATACTTATAATATTTAATTTTTTCATCCCACCATTCAATAGCCTCCATGTATTTCTAATTAGATCGGAGTGATAACAGTGAGCATTTTTCACTCTCAAAGGAAGCATAATGGAGAATATTCTATTAGGTTTCATTTCTATATCTACATCAACAACATTCTTAATCCTCTTTAAAGGTTTTTCCACCTCACCATACAAAACTAATAACTAGAGTCTCGTGCACCTCCCTACAGCATTACCTCTCACCCCCCAAAGTTGCATACCCTTGAACACATGTTGTGCTACATCAACTCCTAACTCTAAAAAGGCTCCAAAATAAAATAAATATCTATATCCTAGACACTAATAAATCTTTTGGAAGCATCTACTTATACTAATCCATCCTTTATAAAACCATATTTTATTTAGAGTTAATAAGCACCAAAAATCTAGTAGGTATCAGCCACTATCAACTTTAGGCTTCGATCCTTATCAAACTCCATCCATCTACCTATTTGAACAATAATTTCTATATTCATGTATATCAACAATTGACCGATTTTTAATCCATATTACACACAAATACTAAGTGATAAAAAGGACTTATAGACTTGTGAAATAATTTTGTTAATAATCCAAACCTCTTCACCCTACCACTAGCTTCTACTAAATTGATCATTTTAAATGAGTGATTTTTATTTTCTTAAAAATAACATGGAGAAACTTATACATGTTTAATTTTGTTGTCAATCAAAATTCTCAGTATACATTTGATAAGAATATAAAAAACCTTTATCCACATACATGATGAGTTGAAAATCATAAATACCAATGATAAGTGTTATACATAGTTTTCAATTATATAAGATTAATTAACTTGTGCTCAAGTAAATTATAGAATTAAAAAATAATATAATACTATAATTACTATAAATGTTCTGATAATATTAAAAAGGAAACACCAACTTAAATATTTTGAATAAGAATCTCAATATGAATATTAAAAAATACCATATAAAAAATTAAAATAAAAAATAAGCATAATTGTTTTATATGTTTTGAACAAATGGTTTCAAGAAACAAGAATAGAATTAAGTGAATGAGTTGTTTGAATTGTTGAGGAAAAAATCAACTCATTAGGGTTCATATTCATCTTCCATTACACACAAATATAATAATTACAACAATGAAAACATAAGAAAAAATTAAGCGTAAAAAATTACTGTTCTAGGTAAAAAAATTGGAAATGTTAAACTCTTAACTCATTCATATCTTCTTCTATTATTATTCTCAATCCAACCAATTCAATTGTTTATAGATTTACCACCTACAAAATCCCATGCATGGCCTATAATAACCTCAATTAACATGAATCACATAAATATTTTCCCCAAATTTCTATACCAAATTCCAAGGATCAATCTTTAGGAATCTATAGAATAGTAACATTCCAAATATTCTATAAAATCCATATCAGTGGTTTTGATATGATAATTTGTACCCAGGGATGTAAATAATGTTCTTAAACTATATATTAGACAAAAAACTAGTAACATGTTGAGAATTTAATTAAATAATAGTAGTATAACATCATAAGCATCCCTTATAGATAGAGTGTTCAAGATCATTGAGCATAGTTTTTTTTTTGAAATAGAGAATTTGAAATATTCAACCATAAAAAGAGGGATTCACTGAACCAAACTAGTTTTTTTATGTGTTGGTCCAGAAGGGAGGCTTTCAACATTACATCATGTGGAAACATATGATATTTCTAACATTTATTCCAACTTTAATGCACAACTTTCAATAAGTAATCAATTAATATGGGAATAAAATGTTAATATCATAGGATTTTTCATCAATTAATAAAAATTCATAACTATGTATTGACAAATAAAATAACTTTCATAATATTAAATACTAAAATAAAATATGATTCATTAACATGAAATTTTACTTCTAGTTTATAATCACATAAATATTTCATTGTGATGTTAAAAATGTAAATGAAATTAAATATAGATATCAACTTTTATACATAGTTCAACTAATTAATCTTTTAACATAAGGCATGAATTGTAAATACTTTTACAAGTATATACTCTCAATGTCAAATGTCTCAATGTAAAATTCAATAGAACATTAAATAATTAATGTAACAAAATAAATATAATGAATTTTTACATCGGATGGAATGGTAATCATACATTAATCAGGAAAAGAAGCAACATTGTGGCATTCATATTCAATCTCCACTAATTAAAGGCATAAAATTTCATTATGGATTGTATGTTTTACTAAAATGTATCGAATGAAAACTATTTAGTTCATTTAAATGAAATTTTTACCTAGAATGATACTTAAAAGGGATTCCAGTCAATTTGGATTTCAATAAATCACTCATTCATTGTTATGGGTCCCTTTATTACTAATCAATATCAAATACATTGCACAACAACTAATTTTCATGTGTAAAGAGTTAAGTTATTTTCAATTTGACCAGTATATTAGCATTAAGGATACTATTTAGAATGGTTTCACTACTTTTATGATGACTATAATTCTATTTTTATCTATGTTTGATTAAATGTAAAGTATAGTCATTCACTCAATATTCACAGCCCAAAAATAGAAATCGTGAAATAAATTTCACATTT
This sequence comes from Viscum album, assembly GCA_963277665.1. Classification (NCBI taxonomy): domain Eukaryota; kingdom Viridiplantae; phylum Streptophyta; class Magnoliopsida; order Santalales; family Viscaceae; genus Viscum; species Viscum album. The sequence continues at coordinate 368,770,198 of OY728160.1, read as the reverse complement.
TTTTGTTTCTGACGTGTTCTTCACAATATCCTAATTCATTTATTTCTCACCCAAATTTTACATTTCACTTGATTAATCAGATTAAATGAACAATATTATTAATCAGAAAGTTCCATGTTAAAAAACTCATGGGATAATTTTTCCCATCCAACCACAGAAAAATTCAATTGAGTGCGCAACCCAAAATTGACCAAAAGTTGTATCTTTACTGATTATTTAATATTTCTAGGTATATAATCATTACCATAAAGATTGTACACTTTATAATTGTCCTAATTAACTTTATTTATTCCATAATAAGGAAAAAGAATAGTGTACCCTCCCTTAAAAATGATAGAGATCAAATTTCCTTCCTAGGATTATTCCTAGGACTAACAGAAAGAACTCTTCCAGGATTCAACTTGGGAGTTTTCTCAAGAAGAATAATTCTCATTGGGGTCTTGGGAGGTGGAAGAACAATCACCACAAGAACATTATTTAGTGCTTTCCATGTGATATAAGAAATGAAGAAAGTTTGTTTCATCTAGAGTGGCTCCAGAAAAGTACATAATTAGCATCCTTAAATCATCTAAAAAATCAAGATCATGAAAGCTTGTTTCATCTAAATTTCTCTAAAAAATCTAACTGAAATTCAATTCAAACACTAGATACCCATGATTTTATGTTCTTAAAACTTCAACAGAAGAAGTATATACTATATAAGATTCCAAAACATTGACTTATTAAATGATAAATGGATTTATGTCCATGACCCTCCCTACATCTTGTCGAGGAAAAAATAAATCAAAGAGTGTGTGGGAAATGGTAGAAATCAAGGGTGTGGGTGCGGGTGTGGGTGTGGCTGTGGCTGTGGTTGTGGCTGTGGCTGTGGTTGATAGTGAAGAACCAGGATTGTGAGTGCAGGTAGAGATTTCAATGGCATGGAAGGTGAATGATGAATATCAAGAGGTGGTCAGGGAAGAGGGTGGATTCGAGAGACAGTGAGGTTGGGGAGGGAATATATTTAATTTTTTTATTTTTTAATGGCTATTTATTAAATTTTAATGAATAGGTTTATTTTAGATTTTTAACCTTTAAATGAATAGTTTTTAAAATATCTCTTGGATATAATATTTCCTCTCAAATAAAATATATTTAAAATATAATTTTGATTTTAAACTAAATATAAGATATCTTGGATGATTTTTTAATATATTCAGTGTATTTATCATTTTTTGTTAATATAAATATAATTGTTTTAGTAAACTAATAGTTGATAGTAATAATAAAATATTATTAAATTATTTATTTTTAGTAAATAAATACTAGCATCGTATTTATATGATGAAAAAAAAATTATTGGTAATAATAATTAATAAAAGTAGATTTATTTTTTGGTAAAAAAACTATCAATGTTAATATAATAAAACAACATATTGAATTTTGAGCAAAATATATGTTGTTATTAAATAACTAATAATGAAATATGTATTTTTTTGTAAATATAATTGTCATTACTTGAATTTAATACCAATAAAACTTAAAATCTATTGTAATTTTCCATTTATATCAATAGATATATTTTCAGTCACTAAATTTCTGCGGGTATAAGTGACTTTTTTTATAGTTTATGTTAGGTTAACATAGTAGGGAGCCTTGAATTATGATTATGATGTCATGTTTATATTGGTTTCACATTTTTATTATTCCATGTTCTTATGATATGATCATATTTACTCCATTATATTATGTTATCATTTCTTTATTCCATGATTCCATACTTATGATCATTCTCTTTATGATATCATGTTATGCACTTATATTATATTTATTCTCTTATTAGGCTTTCTAGATCACCATTTTCCTTATGTATTTCTCCTAAGTTATCCAATTTAGATTTAAGATGTATTATGGGAGTTAGGATCACTCTAAATATATTAAACAAATATAATGATGTCATGTTTTAAGATATTTTGTATATGTGTCTAATACTTCAAAGACAATATACCCTATATCCTAGACTTGTTTTTTTGTAAATTATGTTAAAAATTATGAAATAATATGTATTTAAGGATTTGGCCTCCATAGAATATATATTTAGATTAGTTTTTTATTATTGTATTGGATCAAGTTCATTTTTTATTTGTTCAACTAAGTTTGGATGCGTTCATTTTGACTACTAATTATTTAGGTTAATTTATCACTTTTAGATCCAATTAATATTTTTTTTTATTAATAAAACTTATTAATTAGGGTTATTTTAGGTAAATATAGTTTGGTTTAGTTTGGGAAAGTTGATTTTCAGTTAATTTTGATCGGTTTATTATTGTTCGGTTTAGTTCAATTTTAGTCATTTTAGTTTCTTTCAATTCATTTTCTATTTTTTGTAGTTCAATTAGATATAACATATGATTTATATTGATTTTATACATATTGATACAATTTAGTTCATTTAAGTCTTGATTTTGTTTACCTTCATTCAATTTAATTTTAAAAACTGCTTTAAAGTTGTTTTCAAAATATTACTATCTACCATTTATATATTGAGATCACATTTAAAAAATGGTAAACCACTTTAAGAAGGTAACATAGTGGTTTTTTGGAATATAGTACTAAGTGGTGTTGAATTAATATGATGACATATTTTGAAAAGGTAATTATTGGAGTGTTTTTTTGTTAAATTGGGTTTTGATTTTTTTAGGTGTGCTTTAGTTATAATGTTTATGAATTGTGAGGTATTGGTGGTGTTTTGACATTTATTGGGCTCCTATTTAATGATGGTAAATTTTTTTATGACTTGAAGATGATGATAGTAATTAAAATTGAAGTTTAATTCTAGGTTTTCCATTAATAAACATAAAAAGTTAAAATTTATTAAAACACAATGATGGTAAATTTATTAGAGTTTTTGTATTATTATTATAATTTCAATAGTATTTTGAGTTAGTTGGTGAGTTTATGGGGTATTATCTTGGATGCCTCATGATCTAAGTGGTATCATCGAATGTACATGATTTGGGGTGTTGTGTGTCCACTATATTAAAGGGAGAATTTTTTTTTGTTTAGGTTGTGTTAGGTGTGGGGTAGTGCCAAATATAAAAGTTATGAGTTAAATGGTAAAAAACAAGTCCATAATGTGATGTAAACCAAGGATACCAACAAAAACATAGGCATTTAGGCCCCCCAATGATCTGACATAAGTACTTTGAAAACCTACTGAACATGATTAAGTGTAAATATAAACATTTCAAGGTACATATCATATGAAGGTACATGCATTATTGTCATTAGTTACATTGGAATTTATAATTTAGGACCATATCCATGTTCTCTAATTATATTTTTGTGATATGTCAATTGATAATTTTTAGTTCTCCTACTAAAATAATTATTTTTATTAAAAGTTAAGTAAAATATTGACCACCTAGAATATATGATTTAAATAAATTCTTATTGATTCTTGAATGTTGTGTTCCCATTAATGTTATAACATATTTCCACCTATATTAATTCCTTTTTCATTGTTAAAATGTATTTCCTATTATTATACTTATTTGATTTTTTGAATTTTTATCAAAAAATGTTCAAGGAATTTATAAATAATAGTCACCCTAAATATTGAAATGATAGTTGTTGAAATGTTGATAAGAATTCTTAAGAGTATACTATTCATTTTAAGAATTAATTATGTTATGTCAAAGGTAAATATGAAAATATCATAGTAGTAATAGAATATAAAGATGAATGAATTTTTTCATTAATTATTATGGTAACATTCTATAATGTGTCACATTTTATTTTAGTTCACTTTTAATTTGATAAATTGATACATGTTCCCTCAAACATTTTTTTATGTTGAGAATGTTGTCTCACTATAGTATGAGTAAAATTATTTCACCCATTATGTAATATGGAAATATACTTCATTGGAAATGAAATTTTTAAATATATTTTTAGTTTGAGCATATCTAACATGAAATAAATTTTAAAACCTATTTATAATAAATTTTAAAAAACTGTTTAAAAGTGGTTTTTAAACATGTTTAAGAATTTTTTTTAAACAATTTAAAATTAGTTTTAAAAACTTTTTATATAAAGTTTTAAAAATAGTCTTAAAAACTATTTAAAACCATTTTTAACAAGTGTTTATAATCCTGTTTTAAAATTATTTAAAATTTTCTTTAAAAACTATTTTAAAAAATAAAATTGGTATTAAAAATTGTTTAAAATTATTTTTAGAAATTTATTAAAATTATTTTTATAAATTTTTTAAAATAACATTTAAAAATCATTATAAATTAGTATATAAGTTATTTAAAATAAATATAAAATCATGTTTTGAACCTCATGTAAATAGTTTTTAAAAAATATTTAAAAGTGGAATTATAACCACTTTGAAAACATTAAAAACAGTTTAAAATGTGTTTCAAATTAGTTGATAAATTTCTTACAAATAGCTCACAAAATATTCACCAATAGTTTACAAACTGTTTATAATATTTAAATATTTGAGTTCAATTAATTTCAAAAAAAATTAGCCATTTCAAGTAGGATTTTTTTCATTTATGTCTATTTATAATACACTATGTGGAACACTCTACCCGTCTATTAAGGTACAATCCATATTCATTTCTATCGGTACCAAATTAAATGAAAGTTTCAATGAAAGATACTTGTTTCCTATAATGTTCCAAAATCATCTTTAGCCCTAACGTGTAAATATACTTCATAGAATCCTTATTTTTTATTTATTTTAAAATATTACTAAATATAATATTCAATAATACAAAATAAACTACTAATGAAAATCATTTTCATTTTCAATCAAAAACCTCAAATTTGAATAAAAATTTAAACTCATCACTCTTCCAATGTTCAATTATTTCCTGACACTGTGTTATTAGATACTCATTTTGGATAGGTATAGCCTCTAAATATATTCCAACTCTAGAAATAAATTCATTATATAACTCATGTTTATATTCTCTTTATAGCTCACCTAATTCCATTATTCATGGGGTCCTCACAGCTTTATCATCAGGAAAATTATAACAAAGTTGCAGACAAAATATTAATTCATATAAATAAAATAAAAATATAACATTAAATCTAATGAATTTTGATACCCATATTTGAGCTCAAGCATTATCCTTTATTCCATTTTCAAGGTATCTTCAGGAGACTGGATTCATGAGAATGATGTTATAGTATTTAGAAATCATTACTATAAAACTCATACATTCACTCCTAGCTTTATCAATCATTTGATTATACTCATTATACTCGACCATAACCTATGTTTGGTAGTTCCACACTTCACACATGTGCATATTCCCATGTCACCTAATAGTGGCAGATACAACTAAGAAATAATAAAATAAATATATTAAATTAATATACCTTATAGTGAAAATAAATTATGGTCGCAAAATTTACTAGGGTTCTATACATATACCTGAGGCGGGCTGATCAGTGGGTACTAATTTATCTCTATGATGTTAAGTATTGATGACCTATATAGTACTAGTGGTGTAAGAACCCAGTTCTTATTTGAGGTATGAATCCTTTATTTTCTATCTTTTCTTGGTTTAAATGTTTAAATATGGCCTAATGTGAATTTCCTTTGAGGTCATGGAGGTGTTGAGGGTTTTGGGGGTTGGTTCGGAGCCGAGAACCTGAGCTTTTGGGTGAATTTCACCTGATTCATGGTTAGAGTAAACCATGCGAGGCAGGACACATGGTTTAATAAACCATGCGAGGCATGGGTAGAGAGCAGGTTTGGGATGCATGGTTTTAGACAAACCATGTGACTTGGGTCGCATGGCCATGTTGTTAGATTTTTAATCTTGATAGTGGATTTTGGCATGGTTTGTGCATGGTTAGTCAAACTGTGTGTGTAAACCATGTGCTATGCCACTTCCTCTAGATGCCCATGCACAGTTGGCACACAGATTTCCAAACCATGTGTCTAAACCATGCGACCCCTAATATTTTTTGGAAATATAATGATTTTAAATTAAAATAAAATCTATTATAAAACTAAATTGAGTTTCTTATCCTATATAGAAAAGGGTTCATTTTGAATCCCTCCTTAGAGATCTATCCTTGGATTTGAGGTAACTCTTTCATCTGAGCTCCAAATTGAAGTTATTTTATCTCATTAGATCCATAACAGTACGACCTAGATTCCTTTTTAGTCGTTCTCTATTCTTTTGGATATTAGTTGCGCTATTTAGGTGAAAGATGATTTTCCCTATTATTAGGTTCTTCATCAGTTATTTTATTTTCTCAAGATTAGAGACAAATAAGTAGATGATGATGGGTGATCAATCAACTATGGACCAATGTTATGTGGTTTGGTGCCTTTAATTTAAAGTTAATCTATTTATATATGTCATCATCCAAAACAGGGCACACGGCCATACAGAGATCCAAAAGTCAAAAGGAAACAAAAATTAAGCAGGATCAAGCTAGAAAGTCTCACCCATGTGAGTATTTGGAATCCAAGCCTTATAAGCTTGGCTAAGGGATTGGTTCACCTTTCTAGATGGGATTGAATTTGATGCTCTTTTTTTTACCTTGACATGTTAAATGAATTTATTAAAAGGGATTTAATTAGTTAAATGATTATTATCCATGGGGGATATATGGATTCATATTAGAATTTCATGGATGGACTCATTTGTCTATTGACTCTTATGCCTTGGGTGATATGTGAATTTATATTAGAATTCCATAGATGGAATCAATTGGTTTGAACCTTGATTATGCATGAGTGATACTTAAAATCCCTAGTGGAATACCAAGGATGGACTCTAAGGCTTTAAATTTATACATCGAGTGATACATGGATTCATATGATAATTCCATGGATGGACTCAAAGGGAATTTTATTATATAGCCATGGGTGATACTTGGGATCCCGTAGTGGACTACCAAGGATAGACCCAAATGGTTGGGATGTTTTACCACACCTAGAGCGATGCCTGGGTTCCTGTGATGTTCTCCTTGGATGGGAGTGTAAGGTGTTGGTTGATATTACACCTGAAGTGATACTTGAATTCCAACTTAGGAATATCAAGTATGGACTCAGGTTATAAACTTAATAAATAATGAAATTAATTTTCTGACACATCTTCTAAGACAAAGCACAAGATTGGATTCAATCTTGACTTATACTTTTTAGATAGCCTACTTAGGCATATTTTATGTTGATGACTATATGGGGGATGTAGAGATACACTTCGGGTCTCAAGATTTATAAATTTAATGAGATTGAATTGTTAAATGAATTTATTAAATGAAATGGATGTTAAATGAGTACCATAACTTATAGGATGTTTACTTTTGAGTAATTCGTTTACTTTATATATATATATGCTTAAACTATCTGTTATAAATATTCACTGACTAATTGGCATTGACCTTGAGTGGTTTCCTACTAGTTTTTAGTCCCACGCCCAGTTTAGGCCACCTTTGGGTACCCAAATAGACTATGTGATTATAGTTTTTGATGAGGTCAAGCACCCTACTACAGGTACTTGGGTGCTTATTTAGAAAAAGGGAGCATGAGACCAAGCTGATTCTTATGATGCTACTAGGATACTTTTGGAATTTTTGTACTTTTGTTACATGTATTGTATATGACTAATGTATACCTATTTTGGATGATTTATTATAAACATATGACATGTATCGTAATTTTTTATATGAAATTACTTCTAGATTAGTTTATACTATCAATATTCTACTATTACTTTTGACTTATATATGATTTACTGCTTCCGCTACTTGTATGTGGTTGATAATATATTGTGATACACTCTAGTGATGAGGGAATATTCTCCCCATTGTCACACCTAGGCTCTTGCTATTAGTCGACAACCTTTGGCATTTGGGGAGATGCGCTGGAGGCCTTGTAACCCACCAATATCAGAGCATTGTTGAGTGTAATATGAGTTTGGGATGTTATAAAGTTGTATCATAGCATCTTTTCTAGTTTGATTTACTATTTGGTGACAATAGAAAGGGGTAGGATGGAAATGGGATTTGGTAATGAGTTTTTTATAGGATTAGTTAACCTACATACAGGAAAAGGCTAAATTGCCTCGAGTTACATTGATTTTTTTTTTTGGATTTTGATAATTACAGTTAATTTGATTCCACTGTTGGGTGATATAGTTGAATTGTGATATTATAATTGATATAATTATGGTTTTATTGTGTTTAAACCCTATGATATGAGGGTTTTTCATATCATGAATCATATAGGCACTTTCTAGATTTCATATTCCATGCATTATGCCATACAATTTAGGATGTATTACTTGTTGCATGCTAGTGTGATAGGTTTTGTTCTAGATATACTTATTGTTTTCATAGGTAGTTGGAAATGTGTTATAGTATTAAATAGGTGTATTCCATCCTTTGGTCCCTGAGGAGTATGAGCCCTCTTGGATCATAAATTTTTGGACCATTACTTGAAACTTTTAAAAGTGAAATTGAATATATGAATTCAAGTGAAAATGAAATGTGAAATGAATATAGAATGAAATAAAAACTAAAATGAATTGTATAAAAGAACATGACCAGACTCAACCTTAATAGTGGGAAATTGGTAGTGTCTCTTTCTTATCTATGATTTGTATGATTCTTAGACCTAACTCTTAGATAAGTCATAGGGTTATGTTCTTATATATGAAGTCTTGTACCTATCCTATTCTTATTTCTACACTTTTGAGCTGTGATTTTTCATAGTTATCATGAACTAAGGTGTGTGTTTTTTATTTTAGAGTCATGAAAACATGAATATCTCAAATTGTATGCTAGGAGGGTGGTGAAGACCACACTCTAGAGGTGGTGGTACATGGGTTACCAGTGGATCCTACAGTAGTTTCAGATATAGCACCAGTAGATTTACTGAACACAGGTTTTGAAGCACAGTTCTGTGAGGGGTTTCTTCATTTCATGTAGACCATTCAGGGAGCACTGCGACCTACCCCGACTATGGTAGAGTTGATGTGTGGGTTTCAGTAGCAGTATCTGCTCTCATTTTTGGGGGATGACAGACCAAGGGCTATGGAGTCATGGATAGAGGCCATTTTTTCTATCTTATAGCATCTAGAGACACCTCCTCAAAGGAGGTTAAATATCAATACTTATATACTATGTGATTCCTCTAAGAGATGGTGGGTGGTTATAACTCAGATGGATCATCAGAAGAAGATGGTATGATGATACTTTTATATTTCCTTCAAATATTACTTCTATCTTGAGACATTGAGGTTTGATAGAGCCTACGAGTTCTTACACCTGGAGTAGGGAACATTATCAGTCATGGACTATTCACCCCATTTTACTGATCTCTAGTGCTTCACACCTATTCTGATGGGTGATTGGTAATCAGAAGTTAGGAAATTTAAGGATGGTCTTAGGTATGACATCCAATAATAGGTGAGTGTTTTTTGTCTAACTATCATTTCTGGAATAGTGAATTGTGTGTTTATCACATAGCATAACCTGAGAGACGTTAGAGGTGCGATCTAAGGTGGTTCAACACCAAGATCCGGTACTACATCGACCGATAGTATGAATAATTATATAGAGATTCCACATGGTGATACTAGAACTCAGAGTACACACTCAGGTATCTAGGTGAGGTGCTACCAGTGTGGTAGGGCAGTACATACGAGGCCACAGTGTATGAGGAACCCAGTCATGTACTGATCTAGTGGCAAGATGGGCCATCTACAATGCTTCTATAGAATGTTTCCACCAACATCCTGTGAGAGAGGGTCTACACCAACTCTATATTTAGTATTAGGGTCAACAGCTTCTCATCAGGTAGGGAGTTGGAATACAACTAGTTGATCGGGCTGATGTGGTGGTCGTGGTTATGGTAGTCAGACCCCAGTATTACAGTGACATTAGGGTGAATTGGATCAGGGTAACTAGGTTTTATCAGAGGGCCGCAGTTCAAACCATTTATATGAAGCATAACATAACCTTGAGGATAATGATCCAAGACCTTCTACTATAAAAGGTACAATTATATTAGCATCTACTTTATCTTCTACACTTTTTGATTTAGGGGCTTATCATAGCTTTAATTTTGTACCTATCATGGAGATCATTGGTCTCATTTTTTATACTTATGATGTCTTGATGACACTTAACACTCTATTTAGGGATTATAATGGAGGGTGTACTTCAGTGCATGGATTTCCCCCTTGATATTTGTGTGTTTCACTTCTTATAGGACCTCTTTTTTCCTTGAGCTGACTAGTTTTGATATCATTCTCAGTATAGAATAGTTTGTTCCCTTTCAATATTTTTTCGATTTCTATCACTGTATGGTGAATTTCACATCACTAAAGGGTGGAGAGTTTATTCACAAGGGTGAATAGGATGTCTAGGAAAGCCAATCTGGACCTGATCATCATGGGCTGGGTGAGATGATAGCCTGTATTAAAATTTTATATCTAGATGATCAGGAAACATGTCCGCAGATTTACCTACAGTGGTTGATCTTTATAGGTACATTTTCCTGGAAAAAATTTCAAGCTTACCTCTAGTGAGAGAGGTAAAGTTATCTATTGATATAGTGTTAGGATTTTCACTTGTATTCATTCATCCTTATAGGATATTTACTACTAAGATGTAAGAGATCAAGAGGTAGCTAGAGGATTTATAGGGAAAAAAATTACCCAAACCAATACTTTGTGGGGTTCACTGGTCATTTTTTGCAAAAAAAAGGTAAATAGAAATATCAGGATATTTGTGGATTACCGAAAATTGAATTGGTTTATGGTTAAGAATCAGTATCCTCTACCATGAATAGATGATCTCTTTGACTAACTTTGAGGATCTTGGGTCTTCTCAAAGATTGGTTTGAGATCCTCTTATCGTCAGGTTCATGTTAGACCATCAGAAATAACTTACATAGCTTTTCATGTCAGGTATGGTATATATGAGTATTTGGTTATGTCGTTCGATCTCATGAATGATATAGAGGTATTCATGGAACTGATGAACCAAATTTTACATCCTTATCTTGATTTGTTTTTTGTGGTTTTTATATATGACATATTGGTGTATTCTCACAATTGACACAACCATGACAAATATTTTAATATCATTTTGAATACACTAAGAGTGCATCAATTATATGATAATCTCACAAAGTTCCACTTCTGAATGGATCAGATTCACTTCTTGGGTCACATTATCTCAATGACAGGAGTATTAATAGACCCAAAGAAGATAAGAGTTGTATTTTCCTGGGATAATCCCAAGAAAGTATTTAAGGTATGGAGTTTCTTAGATATGGATGTTTATTAAATGCATTTCATACAGGACTTATCACACTTATCAGTTCTGTTGATGAGCCTGACTAAGAAGGGTGTAAATTTTGTATGGTTAGATTCCTATGAGATGGCCTTTTAGGATCTTAAATGGAAATTGACTTTAGTGTTGATACTGATTTTTATAGAGGCATGTAGGAGTTACATGATTTACTGTGATGCATTAGGTATCGGGTTAGGATTAGTTCTTATGTGGGGTGATAGAGTCATGGAAAATGGGTCTCAGTTGTTGAGTCCACATGAGAGGAATTACCCTATGCACGATCTCAAGTTAGCTGTAGTTGTTAACGTATTGCGATGTTGGAGACATTACATACTGGGAGAGTGTTTTGCGGTGTTCACGAACCACAAAATCCTCAAGTACATATTTACTCAGAATTATCTAAATCTGAGTTGGTGAAGGTGGGTTGATTACCTACAGTCCTTTGACTTCAAGCTCGCCTACACTATTGGTAAAGACAATGCAGTGGCTAATGCACTGAGCAAGAGGAATCAGATACAAGTAGTACAATAGGCCAATAGTAAGTGGCAGCTTATGTATTTTTTTTCTCTAAAATTAACTTGGAGTTTCATGAGAGTCAAGGGTAGACCTTTCTACCATCCTTAGTTGTTACCTCTATACCCCCTATATAGAGTTAGGACGAGGAAAATATCAAACTCCAAGGTCCTAGTCCTATGGGAGAGTGTGGTGGGTGAGGACCCTCCTCCTAGTTAGAATGTAGGAAAGGATGAAATTCTTCATATCCATGGTCATGTATGGGTTTCAGTATACATGCATGAGGATATGATGTGGGATTTTCATGCTTTATCTTGGGTTGTGCATCCTTGAATCACCAAGATGTATCGAGATTTACATCTCTAGTACCGGTGGTCGGGTATGAAAAGTGATGTAGTTTGTTTTTTCATGAGGTGTTCCACCTGTCATTGGGTGAATGTGAAACACCAGTTACTATCAGTACTTTTATATCATCTACTCATTCTCGAGTGGAAGTGGAATGACGTCATGATGGACTTCATGATTGGTTTACTAAGGTCGCCTTGAGGTAATGATGTTGATGGGTTGTTGTTGATAGGCTCATGAAGTTTTAAAATTTTCTACTGATCAAGGAAACCTTTAGTGTATATGAGCATAGAAGGTTTTATATCCGTGAGATAGTATGATTGTATGGGGTCCCGCATTCTATCATTTTAGATAGGGACGCCTAGTTTACTTCATGGTTCTGGAAAGGTCTATAGAGGGAATTGGGTGCACAGGTTCTTCTAAGCACAACATACCACCCCCTAATGGATATCCATTTAGATCACATAATTCAAGTGCTTGAGGACATGTTATGGTTATACGTCCTAGATTTCAAGGGCTCTTAGGAGAGGAATATACCCCTAGTTGAATTCTCCTGCAACAATAGCTTTCATGCTACTATTCAGATGAATCCTTATGAGTCACTATATGGTAGGTCATGACGAACACCCCTATGTTGGTTAGAGCCAATATAGGAAGCTATGTTGGGACCTCGTCTTGTTTAGGATACCACAGAGTGGGTGAAATTTATTCAGATTCAGATGGATACTGCACAGCCACATCATAAATCATATGTTGATCACTGAATATAACCTCTAGAGTTCAAGGTTACGGATAAGGTATTCTTGTGTGGCTCGCCAAGTCTAGTACATAGGAGATTTAGGATACAGGGTAAGATCTTATTGAGATACATCGGGTCATTTGAGATTTTGGAGAGAGTTAGGTTGACAGCCTATCAGTTGCAGTTACCTCAAAGGTACTAGGAAATGCATGATTTCTTCCATGTTTCTCAACTGTGATGCTATTATTTAGACTTGTATCATGCCTTTTAGCCCAAGGAGGTTGAGTTACAGGTAGATTCATCCTTTTATAAGCATCATATATGTATTTTGGATCATAGAATAAAGGTTATTTGAGTCTAGTTCATTCCTTTAGTATAGATTCTATGGTAGTACATTCAAGCACAAGATGAGACCTAGGAGTGGGAGACCGGTTTACGATCGTAGTGGCCAGATTTATTCACAAATTATGCTTCACCTCCCTTGGAAGGAAAATTTGAGGATGTTAAGGGAGAAATTTTGTAAGAATCCAGTTCTTCTTTGAGGTATGAATCCTTTTTTTCATCTCTTCATAGTTTAAATGTTTAAATATGGCCTAATGTGAATTTCCTTTGAGTTCATGGAGGTTTTGGGGGTGTTAGGGGCTTGTTTGGATCCCAGAACAGAAGATTTTGGGTGAATTTGGCTTGATGCATAGTTAGAGTAAACCGTGTGGGGTAGGCCGCACGGTTTCAAAAAAACTATGCGACCTAGGTCACATGGCCATGAAATTAGCAATGAAATATTAACAGTGGATTTTAGTATGGTTTTTTTTAGGGTTAGTCAAACTGTGCAAGTAAACCTTGTGCTATGCCCCTTCTTATAGATTCTCATGCATGGATGGCGCATGGTTTTCCAAACCATGTTCCTAAACCATGCAACCCCTAATATTTTTGGGAAATTTAATGATTTTAAATTAAAATAAAATATATTATAAATATAAATTTATTTTTTCTCCCACACTAAAAGGGGGGAATTTTTAAGCCCTCCTTGGATATCTATCCTTGGATTTGAGGTAACTCTTCTATATAAGATCTAAATAAAAGTTCTTTCATCTCATTGGATCTGTAATTATAAGACCTCAATTATTTTTTATCCATTATCTATTCTTTTGTATATTGGTTGTTCTATTTAGGTGTAAGATGATTTTCCTTATTATTATTTTCTTTGTTCATTCTTTAATTTTCTCCCAATTTAATCCAAATAAGGAGATGATATTGGACAATATATAAAATATGGACCAACAGTAGGGGGTCTCATGCCTTTCATTTAAATTCAAGCTGTTTATATATGTTATAGTACTACATGCCAAATTTCTAGGTGTCACCTTAAACTATAATTAAACCCTAGAATTTATATCCATGTTCTAAGTGATTAAATAGCCTTGTTAATTCTTTTTATGGGTTTAATACCTTGAACTTGAACCACCCCTTTGGGTGTTGGATATTGAATGTACCATTTGATGGATTTTGTCCTTGAACACCCTCAGGTGTTCCTTTTTCCCCTTGTGTTGGGATGTTTAAATTAGAGTAATGATTATAATTGAATGGAAATATAAATTGTAATTGAAATGATTAAATGGGAAGGAATGAGTGATCATGACCCTTGTTTATTGGATTATCTTATCTTGTTGAATCTTGAGTTACATGTTTATGCTTGAATTGACCTTGTATTAAATGCCCATGTGATTTGAATAGATTCAATACCATGTAATGGTTGACTTGGATTGAATTGCTCTCAATATTGATATTACCATGTGAGATAAGTGGATTTTATGCCATGTAATAGCTTGTAAGCCTTGAGAATCTTGTTTAAGTGATTTTTTCCCATGTGAGTATTTGAAATCCAAGACTTCTAAGCTTGGATAATGTCTTGGGTCACCTTTCTAGGTGGGATTTAATTATATTCTCTTTGTTTTGACCTTGGAATGTCAAATAAATTGATTAAAAGGTATTGAATTGGCTAAATGATTATTATTCATGGTTGATACATGGATTCATATTAGAATTCCATGGACATACTCATTTGTATATTGACTCTTATGACTTGGGTGATACATGGATTTTTATTAGAATGGAACGGATGGACTCAATTGGCTTGAACCTTGATTATGTATGAGTGATACTTGGACTCCCTAGCAAATTTCCAAGGACAGACTCTGAGGCTTGACCTTTATATATTTATCAATACATGGATTTATATGATAAAGACATGGAAAAACTCAAAGGGAATTTTATTATATAGTCATGGTTGATACTTGGGATCCCGTAGTGGACCACCAAGGATGGACTCTAATGGATGGGATGTTGTACCACACCTAGAGCGATACTTGGGTTCCTGTAATGTTCACCTTGGATGGGATTGTAAGGTTCACCTTGGATGGTATTGTTGTGCTGATGACTGTATGGGGGATGTCGGGCTACGCAACAGGTCTCGAGATTTATAAATTTAATGATATTGAATTGTTAAATGAATTGATTAAATAAAATGGATATTAAATGAGGACCATGACTTATAGGATGTTTACTTTGAGTAATTCCTTCACTTTTTATATATATGCCTGCACTTTCTATTATATATATTCATTGACTGATTGGCATAGACCTTGGGTGGTTTCCTATTGGGTTTTAGTCTCACACATAGTTTGGGGCACCTTTGGGTACCCAAAAAATACTATATGATTATAGGTGTTGATAATGGAAAGGACCTTACTATAGGTACTTGACTGCTTCTTAGAAGTAGGAGAGCATGGGACCAAGCTGAGCCTTGTGATGCTACTAGGATACTTTTGTACTTTTTTTTAATTTTTTTACATGTATTGTATATGAATATTGTGTACCTATTTTATATTATTTATTAGAAACATATGACATGTATCATAATTTTGTATATGAGATGAAATCTAGCTTAGTTTATACTATCAGTCTTCCACTTTTACTTCTATTTTATTTATGATTTACTAATTCCAATACTGGTATGTTTTTGATAATCCACTATTCTATACTCTGGTGATGAGGGCATAGTTTCCCCACTGTCACACCTAGGCCCTTGATACTTTTCGGTAGCCTCTAGAATTTTGGGAGATACACTTGAGGCCTTGTGAACCACTGAGCTCGTAGCACTGTTGAGTGGAATCCAGGTTTGAGAAATTTCAAGTGGGGTCCAATGTCTTCTTATGATGATCAATTTTCTTATATGGTTCAGAATTCACCATTGTAGAATTCAAAAGAGCATGAACATAAAATCCCAGAGAAAAAAGTAGTAAGAAATGGAAATTACATAGATATCTATGGAAAGGGATGATATAGATGGGGAGTGAAGACATCATTAAATAAGGAAAATATACATGATGAGGATCAAACATAAATGGTTATGATAGTATAGGTGGACTAAATATCCCTGGTGCCTCTAAGGGAATTATGGGATAAAAAACTATTCTATATGGTATATATGGTAAAGGTTTTGGTGTAATCAGGTATAAAAAGTGTTGTGAGTTACTCTAGTACCAACCCCTTGAATCGTCAGGCTGGGAACCACTATTAATAGTCTCATCGGAGAATACATTTATCTTATATAATGGTTCATGATTAAAATTTAAATAATTATTAATGACATTAAATTATATATTATTGATATATATATTTTTTAAATATTATATTCAAAATAGGAACCAATGGAGAAATTATCAACTCTCTCATGCAGTAATTATTATCATACATTATCTTCCTTCATATCTCTTTAATTTTTTTATTTATTATATTATAAAAGAAATATGCACTTAATTTGAAATTCATAACTAATGTCTAATCTAAAGAAAAAAAGAGGTTTCATGACTTAATTAAGGGATACTAATTATCAAGAACAATAAGTAATAGGTAGTGAAAAAACCTAATCATATCATATTTAGTTTCAAAAATATCAAATCATAAAATACATTTCATAAATAAAATAAACACATTCTAATTAGAATGTTAAAAATGGATATGATCTGGTTTTATTATTTTATATTCAATTCAATATATAATTATATTTATGTTATTTAATTTGTTTCATTTTGGTCATTCGATTGGTTTATTTATCCATTTTTTGGGTTAGGTCATCCAGTTCATATTTTGGTATGTTCATTTGGTTTATATTTGGGTTAGGTTATTTTGTCATTTCATCGTATGCTCATTTGGCCATTTTATTGGGTCATTTGGTTAATTTTAGGTTTGTCATTTGGTTTATTTTAGGTTATACCATTTGGTTCATTTTATTTGTTTTATTCATTTCGGTTCAAGTTAATTTTGTTTGATTTTTTTTTATTCTAATTAGTTTAATATGTTTTTGTTTAATTCGTCTTGATTTGGTTCAAATTAGATTGTTTAAATTTTGTTTTGTTTGTTAGGTTATAATACAATTTAATTCAATATTAGAAAATTCAACTCAAAGAAAACTACAACCACTTTATACTGAAAATGAACCTGAAGGTCAAGTTGGATACAAAATGAAACCAAAATTAAAGCAATTTGAATAGTATTAACCTGAAAAATCCTAGTTAAGATAAACCAAAAGAACTGAGAACACATATGGTTGATTATATATATTACCTACCATAACTTCAAGTGCACAATTAACTTTTTCAATTGTACTATTTGAGTCATCATAAGTAATAAATTGATTGAGGTCGGTGGGGGTAGTGATAGTGCCCATTTCATCCCCATAATAATCAAAAATATTTCTTGGGATTACATCAATAATGAAAATCCATTCAAGTCTCATATAATATTTTGCATAAAAAACTTATTTATCCAATGATACCAAAATATATGGATCATCAATAGCAAGGATGTGAGTCATGTTGATAACTCTAAATCTATAGTCATCAATAAATGTATCATGTCTCATAATTGAATCAAAACACTTTCATTTCATCATAGTGACTTGTCCATGGGAGTAATAATCCAATATTGGTATTTTATCAACAACTCCATAAAAAGATAAATTTTCATATTGAGGCCTATTATTCGATGTGTTATCATAACAGTCTCACTACACCAAAATAAGAATTTTTTTGTGATTTTTTTTCATTTAGCGGTGGTTTAAACCATCATTAAATCATTTTGTGATGGTTTGGGAAAATGGCCGCTAAATCATGTATTGGCATTCATCTAGTGGCATTTTTTCAAAACCGTTGTAGAATGGTTTAGTGGTGGTGTTTTGAAATTGGGGGAATCATTTCGCGGTGTTTTTTTTAATTTTTGTAATTAATTTTTATTTTATTATTAATTTGTTATTATTTATTATTTATTAATTATTTATTATTCTCATAATTAATTATTTATTATTTTTTAATTTTTTTTGTTATTATTTTATTATTATTATTTTATTATTATTATTATTTTATTATTATTAATTTTTTAGTTCTCGTAATTAACATATTATTATTATTTATTATTATTTTTAATTTTTTAACTCTCATAATTAATTTTTTTTTTATTTTTATTTATTACTATACACATGTATGCATATGTCATATATAAAAATTCTTCATTGGGTGAGATTTGAACTTTTTACCTCTTGCTTATTCTCCAAAGACTTTACCACTCAATAAGGCTCTTAATGTGGTGAATAATTAGAATTTAATATACTTATATATATATTGATTTAATAAAATAATACATAAAAAATAAATACAAAATAAATAATTAATAATTAATAATAGATAATAAATAATAAATAATTGATAATTGATAATTGATAATTGATAATTAATAATAGATAATAGATAATAGATAATAGATAATATATGATAGATGATAGATGATAGATAATAGATAATAAATAATAGATAATAGATAATAAATCATACATATATAGTATATAATATATAATATATAATACCCAAATGATGCGAACCATGGATAAAATTAATGATCACAGAAAAATTATTAAAGAAAAGAAAGTAAAAAATAGATAAATGAAAAGGAGAAAGGGTTAAATGTCTAACATGGTGATCTAGAACCAAACACAAGAACAAAAAACAATCATCTTCTTTTGTGTTTACTGCTTCTTGCTTGAGAGCTCCCCTGACCTCTTGGGTGCCTTCCTTGCTTCCACTATTTCGAAACCTACCAGGTGGTCATGTCTCCCATATTTGATGATTCATCATCCTCATCAGTGGGAAAAATTTCATCGACAATATTCAAAAGGTCATCCTTAGCTGTTGCATTAACCTTAAAATATGCAGGTTTCACTTCAGCTCGAAGATTGTCAAATTCCTCCCAAAAATCATACCTGTTGTGAGATATGTTAAGAATTTCAAGTATGGTAAACTTATTCAAAATGATTCTAGAGTCCAAAATATCATTTTCACCCTCTTCGTCTTCCTCCATCTCCTCCAGAGTATCACAAGACACATAGTCACCATATTCACCTCCAATTCCAGCCTACAGAGCAAGTGTAGAGGGTGATACATCAACTCCCTACAAAGAAGAAGCACAAAAAAAACAAAGAAATATAATCCCTAGTAAGGGGTGGATTGTTCTATCCATTATCTTAATGAGGCATAGATATCCTATACTTCTTAGGGGTAACCAACTGAAATATATCATCATTAAAAACACGCACCTTCCCATTCCTTTTGACATTAGTAAGCTCTTTCTCATGATCAACTACAGCTTGAACAAACATATCGCGTTCATATTGCTTTTATGAAACCTTATTTTCTAATGAAACCTTATTATTCATACACATGGACTCCTTGAAGGATTGGCTATCATGTATAGCTTGAACCTCATGCTTCCAAGTCAATACCCCAGAAGGGGAGCAGACCTTCTCAGCGTGCAATATAGGAGGATCCTCAAGTTGAGTAGCTAGTGTCTCTAAAACATGTGATCCATTGTCCAAAAAAAATTTCTAAATAGAGACTCCATATATAGGCTCCACTGACTTCCTACAAACACATTCAAGGTGACCTTTTTCATTGTATTTAGAATAGAGGGTGTTTCTATGGCATGATTCCATAGAATTCCCAAAAAATTTACAATATTGACAGTATAGATGACACTTTTCATATTCAATTCACAAATGAATATCATCAACAAGGGTGGAGAGAGTTACCGTATCAATTAGAGTATCTCTCAGGTCCACCTCCACTAACAAATGGGAAAAGTGCATGAAGCACACCTCCTCCGTCTCCCTGTCCAGCTAAATTAGAACTCTAGTCACAGTAGCGATGTTGTTCTATATGTTCAGATGTCATAGGATCCACTTAATTCCATATATCCTGACCCAGACCGATGAAAACATATTTAAAATATTTGAAAAGCTATAATCAAGGCTCTAATAATGCATATAGGGAGTGCATGGATTCAAAAAATAAGGAACCATAGCTCCAAGCTTTCTGCTTTAGATCATCAGAAGGAAACAAAAAATAAAAAAATGAAACCAATTGAAACACAGTGCCAAACAGAAAACCCCCAAATCAAATAAACCCTTTTACAAAGCTCATCTAATCTCCAAGGATTTTCTCCCTTTCAAAGAACAAGTCTGGAAATAAATGAATTCTTACCCATGAATAGTCTTTCAGCTACCACATTCTGATTCTCTTCAAAAAGGGTATTGGAACCCTTTTTGAAGATTCTCTCTATGGGTGTCTCCTGAAATGACGCAAGTGAGGGCTTTCACCATATAATATAGACGACCATAGATCTCCAAAATTTTTAACCTGAGGTGCATGAATATTAAATAATTCATGTTCCTCTTACTAAGATGCAGGTCGATTTCCACCAGCGAAGGGCCATCACTGCCACTTTCAGATCGATTTCATTACGGTCGGGCATGCTCTGTATTTAAAATTGGAATGCCAATTTCAATATTTTTGGTGTCAACGGGTGTAGATCCCAAGTCTAGATTCTATTATTAGGCTTTAATTGGATTTTATGGCATCCAAGGATCCTTTTTGAAATTGTCTTAGTGGTTGGTGTTCCCATCAAGATGGACAAAGCCAAGAAGGAGGCTCAGTTTGGTCACTTTGCGAGGATCCTCATTGAAGTTGATTTATCTTCCATTATTAATAAAAAGGTCATACTTTCAACTCATAAGGATAATTTTTTATCTTAATATAATTTATGAAAGGCTGCATAATTTTTGTGAGGGATACAAGATGGTAGGGCATTTGAATGAGAATTTCTGCATGGGCTTACACTGCTCGTTGTGCTCTATATGGGGGAATACCATTGATAGTTACAGGAATAAAGACAAGTGAAAAACACCTATTGAGGATTCTATTTATATGAGAAATATCAAAGGCATTGTTAGAGTTAATTTTTTTTGTGTTGGTCCCTCTCATTCTAATGTTTGGCACTGCAAGGGGCAGTAGTTTGTGCTTCTCCTGGAAAGGAAGTTCCTTCTGATTCCATTCAACAGGTTGATACTCTTGTATATGATGGGAAACACATTAGTAAATCTAGATAGTCTACAAATGAGTTTGTTGCTCAATTATTTTTATCGGTGCTCACATAGGAGCAAGGTTGTGTTGTGCAGCTGCTTGCTACAGCTTTCTCAAGATACGTTCAATAGGATGCTGGATCTAGGAAATCTAATCAGTAGAGCGTGGATTATCATCAAGAGATTCAGAGTGCTTTTAATTCTTTAGAACTATCTAGAAAATGGGGAAACATCTCAAATTATGGGAGTGATAAAGAGCAGTGGAGGCTTTTATTGGACACTTCTCATCTTTTTTATTTAGGTAGTGTTGTTGTTGTTTCCTTTAAATATGCTATTTTAAATGGAAAAGGAAAATTAGTCATCATTGATGGTATGACTCTGGACCCTATAAAAATAAGGTCATGAAAAGATTACTCCAATTTTCTAAGGAATGTGTCTATTATATCCTCTTACAAGGCACAAAAGATCAAGATCACTATGAAGTAGGAAAGTTCTAAGGCAATTATCCTTAGTGTACTCATTCAATGAAATTCATAGTCGAAGTGGGAAACTACTAATGACACTGATGAATATGATTTTTATTGGGGGAATGATTCCTTTTTATCCATAATCTCCATTTATGGATGAGTTCATGTCACTTTGTGTGACCCCATCCAATTTTTTTTTGCTTTCATATTTTATTTTTCTTTTAACTTTTATAAAAGGTCAGGAGTTTTGGATTTTAATTAGACCTTTTTCATACATATATGATATAAAAATATATAAACAAAAATATGTATAAATATTTACAAATGTGCAGCAGTACTATTCATCCTAAATAGGCTTTCGGGCCATTGGGCCTTCAGTCCATCAAGGGGGAGATGATGTAGGCATGACTTGTAGGTGGTGACAGGGTAATGATGCAAGAAGGGTCTTTGGTCCATCAAATGGTGGGCCTATGGCCCATGTAATGGGTTTCATGCCCACTGTTCCATCAGGCCATAAATATATAATGTAATAAAGCATCTAGATGGGTGGGTTATCCCTTTGGGGGCTATGAACCGCCTCTTAGGGTTGTGTGTGTGTAGTTTGTGTGTGTGTTTTTAAATGTAATTGTACCCCCAATCACCTAATATAATATAAATATTTATAAATGTATATAAATATACACAAATATTTCTAAATTCATATATAAAAATATATATAATTGATAATAAATTACCAAAATAAGGGAAAACACCATAATTGAAACACCATGAAATCAATAGGAATTTAAATCAATGTAATAAAATCATAAATGACATAAAAAGCATATGAAGACCCTGATAAATATAATATAACATGTATTTATTTAATTATAAATAAAACTACATTTTGAAAATTGATAAAAATTGAAAACCATGATATCAATATGAATGTAATTATTAAGATTAAATTCATTTCCCACTAAAAAATGACAATAATACCCCCTTAAATGAGGCTTTAATTCCATTGAATATTAAAAAATTGGGATACCCCGACTAAAAAATCAGTTTTGGAGGCTTTCTGTGTCTTTTTTTACCTCAAAAACATAATCAAGGTCCCCCCATCCACTAGGGTGTAGAGTTCATTGCAGCTTTTGATTTGATATGTAGTATACTCAAATAGACACCCAGATCGAAATTTATGGTTGTTGAAGTTCAAGTTCAATTTATTACTTTTCTTGAAACTATAATAAATTTTATTCTTTTAATTATTAAAAAATTTAAATCTAATGAGGTTTTAATTTATTTCATAAGCTTCAATTTGACTGGTTGTGAAGCTAAAATGAACTCTCATATCAAAAGTTATGGTCAATTGATGTTGAAGTCTGATGTTTAACTTATTGAAGATTTTTTTTAAGTTTTAAATTATTATTAACTAATAATTATAAATATATAACAATTAACACATTATAATTACTTAAAATGATAAATAATAAACTATATATGATAGTAAATCATAAATCATAAATCATAATTAAATATTTTAATTTTTAATTTTTTCCCTTTAATTTAGTGACAGTGTTTCTAAAATCACTACTATTTCAAGGCAGTTTTTAAAAAACTGCTACTAAAAATAAATTTAATTTTTTAAAAAAAAATCCTAAAAATAAAAATATATATATTTAAAAAACATTTAGTGGAAGTTTTAAAAAACCGCCACTAAATTTTTTCCCCAAAACAATTAACAGCAATTTTAAAGACCGAAATTAAATTAATTTTTTTACTATATTGTCTATCATTGTAGTTACAATGACACCATTATGTTTTTTTCTCATGTTCACTACTCAATCAATAATAATAAATTTATACTTATTGATCACTATTGATTTTCATTTAAAAACCATGGAATTAGGACCAGAATCCAAATGTATTATTTATTGAGATATAGAGTCAATAGGTAAACTCAATACCTAAAATATAAATGAATATTAGGATTTAAATTAAAAAAAAATATTTTATTACAGTAATACTTATACCTTCAATTTCAACCAAGTAGGATACTCTTTGATATGAAAATTCTATTTCCTTCTCAAAGGTAATGAATGATTTTTTCTATTTATAATTTTTTTATGGACCTTTCATGAAAAGATATAAATATTTTGACACATATGTAAAATTTCATGGGATGAGATAACATATACATGTCTAATTTACTTACTTTATGTATTCATCGAACAAATCACATTTAAACAAGACTATGTGATGCGCTATCTTCCACTCATCAAGGATCAATATAGCCAATGTATATGATCTAGGAATTTCTCCCATTTAGGGAAGTGGTGTAAAATTGGGTTTAATTTTCTTATATTTCTCATCATCATTTCTTATTAACTGGTTACGTCTCATGGTCACATCAAACAAATACATTGAATAGAAATACAAACATTCTTGAGCCAAGTAACCTTTCTCAATGGAACCTTCGTGATTATTCTTATTTCAGATGTAGTGCATCAAGGTATACATATTTATTTTAGTTGGATATATCCAATGAAAATAAATAGGTTCTTAAAGAAATATTTCATTTGGAAGATGGGTAGTTAGATGCAGCATGCGTGTAGAAAATGAGAGAGAAAATTTTTTCTCTAACTCGTACAAATTAACGGTGTCACTTCCAAAAAAAATTACAAGAAATACTTGAAAAAAATTGTAGCACAAATATATCTATAAAATTTTACAATTGAATCGTTACCACCCTCATATTATTGGAAAATATATGACATATTTCTAATGGAATCAAATCATAAAGAAGGCTATAATAATCATAAGTTTTTAGAGATTTCATCTTCAAGTCTCTCTTGTTAACCCATTTTGATGTATTACTTGAATAGCCATCAGAAACCTTGATAGTCTTTAGTACTTCTAGAAATTGATTTTTCTGAAGGTTTCATCACAAAAGAAGCACGTAGAAATTTATATTTATTTCCACCAATACACATAGGATTTAGTTCTAGTATGATACCCCAATCCACCAAGTCACTCCAAGATCATAAATAATATTTTATCTTCCCCTTGGAATTTAGAATTATTGAAAGAATCATTTCACATATATTTTTTCAATGTGTATTACATATAAAAAATAACATAATAAATTAGTTTCTAATAAGGAAACTCAAAGAAGATACTTTTCTTCTTCCAATTCAATGAAAATATTCTTACACTTTCTAGATTTCAACTAAAATTTTCAAAATGAAAAACATACATCTTTCAATTCATTAAGAACATTAATTCCATACATATTTTGGTGTATTTTCAATCTCAATGGTATTTTCAAACCTTTAGTAATTATTCCTGTATATATAATCCATTGGAAATAATCATTTATGTCCCATGAAATTGTTACTAAGTTGATATTTTTAAGACTTTTAGATCATGTATTATTCATACAAATAGGATAGGAAATTTTTCACTTCATACTCCAGCCAACATCATTGAATAAGCAGAAAAATCATTTACCATCCACATAAGTGCAACGCGCATCTAAAATATGTTTTTTGAATAAGCATTGTATGTGCACACACCCACATTCCAAATTTGCTCCAAATATTTTATTAAAGGTTTTAATTATACATATATATAATTTTCAATATTAAAAGGTCCAGATATGAGTATACACAAGAAAGTGAATGTTTTTTTCATATTAATCCATGGAGGAAGGTTATAAATATGAATGAAAATTATCTATGACTTATGCTAAGTAAAAATATGACCAAATGGATTAAAATTTTCATATGATAGACCCAACCTCACATTATTCACCTCAAATACAAAATCAGGATATTGAGCATAAAATGACCACCATAATAATCCATCTATAGGATGAACGAACTCATCATTATCTTTATTTCTCTCTATATTATGTAACTGAATATTTGATGATATTTCATCAAAAATGGAAATATTTTAAAGTCTATGAATCAATGGAAAGTTCCAAATTACTTTTTATGGCACATGAGATGGATTTTCATAAGAATTTGACTTTCATAGAGATGTGTAACATTTTATACAATCATTTAGGCTCATGTTTTCCCCCTATAATAAGTTGTAATCTTTTAGGAATGCATAAATTTTATTTATAGAAAATACAAGTTGTTCAATTAACTTTTATGCCATATAATACTTCAAGGGGATATCTGCATCATAATAAAGTAATATCTTATAAAAGATAACAATATAATAGATTTTAATATTATAAACTCCATAAAAATTTTTCTATGAAACATTTATATTAAAAATTACATCTTTTTCATTTTACCATATTATTGATATATTGGAGTCATGGCTACATCCTTCAAATTTTTCACTCTCAACATCATCATTTTTATTACCTACATCAGGAGTACTGTAATGACCTAAGATATTAATGGTTATTTTTCCTTAATAATTATTGTGTTTAGTATCTTATGTTACATTAAATAACATAATAAAATAAAAACAGTGAAACTTTAATAAAATTAAATTATTTAAGACAGTTGTTATAACCTTTAAACTAGCGAAATAGATAATAATGACTAAATTTTTAATTCCTATATTTTGAATTTTAATTTGACCAAATTAACTTAATTTTTGGATTTAGTATATCAATATTAATTTAATATAAATTTTATGTTTTCTCAAAAATAATTTATTTTTAAGGGAATAGTAAAAATACTAATTTTTCTAAAAGCTGTCACTTTTATAATACAAGAATGAATTAAAGTTTTAAGAAAATATTTTGATATAAAAAATATAAATATTTAATAATCATTTAAAAATAAAATGTTGAATTTATAAATCACATGTTTAACATTTTTGAAACTCAAGTAATATTCAACACTAAAAACTGTTTTTACACACTTATAATGAAAATTAAGCTTTTTAATTTTTAGAAATTAAATATAAAAAATTTATTTCCAATTTGATTTAAAAATTTAAATATTAGATAACAATTTCAATTTTATTTTTATTCATAAAGATAATATTAGTAAAATTATTTTTAATTTTTGTGATAATGGTAAAAGAATTTTTTTAAAAAAAAATTATTTTATTAATATCGTGTAATCTTTATTTAATATATAAAATTTGTATAATTTAAGTTTAAAATAAAATATTATGTTTAAACATATATATAACTATATAAAAACTCTTTCAATTAGTAATCAATACTAAATAGTATTAAAGAATGCATGATGGTTAAAAGTCATATTTCTACAAAAACTGTTTTTTATATATTACATATTTAGATTTCAAAGTTAATTTTATCATATTTATAAATTGAATTAGATTAAATTTATATTAAATTTAGGTTCAATGCATCAAAAAAATTTAATATGGGTTACCTTATATTTTTAAATAAAATATAAATTACTTAGTTAAAAACTAGTTACCAATGTAAAAAAATTAAAATGTAAAAATGTAAAAATCTATGATAAAAGACTTGAAACATATTTAGAACATGTGTATAAAGTCTTGGAAGAGCATTTGTCGACCAAAAATCACCCAAAACTCCATTATTATGAAATTTTGGAGTCATTGGCCAAGTAATAGTGTAATGTTATCATGGAAGTGTAAAGGGCATTCCGAAAAGTTCCATTTTCTTCACTTATAAAAGGGGATCACTTCCACCCATCCATGGTTACACTTAAAATATGAATTTATCTTGAAAATATGCCCAAATTACCTCTAATATAATTAATTTTATCATAATTAATCCTTGTTTCTCTATAAGTTGTCATAATTCCTTCACCTATAAGGAAATCTCTAAGAAAAGATCGTGTCTCCAATGTAAGTATTACCTTATTCCTAACTTTTTCTCCTTAATATTTGTCTTCAAAATATCTTATATAAATAAAAATATAATTAAATAAGTATAATTATTATACTGATATGTTATTATATTAATGTAATAACCATTATCTATCCCTCTCTGTCCATTAATAAAAACAAAAGAGTTGTTAGTGCATTGTATAGACCACCACCTGCATAAAGCAATGTCTTCTATTTTTCATCACCATCATTCATGGTTGATAAAAAGGATTTAACATATGAATAAATATGTTATATATAATATAAATATTATTCTTAAATTTAAAATTATCATGCACTTTATTTCTCTCTCATTTTTTGAGAAATAGAAACATTAATTGTGTGTACATGTGAATTATCGACTCCATGAGAAATGGGTTTAATTTTTCATCACCACCCATCATGGTTGGATTTAAGAATATATTAAATATATAAATATTATGTCCATGATTCAATTAATATTTTTGATATTATGAAATTATTTTACAATGCTTTCTATTATGGTCAACATACATAAGGAGTTACGAAAAATTGACAAAAAACCATAAGTAATTGACGTGGGAAAGAAAGATTATTATAAATAAATAACATATGATAGTTAAAGAACATTGTAATATGAAATATATTTGGATAATATTATTAATAAAATATTTATAAAACTTATTTTGGTTATTAAGGAAGTCAATCATGTGCACAGAATGAATCTAAAACCCTAAGTAAGGGATCTTTAGTGTATCCTTCATAACTTTTCGGTTTTAAGTTATCTTTAGTTTTCTTCCTTTTATACAATATTATTCTTAGGTACATCATATATTTATATATATATATATACCTTACATATATACCAAGTTAAATATATCTTTCATTATTGGGTTTATACAAGTTTTATTTCCCTTCAAAATTATCACTTTTAAGTAAACCCGGATTAAGGGAACTTTACTATTTATTATCTCATGTCAAGAATTACCCCCATAAATGTTTTTAAAACCATTAATAGATTATAAAAATTCTCATTATTTTATTTATAACAATCTTTGTTAAATTTTGGTTTTATTGAAAACAATAATTTCTTTTATTCTTTAGGAGATCCTTTAGTTATTTCATAAAAGCTTTACCCAAGTGGTTCATTTTTAAAGTTTCTTCTCCAGATATTTCTCATGAATTTTATACAATATAACTCTATGATCAAGACCTATGTCCATTTTTAATTAATAAAGTTCAAAATTATTTAATTCCTTCTTCACATGGGAATACTTATGATTTATCATTCAATTGTTCCTTGAATCAGAATTATGAAACTCACTTCCTTATAATGGGTTTGAACAAGATTCTGATTTATATATGGTTTATTTTAATCATGTGGAATGTATATGTATTCTTTTCATTTATGTGATGGGTGGAAATAGAATTATATAGTCTCCCAATGCATTGGGTAAAGTTTTATATCTCATGAGATGCTATAGGGATTATGGAGGGAACATAATCCGCCATGGGACTTTGTCCACTTTATAATAATGGTATTCAGAGTTACCTTGACTTATTTTTACCTGAATGGACTGAAGTCCTTCTTTTTTATTTATTTTTTATAACCCCCTTTCAAGGGATGAGGGGGAACCCTTACAAGGTCTGTAGGCTTAGAGACTACATAAACTGTAGGCCTTAGGAATTATACTGACTATACTTGGAACTCTTCCTCCTAGTTTCTTAATTGTGATATTATCTCTCTACCTTTTGCATGGTTGTTTGTCTAGGATTCCCATGAAAGTACAGGCTAGTCCTGATGGAAATTCCATACCCTCTATTTCTGAAAAATCCTCTTATCTTCTCCTCTAATGAATGCACCTGCTCTGATCCCCATATGGAGTCTTCTCTCATTCGGATCATGAACATTTTGAGATTGTATTTTCTCTCCATTATGATACCAAAAATAATAGTTTGTTTGAAAACCAAATTTTTTATATAGTATTTAACTTCTTCACAACTTAACCAAGGTCTTCCAGCACAATTATAACATGGGAAGTGTATAATACATTTATCTAAATCATTTTTAAATGAAAAATTTAAAAAATAATCCAACTTGGATTGAAAATTGATTAAGATCTGATCAGTATCATGCATCCAAATTCTATCCATTCTGTTAAAAAACTATAACATTTTTATATTTCATGTCATGAAATAATTGAAATAATATTGAAGTCAAATGTAAAATATATTTAACGAAACAAGACTTGTTCACTCTATTTCAATCAATTTGAAAAACATTGAAATAATATTGAATTCAAATCCATTTTAAACCACTCTCTATTTTTATTCATAAATACAAAAATTAACATACCTAAATATATCATTATAAAAAGAACTTAGTTTATCATTAAAACTACAATTTTAGAAGGTAAAAGAGCATTTTTAAATAATTAAAACTTTATATTTATCACCTATATCCTTGATTTTGTAACTATGACCCTGATATAACACATTAACATATATATAAAAACCATAATATTGTAATATGTTATACCAATGATTAATAATTGTACATAATACCACACAAAAAAATACAATAACAATATAAAAAACACACATTTATTATCTAATAATGATAATTTAATATCATATAATATCATTTTTACACAAACCTCCACATAATGGGGTTTTAATCATGTTATATGAACAATTAATTGTAATTTTATTTGAACTAATTTTAAACTTAATTAATACATTAATAGAATAAATTATAATAATTTTTATTTATAAAGTGTAATCACATTTTATTATGACCAAAAAACACCCTAAATTATGAAACATAATTTGAAATCATGCGAACTTTAATGTTTTAAACCTCAATTATAAAATAGAAAAAATCAAAACACAAATTTATTTAAAAACATATAAAGGGCATGAATTTATTCTTTCCAAAATATTTTTTTTTTTTGAAATCATAAAAATCCACATTTCATTATAACTAAATGCATGTCAATTTTAAAAATAACTCATCCATAACTCATACATTTCAAATAAAATCACACCAATTTCATAAAAAACCCCTTATAAAAAATTCTATTTGAAGTATTTATATTGATTGATAACCAATCATAGGGTAAGAAAAATAAAATTTAGGACATTTACAATTTAGGAAATGAAGTGCAGAAACACGGGGATAATATATGAGAAAATGAAAACATAACCATCATACCTTGACGATTTAACTTAATATTAATTGTAAGAATGATATATCAAACCAAAATCAAAGTATAATGTAAGAAAATTTAGGAACTGAATTCTTTGAAGGAGAGAATAGGCCTAAAGGGAGAATACATATGCCAAATAGAATGGGGGATATTATAAATAGCATTATATACCAACAATTTCAAAAAACCATTATCATAGATCCATGAATATATATATCAGTTAAATTAGTGAAATCTAAAAATTCATTTTTTGATGAAGCAATTTTAATGATATGAAATAAAAATAATAAATAATGCAAAAACAAAAGAAGAATGGAGAATGAATAGAAAAGAACTATAAATAAGATGTAAAATTTTAAATGGACAAGATTATTTATGTGGTTTAGAACTATTTGGTCCTAATCAAAGTTAAGAACACCACCACAACTAAATATTATTATTTAAAAAAACAAAAACATACAAAATAGAAAAATAGTAAATATAAAAACACACACAGACCAAGAAAACTATATATGACTGAGGTCATTGCCACTCCAGAACTCACAGTGAACTCAAGTTGAGTATAGTAGCATTCGTATCCAAGTAGTATGAACTCACGCACACCGACCCCAACACAGACTGATAAATAAAAAAACATACAATGTAGTACATCGGAATAAGGAAATAAAGAAGCTCACAAATTTAGTCCTACACCAAGAACCTATATTACTTGTATAATGGGAAGTAGCAACACTAAGGTTGAACTTTTTTAAGTTTTTTTGGTCCAAACATAGTTATCACAACATGAACTCTCCACTGAATAATACAACCAAAACATGGTGGGGGTTGTAAGACTGTCGAAGTAAGGCACTAGAGGTTGACAAGATTTATCTTTGGAATGAAAGGTGAATGGAATATGGATGAACCATGGTATAGAATGAATAGATCGAGAAACTCTATCAGTGAAGAGATAAAGTACATGGAATTAAAGGTATTGTGGGCGGTGAGGTGACGGTTGTAGCAGGTGAGGTAGACACATAGACGGCTGCAAGTGAGAAAAAGAATGGAGAAACCAGGTTGGAAAAACAAATGCATGCAATGGCCTATAAATGCTATAGAAGTGGGTTAAAGGAAGGTTGAGTATTCAAATCATCATAATATGTAAGGGAAAAGAAACACAAATGTCACACTTGAGATTTTTCTAATTGGGGTAGTCAACATCCATCAATAAGAATGGGTGAGGCACATTGATCATAAACCACTGAGGAAGGCCACATCAAGCCCTAGAAAATAAATCCTAAAGAAGTAACCCAGATCCATTAACTGGAGGCCCAAAAGGTAGGACTACACAAAGTATCCTAGAGAAAAGAAAAATCCCACACACACGTATAATTTTACAATAATAAAACAAAAAACATAATTTTTTCATGAATAAATTTAAAATATATATATATATAAACCATAACTTTAAATCTTCACCTTTACATATAAAATGAAAACACATTTAAAAAACTAGTTTATGTTCTTGAAAGACCTAAACTAGCCTATCGGATGGTTTGGGTATATTTTTACAAGTAGAAATAAAACCTAAGACTATAAGTACTCTCCTAGCATGAATACCTCTTAGTGTGTGCCACAGTGGAACATGGTCTTTCCATACCTACCCATCTACTACTCAAAAAAACTAATAAATCATACTTAGAAAATAAAATATCTAATAAAAGATATTATAAAGAGCTTACTAAACAAACCTAAGACTCCACTCGAACTAAAGAAACTCATAATCATGTAGACACTTGAAAACATATAGAAAAAATCTTCCTTTGGATTCAAAGATATAGTTCATGAAAAATCAGTAAAACTAAAATAATGAAAGTAGTAAAAGTAGTAGAAACACATATAAACAAAAAAAATAAGAATTTGATAGGAAAATAATCTCCACCTAATCTTGAATGACTTATACTAGCTCAAACTCACCCTCTCTTCCCACTAGGGGCCCCTAAAAATGTATGTAGGATCAGTACTAGGAACACAAAAAATAGAAAACCTAGAATATATGTCTGATTCTAACTAAGGGATACTAAAAAAACTATAAAACATCAGATGTTTCATAACCAAGGAATAACATATTAGACTAGGTCACACTATCTTTATCTTTTAATTTGGGGTAGTATCTTTTAATATAAAAGGTTTTTTCATACTAAAAATAATTAAGTTCTTAAATTTTTTTTTTCATTCTTTATTTTTGTTTTTAACCAAAACCTTAACATTAAACAACTGAAGTTTAGTTTTCACCCAACTAATCTCCTCCTTCAGACCATGTATTTGAAGTTAAAAGGAAAAAATAGTCAACTTAACCTATTTCAATGTTATATAATCTCTATTATATATCTTTTAGTTCTTTAAATTCTTAAAGGAATCATCAAGAGAAGTCAAAAATAATTATGGATTGATCTTCATCCTTAATATTCACATTTATACTAGTTAATTCAAGAAGAACATTATTAAAATCATTAAGAATAGTATGAACAAAGGAACTAGGGTTCATCTTGAAAGTATAAAGTCACATATTCTTATAAATATGACCAATTAAATACTTATACATGTCAAGATGTTCAAGATTAATCCATAGGGATTTAGAAGAGGTTTCATGAACAACTTTGTAGAAAACATTATCCCATAGGTTAAATAGGAGCATTAAATGGGAATTTTCAATAATATTAGGTTTGAAAACAGTATAAGTACTGAAGACTTTACTTCAAGAAAGATAGAGACAAATGGTTTCTTTAGATTGTGTATCTCATCATGGACAAGTAGTGAGGGAATCTTAACTCTCCACATACTAAAATCATTCTCACCGTCGAACTTATCAAATTTTAACTTAACAGATGACATCACTAAATTAGATTACAATCTCTAATACTAATTGTGAGAGTCAAAACAAATATGATGAAGGAAGTATGATGCTCAAAAAGTGAAAAAAAAATTATTTTTTTTAATGATGCGAAATGAATAGAATGGATAATACAAAAAACAGAAGCAGAATAAAAAAATAATTGACAAGAAATGTAAAGAAAATGTAGAAAGGTAAATGGACAAGAGTATTTATGCGGTTCAAACTATTTTGGTCTTAATTCATGGAAAAAACACCACCATGCCTGATTATTATTATGAAAACAAAAAAGCAGTGACATACAATAGAAAAAAATGATAAATAGAGAAACACACACAGGTCAATCAAGCTATATGTGTCTGAGATCTTTTCCCCTCAGGAACTCACAGTGAACTTGAGATAAAGATGGTATCATTAACCTATAAATAGGATAATCTCATGCACACTAACCACAAAAAAGACCAAGAATAAGAGTATAATTTTGTTCATAGGAACAATGAAATAAACAAGATCACAAAATTAGGCTTGCACCAAGAACCCAGATCACTTATAGAAGAGGAAGTAGCACTATCAGGGTTGAACTTCTTAAATTTTTTTGTGGTCTAAAGATAGTATGTATGATTTGAACTCTCCACTGGAGAAGATAACTAGAATAGGGGGTTGTGATACTATCAAAGAAAGGTGTTGAAGGTTGACTGATGTTCTCTTTAGAATGTAAAATGAAAGGAATCAAGAGAAACCACGAGCTTGAATGAATAGATAGAGCACCTCTATCAATGAAGAGACAAAGTAAAAAATCATTAAAGGTGTTTCAGGAGGTGAGGTGATGGTTGTGGTAGGTGAGGTAGACACATGGGCGGTTGCGGATGGGTAGAAGAATCGAGGAACCCAGTTGGCTAAAAAACATGCACAACAACCTGGACACGTAACACCAGTGGGTTGAAGGAAGGACGAGGAAAATTATGATCACAATATGTAAGGGTGAAGAAAAATAAACACAACACTCAAGAGTTATCTGATCAGGGTGATTAGCATCCATAAACAATCATGGGAGAGGCATGAAAATCACAAACCACCGAGGAAGGCCACAGTAGGCCCCAAAAAACAAAACCCAAAGAAGCATCCTGAATGGCCTGAAGGCCTTCATTTTTTTATTTATTTTTGATAACTCCCCTTTCAAGGGATGAGGGGGAACCCTTACAAGGCCCGTAGGCTCAGAGATTACATGGACCGTAGTCTTAGGAGATTACATGACCCGAAGGTCTTAGGGAATTCAACCAGACTATCTACAAGGAACTGCCCCTCCCCAGCATCTGCATCTTGATAGTAGCTCTCCACCTTTGCATGACCATCTGGATAGGCTTCTCGTGCAAGCACGGTCTGGTACCGATGGCATAGCCATACCCTCTCATTCTGACAATCCATTTGGCTCTGCTCTGGTGAGTGCACCTGCTCTAAATCCTCTTCTGGGGATGCTTCTTTGTTTTAGTGTGTCTGGGGCCTGTATTCATGTGTCCTGAAGGCCTTAGGGTGTCCCTAAGGCCATAAGGTGGCCCTAAGGCCTTGAGAATCAACTTTCCCAAAGGCCTTGGGTGGCCCAAAATCCTTGCAGGACCCGAGGACCAAACCGGTGGCCTGAAGGCCCATGAGGAGTAGCCTAGAGAAAATAAAAATCCTACACACACATATATTTTCATAATAATAAAACAAATAACATGAATTTTTTATGAAAAAATTTAACAAACAGATTTTATATATAAGGTTTTTTACATCCACTGCCATAGAACACAATGCAAGGAAATAAAATTGTAGTAAACATGCAGGGCCAGGGACTTGACCCTGAAACCTTCCCGTCACCCCTCTAAACCCAAACCACCCCACCACCAACGGTTGGGAAACAATTAGATTTTATATGTAAACCAAAATAACACATTTCATATTTTAATTCAATAGAAAAATAAAAAAATATATATAAAATAACAAATAATTGAAAAATAATAAAATAATTCACCATATTCAAACATGGTAGTCGATTGGTTAACACGCCACATAATCCTGCATGAAACCCAAGATCAAATACTGTTGGAGAAAGATTTTTGTGTTAATGTAGTAGTACAGTAGAATTACTATAGCATGTACTATATCATCCAGAACTATTCACCTATTTGGGCCTTTGAGCCACCGGTTTGGACCTATGGGCCACAGGACCTTCAGGACACCCAAGGCCTTCAGGATACAGGACCTTTAGGCCACCTAAATAATTCAGGCCATAGGATTTCAGGCCACAAAGACCATGGAACAGCCCAGGAAGACCACATAGAGAAGGTCCAAAAAGAGGATTCAGAGTAAGTAGCAACCACCCGAGCAAATATAACCGGATTGAAAGAATGGGAGGGTGTGGAAGTCATCATCAGTACCAGGAACTATGCAACTATGCATGGGGAAATACTAGATGACTGTCAATGTGAGTTAGGGAGTTAGGAACCTTTAATGATGCAAATGCTGGGGAGGGTAATTTCTAGTGTAGTTTGGTTTGGCCTTCAGGTCATGTATTGGGCATTGTGTCTCTGGGCCTTCAGGTCATGTATTGGGCCTTGTGCTACTGGTCCAACAAGTCATCTAAGGGTTCCCTCTCAACCCAATTAAAAGGGGTATTATCCAAAATAAATAAAAAATTCATGGCCTTTAAGCAATGCAGGCATTTATCTTTCAACATCCAATGCCTACATACCAAAACTAAAAGAAGTTGTGATTGTTTCTATCTTGGGTGTCTGTCGATAATACCACACCATGTAGTGAGTGCATCAAATTAAAGTGTAGTAATGAACACCACTGTAACGCCCCGACCCCAGCTACCTAGAGTCGGTGTATTATTACATAACATTGGCATGATCACAAGAAAAATCAAATCCCGAAAGACCGATTGGTTTAGTAGCCTTGGAAACACTAGATATAATCATAAAGTTTTACATTACATTTCAAAGTGAAAAACTACTACAACAACAAAGTCTTCATATCCACACTATTAACCCCTCATAATATCCCTGCAAGTCATTCATAATTTACTTCTTCACTACCTGGGAAAAATAAAACATAGAAAAGGGGTGAGCTCAAATTCCCAGTAAGGATAACAATATAGCGGAACATTCAAAATAATCATAAACATTTAAGGCAATGAATTACTAAAACAAAAGCCTTTTAAAATTGAACTTCAACATAGTATGGCAAAAGTAAAATGAAATAATGCCATTTACTTATTCACATGGATATTCTACTAATCGAATAATCACATGAAATATCAATAACCACTTTCATAATGTTGGAATGCATAATGCCAGACTATCATAACCACATAGTCAAGGCCTCGTGCCAAGACTACAAATAAGATTTTGCCAAGGCCTTGTGCCAAGACACTAGTTTGTCTCATGAGACCTACCGATGCATCGAGGAGCTATAGCGGGCTCCACCCGTCACTTATTAAGTCCAATGCATTCCCATATGAAAAGGTTTAAACATAACATAAACATTCGTATTAAAACTAGCATACGAAATGTCAATAATTTCACCATAAACTATGAATGGTATAAAAATAGCACATCCACAGTCAAACATATCACAAAACCTTCAATACAATATAGAAGTTTTGTATCATAATAAATCAACTTCAAATAATCTTAAAATCCATCAAAGGATGTTGACATAGATGAAATCAAAATTCTTTTTAAAGAAGTATCTCCTTTTATTTTGAAATCATTTAAGGTCCATATAAAATAAAACATTTTCTTTGAAAATATTCTTATAAGCTTGTATGGAAAGCTTCGACAATTTTATAACGGCGGAAAATAACCGCACCCGCCGTATAAGTTAAAAAAAACATTCTTACCTCAATTCTGTCGAAAAGGTTAAAAAGGACCTTGTTTTGAATACGACCGAAAGATTCCTTTATAAACCACTTATAAAAGTCAAAAAGGGTATAAATGACTTTAACTCATATTCTAGTAAATAGTAAAAATGTTTTGAAATGCATTTTTAAGAAACATGGATGTGGATGATAAAGAGATCCCAGTAGATTATTACGTATAAACAACCTTGGATAATGAAGAGGTTGTAAAGTAAACCCTTACCTTGTACTTTTCCTTGGTTGGGGTAGGTTAACCTCCTGTATAATAGTGAAATAATTGTTACTAAATTATACAAGAATCATATACATTAATATGATATCATATATGATCTTTTAATATTGATTTGATAATAATATCTTAGTATTATAGTCGTTTCGGGTGTTAACTTACTCATTTTCTTTATATGTTTTGTTACATAAGTCATGTTTGTTGTATCTTATTCATATCCAGAATGATATCAAGTCCTTAAACATCATTTTTAAATCATTAAATGATAATTATACTTGAATGGATACGATGGAGAATGAATCTCATCGCGTTCGTGGAGACGGTAGTCCGTACGTACGCACGAACGCTATTTCCATTTAATTTTTATTTTAAAAGAATCGAATCCAAATGATACATAGGTATATTACTATTCCAGTATAATATAATATTTTATATATGTTACTTAAGTTCATTAACACCATCCTTTATACGTTCCATGTGTGGTATGAACGAGTCATATCATTTTAAGGGGGCGGTAGTCCGCACTTCCTCAAATGAAATTATCGTATGTATATACAACATGAAACGAATAATGGTATGAAATAAAATGGAATTACAGAAGCTTATATATAAAATATATATCATTAATATCATATTTAATTACAGTTCCATCATAATGGCCACCATGATAGGCGGTAAGATGTATTTGAACAATCATCGTTTCGTGAGGCGTTAGTTTGCCATCCACAGAAACATTATGTTCATCATCCATTAGATGGAGTTGTGTGTATGTGTAGTTTGAATCCTTCTTATAACAACATCCTAGTATATTGAGGATACTGGTGTTGTTACAAAAGAAAGGAAATAAAAAGAGTTTGGGGGTTGAAGAAGAAAAATAAATGAAAATAATTTAAGAGAAATCGTTACCTTTAATTTAGGTAACTCACTTTGGTTGGAACCAAAGGACTTCTTGAAAAGCTTTCTGCCTAAGGGGAAGCTTCAAGGAGGAGGAGAGGGATGTGGGGAGCTTAGTTGGGCAGATTTTGGACGAGCCAAGTATCTTGAGAGGTGTGAGGAAATGAGAAGGAGGAGTGCCCTTTTTATAAGAGGGGTGAGGGGCACCATTGGAAAAGCTAGAAATATTAATTTATAATAAATTCATATTCGGTTTCCAATGGATCCAAAGTTGACTATTCAAATGTTGAGGTGGGGATGGGTCGAAAAAAACTCATCCAATAGAATTTATACAGGTTTGGGTACTTATATTAACCTTATCTTTAAGTATTAACTCTAAGTTAATTAGTTTCACTTTTACAATGTCTCTTTGTATTTTTATATAATATGGTTAATAAACTTACTATATACATCCAAGAGACCCCCAAGTGGTCCATTAATGATTAACCTATCATAATATAAGTTTCTTGGCCGAACCTTAGATTTTTAGGAATTTAATATCAATTAATAATATAATATTTGTTTTAAGAACTCTTTTATGTCAATTTTGACACTATTCAATAGTTGATTTTTGTGAAACTCATAACAGATTGATTACTTCGAAAAAAGTCAATTAAATCAATCCTAATATATCATATTATCCTAGAAAATTAGTTTAATTCATTAAAAGTTTCATATTATATTTATTTGTGTATTCATAATATCAATTATTTTAATTTTTCACTATTATAGTAATTACTACATCATCATTGTGTCATAAATAAAATAAATTATTTAATGTCTAAAAATTATAAATAAAATATCATTATGTAGGAAATCTTTTTATATTTCTAATGAATATTTATAATCGAAAATCAAACATTTATAACCCTATGTAAAAATTGTTCTTCTAAAAGATGTAAGCTTATGCCATTTTTATTTTTATTTTAACTTTATTAATATAATGTGTCCCTACCACATACAAGTGGCTCCAAGGGGTCCCCAAATTGACCCAAGGATGCCCATGGTCGGGTATGTGTCCACCAATAAGGTTAGGACACGTTTTAGGGTAATTTTGTATTATTATAATATTATTTTTCAACCCTTATTTACCGGATTTACCCTTTAACCATGGTAAATAAAATATTTACCACAGTAACTATTCAAAATGTCTAAAAATAAAAGTTACCTATTTACACAATTTGAACATCCTGATTCCAAATATGGAATCCATTTTCCTAAATTAAAAACACAGAAGTGGCAGAAATTAATTTAAAATTAATTCCCGCTGTCAAAACAAAAAGCGTGTTTTTAAGAGATAATAACTATAAAAAGATTGACACTTGTTTATGTTCGGTTTAATTGTAAAATTATGTCCAATGACCAACATTATATTAAATGGTAAAAATATATTCTAAATATACTTTAAAACCACTCAAATTCACAATTTATCACTATTAATTATTTTGATTAAAAAAAGTTGTTTTTAATTAAAATTTAGTAATTTTCACTATTCATCAAAATATAAAAGTTATCCGAAAAGTACCAAAATTTCACCCTAGGCTAATTTCAATATTACGAATCCAAAAATGAAGTCCATTTTGAAGTATAAAATATATATGATTTCAAAAAGTAGGTATTACTATTCACAACGGCTAGTTTAATTAGTTGTGGTGTGTGTTAGAACTCGAGGTTGCGTACAACACACGCTATCGCATTATTCGAAGGGAAACGTACCGTGGAAGCTTGGGGTGTTACACCACTAAGAAACTTCTACCAATCCATCATTTTTTTAAGTTCCTGGTTAGCATTTATAAAATAAAAGAAATTATTTGATGGTTCATAAAATAAAATAAATGAAAAAGGATTATTATGATTTATCTCAGTTTTGTTTCAGTGGAGACGTAGTGAAATAAAATAAATTCTTATATTTTATTTCCATATTATTTTGTTAGAGTTTTTAAAAGAAAAGAAAAATCTATTTTTGTGTTAAATAAAATAAAAAACCTTTATTAAAAAATATAATTTTTATTACCTTTTTTACTAATAAATCAAAAAATAATAATTTTGATTTTAGTTTATCCTTATACTTTTATATCAACATAATAAGATAAACATTAAACTATGAAAAATACATTAATAAAAAATATAAAAAAAAGTGTTTAATCAAAATTGATTTCATATATTCAATAAAATAATTTACATAATCAATATATTTATTTATTTTAAATTAATTATATTTTAAATTTATACAAAATAATCATTATAAATTAATTTTTAAACTTTTAAATTTTAATTACTATAAAAAATATTTGTATAAAAAAATTTATATATTAATATATAGATTATAAAAATTATTTACAAATGAATTTGAACTTAGAAAAATAAATTTTCATTATTA
Organism: Viscum album; assembly: GCA_963277665.1. Taxonomy (NCBI): domain Eukaryota; kingdom Viridiplantae; phylum Streptophyta; class Magnoliopsida; order Santalales; family Viscaceae; genus Viscum; species Viscum album. Next base: position 368,729,022 of record OY728160.1, on the reverse strand, counting down.
TTATTAATCACAAACATGGTGATTTATATAAACATTAATTTAAAAAAACATTGAATAGATAAAAGGTGTACATGGGTAATATAAGAAATTTTTAAAACTATCATTCACTAGCTTATGAAGTTAATAATTTTTTATATTTATAAAAAATAAAATTTTAGGATTTAAAAATGGAAAGAAAAATTATTTTTTAAGCAATTAGAAAAAATTTAAAAAATAAAAAAATTTATTAAAAAAATTAATAGTATTTATAGATGCATAAAAAATGTTCCTCTAAATGCTATATTATTTTTATATATTGGAAAAAAAATTATTTTGAAATGAAATTAGTTTTTAAATTATTTAATAATTTTTATTTTTAAAAGTAAAAAAATCATAAAAGGATTAAAAAAACTATTTTCTATAAACATACAAGACTTTTATTCCTTTAAAAATAATTGAAAATTACTTTTAAAATTTATAAAAAAAAATTATTTACCATAAAAATTATAATTTTTATAGAATTATTAAAAAAAAGTGTTTCTATGAAATAATGAAAACACTAATTTTCAAACAATACAAATCCATAAAAAACACTAAAAATGCTGGAAAAATTTAAGAGATTTATTTGAAAATTTTCTTTGGAAATTTTCATTGAAAAACTATAATGAAAATTCAAAAAAATATTACAATGATAAATTTTGTTTTAATATTCCACAGAAAATGTTGACTAAAAGAACAAAATTAATTATAGAAGTAGATTAAACTGGAACATTAAAATTAGACTGAAATTTCTACAAGATGATTATAGTGAAATGTTATGATGAAATTTTGTACTGCATTTTCCATGAGGATAATTTAATTATAAAATTAAACTTTAATTTTCCATTGAAAATGTTCACACTAATATTCCAATATAATTTTCCACTGAAATTTTTCATGATAAATTTACAGTGGAAATATTTAGTCAAATATTTCATTGGAATTTTTAAGTATAGTTTTATCATTAGATGATTATAGTGAAATTTTTCAATGAAATTTTTGAGTGAAATTTCACAATAAATTTTCCAACTAGATAATTTCACTAGAATATTTTAGTGTAATTTTTATACTAACAATACCACAAATCTACACATGTATAGTGCCTGCTTTTATCAGCGTTAAATAGAAAGTACTGATAAAAGTGGAACCTCTATTAGTGCTAGCTAAAAGCACTGACACTAGACAAAGGTGACTTGTCACCATCCCATCGGGGATGTGACCTACTTAATTTATGTTTTAGAATGTTGTAATAGCATAGAGTGTGTCCAAATAACTCACAAAATACCTAAGGCTTCAATTAACTCCTGCACAATCAATGATGGGAAATTTATTTTAATACCACTTAAAATGAAATTAAATATCATTCCCCCAATTCAAATTCCATTTTTTTATTTAAAACCAAAACATGTTTTAATAAAAAAAACATGCATTTTTTATAAGATAAAACCACTAGGTTTCTATCAAAACTTCTTTAAGCCATTTTCATAAGTTTAAAACCAATTCAAAACCAATTCCATCAATGTCACAATATATTTATAGAATTAAATTCAAAAATTTAATTGAAATCATTTCCATAAAATCTACAATTTAAATTAAACAATTTAAATCAACTAATTTTTATAAACACACCCCAATTCAATGGAATTGGGGGTTTTCTAAATTTTCATACCAAAACCATTTCAAATCTCCCAATTCATTGTAATTGGGTTTTAATAAATCAATTGAAATAAAATTTGAGAAATTTAATTTAAATCAAAAATTGAATTGAATCAATAAATTCAAGGTTAATCAATTTGGTCAAATGGGACAAAATCACTTACCTTTTTCCTGAAACTCAACACTCACAACGAAACCAGCCAATGAGAATAAAGGTGTATAAGACCTCAAAAATCGACCTAGAAATGACATCCAACATCATGGAGCATAGATCCATTAATTTCAATATGATCTATTGAAATCCCAAATGATGAGAAAGTGATAAATATGAAGAAATAAGAAGAAAACTTACCCAGGAATCACACTACAAGCGTAACAATGATCAAACACTGAAAAAAATGATTTAGAAGGGCTGAAGAGCTCCAAGATTACCTGGGGAAGGATTTGGGTCAAGAGAGATAAATTTAGAGAGGAACCAAAAGAGATAGATCAGTCATACTGCCTGTTTAAAAACTGCAGTCGGGGTATTACATGATATGTAATATCATTACACATTGTGAAATAGTTAATTTTCATAACCGCCAAAAAATGTGTCGCTTTAAATGAAAATCCATTCATTAAATGACTCATGATGTGTAAAGTCTCATCACGTCATTTAACCTTTCACAGTGTGAATCCTATTACGACATGAACCTTCTCATGGTATGCACCTTGATACCATTACACGACATGTAACCTAGTTACATGACATGTAACTCTATTGTAGCCTGCCAAGATAGTCAATTAAATCTAAGAGTCCAACAAATATCTAACTTCACCATTATAGGTATCCTCCCAATTTGTTCTCAACCCTATAAAATTATCGAAAAGTAAAAACCACAACAAGGTTAATGATGTCCCTGTCATATCGGTAATGGGGTGTTACACAGAGTGCATTTGAGAACAGACCAGGGGAATCTCCCATAGATGATCAAGATATTAATAACAAGCATGTAGATGGTCCATCTAAATCAATTAATGATGATGATAAAAATGAAATGGTGGATAGAGGGCAAATTTTTGTTGAAATCATTCAAGTGGATGTAGGTGATCAAGATATCAGGAATATTGACCAATCTATGGATGACAAATGCATCATGGATGACCAAATAGTATCAACGGTATTGGGGAGGGAAGAAATGGAAGGGGTATGAAACCAACCCAAGTCTGGGAAATGGGATCATCATCTGAAATGTTATGGTCAAGAATGTGTTCATGATTATTGGTCTGCAACGCGAGGGTGTGGTCGTTCTGTGAGATAGCTCACTATGGAGCAGTAAAAGCTCAGAGAGAAGTATGTTGTTCTTTTCAACCAAGGGAATTCACAATCAGAGTGGGAATCTACTAATGATATCTCTGATCATGATTATGGGGATGTTTATGATCCTCACTATTTTGGATGAAGGCTTGTCTCCTTATTTGATATCATCCTTTCTCTGTGTCTTTTAATTTTCTAATAAATTTTTAGGAGCGGGCTTGCTTGCTTCCTAAACCTTTTCAATATATTTGTAAATAATTTTATATATAAAAATTATTAAATTTATGGGAGTAAAAATGTTTAATAGCTTATTTATGTACATTGATTACTAAATGTGTATATAATTAAAATAAATATAATATTTTAATATTTTATTTAAACAATTATATAATATATAAATGATATATTTATTTAGATATATATTTATATTGATATTAAATAATTAAAAATATATGTACATGTATGACTGCATGTATGTATGTGTATGTGTGTATATACATGTGTGTATGTATATGCTTGTGTGTAGATGTGTATGTGTATATATGTATGTTTGTAATTCACATAAATATTAAGAATTCAACTTTTAATATTTGTGTAGTTTATTTAATTTAATTTATCCATTTATTATTATACAATCATTAATAATGTTAGAAATATATTTAATCATTTTGTAATATTTATTTATACATATATTTATTTACTATACGTGTAATATTTTCAATATGTTTGTAATTTATATAAATAATATTTATTCAAATTTATTTATTAATTTTTTTAATTTAAAATATGTTTGATATTTATATAATTAACCTATTTAAATTATTTTTGTAATAATTTTTTAACTAAAATATTTAATTATACATTTATAAATATATATAATTTTCTTAAAAGTATGTATGAAAATATAATAAATATATATATATATTTAAATAGTTATAAAAATATAATAAATATATTTAGTATATTTATAATTATATAATAATAAATATATATATTTATAGAAATATATTTATAATTATATATAAATACTTTTTAAATTTATTTATTTATAATTATAATTATAAATAAATAAATACATATTTGAATAATTATAAAATTATAATAAATATATTTAAATAATAAATATGAATATTATATTTACAATTATATATAAATACCAAGAAGCTTCGGGATCCGAGTGTACTCGGTCCTAAAAATTTATTAAGGAAAATATAAATACATAAAGAGCAAAACAAAAATGTGGCACAAGTGCCACCAAACAAAGACAACCAGTGAGAAAGCTCCAACAACAAAGACCACAAAGTGCATGCCCACCACAAAAGATGACCCTAGGATAAGGCCATCCAACAAAAAAGCCCATGGGCTGCCCAGCAAAAAACACATTAGTTACACCTCACTGATTTGTCTTGTTAACACCTCCAACCACACTATTTCATCAGTTTCACCTCATTGAATCCTACTATGTGTGTCTTTACTTCTTCTCGATGAACTTAATAAATAGCTCCAAAAACAACCATCCCTGTTGTACATGATCAACATATTAGCGACCACCATCCTTTTCCATGGCTTCATCTCCTTTACAACAACCTAACACTCACCCACACATTATTAATACCTAAAACCACATACCTCTAAATATTATCCACATCTCTCATTTCTCTAGGGTTCTTAATTGGGGTTCTCATGTTTTCAGTAGATATTGTGTCTGATATTAGTTTGTGGTTTGTGTGCATAATGATTTGAGGGAGTCATTGGTTACATTTTCATGGAAGTTCTAGTTGCATAGCTTGGTGTGGGTAGTTCATGAGTGTCAATGATGCATGTGGTGTTTTCTTTTGTCATTTGGTGATTGATAGAGTGATGTTCTATATATGATTATCAATACATTTAATTATTTTCCAAAGCATTTTTTCTGAAAAATGGGTGTTATTTAGGATATTAATTAGGGTTTTAATTTAGTTTTATTAACATCAATTATTACTTTTATAAATTTATAAATAATAATCAATAGAAATTTATCATTTTTTATAAGTATAATTTGTTATATTTATACTTCTAAATATAATTTGATAAACTTATACATACATCTATAAATTATATAGTGTGTCTTATTATATTTATATAATTTATATATAAAATTTTTCTAAACATTTATAATTTTGTAGTTTCATATGTTTTCAAATTTATATACTTTTATAAATTTTATAGTATATCGTATTATACTAATATAATTTAATAATAAATTTTTATTATATATTTATACTTTTATAGTTTTATTCATTTATAAATTTATATACTTTTATAAATTTTATAGTATATCATATTATACATATATAGTTTATATATGAAATTTTATTAATTAGTTATACTTTTATAGTTTTCTAGATTTATAAATTAATATAAAATTATAGTTTTATTCATTATAAATTATTATACATTTATACTTCCATGAATTTAACTTTTATATATTATAATTTTATACTTTTATAAATTTTTAAATCCATATACTTCTATAAATTATGTATACTTTTATAACATATATTCACTTTTATATTGTTTTATAAATTTATATATATTTATAAATTATGTATATTTATTTAAAATATATATTATTTTATAAATTATATATAATTTTATACTTCTATATATGTCTATAATTTAATATACTAATATAAATATATATACATTTGTAATTTATACTTTTATACTTATATACTTTTTTCAATTTATCTATAGTTTAATACTTTCATACTTTCATACTTTCATAAATTTTATTTTTATAAATTATACTTTTATATTTTTATAATTTTGTAATATGATTATTATTTTTTCGAAAAATTCATTTGGATAATTAAGAGTTATTTTATTATATTCATTATTTTATGTCTTAAATCATAATGGATAGAAGTTGGATGTATTCTTTTAATTGAGTGTTGAATGAGTTTCAAAACCAGCTTTGATTTTTTTTGGGATTTCATGTTCAATAATGTATCTAAGTGGGGAATTATTCGATTCCCTTTTACAATTGCATTAGTAGACCATGGTTTACTCATAAAGAAGCAATATAGTTTTTATTTTATTTTATTTTTCTATTATTGCATTCAATAGTTGTATTTCCATCAATTTTTTATTATTTAAATGTGATTTTAAGGGTAAATGATTAGTTTTAAAGTTAATAAATTAGATTTCTATGATGTTTCAGAGTGAGGATGATATTTTGGGTTTCAATGATGTTTTAAATAAATGATCTTTAAATTTAATATTGACTTTAAAATGGAGTTTTGTGATTTAAAATTAGAGTGACACTACCACAGATCGGCGTAAGGGAAGCACGGGCTTTTATTAGTGCTAATAAAAGCCTCACTTTTATCAATGCTAGCTAAAAGTGCTGATAAAGGTCACTTTTATCAGCGCTAAAAACACACTAATAAAGGTGTACCCTTTATTAGTTCTTTTTTAAGCACTAATAAAAGATAGATTTGTCGGGGTTATTCTTAACACTGATAAAAGTTTTTAATAAAAAATACTATTAATTTATATAAAATTATTATATTTATATTCAAAAATAATGTTTATTTATATAAATTAAATAAAAAATGAATTTTTATAATTAATATATAATTTTTAATAATTAAAATATATATATAATGTTTTAAAAAAAAATTTATAATATTATAATTAAATAAATATATATTTAAATAATTATAAAAATATAATAAATTTTATTGAATAATAAATATATTTATTATATTTATAATTATATATAAATGCTTTTTAAAAATATTTATTTATAATTATAATTATAAGTAAATATATATTTAAATAAATATATGTCTTCAATGAATTTGGTCAATAAATATTTGATGTGTGGGTATAATTAAAGAATGCATATGTTATGTATTGATCATGAATGTTTATTTTTACATTACACCCTTATTATTATTCATGTTTTCTATATATGTGATGACTCATTTTTAATGATCTATACTTTACTAGGTATATGATTCATTCATTTTATAGTTGGGGTTTGGCTTAGTGGTAAGCACCCCATAATACTACATCAAAATAGGGGTTTAAAACCCATTGGGCATAGGTTACTATAGTATTACTGTAGCAAACTGTAGCACTAGTGAAACTATTGATCAATGACACTATAGTGGTGGTGGATATTGTAGCTATGGTAGCACTATAGCAGGTACTATAGCATCTCAGGTATTGTATCATTACTATTCACTGGTGGGCCTTTGGGTCAAAACTTTGGGCCTTCAGGTTCATGTAATGGGCTTTCATGCCCTCTGGGCCTATGGTCCATGTAATAGGTTTCATGCCCACTAGGCCTACGGGCCATGTACTGAATAAATAAGACTTGATGGGTTGGTTATCCCCTTGGGGGGCTATGGTCCACCCTTCTGGCATGTGTATGAGGTGTGTGTGTTTAAATGTAATTGTACCCTCAAGCACCTAATATATGTTATACCCATGAATTTATTATGCTCTCATAAAATACTTATAAAATTACAATAAATATATTTAAATAATAAATATATTTATTATATTTATAATTATAAATTTTTAACTATATAAATAAGTTTTAAATATATTTATTTATAATTATAATTAAAATTAAATATATATATATATATATATATATATTTATAATTATATACAAATATTTATAAATATATTTATTTATACTTATAATTATAAATATATTTATTTATTTAAATAATTATAAAATTATAATAGATGTATCTATTATACTTATAATTTTATAAATATTTATAATTCAATAAATATATTTATAAATATATAAAAATATTTATAAATATATACAATTATTTACAATTATAATTATAAATAAATATAGATATATTTAAATAATTATAAAATTATAATAAATATATTAATTATATATATTTATAAAATTATAAATATAATAAATATATTTATTATAATTTTATGATTATTTAAATATATATATATATAATTATAACTGTAATTAAATATAAATTTATTATAATTTTTAAATTATAAATAAATATTTATTTATTTATTTAAATAATTATAAATAATTATTTATTTATTTGAATAGTTATAAATATATATTTATTTAAATAATTATAAAATTATATTAGATATATTTATTATATTTATAACTTTATAAATATATATAACTAATATATTAATTATATATATTTATAAAATTATAAATATAAGAAATACAGTTATTATAATTTTATAATTATTTAAATATATATTTATAAATATATAGTTATAAATATAAATAAGTATATATTTATTTAAATAATTACAAAATTATAATAAATATCTATATTATATACTAGGTCAATTACATTTGCCACTATGGAACACAACGCAAGGAAGAAAACTGCAGTAAATCGCAGGCCTGGGGACTTGACCTGAGATGCTACAGTACCTTCTATAAATTATAATATTTATAATTTTATAAAAATATATAATTATATAAATATATTTATTATATATATATATATATTGAAAGGGTGGGTGTAGTGTAAGAACCCGGATCTTTATTTCAGGTATGAATCTTTATTTTGGGTGGTTTTTGAGGAAAAAGGATAAAATGGGAATTTTCTAAGTACACGCCGTGTACTTGGGTACCACGTACAGTCACATACTGGTTATTTAATGGCCGAGTACATGGTCGGGTGATGACATGGCTAACCCGCTTAAGTTGGGAGTCGGTTGAGGCTAATACACAACGTGTACATTAAATGAACACGCCATGTAATTTTCTTTTTATTTGATAAATCGGTGCAGGGTCGCATCTCATCCTCAAAAACATATTCTTCTGTCATTGGTTTTTACAAGAGAGAGACAGAATGACCACAAACTTTGAGCCCCTCCCGATTCTCTATCTGAGCTCCGATTGAGACACCGTCGGTTGCGTTGGATTCCCACCGGTGAGTTATCTTTTCCCCTAGAGTCTTTTTTCTTGATTATTTCTCTCTCATGAGTTATTGTGGGATGATCGATTTTACCCTTTTGTAGATCTACGTTTTTCTTGGTCAATTCAAGGGCCGACGTTCAAGAGTATTGATCGTACGATGTCAAGGTAGGAGTTTTGTGCCTTTTATTGTTTGTATTTGGATTATATATGCTAAAAGTGTTGCATACCCATGTTTGGGGTATTGATTGATTGGGAATTTAACCCTATTATTTACCAGTTATGGTTTAATTTATTTAAAAGGGGTTGTTTCATATGCATAATGTCAGATGCCTTGTTTACGGGACACCCCATGGGTACGTTTCCCTAGTTGACTGTTTATGGTCATTTGAAATAGGTTTCCTATGAGGTGTACCTTGTTTCCATGCCTTGAATTGTTTAGGATGGAGTTTTATTGATTATATGAATTGAATGTTTTATGCTTGTGAATGTTAGTCATGTAATAGTTATAGATTACATGTGTTGCCTTGTTATAGTATGCGCGTTGTTTTTCTAATGGATCGAGAGAGACTTGGACCAGGAAAAATGTGGGGGTTTCTATGTTTATTTACACAATACCATGAGAGCCTTGGTTCAGACTTTGACCCAGTGGTATTGACCATGAGAGATACACAGGAGGTCATTTATGATTTATTTATGATATGTTGACCCAGGGGGTATTGACCATGAGAGCCACCCATAGGTCATTTATAATTCATTGATGCTATATAAACCCAGGGATATTGAACGTGAGAGCTACCTAGGAGGTCATTATCATTACTCTATGTTATGTTGGACCATAGTGGTTAGACCGTGAGAGCTTTCATATAGGGTTGTTTGTAAATGATTAAATGATTGTGACAAGCCTTCCAAGCCAAAGCACAAGCTTGGACTCGGTCTTACTTGGTTGTTTAGATGGTCTTCTGACACATCTATTTTGGTACTATTACCTAGGGGATATAGAGATTAGGCTAGATTCTGATATTACCTATTAAAAATTTTGAATAATAAATATAAATGAATGTAACTGAAAATTGTAGGATTGATTACTTTTGAGTACTTCCTAGTTTATTGCTTCATTTCTACATATTGCTTGCTATATACATTCATTGATAGTTAGGAACATATATTTTGGTGGTTTCCTACTGGGATTCAACTCACACCCTATTTGGTTCATGCTTTTGGAACCAAATAGATTATATGGTTGCAGGTATCACTACAGGAAAACTGAATATTTGCGACGGGCGATTTGCGACGGGGTCTCGTCGCAAAAGGTCTTTTGCGACGGGGCTCCGTCGCAAATCCCCCGTTTCCGAAAACGGCGTCGCAAATATGTGTTTTTGCGGCGGTCCCGTCGCAAAAAGAGTATTTGCGACGGAATTTTTTCCCCGTCGCAAATGGGTTTTTGTTTATATATAAAAAAGGTATTTGTGACGGGCCGTCGTAGATATATTAGTTGCGACGGGTTTCTGACCCGTCGCAAATGCAAAATTTAAAAAAGGTATTTGTGACGGACCATCGCAGAAATGTTTTTACGACGGGTATTCTTCCCGTCGCAAATGTTACAGTAAAAAAATATTTACGACGGGAAATCATGTCGCGAATATTCCCATTGCAAATACTAAAAAAAATAAATAAAATAAAATAATTAATACAAATCCAATAATATTATATAAAAATAATATTAATAATAATAATATAAAAAATTATATTATTATAATATAAATAAAATAATATATAATATATAATTATGAAATATTAATATAAAATAATAATAATATGAATGTAAATAATATAATATAATATAATAATACTAATATTAATAATATAAAAAATTAATATAATATTATTATTATTAAATTCTGTATATAATAATAATAATAATAATAATAAATATATATAATATAATTATGAAATATTAATATCAAAAAATAATAATAGTATGAATATAAATAATATTATATTATATATTATGAAATATTAATATCAAAAAATAATAATAATAGTACAAATATTATTAATATAAAAAATTAATATAATATTATTATTATTAAAATAAACATACATATTTATGAAAAAATAATATTAATATTATTAATATTAATAAAATTATAAACTTATAAACTTCTCAATATTAACAATAAATATTAAATATTAAAATTAATATTACTAAAATAAGTAGACATTAAAAATAATACTAATAAGTAATAAAATATTAAAAAAAATAAAAACAAATTAAATCATACAATATTCATACCAATATGAAAGAGGAATTGTAAATAGTTAATATGACAATAAACTATGAACTCAAATGTTTATTACATCTAAAAAAATCACTGGGGGTGGATAATCTGGAGGACCTGGAGGAGGTGGTGGAGGAAACTCCATCCCTAAACTATGAGTCAGACGACACATATACTTCATCTGCTCTTGATGTTGCTCCTCATATCGACGTCTCTCCTCATCCTGCTGCTGACGCATCTGCTCCTGCCATCGACGCATCTCCTCATCGTGCTGCTGACGCATCTGCTCCTGCCCCTGACGCAAATCCTCTCTAAGCTGACTCTGAGCACGCAGCTGCTCCTGATACTATGAGGCAGAAGATGATGTCTCTCCATGAGTTCCTCTTGAGCTGGACGCCGACATCGCAGTAGTATCATAATAAGCTGTAGGAGTCAAATGAGAGACGATACCAACTACTCGGCCCTTTTCGAAGCCATACTGGGTCGCCTGCATCCATGTCGTCTCATCAAAATGGTGGGCACTAGTCTGATCACTCGTCTCGTCTTGACTCTCAGCCTGTGTTTGAGAGTTCGCGGCCTCATATGACTCCTTATGTTTCAATTAGAAATTAAAATAATGAAAATATTATATGTATTTAATTTTCAAACTGAAAAGAAAATAATACTGAACACAATCTGACGCAGGCGGTCACCTCTAATCTCTCCAGTAGTCGGGTCAGTGTACATCCTCCGATAAACGTCGTACGTTGTAATACCGGGCTGCTCGGCTTCCTATATGAATATAAAATAAATTTTTTATATTTAAAGTTGTATAAAATATTAAAAAAAGTACTTACCAGACACTCTCTATGCGCACTGAATGTACGACTACCTGCTCGATGCGTCGCCTCTTGTCTCCCCCGATTCTGTCGACCCAATGCAGATCTCCTTGGAAACCCACCACCCAACCAGTGTGTACATAATCCATCCCAAACGTGAGATGAAATGTACTCTGGTCGGTGGGATCTACAGGACTCATCAAATTATGTCACTTTGACTTTCTTCACAACCGTCTTTCTCAAATTATGCAAAAACTGACGGAAACAGTCACGCATAGACACCACCCATGCCGCGTGGATAGTGGCACACATGCTCTCGTCAATGGGATACCATAAACCCTGATATAAAGTTATTAATAAATTAAATTTCAAAATAAATAATATTTAATTACGTACCAGCCAATGATCGAACATGGCGGCCTGCACATCATCAGGAATCTGATCCCATGTGAGCCAGGGCATAACATGCCATATGCCGGGAAGTCACTAATTGTCCACATCAAAGCAGCTTTCATTACAAAATTCTGTTTCGCAGCAGCATCATATGTACCAACACCATGACTCCACAATAAATTTAACTCATCAATCAATGGTTTCAAATAAACATCAATATTATTTTTCGGATGTCCTGGGATTAATAATGTCAAAAAGATATAAGCCTCTTTCATCAACATCCATGGAGGCAAATTGTACGGCGTTATAAAGACAGGACAACAGGAATACTGACTACCAAAATATCCAAATGGACAAAAACCGTCAGTAGAAAGACCCAATCGCACGTTCCGGGATTCTAAAGCAAAAGACGGATGCACTTGATCAAAATGTTTCCATGAATCACCATCATGTGGATGAATCAAGCTTTTACCATTTGAAATATTGGTTTTGTGTCATGACATCATTGTCGCTGTGTTCTGAGACATAAATAAATGCTGCAACCTGGGTGTAAGCGGGAAATATCTCAACTGTTTTACAGGAATCAATCCAGACTTCCCTGATTGAGATTCTTTATACCTTAATTTTCCACATGTGGGACAACTATCCAATGACTCGTTTTTACCAGAATATAAGATTTAATCGTTTGAACATGCATGGATCTTCTGATAACTAAGGCCCAGATTACGAACTAGTCTCTTTCTCTAATAATAATTAGCAGGCAGCACATTTCCTTCAGGTAACAGTGATTTAACCAAAGAAAATATCTGATCAAAATAGTTATTTGACATTCTATTATCTGATTTAATAGCCATAAATTTTGCAATTGCTTCTAATTTTCTTATCTTGCAACCAGGATATAATGCATCCTCAGCAGATCTGAACAACTCAACAAATTCAGATGGTGCCAACTTAGGAGGTAAATCAACATCATCCTCAATTTCTGTTTGTTGAACGGATGACCCTGTAACATCATGTACTAAATTCTGAAATAGTGATGGATCCGGAATCAAATTATTAGTATCTTCTCTAGAACTGCGTTCACCATGTTGATACCAAAAAATATAATCTGATTGTAAACCATAACGCAAGAGATGTTTCCCAACGATGTCAAATGTCTCAAACGTTCTCAGAGCACATTTTTTACAAGGACACTTAATTGCCTCTTCTGAAACAAATTCCGGGTTTGATGATACAAATGATAAGAAAGCTTCAACACCATCAACATATACAGGATTTAAACTAGAACTGTTTGGATTTCTACGCTGATTTATCCAAGCACGATCATTTAATAATGATTGATGTCGATTTCCTTGTTCCATATTCATATATATGTTTCTACAAAATTTAAAACCATTACTGTTGTTAAATAATTTGATATAAGAAAAACAATATCCTAAAAATAGAAGATACATAATTACAGTTATTTCTTAGTAATTACTAATAACTATAGGAGACACAGTTAGTTTGTAATCATCCCCACTAATTATTATTAATTTAACAATACTTAGCAATACTTGGAAAAATGAAATATGCTTTAATAATGAAATAAAATTTTGTAATCATCATTGTGGAGATTATATTACTAATTATTATGATTTGTCTGAGGGATCATCTCTTTTTAACTTTCTCCCGACTGAAATCAGTATGAAAAACTTGCTCTGACATATGTTAGAGCACATTTTTCATACTGATTTCAATGGGAGAAATTAGAAAAGATATGAGACGTTGAACAAAAGGCAGCCGCCAATTCGCTGGAAATTGTGCCAATTTATAACCATGTACTTGAATTTATTTGATTTTTGATTAATTAATATTAATTATTACTAATTATTACAAAGCTCAATATTTCCAATAGATTTTTATCTATTCTTAACATGTTCAAATCTTAAAGAGTCGTCAATTTTCAGGTCATGCCCAATAAAAAGTTTGCGTCAACCATGTCCAATTTAAACTCTATATTTGTCCTTACATGGTTGATCACCTCGCAAGTAGTGTTGCAATAGGACGACACAAGTAATGAGAAAGACATGACTTGGGTTGTCCTATTGAAACGCTACTTGCGAGGTGATCAACCAAGCAAGAACAATTATAGAGTTTACATTGGACACGGTTGACGCAAACTTTTTATTGGGCATGACCTGAAAATTAGTGACCCTTTAAGATTTTAACATGTTAAGAATAAAGAAAAACTTGTTGAAAATATTGATAATTGTAATATTTTATAAATTTTTTATAATTTTAATAATATTAATATTTTTTTATAAATATTAAACATATAATAATAAAATAATTATATTATTAGTATTATTTAATTATTAATATTAGAGTAATATAATATTTTATATTATGTTACAATTTATGTTACTATTTATGTTACTAATTATATTACTAATTATGTTACTAATTAGAAATGCGAAGATATGCATATAGGTCGGGTGGTTAATCAATCATTGAATAGAAAAACAAACGTAATTGACTACTCATCTACCTCAATTTTCTTTTCATTTGTGTATTGAGGGTTGACAGGAAAATTTTGCCCCCACATGTAATATCTGCTTTTACTGTCAAAATTATAAACCTCCTCACCTCTATATTGGCGAGGAGGTTGATAATTTTGACAGTAAAAGCAGATATTACATGTGGTGGCAGAAGTTTCCTATCAAGGATCAACACACAAATGAAAAGAAAGTTGAGGTAGATGAGCGGTCAATCATGCTTGCTAATTTTCCTAATTAAATCTAATTTTTTCCTAATTAAATCTAATTGTTTTCTAATTAAACCTAATTGTTTCCTAATTAAATATAATTGTTTCCTAATTAATTCTAATTGTTTCCTAATTAAATCTAATTGTTTCCTAATTAAATCTAATTGTTTCCTAATTAAATCTAATAGTTTCCTAATTATTGTAATTGTTTCCTAATTATTTTAATTGTTTCCTAATTATTTTAATAGTTTCCTAATTATTTTAATTGTTTCCTAATTATTTCTAATCAATTAAATATAATTATTTCCTAATTATATGATAATTATTTTAATTAAATCTAATTATTTCCTAATTATATGATAAATATATATTTATTTCTAATTATTAACAAAACATCATCCGGGAGTGTCGAACCAAGAGTGCAGCAAGGCCCGTTGTCGTGTACCAGGTTACCCCGAGTCAAGCTCGAAACACCTTGTCAGAGTTTTCACTCCTATGTACATTTGTGTCAGAGTCGCCTCTACTTGTTCGTATCCAGACAAGGATTATTTGGTACAACCACTTAATCTAATTATACTATATAGTTATTAAACATTCTATTAAAAAAATTAAAATTAACAATTAAAAATTAAAATTAACAATTAAAAATAATTTAAAAAATAAAAAAAAAATAAATACCTTCGATATTTTGAACTAATATGCATCTTCTAACTCCTTATCTCCGCTTCTCGAAAGAAAAAATTAAAATAAAAAAAATTCTACACAGAACTAAAAGTTAGAGAGAGAGGGGAAGAGAGATCTGAATGTTATTGAAAAAAAACATGTGGGGTGTATATATAGGTTAGATTAGTTGCGATGGTCGTATTTGTGATGGTATCCCATCGCAAATACTAGGTACTATGATGGGATACCGTCGCAAATACATTCGCTCGCATTAATTACAGGCGGCGGTTAAAAGGTTTTTTACGACGGGCCCGTCGCAAATAGATGCCTGCCGACACACCATTAGCGATGGGCAGATATTCTCGTCACAAATTCCTATTTACCGCCGCCGGTATTGGTGACGGGCCCCATTACAAATACCTTCACTCGCATTAATTACGGGCGACGAGTAAAAGGGTTTTTGCGACGGGCCCATCGCAAATATCTGCCTACCGACACACCATTAGCGACGGGTGGATATCCCCGTCGCAAATTCCTATTTACCGCCACCGATATTTGCGACGGGACCCATCGCAAATACCACCCAGTGAATATTTTTTTGCGACGGGACAATTTACCCGTCGCAAATAGGCTTTACCGCGGCCGGTATTGGCGACGGGTCCTATCGGCAATAACACCTGGTGAATAATTTTTTGCGACGGGAAAATTGTCTCGTCGCAAATACTATTTACCACCGTCGGGTACTTGCGACGGGTAGCCTTCTACCCGTTGCAAATAGGCTTCCCGCATTTTGGCGCGCAAACTGAGCCATTGCAATTGCGACGAGTCTTGTATTTCCATCACAAATATTATTTACCACTGTCGGGTACTTGCAATGGGTATCCTTCTACCCGTCGCAAATAGGATTCCCGCGTTTTGGAATGCAAACCTTTCCATTGCAATTGCGACGGGTCCTGTATTTACATCGCAAATACCCCGTCGCAATAAGCATTTTTTCCCGTAGTGTATAGATAAGAGAAATCACCCTTCTTCATTAGGTACTTGATTGTTGTTAGAGCTGGAGAGCATGAAACCAAGATGAGTCTGGCGATGCTACTGGAGTTTACTTGTTTTCTATAATACTTTGGTTTTTATATTATTTTCTAGCATTGTGACTTGTTTTCCTACTTTCTTAGACACATGTGATATGCATCATTTATATATGCTCCAGTTGTTATATTCCTATCAGTCTTCTGTTGTTTACTTATTTTTTTGGTATTACTGCTTTTGCTATTGTTTACTTTTTATTATTCTGATGTGTATACTCTGCCAATGAGGGTATAGTTTCCTCATTATCAGATGTTGACCCTCACTTCTAGTCGGCAGCCTCTAGTGTTTGGGGAAATGTTCTTGAGGTCTTGTGACCAACCGGGTACGGGGCACCTTTGGGCAGCACCTGGAATTGGGACATTAAAAAGTGGTATCAGAGGATTTCTTTTATTCTTTGTTTTACTATTTGGAGCTTATAGATAGGGATTGGAAGGAATAGTTAGTTGGTAATAAGTTGTGCTTTGGAGTAGCTAACACGTGTATAGGGAAAAGACAAGTTACCTCAAATATTATAATTTTTCTAGTTTTTAAATTGTTACAATTGATTTGATTTCACCATTGGGTGACACAATTGTTTTGTGCTATTATTATTGATATCATTGTGGTTCTATTTTTGTTGAAAACTGATGAGATGAGGGTATTCCATCTCATACATTGTATAGGAACTTATTATAGATCACATGTCATGCATTCTTGTCATGCCATTTAAGGTGTATTACTGATTTCATGCTATTGTGATAGATTTTGTGCTAGATATTCATGTTGTTGTGATAGATTTCGTGATATAAATACCTATTATTTTGATAGGGTATTGTTATATGTAAAGTTTTATTTGAATGGATGCCTAAATTTGGTCCCTAAGGTGTTATGGGCCCTCTTGGATCGGAATTTGGTGGATCATGTTTGAACTTTAATTTAATTCTATTAAGACGTGATGTGAAATAGGATGTCAAACTTTGATTATCGGTGAGTATGAACTATCATGGATCAGAACTTGGCATGCCTTGGCAAAAAATTTAAGTTTTAAAGGGTTTTGGAGAAGTTTTGGAGGATTAATATCTAGAAACCCATACAACACAGCGTGTGATGTTATGAACACACTCCATGTGTTCTTCTATTTGGAAAGAATGACTTTTCTTAAGTACACACCATGTACTGGGAGTAAATTTCGTGTAGTTATTGATCGTGTGACTGACTGTGTGAGCAGAGACACGGGGTTGGAAAACTTTTGGTAGAACACGTCTTGTGTAGATTTTACACATCGTGTTGTAAAGAACTGTGTATCCAGTTGTGTGACCAACAACATGGGTGGATGAAACTTAGGTTGTATATGTCGTGTCTAATTTATGCATGTCGTGTAGTAATAAACCATGTATCTGGACTTGTGACTAATGACATGGGTATATGGAACTTAATTGGTACATGTTGTGTCTAGGGTGAACACACCGAGTAGTGTTACACCAGCAGAACCGTGTGGTTCAAGCCTTGTAGAAGTACTTGGAAAGGAGAGAAAATTTAGGTACATGTCATGTCTCGTGAGGAACGCTCCGTGTGTAAGGGGTGTTACACGGCCAGGATTGGCAGAGGTACATGCCATGTTAAAATCTTAAGGTAACACGCCGTGTAGAGTTTATACACGTCGTGTAACCCTATTTTGTAAAACTTGAATTCTCTCCTTCTCCTGTTCTATTCTTGCACATCTAAATTGCAGTCCTTAATAATCTTGAACTGAGGTGTGCACTTGACCTTGAAAATTCATGCCGCCAAGACATCCTCTGGTTGTATTCCAGGTACAGGGTGATGATCAGACACCAGAAATGGTCGATTAGGGACTACCAGAATATCCTCCTATCATGCTCATCTTGACACCAGCTGTTATACTGGACACAGGTGCTGATGCACAGTTTTGTGAAGGCTTTTCTAGGATGATGTAGAATTTTTAAGGAGCACCACATCCTTCCTTGACTATGTCAGAGTTTATTTGGGTGTTCCAGAAGTAGCACCCTCCCACTTTTTTAGGGGATGGAGGACCATAGGCTACAGAGTCATGGTTAGAGCCCATTCTTTCAATCTTCAAGCATCTAGAGATGCCTCTAGAGATGAGGGTGAAGATCACGATGTACATGATACAAGATTCTACCAAGAGATGGTGGGATGTTATCTCATAGGTGGGACGTCATCAGAATATGGTTTGGGAAGAGTTTCAAAGGAACTTCTATGATTACTTCTACCTTGAGACATTGAGGGACGATCGAGCCTGAGAGTTCATGAACTTGGAGTAGGGCTCTCTATCAGTGATAGATTATTCTTATTTCTTTACAGAGCTTCAACGCTTTAGACCTATTTTGTGAGGTGATGAGTTGTCTTTGTCTAGGCGGTTTGAGGATGGTCTTAGGTACGAAATCTAATCACAAGTGAATTTTTTCAGGCTGAATTTGGTGACTGCTATAATAAATCATGCAATAATTAATGAGCACAATTTTAGGGAGTTGGGAGTTGTGAGCCAGGGTGGTTCAGTATATAGGTCTGGTACTCCTTTGTTTGATAGTAGGAAGCGCTACAAGGAGCCTTCATGCGGTGATTCTAATAGCAGTTATGTATCTTCAGGTAGCCATGTGAGGTTTTACCAGTGCGGGAAGAGTGGGAACATAAGACCTTAGTTCCTGAGAGACCCATTTGAGTTCCAGTTTTGTGGAAAGATGGGTAATCTTCAACATTTTTTCCAGTTTTTCTCACCAGCAGTGAGTAAGAGGGGATCAGTTATGACTCCACATTTAGGAGAAAGACCACCATTTTCTCATCAGTCAGGGAACTATAGTTCATCATTCCATTAAAGATTAAGAGGTAGTCTTGGTTGGGTTATCCAGAAGGTAGGTTTTCAGTGACAGTAGGGTGGATCAGCTCAGGATAGTTAGGCAGGGTCGCAGGACCGCGGTACAGGTCAGAATTTTGCGATGGAGCTGGCCCAGCAGGAGCGGGATCCCGAACCCTCTACAGTTAGAGGTATGATTCTATTTGCCTCAGTTTTATCTTCTGTTCTTTTTGATATAGCGTCTTCCTATAGTTTCACATTTATTGTCGTTTTGGAGATCCTTGGGCTCCGCATCTTTACTTATGATGATGTTATAATGCTAAACACTCCTTTGGGTATTAGGAAGACTAATGTACGTCAGTTCAAGGAGTGACTTATTTAGGTTGGTGGGTGTCATTTCTTGTGGGACCTCTATGTCTTAGATATGAAAGGATTCTATTTCATTCTTAGAATGCACTAGTTGGTCTCCTTTTAGACCTTTGTTGACTGCTATCATTGTAGGGTGAGTTTCACATCACCAGAGGGTGGGTCTTTTCTACACAAGGGAAAATGGGATGTCCAGGCGAGCAGTGTTGGACCCGAGCATCATGGGTTGGGAGTAATTATAGCCCATATTTCTAGTATATATCTGGATGACCAAAGGACTTTACAGATGGACTTTCCTCCAGTGGTGGATCATTTCAGAGATGTCTTTCCAGAAGACTTTTCAAATTTAACTCTGGAGTGATAGGTATATTTCTCTATTAATATTATTCTAGGAGCAGAACTGGTGTCCATTCCTCCTTATAGGATGGATACACCAGAGTTATAGGAACTAAAGAAGCAGTTAGAGGAGTTTCAGGCAAAGGGTTTCATCCAACTAAGTACTTCTCCTTGGGTTTTCCCTATCCTTTTTGCAAAGAAGGTGGATGGTACCCTCAGACTTTGTGTGGATTATCAGATTCTAAACCAGATGGCATTCAAGAACCGATATCCCTTTCTGAGGATTGATGATCTCTTTGGTCCTCTTAGAGGATCCCGAGTGTTCTTGAAGATTGAATTGAGATCCGGTTATCTTCAGTTGCGCGTTAGACCATTAGATATACCTATTACAGCCTTTTAGAGCAGGTATAGTCTGTATAAGTATTTGGTTATGATGTTCAATCTCACGAAAGCACTGGTAGTTTTCATTGTGCTAATGAACCGAGTGTTCCATCCTCACTTGGATTCTTTTTTGGTAGTCTTTATGGATGATATCTTGGTGTACTCACACACTTGACATGGCCATACTATCCATCTTAATATTATATTGAGTACACTGAGAGAGCATCATT
The DNA here is from genome assembly GCA_963277665.1 of Viscum album. Classification (NCBI taxonomy): domain Eukaryota; kingdom Viridiplantae; phylum Streptophyta; class Magnoliopsida; order Santalales; family Viscaceae; genus Viscum; species Viscum album. Next base: position 368,708,009 of record OY728160.1, on the reverse strand, counting down.
TATATGCTAATTTCTAAAAATGACACTTTTGGATGGACCAAATTCACTTCTTATGTCATGTTATCTTAGAGACAAGAGTATCAGTAGACCCAGAGAAAGTGATATTAGTAGTTTCCTAGGAGCAGCTGACGAACTTCTTTGAGGTACGGAGTTTTTTGGGGTTGACTGGTTACTACAAGCACTTTAAACAGGACTTTTCATGCTTAGTGGTTCCACTAATAGGCCTGACTAAGAAAGGTGTGAAGTACTTGTGGACATATTCCTATGATTCAACCTTTTAGAAGCTGAAAGGGAGATTGAATTCAGCACCGATACTTATTTTTTCAGAGCCGAAAAAGAGTTACACTATTTACTATGATGCGTCAGGTATTGGTCTAGGAGTAGTTCTTATGCAAGGGGAAGTAGTCATGGCATACAAGTATCGGCATTTGAGGCCACATGAGAGGAATTACCTGACACATGATCTCGAGTTAGCTATAGTTGTGCATGATTTACGCTGTTGGGGAAATTATCTATTGGGAGAGAATTTGGTGGTATACACTAACCACAAAACCCTCAAGTATATATTTACTCAGCGTGATCTGAATTTGTGTCAATGAAGGTGGGTTGAGTACCTTCAGTCTTTTTACTTTGAGCTTGCCTACACACTGGGGAAAGGCAATGCAGTGGCTGATGCGTTGAGCAGGAGGACTTAGATATAGGAATTTCAGGAGACCAATAGTGAGTGGAAACTTATTGTTATATTCTCTAAGATGCATTTGGAGGTGCATGACAGATAGGGATAGACGTTTCTTTCTTCTATAGTTATTACCTCTACTCTTCTGCATCGAGTGCGAATGAGGAAGCTATCATATTTTGAAGGCCTAGTCCTATGGAAGAGTGTTTCAAGTGAGGAACCAACTATAGGATGGACCATAGGTGATGATGAGTTTTTTCATTTTCATGGATGCATATGGGTGTCATCATACATACATGAGGATATTTTGTGATATTTTCATTCCTCTGTATAGGAAGTTCATCCTGGTGTCACCAAGATGTATCGAGATCTACACCATCAGTATTAGTGTCCAATCATGAAGAGGTATATTGTTGGTTTTGTTATGAGATGTTCTACCTATTAGTAGGTGAAGGTGGAGCATTAGAGACCAATAGGAATATTATAGGATTTACCCATTCCTTATTGGAATTGGAATGATATCGCAATGAATTTCGTGATGGTTTTACCAAGGTCACCATAAGGAAATGATGTTTAATGGGTTGTTGTTGATAGAATCACGAAGGTTACACATTTTCTATTTATCAAGGAAACCTTCAATGTTGATGATCTTAGAATGTTGTACATCTGAGATATTATACATTTTCATGGGGTTCTGCACTCTATTATTTTAGACGGGGATTCCTGATTTACTTCTCGTGTCTGGTAGGGACTATAGAGGGCTATGGGTACAAAGGTACTTCTGAGTACAACTTACCATCCCCAAATAGATGGTCATTCTGAGCACACAATTTAGGTTTTGGAGGAAATGATTTGATCATTCATTCTATATTTTGGGGGCTCTTGGGAGACACACATACCCCTAGTGGAGTTTTCCTACAATAATATTTTTTAGGCGACGATTCAGATTGCACCTTATGAGACTTTGTACAGTAGACCATGCCGATCACCCCTATGTTGGATGGAGGGAGGAGAGGAAACTATGTTGTGACCTCATATTTACCAAGAGACCATGGAGCAGGTGGAGTTGATTCAAAAGAGGATGGATATTGTACAATCCTTCCAGAAATCTTATATTGATCAATGGAGATGACCTCTGGAGTTTGAGTTCAGAGATCAAGTTTTATTACGTGTCACACCGAGGTTGGGACACAGAAGGATTATGAGATAGGGAAAGATTTCATAAAGATATGTTGGGCCATTTGAGGTTTTGGAGAGAGTCGGGCCAGTTGCCTATCGGTATTAGTTACTTAATAGGTATCGGGATATGTACAATGTATTTCATGTTTCTCAGTTATGGTGTTACTTTTTGAACCTGTCTCACATTTTTTAACCTGAGGAGGTGGAGTTGGAGGTGGATGCATCCTTTGAGGAGCACCCTATTTAGATTTTGGATCGCAGCATAAAGGTTCTCAGTGGCCGGACTGTTCCTCTGGTATGAGTGTTATGGCAGCATGAGCGAGTACAAGATGAGACTTGGGAGAGGGAGGCCAATGTACGATCCTAATGGCCATAGTTGTTTAAAGTTTATTCTTCACCACCATTATAAGGAAAATTCAGGGATGAATTGATTTAAGGGGGGAAGTTTGTAAGAACCTGGATCTTCATTTCAGGTATGGATCTTTATTTTGGGTGGTTTTTGAGGAAAAATGAAGAAATGGAAATTTTTTAAGTACATGTAGTGTACTTGGGTACTGCTTACAGCCACATATTGTCTATGTAACGGCCGATTACATGGTCGTGAGATGATCTGGATAACCCACTTAAGCCGGGATCTAGTTGAGGCTAATACATGGCACGTGCATTTAATGAACATGTCATGTACTTTTATTTTTATTTGATAAATCAATGTGGGGTTGCATCTCTTCTTCAAAAACATCTTCTTCTCTCATCGGATCGTATAGGAGAGTGATGGAATGACTTCAAACTTCAAGACCCTCCTGGTTCTCCATTTGAGCTCCGATTGAGACACCATCAGTTATGTTGGATTCCCTCCGGTAAGTTCTCTTTTCCCCTAGAGCCTTTATTCTCGATTCTTCCTCTCTCATGAGTTATCATGGGATGATCGATTTTACCCTTTTTATAGATCTACATCGTTTTAGGCTGATTCAAGGGCCGACGGTCCAGATTATTGATCGAACAACATCAAGGTAGGTGGTTTGTGCCTTTTTTTGTTCATATTTATATTATATATGCTAAAATTGATACATACCCATGTTTGGGGTATTCCTTTATTGGGAATTTAACCCTATTATTTACCTATTATGGTTTAATTTATTGAAAATGATTTGTTACATATGCATAAGGTTAGATACCTTGTTTAAGGGACACCCTATGGGTGCATTTCCCAAGTTAATTGTTTATGGCCATTTGGCCTAGGTTTCTTATGAGGCATACCTTATTTCCTGGCCTTGAATTTTTTAGGATGGAGTTTGATAGACTATATGAATTGAATTTTTTTATTCTTTTGAATGTTATCCATGTAGTAGTTATAGATTACATGTGATGCCTTGTTATTATATGCGCGCAATTTTTCCAATGGACTGTGAGAGCCTTGGACCAGGAAAACTATCGGGGTTTCCATGTTTATTTACACAAGACCGTGAGAGTCTTAGTGTAGAGTTTGACCCAAGGGTATTGACCGTGAAAGCTACCCATGAGTTCATTTATGATTTATTTATGATATGTTGACCCATGGGGTATTGACCATGAGACCTATTAGTATGTCGTTTATAATTTATTGATGATATGGAAACCCAACAGTGTTGACCATGAGAGCTACCCAGGAGGTCATTATCATTACTCTATTCTATGTGGGACCATAGTGGTTAGACTGTGAGATCTTTCCCAGAGGGTTATTTTAAAATTATTGAATGATTTTTATGATTCTTCCAAGAAAAATCACAAGCTTGGACTTGGTCTTACTTGGTTGTTTAGATGGTCTTCTGAGAATTCTATTTTGGTACTATTACCCAGGGGGATATAGAGCTTAGGCTAGATCCTGAGATTACCTATTGCAAAGGTTGAATAATAAATATAAATGAATGTAATTTAAAACTATAGGATTGTTTACTTTTGAGTACTTCCTAGTTTATTGCTTCATTTATTCATATTGCCTACTATATATATTCACTGTCAGTTAGAAATAAATATTTTGGTGGTTGCCTATTGGGATTTGTCTCACACCATATTTGGGGTATGATTTTGGACCCAAATAGATTATATGGTTGCAGGTACTGATAAGGGAAAGCACCCTTCTTCATTAGGTACTTGATTGTTGTTGGAGCTGGAGAGAATGGGACCAAGCTAAGGATTGCGATGTTGCTAGAGTTAACTTGTTTTCTGTCGTACTTTGGTTTCTGTATTTCTTTCCAACATTGTGACTTATTTGGATAATTTCATAGACACATGTGACATTCATCATTTATATATGCTCCATGTAGCACCTCAAACATTTTATGGTATGCTTATCTTAAATAAATTGTATTCGTTAGATAACCTATATTTAATGAATCACTGAGCCTCTATGAAACAAAACATTGTTACTTATAGGAGATATCCATAACCTAGCCACTAAACTTAAATTTTACAGCTCTGTGATTTTAATTTTAAAAATCTGACATACACAGTTGTGTTCAAGATGGGATTTAGAGTCTAATAGAATTAACTTAATTTTTGGTGAATAGTAACCTACCCTTATTAATAGTAACCTACCCTTATGAATAGTATCTCACCCATATGAATAGTAATACGACTCTTATGAATGGTATCCAAAACCTTGAGTGAATAAATGAATTTTGGCACCTTAAAAATGAAGATGAATATTTTAAGTGTTTATATATTTCTATTAAATAATGATTTAATTAAATATTTAATTAATCATATTTAGAAAATTATTTTTGAAAAATTTACTTCATTTATGGATTCTACACATCGAAAAATTGTTAGGGTGAATTTTTTGGATTTTTCTGAAATACTTAAATTTTTTGTGAATAGTAAAATACATTAATTTACCATATAAATACATTATAATTTAAATTAACTATTCCTAGAATCATGAGTGATGTGAGAACCCAAATATAGAACTCATGTGCATATATTACAATTCTTTGTCATGTAATACTCACTATTTCTTTTCTTGAGAGGAAATAATAAATTAATGATTATAATATTAAGAAAACTCCTCTCCCCTCCACTATATAAACCACCCCTCACCCCCTCTTCCTCCAACACCACTCAAGCTTCAAACCTTGACTAAATTCTGCCAAATACTCTTCCCAATCCCTCTACCCCTGTCCAAAACCTATTGATCCCACAAATAGGCCAAAAACAAATGCCTTAAGGAGTTTCTCAAGTAGGAGTACTCAAGAGGTGAACCTCTCTTCCTTTTTCTTTCAATTCTTTTTACAAGTTCCATTATTTTGTTCTCTCTTCTCACCTCACCTCATCCAAATTACATGATAATTCTAGTACCATAAATGTACTGGGTTTTCATTATGCTAATGGAATATTTCATCATAATCTCTTTTCTTCCTTTCCTTTTATACAATAAATGCAAACACCGTCCGAGATGTGTTAATTTATCACACTCAAGGAAGACGGGTCTTTAATTTGTATTATTATCTTTAATAATGGTCATGAAACATTTTTCAATGGTTTAAACAAATCATAATATATTTATTTTATCTTTTTTAACGTTCTGGAATCCTTACACACTCATAATATGGAATAATAATATAAAACAAGTTTATTGTGCACAAAACCGTCGAGCTAAATCCAAGCGTTTATCAATAACTTTTAACTAATGATTCGTACTCAAGTATATAACCCAGAATCATTATAATGTCATTTATATATCTCTAATGCCACTAATACTATATATATTAACAATTCTATATGTTTAACCACATTTCAAATGAACTTCCATTCATAAATACAATTAAACGGATCATGAAAACCAAGGAAGAAAATGCTTCCAAAACAATAAAATTGAATATCTTAAACCCATAAAAAATACCATTAATAAACCTAATAATTTTATACCATATCAATTACATGATGATGAGTTTCTTTAATTTTTAATTAATGAAGCTAAATTTGATTATTCAGGTCGTTAAGAATAATCAAGAACACCTTCAAGCATAAGGTAAGGGATCCTCTCTCTCCCTTTTATTCAAGCATCTTCCCAATGTTGCGCCCTTTTATTTTTAATACATAATGATGAGGTATGTTTTCACACCTCCCCCATACTGACCTTATGACATATAAATAAATGGATACCCCTTTACCTCTCATTAATCCCTCGCAAGAACACTCGTTACCATTCTGAAATGTTTGTAAGGGGTTTTCTCATCTCACTTTCAATTCTGTGGGATTTCCATTGTTCGCCTATTATTTCTTATATTTGTTATAGGTGTACTTCAATTTGAAATATTTTATCATGATTATATTTATATTCATGGTATTCTGTGATTCTTTTGGTGGTTATTAACTTTTGGTCATATGACTCAATTGAATACAACGTGGTAACGAGCTTTGTTTCAATTTTCACTTCGTTGTGACTTGCTTAGTATTGTGCACCTACTCTTTCTTATGTAGTGTACTTACTGCCCATTTGAGATAACTTTTAAATTGAAACTATATTCCATTTAAATTTCCATATTCTCATATCATGGATATTATTATTGTCTAAGTCATATACCATCTTATATACAGTATTTATTTTGAATGTTGTTTTGACTGTGGAATTATTTATGAATCTGTATCCTCTATTCTATACGGATAATGTAAATTAATATTTATATAGTGTTGAATATATGTATAAATAATGATTTGGATGTAGAGGTGGGTGGGGCCTGCTATAGCCTCTTAATTAATCGATAGGTCTCATGAGACAATCAGTTCAGCGATAAACCCTTCGAGTTTGTTTCTAAAAATCAGATAGGTTTCTACCCATAGAACTAAACCATTTTTAACGGTATTATGGTATCATATGCTAGATACATTATGTCCAATTAATAAGAATTCTCTTTATTAATTATCAGTTATTACTATCCATGAGGTTTTCACTATGAAAAAATCTGTGGATGCAGTTTCATTCTTAGTTTATTAATGGAGTGAGTTTTTCATTTGTTCACCTTGCCATTTTGATTTTGTCAAATTTTTTACAATTTGTTTATTATTTATTCATGATTCCTATATTTTTAACCCTTAAGGAGAATTTTATCCCACCCATTTTATTTTTTACTTTCAATAGGTGATGAATAGGAGATCATTTATTAAGTTATTGTGGATGCAGTTGAAAGAGCACTGTCGTGGGCACCCTCAAATGATTAGTGTGATTTTGGGGTACTTAGGTGCAGCAGAGTGGCTGACCAAGGTCATCTCTCAAAGGAGGAAGTAAATTAAAAAAACTTTTTAGAGGTATTCTAAAAATAAAATAAAAGAGAATAAAAACACTACTTGAAAGTATTGGGTTTGGTTATAGTTTATTAATCTAGAAGAAGTTTGCTGGAAGAAGATTGTATTTTTTTTTTTTGAAATGAATTTCGATTAAAATGACACAACAAGAAAATATTTTTTTAGAAATATATTTTAAAAGGCGTAATCGATCTAACTATACCTCTTAATTTACTTATTAATAATTATAATTTAAATTAACACCCAATTAATTATGATCCCCTAATTTTTTAACCCTCTAACCCTACGGGAGTTAACTTAACCACAAAGATGAAATGAATTAAACCCTAGGCTATTTTCGGAACATGCAATCGTAGCACCCTGCTTTGATTAATGTTCTAAGTCTAGATTATATTCAGTGGTTAATTAGGGCACAAATCCACTCAATAAATTAGGATTAATTGATTTTAGGGATGATATTTGAAATCTACAAATTTATCTTGTGTGGCTTGGTTTCACAGATTAAGTTTATGCTCTCATAATTTACATAAAATCTCAACCACGTGTGTTTTTGTGTAAATTGTTCAATTGCTTGCTTAATTTCATTTAAATTAAAACTAAATTAATAGACCATATTATTATAATTACAGTAGCTCATTGATTCAAAATAAATTAATGAAGGAGGTGAGAATTAGATCGATAACATAAAAAAAATTATCTTCCATGAGCGGTGTAGTTGTCGTAGAAACGTTTGGCATTTACAACAGTTTAGAAAGGGTATAACCCAATATTGTTTCCAATATTGATTTCCAACCCAAATAGAAAGATTAATAGAAGAATAAAATTTAAAATAACAGAATAAATTGAAGACAAACTAAGATTTTATTGAAAGAAGAAAATCAATAAAACATGAAGAAGAAGAAGGAGAAGAGGAAGGCTTGATGAGGGGATCCTTGCTTCAAGAGATACCACTCTTAAAATGGTTGGAAATTTTGAGTTAAACCTCTTATATTCTGCCTTAAACTTTACAATGTACGTCCCAACCCTTAAAAGTGATAAAAACTCTAATTTATAGAGGGTAGGGTAGGAGAGGTTACATGTGGTTTCAAGTGTGAATGTGAAAATTCGTCCAAATATTTTAATCCAAATTTAACTGCCCATTTAACCACCTAAACTTGTGAATCATCTCTTCTTTAAAAATGATAATATGTGAGGATATTGGTCCTCTATCTCCTATCAAAATTTGGGCTCAATACAAGCCCATATGAAGGATTTATGGCTCAAATACAGAAGCTTCTCCATTATGGCGTGTCCATCCAACCTTTGACTTTATGGACCAATTACTCCATCCAAATGCATTATTTTGATCTAGTGTCATGAATAAAAGTTGTATCCCATGAAGTAAGGAACACAGTTACAAAATATTATGTCAAAATATTTAACATAACAATATTTATTCCCTAAATACTACAGTAAATTTTAAAAGGGTAAAATTGGATTTTTCATCAAATTTGCAAATGAATGATATAATCCCAAATATTTCGTAATTGGTCATATTTAGCATAATGTGAGGAATTTATATCATTTATTATAAATAAAATATTCAAAAAAATGGTGTTTTATCAACTCCCCCACACTTACCCTTTTGCACTCCTGGGCAAAACCTCATATCAAGTAAACATCAATATCAAATCAAATCAAATTTTAAAACACATATCATTGAGATCCATAAATTACACACCAAGAATAAAAAGATATAATGCCTCATAAAAAACCTTATTTCAAGTTCTCCATTTATATCATTCAATATATTTCCACTTCATTTATCCTCTCATGCACAAAACACTTACCTCGCTTGAATTTTCTCTCATCACACAAATATCATTTTTTTTGCAATGTCTTTCTCATCTAAACTCATACAAGGGTCAAAATAGGCTTGATAAATTCCTACATCACCACCCAATGTGAGTCAAGTACATATGTTTATCATGAGGACGTTTCAGGTTTGTTCTGTGGATTTCAGTTGGTAGGATTTAGATGTGAAAAACTCTGAGGCTGAATGAGGAGGGTTTGACTCTTTTTGAAGCAAAATTGCATTAATCTAATTTTCACTTAAATATGGTCTCCTCATTAATCCCCATAGTATTAATTCAGCTCCATCATCGTGAAAAGTCATAGAAATTTTACACCATTCATTATTCAGAAAATAAAATTTCAATCTTCTCAGACATGATTTTCTTGAAAGCTCCAGATAGGCACAACTTTTTACATCAATTAGAAGCTCCAGAAAAGGTACAGCTTCACTTATCATGAAAGCTCCAGAAAAGGCACAGCTTTTAATATAATGATTTTCTTCAGCATCAAACACATCTCTTTAGAATTTAATTTTCTACCCAAAGTATCACGGAATATAGTATCACAACACAAGGTAGTTTCTCACACACTTAAGTTCAACTAGATTATGCAATTTTGCTTCAAGAGTTGGTTGGATAAGGAAAATTGGCTTGTAATGTGGCTAACCTAATAGGTTTTTCATGGCTTCTAAGGGATAAAAGGATTAAATGTTCAAGTTAGGCCATTATAAAAAGGATTCTTTGAAATATGGGCTTTAATACCAAACAAATGCCTCAATCATTTAAACATAAGTACCTTAAACCCTCAAGTTTTGACAGGAATAAATCAAATTCTGGTTAAATCAAGCATGGTTTGGTTCTCTCAAGAAGTGATGTGAATGTAAAGAATATGAAAATAATGTTTTAGAAGACTCATGGGAAAGTGGTTTTAAATATAAAGACAGTGATATGTGGCATGAGATTCAAAATTTAGTGTACTTTTCATGAAATTAATAAATATATGAAATTGATACAAAGTCATTTCAGCATTAATTTAAGCTTAGTTTCAAGGGATAAATTGTTTCACTTATTGATAAGGATTTAAAAATAATGATGAGAATCATTTCAGCTCAAAAGTTTCAAAAATACATAGAAAATTGAAAAAAAATAAACACACAAAATTTGAAAAACACACAATTTTTTTTAATAGGAAAACAATTGAAATTACTAAACTAAAAGGTTCCCTCCCCCACACTTAAAATATTGAATTTTACTCAATGTTAACCCCTGATATGATATATTCACATGAAATGTATAATTTTAAATAGGACAAAGAATAAAAAAGTTAAAGGGTTAGGAACAGCCTGATGTGATCAAGTGATGATGGGGTCATGCCTTGTGATAAAATCCACTACATCGGTAGGAAGTCCCTCAATGTATCTCTTTAAACATTTCCCATTGATTTTAAAGATTCTTCATGTGTCCACTGTGTGATCTCCATAGGCATCATCTTCAGTTGTGAACTATATAGTAGGACTTTCTCTCCAACATGAAACTCCCTTTTCTGGATCATTTTATCATGAAATGATTTTTATCTTTCCTTGTAGAGCCTTGAATTATCATATGATGAAAGTTGAATCTCATCAAGCTCTTGAATTTGCAACTTCCTTTGAATTCCAGCTTGGGCCAAATCCATGTTGCATTTCTTTATAGCCCAATATGCCCGATGATCAACTTCCACTGGGAGATGACATGCATTCCCAAAAACAATCTGAAATGGGGACATACCAATGGGGGTCTTGTATGTTGTCCTATAAGCCCGCAATGCATCATCCAAGCGCTTTCTCCAATCCTTCCTATTTGGCTGCATGGTTTTCTCCAAGATTTGTTTCAACTCACGATTTGAAACCTCATCCTGGAAATTTGTTTAGGGGTGGTATGGTGTTGATGTTTTGTGTGTCGCCCCATACTTCCAAAGGAGGGAAGAAAAATTCCTATTGCAAAAGTGTGTCCCTTGGTCACTGATGATGGCCTTTGGTACTCCAAACCTACAGAAAATTTGAGCCTTGACAAAATCCACTACAACATGAGAATCGTTAGTCCTAGTGGCCTTGGTCTCCACCCATTTACTCACATAATCGACAGCAATAAGGACATACAAGAAACCAAATAAACTAGAAAAAGGTCCCATAAAATTAATTCCCCAAACATCAAAAATCTCATAGAATAAAATGGGTTATTGGGGAATCTCGTGTCTCCTTGAAATGTTTCCAGTGTGTTGGCAATGAGAGAATGACTTACAAAACACATGGGAATCATGGAATAAGCTAGGACAATATAATCCAGAGACTAATACTTTTCTAGAAGTACGTTGGGATCTAAAGTGTCCACCACAAGAAAGTGTATGACAAAAATGAAAAACAGACTCAAACTCATGATTGGAAACACACCTCCTAATGAATTGGTCACTACACATGCGCCAGAGGTATGGATCATCCCAAACATAATACCGAGACTCACTTTTTAATTTTTGGACTTGATGTTTCTTTAAATTTTCCTGGATTTCAGAGGAAATAAGGTAGTTAACTAAATCTGCATACCAAGGATGCGTACTTGAGATGGAATAAAGATGCTCATTGGGGAAAGTGTCCCGAAGTGGTACCTGGTCCAAGGTGAAATCCTCTAGTGTGTGAGTAAGCCTACTCATGTGGTCTACCACCAAGTTTTCTGACCCCTTTTTGTCCTTTATCTCAATATCAAATTCTTGAAGAAGGAGCATCCATCAGATCAGCCTGGGCTTTGCATCTGGCTTCTTCAAGAGTTACCTCAGAGTTGCATGTTCAGAAAAAAAAACTACTTTATAGCCTAATAAATATGAACGGAATTTATCTAAAGAGAATATAACAGTAAGAAACTCCTTTTCCATGGTTGTGTAATTTTATTGGGCTGAATCAAGTGTCATCGATGCATAGGCGATCACATGTGAACGTCCCTCCACCCTCTGAGATAATACGGCTCCAACTGCGAAGTTGGAGGCGTCACACATAAGCTCAAAAGGAATATCCCACCGTGGGGTCTGTATGATTGGTGGAGTGGTTAGACACTTCTTTATCTCATCAAAGGAAGTCCTGCAAGAATCATTAAACACAAAATCAGAATCCTTTTGAAGTAATCGTGACATGGGAAGAGCAATCTTACTAAAATATTTGATGAAGCGCCAATAAAATCCTGCATTCCCTAGGAAAGATCTAACATCACACACACATGAAGGATAGGGTAAGGATGAAATAATGTATACCTTAGATCTATCAAAATCTATCCCATGTTTTGACACTACATACCCTAATACAATGCCATTCTCTACCATGAAATGATACTTTTCAAAGTTCAGGACCAGATTCTTCTCAATACAACGATTCAACACCTTTCCCAAACTACTTATACATTCATCAAATGAAGACCCATACACTGTAAAATCATCCATAAATACCTCCATGCAGGTCTCAATAAAATCAGAAAAAATACTCACCATGCATCTCTGGAAGGTACCTGGGGCATTGCAAGGTCCAAATGGCATCCTTCGGTATGCAAATGTACCGAAAGGACAAGTAAATGTTGTCTTTTACTGATCCTTCAGAGCAATAGGAACCTGAAAATATCCATAAAATTCATCCAAGAAACAATAATGTGTTTTCTCAGCAAGTCTTTCAAGCATATGATCAATAAATGGGAGGGGGAAATGGTCCTTGAGAGTAGATTGATTTAGTTTCCTATAATCAATACACACACACCAACTGTTTTGCACACTCATTGGAACTAACTCATCTTTCTCATTTTTAAAAACAGTAAAACCAATTTTCTTAGGCACAACCTGAATAGGACTTACCTACTGAGAATCTGAAATGGGATATATTATACCTGCCTCGAGCAATTTTTTAACCTCTTTTTTAACAACCTCCAGAAGGGTTGGATTGAGTCTCCTTTGTGGTTGCCTCACCGGTTTAGCCCCATCCTCCAAAATAATCCTATCCATACAAATGGAGGGGCTAATACCTGATGTGTCATCCAAGGTCCACCCGATTGTCGTTATGTTCTCCCTCAAAATATTCAAAAGTTTTTCTTCATGTTCAAAAGGGAGAATGTTAGCAATGATAACAGGTAATTTCTCACCACTTAACGATTATGAGTATTTGAGATTTGGTGTCAATGGCTTGAGTTACAGTGTAGGGGGTGGTGTATGGATAGAGACATTGAAGGAACTGAAATATGTGCACAAAGAGCATCAATATCAGAATATACATCATCAAAATCAAAGAATAAAGCATCAAATCCATTAGCATACTCAACATCCATGTCATAATCAGAGTTCACATGATCAAAATCAGAATATGACTCCATTTCAAAATCAAATCTAAGAGAGTCTTGTTCCTTAGAAATGGGTATGGAAGTTCTCTTAGACATTAAATCAGAACCAATACTCATAATCTCACTAAGAATAGGACAATCAAATTCTATGGGGTTTTTACTTGGTGGTTCAAAATGGGAGATAAAAAATGCAGAATGATCCTCTGAGGGGTACTTCATGGAATCCATAACATTAAATATCACAACTTTATCCCCAAATTCCATGGAAAGTGTACCCTCATTGACATTTATGATAGTTTTTGCAGTTTTGAGGAAGGGTCTACCTAAGATAATGGTATCATGAGAACTTACCTGATCATACTCTATGTTAAGCATGTAGAAATCTGCTAAAAAGATCATGTCTCTTACCCGGACAAGTATATCCTCAAGGACTCTCACTGGATATGTCGTAGTTATATTCTCCAATTGCACCACTACTCTCATCGGCTTTAGCTCACCAACCAACAAAGAAGAGAATACAGAGTGAGGGATCACATTTATAGAAGCTCCCAAATCACAAAGTTCATTAGAAAAGTGCAACTCCCCTATGGTGTATGGGATGGTGAATGTCCCTGGATCCTTGCACTTTTTCGGCATTGCTAGAGTTGGTGTAATGAGTGCTGACGCATTCCTTCCAAGATTGATCCTTTCATTTCCCTTGATCCTTCTTCGATTGGTACAAAGTTCTTTTAAGAATTTCGCATACCTTGGAATTTTCTTAATGGCTTCAAGTAGAGGAGTGTTGATATCCACATGCTTGAATGTGTCCAAAATCACCTTTTTCATTGCTTCTTCAGCCATCTTCTTGGTTTGAACATCCCTGTTTGGAAAAGGAATGGGTTTAGGAGGAACATCATTAATTTTTTTCTTACCTTTATCTTTCTCCTTGGGTTTCACATCAGTTGATTTGGAATTGAGCTTTTTTGGAGTTGAGGAGAATCTTGGTGGAATGGTAGGTGGAGAAGCATCAGTTGATTGCTTCCCACTTCTCAATGTGATGGCACTGACATTCCCCTTTGGATTTGGAGTGGGTTGGGAAGGTATATTTCTGGAATTCTTACTTACAAGTTCATGAAGGGCGGTGGTAATCTGGATCATTTGAGTCTTAAACTCCCTCAGCTCCGAACCTTGACTCTCCAGCTCATTATGTTGATTAAGAACAATTTATTTCAAAATATCATCAGTATTAGAATCTACCTTTGGTGGGGGATTCCCTTTTTGTTGTATTGTTAATGTTTGGGCTTCAAATCTTCTTTGGGATTGTTGGAATCCCTGCTGGTAAGTTGGAGGCTGCTAGAAGTTTTGTTGAAAGGGTGGCCTTTGTTGTTGTCCAGAGCCATACCTCATGTCCGATTGATCCTTCCACCCTTGGTTGTATGTTGTTGCAAAGGAATCAAGCTTCTTTTGGGGATATGGTTGTTTCTGCTGATAAGGTCTCCCTGGGAATATTGCTGTGAAATCCTCTATCAATTGTAGTTGTGGGAAACAGTCAGTTGGGTGGCTTGTCTCAGTGCAAATGCCACAAGTCCTTGAAGGAGTGGGTTGGGATGTCTTTTGAGCCAAAGCAATCTTCCTCACCATAGTGGTCAATTCTTCCAACTTGGTATCAATCAAATGAATTTCAAGAGAAGAAGGACTTACCTGATGTACTCCCCTGACATGTGGTGTACCTCTATCACCAAATTGTTGAGAGTTTTGGGTCATCTTGTCGATCAATGCACGTGTAGCTACTAGTGTCTTGTCCACCAATTCCCCTCCTGCTGCAGCATCCACCATGATCCTCTCCATAGGTGCGGGTCCTTCATAAAAGTACTGAATGAGGAGTTGCTCACTGATTTGGTGATGTTTGCAGCTTGCACACAACTTATTGAATCTCTCCCAGTACTCATACATTTACTCCCCTTGTGCTTTCTTGATCCCCGAGATCTCCTTATGAATGGAAGTGGTCCTCAATGCTAGAAAAAATATCTACAATAAAAGACATTTCAAATCGTTCCAAAATGTTACATCTTCAGGTTGTAAATAGTACATCCAATCCTTTACATCTCCATCAAGTGAAAATGGGAATGCTCTTAATTTAATTTGATCTTCAGAGACATTTCTAGGTTTTAGGGTTGAGAAAACACATTAAATTCTTTCAAATTTTTATTGGGATCCTCACCAGAGAGTCCATGAAACTTTGGAAGTAAGTGAATTAACCCAGATTTTAGTTCAAAGTCCGATTCAAGATTTGGGTATGCAATACAATTTGGTTGATAGTTAATATCAGGTGCAGCCAATTCAAGAATGGTTATATTAAGTTCATTTCCATTATTGTCAGCCATTGGTTCTTGTTTTATGGTTGAATTTTAATTTCTTCCAATTTCAATGTTCTGATATTGGAGTAATTCTCCAACTGGTTGAATGTTGAAACTTCCCGTACACTAAGAATGTCTGATTTGAGCCCTAAGGCTACGTTCAATCTCAGGGTCAAGATCTAAGAGATCTTCAGGATTAGTTCGTACCATAAATCAAATAAAAATGAAAAGAAATAAATTGGACCATAGTAAAATAAAAATAATAAGTTTGAGTTGATGGTCCAAAAATAAGTAGAAGAAAATAAAATAAGAAGAAAAAAACAGATTGGGTAAAGAAGGAAGAAAGAAGAGAGGAAGAAAATAAAATATAAAATAAAATAAATACCTCTAATTAGTTTAAATAATTACTTGCCTCCCTGTAAATAGAACCAATTTGAAAGAGCACTGTCATGGGCACCCTCAAATGATTAGTGTGATTTTGGGGTACTTAGGTGCAGCAGAGTGGCTGACCAAGGTCGTCTCTCAAAGGAGGAAGTAAATTAAAACAACTTTTTAGAGGTATTCTAAAAATAAAATAAAATAGAATAAAAACAATACTTGAAAGGATGAGGTTTGGTTATAGTTTATGAATCTAGAAGAAGTTTTTTGGAATAATATTTTATTTTTTTATTTTATTTTTAAATGAATTTCGATTAAAAATACACAATAAGAAGATGTTTTTTTAGAAATATATTTTAAAAGGAGTAATCGATCTAACTATACCTTTTCATTTACTTATTAATCATTATCATTTAAATTAACATCCAATTAATTATGATCCCCTAATTTTTTAACCCTCGAACCCAATGGGAGTTAACTTAACCACAAAGATTAAATGAATTAAACTGTAGGCTAGTTTTGGAACATGCAATCGTATCACCCTTCTTTGATTAATGTTCTAAGTCTAGCTTATGGTCAGTGGTTAATTAGGAAAAAATACACTCAGGAAATTAGGATTAATTTATTTTAGGGATGATATTTGAACTCTACAAATTTATCCCTTATGACTTGGTTTCACAGATTAAGTTTTCTCTCTCATAATTTACACAAAATCTCGACCTCGCGTGTTTTTGTGTAAATTTCTCAATTGCTTTCTTAATTTCATTTAAATTAAAACTAAATTAATAGAACATATTATTATAATTACATTAGATCATTGATTTAAAATAAATGAATGAAGGAGGTGAGAATTAGATCGATTACATAAAAAAACTATTCTTCCATGAGCGGTGTAGTTATCGTAGAAACGTTTTGCATTTGCAACGGTTTAGAAAGGGTATAACCCAATCTCGTTTCCAATATTGATTTACAACCCAAATAGGAATATTAATAGAATAATAAAAATTAAAATAACAGAATAAATGGAAGACAAACTAAGAGTTTATTGAAATAAGAAAAGCATTACAACATGAAGAAGGAGGAGGAGAAGAGGAAGGCTTGATGAGGGGATCCTTGCTTCAAGAGCTACCCCTCTTACAATGGTTGGAAAATTGGAATGAAACCTTTTCTATTCTGACTTAAACTTCTCAATTAATTTCCCAACCCTTATAAATGATAAAAACTCTAATTTATAGAGGTTATGGGAGGAGAGGTTACAAGTGGTTTCAAGTGTAAATGTGGAAATTCTTCCAAATATTTTAATCCAACTTACACCACCCATTTGACCACAGAAACGCGTGAATCAGCTATTCTTCCAGAAGGATAATATGTGAGGATATGGGTCCTCTATCTACTCTCAAAATTTGAGCTCAATAAAAACCCATATGAAGGAGTTATGTCCCAAATACAAAATCTTTTCCATTCTGGTGTGTTCATCCCACCTTTGACTTTATGGCCCAATTACTCCATCCAAATGCATTATTTTTATCTAGTGTCATGAATAAAATTTGTATCCCATGAATTAAGGAATAAAATTACAAAATATTATTTAAAAATATTTAACATAACAATATTTATGCCCAAAATACTACAGTAAATTTTAAAAGGGTAAAATTGGATTTTTCATCAAATTTGAAAATGAATGATCTAATCCCAAATATTTCATAATTGATCATATTTAGCATAATGTGAGGAATTTATATCATTTATTATCAATAAAATATTCAAAAAATAGTGTTTTATCAGCAATATTTAGTTTTTTTATGTATCGTATTTTGTAACCTTTTTCAATGTAATTTGAGTTACATCTATGTATCTAGTTTCTTCAAGACTACTAAACTGATCGTTTCTTCAGGATTTTCATTCCTTCTAACCATTAAAATATAACAAGTAATGCACTGGCTCTAGTATAAAGGGTTTGGGGTGTTACAGTTGGTATTAGATTAAGTTTAGTAGCAAACATGGAAACTATATTAGAAAACATAGATTAGGGAACAAAGCCCTAAGGTAGTATTTGAGGATGAACATACAAGAACGTCATAGTATTTTGGTAAGGAATAGATTATGTGAATATTTCTAGAAAATACATCCTTGTCTCGATATGTGTAGTTAGTGGTGGATTTGGCACAAATGTACCTAGGAGTGAAATCTCCGACAAGGAGTTTCGGGTTTGACCCGGGGTATCCTGGTACACGACAACGGGCCTTGATTCACTCTTGGTTACGATATTCCCAGGGAATATTCTTAGAATAATTCATATTTTCTTTACAAGAAATTATGAAGGATTGAAATGTAAATTATTCCTCAAAGAAACCATTTATTTGATTATGGGATTAGTCATGCATAGGATCTCAATTTATGCTAAGTATTTTGTTAAGTTAAGATTATAAATTTTGATTCATACCCTAATCTAGTGTGTGCCATTATTTAGAAATGGAATCTAATGGAAAAAAGGGGAATCAATGCTCGTGGGAAAGGTATGGATCTCCCTACTGAGCAAGTCAACACAGTCAATGTTCGAGCAGATCAGATCATGACTATATTGGGACAACTTACTCAGGTTGTAACAAATAACCATTCCACACCTGTGTTAGATCATTTCATGCGGTAGAATCCCCTATCTTTCAGTGGTACTACTAATCTAGTGGTTTTTGAGAAATGTATCAAGTACCTTGAAAAGATATTCATGTCATTAAGATGCAATGAAAATGAAAAGGTAGTGCTGGCAGGATATTGTCTCAAGGGCGATGTTGATCAATAGTGGTCCTTGATTCAGAATACCATAGAGGAAGAAGAAATATAAGATATGGAATAGAGGAATTTTAAGGAAATATTCTTCAAAAAATATTTCCCTTGTGAGCAACGAACTAAAATGAAGATGAAATTCCTTGGCTTAAAGAAAATGGAAGAAGACAATGTTGCAGAGTATGAGGTTACCTTCACAAGGCTAGCGAGGTATGTCATAGATTACATATGTGACTTGATAGACAAGATTGATAATTTCTTTGAAGGTATTAAGATAAGTCTTTGAAGGGCACTGGATTCTCAAACATTTTCATCATATGATGAAATTGTATCAAGTTCCATCAAAATAAAGAAGGAATTTTCTAGATCAAATTTGTTCAAGGGAAACCAAGATAAAAAAGGTACCCTGATAACCAAGGGAAAGGTGAAGCACAAAATAAGAACAAGGGAATGAAGAAATTCCCATTATACGGGAACTATGGAAAGAATCATATTGAGAAATGCTTGAAAGGCATGGGAGTCTGCTATAAGTGTGGAGAAAAGGTTCATTTATGTCATTAATGAAAATGGAAGAAACAATTTGATGATGTTAAATGCTATAATTGTAGAGAGATGGGACACTATGAAAATGAGTGCCCTAAGTGCCAAGGAAACATACCTCAGAAAAATCCAAGAGAGTAAGGGAGAGATTATGCGATTACAACTATGGAAGTTGAAGTTCCTAATGATGTGGTGGAAGGTACTTTAATTGTTTCCTCAAACTTAGCCAACACTTTATTTGATTCTTTATCATAGCATTCATTTATATCTTCCCGGTTTTCCAAGAAAATTAGACACGTACAATTTGATTTAATAAATGAGTTATCAGTCAAAAATCATAGGGGATGCATCATTGCAACAAAGGCATGTCGACTAGTCCCCCTCGTGACACATAAACGTGCTTTAGTTACTAACCTTATAGTTATACCAATTATTGAATTTGATATAATTCTTGGTATAAATTGGTTGTCAAATTATTATGGAAAGATATATTACAAGAAAAAGGAAGTTACAATTTTTGAAAATGGTGTAGAATCTCCTATCTTTAGAAAAGAGACCTCTCCATATGATTCTTATCTAAACTCACACTCAGTAGATATATTAAATTCAATTCTTGGAGAGGAAGAGAACCCAATATCTATGGGTGAGGAAAGAAATCTTTAAATTGAATATGTGCACATAGTGCAAGAATGCATTGATGTATTTCTAGAGGATTTACCTGGACATCCTCCAGAGAGGGAAGTTGAGTTCTCTATTGATTTAATTCTTGGTGCAAGACCTATATCAAAGACTCCCTATAGAATGTCCACCATGGAATTAGTGGAGCTAAAGAAACAACTAGAGTAATTTAGTGAAAAGGAATTTATTCGACCTAGTGTTTCTCTATAGGGAGCCCATGTCCTCTTTGTTAATAAGAAATATGGATCCATGAGGCTATGCATTGATTACAGGGAAATCAATGCTATTATGATAAATAATAAGTACCCTCTGCCTCGGATTGATGATTTATTTGATCAATTTCATGGAGCTCAATACTTTTAGAAGATTGACCTTTAATCCAGAAATCATCAGCTACGTGTGAGGAAGGAAGATATTCCTAAGACAACATTTCAAACCAGGTATGGGCATTAAAAGTTTACAAGGATGACTTTTGGACTGAAAAATGCACCCTTTTTTTCATGGATTTAATGAATAGATTTTTCAAGGAATATCTTGATAAATTTTTCGTGGTATTCATCGATGATATCCTGGTATACTCAAAAAGTTATGAAGACCATGAGAATCACTTGTGGATTATTTTGAAAACTCTTAGAAGAAACGAATTATATGGTAAGTTTAGCAAGTCTGAATTCTATCTTAAATCAGTTTCTTTTTTAGGCTATATTGTCTCTAATGATAGAATCCTAGTTGATCCTGAAAATACAAAGGCAATCCAAGAATGGCCCACGCCAACAAATATAACCAAGGTACGCAGTTTTATTGGATTAGAAGATTACTATCGGCGTTTCATTCAGAATTTTTCTCGACTGGACAACCCACTAACCAAGATCACATGTAAAGGAGTTAAGTTTGTGTAGAAAAAAGAATGTACAGAATGCTTCGGAAAATTAAAAATAAGACTAATCAATGCTCCAATTTTGACTCTTCCATCTGGAAATGAGGGATTTGTAATATACAGTGATGTATCAAATAATGGACTAGGTGGAGTCCTAATGAAAAATGATAAAGTTATTGCATATGCATAAAGACAGTTGAAGACTCATGGTCAAAATTATCCAACTCATGATCCTGAGTTAGCAGCTACAATCTTTGCTCTAAAAATATGGAAACATTATCTTTACTGTGAAAAATGTGAGATATACACAGATCACAGGAGTTTGAAATACATTTTCACATAGAAAGAACTCAACATGAGGCAAAGGAGATGGATCGGGTTACTCAAAGATTAAAATTGTTCAATACACTACCCCCTAGTAAAGGAAAATAAGGTGGTAGATGCATTAAGTAGGAAAGATCATGGACTCTTAACCCAAATAAGGATTGAAAGAGATCATATATTCATGGATCGATTAAAGATAGATATGGGAATTATTAATTAAGGGGGAACATATTTCCAATTTCAAATGATTTATAAACCATCTTTACTAGAGAAGATAAAAATATCTCAATCTGATGATGAGAATCTACAAAAGAAAATTAATGCTGTCAAGGATAGGAGATTGGAAGACTTTGTGTATGAAGAAGGAGTTCTAAAATTTGGGAAGAGGTTATGTGTCCCATCAGTACCTGAGATAAAATGGGAACTATTAGATGATGCTCATAGCTTAAATTTCTCTATACACCTGGGTAGTACAAAGATGTATATAGATCTGAAGGAACATTTTTGGTGGGATAATATGAAGGGGGAAATCATTGACTACGTGTCAAGGTACCTAGTTTGTCAATAAGTGAAGGCAGAGAGACAACATCCTAGAGGGGTGATGCAACCTCTACTTATTACTATGTGGAAGTGGTATGACATTATGATATATTTTTTCACTGGACTACCAAGGACTCCTAGAAGGAATGATGCAATATGGGTAATTGTTGATCGTCTTGCAAAATCTGCACATTTCCTTGCAGTAAGGGAGGATTTACCACTTGAGCGCCTGGAAAGACTTTATATTATTGAAGTTGTAAGACTTCATGGTGAACCTCTATTGATTATGTCTGATCATGATCCCTAATTTACATCAAAATTCTGGAAAGACCTCCAGAAGGCTTTGAATACTGAGCTTCATATGAGTACTTCTTATCACCCCCAAAATGACAGACAGTCTAAAAGAACTATTCAAACTCTAGAAGACATGCTAAGATCATGCTCTCTTTACTTCCAAGGTATGTGGGATCAAAACTTTCTTTTGGTGTATTTTTTTACAACAATATTTTCCATTCTAGTATTCAAATGGATTTATAGGAAGAATTATATAGAAAGAGATATCGAACTCCAACTTGTTGGGATGAATTTGGTGAGAAGAAACTTATAGGACCATAACTTATTGAAGAGACCATGGGAAAGTTGAATACAATCCAAGCCAATATTAAATCATCCCAAAGTAGGAAGAAGAGTTATTCTAACAACTGGAGAAATTATTTGGAATTCCAAGTAGGAGATCATGTCTTTCTGAAAGTATCTCCATGGAAGGGTGTCTTAATGTTCGGTAAGAAAGGGAAACTGATTTTGTGAGACATCATGTACTTTTCTTTTTATTTGATAAATCGGTGTGAGTCACATCTCATCCTCATAAACATCTTCTTCTCTCATCGTTTCATATAGGAGAGTGATGGAATGACTACGAACTTCAAGCCCCTCCTGGTTCTCCATTTGACCTCTGATTGAGACACCATCAGTTATGTTGGATTCCCACTGGTAAGATCTCTTTTCCCCTATAGCCTTTATTCCTGATTCTTCCTCTCTCATGAGTTATCATGGGATGATCAATTTTACCCTTTTTATAGATCTACGTCGTTCTAGGCTGATTCAAGGGCCAACGTTCGAGATTATTGATCGAATGACATCAAGGTAGGTGGTTTGTGCCTTTCGTTGTTCGTCTTTAGATTATATATGCTAAAAGTGTTGCATACCCATGTTTGGGATATTGCTTGATTGGGAATTTAACCCTATTATTTACCTATTATGGTTTAATTTATTGAAAAGGAGTTGTTACATATGCATAAGGTTAGATTCCTTGTTTATGGGACACCCTATGGGTGTGTTTCCCAAGTTGATTGTTTATGGCCGTTTAGCCTTGGTTTCCTATGAGGCGTACCTTGTTTCCAAGCCTTTAATTTTTTAGTATAGAGTTTGATTTATTATATGAATTTAATGTTTTATTCTTGTGAATGTTATCCATGTAGTAGTTATAGATTACAAGTGTTGCCTTCTTATTATATGCGCACTATTTTTCCAATGGACTATGAGAGCCTTGGACCAGGAAAATTGTCAGGGTTTCCATGTTTATTTACACAAGACCGTGAGAGTCTTAGAGTAGACTTTGACCCAGGGGTATTGACCATGAGAGCTACCCAGGAGTTCATTTATGATTTATTTATGATATGTTGACCCAGGGGTTATTGACCATGAGAGCTATCCGGAGGTCATTTATAATTCATTGATGCTATGGAAACCCAAGGGTGTTGACTGTGAGAGCTACCCAGGAGGTCATTATCATTACTCTATGATATGTGGGACCATAGGGGTTAGACCATGAGAGATTTCCCATAGGGTTATTTTTAAATGATTAAATTATTGTGATGAGTCTGCCAAGCCAAAGCACAAGCTTGGACTTGGTCTTACTTGGTTGTTTAGATGGTCTTCTGAGAAGTCTATTTTGGGGATATAGAGCTTAGGCTAGATCCTGAGATTACCTGTTGCAAAGGTTTAATAATAAATATAAATGAATGTAATTGAAAACTATAGTATTGTTTACTTTTGAGTAATTTCGGGTTTATTGCTTCATTTATGCATATTGCCTACTATATATATTCATTGACTGTTAGGAATAAATATTTTGGTGGTTGCCTATTGGGATTTGTCTCACACCATATTTGGGGTATGATTTTGGACCCAAATAGATTATATGGTTGCAGGTTCAAATAAGGGAAATCACCCTTCTTCATTAGGTACTTGATTATTGTTGGAGCTGGAGAGCATGGGACCAAGCTAAGGATTGCGATGTTGCTGGAGTTAACTTGTTTTCTATCGTACTTTGGTTTCTGTATTGCATTCCAACATTGTGACTTATTTGGCTAATTTCATAGACACATGTGACATTCATCATTTATATATGCTCCATGTAGAACCTCAAACATTTTATGGTATCTTTCTCTTAAATACATTGTATTCATTAGATAGCCTATATTTAATGAATCACTGAGCCTCTATGGAAAAAAACATGGTTACTTATAAGAGATATCCATAACCTAGCCATTAACCTTAAATTTTCCAGCTCTGTGATTTTAATTTAAAAAATCTGACATACATGGTTGTATTCAAGATGTTATTTAGAGTCTAATAGAATTTACTTAATTTTCAGTGAATAGTAACCTACCCTTGTGAATAGTAATATGCCATTATGAATAGTAACTCACCCTTATGAATAGTAATATGACTCTTATGAATGGTATCCACACCCTTGAGTGTATAAATGAATTTCGGAACCTTAAAAATGAAGATGAATACTTTAAGTGTTTATATATTTCTATTAAATGATGATTTAATTTAATATTTAATTAATCATATTTAGAAAATTATTTTTGAAAAATGTACTTTATTTTTGGATTCTACACATCAAAAAATGGTTAGGGTGAATTTTTGGGATTTTTCTGAAATACTTGAATTTTTGTGAATAGTAAAATACATTAATTTACCATATAAATACATTATAATTTAAATTATTTATTCCTAGCATCATGAGTGATGTAAGCACCCAAATCTCAAACTCACATGCATATATTAATATTCTTGTTCATGGAATACTCACTATTTCTTGTCTTGAGAGGAAATAATAAATTAATGATTATAATATTAAGAAAACTCCTCTCCCCTCCACTATATAAACCACCTCTCACCCCCTCTTCCTCCCACACCACTCTAATTTCAATACTTGCCTAAATTCTGCCAAATACTCTTCCCAATCCCTCTCCCCATTTCCAAAACCAACTGGTCTCACCAAAAGGCCAAAAACAAAGGCCTTAAGGAGTTTCTCTAGGAGGATTACTCAAGAGGTGAACCTCTCTTCCTTTTTCTTTCAATTCTTTTTACAAGTTCCATTATTTTGTTCTCTCTTCTCACCTCACCTCATCCAAATGCCTTGATAATTTCAGTACCATACATTTAATAGGTTTTCATTACGCTAATGGAATATTTCATCATAATCTCTTCTCTTCCTTTCCTTTTATACAATAAATGCAAACACCGTCAGAGATGTGTTAATTTATCACACTCAAGGAAGACGGGTTTTCAATTTGCATTTATATATTTAATAATGGTCATGAAACGTTTTTAAATGGTTGAAACATATCATAATATATTTATTTTATCTTTTTTAATGTTTTGTAATCCTTACACACTCATAATATGGAATAATAATATAAAACTAGTTTATTGTGCACAAAACCGCCGAGCTAAATCCAAGCGTTTATCAATAAATTTTAACTAATGATTCATCCTCAAGTATATAACCCAGAATAATTATAAGGTCATTTATATATCTTTAATGTCACTAATACTATATATATTAACAATTATGGATGTTTAACCACATTTCAAATGAACTTCCATTCATAAATATAAGTAAACAGATCATGAAAACCAAGGAAGAAAATGCTTCCAAAACAATAAAATTGAATATCTTAAACCCATAAAAAATACCATTAATGTACCTAATAAGGTTATACCATATCAATTAAATGATGATGAGGTTATGTATTTATTAATTAATGAATCTAAATTTTATTATTCATGTCATTAAGAACAATCAAGAACACCTTCAAGCATAAGGTAAGGGATCCTCTCTCTCCCTTTTATTCAAGCATCTTCCCTATGTTGCACCCTTTTATTTTTAATACATAATGATGAGGTATGTTTTCACTCCTCCCACATACTTACCTTATGACTTACAAATAAAGGGATACCCCTTTACTTCTCATTAATCCCTCGCAAGAACACTCGTTATCATGCTGAAATGTTTGTAAGGGGTTTTCTCATCTCACTTTCAATTCTACTGGATTTCCATTGTTCACCTCTTATTTATTATATGTGGTATAGGTGTACTTTCATTTGATATATATTATCATGATTCTATTTATATTCATGGTATTCTGTGATTATTTTGGTGGTTATTAACTTTTGGTCATACGACTCAATTGAATACAACGTGGTAACGAGCTTTGTTTCAATTTTCACTTCATTGTGACTTGCTTAGTATTATGCACCTACTCTTTATTATGTAGTGTAATTACTGCACATTTGAGATAACTTTTAAATTGGAACTATATTCCATTTAAATTTACATATTCTCATATCATGGATATTATTATTTTCTAATTCGTATACCATCTTACATACGATATTTATTTTGAATGTTGTTTTGACTGTAGAATTATTTATGAATCTGTATCCTCTATTCTATACAGATAATGTAAAGTCATATTTCTCTTGTTTTGAGTTTATTTATAAATAATTATTTGTATACATAGGTGGTTGGGGCCTGTTACAGCCCCTCGATGCATCATTAGGTCTCATGAGACAATCATTTTGGCAACAAACCCTTCGAGTTTGTTTCCAAAAATCAGACGGGTTTCTACCCATAGAACTAAACCGTTTTAATGGTATTATGGTATCATATTCTAGATACATGACGTCAAATTAATAATAATTTTCTTTATTCATTATCATTTATTACTATCCATGATTTTTTTACTATGAAAAAATCTATGGATGCAGTTTCATTCTCAGTTTATTAATGAAATGAGTTTTTCATTTGTTCACTATGAAATTTTGATTATGTCAAATTATTTACAATTCAATTATTATTGATTCATAATTCCTCTATTTGTAACCCTTACTGATTATTTGTTCTCTCCCCTTTCATTGTTTACTTTCAACAAGTGATGAAGAGGAGATCATTTATTGAGTTCTTGTGGATGCAGTCTTTAGTTTTTGTTATGTATCATATTTTGTAACCTTTTCCAATGTAATTTGACTTACATATATGCATCTAGTTTCTTAAAGACTACTAAACTGATCATTCCTTCAGGATTTTCATTCCTTCTAACCATACCAATATAAAAAGTAATACACTGGATCCAGTCTAAAGGGGTCGGGGTTTTACAGTTGGTATCAGAGAAATTTTAGTAGCAAACTTGGAAACTATATTAGAAAACATAGATTAGGGAGAAAATCCCTAAGGTAGTATTTGAGGATGAATGTACAATAATTTCCTGGTATTTTGATAAGTAATAGATAATGTGAATATTTCTAGAAAATACATCCATGTCTGGATATGAGTAGGTAGAGGTGGCTCTGGAACAGATGTACCTAGGAGTGAAAGGTCTGACAAGGAGTTTCGGGCTCGACTTGGGGTATCATGGTACACAACAACGGGCCTTGATGAACTTTTGGTTACGACACTCCCGGGGGATATGCTTAGAATAATTCATATTTTATTTACAAGTCATTATGAAGGATTGAAATGTAAATTGTTCCTTAAATAAACCATTTTCTGATTATAGGATTATCCATGCGTAGAATCTCAATTTATGTTAAATATTTTGTTAGGTTAAGATTATACATTATGATTCATACCCTAATCTAGTGTGTTCCATTATTTAGAAATGGTGTCTAATAGAAGAAGGGGAATCAATACTCGTGGGTAAGGTAGGGATCTCCCCCACTGAGCAAGTCAACACAATCAATATTGGAGAAGATCATATCATGTCCATATTGGGACAACTTAATCAGGTTGTACAAATAACCATTCCACACCTGTGTTGGATCATTTCATGCAGCAGAATCCCCCATCTTTTAGTGGGACTACTAATCCAGTGGTTGCTGAGAAATGAATCAAGTCCCTTGAAAAGATATTTATGGCATTAATATGCAATGAAAATGAAAAGGTTGTACTCTCAGGATATCGTCTCAATGGATATGCTGATCAATGGTGGTCCTTGATTCAGAATACCACAGAGGAAGAAGAAATAAAAGATATATAATGGAAGAATCTTAAGGAAATATTCTTCGAAAAACATTTCCCTCGTGAGAAACGAACCGAAATGAAGAGGAAATTCCTTGGATTAAAGCAAAGGGAAGAAGACAGTGTTGCAGAGTATGAGGCTACCTTCACAAGGATATCTAGGTATATCTTAGATTACGTACGTGACTCGGCAGAAAATATTGATCATTTATTTGAAGGTCTTAAGATAAGTCTTTGAAGGGAACTGTCTTCTCAAACATTTTAATCGTATGATGAAATTGTATCAAGTGCCATCAAAACAGAGAAGGAATTTGCTAAATCAAATTTTTTCAAGGGAAACCAAGATAAAAAAGTGGTACCTTGATAACCAAGGGAAAGGTAAATTACCAAAGAAGAACAAGTGAATGAAGAAATTCCCATTATGCGAGAACTGTGGAAAGAATCATCTCGGGAAATGCTTGAAAGGCATGGGAGTCTGTTATAAGTGTGGATAAAAGGTTCATCTATCTCATTAATGCAAGGGGAAGAAACAATTTAATGATGTTCAATGATACAATTGTAGAGAGAGGGGATACTATGCAAATAAGTGTCCTAAGCAATAAGGAAACGTGCCTCAGAAAAAGCCAAGAGAGTAACTGATATCTTATGTGATTACAACTGTAGAATTTAAAGTTCATAATGATGTGGTGGGAGGTACTTTAATTGTTTCCTCAAACTTATACAACACTTTATTTGATTCTGGATCATCATATTCATTTATATATTCCTGGTTTTCCAAGAAAATTATACATGTACAATTTGATTTAATAAAGGAGTTATCAGTCAAAACTCCTAGGGGATGCATCATTAAAACAAAGGCATATCGACTAGTCCCCCTCATGACACATAAACATGATTTAGTTTATAACATTATCATCATAACATTGACTGAATTTGATATAATTATCAGTATGAATTTTCTGTCAAATTATGATGTGAGGATATATTGTAAGAAAAAGGAAGTTACAATTTTTGAAAATGGTGTAGAATCTCTTTTCTTTATAGCAGAGACCTCGCCATCTGATTCTTATCTAGACCCACCCCCAGTAGCTATGTTAAATGAAATTCTTAGAGAGGAAGAGAACCCAATATATATGGGTAAGGAAAGAAATATTCAAATTCAAAATGTGCACATAGTGCAAGAATACGTTGATGTATTTTCAGAGGATTTACCTGGACATCCTCCATAGTAGTAAGTTGAGTTCTCTATTGATTTAATTCTTGGTGAAAGACCTATATCAAATACTCCCTATAGAATGGCCACCGTGGAATTAATGGATCTAAATAAATAACTAGAGTAATTGAGTGAAAAGAGATTTATTCGACCTAGTGTTTCTCTATGGGGAGCCCCTGTCCTCTTTGTCAAGAAGAAAGATGGATCCATGAGGCTATGAATTGATTATAGGGAAATAAATGCTATTAAAATAAAGAATAATTATCCTCTGCCCCGTATTAATGATTTATTTGATCAATTTCATGGATCTCAATACTTTTCGAAGATCGACCTTCGATCCGGATATCATCATCTACGTGTGAGGAAGGAAGATATTCCTAAGATAGCATTTTGACCTAGGTATGGGTGTTACGAGTTTACAATGATGCCTTTTGGATAGAAAAATGCACCCTCTTTTTTCATGGATTTAATGAATAGAGTTTTCAAGGAATATCTTGATAACTTTGTTATGGTATTCATCGATGATATCCTGATATACTCAAAAATCTATGAAGACCATGAGAATCACTTGCGGATTATTATGAAAACTCTTAGAAGAAACAAATTATATGGGAAGTTTAGCAAGTAAGAATTATGGCTTCAATCGGTTTCTTTTAGGCCATATTGTCTCTAAGGATGGAATCCTAGTTGATCCTGCAAAGACAAAGGCAATCCAAGAATGGCCCATGCCAAAAAACATAACCGAAGTACGCAGTTTTATTGGCTTAGCATATTACTATTGGCGTTTCTTTCAAAATTTTACCCAACTGGATAACGCGCTAAACAAGCTCACACATAAAGGAGCTAAGTTTGTGTGGAAAAAATAATGTACAGAATACTTTGAAGATTTGAAAATAATACTGATCAATGCTCCAATTTTGACTCTTCCATCTGGAAATGATGGATTCGTAATATACATCAATGCATCAAAGAATGGACTAGGTAGTGTCCTTATGAAAAATGATAAAGTTATTTCTTATGCATCAAGACAGTTGAATACTCCAAAGAAAAATTATCTAACTCATGATCTTGAGTTAGCAGCTGTAATATTTTCTTTGAAAATATGGAGACATTATATTTATGGTGAAAAATATGAGATATACATAGATCACAAGAGTTTGAAATACATTTTCACACAGAAAGAACTCAACATGAGGAAAAGGAGATGGCTCGAGTTACTCAAAGATTATGATTGTTCAATAAACTACCACCCAGTAAAGGAAAATGAGGTGGAATATGCATTTAGTAGGAAAGATCGTGGAATCCTAACCCAAATAAGGATTGAAATAGATCCTATATTCATGGATCTATTGAAGATGGGTATGGGAATTGTTAAGGAAGGGTAAACATCTTTCCTATTTCAAATGATTTATAAAACATCTTTACTAGAGAAGATAAAAATCTCTCAATCTGGTGATGAGAATCTGCAGAAGAAAATTAATGTTGTCAAGGATAGGATATTGGAAGACTTCATATATGAAAAAGGAGTTCTAAAATTTTGGAAGAGGTTATGTATACCATCAATACCTGAGCTAAAATGGGGACTATGAGATGATGATCATAGCTCAAATTTCTCTATACACTCAGGTAGCACAAAGATGTATAGAGATCTAAAGGAACATTTTTTTTTTGGGATAATATGAAACGGGAAATTGTTGATTATGTGTCAAGGTACCTAGTTTTTCAAAAAGTGAAGGTAGAGAGACAACATCCTAGAGGGGTTATGTGACCTCAACCTATTTCTATGTGGAATTGGGATGACATTATGAAGGATTTTTTCACTGGACTACTGAGGAATCCTAGAAGGAATGATGAAATATGGGTAATTATTGATCGTCTCACAAAATCTGCACATTTCCTTGTAATAAGGGAGGATTTACCACTTGAGCTCCTAGAAAGACTTTATATTATTGAAGTTGTAAGACTTAATGGTGCACCTCTATCAATTGTGTCTGATCGAGATCCCCGGTTTACATCAAAATTCTGGAAAAGTCTCTAGAAGGCTTTGAATATTGAGCTTCGTATGAGTACTACTTATCACCCCCAAATCGATGGATAGTCTAAAAGGACTATTAAAATTCTAAAAGACATTCTGAGATCATGATCTCTTGACTTTCAAGGTATGTGGGATCAATACTTTCCTTTGGTGGGATTTTCTTACAACAATAGTTTCCATTCTAGTATTCAAAGGGCTCCATTTGAAGCATTATATGCAAAGAGATATCGAACTCCAACTTGTTGGGATGAAGTTGGTGAGAGGAAACTTATAGGCCCAGAACTTATTAAAGAGACCATGGTAAATTTGAAGACAATCCAAGCCCATAGTAAAGCATCCCAAAGTAGGTAGAAGAGTTATACTGACAACTGAAGAAAGGATTTAGAATTCCAAGTAGGATATCATGTCTTTCTGAAAGTATCTCCATAGAAGGGTGTCTTAAGGTTCGGTAAGAAAGGGAAACTGATCCCCAGGTACATCGGACCATTTGAAATTCTGGAAATAATGAGAGTACTAGCTTACCATTTAGCAATGCCGCCAAGTCTCTCCAAAGTTCATGATGTGTTCCATGTGTCATTGTTGAAGAAATACATGCTAGACCCAATGCATGTACTCACCTATGAAGAAATAGAACTGGAACCTGATTTATCATACCGTGAAGAGCCTATCGGGATTCTTGACACAAGGGAGAAAGTATTGAAAAATCGGAAAAATCATCTAGTAAAGGTTATTGGAGAAACCATAATATGGAGAAAGCAACATGGGAACCTAAGGATGTTATTTAGAAGAACCACCCACATCTTTTTGGTCAGATTTATACATAAAATTTTGAGGACGAAATTTCTGAAGGATGGAATAATATAGCACCCCAAACATTTTATGGTATGTTTCTATTAAATACACTATATTAATTAGATATCCTATATTTCAAGAATCACTGAGTCTCTATGGAACAAAATATGGCTACATATAGGACATAGTCATAACCTAGCCATTAAACATAAAGTTTCCAGCTCTGTGATTTGAATTTTAAAAAACTGACATACACGGTTGTGTTCAAGATGGTATTTAGAGTCTGATAGAATTAACTTAATTTTTAGTGATTAGTAACCTACCCTTATGAATAGTAACCTGCCCTTATGAATAGTAAATTACCCTTATGAATAGTAATAGGACTCTTATGAATGGTATCCATGCCCTTGAGTGTATAAATTAATTTAGGCGCCTTAAAAATGAAGATGGATATTTTAAGTGTTTATATATTTCTATTAAATAATGATTTAATTAAATATTTAATTAATCATATTTAGAAAATTATTTTTGAAAAATGGACTTAATTTTTGGATTCTACATGTCGAAAAATGGACTTAATTTTTGGATTCTACATGTCGAAAAATGGTTAGGGTTAATTTTGGGAATTTTTCTAAAATACTTGAATTTTTTGTGAATAGTAAAATACATTAATTTACCGTATAAATACATTATAATTTAAATTAACTATTCCTAGCATCATGAGTGATGTAAGCACCCAAATCTAGAACTCACATGAATATATTACTATTCTTGGTCATGGAATACTCACTATTTCTTGTCTTGAGAGGAAATACTATATTAATGATTATAATATTAAGAAAACTCCTCTCCCCTCAACTATATAAACCACCCCTCACCCCCTCTTCCTCCCACACCACTCAAGATTCAATATTTTCCTAAATTCTGAAAAATACTCTTCCCAAGCCCTCTCCCCACGTCCAAAACCTACTGGTATCACCAAAACGCCAAAAACAAAGGCCTTAAGGAGTTTCTCAAGGAGGAGTACTCAAGAGGTGAACCTCTCTTCCTTTTTCTTTCAATTCTTTTTACAAGTTCCATTATTTTGTTCTCTATTCTCACCTTAACTCATCAAAATTCCATGATAATTACATTAACATACATGTACTAGGTTTTCATTATTCTAATGGAATATTTCATCATAATCTCTTTTCTTCCTTTCCTTTTATACAATAAATGAAAACACTATCTGATATGTGTTAATTTATCACACTCAAGGAAGACAGGTTTTCAATTTGCATTACTATCTTTAATACTGGTCATGAAACATTTTTCAATGGTTTAACTAGATCATAATATATGTATTTTATCTTTTTTAATGTTCTGGAATCCTTACACACTCATAATATGGAATAATAATACAAAACAAGTTTATTGTGCACAAAACCGCCGAGCTAAATCCAAGCGTTTATCAATAACTTTTAACTAATGATTCATCCTCAAGTATATAACCCAGAATAATTATAAGATCATTTATATCTCTTTAATGTCACTAATACTATATATATATTAGCAATTCTGGATGTTTAACCACATTTCAAATGAACTTCCATTCATAAATACAAGTAAAGAGATCATGAAAACCAAGGAAGAAAATGCTTCCAAAACAATAAAATTGAATATCTTGAACCCATCAAAAATACCATTAATGAACCTAATAAGGTTATACCATATCAACTACATGATGATGAGGTTATGTAATTATTAATTAATGAAGCTAAATTTTATTATTCAGGTCGTTAAGAACAATCAAGAACACCTTTGAGAATAAGGTAAGGGATCCTCTCTCTCCCTTTTATTCAAGCATCATCCCTATGTTGTGCCCTTTTATTTTTAATACCTAATGATGAGGTATGTTTTCATACCTCCCCCATACTTACCTTATGACATATAAATAAAGGGATACCCCCTTTACCTCTCATTAATCCCTCACAAGAGCACTCGTTACCATGCCAAAATGTTTGTTAGGGGTTTTCTCATCTCACTTTCAATTATATGGGATTTCCATTGTTCACCTCTTATTTATTATATGTGTTATAGTTTTAATGACATTTTATATATGTTATCATTATTATCTTTCTATTCATAGTATTCTGTGATTCTTTTGGTGGTTATTAACTTTTGGTCATACGACTCAATTGAATACAACGTGGTAACGAGCTTTGTTTCAATTTTCACTAAGTTGCGACTTGCTTAGTATTGTGCACCTACTCTTTCTTATATAGTGTACTTACTGCCCATTTGAGAAAAAATTTCAATTGAAACTATATTCCATTTAAATTTTCATATTCTCATATCATGGATATTATTATTGTCTAAGTCGTATACCATCTTACATATGGTATTTATTTTGAATGTTGTTTTGACTATGGAATTATTTATGAATCTGTATCCTCTATTCTATATGTATAATTTAAATTCATATTTATCTTGTGTTGAATTTATGTATAAAGAATGATTTGGATGCATAGGTGGTTGGGGCCCGCTACAGCCCCTCGATTCATCCGTAGGTCTCATGAGACAATCAGTTTGGCAACAAACCCTTCGAGTTTGTTTCCAAAAATCAGACAGGTTTCTACCCATAAAACTAAACTGTTTTTAACGGTATTATGGTATCATATTCCAGATACATGATGTCCAATTAATAAGAATTCTCTTTATTTATTATCAGTTATTACTATCCATGAGGTTTTCACTATGACAAAATCTATGGATGCAATTTCATTCTCGGTTTATTAATGGAGTGAGTTTTTTATTTGTTCACCATGTCATTTTGATTATGTCAAATTGTTTACAATTCATTTATTATTGATTCATGATTCTTCTATTTTTAACCCTTACTGATCATTTGAGCCCATCCCTTTCATTGTTTACTTTCAATAGGTGACGAAGAGGAGATCATTTATTGAGTTCTTGTGGATGCAGTCTTTATTTTTTGTTATGTATTATATTTTGTAACCTTTTCCAATGTGATTTGAGTTATGTCTATGTATATAGTTTCTTCAATACTATTAAACTAATCATTCCTTCGGGATTTTCATTCCTTATAACCATGCCAATATAATAAGTAATGCACCAACTCCATTCTAGAGGGGTCGGGGTGTTACACTCCAGTTGTTATATTCCTATTAGTCTTATACTATTTACTTATTTTGTTGGTATTACTGCTTCTGATATTGTTTAATTTTTGTTATTCCTCTATGTATACTCTTATAATGAGGTAATATTTTCCCCATTATCATACCTTGGCCCTCACTATTAGTTGTAAGCTTCTAGCGTTTGTGTAAATGCGCTTGAGGTCATGTGACCAACTGGGTATGGGGAACCTTTGGGTAGCACCTGGAACCGGGACGTTACAGTATAGCCCCTTTTGTTGAAGAAAAAACAAGAAGATAGATATGGAAAGATAGTGTCTGAGAAATGACCACTGTCCTTATCAAGAATGATCAAGGTCAAGTTTTTTCTTAATCTTAATTCCAATTCTGTGTTCTTATTCCTGCAAGGCATTCCAATCAACTCCTCAAACGCGTTTGTGGCTATGACCCATGGAATATCATTTTGTTAGTCCTTCCGCTTGATAGAGTATGCTTGCAATGTCAGAACTATCCATTCAGGATCCTATGGTTTCATATCCTTCTTCGTAGTATCCCAATTCTCATGACCACGTCATCTACCATGATTTTTCAAGTGACGAACCCATCTCCAAGACTTATCTTGCTTCAAAGTCCATTCTTTTTCATCCCTTTTTAATTCATATTTGATCTTATGCATATGATTTTTGTCCTTTTCATTCTCAATG
Source organism: Viscum album (assembly GCA_963277665.1). NCBI lineage: Eukaryota > Viridiplantae > Streptophyta > Magnoliopsida > Santalales > Viscaceae > Viscum > Viscum album. The sequence goes on along the minus strand of OY728160.1, from coordinate 368,672,047 downwards.
TCAGCAGGTGAGGTTTGTTCCACAGTCATACCTTGAGTTGTGGTCACCTTACTATCATGTACCTGTAAGGAGGTTTCCTCTATGTTGAAAACCATTTCCCTTTGATCGTTTCTCCCACTATGAAGAATCCCTTGCATTTTTTCATATGTCATTTCCTCAGTAGCCACTTCTTTAGTCACAAGCACTCCATAATAATTGTGAGTTGGCACCATAGCCATGCTATGTGTACCATCATGCTCATTTTGTAAATGAGCAGAAATATTAGAAGTGAGTAATACAGGTCTGATAAAGCCTTCATCAGGAACTTTTCCATCACTATCCTTATGAGTTCAATTGAGTTATAAAGTTTAACTAATAGAAATTGATGCAACATCCTTATTATTCATAGAAATTTCAGCATAATTCTTGAATTGATTCATCCTAAAAGAGGTATCATGTTTACCTGAGAGATATTTGACATGTATATGAGCCTAGTTTCCATTTCGATGTTTTGTTCGTGAGGGGGTCTCAGAATCCAATTATTGTTTTCCCTTTAGATTGTTTGAAGAAATCATTTGCTCATCTAGAATCCTCTGATCTACAAATTCTTATGTAGCTGACTCCTTAGTAGAATTTATATCCATTTTTTCCTCATCTTCTACCACTTGATCCCACGTTTTGACAAAATATTTCTTCTTTATCTTGGAAAGTTTCACACCAATAGGGGTCACCTTACTTCCTACCTCAAGTACAACTTGATTATCCAGTCCCTCTTCCTTCTTTGAAGATCCAGGGATTTCTTTTTTAACACTAATAAAACATACCTTTATCAGTGCTTTTTAAAAATCATTGATAAAATTATTCCCTTAATGTTATAAAAATAACCCTAATAGTATCCTTTCATCATGCCTTCAAAGATTTTATAGATCTTTATTATTGTTGTTTCCACCATCACTCCCTACCCCAGCACTATTTCTCCCTCCCTTATCCTTTGTCTTCACTATCTTTGTCACTCCCTACCTTTTCTTCATCTCTCCCACCACCTGTACTCCTTGTACTTCTATTTTCTCTCCCTTCCAGTGTCACTCCATGCCTTCATTGCTCCCTACTATTATTTCTTCCTTACGATGTCGCTCCTTGATAGGTAAGCCTTGTTTATTTCACCCCCATTCTATAATTTTTAGTTATATTTATTTCCATTTGGCTTATTCCACTCTTATAAAAACCCTAAGATAAGGTATTTATTATTTTTTCTTCAGTTATTGAGGTTAAGGTTTTCATACCATGTCTTAGGTCTTGTTTTACCCGTTTACAAAGGTTTCATTCCAACCTCACATGGTTTGATGTAGGTGGTTCCATGCCTTTAATTTTTATTCAAAAAATATATATGAATGATCTTACTAAATTTTTATCCTCTAAAATAATGAATTCCATAATGGTTTAGAGTTGGTTACCAAAATAATCACCAAGTGGAGTAATTTTATTCTTTATTTTTAAAGATAATTGGTGTGTGTCATATTTCTGGTAAAATTAAATAATTTTTTTTCATGTAGATTTTGATTGTCCAATTAATGTTTTAAATTTATAATACTTCCATGTGATTTTGTTATGGTCTTTAAGAGATTATTTGTCTGGTTTCCTATTTTATATGGTTTTCAGTGTGTTTCTTTTATTTAATCCCTTGTTTCAATAAATGAATATAATTGTATTTCCTTTTTAATCTCATTGGTGATTCCTATGAACACATACACACAGGTTTATTAGGGAATCCCCTCAGGTATATCATGGGTCATGCCTGAATTTCAAGAGAATATTTATTGTGGTTAAATCTTATTTATTAGGAATAATCACCATGGACAATTGAATTTATGAACCATAATTTTGAGCTCTGTTTATCCTATATTTGAATTTATGGACTATTCTTCATTGATTTGTGATGGTTTATGTATAGGTCTAGTGTTGTTTCTTTGTGGTCACTTAATATTACATAGCTTTAAATGATTGTTGTTTTAAAAGTGTTTAATTATTATACTTATGCCTATATGAGTTCTTGTGAGGGATAAATGGTGTTTTACTAGTGTTTTTGTCCCTTGTTATAGAATGATATTCAATAAAAAGTGTTTGGGAAAATGCATAAATGGGTATTTTTTAAATAATTAATTTAGTTTTAAAATCATTGATAATAATCGACTTGATGTTTTAAAAATTATTCTTATGTTAGTTGGATTTCAAACCAAGATTTTGGGTGATTTGAAAGTGTTAAAAATGTTGGAAAATGTTGTTTTATTTTTAAAGTGGTGATTTAACCCTTGTGATCTACATTTAAAACCACATTTTTAGCCTTAGTTATTTTTTATATAAACATTTTGGGGTGTTTAAAGCTTTTAATATTTCCAAATGAGATGGATTATTTCAAAAGGGTGTGTTTTACCATGTGTATTGGATTTTGAAACTTATTGTGTCCTTGAATTTTTTTCAATGGAAGTTTAAAGGGTGGTGTGAATTCCCATTTTAGTTTCAAATGTATTTTGATAAAATTGTTCTAAAGTGTAGATTGGGATGAATTTTATAAATGATAAAATGGATTGGTATTACAAGAATGTTTTGAAAAGAAAAGTCCCATTTTAAATTTTATAAAAAATGATTTTTTATAAAATGTGTGATACCCTCTTAAGCCCCTTTGATTTTTGTATAACCATTGTAACTTTTGATCCCATGTGGGGATGTTTATTATTGACTACCTAGTTTGATGAGACTTCTGGGGGTGTGGATAGGTTTATTAGTGATGACCTAGTTTCCTTATCTCTAATTTAAATCCTTTTATTAATACAGCCTAGTGAAGATGCCCATGAAACTAAAATCCTTTTTATGATCGTTTAGGGGTTCTATCTCTTTGGTTCTATTATATCCCCTAGCATTTATATTATTGTTTGGAACATAATTTATTCTCATTTTTTCCATGTTGTGGGACTTGAAATAGTGATTGTTGATCATGTGCTTTCTTCCTTCTTTGTATAGTATTCTTTTCAGATTTTTTGAAAAGGGACTGTGAAAGGTTTTTAAACAAGGAAAAAATGAAAGCATGATTTTAAAGTGTTTTCAAACTATTTTAATAATTTGTTTAAAAATTGTTCTCAAATGAGAAAATTTAGAATTTTTTGTATTTGAAACTCTAAGATTGTGTGAGTTTTGAAAATGGAGTTTTAGTCCACCATGCCTAGTTTTATAGAAATGGTTGGTTTTTAAAAATGTTTTAGAAAACTGTATGATAATTAGAAACCTCTTTGAGTTTTGAAATGTATATTTTAAAAATGGTCATTTATGAAATAGTTTTAAGTCAGATTTTAAAAAATTTATTTGAACAAGAGGTATTGGTCGAAGAAAAATGTTTTCTAAATGATTGTTTTTATTTAATGAAAATATTAAAAAAGAGTTTTAACACACTTTTTTGTGTTCCTACTTATTTGGTAAAACTTTATAGAAAATGTTTATTTTTATAATGTATTTAAAATTATATTTTTAAAGATGAAATATGAAATTTATCTCTTATATTTAGTAGGTTGTGGTGACCTATTGTACTTTTGATCATGCCTATATTTTATAGGTTTAGGTTTTTTCTAGCTTGTTTCTCTTCCTTTGAATCTTCTGAGAGGGATATATGGTTTGATAATGACCCTATTTGAACATATTTTGTGTATTTATTTTGTTAAATATTAATATTACTGAATAAAATTTGATAGATATGGATAAAGAATGGATGGATTTCAATCGTATGACAAAATATTGTGAAGATGGAGCGAAAGTGTTTATCAAGTTTGAAAAAGATCATGAATATTACCCTTATCAAATCCTTTGTCTATGTTTACATTTTTTTTTATTCAAGACTAATTAGTCTATAGGAGTTAGAAGAACACTTGATCTATCCTGAAATTGATTAAAGTTATAAATTTTAGAATAAACACAGGGAAAAAGAGAATGTATCTAGTGACTAGGATAGCACTGCATTTTATAGATCATATAATATGATTACAAGTGTGGACAATGAAGCAGACTGTATTGAGGATGTGATTAAAAGTGTAAATGATGATGAAGATCGTATTGGGAAAATGACAAGGATAGTTTAATATGAACTTCATGGTTGTTTAAAATTGTTTGAGATGTTAAAGAGTTGTGAAAAGACACCATTGTATGCTAGTTGCACTAAATATATAGCATTGTCAGTTGTACTGAAGCTGTATAATTTGAAAGAAAGCAATGGATAGAGTGAATCCAATTTTACTGAACTACTTGCTCTCTTAAATGATATACTCCCAGAAGATAATGAGCTCCATATCCAAACATAAGACACCAAATGAATGTTAAATTAAATGGGTATGATCTCTAAAAGAATACATGTCTACTCAAATGACTGTATACTATTTCACAAGGATAGAAAAACACTTAAATATTGCCTAAAGTGCGGTGCTTATCGATAAAAGAAAGATGAATCAGACTCTACAAAATTTATATGGTACTTTCAAATAATTCAAAGGTTTAGGCACCTATATGAAAGTGAGGAGACAGTAGAGAAATTAACATGGCACACAGATACAATAAATAAGATGAGAAACTTCATCACTCAGTAGACTATACTCGGTGGAAGAAAATTGATCGTGAGTATCCTGAATTTGGAAACGAGATGAGAAATCTTCATCTTGTGTTATCTACAGATGGAGAGAATCCTTTTGGTTTTCAAAGTATCACTCAAATTACAAGTCTGGTTATATTGGTAAATTATAATTTTCCACCGTGGTTATGCATGAAATGAAAATATATCATGTTATCTATTCTTATATTAGGACCAAAATAACTAGGTGATGGTATGGATGTTTATTTGGATCCATTAATCGAGTATTTGAAATTATTGTGGGATTTAGGTGTTATGTTGTATGACACTTTCCAGAATGAATATTTCACATTGAGAGACATATTGTAGGGGATGATAAATGAATTTCCTACTTATGAAAATTTTTCAGGATATAGCATTAAAGGAACTCAAGGGTGTTCTATTTGTGAATAAGGTACACAATCAATTAGGTTGAAACATTCATCAAAGACTGTGTTTCTATGACATCACTTATTTCTACCTTGATAACATAAGTACCAATCTTGGAGGACATTATTTGATGGAATTTTAGAATAACTTACAAAATAATCTCCACTAATAGGTGATCAACTATTTGAGAAAGTAAAATATGTGGACACTACTTTTGGTAAACTGTTTTTGAAAAACCATATGAAAAATGGTTTGGAAAAGAGATCAGTTTTTTTTACTTACCATACTATAATTTTATATACGTTATACATTTTATTGATGTTATGCATGTTGAAAAAAAAGTATGTGATAGTGTAATTGGAACATTACTAAATGCACCCAACAAAACAAATGATTGAATTAAGTCTAGGTTAGACATGTTTTATATGAGAATATGAGAAGAGTTGGTGCAAATGAAGGGTGAAAAATGAAATTTTATTCTTCCAAATTCTTACACTCTTTCTAGGAAATAGAGATATTAGTTTTGAAATTTTTTGAATGATGTAAAGGTTTATAAGGGGTATTTATCAAATATCAATAATATCGTGTCAATGAACAATTTAAAGTTAAAGGGTTTGAAATCACATGACTGCCATGTTTTGATGCAAGATCTAATTACTATAGATTTATGTTGCATTTTTTCCAAGAATTTCCATCATAAATTAACTAGGATTTGTTTATTTTTCAAATATATATGTAGAAAAGTTATATACCCAATGAAATTGTTGACTATTTAAAGACAAATTGGCGTCATATTATGTGAATTGGAAATTTTATTCCTTCTAGCATTCTTTGATATGATAGTTCACTTGATGGTTCACTTAGTGAGATATATTTGACTCTGTGGTCCTATACACTTTATATGGATGTACCCCACTAAATGGTATATGGATATTTTTAAAGGGTATGTCAAAAATTGAAGTCGTCCATAGGGTTATATTATATAGCGATATATTATTGAGGAAGTCATTAAATTCTATATCGACTACTTGTCCGGTGTGGAAAGAATTATTCTATAGAAATCTCATCACACTGGGTAGCTTGCGAGTTAAGGAATTTCTAAAAAAATGTTTTCATAGTCAATATTATAGATCAAGAGCATTCCCACCATTACATTTTGTATAACGTTTTGGAGGTTTACCTATATGTTGAAACCCAAAAAGAAATTATTAGGCATTTGAATCCATTAAAGGATGAAATATGGATATAAAATACACATAATCAATAGTTTATAGGATGGTTTCAAGACCATATTTTTAAGGATTCATATGAAAATACAGATTCAATTTCAGAACGACTTTGATGGAAAGTCATGGGACCAAGTGTGTATATATTATCTTACAATGGTTATGTAATTATTGGTTATACATTCTGTACAAATGAACATGATGAAGATATAACCATGTAAAATAGTGGATTTAAACTTATGGATAAAGTGATGCATGTTTCTGGTATTGAGGATAGAAATCCAATTTATGTGAATATGTCATACTTTGGCATCATAAAACAAATATGAGAGTTGAATTATACAACATTCCAAGTGTTGATTTTTTTAATGAAAGTAGGTAGATAATAGAAGTGCTATTAAAATAGATTAATTGAGATTTGTGAAAGTGTATTTCAATAATAAAGGGTACAAATATGAACCATTTATAATGAAATCACAATAATAATAGGTATTTTATGTTCCAAATCCTGCAAATCGAAAGTGGTTAATGGTTTTATATCAACTAAACCCACTAAAGGGTTAGATAAAATTTCAACTGAGGATGACCCTTTAATTGGTACATCACAATCATTTCACAGTGGTACCAATGTATATGTAATTTTTTATGTTATAGGAGACCACAATAAAGGGATTTTGATAGTCGATAGAGGGGTTAAACCCTTAAAGCCTTTAAAAAAAGAGTTCAATAATTATGTTATATATTTTTTTAATATAAATTGTGTTACCTCATGTTATTATTTTTCTATTACTATATTTATGTAATATAAATTAAATGTTAAACCACTTCTATATAAAATGACTTCTACATGTGTTGGTGCTCCCAATCCTGATGAAAAATAGGTCTCTCAACCTGATTATGCTTGCAGTGCAAAGAAACAATGCCCTTTTGCATGTGTTGGTGCTCCCAATCCGAAGGAACAAAAGGTTTCTCAACCTATTGTTACTCCCAATGTAGAGGTAGAAAGACCTTATTAACATGTTTATTCTACCAATCTAGAAGAAAAATATATTGATGATATTGAATCTGAGGAAATGGTAGGTGACGAAGGACCGATGATGCAGAAAAAAAGGAGTGTCGTAGTTTGATGGTGTTAGAAAAAATCATTAAGGAAAAAAACCAAGGCATCAAATATGAGGTCGGATGGAATTCACACATCCATCATGTTAATCCCAACAAGTCCATGTTCAGTAGGTATTTTTTCATGATTTTATTTACCAAAATCTGATATACTATGTTAATTATGACTAAATACATTTCATATTATTGGTAGGCATATATATCTAAACAAATTGAAGGTATTTCCCCATGAAAAATAAATTGGAATCGATAGTCCTCATGCCACCTCTATAGAACAAAAAAAATAGAATCCAAAAAATGGATGAAATAGTGGAAAACCTGTTCAAATCGTTTGAAAGAAAACTTATGGATGACATAATCTTCTTAATACCAACGATGTAGGGGTAAAACTATACAATTTAATCATATTAAATATATTTTCATTTCTTTTATTACTTATTATTTTTTGAGTTTTAGGAAACATTGTATGCTCATTACGGTCAATTTGGATACTCTAAATAATTATTTCCTGGATTCACTACATGGATACCCAACAAACCGACCACACATTATGGCATTTGTCAATGAGTAATACACTACATACAATGTTTTAGAACTAAACTTCAAGTTATATAATTTATATTATGTTTTAATGAGGATTCTGTTATGATAGGGTGGTGTATCAATATCATAAAAAATAAGGAATGAAGACAGGGGATGAGTATAAGGATCCTGGTAAGTTCTACAATTAGAAAAGTATTAGGGTATATATAATAATATTTCACTATCAAAACACATATAAAAATAGATTACTTATTTTTATCAATGTTTCTGTAGTGTCTAAAATAAACAAATGGAAAATATTTTTGTTATTATGTTTTTAAATTTATGAGAGATATCATATTCCATCAACAAACTAGTATCCCTGAAGAGGTATTTTCGAAGATAATTACTATTTCATTTAAAATATTTATTAATACATTATGTATTTATATTTTTCAGTACTACTATGACTATCTAAAAGACTCATATTCATAATATGATATATATATTCTTAAAAATGAATGGGCAGCATACCTGATGGAAGAATGTACACAAATAGCATGAATATGTGACTTCCATAGAAGTAGTGGATTATTTAATATTTTTGTTTAATTTAATTATTTTTAGTATTACTTACATACGAACTGTTTTCTTATATATTTATATTCCTTTGTTTTAGTTGAGGTGGTTTGTTCAAAACTGCTTATTCTCATGAGAGATTTTACTTTGAGGTTGCAACTGAGATGATGATAAAAAGGAAATGGGTAAACAATGTATACAACCATTATGAAAAGTTGAATCCTTAATATTATTTAATTATTATTTTTTATAATTTTATTTACTATTTTTAAGTTAATTTCCTTATCATTTTTATCTAATACTTATTTAGTTTTTTCACAGAACTTTACGATTTCCATTGCTTTTTTTGTTGAGATACCAAAACTGCATAGAGTTGATGTTCTAAGCATAAAAACCTTTCTTGTTTAAATATATAAGAGTAGATGAATCTCATTTTCTAATTTTAGTGACTTCTTATGGTATTATGGGCACATGACCTTCCTCTACTCTTTTGACTTTCAACGATGAGAATGGTTTTTCTATTAAGAAAATTGATTCAATATGTAGTGTTAATATTTTGACAAATAAAGAAAATAAAAATCATGATATAATTGGTGGTTAAGGTTTTTATTGAGACTTTGGTACTTTTAGGAATCATCCACACCTCAATCCAACACACGGTGTGACTGATATGACTTCAAGTTCTTCTTTCTATTTAAAATTGACATAAATTTTAGTAAAAAGGACAACCGACATACTCAAAACCAATCAAACATGTTCAGAATGTTTTTATGATTTAAGAAAATGGTACATAAGTTATTTTTGATATGTAAGAATCAACTACACCTCAATATGATGTATATTGTGACTGGTATGACTAAAAGTGTGTCTATTTATTTAAAATTGATATTAATTTTAGTAAAAAGAAAAGGTGACATAATAAAAACTAAGAAAATGCATTTGTATTGTTTTGATGATTTATTAAAATGATTAATAAGTCGTTTTTTATGTGTAGGGATCAACCTCACCTCAATCTAATGCATGGTGTGACCGGTATAACTCTAAGTGTGTCTATTCATTTAAAATTGAAATTATTTTTTGTAAAAAGAATAAGTTACATAATGAAATCCAAGAAAATTCATTAATATTGTTTTTATACTTTATTAAAATGATTTATAAGTCATTTGTGACATGTATGAATCAACCACACCTCAATATGATGCACGATGTGACCAGTATGACTAAAAGTGTGTCTATTTATTTAAAATTAACATTAATTTTATTAAAAAGAACAAGTGACATATTGAAAACTGAGAAAACACATCCATATTATTTTAATAATTTAGAAAAATGATCCATAAGTAATTTTTTATGTGTATGAATCAAACTAACCTCAATATGACACATAGTGTTACCACTATAACTCTAAGTGTGTCTATTTATTTAAAATTGGCATTAATTTTAATAAAAAGAACAAGTGACATAATGAAAATCAAGAAAACGCATTTGGATTGTTTTTATACTTTATTAAAATGATACATAAGTAATTTATAATGTGTATGAATCAACCACACCTCAATATGATTCATGATGTGACCATTTTTATTAAAAGTGTGTCTATTTATTTAAAATTGACATTAATTTTAGTAAAAAGAACATGTGGCAAACTAAAAACCAAGAAAACACATTTGTATTGTTTTTATAATTTAGGAAAATGATTCATAATTCATTTATCACTTGTAGTAATCAACCTCACCTCAATATGAATCATGGTGTGAATACTATAACTCTAAGTGTGTATTTTTTTAAAAATTGACATTAATTTTAGTAAAAAGAACAAGTGACATACTGAAAACTGATCAAATGAATTCATATTACTTTAATACTTTAGGAAAAAGATACATAAGTAATTTATGACATGTAGGAATAAACTCCACATCAATATGATTCATGGTGTGACTGATATAATTCTAAGTGTGATTTTATTTAAAATTGACATTAATTTTAGTAAAAAGAACAAGTGACCTACTAAAAACTGAGAAAATACATTCAGATTGATTTGATACTTTATAAAGATTATCTATAAGTAATTTTTTATGTTTAAGAATAAACTAAACCTCAATATGATGCATGAAATGACCGGTATAACTAAAAGTGTGCGTATTTAGTTAAAATTGACATTAATTTTAGTAAAAAGAACAAGTGACAGACTCAAAACCAATAAAACCTATTCATATTGTTTTGATACTTTAGGAAAATGGTAAATAAGTTATTTTTGGCATGTATTAGTCACCCTCGCCTTAATATGATGCATGGTGTGACCAGTATGACTAAAAGTGAGTCTATTTATTTAAAATTGACATTAATTTTAGTAAAAAAAACAAGTGACATACTGAAAACTGAGCAAACACATTTGGATTGTTTCGATACTTTAAGAAAAAAATTCATAAGTCATTTTTGATGTGTAGGAATCAACTTCACCTTAATTTTATTCACAGTATGACCACTATAACTCTATGTGTGTCTATTTATTTAAAATTAACATTAATTTTAGTAAAAAAACAAGTGACATACTGAAAATTGAGAAAACGCATTTGGATTGTTTTGATACTTTAGGAAAATGATACATAAGTCATTTATAATGTGTAAAAATCAACCTCACATCAATCTGATGCATGGTGTGACTGGTATGACTAAAAGTGTCTATTATCAGTTTAAAATTGACATTTTAGTTAAAAACATGTCAACCACTTAAAATAAGAAAACACACTTTGGTTATCTTCATAATTTAGGATAGTGATTCATAAGTAATTTTCGATATGTATTAAGTAGTATCAAATTAAACTAATTCACAATGCAATGTTATGACTCAAAGTGTGTGTTTCCAATTTAAAATGATATTTTAGTAAAAAACACAATTGACATAATAAAAACCGAGCAAATTCCTTTGGATTGTTTTGATAATTTAGGAAAATGATCCATAAGTAATTTTTGACAGGTAGGAATCAGTCTTACCTTAGTCCAATGCATGATGTGATTGGTATAACTCCAATTGTTTCATTATTTAAAGTTGAAATTAATTTTAGTAAAAATAAAAAGTGACATACTCAAAATAAAGCAAACACATTCAGATTGTTTTGATACTTTAGGAAAATTATCCATAACTTGTGATGTGTGGGAATCAACCTCACCTCAATAAAATGAACATTATGACCAGTATAACTCCAAGTGTTTCATTTTTTATTAATGTATTATTTTATATTAATGTTTAATTTATTTCTTTATAGTATTACTAACATAAGATTTGTTTTCTTATATAGGTAGATTCTTTTTCTCAAGTTGAGATGATTTTTTCGGCAAATGATACCATGGGTAGAAAATTTTTAGGGGATCACGGGCATCAAAAGATGAAACATTAATGTTTTTAAATTTTTGTTGGATAATTGTAAATTTAATTATATAAAACATTATTTGAAATGTATATAGTAGTGTTTTTTTGTATTCATGATGTAAAATTTATTTCAATTCAATTATATATTTTTCATTTGCAGGTTACGGGTTTTTGCTGGGTGTGTTGTTATATAAAAAGCACACTACAGCTAGTTAGGCCTTTATTAGTGCTATTGAAAGCACTGATAAAGGGGGGGCTATGAATTTTGTGACTAATAGTGCTTTTTAGCATTGTAAAATCCTTTTTGATCACTGGTAAAGGTCATATTTGTAGCATTGTAAATAGATTCATTAGTTTTTTTATAATGTAGTATGCTCTATCAATGGTATGAGTGGTATCTATATTTATAAATGAAAACATGTGTAAGGACAAAGGGTGTTCTTTATATTTATATGATCATATTAACTTTCAAAGACCTCCAATATACAAAAAATCTCACCTCCTACATAATATAGATTGATAATAACACCATGGAAAGGTCATGTCACTAACTTTATCCAACCCATAGGACATCCATCATAAAATCACTCCTACAAAAGTTAAATTAATTTTTAACCTCATTGAAACTCCTAAACCAATTTTTCATCCAACATCACCTGTATGGTTTAAATTAGGAGAGTACTCTACAACTACATCTTCTCTCTGATGTTGGTGTTAGCTTATAAGGTGATGAGTCTCAGGAAACAAAATTCAATAATAATTATCATCCTCATCAACTTCATATCTTGAATAGTTATTATTGCATTTTTTTGTTTGAGACTCGTCCATCGTCTCTTATGGACATGCACCTATGTTTCTTGAACTACTTTGAGCAATAGTCATCCCATAATAGGTATTGATGATCATTGTGTATGAATTCATAGGATAACACCTACCATCAGTGAATTAATTCTTTTCTTAAATTCAATTATCCATTTCCTTCAAATCATGATTATTTTTTTTTGAAACATTCAAATGTTTGGTTCCCCTTAGTTGAAAGGAACCTTTTTATGTATTTATTTATTTTGTTAAATATTAATATTAACAAATCAAATATTATGGATATAAATCTAAAATGGATGGATGGAAATCATATGAAAAAATAGTATGAAGATGGGGTGAAAGAGTTTATCAAGCTTGAAAAATATCATGCATATGACCCTTCTAAAATCCATTGCCCATGTTTAAGCTGTTGTTATTCAAGACTATTTATTTTATAGGAGTCAGAAGAACACTTGATCTTTCATGGAATAGATCGAAGTCATAAATGTTAGAATAAACATGAGGAAAAGTGAATGTAGCTAGTGACTAGGATAAAACTGCATTTTATGGATCTTCTAATATGATTATAAGTGTGTACAATGATGAAGACCATGTCGAGGATGTGATTACTGGTGTGAATGATGATGAATATTGTACTTAGGAAATGAAAATGAAAGTTGAATATGAACTTCGTGATTGTCCAAATTTGTTTGAGAAGTTAAATAGTTTTGCAAAGACACTATTGTATGTCGGTTTCACTAAATACACAGCATTGTCAACCGTACTGAAACTGTATAATTTAAAATCTGTAAATAGATGGAGTGATGTCAATTTTACTGAACTAATTTCTCACTTGAATGATATTCTCTTATAAGATAATGATCTTCTTTTCCAAACATATGACACTAAAAAAATTTACGTTCAATGGGTATGATCTTTGAAAGAATTCATGACTTTCTAAATGACTGTATACTATTTTTCAAGGATCAAAAATCACTTAAAGAATTCCCAAAGTGTAGTGATTATCGATATAAGAAATATGAATTGGATCATAAATTTTTTTTGATACTTTCCAATCATTATAAGGTTTAGGTTCCTATATAGAAGTAGGGATACTGCAAGAAAATTGACGTGGCACACAAATATAGGAAATAAAGATGGGAAATTTCATCATCTAGAAGACTCTCCCTAGTGGAATAGAATTGATCATGAGTATCTTGAATTTGAAAATGATCCAAGAAACCTTTGTATTTCACTATCTACAGATAGAGTGAATCCTTTTGGTTCTCAAAGAAGAACTCATAATACATGGTCAGTTATGTTGGTAAATTATAACTTTCCACTGTGGTTATGTATAAAAGAAAATACATTTTGTTATTTATGCTTATATCGGGACCAAAAAAACTAGGTAATGGTATTTATGTTTATTTGGATCCATTAATTAAAAATTTGAAATTATAGTGAGATTCAGGTGTTACGTTGTATGATGCTTACAGAAATGTAGATTTCATGTTGAGAGTCATGTTGTACAGGATGATAAATGACTTTCCTACTTATAGAAATTTGTTAGTATATTGCATTAAAGGAACTCAAGGGTGTCCCATTTTTTAACAAGGTAAATATTCAATTAGGTTGAAACATTCATCGAAGACTATGTTTCTAAGACATTTCATATTTCTACCCTGGTGACATAAGTACCGATCTTAGACGACATCATTCGATGGGAGTTAAGAAGAACGTGAAACACCATATCCACTAACAGGTGATCTGCTATTTTAGAAATCATGGATACTGATTTTGGTAAACCATTTTAGAAAAAAAAACTTACAAAAACCATTTGGAAAAAGAAATCATTTTTTTTAATTACTATACAAGAATTGTTTGTACGTCATACATTTTCTTGATGTTATGCATGTTGAAAAAAATGTATGTGGTAGTGTCATTATCATGTTACTAAATGCACCTAGAAAAAAAGGATTAAATTAAGGCTAGGTTGGACATGATTAAATTGGAATACAGAAATATTTATCACCAGTGAAGGGTAAAAATAGACTTTTCTTCCTCCAACTACTTACACTCTTTCCAGACAGAAGAGATATTAGTTTTATAACTTCTTAAATGATGTAAAGGTTCCATAATGGTATTCATTGAATATCAAAAATATCACGTCAATGACTAATTTGAAGTTAAAGTGTCTTAAATCACATGAATTCCATGTTTTGATGCAAGATCTAATATATATAGCTTTATATTGAATTTTTTCCAAGAATTTCTATCATACATTAACCAAGTTCTGTTTTTTTTCAAAGCTATATGTAGCAAATTTATAAACATAGAGAAATTTCTAACTATAGAAAAGTAAATTACCATCATATTAAATGAATTGAAAATTTTCTTCCCACTGACATTTTTTGATATGATGTTTCACTTGATGGCTCACTTTAGTGAGAGAGATTAGACTATGTGGTCTTGTATATTATAGAAGAATGTACCCCATTGAACGGTATATAAATATTTTTAAATGGTGTGTAACAAATCAAATATGGTCATAGGGTTGTATTGAAGAGTGATATATTATTAAGTAAGTCGTTGAGTTCTATACCGACTACCTTTCCAGTGTGAAAAGCATTGGTCTATCAAAATATCATCACATTGGGTGGATGTTTGTTGAATAAATTTTTGGAATAGATGTTATCACAATCATTATTACATATTAGGAGTAGTCCCACCTTTATGTTTTCCATAACAGTTTAGAGGTTTCCTCATATTTTGAAACCCACAAATAAAATATTAGGCATTTAAATTCATCAAGGGTTGAAAGATGGATATCAAATATACATAATCAATAGTGTATAAGATGGTTTCAAGACCATATTTTTAAAGAGTCGGATGAAAATCTAAATTAAATTTCAGAATTACTTTGATGGATAGCCATAGGACCAAGTGTTCATGTATTATCTTATAATGGTTATGTAATTAATGGTTATATGTTCTATAAAAATGAATATGACGAAGGAAGTACCATAAAAATAGTGGAGTTTCACTTGTGGATAAAATGATGAATTTATCTAGTACTAAGGATAGAAATCCAATTTATGAAAATATTTCATACTTTGTAATTATCAAAAAAATATGGGAGTTGGGTTATACAACATTCCCAAGTGTCGATTTTTCAATACAAGTGGGTTGATAACATGATTGTTGTTAAAATAGATGAATTGGGATTCATGAAAATGTATTTCAGTAAGGAAGGGTACAAAGACGAACCATTTATAATTGAATCATAGGCAGTACAAGTATTTTATGTTCCAGATCCCATAAATCAAAAGTGGTCAATTGTTCTGTTATCAACCAAAACCACTGAAGGTTCAGATGATAATTCAACTAAGAATGACCCTTTCATTAGGATGTCGCAATCATTTCATAGTGGTCCCAATGTATATGGGGTATTGTATGTTAGAGGCGACCACAACAAAGATATTTAGATACTTGATAAAGGGTTCAAATCTCTTCAAGGTTTATAAAAAGAGTATAATAATCAGGTTATGTTTTTTTGTAATATACATTGTGTTACCTCGTGTTATTATTTTTTCACAGCAGCAATTATATAATATAAATTAAATGTTGAACCAATTTTATAGATAATGACTTATGCACATGTTGATGCTCCCAATCCTGAGGAACAATGGGTTTCTCAACTTGTTGTTACTCCCAATGCAGAGGAATAGTGACCTTCTGCACATGTCGATGCTACCAATCTAGAGGAACAACATATTAATGATGTTGAACCTGAGGGAATGGTAGATGGTTAAAAACTGATGTCCTGAAAAAATAGAAGCATCATAGCATGATGATGTTATCAAAAATTATTAAGATGAAAAGAAAAGGCATCAAATTTGAGGTCAGATGGAATGCGCGTGTCCAACCTATTAACCCCAACAAGACCATGTTCAGTAGTTTCATTGGGCTTATCACTCATAAACATGTGTCGATTGATGTATATTCATGAAACCATGTTGTGACCATTCTTAATACACTTATTTTAGAATAGATTATGGTAACATTATGGAATCCCTTATTTATTTTACTAAAAAATAAAATAATGAAACATTGACTTACTCTTCATTATCCCTTGTAGAGTTCATTTATAGTAGATGAATCCCATAATAAATTTGTATTAATGATTGCTGAAAAGGCTCACATAGGCTTTCACACAATTCAAATGAAATTTCATCTCAAAGTTACTGAAGGGAAAATAAACCCGTATCCACCACATATATATGCACACTTAATAAGCCAGGAAGTGTGGGATGTGTTTACTGGACATCGTGAGGAGATATCTTTTCAGGTACATTGTTTTTTGATAATATATTGTTTTAAAATATGTGTATTAATAACTATGATTAAGAATTTTTAATTTATGAAATAGTAACTGAGTGCTGAAAATAAGAAACGAGCAACAAAACCAACATACCCCTACCGTAAAGCAAGGATGGGGTATGCTTCACTTAAGAAATGGTATATATTTTAAATCTACTGTAATAATTTTATCTGACATGAAACAATAACATAATTATGTTCCTCTATTTATATGTATATTGATGAATCCAAATCCAAATCCACTTCCATCCCACGTCATGTGCTATGGAAGGAGGCACGTGTAAATAAATATGGGATACTAATAGATGAAAACACACAAAAAGTGTGGAAAGAATTTTTAAGTATGGAATAATAATTTTTTTACTTTAAATATCTATTACATAACAATGATTACTTATTTTTCTATATTTTTTATCTGACTTAGACATATGAATCATCAAAACCTGTACTGAATTAACACCTACTATCAGTGGTCTTGAGACAAATAGAATAGTATGGCCACATCAAAGGTGTGGGTTTTGGGGTGACACCCCAAACATATTTTGAGAAAAGAAAAAATAAAGGGGATAAAGATAAACAAATGGAATAAATGTAGGCATGATTAGCTTCCCTTAAATAAAAATTCCATTGGTAGTCTGAGTTCCTAGAAAATGTTATGGGGGGAGAAAAGAGAATAATCAACTCAAGAACAACCACTATATGAATACCCCCCCACACACACACACCATCTGTGAGGCAATCCATTCCCCTCAAAGAGCTATCTTAGATGAGGTAATCAATATTCTCATTTTTTTTTATGAAATGTAAATCAGTCAAACACTGATACCTTCTCTGTACTGATATTCTACAAGGTGAAAATGAATGTGATTTATATCTATCAACACCCACTAACCACCCTTTTTCGAGGTATACCATGTTCAATATCCAAGAAGACACTCTAAATAATAGAAAAATTCCAGCGGGTTATTTGAGAGTGTGGATTAGCATAGCTCATGAGTCGAGCACTGAGCTACTTGTTCCAATTGATGACATAGATATTCATATGATCGATCAAGATATTAAAAAATTAATATCATAGTCATCAAATCTTGTAAAAAAACATGTCACCATAGAGGTGTTCATTTCTGATTTATTTTTCATGTTAAACCTTTAACAATTAATGAAAAAGGTCTGAACCGATGAATGTTATTACAGACAAACAAAGAGAGGGGGTGAAATGAAAGGTCAAATCAAAATGATATAAAGGATAAACTGACCAATCGAAAAGATATTCACAAAACACCTTTACCCCACCCATTGAATATCCTCATTTACTAACATTGAAGTTTCATGAGGATACAAGGTTACAAAGTGGTAGTAATCATATAGTTAATTTTGAAGAACAAGTGTATGGAGAGGCCATTTCAGAATTCATTGCTCTTGAGAATGTAAATGAAATCCTCAAGTATGAATGGATAGGAGTATCAGTTGTAAATGTATACATGAGGTATATTCTCCTGATTTTTTTCCAATAGTTGATCTACTATATTAATTATAATTAAATATAGTTCATATTTTTTTTCAGGTATCTATATCAATACTATTTGAAGGGAAAATCTTATGAACATAAATGTGGACTCATTAGTCCTCACATCACTTATATAGAACAAACCAAAATAGAATCAATTAAAATTGATGAAATAGTGGCAAAACTAGCCACAGTGTTTGAAAGCAAACTTACGGATGAAAGACTCTTCTTATTACCAATGATTCAGGGGTAAAACTCTACAATTTAATCACATCAAATATATTTTTATTCCTTTCATTAATTATTCCTTTTTGTTTTTTAGGTAGTATTGGGTACTCATTGTGGTCAATTTGGATACTCCAAAGATTTATTTCATAGATTCACTGCATGGATACCCAATAAACCGACCACACATGATGACGCTTGTCAATTTATAATACACTACATCCAACATTTTAGAACTAAACTTCAAGTTATATATTTATATTATGTTTTAATGAGATTTTTTATGTTAGGGTGGTGTTTAAATATCATCAAAATTATGGCATGAGGACAGTTCATGCGCACAAAGAGCTTGTCAACTTCTACAAGTGGATAAGTATCAGGGTATATATAATAAGATTTTATTATCAAAACACATATTAGAAAAAATTACTTATTTTTCTCAATGTTTCTACAGTGTCCAAAACAAACCAATGGAAAGGATTGTGGATATTATGTTTGAAAATTTATGAGAGATATCATATACCATCAACAAACTAGCATCCCAGAAGATTTATTTTTGAAGATAATTACTATTTCATTTAAAATATTTATTAATCCTTTGTGTATTTATATTTTTCCAGTACTACTATGACTATCAAAAGTCCTCATATTCACAAGATGAAATAGATTTGTTTAGAAATAAATGGGCAACATACCTGACGTTATAATGTACACATATATCATGAATATGTGAATTCCTACTACTTATTTAGTTGATTTTCTCATCATTTTACCTAATTTCTAGTTAATTTCCTCATAATTTCTATCTAATACTTATTTTGTTAATTTTCATAGAGATCATAAAGAAATGACTTCGTTGAAAAGGATGATTCACTCGTATACTATGATCATGCACTTAATCTGATACACAATGTACCTAGTATGAATAAAATTGTACAGTTTTAGTATAAAATTGACATTTTATTTATGTATTATTTTATATTTATGTTTAATTTATTTCTTTATAGTATTAGCAATATAAGAATTGTTTTCTTATACAAGTGGATTATTTTGCTCAGTTTGGGGTGGTCTGTTCGAAGCTTCTCATGCTCATTAAATATTGAACTTTGAGGCTATAACTGAGATAATTACAACAAGGAAATGAGTCAAGAATGTGTACAAACATCATGAAAAGGTGAATTTCTACTACTTATTAAATTAATTTTTCATCATTTTATCTACCATTTGTAATTTGATTTTCTAATCATTTTTATCTAATACTTATTTAGTTTTTTTTCACAGATCTTTTAGGAGGTCATATTTTTCTTTCAACTATCTACAGTAAGCAAGAAAAGAAAGAACATGTTTCTTTCTGATGGAAGAGGAAACCTCATGCGGCCAAAAATGTGAAGTGTTTGAGGCAGCATGGGGTCTTCTATTAGAATAGAACATGTTCTCTCTTTTCTGGATTTTTATAGATAGTTGAAAGTGAAACACATATCACATGCTCAATCAGACGCACCTCAATCTAATACACAGTATGCTCGATATGACTCGGACTGTATGTTTTTAGTTTATAATTTACATTTTAGTTTAAAACACACATCATATACTCAAAACTGAAAAACAGAATTAATATTATTTTGATGCTTTAGGAAAACAATCTATAAGTAATTTTTGACATGTAAGAATTAGTTGCGCCTCAATTTGATGCACAATGTGGCTGATATTACTTCAAATGTATCTTTTTATTTAAAATTGACATTAATTATAAAAAGAACAAGTGGCATACTGAAAATTATGAAAATACATTCAGATTATTTTCATACTTTAGGAAAACGATCTACAAGTCATTTTTGAGGTGTAGGAATCAACCACACCTCAATATGACATACGGTGTGGCTGATATGACTCCAACTGTGTCTTTTTATTTAAAATTGACATTAATTATAGTAAAAAGAACAAGTGAAATTCTGAAAACTAAGAAAACGCATTTGGATTATTTTGATACTTTAGGAAAAAGATCCATAAATCATTTTTGATGCGTAGGAATCAACTACATATCAATCTTATGCACATTGTGACCGGTATGACTCTAAGTGTGTCTTTTTATTTAAAATTGACATCAATTTCAGTAAAAAAGAAAAGTGACATACTCAAGACCGAGTAAACAAATTTTTATTGTTTTGATACTTTAGTAAAATGATTCATAAGTCATTTTTGACATGTGTAAATTGGTCACACCTCAATCTGATACACCATGTGCCCAGTATGACTCAAAGTATCCGTTATGCGTTAAAAATTGACATTTTAGTTCAAAATATGTGTCACTTACTGAAAACCAAGAAAACATGCTTTGATTGTCTTGATAATTTAGGAAAATGATTCACAAGTAATTTTTGACGTGTAGGAAACAGTCTCATGTCAAACCAATACACAATGTGACCTGTATGACTCAAAGTGCTTGTTTCATTTTTGAAATGACATTTTAGTAAAAAACACAAGTAACATGCACAAAACCGAGAAAACACATTCATATTGTTTTGATACATTAGGAAAATGATCCATAATTCATTTATAATGTGTAAGAATCATCCACACCCCAATCTGATGCATGGTATAAGGCCCCAGCCTTAAACCTTACTTAATCTTGAGTTATTACAAGATTACACATTGAGGATCTTTTCGGGTTTAGAGTTTTAGAGAATTAGATCATAAAACTTGCATTACATTCCACATATAAACAAAGTGGTTACATAAAGATAGTATTCTTCATTCCCATCAATGGAAACACATTTAAAATAAAACATGGATTATTTCTTGACACTTCCTTGACACTATCATCATATCATGTACCTTTCCCTTGACCTGTGAAAAACATTTCAAAAAAACTTGGGATGAGCATAAAAAGCTCAGTATGGGTTATAAAAACATGGAAAGGAAACATGAGTTCATATATACATAAGAATGAAATCATACTTTACCCATAAAACATAGGCACTTTAACATACCTCATAAAATCATGAATAAATCATAGAAATCATAAGACATAAAGGTAACTTGAGGCATTCATAACATTCTTACGTAGGGAGTAACCCTCTTGGTTATGTTTGGAATACCCATCACAGTATATTCCCTAAAATCTCTTCGGAGAAACCTTAAGGTTTCACTCCTTCGTGTTACCCAATGCATTGGAGAGCTATAACGGGCTCACCCGCCCTTAGTTTATCACGGAACCACCCGTCTTCATAATAATTCCCAAGAACCATAACATAATCATATCACATAAAACATGAATAAAGGAAACATAAAATTTCCACATTTCAATCACGAGATATCAATACAACACATTGATATAAAAACATTATGAAAACCATTTTCAATACTAAAATAAAAGAAAAGTAAAACATGGTATTTATTTTTCTTTTAAAAAGAAGGTATGGCTTGTAGAGGAAGCCGAAACTCAAATAACGGTCACGACGGTGGAGAAGTCGTTGTCGCCGCATACGTACGGCAAAAACATTCCCTTTTGTCGTTTAGTAAACGCTTCGTATAAAAAAGATTCCTTTTGAATAAACGTAAAAGTCAAAGGGGTTTATACACCGTATAAAAGAAAGTTGTGTATAAAATAAAATATTCCTCAATGAAAGGAGATTGAGACGAAGTCCCATACCTCGTATCCGACTTGACCCGACCGTTCTTTAATCTCCTGAATAATAAACTTGAGTTAATCTCTACTTGCTTATGAATATTTTTCAAGTTCATTATTCCTTTTATACCATGTTATGAACATCATGTAATCAGTTAAGTTAATAATGTTCATTTTGTCGGTATTTGGTTCTTAAGTCAAAAATAGACTTCTTACACTTACATGTTGTTAATTTGGTAAAAGGTTCATTATATCTAGAATGATATTAATGATTTGGATAACATATATATCATATATATTCATCATATACATGTATTTATAATATTACATCACATTTAGAGGTAAGAAATGAAATGCACCGTTCATGGAGACGGTAAACCGTACGTACGCATGAACGCTACTTCCATTTCTATTTCGTATTTCTGGAATGGAATCATAATTATATAAGAGTATATTGTAATTCCAGTATAATAAAATATATAATATCATAGTTCCATCCTTTATATGTCCCACATATGGTATTTAACGAATCAAATCACTTTCAGGGGGCGGTAGTCCGCACTTCCTAAAATGAAGATATCGTGTTTACCCATAATGGAAACCATAAAGGTATGCCCAAAATGAAAAAAAAACAGAAGCTTAAGGAAAAAATAAACATATTATATATCATATATAAAAATAGTGACATCATAATGGCCACCTTTGAAGGTGTTAAATGAGTATTGAACAATCATCGTTTCGGGAGGCAGAATTTCGCCATCCACGGAAACTGTATGTTCTTTAACCATTTGATGTAGTTGTGTGAGTGTGTAGCTCAAATATATCTTATAACAACATCCTAGTATATTAAAGATACTGGTGTTGTTACAAAAGAAGTAAATAAAAAGAGTTTAGGGGGTTGGAGAAGCAAAATAAAACAAATGAACATAAGAGAATGAATTACCTTAAAAAGTGTAACTCCTTTTGATTTGAGCCTAAAGGCTTCCTTTGAAAGGATTCTTCCCAAAGGGAATCCTCTAGGATGAGTAGAGGGATGTGGAGAGAGTAAATGTGCAGGGGTTGGCCGAGCCAAAGGCTTGAGTAGTGTGTGAAATGAGGTAGAGGTGGGGGCCTTTTATAAGAGGAGAGGAGGGGCACTTTTGGAAATTAAAGAAATATTACTTTATTTGAAAATGTGTTTCGGTTTTAAAAGGTCACACATTGATATAATTCGTGGATAAGGTGATAAGGGTTCTAAATCCATTCATCCAATTGGTTTTGGACATGTGTAGTTCATAGATTTTACATTATCTTTCCATTTTATTTAAATCGTCAAATAATGATGTCATCGCTTTCATCATTATTATGTCATAAATAATTTAATTTATTTAATGTATAAAAATTATAAAAAAATACTATGATGTAGGAAATCTTTTTAGCTTTCCAATGACTATTTATAATCAACAATCTGATCTTTATAACCCCATGTAAAAATTGTTTTCGTAAAACATATTATGTTTGTGTCATTTTTACTTTTAAATTAAATAAAAAGTAATTTATGTCATTTCCCAACCAAAGTGTCTCCATGGGGTCCCCAAGTTGACACATGGCTTGTCTTGGTCGGCCATGACACAACCAATGAGGGTAGGACATGTGTCAAGCTCATCTTATTTTATTAAAGCATTATTTTTACCTTAAACTACACTAATTACCACTAATCGCGATTAAAAACTTAATAAGTTACTATTCACCAAAAAATTATTTTAATCTCATTGAACCACATTTTACTTCTCAATGACAACCATGTATGTCGGATTTTTGAAATTCAAAACACAATGATGGCAAAATTTCATTTAAATGGAAAATCAGTCTTTATAAGTACCACTTAGTGGTTTCACTATTCATCAAAAATTGAAGTTTTTCAGAAAATTACCAAAAATTCACCCTAAGATATTTTTGATATTACGAATTCAAAAATGAAGTCTATTTTAAAAAATTAAAATCATATAAGTCACATTAATTAATTTAATAATTAATTCCCGCTGCCAGAGCAAAAAGCGTGTTTTTACAAAACAATAAGTATCAAAAGATTGACACCAGTTTAAGTCTAATTTCAAAGTGAAATTGATTCCAATGACCACCATTGGATAAAATGGTAAAAATATATTCTAATTTCACTTAAAAACCAATTCAAAACATAATCTAATCATATAAATAAATTAGGTTAAAAAGCAGTTTTGATGTAAAATGCGGTATTTTTCACTATTCATTAAAAAAATGAACATTGTCAGAAAAATACCAAAAATTCACACAAGGTAAATTTTGATGTCCCAATCATAAAGAATAAGTTTATTTTGACAAACATAGTTTATAAAATTGTCAAAATATAGATTCAAAAATGGTTTGCTATCAAAAGGCACTAAAACAATCTTTTAAGAATATTAGTGTATTCCATGCATAAGATTGTATTTATTTTCATTTTAAGCCTCTATAACACTATATTAATCATTAATAGACATAGATAAAAATATCTATTATTCATTACTTACTTGGGATGTTACACATGGTGTGACCGATATTACTTCAAGTGTGTCTTTTTATTTAAAATTGACATTAATTTTAGTAAAATGAACAAGTGACATACTCAAAACCAAGAAAACGCATTTGAATTGCATTGATACTTTGGGACAACGATTCATAATTCATTTTTGATGTATAGGAATTAACCACACCTCAATCTGATGCACGATGTGACCGTTATAACTCGAAGTGTGTCGTTTTTATTTAAAATTGAAATTAATTTTAGTAAAAAGAACAAGTGACATACTGAAAACTAAGAAAATGCATTTGGATTGTTTTGATACTTTAGAAAAATGATCCATAATTCATTTTTTATATGTAGAAATCAACCACACCTCAATCCGATGCATGGTGTGACCGATATGACTCCAAGTGTTTCTTTTTATTTAAAATTGACATTAATTTTAGTAAAAAGAAGAAGTGACATACTAAAAAGTGAGAAAATGCATTTGGGTTATTTTAAAAATTTAGAACAACTGTCCATAATTCATTTTTGACATGTAGGAATAAAATTCACCTCAATACAACACATGATGTGACCAGTATGACTCAAAGTGTGCCTTTTTATTTAAAATTGACATTAATTATAGTAAAAAGGACAAGTGATATACTCAAAAACGAGAAAATGAATTCGAATTGTATTTATACTTTAAGAAAATGATCCATAAGTTATTTTTGACATGTGGGAATCAGTTACACCTCAATCCGATACACTGTGTTCCTGGTATGACTCAAAGTTTCCGTTATCAGTTTAAAATTGACATTTTAGTTCAAAACGCGTGTCACTCACTAAAAACAAAGAAAACACGTTCCGATTGTTTTGATAATTTAGGAAAATGATTTATAAGTCATTTGTGACATGTAAAAATCAGTCTCACATCAAACTAAAACATGATGTGACCGATATAACCCAAAGTGCGTGTTTTCAATTTAAAGGGACATTTTAGTAAAAAAAATCAGCATACTCAAAATCAAGCAAACACATTCAAATTATTTTGACACTTAAGAAAAAATATCCATAAGTCATTTTTGATGTGTAATAATTACTTGCACCTCAATGCAACACACGGTGTGACCGCTATGACTCCAAGTGTGTCTTTTTATTTAAAATTGACATTTTAGTAAAAAATGTAAGTGACATACTCAAAACCGAGAAAACGCATTCAGATTGTTTTCATACTTTAAAACAATGATCTATAAGTTATTTGTGACGTGTATCAATTAGCCGCACCTCAATTCTGTACATGGTGTACTTGGTATGACTCAAAGTGTGTTATCAGTCTAAAATTGACTTTTTAGTTTAAAACGTGTGCGCCTCACTGAAAATCAAGCAAGTGCGCTCGGATTGTCTTGATATTTCAGGACAACGATTCATAAGTAATTTTTGATGTGTATGAATCAGTCTCATGTCAAACTGATGCATGATATAACCAGTATGACTCAGAGTCTGTGTTTGTAGTTTAAAATGACATTTTAATAAAAAAGACAAGTGACATACTCAAAACCAAGCAAACATATTCAGATTGTTTCGATACTTTATGAAAACGATCCATAAATCATTTGTGACATGTAGGAATTCACCTCACCTCAATCTGATGCACAGTGTGACCGATATGACTCTAAGTATGTCCTTTTATTTTAAATTGATATTTTATTGATGTATTCTTTCATATTTATTAATTTATTTCTTTATAGTATACTAACATAAGATTTGTTTTCTTATATAGGAGAATTATTTTGCTCGGGTTGAGGTGGTTTTGTCCAGCAACTGTTGTTATGGTTGGGTTTTTTTGAGAGGGGGTCGCGGGTGTCAAAGACGATGAAACATTCATGTTTTTAAATATTTTTGGATAGTAATTGCACATGTAATTATATAAAACATTATTTGAAATGTATACAGTAGTGTTTTTTTTTGTATTTGTGATGTAAGATTTATTTCAATTAAATTATGTATTTGCATACAGGTGTATTTGCATATAGGTTACAGGTGTATTTGTTGCAGTGTGCTATTATTAAAATAGCACACTCCAGCGGGTGGGCCTTTATCAGCACTAGTTTAACTCTGATAAAGGGTCCCCCTTTAACGGCGTTGAGGACAATAATGTTTTTTAGTGATGTTAAAGCCCTTTTGTGTGCTCTTAAAGGGCCAAAATGTGGTAGTGTAAAATTTTCATATGGATTTTCCACTGGAAAATTGTATTGGAATTTTCCATTGTGATTTTTTTTGAATAAAATTTTTCATTTGAAAATTGCAGTGAAAATTTTCCACTATTTTTCCAGTGAAAGTTTCCACTTAAATTTTTCAGTTGATTTTTCCACTGTATTTTTCAACAGAACATTTCCACTGTATTTTTTCAATGAAAGCTTCCGGTTGATTTTTTTTCCACTGAAAATTTTTAGTAAAAGTTTTCCATCCAAATTATATATTGAAATTTTCTTTTGGAATTTTCTAGTGGAAAGTTTCACTAAAATTTTTCGGTTAGAGCTTTCACTTGAAATTTTCAGTGAAAATTTTATAAAAACAACTTTTTCTAAAGTTTCAAAAAATTAATAATTAGTTGTAAACATACAGATAATAAATTTAATAATTTCTAAACAATTTAAAAATTTATATTTTTTGAAAGTATGTTTGTTTTCCTAATTTTGTGAATTGACTTGGAAATTTTATTTTTTCGTAATGCAAATACAAAATATTTTTTTAAATCCTAATTAACCATAGACATAAAAATGAAATTTTATAGCTACATCAAATTTATTAATTTCTAAAGCGATTTAAAATTTGTTAACTGCATATAATTTTTTTAAATTTTTTTAAAATTAAGTTAAGTGTAAACATAAAAAAAAAATTTAAAAAAATTCTGGTGAAAAATTTATTTGGAGTTCTATGTAAGAATTTTCTAGTGAAAGCTTTAATGAGAATTTTCCGGTGCAAGTTTCCACTGGAATTTTCCTATGAAAGCTTCCATCATAAATTTCCAGTTAAAATTTCCACTTAAATTTTCCAGTGTAAATTTTCAATGCAATCCCTCGATGTAAGTTTCCACTAAAACTCTCTAGTATAAGTTTTAACTAGGATCCTCCAGTGAATGTTTCCACTAGAAAACCCTGGTGAAGGTTTCCAGTTGAATCAATGAAAATTTTCATTGAAATATGTTGTGTAACTTTTCCAGTGAGAGATTTGAATTGATTTTTCCATCAAAAGTCTACACTTGAATTTTTGAGCCAACTTTCCATTATAAGTTTCCACTGAAATTTTCAAGTGCAACTTTCAATTGAATTTTTTCGGTTTCACTAGAAACTTTCAACAAAAGTTTCCATTAGAAATTTTCATCAAAAAATTTCACTTCAATTTTCAAGTTAAAAGTGCGTACTATAATTTTCTAGTGTAAGTTTCCACTACAATTTTTCATTGAAAGTTTTCACCAGAATTTTTCGGTGCAAATTTACTTTGAGAATTTTCAATGAAAGTTTCCACTGAGATTTTTTAGTGGGATCTCCAATGAAATTTTGGAAAAAAATTTAATGAAAAATTTAACGGATTCTCATGCCTTCAAAAATTAGTTTTTACTTTTAAATCATTAATAATAATCAAAATAGAATTAAAAAATATAATTTTTAAAAGGACTTTTTTGCAATAAATTAAATATTTATTTGTTAAATACATAATCTTTATATTAATTTTTAAGAATTGACCTAGAATATATTTTTAATTTCAAATATAGGCACGAATTGTTATCTAAACAAATAACAATATTATAATAAAACTTTAAAAAGTAGTTTTTAAATAGTGTAGTTTTCCTTAAATGAATTGAATATTTTATTATACTATTAAAGTCGTATAAAGCTCAGGATTATGTTAAATATATAATCAATATATTAGTTTTTTATAAATTTACTTAGAAATTATTATTTTTTGAATCACAAATACAAAATATCATTTATTTAATATTTTTATAGAAATTAAAAAAAATTCTTATTTTTTGGTCCTTCAAGGTTGCCATTTGATTGGGGTGAAATTGCCAATATGAAAGTGGGCAGGCGTGACCTTGTTTAATCCAACGGATGAAAATTTCCTTTTCACGCGTGTCAAAATCGGAAGGATACTGGATATTGCAGTGAAATTGGCAATCGGAGACGATCCTGATCCCTCCAAATCATCCCCTACCAAACGACGCCTCTATCCCGGGAGAAATCCATTTCTCTCCGTTTCATTTCTATCTTTGGATCTGTTATTGCCAAACCGGGGAAATCAATTTCAATCCCTCCAAATCATCTCGTCCCACACAAATCATCCCTCCCAACGACGCCTCGGTCTCGTCGTTATCCCTTCATCGGCCTCCCCCTCCCGTCGAGTCTTGCAACGACTCGCTTCGAAGGTTTCTTCTTCCGGAGGAAACCCTAGAACGTTGATGGGGATCGAGGTATCCGACGAAGTGTTGGGCACGTTTGTGCCTATCGTGGTGTATTGGGTCTATTCCGGAATTTATGTTCTATTGGGGTCGTTTGATAATTATCGCCTCCACACTAGAAAAGAAGAAGATGAAAAAAATCTGGTTTCAAAAGCCACTGTGGTCAAGGGCGTTCTTCTTCAGCAGGCGATTCAGGCTATTGTTGCGATCCTTTTGTTCACCGTGAGTTGTCGTTGTTGTTGATTTTGATTAATCGGCTTCATGCGTGTTTTTTTATGTTTATTTTGGTGAAAATGCCCCGTGATTTCCCCCCACAAAAGAGCAGTTATCTTGCATACGCTTTTATAAATGGACCGTGATGATACGGAGAGAAACGAAAATAACTTATTATAAATCACCCAAAAAATGTAAGTAAATTATAATTTTCCTACATACTGTGAATGATAAGCTTAGTTTGGTTTTATTTTGTTGTTCCTTGTGAGTTTTATTTTTCAGTTTTATTTTTTTTTTAACTTTTCATGTTTAGGTTTTAATGTTTACTTCTTTTTAGAAGCCAAAACTGAACACATATGTTTGATGATAGAACTTATGAAATTTATTATGTACATGTGATATGATAATCAGACTCCATATGCCATGGTGAGGTAGGAGTTTCTCTTTATAACTAGTAAAGTAGGGTTTTATTTCAGTCAGGTTATCAAGAAATATATATGGGCCTTGGTCCGGGTCCATACTTTATTCTAATACCCCCCTCAAGTTAGGTCAGATATATCTTGGCCCTGGGGCCCTGTTGGCCAGAACATCAAAAAGTTGTTCTCCTGTTAAAATGTAACCCATATGCGTGCATGATTCTCAATTGGGTAGCCCATCTCATTCAAAATCTTTTGTCACATGAGCGGGATACCATTGTTCGGTTCTTAGTATGCTAGGCGACTCCTCTTCATCAAAAAACCATTCAAGAAGACATATTGATGGGCATTGGGGGGGGGGGGGGGTCCTAGAATTGGAGAGGAGCATAGAATAATTCGAAAAGATGCACTTGAGGGTTGTGACTGCTCAACCTTTGCTTTCTGCGCAGGTAACTGCAAATGATGAGGGCGGCGCCACAGCCCAGCGGCATTCCATTATGATCCTTACGAGGCAGTTGTTTGTAGCAATGGTCGTCCTGGACACATGGCAGTACTTCATGCACCGCTACATGCATATCAACATGTTCCTGTACCGGCACATCCACTCGCAGCACCACCGGCTCATCGTCCCCTATGCATTCGGAGCACTGTACAACCATCCCCTGGAGGGGCTCCTTCTGGACACCATCGGTGGGTCCCTGGCGTTCCTCCTCTCGGGCATGTCCCCCCGGGCGTCCATATTCTTTTTCTCCCTGGCCACGGTGAAGACGGTGGATGACCACTGTGGACTGTGGCTCCCCGGGAACCTCTTCCATGTGCTGTTCAATAACAACACGGCGTACCATGACATTCACCACCAGTTATATGGGAGCAAGTACAACTTCTCGCAGCCTTTCTTTGTGATGTGGGATCGGCTCTTGGGGACCTGCATGCCGTATTCGCTGGAACGGAGGGTGGGAGGTGGGTTTGAGGCTCGACCAGTCAAGGATTACAAGGTCAAGTGATTGCTCCCCTGCTTGTACCAAGAACTGTATTGTTGACTTGTCTTCTCCTTTCTCTTCATGTATGATTTACAACGGTCCTGTCAAGTTTACTGGAAGAAAAACTATTACCATACCAACCTTTTCAGTGCTGTCCATCACAGTATTGATGTCTTGTGATAATCCAATGGGCTCTGATCACTCCAGGGAAGTAATCCAGCTCCATCCAAATGGCATGGAGCATAGCGACCTTAGTTTATCTGGAAACAAATGCAAATGAGAGTTCAGCATCTTTTTCATGGACATTTTGTGCATCAACTTTGCAGCTTTCATATTCAATTTAGCAACTAAGTTTCTAAATTAGAGCTTTCCTTCAATTATATTTTTTTATCCAATTTAAGGGGAGTATTAATGCATGAGGCAATATCAAGGATTTGTAGATGCCAAAATACATAAGGTTATGAAGACAAATCAAAATGAGCATTCATGTGCTTTTAAGTGAAAGTATTCAAGTTAATGTCTTATTTCCAGTCCCTCAAACCCGAAGTCAGAGAGTTTCAACTTTAATTTGTTTACGAATGTGATTCCTTTGCCATAACTCCTCCGCTCACATGCAAAATCCACATCATCCCGATTTTGAAGCCATAGTTTTCCAGTTGAAATCAAAACAAAATAGTGAAGAAGATTAGAAAACCCTAATTACCTGTGGATTGCCGTTACAGGAGGCTCTCAGGAAGTCCCTCTAATAATAATAATATGGGAAAGTTAAACCGCCTTCGCTGCACGTTTCTAGGTACGTTCTTTAGTTGAACCTCCTTAAAGTTTTGTTAAACTGTTAAAAGTCTGGGTAAACAAGTCTTTTTCTTGACTAGTGTTGTTTCTGAGTTCTTCAGGGACTTTGGAAGCCAAGTTAGCAGAAGCCTAGAGGTGGCTCGCAGCCTACAGAGCCACCAGCTAGCTGGTGCTGTCCACAGGCTAGCCGATGGGTCTGGGCAGATTGGGTCTCTTACAGGTGACCCACCAGCCAACCAGTGGGGTCTCCAGCCGAGCAAGCGCACTGGCGGACACCACCTGCTAGCCGGTGGCGTCGGGTTGGGTCGGAGTTAGAAGGGGCAAAAACATATTTTGCCCTCGAAACCCCCGTTTAACATTTTAATCCCCAGTTACAACCTTATTTCAGGATTTGTGATTTGTGGCCTCTCCAACACCTCTCCTTGATCCCTTGAGCCATTCTTCGATTCAGACAACTTGAATATTAAGTTCTTGGAATGGGTGAATTCCTCGTCTTCCTCTCATATCCTCTTCTTCCAACTTTGACGGTGTGTGTCAATCGTTGTCCATAAGGGATTGTGGTGTTACACGTTGATCTAACGCTCGATCTTGGATCTCTTATTCGTTGCTTGAGGTGAGTGGTCTAAAACAACTCCCTACAGTTAATTTTTTTGGTTTTCTCTAGCATGCGCAACCTGTGCGATCAAGCTAGCACACTGTGCACACGACCTATCCTAATTAGTAACCCATTGTAATTGATGAAACCATATGCCTAGACCTCCCATGGAGCCCATTGGTTCATTGGCGTTGTGACTAAGACTTGCAGCCACCCGAGAAGTTTGCGAACCTTTGACCCTAGGTTGGAACTTGGATCGATTGAACCTCGAGCCCTATGATAAATTGGAAATCGGTTATGGAATGACTTAATAATGCGAATTGTCTTAGCATGTGAATTGGGTAATTGGCTTGTTAAAGAATTACTTGGCTTGAAAGCGGTTAAATGACATGTAATTGGCATTGGCATGATAATATGATGGAAAATTGATATAATGGCTTGTGATTGGCAATTGGGCATAATTGATTCGTTGCTTGAGGTGAGTGGTCTAAAACAACTCCCTAAAGTTAGTTTTTTTTGGTTTTCTCTAGCATGCGCAACCTGTGTGATCAAGCTAGCACACTGCACACGGCATATCCTAATTAGTAACCCATTGTTGGTTCGTTGGCGTTGTGACTAAGACTTGCAGCCACCCGAGAAGTTTGCGAACCTTTGACCCTAGGTTGGAACTTGGATCGATTGAACGTCGAGCCCTATGATAAATTGGAAATTGGTTATGGAATGACTTAATAATGCGAATTGTCTTAGCATGTGAATTGGGTAATTGGCTTGTTAAAGAATTACTTGGCTTGAAAGCGGTTAAATGACATGTAATTGGCATTGGCATGATAATATGATGGGAAATTGATATAATGGCTTGTGATTGGCAATTGGGCTTAATTGATTCGTTGCTTGAGGTGAGTGGTCTAAAACAACTCCCTAAAGTTAATTTTTTTGGTTTTCTCTAGCATGCGCAACCTGTGCGATCAAGCTAGCACACTGTGCACACGGCCTATCCTAATTAGTAACCCATTGTAATTGATGAAATCATATGCCTAGACCTCCCATGGAGCCCATTGGTTCGTTGGCGCTGTGACTAAGACTTGCAGCCACCCGAGAAGTTTGCGAACCTTTGACCCTAGGTTGGAACTTGGATCGATTGAACCTCGAGCCCTATGATAAATTGGAAATCGGTTATGGAATGATTAATAATGCAAATTGTCTTAGCATGTGAATTGGGTAATTGATTTGTTAAAGAATTATGAATTAATGTCTTGTTTATCATACCATTGCATGCACTATATATTTAGACTGGATTGTTTAGACTTCGTGGGAGTCGACCTATTGAGTTTTACTCACATCCTGTTCGGGCGCCGTTTGAGTCTGTTTTAGTTGTTTACTTGTATGACTTCAACATGACATTTGGTTGACATCATGGCATGGTTTATTATTATATATTTGGATTGGTTTGGTTTTTTGCTTATATGCTGGGTTGATTATATTGGTTTACTTTATTTCTGCTGTCATTGCAACTTTGTACTAGAGGGTATAGTCTCCCCACTATATTCCTTACACCATTGCTGTTAGTCGACAACCTTTGGCGTACGGGGAGGCGCGTTTGAGGTCACATAACCACCTGACTCGGTCACATGATGGAGAACCGGGTAAAGATGTTACAAAGTGATATAAGAGGTTAAGTCTTTTCTATTGCTTTACTATGATTTGAGGAGTGTGTTGACCTTTATAGAGAAAATGTCTCCACGTCGTCTTTGGGTTGAGCGTTAGGAGAGTGGTAATAAGCACACACCTCACACAGCTAAACCAGAACTTCTTGTGGCTCTGGGGAACCAGATGGACGATCAACTTCACAACAGTTTCTTATGGGTTATGCTATCTATGGAGAGAGAGACTACTCACGATGTGCATTCGATGTCCAATCTGACCAGAGAGTTCTAGCTGTAGCACCCACCTACATTCACTTGGGAGGAAGGTCCCTAGACAGTTGTGTTTTGGATTGAGTTCGTCTAGACAATTTTCAAGCACCTGGAGACACCTGCATACAAGAGGGTGAAACTTGTTGCTTATATGCTACAAGGACCATCCAAGCGCTGGTGGGGCATTGTAGACCAAGCCAGACAACAAGAGGAGCTAACTTGAAAGGACTTCGAGGTGAAGTTCCTGAACCACTTCTATTCAGAGATGCTGAGGGATGAGAGGGCTCGAGAGTTCATGCACCTGATGTTGGGGAGCATGTCAGTGATGGACTACATTGGACATTTTATTGACATGTAGTGTTTTTCTCCATCTTTAGAAGTAGATGAAATTGCTAGGGTGAAGTGCTTCCAGGATGAGCTTCATTATGAGATCAAGTCACAGGTAAACATCTTTTTCCTAACTTCTTCGACAAGATGAATATGACCCCCATCATAGAAGGGAACCTGAAGGAGACCCTAAGTGGCATACATAAAGTTTCAGTAGGACGATCATGGAGTTATTCTTCCAGTGGCAAGAAGTGCCACTATGACAATTTCCGCCAAGGCGGTGGCAGACAAAGTAAATAGGGGAGTGGGCAACCGTCTCAGGACTACGGATAGGGGTGGTGCTTTCAGTGTGGTAGAACTGGCCATAGGCGCTTTCAGTGTCCTTTTCCTACAATAGAGTGCTGCGCTTGTGGTAGAATGAGCCATCTATAGAGGTTCTGCAGGAGCACTCAACAGTCGAGTGGTGGAAGAGGATCAGGAAAAACGCCAGAGTTTGGGAAGACTCAACTACCCCTCAGCAGACACACTGGAGTTCCATTGGACTCTTGGGTCGGGGTAGGGGACACAATACCCCAACTCAGAGTGATAATACCAGCAAGAGGGAGCCTCTTAGGGGAGTTAGACTGGAGCCCAGAGTAGAGGGGCGAGTCAAATATATGCTATACGACTTTGACCAATCTGGATGCAGGACCTTCCACCATCAAAGGTATAATTCTTGTGTCATCTACCTTTGTCTGTATTTTGTTTGATACAGGGGAATCACATTCCTTCATATATCCTCAAATTTTCAACATCTTGGATTTAGCTTTGGAAAGTTTGGAAGGGGTTATGACTATCGACACACCGTTAGGGGCTGAATGAGAGGGTATCAAACACTGCACAGACCGTCCTCTTGAAATTGGTGGCTACCATTTCCTTTGAGAATTGTTTATGCTGGAAATGACAGAGTTCGATTTAATTCTGGGTATGGATTGACTAGTTTTGTACCATACACATATTGACTATTTTTGAAAGAGAGTGAATTTTCTAGCACCAAAAGGGGGGAGCTATATCCATTGGGGTGAATGAGATCTTTAGGCTGGTCGTGTATGATCAATTTAGTCTATATTGACTTTTCTCATGACCTAGATAACGAGCCTTATTCTGGATGATGGCGAGTTGTAGCAACACACTTTTCCTCCAATAGTGGACCACTTTCATGATGTCTTTCCTAAGGAGTTCTCCTTACCACATGAGCGGGAGATCGAGTTGGTGCGGGGAGCTGAACTAGTTTCTATCCCACCTTATAGGATGTCACCAACGAAGCTTCAAGAGTTGAAAGTGCAGTTGGAAGATCTGGAAGCCGAGGGATTCATATGGCCTAGTACTTGCTTTTCGCCATGAAGGATGATGAGACCTTATTGTGTGGATTACCGGAGACTGATCCATATACCGGTCAAGAATCGATATTCCCTTCTGTGCATCGACGATCTCTTTGATCAACTGAGAGGTTCCTGAATTTTCTCCAAGATTGACTTGAGGTCAGGGTACCATCAGTTAAGTGTGAGACTGTCTGACATACCATGGATTTCTTTTAAGAGTAGGTATAGCATGTACGAGTTTGTGGTAATGCCATTTGGCTCGGCGAATGCACCAATGATATTCATGGCCTTGATGAATCATATTTTCTATCTATTCTTAGATCAGTTTGTGGTGGTTTTCATCAATAACATCTTGGTGTACTCCCAATCTAGAGATGATCATGGCCAACATCTTGAAATTATCTTGAGTACACCAAGAGAGTATCTGCTATACACCAAGCTATCTAAATGTCATTTCTGGATTGACAAAGTGCACTTCTTGGGTCACGTTATCTCAGAGATTGGAGTGTCAGTAGACCCAGAGAAGGTTGTCGCCGTGGTATCTTGGGAACGACCCAAGAACACCTTTGAGATTTAAAGTTTTCTAGGTTTAACAGGCTATTACCAATGTTTCATCCAGGACTTCTCTTTTCTGGCAATGCCGATGTTTGGGTTGACCAAGAAAGGGGTGAAGTTTGTTTGGTCAGATGCTTGTGAGACGAATTTTCAGGAATTAAAAAGCAGGTTGTCCTCAACACCGATCCTCGCCTTACCTGAGCCATGTAAGGAGTACACCATGTATTGCGATGTATCAGGAGTCAGGCTCATAACAATTCTGATGTAGAAGGATCAAGTGGTTGCCTATGCCTCATGGCAGTTGAGGCCGCATGGGCAGAATTACCCCACTCACGATTTAGAGTTGGCTATAGTGGTACATGCCCTGCGATGTTGGCGACACTATCTTTTGGGCGAGAGGTTCGTGGTGTACACGGATAATAAGAGCCTCAAGTACATCTTTTCATAGCGGGACCTGAAGCTTTGATAGAGGAGGTGAGTCGAGTATCTTTCTTTTGACTTTAAGTTGGAATACACTCCAGGTAAGGGAAACGTCTTTGCAAACACCTTGAGCGGGAAGACACAAACAGAGGTAGTGAGAGAATCTTGTGATGAGTGGCGACTGATGATGTTTTTTGCAGATATGCATTTAGATGTTCAGGAGTCCCATAGGCAAGCGAATCTGACATCAACATCTGTTATTCCCATGCTTTTAGACCAGATCAAGAGATGGCAATTATCTTATTTAGAGGGATTATCTCTGAGGGACATCATATATGGTGGGGAGCCACCATCTGTTATTCCATGCATCTAAATGGACGGTACATCCTGGTTTGATGAAGATGTATCATGATATATGTAGGAAGTATTGGTGGCCAGGGATGAAGAAAGAGATAGCGAGCTTTGTGGTGTGATATTTTACTTAGTCAGCAGGCGAAGACTGAACGTCAGAGGCCTACTGGGTTACTGCAGCCCTTGCCCATTCTGGAATGGAAGTGGGATGATGCCACTATGGACTTCATGACAGGATTACCCAGGACACCTCAGAAAAATGATGTAGTATGGGTGACCATGGATCGATTGACGGAGGTAGCCCACTTCTCACCGATTAGGGCGACCTTCACCATCGATGATCTGGGTAACCTCTACGTGCAGTAGATAGTTCAATAGCATGATGTTCCAAGGAGTATCATTTCTGATTGAGATCCCCATTTCGCATCACAATTCTGGTAGGGCCTTCAGAAGGCATTGAGATCACATGTTCTTTACAATACAACCTATCATCCTCAGACTGATGACCAATCTGAATGAACAATTTAGATTCTAGAGGATATGTTTCAAGCCTATGTTTTTGGATTTTGGTGGTTTTTGGGAGCATCATCTAGCACTCATGGAGTTTTCTTATAATAAAAACTTTGAAGCATCGATCCAAATGGATCATTTCAAGGCTTTATATGGAAGGCTATGTCGTTCGCCTTTGTGCTGGTTAGAGGTGGGTGAGTCAACTCTCATTAGAGACCCAGTCTCATGTAAGAGACATCTGAGCAGGTCCAGTTGATCAGAAAGCGGTTGGTAACCGCATAGAGCAGACATAAATTGTACGTTGTCCATCGGAGATGACCTCTGGATTCTGAGGTCAGTTATCAGGTTTTTCTTCAGGTGTCGCCTAGGCTGGGGCAACATTGAATATGGAAGTAGGGAAAGTTAGCACCCAAGTTCGTCGGGCCGTTTGAGATAGTGGGTGGGTCGGTCCAGTGGTGTACTGATTGGAACTTCCACAATGCTATAGTGCCATGCATGACATATTTCACATGTCCAGCTTCAGATATATCACCTTGAACCTTCACATGTGATAGATATTGATGATGTCGAGTTTGATGTCAATGCATCCTTTGAGGAGCATTCGATCCGTATCGTGGACCGTAGTGAGAAGAATCTCCGAGGGAAGATCGTTCCCCTTATGCGAGTGTAATGGAAACATGTGCGAGTTCAAGAGGATACCTGAGAGAGGTAGTTTGATATGCGGGCGCAGTGGTCTGGGTTGTTCACCGATACCCTACAATAATGCTTGGGAGCACAGCTCAGGGGTAAGCTTTTATATGGTGGAGAGATTGCAAGGTCCTATATTTTTTCAGGTACGTTCCTCTTTAAGTCTTTGGTCGAATCTCTTTAATGTTTTGTTAAACCATTTTAACCTTGTCAAATGAGCCCCATTCTTGGATTAAAGTGTTGTTCCTGAGGTGTTTGGGGACTCAAGAATCCAAGTTAGCAGAATGACAGAGGTGGCTTGAATATTAGGAGATATTGTAGAGCCACTAACCAATCGGTGGGTTGTCTAGTAGATTGGTAAAGCTACTAGAGTTCCACCAGACTGTCGATGTGTCTGGGAAGATTGGGTCTCCTACAGGAGACCCACCGACCAACCGGTGGGGTCTCCAACCATGTAGGCGCACCGGCAGACATCACCAGCTAGCCGATGGTGCCCACCGGCCAGCCGATGGCGTTGGGATGGGTTGAATTTAGAAGGGGGAAATGTATCTCCCCCCGAAACCCCTGTTTAACCATTTTAAGCCCCATTTTCACCCTAATTTAGGATTTATGATGGTTCTCTAAAGCTTCCACAACCTCTTCGACACCTCTCCTTGATCCCTTGAGTCGTTCTTTGATCCAAACAACATGAATCAATAATTTCTTCTTGGAATTGGTGAATTCCTCTTGTCTTCCTCTTAGACCCTCTTCTTCCAGCCTTGACAGTGTGTGTCGATTGATGTCCATAGGGGGTTGTGGTGTTTCAAATTGATCCAATGCTCGATATTAGTGTCTTTTTTTTGCTTGAGGTGGGTGGTCTAAAACAACTCCCTAAATTATATTTTGGTTTTCTCTAGTATGTGAAACCTATGCAATCTCACCAGCACGTTGTGTGCGTGACCTATCCTAATTGGTAACCCGTTGGAATTGATGAAACCATATGCCTAGACCTCCCATGGATCCCGTTGGGTTCGTTGGTGTTGTAACCGGGACTTGCGGTCACCTGATAGGTGTGCTTGTTGGTTCTGAGCGCAG
Organism: Viscum album; assembly: GCA_963277665.1. NCBI lineage: Eukaryota > Viridiplantae > Streptophyta > Magnoliopsida > Santalales > Viscaceae > Viscum > Viscum album. Next base: position 368,632,514 of record OY728160.1, on the reverse strand, counting down.
TGGAAGCGTGTGGTGGCGGGTGATATATTAAAATTTCTTTTAATATAGAGTTTTCCATGTTGGATCAGTGTAGTCTGATCCATTTTGGATGATGTTGCGCTGAATGTTTGTGGCCCAAACTGAACCCCATGCCGCAACTCTACAGGTCGAGCTCCACAGTGAGCTCATTGGGGGTTGCAGGGGCAATGTGGCCTTGCTTCGGGGGTCTGGGGGTCGAAGGCGCCTTACCCATTTTTTAGGGCACTTTATCAACTCTTATCAACAATAGCAGAGCTGACCGGGAGACATTGATAGAGCACTGTAACAGTGCGTACTTTGGCACAACTACTGTAACAGCTCTGACTTTGGAGACAATGGTACTGTAGCTATGTGGACTTCTTACCACCGACCATTGTAACAACTTGGACTTGGGTGGTTGCAACATTGTAGCAGTGCGTACTTCCTTGCCACCTTTCACTATAGCACAACAAACTTTCTGTGCAGTTGATGGAACAATGTTTCGTTCTCTTTATTAGCTCATTTCGAGCTAGTGTTTATGTGTTGTGAAACTCTGATACTCTTTGTATTTTGTGCTCCCGAATCATAGTGAGATTTTTGCCTCTATGTGGATGTATGAATTATTCTCGAACCACATAAATTGTTGTGTATGTGCTCTTCTTCTTCTTCTTCTTCTTCTTCTTCTTCTGTTTCCTTCTTTTCTTCATCCGAAAACCTGTTCTGTCACTATGAATCCTGGAATTTCCGCAACAACCCGAAACTCTGAGCAAGAATCTTGCACGTCAAATTTATAATTAATTTATTTAATATCAAAAGAAACAAATACCTGATCTGAGGATTCTTTCTTCGATGTAGATGTCGATTGTTCGAAAAGACTCTTTCAGTTTTCCTTCGTTGCATTGTGATGATCCAAGAAAAGAATTTCTCTAGCATTGATCCACACATGCTCCTTTGATCTCTGAGTAACACCAATCGATATCCGGGTGCTAACGCGACAAAGCTATTGTCTTGCGTTATTTGTGTTGATTGCTTGTACTTCGGTCTTGAAGGAATCTCTTTTAGGTTTCTCATTCTTGAGAGGGAGAGAGAAGTAGGAGTCAAGATAGAATTCATTGTGCCAACAATTCTCTATTTTTGATTACACACACAATTACACACAGTATACAATAGACACAATCATCTATTTATAGAGTTAGAGTTTAGGTTAAAATAACTATTTAATTGCATGCCATCCCTTAAATAATATTACATCCCTTAATAAACCCCTTGTATAATAATAATAATAATAATAATAATAATAATAATATTATTATTATTATTATTTTGTGGTGCGTGCCAACTTGTGTAATAACAAATATTATTTAACAGGCTTGTTAATTAATATTTTTCATCGGACACAGCCTTGGTCCATTCAAACTCCTCTAGCATTTATTGATTATCTGAATAAATATTAAATATTTTATTCATCAACAAATATTTGTGATTGATAAAATGTGAATAAAATCATCCCTCGATCTTGAGAATAATAATTATTCAATTAATTAAATTCAAATAGAATTTAATCGAGATCATCAGAAACACTTAGTGTGTGACCCTTTATGATTTTTTCTTACTGGCATTGGATGAGCTTTCCTAAAGTCCAAGATTACTATCTAGCAATTGGTCAAGACACCCAAGAAAAATAACTTAATGTCGCAAAAACAACAACCATATATGAACGCTCACTGTGTAATATAATCCATTTATCACAATATTTCATCAAGCAGGTTGCACATCCATGTCACAAACTTATATGCTTGATACACATTTCTTTGACTATCTAAAATAAACACGTCGTTACACCATGACCATGGAATTTAGGGCAATAATTCTATTCCAATCAAAGGGATGAGATATCAACTTCCATAAATATGGAAGAGACAAATCCTTCCTCAACTTATCCATTAATGACATGTCAATATTGATACACCCAATGTACCCTACCTCACCGCGAACATACGTCGTCATTTTTTCATCAGTAAATCTAAGTGTGATTCATGACATACATTAATGATAATATTAAAGTTTAAAGACCGTTACACACACTTACAAATAGGAATATCCGATGACACCAAAACATGCAGAATTTCTACTAGCGGGTCTGTTATCATAATCTCTCATCTTAGAGATTACCAAGTGTGAATTTAATGAGAAAAATCCTCATACGCTTATGAGTACTCGCACCTGACAATCAATTTACTATGCGTACCATCATAGTACGTTATCTAACTATAGAACTATATTTAAGAATATCATCATAGCTCTTCAGGGTTCTAATCATATCGGGAAATTGCTATGACCTTATCAATGCGACGTATACTCTAGGACATTATTACATTAGATTCATACAGAATAACGAATAATATGTAATAATATGTTTTTATTAATATTCAATATATCAGATATACATGTAATCAAAGTAAAAACAGTTGGTCCTAAGACACCAACTCCAACAAACTCCCACTTGGACTAGAGCCGAATGCCTATGACTTTTAGTTCGCTAGACCTCATATGATAGTATTGTTTCTTCCGAGTCAAGGATTTAGTCAAGGGGTCTTCCACATTGTCTTCTGTTGAAATACTGCTCACTACAACCTCACCTCTTTGAGAAAAACCCCTCAAGAGATGATACTTCTGAAGTATGTACTTCGTCTACTGATGTAACCTTGGATCTTTTGCAAGAGCCACCGCTGTAGTATTATCACAGTAGAGTGTAATAAGATCTTTACTGCTAGGTATCGTGTTAATATCTTGGACAAATTTGTGCATCCATACTGCTTCTTTAATTGCCTGAAAATAGTAATATATTCAAAATCTGTTGTAGAATTTGTGACCACAATCTGTTTTGAGCTCTTCCAACTCACAACACCTCTATTCAAAGTGAAGAGGTATCCTATTTGTCACTTCATGTCATCTTAATTAGTTTAGAAATTAGTATCTGCATATATTCTGATGACTAGTTCCTCATCTCCTCCATAAACCAATAACGTATCTTTAGTACACCTCAGATACTTAAGGATACTCTTGACTGCCATCTAATGGCGGTCACCTATGTCATCTTGACATCTTCCAACCATACTTAATGCGTAGGTGACATCCATCCTAGTACATAACATAACATACATGACTGACCCAATTGCTGATGTGTATGGAATCCTTTCCATTCCGTTTCTTTCCCCATGTGTCTAAGGGCACATTTTCCTAGAAATATGAACTTCATGTGACACTGGAAACAATCCTCTCTTGGATTGTTCCATACTAAATCTCTTTAATATCTTGCCAATGTGTGTACTTTGAATTAGGTCGAGCAACCTATTGGATCTATCATGATGGATCTTGATCCCAAGAATATATGCTACCTCACCTAAGTCCTTCATAGAGAAGCATTTATTCAACCATGCCTTAACAGACTGTAAGATTGTTATTTTGTTTCCAATGATTAATATTTCATCAACATATACTATTAAGAAAAAAAATGCACACCCACTAAATTGTTTGTAGACATAAGGCTCACACTCATTCTTTATGAAACCAAATTCCATTATGGCTTCATCAAAACTAATGTTCCATGACCTAGAAGATTTCTTTAATCCATAAATGCATTTTTTCAATTTTTATATCTTATTGGCATCCTTTAGACTCACAAACCCTTTGGGTTGTGTCATACCGACATCTTCCTGAAGGTTCCCATTAGGAAAGGTTGTTTTTGACATCCATTTTCCGAATCTCATAGTCACGGTAAACTGCAATGTCAAGTAAAATTATGATGGATTTCAACATTGCAACTGGTGAAAAGGTTTCCTCATAGTCAATTCCTTGATGTTGTTTAAACCTTTTTGCAACCAGTCATGTGTTATAGGTACTGCCTTGTCCTTCCATGTCCAGTTTCTTCTCGACCATTTGCAACCAACCAGATTTACATCCACTGGAGGACCTATTGAAATCTAGACTTGGTTTTGGTAAATGGAATCCATTTCAGAATTCATGGATTCTTGCCACTTGGAAAAATCTGTGCCACTTATTGCTTCCTTATAGGTTAGAGGATCATTATTATCAACTAATAATGAGTCACCATCCTTGGTGACTAGAAAACTATACCGTTCTAGTTCTTTAACCTCTCTTGTACTATGCGATACTTATATCTTTGGAACAACTTCTTCCCTGGGAATTTGTGGAATCCATTCTTATGCCAACTCTTGTGTACCTTGAGCCTCAATTTCATCAAAGTCTACCTCACTCCCACTATCTCTTTTAGAAATGTGCTCCCTTTGAAGGAATATGTCGCATCTTGTAACTACTACCTTTTTGTATGAGGGGTCATATAAGTAATATCCCCTTATTTCTTTGGGGTATCCTATAAAGGTACACTTTTTGCCTCAAGGTTCAAGTTTATTACCTGAAAAGGCCTTAACAAACACTTCTCAACCCCACACATGTAAGTATGAAAACACGTGTTTCTTTCTATTCCATAAATGGTATGGTATACTACCCGCCACTTTTGTTGGAACTTGGTTTAGTATTTGTGCTTCTATTTGTACCATGTATCCCCAAAAGGATAATGGAAGGCTCACATGACTCATTATTGATCTCACCATGTCCAATAAGACACAGTTTCTCCTTTCACTTACACCATTCCACTGAGGTGTATAAGGAGGAGTGAGTTGAGATTGGATCACAAACTCCTGTAACTAATCAATGAAGTCTTGATTAAGATATTCTCCACCACAGTCTGAGTGGAGTTTCTTAATCTTCTTACCAAGTTGGTTCTCAACTCCATTATTGTATTCCTTGAATTTATCAAAAGAATCTGACTTATGCCTCTTTAAGTAGACATATCCATATCTACCAAAATCAGCATTAAAAGTTATAAAGTATGAGTACCCACCCCTTGCCTCAATAGGAAATGGTCCACACACATTTGTATAAACTAATTCAAGAAGCTCTTTGGCCCTTTCAACTTTTCCACTAAATGGGGTGTTGGTCATTTTACCTTGTAAACATGGGTGACATATACCAAGTGATTTTAGTTCAAAAGAATCTAAATATCCATCTTGGTATAATTTAGTCAAGCACTTTTTGTTTGCATAACCTAGCCGATGATGCCATAGTTGTGTGTGGTATGAGTCATGTGAAGTAACATCATTATCAATTTCCATCACTTGGTTAATGTAATATAGCACATAAAGACCATTATTTAAACGCACCTTACCATAAAAAATCCCATCTTTATAAAAGAAGCAACGTTTATTCCCAATTTTGAAAATAAATCCATCCTTATCAAGTCTGGAGACATAAATAATGTTTTTGGTAACATATGAAACATAATAACAACCCTTCAAAATCAATATCATTTTGGTTGACAATGTGATGTGTTAATCCCCGATAGCTGTAACAACAAGTTTAGTTCCATTGGATACTCATAAATCTACCCCCCTCAGTCAATTTTTTTTCAATCTACTTGGTTCTTGTATTTTAATACACATGTGAGCACCACAATTTGTATCTAATACTCAATTTGTAGAAATATATAAATTGAACTCGATAATAAATGCACCAGAATCTTCCCCTTGCTTCTTTGGTTGGGTGTGCCACATGCAAAACAAACAACATCCTACTCCCTTACTTTCCCCTTGATCTTCCTCTTCTTGGAAGGGAGTGAAGAATGTTTGGTCTTAAAGTTCTTCTATTTCCCTTTCCATTTGTTCACCATAATGATTGAAGTCTTTTCACGCTTCGTAACCTTATCTACTTGGCGAAGAAGAGTGAGAAGATCTGACAGAGACTTCTCAATGTTTTTCATATTGAAATTTATAAAAAAAGATGGAGAATCTTCGAGGGAGTGATGATTGAATGACAGTAGTGCCCAGTTATCTAGGGGGTTTAAACCCTAGACTCTTTAGGTGCTCAATATAGCCAATGAGCTTGACTACGTGAGGCCCAACTAGGTCACCCTCTCTAATCTTGATATGAAAGAGTGTCTTAGAAATCTCAAACCATTCCTATTTAACTCTCTCCAGGTAAAGACCACAGAGGTGCTCAAGCATGCTATACATATCCATGTTTTCGTGAGATTTCATGAGTTCACTAGACATAGATGAAATCACCAAATATTGAACATTAACGACATCAATCAATTTTTTTCATAGATAAGGAGCTCTTCATCACCCACCTTCTTAGAAGGCGGATCAGACATTGGGGATTCTAGCACGTAAAATTTCCGTTCATGGCGTAGCACAGTCCGAAGGAATCTAAACCACTCATGGAAGCTACTTCTAGTGAGGAGTTTGTCTGTCTCCAATATTGATCATAGTGATAGTGTGGTTTGCGATTTTCCATTTTATTCTACAATTAAAGAGCAGATTATTAGTACTTTTCTTGATTACAAATTATGTGAGAAATAATAAATTAATTGATTTTTATTAAATATCCCACTATTTTATCAAGTCCCAATGACCCTCACTATTGAACTCATAATATCTAGTTGTTAGGAAATTCTAGTGGAAAAGATCCATACGCCCCTTTGCACAACCCCAATGAGGGTTGGTTGAGCTACTTGAAGGTATTTAGGTAGGTAGGTCTTTTCCAACTACAAGCTTGCAACTCCTTGATCCGTTGAGTGGACTCCCCTATCATGAAATCCTGACTTGGATTTCCTTAGCACTTGCCTCCAAGTTATATCAAGTTTAACGAGAGCTACTTCTCTTGATGTAAGATGGTTAAGTCAACCCATAACATTCATAATAACTCCACGTTAAAAGTAAGTGTCCTAATGAGGGTTGGTCAAGTTTCAAGGCTTTCATTCACAATCAAGTAACGGAAGGCCAAACCTGACTTAATATTTAATTGAGGGGTTTTAATTTATTATGCATAAATTTTATATTTTTTTATCTTTTACATGTCTTGTTAATATTAAGTGGATGTTACTTAATTAATTAACCATGCTGGATAAAATATTTACATATAATCCATTTATTTAAATTTTTGTCTTTGCATATTAATTTATTTATTTATGTGATTGCGGTCTTACATCTTTAAAATAAATAATTGAATAGATAGAAATAAATAAATAATCAAATGAAACGTCCATGAGATTTACCTAATGGTTGATTTAATGAGTAGACATTAAATCAATCTATGACCTAGGGGAAATAACTCCTGTTGCCGGTCTTGACATGAGTTATAACATTCCACTTATCCACCCGTGTAACACCTGAGTTGACATCATTATGATTCCGTCTCGAACCGCCTCCATGCGCCTCAGGTAACTCCATTAATTACAAGTATTTATAACCCACACATAGCTGAGGAGAACCAAAGGATTGGTTAAAGAGGGATTGCATAAATATCCTTAGAAATGCAGGTTCTACATAATAATGAAGGGATAAATGACTCATAGACCATCATATTTAATTTAATAATAATAAATAATTACAAACTAATACAATAAATTAAATTAAAACATTTAACACATACACAGGTCTGAGTCAAGTTCATGAACAATCATACATGAAAAACATATACAAAATTAAATGATTAACATTCATTTCTTATTTTTCCTTTATTTATTAAGATATACACATTTTCATTAATTAATTAATTAATTCCCTTTCATATTAATGAGCATATGAAATCTCTTAGAGACAACCATCATAAAGGCATCAATGAAAAAAAAACAACAGAACCAATAGTTGCAGATTTATTACAATAAATTAATTGACCATTTAAAATTATTTAAATCCCTTATTAAATTGTCAAACATTGAAAGTCCCAATCAAAACAATAAGGTTTTAATACTAAAAATGTCAATTTAATGTAATTTAATTCTACTAGTAATTGGGAGACTACACAACATGTACTATCCAACTACACGCTGTGTACCTCTATTGTTGTGTATCTGGGTCACATGCCTAGGGCTTCAACGTGTTGACTCAGCCATACTACACGACATGTACATTCCAGCTACATGCTGTATATCAGCTTACCGTGTGCCCGAGACACTCACCTGGGTCTTCGACATGTATCTTGGTGGGATCACACGATGTGTACAGGCCAACTGCACGCCATGTTGTCTGAATTCTGCGTGCTCATGCAACCCGCTGAAAGACTCGACATGTTCTTGGGTGAGAGACTACACGACCTGTTCCGCCAGTTAAATGCCATGTATCTTTAATGTCATTTTTCCAGATAACTCAACGTGTACCTCAGATGCGGGAATTGATGAACTACACGCCATGTACTCCGTATACACATCGTGTATAACATAAATGCTCTAGGTTGTCAATATCATGCAGTTTGATCATGTATAATGACCACACAGATTGCGCGATTTACATCACTAACCCATGTAGATTACACGACGTGTATGCCGTATACACACTGTGTAATCCGACAACCGTGTGCCAGGTTGACAGGTCAAAAACGTGGCATACATCACGTGTAATAACCACATGGCATACCGTGTATCCTGCAACATGACCATGTGCAACGTACTAGGGTACACAACGTGTACTCCGACTACACGCCGTGTGATCCTATCTTACTGGAAAAAATTGGCTGTTCCTGATGGCATATTCAATCATTCTTCATCTGTTCTTAGACCTTTAAGAAAATGAAACACTGAACAAACATGATTAATATATAGATAAAATGTTAATTCAAATCAGATTAAAGATTGAATAATATGAAATGAAAATTCAACCATGATTGCATATGGGTCAATGATCAAATAAATAATTTTAAATTTAAATGTGACCCCATTGATACCAGTTGTTGGTTCTGGACGCAGTAAAAGCATGCAGTTGTGGGAGATATATTAAAATTTCTTTTAATAGAGTTACCTGAAACCCTGAGCGAGGATCTTGTACATCAAATTTATGTGATGGATCACGTAACCCATTCATGGGGGTTATTTAGAGTGGGTGTTATGTGATGGATCACGTAACCCGTTGACTTGTGTGGCCAACTGTGGTGGTCTGACTGTGTTTCTCAATAGGATGAATGAAGTTCATGGTCTTCGACGAGCCGCGACTGTGATGATGACATTGTGATGGAGCCAGGGAAGGTACACAGAGGGTATGTGCGGTGTCAGTGTGGGGACGCATGATGCAGGAAATGCTCGGTGGTCCTCATCGCCGGTCGATCACAGTTCATATGTGGTTCGAGGGGGTTATGTCGGGGCTCTACTTCGATGGCGCCAGGGGCTTCAACCGACTTGTGGGAAGGGCGGTGTCGACTCGAGCTTCATTTGGCAGATGGTGTAGTGTGATGATGCATTGAGGATGACGGCGAGCAAGATGCTGTCTGACGATGGGTGATGCCTAGTGCGGTGATCCATTGAGGATGGCGATGAGTGGGTTGCTATCTGATGACACATCCATGGAGGATGGAGGTGCGCAGGTCCTTGATGACCAGTGAAGATGAAAAATGGGCGACGACGGGTGAGCTACTGTCCGAGTGGCTCCTTAGTGACAATAACCGACAGTGGGGTGGGACTTGTTGGTGGTGGATTCCTCGTCAGAGGGGGATGTCGTGATCTAGGTGGTAGAATAAGAGGGTTGCGGTGGTGTGCGTACCGACGAATGAGATTGGTGAACCCCCACTCGATGGCAGGGGTGGTGGTCTAGCGGTCGTCTGTGGAAAAATCAAGGCATCCAACAAGATGATGGTAGGGAAGGGGGTCCATCATTGGTTTGCTGGGGAGGCCCATTTGGTGGTGATGACAGTGCTACGGGTTGATAAATGCATGCTGCAAAAAATCTATAGGTTGATGATGGATCCTAAGGGCTATTATTAGTTGGGTCTTCGGGCTGTTAATGGACAAGTTATCCCTTAGGGGGTGCTATGACCTTCCCATTCGGGTGAAGTATATGTGTGTGTATGTTTCATTGTAATTATACCCATAAGTACCTAATATATAATATAATTTAATATAGAAAGAAACAAATACCTTATCTGAGGATTCTTTTTTTGATGTAGATGTCGATCATCCAAAAAGACCCTTTCTGTTTAACTTCATTGCGATGTGAGGATCCAAGAATAGAATCCCTCTAGCGGTGATCCACAAGTGCTCTTTTGATCTCTGAGCAATACTAATCGATCTCTAGGTGCTAGCGCAGTGAAGTGACTGTCTTGCGTTATTCATGTTGGTCGCTTGTCCTTCGGTCTTGAAAGAATCTCTCTTGTGTTTCTTGTTCTTGAGAGGGAGAAAGAAGTATAAGTTGATAGAGAATTCATTGTGGTCAACAATTCTCTATTTTTGTTTGCACACACAATTCCACACCCTACACAATAGACGTAACCGTATGTTTATAGAGCTTGGGTTTAGGTTAAAATAATTATTTAATTTCATGCCAACCATTAAATAATATTACGGCCCTTAATAAACCCCATGTCTAATAATAATAATAATAATAATAATAATAATAATATTAATAATAATATTATTATTATTTTGTGGTGCGCGCCAACTTTCACAATAACAAATATTATTTAACTTGCTTGTTAATTAATATTTTTCACCGGACAGAGTGTTGGTCCGTTCGAACTCCTCTAGAATTTATTGATTAAAATTTAACCGAGATCATAAAAAATACTTAGTGTGTGGCCCTCTAGGATTATTTATCATTGACATTAGGTGGGTTTTCCTAAAGTTCAAGATTACTGTCTTGAAACGGGTCAAGACACGCAAGAGAAAGAAATTAATGTTGCAACGACGACAACCACATACGGACAATCACTATTTAATATAGTCTCTTTATCACAATATCTCACCAAGCAGGTTGCACATCCGTGTCACCAATCTATATTTTTGATACATATTTCTTTGACTATCTAAAATAAACACACTGTTATACCATGACAAGGAATTTAGGGCGGCAGTTCTATTCAAATCAAAGGGCCGAGATATCAGCTTCCATAAAGATGGAAGGAACAAATCCTTCATCGACTTATCCATTAAAGATATGTGAATCATGACGCACCCAACATACCCTACCTCACTGAGAATATATGACATCACGATTTTTATTAGAAAATCTAATTACATGAGTCATGACATGCATTAATGATAATCTTAAAGTCTAAGGACCATTACACACACTTGCAGATAGGAATATCCGATGACACCAAAATATACGGAATTCCTACCGACGGGTCTGTTCCCATAATCTCCCATCTTGGAGATTACCAAGTGCGAAATTCATGATAAGAAACCTCATTTTCTTATGAGTACTCACACATGAAAGTCTATATACTATGTGTCCCATCATAGTATGTTATCCAACCACATAACTATATTTAAGAATATCGTCATAGCACTTCAAGCTTCTCATCATAGTGAGGAACTACTATAACCTTATCAATGAGACATATACTCTAGAAAATTATTACATTAGAGTCATGTAGAATAATGAAAAATATATAATAAGATGTTTTATTAATATTCAATATATCAAATATACATGTAATCAAATCACAAACAGTTAGTCCTAGGACACCCACTTCAATAGTGCTAACCTTTGACCCTAGGTTAGAACTTGGTTTGATTGAACATAGAGCCCTATAATGAATTGGAAATTAGTTATTGAATGGATTAATAATGTGAATTTGTTTAACACATGAATTGGGTGATTGGATTGTTAAAGAATTACTTGGATTGAAAGTGGTTAAATGGCATGTAATTGGCATTAGAATGACAATATGATGGAAAATGCATATAATGGATTGTGATTGGAAATTAGGCTTAATTGACACGTGAAAAGGAATTGTTACAATTATTGTGATCATTGGTAACTTTCATAATTGAATAAATGGTCTATAATTGGTAATTCAGAGTAATTAACCAATATGGCTGATATTAACATGTTTGACATGTTTTATGGATTGAAATGCTTTGTCTCTTGTTGCATTTTTTTGTGAATTGATAAATCGGCTCTAACATGAGAATTCACAGAGTCTGATGTCCTCTCAGCATGAAAGTGGACCTAGCATGGGAATTCACAGAGTCCTGTGATACTTTTTCCCTTGGAACGGTCTTACACCCTAGGAACACGTAAGTGGATCTAACATGAGAATTCATATAGAGCCCAGTATTACACAGTTACTTTTTCCCTTGGCATGGTCTTGCACCCTAGGAACACATAAGCGACTCTAACATGAGAATTCACATAGATCCCAGTATTTCTTGATTACTTGATGCCCAAGGGTGATATGTTTGGTTACTTGACATGAAATGGGTGATCATCCTAGACAAGAGAATCCACCAATGGCAACTCATGCTGGTTACTTAACACATAGTATGGTCAATTCATCCTAGGTAGGTGAATCTTCTAATGGACAAAGACATCTGAAATCATGCCAAAGTAGGTTTGGCTGACCTCGGGTGTCAACCCAGAGCTTATTTGATCTTCTGTATTAATTTATGAATTAATGCCATGGTTATTGTATTATTGCATACACTATATATTCTGACTGGATTATTTAGACACCATGGGTGCCGACCTACTGAGTTTTACTCACCCCTATTTGGGCGTCGTTTGGTATCTGGGAAAAAATCATGGATGCATGTATGGACAAGGTCAAGGGGCCATGTGATCAATTGATTTCTTACTAGACGGGATTAGAGCATGGAGATGATACCAGACACGAGGTTCAGGACCAGGGTTTTTAGAGTCTTTATTATAGAGTCTGTTTTAGTTTTTTACTTGTATGGATTCAACATGACATTTAGTTGACATTCAATATGGACCGACATGGTTTATTATTATATATTTGGATTGATTTGGGTTTGTTTCTTATCTGATGGGTTGATTGTATTGGTTGTTTACTTTTATTTATGATATTATTGTAACTCTTTTTCAGAGGGTATAGTCTTCCCACCGTATTCCTTACACCCTCATTGCTAGTCGGTGGTTTTTGACATACGGGGAGATACGCTTGTGACCACATAATAACCTGACTCAGTCATGTGAGGGAGAACCAGGCTGAGGATGTTACAACTCACAACATAAGAGAAGAAACAACACAGACCCGAGGACTTGACTCCACCACCTACCCCAAACCCCCTGAAATCATACAAACAACATAACCACCCCAAAAGAGATTATTTAACTAGGCTACCTACCAACCCCCCAAAGGGATAACTCACCTTTAATTACTTTTATTAGACAAAGACTTATGACCTTATTTTTTTATCCTACTAGCTCAATGACCTACTATAACAACCCATGCCTTGGGAGACCTTCTTTAACCAGCCTGATCACCATGTACTCGCTATAACCACATCATGATCACCCATTCTAGATTTCACTTTCTAATTTCTAACATAAGTTATAGCACCCTAATCACATGAATCTTATTTATCCCAAGTTAACTGATTGCTTTGTAATCACTATCTGGTTATCCCTAATCAATCAATAAAAAATACAATAGTTTTAGTGTTTTAAATTAACTAAAACATACAATTAATTAAAAATTATAAAAACACCTAATAAAATAAAAACAACAATTAAAATAACTTAAAAGATTTTAAATAGTTAAAATATGTAATTAAAAAATAATAAAAAAATATATGAAAATGCTATGAAAATACATGTGCATCAATGTTATTGGGGTCATTGGAGAAATATTACCTCATTTTGAACTCATCAAATCCATGTGCACCTCGTGTGTACATGTAGACATTCACCGTGATACAGGAAATTAGAAGGCTCCCTTGTTTGGTGATGGTGGTCGTTAGAAATGTTATCCCTTTTGAAAAATATTGGATGGTGGGGTTTCTCTATCCATTAGTATTTTATTAAGTATTCGAGGTTCCTTGATAGGATGAAGGTGATTCAACTATTTTTGGTATCATTATTTTCTTAGGCCTCACAATATTTTGTTTTTTTGTTATCTTAATATATAAACATAAACAACGATGAATTTTATCTAATTATAAATTTGGTCATATATAATATGATGTTGATGTAATTTTATTATCCATTTGTTTATATACAATTATGATGGGTTGGCTATATATGTCATATATGATTGATTCCTATAGTGCTTTTTAAGAGTTTCATGAGGGAAATGTTTCCCCACTATTTTACCATTACCGTTAGTGCTAGTTACGTATGATGTTTGAAAAAATATGCATGAGGTTATGTGGTAGTCCAGCTTGGGGATCGAGGTATTCCAAGATCAGTTTGTTAAAGATGAAAAATGGTATGAAAAGGGGGATGCCCCTATTAGATCAATAAGGAATGAATATCTCGGTAGTATGTGACATGAAGTTATCATGGTGGGGATATGATTCTAAAAATTATATGTTTTTAGTGTGTTCTAAATAGTTTTTGATAAATTTATTATGGTGAGATACTCTTGGAATGGACCTCACTTTGGGATTGGGATGGATTTCTTAGTTTGGTTGATTTAAACTCATATTTGTATATAGTATATTTTATTCATATATACCATTTAGTGGTATTTGGGTGATCCTATTATGTAGAATACCAACCCTTAATGACACACTTGTGTGTCCTTGTTATCATTTTTTCTTCATGGTGTTTTGAGTTTTTATAGAGTTGTTGACATTACTATTCCAGTGAATTCTTTGAGAGTTGTTGCATGTGGATACCATAAATTATAGGTAAATGGAGATTTCATTGCTTTTCCTATTCCCCTATTCCATGGGAAGTGCATTGTGGTTTAGTTGAGGATTATTTTAGTTTATATTGTATGTTTTTTTGTTAATACCTTAAATACATGCATTTCATATTTGAAATAATTATGACTATTTAATATTTATTTTCATTGGATTTCATATTTGGATTTTCATTTAGTTTTTATTTGATGTGAGAAGATTTTAGAGTGTAATTTTTGTCATGTATGTGATTTATACCCTCAGTGCAAGTTATCAACCACTGTACTATTGGTGATGGCCATGAGGATACAAATACTTGGTTTTATTGTTAGAATATATTAGGCTCCCAAATCCGTTGAGTTATTTTAAATCAATATCAAATTAAGATTTTAGTTACAATATTTTAGAGTATATACAAGTGTGTACTTGTAATGGCCCGAACCCTCATAATCCATTACTTTGCCAAATTTATGGTGTTTGGGGTATCTTGGGGCCCATCAGTGACTCATTAAGGAGTTTTTCCAAAAACTAGGTCCCACCAAATGGTTCCACCGAAAGGGCGACACCGTTACGGTGACACCAGTCACACTGGCACCATTACAACGACACCGTGACAGCGGCATCATTACGGCGGTACCGTGATAGAGGCACCATCACGGTCACACACCAAAATGGTGGCACTATTACGGTGGCACCGTTACGACGTCTCACTGAACAGTGTCCCACCCTTTGTCAAATTTTTTCCCAGTTTTCTAAGTTTTTCCAGTTCTGTCCCGATAATGTATATTTTGATATAAAAGTGTTTTAATACCCTTTTCAAATCCATTTAAAGATAGTAAAAGATGTTTTAAACCCCAAAGAGTCGACGACCCTTCAGTTGCCAAAATGTGTGGCCTTTTTCCTCAGTGTCACACCCTTCCCGGTGCTTTCCAGCTTCGCCCATGTTACGTGGTTTTTCTCTGTTTAGAAGATATCTATTAACTCACAGCCGTTATCTCCACTATCTCTGAGGAGAATTATTAAATAACAATTAATCTCGATGTGTGAAACCGCCCAATCGCGTGGTCAAGCCACAATCCGAATTCAAGTACATCAGAACTGTCTCCCTAATTTTAGGATTTAGCCTTTTCTTAACCTAAGATCCTCTCATCATAACTCCTTTCCATTCTCTAAGTACGCCCTATAGACTTACTCCGAAGACGAATTGTGTGCCCATGCTGGAGCCCTTCCCGCTCAGCCTTGAAGCCCTTGAGTTTTCCTTTCCTCCAAGTCATGCATCCTTAGTTTTTGACGTGAGGATAAAACTTCGATCCTTGATCATCCAAGTAGGGTTTTCCTTCGTCTCTCTTTACTGTGTATCATGCGGGGTGGGTGTGATAATGTTTCCCTCAAGACGTGGATGAAACCAAACCTTAACAAAGATAATAAATTAACTTTAAAGAATGAAGGGGTGTGAATAATGATGATGTTGCTGTATTATTTTATCTTCATCTTTATGTTGTATGGGCTTATGCCCACTGAAAATAGTGGCCATTAGTGGTCCTTTCTTGTGCACTAATGAACCTCTGTTTTCTGGAAAATCCTGTGATTGAATGGCTGTAACATGGAAACTGGTTAATCGAGTAAACTCGGTTGATTAAATGGATTCCCAATGAATAAGAATCCTTGTGCGATCGCCCTGGTTAACCAAATGTAAAGAAGGAACTTTATAATTGGTGTGGTTAAATCCGAAAACTCCCTTGCTCTGTTCTGCTAATATGCATGGTTGTTCTGCTTGATGCTTGTGGGGTGACATGGTTGGGGATGGGATCTCCTATTGTTCAGTTGTTGGTTGTGGATCTGAGGCCGTGTGGGGCCGTATGTTGGGGATTGGTTTGGTTCTAGTACTTCGAGGTATCTCACAGATCCCTTTTGTTGTTGTGACTCTATAAGAGAACTAGGTGTGAATGCTTAAATTGTTGCTTGGCTGTTTTCCTTTAGTTGTTGTCTTGGTTTGTGGTTATACCTGTTAGTTTCCTGGTATTGAAGGAATAATTAAATGGAATCACTTGAACATGGTAACATGAATGGGTACAATGGGGTATTTTTTTTCCAGAAATGGGTTGTGCTCTGGTTGTGGCTGTTGTGTGTTTGTGCATGTAGGGATAGTAACGAGAGTGTTTGTGTATGGGCTGGTTTCAAAACCCTTAGGTTGGGATGAGTGTTTGTTTAACTACATGTATAAATTTAGTTTTTGGGTTTCTTATTCGCACCCCACTCATGTTGAGAACTCTGTGCTGAACACCCCCATTTCATGGGGGCGGGTGTTTTTCCCAACATTCTTATGAGTGGCTGGTTATTAGCTCCTTTATGCTCCCTCTCCCAGGTAGCCCGAGACTCTTCGGACATGCTGTGATGAACTAAGGTTTATTATGGCTCAAGACTCTTCGGGAAGGGTGTGTTGTGGTGGTTGGCCCAGGTGTGTGCGAGCAGGTTTGTGTCCCAAGTGTCTTCGAGATGAGGCCCAGGTGTCTTCAGGCATGATAGTGGTTGTTCTGGCCCAGGTGTCTTCGGGTGTGGCAGTGGTTGTGGTGGACTGGGTGTTTGTGGGCGTGGTTATGTGTGGTTGTGGCGGCCTAGGTGAGTGCGGGATGGATGTGTGGTGATGACCCATATGGTTGTTGTTGGGGGTGGTAGTGAGACTGTAGTGAGACTTGTGGGGGAGTTCTGATGCATAGGATGTCCTATATAACCAGTGGGAAAGTGGTGCGGGGTACCCAAATATCGATGTTCTATTGCTATTACTTTACTTGACTTGCGTTATTTGGGGAGTATGCCTTGGTGAGGCTGGATGGATAGTTTCCTTGCTAGGTGCCTTGGTTATCTCTACTTTTTTTCCTCATGGGGCATTAGAATGCCTCCCTACTTGTGCTTGAGAGTTTTTGGTTTTCCCTAATGAGTATACCTGTATACTCTCCTTATGTATATAAAACTACTTTCAGGTTTTTAAGAGGACCTTGAGGACTGTGCCAGACTTTACTAGCTCGGGATTCGGGGGTTGTTGCTACTTTTCTTTCTTTTGGTACTTTTCATCAGAGTTTTCTTGTACCTTGTATTAGTTTATTTTGAACATGCATATGGGAGTGGATTTTTGGATTTACTTTTACTTTAATTTTTTGGAGTTGTTTGGGATTTACCGTCTTATCTCCCAATCCTATTAAATAAAAAGGGTAATGCCTTCCATTTTTATGTTAGATTCTATACCCTTGGTGCTAGTAACCACTCTGAGGCCTACTGAAGTCAGGACTCGGGGGTCATTATCTCTCCTTCAACTTGAAGAAGGAAGGGTATGACAGTTTGCTGTCCCTTTTCTCATCTTGGTGGAGGCGGGTCGTGATAGTACTGATTTAAGATAGTAGAGAAACAATATATGCTTAGGGGATTATGGTTTTATCTTCATGGTATATTTTATAAGTATGGATCATTTAGTTTATTCTAGGTGAAGAATATTTATTTCTATTTTTATTTTAGTTTATAGTTTATATGTGGTTAAGTATGTGATAAATTTGTTTTTATATGTATATCCTTCAACATAGTTTGATTGTGATAATGTATTTTATTTATATTAATGTCATTGTGTTATAAGAAGACATTTTTTTGAAGGTTTAGCTAGATCCTACTATTTGTTCGTGTGTGTATATGTAGCCATCAGATGTGTTAGGGCATGATTTATTATTTTATTTTGGTTTTAGCCATATATTTTTTCCTATTTCTAGGATCACACTTCATATCAGAGAATCATAGTAAAAGTAGAGTGGGAAACTACATGATATATTAGAAATAGTGGTGGATGAGTTACTTTGGTAGTTGCATCATTTATATAGTTTTTGAGTTGGTGGCATTTGTGTATTCATAGGGTTCATAGATTTTTTAGATACTATAACCCATAGTTTCCAAGTTTCATTCCTTAACTTTTATCCTTATTTTTATTGCTTAATTTTTATCCATGTTAATGCATGACATCTCTTAGGTTATTTGTTAAGGATAGTTATGGTAAACTTGAAAATGTTTTCTTTTATCCCTTAAACTAATTATATTCATGCATAAAATAAATAAAAGTACAATATAGATATTGAGTAGGCATTTGATCTATGAGTGAGGATATTGTTACCTATGTTGTTTAGTTTCTTTATCTTTCATTGCATTTCTAGTTTGGGTGTTTCTTTATTGTTTTATTAGTGATGGTTTTGGAAACAAAACTTGATATTGGTTATCCTCTCTTTCATATTCTGAGGAAGATGAAACTTAGGTGTCTTGTTACTTTTTGTTTTGAAATATTCTCTTATTAATCATATTTTGAATATACATAGTGTATATATTTTGGATATAGTTTTATGGATGTTTATTGGTTGCAGGTTTATGAAATTTCTTCTAGTCTAATTTCCTTCATTAATTAGGTTAATCAATTCTTCCATGATTTGAGTTTGTAGAAACCTTATTATCAGTCCCATATCCCTATTTCCACATATGCAGTTTTAATTTTTTCAAGGGTGAAATTTTTTAAGGGATGCGAATGTAAGGACTTAAAAATCCCTCAAGTTATTTTTATCCAAGGGGAAGAATGATAATTTTTATAATTTTATTTAATTCTAATTAAAATTTTAGTAAATAATTCATATTTTTTTCTTCTAAAACTAAACCTAACCACTTATCTAATTTTTAGATCAAACATCTCTTCTACTCCTAGATATCTCCCTTATAATTTGACAATGATCATCAATCCATTACGACAATCCAAGGGTAGGGGATTTTTTGATCTATTTCCAGTCTTCATTTTTATTTCATCATATTGATTCATGATGCATTTATCTTCCAAACTTATAAAATTCATTATTTTCATGGATATGGTTTGATTTATAAAATCATAATGTTTGGATTTGAGAACCTTGGATCAATTAGAATTGGATTTTAACATGAAATATCAGATTTATATTATTTTTTAAAAACTATTTTTTTAAAAAAATATCCTTTTATTTCTTAGAAAATTATTGGATGATTAATAAATAAAAAATAACTATGCTTCAAAACCATTGTGTTTTTTATATTATGATTCCCAAATTTAGTGATTTATGATGTAATGGTTGTTTTTTTGTTTTCATTCTAATAATGTTATTGAAGTATTCTTGGGTATTTGGCATAAATATTTAAAATTATTTATGCTTACTATTTTATGTATCATTATTATAAAATCATTTTTTTGGATAAATTTAATCATGTTTGGCTGTTATTAGATTGGAAATTTGGTTTTAGATTAATTTTATGGGTGAATTAAGGAAAATTAATCCTTCTATCATAAATGGGTGGGTACCTGGTGGCTTATTACCACTCATTCAGTGGACTAATTTAGGCCACTAACCATACCAGTGGTTACTTATTAGCTTACCACTAGGCACTCAGTGACAATGGGTACCCAATAGTAGTGCATTTGACACATGATAACCTTATAATGGGAGTGGATTAATACAGGGCATTAATTCCTTACTGATCCCCTTCCCCCATTTGTTTTGGGGATTGCTTGATAATGTATATAAGATATTTTTGGAAGTCTAATGCATTGTGGTCAAAATTTGATCTGACCAATCATCAATTGAAGTAATGTTTTATCTATATCTTGATTCTTTATCATCCTTTTAGAGGCTATTCAGTAGATCACAATGATTACTTGGAGGCTTTTGATTGAGATTTAGAGGTGGATTTTTTTATTAGTTTTCATTATATAAAGTCAATTTTTAATTCATAATCTATGGTATTTTGATTGATCTTAGTTTATTATAAAAATTTCATTGATGGATGTTATATGAGTGTTATAATATTTATGAAGTGGATTGAAGACATGGGTTTCATAATGAATACATATTGTGATGAAATTATAGTTTATCTATAAGTGATATTCTTATGGTTTAGTTACAATAACAAGTTAGGTACACAAAATGTTAATACAAATGCATGATTTCTTATTATGTTTATCTATAGGACTTCTCATGGCGATAACCATTCTTAGGTAAAGGCCAATATGTTTTTATTATAGATATATTATGATATCCATGTTGGAATTAGATGGATGTAGAATCTAGTTAGAACAAGTGTCATTGATTCTCTCCTCTTATTGATGGTCTATGGATCAAGCTTGTCTTTCCATGGGAGTATGATTGACCTTGAATTGGGTGTTAACCCTTGATATGTGATGTTAAAGTTGTGATAATGACGTTGATGATTGACCAGGGATGCCTTTTTATAAGATTTTTAGATCTATCTATGAACCATTTTGGGTTTCACTTGATGATGATGTTATGATTGTGATTTCTTAGCGATGATCCATATGGGTCATGTGATTTATTCAATTTGAGTGGGATTTTCTTGATGTAATCGAGGTCCAATGTTTTATAATCGAAATCCATGCTGCGATGGAGGCATGACCATGAGGTAGTTTAGTTAAGGAAAAATGGACTATGAATAAGTTTGAGAAAATGACCATGGTTATAACTATAGTCACTAGAGAAAGGATATATTTCATTGAACACTATCAGGATCAAAAAAACATAATGGTTTGGTAAACTATGTCATAATTTACACTAACTGACATGTTACTTCACCATGGTTGGAAGAAAAAATTGTGGAAGCTAATGGAATTAATAAGTAATAAAAATATGTCATAGTTTTTATTATTACATTATAGTTTAGAGAAAATGCTTTAGTTTAGTAAAGATTTTTTTAGAGATAACTACTTGAATTTTTGAAGAAAAAATATGCCACCACTTGATAGAAACTACTTCATGGTTTCAGTTAGATCTATGCGATATAATAAGGAAATAACCTCTAGATTTTATAAAGATTTTTAATTTCAAATATGGGTTTTATATCTACCATTGACCAATAAAAACCATTCCATAGTGCTAGAAATCATTCCATTATTTGTTGATCTCTATATAAAAACAAATTTTCAATTAGTGATGTAAAGTGATAGCTGTCAACTTTTACATAGAGATTTATATAAAGGAAAAGTAAAATTTTTGAGTGGAGAATATGTACACATTTTCATAGTGAATCAAAAGGAACTTGTAGGGGAATAAATAAGATCATTGAAAGGAATTGTCATGAGTGCTCTCAAATTCTATGTAGCTTTTAGTATTTAGGTGAAATGGAGTGTCTGAACAAGGTTGTTCTCTAAGGAGGCAGTAATTAAAACAACATATTAAAGGTACTTTAAAAATAAAATAAAATAAACAAACCTCTAAAAAGGCTAGGGGGAGGGGGAGTTTGTTTGATGATTATAACATAAGAAAATGTATGTTGGAAGAAGATTGAGTTTTTTCCTTAAAAAATATTTGATATGATGAAACCGATTTAACCCACCACATAAATTAATTTTTTTTATCATTATCATTGAAATTATTATTTAATTTAATTAAGATCTGCTGATTTTTTAAATCTCTAACCCTATGATTGTAAACATGAATATAAAGAATTAAAAAATTTAAACCCTAGATTAACTACATGACGATCAATTACAACACTTGTCATCCTAAAGTGAACTTATGGTCTATGTTCAATTAGGTAATCATCTACACACTAGAAATGAGAATCACTTATGTTTTAGGATTGTGTTTTAACTCTTAAAATTGATCCCAAGTTGAATTATTTTACCGATTAAGATTGCGCTCTCATAATTCACACATTACTCAACCTCACGTGATTTGTGTTAATTATTCCATTACTTGATCAATTGAAAACTCAAATAATTTATCAAAATATAATGAATAAGATGAATTTATTCTCTTGGATTCAAAATAATCAATTGAATATGGTGGAAATTATATCGATTATTAGTAGACCATGCTTCCATGGGAGGATGAGTCATCATAGAAACATTTTGCAAGTGCAATAATTTAAAAAGGGTAAAATCCAATCATGTTTCTACTCTTATATTCTATCCCCAAATAAGTTAAGGAGATAAGAAGAAAAATTAAATAAAACAAGAGAAATATAGGTGAAATAGAAAATTTATTTTAAAACAACAACACTACAATAAAGAATAGGAAAATAAGAGCATTATGAAGGAGATCCTAGAATGAGAGCTTCCCACCTATAATGGTGTATAGAAGTGGTAATTTATCACTTATCCTCTACTAAAAATCCTCAAATGCTAGTCCAATTCCCTCTAAATGAGAAAAAAACACATTTATTGAGTGGAGGGGAGGCTAGGGTTCCAAGAGTTTACAAGTGTGATTGGAAAATTAGGCAAAAAAATTCTAATTCAAGTTTCACCAACTTGTTGAACTCCAAAATTCATAGACCCATTATCCTTCCATAAGGATTATTTTATTAAATTTTTTTCTTTATCAACTATCCAAATTTGGGACCAATACAATCCCAAATGAAGAAGATATGACCTAAAAGCTGAAGTGGTGTCCATGTTGACGAGTCTAGTCCAAATTTGAATTCATAGACCATTTTATCATATCAAATATGATATCCAACAAGGATAGTCTAAATGAAAAATTTGGACCATAGAGTGACTAATAATTTCATGAAATTTCAAGTCCAAATAATTTTCAAAAAATATTTATATCAAAAATACTAGAGCGTACTTTAAATGGTCAAAAATAGAATTTTTAAATTTTTAAATGCATGATCTAATCCCAAATTTTCTATAAAGAAACATATTTAACATAATGTGAGGAAAATATATCATTTATTATCAATAAAATATTCAATAAAAATGTGTTTTACCAACTCCCCCACACTTATCCTTTTGTACTCCTATGCAAAGTAACATGTCCTACATTCCAAAAGAATTATGATAAGATATACATGTTGATAGCTCTTAATCTATGATAACAATATGAGAAAATTAAGAATTCAATCCCAATAAATTTGAGAGTCATTATATTATAAATTTTATCAAAATAAAATATAATGAAATTAATGTCACTAATCATGGTGAAACAAGTTATGGGTCCACTATGACACTAATTCACTATGTGTTTGTATGTTCCAACCATTTAAATATTGCCTTTTCGTCCTTTATTCAGTATATTCAGGTCAAGTAAAACTTGTCTTATTCTTTGGTTATTTTCCACCAAACCTATTCTATATACATTACAATCAAATTTTAAAACCCACTCACTTAACCATTCATGGAAGTCAAACCATAAGCTCCTGACCTAGATATCCTCATATATTATACATTTATTTATTCCCATATTTATTATTTTTATAATTTTTTATTTGATTTTATTTTTTTGAGGGGATGGAATAGTCAAATATCAGGTACACACATATAGTCCAATTTTTTATAGTGATGAAATTGATCGAAAAAGAAATGAACACATGGAAAGAATATTGTTGAAAACTAAAAAAATACTTCACTTGATTATAAAATCAATTAAATAAGAAAAATTTCACAAGTCATGGTTATGTGTGATGTTGTGTGGAGAAATAAAATTTCATAATTTATTATAAACCAATATCATAAATAATGGTGTTAAGATCTAAATGGTTTTATAATGACACAACCAATCATGTCATTGAAAACTTCTATTTTTTTACAAAAAATTGACGATTATTCTTTTTCTATAAGTTACACATAGAAATGAGCTTATGACATGATTTTATTTTCTTATTTTGTTTTTTTGTTGTTTTTTTGAAAAAAAACACAAAACACATTAATAAAAATCCCACAAAATCTACCCAAAATGTTTTCCCCTCCCCCACACTTAAAATGTTACATTGTCCCCAATGTGACCCTATAAAATGATATATGATAATGAAATACATGATTTTAAATAGGAAAAATGACATAAAAGTGAAAGGGTTAGAGATAACCTGATATTTTCAAGTGATGATGGAGTTATGAATTGTGATGAAATCAACTAAATTTGTGGGAAGTCCCTTAATGTATTGCTTCTACCGCTACTCATTAAATGTAAAGCTCCTTCCCATGGCCTCTTGTGTTATCTTCACAGCACTATAAGGAAAAATACGAGACAAAACATAAGGTTATAACCATATAGAACATAAATTACCTGTAACACCCTAGGATTTTTAAAAGAACACTATGTTCAATTGGGTATACAACACGCAACACCGAGCTTAAACGAACCATGAAATATTATTATTTAAATGTTTTAATTATAACATAGCTATTACATAGAAAGGTATGGATAACATTAACCAAATTATGAAATATATATAAACCTCCCACTCAATACAAATGTATTTCTTACTTCTTAGGAAATAAAAACTCTATTTTTTCAGTAAAGTCATTTTATGCTTCAAAAATATATTTTCTTCAAAAATGATTTTTATTGATTTTTGAGAGAAAATAATATAATTATTTTTTAGAAATTTTAGAAATTTTATTTTATAAAAATTTTATCATTTTTTAAATCATCTTATAAAAATTATCTTAGGGTGAAATTTTGGGATTTTCCTGAAAAAATTGATTTTTTCAGTGAATAGTTAAAAATAACGCCTTTTGTAAAATTGTCATTTATTTTTATTAAAAGTAACATTATTATTTAAATTTGATATTAAATTAAGATAATAACCATTTAATTATAAATAATATAAGTAATTACATAATAATCAAATTTATACTTTATTTTTTGTATAAGTTCATTTCTGGGCTTAAAAAAGTGCATGTTTTTAAAAACCGTTTTCATTACGTTTTACGATTTAATATTAAAATTAATTTCTATCGATTATAGTAATTTAAATTTATTAAATGGAATTAATTTTTTGATTCATAAAGTCAATTTTTTTTTCTAGTATGAGTTTTTTATATTTTTCTAAAGAAGTTAATTTTTTTGTGAATAGTAAAAAATACATTTTTTTGAAATACTGTATTTTTTAGGATATCACCAAGACATAAATATTATATAAAAATTTATTAAACTTATTTAATGAATTATTTATGATAATATACTAAAAATATAATATTAACATAATTCAAAAAATATAAATTAGAATATATTTCATGATAAATATGACAATCATTTTCAGTGCTGATGTAGTGTTTGCACAACACTGGAAAAGTACAATTTAGTATCCTAATGATAAAAATGGATAATTAAAAAATATTTGATTGAATTTTTTACTCAATATTATTTATAAATGATGATTTTTATTTATAGTTTTTAATTTTGGATTTATATAAAAAGAATATTTTCCAAATGCTTGTGAAATACTCACGTAAGGCTAGAAAAGTCAAAATAACATATTAAATAAGTTTTCATGACATAGATGTGAGAAAATATACATATTTAATGAATCTAAAGGTTTATAGTTAACTTAATTAGTTTATTTTTATGATGGTATTTTTTTTAAAAATTTTAGAAATGAAATAATTATCTTAAATTCTTACACAACATAGACACAGTACATGTACAAGCAGTAGAAAAATAAATTAAATGATTTTAAAAACTATAAAAGTAATTTTCTGGGAGATTTATAGTGTTCCATGAGTTTTATAGATAAATATAACATATTATGGATGTTTAAAAGTTTTATATTCAAATTATTTTTCTGTCATGTTGTTTTCAAAGTTAAATTAAATGATTAGTGTAAAAAATGTCATTAATGATATTTTATGTTAACTAATATTTCATAAAATTATTGAAAAATCATAAAAATATTTAAATAGGATAATTAGGTTTAGAAATAGTATACAAGGTCATAAATTGTCAATTTATGATCCAATTTTCACCTTATAAGTAAAATTATAAGCCTTAAATATTGAAAAAGTCATTACCATAGTTAAGGTTAAAATTGGTTAACCAAGGGGTTAATCCAAAAGATAAGATTTAAAATGATTTCAAAACCTATAAAAAATTGATTTTATTATTATATTAAAAAAATATTCTAATTATCTTCGAATACATGTCATTTTGGAACCATTTTATATGAGTTAGAAATATACTATATTATAATATTTCATATATTTCCAAAAAATGACATTAATGATATTTTATAATAAATTTTTTTATTAAATGATTTAAAATTCATAAAAATATTATCCTTATCCAAGTGAATATTATATGGTTGAAAATATCAACCATGTCCCATTATGGATCACTTTTCCTTTTATAGTAACTTTTTTGGATCCTTTAGTATAAAAATATTTGATATCACGATAATTATCAAAAGAGTTAATGGGGGTTAAAACTAAAAGATAAGGATTAAAAAATAACTTTATCCTATATAAATTTTATTTAATGAGAGTATTTATAATTATCCTCATATTATATTTAAAATATATAATTTTGGAGTCACTTGATCATAAAAAATTAATTTATATTAGTTTAATACATTATGTAATTCCAAGAGTGCCCCTCCCCTCATTTATAAAGGGATCCTCTTGTCCTCTCTTCCTTACAGCTTTTTATCCTTATATATTAGAAAATACCTACCATAATACCTTTCTAGATTCCTTCAACACATCCTATATCATTTTTTATTTCTAAAATACCATCCCTTCAATGCTTAAGGTGTAATCTAAGAGGTTTCCCAACAAAGAGGTATAACTATTAACCGAGCATTTTCAATTTTATTTCTTATTTTAAATCATCTAAATAAATGGTATAAATTATAAAATAATGAATTAATTATCTTAAATATTATTAATTATTATTATGATGATGTGATAACCATTATCCACCTCCTTTCTATCCCATAAAAATCGAAAACATTGGATGTGTGTACGTATGAATTAACATCACCACATAGCGGTGCAATTCATTTTTTCATTACCAGTTTAATTGGATGGGTATAATGATGGATTTAATAAATATATATTTTGTTTATGATATTATTATTATTCTTTAAATGTAAATTATCATTTACCTTTCTTTTTTTCTATATGTCAAAACATGAAAACAATGTTCATGCATACTTATGACCTACCATCTCCATGAATGGTGTAATTCATTTTTCTATATCTACCTTTCATGAATGATTATAAATATATATATAATGAATATATATGATATTTATAGCATGATTATAATTCTGGAAATGATGGAACCCAGAGAAATATGAAAGGGCCAAAAATACTGTACCGAATCTTACATGAAAAACAATACAGTTAAAACCTGAAAACAACAATTTTAATAAATAATTATTAATAAACAGGTGTTGAAATGTTATAAAAGGATAATATATGATATTATAAGTATGTATATAGTTATTTTATATAAATATAATAAATTTAAATTTATAATATAGGAGGTTAAAATCATTTACGAAGCAAGTCAGACCTGAGGTAAGTGTTTCTCATCTCACTTTTGTTTCCATGAGACAGATTCCATATTCACCACTTATTTATTTCATATGGTGAATATACTACCCATTTTATATGATATATAATTATTCCATTTATATTCATGGTATTTAAAGTTTCATCTGAAGTTATTTCTTTCATGAGGTTTTGATTTGAAAGTCACCAAAGTGGTAAGGGTTTATTTCACAATCTTATTGTTATTCAGGATTGTTTATGCTTAAGTATCTACTAGAGGAATTATATGATATTTATATCTTAAAACCAATATATTATATTCTCCTATATTTATTTATATAAATTACAAGTTTTTCTTTCATTTTCCCCTCTTAATTACTCAAGATACCAAAATAATGTTTTTAAGGAAAAGAATTTTTTTCTTTCAGTTGAGAATATTTTTCTTCCATATCCATATATTTTTTTAAAATATTTTCAATTTTTTTTAAATATTCTATAATTATTTGTTAAATTATTTTTTAATCATGTTTTAATTTCTGTAAAACAGTTTAAAAGGAATCTTCTTGTTGTTTTTCTAAACATGGTACATTTTACCAAAAGTGTGAAAAAAATATTTGTTTTTAATGATTATGGTATGAAAAAAATTCTCCCACTATCATGAAAAGTAAATTTTATAAATATTCCTTTATAATTTCACATATTTATTTTCTAAAGAAAATGTTTTTCTTAATATTCTATAATTTTTTTAAAAATTAAATTTCAAAGTGATAAGGGTATTTTACTCATGAATGTTTTTAATGATATTTTTATGTCATTTCTATCCATTAATGAAAATAACCATTTATTTTACTCCACTAAGGATTTGTTTTAATGATATCATCCTTATTCTTTTTCTAGATGGTTTATGATCAATGAAATCATTGACATTCCATATTCTAGTTCTTCCAATATAGACAATTATTTATTAGTAAGGCATATTGATTAAGATGTATTGTTTATTAATATTATGAATGCATTGGACTTAGCAAGTGATAGTAAAGGCTCATTATATCCACTTGATGCATCAGTAGGTCTCATGAGACAAATTAGTTTAGGTATTTAGCATACTCCTTATCCATTTATTTATGATGTATTGGCATGAGGCCTTGACAGTATGTTTATAATGTCTTGGCACAAGGCCTTGATGACAAGTTTAATATATCCAATATTATACATTCCATCATTATGAAATTAGTTATTAATGTCCATGTGATTATATGAATAGTTATGACATACATTTATAAGTTTCAATATTATGTGATTATTTATATGTAATTATTTGATCATCATTTATTCATGCCATATTATTATTTGTACTTAATTTATTAATTAAATGGAACATGTTTTTAGTTATTTAACTTTCCATATTGATTATGCCTTATTTACTGATAATAGATTCTGCTATACAAAACACTTACTAAGAATATGAGCTCACCCTTATTTTTTTTCCTTTCCACATGATGCTAGAAATTGTATTATGAATGATATAAAAGGATACGCTAGAGAGAATAATGATGTTCTCAAAGAAAATACTATGTTGTATTTTATATTTTCAAATGTAATGTGAGACTCAATTATGAATATAGTTTATCAGGACTACTAAACTGTTCAATATTTTGGGATGCAATCACTTGTATCTCATTCCATTGTAATAAAGTAACTATAAACTCTGGGCTACTAGATTTGAGATATTTATAGTTGGTACCATAGGAAGTTTAGTAGAAAATTTGGGAACTAGATTTATGAAAACATAGATTAGGGAACATAACCCTATAACTAAATTTAAGGATAATTCCAAGTATAAGATAATATCCTAAAGTTTTAGTGAGGTATATATTATGCGGTTTTTCTAAAAATAAATCTCTATCTTGATATTATAAGTGGATATGGGCTTGGAAAAATTATATCTAGGAGAAATAACCTCAAAATGAGTTGGTTGAGTATATATTGACCATTATTTTGGAGCATGGAGAGTGTGACCTTACTACGCACCTGGTTTGACACTCCCAGGGGATATACTTGGATTAAATCATATTTTATTTATGAACCATTATGGTGAATAAGAGAATAAAACCTATTGAAACCTATGATATTCCATAGTGATATGGGATAAACCTAAAGTTTATTATTTTGATAAGTCTAAGGTTGATTATAAGTTCAAAGTCATAGATACCCCTTTTGAGGTTTTATGTTATGAAAGTCTAATATGATTAAGAGTATTATGGGAGATATTTATGGTAATATAACCCTTGGGGTTAGTATGGGTTTTAGTGAAAATGTTATTTGAGGAATTATTCCTTTACATTTTGTGGACATAAGTTTAAAGGTATTGAAAAAATTTAGGTCTATCTTATCTTTGATGTTGAGGTAATTATGGGTTATTACAATTTAGGAACATATGATTCCTTGTATATCTAACTATGAGATTGAAAAGTGATTTGGTGACTACGTGACTCATGTTATTTTTAAAGAAGTTCACTATCGTGGGGAAATTATATAATTAAGGTAAATAGAAATACTTTTGGATAAGATGATTTTTTATTTTTGGAATAAAGGTTGATTAATATTTTGAAAGAATAAATTATTTTATTGTGACATTAAATTTGTAAATTATTAGTATATTCTGTATAATATATGAAAAAGGAATATACATTTTTGATATGATACTTTTAGAGTGATTGATGTTATTTAGAGATAAATTTTAATCTTATATTGAAAGAATATGTGATCAAAACATTCTAATATTTGGGTTTTAATATTAGTCAGGAATATTTTAAATAATTTTAAGGATAGTTTTTTGTGGAATGATTTAGTTTGAACATTGGTTATTTTTTTTTGAATTTTAGAGATTAATGTATTATTTCTTTATATGAAGGTTTATTAATTTTGGGTATTATCTTACCTAGTTCTATATTTTTTTTGGTTTTCGTTAATGTATAAAGATAATAAGAATATATTTTCATCCTTTTATATACCTCATGGTCAATTAGAAGTTGATTTTAGTACTTTAGACAGGAAAAATTCATCTTGAATACTCATTTTTTAGAGTAAAATATGATATTTTGGTGGAAATTGATTAAAGGATGAAATTATACTTGTTAAGTAAGTATATTTCCTTATTTTCTTAGTCAAGATGGTTAAAAAAAATTCTCAACTCTAGGAAAATGATCTCAAAACAAAAAATTTATCTTATTATCTTCAATTATGATGAACCGACAGTCTTTTTCACACCTTAGTGATTTATGAATCTATGGTCATTAAATTTATCATGATCATTCACTTTCTTGTGATAAATGTCATCTACAAATCTCCATCATTATTTGGACATTATTTTTTTACTCTATGTCCATATTTTTGATTCCCACTAATATTCTCATATTTGGAAAATTAGTTATGTGTTATTCCAAATGACCTTCATATTTCTATTTCCCTCTTTTCAAGAAGAAGTTTTATTAACCCTTTTTATGATGTGAGATTTAAATAAAGGTATTTTCAATTCTTAAACTCTTGATTACTGAACCCGAGTTCAAATTATAAGGAGATAATTTATTGGGGTGGGGGGAGAATGTCACACACCAATTTTTTTAAAAGAACTATATGTTAAAAAGTGTATACAACATGCAACACTAAGCTTAAAAGAACCATGGAATATTAATATTTAAATTTTATAGTTATAATATAACTGTTACATTGGTAGGTATGAATAGGATTAACCACATTACAAAAGATATATAAAGATCCTTCTCAATACAAATGTATTGATTAATTCTTAGAAAATAAAAACTCTAATTTTTTTCCAGTAAATCCATTTTATGATTCATTTTTTTAAATAGGTAGGAAGAAACCAACCTATTTATTAAATTAAATAAACACCTCTTATTATACTAGGTAGATTAATTCCATTACATAGATTTAATAGACTAGTGAAAACCCATGAAATTAGCCTGAAGTACCTAGCCTGCCAGAGTAGGCCATTGATACATTCCTAATGGACCTAACCCACATGACCTGTGATGCCTACACCCAATGTGTTCCATCACCTAGCCTATACCGCGCTCCACCCGCACGTCATTAGAGATCACCGTCGTAGTCCCATCATCATCAAGGGACATCACCCCACCGTGATCCACCCGTGCCTCATTGGATGTATCCTCATGTAAAGACCCGTAAATTTCAAGGAAATTTTTTTCTTAAATTCTTTGGGATTTTACAAGTACATAGTTTCTGACAGCACCTGATTTTAAGGCCCAGTGTGCCCGGAATCAATTTCCGAAGTTTAGCTCGGGTACGTTCAATGAACGAACGAGCGAGTTTTTCTATCTTTTGAACTGGTGCTCGGAATTGAGATCTGAGGGCACCGATGAAACTGCAACATCGGTAATTTCTTAAGAGGACCTTTACCAAAGATGCGTTTGCTTTGGATGAGTTGTTAAAAAATTTAGATTAAATAAAAAGGGTGAATAAAATTTGTTGTACAAATTTTATTCCTAACTAAGGTGGTTTAATCCTACATGGGGTAGTTTGGGTGGGACCCACTAACATCCTAACTACCCATGTGAGGATAAATGTGAGGTGGGTCCCACACGATCCCCAACCCTTCACATTCCCTAAAACCCCCTAAAACCTCCCATTAATCTTCTTGTGTTTAATGTTGGCAACCATTGTATTTAATTAAGTGGCTTATCCTCTTACACTTTAATAATGCCAACACACATTAATTTAATTAATTGAACTTCTTCAATTAATTGGATTAAGTTTTAAATTTTGAGTTTTTGAAATGCATGGCAAGGTAGAATAAAATAAGGGAAAGCTTATTTTATTTTGGGGTTAGCTTGTTGTGTTGGGAATTGGGGAGAGAGCTCTATCTTTATTGGAAGAACTTCATCCTCCCGTGAATAACGTCACCCTTCGACGAAGAATTCCATCACCACAAGGAGAGAATACGTGCCATTCATTCTTCTCTCTGCAGCTAGTGCGAGACACCGTCCCCTCCTTGGACGCACGCCAATGCCGTCTTCGAAACCTCACCCCGCGACGCCATCTTCCGCGTCGCTGACAAACAACATCATTTATCGAGGTAGGGGTTAACCTCATTCAACTTTTATTTATCGAATTTTGTTGATTAAATTCTGGCCGCTTGTTATCGTTATAACGGGAGGAGATCAGATCGCACAAACACGGCCGATCCTCCTCCCCTTTTTTTTTGTTGATTTTCATTGATCATTGTGGTGAAGACGGCGTGGTGTCGTTGCACTACGCGAGAATGAAGGGGACCGCGGCCGGAGCGGGCCACGACAGTGGTGCGTGGCGCCGGAGGACCCGAGGGAGGCCGCGACCGGAGTGAGCCGCGGCGGAGGGGCGCGATGCCGTCACGCCACGCCGGTCGAAGAAGGGCCAGGGCCTAAGGCCGTGGCGGTCACCAGTAGGGGCGTCCGGGTTCAGCCAGCTGCCGACGCTTTAGGAGGCGGGACCCTTCAGGGTCCTGCGATGGTTCATGAAAACCGGTCGGCCATAAAGGATGGCCATTTCCCAAAAAAACTGGGGGGGTGTAACTCCCCCCCGACTAGAAAATACGGCAGACCCCACTGGGTCCGCTGTTTCAGAGACAAGGGGGCGGCGCCCCCCTTCGCACCCCGCTCGGCTGCAAGTCGAGCCGCGACCGGCTTCCGAGCCGGGCCGCAGGCCGCGCCCAGCCGCGGGCCGGGCCGCGCCCCGCCGGGCCGGGTTGCACCCAGCCGGGCTGCGCCCAATCGAGCTGGACCCGGACCCGGGTCAGGTGGACCCAGTTCGGGCCGACCCAGGGGGTATTGGGCCGGGTCAGACCGGGCCCAAATCCCTTATTTTCGGACTAGGTTTGTTCAAACACCCATATCTTGGGTTACTGACCTCCGATCGATGCACCGTCAGTTGCGTAGGGATCCTTGGATCGAGACGGTCGTTTTGGTATATTAAAATTGAGTTTTAGGTGAAGTTTGTGTATGACCAGGTTGGTTCGAACCCGAAACCAATCGGGCCCTTGGAGCGAAAACGCTTATAACTTAACGACCGGACATCCGAATGATGTGCCATCAATTACGTTGAATTACTCTTAGTGAGACAGTTATTTTGGATTACTCCACTCAAGGTTTGGATGTAGCTAGAGTACAGTCGGGTTGGTTTGGCTTAAAAACCAACCGGGCCCCTCGGACGGAAAAGCCAATAACTCTCAGATCGGGCGTCCGATTGACGCGCCGTTTATCGCATTGAATTCCTATTGACGAGACGGAACTTTGTGATACATCAAATCTGGACTTCATGACAGTTGATGTATCAAACCCTTGGATCATGGAGCGGACCCTCCTGGAATCGAGTGTGCTGTGTGCGGGAACCCTAGAGCTGGCTGCGACTGCGACGACGATGAAGACTGTACTTGGATCCTACGTGGGATCGGCAGCGAGGACGACTGTACTTGGATCCTCCGTGGGTTTGGAAGCTATGAAGACTGTACTTGGATCCTACGTGGGTTCGGTAGCGATGGTTACTGTACTTGGATCCTACGTGGGTTCGGTAGCAATGACTTCTGTACTTGGATCCTACGTGGGTTCGGCAGAGGAGATAATTCTGAGGCTACATCTAATCATCTCCACCCCTCTTCGTGAGTAGTATACATGTGTGATCTGAGTCTTGACTTCAATCATTATCATCGATGTGATTGACTTGCTTTCCTGTGTGGATTGGGTTGTGCTTTCCTGTGTGGACTGGGTTGTACTTTCCTGTGTGGACTGGGTTGTACTTAGGCTCGTGAGTTGGAGCCGAACAATAATTGATGACTTAGGTATATGTATGGGCATATACCTAAGTAGAGTTTTTTGATACTCCGTGTTTTTATATTTCCTTCGTGGTTTATCCTTTGTGGATTCTATGGGGCCGTCGAGGGTCTCAGGGTCCCTAATGAGTATCGTATACTCACCCATGCACGGGCTATGCCCGCACTACGTTGTGTTGGATGCAGATGACGGGCAATGCTGATCGTAGTTGAGACTTGTGGAGCAGGACGGTATCCATAGGTGGACTATCAGGCGGGACGCACATGGTGCGGACGGACAGATTCGAGGAGCAGAGGAGACCATATGTACCCACCCTTCCGGTGGGGTTTCCAGAGGACGACTTGGTGGTTGCTGCTTTAATTTTCAGCTGTTGTACTTTCTTTTATCAGTTGTACTGTACTTTCAGTTGGGTTTGTATACTGACCCATTTACTTTCCAGCACTTACTCTTGTACTCAGTTTACTTAGTGTTTACTTCAGCTTGCATACTCTGTGGTGTTTGTTTTCTTATATAAAGGAAATGCCTTCACTTTTATCGGGATTTACGCCTTTGGTGCTAGTCGCCATCCCCTGGCCTATGGAAGGTGGGATTGGGGTAGTCATGACACGGGCCCCGAGGATGGGTCGTGAAAAATTGGTATCAGAGGAGTCGGTTTTACCGTAGAACTTAGGACTATGGTAATTTCTTCTATAGGAAGCAATAGTGTTAAGGTTATTGAGTGTGGTTATCAGTCCAAGGAGTCCAGTGTTGGTGCGGTAGCCGACGTATCCACACACGAGGACCCTAACTTCTGATTTCCAACTCAATGCATGAAAATATTGATTACATGTGTTTTTAAAAAGTTTTCTTTGTGATTACTTTATGTCACCTCACCAGGTATACTGTATTAACCGTGGCACACCTGTTTCTTTTCAGGATGGCCCCACGACGGGAGCCATCTAGGGTTCCGACCTTTGTGCAAGATGGCAGCCCACCGAGCGACGAGGCCTCGGTGTAGGGACCCATTACAGCGGAGGCACCGGTGGTACCTCTACCCACCGAGCCACCAATTCCACCAGCCCCAATAGCTGAGAGTGCACGTCGCCTTAGTGCACTGCACGAGGTTCAGCGTCAGAGGCCGCCCAGGTTCCACAGAGAGACGGACCCTCAGGCAGCCAAGGATTGGATGGAGGCTGTTGTCTGAGTCTTCAGTTTAGTAGGGACACCAGCTGACCTCATGGTGATCCTTGCAGTGAGTCTCCTGCACGCAGCAGCGGGTAGATGGTGGAGTGTGATTCTCCAGGTGAACGATGAGGCATCTCTACTTTGGATGGACTTTGAGAACCTCTTTTGCTCGGAGTTCTTTCCATACACCCTCTGTTCGGTGCGCATTCAGGAGTTACTACAGCTGCGGCAGGGCAACATGACAGTAGCCCAGTACTCGACAAGATTTACCGACCTCTCACGCTACTCCACGGACATGGTATGAGAACCATTATTCCGGGCCCGGACCTTTGAGCAGGGACTGAGGCATGAGATCAGGGCTTCGATGATCTCCCTCAGCATTCCGACGCAGGCAGAAGTACTGGAGCAAGACCTTCTTGTGGAGAGATTTCTTGATGAGCCTACACCAGCAGCGAGACCTACCACAGGGAAACACACAGCAGAGTCTTCTGTAGCCTGCAGTAGACAGATGTCGCAGAGGTCCAAGTGGACCAGACCATCAGGTGGACGACCTCAGGATACTAGTTCGGAGGTGCGGGGCACACGCAACAGATCCAGTCATACGATAGGAAGACAGTGCTATGCATGCGGCGGGCAGGGCCACATGGCTCGTGACTACCCGACCCGCCATGCAGAGGAGCAACAGACAATTGAGGGACCACCCAGGCAGAGGCAGAGGTTCGACCGTGGTGGTCCGCAGGGAGTAGTCAGACGAGGTAGAGAAGCTGTCCGAGCAGTAGGTGGTGGATGACGCTTCAGGGCTCTACCACCACCACCACCAGGAGGTCCACCTCGACCACAGGGAGCTGGCGGGCAGAGGCAGGCTCAGCTTCAGGCAGTGGAGGCCTACGACCACGGTGCACCTGAGATGATTCGAGGTACTATCTATGTCTACTCTACCCTTGCTGCAGTTCTTATAGACACAAGAGCGAGTCATTCTTTTATTGCCGCTGCCCTTTTTCGGAGCTTGGAGATTCCGACAGAGCCGTTGGATCGATCCTTATGGCTAGAGACTCCTATGGGAGCAGACTCAATGATTACGCACTGGTGTTAGCATTGTGAGCTTACTCTAGGAGGCGAGAGCTTCGGCTGGGATCTTCTTGTAGCGGTGTCGAGGCCTTACGATGTCATCTTGGGCATGTATTGGTTATCTATGGTCCATGATCAGATCGACTGTATTAGGCGCAAAGTGCGGTGTGTCCGCACAGATGGGAGCAGGTTCACCTTCACCGGTGAGAAGGGAGCCTTTGCAGCATAGGATGGATTTACACAGAGGAGAGGGCAGCCGATCACACATCAGTTGGCTAGTCTCATCCTTGGAGTGGTTGATGTGCGAATTCTGAGTTTTTCATGTTATGGTGGATCAGTATGCGGACGTTTTTCCTGACGACGTTCCAGGACTACCTCTTCGTAGAGAGGTAGATTTCTATATTGACCTATACCCCGAGACAACCCCGATATCTACTCCAGCATATCTGATGGCTCCCGCTGAGCTTCGAGAGCTACGAGTACAGCTGGAGGACTTGCAGGGCAAGAGATTCATCCGACCCAGTGTTTCACCCTGGGCTTCCCCGATTTTGTTTGCCAAGAAGGCGTACGGGAGCTTGTGACTGTGTGTCGACTACCGTTGCCTGAACCAGGTGATCTTGAAGAACAAGTATCCACTTTCGAGGATTTACGACCTCTTCGATTAGCTCAAGGGAGCACGATGGTTCTCGAAGATAGACCTCAGGTTATGTTATCATCATCTCAGAGTTCGAGACGAGGATGTGCAGAAGACGGCCTTTAGGTGTCGGTATGGCCACTATAAGTTCTTGGTTATGCCTTTTGGCGTAACCAATGCTCCAGAAGTGTTCATGAGTCTAATGAACAGGATTTTCCAGCCTTACCTCGATCAATTTTTCGTAGTCTTCATCGACGACATATTGATTTACTCGACTACTGAGGAGGAGCATGCCTACCACTTGCGGGTTGTACTAGATACACTCCGAGAGCACCAGCTTTATGGTAAGCTCTCGAAGTGTCAGTTCTGGATTCAAGAGGTCCACTTCATGGGGCACGCCATCTCTGAGGCGGGAGTTTCGGTGGATCCTATGAAGATCGAGGCAGTGCTAGCTTGGGATCCACCCAGGAGTGTGACGGAGGTGCAGAGTTTCCTAGGTCTGGCTGTGTACTATTGGAGATTTGTGCTGAACTTCTCCAGAGTTGCAGCACCACTTTCATCTTTGACGAAGAAGGGGAAACCCTTCGTGTGGTCAGATAGATGTTAGCAGAGCTTCCAGGATCTGAGTCAGATATTGACCAGTGCACCCATCTTGAGGCTACCAGAGGAGGGAGTAGGGTACGTAGTTTACTGCGATGCATCAGGGACCAGAATCGGGTGTGTCCTGATGCAGGAGCAGGCAGTGATCACCAATGGATCATGACAGTTGAGGCAGCATGAGAAGAAATACGGTACCCATGACCTGGAGTTATCAGCATTGGTCTTCTACTTAAAGATGTGGCGGCACTATCTGATGGGTGAGCGCTTTACAGTCTACTCTAACCAATAGAGTCTCAGGAACATCTTCTCACAGAAGGACCTAAACCTGAGAAAGCAGTGATGGCTCAAGTTACTTCAGTACTATGACTTTGAGATAGTCTATAATCCTAGGAAGGAGAACGTAGTAGCTGATGCTCTCAGCAGGAGGTCGGGCATCCAGCTACTTGGAAAGGCGATAGAGCAGCTAGCCGTGTTGTAGATATCCTTCTTATATAGAGATGGGGCAGCCTTTCTAAATTCACTCACAGTCACTTTTCCACTACTTCAGCGGGTCAAATAGGCATAGCGTGGGGACGTTGACTATGAGACGTGACATGAATAGATATCCACATGACATGCACCTGAGGGATTTTCTGTAGGAGGAGAGAATGTAATCCTTTTCAGGGGACATACCATGGTACCAATTGCATTACAGGAGGAGGTGTTGAGAGAGTTTCACACTTCCCCATTGGTGGTACATCCAGGAGTAGTGAAGATGTACCAAGATCTTAGATGACAGCACTGGTGGCCGTGTATGAAGAAGGATATTGCAGAGTTTGTTTCATGATGCCTCACCTGCCAGCAGGTGAAGGCGAAGCACTAGGTACCAGCAGGCTTGGTACAACCCTTAGAGGTCCCGGAGTGGAAGTGGGACGGGATATCAATGGATTTCATGATGGGACTTCCACGTACTTCCAAAGGACACGAATCCATTTGGGTGATTGTTGACCGACTCACCAAGTCGGCCCACTTCTTACCCATCAGAGAGCAGGGCTCAATGGAGAGCTTGGGACGCCTCTATGTTCAGGAGATCGTACGACTTCATGGTGTTCCATAGTCTATTGTATCCGATCGAGACGCTTGCTTTACTTCCCAGCTTTGGAAGGGGTTTCAGGAGGCATTTGGAACACAGCTACGCCTGAGCACCACCTTTCACCCTCAAACGGATGACCAGATGTAGAGGACCATTCAGACTCTCGAGGACATGCTCCGTGCATGTGTCCTTGACTTTGGTCATAGCTGGGAGGATCACCTACCCTTGGTAGAGTTTGCGTACAACAACAGATACCACTCCACCATTGGGATGACACCATACGAGGCATTGTACGACCGACCTTGTAGATCACCTCTGTACTATACAGACCCTGGGGAGTCAGCACTTGTAGGACCAGAGATGGTCCAGGACATGACGGAGAAGGTGCAGATCATCCAGGAGTGGATGAGGACTGCACAGAGCTGACAGAAGTCCTATGCTGATAGGAGGCGGAGACCACTGGAGTTCAAGGATGGCTACCACGTTTTCTTACGGGTCTCACCTCGATGTGGATTACAGAGATTTGGCCGGGGCGACAAGTTATCTCCGTGATTCATCGGACCATTCCAGATTCTTAGCAGGATAGGCGAGGTGGCTTATCGCCAGACTCTTCCACCTCAGTTGCACCGGGTGCATGATGCCTTCCACGTATCTTAGCTGAGGAGATACGTGCACGACCCGATGCATATCATTGATCAGGGGGAGCTGGACATCGATGACAGGGCATCATTTGTGGAGGTTCTGGTGGAGATCGAGGATAAACAGGAGGGGTTCCTATGTGGATGGTCGATTCCTCTAGTGCGCATCAGGTGGCAGCATGGGAACCTCCAGGAGAGCACATGGGAGTGGGAGGATCAGATACATGCACAGTACCCTCATTTGTTTCCCTAGTTTATGATGTATCTTTATGGGGACGTAAATCCCTGAGGTGGGAATAATGTAAAGACCCGTAAATTTCAAGGAATTTTTTTTCTTAAATTATTTGGGATTTTACGAGTACGTAGTTTCTGAGGACACCTGATTCTGAGGCCTGGTGTTCCTGGAATCAATTTCTGAAGTTTAGCTCGGGTACGTTCAGTGAACGAACGAGCGAGTTTTTCTATCTTTTGAACCGATGCTCGGAATTGAAATCTGAGGACACCGATAAAACCGCAACATTGGCAATTGCTTAAGAGGACCTTTACTGAAGATGCGTTTGCATTGGAGGAGTTGTTAAAAAATGTGGATTAAATAAAAAGGGTGAATAAAATTTGTGGTACAAATTTTATTCCTAACTAAGGTGGTTTAATCCTACATGGGGTAGTTAGGGTGGGACCCACTAACATCCTAACTACCCATGTGAGGATAAATGTGAGGTGGGGCCGGAACGATCCCCAACCATTCACATTCCCTAAAACCCCCTAAAACCCCCCATTAATCTTATTGTGTTTAATGTTGGAAACCCTTGTATTTAATTAAGTGGCTTCTCCTCTTCCACTTTAATTATGCCAACGCACATTAATTTAATTAATTGAACTTCTTCAATTAATTGGATTAAGTTTTGAATTTTGAGTTTTTGAAATGCATGGCAAGGTAGAATAAAATAAGAGAAAGCTTATTTTATTTTGGGGTTAGCTTGTTGTGTTGGGAATTGGGGAGAGAGCTCTAGATTTATTAGAAGAACTTCATCCTCCTGCGAAGAACATCACCCTTCGAAGAAGAACG
Source organism: Viscum album (assembly GCA_963277665.1). NCBI lineage: Eukaryota > Viridiplantae > Streptophyta > Magnoliopsida > Santalales > Viscaceae > Viscum > Viscum album. Next base: position 368,591,498 of record OY728160.1, on the reverse strand, counting down.
CCATCACCAAAAGGAGAGATGACATGCCATTCCTTCTTCTCTCCACAATTAGTGTGAGACGTCATCCCCTCCTTGGACGCACGCCAACACCGTCTTTGAAACCTCACCCCACGACGCCATCTTCCGCGTCACCGGCAAAAGACATCGTTTATCGAGGTCGGGGTTAACCTCATTCAAGTTTTATTTATCAACCTTCATTGATTAAATTATGGCCACTTGTTATCGTTATAACAGGAGGAGATCAGACCGCACAAACACGGTCGATCCTCCACCCCCTTTTTTTGTTGATTTTCGTTGATCATTGTGGCGAAGGCGGGGCGATACCGTTGCACCACGCGAGAACGAAGGGGATTGCGGCTGGAGCGGGCCACGACGGTGGTGCAGGGCGCCGTCGCGCCACGCCGGTGAGGCTGAAGGAACCGCGACCGAAACGGACCGCAACGGCGGGGCGCGGCGCTGCCGCGCCGCGCCTGAGGACTCGAGGGAGGCCGCGGCCAGAGCGGGCCATGGTGGAGGGGCGCGGCACCGTCGCGCCGTGCCGGTCGAATAAGGGCCGTGGCCTAAGGCCGCGGCGGTCACCAGCAGGGGCGGCCGGGCTCAGCCGGCCGCCGACGCTCCAGGTGGCGTGACCCTTCAGGGTCCCACGGTGGTTCAAGAAAACCGGCCGGCCATAAAGGCCGGCCATTTCCTGGAAAACCCGGGGGGGGGGGGGGGTGTAACTCCCCCTAGACCAACAAATAGGGCAGACCCCACTGGGTTCGCCGTTTCAGAGACAAGGGGGCGGCGCCCCCCTTCGCACCCCGCTCGGCAGCGAGCTGAGCCGCAGCCGGCTTCCGAGCCGGGCAGTAGGCCGCGCCCCGCCGGGCTGGGCCGCGCCCAGCCGGGCTGGACCCAGACCCGGACCCGGGTCAGGTCGACCCGGTTCGGGACGACCCTTGGGGTATTGGGCCGGGTCGGGCCGGGCCCAAACCCCCTATTTTCGGACCAGTTTCGTTCAAACGCCCCTATCTTGGGCTACGGACCTCCGATCAACGCACCATCAGTTGCGTAGGGATCCTTGGATCGAGACGGGCGTTTTGGTATATTACAATTGAGGTTTCAGAGAAGTTTGAGTATGAACTAGTTGGTTCGAACCTGAAACCAACCGGGCCCTTGGAGCGGAAAAGCTTATAACTTAACGACCGGACATCCGAATGACATGCCGTCAATTACGTTGAATTCCTCTTAGTGAGACGGTTATTTTGGATTACTCCACTCGAGGTTTGGATGTAGCTGGAGTACGGTCGGGTTGGTTTGGCTTAAAAACCAACTGGGCCCCTAGGACGGAAAATCCAATAACTCTCAGACCGGGCATCCGATTGACGCGCCGTTTGTCACGTTGAGTTTCTATTGACGAGACAGAACTTTGTGATGCATCAACTCTGGACTTTGTGACAGTTGATGTATCAACCCCTTGGCTCGTGGAGCGGACCCTCCCGGAATCGAGCGTGCTGTGTGCGGGAACCCTAGAGCTGGCTACGACTGCGACGATGATGACGACTGTACTTGGATCCTACGTGGGTTCGGCAGCGAGGACGACTGTACTTGGATCCTTCGTGGGTTCAACAACGATGAAAACTGTACTTGGATCCTACGTGGATTTGGCAGAGATGGTTACTGTACTTGGATCCTACGTGGGTTTGGCAGCGACGACTTCTGTACTTGGATCCTACATGGGTTCGGTAGAAGAGATGATTCTGAGGCTACATCTAATCATCTCCACCCCTCTTCATGAGTAGTATACCTATATTACCTGAGTCTTGACTTCAATCATTATCATCGATGTGATTGACTTTCTTTCTTTTGTGGATTGGGTTGTGCTTTCCTATGTGGACTGGGTTGTACTTTCCTGTGTGGACTGGGTTGTACTTGGGCTCATGAGTTGGAGCCGAACAGTAATTGATGAATTAGGTATATGTATGGGCATATACCTAAGTAGAGTTGGTTTATACTTCGTGTTTGTATCTTTCCTTTGTGGTTTATCCTTTTTGGATTTTGTGAGGCCTTCGAGGGTCTCAAGGTCCCTACTGAGTATCGTATACTCACCCCTGCATGGGCTATGCCCACACTACATTGTTTTGGATGCAGACGATGGACATCACTGATCGTAGTTGAGACTTGTGGAGTGGGACGATATCAGGAGGTGGACTATCAGGCGGGACATACATGGTGCGGAAGGATGGATTCGAGGAGTATAGGAGACCATCTGTACCCACCCTTCAGGTGGGGTTTCCGGAGGATGACTTGGTGGTTGCTGCTTTACTTTTCAGCTGTTGTACTTTCTTTTCTCAGTTGTACTGTACTTTCAGTTGGGTTTGTATACTGGCCCATTTACTTTCCATCACTTACTCTTGTACTCAGTTTACTTAGTGTTTACTTCAACTTGAATACTCTATGGTGTTTGTTTTCTTATATAAAGGCAATGCCTTTTCTTTTATCGGGATTTACGCCTTTGGTGCTAGTCGCCAGCCCCTGGCCTATGGAAGGCGGGCTTGGGGTAGTCGGGCCCCGAGGACAGGTCGTGACACCTCACCCCATGATCATGCATATACACTATACTTTCATGATATAAGTCCTATACACATACCCCATGCATCTATGCGCCGCCCTTCCTTTTCGTGCTACTACTAATCCCGACGTCAACGACACTTGCAACTGGCCAGTCACCCCTGCTATGAGCGGAATGAACCACTTGAGAAAATATCCCAAATTGAGGGCTATTCAGTACTGAAACCTGGACTACATGAAGTCTGAAGGGATTTCCTTACCACTCAACCAACACCCCAACATTTTTTATGCTTCAAAAATGTGTTTTCTTCAAAATGGTTTTTATATATTTTTTAGAGAAAATAATATAATTAATTTATGAAAATTTTTTAAATTGTATTTGATAAAAAGGATATCATTTTTGAAATCATCATATAAAAATTATCTTAGGGTGAAATTTTGGGATTTTTCCGAAAAGATTGATTTTTCAGTGAATAGTGAAAGATATCTCTTTTTGTAAAATTATCATTTATTTTCATTAAAAAGTACCATTATGAATTAAATTTTATATTAAATTAATATAAGAATCTTTTAGTTATAAATAATCTAACTAATTATATTGGAATCAAATTTATACTTGTTTTTTGGTATAATTTCATTTTTGGGCTAAAAAAGTGCATTTTTCTAAAAATTGTTTTCGTTGCGTTCTACACATTTATATTAAAAGTAACTTCTACCACTTATAGGAATTTAAATTGATTAAATGGAATTATTTTTTTGGATTCATAAATTCAAAGTTATTTTAGTATGAATGGACTTTATCTTTTTGGATTCATCAAGTCAAATTTGTCATAGTATGAATTTTTAAAATTTTTCTGAAGAAGTTAAATTTTTGGTGAATAGTAAAAAATATCGTTTTTATGAAATAGTGTATTTTTTATGATATATCCAAGACATAAATATGATATAAAAATTTATTAAATTTATCTAAGGAATAAATTATGATAATATACTACAAATATAATATTAAAATAATTCAAAAATAACTAGAATTGTTTTATTGATAAATATGAAAATCTTTTTCAGTGTTGATAAAGTGCTTGTGCAACATTGGAAAATTAATATTTGGTGTCCTAATGATAACAATGAATAATTAAAATATCATTTAATGACTTTTTTAGTCAATATTCTGTATAAATAATGATTTGGATTAATTGTTTAAAATTTTGGATTTTCATAACAAGAATCTTATCCAATTGCTTGTGCGTCAAAAATAACATATTAAATAATTTTTTATGAAATATATGTGAGTAAATATACATATTAAAAAATATTAAGTTTTATATTTAAACTAATTAATTTATTTTTATGATGATTTTTTTTAATTTTTTAGAAATGAAATAATTACATTAAATTCTTACGCAGTGTCGATATAGTGCTTGTGAAAGCAGCATAAAAATCAAGTAAATCATTTTAAAAACTATACAATTAGTTTTTTGGGTGAATTATAATGTCCCATGAATCTTATTAATAAATATAACATATTAGGTATGTGTGAAAGGTTTATATTCTAATCCCTTTTCTATCATGTTATTTTCAAAGTCAAATTAGAGGAATAGTGTCAAAAATGACATTAATGATATTTTATTATAAATAATATTTTTTAAAATTATTTAAAAGTAATAAACATATTGAAAGAGGAAAATTAGTATAATAAATAGACTAAAATGTCACAACTTGGCCATTTATGAGGAAATTTTCACCTTATAAGTAAAATTATTACCCTTTAATATTGAAAAAGTCATTACTGTGTTTATGGTTAAAATTGGTTAACCAAGGGGTTAATCTAAAAGATAAGTTTTGAAATGATATCAAAACCTATAAAGATTTAATTTTATGAATATATAAAGGAAAAATATTCCTTATTTTATAATCCATTTAATTTTGGAATCATTTTATATAAGTTAGAAACATATTATATTGTAATATTTCATGTATTTCAAAAAATGAAATTAATGATATTTTATAATAAACAATATTTTATTAAATGATTTAAAATTCATAAAAATATTATCTTTATCCAAGTGAATGTGATATGGTTTAAAATATTAACCATGGTCCATTTATGGATCACTTGTCTTTTTATAGTAACATTCTTGTCTCATTTAGTGTAAAAAACTTCAATATCATGGTAACTGTCAAAAGGGTTATCAGAAGGGGGGGGGGTGTTAAAACTAATATATAAGGGTTAAAAAATCACTTAAACTTATCTATATTTTATTTAATGATATTATTTTGATTTATAATCATCCAATAATTTAAATATTTCAATTTTCAATCACTTTATTATAAAAAATTAATTTATATTAATTTAATTCTTTAAGTAATTCCAAGAGTGCCCCTCCCCTCATTTATAAAGGGAACCTCTTATCCTCTATTTTTCGTACCATTTTATCCTTATATATTGGAAAATACCTACCATAATACATTCCTAGATTACTTCAACACATCCTAGATCTTCTAGTCATTCTAAAATACCATCCCTTTAAGGTTTAATGTTTAATCCAAAATAGGTTTCTCAATGAAGAGTTATAACTCTTAATTGAGTGTTTTCAATTTTATTTCTTCTTATAACTCATCTAAATATAAGGTATAAATTATAAAATAGTTAATTAAGTATCTTTAATATAATTATTTTTTATTATAATGATGGAACAACCATTATTCACAATCTTTTCATCCTACAAAAAGTGAAAACATTGCTCCTGTGTACGTACGACTTACCGTCTCCACGCAGCGGTGCAATTTTTTTTCATCACCACATCACTTGGAAGGTTATAATTATGAATTTAATAAATATATATGCCATTTATGATATTATTATGATTATTTAAAGGTAAATTATTTTTTAACTTTCTTTATTTTCATCTGTCAAAACGTGAAAAAAACATTCATGTGCACATAAGACCTAGCGTCTCAATGAATGATGTTATTCATTTATATATATATAAATTTAATGGATGATTATAAATATATATATAATAAATATATATTATATTTATATCATGAATATAATTCTGGTGATTATGGATTCATGATAAATATTGAAGGACCAAAACTACCAAATCGAAACTTACATGAAAAATTAGATAGTTAACACTAGAAAATGAAAATTTTAATAAAGAAATATTTATAAAAAAGTGATGAAATATTATAATTAAATCATATATTATATTATGAGTATTTATGTGGTTCTTTTATATAATTATAATAAATTTACATTTATTATAAATGATATTAAAATCACTTATGAAGCAAGTCAGACCTAAGGTAAGAGTTTCTTGTCTCAATTTTGTTTCCATGAGACATATATCATATTCACCACTTATTTATTTCATTTGGTGTATATAATACCAATTTTATATGATATATCATGATTCAATTTATATTAATTATATTTAAGTTTCATTTGAATTTATTTATTTCATGAGGTTTTAATTTGAAAGTTTCCAAAGTGGGAAGGGTTTATTTCACAACGTCATTTTGTTCAGGATTATTATGTTTAAGTCGCCATTGTGAGAATTATATAATATTTATATATTAAACAGAATCAATTATATTATCCTCTATTTATTTTTATAAATTATAAGTTTTCCTTTCATTTTCATCTCTTAAGTATTCAAGATACCAAAAATAATGTTTTTAAGGAAAACTAACCTTATTTTTCTTTTAGTTGAGAATATTTTTATTCCATGTCCATATTTTATTTAAAAATTTTCAAGAATGTTTTTTATATTATATAATGATATATTAAATTTATTTTTACCCATGTATTACTTTATATAAAAATATTTAAAATGAATCTTCTTAACATTTTTTGAATAATGTGCGTTTTACTGAAAGTGTGAAAAAGAATATTTATTTTTTAACAATTTCAACATGAAATTTTTTCCCACTATAATGACTAACCAATTATTTGAAGATTATTTTAAAATTTTACATGGTTCTTTTCCATAGAAAATATTTTTCCTAATATTCTGAAAATTTTAGTTTTTTAAAAAGTAATTTTCAAAGTGAAAAGAGTATTTTACTAAGATTGTTTTTAGTGATATTTTTATGGTATTTATAATCATCAATGAAAAAAAAAACATTTATTTTAATCCATTGGAGATATTTTATAAGGACCCAACCATAAGTATTACATAATATTGATTTTTACGTCAATAATTCATTTTCTTACATTTGTAGATATTACAGTTTAGAGTTTTAGAGAATTAAGCCATCACCCTTATATAAATAAATATTACATCACAAAGTGTACACTTATTCTTAGTATCTATTTTATCACAAAACACCTTTATGACATAACAAGTTTTATTTTCATGAAATATCTTCATAATTTTCATCTTGACCTCATCTTAGTCCCTAATCATCCTTAAAACCCTGTGAAAAACATTTTAAAACAAGGGATGATAAATATAGATCAGTAAGGGACATATAAAAAGAAATAAAGAAACTTTTTAGTTCATGAATTATTATAAAAGATTTTTATTTCTGAAAATTAAAATTTGGGATCAAAATAAACATTTTATTACCCAATAAATAAAATTATCTACCTAAATATTTTCAAAAAACATTTCATAATAAACATTAAAGGAAAAAATAAAACACATAAAGTTTCCTTTTTAATTAAGAAAAACTTATGAAAACTTTTTCAAAAAAGCTATACATTTAACCCTTACAAAGTAGCATATACCTTACTTTAAACAAAGTCTTATGAGTAATCACATGGGATCATAACATAAAAAACATGGTATCATAAGATCATATAAACATTGTAAGTTTGGAAACAACACAAAAAATGACATGTCAAAGCTAACTACCAAGACAATGTCACATGTTTGATAGAGCCCCGTAGTGGATTATGTTTACTCCCTAATCCCATACATAACGTTTCATGATAATAAATCTTTACCTAATGTATTAGATTGATATTTGGGAGAACCCATCATAATATGTTCATGATTATGAATGACAAAAAAAAATAATTTAGTCATAAGGAATAAATATAAGAATTACCCATGGAAAAAATGGTTTGCATAATTTTGCCTCATATCATAATAAAAAGAAATTTCTTAAATAAGGCATTTGATAAATGATCATAAGGCATGTATAAACACATCAAAGGAATAAATAATTAGTTAGGTATATATGTAAGATACATATATAAAGAAATGAGAAGTATTATATAGAATTAAATAGAGAGATAAAGTGAGTTAGAGAGATAATGGTCATAACTCGAAGAAAATGGTTTTTTAGAGAGACCCCTTATGCCTATATAAAAATATTTTTAGATATCAAAATATCTATTCCATTTAAAAACCATTTTGAAAATACTTAGAACAAAGGTAAAGAGGTTTTTTTATTGAAGAAAACATGGAAGATTAAAATAAATAAAAACATAAAGTAATGGTTATGGTGGAGGGAAAAACCACTGACACTGTATATGTTAAAATATAACATTAATTTTGTCTTATTTAAAGAAATTTAAAATGATCCGTATAAAATACGTAAAAAGATTCCTTTTTAAAACCTTTGAAAAAAAGTAAAAAGAGACATAAAATTTCTTTTATAATTCATTTATATCTATATAAACACATCAATAAAATAATTTTAAGAATATGTACATGGAAGAGAAATATTTAGAAAATAAATCATTAAAACATTTAAAACAAGGGTTTTAAAGTAATGCGTCCCTTATGTAAAATCTTAAAAAGGTTCATTTTTTAATTTTGTTTAAATAAAGTAAAATATGGTCAAAATTAACTTTAGAATTAATTTAATCATAAATAATAATTTTATTGAAACATTTAGAAGAAAATGAACATGGAAGAAAAATAGTTGAAAGAGAAACATTAAAAGATGATTTTTTTAAAAAGAAAGTCCCTTACCTCGAGACAGACTCGTCACATACGTTATTTATATCCCTGAAAACTTATGTTAATTATTTACTTCCTTAATAAACTTTTTATAATTTATTAGACCTTTTATTTTATTTATTATAATGCTTTGTTCAATTACTTAATCATTTAAGTTCACGTTAGATATTTTGATGATATTCGACTCATAAGTCTAAAATGACTTCGGTAGGTTGACTATGGTCAATGAGGTCATTATTTCATTATCTACAAAATAATAATCACGATGTAATTATCATTTTATACATCAATTATACTTTTAAAACCAACCATGAAACATAGTTATGAAAAATGAACTAGGTTACAATCATGGAGATGGTAAGCCATATGTATGCATGAGTAACGTTTCCACTTTTCAATGATTATGATGGAAAGAAGATAAGTATTATTTTACATTCTGAGAATGATAATTATATACTAAATATAATATTATTTATTTAAATACACTTATATATACCATCCATGTGATTCGGTAATGAGAAATGAATCACATCACTTCATGGGGGTGGTAATCCACATGTACGCACGAATGACATTGTCAACTTTAAATGAATGGAAAAGTAAGAAAATATATGATATAACAATTTTATAGAATGATAAATATGTTATTAATATCATATATATACATTAAATCCATCATCATAAATATCCATGTGAGGTAATTATGGAAAACAAATTACATCGGTTCACGAGGCGGTAGTTTGTCATATACACGGGTGATGGTTTTGTGTCCCATTTTATGGAAGATGAGAAGGGTGTAGGTTGTGAAATTAACATAATAACATCTCAGTATATGGGAGATATTGATGTTATTATATCATAATTGTTGAATAATATTTTAATGAGGTGGAATAAGAAATAAAATAAAAACACTCGTTTAAGATTGATACCTCTTCTTCAGACAACCTCTTTAGGTTTAAAACAAAAGCCTTCCATAGAAGGTTTTCTAATACAAAAAAAGCCTCACTACCAAAAATCACATGATATACAGTGGTGGATTTTATTAGTGCTAAATAGAAAGCGCTGATAAAATTAGAACCTTTATCAGTGCTAATGAAAACGTACCCTTTATCAATGCATTTTTTAGCACCGATAAAGGTTCCACTTTATCATCACATTCCCTAGTAATGATAAAAGATTTTTATAACTTTTAATAAAAAATATTATCAATATATATAAAATTAGATTTGAAAATTAATGTTTAATTATATATATTAATTAAAAAAAGTATATAATTAATACAAATACAATATATTAATATATATTTTAATAATTTAAACAATTATATATAAATATAAATGAATATGTATTATTAATATGTGATATTTGAATTTATATGTTTATATCTATATCTATATGTGGGATGTACAAATATGCATATTCTATGTATAGGACATGTGTATATGTGTATGTATGGAATATACTCTTCATATTTTTAATATTATTTCACATTTAATTTATATATATTTTAAATTTTTGAAATAATATTTTTGTAATTTATTTAATTTTTAAAATTTATGCATATTTATTTAATAAGTATTATTTATAATATATTTTTTTAATTACATGACTATGATTTATTAAATTTTATTTAAATAAGTTGTAATATTTTTAAAATGTTTGAAATTTATATAATTAAGTTATTTAGATGCATTTTTTTAATATTTTATTAATTTCTATACATGTATACAATCCATGTAGTTAATCTTATGAATTAATTTTTTAAATAGTTTTTTTCTATAAATTTTTTATTTATTAATATTTAATATTATTTAATTTAATATTATTTATTCATTTTTTATATTTGTTATAATTTAATCATTTTATAATATTTATTCATATATTTATTTTCTATGTAATATTTTCAATATTTTTTTAAAGGTTGGGGACAAAGCCTCATTTATTATTAAAGAAAAGCAAATACTTATAATATTTTCAATATGTTTGTAATTTATATGAATATTATTTATTCGTTTTTTATTAGGTTTTAACATTTAAAAAATGTTTGAAATTTATATAATTAATCTATTTAAATGATGCTTTTAATAATTTTGTAATTTAAATAGTTAATTTATTTTTAATTTTATTCATTTATTTTTAATAATAGTTTCTTTAATATTTTTTTTCATTTTTTATATTTATTAATTTTTTATATTTTTTGAATTTTTACATTTTTCAAAATTTATACATATTTATTTAATATTTTTTTATATTTTCAATATATTTTTTTAATTTTTATGATTAATATTTATTCATTTTTATTTATTAAGTTTCAATATTTTTAATATATTTTAAATTTATATAATTTTTTTAAAAGGTTGGGGCCGAAGCCTTAATTTATTATTTAAAGCAAATACCTCTTTAGACTGGCTAGAGGGAGACCCATTATATAGCCCGAAGGCCCAAGGCCAAGTGGCCTGAATACAAGGCTTGAAAGCCCATTTTTTGGCCCAAAGGACCCCTCAGTGAACAGTACTACTACAATACCCATGCTGCTACAGTCCCTGCTACAGTACATCCGCCGCTACAGTACCTGCAACAGTCCCTCCGCCGCTACAGTGCTGCCACTGCTACAGTACCCCCATAAATTCTCCCCTGCCCGGATTTGATCCTGGGTCTTTTGGATGCCAAGCAGGAGCCTATACCAATAGGGTACATGCTCGCTGGCAGTTGAAATTTATATAATTGATTCCTATAAATTAATTTAAATTTTAATATTTCTATAGTCAATATGATATTTATTTTTAAAAATTTTATTATTTATATAATTAATAATATATATTTATTCATCTTTATGTGTCTATAATTAATGTAGTTAATGTCATGAATTCACTTTTTTAAATATTTTTTTCATTTAATATTATTTATTCATTTTTGATATTTATTAATTTTTAATATTTTTGGGATTTATACATTTTTTATTATTAATTTATACATAATTATTTACTAAGTTTTAATATTCTTAATATATTTTTAATTTATCTGATTAATATTTATACAATTATATTTATTAAGCTAGAATATTTTTAAAATGTTTGAAATTTATATAATTAATTTATTTAATTGCATTTTCTAGTATTTTATTCATTTTTGTATGTGTTTACAACTAATGTAGTTAATATTTTGAACAATACATAATTATTTACTAGGTTTTAATACTCTTAGCATGTTTTTAATTTATATGATTAATATTCATTAAATTTTATTTATTAAGTTATAATATTTTTAAAATGTTTGAAATATATATAATAAATCCATTTAAATCCATTTTTTATACATTCATTAATAACGTAAATCAATTTTTATTTTTTAATAATTTGTACATATTTAATATATATCCATTTAATATTTTTGGTGTTTTATTTATAAATACTTATAAGAAACAATCTTTATTAATGCTATAATTACAACGCTGATAAAGATTGTTTTTTTTCAGTTTTTTAGCACTGATAAAGATACACCTTTATCAGTGCTAATAAAGTGCTAATAAAGAGATGTTTCATCATCACTTACATTTTTAGTGTTGATAAAACACATCTTTATCAGTATTTTTTGGAAAGCAATAATAAAACCCTCCTCGATCTTATTTATTCAACCCCAATAGAACTTTATTCTTTGCACCATTCAAGCTCTCATGAAATTCCACTTCTTCCTCTACTCCCCCAAAATTCTCGGATGAATCAATCCTATCAAAAACTAAGGTATGTGATTATTTATACTCATATTTAATTGATCTTACATCACTCGATCTGTATGACCATCACCTTCATACCATTCAAGATCCTCTTTAATCGATCCTCAAACTTTCCCTATATCCATCACCTTCTAAATGGATTTATTTTCTTATCTAGGCTGAGAAAATCATAGTGCAATCAAAACTCCATGAGAAATTTATTTACACTACCTTAATAACTTGATAAGAAGGGGCGATTTTGGGAGAAATAAAATGAAATGAAGCGATTCAAACTCATTTCCCCTGTTTGGAAAGGTTTTGTTGGATAGAGAGAAATCCTTCAGGGAGAAACCCAAAGAAATCAGTTTATCCCCAATCAAAGATTTCAAATTACCTCAAAATCAGGGTGATTGGGAAGGAAACAAATGAAAGAATGTTACTTTTTTTCTTCAAATTTCTTATATTAACCCTATTTATATTTTATTTTATTGAACCTATACCCCTATCCAAAACCCTATATTTTCAAAAAATCTATTTGTGCCATTTAACATAAGTTGTTGATATGTGGGTCTTTATTTTCATTGCATTATTTCTCTTAGCCCCACTTTCATTCATTCGAATCGCCATTGGATTTATTTAAGTCATCATTTTTATCTTTTCTCAATTTGACTTTATCAGTTCATCCCATTGAGATAGACCTAAACTTTTATTCATCAAACCCAAATTAAATTCAATATTTTCATCAAACGTTGGGTTCTCAAGACCATGTGATTGGGCTCTATCAACATTTTCATCATATGAAAAAAGATCCACTTTGGCTCTTAAGTATCCTATCACTGAAATACCACCTATCTCACCATATACCAAGTGAAGAAATGAATATACATCAAATCCTCACTCTTTTTTATTTTAACTACTCGTTTTTTTTCTAGATCTTGTATGTTTATTTAATCATATGAGATATCATCGAATTAATCATATGTGAGATCTTATTTTGAATTTTTTTCACTCATATTTCATGGAGCTCCTAGATGAATGATGATATGGATGAAAGAACCATCTGTGAACTATAGAAACTCATCCCACTTATCATGTAAGGTGGTGATTTCAAATGATAAATAGACAAGGTTTTTATAGTGTAAAGATGTTAGTCTTCTCCAAGTTTCAGGTATGATTCTTGCTCCCATGGATTAAAATCAAACAATTCTACCCATTTCCTTCTATTATTAGGAATTAAAACCCCAATAATTTTTATATTTTCAATTCTGTGAACATCTATGATAGGATTCCATTACCAGGTAGAAGAACCCCAATAAACACCTCCCTCTTATTATATTCCCACCTAACAAAGTTATAAAAACCATCATTGATCTCTGTGTTTTTCAATAGATAAAAATTTAATTAGACTTATTATAACTTTATTGATATCACACATTCCTCTCCTTCAATGATTTAAACCACTATAAAACAATCTCAATACGCCTCATTTGGCTCTTATTATCTTATAAAAATGGATTTTTGTTTCTTAAATGATTCTTTTAGAATGACCTTTTATGAATTTTAAGACCATACTTTTTTTCATTTATTTATTTTGTTAAATATTAATATTACTAAATCAAATAGGATATAAAGAAATAAAAAATAATAATGGGGTGAAATAGTTTATCAAGTTTTTAAAAGATCATGTATATGATCCTTCTCTAATCCTTTTTCTATGTTTACACTATTATTATTCAAGACTAATTAATCTAGAGTTATTAGAAGAACACTTAATCTATCATGAAATAGACCGAAGTTATAAATTTTGGAATGAACATGGGGAAAAGTGAATGTATCTAGTGACTAGGATAAAAATGAATTTTATGGATCATATGATATGACTACAAGTGTTAATAATGATGAAGACTGTATCGAGGATCTGATTATAGGTGTGAATGATGATGAATATCATATTGAGAAAATAATAATGGTAGTTGAAGATGAACTTTATGATTATCCAAAACTATTTGAGAAGTTAAAGAGTTATTAAAAGATGCCATTGTATGCTGGTTTTACCAAATATACAACATTTTTATCCATACTAAAGCTATATAATATAAAGTCTAGAAAAAAATGGAGTGTTTCTGGCTTTACTGAACCACTTGTTCTCTTAAATGATATGATCCCAAAAGATAATGATCTTCCTTCATAAAAACATGATGCTAAATAAATTCTACATTTAATGGGTATGACCTCTAAAATAATATATTCTAGTTTAAATGATTGTATACTATTTCTCACAGACCAAAAATCACTTAAAAAATTCCAAAATAATTGTGCGTCTCGATACAATAAAGATGAATTAGGTCCTAAGAAAGTTTTATATTACTTTCCAATCATTTAAAGGTTTATATTCCTATATAGAAGTGAGGAGACTGCGAGGCAATTGACATAACACGCATATACAAGAAATGAAGATAGGAAACTTTGTCACTAGGTAGACTCTCCTCAATGGAATAAAATTGGTCATGAGTATCCTAAATTTTGAAATGATCCAAGAAACATTCATCTTGCAATATCTATAGATGGAGTGAATCCTTTTAGTTTTCAAATAAGAACTCACAATACATGGCCAGTTATGATGGAAATTGTAAGTTTCCATTGTGGTTATGCATGAAATGAAAATAAATTATGTTACCTCTACTTATATCAGGAAAAAAAAAATCTGGGTAATGATTTTGATGTTTAATTGGATCCATTGATCAAATATTTGAAATTATTGTGAGATTTAGGTGTTATGTTGTATGATTCTTATAAAAATTAATATTTCATATTGATATCCATGTTTTATGGTATGATAAATGAATTTTCTGATTATAGAAATTTGTTAGGATATAACATTAAAGAAACTCAAGTGTGTACCATTTATGAACAAGGTACATAGTTAATTAGGTTAAAATATTCATCAAAGACTATATTTATAGTACATAAAAAATTTATACCCAAGTTATATAAATACTGATCTTGGATGACATCTTTCGATGATAGTTCATAAGAAAGTACAACACCTTCTCCATTAACAAGTGATCAATTATTTATGAAACTAAAATATGTGGACACTAATTTTGGTAAAATGTTTCAAAAAAACTTACAAAAATTCATTGAAAAAAGAGATAAGTTTTTTTTGAATTACCATACTACAATTATTTATATGTCATATATTTTATTGATGTTATGCATGCAGAAAAAAATGTGATAGTTTTATTTTCATGTTACTAAATTCACTTGATAAAACAAAGGATGAAATTAAGGCTAGGTTGGACATGATTGACATTGGGATATAAGAAGAGTTGGTGCCAATGAAGAGTGAAAACAAAAATTTCTTCCTCTCACTGCTTACACTCTTTACAGGAAAGAGATATATCTATTTTTTAACTTCTTTAATGATGTAAAGGTTCTAGAGGGGTATTCATCAAATATAAAGAATATCATGTCAATGGATGATTTAAAGTTAAAGGGTATTAAATTATATGATTGTCATGTTTTTATGTAATATACAATGACAGTAGCTTTATGTTTCATTTTTCCCATGAATTTCCATCATAAATTAACCAAGATCTATTTATTTTTCAAAGCTATATGCAACAAATTTATAGGCCTAGAGAAATTTATAACTATGGAAAAAGAAATTTCTGTTATATTATGTGAATTGGAGATGTTAATCCCACCATCATTCTTTGATATCATGGTTCATTTGATGGTTCACTTGGTTAGAGAGATTTGGTTTTTGGTCTTTTACATTATATATGTATTTACACCACTGAATGGTATATGAATATTTTGAAATGGTATGTTAACATTTTAATCCATCCAGAAGGTTGTATTTAAGAGTGATATGTTATTGAGGAAACCATTGAATTATTTACCAAATACTTTCCTGATGTGGAAAATATTGTTCTACTAAAATATCATCACATTGAGTGACTTTTGGGGGAAGGAATTTACAAAATACATGTTGTCACAATTACTATTAAAGAGTGAGAACATGCTAACATTTACATTTTTCATAATAGTTTAGAGGTTTCACCATATGTTGAAACCCACCAAGTAATTATTAGGAATTTTAATCCATCATGGTATGAAATATAGAAATCAAATACACATAATAAAAAGTTTATAGGATTTTTTTGAGACTATATTTTTAAAGAGTCAACTAAAAAAATGGATTTAATTTCAGAATGAATTCAATGACTATCTGAAGGACCAAGTGTGCATGTATTATCTTATAATGGTTATGTAATTAATATTTATATGTTCTATACAAATGAACTTGATGAATATAGTAATATGAAAAATAGTGGAGTTACACTTGTGGCTAAATTGATTCATGTATCTGGTACTATGTAAAAAAATAAAATTTATGCGAATATTTCATACTTTGGCATAATCAATCAAATATGGAGTTTGATTATACAATATTCAAGGTGATAATTTTTCAATGAAAGTTTTTAGATAACATGAGTGAAGTTAAAACAGATGAATTGGGATTTGTGGAAGTGGATTTTAGTAAGTAAGGGTATGGAGATGAACTGTTTATAATGGAATCACAGGCAGTATAAATATTTTATGTTCTAGATCCTACAAACCGAAAGTGGTCAATTGTTCTATTATCAACCAAAACCACAAAGGGTTAGATGTCAATTAAACTAATTATGACCCTTTAATTAGGATGTTGGAATCATTTTTTAGTTTTCCCAATATACAAAGGGTCTTTTATGTTAGAGGAGACCACAATGAGGGGATTTGGATGCTCGATAAAGGGGTTAAATCCCTTTAAATTTTTTTAAAAAATGGAGTTCAATAATTAGGTTATATATTTTTTTTGTAATATATATTGTGTTACCTCATATTATTATCTATTTAATACTGTATTTACATAATCTAAATTAAATGTTCAACCACTTCTATAGATAATGACTTCTACACATGTTGATGCTCCCAATTATGAAGAACAACAGGTTTCTCAACATACTGACACTCCCAATGGAAAGGAATAACAAGATTATATACATTCCAATGATTCCAATCCATAATAAAAACATATTAAATATGTTTAAGATAAGTAAATGTTATACAATGAAGAAATTGTTTCCTAGAAAAAACAGGAGTGCCGTAGCATGACAGTGTTAATAAAAATTATTAAGGTAAGATATAAAGGAATCAAATTAAAGGTTAAATGGAATGAATAAGTCTAACCTATTAACCCCAACAAGTCTATGTTCAGTAGTTACATTGGTCTCACCACTCAAATTCTTGTTCTAGTTGATGTATAGTCATGTCACAATGTTGTTACCACGGTTAAGGCACTAATTTGAGAAGAGATTAGGGTAACATTATGATATAATTTCTTTATTTTACTAAAAATCAAAATAATGAAATGTTGATTTACTCTTCATTAACCTTAAATATTTCCTTTATAGTAGATGAATTCTAAATGAAATTTGTATTAATGCTCACCAGAAAGGATCATATAGGCTTTCATACAATTATTATGAAGTATCACCTCAAAGATGTTGAAGGGAAAATAAACCCACACCCACCCTAGATGTATGCACACATGATAAACAAAAAAACATATAATACATTTTTTAGTATTCGTGAATATACACCTTTTCAGGTATATTGTGATCTGTAATATATTTCTTGAGAATATGTGTGTTAATCATTTTGATTAAGAAATTTTAATTTATGAAACAAAAACTGAGTACTGAAAATAAGAAACATGCAACAAAATCAACAGACCCTTACCAAAAATCAAGGATGGGGTATGATTCAATTGAAAAAACTGGTTTGTATTTTAAATATATAGTAATAATTTTATGTAACATGAAATAAAAACATAATTATGTTCCTTTGTTTATATATATATTGATGAATCAAAATCTAAATCCACTTTCATCCCACATCACGTGCTATGAAAAGAGGCTTGTGTAAATAAAAAAAGGATACTAATATATGAAAATAAAAAAAAGTATAGGAAACACATGTAAGTATGAAATAATAATTTTTTTCTTTAAATCAACATTACATGACAATTATCACTTATTTTAATATATTTTTTTATCCAACTTAGACACAAGAATAATTATCACCTATACCTAATGAATGAATACTATCATTTGTCTTAAAGCGACCAGAATAGTATGGATGCATCAGTATTTTAAGTTTTGGGGTGTCACCCCAAACATATTTTTAGAAAAGAAATGATCAGGGAAATAAAGATAAGAAAATTAAATATATGAATTCATGATTAGATGAGCTAGAATAAAAAATTAATTGGCAGTATGAGTTGTTAGAAAATGTTATGGTAAGGAATCAAAGAGAATAGACAACATAATAACAACCACTATGTGAATATACCCCCACCCCCAACAGCTTTGAGGAAAACCATTCCCCTTAAAGGGCTGTCTTAGAAGAGGTAATTTTTTTTCATAATTATTTCTATGAAATGTAAATTAGGAAAACACTGATAACTTTACTTTAATAATATTCTATAGGATGGAAATAATTGTAATTTATATCTATAATCATCCAACAATTAACTTGTTAAGAGGGTTACTGTGTAAAATATACAAGGATATAATCTACACAATAAAAAAATTAAAATAGGTCATGTGATAGTGGGGATTGATATAGCTCATAAGATGGTGTCGAGCTACCTATTCCACTTGATGATCTGGATATTCATATGGTCGATCATGCTATTTGAACTTTAATATCATGAACATTTGATCTTGTAAAAATACAAGTAAATAAGGTGGTATTCCTTTCCAATTTAGTTTTATGCAAAACCTTTATCAATTAATGAAAAAGGTTTGAACTGATGAATGTAATTATAGATGGAGAAAGGGAAGGGGTGAAAGATAAGGTGAAATCAAAATCATATAAAGGATCAACCAACCAATCTAAAATATCTTTATAGAGTACCTTTAACCTTCCCATTGAACTTCCACATTTACTAACATTAAAGGCTCATTTAGATATAATGTTAAAAAGTGGTGATATGATCATAATTAATTTTGAAGAACAAATATACAAAGAGGTCATTACAGAATATATTGGTATTGAAAATTCAAATTAAATCCTCAAGCATGAATAGATAGAAGTCTTAGTTGTAAATGTATATATGAGGTGGGTTTTCATAAATTCTTTTTCCAATGGATGATCTAATATGTTAATTATGAATAAATACTATTCATATTTTTTGCAGGTGTATATATCAATACTATTTTAATAGAAAACTCTGCGAACAAAATTTTTGACTTATTAGTACCCACATCACTTTTACACAACTATTATCATTGGAACCAAAGAAATATAAAGTAATAGTGAAAAACTGGCAACAATTTCTAAATGAAAACTTACAGATGATATACTTTTCTTAATACCCACAATGTAGGGGTAAAACTCTAAAATTTAATCATATCAAATATATTTTCATTCTTTTCATTACTTATTCCTTTTTAGGTAGAATTAATATCTCATTTCAATCAATTTGGATACTCAAAAGATTTATTTTCTATATTCAATGCATGGATACCCAAAAAACCAACCACATGTTATGAATTTTATCAATTTGTAATACACTACATGCAACATTTTTCACATAATCTTAAAGTTATACATTTTATATTATGTTTTAATGAAAATTATTTTATGATTGTGTGATTTATAAATATCATAAAAATCATGGTTCGAGGATAGTCCATGAGCACAAAAAGAATATCTAATTCTACAACTAGATAAGTTTTAGGGTATATATAATAAGATTTCACTATCAAAACATATATCAAAATAAATTACTTATTTTTCTCAAATTTTATAAAGTGCTCGAAATGAACTAATGGAAAACATTATGGTTACTATGTTTGAAACTTTATGAAATATATTGTATTCCATTAAAAAACTATCATCATCAAAGAGGTATTTATGATGATAATTTCAATTTCATTTAAAATATTTATTAATCTTTTTTTTATTTACATTTTTTCAGTACTACCAGGACTGTCGATAGTCTTCATATTAAAAAGAGGAAATATACTAGTTTTAAAATGAATGGAAAGAATAAATGGTGTCAGAATTTATATAGAAATCGCAAAGAGGTGACTTACTACTACTTATTTAGTTAATTTTATTATCATTTTATCTATTATTTTTAGTTAATTTACTTATGATTTTTATATGATACTTATTTTTTAAATTTTAATAGAGATCACGAAGAAATGACTTAGTCTATAATTTTTTTTATATGACCATTTTTTTCTCAATTAAGAGAATAAAATGGTCAGAGAAAAATAATTATATAGGAAGTACTTAACAATAATGATGAAATTGTGATGACACACTTTTTTTTTATTTTTCAATGCATTCAATATTCCATATTATCAAAAAAAAATATTGTTAGATAACCCTGAATGTTAAATTCATTGTAGAATAAAAAGATATACTTTGATGTGTGGGAATAAAACACACCTCAATCTGATACACAGTATGACCGGTATGACTCAAAATTTATTTTTTTAGTTTAAAATTTACATTTTAGTTAAAAACACACATTATATACTCAAAAACAACCAAACACATTCATATTGTTTTGATAATTTAGGAAAATGATTTATAAGTTATTTTTTATGGGTAGCAATAAGCCACACTTCAATCCAATAAATGGTGTGCCCAATATGACATAGCTAGTAACACATTCAAAGCTGCTTGTGCTTATGATAGATAGAACTTTGAGGCTGTAATTGAGATAATGGAGATACAGAAATGAGACAAGAATGTATACAAACATCATGAAATGGTGAATTCCTACTACTTATTTAGTTAATTTTTTTTTTATCAATTTTCTATTATTTTAAATTTAGTTTCCATATAGTTTTTATTTGATATTTATTTAGTTTTTTTCATATATATTTTAGGAAGTCATAATTTTCTTTCAACTATCCACAATAATAAAAAAATAGAGCACATGTTCCTTTTGGATGTAAGAGGAAACCACATTCTACTTAAAACATGACGTGAATCATAAGGATTAATCTACAAAATCTATTATCCTAAAAAATTTTTGGAATTAATTTTTTAAAGAGACTATGCTGTTTAAATAGAAGATCTCATCCACTAAGGGATTTTAATACAATTGAAGGAAATTCATGACTTCACAAAAGATCTATCCTAAACATTGTCTTGAATTGTATAAGAATCAACCACACCTAAATCATCCACACCTCAATCTGATACAAAGTGTTCTCAGTATGACTCTAAGTGTATGTTTTTAGTTTATAATTTACATTTTAGTTTAAAACAAACATAACATACTCCAAATTGAGGAAATGAATTCATATTGTTTTGATACTTTAGGAAAATTATCCATAAGTCATTTATGACATTTATTAATCAACCACACCTTAATATGATACATGATGTGTCCAGTATGACTCAAAGTGCGTGTTTTTTGTTTAAAATCAACTTTTTAGTTCAAAACACACATGACATACTCAAAATAGAGCAAATAAATTAATCTTGTTTTGATAAATTATAACAGTTATCCATATATTATTTTTGATATATAAGAATAAACCACACCTCATATGATACATGGTGTTCTTGGTATGACTTTAAGTGTATGTTTTTAGTTTAAAATTGATAGTTTAGTTTAAAACACATTCTATATACTCAAAAAATGAGAAAACACATTCATATTTTTTGATACTTTATAAAAATTATCCATAACACATTTTTGATGTGTATGAATTAACTTCATCTCAATACAATACACGGTGTTCCTGGTATGACTCAAAGTGTATGTTTTTATTTTAAAATTTAAAATTTAGTTTAAAACACACATGATATACTCAAAACCAATAAAAAAATTTAGATTATTTAATAATTTTGTTCAATGATTCCTAAGTCATTTGTGATGTGTAGGAATCATTCTCACATCAAATAGACATGCGATGTGACTGGTATGACTCAAAGTGCATGTTTTTATTTTAAATTGACATTATAGTAAAAACGATACATGACATACTCAAAAATGATAAAAAAATTTGGATTGTTTTTATACTTTAGGAAAATGAGTCATAAGTCATTTATAATGTGTATAAATCAACTGAAAGTAATTTCGATAGAGAGTGTGACTGGTATGAATCAAAGTGTGTTTTTATTTAAATTTGAAATTTTACTTCAAAACACACATCACATACTTAAAATCAAGAAAACATTCATATTGTTTTTATAATTTATAAAAATAATACATAATTAATTTGTGATGTGTACAAATTATCCTTATATCAATCCAATACATAGTGTTCCCAGTATGACTCAAAGTGTATGTTATCAGTTTAAAATTGAAATTTTAGTTTAAAACATGTATGAATCACTAAAAACTAAGTAAACATGCAAAAATTATCTTTATATTTTAGGAAAATTATTCATAAGACATTTTTGATGTTTAGGAATCAGCCTCACATCAAACCAACACATGATGTGATGAGTATGACTCAAAGTGTGTGTTTTCAGTTTAAATTGACATTTTAATTAAAAAAACACGTGACATACTCAAAATTGAGAAAATGAATTTATATTGTTTAGATATATTAGAAAAAATATCTAAGTCATTAGTGATGTTTAGTAATCAACCGAATTCTAATTTGATGTATGGTGTGACTGACATAACTTAAAGTGTGTTTTTATTTAAAATTGAAATTTTACTTTAAAACAAATGTCACATACTCAAAACTGAGAAAATTCATTCAAATTGTTTTAATAATTTAGTTAAATGATCCATAATACATTATATATATATATAAATCAGCCTAACCTCAATCCAATATATGGTGTTCTCGTTAGGACACAAAGTGCATGTTATTAATGTAAAATTGATATTTTAGTTCAAAATTTGTGTCACTCACTAAAAAGTAAGAAAATGAACTCAAATAGTCTTAATACATTAGGAAAATAATTTATAAGTAATTTTTGATATGTAGGAATCAATCACACATAAAACCAACACACTATGTGACTGCTATGACTTAAAGTGCATGTTTTCAATTTAAATTAACATTTTAATAAAAAAGACACGTGACATAATCAAAACTAAGAAAACACATTTACATTGTTCTTATAATTTAGGAAAATGATCCATAATTAATTTTTGATGTTTAAGAATCAACCTCACATCAATCTGATACACGGTGTGTTCGGTATGACTCAAAGTGTGTTTTTATTTAAAATTGGCATTTTACTTCAAAAGACACATCACATACTAAAAAATAAGAAAAAAAAATTTAGATAATTTTAATAATTTAGGAGAATTATAAATAAGAAAATTTTGATGTGTAGGAATTATCTACACCTCAATCCGATACACAATGTTCTTGATATAACTCAAAGTGTATGCTATCAGTTTAAAATTGAAATTTTATTTCAAAATGTATTTTAATCACTGAAAACAAAGAAAATTCTCTTATATTATCTTGATAATTTAGGAAAATAATTCATAATTCATTTTTTATGTGTAGGAATCAGTCACATGTCAAACTGACACACGATGTGACTGATATGACTCAAAGTGGGCTTTTTCAGTTTAAATTGGCATTTTAATAAAAAAGACATGTGACATACTCAAAACCAAGAAAAATAATTATTATTGTTTTTATAATTTAGTATAATTATCCATAAGTTATTTCTGATGTGTATGAATCAACCACATGTCAATATGATATACAATGTGACTGGTATGAATCAAAGAGTTTGTTTTTATTTAAAATTTACATTTTAGTTTAAAACCCACATCACAAACTCAAAACCAAGAAAATGCATTTAGAATATTTTGATACTTTATAAAAAATATCCATAAGTCATTTTTGATGTGTATAAATTATCTGCACCTAAATCAAATTAATGGTGTTTCTAGTATATCTCAAAGTGTATTTTATCAATTTAAAATTGAAATTTTAGTTTAAAATGTTTTTCACTCCTTGAAAACTACAAAAACACACTTATATTATCTTGATACTTTAAGAAAACGATTCATAAGTCATTTTTGATTTATAAGAATTAGTTTCATATCAAACCAACACATGATGTGACCAGTATGACTCAAAGTGTGTGTTTTTAGTTTAAATTTACATTTTATTAAAAAAGAAACATGTTATACATAAAACCAATCAGACACATTTAGATTGTTCTGATACTTTAGGACAATAATTTGTAATTTACTTGTGATGCGTAGGAATAAACTACACATCAATCTAATGCATGATATGACAAGTATGACTCAAAGTGTGTATTTTTATTTAAAATTTTTATTTTAGTTCAAAGCACACGTTACATACTCAAAACCAAGAAAAAAATATTCAGATTATTTTGATACTTTAGGAAAAAAAATCCATAAGTCATTTGTGAAGCGTATAAATGAGCCCCAACTTAATCAAATACACAATGTTCCTAATATGACTCAAAGTGTATGTTATCATTTAAAAATTGAAATTTTAATTCAAAATGTGTGTCACTCACTGAAAACCAAGAAAACGTGCTCCAATAGTCTTGATAATTTAGTAAAACGATTCATAAGTAATTTGGGACTTGTAGGAATATGTTTCACATCGAACCGACACATTATGTGAATAGTATGAATCAAATTGTGTGTTTTCTATTTAAATTTACATTTTAGTAAAAATTACACATGGCATGCTCAAAACTAAGATAATGCATTCAGATTGTTTTGATACTTTAGGAAAACAATCCATAAGTAATTTGTTATGTGTTGGAATAAATCACATGTCAATCCGATTTATGATGTGCCTAGTATGACTCATAGTGTGTGATTTTAGTTGAAAAAGAACATTTTATTAATGTATTGTTTCATATTTATGTTTAATTTATTTCTTTATAGTATTACTAATATAAGAATTGTTTTCTTATAAAGGTGAACTATTTTTCTCAAGATGGGGTGTTTTTTTTGGAAACTGGTAACAAGACCAGTCACCTTTTAGAGGTTTTTTTGGGTTCAAAGATAATAGAACACTTATTTTTTTTAATGTTTGTAATAAATTGTACATACTAATGTGATTGTACAAATTAATGTTTGAAATGACTATAATATCGTGTTTTTCTTGTATTTATTATGTAATTTTTTTGAATTAAATTCTGTATTTTCTATTAAAGTGTGCTGTAATTTTAGAATCACACTATAGAAGTATATCTTTTATCATTTTTATTTATATCACAGATAAATGGTCCTTTTATCATGCTATTTTTAGCGCTGATAAAAGAGACCTCTTTTATCGTCACTTAGAACAACAATTTTTTTAGCATTGATAAAGGTGTTTTTTAGCACTGATAAAAGGGGGATCTATAGTAGTGCCTATATAACATGGTAAGGGAATTAAGGAAGGGATTTGGGTAGGTATTGGTAGAACCAATTTTTTTTAAAGTGTGAATAAAAAAGAGTAGAGGAGATTCCCATTTAAAAGTGAGGGAAGAGAAACTCTTGGAATATCTTAAAGTATTAAATTAATATAAACTAATTTTGATATTCAAATGGATCCAAACTGATATAAATTATGATAGGATGAGTACGGATCAAGATCCTATCATTCAATAAAATTTTGATAATTTTAGGTGATGTTTTCATCCTTATCTTTTGGTTTTAACCCGTGTTAACCCTTTTTGATAATTACCACGATAATGATGTTTTTACTATTTAGGGGTAAAGATATCTACTATAAAAGAAAAATTAATCCATAAATGGACCATGATTTATTTTTAAACCATATCCTAATCACCAGTTCTAATAAAAGTTTTTAGGAATTTTAAATCATTTAATAAAATATCATTAATGTCATTTTTGGAATTATTCATTTAATTTGACTTTTAAAACAACACGAAAATAATAGAATTTGAATAAAATCCTTTAAAACATCACTAAAATTTTCTATTTTTTTATAAATTTTTTGGAACATGGTAATTAATTCAATTTATTTTACTTTTAATATTATTTAAAATCATTTATTTTATTTTTCTATTAATTGAATAAATACTCTTTCAACATTGCATAAACATTTAAGGAAATTATTTTGTTACTAAAAATTATAAATAAATTAACATGATAAAAAAATAATTCATCTTGAAAATTAATATTTATAACCAAATAAAATTTATTTTTATCCATGTCAGAAAACATTATAGTTATTAAAAGTAAGAAAATGCCATTTTTGTCTTTATCTTTTACTTAAATATTATAAAGGTCAAAATCAAAGAAATATATCACCAAGTGGCTATATATTCTATAATTGGATAAAAATATCATAAATCAAATCATATAATAGGATAATGGTAAGTTTTAGGGCAAATTTTTAGTCCTTATCATATTATTTTTAACCTTAATTACTCAATTTACCCTTACTGTGATAATAAATATTTACTATAGTTACTATTTATAATGACTAAAAATTAAGTTAAAATTATTACATAATATTAATTATTATTATTAAAAATATATAATATATTTTATTAAATTAAATTCATATAATTAAAATAATTTAATTTAAAATTAAACCCACAAACGTGATGAAAAATGGTTTTCCAAAGAAAGAGTTTCCTTAAGTATAAAAAATTTTTATATAAAAATTCAACATAAAATTGATTACAATGAACTAAATTGGATTAATAATAATATAATTTAACTATTTTTACTTTTAAAACCATTTAAAAGTAAAATTATTATTTTAAAATGTTTTAAACAAAAAGACATTTTTTAATAAAAATCAATATTTTTCACTATTCATAGAAATCTTAGTCTTTTCAGAATATTTTAAAAAATTCACTCTAAGATAATTTTGAAATGTTTATTAAAAAAATAATTTTAATTTTTTAAAATAAATTTTCTAAAATTGGAATAAATTAATTTTAAAATAAGTGCACATAACGCGACAAATTGTTTTCTTAGAAAAATATAGTTTTTAAGCATAAATTAGGATTTATTATTATCACATGCCTAGAAATTTTTTTAGATGAATGATAAAATATTTTATTTAATATTTATTATATAAATTTTATTAAAATCATTCACTAATAATGATTAATTTAATTTATTAATATTAAAACACATTCTATGTATAAAAACATTTTTTCAGAAAAATATTTCTTTTACTTTCTAATGATTTTTATTTTCATTTATTTTCAATTTTATAACCAATGAATTTATTTTATACATGTTAAAACCATATAATTTTTATAATTTAGTTAGTCTTATTCATACCCTCTAATTTAGTAGCTAGGTTATAATGGTTATATTTAAATAGTAATATTTCATGGTTTATTTAGGCTCGACGTTGCGTGTCATATATTCTGTTGAACATAGTTTTTTTTATATCTAATGGTGTTACATTATTCACCCATTTAAAAAATTGAGTCATCACAATTTTAACTCAGGATTGGTAAACAAGGGTTAGAAAATAACTTTTTTGAAATCCCACATCGTAACAATGGATAATAAAACTTCCTCTTGAAAAGAGGGAAAATGAAATATGAAGGTCATCACATGACTAGGTTTCAAAATAGGAGAAAATTAGTGGGAAGTAGAAGTATGAACATGGAGAGAAAATATAATTTATAATAAATTTTGGAGAGTGATAGATATCATTGATCACAAAAAAAATTGAATGATCAAGAGAAAGTTAATGAACACAAAACCATAAAATAATTAGGTGTGAAAAAGACCATCGATTCATAAGAAATGATGGTAATATAATAATTTTTTTGCAAGATACTTTTATTATATTTGAGGTATTACTTTACTATATAGAAGAATAACATAAGGAAATATACTTACTTGATAATTATAATTTCATCCTTTAATGAATTTACACCAAAATCTCATATTTTTCTCCAAACTATGAGTATTCAAGATGAAATTTTCATGCTTGAAGCACTAAAATAAAATTTTTATGGATCACATAATCCAAAAAAGTATAAAAATATATTTTTCATGTATTTATATATTAACCAAAAAAAAATGGTTAGCATAAGATAATTCTCAAATTTAATAAACCATCATATAAAGAAATACAACATTAATCACAAAAGCCTCAACAATAACACCCAAATTTCAAGTTAAATCATTTGATAAATAATTAACCTTAAAACTATTCTAAATATTCCCAACTAATATTGAAACCCAAAGATTATAATTATTTTATCCCATATTCTTCCAAGAAAAAATTAATATTTATCCCTAAATAACATCAATCACTCTTAATGTCACATACCAAAAAATGTATATCCCCTACTTATAAAATCTCTACGATATGATAATAATTTACTTAAATAACATAAATGACCATAAATAAACATTAAAATCATATATGAATCCAAAATATAATTCAACCTTTATTCCATAAATAAAATTCCATAATGTTTTATTTACCTTAATCATATAAGGTTCCCAAAATATTAAACTTCTCCTGAAATAACATTAATCACTTAACCACCAAATCAATTTTCAATCCCATGGTCATCCTTATTATAAAAAATATGTTCCCAAAACCAACTTAATATTTATCAATCATATCATTTAAAAAAAAATATCATACTAACCAAGACATCATGTAGGTCAGTGGTAGGCGTTGCACCCTTGTCACCCTTCAGTTGTGGGTTCAATCCCTGCAGACTTGTTGGATGTGATAGGATTTCATTTGTACTAAAACTATATTAATATAATTGTTATAAAATCTACCAAAAATATTTTCAACATCCTTAAAAATAAATTTAATATATTCAATATTAAATAATGTTTTAACCTCAAAGGTTATCTCATACCTTTCAATTTTCATCCCCAAAAATGTAATAGTATTTTTTCATAATAATACTTTATGTTAAACTTTAGGGTTACATGTACCCCAAACCAATATTATATATCCCAAAATATCATTAATCACCTAAAAATTCGATCACTTAAAACCTAAAAAGTGTGTTTATCACTTCTTAATTATGATGAAACTTAAACTTATAAATCCATGATAGTATCCATAACTCCTAAGTTAACCTCACATGAAAACAAAATAATATCTAAAGTTATCTAAAACTTTACTCTAATACTAACTATAAGGTCCCAACCTTAAGCATTATATAATATTGAATTTTAAGTCAAGAATTTATTTTCTTACATTTTACGATCTTTTTGGTTTATAATTTTAAAGAATTAGGCCATCACCCTTATATAAATAAATATTACATCACAAATTGGACACTTTTACTTAGTATCCATTTTTACAACAAAGTAAAACCTTTATGATATAATAAGTTTTCTTTTCATAAAATATATTTAAACTTTTTATCTTTATCTCATCCTTATCCCTAATCATCCTTAAAACCCTATGAATTTTTTTTAAAACATGGTATGAAAACAAAAATCTCAGTAAGGGGAATATAAAAATAAAGAAAGAAACATTTTATTTCATGAATTCTTATTATTTTTGAAAATTAAACTTTTGGCTCAAAATAGACATTTTATTACCCAAAAAATAAATTTATATTCCCAAATATTTTCATAAAACATTTCATAATAAATCTTAAAGTAAAAAATAAAAACCATAAATGTTTATTTTCAATTATAAAAAACTTATACATTTTTTTCAAAAAATCTATACATTTAACCCTTACAAATTAGCATATACTTTAATTTAAACATAGGATCATGATTAATGACATGAGATCATAACATAAATAACATGGTATCATAAGATCATGGAATCATAGTAAGTGTTGCATCAAAACAAAACATAACATATGCATAAGTTAAAGATAACTACCAAGACAACATCACATTGTGGACAGAGTCCCATATTAGATTAAGTTTACTCTCTAATACATAAATAACGTCTCATGTAACTAAATATTTATTCAATGCATTGAAGTGATATCCGAGACTACCCATAATAATATGTTAATGATTATGTGTGCCAAAGCAATTAAATATATCATAAGGAATAAACATAATAATTACCCATAGAAAGAAAATGGTTTTCATAATCTTGCCTCATATCATAATCAAAAGATATTTCTTAAAGAATGTATTTGAGAAATGATCATAAGTCATGTATTACCCTATCAATGGAAAGGATAATAAAATATGTATATATGTGAGATATATATATATATAGAAAATATAAGCATTACATAATAGTAAGGAGAGAAAAAGTGATTTAGAGAGAGAATGGTCATAATCTGAAGAAAGGGTGGTTTGGAGAGATCCCTTACACCAAAAAATAAAACCTTTCTAGATATAAAAATATCTATTCTATTTAAAACCAATTTTGAAAATACTTATAAAAAATGGAAAGAGGATTTTTTATTGAATAAAACATGGAAAATTATAAAGGAATCCAAACATAAAGTAATGTTTCTACTGGTGGGGAAAATCGTTGATGTTGCATACGTTAAAATAAAACATTCTTTTTTATCTTTTGTAAATAAATTCCAAACATTCTGTATAAAATATGTAAAAATATTCCTTTTGAAAATGTTTCAAATATATTCAAAAGTCAAATAAAATTTAATTTTTAATTAATTTATGTCCATATAAATACATCAATAAAACAATTTTATGAATATGGACATGGAATAGAAAGGTTTAGAAAATAAATCATTAAAACATTTAAAATGAGTTTTTTAAAGTGAAGGTTACCTTATGTAAATCATTAAAAAGATTTATTTTTTTAAAATAAATTAAAATATGGTCAAAATTAACTTTATAATCCATTGAACCATAAATAAGATTTTTCTTGAAACATTTATAAGAACCTAGACATGTAAGAAAAAGAGTTGAAATGGAAACTTTAAAAGAGGATTTTTTAAAAGAAAACTGCTTACCTTGAGTTTGAATCATCATGTACATTATTTATATTCCTAAATAATAAAATTATATTAATTATTTACTTTATTAATAACCCTTTTCACTTTTATTATACATTTTATTTTATTTATTATCATCTTATATTCAATTATTTAATCATTTAAGTTCTTTTCATGCATTTTGATGATATTCCACTCATAAGTCCAAAATGAATTCGTAAGGTAAACTATGGTAAATGAGTTAATAATTTCATCATATCCATAATAATAATCATGAAATAATTATAATTTTTATACATATATTATACTTTTTAAACTAACCATGAAATATGGTTATGAAAAATGAACTACAATACAATCATGGAGACTTTAGGTCGTACGTATACATGAGTAATGTTTCCAATTTTCAAAAATTCTGTTGTAAGGAAGATAAGTGTTATTTTATCATTATATAATTATAATTATATAATAAATATAATATTAATTATTTAAGTACAGTTATATATACCATCCATGTGACGTGGTAATGAAAAAATAATCACATCGCTCCGTGGAGGTGGTAATCCACATGTACACGCGAACAACACTATCATCTTTCAATGAATGGAAATATAAGAAAATATATGATAGATAAATTTTATAGAATTATAAATATTTAATTAAAATCAAACACACACACACACACACACACACACATATATATATATATATATTAAATCCATTATCATATAAAACCATGATAAGCAATGATTGAAAAAAAATTACATCGGTTTACGGGGTGGTAGTTCACCGTACACATGAACGATAATTTCATTTCACATTTGATAAAAGAAGAGATGAATTTAGTTTATAAAATTAACATAATAATATATAATTATGTAGGATATACTTATGTTATTATATTATTATGGTTGAATAATATTTTAAATATGTGGAAGAATAAATAAAACAAAAACACTCAGTTAAAAATGATAACTCTTCTTTGGACAACCTCTTTAGGTTTACAAAAAAATCCTTCCTATGAGAGTTTTATAACAAAAACATCCTATATAAAATTTTAAGGGAAGTAAGTAATGGATTTGGGTAGCTTTTGGTGAAACAAAATGTTTGCAAAGTGTGAGGAAAATGGGATAGGAGGTTCCCTTTTATAAGTGAGGGGAGGGGCACTCTTGGATTTTCTTAAAGTATAATATAAATTAATTTTCACATAAAAATGGATAAAAATGATATGATTTGAATATAGGATGATTATGGGTCTAAATAATATCATAAAATAATTTTTTACAAGTTGAGATGATTTGTTTACACTCATCTTTTGGTTTTAACCCGTGTTAACCGTTTTTGAAAATTACTGTGATAAAGATGATTTTAATATTTAGGGGTCAAAATAGTTATAATAAAAGGAAAATTAGACTATAAATATACCATGGTTTATATTTTCAACCATATCACAATAATTTGGATGAAGAAATGTTTTTTATGAATTTTAAATCATTTAATAAATTATTATTTATTATAAAATATCAATAATATCATTTTTGAAACTATTTATTTAATTTGAAATGGAAAACAACATCACAAAAATATAATTATAATATAATCCATTAAAAAATTACTAAAATGTTATATTTATCTATAAAATTCATTTAACATAATAATTCATTCAATTTATATTTCTTTAAATATTTTTTAAAATCATTCATTTTATTTTTCTATTAATTGAATAAATAACATATCAGCGTTGCATAATAATTTAAGGTAATTATTTCATTACAAAAATTTATAAATAAATTACCATGATAAAAAAATCATTTAAATTTAAAATTACTATTTTGAATTGAACATAAGTTATTTATATCACTATCATAAAATATTATTGTTACTAAAAGAAATAAAGTGAAATTTTTATCTTTATCTTTCACTTAAATATTATAAAGGTCAAAATCAAAGAAATATGGTACCAAGTGGACATATATTAAAGAATTGGATGTACATGGCCTAACTATCCTCATCCAATTGGATATATTCAATTATTAAGGTCAATTTTTAGTCTTTATCATAATATTTTTAACCTTAATTACCCGATTTACCCATACTGTGGTAATAAATATCTGCTGTAGTTACGATTCATAATGATTAAAAATTAAGATAACATTATTAACTAATATTAATTATTTTGATTCCAAATATTTACTGTAGTTATTATTCACACTGAGTATATGAGATCACCCTTATTTTGTTTCTTTCCCTAAGGATGCCAGCAAGTGTACTATTAATGATATGCAAGGATATGATAAAGAGAATAATGGAGCTCTTAAAGAAAATATTGTTTTGTATTTTATATTTTCAAATATAATAAGAGATTCAAGTATAAATCTAGTTTACTAAGACTAATAAACTATTCTATTCTCTGGGATGTGATCACTTGTATATTATACCATTCTAATAAACTAACCACCATCTATAGAAAACTAGAGTTGAGGTATTTACATTACCAGACATCAGTTTAAGTCATGAATTTTTGATAAAGACTTTGTCTCCCTCATGAAACTCTATTTTTGGATCATCATATCATGTAATTATTTTTCTATATTTATAGAGCCTTGAGTTCTCATATGATGATAATCCGATCTTCTTAAGCTCTTAAAGTTACAACTTCATTTGATCTTCTATTTGGTCCAAATCCATGTTGCATTTCATTATCACCCAAAATTCTCAATGCTCAAACTCCATGATGAGATGAAAGGCTTTACCAAATACAATTTTAAATGGGGAAAATCTAGGGGAGTCTTGTATGTTTTTCTATAAGACTAAAGTGCATTATCTAAGCACTTTATCTAATCATCTATATTTGGATACCCAGTTTTCTCCAATATATACTTCAACTTCTGATTTTAACCTTCATCATAACCACTTGTTTTGGGGTGGTTCATAGAAGTTGTAGTAATTCCCTATCCCAAACCATCAGGTTTGATCTGAAGTGCCACATGACTTCATGTGTGTCTCCTTGTATACAAGAGGCTGTTGATTAGCAGTGAGGGCCTAAGTCTGTCAATGAGGAGACTATACCACCAGTAAAATATCCTTTCAAAAAAATAGTATAATAAAGATAATATGATAATCAGAGTAACATGTGAAAACTAAATACCATAATTTTATCTAGAATTAATTTTATATAATAAATCATAAACATGCTCCTAAGGTGGAAAGCTTGTCATGACCTGACCCAAAGGGGATTGAAATGAAACTACTCCAAGCCCACCTTCATAGGCCAGGGGGTGGAGTCAATCACTGAAAGGAATAAATAGTATGTAAGGCCTTTTCCTAATGTACCTCTTTTCATATACCCGACCATTTCAATGTAGAACTACATAATAATAATAATAAAAGGATGAAATATCTGGAGAATAACCATTCTTGACAAAAACCTATAGGGTGTACAATAGTTGGATAGTGTAAACTTAAAAGTAAAGGTGAAAAATACATGCCCAACTATAAATATATCCCAACCTAAAAAAATTGGAAAAGTAAATACTGAGAGAGCCCATCTCCAAATATCTAAGCTCTAACCACTTTACACAGTCAAATGCACCAGGGTATCCCTATGCTCCTCTATAAATGTCACCAACCAGTCCATAATTTTCATAACACACAACATGTGTGGGAAAAGACCATGTAGGGGTGAGTATATACATACCCAGTAGGACACCCCAAAAGTTGAAGGGGGATTAGTAAGAGGCATGATAGGAATAGATAGAAAACTCAAAGTAAGAGAGTACAAAACACAATGACATGGATATGGATATATATATATATATATATATATATATATATGATCAAACAAAATAATCCCAAATGATAGAGAAAGGGGATCTCCGTATCACAACCTAGCCCAAGAAAGAGTACGAACAGTTCCAAAGGTCCATCAATGATTTCCAACATCTCACACGTCTATCTGAAGAGACATCCAAGTCAATCAATATTTATCCATTGTTCCATACAATAAAAGATCCAAAATATCTAAGTAGAGGACCCATGTTTTGGTATAATAGAAATTTCCACTCAATAGATAGCCCGAGGACCCATGTCCTATCCCAATAGGAGCATACCACTCTGATGACTGAGGAACCATGCCCTAACTATGTAGGATGGTGCTACTCAATATTTGATAGAGGACCATGCCTATCCCAGCTACAGGGTTCCACTCTACAAGTTGAGGACCCAAGATTTGAGACCATAAGAAAATTCCACTTTGATAGAAGATAGAGGACCCATGAATTTTCCCAATAGGATGGTGCCACTCTAATGGTCAGTAGAGGACCCATACCTAGCCCAATTGGAGGGTACCACTCTAGCAGTCGGTAGAGGACCCATGCCTAACCCAACTGGAGGGTGCTACTCTAGTAGTCCATAGAGGACCCATGCCTAGCCCAGCTGGAGGGTACCAATGTAGTAGTCAGTAGAGGACCCATGCCCTACCCACATAGAGGGTTCCACTCTGATCTCTCTGATGATTCTTCCCGATCATTACTATCGTTGAGAATCGAATAAATAAGAATCTTGCCTAGAACATATCACATAGTGTATCAAGATCCACTGCGGATACCACCACCACATTCTATGTGAAAAACACTCCAGATAGTATACTTGTGGGACAAAATCCAAGTCCAAATGAAGGATATATGAGAGGTTAAAGTTCCCTAAAAAAGTAGAGAAGTGGTAAACGATGTGTAAGGGGACCCCCACAACGTGTGGTCCCACTCCAATTCCTAGAAGTGTCCCTATTAATACATGGATAACTTTCCATGTATCCCTAAACGATGTGTAAGGGGACTAAATGATGTGTATTAGCCACTTGGTATCCTAACCGTGCTCTTGGCCATGTCCATGTATTCTGGTACACAACATGTCCTCTTGTTTGAGGTCATGCCTATGTGATCCTATCACATGGATTGTCTACTTGGGGAGGGTCACAAGTGTGTGGACCATCTACATGGAATGTCATTCTTGACTTTTCTAAAACCCTAGTGACCCCAAAGGGGAACTACACGGTGTGTGTTCCTCACAGTACATGACGTCTAGTTAGTTTTTTCATAGAATGTTAGATCTGTTCATCGACATTCCATATTCGATGCCTCTTCCATGGATCTCACCTATATGATACTAAAATTAGAAGGTATGGACATCGTTAATCATTTCCGTCCATTCGTTGGCTGGAAAACAAATCTCTGATTCATCTGTATGAAGCCGAACACACCACCACCGCTCGGGGTGCTTCTCGTACCACACCAAATATTTCTTCAGATCCTGGATCCATGAATAAATAATATAAAAACCAAAAACCTCCAAATCCATCCCTGGTTCTCAAATCCATTCCTCACATGTGAATCTACCATGAATTTTGGGGGTCCAATTGGGCTTGGTCCCTCCCAACAATATCGAACCAAGACCCAGTAGGCCAATCGATAAAGAACATGAAGAATTATTAGGATAAATGCGCAAGAATAGAGGTGAAACAATCATTGTCCAAGCGTTCTTAACCAAAAAATAAAAAATGGGACTCCCAAGGGTGAGAAAACTGAATAAACCATTTAAAACTGGTACATGGGTGAATGTAAAGGTTTGATTTAACACAAATCAATAGAAAAGGATAATCATGCTCAGTATTTTAATAAATTTAAATATGTAAATTGATGATTCTTACATGGATATTAGATCATTCATTGATGAATAAGACACCATAAAATGAATAAGAGGAGTCGTTTCATTTGCTGTGTCTCAATCTGCATGGATTTAGAGTTTCATCATTACTGGATCTTGATTTGCCAATAAGAGGTGGAAGGAGAATCATCTCAACAGTACCAGGGTTATGAGGATAACCCTGGAGATCCGCCATAATAGGGATTTTATAAACAAGTATGAATTTAGATCATTTAATAAAATAAATAGATTTAATTATTTATTTTAACTAAATGAACCCACAAATGGCTATTTTATTCGAACACCCTATACCAACTGACTTCAGGTCACGATTAGGGTAAAAATAACGTTCCAGAATAAACTGTGGCCTCATATTTTTGATTCAAGACCATGTTTAAGATTAATACCATTTTATTTACAAAATAATGCATGTGTAATATAAAATATATTTATTATCTTTATGAAATTAATTCCGGGCACACTAGGACTCAGAATCACACGCTGTCTCAGTGTATGACTCTGAAAATATTTATAGATATATTTCAAAGTCTTAGAATGGAAAAAGGGTCTCTACATCGTTCTAGACTTCAATATTTTCAACCCAAAAATCCAAAACTAAACAAAAATCTCCGGATACTAAGCCCGGATCTGGCTCTCCTAGTCCCAAGATCTCTCGTGAATTCTCCCATGCTATAACAACACATGAACCAAGGGAATGGTCCATCCACGCGGGGTCCTTTCCTACTGATCCTCAATCTTCACCAGGTGCTCTGCAAAGGTGGCACCATCCTCGATGTCCAACTCCCCTCAATCAATAAAGTGCATGGGGTCATGCACATACCTCCTCAGCTGCAGCATATGGAAGACGTTGTACAACCGCTCCAACTATGGGGGGTAGGGTGAGATGGTAAGTAACCTCGCAAACTCTATGAAAGATCTCAAACAACCCGATGAACCTGGGGATAGCTTGCCTCCCCTGATGAATCTCTATAATCCTCATCGTGGTGAGACTCTCATGAAAACTTGGTCTCCTTGATCGAACTCCAAGGGCCTACGATGTCAAACTGTATAAGATTTATACCTGCTCTAGGATTTCCTTATCCACTTACGGATAACTTGGACCTTTTTAGTTGTCACCTGCACCATCTCTAGCCCAATAAGAGATGCCTCTATGATCTCAATCCAGCACAAGGTTGACCTGTAGGGTCTCCCGTATAGGACCTCAAAAGGTTCCATACCGATATTAGAGTGGTAGCTATTATTGTATGCAAACTCTACCAAGGGAAAGTGATCCTCCCAACTTCAGCCAAAGTCTAACATGCAATCCCTAAACATATCATCTAACACTTAGATAATGTGCTCAGTCTGCCCATTTGTTTGGGGATGGAAGGCTGTACTCATCCTTATCTAGGTTCCGAATGCCTCATATAGGCCTCTCCACAACTCTGAAGTGAATCGTGCACCATGATCAGATAAAATAGTTGAGGGAACCCCATGACGGTGAACAATCTCCCATATATACATCTGCCCTAAAATCTCCATTGAAATTTTCTCATTGATAGTAAGAAAGTGTGTTGACTTTGTGAGTCGGTCAACTATGACCCAGATGGCATCATGGACTCACTACGCCAAAATTTATATTTAGCGACGGTTTAAAATGCCGCTAAATCATTATGTGACAGTTTTGGAAAACCACTGCTAAATCTTGTGTCGGCAATCAACTAGTGGTGGTTTAAACCATTGCTAAATTGTTTTTTATTTTATTTTATTTTTTTATTTTTGTAATTAATTAATTAATTAATTTTATTTTTGTAATTAATTAATTAATTAATTTTATTAATTTTCATAATTTATTTATTTATTTTTTTGTAATTAATTAATTAATTTTTTATAATTTATTTATTTATTTATTTTCATAATTAATTAATTTATTATTTGTAATTTATTTATTATTTATTATTTATTATTTAGTATTACCATGCTCATGCCCTGTCCATGCACATGCCCATGCCATATATAGAAATTCTGCATTGGGTGAGATTTGAACCCCTTACCACTTACTTATTCTCTAAAGATTTTACCACTCCAGCAAGCTCTTCATGTGGTCAATAAATTGAATTTAATATATATATATATATATAAATTAGAAAAAATAATACATAACAAATAGATACACACTAAATAATTATTAATTAATAATGATTAATCAATAATCAATAATCAATAATCAATAATCAATAATCAATAAATAATAATCAATAATTAATAATTAATAAGTAATTATTAATATTTAATGATTAAAAATTACTAATTAATAAATAGAATATAAATGAATAATAAATAAAGAAATATATAATATGGAAATAAATAGTAAATAAAAAA